>CM030792.1:24170000-29130000 GCA_018127125.1 Rhododendron griersonianum | reverse complement strand
CTAAAAAGTCGTTGGGTAACAGCAAAAAAGTTGCTAGGTAATGGCAACCAAGCTGTCAGGTAACGTTGGGTATCGGCCAAAAAGTTGCTGGGTAACGACTGAAAAGTTGCTGGGTAATGGCAACCAAGTTGTCGGGTAATGCTGGGTATCGGCTAAAAGGTTACTGGGTAACAGCAACAAAGTTGTCGGGTAATGCTGGGTGTCGGCTAAAAAGTTGCTGGGTAACGGCTAAAAGTTGCTAGGTGATGGGCCTGATGGCAACTGTAACGACCTTGATTTTTGGTAAGTAAAAATTTCGTTAAATATTTGAATTTTGGCTAGGAATCCTTCCATTCCTAGGATACTTTGATTCCAACCAATTAGTTAGCCAAATCAATTGGATTCTAAGCCTAGTTAAACCTCCCTAACCATTTTTGAACCTTATGAACCTTTCCAACCCTAGACTATAAAATCATTGCACTTTCATGACTAGTCAATTCAAGACTTTATCTCTCATCATCACTCCTTCCAAGTATATCTTTCCTCTTTACCCATTGAACAATATTTCATAGGGAAATTATTATCCTTTGAGTAATAGGACCAAGACTTGCCATAATCCCATGAGTACATAGATTTGACAAGACAAAACATTAGAACCCTTCATTATGACCTAGACTTGTCATGCACGCAAGCCTAGAAATATTAGACTTGAACCTAATTACCCTTCAAAGAATAACTTTCCTAGATTTTCTTTAGGTGTTCATGCATGCAACCCTAGAACTAATAGGCTTGAACCTAATAACCTTCCAAAGTTACTTTCCTAGATTCTTCTCTAGGTATATATATACATATATGCATAATAGCCTACCTACATTCATATAGATAGACTTTCTAGGAAAGTGTTAACCATTGGACAATGTTTTGTTATTGAAAGCCTTACCTTTAATCATTACTCTTTACCTAGACTTAGTAAAGCTATCTAAACCTAAGTACCCTTTAACTTAGCTACCTTTCCCTAACATTTAAGGACCATTGGACCAAAGGTAGTAATCATTATGCTTCCTAAAGTAGTACCCATAGCCTAATTTAAGCATGCCTAAATGCCCATAGGTATACTTTCTAGGAAATTATTAACCGTTGGTCAATAAGATTACACTTGGAAGCTTAACTTTAATCATTACCTTTCCTTAGGCCTAATAGGACTACTTAGACCTAGGTATATCTAGCTATATATATATATATGATTTTATGCTTTTAGAATAGGATTTTTTTTTTTTGTTTTTATAAGTGCAATCCTTCCGTATGTACATTTTAGGTGGATTTGAGTGACTTGGCACATGCTCATTAGTTCTTAATAGGCAAGAGTTCGGTGTTTGATCTTAAGTGTTCGTTGTACATCTCAACTTGTATGCATGTTTAAGAATGATTGATCTAGGTGCTAGGTATTGTTATGAGGAGGTTTTTTTATCCATATCCCATCAATTTTTAACTTTATGCTCTTAGTTAGGTTATAATCTCATGTAATGCCTGTAGGGGTTCAATTAATCGGGACCTCGACCGTGGTTCTGGCTAGAATCCTTCCTCCGCTGCTCCGTGCATCCGCCGCTAGACCTGCAACAAGTCACTAGGGCTTGGGATGCCCAGTGACCCTCCGACGATCAAGTTAGATCTCAGGGAAGGTTTTAGGTATTAGGTCTAGGGTTCGGAAAGTATTGCGTACCTCCTTCAGGTGTGTATCCCTTTGTATTTATAGACCTAGGTTTACTTGGCCTCCAAGCCAGCGCGTGGAGGATACGTTCGGGTAACTGCCTCGGGTGACGTCACATGTGACGAAGGAGACGAGGCGGTTACGGAGCACATGGGCCAGATCCCAATGATTATGCCAGCTGCATGAGGAGCATGATCCTCACGGGTCCCACTTGCAATAACAGCTTCCCCTGGACGCCCCTAGAAGCACCGGAGCAATGAGGATGGCTGATGATAGCTCCGAGGCCGCTTATAACCGAAGACCGAACCATCACCGAGGTGGATGTCGAAGGAAACTTGTTATCAGACCGCGGCCCGGACCCTAACCGCTGGTTCAGAATATGTAGCCCCGGTTACCGAGCCCTTAACCGAGGGCCATACAATAGCCCCTCAACTTCCTGAGCGCCACTCCTAAGCTTTGGGGAGTTGACTCCTCTTGTGGACAAGTGCAACCGGGCTATTAACAGAAGCGACATCGAGGACTGAGTGGCCTCTGTGAAAACCGAGCTGCCAGCCCCAGCCCTAGGAGCCACGTGTCGATCATCGCCGAAGCGAGTGACATCATGCGTCGTCTCGGCACGTGAAATGTCAGATGATTGGTACGAAACGTCCCTTCAGGGACACGTGTCGAATTGTGAATGGCTCGGTACGCGGCGCGTCTGACCTCAGTTCTGACCTCTGGTTGCTGATCGTCAGATGTGGACACGTGTCAAAGATCCAACGGCTCGGCAGACGACGCTTCGTTTCCCGCGCGACCCTTCGTACGTCCCGCTATAAATTCAGGGCGACAGGAGAGAGAAGGGCATTAAGCTTTCAGACGACGTCGAACCCCTGCCGCCCTCCTTTGTGAGATTCAGATCGTGATTTCGAGTGATTTGGCAGCGAATCTTCACACCAAACTTAGGTATGTTGATCTCTACTCATCAATCTTCAAGTTTTAATCATTTTCTTCAAGCCATTCATCGTTTTTCGCGTGTATTGTGGTGGAGACACCGTTCGCCGGTGTCTGGTTCACGGCGGCGCTGGATTTCTCCAGCGCTGTTCACGTTCTTCTCGAGGCCAAAATTCTTCCCGAGGCCAAAACTCATCCCGAGTCCTATCTTCAATTTTTAGATCACAGGGAGTAGTTGGGGACCGCCGAGGACTCTTCCCGAGGAGGAGCGTCTCGAGAATAACCGAGGCCTGTAGGTTCCGAAGAGTGAGGACCAATTCGTCCCAAGCGTTAGGCACTTCTGCTTTTCCCCTAGGCACACAGCTAACGGGTTTTTGCACGTCTTCCTTTGTTAGGCAGGGGCGAATGGTCGTTGATCTCTCTTCGGATAGCTCCAGTAGTTCTGACTCCTCTTTGGTTGACGCCATTTTTCAAGAGATTTGGAGCGAAAGGTTTTACCGGATCCCAATCGATCGCATCGACCCGGTTGACCCTAACCGAGCTCCCCGAGAGGGTACTTCACTTGACCCATGGGAAATGGAAGCCCCCAGTACGTCCAACCAGGGACCGGGGCCATTTGGGAATGCGCCCGAGGAGATCTGGGGACGCCGAAGACCGGTGAGACCGTGCTCCTACCGAATCAAGTACTTCACCGGGGCCCCGGCAGCCTACGCCGAATTCAAAAGACTTTATAGCATTCCTCCGGACGTTGAGGTTCGGCTGCTTCAGGACACCGATCCCAAGAAACTCCCGCATCGCCCAGGAGAATTAATCTTTCCCCTGATGGCCATTTGCGAGGGTGGTATCAGGTTTCCCCTTCACCAGTTCGTACGTCGGGTGCTCCGAACCCTCAACCTTACCTCCTCTCAACTTACGGTGAATTCATACCGAATCATTACCAGCATCGTCGAGCTGAGGAGGCAATTTAACCTCACATTCAGGCTCGAGGAGCTCTTCGGTGTCTACCTGGTGGGGGTTAACCGAGATCACAACCGTTACTACCTCTCCTGCAGGTCGGGGTACGACACATTCCTGATTGATCACCTGCCAGACTCCGAGGAATGGGCGAGTATTTATGACTCGGTCACCGGGAACTTCATGTTCGGGCCTGGAGAGAGCATAGATACCGCCACTAGAGTTCAATATGGGACAAGGACTCCTGGTCGGTAAATTATTCTTCGGTAGATTACTCTTCGGCAGCTAGCTTTCAGATTCCTGCTATACTTTGCATACTTGTATTGATTTCTCCTTGTTTTTGGTATTTCCTTGCAGGCGAAGGCGTCGTTCAGGAGCTTCGGGAAAGGGCTGTCCGCGCTCGGATAACCGCAGCCTACGCGATCCTCATCACCAGTCGTTATGCCCCTGAGCTGCTCGGGTACGTGCCCATCTACACGAGCTATTTAAAGAAGAAGCCGAGGAAGCAGGGGTGCCAAGGGCAGGCCGAGGAGGAGGCTGAAGGGGCGGTAGAGGGACTGGTAGAGGAGCTAGGAGCGCGCAGGAGACCGAGGGCAGCAATTCCGGGCCCCGAGGCATTCTGATAGAGGAAATCAACTGAGAAACTCCAGAGAGAACCGGGCTGAGCGGAGAGATGGCGGGGCCGGGAACTCGGGAGGTTCTGAATCTGAGAAGGCAGAGGCCTCGGGGGCGAGGAGCCGGCATTGTGATCGACAGTCCTGGAGCTGGGACCTCGAGAGCCACCTCCAGCTCTCCCTAAGGGCCCCCAGAGAAGAGGTCTCGGCCTAATCCAGACGAAGGTACCCGGGGAGGGAGGGTGGAGATTGTCGTGATCCCCGAGGAGGAGGAGGGTCGAGGAGGAGAGACCGGGGGAGACGGCACCGATGCTGAAACCATGATCCCAGCAAGGGAGATGCTCTGGGCTCCCGAGGTCCGTCACTACGCTGGGCGCTCGATCCACCATGCTGATAGTGCCGCTACCAACATCGGTACGGCCTATAGGCTTCTTCGGTCCGCCATTCTCCCTCGGGATGCCAGAGCTGTAAGTGGCCCCACCGAGGACCTTTGCGGGGAGATAGCTCAGGCTCTCTTGGCAGTAAGTGGCTTGCTACTCTTTATTTATACCTTCGGTTTATCGTTCGGTCTCGTAATACACTCCATTTCGTTGACAGGCTGGAGCTCGGGCCCTAGTCATGTTGGATCGAAACAAGGCCCAGGAGGGGGAGATTGAGAAGCTAAGGCAAACCCTTGCTTAGAGGGAAGATGACCTCAAGATAGCTCAAGAGACCTGCGAGCTCTATCTTACCGACTTCTAGCGCTGCGACAGGGAAAGGGTGCAGGCCGAGGCCAGGGTTGAAAAGGCCGAGGAGGATGCCAACACTCTGAGAGCTACCCGAGCTGGCGAAGTTGAAGCCGCTATGAACAAGGGCTACGACGAAGGCTGGGACGCAGCCGGGGTGGAGTACAAGGCGCAGGTTCGGGAGATTGAAGCCGAGCTTTACAAGGATCGCTTCTTGGACGGACTTCGGTTCAAACATGAGGCTCTTCTAAAGAAATTTGATCTCCCAGCCGACTCTGAACTCCGAGTCCTGCCCGAAGTGCCTCCTGAGGAGACTGTCATGCCTGAGGAGGAGAACGAGCAGGTGCCTAATCTTGAGGCGGAGATTCGGTCCACTCTTGTCGCCGTAATTCCAACCGAAGATGCGGTCCAGATCCCCCATCCTCCTAGCACTTAGGATTCTTATTTTTTCCTTTAGTTTCTGTTTGGCTGGACGGTTCCGAACATTTGGATTTTACCGCTCCAGGGTTTGTAAATATTTTTTGCTAAGCAGGCACCGAACAGATGACCGAAGCATGGTTGGATGTGATAGTTTAACATAGGATTTTAACCTGCAATCCACTTCGTTGTTTTTGAATGAATGGTTTCTTTCGCTTCATGCCTTGTTTATTTTTGAGATGCTTGAATGGTTTTATGCTTGTAACCGAAGGGTGCCTCTGCCCCTACTTCTGTTTAAATGCTGTGAAATATTAACAGATTTTAACCGAAGCACCAACCGAAGAAATCTCAAAAATGGTTCTTTTATCATTGGAGCTATTTGCAGCCCCTGCATCGGGCAGGTCACACACGGGGTCGAGTAAGTTAGGACGAGGCGACGTAGTTAGCAATTTTGAATTTTGCATACCCCCGTTTTGATTTAACTTACTCCGAACCCTAGGAGGTGGACCGAATCAAACTCATCGTGGTAAGGTGAGGCTGCTTAGATTAGGGCTAGGGTCCCGAAGTGGGGATGGTGTCGGCCATGACTTCGGGACGTAGCAAATCCAAACAGTGGATGACTTATTGGAAGGTCGGTGTAAGGGGCTCGGGGAGGTTACCGAGTGTCCTTAACTCCAGCGTCCAAAAGTCCGAACGACCGAGGAGGTCGTGGTGACTTGGTGAGAGATCTGCCCGGGGGTTTGCCCCTGGAGGAGAGTCCCCGAAGTCAAGATAAAATGGTCCGAGGAGGAGCGAACCGAGTAAGAGGAGTAAATGACAAGATCAAACAGTAAGAGTAAGAAATGTAAGTTCTCATTAAAACTGAAATGTGGCACTACATAGTTGAGTTGGTCTCCACCTTGAAACTACAGAAAACAAGAATTTTGCAAGGAGAAATAAGCAAGCCCCGGGAAACCGAAGCTTGGCTATCCATAAAATTTTTTCAAGTTGTTAGCGTTCCAGGTCTTGGCGATTGGCGAACCATCCAATTTCTCCAACTTATAATTTCCAGAGCCGAGATGCTTGAGGACTCGGAAAGAGCCTTCCCAATTAGGCATCAGCTTCCTCTTCTTTGACTTGTCCACCACCTTCTTCCAGATAAGATCGTATGGCTTGAATGACCGAAGACGGACGCTTCGATTGTAACCCTTGGCAATCTCTTGCTGATATGAGGCAAGCTTGATTCTTGAATTCTCACGCTCCTCTTCGGCTAGATCGAGGTCTGTAGCGATATTTTCGTCGTTCACCGACTCTTCAAAATTTTCGGTCCGAATTGTTGGGAGTCTAACCTGGAGGGGAATGACAGCTTCCATTCCAAAAGCCAAGGAAAAGGGAGTGCGACCAGTAGATCGCCGAGGCGTTGTACGGTAGCCCCAGAGCACCCTAGGGAGCTCCTCGGCCCATTTGCCCCGGCGTGATTCGAGTCGACGCTTCAGCTCGGAAGAAATTGCCTTGTTAGCAGCTTCGGCCTGCCCGTTGCCCTGGGGGTAATATGGAGTAGAGGTGTCCCATTTGATGCCGTATTCATCCAAAAGGGCCCGGTATTTCTGTCCGGTAAACTGGCTCCCGTTGTCGGTGATGATGGCGAAGGGTACGCCGAAGCGAGAGATAATATTTCGCCAAACGAAACGAATGATGTCAGTTTCCTCAACGGTAACCAGGGGCTCGGCCTCGACCCATTTGGAGAAGTAATCGGTGGCGGTGAGGAGAAACTTAAATCCACTTGGGGCGACGGGGAGCTTACCGACGATGTCCATGCCCCACTGGGAGAAGGGCCATGGGCTGGAGAGGGGGCTGAGGTCCCGAGCCGGCTGGTGAATGATAGGAGCTAACATTTGGCATTTCCGACAACGCTTGACATACTCTTCGGAATCCTTCTTCATTGTTGGCCACCAATACCCTTGAGTGATGGCTCGGTGCGCGAGGGAGCGTCCACCGGAGTGGCAGCCGCTGTCCCCGGCGTGGAGTTCTTCAATGATCCCGGGGACCTGGTGGGGGTGTGCAACCAATAATTAGGGGCCGGTGAACGATCTTCGGTAGAGCTTCCCGTTTGGATTGAGCCAGAAGAAGGCGGCCTTGTTGCGGAGTCGGTGGGCTTCCTTCTTGTCGGTTGGGAGGATGTCATCCCGTAGGTAGCTAATTATCTCGTCTATCCAGCTAGGACCGAGTTCCACATTGAGAATCTCGTGGCTCAACACTTCGAGCTCAAAGCTAGGCTTGTCAATGGAGCTGAAAGAAATGGATTGATGTTTTGAAACATTACAGGCCGAAGTGAGTCCAGCAAGGGCGTCGGCATGGGCATTCTGTTCCCTAGGAATATGTTCGACGCGGATTGCTTTGAAGCCTTTGAGCAACCGAACAGCGGAGCTCAGGTAAGTACGCATTCGGTCGTCCCGAGCCTCATATTCTTCTGAGAGCTGGTTGACCACTAACTGAGAGTCGCTGTAGAGTACAAGTTCTTCGATGCCAAGGGCTTCGGTAGTCTTGAGTCCGGAAATGAGCGCCTCATATTCGGCCTCGTTATTGGAGGCCGAAAAGTTGATTGAGATGGAGCTTTCATGTAAAACACCGGTGGGAGAAAGGAGTACAATTCCAGCCCCAGCGCCTCGGCTGTTTGAGGCGCCATCGACATACATCTTCCATACATCGCCATGGAAGAGCTTCCAGGCGATGCTAGGGTCTGCTTAGAGAACGGCTTCGGGGTGGGCTACCGGGGCTGAAGCAAGGACGTCGGTCGGAGTGAGCTCGGCGATGAAGTCGGCAAGGACCTGAGCCTTGATTGTTGTTCAGGGCTGGAAATGGATTTCAAAGTTTGCGAGCTCGATGGCCCACTGGGAGATTCGGTTGGAGAGATCCGCCTTCCGGAGGAGTGACTTGAGTGGGTACTCGGTAAGCACGATGATGCGGTGGGACTGGAAGTATGGGGCAAGCTTCCGAGAAGCGGAGACGAGGGCGAGAACAAGCTTTTCCAATGGAAGATAGCGCGTCTCGGCTGGTGTCATTGTCTTACTGGAGTAGTAGATGGGCTGGTGCTCACGCCCCTCCTATCAAACGAGGACCGAGCTTATCGCATGCGCAGAAATGGCAAGGTACAGGAACAAGTCCTCCTGGTCTCGAGGCGTGACAAGGAGCGGGGCCTCGGAGAGGTAAGTCTTTAACTGCTGTAGGGCTCGGTCACATTCCTCGGTCCAGTTGAAACTTCGTCGGCTACCTTTAAGGAGGGCAAAGAATGGCTGGCATTTGTCGGAAGAGCGACTGATGAATCTATTCAGGGTGGCGGCCATGCCTGTCAGGCGTTGTACATCCTTCTTGTTGTGGGGAGCTGAGAGCTTCTCGATGGCTAGGAGCTGTGCGGGGTCGGCCTCAATACCGCGTCGGGAGACGAGATGACCGAGGAATTTACCGGAGCTTACTCCGAAGGCGCATTTTTCGGCGTTGAGGCGGAGCTTGTGCTTTTTGAGGATCTCGAAAGCTTCGGCGAGATGAGTCAGGTGGTCATCGGCCAGCATGCTCTTTACCACCATATCGTCGATGTAGGCCATCATGGTATCTCCCAACAGAGGCTCAAACATCTTGGTTATCATTGTTGAAAGGTTGCCCCGGCGTTCTTCAGACCGAAAGGCATAACGAGATAACCGAAGATCCCGTGAGGGGTGATAAAGGCCGTGTTCTCAACGTCCCCTTCGCTCATAGCGATCTGGTGGTACCCTCGGTAAGCGTCCATGAAACTAAGTCGGTCGTGGCCAGTTGTTGCGTCTACGAGTTGATCGATCCGTGGGAGGGGGAAGAAATCCTTCGGGCAGGCGTCATTGAGATTGGAATAATCGACGCAGACCCGCCATTTGCCATTCTTCTTTTTGACCACCACGGTGTTAGCCAACCATTTAGGGTATTGAACTTCCCAGATGGCTCCTGCGTTTAAGAGTCGGTTGACCTCTTCGATGACGGCCTCGGAATGGACCGGGGAGGACCTTCTTGCCTTTTGAACGACCGGGCGTTTGGTTCGGTCGATGTTAAGCTCGTGGCAGATGAACTTTGGATCGACCCCGGGCATTTCGTAAGGGGTCCACGCAAAAACCTCAATGTTGTCCTTGAGGAAGTTCACCATGTCGTTCCGGTCGGTCTCACTGAGTGAAGATCCGACAAGGAAAAATCGTGAACCGTCCTCGGTGATGGGGATGGTGACAAGATCCTCAATTGCTTTCTCGTCGGCTGGCCGGTCGACGTCTTCTAAAACTGGGGCTTCGGGTACTTCGATGAGGTTGACCCGGGAGGTTTGCTTGTTGCTTCGGACCGCATTGACATAACATCTCTTGGCTGCGGTTTGATCTCCGTACAGGTCTTCCTGTCGGCCGTTGGCGCCTATGAAGCGGACCACCTGGTGATAAGTGGAGGCGATGGCCTTTAGCTTATGGAGCCAGGTGCGCCCGACAATGGCGTTATATGGGCTTGGGACATCGACTACGACAAATTCCATGTCCAGGACAACCGAGCCAGAGCGGACTGGGAGAGTAATCAGACCGAAGGGCCAGACAGGAGCGCCGTTGAAGCCTATGAGAGGGACTTCGGAGGGGCGTAGGTCTGCTTCTGAGAGCTTCAAATCTTTGAACAGGGACTTCGGAGGGACCGACTAGCATGACTTGTTTTGAGGAGGAAGCGTTATTCAGCTCAGCACGAATGATACGAGCAGCTTCAGAATTCAGAGGGTCGTGGATAACGTGGATTATCTGAACTTCATCTTCAGTTCGCGTCTCGGTTTGCTGTGCCCGGGCTCTCGTCTTCTCGTGATCAATAAAATTACCAAGATGGCCGCCGACGACAAGCTGCTCCAAGTAGGCCTTGAAGGGCTTGCAGGCGGTGGTAAAGTGCCCCTGTTCGTTGTGGTAGCTGCACCGGACGATTGGGTTTTTGATTTTTCTATTTTCGGTACCGAGCTTTTGGTTAGGGAAGGAGAAGAAAGGCTGATCCTTCACTTGGTCGATAATTCTATAGATCGGGATAGTAAAGACGGTATCTCAGCATTGAAGTCACTCGGCCTTGGTCCCTTCTTGGGGGACTGCTTGATATTATTGACTTGCTTCTTGGGTGTTGATACCGAGGCGGGAGCCGGAGCGGACACCGTTGTGTGCGGTGTCTTGGAGCTCGTGTACTTTCCGATGCCTCTTTCGGCTTTTAACTCGATGAGTTGGCACCATCCCTCGATGCAAGTCATGAGGTCCTTCATGGAGTTAGGTTTATGTCGAACAAGATCGTCGTAGACCTGCTCGTCTTGGGCAGTGAGGCCGAGTTTGAACCCGCGGGCCGAGATGACGCCGTCGCATCCTTCAATTTCGTTGAACAATTCCCAGTAGCGACCGGCATATTGCCGGAGCGTTTCGTCGGGTCATTTTCAGAGGGAAAGGAGAGAGTCGATTTCCTTCTCGTGCTTGTTGCTCGTGACAAACCGAGCCATAAAAGCATCGCAGAGGGAATCGAAAGAGGAAATTGACCGAGCGGGGAGCTGGTTGAACCAGATGAGGCCCAGGTTCCCGAGGCTCGCGGGGAAGACCTTACAGAGGAAGGCATCATCCGAGGGCTCATTACGGAGGAAAAGGGACATAACGAGTTTGTACTGTACCAAGTGAGTGTATGCCTCGGTTTTTCCGTCGTACTTTGCAAATTTGGGTTGGGTGAAGCCCTTCGGGGGGTGAGCCCGATTTTGACATAACTCCAAACCCTTTCTCTCTCTTCTCCTCCCTATCCTCCACCATACCCACGAAACCCTAGCCCCCAAACTCCATAACCGCTACCAAAAACCTTCAAATCTCCACCAAATCTTACCATTCCTCCACCCTTTCAACCTAAAATCACCTCCTCTCCAAGATTCAAGCACAAATTCAAGGGTTTCAAGCGTGGACCATCAAAAACCTAAGGTAATCCCGTATTCTCTCTCTCTCTCTCTCTCTCTCTCTCTCTCTCTCTCTCTCTCTCTCTCTCTTCGTTTTTCCTATTTCCCCCACAAACTCCATTTTTCTTCTCTATAAACCACCCCAAACCCATCCCTAACACCAATTTCGACCCTACCTTCAATAAATCCGAAATTCCTAAACCCTAACACCAAAAAAATAAAAAATATTACCGATGGCGCCTCGTACCAAGATGATTGCTCGGAAGGCAAAGGGCAAGTTCGTACCCTCCTCTCGGGATCCCAAGGATGATAATGAAATTGTACAGGAGATGGAGGAGGAGGAGGAGTTGATTGCTAATTCGGAGCAGCCGAGGCAGCCGAGGGGTAACAAGTGGAGGAGGAAGAAGGAGATGATGGCTGATAGACAGAAGAAGTGGGAGGCAACAATCAACAAAAGGAGGGTAAAGAATGAGCGACACCTCGACGTCGATAGCTTTGGAGTGAACAACCGGTGCATCCGTCGAATACTTGATCAAGGTTTGTCTTTCTGGCTTGAGGAAAATCCTGGGTATAATAAAGCTTTGGTCACTGAATTTTACAAGAATATGAAAATACCTGTGGCGGGAATGGAATTGTCCCCCGATGCTAAAATTACATCAAAGATTGGGAAAATTCCCGTGGAAATTGACCCTCAGATTATTGTTGTTGCTTTGTCAATACTCCCGTCCTCCCGCTGCTGCGGTGAACTACCCTAGGGATGAGCAGGTTGCTCTAGATGTCATTAACCAAGCCCTTTACACTAATCCGGGGGATGCCAAATCCCTCCATGTTCTGGGCAAATTTAGAGAAAAGTATCGGGTGGTGAACCAGGTCGTGCATTATAACATCAATCCTAGGGGCACTGAGAACAAGCCGTCTAACGAGGAGGGGGAAATGCTGTACGCATTCATGAATCTGAAGTTTGTATGTGATTGGGCCAAGTACATTTATGGCCAAATGGTTGATTTCAAGGTTTACGTCGCCCTCAACACAAGGATGCCTTTCCCATGCTTGGTGAACAAAATCTGTTTAAGCCAAGGAGTGACTTCCAACAAGTATGCCTCCCCTGAATTACTAGATCCGGGAGTGATTAACAACACTATCCTAACGAAGAGTATCTCTCAGTCGAAGGGTCCAATGAATGTACCCGGTGGTGAATACTTGACTACGATGCCTCCCAAGGGTGATAAGAATGCCTCTTGGTGGAAGAAGCTGTTTTTCTAGAATGTGGCTATCATTAAGAGTCTTCGAAAGATGAAGAAAAGAAAACCGGGCAAGTGCTAGGAGGCAGGAGAGGTTGGACCGTCGCATGGATTGGTTTCAACACCGAGTGGAGGGGACATCCACTGAGCCCTATGTGCCGCCTCCGATTGTGCAAGAAGCGGACTATGATGATTTTGATGAGGAGGAGTCGGATCCCAAGGATGAGTGAGGTGGTTGTTGGACAGGTTTGGAAATCCCTTAACTTGGTCGGGGTGTATGGTGGTTGACATCCCACC
Organism: Rhododendron griersonianum; assembly: GCA_018127125.1. Classification (NCBI taxonomy): domain Eukaryota; kingdom Viridiplantae; phylum Streptophyta; class Magnoliopsida; order Ericales; family Ericaceae; genus Rhododendron; species Rhododendron griersonianum. The sequence goes on along the minus strand of CM030792.1, from coordinate 29,117,209 downwards.
TTTTCTCTTTATTGTCTTTAGTTAGTTGAACTTTTAACTGGTAAATTACGCAGTTTTTGTCATGTCCGACATGTTGCTGTTGACTTGGTAGTTTAGTGTCGGTGGTGGTCAAGGGTAGTTATCCGAGCAAGTAGATGGCCGCCACCCTGTTTTGCTAACCGTTCTTTTGAAACCAAGGTCAATATATGCTATTAAGTCCTTAGTTGATCTTTAGTGCGATTTTATTCCATTTTGATTCATAGTATGATAGTTTGCATAACTAGCTTGTGGCATGCTTTCTCTTACGTAATCCAATTTTCAGCTGTTTAGATATGAATTCGGTTTAATAGTGCCCTCCACTGATAGGGCATGGCATCTTTTTGTTCAACAGACCTGTGTTCAAGCATTTTTGTGGGATATGGTTGCTTCCGCATGTTTGTACATATGTCTACGCCGTATCCCCCTTTCAAGAAGGATACGAGTCTTTTTTAACTTCCTTATTACTTGCTTGTCACTTAGTATTCATTCAAATTTCAGCAGCGAGTTGAGGTTTCTAACGAATGTTGAGAATTTTTGGACTCTTGCTAGTTGTGTTGATGATCATGTGCTAAGTTATTTTGTTGGAAGGATTGCATAGTTTCTATTTAGTAGTTTGTTTATGTTGCTAGGGACTAGCAACGTTTAAGTTGGGAGGTGTGATAAGCACCCAATATTGTATATATTTGGTGCGCTTAGTCCTTTTTTATAGCATATTTACTTGCGTTTATCTAGCTTTTATAGTATTTTGCACGTAAGGTTCGTTTGAGTATGTTTTAGGTTTAACGCTCTAATAAGGGTGATTTTGACGCCATAAACATGCCTTGGGGGTGTCTGAGCATCCAAGGCCAAGTGGCTAAGTGCCGCCGATCCCCAGTGATCAAGAAACGAAGCATCGGGTGAAATCCTGTTAGAACTATGGCTCATATGTAAGTATAGAGAGATACTAAAGGGTTCTAGAAAGAAGGCCAGATGCCGAAGCGGAGCGGAGCGGAACGAGTGGAGCGGAGCGACCAAATACCAGGTTAGGGTTAGAATAGAGTCGCTATAAATACTCTATGTTGTAAACCCTAGTTGTTAACTGTGATAATAAAAGAACAGCCGCTCTCGCTCCCGTGGACGTACCCGATTTTGGGGAACCACGTATATCTCTGTGTTAATTCTTTACTGTTCATACTCGTAAATCGTATGCGTGTGTGTAACGATCCTAACAAATCCGGACCCGTCGGGTGCCAAGATAAGAAGCAAGAGCCAGTTTTGCAGTTAAGTTTCCTATATCAATACTAACTTTTGGGTTGTATCGAAAAACTTAGCTTATTTCCTGGGCAGAGAATCCTGTATCAATACACCCCAAAAGTAAGTATTGATACAGTGTTGCTACAGAGTATTTTTCTCAAGCCAAACTGCTCGGTATCAATACCCAGTTTTATAAGTATCGATACTATGAGTTTTTCTACAAATTTTTGTTATTTTTTGGACTTTCCACTTATGGAATACTTGCCACTTTTGGCAAGTTTTGGGATATTTTGTGGAGAGAGAGGATGAGATGTATATATGACCCTCTCTCTCCCCCTTAGTTATTATCTAGTTTTTTTTATACTTTAAGTCTATTTCTTAGCAAGAATTCCATAACTTTCAAGCTTTGTTTAAAGTTAAATCCTTCAAGAACACCTTAAGGTATTTGTAGTTCGTTAATTTGTCATTTATTGAAGTTGTTCGTACGGACTAGATCCTTAGTAATATCAAGTTTATTTTCGTTTCCTACGGTTAAATAACATGTCGCATTTTTATGCTATGCTTTGTTCTTTTACTATGAGTGAGTAGTCTTTTGGCTAAGTTTTGGGTTAATCTATCCCAATGACTTAGGTTGTTGTTTGTTCTCGAACCTTTGGGCTTAAAAGCATGGTTTTCGGAATAGAGCTAATCTTGCAATTTTTAGTCTAAACTAGGGGTGTTAACTTCTTGGGATGCCATTTAGCCAAGCGGTCTTGGCACGCGGCATGCTTAGGACTCTGGCCTCCTACATGTTCGATTCATTAGTTAAACAAGTTAGTTCGCCTCTGGTAAATCATATCATTTGATTAAACGTAGTCTTTAAAGTTAAATCTTTCGAGCTTGACCGCGCGATCGTGACTCTCGCTTGAGTTATAATCGAGAACCGATAACGGCCTAAGTCATGGGATGGATGATCCCTAGACTTGCCTCTTTTAGTTTATTAAACTCATTTCTGGTCTTTTCGCCTTATATTATTTTCACTTTCAAAGCAAAACCAACAGTTGGCAGACTAAAATGCCACAATCCTTACATAAAACCTTCAATCCAAACAAGCTATTACCGATTCCCTGTGGTACGATCTCGGTCTTACCAAGTTATTTTGCAATCTACTAGAAGCCCTACGCTTCGACCTAAACATCCAAGAGTATCCATCTTAAAGTCGTAAGCAATGTCAAATTTATTATTTTAGGAAGTTTTGAAGTAAAGTGATGAAAGAATTTTTTGACATCACATCCCAAATTTGACATAAGGGAGGAGAATGTCAAATGACATATAATCATTTGACATTTGGGTTCGAATTACTTCATATGTCAATTCTTCCACTTGACATGTCACATCAAATTTGGCATCCTTAATTACAGATGCTCAATAATTCAAATTTTAGATTTTATCCCGCAAGGAAATGATTGATTGGCTTTCGAGATTGAATCAATCAAACGTACCTGAATTTGGATTGCCATTAAGGTGAGATTTTATTTCTAAAGTTATCAGTCTTTAACCTCCTAATTCTTTTCATGTTCTCTCCTATCCAACTATCCTGTGTCTATCATTTAGAAGTAGTATCATTTTTCTTAATGTATTTACCTCCTCCCTACCAAAATGTAATTTCTCCTTCTAATTGTGTTTCGTTGTCGTCAATTATCTCTTTGATAATTATCTCATTGTCTCATGCATGTATAAATCTCTTTGTTATTCTTGAAATAGCATTAAGAGAACTGATGATAATGCCAAAACTTAATTTGATCCTGTCAAAACTCAACTCCTCCTTGACTTATTTGCCCTTTGTTGCATTTATGACTTTTCATTCTCATTTTAATTATTTGACGAAACTACCCTTAAATCACTTGGTTATCAATTATCATTGTTTAGCAAAAAATCCAAAAATCCTAATCCAGTCTAGTGATGACCGTGGAAGACATTGGACCTAATTTAGCAAATATAGCAAATTTCAACGAACAGGAACAGAAGCTATTGACTTAAATATTGCTTTTACCTTGTCTTCTACATGTCCAATACAAACTAAAAATTGCTGAGAAAACATTACCGAATCCAAACCAAATCCAATTCCAATTCTAGTTCACAATCTCCATTCATAACCCAAAAAAAACATGGTAATTCCATCCAATTCCAGTTCACAATATGAAAGAGTGACATTCATAACAAAAAAAAAAAAAAGAAGTACCAAAACGTTCACATCATTATCCAAAATTAAACTCGGAATTAAACTTCAATTCTGTTCATTTTCTTCACTTCCGTGATTAGGTGTGTTGATTTCTCCTTGTTCAAGTACTAAATCAACTGAACTCCCACCGACGTAATTCATTGTTTGCTCCATTTCCATGATTCTAGCTCATCAAATCTACATTTTTAAAAATTGAAGGCAGATTTTACATTTTGTAATAAATAAGAGAAAGTAATATACGAAATATTTAGGCTCTGTTTGTTTAGCTGGAAAATAGTTTGTTTAGCTGGAAAATATTTTGCACATTTTCACTTATTTGGCTGCACGCAAATGCTCGATAAAATCATTTACCCAGTAAATTATTTTACAACTAGTGGCTTCTCACAACCAAGAAAACCATGGAAACATCAGTTGGTTTCTTTCAACAGTTGTTGAGCCTTCGTATCAACCAAACAATTAAAAATAAACTTATTGGTAAACATTTTTTTTGATAAAACCTGGTACTTGAAAAATATATTTCATCCAAAAAAAATTTTTACAAAAAAACAAACGGAGCCTTAAAACACACACGCCATTCTCCTCGACATTCTAATAGGAAAAAAAGAAAAGAAAGAAGAGAACAATAGATTAAACTTAAGGATTTGTTCAAACACTAAAAATAACAGTAAAGTATTCGAGAAGAATAAAGATGAGGGGAGATGATCTAAAAATGCATTTGCGGAGCTGACCTCAGGAAGGGAAACCTAGCCTTCAAGCTTCGAAGGGTTGTAGCGGAGCAGAGCAAAAGTCACGTTAGATGCACTTGCAATTAACAAAAGAGATAGAAAGGGTAGTAGATTGAAGGGGTAGTTTTGTAAAGTAAAATGAAAATGAAAAGTCACCGGTGGAGTAAAAGGGCAAATAAGTCAAGGTGGAGTTGAGTTTTGGACGGATCAAATTTGACGTTATCAGCTCTCTAGTATCAATAATTGACTATCGCGCGAGACGGATTAAGTCACCGGTGTCCTTGCTGATGCAAACTGCAAAAGCAAAAGGAGTTTTTACTGCTTGATCCACCGTCATCTTGAACTGATTTCATAGGTATTTTTTTGGTTCCTTTCTCATAGGTAAATCTTCATAACATTTACCATTTTTCCCGTTTCTACTTTGGCATGAGAGTTGTTGAGTTCGCATTCACTCTTCACAAGAATCAAGGACTTTACTATAAAGGATGTTATGAAAGTGAGAGCAATTTTGTTCACCCATTACCCTCCCTCTTATTGGTTGAATGGTGTAGGTCTCCTCCGTACAATATACTTTTTGGTAAGTATGATATCACTTTGTGGTGGGATCCACGCATTTTCAACCAATAGAAAAAAAGGTAATGTTCACCCTCTTAAGTGGAGGGTGAACAAAACTCAACTCTATGAGAGTTCTTGAATAGGTTGCGTGAAGATTTTAATCTAGAAAGAAATCTTTAGTGAGTTTCGATACTTCTACATTTCGCAATAGTTATGAATCTTACCATTTATAGGAAACAAAGTATATCATGTACTAAGAGCATTCACAGTGGTATAATCAAACCCAAAAAGTTGCTAAAATTAGCAATATTTGCTCAAAAAAGAGCTTACATTGGAATAACCAAACTTAGGAACCTCTTAGGCCATCCACAATGGTATAATCAAAAGCCAATTGTTTTTAAAGTTAACAATATTTGTGCAAAAGATGGCTCACAATGGTATAATCAAACTTAGCAACATCCTTAGAAATAATCAAATTTTAGGCTTTGGATAACCAAAACTAGCAACCTTTTTCAATAATCAAAATTTATCAACCCCACATCACATAAGTTAACTAGTTCCAAAATTTGTATACATGCTTGTTTCAATTGGTATTTTCTTCTTTTCTTATTCGCCTACTCTATATCTTCTTCACTTCACCTACAAACTATTTCTCTTTCTTTCCCTCCAAAAGTGAAGCTCATATCTTTCGATCATCTACAATTCAACCCGTCATCGCCGTATTAAGGTATTTCACTCTTCTTTCCCGTTTCTATTTTTTCCCCCCCAAAAAATTCATAATAGAAGGGAAGCAAGTCACCAATTTTTTCTACAAAATTAAGGGAGGGAATCGATATATTTTTGCCCAAAAAAACGTAAATTGAGGGAAGTGAATGATGGGAAACAGAGAGAGAGTGAGTGAAATTGTTGTGGACCCCTTATTTTGGTTATGGACTAGAAGCGACCATTGTGAACTTCAACATTGTTAAGCTTAACAACCTCTTAAATGAATAATCAAAAGCTGATGTGTCAACTTTTGGTTATCCATTTTTGATTATACCACTGTGGATGGCCTTAGTAACTCATCAAATTTTGACCATTGGATAATCAAAACTAGTAACCATTTGCTAATAATCAAATTTAGTTGTTTCCACATTTCTTCAATCAAGTACACCATCATTACACAAAAACCTTCTCTCTTCCAATTTCAACATGTTCCAAAGAAAAATACTTTTATTTTTTTCAAAATTATTTTTTTTATTAAAACTGTTTTTTCGAAAACTATTTTTTATTATTTTTTTATTCAAAAACTATTTTTTAAACTTTTTGCCAAAAACTTTTTTTTTAAATCAAAGTTTTAAAAAAACTATTTCTCTTTTCCTAATAACCTATTTTTATTAGTTTGAAAATTATTTTAAAAAAATTATTTTCTATGTCACAATTTCTAGATTTTTAAAAGTTGAAAAAGTGATGTGGCAGGTTTTGGTTATTCAATTTTGATTGTACTATTGTGGACCTCTGCATTGCTAACCTTAGCAACCCCTTACATGGATAACCGAAAGATGGTGTGACAACTTTTGATTATTCCACTGTGGATGCTCTAATGTGTTAATTTTAATTAATCATTATCTCAAAATTTTGAATGTAAAGGACATGATTTTTCTATTTTTAACTCTGTTATCACAATCACCGTGTATGAATATTTGCTACTCCATTCACCCAATCACAACAACATAATACATTGACTTGACCAACAGTTAAGTTTTAATTACTTTCGTGAGGAGAAACAAAATGTTGTTCCAAACTAATCATATGCGACTTCAGAGTTACAAGTCGGGCCTACCTAGGTTCGATTGGAAACAGCCCAACGGTCCAGACGCATCGCCTTTGGCCATGTTCCGTGTGTTTTTTAGCCTGTTTCAGCTGTTTAGACCTTCGAATGGGCGATTTTGCCATTTTAGGAAAGATTTGTTTTGCTTATAATTTTTCGTAGGGAAGTCCGTTTCAGTCCGTTCTTTCTGGAGAAGTCTTAGAATTTTCTATATTTTTGGATTTGTTATTATTCCGAAATTTTCCTTTTTTGGTAATTTTTTGTTGTTAATTGATTCAGCTTCCTTTTTGGGCGAATCAATTAGGGTTAGTGTTTCTTCCTATATAATAAGTTGTAAGCTTTCGAGCTAAGGCAGTTTTTGGTTAATATTGAATGACACAGAGTCTGAGAGAGTTTTCTCATTATCTTTCCAATTTGTGATTGTCCTTGTTGCAAGTTCGATCTTGTTACCTTATATATGGAGTTGCTTGCCTTGGCCTACAAGGTAGTTCGTGCCTCTCATGACGTCATGGATTGACGTCATGTATGACAATTGCCATGTGCAACACTGTCTGGCGGCACGTGATTGAACCAAGTAGGGGTGAGCATGGTCCGGATTGGTTCGGTTTCATAGTAAATCAAGAACCAAACCAATACCTACGGATTATGAATTTGGAGAACCAAACTAAACCACAAAAGACATAGAACCAAACCATGAAAATACTGTTCGATTTCGATTTTAAACCACGGTTTGCATGTATAGAAATTTAGGGTAATTAGTCTTGGTAGTGAAGGAATTATAGGAATAAGAATTGGAATTGGTTTTCATGTATAGAAATTTAGGAATTGGGTCGTGGAAGTTGACTGATCTGGTGATGTTTTTTGTGTATAATAAATTAATAATCATAGGAAATTAGGATTGGGTTTGATATATAGAAATTTAGTCTAAATTATCTTGGTAGGAAAGAAAAAACAAATATTGCGGTGGATTTAATAGGATCAATAAAATTAGGAAAGTAGTTAACTAAGCCTCTCATATTTATTTGGTGAATCATAATTAAATTATATATATATATATATGTGTGTATTATACGGTTCGGATCGATTTGGAACCATAACCGTGAACGTGTATCCACAAACCAAACCATATAATGCGGTTTCTAATTTTTTTAAATCACCAAACCATACTACTAAAAACCAAACCAAATCTTTCGGTTTGGATTGGTTTGGACTGGATTCGCGGTTTGACGGATTTTTTGCTCACCCCTAGAACCAAGAGCGGTGTAACTTGGCCAAACCGAACAGCTCCGCACTGAGGTGTCGTTGACCTAGCCTCATGTGATCCTACAAGATCCGATCCAAAACCTCGGCCCGCCCGCAAAGCTCGGTGTGGGGCATTCTTTTTGGTTGCCTATGGGCGTTGGATGTCGGTTTAATCTGGGGGCCGTGGATGGCCGATCCGCATTCCGACCAACTATGACTTAAAGCGGAACGGGAAAATTTCTTTTATATCCCTTCGACTTTGACCAAAAATTCATTTTGGTCCTTCACCTTTCAATTTCGGCATAAAAATACTTCGACTTTCCAATTTTTTTCAATGTCATCCTTTAGGTATATATACCTATATACTCGAAAAATAGGGTGTTTGGATCAAGCACCCTACACACATCGGATGCCGTTGATTCCCGCGAAAGCCCTCTCGTTTTTTTTTTTAGAATTTTTGGACGGCTCGGATCAGCCGTCCGGTGGCCAGAGACGGCCCGGAGCAGGACTCAAAGAAAACAGATTCCTTCCTTCTAAAGGACGACATTGAAAAAAATTGGAAAGTCGAAGTATTTTTATGCCGAAATTGAAAGGTGAAGGACCAAAATGAATTTTTGGTCAAAGTCAAAGGGATATAAAAGAAATTTTCCCAAGGGAAACATTTGATTCTGAAAAATCCTAGATCACCTAGGTATATAAAAATTTGCTATGTTCTGAATTTTTTCAATATCAACCCACAATCAATATATCAACCTAATCAATCACTAGAAAGCAATAAACATAAGAACACCAAGATATACGTGGAAAACCCTAAATGGGGAAAAAAACCACGGGAAGGAATAAAGCACTATAAACAATGTGTAGTTACAAGTAATCTTACCCTACGATTTGAATCCTCACAATCGAGCCTAAGACCTACTTGCCGAATCCGCGTTCACCACACCCAGTGCTTGACCGCGCGCCGCTGCCTTGAATCCACAAGCCTTCCACACTCATTCGGAAATCCACCGAAGAACAAGTCTAAGTTTGTAGAAATAAAGTTGTGAATACTTCTTGGAGTTTCATTGTGGCTTCGACGATTGAATAAGAACTCCAAGACTCAAACATAAAAATACCCCTCCATCTTTTCTGAACTAGACCCACGTTCTTTTTCTGTTTATTTCTCTGCTACTCCTTTTTTCGTTTTTTTACAAGCATACAAAAGAATAATACCTTTTGTATTAGCTGAAACGTGTGCAACACTTCCACCTCATTTAGGCAGGTTTTACCAATTGATCTCAAATTGATACCCGGTCAATCCATTCCAATTGAGCTCTCTCTGACCACTTGATCTAAACGCGATCATTCCATTACAAATAAAGATTCGATTTCCTTCCACTTCCTAAACAGACACTCTATAAATAAATAATAAATAATTTACAACTCGATAATTAGGAATACAATTAAATGTGTGTTTTGTTATGAAATTTGCCAACAGAGAGAGACCATGGCCCGTGGTCCTAACAGATTCAGTTTTGTTGAGAGAGGAAATTAAGAAATGGATTCCCAACTCTGCGTATGAGATTCTCCACTTATTTCATGTTTGGACATTCTTTTTGTAGGCTCAAATATGATTCATATAATTCATGTTAAGAGAGAGGAATTTGACACATAATGAATTTCTTTTCCGTGAGGAGAAACATGGGTGCGACAGATCCCACCTCCCATATATTCAAGTGTTTAGGTGCACGATCAATCCACCCTTTCACTAGCGACCAATCCACCTTTTCACTAGCGAGGTGCCCAATATAGCTAGGATAAAGTCCCGTATAGATTGGCCCTAAATAAGTTGGTAGCACTTGAGAGATTTTGAACCTGAAGACTTGGAAAAAAGAAAATCTCCAATGCTAACGCCTTGATAAGGGGGCGACTATTCGCAATCCTTTATTTTCTCCATTAGCCCATTTCCTTCACATAGTCCATCCCCAATATTTTAAAATAAAAATTTACTCCATATAACCCATTAATTTTCCCAAATCTTCCATTATACCGGTCTCCTCCCAAAACACCAAATCTCCATAGCCACTGTAACGACCCTGATTTTTGGTAAATAAAAATTTCGTTAAATATTTGAATTTTATTACTTGGATTTGCTTTTAAAATTCCTTTTTAATTTCTAATAATCCGTCATAATTAGATTTGAGACTTATAAAATTTTATCTTTTCGCACCGGTCAACATAGTCATTTTCCAAAAGACAAGTATGCTTATAAAAACACTTGTATATTTTTCCAATTAATGGATTGAGGCCTTAAAATTATTATTTATTATTATTATTTTTCTTGACTAGAAATTCTATTTAGCAAGCCTAGTTAGCTTCTAACCAATTAGTTAAAGAAACCTAACTACCAATCCACTTAGTTACATTTTCCTAACCCTAGATGGACCTTTTTGACCATCCTTGAGCCTTGTGAACCCCTTCCAACCCTAATTGAACCATTAGGCCATTTGAGGTAATCATTTTACTTCTTGATTAGTCATTTAAGGCCATACCATCTTCATTTTTTTTTCTTATCCTTTGGTCAATAATTGCTAGGGAAAATATTACCCCTTGAGTAATAATTATTAGGCATGCCAATGAATACTTATGGACAAGACTAGTCACTTAGGTATCCTTGAACCATAGGAAGCTATCTTTTTGCTTCCAAAAGAAGCAATCATTTTTGCTAGCCTTGCCATGCATGTACTTTCTAGGAATAATATTGCCCATTGAACAATAGTTGTTAGGGTAATTTTTACCCTTGGGGTAATAGAAGTTAGTCTTGCCAAATGAATAACCAAACTTGACTAGACAAGTCAAAGCCCAAATCTCATTATTTTGCTTCCAAATGAAGTAATCTTAGCCTTGACATGCATGCAACCCTAGCCTAATAGCCCTTAAGCCTAAACCCCATTTGACAACCCATTTCTAGCCAACTTTAAACATAACCTAGCCAATGATTTTGATCTTTCTTACAAGCAAGCTCTTTCCAAGCCATGCCTTTCAAAATTGCCCATTGGACAATAATTGCTAGGGAAAAATTTATCCATTGGATAATAATCCAAGTTTTTGCTATAAATAGCACCCCACCTTGGCCATTCAATTCACACCTTCACCCATTCAACTTCTCTCTCTAAGAAAGTGTAGTATTCTTCCTTTGTTCTTGCTTAGTTCTTAAAGTTCTTGAGTTTTCTTGAAATTCTTCAAGAAACTCATCCTAAGCCGCCACTAAACCACCACTCAACCACCCTTCGATCCATAAAAAGTTAGAAAGTTAGTCAAGAACTAGTTTCGAGAGAAACCTTTCTCTTTCGAAGCTACCGGAAGCTCACCGTAGGAAGTTACTCCGTCCGACGTACTTACTTTTTCCGTAGCCGTACCTACCGCCAAGAAGAACGGTAGAATATCTCTACTTCTTACTCTAAGTATAAATAGAAATAAGTATATTGAATAGTGCTTGTTTATTGAAATGCATGAGGACTTGAAAAGTGTTTTACTAAAAGAAATGAAAAGGAAGGGGAGTATGTTGAAAGTATCGACTTTATTTTTCAAATAAACATGTGTTGTTTTGAACTTCCTTAAAAGAAAGAAAGAACGGATTTTTGAAATATGAACTTGATAAGAAGTATTTGTATTTTGATCTTAAGGATGGTTATGAGCATGTATATGTGAATACTTGGATTACTTGTTTAATGTGTGACAAAGCATAAGTGGTTTTCCACTCCAAAGGTGTCCGTCCATGTGGCACTATGCTTTAGATTGTATGCTAAATGTTTAAGCATGATTACGTGAAATTAAGGGGAAAATGAGCATGTTAAATAATATGGAGTTGGATGATCTTGCTAGTTTAGTTTCAAGATTTCAATTAATAATTTATGTTTACTTATGTGAAAAGTCCTACCGCGGAGTCCAAGCATGAAAACGAGACACGAAAATCGAGAAAGTTAGAAACATGGCACCTATGGTGTGTTAATGACAAGGTGTGTTTGAAATCACAATGTGGCCGGACGTGGTAGCCCATTGTGTAAAAAGATGTTGAGAAACCGCAATGTGGCCGGACTTGGTAGCCCATTGTGTGGTGTGTGTTGCCAATGGGACCGGACGTGGTAGTCTCATTGGAGGTGATTTAAATGTTTGTGAAAACCGCGATGTGGCCGGAAGTGGTAGCCCATCGTGAAGATTGCCAATGTGGGCGGACGTGGTAGCCTCATTGGTAATGTGGCTTGGTTATCCGCGGAGAGGAGCCAATGCAGATTTTGTGTGCCAATGGGAACCCGGCGCGGCGGAACCGATGTTGGATGTGTTAAAATACTTTTCGAAATGTTGATTTGGTAAATGAAAAGTGAAAATGATGACACGGTCTACGAAACGCTGCGTAGGAGAAACTCTGATGTCACGGACACCAACGATAGTTAATAATGAATGTGGATGTGTCATTGTTAACTGTTTTATTTGATAAGCATGTACTGTGTAGATAACGTTATCTGTATGATTCATTGTTTGTAAGTTATGGGTTAGCGGGTATGGGATTATTCTGCTAAGCTTTTGTAGCTCATGGTGTTACCTTTGGTGACCCTGACATATTATATCGGTGGCAACGCTGGTATAATGTGTCAGACTCTGTAGATGATCAAGGTGAGCTGTACACCTTGGAGGCATTTGGAGCAGAAGAGCTGGCTAGGATGGAGGAGCAGGCAGAGCTGTAGTTAGGAACCCTAGTTTCCCTCCCTTGTGTAATTAATGAACTCTTGTGAGAGTTATGATATAATAATGAGTCAGACTCTACTCAGTTTTATCAATAAAAATTGTCCTTTTAACGTACCCGAAAATTGGGGGCGTTACAGCCACCACCACCAAAGTTACGAACACCACCCCACCACCGCCACTCCCTCCCCTCCTCTCTTCAAGGTTATTCTCTCTCTCTCTCTCCAATTCAAAATCAAAAATCGAAACCCAAAAAATCCTAAAATGTTCAAAAATTGAAACCTCAAAAATATCAAAACCGAAACCCCAAAATTCAAAACGAAATCCACTTGGGAGCCGATCGAGCACTGTGTTTTTTTCGAAGCAAAAATTTCAATTTTTTGAACCAAATTTTCGGCGTTTCAGGTCCGAAAAATGTAATATTTTCGACATTTGAATACCGTAATATTTAAATAATTTCGACAGTTAGTTACCAAAATGTTTATATATTTTCGGCAGTCAATTACCGAAATGTATATATATAGGACTTTTCTAATCTTCAGTAATATAATACTCCCTCCGTCCCTAAATAATTGGCACTTTCATGCTTTTTGTTGTCACATATAATTTGTCCCTTTTGAAAAGTCAAAAGCAAAATATTGTAAACTTCCCATGTTACCCTCTTCTTTTGGACACAAAATTTCAAATTCAAATTTTCAATTACTATTCAAAGTACACTAGAAGGGTAAGATTGGACACTTGATTTTTGCACAATACAATAATATTTCTTCCTTAAAAGTTAGAACTCCCAAAAGTGCCAAACATTTAGGGACGGAGGGAGTATTGTCAAATAAATTTTCGGTAACCTAATATCGAAGTATATACCAGAATTCGGCAATTAATTACCAAATTATATATTCCCTCCGTCCCTTTTTTAAAGTCCAGTATTTCATTTTGGGCCGTACCTTAATAAGTGTCCATTTTGTAAAGTTAGTGGGTAAAAGTTGGTACATTTTCCATTTTGTCCCTAAAAGTAGATTCCATTTTGAAAAGTTAGTGAATAAAAGTGTAATGATGATGTCTCCATAGAGGGTAAGTAGGGAAAGTGGAGGTAAAAGTTGATGTGAAAAGTGTAATGATGATATTTTCTTAATAAGTTGGAGTTACGAAGCGAGATACTTAAAAAGGGACGGAGGGAGTATATTTTTTCAACAGTTAGTTACCGAAATATATACGGAGTATATGTTTTCGAGAGTTAGTTACCGAAATTGTTTTCAAAATGGTCGCAGTGTGGTGATTCAATGGCGACTGTACTGAGAGAGAGAGAGAGAAGTGGCAATGGTGCGGCGATGTTCTTGATCGAGTGGTGGTGGCTATGGCGAGCTATGGAGATGGAGGAGACGTGAACTGACTAGGGGAAGAGAGGAAGAAGATGATGATGAGTTGTGTCTAAAAAGTTAGAAGGGCAAGTAGGACATTTTGCATTGGGGGCTCATGTTGTAATTATTTGAAAATTTTTAATGGACTAATGGAGAAAATAAGGGGTTGCGAATAATCGGCCTCTTGATAAGGCCATTGAGATTAAAATACTAATTTATAAGCAATAATCAATGTCAACTTTTGTGGTCCCTATATTGCAAGTGTGTCGAGTAAAAAAACTATTTTTTTGGACATTTCAACACTTGGCGTAGGCAATTTTTTTTATTTTTGTTTTGTTTTGTTTTTTTTTTCTTCCTGGAGTAGACCCCTTGTAGATTGTATATTAGGTTAGTCTTTTTTTATTTCAAGTTGTTTTACCCAAAAATAAAAATAAAAATAAAAATTTAGTGCATAGCACCGGCACACTGCTAGTTTAATTTTATTGGTTTATCTTCGTTGACCTTGTTACTCCAATTTAGGAAGAAATTGGGTATTTATGATATGTCTATATACTCTAATAGTTCTCTAAAAGGAAAAATGGAAGATTTATTTTTATTCTGGTTTTGATCGGCACAAGAAAAATGAAGATGCCGAAGTAGAGGAGAAAGATTCAAACCTAAGGACAGAGAGAGGGAAGCTTTCTTCAGAGTTAATGGCTGCAAACACCAACCTCCCACGCTCTGCCAATGACGAATTCAAACCTATTATTCTACTAATAAGCAAACCCGACAACACACAGTTTTTATACAAACATTTCCCACTGGCCCACTACATATCGTTTAAATTTTGCCGGCCTATTTGTACTTGTATGTATATACAATGCCATTAGCCAAAGTCCGGTTGATTGGTAGGTTTGTTCTTCATAATTGACTAGGGTGTAATTAATGGATTCGGGTCTTGTGAATTCTTGATATAGCTGGTCCGCCTTTAATCGACCTTAATCGACCGGGGAATTTTCTCCGTAGATGGCCCGCCTTTAATCGATCGGTAGGGTATTAGTTGGGATTGGGATGCGTGTAAGTTACACTGGCCCGGACACCCCTTACCCACGAACAAAAAAAAAAAAAAGTATATACAATGCCCTTCACGCCATCGGTAAGTCGTCGTTTTTTTCTGAAGGAGTTGGATATGATCGAGGGGAGTGCTTATTATAGGGTCATTACTATGTATTTGACCAAGTTTGTTTCATTCAAATGGTGGGTTTTTTGGGTATATTTTTACCGACATGTTTGGCTTACTGGGTCCGAAATCTCTGGCTTCACACCTGATTTGAAGTCAATGATAGTTTATGGGTATTTTGCACTGCAGTTTTTAAGAAGAATTCATTACCCAGCATTGGTATCGAACAGCAAGTGCTCCTGTTTCATACCCACCTTCATTATCTAGTAGAACCAAATATTTCTTACCCTCTTCTCAGATTTCAGTTGATTGTTTCCTGGGATTGAACTCTAAAAAAGGACAATGATTGTGTCTTGGGAAATGGGTCCAAGGATTAAGGTCTTCCTTTCATTGATTTCAATTCAAGTTTTGATTGTAGCAGCATCAACGAATTCAGCTGATGGTAAGTTTGCCTTGAATAATTTATTATTGTCAGTGAAGTGTTTTTGGCATGGTAGTTTTCCATTCTCTATTTTTTAGGCTTCTATATATATGTTTCGGGACGTGTATGTTTTGTGAATGAGTGTCTCGTGGGAATTGACATGCTCTATTTGTTTTATACATAGCTTTCCTTGAGTTAAAGTCGAGTTAAAGAACATGAAGCCTATGTTACATGGATCCTTGTTGAAGTACCCGTGTTGATATGTCCGACACCTTTATCCATTTTGACACTCGGATCCTCTACTTGTCATGATATTTACAGAAAAATTAATGTCGAATTAGCTAGAAAAGCAATATTTCTAGTCTCACATGGACATAAAATAGCAAAAATATATTTTTCTTAGCCCCTTCTTGTTTAAATACACAATCTGAAAAACTTATGCTATATATGCTACGTATTCAGGACTTGTCCCTGTACTCATACCCAATTTGGGGACACATATCTGAGTATCCTAAGATTCAAGTTTAGGAAGGTCCGATGCTTGAACTTGCACCCGTACCCGATACTAGCACCCAAGTCCATGTAACATAGATGAAGCCACATTGACATTGTAGTTTGACTTTAACTTTATGTTTGTACTAAATATTTGTTGGAATTTGGAACGATATATTTCTTGAATACTTGAACTAATCCTGCGGAGACCAACCGATGGCTCCCATTTTCGTAGTATCTGTTAATTGACCATTGTGATGCTTAGTAGATTTCAAACAGTGTAGAGGAGAATGAAGCAGTGCTGGACATCCAAATTTGCTCCAAGCCTCCAACCGCGGTAGCATTCGGTTCTGCTGATTATGAACAGCTTGTTGTCATTTTCTGCAGAATTCCTATTCTTACAAAATAGTCCACGACTTCTTCTTTTTTTATTATTTTTCATTTGTCATATGGCTTGTGATTCACCACTTAGAAATTGGCTCCTCAAACCTCAATTATTAGTACGATAAGCTAGTCTTGACTATGCGGTTGGTGATTATTTCGGTAGTTGGAACAAGAGAACTCTTAGTTAACTATAAGAAAAGTGTAACTTTGTTCAACATAAATCGGTTTCTGCTATATAGGGATAGTTTCTGGCGTTGCAATTCGGTATTAGTACAGTCTTTAAATTTCAGGAGATGGGTTAAAATGGTTGTATTCCTTTCTTTACAGTTCCAACAATTTCTTCCTCTTTTTCTTTTTTTGGCTTTTTCTTGGATGAATGGGATAGTTTCTACATGAGAATTGGGTTGTTGATGATGAAGACCTGGAACTAATAATGATTTTTGATGCAGTTCTTGCTCTGAAATCACTCATGTCTGGCTGGACGAACACGCCACCCAACTGGGTTGGGTCAGACCCTTGTGGCGGCAGCTGGGAAGGAATTTCATGCACCAATTCACGCGTGACCTCCTTGTAATGCATTGGTGCCATATTACTTGAACCTTTTAATGCTCTAAAAGTGGTTTTGTATATCCAGCCTTCACAATCCTTGATCTTAATATAACAACTTCCAATTTCAGGACATTAGGAGGGACAAATTTGAATGGTTACTTTTCCATTGACATCACGTCATTATCTGCATTGCAATATCTGTAGGTCTTCTTATTTTGATCTTGCTTTTGATCCTTGCGCATGTGATGTGCCATATTCATTTTTCTTTACATCATATCTTAGACTGCAGTATGGGTATACTTGCGTCAGTGTGTGTATAGTTACTTCCGCAATATCATAGAAGTTCCTAGCTTAATGAGCTGTTTTTATTTTGTATTCTTTTCGAAGGAATGAAAGAGATAAACTATTTCCTTATTATTGAAATTTTCTTGCAGGGATCTATCTAACAATAAGGGTCTGACAGGAACTCTTCCACAATCAATTGGGAATTTGACTAATCTTTCTACCTTGTAAGAAAATTTTAGCTGTTGCTTAGAACTATCAATTTTGTAACTTGTGTGGTTACACTCCTTACCTTTGATGACTTGCTTTCTGTTTCACACAGAATGCTGATCGGTTGCAGTTTCTTTGGTTTAATTCCAGACTCAATAGGATCTCTTCAGCAGTTGACCTACTTGTAAGAAATCCACTCTGGTGTATGTGTCTAGTCTTTTAAGGAGGGTGCGAAATTATGCGATTCCTTCTGGAAGGCATTAACCATCTATCTTTGTTTCCCTGCCTCATTCCAAATTCAGTCATCTTAAATGTCTTGAACTTTTTTTTTTTCCACATTCTCTGCAGATCTCTGAATTCAAATAACTTCAGCGGACCAATTCCAAATTCCATTGGTAATTTGAATATTCTTTTTTGGCTAGATGTAACTGGTAACCAGCTAAATGGAACAATTCCCATCTCCAAAGGGACCACACCGGGTCTGGACATGCTAGTTAATACGAAGCACTTGTACGTCTTTACTATCTTTGGAATATCGAATCTGATTGCTATCGGTGTTCTTAATGTCCTTTTCAAATGCATATATAGTTGTATTGTTGTGTCATGCAAATCCTTTTCGATTATTGACAGTCATCTGGGACAGAATCAGCTCGTTGGCAGCATCCCATCTCGACTTTTTAACCAAAACATGCAAATGATACATGTGTAAGTTTCTTGGACTGGCTAATTAAAAGGTTCAGTTGTTTTATCACTTGAATGACCAGGTGACTTTATACCTTTTGGCCAGAAAAAATATACTCCATTTCATTGTCTTACTTTTGGTATCAGTGCACTAGGGAGCCTAGATGGACGAATAGTTCATTTTGTATTCTGTTGTTGTTTATTCTCTACATGATGACTGGACAATATTAAGTTGATAGTGCCTTGTCATGTAACACCAGTTATTGAAATTCCTTTGAAAAGATGAGTTTATGATGCTGAAATGGTATTTGATTTCCTTCAGAAACTTTTGAAGCCCCGAAAAGACATTGTTAGAAAGATGGCTACTTTAACCATTAAGGGATGCGGTGGTTCTATATCTTAAAGTCCTACTTATTTTCTGGACAATTACTCCGTTTTCATTTTTTAACCTGACTGAATATCTCTATCAGAATAGGTTCTCTCAATTGCTTATTGGTATAAATTCATCATTCTTAGCTTACCTACCTTAATGTTTAATTATTGCTTAAAGCATCCAACTCAAAATCAACTGGGAAAGAGTGGAGATACTGTCTAGGCTCATTTACTACTTCTAGAAGAGATAATCACCGTGGGATAAACTTTGGCAATAACTGTGGGGTGGTGCTCTAGTTGGATCCCTTATTGTGGATCTACTTGGGTTAGATCTCGATTGAGCACCTTCTTCCCAACCTAGCTCTGTAAAATAGGGAACCACGTTGGTGCCTAGCCAGTCAGAGTCAACCGGTAGGCACTCAGATGGCTAAGTAAGTCTCATTTGAAGGAAGGGAAGTACAAAGCTAGAGTGAGTGAGGACAGCGCACCTCTCTAGGGTTCGGTACTTGATGCGGTGCGCATAGAGGAGGAATACCACTTTAGGCAATTTAAGCCTAGAGTCGCAAAATTGTAAATATGACTTCGGAGTTACAAATCGGGCCTACCTAGGTTTGATTGGAAACAGCCCAACGGTCCAGACACATCGCCTTTGGCCATGTTCCGTGTGTTTTTTTAGCCTGTTTCGGCTGTTTAGACCTCTAAATGGGCGATTTTTCCGTTTTAGGAAAGATTTGTTTTGCTTATAACTTTTCGTAGGAAAGTCCGTTTTCAGTCCGTTCTTTCTGGAGAAGTCTTAGAATTTTCTATATTTTCGGAATTGTTATTATTCAGAAATTTTCCTTTTTTGGTAATTTTTTGTTGTTAATTGGTTCGGCTTCCTTTTCGGGCGAATCAATTAGAGTTAGGGTTTCTTCCTATATAATAAGTTGTAAGCCTTCGGGCTAAGGCAATTTTTGATTAATATTGAATGACATAGAGTCTGAGAGAGTTTTCTCATTATCTTTCCAATTTGTGATTGTCCTTGTTGCACGTTCGATCTTGTTTCGTAATACGCCCTGCATCAGTACTTTACCTTATATACGGAGTTGCTTGCCTTGGCCTACAAGGTAGCTCGTGCCTCTCATGACGTCATGGATAACCGCTTCCTGGATTGACGTCATGCATGACAATTGCCTTGTGCAACACTGTCTGGCGGCACGTGACTGAACCAAGAGTGGTGTAACTTGGCCAAACCGAACAGCTCCGCACTGAGGTGTCGCTGACCTAGCCTCATGTGATCCTACAAGATCCGATCGGATACCTCGGCCCGCCTGCAAAGCTCGGGGTGGGGCATTCCTTTTGGTTGCCTATGGGCGTTGGATGTCGGTTTAATCTAGGGGCCGTGGATGGCCGATCCGCATTCCGACCAACTATGACTTAAAGGGGAACATTTGATTCAGTTTTGTTGAGAGACGAAATTAAGAAATGGATTCCCAACTCTGCGTATGAGATTCTCCACTTGTTTCATGTTTGGACATTCTTTTTGTAGGCTCAAATATGATTCATATAATTCATGTTCATGTATTGATCAGGATTTTGGACAACAACCGACTTACTGACATCATCCCTTCCGCAATGGGAAATGTGCAAACTTTGGAGGTGGTGTGAGTATCACGTCACATACTATAGAAAATATACTGTGCTTCTTTATGGCCTTACATATTCTCTTTAGTCTCCGATTTGTTTTGAGTTTTGCCTTTTGAACAGACGCCTCAATGGGAATTCACTTAATGGTTTTGTCCCTTCAAACCTTAACAACCTTACAAGTCTCAGTGAGCTGTAAGTGGACAAAGAGAAAAGTTTCCAACATAGGCTTTTGTTTTGTGTTATTTGGAAATTTGAAATCAAATCATGGAAAGGGTTTTTGTTATCCCTTTTCAGGTACTTGGCCAACAATAATCTGACTGGAGCTCTGCCCAACCTCACAGGGATGGACCTCCTTAACTATGTGTAAGTTGGTGCAATTTCTTAGTATAGTTAGTGTATTCAGATGTAGCTAAAGACGTCCTAGCCTGTAGTTTGTAGAATTCTTTCCTCTCAAAACTATATGCTTGTTTCGTTCTTTTCAATTTATTTGTTTTTGTTAACTTGCATGACCATTTGTATTTTCTGATGCAGGGACATGAGCAACAATAGTTTCAATGCATCAAGTGCTCCTCCATGGTTTACAAGCCTACAATCTTTGACGACATTGTAGCTCTCTCTCCCCCCCCCCCCCTCCCCCAGACACACACACACAGATGCACAGAATGGAGAAGAATTGCATACTAACATGTGCAGGCATATACATATCCAAACTAGTGGGGACTTTTTTAGGTCTGTTGTGTTGGTTCTTGAGACCTTAAACATGTTCTTGCTGACCTTCTCCATGGTTTTGTGGCATCATGACATGAAACATGTTACTCCTTACTGTCGTCTTTGGTTTATATTTCATATTGCCAAACTTTCTAAATCATCTGAGACATCTTTTCATTTTGTCATGCTGTGCCAGTATTTTTCTAGGAAGGAATTGATCTCTACATATATTCTCTGTTGTCTTTGATGATGTGCAATTACCTTTTACAGCAAAGCAATTACAAATATGTCGCGTCTTGATTGCTTATATTTGCTTATCAATTATGGTTAGCCTGACAGCATTTTCATAAAGCAATTTTTTTGTCATCAGAATCTGAATACATGCCTAATCTACTGTTGAAACTCTCTGAATACATGCCTAATCTAATGTTGAAACTCTCCAAACTCATGGGCACTCGAACTAATGTAATGGATTAGCATTCTTTGGTTTCTCCCTTCACTCGATTGTTGTCTTAAAGCTAATGATGTGATACTATGCAAGCTGACCCTCCATTCTAGTTTCTCTTGTTTTTGTGAAAATGTATTACTCTCTATGTCCCATTTGAGAATTTCAACTTTTTATGTGTGAGTCTCTCTTTGCTTTCACGTCAAAAAGTATTATTTTCCAATATTGCCCCTGTATCCCCCACCTTTAGGAGTTTTCGTAACCATCTATAAGGAGTAATTGGAAAACTACAGAGTTTGGTGCTTTGACCTTTTAAAGTAGATATTAGGGGACATCACAAATTGGAAAGATGGACAAATGAAAATGGACAGATCATTCGGGGGTGCATCTCTTCGTAGTTGTAGTCATGTGCCTTTTTTGGTTTCATCAGTTACTGCTAGGTCTTTCTCAAACAGCACACACAATCGGGCCTCTCCTAGTTCATTCACTAGTAATTTAAGTAAATTCTTAGAGTTCAGTGCAATAATGTAAGCTTGTATTGATCCTAACAGAATGATGGAACGCACCCAACTTCAAGGACAAATACCAGTCAATCTCTTCAGCCTTCCTCAGTTGCAGACTGTGTGAGTTCCCTCAAATCTCTAAGAAGCACCAGATTGTTTGGTTGCTCAGTAGCACCAGATTTTGTTGTTGTCGATGTTTAGTATTCTAAATGATACAAGCATGTAGTTCAACACGAGTCTATATCTTCTTGATACAGATCTAAGGAGCATTAGGTGATTGTTTGATAACGTATGTTGACAGGGTGCTGAGTAACAACCAGCTTAATGGAACCTTGAATGTTGCCACAACCTCTAACGGTGAACTGACGCTCGTTGATTGTACAAACAATGTGATTAAGAACTATACAAAAGCAACAGGATCTACTGCAGATGTAATGTAAGCCCTTTTATTTAGTATACAATTTTCACAAGTACTTACAGTTGGAGACTCATCAATTACCTTTCAGAAGATACTTTCACTTCATTTTAACAAAAAAGTGTGATTCCTTCATTATGAAGTCACCTGTGCGTGTCTATCTCATGTTTTACCAGCGTAGTAACATATTTATCTCCTCACGGGGGTTATTTGTATTTCTTGATGCAGATTGGCGGGTAACCCAATCTGTAATGGAACTAATGCATCACAAAGTTACTGCTCAGCTCAGAATTCCAATTCCACTAGTTTCATACCATCAAATAACTGCCCAACCACAGTTTGCAGTTCAAATGAAGTACTAAGCCCGAATTGCAAATGCGCCTTTCCTCTCACAGGAACTCTGCACTTCATATCTTTCTCCTTCTCCAATTTGGAAAACTCCACTTACTACAAGTTCCTTGTGGGTACTCTGATGTCGGCCTTTTTGTCCAGTCATCTTCCAGTAGATTCAGTTGCCGTTAGTGATCCAACCATTGACATGTATTCTTACCTTCAGCTCACAATCCAAATCTTCCCTTCTGGCCAAGATGAGTTTAATCGTACGGCAGTTTCTGGCATTGGAACCCTCCTCAATCTCCAACCTTTTCAGATCAAAGATTATTTCGGTCCCTTCTTCTTTATTAGTGAAAACTATTGTTGCTTTGCAGGTAAATGGAAGTTTTATATAACACTGAGTTGGGACTAATTTTTTTTAAAAGCTTATTATTAAAGTTATTTAACTTTTTACTATCGTTTTTCACTATTCTATAGATCAAGTAAAAGAATTTTGGACAAAAAAGTTTAGAAAATTTATCAAAAAGCTGGATTATTTTACTTGTTTACATTTGAGGTTTTATCTTTCAATTTGGTCAATATTTTTTTACTTCTCTAGTTCCTCTCTTTGAGGCAAATTGAATTACGGCAGAAAAAAATAGCCAAAACTAATTATTAAATACAGAGTATAAAATAAGATCAAATAGAAAAAGGAGTCATCTTTAAGTTAGGTTCAAGTTATATTTAACTAAATGGATCAAAAATTCGTTTTGGTATGTTGTTCCAGTTAGGTTGGAAGAGCAAACATATTGGAAACGGTTCGGAAGCATTTTGAAAACTTAGCCGGAACATAGTCGAGATGTCAAAAGAATTTGTGAAACATATGAAAATGTCATTGTTGGACATTTCTAATAGGAGTTTAAACAACTCACCATTCCATATTTTTCATAGAAATTTTGGCATGTTCGGTGCATTCCGGTATGTTTCTGGAAACACTGAAATTTCGTGATTTTGGTAATTTCATCTCAATGCCCTGCGAAACAAGACGTTTTGACCGTTTCGATTGAATTTTGTTCCTTGACTTTGACAAACTTTTCGCCTTGGGCTTATTTGGGCTTTATCTATCTACTCCAGTGTTCATTTCAGCGCCTTGCGAAACAAAACGTTTTGACCGTTTCGATTGAAACAGAGCGTAATTTTGTTCCTTAATTGACTATGACAAACTTTTGGCCTTGGGCTTATTTGGGCCTATCTATTTATTCCAGTGTTCTAAAACAAGGAATTAATCTCTAGCGGGACCTATCCGATTAGGTCCGACTGATGATTAATGGCCGATTATTAATATGCACCGATTAATCCTCGAAGGTGGCTGACCGCCCAATTAGCGCCTAACAACTTTTAGTACATTGATGATCTATTCATCTATTTTCTTGTATAGATGCTCCTTCCAGTGCAAACAAGTCATTAAATGCTGGCATTATTGCTGGAGCAGCAGTTGGTGGTTCAGTGCTCGTGTTACTATTGATTGGGGTGGGAATTTATGCTTACCGTCAAAAGAAAAGAGCTGAAAAAACGAGTGAACAGAATCCTTTCGGTGAGATCACCAATTAAACTAGTAGTAAACAAAGCCATTTTTGACTAATTGTTGTGCAATTTTTTTGATTACTAATTCCCTCAAATGCCATATATACAAATGCAGCTTCTTGGGAATCCAATAAAACAAGTGGTGACGTTCCTCAGTTGAAAGGAGCGAAACTGTTCTCATTTGAAGAACTTAAGAAATGCACGGACAACTTTTCAGAAGCCAATGTCATTGGAGCTGGGGGCTATGGGAAGGTATCATCTTCTTGACATCTAATTGCTTAAAATTGTGTTGTTTATGCTATTCTTCTTTTCCTTCGTACGCAAGCGATTTGGATTTTTCAGGCCCTAGGCCTAACTTGAGCCACTTTTAACACCATATAACTTTGAGATTCAAAATGTTCAATTGAGAGGATGTGATCATTATTGGTTGTAGAGAAAAAGGTTGGAATCATGTGTTTGGTTTCTATTTATTGATATAATCATTCTCTCTCCCTCTTCCTCTCTCTTGCCGGGCGCGTCGTAGTGGATGAATAATGTGTCGCCAGAAAGTAAATCAAAATCCCCATTTTTTTATTTTTTTTGTAATTGCACTCCTATTGTTGTCCTCTTTCATGTGAAGTTACAACATTGTCCATTCATGGGTGGAATTTCCACATATCAAAGGACAATACTATAGCCAAGCACAAAATAAAAAAGGACAATACTATAACTTCACATGCAAAAGTAATACTAAAAAAGGAGTTAAACTATAGAAATAGGGAGTGAAGTTGGCATTATCTTGAGATTCTAAAATATCTCAACATATTCGACCTATTTTCTATTCACCTAGTTATTTTTGAAATTTCCAATGTGCAAGATTGTGCCTTATTAGCCTTTATTTTTTGGAAAAAAAGAATAACGTTGGTTTAACTCCTACACACATTTTGTATCTTTCTCCTAACGTATTAATACATCAGTGCTGGATTTTCAAAATTCTCGTGTGTCATCATATTGACTTAATTCAATTTTGACTCTATCTCTTGGTAATATCTGTATAAAACCACGTTGGATTTTTCCTGAAAAATAACCTAACCAAACATAACTCTATCATCTTTATCTAAAAGAACCCGTAACATACCATTAGGAAGCGATTCAAGAATTAAACCTTCAAAAATGCCTTTTTCCTCTTTCTTGGTCATTTTATCTAAAATCCTCCTAAAGGTGTTATTAATTAATAAAAGGAGATAAATTACTCTCCTCTTGTCCTTTTTTTGAAAAAAAATAAGTTTCATATTTATCTTATATCTAATGCTGCACTATGGAGTTCTTAAAAAGCTTTGGGTTCTGGATTTCTTGCATGTTGACAGGTGTATAAAGGAACTATTGCCTCTGGGCAAGTAGTTGCCATCAAAAGAGCTCAACAGGGATCGTTGCAAGGTGCTCTTGAATTCAAAACAGAAATCGAGCTTCTATCACGAATTAATCATAAGAATGTTGTCGAGCTTGTCGGTTTCTGTTACGAGCAAGGTGAACAAATGCTGGTCTATGAGTACGTTCCAAATGGTACTTTAAACGAAAACCTTGCAGGTACTGCCATTCATTTTCTTGGCTTCTGTATCTAATCTTAGTAAGATTGTGATGCTTGTCTTTCCTCGATTAGTCTCTGACACTATATATATATATATATATTTTATCTTTAGTAAGTGGAATTATTTTTGTAATATATCAAAAGTAGCATGCCAGAACAGGTAAGGAAAAGTGTCCTGTTATTGGAACCTCAACCTATGTACGTAGCCCCAAAGCATATGCTACTGCATAGGCGTGGTGGTAGCTATAGCTACTGGACTTACCAGGTCAATCGTGGAATTTTTTATCGTACGCATACAACACATCTGCACGTTACTAGTGGACAGTGGGTTTATGGTTCCCCAGGATTAGTCGAGGTGCACATAAGTTGGTCCGGGCATCTGGTTATCAAAAAAATTGAAATTCTCATGTGACCCCATCAATTTGATTGTAAAAGTATGCAAACGCGGATCTCAGGTTCATTATTGTATGCTCGGGCTATTATTTGAGGCCAAACTAATCTTTTTGTTTAGTAATATAGACTTTGGAGTCAATCCAACGTACAAGTTATGGTTTAGATTCCTGAAACTGTTAAAGTTTAGACTTTAGTTTAAAAAAAAACAGTTTCATAATTTGTTTTATTTAGAGGGTTTTGTTTCATGCAATTCGACTCTCTGGCTCAAAAAACAAAAGTGAACTCATCAGACAAAATTTTGAGCCTTGATGTCTAGCTAAGCCTCGGTCCAGATATGAAGAACTGAAAACTAATGGTTTTAGACCTCTTTGTTTAGCGTTATCATATGATGAGCTACGGATGTGGAGTGTGGGTACGTGTCCAAGTATCGGATTTTATCTAATATGTATTTGATAGAGATAGAGGACACGCCGGAATATTTCAAAAAGTTGATATAAATAATATTTTCTAGCTTAAATAATATTTACTGGTTGCCTTAGACCCTTTTATGCATAGAACTGCATATCATAGGAGTTCTATGCATAGCTCCCGTCAAATTTGAATTAGCAAATATTCTTACTAAGTCATTGACATATTGTCCAACACTGATCCCATAGCCGTATCCGAGGAACAAGTGTCAGTCAATGGGTACTTAATACATTTGAAGGATACATGTGACGTAGGACTTGGAGCATGATCAAGGTTCATAATTCAGATCTCAAGTGATGATGCATGAATTTTGTTTGCAGGGAAGGAGAGAGAGAAAATGGATTGGATGAGGAGGCTCAGCATGGCGCTTGATTCGGCGAGAGGTCTAGCATATTTGCATGAGCTTGCCAACCCTCCTATCATACACAGGGACATCAAATCAAATAACATCTTGCTAGATGATCAATTAACTGCAAAGGTTGCTGATTTTGGTTTATCCAAACTCAGGGGTGATATTGAAAAGGGATATGTCACCACTCAAGTCAAAGGGACATTGGTCAGTTCTATAAATCCTTAAAACTCTGGGCTAGCATTTACATTCTACTGTACTAGGCTAACATGATTGCAGTCATAGTCAATATTTTCAGCTATGAGATCTTCACGATCATATGAAAAGTTGCTTATACCATTAGCTTGGTTTGCAGCTGAAGTGGATTCATATTCTTTATCTTTTGTCATGCATTACATCGATAGCTTAGTACTGGCGTATCTTAACCAAACCCTTTGTGTCGAGCATGTGGTTGGTCGAAAGCTTTTAGGAATCAGAATCACAGTATCACACTGACTTCTGTGAGGTATATATGAGTCCCAAGGAATATTTCCAAAACAAAAATGATGCCAGAAGCAATTTGTTTCCTATTAAATCAAAGCTGTCGGTCATCCATTATATCATTAGCTAAATATGTGCATGCACACACACTCACGGACAGATCATAGAAACACCATGTTCTTTGTTTAGACATCAGATTCGTGGAGGGATTTGTTGAAGAAAAAGAAAATGAAGGGGACAAATGTATTCAATCAATCAACATCGGAACACCTTTTTCATCTGTTACTTTACGTTTTTCTCCCCTGCTACAAAGCTAAGATCCAAGCACATCGTCAAGTTATCTAAATTTCGGTCAAAGCCTTGAACTCCTTGTTTGTGCCGAAATACTGTCATTGATTTCTTTCTTCCTAACTTGTTCTTCTTTCTATGTAGGGTTACATGGATCCTGAATATTACATGACTCAACAGTTGACTGAAAAGAGCGATGTTTACAGCTTTGGAGTCGTCCTTCTAGAGCTCGTAACTGGAAGAGCCCCAATAGCGCGCGGAAAGCACATTGTGAGAGTAGTGAATGAGGCAATGGATGGCTCAGAAGATCCATACAGCAATCTTCAGGAGGTTCTTGATCCAAATCTGGACAGACATCTTGTTGGTTTGGAGAAGTTTGTGGAACTGGCAATGAGTTGTGTCAGCGACTCGGGAGCCGAACGGCCGACGATGGGTGAGGTGGTGAGAGAAATTGAAAACATCATTCAGATGGCTGGTATGAATCTCGACAAAATCAAATCGGCCACCACCTTTTCATCAGATTATGAAACTGCGGAGAGCATTCAAAGTCCTTATAGTGGTGAAGACCCCTTCCACTATAGCATGGGTTCTCTGCCTTTCAACGTAGAGAGCCACTAAAACTGCGTTTGGATCATATGCATTTCTCGGACAAAAAAGCACAGGAAAATTATTGGGATATGTTTGAATCGTTTTCTTTTCACCAATCTACGGTCAAATTTATACCGAAGATAATTGTCCCATATTGTTGTTTTTTTGTTTTTTGTGGAGGAACATAGTGTATACTTGAGTAGGGAACAATTTGGCTATTGCATGAGAGTTCCTTTCGGTTGAATATCTCTGTTATATATCATGTGTATTCTGTAAGTTTAGTCTAATTAAGGAATTTTTTTTGTCTCTCAAATGGAAGTTTTTCCCTTTTATATATGCAAGTATGGACAGATTAGCCACATGGAGGGGCTTTATACAAGGAGATAACTTGAGAAGGGATAAATTGTGAAAAAAGAAAAGAGAGGAAAAATAATGAAGTGAAGGTGTTTTCTTCCCTTTTTTCCTGGTTTTCCTGATTGTTTTTCATTGCCTCAAGCTGTCAACTACATAATCAATTCGTTGAGTCAGTTCATTCGGAGTTTCGGCTCAACTTTAATTAGGTCCAATGCCAATGAACAGTGAAATTTGTCACCGGATGCTGGGTTTCCACCGGGCACCAACTATATAATTAAAGTTGAACATTTGGGTAAACATGGGTTGGGCCCTTAACCGATGGGTTTTATTTTTTTATTAGACATGAGTATCGAATTTGAGTGCATACCTAAGGCGACTACATTTTCAGTGTTCGTCAAAAACATTCACAGACTGGATTTAATGTCCATTGAATTCATAATCCTAAGAACTATCAGATATATATACAATATAGTTATCTACGTGATTATACGTCCCATGAGATAAATACTACCCCCTCAAATGAATAGGCAATTATTATTCCTTAGCTTGTCCCAAACAAGAACCCAAACAAGAAACCAGACCTTAAGGCTTAGCTCCAGAAATGGTCAGAATGTGGCCAATTGGGCTCGTGAGCTATTGGTCATCAGTCTTTTGTAGTAACCTAATTCTGCCACCACTATATTTTGTAGTAAGTGAAAGTGATGCCTCAACTATGGTTAATTTATAGAGGCGGAAATATAGGTTACATGGACAGTTCCAGAAATATATTCTCTCTAGTTAGTGGGGGCTCTAATATCTACTGATCATAAACAAAAAGTAATACAAAAATGATACTTACACAACAATCCAAACACAACACCAAACACAACCTCTCACATCTATGTGGGCTCCACACACACTACTATGTGTGGGCCCCACATGTATATGAGAGGTTGTGTAAGTTGTTGTGTTTGGATCGTTGTGTGAATAGCATTGTTGAAAGTAATAATCAAGCACAATAATGTAAAATTAGGCTCATCATATGCAATAAGTTTTATAATATGTATGCTCAAGCTCGGCCCTGAAATTTTTGGGACTCTAGCTGGGATTTGAAAATGGGTCTCTCACTTTCAATTTTTGTGTGTGTATATATATATATATATATCTATCTATCTATAAATATACTAAGGGAATGTAGTTGGACCTTCCAAAAGCCTTTAAACTCCAATCCCTAAATTCCTACAATTGTAAGTTTTTAAAAAAACAAAAAAATAGAGAGAGAGAGAGAGAGAGAGAGAGGGAGAGAGAATGGGGAAAAAACACGTTGGGATGGGCACACAAATAACAGACCCACGTTCACACAATCAGAAGTTCACCACACCACCAACTCCAGCATCCATCTCTCTCTCTCTCCCAACTCCTCAACTGCCACCACCGTGGGCCTCTCTCTCCCACAACCCCACCTCTCTCTCTCTCTCTCTCTCTCTCACTCACTCTCTCATGGCCTACAAATACTTCTCTTCACTCCTCCCTCAATTTTCCACACTCCTCCCTCAAATCTGGTTCGCCGCCAACCGCCGCCCCACCCCCCGCTCTCTCCATCTGGTACGTCGACTACCCCTCTTCCATTTTCTCTTCAATTTTTTCCTAAAACTGTAGAAATAATTGACTGCCTTTTTCGTGTTCGACAGAATGCTTGACCAAGTTTGGAGGCGAGGGGCCAATTTTAGGCCGGAGTGATTGACTAAAACTATCCCCACAGGCTCGATTTCTAGGTTTGTTTTCGCACTCTTTATGTTCTCTGTACTCGCCGACATGAAAGCAAAATTTGTAGGGCCTTTTACTGTTCGCTCTAAATTCCTATTTGAATGCTACCATGATAGGAGCGGGACGAGGGGTCAATTTAACGCCGGAGTGATTGACTGAAACGATTCGCCACAGGCTCTATTTCTATGTTTGTTTTTGCACTCTTTATGTTCTCTGTACTCGCCGACATGAAAGCAAAATTTGTAGGGCATTTTACTGGTTGCTTCAATCTTATTGGCTTTTTGCATGCACGTCTATGAAAAACATGAGGCTAAAAATGGTGGCTAAAGACATATGGAAATAAGATGTTTTTCCCTCCTGCTTTTCTAATGTTCCAGTGCTTCCCAACTCGAATGCTCATGTCATCCCCATTGGAGGACAATCTGTCAGTATTCCATTACCAACATCGAATGAGCCAAATCCAACTGGTAGGTACCTTTCCCGCAATAAAATATTGCTAATCTTTTTTAAACAGTCTTTCCTTTCAACCAAAAATATATGTGATTTTTTGTTACTTAATTCATAGAAGCTACCATGGAAAATTTGAATGGAGATCAACCAACTGATCAAAACATAATGCTTCCCGTTGGCCATCCAAATATCAGTTAGTCTTACAGTTTTTCCTACCAATCGTCAATTGTTACAATTTTGATTTTTTATAAACTGAATTTGAGAGAGAGCAAGTAACGAATTTTAAGGCCAAGAATGAATCTACTAAAATCAATCGAATTGTTATATACTGTAGTAACAATTAAACATGTATATACATCTATACATTACCATGATAATAGCCATTGTTTTATCTATCACACAATTGATTTACGAAATCTTATTGAACATGTATATACATCTATGCTGCTCATCTTTTTTTGTTATTATGTAGGAATGTCTCATAGAAAAATAGTATTTCAACTTTGGGAAAATTGTCAACATGAGAGTGCTATGACTGATAAAGCGACAGATGTACAACAAGTAATAAGTAAATTTATTTATTCAATATTGTGTGGCTTATTATTGCATTAAAAGAAAACTGTTTAGGAAATTTTGTAAGTAACACTATATTCTTCATCGAATGACAGGTTTCGACTTCACAATCTACGCGAATAGTAAAGATAGGCATCTATTGTTCAAAATGGATGTTCTCCGTGAGAGCTAACACAATTGATTTACGAAATGTTATTGAAGAGTACTTAAGTATTAGATCGTGGCAAAATCGGTGGCGGCAGCGACGTTAGCAAACAATGGCGATTAGTTTGTAAATAGTTTCTTAAAACACTTTTTAAGTTGCAAGGACATTATCTATCAGCTTTATCATTTTATGCATGATTGCTAGCAGTAATTGTGTTTAATGTTCACATACTACCATTATATTTTTTCATAAACTAGCGTTCAACCCGTTCTATGCAGGGGCAAAACCAACTCATTCTAGCGTTGTGCCCGTTCGAACCTACTTTTATTAATTATCCTGTGCATCGAACGAGCACAACGCTAGAATGAGTTAGTTTTGCCCGTGCATAGAATGGATTGAACGCTAGTATATATATAAAACACTGTTCTCATCGCAAAACCACACCACTAAGCATTCAAATTTGAAACGGTCATCTCGTGGAAACGGAAACCACAAACTCAAACGGCCACTAAGTAATTAATTAACGGCGACCACCTCCCAACGATGTGTTCCTATTTTGTGAAGCAGAGGTGGTGGTTACGAGTCTATCAAGATAGTTGCGAAAGAGTGGTGGCGGATGTCTCGGCGGTGCTTCTTTTTTTTTGTTATTTATTTTAATAATGTCCCCTCTTTGGGGGGTTTGTCCTCCTTCGGGGGGTTTCGTCCTCCTTTGGGGGGTTTCTTCTTATTCTGTAGGGCGGCGCATCTATGCGCTTATACGCTCTTTCTGTTGGAGTGTTCGATCTGTGGACTCCCAACCTGCCCCCATGGGGATCTTTTGATAAATACTACCTCTCAACTTTTGGCAAAAAAAAACTAAGTAATTAATTAATGATCTTTTTTTTTATCCGCAATTTGTGATATCTTTTAACACTTCTCTCACATGGCCACATCCACAGGCCACAGACTCCAAACGGCCACGCCCAACACGAAACCTCCTCCTCTCTCTCCCACGGAAACGGAAACGGAAACCACAAACCCAAGACAAGACCACCACTCTAAACTTCCATCCACCGCATACCACAATCTACACGTTTATCTACTAGGTTTTTTTTTTTTTGTTGACTTGAACATAAACTCTCTCGATTTCCCATCTCGACTCGCCACAGTGGTGATACTCTGTCTCTCTCTCTATTTCTGATCCATCGATTCATCTTCCTGCCATACGAGCAACGAATTCATATCGGCGGCGGCTGTAAAAGCAGTAACGGGTGGAGAGATGAGTCGGCGCACTTCCTTCGAAGATCAGACGCCATCTCTCACGGCTCACCTTATCAGAAAGTGGCTGCACTTGTTGATTTGGTTTGTCTAATTTTCTCTGTTCATATCGAGCAATACTTCTTTAGTTCCGTATGCACACACATGTTATAAATTACGATTGTTCTTGGCAGGGGCTGACACAAGGAAGACCTGGATGCCGGCGTCCCTGCACAAGACTAAAATATTCTCACCATTTATCTACTTCTATTAGGGTGTTTTTTTTTTTACTTAAATGTTGGTATGAATGTTATTTGATTATTTACCCTGTGTGCTTCTTGATTTTGTGTTGATTAATCAGTTTGTTCCATCTTGAAGTATTCGTGCTTCAAAGCCACCTAATAGCTTGAGCTTTTGCTTTGGATAGAAAGTTTGTTCCTGGTATAAGAGCTAGACTCGTTCAAGCCCTATTGGAAAAAGAATATGAGTATAACTGTACAAGTATATCCCTTCACCCCACGGTGACAGACCCAAAAAGAGGTTGTATGATGGTAGAGTCAGGTAGACCCAAGAAAGGCTACACTTGACAGACTGCGAAAGCGACAATACGTGAGGCCCCGCATTGCTTGGGTGTGGAATGAGTTATGTCTTGATATTGTAATGCAACCAAATTAAAAGATAGATTGATTAAGAGAGTGAAATCCCTAAAAGGGAAAACAAAGAGTCTAAAATCTGAAATCAATTCCTTAAAGTGATAAAAATTACAAAGAGGCCTTTATACCTATTTATAGACTCAAGAGGATGCTCAAATAGAACAAATACCCTCAATTCTACTGCATTAGGACTCCTAATCCAACAAACTGTTGTTGATACTTATGCCTGCTTTCTTGGGAGCAAAATGCTTCACCTAATGCTTTCACCTTTAAAAGTTTCTGAAAGAATATGTATAGTTGGTTGTATTGTTTCACATCTTTTTCTTTCCAAGTCCCTTTGTTGTCCTTTGTGCTTATATATATGGTTTAGTTTGCAAAGGAGCCTAAAGGTTTCACATTAGGCGCTGAATCAAGCACTTAATGCCTTCAGCACAAGTTTTTGTAATGGTACTTGGCTGGGTTGCAGGTTTTAGTGGACTCATGTTCTTGGGTCAGTCGAAGGTCTTAAGGAGTACTTTTACCAAAGGTCACTTAGAATTTTTTTTCCCTCTGCCACACACTTAAATTCAAGTTTCCCGCATTTGAAAAAGTTGGTCATTTCTCATATGTGATAGATTATAACTGGATAGAAATTTATGGGTTGTTTCCATAGAAACAGAATTTGCAAACCCCATCATTTTTTTTAAAAGACTGCACTTACACCACTAGAATTGTCAGGATAATCTGGTAATCTGGTCAACTTGTATGTCCAAGTGGAAAGGTTGGATTATATTCCAATTGAGAATCTTGAGATCCCACATAGATCGGTTAAATATCACGGGTTGTCTTAAGGAATGATTGAACTTGAGTTCTTGAATGTGCATCCTCTTTTTCTGAAAGAGTTGTTGTTCTCCCTGCTATCTATGGTTGCATTGTGGATGTGGGGTCACTCGGGTGTATGCTGCCAAGTAGTGCGTAAGGTCATCTATTTCTCTTTTACTTAATTTGAAAAAGTTGTTGTGTAGTCTTTTACCTCTCCATAAATAATTCAGGTTTTGAGTGTTATCTAAATTCCTGAGGGTAAATAAGGGAGGTAATAATACACATACTCCACCCTTGTTTCTCTGTAATTGACTATGATGCCCTTACAGCTCAGAGTTGGTACTTGTTCCATTTTTCCAGCACTTTCTTTGTATACTCTGACATCTATCATGCATCTGTTCAATTATATGTTTCCGGAGTGAATATAACTTGACCAAAACCAAGTGGCTTTGAATACTCCTTCATTCATTGTAGGTGGACAATTGCGTGAGATATCTAATAAGACGAACAATGCAGAACTAAAATTGTTTCTGGAAGTGTAATTTGGACAGGTAATGTCTGCGTAATCTGGATCCATCTTTTTTTACTATGGTTGCTCAAGTTGATTTTGGTTGACTTTTGTTTGGGTAAAGCCACACGAGATTCTATCTAACATGCACATGGAGCTCTTGATGGTGAATTTGATGAGTACAACTATGCAGGATTCGCAACCCGTTCCTCAACCGAAGAGGAGATTCTCTTCTTTCAGAAATATTATGACCCATTGAAAGAGGAGCTTCAGTGAACAATCTTTTACACAGATGGCTGAAGCAAAGATTGGCTGAATACTGAAATAGATCGCTGAAGCTTCATCCCCTGAATTCCGAACCTTCAATTCCGCCAACAAATCATTGAGACGAGCTTCCATTGTGCTTAAGTTGTGGTTGAACCAGGTTTGATTGAATCTCTTTCTCAAATCCCAAACGATTGATTAGGTTATTTATTTATTTATTCAGTCCTAATTTTCGTATGGAAGAGAATTTGAATCATATGAACTATTCTTATTGTTCTACATTACTTTATTGAAAGTGATCCAAGTCGATTTGGCCCCAATCAATTAAACTAGAACTAGGGTCCAGAATTGTTTAGGATTTCTACTTAATTATTGTGTTCTGTATTAGAGAGTTATTTCGGAAAGAAAAGGACTAAACAATTTGAGACTTTGAGTCCAGTGCTTCATTGCCAACCTCTGCTGTTGATATACAAATTTCTCTCAATGACGTAGCTAAAATAAAGCGCAGCGACAGAGGATATCTGAGAAGGAGAAGGAATATGAATGATGTAGCTAAAACGAAACACATACACTTGTTTTTGCACAGCTTTCCCTTGATTCTTTTTTAGTTTTGGCGATTCGACAGTATAGAAGATAGCTCTTTGGTTAAGGTAAACATTACCACTACTTGTGTCTACTCTTTAAATGTTAGGGCAAATTTTCGTAGTCATCCCTCTAGTTTTACTGTTGTCTCAATTTCGTCCCTCTAGTTTCAATTGTCTTAATTTTGTCCCTGTAATTTGTTTTACGTTCCAAGTTGGTAAAATCGTTAACACCGTTAATGAAACTAACGGAAAAATATGAATAAAAAATTAAGTGCTCCAATTTTCAATTCGATTGAACCGGTGCGAAGATCTTATTTTTTTGATCATTTTATCCTAGATGGTCGTAATGGATTTTTGGCTCTAAGGCCTTTCAACGAGCACCCGAATACTCTTTATTCAGTTTCAGGGCTCTCTTAGGGTGCTCATTGAAAGACCTTAGAGCCAAAAATCCATTACGACCATCTAGGATAAAATGATCAGAAAAATAAGATCTTCACACCGGTTCAAATAGATTAAAAATTGGAACACTTAATGTTTTAACTATATTTTTTAATATATAAATGGTGTAAAAAAATAAGTGTTCCAATTTTCAATCTGTTTAAACCGGTGCGAATATCTTATTTTTCTGATCATTTTATCTTAAATGGTTAATCCGTTTAAGCTTGTCTGATTAGGCGCGATGCTTCTCTGGTGACAGCGTTGAACCAATTTTGAACCATTCGGGGGTCTACCTCATCTTTCAAGTTTATTTGAAACCATTTCTTCTTTTAATAGGCTGAGCATGCCTTTCGTCTTCCCTTTCGGCGAGGGAACACATTTCCTTGGGGATGTTCCCATCGAAATCTATCCCTTCGTCGTCAGGGTCGACACAATTTATTCAAAAGCCAGCAAAGTACTTTAGAATCAAGATAATGCATATCATAAAAGAACCCTCAGGGTTGCCAAGTACAGCAAAAGACGCAAACTAAAATAGAAGCTACGACGTGGAGGGCCAAGAGGCACAAACTCCGACCCAGAGCTAGACTTAGATAGACGCAAAAGACTCCGTGTCAGACTCAGAGATATCGCCAATGCATCTAGACGCGGTTTTGAAAATGCAATTTTAAAAGCTACCCTTAGCTTCCACAATGAGAAAGGTAAGGTCCTCGAGGGTGTCAGGCCCAAGCATCAGCACTTCGGCTTTCTCAGCATCTTCGACCAAACCCACTTGAGAGAACTCCTTGAACAGCAGCTCCAAGCTCTCATGATTGAAAGACCTCAGCCAGTCAGTCTTCTCCTTTGTAAGCTCCTTATCACTGTCAATCCAGGTGTCAGTAGTGAAGACCTCGATTGCCCAACCTATAGCCATCAGATTAACCTCAGGTTCGGACGGGATAGATACGATTGGTTTGGGTTGATTGTCTGGGACGATATAGTTGGTAGGGTTGAATATGGTGGAGCTAGGGTTGATTTGGATAGAGGTAGAGTTGATTTGAGTGGAGATAGTGGATATTTGGCCAACTTGTGAGCTAGAGTTGGGTTGAGAGGAAGAGTTGGAGACAACATTGGCTTTTACTGGGAGCGGGGTTGGAATGATGCCATTATCAATGAGGTCTTGAATGGAATGTCGGAGACAGTAGTAGGCATTGGTGGAATGGCCAGGCATTTGATGGTAGGTGCAATAGAGGTTAGGTTTGAAATTGTTAGGTGGATTTTTGGGTAATGGAGTTGGATTGAGGGGTTTGATGGAACTAGCTTCGAGGAGCTTCTCATAAACTGAGGCCAGAGGTGCAGAGTAGTATGAGAAAGTCCTTGGTTGGTTCTGGCGACTGGATTAGGGTTTAAAGTGGAACCTTTGCTTGCTTTGCAACTGCACAACACTGCGCCATCGACAGGGTGCTCTCTTTTGCCTTTGGGGTTGATTTCATCACCACGCATGTCTTCCTCTTTGGCTTTAGCTTTGAACAAGGATCCATCATCTTCCCCTGGGTGAGTCCTGGCCTCATGGAATTCAGCCTGGCCTTTGAACATGTCTTTTGAGCCAAACCTGTTTGGGAATTCAAAGGTATTTTAGTTAACTGTTGTTTTCTTGACAACCTATGTACTTTTATTTACTTGAACATGGAAGTGTGTATATATATATATATGTACTAGTACTAGTACTAGGAGAGAGAGAGAGAATTGCCGAGAGGGAGAGAGAGAGAGAGAGAGGGAGAGAGAGAGAGAGAGAGAGAGAGAGAGGAAGAGAAGTTGATTTGGTGTGTACCTTGACTTGATCTTCCATTGTACTTTGACTAGATACAATCCATGGATATACACTTGTTCAAGCAAAATCTATTTTTCATTGTCCTTTTTGTACATTTACCAATTTAAAATCTTGTACAATCCTCCTTTCTTCACCAAAATCTTTCCAAATCAAATCCAAAGTACCAAATCTAGTCAAGCAAACCTTTACCCATTGGACAATAATTGTTAGGGGAAAAATTATCCATTGGATAATAAGCCAAGTTTTTGCTATAAATAGCACCTCATTCTTGCCATTCAACTCACACCTTCCATACTTCAACTTCTCTCTCTAGAAAGTCTTGTGTTCTTACTTGTTCTTGAAGCTCTTCAAGAAACTCATCCAAGACCGCCACTCAACCACCCTCTCGATCCAAAAGTTTTAGTAGTATTAGTCAAGATCTAGTTTCGAGAGAAACCTTTCTCTTTCGATGCTACCGGAAGCCTACCGTAGGAAATTATTCCGTCCGATAGCCGACGTACCTTCTTTCCTCCGTAGTCGTCACTACTGCCAAGAAGAACGGTAGACTTTCCTATGACTTCTAACTCTAAGTATATGTAGATTTTTCCTATACTTTCTAACTCTAAATATAACGTATGCGTATTGTATAATCATGATGAATAATCGACTTTTACTCCAATAAACATGTGTTGTTTTGAACTTCTTGAAAAGAAAGAAACGAATCTTGAAAGATAATGTTGTAGTGATTTAAAGTATTTGTATTTTGATCTTAGAATGGTTATGAGCATGTATACGTGATTACGTGGATTACTTGCTTGATGTGTGATAAAGCATAAGTGGTTTTTCACTCCAAAGGTGTCCGTCCATGTGGCACTATGCTTTACTTTGTGTGTTAAATGTTGATCATGATGATGTGATAATGTGAGCATGCTATCTAATATAGAGTTGAATAATCTTGCTAGTTTAGTTTCAAGATTACAATGAATGATTTATGATTTTGTCATAAGAAAGTCCTACCGCGGAGTCTATGCATGAAAACGTGACACGAGAATCGAGAAAATTAGAAACATGACACCTAGGGTGTGGTTAATGAAAATATGTGCTTTGGAAAAAGGAAAGTGTTGAAAAACCGCAATGTGGCCGGACTTGCCCATTGTGTGATGTATGTGTGTGTTCCAATGGAAATCCTTGGTGGCGGAACCATTGTGAGGTTGTGTGTGTTCCAATGGGAATCCGGGGCGGCGGAACCATTGTGAGGTTGTGTGTGTTCCAATGGAAATCCGTGGTGGCGGAACCATTGTGAAGCTGTGTGTGTTCCAATGGGAATCCGGAGTGGTGGAACCATTGTGAGGTTTGTGGCTTGGTTATCCGTGGAGAGGAGCCAATGCTATTGTGTGCCAATGGGAACCCGGTGCGGCGGAACCATTGTGAGGATACTCGGGAACCCGGAACGGCGGAACCGAGGTTGGGTGTGTGTTTTAAAAACCTCATGTGGCCGAACGTGGCAGCTCATTGTGTGGATAGATTTTGAAAGCAGCAATGTGGCTTGGTAGCCCATTGTTTGTGTGTCACCAATGTAGCCGGACGTGGTAGCTTCATTGGTAACATGATTTATCTATACACTCAATAG
Organism: Rhododendron griersonianum; assembly: GCA_018127125.1. Taxonomy (NCBI): domain Eukaryota; kingdom Viridiplantae; phylum Streptophyta; class Magnoliopsida; order Ericales; family Ericaceae; genus Rhododendron; species Rhododendron griersonianum. The sequence goes on along the minus strand of CM030792.1, from coordinate 29,077,881 downwards.
GGACCTGGCGTGAAAGCCCTTGTGTAGATTTTGAAAACCGCGATGTGGCCGGACGTGGTAGCCCATCGTGTGTGATATTTAAAAACCACAATGTGGCCGGACTTGCCCATTGTGTGGTGTGCGTGTGTAAAAGAAACGATTTTCGAAATGTTGATTTGGCTAATAAAATGTTAAACGGTGACACGGTCTACGAAACGCTGCATAGGAGAAACTCTGATGACACGGACACTTACGCTAGTTGAGTAATGAATGTGCATGTGTTAGTACATCTCTAAATGTGAAGTTATTGAATGCACATGTGTTAGTTTGGTTATTATCATGTATCATGGCTTATTATTGACTTTGCTATGTGTAAGTTAAGGGTTAGTGGGTATAGGATTATTCTGTTGAGCTCTCGTAGCTCATGGTGTTTCTTTTGGTGACCCTGACATATTATATCGGTGGCGACGCTGGTATAATGTGTCAGACTTTGTAGATGATCAAGATGAACCGTACACCTTGGAGACTTTTGGAGCTGAGGAGCTGGCTAGGATGGAGGAGCAGGCGGAACTGTTATACATCTCTAAATGTGAAGTTATTGAATGCACATGTGTTAGTTTGGTTATTATCATGTATCATGGCTTATTGACTTGCTATGTGTAAGTTAAGGGTTAGTGGGTATAGGATTATTCTGCTGAGCTCTCGTAGCTCATGGTGTTACCTTTGGTGACCCTGACATATTATATCGGTGGCGACGCTGGTATAATGTATCAGACTTTGTAGATGGTCAAGATGAACCGTACACCTTGGAAACTTTTGGAGCTGGCTAGGATGGAGGAGCAGGCGGAGCTGTAGTTTAGGAACCTTAGAGCCCCTTCATTTGTGTAAATATTGAACTCCTGTGGGAGTTTTGTTGTAATAACGAGCCAGACTCCATTTGGTTTTATCAATAAAAAATGCCTATTTAACGTACCCAAAAATCAGGGTCGTTACATCCACGGTAGGACAAAGCTCTTGCTTGCCAAAACGAAATACATGAACCTCTGGATCCTAGAAACTCGCCGCTGCCTTCAAATGCTTGGGGTGGAGACGGATGTTGCGAAGGTAACTCATGGAGTAGAGACCATAAGCCCGGAAGTTGAGCCAATCGACGCTCTCCATGGCCACCAACATGGGCGAAGCGAACCAGTGGGAGAAAGGGCCTTTTGGAGGAATAATGAGCTTTTGAAAGATGAGAGATGTGTGGGGTGAGAAGAATTTGAGGTTGAAGATCTGAATTTATAGGAATGGAAGGGACAACTTCAACTGTCAAAGAGCATTGGGCTTCCAAAAGTGCAAATTTTCCATGAGTCTCGCATAGGAAAAGGCTTGGTCATAGCATAGAAGCACAATGCAGACATGCATTGGCTCAGAAATGCCATTGCATGGGTCAAACTTTAACCATCGTGCAATCTGTCTTGGGAAGGAGCAAACTGCAGACTATCAAGAAAATAACCACGTGCGGCATGTTGGAGCGGCGCACGGCATACTAAATCCTAAAAATCAGCACGGTGTAACATCGTTACTCCGCAGGACATTTTGACATAACGCACGGTGTTTTGTAACAACACGCAGCATTCCAGTGTCTACATTTCTGTAGTTTTTGGCAGCAGAGGTATGAAATGGATTTGGGGCATTTTGAGGTACTACCAAAACACACTCCAACAAGTATTTGGGACTTCAGGGACATTTCGCTTCGGGTCAACTCTCAAAATTCAAGGTCATGGTACGAAAAGTCAATAAAATCCCATTCCTAAGTCGTTCCAAAGTATCAAATCTCGTTTCAAGTCGTTTCAAGCCGTCCTTTCGAGTCACACAGGTCGCAATAGTCAAAAGTGACTTAGTCCAAGTGCTGGTTCGAGTCATTTGTCAAAATTTGAGGTCATCACCTTTAAAAGTCAACATTTCCTTGTTTTCAAGCATATTCAAAGTACGAGGCCAAACTTTCGAGTCACACCTCAAGACTCGGAGGTCAACATTGTCGTATATGGTCGTGTTCGAGCCTATAATGAGGACATTTGTACAAATTTTCAGATATAGCGTCAATTTTTCAAAGTTCATTCAAATACTTCTTTGATTTCTCTTCCTTTGTCAATATGTTTCTCATTGTAAACTATGTGTTGGATTTGGTTTCATACCCAATGGCTGGTTGTACATTCCGGTGAATGTCTCAGTTACTGAATTTCCTTTGAACAACAATAATAAAAGAAATTGAATGACAAGAGTAACGAAGGAGCAATTTCTATGTATATAAGCCCAATGGCATCCGTGAGTCGAAGTACATAGCAAAATGGGGCGAGCATGCCCTATGATCAGAATCCTACCTACAAAGGGGAAACAAGCGCCCCAAAAATGAAAGCACGCAGGCTCCACCAAAAGGCAAAAGCAAAAGGAGAGGCTCAATCCTCATCACCTCATTCGCTCTCTTCCTCATCTTCCTCCTCAGAGGCACCCTCCTCCGCCTCAGAGCTTACAACCTCATGGACAATTGTAGTCTTGCGCACTGAGCTCGCTGAAGTATCCTCCAGGTCGATATCCTCAGGTTCCTCAGTCTCCTCTGAGTCGACACTAGGCTCCTCTACAGTAGGGCGTGAGCGCCTGTCTCTTCAAACGGCGTTCCCCCTGAGAACTAGCAGTAGTAGCCTATTGCGCAGGCATGCGAACGGACTTCCGGCGCAGTCCTCGCGAAGCCCCTCCTCTAGCCTGTAAAAGTATAGCATTCATACAACATTTGCATCATAATCATAAGTAAAGGTGGTAAAAGCTAAGTAGCTAGAATACAAGGGTTTACCATCGTCCCTCCAACGTGAGTCAGTACTGGCGGAGGGTGGCCCATGGCATACTGTTGTACTAGCTGCTCCAAGCCCATCATGGCCGCTGCCATCTCCCTAGCGTACTCCGGAGTCACCTGCATAATGAGAAGGTCAATCAGAATCTGCAGCAACAATAACAAATGTACAAAGGAGCGGAAGCATGACGTACTTGAGTAAGGAACTCTAGAGGCTCGACTGTCGGATGTGGGACCTCCACCAAACCAGGGACTCCCTGAGCAGTCACAACCTCCCCTGTCCAAGAGAGCGCAGGCAACCTCGCCCTACTCTGACCTACGCCTTCGTCTCTTCTTCCATCTCCTCTTCTTTCACCTCTTCGGCCACCTCTCGCCTGCTGTGCCGCCTCCCAAGCAGCGTGTATCCCAAAACCCCTCATTAAGTACCGAGCCTGGTACTCCGCATAGTTAGCACCTGCCTGGAAGAGCAGCTACAACTGAGGGTCTGACTGCGTAAACTGCTTGATCTCCCTTAGCGAGTTCTGGCTCGTCCTCTGCACCAGAGGAAGGAGTGGCCCAGGGACCAAGAAAATGTCCAACCTCAACGACTGACGTGATACCCGGTCACCCAGGTACCGTTGCCAGCTATAAGGGGACTCCAGAAGTACTCTCCCCCTCGTCACCTCCCTGCTCCGAACGACGTATGGGATCTCAAAATGGTCCTAGATACGCCAGTGAATATGCAATTGAAAACAAGCAACATCAGCACATTATTCAAGACGGAATGCATGAATTGAGTAATTAAAGGAGCATTGATACCTTATCAGGACGCAGCTCGTCCAAGTAAAGATGGTAGGCATTCAGGTCACCTTTTCCCTTCTTCACTCCCCAGTACTCCTTCGACCAACGGAGAGCCCGCAGAAGTATCATGTCACTGGGGCATGTGGTCTCAGGAGGGTACATGTCCAGCACCTCGTATGTCCAAAGCTGCAAAGCATAAAAAGTTAGCACAAGGTATACGGAAGCTAATGGAAAGCTAACTAGCAATAAAAGAAAGGAAAGCTTTGACACACACCTCCCAAATCCTCCAGTAACCGCCAAGGCTCTTCCCCGCTCCCCGAGAAAGAGACCCCATGAAGGCGTAATACGCCCCCAAAGCAGCGCCGCCCCAGTCAAAGCGGGCTATCTCCTTGACGTTCCTCAGCACCGGCAGGAAGGAGAGATGTACCCAGTTGTGCCTATTGGGAAATAGGGACGCGCCGAGCATGTATAGCAAAAAGCATCGAGCCATCTGCTCCTCCTGGACTCTTCCCACTAGAGGCTCCCTCCAAAAGGTCAGAAGCTAGGCGTATTGAGCATCCTCCTTCTCCGTCCTCAGCACATGCCTCAAAAGCAGCCTCTGAAACTCTGCATTTCTCCCCGTCACAGCGTCATAGGGGATAGGGTCACCTCCTACCCTCAAACCAGTGATCGCCAAAAAGTCCAACGGCGTTACCGTCATCTCACCGAGAGAGAAGTGGAACGAGTTCGTCGTGTCCCACCACCTCTCGGCAAGTGCCCTCACCAATTGGCGATCGTTACTCGCCCTCGTTATCACCCTAACGAATTATCCAAAGCCCGCCTCCCTCACTATTTCCCTCACCGCCTCGGGGAGTCTCTCCCAAAACTTTGGCACGTCAGCTGCGCCACCATAGCACGAGATTGTTATTGCCTGTTGCAGCAAATGACAACATTCAATAAACAGGCACAATATTCTAAAGCAGGGAATCGAAAGGCATGGTACATTGTATTAAAATGCAAATGATACCTCGTCTCGACACCCGGACAAGTGCCGCTGAAGGTCCCTCAGGACCAAGGTCTTGTCGTACGTAGGCCTTTCCGGCCTATAAGTGTCCAAAAGCGAAGGCATCACCACATGCTGAAAAGGCACATAAGTTGCCTCAACGTAAGCACCTCGGCTCCCGAGAGCCGCCATCGCCTCGTCAACCACGGTCCTCTGGGGGACCACCTCACCCTCAACCTCCTCCTCAACCCGTGGCTCCCCCGCTACTCCAGTCTCGAGCTCAGCCTGAAGCTCCCTCTCGCGGGTCTCAAGTAAAGCCTCCGCCAGCCCAGGCACCCCTCGCAGCGTCTCAACCAGGTCCGCGAGGGACGCCGTCTCTAGAAAGTCACCCATTCCTATGTGCCGCGACGACCCTGCACTTGCTCCACTACCTACAAACATCGTCGGTGTCTCCCACTCCTCCACCGGCACCTCCTCGACAATGGGGTTCTTCCTCAAATCAGACCGAGGCGGCCTCGTGGGAGAGGCCTCCGCTGCCCTCTCCTCCTTGCGACTATTTGGATCATCTCCGTGAGCCTCCGGGGCTCTTGTAGACACCCCAATTTGGCCTAACGATTATTTCAAGTCCCACCTTGGGGACCATCCCGATGATGAAATGGATACAGTGATTGCTGATTGACTTCTTGTGAACCCATGGACTTATGGTAAGAACTTTGAGCCACTTAGAGGACCCAATCCAGAGCCAAATAGCCTTTCAGACAAAGTACAGAATCCTAGGAGAATCCATCTGTCGGCCGTGACATTGATCTCACAGCCTTAACATCATTTCTTCAATCGAACAACCTGTTGCCTGAAAATCTCCCTGAGAGATCCAATCACTCGGCCGCAAGATTTATCCTTTGGCCGCAACATCATTTCCTCGGCCGCTAGATCCATTGCTCGGCCGCCAGATCGTCCCTTTTCCAGATTCTGGAATGTTCTGTCAAACGTTTGATCCTTTCACAAAACCCTAGCAGCCAAATTTCGATGTGTTCGGGCTACGTCAGGAGATCACCACGAAGAGTTACATCACTCTCTAACTCCAATTCCAATCGTGTGCTTTGATTGGACGAGTTGTGTCATCCCCATGCCTATATAAAGGAGCCTTTGGTTCCGAAATTGATATACTTTCACACCCTCTCAAGCCACGAAATTTTGTCAATATACACTCTCAAACCTCCTCTACAAAAGCCCTAACTTCCCGAAGGCAGCCACCGATCCAACGATCGAACCCCGAAGTTCAAACCCTAACCCTAGGGTTTTCCAAGAAGCAATCAGCCAATCACAATCAATCTGAAGCAATCAAGCCACTGAGGGATTAAGGTGGTGAGGCCCAAGGGCCTCTGGTTTGATTTATTTCCTGTTCTTACATTTAATCGTAGCGTTTGATCATCTGTTAACTTTTCTGTCTGGTGTGAGGAAGAACATCGTCTAGAGCTTCGATCCATTGGCCGGTACATCGAACCAGGAGGATCCCTCGGCCGTGACATCCATTCACCAGCCGCGGGATCCATTCCCCTGGGATAGCTTTGTTTTGTTCAGCTTTCTAATGCATGCTTTCAATTACAGTCCTGGCTCACTATTAACTGTTTAAAGGCTTAATTAAACAGATTATGTGTTAGAATTGAATAAAACAGGTATATGTCTTATGTTGAATAATTATGGGCCAGCCTCACGGCTGGGCAGAAAGGGGTGCCTAACACATTCCCTTTACTGTACTTTTGGCTCCCGTACCCAGAATCTCTATTCATTTTCCTAGTTTTAATAAACTAGGTGGCGACTCTGTTTTGATGATAACCGCTATCGTGTGACGATGTTCCTAGCCATGGGAATATCCACGATCTTGGTTTATGAAGCAAGCAACCAAACGAGCAAACAACGACCAATCTGTATGGCGATGCCCCGCTTTGGGAGGTGTCTACAATTTTTGGCGACTCCACTGGGGACTTGAGAGCCATAACCAGAAAGTTCAACATAAGACTAATACATGCTTTGTTCAATTCATTTATCATATGCATCGAGCGGGCAGCCTCGTTGAGTTCACCTAATACCCCAGCATGACACAGGCTATGTTAGGGGTTCCAGTAAACTCCATAGTCACTTGTACCTAGTGGTATATCAAGAAGGAAATCACCCAATCACCGCCTATGATGGGCTGGTGAAAGGACTGGTGCCCTTTGACAATGGAGCACCCTGAGACTACCCAAAACCTCACATGTGTTAAAAAGCCATAGAACCTATCAAACTAAGACAGGAACCTGCAGATTAGGAAAATATCCTGCATTTTTAAGTTCTTCCTCAAACCCTGTATCATTTATTGTTGTAACAATTTCTTTCTGTGCAGAAGGGTTGGGATTTTCAGCCCAAATCCTAACCCTGTGCAAGCCGAATACTGACTTGCAGGTATTTTTACTTTTACAAAACAGGCACAATAGGTAAATCAAAGAAGCAACCACAACCAATTTTATACTCTTACAACACCCAAAGCTACGCCAAACAGAGGTCTTTGCAGCCATCCCGTCTATCATCCTCGTCTGCTAAAACACCCTCACCACAATGGTCCCAATCACTTCCAGGGACTTCACGGTCATCCTCTCAACAAACCCCATCATCTACCAAATCCCAAGCTTCATCAAGCAATCCTCCTACTCTCATGGCAGACAACGGCGCCACCATTGCCGATCTCCAAGCTCAAATCGCTACCTTGCTAGCAGAGAAGGCAGCCAGAGATGCTGAGGACGAAGAAAGATTAGTGGAAGACGAGAATCCTCATAAAGTGGTGTTGGCGAAAAGTCCCGAATTGGCCAAGCAAGTCAAGGAGATTAAACACGCCTTGGCCCGTTCACAAGGGGACCAAATTCTGGACTTCGAAGGACTTTGCCTCTTCCCAGAATCTAAACTGCCTGAAAATTTCAAAATGCCAAACATCGAGAAATTCAATGGAACTGGCAACCCTACCAGTCATGTTCGCCACGTTATCAACACCCTGAAGCCAATGGGCTTGAATGATGAGTTCATCGCTCAATTATTCCAGCGAACTCTCACTTTGGAATTTGTGCACTATCAGACTTGGCCAGAAATTGCCAACGCTTTTGTCAAGCAGTATGCATACAATGTCCAAATTGAGTTAACTACTCGAGATTTGGAGATGACCAAACAAGAATCCAATGAGGACTTTGCTACCTTTGTGGCAGCAAGATGGAGGAAAAAGGCTGCCAAGATGAAGAACCGCCCCTCCGAGGAAGATCAAGTGAGGATAGTTGTCAAAAATCTGCAACCCAAATACCTCAGGCATATCTATACACAGGCTATCACCGATTTCAAGCGCCTGCATGCCACTGGGTTGCAAATCGAAGATGGAATCAAGCTAGGGGCTCATTGGGAAAGAAGAAGCTCCTCCTCCACCTAAGAAAACCTTCTCCAGTCGTACATCTCACGCCTCCGTAAATACCCTTGGCACATCCTTGCCTCAGGACCCTTTCCAGGCTAGTTCTTCCCGGAACTCAAATCGCCTCGCCGCAATTTTGACCCTTTTTACATGACCTTATCCCAAGCCTTAACCATTCTTAGCCGTCAAGGGCATCTCAAACCTTTAAACAAACCACTTCCTCAGCCACCTTATGGCCCAAACCATGATCCTAACAAACAGTGCGCCTACCACCAACACCCTGGGCATGAAACAGATAACTGCATGCGTCTCCGCCACGACATCCAAGATCTCATTGATAGCCGAGCTATAAAACCTCCAAAACCTGATGTACAAACCAATCCACTCCCTATTCACAATACTGAACCACCACCCCGAAATATCAATCTCATAAATCTATCTCACAACCCCACGTACAACCCTGGTCAATACATTGTCCAAAACAACCAAACCAAACCAACCTTAACCTTCCTAGAGGAGGATGATTGTTTTATGATGGAGGAGGAAGAAGACATCGAGTCCGATCAATCAGAAGTAATTGATCCCGACATGAGTGATGAAGAAGAGCAAACAATGGAGGAAAAGCTAAGGAAATGGAAAGAACATTCTTGGGCAAAGCACAATTTGGAAGATCTAGACATTCCATTTGTAGAAGACGACGAATGGCTTCGCATCTGGTTTGAAAATAGGAAGAAGGAAAAAAAAAGGGTCATCATGATGAGCTGGCACGCCCGCTTTGAGCCTGCCCAAGTAGTGGTACCCATCAATCGCCCCAAAATTCCAATGCCTCCCATCATCTGGGAAACAATCAATCTCATAGAGAAAGTGGAGGAGTTTCAAATGCAACCATGGGTCAATCCTTACGAAGAATGTGACTATAGTCAATGGATAGAGGAAGAAGAGAATCTGGATTTCACATATGCAGACCCCTATCAAATAGGGGAAAGTGACTTCGACAAAATGGAAGGGGAATACGATGATCCACTCGACGGAATCTCCTTAATATCACTATTCAACCAAGTAGGGATAGCTGATCTCTTTTATGAATGCACAGTCAACGAGGAAGAAGAAGGGGTGACGAAAACCCAAGATAACACTTCTATTTGGGGACTGCTTATGTCTCAAAGAGGTAATCACCGTGCAAGCTCCGAAGAGGGATCTAGTTCAAAGACTCTGTTGGCAAGGAAGAGGGTGGAAAAGAGTACAAAGTTGCGAAAGATAAAAAGAAGGCAACCCCGAAATGCTACAGTACCTGAGAAGTCACAACATGGCAAAGAACATCAAACATTGCTTTTGTTTTCTAAATCAAACTAGAATGTGTTTTGGGCCCCTGTTTGGGCATTTTATTTCTGCAAAGTGAATTCCTATTTCATCTTACAGATTATGCTTATTCAACAATCTAATTACAATTGCCATACACTATAGTCTCTTTGCCAAACAAAGGAAAATTCAAGGAAATCAAGTTCTTTGTGTCCCTGACAAAAAGGAAGGAAGTGATGAACTTTAGTTGCTTGACGAACTAGGTTTTTGTCAAAACTTAGAAAGAAGACGCTATCTCCGTGAGAACACTTAGGGTTAGCTTACCCATTGTGAAAGTACAAATGCAACAGGAGATTCAGAAAAATATCTCCATCAAATTCCTCTCCAAAACACAGAAACCCTCTTGAAAGAAATGCTCGTTAGGTAAACCCAGCAACCTAAGCAAAAGTAAGAGCAAAGCCTGCTAGGACAAGAAGATACAAAAAATGCAGCCTAGGCAAAAGATAAGGCATTCAAAAGCTCGCTAGGGACTCAACCTCCATCAGGTAACCTAGGCAAAATTTAGAGCATGAGTATGAGGTAGAATTAGAATAGATATGATCTGGTAAGTGTGAAAAACTTACTGTAGACACCCTATTCTGGACTGTCCAAATTAGTTTACTTACGGTCTTTGATTCCCCAATGATGATTAAGGTCAAAGAACAACCTAAGTTTGTTGGTATGTTTGGGCTTTGAACGTTCTTAACCTCATCTAAAACCTCTTCAAACCTCTTTTCGAACTCATCAAGCCAGAACCAAATGGCCCTCAGCAAAACCCTACCTGCTTATGCTGGAACTTTACCGGCGTGCGCCAGTAAACTGCCACGTGTCGGTCATCGACCGTTGACTCAGTTTTCACTGGCGCACGCAGGTAATAGACTGGCGTACGCCGGTCAATCCCAGTCAAATCAACTTTATGCGGTCACGTACACAAGACTTTTGTGGCCACCCCGACGTCATCCACAGTTCCTGATGATTGCGGACGGCCGATGCTGCTCCCCCCTCTTTCCTACAATATCCATCACCTTGTCCCATGCATTTAATGCATGGGAGGCTCACTCCCTAACCAAACCAGTCCAACCAGCCCCCAAACCAGACTGGTTACACCCCTTTCTCAGTCCCTCTCTCCTCTATAAATACCCCCCTTGCATTTATTTGCAAGGGGTTACCACCATTAAGAGCAAAAAGCTTTCCCTCCTTTGTGTTCTTTGCTTTCTTCTTCATCCATTGAAAGGGAAAGCAAGGAATACATTCATCCACATCACTGCACCCCAGTGTTCACTACACAACCTTCTCAATCACAAGTTCAAGCTCTAACCCATCATCAAACTCTATAACAAAGGTATACCACCTTTGTTTTCTGTAATCTGTTCTGATCCCTAAGGGGGGCTGGCAGGGTCAAGGCTGGTAATCTATACCAGTCCTGACCCTAATGCTGGCAAGGATTCAAAGTTCGGGCATAGCGACGAGTGGCGCACGCCAGTAGCAATAAGCCGTACGCCAGTTTTGGTTGTATGTGCACCACTGGCTTGGGGATCACCGATCGTCTATTTTCTGCTTTCTTTTAGTCTTTCACATTGTATAGCATGCTAATAACCAGTCTACCGCTTTCTGTACTTAGGATCAAGTAGTTGTTCATCTATTGTTTCTGATATAGAAGGCCCCTGGGATCATTCTGGTCATGTTCCAGAACCCAGATCGATGCAAAGCCAAAGCATCGGACCGAGGACACACTGGCGTACGACCTCATCTTACTGGCGTACGGCAGTTTGGTCTAAGTCCAGTGGCTTGGCCCTTGCATGGGAATCAGATCCAAGCCTCTTTTATTTCCCCACACTGTTTATGGGGTGTTTTATGTCTTTTGTTTCTTTAGATCTAACTCCTGCTGTCTGTAACCATATATTGTTCATGATATAACTGCGTGGTTTGTCCTAGGTGTGCACTGGTCCATTCCAGAGCCCAAAGGGTTGATCATAAGAGCTGTTAGTTTGAGCCTATCGGCGCGCGCCAGTATGTTTATGGCGCACGCAGGTCATCCCTGTATGCAGTGGCATGGCCAGTGCATTCGGGCTTGATCCTGTGTAACATACTGGGCCTATGCGTTCCAGTTTGATCAAAACCCTCACAGGAGCTTGTTCTCAATCTATTATTGTTGCCTAGATCAAACATCCATCTCATACTATCACATTGCAACTTGTTACCGCTTTAATCCCTTTAATTGTTCCCCACCCTAACTGGCTAAAAAATGATCAATGAGAGAAAAATGCAAAGCTTTTACAAAGTGCCTGAGTAGAGACCGATCTCCGGATTGGACGAGAGGGGTGCCATAAAACCCTTCCCCTCTCGTAACCTGGCTTCCGAACCTCAGATATCGTAGGTGACGACGGTCCAGTCTACAAGCCTTTTCAAAATCAAACAAACGTAGCAAACGTTTTCAAGTTCGATTCCTTGGGTACTTTTCGCGAAACCCGAGTGGCGACTCTGAATTGTAAGTGTTTCGCCGCGCTTTCCGAAAAGAGGGCGCACCCGATGTTTATACAAAATTTGTTTAAATTTTGGGGCGTGTGCCCACAGTGGCGACTTTGCTGGGGACCATTGCATTAGTTAACATTTGGAAATTAATACATGAATGAACAATCTTCAAAAGTTTGTCAAAACAGTACGCTCCGCACTGCTGAAGAACGGAATGGTAACGTAACAAGATTCTACATCCGACCAATCCGAACTGGGGCTTTTACTATTGTTCGCTTGTGTGGTTTTCTCCAAGTATTGATTAATAAAAGTGAGCCAAGCTTTAAAAGGCATTTTCCAAAACGTTGCGTTTCTCTCTTTTTTTTTTTTTTTTGATAATAGCGTTTCTCTCTCACTCAATCATTCTTCGGCATTCTCTATTTGCATCGGTGTTGGTCAGCCCCGTTGAGGTGTTTTAGGTAACCGGCACAGTTTACTGGAGCCCGGGGTCCTCGAACGCCCAACAACCTTGTACGATGATGAGACATATTACCGTTTGATCATTGTTTTGCGATACACATTGTAGCGGGAGGTATGACACGGCTCTAGTCAGAGGAACCCCCTTAAACCAAAACTGGCCTCTACATGCGTACAAGGCACTAGAACCTTCCAAACTAAGACAGGAACCCACAGGGTAGGATTACTTGCATCTAACCCCCATAAACTGTCTACGTGTTACTGCTTTCCCTATCGCATGCCTGTACATTCATTTGTGCCGTTTTGCTTAGGAGCATGCTAGGGCGGCTTTTAGGATGTCTCTCTTTCAAACCCGTCTTATGTCTATTAGGGCGCTGCTTGGACCGATGAAGAATCGTGCGTCTTGATGTTGCACGTTATCAACTTTCTAATTCCTTGAGTCAACGAGACTTTGGGAAATCGAGGCTTTCTAGGTCTTTGTCTAAACCCAATCGAGGTTTCAAACAGAAAACTAGGAACAACGGGGAACATGCCATGATGCTCACACCGCAAGGTTAAAAGTGCTGAAACACTTACACCGTTCAAGGGTTCGGCACAGTGCTGCTTACGCCGTCTTGGTTACGGTATCATGTCATTAACACCAGGTTGTTCCACTCCAAAATTGAAACTTCGAGAACGGAATAGTCAAAGACTTAGGCTATTTTGACATCTCTTAGTGTTAGTCGATTCAATCAAGGATACATTGTCAAAAAGAAAATCCGAGGATCTAGGCAGCGTCCAAATCTCATAAAACGGGTTTGTCTGCTAGTTCTAGAGTCTAGGAGGACACCGACGACATTGACATGCATCTTTCCGTCTTCCATTTTCTTTCAAATAAATTGCTGCAGGCTGTCACTGAGCTCTTGTACTTTACTGTCTAGCCATTGCACCGTCCAGATTCAGAATCAAGAGCCAAACCTACTTGGGAACGTCCGCCGGGTCTGTCTATAAGAAGATTTGGGTGGGTCTGTTTTTCAGTCTGCCACAACGGAAGCTCCAGGTTGCACTCTGTTAGGGGAGGATTCACCACCGTAGTCTCCTTTCTCTCCGTTTCCCACGTCTCCGAAACTTGTCCAGGTCAAGACAGAGGCTCTCGTCATGGCTGAGACTCCGAACCTTGCTACTGTCCTACAAGATATCCAGCGAAACATGGCTGCCATGCAGCAGAGGGCCGACCAGGCCGATGCTTCCATGGCCAACATTCGTGCCTTGATTGAGGAACGACTCCCAGCTGGAGGAGGAGCCGGTGAAGGGCGCGAGCGCGAGGCCACAGGCGAGGACATTCCTAGACTCGAAAATCCTGCTCCAAATCCGGAAATGGCCGCCCTCATTGCCAAGATGGCCAAACTTGAGGAGTCCATCTCGAAGTCCGAAAAGTTGGGTGCTGGCGCCTTGGATATGGATCGCCTCTGCCCATTCCCAAATGCCAGGCTGCTTGAAAGATTCAAGATGCCCAATTTTGCAAAGTTCGATGGCACTGGGGATCCAAAAACCCATCTGCTAGCTTACCACGGTGCTATGATAATACATGGAGTGGAGGAGGAAGCCATGGCTCAGTTGTTCCCTCAGACTCTCTCCGGTCCTGCTTTCCAGTGGTTCTTATCCCTTGACATTTCTAAACGAAGAACATGGGAAGATATTGGGACCGCCTTCAATGCCCAGTACAGTTACAATGCCTAACTCAAGATGACTACGCGAGAGTTGGAGTCAACCAAGATGAACGCAAAGGAGTCCTTTGCGGATTTCATCAAGAGATGGAGGGGGAAAACATGCAGCTCTTATGACCGATTGGCCGAGCGAAAAGGATCAGATCCGCATCATCTCTCGTAATTTGCAACCGGACATTGCCAAGAACCTCGTACTGGTCCAGGGTGCAAGTTTTGAGACTTTCTTTGATTCCGGCCTAGCCATTGAAGAGGCTCTTCAAACTGGTGTTTTGCCCAGGAGCGACACTTCCTTACCCGCCTCTGCTTCAGCGTCGAAATCTAAGCCCTGTGCCTACACCGGGAACAGTACTGCCCTCTTTGGCAGTAACAGCTACGCCAACGCGACTTCCGCTAGCAACAATGCCACCCAGAGCTCTAACCACATCACCGATGTAAACCAAGTTCAAACCCCTCAAAAACCCCGAAATCGCAACCAACCCCATAACTTTGCCAACTTCGAGGCACCTCTTTCCTCGGTTTTGGAGAAGTTAGTCAAGACTGGTCATCTCAGGCCCTTGACTCCAACCCCAGCTCCTCAAAATCCACCTCCCAGCCATAACCCTAACCTCTTCTGTGACTATCACCAAATGCCTGGTCATCACACCGACTCCTGTTATCGCCTTCGTCATGAGATTCAAGACTTGATGGACAATGGTACTCTTCCTACCCCTCCTTCCAAGCCCAACGTCATCTCCAACTCTTTACCAAAACACAATAACCAAGTAAACCAGATATCCCTCAGCTCCGATAAAATCCCTCCAAGCTCCACCATATTCAACCCCACTGACCATATAACCTCAGACGAACACCCGAAACTGATAGTGGCTTTCCCGGCAGATCTGGATGTCAACATGCTGGCAGTTGGCTGGGAGATGGAAGACAAGATGAAAGAGTGGATGGAACTCAGCAATGACTGGAATGAGCGGTACCACTTGGGTTTCCCTGCACCTCCACAGGTCGATCAGGCATGGATTGATCAGTTGGAGGAGGAGTGGGATGCAGCACAGTCAGATCTGCTCAATGGCCTCTCCTTGTTCATGCTTTACTATTAGACCGAGCTAGCCGATCCCGAGGAGCAGGAATATGTGTGGGACCCGCAACCCGATGCCGCACAGCTAGCTTGGAATCAGAACTTCCACATGGAATGGACCGGCAGTAATGAGGACATAGATGAGAAATACTTGGATTACTATGTCAAGGGGGAAATCATTCCCAATGAACGTCGTTAGCTTGGGACCTTCCTGCCCTTAGCAAACAAGATCTCGGACGCTCTTCACTTATGCACTGATCAAGGGTGCGATCCGACCGTAAATATCGTGCCAGTCGAACAGCAGCGTCCGTACGTAGCTCCGAGTGAGGATTGTTCTATCATGGTGTTGGATGCACCACCTGCTGACCTTTGGGATATAGAGGAAATCGTCAACCTTAACCAGGCTCCGCTGCCTGACGATTTGTGGGATACCGATAAAGTTGTCAACATAGACATGGGCAGCGAGGTCTGGACTATCAACTTTGCTTTGGTCGATGGGGGATTCTGGGATGTGCCATTTGTTACCAATCCGGGGACGCCATTTGAAGAAGCCGCCGCGCAAGACCCTGCTTTCTGGGAAGGGTTGGTAATGGAGGATCTGAATTGGGACGTAGCTCTGGGGCAGGACACGCCAGCAACGGTGCATTTGTGGATAAAGGGAAGCGCAAGATGGAAGAACTGCCCGTTGACTTCTGGGACTCCATCGACACATCTTCTTGGTGGGACGTGGCCAATGTGACGAGGAGCGACCGAGTCTTTCAGCCGCCAAATCTTCAGGCTGGGGAATCGTCCAATCCTCTGAGACCCACTGTTCCTGCTACACAAAGGAACATTCCAGTAGTTCCTAGTGGGGTCCCGGAAGGGGATGTGATTCAGAAGCATCTCGAAAGGATCCCTGCTGCCGTATCGATCTGGGGTTTAATTTCGTCATCAAAGGAGCATCGTGATAAGTTATCTGCAGCTTTGGCCCGACTCAAGGTACCGACTGACATCACGCCCGAGGCCATGATCGCCCTCATCCTGCCCTTGCTCTCTAAGCACTCCGTCACCTTCACCGAAAGGGATCTGCCCGTTGAAGGGACTGATAACAACCGTCCGCTGCACATCACCATCAAGTGCAAAGGACTTTGGATTCCGACCGTGTTCATTGATAATGGCTCCGCCATTAATGTCTGTCCGCTAAGGGTTGCATACCGCCTCGGGTTCGTAAAGAAGGATTTCGCGCTGTCTAATCTGGCCGTCAAGGCCTACGATAGCACTCGCCGTGTTGTGGAAAGGACCATCATACTCAAGCTCGATGCTGAGGGCTTTGAGATGGATGTAGAATTTCACGTGGTCGACATCCCTACTACCTTCAATTTGCTGCTGGGCAGATCGTGGCCGCATAGGCCAGACATTATGGCAGTGCCTTCAACTCTGCATCAGAAGGTTATGTTGGGGCTTCCGACTAGTACTCTGACAATCTGCTGCGACTCTGGGATCCGCCCGCTCAAGGATGATGAACCTGTTCTGGGGATTATGCACGGGGAAGAAGACTCAGATTTTGGAGGGTTTGCATTTGATACTTCAGGCTTAGTCCTTAGCATTGTCGTGGACGAGAGCTTTGTTATTAGCTCAGCTGCCTTTGAAATTATGAGGAGGATGTCCTTCATGCCTGGTCTGGGGCTTGGGATCAACCAGCAAGGGATCGCTGAGTTCCCCATCTTTCCCTTTACCGAGGGTCAATTTGGTTTGGGATACGCTCCCCCTGCCAAAAAGGCCGAAAAGGGGAAAGGTGCGGGAAAACCTCAAACCCTTTATGGTAACCCCGACAGCTACTTCGTCCGAGAAGGAGGGAGCATTGCTTATTTGGGAAAGCCGGAACCATTTTGGGATCTGGAGGCTGGTGCTTGGCTACTGGGTTTTGAGATCTTCGCTGCAGACACCTGGTTCGACAGTGAGGAGGAAATTGCAAAAGAGGAGCTGGCCAAGGAGGAATTCAAGAGAGAGCTGGCCCAGATCAAAGAAGAGGCTGACTGGCTGATGACCGTGGATCAAGGGGATTTGGAGATGCTGTTCTCCCAGGTAGGTTTGGTTGGCAAGACTGAAGAGGCTGAAGTGCTGATGCTTGGGCCCGACTCTCCGAACATTCTCAAGGATCCAACCTCCCTCATCGTGGAAGCCAAGGGTAGTATTAACAACTGCATTTTTACTCCACGCTTAACATGCATTGATGACGCATCTGAGTCTGACATTGAGTTTGTTGAGTCTAAGTCTAGCTCAGAGTCGGAGTTTGTGCCTCTTGGCCCTCCACGTCATAGCTTTTACTTTGAATTCGAGTCTACTGTACTTGGCAACCCGTCTGGGTTTTATGAAATGAATGATCCTACTTCTGGCTACTTTGCGAACTTATATATAAACTGTGTCGACCCTGACGATGAAGGAACAGACTTCGACGAGACCATCTCGGCTGAGTTGCGTTCCCTCATCGAAAAGGAAGACGAAAGGCATGCTCAGCCTCTAAAAGAAGAAGTAATTTCCATAAATTTGAAAGACGAGGATGACCCCCGTATGATGCAAATCGGTTCAACTTTGTCCCCTGAGGATCACACCGCACTAATCGGTCTGCTCAAAGAATACTTCGAGGTTTTCGCATGGTCTCACAAGGACATGCCTGGTATTGATCCTGAAATTGTCCAGCACTGAATTCCGTTGGCACCTGGGGCCATACTTGTCAAGCAGAAACTCCGCAGAATGAGGCCTGATTGGGTTGAAAAGATCAAGGAAGAGGTCACCAAACAGATCGATGCTGGTTTCTTAAGGGTTGCCGAGTACCCGAAGTGGGTTGCGAACATCGTGCCTGTCCCCAAGAAGGATGGAAGAATCCGAGTCTGTGTCGACTTTAGGGACTTGAACAAAGCAAGCCCCAAAGACAGTTTTCCCTTGCCTCACATTGATGTGCTTGTGGACAACACGGCGGGGCATGCTTTGCTCTCTTTTGTCGACGGATTCTCAGGATACAACTAGATCTTTGTGGCACCAGAGGACCAGGAGAAGACAACTTTTGTCACCGAGTGGGGTACTTACTGCTATGTGATGATGCCGTTTGGGCTGAAGAACGCCGGTCGCACTTTCCAATGGGCCCAGACGACCCTGCTACATGACTTTATCCATAAGACAGTCGAGGTTTATGTCGACGACATGATTGTCAAGGCAAAGGAAAATGAGGATTTCATTCCGGCACTTAGGTAGTTACTGGAGAGGCTCCGCAAATACAACGTGCGTCTTAACCCACAGAAGTGCACATTCGGGGTTACCGCAGGCAAGATGTTGGGGTTCCTAATCACAGCAAGAGGGATCGAGGTCGATCCATCCAAAATCAAGGCAATTCTCAAAATGGAGCCACCACGGTCAGAAAAGGGAGTGCGAAGTTTTCTGGGAAAGGTACAGTTTATCAGCCGGTTCATCGCTAAGTTAACTCTGACCTGTGAACTGCTGCTCTGACTGCTCAAAAAGGATGTTCGATTCGAATGGACGGAGAAGTGCCAAGCTGCTTTCGAATCTATCCACGCGTATTTGCGGAACCCGCCAGTCCTGATGCCGCCTACACCTGGTCGACCTTTGATCCTATATTTGTCCGTCACTCCAACAGCTATGGGATGTTTTCTAGCGCAGGAAGGAGATAACGGAGTCGAGAAGGCCATTTACTATCTGAGCAAGAAAATGGGAGGGAGTGAGGAGCGCTACACTCCTTTGGAAAAGAGATGTTGGGCGCTAGTTAGGGCTACCAGAAAGCTTAGACACTACATGCTAGCCTATTTGGTGAAGCTGATTTCTCGGATGGATCCTATCAAGTATCTGTTCGAGAAGCCAGCGCTCACCCATAAGCTAGCACGTTGGTTGCTTCTGCTGGCTGAGTTCGATCTCCAGTACGTCACGAGGAAATCTGTGAAGGGCCGTGATGTGGCGGAATTCTTGGCCGACCACCCGATTGAGGGGCCTGAGGACGTGGATTTCACTTTCCCGGATGAGGAGGTACTAACGGTTGTCGAAGAAATTTAGACGCTCTATTTCGATGGGGCTGTTAATTAGAAAGGGTTTGGAATTGGGGTATTGCTGATTACACCTGCTGATGCTCATATCCCCCTCGCTTTCAAGTTGAACTTCGACGTCACCAACAATCAAGTCGAATATGAGGCTTGCATCGTCGGGATGGAAGCTGCTATCGCACTTGGAGTCGAGAAACTTGAGATAATTGGAGATTTGAACCTGGTAATCTCTCAAGCCAATGGAGTCGAGAAACTTGAGATAATTGGAGATTTGAACCTGGTAATCTCTCAAGCCAATGGAGATTGGATGGTTCGTGAGGAAAAGCTGAAGCCTTATCACCAAGATTTGGAAGAACTGATTCCTCGCTTTAATAAGGTGACCTTCACCCATATTCCACGCTTGAAGAATCAGTTCGCCGATGCTTTGGCGACTTTGGCTTCAATGATCGAACTTCCAATAGGGGTTCGGATGCGACCGATCGTAATTGAACAGAGGGACCTTCCCGCTTATGAGTATGTCAACGCCGTCGATGATGTTGATGACGGCCTGCCCTGGTACCATGACATCTGGAATTTTGTGGAATGTGGAGAGTTCCCTGCCGGAGCTTCAAGAAAGGATCGGGTTGCTCTGCAAAGGCTGGCAGCTCAGTACATCATTTGTGGAGGGAAACTGTACCAAAGGTCTCACTGTGGGATGCACAAATTATGTGTCGATGGCCCTGAAGCAACGAGGATAATGAAGGAGATTCACGAAGGAGTCTGCGGTCCTCACATGAGTGGCGTTATGCTTGCTAGGAAGATCCTCAGGCAGGGTTACTACTGGTCTACTATGGAGTCTCAGTGCATTGACTACGTGCAGCGCTGCTACAAGTGCCAAATCCATGCCAACCTGCAACATGTTCCTCCGTCTAAGTTGTATGGCATGACTTCGCCGTGGCCTTTCTTTGTGTGGGGTATCGATGTTATTGGGATGATCAAACCGTCTGCTTCAAACGGTCACAGATTCATACTGGTGGCGATAGATTATTTCACTAAATGGGTCGAGGCCGAGTCCTACAAAACCTTGACAACGGTTCAGGTAGCCCAGTTCATCCGAAAGAACATCATTTAGCAATATGGCGTCCCTCAGGCATTTGTGTCAGATAACGGAAGTCATTTCAAGGGTAGGGTCCTGGAGCTTTTCGAGGAGTTCAGCATCGAGATCCATCGTTCAACGACCTACCGTCCTCAAACAAATGGAACAGTCGAGGCCACAAACAAGAACATTGAGGTGATCATCAAGAAAACCATTGAGTTCGCAAGGGACTGGCACGAGCAGCTGCCGCTGGCACTTTGGGGGTACATGACGTCGATTCGCACTTCAACCGGTGCAACTCCTTTCTCCCTAGTCTATGGAATGGAGGCAGTACTCCCCATCGAGCTTGAGGTACCATCTTTGAGAATCATGGTCGAAAGTGATCTTGAGGAGTCTGAATGGCTGAGCGAAAGGTTTGTCGAACTGATGCTGTTTGATGAAAGAAGGCTCCGTGCTCTGTATCATGTTCAAGGTTATCAGCGTAGGATCGCCCAAGCATTTGACAAGAAGGTGAAGTCTAGGGGCTTAGTCGAAGGAGATATGGTCACAAAGGAAATACGAGCCCCAGTGTTTGATGCTCGCGGGAAGTTCCGACTGAAGCGATCCGGGCCTTACATCATCAAGACTATCCTGTCTGGGGGTGCTGCTAAACTCATCGATCTTGACGGCAAGGAATTCAGCACCCTGGTCAACCTGGATCAACTCAAACGTTTCTATCCCTGAGAGATGCTCGTTGGGCTGAAAACCACGAGGGTGGGCGGTTCCAAGAAAAAATTAGAGCAGCCTGCTAGACCGAAAACCTGAGGAGGCGGTCTAGGCAATAATAAATAGGCAAAAGTTGAAAGCTCGCTAGGCCGAAAACCTGCAAAAGCGGCACTAGGCAAAAGTTAGAGAGTAAAAAAGGAGAGGTAAAACACACGAGTGAACCTTGGCCTGAACTACGTTCTGACCTGATTCCTTGAGAGAGGATACGTAGGCAGTCTCACCTTGAGACCCGGTCATATTCTATCAACTTGATCCATGGTTTGGCATTGTGGGTCCATATCAAAGGTCGAAGGAATTTGGGGAACGAATCAAAGTTTCATTGAAGAATCTGTAGTGGGCCGAAATATCCGAAGGGGCCAAAGGGGTCACCAGGTTAACCTTGTGGGCCCACGGTCCAGCTGTCTCAATTTGTTTGTGTGAGAAAAATCAAACACGACACGTCATCTGATAAGTGCCGAAATATTGATATTCTGGCCCTCCAAATTACATTCGTTAGTCATTTATCTATGTTACTTTATATTATTTTATCCTTTTTTGTGTCTACAGGGTGATCGAGCTCGTTGCTCAGAATATTGGATAAAAAGAAGATTTAATGGAAGACTGGGGCTGAAGTGTAAATAGCTTTAAAGAAGAATTGTTGATTAGTAATTACATGAAGTCCCATGTCTCTAATGTAATTAATGCTTTAATTAAACCCTATATAATGAGAAGTTAACCTACTGACTTCGGCAGTCAGCCTTGGGGGCGGAACAGAGCAGTTCGACTGGAACATGATACTGTAGAAGTTGGTCGCAGTTTTCGACTCTGATGTCTGGCTAAATCTTCTTCTAGGGCGTAGATGAAGCTTGTACTCTGAGTAACAATGTTTATGTTTTGATTTAGTGTTTTATTATTCGAATCGTGGTTGTATGATTTGAGGATTTATTTGTGATATTAATTTTCTTTATCAAATCTTGTGTATGATTTTCTAGATTTTTATGCACGTTCATACAACGGTTCTTAATTGTTTGTGATAACTGAGTAAGATGGGTTATGCTCCGTAAGACGCGCCGTGCTATTAGACGATCCGTGCCATAGAGACGGATCGTACTAGTAAGACGGTTCGTGCTAGGCGGCGATACCCCATGCTATTTGGTGATTCATAAATATCTTTAGGTGATACCGTGAGGGCCCGCGAACCCTAACGATATCCGGATTGATTCGAGTAATTAACCTTTATCATCGCATAAATACTGTTCGAACGGGTCGAGTGGATTCGAAACCCTAAATCTTTTCTCTCATAAACTCTCTCACACTTTTTATTGCTTATTTTTAATTTAGCTTTTAATATTTTAGAAATCAAACAATCAAATCTCCTTCTGAATTAATTTAGAAATCAATTGAAGCAATCGCAATTTAGCCTTCGTAGTCCCTGAGGACGATACTCGGAGTATTTACCGCTATCTTTTAGGTAGTAGTAATTAGTCTGTTTTATTAATTATTTTTGATACGGAAACGACACGATCATCATCCCCGTTACTCACCGAACGTTAGTCGACCTCGCGGGTGTTCGCCGAGCGTTAGCTGGTTCTCCGAACGTAAACACAACGCCCCGGCTCGGCATAGGTCCTGTTTACTCGGATGGGTAGCCTTCCTGTTCGAAAGGAATTGTCTGGCGAACAAGTCTTGTGCTCGGCAGATCCTCCGCCCGGGTTACTTCTTCGGCTGAATCTGGCGGCGGAAGAACGACTAGGGAACTCCTGCTGACAGTGGCAGAGATTTGCGTGCACGCCTTTCTGATAATCGATGGGACATCTCTGACTCTGGCCCACGTGGGTCAGCATGGGTCTGCAGATCTTGAAGTCAAATATCCATCGAGTGCCTCTGACATATGACGTCATCCGAGCGTAGGAACGCGCGTGCAGCACACCTCCACCTTGTTCAGCACTCCAAACCTTTTGCCTATAAATAGCAAAGTACCCCTTCTGGGAAAAGGGTTAGATTTTCTTCTCCCCTGAGCTTATATTCCCCTACCAAACTTCTTCCTCCTCCTCCCTCCGACTCTAACTAGACCGTCGGAGCTTTTACCCGGAGGAACACCACCCTCCGGTTTGCAGGTACACGGCGTCACCGGTCAAAGTCATCACGGTTCAAGCAACAAGAAGGGGTTCAGGAGGTTCAAGGATAAGTCACGCCCCCACAATTGGCGACTCCGCTGGGGATAAACAGAACTTTCCCAGTAAAACAAAGTGGGCCGTGGAACATCTCAGGCCTCCTCCTCCTCCTTCCCCCGTCGTACGCTACCACCCATTCGCGTTATGGCACAACGTCTTCCCCCTCCAGGTCCGGAAAACTTCACCATCGGTTTGGCTGGGTTTGGTTCCATGAACGCTGACCCCAGCCAAACTGCAAGAACCACCTTGCCGGTCGCACGGCAGCTTTCCTACCCCCCAACCGAGCTTGAGATTGCCCTAGCAGAGCAAAAGCGTCAGGCCGCGGTCATTGCACTCCTCCAACGACGTCTTGAAGAACGGGACGGAGGTGTGGCCACTACTCCTGTGCATGGCCACCCTGCCGAACCAAGTCGACCGAAGAAAACTCGAAAGCGAAGTAGGAAGTCTCGACAGGCACACACTTCCGAAGGTGCCCCATCCGAACGTCGTACAGTTTTTGACCGGCTCGAACACGCCTCCAGGATCCAACCCACGGCCTTTCGCCCGCGGCTGGAGAGTATCGTTCGCGACGAGAGCACTCGCTCTTCAGCAACTAGCTCTACAGCAGGGACGCAAAGAGTGGAAGCTTCTGGGAGAACATACAATGTTTCCCGACGATACCAGGAGCACGCGGATGGGAAAAGGCCCTTGGATCTCAATGAGCCGCCTCGGCGGGTTCGGACCGATGAACGCCCCGAGCTTACCGAGCAATCGAGATCACGCACGGATCGTTACCCGGGTGGGCGACGCCCGGCTGGCTCTTCTAGCCTTCGCCGAGCGGAAAGTGGGGAACAACGAAGGCAAGACGACACCATTGATCTATACGACCAATTTACAGGAATGCCTACGATATACCGACCGGTCAACGAAGGTATCGACCCTCGCTAAGCTCGGCTCGAGGATCCAAGGATCGAGCAACTGGAACATTCGGAAGCTGCTAGGCATCAACAACGAGAGCAGAATAGGCGGCCGCGACATCACCATAGGGAACCTCGGGAAAACCGAGCCAACCGCCTCGATGCTCCCCTTCCCATTATTCCGAGCGCCCCGGAGCTGGTCGATAACTCTAATCTCGGTAAGGCCAAGGCCACTCCCTTCACCGACGCCATACAGCAAGAGCGACCTCCGGATCGCTTTGTTTTGCCGAAGCTCAAGCGTTACGAGGCCAAGGAGGACGCAGTCGCGTTCGTTTGCCGATTCCGACAAACGATGAGCCTCCACAACTTCTCCGACGCGCTCATGTGTAAGATCTTCCCCCTTACACTGAGTGAGCCAATAATGTTATGGTACAATCAGCTCTAACCAAAATCCATTAGGTGCTTCAATGAGCTGGAGTTGGAGTTCACCAAGCGATTCGTGACGAGCAATATCCAGCCGAAGACACTCTCAATGCTGGTAAATATGAAGAGGGCGCCAGGCGAAACCCTTCGGTTGTACACCGAGCGATATTGGGAGGTGTATAACCTCATTCCCGATTGTGATCAAAGCGTGGCGGCCGAGTCATTTATGAACGGGTTGGATCCAACCACGGCGATGTTCAGAGATTTGTCCCGGAACCCCCCGAAGACAATGGGGGAGCTTATGGTGATCATCGAGAAAGATTGCGTGCACGAAGAGGCAGTGGCCGAACGTAACGCACCGAAGGGAACAGAAACATCGAGGATAACTACGGCCAAGAAGCAAGTGGTTAATGTTCGGCAGGGGCAAACAGGTCAAAATGGGGTAGGGCCGAGCAAGCCGAACAACCGGAACAAACCACCCCAACATCCGCAGCAGCAACCACAATGGCAGCAGACGAGGAGGGAACCGAGGCCGGAAGAATATGTTGCCGAGCGAACCGCGTTTACCGAACCAATCTATAAACTGCTAAGTATCGTTGGGCAGATGCCATTCTTCGTTTGGCCGACGGGATTCTTAGGAACGGCAGGCAATGGCTCTGGGATGTGTACGTACCACAAGGAGCGTGGTCATTATACCACCCAGTGTCAACCATTCAAATGCCATCTGGAGGAGCTCGCGGCAGCAGGGCACCTCAATCAATGGATTGACCTTCGGCGAAATCCACTGCCCCCTCCTCCGCCTCCTCCAGCTGGGAATCTCGTAGGTGTCATTCAAGGCATTGTGTCCGAGGGACGAGCGGCCGAGCTCTATTCCGAAATCGACAAAGCCGTTGCTGCCTTGGCCGTGTGCAACGTTGGCGTTTCGCCGAAAAGGAAGTGGATCGATCCTAGCCTCGATGGCCCGATAACCTTCACATCCGAAGATTTGCAAGGGGTTCAAATGCCACACACCGACGCCCTTGTCGTCTCGGTCACAGTCGGCACTTCTACTGTTCAAAGGGTGCTGGTAGATCAGGGAAGCTCGGCGGAGGTTATGTTTTACTCAACGTTCAAAAGCCTTGGCCTCAAGCCAAATCAGCTTCGGACAGCAAGCACACCCCTCGTCAGCTTCACCGGAGCACCTGTGTGGCCTCAGGGATTGATCACTCTTCCAGTGCGAGCTGGCTCCCGAGTTATTGATGTTGAATTTGTGGTGGTTAGTTCTCCTAGCCCCTACAACATCATCCTCGGTCGAACCTGGCTACACGGATTGAAGGCGGTCACCTCTACCCTCCACCAGGTCATGAAATTTATCGGCTGGAATGGAAGGCAGGAGAGCCTTTGGGGGGACCAGATTCAATCAAAGAAATGCTATGTCAGTACAGTGACTAACAAACAGAGTTGTCTTGAGGTACAATGCGTTGAAAAGGGCGACCTTCCCGAGCCCGAAGAAGTAGGGTTGCCTGCGGAACAAAGGTCGACCGAAGAGCTAGTGCGGATGCCGATCACCGAAGATGGAGGAAGATATTTTCTCGTCGGCAGCTCCTTGAGTGAGTCCGAGCGTACGGACATGTTCAATTTCTTAAAAGCGAACATGGAAGTGTTTACTTGGACTCTTCAGGAAATGCCAGGGGTGGACCCGTCGTTCGCCTCCCATTCACTTAATGTGGATCCGAACCGACGCCCTGTGGTCCAGAAGGTTCGTCGCTCGTCAGCCCTGCATGTGGAGGCGGTCATGGCTGAAGTGGATCAATTGTTGGCAGCTGGGGCTATTCGGGAAATATTGTACCCGACTTGGCTCGCCAACCCCGTCGTTGTTCCGAAGAAGAATGGGAAGCTCAGGGTCTGCGTCGACTACACCAACCTCAACGATGCTTGCCCGATGGATCGATTCCCCCTCCCTCGGATAGATCAAATGGTAGATGCAACGGCCGGGTACGAGCGTTTGAGTTTCATGAACGCATACAGGGGCTACCATCTGATCGCCCTCGCCAATGATGATCAAGAGAAGACGGCGTTCATCTCTCCCCGAGGAACGTACTGCTACAACGTCGTTCCCTTCGGATTGAAGAATGCCGGAGCAACCTTCCAACGAACTATCACTAATATGTTCCTACTCAAGCTCGGCAAAACTTTGGAGGCATACATTGATGACATGGTGTGCAAGAGCAGGTTCGGTGTTGATCATCTTCGGGATCTCAGGGAAATCTTCGACATCCTCAAGGAATACCGGCTTCACCTCAACGCCGAAAAGTGTGCGTTCGGCGTAGGTTCGGGCAAGTTCCTCGGTTATATGGTAAGCCGCCGAGGGATAGAAGCTGATCCGACCCAACTTACTGCCGTACAAAACCTCCGAGCTCCAACCACAATCAAAGAGGTCCAACGACTGACAGGGATGATTGCGGCGCTGAATCGGTTTATTCGGCGTTCAAGTGACCTTTGCAGGCCCTTCTTCCAAGCCGTCAAGACTAGTCGGCGTAGGTTTGAGTGGACTGAGGAGTGTGAGCAGGCCCTGCAATCCTTAAAGGATTACCTTTCCCATGCTCCGCTCCTCGTTACTCCCGAACCCGACGAGGATCTGTACCTCTACCTTGCTGTTTCGGATCATGCAACGAGTGCTGTTCTCGTTTGGAAAGAGGGAATGGACCACCTGTCGATTTTCTTTTCAAGCAAGACGATGATGGACTCTCAGACGAGGTATCTGCCTATGGAGAAGTTGGCTCTAGCGCTCGTTTCAGCCAAAACGAGCCTTATGCCCTACTTCCAAAGCCATAGGATCGTGGTTCTCACTGAGTTTCCTCTCAGGGCCGTTCTTCGGAAGACCACCTCTTCTAGCAGAATCCTGAAGTTCTCTCAAGACCTTGCCAACTATGACATTCAGTTCGAGCCGAGGACTGCAATCAAGGGCCAAGCGTTAGCTGACTTCTTCGCCGAGCTTACGCCGGGGCTTAAGGATGAGGAGAATGCATTGACAACTGCTGCTGAAGAAGCTCGGATTGCTAAAGAAGAAGAATTTGTTGAATGGAGCAACCCACCCCCCGAATCTCTTCGGGCTCGGTTCACCTTGGGAACGAAAAGATCGAGGAAGGAATGGAAGCTGTTCTCTGGGGACGCCTGGAGGATGACGGTTGACGGGGCCTCAAATATCAACGGGGCTGGGGCTGGTATTGTTCTCGTTTCTCCGGCTGGGACAGTCCACGAGAGCTCGGTCACCATCGGCTACCCTGCCATGAATAACGAAGCCGAGTACGAAGCTCTCATTGCTGGGTTGAAGCTTGCCCTTCGGATGGAAGCCGATTCAGTCCATGTCTTCTGTGACTCTAGACTGATCGTGGGCCACCTTAACGACGATTATCAGGCCAAAGATGAACGGATGAATGCTTATGTCAGTCATGTTCTTTCTCTGTTAAAACAGTTTGGACGTGTTGAAATAGAGTGGATTACTCGGGAACATAATGCACATGCCGATGCTCTAGCAGGTCTTGCCTCGGTTTACCGAACTTCAGGTGGTCGCACTATTCTATTTGATGAAGTCGACTCACCGAGCTTCGAACCTGTGACTTGCTCGGTTAATGTTATCACCTTCGGTCCAAGCCTGATGGACCCTGTTATCGCTTATCTACAGTATCAAACCCTCCCCGAGAACAAGAAGGAAGCTCATAAGATTCGCTGCCGAGCGGCTAACTACTTCCTTGATTCGAGTGGAAATCTGTACCGACGAACGTTCACTGGTCCAGATTTACGCATCGTACATGAAGACCAGGTTCAGAGCATATTTGATGAGCTTCATTCGGGAAGCTGTGGTGGTCATTCGGGTGGCCGAACGATGGCCCAGCGGGCGTTGACGCAGGGCTATTGGTGGCCTAAGATGGTAAAACAATCCGAGGAATATGTGAAGCGTTGTGTTCGGTGCCAGAAGCATGCTTCCATCCCTCACCAGCCAGCCTTTCCTCTCAAGATGATCACTAGTCCTTGGCCGTTCGCTGTCTGGGGCTTCGATATAGTGGGAAAGCTGCCGAAGGCGCTCGGAGGATTTGAGTATCTGCTCACTGCCACCGACCTCTTCACAAAGTGGGTCGAAGCTTCTCCGTTAGTAAAAACTACGGCCGGGGACGTCGAACGCTTTATTTGGAAGAACATCATCTCCAGGTTCGGCGTTCCATACGCTATTCTTTCAGACAACGGTTCACAGTTCGTTGCTTCGGCAATCCAAAGTTTCTACCAAGAGCATCATATCACTATTCATACTTCGTCCGTTGCCTATCCCCAGGGAAATGGCCAGGCTGAAGCATCTAACAAGGCTATCACTCGGGGGCTGAAACGTCGTTTGGATCGCAAGCTCGGTAAGTGGGTTGACGAGCTTCCACAAGTTTTATGGAGCTACCGCACTACGCCTCGGCGTTCCACTGGCCGAACACCATTCTCCATGGTGTATGGTATGGAGGCGGTCTTGCCCCTCTCCACACTTATCCCTACCGTTCGGTTTGAGAATTTCAACCCAGTGGATAACAACGCTTTGGTTGGTGCGGAGCTGGATTTTGCCGAGGAGCTTCGTGATAATGCCAATCTTCGGCACGCTGCTTACCAGCAAGAGGTTGCTCGGGGATATAACAAAAATGTTCGGGCTCGGCCATTTAACGTAGGAGACCTGGTCCTTCGGATGGTGGTCGAAGCGAAGAAATTGACAAAATTCAAGGACCCCTACGAGGGCCCGTACCGAGTTACTCAGAAGATCGGCCATGGCGTCTACAAACTGGCCGAGATGGATGGAACGCCGATCACAAACCCCTGGAACGCCCAAAAACTTCGGAAGTTCCATGGGTAGCTTCGGCGGGTCTCCGCCCTCTTATTTTGTTAAGTTTATTTTTCTTCGGAATGTAAGCCCTCGGGCGCCTTTCTTAATAGAATTTTCCTTTTCCTACATCATTGTTTCTTCGGACTATACGCTCGGTTGACTGGGTATATTCTCTCGCCCTTAGCCTTCGGTGCGTGGCACTGCTACCCTACATTCGTTCGGATACTTGTTTTGGGCGAAATTCTCTAAGCCTCGGTTTTACCATCGCAAGGGGGGCTCGGCAAATGTGTTCCTTTGTTTACCTACTTTCCTGCCTTAGTGTTTTCCCTCACTTTGGTAATACACTAAGACAGGGGGGCTCCTATAGGTAAACATGAGTAAACATAAGATGGAAAATAAATTCGCATGGGTGGCTTCCATCGTTCAGACCCCCAAGGACAGTACTTCGTTTGGTCGGGTGGCATCCATCGTTCGGACCCCCGAGGATACTTATTTATACGTTAAAGAGGCATCCATCGTTCGGAAACCTTAAACACATTCGGTTGGACGAGCAACTGTACTTGTACGCGTTTGTGAGCATTTGAAGAAAAACATTATAAAATGCTGAAAGCACATACACCGAACAAAAATGCTAACATGAAATTGTTGTGTTGCAAAAAAAGGTGGATTCACCGAGCATGAACACTTGGAAAAATTTCGTAACAAAATGTCACCAAGGGATGGCGGGTGGTGTATTGTTCGGTGCCATCCCTGGACAACCTTACCGAGGAATGGCCATGGTAAATCGTTTTTGGCCATCCTCTACTTGCGTTAATTACATACGGTTCGGCTAAAACCAATTGTTCGGTGCCGACCGTTCCAAATGAAATCTACTAAAACAAAAATGGAAATGGAAAAAATAAACAAGTCTTATGCCTCGGGGGTAGGGGTGACGGAGGGAAGAGTGCTAAAATCTTGTGCTGGGATGGTTGTACTCTCTTGCTCGATGGGACTTGTTACAGTCTCTTGAACAATAGGCTCTTCGGCCTCAGCTTCTTCATCAGGGAGGAGAGGAATCTCAATAAGGCTTCGGCGTTCGTCGTCGGGTTCAACACCGGCTTCATCAAATCCCATGTTAAACCCGAGCTTGAAGCTTACTCGGTGCTGCTTTTCCCTCATTTCAGTTCGAAGAGCCATGATCTGATCCGCAGCATCTTCTTCAGCTTGGAAATACCCTTTGTCGAACTCTTCCTGCTGCAGCTTCTGCATTTCTTCCTCCATCTCTTTCCTCCCCAGGGCTCGTCCCTCCTTAAGCCCTTCGGCCTTTCCTTCGGCCCTCGTGTGTTCGGCAGCGTCTTGGTGGCCCTTGACCAATTCGTTGATTTGAACCTCCTGGGCTCGGCGGACACCTTCCGAGTGCTCCATGGTCTTCTTATACTCCTCCAGCGTCAGCTGGCCGAACTCCACCTTTTGCTTCAGCAGTTTTGTCTGCTTGTCATGCTCGGAGAGGTGCAGCTGGGCACTCATGATCGATTGTGTCGCCTGGAAATGAAGAAAATGTAAGTTATTCAAGATGCAGAAACGACAAATGTACAAAGGAAAGAAATAATAGAAATTCGGACTTACTCTCCCAACATGGAAATAGTAGTCATTCAATGCCGTCTTCAGTGATGGGGGAGCAATGATGTCCTTCGAGAGAATAAGCCCCGAGTGCAACGTGAAAGCGAGGGAGGGATCCTCTTGGAGGCTGTCAGATTTGAGGATCTGCTTCTTGCCCGGAATGACAAAGCTCGGGTTCCATGGGACATCGGCATCCGAAGGAGCCCTCGTTTCACCTTCGTCAGCCTTCTTCTTCCCTGCTTCCCTATCCTTCTCCTCGACCCTCGGAAGGCCGGCCCCAGTTGACTTGGTGGCGTGGGATTTGGTTCTCTTCGATACCGGGGGAGCATCCTCGGACGAGTGAGCAGAGGGAGAAGGCCGCTTTAGCGCTTGAGGAGTGGGAGCGTTGCTCTTGTTCGTTGCCGAGCCTGAAGCCCCGGGAGCACCATCCTTCTTTTGCTCGGCGAGCTGTTTCATCTGGTCCTCCAGCCTCTTTTGTAGCACGGCCTTCATTCCTCGGGGAGGCATTGTTTCGTCTCCGGAGAAGAGCTCGGTGATCGGTACGCGTAAAGTCCCTCGAAGTGGTTTCTCTTTGCTCGGAAGAAGCTCCTTGGGAAGCTTGACCGTCTTCCCTTCGGTTTCTTTATCCGCCGCCTTCCCTCGGATCCTTCCGCCGTATGTTGGGTCGTACTCAAGGATTGTAGGCGCGTCTCTCTCGGCACTTGGGATCGTCAACAATGCCGAAGCCAAGCCACAACCTTTGGCTGCTCTGAGGAGATCCTTGTTGACCTTGCTTGTATCTGCCGAAGGAAAAAAGATGGAGAAAATTAGACGTGACAGGTTCATGTTTAAAGCGAAGCAAATATAATTATAATGAAACCGAGCGTAAAATATGAAGAATAACGCGAGATGCTTACAGGGTTCTCCCCTATGGGTGGCAACTTCGAATTGCCCATACTCTTCGGGCGGGTATTGAAAGTTCCCTCGGACTTCAACATAATCTGAGGCCCATTTCTCCGAGTCATACATGCCCTCGGGAATGATCTTGTCCATGAACCTCTGAGAACACAAGTAATACCGAGAACGTCTAACGTTCCTCGATACCATGTAATTCTCAAAGATGTGGTGGTATTCGAGAGGGAACATTTTTACCTCGGCAAGCTTGATGATCGAGTGGATTATGCGGTAGGAGTTTACGCTAAGTTGGTAGGGTGTAAGACTGAAGCGATGGAGGATCTGTCTTAAAATTTTATGCATCGGGAATCGAAGCCCACCCTCGGTGATTGCCATTAGCGGCACAGTGACGTGCTCGTCACTAAATAATATTCGGGGCCCTTTCGCGGGCGTGAGCACAACGTCGCTCGGGATAGAGTAGGCCCACCGAAAGAGTTCAATCCCCCTCTGATCCTCGAAACAGTCCCAGTAGGGACATGGATCTTTTCCCTTTCGGTCAAGGATCAAGTCCGGGTCCAAGGGAATGATCTTCCTCTTGACCTTCTTCTTCGGAGCCACGGAAGATGACTCGCCGAGGGTGGTAGTTTCCCCCTCCGGCCGACTAGAAGAAACAGGCGTGTCCCTTTCGGATTGTTCTTCTTCGTCCTCGTCTGCTGCTTCCTCATCTATGTCTTCTTCTTCGTCAGGATCCTCTCCCACTTTATCCGAAGAATCATCGTCGTCGTCGATCTCGACAATATCAGGGCCCATTGATCGAAGAGGCGTCACGTTCGAGGGAAAGTCGATCCCCTCGATTCCGGCGTATGGCGATCCGGACCCTACACGGTACTTCCGAGCCTCAGCCCTAATTGCTTCGGCAATTCTGGGGTCCATCTCACCAAAATCAGGTGCATCGGAATCCACCGAGCGATGCGACTCTCCCGAAGAGGATGCTGACGACTCCATACCTAAAGCAAGTGCATGGGATAAGACCGTTAGCGAAAGGCAAGGTCGTTGTTCCTAGGGTGCCTAGATCTCAGTGTCCTAAGCTAACCGAGCAAACGCGTCACTCCTGAGCGACTATGTGTCGAGTGGGGATTCCGAGCAAAGTTGTTCTTCGGGCGAAACTTATTCGGTTTCGTTCGAAAAATTCTTGGTTATCGTGCTTCGGATTAGTTTATGTTCGGAAGAACTCGGATTGAATATGTTCATGGGCTCGGAAGAACACATGAACATGTTCAACCTGTTCTATAGCGCACAGAAACGAAAACGGACGGAACAGGGAGAAAAATCTACTTTTGAGGTCAAAAATATGCACGAAGTGACTGAAAATGCAGAGAAATACTAAAAAAAACGAAACATACCTGAATATCGAGAGGAATCTGTGATTCGATGCGGTAATCTTCAGATTTCAGGCGATATTTGGGTGAGGGCCGTCGAGAAGCGGTTGAAGCGTCTGATGGAAGGAGAGAAAAAGTGATTTTCTCTCTCCTTCCACCCCTTTTATACCAAGAGAGGAATTCGAAACGCCGCATGGCCCCCAGCCATTGGATTGAAGCGGGAGATTGATGCTCCGCACGATGACTGACACGTGGAGGCCGTTGTACAGCGCCGTTTCACTATCCAATGAATTGATGACACGTATCAAATTTGAAATCGGCGGTTTCAGAAGCATTAAATGCGGGACCAGAGCTTGTCTGCTTCAGATATCGTGAATAATTTCCGTTCGGCGAAGACCTACGTTCGGCATAAGAAGAGGTGAACGGGGCAACGTTTGTTAGGGCAAGAGTTGTTCGGCCACTACTGTCAACTCTTCCTTCCTTCGGATTACACAAAGCAGGAGTTGAGGGGCTATTGTAGTGGGCCGAAATATCCGAAGGGTTCATTGGGATGACCTTCCGGGCCCATGGTCCAGCTGTCTCAGTTCGTCCGTGTGAGAGAAGTCAAAGTCAACGCGTCATCCCAATCACCAACCGAACGTTGGTTAGTCTTGCGGGTGTTCGCCGAACATAAGTTGGTTCTTCGAGTAGACTCGCAACACCCTTGTTCGGCATAGGTCCAATTTACTCGGGTGAGCAACCTCCCAGTTCGAGCGTATGGATCGACGAGCAAGTCTCATCCTCGGCAAATCCCATGTTCGGAAGTGTTCTTCGGCTAAGGCGGTTGCGGAACGTTCTGGAAGCTTCTGCTGATAGAAGGAAAGATAAGTATGTTCACTTCTCTGATAACCGATGGGACGTATCTGACACTGGCCCACGTGGGTCCATGTGGGTCTGCAGGCCTAGGAGGGCGGGATCCATCGAGTGCTTCTGACATGTGACGTCATCCGAGCGTAGCAACGCGCGTGCGATACACTTCCACCTTGTTCAACACTCCAAACCTCCGCCTATAAATAGCAAAGTACCCCTTCTGGGAAAAGGGTTAGGTTTTCTTCTCCCCTGAGCTTATATTCCCCTACCAAACTTCTTCCTCCTCCTCCCTCCGACTCTAACTAGACCGTCGGAGCTTTTACCCAGAGAAACACCACCCTCCGGTTTGCAGGTACACGGCGTCACCGGTCAAAGTCATCACGGTTCAAGCAACAAGAAGGGGTTCAGGAGGTTCAAGGATAAGTCACGCCCCACAGAATCAGAAGGGGAAACCCTCCGTTTTTCAACTTTATTCAAAATTATTATTTCTGATACACCAGCTAAGCATAAAAGCCTTAAAACAGTTAAGCATGAAAAACAGAACAGAATGCTTGAGAAGCCTAACGGCTCACAGCTTATTCTAAGTATTGCAAAGTGGTCCGGAGTCAGTCGATATTTTCTCTTGCAAATACATCTGCTCTTAGCCATTGTCTGTAGCGGCTTCTCAACCTGGTGGTGAAGTCCAGCATTTCTGCCTGAAGGACCCTCAAACCCCAGCGCCTCTTATACCCATTGAGCGTTTGAGCATTGAAATTGGGAATGCGGAAATCCCCAACGCTAACACGGTTGTTTTCCTGAGATATGCCCAACTATTGGAGGATATGGCCAGGAATGTAGAAGGTGAAGCTCGTCAGCCCTGCGATCACCACCCTATCGAACCCGTCAGAATGAAGGGTCATGTTCGTCAGCTTTAACCACGGGCATCTCCAGACAATCTCGTCTGGCTGCATTTGCTACACGAAAATGTACCATTCTTCTATGTCCATCTCGGGGTACCTCATCTCTCTCTGATGAATCCTTTTCGGAAAAAGGTTCCAGCCGTCTGCCGGTGGATAAAGCAAGTTCAGCTTGTCCGACAGTCATAACTGCATGAGCAAAAAGACAAGTAAGAAGCCAGATAAAACCTGAGGGGAAAAACAAGTAAGAAGCTAGGAAGCAGCCAAAACCGAGTGTCGAGGTAAAATCATAAAGTGCGGAAATCGGAAAAAGGTGAGCTGTGTGAGTTTACCTGAAGCAGAAGGGGGCTACCGCTGAAAGTGTTTGATTGGCCCGTGTACACTAGGTCCAAGCCTTGGTGTAGACACCCCAATTTGGCCTAACGATTATTTCAAGTCCCACCTTGGGGACCATCCCGATGATGAAATGGATACAGTGATTGCTGATTGACTTCTCGAGAACCTTAGGACTTCGGTAAGAACTTTGAGCCACTTAGAGGACCCAATCCAGAGCCATATAGTCTTTCAGACAGAAAAACAGTATCCCAGGAGAATCAATCTGTCGGCCGTGACATTGATCTCACGGCCTCAACATCATTTCTTCACCTGAGCAACTTGTTGCATGAAAATCTCCCTAAGAGATCAATCCCTCGGCCCCATGATCTATCCTTCGGCCGCAACATCCATTTCCTCGGCCGCCAGATCCATTGCTCGGCCGCCAGATCGTCTGTTTTCCAGATTCTGGAATGTTCTGTCATACGTTTGATCCGATCACAAAACCCTAGCAGCCAAATCCCGATGCGTTCGGGCTACGTTAAAGGATTGCCATGAAGAGTTAGAATCACACTCTAACTCCAATTTTGATCGTGCATTTCGATTGGCCGGAGTGTGTCATCCCTATGCCTATATAAAGGAGCCTTTGGGCTCCGAAATTAATAAGTGAATACACCCTCTCAAGCCCCGAAATTCTGCACAAATACTCTCTCAAACCCCCTCTTCAAAAGCCCTAACCTCCTGAAGGCAGCCATCAATCCGACGATCAAACCCCGAAGTTCAAACCCGAACCCTAGGGTTTTTCGAGAAGCAATCAGTCAATCACCACCAATCCGAAGCAATCAAGCAACTAAGGGATCAAGGTGGTAAGGCCCAACGGCCTCTGGTTTGTTTTACTTTCTGTCCATAATCTTAAGCGTAGCATTTTGATTATCTACTAACTTTTCTATCTGGTGTGAGGAAGAACACCGACTGGGGCTTCGATCCCTCGGCCGGTACATAAAACCAGGAGGATCCCTCGGCCGTGACATCCATTCACCGGCCGCGGGATCCATCTCCTTGGGACAGTTTGTTTTGTATTCTGCTTTCTGATGCATGCTTTAATTATCGCACTGGCTTACTTTACTTAATGTTTAAAGGCTTAACTAAACAGACTATGTGTTAGAATTAAACAAAGCATCTATATGTCTTATGTTGAACGACTATGGGCCAGCCTCACGGCTGGGCAGAGAGGGGTGTCTAACACCTTCCCCTTACTGTACTCTTGGCTCCCGTACCCAGAATCTCTATATGTTTTCCTAGTTTTAATAAACTGGGTGGCGACTCTGTTTTGATGATAACCGCTATCGTGTGGCGATGTTCCTAGCCATGGGAATGTCCACGATCTTGGTTTATGAAGCAAGCAACCCATCGAGCAATAAACGATCAATTTGTATGGCGATGCCCCGTTTGGGAGGTGTCTACAATTTTTGGCAACTCCGCTGGGGAATTGAGAGCCATAACCAGAAAGTTCAACATAAGACTAACACATGCCTTATTTAATTCATTTATCATATGCATCGAGCGGGCAACCTCGTTGAGTTCACCTGATACCCCGGCATGACACGGGCTATGTTAGGGGTTCCAGCAAACTCCACAGTCACTCGTACCTAGTGGTATATCAAAAAGGGAATCACCCAATCACCGCCTATGATGGGCCGGTGAGAGGATTGGTGCCCTTTGACAACGGAGCACCCTGAGACTACCTAAACCTTGCATGTATTAGAAAGCCATAGAACTTATCAAACTAAGACAGGAACCTACATGCTAGGAACCTACTTGCATTGTGCTTCCAAGTTCTTCCTCACACCTCGTATCATCTGTTGTTGTAATATCATTTTCTATGCAGAAGGGTTGGGGCATGAACTAAGAGCCCTAACTCTAAGTCTTTATAGCTAAGCACTGAGGCATAGCATTGCTTGCAAGGTATGTTTTTGGTAAGTTGAAGGCATCACTGCTTATTTCTCACTCCTTTTTTGCTTGAAGCACCGTGAAGCATGGATTTCTAGAACCAAATCAAACATCAAAAAAAAAAAAAAAAGCTGCCCCGTTGGCAATTGAACTGAGATTACTCTAGCAATCTCTGCCTTGCAAGGCTAAAGGAAAGTGGGAGTGTGAGGTAGTAGAGCAGATTATGGATGATTGTATGCAAAGTTAAGGATATTATGGATAGGATTTGCAATACTCATTTCTCGATGAATGATTCAACTTAGAACTTTGATTCCTATTTCCAAATCGGCATAACAACCCATCTTTCAAAATTCAAAATTTTGTGCATACTTACCGCAACGAGCCAGTAAGATTTAGGAGTTTGTCAATGTGCTGGCAGGTAATCAAGTGGATTTCAATTACCTCAATCACGTTTTGAGAAAGAATCTTCCCTAACTAAGAATTGAAAGAACTTTCAAAACTTTTTGCAATGCCAGGTCTAATCCTCAAATAACAAGTTTTTCTGAAACATTCAAATAGCCGCTAGCACAGCGATGGACTCCGAGTCTACTTTCTGTTGTAGTCATATGCTCAACCTTTTTGGTTTGTCTCATAATATGGATTGGCTTGGAAGTGGGATCTTAAGTGGCAATAACGAGTCTTAAGAATCATCCATATCAGAAATGGCTGGCTATCTATAGTATCTGATAAACTCATGCATACAAACGAATTGCAATGCATGACTCATCCATAATCTGTGTAAGTAGCTGTGGTGCTATATGTATACATATCGTTTTGCTTGCCTCTTTCTAACTATGCAGGGGCCAAGCCAAAAGAGGAGTCCATCCCCCTCATTTCCTTTCTTTGTTCATCGCATGTCATTTGGTTGCACCACCACTAAGGGCAGTTTGCATATTAGAAAATGCGCCGCATGGACAATTAGTTTTGGATATCTCAATTTGAGCATGATTAGGTTTTTCCTTCTCTTAGATTTGGTGTTTGATCTCAGACGCGATGGTAATGGCTGACGAAAAAATTGAAGTTTTAATCCAACCAAGTTTTGATCAATGGCAGCCGTGTCCATCACGTCTTGGCTTAGAACAATCTTTTCGTACCTAGCTAACTTTCGCCGCCATTTTGGCCCATGTTTTCCTTCTCTTGAAAAATTGATATCATTTTGCTCATCATGGTTTCTGGCCAATTGACACACTTAGCATGAAATGTGGGTCTTAAATTCAAGTCTCCTCAAACTTGAACTACGAATGGCTTGATTCTCTGTTGGGATACGTAGGCACCTTTTGGTCGGCCACAATTTTGAAAATGTTCCCTCTTGTGCTAGTTTGCTGCCATAGAATGCTCATGATAACATCAAACGTTGAAAACAATCCGCAAGAGTTTCAAAGTAATCATATGGCATCTTTTGGAACACATCATAATCACTTGAATTGTCAAAAGCGCAAAACGAGTTTTTCAAAGTTATGACCCGCGTCATTTCTGTTGAGCTAAAAAGGAGTTGACACATCTCTGCACCCTCACAGAGATCACTTGTAAGCAAAACATGCTGTCAAAGATGAAGAGTAGGAAAAAGGAGAAAGAAGAAAAGAGAGGAAAAATGAAGAGAAAGAGAAAAAAAAAATGATGAGCTCGCTAGATTGAAAACCTGTAAGGGTGGTCTAGGCAAAAGTTAGAGCACGAACGAAGTAAGAAATCAGCCATGTCTCCATGCATCTACTATGTGTCTCAAAGAATTGTCCTCAATCTTAGAAAATTCACTTGGTTAACATCGAAGCCCATAATTTCTTGGTAAGGATCCTTGCCACTTTGTCGTGTGTTTCAAGATGAAGAAAGGCATTCATTTCTCTATCCCAAACATTTATCCCTTGCTAGCCACATCGAGCCTCTGGATAATTTCTTTGAATAGCCTACTAGGCAGCCATCCTCTACACTGGGGCAAACACAAAAAAATACAAAGAGAGATGAAAGAAAAATCAATGAAAGAATGAGCACCCCGTCATACAAGGGGCATTTTGAAGGAAATATTTCTTCCAATACATACAAAGGACATTTTTGAAGAAACCAACTCTTTCACATAAAGTGAGGCAAGAGACAACAAGAGTTGATAAAAATGTTGAAGATGGCTGCTAGCTTTTAAAACCCAAGCGTGAGTAGAAATTAGGTTTGAGCCTTTACATCCGCTTCTTTCTCAAGCCAAAACCCCAAGCCTACATTATGGTCCATAATAAAGTCCTCTCAGATTGGGGAACACGGCTTAGTAGCAAGGTCCTAGACACTAGGGGCATCACCAGTGTGGGACTTAACACGAAGGGCAAGAATCCTGGAATTTGCATCGTCTTGGCAAATTGCACAACATGGAGAGTTACGTGAGACAGGGGGCATGGCTATGTTCCCCTTTATGCACTTCTCTTAAAAGTATCCAACCTCTTATG
This sequence comes from Rhododendron griersonianum, assembly GCA_018127125.1. Classification (NCBI taxonomy): domain Eukaryota; kingdom Viridiplantae; phylum Streptophyta; class Magnoliopsida; order Ericales; family Ericaceae; genus Rhododendron; species Rhododendron griersonianum. Next base: position 29,038,348 of record CM030792.1, on the reverse strand, counting down.
TGGGTCTCAGTAGGTGCTTATCAATCCAACTCAAGTCAGCCAAATCAAGCTCGAAGCAACAAACTCACCTAATTGACTAGGGGCATAGGTTTGCAAAATAGTTCTACGTCCTTTGATGATTGAATGACGTGAGTGTGGAACATGGATGGAATGATATGACCTTGAAATCCTCGAGGAAAAGCTTTCGAAGATGGTTTTATCCTAAGCATTCTTAACACAGTAAATGCAAGTGCAATCACTTTTTGCAAATTTCTGAGGAAATAACATGGGTCTCTCATTTCATGAAGAGTGCATCAATATGGTCCCTTAACCAAACAATGTTTTCAGTGGTGCCGCTAGGGCATTGCGGTCTTTCAAAACACCTGGCTAGTATAAGCAATAAGTCATTATCAGTCTCCCTAAGGCATGGGAAAGCATTTGATCAAATACGCGAAAGTTGAGATGTCCAGGATGCATTGCGGATTCACATGCATATCATTATCACCCTGTCTTTTGCTTTGATCTTTTGACCCTAGTATTTCATGTGTACATCCTTATGTTTGCTTAACAAAAGTAGTTGTCTTGGTTGCATGAGCTAACCCCAAGTATGAGGTGTTCTTATGCTCAAGCAAGGCAGGTTCATCAAGACATCATGGCCGTCAAGGAATAAAGGGCAACAAAGGGATGCACTGTAAAGTCTACCTCCCTGCCAACACACTTGAAGAAAGCTCAGCTTGAGAAGCGTCATATTCTAGGGGAACACCTCAACTCTTTTGTGGAATGCTGTCACACAGCACTGTCAAGGGCATGCCAAGACCTCTGCCGAACAGAAACATTGCACTCACATTCATTGTTATTTACATCGCATGTTTTTATGCTAGGGGCAATTAGATCATTGTCATCATGCACGATTGAGCTAGGGTCAAGCATTCATGGCCTAAACAGGGGGTTTGCGTTTCTTTTTAAATACTCAAATTAACATGCCTATGTGCTGCATTGCAATCTATGTCACCCAAAATCGTTCAAGCTCTTGAACTAGGGTTCTTCAAATGTGATGGTCCTGCCCCTAGCAGTCAGCATAAAAGGACTTCGGCCCGTGGTCGACTCCAAGCCTGTTGCATGTTATTTTCCTATCCACTGCTGTTTTCTAAACTGTTCAAACGTTGATTGCAGGGTTCTCTCGGATTATGGTCCTTGAAGTTATCAGGACCAACCACATCAAGCTTTGTGTCTATGACCGACTGAACCAAGTCAAAGAAGCTGAAAGATAGCCTCGTAACTAGCCCTGAGCAAACTCTACAATTAGCACCATGTTAGCAGGATTAAAGTGGCTTCGCACTTCACATCTCCGTAGCTCATTGCTTCGTGCTTTCATCTCCATGTCAGCAGTTTCGCCTTCATAGCTCGGAAGCCTCACACTTGCTTTTCAGTAGCACCATGCACATGCCTTATCATATTCACGACCTTGTTGGGTTTCATAAACTCCGAGCAATTCTATGCACAGGCCGCCTTGCGCTCAGCAGGTCCAAACTCCACAACTCCCTCTCAGCAGTTCCACTCCTCCCAATAGCTCTATTCAGCAGCTCCCCGCGCCCATTATCTTAGCAGCCCTGCGTTTACTATCAGCAGCACCGTGCTTCAAGCTCCATATTCACTATCACGGTGGCTCCACGCCGACAAACTCATCGGCGATATGCCCATGTTCACCTTCTCAGCGGCTCCACACCCATACTCGAGCCATCTCAACACTCACCTGAGTCAAGATATCAGCCTTCATAAAAGTCTTGATTAGCCAAGAGACGTCAACATGACCACGTGAGTGAAGAGGGGGCACCTTGCCCAAGAACCACTCCAAAGTCCCTACCTACTCCCAAAGTCTGGGGTTAATCCAAAGAGGAGCTCCACCTACTCACAGACCGGTTAGCAAAGAAAAGTCACCTGGTGTGATCGTCATCTCACCAGCAGATGGAAAGTGGAATGTGTTGATACCATCACCTTTCAACCAACGAGGTCATCAACGACCAGTCCATCTTCGGAAGGTTGAGGCCCAAAATGACCGCCTCGAAAACCAGCAGCACGAAGCTTACCAAAACATTGAAGACGCTCAAGTGCTGCTCAGCGGCTCTACGCCCACACCTCAGCAGCTCTATGCCACGCCATGTGCACAGCCTCGCGCTCAGCAGGCCAGCAAAACAATCCTGCGGCTTCCACTCAATGCAGTGAGTGAACATTTATACAGTTCTGAGTCAACAACCAACAAGAAAAAGCACCTGCATGAAGCTTACAATAACCTAGTACACAGCCCTCCAGAAGGCCTTTAAGTTGCTAGCTTCCGGAAAGCGTTTCTATTGCCAGAAAGCATTTAGCCACCAGAAGACGTTTGAGTCGCTAGAAGGCGTTTGGCCTCCGGAAGGCACTCCCAGCAGTGGAGGTAATGGAAATCTCCTTAACAAAGTGGAATATGGTCAAAAACTAGCCTTGGGGACAATCCTGAGCATGTGGAAATCTAGCATTGGGGGCAATCCCGAGCATACTCAGAACTAGCCTTGGGGACAATCCCGAGCATGTGGAAATCTAGCCTTGGGGGCAATCCCGAGCATACTCAGAACTAGCCTTGGGGACAATCCCGAGCATGTGGAAATCTAGCCTTGGGGGCAATCCCGAGCATACTCAGAACTAGCCTTGGGGACAATCCTGAGCATGTGGAAATCTAGCCTTGGGGCAATCCCGAGCATACTCAAAACTAGCCTTGGAAACATCCCGAGCATGTGGAAACTAGCCTTGGAAGAATCCCAAGCATGTGGAACAAATCAAATCCCGTGGAAGATGGAATACTCAACAGCTCAGCAATTCTACAAACTCACTACTCAGCAGCTCCATACAACAAGATATCATCTATTCTCAATCTCCATGCTTGAATGCTCAAAGTTCTACACTTTGAATGCTCGAAGCTCTTCGAATGCCCAACCACTGTGTACTGGATGCTCAAGTTCTACACTTGAATGCGCAAGCTTTACGTTTGAATGCCCAACCACTGCGTACTGGATGCTCGAACTCTATGTTCGAATGCTTAAGGTTTATACCTTGAATGCTCAAGCTCTACGTTTGAATGCCCAACCACTGTGTACTGGACGCTCAAAGCCTGTACTTTGAATGCTCGGACTTTACCCTCCGAATGCTCGAGCTCTATGTTCCGAATGCTCAAGTCCGGAACTTGAAAGAAGCTTTATGCTTAAATCAAACACACACGCACAGGCCCGTGCACATTAGCATCAATTGCATCACTATTGTTGTCATTGAGTCTGCATCATCATAGCTGCTCATATCTAACCATCATCATCACATATACACACTCTGCATCTCTCTCTTATGAAACAGGTCAATCCTGCAAATCAACCTGCTCTACACCTCGGTTTTACTGATCGGCCCGGCGCCTCAATCCTTTGGCTCCAAGCATAAATTTATGATGAGAAAGCTCCGTGCACAGACCATCAGAATGCAACCGGTTCTACGCCTCGATTCAATTCATGTCAAGCTCTAAAGCTTCGACTCCTCAGGCTCTCACCTTATAACTGCAACCGGCTCCGCGCCTCGGTTCCCTTGTTCCAACGCTCCGTGCTCCAGTTGGCGGCCCCGAGCCACCTATATCTCAAACCGGCGTCCGCTTCATCCCTAGCAGATGGCTTGGATTCCACCCCAACTACATCAATTCCATCAAGCTGATTCGCAAGGATAGGCTATTCTACCGAGTTCCCCTCAGTCAAAGTAAGGATGATCAAGAAAAGCAAACGCACCTGCCGTGTATTGATTTACTCCAAAATTCTGAAGAAGCTCTCCTTAAAAAATTTCCCCCGGCAGCCCCGCGCTCCTTCAACTATCTTCCGCCAAAACCCTGGCTCAGTCTAGGTACATCGCACTACGGCTTTTCAAGCCCAAAGGTACGTCTTCTGTTTCTAACCCTCCAAACTTTTTTTTTCTTTTTCTTTTTCTTTATTGCCCGCCCGAACTACGGTTGGTCTGAATTTCCCTTGTGGAATACGTAGGCAGCCTCCCGGCCCGACCATAACAAAAACCTTTTTCAAAAACCCCTTGGAATAGTGGTTGGACCAAATTGAGTTGCTTTTACAGATTTGACTCTTACTCAAACATGTCTCGCGATCCGTTTGAGCTCAGTCAAAGAGGGGCATCTGTACACACCTCAATTTGGCCTAACGATTATTTCAAGTCCCACCTTAGGGACCATCCCGATGATGAAATGGATACAGTGATTGGTGATTGACTTCTCAAGAACCTTAGGACTTTCGGTAAGAACTTTGAGCCACTTAGAGGACCCAATTCAGAGCCATATAGCCTTTCAGACAGAAATATAGTATCCCAGGAGAATCCATCTATCGGCCGTGACATTGATCTCACGGCCTCAACATCATTTCTTCGCCCGAGCAACCTGTTGCATGAAAATCTCCCTGAGAGATCAATCCCTCGGCCGCAAGATCTATCCTTCGGCCGCAACATCCATTTCCTCGATCGCCAGATCCATTGCTCGGCCGCCAGATCGTCTGTTTTCCAGATTCTGGAATGTTCTGTCATACGTTTGATCCGATCACAAAACCCTAGCAGCCAAATCCCGATGCGTTCGGGCTACGTTAGAGGATTGCCATGAAGAGTTAGAATCACAGTCTAACTCCAATTTTGATTGTGCATTTCGATTGGCCGGAGTGTGTCATCCCTATGCCTATATAAAGGAGCCTTCGGGCTCCGAAATTAATAAGTGAATACACCCTCTCAAGCCCCGAAATTCTGCACAAATAATCTCTCAAACCCCCTCTTCAAAAGCCCTAACCCCCGAAGGCAGCCATCAATCCGACGATCAAACCCCGAAGTTCAAACCCTATCCCTAGGGTTTTTCGAGAAGCAATCAGTCAATCACCACCAATCCGAAGCAATCAAGCAACTGAGAGATCAAGGTGGTGAGGCCCAACGGCCTCTGGTTTGTTTTACTTTTTGTCCATAATCTTAAGCGTAACGTTTTGATTATCTACTAACTTTTCTGTCTGGTGTGAGGAAGAACACCGACCGGGGCTTTGATACCTCGGTCGGTACATAAAACCAGGAGAATCCCTCGACCGTGACATCCATTCACCGGCCGCGGGATCCGTCTCCTTGGGATAGTTTGTTTTGTATTCTGCTTTCTGATGCATGCTTTAATTATCGCACTGGCTCACTTTACTTACTGTTTAAAAGCTTAACTAAACAGACTATGTGTTAGAGTTAAACAAAGCATCTATACTATGGGCCAGCCTCACGGCTGGGCAGAGAGGGGTGCCTAACACCTTTCCCTTACTGTACTCTTGGCTCTCGTACCCAGAATCTCTATCTGTTTTCCTAGTTTTAATAAACTGGGTGGCGACTCTGTTTTGATGATAACCGCTATTGTGTGGCGATGTTCCTAGCCATGGGAATGTCCACGATCTTGGTTTATGAAGCAAGCAACCCATCGAGCAATAAACGATCAATCTGTATGGCGATGCCCCGTTTGGGAGGTGTCTACACTTGGAGCGTCTCCGCCAAAACCAAAGGGATCACATTGTGCCGTCCTCCCATTTGAGCAGCAACGCTCACCAGTAAAGGGCTGACCCGCCCGCTAGCGGGGACGAGTAGATAGGCAGCAAGCAGACAAATCACGAGAGCAAAGCGGCGCCGAGCCTGCCATGCTACATCTTCTAGATCACCGTCTGGGCTATACAGCTCAATCAGCCGCATAATATTAATCTGGCCACCCGCGAGGTTGGTGTTGGCCAAACCCTGAGAAATGCCGAGCGAGGTCGCTAATAGGCCGGGCATGCTCTCTTGGTAGGGAGGAACGACGATTGTGGGAGACATGAAGGTGCGGAGGTATGCCTGGAATTCCTCCACGGTCGGGCATATCTCGTCATCGCCGAAACGGAAGACATGGACGTCAGGATCCCAGAACCTGAGAGCAGCCCTCAGAAGTGCCGAACGGAGCGGCACATGTCGCAGATATCAGAACGAGGCGAGGCCGTGATATTGAAAGTTTAGCTAGTCAATGCCAAAAAATTGCACTAACCAAGGCCGGATCAAAGTTGGAATTGGGTTCTCCATTTGGGAAACAATGAAGGGGAGTTAAATATGGGAAATAGGATGTACCAGTGTTGTTCCACAATACATGCAACACTCAGTTATATACCAATGTATGCATGTTGCTTCCTATTCCATATCCAAAACCAAAGGCTAGCATCCAAATGGCCTTACCTAAGGACTCTGCCCCCTGAAAGCCCAGAAACCGTGTGCAAACCGTGTGGGGGTGAAGACAAGGAGCTCCCAGAAAAAGGACAGTCAATCAGACAAGTGGCTCTGCATCACATTTCACTGGCGTGCGCCAAAACTTTACCAGCGTGCGCATGTTCTCTGCTTTACTAGCGTATGACATCCAAGTACTAGCGCACGCCAGTAAAGTCTGCACCAGAAACCAGCCTGTAGCAGCTGCTGTCATCAAGTGGCGGGTTCAATTCCAAGGCCTCTCTTGCAAGTTTGATGATTCCCACAAGTCATGAATGGTATTTGGGGCTATGTCAAAGCATTGGTTTCCAAACGGCACGCTTAACAAAGATTTCAGACCCTCGGCAGCCTGTGTCGGTTTGAAATTGAGGATACGGAAGGCCAAAATCCGTTTCGGGAACTTTTGCCAAGTTTTGTCATGCCATACACGTCATGTGAGCCTAACGTGACTGTATGGGGGTGTCGGTTTTAGTCCGGGACTATATCGAGTCATCCTTGGCGTCTTATGTCCGTTTTTGAGACATTTTTAGCATTTTGAGGTTTGTTTATCGTATCGATTTGTTTTTCCCCGATTTTATCCACTCAAACAGGTCATTGTGCATACATATGGTCCTACAGAAGTGTCAGTTTCTCTTTTCTAGGAGAATTTGGAGTTTTGGCCCGTTAATGCCCAAAATTTCATTATTTTCCGCGTGTCTTAAGGATACGTGTCGTATCCTGGGATTTCTATTCCTGTTATTCGAGCTAGGCCAAGTTGGTACATATCTAAGTGTTTGTTTGTCAATTCAGGTCCGTCATCAATGCATGTTAGATCTTATCGGATGGTTTATTCTTTTCCTTTGTCAATTTGCATCAAAAGGAAGAATAACAAACAGAAAATGCAGTTATTATATCATCCAAAGCCAGTATCTGTAAGCAAAAGTAGAAATATAAGTAGCGGCACAACGGCCCGAGCAAAAAGGAAAAGCTACCATATACTGGGCACATCCGCCCAAAAGTCAAAAGGCACGCAGGCCCTATCCCAAAAAGGCCAAGTATCAAGTATCAAGTGGCAAAAGACAGTAAAGTATCGGAGGCTCAGCGGTAGCCCTCAGTCGTCAAAAAGGTCCTCAAGGTCGTCGTCGTCCTCCTCGCTCTCGTCTAACTCTCCCGGAGTGACTCGGAACCCAGGGTCGTTGGGTGAACCAGGGTCGCTGCTAAGAGAAGGCTGCTCTTCTTCTTCTTCCTCCTCTTCTTCTTCTTCTTGCCTCCTTTTCTTCTGTGCAGGCCCTTCGGGCAGCTTCTTCTGAGCAGGCCTTTTTCTAAGCTCTCTCTGGAACTGTGGTGTCCGCCCCGAAGGAGAGATCACCACTCCTCTGGTCTCAGGCCGTGTGGTGCTAGCCTGCTGCTGAGTCTTGGCAGGGGCTTTGCCTTTTCCCTTCTGCGGAGCTGGCTTCACCGTCTTCCGCCTAGGAGCCACCCTAGCATGTCCCTGCATTGTCATTTCATACAGATATCTCAGTATACATGTTGTGCATATTGTATATATAAAATGCTGAAACAGGAATCAAGAGTAGGTACATCTAACATGCATGGTAACAAACATGCACAGTTGATCTAAGTATCGAATTCAGAGCAGGACAAGTTTCTGAGGTTTATACCTGAGGCTGTACAGCTGGGGCCGGAGTCACCGGTGGGTAGTGCAACTGCAAAGGAGTACCGCCCGCTATCTTGTGAAATTCCTTCTCCATCGCCAGCAGTAAGCGAGCGGCCTCCCTTGCCCATTCAAGCGGCACTTGTATGCATTATGGGAGCAAATTCAGTAGGCAAGTTCAAATACAATTCGAGTATGGACAAGGAAATGAATCAAGTTGAAAATATATCATACCGGTCCGGTAATCTCTGTGGGCTCTGTCCTGACTGGCTCAAACTGAACCGTGGCAGCCTCCCCCTGTGCGTCCCGCACTGGCAACGTCCACGAAAGCCGAGGAAGCCCAGTCGCCTCAGCATAGCCACTCCTGCTCCGAGAGCGGCCCGTCTGGCTCCTCTGGCTTCGCCTCTCCTCGCCAGCCGCCAACGCCTCGTGTTCTACCACCAAGAGCTCCATCGCTCCTTGGGGTCTCGCCAAGTATTGCCTCCGGTAGACGGCATAGTTGCGCCCAGGCCTCGTAAAAAGTCGCCAGGTCTACCGGAACAGTGTAACGCATCAACTCGGGAAGTGTGTACCGGCCCGTGTGTGAAGCACGAGGTAGAAGTGGCCCGGGGACAATGAACTCAGACGAACCAAGCGACTGATGTGTCACTCGGTTGCCCAAGTACCACTGCCAACCGAAAGCCGACTCCAACAACACTCAGTTCGCTGTCACTACTATGCTCCTCGCCAGGTACTCAGGCTCGGCGTTGCCCCAAGGGTCCCATACCACTTGTAGCACATTTAAGAGAACGAGTAGAAGGTATCAACAACAACATTAAAGCATTTCTGAGCGCGACATACCAAAGAACTGTTTCTCACTCGTGAGCCCGACAGCTCGTCGAGGAAGACTCTGAAAGCTAGGAGACTCGTCCTCGCCCCCTTCTTCCCTCTGTACAGCGGCCCCCAGATCATGGCACGGGGAAGGGTCTTCAAGTTTGGGCACTTGTTCTCTAGAGGGTACATCTTCAGCACCTCATAGGCCCATACCTGCAAGGAGTTTTAATCAATCGAAGGCATCAGTATACAGCACATTCAATCCAAAGGAAAAAGCGCAAGTATGAAATGAAATGAAATGAAATCAAGCTAAAAGGGGTTTGTTTCTTACCTCCCACACCCTCCAGTACCCTGCAGGCGCCTTCGCTCCCCGCGAGAACTCCCCTATGAAGCTGTAGCACGCTCCCAAGGCTGCTCCTCCCCAGTTAAATCGAGAAGCCGTGCGCAGGTCGCGGAGAGCAGGCAAGTAAGACAAGTGAACTGTAGCCCTCTTGTTCAGGTACAGAGTAGCCCCGAACAAGTACAGCAAGTAGGCTCTCGCCATCTGCTCCTCCTCCAGCTCCGACTGTTGCACCCTTTTGTGCAGATACCTCCTAAACTGGTTGTGGTGGACCGTCTCTGCACCACCTACAGGCACCTCACCCATAAATCACCTCAGCGCTGCTGTGTCCCTGTGGATCCCCGAGTCAAACGGGATCGGCTCGCCTCCTACCCTCAAGCCGGTAATCGCTAAAAAGTTCGACAGAGTCACCGTCATCTCTCCAATCGGGAAGTTGAACGAGTTGGAAGCGTCCCACCACCTCTCAGCCAGCGCAGTCAGCACAGCGTGATCGCTCTTCACAGCTGTCAGCATGGGGATAAACAAGCCAAACCCCGCCGCGTCCACCAGCTCTCTCACTCTCTCAGGCAACCCCCTGTATAGCTCGAGCAAGCGAGCTGGACCTCCGTGCCCCCTCATGCTAGCTACCCCTCTCTGCAGAGAAAACAACAACCAAAACAAGGAAACTGCGTCAGTACATATGCAATTTCAGTTCAGCAGACAGTCAATAATAAGTATTTCAGGTCGACTCAAGCCGTCAAAACACTCTTTCGATCAAGTCGAACTACTTTCAAGCATCCTATCAGTCGATCCCGGTTATTTCACGGTGTTCTATCAAGTCGAATCAAGTTGTTATGGTATTCCCTAAAGTCGAGTTCAGATTCCAAAGCAATTTTATCAGTCAGGGAAGCCTACGGTCGATTCAAGTTCAAGATGGGTAATCTTTACTACAGTCTGCGCATTCTATCGGTCGAGTTCGATTGTCAAAAGCATTCTATCAGTCAAGTTCAATCATTGAGGGTATACTGTCAATCAAGTCAAGTCAAGCTATTATTAGGTATCCTGTTTGGTCGATCCCGATTATTTCAAGGTATTCTATCAGTCGAATCAAGTGCTACAGTCAAGTTCAAACTCAAGTCAAGCTACTATCAGGCTATTCAACACAATTTCAAAACGTACACAGATACGGCAAGTATAACGTGAGAATTAAAGCAAGTCAAAAGGGAATACCTCAGTCCAAGATATGGACAAGTGCACCGTCGGGTCCCTCAGCACCAGCTCGTCGTCGTAGTGCTCCTGCTTTGGCACGTAGCTGTCTATCCCAGATGGTATGAACAAGTGAGGCTCTAGTAGCACGTACGCCCCCGCTACAAATGCAGGTCGGGCCGCCTTCAGCCTGGACTTGGCCAAGGCCACGGCTGACTCCTGTACCCACGCAGCCTCCTCCTGGGCCCTCTCGACCGCCTCTGTCTCACGCTCTAACTCTCCCTGGGCCCTCTCGGCCGCCTCCTGCTCCCGCCTCAATCTCTCTTCCTCGTTCGCCCGGGCTATCTCCTGCAACCTCTCCTCACGGGCCGCCAGAACCGCTGCAACCACCATGGGATTCTCCCTCATAATCCGAGCGAGTGTGGCTTCACCCACAAACTCTGCGAGGTCACTACTCATTATGGGCTCGTGGCCCAACGACCCCTCGGGAGGAATGAACTCGACCCACTCCGTGTGAACCGCTCTCGGAACCTCCTCCTCGACTACTGGATCCTTCCCCCTTTCCGGATCCCTCGGAGGCGACCCCGGTCGGCCCTCACTGTCAACACCACCACTGCCACTGCCGCTGGCCCCACCCAAGCCTACCCCGGTGACCACTAGACGATCTACACCGCTGCTAAAATCCATTCGACGTACCCGTGGGTCACCTGGTACAACACCCACTGGCGTGCACCCCTCCACCACAGGCGTACGCCGAACACCATCGCCACCAACCTCCACTGCATGGCTGCCAATACCATCGCCACTGCTCGAAACCCCTGCACCTATGCCCGATGCACCCTCTGCAATGGCTTGATCGTCGATCGGAGCCCCCGAAACTTCAGCTTCACGGATCAATTGAACCCCGACATCACCGCCGCCATTCCCGTCGCTGCTGCTGTCCGGCTCCGCCATGGGTATAGGTAGGATGGTGACTTTGAGAGAAGATGAGAAGAATGAGAGAGAGTTGGAGAGATTGGAGACGTTTGGGAGTTTGAAAAACTGTCGAATGGCGGTTTCGTGCGTCGATCAGAAGTTTATAAGGCGCTGGGCTGGGTCTAGGCCGGATCTGGGCTTGGGTCTGTGACCATTACCTGGGTGCACCTCCACATCACTGGCGTACGCCATTGTGTTTTGGGCTTGAGGCCCAAATTATACTCCGAGGTCAAATTCTTTCAAGATCAAGGCCCGTAATCACCCAAATGCATGTTTCCATCTCGGGTTAGCTATTTTCCCCAAAGTAGAGCCCAATCTCAAATCAATGATGGTCCACTCGTCCAATCTCAAAATCAACAACGGTCCCCCCGTCCAATCTCAAAATCAACGACGGTCCACCCGTCCAGTCTCAAAATCAACGACGTTTCACTCGTCTGCATAACAGAATCTTTCCCCAAACGGAGTCGGTTCATCTGCAATGGCTATATTCCCTAGGAGAGTTCGCCTACCTGCTTATAGCAAAATATTCCTCAGCTGAGTCAGCCGCCCAGACTGAGCTGTCAAAGCCAATTCAGCATCAATCTGTCCACATATATTATTATCCCCAGCGGCGGCGATCTATCCGTCCAGTCAATCAGGTTCTTTAAGTTTCATGTTTTCATTGATTCGTACATTCTGCTCTGGATGGCCTAGATGGGTGTCTAGGAAACCTTTGACGTTACTTGCACCAAGTCAATGGTGCTCCAAGTGCTGTTAAAGGGGGCTACTGTAGACACCCTATTCTGGACTGTCCAGATTAGTTTACTTACGGTCTTTGATTCCCCAATGATGATTAAGGTCAAAGAACAACCTGAGTTTGTTGGTATGTTTGGGCTTTGAACGTTCTTAACCTCATCCAAAACCTCTTCAAACCTATTTTCGAACTCGTCAAGTCAGAACCAAATGGCCCTCAGCAAAACCCTACCTGCTTACGCTGGAACTTTACCGGCGTGCGCCAGTAAACTGCCACGTGTCGGTCATCGACCGTTGACTCAGTTTTCACAGGCGCACACAGGTAATAGACTGGCGTACGCCGGTCAATCCCAGTCAAATCAACTTTATGCGATCACGTACACAAGACTTTTGTGGCCACCCCGACGTCACCCACAGTTCCTGATGATTGCGGACGGCCGATGCTGCTCCCCCCTCTCTCCTACAATATCCATCGCCTTGTCCCATGCATTTAATGCATGGGAGGCTCACTCCTCCCTTAAGCCACCAAACAAGCCTTAAGGCCAACTGATTTTTAGTCTCTCTCTCAGTCCCTCTCTCCTCTATAAATACCCCCCTTGCATTTATTTGCAAGGGGTTACCACCATTAAAAGCAAAAAGCTTTCCCTCCTTTGTGTTATTTGCTTTCTTCTTCATCCATTGAAAGGGAAAGCAAGGAATACATTCATCCACATCACAGCACCCCTGTGTTCACTACACAACCTTCTCAATCACAAGTTCAAGCTCTAACCCATCATCAAACTCTATAACAAAGGTATACCACCTTTGTTTTCTGTAATCTGTTCTGATCCCTGAGGGGGGCTGGCAGGGTCAAGGCTGGTAATCTATACCAGTCCTGGCCCTAATGCTGGCAAGGATTCAAAGTTCGGATATAGCAACGGGTGGCGCATGCCAGTAGCAATAAGCCGTACGCCAGTTTTGGTTGTATGTGCACCACTGGCTTGGGGATCACCGATCGTCTATTTTCTGCTTTCTTTTAGTCTTTCACATCGTATAGCATGCTAATAACCAGTCTATCGCTTTCTGTACTTAGGATCAAGTAGTTGTTCATCTATTTTTTTCTGATATAGAAGGCCCTTGGGATCATTCTGGTCATGTTCCAAAACCCAGATCGATGCAAAGCCAAAGCATCGGACCGAGGACACACTGGCGTACGGCCTCATCTTACTGGCGTACGGCAGTCTGGTCTAAGTCCAGTGGCTTGGCCCTTGCATGGGAGTCAGATCCAGGCCTCTTTTATTTCCCCACACTATTTATGGCACTACGCCAAAAATTGCCTTTGCCGGCGGTTTTTTTACCGGCGGTAATAAAACCGTCGGTAAAGGGTGCTATTACCGGCGGTAATAACAAACTGCCGCAAAAGTTAACTATAAACGCTGTTTATTAATGGCATGAGTAAAACCGCCGGTAAAACTAACTATTACCGGCGGTAATGTAAAACCGCCGGTAAAACTTACTATTAACGGCGGTAAGCAAAAACCGCCGGTAATAATCTTTATATAATATAAATATTATTATTCTTCTAATAAAACACATAATTTTGTGTAGCTCAGTGGGTAAGTGCTCGGGTATTAATCAACGGGTCGCGGGTTCGAATCTCGGCAATGTCAATATTTTTTTCGAAACTTTTAACGGCGGTAGTAAAACCGCCGTTAATAGTCTGAAACTTTTACCGGCGGTAATTTACCGCCATTTTTGTATTTCCGACAATTGTTTTGCCGACGGAACTTTTACCGGCGGTAATTTACTTTTACCGGCGGTAATGTACTTTTACCGGCGGTTTTTGGACTATTACCGGCAGTTTTTTAATGCCGTTAATGCAAAAATTTGGCGTAGTGTGGGGTGTTTTATGTCTTTTGTTTCTTTAGATCTAACTCCTGCTGTTTGTAACCATATATTGTTCATGATATAACTGCGTGGTTTGTCCTGGGTGTGCACTGGTCCATTCCAGGCCCAAAGGGTTGATCATAAGAGCTGTGAGTTTGAGCCTACCGGCGCGCGCCAGTATGTGTATGGCGCACGCAGGTCATCTCTGTATGCAGTGGCATGGCCAGTGCATACGGGCTTGATCCTGCGTGTACCATACCAGGCCTGCGCGTTCCAGTTTGATCAAAACCCTCACAGGAGCTTGTTCTCAATCTATTATTGTTGCCTAGATCAAACAACCATCTCATACTATCACATTGCAACTTGTTACCGCTTTAATCCCTTTAACTGTTCCCCACCCTAACTGGCTAAAAAATGATCAATGAGAGAAAAATGCAAAAGTTTTACAAAGTGCCTGAGTAGAGACCGATCTCCGGATTGGGCGAGAGGGGTGCCATAAAACCCTTCCCCCTCTTGTAACCTGGCTCCCGAACCTCAGATATCGAAGGTGACGACGGTCCAATCTACAAGCCTTTTCAAAATCAAACAAACGTAGCAAACGTTTTCAAGTTCGGTTCCTTGGGTACTTTCCGTGAAACCCGAGTGGCGACTCTGAATTGTAAGTGTTTCGCCACGCTTTCCGAAAAGAGAGCGCACCCGATGTTTATACAAAATTTGTTTAAACTTTGGGGCGTGTGCCCACACTTACCAAAGTAATCCCTCCCTCAACTTGAACCATTCGATGTCCTCATTGAATACAAAAGAATAAAAAAATAGGACATAAAACAAAAAGAAGGGAAAGGTATCACCTCGGAACGGAGAACAACGCAGAACTACGCAAGAAATAAGATAGCGGGAAGAAGATCCCCCAACTTGAACGAAAGTGTTCTGCAATGTTAGTCCTCACAACAAAAAGAAAAAAATAACTAACCTAAAAAAAAAAGAAATAACAAAAAAAAAAAAACTATACATAAAGGTAATGCCATTCACTCCCATCACGAAAAATCCAAACATTTATCACACTATGAAGTGCAACAAATAGTAACATCTCACCCCACTTCAAGCACTCCGTTAAAAATTGTACGCGACCATGCCACAAAATCAAATACTTAGAGTAACTCAATTGCCTTAGCCGCGTTCGAAACTTAGATTCCACCAAGTGCGAATTCCAAACCAAATTAATTTTCAAGCTGTTGATGAATTTCAATAAAAATGGGTGGTAAGCCACATCAAAAAGATCAACACCAAGAAAATCAATTTGTCCTAACTCAATAATCTTTTGTAATGGTGGATGCTCAATAGGAGTGATGGCATCATCTATGACAGGGGATATTTGATTATCAAGATCAAGTGGACTTTGCACAATTATTGGCAACGACTCCCCAAGAGTCGTAGCATAAAAATTCATCTCAAGTGTGCTAGAATGCTCTAAAGAAGATTGTTGCACTTTAGGTTCATCACTTGGATCACCTATTTCACTAGTTACATGTGACTCTGTTGTTTCATATTCCAATGCACAAGAATTACTCACTTCAAATTTTTCAATTTGATTGCAAGAAAGAGAATCAGTTAATCGATCAAAATAAGCCTCAATCTTTTCTGCATCCTTATCCAAAATTTCAGAATCACCCCTCTTATCCAGATTTTGACGTGTCTCAAATTTTATATTGTCATAAAAAAAATGAAGAATGCGCCTATGATCACAGGTATGTTGTGGCCAACTGAATAATGAACATTTAAACCGCCACCAACATTGGGAAAAAGACTCACCTTGTAGTTGATGATGAAAATTTGAGATTTCGCGTAATAGCATATGAGTCTCGTACCCAGGGGAGAACCTTTTGGTAAATTGTGTATATATGTCTCCCCAACTACGAATTGATTCTTGGCTTAAAGAATGAAACCAATGCTTAGGACCGTTCCTTAGAGACAAAGGAAACAATTTAGACAAAGCCACTTCATCATCACCACAAATCTCCTCAAGTTTGTCTAGATGTAAGTACAGATTTTTTCCATCTATACCATAAAATTTAGGAATAGTATCATCTAGCACATGTTGCCAATAATTGGGTAAAGTTGACACTGACTGATCAAATTGATTTTCATACCCTCCGTAGCAACTTGCAAAATAAGCCATCTCTTTTTTTTGGTATTTTGATTTTTTTAAAAGAAGAGACAGAAACAAGAAAAGAAAAAACAAATCAAATAAAAAAAACCTAGTGCAAGCTTCTCAACTTATGCAAGTAAAAAAAAAAAAAAAAACTTACAGCACTTTGTTAAGAATTTTCTCTACCACAAAGCAATTGTCAGCTTCCATTTTTTTCTCCTCATAAAGTCGATAATCCTGCACTAGAAAAACTGCTGCAAAAAAAAAAAAGAATAATAGTAATAATAATAATATTAAATCCTAAACTGAGAATTAAAATAAAAACTAGTCGAAATAATGTAACCGTGCAAACTGTCCTCGGCAACGGCGCCAAAATTTGACCGCGTCGTACCGTGTCAAAAATATATTTATAAAACCTTGGAGTTAACTACTACTCCGTAGAATAGTGGTCAAGACCGAGTGTCGATCCACAGGGACAGTATGGCTATGTTACTATAATTTCGATTGATTTCTAGATTAATTTGGAGGAAAAAGATTTGAGTTGTTTGATTTTAGAAAACTAATTAATTAAGAAAGCTACTAATTATTTGATTTGAAGACTGATGAGAAAAAGACCTAGGGTTTCGAATCCACCCCGATCACGTAACAATGATATGCATAGGGTAGATTTAACATTCGAATCATTAAAGACTATCGTTAGAGCTTGCAACCCCTTCCGATAATCGTCAAGAAGATAATTGAGTTGTTAAAAGGCATAGACTATCCCATAGCACGGACTGTCTCACTAGTCATGTCTGGCCGCCTAACGGCACGATCCGTCTTACGAGCATAATCTATCTCAGAACTCTAACAACAATCAAAGAATACCATTGTTTAACTCCGTATTTGAAAACCGCGAATATAAATACGAAACAGATTGAAAGTATTAAAATCATTCCATAAAACTGAAACGAGTTCTAGTTAAACAATCGATCCGAATATTAAAACCTAAACCTATACATATACAAAGTTACGTGGCACGGTACTTCATCTTCCCCCTAGGTGAGGGTTTAGCCGGCCATGAGAGCTGAAGTCCCGTTTATGCGCAGCTTCTGTTCTCTGTTCTTCGAGCAGTCCCCAATAACGAAACCCTCCTTTTCCTTTTATAATGCTGCTGCCGATTATATATCAATGTCTAAAGATAGACTTCTTTTCCTATTCCAACTCCCCCTTTTATGGTATAGTCCTTTTCAAACCAATGTATTCCTTCCTTGTATATGCACTGAGCCAACCAATACAAGTATAAATCGTATTGTTTTGCTACCAATTTCACTTCCACAACCACGTGCACAGTAGGAGCATTTATAGGGCCATCTCAATTGCTATTTTATTTTTTCCACCACCGAATATATGCTAGCCAATTAATCTTTGCAGCAACCCTCCGTAAGACCTTCCAAACTGCACGTTTTCGCACCTTTCGGTCTCAAGGACTGCAAACACTGTAAAACACTAAATCGCGTCAAGAAACAATGTAAACAGACCAACAAGGCATAAATTAGAAGGATTAAATGGGTGCTTTTCAGCACCTATCAGCTGCCAATGGGAGGGCGGTAATGCAAGAAACCACCAAAGCCCAACCTACGCGAAGGGAGGACGTAGGTAGCAGCGTCAAACAAGCCAGGCTCCTCAATCGCCTCCTCATCCGACGAAGGATATTCACACCTACACGGAGGGTGCGAAGAAGAACCCGCAACGTCTATAGAAGAGGATGGCGGCAAATCAACAGAGGGTGGCGTGTCCATCCCGTTGGAAGCAAGAACGACAACAACCAACGGTTGCAACAGCCGAAACCGGCGGTGATGGCCGGAGGAACGACGGTGAATAGTGGTAGACGTCGGGACACTCGGACGAAAGGAACAGAGAAGAAAAGTGGAGAAAAAGGGAAGATTAAGTGAGCCGTGAAATCGATTAAAACGAACTTAAATCGATTTTCTGACCTTTGGCGTTCTCACGGCCGGGACTTCAATCTCTCGGCCGAAACATCCATCCTTCGGCCGAGAGATCGATCTCCTGGCCCTCCAATCAGTTTCCTTCAGCCCCAGTAGATCTTGCTCAGTGCACTAGCTCAAGCTGTTATGGACTTCTGGGTCCTCGACCAACAAAGTAGCCTTGGGGGCACCCCCGAGCAAATACAACGTGATCAAAACTAGCCTTGGGGGCACGCTCGAACAAGAAAAAAACATTAAAGTTCTCTCTCCGTAGCAACAAACTCACCAGATGCTAGTCACTAAGGATTATCAAAACCAAGCTCTTGCTCCGTGCCCACTATTGTCAAATCACTCAGCAGCTCTGCAACCAAGCCCCGAGCTCATTATCTCAGCAGCTCTGCGCTTACTATCAACAACACCATGCTCATTGCTTCAAGCTCCATGATCACTACCATCGAATTACTCAACGGCTCTATGCCCATGCTTCAGCAGCTTCACCCACTCAGCAACCATCTCAGCATCACATGCTCACTATCCCAGCAACTCCGTACAGCCCTGTACTTACTTACCTTGCCACCTAGCAGTTTAGTACTCACCACCAAGCTACTCAGCAGCCCCACGCCCATAAACTCACTGCTTCAAGTTCCTCCACTTCAGCCACTCTATCAGTAGCTCAGTGCCCAAGTCACCCAGCGGCTTTAAGCCCGTAATCATTCAACGGCCTCGCGCTCACTATCTCACTCACCCAGCGGCTCTACGCCCGCTCAGCGGCTCTACGCCCACAAACTCAGTGGCTCTACGCCCAAGCCAATTGTATCGGCAGCTCTATACTCGCTCAACGGCTCTACGCCCTTATTCACCATCCCAGCGGCTCTATGCCTATATCCACCATCTCGGCAGCTCCACACCCATATCCACCATCTCAGCGGCTCCACGCTCGCTATCTTAGCAGCTCCACGCTCGCTCTGCGGCTCTACGCCTGTGCTCACTAAGCTCACTCAACAGCTCTATGCTCGCTACTCATCAGCTTCAGATACTCAGCGGCTCTACGCCCACAAACTCAGTGGCTCTACGCCCATTATCTCAACGGCTCCAAGCCCATTATCTCAATGGCTCCAAGCCCATTATCTTAACAGCTCCAAGCCCACCATCTCAGCGGCTTTACGCCCACACCTATCAACTCAACGGCTCTACGCCCACTATCTCAACTGGCTCGAAGCCGTAACAATTCTCAACAGGCTTTACGCCGCCCCAATCATCAAGATATCATCAATTCTCAAGCTCTAAGCTTGAATGCTCAAAATCCAACATTTTGAATGCTCGAAGCTCTTCGAATGCCCAACCACTGTGTACTGGATGCTCAAGTTCTACACTTGAATGCTCGAGCTCTACGCTTGAATGCCCAACCACTACATACTAGATGCTCAAAGCCTGTACTTTGAATGCTCGGATTCTGCCGCCCGAATGCTCGAGCTCTACGCTCTGAATACTCAAGTCCAGAACTTGAAAGAAGCTCTACGCTTAAATCAAACACACACGCACTGGCCCGTGCACATTTTATCATCAAGTCTGCATCAATTGCATCACCATTATCATATCTAACAATCATCATCATTATCGTATACACATATTCTGCATCTATCCCTCATGAAACAGGTCAATCCTGCAATCAACCGGCTCTAAGCCTCGATTTTATTGATCGGCCCTGCGCCTCGATCCTTTGGCTCTATGCCAAAAACTTATGATGAGAAAGCTCCGTGCACAGACCATCAGAATGCAACCAGCTCTACGCTTCGGTTCAAATCACATCAAACTCTAAGCTCCGACTCCTTTGGCTCTACGTCAAAACTTATGATGAGAAAGCTCCGTGCATAGACCATCAGAATGCAACCGGCTCTACGCCTCGGTTCAAATCATGTCAAGCTCTAAGCTCCGCCACTTCAAGCTTTCGCCTTATGATCAATACCAGCTCCGCGCTTTGGTTCTATCAAGCTCAAAGCTCCAATCTCCTCAGGCCCTCGCCTCATGACCATAGCAGGCTCTATGCCTTGATACTATCATCTTAGGCTCTCGCCTCATGACAGCACCTGGCTCCGCGCCTCAGGTCCCTTATACCAATGCTCCGTGCTCAGTTACCGGCCCCGAGCCATCTATATCTCAAACCGACATCCAACTCGTCTCCAGAAGATGGCTTGGGTTCCACCCATATCTCAAAACGGCGTCCGATTCATCCCCAGCAGATGGTTTGGATTCCACCACAATTACATCAATTCCTTCCAGCTCATTCGCAAGGATAAGCTATTCTACCAAGCTCCCCTCAGTCAAAGTAAGGATGGTCAAGAAAAGCAAACGCACCCGTCGTGTATTGATCTACCCCAAAATACTAAGGATGCTCTCTGCCAAAAGCTTCCTCGGCAGCCCCGCGCTCCTTCAACTATCCTCCGCCAAAACCCGGGTAAACTCAGATACGTTACACTACGGCTTTTAAGCCCAAAGGTACGTCTTCTGTTTGTAACCCTCCAAACTTTTTCTTTTTCTTTACTACCCTCCCGAACTACGATTGGTCTGAATTTCCCCTGTGGAATACGTAGGGAGCCTCCCGGCCCGACCATAACAAAAACCTTTTTCAAAAAACCCCTTGGAATAGTGGTTGGACCAAATTGAGTTGCTTTTACAACTTTGACTCTTAGGTAAACATGTCTCGTGATTCGTCTAAGTTCAGTCAAAGAGGGGCACCTAAAGACACCCCAATTTGGCCTAACGATTATTTCAAGTCCCACCTTGGGGACCATCCCGATGATGAAATGGATACAGTTATTGCTGATTGACTTCTTGTGAACCCATGGACTTATGGTAAGAACTTTGAGCCACTTAGAGGACCCAATCCAGAGCCAAATAGCCTTTCAGACAAAATACAAAATCCTAGGAGAATACATCTGTCGGCCGTGACATTGATCTCACGGCCTTAACATCATTTCTTCACCCGAGCAACCTATTGCCTGAAAATCTCCCTGAGAGATCCAATCACTCGGCCGCAAGATCTATCCTTCGGCCGCAACATCATTTCCTCGACCGCCAAATCCATTGCTCGGCCGCCAGATCGTCCCTTTTCCAGATTCTGGAATGTTCTGTCATATGTTTGATCCGTTCACAAAACCCTAGCAGCCAAATTCCGATGTGTTCGGGCTACGTCAGGAGATCACCACGAAGAGTTTGTATCACTCTCTAACTCCAATTCCAATCGTGTGCTTTGATTGGACGAGTTGTGTCATCCCCATGCCTATATAAAGGAGCCTTTGGCTCCGAAATTGATATACTTTCACACCCTCTCAAGCCACGAAACTCTGTCAATATACACTCTCAAACCTCCTCTACAAAAGCCCTAACTTCCCGAAGGCAGCCACTGATCCAACGATCGAACCCCGAAGTTCAAACCCTAACCCTAGGGTTTTCCAAGAAGCAATCAGCCAATCACAATTAATCCGAAGCAATCAAGCCACTGAGGGATTAAGGTGGTGAGGCCCAAGGGCCTCTGGTTTGATTTATTTCCAATTCTTACATTTAATCGTAGCGTTTGATCATCTGCTAACTTTTCTGTCTGGTGTGAGGAAGAACATCGTCCGGGGCTTCGATCCCTCGGTTGGTACATCGAACCTGTAGACACCCCAATTTGGCCTAACGATTATTTCAAGTCCCACCTTGGGGACCATCCCAATGATGAAATAGATACAGTGATTGCTGATTGCCTTTTTGAGAACCTTAAGACTTTCAGTAAGAATTTTGAGCCACTTAGAGGACCCAATCCAGAGCCATATAGCCTTTCAGACAGAAAATACAGAAGCCTAGGAGAATCCATCTGTCGGCCGTAACATCGATCTAACGGCCTTAACATCATTTCCTCACCCAAGCAACCTGTTGCTAGAAAATCTCCCCAAGAGATCAATCCCTCGGCCGCAGGATCCATCCTTCGGCCGCAAGATCCATTCCTCGACCGCAAGATCTTTTGTCCGGCCACCAGATCATCCTTTTTCCAGACTCTAGAACGTTCTGTCGATTGTTTGATCCAACTACACTACCTCTCCGATGCGTTCGGGCTACGTTCAGAGATTACGACGAAGAGTTTGTATTACATTGCAACTCCAATTCCAAATCGTGTGCTTCGATTGGTCGAGTTGTGTCACTCCTATGCCTATATAAAGGAGCCTTTGGGCTCCAAAATTAAGAACACAACACACCCCTATCAGCCACAAAATTCTGCAGAAATACTCTCTCAATCCATCTCTTCAAAAGCCCTAACCTTCCGAAGGCAGCCATCAATCCGACGATCAAACCCCGAAGTTCAAACCCTAACTCTAGGGTTTTTCAAAGAAGCAATCAGTCAATCACCACCAATCCGAAGTAATCAAGTAACTGAGGGATCAAGGTGGTGAGGCCCAACGTTCTCTGGTTTGTTTTAATTACTGTATTTATGACTAATCATAGCGTTTTGATCATCTTCTAACTTTTCTGTCTGGTGTGAGGTAGAACACCGACCGGGGCTTCGATCCCTTGGCCGGTACATCAAACCAGGAGGATCCCTCGGCCGTGACATCCATTCACTGGCCGTGGGATCCATCTCCCTGGGACAGTTTATTTTGCTTTTCTGCTTTCTGATGCATGCTTTACTTATCGCATTGGCTCACCCTATTTACTGTTTAAAGGCTTAATTAAACAGACTATGTGTTGAAATTAAACAAAGCATCTGTATGTCTTATGTTGAATAACTATGGGCCAGTCTCACGGCTGGGCAGAGAGGGGTGCCTAACACCTTCCCCTTACTGTACTTTTGGCTCCCGTACCCAGAATCTCTATCTGTTTTCCTAGTTTTAATAAACTGGGTGGCGACTCTGTTTTGATGATAACCGCAATCGTGTGGCGATGTTCCTAGCCATGGGAATATCCACGATTTTGGTTTATGAAGCAAACAACCAAACGAGCAAACAAACGATCAATCTGTATGGCGACGCCCCGTTTAGGAGGTGTCTACAGAACCAGGAGGATCCCTCGGCTGCGGGATCCATTCCCCTGGGACAGCTTTGTTTTGTTTAGCTTTCTAATGCATGCTTTCAATTACAGTCCTGGCTCACTATTAACTGTTTAAAGGCTTAATTAAACAGATTATGTGTTAGAATTGAATAAAACAGGTATATGTCTTATGTTGAATAATTATGGGCCAACCTCACGGCTGGGCAGAGAGGGGTGCCTAACACCTTCCCCTTACTGTACTTTTGGCTTTCGTACCCAGAATCTCTATTCATTTTCCTAGTTTTAATAAACTAGGTGGCGACTCTGTTTTGATGATAACCGCTATCGTATGGCAATGTTCCTAGCAATGGGAATATCCACTATCTTGGTTTATGAAGCAAGCAACCAAACGAGCAAACAACGACCAATCTGTATGGCGATGCCCCGCTTTGGGAGGTGTCTACAGCTCTCTCCTCCAAACTACCCACAACCTCTAATCGACCTGCGGCCTCCTCCTCACCCCTCGACGCCATTGCACCTGAACCCTTTGTGACCCGATCACCACTAACTGCTCTTCCATTACCACTACCGTTGCCCACTATGGTAGCCGAGGCTGCGGCCGAAGCAGCCAAAGCCGAGACCCTCGTGGTCTCTGGGACTTCCCCAATCACCGCGTCACTCTCCGGAGGGGCCAGGGTTGGTGTAACCTCGACCCTTGGTGGTTGATCACCACCAGGTATGTCACTATGCTCCATGATCGCTATGAGAGCAGGGAGAGAGAGAGAGATGAAAGCAGAGAGAGAGACGAGAGCAAAAAGAGAGACGGGAGCAGAGAGAGAGACAAAAGCAGAGAGAGATGAGAGCAGAGAGAGAGAGAGAGAGAGAGAGAGAGAGAGTGCAGAGAGTTGAGAGAGAGAGGGCGCAAGAGAGAGTATTCGAATCGGTGGGACGTACTGTGTACGTCTCACCCCCCTTATATCCCCTCGAACCGGTTCGCCTGGAGCCAATCCAGGACCATGTTCAAACATTGAAAGGCCGCACAGCATTCCAATTACAGCACACAGTATATTAATTCGACATGCAGAATTATTGGGTTCTGAACCCTGTTCACGAGATGTATTGGAAGTCTAACATTCACTCTCAGGCCCTGTGTCTATTAAATACTGCGCAACTCGAGGTTTTGGAAAAGTTACTGTTAATCTGGAACGTTGTGCGATGTTCCAGAGGAACGCGCGTGGTTCCATAACTCCGCACGGCGTTTCAATGATCACAGTACCTTTCAAATTCTAAAACTGGTTTCTTGGCATTCAAGGCTGCGGCGATCAAATTAATCAGGCCATTGTGCAGAAAAGGACAATGAAAGCAGAAGAATATGAGGGAGCGTTCATTCCATTGATCAAACCAGGGTGACCCTCGGTGGTCCATTATACATGATTAAAAAAAGTGAAAAATAAAAGAAAAAGAAAAAAACAAGACAAATAAAAAAATCCTACAACTTCCTACTGCCTCCCCCCTTCTTCTTCTGCATCCTCCTCCCTCAATTGCCACCGGAGTTTGCACCATCGGAGGCATCATTGCACCATCCGAATGGTCGTCAGACCCGTTCGGATTCCCCTTGCTATCCTTAGCTGTGTCGTCGGACTCTCGCTCCGGCACGAAGTCAGGATCAAGTTTGTCGTCCTGAGCATCGAAGGCGAAGTCCTGGAGGTTGGAAACCGCACAATGGAGAGTGCGAATGGTGGAGATGAGTCTTGCGATTTGTTGAGGTGTTCAATTTCCTCTCGGTAGGAGGCCATCTCGGCCTCCAAAGCGATGACATGAGCGATGAGGCTGAAATCAGCCATACCTGTTCTTGAAAAGATGGAAGCAACCTGTTCTTGAAAAGTGGCTAAGAATATGAAGAGTTTTGAAAGATTTTTGATGGTGGTGCATGGAATGAGGCACCACCATCCTTATATAGAAGCTTCGGCTGCCGAAGAGGCACGCCTGCCATTAAGAGGCACTTTAAACCAGCCAATTGTTCTCGAAAATCGAAGGGTTGCATGGGAAATTGAAATACTGCGCGGCATCATGGTACCCCACACGACATTTTAGGCCCCAGATATTAACTATTTATGTGGGTCCATTCGACTTCCTCCCATATCATCCTTGGTAATGATATATTCCGGTCATTTTTGCATTAAAAATCTGATAGAATGTTGTGCCTTGGTCAAGAAGGCTAATTTTTGTCCTCCGTGACTCGTCGTATTTCCGTCCACCGGGACTCGTCTCAAATTTCTCCCTTCGAAGGCTCGCCCTTCATGGGCTCGTCTCAAAACTTTGCCCTTCGAGGGCTCGTCTCAAAATTTCGCCCTTCAAGGGCTTGTCTCAAAATTTTGCCCTTCGAGGGCTCGCCCTTCAAGGGTTCATCTCAAATTTTGCCCTTCGAGGGCTCATCTCAAATTTTATCCCTCGAGGGCTTGTCTCGTATTTCTCTCTTCGAGGGCTTGTCTCGTTCGTTTTAGCCCTTCAAAGGAACTTATCTCGCTATTTGCACTCACTTTAGTCCCCTGAGGGTTTGTCTCAAGAGATTTCATGACACTTAACACTACATGCACTCAATCTTCTCAAGTTTATTGCATGACTTCGTAATTTGTCCCCCAGGACTAGTTTTACTTGCATTGTCCCAATTGAACTACGTTGGTCTGATCCCTACAAAAGGGGTACGTAGACAGCTCCATGAGTGCGACCACCATCACCATTTGCTTGCACTTTGGTTTTCATAAGTTTTAGCCCCTGTTTAAAGACTTTAGAGCAACAGATTGGGATGCCTATTCTTTAAGTGTCACTCGTACAACCAATGGTATTCGAGTTCCGTTAAAGAGGGACTACTGTAGACACCCCAATCCGGACCTCAGAGGTTCTTTAAACGCCCCGATGATGAAATAACGGAATACCTTCGAGAGCTTGAATGAGGACTTCCATAACCCAAAAAGCCCAGAAAGCCCAGATAACCCAGAAAGCCCAAAAAGCCAAAAAGCCCAGGATTGAACCTTGAAAATCGCACGACACATCTCTACAACGCACAGTGAAATGAAAATTAATACACCGCACGAGGTCATGAGGTGCACCGCACGGAATTTTGGGGAAAAGTTTTGACTGGCTCAATAAGCTATCGGCCACGCCCACTTGAGCCACAGCTACAAAACGGCTTGGCAGAGAAAGCACTTCTAGCCGGCCTCGAAAGCACCTCCCCCATTTGCATTGATAATCTTTGGCTTCTGCCTATAAATACACCCCTCTACTCAAGAGAAAAGGGCCCTTACACTCATTCTCTACCTTTAAGTCTTGAGAAAGTTATTACCAACATTCTCTAGGCATTACTCTCTCTCTACAAACATCTCATCCCTCTCCACTTCCAAGGCTTAATACTCCACTAGCCTTGGAACCCCAACATTCATAAAGCCTCAAACCCATACTCTTCCTACATCATTTGTTCTCATCCGCACTCATTTGTCATCATCCACCTTCATCCAAGCTCAACGCCAAAGGTAAAAAGTAAGTTTCCTTATGCTAGGCTTTGTCCTGGCCCTAAGGGGACTTTCTGCTATCGTGCTTGACCCTTTTGGTTAAGTATTGACTATAAAACCCATTTTCAAAAACTAAAACAATCACTGTGTTGAAAACACCACACCGTGCGGTGTTTTAATACATCGCACGGTGTAGAGTGTTGCAACATACGGTGTTCTCATGTTTACTGTTTATTTATTCTGACTGTCTGGATCACATCCACTCACTGTTGGTGTAACGACCCCGATTTTTGGTAAATAAAAATTTCGTTAAATATTTGAATTTTATTTTAATTACTTGGATTTCATTTAAAATTTTAAAATTTCTTTTTAATAATCCGTCATAATTAGATTTGAGACTTCCAAAATTATATTCTCTTCACTCCGAGCAATCTAGTCATTTTCTAAAGACAAGTGTCTAGTATATTTTCCCAGTCTTTAAGAAAAGGTCTTAGAATTATATTTCTTGGCTAGAAATCCTACTTGGCAAATCTAGTTAGATTCCAACCAATCGTTGAGAAAACCTAACTACCAATTCACCTAGTTACTTTCTCCTAACCCTAATGAAACATTTTGGACCTAGATTATTATTATTAGATACATATACATACACACACACACACACACACACACATATATATATATATATATATGACTAGTTAATCCAAGTCATACTTATCATCTTTACCCATTGGACGATAAAAGTTAGGGTAATCTTTATCCATTGGACAATAGAAAAACCTAGATTTCTACCTAGAGTACTTTACTAGATTTGTCAAAGGTACATATATATAGTTAATTATAGTCATATATTCACATTGTAACGCCCCCATTTTCGGGTACGTTAAATAAACATTTTATTGATAAAATCAAATGGAGTCTGGTTCGTTATTACAACAAAAACTCCCACAAGAGTTCAATATTTACACAATGAAGGGGTTCTAGGGTTCCGAACTACAGCTCCGCCTGCTCCTCCATCCTAGCCAGCTCCTTAGCTCCAAAAGCCTCCAAGGTGTACTGTTCATCTTGATCATCTACAAAGTTTGACACATTATACCAGCGTCGCCACCGATATAATATGTCAGGGTCACCAAAGGTAACACCATGAGCTACGAGAGCTCAGTAGAATAATCCTATACCCACAATCCCTTAACTTACACATAGCAAGTCACATAGCACACATATATCCAAATAATAACAACACATGCATAATCATTACTCGACTAGCGTAACTGTCCGTGTCATCAGAGTTTCTCCTATGCAGCGTTTCGTAGACCGTGTCACCATTTTACCTTTTATTCATCAAATCAACATTTTGAAAATCGTTTCCTTTACACACGCACACCACACAATGGGCAAGTCTGGCCACATTGAGGTTTTTAAAACATACACAGCCTCACAATGGTTCCGCCACCACAGATTTCCATTGGAACACACCCAACCTCGGTTCCGCTGTGCCGGGTTCCCGAGTATCCTCACAATGGTTCCGCCGCGCCGGGTTCCCATTGGCACACATTAGCATTGGCTACTCTCTGCGGATAACCAAGCCATACCTCACCATGGTTCCGCCGCTCCGGATTCCCATGGGAACACACACAACCTCACAATGGTTTCCCATTGGAACACACCCAACCTCGATTCCGCCGATCCGGGTTCTCGAGTATCCTCACAATGGTTCCGCCGCGCCGGGTTTCCATTGGCACACAAAACTCCCATAATGACCCCATTATGTACTTTCAAAAATATTTTACGCACGCACACACACCACACAATGGGCAAGTCCAGCCACATTGCGGTTTTCAAAAACATTTCTCTTTTTCAAACACGCCTTTCCCACAATGGGCAAGTCCGGCCACATTGCAATTTTCAAACACTTTCCTTTTTCCAAAACACACTTTTTTTTATTAACCACACCCTAGGCATCATGTTTCTATTTTCTCAATTTCCATGTCTCGTTCTTATGCATAGACTCCGCGATAAGACTTCCACAAAAGTGAACGTTTTTCATTTATCACAATCTTGAAACTAAACTAACAAGGACGTCCAACTCTATATTAGATAGCATGCTCATATTAACACATCATCACGCTCAACATTTAGCACTCAAAGTAAAGCATAGTGCCACATGGACAGACACCTTTGGAGTGGTAAACCATTTATGCTTTATCAGCAACATGTAAGACAAGTATACATGTTCATAATCATCTTAAGATCAAAATACAAATACTTAAAGTTAAGCTACGAACATTATCTTCCAAAGTTCATTCTTCCTTTTCAAAAGTTTAAAACAACACGTGTTTATCGAAATCCTACGTATACTTAGAGTAAGTAAGTAGGGATAAGATCATGAACACACAATTATCTATACTTAGGATTAGAAGGTATAAGAAAAATCTACCGTTCTTCTTGGCGGTAGCGACGACTACGGAAGTTAGAAGGTATGTCGGCTATCGGACGGAGTAACTTCCTATGGTAGGCTTCCGGTAGCTTCGAAAGAGAAAGGTTTCTCTCGAAACTAGATCTTGACTAATACTACTAAAACTTTTGGATCGAAAGGGTGGTCGAGTGGCGGTTTAGTGGCGGTCTTGGATGAGTTTCTTGAAGAACTTGGGAAGAACTTCAAGAACAAGCAAGAACAACCAAGAACAAGCAAGAACACTAAGCTTTCTAGAGAGAGAAGTTGTAGGATGAAAGGTGTGAGTTGAAATGGGAAGGAATGGGTGCTATTTATAGCCAAAGGGTGGCCTATTATCCAAGAGGCAAATTTTCCCCTAACATTTGTTGTCCAATGATTAATAGTATGACTAGATTTGATGGTACTTGGATGAGGTAGGATGATGGCCAAAGATCTTGACTAACTTTTATTACCCAAGGGATAAGGTTTTCTCTAGCATTTATTGTCCAATGGACAAAGGTTTGCTTGGCTAGAATTGGTACTTTAGATTTGATTGTCCTTAGATATGAAAGAGCAAGAAACCCGAGATTTGTTGGTACATGGTGATGTAAGAAGATTGGCCATGGATTGGACTAGATTTGGACGAGTACAAGTTGCACACATCACTCCCTTTCTCTCCCTCTCCATCCGGCCCACTCTCTCTCTCTCCCTCCATCTCTCTCGGCCTCTCTGTCTCTCTCTCTCTCTCTCTCTCTCTCTCTCTCTCTCTTTCTCCTAGTATATATATGCATGGAAGGACAAAGGTTGGAGATTGACTTAGAAAGAGTATAGGATTTGTTGTAAGGCTTGTAAGGAAATCTTGTACCTTGAAATCTTTCCCATATCTCTCCATATATCTTCCTCTCCAAGTACAAGTACTTAAGTATATATATACTAGGATTTGAAAGAAGAAAATCTAGGGTAGTTGTACATTACCTCTCTTTCTCTCTCCTATCTCTCTCACTCTCTCCCTCTCCCTTCTTTCTCGGCATCTCTCTCTCGGCTGTCCTCTCTCTCTCTCCCTCTCTCTCTTTCTCCCTTGATTAATATATGTATATATATGGATGACTAACTACAAAGGACAAGGTACTATATGATCTTATCCTAGATTTCTAAGTCAAAATTCCTCCACATGTGGTACTTTTAAACCATATTCTAGGACTTAGAATCTTAAGATGACATATACATATCTAATACTTCAACTAAATAGGTACATATCATATCTAGTAAGCAATTAACTAAATAAAACCTAGTACTATGGCTTGACTAGTCTTTATTGACCAATGGACCAAAGTTCTCCTAACCATTATTATCCAATGGTTTATGGATGGGAAGTACTATGCTTATATAATCTATCTATACAAGTACAATGACTCATGGTGAATCTATTTAAACTAATAGTCCTTGTACTAGGTAGAAAGACTAGCTTATTATCCAATGAATAATATTTACCCTAACTTTTATTATCCAAGGGTCAAAGATGGAAGGTACTATATATATATATAAGTACAATGACTCATGGTGAATCTATTAAACTAATAGATCTTGTACTAGGTAGAAAGGCTAACCTATTGACCAATGGGTAACAACTCTCCTAACTTTTATTATCCAATGGATAAAGATGGTAAGTACTAGACTTGCATAATGTATGTTTATAAGTACAATGACTCATGGTGAGTCTATTAAACTAATTAGTCTAGTACTTGATGACAAGGCTAAGTTATGGACCAATGGGCAATATTTTCCCTAACTTCTATGGACCAATGGATAAAGAGCAAGGTATAATATTGGATTATTATATATACATCTTCCTATATAATACTTTATAAGTGTACCTTGGTCAAATTTAATAAGGTAACTTAGGTGGAAGGCCTATTGTCCAATGGATAAAAATTTCCCTAACTTCTATCGTCCAATGAGTAAAGGTCAAAGATGACTTTGGTCCAAAGGGTTCCTTTAGGGTTTGGAGAGGTTCAAAAGGTTCAACTAGGGTTGGAAGTGAAACCTGGTAGTTAGGTTACCTCAACGAATCGGTTAGAAGCTAACTAGGCTTGCTAAGTAGGATTTCTAGTCAAGAAATAGGTTTCTAAGACTTTATCTTAATAGTTAGGAAAATAAACCAGACACTTGTCTTTAGAAAATGACCCTATTGCTCGGAGTGAAGAAATCTAATTTTTATAAGTCTAGAATTTAGTAACGACAGATTTTTGGGTATTTAAAAAGAAATTTTAAAAGAAGTCCAAGTAATTAAAATAAAATTCAAATTTTTAACGAAATTTTTACTGACCAAAAATCAGGATTGTTACACACATGCTTAAAAGTACAGATATATTACTTAAAGTATATATATTACTTTGCTTCTTTAACCATTGGTCAATAAAAGTTAGGAGAAATATTACCCATCGGATAAAAGAATTAGTCTTTCAACAAGTACTAGGATTTATTAAATAAATCCATTCCTAGATTTCCCATGTGATTTATATACTAGATATATATATATATATATACCGGATCCTCCCACACATTTTGTACCTAGATTTTCAAAGTACCTTATTCTAAAATTTTATAAAGAACATGTGCCAATATGGCTTAGTTTAATAGGGAATTTCGACTAGAAAATCTATTGAGATCACATAGTACCTATGTACTTTTATATACTTGGTCATACTTATATATATATATATATATCTATATGTACTTGGTTATATATATATATATATATTATTTCAAAAGCACACATGTGCATATTGGTTTATTTTAATGGAAAATCTTTATACTTGAAATCTATTAGATTACCTAGTACTTTAAGTACATCCTTAAATATATATTACTTGTACCTAGAAGTATATATATATATATATGTACTAGTATAAGGGAGAGAGAGAGAGAGAGGGAGGGAGATTTGGAGAGATATGGGAGAGATTGGATTGGTACTTGACTTGATTTTCTAAGATCTTTTCAACACATGCTTATATACTTCTTCAAGCAAACCTTTGCCCATTGGACAATAATTGTTAAGGAAAAATTTATCCCTTAGATAATAAGCCAAGTTTTTGCTATAAATAGCACCTCATTCTTGCCATTCAACTCACACCTTCCATCCTTCAACTTCTCTATCTAGAAAGCTTGTGTTTTGTTCTTGTTCTTTCTTGTTCTTGAGTTCTTCCCAAGTTCTTCAAAAAACTCATCCAAGACCGCCACTAAACCGCCACTCGACCACCCTCTCGATCCGAAAGTTGTAGTAGTATTAGTCAAGGTTTAGTTTCGAGAGAAACCTTTCTCTTTCGAAGCTACTGGAAGCTTATTGTAGGAAGTCACTCCGTCCAACAAACTTTCTTTCTTTCGTAGTCGTCACTACCGCCAAGAAGAACGGTAGATTTTTTCCTATGCTTTCTAACTCTAAATATAAACGTATGATATGTGTATGTTGAAATGAATATAAACTTTCTCTATACTCCCTAACGCTAAGTATATCGTATGATCATGATGAATAATCGAATTTTACTCCAATAAACATATGTTGTTTTGAACTTCTCGAAAAGGAAGAACGAATTTTGAAAAATAATGTTTGTGGCCCAACCTAAAGTATTCGTAGTTTGATCTTAAGGATGGTTATGAGCATGTATATGTGATTCCTTGGATTACTTGTTTGACGTGTGAAAAAGCATAAGTGGTTTCCACTCCAAAGGTGTCCGTCCATGTGACACTATGCTTTATATTGTGTGTTAAATGTTAAGCATGATTATGTGATGAAATGAGCATGCTAATTAATATAGAGTTGGATGATTTTGCTAGTTTAGTTTCACGATTACAATGAATGATTTATGATTTAGTCATAAGAAAGTCCTACCGCGGAGTCTATGCATGAAAACGAGACACGAGAATCGGGAAAGATAGAAACATGACACCTAGGGTGTGGTTAATGAAAAGGCGTGTTTTGGAAAAAGGAAAGTGTTTGAAAATCGCAATGTGGCCGGACTTGCCCATTGCGGAAACGACGTGTTTGAAAAAGAGAAATGTTTTTGGAAACCGCAATGTGGCCGGACGTGGTAGCCCATTGTGTGTTGTGTGTTTTTGTGTGAGTTCCAATGGGAATCCGGAGCGACGGAACCATTGTGAGGCTGTGTGTGTTCCAATGGGGATCCGGAGCGGCGGAACCATTGTGAGGCTGTGTGTGTTCCAATGGGAATCCGAAACGGCGGAACCATTGTGAGGATGTGTGTGTTCCAATGCGAATCCGGAACGGCGGAACCATTGTGAGGATGTGTGTGTTCCAATGGAATCCGGAATGGCGGAACCATTGTGAGGTTTGTGGCTTGGTTATCCGTGGAGAGGAGCCAATGCTATTGTGTGCCAATGGGAACCTGGTGCAGCGGAACCATTGTGAGGATACTCGGGAACCCGGAATGGCGGAACCGAGGTTGGGTGTGTTAAATGTGATTTTCAAAATGTTGATTTGGAAATAAAAAGTGAAATGGTGACACGGTCTACGAAACGCTGCGTAGGAGAAACTCTGATGACACGGACACTTACGCTAGTCGAGTAATGAATGTGCATGTGTTATTGTACATCTCTAAATGTGAAGTTATTGAATGCATATGTGTTAGTTTGGTTACTATCATGTGTCATGGCTTATTGACTTACTACTTGTAAGGTAAGGGTTAGTGGGTATAGGTTTACTCTGCTGAGCTCTTGTAGCTCATGGTGTTACCTTTGGTGACCCTGACATATTATACTGGTGGCGACGCTGGTATAATGTGTCAGACTTTGTAGATGATCAAGACAAACAGTACACCTTGAAGGCTTTTGGAGCTGGCTAGGATGGAAGAGCAGGCGGAGCTGTAGTTAGGAACCCTAGAACCCCTTCATTGTGTAAATATTGAACTCTTGTGGGGGTTTGTTGTAATAACGAGTCAGACTCCATTTGGTTTTATCAATAAAATGTTTATTTAACGTACCCAAAAATTAAGGGCGTTACAGTTGGGTCTATTTATACTGCTCAGATATTGTTACAAACGTATTCTAGAATGAGATCATATCTACAAGCCATGTCTTATTTCCCAAAAGAAGTTTTCTTAGTCTTTTTAAATAACCAAATGTATCAAAAAGGGACTCGTTTTTATGAGATCAAACAAGAAAGCCGTTTTGAACCAATGATCTAAAAGCATGAAATCATTTTGGGATAGGTCTGAAGTTGTATAGTATGGTGTTTTATAGGACATCATATGGTATAACCAATGTAACGTGCATGGTTCTGAGTAGTATTAATGGGCCAGACAGTAAGACATTACACTGGATGGTTTATCATAAAACCATGCGAGGTATCTGTTAAGCTGCACGGTGTTGTGTGTGACCAAGGCAGTTTGTTGGTAATCTGTTATTTCATTTCTACGCATCATTTACTTATCATTCCTATACAATGAGCACCACGTGCATGCCAAAGTAATATATTTCATCCCATGTCCCTTCCCCTTAAGTGTTTATTAAGAGTTTGATTTTCCAAATGATATTAAAAATTTCCCCTTTGAAAATGCCAAGTAGAGACCGATTTTTACAGGGCGAGTGGGGTGCTTTTTTTTTTTTTTTCAAAAGCTTCCCCATTCGTAACGTGGCTCCCGGACCCAAGATCTCAACGTTTTTGCTAGACCAAAAGCCTTTTTTTTTGAACAGATTCTCGGTTTCTCGGATCATCCATCTCAAAAATTCAGGTGGCGACTCGCGCGGGTGCGCCGGTCGGGGAGCCCACAGTATCTTTTTACTACCAAGTAAAGTTGCAAGTAGTATATATTTGTTCAATTTTTGGATTTATATGGGTATGTATAATTAGAGAGAATGAGGTAGTGAGAAGGTGGGAGGATAAGTGTGGAAGTGGTGGAATGGGGAAGGAGAGTGAGGGAGAGGGAAGTACGGGAGAGATGAGGGAGAGGGGTGCCGAGAGGATGAGTACAGAAGCCAGAATTTTTGGGCTACTGTTGGCTTTCAAAATCCTAATGCATATGGACAAGTATGTATAGGAAGGGGGAGATAAATATGGATACCTACTATACACACACACACACACATATATATATATATATATATATCTACGTAAGGTATAATGATTATATTGAATACAATTACTTTGACTAATATAAATTATACACCTAAACATGCATTTATATTAATTAACCTAATTAATTATTGAACTAGAACTTAACATTTCAAAATTTTTATTTCCTAAAAATTCGGAATGTTACATGAACCATGTGACAGGAGATCCACATCTTGTCAATTGAAAGAGTAAGAAATAAATAGTGGTTGCATGATCTAGTGCAGAGGTAGAATACAAAGCCATGGCTCACACAACATGTGAGATTGTATGAGTGTGAGCTTTTCTTGAAGAGATAGGATTTAATGTGCAATTGCCGATGAATCTGTACTGTGATAATCAAGCAGCAACTCACCTTGCATCCAATCCAGTATTTGATGAAAGAACTAAGCATATTGAACTTGATTGCCATCTAATGCATGAGAAGTTAGTTGGTGGTGTGATAGCTCAAGCCATGGTTAGAGTTGTCATATAACAAGCTGGAATTTTGTGATATCTATTCTCCAATTTGAGGTAAAGTGTTAGAATATTATTATTTTCACATTAGTTAATATAGTCTAATGCTATGATATCCTATTATATAAATAAGGGTTGATTGTGTAAGGGTTAATAAACACCCTATGCACTTTTCATTCTTTGTCAAACAACTGTTTTAACTAGAAATAACGTCCTTCCTTTTTAACTGGGAAAGAGCAATGTTCACCAATCTTATCAGATGATTAATAGAACTAGACTATATAGTAGACAAAGATAATGTCTCTCACATAAACTAGTGTTCTTTGAAATTTTATTGTGGTGATTATATTTGCGAATCATATTTAAGTGTCATATAATGTTGTGACAAAACAAATTTATGTCTCATACAGGTATTAACTTGACACCTTATACGGCACATTTGAGTCCTCAGGGCTGGCCCAAGAGTTTTTAGTGCCCAAGGCCTAGTAACTTGACACCTTATACGGCACATTTGAGTCCTCACAACGAAGAACTCTTTCGAAGAAGTTTTAAAGGAAAACCTCTGAAGTGCTTAGCAGGTCCTGAAACATCAAAAGCTTTAGAAGTCGCGCATGAAGCCGAGCACCAAGGAGGAGCCAAGCTATTCCAACACTTACTCCATGCAGGTTATTATTGGCCCACCATGGAAGAGGATGCTAAAAACCATGTCAAAAGGTGTCAGGCGTGCTAGGTTCACGGCAATATGATTCACGCCCCCGCCGTTGACCTTCGAACTATTGGAACCCCATGGCCATTCCGTACTTGGGGCATGGACTAGATTGGTCCAATCAATCCTCCCTCCAGAGGGAACATTTGGATAATCACCGCCACAGAGCTCTATACAAAATGGGTTGAAGCTGTCCCTCTCAAAAGGGCGACCGGAGCAGTTGTCTCCAACTTCATTCGAGAGCACATCATATGCCGATTTAGAATTCCCAAAGTCATCCTCTCCGACATTGGCACACCCTTTGTCAACCGCCAAGTCGGGCAACTCTTATTCTCCTATGACATCACTCACCACAAGTCCACGGCTTATTATCCTAAAGGAAATGGGCAAGTGGAGGCGAACAACAAGACTCTCCTCAAGATATTGAGCCAAACGTTAGAGGATCATCAGAAAAATTAGGCACATGCCTTGCTCATGGCTCTCTGGGCTTATCAAACCTCCAAGAGAAGACCCACCCAAATGTCCCCCTTCTCCTTGGTCTATGGGGCCGAGGCGGTCCTCCCCCTAGAAATTGCAATACCGTTGGCACGGGTGGCGTTACGAAGCAAGGTCCTCCATGATGCAAGACCAAGCGAGTTGGAAGCACTGGATGAACGAAGGGATTGGGCGTAGGCTAACCTTCGCGTCTACCAGCGGAGGATAGCTCGAGACTATGATGCCTTGGTTAGGCCACGACAATTCGCGGAAGGAGACTTGGTTTTGAAGGCAGCATCTCATGTCATGAAAGGGAAGCCGGCCTCCAAATTCGCCGTGAAGTGGGAAGGACCGTTCGTGGTGAAAGAAGCAAACGAGAATGGATACTACCGACTATCGGAGCCGGACTCTGACGTCCTCATCACACCCATCAACGTAAAGTGGTTGAAAGCATACCACCCCTAGCATATATTTCTCCTTTATTATGCAAGCTTTTATTTGGTGTAATCAGAGAAGTTCTAATTCTTAAGAGCTCCATTTTATGATTGCCCTATGAGTTAATCATGTGATGGAACTCCACGAGAAGGCGAACACTATGTATTGTACCTCCTGGTTAGGAGCTTATCAAATTATGAGTTCAATCCTCCATGTCTTAAGTCTTTATCCGTGCTTATATATTGTACCTCCTCATTAAGAGCCTTATCAATATGAGTTCATTCCTCCACATTTTAAGGCTTTCATCCTAATTGTTTGTTGCTATATAAAGACAGGAAGAAAGGGAATCATCCCAACCCAAAATTTGGCAGGCTCGATTCGATGGATAAATGATAAGTCATGTCTACGAAGTGACAACTCTATAATAAATGTTAAGACTCATCCTTCGGACCACCAAGCACAAGGGAGTCCTACGCTTATAGGCCTGACCTAGATTCCCCCATTTCCTGAATTAGTCCTACATTCGTAGGCCTGGCCCAGGTTCCCTCTACTTCCCAGATTCACTCGCCTTTTTTTCATGAAAATGATACACCTGGTCCTGACTCTCCTGTGATTCGGGATGACCCGTCTAAATCCATATTTTACCTCAAGCCATGAGACATCAAGTCTCAAAGATTCTCCAAGTTCCTTTAAAAAGGACCGAAACCTTCACACTATAGAAAATAAAAAAAAACAACGCCAAAAATCTGAGTCTACAGATACTCCTCTCCCCCTCACACTCTTTGTGCTTGCCCCCATTCATCTTGACCATGGCTCCTCAATCACCGATCACAAGGTACCTCCACTGTCCGACACCGTCCCGAGCGGGACCCAACTCTCCGGTGTGGAATTACATCCCACGGATGAGGCGCCTTCCAGGCACAGGGGATACACAATTTCTCCTACTGAGGGAGGGAGTTCAATCCCCACCAAATTGGTTTATAAAAGGAGGTGTACCGCAGAATCTGGTGGAGGAATGCGACCACATGGCATCGTCTGATCAAGCCTCTTTCACTAAGGAACTCATTCAAGCATGGGATTCGCTCCCACTGTGCCACCTCCAATTTCGCTGGTTACCAAATGACCTCCCGACACATATTCACCAACTCCGAAAAGTTACAGAATTAATCCTCCCATCCAGCGTCCACCACGCTGAAGTTATTTTGGCTCGCGGCTTTGGTCAATTGAGAATCACAGCTGAACAACTGATAATGTACGACCAACCGTCATACCGCCTCTCTGTCGCAACTTTTGAAGCCCTCGATCAATCCCAAGGCCTCGGACGAGCCTTCCTACCCACTGCAGAAGAGGAAGACCCAATATCTGGCAATGACGCACCAAGGCCCTCCACCTGCTGCCCCATAACAATTCTATGGTGGAATTGCAAAGGGGCCATCCGCATGAGCTTTTACAAATACTTTCTCGACACCGTTACACTGGACCAACCAAATTTGGTGGTGGTTTCCAACACATGGATTGGCGGGGCTCTCGCCAATGAAATGAGTCTAACTATTGGATTTGCCAATTCCTCCGTCGTGGATCCCCTTATCCCCTACTCGTTGGGGGGGACATGAATACTATGGAATAACGAACTCCCTTGCACTATCTTGGGCACCTACCGCAATGAGATTACCACGCTGATAGACGTGTCGTCTATGTAATAGCATCGTCGGATGTTTGAATCCTTCCAACAACTCACTGGTGAATTACCCTCTCCCCACATAAAAAGGTTGGGGACTTAGCCTTTTTGTTTAGGCTCTCTCAGCTGTAACCGCCGCCGAGCATAATTGATCGCCCATTGAGATATTGTCTACCAATATTCTCAGCCACCGCGCTGTGGGAATCGCAAGCCTAGCCTAATCAGGGACTTGTTGATCATCCCTTCCGGCGCTTGGCCAACCTGCCTAGCACTGGTTGACTGCCAAAGCATCGCCGCACTCCATATATGACTTCACCACTGAAAATGTAACAACACCAAGTATTGCCTCACTCGGTCGCCCATTGAGATATTGTCTACCAATATTCTCAGCCACCACGGCGCAGGAGTCGCAAGCCTAGCCTAATCGGGGGTTTGTCGACCATCCCATCCACCATCCTAGGCTTGGCCAACCAATGTGCGTAGCACTGGTTGACAGCCGAAGCACCGCACGATCATCTCCATCCACGAATCGCCCGAAGCACCACAGGATCATCTCCATCCATGAATTGTTGTTGAAATCATAATGATATTGTGCGTCGCTTTATTTTTTTTATTTTTAGTCGCCAATAGAGATAATTGCCCGCGATCATACAATATTCCCCCTCCCACACACCTCGACGCTCTCATTCTGCCAAATAAAAAAAAAGGGGGCAAAAATGGGGAAGACACACCTCCTTCCTAGAGAAATCTGGAAGATACACTTCCCGCCTAAAAGCAACGCCCTCTTACATGCTCCAAAAGTCACGTAATTCCGCAGAAATGAACTAAAACGCTCTCTTATGCAGTTTGGCAACAAGACAACCAAAGGCAAAATGGCAAATACAAACAAGTGATTGCAAGACAAGGATATTCCATCCATTCATTACCAAAAGTCTATTACAAAATAGGAAGTGGAAGCACAAAAAGAAAGGCAAACTACCAAGGGATTCTTCCTCCAAATTTTTCGTTTGCTACCAAAAGTTCACTACATATGAAGATCATTACTATCATTGATAATGCTCATAAAAGATTAACAGTTCAAGACATTATAAAGGAAACGAGCATCAACAATACAAAAGTGAACCACCTGGCACCCAATCTTTCTTCACCGTCGCAGCCCTTGACCGACGTGACTAGACATATCAAAGCCTCTTGTGGGCTCCCGCGCCCAGCGCGTTCAAAGAGTCGCCACCCGGATTTTTGAGATGGATGATCCGAGAAACCGAGAGTTTGTTTTGAAAAGAAAGGCTTTTGATCTAGCGAAACCATTGAGGTTTTGGATCCGGGGGCCACGTTACGAGCGGGGAAGGTTTTGTTGAAAAAGCACCCCGCTCGCCCGGTGAAAACCGGTCTCTACTAAGCAATTTAAATGGGGGATTTAATACCATTCGGAAAAGCCTCAAAAACACATACGGGAAAGGGAAACAAGATGGAGTATATCACATTGTTGTGCGAGTGGTGCTTACTATATAGAAATGGAAAAAGATGATGAGACGAGGCTATAAATAAGGAAAGCTTGTAAACAAGTTGTCTGGATCACCATTGTCTGACGCACGGCGTACCGCTATACAACGCACGGTCATATGATGTGCCGTGCGTTGTTCCGGCCTTATCCTTAGGCTGTCAATAGTTTCCAAAGCCTCGCGCGGCATACCAACACACCACATGGTGTTACTTTTAAAGCTTCAAAAAGCTCACAGCCATCAGATCATCTCAGAACTGTACCATTCCTCCAAGCCACAAGTAGGAAACCACTTTCTGATACATTTGTTCATTTGAAAAGATTTATAGAGTTTACTCAAGGTAATAAAACATGGCTTGTAGATATGGTCTCATTCCGAGACTGCTTTTAGGGTACAGAAACAGATCCAGCAACAGACGATCATGATCCAGACAGTTTGAGCAAGAAAATAACAGTTAATTGAAATGCCGCACGCGTGAGTACACTATGCCGTGCGACGCTTTATAGCGTCGCACGGTATAGCATACCCAGCACATAAGACTAGTTTTGTTTTATAAAAAATGATTTTTGGGTCAGATCTTAACCGAAAGGGTTAAGCCTGATGATAGAATGGCCCCCTCAGGGCCAGGGCAGAGCCTAGCCCAAGGAAACTTGGTTTTTACCTTTGATCTTGAGCTTGGATGAAGATCGATGATGGTGGATGGACGTCGGCTAGGTTGGTAAAGAAAAGAGAAGTATGGGTGTGTGTAGTAAATGGGTGTATTGGGTGGTTGGGGTCTCAAAGTTAGTAAGGAACTAACTTTAATGATGAGGAGAAAAATGGAGCAAGAGGCCTAGAGAATGTCTTTTGGAAGCAACATTCTCAAGACTTGGAAATGGGAAATGGGTGTGAAAGCAAGAAGAGAGAGAAAGGGTATAATGGTGATCAAGGGCCCTTTTCCCTTGAGTGGAGGGGTGTATTTATAGGCAAGAGCCATGGATTTTGAATTTCAAATGTTGGAGGTATTTTCTGGGCGGGCCAGAAGTGTGCTTTCGGCTGAGCCATTTTGCAGCTGTGGCTCAAATAGGCGTGGCCGACAGCTTTCTGAGCCAGTCAGAACTTTACCCAAAATGCCGTGCGGCTAACCTCATGACCGCGTGCGGCGTAATGACTTTCGATACGCCGTGCGGTGTAGAAGTGTCACGTGCGGCATTACAGGTTCGTTCCAGGGCTTTTGGGCTTTCTCTGAGCTTTTGATTTGTTTGGGGCTGAGGGTTTGTTTGGGCTGTGGATCTGTTTGGGGCTGAAGGAATCCTTCATTCAAGCTCGCAAAGGTTACGTTTCCTTTATTTCATCATCGGGGTGGACAAAGACCCTTCGAGGTCCGGATTGGGGTGTCTACAGCAGTCCCTCTTTAACGTAACTCGGATATCATTGGTTTGATACGAGTGACGCTTAAAGAATAGGCACCCCGATCCGTTGCTCTAAAGTCTTTGAACAGGGACAAAGTGCTCGAAAATGCAAGTAAATGACAGAGGTGGTCGCGCTCGTGAAGCTGCCTACGTACCCCGTTTGTAGGGATCAGACCAATGTAGTTCAATTGGGACGGTGCAAGTGTAGTAAACAATGTGAAAAATTCGAAGTGAGCCTTTTGAAAATTCGAGACGAGTCTTCGGGAGACTAAAAATTCGAGACGAGCTTTCGGGAGGTAAAATTTGATTCGAGACAAGCCCTTAGGAGGCGAAATTTGATTTGAGACAAGCCTTCGGGAGGCGAAATTTGATTTGAGACGAGCCCTCGGGAGGCGAAATTTGATTTGATATGAGTAACGCGAATTTGGCAAGTCCCAGGGGACGAATACTGCGAACAAATGCGAATACGGCGAGTCCTCGGGGGACGGGAAATTTTGCGAGTCCCGGGGGGGACAAGGATCGAATAATCCCATAATCAATGCACAACATTCTAAAAGATTTTCACTGCAAAACGGCTGGAGTATTTGATTTCCGAGATGATTTTGGTGGCTGGGTTGATCAATTTTTGAGAAAACAATTTTAATCCTTCTGGAGCCATAATGCCGTGCGGGCCTTCATTGTGGCGCGCGGCATTTCAAGTTCCCATGCACCTCTTCGATTTTCGAAAACAGTTCGGCTGGTTTGAAGATGCCCATTAATACAGGCGTGCCCTTTCGTCGACTGGAACTGCTTTTTTAAAGGATTGTGGTGCCTCATTCTATGCACCATTCTCCCAAGTCTTTTCATCTCCTTGCTTCTTTTCTACCAAAACCATACTAAAGTATGGCCAACAACAACCTTGCCGCGCGTATGGCTGCGCTAGAGACCGAGATGGCCTTCTATCGCGGGGAGATTGAGCAACTCAACGCTCAAATCTCAAGGTTGATCTCTACCATCCGCACCCTCCGCCGTGCGGTGTCCAACCTGCAGGATTTTGCATACGACCAGCAGGATGACAAGAGCGACGCGTGGTTCGCACCGGAGTGCTTGTCAAGCGATACCGCAGAGGATTCTGAAGGGAATCCGAACGGTTCCGACGACCGTTCGGACGGGGCAAACAACGCATCCGATGGAAAAAGCGATTGAGGTGGAGGGTCCGGAAGAAGAAGAAGAAGAAGAAGGGCAGTAGGACCCTTTTCTGTTTTTCTTTTGTTTTTTTTGAATGATGTAATGGGAATCTCGGGGGTCACCCCGGTTTAATGAATGAAACTCCCCTTCTTTTTCACTACTATTTATCTGCTATTTTATGATTTTTAATCGAGCACAAACAAACAATCAAAGTCCATCGGATGCCACGAACTGCTTCCAGAATTCAAAACTGTCGAAATAACCCAATATGCCGCGCGTGGCATATGAAAAGCCGTGCGTCGTGGAAACTCAAAGAATTTAATTCAGTCAGGTTGGTATGCCGCGCGCCTATCCCCAATATGCCGTGCGGCGCTATGGGTTTCGAACCCGGTCTGAAATTATTTCCAAATGAACCGGTTTACGGGGGATATATATATGGGTGAGACGTACACAGTACGCTCACCCGTTTCGAATTTCCCTCCTTCTCTCTCTCTTGTTCTCTCTGATCTCTCTCCCAACGTCTCTCTTTCTCTTTCCGATTGTAAACACCCCAATTTGGCCTAACGATTATTTCAAGTCCCACATTGGGACCATCCCGATGATGAAATGGATACAGTGATTGCTGATTGCCTCCTTGAGAACCTTAGGACTTTCGGTAAGAACTTTGAGCCACTTAGAGGACCCAATTCAAAGCCATACAGCCTTTCAGACAGAAATACAGAAGCCTAGGAGAATCCATCTGTCGGCCGTGACATCGATCCCACGACCCTAACATCATTTCCTCACCCGAGCAACCTGTTGCTAGCAAAATCTCCCTGAGAGATCAATCCCTCGGCCGCAAGATCTATCCTTCGGCCGAGACATCCATTACTCGGTCGTGATATCCTTTACTCGGCCGCCAGATCAACCTTTTTCTAGACTCTGGAACGTGTTCTGTCAGACGTTTGATCCAACTACACTACCTTCCCGATGCGTTCGGGCTACGCTCAGAGATTGCGACGTAGAGTTAGAGGTGCATTGCAATTGCAATTGCAATCGTGCCAATTTGATTGGCCGGAGTGAGTCACCAATTGCCTATATAAAGGGCCTTTGGACTCCCAAAATATACACACGGAATTCATTAGAGAATACACTCTCTCAAGCCAAGAAACTGTCAAAATACTCTCTCAATCCCACTCCTCAAAAGCCCTAACCTCTCGAAGGTAGCCGTCAGTCCGGCGATCAAACCCCGAAGTTCAAACCCTAACCCTAGGGTTTTCAATCAAGCAATCAGTCAATCACACCCAATACGAAGCAATCAAGCAACTGAGGGATCAAGGTGGTGAGGCCCAACGGCCTCTGGTGTGTTTTATTTATCGTTCTTACGCTTAATCACAACTTTCTGATTATCTGTTAATCATATAGTCTGGTGTGAGGA
The DNA here is from genome assembly GCA_018127125.1 of Rhododendron griersonianum. NCBI lineage: Eukaryota > Viridiplantae > Streptophyta > Magnoliopsida > Ericales > Ericaceae > Rhododendron > Rhododendron griersonianum. The sequence goes on along the minus strand of CM030792.1, from coordinate 28,994,115 downwards.
AGAACACCGACCGGGGCTTCGATCCCTCGGCCGGTACATCAAACCAGGAGGATCCCTCGGCCGTGACATCCATTCACCGGCCGCGGGATCCATCTCCCTGGGACAGTTTGTTTTGTTCAGCTTTTCTGATGCATGCTTTATTTATCGCACTGGCTCACCCTTTACTGCTTCAAGGTTAAAAACAAACTATGTGTTACAATTAAACAAAATGTGTACATGTCTTATGTTGAATTACTATGGGCCAGTCTCACGGCTGGACAGAGAGGGGTGCCTAACACCTTCCCCTTACTGTAATTTTGGCTCCCGTACCCAGAATCTCTATCTGTTTTCTTGGTTTTAACAAACTAGGTGGCGATTCTGTTTTGATGATAACTGCTATCATGTGGCGATGTTCCTAGCCATGGGAATGTCCATGATTTTGGTTTACGAAGCAAGCAACCAATCGAGCAAACAAACATGGTCAATCTGTATGGCGATACCCCGTTTGGGAGGTGTCTACAGTTTTTGGCGACTCCGCTGGGGAAGATGAGAGCCATAACCAAAAAGTTCAACATAAGACTAATACATGCCTTGTCTAATTCATTTATCATATGCATCGAGCGGGCAACCCGTTGAGTTCGCCTGATATCCCGGCATGACACAGGCTATGTTGGGGGTTCCAGCAAACTCCACAGTCATTTGTACCTAATGGTATATCAAAAAGGGAATCACCCAATCACCGCCTATGATGGGTTGGTGAAAGGATTGGTGCCCTTTGACAATGGAGCACCCTGGGACTACCAAAACCTTGCATGTTTTAGAAAGCCATAGAACTTATCAAACTAAGACAAGAACCTACAGGCTAGGAACCTATTTGCATTTTACTTGCAAAAGTTCTTCCTCACACCTTGTACCATCTGTTGTTGTATTTAACTCTTTCTGTACAGAAGGGTTGGGATTTTCAGCCCAAATCCTAACCCTACGCAGGACGAATACTGACTTCTAGGTATTCTACTTTCTAAAGCAGGCACAATAGGTAAATCAAAGAAGCAACCACAGCCAACTGTGTACTCTTATAACACCCGAAGCTACGCCAAACAGAGGTCTCTGCAACCTTCCCGTCTATCGTCCTCATCTGACAAAACACCCTCACCACAACAATCCCAACTGCTTTCAGAAACTTCTCGGTCAAGCAACCCTTCTACCTTCATGGCAGACAACGACGCCACTATTGCTGACCTCCAAGCTCAAATCACTGCACTACTAGCAGAAAAGGCAGCTAGAGATGCTGAGGATGAGGAAAGATCAATGGAAGACGAGAATCCCCATAAAGTGGTGTTGGCAGAAAGTCCCGAGTTGACCAAGCAAATCAAGGAAATCAAACAAGCCTTGGCTCGTTCACAAGGGGACCAAATTCTGAATTTCGAGGGACTTTGCCTCTTCCCAAAATCCAAGCTGCCTGAGAATTTCAAAATGCCCAACATCGAGAAGTTCAATGGAACTGGCAACCCTACCAGTCATGTTCGCCATGTTATCAACACCCTGAAGCCAATGGGCTTGAATGACGAGCTCATCGCCCAGTTGTTCCAGCGAACTCTCACTGGAAGTGCTCTCGACTGGTTCCTCACTTTGGAGTTTGTGCATTATCAAACTTGGCCAGAAATTGCCAATGCTTTCGTCAAGCAATATGCATATAATGTCCAAATTGAGCTAACAACTCGAGACTTGGAAATGACCAAACAAGATTCCAATGAGGACTTTGCTACCTTTGTGGCAAGATGGAGGGAAAAGGCTGCCAAGATGAAGAACCGCCCCTCCGAGGAAGACCAAGTGAGGATAGTTGTCAAAAATTTGCAGCCCAAATATCTCAGGCATATTTACACACAGGCTATCACCGATTTCAAGCGCTTGCATGCCACTGGGTTACAAATCGAAGATGGAATCAAACTAGGGCTCATTGGGAAAGAAGAGGCCACTCCTCCGCCTAAGAAAACCTTCTCTAGCCGTACATCTCACGCCTCCGTGAATACCCTTGGCACATCCTTGTCTCAAGACCCTTTCCAAACTAGCCCATCCCGAAGCTCAAATCGACCCCGCCGCAACTTTGATCCTCTTTACATGACCTTGTCCCAAGCCTTGACCATTCTCAGCCGTCAAGGGCATCTCAAACCTTTAAGCAAACCACTTCCTCCGCCGCCCTACGGTCCAAACCATGATCCAAACAAACCATGCGCCTACCACCAACACTCTGGGCACGAAACAGACAATTGCATGCGTCTTCGCCACGACATTCAAGACCTTATTGATAGTCGAACCATAAAACCTCCAAAACCTGATGGGCAAGCCAACCCACTCCCTATCCATAATGCTGAACCGCCACCTCGAAATATCAATCTAATAAATCTATCTCACAACCCCACATATAATCCCAGCCAATACATTGTCCAAGACAACCAAACCAAACCAATCTTAACCTTCCCCGAGGAGGACGAATGTTTTATGATGGAGGAGGAGGAGGATAATAACTCTGATCAGTCAGAAGTAATCGACGTTGACATGCCCGACATAAGTAGCAAAGATCAAGCAGAGGAGGAAAAGCTAAGGAAATGGAAGGAACATTCCTGGGCAAAACACAATTTGGAGGATCCAGACATTCCATTTGTAGAAGATGACGAATGGCTTCGTATCTGGTTTAAGAATAAGAAGAAGGAAAAAGAAAGGGTCATCATGATGAGAAGGCACGCTCGCTTCGAGCCTGCCCAAATAGTGGTACGCATCAACCGTCCCAAAAATCCGACACCGCCCATTGTTTGGGAAACAATCAATCTCATAGAGAAGGTAGAGGAGTTTCAAATGCAACCATGGGTCAACCCTTACGACGAGTGCGACTATAGTCAATGGATAGAGGAAAGAGAAGATCTAGATTTCATATGCACAGAACCCTATAAAACAGGGGAAAGCGACTTTGATGAAATGGAAGAAGAGTGCAATGATCCGCTCGACGAAACCTTCTTAGCATCACTATTTAATCAAGAGGAAATAGCTGATAACCACACAATCAAAGAGGAAAGAGAAAGGGAGATTCATACTGACACATCCATCTGGGTATTACTCATGGCTCAAGGAGGTAGCCGTCGTACAAACTTCAAAGATGAACCCAGTTCAAAGGCTCTGTTTGGCAAGGAAGAGGGTGGGAAAGAGTACAAAGTTGCAAAAGACAAGGGAAATGACCCCGACATGCTACAGTAGCTGAGGAGTCACAACATGGCAAAAAAAAAAAAAAACGTTAAAACATTGTTTTTGCTTTCCGAATCAAACTAGAACGAGTTTTGGGCCCCTGTTTGGGCATTTTATTTTCGCTAAGAGAATTTCTCTTTCATCTTCCAGATTATGCTTATCTAAATCTAAATTCCTAAATTGCAATTGCCATGCACTATACTCTCATTGCCAAAACAAGGGAAAATTCGAAGGAGTCAAGATCTTTGTGTCCCCGACAAAAGGGAAGGAAATGATGAACTCTAATTACTAAAAAACTAGGTTTTTGTCAAAACTTACAAGAAAGACACTATCTCCGTGAGAACACTTAGGGTTAGCTTACCCATTGTGAAAGTACAAACGCAACAGGAGATTCATAAAAACATCTCCATCAAATTCCTCTCCAAAAAAAAAAAAAAAGAACCCTCTTGAGAGAAAAATGCTCGTTGGGCAATCTATACACCCAAGCAAAAGTAAGAGCAGAGCTTGCTAGGACAAGAAAATGCGGAAAACGCAGCCTAGGCAAAAGTTAAGGCATTCGAAGGAAAGCTCGCTAGGGACTCAACCTTTATCAGGCAACCTAGGCAAAACTTAGAGCATGAGAGAAAGAAAAACCAAGAGTGAAAACCCAACCCCCAAAGGTGGTGATCTTGGAACTACGTAAAAGGCCTGATTCCCTGATTGGGATACGTAGGCAATCTCGCATCGTGATGCGGCCCAAACATTTGGAGAAAGGAAAACATCAACAGGTTTGTACTCAATGATAGGCATAGCTAACCCTGCGTATTGAGCTTGCAAAAGATGAGTATGCTTTTCTCGAAGAATTGGCAGCAAACAATAGACACAAGAATTATAGTTCATCCCTTCTAACCTAAAAAGTCATCAACGCAATGATACCTCAAAACTCTTGAGTTTGGCAATCAGACTATAAAGCATGGCAAAAGCAAAAGACAGAAAATCAAAGACTAAGCATAGGAAGGAATGTGAAACAGGATGCCACTTGGCTGAAGCAAAACCTAGCTCCCTTGGGAAAATAGACGTAATGGCCGAATAATCAATACCTCGGCCGCAACAATGATTCTCCGGCCGAGTGATCGATTCTTCGGCCAAGTGTTGCTATTTATCAGTAAATAGGTGTTTTAAAGCCATGTTCTGACTTTCACATGCATATGTCAAAGCATCTGGGGGCACAAAAAGCATTTCTCATTTCATAGACAAAAACTTGTTTACAAAACCATTGTTGTGGTTGCTTTCACTATACAAATATAGTTTCTGCCTATCTCCCACTAACTATGAACAGGAAAAAGAAAAGCCCTAAAAGCTAGGCGATCTCTGAGAAGAAGGCAAGGGCTGCTCACTGGTCCCCACATTCCCCCCACCAGCAGCCGGTACTCCATTAGCCTCAAGCTGCAGCCAAGGAAGATACAAACATTCAGATTCAAGGGATAATACACAACAGATAAAATTCATGAAGAGAGCCGTACCTCGAGGATCCTACAGGCGCTGTCTCTGAACCAAAACCTCTGCACTCTGATAGGCGTGAAGCCAATCCTGCACTATCTCGGCAGGTACCTGTGGAAAACAATCAAACATTACAAACATCTAAGCAAGGGATACAGTACGAAGTAATGAAAGCTAGAATGAAAAGCTAAAGATACCTGTGAAGCCCCGGCTGGCAAGGTGTAAAGCTTGGTAGTGCAAGGAGTCAGCACCAGACGCTCCTCCTCCCCATCATCTGAGTGGAAGGAGACAAATGAAGGAGCCTGTGGCCAAACAGGAGCAACGGGAGGAGTCGCAACAGGGGAGGCCAAGAAAAGACGGCAGTACTCTGTATAGTCACCTGCCTGGAGGAGTAAACCCGCCCAATCTCTGATCCGAGCGCTCTTCAGATCTTCCTTCGACATCAAGGAAGTGGACCTCATAGACACTGGAGGAGGAGGAGGAACAAGCTGAAGAGCCTCAACACGTGATTGCCACTGACTAGCCACTCGATCGCCTAAGTACTAGGCTCGGCAAAATGGACCCTCGAGCAAGCTACGGGTCCGGTCCAAGACCCTACAACGTGCAAGAGGGGCATCCTCTGGTACACCACCCCAAGGGTCAAACCGTACCTACAAAGCAAAGACAAATTAGCCCCGACACAAGAATATGGAAGTCTAAAGGACAAGAGGTACAAAGAAAGAGGTACTTGATCGACTGTCAGTCGGTCCAAAACTCGCCGCCACTCGGGAAGGCTCAAAACTAGTGACCGTGGCCTCCGTTGCCCCACCAACCATCGCTCGTAACGAGGTATGCAGTTCGCATCACCATGCCTAGTCTCAGGGGGAAACTGGAGAAGGTGCTCGAAAGCCCAGAGCTGAAAAGCAGGTTAACCAAAGCAAGTTCAGAACTAGAAAAAGCCAAAGTGAGAACAGAAGTACAAAGGAACGATACATACCTCAAGTACTCGAAAGTGACCACAAAGAATGGGACTCTTGTCCCGCGAGCAAGCTCCAAGACTACCATACAAAGTGGCCAAAGCAGACGAGCCCCAGTCAAACTCCCGAATAGCTCCTAAGTGCTGCAAAGGAGCTAGAAACTGCGTGTGTACCGAACCATCCTTGTTGGCAAACAACGTTTGTCCAAGGAGGTAAAGAAGCAAAGCCCGCATCAATTGCTCGACACTCACCTGGGTCAGAATGTCAGCCACCATGAAAGTCTTGCTTAGCCAAGCAAGATCGATATGACCCCGAGAACGAACAGGGGGCACCTTGCCCAGAAACCACCTTAAAGCACCCTCTCGCTCCCAAAGCCGGGGGTCAACTCGAAGAGCAACTCCGCCTACCCGCAGGCTAGTCAACAAAGAGAAGTCACCCGGAGTGATAGTCATCTCGCCAGCAGAAGGAAAGTGGAAGGTATTGGTGGTATCCCACCACCTCTCAACCAGCGACGTCATCAACGACCAGTCCATCTTCGGAACATTGAGGCCCAGAACGAACGCCTCGAAGCCTGCAGCACGTACTAGTTCTCAAGCCTGCTCTGGCAGTGTCAAAAACCACCTGTGTACCTCCCTGCCTCCACCGCGAGCCTCAAGCCTCAAGCCTCCTGTTTCTCTGTCAGAGACCAAAAAGGGAGTTAATTTCATGATTGCATAAACAAATAAAACGGGCTAGGGGCCTTCAATTAACATTCAAAAGCATGCATTGCCTAAGCAGGGGGCACGGTTATTTTCTTTAAACAAAAACCAACTCAACCCTAACACGGGTTCTTCTCATTCACGCTCCTAGCTAAAAGGGATTTTCATCCCGCAAACAAAAAAATTCATTCTTAAAACATACAAAGATTTCCAAACTCCGAACTAAAGTAAACTTTTTACTTTTCAAGAAACTCACCGGCACATTTAGAACACTCAAGTGCTGCTCAGGCTCTCTACGAACTACCTCGGCCTCTGGGCCACCAACAGGAGGGCGGTACTGCAGGAAACCGTCATAACCCAACCTACGCAAAGGAAGAATGTAGGTAGCGGCATCAAACAAACCAGGCTCCTCAATCGCCTCCTCATCAGAAGACGGATACTCGCACCTACATGGAGGGTGCGAGGATGAACCCGCAACACCCGAAGATGGCGTGGCCATCACGTCCGAATCGAGAAGGAAAACCAACGGTTCCCAAAAAAAACCAAGAGCCGGTAGCAACGGCAGCAGTGGTCGGAGAGGATGGTCGCCGGAGATGATGGTGGCCGACGGTAGTGGAGGAGGACGGCAGCGTGCGGTGGTCGTCGAATAAGAGGAATGGAGAAGAACAAGAGAGGAGGAGGAGAAAAGATTAAATGGGCCGTGAAATCGATTAAACCGAACTTAAATCGATTTTCTGGCTTTTTGGCTTTCTCACGGCCGATACATCGATTCCTTGGCCGAGACATCAATCCTTCGCCCGAGAGATTGATCTCCTGGCCTCCCAATCTATTTCCCTTAGCCATATCAGGTCTTGCTCTGTGCACTGACTCAAGCCACTACAGACTTCTAAATCTTCAACCAATCAAGTAGCCTCGGGGGCATCCCCCGAGCCAGTACAATGTGATCAAAACCAGCCTTGGGGGCATATCCAAGCATGAGGAAGCTCTCTCTCCACAAACTGCTGGCCAAAACAAGTCAGAACACTCAGCGGCTCTACGCCCATATCCACTATCAAACACCGTGACTCCAGGTCCACCACCTCCACAGGCTCAAAGCCGTTATCTCAGCGGCTCTATGCCCGTTACCTCAACAGGCTCTACGCCTGTATTCACTCACCTGGCGGCTCTAAGCCCAATCACTATCAGCAGCTCTACACTTGCCATTCTCAGCAGCTCTACGCTCGCTATTACAACTCAGCGGCTCAAAGCCCATCGTCTCAACTGGCTCGAAGCCATAACAACCAATCTAGCGGCTCAAGGCCCATTATCGACAGGCTCTACACCCATATTCACTCAGCGGCTTTAAGCCCTCAACTCAGCAGCTCTACGCTCGCTATTACAACTCAGCGGCTCAAAGCTCATTGTCTCGACTGGCTCGAAGCCATAACAGCCAATATCAGCAGCTCTATGCTTGCTATCACAGTAGCAGCTCTACGCTCGCTATCACTCATCAAAGCGGCTCCAAGCCCACTGTCTCAAATGGCTCGAAGCCGTAAACAAGCAAATCTCAACAGGCTCTACGCCACCCCAACAATCAAGACATCTATTCTCAGGCTCTACGCCTGAATGCTCAAAAGCTAACATTTTGAATGCTCAAGATCTAACATTTTGAATGCTCAAGCTCTACGCTTGGATGCCCAACCACTGTGTACTGGATGCTCAAGTTATACACTTGAATGCTCAAGCTCTACGCTTGGATGCCCAACCACTGCGTACTGGACGCTCAAAGCCTGTACTTTGAATTCTCGGATTCTGCCGTCCGAATGCTCGAGCTCTACGCTCTGAATGCACAAGTCCGAAACTTGATAGAAGCTCTAAGCTTAAAACAAACACACACGCACGGGCCCGTGCACATATTGCATTATCACATCGAGTCTGCATCATCATATTTGTTCACATCTAACAACCATCATCACACATATACACTCTGCATATCTCCCATGAAGCAGGTCAACCCTGCCATCAAACCGGCTCTACGCCTCAGTTTTATTGATCGGTTCAGTGCCCTGATCCTTTGGCTCTACGCCAACACTTATGATGAGAAAGCTCCGTGCGCAGACCATCAGAATGCAACCAGCTCTACGCTTCGGTTCAAATCACATCAAGCTCTAAGCTCCGACAACCCAGGCCGTCGCCTCAAAACTGCAGCAGGCTCCACGCCTCAATCTAATCACCTCAGGCTCTCGCCTTTTGATCAATACCAGCTCCGTGCTTCGGTCCTATCAAGCTCAGTTCTATCACCTCAGGCTCTTGCCTTATACCAGCTCCGCGCTTCGGTTCAAACACGACAAGCTCTAAGCTCCGACACCTCAGGCCTTCGCCTCACGACCACAGCAGGCTCTACGCCTCAATCTAATCACCCCAGGCTCTCGCCTTGTAACCACAACCGGCCCCACGCCTCGGTTCCATCACATCAGAAGCTATCACCTTAGGCTCTTGCCTTATGACTACAATCGGCCCCGCGCCTCGGTTCCATCACATCAGAAGCTATCACCTTAGGCTCTTGCCTTATGACTACAACCGGCTCCGTGCCTCGGTTCCCTCATTCCCCAAAGCTCCGTGCTCCAGTTACTGGCCCTGCGCCCTCCACATCTCAAAAACGAACCGGCATCCAACTCATCCTAGCAGATGGTTTGGATTCCACCCCATTACATCAATTCCTTCCAGCTCATTCGCAAGGATAGGCTACTCTACCGAGCCCCTCTCAGTCAAAGTAAGGATGATCAAGAAAAGCAAATGCACCTGCCGTGTACTGATCTACCCCAAAATACTAAGGAAGCTCTCCGTAAAAACTCCCCCCGGCAGCCCAGCGCTCCTTCAACTACTCTTTGCCAAAACCCTGGCTCAGTCTAGGTACGTTGCACTACGGCTTTTTAAGCCCAAAGGTACGTCTTCTGTCTCTAACCCTCCAAACTTTTTACTTTTTCTTTATTGCCCGAACTACGGTTGGTCTGAATTTCACTTGCAGAATACGTAGGCAGCCTCCCGGCCAGACCATAACAAAACCTTTTTCAAAAACCCCTTGGAATAGTGGTTGGACCAAATTGAGTTGCTTTTTACAACTTTGAATTCAGTCAAAGAGGGGCATCTGTAGACACCCCAATTTGGCCTAACGATTATTTCAAGTCCCACCTTGGGACCATCCCGATGATGAAATGGATACAGTGATTGCTAATTTCCTCCTTGAGAACCTTAGGACTTTCGGTAAGAACTTTGAGCCACTTAGAGGACCCAATTCAAAGCCATACAGCCTTTCAGACAAAAATACAGAAGCCTAGGAGAATCCATCTGTCGGTCGTGACATCGATCCCACGGCCCTAACATCATTTCCTCACCCAAGCAACCTGTTGCTAGCAAAATCTCCCTGAGAGATCAATCCCTCGGCCGCAAGATCTATCCTTCGGCCGAGACATCCATTACTCGGCCGTGATATCCTTTACTCGGCCGCCAGATCGACCTTTTTCCAGACTCTGGAACGTGTTCTGTCAGACGTTTGATCCAACTACACTACCTTCCCGATGCGTTCGGGCTACGCTCAGAGATTGCGACGTAGAGTTAGAGGTGCATTGCAATTGCAATTGCAATCATGCCATTTGATTGGCCGGAGTGAGTCACCAATTGCCTATATAAAGGGCCTTTGGACTCCGAAAATATACACACAAAATTCGTTAGAGAATACACTCTCTCAAGCCACGAAACTGTCAAAATACTCTCTCAATCCCACTCCTCAAAAGCCTTAACCTCCCGAATGTAGCCGTCAGTCCGGCGATCAAACCCCGAAGTTCATACCCTAACCCTAGGGTTTTCAATCAAGCAATCAGTCAATCACACCCAATCCGAAACAATCAAGCAACTGAGGGATCAAGGTGGTGAGGCCCAACGGCCTCTGGTTTGTTTAATTTATCGTTCTTACGCTTAATCACAACTTTCTGATTATCTGTTAATCGTATAGTCTGGTGAGGAAGAACACCGACCGAGGCTTCAATCCCTCGGCCGGTACATCAAACCAGGAGGAACCCTCGGCCATGACATCCATTCACCGACCGCGGGATCCATCTCCCTGGGACAGTTTGTTTTGTTCTGCTTTTCTTATGCATGCTTTATTTATCGCACTGGCTCACCCTTTACTGCTTAAAGGTTAAAAACAAACTATGTGTTACAATTAAACAAAGTGTGTGCATGTCTTATGTTGAATTACTATGGGCCAGTCTCACGGCTGGACAGAGAGGGGTGCCTAACACCTTCCCCTTACTGTACTTTTGGCTCCCGTACCCAGAATCTCTATCTGTTTTCCTGGTTTTAACAAACTAGGTGGCGACTCTGTTTTGATGATAACCGCTATCATGTGACGATGTTCCTAGCCATGGGAATGTCCATGATTTTGGTTTACGAAGCAAGCAACCAATCGAGCAAACAAACATGGTCAATCTGTATGGCGATACCCCGTTTGGAAGGTGTCTACACCGATCATCGCTCTCTCTCTCCGATCATCTCTCTCTTTTGCACACATCTCTCTCTCTCTCGCTGCTCTCTCTCCCGTCTCTCTCATCTCTCTCTCTGTTCTCTCATCTCTCTCTCGGTTATGGATGATACGGATACACTCGGGGGTGATCACCCGTTGAGGATCGAGGTTACACCACCCCCGATCTTTCCGGAGGGTGGCACGGCAGTCGGGGAGGGGCCGGAGACTGTGGGGGTCTCGGCCCAAGCGACATTGGCCGAGGAGGCTTCGGCCTCGGTTGCCGAGGCGATCGGTAGTGGTGATGGTGACGGCGGTGGTGATGTACTGGCCGGCTACGGCCAAGGCACGGAGAGTTCGGGTGCAATGGCCCGAGGGAGTGAGGAGGAGGCGACGGGTCGGGTAGAGGGTGTGACCGGTTTAGAGGAAAGGGTCTCAGAGGCTCACGACAGCGGCGGGTTGGTTGGAGCGGAGGTGGAGACTGAGGCTTCTCCTGTGAGAGAGCCTCAGACTGACTTGGGGAAGGGCCCTGTTGTCGAGGAGGAGTTGGTGGAGGAGAGGGAGACACCGGCTATGTTTGATAGTAGTGGTGAGGGCGCAGGGTCGTCGCGGCCTATAGGCTTAGGTGACTACCTAGAGGAGGCGTCACTCGACGACCTGGTTGAGACCCTACGGGGAGTGCCCAGGCTGGCGGCGGCTCTGTTTGAGTCTCAGGAGAGGGAGCTCCAGGCCGAGGGCTGCTGGCGGGCCACAGGGATTAGAAGAGGAGGCCAGGGACGAGGCAGTCCCTCGGAGGAGTGTTGTGGAGGAGGCGACGGAGGCCCTATGGGGGCGAGGAGCTTAAGTGGCGGAGTCCTACGTGCCCTTTCAGCACGTGGTGGTTCCTACCCTTTTAGATGCCTACAGGCCGGAGCGGCCTACGTACGACGAGGCCCTGGTCCTGAAGGACCCACAACAGCACCTTTCCTTGCGCCGAGACGAGGTATACCTTAAACACTTGCATTTCAAATTTCAATGTATCGCACTTTCATTTTCTTATTTGAATATCGTATTTGCCTTGAATTGTATACCTGTTTACTGAACATTATCAACTTATTGCAACAGGCGATCTCCGTCTCGTGTTACGACGATGCGGCCGACGTGCCGACGTTTTGGGAGAGGCTCCCCGAGGCTGTGAGGGGGATAGTGAGACAGGTGGGCTTTGAGGAGTTCGTCAGCGTGTTGACGAGGGCGAGCAATGATCGCCAGGTGGTGAGGGCACTTGCCGAGAGGTGGTGGGACACGACGAATACGTTCCACTTCCTTTTTGGTGAGCTGACGGTGACGCCTCTAGACTTTGCGGCGATCACCGATCTGAGGGTCGGGCGTGACCCTATCCCCTATGACGCCGTTATGGGGAGGAGTGCGGTGTTCCAACGAGAGATGCTGGGGTACGTGCTGAGGGTAGAGAGGGAGGATGCCCAGTACGCCCAGCTCTTGGGGTTTTGGACGGAGGAGCTTCCGACGGACAGGGTGCAGGAGGAGCAGATGGCACGATGTTTCTTGTTGTACTTGCTCAGTGCGTCCCTGTTTCCCAACAGGCGCAACCGAGTACACCTTTCGCTCCTACCGGCCTTGAGGGATGTCGGGGAGATCGCCCGTTTGACTGGGGTGGCGCGGCTTTGGGGGCGTGTTACGCCTTCATGGGGTCTCTTTCCCGGGGAGCGGGGAATAGCCTTGGCGATTACTGGAGAGTCTGGGAGGTATATTTCAAACTTCTCTTGCGCTCATTTGTCTTTCCATTTACTTATCGCATATCCTGTGCTTATCCTTGATGTTTAATTCTGCAGCTGTGGACGTACGAGATACTAGACATGTACCCGCCCGAGACCTCCTGCCCTAGTGACATAGTACTTCCCCGGGCTCTGCGTTGGTCCAAGGAGTTCCGGGGAGTGAAGAAAGGGAAGGGTGACCTGAACGCCTACCGCCTCTTTCTGGACGAGCTGCGTCCTGACAGGGTATGACTACACCTTGCATGTTTCTATTTGTTGATACTTCTATTCGAACCTTATGCTGATGTTGCATATCCTTGATTGCAGGTTCGCTGGCGGGTATGGGACCGCTTCGAGCTCCCTTACTTGGTCTGGAGTCGGGAGGTGACGAGGGGGAGAGTGCTTCTCGAGTCCCCTTACGGCTGGCAGTGGTACCTGGGTGACCGGGTGTCACATCAGTCGCTGAGGGTGGACGTTTTTTGAGTCCCTGGTCCCCTTCCTGCTTTGGTGCAGAGGACGATCTAGTACACTCGGGAGGAGATGGAGCGGTTCGTGCGACCGGACCCTGAGCTGGAGCCACTTTTTCAGGCGGACGCTGACTACTCCGAGTACCGGGCTCGGTACTTGATGCCGAGCTTTGGGGTCCGAGCTGCTGCCTGGGAGGCGACGCTACGAGCGTCGGGTGGTAGAGGCGGAAGAGGAAGGAGAGGAGGGAGAGGAAGAGGAAGAGGGCGCAAAGGTGGTGGTAGCGGTCGGGGTGATGGTGCAGGCACGGGCGGAGTCAGCTTGCCCCGACTCTCCTGGACGGTGGACGTGACGACTGCCTAGGGGGTTTCTGGTGTAGTGGTGGTGCCACGTCCCACAGCTGCAGCCCCGGAGTTTCTTGCTCAGGTATGACACGTATTCTTTCGCCGTTTGCATGCACTTGCTATTATCACTGTACATTCTAATCAATTTGCCCATTGTGCAGGCGACTCCAGAGTATGTGAGGGAGATGGTGGAGGCCATGATGGGCCTGGAGCAGCTGGTGAGGCAGTACGCCATGGGCCATGCCCCAGAGGTGCTTCTTCGTGCTGGTGGGACGATGGTAAGGCTCTCAAACCCTTTGCTTTACTTCTTATTGCCTATACTATGATTACAATGTAAATGATGAATGTCACGTTATTGCAGGCTGGAGGAGGGGCTTCACGCGGGCTGCGCAGGAAGTCTGTGCGCATGCAAGCGCATCAGGCTTCCTCTGCTGGCTCTCGGGAGGAACCTTCGTCGAAGAGGCCACGACTTTCTGGGGAGACAGAGGATGAGCCTATCGACGTCTCCGACGAGATCGAGGAGCCTACAGACGTTGACCTAGGGGACAGCTCAGGGAGCACTGTGCCCAGGGTGACAGGTACTCAAGAGGCGGCCAGTTCCCAGGTGGAAGAGGACTCCGGGGAGGATGACGAGGAGGACGAGGACGAGGATGAGAGTTGAGCTCCCTCTTTTATTTGTTTTCACTTTTGCCTTTTAGTGGAGCCTGCGTGCTTCTTTTTGGGATGGTGCCTGTTTACCCTTGGTAGATAGGATTTTTTTGAGCATTGGGCTTGCACGCCTTCTTAAGCTTTGTACTTCAACTCATGGATATTTTGGAATTATATGAGAGTTTGTTCTTTCAATGTTCATGCCATTCAATTCCTTTTATTTGTCATTTGTATAAAGAAGATTGAATAACTAAAACAATAACCAGCGCATGCAACTAGTCTTAGGCCATAAACTGAAGTGAACTCAAGCTTTGTGATGAGCAATATGTTGGGACATAGGTACATTGACGTTGGAATAGAAATCAAAGAAGGTGAATAATTCTGAAAAATTGACACTCAATACAAGAATGCCCTTGTCATCAACACTCGTACGACAATAGCGACCTTTAACATTCAACACATGGCTAGAAAATCTGAATTCTTGTTTGAAAATTGCTTGAAAAGCACGAAAATGTTGATTTTAGAAGGTGACACTCTCAAATTTTAACTTTGAACACGAAACGGAACTTGGACCAGGTTACTTTTGACCACTATGACCAGTGGGACTTGAAAAATCAACTTGGAATGACTTGAAACGGATTTCGACACCTTGACACGGCTTAAGAAACAATTTTATCGACTTTTGGTGCCACGACCTCGAATTTTAAGAGCTGACTCGAAGCGGAACTTCCCCGAAGTCCCAAATACCCATTGAGGTGTGTCCTGGGGGCTGGTGATGCCTGCAAGTGCCTCGAATTGGTTTCAAGCCTCTGCTGCCAAAGTCTGCAGAAATACAGACTTGATACACTACGCGGGGCTCCAAAGTGCCGCGCGGGATTTCATCAGATCCCGCGGCGTACCCATGTTATGCCGTGGTTTTTCCTTTGGATTTACTACGCCGCGCGTTACTCCAATACGCCGTGTGGCACTATTTTCCTGACATTTGCTGCTTCCCAAGACAGATTGCACGATGGTTGGAGTTTGAACTATTCTATGGCAATTCCGAGCCAGTGCATGTCTGCTTTATTCTTTTAGGGGATGACCAAGCTTTTCCCTATGCAAGACCCATGGAAAATTTACACTTTTGGAACCCGAGGCTCTTTCGAAAGTTGAAGTTGTCTCCTCCACCCTTCCTATAAATTCAGGCCTTGGGCCTCAAACTCACCATATCTCTCTTAGTCTTTCACCTTCCTTTTAGCCTTCCCCTCCTCTCAATGGCTCTTTCCCTCACCGGTTCTTTACGCCCATGGTTGGTTTCCATGGAGGGGGTTGATTGGCTCAACTTTCGGGCACATGGTCTCTACTCCATGAGATACCTTCGCAACATCCGCCTCGTCCCGAGCTCTTGAGGGCTGCCACAAGTCTTTGGGACCCAGAGGTGCAAGTATTCCACTTTGGCGAACAAGAACTTTGCCCCACGATAGAAGAGTTCTGCGCCTATCTCGGCGGCTTCGGCTCTAGATAGGTCATCGTCCCTCCTGTGCACGAGAACATGTCCAAGGTTCTTGCTGCCTCTCTAGGGTTGAATGATGGTGTTGCTCGTTACTTGGTTAGCAACGGCCATCTAAATGTGATGCGCCTTATTGAAATGTTCTCTCCTCTTGGTGACCCTGCGGACACGACCTACCACACTTGGCGCATGACCGCTCTTTGCATGTGCTTGCTTGCTGCCTACTTCTTGGTTCCTTCCACTAGACATGCGAGCTCGGCGTTGGTTAGCATTGCGGTGCAGATCGAAGCTCGGAAAGATGTGATCCCAATGGTATTGGCTGAAACGTTGATGGGCTTGGACAAGGTTCATTCTGGAGAGACTGAGACTTTTGGAGGTAGTCCTCTCCTGGTTGGTTTCCCACTCCCCTTTCCTCTTCCGAGCTTTTCTCTTATTATCATTTGGCTTGGCTTTCTATGGTTTCTCACTTGTTTTCTCTCTTTGGCAGATTTGGCTTTGCGACAAGGTGAATGTGCTGACTCTCCCTCCTGGCAACTTGGTGTACGAGGCTAGGTTGTTGTCCTCGCGGTGCTTTGAATTTGCAGACAGGCGAGCTTCCGAGTCGGTTAACTTCTTCAAACATCAGCGGGCTGAGACTATTTCCTGGAGATGCTCATGGCTTGACCTTCCGCCAATGACTGTTCACTATATGGGCCCTCAGTGGGTGGTTCTTGCTGGTTTGGAGGCCTTCACCTTCTACATCCCCTATCGGATTCAGCGTCAGCTTGGTTTGAGGCAGGAGGCTCCTGCTGAAGTCCTGGTGGACGTGGTTCTGCCTTTCTTCCGCCATTCGGCTCTTTGCAACTACCAACGATTCTGGAGGTCTCGCGAGGTGACCGATGCTCATCCTTACCCATCTGTGGCAGTGCGCGGGAGTTACAGGAAGTGGCTCAGGAGGGACATTGCTGCAAGAGTGGGAGCCCAAGGAAACTGACTCGATCTTACTACCATGGCTGTTGAATAAATCGTGGACCCCCCTTTATTTTCGAAAATCATGCTCAGCCCTATGTATTAGAAGCAGTTATTTCAATAAAGTGAGTTACATAGGGTTTCCCCCTCTCTAATTCCGCCTTTCTGAATACTGTCATCCTGGATTTTGTTTTGATTGATTGTGACCGAGTCTCACAGTGAGACTGCCTACGTATCCTTTTTGGTAAAGGAATCAGGTCATGACGTAGTTCAAGGATAGGGTTCGCTCTGGTTTTGACACTCTCCTTTTGCGCTATAATTTTTGCCTAGTACCGCCCTTTTGGGTTTTCGGTCTAGCGAGCTCGTTCATTGTATGCCTTAACTTTTGCCTAAGATGCCCTTGCGGGTTTTCATCCTAGCAGGCTTTTGCTTTAACTTTTGCCTGGAACTGGCTGCCTTGCAGCTTTCAGCCCAGCGAGCTTCTCTCAGGGGTAGTAACGCTTGAGTTGATCTAGGTTGACCAGAGTTGAGAATTCATTTCCATCCAAGTCAATGAGTTGCGCAGCTCCTCCAGACAGGACGGTCTTGATGATGTAAGGCACAGACCACTTTGGTCGGAACTTTCCTCGTGGATCATAGACTGGTGCCCGGATCTCCTTAAAACCATGTCGCCTTCTGCTAAGTCCCGGGACTTTACCTTTTTATTGAATGCGCGCGCGATCCTCCTTTGATATCCTTGAATATGGTAAAGTGCCCTCAAGCGACGTTCATCAAATAGCATGAGTTCTTCAAATCGGTTACTCAGCCAGTCTACCTCTCGAACATTACATTCGATCATAGTTCGGAGGGATGGAACCTCTAACTCTATGGGAAGTACAGCTTCCATACCGTAAACCAAAGAGTACGGAGTCGCCCCTGTTGGTGTACGTACGGACGTGCGATATCCCCATAATGCCAACGGTAGTTGCTCGTGCCAATCTCTTGCAGATTGAATGGTCTTTTCCAGAATGGTTTTGATTGTTTTGTTGGCTGCTTCCACGGCCCCATTAGTCTGCGGTCGGTAAGTTGTTGACTTGTGTACTTGGATCTGGAACTCATCCAAGACTTCTCTGGCTCGACCCTTAAAATGAACACCGTTGTCGGACACGAATGCCTGCGGGACCCCGTACCGATAGATGACGTTTTGTTTGATAAAGTGTGCGACTTGGACTGCGGTCAGGGTTGCATATGAGGCTGCTTCCACTCACTTCGTAAAGTAATCAATAGCCACTAGGATGAACTTATGGCCATTAGAGGCTGCCGGCACAATCCTTCCGATGACATCAATACCCCACGTCGAGAAAGGCCAGGGCGAGGTTGTTTGTTGCAGTTCATGTGGTGGAATGTGTGTGAGGTTAGCGTGAATCTGGCACTTATGACACCGTCGTACGTATTCCACACATTCCGTCTCCATAGTGGACCAGAAGTAGCCCTGTCTCAGAATCTTCTTGGCAAGCATCATACCATTCATGTGAGGACCGCATACGCCCTTGTGGATTTCCTCCATCACTCTTTTTGTTTCCACACCATGAATACACAGCTTGTGAGTGCCACAGTGAGATCTTTGGTATAGATTTCCTCCACAGATGATGTATTGAGCTGCCATTCTCCGAAGAGCGATTCTATCTTTCTTACTGGCCTCGGTGGGATATTTCCCCCTTTCCATGAATCTCCAGATATCGTAAAACCAAGGGTGACCATCTTCGGGCTCGTTGATGACCATGACATGCTGGTATACTGGGGTATCCCTTTGCTCGATCACAATTGGCATTAGCTTTACACCGACAGGGATTTCGACCATGGAGGCCAATGTTGCCAAGGCATCAGCGAATTGATTTCTAAGTCTCGGGATGTGAGTGAAAGTTACTTTACTGAAATGGGGAATGAGATCTTCGAGATCTTGATGGTATGGCTTTAACTTCTCTTCCTTGACCTTCCAATCACCATTCGCTTGAGAGACAACCAAGTTTGAGTCTCCCAAGACTTCCAATTTTTCTATACCGATTTCAATGGCTGCTTCCATGCCTACAATACAAGCTTCATATTCCGCCTGATTGTTAGTGACCTCGAAGTTAAGCTTGAATGCAAGTGGGATATGCGATCCATCCGGCGAAATCAATAGCACACCGATCCCAAATCCTTTCTGATTGGCTGCTCCATCAAAATACAACCGCCACACATCTTCAGCCACGGTCATTATGTCTTCATCAGGGAACTTGAATTCGGCATCTTCCCCTCCCTCGACTGGATAGTCGGCCAAGAACTCCGTGACAGCTCTTCCCTTCACCGACTTTCTGGTGACATACTTTAACTCGAACTCTGCCAGCATCAATATCCATCGTGCCATTCTTCCTGTGAGTGCCGGCTTCTCAAATAAGTACTTCAAAGGATCCATTCGGGATATCAACCTTACTGAGTAAGCCAGCATGTAATGTCTCAACTTTCTGGAAGCCCAAACGAGCGCCCAACACGTCTTTTCTAATGGAGTATAGCGTTCCTCGGATCCGACCATCTTTTTGCTATGGTAGTAGACAGCTCTCTCAACCCCATCGTCTCCTTCTTGTGCCAGCATACATCCCATGGAAGACGGAGTGACTGACAAGTATAGGATCAAAGGTTTTCCTGGTTCTGGCAGCATCAAGACTGGTGGATTCCTCAGATAGGCTTTGATGGTCTCGAAGGCTTGCTAACATCTGCCGTCCCTCACAAATGGTGTTCCCTTCTTAAGTAGGCAAAATATGGGTTCACATGTTGAAGTCAATCTCGCAATAAACCGGCTGATGAACTTCACTTTGCCAAGGAAACTCCTTACATCTTTTTCTGTCCGTGGTGGTTCCATTTCAAGAATGGCCTTAATCTTTGATGGATCGACTTCGATGCCACGAGTGGTGATCATAAACCCAAGCATTTTCCCTGTAGTGACTCCGAACGTGCATTTAGCTGGATTGAGGTGCATCCTGTATCTCCTTTTGTTTTACTGGTTTTGCATCAGGATAAAGGGGAATCCGGTGTTCCACGATTTCAGGATCGATTCCGGGCATATCAGCGTGCGACCATGCAAAAACATCTTTGAATTCTTTTAGCAAATTTACAAGAGCCTGGCGTTCTTCTTCTGACAGCGCGGAACCGATCTGAACTACTCGGGGATTCCCTTCATCCCTCAAATTTATTGAAACAACCTCTTCTTTTACAGGCTGAGCATGCCTTTCGTTTTCCCTTTCGATTAGGGACCGAATTTCTTTAGGGATTTCCCCATCGAAATCGATCTCTTCATCATCGGGGTCGACACAATTTATTTCAAAGTCAGGAAAGTAAGCGGAACCAGATTCATTTCTTTCATCATAAGCAGAGGCCTCAGGGGCACCATACACACGGGTAGACTCAAACTCAAAATACAGACTCTGAGGAGTTGGGCCAAGAGGCACCGACCCGGACTCAACTGACTCAGAAGACTCAGAAGACTCGGAAGACTCTAAGGACTCAGATTCAGACTCAGGCTCATGACTAGTTGCACTTGGTATGAAAGTCCAATTCTTATAATCCCCAACAGCATCCATGATGAGTGAAGTCGGGTCTTCGGGGGCCTCCTGCCCCAGCATCTGCACTTCTGCTTCCATAGCTATACCTAATGGTTCGTCTTCCTCAAATAAGGTCGCCAGACTACCCAGGGCAAAGGTTTCAACCTAGTCAGCCATCTTTGCTTGTTTGATCACTGCTTCCAATTCTTCATCACTTTCAGGCCAGACATCATTAGCGAATATCTCAAACCCTGGTAGGAAGGTGTTGGTTTCTTTGTCCCAGAATGGTTCCGGCTGCCCTCAGTAAATCTGCTTTGCCTCCTCTCTGACAAAATAGTCCTCCAACCTGTCCCCCTTCTTTTCTTTCCTATCCTCAGAAGGGTGGTATCCCAAGCCTGTTATGCGGGTTAAAGTTCCCGGTTCTTCAAACTGCGCTGGCCCCTAGAGATTCTTTCCCAACCCCAAACCTAGCATGTAGGACATTCTCTTCATTATCTTTATGGCGACATTACTAATGACGAAGTCGTCATCAATCTTGACGGTGAAAACAGAATTAGAGGTATCAAGCGAAAAGCCACCTAAAGCAATGTCTTCCTCTCCGTGTTGTATCTCCAAGAGTGGGGCATTGTCTTCAACGGGAGCGTGAATCCCAGAGTCGCCATGAATGGTGAGCATCCCAGTTTCAAGTCCCAGTCTAATTTTCTGATGGAGTGTTGAAGGAACAGCCATGATGTCAGGCCTATGCAACCAAGGTCTACACAGCAGTAGATTGAAAGAAGCAGGGATGTTTACCACATGAAACTCCACTTCTGTTTGATAAGGTCCAAAAGTCATCGGAAGCATGAGGGTTCCAACTACGTTCCGACGAGTGTTGTCATAGGCTCGGACTTTGACTTCTGATGGAGAGAAATCATTATTTTTGTACCCCAAGCAATAGGCAACACGGAGTGGACAAACATTGATTGCTGACCCATTATCAATCAGGATTACTGGTACCCACTTTCTGTGGCATTTCAGAGTGATATGGAGTGGGCGATTGTGATCAGTCCCTTCAGTAGGTAAATCTCGATCAGTGAAAGTAATGGCATGTTTGATGGGTATGGTTTTGATGAGTGCTACGAGTTCATCGGGGGTTATGGTGGAAGGAACTTTTAAGTGAGAAAGGGCTTGAATGAGTCCTTCACGATGGCGAGTGGAGTGAACAAGTACGTCCCAAACAGACATTTTGGCTTGAGTCTGCTCAAGTTGGCGCTTGATCATTCCCTCAGGGCGAGAAGGCTCCTTAGCTGGTGGGGCAAAGGGTTGGAAAGTATCTTTGATTGGAGTAACGAAAGGGTTTGAAGGTTCTTTGGTTAGTGGAGCTAAAGGGTTGGAGGGTTCTCTGATTTGAAGGTTAGGAGGTTGATAGATTCGACCACTCCTGGTCAATTGACCAATCTGTTGGTACTTAGACTCCTCATTCCACAAATCAGCAAGGGCCTTGCGCTTGTTTCCAATAGTGGTGTCTTGGAGATTGGCAGCCAAGTCAGCGATAACCAGATCTTCCCACAGATCCTCGGGCTTCCATTTTCAGCTTCTGCCACTGCTCTGTTTACGGTCCATTCTTCATTTCCCACCTTTATGTTGATGATCTATGTATTTACCCATGGATTCGTTTTGGCTCCTGGTTCATCTTCCCACAAATTCATCATGGCGACATCAACGTCCTTCGGGAAAGTAACAGATGACTCCAATTTAGCTTCATTTGCCAGATAATCCATTGGGTCAAACTCATTGCTCTCCACCTCTTCTTCTGGCCCCGGCGGTTCTAGATACGGGGCGAGACCCACATTGTTGTACGGATCATTGACGATGAGGTCGTGGAGGTAGGAGGGATTTGGTTGGAATGGAGCAAGTTCGGGTCAATTGTAGGTTGTCGTCTGAGGCTGGTATTCTTTTGCAAATAGCATGGGTATAGAGAAAGTGTCTAGAGGATCATTCTAGGCCAAAAGTTGGTATTCATCCGGGATTGGGTTCCATTCCCATTCAGGCATATCTCTGGAAAGTTCTCATTTTTTTCGAACATCATGTACAGAGAAAACCCATCAAGAGGGTCAGCATGAATGTTTTGCCAATCAATTTCCCATCCAGGTTCAAAGAATGGGTTCATATCTCCTTGAAAATTGGTGGCCTCGAATTTTTCCCAATTAGCAATCAAATCTCCCCATTCCTAAAGGAAACAGAGAGCAATTTCTTCGGGAACTTCCACAACTAGCTTTGTTTCGGTATCAGAGATGATGAATGGGGTTGGATCAAAGTTTTGGGCAGTTTGGCTTCTGGTTTGGGTGATTTGGTTGATATGGAAGGGGGTATTATGTTGCGGCAAGGGGTTTGTCATGGTGTTTGGTTTGTCTGAGGGAGGGGTATCAATGACTTTATTGTCAGTGAGGTTTTGAATCTCATGACGGAGGCGAATACAGTTGTCAGTGGTATGGCCATGCATTTGGTGGAAATCACAGTAGACATTCTGGTTCAGGTTAGGTGGAATGGTTTGTGGTGGCGGGAGAGGGTTCAGCACTCCCACTTCGGTAAGCTTCTTGAGTAAAGCGGATCTAGGAGTGCTAAACTGGGTAAAGACTCTATTCTGGGACTTTGGTTTTTCGGAAATTTGGTTTACTTCTGCCGGCTTGGCGGATGAAGTTCCAACCTGATTGGTATTCCCGAAGAGGACATTGCTGTTTCCCGAATATACCCTTTTGGTCTTTGATCCTGATTCCTTCTTCTCCAATGTACCATCTCGTAAGGCCTCCTCCACAGCCAAGCCCGAGTCATTGAAAGTTTTGAAATTTGGGGCTGCCTGGGAGAGGACCATGTATGGGGCAAAAGAGCTTGGCAGGTTCTTGGTGATGATCCTTATCTGTTCTTTCAAATCTGGTTTGTTTTGCATCTGAGCGGCCTTAGCCCTCCAACGTTTTATGAAATCAGCGAAACTTTCTTTCTCACCCATATTGGTGATCTCTAGCTCCCTTGTGGTCATTTTTAAATCAACGTTGAAATCATATTGAGCCACAAATCCTGTCCCAATATCTTCCCAAGTCCTTTTCTTAGAGGGTTCAAGAGTAAGAAATCACTGCAGGGCTGGTCCTGACAGAGATTCGTGAAATAGCTGAGCCATGGCTTCCTTTTCAATCCCCCTCATGGTGAGAGAACCAACATATCCTTGGAGGTGCGCCTTTGGGTCTCCGGTACCGTCAAACTTCGCGAAATCCACTCCTTTGAACTTCTCCGGTAACTTAGCGTTGGGGAATAAGCACAATTTATTCATGTCAATTTCTCCTCTTCCTAATCGCTTATTTTCTTGCACAGATTCTTCCAATTTACCAATTTTAGCCATAAGGGCGACTAAATTGGGATCAACTGCTGGTGTATCTTTGGCCGGTGTCTCACCCTTGGGTATGTCAGTCTTAACTAAGAGCTTGTCACAAACCTCCTGTATAGACTCCATTATCATATTCATGTCGTTTTTCATGGATGCAACCGAGGCTTTGAGTTGTGTATCCATGCCAGCAAGGGATTGCCTAAACTGGGCGTCCATGGCGGCCATGTTCTGTTTAAGCTCTTCTACCCCATTTCCTTGATCAGCCATTGGCAAGGGACTTCCAGGTGACAGTTCTGCTAGAGACTCTTGTATTGCTAATCTTGGCGAAACCGCTAATGACGACTGCCCTTCCTGTTCTATGTGGACTTCAAACAACTGGGTTCCTTCTAGGGTGTCTACGTGAACTAATCTTTGGAACGGACGAAACCAATTGGGTAAAGCCTCTCTTTTCTACAGGCGATCAATGTTTCTTAACTGGCTAGAAGACAAAAGGGAACAGCTTAGACCCTCATCCCAAGTGATCGTCCTACCTTCTACACGTCTCCTGAATCCTAAGACCTACCGTGACTTGAGTCTCACTTGAGGCATTTGTACAGAAGATTTCTGATGGTCCGGGTAGGTACTGTTAGGCAGGTTAAATTCCAATCGCTTCGAAACCAGAGCCAATCTCCTTACCTTGACCATCCGAGACAGAGCAATGTGACCGTCAGAATCCAGATATGCATACCTTCAAGGTTAGTCCCAAGTCAAGGGAGCCGTTCGGGCACGGCAGACACCAGAGGTATCACAACTTCCATGGATTTACAGTCTCCTAGACCGACCGGAAAGTCCTAAAGAATTCTAAGGGAGCCTAATCCTCTAGCCTGCAAGATGCAATGATGTGTGAATGATATGCATGTACAGAAAAGAAATACACATAAACAGGATATATCACATAAGTCCTAGCCACGGGTTCCTGTCCTAGTTGGGAAGGTTCTATGGTTATGTACGAGTGCATAGGCCGGTTTTGGTCTCAGAAGGGTTCCCCGGACTAGAGCCAAGATGTACTACCCCATGTCAAGTGTATTGCAAGACAATGGTTGAACAGCACGATGGCCCATCATAGTCGAGGGTTGCTAGGCATCCCGGGAGAGCTAGTCACCGGTAAACCGGGCAAGATTGCCGAGACACGCTAACGAGGCTTGTGCGGGTGCATAGTGTAAAAGAAAGTTAAGTTTTCCAAATTGCATTAAGTCCCCCAAGTAAGATGCCTTTCAAGTTTGGCCCTCTTGATTATTCAACACTCTTTTATTCTTTCTTTTTTTTTAAAAAAAGTGCAAGTAAAGCATTGAATAAAAGTCCCCAGCAGAGTCGCCACTGTAGGCTCCCACGCCCGGCGCGTTCAAAGAGTCGCCACCCGAATTTTTGAGATGGATGATCCGAGAAACCGAGAGTTTGTTTTGAAAAGAAAGGCTTTTGATCTAGCGAAACCACTGAGGTTTTGGATTCGGGGGCCACGTTACGAGCGGAGAAGGTTTTGTTGAAAAAGCACCCCGCTCGCCCGATGAAAACCGGTCTCTACTAAGCAATTTAAATGGGGGATTTAATACCATTCGGAAAAACCTCAAAAACACATACGGGAAAGGGAAACAAGATGGAGTATATCACATTGTCGTGCGAGTGGTGCTTACTGTACAGAAATGGCAAAAGATGATGAGACGAGGCTATAAATAAGAAAAGCTTGTAAACAAGTTGTTTGGATCACCATCGTCTGACGCACGGCGTACCGCTATACAATGCACGGTCATATGATGTGTCGTGCGTTGTTCCGACCTTATCCTTAGGCTGTCAATAGTTTCCAAAGCCTCGCGCGGCATACCAACACACCGCATGGTGTTACTTTTAAAGCTTCAGAAAGTTCACAGCCATCAGATCATCTCAGAACTGTACCATTCCTCCAAGCCACAAGTAGAAAACCACTTTTTGATACACTTGAAAAGATTTATAGAGTTTACTCAAGGTAATAAAACATGGCTTGTAGATATGGTCTCATTCCGAGACTGCTTTTAGGGTACAGAAACAGATCCAGCAACAGACGATCATGATCCAGACAGTTTGAGCAAGAAAATAACAGTTAACTGAAATGCCGCACGCGTGAGTACACTATGCCGTGAGACGCTATAAAGCGCCGCACGGTATAGCATACCCAGCACAGAAGACTAGTTTTGTTTTATAAAAAACGATTTTTGGGTCAGATCTTAACCGAAAGGGTTAAGCCTGATGGTAGAATGGCCCCCTCAGGGCCAGGGCAAAGCCTAGCCCAAGGAAACTTGGTTTTTACCTTTGATCTTGAGCTTGGATGAAGATTGATGATGGTGGATGGACGTCGGCTAGGTTGGTAAAGAAAAGAGAAGTATGGGTGTGTGTAGTAAATGGGTGTATTGGGTGGTTGGGGTCTCAAAGTTAGTAAGGAACTAACTTTAATGGTGAAGAGAAAAATGGAGCAAGAGGCCTAGAGAATGTCTTTTGGAAGGAACATTCTCAAGACTTGGAAATGGGTAATGGGTGTGAAAGCAAGAAGAGAAAGAAAGGGTATAATGGTGATCAAGGGCCCTTTTCCCTTGAGTGGAGGGGTGTATTTATAGGCAAGAGCCATGGATTTTGAATTACAAATGTTTGAGGTATTTTCTGGGCGGGCCAGAAGTGTGCTTTTAGCTGAGCCATTTTGTAGCTGTGGCTCAAATAGGCGTGGCCGACAGCTTTCTGAGCCAGTCAGAACTTTACCCAAAATGCCGTGCAGCTAACCTCAGGACCGCGTGCGGCGTAATAACTTTCGATACGCCGTGCAGTGTAGAAGTGTCATGTGCGGCATTACAGGTTCGGTCCAGTGCTTTTGGGCTTTCTCTGAGCTTTTGATTTGTTTGGGGCTAAGGGTTTGTTTGGGCTGAGGATCTGTTTGGGGCTGAAGGAATCCTTCATTAAAGCTCGCAAAGGTTCCGTTTCCTTTATTTCATCATCGGGATGGACATAGACCCTTCGAGGTCCGGATTGGGGTGTCTACACCTCCCGAGCTGGCACTCTCGTGCTCGACTACTTCACCCTCAAGCTTTTTCTTCCATTTCCACAATCGCGCCGCCGTCGATTCAACCTCCTCCAATTCTTTACTTACTTTCTCCAATCAATCCCGCCAAGCCGGGAGCTCAAGAAGGAAAGCCATCTGATCTATCCTCTTACAGAGCTAGTCAACCTCTAATTGATAACTTCCCAACGTAGCCAAACCACCATACAGAAATGTAAACTCCTCAGGAGTAGCTTTGGGCAAACTGACATCCTCCAACAATTCCACAAACGATACCAAAGAAATTAGTGCTAACCTCCTAGAAAAGGTACTCATGTTGCCAAGCCGGACAAAGGTACTGGGCCACTGAAAAAAGATGTCGGACAGTTGTAGGTGCGGTCAAAATCATTAGTGCATCAGCTGGAAGACTTTTTGACCAACCAATTGGCCGCGGACACGTGGTAACGACCCGCGCGGGAGGAGAGCCGTGGTCAAAAATTCCATTATAAGGGAGACGGTTGACCACCCAGTAAGAGGAGAACACGTGTGGAGCATGAAAAATGATACTCGCGGAAACGATCCGCGGAAGAGAAGGGACCGCGGAACCCCCGCTTGCTCCGCGGAAGAACTAAAGACGTACCAAAATGGGTGCGATGACAGAGAACCATAGGAAGACCCCGGGGTTCTATTTGGGCCTAGAAGGCAGGGTCCGAAAGGAATCCTGCGGGAAACATGCGATCGCCGCAGGTCGCGACCTCGCTCTAGCGAGAATTGGGGAATTTCTTGTGGCTTGGGACGGAGGTAGCGTCGCGGAAAAGACCTCCGCGGGAGGGCGAGTCTATCCGAGACCTGGAGGTACAGGAGGGACACGTTTTGGGGTCTTATAGGAGTACCGTTCTGGGCCTGACCTAGGCCCAGATGCCCTATAAATACCCCTGACATTCCCACTGATTGCCAGAGCTGACTTTTCCGGAAAGAAGGGGTGTGAGCACTGATTCTGAGGAAGGAGAACATTCTTCCCCGGAGAGAAGGTGACCTCACCCATTCGAGTCCAGAAAAGGTCAGACATCACCCCCGCGAAGAACATAAGGGACACGCTGCCTTTGTCTCTCCCGTACCTCTTGCTCCTCCCTTCACCCCACAAGATTTCTCTCCTACTCCCCCCTTTACTACTAATCATCAGCCAATCGCACCTCTCCAGCTCACATTTCTACACGTAAGCACAGTCAGCGGGAACCCCTTCTCACCCACATTTAGGCGACTCTGCTAGGGATCGAACCCAGGACTCTGCTGGGGAGGTGTCTTTTGGTTTATGGTTAGTACCCGTTCCAAAGAATACATCGAACAGCCACCACCACGCCGTAGAGTAATGATGGCACAGACAACGGTGCGCCAGTTATCGAGGAAGTCGAAGAAACCAATAGTGCAGGCGCGGCCGCACAGACGCTACGGGCCCTCCAGGATGGCCAGCGACAGTTCCTCGAGACGCAGAGACAGCTGCTCGTGGCCTTTACTGGTCTCACTGAGCTCATCTCAGCGGCGCTCCCGAAGGCCACGGTCGGCCAGAGCGATGAACCACCACAGAACCATGCCGGGGGCAGCACTAGCCAGACGTTGTAGCCTCAGGTCCCCCCGACGGTGCCTCACCATTTGCGCTCTGTGCTTGTAGGAGGCATTGCTGGAAACCCCGTTGGGGACCGCCAGAAAGAGGTCGCCGCCGATGGTACCAGCACGCCGTCCGCGGGACCCTACATCACCATGGTGGAAGTCCAGGCCCTGCTGGCGCAGCAAAAAGCAAGCGAGGCAAGCAGAAAGGAGCCAGTCGCTACTGAATTTAGGACCCCATCCGTGGGGCAGTTCATCACTCTGGCAGACGTGTAGGCCCTCCTTACTAAAGAAAAGGCAAAGACAGTTCTACCCTTTCTTCCTAGCCCAGAAATCCGCCATCCCTACCCCGTGACGATCTTATCGCTATCTTACCCGGAAAGGTACACCCCACGAAAGTTCGTCAAATTTGACAGAAAAGAAGGTAGCGCTCAGGAGCACGTGGTCCGTTTTAAAGAATCCCTTGGGGCCCACCCGTCCGACTCTAATTTGCGTCTCCACGAGTTTTCAAAGTCTCTCGTTTCCCACGCGTACACGTAGTATGTCAACTTGGAGCCTTACTCAATCACCACTTGGGAGGAGATGGTGAATAGCTTCTACGCTAAGTTCTTCCAGGTCCGCGAGAAGGTAACGGTGATTAGTCTGACAAAGGAAACGCAAACAAGCGGGGAGGACGTGGTAGATTACATCAGGCGATTCCAAGATCGCGCAGTCGACTGCACTGAGTCGGTGAAGGAAGTTCAACTTGTCGAAATCTGCATTGGCGGAATGATGGATGAGTTCAAGATGTTGCTCATCAACCTGAAGCTGGAAACATTCTCCGCCCTGCTGGAATCCGCGTACAATATCTGCCACGTGGTTAAACCAGCCAGGAAAGATACCTGGAAGGGCAAAGCCACGGGTACCACCATAGCTGTCGCGGAGGCGCCGCGGGCCTAGCAAGCCCCGGGAGGAAGAAAACGGAGAGAGCGTGAAATGGGGCCAGCACCGGATTTCCCCTGCACCATGGATGAGGTGCGAGCCTCGGTGAATGCATGGGTGCAAAACGGAGAACTGGAACTTCCCCCAGTGGAGTACGAACCAACGCGGGAAGACCGCGAGCATCCGCGGTACTGCATGTACCACAGGCATACCAAGCACCCGACAAGTGATTGTTGGTCACTAAAGAGATTGTTCAAGAGAAAGCAGAATGCAAACGAGTTGAGGATAGGACGACGCGACATCCGCATCGAACCTTATCTGGCCCACGGGAATAACAATTGAGACGTATACATGGCGGAATGTTACCCGTTCATGTATGACGATGGAGAAGAAGCCGACAACGATTACTACATGGAAAGAGAAGACGAGGAAGCGTGGGCCTACATGGTCTCTTGCTATGAAGTCACGGAGGAATTTGGAGACGGTGCAGCCCCCGCGGTTACACCTGATCCCAACGCTTCGGTCAAAACATTGCAGAACAGTGCAAAGTTTCGCTCATTCTTTGATGGTTTCGGGTTTACACCGGCAGCCAGGTTGGAAATCACTAAGGCAATTGTCAACATTGCGGAGGTCACCCAGGAATCTTGCATGTCCGCATAAGGGTCTATCCTGCGGACGATCTGGGATGAGTCCAACTCTGTCACTTTCTCAGATGCGGACCGACGAGTGCCGTACACCCATAATCGACCGTTGTACGTTACATCCCGCGTCAACGGGACAAAGCTGAAGAGAACCTTTCTAGATGGGGCCTCCATAAACCTCATGCCCATGTCAACATTCCAAAAGCTGGGAATACAGGACAACCGGATAGTGGAATCCCCAATCACTATTACAGGGTTCGGAGGAGACAGGAAGCAATCTCTGGGATAGGTTGTCGTAGACCTGGAAGTGGGGGCAATCCGCTCAGCCACCAAATTCCACCTCGTCAACGCGGACCCGAATTATCAGATCATTCTCGGCAGGAGTTGGATGCACAAATACGCAATCGTGTCATCCAGCTATCACCAATGCCTGAAAGGAATTTGGGCGGGAAAGAAAGTCACCATCCGCGCGTCGGAAAACCCGTTCGACACTCACGAAGCACACCTCTCGGACGCGGTTTACTTCTCGGAGCTGGGCGAGGTGTCTCAAGCGATCACTGCCAAGCCACGCGCTGTCAAGATCCCAAGGTGGGAAGATATCAAAGATGAGAAGCCGGAGATACGTCAAAGAGACCCATCCGCGGCAGAGGCCGCGGCCCCTAGAAAAATAACCAAAACGAAGGGAGGGGGCAAAATAGTGTACTATTTATGACGGTCCACCGGGGCAGCGGCCGATCATGAAACCGCTGGCCCCGGCGGAACATGCGATGTGATAGAAGAAGAGGTGATAAAAAAGCCGGAGCCCGCTCCGAAGTGCATGCAGGACCAGCCCAAGCCGCAGCTAGAAGCATTAGAAGAAGTCGACCTAAGTGATGGAATGGGCCCACGGAAACTGGTATTTATAAGCAAAGAGTTGAACGGAGAATTCCGCGAGAAGCTAATAGCACTATTGCGTGCTAATTCAGATGTATTCGCGTGGCACTATGAGGAAATGCCCGGCTTAGAACGCATCACTTGGACATTTTTCCCAATTCCAAGCCCGCGAAGCAACCCCAGCGGAAGTATTACCCCGATCTGGAGGGACAAATCAAGGAAGAAGTCGAAAAGCTACGGAAAGCAAGATTCATTCACCCAATCCAGTACCCCGAGTGGCTAGCAAACATTGTCCCCGTAAAGAAGAAGAATGGCCAAATCAGAGTCTGCGTTGACTTTCGCGATCTCAACAAAGCATGTCCGAAGGATGAGTTCCCGCTACCACACATTGACACATCGGTGGATGCCACCTCGGGCCACCAGATGTTCTCCTTCATGGATGGCTTCAGCGAATACAACCAAATCAAGATGGCTCCGGAAGACGTGGAGAAGACGGCCTTCCGGACACCATTGGGAAATTTCTACTACATCGTAATGCCTTTCGGGCTCAAGAACGCGGGAGCGACATACCAGTGGGTTATGACAGCAATCTTTCACGACCTAATGCACAAGATAATAGAAGATTACGTAGATGATCTGGTGGTAAAGTCCAGGGATCGGAAGGACCATCTTGCGGATTTAGCCACCGTCTTCGCCAGATGCAGGAAATTCAACCTTAAAATGAACCCCCTGAAGTGTGCGTTCGGGGTCACCGCGGGCAAATTTTTGGGTTTCCTTGTACATCGCCACGGCATCGACGCAGACGGAGCCAAGATCAAGTCCATCACGGAAATGCCCCCACCCCACTCTCAGAAGACGCTCAAGCGATTTTTTGGGAAGGTATCTTACCTACGGCGTTTCATCCCCCCGATGGCGGAGATCGCGGCACCTTTTGCGGACCTACTAAAAGGAAACGTGAAGTTTGAATGGAAGCAAGAACATCAGCAAGCTTTTCAGCGGATCAAGGCGGCTTTGACCTCTCCCCAGACAATGGTGGCTCCAGTCGCGGGAAAGCCATTGATTCTCTATTTGACCTCTACCCCGAGATCCATTGGGGCCTTGCTGGTGCAAGAGGTAGATGGAATAGAGCGCCCAGTCTACTACATCAGCAGGAAGGTTCAGGGAGCGGAGGAAAGGTACACCGCCATCAAGAGGCATTGTTTAGCCCTCGTTTTCACCGCGCAGAAGCTCCGGCATTACTTCCTATCGTTTCCTATCCAGATAATTACTAAGTGTGACCCGGTAAGATATCTTCTGTCTCGACCCGCCCTCACAGGCCAGGTCGCTCGCTGGTTGTTAACACTTGCAGAATTCGATATCTCATGCGCGACTCCGAAAGCAATCAAATGTCAAGCCCTAGCGGACCTCCTGGCCCAATTTCCAAGTGGACAGTGCGAACCGCTCGAAGAATGTCTACCCGGAGATGGTTTCGAAGCTCTCGCGGCCAGCACAGATGAACAGCACTAGACGCTCAGCTTCGATGGGGCCGCGGGTAGTGGATCAAGAGGCGCAGGAATAGTGTTGCAAAGCGAAGAAGGAGACAGAGTCCATTTGGCCTACAAATTGAACTTCCCCTGCTCCAATAACGAAGCGGAATACGAATCATTGATCTTGGGTCTTTTAGCAGCGGGAGAAAGAGGGATCAAGCACCTGAAGATAGCGGGAGACTCAAAACTGGTAATTCTACAAACAGAAGGAATTTACGTGCTGAAAGAACCAACCTTGGCACCATACTGAACGACGGTCCAGAAATTGATGAAATTTTTCAAAAGTGTGAGCATCATCCACAAGCCCAGATCAGAGAACCGTTTCCCAGACACTCTCGCAACGCTAGGGGCAAAGACGGAATTCGAGGAAAAAAGGGCTTGCATAGAGATTGTGAAGATGTTTGAACCATCCGCAGTAGAGGACTTTTCAGAGCCGACGGAGGATTGGCGCGGTTCCATCAAAATTCAGTTAATCACTGGCGTAGGGCAATTGTCCACTACGGAGCTCTCGTGCTTCGTAATCTTGCGTAGAGAGTTGTATCACCGCGCCCCGCAGGGGAGGCTCGCGCGGCGCGTTGATTCAAAGGAGGCAGAAGAAGTCCTGGACCGGATTCACGAAAACAATTGTGCGGACAACGAGATAGCCCTGTACAGAAGAATTTAAAGGCAGGGTTACTATTGGTCCAGCATGAAAAGGGACGCCGATCTAATCGCAAAAAACTGCACTTGGTGCTCCTTGTACACGGCTAAGCCAGAATGCCTGATGGCAGGAAGCAGCGACCAAAAAGCGGATTGGAGGCAGGTTTACGTTGATTATTTACGAGAAGGATCCCTGCCCGCGGAACGAGTCGAGTCCGCGAGGGTCGTCCGCGGAGCGCGACGCTTCTTCCTAGAAAAAGGGCTCCTGTTCAGAAGGACCCTCGACGGGATGCCTCAGAAATGCATAGATAAAGAGGAAGCGGAGGAGGTTCTAGCGAAGACCCACGGAACTGAGCATCAAGGGTGGAGAAAGCTTTATGAACAGTTGGTCCATCTAGGGTATTTTTGGCCCACCATGGAGAAAGATTCCAAGCGGCATGTGCAGAGATGTCAAGCCTGTCAAAAGTTTGGGAACCTGGTTCACGCTCCTTCTGTGGAATTGCATTCAATCCGCGCCCCATATCCCTTCCACACCTGGGCCATGGACCTGGTTGGGCCAATCAGGCCGGCGTCTCGAAAAAACAGGTGGATCCTAGCAGCCACGGAAGTGTGCACCAAGTGGGTTGAAGCTGTTCCGCTGAAGAAGGCCACGGGAGACGCGGTGGCGGCATTCATTAAGGAAAACATCATCTGCAGGTTCGGCATACCCCAGACGATTCTCTCTGATAACGGGACCCCGTTCATCAATCACCACGTGGGAAGCCTCCTTGATGAATACATGGTCGATCACCGTACCTCTAGTGCCTACTATCCGCAAGGAAACGAGCAGGCGGAAGCAACGAACAAGACCCTGATAAGAATACTGAGCAAGTTGCTGGACGAATGTGGGGGCACTTGGGCTGATCATCTACCAATAGCCCCTTTGGGCTTATCGTACTTCGAAGAGAAAATCTACCCGCGCCAGCCCCTTCAGCTTGGTGTATGGAGCGGAAACGGTCTTGCCCGCGGAACTAAGCGTCCCCTCCGTGCGGATGATCCTCGCGGTGGAAAACTCCGCGGAAGGAAGAAGGGCAGATTTAGAAGCCCTCGAAGAAAGAAGGGTGGCAGCAGCCCTCGCCCACGAGAAGTATTGGGAATCTGTGGCACGCTACTACAACAAAGGCGTGGTACCGCGGGTGTTCAAGGTTGGGGAGTTAGTTTGGAAGGCAACCGCGGCAGTAATGAGGGATCTGAAGACGCCGAAATTCACACCCAGATGGGAAGGGCCCTACGAAGTAATTAGTGCTTCTGCCAGCGGGTACTACCACCTGGCCCGTGTTGAAGACGGTTTCAAGACGGGGGCAGTGAATTCCAAATATATCAAGAAGTTCTACCCGTAAGAGAAGACAATGGGATTCGCGAACCTATGTTTTACTTTACCAGTTCCCCCCCCCCTCCCCCCCTGTTCTTTTTCTTTCTTTTAATCATGTTTCGAAGCTTAATGAAAGGGCAATGTCATTTTGTGAACCGTGTCGAAATGTTGTAAATTGGAAATTATCCTTATCCCATTTTTTCTTCCTTAATATTTTACGCTGTGACAAAATGACGTGGTCACGCAGAGAGAACATTTCCGCGGAACCGTCTATGTTCATCAAACTTAGTGATTATCAAACAGAGATGATGTTAAGTCGCGGGAGGTCAGAATATGACCCGCGAGATTCAAACTTAACGGTTATAAAATAGAGATGATGCTAAGTCGCGAGAGGTCAGAACATGACCCGCGAGATTCAAACTTAACGGTTATCGAATAGAGATGATGCTAAGTCGCGGGAGGTCAGAACAAGACCCGCGAGATTCAAACTTAACGGTTATCGAATAGAGATGATGCTAAGTCGCGAGAGGTCAGAACATGACCCGCGAAATTCAAACTTGACGGTTATCAAATAGAGATAATGTTAAGTCCCAAAGGGTCAGAACATGACCCTCATACTTCAGGCTCAACGGTTATCAAATGGAAATAACGTTAAGCCCCGATGGGGCCAGAACATAACCCGCGCGTTCCAGTCAACAATTATCAAGCAAAAATAATGCTAAGGCAAGAGTGGTCGAAATATGGCCCGTGGCCCGAAAAACCAGCGGAATAGGCCAAGCCAAAAACGGCCGGGGCATGGTCCACAGTAAGAAGGTGATGATATTATTACTAAAAAAGGACGAAATCAACACGCGAGTAATATCATTGACACAAACGACAATCTTATTCCAATAATGCCAGTTTTATTCAAAAAAGAACGGGGAAATAGTACATGTGTTTTACAAAAAAAAAAGAAGAGGCCCTAAGCCAGCCAGTCCGCGAAGACGAGCCCCTCTGTGTCAGGATCCTCAAGGTTCAGCGTCGCGGCACGATGCATCACCTGAGCGAACCTGGCCTCCAGGTTAGCCATGTGCTGCCGAGCGGACTCCATTTGGGCAGCCAACTCCTGGATCTCGGGCCTCAGAGCAACCTGTTCTCCCGCGGCCCTCAGGGCGGAACTCCTTGCGCACAGCCAGGCCAGCTTCCGTCTCGGGAGTGAAGTCACCAAAGTGTAGCTGCGCCGAAGGGGTGAGCACTTCGTGGAGGCTGCTAAGGAAAATCACCCCGAGCCGGACGGACCACGGGTTGAAAGAGCCAAATGTCTCTAGATGGGCCCGGGCTATGGCATTCAACAGTGGGTGGAAAGCCTCGTCTATGGGGTAGCCCGCGGGGAAGAGGCGAATTGGCACCTAGGCCTCGGTATCCATGGGGCCCTTCCCCAGATATGGAACAGGATCTTGCCTGGGAGAAGACTGCCGCTCCCTGGACTCCACCTCTTCTCTTTGCTGCTCGCCCATCTCCAAGTTCAAGTCAAGCTCGAAATCACCAAGAGCTTGGCTTCCCTGTCCCCCCAAAGCATCGTCAGTTGGCAAGAAGGTCATATCTTTAAATAAAGAATTCAGATCTGAATCAGTAATGGAGGTGGGCCCCCCACAGAGTTCTTCATTTACTCCAGCTGTCGGTTCGAAGGGAGGGCTGCAGACTCGGAAGGCGGAGTGGCCGCGTGCCTCGCGGAGGGGTGAGGAGAGTGAGTCTGGGAGGTAGAGCACGCCGAAGAATGAGGACTTGTTACATCCGCGGCGGCGTCCCTCCCCGCGTCTGACCGAGGGCCTTGCAGAAAAGAGGCGTTAGAGACGCCAGGGGAACCACCAGCAACCCGGCCCAGAAAGCTTTCGGTGGAGCGGGTACGGGCACTAGTAGATTGCTGTTGGGAGCCAGAAGAGGTGGAAGTTGAGCCTGCCCCAGCCTGGCCCACAGCAGGACCTCCCTTGGTGGCATGAGGAAGTTTTTCAACATTGTCTTCTTCCTCTTCCCTCAGAAGTTGAGCGGCCGCCGCGTTGATCAGCTCTGCGGCCATGTCGACCTGGCCCACAGACTCGCTAGCATCCATCGACGGAGGAGGCTCACGAGCCTCGGAAGTTGCTGCATTAGATGGGGAGGGGTTGCGGTCAGTAGAGTAAACTATGACGTTTTCAGACTCCTCGGAGGAAGAGGACGACTCGGTGGAAACAGTGTTGGGATCTCCCCCAAGGTCAACGATGGAAGGCTCGTCAGGCAACATACCTCCGATCACCAAGGAGGACTCTGGCTTCGGATGAGGAAAAGGGATTGGCCCCGGCCTGGGTTGAATGATCCCTATTCCCCCCTGCTCCTCTTGGGAATCGGAGATAGTCACTACCGCAGCACCTCCCGCGGCGAGGCCTTCCGTGGGTATGGACGACCGGGCTTGCAGGGCCGCCAAGTGGACGCTGAGAGGAAGGCGATCGTCGTCATCGTCATCATCACCATCATCATCACCGCTACCCGCCCCCATGTTCTCGTCCTCTTCATCAGACTCTGCCACGGCTGTTCAAGAAATTTTGACAGAGTTAAAGTTAAAAAATCAGAGAAAAGGCCAATGGAGGTGATATTCCGACAAGTAAAGCTTACTATCGAGGCGGCGTCGTTTGGGTTGAGTGTCTGGAACGTCCGCGTCCGGCTCTGCTGCTCCACCAGCAACCTATTCTGCCGCCGGCTCGAACGCCACAAAAGTGCTAACATCCCGCTCCCGCTGCTAGAAGAAAGAATAGAGGCAATGAGAACAAACACTAGCGGGAACAAAGTATGGAGTGTGGAGAATTAAAGAATTGCGTTGTAACGCCCCCATTTTCGGGTTCGTTAATTAGACATTTTATTGAATAAAAAGACTAAGAGTCAAGCTCATTATTACAACATTAGTCTTACTAGAGTACTTTTTATTACACAAGGAGGGGAATTCTAGGGTATTCTATCACTCCGCTTCTTCCTCCATCCTAGCAAGCTCTTCGGCTACAAAGGCCTCCAATGTAAACTGTTCACCTTGCTCATCAATTAACTCTGACACATTATACTAGCGTCGCCCCCAGTATAATATGTCAGGGTCACCAAAAAGGTAACACCGTGAGCTACAAGCTCAATAGAATAAACTATACCCACTAACTCTTAACTTAAAGCAAGGAAGCATATAACCAATTACACATGCTCATTCAACAACATAGTTAAACAATGACATATCCACATTCGATATCTTATTAGCGTTGGTGTCATGCCTTTTCTCGAGTTTCTCCTACGCGACTCGTCGTAGACCGTGTCAACCTTTTTACCTTTAACAAAACCATAATTTCCAAAGTTTCTTCCACAAATTGCTACTAATGAGGCTACCAAGTCCGGCCATATCATGGTTTTACAAAATACATTCTTTCAAATCTTGCATTGGCTACCAAGTCCAGCCAAGCCATATTTCCACATGAGACTACCACGTCCGGCCCCATTGGAAATCTACGCAATGAGCTACCAAGTCCGGCCACATTACAGTTTTCAAACACTTACACAACGACTACCAAGTCCGGTCATTATGTACTTTCAAAATATTTTCCGCATGTTACTCCCATCCTTTATTCAACCACACCCTAGGTGTCATGTTTCTACTTTCTCGGTTTTCGTGTCTCGTTTGCATGCATAGACTCCGCGGTAATTCATTCCACAATTTAAGTAATCTTGAAACTAAACTAACAAGAACATTCAACTCTATATTAGATAGCATGCTCATTTTGTCACATCATCATACTCACATTTAATCACACAAGGTTAAGCATAGTGCCACATGGACGGACACCTTTGGAGTGATAAATCACTTATGCTTTATCAACAACAAGTAGTCAAGTAATCACATAATCATGCTTACATTCATTAAAACAGCTTAATCCTAAATCATGCTTTCTTAAGTTCAAAACAGCATATGTTTATTGAGTGTTCTAACGTTAAGCTATTCATGCCATGGTTAATCAAGATAACAACTTCTAAACATTTCTAATCATGCTTGGGGAAAGTAGCTCGTATAATCTACGTATGCTCGAGATTTCAAAGGTTTAGAATAATTCACTATCATTTCGAAATACGCATGCAATACGCTATACTTAGATCTTTGAAAGTATAGTAAAATTATACTAAACTTAAAGAGTATTCTACATATACGTAGAGAAAAGTAGATATAGGATATCTACCGTTCTTCTTGGCGGTAGTCGGCTACGGATTAGGAAAATAGTACGTCGGACGGAGTAACGGCTTAGGAATGGCTTCGATAGCTTCGAAAGAGAAAGGTTTCTCTCGAAACTTTATCTTGACTAATACTACTAAAACTTTTGGATCGGTAGGGTGGTGGAGTGGCGGCTTAGTGGCGGCACTAGAAGAGTTTCTTGAAGAACTAGGGAAGAACTTCAAGAACAACTAAGAACTAAGCAAGAACAACAAGAACACTTAGACTTTCTAGAGAGAAGTTGGAGCAATGCTTGAAGGTGTGAGTTCAAAGGCTTGAAATGGCTTGCTATTTATAGGCCAAGTTGGTCTATTATCCAAGAGGCAATATTTCCCCTAACATTTGTTATCCAATGGATCATAGATTGACTAGATTTGATTGTCCTTAGATTGGATGAGGTGTTGAGCAAAAGGACATGACTAGGCTTATTGTACACTTGCACACATCACAAATCTCTCTCTCCCTCTCTCTCTCTCTCTCCCGGCCTCTCTCTCTCCCATCTCTCTCGGCTCTCTCTCTCTCTCTCTCTCTCTCTCTCTCTCTCTCTCTCTTTGGTCCAAATAAGGTACAAAGGTTGAAAGACCAATGGATTTTCCTTGTTCTTTCTTCTAACCTAGGACAAGGTTTAATCTATTCAAATGGGGTTTGTGTCTAGTCTTGAATAGAAATAAGATATGGTAGTCCTTTAGGGTTGAAAGAATAAGAAACCCTAGATATGGTGGTACAAGGTGATGCAATAGGATGATGTAGGAGATATGGTGAGTACACTAGTCACACACCTCACTCTCTCTCTCCCTCTCTCAACCGGCCACTCTCTCTCTCTCTCTCTCTCTCTCTCTCTCTTGGACACCTAATGGAGAAAGGACAAGGGTTGAAAGAGTAAGAGTAAACTAATAGTTTGAAAGAAGATTTTGTAAGAAAATCTAGTACTTGATTATATCTTAGGTCATCCTATCCTTCATCTTTCAAGGTACAAGTACTTATATATATAGAATTAGGGTTTTGGTAGAAGAAGATCAAGAAGGTACAACACTATCTCTCTCTCTCTCTCTCTCTCTCTCTCTCCTATCTCTCTCCCCCATCTCTCTCTCTCGGCCTCTCTCTCCTCTCTCTCTCCGAATTCTCTCTCTCTCTCTCTCCTAGGTTAATATATATACATATATAAGAAAGACTTACTAAAAGGACAAAGTACTACATGATCTTATCTTGGACTTTCAAGTCAAAACTTCCTATTAAACTATGTCAAAATGCCACCTATGTACTTATATACTATATACTAATATATAGTATGCTAGGATGACATATACATATCATATACTTTAATCAAATAAGTACATATCATATCTAGGAAGGAATTAACTAATACTAACCTAGTACTATAGCTTGATATGGTTTTATGGACCAATGGATTATAAATCTCCTAACATTTATTAACCAACGGTTAAAGGATGAAAGTACTAAACTTATATAATCTATCTATAATAGTACAATGACTCATGGTGAATCTAATTAAACTAATGGACCTTGTACTAGGTAGAAAGACTAACCTATCGTCCAATGGTTAATAATTCTCCTAACTTCTATCGTCCAATGGGTAAAGATGGTAAGTAATATATAATCTTATAAAGTGTACCTAGCAATCTTATCACAATATCCAAGGTGTAAACCTATGGTCCAATGGATAAAGATTATCCTTGTATCTAACGTCCAATGGGTAATAGATCAAAGGTTGACTTTTGGTCAAGGTCTCACTTAGGGTTCAAACGTTTCAAAGGTTCGATTAGGCTACTCTAACGATTAGTCGGAAGCTAGCTAGGCTTGCTAAATAGGACGACTTAGGGTTGCTATCTCACTTGTCTTTAGAAAATGACTACTCGTAAGGCGAAAAGAAATTAGGTTTGAATCGAATGAACCTAATTATGACGGATTATTTGAAAATAAGGAATTTATAGAGTCAATATAATAATCAACGAGATTTTTATTTACTGAAAATCGGAGTTGTTACACGCGTACTGTGCGGATGCGTTTACGACGACGGCCCTCCCCGGCCGCGGGCGTCTGGGAGGAAGACGGTTGGGATGACTCCGCAGGGGCCGGAGGCTGCGTCCTTCCTCTAGCTCCCCGTGCACTCATGCGCCTTGGCACAACTTGGGGGAGTGGGGGGAGTGTTGCTGGGAACTCCCTGTTCAAAGGCACAGCATCAGATATGGCCCATTGGCCGTGGGGCCCGCGCCAATTAGTTCCCTGGACCCCGGTAATGGCCCGCAGCGAAGTGTCCCGCATGCAGATTATGGATACCTCAGGAACCACGGCCTGCCCGCGGACAAACGTCAAGAAGGAGTCCAGGTTCCTTCTCCAGAACACGCGAAATTCTGGAGTGTAGCCCGAGACCCTATCCCTGGCCGGGATGGGCAAATTACCAAGTTGCACCAGGATTGGGGAAAGTTAGGTCGCTTGAATCGGAGTTGAGACTCCACAAAGGAAGGCATCGGGGGGACAGGCCCGGGCACTCCTTGGTCGAAGCCCAACTGCCGCGCGAAGTGGTCCGAACGGTATACCACTACCCCAGTAGTCTCGCTGTTCAGGAACGAGAGCCACCCAGGGAGAGCTATGAGTGTGGCATTGCAGACCGTCTGCGCCACATGGTCACCACCGCCCGCGGCACTGAGGGAAGAGGAAAGTGGGAGAAGGCACAGATGCACGCCCATGACACCCGGGGAAGGGATGTTGTAGGGTCGCGGGGCGAAGTTAGCCTCAATATC
Organism: Rhododendron griersonianum; assembly: GCA_018127125.1. Classification (NCBI taxonomy): domain Eukaryota; kingdom Viridiplantae; phylum Streptophyta; class Magnoliopsida; order Ericales; family Ericaceae; genus Rhododendron; species Rhododendron griersonianum. Next base: position 28,953,101 of record CM030792.1, on the reverse strand, counting down.
ACATGCCTTGTACCATGAGGCGTTGCTGCTGGTGCCTTGCCATTGCTCCGCGCGAGATCGCTGCCCTGACGGTTGAAAGGCCAGCGGAACCGGGGCAACAGAGCGGAAGTGCTCAAAAAAGTACGCGAGCAGGAAGTTGGAGTGGGCCATCGAAAGATGGTCACATTGTAGACACCCCAATTTGGCCTAACAATTATTTCAAGTCCCACCTTGGGACAATCCCGATGATGAAATGGATACAGTGATTGCTGATTGCTTCCTTGAGAACCTTAGGACTTTCGGTGAGAACTTTGACCACTTAGAGGACCCAATTCAAAGCCATACAGCCTTTCAGACAGAAATACAGAAGCCTAGGAAAATCCATCTGACGGCCGTAACATCGATCCCACGGCCATAACATCAATCCCTCGCCCGAGCAACCTGTTGCCAGCAAAATCTCCCTGAGAGATCAATCCCTCGGCCGCGAGATCTATCCTTCGGCCGAGACATCCATTCCACGGCCGTGAAATCCTTTACTCGGCCGCCAGATCGACCTTTTTCCAGACTCTCGAACGTTCTGTCAGACGTTTGGTTTGATCCAACTACACTACCTTTCCGATGCGTTCGGGCTACGTTCGGAGATCACGACGTAGAGTTTGAGATGCATTGCAATTGCAATTGCCATCTCGTGATTTGATTGGCCGGAGTGAGTCATCCCTATGCCTATATAAAGGGGCCTTTGGGTTCCGAAATATACACACAGAAATTGAGATACTTACACACTCTCTCAAACCTCGAAGCTCTGCACAAATACTCCCTCAATCCCATACTCCAAAAGCCTTAACCTTCCGAAGGCAGCCGTCAATCCGGCGATCAAACCCCGAAGTTCAAACCCTAACCCTAGGGTTCTCGATCAAGCAATCAATCAATCACATTCAAATCCGAGGCAATCAAGCAATTGAGGGATCAAGGTGGTGAGGCCCAACGGCCTCTGGTTTGTTTTACTTATTGCATTTATGGCTAACCGTAGCATTTAAATTATCTGCTAAGCTTTTCTGTCTGGTGTGAGGAAGAACATCGACCGGGGCTTCGATCCCTCGGCCGATAAATAAAACCAGGAGGATCCCTCGGCCGTGAGATCCATTCACCGGCCGCGAGATCCATTCCCCTGGGACAGTTTCGTCTGTTTCCTGCTTTTCTGTGCATGCTTCAATTATCGCATTGGCTCACTTTGCTTACTGTTTAAAGGAATAATTAAACAGACTATGTGTTAGGATTAAACAAAGCATTTATACGTCTTATGTTGAATGATTATGGGCCAGTCTCACGGCTGGGCAAAGAGGGGTGCCTAACACCTTCCCCTTATTGTACTTTTTGCTCCCGTATCCAGAATCTCTATCTATTTTCCCAGTTTTAATAAACTGGGTGGCGACTCTATTTGATGATAACCATTATCATGTGGCGACGTTCCTAGCCATGGGAATGTCCATGATTTTGGTTTATGAAGTGAGCAACCAATCGAGCAAACACAATGTGATCAATCTGTATGGCGATGCCCCGTTTGGGAGGTGTCTACAGTTTTTGGCGACTCTGCTGGGGAATATGAGAGCCATAACCAGAAAGTTCAACATAAGACTAATCATGCCTTGTTTAATTCACTTATCATATGCATCGAGCGGGCAACCCGTTGAGTTCACCTGATATCCCGGCATGACACGGGCTATGTTGGGGGTTCCAGCAAACTCCACAGTCACTCGTACGTAGTGGTATATCAAAAAGGAAATCACCCAATCGCCGCCTATGATGGGCTGGCGAGAGGACTGGTGCCCTTTGACAACGGAGCACCCTGAAACTACCTAAACCTTGCATGCTTTAGAAAGCCATAGAACTTATCAAACTAAGACAGGAACCTACAGGCTAGGAACCTACTTGCATTTTATTTCCAAAGTTCTTCCTCACACCCATTGTATATGTGTATGTTGTAAAGTTTCTCTTTTGCAGGTTAAACCTTAGGAATCTCTCTAAGTCGAATAAACCGTAGGTAAGATTAATCAATCTAACTAAAGCAAAAACCTTTTTCAGGAAAAATGACTGCATCATTGTTCACGTCTGATTCGCACTTTCAAGTTGTCACCAAGCTGTCTGGCCCACTCCACTTTGCTGTTGAAGATTTCGACCCTTCTGAATACATCACTCCAGTAGATCAACCAAAGCCTATGGTGGCCATCATTGAAGATAACCAAGTCATGTTCGCTGGAACAGTTTATGAGGAAGAGGTGGAAGACCTGATTGAAGAAGAAGGGCTTCGCAGGGTTCCAATCTACTTTTATGACCCTTATGCACCTACCGATGATTATTGGCCAATAGACGAGGTCAACAACCTCGAGACTGAAGAGGAAAAGGAAGAAGAGGCTGTCGACAATGACCCACTAGACGAAATATCACTAAACCTGCTCTTTGATGAGGGGGTCACCAACAATGAAATAAGGGTGATCCACCCCATCATAGACAGCTTTGGTAATTGGTGGGGCTTTGTTGGCACACGACGAGTCGACAACAGCGACGAAGCCCAGATTGAAGCTCAATTGGAGGAAATAACAGCAATAGCAAATCAAATGGCCCTCCAAGACTTGCGGGGTGACAATGATGAAAGTGCGAATCAAGGTGACAGTGAAGTACTGGTGATCGACCTTGGTGATGAAAAAGACTGCTCTGAGCTGATTGTGGATGCTGAAAAAGGGGCTTACCCTAACTAGACCGTGGAACACACTCTAAAATACAAAACGAAAAGTGCTAATTCTGATCTTAATTCTGATTCCGATTCCGACTCCGAGTCGACTCAGTCCGAGTCAAGCTTTTCATCCTTTGAAAATACTAAGTCTAGTGAGGAAAACCTGGTCAAAGTACCAAGGCATAGCATTTACTTTGAGTTCGACTCTGAAATGTCTTTTGATAAATTTAGCAATGAGAAGGAAGATTTAGAGTATTTTACTTTGCCTATGATCAATTGTGTGGATTCCGACAAACCAAATTTTGAGGAAGAGATTCCAAAAGAAATTCTAGAATTCATCGAGAAAGAAGAGGAAAGGCACGCTAAACCTTTTTCTGAGGAAATAATCACAGCAAACATAGGAGCCCAAAATGGTTAAAATTGGTGCCACACTATCCCCTCAAGAAAGTGAAAAACTAATCTTTTTGCTAAAAGAATACAAAGATGTTTTTGCCTGGTCTTACGAGGACATGCCTGGAATAGACCCTGAAATTGTTCAACATAAAATTCCTCTTCATTCTGATGCAAAACCAGTTAAGCAAAAACTGAGGCGTATGCGCCCTGATTGGGTCCTAAAGATAAAAGAAGAAGTCACTAAGCAAATCAACGCCGGATTTCTCATAGTCACCGAATATCCACAATGGGTAGCAAACATCGTTCCCGTACCAAAGAAAACTGGAGGAATCAGGGTCTGCGTAGATTTCCGAGATCTCAACAAAGCCAGTCCGAAAGATGACTTCCCATTACCTCACATAGACGAGCTAATAGATAACACCGCAGGCCATGCGTTGCTATCCTTCATGGATGGATTTTCTGGATATAACCAAATCCTTATGTCTCCTGAGGATAGAGAGAAAACTACCTTCACTACGCCTTGGGGAACTTACTGTTACCGAGTAATGCCGTTTGGGTTGAAGAATGCTGGAGCCACTTACCAGAGGATGGCCACAACACTGCTGCACGACATGATGCACAAAGAGGTCGAGGTGTATGTCGACGATATGATAGTGAAATCAAAGGAAAGGGAAGGACACTATGGAGCACTCCAAAAGTTCTTTGAGAGGATTAGGAATTATAAGCTACGTCTTAACCCTCAAAAATGCACTTTTGGGGTAACAGCTGGAAAGATGTTGGGATTCCTCATCACTCAACGAGGAATCGAGGTAGACCCTTCCAAGATACAGGCTATCATGGAGATATCACCACCTAGGACAGAGAAGGAAGTAAGGAGCTTCTTAGGGAAGGTACAGTTCATCAGCAGGTTCATTTCCAAGCTCACAACCACCTGTGAACCTCTTTTCAAGCTACTGAAGAAAGGTACGGATTTTGAATGGAGCCAAGACTGTTAGCAAGCATTCGAGGCAATCAAGGAATATCTTCAGAATCCACCTGTACTATCGCCACCCATCCCTGGGAAGCCATTGATTCTGTATCTCTCAGTAACAGACACGTCCATGGGATGCATGCTAGCACAAGAAAACGACGCCAAAGTAGAGTGCGCCATATACTACCTCAGCAAGAAAATGATGGATTATGAGACAAGGTACACTCCCCTCGAGAAAACCTGTTGGGGGCTAGTATGGGCCACAAAGAAACTGAGGCACTACCTGTTAGCACATCCGGTGGTGCTGGTCTCTCGTTTAGACCCAATCAAGTATCTTTTCGAAAAGCCAGCACTTATCGGAAAGCTAGCTAGGTGGTTATTGCTGCTAGCGGAGTTCGACCTCAAATACATGACGAGGAAATCAGTAAAAGGAAGAGCTGTGGCAGAATTCTTGGCGGATCACCCTGTGACAGAGGCCGAGGCAGAGGACTTCATGTTCCCCGACGAGGATATCTTATGTCTCTTAGACGACACCTGGCAACTTTACTTTGATGGAGCATCAAACCAATGTGGATATGGCATAGGGGTATTGGTAGTTTCCCCAAACGACTCTCACATCCCTTTGTCATATAAGCTAAGGTTTGAAGTCACTAACAACCAAGCTGAATATGAGGCTTGTATTGCTGGAATGGAGGCAGCCCTGGAGCTAGGAGCAAAAAGGGTAGAGGTCACTGGGGATTCAAACCTGGTGGTATCTCAAGCAAGAGGTGACTGGAAAGTTAAGGAGGATACACTGAAGCTATATCACTCTGTGCTGGAAAATCTAATTCCACAGTTCGATTCTGTTATCTTCACACACACTCCTCGAGTGAGCAATAGATTTGCAGATGCACTGGCAACACTAGCGTCTATGGTCGAAATACCCCTGGGGTTCACAATGCGGCCTCTCATGATTGAACAAAAGGTTAAACCAGCATGTGAGTGTACCTTTACCGAGGAAGGTGAAGACGATGGCAAGCCATGGTACGAGGACGTGAAGGAATTCCTGGAAAAAGGAGAATACCCATCCGAAGCCACCTCAAAGGACAAAATGGCTCTGCGGAAGTTTGCCGCCCGATTTATAATCTGTGGAGGAGCATTGTACCGAAGGGCACACTTGGGCCCAAGTCAACTTTGCGTCACAACGGAGGACAGCCACAAGGTAATGGAGGAAATACATGAAGGAATTTGTGGGCCGCACATGAATGGGGCAACAATGGCAAAGAAGATCCTACGACAGGGATATTATTGGACTACAATGGAGGCCGACTGCGCTGATTATGTCCGTCGATGTTACAAATGCCAAACTCACGCTGATCGTATGCGTATTCCCCCTACGGAATTGTACAGCATGACATCCCCCTGGCCATTCTCCACTTGGGGGATAGACGTCATTGGAAGTATAAATCCAAAGGGAAAATACAAACATCAGTTCATCCTAGTGGCTATCGACTACTTCACCAAATGGGTAGAGGCAGCCTCTTATGCTACTCTCAAAGCTACTCATGTGGCCAAATTCATTCGCACTAATATCATCTATCGATATGGTGTACCTCACGAGTTTGTCTGTGATAATGGATCGCACTTCAAGGGGGCAACAAAGAAGCTTTTCGCCGAATTTGGGATACAAAATCATCGGTCATCTACTTACCGACCTCAAACTAATGGAGCAGTTGAAGCTGCAAACAAGAATGTCAAGAGGATTCTGCGGAAGACTACCGACACTTACACGGACTGGCCAAATGCTACCTCTGGCGTTATGGGGATATCGAACAACTGAAAGGACTTCAACTGGGGCCACTCACTACTCTCTGGTCTATGGAATGGAGGCTGTCTTGCCTATCGAATTGGAATTACCGTCGTTAAGGGTTCTAGCTGAGACTGGAATGATCGAAGAAGACTGGGTTCAAAACCGCTACGACGAGTTGGCACTACTAGACGAGAGGAGACTGAGGGCTTTATACCATGTACAAGGGTATCAACGCCGCATTGCACGAGCGTTCAACAAAAAGGTGAAACCTAGGGACGTCAAGGTAGGAGACATGGTGCTCAAAGCGATTCGTCGCCACGTCTCGGACCCAAGGGGCAAGTTTAGACCAAACTGGGGAGGCCCCTACCTTATCAAACGCATACTTTCTGGAGGAGCAGCATACATTGCAGACTTAGATGGAATGGAATTCGCAACGCCAGTCAACATTGACAAGCTAAGGAAGTATTACCCATGAGAGATGCTCGTTGGACCGAAAACCACAAGGGTGGGCGGATCCAAGCAAAAATTAGAGCAGCCTGCTAGGTCGAAAACCCGCAAGGGCGGCTTAGGAAAAAACTAAGGCATAAACAAAACGCTCGCTAGACTGAAAACCCGCAAGGGCGGTTTTAGGCAAAATTTAGAGCACAAAAGGAGAGGAAAATACCCGAGTGGACCCTAACTAAAAACAAAACGAATCCCCTTTGTTGGAACTACGTTTATGGCCTGATTCCCTCCATGGGATACGTAGGCAATCTCCAAAGTTTGAGATTCGGCCACTGCTATCATCATCACTTCCAAAATTTCTAGGTCTATCCTAAAAGCATGTTCGCTATCAAATCATGGCAATAACATCTTCAGATAAAACAACCAAATGTTTTATTATTTCCAAACAAAAAAGGAAAAAGCAAACCTAAGCAATTCTTAATCCATGAAAGCTAGAATCAAACAAACATCTTTTGAAAAACATAAGCAAAGCGTCAATCTCTAGGTCTTCCTTCTCTTTGCACTACTGTCCTTCAAAAGGTTTTTCTTCAACCAGCGTTTATAAGAACCCGATAGCTTGACAACGAAGTTCCCAGCAACCTCCTGCATCACTCTATTTGGCCAAAGACGCAGCATGTTGCGACGGAAGTTGGCATCATGAATCTTAGAGACAGTGTACTCAGGGTCACCCAGGATTGCGGTTTGTTCAGCCCCAAATTGCCTTTGAAAGCGAGCAGGAAAGTAGAAAACGACTCGAGTAATACCAATTACTGCTACGCCAAAATGGTTCATGGTACTCGCAGTCATACTCTCAATACCATACCAGGGGCAAACCCATTGAATCCAATCACCCCTGCAGGTCCTCATCCATGCTTCCCAAGCAGCCTCAGTTGGGAATTGCTTAATCATATGACGCTCCGTACATTGGTCTGGATTGTAAGGAAGTCGCTCTGGCACATCCCACACTTTTAGCTTCTCAAACAACCATACCTGGAGAAAAAGGGAAAATTGTGAGTTGAGAGAACACGTGAGTCAAAACAAGAAAGTGATGAGTGAAAAGATAAACTTAACAAAAGAAACAAATAAAAGAGCGAACCTGCAATAGCAAAGGACTGCCTGAGAATTGAGCTGTAGGGCTGCTCTTCATCACATCTAGACCCATCAAGGTCTTTGCCAACACTAAACCAGCAAAACCCACACGGTTTCCAATTTGCTGAGCAAGGTTAAGCAATATAGGATCGGCATGACCAGAGGAAGGGCCAAGCAAGTAGTAATGGAGGAGACAAATGCACAATGCATGAAAGCACGACTTCTGTAAGGAAACTTGGTGATGGGCCTCAGCTGTGCCAAAACGCTGAATAAGTTGCAGAATCTCTAGCCTTCCTTTCACCAGGAAGAATTTAACTTCATGTTTCTGAACTTGGAGTAAATCTTTCAGGAGATCACCCAGGTTGAACAAGGGATTAGGAGCAACAAAACCTTCCCTGTCTGAATGGCCCATAATGGCCGCAAATTCCTCGACAGTAGGACACAATTCCTCTCTCTTAAAGCGGAAGACGTGAAAATCAGGGTCCCACAAACTAGCGGCTGCCCTAAGGAAAGCAAAATTCATGGGAATGTGACAAAGGGAAAAGAGGAAATCCATGCCAAAGGACTTAAAGTGCAGACGGTCAAGGCCATTAAAGGAATCTAGCCACTGATCAAGGATTGGTTGTGCCATATGCAAAGGAATGGCTGCTGACAATGCTATCGGGTTCGTAGAACGCGTACTTATAGGACTAGGTCGACTCTTAGTTCGAATCGGAATCGGATTCTTAATCCTCGAAAATTTAGTCGGTCTCTCGGCCGGCACTTCGATAAGACGGTCGTGGGATCAATCCACCAGCCCGTAGATAATAGGGTTGACCTGCAAGTCAAACCCAGGCAAGCCAAACAATCCTTCGGCCGCCAGATCGAAGCTTCGGCCGTGTAATCACTAGCTCGGCCGCCAGAACGGCTATTTTACAGACTGTTCCCACGGTTCAGTTCGTTTCATTGGATTAACGGAAATATCACACATAAACAAACGTAAAGAACAGCATATACAATCACAATCGCAGAGCAAAAGGTTTTTGTTTCATATATCGAAAGCTTTTTACATCACAAGGTGGATCATTCCACATTTCCTAAAACAAACTATACATCGATTTCCTGTCAAACTAACCTATGCAGGAAAAGAAACGAAAAGAGGAAGTAGAAGAGGATGTCGAACCCTCTGGTGGTCCGAACAAAAGAGACCAGCTGCAAAAAAGAAGAGGACGCCCCTGGGGCGATGTATACCAAAGGAGTACTACGGTGCAGAAGGGACACCACATGGCTCAAAAGAATCACCACATGGCCCAGAAAAACCACCACACCGCGTACCACCGCCACACCAGGAGCTCCGTGTCATGGAAACAAGTCACCCATGCGAGGGCCCCTAATCAAGCGTACCCATGCGAGGATCCATGATCAAGCGTCAAGACAGGACCAAAAGCGAACGCGGCCTCCCTCCGCGCACGCTAGCCACGTCAGCATATCACCCACGGCCCGGAGCTGTCGAAAATAAGGAAAAGTGAAAAGGGGGAGGGTCTTCGGTCGAAGCCTCGGACGGAAGGAACGGAGAGGGAAGAAAGAAAAGTGAAACGAACGGTTGAGGCCGTGGCCTTTTATAGGCCCCTGGAAATGAATCAATTAAGCGGCCGAGACATGCATCCTTCGGCCGAGACATCAATCCTTCGGCCGAGAGATCGGTCTCCTGGCCCCTTAATCAAATTCCCTGAGCAACAGCAGATCATGCTCAGTGCACCAATTCAAGCCACTACAGAATCCTCAACCAACCAAGTAGCCCTGGGGGCATCCCCAGGCCAACAAAATATGATCAAGACTAGCCTTGGGGGCATGCCCAAGCATCGAAGATCTCTCTCCACAAACTGCTGGCCAGCAAAACAAGACACTCATCAGCCCTGAGCTCAAAACTTCAGCGGCTCCAAGCCCATTATTGGCAGGCTCTACGCCCATATCAATTCATCCAGCGGTTCTACGCCTTCAACTTAACGGCTCTACTATCCTGACAGGCTCAAAGCCCATCATCTCTACGCAACTCAGTGGCTCTAAGCCCCCACCTACCAATTCAGCAGCCCCGTGCCCATCATCTCTAACACAACTCAGCGGCTCTACGCCCGCCATTTCATCAACCCAGCGGCTCGAAGCCTATGTCTACTATCTCAGCAGCTCTATGCTCGCTATCACAGTAATAGGCTCTACGCCTTCGCCTATCAACTCAGCGGCTCGAAGCCCCTTACTCCAACAGGCTCGAAGGCTGTACCTATCATCTCAGCCGCTCTAAGCCCTCAACACAGCAGGCTCTACGCTCGTTATCTCACCCAAGCGGCTCGAAGCCCATTTTGCCTCTACAGGCTCAAAGCCTTTATCACCCAGCGGCTTGAAGCCCTTTATCTCAGCAGCTCTATGCTCGCTATCACGGCAATAGGCTCTACGCCTGTTATCACAAACTCAAGCGGCTCAAGGCCTACTATCACCCAGTGGCTCAAAGCCGTGAACAAGCAATCTCAGCGGCTCGATGCCCATTATCGACATGGCTCTACGCCCATATACACTCATTCAGCAGCTCTACGCTCGCTGTCACAACTCAGCGGCTCTAAGCCCACTATCTCAACTGGCTCGAAGCCGTAAACAAGCAACAGGCTCTAAGCCGCCCCAACAATCAAGACATCTATTCTCAGGCTCTACGCCTGAATGCTCAAAAATCTAACATTTTTGAATGCTCAAGCTCTACGCTTGGATGCCCAGCCACTGTGTACTAGATGCTCAAGTTGTATACTTGAATGCTCAAGCTCTACGCTTGGATGCCCAACCACTGCGTACTGGACGCTCAAAGCCTGTACTTTGAATGCTCGGATTCTGCCATCCGAATGCTCGAGCTCTCCGCTCTGAATGCTCAAGTCCGGAACTTGATAGAAGCTCTAAGCTTAAAACAAACACACACGCACGGGCCCGTGCACATTTGCATTTATCACATCGAGTCTGCATCATCGTATCTGTTCACATCTAACAAACAAAGCATTGCACATATACACTCTGCATATCCCTCATGAAACAGGTCAACCCTGCAATCAACCGGCTCTATGCCTCGGTTTTATTGATCGGCCCAACGCCTCGATCCATTGGCTCCGCGTCAACACCTATGATGAGAAAGCTCCGTGCACAGACCATCAGAATGCAACCAGCTCTATGCTTCGGTTCATATCACGTCAAGCTCTAAGCTCCGACAACTCAGGCCCTCGCCTCAAGACTGCATGAAGGCTCCACGCCTCAATCACTTCAGGCTCCATGCCTCAATTCCTTCACCTCAGGCCCTTGCCTTATGCCAGCTCCGTGCTTCGATTCCATCAAGCTCTAAGCTTACCTCAGGCCTCCGCCTCATAAACCACAGCAGGCTCCACGCCTCAAATCTAATCACTTCAGGCTCTCGCCTTATGATCAACACCAGCTCCGTGCTTCGGTCCTATCAGTCACCTCAGGCTCTCACCTTATGATCAACACCATCTCCGTACTTCGGTCCTATCAGTCACTTCAGGCTCTCGCCTTATGATCAGCACCAGCTCCGCGCTTCGGTCTTATCAATCCAATCCCCTCAGGCCTTCGCCTTAAGATTGCAACAGGCTCCACGCCACGACTCCATCACTCCCCAGGCTCTCGCCTCATGACTACAACCGGCTCCGTGCCTCGGTCCCCTCATCGCCAAAGCTCCGTGCTCCAGCTACTGGCCCTGCGCCTCCCCTACATCTCAAAAACAAACCGGCATCCAACTCATCCCCAGCAGATGGTTTGGATTCCACCCCATTACATCAATTCCTTCCAGCTCATTCGCAAGGATAGGCTACTCTACCGAGCTCCTTTCAGTCAAAGTAAGGATGATCAAGAAAAGCAAACGCTCCTGCAGTGTACTGATCTACCCCAAAATAACTAAGGAAGCTCTCCGCAAAAACTCCCCAGGTAGCCCCGCGCTCCTTCAACTATCTTCCGCCAAAACCCTGGCTCAGTCTAGGTACGTCACACTACGGCTTTTAAAGCCCTAAGGTACGTCTTCTGTCCCTAACCCTCCAAACTTTTTACTTTTCTTTATTGCCTGAACTACGGTTGGTCTGAATTTCCCTTGTGGAATACGTAGGCAGCCTCCCGGCCCGACCATAACAAAACCTTTTTCGAAAACCCCTTGGAATAGTGGTTGGACCAAATTGAGTTGTTTTTTTACAGCTTTGACTCTTACTCAGACATGTCTCGCGATCCGTCTGAGTTCAGTCAAAGAGGGGCATCTGTAGACACCCCAATTTGGCCTAACAATTATTTCAAGTCCCACCTTGGGACAATCCCGATGATGAAATGGATACAGTGATTGCTGATTGCTTCCTTGAGAACCTTAGGACTTTCGGTGAGAACTTTGACCACTTAGAGGACCCAATTCAAAGCCATACAACCTTTCAGACAGAAATACAGAAGCCTAGGAAAATCCATCTGACGGCCGTAACATCGATCCCACGGCCATAACATCAATTCCTCGCCCGAGCAACCTGTTGCCAGCAAAATCTCCCTGAGAGATCAATCCCTCGGCCGCGAGATCTATCCTTCGGCCGAGACATCCATTCCACGGCCGTGAAATCCTTTACTCGGCCGCCAGATCGACCTTTTTCCAGACTCTCGAACGTTCTGTCAGACGTTTGGTTTGATCCAACTACACTACCTTTCCGATGCGTTCGGGCTACGTTCGGAGATCACGACGTAGAGTTTGAGATGCATTGCAATTGCAATTGCCATCTCGTGATTTGATTGGCCGGAGTGAGTCATCCCTATGCCTATATAAAGGGGCCTTTGGGTTCCAAAATATACACACAGAAATTGAGATACTTACACACTCTCTCAAACCTCGAAGCTCTGCACAAATACTCCCTCAATCCCATACTCCAAAAGCCCTAACCTTCCGAAGGCAGCCGTCAATCCGGCGATCAAACCCCGAAGTTCAAACCCTAACCCTAGGGTTCTCGATCAAGCAATCAATCAATCACATTCAAATCCGAGGCAATCAAGCAACTGAGGGATCAAGGTGGTGCGGCCCAACGGCCTCTGGTTTGTTTTACTTATTGCATTTATGGCTAACCGTAGCATTTAAATTATCTGCTAAGCTTTTCTGTCTGGTGTGAGGAAGAACATCGACCGGGGCTTCGATCCCTCGGCCGATAAATAAAACCAGGAGGATCCCTCGGCCGTGAGATCCATTCACCGGCCGCGAGATCCATTCCCCTGGGACAGTTTCGTCTGTTTCCTGCTTTTCTGTGCATGCTTCAATTATCGCATTGGCTCACTTTGCTTACTGTTTAAAGGAATAATTAAACAGACTATGTGTTAGGATTAAACAAAGCATTTATACGTATTATGTTGAATGATTATGGGCCAGTCTCACGGCTGGGCAAAGAGGGGTGCCTAACACCTTCCCCTTATTGTACTTTTGGCTCCCGTATCCAGAATCTCTATCTATTTTCCCAGTTTTAATAAACTGGGTGGCGACTCTATTTGATGATAACCATTATCATGTGGCGACGTTCCTAGCCATGGGAATGTCCATGATTTTGGTTTATGAAGTGAGCAACCAATCGAGCAAACACAATGTGATCAATCTGTATGGCGATGCCCCGTTTGGGAGGTGTCTACACACATCTACCGAGGGACTGGCATAATCAGCCTGTACCAGGTCCAGTTGACGTTAGAGCGACCCTAAGAACAGAGGCGCCAACACGACAGGTTGGCCGCGGGCTAGGAGCACGGCCAGTGGGAAGACCGCCTGGGAGAGGCCGTCGATGGGATAGTCGGGCAAAACATAATAGGAGAGGAAGTAAGAGAAAAACCCCGCCATGTAGAGCCGCTGCTTGTATTGAGGACCCACGACAAAGTCCCACGCGGCACCCGGAGCAACAGTCCTTGCGGGCTGAAAGTCCTTGAAGAAGTGGCGAAGCCAACTCCCGAGGGAGGTTTTCTTGGCATTCGCTGCGGTGGCCTTGCGGACGCCCTGGGCAGTAAAGATGGGTCCGTTCTGGGCCTGCTTGTGTAGCTTCATCAAACTCTCGATGTCATCTCGATCCTCGCGTGAGAGTTTGGCCAGGTCCAGAATGTTGGCCTCGCGGATAGACAAACGAGTGAGAATGAAGGCATCCTCCAGTGAGAGCTCACTCTCCCCCCATGCCCATGCAAAGGAGTGGGTATCAATGCTCCAACGCGAGCACGCAAACCCCAGGTTTTTAATGGCCGCCCCCTGCCGAGGGATGCTCAGGCGCCGCGACAGCTGGACGGCATCGTTAGCACCGCTGGCCACCAATACCTGCCTGAGGCGGGGATCGCTGACAACATCATCCACCCATTCCGCCCAGTCGGTGGGTGGAGAAGCTTGGGCCCCAAAACGACATTCCATGAAAGGGAAGTCCCCGCGTTCGATACGGAAGTGAAGTACGGAAGAGGGGTTGAGCAACTCTGCTTGCTCCGGGGCAGTAGGAGTCGTGAAGAAGGTTGGATCAATCACAAGTGCACCCGCGACAGGGTAAGCCCCCGCGAGGGCCCAGAAGGGGTCCCCAACTATCTGCAAGTACGGGGCCCTCTGCCATTGGTCCGCGGGGGGAGTTGGGATCTCGACATTTGGGTTACGCGCAGCCATACGTACTTTACGAAGAAGAAGAAGAGAGGGTGTGACCGCGAGAGGTAGAAAGTAACAAGAAGAAAGTGATCGCTCGCTGAGAATCAGAAGAAAAAGTGATAGCACTTTGACGGAGATTTGGGTGTTAGGTGAAAAAGGAAAATAATGAATAAGGGGTTTATATAGTGGTCAAACGGTGGGAGCATTTATGACGACCGTACACGAAAAGTCACGTCGGTATACGAAGAGGCGTTGTCAACGGTTAACATGCCCATTGCTCCGCGGAACGAATCGGGGGCAACCGCCGAAACTCACAAGTGAGACAATACGCACGCGAACGACATGCACTCATCATACGCGCGCGGGGGGCATATGTAGGTGCGGTCAAAACCATTAGTGCATCAGCTGGAAGACTTTTTGACCAACCAATTGGCCGCAGACACGTGGTAACGAGGCCCGCGCGGGAGGAGAGCCATGGTCAAAAATTCCATTCTAAGGGAGACGGTTGACCACCCAGTAAGAGGAGAACACATGTGGAGCATGAAAAATGATACTCGCGGAAATGATCCGCGGAAGAGAAGGGACCGCAGAACCCCCGCTGGCTCCGCGGAAGAACTACAGACGTACCAAAATGGGTGTGACGACAGAGAACCACAGGAAGACCCCGGGGTTCTATTGGGGCCTAGAAGGCAGGGTCCGGAAGGAACCCCGTGGGAAACATGCGATCGCCGCAGGTCGCGACCTCGCTCTAGCGGGAATTGGGGAATTTCTTGTGGCTTGGGACAGAGGTAGCGTCGCAGAAATTCGGGTCCTCCCGCGAAAAAGACCTCCGCGGGAGGGCAAGTCTATCCGAGACCTAGAGGTACGGGAGGGACACATGTTGGGGTCTTATTGGAGTACCGTTCTGGGCCTGACCTAGGCCCAGGTGCCCTATAAATACCCCTGACATTCCCACTGATTGCCAGAGCTAACTTTTCCGGAAAGAAGGGGTGTGAGCACTGATTCTGAGGAAGGAGAACATTCTTCCCTGGAGAGAAGGTGACCTCACCCATTCGAGTCCAGAAAAGGTCAGACATCACCCCCGCGGAGAACATAAGGTACACGCTGCCTTTGTCTCTCTCGTATCTCTTGCTCCTCCCTTCACCCCACAAGATTTCTCTCCTACTCCCCCCCTTTACTACTAATCATCAGCCAATCGCACCTCTCCAGCTCACATTTCTACACGTAAGCACAGTCAGCGGGAACCCCTTCTCACCCACAACAGTAAAGGTCGATGCTCCTCTCAAGCTTCGGCAAACAACACACTAGGCTGTAGCGTCACCTTCTCCTTCGTCTCCAAAGTCACGATGACACTCCCATCGGGATAGCGCACTATCTTAAAGTTACCCTCTTTCCACCAACGATGACTACTGCGTATTCCTCTCTCATTTGCCTCCTCTAGCAAGCTTGATGAGTTCTGCACAAGTGACTCGCCACCACCGCCTTCCTCCACATGGTTGAATCCCACCTGATCCTCCACTAAACCGGCCTCTTTCTCACCCTCCTCCTCATCCCTTCAGTCATCATCACAATCATTCTCCTCACCTTCCTCTTCATCCCTTTGTTCATCACCTCGGTCATTAACCTCACTCCCCTCTTCCTCTTCTTCTTCCCCTTCCATTTCTTCCTCTTCCTCCTCCTCACTCTGCACCCCATCTGATGAACGCATGTGGCGGAGTGATTTACCCTTCCACGGATGAGACACTCCCCTAGAAGACACCCTTTCATCCCCCCAGATATCATTCATAACTACGTGCACCGCCGCGTTTTGATCGAAAGTACCTATCGCCTCTAAAGAATCAAACGGCACCTCCAAACCTCCTTCAGCTGCCATTTCCGAGACCTCCACTCGTGGTGTTTTTACCACCTCTTCCACAACATCGGGTTGAATCACTTTCGAGCTCTCCTCACTATCCTTCCACGGATGAGGCACTCTTCCGGAAGACACCTCCTCATCCACCCAGATACCGTCCATACCTCCGCGCGCCGTTGCATGTTGATCTAAAGCACCTATCGCTTCTAGAGAATTGGAAGGCACCTCCGAACCTCCTCCAGTCTCCGTCTCTGGGACCTCCACTTATGGTGTTCTTACCACCTCCTCCACAACACCGGGTTGAACCGCTTTGGAGCTCTCCTCATTTCCCTTTGAAATCTAAAAAAAGAGCGCAACAAAAGCATTATTACACCAGAAATTTAGCAAGAATGAAGAAAAAAAATTAAAGACATGAGAAGGCGACGAACCCCAACCTTTTTTCGTTTCCTGGGCTTGGCGTCTCCACAGCATCTTTTGCAGGCCTCTTTGAAGTATGCTTGCCACTCAATCGTACTCCCTCTGCCCGCCCCTCTCCATCCCGGTCACTCAGAGATACACTACTTCCCACATCCTTCTCCAAAGTACCATATATATTTTTGAGATGCTCTTTCACCCTCCCCAATACCTCCTCCTTAACATATGGCGAGCGGGCCCCAAACGATGCAAGGGCCGGATCCTTCACCTTCGGAAGACACAATTCACCGTCCTGGCTCATTACATCCTCCACTTCCAAAGACGCAGGAACACCTTTCACAAACTCTGGGAAGTGTACCACACTATCCTTCCAATATTTCCTATAGAATTTAGTACATCCCCCAATTCTTTTAGCCCCTGTAGACACCCCAATTTGGCTCAACGATTATTTCAAGTCCCACCTTGGGGACCATCCCGATGA
The DNA here is from genome assembly GCA_018127125.1 of Rhododendron griersonianum. Classification (NCBI taxonomy): domain Eukaryota; kingdom Viridiplantae; phylum Streptophyta; class Magnoliopsida; order Ericales; family Ericaceae; genus Rhododendron; species Rhododendron griersonianum. The sequence goes on along the minus strand of CM030792.1, from coordinate 28,936,289 downwards.
TGAATAGGATATGTGGTTTGTAGACACCCCAATTTGGCCTAACGATTATTTCAAGTCCCACCTTGGGACCATCCCGATGATGAAATGGATACAGTGATTGCTGATTGCTTCCTTGAGAACCTTAGGACTTTCGGTAAGAACTTTGAGCCACTTAGAGGACCCAATTCAGAGCCATACAGCCTTTCAGACAGAAATACAGAAGCCTAGGAGAATCCATCTGTCGGCCGTGACATCGATCCCACGGCCCTAACATCATTTCCTCACCCGAGCAACCTGTTGCTAGCAAAATCTCCCTGAGAGATCAATCCCTCGGCCGCAAGATCTATCCTTCGGCCGAGACATCCATCCCTCGGCCGTGATATCCTTTACTCGGCCGCCAGATCGACCTTTTCCCAGACTCTGGAACGTGTTCTGTCAGACATTTGATCCGATTACACTACCTTCCCGATGCGTTCGGGCTACGCTCAGAGATTACGACGTAGAGTTAGAGATGCATTGCAATTGCCATCTCGTGATTTGATTGGCCGGAGTGAGTCACCAATTGCCTATATAAAGGGCCTTTGGACTCCGAAAATAAACACACAAAATTATCAAAGTATACACTTTCTCAAACCTCGAAACTCTGCGCAAATACTCTCTCACACCCACTCTTCAAAAGCCCTAACCTCCCGAAGGCAGCCGTCAATCCGGCGATCAAACCCCGAAGTTCAAACCCTAACCCTAGGGTTTTCAATCAAGCAATCAGTCAATCACGCCCAATCCAAAGTAATCAAGCAACTGATGGATCAAGGTGGTGAGGCCCAACGGCCTCTGGTTTGTCTTATTTATTGTATTTCTGACTAACCGTAGCGTTTTGATCATCTGTTAATCTTTCTGTCTGGTGTGAGGAAGAACACCGACCGGGGCTTCGATCCCTCGGTCGGTACATCAAACCAGAAGGATCCCTCGGCCGTGACATCCATTCACCGGCCGCGGGATCCATCTCCCTGGGACATTTTGTTTTGTTTTGCTTTCTAACGCATGCTTTACTTATCGCACTGGCTCACTTTACTTACTGTTTAAAGGAATAAATAAACAGACTATGTGTTGTAATTAAACAAAGCATCTACACATCTTATGTTGAATGATTATGGGCCAGTCTCACGACTGGGCAAAGAGGGGTGCCTAACACCTTCCCCTTATTGTACTTTTTGCTCCCGTATCCAGAATCTCTATCTGTTTTCCCAGTTTTAATAAACTGGGTGGCGACTCTGTTTTGATGATAACCGCTATCATGTGGCGATGTTCCTAGCCATGGGAATGTCCATGATTTTGGTTTACGAAGCAAGCAATCAATCGAGCGAACAAACGTGATCAATCTGTATGGCGATGCCCCGTTTGGGAGGTGTCTACAGTTTTTGGCGACTCTGCTGGGGAACATGAGAGCCATAACTAGAAAGTTCAACATAAGACTAATACATGCATTGTCTAATTCACTTATCATATGCATCGAGCGGGCAAGCCGTTGAGTTCACCTGATATCCCGGCATGACACGGGCTATGTTGGGGGTTCCAGCAAACTTCACAGTCACTCGTACCTAGTGGTATATCAAAAAGGGAATCACCCAATCACCGCCTATGATGGGCTGGTGAAAGGATTGGTGCCCTTTGACAACGGAGCACCCTGAGACTACCTAAACCTTTCATGTGTTAGAAAGCCATAGAACTTATCAAACTAAGACAGGAACCTACAGGCTAGGAACCTACTTGCATTTTGCTTCCAAGTTCTTCCTCACACCTTGTATCATCTGTTGTTGTAACATCTCTTTCTGTGCAGAAGGGTTAGGGCTTGAACTAAAAGCCCTAACCCTAAGTCTTTATAGCCAAGCACTAATGGCATTGCCTGCAAGGTATATTCTTGGTAAAAAGCATCATTGCTTACTTAACACTCTCGCTTTACTTAAAGCACTGCGAAACATGGATTTCTAGAACGAAATCAAACATTGGCTACCCCGCCGGCAATTGAACTAGGGGTTGCTCTAGCAATTTTTGCCTTGCGAGGCTAAAACAAAGAGGGAGTGTAAAGTAGTAAAGCAGGTTATGGATGATTGTATGCAAAGTCAAGGATATTATGGATAGAACTTGCAATACTTATTTCTCCATTGATGATTCAGCATGACAAGTGCAGGACTTTGGTTCCTATTTTCAAATCAACCTAGCAACCCATCTTTCAAATTTCAAAATTTTGAGCATACTTACCTCAATGAGCTGGTAAAATTTAGGAGGTTATCAATGTGCTAGCAAATGATCAAGTGGATTTCAATTACCTCAATCACGTTTTGAGAAAGAATCTTCCTTAAACAAGAATTGAAAGAACTTTCAAAACTTTTTGCAATGCCTAGTCTAATGACAAATTTTCTGAAACATTCAAATAGCCGCTAGCACAGCGATGGACTCCGAGTCTACTTTCTGTTGTAGTCATATGCTCAACCTTTTCGGTTTGTCTCATAATATGGATTGGCTTGGAAGTGGGATCTTAAGTTGCTGCAACGAGTCTTAAGAATCATCCATATCAAAAATGGCTGGCTATCTATAGTATCCGATAAACTCATGCATACAAACGAATTGCAATGCATGACTCATCCAAAATCTGTGTAAGTAGCTGTGGTGCTATATATATATATATATATACATATCATTTTGATTGCCTCTTTCTAACTATGCAGGGGCCCAACCAAAAGAGGAGTCCATCCTCCTCATTTCCTTTATTTGTTCATCGCATGTCATTTGGTTGCACCACCACTAAGGGCAGTTTGCATATTAGAAAATGTGCCGCATGGACAATTAGTTTTGGATATCTCAACTTGAGCATGATTAGGTTTCTCCTTCTCTTAGATTTGGAGTTTGATCTCAGACATGATGGTAATGGCTGACGAAAAATTGAGGTTTTGATCCAACCAAGTTTTGAGCAATGGCAGCCATGTCCATCACGTCTTGGCTTAGATTTTTCATACCTAGCTAACTTTCACCGCCATTTTGGCCCATGTTTTGCTTCTCTTGAAAAATTGATATCATTTTGCTCATCATGGTTCTGGCCAATTGTCACACTCAGCATGAAATGTGGGTCTTAAATTCAAGTCTCCTCAAATATGAACTACGAATGGCCTGATTCTCTGTTGGGATACGTAGGCACCTTTTGGTCGGCCACAAATTTGAAAATGTTCCATCCTGTGCTAGTTTGCTACCCTAGAATGCTCATGATAACATTGAGTATTGAAAACAATCCTTAGGGATTTCAAAGTAATCTTATGGCATTTTTTGGAACACATCATAATCATTTGAACTGTCAAAAGTGCAAAACGAGGTTTTCAAAACTATGACCCGTGTCATTTCTGTTGAGCTAAGAAGGAGTTGACACATCTCTGCACCCTCACAGAGATCACTTGTAAGCAAAACATGCTGTTGAAGAAGAAAAGAGAGGAAAAATACAAAGAAAGGAAAAAATGAGCTCGCTAGATTGAAAACCCGTAAAGGCGGTCTAGGCAAAAGTTAGAGCACGAACAAAGCAAGAAATCAACCATGTCTCCATGCATCTACTGTGTGTCTCAAACAATGTTCTGAATACCGTACCGGTCAGGGTACCGGTTTTCCTACTGGTACGGTACATACCGGTACCGGTCAAATACCGGGTACCGTTTCGGATTTACCGCAACTACAATATATATAATAATTATATATAATTATAATTCAAAAAAATCCTCCATACCATGCAATTCATCATAAAATACCTATATTAAGCTAACAAAATTCACAAGTGATTTCAAATTTACAAGAAAAAGTTCTAAGTTCCAAGTTCCAAACTTCCAATAGCATCCGCAAAACATACGCAATGTCAAGTACATATTCATAATCGCAAAACATACGCAAAGTTCACCAAAAGGGACTTAAGAAGTACATCTAAAAAAAACATAGATTGTCATTCAACATAAACATAGATTGTCATTCAAAGCTAATGAATCAACAGAACAAACAAAGGGATTTCCTAATTCATCTAAACTACTGGTGTACAAAATGCAATCTTTTTTTTAAATTTTTTTCGGTAGTCAAATAACAACTCAACTCAAGCAAAAAAAATATAACACTAAAAGGCCGAAATTACCGGTAAGACGGTACCGGCCGGTATTTTCCGAGATGACCGGTATCAGGCGGTAACCACCGGTATTTGGTCCGGAACGGTATTGGGGGGTCAGGGTACCGGTTATGTATAAAAACGGTACGTACCGGCCGGTACGGAACGGTATTCATAACATTGGTCTCAAAGGATTGTCCTCAATCTTAGAAAAATCACTTGGTTAAACATCGAAGCCCCTAATTCCTTGGTTAGGATCCTTGCCACTTTGTCGTGTGTTTCAAGATGAAGAAAGGCATTCATTTCTCTATCCCAAACACTTTTCCCTTGCTAGCCACATCGAGCCTCTGGATAATTTCTTTGAACAGCCTGCTAGGCAGCCATCCCCTACAATAGGGCAAACACAAAAAAAAAATACAAGGAGAAAAATCAATGAAAGAATGAGCACCCCATCATACAAGGGGCATTTTGAAGGAAACATTTCTTCCAATACATACAAAGGATATTTTGGAAGAAACCAAAGTGAGGCAAGAGACAACAAGAGTTGGTAAAAATGTTGAAGATGGCTGCTAGCTTTTAAAAACCCAAGCGTGAGTAGAAATTAGGTTTGAGCCTTTACATCCGCTTCTTTCTCAAGCCAAAACCCCAAGCCTACATTATGGTCCATAACAAAGTCCTCTCAGATTGGGGAACACGACTTAGTAGCAAGGTCCTAGACACTAGGGGCATCACCAATGTGGGATTTAACATGAAGGGCAAGAATCCTGGAATTTGCATCATCTTGGCAAATCGCACAACATGGAGAGTTACGTGAGACAAGGGGCATGGCTATGTTCCCCTTTATGCACTTCTCTTAAAAATATCCAACCTATTATGCGGGTCTCAGTATGTACTTATCAATCCAGCACAAGTCAACCAAATCAAGCTCGAGGCAACAAACTCACCTAATTGACTAGGGGCATAGGTTGGCAAAATAGTTCTACGTCCTTTGATGATTGAATGATGTGAGTGTGGAACATGGATGAAATGATGTGACCTTGAAATCCTCGAGGAAAAGCTTTCAAGAATGGTTTTATCCTAAGCATTCTTAACACAGCTAATACAAGCGCAGTCACTTTTTGCAAATTTCTGAGGAAATAACATGGGTCTCTCATTTCATGAAGAGTGCAGCAATATGGTTTCTTGACCAAACAATGTTTTTGGTGGTGCCGCCAGGGCATTACGATCTTTCAAAACGCCTGGCTAGTAAGCCATTATCAAATATACGAAAGTTGAGATGTCCAGAATACATTGTGGATTTACATGCATAACAGTATCACCCTGTCTTTTGCATTGATCTCTTGATCCTAGTATTTCATTATGGCTGCTCAATGGAAGTATTTGTCTTGGTTGCACGAGCTAACCCCAAGTATAAGGTGTTCTTATGCTCAAGCAAGACAGGTTCATCAAGGCATCATGCCCATCGTCTCTATGCAAGGAATAAAGGGCAACAAAAGGATGCATTGTAAAGTCTACCTCCCTGCCAATACATTTGGCCTTCAGAAAGAAGAAAGCTCAGCCTGAGGAACGTCATATCCTGGGAGAACACCTCAACTCTTTTGTGGAATGCTATCAAAGGCATGCCAAGATCTCTGCCGAACATAAAGAGAAACATTGCACTCACATTCCTTGCTATTTACATCGCATGTTTCTATGCTAGGGGCAATTAGGTTGTCATTACACAGTTAAGCTAGAACTAAGCATCCATTGCCTAAACAGGGGGCTTCTATTTCTTCCTGAATGTTTAGTTTAATATGCATACATACTCATTGCAATCTATGTCACCCAAAATCGTTCAAACTCTTGAACTAGGGATCTTTAAGTATGATGGTCCTGCCCCTAACAGTCAGCATAAAAGGACTTCGGCCCGTGGTCGACTCCAATCCTATTGCATGTTGTTTTCCTATCCATTGTTATCTTCTAAACTATTCAAATGTGGATTGCAGGATTCTCCACATACTGGATTGGATTTCGGTCCTTGAAGTTGTTAGGACCAACCACATCAAGTCTTGTGCTTATAACCGACGGAGCCAAGTCGAAAGAAGCTGGAAGATAGCCTTGCAACTAGTCCTGAGCAGACTCTACAATTGGCACCATGCCAGCAGCAATAAAGTGACTTCGCACTTCGCATCTCCATAGCTCCTTGCTTCGCGTTTTCTTCTCCATATTAGCAGCTTTGCCATAATAACTCAGAAGCCTCACACTTCCTCTTCAGTAGCACCTGCCTTGTCGTATTCGTGGCCTTGTCTGGCTACATGAAACTCTGTGCAACTCTATACTCAGGCAGCCTCGCGCTCAGCAGGTTCAAATCTCAACAACACAGCACCTACTTTAGCTACGCTGAACTCACATCTTCAAAATAAGCAGCCTCGCCACTTCCAAATCCTGTGGCTCCCACCAAAAGCTGATAAAGGCCCGGTGCACACTCTGGAAGGCATCCCATTAGTCGAGGCGATGGAACTTTCCTTGACACTAAGTTGAATAGGGCAATGAAATTCTCTGAAAGCAATAATGGCCAGAAGGTTTTACCCAATGCATTTAAACGAACCTTATGGCATTTTGGGTCAACAAGTCGACGAAGTCAATATGGGATTATGATCAGATCAGCCTTGGGAGGCGTCCCAAGCGTAAGGAAACTAGCCTTGGGGGCACCCCCCAAGCATGTGGAATCAATCCTCTAACTCCTGGCGTTCTCGCGCCCGGTAAATCAACCTCTCAGCTGCATCCTTCTACAAAATCTCCCCTTTCAAAGGCAATCGATTTGAATCCAGGCGCCAACAAAGCATTCATGGTATTTTGGGCCCGCGGCCAAATAGAATTTATAATCAAATCCAGCCTTGGGAGCATTCCTAAGCGTGCATGACATCGAGCACCAGCATCAGAAGCCTTGCATAGGTTGTCAAAGTGTCTGCCAGAAGCACTCAGTCTGGCCTCACGATCATTCCGAGCATGAGGAAACTAGCCTTGGGAGCATTCCCAAACCTGAGAAAGATCAAGTATCAATCAAAGCCTTACAGGGGTTACCAAATGCATGCAATCTAGCCTTGGGGATTTTCCCTAGCAAGTGAAATATAGCTGAATCTAGCCTTGGGGGTAATCCCGAGCAAGTGAAATATGGCCATAGGGACAATGTCGAGCATGTGAAAATTAACCTTGGGAACATGCCCAAGCGCGAGGAATGATCAAACATCGGTATTAAAGCCGCATTAGGACTTTTTCGAAGCTCTCTCCATGGCAACAAGCTCACAATTACTAGTCGCTTGATCGTCGGGGATTATTAATCACTGAGCTCTTGCTCGCAAAACCCAAGGATCCTTGATACCTCAAGCACAGGCTCTACGCCCTAGTACGACAGCCGTCACAGTCATAAACGGCACTACACTCATGAGATCACTACTTCAAGCTCCAAGTTCATTATCTCTGTAATCGTAGCACCATGTGCTCGTTACCTTGATAGCTCCACTATTGACAGCAGCTCTGCAACCAAGCCTCGAGCTCATTATCTCAGCAGCTCTATGCTCGCTATCACTCACTCAGCGGCTCTAAGCCCACTATTTCAACTGGCTCGAAGCCGTAAACAACCAATCTTAGCGGCTCCAAGCCTACCATCTCAGCAGCTCCAAGCCCTCGACTTAGCAGCTTTATGCTCGCCATCTCAACAGCAGGTTCTACGCCTACAAATCGTACTCAAGCAATCTCAATTGGCTCTAAGCCGTAACAACCATCCCAGCAGCTCTACGCTCGCTATCATAGCAACAGACTCTACGCCTGTATTCACTCAACTCAGCGGCTCCAAGCCCACCGTTTAGACTGGCTCGAAGCCATAACAATCAACTCAGCGACTCCAAGCCCTCGACTCAGCAGCTCTATGCTCACTATCACTCACTCAGTGGCTCTAAGCCCACTGACCCAGCTAGCTCGAAGCCGTAAACAACCAAATCTCAGCGGCTCGAAGCCTATTATCAACAGGCTCTGCGCCTGTACTCACTCACTTAGCGGCTCCAAGCCCACTATCTCAACTGGCTCGAAGCCATAACAACCATCTTAGCGGCTCCAAGCCCATTATCGACAGGCTCTACGCCCATATTCATTCAGCGGCTCAAAGCCCAACATCTCAACTGGCTCGAAGCCATAAACAAGCAACAGGCTCTACGCCGCCCCAACAATCAAGACGTTTATTCTCAGGCTCTACGCCTGAATGCTCAAAATCTAACATTTTGAATGCTCAAGCTCTACGCTTGGATGCCCAACCACTGTGTACTGGATGCCCAAGTTCTACACTTGAATGCTCAAGCTCTACGCTTGGATGCCCAACCACTGCGTACTGGACGCTCAAAGCTTGTACTTTGAATGCTCGGATTCTGCCGTCCGAATGCTCGAGCTCTACGCTCTCAATGCTCAAGTCCAGAACTTGATAGAAGCTCTAAGCTTTAAAACAAACACACACGCACGAGCCTGTGCACATATTGCATCCACATCGAGTCTGCATATCTGTTCACATCTAACAACCATCATCACACATATACATTTTGCATATCTCTCATGAAACAGGGCAACCCTGCAATCAACCGGCTCTACGCCTCGGTGTTATTGATCGGTTCAACGCCTCGATCCTTTGGCTCTACGCCAACACTTATGATGAGAAAGCTCCGTACACAGACCATCAGAATGCAACCAATGCTTCAGTTCATATCACGTCAAGCTCTAAGCTCCGGCAACTCAGGCCTTCGCCTCAAGACTGCATGCAGGCTCCACGCCTCAATCTAATCACCTCAGGCTCCATGCCTCAGTTCCTTCACCTCAGGCCCTTACCTTATACCAGCTCCGCGCTTCGGTTCAGCACGTCAAGCTCAAAGCTCTGAGACCTCAGGCTCCCGCCTTATGATCAATACCAGCTCCGCGCTTCGGTTCCCACAAGCTCTAAGCTTCGACACCTCAGGCCTTCGCCTCACGACCACAGCAGGCTCTACGCCTCAATCTAATCACTTCAGGCTCTCGCCTTATGATCAACACCAGCTCCGTGCTTCGGTCTTATCAATCCAATCTCCTCAGGCCCTCGCCTCAAGACTGCAACAGGCTCCACGCCTCGATTCTATATCACTCTCCAGGCTCTCACCTCATGACTACAAACCGGCTCCGTGCCTCGGTTCCCTCATTCCACAAAGCTCCGTGTTACTGGCCCTGTGCCCCCCATATCCCAAAAAACAAACCGGCGTCCAACTCATCCCAGCAGATGGTTTGGATTCCACCCCACTACATCAATTCCTTCCAGCTCATTCATAAGGATAGGCTACTCTACCGAGCTCCTTTCAGTCAAAGTAAGGATGATCAAGAAAAGCAAACGCACCTGCCGTGTACTGATCTACCCCAAAATACTAAGGAAGCTCCCCGCAAAAACTCCCCGGGCAGCCCAGCGCTCCTTCAACTATCTTCCGCCAAAACCCTGGCTCAGTCTAGGTACGTCACACTACGGCTTTCTAAGCCCTAAGGTACGTCTTCTGTCTCTAACCCTCCAAGCTTTTTACTTTTCTTTATTGCCCGAACTACGATTGGTCTGAATTTCCCTTGTGGAATACGTAGGCAGCCTCCCGGCCCGACCATAACAAAACCTTTTCCAAAAACCTCTTGGAATAGTGGTTGGACCAAATTGAGTTGCTTTTTACAGCTTTGACTCTTACTCAAACATGTCTCGCGATCCGTCTGAGTTCAGTCAAAGAGGGGCATATGTAGACACCCCAATTTGGCCTAACGATTATTTCAAGTCCCACCTTGGGACCATCCCGATGATGAAATGGATACAGTGATTGCTGATTGCTTCCTTGAGAACCTTAGGACTTTCGGTAAGAACTTTGAGCCACTTAGAGGACCCAATTCAAAGCCATACAGCCTTTCAAACAGAAATACAGAAGCCTAGGAGAATCCATCTGTCGGTCGTGACATCGATCCCACGGCCCTAACATCATTTCCTCACCCGAGCAACCTGTTGCTAGCAAAATCTCCCTAAGAGATCAATCCCTCGGCCGCAAGATCTATCCTTTGGCCGAGACATCCATCCCTCGGCCGTGATATCCTTTACTCAGACGCCAGATCGACCTTTTCCCAGACTATGGAACGTGTTCTGTCAGACATTTGATCCGATTACACTACCTTCCCGATGCGTTCGGGCTACGCTCAGAGATTATGACGTAGAGTTAGAGATGCATTGCAATTGCAATTGCCATCTCGTGATTTGATTGGCCGGAGTGAGTCACCAATTGCCTATATAAAGGGCCTTTGGACTCCGAAAATAAACACACAAAATTATCAGAGTATACACTCTCTCAAACCTCGAAACTCTGCGCAAATACTCTCTCACACCCACTCTTCAAAAGCCCTAACCTCCCGAAGGCAGCTGTCAATCCGGCGATCAAACCCCGAAGTTCAAACCCTAATCCTATGGTTTTCAATCAAGCAATCAGTCAATCACGCCCAATCCAAAGCAATCAAGCAACTGAGGGATCATGGTGGTGAGGCCCAACGGCCTCTGGTTTGTCTTATTTACTGTATTTCTGACTAACCGTAGCGTTTTGATCATTTGTTAATCTTTCTGTCTGGTGTGAGGAAGAACACCGACCGGGGCTTCGATCCCTCGGCCGGTACATCAAACCAGGAGGATCCCTCGACCGTGACATCCATTCACCGGCCGCGGGATCCATCTCCCTGGGACATTTTGTTTTGTTTTGCTTTCTGACGCATGCTTTACTTATCGCACTGGCTCACTTTACTTACTGTTTAAAGGAATAAATAAACAGACTATGTGTTGGAATTAAACAAAGCATCTACACATCTTATGTTGAATGATTATGGGCCAGTCTCACGACTGGGCAAAGAGGGGTGCCTAACACCTTCCCCTTATTGTACTTTTGGCTCCCGTATCCAGAATCTCTATCTGTTTTCCCAGTTTTAATAAACTGGGTGGCGACTCTATTTTGATGATAACCGCTATCATGTGGCGATGTTCCTAGCCATGGGAATGTCCATGATTTTGGTTTACGAAGCAAGCAATCAATCGAGCGAACAAACGTGATCAATCTGTATGGCGATGCCCCGTTTGGGAGGTGTCTACATGGTTGTTGTGGTTGATTTCATGAAAGCCTTAGAAACTTTTTAGAAATCTTAAGGGATTAAGGAACACTTTGAAATAGGTGATAGGAGTACCAAGCGATACTTAGAGTGGATAGAAATGTGTTTTAACCTTGGTAGTATCGTCGATCTTCAAATAAGTCTGCTTTCAGCCCATTTTTCATAAATTAAACTTCCTTATTTTTGTGGTTGGATTCCACCATCTTGTAGTACTTTCAAAACCCTCTTTATTGATATATAATAAGTCTTAAACCAATTTGAAACGAGGGAGATACGAGAATTTTACCAAAACAATCCATTTTCTGACCCACTAAGGGTAAAATTGTCATATCTTTTGATGTACTAATTATATTTGATCCAAACCACTTGGGTTAGAAAGTAGACTCAACAAGCTTTTCAACGGTCCAAAGAACACGCAAAACCGAGTTCGGGAGTGTCCGGAGCGAGCCCGCAAAGTTTGACCTTTTGCTGGAAAATCCTTTCCGCGGCCGTGAAATCATTTGGGCGACCGGCAGACCGATGTTTTCCAGATTCTGGAATGTTCAGCAGCTTTTCAATCCGTTGGCCCAAACCCTAGCAACCACGAACCATTACTTCGGGGCTACGAATACACTTACCATAGAGGTCTTATTGCCCTAGAACTCCACTTTAATTCACGCCATTTGATTGGCAGGAGTGAGTCACCAATTGCCTATATAAAGGGCCTTATGGTTCCGAAATAACAACCACGAAATACACATCTCTCCACTCCATGATCCGCTCCCAAACTCTACAAAAATCATCTCCTATCAATCCTCTGCAAAAGCCCTAACCTCCCGTGAGTAGCCGCATCCGAGAGTAAAAACCCCCAAAGAACTCACTTCATTCTAGGGTTTTGTGAAGTTGACTACCACAATCAACCACTATTATCTACAATCAATTGCAATCCAAGCAATCAATCTCTGAGGGATCAAGGTGGTGAGGCCCAGGGGCCTATGGTTTGATTTAATTTCCGTCTCTCGCTTTTAACTAATTATTTCTATTAACTGTTCGTATTCTGGTGTGAGGAAGAACATCGGTTGGGGAATCAATCCTTCGGCCGATACATAGATCCAGTGGGATTCCTTGGCCGTGACATCAATTCACCGGCCGAGGGATCTATTTGCTGGGACATATTTGTTTTCTGCTTATTCTGATGCATGCTTTCATTTATCATACTGGCTCACCTTATCAACTATTATAGGCTAAAAACCAGATTATGTGTTAGAATTAAATAAAGCAAATATACATTATATGTCGAACAATTATGGGCTAGTCTCACGACTGGGCAAAGAGGGGTGCCTAACACCTTCCCCTCATTGTACTCTTGGCTCCCGTACCCAGAATATCTGTCTATTTTTCCTAGTTTTAATAAACTAGGTGGCGACTCTATTTTGATGATAACCGTTATCGTGTGGCGATATTCCTAGCCATGGGGATATCCACGATCTTGGTTTATGAAGTGGAACCAAACAAGCGTGATCAATCTGTATGGCGATGCCCCGTTTGGGAGGTGTCTACAGCCCCAAGCAACGTGATTGTATTCATTGACCTAAGATCTGCCGGGAAGGTAGACTTCAGGAACCTTTTCCACTCATCCCCCACAACCCGCGATGGCGAAAATGGTTTTGGCACCCCTTGATTAAACCCGAATTGGCGTGCAACCCTCATCGGATCGTAAGTCACAGAACCATACCTCCCATTCACAAAATATGGTAACTCCCCCTCATCATACAACCCATCCTAAAAAGCTCCGTTGTGGATGCATCGTCCTTGTTCACAAATGCCACACATCCTCCTCCGAGTACGCGTTAAAAGGAAATACCCCCTTCAGCATGTTCACATACGGTCGAGCAACAAATTCTTCCTCAACATCAATAACATTGGCAATATTACCCCGCACATCCCGGATGCCACTTCCTGACCATAGCACTGACCGACATACATTTCGGCACGGTTCCCCCTTCCCTCCACTATCATCCTCCCCAAAATCATTCGGTCAGGTGCAACCCTAGGAAACCGTTCAAACAAGAACATATGAAGAAAGTTGGTGGCCACATAAATCGGCAAGTCAAACATCCCATAAGAGCGCCGCGCCGCATCGTGAAGCATGTCTAATCTTTTGAACAAAGTCCCCATAAACAACGGGGCCAACGGTACGGATTCCCCGGAAGCAAGGATCGCCGCAAGGTCAAACAACGTTGTATCCACACCATCCTTGGGAGGACCAGGAAAAATATACCAAGTTAGCCAATAGGCTAAGAACGCTGCCAAGTGTGCCGGTTCTTTCAATCCCGATCCATCAGTCACTACATGAGCTTCCTCCCCGGCCTTTGACGCACCCAAATCCTTATACCAATATCGTGCCCATTTAGTAAAGGTATTCTTCACTCCACCATGACCCTTCTCTAGGCAAACAGATTTCTGCAGCGCATCGACCACACCCTGTTGCGAAGGAGAAAATCTCCTTGAGGACTGGTCAATTTTTCCTAACATTGGTAGCCTGAGCAGGCAGCCCACATCCTCCAAAGTAGGTCCTATCTCACCCCAAGCTACCGGAAGAGTATGAGAATCAATACTCCATCAGGACATTACAACATCCATCCACTTCCGCTCCCGCAGAATCACCAATCGCAAACTATTCACCATGGCACGATGGACCTCGGCTTTTCGTAATAATTCCACGAAATCGGCATTCCCCAAAATATCATTTGCCCAAATTGCAAACGCGGTAGGAGGAACAACATAATTCCTGTAAGCAGACAAGCAGTGTGGAAACTCACCACGCTCAACCTGGAACCTCAGCACTGACTTGGGAGAAATAAAACAACCCTCCTCCGCCGAAACCTCCTTTTACCCTAACAATGGCTTGTCAACCACTTTCCCAATCTCTGCATCCGCCTCTACTAAACGCCACAACTTATTGCCGCCACCAAGATAGGGTGCCCGAAACCAAAATTTCGGACCAGGCAAAGGAGGAGGTGGCTTGTCTTTCTCTGTTTTAAGAGATTTATTGGATTTGAGAGCCGCGGAAGAAGCACGTTCCTGCCCTGATTCTACCACGGTACCGGCACGGCTAGTGATAAGAAGCTTGGGTCATGCCGTCATACTTTTCAACAATAATATATCCGAACCTCGTCACCTGTCAGACAATTACCAAACAAGACAATCAAAATTCAATTTTGCAAGGGAAGGGAGCCGCGTGCATCCCTTTTGCACCCTTGGCAGGAACAAGAAGATTTCATTTTATTTTTTTAGAAGGGGAGGGAGCCGAGTGCATCCCCCTTGCACTTTTGGCCTATAACAAATATACCTCATCAAGGAGGAAGTGCCGAGGCACTCCGCTTGCTCCCTTGGAAAAAATACAACTTTCAAACAAAATAAATATTACCTCCAAGAAGCATTTGGCAAAGTCACAATGTCCGGGTTGAGGTTGCCTCCGCGAAATCCGCCGCACTAATTGATTTCGGTGCCTCCACCCAACCTCCTCCTCCAGGACACACCCTCATCGCCGAAACCCACCTGCCCGATATAACCCAACTCGTCGAACAGAGCCTCCCGCTATCAATCCGCCTCCTTCCTCCTCAGTACAATCCCAGCCGAAACCCCTGCCCTCCCTTGTTGCTGAAATCGTCAACCCCTTAAAATCCCTTATGCCGGAACCTTATACCTCCCCCATCAAAAAAACCTCCCCTGCCAAAGACGTAGACCTCCACCATTTTATTTCCCCATGCCGATTACCCCCTCCTCCCATTCGATCGCCTCCTCCACCCACATCTCTAGCCGAAACCCTAGACCTCCTCCATTGTCGAAACCCCCAATTCTCCCAAAACCCTCCTATCAACCCGAAACCCTTTTACCAAAACCCAATGATCCTCACCCACGATCGCGGTAACCCTCAGCCCATGATCGCGCCTCCTCTCTTTCCCTCTCGGCCTGGGTCTCTCTCTCTCCTTCTCGGACTAGATTTCTAGCTCATCCCGTGCGATCGTGATCTCCTTCCCTCTCTTTCCCTCTTGGCTTGTCTCTATCTCCCTCCTTACTCAGCCAAAGTCCCTTTCTTTCTAATTCTCTCGCCGAAAGAAACAAAAAAGAGGGTGTAGAGACCCGGATAATTTTAATTCTTGAAATGTTTATTAAATGACTAATTAGAAGGATATGGCATAATTGGTGATAAATTAGATTGGGGCTTGAAGTGAAAGAATATAGAGTTGAGGGAGTGTAAGTGTAATAACAAGATTCATGAGTATATATAGGGGTGTGTGAGGGGTAGGAGATCATTTTCTCCATCTCACCCTCTCTCATCCGTTCCCCTCTCTCCCTGCCGATCTCTCTCTCTCCTCTCCCCTCACTCAAAACTCCACTCCACCTCCCAAAATCTTCAAGAATCAACCTCATTCAAGTCTTCCATTCGCGTTCTTGAGCTCGGAGATCCGTGGGTCGAGCTTAAATCGGAGTTTCGGAGTTCGAAAGGCTAGGGCTCGTTCAAAAACGCTTGAATCTCGGCCATTGTTGCGAGGTAGGGACTTCTTTACCTCTTCTATGTGTTTATGTGTTGATTTGGTGTAGATTCTTGCCTTGGGTTGTTGGATTTTGGTTGTAGTTCATGCCTTGAAAGTCTGCTGAAATCGCCACCCGAAGCCCCATGGTATCGATACAGATTTTGTGGCGTATCGATACCACGAGCTTATCTTTTTGGACTGCTTGTACCGTATCGATACGATTTTTGTGCGTATCGATACGGGGAGCTTAACTCCAGTTTTGCTCCTGTTGCCTTTTCGTCGATTGTTTGATTCCCCCCAATCACTTTTAAATCCTCTTGGACACCTCCTAACCTATCTTAAGCTTGTCTAATTGACTTCCTTGATTATTCGATGCTATCCTCGTTCCGTCAATCTTCCATTTGTGAGGAACGAATAAAGAATCACTTAGTTAAAACATCGTTAAGTGCATTTTGTTGATTGTTGGTACTTGTGATTGGTCATGGCACAATTGTGATGGTATTGGCATATTGTATGATGTTCCATTTATGAATATGATCATGGGGAAGTCTTAGCCTGCATAAAGTATGAGAAAGTAGTTGATTGGGTCGGAAGTTAGTGTAGGGAGTCTCGTAACGCAAGGGGTGGTAATACGGAGACTTAAACGGGTTTCGTATCGTAAGGTGTGGTAATACGGTAACCCGAGTCATTCGGGATCACCATGACGCAAAGGGTGGAAACACGGTAATCCTCGTAGTGATATACGGTAACGCAAGTGGTGGAAACACCGATGGTGGGAATTTGGGATAGCAAGTCGTGTTGAGTTGGTAGAGTGCATGAGTCTTGTGAATTGTGTGGCTTTGGTGATAATGGCATGTCCTTGAGCGATCGTAATGAATGTCAATACACTTATGAGTTCGTTGTTATCTCTTAAGTGAACCAGATCTTCTTGTCAACTTATTTTGCACTTGGCTTCATATTTATACATAGAATTGGTAAAGATTTTCCTACTGGGCTAGTGTAGCTCAACCTATCATTCTTTTCAGGTTCAAATGCTGGACCATAGCATGCAATGCTTCGTGTGTTGGGATGTGAAGACGTTTTTTGGAAGCTTATTTCATTAGTTACCAAATCATCTTGTGATGACTTTCTTTTGCCAAAGATTGGTTTGTAACTTAATAACTTGTATGTATTCGAACTTAAGCTTATTTTGGGGCCGGTATGCCAATGTTGTAAAATCTTTAAACTTGGGCACTTGGTTTGTAAGGTTAAACAGGTGGGAACTCTTTTGGGTATTATTTAAGTTATGCGAGGAACTTTTATCGAAATGGCTTATTTATTTATGTTGACAATTGAGGGCGTGACAAATTGGTATCAGAGCAACTAGGTTTGAATACTTTGAGACCGTGGAGAGACTTCAAGTCTCATGGGTTCAAAATGTCACGTCATTTTCATAACATATGTGTGCTTGAGTGCATTGAGATCATTTGGTTTACGTGGCATGGCATTTCAATACAGTGGAGTGGTGTAGATTCGCTTTAACCCGTGTTGGGATAGTTGGGGCCTCGACCATATAGGTGAGGTGATTGCCGTTGATTGTACCATTTCTTTGACTCTTGTGATGGCATGAAATTACTTGTCGGTGAATACGTGTGTTTGTAGAGAGTTGGGTCTTAATGTGGTTAATTATTATGTTTTTGTGAGTACTCTGTGTGTTTATTTTTGATTTACGCTAAATACACTTGGTGCCGGTTTGCATTATTCTAAGTAATAGAATTTAAATCTATACTGTGTTTAATGTGTTTATGTTAAGAGACATTTTGATTACTAAAGGTGGATGTTTATAGTCTCTGTGGGACTCATAATTCTAAGGTTTTGATAATCTAATTCCGGATATTCAACTTGAAGTGCGACTAGCCATCGTGACTTCATGATTGAACATCTAGAAGAGATGCTCTTTAAACTTGTTAAACAATGGGAAGATTTACTTTTTCTATAAAAACTGAATCCTGATAGATCATGCTATGTCGTAATCAAAAAAAAATTGTACTTGCTCGTTGATTTCATGCTTCGTATATGGGAATACTCGATATGTAAGTTCAAGTGGCAAAAGAACAAAGAGGAACATTAACGAGTATGCATACTTAATGATTTAGTATTGTCTGATAAGTCCAAAATGGATATGTGTTCTTTATATCTCAAAAATGTGTATTATCCTATCCTAGAGAGAATCTGTTCGATTTACAAATAAGTTGGGAGATGAGTTATCGATAGAGACTTTTAGAAATTTGACTTAATATCGTGACAGAGTGTAAAGTGTTACGTCTCCGAGTTAAAGAAATTCAACTACTTTTCTTTTAGATCAGTTACTCCGAAGGTGTTACTTAGATAGGTATTTGACTTATGAAGGGAGTGTTAGAGTTGGAGGGGAGCAAGTGCTTACAAAGATCTAAACCGAAATTAGTGGATTGATTGGTGGAATGTGGGAGAACAGGAGAAGCTTTTAGGGTACCTTGTCGATTTATCTTTACGAAATCGGGAAAATAGGGGAGTAAATTACTTTGTGATAATGAAGAGCCTTTGAACATCGCTAGTCTTGAACCTTGAAGGGAGAGGACTTGGTCTCTATGGTATGTCCTGTTAAATGTTTGACTGACGCATGTCTTTCGAAAATAATATGCTTATGTGCCCGCTTGCCTAACACTTACATGCTTATGTGCGTTGTGCTATGTGGGGTATATACTTATGTAATCTTACTTGCTTGAAAGTGAATTGGCACCCCTAAATGCTGTGTGCTGTCGAATCTAGACCTAGGCATAAGATGAGTTGTTATAGTGATATGAAAAGTGATCTGGACCCAAGTGGTGAATCTTGTGAGGTCAATGAGTGTACTAGAGTTTGTAAGACGAAATGCAAGGAGACTGGGAGTTAAGTCTAGCTGGTTGTTACGAGTAACTACACCTAGAGAGTGGCTAAGTGCACCTTAAGTTTTACCTGTTCTTTTTTTTTACATGAGCAATTACGGTTGTAGTGTTATTGACAGTTGAACGCCTCATGTAGTTTTGAGACACCCAAATGCATCTTATCATCTTAAGTCATTTAACTAAGTGCATGTGGTCAAGCTGTAGTATTCGATAACTCATTCATTTATGTGAAAGCAATGTGTAATAACTATGGAAACTTTATGATTTAGGTAGAGGAATGTGAAATGGTCCTATGTTACCCTTAGCTAATTTGTGTTTGCAAGATGAGAGGTTGTTTTTCATTATGTCTTGTAGAAAGACAAGAGGGTTTAATTGGTGGAGGGTTATCATCTATAGTGGGAGTTTGTAATTTAGAGAAGTGTACGGGAGGTTGCTATTGCAATAGGAGATAGAGTTCTCCAATAGGTTGAGTTATAGTGACTATTACAGTGGGTAACCTTGACTAAGGGTAGAAGATTTGGGGTCAACCAGAATGTATGAACTAGGTTCAAAATATCAGAATGTGTCAAACCATTATCGCAGGGATTTAGAAGAGGATACCTATGAGGCATTAGAGTTATTATTGCCCATACGAATTAGTATACGTACTCTTGATACTTGGAGAGGCAGTGGTATGCCATTATGACTGGAAAAATGTTATAGGAGATAGGTGATGTGAAATGGTCGATGGTTAGATTAAAGTTAGAAATGGGGATAACCGTATTATATAAAATAAAATAAAAAGAGAGAGGAAGTCATGTGTATATAAAGAAAAGAAAAGAAGAAGTCATGTGTAGCATAAACGAAGATTTGGATATCTAATGAAGCAATTGGAATAGAAAACGGATTATACTTATGACGATAACTCGACAAGTGAATTGTTGACGTGATGTATAAACTAACTGAAGTCGTTGTAGACACCCCAATTTGGCCTAACGATTATTTCAAGTCCCACCTTGGGACCATCCCGATGATGAAATGGATACAGTGATTGCTGATTGCTTCCTTGAGAACCTTAGGACTTTCGGTAAGAACTTTGAGCCACTTCGAGGACCCAATTCAAATCCATACAGCCTTTCAGACAGAAATACAGAAGCCTAGGAGAATCCATCTGTCGGCCGTGATATCGATCCCACGGCCCTAACATCATTTCCTCACCCGAGTAACCTGTTGCTAGCAAAATCTCCCTGAGAGATCAATCCCTCGGCCGCAAGATCTATCCTTCGGCCGAGACATCCATTCCTCGGCCGTGATATCCTTTACTCGGCCGCCAGATCGACCTTTTTCCAGACTCTGGAACGTGTTCTGTCAGACGTTTGATCCAACTACACTACCTTCCCGATGCGTTCGGGCTACGCTCAGAGATTACGACGTAGAGTTAGAGATGCATTGCAATTGCAATTACCATCTCGTGATTTGATTGGCCGGAGTGAGTCACCAATTGCCTATATAAAGGGCCTTTGGACTCCGAAAATAAACACACGAAATTCATTAGAGTATACACTCTCTCAAGCCTCGAAACTCTGCACAAATACTCTCTCAAACCCACTCCTCAAAAGCCTTAACCTCGTGAAGGCAGCCGTCAATCCGGCGATCAAACCCGAAGTTCAAACCCTAACCCTAGGGTTTTCAATCAAGCAATCAGTCAATCACACCCAATGCGAGGCAATCAAGCAACTGAGGGATCAAGGTGGTGAGGCCCAACGGCCTCTGGTTTGTTTTATTTATCATTCTTACATTTAATCACGGCTTTCTGATTATCTATTAATCTTTCTGTCTGGTGTGAGGAAGAACACCGTCCGGGGCCTCGATCCCTCGGCCAGTATATAAAACCAGTGTGATTACTCGGCCGTGACATCCATTCACCGGCCGAGTAATCGATTTCCTGGAACAGCTTTGTTGCTTTTTCTGCTTTCTGAATGCATGCTTCGATTATCGCACTGGCTCACTTTACCTACTGTTTAAAGGAATAAATAAACAGACTATGTGTTGGAATTAAACAAAGCATCTATATGTCTTATGTTGAACGATTATGGGCCAGTCTCACGATTGGGCAAAGAGGGGTGCCTAACACCTTCCCCTTATTGTACTTTTGGCTCCCGTATCCAGAATCTCTATCTATTTTCCCAGTTTTAATAAACTGGGTGGCGACTCTGTTTTGATGATAACCGCTATCATGTGGCAATGTTCCTAGCCATGGGAATGTCCATGATTTTGGTTTACGAAGCAAGCAATCAATCGAGCGAACCAACGTGATCAATCTATATGGCGATTCCCCGTTTGGGAGGTGTCTACAGTTTTTGGCGACTCCGCTAGGGAATATGAGAGCCATAACCAAAAAGTTCAACATAAGACTAATACATGCCTTGTCTAATTCATTTATCATATGCATCGAGCGGGCAACCCGTTGAGTTCACCTGATATCCCGGCATGACACGGGCTATGTTGGGGGTTCCAGCAAACTCCACAGTCGCTCGTACCTAGTGGTATATCAAAAAGGAAATCACTCAATCACCGCCTATGATGGGCTGGTGAGAGGATTGGTGCCCTTTGACAACGGAGCACCCTGAGACTACCAAAACCTTGCATGTTTTAGAAAGCCATAGAACTTATCAAACTAAGACAGGAACCTACAGGCTAGGAACCTACTTGCATTTTACTTCCGAGTTCTTCCTCACACCCATTGTATATGTATATGTTGTAAAGTTTCTCTTTTGCTGGTTAAACCTTAGGAATCTCTCTAAGTCAAATAAACAGTAGGTAAGATTAATCAATCTAACTAAAGCAAAAACCTTTTCAGGAAAAATGACTGCATCACTGTTCATGTCTGATTCGCACTTTCAAGTTGTCACCAAGCTGTCTGGTCCGCTCCACTTTGCTGTTGAAGACTTCAACCCCTTCGAATACATCACTCCAGTAAATCAACCAAAGCCTATGGTGACTATCATTGAAGACAACCATGTCATGTTCGCTGGAACGGTTTATGAGGAAGAAGTAGAAGACCTGATCGAGGAAGAAGGGCTTCGCAGGGTTCTAATCTATTTTTATGACCCCTATGCACCTACCGATGACTATTGGCCAATAGACGAGGTCAACAACCTCGAAACTGAAGAGGCAAAGGAAGAAGAGTCTGTCGACAAAGACCCACTAGACAAAATATCACTGAACCTACTCTTTGATGAGGGGGTCACCAACAATGAAATAAGGGTGATCCACCCCATCACAGATAGCTTTGGTAATTGGTGGGGCTTTGTTGGCACACGACGAGTCGACAACAGCGACGAAGCAGAGATTGAAGCTCAGTTGGAGGAGATAACAGCGATAGCAAATCAAATGGCCCTCCAAGACTTGCAGGGTGGACAATGATGAAAGTGCGAATCAAGGTGACAGTGAAGTGCTGGTGATCAACCTTAGTGATGAAAAAGACTGCTCTGAACTGATTGTGGATGCTGAAAAAGGGGCTTACCCTAACTGGATCGTGGAACACACTCTGAAATACAAAATGAAAAGCGCTAATTCTGATCTTAGTTCTAATTCCGATTCCGACTCCGAGTCGACTCAGTCCGAGTCAAGCTTTTCATCTTTTGAAACTACTAAGTCTAGTGAGGAAAACCTGGTTAAAATACCAAGGCATAATATTTACTTTGAGTTCGACTCCGAAATGTCTTTTGATAATCTTAGCAATGAGAAGGAAGATTTAGAGTATTTCACTTTGCCTATGATCAATTGTGTGGATTCCGACAAACCAAACTTTGAGGAAGAAATTCTAGAATTCATTGAGAGAGAAGAAGAAAGGCACGCTAAACCTTTTTCTGAGGAAATAATCACAGCAAACATAGGCTCTGAAAACAAGCCCAAAATGGTTAAAATTGGTGCCGCACTATCCCCTCAAGAAAGTGAAAAACTAATCCTTTTGCTAAAAGAATACAAAGATGTTTTTGCCTGGTCTTACGAGGACATGCCTGGAATAGACCCTGAAATTGTTCAACATAAAATTCCCCTTCATCCTGATGCAAAACCAGTTAAACAAAAACTGAGACGTATGCGCCCTGATTGGGTCTTAAAGATAAAAGAAGAAGTCACTAAACAAATCAACGCCGGTTTTCTCATAGTCACCAAATATCCACAATGGGTAGCTAACATCGTTCCCGTACCAAAGAAAACTGGAGGAATTAGGGTAGATTTCCGAGATCTCAACAAGGCCAGTCCAAAGGATGACTTCCCATTACCTCATATAGACGAGCTAGTAGATAACACCGCAGGCCATGCATTGCTATCCTTCATGGATGGATTTTCTGGGTACAATCAAATCCTTATGTCTCCTGAGGATAGAGAGAAAACCACCTTCACTACGCCTTGGAGAACCTACTGCGACCGAGTGATGCCATTTGGGTTAAAGAATGCTGGAGCCACTTACCAGAGGATGGCAACAACACTGCTGCACGACATGATGCACAAAGAGGTCGAGGTGTATGTCGACGATATGATAGTCAAATCAAAGGAAAGGGAAGGACACCATGGAGCACTCCAAAAGTTCTTTGAGAGGATTAGGAATTACAAACTACGTCTTAACCCTCAAAAATGCACTTTTGGGGTAATAGCTGGAAAGATGTTGGGATTCCTCATCACTCAAAGAGGAATCGAGGTAGACCCTTCCAAGATACAGGCTATCATGGAGATATCACCACCTAGGACGGAGAAGGAAGTAAGGAGTTTCTTGGGGAAGGTACAGTTCATCAGCAGGTTCATTTCCAAGCTCACAACCACCTGTGAACCTCTTTTCAAACTACTGAAGAAAGGTACTGATTTTGAATGGAACCAAGACTGTCAGCAAGTGTTCGAGGCAATCAAAGAATATCTTCAGAACCCACCTGTACTGTCACCACCCATCCCTGGGAAGCCATTGATTCTGTATCTCTCAGTAACAGACACATCCATGGGGTGCATGCTAGCACAAGAAAACGACGCCAAAGTAGAGTGCGCCATATACTACCTCAGCAAAAAAATGATGGACTATGAAACAAGGTACACTCCCCTCGAGAAAACCTGTTGGGGGCTAGTATGGGCCACAAAGAAACTGAGGCACTACCTGTTAGCACATCCGATGGTGCTGGTCTCTCGTTTAGACCCAATCAAGTATCTTTTCAAAAAGCCAGCACTTATCGGAAAGCTAGCTAGGTGGTTATTGCTGCTAGCAGAATTCGACCTCAAATACATGACAAGGAAATCAGTAAAGGGAAGAGCTGTGGCAGAATTCTTGGCAGATCACCCTGTGACAGAGGCCGAGGCAGAGGACTTCATGTTCCCCGACGAGGACATCTTATGTCTCTAAGACGACACCTGGCAACTTTACTTTGATGGAGCATCAAACCAATGTGGATATGGCATAGGGGTATTGCTAGTTTCCCCAAACGACTCCCACATCCCTTTGTCATATAAACTGAAGTTTGAGGTCACTAACAACCAAGCTGAATACGAAGCTTGTATTGCTGGATTGGAGGCAGCCCTGGAGCTAGGGGCAAAAAGGGTAGAAGTCACTGGGGATTCAAACCTGGTGGTATCTCAAGCCAGAGGAGACTGGAAGGTCAAGGAAGATACACTGAAGCTATATCACTCTGTGCTGGAAGATCTAATTCCACAATTCGATTCCGTTTTCTTCACACACACTCCTCGAGTGAGTAATAGATTTGCAGACGCACTGGCAACATTAGCATCTATGGTCGAAATACCCCTGGGATTCACAATGCGGCCTCTCATGATCGAGCAAAAGGTTAAACCAGCATGTGAATGCACCTTTACCGAGGAAGGTGAAGACGATGGCAAGTCATGGTACGAAGACATGAAGGAATTCCTGGAAAAAGGAGAATACCCATCCGAGGCCACCTCGAAAGACAAAACGGCTCTGCGGAAGTTTGCTGCCCAATTTGTAATCTGTGGAGGAGCATTGTATCTAAGGGCACACTTGGGTCCAAGTCAACTTTGCGTCACAACAGAGGACAGCCGCAAGGTAATGGAGGAAATACACGAAGGAATTTGTGGGCCACACATGAATGGGGCAACGATGGCAAAGAAGATCCTACGTCAGGGATATTACTGGACTACAATGGAGGCCAACTGCGCTGATTATGTCCGCCGATGTTACAAATGCCAAACTCACGCTGATCGTATGCGTATTCCCCCTACGGAATTGTATAGCATGACATCCCCTTGGCCATTTTCCATTTGAGGGATAGACGTCATTGGAAGCATAAATCCAAAGGGAAAATACAAACATCAGTTCATTCTGGTGGCCATTGACTACTTCACCAAGTGGGTAGAAGCAGCTTCTTATGCTACTCTCAAAGCCACTCATGTGGCCAAATTTATTCGCACTAATATCATCTATCGATATGGTGTACCTCACGAGTTCGTCTGTGACAATGGATCGCACTTCAAGGGGGCGACAAAGAAGCTTTTCGCCGAATTTGGGATACAAAATCATCGGTCATCTACTTACTGACCTCAAACTAATGGAGCAGTTGAGGCTACAAACAAGAATATCAAGAGGATTCTGCGGAAGACTACCGACACTTACACAGACTGGCCAGAAATGCTACCTCTGGCACTATGGGGTTATCGAACAACTGAAAGGACTTCAACTGGGGCCACTCCCTACTCTCTGGTTTATGGAATGGAAGCTGTCTTGCCTATCGAACTGGAATTACCTTCGTTAAGGGTTCTAGCTGAGACTGGAATGATCGAAGAAGACTGGGTTCAAAATCGCCACGATGAGTTGGTACTACTAGATGAAAGGAGGCTGAGAGCATTATACCATGTACAAGGGTATCAACGCCGCATTGCACGAGCATTCAACAAAAAGGTGAAACCTAGGGACGTCAAGGTAGGAGACATGGTGCTCAAAGCGATCCGTCGCCACGTCTCAGACCCAAGGGGCAAGTTTAGACCAAACTGGGGAGGCCCCTACCTTATCAAGCACATACTTTCTGGAGGAGCAGCATACATTGCAGACTTGGATGGAATGGAATTCGCAACGCCAGGCAACGTTGACAAGCTAAGGAAGTATTACCCATGAGAGATGCTCGTTGGACCGAAAACCACAAGGGTGGGCGGATCCAAGCAAAAATTAGAGCAGCCTGCTAGGTTGAAAACCCGCAAGGGCTGCTTAGGCAAAAACTAAGGCATAAATAAAACGCTCGCTAGACCAAAAACCCGCAAGGGCGGTTTTATGCAAAATTTAGAGCACAAAAGGAGAGGAAAATACCCGAGTGGACCCTAACTAAAACCAAAACAAATCCCCTTTGTCGGAACTACGTTTGTGGCCTGATTCCCTCTATGGGATACGTAGGCAATCTCTAAATTTGAGATCCGGCCACTGCTATCATCATCACTTCCAAAATTTCTAGGTCTATCCTAAAGCATGTTCACTATCAAATCATGGCAATAACATCTCTAAAATAAAACGACCAAATGTTTTATTATTTCCAAAGGGAAAGGACAAAGCAAACCTAAACAATTCTTAATCCATGAAAGCTAGAATCAAACAAACATCTTTTGAAAAACATAAGCAAAGCGTCAGCCTTTAGGTCTTCCTTCTCTTTGCACTACTATCCTCCAAAAGGTTTTTCTTCAACCAGCGTTTGTAAGAACTCGATAGCTTAACAACGAAGTTCTCATCAACCTCCTGCATTACTCTATTTGGCCAAAGACGCAGCATATTGCGACGGAAGTTGGCATCATGGATCTTAGAGACGGTGTACTCAGGGTCACCCAGGATTGCGGTTTGTTCAGCCCCGAACTGCCTTTGAAAGCGAGCAGGAAAGTAGAAAACGACTCGAGCAATGCCAATCAGTGCTACACCGAAATGGTTCATGGTACTCGTAGTCATGCTCTCAATACCATACCAGGGGCAAACCCATTGAATCCAATCACCTCTGCAAGTCTTCATCCATGCTTCCCAAGAAGCCTCAGTTGGGAACTGTTTAATCATGTGACGCTCCGTGCATTGGTCTGGATTATAAGGAATTTGCTCCGGCACATCCCACACCTTTAGCTTCTCAAACAACCACACCTAAAGAACAAGGGAAAATTGTGAGTTGAGATAACACGTGAGACAAAACAAAAGAGTGATGAGTGAAAAGATAAACTTAACAAATAAACAAATAAAGAGTGAACCTGCAATAGCAAAGGACTGCCTGAGAACTGAGCTGTAGGACTGCCCTTCATCATATCTAGACCCATCAAGGTCTCTGCCAACACTAAGCCAGCGAAACCCACACGGGTTCCAATCTGTTGAGCCAGGTTAAGCAACACGGGATCAGCATGGCCAGAGGAAAGGCCAAGCAAATAATAATGAAGGAGACAAATGCACAACGCATGAAAGCACGCCTTCTGTAGGGAAACTTGACGATGAGCCTCAGCTGTACCAAAACGCTGAATAAGTTGCAGAATCTCCAACCTTCCTTTCACTAGGAAGAATTTAATTTCATGTTTCTGAACTTGGAGTAAATCCTTTAGGAGATCACCTCGGTTGAACAAAGGATTAGGGACAACGAAACCCTCTCTATCTGAATGACACATGATGGCCGCAAACTCCTCGATAGTAGGGCACAACTCCTCTCTCCTAAATCGAAAGACGTGAAAATCAGGGTCCCACAAACTAGCGGCTGCCCTAAGGAAGGCAAAATTCACAGGAATTTGACGAAGGGAAAAGAGGAAGTCCATGCCAAAGGACTTAAAGTGTAAACGGTCAAGGCCATTAAAGGAAATCAACCACTGATCAAGGACTGGTTGTGCCATATGTAAGGAATTGCTACTGACAATGCTATCGGGTTCATAGAACGCGTATTTATAGAACTAAGTCGAGTCTTAGTCCGAATCGGAATCGGATTCTTAATCCTCAGAATTTCAATCGGTCTCTCGGCCGATACTTCGATATGACGGCCGTAGGATTTATCCATCGGCCCGTAAAAATCAGGGTTGACCTACAAGTCAAACCCAGGCAGACAAAACAATCCTTCGGCTGCCAGATCAAAGCTTTGGCCGTTTAATCATTAGGTCGGCCGCCAGAATGGTTCTTTTACAGACCGTTCCCACGGTTCAGTTTGTTTCATTGGATTAACAAGGTTATCACACGCAAACGACGTAAATATGGCATACACAATCACAAGCAGAGCAAAAAGGTTTTTGTTTCATATAACGAAAGCTTTTTACATCACAAGGTGGATCATCCCACATTTCCTAAACAAACTATACATCGATTTCCTGTCGAACTAACCTATGCAGGAAGAGAAACAGAAAAAAAACAAAAAGAGGAAGCAGAAGAGGATGCCGAACCCTCTGGTGGTCTGAACACTAGAGACCAGCTGCAAAAAAAAAGGAGAGGATACCCCTGGGGCGGTGTATACCAGGGGAGTACTACGGTGCAGAAGGGACACCACACGGCTCAAAAGAATCACCACATGGCCCAGAAAAATCACCACACTGCGTACCACCGCCACGCCAGGAGCTCCGCATCACGGAAGCAAGCTACCCATGCAAGGGTCCCTAATCAAGCATCAAGACGAGACCAAGAACGGCGCGGCCTCCCTCCGCGATCTCTGGTCGTGCATCACCCATGGCCTGGAGCTGTTAGGAATGAGGGGAAGTGAAAAGGATCTTCGGATATGAAGCTCTCGGAACGAGGAGAGGAAGAGGAAAAGTGGAAAATGAGATGAAACGGTCGACGCCGTGGTCTTTTATAGGTCTCTGGAAATAAACCGATTAAATGGCCGAGCATTCGATACCTCGGCCGAGACATCAATCCTTCGGTCGAGAGATCGATCTCCTGGCCTCCCAATCTATTTCCCTCAGCCATATCAGGTCTTGCTCTGTGCACTGACTCAAGCCACTATAGAATTCTAGGTCCGTGACCAACAGAAGCAAAATCAAGTCAGCCTTGGGGGCACCCCCGAGTCAACACAACATAACCAAAACCAGCCTTGGGGGCATATCCAAGCATGAAGAAGCTCTCTCTCCACAAACTGCTGGACAAAACAAGTCAAAACACCCAGCGGCTCTATGCCCATATCCACTACCAAAGAAATAAGCAGCTCCGTGCCCATATCAACTCACTCAGCGGCTCTATGCCTATGCCCATCACTCAGCGGCTCCAAGCCTACCATCTCAGCGGCTCCAAGCCCTCGACTTAGCAGCTTTATGCTCACCATCTCAACAGCAGGCTCTACGCCTACAAATCATACTCAAGCAATCTCAATTGGCTCTAAGCCGTAACAACCATCCCAGCAGCTCTACGCTCGCTATCACAGCAACAGACTCTACGCCTGTATTCACTCAACTCAGCGGCTCCAAGCCCACCGTTTCAACTGGCTCGAAGCCATAACAATCAATCTCAGCGGCTCGAAGCCCATTATCGACAGGCTTTACGCCCATATTCACTCATTCAGCAGCTCTACGCTCGCTATTACAACTCAGCGGCTCTAAGCCCACTGTCTCAGCTGGCTCTACGCCCGTTACAACCATCTTAGCGGCTCCAAGCCCATTATTGACAGGCTCTACGCCCATATACACTCATTCAGCGGCTCTAAGCCTTCGACTCAGCAGCTCTATGCTCGCTATCACAACAACAGGCTCTACGCCTGTACTCATTCACTCAGCAGCTCTATGCTTGCTATTACAAACCAACGGCTCAAAGCCCAACATCTCAACTGGCTCAAAGCCGTAAACAAGCAACAGGCTCTACGCCGCCCCAACAATCAAGCCCTCTATTCTCAGGCTCTACGCCTGAATGCTCAAAAATCTAACATTTTGAATGCTCAAGCTCTACGCTTGGATGCCCAACCACTGTGTACTGGATGCTCAAGTTATACACTTGAATGCTCAAGCTCTACACTTGGATGCCCAACCACTGCGTACTGGACGCTCAAAGCCTGTACTTTGAATGCTCGGATTCTGCCGTCCGAATGCTCGAGCTCTACGCTCTGAATGCTCAAGTCTGGAACTTGATAGAAGCTCTAAGCTTAAGACAAACACACACGCACGGGCCCGTGCACATATTGCATCAACATTATCATATCGAGTATGCACAATCATATCTGTTCACATCTAACAACCATCATCACGCATATACACTCTGTATATCTCTCATGAAACAGGTCAACCCTGCAATCAACTGGCTCTATGCCTCGATTTTATTGATCGGTTCAGAGCCTCGATCCTTTGGCTCCACGCCAACACTTATGATGGAAAAGCTCCGTGCACAGACCATCAGAATGCAACCAGCTCTACGCTTCGGTTCAAATCACGTCAAGCTCTAAGCTCCGACAACCCAGGCCCTCGCCTCAAGACTGCATCAGGCTCCACGCCTCAATCTAATCACTTCAGGCTCCACGCCTCGGTTCTTTCACCTCAGGCTCCACCCCTCAGTTTCTTCACCTCAGGCTCCACGCCTCAGTTCCTTCACCTCAAGCCCTTGCCTTATACCAGCTCCGCGCTTCGGTTCAGCACGTCAAACTCAAAGCTCTGACACCTCAAGCTCCCGCCTTATGATCAATACCAGCTCCGCGCTTCGGTTCCATCAAGCTCAAAAGTTCAGACATCTCAGGCTCTCGCCTTGTATTCAACACCAGCTCCGCGCTTCGGTTCCACTACGCCAGAAATCGTCACCTTAAGGCCCTCGCCTCATGACTACAACCGGCTCCGTGCCTCGGTTCCCTCATCTCCAAAAGCTCTGTGCTCTATGTTACTGGCCTTGCGCCCCCCACATCTCAAAAACAAACCGGCATCCAACTCATCCCAGCAGATGGTTTGGATTCCACCCCACTACATCAATTCCTTCCAGCTCATTCGCAAGGATAGGCTACTCTACCAAGCTCCTTTCAGTCAAAGTAAGGATGATCAAGAAAAGCAAACGCACCTGCCGTGTACTGATCTACCCCAAAATACTAAGGAAGCTCTCCGCAAAAACTCCCTGGCAGCCCTGCGCTCCTTCAGCTACTCTTCGCCAAAACCCTGGCTCAGTCTAGGTACGTCACACTACGGCTTTTTAAGCCCTAAGGTACGTCTTCTGTCTCTAACCCTCCAAACTTTTATTTTTCTTTTTTGCCCGAACTACGATTGGTCTGAATTTCCCTTGTGGAATACGTAGGCAACCTCCCGGCCCGACCATAACAAAACCTTTTTCAAAAAACCCTTGGAATAGCGGTTGGACCAAATTGAGTTGCTTTTTACAGCTTTGACTCTTACTCAAACATGTCTCGCGATCCGTCTGAGTTTAGTCAAAGAGGGGCATCTGTAGACACCCCAATTTGGCCTAACGATTATTTCAAGTCCCACCTTGGGACCATCCCGATGATGAAATGGATACAGTGATTGCTGATTGCTTCCTTGAGAACCTTAGGACTTTCGGTAAGAACTTTGAGCCACTTAGAGGACCCAATTCAAAGCAATACAGCCTTTCAGATAGAAATACAGAAGCCTAGGAGAATCCATCTGTCGGCCGTGACATCGATCCCACGGCCCTAACATCATTTCCTCACCCGAGCAACCTGTTGCTAGCAAAATCTCCCTGAGAGATCAATCCCTCGGCCGCAAGATCTATCCTTCGGCCGAGACATCCATTCCTCGGCCGTGATATCCTTTACTCGGCCGCCAGATCGACCTTTTTCCAGACTCTGGAACGTGTTCTGTCAGACGTTTGATCCAACTACACTACCTTCCCGATGCGTTCGGGCTACGCAAAGAGATTACGACGTAGAGTTAGAGATGCATTGCAATTGCAATTACCATCTCGTGATTTGATTGGCCGGAGTGAGTCACCAATTGCCTATATAAAGGGCCTTTGGACTCTGAAAATAAACACACGAAATTCATTAGAGTATACACTCTCTCAAGCCTCGAAACTCTGCACAAATACTCTCTCAAACCCACTCCTCAAAAGCCCTAACCTCGCGAAGGCAGCCGTCAATCCGGCGATCAAACCCGAAGTTCAAACCCTAACCCTAGGGTTTTCAATCAAGCAATCAGTCAATCACACCCAATCCGATGCAATCAAGCAACTGAGGGATCAAGGTGGTGAAGCCCAACGGCCTCTGGTTTGTTTTATTTATCATTCTTACATTTAATCACGGCTTTCTGATTATCTATTAATCTTTCTGTCTGGTGTGAGGAAGAACACCGACCGGGGCCTCGATCCCTCGGCCGGTATATAAAACCAGTGTGATTACTCGGTCGTGACATCCATTCACCGGCCGAGTAATCGATTTCCTGGAATAGCTTTGTTGCTTTTTCTGCTTTCTGAATGCATGCTTCGATTATCGCACTGGCCCACTTTACTTACTGTTTAAAGGAATAAATAAACAGACTATGTGTTGGAATTAAACAAAGCATCTATATGTCTTATGTTGAACGATTATGGGCCAGTCTCACGACTGGGCAAAGAGGGGTGCCTAACACCTTCCCCTTATTGTACTTTTGGCTCCCGTATCCGGAATCTCTATCTATTTTCCCAGTTTTAATAAACTGGGTGGCGACTCTGTTTTGATGATAACCGCTATCATGTGGCGATGTTCCTAGCCATGGGAATGTCCATGATTTTGGTTTACGAAGCAAGCAATCAATCGAGCGAACGAACGTGATCAATCTGTATGGCGATGCCCCGTTTGGGAGGTGTCTACAGTCGTGACGTGACGTTGGGTAGTGGAAGCGCTTATTTGACACTTGTAGTACGATGAATAGAATATGGTAAAATTGCCTGGCAAGAACTTATGATTGATAAGCATTGACGGGTGCTATATAGTTAAAGGTTTCTATAGGTGTTTGCGAGTTAGACCATTAATACGCGGGAACATCACGAAGGAGACCCGTTAGTTAGTAAAAAGAGATGTGAAACAAAGGTTGATTCCCTATGTGAAAGATGTGAAATTTTGTGTCCTTGTTGAAATTGTAAAGATGAGAATATTTACGTGTGTTTGCTCCATGAGTTAACTTTGTTGGAGTGCTTTGTTATGTATTGATTTGAGAAAATGTCAAATGGTGAAGCTGCTAGACTATTTGTGGGGCTGTAGTTAAGAATTGGAATGTGCGGATTACTGCAACGCAAGGGGTGGAAATGTAGTGGTCAGTGAGTGTGTGTCTTTTGACTCAAATTGTGAAATGAGATCGTTATTTACACCTTGGTTGCATGCTATTAACGTCGAATATGAATATTGGTGGTTTATGAAAGGAATCGGAAAAGAATGAAGTATTCAGATGAGATAATGTGAACATTGAATTGGATTAGGCACCTAGGATCGTTTGTCGATACCAGCTTTGTTATCTTCTTATAGACTTTTCAATTACGGTAACCTGTTGTTATGATATTGGTATGGACCTTTATTTGGTATGAATGCATGTCTGATTATTATGATATGACAAACGTATTGTGAAGGGTTTATGACGGTGTTTGTGTATTAGATTCATAAGGAAAATAAGATAAAAAAAAAGAGGGGAAATTTGGTTAGAGGATAGATTTGATGCCGGGATGAAAGGCTTACATGTGTTTAAAGGAGTTTGCATGGGTGACTCGAACCTCTTAGTCAGATGGAATGTTATGCAATAATTGGAACCTCTCGTCCCAGCTCCTTGTTTGGTTTTAGCTTATGGTTAATGACAACCTTGTCTATCTTTCGATTTCTTAACCACGGTCTTAGTGGGATTAGTGACAGCTTAGCTAAATTATTCATAAGATATCGAAGAAGCTAGACTAGTTTGGACGTTGTGGGCGTATGTCGAACTTGAACTAAGATCCTTACTTGGGGTGTCGAGCGAGTATGGTGAAACATGTAGGGTAGTAAACTTTTGTTAATTTCAAGACTTGTTACGAATGTACTTGTTTGAAATTTAAGATTTTCTGAAAAGGGTAATGCTTTGTGAAATTGGTTCTTAAAAATAGTCCTTTTTTTTTTTGGAATTGGAAATGGTGCCACCGTGGAGTACTCAGTTGCATTATAGTGGAGTCAGCCCCATTGCAAATCCTTTACTAAGTTATTTAGATTGCCGTTGTTTTGAAATAACCATGTGAGGTGTCTTGCGTGATTGTTGCTAATGTCTTTGTCTTTCAAAAAGACAAACTTTTCCTTCCAAATTTTTGTAAAATTTTGTCACAGATGAGCATGTTACGGGAACTTTAAACTACTCAGGCTTGAATCTTCAACGAGGTTAGAAATTCGTCAAAACTACTTAGTGACCTATGACACAGTTAGAGACTTTTGATCATATATAGTTCAGTTTAGACTCTGTCGTGTCAGACACATTAACATTAAGTTAGCATTCGTCAATTCGAGGAAGTTTGTCGTGAGTTAGTGTTGAAAATCATTAGAACTTGTTGATTATGTTTTAATTGGCGGGATTGTTGAGTTACAAACGTATGAAATTCTACCATGTGTTTGGACACAGTCTGGGAAATTGGAATTTATCAGTAGAAAGTGAAATGAGTGGATACGAGTTGTGAAACCGGGATTGGTTAAATAACATAATTACAATTCGTGCGAATTCTAAGACTTCGTGGTCTGATATGTGTTAATGTTGGAACTTGGTGAGTGTTTTGATAAGAAGCTACGTTAGTTAACTGCAACATTACAGAGTTTTCTGGCGTTGTGGACACGGAAGTTGGTGGATACGTAATGTTGTGTAGTGGGCGCGGCCCTTGAAGATTAGGATTCTTGATCAGGCGTCTTTGTTGCTTTGGATAAATTTCGGGACGAAATTTCTTTAAGGAGGATAGATTGTAGAGACCCGGATAATTTTAATTCTTGAAATGTTTATTAAATGACTAATTAGAAGGATATGGCATAATTGGTGATAAATTAGATTGGGGCTTGAAGAGAAAGAATGGAGAGTTGAGGGAGTGTAGGTGTAATAACAAGATTCATGAGTATATATAGGGGTGTGTGAGGGGTAGGAGATCATTTTCTCCATCTCACCCTCTCTCATCCGTTCCCCTCTCTCCCTGCTGATCTCTCTCTCTCCTCTCCCCTCACTCAAAACTCCACTCCACCTCCCAAAATCTTCAAGAATCAACCTCATTCAAGTTTTCCATTCGCGTTCTTGAGCTCGGAGATCCGTGGGTCGAGCTTAAATCGGAGTTTCGGAGTTCGAAAGGCTAGGGCTGGTTCAAAAACGCTTGAATCTCGGCCATTGTTGCGAGGTAGGGACTTCTTTACCTCTTCTATGTGTTTATGTGTTGATTTGGTGTAGATTCGTGCCTTGGGTTGTTGGATTTTGGTTGTAGTTCATGCCTTGAAAGTCTGCTGAAATCGCCACCCGAAGCCCCATGGTATCGATACGGATTTTGTGGCGTATCGATACCACGAGCTTATCTTTTTGGACAGCTTGTACCGTATCGATACGGTTTTTGTGCGTATCGATACGAGGAGCTTAACTCCAGTTTTGCTCCTGTTGCCTTTTCGTCGATTGTTTGATTCCCCCCAATCACTTTTAAATCCTCTTGGACACCTCCTAACCTATCTTAAGCTTGTCTAATTGACCTTGATTATTCGATGCTATCCTCATTCCGTCAATCTTCCGTTTGTGAGGAATGAATAAGGAATCACTTAGTTAAAACATCGTTAAGTGCATTTTGTTGATTGTTGGTACTTGTGATTGGTCATGGCGCAATTGTGATGGTATTGGCATATTGTATGTTGTTCCATTTATGAATATGATCATGGGGAAGTCTTAGCCTGCATATAGTATGAGAAAGTAGTTGATTGGGTCGGAAGTTAGTGTAGGGAGTCTCGTAATGCAAGGGGTGGTAATACGGAGACTTAAACGGGTTTCGTATCGCAAGGTGTGGTAATACGGTAACCCGAGTCGTTTGGGATCACCATGACGCAAGGGGTGGAAACACGGTAATCCTCGTAGTGATATACAGTAACGCAAGGGGTGGAAACACCGATGGTGGGAATTTGGGATAGCAAGTCGTGTTGAGTTGGTAGAGTGCATGAGTCTTGTGAATTGTGTGGCTTTGGTGATAATGGCATGTCCTTGAGCGATCGTAATGAATGTCGATACACCTATGAGTTCGTTGTTATCTCTTGAGTGAACCACATCTTCTTGTCAACTCATTTTGCACTTGGCTTCATATTTATACATAGAATTGGTAAAGATTTTCCTACTGGGCTAGTGTAGCTCAACCTATCATTCTTTTCAGGTTCAAATGTTGGACCGTAGCATGCAATGCTTCGTGTGTTGGGATGTGAAGACTTTTTTTGGAAGCTTATTTCATTAGTTACCAAATCATCTTGTGATGACTTTCTTTTGCCAAAGATTGGTTTGTAACTTAATAACTTGTATGTATTCGAACTTAAGCTTATTTTGGGGCCGGTATGCCAATGTTGTAAAATCTTTAAACTTGGGCACTTGGTTTGTAAGGTTAAACAGGTGGGAACTCTTTTGGGTATTATTTAAGTTATGCGAGGAACTTTTATCGAAATGACTTATTTATTTATGTTGACAATTGAGGGCGTGACAGAGGGGAGTGAGCTGTAGTAAAAAAAAAAGGGGGGGTGGAGGAGAGACTTTGAAATTTAATTTTCTTTTTTGGAGATGTAGGACTTGGAATTAACTCCGGATGCAGGAGAACGCAGATCTTCGAAAGTAGATCTCGAAACCAAGCATCCTAAACTTACGACATAGTCGGCACGAAGAAGAAGATGATAAGGAAGGAGGCAAATCCAGTGAAAAGGAAAGCCAAAATCAGAGAAAGCGTAGCAAACCACCCCTAGAGAGGCCGCCACATGAACAAGAGGTATTGTTCAAAATGTAAGACCAGATTCAAGGGCTAATAAAACATATTAAAGCAAAAACTCCTGCTACGGTAGAAGAATTGGTGTAGAAGACGGATTCACCTTTTACGCCTGAGGTCATGGGACTACCACTCCCAAGAAAATTCAAGATGCCGCAATTAGAAACATTCAATAGCTCCACAGACCCATTAGATCACTTGGAAACATACAAGTCTCTGATGCATCTACAAGCGGTACCAGATGAAGTTATGTGCCGGGCATTTCCAGTTACCCTAAAGGGAAGTGCCCGGTCATGGTTCAACAAGCTCCAGCCAGGAAGTATACATAGTTTTAAAGAACTCAGCAAGAGCTTTGTAAGCTACTTCATTGCTGGGCAACGCTATGGCAAACTAGCAACACATCTCCTGACTGTGAAGCAATGAGGACGGGAGTCATTAAGGGATTACACCACAAGGTTCAACAAGGAGGTGGTTCAGTTAGATGAAGTCGATGACAATGTATGCATAACTGCATACATAGCTGGGCTATATTCAGGACAGTTCCTATACCTCCTATCTCAAGAACCACCCAAAACTCTGGCAGAGCTTATGCTCAAAGCTCTGAAGCACATGAATGCAGAGGAAGCTGTCTATGCAAGACGCTCGCGTGATGGTTTTGATCCCCAAGCAGGGCCATCACAGGTGGGCAAATTTCCTCAACTAGACAAAAAGGAGACGAGAAGCTACCCGTAAAACAGGAGGTGAACCAAAGAATAAAAAGGTGGATTCAAGGTCCTCCCCAAAACGGGGAGGAGGAGGAGGGCTGCCCCAAGGTAGATATAAGCAGTTTACTCTGCTCATAGCTATGGCAGAGCAAATTCTTAGCAACCTACAGGATGGCCCGGACCTCAAGTGGCCCGGGAAGCTGAGATCCGATCCTAGTAAGAGAGCTAAGGACAAATACTGCAGGTTCCACAAAGATCATGGTCACAACACAGATGACCGTATTGACCTAAAGTAGAAGATTGAGGACCCAATCCAACGAGGTAGACTTCAACGTTTTGTAACGAAGAAGTACTAGAGACAGTCCAGAAGCGATGATACAAACAAAGAGGGTAGAGATGGCACGACACCCCGGTCAGGTCCCATTGGAGAGATCAAGGTGATTCATGGAGGGTTTGCTAGAGGAGGAGAATCTAGCAATGCTAGGAAGGCTCATCTAAAAAAGCTGAGAACTGAGGAACACTTGGAAGTCAACACAGTTGGCCGTCCAGGCAAGTTTCAGAAAAAATAAGAAATACCCATTATTTTTTCAGAAGAAGACATCAAGGGAGTCCAGATCCCTCACGACGACCCATTGGTTATAACCATTGTCGTGGCAAACTACCTCACGAGAAGGGTACTGATAGACAGCAGAAGCTCAGCCGATATCCTCTACCTCCATGCATATGACCAACTGAAGGTGGGACGGGAAAGGCTAAGGCCTATGACATCGCCACTAGTTGGATTTGCAAGCACACCCATTTACCCAATAGGGCAAATAGCCCTGCCAGTTACCATGGGACAAGAAGGAAGTCAGATTACATGCAAGATAATTTCATAGTAGTCGACTGTCCTTCTGCATACAATGCAATACTGGGGAGAACAACCCTGAATAAAATCGGGGCGATAATCTCCACGTATCATTTGATGATGAAGTTCCCAACACCAGAGGGAATTAGTTGCATAAGAGGAGATCAAAAAGCAGCACAGGAATGTTACATAACCTCACTCAGAAGAGCTAACATCACGATGAATATTGAAAGTCTTGATACACGTGATGAAGAAAAGCTCCCACATGGAGAACCGGTAGAGGAACTCATAGAAGAGCCCCTGGAACCAGGGCAGCAGGGAGGAACGATAAGGATTGGAACGGGATTGAGCACGGCGGCATGAACAGAGCTGCTACAATTCCTAAGAAGGAACAAAGATTTTTTTGCATGGTCCCACGAGGACATTCCTGGAATTGACCTAAGGGTCATATCCCATAAATTGAATGTGGATCCCACCATGCGCCCTGTTAAACAAAAGAAAAGGACAATTGCTCCGGAACGGAACAAAGCGGTAGCTGAGGAGGTAGACAAACTTATACAAGCAGAGTCAATCAGCGAAGTCCTTTACCCTGATTGGTTGGCCAATGTAGTTATGGTCAAGAAAGCTAATGGCAAATGGAGGATGAGTGTAAAATTCACTGACCTCAATAAAGCTTGTCCAAAGGATAGCTTTCCACTACCTAGGATTGACTCCTTGGTAGACTCTACAGCTGGACACGAGCTCCTCAGCTTTATGGATGCCTTCTCAGGGTATAATCAAATCCAAATGCATGAAGGAGACCAGGAGAAAACCTCGTTCATTACCGACAGAGGATTGTATTGCTACAAGGTAATGCCCTTCGGTCTTAAGAATGCAGGGGCGACATATCAAAGGTTGGTCAACAAGATGTTCAAGCAACAAATTGGGCGAAACGTAGAAGTCTACGTAAATGATATGCTAGTAAAAAGTTCCAAACCACAAAACCATGTTGCAGATTTGGAAGAAACCTTTGAAGTACTCAGGAAATACCAAATGAAGCTCAATTCAACGAAAAGTGCTTTGGGAATCGCCTCAGGAAAGTTTTTAGGCTTTATGATATCCCAAAGGGGTATCGAAACAAATCCTAAAAAGATTCAGGCCATACTTGGCATGCACTCACCCTAGAGCATCAAGGATGTCCAGAAGTTAACTGGATGAGCTGCAGCACTGAGCAAATTTATCTCTCGTTCAACTGATAAATGCCAAACATTCTTCAAAGTTTTGAAAAGAGCTTTCGAATGGACTACCAAAGAGGAGGAAGCTTTCATCTAGTCAAAGGAATATTTAACATCCCCGCCACTGCTTAGCAGGACCCAGGAAGGGGAGGATCTATTTCTATACCTTTCTGTCTCCCCCGATGCCGTCAGCACGGTTTTGATCAGGGAGGAGCAAGGGGTACAACTCCCAGTATAATACACCAGCAGGGCACTAAGGGGAGCTGATCTGAGATATCCCAGAGCTGAAAAGATAGCCTTTGCAATGGTGATAACAGCCAGATGGCTACGGCCATAATTTCAGGCTCACTCGATAAAGGTACTAACAGATCAACCCCTTCGAAGGATTCTCCATTCCCCAGAAACATCAGGCCGATTAATTCAGTGGTCAATAGAGCTTGGCGAGTTTGATATAGAGTACAAACCTCATATTGCCATCAAAGCACAAGTGCTTGCAGAATATACGTATCCTGAACCAGAAGAGCTCCCTAAAGAAGAATCTAAACCTTGGGTCCTTCAGGTAGATGGATCAACAACCAGAGAAGCAAACGAGCTGGTTTGATTTTAACATCCCCAAAAGGACAATGTCTAAGCTACGTGTTTCGGTTTGAATTCAAAGTAACTAACAATGAGGCTGAATATGAAGCTCTTGTGGTTGGATTGGAACTGGCTTAGGCCATCGGTGTTAAGCACTTATTAGCAAAAAGTGATTCACAGTTGGTTGTGGGTCATGTTCTAGGGGAGTATACGGTAAAAGAGGAGGTAATGCAGAAGTACTTGGATAAAGTTAAGACCCAAGTTGCAAAGCTTCAAAGCTTTGACATAGTCAAGATTCCAAGAGAGGAAAATGTGGAAGCTAATTATTTAGCAAAGTTGGCCACGGCCAAAGAAGATGCCATTCCACGGAACGCACCCGTTCGATACTTGGAGTTACCAAGTATCTTTGCCCCAGACATACAGGTTCAAGCAATTGACTACAACAATTCATGGACAGGCCCCATAGTTGATTACATAACAAATGGGACGTTACCAAACGATAAGGTCAAAGCTAGGCAGCTCAAAATCAGAGCAGCAAAATACCTGATAATGGGAGATGTGCTATACAGAAGGAGCTTCTCACTACCATACCTCAGATGTTTGACCACGGTGGAATCTACACGGGCTATGGAAGAGGTCCACCAAGGAGTATGTGGAGATCACCAAGGTGGCCGCACACTGGCTTATAAACTCCTTAGGTTGGGCTACTATTGGCCAAGCATGCAAAAGGATTGCTACTCTATAGTCCAAAAATGTGAGAAGTGCCAGCAGTTCGCGAACATCACTCACGGATCCCCCACAACTCTAACTCCAATGAGAGGACCTTGGCCATTTGCCCAGT
Source organism: Rhododendron griersonianum (assembly GCA_018127125.1). NCBI lineage: Eukaryota > Viridiplantae > Streptophyta > Magnoliopsida > Ericales > Ericaceae > Rhododendron > Rhododendron griersonianum. Next base: position 28,895,597 of record CM030792.1, on the reverse strand, counting down.
GGGGAGTGGACCTAATTGGCCCATTTCCTATGGCAGCAGGCCAGGTCCAGCATGCCATTATAGCTGTGAATTATTTTACGAAATGGGTCGAAGCTAAGGCACTGGCCACGATCACCGCAGAGGTTACAATTAATTTCCTATGGAAGTTAATCATTAGCCGTTTTGGGTTACCACAAGTGATAGTCACGGACCGAGGGAGCAATTTGACAATCCTCAGTTCAAATCATACTGTATTTCCAAGGGAATACACGTACATTATGCATCCAAGGCTCACCCAAAAGCCAATGGACAAGTAGAGGTCACAAACCGGACTATTAAGAAGGGAATCAAGAAGATGCTGCGAGAAGCCAAAGGAACTTGGCCAGATGAGCTATATAATGTGCTATGGGCATATCGTACTACCCCCCGAACTGCAACCGGAGAAACTCCATATTCTCTAGCCTTCGGAGTTGAGGCAGTAGTTTCGATTGAAGTCGAGCTCCTCAATTACAGAACCACAAGTACGGATAACCAAAACAACCAGGAAGATCTCAGGGCTGAGTTGGATTTCTTGGAAGAAAAAAGAGAAACATCAATGGCCAAAGTAGCCATATATCAGCAAAGAATGGTTAAGTACGTTGAAGAACAGGTTAGGCCAAGAGATTTTAGAGCTGGAGACCTAGTTCTCAGAAAGGTTGATCCAACTGGAAAGAAGGTGGGCAAGTTTGGCCCAAATTGGGAAGGACCATACCAGATCTTGCACCATGTCAAGGCAGGTGCATACAGGCTTGCAACCCTAAGGGGAAAAGAGCTGCCCAACTCATGGAAAGCAGAGCATCTCAAGAAGTATTATAAGACCAGTTATTCCTTTCTTTCTTCAGCCACAGTGGCCAATAAAACTCCCCAAAGTTGCAACCTAACCACTACCTCCCTCCATCGGAGGGGAAGGAACTTGAGGCGCCGATTGCCCTCGGAAAGCCTCCAACTGATCCTAGTTGTCTATCAGCACCATGCGGACAGTCTTCTCCATGACAGAAAGAGATTCTGCCATGGCATCCATATTGACCGACAGCCCGTTGATGGCTGCCTTCAAGCTCTGCAATTCTTGGCACAACTCAGAATCTCGATCGTTACTAGCCATTTGCAACAAATAACTGATTATAGAATGGGGACTAATCTACCAGAGCTACTTGCTTTTATAGTAGAACCCCTTGACGGTTCAGCAACCACTTGGCAATCCAATCAGCACGATTACATTCAAAGCTGAATTTAAAGCTGCCACCTCAACCACTCAGAATAATGGGAGGTTAGAAAGCTGATAACCTCGAGCAATTGAAACGATTGCCTTTACTTAATGCAAAAGATTTGGACCCTCAGGGCCAACCTAGCATGTTTTAAACAAATATAACATCCCACGGAATTATAATTAATCTCCGATTTAAAGGATATCTTAAGGGAAATTGAGACTAGTGTCTTAATTATTTGGACGCAAATAATTTACACACTTAGGGGAGTAGGACTACTACTACCCGCTATGAAATGCATGAAGCTCAGGAAAAACTTCCAAGCTCAAATACGTAGCACATCTATGAAATGCATGAAGCTTAGAAAAAAAAAAGGCCGAGCTCAAGTACGTAGCATAGCTATGAAATGCATGAAGCTCGGGACTACTACCCGCCATGAAATGCATGAAGCTCAGGAAGAACTTCCAAGCTCAAGTACGTAGCACAGCTACGAAATGCATGAAGCTCATGAAAAACTTCCAAGCTCAAGTACGTAGAACAGCTACGAAATGCATGAAGCTTAGGAAAAACTTCCAAGCTCAAATACGTAGCACAGCAATGAAATGCATGAAGCTCAGGAAAAACTTCCAAGCTCAAATACGTAGCACAACTATGAAATGCATGAAGCTCAGGAAAAACCTCCAAGCTCAAATACGTAGCACAGCTATGAAATGCATGAAGCTCAGGAAAAAAGACCGAGCTCAAGCATTTAGCAAAGCTATGATGAAAACAGAACTTGGCAAAGCCCACAAAGTCAATATAAACAGCACAACCATAATGTGCATAAAGGCTGTCAAAATTGCCATAGTTTGGCATGAGATGGGAAATACACCTTTGATGTACCTGTCATATTGATAGTCTCAAAACCAACGGCCTTAAAAAGACCGGGAAAACATGATCTTAACAAGATCACCCATGAAGATCATCCAAGAGAAAGGGTTTAAAGCCACAAAACATTCAAAGAATGATGATCTTACCAAAAGACCACTCCTGGAAAAACAGTCAGAGGAAAGAGTAGTTAAAAGTATTTAATTACAGACTCATTAATTAAAAAAGTTCTTGGCCATTCAAAGGCCAGGGGTGGAGATATCAAGAGCCTGCCCATCACCAGTTGTTGGGCCAGGAGAAGTAACCGCGGGAGATTTTTCTTCAACAAGAGGAGCCACCTTTTCAGGAGTCTTGAGAGGAGAAGCAACTGAAGTTGGAATGACCATGGAAGAGCTGGGAATGGCTGAGTCTTTCTCAAAGGAAGCAGCATCATCAGCCTGATCTTCTTCCTTCCTTCCCCCATCTAAGCTGGAGAGCCCATCATCATCATCAACCTCAAATTTGGAAAAATCCAAATCCGGGTAGGCCGAGGCAGCACGGCTCCTCATCGCTTCAAACCAATCAAAGTATTGCTGGGTTATGTCCTGGTGATACTCGGGGGACTTCAAAAAAAGCAAAATGGCTTCCCTACGAGCATTCTTCACTTTTTCAACTATCCCCAAGCTCATGGTCTTGTACTTCTCAAGTTCCCCATCCCACTCCAAGATCTTTAGCTCCAGACTCCTAGCAGTCTCCACAGCGACATCTTTCTCCTCCTCCAAACCTCATTTCGACTGAAGGGCAGCATCCCTTTCACCAGTAACCTTCTTAAGCTCCGCCATGATGGTGGCACCCTGCTTTGTGAGCTTCATGTTAGCCTCAGTAAGGGTGACCACCTGCTTCCCCAAGCTATGGCTCTGAGAGGTAAGATAACGGCCGCGAGCTGCAGCCTAGACAAATAAATAAGTCAATAAAGAGGACAATAACTACAAATCAAAGGCTAGATAACACAAGAATAAAGCATACAATAGCTAATTCAACCAACATTTGCTCCCCCACAGCTTTGAGAGACATCTCAGCCATCAAATCTTTGTCTGCCGCACTCAGCAACCCAGAAACACGCTCTAGAGCCTCTTGAGAGCTCCCCAACACTGAAGAGCCAACAGAAGTTTTGGCTTTCTTGGCAGAAGGAGCTTCCTCAAAGACAGGTCCCTTTGCCTTTCTCTTCGTCTTCTCTGCTTCTTGTGCCTCTTGCTCTATGATTTTTTCAATCACCATATCTAGAGTGGGGTTAGAAGAAAGATTGGCATCAAGGAAGCTGTCAGCATTCAACTCCTTCTGAAGGCGTGAGCTTTTCCTTTTTAGGGCCATGGCCCCTGAAGATTGCTTTGCCCTTTTAGCCTTAAGTTGGGCCAGGAGAGCCTTGTCCATTTTTGGTGCCATACTTGTGTCTTCACTTTCTTCTTCTGAAAAGAAAAGAAATGGAAACAATATAAAAGTCAGCTAATAGCAGAACACAAAATGAAATAAGCAGAAGGTACCTCTAATAAGAGCTAAAGCCTCACGAGTGGTTTCTGGACCCTGTAAATAAGTGGCCAAAGACTCAGGAGTAAAAGGCAACTCCCAACTATGAATTTCGTAGCTCTGGGCCAATTTAAGCTCAGCCTCTGTGGCGAAGGTCAAAGTAAATGGGGCCTGAGCTGTAATACAATAAAAGAAATTCTTAAGAATAAGAAGTGCTTTATGGAATTTCACAGATAAAAAAAAAAGCAGTGACTCACAACTGGCAATGGGAACCCCCCATCTACTAGGGATACGTTGGGTATAGAACCCAACCTCCTAACTCGGGAGCTCCCATCCATCTCCCCCAACAAAAAAGAACTTATCCTTCCAGTTCTTGCTGAAATTAGGGAGCTCTGTGACCGGCCAACTCCTCCCCACCAGGCCTTTTGGTAAAATAATACCATCCAACACCTCCAAGGGCTTTTTTGACAGAAAATTGATTGAGAAATGGCCCATTGGACAGCGGAGTTACTCCATTCGACATTGCTCCCTAAAGAGCAACACAACCGATCAAAAGACACCAAGAATTGGGTACAATTTGTCCAGGAGCCAAACCCAATAAACTTAAAACATCCCTGACCACGGCAGAGAAGGGCAAACGAAGACCTCTCTCCAAAGCCCCCGTATAAAGGCACGTCTCGTTTTCAACAGGAGAACAGGCTCGCTCAGAAACAGATGGTTCCCTAAGGGTAACAAATGTCGGAATTGAATACCTAACACTAAGGAGTAAGGACGGCCAGTTCCTCATTGGTAATCGTCGAAGGGATGCCCACGGGAACCCCTCGAGGTAGAGGCTGGAGGCGAGGAAGGTTTAGCACTACTCGACTGACCCCTGTCAAACGAAACACTAGCACCACTACTGCGGCGCATAGAAACCTCCTTCTCCTGGTCGGTCGACTCCTCAGCATGCAGGATGGAGGAAAAATTAATGAAACCCTCTGACATTAGGGTTGCGACAGAGAACCCTGGGTATAAAGAAGCAGACGAATAGAAAAGGTCCCGAAACAGTTTGTTCTGAAGAATGAGAGAGTAAGAGGCAAAATCCTCTATAATAGGGGAATACAGGTTGATTCAAGAAAAGCCAATCAACCTAGCACAAATATACTCCCCCGGAGCAACCCACTTAGGGTCTGCAACCTCTATACTAGGAGGGGAATCCAGCTTACCGGAGAAAAAGAACAGCACAAGTAGCCAGTAAACAAGCTGGGAAAGGAGGATGTACCTAAGAAGAATGGACTCTAAAAGAACGGCAGGGAAAAATCGACGCAAAAACTCTCGTGGATGAAACCGCTTTGGTCGATTCTTTAACTCTCATGCTATGGATTAGTTTGGAAGGGAAGAACCTCAAACGGCTTTATTTCAATCCCAAAAAGCCTAGTTGATCTCCACCGTCTAGTTGACAACACGGGAAGTGGCAGAGATCTCGCCACCTGTCCCACGATGTGACCCACGCATTTAAACTTGCAGCTAAAGAAAAGGGCTGTAACCACCATATAGGACTAACTTATGTTTCCAACCTCCAGAGAAAACCTGGACCTAGGAAACAGGGGAGTACCTAATAAGTATAATAGACCTAGTGAGGTCAGCACTACCAGAATCACAGACCTGGGGAGTACAAACTAGTCCCACCTGGACCTCTCTAGGAAATCTTACCTGAGACGAAGCCAGGGTATCCAAGGTCCGCTCCGCGGACGAAGCTGTCACAAGGTACGAGGACCAGCTCTGGTCCTTAGCTACAGAAAGGCGATAATATTCGATAGAAATTATCCATGGATAAACCTCAAACAGGTAATCCGGAATCCACGAAATGTAGTCCTACAAGGACTCAACCTCCTATCAAGATGCCTATAAATACAATAGTAGAACTCCAATGAAAGGTATGCAACTCATAGCAGAGAACCTCAATACTCTCACCAAATAGCAATTACTCTACTGACTTAGGCATCGGAGGGTGGTTGGCAAGTCACCATACCGGTGACTCGAGCTCTTACTTTGTTTTGCAGGGTCAGGTCAGGGCTGACGACAAAGCTGATTCATTAGTGGGTATACAATATATCCCACAACCGGATGCACCTTCTCCAAGAACCCCACCGGTGACCATCCCTGGGAGGAGCAAGGCCTTCTCCATAATAGTCACCTCCAGGAGGAGCAAGGCCTCCTCCACAATATCCACCTCCAGGAGGAGCAAGCCTCCTCCACAAAGTTCACCTCTAGAAGAAGCGAGCCCTCCTCTACAATGACCATCTCCGAGAGGAGCAAGGCCTCCTCCACAATAGTCACCTCTAGGAGTAGCAAGGCCTCCTCCACAATATCCACCTCCAGGAGGAGCAAGCCTCCTCCACAAAGTTCAGCACCAGGAGGAGTGAGCCCTCCTCCACAATGCTCACCTCTAGGAGGAGCAAGGCCTCCTCCACAATACTAACTCCCAGGAGGAGCAAGCTTTCCTCCACGATCCTCACCTCCGGGAGAAGCAAGGCTTCCTCCATGATACTCACCTCCGGCAGAGCAAGGCTTCCTCCACGAATCTTGCCTGCGCCAAAGTGAAGCCTCCTCCATAAATTATACATTCCGCCCAGGAGGAGACTTCCTCCACAAGCTATGTCTTTAGAGGAGCAATACATCCTCCATAAACCTTGCCTCTACCGAAGCAAGTTTCCTCCACAAACTCCGCCTCCGAAGGAGCAAGACCTCCTCCAGGAACTTTCCACCCATGGAGGAGGGAGGTCACCTCTGGGCACCTCACTTCCTACTTAACACTTTGAAGACTCCACAAATACTTAAAGGCGACTCTATACACCATCCTAGGCCGGGAGCAAGGCCTAAGTACCTCGCTCGGGACCTAAGGAGGAATGTGGTTTGGAGGCTAGATTAAGGGGTTTGTCATGGAGGATGAGCTTGCCTCCGGCAAGTTCTAACTTGACTAGTCCTAGAGAGAGAGGGGCATTGACCGCCATCTGACATCTCGGAAGAAGTATCATACCTACTGCCTGGCACCTCAGAGCCCGTATCATACCTGCCGCCTGACTTGGCAGATGATATGGGTCTCCATGTATCACCGAAATAGCCTTTGTTGGTTCCTTGATCACAAGCTCCAAGGCCTGACTTGGGACTAAAAGAGGAAATCACGTCAACCTCCACTCTGCCCACCAATAGGGAGGAGCCTCACACTTGGCTCTCTCTCATCTCCAAGGCTCATATATAAGGAGAATTGATACTATAGTAAAGACAAGCATTCAATACACACCTACTCTCCACTGCCATCCCTCTCTCTCTCTCTAAGTCCGCCCCGAGCTCTCTCCTCCTCCACTTCCGATGGTCTCGAGCACCATTGTAGTGACCGCCATATACCCGGAGGGCAACCTAAGGTACTCTTCCCACTCCTACATCCCACACTAGGGCCAAGGATATGAAGGAAAAACAAATTGTGCCCAGAATAGAGGACTGGGGTTTAAAACCAAGAACCTCTGGCTTTTAATTCTGGTTACAAACACCACTTGGCCAGAATACCGTTTGAGTTATGTCATGGAAAAACTTATATATAACATATAACTAGAGTGCCTCAAAAATTTAAAACTTTTGAGATGTCCAAGGCCCAGGCCTCTTGGGCCTTGTGCCTGGGCCGGCCCTGTGAGTCCTACATGGTTTCTCAATTCCTATGATGAGTAGACCAGTATCATACATAGTATACTAGCACAAAACACAAATGTGCAGGGCTGGCCCTGTGCTAAGGCGGATGAGGTCGCCAAGCCCCCGAATTTTGGCTCAAAATTAAGGCCCTAGATGTGTATAGCAAAATATGTAATACGTACATATTAATCTAACATTGCACTTCTATAACAAGTGGAAACATTTAGTTTTGTTATCCAATAAGTACATAGTTCAAGTTTTAAGGGCTTCTTTTTTCTTTCTTCATGTGGAATTTTTTTTTTCCGCGCAATTTCATCTTAATACGCGAGAATCTGACCTTGCAAATGAGCAATACAAATTCCTGTCACGAAAATCTAGGAGACCGACACAGTTAAAATAAGGTCGATCTATATATACACTTTTGTGTGAGAGAGGGAGCAATATTCTTCGTATTCTTAATTCGAAGCACTGAACAATTTTGGGGAATTTGCATTTAAGTGGGAGTTGGGGCAAATAATGCCCAACTCATGGAGAGGTTTTTACGGAATTGCATAAATATGGAACAGAGGAAAAAAAATTCCCCATAAATGAAATGGACCAATTGAAATTTCCCATACATGAAACAGAGAAAAAAAATTCAAAAACATATAGTCTGTTTGTAGTCGAAACTGGGTTTGAACCTGTTTACACCCGTTTTTGGCACCCAGTCCTAAGCTAGCATTGGACGGTCATTTAATTAATATTTAATTAAATTAGGCCACAAATAAAGGTGTTTCGGGTTTAAAATCAATGGGCCATGAAGATGTAGAGTGGGCCCGATTAATTTTAGCCCATGTCGGTTTGAAGATTGAATTTATGGGCCATGGATCATATTATTTGCAAGATAAATGGAGGCCCACTCGGTTTGTATAAGGCCTTTTATTTTTATTTGGCGCACTTCGCGCGTGAACATTCTTTTTGGCACGCCCGGTGGGACCCTAATCGTCTAAGGGTTTTATTATGACAAGGAAGCAACAGTAGCAACAGTCGGATCCACCCATCCCGGATCCACCACAGAGTCCTGAGGGAGTGGCAATCGATGTGCCATTACTCGAGGAAGCTGGCCCTCTGGTCAGCGCTCAAGATCTTAACGACGCTACCGATAGTGTCAAAAATTGTATGTTCATGGCAGGACGCGAGATCTCCCACGACATTGCACAGTCAATCTCTCAATTGTTCTCTCAGTCCTTGGAACCTCTGACCATAGCAGTCCACAAAATGATTGCTACGTTTACAGAGAGGCTACCGCTCGCTCCTCAGCAGCAAGGCTTTCTACAGTTTGGCGTTTATGGCAACGGTCAAGACCAAGCTGGCCTACTGGGGGGACCTCCCCCTCCGCAAATGTTTTACCATGCTACCTCATCCAACAGCCCCGCACTAGGGGGATAAATGGAGAAGTGAGTCGTGATTGGAGGAGCCCAGACGCCTCCAGCAAATAACGAACAAAGGTTTGTTTTGGCAGAGGACCAGTCCAAACCTAACAAGACGGATAAAAGGCCTTTGCAAGGAGGCTAGGGCTCTAGAAAGGATAGAGGAGTTGCTCATACTCCTCAAGGCTCTAATACTCGGGGGGCAAGTTCAATCCAGAACCAACAGGCACAAGAGGCACACCTACAACCGCCTCCTATGCCAAACATGCTTGTAGGTGTAGACACCTCCCAAACGGGGCATCGCCATACAGATTGATCACGTTTGTTTGCTCGATTGGTTGCTCGCTTCATAAACCAAAATCATGGACATTCCCATGGCCAGGAACATCGCCACATGATAACGGTTATCATCAAATAGAGTCGCCACCCAGTTTATCAAAACTGGGAAAACAGATAGAGATTCTGGATACAGGAGCCAAAAGTACAATAAAGGGAAGGTGTTAGGCACCCCTCTTTGCCCAGTCGTGAGACTGGCCCATAATCATTCAACATAAGACGTGTAGATGCTTTGTTTAATTCCAACACATAGTCTGTTTATTTATTCCTTTAAACAGTAAGTAAGGTGAGCTAGTGCGATAAATAAGCATGCATTAGAAAGCAGAGAAAGCAAATAAACTGTCCCAGGAGATCGATTACTCGGCCGGTGAATGGATGTCACGGCCAAGTAATCACACTGGTTTGATGTACCAGCCGAAGGATCGAAGCCCCGGTCGGTGTTCTTCCTCACACCAGACAGAAAGATTAACGGATAATCAAAATGCTACGGTTAGTCAAAGATACAGTAAATTAAGACAAACCAGAGGCTGTTGGGCCTCACCACCTTGATCCCTCAGTTGCTTGATTGCTTTGGATTGGGCGTGATTGACTGATTGCTCGATCGAGAACCCTAGGGTTAGGGTTTGAACTTCGGGGTTTGATCGTCGGATTGACGGCTGCCTTCGGGAGGTTAGGGCTTTTGAAGTGTGGGATTGAGGGATTATTTGTGCAGAGCTTTGAGGCTTGATTGAGTGTGTAGGTCTATCAATTTCTATGTCTTTATTTCGGAGCCCAAAGGCTCCTTTATATAGGCATAGGGATGACTCACTCCTGCCAATCAAATCATGAGATGGCAATTGCAATTGCAATGCATCTCTAACTCTACGTCGTAATCTCTGAGCGTAGCCCGAACGCATCGGGAAGGTAGTGTAGTTAGATCAAACCAAACGTCTGACAGAACGTTCCAGAGTCTGGAAAAAGGTCGATCTAGCGGCCAAGTAAAGGATCTTGCGGCCGTGGAATGGATGTCTCGGTCGAAGGATAGATCTTGCGGCCGAGGAATTGATCTCTCAGGGAGATTTTGCTGGCAACAGGTTGCTCGGGTGAGGAATTGATGTTTTGGCCGTTAGATCGATGTTACGGCCGTCAAATGGATTCTCCTAGGCTTCTGTATTTCTGTCTGAAAGGCTGTATGGCTCTGAATTGGGTCCTCTAAGTGGTTCAAAGTTCTCACCGAAAGTCCTAAGGTCCTCAAGGAAGCAATCAGCAATCATTGTATCCATTTCATCATCGGGATGGTCCCAAGGTGGGACTTGAAATAATCGTTAGGCCAAATTGGGGTGTCTACAGATGCCCCCTCTTTGACTGAACTCAGACGGATCGTGAGACATGTTTGAGTAAGAGTCAAAGCTGTAAAAAGCAACTCAATTTGGTCCAACCACTATTCCAAGGGGTTTTCGAAAAAGGTTTTGTTATGGTCGGGCCGGGAGGCTGCCTACGTATTCCACAAGGGAAATTCAGACCAATCGTAGTTCGGGCAGAAAAGCAAAAAGTTTGGAGGGTTAGAGATAGAAGACGTACCTTTGGGCTTAAAAAACCGTAGTGTGACGTACCTAGACTGAGCCAGGGTTTTGGCGAAGAGTAGTTGAAGGAGCGCAGGGCTGCCCGGGGAGTTTCTTTGCGGAGAGCTTCCTTAGTATTTTGGGGTAGATCAGTACACTGCAGGTGCGTTTGCTTTTCTTGATCATCCTTACTTTGACTGAAAGAAGCTCGGTAGAGTAGCCTATCCTTACGAATGAGCTGGAAGGAATTGATGTAATTGGGGTGGAATCCAAACCATCTACTGGGGATGAGTTGGACGCCGGTTTGCTTTTGAGATGGAGGAGGGGCACAGGGCCAGTAGCTGGAGCACGGAGCTTTGGAGATGGAAGAACCGAGGCACGGAGCCGGTTGTAGTCATAAGGCAAAGGCCTGGAGAGTGACAAAATCGAGGCGTGGAGCCTGTTGCAATCTTGAGGCGAAGGCCTGAGGGGATTGGATTGATAAGATCGAAGCGCGGAGCTGGTGTTGATCATATAGGCGAGAGCCTGAGGTGATTGATAGGACCGAAGCGCGGGGCTGGTGTTGATCATAAGGCGAGAGCCTGAGGTGACTGGATCGAGGCGTGGAGCCTGCTGAGGTTTGTGAGGCGGAGGCCTGAGGTGAGCTTAGAGCTTGATGGGACCGAAGCGCGGAGCTGGTATTGATCAGGATGAGAGCCTGTGGTGTCAGAGCTTTGAGCTTGACGTAATGAACCGAAGCGCGGAGCTGGTATAAGGCAAGGGCCTGAGGTGAAGGAACTGAGGCATGGAGCCTGAGGTGATTAGATTGAGGCATGGAGCCTGCTGCAGTTTTGAGGCGAGGGCCTGAGTTGTCGGAGCTTAGAGCTTGACGTGATATGAACCGAAGCGTAGAGCTGGTTGTATTCTGATGGTCTGTGCACGGAGCTTTCTCATCATAATTGTTGGCATGGAGCCAAAGGATCGAGGCGCTGAACCGATCAATAAAACCGAGGCGTAGAGCCGGTTGATCGCAGGATTGACCTGTTTCATGAGAGATATGCAGAGTGTATATGTGCAATGATGGTTGTTAGATGTGAACAGATATGATGATGCAGACTCGATGTGATAATGCAATATGTGCACGGGCCCGTGCGTGTGTGTTTGTTTTAAGCTTAGAGCCTCTATCAAGTTCCGGACTTGAGCATTCAGAGCGTAGAGCTTGAGCATTCGGACGGCAGAATCCAAGCATTCAAAGTACAGGCTTTGAGCGTCCAGTACGCAGTGGTTGGGCATCCAAGCGTAGAGCTTGAGCATTCAAGTGTATGACTTGAGCATCCAGTACACAGTGGTTGGGCATCCAAGCGTAGAGCTTGAGCATTCAAAAATGTTAGATTTTTTAGCATTCAGGCGTAGAGCCTGAGAATAAATGTCTTGATTGTTGGGGCGGCTTAGAGCCTGTTGCTTGTTTACGGCTTCGAGCCAGTTGAGATGTTGGGCTTTGAGCCGATGAGATTTGTTTGTTTACGGCTTTGAGCCAGTTCAGAGATAATGGGCTTTGAGCCGTTGAGTTGTGATAAAGGGCGTAGAGCCTGTCGATAATGGGCTTAGAGCCGCTAAGATGGTTGTTATGGCTTCGAGCCAGTTGAAATGGTGGATATAGGCTTCGAGCCTGTTGAAGTAATGGGCTTCGAGCCGCTGAGATTGTGATAGACATAGGCTTCGAGCCTGTTAAGAGCTTGATTGTGTACGGCTTTGAGCCAGTTGAGACAATGGGCTTGGAGCAGCTAAGTTGAGTGATTACAGGCGTAGAGCCTGTTGCCGTGATAGCGAGCATAGAGCTGCTGAGATAAAGGGCTTCGAGCCGCTGGGTGATAGTAGACGTAGGCTTCACGCCTGTTGAGGTAATGGGCTTCGAGCCGCTGAGTTGATTGTTATGGCTTCGAGCCAATTCAGATGGTGGGTATAGGCTTCGAGCCTGTTGAGGTAATGGGCGTAGAGCCGCTGAGATTGGTCGTCATGGCTTCGAGCCAGCTGAGACGGTAGATACAGGCTTCGAGCCTGTTGAGGTAATGGGCTTTGAACCGCTGAATTGATAGGTGGGGGCGTAGGGCCACTGAGTTGTGTAGAGATGATGGGTACAGGACCGCTGAATTGATATGGGCTTCAAGCCGCTGAGTGAATTGATAATGGATATGGGCGTAAAGCCGCTGGGTGTTTCAACTTGCTTTGGCCAGCAGTTTGTGGAGAGAGAGCTTCGATGCTTGGGCATGCCCCCAAGATTAATTTTGATCACATTGTATTGGCTTGGGGATGCCCCCAAGGTTGTTTGGTCGGTTGAGGACTTAGAAGTCTATAGTGGCTTAAGCTAGTGCACTGAGCAAAATCTGCCGTTGCTGAGGGAATTTGATTAAGGGGCCAGGAGATCGATCTCTCGGCCGAAGAATTGATGTCTCGGCCGAGAAATTGATGTCTCGGCCGTGAGAACGCCAAAAGTCAGGAAATCGATTTAAGTTTAGTTAAATCGATCTTACGGGTCATATCATCCTTTCCATTCCTCATTCTCTTCTCTCGTCCAAACAATCGCCGCCAATCTCTCCTCTCTCTCCACGTCGGCCGCCGCCATCCCCCACCTTACCGCCGCCGTCCCTTCCGACCATACGATTCCAGCTGTCATGTCTTCATCACCGCCTCCTCCTCCGTCATCTGATGTTCCTGCCGTGCCTAGGGACACGGGCAAAGCTCCGGCCGTTGAGGCCGCAACTCTTGGTGGGATTTCAAGTTCCCGCGTTCTTCGTTCAAGTCGGCGCAGAGCCACTGTTGGGGGAAGTTCCTCGCAACCCATTCCTTCCGGGGTTGAACCCGAGGTTTCTACTGATGTGGGCGGTGATATTCTTCCACCTTTTGACGTTGCTACTTACGCTCCTCAGGTTCACTTGGTCGGGCGTGGTGGTTCTTTGCGATACCGTCCTCCCCTCAGTGACACCCCACCTGAGGTCTTGCACAGGGAGCCAGAGCAGCACTTTGGTTTCACCAACAGGAAGGTAGAATTTTATCCTGTCAAATGATTTTTGTATGTGAGATTTCGCAGAGTGATAGTTTGATATTTTGATAGGGAGTTTGAGTTCTAGAAGTTGCCCCCTGTATAGGCGATATCTTGTGTATTTGATTCCTTCTTCATACTTTGTCAGGCAAACAAGAGGCTGCGCGTGTGGGGAAGCTGCCCCCAGGTTTTTGAGTGGTATGAGAGGCTTCCTCAGGAAGCCAAGGATGCGGTTGCTTTGGCTGGCTTCGAGCCCTTGATACTTGGTTTCCATCTTCCGAAGGCGGAGTTGGGATTGACCACATCCTTGGTCGAGCGGTGGTGGGATACCACCAACACTTTCCACCTTCCGGAGGCTGGGGAGATGACGATCACTCCGGGTGACTTTGCTTTGCTCACAGGCCTAAGAGTAGGCGGCGATCCTCTTCCAATTGACCCGCGGATCCATGAGCGGAAGGGTGCCCTTGGATATCTTTTGGGGAAGGTTCCCATTGTGTCAGAGAGTGGCCATATCACATATACCTGGCTTCGGAAAGAGTTTGATCAAGTTGATATCCTGACGGAGATTCCCCTTTCTCAGCTGGTACGAGCTTTCCTGCTTTATCTCCTTGGGCAAACTTTATTTTGCAACAAGGAGAATTCGGTACATGTTCAGTTCTTGGCTGCTTTGGTGCACTTAGAGACCATAGCAGAGTTTGATTGGGGAACTCCTGCCCTAGCCACGTTGTATGGACACCTCAGTGCTTGTTCTCGGGGAGTTAGTTTGTCGCTTGGCGGGCACCATCGTATTCTTGAGGTATACATTTTGATTTCTGCATTATCCTCTTGTTGCTTCTATCTTTGTTATTCATGTTTTCTGTCTTTGCTTGTAGCTCTGGGCTTTTGAGCACTTGTTGCAGTTTCCTCCTCCGACTAGGCATAGTGAGCCTAGGTTTGTTCCTCGGGCAGCCCGTTGGTTGAAAGGGGTTCGAAAGTCACGGTCGCCTGCCATGGACTTGCTGGCATGGAGGCGAGTTTTGGATCGCCTAACGGTGGATCAGGTATGACATCTCTTTATCCTCTAATTTTCGTGCAATTTCCTCATCCTGTCATTTTGATGCTATTTTCCTTGTTGTAGGTACGTTTTGACCCATGGGGCGTGCTACTTGATGATGCTCCTCTGGAGTTGACCTCTGCTCGGGCATTAGACAGCCAGCACTTCCTTCTGGAAGGGCCATTTTCGAGAGCCTGGTATCTTGGAGAGAGGGTAGCGAGTCAGTACTTTCCACATTCCGAGGCGTTGCAGCTTGTTCCTCTCCCTCCTCCTGTTGGTATGAGATCGACCCATCTTTTGACCGGGGAGGGCTTGCTACTTGCTCTTGAGAGACAGCCAGCCATGAGTTTTCTCGTAGTGGGAGATTACTCAGCCTTTCGTTCGGCCTCGTTGACCCTTCCTACCACTACTGCTGCTGCTGCTCCTCCTGTTTGGCCACGGGCCCCCAGTTTCATTTCTTTCCACAATGCAAATGGAGAAGAGGAGCGTTTGCCACTGACACCGTGTACTACGCAGTTCCACGTGCTTCCTGTCGGAATTCAGCAGGTAATATTGTAGATTCTGCTTTGGTTTCCTTCAGCGTTCCTTGCTTATTTGATTGTATATGCAATTGCTTCCTCTGCAGGTGCCCACTGAGGTGGTTCAGGAATGGTTGCGTGCTTTCCAGAGTGCAGAGGCTTTGGCTCGACGGCAGCGCGGCCGAATAGATGCGGTATGCATCCTTTGATCTCTTCTTTTTCCATCCTACGTTTCATGTGAAACTAAATGCCTATATCCTGTGTCTCTGCAGCTTGAAGCAGAGCGAATACCGATAGTGTCGGTCACCTAGAGTGCTGGAGTTAGCGAGGGTGGGAGTACTGGAGCTGGTGATGGAGATGCCGCGGCTGGTGAGGGACAGAGGATCAGTGTCTCAGTTCCTGAGCGTTTTCGTCCCGCGCCCAAGAGGGGTCGTGGGCAGTAGCTAGCCTTTCCTTTCTTGTACCTGTATTTGTTAGTTCTAAAAACAGATAATTTGACATTTGTATTTTTTTTGTTTGTATTTGAAGCATCCTCAGCATGTATGAGAAATTAGATATTTATGCAATATTTTTCAAAGTTTTGTGAATGTCTGGATTTAAACATGGGCCGAGGAATGGATCACTCGGCCGAGGGTTCCATTCTTCGACCGCTACTTCCATTTCCTAAAGAAGTTGGATTTTTGTTTTTAGCCAAGTGGCGTTTTTCCCTTCTTACACTTGAATTTGATTCAGGCTCTTTTATTTGCTTTTGCTGTTCCTTCAATCTCTTTGCCATGTTTTGGAATTGTTAGAATGCTTGGTCCCTTATGTCGACGATTTTTGAGTCAGAGAGGACGAACGATGATTCTTATGTATCTTTGTTTTTGCCAATTCCCTGGAAAATGACTAACTCATCTTTTGTGAGCTCAATACGCAGAGTTAGCTATGCCTATCATTGAGTACAAACCTTTTGATATTGTCTTTCTTCTCTCCAAATGTTTGGGCCGCATCTCGACGCGAGATTACCTACGTATCCTAATCAAGGAATCAGGCCTTTTACGTAGTTCCAAGATCACCACCTTTGGGGGTTGGGTTTTCACTCTTGGTTTTTCTTTCTCTCATGCTCTAGGTTTTGCCTAGGTTACCTGATAGAGGTTGAGTCCCTAGCGAGCTTTCCTTTGAATGCCTTAACTTTTGCCTAGGCTGCGTTTTCGCTTTTTCTTTGTCCTAGCAGGCTTTGCTCTTACTTTTGCTTGGGCGCATATTTTACCCAACGAGCATTTTTCTCTCAAGAAGGTTTTGGTGTTTTGGAGAGGAATCTGATGGAGATGTTTTTATGAATCTCCTGTTGTGTTTGTACTTTCACAATGGGCAAGCTAACCCTAAGTGTTCTCACGGAGATAGCGTCTTTTTCCTGAGTTTTGATAAAAAGCCTAGTTCTAAGTAACCAGGGTTCGTCCCCTCTTTCCTTTTGGTCGGTAACATAAAGAATTAGATTCTTGAAATCCTTTTATCTTTGGCAGAGAGATTGTAGTGTATAACAATCACATTTTAAAGATGGAATCATTTGTCAAGCATAGAAGTGATAAAATGGGGATTTATTCAATCGTAGATAATGCCCAAACAGGGGCCCAAAACATGTTCTAACTTGTCTTTAGGAAATGAAAGCAATGTTTTTGTCATGTGATTTACTGCAGTATTTCGGGAGTGGCTCCTTTTCCTTTTGCAGTTTTATACTCTTCTTCACCCTCTTTGCCAAACAGAATCTTTAGGTCAAATTCAGCAAGCACCTCAATCCAATCTTCGGGAGTAGGAGATGAATTGGTTGGTTCTTCTTCCAAATCACTGTCAGTCCATTCCTGATCAAAGAAGATTTGCATTCCAGGGTACCGTTGCTTGGTAACTTCGTCTTCCCATGTTTCTGCGAAGCCACAGAATGGAAAGTCTTCTCCTTCTCTCACAAACCAGCCATTGAGCGTTTTTGGGATCACGAATTTCTCTTCTTTGACCCTGCTTCCTCTTGCTTTAGCCTTTTCCATGCTTTTCTTCCTTTTTACCTCGGCTTCTGTCGGGGTGTAGCCGAGACCAAAGGCGTATTGATTATGCGGAGGATCAATCATTTGCGAGATGCCTTGTGATCTTTTACCTAAACCCAACCCAGGGAGGTATTTTTGCTTCTTCATCATCCATATGGCAGGGGTGCTTACGTAGAAGTTTCTCTCAGCCATTAAGGCTTGCACAGCGGTTGCTTCCTCAAGACTGAATCCAGTAAGGAAGGTTTCCTCGGTTTCTACCTCTTGCACAGGCGTATCAGAATGAGTTCGGATTGATGAATCCCCCAGAATGGTTATGACCCTTCCGTCTACCGCGAATTTGACTTTTTGATGCAAAGTGGAAGGTACTGCCCCAGCGTCATGTAGCCAAGGCCTTCCTAATAAGAGATTGAAGGTGGCCGGTATATCCATCACATGGAACTCCACGTCCCTTTTGATCTTTTCCACTTCTACTGGCAGTGTGACACACCCAACCACTCTTCTCTTTGAATTGTCATACCCCCTTACTCCCTAGCTTGAAGGGCGTACGTCGGTGGCGTTTATCCCTAGCTTGTCGAGGGTCCTTTGAGGACATACGTTTAAAGCAGACCCATTATCCACCAAGACCAGTGGGATCCATTTAGTGAGACATTTAAGTGAAATGTAGAGAGGTTTGTTGTGTGCAGGCCCTTCAGGAGGTAGATCCTTGTCAGTGAAAGCTATCGTTGGTTTTGGAGCCTTTGACGTCATTATGAAGCCCACGAGTTCTTCGGGGGTGATGTCGATGGGAACTTTGGTTTTCCCCAAGGTTTTGAAAAAGGAGTTACGATGCTCATAGGAGGACATAAGCAATCCTCAAATAGAGATATCAGCTTGGATTTTCTTTAGTTGTCTTAGCACCCTGTCTTCCTCAGGTTCGGTCCTTTGGCTTTCTTCTCCTTCCTCTTCTTCCATTACTCGCATTGAGGTTGAACTTTCCCCACTTAGTTTAGGAGGTTTATACACCCTTCCGCTTCGGGTGAGGTGACCCACTTCTTCTTCTTGGGTACCCCAAGGATCAGCGGGCTCAATTCTTCCAACTTTCCAGTCATTCGGCAGGGCTTGACGCATGTCCAACCACCAATCCCCATCATCAATAGCATAGATGTGGGGTTCTCCCCCTGTTGCAAAGCATTCCTCGTTCTTGGAGAGGATTAGGGATGGTTTGGCTTGGGTATTTGGAATAATGTGTAGGGCAGGATTATATGTGGGGCTATTGGATAGGCTTATGAGATTGATATTTTGAGGCAGTGATTCGTTGTTGTGAGCGGGAAGTGGATTGGTTTGTACATTAGGCTTAGGAGGTTTTATGGCTTGACTATCAATGAGATCCTGGATGTCATGACGAAGACGCATGCAGCGGTCTGTCTCATGTCCAGGGTGTTGATGGTAAGCACATTGCTTATTGAGATCATAGCTTGGGCCATAAGGTGGCTGAGGAGGTGGATTATTCAAGAGACTGAGGTGCCCTTGACGGCTTAGGATGGCTAAGGCTTGGGATGGAGTCATATAGAGTGGGTCGAAATTGCGGCGAGGGCGATTCGTGTTTCTAGATGAGCTAGCTTGAAAAGGGTCTTGTGGTAAGACTGAGTTAAGGGTGTTGATGGAGGCAGGGGATGCACGGGTTGGAAAGGTTTTTCTGGGTGGAGGAGTGGCCTCTTCTTTCCCAATGAGTCCTAGCTTGATTCCATCTTCGATTTGCAACCCAGTGGCATGTAGGCGTTTGAAATCAGTGATAGCTTGAGTGTAAATGTGGATGAGGTATTTGGGCTGTAGGTTCTTGACAACTATCCTCACTTGATCTTCTTCGGAAGGGCAGCTTTTCATCTTGGCAGCCTTTTCTCTCCATCTTGCCACAAAGGTAGCAAAGTCCTCACTGGATTCTTGTTTAGTCATCTCCAAATCTCGGGTAGTTAGCTCAATTTGGACATTGTACGCATACTGCTTGACAAAAGCGTTAGCAATTTCAGGCCAAGTTTGATAGTGCACAAATTCCAAAGTGAGAAACCAATCGAGGGCGCTTCCAGTGAGAGTTCTTTGAAACAATTGAGCGATGAGCTCGTCGGTCAAGCCCATAGGCTTCAGAGTGTTGATGACATGGCGGACATGGCTGGTAGGGTTACCAGTCCCGTTGAATTTCTCGATGTTTGGCATTTTGAACCGTCCAGGCAATTGAGAATCTGGAAAGAGGCAGAGTCCTTCGAAATCTAGAATTTGGTCTCCTTGTGAGCGAGCCAAAGCGTGCTTGATCTCCTTGACCTGTTTGGCCAATTCAGGGTTTTCTATAATTTCATGAGGATTCTCTGCTTCCTCGTCGTTTTTCTTGTCTTCAGCATCTCTTGCTGCTTTCTCAGCTTGTAAATAGGCAATTTGGGCTCAGAGCTCGATGATGGTAGCATCATTGTCTGCCATTTTTGGGGTGTAGGTAGGGAGATTGCTTGGTGAAACTTGGAATTGGGTAGATAATCGGGTTTGTTGAGGAGACGACCGCGAAGTCCCTGAAACTGATTGGAACCGTTGCGGTGAAAGTGTCTTGGTAGACGAAGGCGACCGATGAGATGACTGTAAAGACCTCTGTTTGGCGTGACTTCGGGTATTGTAAGAGTATAAAACTGGCTGAGGTTGCTTCTTTAACCTACCTATTGTGCCTGTTTGAAAAATAGAATACCTGGAAGTCAGTATTCGGCCTGTTGTAGGGTTAGGATTTGGGTTTGAAAATCCCAACCCTTCTGCACAGAAAGAGTTAATACAACAACAAATGATACAAGGTGTGAGGAAGAACTTTTGCAAGTAGAATGCAAGTAGGTTCCTAGCCTGTAGGTTCCTGTCTTAGTTTGATAAGTTCTATGTCTTTCTAAAGCATGCAAGGTTTAGGTAGTTTCAGGGTGCTCCGTTGTCAAAGGGCACCAATCCTCTCACCAGCCCATCATAGGCGGCGATTGGGTGATTTCCTTTTTGATATACCACTAGGTACGAGTGACTGTGGAGTTTGCTGGAACCCCCAACATAGCCCGTGTCATGCCGAGATATCAGGCGAACTCAACGGGTTGCCCGCTCGATGCATATGATAGATGAATCAAACAAAGCATGTATTAGTCTTATGTTGAACTTTTTGGTTATGGCTCTCAAATCCCCAGCAGAGTCGCCAAAAACTGTAGACACCTCCCAAACGGGGCATCGCCATACAGATTGATCACGTTTGTTTGCTCGATTGGTTGCTCGCTTCATAAACCAAAATCATGGACATTCCCATGGCCAGGTACATCGCCACATGATAACGGTTATCATCAAATAGAGTCGCCACCCAGTTTATCAAAACTGGGAAAACAGATAGAGATTCTGGATACGGGAGCCAAAAGTACAATAAAGGGAAGGTGTTAGGCACCCTCTTTGCCCAGTCGTGAGACTGGCCCATAATCATTCAACATAAGACGTGTAGATGCTTTGTTTAATTCCAACACATAGTCTGTTTATTTATTCATTTAAACAGTAAGTAAGGTGAGCCAGTGCAATAAATAAGCATGCATTAGAAAGCAGAGAAAGCAAATAAACTGTCCCAAGAGATCGATTACTCGGCCGGTGAATGGATGTCACGGCCGAGTAATCACACTGGTTTGATGTACCGGCCGAGGGATCGAAGCCCCGGTCGGTGTTCTTCCTCACACCAGACAGAAAGATTAACGGATAATCAAAATGCTACGGTTAGTCAAAGATACAGTAAATTAAGACAAACCAGAGGCCGTTGGGCCTCACCACCTTGATCCCTCAGTTGCTTGATTGCTTTGGATTGGGCGTGATTGACTGATTGCTCGATCGAGAACCCTAGGGTTAGGGTTCGAACTTCGGGGTTTGATCGCCGGATTGACGGCTGCCTTCGGGAGGTTAGGGCTTTTGAAGTGTGGGATTGAGGGATTATTTGTGCAGAGCTTTGAGGCTTGATTGAGTGTGTAGGTCTATCAATTTCTGTGTCTTTATTTCGGAGCCCAAAGGCTCCTTTATATAGGCATGGGGATGACTCACTCCGGCCAATCAAATCATGAGATGGCAATTGCAATTGCAATGCATCTCTAACTCTACGTCGTAATCTCTGAGCATAGCCCGAACGCATCGGGAAGGTAGTGTAGTTGGATCAAACCAAACGTCTGACAAAACGTTCCAGAGTCTGGAAAAAGGTCAATCTGGCGGCCGAGTAAAGGATCTTGCGGCCGTGGAATGGATGTCTCGGCCGAAGGATAGATCTTGCGGCCGAGGAATTGATCTCTCAGGGAGATTTTGCTGGCAACAGGTTGCTCGGGTGAGGAATTGATGTTTTGGCCGTTAGATCGATGTTACGGCCGTCAGATGGATTCTCCTAGGCTTCTGTATTTCTGTCTGAAAGGCTGTATGGCTCTGAATTGGGTCCTCTAAGTGGTTCAAAGTTCTCACCGAAAGTCCTAAGGTCCTCAAGGAAGCAATCAGCAATCATTGTATCCATTTCATCATCGGGATGGTCCCAAGGTGGGACTTGAAATAATCGTTAGGCCAAATTGGGGTGTCTATAGTAGGACGAGATCAAGTCCTGAACTTGCTCTAGGAGCAATTAGGACCTGGTTTCAGACCTTTGGGAAGGCCAATGTACAGGAAGCCTCATACCAAAGAGGTGGGCAATACGCCTTTCCCAAAGGGCTATAGGGTTCCAGAGTTCCAGACCTTCAACGAAGAAAGCATGCAGTCAACAGTGGAGCACATTGCCAAGTTTCAAGTTCAATGCGGAGAGGCTGCACTACTACAAAAACAGATAAAGATCTCGGTCATATGGTGTGATCTTTCACTTTTAATCTCGCATTCAAAACCGTGGTCTATCAAGGTGTAACTAAAAGTCTCTATCTTTTAACCACAGGATAAAAACTGTGATTAAAACTCATTAAAACTGTGACTAAAAACATGAAAACTGTGATTAAAATGACAAAACCGTGACCTTTAATAGCTTAACATCTCAGTTTTATTATAAAACCGTGGTTGTTTATAGAGAAATAATCTCAGTTTTTGAAAAAACTGAGACTAAAAGAGGTGTTTTCCCAAGGGAAAAAATCCTACTCTATTTCTCATGCTGGGTTTTGAACCCAAGTCTCTTGAGTTTTATATAGAAGCTTTAACCAACTCCACCACACACACTTTTCAATATATAATTGAAATATTTAATATATATAACATATGCGTTTAACTTACGACCTCAGTTTTTAGATGACTAAGATTAAATGTTCTTTTTATCTCAGTTTTTCTGAAATGAGATATATTCTTTCATATACAATCTCAGTTTTTCAAAAACGAGATCTATTCTTTAAGTTACAATCTCACTTTTAGATTACTGAGATTAAAAATCTTTTCATCTCAGTTTTTTTCAAGTCGAGACAAATTCTTTCATATATAATCTCAGTTTTTTTGAAAATGAGATCTATTCTACAAGTTACAATCTCACTTTTTAGATTATTGAGATTAAAAAATCCTTCCATCTCAGTTTTTTCGTATAACTGAGATTAAAACTATAGTCCATAACATTTTATTACGCTTTTACAAAAAGTGAGATCTTTTTAGTTTTTGTACCGTGATCTTTATATCATTTTGTAGTAGTGCTGGGACCATCGATGCTCTGAAATTGAGGCTTTTTCCCAATTCTCTCACTGGGACAGCCTTTACTTGGTACATCAATCTTCCACTCAACTCCGTGCAGACCTGGGCTCAACTGGAGGAGATGTTCCACCAGCACTTGTACAGGGTAGAACCATAAGTGACATTGGCAGACCTGTCATGCTATCGTCAAATCCATCTCGAATCCGTGGAGTCCTATCTCCTACGTTTCAAGATTGCTCGATTCAAATGCAAGATTGTCTTTCCAGAGGCCGAGTATGTGCGCGTAGCACTAAACAGCTTGGGCTTCGAAATGAAAAAGAAGTTCTATGGGACAGAGTTCAGAGATTTGTTTGAATTGTCCTCTAAGGCTTCTCATTACGAAAGGCTCTTGGCGGAGGAGCGGGACAGGAAGACAACTTCTAAGGGAACGTATTACCGTAACCCTAACTACGAGGTTGCTTCAGTAGAGGCAAAGGCAGACCCAGATGTGGCCGTGGTGGAGATCATCAACAAGAAACCATACGTCTGCAAGGCCTTTGTCAAGATGGAGCCCATGAAGCAACATATCCAGAACACTCCCAATAGGCCAACCAGGGCCTATACTTTTGACGTCGGCAGGGCTGAGGCCATCTTTGACCAACTCCTTGCTGACAAGCTGCTCAAATTGCCCTTTGGCCACAAGATTCCAACTTTGGAAGAATTGAAGGGCAAGGAGTATTGTAAGTACCACAACTCTTGGAGTCATTCAACGAATAACTGCATAGTATTTAGAAATGACATCCAGGATAAGATTGAGCGGGGAGAGTTCAAATTCCCTTTGAAAGAGAAGCAGCCCATGGGGGTAGATGGTAATCCATTTCCTTCAGGGCTGAGCACAAATATGGTCTCTGTCAACATGAGAGGCATGCCTAGAGCTACTCCTAGGCAGAAGATAAGTTTGGGAGCCCCTTCCAGAGAAGTTCACAAGTCCTGCCCAGGCAGGTACTGGGATCCTTGTTATGAAGAAAGGGATTTCAGAACTGAGCAGGTCAGGAGGTTTGAAAGGTAGAATTCATGGTGGTCCAAACCTACAGGGGTGAAGAAACCAGAGAAACCAACTTGCTCCATGGTATGTACAGAGTGTGGACATCATGCAAGTCCTAGCAAGCCAGTCCTGAAGAGTATCATCGTGGGAAGGACTGAACCAAGGTCTGAGGAGCCACACAGGTCTAAGGGAAGAAGGGTTGCATGTGAATCAGTGTTCAACCAAATTCAGCCAGGGTTGGTTGAAGTTGAGGACGAGCTCGACAACTTGAGGATATCTGCTCCTTCCAAAGGTAAACCTAGGGCTGTGAGAGCCCCAGTCACTCCTCCAAATGAGTGGCATAGGGTTGAACATCCCAAGTTTCCTTCTCCTCCTCTGCCTTTGTCTTGATCTCAAAAGAGGCGCCGTCAGCGATTCAGGCAGGCGGCTAGAAGGGCTGAGGAAGAGACAGATTTGCTGGACGACCCAATGATCGAAGATGACCCCAAGGGGAAGTTGAAGATGGGAGTCCCAGTAGAGGAGCCTAAGGTTGAAATGCCTAAGGCTAAGAGAGTACACAAGCCCTTGGAAAGGACTGTGGAAGAGGCTATCATTGAGCCTCCTCTAAGGACTTTACCCAAGAAGCAAGTTCCTGTGGGGAAGACATACAAAGAGGCTGCTACCAAGACGCCTCCGAAGCAAGCTACTGTGCCCAAGAAACAACCTCTCTTGAAAAGAACTCTAGAGGAGGCTAGGATTGAGCCTCCTCTAAGACAAGTGACTTTGCTCAAGAAGACAGCCCTTGAACCAAGGAAGCCAAACTCGGGGGGCAAGTCAAAGTTAAATCCTCAGGCTAAGGAGTTCAAGCCAGGCCAGGGTTCTAAAATGCACTGCAACGTGGTGGTGATCCTGCCGACAGATCTGGAAGCCAGAGACAACACTCCAACAGCCTTGGAGGGGGATTTTATAGAAATGGGGCAGACAGCTGAGATTTTAAATGAGTCCTTCTCTGTAGGACTGAACGGGCCTTCAGTGATTGTGCTGAAGGACGAGACCGAGGGGAGGACTGAGGATCAGGCAGCTAGCGTTATCTTTGAGAGGCCAAGCCCTGCAATGAACAAACACATCAAGCCCTTGTACATTGCAGGTTGTCTTGATGGAATGTCAGTCAACCGTATCCTGGTGGATAATGGGTCTGCAACCAATCTCATTCCTAGGTTCATGATGCAGAAGCTTGGGAAGACTGATCAAGACCTGGTCTCATGCACTTCAACCTTGACAGATTTCACTGGAAATGAGACAGCTTGTCAAGGTATTCTGATCATGAATTTAACGGTAGGATCCAAGACATTGACAACACCTTTCTTTGTTGTTAATTCACACTCTTCCTTCAACGTTCTATTGGGGAGAGATTGGATTCACTCCTGTCTAGCAGTTCCCTCAACCCTTCACCAGTGTCTTATTTTTTGGAATCAAGACAACGTGGAGGTCATATGGGCTGACCACAGATCTTTCCAGGCCTCTACTAACCATGCTGAGGCCCACTTATACGATGAAGGGGTTGGTCCAATTAAAGTGGCAGGTCTTGTCAAGTATGGCCGCCACAAAGTAGCCCCTATACACGGTAACAAATCAGCTGAAGAGGTGAATGCACTTTTTCAGGAGTTAATCGGTCCTATGATCATGGAGTCAAGCAGGCCGATTACGGCTTCATTCAAACGCCCTTCTCAATGTCAGTAAACCCTTCAGAAAAAGAGAAGAGTGTGGTCCTTCATGCCACGCTGTCGAAGTTTGAGGCCTACTTGCTTGAGAGGAGGCTAATGGGAAATGAAGAGTCAGAGGACGATCATTCGACCTATGCAGCCGAAGTGATCAATGAGGATGATAATCTGGTTGAAGATCTGGATGAAATCTGTTTGGAAGACCTTGAAGCAGTCCCAGCCAAGTTAGATGAACTGAAGTTTGACGTGAAAGATCCCTTGGAAAAAGTTAATCTGGGAGACTCAGAGAATCCCAGACCTGTATATATTAGCCAACTTCTGCAAGAAGATGTGAAAGAGAAGTTCATCAAGCTCTTAAAGGAGTTCAAGTCCTGTTTTGCTTGGACTAATGAGGAGCTTCCAAGTCTGTCTAGAGACCTGGTAGAGCATAAGCTGCCCATTCAACCAGGGTTCAAACCTTTCAAACAGCCACCAAGGAGGATGTCCAACGAGGTCTATTTGCAAGTTAAGGACGAGATTGAACGCCTCTTCAATGCTGGGTTCATACGTACAGCCAGGTATGTCACTTGGCTCTCTAATATTGTGCCAGTCCTTAAGAAGAACGGCAAGGTCAGAGTATGTGTGGACTTCAGAAACCTAAATTTGGCATCCCCAAAGGATGAATACCCAATGCCAGTCGTAGACCAGTTAGTTAATGGAGCTTCTAGTCACAAGATTCTGTCCTTCATGGATGGGCATTCTGGCTACAATCAGATCTTCATTGACGAGGCTGATACGGCTAAGACTGCTTTTAGGTGTCCTGGAGCCCTAGGGACCTTTGAGTGGGTCGTGATGCCCTTCGGCCTAAAGAATGCAAGTGCTATATTCCAGCGAGCAATGAACGCCATATTTCATGATTTTATTGGCCGCTTCATGGAGATCTACATCGATGATATCGTGGTCAAGTCTCAGTCCTACGACGAACATTTGGAGCACTTGAGGAGGTCATTTTTGAGAATGCAACAGTTCGACTTGAAGGTGAACCCCTTGAAGTTTGCCTTTGGATTTTTCACAGGTAAATTCCTTGGATTTTTGGTCCATAACAGAGGGATTGAGGTTGACAAGAACAAGGCCAAAGAAATCATGGAAGCAAAGCCTCCTACCACAAAGAAGGAGTTACAGAAGCTCTTGGGTTCATTCAACTTCTTGAGAAGGTTCATCTCAAACCTAGCAGGAAAGGTCCAGGTCTTTTCTCAACTCTTGAAGCTGAAGGACCAAGACACTTTTGTATGGGAGGAGAGCCATCAGAAGCCTTTGATGAGATCAAAGGCTATTTAGCTCAGGCTCCAGTCCTTATGCCTTCCATCAAGAACAAGCCTTTGAAGCTCTACATCTCAGCAGCTGAAGGCTCTATTGGAGGCCTTCTAGCTCAAGACAACGCTCAAGGAAAGGAACATGCAGTTTATTATTTGAGTAGGTTGTTGGCTCCATGTGAAAGGAGATACACTCCTATTGAAAAGATTTGCCTTGCCTTGTACTTTTCAGCAATAAAGTTGAGGCACTATATGCTTCCTGTTTTGGTTTACATTATGAGTAAAACAGACCTAGTTAAATACTTGCTTTCTCGACCAATTATGAGAGGCCGAATTGGCAAATGGTCTTTAGCTCTAATGGAATTCAATTTTCAGTACATTCCTCAAAAAGCTGTAAAGGGCCAGGCCTTAGCAGATTTTCTTGCTGATCGTCCATGCGTGGATATTGGCGACGAATCTGAGATAGGACTGAGTGCACTTGAAATATCACCCACTCCTTGGACACTGCTTTTTGTTGGATCAAGGACTCAAGAGGTCTCAAGCTGTGGAGTTATTATTATTTATCCCCAAGGCCTGAGGACTGAGCTATCCTTTCAATTTGATTTTCCATGTACAAATAATCAAGCCGAATACGAAGTAGTAGTTATAGGCCTTGAAATCCTTAGGGATCTAGAGGCCAGGGAAGTAAGGGTTATTGGGGATTCAAACCTTGTAATCAATCACTTGGCAGAAACATTTAAATGCTATAGTGAGGATTTAGCTCCTTATTATATGGCAACCGTGCAATTAATGCAAGATTTTGACAATGTCGCTGTCAAACACGTCTCAAGGAGTATGAACACTGAAGCCAACAGTTTGGCTCAGGCCTCAACAGGCCTAAAGCTGTCTCCAGGAACGATTCACAAGATTATCACAGTCCAAAAGAGATTGTTACCTTCTGTCGGAAGAAGGGGTCTGGGATTGGAGGTATTTACTTCAGACTTCGCGGGGGAAGAGTCTGATGACGAACCTGAGAACGATTGGCGTACACCTATCATTTCTTTCCTTAAGAGGCCTCATCACAGAGCCTCTAGGAAGGTGAGAAGGAGAGCCATCAACTACATCCTCATCGGAGATGAATTATACAAGAAAAGCCTTGAAGATGACTTACTTTTAAGGTGTTTAGGGCACCCTGAGGCCATGAGGGTTATGAGTGAAGTCCATGAAGGGGTTTGTGGAGCCCATCAATGAGGGATAAAGATGAGATGGCTAATCAGAAGGTATGGATACTATTGGCCAACCATTTTAGAGGATTGTATTCGTTTTTCCAAAGGATGTCAGCCCTGTCAAGCCCATGGCCCAATTCAGCGCGTTCCTGCAGCTAATTATCATGATGTGGTCAAGCCTTGGCCGTTTAGGGGTTGGGCTCTTGACGTAATTGGTAAGATTTATCCTCCTTCTTCTGGGAATCATACTTACATCTTGGTAGCCACGGATTACTTTACTAAATGGGCAGAGGCAGTGCCATTAAAATCTGTGGATCAACAAGAAGTAATTAAGGTGATCAAGGAGAGGATCATTCATAGGTTTGGGCTACCTGAACACTTGGTTACAGATAGGGGTACGATATTCATGGGAGAACAAGTGGTTAACTTTGCTACATAGCAAAACATCATTTTGTCCAATTCCACTCCTTATTATGCACAAGGGAATGGCCAGGCCGAGTCCACTAATAGGACTCTGGTCAATATTATAGAGAAAATGGTGGAGGATAATCCAAGGGCTTGGCATGAATTACTTTCTGATGCCTTATGGGCCTACAGAACCTCAAAGAAGGAGGCCACCAATATAACGCCTTATATGTTGGTATATGGACATGACCCAGTCCTACCAATGGAGGTGGCAGTAAAGTCAGCACGGATAGCATATCAAAATGGCCTCACTCCTGCAGATTATGCTCTGGCCATGCTAATAGAGCTTGAAAACTTAGATGAAATCAGGCTCACAGCCCTTAACCACATGTTAGTTCAGAAGAGAAGAGTTGTTAGGTCATATGACAAACATGTGAGAAAGAAGAGCTTCTCTGAAGGTGACTTGGTTTGGAAGGCTGTGTTTCCTCTAGGGGAAAAGAATTCAAAGTATGGCAAGTGGTCTCCAACATGTGAAGGACCATACCAGATCTCCAAAGTCCTTAGAGGTAATGTCTATCTTCTTATGGATTTAGATGATGGTCTACATAAGCATTTAACAAATGGAAAGTACCTAAAGCATCATTATCCCACTATGTGGGAAATGAGGGATTTTGGGGAAAATTAACCAAACAAGCCATAGAAATATGTCAGCAAGGCCTAAACAAAGGCCAAAGTACCTGTAATTCAAAACCATAGAAGGCCTCAAGTTTAGCCCACAAAGAGCATCATCCAAGCCACATAAAACCATTGCCTTTGGCCATTTAAAGGAAAGTTCCAGGCCAGGCAAAACAGAAAAGCTACTTATTATAAACCAAAATTCAAAAGTTAAAGTTTAGAAGATCAAGTCCTACAGAAGGTCTTTGAGGCTGCTTTTGAGGCTTTCCCAGGAGGTGTCAAAGCTAGCAAGCTGGGCTTCAAGTGTTTCACGTCGTCCACGGAGACTTGGAACTTCTTCAACCAGGAGGTTCAGCTTCATCTTCTGGTTCTTGGATCCAGCTTTCAACTCATCATGACGTTTGGTAAGGTTTTTGGACTCCTGCCGAAGGCTTTCTAGACGACCCTTGCCAGCTTGGTCTTGAGGTCTTGGATCTCATTGGATGTAGCCATGATGTTTGCTTCATTGGTCTTGATGTCCTCCTTCAATTGAAGCCACTCGGTGCTGAATCTAGTGATTTTCATGTCAATCGTCTCCAATTCGGACAACTTGGCATTTATCTTGTTGAGCTCGTGGGTGGAGGAATCATGAGACTTAATCATGGTGGGGAATTCCTTCTGGAATTATTGCAGAGAGGTCTCCTCTGTGCCTAAGGCCTGGGACTTTACCAGCACGTCCATGGCCTTTTTGATGTTTGAGGCTCGGGCAGGGTGAACTACGGCCTTGGAAATTGTAATGAGATTGAAGAAATGCTTAATAAATTGAACACCCAGGAAGTTCATAAAAGGGGCAATTTAGATCCATAGAAGGAGCAATTATGTCCATAGAAGAGGCAACTTAATTTCATAGAAGGGGCAACTTAGGAAACCCAGATTCGGCTACAACTGACTCCATGTATGGGGAATTTTTTTTCCACTGTTTCATGTATGGGAAATTTTTTTTTCCGTTCCATATTTATGTTGTGTGGCCCGTGATCCTCTGGTCCTCGATCCTTCGTTGGTGGTTCGATGATGGGTTAGCTTTCTTCTCCTAGCCTGCACAAGGAACGCACGACTAAGACCTGGCCGGGGGTTGTCCCGGCAAGGCCCTCCGGCGAGAGGATGAGTATAGTGCAGAGAGAGGAAGCAGAAAGCTCAGAGAGAGTCAGTGTGAGTATTGAGTAGCATCTATGGAGTACCGTCTGTTAGGGTTACCATCACTAGGTATATATAGTGCCTCCTGGCTTGCTCTCCAAGTACGATCGCTTGCCTTCCACCGGCCAAGTCACGTCATAGTGGCGTCAAGGAATAGATCTGATAACCGTTTTCAGGGCTGAGCTGGCACACCCATGTGCGCCTGTGATCATCTTCTGTTATAACCGTCTCTACACGTGGGGGAACGCGTGACTCAGCAGCCAGCCGTGCTCCGCAGGTGGCCGAGCACGTGTCTTGATGGGTGGCCGAACCCAGCGTTCGGCTGAGACCCACATGTGGCCGAGCTTGACATGTGGCCGAACACGGCGGCGACCCGTGGGAAGGAGTCTGATGAATGAGCCGGCCTCCGGTGGGTGGCCGAGCTTGAGAAGTTCTTCGAAGGTGGCCGAACGTGGGCAACGGTGATCGTCCGTCGGTAAGACGAATCAGTGCCCGCTCCTGGACCTCGGTTGTAGCCGAAAGTGGAATGACGTACGACCATCGTCTTTGGTCGCGGCCACATGTGGCCGAGCTTGACATGTGGCCGAACATGGCGGCGACCCATGAGAAGGAGTCTGATGAATGAGCCGGCCTCCGGAGGGTGGCCGAGCTTGAGAAGTTCTTCGAAGGTGGCCGAACGTGGGCAACGGTGATCGTCCGTCGGTAAGACGAATCAGTGCCCGCTCCCGGACCTCGATTGTAGCCGAACGTGGAATGACGTACGGCCATTGTCTTCGGTCGTGGCCTACTTTTCGGTGGGCTCCAGTCATTTGGTTTGGTCCGCTACAATAGCCCCTCAATCTTCACCGACGCCGAGCACGAGGTGGGGATTGATAATGAACTTGACCGAACCCAACCAACGGCCGAACATGGTGGCGACCCGCAGAAAGGATTCTAACGAAGGAGCCATCCTCCAGAGGGCGGCCGAGCTCAAGGAATTCTCCGAAGGTGGCCGAACATGAGAGACGTCAGACGACCGTTCGCTTCAGCACGTGACTTGGTGGGTGGCCGAGCCCCGCATGGGGCTGAGACCCACATGTGGCCAAGCCCCACATGTGACCGAACATGGTGGCGACCCGCGGAAAGGATTCTAACGAAGGAGCCATCCTCCAGAGGGCGGCCGTGCTCAAGAAATTCTCCGAAGGTGGCTGAACATGAGAGCGTCAGACGACCGTCCGCTTCAGCACATGTTGGCAGCATTTGACTTGGTGGGTGGCCGAGCCCCGCATGTGGTTGAGACCCACATGTGGCCGAGCCCCGCAGCTGAGACCCACATGTGGCCGAGCCCCACATGTGGCCGAACATGGTGGGGGATTTGCAGGGAGGATCCCAATGAAGGAGCCAACCTCCAGAGGATGACCGAGCTTAAGGATGTCTACGATGGTGGCCGAATCTGAGGGACGTCAGGTGACCGTCGACAAGATGTATCCGTGCCAAGCCCACGTACCTTGGTTGTAGCCGAACGGGGAACTACGTACGGCCAACGCCTTCGGTCGCGGCCTACTCATCAGTGGGCTCGAACCATTTGGATTGGTCCGCTACAATAGCTCCTCAATCTTCGCCGACGCCGAGCACGTGGTGGAGATTGATACTAAGCTTGAGTGAATGTTTCCATGCCTTAGAAATTTTTGATGGCTTTGATTGTTTTGAATGTGTAGTTATCCGTATCTCCCACTTTGGTTTGGGTTCGGCAGAGTAGTTGAAAGAGTCGAGATGATGCGAGTGGTTAAGTATAGGTTTATCTGCCGAGCCTATACCAAAGTAGTGTGGCCGTGCTAACAGGTCGCCGAACATGGACATGTTGTAACCTGTCATGTTCCAGCTTTTGACGAGTTGAAGAGAATGCTGGGTGCACCAGTGGCTGGGGTTCGGCCAAAGTGTTAGCCCTTGGCGATAGTAAGGGGGACGCTGAAAGTAGCGATTGTTTGTTGGTGGTTTGCTCGCCAAAGTGCGAGTGTAACCTTTCGGTGGCCGACCATAGTGTCTTGCCAATCCGAGCCGAAGCCTAAGTTCCATTAGATATGTGTATTTTAGGCTCGGCGGACCGTATGTCCAATTTTTGCTTCTTTGGGCGGTGATAGTGGCCCGAAGCAAAGGGCTTTTTAAGGAGCCGTTTGGTGGTGTGACCGAAGTCATCGTTTGTGTTTGGCATTCTAGCCTAGGCGGTCTTTCACGGATCCGCGTTGGCCTCCCTCGTTCTAACGCCCTTGTGGTGGTGGTGGTGGTGGTGGTGGTGGGGGTGGAGGTGGTTTTTGCCCTCCCCTACCCCTGTCTCCGCCAGATCTTGATGCGGTAGGGGTGGCGTCTAGCTGCATGCGTTGCTTCATTTGGGCCACTTCCGCCCTTAGAGCTGCTAGTTCATTGTCGCGTTCGTCGTCGCGATGCTGCAGTAGGCGGATGTAGGCCGAAGTGACGTCGTCCGAGACCGGTGAGAGCCCGGACCCAGGGGCGAGGGAGAGGGACATGTGCCTCTCGAGGGTTGGCGTTGAATTGACGTTTCCTCCCCGAAACGGTTGCGTCTGCTAGATCTCCGCCCATGGTAGGTGATTTGGAGGTTGTTTTACGAAGGAGTGAGGGGGGTATGGAGGATGAGAGAGCCGTTTAGATCAGAAGTGTTTCACGTCAGGTTCACCAATTGTGTGGCCCGTGATCCTCTGGTCCTTGATCCTTCGTTGGTGGTTCGATGATGGGTTAGCTTTCTTCTCCTAGCCTGCACAAGGAACGCACGACTAAGACCTGACCGGGGGTTGTCCCGGCAAGGCCCTCCGGCGAGAGGATGAGTATAGTGCAGAGAGAGTCAGTGTGAGTATTAAGTAGCATCTATGGAGTACCGTCTGTTAGGGTTACCATCACTAGGTATATATAGTGCCTCCTGGCTTGCTCTCCAAGTACGATCGCTTGCCTTCCACGGGCCAAGTCACGTCATAGTGGCGTCAAGGAATAGATCTGATAACCGTTTTCAGGGCTGAGCTGGCACACCCATGTGCGCCTGTGATCATCTTCTGTTATAACCGTCTCTACACGTGGGGGAACGCGTGACTCAGCAGCCAGCCGTGCTCCGCAGGTGGCCGAGCACGTGTCTTGACGGGTGGCCGAACCCAGCGTTCGGCTGAGACCCACATGTGGCCGAGCTTGACATGTGGCCGAACACGGCGGCGACCCGTGGGAAGGAGTCTGATGAATGAGCCGGCCTCCGGTGGGTGGCCGAGCTTGAGAAGTTCTTCGAAGGTGGCCGAACGTGAGCAACAGTGATCGTCCGTCGGTAAGACAAATCAGTGCCCGCTCCTGGACCTCGGTTGTAGCCGAACGTGGAATGACGTACGACCATCGTCTTCGGTCGCGGCCACATGTGGCCGAGCTTGACATGTGGCCGAACATGGCGGCGACCCGTGAGAAGGAGTCTGATGAATGAGCCGGCCTCCGGAGGGTGGCCGAGCTTGAGAAGTTCTTCGAAGGTGGCCGAACGTGGGCAACGGTGATCGTCCGTCGGTAAGACGAATCAGTGCCCGCTCCCGGACCTCGATTGTAGCCGAACGTGGAATGACGTACGGCCATTGTCTTCGGTCGCGGCCTACTTTTCGGTGGGCTCCAGTCATTTGGTTTGGTCCGCTACATATGTAATTCCAAAAAAACCTCTCCATTAGTTGGACGTTATTTGCCCCAACTCCCACTGAAATGCAAATTCCTCAACAATTTTTCGTCACTGGGACACATTGATACAATAATAAATTGACAACATTAATGTTAAATGGTGGAGTAAAGGAGTACTGCCATGAAGTCATAGATGAGGCAGTAAAGATGGGATCACGAGATACCCGCCTCCCTCATTTAAGTGTGACAAAAACGTACTAGTACAATATATACTCCTTTAGATATTGAGAGAGAGAGAGAGAGCACCGACTAATACAAGAAGGCGACAACAGTTGAAAGTGGGGCAACATGTTTTTCGTATCATTTTTTTTAATGTAAAATGTCTTGGGCCAATTTACAGACATCTTGATTCATACAATCTACTTCACAATCGTTTTACATGCTTACAAGCGGGCTTAGATGGCCATAAGGATTAATGACAAAGAGAATCAAACATACTAGCTGAGACATTGAAAAAGAGCAAACTCTAATTGGAGGCCAATATCAGTGGACTAACTGAGAGTGTATTGTTCTTTGTATTCAGTTATACTGAAAGATTAGTGTTTACACCCGTTTTTGGCACCCAGTCCAAGGCCAACGTTGGACGGTTATTGGATTAAAGTTTTATCGATTTGGGTCATGGGTTGAGGATTTATTGGATCGAAATTAATGGGCCAAGATGAGAGTATGTGGGCCCAATTAATTTCAGTTTGGTTTGGGCTTGAATTCGTGAGTTTGGGCCTGTTTTGCAAGGTTTATTCGGCTGGTCCAGGGTTGATTTGGGTTTGTTGTGATGGATCAAATGTGAATATGGGCCGAAAATAAGTTGACAGGCCATTTAATTTATTAAATGGCCCATTATCTAGGTGGCCCGTGAAAAGTGGAAAGAGGTTAAAGTGCTGTTACCTGGGGAAAAGCCATTTGACCGAGTCAAATGGCTGGTAGTTGTCAAAGTGCCACGTTAATAGGAAATGGGGGAACCCATTACCCCACTAACTGCTCATGGGTAAGAGTTAGCCGATGGGTAATTGGTATTTACCTCTGGTAATTACCCACGATGGAGAGAAAGACATGTGCAGGATGTTTGTAACTTCTCAACCACCCATGATCCCATGCATGATGGAAGGTCATGGGACACATGTCGCCACGAGGAGCAAGGGCGGGAAATCTTTTTCATGCAAGAGCCGAAGATCCTTGCCTATAAATACTAGAAGTCAAGGCAAGAAAATGGTTCCCACACCAATCAAGCTCAACGCTTAAAAAACCAAAGCCTTCCCAGCGAAGCAATTATCTCTTTTTCTCACCTTTTACTCAATTACTTCACCAAGTAATTCGAGCTTCGTCTCTCTTGTATCCCAACTTTGTTATTACGCAACATAATAAAGTTATTCCTATCTCTCTCCATCCCTTACTTTATTATTACGATATAGTAAAGTACTTCTACGTTGTTACTTTCTTTCCTACACGGTTAGGAAATTACTAAGTCCTCACACGACGAGGTAAAACCACGGATCTTCACTGCAATCTAGCCCTTAGGTTTGCAGCACTATCGCTCTCAGATCTAGAAGTCAGAAAAGGGACGCCCAGTCCTTTACGTTTGGACGCGACAAGTCCTGGCACGCCCGCTCAGTCCTTGAGCACTTTCGTAGCCAAACATCTTTTGGCACGCCCGGTGGGACCCTAATCGTCTAAGGGTTTTATTATGGCAAGGAAGCAACAGCAACAACAGTCGGATCCATCCATCCCGGATCCACCACAGAGTCTTGAGGGAGTGGCAATCAACGTGCCAGTACTCCAGGACGCTGGCCCCGCGGTCAGCACTAAAGATCTTGACGACGCTACCGACAGCGTCAAAAATTACATGTTCATGGCAGGACGCGAGATCTCTCACGACATTACACAGTCAATCTCTCAATCGTTCTCTCAGTTCTTGGAACCTCTGGCCATATCAGTCCAAAAACTAACTGCTACACTTATAGAGAGGCTACCGCCCGCTCCTCAGCAGCAGGGCTTTCCACAGTTTGGTGTTTTTGGCAACGGTCAAGACCAAGCTGGCCTACTAGGGGGACCACCCCCTCCTCAAACATTCTATCATGCTACTTCTTCTAACAGTCCTGCACTCGGGGGGCAAAGGGAGAAGGGAGTCGTGATTGGAGGAGCCCAGACGCCTCCAGTAAATGAAGAACGAAGGTTTGTGCTGGCCGACGATCAGCCCAAACCTGACAAAGCGGACAAAAGGCCTCCGCAAGGAGGCCAGGGCTCTGGAAAGGACAAAGGAGCGGCTTACACTCCTCAAACCTCTGAGACTCGGGGGGCAAGTTCAGTCCAGGACCAATAGGCACAAGAGGTGCATCCACATCCGCCTCATGTGCCAAACATGCTCATGGGACGGGACCAAGTCCTGAACTTGCTCCAAGAGCAGTTAGGACCGGGGTTCAGACCTTTGGGAAGACCGATGTACAGAAAGCCTCATACCGAAGAGATGGACAGAACACCTTTCCCGAAGGGCTACAGAGTTCCAGAGTTCCAGACCTTCAACGGGGAAAGCATGCATTCAACGGTAGAGCACATTGCCAGGTTTCAAGTTCAATGCGGAGAAGCTGGGGCCATTGATGCTCTGAAGTTGAGGCTTTTTCCCAATTCTCTCACTGGGACAGCCTTCACTTGGTACATCAACCTTCCACCCAACTCCGTGCAGACCTAGGCTCAACTGGAGGAGATGTTCCACCAACAGTTCTACAGGGTAGAACCAGAAGTGACGTTGGCAGACCTGTCATGCTATCGTCAAACCTATCTTGAATCCGTGGAGTCCTATCTCCTACGTTTCAAGACTGCTCGGTTCAAGTGCAAGATAGTCCTTCCAGAGGCCGAATACGTGCGAATAGCACTAAACGGCCTGGGCTTTGAGATGAAGAAGAAGTTCTATGGGATAGAATTCAGAGATCTGTTTGAATTGTCCTCTAAGGCTTCTCATTACGAAAGGCTCTTAGCGGAGGAGCAGGACAGGAAGACATCATCTAAAGGGACGTACTACCGTGACCCTAACTACGAGGTGGCTGCAGTGGAAGCAGAGGCAGACCCAGACGTGGCCGTAGCAGAGATCATCAACAAGAAGCCATACGTCTGCAAGGCCTTTGTCAAGATGGAGCCCACGAAGCAACCTATCCAGAACAGTCCTAATAGGCTAACCAGAGCCTATACCTTTGACGTGGGAAGGGCTGAGGCTATCTTTGATCAACTCCTTGCTGACAAGCTGCTCAAATTGCCGTTTGGTCACAAGATTCCAACAGTGGAAGATATGAAGGGCAAGGAGTACTGTAAGTATCACAACTCTTGGAGTCATTCAACGAATAACTGCATAGTATTTAGAAATGACATCCAGGATAAGATTGAGCGGGGAGAGTTCAAGTTTCCCGAGAAAGAGAAACAGCCCATGGGGGTAGATGGCAATCCATTTCCTTCAGGGCTGAGCACAAACATGGTCTCTGTCGACATGAGAGGCATGCCTAGGACTGCTCCTAGGCAGAAGATAAGCTTGGGAGCCCCGTCCAGAGAAGTTCACAAGTCCAGCCCAAGCAGGTACTGGGATCCTTACTGTGAGGAAAGTGATTTCAGGACTGAGCGGGTCAGAAGGTCTGAAAGGCGGAATTCATGGTGGTCCAGACCTACAGGAGTGAAGAAGCCAGAGAAACCAACTTGCTCGTTGGTTTGTACAGAGTGTGGACATCATGCCAGTCCTAGCAAGCCAGTTCTGAAGAGCGGTATTGTGGGAAGGACTGAAGACAGGTCTGAGGAGCCGCACAGACCTATGGGAAGGAGGATTGCACGAGCATCAGTCTTCAACCGAATCCAGCCAGGGTTGGTTGAAGTGGAGGACGAGCTTGACAACCTGAGGATATCTGCTCCATCCAAAGGGAAACCTAGGACTATGAGACCCCCAGCCACTCCGCCAAATGAGTGGCATAGGGTTGAGCATCCCAAGTTTCCTTCTCCTCCTCCACCTTTGTCCAGATCTCAGAAGAGGCGCCGCCAACGACTCAGGCAGGCGATAAGAAGGGCTGAGGAAGAAACAGACTTGCTGGATGATCCAATGGTCGAAGATGACCCCAATGGGAAGTTGAAGATAGAAGTCCCAGCACAGGAGCCTCAGGTTGAAATGCCTAAGGCTAGGAGAGTACACAAGCCCTTGGAAAGGACTGTGGAAGAGGCTAACATTGAGCCTCCTCCAAGGACTTTACCCAAGAAGCAAGTTCCTGCGGGAAAGACATACAAAGAGGCCGTTGCCAAGACGCCTCTAAAACAAGCTACTTTATCCAAGAAACAACCACTCTTGGAGAGAACCCTAGAGGAGGCTAGGATTAAGCCTTCTCCAAGACCAGTGACGCTGCTCAAGAAGACAGCCCTCCAACCAAGCAAGCAAGACTCGGGGGGCAAGTCAAGTTTGAATCCACAGGCGAAGGAGTTCAAACCTGGCCAGGGCCCCAATATGCATTGCAACGTGGTGGTGATCCTGCCAGCAGAGCTGGAAGCCAAAGACAACGCTCCAATTGCCTTGGAGGGAGATTTTGTGGAAATGGGACAGACGGCCGAAATTTTGAACGAGTCCTTCTCTGTAGGACTGAACGGGCCTTCAGTGATTGTGCTGAAGGACGAGACTGGGGGAAGACCTGAGGATAGGGCAGCCAGCGTAATCTTTGAAAGGCCAAGCCCTGCAATGGACAAACACATCAAGCCCTTGTACATTGCTGGTTGCCTTGATGGAATGCCAGTCAACCGAATTCTAGTGGACAATGGGTCTGCCACCAATCTTATTCCTAGGTTCATGATGCAGAAGCTTGGGAAGACTGATCAAGACCTAGTCTCGTGCACTTCAACCTTGACAGATTTCACAGGAAAGGAGACAGCTTGTCAAGGTATTCTCATCATGAATTTAACAGTAGGATCCAAGACATTGACAACACCCTTTTTTGTTGTTGATTCATGCTCTTCCTTCAACGTTCTATTGGGGAGAGATTGGATTCACTCCTGTCAAGCGGTTCCCTCAACCCTTCATCAGTGTCTCATTTTTTGGAATCTAGACGATGTGGAGGTCATATGGGCTGACCGCAGACCTTTCCAGGCCTCTACTAACCATGCAGAGGCCCATTTATACGACGAAGGGGTTGGTCCCCTATACATGGCAACAAATCAGCTGAAGAGGTGAAGGCACTTTTTCAGGAGTTAATCGGTCCTATGATCACGGAATCAAGCAGGCCGATTACAGCTTTATCCAAACGCCCTTCCCAATGTCAGTAAACCCTTCAGAAGGAGAGAAGAGCGTGGCCCTTCAGGCCACGCTGTCGAAGTTTGAAGCCTACTTGCTGGAGAAGAGGCTTATGGGAAGTGAAGAATTGGAAGATGATCATTCGGCCTTTGCGGCCGAAGTGATCAATGAGGATGATAACCTGGTTGAAGATCTGGACGAAATCCGCCTGGAAGACCTTGAGGCAGCTCCAGCCAAGTTAGATGATCTGAGGGCTGACGTACAAGATCCATTGGAAGAAGTTAATTTGGGAGACTTAGAGAATCCCAGACCTGTGTATATAAGCCAACTTCTGCCGGAGGATGTCAAAGTAAAGCTCATCGAGCTCTTGAGGGAGTTCAAATCCTGCTTTGCTTGGGATTATGAGGAGCTTCCAGGTCTGTCCAGAGGTCTAGTGGAACACAAGCTGCCCATTCAACCAGGGTTCAGACCTTTCAAACAACCACTAAGGAGGATGTCTAATGAAGTTTATTTGCAAGTCAAGGATGAAATTGAACGCCTCTTTAACGCTGGGTTCATACGTACAGCCAGGTATGTCACTTGGCTCTCTAACATTGTGCCAGTCCTCAAGAAGAATGGCAAGGTCAGAGTATGTGTGGACTTCAGAAACCTCAATTTGGCATCCCCAAAGGACGAGTATCCAATGCCAGTTGCAGATCAGTTGGTAGATGGAGCTTCTGGTCACAAGGTTCTGTCCTTCATGGATGGGCATTCTGGTTACAATCAGATCTTCATTGATGAGGCCGATACGGCTAAGACTGCTTTTAGGTGTCCTGGAGCCCTAGGGACCTTTGAGTGGGTCGTAATGCCCTTCAGCCTAAAGAATGCAGGTGCCACATTCCAGAGAGCTATGAACGCCATATTTCACGATTTCATTGGCCGTTTCATGGAGATCTACATTGACGACATCGTAGTCAAGTCTCAGTCCTATGACGAACATTTGCAGCACTTGAGGAGATCATTCTTGAGGATGCAACAGTTCGACTTGAAGGTGAATCCTTTGAAGTGTGCCTTCGGAGTTTCCGCAGGCAAATTCCTTGGATTCTTAGTCCATAACAGAGGGATTGAGGTTGACAAGAACAAGGCCAAAGCAATCGTGGAAGCAAAGCCTCCTACCACCAAGAAGGAGTTGCAGAAGCTCTTGGGTTCATTTAACTTCTTGAGAAGGTTCATCTCAAACCTTGCAGGGAAGGTCCAGGTCTTTTCCCAACTCTTGAAGCTGAAGGACCAAGACACTTTTCTGTGGGAGGAAAGCCATCAGAGGGCCTTTGATGAGATCAAAGGCTATTTAGCTCAGGCTCCAATCCTTATGCCTCCCATCAAGAAGAACCTGATTTTGTTGTAGTGTGAAGGCTCTATTGGAGGCCTTTTAGCTCAAGACAACGCTCAAGGAAAGGAACAGGCGGTTTATTATTTAAGTAGGTTGCTGACTCCATGTGAACGGAGATACAGTCCTATTGAAAAGATTTGTCTTGCCTTGTACTTTTCAGCAATAAAGTTGAGGCACTATATGCTGCCCGTTTTGGTTTACATCATGAGTAAAACAGACCTAGTTAAGTACTTGCTTTCTCGGCCCATCATGAGAGGCCGAATTGGCAAATGGTCTTTAGCTCTAATGGAATTCAGTTTCCAATACATTCCTCAAAAAGCTGTAAAGGGCCAGGCCTTGGCAGATTTTCTTACTGATCATCCATGCGTGGATATCGGCGATGAATCTGAGATAGGACTGAGTGCCCTTGAAATATCACCCACTCCTTGGACATTGCTTTTTGATGGATCAAGGACTCAGGAGGTCTCAGGCTGTGGGATAATTATTGTTTCTCCCCAAGGCCTGAGGACTGAATTGTCCTTTCAATTCGATTTCCCGTGTACCAATAATCAAGCCGAGTATGAAGCAGTCGTTATAGGCCTTGAGATCCTTAGAGATCTAGAGGCCAGAGAAGTGAGGGTTATTGGGGATTCACTCCTTGTGATCAATCACTTGGCAGGGACATTCAAGTGCTATAGTGAGGAGTTAGCTCCTTATTATATGGCAGCCGTACAGTTAATGCAAGATTTTGACAATGTCACCGTCAAACATGTCTCAAGGAGTAAGAACACTGAAGCCAACAGCTGGGCTCAGGCCTCAACAGGCCTGAAGCTCTCGCCAGAAACGATTCACAAGATCATCACGGTCCAGAAGAGATTGTTACCTTCTGTTAGGAGAAGGGGTCTAGGACTGAAGGTGTTTACTTCAGACTTCACTGGCGAAGAGTCAGACGATGAACCCGAGAGCGATTGGCGTACACCTATCATCTCTGTCCTCAAGAGGCCTTACTTTAGTGCCTCTAGGAAGGTGAGAAGGAGGGCCATCAGTTACATCCTCATTGGAGATGAATTGTACAAGAAAAGCCTTGAGGATGACTTGCTCTTAAGGTGCCTAGGGCGCCCTGAAGCCCTGAAGGTTATGAGCGAGGTCCATGAAGGAGTCTGTGGAGCTCACCAATCAGGAATAAAGATGAGATGGCTAATCAGAAGGTATGGGTACTATTGGCCAACCATTTTGGAGGACTGTATCCGCTTTTCCAAAGGATGTCAACCCTGTCAAGCCCATGGCCCAATTCAACATGCTCCTGCAGCTAATTACCATGCTGTGGTCAAACCTTGGCCATTTAGGGGCTGGGCTTTGGACGTTGTTGGAAAAATTTATCCTCCTTCCTCTGAAAATCATACTTACATCTTGGTAGCCACGGACTATTTCACTAAATGGGCAGAAGCAGTGCCATTAAAGTCAGTGGATCAACAAGAGGTAATCAAGGTGATCAAGGAGAGAATCATCCATAGGTTTGGATTGCCAGAACACTTGGTGGCAGATAGGGGTACAATTTTCATGGGCCAACAAGTGGTCAACTTTGCTGCACAGCAAAAGATCATCATGTCCAATTCTACCCCTTATTATGCTCAAGGAAATGGTCAGGCCGAGTCCACCAATAGGACTCTGGTCAATATTATTGAGAAGATGGTGGAGGATAACCCAAGGTCTTGGCATGAGTTACTTTCTGAGGCCTTATGGGCCTACAGAACCTCAAAGAAGGAAGCCACCAATATAACTCCTTATATGTTGGTTTATGGGCATGATCCAGTCCTACCAATGGAGGTTGCAGTGAAATCAGCAAGGTTGGCATATCAACATGGCCTCACTCCTGCAGATTATACTCAGGCCATGCTGATAGAATTGGAGGACTTGGATGAGGTCAGACTCTCAGCCCTGGACCATATGTTGGTCTAGAAGAGGAGGGTTGCCAGGTCCTATGATAAATGTGTAAGGAAGAAGAGCTTCTCCGAAGGTGATTTGGTTTGGAAGGCTGTTTTTCCTCTAAATGACAAGAACTCAAGATATGGCAAATGGTCTCCAACATGGGAAGGACCTTACCAGATCTCCCAAGTCCTTAGAGGTAACGTGTATCTTCTTATGGATTTAAATGGTGGTTTGTTTAAGCAGTTAACAAATGGAAAGTACTTGAAGCATCATTATCCTACTATGTGGGAGATGAGAGATTTTGGGGAAAGCCAAGTTGACAAGCCATAGAAGTGTTAACTACCAAGGCCTGAACAGAGGCCAAGACCTATTCTTGCAAAAACATAAAGGCCTCAAGTTTAGGCCACAGAAGTATTATCCAAACCATACCGAAACCCTTGCCTTGGCCAAATTAAAGGAAAGTTCTAGGCCAAGCAAGGAGCAGATAATACTAGTTATTACAAAACCAAGCTTCAAAAGTAAAAGTTTTTGAGGTCCAGACCTACAGAAGGCCTTCAAGACTGCTTTTGAGGTTTGTCCAGGAGGTGTTGAGGCTGGCAATTTGAGCTTCAAATGTGTCCCGCTGCCCACGAAGGCCTGGGACCTCTTCAGCTAGGAGGTTCAGCTTCATTTTTTGGCTTTTGGATCCAACCTTCAGTTCTTCATGATGTTGGGCCAGAATCTTGGACTCCTTCCAAAAATCTTCCATTCGGCCTTCAGCTTGTGCCAATTGAGTTTTGAGGTTTTGAATTTCAGTGGAGGTGGAAATGATGCTTGCCTCATTGACCTTGATATCCTCTTTCAGCTGATCCCATTCAGACCGGAATTTGGTGAACTCCATTTCCATCAAGTCCAATTCTGCCAACTTGGCATTGACCTTGCCGAGCTCATGAGTGGAGGAGTCATGGGACTTGATCATAGCGGGGAATTCTTTCTGAAAGTACTGGAGGGAGGTCTCTTCGGTACCCAAGGCCTGGGTCTTGACCAGCACCTCCATGGCCTTTTTGATATTAGAGGCTCGAGCTGGATGGACGATGGCTTTAAAGTTCTGAATGAGGGCCATCTTAAGAGCTATTTTGGCCTCAGCGATTTCGTCTGGTGTGAATTGAGTTTGAGAGGTGGATCCAGGACCACTACCTGAGGTCCCAGAGTTGGCTGCCTTCAGCAGGTCATGGGCGGACTTAAACAGGGTATCCAGATCTTCGTCTTCGTCCTCCTCGGCTACGATGATAAGTTCAGGTTGGGCAGGAGGATCAGGTGAAGAAATGGGTTTGATTGCTGGCGAGCTAGGTTTCTCTAGAGTCCTAGAGGATGCCTCATGTTCAGGTTCCTGGTATGGCGTATCCAGCCCTTTGTCTTCTATCTCTTTCTCTTCTTCAAAGTAATCATCAAGTTCCTTGGGATTAAAAACAAGAGGGATTAGATGATGGTAAGGGGCCATAAACATTGGAAGGGACGTGTCACAATACATCCTTACAATGGGGTTGCCCTCTGTGGCAGACACGGTATTTTCGGAATCACTTGGCGTAGGTTTTTTCTTGCTCAGTCGCTTCTTGGTAGGAGCAGAGTCAGCTTGTCCCTCTGTGGTCTTGGAGGTGGCCTGTCAGGAAGAAGGGAAGTTAGTCAAGGATTCAGTAAGGCCAAGGGCAGAGCCAAGAAGAGCACAAACCTTCTCCGAAGGATCAGACTCAGGAGAACTGGTTTTGGCACTACTCCTTGTTCTGCCAGCCACATTGGTTTGAGGGCCCTGTGATAAGGTTCAGAGTGTAAGTAATGTGCTGGAGGAATGAGAGGGTGCTAAAGGACTTTACCTTTGGCGCCTGCTTCCGGGCCAGCATCTTAGTTCTCTTGGGCTTCTGTGGCGTGGAATCCTCTGGGATTTTCTCTGGACCTAGAAACAAGGAGAGGATCAGTCCAAGTGATATGAAGGATTGAAGAATGCAAAAACAGCAAAGGTCTAGAGCTTACCTTTCCTCTTGGCACCCAGGGAGAGGGAAGGGCTGATCTGCTGCAAGGGCACGGTAATGCCAGGTTCTGGAGCCCCAGTGGATTGAGGCATGAGCTTGTCGAAGGCATTCAAGTATGGAGTAGCAAAGTGTATTCTCGTGTAGCCGCCCCACCAGCTATCAAATTTGGCTCCCTTATCAGTGCGTTCAACAAAAGTATGGAGGGCAAAGGTCTTTCTCAGTTCAGGGAGAAGGGTTCTAACCCTTTCCAGTTCTCTCGGTTGGATCACAGGCCTGTCACTGAAATCTTCATTCAACGATTGGTATGGGGGCAAAGGAGAGAGCTGGCAGAGGCCAAATTGTCTAGCAAATTGGGCTGTATTGTAATATTCCACTCCACACTTGTAGTTGGTTGGAGTGAAGGCCATCCCATACATAAGGTCCCGGGAGATCAAGAAGCTAGTCCAGATTTCGAAGTGTTCATCAA
Source organism: Rhododendron griersonianum (assembly GCA_018127125.1). NCBI lineage: Eukaryota > Viridiplantae > Streptophyta > Magnoliopsida > Ericales > Ericaceae > Rhododendron > Rhododendron griersonianum. The sequence continues at coordinate 28,850,666 of CM030792.1, read as the reverse complement.
AGTCATCACCAGGATCCGAGGCCCTTTGCTTCAACCACCAAGGAACTGTGTCCCTTTCAAAAGGTAGCCAGCCCTTTCCCATGTTGGTAAGCTCATGATAAAAGAATTTAAAGTAGGTTCCAAAAGCATATCTAGGGCCACGGGCATCGGTGAAGTGAAGACCATAACATGTGTGTTCTGAGTTTTTGTTCATGGGTGGGGCAAGTCTAGGGAAGTAGGACCATAGCCATAGAGTCATAATCCACAGTGGTCCAGGGGCGAATATGAATTTATTATTTATCAGTTCCTTCATACCTCGGTAAAGATGGGCTAAGACCAAAGGGCCTAGTGCCAGCTTCTGCCCAGAAGCTAGGGCACAGGCCAAGTCTATGAAGTCCTTGGTGACTCTATTCGCGGAAACACAGAAGATGAACTTGTTTAACCAATACAGAAGGAAGGCCACGTGTTCACTATCCTCTACAGGTCCCTTTTTGGCATAGTGACCAAGAAAAGGGGCAAAGGACAGGGGTTCTTTGTACTCGAAGTAAGGAGTTTTCTGGGATAGGAAGTAGTTGGCCTCTATCCCATGGTGTAGTGGGCCAAAATATCCGAAGGTTTAAAGGGTTCAGTGGGATAACCCTCCGGGCCCACAGTCCAGTTGCCTCAGTTCGTCTGTATGAAGGGAAGTCAAACTTAACACGTCATCCCAGTCATCAGCCGAGCGTCAGTTAGTCTTGCGGGTGTTCGCCGAAGAAAGATTGGCTCGCCGAGTGAAATCGTAACATCCTTGTTCGGAATAGGCCCAACTTACTCGGATGGGTAACCTCCTGGCTCGAGCGTACGGATCGACGAGTAAGTGTCATACTCGGCAGATCCTGTTCGTAAGTGTCCCTCGGCTAGGGCGGTTATGGAACATTCTAGAAATCTTTGCTGATAGAAGCAAAGATAAGCACGTTCACCTCTCTGATAACCGATGGGACGTATCTGACATTGGCCCACGTGGGTCCACATGGGTCTGCAGGTCTCGAAGGGCATAATTGCTTGAGTGCCTCTGGCACGTGACGTCATCCGAGCGTAGCAACGCGCGTGCAATACACTTCCATCTTGCTCAACACTCCAAACCTCTGCCTATAAATAGCAGAGTGCCTCTTCTATGCAGAGGTCAGATATTCTCTCTCCCAAAAAACTATTTCTTTCACCAAAACATCTTCTTCTTCCTCCCTCCGGTTCTAATTAGATCGTCGGAGCCTCTACCCGGAGGAACACCACCCTCCGGTTTGCAGGTACACAACGTCGCCGGTCAAGATTTCTACGGTTCAGGCATCGAGAAAGGGTTCAGGAGGTTCAAGGGTAAATCACGCCCCCACAATTGGCGACTCTGCTGGGGACAAGATCTTTTCCCTAGCATGGGCAGTGATCCATCTTAGACCTCCTCTTCTCTCCACCGTGCACCACCGACCATTCTGATTATGACTCAACGCCTTCCCCCTCCTGGCCCGGAGAACTTCACCCTCGGTTTAGCTGGGTTTGGTTCGATAAACGCTGATCCCAGCCAAACCACAAGAACAACCTTGCCAGTTGCTCGGCAACTCTCTTATCCCCCAACCGAACTTGAGATTGCTCTGGCGGAGCAAAAGCGTCAAGCCGCAGTCATTGCACTCCTCCAGCAACGTCTAGAGGAACGGGACGGAGGTGTGGCCACTACTCCGGTGCATGGCCACCCTGCCGAACCCAGTCGACCGAAGAAACCTCACAAGCGCAGTAGGAAGTCGCGCCTGGAGCACGCCTCAGAGAGTGCGCCTGCCGAGCGACGTACCATTTTCGATCGGCTAGAACATGCTCCTAGAGTCCAACCTACGGCTTCTCGCCATCGGTTAGAGAGCATAGTCCGTAACGAAAGCACGCGTTCCTCGGCAACAAGTTCCACGGCGGGGACGCGCAGAGCGGGGCCTTCGGGGAGAACACATGTTGCCTCTCGGCGGCATCGAGATCATGCAGATGGAAAGAGGCCCTTGGACCTTAATGATTCGCCTCGGCATGCTCGAACCCTTGAACGGCCCGGGAAATCCGAGCAATCAAGGTCTCGCACGCAACATTATCCGGGTGGAAGGCGCCCAACTGGCTCGTCTAGCCACCGCCGAGCGGAGAGTGGGGAACGACAGAGGCAGGATAACACCATTGTCCTGTACGACCAGTTTACAGGGATGCCAACGGTATACCAGCCGGTTGGCGAAAACTCCAATCCTCGGCAAACTCATCTCGAGGATCCGAGGACCGAGCAACTGGAACGTTCGGAAGACGTTAGGCATCAGCAGCGAGAACAGAATAAGCGGCAGCGACATTACCAAAGGGAACCTCGGGAAAACCGGACCGGCCACATTGAGGCTCCTCTGCCGATCGTACCGAGCACCCCGGAGCTGGTCGATAACTCCAAGCTCGGTAAAGCTAAGGCATCACCCTTCATCGACGCCATACAACAGGAGCGCCCTCCGGATCGATTTGTCTTGCCGAAGCTCAAGCGTTACGAGGCCAAAGAGGACGCAGTCGCGTTCGTTTGCCGATTCCGACAAACGATGAGCCTCCACAATTTCACCGACGCGCTTATGTGTAAGATATTTCCTCTTACTTTAAGTGAGCCTATAATGTTGTGGTATAACCAGCTCAAGCCGAAGTCCATTAAATGTTTCAACGAACTGGAGTTAGAGTTCACCAAGCGGTTCGTAACGAGCAACATCCAGCCGAAGACGCTCTCAATGCTGGTAAATATGAAGAGGACACCAGGCGAAACCCTTCGGTTATACACCGAGCGATACTGGGAAGTGTACAACCTCATTCCCGACTGTGATCAGAGCGTGGCGGCCGAGTCATTTATGAACGGATTGGATCCAACCTCGGCAATGTTCAGAGATTTGTCCCGAAACCCACCGAAGACAATGGGGGAACTTATGCTGATTATTGAGAAGGATTGCGTACACGAGGAAGCGGTGGCCGAGCGTAATGTGCCGAAGGGGACGGAAACGTCGAAGACAATAGCTGCAAAGAAGCAAGTGGCTAACGTTCGGCAAGGGCAATCGGGTCAGAATGGAGCGGGGTCCAGTAAACCGAACAGTCGAAACAAACCCCCCCAACATCCGCAGCAACAAGCTCAGTGGCAGCAGACGAAGAGGGAGCCAAGGCCGGAGGAGTATGTCGCCGAGCGAACTGCCTTCACCGAACCAATCTACAAATTGCTAAGTATTATCGGGCAGAGGCCGTTCTTCGTTTGGCCGACGGGATTCTTGGGAACAGCAGGCAACGGCCCTGGGATGTGCTCGTACCACAAGGAGCGAGGCCATTACACCACCCAATGCCAACCTTTCAAGCGTCACCTGGAGGAACTTGCGGCCGCAGGGCATCTCAATCAATGGATTGACCTTCGGCGGAATCCATTGCCCCCTCCTCCGCCTCCACCAGTTGGAAATCTTGTTGGGGTTATTCAAGGCATCGTCTCCGAAGGACGAGCAGCCGAGCTCTACTCTGAAATCGACAAAGCTGTTGCCGCCTTGGCCGTCTGTAATGTTGGAGTCTCACCGAAGAGGAAGTGGGTTGATCCTAATCTGGATGGCCCGATAACCTTTACGTCTGACGATTTGCAAGGGGTTCAAACGCCACATGCCGACGCCCTTGTTGTCTCGGTCAAGGTAGGCGCTTCGACCGTCCAGCGAGTGCTTATAGATCAGGGCAGCTCGGCCGAAGTGATGTTCTACTCAACTTTCAAAAGTCTCGGTCTCAAGCCAGACCAGCTTCGGACGGCCAGCACGCCCCTCGTCAGCTTCACCGGAGCACCTGTGTGGCCTCAGGGATTGATCACTCTTCCTGTGCGAGCCGGCTCCCGAGTGATTGATGTCGAATTTGTAGTGGTTAGTTCTCCTAGCCCTTACAACATCATCCTCGGTCGAACCTGGCTACACGGAATGAAGGCGGTCGCCTCTACCCTCCACCAGGTTATGAAGTTTATCGGCTGGAATGGAAGGCAGGAGAGCCTTCGGGGGGACCAAATCCAATCAAAGAAGTGTTATGTCAGTACAGTGACTAACGAGCGGAATTTCTTGGAGGTTCAATGCGTCGACAGGGCCGATGTTCCGGAGCCTGAAGAAGTGGGGTTGCCCGCCGAACAAAGGTCCACCGAAGAACTTATACGAATGCCGATCACCGAAGATGGTAGCAGGTACTTCCTCGTCGGCAGTTCCTTGAGTGAATCCGAGCGTATGGACATGTTCAACTTCCTTAAAGCGAACATAGAAGTATTTGCTTGGACTCCTCAGGAAATGCCCGGGGTGGATCCGTCTTTTGCTTCCCACTCATTAAACGTGGATCCAAACAGACGCCCCGTCGTACAGAAGGTTCGTCGTTCGGCGGCTTCACATGTGGAAGCAGTCATGGCCGAGGTAGATCAACTGCTGGCAGCTGGAGCTATTCGGGAAGTATTATATCCAACCTGGCTTGCTAACCCAGTCGTTGTCCCAAAGAAGAATGGGAAGCTCGGGGTCTGTGTCGATTACACCAACCTCAACGACGCTTGCCCAATGGATCGATTTCCCCTTCCTCGGATTGAGCAGATGGTAGATGCGACAGCTGGCCATGAGCGTTTAAGTTTCATGGACGCATACAGGGGATACCATCAGATCGCTCTGGCCAAGGATGATCAAGAGAAGACGGCGTTCATCTCTCCCCGAGGGACGTTCTGTTACAACGTCGTTCCCTTCGGATTGAAGAATGCCGGGGCCACCTTCCAACGAACAATCACGAATATGTTCCTTCTGAAGCTCGGCAAGACTCTGGAAGCATACATTGACGACTTGGTGTGCAAGAGCAGGTTCGGCGTGGACCATCTTCGGGATCTTGGGGAAATTTTTGACATCCTCAAGGAATACCGGCTTCGCCTCAACGCTGAGAAATGTGCGTTCGGAGTAGGCTCGGGCAAGTTCCTCGGATACGTGGTGAGCCGCCGAGGGATAGAAGCTGATCCGACTCAACTTACTGCCGTGCAAAACCTCCGAGCTCCAACTACGATCAAAGAGGTCCAGCGATTAACAGGAATGGTTGCAGCGTTGAACCGTTTTATTCGGCGGTCGAGCGACCTTTGCAGACCATTCTTCCAGGCCATTAAGTCCAGTCGGCGCAGGTTTGAGTGGACCGAGGAGTGTGATCGGGCTTTGCAGTCTTTAAAGGATTACCTTTCCCATGCTCCGCTCCTCGTTACTCCCAAGCCCGACGAGGATTTATATCTTTACCTTGCTGTTTCAGACCACGCAACGAGTGCTGTGCTCGTTCGGAAAGAAGGACTGGACCACTTGCCGATATTCTTTTCAAGCAAAACGATGACGGACTCTCAGACGAGGTATCTGCCTATGGAGAAGTTGGCGTTAGCGCTCGTTTCAGCTAAAACGAGCCTTATGCCTTACTTCCAATGCCATAGGATTGTGGTCCTCACTGAGTTTCCTCTCAAGGCATTTCTTCGGCGAACTACCTCCTCCAGCAGAATCTTGAAATTCTCACAAGACCTTGCGAACTACGATATTCAGTTTGAGCCGAGGACCGCGATCAAGGCCCAAGCGTTGGCTGATTTCTTCGCCGAGCTGACCCCTGGGTTGAAAGACGAAGAAAACGCTTTGGCAACAGCTGCGGAGGAGGCTCGGATCGCTAAGGAGAAGGAGTTTGTTGAATGGAGTACTCCTCCGCCCGAGCCTCGTCGGGCACGGTTCACTATGGGGACGAAGAGGCCGAGGAAAGAGTGGAAGCTATTCTCTGGGGATGCTTGGAAAATGACGATTGATGGGGCCTCGAATATGCATGGGGCTGGGGCTGGCATTGTCCTCGTTTCTCCGGCTGGAACAGTCCATGAGAGTTCAGTCTCCATCGGATACCCTGCCACGAACAATGAAGCCGAGTATGAAGCTCTCATTGCTGGCTTGAAGCTTGCCCTTCGGTTGGAGGCAGACTCAGTTCATGTCTTTTGCGACTCTCGGCTGGTTGTAGGGCATCTCAACGACGACTATCAGGCCAGGGATGAGCGAATGAACTCCTACGTCAGTCATGTCCTTGCCCTTTTCAAACAGTTCGGCCACGTCGAGATAGAGTGGATCGCTCGGGAACACAATGCACATGCCGACGCTCTAGCTGGCCTAGCTTCCGTGTACCGAACCTCGGGTACTCGAACTGTCGTTTTTGATGAAGTGGATTCCCCGAGCTTCGAAGATGTTCCATGCTCGGTGAATGTTATTACCTTCGGTCCGAGCCAGTTGGACCCCATCATCGCCTATTTAAAGCATCAAATCCTCCCTGACAACAAAAAGGAAGCCCACAAAGTTCGTTGCCGAGCAGCTAACTACTTCCTTGATCCGAACTACAATCTATACCGCCGAACCTTCACTGGGCCAGATCTGCGCGTCGTACATGAGGATCAAGTTGAAAGCATTTTTGATGAGCTTCACTCGGGAAGCTGTGGTGGACACTCAGGTGGCCGAACGATGGCGCAACGAGCTTTGACACAAGGCTACTGGTGGCCGAAAATGGTCAAGCAATCCGAGGAATATGTGAAACGTTGCGTTCGGTGTCAGAAGCATGCCTTCATTCCCCACCAGCCAGCGTTTCCTCTTAAAATGATCACCAGTCCTTGGCCATTTGCTGTCTGGGGCTTTGATATAGTGGGAAAGCTGCCGAAGGCGCTAGGAGGATTCGAGTACATGCTTACTGCCACCGATCTGTTCACAAAATGGGTTGAAGCTTCTCCATTAGTGAAGACCACGGCTGGGGACGTCGAGCGCTTCATTTGGAAAAACATCATTTCCAGGTTCGGCGTTCCCTACGCTATTCTTTCAGATAATGGCTCTCAATTTGTTGCTTCGGCGATCCAGAATTTCTACCGAGAGCACCATATCACCATCCACACATCATCCGTCGCTTACCCCCAAGGGAATGGCCAGGCCGAAGCTTCAAATAAGGCCATTACTCGGGGGCTGAAGCGTCGTTTGGATCGCAAACTTGGTAAATGGGTTGATGAGCTACCTCAGGTTCTATGGAGTTACCGCACCACCCCTCGGCGATCCACTGGCCGAACGCCGTTTTCAATGGTATATGGCATGGAGGCGGTTTTGCCTCTCTCGACGCTTATCCCTACAGCTCGGTCGGACAACTTCAATCCCGTGGACAACAATGCTTTGGTGGGAGCAGAGTTGGATTTTGCCGAGGAGCTGCGGGATAACGCTAACCTTCGGCACGCGGCGTATCAACAAGAGGTTGCTCGGGGGTATAACAAGAACGTTCGACCTCGGCCATTTAACGTCGGAGACCTGGTCCTTCGGATGGTTGTCGAAGCAAAAAAGTTGACGAAATTCAAGGATCCTTATGAAGGCCCTTACCGGGTGGTGCAGAAGATCGGCCATGGTGTTTACAAGCTTGCCGAGATGGATGGAACGCCGATCGCAAACCCATGGAACGCCCAAAAGCTTCGGAAATTCCATGGGTAGCTTCGGCGGTTCTCCTTTGGCTGGGTTTTCGTTTTTGTTTTTCTTCGGGTTGTAAGCCTTCGGGCGATTTTTGATAATGGATGTTTTTTGCTTTTCAATTGGTTGTTTCTTTGGATTATTCGTTCGGTTGATCGGGTATACTATCTCGCCCACACCCTTCGGGACTTGGCACTTCCACCTAACGTTCGTTCGGCTGTTTGGTTTGGGCGAAATTCTCTAAGCCTCGGTTCACCCACTTTCCTGCCTTCGTGTCTTCCTGCTTTTACGCGGGTAATCCACTAAGGCAGGGGGGCTCCTATGGGTGAACATTACAAGAAAGCAAAGTTAAATGGGTGGCTTCCATCGTTCGGACCCCCTGAAAGATCCTATGGGTGAACATTACAAGAAAGCAAAGTTAAATGGGTGGCTTCCATCGTTCGGACCCCCTGAAAGATCCTATGTGTGAACATTACATGAAAGCAAAGTTAGAGGGGTGGCTTCCATCGTTCGGACCCCCTGAAAGTAAATTCATCCAAGTGGATGGCGTCCATCGTTCGGAGCTCCTAACGTTCGTTCGGTTAAGAATCTATCGTTCGGGTAATGAACGAGCAATTTTACTTGTGAAAACCTGGGAGATGTTTGCAGCTAAACATGCCAAAACTAAAACAATATATGTTGAGCAAAAATACTTGGACAAATTGGGAAATAAATCGTTGCGTAACATAAGTGTTTCCACCGAGCACCAAAACTTAAACGTTTCTAAACATTACTGCCAGGACAAGGCGAGTGGTACATCGTTCGTTGCCATCCCTGGGAAACGTTACCGAAGAGTGGCCATGGTAAATCGTTTTTGGCCATCCTCTACCTGTGTTAATTACATACGGTTCGGCTAAAACCAATTGTTCGGTGCCGACCGTTCCAAATGAAATTTAGAAAAACATAATGGAAAAACATAACATTAACAAGCTCTATCCCTCGGGAGTAGGGGTGACTGGGGGAATATCAGTGGAATCCGAGATTGGTGCTGCGGCATTCTCTTGCTCGGCTGGACTAGTTACAGCTTCATCAACGATCGATTCGTCGGCCACATATTCTTCGGCCGGGAGAGGAGGTAATTCGATGAGGCTTCGGCGCTCATCATCAGCCTCGACGCCAGCCTCGTCGAAGCCCATGTTAAATCCGAGCTTGAAGCTCACCTGGTGCTGCTTCTCCCTCATCTCAATCTGAATAGCCATGACCTGGTCCGCAGCATCCTCTTCAGCTTGATAATATCCCCTGTCAAACTCCTCCTGGAGCGACTTCTTCATCTCTTCCTCCATCTCCCTCCTCCCCAGAGCACGACCCTCCTCTAAACCCTCGTCTTTGCCCTCGGCCCTCGTTCGATCGGCAGCATCTTGAAGGCCTTTCACCAAGTCGTTCAAAGTTTTAATCTGGACCTCCTGTGCTCGGCGAACACCTTCGGAATGGTCCAGGCTCTTCTTGTGCTCCTCCAATGTCATCTGCCCGAGCTCCAGCTTCTGTTTCAGCAGTTTTGTCTGCTTGTCATGCTCGGAGAGATGCAATTGGGCACTCATGATGGATTGGGTCGCCTGTAAACGAAGAAAATATATAAGCTACGCAAGATGCAGGAACGACAAATGTGCAAAGGAAAGAAATAAGGGAAATTTGGACTTACTCTTCCAACATGAAAATAGTAGTCGCTCAGTGCTGTTTTCAGCGTTTGAGGAGCAACGATGTCCCTCGGGAGCATGAGCCCCGAGTGCAGTGTGAAGGCGAGGGAGGGGTCCTCTTGGAGGCTATCAGATTTAAGGATCTGTTTCTTACCTGGAATGGCGAAGCTCGGAGCCCATGGGACGTCAGTATCCGAGGAGATCCTCGTTTCGCCCTCGTCAGCCTTCTTCCCTGTCTCCTTGTCCTTTTCCCCGGCCCTCGGAATGCCCGCCCCAGTTGCTTTGTTGGCATGGGATTTGGTTCTCTTCGGGACCGGGGGAGCATCCTCGGTTGAGTGAGTGGAAGGGGAAGGTCGCTTTTGTGCTTGAGGCGCGGTGCTGGTGCTCTTGCTCGGAACCGAGCCCGAAGCGCCGGGAGCGCCGTCCTTCTTTTGTTCGGCCAGCTGCTTTAGCTGATCATCAAGCCTCTTTTGTAGCACAGCCTTCATTCCTCGGGGAGGCATAGTTTCGTCTTCGGAGAAAAGTTCGGTGATTGGCACGCGTATTGTCCCTCGGAGCGGTTTCTCTTTGCTCGGAAGAAGTTCCTTGGGCAGCTTGACCTTCTTCCCTTCGAATTCTTTATCCGCTGCTTTCCCTCGGATCCTTCCACCGTATGTTGGGTCATACCCGAGGATGGTAGGCGCGTCTCTTTCCGAGCTTGGGATCGTTAACAATGCCTCGGCCAAGCCACAACCTCTGGCTACTCTGAGGAGGTCCTTGTTGATCTTGCTCGTATCTGCCGAAGATAAACAGATGGGGAAATTAGAAGCGATATATTCATGATAAAAGTGAAGTAAAAGACTGTAAGAAAAACCGAACGTGAAGCATGTAGAGAGTAGTGCAACAAAAAAAAAAAACTTACAGGGATCGCCCCTATGAGCTGCAACTTCAAATTGCCCGTATTCTTCGGGAGGGTATTGGAAGTTGCCTCGGACCTCGACATAATCCGAGGCCCATTTCTCCGAGTCATACATTCCCTCGGGAATGATTTTTTCCATATTCCTCCGAGAACACAAGTAATACCGAGAACGCCTGACGTTTCTCGACATCATGTAATTCTCGAAAATATGGTGGTACTCAAGGGGGAACATCTTTACCTCAGCAAGCTTGATGATTGAATGGATTATACGGTAGGAGTTTACGCTAAGTTGGCAAGGCGTAAGACCGAAGCGGTGGAGGATCTGTCTTAAAATTTTGTGCATCGGGAATCGAAGCCCACCCTCGGTAATTGCCATTAACGGGACGGTGACATGCTCGTCGCTGAATAATATCCGGGGTCCTTTCGCTGGTGTGAGCACAACGTCGTTCGGGATAGAGTAGGCCCACCGAAAGAGTTCGATCCCCCTTTGGTCCTCGAAACAATCCCAGTAGGGACATGGGTCCCTTCCCCTTCGGTCAGGGATTAGGTCTGGGTCTAGAGGAACGATCTTCCTCTTTACTTTCTTCTTCGGAGCTGCGGAAGATGACTCGCCGAGGGCGATCGTTTCCTCCTCCGGTTGACTGGAAGAAGCAGCAGGCGTGTCCCTTTCGGATTGTTCTTCTTCGTCCTCGCCAGCTGCTTCCTCGTCAGCGTCCTCTTCTTCATCAGGGTCTTCTCTCGCTTTCTCCGAGGAGTCATCGTCGTTAATTTCGACGATGTCTGGGCCCATTGACCGAAGAGGCGTCACGTTCGAGGGAAAGTCGATTCCCTCGATTCCGGCGTACGGCGATCCGGACCCTACACGATACTTCCGAGCTTCGGCCCTAATTGCTTCGGCAATTTTGGGGTCCATCTCACCAGAATCAGGTGCTTCGGAATCCACCGAGCGATAGGACTCTCCCGAGAAAGTTGGCGATGACTCCATACCTAAAACAGGTGCATGGGACAAGACCGTTAGCGATCAGCAAGGTCATTATTCCTAAGGTGCCTAAATTCAGGTGTTCTAATTTAACCGAGCAAGCACATCATTCCCGAACGACTATGTGTCATATGGGCTTCCGAGCGCGGTCATGCTTCGGAATCCATTGAGATGGTTACTTATCCGGAACTACGTTCGGAAAAATTCTTGGTTCATGTTCTTCGGAGATTTGTTTGTGTTCGGAAGAACTCGGGTTGAAGGTGTTCATGCGTTCGGAAGAACACATGAACGTGTTCAACCTATTCTACGGTGCATAGAAGAAAAACGGCCAGAATAAAAAGAAAATCCCATCTTTTATGGTCAAAAACATGCACGAAGCAACTGAAAATGCAGAGAAACGCAGAGAAGATCAAAACATACCTGAATATCAAGAGAAATCTGTGATTTGGTGTGGAGAACTTCAGATTTCTGGCGATATTTGGGTGGAAACTGACGATGAAGCAGTTGAGACGTCTGAGAGAAGGAGAGAAAAAGTGATTTTCTCTCTCCTTCATCCCCTTTTATACCAAGGGGGGAATTCGAAACGGCACGTGACCCCCAGCCGTTGGATTGGAGCGGGAGATTGATGTTCCATGCGATGGTTGACACGTGGAGGCCGTTGTACAGCGCCGTTTCATTACCCAGTGAACTAATGACACGTGTAACATTTGAAATCAGCAGTTACAGAAGCATTAAATGCGGGTTCAGAGCTTGTCTGCTTCGGGTAGCGCGAGCGGCTAATGTTCGGCATCGAGGGAAGCGAACGAAGGCGCCTATTTACCAGGGAAGCTTTGTTCGGCCACTACTGTCAACTCCTCCTTTCCTCGGATTGTACAAAGCAGGAGTTGAGGGGCTATTGTAGTGGGCCAAAATATCCGAAGGTTTAAAGGGTTCAGTGGGATAACCCTCCGGGCCCACAGTCCAGTTGCCTCAGTTCGTCTGTATGAAGGGAAGTCAAACTTAACACGTCATCCCAGTCATCAGCCGAGCGTCAGTTAGTCTTGCGGGTGTTCGCCGAAGAAAGATTGGCTCGCCGAGTGAAATCGTAACATCCTTGTTCGGAATAGGCCCAACTTACTCGGATGGGTAACCTCCTGGCTCGAGCGTACGGATCGGCGAGTAAGTGTCATACTCGGCAGATCCTGTTCGTAAGTGTCCCTCGGCTAGGGCGGTTATGGAACATTCTAGAAATCTTTGCTGATAGAAGCAAAGATAAGCACGTTCACCTCTCTGATAACCGATGGGACGTATCTGACATTGGCCCACGTGGGTCCACATGGGTCTGCAGGTCTCGAAGGGCAGAATTGCTTGAGTGCCTCTGGCACGTGACGTCATCCGAGCGTAGCAACGCGCGTGCAATACACTTCCATCTTGTTCAACACTCCAAACCTCTGCCTATAAATAGCAGAGTGCCTCTTCTATGCAGAGGTCAGATATTCTCTCTCCCAAAAAACTATTTCTTTCACCAAAACATCTTCTTCTTCCTCCCTCCGGTTCTAATTAGATCGTCGGAGCCTCTACCCGGAGGAACACCACCCTCCGGTTTGCAGGTACACAACGTCGCCGGTCAAGATTTCTACGGTTCAGGCATCGAGAAAGGGTTCAGGAGGTTCAAGGGTAAATCACGCCCCCACACATGGGGACGGAGGCCTGTCAGGAAAGCAAGGTCCTGAAGGGTGGGGCTCATCAGACCTACCTTGAAATGGAATGAGTTCGTAGTAACTGACCAAAATTGGGAAGCGGCCAGGAAGAGGTGTTTGTCCATATCAATGAGGGAACGACTGAGCAGAATGGCATCTCGAATGCCTATTTGTCTCCACAGATCTCCTTTGGCCTCAAGCATTCGGTCGAGCCACTCCACGTATTTGGAATCTGGTCTGTGCCAGAGACGATTGGGAATGTCAGAGCTGAAACGGTTCCAGTCAAGAGACGAGGATTCAAAGGGTAGGGCCCCCTCAGCCAACGGGTACATCGGTGCAAGTTGAGGGGGGAACCCTAATTGAAACGCAGGCCCCAATCCAACTCGATCGGCGTTCGCAACGACCAGGACGTCATTGGTGACCGCTATGTGTTCTTCGTCAATGATCTTGCGAACTTGGACGGCGAGGCTGTTAGGATTTGGAGGAGGAGCATTTGCTCTATGGGTCGCCATCTCTAGTGCAGATCAGAGATGGTGGTTTAGGGTTTTTTGGACTTCGTTGGTACAAGAGCAGGGGACGCAGAGAAGATGTAGAGAGAGAATGAGAAAGCAAGATTGGGGTTTTTGCGGAAGACGGTGTAACTGATGCCGTGTTTTACTCCTCTTTTCTCTCTCTGTCTCGTGGATCAAGGTTGAAGAAGCAGACCAAGGGTGGGACTCTTGATTGACCCTAGGAAGAGTCCTGACGGCTTCAAAAGCTGCATGCAGCCAATGCAAAGCCTGGGGGGATGACACGTGTCCCCTAGGCTTAAGGAGGCGATAATGATGGTTACCACTAGGAATCTTCGGTGGGATCCTCATCTGCGAAACTGTTGGGATTTGGTTCGGATAGAAACAGAAGAGTCCAAATTCAATTGAAAGACATGCTTTGGAAATTAAAAAGTGGTTAGGCCTGATCATGGCCTGATTATCTTTTTAGCATTTGAAAAATCGAAAAGGTTTTTTAGGCTAAGAAGCCTGATTATCCTTTATTTTTTCAAACCTAATGTTAAGGACTCGTTTGGCTTGCCAAAAACCGTGTTCTGTCCTAGCTTTCAAGCCTAGATCTTGAACAAGATCAAGGCATGGGGGGGCATTGTTTACACCCGTTTTTGGCACCCAATCCAAGGCCAACGTTGGACGGTTATTGGATTAAAGTTTTATCGATTTGGGTCATGGGTTGAGGATTTATTGGATCGAAATTAATGGGCCAAGATGAGAGTATGTGGGCCCAATTAATTTCAAATTGGTTTGGGCTTGAATTCGTGAGTTTGGGCCTGTTTTGCAAGGTTTATTCGGCTGGTCCAGGGTTGATTTGGGTTTGTTGTGATGGATCAAATGTGAATATGGGCCGAAAATAAGTTGACAGACCATTTAATTTATTAAATGGCCCATTATCTAGGTGGCCCGTGAAAAGTGGAAAGAGGTTAAAGTGCTATTACCTGGGGAAAAGCCATTTGACCGAGTCAAATGGCTGGTAGTTGTCAAAGTGCCACGTTAATAGGAAATGGGGGAACCCATTACCCCACTAACTGCTCATGGGTAAGAGTTAGCCGATGGGTAATTGGTATTTACCTCTGGTAATTACCCACGATGGAGAGAAAGACATGTGCAGGATGTTTGTAACTTCTCAACCACCCATGATCCCATGCATGATGGAAGGTCATGGGACACATGTCGCCACGAGGAGCAAGGGCGGGAAATCTTTTTCATGCAAGAGCTGAAGATCCTTGCCTATAAATACTAGAAGTCAAGGCAAGAAAATGGTTCTCACACCAATCAAGCTCAACGCTTAAAAAACCAAAGCCTTCCCAGCGAAGCAATTATCTCTTTTTCTCACCTTTTACTCAATTACTTCACCAAGTAATTCGAGCTTCGTCTCTCTTGTATCCCAACTTTGTTATTACGCAACATAATAAAGTTATTCCTATCTCTCTCCATCCCTTACTTTATTATTACGATATAGTAAAGTACTTCTACGTTGTTACTTTCTTTCCTACACGGTTAGGAAATTACTAAGTCCTCACACGACGAGGCAAAACCACGGATCTTCACCCCAGTCCTTCACGTTTGGACGCGACAAGTCCTGGCACGCCCGCTCAGTCCCTGAGCACTTTCGTAGCCAAACAATTAGTTAAATAATTCTAGTCTGACAGTCAAGAGTTGGGGTCCAGAGGGCCGGTCAGAGGGTCAACTTATCCTGACCACTCCATTTCCTTTTAATGGGTGGAATCGAGCGGTGATGGTGGCCCCTCCTCCTTTTTAATTGTCCTTATTTGGAAGAGTACTGCTCGGTCAACATTCCTCCATTCTTAATATATGTTTCTCTTTTCTTTTTCGATATAATTTGGGCGACTTTTCCAAATTAAAAATAAAAGAAAATCGATAGACTTTGTTTTGTGGGTGGGAGTGTACAAATCCAAATTGCAATTACGCGTAGTAATATCGAAGCCAAGACTTTGTCCTAAGTGGCAGAAGCAAGCCCTCTCGGTGTTCTGCTTTCGAGCTTCATTCATAAGTCTAGTTGTATTAGAACACACATGACCCAAGAGCAAAGAAGTTGTGCTAGTGTTGGAGAAGCTGTAAAAAAAGGCTGGGAACCAAACGAGCTCTTGTTGGTTAAAGAGGGAGTACCCAATAGTGAGCCAAAATGAAGTAGTTTTAACGCACAACACACTGCACAACACTTCCCCCAAGTCCCAATTAAGGAATTGGCTAGAACCTTCCAAGTAGAGACTCTCGCCCAACAAACCCCCCCCCCCCCCAAAAAAAAAAAAAACACACACACACCCACCCCCTTTCTTGCCTAACAGTGAGCTACCATATTCCCAGTTTGCCTAACAAATTTAAACAGACACCAAACTCGTTTTGATATAGCCTAATATCTTGAACCACCTCTCTGTCTTTGGACACATGTACTCTATTTTTTTTAAAACAATTTTGCATGTACTCTCTCTAGATCTCTCCCTCTCTTGATTTGGATGAGAAAATTTTGAATTTGGCCAGTGCTACACGTTAGAGCAAGACTCATTCAATCTCACATTGAATGTTTTTCCGTTTGCTTGGGAGGTCTCTCGCACATGATTTTGGCCAGGATGCAGGTGTCAACATAGTAGGGATATATATTCCTTCGCTTTGATGCATTGGCTCTCCCGATCGATCTTTCCTCGATACACCATTTGTTGAGTTTCAATATAAAAATTTCCTTTGTCTGATTAAAAAAAAATTACAAATCTCACTACATGGTGATAGACGTAAAAAAAAGGCTACACGATGATAGATCAAAAAAGAATTTACATGTCCTAGATCTAAACGCAGCTACACATGACGGGGATGCTAAGAAAATAAATCTCATATTGGTTGGGTATGAAATAAGTGATATCATTTGATTTAATGTTAAGATCTCTCCACGTAATAGTTTAAACTTTTGGATATGATATAAAATTTCTATTATGATATCACATCGGCACGACTACATTCAAATTGTGTTTCAATGAATATTATGTTGGGAAAAAATTCGGCAGTGACGGAAATTCCAGAGAACAATTCCATTGATAACATAGCAATTACATAAATACAATTACAGAACATATTACAAAACGTAAATAGGATATACAAATAGATTTCTGAACATCGAACCGAGTCCTGTGTAGTACCACAGTCTCCTTAAGAAAGATTTGCCGCCTACCGTGGGTGTTGTAGGTTGCGTCGACGACTTCCTCCCAGGGTTGGCTCGGCTAAACAGCAAGCCGTCGGAACACCTCCGTCGACCGCCTTGGCGAACTGACTACCGCCTGCCTCTCTCTCTAAAAAACAAATATTAAAATATGCTAAACTGTTGTGAATTTGCTGGTGCAGAATGAAGAGATGACTGCCCTTTATATACTGCTCAGGAGCCTTTGAAAACAGCCAGGAAATGAATACGGGAATTGAATTCTCAACCTTGAATAGGAGAGAATCAATACAGAAAACTGCCAGAATGAATGGCTGGTGCAAATGCCAGCATTAACCTCTATTCATGGGGTATTATTCAGCCAGAAACTGCTGGGAAATTGAAAAACCTTGTCCAGATTCAACGAACCAACAGGAGTCTTTTCAGTTGTCTCGGGCAAGGGCGGTACTGTGAATGGGCTACAGTAGGCTGTAGCCCAGGTGGGTTTTGAAAAACAAACAAAAAAAAATTTAAGTAGAAAACACAGCCCATACAACTTCTAACCCATTTAGCCCAACCTATTTTTCCACGGGCATGACTACAGAGGATAATAATGGCAATTCAATTGGGAATTAGGTCGGCAATAGTAGCGTGGCCCACACCCCACGACTGGGAATTAGAATTAAAAAGTAGAGAAGGGTTTTTGGCTCCATATATGTATAGATGCCCACGGAAGATAGGAAAGAGGGGACGGCTGCCGTGGAGTAGAACGGGGGCTGCCGAGATCTCTTTTTGTTCCATACTTTTCTTCTGAATTTTGTTCCTTTCAAGTTTTCAAGTTTTGTTCAATTATTCGCACTCCGGTAACTTGTTTTGATTTTATTCTTTATAAAAGTTGTTCGTTGATTCTTGTTTAACTTAGATCTTTTGTTTATTTTCTATCCCGTATTTAGAAGCATATTTCAAATTAGGGTTTCTCGTGTTTCTTATTCAATGCATAGTGAGTACGTAGTTGGAATTTTGAGAATGCACAAGAGTCCAAGACAATAGTTTATTCTCTTGCCTTTATTATTGTTGTTTATTCTCTTGCCCTTATTAGTTGAGACAAAAAAGTCGGAGAGCTATCATTTGATCGAAAGGTTGATTCACCTTGTTGCAACTCTTCCGATTACCACGGCAACAGCGGAAAGAGCATTTTCAGCTATGAAGCATGTGAAAACTAATCTGCGCAACAAAATGGAGGATGATTTTCTCGCGGATTCTATGATTATGTACATCGAAAGAGATCTTGTCCAAGACATCGACTCAGATTCGATAATAGATGATTTCTATTCTGTGAAACATCGTAGGGTACAACTTCGATAGTGTACGGTTTTTTGTACTTCTCTTTTATTTATTTTTGAACATTTACGTATTTATATATAAGTTTGCCTCTTTTCAGTTTATATATATGTAATTTGGGTTAGCCTAGGATAAATTTAATTCCTGGTTCCGCCCTTGGTCTCGGGAGACCCTCCGAACGTTCCAATTATCATTCACAAAATCTGGAAATTTTCCAACATATTGTGGAATGTGGGAGTTAATTATTTGATGCTTTTGAAACAATGCTAGCTTCAACGGCCTCCTTCGCCACACATAGATCTGATTTGTGTGACTGCGTGGGATGGGATTCTCTCTCGAGAGAGAGAGAGAGAGAGAGAGAGAGAGAGGGAGGGTCGACGAATTGGTGGAGGGCCTGGAGGCCACGAGATTCTTGCGTGGGAAAACGACTCATAACCAACTAATTATGGGACCCCCTTGTAGTGTGGCCCAATATGGGCTGGGCAGGCCTAGAATCAGTCATGAGCTACATACCTTAAATATTCTTCGAAAATGATAGCTAAGGACGCATTTTGATAATTAATACCCGTCAAGGGCATATTGAGGACATTTGTTAATGCTAAAAATGTCTTTGACGGATATTAATTATCGAAACACGTCCTGAATTGTCTCGATCGTAAGCATGCACCAGGAAATATGGGAGATTTTATGTGATCTAATTCAAAGCGTTTTTCTTCTTCTCGTGTACGGAGTAATATATTCTTAGCAGATGACGAAGTGTAGCCTGACTTGTGCAATTTTACCCAGGTATTTTTTTGGTAGACACTACACTACGTACCTAGCACGATTAAACAAAACACAAAAAAAATAGTAGGGAAAACGTTCTCCCTCTAAAATATTTGCAAAAAAAAAAAATTGCCACAATTTGCGTAACTGGACAAAATGATAAAAACGTTGTCTAAAGAATTTTTGTATTTATTATTTGGACAGGATATTTGAGCTAGCTAGCTTATGTGTATTGAGACTCATCATTGCACTAGTACGTAGAATTGATTTGGATCGTGGGTAGCTAGCTTAATTAATTAGTAGATCGATCTGTAACTGAACCAATTTGATACATGCATGCTCGATCAGTACCCCTAACAAAATTAATTAATTAATTATGCGGCGGTGGCCTTTTCCAATAAAGGGCCAGGCCACTATGTGGAGGGTTTCGGTTTTGGCTGTCCTAGCGTCTTCGATTTATTTATAAAAAGTGTTGTACTTTTTTTTGTCTGTATTAATTAATTAACCCACAGCAAGTAATTCTAAGAGAATTAATTAATACTACATGATTGTCGTCGACTAACTTCAGAGGACCTGCATGCAAAATTCGATCATGTGCTTCCTTATACTATGATGATACTCTACATCTCTTGATGTATTTCAAACATGCAGCTCGCGCGGGTACTGACAAATCACAAAATGCAAAAATTCTTTAATATTATTTACAGTATTTATTATCGTCGACTAATTTCCAAAGATGAGCTGATATTATATACTACTAGAGGCCGGGGCACACGCGATGCGTGTACAAGTCGGATTTTCACAACATTTTTGTAAAATTACTTTCCACTTATTGTTTGATAAAATTTTCACAAATGTTGTGAAAATTCGACTTGCACACGCATCGCGTGTGCCCTGGCCTCTAGTAGGGCTTTAAAGGAGACCAATTTGTTCTCTCAAATTTGGTTCCCTACTCACAGTCGAGGCATGAGAAGAGAGTGATTGATGAGTCAAATTGTGCATATATAAGCATATATAGATGTTGATATAAAAGAGTACGAAACAATTTTTTTGTTTTTGTAATCCCGTGTATCGAACGGGCATGACGGTAGATATATTCGTGGATGTATCCGTCCGGCCAATTATCAAATGGCAACAAAACTACATTTTCAAAAATGACCCACAAAACTACATCTTCAGGTTACATGATCATACCAAAAAAATGAACGAAGAAAAATAGAAAACAATAAATCCAAAAGTAGGTAAATGAATGAGTACAGTAAAGAGATATATGGGTTGTAGATGAAGGTACAAACCTATTCAAAGTTCTTGACATTTGGCAGACTTCTTCACAAAATGGTCCCTCTGGCTCTCTCTTTCTCATATGAGGCACTATTTGGCCGTTTTTTTCTATGAAACTAATCGGTAAAGTTGAACTGTTAAATGGACGGAGCAGTTGAAGGAAAAATGGGTGTTTTGAGGACATCTGGACATGTAGTGGGGTGGTAACTGTTTTTGGGAGTTTTTTTTTTTTGTGTGTTAAAATGTCTAATATATCCCCACAATTAACTATTTTATTTTGTGTGTTTTTCTCTTTAGAGGATATTTTAGGAAAGAAAAATACATGACAGAGGAGACACCAAACTGGTGCTCCCCCTTTATATATTAGAATAGATTATTGTTGCCCTAATTGAAGATCACATAACAAAACAAAGACATATATATAAATATATGGGGCGGTTCCGGGGACCCTTAAACCCCTCCCCCCCCTCCCCTCCCTCCCCTCCCCAAGTTTCCGATCGAATTTTGATGATCCGAGCCGCTCAATGTAATCAGAATGTGATTTTAAGAGTACCCGCGAGAAATCAGCAAAAGAAAATGATTGGGAAGGGTTTCATCCCAAACAGTTTTTTATTGAACTTTATTGAACGGTTCAATAAAAAACTACTCAGATCAAGCCCTTCCCAGTTAATTTTTTTGCCAATTTATCGCGAGCACCCTTAAAATCACGTTCTGAACACATTGAGCGGCTCAAATCATCAAAATTTAATAGGGAACTATGAGATTAAGATTTGGAGGGTTTTTTAGAGGTCCTCGGAACCGTCTATATATATATATCTACCTAATAAAACGGTGTAGGAGCACATAAACACAAGTTGAAAGAATGGCTGATATTCATTTGATCCAAGCTAGGGCTGATATGTGCTCTACAACTCTCTTAAGAAAACACCCACACTCTTACAAATATATTACAAAAATGCCATCAATTCTTTTTACCCACTGCTCAACTTCTGGCGTTGACATAAAAAAAATAAAAAATATATTACAAAAATGCCCGTGCCTATGGCACTACCGGCCGTAGGCATGGGCAAGCACTAGTGTGTGTGTGTGTGTGTGTATATATATATATATATATATATCGGGACGGTTCCGCGGACAACCAATTAAACAACTAAAAAAACACCCTAAATCTCAATCTCATAGTTTTCGATCAAATTTTTATGATCCGAACCATTCAATGTGTACATAATGTGATTTTAAGGGTGCTCGCAAAAAATTAGCAAAAAATATGATCGGGAAGTGCTTGTTTTGAGGAGTTTTTAATTGAACCGTTCATCAAATCTAAACTACAAACAATTCAGGTCAAGCCCTTTCCGGTCTTTTTTTTCGGCTGATTTCTAGGGGGTACCCTTAAAATCATGTTCTGATCATATTAAGCGGATCGGATCATTAAAATTTGATCGGGAACTATGATGTGTTTTTTTAGATGTCTAATTAGTTGTTCCCAAAACCGCCCCGTGTGTTTTTGTATATATATATATTGAGCGGCTCATATCAATACCCTTAAAATCACGTTACGATCACATTGAGCGGCTCAGATAATTTGATTGGGAACTATGAGATGTTTTTATAGATGTTTGCATAAAAATGCATTTATAGCGTTTTTATGAAAAACTGTTCGGATCAAGCCCTTTCCGATCATTTTTTTTGGCGATTTCTAGTGGGTACCCTTAAAATCACGTTCCTACTCTTAAAATCACGTTCTAAACACATTGAGCAGTTCGGATCATCAAAATTCAATTGAGAAATGGGAGGTCCGCAAGGTTTTGCTCGTAAGGGATCCCTTATTGGATCCTGACTAAATATATGCAAATGTGGAAACAATATTTTACCTAGCTACGTACGTTCCTTAATTAATTTTTTCAACTAGCTTTTGCTAATTCTTTTTAGTTCGTACTCCTAGCTCCAGTTCCATTTTATTTGTCATTTTTTTATGTTCATGACTTATATATATATATATATATATTTCAATATAAATCTCCAAAAATAATCAACATTGATCTTATTTGATGAAACATGAAAATGCATGTAGAGTAAGATCATTCTTGATTCATTGCACAATCAACTAACCTAACAAAGTTACAACCCTTCTTCTAAAAGTATTAATTAAAGTGACAGAATGAGATCACCATATCCAAGTGATACATCATGTATTATATATTTTTGAAGGTAATATTAAGAGTGATGCCATCCATATGGACTGTGATTGCATGAGTTCTTTAAATTAGTGAGAAGAGATTTAATTTATTTTTTAAAATTACGCATCTTTCCATATTGGACTATATATATAATTACTACTATTATAAAACAGAAGGGTGTGGGGACAAATTGTTGCAACGGCTCAGATTTGTTTGATCTAAGGGTTGAGATAGAGGTGTCAAATGGGCCGTGCCGGCACGGGCACGGCACGGGCACGAGGCGGCACGGCACGTCACAGGCACGGTCTTGGCCTGGCACGGCACGACACGACACGGTTGAAGTGGGCCCGGGGCACGGCACGGGCACGGAAGTGGGCGGCACAGCACGGGCACGGGCACGATAATTGGCCTGGCACGGCACGACACGACACGATCGTAGACGGGCACGGCACGGGAACGGGCACGGAAAGTAGGCAGGAACGGCACGGCACGGTTCTAGCAAGGCACGGGCACGACCCGGTACGACCCGGCACGACATGGGCACGGCACGAGGCACGGAAAAACAAAAAAAATTTAAATAAGCCAAATGGTTTTTTTTAAAATTTTAAAAAAATTAAACAATTTCTATTCGGTAAAAAATATTTGTTTACCTTTTTTTAAAGGTAAACAACTAAGATATTTAATTTAAAAAAAAATCATGTTTTTAAAAAATTATCAATTTTTATTCGGTAAAAAATATTTGTTTTGTTTTTGTTAGTAAAATAGGCTTTGGACATTTGGTTTGTAAATTTAACATTACAAGATAAAAAGTAAAATTAAAAAAACTTATCAAAATATTTATGGTGCAAGAGTAATTTAATACGAAATGAAAAGTGCAAGAGTCATATATTTTATACCCCAAATGGGCCAAATCTAACGAGAAATAAGAAAAAATGTGTCAAACAAAAAAGAAAAAAAATACATAGTAAATAAGGAAAATAAATAAATAAAAAGGGGTTGGCTAGAATAGGACTTGAACCCAGATCCTTAAGTTCTTTCATACACAAACAAACCACTATGCCACCAATTAACTTGTGTCATAGATTTGAAAAATTAGTATATAATATATTAATATGTAGCTCTATTATATAAAAACGAGGTCATTAAGCAGTAACCACACAATTGCAACGCAATCACGACGATCAATACCATTCAATGCGTTCATTTTGTTATGCTTAGTGTTTTAATCATGGGATCCTATGTTTTGGTGCGTCGGATTTTGAAAGCTCTTTCATCGGCATGTTAATTCATTGTTTGATTGAATTTTGTTTACGTCCGATCAAGTATGTAGCGATAAGCATTGTACTTGATTATTGGCATGAATGATCTAATCCCTCCCACATAAAAGTTAGATGGTTTCGATTTTAAAAAAATAGCTTGGGCGACCCTCAAGTAATGCATTATAGGACTTTAATGCCTCTGGAAGCACCGAATGTGTTTCGATGATGTGGTTTCCGACATTCGATTATCACCTATTCAGGTGAGAATGATAAATTTGATAAGACGTTAAATCGTAACGGTTTAGATCGAACATTCGGGAAAAAAAAATTGTAGCTACCTTTCAAATCTATACATCGAACTTGATTGGTTATGAACCAAGGTATTCTGCTATAGTATAACCTACGTTAGCCACACGATCACAAAACAAATATGACGATCCATACCGTTCATTTTGTTATTCTCTGTGTTTGAATGACTCTCACCAATTTTTGGGTCTATCGGGTTTTTAAAGCTCCTTCATCGGCACGTAGATTCATTAATAGGAAAATGAACGTTATAAACAATCAAGTATATAACGATAACCAATTTACTTCATTTTTGGCAGGAATGATATAATCTCTCCCACATAAAAGATAGACGGTTCCGATTTTAAAAAAACAGCTCGGGCGGCCCTCGAGTGATGCATTATAGGACTCTACGAGAATTTTTGATAAGCTGGTGCATATGGATTATGGTGTCTCGCATGCACATGATCACACAGATCATATAAAAGGAATGAGATGCTGCCCTAGCAGACATCTCATTCTCAGATCTCTCTCGAACACTTGAACAGTCTCTCTCTCTCTGACTCTCTCAACGTCTCTCTGTCCTCTCTCTGGTCCTCTCCTCTGACGAGCCAACGTTCGGATTCTGATTGAAGTTATCGAACTATATATCGATTCTTCACCTGAATCACTCACCTCTCTCACCGATTGATTCACCTCTCTCACTCTCTCTCTCTCTGACTCACTGGTCACACCTCTCTCTATCTCGCTGCTCTCCTCTCTCTCTCTCTCTCTCTCAGTCTCTCAAACGGTGACTCGGTGCGACCGTGCGACGGTTAGTCGGTGACCATCACAAGTGAAGTCGTGAAGAGACCAGATCTGAACTCAGTGAGTCAGTGAGCAGCATCATCTCACTCTCTCAACGTCTCTGTCTCTCCGACTCTCTCATCACCTCAGGACCTCTGCTCACCGACTGGTCCAACTCACTCACTAGTCACCGTATCTCTCTCTCTCACAGGTACCTCTATCACTTCCCTCTCCAGTCTCCACTTATCGTTATCTACTGACTACTGTAATTAGGGTTTCTGAAATTAGGGTTTTGACCTGGTTTTTGAAATTAGGGTTATGAAATTAGGGCTTTTGTTAATTGTTACTAATGTCTGAAATTAGGGTTACGAAATTAGGGATTTTGTTAATTGTTACTAATTTCTGAAATTAGGGTTACGAAATTAGGGCGTTTGTTACTAATATCTGAAATTAGTAACAAGAAATTAGGGCTTTTGTTAATTGTTACTAATTTTTGAAATTAGGGTTACGAAATTAGGGCTTTTGTTAATTGTTACTAATTTCTGAAATTAGGGTTACGAAATTAGGGTGTTTGTTACTAGTATCTGAAATTAGTAACAAGAAATTAGGGCTTTTGTTACTAATTTCAGAAATTAGTTACTAACAACAAATTATCAACTTTGAAATGAAAATTGGTAACTGAGTCAGTCATTATTAACTTATTTAGATGTTATTAACTAATATTCTACTGTACTAATTTTCTCTGTTTTATTTTCAGTTTTTTGTAGGAGATGGATCCCGAAGACCTTCATTTTGACAATGAGCGTTTAAACCCTAACTCGGATGATGATGGACAAACTCCACCACCGGGAAGCCTAGGAAGGGAGTCTCTGTAGGTGAAGCTGGTTCAAACATTGCAGCAGCTTCTACTCCTTTAGGCGTAACAGGCCGTAGCCAATCGGCCCAGTCTGCTGGAACAAGGCGTCACTCTTGGGTATGGAGACATTCTACCATAGTTAAGAACTTTAGAAATGCACAGGGAATCGATCTAGGACCTAGAGCTGTATGTAATTATTGTCCAAATAATTATACCTGCTCAAGTAATGGCGGCGCAGGGCATATTGAACGACATTTAATAAACAAACATAAAAAATTTAAACATACCATAGTTGGCCAAGACAGTGGTGAATCTGGTGGTATTGATACCGTAGGTGGTATGTCGAATTTCGTATATTCTCAATCTAGTATGAGAGAGGGACTGGCCCTTTACGTAGTTGCAGCAGAACAACCATTTACTTTTGGTGATGATATTAGATTTGAATATTTTGTCAAACATTATCTTCAACCTCTTTTTTCGAAAGTTTCTAGAAATACAACCAGAAGTGATTCTTTGAAAGCTTTTATTGAAGTTAGAAAAATTTTGATAAGTGAAATTGCAGCACTTGGTAGTTTAGTCTCTTTTACTTCTGATATGTGGAGTGGTCGAAATGATCTTGGTTACATTTCTGTGACAGCTCATTATATAGACTCCAATTGGATTTTGAATAAAAAAATTATTGCTTTTCGTTTAATGGAGTATCCTCATAATGCTATGAACATTTTTCAATGTATAATGGGTGTTTTTAGGGAGTTTGAAATTGTTGATAAAGTTTTCAGTATTACTTTTGATAACCATTCTGCTAATACCAGTTCAATTGAATTGTTCAAACATAATTTGACTATTTCTCATGCTGGACAGTTTTTTCATGTGCGATGTGTATGCCATATCATTAACTTAGTTGTGTCTGATGGTTTGAAAACTATAGGACCACAAATAGAAAAAATTAGAGATGCTATTCTTTATATTGCTACTTCCCCAGCTAGGCAGCA
This sequence comes from Rhododendron griersonianum, assembly GCA_018127125.1. Taxonomy (NCBI): domain Eukaryota; kingdom Viridiplantae; phylum Streptophyta; class Magnoliopsida; order Ericales; family Ericaceae; genus Rhododendron; species Rhododendron griersonianum. The sequence continues at coordinate 28,824,542 of CM030792.1, read as the reverse complement.
AGAATTTGAAGGATTGTGTGCAAGTTACAATGTTAAACCAAAAAAAATCAAAACTGATGTGAAAACTCGTTGGAATTCAACATTTCTTATGTTAAAATCTTGTAGGAATCACACTGATGTAATTTCTGCTTATGTTAATTCCAAGTATAATGGTGGTTTAATTCGAGCTGATTGGAATATTGCTTTTGAGTTTATGAACTTTTTGAAAAAATTTTATGCTGCTACCTTAGCTTGCTCAGGTGTTCGTTATCCTACTACTTGTCTTGTGCTTAATCACTTGTATAATATGAGTCACATTCTTAAAAGTCATAGAACGAAACCAAATTTTGTAGTTGCTTGTAAGTCTATGAAAGATAAATTCAACAAATATTTCGAGAACATGCCAACAATATTTATTGTAGCTTCTGCCATGGACCCAAGGATTAAGTTAAAGGGTGTTGAAAAGCTCTTAAAAGGGATTGGTGAGAATTTAGGGATTGCATTACCTTCTACTTCTACTGTCACTGAACTGTTGACGTCTATATATGCTTCATATGAGTCTAAATTTGCATGCACTACTGCTGCTGCTGCTCCATGTTCTTCAAGTATTAATGACCCATGTTCTACAAGTAACAATGACAATGACCCATCTTGGTTTCTGATTTCAGGGCTAGGTAGTAGTGAAACTTGTTCACGATCTGAACTTACTCAATATTTAGAGATAAATTTAGTTACCACTGAGGACTTACAATCATTTGATATCTTAGCTTGGTGGAAAAAAACTGAAAAGACATTTCCCATTCTTTCTATCATGGCACGTGATTTACTAACACCACCTGTGTCTTCAGTGGCTTCCGAATCTGCTTTTAGTGCAGGTAATAGAGTGTTGGATGAGAGGAGGAGCAGACTAGCTCCCGACATTTTGGACTGTCTTATATGCTTAAAAGATTGGGAGGATGCACGTCTTGGAATTCAAAAATGTCATCCTAGAGAAGAATTCAGAGATTATTTTTCAGACTCAGATATAGATGCTGATTAGGGGGAGATGCATTGCTGATGCTGGTAACTTTTGAAGGCCTTAAATGGCAACTTAATGTTGCCGCATCCAGGTGCTATTCTTTATATATTTGAGTGTGTGCTATGATGATATAATCTGAGCCATTGGTGTTTAGTGTGGCCATGATGATGCTGGCAACTTATGAAGGCCTTAAATGGCAACTTAATGCTGCCGCATTCAGGTGCTATTCTTTATATATTTTAGTGTGTGCTATGATGATATAATCTGATCTGAGCATTTGGTGTTTAGTGTGGCTATGATGATATAATCTGAGCCTTTGGTGTTTAGTGTGGCTATGATGATATAATCTGAGCCTTTGGTGTTTAGTGTGTCTATGATGATATAATCTGAGCCAAATTGGTGTTAAGTGTGTGGCTATGATGATATAATCTGAAGCCAAATTGGTGTTAAGTGTGGCTATGATGATATAATCTGAGCCAAATTGGTGTTAAGTGTGTGGCTATGATGATATAATCTGAGCCTAATTGGTGTTTAGTGTTGCTATGATGATATAATCTGAGCCAAATTTGTCTTACACTTCAAGTTTTCATTTGTTATTGGACTGAGCAGAAACTGAGCAAAAATTGAGCAGAAATGACTTTGTGTGCTGCTGCTGCTGTTTGAACAACTGTGTGTGTGTGTGATTTGTTCAAAGTTTGGAGGGTTTTGGCAGGTTTTTGGTTCAAAAAAGTGCAGGTGTGTCATGTGTGTGTTAGTTCCACCAGGTGTGTGTGTGTGTGTGTGTGTGTTTGGTTTTTGGTTTAAACAATTGAACCAAAGCTCAGCCAAGCTGCCAAGGATGAATGTGAATACCTAATCAATTTTGCCAAGCCTCATGCGCAAAAATCGTTTGTTGTAGATAGCACAACCGCTGTAAGTATCCCGCTTCTTTCTTGTAGTAGTAGTTTAGTAGTTTATGTGTTAGTAGCTCATATTTAGCTTGGTGGATACCTCTAACCTGGTTTTATGCCAAACCTGAGGTGTAACGAAGCCAGGCTAAATATTGAGTTTGTTTTTAGTTAGTATAGTTAGTTTTATTTGATTGCATTGCTTAGCCGAGGTGGTGGCATAACCCCTCGCATATTCTGTTTGCTGAGTTGAGGTGGCGGCCTAGCCCCTCCAGTCTGTTAGGTGCGTGTGCGTGTGTCTGCTATCATTATTGTGATCAAAAGTTATGGCTATTAGCATTATTGTGATCAAAAGTTAACTGTCTACATTCATTCTACTTATTTGAATCTTTCATGATCCTTCTTTTCACTTTGATAATGGGAATAATAGCATATTTTCAGCAAATTAAACAAACTCTGCTGGCCAATACCCGAGTCTGAAATTTGAATACGTCTCTTTGCCTAGAAATACGATAACCTAGATTCATTTCATACACAACCAGCCTGTTGCTTGCTTATATTAGCAGTTGGAGATCAGATGGTGGAGTTCTAGACTTTTTCCCTTCTTAATTTACTGTTTATCTCTGAATTCCGCATCAACAATTGTGGAAATTCTATATTTTTCCTTTTACGATAGGTATAGGCTATGTAAATAAATTGGTGGATTTAGTTTGTTCGAAAACCGAAGAAAGATGAGGCCATTTCAAGAATGTCAATATCTTCATATGTTTATGTTCTTTCTAGAGGTGTGTTTGATGTTAAACATTTTTAGTGCTGAGCTACTTTCTCACTTTTCAACGCGATTCCAAGTCCAGTTCTGCATCCTGCGGGTGTTGTGAGGCCTGCTGCTGTTTGGTTGCTGCGGCTGCTGTCTAGATCAGTTGACTTTGCAGCTGTAGCTTGTAATTGGTTACAAGTCTAGTTCAGTCCTATTTGTAGTCGGTTTTTCACTCTAGTTCGTACTTCAATTTAGTACATGGAATGTGTATTGGCCGCTTAGCTTAAGTCTGCTTTTGTCCAGTTTGTTGTTTCTTGACTGTTATGGCTGGACAGCAGAATTGATGACTGATATGGCTGTCCAGTTAGATGTTACTGTTTCTAGTTTATGCTATAGCAGGGCAGTCAAGTGTTTAGCTGTTCAGTTTCTGTTTTGGCAGCCCAGTTTTAGTTGTATAGTTTATGATATGATTGTCCAGTTTTAGCTGCTGTCCACGAGCTGTTTTGGTACTCTTTTGCTGTTATTTATGCCTAACCAACTGGGGATGTCGTTGGGATCTTTTGTTTGTGTTTAATCAATTCAAGACCTATAGTTTCTGCATCTGTCTTTTTATCAACAGCTGGGTTGTATAGGTGGAGATACAGAGATTGGTTACCCCGTTGACTTTGCAGAGGAAGCGAGCTAAGATTGCAGAGAAGAAGAGGAGAATTGCAAAAGCCAAGACTGAGGCAGCAGAGTACCAGAAGCTCCTCGCCAGCAGGTTGAAGGAACAAAGGGAAAAGCGAAGTGAGAGCTTAGCCAAGATAAGGTCGAGGCTCTCTGCTGCTTCTAAGCCATCTATTGTGGCTTAGAGGTCTTGGTTCTGAAGGAAACTGCATAGTCTGCATTTGATTTTGAAGTCTGGATAATTGTTAGTTACCTATGAGATGGTTTTCCTTGATGTGTTGATGTTTTCAGCTACCTGGCCCTAGTCCATTTTGAGACTTATGGTTCCTTTGAGAAACTTTGGTGATTTTGAGTTTGTAGTTTGGAGCACTTGGCTTTGAACCGAGTGTGAACAATGTTTTGCAGTTCTGAATTAGGTTGGTTGCAATATTATGACTTATAAGTTTATGCTTTCTGTGGGCATTCTTAATGGAACTTGACAAGTTCTGTTTTTCTTTGGTCTCAAACTCTTAATGTTGCATGAGCACCTAGAAAGAACAAAATTGAAGAGTCTAATTGGACTCTCTACTCAAATTAAACCATTTGATTAAGAAATGAAATTAAAAGTCTGTAAATATAAAGAACCAACCATTTAATTGCTCGACGACAAATAGATGGGCCAGATGGCCAAGCGGTATATAACTATAAGGCTTCAACTTGCAAGCTAACTCAAGTTGATGAGTGCTTGTTGCCTTGTTCCTAGTTCATCTAAACTCTCCCGATCCCCATTAACAAACTAACAAACATTGTCATTAACAAACTAACAAACATTGTAGGAAGTTCTTGCCTTTCTTGTAAAACCAAAAAAAAAAAAGGGCAGTTTTCACTTTTCAACTACTTTGGCATGTTCGGATGAAAATTGGTTGGCGATGTGCCGGGCACGACTTAAAAACGGCACGGTCCGACCCGACCCGATTCAGTAAACGGGCAGACACGTCTTGACACGATTGAAAACGGCACGGCACGACACGATTTAAGAAAACGGGTCGGCACGACACGACACGATTTAAGAAAATCTGAAAACGGGCCGGCACGACACGATTGGCAAACGGGCCGGCACGACACGACACGATTGGCAAATGGGCCGGCACGGCACGACACGATTTGAGGAAACGGGCCGGCACGGCACGACACGATTTAAGTAAACGGGCCGGCACGGCACGGCACGATTGACAAACGGCACGGCACGATTTGAGTAAATACTGTAAACGGGCCGGCACGGCACGGCACGAAGCACGGTTAGCACGGAGTTAAACGGGCCATGCCGGCACGGCACGGCCCGTTTGACACCTCTAGGTTGAGATGCATTTTTTCACATTTTATGAAAGTATCCACATTTGTCCATCATATTACATAAATGCCATCTGTTGTCTAAGAGGAAAAAAGAATCAAAATTCAAATTTCACAGCTCTCTCTCCCTCTTCCCCCACGGTGAAAAAAACAAAGAAGGGGGGAAAGCAATTCTCCTTGCTTCCTTCCTTTCTACGAGACCTTTCCTCCCCTATGGGTTTGGCTGTCTTCGAGGAAGGGGTTCCCCCGGTGGACTACCAAGCACTGGGACCGTCCACTCCTCCTCGACAGTCAAATCCCTCGGGAGAAATCAAATCGAGAGGGGTATTTTCTGTTGCCTACCATGTGTTTGTTAAAATGCTCTCTTTTATTTCGTATACACTTCCTCCATAATCTGGAGAGGTATTTTTTGTTGCCCACCACGTGTTTGTTAAATGATTTCTTCTGTTTTGTAGAGCTGTAGAGACTTTGTGGGGGTTTTTCCCCCCTTTTTGAACGGCGTTCTGCATAATTTCGTGAATTGCTAATTTCTCCACTACACTCTTCGCCGTTAAAAAAAAAGGGTTAATTTTTTAGCAATTTGTAGCTACCTAAAAATTGAAATAATGTTTTGAGCCACTATCAAGATTCAAAGGGTATTTCAATTTCAATTGGGTGAGTAGTGCCGTAGGCACGGACCGGAGTGGGTAGTGCCGTAGGCACGGGCAAGCACTAGTATAATTATAAGATGGAGGGAGTACTATAGATAAATAATCTCTCTCCAAACTCACATGGTTGTTATCAAGTGTGTACCGACCCAACCCAGTTGACCATGGAGCCTGAACACTTGATCTTAAAAAGTACATATCTCTATTATAAAACAGAAGGGTGTGGGGACAAATTGTTGCAACGGCTCAGATTTGTTTGATCTAAGGGTTGAGATGCATTTTTTCACATTTTATGAAAGTATCCACATTTGTCCATCATATTACATAAATGCCATCTGTTGTCTAAGAGGTGAAAAGAATCAAAATTCAAATTTCACAGCTCTCTCTCCCTCTTCCCCCACGGTGAAAAAAACAAAGAAGGGGGGAAAGCAATTCTGCTTGCTTCCTTCCTTTCTACGAGACCTTTCCTCCCCTATGGGTTTGGCTGTCTTCAAGGAAGGGGTTCCCCCGGTGGACTACCAAGCACTGGGACCGTCCACTCCTCCTCGACAGTCAAATCCCTCGGGAGAAATCAAATCGAGAGGGGTATTTTCTGTTGCCTACCATGTGTTTGTTAAAATGCTCTCTTTTATTTCGTATACACTTCCTCCATAATCTGGAGAGGTATTTTTTGTTGCCCACCACGTGTTTGTTAAATGATTTCTTCTGTTTTGTAGAGCTGTAGAGACTTTGTGGGGGTTTTTCCCCCCTTTTTGAACGGCGTTCTGCATAATTTCGTGAATTGCTAATTTCTCCACTACACTCTTCGCCGTTAAAAAAAAAGGGTTAATTTTTTAGCAATTTGTAGCTACCTAAAAATTGAAATAATGTTTTGAGCCACTATCAAGATTCAAAGGGTATTTCAATTTCAATTGGGTGAGTAGTGCCGTAGGCACGGACCGGAGTGGGTAGTGCCGTAGGCACGGGCAAGCACTAGTATCTAATATTTAAGGTGACATGTAGCCATAGGTATTAAAAAGTGTGTCGACATTGATACATAAGCTCGAACTTACAATTTCACAATACAAATTAAGTACCAATATCGCTACACTTCGATGAGATATATTGAAAGAACATTAAGTAAAATTAAAGAGATCCCTCATTCTCTCTTTCCTCTCTCTTTCTGCGTGCACCAAGTGCGAAAATATACAGCCGGGGCTGGTGGCGGCGTTACCTCCCAAATTTTGTATATTTTATTTTACTAGAATTTATATGGTTATGACCTATGTAGGAAACTATTTTTTTTTTTGAATTATAAAAAAATAATAATTTTTTTAATCCAAATAATTTTACTATTGTTAGAATTTTTATTTTTTTTTGAAGAGTTCAAACCTAAAATCAAGCAGAATCACGTTCTTTTATTCGGGAAGAGCCGAACTGATAGAGCTAGGTATATAAACTCTTATCGACAAAAATAAACATTCATAATTATATTCTTATTTTTTTTTGACAAGCATAATTATATTCTTATTTTTTTTTGACAAGCATAATTATATTCTTATTCATTTTGGGTATATCCATTATGTCAAATTATTTTGTCCTTATCTTTTAGTATATAATACTCACGGACTTATACTTAATATTTTAATTTAATTAAGAAATAAATTCAAACATGAACTAGTCTTCGTCGCCCGAGTCAAATGTGCATCGTCTTCTCAATTCGTATCTCCACGCATATCCGGGTTGCACGTGAGGTATAGTATTAGACTTTATCAAACCTTGCTTCATCTAATTAAACCACCCGAACTTGGTTACTATAATCTAGAAGCTATTCTTTTGTCGAGGAAAAAAAAACCCACTACATTACAAGCTTGGGTGGCTTAGGTGGGCAATGTGGGATAAAGTCAAATATGACTCCTCCTCACGTGTAGTTCGTATGCACGTGAATGTATGGATTGATGATGTGAGACGATTGACTAGGACAGAGACTAGACCACTGGAGGTGAGGCCATTCTTGGCATGGAGGTATAGTAGCAGTTAAGTGTTGACGGATGGTGGGGTGTCGCTGCTGTGGTGATTGGGGATTCGATCCGTGATATTTGCTGTGTTAGACCGCCCTTTCACTACAAGAAACCAATAGACCTTTGGTGACGAAAAATTTCGTCCCTAATTTTGTTACAATGGTGACGAATTTTTTCATCTCCAAAAGGATTAATTAGTGACGATTTTTTTTCATTGCCAATTTGTTACACGAAAATTTTCCATCAATCTACTCTATTTATTTAGTTCTAAGGCTCTCTTAGGGCTCTCATTGAAAATCTCAGAGCCAAAAAATAATTATGACCCATTAGGATAAAATGATTAAAAAATTAAATCTTTGCACCAGTTCAAACGGATTGAAAATTAGAGCACTTAATTTTTTAACCATAATTTCACTTACAAAACCAGTAAACAAAAGAAATTGAAAACAAAAAAGACATAGTAATCAGCATTTAACGGGTCAATTTTTTCTCATTTTTCCTAACCCAAGTCCGAATATAGATGGATTTCGATTATTTTGTCAAAACAATCAATTGTAAGATAATTTTTTTTGCTTAACGTATATTTTTTTTCCTAACGTGTATATAATGGTAATTATGGTATCAGACGATTTGCACCAATACTAATTTTTTATGTTTTAAAGTTAATTAAAAACATACTGTAACAAATAAGATCTCCACTTAGTTATCCCATTTGACATACTGAAATCAAAAAATACTAAAAATAAATATTGATCATATATGTTAATATGCTCAATCTATTATGAAATGTACGTCTAGAGCAGTTGGTTGGATGTGTGCATGCATGGGTTTGGTTGATCAAAAGGCCTAGTTTCGAAACCCAGGAGGCGCAACGGAGTGGAAATTTTTTCCCATACAAAAAAGGCTTTGGCGACGAAATTTTATTTTTGGTTTCGTCGCCAATTGTTACATTTGGCGACGAAAAATTTCGTCGCGCCGTGCATTGTAACAATCGGCAACGAAATTCTTCCGTGACCAACCTTTGCCAACGAATTTGGGCGACGAATTTTTTCGTCGCCAATCTATTTGGCGAGGAAATCTGACCTTTTGAGATTAAATTTTTTCGTCACCTTTTACCTGTTTTCTTGTAGTGTTTGGCAGCGGTGGCGGCAACAATGAGGCTTACGGTTTGGGCGGCTGGATTTAGATGAGTGGGTCTATTGTTCAGGGCCGGCCCTGAGAATTTGGAGGCTTAAAGCGACTTTTAAAATTGAGGCCTTAGGTTTTCTAACCAAAAAAAATCAATATAGGTGGTTAATACAAGGTAAAAATATTAAACATGTATTCTAGTTTCGTAATTTAACTAAAATAAAATTTTAAAATATTTTATATCATTAGAAAAAAAAAAACCAAACATAAAGAAATACCGCTCATACACTGCATTTTTTTAACTAATCATGTTATTAACTTTAACCATAAAAATGCTATTTTTAGCAATGAGAAAATTGTTTACTTTAAATTTTTTTATTAGAGTTTGTTGAGTGAAAATTAATTATTTTGATGTATATATAGTCAAAAGTGTTTTATTTTTGAATTTGATATTAGAAGTTGAAAATAAAATTGAAATAAATGAAGGCAAAAAAAACTTATCAAAACATTTATCATGTTCTTTGAGTAATATCTACAATCACTTAAGTATAACTAATTTAGAATACAAGTGATGCATGAATTGTCATTATCTACCTAGGTTAACAACAGAAAATAAGAAAAAGGAAGGAAAAAGAATTAGTTTGCCAAAATGAGGCCTCCTGGGAGTCGAACACAAGAAGTGCAACTTTAAGAACATCTCTCGAACCATCAGTGCTACGACTCTTCATTTGCAAGATTAGGAACAAAATATATATATATATAAAATTTCTCGTCTGGAAAATGAGGCCTAGTTTTGGGTTAACTTTCGGAGGCCTAAAGCGGCCGCACCTCGGGCTTTAGCCCAGGGCCGGCCCTGCTATTGTTGCTTGTAGGTTTTGGTTTTGGTTTTGTTATTGTTTACTGTTTTTTGTTTGTATTTGTGAGGGTCCTTCTCACTCCTTGTGGGTGTTGTTGTGACGGATTATCTACGTCGTCTTGACAGCTTTTCAAGGTCGGAGACGAGTCTTGTTTGTGTGAGATTCTGAATGTTCTTTTGTGAGTTTAAGTCTCTTTTGTGGTTATTTTCTTCTCTCCTTGGGGGTGTTTGCCTGTTTCGGGTGTATGATTTTTGTATCAATGAAAGTGCCCTCTAAAGATTGACCCACAAAAAAATTAGATAAAGAGAAGTGGGATAAAGTCTAATACTTCACCTCACGTGCAACCTAGATATGCGTGGAGATACGAATTGAGAAGATGATGCATTTGACTCAGGTGACGAGGACTAGTTCATCTTTGAATTTATTCCGTATTTCTTAATTTCATTAAAATATTAAATATAAGTCCTTGAGTATTATTATATACTACTCCCTCCGTCCCTTTTTTAGAGTCCGGTATTCCATTTTGGGCTGTCCCTTAATAAGTGTCTATTTTGTAAAGTTAGTGGATAAAAGTTGGTGAATTTTCCATTTTGCCCCTAAAAGTAGATTCCATTTTGAAAAGTTAGTGAGTAAAAGTGTAATGATGATGGGTAAGTAGGGAAAGTGAAGGAAAAAGTTGATGTGAAAGGTATAATGATGATGTCTTTTTAATAAGTTGGAATTACGAAGCAGGACACTTAAAAAGGGACGGAGGGAGTAAAAGACAAGGACAAAATAATTTGACATAATGGATATATACTCGAAATGAATAAGAATATAATTATGAATGTGTATTTTTGCCGATAAAAATCTACATAGCTCTATCAGTTTGGCTCCTCCCAAATAAAAGAACGTGATTCTGCCCTCCACGCGTGTTTGTTTTTAACTAAATATTGTTATTAAGTCCAATTGTAGATTTGACTTTTTTTTATTTTTTTATTTTCATCTCCTCATGCACAGACTATCCAAGAGAGAGAGAGAGAGAAGAGCAGCTACAAGCTAGCTAGATTAAGGACCATTAATTTTCATGGGAAGAACGTAAGATTATTTGAATCAAATCATAGGAAGCGAACATTGCATGGGCAGTCCGTGATATGGGTCCACTGAAAATAATTGGACCAACTGGGAAATTAAACAAAAAATTAAAGTCAATCTCTAATGGCTTGTCAGTACGTATTCAATTGGAAAAGTTGGTGAAATATTATGTGCCTAATTTGATTATTCTTGTTAGCTAGGGAAAAGCACCATACCTAATTTGCGTATAATTGATCCATCGATCGATGGATCGATCATTCTTCTCAAAATTATAACTACCATTTGTTTTCTTGTTAGAGGGGGACAAGACAGATCAGCCTGGCCCCCTTCTCTCACTCAATTAATGACTTTAGAATTTCATGCAGGTTCCAGAATTATCTTATGGAAATTGCTTTCCACCCCCCGGCCCCACACCCCTTTTCCCAGATTACCCCGCCGCCCCCTCCCTCTCTCTCTCTTCCCCCTTAAATTGGACCCGCCCCATAGCAAACCAAACGGCACCGTTTTTTTAAATAAAAATTCTAACCACCAATTTGCAATCCTATGGAGCAGAAACGTGATTATGAGAGCTTTAGAGACAAAATTTAATTATGTCTCTTTAGACTAATATGATCAAAATAGTAAGATCTTCACACCCATTAAAACAGATTAAAAATTGGACCACTTAATTTTTTAACTATTCTCTTTTTTTAAAAAAAGTTAAATAAAAATTCTTAACATCAATTTGCAATCCTATTGAGCAGAAACGTGATTATGAAAGTCTTAGAGACAAAATTTGATTATGTCTCTTTAGAATAATATGATCAAAATAATAAGATCTTCACATCCGTTCAAACGGATTAAAAATTGGACAACTTAATTTTTAAACTATTCTCTTTTTTTTTTTAAAAAGGGTCTAAAAAAGTTAAATAAAAATTCTTACCATCAATTTGCAATCCTATGGAGCAGAAACGTGATTATGAAAGTCTTAGAGACAAAATTTGATTATGTCTCTTTAGAATAATATGATCAAAATAATAAGATCTTCACATCCGTTCAAACGGATTAAAAATTGGACAATTTAATTTTTAAACTATTCTCTCTTTTTTTTTAAAAAGGGTCTTAAATAAAAATTCTTACCATCAATTTGCAATCATATGGAGCAGAAACGTGATTATGAAAGCCTTAGAGACAAAATTTAATTATGTCCCTTTAGAATAATATGATCAAAATAATAAGATCTTCACACCCGTTTAAACGGATTAAAAATTGGACCACTTAATTTTTTAACTATTCTCTTTTTTTAAAAAGGGTCTCAAAAAATTAGTGCTCAAATTTTCACTCCGTTTGAATCGGTGCAAAGATCTTATTATTCTGATCATATTATTCGAAAGAGACATAATCAAATTTTGTCTCTAAGACTCTCATAATCACGTTTCTGCTCCATAGGATTGCAAATCGATGGCAATGATTTTTTATTTAACCAAAACGACAACGTTTTGGCAGTGTGGGTACGGGCTCCTGTGCCCCTAAGGTAGCAGAGCCCCCGGGTCCCCTTAAATTACTCCCACTTTTTAATTTCTTTATTTATTTAATTACTTTTATCTTATTTATTTAATTTCTATAAATACACCCTTTCTATATTAAAAAATACTATAATTCAAGAATTAAGCGCTCCAATTTTCAATTCCGTTTAACCGGGGCAAAGATCATATTTTTTTTTATCATTTTATTCTAAATGGTCATAATGGCTTAGACCTTTCAACGAACACCCTAAGACTCATTATTTAGTTTCATGGCTTTCTTAGGGTGTCTATTGAAAGGCCTTGGAGCCAAAACAATAATTACGAGAGATAATTACAAAAGTGGATTTCAAAATTTAAAAAATATATAATAACAAAAAATACTCCTTTATTTTTCAAACAGATTGAAAATTGAAACACTTATTTATTTACACCGTTTTATATATTAAAAAATAGTTTAAAAAATAAGTGTATTCAAATATTTACTACGACCATTTAGGATGAAATGTTTAGAAAAATAACATCTTTGCACCGGTTCAAACGGATTGAAAATTGAAACACTTATTTTTTTAACTATATTTTTTAATATATATAGGGGAAAAAAGGAAAAAAAAAACAGTTGGATTAATTTTTAACTATATTTTTTAATATATAAACGGTTTAAAAAAATAAGTGTTTCAATTTTCAATTCGTTTGAATTGGTGCAAAGATATTATTTTTCTAATCATTTCATCCTAAATGGTCGTAATAAATTTTTGGCTCCAAGGCCTTTCAATAGGCACTCTAAAAGAGTCCTGAAACTAAATAAAGAGTCTTAGGGTGCTCGTTAAAAAATAACATCTTTGCACTGGAAAGAAAAAATAACATCTTTCTCTCAATTGCTTTACAAAACTTAGAAATAGAATTGAACCTATTATTAAAGAGAAAAAAACAAGAAAAAAATTCAAACTGGAAAGAAAAAAAAAGAAATAAAATGAAAAAAAAGAAGTAAACTGGAAAGAAAAGGAAAAAAAAAGAAAGAAAGAAGCAAACCGAAAGGAAAAAAGAAAGAAAGAAGCAAACCGTAAAAAAAGAAAGAAAGAAAAGGGAGAGAGAGAGAGAGAGAGAGAGGCGAGGGTAATCTGGGAAAAGGGAGGTGGGGCCAGGGGGGGTGTGTCAGGGGGGGAGTTACTGATCATTTCAGATTCTACAATTTACATACATTGAAATAAATTTTCCTTATGCTTTATTTGTGGTACCAACAAGCCCCTCTGTTCCACCAAGCCCGCAAAACTTGTACACTTTTCAAACTACCGAGGCTTTGGAATTCCGCAAACAACTCCGCACTTACGCTGTAATACCCCGAATTTGGGGGTTTGAGAGCGTTTAGTCCCACATTAGTTGGGAGCTAAAGTCTCATGTGATATATTAACACCCACCTAGGAGCTACATGGGAGTACTTTCTTAAGTATACCTTTTTCAAGCCAAGTGTTTGGGCCGAAAGAGGATCCATGTTAGCCGGGTCGGGTCGTTACAAAAATCATATAACAATTTCTTTTAAGAGACTTAGCTTTTTGATTAGCTGGATATTGTTGGGAAAACCGTTGCAGTAAATTCTGATTTGTTGGCGAAAACTCCACAAAATGCTGAAATGACACTTCGAGTCACGACTATGTCGCTTTCTTAAAGACAATATTTGCCCTTACCAAATGGTATGCAAAGGGTTACAGCAAATCTGCCTTCAAGATAAATCGAAACCCGAATTCGAAGTTCTACCGTTTGTGTTTGCACTAACGAAACGGACAGAATACCTGTTGAACAAATATAAGAACCGAGAACCATTGAATTCTATTTTCTGCAGCAAAACAGAATGCAGAATGAATGCTAGGAAATATAGAGAGATGTAGGAGAAATTCGGCATATGTATGTGTGAGTGTGCAGATTTTGTTAAGTAGTGGTCTATTTATAGGCCACTACGCACCCATTGTGAAAGGATACACATCCGATCTAGTCTGACTGTTGGATCAGATCCTACAATCTTAATCGACCAGTCACACCGAATTGGTGTACTGTTTCACTCACACCCAATCGGATTTGATCCAATTCGTTGGATCGTGACCATTTGCGGCTGACGGCTGCGATCGCAACTCCACGAACCAGTGCACCCGTTGGCTCGAGTTACACCCGATCGGAACCGCTCCGTGTGACTCACCTGCCACGCGTGTGACACGTCAGCGCCACCTTACTGCCAACTCAGCGCCACCTTACTGCCAACGTCAGCGCCACCTTACTACCAACTCAGCGCCACCTTACCGCCAACTCGCAATAAGAAAGGGCGCCTACAAGGTGCTTAGCGCTAAGTGCGCATGTGGGTGTGTACTAATACGAAGCATTGGCTCCGCCTGTATGGTGCGAAGCACCATAGGACTGCACCTCACTAGATCACTATTTAATCATATTAGGAATGTTCCCTAATATATACCATTCCAACATCTTTCATCTAACCAATGTGGGACAAAACTCACAAAGAGGAAAAACATGCATTCTAAAGAAATAAAGAAATTTTACAAAATTAAAACGACGACTCTTTTATTTTGAAAATCTCTAACAGATATGAGATTGGATTACAATTGCATGAGATAGATCTTCAATGGTTGAATGTGACATACGGCCATTAGTCAGTTTATTTGGGAAAATATCTCACAAAATACGCGATACACAATCGTACGTATGATCTTGATAACAGTCGCTATTAATCCCATGGATTATTTACCTCATATTCGATTTGTATAGTTTTTCATTAACAATCCCATGAATAATAAATTATACTCCATCCGTTCTTTTTTAAATGTCCTGTTTGGTAACTCTAACTTATTAAAAGGACATCATCCTTATGCCTTTCACATCAACTTTTTCCTCCACTTTCCATATTTACCCATCATCATTACACTTTTATTCACTAACTTTTTAAAATGGAATCTACTTTTAGGGATAAAATAGACAACGTACTAACTTTACTTACTAACTTTATAAAATGAACACTTATTAAGAGACAGCTCAAAATGAAATACTGGACTTTAAATAAGTGACAGAGGGAGTAGGAGTCAAATGAAATATTTAATTTTTGGCTTAAATACTTAAATGGTCCTTACAAAATAGAGTCGGTTTCATTTTCGTCCTTGTAAAAAAATTTGTGTCAATTTCGTCCTTCCAGTTTGTGACTCAGTTCAATATCACCCTTGCCGTCAACCAATGGATGGAATTCGCCTACGTGGATAACGGAAGCCTTATTTGCCGTTTTAATATATAAACTGTCTAAAGAGGTTGAAAAATTAAGTGTTCCAAATTTCAATCCGTTTGAACCGGTGGAAAGATTTTAGTTTTCTAATCATTTTTATCTTAAATGGTCATAATTAAATTTTGACTTTAGGGCTCTCATTGATTAGCCCTAAGAAAGTCGTAGAATCAAATATCTCTTAGGGCTAATCAACGAGAGCCCTAGAGTCAAAATTTAATTATGACCATTTAGGATAAAATGATCAGAAAACTAAAATCTTTTCACCGGTTCAAACGGATTGAAATTTGGAACACTTAATTTTTTTTGCTCAACTTTCCCTCTCGTCTCTTCGAACAAGGAAAATCCGAATTAAGTCGTTCTTTTGGGAGAAGTCTTTGAATTTTCTCTATTTTTCAGTTTTGCTATTATTCCGAATTTTTCCATTTTTGGTAATTTCCGTTATTAATTGATTCGGTGTTCGTTTTGAGCCGAATCAATTAGAGTTAGGGTTTTTCTACCTATTTAACAAGTTGTAAGCCTTTGGGGCAAGATAGTGATTGATTATTATTGAATGAAAAGAGTCTAGAGAGCGTTATCTCTAAACTTATATTGTTTGTGATTTTTTTGTCGCACGTTCGTAATGTAATTGAATGCCAAATTGATCTTGTGCGTCTTTTTTTGGTAGAAAACGATGTGGGTAATATTGTGGGGAAGAGACGTGGGCCAAGTAGGTACCAAATAAGGCTTTCGTTATCCAAGTAGGCAAAATGGCAAATTCCATCCATTAGTTGACGGCAAGGGTGACATTGAACTGAGTCACAAACTGGAAGGATGAAATTGACACAAAAAATTTTACAAGGACGAAAATGAAACCGACTCTATTTTGTAAGGACCATTTAAGTATTCAAGCCTTAATTTTTTTTCCCCTTATGACTTGCAAATGATGAAAGGATGATGAGGAGAGAGAGAGGGAATTCCTTGTCATTGAAAATTCTCTCTCCCTCTGTCTTTGCAAGCGTGCAGAAGAGTCAAGTGAAGTGATGAGATATTTCTGGAACATCTCTTTCTCTTTCCGCCCATTTTTTAGTCCAGCAAAACGACAACAAACTTGGGACTTCATTTCCATGGATGGAGAACTTTCCCAATACTCCATCCGTCTCTTTTTAAATGTCCCGTTTCGTAACTCCAACTTATTAAGAAAATATCATCATTACATCTTTCACATCAACTTTTACCTCCACTTTTCCAATTTACCCTCTATGGATATATCATAATTACACTTTTACTTACTAACTTTTCAAAACGGAATATACTTTTAGGGGCAAAATGAAAAATGTATCAATTTTTACCCATTAACTTTATAAAATGGACACTTATTTAGGGAAAACCCAAAATAGAATACTGAACTTTGAAAAAGGGATGGAGGGAGTATAATTTTATCCACAGATATTAAGAGGGATATGCAATACTTCCTCCGTCCTCATTTTAAGTGTTCAGTTTCGTAACTCCAACTTATTAAAAAGATATTATCATTACACATTTCACATCAATTTTTACCTCCACTTTTCCTACTTACCTTCTATGGAATCATTACACTTTTATTCACTAACTTCTTAAAATAGAATCTACTTTTTGGGGCAAAATGAAAACTGCACCAATTTTTACCTCCAACCTTTACAAAATAGACGCTTATTAATGGACATCCTAAAATAAAATACTGAACTCTAAAAAAGGGACGGAGGGAGTACAATTTTTGAAAAGTGATCATCATTTGATTTTTAAATTCGAGAAGTAATACGTAAAATTGTGCCTATAACAAGAATTCACAACAAGAAAATCGGGATCTAACAACGGTCAAAAGCGTTACTAAAAAACACAAAAAGCGTTGCTAAAAGCAGTACCAACGGTTCACCAACCGTTGGCCAAACCGTTGCCAGATATCCGTTGGTGTAGAGGTATAGCAACGATTTTGACGAGCGTTGGTACAGATTTTTTTTTAGCAACGGTTTCTTTAGCAACGGTTACAAACCGTTGCTAAAGGCTAGTTTTTTTTTTTAAATCTGGGGTAAAATATGACATGGCAGCCACGTGACGCCGACGTGGCCTCCACCTGTCACTGACGTGGACTCCACCTGTCGCCCACGTGGCGCTGACGTGGCCTCCACCTGTCGCCACGTGGCGCCTGCGTGGCTCTTGCGTGGCGCCCACGTGGCGTGGCAAAATAACCTTGCTCCTCTCGAAATTCGAACCGCCGAGTTCGAGTGTGCGTGAACCAACTGTGCTAGCCCATAAATTGTGTAAAAACTTAAACCTTTTGATATTTATATTATACTAACCGGATTTTTTTAATCCTTTTTTTTTAAAATCCGGTTTATACTAACGATTATTGAAAACCGTTGCTATAGTCTAGTTTATAGTAACGGTTATTGAAAACCGTTGCTATAGTCCGGTTTTTAGTAACGGTTATGGAAAACCGTTGCTATATGTAGACACCTCCCAAACGGGGCATCGCCATACAGATTGATCACATTTGTTTGCTCGATTGGTTGCTTGCTTCGTAAACCAAAATTATGGACATTCCCATGGCTAGGAACATCGCCACATGATAGCGGTTATCATCAAAACAGAGTCGCCACCCAGTTTATTAAAACTGGGAAAATAGATAGAGAGTCTGGGTACGGGAGCCAAAAGTACAATAAGGGGAAGGTGTTAGGCACCCTTTTTGCCCAGTCGTGAGACTGGCCCATAATCATTCAACATAAGACATGTAGATGCTTTGTTTAATTCCAACACATAGTCTGTTTATTTATTCCTTTAAACAGTAAGCAAAGTGAGCCAGTGCGATAAGTAAGCATGCATTCAGAAAACAGAAGAGCAAACAAAGCTGTCCCAGGAAATCGATTACTCGGCCGGTGAATGGATGTCACGGCCGAGTAATCACACTGGTTTAATGTACCGGCCGAGGGATCGAAGCCCCGGTCGGTGTTCTTCCTCACACCAGAATATACGTTTAACAGATGATCAGAAAGCTATGATTAAGCGTAAGAACGATAAATAAAACAAACCAGAGGCCGTTGGGCCTCACCACCTTAATCCCTCAGTTGCTTGATTGCCTTCGGATTGGGTGTGATTGACTGATTGCTTGATTGAAAACCCTAGGGTTAGGGTTTGAACTTCGGGGTTTGATCGCCGGATTGACGGCTACCTTCGGGAGGTTAGGGCTTTTGAAGAGTGGGTTTGAGAGAGTATTTTGACAGAGTTTTGTGGCTTGATTGAGTGTGTAGGTCTATCAATTTCTGTGTGTATTTCGGAGCCCAAAGGCTCCTTTATATAGGCATAGGGATGACTCACTCCGGCCAATCAAATCATAAGATGGCAATTGCAATTGCAATGCATCTCTAACTCTACGTCGTAATCTCTGAGCGTAGCCCGAACCCATCGGGAAGGTAGTGTAGTTGGATCAAACCAAACGTCTGACAGAACGTTCCAGAGTCTGGAAAAAGGTCGATCTGGCGGCCGAGCAAAGGATGTCGCGGCCGTGGAATGGATGTCTCGGTCGAAGGATAGATCTTGCGGCCGAGGAATTGATCTCTCAGGGAGATTTTGTTGGCAACAGGTTGCTCGGGTGAGGAATTGATGTTTTGGCCGTTAGATCGATGTTACGGCCGCCAGATGGATTCTCCTAGGCTTCCGTATTTCTGTCTGAAAGGCTGTATGGCTCTGAATTGGGTCCTCTAAGTGGTTCAAAGTTCTCACCGAAAGTCCTAAGGTCCTCAAGGAAGCAATCAGCAATTACTGTATCCATTTCATCATCGGGATTGTCCCAAGGTGGGACTTGAAATAATTGTTAGGCCAAATTGGGGTGTCTACAGATGCCCATCTTTGACTGAACTCAGACGGATCGCGAGACATGTTTGAGTAAGAGTCAAAGCTGTAAAAAGCAACTCAATTTGGTCCAATCAGAGATGACAAAGGAAGTTGGGCAGTTGGTTTCCACAGAACTCTTCGCCAAATCACTACAACAAATTACACCATTGCCGACTAAATTTCCCGACTAAAAAAAATTTATTCGCCAACTATTGTACAATTCACCACTAAACATTACTTAGTCGGTAAATTTTAATATTAATGCCGACTAAATATATTTTAGTCGGTAATTATAGTTTTTTGCCGACTAAACCAAACTTTAGTCGGAAAATGTCAATTTTTTGCCATTTAAAAATATCAATACATTTGCCGATTATATCATTTAGTTGGAAAATGTTTAGATTTACCGACTAAAAATATAGTTAATCGGGAAACGTTTATTTTTTTATTTAAAAATATCAATACATTTTCCGACTATATATTTGGTCGGGAAATATCAATTTTTGTCTTAAAATAAATCAGTAAAGAAAATGCATTTGCCGACTAAATATATATCTAGTTGGGAAATGTCAATTTTTTGGCCAATTAAGAAAATATCAATATTTGTTCCGACTACATTGATCACGATGCAACCTTCCCGATCGGAACCATTCATTTTTTTCTTCTTCTTAATCACAAGATTCTCGTAAAATTTTGGCTTGATCGGGTCAAGGAAACTCCTTCATGGCATGCAAATTCCTAAATAAAAAGAATTTTGTCGTTAAATTAAAAGAATTTTGCTGTCCGATCAAGTGTCTATCCATATACGGTTAACTTTATTCTTGGTACGAATGATCTAGTTAGTATTACGCCAAAGATAGATGATTTTGATTGACAAAAAAGACCTCAGACGGGGCTCAGTTAGTACATTGGAACACTTTAAACGCCTTCGAACTCATTAAATGTCTTTCAATCATGCGGTCGCCGGTATCGAATGATCTCTGATTTTGGTGACAATGCTATAATCGGTAAAACGTTAAATCCTGACGGTTTAGATCGAGTATTATAAAAAATGACTCGGTAGTTACCTTTAAAATCTATACTTTTAATTTACTTGATAGACAACTAAGTCTTATATTGCACTCATTGTTACAGTAGCCACACGATCACAAGATAATCATGACGATCGAGACCATTGATTTTATTGCACTTGTTGATTTATTTATTCTCGTAAATTTGCGGCTCGATCAGGTTTAGAAAACCCCTTTATTGATCCATAAACTTATTAGAAAAATAGTATTTTTTCATTCGATCAATTGTCTAACGAAACATGGTAAACTATAATCTGGGTTAGAATAATCTAACCCATAATCAAATAAAGATAGATGGTTCTGATCGCACAAAAAGACCTCAAGTGGGGCTCGGGTGGTGTGCTATAAGAGTTTAATGCTTCTGAATGAAGTAAAAGTCTTCCGATCATGTGGTCGTTGATATCGAATGATCTCTAATTTTAATGACAATGTTATACTAATTGGTAAGACGTAAAATTCTAACGGTTCAGATTGAGTATTATAAAATATCCATGGCATATCAATTAGAGCCTGTTGAATCTGGTGAGAATATTTTTGCTGACTAAAACATTAGTCGGTAAGCGAGCAAAAATTTCTCCCCCAAATTTAAAATTTCGCGAAAATGTTTGGCGGGGGATTTTGGTAATTTGTCGACCAAGTATTTAGTCGGCAATAGATATCCGTTCATGGAAACGACAGCGTATGGGAGCACACCTTATAAGCCCACCCCCTAATACGCTTCCTCGCCTCCTTGTCTCTTCCACCGCTTCCCATCCTTATCTCTTCCCCCACCAAATTCTCTCACCTCTACTCCTCATCCCACATCGATCTCCTCCCCAACCTCTTTCTCTCTCTCTGTGTGACCGACGAGACGACCACCGCTCTCAGGTTCACGTTCACGTTCCGTAGTCCTCAGCCCAGGTTCATGTTCCACCGTCCTCCAACCATCATCGCTCCCACCGGCGACGTACCACTGCACGACCAAGGTATAGGTTATGTTGGTGTATTTGTTAGGAATTTTGAAGAAAATCGAATATGGCTCTGACTTCAGTCTCCGATTTATGGTCTATAGTTTGGTTTAGTTTGTCTGAATTTGTTTTCTGATTCGGCTCTTTTTGGTCTAGTTTGTTCACCCCAGGTAAACCCTAACTTTTGTGGTCTAGTTTGGCTCTGTTTTTATTCTCAGATTTATTTGGCTCTCAATGGGGGAGATGTGGGGGGTTTTGTGTGATGTCAAAACCCTAAGTGTTGGGGGGTTTTGTTTTCGGATTTCCATTTTGAGGGTTTCAATTCCAAGTTCATCTTGGGGCTTCTCTGCTTTTGGACTTATAATGTAACTGTTGGACTCATCGTCTCTTCGAAGCGGCAAGGTTTTAGCCCTTCTCCTCAGATATATAGCTATAGTATCTACAATTTCCAATTTAGTTATGTTATTAAGGGAAATTGGCTTGCCTTTTGTATATAATTTCCCCCCATCCATTGTTTGATTATATGCTAGTGTGAAATTTGTTTCTCAAATCCATCAGCCAAACAACCAATATGTGAGGGGAAAATTCGATGAGATTGTTTGATTATATGCTTGGATTAGGTTCACTATGCAATTGTTGAGAATGGCCTACGGGCTACAAGCACTTAAGAGCTTACTTAAGGTTATCGTATCTTCTATGCCTTTTTTATTTTTTGGTACAGAAATTCGTGTTCGTGTCCTGGTTTGTAAGAGAAGTCTGAATCCGCGATAGGTTGTATTTGGGTTTCTTTATAAAAAAATATCATGTAACCGGTAGCTAAGGTTGTTAAAGTGTGTTTCGTAATTTGAGACAACAATTCAACTAGCTGTGTATCGAGATTTATATGTATGTATTTGTGAATGAACTCATGGTCTGTTTTTGTTTATGTTCCGTCTTACACTCTTACTAACCACCCAATGGCAGCCACTCTCTTTATGCTCTTCCTTGGCTAACACGAAAGACTTGCAGTCAGAGGCTTAATACTCTCCTTACTATTTCCTCCAATCGCCCATTAGGCCTTTAATAATAGTAATATAATAATAATAAGGACCTAGCGCCAAACAAATTAGTTTTTCAATACACATTTCACGAGTATTATTACTTATACGAATATCAATGCACTTTTCTTAGGTATTGATGCACATTTTACATATTATCCACCACCGTAAGGGTGTGGTTAACTCTTTCCATTAACATTTTGGAACAACAATTTTCAACCAGTAGTTGTTGTATTTTGAAACAGCAATTCAACTGGCTGTTTGTCTATATACTCAATATGTATGTATATGGGAATGAATTTGAGGTCTGTTTTTTTTCCTCTTTCTTTTGATGTTTGGAAACAGCTCATTGGTATCTTTTCAATCAGCCTCTAAGGGTATGTTTGATTCTTGAATTCATTGGTATGGACCTGATGGAATATAAAGAGTTTAGAGTTGATGGGCAATTTTTCTTGCTGGCTTCACGGGGAGTGTGGCAATAGAGGAGGTTACATGGAGGTCACTGGTTTTAGTCCTGAGATAAGGGAACAAATATACAAAGTAGCATATGTGAATCTTTGTCAAATATCTCTGGTCAAATTCTTGCAAGCCTCGTAATGAGCCCTCCCAAGGTTAAGTTTCCCCTCTTTAGATTAGTGATTGCATAGAGCTGCCATACATGGATGGGCCTAAATTTCATGGAGTTTTTTTTAGTTATGTTGTTAATGTCATAAATAGATGGGTAGGACTTCTGATTTAAAACCAGTCCACTCCTAATACACCTTTTCTTGTAGTTGCTTCGTTTTCCTGTGTTAGAATTGCTCTAGTATGATTGTGCCTTGTTAAAATGGGCATATACCTATTTTTAAGTGAGTGTAGTACCCTAGAGGTTAATTAAGCCGCTATAAAGTTTAATTTATGCTTGACTATATTCTTTAGTATGTATGGTACATGTTTATCGTACTCCTTTAAAAACATGATTTCATATTGGGAGGCGATTTCCATCAGTTTATATGAAGTCCTCATCAGGAAAAGGGGTGCCAAAGTTGGCTGGCCTTTTTATTTTTTGGTTCAGAAATTCGTGTTCGTGTTCTAGTTTGTAAGAGAAGTCTGAATCCGCGATTGGTTGTATTTGGGTTTCTTTATAAATTTTTTTTTATGTAACCGGTAGCTAAGGTCGTTAACTTGTGAAATGTGTATCGTACTCCTTTAAAAATATGATTTCATATTGGGAGGCGATTTCCATCGGTTTATCTGAAGTCCTCATCAGGAAAAGGGGTGCCAAAGTTGGCTGCCCTTTGTTACTAAAAAAATTAACGAAGACAAAGGGAAAAGGTATTGTATGATCTAACTGTAAACTTTTCCCTAGCTACTCGATTTGATAAGATGAATCCTATGGTGGAATAGTGTTAAAAGTTTCGACAGATGATGACAATTGATCAAAATTTTGTTTCGGCATATTGTTCCGGTTAGCTAGAAAGGGAAATATTTCAGAAACATTTTAGAATGCTGCATATTGCTTTGGCTATTTGTCACAGAGAATATTATATGCTGCATGTTGTGTTAGCTTCAATCAAACAACGTGTCGGTCCTAGTACTTGACTCATGGTGTCGTAATGCTACCGCTCCTTCTCCTTCGACTAGATTGATTTGGATCTTCTACATGTGTAATCAGCGATTTGACATTGCTGAAGATGGCGGTTGAGAATTAATACTTATAAGGATTTGCTTTTCATTTAGAAGGATTTCTGCCTCGCATTTGCCGTGGTGAAACTAGTACTATCTTGCTATTTTTTTTATAACTCAGTGTTTGGATCAACCTTCCGTAATTCGACTAATTATAACTTTGCCGTGACATAAAATAGCCCCTGATGGAAGACTTACCAATCAGGCGACGCGAGGAGGAGTGGGAGGAGCCTAGGAGGAGAAGAGTCGACTGGAGGAAGAGCAAAAGCAACGTGAGGAGGAACAAAGGTAAATATCTGTTGGCCCTTTTAATCGGGAAAAAATAGAAACTCATCTCTTCTGTATCAAAGTTGTTATCAAAGTTATTTTAGAAACTTACATGTTCTGACAATGTTGGGGCAAACCTCATGAATTCTTGGTACCAGTTAGTTTGAGAGACATATATAACAGGAACATAGTTTTTTTTTTTTTTTTATCGGCAACAAGAACATAGTTATGAGGATCAACTCAATCCTAATGCTTCTTGGGCTTCCTCCAGATTCTCCTCAAAAGACTCGGACACTTCCAATATAGAAATAGTACTTGTATTGGCACTCTTTGTTGGCTTTACCAAACAAAGAATCTTTTATGCTTCATGAATAAGTTGTAGTTTTTGTATCAGTCTCATAGTCCACTGAACCTGATGTACTTGATGTTTGATTATTAGCTGGTGTTAGTATTTTATTTTTCCTGTGACAAAATTTTGAAATTGCTGTTGTGCTTTTGTGGTTGCAGACACAACCTCTTGCTGGTGAAATGTTTGAAAAGGTCAAGATCAGAGGATGATGGGTGCATAACCATCTAAAGGAAGTTAGAGTTCATGGATTTTGTGGGAGCGAGTCTCAGATCGAGTTTGCTATGCACTTGGTGAAAAAAGCCATCGGTTCTTGAACAATGGTAGTGTGACCATTAGAGTGAATCTTGTTTTTTGGTCATCCATTTATTGAAGTTCAACCTTTTAGTATTTTGCGGTCTAAGGGTTTGGATTCATTTTGTTACAAAGCCTAGATTTTTTTTATTTTTCCATTGTGGTTGGACGCGTTATTTTGCCCTCTAGGAATTTGGATACAAGTTGTTTAAGTATTTGTTGGATACCTTTATTTATGAAAGTTTGGACTTATTTCTTGGATTTTTTATTTTGTATTATTTGCATTAGGTTGACAATTTTGAAAATGTAATATTCAATTTTACAGGGAATAAAAATGTGAAAAATAATTGTAGAAAATTCTGGTATTTCAACATTTGGTATGGAACCGACTAAATTTAGTCGGAGATTGTAAACACATTTCCCGACTAAAAAATTGGTTGGGGAAGACCACACAATTCCCGACTAAAACATTGGTCGGCGAAGACCAACACATTTCCCGACTAACAATTTGGTCGGCAAAGGCCAAATATTTCCCCGACTAAAAGATAATTGCCGACTAAGTTCTTGGTCGGGATATTTTAGTCCCTTGGCCGACTAAATGTGTTTTAGTCGGCAAAAACCTTTGCCGACTCTCATTCCCCGACCAAGTTGCCGACTAAATAAGCCACATTAGCCGACTAAACAGTTAGTCGGGAATGGTGTTTTTTCTTGTAGTGGTATTCCACAAGGGAAATTCAGACCAATCGTAGTTCGGGACAACCAAAAACAAAAGCGCAGAGCTTTAGAGGAGGAATTTGTCATCGGGCCATACCAAGCCTTCGAGCGATGTACCTGAGCTATGCCAGGATTTTGGCGGAGAGTAGTTGAAGGAGCGCTGAGCTGCCGGGAAAATTCTTGCGGAGAGCATCTTCAGTATTTTGGGGTAGATCAATACACAGCAGGTGAGTCGTTTGCTTTTCATGATCATCCTTACTTTGACTGAGGGGAGCTCGGTAGAGTAGCCTATCCTTGCGAATGAGCTCGATGGAATTGATGTAATTTGGGGCGAGGTGGAATCCAAGCCATCTGCTGGGGATGAATTGGATGCCGGTTGTTTTGAGATATGGGGGGCGCAGGGCCAGTAACTAGAGCATGGAGCTTTGGGATGAAGGAACCGAGGCGCGAAGCCGGTTGTGGTCATAAGGCGAGAGCCTGGAGAGTGGTGGAATCGAGGCGTGGAGCCTGTTGTGGTTTATGAGGTCTGAGGAGATTGGATTGAGGCGTGGAGCCTGTTGCAATCTTAAGGCGAGGGCCTGATGTGAGCTTCAGAGCTTGATATGATGTGATGAACCGAAGCGCGGAGCTGGTATAAGGCAAGGGCCTGAGGCGTGGAGCCTGAATTGATTGAGGCGTGGAGCCTTCATGCAGTCTTGAGGCGAGGGCCTGAGTTGTCGGAGCTTAGAGCTTGAAGTGATGGAACCGAGGCGTAGAGCCGGTTGTAGTTGTAAGGCGAGAGCCTTTGGAGTCGGAGCTTGGAGCTTGAAGTGATAGAACTGAGGCGTAGAGCCGGTTGTAACCTGTTTCAAATGCAAACACATGGTATATTTGATAGCAAAATGCATTCAACTAGTGAATCCTATGAGTGTAGCATCAGGTTTCATTCAAGAGAATGTTCAGGCAAAATAAATCTAGTGACTCACAAACATCATCATAATGCATCAAGAGATACAATGCCATGAGGCGTACAAGACGAGAGACGTAATTTTGATATATGTGCACTCTATTTGGAATTTAGAATGTAACACTCATTATGCTTCGAATCGTTGGACATGTGATTAGCTTACGTCAAGTGACGTGCAACAAAGACATCAACCACTGCAAGCCACATTATTCAAGACAATGGTGTAAGAGATATGTGCACATTATTTTGTTAATAGAATGCTTAGAGTAAAATAGTTCATACCACATTAAAGGATGCCAAGGGGCAAAATATGTCAAGAGACATAGTATACCACAATACCACATCATTTAGGGGCCAAGAGACGCAACATGTCGAGAGACATAACGTATCAAGAGATGCAAGGCCATGAGGCATGTAGGTCAAGAGACTCAGGCGTCAAGGGACATAACATCGAGAGATGTATTGCCAAGAGGAATAGTGGTCGAGAGACCTAATACATCGAGAGATGCAATGCCAAGAGGCATAGCGGTCGAGAGACCTAATACATCGAGAGATGCAATGCCAAGAGGCATAGCGGTCGAGAGACCTAATACATCGAGAGATGCAATGCCAAGAGGCATAGTGGTTGAGAGACCTAATATATCAAGAGATAGCGCCTATTTTTTCCTCTAGCCAAGAGGCGTCATACCAACAGATAATCAAACATATTCATAATGCAAGCAACATGTAGTAGTGAAGACAAAAATCAAGTATTAGATCAAGAGACCAATGCAAGACCAAATAACCACAACAGCCATAAAGACATGAAAGCGAATCAAATGCGCGGGCCAAAGAGGCCTAAGAAAATGTCTAGATAAGACTAAACAGTGAGGTGCTCATGTAGACAAATCAACTGTACGGGCCAAGAGGCCAATGCAACCGCCTAAACTACACATCAAGCAACCATGTGATTGTGGTGATATGCAAGCAAGTGTTTTAGGACATCTCAACTTTCACGTACTCAAGCTAGTGCATCTCCTACACCATAAGATGGCAACAAACTCTATACTAGCCAAATGGCTATGACAAAGAAGGCGATGAGATCCAAGAGGCTTGAAAGATTACAACACTCTAGCAACGCTGCTAACACACTGTATGGCCCAGGGACCTTCTAGCTACACTCCTCATGAAATGGGAAACCCGTATTATCTCCGTGAAAATTTACAAATAAGTAATTGTGCTTGTACTTGCTATGTCAAAAATGCTTAGGATAAAATCAATTTTGAAAATTTCTCCTTGAGGATTTCAAAACCACGTCATTTTACCTACATGATTCACATTCAAAACCACTCAGTCGTCAAGAGACGCAAAATTGTTCCACGAACCCATGACCCTAGCGAGTTTACTGCTTCAGGGTGAATTGACTACTTTGAGTTGGATTGATAAGTGACCACCGCGTGCCTCATGAGAGATTGTGCGCTTCTAAAAGGGGGATGTAGTTGTGCCCCTTTGCTTCACACCACTTTTCCTTCCACATTGGTTATGCCCCTAGTATCTAGGATTTTGTTGCTAAGTCGCGTTCTTCAATCCGAGAGGACTTTACCATATTGTAGGTTAGGGTGTTGGCTTAAGAAAGGAAGGGATATAACAGCTCAAACCTACTTTCTACTCATGCTTGGGTTCCAAAAGCTAGCAGCCATCTAATCGCTCTATTTTGTATGAGAGGAAGATGTTTCTTCAAAATGCCCCCTGTTTTTGGATTGGAAGGGATGATGTTTTTCTTCTTTCAAAACCCCCTTGTGTGACGGGATGCTTACTTTAAGTTTTGTAGTCATCTCTCATTGCATTTTTATCTACCCCAGTGTGGGGGATGGTTGTCTAGCAGGCTTTATTTGAAAGAATATATCCAGAGGCTCAATGTGGCTAGCAAGAGATAAGTGTTTGGATAGAGAAATGATGGCCTTTCTTCATTTTGAATCATGCGACAGAGCAACTAGAATCCTAACCAAGAGATTAAGAGGCTTTGATATTTTACCAAGTGGTTCCTCAGAATCAAGGACGAGTCTTGAGACTCAAAGTGGGTGCATGGAGACATGGCTAAGTTTTCATTTTGTTTTTATGCTCTAACTTTTGCCTAGACCGCCCTTGAGGGTTTTCCAATCTAGCGAGCTCATTTTTTTCTTTCCTTTTATTTTCTATCTTCAACAGCTTGCTCCTCTTACAAGTGGCTCCATGAAAGTGCACAAGTATTTTCAACTCCCCTTCAACTCAACAGAAATGACATGGGTCACAATTCGTTTTGAAAACTCTTTTGGTGATTTTGATAACTCAAGTGATCATGAAGTGTTTCAAGCGATATCATGAGATTACTTTGAAATCCTTGAGGATTGTTTTCAACACTTAATGTTATCATGAGTATTCTGTGGCAGCAAATTAGCACAAGAGAAAACATTTTCAAAAATGTGGCCGACCCTAAGGTGCCTACGTATCTCTAAAGAGAATCAGGCCATTCGTAGTTCAGGTTTAAGGAGATTCATATTCCGGGAGAGATTCACATTTCATGTTGAGTGCAAAGAGTTGATCCAAAATCAAGATGAACAAAATGACTTTAATTTCAAGAGAAAATAAACTCAAGACTCAAACTCCTAAGGGAGAACAAATTCGAGATTCAAACCTTAAAAAGAAGCAAATAAGGGTCAAAAGAAAGACCCAAAGATTGACTCAAAACATATGACAGAATTTGGCAGCCGCTTCTCAATCATCCAGCTTGGTTGGATCAACTATCCCTTGATCGATGAGATCTTGGACTGCATTCTTGAGAGCCCCACATTGTTCAATGGAATGACCAGTCACTTGGTGATACTTGCAATACTCCCCATCCTTCTGTGCAAGACTACTAGGAAATTTTGGTTGCAATGATTTCAGATCGCCTGTTGCTTCTAAGATGTGGAATACATCTTCTAACTTCATTCCAAGAGGAACAAATTCCCTCTTGCGTTTGTGATGGGATCTCACCATATTAATACCACTATCAGTGTTGGTATTTGTGCTTGTCTCTACCTTGTGGCTGACTTCTCCATTGTCGAGTAATCCTTGATTAAGGCCATCTTCAACTTGCAATCTAGTAGCATAGAGGCATTTAAAAGTAGAAATTGCTTGGGAATACATGTGCCTCAGGAACTGCGGCTGCAAATTTCTTACCACCATTCTGATTTGGTCTTCTTCTAAGGGAAGAGTTTTCATCTGTGCGGCTTTCTTTCTCCACCTAGTAAGAAAATTGGCAAAGCTCTCATTTGGCTTTTGTTTGAGCATCTCCAAATCTCGGGTGGTTACCTCAATTTGGACATTGTAGGCATATTGATTGATGAAAGCATTGGCAATTTCCTGTCACCCGTTGTACTTTGTGAAGTCTAGAGTGAGAAACCAGTCGAGAGCACTGCCTGTGAGAGTCCTTTGAAAAATTGGGCAATGAGTTCATCATTCAGGCCCATGGGTTTCAGGGTATTAATGATATGGCGGACATGGCTGGTGGGATTGCCGGTGCCATTGAACTTCTCAATATCAGGCATCTTGAACTTCTTTGGCAGTTTGGCATTTGGAAAAAGGTAGAGTCCATCAAAATCAAGGATTTGATCTCCTTTTGAGCGAGCCAAGGCAGCTTTGATGTCCTTGACTTGTTGGGCAAGCTCATGGTTTTCCATTATGATCACGACGCTATCAACCTCTGGAGGAAAGGGCTTCTGAGAGATTGGCGGCCACAACTGTCACAGCTAAGTCCAAAAGCAAATCTAAAAGAAGCAAAAGCTCAATTACGTTTATGTTGAGACATC
The DNA here is from genome assembly GCA_018127125.1 of Rhododendron griersonianum. NCBI lineage: Eukaryota > Viridiplantae > Streptophyta > Magnoliopsida > Ericales > Ericaceae > Rhododendron > Rhododendron griersonianum. The sequence continues at coordinate 28,794,480 of CM030792.1, read as the reverse complement.
CCAAATCAAGTGATTGTGCAGTGCACCAACGCCTATTGCCCCCTAGAATGTAAGCTGCCCCTAATATAATGACCCATTTACTATGCATGCAACCAAGTGGTTGAACAACATATTAGTACTATGAAGTGATGTGATCAGGTAGTAATGCAATACAGCAAGTAATCATGCGACAATTATATAATCAAGTGATCATATATACAATGTACCATGCAAGATAAAAGATTGATGAAATCCCCACATTTTCTTTTTTCTTTTTAAGATCCTAGGAAAAAACAAAGAAAGAAAGAAATTTATGAAAACCTAATGAATAAGGAAATATATATATTTTTTTGTTCTTTTGAAAAGATCCTAGCAAAGATTGAAAGAGAAAGAAATAAAAAGAAAGATTCGTTTCTTTTTGTTTTTTGTTTTTGAAAGAATCCTAGCAATAAATAAAAACCTAGAGATAAAAGAAGACTTTTGTTTTTTTTTTTCGAAACTCCTAACTGTAGACACCCTATTCTGGACGGTCCAGATTAGTTTACTTACGGTCTTTGATTCCCCGATGATGATTGAGGTCAAGAACACCCCAAGTTTGTGAATGAGTTTGAGCTTTGAGCGTCCCGAACCTCGTCCGAACCCACTTCAAACCCTCAAGCCAGATCCAAATGGCCCCAGCAAAACCATACTGGAGTACGCCAGTGGTGGACTAGCGTGCGCAGGAACCACTGCCACGTGTCAGTCATCGCCGCTTTATGGCGCACGCCACTCAACAAGTGGCGCACGCCGGTCAATTCCAGTCAAATCAACTTTATTCTGCCAGAAGCGCGGGACTTTTGTGGCCACCCTGACGTCGTCCACAGTTCCTTGATGATTATCTCGGCCAGAGCTGTCCCCTTCTCTCTCCTACACCCTCCATCAAGCCAAGTCCCATGCATTAAATGCATGGGAGGCTCCCTCTCCCTTATCACTCCAAACAGCCCTTAAGGGCAAACTGATCAGTCCACCCCCTCCTCCATAAATACCCCCCTTGCATTCATTTGCAAGGGGTTAGCTCCATTAAGGTGAAAAACCCTTTGTCTTCTTCTTCTTCATTGCTCCTTTGCTTCCTTTCTCTTCCATAGAAAGAGCAAGCAAAGGGAGTACTCTACACAGTCCATAAACCTCACCACAATCATCCTCCAACCCTCAACTCACAAGCTCAAGCTCAAACCATCCATCAAAACTCAAAAGCAAAAAAAGGTATACCACCTTTGCTTCCTGCTTTCTGTTCTGACCCCTGAGGGGGGCTAGCAGGGCCAAGGCTGGTAATCTATACCAGTCCTGGCCCTAATGCTGGCAAGGTTTCAAAAACCGTGCACAATGATCAGTGGCGCACGCCAGTACTGAGTGCCGTACGCCAGTCATGGTAGTACGTGCAAAACTGGCGTGGGGATCATGGATCATTGTTTTCTTGCTTTCTATTAGTTCTGGTCACCCTGATGCATGCTAAATACCAGTTTATTGTCTTATGTATTTAGAACTGCTTTCTCTACCATCTGTATTTTTGCTTAGTTTGGCCTTCTGGGTCCTTCTGGTCCTGCTCCAGAACCCAGAGTGTGCAAAGCCAAAGTACTGGAACAAAGAGACAACTGGCGTACGGTTCTTTATAAGTGGCGTACGGTAGTGGTCTACATTCCAGTGGCTTGGCCCTTGCATGGATCTTCCATCCAGGCCTTTGATCATCCTCCCCTCACTGTTTAAGGGGTTTTCTGTCCATTTGGTGGCTTTTAGCCCATTAATCTGTCTGTAATAGCTTAGTAATCCATATTTAACTGCGTGGTTTGTCCTGGGTGTGCACTGGTCCTTTCCAGAGCCCAGAGGGTTGACAACAGAAGCTGTGGTCTTAGGCTTACCGGCGCACGCCAGTTGTGGTGTGGCGCACGCAGGTCATGACTGCATGCAGTGGCTTGGCCAGTGCATGCAGGCTTGTTCCTGTATGCGCTATCTCACAGTCAGTGTGCTCCAGTCTGCTTAAAATGTCCACAAAAGCTTGTTCTCAATCTATTATACTTGTATAGATCAAACATCAACATCCATAAACATTTTGTCACATTTTTGTACATAAATGCAACTTGTTTACAGTTTTAATCCCTATTAACTGTTCCCCCGCCCTAACTGGTTAAAAGAATGATCAAATAAAGAGAGAAATGCAAATGTTTTATAAAATGCCTGAGTAGAGACCGGTCTCCGGACTGGGCGAGGGGGGGTGCCATAAAACCCTTCCCCTCTCGTAATCTGGCTCCCGAACCTCAAGATCAAAGGTGACGACGGTCCAGTCTACAAAAGCCTTTTTCAAAATCAAACAAACGCAATCCAAACGTTTTCAAAAGGACGGTTTCTTGGGTACTAACCGCAAAACCCGAGTGGCGACTCTCTGATTCTACATCCGACCACTCCGAACTGGGGCTTTTACTATTGTTCACTTATGTAGTTTTCTCCGAGTGTCGTTTAATGAAGTGAGCCAAGCTTCAAAAGGCATTTTTCAAAAAGCATTGCGTTTCTCTCTCTCGATCACTCTTTCGACACGCATACATTTACATCGGTGTTCTATCAGCCCCGTTGAGGTGTTTTGGGTAACCGGCACAGTTTACTGGAGCCTGGGGTCCTCGAATTCCCAACAACCTTGGACGATGATGAGACGTATTACCGTTTGACCATCACTTTGCTGCACGCATTGCGATGGGAGGTATAAAACATCTCTAGTCTGAGGAACCCCCTTAAGCCAAAACCAGCCTCGTCACGCGTACAAAGCACTAGAACCTTTCAAAACTAAGACAGGAACCCACAGGGTAGGATTACTTGCATCTAACCCCCATAAACTGTCTATGTGTTACTGCTTTCCATATCGCATGCCTGTACATACATCCATACCGTTTTGCGTAGGAGCATGCTAGGGCGGCTTTTAGGGTTGTCTCTCTTTCAAACCCGTTTTATGCCTGCTGAGGCGCTGCCTGGACCGATGACGAGTCGTGCATCGTGATGGTGCACGTTATCAACTTTCCAATTCCTTGGGTCAACGAGACTTTGGGAAATCGAGACTTTCTAAGTCCTTGTCTAAAACCCAATCGAGGTTTCAAACAGAAAACTAGGAACAACGGGAAACATGACATGATGCTCATACCACCCAGGTTAAAAGTGCTAAACACTTACACCATTCAAGGCTCCGGCACAGTGCTGCTTACGCCCTCTTGGTTACAGTATCATGTCGTCAACACCGAGTTGTTCCATTTCAACATTTGAAACTTCGAAAGCGGGATAGTCAAAGACTTAGGCTGTTTCGACATCTCTTAGTGTTAGTCGATCCCCTTCAAGGTACACCGTCGAAAAGAAATCCGAGGACTTGGGCAGCGTCCGGCTGTCATGAAACGGTTTTGTCTGCTAGTTCTAGAGTCTAGGAGGACACCGACGACGTTGAGCATTTTTCTTTCTCTCCTTTCAAATAAAATTGCTGCAGGCTGTCACTGAGCTCTTCTACTTTACTGTCTAGCCATCGCACCGTACAGATTCAGAATCAAGAGCCAAACCTACTTGGGAACGTCCACCGGGTCTGTCTGTGCGAAGATTTGGGTGGGTCTGTTTCTGGGTCTACCACGACGGAAGCTCCAGGTTGTGCTCTGCTAGAGGAGGATTCGCCACCGACTCCTTTCACTCCGTTCCCTGCCCCTCAAAAGCTCGTCCAAGTCAAAATCGAACCTCTCTGGCTGAAATTCCGACTCTTGCCCAGACTCTCGCCGACATTCAACGCAACTTGGCCATCATGCAAGAAAGGGCCGATCAAGCCGATGCCTCCACGGCCAATCTCCGTGCTTTGATTGAGGAACGCCTCCCTCCGGCAGCTGCAGCTGGAGGTGGTGGCGGAGAACGTGAACTCGTGGTCGAAGAGAACCTCCAAGGAGAAAACCCTGCTCCGAATCCGGAAATGGCCATGCTGATCGCCAAAATGGCCAAGCTCGAAGAAACAGTTTCCAAGGCTGAGAAGATAGAAGCTGGTGGTTTAGACATGGATCGTCTTTGCCCTTTTCCTAATGCTAGGCTGCCCGAGAGGTTTAAAATGCCTGATTTTGTAAAGTTTGACGGTTCTGGGGATCCTAAAACCCATTTGTTGGCATATCACAGTGCAATGAAGTTACATGGAATCGAGGAAGAAACAATGGCTCAGCTCTTCCCTCAAACTCTCACTGGTCCTGCATTTCAATGGTTTCTATCTTTGGACCTGTCCAAAAGGAGAACTTGGATCGATATTGGGGCTGCTTTCAACTCCCAATACAGCTACAACGTCCAACTTAAGATGACCACGCGAGAGTTGGAATCAACCAAGATGGGCGCAAAGGAGCCCTTTGCAGACTTCATTCAGCGATGGAGGGCAAAAGCAGCCAAGATGACGGATCGTCCCAGCGAAAAGGATCAGATTCGCATCATCTCTCGTAACCTACAGCCGGACTTTGCTAAGAACCTTGTGCTGGTCCAAGGGGCAAACTGGGAAACCTTCTTCGACTCCGGTCTCGACATTGAGGAAGCGCTCCAAAACGGGGTCATCCCGAGAACTGAGTCTGCTCCTGCCTCCTCAACATCGAAATCCAAACCTCGTGCATACACCGGAAGCAGCACCACTCTCTTTGGCGGTAGCAGCTATGCCAATGCTGCTACTGCTAGCAACACTGCCACAACCCAAAGTTCTAACCACATTGCTGATGTCAACCAAGTGCAAGCGCCGCAGAAACCCCGAAACCGCAACCAACCTCGTGTCTTCGCCAATTTCGAAGCACCTCTCTCTGCTGTCCTCGAGAAACTAGCCAAGACTGGTCACCTCAAGCCTCTTACCCCAACTCCACTCCCTCAAAATCCACCACCTAGCCACAACCCCAATGCTTTCTGTGCCTACCATCAGATGCCCGGTCACTACACCGACTCTTGTTATCGCCTCCGTCATGCGATACAAGATTTGGTGGACAATGGAACCCTTCCTAACCCACCGTCTAAACCAAACGTCATCTCCAACTCTCTCTCCGAAGCACCATAACCAAATTGGCCAGATATCCCTTAGCTCCACCATAACTTCCCCTAACTCCACCATATTCAACCCCACCGACCATATAACCCCTGCGGATCAACCGAAGCCGATCGTCTCCGTGCCCTTTGAACATGAGACTTTAAACATAAACCTGGAAAAGGGAGAATCGTCTAAATCAAGAACTCCTCTGGAACGTCTGCGTGACGGCATGACCATCCTCAACGATGTGTTCCGTGACCTTCAGCGCGACACTACCCTTACTATGCAACTTCTCCCCGGATCCACTGCAAGAAACCCTTTCTTTGCCATCACCGAAACGGCTCTCGATGGGACACCCATACAACGCACAAGGCCCGCTGGTGCTGCCGCAAACCCACCGGAACCAGAACTCGACATGCAGGCGGTAGCCTGGGCGATAGCGGACCACAACAACTTTGAGGTCCCCAGGATCAATGAATGGGATGAGCTTGCCCTCGAGGGATTTCCGGCTGAGCCAGAAGAAGTACCGTTTGACCATGTTGCGAACAATCAGTGGCTGGCCGTGCAAGAAGCCGACATGATGGATCCGTTGGATGGATTTGCCCTACCTCTGCTATTTGATCAACCTGAGCCTGTTGCCGAAGAAGAGGCAGACTTCTGGGATCCCGAGCCTGCTTGGCAGTTTCCAGCTGACTACGTCCTAGAAAAGGTCGTGCTTGACTATGAGGCGTTCTACACCGAAGAGGACCTCCGACAGGAAGAACCTCGTATACTTGGAGAGTGTTTCCGCTCGTCAACCATTGACTCGCTGCTAACCTCAGTAGCTGATGTCGAATACGATCCAGAATTCTACATAATTGATGAAAGCCTCCCGCGCCCCGCTGTCCCTCTTCCTGGCGAGGACTGCCGTATTATGACCCTGGATGCCGTGCCCGATGATCTATGGGAAGTCAACGAGATCGTCGACCTTAACACAAATCCGCTACCCGCCGACTTCTGGGATGAGGACAAGGTAGTCGACATACAAATGGGCGATGAGGTGTGGACCGTCAACGCCGCTCTGGTCGACGCTAGTTTCTGGGATACGCCGTTTGTGACCAACCCGGGAGCACCGTTTGAAGAAGCTGCAGCACAGGATCCGTTGTTTTGGGAAGACTTGGTGATGCAGAACTTGGAACAGGATCTGGCTTCGGAACAGGACTCGTCTACAACTGTGGCAGCAACCGATAAAGGGAAGCGCAAGGTGGAGGACATTCCCGCGGATTTCTGGGACTTCAATGATTCAACCTCTTGGTGGGATATCGCCAATGTTACAAGGAGTGGCCGAGTCTTTCAGCCCTCTAACTTACAAGCAGGGAGTTCGTCCAATCCTCCCGTTTTGCAACCCGCCAACCCGGTCGTTCAAAGGGGTGCTCCAAACATCCTTAGTGGGGTCCCAGAAGAGGACATGATTCAGAAACAACTAGAGAAGATACCTGCTGCCATCTCAGTCTGGGGTCTGGTCGCGTCTTCAAAGGAGCATCGCGACAAGCTATCTTCGTCTCTCTCTCGACTCAAGGTAACCACCGACATCACTCCCGAGGCAATGGTCGCCCTTATCTTACCATTGCTCGCCAAGCACTCTGTCACTTTTACCGAACGGGACCTGCCTGTCGAAGGGACCGACCACAACCGCCCGCTGCATATCACCGTCAAGTGCAAGGGGCTGTGGGTGCCAACCGTGCTCATTGATAATGGCTCCGCCATTAATGTCTGCCCGTTGAGGGTTGCTTACCGCCTGGGGCTTGCAAAGAAGGATTTCACACCGTCCAACCTGGCAGTCAAGGCATATGACAGCACCCGCCGTGTGGTGGAAGGCACCATCATGCTCAAGCTCGATGCTGAGGGTTTCGAAATGGAGGTAGAATTTCATGTGGTTGACATCCCCGCCACTTTCAATCTGTTGCTCGGAAGGCTGTGGTTGCACAGGTCCGACATCATGGCAGTTCCCTCAACTCTGCACCAGAAAGTCATGCTAGCACTGCCAACAGGAACCCTTACTATCTGCGGAGACTCTGGGATCCGCCCACTCAAGGAAGATGAGCCTGTCCTGGGGATTGCACACGGAGAAGAAGACTCTGACTTTGGGGGATTCTCGTTTGACACCGCAGGCTCCGTCCTTACAGTCGCAGTGGACAAGCACTTCTACGTCAGCTCCGCCGCAATCGATATCATGAGGAAGATGGGCCACATGCTTGGTTTTGGACTCGGGATCAACCAGCAGGGGGTCGCTGAATTCCCCATCTTTCCCTCTTCCTAAAGCCGATCTGGCTTTGGGTACGCACCTCCGGCCAAGAAGGCAAAAAGGGGGAAAGGTGCGGGAAAACTTCGAACCCTCTATGGTAACCCCGACAGCTACTTTATCCGTGAAGGTGGGAGCATCGTGTATGGGGGTCAACCTGAACCGTTTTGGGATCCAGAAACTGGCACCTGGCTGCCGGGATTCGAAATCTTTGCTGCGGACACCTGGTCCGATGATGAAGAGGAAATAGCAAAGGACAAGCTGGCAGAGGAAGAGTTCAAGAAGCAGCTGGTCCGGGCTAAGGAAGAGGCTGACTGGGTCATGGCAGTTGATCAAGGAAGCTTGGAGATGCTGTTCTCTCAAGTAGGTTTGGTTGGTGAAGAAGAAGAGGCTGAAGTGCTGATGCTTGGGCCCGACTCTCCGGACGTCATCGCGGATCCAACCTCTCTCATCGTGGAAGCTAAGGGTAGTTTAAACAATTGCTTTTTCACTCCACGCTTGACATGCATTGACAATGTACCTGAGTCTGACACGGAGTCTGTCGAGTTTAGGTCTATCTCAGAGTCGGAGTTTGTGCCTCTTGGCCCTCCACGTCATAGCTTCTACTTCGAGTTCGAGTCAACTGTACTTGGCAACCCGCTGGGGTTTTATGAAATGAATGACCCTGCTTCTGATTACTTTGCTGAATTATATATAAACTGTGTCGACCCCGACGATGAAGGAACAGACTTCGATGGGAACATTCCCGCTGAGTTGCGTTCCCTCATCGAAAGGGAAGACGAAAGGCATGCTCAGCCTCTAAAAGAAGAAGTGATTTCTATAAATTTGAAAGATGAGGATAACTCCCGAATGATGCAAATTGGTTCAACCCTGTCCCCCGAGGATCGTACCATGCTGATTGATCTGCTCAAAGAATACTTCGAGGTTTTCGCATGGTCTCACAAAGACATGCCCGGTATCGATCCTGAAATCGTGCAGCACCGAATTCCGTTGGCACCAGGGGCTGTTCCAGTCAAGCAGAAGCTCCGCCGAATGAGGCCAGATTGGGTAGAGAAGATCAAGGAGGAGGTCACTAAACAGATCGATGCTGGGTTCCTAAGGGTTGCTGAATATCCGAAATGGGTGGCTAACATTGTGCCGGTTCCTAAGAAAGATGGGAGAATCCGAGTCTGCGTCGACTTTAGGGATTTGAACAAAGCAAGCCCCAAAGATAGTTTTCCCTTGCCCCACATCGATGTGCTTGTGGACAACACGGCGGGGCATGCTTTGCTCTCTTTTGTCGACGGATTCTCAGGTTACAATCAGATCTTTGTGGCACCAGAGGATCAAGAGAAGACTACCTTCGTCACCGAGTGGGGTACTTACTGCTATGTGATGATGCCGTTTGGGTTGAAGAACGCCGGCTGTACTTTCCAGCGGGCCCAGACCACTTTGCTACACGATCTGATCCACAAGACGGTCGAGGTCTACATCGACGACATGATTGTCAAAGCCAAGGAGAAGGAGGATTTCATCCCAGCACTCAGACAATTTCTCGAAAGGCTCCGCAAATACAACGTGCGTCTTAATCCACAGAAGTGCACATTTGGAGTCACAGCAGGCAAAATGTTGGGGTTCCTGATCACCGCGAGGGGAATTGAGGTCGATCCCTCCAAGATTACAGCAATTCTCGAGATGGAACCGCCACGGTCAGAAAAGGGAGTGCGAAGCTTCCTGGGTAAGGTTCAGTTCATTAGCCGATTCATAGCCAAGCTCACACTGACTTGCGAGCCACTGTTCCGTTTGCTCAAGAAGGATGTTCGTTTCGAATGGACAGAGAAATGCCAAGCTGCTTTCGAATCTATCAAGGCGTATCTGAGGAATCCGCCAGTCTTAATGCCGCCTACATCGGGTCGACCTTTGATCCTGTATTTGTCCGTCACCCCGACGTCTACGGGATGTTTGCTGGCGCAGGAAGGAGATAACGGAGTCGAGAAAGCCATTTACTATCTGAGCAAGAAAATGGTGGGGAGTGAGGAACGTTACACCCCTCTGGAGAAGACATGTTGGGCGCTAGTTTGGGCTACCAAAAAGCTTAGACACTACATGCTAGCCTATTCGGTGAAGCTGATTTCTCGGATGGATCCTATCAAGTATCTGTTTGAGAAGCCAGCGCTCACCCATAAGCTAGCACGTTGGTTGCTTCTGCTGGCTGAGTTCGATCTCCAATATGTCACGAGAAAGTCGGTAAAGGGCCGTGCCGTAGCAGAATTCCTGGCCGACCACCCAATCGACGGACCTGAAGACGTGGATTTCAATTTCCCGGACGAGGATGTGTTGACAGTTGTCGAGGAAGTTTGGATACTCTATTTTGATGGGGCTGCGAATCAATGAGGATTTGGAATCGGGGTACTGCTTATCACGCCTGCTGGGGCTCATATCCCGCTCGCCTTCAAGTTAAACTTCGACGTCACCAACAATCAAGCTGAGTATGAGGTCTGCATCGTCGGAATGGAAGCTGCTATTGCATTGGGAGTCGAGAAGCTTGAGATAATCGGGGATTCGAACCTAGTGATCTCTCAAGCTAATGGAGACTGGAAAGTCCGTGAGGAAAAGCTGAAGCCTTATCACCAAGATTTGGAAGAACTGATTCCTCGCTTCAATAAGGTGACCTTCACCCACATTCGACGCTTGAAGAATCAGTTCGCCGATTCCTTGGCGACTTTGGCTTCAATGATCGAACTTCCAGTAGGGGTCCGGATGCGGCCAGTTGTGATTGAGCAGAGGGACTTGCCCGCTTATGAATATGTCAACGCCATTGATGATGTCGATGATGGCCTACCCTGGTACCATGATATCTGGAATTTTGTCGAACGAGGGGAGTTCCCTGCTGGGGCTTCAAGGAAGGATCGGGTTGCTCTGCAAAGGCTGGCTGCTCAGTACATCATTTGTGGAGGGAAACTGTATCGAAGGTGTCACTGTGGAATGCACAAGCTGTGTGTCAACGGGGCCGAAGCAACAAGGATAATGGAAGAGATTCACGAAGGAGTCTGTGGTCCCCACATGAGTGGAGTCATGCTTGCACGGAAGATCCTTAGGCAAGGCTACTACTGGTCAACAATGGAATCTCAATGCATCGACTACGTGCGGCGCTGTTTCAAGTGTCAAATTCATGCCAACCTGCAGCATGTTCCACCCTCTAAATTACATGGCATGACCTCGCCGTGGCCGTTCTCGGTGTGGGGAATCGACGTTATCGGGATGATCTCGCCTCCTGCTTCCAATGGTCACAGGTTCATACTAGTGGCAATAGATTACTTCACTAAGTGGGTCGAGGCTGAATCTTACAAAACTCTGACAACGGTTCAAGTGGCTCAATTCATTCGAAAGAACATCATCTACCGTTATGGCGTTCCTCAGGCGTTCGTCTCAGACAATGGGAGTCACTTCAAAGGGAGGGTCCTGGACCTCTTCGAGGAATTCGGCATTGAGATCCACCGATCAACAACCTATCGTCCGCAAACGAATGGAGCAGTCGAGGCCGCTAACAAAAACATCGAGGTGATCATCAAGAAGACTATTGAGTCCGCAAGGGATTGGCACGAGCAGCTGCCTCTGGCGCTTTGGGGGTACAGGACGTCAATTCGAACGTCAACCGGTGCAACTCCTTTCTCCCTGGTCTACGGAATGGAAGCAGTACTCCCTATCGAACTTGAGGTTCCCTCTCTGAGGATCATGGTCGAAAGCGGTCTCGAAGAATCTGAATGGCTCAGCGGGAGATTTGTCGAACTAATGCTATTTGATGAAAGGAGACTCCGGGCTCTGTATCATGTTCAAGGTTACCAGCGTCGAATTGCCCGGGCGTTTGACAAGAAGGTGAAATCCAGGGGCTTAATCGAAGGAGACATGGTCACAAAGGAGATACAGGCTCCAGTATTCGACGCCCGCGGAAAGTTTCGACCGAAGCGATCCGGGCCTTTCATTATCAAGACCATCCTGTCCGGGGGTGCTGCTCAGCTCATCGATCTCGACGGCAACGAATTCAACACTTTGGTCAACCTGGATCAACTCAAACGCTTCTACCCCTGAGAGATGCTCGTTGGACCGAAAACCACAAGGGTGGGCGGTTCCAAGCAAAAGTTAGAGCAGCCTGCTAGACCGAAAACCTGTGAAGGCGGTCTAGGCAAAAATAAATAGGCAAAAGTCGAAAGCTCGCTAGGCCGAAAACCTGTTAAGGCGGCGCTAAGCAAAAGTTAGAGCGTAAAAGGAGAGGTAAAATACACGAGCGAACCTTGGCCTGAACTACGTTCTGACCTGATTCCTTGAAAAGGGATACGTAGGCAGTCTCATCATGAGACCCGGTCACATTCTATCAAAGCGATCCAGTGTTCGACACTCCGTTTCCATGTCAAGATCCAAGCAAAGTCGAGGAGCGAGCCGAAATTTCATTAAGGAATCAGAAGGGGGAAACCCTCCGTCTTTCAACTTTATTTATAAAATTACTACTTCTGATACACAAGCTGAGCATAAAAGCCTTAAAACAACTAAGCATAAAAACAGAACAGATGCTTGAGAAGCCTAACGGCTCACAGTTTATTCTAAAAACAGCAAAGTAGTCCGGAGTCAATCAATGTTCTCTCTTGCTTCAACATCTGCTCTTAGCCATTGTCGATAAACGTTCCTCAGTCTGGGAGTGAAATCTGGAGACTCTGCTTGAAGGGCCCTGTGGCCCCAGCGCCTTTTGTACCCATTCAGGGTCTGAGCATTGAAGTTGGGGATTCGAAAATCCCCGGCAGTGACGCTGACATTCCCCTGAGGGATACCCAGTTGACGAAGGGTGCGGCCCGGGATGTAGAAGGTGAACTGTGTCAGCCCTGCAATCACCACCCTGTCAAAACCCTCTGAGTGAACCACCATTCCCCCCAATTCCAACCATAGGCACCTCCAAGCAATTTCATCCGGCTGTACCTCCTGCATGAAAGCAAACCACTCCATTTCATTCATCTCTGGGTACCTCATTCCCCGCTGGTGAATTCTCTTCGGGAAAAGATCCCAGCCAGCCTCCGGAGGATGCAACAAGCTCAGTTTGTCTGATAGCCATAGCTGCGTGAGTGAAAAGACAAGTCAGAAACCAGATAAAAGCCTGAGTGAAAAGACAAGTGAGTAGCCAGCAAATAGCCTAAACCGAGCGTCGAGGTAAAATGAGAAAGTGCGAAAAACCAGAAAAAGGTGAGCTGAGTGAGTTTACCTGAAGGAGCAATGGACTGCCGCTGAAGGTGAGCGACACCCCAGAATATACCGAGTTTAGGCCGATAAGTGTCTCGGCCAGAACCAGAGGGATAACATTTGCCGGTCCGGGCCACCCATCTGGAGGGCAACGCTCACGAGTAGGGAGCTGACCCGCCCATCCGCAGGGATAAGCAAGTAGCCAGCTAAGAGACAGATCACCAGGGCCAGTCGACGCCGCGCCTGCCAAGCCATGTCCCCTAAGTCACCCTCAGGACTATATCGCTCGATCAGCTGCAGGATATGGACCTGACCACCCTCCAACATGGAATTGGCCAAACCTCTAGGAATGTCAAGGGCAGTGGCCAGCAACCTGGGCATGCTCACCTGGTAGGGAGGAACGACGAGCGTCGGAGATGAGTAAGTCCGGAGGTATGCTTGGAATTCCTCAACCGTCGGACATATCTCGTCGTCACCAAAACGAAAAACATGGACGTCCGGTCCCAGAACCGGAGCGCAGCCCTCAGGAGGGCCGGGCGGAGCGGCACGTGCCGCAAGTACCGGAACGAGGCGAGGCCGTGGTATTGAAAGTTCAGCCAATCGACACTTATCATTTCCGCCAACCAAGATTTGATCAGAGTTGGAATTGGGTTTGCCATTTGGGACCAGCAATTCAATTGGCTGAACATAGGAGTAGGATATATCAGTGTGGCCTCAATGCGTGCAAGCATTCCATCTTATACCAAGCCACGAATCTTACTTCCTATTCTAAGTTCAAAACCAAAAGCTAGCATCCAAACCCTCCTTACAATGAAGGACACTGCCTTCTGAAAGCCAGAAACCGTGTGCAAACCGTGTGAGGGTGAAGACAAAGGGGTAGCCAGAAAAAGGATAGACAGTCAGACAAGTGGCTCTGTGTCACATTTTACTGGCGCACGCCATTCATCGACAGGCGCACGCAGGACATCTTCCTATACCGGCGTACGTAGCTCAACTACTGGCGCACGCAAGTCAGACCTGCACCAGATGCCAGCAATCAGCAGCAACTGTCAACAAGCAACCGTTCTCAATTCTGGGGCTTGTTTAGCAAATTTGTCGATCCGTGCAAGTCATAAATGATATTTGGGACTGTAGGGAGGCGTCGGCTCGAAAACGTCGCGCCAAACGAAGGATTCGGACCTCCGGCGGCCCGTATCCTCCTAAATTTAGGATACGGAGACTCAAAATTCGTACCAAGGGTTTCGTGCCAAGTTTTCTTATACCGCACACGTCATATAGGCCTTATGTGATTGTGCGGGGGTGTCGGTTTCAGTCCGGGACCATATCGAGTCATTCTTGGCGTCTTATGTCTATTTTATGACATTTTTAGGCATTTTGCGGCTTATTTCCCATTTTGAGTCGTCTTTCTCGAGTCTTTCCACTCGTACGGGTCACTGTACGTCTATGTGGTCTCACAAAAGTGTCAGTTTCCCGTTCAGAGGAGGATTGGGCTTTTCGGCCCACCGATACAAAGCATCCGTATCCTCCGCGTGTCTTAAGGATACGTGACGTGTCCTGAGACTTTCCTTCCCTTTTATTCAAGCTAGGTCAGTCCTGCACATATCCTAGTGTATGTTGGTCGATTCAGAACATTTGTCAATGCATGTTAGACGTCAGCGTTTGTTTCATTTGCTTCTACCATCAATATCATCAAATTAGAAGTCGAATAAACAGGAAAAGCAATTATTATACTATCCAAAGCATGTATCTGTAAAAGTAAAAGGTGGAAATGTATGAAACGGCACAACGGCCCGAGCAAAGCAAACAAAAGTCATGTAGCAGGCACAACCGCCCATCAATCAACGGGCACGCAGGCCCCCATCTCAAAAATCGGATCAAGTCAAGTCAACAGTCAAAGGGCAGAAAGACAGTAGAGTAACTGAGGCTCAGTGGTAGCCCTCACTCGTCGAAGAGCTCGCGGGTGTCGCCGCTGTCGTCCTCGCTCTCCTCAGCTGCAGCTAGGTCTCTCTGAGTGGTCTTGAACCCAGGGTCGCTCGCAGACCCCGAGCCACTGCTGAGGGACGCGGACTCCTCGTCCTCGCCCTCGTCCTCCTCCTCTCTCCTCTTCTTCTGCGCGGGCCCCTCCGCCGGCCGCTTCTGAGCAGGCCTCTTCCGTAGCTCTCTCTGAGGCAGTGGTGACCCTTTGTCAGGGGCGATCAACACCCCTCTGGTCTCGGGCCGCGCGGTCCTCGCCGGTCGCTGGACCACGGCAGGAGCCTTCTTCTTGCCCTTCTGAGAGGCTGGCTTTGCTGACTGCCGCCTAGAAGCCGCCCTAGCGTGTCCCTGCATTGTCAATTCAATTCAACATCAATATTGTGCATAGTGTATATGTAAATGCTGAAACAGGAATCAAGGGCAGGTACTTCTAACATGCATTGTAACAGACATGCACAGCTGATAAGTATCGAATTCGGAATTCTCGGTTATACCTGAGGCTGCGCGGTAGGCGCTGGAGCTGCCGGCGGGTAGTGCAACTGCAAGGGAGTACCACTGGCTATCTGGTGGAATTTCTTCTCCATGGCAAGCATCAAGCGCATGGACTCCCTCGCCCACTCTAGCGGCACCTGAATCACAAGTATTGAAAATCAAAGGCAGTTCAGATACAAGGCAAATATGATACAGGAAACAAGGAATAAATGAAAGCTGAAAGTACATCATACCGGTCCTGTGACCTCTGCTGGCTCTGTCCGGGCAGGCTCGAAACGGACATCCGCAACCTCCCCCTGAGGGTCACGTACATACAACGTCCAAGAAAGCTGGGTAAGTCCCGTCGACTCCGCGTACTCGCTCCTCTCCTCAGGCCTCCTCCTCCTCCGGCCCTGTCTCTCCTCACCAGCAACCAGAGCCTCGTTCCTCACCGCCCTGTGCTCCATCACTCCAAGCGCTCCCGCCAGGTATCGCCTCCGGTAAACGGCGTAGTCTCGCTCTCGTCTCAGAAAGGGAGCCGCAGGAACAGGAACAGTGAACCTCCTCAGCTCTCTCAGCGTGTACCTCCCAGTGTGCGAAGCACGAAGCGGAAGTGGCCCAGGGACAAAGAACTCGGACGAGTCGAGTGACTGTCGCGTCACCCGATCGCCCAAGTACCACTGCCACCCGAAGGCCGACTCCAGCAGCACCCGGCTCGCCGTCACCACTCTGCTCCGCGCAAGGTACTCAGGCTCAGGCCCTGCAGACCTCCAAGGGTCCCACTCCACCTGCAAAGCAATCAAAGGCATCAGCGACAGCATTAAAGCAATTCAAAGGCATGAACTACCGAAAAGAAAAGGCAGGTCTCACCTGAGAATCCGTCAAGTGGTCGAGGTACAGCCGAAAGTCTGCAAGCGTCTTCTTCGACCTCTTCTTCCCGACGCGAAGTGGTCCCCAGACCATCGCTCGAGGAAGCACCCTCGGGTCCGGACTCCTATTCTCCGGAGGGTACATCCTCAGCACCTCGTAGGCCCACAACTGCGAGGTTTTCGAACAATCAAACAGACAAGGCATCAGAAATACAGTATATGCAAGATAAAGTGCAAATATGGAATGGAATTGAAAGACAGTATTGGTTCCTTACCTCCCACACTCTCCAGTACCCAGCAGCTGCCCTACTCCCTCTGGAGAACTCACCCAAGAAACAGTAGCACGTGCCCAAGGCCGCTCCTCCCCAGTCGAACCGAGAAGCCGACCGCAAGTCAAAAAGGGCCGGCAGGTAGGACAAGTGCACCGTGGACCTCTTGTTTGGGTACAGAGTAGCCCCGAACAAGTACAACAAGTAAACCCTGGCCAGCCGTGCCAACTCTAACTCGGGGACCTCCTCTCCTGCCAACTCGAACACCGGGACCCTCCGCTCTACGTGCCTCGCAAACTGGTCGTATGAGACCATCTTTGAGCTCCCCGCCGGCACCATGCCTAAGAACCACTGCAGCGCCTCCCTGTCTCTGTGGATCCCCGAGTCGAACGGGATCAGGTCCCCTCCTACCCTCAGGCCCGTGATGGCGGCAAAGTTTGTCGGAGTCACCGTCATCTCCCCAATCGGGAAGTGGAAAGAGTTCGACGCGTCCCACCACCTCTCCGCTAGGGCAGACAGTACCCCGTGGTCGCTCCTCACCGCTGTCAGCGTGGGGATGAACACGCCAAACCCCACCGCGTCCACCAGCTCTCGTGCCCCCGCTGGCAAACTCAAGTACAGCCCGAGCGAGTGTGCCGGACCGCCGTGCCCCCGCGAGCTAACCACTCCTCTCTGCACATCACAACAACCAAAGCAACAGAAATAGCATCAGTACAGCAGTTCAAATTCAGTGGATAGTCGAATCAAGGATCTAAAGCATCAAGGCATTCGTTCAGTCGATTCAAGTTTCAAGGCACTCATTCAGGCAATTATCGTTTCAAGGCATTTTTAGGTCGATTCAAGCTTCGAGCATTTATTCAGTCGCTTATCAAGCCACCGGGCACCCTATAGGTCGATTCAAGTTATCAAGGCAACAAAAGCATGATTATTCAGTCGATTATCGTTTCAAGGAACCCTATCGGTCGATTCAAGTCATTCGAGCGTCCTACAAAGTCAAGTCAGATGTCGGGAACAACCTATCAGTCGAGTGACGTTACATGGCATACTACAAGTCAATGACGTTTATCTACAGGCATTCTATGGTCGAATTGTGCAGTCGAAGCTCTCTACAGCCAGTCCAGTCTATTTCAAGTTGAGGTATCACTAACTCTACACAGTTAATCAAATGCAAAAGGTTCGAGTATCATGCGTCACAAGTGCGAAATGAAGACTAAGGGAGAGTTTTAAAGAGTGTACCTCGGTCCAGCCCCTGGACAAGTGCTGCTCACGGTCCCTCAGCACCAGCTCCTCGTCGTAGTCTCTCTGTAAAGAGACGTAGCTCTCAGTGCCCGACGCCACAAACACGTGCGGCTCTGGAGGAACGTACATCTCAGCCACAAACGGGGTACGAGGGGTCTGCCGCCTGGTCTCTGCTAAGTCCACGGCCACCTCGTACGCCCCAGGACCCTCCTCCTGCTCCCTCTCAGCCTCCTCGGTCTCTCGCACCAGCTCCGCCTGCTCTCTCTCCACCGCCTCGGTCTCTCTCCTCAGCCTCTCTGCCTCGTCAGACCGGGCTATCTCCCTCAGCCGCTCCTCGCGCGCCCTCTCGACTACTGCAACCACCTCAGGGTTCTCTCTCATCAACCGGGCAAGCACAAACTCACCCACAAACTCTACCAAGTCACGGCTCATGATCGGCTCATGACCGGACGATCCAGCCGGCGGCATAAACTCAATCCGCTCGGCATGATCCGCCCTCGGCACATACCCCTCCTCCTCTACCACCGCCGGGGCCTTGCCACTCGCCGGATCCCTCAAAGGAGTCTCCGGTCGGCCCTCACTAGCGCCACCACCACTGCCACTGCCACTCGCTCCGGCCAAACCCAAACCAGTCACGATCAAGCCCTCTACACTACTCCGGGGATCCAGCCGTTCAACCCGTGGGCCCCCGTAATCGAGGAAACTGGCTTACACCCCAGATCTACAGGCGCACGCCGCTCGTCGCCACCACCGGTCTCCTCTGCATGGCCATCGCCGCCCCCATAGACCCCTGTAACCTCTGCACTGATGCTCGACGAAGCCCCCGCAGCGGGTTGATCGTCGATTGGTGGTCTCACGGCCTCGCCTCCACCGGTCCCCAACTGATCGCCACTGTCGCCGCCTCCATTGCCGCCCCTGTCACCGCCGGTGTCTGCCATGAGTGAATATGGGTTTGTGGGTTTGTGGTCTTGAAGGAAGGATGAAGGAAATTGAGATTTGGGAGGAATTTGAGAGTTCTCGGAAGTTTTGAAACTGAAGTATGGCGGTTTCGTTCGTCCTCTGAGAGTTTAATCGATGTGGGAAACAACTGGGCCGGGTCTGGGCCGGATCTGGGCTCGGATATGTCAGTATCAGTGGCGCACGGTTCAAACCTATTGGCGCACGCCAGAAGGTTGTGGGCCTGAGGCCCATTTCACATTCCGTGGCCAAAATCAAGGCCCATGGTCATCAAATTAATGTCATCACTTCAGATTAGATGGTCACTCCCCAAGCAGAGTCCGTCCAAAGTCAATCAACGACGATTTATCCGTCCAAATTCAAATCAACGACGATCTATCCGTCCAAATCCAAATCAACGACGATCTATCCGTCCAATTTCAAATCAACGGCGATCTATCCGTCCAAATTCAAATCAACGACGATCTATCCGTCCAATTTCAAGTCAAACAAGTAACCCTGAGTTGCTTTCAAATGGATTCTTCCCCAGGAGAGTCCCCCAACAAGTGACGGCCTGTTCTGTCCATCTCAATTCAACGACGATCTATCCGTCCAAAATTCAATCAACGACGGTCCATCCGTAGGACCGTATCTTTCTCAAAGGAGCCAGTTCACGGCTTATCACTCCCCAGCTGAGTCAGCCGCCCCGGCCGCGCTATCAAAAGCCAATGCCAGCATCGACTCAGCCAAGCAAAGGGAGTACTCTACACAGTCCATAAACCTCACCACAATCATCCTCCAACCCTCAACTCTCAAGCTCAAGCTCAAACCATCCATCAAAACTCAAAAGCAAAAAAAGGTATACCACCTTTGCTTCCTGCTTTCTGTTCTGACCCCTGAGGGGGGCTAGCAAGGCCAAGGCTGGTAATCTATACCAGTCCTGGCCCTAATGCTGGCAAGGTTTCAAAAACCGTGCACAATGATCAGTGGCGCACGCCAGTACTGAGTGCCGTACGCCAGTCATGGTAGTACGTGCAAAACTGGCGTGGGGATCATGGATCATTGTTTTCTTGCTTTCTATTAGTTCTGGTCACCCTGATGCATGCTAAAAACCAGTTTATTGTCTTCTGTATTTAGAACTGCTTTCTCTTCCATCTGTATTTTTGCTTAGTTTGGCCTTCTGGGTCCTTCTGGTCCTGCTCCAGAACCCAGAGTGTGCAAAGCCAAAGTACTGGAACAAAGAGACAACTGGCGTACGGTTCTTTATAAGTGGCGTACGGTAGTGGTCTACATTCCAGTGGCTTGGCCCTTGCATGGATCTTCCATCCAGGCCTTTGATCATCCTCCCCTCACTGTTTAAGGGGTTTTCTGTCCATTTGGTGGCTTTTAGCCCATTAATCTGTCTGTAATAGCTTAGTAATCCATATTTAACTGCGTGGTTTGTCCTGGGTGTGCACTGGTCCTTTCCAGAGCCCAGAGGGTTGACAACAGAAGCTGTGGTCTTAGGCTTACCGGCGCACGCCAGTTGTGGTGTGGCGCACGCAGGTCATGACTGCATGCAGTGGCTTGGCCAGTGCATGCAGGCTTGTTCCTGTATGCGCTATCTCACAGTCAGTGTGCTCCAGTCTGCTTAAAATGTCCACAAAAGCTTGTTCTCAATCTATTATACTTGTATAGATCAAACATCAACATCCATAAACATTTTGTCACATTTTTGTACATAAATGCAACTTGTTTACAGTTTTTAATCCCTATTAACTGTTCCCCCGCCCTAACTGGTTAAAAGAATGATCAAATAAAGAGAGAAATGCAAATGTTTTATAAAATGCCTGAGTAGAGACCGGTCTCCGGACTGGGCGAGGGGGGGTGCCATAAAACCCTTCCCCTCTCGTAATCTGGCTCCCGAACCTCAAGATCAAAGGTGACGACGGTCCAGTCTACAAAAGCCTTTTTCAAAATCAAACAAACGCAATCCAAACGTTTTCAAAAGGACGGTTTCTTGGGTACTAACCGCAAAACCCGAGTGGCGACTCTCTGATTTGCGAAGCGTTTCGCCGCGCTTTCCAAAAAGGGCGCACCCGGAATTTTCACATACTAAAAATGCGGGGATTTTTGGGTCGTGTGCCCACACTAACAGTATAAAACTATGACAACCTTTCACAAGTCAAAACTTATCTCAAAGAGAGACAGAGTTATGCAAGGACTATTCTTTATCTCAAGAGAGATAAACTTCATCACAAACTCTTGATAAAATAAGCATGAATTCATCTTCTACTGCAATTAAAACTCTAAAGAGTACTAATCATTGAATCAAACAAGAGTTTCAGATATAATGCAACACATAGTCCTAACCTGCTTGGGATTTCCTGTCCTAATTTGGAAAGAGTTCTATGGCTTTCTACAATATGCAAGGTTTCGGGTAGTCTCAAAGGGTGCCTCGTTAGGAGTTTGCTGGAACCTCTAACATAGCCCGTGTCATGCCGGGATAACAGGTGAACTCAACGTGGGTTGCCCGCTCGATGCACATGAAAAAGAATTAAATAAAGCAAATATTAATTCCATGTTGAACTTTCTGGTTATGGCTCTCAAATCCCCAGCAGAGTCGCCAAAAACTGTAGACACCTCCCAAACGGGGCATCGCCATACAGATTGATCACGTTTGTTTGCTCGATTGGTTGCTTGCTTCGTAAACCAAAATCATGGACATTCCCATGGCTAGGAACATCGCCACATGATAGCGGTTATCATCAAAACAGAGTCGCCACCCAGTTTATTAAAACTGGGAAAATAGATAGAGAGTCTGGGTACGGGAGCCAAAAGTACAATAAGGGGAAGGTGTTAGGCACCCCTCTTTACCCAGTCGTGAGACTGGCCCATAATCATTCAACATAAGACATGTAGATGCTTTGTTTAATTCCAACACATAGTCTGTTTATTTATTCCTTTAAACAGTAAGCAAAGTGAGCCAGTGCGATAAGTAAGCATGCATTCAGAAAGCAGAAGAGCAAACAAAGCTGTCCCAGGAAATCGATTACTCGGCCGGTGAATGGATGTCACGGCCGAGTAATCACACTGGTTTAATGTACCGGCCGAGGGATTGAAGCCCCGGTCGGTGTTCTTCCTCACACCAGAATATACGTTTAACAGATGATCAGAAAGCTATGATTAAGCGTAAGAACGATAAATAAAACAAACCAGAGGCCGTTGGGCCTCACCACCTTGATCCCTCAGTTGCTTGATTGCCTTCGGATTGGGTGTGATTGACTGATTGCTTGATTGAAAACCCTAGGGTTAGGGTTTGAACTTCGGGGTTTGATCGCCGGATTGACGGCTACCTTCGGGAGGTTAGGGCTTTTGAAGAGTGGGTTTGAGAGAGTATTTTGACAGAGTTTCGTGGCTTGATTGAGTGTGTCGGTCTATCAATTTCTGTGTGTATTTCGGAGCCCAAAGGCTCCTTTATATAGGCATAGGGATGACTCACTCCGGCCAATCAAATCATGAGATGACAATTGCAATTGCAATGCATCTCTAACTCTACGTCGTAATCTCTGAGCGTAGCCCGAACGCATCGGGAAGGTAGTGTAGTTGGATCAAACCAAACGTCTGACAGAACGTTCCAGAGTCTGGAAAAAGGTCGATCTGGCGGCCGAGCAAAGGATGTCGCGGCCGTGGAATGGATGTCTCGGCCGAAGGATAGATCTTGCGGCTGAGGAATTGATCTCTCAGGGAGGTTTTGCTGGCAACAGGTTGCTCGGGTGAGGAATTGATGTTTTGGCCGTTAGATCGATGTTACGGCCGCCAGATGGATTCTCCTAGGCTTCCGTATTTCTGTCTGAAAGGCTGTATGGCTCTGAATTGGGTCCTCTAAGTGGTTCAAAGTTCTCACCGAAAGTCCTAAGGTCCTCAAGGAAGCAATCAGCAATCACTGTATCCGTTTCATCATCGGGATTATCCCAAGGTGGGACTTGAAATAATTGTTAGGCCAAATTGGGGTGTCTACACTATAGTCTTGTAATCTAGTAACGGTTGCATGAAAACCGTTGCTATAGATCTGTTTCTAGTAACGTTTTGCAAACCATTGCTACACACCATCTATATCGACTGTTTTTTCAACCGTTGCTAAAAAAACCGTTGGGAGATCCCAAATTTCTTGTAGTGATTACTTTATCACTTGTAGCGAATATATTTATAATACTCCCTCCGTCCCTTTATTACAGTCCAGTATTCCATTTTGGGCTGTCCCTTAATAAGTGTCCATTTTGTAAAGTTGGTGGGTAAAAGTTGGTGAATTGTCTATTTTGTCCCTAAAAGTAGATTCCATTTTGAAAAGTTAGTGAGTAAAAGTGTAATGATGATGGGTAAGTAGGGAAAGTGAAGGAAAAAGTTGATGTGAAAGGTATAATGATGATGTCTTTTTAATAAGTTGGAGTTACGAAGCAGGACATTTAAAAAGGGACGGAGGGAGTAACATAAGTTGAATTATCTTTGTATGTGTTTATCTATGTATAACGATATATATGGATATAGATAGAGATATATATTATCGTTAATACTTAGGTATATCATTAATGTTTGACAGGATCATTTGTGATGAAATGTATATACGTACACATGACTACATACGAAGCTGTATCAGTCTTATAAATGTGTTGTACCGGCCAAGTTCCAACCCGTTTTGTGTCATTTTTGGGCCCGTGTCAATTATCCAAATCATTCACTTTTTAAAACACGTCAAGAACATACATCAAACCAAAAATCAAGTTGATTGGATGAGGATTTTGAAATGATTTTATTTTGAAATAAATAAGATAATGGGTTTCTCTTTTTTGTGCAAGATAAATGTATTTTAAAACAATATCAAACGGTATTCGATTAAATTAATTTTTGGTGTGGTATATGTTCTTGACATGTACTAAAAACTAAACGGTTTGGATCATTGACTCGCACTGGAAGAGGGCCCAAAAATTGGCCGAAATTGAATAATCCAGACCATTTATAGGACTAGAGATGATCCAATCCATTACATACACGGTTTCAAAAAATCCCATTACCTACAACATATTGTCTTATCGGATTAATAATAATGCCATACATCCAACGTTGTTGCATATTACCACGTTTTGTTATTATGGATTTTCAGTCCGGAACATGAAATTTGAATTTAAAATACCAAATATATGATCACATTAACTAAATAAATCAAGCAACGAAACGTCCCTGTAATTCCCTACATGTGGAGACAAGGTTGGGCTTTTTTCACTACAAACAAAGAAAGTTATGCCTAACAAAATTGGACGGCTAAATTGTGATTGAATGATGCATGAGAGAGATGTGGATATTGTTGGATGGATTAGGATTAGGATTAGGATTAGGATTGGGATTGGGAAAATGACGATCAATCTGAAAATCGAAACATTTTTTTTTTCAACCGAAGAAGCAAATTCATTAATTAAGCAAAACGGCATCTACAGATAACTCCAAATACAGAATATGACATACAATAAGTATAGATTTCCACCCCAATATAGAGAAACAGAGACACAACACAAGAAAAGACTAAGAGACGAAACTAGTGTCTAGTGCCTATGCAAGAGCCAAATGCTCACTTCTTCACACCATCAACATGGCCGGCTAACGTGGAGCTAGTGCCCAAACATCACCGTCTCGGGATGGCGGAGCTCCGAATCAAAGATAACATTAAACTTGTGGAAATAAGTCACCCGATCTAGGAAAACCAGATCGAAACAAAATCACCTGAGAAGAACCATCGGGACAAAAATCGGACCCAACATCCGGACAGAAACCGGCCTCAACATCTGGACATAAACCGGCCTCAACATCTGGACATAAACCGGACAAGAGTCCAGACAAAACAAAAACTAAACACAAAATCAAAACCCTAACCTGCCGAAAACACTCAAAACAGCCACCGCAGCACTGCTGCCACAACCACCGCACTAACCACAGGAATCACGACAGCCCCTACTGCCACCATGCCCAGTCCCAACACACCATATCCACTCACAGCATCGTCACCAACAACCCAGCAAAATCGCACCATCAACCACCTGAAACGGCCAAAGCGCCGCTAGGCAAGAGACCGGCTACCTCCAACAAGGTAGAACGGCGGTCCACAATGGAATCCAGAAAGCCTACGGAATGGGATACATCCAGCAGAGTATCCGGCGGGATCTTATCGGAGGGGGAAGGGGGTGGAAACGAGGAGGGAGGAGGGAAGGGGAAGAGGGAGGGGGAGAACAACTGCCCACGGAGGAGAGGAGCGCCGACAATGGAAGGGGAGAAGAAAAAGGAAGAGAGAGAGGCGCCTAGAAGAGGAGGCGGCGCCTACCCCCCAAGCAAACAACGGCGGCTAGGGTTTCTCCGGTAAAAGTTTAAATAGAGAAAGAAGAGAGAAGGGAGAGCCCCATGCAAATATGTTTTTATAACCGAATTTTCATGTCAACTTGAACGTACCTCAACAAAAAATGAACATATATATATAATTTACGTGAATTAAACAAAAAAGATATATATGAAAGGCAAAAGGAGAATGAGATTGGGTTTTCAAAATTAAATGAAATACGCGTAAATTAGGGTGCTTCCGATAGTGAAAAATTTGTAGATTTTTATTTGTAGTTGAGAAGTTGTTAGGTATTTCCGGTAGTGAATAAGTTGTTGAAAAATGTCAAGTTGTTTTCGGTAGTGTAATGACCCTGATTTTTGGTAAGTAAAAATTTTGTTAAATATTTGAATTTTTGGCTAGGAATCCTACCTTTCCTAGGATAATTCGATTCCAACCAATTAGTTAGCCAAATCAATTGGATTCTAAGCCTAGTTAAACCTCCCTAACCATTTTCGAACCTTATGACCCTTATGAATCCTCCTAATTCCTAGGTGCACATCTTGAACCTTGTGACCCTTTCTACATCCTAGTTGAACCCTTCCAACACTAGACTAGAAACTCATTGCACTTTCATGACTACTCATTTCAAGACTTTATTCCTTATCATTTCTTCTTCCAAGTATATCTTTTCTCATCCTTTACCCATTGAACAATAGTTTGTAGGGAAATTCTTATCCTTTGAGTAATAGAATTAGTTTCCAACCATTTAGTTAGGCAAACCTAAGTACCAATTGACTTAGTTACATTTCCCTAGCAATTAAGAACCTTTGGACAAACCCTTCCCTAACATTTATAAACCATTGGACCATAAGAAGCCACCATTATGCTTCCAAAAGAAGACAAACTAGCCTTGCCATGCATGCACACCTAATGTAATCATGACTACACCTAGGTGCACTTTCTAGGAAACTTTTAACCATTGGACATTAGGATGCCACTTGGAGACTCACCTTTAATCATTACCTTCCTTAAGACCTATTAGGGCTACCTAGACCTAAGTATACCTAGTTATATATATATATATATGTATGCTTGCTAGGGAATGTTGTGACCATTGGGTAATAACTTGTCATTAAAGCCTTAACCTTTAATCATTACACCTCCATAGCCTTATAAGCCTACTTGGACCTAAACCTTTAAAGTCTTACACACACACACACACACATATAGGCACATGGGGAATAGAGAGAGAGAGAGAGAGAGAGAGAGAGAGAGAGAGAGAGAGAGAGAGAGAGAGAGAGAGCAGAGAGGGAGAGAGGAGGAGAGAGAGAGAGAGAGAGAGAGAGAGATGTGTATGCATGTGTGTACACTTTCACAAGCTACTCTTTAGCCCTATTTTAGCCTTAAGCCTATTTGCCATGCCAACCTATTTCTAGTCTTTTCAAGCACACAATCTAGCCTTTAATCATCCTAGAACTTAGCCCTTAAACACCTATATTTTGACTACAACCTAGACCTAGGAATGACTAAACATGGAAGGCTAACATCCTATACTTGTAAGACTTACAACCTAGGTCATTATCACTTAGATTTACCTAGAAAGCCTAAGATCCTACTTGCCTTTTATAGCCTTATGCCTAAAGAGTTGAATTAACCAATGAGAGAATAGACTTAGCATGCTTTCAAGCATGATTTGACAACACAATGAGAGGTAGAGAGAGAGAGGGGTGGCCGGCCAAGAGAGGGGAGGGAGAGCCCAACATTTTGCTATAAATAGGACCCCATACTTGCCATTCAACTCACACCTTCCATCCTTCAACTTCTCTCTCTAGAAATCCTTGTGTTCTTGCTTTGTTCTTCCTTGTTCTTGGTGTTCTTGAATTTCTTCTTGAGTTCTTCAAGAAACTTGTAGACACATCCCAAACGGGGCATCGCCATACAGATTGATCACGTTTGTTTGATTGGTTGCTTGCTACATAAACCAAGATCGTGGATATTCCCATGGCTAGGAACATCGCCACACGATAGCGGTTATCATGGAAATAGAGTCGCCACCTAGTTTAAGAAAACTAGGAAAAACAGATAGAGATTCTGGGCACGGGAGCCAAAAGTATGATAAGGGGAAGGTGTTAGGCACCCCTCTTCAACCAGTCATGAGACTGGCCCATAATCGTTCAACATAAGACCGATATCTACTTTATTTAATTCCATACAAATAAACCGGTTATTTAAGCCTTTAAACAGTTAATAAGGTGAACCAGGATGAGTAAGTAAACCACATGCATCAGAATAAATAAAACAAAAAACTATTCCAGCAAATGGATTCCACGGCCGGTGAATAGATTTCACGGCCGAGGGATCCCGATGGATTGATGTACCGGCCGCGGGAACGAAGTCCCAGCTGGTGTTCTTCCTCACACCAGAATACGAACAGTTAGTAGAAAGAACTAATTAAAAGCATGAGACGGAAATTAAATCAAACCATAGGCCCCTGGGCCTCACCACCTTGACCCCTCAGAGATTGATTGCTTGGATTGCGATTGATTGTAGATAATAGTGGTTGATTGTGGTGGTCAACTTCACAAAACCCTAGAACAAAGTGAGTTCTTTGGAGGTTTTTACTCTCGGATGCGGCTTCTCACGGGAGGTTAGGGTTTTTGTAGAGGATTGATAGGAGATGATTTCTGTAGACTTTGGGGGTGGATCATGAAGTGGAGAGATGTGTATTCCGGAGCTCTAGAGGACCCCTATTTATAAGGTTTCGAATGGCCGATCAAACGGACGAGATTAACCCAATTGATATGGAAGTTTAGGGCTTCAAGACCTCTATGGTAAGTGTATTCGTAGCCCCGAAGTAATGGTTCGTGGCTGCTAGGGTTTGGGCGAACGGATCGAAAAGCTGTTGAACATTCCAGAATCTAAAAAACAACGATCTGCGGGCCGCCAAATGGATGTCTCGGCCGCTCAATGGATTTCGCGGCCGTGAAAAGGATTTTCCAGCCAAAGACCAAACTTCGTGGGCTCGCTCCGGACACTCTCAAACTCGGTTTTGCGTGTTCTTTGGACTCTTGGAAAGCTTGTTAAGTCTACTTTGTAACCCAAGTGGTTTGGATCAAATATATTTAGTACATCAAAAGATATGACGATTTTACCCTTAGTGGGTCAGAAAAAGAATTGTTTTGGTAAAATTCTCGTATCTCCCTCGTCTCAAATTGGTTTAAGGCTTATAATATATCAATAAAGAGGGTTTTGAAAGTACTATAAGACAGTGGAATCCAACCACAAAAATAAGGAAGTTTAGTTTTTGAAAAATGGGCTGAAAGCAGACTTAATTGAAGATCGACGATGCTACCAAGGCTAAAACACGTGTTAACACATTTCTATCCACTCAAAGTGTCGCTTGGCACTCCTATCACCTATTCCAAAGTGTTCCTTAATCCCTTAAGAGTTCCACAAAGTTCCTAAGGCTTTCATGAAGTCAACCACGACAACCACATATCCTATTCATCATCGGGATGGTCCCCAAGGTGGGACTTGAAATAATCGTTAGGCCAAATTGGGGTGTCTACAGATGCCCCTCTTTGATTGAACTTGGATAGACTGCGAGGCGTATTCAAGTAAAAGTCAAAGCCATAAAGCTACCCAAATTTGGCGAAACAACCATCTCAAGAGTTTTGAAAACATTTTGTGTATGGTCGAGCCGGGTGGCAGCCTACGTATTTCACAGGAGAAATTCAGACCAATCGTAGTTCGGGGCAACCCAAAACAAAAGCACAGAGCTTTATAGGAGAAATTTGCCATCGGGCCATACTAAGCCTTCGAGCGATGTACTTGAGCTATGCCAGGATTTTGGTGGAGAGTAGTTGAAGGAGCGCCGAGCTGCCGGGGAAATTCTTGCGGAGAGCATCTTCAGTATTTTGGGGTAGATCAATACACAGCGGGTGAGTCGTTTGCTTTTCATGATCATCCTTACTTTGATTGAGGAGAGCTCGGTAGAGTAGCCTATCCTTGCAAATGAGCTTGATGGAAAAGATGTAATTGGGTGGAATCCAACTATCTTCTGGAGACAATCGGACACCGGTTTTGAGATGGGGGGCACAAGGCCAATAACTGGAGCACGGAGCGTTTGGATGGGAGAACCGAGGCACAGAACCGGTTGCAATCATGAGGCAAGAGCCTGAGGAGTCAGAGCTTGCAGCTTGACGTGATGGAACCGAGGCGTAGAGCCGGTATCAATCATAAGGCAAGGGCCTGCGGAGTCGGAGCTTGGAGCTTGAAGTGATAGAACTGAGGCATAAAGCCAGTTGTAACCTATTTCAAATGCAAACACAGGGTATATTTGATAGCAAAATGCATTCAACTAGTGAATCCTATGAGTGTAGCACCAGGTCATTCAAGGGAATATTCAGGCAAAACAAGTCTAGTGACTCACAAACATCATCATAATGCATCAAGAGATACAACGCCATGAGGCGTATAAGACGAGAGACGTAATTTTGACATATGTGCACTCTATTTGGAATTTAGAATGTAACACTCATTATGCTTGGAATCGTTGGACATGTGATTAGCTTATGTCAAGTGACATGCAACAAAAACATCAACCATTGCAAGCTATATTATTCAAGACACAACGGTGTAAGAGGCATGTGCACATTATTTGGTTAATAGAATGCTTAGAGTAAAATAGGTCATACCACAATAAAGGATACCAAGGGGCAAAATATGTCAAGAGACATAGTATACCACATCATTTAGGGGCCAAGAGGCGCAACATGTCGAGAGACATAACATATCAAGAGATGCAAGGCCATGAGGCATGTAGGTCAAGAGACTCAAGCGTCAAGTGACACAACACCAAGAGGTGTATAAGTCAAGAGACCTAATACATCGAGAGATGTAATGCTAAGAGGAATAGTGGTCGAGAGACCTAATACATCGAGAGATGCAATTCCAAGAAGCATAGTGGTCGAGAGACCCTATACATCGAGAGATGCAAATGCCAAGAGGCATAGTGATCGAGAAACCTAATGTATCAAGAGATAGCGCCTATTTTTTTTCTTTTCAGAGTCAAGAGGCGTCACATTAACAGATAATCAAACACATTCATAATGCAAGCAACATGTAGTAGTGAAGGCAAAAATCAAATATTAGATCAAGAGACCAATGCAAGACCAAATAACCACAAAGACATGAAAGCGAATCAAACGCGCGGGCCAAAGAGGCCCAGGGAAATGTCTAGATAAGACTAAACAATGAGGTGCTCATGTAGACAAATCAACTGTGCGGGCCAAGAGGCCAATGTAACTGCCTAAACTACACATCAAGCAACCATGTGATTGTGGTGATATGCAAACAAGTGTTTTGGGACATCTCAACTTCCGCGTACTAAAGCTAGTGCTTCTCCTACACCATAAGATGGCAGCAAACTCTATACTAGCCAAATGGCTACAACAAAGAAGATGATGAGATCCAAGAGACTTGAAAGATTACAACACTCTAGCAACGCTGCTAACACACTGTATGGCCAAGGGACCTTCTAGCTACACTCCTCATGAAATGGGAAACCCATGTTATCTTTGTGAAAATTTGCAAATAAGTAATTGTGCTTGTATTGCTGTGTCAAAAATGCTTATGATAAAATCAATTTTGAAAATTTTTCCTTAAGGATTTCAAAACCACATCATTTTACCTACACGATTCACATTCAAACCACTCAGTTGTCAAGAGATGTAAAACTGTTCCACGAACACATGACCCTAGCGAGTTTACTGCTTCATGGTGAATTGACTACTTTGAGTTGGATTGATAAGTGACCACTGCGCGCCTCATGGGAGGTTGGGCGCTTCTAAAAAGGGGGATGCAGTTGTGCCCCTTTGCTTCATACCGCTTTTCCTTGTCCATACCTTCCACATTGGTTATGCCCCTAGTATCTAGGATCTTGTTGCTAAGTCGCGTTCTTTAATCCGAGGGGACTTTATTATGGACCATATTGTAGGTTAGGGTGTTGGCTTAAGAAAGGAAGGGATATAACGGCTCAAACCTACTTTCTACTCATGCTTGGGTTCCAAAAGCTAGCAGCCATCTAATCGTTCTATTTTGTATGAGAGGGAGATGTTTCTTCAAAATGCCCCCTGTTTTTGGATTGGAAGGGATGATGTTTTTCTTCTTTCAAAACCCCCTTGTGTGACGAGATGCTTACTTTCCATTTTGTAGTCATCTCTTATTGCATTCTTATCTACCCCAGTGTGGGGGATGACTGTCTAGCAGGCTTTATTTGTAAGAAACTATTCAGAGGCTCAATGTGGCTAGCAAGGGATAAGTGTTTGGATAGAGAAATGATGGCCTTTTTTCATTTTGAATCATGTGACAGAGCAACTAGAATCCTAACCAAGAGATTAAGAGGCTTTAATGTTTTACCAAGTGGTTCTTCAAAGTCGAGGACAAGTCTTGAGACTCAAAGTGGGTGCATGGAGACATGGCTAAATTTTCATTTTGTTTTTATGCTCTAACTTTTGCCTAGACTGCCCTTGAGGTTTTTCAATCTAGCGAGCTCATTTTTTCCCCTTCTATCAATAACATGTTTCTCCTATGAGTGGCTCCATGAGAGTACACAAATATTTTCAACTCCCCCTCAACTCAACATGAATGACATGGGTCATAACTCAATCTTTGCATTTGACAACTCGAGTGATTTATGATGTGTTTCAAGCGATATCATGAGATTACTTTGAAACCATTGAGGATTGTTTTCAACACTTAATGTTATCATGAGTATTCTTTGGCAGCAAATTAGCACAAGAGAAAACATTTTCAAAAATGTGGCCGACCCAAAGGTGCCTATGTATCTCTAAAGAGAATTAGGCCATTCGTAGTTCAGGTTTAAGGAGATTCATATTCCGGGAGAGGTTCACATTTCATGTTGAGTGCAAAGAGTTGATCCAAAACCATGATGAACAAAATGACTTTAATTTCGAGAGAAAATAAACTCAAGACTCAAATTCCTAAAGGAGAACAAACTCGAGACTCAAACCCTAAAAAGAAGCAAATAAGGGCCAAAAGAAAGGCCTAAACAAAACTGACTCAAAACACATGACAGAATTTGGCCACCGCTTCTTAATCATCCAGCTTGGTTGGATCAACTATCCCTTGATCGATGAGATCCTGAACTGCATTCTTGAAAGCCCCACATTGTTCAATGGAATGACCAGTCACTTGGTGATACTTGCAATACTCTCCACCCTTCTGTGCAAGATTACTAGGAAATTTTGGTTGCAATGGTTTCAGATCGCCTGTTGCTTCTAAGATGTGGAACACATTTTCTAACTTCATTCCAAGAGGAACAAATTCCCTCTTACGCTTGTGATGGGATCTCACCATACTAATACCACTATCAGTGTTGGTATTTGTGCTTGTCTCTACCTTGTGGCTGACTTCTCCATTGTTGAGTAATCCTTGATTAAGGCCGTCTTCAACTTGCAATCTAGTAGCATAGAGGCACTTAAAAGTAGAAATTGCTTGGGAATACATGTGCCTCAGGAACTGTGACTGTAAATTTCTTACCACCATTTTGATTTGGTCTTCTTTTGAGGGAAGAGTTTTCATCTGTGCGGCTTTCTTTCTCCACCTAGTAAGAAAATTGGCAAAGCTCTCATTTGGCTTTTGTTTGAGCATCTCCAAATCTCGAGTGGTTATCTCAATCTAGACATTGTAGGCATATTGATTAATGAAAGCATTGGCAATTTCTTGCCACCCGTTGTACTTTGTGAAGTCCAGAGTGAGAAACCAGTCGAGAGCACTGCCTGTGAGAGTCCTTTGAAAAAGTTGGGCAATGAGTTCATCATTCAAGCCCATGGGTTTCAGGGTGTTGATGATATGGCGGACATGGCTGGTGGGATTGCCGGTGCCATTGAACTTCTCAAATTCGGGCATCTTGAACTTCTCTGGCAGTTTGGCATTTGGGAAAAGGCAGAGTCCATCAAAATCAAGGATTTGATCTCCTTTTGAGCGAGCCAAGGCAGCTTTGATGTCCTTGATTTGTTGGGCAAGCTCATGGTTTTCCATTATGATCACGGCGCTATCAACTTCTGGAGGAAAGGGCTTCTGAGAGATTGGCGGCCACAACTGTCACAGCTAAGTCCAAAAGCAAATCTAAAAGAAGCAAAAGCTCAATTACGTTTATGTTGAGACATCCCAAATCAAGTGATTGTGCAGTGCACCAACGCCTATTGCCCCCCCTAGAATGCAAGCTGCCCCTAATATGATGACCCATTTACCATGCATGCAACCAAGTGGTTGAACAACGTACTAGTACTATGAAGTGATGTGATCAGGTAGTAATGCAATACAGCAAGCAATCATGCGACAATTATACAATCAAGTGATCATATATACAATGTACCATGCAAGATAAAAGATTGATGAAACCCCCACATTTTCTTTTTTCTTTTTAAGATCCTAGGAAAAAACAAAGAAAGAAAGAAATTTATGAAAACCTAAAGAATAAGGAAAGATTTTTTTTTTCTTTTGAAAAGATCCTAGCAAAGATTGAAAGAGAAAGAAATAAAAAGAAAAATTCTTTTTTTTTTGTTTTTGTTGAAAGAATCCTAGCAAGAAAGAAAGAAATAAAACCTTGAGAAAAAAGAAGACTTTTGGTTTTGTTTTTTTTCGAAACTCCTAACAGTATAAGACTATGACAACCTTTCACAAGTCAAAACTTATCTCAAAGAGAGACAAAGTTATGCAAGGACTATTCTTTATCTCAAGAGAGATAGACTTCATCACAAACTCTTGATAAAATGAGTATGAATTCATCTTCTACAGCAATTAAAACTCAAGAGTAATAATCATTGAATCAAACAAGAGTTTCGGATATAATGCAACACATAGTCCTAACCTGGTTGGGATTTCTTGACCTAGTTTGGAAAGAGTTCTATGGCTTTCTACAATATGCAAGGTTTCGGGTAGTCTCAAAGGGTGCTCCGTTATGAGTTTGCTGGAACCCCTAACATAACTCGTGACATGCCAGGATATTAGGTGAACTCAACATGGGTTGCCCGCTCGATGCACATGAAAATGAATTAAATAAAGCAAATATTAATTCCATGTTGAACTTTCTAGTAATGGCTCTCAAATCCCCAGCAGAGTCGCCAAAAACTGTAGACACCTCCCAAACGGGGCATCGCCATACAGATTGATCACGCTTGTTTGATTGGTTGCTTGCTACATAAACCAAGATCGTGGATATTCCCATGGCTAGGAACATCGCCACACGATAGCAGTTATCATCGAAACAGAGTCGCCACCTAGTTTAAGAAAACTAGGAAAAACAGATAGAGATTCTGGGCACGGGAGCCAAAAGTATGATAAGGGGAAGGTGTTAGGCACCCCTCTTCACCCAGTCGTGAGACTGGCACATAATCATTCAACATAAGACCGATATCTAATTTATTTAATTCCATACAAATAAACCAGTTATTTAAGCCTTTAAACAGTTAATAAGGTGAACCAGGATGAGTAAGTAAACCACATGCATCAGAATAAATAAAACGGAAAACTGTTCCAGCAAATGGATTCCACGGCCGGTGAATAGATTTCACGGCCGAGGGATCCCGATGGATTGATGTACCGGCCGCGGGAACGAAGTCCCAGCCGGTGTTCTTCCTCACACCAGAATACGAACAGTTAATAGAAAGAACTAATTAAAAGCAAGAGACGGAAATTAAGTCAAACCATAAGCCCATGGGCCTCACCACCTTGATCCCTCAGAGATTGATTGCTTGGATTGCAATTGATTGTCGATAATAGTGGTTGATTGTGGTGGTCAACTTCACAAAACCCTAGAACAAAGTGAGTTCTTTGGAGGTTTTTACTCTTGGATGCGGCTACTCACGGGAGGTTAGGGTTTCTGTAGAGGATTGATAGGAGATGATTTCTGTAGAGTTTGGGGGTGGATCATGAAGTGGAGAGATGTGTATTTCGGAGCTCTAGAGGACCCCTATTTATAAGGTTTCGAACGGCCGATCAAACGGACGAGATTAACCCAATTGATATGGAAGTTTAGGGCTTCAAGACCTCTATGGTAAGTGTATTCGTAGCCCCGAAGTAATGGTTCGTGGCTGCTAGGGTTTGGGCGAATGGATCGAAAAACTGTTGAACATTCCAGAATCTGAAAAACAACGATCTGCTGGCCGCCAAATGGATGTATCGACCGCTCAATGGATTTCGCGGCCGTGAAAAGGATTTTCCAGCAAAAGACCAAACTTCGTGGGCTCGCTCCGGACACTCTCGAACTCGGTTTTGCGTGTTCTTTGGACTGTTGGAAAGCTTGTTAAGTCTATAACCCAAGTGGTTTGGATCAAATATATTTAGTACATCAAAAGATATAACAATTTTACCCTTAGTGGGTCAGAAAATGAATTGTTTTGGTAAAATTCTTGTATCTCCCTCGTTTTAAATTGGTTTAAGGCTTATAATATATCAATAAAGAGGGTTTTGAAAGTACTACAAGACGGTGGAATCCAACCAAAAAAATAAGGAAGTTTAGTTTATGAAAAATGGGCTGAAAGCAGACTTAATTGAAGATCGACGATGCTACCAAGGCTAAAACACGTGTTAACACATTTCTATCCACTCAAAGTGTCGCTTGGCACTCCTATCACCTATTCCAAAGTGTTTCTTAATCCCTTAAGAGTTCCACAAAGTTCCTAAGGCTTTCATGAAGTCAACCACGACAACCACATATCCTATTCATCATCGGGATGGTCCCCAAGGAGGGACTTGAAATAATCGTTAGGCCAAATTGGGGTGTCTACAAAACTCATTCAAGGCCCCCACTAAACCGCCACTCGACCACCCTCTTGATTCAAAAAGTTTAGTAGTTTAGTCAAGAACTAGTTTTGAGAGAAACCTTTCTCTTTCGAAGCTACCGTAGGAAGTCACTCCGTCCGATAGCCAACTTACTTTTCCGTAGTCATCACTACCGCCAAGAAGAACGGTAGATTTTTCCTATACTTTCTAACACTAAATATAGAAAGGTTATATGTTACATGATATATTGAAATGCATGAGAACATGAAAGGTGTTTTACTAAAGATTTGAAAAGGAAGGGGAGTATGTTGGATATTCTGACTTTATTTTCCGGAAAAACATATGTTGTTTTGAACTTTCCTAAGAGGGAGAAAGAACGGATTTTGAAAATACAAACTCAAATGAAAGTATTGAAATAATCTTAAGATGGTTATGAGCATGTATACGTGATTACTTGAAATACTTGTATGATGTGTGATAAAGCATAAGTGGTTTTCCACTCCAAAGGTGTCCGTCCATGTGACACTATGCTTATTATTGTGTGCTAAATGTTGGAGCATGACTATGTGAAAATAGGAAGTTATGACATGGGATCCACGTTGAACGGTGGGATCCACGTTGAGCTTGTGAGATATGACCCTTGGGTCAATCCCGGGTATGTCCTCGTGGGACCATGCAAAGACATCTTTGTTCTTTCTCAGGAACTGCAACAGCTCCGTTCTTGCTACTGAGCTCAACCCTGTTCCAATCCTTACTGTTTTTCCATGTTGCCCTGGTTCTAGGAACTCCTCCACAAGTTCTTCCACTGGCTCTCCGTGTTGGAGCTTCTATTCGTCTCGAGTGTCTAGACTTTCTACATTCATGGTAATGTTAGCCCCCCTGAGTGAGGTGACATAACATTCCCGTGCTGCTTTCTGATCTCCTCTGACGCTAGCAACTCCTTCCGGTGTTGGAAACTTTATCATCAAATGATGTGTGGAGATTATCGCTCCGATTTTATTCAGAGTTGTTCTCCCCAGTATCGCATTGTATGCTGAAGGACAGTCAACTACTATGAAATCCACCATGTGTGTAATTTGACTTCCTTCTTCCCCCATGGTAATTGGCAAGGCTATTTGACCAGCTGGATAAACGGGCGTACCTGCAAATCCAACTAGTGGGGATGTCATGGGCCTTAGCCTTTCTCGTCCCACTTTTAGTTGGTCATATGCATGGAGATAGAGGATGTCAGCTGAGCTTCCACTGTCGATCAGTACCCTACGTGTGAGGTAGTTTGCTATGACAATGGCTATAACCAGTGGGTCATCATGAGGGATCTGGACCCCCTTGATATCTTCCTCTGAGAAAATGATGGGTATTTCCTCCTTTTTCTGGAATTTGTTTGGACGGCCAACTGTATTGACCTCTAGGTATTCCTCCGTTCTCAGTTTTATGAGGTGCATTTTTCTGGCGTTGCTAGATTCCCCTCCTCCGGCAAATCCTCCATGGATGACCTTGATCTCTCCAATGGGACCTGACAGATGTGTGGTGCCATCTCTACCCTCTTTGCTGGTATCTTCTCTTCTGGATAGTTTTTGGTGCTTCTTTGTCACGAAACGTTGAAGCCTCCCTCTTTGAATCAGGTCTTCGATTTGCAGTTTTAGGTCAATACAATTGTCAGTGTTGTGACCGTGGTCTTTGTGGATCTGTAGTATTTGTCCTTAGCTCTCCTATTGGGATCAATCCTCAACTTTCCAGGCCACTTGAGGTCCGGATCATCCTGTAGGTTGCTAAGGATTTGCTCTGCCGTAGCTATGAGTGGTGTGAACTGCTTGTACCGGCCTTTGGGTGGTCCTCCTGTTCCTCCTTATTTCGGGGAGGATCTTGAGTCCACTTTCTTGTTCTTTGGTTCCCCTCCTGTCTTGCGAGTGGATTCTCTCCTTTTCCTATCGGGGGGAGGAAACTCACCAACCTGTGATGGCCCTACTTGGGGATCAAAGCCATCACGTGTGCGCCTTGCATAAACGGCTTCCTCTGCATTCATATGTTTCTGTGCTCTGAGCATAAGTTCTGCTAGAGTTTTGGGTGGCTCTTGAGATAAGAGGTATAAAAATTGTTCTGAATACAGTCCAGCTATATACGCAGTTATGCTCACGTTGTCGTTAGCTTCGTCAATCTGAA
Source organism: Rhododendron griersonianum (assembly GCA_018127125.1). Lineage (NCBI taxonomy): Eukaryota > Viridiplantae > Streptophyta > Magnoliopsida > Ericales > Ericaceae > Rhododendron > Rhododendron griersonianum. The sequence continues at coordinate 28,756,913 of CM030792.1, read as the reverse complement.
CCACTTCTTTGTTGAATCTGGTGGTGTATTCTCTTAACGACTCCCATCTTCCTTGTTTCACCGTCAAGAGGTGTGTTGCTGGTTTGCCATAGCGTTGACCAGCAATGAAGTAGCTTACGAAGCTCGTGCTGAGCTCTTTGAAACTACATATGCTTTCTGGTGGGAGTTTATTAAACCATGCTCGAGCACTTCCCTTGAGAGTGACAGGGAATGCTCGACACATTACCTCATCTGGTACTGCTTGTAGATGCATCAGGGATTTATACGTCTCTAGATGATCCAACGGGTCCATGGAACCATTGAATTCCAACTGGGGCATCTTGAATTTCCTGGGGAGCGGCAGCCCCATGACTTCAGACGTAAAAGGTGAATCCGTATTTTTCACCAACTCTTCCACCGTAGCAGGAGTTTGTGCTTTGATATGTTTCATTAATCCGTCAATCTGGTCTTCCATCTTGTGCAAGGCCTCTTGGTCATGGGGGAACTTCTCTGTGAGCAACTTACCACCCTTCCTTCGATTTTGGCTTTCCTTCTCGCTGGATTCACCTTTTTCTCCGTCATCCTCTTCGTACAGTTGAGTATGTCGTGAATTTAGGATGCTTGGCTCGGAAATTTGCCTTCACAAGTCCGCATTTTCCTGCATCGCAGTTTGTAACCCTTGGGTTAATGTCTTTATCTGCTCCTGCATCTGAGCAAACGCCTCAGGGGTCATCTGATCAGCCCCGATTCTGAGTGCTGCGGCGGCCTTGGCTGCTTCCGCCGCCTTGGCGGCTTTGTCGGCGGCTAGGGCGGCCTTGGCAGCTTTCGCGGCCTTGGCTGTTTCAGCGGCCTTGGCAGCCTTGGCTGCAGCGGCGGCTTTGGCTCGTTGTGGGGGGTCTGAAGCCATCATCGTTTTGTTCGATCGAGTCTCTACCTTACAAAACTGTTCACCGTAAGGAAAAAGTCGTTTCCCACAGACGGCGCCAGCTGATGAAGCAGTTTTGAATCCGGCACGGACTTGATCCTACAAAACAAAGCTGAAGCTAGAGTCACAGGTGTGGTGGCGTGCCAACCACCCTCTGATGCCTAAGTCAGTATAGAACTTGTTATACGGTAGGAAAATTAAGGTTCTCGGTTGTGAGTGGTGCGTACCTTGATTGGAGTTCTACCGTTACTTTTATAGGCATTTGATAGGAGGTTGAGTCCTAATAGGACTGCATTCTGGGAATTTTGGATCGCTTTAACGAGGTGGGTGGAGTCCTGCCTTAGCTGGAACTCCACGAGCATCCTGCTTTTATATGGAATCCTTATCCTATGACAATAATGATTATGATTAGCAATTCGTGCTTATCTTACCGGCTCCTCTTCCTTTATCCCGTAGGATTTAGGTTTAATTGAGCGGTATCTTGATGGGAATGAGTAATATTCCGTGAATATTACTTATCCTATTTTAGCTTAGTGTCAAAGCTGGTCCTTAGACCTTATTCCAGCTCCGTCTCATGGGCGTAGCTGGCATCCTTTTGCTTTGTCGTAGGTGGTGCTCTCTTGGGCGAAGCTGACTTCTACTCCCTAGGTCCGCACTTCTTAGTGAGCTGGCTTTGCCAGATTTATTCTACTTATCAACAGTCTTTGTGCATGTTACAGTTGTGCTACGCATACTGACTTTTGCAGATTTTGCCATTTCTTGCCCTTGTCATAGCTATGCCAAGCACTTGAGCTTAGTCTTTTTGACAGGGCAGTGTATCTTTACTGTACCAAATTTTTGGAGCTTGAAATTCTATTCTGAGCTCTTTCATTTCATAGCTGTGCTTAGAGGTGTCAAACGTGCCTGTCGTGCCGTGTCGTGCCATTTTTTTCCGTGCCAACCGTGCTTCGTGTCGTGCCGTACCGTGCCTGTTTACTTCATCGTTCCATAGCGTGCCGTGCCATACCGTGCCCGTGCCCGTGCCGTGGTGGGCCATTTTGCTTTGTCGGGCCGTGTCGGGCCGTGCCTTTTTAAAATCGTGTCGTGTCGTGCCGTGCCCGATTAATTAATCGTGCCGCGTCGTGCCGTGCCTTTTTTAGTCGGGTCGGGTCGTGCCTTTTTGTCGGATTGTGTCGTGCCGTGCCTTTTCTTGTCTGGTCGTGTCGTGCCGTGCTTGTCGGGTTGTGTCGTGTCGTGCTTTTTTTGTCGGATCGTGCCGTGCCTTTTTTGTCGGGTCGGGTCGTGCTGTGCCGGCCCTTAATCGTCTAGATTGATAGGCTGTAATCGGATTGTAATTTTTTCCATTAGGATTGTGAGCTTTGTTTGAGATAATGTGTTAGGTGTTCAAGAATGAATTGTCCGGATTGATAGGCTGTAATCGAATTGTGATTGAGTGTTCAATGAGTTGTTGAGTGTTCAATTGTTTTTGGGTTAGATGTTCAAAATTCTTAGAATTTGGTGTTCATTGATATTTGAGTTGGGTGTTCAAAACAAGACTAGTCCATAATTTTTACATATATTCTAATGGAAAAAAATATTTAGGGTGTTCATGTGACCATGGAATGGTCCATGTACAGCCGCCAGTGAATCCAAAGCACTCAATTGATTGCATTTTTCCTAGCATTCTACAGTAATTTGCCACTTGTTCTAGAGTCTACACAATCAGACAACGATATGAAGTTAGAGCGATTACGAACATGGTTGGCCTAGGTGTTGGAATTACTTGAGATAGAGCACAAAAGGAACCGTAACACAGATAAAGAAAATCTCTGCTCAGCGATAAGTCGCGGTGCCCGTTTGGTTAATTCCACATTGTCCAGGAACACAACGTACAAAGCAAGCAACAGCGGGAATGAATGCAAACCCTTCCAGGCAAAAGCATGTGAATATTCTTTGAAAGATGATTCAACCACACCGCACATCGCATTCTACACATCAAGACACTAGGAGGTACCGAGGTATATGTGCAAGGGAAATCAGGAAAGCACCCTAGTTTTCAAGAGCATCACATCTTTTTGTTCTGTTATATATTCAATCGTGACAGCAATGTTTCAATCAAGTATATATAAAATATAGTCGCTCTAATCTTGCAAACAAACAGAGTCTGAAATCTGAGTCAAGCAACAACACTGTACTTTTCTAGAGTAGCCTATGCGGGGGATTGAGATGGTAAATGGCCTAAGTGAACAATTTATGGGCTGGCTATCTCTCCTTTATCAAAATCCAAATACAAAACCACCGAATGATAACTTCAAACCGTTAGTTGCAATACTCAATCTAGAAAACTAGCAAAAGAGAAAAATAACAGTAAATCCATGGCAACAAGCCTTGTCTCTCGAACTTTATCGGTTGGCTTTTGCAACCCTTTCAATCTCATCCTTTTTCTTAATTGCGTAACTGCACATACAAAAGGATAGTTATATGCATAAGCGTGTGAGTCAATGTGAGCAATATCAAACCAGCAACAGACCAAAGTAAAATCAAATTTTAGCACTGAAAAAAATTGATTAACTTTGTAAAAAAGTGAACCATATAACGCTAACTAGTTTGTGTGAAAGTACAGAACTGATTGACTGAGAGAGCACCAAGTATTAAGAGTCAAATCTTAGAAATAGCCTAAAATTATGAGGCACGACTCGATTTGTACAAGCAACAAAGGCTGGCGCCCACTGGAGTCTTGTTTTTTTTCCAATTTAAGGTACTTTTGACTCACTCTACTCCAAATATTAACTTCTTTTTACCTGTTGGAAGAGTCAAAGACCCTTTGGCAGCATTGATAAGCTCGTCGGCAAGACATTCAGCAATGGTCTTTGATGTTCCTGAAAGTACTCTCACAGGCACCGGTTGTCAGGAGATAAATAGCCTGGTTAACACGTCGCAACAGAGATATATCAACAGCTTGACACCTCACAACACCAGCCAAACCAATTCGAGTAGCATCTTCCCTTGGTACACTATTAACAAAGGAAAGCAAAGTTCAGCAAGTAAATACTTATTAAAATCTAGCAGTCTTAGATTTTCCACTTTGGTATTTATCACTTGATGCAAGTATTACGCAGAATGTAATTAAGTCAAGCTCCTTTCATTTTATTGTTGCAGGTAATGGTCAAGCCACAAAACAGATTCCATTTTTGTTTTTTCACCAGCAAAATAGACAGCTAACAGCTAACAGATTAACCTTGTGACACTTGGGCTTAAAATGTAGCAACTAGGGACAAGCCTCCTAGCAGGCTTAAACATAACAGATGCAGCAGTTCCTCACCAACAATTACCAGCAACCACAAACTATAGCAGTCAACAGTAGCAGCAGCTAGCAGTAGCAAACAACAGTAAAAGCACTTCACAGCCGTGTAGCACACAAACAGCAACAGAATTGGCATAGTTGGCAGCCTTCTTGCTGGACTGCACCTCACAGAATTGGCAGCCCTCTTGCTGGACTTGCTCTAGCAGTGAACAACCTACTAGGTTAACCAAAAGCAGCAGTAGAACAGTAGCAGACAACCGGCTCTACGCTGATCTGGACCCAACAGAAAACTGTCCATAACAGTCAAAACAGAACAGAACATGCCTTAAATAGAATAGACCACCATAACCTATTGATCAATGGTACTAGGCTAACAGCTCACAAATCAAATACAAGGATGAACCATAGCTTGTGATTATAATGCAGCTCTTGACTTAGCTACACACAGAGTAATAGAAGAAGCTGGGGACAATATAGATTGGAAAATAATTTTCCAACACAAACTACATTGAAGAGTCTACACTCATTAGAAAAACACTAATGTAATCTCCCTTGCCATAAAATGAAATCCTAAACTAGGCAGCCATATCATTCAAGTACCCCAATTCTTCACATGATTGGATCCACCAACATAGCCAATCTCATCCTAGACCTGAGCATCAACCACATGATTGGATCCACTTGAATCAACAGACAAAGATTATACCTACTAAAGGGGTTGTCCCCTATCTTCTTCCTTTTCTATTTCAAATTAATCTCAAGATGGCTATGAGCAAGTCCACATCTTAACTAATGAACATAGTAGTCATAACGAATGTCAGGCTACAAACTAACCTGATTAATCATGCATAAATATGATATGCAGAAAAAGGAGTAAGCAAATACAAGTCCTATTTAACCTATATGAACAACAAATGCAAGATACCCGTATACGAGCTAAAATGCCTTTTCGCGCCTTGGTTCGTACATAAATCACACTAATGTACCCTCACACATAGAGCTATATCACTAATTGCACATATTCTCAAAGGTGATGATCAGTTTAATAAGCCATATAAGACTTGTGGACGAACTCCTAAAACATGGTAAGTAAACTCCTATTGCTAAAACGATCAAGCCTATCACCAAAGGCAGCAAACAAGATTGTGGATAGTCACAATGTCATTCAAAGAAAAGGTGGGCAGATTATTGTGGAATGCAGCCAGCCCCGCCCCCGTGAAGCTTGAAGTGTCTTTTTAGGCTACAAATGAAAGTGTCTTATGCTACAAATGGTAGTGTTTTAGGCAGCAAATGGTAGTGTTTTGTGTATCCACATGAATCTGGAAAAGCATAACATGCATAGTGTTAGGCAGTATGAACGTTAATCAGAAGACGGAACCATAGAAAACCCACAATAGTCTTCTTGCATTTTCTAGGTAGTACAACTAACAATGCAAACTAACAACAAACTAACAGACTGGAGGGGCTAGGCCGCCACCTCAACTCAGCAAATAGAATATGCGAGGGGTTATGCCACCACCTCGACTGAGCAATGCAATCAAATAAAACCAACTATACTAACAAAAAACAAACTCAATATTTAGCTTGGCTTCGTTACACCTCAGGTTTGGCATAAAACCAGGTTAGAGGTATCCACCAAGCTAAATACGAGCTACTAACACATAAACTACAAAAAACAAACTCAATATTTAGCCTGCGTATGTTGTATGCACCATTTCCAGCACATAAACAGTAAGCACCATTTACTTTAATTGAGGTTATCATAAAAAAGCCATGGATACAAAAATAAGTGAGAAAATCCACCTTCTACATTTTCCTGGCATTAATTTGCTTCAGCCTTCACATGGTTTGGTCCTTGGCGTCTACAATGTCCTACAAAACAAGAACCAAGAACCAGCAGCAGCAAGAGCAGCAGAAAACAGGTATATGAAAGCCAAATGAACAAGGAAAATGAATAAGAAAATTGAAATCTGCTCAGATATTAGTTCCTTTTATCATCATAGCAGAAAATTGAAATGGGTGCAACGTCAAGTTGCCATTATGGCCTTCATAAGTTGCAACACCACTTCATAGTTCATAACAATACGACTACGGCTCAGACATTAGTGTTTTTTTTATCATCATAGCCGGAAACTGAAATGGATGCGGCAACGTTAAGTTGCCATTAAGGCCTTCATAAGTTGCAACACAATCACACTTCGCATTGCCAAAAACTGGGGTTGTGTCTGTGGCTAATTCATTTCAGACTAAAAGGAGACACACACACACCCCACACTGCCACACACACCACAACGCATGCAGGCAACATCCATTTCAGTTAAGTGAAGCTAAACAGACCACAAGGCATGCAGCAAAACTTAGGCTCAGATATTAGTTAAGAAAATACATCATAGCCAAAAACTGAAGTGGGGGCAACATCATGTTGCCATTTAAGGCCTTCATAAGTTGCCACAACATCCACTTCAGCCCACTTACTGAAATGAATAAGCCACAAACACAAATACTGAAATGAATAAGCCACAGACACAACCCCAGCAGAATAAATGAATAATAGATTCAAACCAAATGCCAGCAGGTCCCCTAATCACTGTCTATATCAGAATCTGCAAAATAGCCTCTGAATTCATCTTTAGCTGAGCGTTTTTTAATTCCAAGTCGTGCATCCTCCCAATCTTTCAAGCATATGAGACAATCCAAAATGTCTGGAGCTAGTCTGCTCCTCCTCTCATCCAACACTCTACTACCTGCACTAAAAGCAGATTCGGATGCCACTGTAGACACAGGAGGGGTTAGTAGATCACGTGCCATGATTGAAAGAACGGGATATTTATCTTCACTTTTTTTCCACCAAGCTAAGACATCCAAATCACGCCTTTCATTCTCGTTAACAGATTCTAGGTCCAAATATTTATCAAGTTCAATGCGTGAAGTTACCGTGCTACTTCCTATTCCTAAATTTGAATTAACGAAATCCCAAAATTCATCATTGGTACTTGTAGAAGATGTTAAAGGAGCAGCATTAGAATGAAACTTAGAGTCATATTTAGCATACATGGTAGCCAATAAATCATACACATTAGCAAACGAAGGTAAAGTAGTAATCCCTAAATTCTTACCAATCTCTCTTAAGAGCAAGTTAACACCTTGTAACTTCATCCTAGGGTCCATTACTGCAGCTAACATAAATATTGGTGGCATTTCCTCATAATATTTTCTGAATTTTCCTTCCATATCAATACAAGCATGTGCAAAATTTGGATGTTCCCTATGTTTACGAAAATTGACACTGATATTGAAAAGATGATGAAGCACAATACAAGAAGTAGGATAACGAACACCCGAACAACCTAAGGTAGCAACATAAAACACTTTCAAAAATTTCATGAACTCAAAACCAATTTCCCAGTCATCTTGAGTTAAAGGATTACCATGATACGATCGATACCTCTGATTAACATAAGCAGATATTGCATCACTATATTTCCTACAAGACTTTAACATAATGTATGTTGAATTCCAACGATTTTGAACATCAGAGTTCATACTTTTGGGTTTAAGATTGTATAATGATGTGCACAATTTATCAAATTCTTGTTGCCTAGATGGGGAATTAGCAATAAAAAGAACAGCATTTCTAATTTTTGAAATCTGTGGAGCTATATGTGTCAAACCATCTTGCACAACTAAGTTAATGACATGGCATACACATCGCAAATGCAATAATTCACCAAAATAAGGAGTCGTCAAATTTCTTGTAAACATTGGAAGTGTGGCAGTATTAGCGGTATGGTTGTCAAAAGTAATGCTATAAACTTTATCAACAACTTCAAAATCCCTAAAAACACCCATAATACTTTCAAAAATATGTTCGGCATCATGAGGAAACTCCACTAAACGGAAAGTGATAATTTTTTTTTGCAAAGTCCATTTAGAGTCTATATAATGAGCAGTCACACAAATATAACCACGATTATTTATACCAGACCACATATCAGAAGTAAAAGCAATTGCACCAATAGTTGCAAGTTCACTAATCAAATCTTTTTTAACTTCACCGTGAGCTTTCTTCGTATCACTACGGGTTGAATTTCTAGAAACTTTAGCAAAAGAAGGATTCAGATAATTTTGGACAAAATATTCAAATCTAATATCATCACCAAAAGTAAATGGTTGTTCTGCTGCAGCTACATAAAGGGCCAGTCCATGTCTCATTTTTTCTTTTGAATAAACAAAATTACTATTAGATGCACTAGCAATTTTATCAGCATGTTTAGTTTTTATATGTCTACCATGTGGCCCTACACCATTATAACTTTTGCATACATAATGTCTGTCACAGTAATTGCATGCAGCCCTACGGCCTATGTCAATACCACTTTTATCCTTGAAGTTATCAACTATAGAGAAATGATTCCATACCCATGAGTAGCGTCGTGACCTTTTTGAACCACTAAGGCTTGAATTTCCAGCTGTAGGAGTAGCACTAGAACCTAAAGGTCCTGTTCCACTTCCACCACCAACAATGTTTGAAGCAGCCTCCTCACCTACAGAACCCATACCCTGTGGTGCAATAGGGTTTTGTGGTAGTTCATGAGAAGAACTTGAGTGGGCGTCACAATCCTCCCCATTTCCAGGAGCCATCTACAAAAAAGCACCATAACAGGGGTTATTAAAGGGGAAACACGAAAGCCCTAATTTTGTAACCCTAAATGCAATATTCAAGTAAATAGCTTCACAGATCCTACTTAGTGGGCTAGTGGCTGTGGGTACAATATAACAGCAGACTGACAAAATCATATGCAACAGCAGCAACACTAGACTGACTAATCACATGGGAAGTGATTAATCACACTAGACTGATTAATCACTGCAAAATCAGTTTTGACAAATTTGTAAAAAATATACTAATAGAAGAAATTAGTAACAAAATCATCAGATCTGGCCTGACTGGTCAAAACCCTAATGTAAGAAATTAGTAACCACAGACCTAATTTCGTAACCCTAATTTCAAGAACCCTAATTTCAGAAATTAGTAACAAAAGCCCTAATTTCGTAACCCTGATTTCATAAATTAGTAACAATTAACAAGAGCCCTAATTAGTAACAATTAACAAAAGCCCTAATTTCAAACACCAGGTCAAATCAAAGCCCTAATTTCACAAACCCTAATTACAATACATAAGTGGAGACTGGAGAGGGAAGTGAGATAGGTACCTGTGCTCAGAGGGATACGGTGACTGATGTGAGTGAGTCGGTGAGTTGAGGACTTGAGGTGATGAGAGAGTCGGAGAGACAGACGTTGAGAGACTGATGGTCACCGTCTCACCCCACACCGTCTCGCCGATTCACCGTTTGAGAATCGAGATTTGTGTCACCGGAAAGTCGAAAACAGAGAGAGAGAGAGAGAGAGAGAGAGGTGAGCTGCGTAGCCTGCGTGAATCCGTGATCTTTGAGCAGCGAGACAGAGGGAGAGGGAGAGAGAGAGAGTCTGAGACAGAGAGTGAGAGAGGTGAATCAGTGAATGACTCGGTGTCTCGGTGAATGTATGAATCCGAAGAAATAAGGCGTGCTGGTGGAATCCGAACGTTGAGAGGAGTCGGAGTTGAGAGGACAGAGAGACGTTGAGAGAGTCAGAGAGACAGAGAGAGTTCGAGAGAGATCTAGATCGGAGATGAGAATGACTGAATGAGATGTCTGCTAGGGCAGCATCTCATTCCTTTTATATGATCTTTGTGATCATGTGCATACGAGACACCATAATCCATATGCACCAACTTATCGAAAATTCTCGTAGAGTCCTATAATGCATCACTCGAGGGCCACCCGAGCTGTTTGTTGAAAATCTGAACCGTCTACCTTTTATGTGGGAGTGATTATATCATTCATGCAAAAAATAAAGTAATTTGGTTGTCGTTATATACTTGATCTCACATAACAAATAAATTTCTATTAATGAATCTACGTCCCGGTGAAAGGGCTTCCAAAACCCGATAGACCCAAAAATTTGCGAGAGTGATTCAAACATCAAGAACAACAAAATGAACGGTATGGATCGTCATAGTTATGTTGCGATCGTGTGGCTAACGTACATTAGACTATAGTAGAATACTTTTGTTTAGAACCAAGTAAGTGCAGTATATAGATTTGAAAGGTAGCTACAGACTCATTTTTCCAAATGTTCGATCTAAACCGTTACGATTTAACGTATTATCAATTATATCATTTTGGCCCAAAGTAGAGATAATCGGATGTCGGTAACCACATGATCAGATCACATTCTATGCTTTTAAAGGCATTAAAGTCATATAATGGACCACTCTAGGGCCGTTTGAGTTATTTTTTGAAAATCGGAACCGTCTACCTTTTACGTGGGAGGGATTATATCATTCATGTCAACAATCAAGCAAATTATTTATCATTACATACTTGATCGGACTGATTCGAACGTAAAAAAAACCATTCAAACAATGATTCCGTGTCCCGATGAAAGAGTTTTCAAAATCCTATAGACCAAAAAATTAATGAGAATGATTAAAACACCAAGAAAAACAAGATGAACGATATCGATCATCGTGATTGTGTCTTCAACTTCCTAGAGCAAAAAACTTCACATAGAGTCAATTTCCCACCTTATTTTCCCATCTGTTTAAGTTGGGTCCAAAGATTCCAAACGGACCAAACCCAATGGGATGAGAATTGAAGTCTTGTCCCCGTTTTACGGTTTTAGTTGTAGTTGCCCCATTTTAGTTGTAGTTGTGTACTTTTTTTAACCTTTTTTTTCCCCCAAAAACTCTCTATTAATAAATCTACATCCCGATGAAATGGCTTCTAAAACCCGATAGACCCGAAAATTTGCAAGAGTGATTAAAACACCAAGAACAACAAAATGAACGATATGGATCGTCATACTTGTGTCGCAATCGTGTGGCTAGCATACAAGAAGCCCATTTTTATGGAATAGAATTATATAATATATATATATTACTTGTTCTAATTATAAACACAAAAAGATTGTTGGCCTTAGTGGTTTGAAATGTGTGTCAAGTCTCCAAGGACTAGGGTTCGAGCCCCATAGACCATAGTCCTTAGAGATTATTTTTGTTTAAACCAATTATTTTTTTAAAATTAGTGTTTTTTCTTATTTATTTTCTTTGTCTCTTTTTTTTAAAAAATCTTTATTAGATAAAACACTACTAGTCTACTACCAACTGAAATTGCCCCACAAAGATGAAAAAAAAAGGGTCTTGCTGGGATTGTTTTGCACTCATATTTTAGACCTTATCAATGTTAAATCAAGTTTGCTTTATCTTTTGATGTGTGTACATACAAATTAATGGAAAGATATTGTGGTAAATTCACGAGATAAACAAAAAAGAGTGCAAATATATAAAAAAAGAAGAAGAAAATAACCATTCCCCTTATTTTTATTCATATATCAGATTATCAGGCAATTTATTTTTAACTATTTCCGTCACGATTTACAACACCTCTCATTTACTCTCCCAATTATTTTTATGTTTGAATTTTGATTCAAAATTTCTTAATCATATAAAAAAATTTAAAATCTTATTTTACTTAAATAAAAGGAAAAGATTAATAAATTATTGGATTATCAAAAAATACACAGAAATAAAAGTAAACTATAATCTGAGACCGTGTCGTGCCGTGCCGTGCCAGACTATTGGATTATCGTGCCCGTGCCGTGCCGTGCCCGTCAAAGACCGTGTCGTGCCGTGCCGTGCCAGACTAACTTTCGTGCCGTGCCCGTGTCGTTCCCCCTCCCGTGCCGCGTCCCCGTGCCGTGCCGTGCCTGGCTAGAACCGTGTCGTGCCGTGTCGTGACTCGTGCCCCATCCCACTTCCGTGTCGTGCCCGTGCCCGTGCCCGTCTAAGACCGTGTCGTGCCGTGCCGTGCCAGGCCAACTTCCGTGCCGTGCCCGTGTCGTTCCCGCTCACTTCCGTGCCCGTGTCGTGCCGCGTGCCCACTAAGACCGTGCCGTTCCCGTGCCGTGCCAGGATTATTCCATGCCCGTGCCGTGCCGTGCCGCCTTCAAACGTGCCGTGCCCGTGCCGACCCGACCCATTTTACACCTCTAGCTGTGCTATGTCTTTGAGCTTGGAAATTTCCTAAGCTTCTTTTATTGCATAGTTGTGCTATGTCTTTGAGCTTAGAAGTTTTCCTAAGCTTAGTTTATTGCATAGCTGTGCTACGTCTTTCAGCTTGAAAATTTTCCTAAGCTTCTCTTATTGCATAGCTGTACTACGTCTTTAAGCTTGGAAATTTTCCTAAGCTTCGTTTATTGCATAGCTGTGCTACGTCTTTAGGTTGGAAATTTTCCTAAGCTTCTCTTGTTTCATAGCTGTGCTACGTCTTTGAGCTTGAAAAGTTTCCTAAGCTTCGTTTATTGCATAGCTGTGCTACGTCTTTGAGCTTGGAAATTTTTCTAAGCTTCTTTTATTGCATAGCTGTGCTACGTCTTTGAGTTTGGAAATTTTCCTAAGCTTCTTTTATTGCATAGCTGTGCTACGTCTTTGAGCTTTTGAAATTTTCCTAAGCTTCGTTTATTGCATAGCTGTGCTACGTCTTTGAGCTTGGAAATTTTCCTAAGCTTCGTTTATTGCATAGCTGTGCTACGTCTTTGATTACTAGTTTGTAGTAGTCCTACTCCCCTATGTGTGTAAATTATTTGCATCCAAATAATTAATACACTTATTGCAATTTCCCATAGGATATCCCTCAGGTTTGATTATAATTCCGTAGAATATTATATTTGTTCAAAACATGGGGGGTTGGCCCTTAGGATCCATATCTTTTGCATTAAGTAAAAGTAGTCATTTCAACTGCCAGAGGTCATCGGCTGTGTAATCTCCCATTACTCTAAGCAGTTGAGGCAGCGATTTTAATTTCCAGCTTCGAATGTAATCGTGCTGATTGGATTGGCAAGCGGTTAACGAACCATCTGGAGTTTGTGCTATAAAAGCCAGCAGTTGTGATGGATTACTCCCCATTTCACAATCATTTTAGAGTTTCAAATGGCGAACAACGATCGAGTGTCTGAGTTGTGCCAAGAACTGCAAAGCCTGAAGGCAGCCATTAATGGGCTGTCTGTGAAGATGGACGCCATGGCGGAATCACTTTCCGTCATGTAGAAGACCGTCCGCATGGTGCTGATAGCCAACTGGGACCAGTTGGAGGCTTTTCGAGGGCAACCGGCGCTCCAATTCCTTCCCCTCCAAGGGAGGGAGGTAGTGGTTAGGTTGGAACTTTGTGGGTTTTATCCACAAAGTACTTTATGTAAAAAGTTTTCCACACCCCTTGAGGTGTGGATTTATTAATAAAATTTTGAATAATTTTATCTCTATTTGTCATTTCCATATTATGCATACAGGAAATATTGAACGATTCTCCCTCATGGGGAGATTTTATTGGCCATAGGGGCTAATGAACGAAAAGAACACGTAGTCCTAAAAAAAAACTTTGTTGCTAAAGTTTTATTGAAAACAAAAAGTTTCCTAAAAATAGAAATAAACTCCTACTGTAAGCACCTACTTGTAATACTTCTTGAGATGCTTTGCATTCCATGAGTTGGGCAGCTCTTTTTCCCCTAGGGTTGCAAGTCTGTATGCACCAGCCTTGACATGGTGCAAAACCTGATATGGTCCTTCCCAGTTTGGGCCAAGCTTGCCCACCTTCTTTCCAGTTGGATCAACTTTCCTTAGGACAAGGTCACCAGCTCGAAAATCTCTTGGCCTAACCTGTGCTTCATGGTACTTGACCATTCTTTGCTGGTACATGACCACTTTGGCCATTGCTGTTTCTCTCTTTTCCTCCAAGAGATCCCACTCAGCCCTGAGATCTTCCTGGTTTTCTTGGTCATTCGCACTCGCGGTCCTGTAGTTGAGGAGCTCAACTTCAATCGGGACTACTGCTTCAGTCCCAAATGCTAGAGAATATGGAGTTTCTCCAGTTGCAGTCCGGGGTGTTGTACGATACACCCATAGTACATTATACAGCTTGTCTGGCCAAGCTCCTTTGGCCTCTCGTAGCCTCTTCTTGATTCCTTTTTTGATAGTCCGATTTGTGACCTCTACTTGCCCATTGGCTTTTGGGTGAGCCATGGATGCATAATGTACATGTATTCCCTTAGAAATACAGTATGCTTTAAATTGAGCATTGTCAAATTGCTTTCCTTGGTCTGTGACTATCACTCATGGTAACCCAAATCGGCTAATGATTAATTTCCACAAGAAATCAATTGTAACCTCCGCAGTGATTGTGGCAAGCGCCTTAGTTTCAACCCACTTTGTAAAATAATCCACAGCTACTATAGCATGCTGGACCTGACCTGCTGCCATAGGAAGTGGGCCAATTAGGTCTACTCCCCATTGAGCGAATGGCCAAGGTCGTTTCATTGGAGTTGGGGCTGTGGGAGATCCATGAATGATGTTTGCAAAGCGTTGGCACTTTTCACATTTTTGTACCATAGAATTGCAATCCTTTTGCATACTTGGCCAATAGTAGCCCAACCTAAGGAGTTTGTAAGCCAACATGCGGCCACCTTGGTGATCTCCACATACTCCTTGGTGGACTTCCTCCATAGCTTGTGTAGATTCTACCGTGGTCAGACATCTAAGGTATGGTAGTGAGAAGCTCCTTCTGTACAGCACACCTCCCATCATTAGGTACTTTGCAGCTCTGATCTTGAGCTGCCTAGCTTTGACCTTATCGTTTGGTAGAGTCCCATTTGTTATGTAGTCAACTATGGGACCTGTCCATGAATGGTTGTAGTCGATAGCTTGGACCTGTACGTCTGGGGCAAAGATACTTGGTAACTCCAAGTATCGTACCGGTGCATTCCGTGGAATGGCATCCTCCTTGGCCGTGGCCAGCTTTGCCAAATAATCAGCTTCAACATTTTCCTCCCTTGGAATTCTGACAATATTAAAGCTTTGTAGCTTTGCAACTTGGGCCTTCACTTTATCCAAGTACTTTTGCATTATTTCTTCCTTCATAGCGTATTCTCCTAGGACTTGTCCCACAACCAGCTGTGAGTCACTTTTAGCCAATATGTGTTTAGCACCAACGGCCTTAGCCAGTTCCAATCCAACAACAAGAGCTTCATATTCTGCCTCGTTGTTAGTTGCTTTGAATTCAAACCTAAGCGCATAGCTCAGGCGTTGTCCTTTTGGGGATGTTAGAATCAAACCAGCTCCGCTTGCTTCTCTGGTTGTCGATCCATCGACCTATAGGACCCAGGGTTTAGGTTCTTCTTTGGGGAGCTCTTCTGGCTCTGGATAAGTGTATTCTACAAGGAAATCAGGAAGCACTTGTGCTTTGATGGCAATCCGAGGCTTGTACTCTAGATCAAATTCGCTGAGCTCTATTGTCCACTGAATCAATCGGCCTGAAGTTTCTGGGCAATGGAGGATTCTACGAAGTGGTTGATCCGTTAGCACCTTTATTGAGTGAGCATGAAAGTACGGCCGTAGCCGTCTAGCTGCTATCACCATTGCAAAGGCTATCTTTTTAGCTTTGGGATATCTCAGCTTAGCTCTTCGCAATGCCCTGCTGGTGTAGTATACTGGGAGCTGTGTCCCTTGCTCCTCCCTGATCAAAACTGCGCTAACGGTGTGAGGGAAGACAACAAGGTATAGAAATAGGTCTTCACCTTCTTGAGTTCTACTGAGCAGTGGTGGGGATGTCAAATATTCCTTCAGTTGATTGAAAGCTGCTTCCTCTGTAGTAGTCCATTCAAAGGCTTTTTTCAAAATCTTGAAGAACATTTGACACTTATCAGTTGCTTGTGAGATGAACCTGCTCAATGCTGCGACACGTCCTGTTAGCTTCTGGACCTCCTTGATGTTCTGGGGTGAGCGCATGGTGAGTATGGCCTGAATCTTTTCAGGGTTTGCTTCAATACCCCTTTGGGATACCATGAAGCCTAAAAACTTCCCTGAGGAGATTCCGAAAGCACACTTTGTCGAGTTGAGCTTCATTTGGTATTTCCTAAGGACTTGAAAGGTTTCTTCCAAATTTGCTACATGGTCTCGTGCCTTGGCACTTTTCACCAGCATATCGTCCACGTATACTTCTGCTTTGCGCCCAATCTATTGCTTGAACATTTTGTTGACCAGTCTTTGGTACGTTGCTCCTGCGTTCTTGAGACCAAAGGGCATGACCCTGCAGCAATATAGCCCTCTGTCAGTAATGAATGAGGTTTTCCCTTGATCTCCTTCGTGCATTTGGATTTGGTTATATCCTGAAAATGCATCCATGAAGCTAAGGAGCTCATGGCCAGCAGTAGAATCTACCAAGGAATCAATCCTTGGGAGTGGAAAGCTATCCTTTGGACATGCTTTATTGAGGTCGGTGAAGTCCACGCACATTCTCCATTTGCCATTGGCTTTCTTCACCATAACCACGTTGGCTAACCAATCGGGGTAGAGAACTTCGCGGATGGATTCCGCTTGTATGAGTTTGTCTACCTCGTTGGCCACAGCTTCGTTTTGCTCCGGGGCAAATGTTCTTTTCTTCTGTTTAACAGGGCGTACCGAGGGATCCACGTTCAGTTTATGAGATATGACCCTTGGGTCAATTCCTGGGATGTCCTCGTGGGACTATGCAAAAACATCTTTGTTTTTTCTTAGAAATTGTAGCAACTCTGCTCGTGCAACCGTGCTCAATCCCGTTCCAATCCTTACTATCTTTTCCCGTTGCCCTGGTTCCAGGGGTTCTTCTATGAGCTCTTCCACTGGCTCTCCATGTTGGAGCTTCTCTTCAACTCGTGTGTCGAGACTTTCTACATTCATCGTGATGTTAGCTCCTCTGAGTGAGGTGACGTAACATTCACGTGCTGCTTTCTAATCTCCTTTTATGCAACCAATTCCCTCTGGTGTTGGGAATTTTATCATTAAATGATACGTGGAGATTATTGCCCCGAATTTATTCAGAGTTGTTCTCCCCAGTATTGCATTGTATGCTGAAGGACAGTCGACTACTATGAAATCTATCATTCGTGTAATCTGACTTCCTTCCTGCCCCATTGTAACCAGTAGAGCTATTTGCCCAGTTGGGTAAATGGGTGTGCCTGCAAATCCAACTAGTGGTGACGTCATAGGCCTTAGTCTTTCTTGCCCAACCTTTAGTTGGTCATACGCGTGGAGGTAGAGAATGTCGGCTGAGCTTCTGCTATCTATCAGTACCCTGCGTGTGAGGTAGTTTGCCACGACAATGGTTATAACCAGGGGGTCATCATTAGGGATCTGAACTCCCTGGATGTCTTCCTCTGAGAAAATAATGGGTATTTCCTCCCTTTTCTGGAATTTGCTTGGACGGCCAACGGTGTTGACTTCCAAATATGCCTCTGTCCTCAGCTTCCTTAGATGAGCTTTTCTAGCATTGCTAGACTCTCCTCCCCTAGCAAATTCTCCATGGATAACTTTGATCTCTCCAATGGGACCTGACCAGGGTGTCGTGCCATCTCTACCCTCCTTGCTGGTATCTTCCCTCCTGGATTGTTTTTGATACTTCTTTGTTACAAATCGTTGAAGTCTTCCTCTTTGGATCAGATCCTCGATTTGCTGCTTCAGGTCAATATAGTCATCTGTGTTGTGACCATGATCTTTGTGGTACCTGCAGTACTTGTCCTTAGCTCTCCTATTAGGATCAGTTCTCAGCTTCCCGGGCCACTTGAGGTCTGGGTCGTCTTGTAGGTTGTTAAGGATTTGCTCTGCCGTAGCTATGAGCGGAGTGAACTGCTTGTACCTGCCTTGGGGCGGTCCTCTTGCTCCTCCCCGTTACAGGGACGACATTGAGTCCACCTTTTCGTTCTTTGGTTCGCCTCCCGTCTTGCGGGTGGGTTCTCTTCTTCTCTTGTCTGGTGGAGGAAATTCGCCAACCTGTGATGGCCTTGGTTGAGGATCAAAACCATCACGTGAACATCTTGCGTAGACAGCTTCCTCTGCATTCATGTGCTTCTGATCTCTGAGCATAAGCTCTGCTAGAGTTTTGGGTGGCTCTTGAGATAAGAGGTATAGGAATCGTCCCGAATACAGTCCAGCTATATACGCAGTTATACTCACATTATCGTCGGCTTCATCTATCTGAACCACCTCTTTGTTGAACCTGGTGGTATAATCCCTTAATGACTCCCATCTTCCTTGCTTCGACGTCAAGAGATGTGTCGCTGGCTTGCCGTAGCGTTGGCCAGCAATAAAGTAGCTTACAAAGCTTGTGCTAAGCTCTTTGAAACTACGTATGCTTCCTGGAGGGAGTTTATTAAACCATGCTCGGGCACTTCCCTTGAGAGTAACTGGGAATGCCCGGCACATCACTTCATCTGGTACAGCTTGCAGATGCATCAAAGATTTGTACATTTCCAAATGATCCAATGGGTCCGTGGAGCCATTGAACGTCTCTAACTGGGCCATCTTAAACTTCCTTGGGAGAGGCAGCCCCATGACTTCGGGCGTAAAAGGTGAATCTGTGTTCTGCACTAACTCTTCTACCGTAGCAGGAGTTTGTGCTTTGATATGTTTCATCAGCCCTTCAATCTAGCCTTGCATCTTGAGCAATGCCTCTTGCTTGTGGGGCGGCTTTTCTGGGGGTGGCTTGCTATATTTCTTTCGATTTTGGCTTTCCTTCTCACTGGATTCGCCTTCTTCCTTGTCATCCTCTTCTTCATGTCGACTGTGTCGTAAATTTAGGATGCTTGGCTCGGAGATCTGCTTTCGCAGATCTGCGTTTTCCTGCATTGCTATTTGTAACCCTTGGGTTAACGTTTTTATCTGCTCCTGCATCTGAGCAAATGCTTCAGAAGTTATTTGATCGCCTCCAGTCTTGCTTGCTGCAGCGGCCTTGGCCGCCTCTGCTGCCTTAGCAGCTTTTTCAAAGGCGGCGGTGGCCTTAGCAGCTTTTGCAGCCTTGGCTGCAGCGGCGGCCTTTGTGGCGTCGTCGACACCCATTTGTGGGGGGTCTGAAGCCATTGTTGTTTTGCTTGATCGGGTTTCTACTATACAAAACTATTCACCATAAGGAAAAAGTCTTTCCCACAGACGGTGTCAGCTGATGAATCAGCTTTGTCGTCAGCTTCTACCTGATCCTGCAAAACAAAGCAAGAGTTTGAGTCACCGGTGTGGTGGCTTGCCAACCACCCTTCGATGCCTAAGTCAGTAGAGTACTTGCTACATGATGAGAGAATTGAGATTCTCAATTATGGGTTGCGTACCTTTTGTTGTAGTTCTACTGTCATATTTATAGGCATTTTGATAGAAGGTTGAGTCCTTGTAGGACTGTATCTCGTAGATTCCGGATTACCTCTTTTAGGAATGTTGCGTCCTGTCTTAGCTAGGAATCCTTATTCATCTTTGATTAGGTATATCATTGGCACTTTATACTTATCTTATCAATGACATTCCTTTATCCCTTAGGATTTAGGTTTCTGAGTGTGCTATCTTTGATGGAATGAGTATATTCCGTGGATAATATTTCAGGTATTATCCTCCTCGTTATAGCTAGGGGCCGGAGCTGGTCCTTGGACCTTTTGTCAGCTTTGTCTGAAGGGCGGAGCTGGCGAATCCTGACTTTGCTCCGGGTAGATTCCCAGAGAGGTCCTAGTGAGGTTAGCTTATACTCCCCAGGTCTGTAGTTCTCGTAGTGCTGACCTCCTTAGGTCTATCCTACTTATCAGTTAGATTTTTGTGAAATTTAACATCTTGAGAGGCTGCAGAGCTTCAGAAGGTGACAAGCGAGAGAGATGCTGCCCTCAAGTCAAAGAGAGGCTTGGAGGAAGAGCGAGATGTTGCTGTGGCTACTGCTCGAAGTCTGGAGCAGAAAATTTCTGAATGGGATAGGGAAATGGAGAAGTACAAGACTATGAGCTTGGGGATGTTGGAAAAGGTGAAGAATGCTCGCAGGGATGCCATTGAGCTCTTCCTGCAGTCCCCTAAGTACCGTCAAGACATAACCCAGAAATATTTTGATGGGTTTGAGGCGATGAGGAGCCGGGCAGCCTTGGCTTTCCCAGATTTGGATTTTTCCAAATTTGAGGTTGATGATGATGAGGGGCCCTCAAGTCTGGACGGGGGACGGAAGGAAGAGGACCAAGCTGATGATGCGGCATCCAAAGACACAACCATCCCGAGCTCTTCGATTGCATCCCTTCTCAAAACTCCAGAAAAGGTCTCTCTCTGTGTTGAAACTCAAACTCCGGCAGCAACACCTCCTGGCCCATCATTAGGTGATGGGCAGACAATTGACAGTTCTACCCCTGGCCTTTGAATGACCTAAGAAACATTTAATTCGTTGGGTCAGTAACTAAGTACTCTTGCATACTTTCGTACTGGACTACTTTTGTTTGGGAGTGGCCTTTTAGAGGCTGTTTGTTTTTGAAAATATGAGAGGTACAGGTACAATGAAAGCGTACTCTCACTTTGCACCAAGTTATGACAATCTTTGTGCATGTTACAGTTGTGCTACGCATACTGACTTTTGTAGATTTTGCCAATTCTTGCCCTTGTCATAGCTATGCCAAGCACTTGAGCTTAGTCTTTTTGACAGGGCTGTGTATCTTTACTGTACCAAATTTTTGGAGCTAGAAATTCTATTATGACCTCTTTCATTTCATAGCTGTGCTATGTCTTTGAGCTTGAAAATTTTCCTAAACATCTTTTATTGCATAACTGTGCTACATCTTTGAGCTTGGAAATTTTCCTAAGCTTCGTTTATTGCATAGCTATGCTACGTCTTTGAGCTTGGAAATTTTCCTAAGCTTCTCTTATTGCATAGTTGTGCTACGTCTTTGAGCTTGGAAATTTTCCTAAGCTTCTCTTATTGCATAGCTGTGCTACGTCTTTGAGCTTAGAAATTTTCCTAAGCTTCGTTTATTGCATAGCTGTGCTACGTCTTTGAGCTTGGAAATTATCCTAAGCTTCGTTTATTGCATAGCTGTGCTACGTCTTTGAGCTTTGAAATTTTCCTAAGCTTCGTTTATTGCATAGCTGTGCTACTTCTTTGAGCTTGGAAATTTTCCTAAGCTTCGTTTATTGCATAGCTGTGCTACGTCTTTGAGCTTGGAAATTTTCCTAAGCTTCGTTTATTGCATAGCTGTGCTACGTCTTTGTGCTTGGAAATTATCCTAAGCTTCGTTTATTGCATAGCTGTGCTACGTCTTTGTGCTTGGAAATTTTCCTAAGCTTCGTTTATTGCATAGCTGTGCTACGTCTTTGAGCTTGGAAATTTTCCTAAGCTTCGTTTATTGCATAGCTGTGCTACGTCTTTGTGCTTGGAAATTTTCCTAAGCTTCGTTTATTGCATAGCTGTGCTACGTCTTTGAGCTTGGAAATTTTCCTAAGCTTCGTTTATTGCATAGTTGTGCTACGTCTTTGATTGCGGGTTTGTAGTAGTCCTACTCCCCTAAGTGTGTATATTATTTGCGTCCAAATAATTAATACACTTATTGCAATTTCCCATAGGATATCCCTCAGGTCTGATTATAATTCCGTAGAATATTATATACGTTCAAAACATGGGAGGTTACGTAGCATTATGGGTTGCGTACCTTTTGTTGTAGTTCTACTGTCATATTTATAGGCATTTTGATAGGAGGTTGAGTCCTTGTAGGACTGTATCTTGTAGATTCCGGATTACCTCTTTGAGGAATGTTGAGTCCTGCCTTAGCTTGGAATTCATGGCGCCTCGCCTTAGCTAGGAATCCTTATCTTTTTTGATTAGGTATATTATTGGCACTTTATACTTATCTTATCAACGGCATTCCTTTATCCCCTAGGATTTAGGTTTCTGAGTGTGCTATCATGGATAATATTTCAGATATTATCCTCCTCGTTATAGCTAGGGGCCGGAGCTGGTCCTTGGACCTTTTGTCAGCTTTATTTGAAGGGCGAAGCTGGCGAATCCTGACTTTGCTCCGGGTAGATTCCCAGAGAGGTCCTAGTGGGGTTAGCTCATACTCCCCAGGTCTGTAGTTCTTGTAGTGCTGACCTCCTTAGGTCTATCCTACTTATCAGTAGCTTTCTTTATTATTGCGAAATAGAAACATCAGCAGTGGCACTCCGTTGAACGCAACTCGAGAAATCCCCGTGCCAAGTCAAAGCAGAGTCACTAGATAGGGCAAACTTGGCAATATCATGCGCCACCCTATTACAATATCTGGGAACAAACTAAGAAGAACAAGAATTAAAACGACTAACAATAGATAAAGTATCGCAAATATTGACTTCTAGGTTTGCCTTCACTTGGGTCCTCCCTTGTAGAATCTTAATGACAGATTGGGCATCACCTTCCAAAATGTAGTTACCATCCAATCGAAGGCTTCCAAATTCAACAGCTTCTCGGAATCCCAAAGCTTCCACTATTTCAGCATAACAAGTTCTTTCAACTGGGACAACCCTCATACCCCGAAGTTCTTTCTCGGAATCCCAAAGCTTCCACTGTTCAATTTCCGTGTTGAATCTTTTTTTTTAAAAATTATTTTCCAAATTGAATTATCCATATTTTTTTTCTTTTGAACGGCGAAAAAAATTCATTATCTTTGAAATTGTCACAAAAACCAATAAAAACAAGGAGAACGACATCGAATTCATAACAAAGCTAAGAAAAATCCTATGCCCATATTTTGACTTACCCACAAATGCAATTAGCTCAAGATTGAAAGAATATCATGAACTCTATAACAATCAAAATAGGAATTAAATGTCCATGCAATAGTATCTACAGATTCAACACAAAAATTAGAGCTTATGAAACATGAATTGAAAATAACATTGAGCTTCATTGTCGAACTGAATTTCAAAGTTAAGATTATTAACATGCCCCTCTAGGTTGAGTTCGTAGATCCTTGTAGCTATGTACTTCGAGAAAATGACCAAAATAACAAGAAAAAAAATGTAAGTGTTTAGGACAATTTACTACTACTTAACAATATATTGCTCAATACCTAACAAGTTTCCACTAGAGCGTTTTTTTTTGTTTTTATATTTCTGGTGTCCGGACCAGCGTACTTAAACTTTGCCTATGTATTGTTGAACAAAAGGTACTGTTTATAATTTTGTTAAAAATGAAATTTGACATTGGTGTTGAGGTGGTAAGGCAAAAAATGATTTGCATTAGAAATCAAAAAAATTAAATATAAGAAAGAAAGATTATCCTTAGCTTTGAAACTCGGTTGGGTCTCGGATGAGCATAGAATTATCCTTAGCTTTGTAACTCGATTGGGTGTCGGGTTAGGAATTCGATGATATCATCCCTTTTTTTTTTGTGAATCTTTGTAACAATTTCAGATATTAATAAAAAGAAATTGCCTTTCAAAAAAAGAAAGAAAGAATTACGGTGGCTTTGTTTTGTTGGTGTAGGGGTTCGATTATTCGGGACCTTGACCGTGGCTCTGGCTAGAATCCTTCCTTCGCAGCTCCGCGCTTCCGCCGCTAGACCTGCAACAAGTTACTAGGGCTTGTATTGCCCAGTGATCCTCCGACGATCAAGTTAGATCTCCAAGGGAAGTGTTTAGGTCTAGGGTTATATAGGATAATGTGGCGTACCTCTTTTAGGTGTGTATCCCTTTGTATTTATGGACCTAGGTTTACTTGACCTCCAAGCTAACGCGTGGAGAATACGCTCAGGTAACCGCCTCGGGTGACGTCATACATGACGAAAGGAATGAAACAGTTACGGAGCACATGGCCAGGCCTGATCCCAATGATTACGCCTACCGTATGAGGAGCATGACCCTCGCGGGGCACATCTGGCATAACTGCCTTTCCTGAATGCCTTTGAAAATACCGGAGCAGGGATAAGGTTGAGGGTGGCTCTGAGGTATTCAGGAACCGACCCCCGAATATTCAACCGAACCGAATACCGAAGGGGACTTGTCATCCATCCGTGACCCGGGCCTTCCTTAGATGTTGGTTCACAATTCATGGCTAGGTCACCGGGCTGGTAACCGAGGCCACTACAATAGCCCCTCAACGCTCTAGAGCACCATCCCTTGGCTCTAGGGAATTGATTCCTCTTGTGAGCCGACGCGTTTGAGCTTTCAGCGAACGTGATACCGAAAAATGGAGCAGCCTTGGAGGCGACCGAGCAGCCAGCCCCAGCCCTGGGAGCCATGTGTTATTCATCGCCGAGATGTATGACATCATGAGTCGCCTCGGCACGTGAAGTGTCAGATGATTGGTACGAAACGTCCCTTCGGAGACACGTGTCAATGCATAAATGGCTCGGAGGGCGGCGCGCCTGACCTCGGTACAGACTCTTGGTTGCTGACCATCCGATGGGGACACGTGTTAGAGATCCAATGGCTCGGAACACGACGCTTCGTTTCCCGCGCGACCCTTCGTACGTTCCATTATAAAAAGGATGGCAGGAGAGAGAGAATGCCAACTTTCCTTATGTCAACGTCGAACTGCTGCCGCCTGTTCAAACCAGACTTTGATCGTGATTTCGAGCGATTTGGCAGTGAATCTTCACGCGAAACCCAGGTATGTTGATCTCTACCTATTAATCTTCAAGTTTTGGTGATTTCCTCGAGCTTTTTCACTGTTTTTGACGTGCATTGAGGCGGAGACGCTGCCCGCCGTCGTCTGGTTCGCGACAGCGCTGGCGTTTCTTGCCGCTGTTTATGTTCTTCCTGAGCCCCAAATTCTTCCTGAGGCCTAAACTCATCCCGATGCCTATCTTCAACCTTTAGATCGCAGGGATTAGTTAAAGGCCCCCGAGGAGGAGTTTCTCGAAAATACCCGAGGCCTGTAGGTTCCGAAGAGTGAGGACCATTTCGTCACGAGCGTTAGGCCCTTCTGCTATCCCCTAGGCATATAGCTAACGGGTTTTTGCACGTTTTCCTTTGTTAGGCAGGGGCGAATGGTCGTTGAGCTCACTTCGAATAGCTCTAGTAGTTCTGACTCCTCTTCGGTCGAAGGTATCTTTCAAGAGATTTGGGCCCAAAGACTTTATCGGATCTCGATCTATTGCATCGAACTGGTTGACCCAAATCGAGCTCCCCGAGAGATTACTTCACTCGATCCTTGGGAAATAGAGGCCCCCAATACGTCAAACCAGGGACTTGGGCGTTCGCGAATGCGCCCGAGGAAGTGAGGGGGCGCCAAAGACCGATGAGGCCCTGCACTTACCAAGACAAGTATTTCACCGGTGCCCCGGCCGCCTATGCCGAGTTCAAAAGGATTTATAGCATTCTCCCGAACGTTGAAGTTCGGTTGCTTCCAGACACCGACCCCAAAAAACTTCCGCACCGCCCAGGGGAGTTGATCTTTCCCCTGATGGCTATCACCGAGGGTAGAATCAAGTTTCCCCTTCACCAGTTTGTCCGCCGGGTGCTCAGGACTCTCAGCCTCACCTCTTCTCAGCTCACGGTGAACTCCTACCGAATCATCACCAGTATTATCGAGTTGAGGAGACAGTTTAGCCTGACCTTTGGGCTCGAACAGCTCTTCAGGGTCTACCTGGTAGGAGTCAACCGAGATCACGACTGGTACTACCTTTCCTGTCGGACGGGGTATGACACATTCTTGATTGACCACCTGTCAGACTCCGAGGAGTGGGCGAGTATCTACGTCTCGGTCACTGGGAACTTCATGTTCGGGCCCGGAGAGAGCATAGTTACTACCACCAGAGTTCAAATCGGGACTGGAGCTCCTGGTCGGTAATTTATTCTTCGGTAGATTACTCTTCGGTAACTAACTTGTAAATTTCCGTTATACCTCGCACACTTGCATTGATTTTCTTGTTTTGGTACTTCTTTGCAGCCGAAGGCATCGTTCAGGAGCTTTGGGAAAGGGCTGTCCGAGCTCGGATAACCACAGCCTACGCGATCCCCATCACGAGCCGGTACGCCCTTGAACTTCTCGGGTACGTGCCCACGTACACGAGCTATCTAAAGAAGAAACCGAGGCGGCAGGGAGTACCGAGGGTGAGGCCGAGGGCGAGGCCGAGGGAGAGGAAGAGGAATAGGGGAAGGAGGTGAGGGGAGGAACACGCAGGAGACCAATGGCAACAAGTCTGGGCCCCGGGGCGCTCTAAGGGAGGAGGTTGACCGAGAGACCCCAGAGAGGATCGGGCTGAGCGAAGAGATGGCGGGTCTGGGATCCTGAGAAGTCTTGAATTTGAGAAGACAAAGGCCTCGGGAACGAGGCACCGGCGTTGTGATCGGCACTCCTGGAGCTGGGACCTCGAGGACCACCTCCAGTTCTCCCCAAGGGCCCCCGAAGAAGAGGGCACGGCCCAACGCGGACGAGGGTGCCTGGGGAGAAAGGGTGGAGACCTTCGTGATCAACGAGGAGGAGGAGGGCCGAGGGGCAGAGACCGGGGGGGAAGGCACCGATGCCGAGACCATGGTCCCAACAAGGGAGATGCCCTGGGCTCCCGAGGTCCGTCACTACGCCGGGCGCTTGATCACCCATGCTGATAGTGCCACTACCAACATCGGTACAGCGTACGGGCTGCTTCAGTCTGCCATTCTCCCTCAGGACGCTAGAGCTGTGAAGGGCCTCACCGAGGACCTTTGCGGGGAGATAGCTGAGGCTCTTCTGGCGGTAAGTTGCTGTTACTCGTTGCTTATACCCTTCGGTTAGTCGTTTACACTTGTAATATTTTCCATTTGTTGACAGGCTGGTGCTCGGGCTCTGGCTGTGAATGACCGATGCAAGGCCCGAGAGAGGGAGGTGGAGGAGCTGAAACAGACCCTTGCCCAGAGGGAAGATGACCTCAGGATAGCTCGGGAGACCTGTGAACTCTATCTCACCGACTTCCAGCGCTGCGACAGGGAAAGGTTGCTTGCCGAGGCCAAGGCTAACAAGGCTGAGGAGGATACCAACACTATGAGGGCCACCCAAGCTCGCGAGGTTGAGGCTGCTAGGAACAGGGGCTACGATGAAGGCTGGGACGCAGCCGGGGTGGAGTACAAGAAGCAGGTTCGGGAGATTGAAGCCGAGCTTTACAGGGATCGCTTCTTGGATGAACTTCGGTTCGGCCATGAGGCTCTTCTGAAGAAATTTGATCTCCCAGCCGACTCTGAACTCCGAGTCTTGCCCGAGGTGCCTCCCGAGGAGCTTGTCATGCCCGAGGAGGGGGACGAGCAGGTGCTTGATCTTGAGGCGGAGATTCTCCCGGAGGTCCAAACCACTCCTGCCGCCGTTGTTCCAACAGGAGATGCGATCCAGACTCCCCATCCTCCCAGCACTTAGGATTTTCTTTTTTCTTTTAGTTTCTGTTTGGCTGGACGGTTCCAAACATTTGGAATTTATCGTTCCAGGGTTTGTAAATATTTTTTTGCTTAACAGGCGCCGAACAGTTTGCCGAAGCCTGATTGGATGTGATAGTTTTGATCTAGGGCTTTAACCTGCAATCCATTTTGCTGTCTTTAAATGAATGCTTTCTTTCCCTCCACGACTTGTTTATTTTTGAGATGCTTGTATGGCTATGTGGTTATAACTGAAGGGTGACTCTGCCTCTACTTCAGTTAAATGTTGCAGAGTAACGAGGCAGGGTTTAACCGAAGCACTAACCGAGGCAATTCTCAAAAATGTTTATCGAAAATTTGAGCTATTTGTAGCCCCTGTACCGGGGGGCTTGCTTGGGGGAATCAGTCGAGTTGATCAAAGCGTCCTAGCGTGTTAGCCGAAGTTCCAACCGTTGGTTGGATAACATAGGACCGAGTAGGTTGAGCGGAGGCAAGTAAAGAATTTTTGAATTTTGTATGCCCCTGCGTCGGTTTAACGTACCTCGGTCCCTAGGTTGTAGATTGAGTGAAGCACACCTAGCGTGGTGAGGTGAGGCTGTTTAGATTAGGGCTAGGGTCCTGAAGTGGGAATGGCGTCGGCCATGACTTCGGGACGTAGCGAATCCAAACAGTGGATGACTTATTAGAAGGTCGGTATAAGGGGCTCGGACGAGTGCCGAGTGTCCTTAACGCGAGCATCCGAAAGTCCGAACGACCGAGGAGGTTGTGGTGACTTGGTGAGGGATCTGCCCGGGGGGTTGCCCGTGGAGGACAGTCCCTGAAGTCGGGATAAAATGGTCCGAGGAGAGACGAATCGAGTAGGAAGAGTAAATGACAAAATCAGACAGAATGAAAAAGAAAAGTCAATTCTCATTGAAACTGAAACGTGCCATTACATAAGTGAGTTGGTCTCCACCTCATAACTTGGAGAATAAAAACTTGCAAAAAGGTGAAAAGAACCAGGCCCTCGGTACCGAAGCTTGGCTATCCGTAGAACTTCTTCAGGTTGTTAGCGTTCCAGGTCTTGGTGATTGGAGAACCGTCCAGCTTCTCCAGCTTATAATTTCCCGTGCCGAGATGCTTGAGGACTCGGAAGGGGCCTTCCCAATTAGGCATCAGTTTTCTCTTTTTAGACTTGTCCACCACCTTCTTCCAAACAAGGTCGTCTGGTTTGAATGACCAAAGATGGACGATACGATTGTAGCCCTTGGCAACCTCTTGCTGATATGAAGCAAGCTTGATTCTTGAGTTCTCATGCTCTTCTTCGGCTAAATCGAGGTCCGCAGCGATATTTTCGTCATTCACCGACTCATCAAAATTTTCGGTCCGAATTGTTGGGAGCCCGACCTGGAGGGGGATGACAGCCTCCATTCCAAATGCCAAGGAAAATGGGGTGCGACCGGTGGATCGCCGAGGCGTTGTACGGTAGCCCCAAAGCACCCTAGGGAGCTCCTCAGCCCATTTGCCCGGCGTGATTCGAGTCGACGCTTCAGCCTGGAAGAAATTGCCTTGTTTGCGGCCTCGGCTTGCCCGTTGCCCTGGGGGTAATATGGAGTAGAGGTGTCCCATTTGATGCCGTATTCGTCCAAAAGGGCCCGGTATTTCTGTCCGGTAAACTGGCTCCCGTGGTCAGTAATGATGGCGAAGGGTACACCGAAGCGAGAGATGATATTTCGCCAAACGAAACGAATGATGTCTGCTTCCTCAACGGTAACCAGGGGTTCGGCCTCGACCCATTTGGAGAAGTAGTTGATGACGGTGAGGAGAAACTTAAATCCACCTAGGGCGACCGGGAGCTTTCCAACGATATCCATGCCCCGCTGGGAGAAGGGCCATGGGCTGGTGAGGGGGCTGAGGTCCCGAGCCGGTTGGTGAATGATAGGAGCGAACATCTGACACTTCCGACAACGCTTTACATATTCCTCGGAATCCTTCTTCATTATTGGCCACCAATACCCTTGAGTGATGGCTCGGTGCGCGAGGGAGCGTCCACCGGAGTGGCAACCGTTGTCCCCGGCGTGGCAACCGTTGTCCCCGGCGTGGAGTTCTTCAATGATGCCGAGTACCTGTTGGGGGTGTGCAACCAGTAAGTAGGGACCGGTAAACGATCTTCGGTAAAGCTTGCCATTTGGGTTTAGCCAGAAGAGGGCGGCTTTGTTTCGGAGTCGGTCTACGTCCTTCTTGTCAGTTGGGAGGGTGTCGTCCCGCAGGTAGCCAACAATTTCGTCCATCCAGCTCGGGCCGAGCTCTATGTTGAGTATCTCGTGGCTCAATACTTCGAGCTCGAAGCTGGGCTTGTCAATAGAGCTGAAGGAGATAGAGCAATGTTCCGAAGCAGAACAGGCCGAAGCGAGTCCGGTGAGGGCGTCGGCGTGAGCGTTCTGTTCCCTGGGAATGTGTTCGATGTGAATGGCCTTGAAACCTTTGAGCAATCGAACAGCAGAGCTGAGGTAAGTACGCATTCGGTCGTCCCGAGCCTCATATTCTTTCGACAGCTGGTTAACCACTAACTGAGAATTGTTGTAGATTACAAGTTCTTCAATGCCGAGGGCTTCAGCGGTCTTGAGTTCGGAGATGAGCGCTGCATACTCGGCCTCGTTGTTGGAGGCCGGAAAGTTGATGGAAAGGGAGCTTTCATGTAGAACACCCGAGGGAGAGAGGAGTACAATCCCAACCCCAGCGCCTCGGCTATTTGAGGCGCCATCCACATACATCTTCCAAACATCGTCATGGAAGAGTTTCCAAGTGGTGCTAGAGTTTGCTTGGAGAACAGCTTTGATTGCTGTCCGAGGCTGGAAGTGGATTTCATAGTTCGCGAGCTCGACGGCCCATTGGGAGATTCGGTTGGAGAGGTCCGCCTTCCGGAGGAGCGACTTGAGTGGATACTCGGTAAGCACAATGATGCGGTGGGACTGGAAGTATGGGGCGAGCTTCCGAGAGGCGGAGACGAGGGCGAGAACGAGCTTTTCCAATGGAAGGTAGCGC
Organism: Rhododendron griersonianum; assembly: GCA_018127125.1. Lineage (NCBI taxonomy): Eukaryota > Viridiplantae > Streptophyta > Magnoliopsida > Ericales > Ericaceae > Rhododendron > Rhododendron griersonianum. Next base: position 28,726,496 of record CM030792.1, on the reverse strand, counting down.
GTCTCGGCGGGTGTCATTGTCTTACTGGAGTAGTAGATAGTTGGTGCTCACGTCCCTTCTATCGAATGAGGACCGAGCTTATCGCATGCGCAGAAATGGCAAGATACAGGAACAAATCCTTCTGGTCCCGAGGTGTGACGGGGAGCGGGGCCTCGGAGAGATAGGCCTTCAACTACTGTAGGGCTCGGTCGTAATCTTTCGTCCAGTTGAAACTTCGTCGGCTACCTTTGAGGAGGGCAAAGAATGGCTGGCATTTGTCGGAGGAGCGACTGATGAATCTATTCAGGGTGGCGGCCATGCCGGTTAGGCGTTGTACATCCCTCTTGTTGTGAGGAGCCGAGAGTTTCTCAATGGCTAGGAGCTGTGTAGGGTCGGCTTCAATACCGCGTCGAGAGACGAGGTGACCGAGGAATTTACCGGAGCTTACCCCGAAGGCCCATTTCTTGGCGTTGAGGCGGAGCTTGTGCTTTTTGAGGATTTCTAAGGCCTCGGCGAGGTGAGTCAGGTGATCGCCGGCCATCATGCTTTTGACCACCATATCGTCGATGTAGGCCATCATGGTGTCTCCAAGTAAACGCTCAAACATCTTGGTTATCATTCGCTGAAAAGTTGCCCCGGCGTTCTTCAGACCGAAGGGCATAACGAGATAACCGAAGATCCCATGGGGGGTGATGAAGGCCGTGTTCTCAACGTCTCCTTCGCTCATGGCGATCTGATGGTAGCCTCGGTAGGCATCCATGAAACTGAGTCGGTCATGGCCTGCCATTGCATCAACGAGCTGGTCGATCCGTGGGAGGGGGAAGAAGTCCTTTGGGCAGGCGTCATTGAGGTTAGAATAATCAACGTAGACCCGCCATTTGCCATTCTTCTTTTTGACCACCACGGTGTTGGCCAACCATTTGGGGTATTGTACTTCTCGGATGCATTTAGGAGTCTGTTGACCTCTTCGATGACAGCCTCGGAATGAACCGGGGAGGACCTCCTTGCTTTTTGTACGACCGGGCCCTTGGCTCGGTCGATGTTGAGCTCGTGGCAGATGAATTTGGGATCGACCCCAGGCATTTCATAGGGAGTCCATGCAAAAACTTCGATGTTGTTTTTGAGGAAGTTCACCATGTCGTTCCGCTCGGTGTCACTAAGTGAGGAACCGACAAGGAAGAAACGTGAACCGTCTTCGGTGATGGGGATGGTGACAAGATCCTCAATAGCTTTCTCGTCGGCTGGCCTGCCGACGTCTTCCAAAATCGGGGCTTCGGGCACTTCGATGAGGTTGACTCTGGAAGTCTGCTTGCTGCTCCGGACCGCATTGACATAACACCTTTTGGCCGCGATTTGATCCCGTATGGGTCCTCCTGTCGTCCGTTGGCACCTATGAAGCGGACCACCTGGTGATAGGTAGAGGCGATAGCCTTTAACTTATGGAGCTAGGTACGCCCAACGATGGCGTTGTAAGGGCTTGGGACATCGACCACGACAAATTCCATGTCGAGTACGATCGAGCCGGCGCGGACTGGGAGAATGATCAAACCGAGGGGCCAGACTAGAGCCCCGTTGAAACCGATGAGGGGGACTTCGGAGGGACGAAGGTCGGCGTCTGAGAGTTTCAAATCTTTAAACAGGGAGTAATACATGACCTCGGCTGAGCTGCCCTGGTCTACGAGGACGTGTCGGATGTTGAAGGCGCCGATGCGTAGCGTGACCACGGGGGCGTCATTATGTGGAAGTTGGACGCGGCGAGATCCTTCTCGGTGAATGTGATTGTCCACTTAGCTCCGTCGTCGGTTCAGGGCCGCTTTGCCTCGGGACCGACTAGCATGACCTGTTTTGAAGAGGAGGCGTCATTCAACTCGGCGCAGATGATACGAGCAGCTTCGGAGTTCAGGGGGCCGTGGATGACATGAATCGTCTGGACCTCTTCTTCGATGCGTGTCTCGGCCTGTTGTGCCCGAAGCCTCATCTTCTCATGATCGATCAGGTTACCGAGATGGCCGCCGGCGACAAGCTGCTCCAAGTAGGCCTTAAAGGGCTTGCAGGCGGTGGTAAAATGACCTTGCTCGTTGTGGTAGCTACATCGGATGATCGGATTTTTGATTTTTTCGTTTTTGGTGCCGAGCTTTTGGTTTGGAAAGGAGAAGAAAGCCTGGTCCTTTACCTGGTCGATAATCCTGTAAATGGGAATAGTAAAGACGGTCTTCTCGGCATTGAAATCGTTTGGCCTCGGTGCCTTCCTCGGGGACTGTTTGATATCGTTGACTTGCTTCTTGGGAGTTGATACCGAGGCGGGAGCCGGAGCGGACACCGAGATAAGTGGTGTCTTGGAGCTCGTGGACTTCCCGATGCCCCTTTCTGCTTTAGATTCGATGAGTTGGCACCATCCCTCGATGTGAGTCATGAGGTCCTTCATAGAGTTAGGCTTGTGTCGGGCAAGGTCATCGTAGACCTGCTCGTCTTGGGCGGTGAGGCCGAGTTTGAAACCGCGGGCCGAGATGACACTGTCACAGCTTTCAATTTCGTTGAACAATTCCCAGTAGTGACTGGTGTATTGCCAGAGCGTTTCGTCGGGTCATTTTCGGAGGGAAAGAAGATAGTCGATCTCCTTCTCGTGCTTATTGCTCGTGACAAACCGAGCCATAAAAGCATCGCAGAGGAAGTCGAAAGAGGAGATTGACCGGGTGGGGAGCTGGTTAAACCAGGTTAGACCCAGGTTCCCGAGGCTTGCGGGGAAGACCTTACAGAGGAAGGCATCATCCGAGGGCTCGTTACGGAGAAAAAGGGACATAACGAGTTTGTACTGTACTAAGTGAGTGTATGCCTCGGTTTTTCCATCGTAATTGGAAAATTTGGGTTGGGTGAAGCCTTTCAGGGGGGTGACCGAATCGATCTCCCTTGTGAAGGGGGAAGTCGTGAGCCTCTCGAGTCGGGCATCGCGGTGAGGTCGGATCGAACGGTCGGAACCGTCTGGACGCTCGGTCGCGGCGCGCCTCTTCGGGATCGACCGATCCAATCTTTCATGCTCCTTCCTCTTCGGTTGAGTGCTACCCGACTTCTGGGGAGAGCGCTCGTGTCGATGCTTCTTGTAGCTATCTCGAGCATAGGGCTCGAGGCGCTCTGTGACCTTGCTTCCGTCTCCCTTTTCCTTGGGACGTAAGATGAACGGGCTTTCAGAACGAGTGTTTTTGAGTCGCTCACGATACCCTTTGGTTTGGAATTCCAGGAGGCCGATGTCGTCGTTAGCAGCTTTGGTTAAACTGGGAGTGGGCTCGCGGCGGCCCTTCCCAATCCTGACTGGGTGGGTGGAGGAGGCGGAAATGCTTCCGGCACCAAGCCTTTCGAAGGCGGACGGCTTCCCGTGGGGGCCTCTGGGGTAGGGAGAACGGGAGCGCTCCTTGCGTCCAGCATCTCTTCCGTTACGACCCTCCGACGGCGGCTCAAGACGATCCTTGGCGAAAGGGCGCGATTGGTGCTCCACTAGGTGGCCTCCCTCACGGCTGTGGGGAGGGCTATGATGGCTTCTCCTTCCGCCGCGGCTCTCGGCGGAGTGAGACGGTGAGATCTGGAGGAGGTGCTTGATCTCCGCCAGTTCGTCCCGGACGTGCCTATCGCGCTCGACGACCGTTGTCAGGTCGTCGATCTTCCGCTCCAGGTGGCGGATGTAGGTTTGAAGTTTGGTGGGAGCCCCCGCGTCCTGAGTCGAAGTTCCGGCCCCGATCCCGACGGACATGTGGGCCTTTCCAAGGGCGCCTGGTCCGCCAGTAGTCAGGTTCTGGTCCTCGAGAGTACCGAGACCGAAGGTGGTCTCACTAGGATGTTGATCGTCGAATTCCACCATGGCTAGCTCAGAAGACTTGAACAGAGCTTCTTGAGGAAGGGAATGATTGAATGAAGAACGGCTGGGTCCCCAGCAGAGTCGCCAATTGTAGAGGTTCGATTATTTGGGACCTTGACCGTGGCTCTAGCTAGAATCCTTCCTTCGCAATGCCACATTATCCTAACCCTAGACCTAAACACTTCCCCTGGAGATCTAACTTGATCGTCGGAGGGTCACTGGGCAATACAAGCCCTAGTGACTTATTACAGGTCTAGCGGCGGAAGTGCGGAGCTGCGAAGGAAGGATTCTAGCCAGAGCCACGGTCAAGGTCCCGAATAATCGAACCCCTACAATTGGCATTTTAGTTTCATTTAATTTTGGTAGTGGGTGGAGAGAGAAATAGAATAATGATTGGAGAGAGATAGAGAGAGAAATGAAATTAATGATTGGAGATATAGGCTAATGATTGGAAAAAGATATAAGATAATGCATGATTGAAAAATAAAACTAAAACAAAAGTAAAATGGCAACCGAACAAAGCCGGTGTAAGTATGAAGGCTCCAAATCCACAGCTAAGGGATGGGCCTGCCCTGCCCTCTATTTAAGATGTCAACCTCATCTTTCTATGTAGGGCCTAAATGCTTTGTAGATCTGTATTACCCCTCTCACCTCCATCCCTCTTATCTGTTTTCACCTTCTTCCAGTTTGGCCCTCAATTTAGAGAGAGAGAGCCCTTAAATATGGCAAACGTAACTTGATAATCATTTTTGTTTTTCTATTGCGGTTTGTTTCTTACCAACTTCGCGTTGTATGTGCCAACTTAATTGAAATATCTTTTCGGCGTTGATGTTTTCTTTCCAAAAATCAATATTATCTTTTTTGGAAGAATAACTCTCAAGTTATATAATATATAAAAATATTCCTCATATAAATATCTCATCTCAAATAAACTAAAATCGCTGATATTGCGGAATCTTCATGATGCTTTTGACTTCCAATTTTACCAAATTCAATTTGTAATTTAAGCTGTAACAAATTAACACTCACGAAGGCTAGGCAGCTATAAACAAAAGAAACTCTCACGAAAGCTATAAGATTTTAGGGGGTGTTTGGTAACCTTTTTATTTTCACTTTTTGGTTTTCATTTTCACTTTTTTGAAAATTAATATAAAAAACTTGTTTGGTAACATATTTTTACTTTTTTGTTTTTATTTTCACTTTTAAGAATTTCTAGAAATTATGAAAACTAGAAAATGGAGTTTTACCCAGTTTTGAAAACTAGAAAACAGAAGGAATGGAATTGTTATTCCAGTGCTTTCTACATTTTGTCGTTTTGTCGGGAAACCCAGCTCATGTTTCTCGCCTCTCACAACTACAGAAATTCAGAAAAGAAAAGATATCGAGTAGTTCTCTCTCTCTCTCTCTCTCTCACACCTTGATTGGGTTCAAAGGGCTTCTCTCTCGTCGATCTGGATCTCGTATGTATACTCTCTCTCTCTCTCTCTCTCTCTCTCTCTCTCTCCTTTTGATAAGCTGATCGATCGATCAGTTCTGAGAACTGTTCCTATATATGACGGAGATTTGCTATTTGATTTTCTAGGGTTTCGTAGATTTCTCCATAGTTTGATAATTGATCTGAACCTTGGTTGTTGTAAATCATCGATTCTAAAGCATCAAACAAAATAGAACCCATCCTAGTTTGTGTTGTGTGTGCTTTAAATCTGCAATGGACAATTAGCTCCGCAGTGGAGGTGATCGAAAAAAGTCCCGGTCGAATTCATATCGGCCAACCAGAAGAATCTCAGTTGTAATTAGATTTAGGGCTTTTTAGGGCACATTTACGTACCTTGTCAAATTAGTAGATATGTCTCTTAACTCTGTCTTCACTATAGTACTAAATGGCTTCTTAGAAGATTAAGGTAGTTTCCATTACAAATATGCCAATGCCTATGTTGCTCAGTACCATTCAATTGACATTATTACTACACTTTTTAAGTTTGAGGTCTCAAATTCATCTTCAGTAGAATCAGTACATAGTGGTGATTGGTGTGATGAACGTTAAATTCGCGACTTCACCCGCACAAAAAATATCCTGCACCGCGATTTAGTAGCTGGTATGTAAAAGTGTGTGTGTATGTGTGTCTTTGTTCTGCATATTGGTAGTCATTTGTGTGCTGAAAATATGCTCTGTAAGTACTGCGTTTCTGCTGCGTTTAAGACTGTTTTTTGAGTGATATTGGTAGTCATTTATGCTGTTTTGTGATAGGGAGCTTATCTAATCTTCAAAGTTTCAACCGGATTTGTTGGTACCTTATATCGTGGGAGAAACTTTCTATCAGAACTAGGAACAAAAAATGACTGTTTAATTTAGCAGTACAATGTCTGGCTATTAACGTGTGGGAAACAGATGAAGCATGTTGTTTTCTTTTGGGCTTGGTTGAGATTTTTTGTTTGAATCAGAGTAGTTCTCCAAGGCAATGCCTATCATTTTGTTTATATGCTCAATGGTGGTCTCCAATTTAAATAGAAGAGGTGTTTTTTTTTTTTGAAACTAGGACCATGTTGGAGCGATTGACGGTACCCACATATCGGCAAGTGTGGGTGGTGAGAAGAATCATACGTCGGATACCTCTTCAGTGTTACAAGCCAATCCCGCAGCATTGTCAAGGTCTCTCAACTTCCATGAGAACTCATAAGTTTGCAGCCTGGAAAATTTCTAACTTGTGTCGTGGCGGAAATGGAAAGGAGTGGTTCCATTGATGGATTCAAACGACTGCGAGTTCGATTCATGGTACTCATATGCAGGAGTCAGTTCACAGAACTCTCCACCGGGAGGAGAGCGACGATGAAGACTGAAGAGTCATAGATTAGCTGGAAGTAGCAACTGATTTATACTTTTTGTTGTTGGGTTATAGTAAGAGCAGGTACCTTTCAATTTTGTGTAAATGGTTGTGCTGAGACGTTAGACTCATGTACATATTTTTGTATGAAACGGGGCAAACTACAGAGTGAGTTTATGTACCAAGATCCCAAGTGTAGTAGTAAAACAAATTGGGGAATAAATTTCAGACCTTTCCTGCCTTCATGAGATTTTTGTCCATTGGGTATTTCATAATTTCATCACTTGTGGTATTCAAATGTAGAACGGACCATGACTCTATTCTTAAGAGAGACACCGTAAAATTGTTTACGTATCCAAACACAAAAATTCCGTATTGGTGTTAATTGTTTGTATGTGGAACTTTTTTCTTTCATTTCTTCTAATTTCATTCAATTTGAAGAATAAAAACAAAAACAAAAATGATATTACCAAACATGTTTGTGTTTTCAGTTTTTGTTGTTTTCAAAAAGATTATTACCAAACATGTTTCTTGTTTTTGTTTTTATGAAAACATAAACCTGTTTCTATTTCTAGTTTTTTTAAAATTGAAAACTGAAAATTGAAAAGGTTACCAAACGCACCCTTAGTAATTACTTTGTTTGGTGTTACAACATTAATTTTAACCATGTACAGTCTTATCTTCCCACCTACAACTTGCACCACCCTCGAAGGGCCGGGTACAGTAAGTCTATTACTCCGTATAAAGAGGAGTACTGAGGGGGAGGACCAAGCTTAAAAAGACTACTATTACTACATGCCCTTGTTTACAAGTCATTTGGAAGCGTTAAGTTTTTATGGCAATTGCAGCAACCATGACTAGCCAAGAAAACAACAGCAAGGCTGATGATCACCACCACTATCATGAACACCATGGCCATGACATGGTCATGCCAGGATTTCGCTTCCACCCTACCGAAGAAGAACTCATAGAGTTCTACCTTCGCCGTAAGGTGGAGGGAAAACGCTTCAATGTTGAACTCATCACTTTTCTCGATCTCTACCGCTACGACCCTTGGGAACTTCCTGGTATTTTTTCTTTGCCTGCCCCATTGTTTCTCTCTTTAAAACCCCTTCTGCAATTCTCTCTCTTTCAGAGTCTGGTGAAGTTATCATATATATATGGGAACTGATTCTCAGAATCTTCTAATATGTCAAATGGGTTTCGAATGGGTTTAATTTACTTAATTAGTGTATAAATATATGGAGTAATCCTTTTTTGATTCACTGAACTCGTCACTTTAATTGTCTCTATATCTCGCATCTTTCTGGTATTGTTTGGCTTGCCGCCCCATCTCTCTCCTTTTATTATCTTCTTCTTCTTCTTTTTTTGTTCAGTTTCGTAATATATGATATCCATGTACTCCTTGAATTTGGTCTACTTCTCCAAAATTTCTTCAATTAATGCTATATATACATTTTTTTTTATCAGCAAAGTAAAGAATTTATTAATCTTTGAAAGGGAGGGGGTTTAGTGGTTTACAATGAGTCAAAAGCTATATATAAATACATACATACATACGTATACACATATCATTCTCCGATTGTGTCAAATGATTTTTAACCTCAATTTTTCCAAATTCTCCCAATTTGTTTACAAGAATATATATATATATATATATATATATATATATATATATATTTTATTCTTAATTATATCAAATGGGTTTGCTTTCAATTTCGCCTAATTCTCCAAAAAAATTTACTGTGTAATTTTCAATTATATATGTCAAATGGTTCTTCCTAGCCATAGTTATAAGCATTTCAGATTTGTTTGAATTTCGTGATCTATGTCACTATGACCCTCTAGAATACTTTTGTGTTTTGGTTTTTTTTTAAAGTAATTCAAGGCTTTTGAGCTTACATGTACCTTGATTTTATATTTTGTTTTTGGCTACCTCATCTTGTCCTTTTGAGCACCCTATTTGCAGTTTTATGATCTTTGCAGTTTTATGATCTTTCAACTCTTCAATTATCTTAGGTATCATTATATAAATGACTTAATTAATTCATCGAATTAATCAATTTATTGTCATTTTACTCGTTGAATTCTCTTGCATACAATGGCCAAAAAATAAAGAGTAGTTTTTTCTCCAACTTATCGTTTCATGCCTCATTCCAAATTTATTTAACTTTTTTATTTCATTGTAGCTTAAGGTAGCAAGTATAGAGAAGAAATGACATTTCTCCATTTTTTTTCTTTCTCTTTTTGAGTTTCCCTTATTTCGCATTTTTATATCTGCCAATTTTCTCACGTATCAAGCCAATACAAGGATCTAACCCTTTTTTGGGCTATCGGCAAAAAAGATTTCTAACAACACACACACACACATATATATATAGTTAGGATCCTATGAGGGATCCCTTATGGCCTTACCGTAAGGGACTCCCCTTTCCGGATCGAATTGCGACGATACGAGCCGCTCAATGTGATTTTAATTAAGGGTACCTGCGAGAAATCGCCGGCGCCCAAAAAAATAACCGGGAAGGGCTTGATCTGAGCAGTTTTGCATAAAAACGAGTCCCTTACGGTCTCTGGGTAAGGCCGTAAGGGATCCCTTATAGGATCCTGACTGTATATATATATATATATGTATCCATTAGTTTTTTTTTTTTGATCCGATATATCCATTAGTTTCTTCCTTTGGTTTTCAGTATTTTCTCCATTATATATAATTGTGTTGGATTATCTGCTAAGTTTTAAACTTGTTTGTTTCGTATTTAGCCTTGGCAGCAATTGGAGAAAAGGAATGGTTCTTCTATGTGCCTAGAGACAGGAAGTATCGGAATGGGGACCGGCCCAATCGTGTAACAAGTTCTGGATACTGGAAGGCTACGGGAGCTGATAGAATGATTCGAAGTGAGAACTTGAGATCAATAGGGCTGAAGAAGACCCTTGTTTTCTACTCAGGGAAGGCTCCAAAAGGCATCCGAAGTAGTTGGATAATGAACGAATACCGCTTGCCCCAACATGAAACAGAAAGACTACAAAAGGTAAATAAATTGATTGAAGTTGAAAAATACAAAACCATCAAAAGAAAGACGTGACTTAGAGGGAAAAGATACTAGGACACTTCTTAAGCCCTACATAATGTTTGTATACACACATCTATAGCACATCTACAGCACCCATAATGCCTAACAACAAAGGAGTATTGAAGGGTTGGTTTCTTTATTTCTTTTTTCTTTTTTGAACGGAAAACAAAATTTCATTATCACAAAGATAAAAGAATATATGAAATCCTTCTAGTAGGAAAAGTAAATGCATTGAGAGATCTTCGAAGAGTATAATACTCTCCTAGTGTTGCTACTTGCATCACTTAACCTACCCCTCAGTCCTTCGATGTTTTATATAAAGTCCTACGATGTTTTAGGTAAACTAGATGACAAGATGCCAACTACAGACACCCAATACATTGGAGGGTTGGTTTCACTCACATGGTTTTGATTTAAACCTAGTTCACAAGAATCACAAAGTATCCCAAGAAAACATACTACTTCGGAAATAATTTTTTATGTTTCTCCTACTATTGTTGCATATATAGCTTCTGACTAGTTATGAGTTTAGCTCACTCAATTTTAAGACACATTCAGGCAATAGAAATTATTCCAGATGAAGACTAGAGAAAAAGACTACAAAGACGTAATGAAAAGAAAATTGGTAGAAACTCCATTCCAACCCATAACCTTTGTTTTCTCCCTTGTGTTTGGAGAAATTTGTTATTGAACAAATCACAACTCTTTGGCTTATAAAACATTATCAATTTCCAGGCTGAAATATCACTCTGTCGCGTCTACAAGAGACCCGGAGTTGAAGACCATCAATCACTTCCTCATTCAGTTGCGACAAGGGCATCCTCGTCGAGGGGCACAACACATTTGGTTAAAAACCAGCACACTTCCATGGATAACTTTCAAGCCTTTCCATTACAACAACAATATCAAGTTGATCAAGAAACCGAAAAAATGAGCGAAACAAGCGGTAGCAGTAGCAACGCAGAAGTGCTTTCCAAACATAACCCTAGTTTCAATATTCCACCACCATTTTCCTCTTTAGTCCCTAATTGTACCCCCACAGGCTTTATTTCAGGCTCTAATATGTCTTTGGTGCCCAACTATGGAGTAGCTGACGATTTTCATAGGCTAATGAACTCACAACAAGATTCAATCTCTCAGCAACAAAATTATCAAAATCAAAACCATCAATACTATCTATCTTCTCAGTTCTCCAAATTGCAGCCACAACCACCACATACCACCATCTCGGACCGACTCTTGTGGGAGTTGAACTCAATCACTGAGGGATCAAACAAAGACTACTGCACCAGCCTCTTCAAGTAATCGCGCATATCTTATTAGCTACACATCTATATATCAACGTTCAGATTTTCTAAAAGCTTAAATTGTTAGAGATCGAGATGAGTAACTTTAATATTTATATATATATATATATATATATATATATATATATATATATATATATATATATATATATATATGCTCATCCAGTCAGCAATCATATATAAGTGACTGATACTGATTAATGATATTTGCTGCTTTACAATGCATCAGGGTTTAAGCAGGTCTATGTTTTTCTTTTCTTTTTTTAATATCAAAACGGTTGCTGTTGATGAGTTTATTTGAAATCACAAACCTAGCTAGTAGAAGGAGTTCAAATGGAGGAACATGTAGGAGGTGCTCTCAAATCTCAATCGTATTCATATCGTGTTTGAAATTTATTTATTTATTGGCAAAAAGAAGTTTTATTAATTAGAAAATATCGTGTTTGAATTGACATATATAATTGTTACTTACTTTATTATGCTTTGTGTATGCTACAATGGAAAACTCAATCTAACGACAGTCCACTGAGTTGTTGTGATGTGGAAAAGCAACAAAATAGGAAGAGTTTTGAAACAATCTTCACAAACACTTGTAGATTTTTCGCTAATTAAATTGGTATTGACATGTAAACTGGGTATGTAATAACAAGCGAAATTAGTGGTCAGTTTTACGGAGATTATTTTTTTTGGTCAAATTAAGGTGCATGCCATTGAAATGAAATAATCTTACAATGCTAGTCTGGCATAGCATGTGTAGTTGGCCGAACATAACGATCCGAACGCACGCCTTGAAAGATTAAACCGAGGACGGTGTAGCAGTGCTTGGACCATGGCTCGGCCTATGCCGAGGCCTCGCGGTCAACCATATTGCACTTACCTTGCGTACCGGCGCCAAGAGAGGACCTTTCAGGTTTGGCCACCTTCAAGACAGGCGGCTCCGTCAATGGGATCTCCCCGCAAGTCGCCCACCAGGTTCGGCTAAGCTTGGGGCTCGGCCAACTGTAATGGCACGTGTCTCTCCACGTGCTGAAGCGGTTTCGCCAAAGGATAATGATAAGTGCACATGGGGGTGTCAGCTCTGTAGACACCTCCCAAGCGGGGCATCGCCATACAGATTGATCACATTGTGTTTGCTCGATTGGTTGCTCATTCATAAACCAAAATCATGGACATTCCCATGGCTAGGAACGTCGCCACATGATAATGGCTATCATCAAATAGAGTCGCCACCCAGTTTATAAAAACTGGGAAAATAGATAGAGATTCTGGATTCGGGAGCCAAAAGTACAGTAAGGGGAAGGTGTTAGGCACCCCTCTCTGCCCAGTCGTGAGACTGGCCCATAATCATTCAACATAAGACGTATAGATGCTTTGTCTAATCCTAACACATAGTCTGTTTAATTATTCCTTTAAACAGTAAGCAAAGTGAGCCAGTGCGATAAACGAGCATGCATCAGAAAGCAGAAAAACAAACAAATGTCCCAGGGAGATGGATCTCGCGGCCAGTGAATAGATGTCACGGCCGAGAGATCCTCCTGGTTTGATGTATCGGCCGAGGGATCAAAGCCCCGGTCGATGTTCTTCCTCACACCAGACAGAAAAGCTTAGCGGATAATTTAAATGCTACGGTTAGCCATAAATGCAATAAGTAAAACAAACCAGAGGCCGTTGGGCCTCACCACCTTGAACCCTCAGTTGCTTGAATGCCTCGGATTTGAATGTGATTGATTGATTGCTTGATCGAGAACCCTAGGGTTAGGGTTTGAACTCGGGGTTTGATCGCCGGATTGGCGCCTTCGGAAGGTTAGGGCTTTTGGAGTATGGGATTGAGGAAGTATTTGTGCAGAGCTTCGTGGTTTGAGAGAGTGTGTAAGTATCTCAATTTCGTGTGTATATTTCGAACCCAAAGGCCCCTTTATATAGGCATAGGGATGACTCACTCCGGCCAATCAAATCACGAGATGGCAATTGCAATTGCAATGCATCTCAAACTCTACGTCGTGATCTCCGAACGTAGCCCGAGAACGCATCGGGAAGGTAGTGTAGTTGGATCAAACCAAACGTCTGACAGAACGTTCGAGAGTCTGGAAAAAGGTCGATCTGGCGGCCGAGTAATGGATGTTGCGGCCGTGGAATGGATGTCTCGGCCGAAGGATAGATCTCGCGGCCGAGGGATTGATCTCTCAGGGAGATTTTGCTGGCAACAGGTTGCTCGGGCGAGGGATTGATGTTATGGCCGTGGGATCGATGTTACGGCCGACAGATGGATTCTCCTAGGCTTCCGTATTTCTGTCTGAAAGGCTGTATGGCTCTGAATTGGGTCCTCTAAGTGGTCAAAGTTCTCACCGAAAGTCCTAAGGTTCTCAAGGAAGCAATCAGCAATCATTGTATCCATTTCATCATCGGGATTGTCCCAAGGTGGGACTTGAAATAATTGTTAGGCCAAATTGGGGTGTCTACAGATGCCCCTCTTTGACTGAACTCAGACGGATCGCGAGACATGTTTGAGTAAGAGTCAAAGCTGTAAAAAGCAACTCAATTTGGTCCAACCACTATTCCAAGGGGTTTTTGAAAAAGGTTTTGTTATGGTCGGGCCGGGAGGCTGCCTACGTATTCCACAAGGGAAATTCAGACCAACCGTAGTTCGGGCAATAAAGAAAAGTAAAAAGTTTGGAGGGTTAGAGACAGAAGACGTACCTTAGGGCTTTAAAAGCCGTAGTGTGACGTACCTAGACTGAGCCAGGGTTTTGGCGGAAGATAGTTGAAGGAGCGCGGGGCTGCCCGGGGAGTTTTTTGCGAAGAGCTTCCTTAGTATTTTGGGGTAGATCAGTACACTGCAGGTGCGTTTGCTTTTCTTGATCATCCTTACTTTGACTGAAAGGAGCTCGGTAGAGTAGCCTATCCTTGCGAATGAGCTGGAAGGAATTGATGTAATGGGGTGGAATCCAAACCATCTATTGGGGATGAGTTGGATGCCGGTTTGTTTTTGAGATGTGAGGGGCACAGGGCCAGTAACTGGAGCACGGAGCTTTGGTGGAACCGAGGCACGGAGCCGGTTGTAGTCATGAGGCAAGAGCCTGGAGAGTGATGAAATCGAGGCGTGGAGCCTGTTGCAATCTTGAGGCGAAGGCCTGAGGAGATTGGATAGGACCGAAGCGCGGAGCTGGTGTTGATCATAAGGCGAGAGCCTGAAGTGACTGATAGGACCGAAGCACGGAGCTGGTGTTGATCATAAGGCGAGAGCCTGTGGTGTCAGAGCTTTGAGCTTGTCATGCTGAACCGAAGCGCGGAGCTGGTGTAAGGCGAGGGCCTGAGATGATTAGTTTTGAGGCATGGAGCCTGCTGTGGTTTATGAGGCGGAGGCCTGAGGTGAACTTAGAGCTTGATGTGATGTGAACCGAAGCGTAGAGCTGGTTGCATTCTGATGGTCTGCGCGCAGAGCTTTTCCATCATAAGTGTTGGCATGGAGCCAAAAGATCGAGGCGTTGGGCCGATCAATAAAACCGAGGCATAGAGCCGGTTGATTGCAGGGTTGACCTGTTTCATGAGAGATATGCAGAGTGTATATGTGCAATGCTTTGTTAGATGTGAACAAATATGATGCAGACTCGATGTGAAAATGTTGATGCAAATGTGCACGGGCTTGTGCGTGTGTGTTTGTTTTAAGCTTAGAGCTTCTATCAAGTTCCGGACTTGAGCATTCAGAGCGTAGAGCTCGAGCATTCGGACGGCAGAATCCGAGCATTCAAAGTACAGGCTTTGAGCGTCCAGTACGCAGTGGTTGGGCATCCAAGCGTAGAGCTTGAGCATTCAAGTATACAACTTGAGCATCCAGTACACAGTGGTTGGGCATCCAAGCGTAGAGCTTGAGCATTCAAAAATGTTAGAGTTTTGAGGATTCAGGCGTAGAGCCTGAGAATAGATGTCTTGATTGTTGGGGCGGCTTAGAGCCTGTTGCTTGTTTACGGCTTCGAGCCAGTTGAGATAGTGGGCTTAGAGCCGCTGAGTTGTGACAGCGAGCGTAGAGCTGCTGAATGAGTGTATATGGGCGTAGAGCCATGTCGATAATGGGCATCGAGCCGCTGAGATTGCTTGTTCACGGCTTTGAGCCGCTGGGTGATAGTAGGCCTTGAGCCGCTTGAGTTTGTGATAACAGGCGTAGAGCCTATTGCCGTGATAGCGAGCATAGAGCTGCTGAGATAAAGGGCTTCAAGCCGCTGGGATTGCTTGTTTACGGCTTTGAGCCAGTTGAGATAGCGGTCTTGGAGCCGCTGAGTTGTGTAGAGACGATGGGCATAGGGCCGCTGAATTGATACGGGCGTAGAGCCGCTATGATAAAGGGCTTTGAGCCTGTAGAGGCAAAATGGGCTTCGAGCCGCTTTGGTGAGATAACGAGCGTAGAGCCTGCTGTGTTGAGGGCTTAGAGCCGCTGAGATAATAGGTACAGGCTTCGAGCCTGTTGGAGTAAGGGGCTTCGAGCCGCTGAGTTGATAGGCGAAGGCGTAGAGCCTATTACTGTGATAGCGAGCATAGAGCTGCTGAGATAGTAGACATAGGCTTCGAGCCGCTGGGTTGATGAAATGGCGGGCGTAGAGCCGCTGAGTTGTGTTAGAGATGATGGGCACGGGGCTGCTGAATTGGTAGGTGGGGGCTTAGAGCCACTGAGTTGCGTAGAGATGATGGGCTTTGAGCCTGTCAGGATAGTGGGCGTAGAGCCGTTAAGTTGAAGGCGTAGAGCCGCTTGATGAATTGATATGGGCGTAGAGCCTGCCAATAATGGGCTTGGAGCCGCTGAAGTTTTGAGCTCAGGGCTGATGAGTGTCTTGTTTTGCTGGCCAGCAGTTTGTGGAGAGAGATCTTCGATGCTTGGGCATGCCCCCAAGGCTAGTCTTGATCATATTTTGTTGGCCTGGGGATGCCCCCAGGGCTACTTGGTTGGTTGAGGATTCTGTAGTGGCTTGAATTGGTGCACTGAGCATGATCTGCTGTTGCTGAGGGAATTTGATTAAGGGGCCAGGAGACCGATCTCTCGGCCGAAGGATTGATGTCTCGGCCGAAGGATGCATGTCTCGGCCGCTTAATTGATTCATTTCCAGGGGCCTATAAAAGGCCACGGCCTCAACCGTTCGTTTCACTTTTCTTTCTTCCCTCTCCGTTCCTTCCGTCCGAGGCTTCGACCGAAGACCCTCCCCCTTTTCACTTTTCCTTATTTCCGACAGCTCCGGGCCGTGGGTGATATGCTGACGTGGCTAGCGTGCGCGGAGGGAGGCCGCGTTCGCTTTTGGTCTTGTCTTGACGCTTGATCATGGATCCTCGCATGGGTACGCTTGATTAGGGGCCCTCGCATGGGTGACTTGTTTCCATGACACGGAGCTCCTGGTGTGGCGGTGGTACGCGGTGTGGTGGTTTTTTTGGGCCATGTGGTGATTCTTTTGAGCCATGTGGTGTCCCTTCTGCACCGTAGTACTCCTTTGGTATACATCGCCCAAGGGGCCTCTTCTTTTTTGCAGCTGGTCTCTTTTGTTCGGACCACCGGAGGGTTCGACATCCTCTTCTGCTTCCTCTTTTTGTTTCTTTCTTTGTTTCTCTTCCTGCATAGGTTAGTTTGACAGGAAATCGATGTATAGTTTGTTTTAGGAAATGTGGAATGATCCACCTTGTGATGTAAAAAGCTTTCGATATATGAAACAAAAACCTTTTGCTCTGCGATTGTGATTGTATATGCTGTTCTTTACGTTTGTTTATGTGTGATATTTCCGTTAATCCAATGAAACGAACTGAACCGTGGGAACAGTCTGTAAAATAGCCGTTCTGGCGGCCGAGCTAGTGATTACACGGCCGAAGCTTCGATCTGGCGGCCGAAGGATTGTTTGGCTTGCCTGGGTTTGACTTGCAGGTCAACCCTATTATCTACGGGCCGGTGGATTGATCCCACGGCCGTCTTATCGAAGTGCCGGCCGAGAGACCGACTAAATTTTCGAGGATTAAGAATCCGATTCCGATTCGAACTAAGAGTCGACCTAGTCCTATAAGTACGCGTTCTACGAACCCGATAGCATTGTCAGCAGCCATTCCTTTGCATATGGCACAACCAATCCTTGATCAGTGGCTAGATTCCTTTAATGGCCTTGACCGTTTGCACTTTAAGTCCTTTGGCATGGATTTCCTCTTTTCCCTTCGTCACATTCCCATGAATTTTGCTTTCCTTAGGGCAGCCGCTAGTTTGTGGGACCCTGATTTTCACGTCTTTCGCTTTAAGAGAGAGGAATTGTGTCCTACTGTCGAGGAATTTGCGGCCATTATGGGCCATTCAGACAGGGAAGGTTTTGTTGCTCCTAATCCCTTGTTCAACTGGGGTGATCTCCTGAAAGATTTACTCCAAGTTCAGAAACATGAAGTTAAATTCTTCCTGGTGAAAGGAAGGCTAGAGATTCTACAACTTATTCAGCGTTTTGGCACAGCTGAGGCCCATCGCCAAGTTTCCTTACAGAAGTCGTGCTTTCATGCATTGTGCATTTGTCTCCTCCATTACTACTTGCTTGGCCCTTCCTCTGGTCATGCCGATCCTATATTGCTTAACCTTGCTCAGCAAATTGGAAACCGTGTGGGTTTTGCTGGTTTAGTGTTGGCAGAGACCTTGATGGGTCTAGATGTGATGAAGAGCAGCCCTACAGCTCAATTCTCAGGCAGTCCTTTGCTATTGCAGGTTCGCTCTTTTATTTGTTTCTTTTGTCAAGTTTATCTTTTCACTCATAACTTTCTTGTTTTGACTCACGTGTTCTCTCAACTCACAATTTTCCCTTTTTCTCCAGGTATGGTTGTTTGAGAAGCTAAAAGTGTGGGATGTGCCGGAGCGACTTCCTTACAATCCAGACCAATGTACGGAGTGTCATATGATTAAGCAATTCCCAACTGAGGCTGCTTGGGAAGCATGGATGAGGACCTGCAGGGGTGATTGGATTCAATGGGTTTGCCCCTGGTATGGTATTGAGAGTATGACTGCGAGTACCATGAACCATTTTGGTGTAGCAGTAATTGGTATTACTCGAGTCGTTTTCTACTTTCCTGCTCGCTTTCAAAGGCAATTTGGGGCTGAACAAACCGCAATCCTGGGTGACCCTGAGTACACCGTCTCTAAGATTCATGATGCCAACTTCCGTCGCAACATGCTGCGTCTTTGGCCAAATAGAGTGATGCAGGAGGTTGCTGAGAACTTCGTTGTCAAGCTATCGGGTTCTTACAAACGCTGGTTGAAGAAAAACCTTTTGAAGGACAGTAGTGCAAAGAGAAGGAAGACCTAGAGATTGACGCTTTGCTTATGTTTTTCAAAAGATGTTTGTTTGATTCTAGCTTTCATGGATTAAGAATTGCTTAGGTTTGCTTTTTCCTTTTTTGTTTGGAAATAATAAAACATTTGGTCGTTTTATCTGAAGATGTTATTGCCATGATTTGATAGCGAGCATGCTTTTAGGATAGACCTAGAAATTTTGGAAGTGATGATGATAGCAGTGGCCGAATCTCAAACTTTGGAGATTGCCTACGTATCCCATGGAGGGAATCAGGCCATAAACGTAGTTCCAACAAAGGGGATTCGTTTTGTTTTTAGTTAGGGTCCACTCGGGTATTTTCCTCTCCTTTTGTGCTCTAAATTTTGCCTAAAACCACCCTTGCGGGTTTTCGGTCTAGCGAGCGTTTTGTTTATGCCTTAGTTTTTGCCTAAGCCGCCCTTGCGGGTTTTCGACCTAGCAGGCTGCTCTAATTTTTGCTTGGATCCGCCCACCCTTGTGGTTTTCGGTCCAACGAGCATCTCTCATGGGTAATACTTCCTTAGCTTGTCAATGTTGACTGGCGTTGCGAATTCCATTCCATCTAAGTCTGCAATGTATGCTGCTCCTCCAGAAAGTATGCGTTTGATAAGGTAGGGGCCTCCCCAGTTTGGTCTAAACTTGCCCCTTGGGTCCGAGACGTGGCGACGAATCGCTTTGAGCACCATGTCTCCTACCTTGACGTCCCTAGGTTTCACCTTTTTGTTGAACGCTCGTGCAATGCGGCGTTGATACCCTTGTACATGGTATAAAGCCCTCAGTCTCCTCTCGTCTAGTAGTGCCAACTCGTCGTAGCGGTTTTGAACCCAGTCTTCTTCGATCATTCCAGTCTCAGCTAGAACCCTTAACGACGGTAATTCCAATTCGATAGGCAAGACAGCCTCCATTCCATAGACCAGAGAGTAGGGAGTGGCCCCAGTTGAAGTCCTTTCAGTTGTTCGATATCCCCATAGTGCCAGAGGTAGCTGTGGGCTGCATGCCCGAAAAATCCTCTTGACATTCTTGTTTGCAGCTTCAACTGCTCCATTAGTTTGAGGTCGGTAAGTAGATGACCGATGATTTTGTATCCCAAATTCGGCGAAAAGCTTCTTTGTTGCCCCCTTGAAGTGCGATCCATTATCACAGACAAACTCGTGAGGTACACCATATCGATAGATGATATTAGTGCGAATGAATTTGGCCACATGAGTAGCTTTGAGAGTAGCATAAGAGGCTGCCTCTACCTATTTGGTGAAGTAGTCGATAGCCACTAGGATGAACTGATGTTTGTATTTTCCCTTTGGATTTATACTTCCAATGACGTCTATCCCCCAAGTGGAGAATGGCCAGGGGGATGTCATGCTGTACAATTCCGTAGGGGGAATACGCATACGATCAGCGTGAGTTTGGCATTTGTAACATCGACGGACATAATCAGCGCAGTCGGCCTCCATTGTAGTCCAATAATATCCCTGTCGTAGGATCTTCTTTGCCATTGTTGCCCCATTCATGTGCGGCCCACAAATTCCTTCATGTATTTCCTCCATTACCTTGCGGCTGTCCTCCGTTGTGACGCAAAGTTGACTTGGGCCCAAGTGTGCCCTTCGGTACAATGCTCCTCCACAGATTATAAATCGGGCGGCAAACTTCCGCAGAGCCGTTTTGTCCTTTGAGGTGGCTTCGGATGGGTATTCTCCTTTTTCCAGGAATTCCTTCACGTCCTCGTACCATGGCTTGCCATCGTCTTCACCTTCCTCGGTAAAGGTACACTCACATGTTGTTTTAACCTTTTGTTCAATCATGAGAGGCCGCATTGTGAACCCCAGGGGTATTTCGACCATAGACGCTAGTGTTGCCAGTGCATCTGCAAATCTATTGCTCACTCGAGGAGTGTGTGTGAAGATAACAGAATCGAACTGTGGAATTAGATTTTCCAGCACAGAGTGATATAGCTTCAGTGTATCCTCCTTAACTTTCCAGTCTCCTCTTGCTTGAGATACCACCAGGTTTGAATCCCCAGTGACCTCTACCCTTTTTGCTCCTAGCTCCAGGGCTGCCTCCATTCCAGCAATACAAGCCTCATTTCAACTTGGTTGTTAGTGACTTCAAACCTTAGCTTATATGACAAAGGGATGTGAGAGTCGTTTGGGGAAACTAGCAATACCCTATGCCATATCCACATTGGTTTGATGCTCCATCAAAGTAAAGTTGCCAGGTGTCGTCTAAGAGACATAAGATATCCTCGTCGGGGAACATGAAGTCCTCTGCCTCGGCCTCTGTCACAGGGTGATCCGCCAAGAATTCTGCCACAGCTCTTCCTTTTACTGATTTCCTCGTCATGTATTTGAGGTCGAACTCCGCTAGCAGCAATAACCACCTAGCTAGCTTTCCGATAAGTGCGGCTTTTCGAAAAGATACTTGATTGGGTCTAAACGAGAGACCAGCACCACCGGATGTGCTAACAGGTAGTGCCTCAGTTTCTTTGTGGCCCATACTAGCCCCCAACAGGTTTTCTCGAGGGGAGTGTACCTTGTCTCATAATCCATCATTTTCTTGCTGAGGTAGTATATGGCACACTCTACTTTGGCGTCGTTTTCTTGTGCTAGCATGCATCCCATGGACGTGTCTGTTACTGAGAGATACAGAATCAATGGCTTCCCAGGGATGGGTGGCGATAGTACAGGTGGATTCTGAAGATATTCCTTGATTGCCTCGAATGCTTGCTGACAGTCTTGGCTCCATTCAAAATCCGTACCTTTCTTCAGTAGCTTGAAAAGAGGTTCACAGGTGGTTGTGAGCTTGGAAATGAACCTGCTGATGAACTGTAACTTCCCTAAGAAGCTCCTTACTTCCTTCTCTGTCCTAGGTGGTGATATCTCCATGATAGCCTGTATCTTGGAAGGGTCTACCTCGATTCCTCGTTGAGTGATGAGGAATCCCAACATCTTTCCAGCTGTTACCCCAAAAGTGCATTTTTGAGGGTTAAGACGTAGCTTATAATTCCTAATCCTCTCAAAGAACTTTTGGAGTGCTCCATAGTGTCCTTCCCTTTCCTTTGATTTGACTATCATATCGTCGACATACACCTCGACCTCTTTGTGCATCATGTCGTGCAGCAGTGTTGTGGCCATCCTCTGGTAAGTGGCTCCAGCATTCTTCAACCCAAACGGCATTACTCGGTAACAGTAAGTTCCCCAAGGCGTAGTGAAGGTAGTTTTCTCTCTATCCTCAGGAGACATAAGGATTTGGTTATATCCAGAAAATCCATCCATGAAGGATAGCAACGCATGGCCTGCGGTGTTATCTATTAGCTCGTCTATGTGAGGTAATGGGAAGTCATCTTTCGGACTGGCTTTGTTGAGATCTCGGAAATCTACGCAGACCCTAATTCCTCCAGTTTTCTTTGGTACGGGAACGATGTTTGCTACCCATTGTGGATATTCGGTGACTATGAGAAATCCGGCGTTGATTTGCTTAGTGACTTCTTCTTTTATCTTTAGGACCCAATCAGGGCGCATACGTCTCAGTTTTTGCTTAACTGGTTTTGCATCAGAATGAAGAGGAATTTTATGTTGAACAATTTCGGGGTCTATTCCGGCATGTCCTCGTAAGACCAGGCAAAAACATCTTTGTATTCTTTTAGCAAAAAGATTAGTTTTTCACTTTCTTGAGGGGATAGTGTGGCACCAATTTTAACCATTTTGGGCTCGTTTGCGGAGCCTATGTTTGCTGTGATTATTTCCTCAGAAAAAGGTTTAGCGTGCCTTTCCTCTTCTTTCTCGATGAATTCTAGAATTTCTTTTGGAATCTCTTCCTCAAAATTTGGTTTGTCGGAATCCACACAATTGATCATAGGCAAAGTAAAATACTCTAAATCTTCCTTCTCATTGCTAAATTTATCAAAAGACATTTCAGAGTCGAACTCAAAGTAAATGCTATGCCTTGGTACTTTGACCAGGTTTTCCTCACTAGACTTAGTATTTTCAAAGGATGAAAAGCTTGACTCGGACTGAGTCGACTCGGAGTCGGAATCGGAATCAGAACTAAGATCAGAATTAGCACTTTTCGTTTTGTATTTTAGAGTGTGTTCCACGGTCCAGTTAGGGTAAGCCCCTTTTTCAGCATCCACAATCAGCTCAGAGCAGTCTTTTTCATCACCAAGGTTGATCACCAGTACTTCACCGTCACCTTGATTCGCACTTTCATCATTGTCACCCCGCAAGTCTTGGAGGGCCATTTGATTTGCTATTGCTGTTATTTCCTCCAATTGAGCTTCAATCTGGGCTTCGTCGCTGTTGTCGACTCGTCGTGTGCCAACAAAGCCCCACCAATTACCAAAGCTGTCTATGATGGGGTGGATCACCCTTATTTCATTATTGGTGACCCCCTCATCAAAGAGCAGGTTTAGTGATATTTCGTCTAGTGGGTCATTGTCGACAGCCTCTTCTTCCTTTGCCTCTTCAGTCTCGAGGTTGTTGACCTCGTCTATTGGCCAATAATCATCGGTAGGTGCATAAGGGTCATAAAAGTAGATTGGAACCCTGCGAAGCCCTTCTTCTTCAATCAGGTCTTCCACCTCTTCCTCATAAACTGTTCCAGCGAACATGACTTGGTTGTCTTCAATGATGGCCACCATAGGCTTTGGTTGATCTACTGGAGTGATGTATTCAGAAGGGTCGAAATCTTCAACAGCAAAGTGGAGTGGGCCAGACAGCTTGGTGACAACTTGAAAGTGCGAATCAGACGTGAACAATGATGCAGTCATTTTTCCTGAAAAGGGTTTTTGCTTTAGTTAGATTGATTAATCTTACCTACGGTTTATTCGACTTAGAAAGATTCCTAAGGTTTAACCTGCAAAAGAGAAACTTTACAACATACACATATACAATGGGTGTGAGGAAGAACTTTGGAAATAAAATGCAAGTAGGTTCCTAGCCTGTAGGTTCCTGTCTTAGTTTGACAAGTTCTATGGCTTTCTAAAGCATGCAAGGTTTAGGTAGTTTCAGGGTGCTCCGTTGTCAAAGGGCACCAGTCCTCTCGCCAGCCCATCATAGGCGGCGATTGGGTGATTTCCTTTTTGATATACCACTAGGTACGAGTGACTGTGGAGTTTGCTGGAACCCCCAACATAGCCCGTGTCATGCCGGGATATCAGGTGAACTCAACGGGTTGCCCGCTCGATGCATATGATAAGTGAATTAAACAAGGCATGTATTAGTCTTATGTTGAACTTTCTGGTTATGGCTCTCATATTCCCCAGCGGAGTCGCCAAAAACTGTAGACACCTCCCAAACGAGGCATCGCCATACAGATTGATCACATTGTGTTTGCTCGATTGGTTGCTCATTCATAAACCAAAATCATGGACATTCCCATGGCTAGGAACGTCGCCACATGATAATGGCTATCATCAAATAGAGTCGCCACCCAGTTTATAAAAACTGGGAAAATAGATAGAGATTCTGGATTCGGGAGCCAAAAGTACAGTAAGGGGAAGGTGTTAGGCACCCCTCTCTGCCCAGTCGTGAGACTGGCCCATAATCATTCAACATAAGACGTATAGATGCTTTGTCTAATCCTAACACATAGTCTGTTTAATTATTCCTTTAAACAGTAAGCAAAGTGAGCTAGTGCGATAAACGAGCATGCATCAGAAAGCAGAAAAACAAACAAATGTCCCAGGGAGATGGATCTCGCGGCCGGTGAATGGATCTCACGGCCGAGGGATCCTCCTGGTTTTATTTATCGGCCGAGGGATCAAAGCCCCGGTCGATGTTCTTCCTCACACCAGACAGAAAAGCTTAGCGGATAATTTAAATGCTACGGTTAGCCATAAATGCAATAAGTAAAACAAACCAGAGGCCGTTGGGCCTCACCACCTTGATCCCTCAGTTGCTTGAATGCCTCGGATTTGAATGTGATTGATTGATTGCTTGATCGAGAACCCTAGGGTTAGGGTTTGAACTTCGGGGTTTGATCGCCGGATTGACGGCTGCCTTCGGAAGGTTAGGGCTTTTGGAGTATGGGATTGAGGGAGTATTTGTGCAGAGTTTCGAGGTTTGATTGAGTGTGTACTCTGATAATTTCGTGTGTATATTTCGGAACCCAAAGGCCCCTTTATATAGGCATAGGGATGACTCACTCCGGCCAATCAAATCACGAGATGGCAATTGCAATTGCAATGCATCTCAAACTCTACGTCGTGATCTCCGAACGTAGCCCGAACGCATCGGAAAGGTAGTGTAGTTGGATCAAACCAAACGTCTGACAGAACGTTCGAGAGTCTGGAAAAAGGTCGATCTGGCGGCCGAGTAATGGATGTTGCGGCCGTGGAATGGATGTCTCGGCCGAAGGATAGATCTCGCGGCCGAGGGATTGATCTCTCAGGGAGATTTTGCTGGCAACAGGTTGCTCGGGCGAGGGATTGATGTTATGGCCGTGGGATCGATGTTACGGCCGACAGATGGATTCTCCTAGGCTTCCGTATTTCTGTCTGAAAGGCTGTATGGCTCTGAATTGGGTCCTCTAAGTGGTCAAAGTTCTCACCGAAAGTCCTAAGGTTCTCAAGGAAGCAATCAGCAATCATTGTATCCATTTCATCATCGGGATTGTCCCAAGGTGTGACTTGAAATAATTGTTAGGCCAAATTGGGGTGTCTACAAGCTCATACGAAAACGGTTACCAGATTTGCTCGGTGATGTCACCACAACATCACTCGGCTCGTGCAAGGCACATGCCCGTACTTGGAGAGCAAGTCAAGGAGACGCTATAAATACTAAAGGATCACAGCTCTAAGAGGTACACACACTCATATACTCAAAACCCTAGTCTCTTGCTTTACTCTCTGCACATTCTCATCCTCTCGCCGGAGGGCCTTGCCGGGCAATCCCGGCCAAGTCTTAGTCATGCATTCCCTGTGCAGATCAGGGCAAGACGGCTAGGAAACCCTTGAGCCTCCGGAGGAGGAACTCGGATCAACGATCATGGGCCACCCAGCATGCATCACTTAGCATCATCACAATGGGCTAATTAGTACTAATGAGTGCACTGTTACAAAGAATGTACAGTGATTTCAGACTGGTTCACAAAATCTTTTTTGTGTTAAATGTATCAAAACCCAAGAACCATAGAATCGATTGAAATTGAAAACCAACGAAAATGAGATGGAAGCAGGGATTTATATTGTAGTAGCGGACTGCATAGCAGGAGTATCGAATGATGCATAGCGGAAATCGAGTGTTGCGACCGTGAATTTTTTTTAAATTATTTTTGGCCCCAAAGCACCCGAAGCCAAGAAGCAGGCAAAAAATCGGATAAAAAGTTATTTGTAGTGGGAATCGGCCGATAGAGGTGTGGATTTTTTGTAGGGTACGTCTGTATAGTGGGGTGTAGTGGTAGGACCAAAAAATAGCTACATTGCGGCCGATATTTAAATCCTTGAAGTGAAGGAGCAAAGACGGAACCAAGATTTTACCATAACAGTGGCGAAATGTATACTTAAAAAAATGCATTACAATATTAATAGTCATCGGCTCCAGAAAAAATTAAAATAACATAACAAAAACTATATTAAATGATGTTTGTCGTTTACACATGGAGCGAAAAAAAACTAACTTTAATTTTGGGAGAGTTGCTGATATCCCACAAGCCATTATTGGTGGAGGGTACTAAAACCACCCCACAGAGGAGCAAGCTCCATTCCAGCATCCTTATGTCCAGTTTGGGCTCTTTTTGGGACTTTCAAGTTCACATGATAAAAAAAGGTTATTGTTGTAGAACTCGTCAAGTACTTCCTCCGTCCCTTTTTTAAAGTCCAGTATTTCATTTTGAGATGTCCCTTAATAAATGTCCATTTTGTAAAGTTAGTGGGTAAAAGTTGGTGAATTTTTCATTTTGTCCCTAAAAGTAGATTCCATTTTGAAAAGTTAGTGAGTAAAAATGTAATGATGATATTTCCATAGAGGGTAAGGAGGGAAAGTGGATGTGAAAGTTGATGTGAAATGTATAATGATGATATCTTTTTAATAAATTGAAATTACGAAGTATGACACTAAAAAAGGGACGGAGGGAGTAAATAACTAAATTGATGAATTTTACTTGAAATTTTTTTTGTCAATCGGTAAATATACTTGATTGTGTTGGGAAACGATTCCCAGAATTCAGTAATGACGCATACAGATTAGACAACAAGAAAACTGCAAAACTCTACAAGGCGGAATTAGGGTTTCACCTCAACTCCCTGCGACACGAACGCTGGATGAACTTGTTATAGGACGTCTTGCTATAAGCCACATATATTGCTTGACTACACCTTACGATCTTCTATCATATTCCCTGCACATCTAGAACACAAACCGAGTGTGGACTCTTTCGTGATCCGTTTGCTCTCTCTAAGCCTGCCTCTATTTCATGAATAATAGAAAACGTGTATCTGACCTAGAGAGCATAACATGTATATATATGGCTACGATAGGGACCTAAGGAGTAATAAGTCTGAGTTTCCAGTGTAAATAAGAAACCATAATCCCACCAGGATTCTATTTCTTATTTCACTAATTATAATTCACCCCACTACAGAATTATAATTGCACTCCCGTCCTTATCTCAATTATATTACAAGCTCCATTATATTAACTACTTATTAATCTCCCCACGTTAAGATTACAGATACCCGTTGATTAAAATAAGTTACTAACAATCTCCCACTTAATCAACGTCTTAACCTTGAGACTATCCGCTTAACTTATTCGATATGTCGGATACAAAATCCACTTGCAGGGTTTGACATATTCGAACTTATAAGCTTATTCAAGGGGGTATCATCAATTCCTATTGGGACGTGGATTCCATCAATAATTAATCGCTGTTATATACATAATGTTGTGACCCAACTCACCGAGACTATTGACCGTATAAGGATCTCACCATTTAATGAATCAAAATCAACAACATTAAATATATACCTCTAATAATTGTCTTTGGAAAAAGAGCATAAGCATTCATAATAACCATGAGGTTTCAATTGTCTTATAAAATTAGTACAAAGACAATTACCTCAATATGGTCCCGTTCAATATACACAAAGTGTACTAGCACAATGAGTTGGAACTAGACCGTTCCGTGTAGTCAAGACAGACCTACTAAACATTGTACTACAGTCCTACCAATGGTGTGTCAAATTCCATCTAAGACTGTGAACCATAACTTATATTCCACAAGAACCGATGATCCAATCTTCTGTGTGTAAGCCGTACTCTACACACTGGATTATCTATTATGTATAGTAAAAGACACACATGCACAACATACAAAAATATCATGCAAGTATTGCCCATAAAAAGATTCTCATCAAAAAAGGGATAAATCTGATTAATAATTAAATATTAATCCATCATATAAAAACATAACTTTTACATAACCTCCTATCAAACTCCCACTAAAACTCAAAACCATACTGCCATGCATCTCACTCCCATTCCCTCTACGTGACTATCAAAAGTCTTAGCTGGTAAGCTCTTCGTAAAAGGATCTGTCAGGTTGTTCACCGATGCAATCTTGGTCACAGCAACATCACCTCTCTGTACGATCTCTCGAATCAGATGATACTTACGCTCGATGTGTTTGCCCTTCTTGCGAGTCCTTGGCTCCTTCGAATTAGCAACTGCACCGCTATTGTCACAATAGAGTGTAATGGCTGATTGCACTGAAGGGACCACTTCCAGATCCAACAAAAAATTTCTGAGCCAAACGGCCTTCTTGGCTGCTTCAGAAGCTGCCACATACTTTGCCTCCATGGTATTAGCAATGCAAGTTTGCTTGACACTCCTCCAACTTATGGCTCCACCTCCCAAGGTAAAACACATATCCTGAGGTAGACTTTCTGGAATCCCTCCCAACTTATGAATCCATATGGTTGCACCATATAGATACACTCATCCAGATTTCCATTAAGGAACGCGGTCTTGAAGTCCATTTGCCAAATCTCGTAATCGAGATGAGCTGCAATGGATAAGAGAATCCGGATGGACTTAAGCATGGCTACTGGCGAAAAAGTTTCCTCATAGTCGATTCCTTCTTTCTGAGTATACCCTTTCGCAACAAGCCTAACTTTAAAGGTATGCACCTTCCCGTCTGCCCCTCTCTTCTTCTTGTAGATCCACTTGCATCCAATGGGTTTAATCCCTCCAGGTGGTTCTACAATATCCCAGACCTGATTAGAGTACATAGAGTACTCCATCTCTGATTTCATAGCCTTTTGCCAAAGTTCCACATCTTTATCTTGAAGTGCCTCATTGTAGTTACAGGGTTTGGCATGTTGATCATCAAGGACCATTTCAAAAGACTCTCCCAACAACGTATACCGACTGGGTGGAACAATAACCCTCCCACTACGATGAGGTATCGGTGTGTGATCAATAAGTGCCTCTACAGATGTCTCTTGTGGCGTTTCCTCTTGCACTATTGGTGGTAAAGAAGTTTGTGCCTGCCTCTCTCCTCTCAATTCCTCTAGAACAATTTTACTTCTGGGCTTGTGGTCTATTACATAGTCCTTTTCCAAGAACAGGGCATTAGTGCTAACAATGACCTTATCCGTAGGACTATAAAACAGTCCACCTTTCGTTCCTCTAGGGTACCCCAAAAACAAGCAAACTTCTGTCCTTGATATTCCAATTTATCTGCGTTCCCATTTAGCACATGTGCTGGATTACCCTAAACCCGAACATGTTGCAGACTAGGTTTGCGCCCAGTCCATAGTTTTGTGGGTGTAGATGGTACTGACTTAGATGGTACCAAGTTAAGAATATACGCTATTGTTTCTAGTGCATGTCCCTAAAACGAAATTGATAAATCTAAATAACTCATCATTGATCTTACCATATCCATAAGAGTCCTATTCCTTCTCTCTGCTACACCGTTTTGTTGTGGCATACCTGGAGATGACAACTGGGATGTAATCCCTTCAGCTGACAAGTAGTCCCTAAACTCTCTTAAGAGGTATTCGCCACCACGATCAAATCGCAGTGTCTTGAGACATTTATCCAGACGCTTTTCCGTTTCCGCCCTATACTCCCTAAATTTCTCAAAGCATTCGGACTTATGGCACATCAAATAAATGTATCCATACCTTGAGTAATCATCAATAAAAAGTACTCAAAATCACCTCTAGCTTGGACATTCATAGGGCCACACAAATCAGAGTGAACCAATTCCAACGGCTCTTTGGCTCTATATCCTTTTGCTGAAAAAGGCCTTTTGGTCATCTTACCTTCCAAACAGGATTCACAGACTGGAAGTTCCTTAACTTTTAATGAACCTAAAGGTCCATCTCTAACCAGTCTAGAAATTCTATTGAGATTAATATGACAAAGACGTAAGTGCCAAAGATACGTTTGGTTCAATTTAGAAGGCTCTTTTCTCTTACATGGTAAATTATTAGTGTTATTCAATTCATGCAGTTACACTGTAGGAAACATAGGATTAATAATGTAGAGATCATCATCCACCAATGAACCAGAACAGATAAAACATTTATTTAACTTAATAACCACAGAGTCACTAAAATAAACTAAATATCCATCCTTAATTAACTTAGAAACTGAAACCAAGTTTCTTCTAATAGTAGGAACATAAAGACAATCTCTCAAAATTAAACTCCTATTACTACTAAAATTTAAAAAGACATTTTCTACTGCAACTGCTGCCACTCTCGTAGCATTTCCCATATGTAGATAAATCTCCCCATCACTGAGTCTTCGAGTTTCCTGGAACCCCTGCAATGAATTGCAAACATGATTAGTGGCTCCTATATCTACACACCAGGTACTGGTAGATAACACCGCTAAACATGATTCAACAACTAGTGAAAAAGATTTACCTTGTTTGTTCACTTTATTGAGAAAAACCGGACATTCCTTCTTCCAGTGTCCTTTCTACTTGTAGTGAAAACACTTGCCCACAAGCTTTTTCACTCCACCTTGAGGTGCATGAACTGCCTCCATAACCTTTTTCTGAGATTTGTTCTGCTTCTTCTTGCCTTTCGGCTTAGAAGTAGAAGCCTTCTCAGCCACTAACACTGATGGTGATTTCTTCACAACCACAAGACCCTTAGCTGCTTGGAGTTCCTTAAGAAGTTCTTCCAAAGATAAATGCATTTTGTTCATAGAATAAGTCAGGCAAAACTGCTTAAAACTCTCAAACTGCAGTGAGTTAAGAACGAAATCGATCTAGGTTTTCCCATCAATTTCAGCTCCTAGGATCTTTAGTTCATTAAGAAGAGCTATCATCTTCAGAAGATGATCCCTAATTGGGGTCCCTTTAACATGGGTGATGTTCACCAATTCTTTCATAGCAACTAGCCTTGCTGCCCGATTCTGATCCCCAAACATTTCTCTGAGGTTCAGCATCATATCGAAAGCAGTTTCCATAGCTTGATGCTGATGCTACAATATATTCAACATAGAAGCCAGAATATAACACCGCGCCATCTCATCAGCCTTAACCCAATCTTTATAAGGCTTTGCTTCCTGTTCTGTGGCATTCTCTTCAGGTATAGGAGGGCACGCCGTAGATAGCATATATTTGTGGCCCTCAGTTGTTAACACATTATCCAAGTTTCTTTTCCACTCAACATAGTTTGGTCCAGTAAGTTTATTTTCTTTGAAAATAATGGCAAGTGAATTGAAAGAGCCCATTAACAATCAATTATGAAGGGCAATAAAAGACTCTTGAATTTCATTTTAATATTGGTTCCCTCTACCATATGTTAAAAGAAAAATATTGGTAGCTCTACACACCGTGAAAAGCATGCCTCGATGGGAAGTCCTCTACTCTTTATCATTCATGTAGATAGGTACAACCTTTTAATTTTACTATCTAGACACTATACCGTGCTAAGCAAAATTAAATAGCCAATATAGCTTCGGTCCTATAAATAATAATAGTGACTCAGATGGTGAGGATACTATTATTTACAGCTAAGTGTATACCATTACCTAGCCCCATGACCCATTGTTCCGTTGTGAATTACCTCAGATGGAGAAGTAATTCACACAACAATTATCATAGACCTATCCATTCAAGGAAGTTTGTACCGATGAGGCCATAATTAATTTTGCCCGATGGGGGGGGGGGGGGGGGGGGGGGTAAGGTTCTAAAACCATCACACAAAAATTAATTACATCATCTACATACTAGTAATGGAGACCGTGGGATTTATAAAAATAAACTCCCTCTCTCACTTAGTTATTTAAAAAAAATTGTGAGGGTTATCAAAATTTTCGAGTTTGCAAAAACCGTGATCTAGGTCAAAGCCAAATATCACCATGTTGTCCATTATGGTAAAACTATCACATTTGCAAACACTCATGGAAACATGCATAAACATAAATAAGAAAACATAATAAAATATGCATCCCAACTATTATGGTTAATATCCTTGTTTCCAAAAACAGCCAAGATTGTAGCCGTGTCTTGCCCACCAAGTCAGAGTTTGATCCTGGCACAGGGGGTCGGCCACCATACAGAAAATATGATTTTATACATCAATCCTATGTCTCCTTTATAGAGTTCGCATAATCTGGATCTAAAATACATACTGCATGACTTGTAATCTTACAACAGTTCTACATATCAAATAATGATACAATTGGAGAAACAAAGATTACACAAAAAACCTAATGCCTCCCACATGCCAGAGTTCACATACTACTTTTAATATTACAACCACAAAAAATAATCGTGGCACCCAAATATAAAAGCAGTAACCACGTATGCAAAAATGTGGGATCCAATCACACAAACATACATGCATGACCATAATAGTGGGATAAGATTTTCTGCAAAACAAACGTTAGTAAAACGGAACCCTACAAAACAGCGGTTACCACAGTTTCATACTATACGATCTACGGACAACATGGCCTGTTTAATCCATACGCTCGATTACAACCTGGCTCTGATACCACTGTTGGGAAACAATTCCCAGAACCCTGTAGACACCTCCTTGGAGTGGGGGACATCGCCATACAGATTGATCGTTGTTTGCACGTTTTGGTTGCTTGCTTCATAAACCAAGATCGTGGACATTCCCATGGCTAGGAACATTGCCACACGATAGCGGTTATCATCAAAATAGAGTCGCCACCCAGTTTATTAAAACTAGGAAAATAGATAGAGATTCTAGGTACGGGAGCCAAAAGTACAATAAGGGGAAGGTGTTAGGCACCCCTCTTTACCCAGTCGTGAGACTAGCCCATAGTCATTCGACATATGATTAATTCATGCTTTATTTAACTCTAACACATAGTCTGATTTTAGCCTTTAAGTAGCTAATGGTGAGCCGAGACTGTAATTGAAAGCATGCATCAGAAGGAGAACATAAAACAAACATGTCCCAGAGAGATGGATCTCGCGGCCGGTGAATGGATGTCACGGCCGAGAGATCCTTCTGGTTTGATGTATCGGCCGAGGGATTGAAGCCCCGGTCGATGTTCTTCCTCACACCAGACAAAAAAGTTAGCAGATGATCAAAACGCTATGATTAAGTACAAAGACAGTAAATAAATGAAACCAGAAGCCCTTGGGCCTCACCACCTTGATCCCTCAGTGGCTTGATTGCTTCGGATTGAATGGGATTGACTGATTTGCTTCTTGAAAACCCTAGGGTTAGGGTTTGAACTTCGGGGTTCGATCGTCGGATTAGCGGCTGGCTTCGGAAGGTTAGGGTTTTTGAAGAGACTTTGAGAATGTATATGTGGAGAATTTCGTGGCTTGAGAGAGTGATTTCGTAGGTGAATCTGATCTCTTATTTTTGAAACCCAAAGGCCCTTTATATAGGCAATTGGTGACTCACTCCGGCCAATCAAAACGCACAACGGGAATTGGAGTTATAATGCATCTCAAACTCCTCATGGCTATCCCCGGGTGTAGCCCGAACGCATCGGGAGGTTTCGTGTTGGGATCAAACGTTTGACAGAACGTTCGAGAATCTGGAAAATGGACGATCTGGCGGCCGAACAATGGATCTGGCGGCCAAGGAAATGATGTTGCGGCCGTAGGATAGATCTAGCGGTCAAGTGATCGAGTGATCGATCTCTCAGGGAGATTTTCAGGCAACAGGTTGCTCGGGTGAAGAAATGATGTTAAGGCCGTGAGATCAATGTCACGGCCGGCAGATGGATTCTCCTAGGATTCTGTATTTCTGTCTGAAAGGCTATTTGGCTCTGGATTGGGTCCTCTAAGTGGCTCAAAGTTCTTACCATAAGTCCATGGGTTCACAAGAAGTCAATCATCAATCACTGTATCCATTTCATCATCAGGATGGTCCCCAAGGTAGGACTTGAAATAATCGTTAGGCCAAATTGGGGTGTCTACAGATGCCCCTCTTTGACTGAACTTAGACGAATCGCGAGACATGTTTAAGTAAGAGTCAAAGCTGTAAAAGCAACTCAATTTGGTCCAACCACTATTCTAAGGGGTTTTTTTGAAAAAGGTTTTTGTTATGGTTGGGCCGAGAGGCTGCCTACGTATTTCACAGGGGAAATTCAGATTAACCGTAGTTCGGGAGGCAATAAAAAAAAGAAAATTTTTGGAGGGTTAGAAACAGAAGACGTACCTTCGGGCTTAAAAGCCATAGTGCAACGTACCTGGGTTAAGCCAGGGTTTTGGCGGAGGATAGTTGAAGGAGTGCGGGGCTGCCGAGGGAATTTTTGCGGAGAGCTTCCTTAGTATTTTGGGGTAGATCAGTACACGACAGATGCGTTTACTTTTCTTGATCATCCTTACTTTGACTGAGGGGAGCTTGGTAGAATAGCTTATCCTTACGAATGAGCTAGAAGGAATTGATGTAATTGGGGTGGAAATCCAAGCCATCTGCTGGGGATGGGTCGGACGCCAATTTTTGAGATATGAGGGGCGCAAGGCCAGTAACTGGAGCCCAGAGCGTTTGAGATGAGGGAACCGAGGCGCGGAGCCGGTTGCTGTCATGAGGCGAGAGCCTGAGGGGTTGGAGCTTAGAGCTTGACGTGATTTGAACCGAGGCGTAGAGCCAGTTGCATTCTGATGGTCTGTGCACGGAGCTTACTCATCATAAGTTTTGGCGTAGAGCCAAAGGAGTCGGAGCTTAGAGCTTGATTTGATTTGAACCGAAGCGTAGAGCTGGTTGCATTCTGATGGTCTTTGCACGGAGCTTTCTCATCATAAGTTTTGGCGTAGAGCCAAAGGATCGAGGCACTGGACCCATCAGTAAAACCGAGGCGTAGAGCCGGTTGATTGCAAGATTGTCCTGTTGAAATGAGTGAGATAAGCAGAATATGTGTGTATATGACGATAGTGGTTAGATATGAGCAGATATGATGATGTAGACTCGATGATGACAATGGTGATGCGAGTGATGCAAATGTGCACGGGCCCGTGCGTGTGTGTTTGATATAAGCGTAGAGCTTCTTTCGAGTTCCGGACTTGATCATTCGGAGCGTAGAGCTCGAGCATTCAGACGGCAGAATTCGAGCATTCAAAGTACAGGCTTTGAGCATACAGTACGCAGTGGTTGGGCATTCAAGCGTAGAGCTTGAGCATTCAAGTGTAGAACTTGAGCATCCAGTACACAGTGGTTGGGCCTTCGAAGAGCTTCGAGCATTTAAAATGTTGGATTTTGAGCATTCAAGCTTAGAGCTTGAGAACAGATGATATCTTGTTGATTGAGGCGGCATAGAGCTTGTTGAGAATTGTTACGGCGTAGAGCCGCTAAGCGAGCGTAGAGCTGCTGAGATATGGATGCAGGCATAGAGCCGTAGAGCTGCTGAGATAATGGGATTGTAACCGCTGAGATAATGGGCTTGGAGCCGCTGAGATAGTTGAGATGGTGGGCATAGAGCCACTGAGATAGTGGATACGGGCATGGAGCCGCTGAGATGTTTACTGTTGAGGTTGAACACGGGCATAGAGCCGCTGGATAGCTTGACAAGCTTAAAGTAACTTAAGTAGCGAGCCTGGGGTTTTTGAACATGGAGTCATCGAAAATGGAGCTTGCTGAGATGATAAACCTGGGGTTGCTGAATGAACTTCTGGAGCACAGTTATTCGGGCATAGAGCCTGAGTTAGACATTTCAAGGGTCCTTTGATCTTGTGAGCGAGAGCTCGAGTTTGGTAATCCTCAGTGGTCAAGCGACCAGCTATTGTGAGCTTGCCGTTACGGAGAGAGAGCTTCCTTATGCTTGGACATGCCCCCAAGGCTAGTTTTGACCATATTGTATTTGCTCGGGAATGCCCCCAAGGCTGATTCAATCATTGCTTTTGTTGGTCATGAACCTAGTGCTTCATAATGGCTCGAGTTAGTGCACTTGAGCAAGATCTGATGCTGTTGTGGGAGATTGATTAGGGGGCCAGGAGATTGATTCCTCGGCTGATTAATCGATGTCTCGGCCGAGGGATAGATGTATCGGCCGCTTAATCGTTTTGTTTCTAGAGTTCTATAAAAGCCGACCTTTCGGCGTTTTATTTTCATTTCTCTTTTCTCTCTTCTTCTTCCGTTGCTGACGACTCTACTATAGACACCTCCCAAACGGGGCATCACCATACAGATTGATCGTTTGTTACTCGATTGGTTGCTTGCTTCATAAACCAAGATCGTGGACATTCCCATGGCTAGGAACATCGCCACACGATAGTGGTTATCATCAAAACAGAGTCGCCACCCAGTTTATTAAAACTACGAAATCAGATAGAGATTCTGGGTACGGGAGCCAAAAGTACAGTAAGGGGAAAGTGTTAGGCACCCATCTCTGCCCAGCCGCGAGACTGGCCCATAGTTATTCAACATAAGACGTATAGATGCTTTGTTTAATTCTAACACATAGTCTGTTTAATTATGCCTTTAAACAGTAAATAAAGTGAGCCAGTGCGATAATTAAAGCATGCATCAAAAAGCAGAACAAAACAAACTGTCCCAGGGAGATGGATCCCACGGCCGGTGAATGGATGTCACGGCCGAGGGATCCTCCTGGTTTGATATATCAGCCGAGGGATCGAAGCCCCGGTCGATGTTCTTCCTCACACCCAAAAAGGTTAGCAGATAATCAAAACGCTACGATTAAGATTATAGACAGAAAATAAGACAAACCAGAGGCCGTTGGGCCTCACCACCTTGATCCCTTAGTTGCTTGATTGCTTCGGATTTGATTGCGATTGGCTGATTGCTTCTTTGAAAACCCTAGGGTTAGGGTTTGAACTTCGGGGTTTGATCGTCGGATTGATGGCTGCCTTCGGGAGGTTAGGGCTTTTGAAGAGGGGGTTTGAGAGAGTATTTTTGCAGAATTTCGTGGCTGATCGTGGTGTGTTAACTTATTAATTTCGGGGCCCAAAGGCTCCTTTATATAGGCATAGGGATGACACACTCCGGCCAATCGAAATGCACGATCAAAATTGGAGTTAGAGTGTGATTCTAACTCTTCATGGCAATCCTCTAACGTAGCCCGAACGCATCAGGATTTGGCTGCTAGGGTTTTGTGATCGGATCAAACGTATGACAGAACGTTCTAGAATCTGGAAAAAGGACGATCTGGCGGCCGAGGAATGGATGTTGCGGCCGAAGGATAGATCTTGCGGCCGAGGGATTGATCTCTCCGGGAGATTTTCAAGCAACAGGTTACTCGGGTGAAGAAATGATGTTAAGGCCGTGAGATCAATGTAACGGCCGACAGATGGATTCTCCTAGGATTCTGTATTTCTGTCTGAAAGGTTGTATGGCTCTGGATTGGGTCCTCTAAGTGGTTCAAAGTTCTTACCGGAAGTCCTAAGGTTCGCAAGAAGGTAATCAACAATCACTGTATCCATTTCATCATCGGGATGGTCCCCAAGGTGGGACTTGAAATAATCGTTAGGCCAAATTGGGGTGTCTACAGATGCCCCTCTTTGACTGAGCTCAGACGGATCGCGAGACATGTTTGAGTAAGAGTCAAAGCTGTAAAAGCAACTCAAATTGGTCCAACCACTATTCCAAGGGGTTTTTTGAAAAAGGTTTTTAGTTATGGTCGGGCCGGGAGGCTGCCTACGTATTCCACAAGGGAAATTCAGACCAATCATAGTTCGGGCAATAAAGAAAAATAAAAAGTTTGGAGGGTTAGAGACAGAAGACGTACCTTCGAGCTTAAAAAGCTGTAATGCAACGTACCTAGACTGAGCCAGGGTTTTGGCAGAAGATAGTTGGAGGAGCGCAGGGCTGCCGGGGGAATTTTTGGCGGAGAGCTTTCTTAGTATTTTGGGGTAGATCAATACACGGCAGGTGCGTTTGCTTTTCTTGACCATCCTTACTTTGACCGAGAGGAGCTCGGTAGAGTAGCCTATCCTTGCGAATGAGTTGGAAGGAATTGATGTGATTGGGGTGGAATCCAAGCCATCTGCTGGGGATGAATCGGATGCCATTTTTGAGATATGGGGGCGCGCAGCCAGTAACTAGAGCACGGAGCATTGGGGATGAGGGAACTGAGGCACAGAGCCGGTTGTAGTCATGAGGCGAGAGCCTGAGGTGATGGTTTCTGACGTGATGGAACCAAGGCGCGGAGCCGGTTGTAGTTACAAGGCGAGAGCCTAAGGTGATAGAATTGAGGCATGGAGCCTGTTGTGGTCATTAGACGAGAGCCTGAAAAGATTGAAGCTTTGAGCTTGATAGAACCGAAGCGCGGAGCTGGTATTGATCATAAGGTGAGAGCCTGAGGTGTCGAAGCTTAGAGCTTGATGTGATTTGAACCAAAGCGCGGAGCTGGTATTGATCATAAGGCGAGAGCCTGAGGAGTCGGAGCTTAGAGCTTGACGTGATTTGAACCAAAGCGTAGAACTGGTTGCATTATGATAGTCTGTGCACGGAGCTTTCTCATCATAAGTTTTGGCGTATAGCCAAAGGATCGAGGCGCTGGACCGATCAATAAAAACCGAGGCGTAGAGCCGGTTGATTGCAGGGTTGACCTGTTTCATGAGAGATATGCAGAGTGTATATATGTGATGGTGGTTTTTAGATGTGAACAGATATGATGATGCAGACTCGATGTGATAATGGTGATGCAATTGATGCAAATGTGCACGGGCCCGTGCATATGTGTTTGATATAAGCGTAGAGCTTCTTTCAAGTTCCGGACTTGAGCATTCAGAGCGTAGAGCTCGAGCATTTGGACGGCAGAATCCAAGCATTCAAAGTACAGGCTTTGAGAATCCAGTACGCAGTGGTTGGGCATCCAAACATAGAGCTTGAGCATTCAAGTGTAGAACTTGAGCATCCAGTACACAGTGGTTGGGCATTTGAAGAGCTTCGAGCATTCAAAATGTTAGATTTTGAGCATTCAAGCGTAGAGCTTGAGAATTGATAATGTCTTGATTGTTGGGGCGGCGTAGAGCCAGTTGAGATAGTTGTTACGGCTTCGAGCCAGTTCAGATAGTGGGCTTGGAGCCGCTGAGTTGACAGGTGTGGGCTTGGAGCCGC
Source organism: Rhododendron griersonianum (assembly GCA_018127125.1). Lineage (NCBI taxonomy): Eukaryota > Viridiplantae > Streptophyta > Magnoliopsida > Ericales > Ericaceae > Rhododendron > Rhododendron griersonianum. The sequence goes on along the minus strand of CM030792.1, from coordinate 28,687,693 downwards.
TGAGTTGACAGGTGAGGGCGTAGAGCCGCTGAGTTGGTGAATTCTGGCGCAGAGCCACTGAGATGGTTGTTGCGGCTTAGAGCTAGTTGAGATAGTAGGCTTGGAGCCGCGGAGATAGCAGGCGTGGAGCTGCTGACGGTGATTGGCGAGTGGGTGAATACGGTAATGGGCTTCGAGCCGTTGAATAATGGGCATAGAGCCGCTGAGTTTGTGAAGCTGACGAGTAGTAAGTGTAAAGCTACTTAGTGAGCACGGGCGTAGAGCCGCTGAATGTAATAGGCCTTGGAGCCGCTGAGTTGGTAGATAGTGATGAGTTCGAAGTTGCTACTGGGGATGAGCTTAGAGCTGCTAGTAGTGCAAGGAGCATGGTGTTGTCGAGCGACTTGTGCACAAGGCTACTGAGCGTAGAGCTGCTGAGTGATTTGACAATAGTGGGCACGGAGTAAGAGCTTGGTCTAGACAATCTGTAGACACCTCCCAAACGAGGCATCGCCATACAGATTGATCATGTTTGTTTGCTCGATTGGTTGCTTGCTTCGTAAACCAAAATCATGGACATTCCCATGGCTAGGAACATCGCCACATGATAGCGGTTATCATCAAAACAGAGTCGCCACCCAGTTTATTAAAATTGGGAAAATAGATAGAGATTCTGGACACGGGAGCCAAAAGTACAATAAGGGGAAGGTGTTAGGCATCCCTCTTTGCCCGGTCGTGAGACTGGCCCATAATCGTTCAACATAAGACATGTAGATGCTTTATTTAATTCTAACACATAGTCTGTTTAATTAATCCTTTAAACAGAAAGTAAAGTGAGCCAGGACTGTAATTGAAGCATGCGTCAGAAAGCAGAAAAGCAAACAAAGCTGTTCCAGGAAATCGATTACTCGGCCGGGGAATAGATGTCACGGCCGAGTAATCACACTGGTTTTATGTACCGGCCGAGGGATCGAAGCCCCGGTCGGTGTTCTTCCTCACACCAGAATATACGATTAACAGATAATTAGGAAGTTATGATTAAGCGTAAGAATGATAAATAAGACAAACCAGAGGCCGTTGGGCCTCACCACCTTGATCCCTCAGCTGCTTGATTTGCCTCGGATAGGGTGTGATTGACTGATTGCTTGATTGAAAACCCTAGGGTTAGGGTTTGAACTTCGGGGTTTGATCACTGGATTGGTGGCTACCTTCGGGAGGTTAGGGCTTTTGAAGAGGGGGATTGAGAGAGTATTTTGGCAGAGTTTCGTGGCTTGAGAGAGTGTATTCTCTAATGAATTTCGTGTGTATATTTTCAGAGTCCAAGGGCCCTTTATATAGGCAATTGGTGACTCACTCCGGCCAATCAAATGGCACGATTGCAATGCACCTCTAACTCTACGTCGCAATCTCTGAGCGTAGCCCGAACGCATCGGGAAGGTAGTGTAGTTGGATCAAACGTCTGACAGAACACGTTCCAGAGTCTGGAAAAAGGTCGATCTGGAGGCCGAGTAAAGGATCACACGGCCGAGGAATAGATGTCTCGGCCGAAGGATAGATCTTGCGACTGAGGGTTTGATCTCTCAGGGAGATTTTGCTAGCAACAGGTTGCTCGGGTGAGGAAATGATGTTAAGGCCGTGAGATCGATGTTACGGTCGACAGATGGATTCTCCTAGGCTCCTGTATTTTCTGTCTGAAAGGCTGTATGGCTCTGAATGGGTCCTCTAAGTGGTTCAAAGCTCTTACCGAAAGTCCTAAGGTTCTCAAAGAGGCAATCAGCAATCACTATATCCATTTCATCATCGGGATGGTCCCAAGGTGGGACTTGAAATAATCGTTAGGCCAAATTTGGGTGTCTACAGATGCCCCTCTTTGACTGAACTCAGACGGATCGCGAGACATGTTTGAGTAAGTGTCAAAGCTGTAAAAAGCATCTCAATTTGGTCCAACCACTATTCCAAGGGGTTTTTGAAAAAGGTTTTGTTATGGTCGGGCCGGGAGGCTGCCTACGTATTCCACAAGGGAAATTCAGACCAACCGTAGTTCGGGCAATAAAGAAAAGAAAAAGTTTGGAGGGATAGAGACAGAAGACGTACCTTTGGGCTTAAAAAGCCGTAGTGTGACGTACCTAGACTGAGCCAGGGTTTTGGCGAAGAGTAGTTGAAGGAGCGCGGGGCTGCCGGGGGAGTTTTTGCGGAGAGCTTCCTTTAGTATTTTGGGGTAGATCAGTACATGGCAGGTGCGTTTGCTTTTCTTGATCATCCTTACTTTGATTGAGAGGAGCTCGGTAGAGTAGCCTATCCTTGCGAATGAGCTGGAAGGAATTTATGTAATGGGGTGGAATCCAAACCATCTACTGGGGATGAGTCGGATGTCGTTTCGTTTTTGAGATATGGGGGGCGCAGGGCCAGTAACTAGAGCACAGAGCTTTGGAGATGAGGGAACCGAGGCACGGAGCCGGTTGTAGTCATGAGGCGAGAGCCTGAAGAATGACGGCTTTTGACGTGGTGGAACCGAGGCACGGAGCCGGTTGTAGTCACAAGGCGAGAGCCTGGGGTGATTGGATTGAGGCGTGGAGCCTGCTGTGATCATGAGGCGAGGGCCTGAGAAGATTGGATTGAGGCATGGAGCCTGTTGCAGTTTTGAGGCGCGGGCCTGAGGTGAGCTTAGTGCTTGAAAGAACCGAAGCGCGGAGCTGGTATTGATCATAAGGCGAGAGCCTAAGGTGATTAGATTGAGGCGTGGAGCCTGCTGTGGTTTATGAGGCAAGGGCCTGAGGTGAGCTTAGAGCTTGATGGGACCGAAGCGCGGAGCTGGTATTGATCATAAGGCGAGAGCCTGAGGTGTCGGAGGTTAGAGCTTGATGTGATATGAATCGAAGCGTAGAGCTGGTTGCATTCTGATGGTCTATGCACGGAGCTTTCTCATCATAAGTGTTGGCGTAGAGCCAAAGGATCGAGGCGCTGGACCGATCAATAAAACCGAGGCATAGAGCCGGTTGATTGCAGGGTTGACCTGTTTCATGAGAGATATGCAGAGTGTATATGTGTGATGATGGTTGTTAGATGTGAACAGATATGTTTGTGCAGACTCGATGTGATAATGGTGATGCAATATGTGCACGGGCCCGTGCGTGTGTGTATGTTTTAAGCTTAGAGCTTCTATCAAGTTCTGGAGTTGAGCATTCAGAGCGTAGAGCTCGAGCATTCGGACGGCAGAATCCGAGCATTCAAAGTACAGGCTTTGAGCGTCCAGTACACAGTGGTTGGGCATCCAAGCGTAGAGCTTGAGCATTCAAAATGTTAGATTTTGAGCATTCAGGCGTAGAGCCTGAGAATAGACGGCGTAGAGCCTGTTGAGATTTGCTTGTTTACGGCTTTGAGCCAGTTGAGATAATGGGCTTGGAGCCGCTGAGTGAGTGATAGCGAGCATAGAGCTGTTGAGTCGAGGGCTTGGAGCCGCTGAGTGAGTGAATACGGGCGTAGAGCCTGTCGATAATGGGCTTCGAGCCGCTGAGATGATAGACATAGGCTCCGAGCCTACTGAGGTAATGGGCTTCGAGCCACTGAGATTGTTATTACGGCTTCGAACCAGTTGAGACAGTTGTTATGGCCTTGAGCCAGTGAGATGGTTGAGATAGGCTTTAAGCCTATTAAGGTAATGGGCTTTGAGCCGCCGAGATTGCTTGAATACGGGCGTAGAGCCGTTGAGATGATGGGCTTCGAGTCGCCGAGATTGCTTGAATACGGGCGTAGAGCCGTTGAGATGATGGGCTTGGAGCCGCTGAGTGAGTGAGCATAGGCATAGAGCCACTATGATAAGGGGCGTTGAGCCGCTGAGGGATGGTTGTTATGGCTTAGAGCCAGGTGAGATTGCTAGAGTATGGCTGCAGAGCCTGTTGAGTAAGTTGATGGCGAGCATTTCGAGATCATGGCTTAAAGCCTGTTGTTTGATGAATAGCAGAGTTGCTGAATGTCTTGATTTGTTATAGCAAAGAGCTTATGGCCAGCAGTTTGTGGAGAGAGAACTTTCTTATGCTCGGATATGCCCCCAAGGCTAGTTCTGATGGCGTTGTATTGGCTCGGGGGTGCCCCCAAGGCTACTTTGTTGGTTGAGGACCCAGAAGTCCATAATTGCTTGAGTTTGGTGCACTGAGCAAAATCCACAGGGGCTTGAAGAAAATTGATTGGGGGGGCCAGAAGATCGATCTCTCGGCCGAAGGATTGATGTCTCGGCCGAGGAATTGAAGTATCAGCCGCATAATCGTTTGGTTTCCAGAGCACTATAAAAGCCGGCCTTTTGGCGTTTTATTTTCATTTTTCTCTTCTCTCCTCTTCTGCCGTTCTCTTCTGTTGCTGTCGCCTTCTACCGAGGATCCTTCTCCTCTTCTGTTAGGTCCGGATGATGGGCGGTGTGTGGCCGGCGTTCGCAGAGGGAGACCGCGCTGTTCTTGGTCTTGTCTTGATGCTTGATTAGGGACCCTTGCATGGGTGGCTTGCTTCCGTGACGCGGAACTCCTGGGGTGGCGAGGATACGCGGTATGATGATTTTTCTGGACCGTGTGGTGTTTCTTCTGCACCGCAGTGCTTCTTTGGTACACGTCACCCCAGGGGTGTCCTCTTTTTTAGTTTCTTTGCAGCAGGCCTCTGGTGTTTAGGTCACCAGAGGGTTCAGCTCCTCCTCTCTTCCTCTTCTTTGTTTCTTTGTTTCTCTTCCTGCATAGGTTAGTTCGACAGGAAATCGATGTATAGTTTGTTTAGGAAATGTGGGATGATCCACCTTGTGATGTAAAAAGCTTTCGTTTTTATGAAACAAAAACCTTTTGCTCTGCTATGTGATTGTGTACGCTATGTTTGCACCGTTTGTGTATGACAGTTTTGTTTAATCCAGCGAAACGAACTGAACCGTGGAAACAATCTGTAAAACAGCCGTTCTGGCGGCCGACCGAATGATTACGCGACCGAACTTTGATCTGGCGGCCGAAGGATCATTTTGTCTGCCTGGGTTTGACTTGTAGGTCAACCCTAATTTTCACGGGCCGATGGATAGATCCTACGGCCGTCATATCGAAGTGCCGGCCGAGAGACCGACTGAAATTCCGAGGATTAAGAATCCGATTTTGATTCGAACTAAGACTCGACTTAGTTTTACAAATACGCGTTCTACGAACCCGATAGCATTGTCAGTAGCAATTCCTTGCACATGGCACAACCAGTCCTTGATCAGTGGTTGGATTCCTTTAATGGCCTTGACCGTTTACACTTTAAGTCCTTTGGCATGGACTTTCTCTTCTCCCTTCGTCAAATTCCTGTGAATTTTGCCTTCCTTAGGGCAGCCACTAGCTTGTGGGATCCTATTTTTCATGTATTTCGATTTAGGAGAGTGGAATTGTGTCCCACTATCGAGGAGTTTGCGGCGATTATGGGTCATTCGGATAGAGAAGGTTTCGTTGTCCCTAATCCTTTGTTCAACCGAGGTGATCTCCTGAAGGATTTACTCCAAGTTCAGAAACATGAAGTTAGATTCCTCCTAGTGAAGGGAAGGTTGGAGATTCTGCAGTTTATTCATCGTTTTGGTACAGCTGAGGCTCACCGTCAAGTTTCCCTACAGAAGGCGTGCTTTCATGCGTTGTGCATTTGTCTCCTTCATTATTACTTGCTTGGCCCTTCCTCTGGCCATGCTGATCCCGTGTTGCTTAACCTTGGTCAACAGATTGGAAACCGTGTGGGTTTCGCTGGCTTAGTGTTGCCAGAGACCTTGATGGGTCTAGATGTGATGAAGGGTGATCCTACAGCTCAGTTCTCAGGCAGTCCTTTGCTATTGCAGGTTCGCTCTTTATTTGTTTATTTGTCAAGTTTATCTTTTCACCCATCACTCTTTTGTCTTGACTCACGTGTTCTCTCAACTCACAATTTTCCCTTGTTCTCTAGGTGTGGTTGTTTGAGAAGCTAAAGGTGTGGGATGTGCCAGAGCGACTTCCTTATAATCCAGACCAATGCACGGAGCGTCACATGATTAAACAGTTCCCAACTGAGGCTACTTGGGAAGTATGGATGAAGACTTGCAGGGGTGATTGGATTCAATGGGTTTGCCCCTGGTATGGTATCGAGAGTATGACTGCGAGTACCATGAACCATTTTGGTGTAGCAATGATTGGTATTACTCGAGTCGTTTTCTACTTTCCTGCTCGCTTTCATAGGCAGTTCGGGGCTGAACAAACCGCAATCCTGGGTGACCCTGAGTACACTATCTCTAAGGTCCACGACGCCAGCTTCCGTCGCAACATGCTGTGTCTTTGGCCAAATAGAGTGATGCAGGAGATTGCCGAGAACTTTGTTGTCAAGCTATCAGGTTCTTACAAACGCTGGTTGAAGAAAAACCTTTTGGAAGATGGTAGTGCAAAGAGAAGGAAGACCTAAAGATTGACACTTTGCTTATGTTTTTCAAAAGATGTTTGTTTTGATTCTAGCTTTCATAGATTAAGAATTGTTTAGGTTTGCTTTTTCCTTTTTCCTTTGGAAATAATAAAACATTTGGTCGTTTTATTCGAAGATGTTATTGCCATGATTTGATAGTGAACATGCTTTAGGATAGACCTAGAAACTTCGGAAGTGATGATGATAGCAGAGGCCGGATCTCGAACTTAGAGATTGCCTACGTATCCCATAGAGGGAATCAGGCCATAAACGTAGTTCCAACAAAGGGGATTTGTTTTGTTTTTAGTTAGGGTCCACTCGGGTATTTTCCTTTCCTTTTGCGCTCTAAATTTTGCCTAAAACCGCCCTTGCGGGTTTTGAGTCTAGCGAGCGTTTTATTTATGCCTTAGTTTTTGCCTAAGCCGCCCTTGCGGGTTTTCGACCTAGCAGGCTGCTCTAATTTTTGCTTGGATCCGCCCACCCTTGTGGTTTTCGGTCCAACGAGCATCTCTCATGGGTAATACTTCCTCAGCTTGTCAATGTTGACTGGCGTTGCGAATTCCATTCCATCCAAGTCTGCAATGTATGCTGCTCCTCCAGAAAGTATGCGTTTGATAAGGTAGGGGCCTCCCCAGTTTGGTCTAAACTTGCCCCTTGGGTCTGAGACGTGGCGACGGATTGCTTTGAGCACCATGTCTCCCACCTTGATGTCTCTAGGTTTTACCTTTTTGTTAAATGCTCGTGCGATGCGGTGTTGATACCCTTGTACATGGTATAACGCTCTCAGCCTCCTTTCGTCTAGCAGTGCCAACTCGTCGTAGCGGTTTTGAACCCAGTCTTCTTCGATCATTCAAGTCTCAGCCAGAACCCTTAACGAAGGTAATTCCAACTCGATAGGCAAGACAGCTTCCATTCCATAAACCAGAGAGTAGGGAGTGGCCCCAGTTGAAGTCCTTTCAGTTGTTCGATAACCCCATAGTGCCAGAGGTAGCATTTTTGGCCAATCTGTGTAAGTGTCGGTAGTCTTCCGCAGAATCCTCTTGATATTCTTGTTTGCAGCCTCAACTGCTCCATTAGTCTGAGGTCGGTAAGTAGATGACCGATGATTCTGTATCCCTAACTCGGCAAAAAGCTTCTTTGTCGCTCCCTTGAAGTGCGATCCATTGTCACAAACGAACTCGTGAGGCACACCATATCGATAGATGATATTGGTGCGAATAAACTTGGCCACATGAGTGGCTTTGATGGTAGCATAAGAAGCTGCTTCTACCCACTTGGTGAAGTAGTCAATGGCCACTAAAATGAATTGATGTTTGTATTTGCCCTTTGGATTTATACTTCCAATGACGTCTATCCCCCAGGTGGAGAATGGCCAAGGGGATGTCATGCTATACAATTCCGTAGGGGGAATACGCATACGATCAGCGTGAGTTTGGCATTTGTAACATCGGCGGACATAATCAGCGCAGTCGGCCTCCATTGTAGTCCAGTAATATCCCTGACGCAGGATCTTCTTTGCCATCGTTGCCCCATTCATGTGTGGCCCACAAATTCCTTCGTGTATTTCCTCCATTACCTTGCGGCTGTTCTCCGTTGTGACGCAAAGTTGGCTTGGACCCAAGTGTGCCCTTCGATACAATGCTCCTCCACAGATTACAAATCGGGCAGCAAATTTCCGCAGAGCCGTTTTGTCTTTCGAGGTGGCCTCGGATGGGTATTCTCCTTTTTCCAGGAATTCCTTCACATCTTCATACCATGGCTTGCCATCGTCTTCACCTTCCTCGGTAAAGGTGCATTCACATGCTGGTTTGACCTTTTGTTCGATCATGAGAGGCCGCATTGTGAATCCCAGGGGTATTTCGACCATAGATGCTAATGTTGCCAGTGGAACTGCAAATCTATTGCTCACTCGAGGAGTGTGTGTGAAGATAACAGAATCAAATTGTGGAATTAGATCTTCCAGCACATAGTGATATAGCTTAAGTGTATCTTCTTTGACCTTCCAGTCTCCTCTTACTTGAGATACCACCAGGTTTGAATCCCCAATGACTTCTACCCTTTTTGCCCCTAGTTCCAGGGCTGCTTCCATTCCAGCAATAGAGGCCTCGTATTCGGCTTGGTTGTTGGTGACTTCAAACCTCAGTTTATATGACAAAGGGATGTGGGAGTCGTTTGGGGAAACTAGCAATACCCCTATGCCATATCCACATCGGTTTGATGCTCCATCAAAGTAAAGTTGCCAGGTGTCGTCTAAGAGACATAAGATGTCCTCATCGGGGAACATGAAGTCTTCTGCTTCGGCTTCTGTCACAGGATGATTTGCCAAGAATTCTGCCACAGCTCTTCCCTTTACTGATTTCCTTGTCATGTATTTGAGATCGAATTCTACTAGCAGCAATAACCTCCTAGCTAGCTTTCCGATAAGTGCTGGCTTTTCGAAAAGATACTTGATTGGGTCTAAACAAGAAACCAGCACCATCGGATGTGCTAACAGGTAATGCCTCAGTTTCTTAGTGGCCCATACTAGCCCCCAACAGGTTTTCTCGACGGGAGTGTACCTTGTCTCATAGTCCATCATTTTTTTGCTGAGGTAGTATATGGCGCACTCTACTTTGGCATCGTTTTCTTGTGCTAGTATGCATCCCATGGATGTGTTTGTTACTGAGAGATACAGAATCAATGGCTTCCTAGGGATGGGCGGCGACAGTACAGGTGGATTCTGAAGATATTCTTTTTGATTGCCTCGAACGCCTGCTGACAATCTTGGCTCCATTCAAAATCAGTACCATTCTTCAGTAGCTTGAAAAGAGGTTCACAGGTAGTTGTGAGCTTGGAAATGAACCTGCTGATGAACTGTACCTTCCCCAAGAAACTCCTTACCTCCTTTTCCGTCCTAGGCGGTGATATTTCCATGATAGCCTGTATCTTGGAAGGGTCTACCTCGATTCCTCTTTGAGTGATGAGGAATCCCAACATCTTTCCAGCCGTTACCCCAAAAGTGCATTTTTGAGGGTTGAGACGTAGTTTGTAATTCCTAATCCTCTCAAAGAACCTTTGGAGTGCTCCATGGAGCCCTTCCCTTTCCTTTGATTTGACTATCATATCGTCGACATACACCTCGACCTCTTTGTGCATCATGTCGTGCAGCAGTGTTGTTGCCATCCTCTAGTAAGTGGCTCCAGCATTCTTTAACCCAAATGGCATCACTCGGTAGCAGTAGGTTCCCCAAGGTGTAGTGAAGGTGGTTTTCTCTCTATCCTCAGGAGACATAAGGATTTGATTGTACCCAGAAAATCCATCCATGAAGGATAGCAATGCATGGCCTGCGGTGTTATCTACTAGCTCGTCTATGTGAGGTAATGGGAAGTCATCCTTTGGACTGGCCTTGTTGAGATCTCGAAAATCTACGCAGACCCTGATTCCTCCAGTTTTCTTTGGTACGGGAACAATGTTATCTACCCATTGTGGATATTCGGTGGCTATGAGAAAACCGGCGTTGATTTTGTTTAGTGACTTCTTCTTTTATCTTTAGGACCCAATCAGGGCGCATACGTCTCAGTTTTTGTTTAACTGGTTTTGCATCAGGATGAAGGGGAATTTTATGCTGAACATTTTCAGGGTCTATTCCAGGCATGTCCTCGTAAGACCAGGCAAAAACATCTTTGTATTCTTTTAGCAAAATGATTAGTTTTTCACTTTCTTGAGGGGATAGTGTGGCACCAATTTTAACCATTTTGGGCTCGTTTTCAGAGCCTATGTTTGCTGTGATTATTTCCTCAGAAAAAGGTTTAGCGTGCCTTTCTTATTCTCTCTCGATGAATTCTAGAATTTCTTTTGGAATTTCTTCCTCAAAATTTGGTTTGTCGGAATCCACACAATTGATCATAGGCAAAGTGAAATACTCTAAATCTTCCTTCTCATTGCTAAGATTATCAAAAGTCATTTCAGAGTCGAACTCAAAGTAAATGTTATGCCTTGGTATTTTGACCAAGTTTTCCTCACTAGACTTAGTAGTTTCAAAAGATGAAAAGCTTGACTCGGACTGAGTCGACTCGGAGTCGGAATCGGAATCAGAACTAAGATCAGAATTAGCGCTTTTCGTTTTGTATTTCAGAGTATGTTCCACGGTCCAGTTAGGGTAAGCCCCTTTTTTAGCATCCACAATCAGTTCAGAGCAGTCTTTTTCATCACCAAGGTTGATCATCAGCACTTCACTGTCACCTTGATTCGCACTTCATCATTGTCACCCTACAAGTCTTGGAGGGCCATTTGATTTGCTATTGCTGTTATCTCCTCCAATTGAGCTTCAATCTCTGCTTCGTCGCTGTTGTCGACTCTTCGTGTGCCAACAAAGCCCCACTAATTACCAAAGCTATCTGTGATGGGGTGGATCACCCTTATTTCATCGTTGGTGACCCCCTCATCAAAGAGTAGGTTCAGTGATATTTCGTCTAGTGGGTCATTGTTGACAGACTCTTCTTCCTTTGCCTCTTCAGTTTCGAGGTTGTTGACCTCGTCTATTGGCCAATAGTCGTCGGTGGGTGCATAGGGGTCATAAAAATAGATCGGAACCCTGCGAAGCCATTCTTCTTCGATCAGGTCTTCTACTTCTTCCTCATAAACCGTTCTAGCGAACATGTCATGGTTGTCTTCAATGATAGTCACCTCAGGCTTTGGTTGATTTACTGGAGTGATGTATTCAGAGGGGTTGAAATCTTCAACAGCAAAGTGGAGCGGGCCAGACAGCTTGGTGACAACTTGAAAGTGCGAATCAGACGTGAACAGTGATGCAGTCAATTTTCCTGAAAAGGTTTTTGTTTTAATTAGATTGATTAATCTTACCTACTGTTCATTCGACTTAGAGAGATTCCTAAGGTTTAACCTGCAAAAGAAAAGCTTTACAACATACACATATACAACGGGTGTGAGGAAGAACTTGGAAGTAAAATGCAAGTAGGTTCCTAGCCTGTAGGTTCCTGTCTTAGTTTGATAAGTTCTATGGCTTTCTATAGCATGCAAGGTTTTGGTAGTCTCAGGGTGCTCCATTGTCAAAGGGCACCAATCCTCTCACCAGCCCATCATAGGCGGTAATTGGGTGATTCCCTTTTTGATATACCACTAGGTACGAGTGACTGTGGAGTTTGCTGGAACCCCCAACATAGCCCGTGTCATGCCGGGATATCAGGTGAACTCAACGGGTTGCCCGCTCGATGCATATGATAAATGAATTAAACAAGGCATGTATTAGTCTTATGTTGAACTTTTTGGTTATGGCTCTCATATCCCCAGCAGAGTCGCCAAAAATTGTAGACACCTCCCAAACGGGGCATCGCCATACAGATTGATCATGTTTGTTTGCTCAATTGGTTGCTTGCTTCCTAAACCAAAATCATGGACATTCCCATGGCTAGGAACATCGCCACATGATAGCGGTTATCATCAAAATAGAGTCGCCACCCAGTTTATTAAAATTGGGAAAATAGATAGAGATTCTGGACACGGGAGCCAAAAGTACAATAAGGGGAAGATGTTAGGCACCCCTCTTTGCCCAGTCGTGAGACTGGCCCATAATCGTTCAACATAAGACATGTAGATGCTTTATTTAATTCTAACACATAGTTTGTTTAATTAATCCTTTAAACAGAAAGTAAAGTGAGCCAGGACTGTAATTGAAGCATGCGTCAGAAAGCAGAAAAGCAAACAAAGCTGTTACACGAAATCGATTACTCGGCCGGTGAATAGATGTCACGGCCGAGTAATCACACTGGTTTTATGTACCGGCCGAGGGATCGAAGCCCCGGTCGGTGTTCTTCCTCACACCAGAATATACGATTAACAGATAATCAGGAAGTTATGATTAAGCGTAAGAACGATAAATAAGACAAACTAGAGGTCGTTGGGCCTCACCACCTTGATCCCTCAGCTGCTTGATTTGCCTCGGATAGGGTGTGATTGACTGATTGCTTGATTGAAAACCCTAGGGTTAGGGTTTGAACTTCGGGGTTTGATCACTGGATTGGTGGCTACCTTCGGGAGGTTAGGGCTTTTGAAGAGGGGGATTGAGAGAGTATTTTGGCAGAGTTTCGTGGCTTGAGAGAGTGTATTCTCTAATGAATTTCGTGTGTATATTTTCAGAGTCCAAGGGCCCTTTATATAGGTAATTGGTGACTCACTCCGGCCAATCAAATGGCACGATTGCAATGCACCTCTAACTCTACGTCGCAATCTCTTAGCGTAGCCCGAACGCATCGGGAAGGTAGTGTAGTTGGATCAAATGTCTGACAGAACACGTTCCAGAGTCTGGAAAAAGGTCGATCTGGCGGCCGAGTAAAGGATCACACGGCCGAGGAATAGATGCCTCGGCCGAAGGATAGATCTTGCGGCTGAGGGTTTGATCTCTCAGGGAGATTTTGCTAGCAATAGGTTGCTCGGGTGAGGAAATGATGTTAAGGTCGTGAGATCGATGTTACGGCCGACAGATGGATTCTCCTAGGCTCCTGTATTTTCTGTCTGAAAGGTTGTATGGCTCTGAATGGGTCCTCTAAGTGGTTCAAAGCTCTTACCGAAAGTCCTAAGGTTCTCAAGGAGGCAATCAGCAATCACTGTATCCATTTCATCATCGGGATGGTCCCAAGGTGGGACTTGAAATAATCGTTAGGCCAAATTGGGGTGTCTACACAATCCTTAGTGGTCAAGTGACCAGTTGTTGTGGGCTTGCTGTTGCGGAGAGAGAGGGATCTTCGATGCTCGGGCATGCCCCCAAGGATAGTTCTGATCACGTTGTATCGGCTTGGGGGTGCCCCCAAGGCTGATTTAACCATTGCTTTTGTTGGTCATGGACCTAGTACTTCATAATGGCTCGAGTCAGTGCACTGAGCAAAATCTGGTGCTGCTGTGGGAGATTGATTAGGGAGCCAGGAAATCGATCTCTCGGCCGAAGGATTGATGTCTCGGCCTAGAAATTGAAGACTCGGCCGCTTAATCGCTTGAATTCCAGAGCTCTATAAAAGCCGAGGCCTCGGCGTCCTTTCATTTCATTTTCCACTCTTCTCTCTCCACCCTCTGCGTCCGAGACCTCCACCGAAGACCCCTTTCTCTTCCCCTTGTTTTTGTCAGCTCTGAGCCATGGATAATGCACGACCAGAGATCGCGGAGGGAACCCGCGATGTTCGTGGACTTGTCTTGATGCTTGATTAGAGACCCTCGCGTGGGTGGCTTGCTTCCGTGACGCAGAACTCTCAGGATGGTGCTTGTACGTGGTATGATGGTTTTTCTGTGCCATCCGGTGTCTTTCTTGCACCGCAGTGCTTCTTTGGTACACGTCATCCTGGGGGTGTCCTTTTCTTTTTTACAGCTGGTCTCTGGTGTTCAGACCACCAGAGGATTCGGCATCCTCTTCTCCTTCCTTTTTGTTCTTGTTTATCTTTTCCTGCATGGGTTAGTCTAACAGGAAATCGATGTATAGTTTGTTTAGGAAATGTGGGATGATCCACCTTGTGATGTAAAAAAGCTTTCGTTATATGAAACAAAAACCTTTTACCCTGTTATGTGATTGTGTATGCTTTCATTTATGCCGTTTATATTGCATAAAAGCTGATAATCTCGGTGAAGATTTGAGTGAAATAGTCTAGACCGTGGAAGTCTACTGTGAAATAGCCGTTCTGGCGGCCGAGCTATCGATTATGCGGCCAAGAATTGGATCTGGCGGCCGAAAGATCGTTTTGTCTGCCTGGGTTTGACTCTTAGGTCAACCCTGATTTTCACGGGCCGATGGATTGATCCTACGGCCGTCATATCGAAGTGCCGGCCGAGAGACCGACTAAGTTACTGAGGATTTAGAATCCGATTCCGATTCGAACTAAGACTCGACTCAGTTCTATAAGTACGCGTTCTACGAACCCGATAGCATTGCCAGTAACAATTCCTTGCATATGGCACAACCAGTCCTTGATCAGTGGTTGAATTCCTTTAATGGCCTCGATCGTTTACACTTTAAGTCTTTCAGTATGGACTTTCTCTTCTCCCTTCGTCAAATTTCTGTGAATTTTGCTTTCCTTAGGGCAGCCACCAGTTTGTGGGATCCTGCTTTTCATGTCTTTCGATTTAAGAGAGAGGAATTGTGTCCTACTATCAAGGAGTTTGCGGCCATCATGGGTCATTCGGATAGAGAGGGTCTCATTGTCCCTAATCCTTTGTTCAACCGAGGTAATCTTTTGAAGGATTTACTCCAAGTTCAGAAACATGAAGTTAGGTTTTTCATGGTGAATGGAAGGCTGGAAATCCTACAGTTTGTTCAGCGTTTTGACACAGCTGAAGCTCATCGTCAAGTTTCTCAACAGAAGGTGTGCTTTCATGCATTGTGCATCTGTCTTCTCCATTATTACTTGCTTGACCCTTCCTCTGGCTATGCTGATTCCATGTTGCTTGATTTTGCTCAACAAATTAGAAACCGTGTGAGTTTCGCTGGCTTAGTGTTGGCAGAGACCTTGATGGGTCTAGATGTGATGAAGGGTGATCCTACAGCTCAGTTCTCAGGCAGTCCTTTGCTATTGCAGGTTCGCTCTTTGTCTGTTTATTGTCAAGTTATCTTTTCACTCATCACTCTTTTGTTTTGACTCACGTGTTCTCTCAACTCACAATTTTCCCTTGTTCTCTAGGTATGGTTATTTGAGAAACTAAAGGTGTGGGACGCGCCAGAGCGACTTCCTTATAATCCAAACCACTTTACGGAGCGTCGCATGATTAGATAGTTTCCAACTGAGGCTGCTTAGGAAGCATGGATGAAAACTTGCAGGGGTGATTGGATTCAATGGGTTTGCCCCTGGTATGGTGTCGAGAGGATGACTATGAGTACCATGAACCATTTCGGTGTAGCAGTGATTGGTATTACTCGAGTTGTCTTCTAATTTCCTGCTCGCTTTCAAAGGCAGTTCGGGGCTGAACAAACTGCAATCCTGGGTGACCCTGAGTACGCTGTTTCCAAGGTTCACGATGCCAACTTTTGTCGCAATATGCTGCGTCTTTGGCCAAATAGAGTGATGCAGAAGGTTGCTGAGAACTTTGCTGACAAGCTATCAGGTTCTTACAAGCGCTGGTTGAAGAAAAACCTTTTGGAGGACAGTAGTGCAAAGAGAAGGAAGACCTAGAGATTGGTACTTTGCTTATGTTTTTCGAAAGATGTTGTTTGATTCTAGCTTTCACAGATTGAGAATTGTTTAGGTTTGTTTTTTCCTTTTCCTTTGGAAATAATAAAACATTTGGCCATTTTATTTGAAGATGTTATTGCCATGGTTTGATAGTGAACATGCTTTAGGATAGACCTAGAAATTTTGGAAGTGGTGATGATGATAGCAGTGGCCGAATCTCAACTTAGAGATTGCCTACGTATCCCGTGGAGGGAATCAGGCCATAAACGTAGTTCCAACAAAGGAGAATTTGTTTTGTTTTTAGTTAGGGTCCACTCGGGTATTTTCCTCTCCTTTTGTGCTCTTAATTTTGCCTAAAACCGCCCTTGCGGGTTTTCGGTCTAGCGAGTGTTTTATTTATGCCTTAGTTTTTGCCTAAGCCGCCCTTGCGGGTTTTCGACCTAGCAGACTACTCTAATTTTTGCTTGGGTCCGCCCACCCTTGTGGTTTTCGGCCCAACGAGCATCTCTCAGGGGTAATACTTCCTCAGCTTGTCAATATAGACTGGCGTCGCGAATTCCATTCCATCCAAGTCTGCAATGTATGCTGCTCCTCCAGAAAGTATGCGTTTGATAAGGTAGGGGCCTCCCTAGTTTGGTCTAAACTTGCCCCTTGGGTCTGAAATGTGGCGACGGATCGCTTTGAGCACCATGTCTCCTACTTTGATGTCTCTTGGTTTTACGTTTTTGTTGAATCCTCGTGCAATGCGGCGTTGATACCCTTACACATGGTATAACGCTCTCAGCCTCCTTTCATCTAGTAGCGCCAACTCGTCGTAGTGGTTTTGAACCCAGTCTTCTTCGATCATTCCACTCTCAGCCAGAACCCTTAACGAAGGTAGCTCCAGCTCGATAGGTAAGACAGCTTCCATTCCATAAACCAGAGAGTAGGGAGTGGGCCCAGTTGAAGTCCTTTCAGTTGTTCGATAACCCCATAGTGCCAAAGGTAACATTTCTGGCCAGTCTGTGTAGGTGTCAGTAGTCTTCCGCAGAATTCTCTTGATATTTTTGTTTGCAGCCTCAACAGCTCCATTAGTTTGAGGTCGATAAGTAGATGACCGATGATTCTGTATCCCAAATTCGGCAAAGAGCTTCTTTGTCGCTCCCTTGAAGTGCGATCCATTGTCACAGATGAACTCGTGAGGTACACCGTACCGATAGATGATATTGGTGTAGATAAACTTGGCTACATGTGCGGCTTCGAGAGTAGCGTAAGAGGTTGCCTCTACCCACTTGGTGAAGTAGTCGATGGCCACTAGAATGAACTGATGTTTGTATTTTCCCTTTGGATTTATACTTCCAATGACATCTATCCCCCAGGTGGAGAATGGCCAAGGGGATGTCATACTATACAATTCCGTAGGGGGAATACGCATTCGATCAGCGTGAGTTTGACATTTTTAGCATCGGCGGACATAGTCAGCACAGTCGGCCTCCATTGTCGTCCAGTAATATCCCTGATGCAGGATCTTCTTTGCCATTGTTGCCCCATTCATATGTGGCCCGCAAATTCCTTCGTGTATTTCCTCCATTACCTTGCGGCTGTCTTCCGTTGTGACGCAAAGTTGACTTGGACCCAAGTGTGCCCTTTGATATAGTGCTCCTCCACAGATTACAAACCGGGCGGCAAACTTTCGCAGAGCCATTTTATCCTTTGAGGTGGCCTCGGATGGGTATTCTCCTTCTTCCAGGAATTTCTTCATGTCTTTGTACCATGGCTTGCCATCGTCTTCACCTTCCTCGGTGAAGGTACACTCACACGCTGGTTTGACCTTTTGTTAGATCATGAGGGGCCGCATTGTGAATCCCAGGGGAATTTCGACCATAGATACCAATGTTGCTAGTGCATCTGCAAACCTATTGCTCATCCGGGGAGTGTGCGTGAAGATAATGGAATTGAATTGTGGAATTAGATCTTCCAGCACAGAGTGATATAGTTTTAGTGTGTCTTCCTTGACCTTCCAGTCTCCTCTTGCTTGAGATACCACCAGGTTTGAATCCCCAATGACTTCTACCCTTTTTGCCCCTAGTTCCAAGGCTGCTTCCATTCCAGCAATGCAAGCCTCGTATTCAGCTTGGTTGTTGGTGACTTCAAACCTTAGTTTATATGACAAAGGGATATGAGAGTCGTTTGGGGAAACTAGCAATACCCCTATGCCATATCCACATTGGTTTAATGCTCCATCAAAGTAAAGCTGCCAGGTGTCGTCCAAGAGACATAAGATATCCTCGTCAGGGAACTTGAAGTCTTCTGCTTCAGCTTCCGTCACAGGGTGATTTGCCAAGAATTCTACCACAGCTCTTCCCTTTACTGATTTTCTTGTCATGTATTTGAGGTCGAATTCTGCTAGCAGCTATAACCACCTAGCTAGCTTTCCGATAAGTACTGGCTTTTCGAAAAGATATTTGATTGGGTCTAAACAAGAAACCAGCACCAACGGGTGTGCTAACAGGTAGTGCCTTAGTTTCTTTGTGGCCCAAACTAGCCCCCAACAGGTTTTCTCGAGGGGAGTGTACCTTGTTTCATAGTCCATCATTTTTTTGCTGAGGTAGTATATGGCGCATTCTACTTTGGCGTCGTTTTCTTGCGCTAGCATGCATCCCATGGATGTGTCTGTTACTGAGAGATACAGAATCAATGGCTTCCCAAGGATGGGTGGCGACAGTACAGGTGGATTCTGAAGATATTCTTTGATTGCTTCAAACGCTTGCTGACAGTCTTGGCTCCATTCAAAATCAGTACCTTTCTTTAGTAGCTTGAAAAGAGGTTCACAGGTAGTTGTGAGCTTGGAAATGAACCTGCTGATGAATTGTACTTTCCCCAAGAAGCTCCTTACTTCCTTTTTCTGTCCTAGGTGGTGGTCTACCTCGATTCCTCTTTGAGTGATGAGAAATCCCAACATTTTTCCAGCCGTTACCCCAAAAGTGCATTTTTTAGGATTAAGACATAGTTTGTATTGCCTAATCCTCTCAAAGAACTTTTGAAGCGCTTCATAGTGTCCGTCCCTTTCCTTTGATTTGACTATCATATCGTCGACATACACCTCGACCTCTTTGTGCATCATGTCGTGCAGTAGTGTTGTCGCCATCCTCTGGTAAGTGGCTCCAGCATTCTTTAACCCGAATGGCATCACTCGGTAGCAGTAGGTTCCCTAAGGCGTAGTGAAGGTAGTTTTCTCTCTATCCTCAGGAGACATAAGAATTTGATTATACCCAGAAAACCCATCCATGAAGGACAACAATGCATGGCCTGCGGTGTTGTCTACTAGCTCGTCTATGTGGGGTAATGGGAAGTCATCCTTTGGACTGGCTTTGTTGAGATCTCGGAAATCTACACAGACCCTGATTCCTCCAGTTTTCTTTGGTACGGGAACGATGTTAGCTACCCATTGTGGATATTCGGTGACTATGAGAAAACCGGCGTTGATTTGTTTTGTGACTTCTTCTTTTATCTTTAAGACCCAATCAGGGCCCATACGTCTCAGCTTTTGTTTAACTGGTTTTGCTTAAGGATGAAGGGGAATTTTATGCTGAACAATTTCAGGGTCTATTCCAGGCATGTCCTCGTAAGACCAAGCAAAAACATTTTTGTATTCTTTTAGCAAAATGATTAGTTTTTCACTTTCTTGAGAAGATAGTGTTGCACCAATTTTAACCATTTTGGACTTGTTTTCGGAGCCTATGTTTGCTATGATTATTTCCTTAGAAAAATGTTTAGCGTGCCTCTCCTCTTCTCTCTCGATGAATTCTAGAATTTCGTTTGGAATTTCTTCCTCAAAATTTGGTGTGTCGGAATCCATACAATTGATCATAGGCAAAGTGAAATACTCTAAATCTTCCTTCTCATTGCTAAGATTGTCAAAAGACATTTTAGAGTTAAACTCAAAATAAATGTTATGCCTTGGTGCTTTGACCAGGTTTTCCTCATTAGACTCAGTAGTTTCAAAAGATGAAAAGCTTGACTCGGACTGAGTCGACTCGGAATCATAATCGGAACTAAGATTAGAATTAGCGCTTTTCATTTTGTATTTTAGAGTATGTTCCACGGTCCAGTTAAGGTAAGCCCCTTTTTCAGCATCCACAATCAATTCAGGGCAGTGTTTTTCATCACCAAGGTTGATCATTAGCACTTCACTGTCACCTTGATTTGCACTTTCGTCATTGTCACCCTGCAAGTCTTGGAGGGCCATTTGATTTGCTATTGCTGTTATTTCTTCCAATTGAGCTTCAATCTCCGCTTTGTCGCTGTTGTCGACCCCTTCGTGTGCCAACAAAGCCCCACCAATTACCAAAGCTATCTATGACGGGGTGGATCACCCTTGTTTCATTGTTGGTGACCCCCTCATCAAAGAGTAGGTTTAGTGATATTTCGTCTAGTGGATCATTGTCAGCAGGCTCTTCTTCCTTTGCTTCCTTAGTTTCAAGGTTATTGACCTCGTCTATTGGCCAATAGTCGTCGGTAGGTGCATAGGGGTCATAAAAATAGATTGGGACCCTGCGAAGCCCTTCTTCTTCAATCATGTCTTCTACTTCTTCTTCATAGACTGTTCTAGCGAACATGACATGGTTGTCTTCAATGATAGTTATCATAGGCTTTGGTTGATTTACCGAAGTGATGTATTTGGAAAGGTTGAAATCCTCAACAGCAGGGTGGAGCGGGCCAGACAGCTTGGTGACAACTTGAAAGTGCGAATCAAACGTGGATAGTGATGCAGTCATTTTTCCTGAAAGATTTTGGTTATGGTTAGATTGATTGATCTTACCTACTGTTTATTTGACTTAGAGAGACTCCTAAGATTTAACCTGCAAAAGAAAACTTTACAACATACATATATACAATGGGTGTGAGGAAGAACTTTTGCAAGCAAATGCAAGTAGGTTCCTAGCCCGTAGGTTCCTGTCTTAATTTGATAAGTTCTATGGCTTTCTAATACATGCAAGGTTTTGGTAGTCTCAGGGTGCTCCGTTGTCAAAGGGCACCAGTCCTTTCACCAGCCCATCATAGGCGATGATTGGGTGATTCCCTTTTTGGCTCTAGATGGTGCCACCCCTCCTGCTGAGTAGCCACTTTTGCAAGAGTTTTTAAATGTGGAACGGATTGATTTTCTTGGAGTTGATGATTTTGATTTTCTTTATCATGCTTACATTGTAGATTTTGTCAACAATATGAAAATCAATCTTATTTGGCTTATGCCCTTGGTGGAATTCAAGTTTATGAAACGGATTCGGCAATTGCTTTACTCAAAATATCTATTTTTGTGGCATGGTCGGATTCAATTTTTGAAGCAGAATGTGGAGTCGTGTGCTATGTTCATTTTCTTCGCTCTTGTTGGCATGATAAATGTTCGGAGCCCGCATTTGGCTGAACGTACATAAAATTTTTCTTTTTCTTTTCTTTTTCTCTTTTGATGGTCTGGTATAGCCACCCGTTCCTTACTTGGGAAATGGGAAGAAAATTATGACTCGTTCAATCGCGTGAAGAGTTGGTTGGAAGGTACGTTTACTCCCTCTCTTGTATTTCATTTTAATTGTCTTCATGCTATGAGGACATAGCATCGTTTAAGTTGGGGGGAGGGATATATATGTCATATATATGTTCATGAGACTTGTCTCATTTTTCTGCTTTTGGTAAAATTTTCAAATTTTTTGTGCAATCTTCCCTTGTTGGTTGTGATTTCGTATGTTAGATACTTTAAATATGCTCAATTGTGTCAATATGGCAAGAGTCATGTATCCCGTCGAATTCGGTTGTGTGTTTTTATCTATGTCATATGCATATACATGAACATTGATGAACAAGTTGAGCCTAAAAGTCAAGTCAAATAGTGTGCATTGCTAGAGTAGAGATTCATTTCTTAAGCATCCCATGCTTTTTGCTTTCATTTTCCGCACTTGCGTAAATAATATCTTTTGTTCATGCTTGAGTAGTGTATATATCTTTCTTCCATCTTTTTGGAGTTGTTGGCGTACTTAGGAAATGATTCAAGGCATTTTTGTTTGATTAAACCACATAAGAGTCACCTCGTCCATATTTTGAACCATAGTCCGAGTCTCTTCCATTGTTCAAACCTAGGTAACCGGATGTTTGGAGGGTTGTGTGTCTAAAATTTTCAAGATTCAAGGAGGTTTGGGGGTGGTGTGAATATGATAGAAGTGGTTGGGATGTAAAAAGGTGAAGAATTGGTACATGATTCCCTATCTCTCCTCTTCCACTACAAAAGCTAAAACCCCAAATTTTCATCTCCCTCTCCAAAGCTTTCAAATTTGGCTTCAATCTCTCTCACTACAAATCTCATCTCAAATGATCCTATTCCTCAAAGAAAATCAAAGAAATGCTATAAAGAGCAAAAGCATATTCGAAAGTGGGTTGAATACTATGATAAGAGGATTGGTTAGACATTCGGGCTAACATACATTTCGGATGAGAAATAGTCCGATGGAAATGGGGAGCTCGATGCTCAATACCAAGAGGAGCCGGATGAGGATGACGTCTACGTGTGGTGGAGTCATCAGTAGTAGTAGTTTTTCTTTATTCTTCGTAATTTTGTTTGATGTTTGGCCGTTATGTGGTCATGCCTTGGGTAGTTTAGGGTCGGTAGTGGCCAAGGGTAGATGAACCATGCAAGTATATGGCCACTACATTTTTGTAGTCCCTTTCTCTTTGTATCCAAGGTCGTTATAAGCTAATAAAGTCCTCCGTTGATCTTTAGTACGCTAATTAACTCCGTTTGATGCATTTTTAATATTTACTGCTTTTTGAGTATGATTTATTCCTTTGTCGTGCATACTTGTCAATAATTACCTTTTTTTTCGTTCTAAGCACCCTTTTGATAGCATGCATAGTTTTTGTCTCTGGCTATTGCATTTACTCGCTAGCACTTGTCGTGGGATGTAATCTCGTATCTTAATGTGTGAAAAGTCGAATAAGAGTGTATCCTTGTGAGTTTTGGAGTCGAAACTCGTTGTGGTGCATGCATGTTTGACTACTCTAATATGGCATAATTTCTTCATCCTAGTTCATGGCATGTTTGTGTGTGGATTGCATATGATCGGATTTGAAGGGGTGTTTTGGACTCTTGCCTAGTTGTAGTTATTGAGCATAGCTTTTGTATCTTCATTTCGGGGAGGTTGCATAGCTTAGTTAAATGTGTTTTGATTTTTTTTTGTTTGCTAGGGACTAGCAAAGTTCAAGTTGGGGGGTGTGATGAGCACCCAACATTGTAGATATTCGGTGCGACTAGTCCCGTTCTATCTTGCTTTTACTTATGTTTATTTAGCTTTTATAGTGATATTGCACGTAAGGTGTATTTTTAGTGTTTTTCAGGTAAAACGTGCAAATAAGTCGTAGCTTGACGCTATGGATGGCCCAAGTGCTTCCAAGTACCCGAAGACCCTGTCTGTCCCTTAAAATCTATCTAAGTATGGAAAAATGACTTTCTGAAAAAGTATCGATTTTCGAGATTAAAAATGGCGGTAATTGATTCTTGAATTTTTCTAAGGGTAACTACAAAGTTGCAAGGTCATGTTTTGAGCCATTTCGTCTTAAGAAAAATGTGCAGTTTTCCATTTTACACTAAAAGTGGGGGATTGACATTTTGATTTAATTGGAATCTTGAAATTCTGGTAATGCCATTGTTTCCAAATGGGGGGTACTTTCTTATTTTCATTAAATAAAATTAAAGTAAAGAAAAGGTAAAAGAAAGGTTTAAAATGTCATCTTTACTTAAATTTAGAGAATGAAAATAAGTGCTGAGGAGCTGGAAGTTGCTGGGAGCTGCCTGCTGAAGCTGAGGCCAGGATGCAGGGATAACACTGTGGTATCGATACAACCATTTTTGCCGTATCGATACATAATTGGAACAGAGCTATTGGAATCCGTAGAGAACTGGTATCGATACGAGCTTTTTAGCCGTATCGATACGGGTGCTTTTCCTGCAGATATTTTCTACTTTTTGGACTTTCCATTTATGGAATGTTTTCCACTTTTAGTATGTTTTTAGATATTCGTGGAGAGAGAAGTGGACTTGTATAAATACCCTTCTCTCCACTTTATGTTTTTACCTAGAGCTTTAGGCTTAAGTCTTTCTTCTTCCTAGGAAACCTCCATTGTTGTTCAAGCTTAATTTCTTAAGAACTCAAGTAAGTTTAATTCGTATGTTAATTTTCCGTTTGTTAATGTTGTAGCTACTTGTTGGATCCTTACATAAATCAAGTTTATTTCCGTTTCTATCGGTTAATCATGTTTATCATTTCTTCCATGCTTTCTAGTCTTTTCATTATGTGTGAGTAATCAATTAGGCTTGGCCATGGGGTGAATAACACCTTGTGATTTAGGTTAATTTTGCTCTTCTCAACTTAAGACTTGAGGTTTGGTTTGTAAATGTGAGTAGTTCGCCCTTTTATGTAACAAAACTTGTCGATGTTAACCTACGGTGATCATATGCTCGCTCATATGGTTCCGTGAGTTATGTCTCGCCTCGTGTTTGCCAAAAGAAACAAAGAATTTGCTCGCTTTCTAAACTATGCTTCTTGTTCATGACTTTGATATTTAGTTTGAATACAAGTCTCGGCGTTGTTAATCTCCAGTGATCATGTGCTTGCTCACATGGTTCCGAGAGCGATGTCACGCCTTGTGTTTAGCTTGTTATTCAAACTCTATATCAAGTCTAACCATTTTCACCGCTAAACCTTCCGGTTGATAACCTATGCCGTGTGATTCAATCGTGTTTTCATTGAGAAAAGTTGATTGGCTTAAGTTACGGGTGTTAAGAACTTCTAGGCCTTGCCGCTTTTAATTCTTAGCGAAAACTCATTTCTAGTCTTTTCCATAAGAGTGTTTCTCCACCTTTCAAAGGAAAACCAAAAGTTGGCCGTCTAAACGCCGGAAACGCTTACATCTACAAATCCTAATTAGCTATAGAGATTATCTCTATGGGTACGATCCCGGACTTTCCGGTATTTATGCTGACAACGACCTAGCCCTACGCTCGGGAAATTCAACCTCATTTCGAAGGCAAGGTTGGGACGAAGCAATAACCCCATAGTGCCAGAGGTAGCATTTTTGGCCAGTTCGTGTAGGTGTCGGTAATCTTCCACAGAATCCTCTTGATGTTCTTGTTTGCAGCCTTGACTGCTCCATTAGTTTGAGGTCGATAAGTAGATGACCGGTGATTCTGTATCCCAAATTCGACAAAAAGTTTCTTCGTTGCCCCCTTGAAGTGTGATCCATTATCACAGATGAACTCGTGAGGTACACCATATCGATAGATGATATTGGTGTGAATAAACTTGGCCACATGAGTGGCTTTGAGGGTAGCATAAGAAGCTGCTTCTACCCACTTGGTGAAGTAGTCGATAGCCACTAGAATGAATTGATGCTTGTATTTTCCCTTTGGATTTATACTTCCAATGACGTCTATCCCCCAGGTGGAGAATGGCCAAGGGGATGCCATGCTATATAATTCCGTAGGGGGGATACACATGCGGTCAGCGTGAGTTTGGCATTTGTAACATCGGCGGACATAGTCAGCACAGTCGGCCTCCATTGTGGTCCAGTAATATCCCTAACGCAGGATCTTCTTTGCCATTGTTGCCCCATTCATGTGTGGCCCACAAATTCCTTCATGTGTTTCCTCCATTATCTTGCGGCTGTCCTCCGTTGTGATGCAAAGTTGACTTGGACCCAAGTATGCCCTTTGATATAATGCTCCTTCGAAGATTACAAATCGGGCGGCAAACTTTCGCAAAGCCATTTTGTCCTTTGAGGTGGCCTCGGATGGGTATTTTCCTTCTTCTAGGAATTGCTTCACGTCTTCGTAACATGGCTTGCCATCGTCTTCACCATCTTCGGTGAAGGTACATGTGTGGCCCGTGATCCTCCGGTCCTCGATCCTTCGTAGGTGGTTCGATGGTGGGTTAGCTTTCTTCTCCTAGCCTGCACAAGGAACGCACGACTAAGACCTGGCCGGGGGTTGTCCCGGCAAGGCCCTCCGGCGAGAGGATGAGTATAGCGCAGAGAGGAAGCAGAAAGCTCTGGAGAGAGTAAGTGTGAGTATTGAGTAGTGTGTACCTGTTAGGGTTACCATCACTAGGTATTTATAGTGCCTTCTGACTTGCCCTCCAAGTACGATCGCGTGCCTTCCACGGGCCAAGTGACATCATAGTGACGTCGAGGAATAGATCTGATAACCGTTTTCAGGGCTGAGCTGGCACACCCATGTGCGCCCGTGATCATCTTCTGTTGTAACCGCTTCTGCACGTGGCAAGACGCGTGGCTTTACAGCCAGCCGCCGTCGGCTGCATGCCGTGCTCTGAAGGTAGCCGACCGCGGGTAACGCCGAGCATGGCCATGCGTTTAATGAGGGAGGCAACGTCGCCGGGGACTCTACCGACGGCACAATCCGAGCGCGGGTCTGTCCGCTGCCGAGCCTGAGGCAAAGCAAAAATACACGACGAGTCATTGTCGGCATGCCGTGCACGAGACCTGTGATCAGTTCATGGCAGGTCAGGTCCGCGCCATGGGAACATCTGTGTTCGGCCCGCTACAATAGCCCCTCAATTTCTGTCGATGCTGTACGCATGGTAGAGATTGAAGTTGAGCCTTAGGCCGAACTCCTCGAACCGCCGAGCGTATATTTGTTTGGTGAAGATAGATTCCAGCCGAGCCTGAATCGTTTCATTCTCAGGAGCAGTCTCGACCGTCGATGAAGTACTCCAATGGTTGGACGCCAGATGTCACCTTGTGGCTGGGTACGGCAGACGAGAGGAAGGCTGGCAAGCCCTGCAAACCGTCCTTTCAATGACACGTGTCATGCGCTGAGTGGTCAGTCGTTCGGCGGTGCAATAATGGGCGGGATTTTCGAATTCCCAACCCTAGCCCTATATAAAGGGAGATGCGAGGAGATAGAAAGCTCTCGTTCTCCCTCTCTCTCCAGACCTCCATTGTCAGAGCTCCAAAGCAACCGTTCGTCTTCCATCTTTGATTTCCAGCAGATTCTGCCACCAGATCTCGCTACAAATCTAGGTACGTGTTCGATTCTTGCTTCTCTTCACTTTTTTGCAGTTTTCAGTCGATTACTTTTGCCTTTCTGGGTTTCTGGGGCACTTTTTGTTCTGAGTGAACAGTGCACCCTGGAGATGAACGGACTGTTCATCTCCTTCTTCGACCTGTTCTTCCGAGCACGGAGCCTCCAAGGGGTTCTGGGCTTGGCCGTTGATGGAATAGGCCGCCAGTCTCCGTCGTTTGGGAGGCTCCGACCGGACATGGTTTGGCCGAGCCTTGAGAATGATGATGGGGTGGGCCATTTAGGGTACCGAGCATAGTGAGACACCTGTTTTCTGGCCGACAACGAGGTCTCATGTTTTGTTTTTGACTTTGTTAGGTCTGGCTCCCCCAATCATCGTCATCTCATCCGACTCTGAAAGTTCAGGGGACGATTCTGCGAACCTTGTGATCCGAGAGTACTTGGAGTTACACAGAAGCCGACGTCAAACCTCTTCCATCGCCTCGAACATGTCAGGTTCTGACGATTCCAATGCCGAGCTTGACCACGAGTACGGTGGTTTCAACACCGACCCAGAAATAACCTTCTCCACGAGCACAGAATCCGAAGCCGAGCACGAACTTGGGCCCGAGGCCGAGTCCAGGCTTCGTCAACAGGATGGAGCCGCAACTTCATCTCGTTCTGCCCCCGCCGAGACTTCTTCCGAGAACAGGGAGTTTGCTGATCTTTTTGAGAAAGGGCAGGTCTGTCCCCATGCCCATTACTTTAGTGGTCGTCCGGATGAGTATGCCAACTTCTGCCGAACGTATCGCATTCCTAGCGACGTCGTCGTCCACCAGGTAGCTAGTAATAGGATAAGGGATAAAAGGGCAGATCACCCCGAACACATAACAGTCCCTTTAATGGCCATCTGTGAGGCCGGGCTCCGCTTCCCCCTTCATCCATTTCTGAGGGAATTGCTGACTAGGTTCGGCATAGTACCTCATTATTTTGCCATCAATAGTTACAGGATTGTGATGTCCGTAATTAGGCTGAAAGAGCTGCATAATCTTGACTTTACCGTGGCCGACCTATTTCATACGTACATCATGTCCAGGCATGGCGGTACCGAGCGTAGGTACCTGTCTACCCGTGGTGGCAAGGAGCCCCTGATAAATGGGCTTCCCGATACCGATAAGTGGGCTAAACTCTATGTTGAGGTTAGTGGGAATTACGAGTTCGGCAGCCAGTCGACGCGGCTGCACTCTGTACCGAAGATAAAGGACTTCCGAGGTTCACTTTTATCTCTTCGTATTGCCGAACATGATTTACCCTTTATGTTGCTGATGTTTTGCCAACGTTCTCGTTTTTGCAGATCACCGGTCAATAACCAAGACGCAGCAATCTTTATCTGTTGAGGCTCACGTCGAAGAGTTGAGAGCTCACCCCTGTCGCGACGCACCGACGCTGCTCAATTATATTCCCTCTTACAAGGGAAAGTTGAAGAGGAAGAGGAAGGATAAGGAGGCGGGGCCGAGCACGAAGGCTAAGGGTAGGAAGTCAGCTGCTGAGGTGGGTGTTGGTGACGAAGTTCCAAAACCGAGCAAGAAAGCGAAGCAGCCGAGGGTAAAATTTCCCACTTTTCAAAAGTCAGCCGACTTCTGGTTTCAAGAAAGTCTGCCATCTGACCTCCAAGGTATCCACATCCCTCCAATCCGAACCTTAATTCCTCACTTCGCCGACGATATGGGAAGGAGAAACGTGGTGAAGATGAACCTAAAGGAGGCCGCCGCTGCCAGCAAGAAGGTGGCTGCTCCTTCTCCTACAGAGAGTCCTGCTAAGAAGCAGAAGGTCCATGACTTCTTCCCCGCCAGGCCGCCGACGCCAATTCCAAAGGAAAAGGACCAATCCGGCTGGAGGCTCAAAGGCCGTGGAGAAGGCAGCAGATTCCGATGGGTGAGTGATCGTCTCAGAGTTCGCACCATCGTTCGCGATGGCCGACGGCAGAGTGGTCACGGTAGAGGACAGTGTCAAGGAGGAACCTGGCCTTGCCGTGACCATGCTGCACGGGCTTGCTCTTCCAAAGGACATGGACAGGGTTCCAGGGGAGCTTCAGCCGAGCCTGGTTCATACCAGTGCCTATCTCGTTCAGGTACGCTTTTGACTTGGTTTTTCTAACTTATATTTTCACATATTGCCGAGGCTGAAGAGAAATTCTTGTTTTTTAGGCCGGGCAAGCTCTGCTGCGTGCTTCTCGGCAAGCCGAGCTCCTGGCCGCTGAGAGGACACGTTACCGCGACGAAGCGAAAGCCGAGCGCGAGAAGGCGAAGGCCGCGAAGAACGGCTTGAGGTTCGCCAAATCAAGAGTCGCCGAGCTTGAGAAAGAAAGGGATGAGGTCCTTGAAAATGCAAAGACGGCCGAACGCGAGCTCGGGCAGGCTGTCCGCAGAGAGAAGAGGAAGATGAAGGAAGTGGATGAGAAGGCGTTCCAGGCTGGATACGACAGAGCCGGTGCCGAGTATGTGAGGGAGGCTCGCTCGATGGTCAATGAGGAGCTTGCGAAGAAGCTGCCGATCGCATACCGAACTGGGTACAAGGATGGGGTGAGGGCTGCGTGTGGGGTCATGCAGCTTGAGCCGGACATGAACTTGATGAAGTCGATCCCCGTAGCTGATGTTCCCGAGCTCGTGCTGCCATACACGGAGGAGGAATGTGCTCCACTTCCTCCAGAGGAGTTCTCTGAGGGCGATGATGATGTTGAAGATATGACTGTAGCCGATGCTGATGGTGAAGGAGATGGCTCCAGTGGGAAGGAGAGGGACGTGGTTGACAACGCCGAGCAGGCAACCGAGCAAGTTGAGAAAAATGATGAAGTGGCCGTTGAAGCCGAGGACGATGCTGCTCGTCTTACTGAAGTTGTAGCTGAGGGTGACCCGCCTCAGCCTTAGGGTTTATAGCTTTCTTTCTTCTTTTGGACTGGACGGCTCCAAACTTGGGAGTTTACCGTGCCAGATGTGATAGTTGAATGAGGGTTGGCACCGAACGGTTTACTACGCCGATCCTCCTAGCTTTGGATTTTTAACAACACTTGTCTTTTTGAATGAATGCATTGCTTCTATTGCAACATCTCTATTTTTGCCGAGCTTGTCTGATTGCCTTCATGTCTTCATAAAATTTTGTGGGTCTTGCATGTTTGTGAATGTGTAGTTGTCCGTAGCCCCCACTTTTGGTTTGGGTTCGGCAGAATGGTTGAGAATATTTCATGATTGAAATGGTTAAGTATAGAACTTGCAGCCGAGCCCAGACCAAAGTAGTATGGCCGTAGGTACTAGGTAGCCGAACATGGATTTGTCGTGATCAGATTTGATCCATCATTCGACTTAGTTTAAGAGTGTGAGGTGTCCACTTGCCTTGTGGACGGGGCTTGGCCAGATTGTCAGCCCCTAGCTGTAGCAGAAGGACGTCTGAGAGTAATGATTTGTTTGTGGGTGGTCTGCTAGCCAAATTGCGAGTGTGACCTTTCGGTGGCCGACCATAGTGTCTTGCCAATCCGAGCCGAAGCCTGAGTTCCAAATGTGTGTTTCAGGCTTGGCGGACCATATGTCCAGTGATTGCTTCTTTGGGCGGTGAAATTGGCCGAAGCAATAGGCTTTTTAAGGAGCCGCTTGGAGGGTGTGACCGAAGTCATCGTTTGTGTGTGGCATTCTTAGCCGAGAGTGGAATGAATGCATGAAATGTTTATAGAGAGACTTTTGAAAAAAAAGATTGTCATTTCATTGATATTTCTACGAAGTACAGGGAATTTTAGAAAAAACAGTAACAGTGGGTCGAGGCCCTTCTTTGAAATGCAAAAGGAAAATGTAAAAGAGTAATGCCGATGCTGAAGAAATCAGAAACTCGGTATGCATGAAGTGTTGGCCGAAGGTAGCTGTCTGTATCACATGTAGGCCTTCCTGAGGTTCTGGGCATTCCACGGGTTGGTGAGCACCTTGCCGTGCATGTCCTCGAGGGTGTAAGCCCCTTCACCAGCAACCTTCACAATACGAAATGGCCCTTCCCAATTAGGCATGAATTTTTTCTTTTTGCTTGCTTGGACAACCTTTCGCCAAACCAAGTCGTCGGGCTTGAACTTCTTGATTCTGACACTTCTGTTGTACCCCTTGGCGACAGCCTGTTGATACTCGGCAAGTTTCAGCCGAGCGTCATCTCGTTTTTCTTCAGCCAAAATCAGTTCTTGCTCGACGGCTTCGTCATTGGACTGTGGGTTGAAGGTCTCCGTTCGAAGGGTTGGGAACCTTGATTCCAGTGCAATTACGGCATCCATGCCGAACGCCATTGAGAACGGTGTTTGGCCTGTGGAACGGCGGGGAGTGGATCGGTAAGCCCATAAAACCCTGGGGAGTTCCTCTGCCCATTTTCCCCTCTTTGAATTCAGTCTTCGTTTTATCCCTGCACAGACCGTCTTGTTTGAGGCTTCGGCCTGGCCATTTCCCTGAGGGTAGGCTGGTGTTGAGTTGAAGAATCTGATGCCGAACTCTTCACAGAGACTTGTGAGGCCGTCCCCGACAAATTGGGTGCCGTTGTCGGAGACTATGGCGTAGGGTACGCTGAACCTTGTCACGATATTTCTCCATACGAATCGTCGGACGTCTGCTTCTGTTATGGTGACGAGGGCCTTGGCCTCTACCCACTTGGAGAAGTAATCCGTTGCTGTGATCAGGAATTTGAAGCCCCCAGGTGCTGTTGGGAGTTTCCCGACGATGTCGAGCCCCCATTGCGCGAATGGCCATGGACTTGTGATGGGAGAAAGATTCTGAGCCGGCTGCCTTGGAATTGGGGAGAAAAGTTGGCATGGTCGGCACCGGCGTACGATTTCTTCGCAGTCTTTCTTCATGTTTTTCCAGAAGTATCCTTGACTCATTGCTCATTGGCATAACGAACGTCCACCAGAGTGGCAGCCGCAGCTTCCCGAATGCAATTCGTCAAGGATATCCTGAACTTGGTTCGGGTGAACAACGAGAAGATAGGGTCCGGAAATGGACTTCCTATAGAGTTGCCCGCTCTCAGAGAGCCAGTAGTACGCGGCCTTGTTTCTGATTCGAAAGGCTTCCTTTTTGTCGTCGGGTAAGGTGTCGTTTCTGAGAAAGGCCACGATTTCATCCATCCAACTCGGACCAAGGTTAATGTTGAGCACCTCTGGAGTTGTGTCGAAACTTGGGCTGTCGATGTTGCCAAAATTTATGGTTCGGAACTCAGAAGCTTTTGAGGCCGAGGCGAGGCCGGCAAGTGCGTCGGCGTGGGCGTTGTGCTCGCGGTTGATCTGCTCGATGTTGAAAGTTTTGAATCGAGTAATGAGTTCTGCTGCTGTGGCCTGGTACTTCATCATCCTTGGGTCTCTAGCTTCGTAGTCCCCCAGTACTTGATTGACTATAAGTTGAGAATCACAGAATACGGCCAAGTTGTCAACTTTCATTGCGATTGCCGAGCGTAGGCCAGCAAGCAGGGCCTCATATTCAGCTTCGTTGTTGGTGGCGGGGAAATCGATGCTGATGGCACTTTCGTGAAGAGTTCCGCAGGGAGAGACCAAAACGACTCCGGCACCGGCTCCGTTGTTGTTGGAGGCGCCGTCAACTTGCATTCGCCAAGTGTCTCCCTGAAAGAGGAGCCACTGGTTCTGTTTTGGCTGGTGTTCGGCGGAGGGTTGGGTGGGAGGATTGTGTAGGATCTCAGAGTCTTCTGGTGTGAGTTCAGCAATGAAGTCGGCGAAGACCTGCCCCTTTATTGCCGTCCTCGGTTCAAAACGAATATCGAAGTTCGCAAGCTCGACCGCCCATTTTGAGACTCGGTTTGAGAGGTCGGCTTTTCGAAAAAGAGCTTTGAGAGGGTGCTCGGTCAACACTGTTATGGTGTGCGCCTGAAAGTATGGCAGAAGTTTCCTCGCCGCAGAGACCAGGGCGAGTGCAAGTTTTTCCAGTAGAAGGTACCGAGTCTGGGCTGGGAGGAGTGTCTTGCTTGTGAAATACACTGGCATGTCGTCGGCCCCTTCTCGCCGAACAAGTGCTGAGCTAATTGCGTGGCTCGAGACTGCAAGGTAAAGATAGAGATTCTCGTACTCTTTGGGCTTTACCATTAGTGGTGAAGAACTCAGGTAATCTTTAAGCTCGGTCAACGCTCTGTCGCAGTCCGGTGTCCACTCAAAACTTCGTCGGCTTTTCCCTTTGAGAGCGTGAAAGAAGGAGTGGCACTTGTCGGATGATTTGTTGATGAAGCGATTGAGAGCCGCTGCCATCCCAGTTAGTTTTTGCACCTCTCTGATTGATCTTGGTGGCCGAAGATCTGCCACTGCCTTGATTTGGTTGGGGTCGGCTTCGATGCCCCTCCGTGTGACCAAATGGCCAAGGAATTTGCCAGCACTTACGCCGAACGCGCACTTCTCCGGGTTTAAACGGAGTTTGTGGAATTTAAGAATCTCGAAGACCTCGGCAAGCTCCTTCAAATGGTTGTGCTCCTTCTGGCTTTTGACGACGAGGTCGTCAATGTATGCTTCCAGGATGTTGCCTATTTGTGCATAGAGCATCTTGAAGATCGCTCTGTTGAATGTTGCTCCGGAGTTCTTTAGACCGAACGGCATCACCCAATAGCAGAAAATTCCATGTGGAGTTATGAATGCTGTTTTCTCCATGTCGGCCGGGTCCATAGCAATTTGGTGATAGCCACGGTAGGCGTCCAGAAAACTGAGCCGAGCATGGCCGGCAGTTGCGTCTACGAGCTGGTCGATCTTCGGTAGTGGAAACCAGTCCTTGGGACAGGCGTCGTTAAGATTCGTGTAGTCGACGCAGACTCGCCACTTTCCATTCTTCTTCTTGACGACCACCGTGTTGGAGAGCCAGGTTGGGTATTGTACTTCCTGAATGGCGTTGTTGTCTAGTAGCCGGTTGACTTCTTCTATCACGGCGTCAGCGTGCTTTGGGGCCGAACGTCGAGCCCGCTGAATGACTGGTTTGGCGTCCTTTTTTATGTTGAGGGAGTGGCAGATAAAGTTGGGATCCACTCCTGGCATTTCCTCCGGGGTCCATGCAAAAACTTCAAGATTTTGTTTGAGGAACAGGAACATCTCCTCTCGTTCGGCGTCAGAAAGTGAGGAGCCAAGCAAGAAGAAGCGTGATCCGTCCTCGTTGATGGGCATTTTTACCAGTTCCTCTTCGGCTTTGTCCTCGGCTTTTTGACCGACGTCGTCAATGACGGCCATGTCTGGGACTTCAACCCATTGCACTTGTTTTGCCTTCGAGGAGCTGTGGACGGCGGAGACATAGTATTTCTTGGATGCAATTTGGTCCCCTCGCAAGTCCTCTTGTCTACCTGTTGTACCGATGAAGCGGACAACCTGGTGGTATGTTGACGCGATCGCTTGCATTTCATGGAGCCAGGTTCGGCCGAGGATGGCGTTGTATGGGCTCGGCGCGTTGACAACTATGAATTCGATGGTAACAGTCTTTGAGCCGACGACGACCGGTAGAAAGATTCGGCCGATCAGCCATACAGGAGCTCCGCTGAAGCCAATGAGGGGTACCTCGGTGGGTTGCAAAGCCGATTCTGGTAGGTCCAACTTCTTGAAGAGGTCATAGTACATAACCTCAGCTGAACTTCCCTGATCGATGAGTACACGTTTGACGTCATGGACGCCAATTTGGACGGTGACGACGAGTGCATCCGAATGTGGAGTCTGAACGTGTTCAAGATCACGTTCGGTGAAGCTGATAGTCCATTTTGGTAGTTCTTGTGGTCGGGAACGTTTGGATCCGCAGCCGACGGAGAGTATCTCTTTTGAAGTTGAGGCTTGATCGATGTCGGCTCTGAGGGTGGTCTCGAATGCCTTTGTTACCGGTCCATGGATGACGTGGATCAATGGTCGTTGTTCGTTGGGGTTGGGATTTGTCTGCCGGGCGGGCGTCTTTGCTCATCAATGTATTGATCGAGATGGCCTTGAGCGGCAAGCTTTTCAAGGAGAGCCTTGTATGGTGCACAAGCAGTCGTGTAGTGGCCGAGCTCGTTATGGTAAGTGCACTTCTTCCTTGGGTTTTGATCCGGTTGGCCGGTGTCAGTCCCGAGCTTGGCCGTCGGCCACTCAAACCACGGTTGTCTCATTATTTCCTTCAGAAAAGACCAGATTGGTTCTTTGAAGTGAGTGGTTTCGGCCACGTGGTCATGCTCCTTCGGCTGACGCTCCTTCCCCTTTTTAATATTGTGCACTTGCTTCTTCGGCTGCACTTGTTGGGTCGCCGTTTGTACCGATAGCTGGTGAACGGTTGAGGAAAACGGATTGTTGGAGCTCGGGATTCCCTGTGCGGCTCTGTCTGCGTAGAGTTCTTCGAGAGCGCAGAATCTTTCCACTACACGCATCAACTCACCCATGCCGTGTGGTGGGCGGATGGCGAGTTCGTCTAAGATCTTGCTCCCAGTTTCCAGGCCGTTCTTGAAGGTGCGTGCGGCCCAGTACTCATCGATTCCAGGGATCTCGTTAAACAGCTGCCAGTAGCGCTCGGCATATTGCCTGAGGGTTTCCGACGATAGTTTCCTCATCTGAGACAGCGATTCAGGCTCCTTAGCCGTTTTGTTGCTTGTGATGAAGCGTGTGTTGAAGGCGCGTTCAAGGTCGGCCAGGGTCCTTACGGATCCAGCGGGCAATTTGTTGAACCACTGGAGCCCTAGGGAGCCGAGGCTGGACGGGAACGCCTTGCATTTCACCTCATCTTTACTCGTGCTGAGTTCAATGGTTTGCCTGAAATGGATGAGGTGAGTGTAGGCCTCACACGTCGACGGATCGAACTTTGTGAACTTGGGTAGGTGGAAGGTGGGCTCTGGCAGCGTGTTGATTATGTGGGAGGTAAATGGGGAGATGCCGAGATCTTTTAGCTGTCGTTCGAATCCTGGGCGCGGCGGTTTGCTGTGTTCGTCCGTTTTCGACCTCTTTGAATCCCTGTCTTTTTGTTCCTTTGCCGACGTCTTCTCTGCTTCCCTTCGCCGAAGCTTTTCTCGCAGGTCTTTCTCCGTTCGGCGTGGGCCGTCGACGGTTTTGTCGTTGTGGCGTCGGGTTCTGTTTTCGTCGTTTGCGCCATCAACGCGTACGTCTTTCCCGTTGCGCCGAGCGTAGTGCTCATCGTCTTTGTTTTCTATCGGGATGTTCCCCAGGCGCTCAGAGACATGGGGTCTGGTTCGGGCAGAGTCTCGGCTACGGTGCGAGGCCGTCGTGCGAGAGAACTCTGCACGATTAGTTGAGTACGTGCTGGTGAACGACTCGGTGTCCCTTGTCCTGGTTCCATCGTGATGGCTTCTGGAACGATGCGTCCTAGATACTGTGGGTTGCTTATAGAGGATCATTCCCCTGGCGTCATCTTGTGCTGGAGTGAAGCCTAGGCGGTCTTTCACGGACCCGCGTTGGCCTCCTTTGTTCTGACGCCCTTGCGGTGGTGGAGGTGGAGGTGGAGGCGGTGTTTGCCCACCTCTACCCCTGTCTCCACCAGATCGAGATGCGGCAGGAGTGGCGTCCTGCTGCATGTGTCGCTTCATTTGGGCCACTTCCGCCCTTAGTGCCGCCAGCTCGTTGTCGCGTTCGTCGTCGCGACGCTGTAGCAAGCGGATGTAGGCCGAAGTGACGTCGTCCGAGACCGGTGAGAGCCCGGACCCAGGGGCGAGAGAGAGGGACATGTGCCTCTCGAGGGTTGGCGTGGAATTGACGTTTCCACCTGCGTCTTTTGCTCCCGAGATGGTTGCGTCTGCTATATCTCCGCCCATGGTGAGTGATTTGGTTGCTGTCTTACGGAGGAGCGAGGGAAGTTTGGAGGATGAGAGAGCCGCTGAGATCAGAAGGGTTCACGTCAGGTTCACCAATTGTGTGGCCCGTGATCCTCCGGTCCTCGATCCTTCATAGGTGGTTCGATGGTGGGTTAGCTTTCTTCTCCTAGCCTGCACAAGGAACGCACGACTAAGACCTGGCCGGGGGTTGTCCCGGCAAGGCCCTCCGGCGAGAGGATGAGTATAGCGCAGAGAGGAAGCAGAAAGCTCTGGAGAGAGTAAGTGTGAGTATTGAGTAGTGTGTACCTGTTAGGGTTACCATCACTAGGTATTTATAGTGCCTTCTGACTTGCCCTCCAAGTACGATCGCGTGCCTTCCACGGGCCAAGTGACATCATAGTGACGTCGAGGAATAGATCTGATAACCGTTTTCAGGGCTGAGCTGGCACACCCATGTGCGCCCGTGATCATCTTCTGTTGTAACCGCTTCTGCACGTGGCAGGACGCGTGGCTTTACAGCCAGCCGCCGTCGGCTGCATGCCGTGCTCTGAAGGTAGCCGACCGCGGGTAACGCCGAGCATGGCCATGCGTTTAATGAGGGAGGCAACGTCGCCGGGGACTCTGCCGACGCCACAATCCGAGCGCGGGTCTGTCCGCTGCCGAGCCTGAGGCAAAGCGAAAATACACGACGAGTCATTGTCGGCATGCCGTGCACGAGACCTGTGATCAGTTCATGGCAGGTCAGGTCCGCGCCATGCGAACATCTGTGTTCGGCCCGCTACAGTACATTCTCATGCTGGTTTGACCTTTTGTTCGATCATGAGAGGCCGCATCGTGAACCCCAGGGGTATCTCGATCATATATGCCAATGTTGCCAGTGCATCTGCAAATCTATTGCTCACTCGGGGAGCATGCGTGAAGATAACGGAATCGAATTATGGAATTAGATCTTCCAGCACAGAGTGATATAGTTTCAGTGTGTCTTCCTTGACCTTCCAATCTCCTCTTGCTTGAGATACCACCAGGTTTGAATCCCCAATGACCTCTACCCTTTTTGCCTCTAGTTCCAGGGCTGCCTCCATTCCAGCAATGCAGGCCTCGTATTCAGCTTGGTTGTTGGTGACCTCAAACCTTAGCTTATATGACAAAGGGATGTGAGAGTTGTTTGAGGAAACTAGCAATACCCCTATGCCATATCCACATTGGTTTGATGCTCCGTCGAAATGCCAAGTGTCATCTAGGAGACACAAGATGTCTTCGTCGGGGAACATGAAGTCCTCTGCTTCGGCCTCTATCACAGGGTGATCTGCCAAGAATTCTGCCACAGCCCTTCCTTTTACTGATTTCCTTGTCATGTATCTGAGATCGAATTCTGCTAGCAGCAGTAACCACCTAGCTAGCTTTCCGATAAGTGCTGGCTTCTCGAAAAGATATTTGATTGGGTCTAAACGGGAAACCAACACTACCGGGTGTGCCAATAAGTAGTGCCTTAGTTTCTTTGTGGCCCATACTAGCCCCCAGCAGTTTTTCTCGAGGGGAGTGTACCTTGTTTCATAGTCCATCATTTTTTTGCTGAGATAGTATATGGCGCACTCAATTTTGGCGTCGTTTTCTTGCGCTAGCATGCATCCCATGGATGTGTCTGTTATTGAGAGATACAGAATCAATGGCTTCCCAGGGATGGGTGGCGACAACACAGGTGGATTCTGAAGATATTCTTTGATTGCCTCGAACTCTTGCTGATAGTCTTGGCTCCATTCAAAATCCGTACCTTTCTTCAGTAGCTTGAAAAGAGGTTCACAGGTGGTTGTGAGTTTGGAAATGAACCTGCTGATGAACTGTACTTTCCCCAGAAAGCTTCTTACCTCTTTTTCTGTCTTTAGTGGTGATATCTCCATGATAGCCTGTATTTTGGAAGGGTCTACCTCAATTCCTCTTTGAGTGATGAGAAACCCCAACATTTTACCAGCCGTTACCCCAAAAGTACATTTTTGAGGATTAAGACATTGCTTGTATTGCCTAATCCTCTCGAAAAACTTTTGAAGTGCTTCATAGTGTCCTTCCCTTTCCTTTGATTTGACTATCATATCGTCGACATATACCTCGACTTCTTTGTGCATCATGTCGTGCAGCAATGTTGTCGCCATCCTCTGGTAAGTGGCTCCAGCGTTCTTTAACCCGAATGGCATCACTTGGTAGCAGTAGGTTCCCCACGGCGTAGTGAAGGTGGTCTTCTCTCTATCCTCAGGAGACATAAGAATTTGATTATACCCAGAAAACCCATCCATGAAGGATAGCAATGCATGGCATGCGGTGTTGTCCACTAGCTTGTCTATGTGGGGTAATGGGAAGTCATCCTTTGGACTGGCTTTGTTGAGATCTCGGAAATCTACACAGACCCTGATTCCTCTAGTTTTCTTCGGTACTGGAATGATGTTAGCTACCCGTTGTGGATATTCGGTGACTATGAGAAAACCGGTGTTGGTTTGCTTAGTGACTTCTTCTTTTATCTTTAAGACTCAATCAGGGCGCATACGTCTTAACTTTTGTTTAACAGGTTTTGCGTCTGGGTGGAGGGGAATTTTATGCTGAACAATTTCAGGGTCTATTCCAGGCATGTCCTCGTAAGACCAAGCAAAAACATCTTTGTATTCTTTTAGCAAAAAGATTAGTTTTTCATTTTCTTGAGAAGATAGTGTTGCGCCAATTTTAACCATTTTGGGCTCATTTTCAGAGCCTATGTTTGCCATGGTTATTTCCTCAGAAAAAGGTTTGGCCTGCCTCTCCTCTTCTCTCTCAATGAATTCTAGAATTTCTTTTAGAATTTCGACCTCGAAAAACGGATTGTCGGAATCCATACAATTAATCATAGGCAAAGTGAAATACTCTAAATCCTCCTTCTTATTGCTAGAATTATCGAAAGATATTTCAGAATCAAATTCAAAATAAATGTCATGCTTTGGTGCTTTGACCAGGTTTTCCTCACTAGCCTCAGTGGTTTGAAATTATGAAAAGCTTGACTCGGACTGAGTTGACTCGGAGTCGGAATCGGAATCGGAACTAAGATCAGAATTAGCATTTTTCATTTTGTATTTTAGAGTATGTTCCACGGTCCAGTTAGGATAAGCCCCTTTTTCAGCATCCACAATCAGCTCAGAGTAGTCTTTTTCATTACCAAGGTTGATCATCAGTACTTCACTGTCACCTTGATTCACACTTTCATTATTGTCACCCTGCAAGTCTTGGAGGGCCATTTGATTTTATCTCTTCCAATTGAGCTTCAATCTCTCCTTCGTCGCTGTTGTCGACTTTTCGTCTGCCAACAAAGCCCCACCAATTACCAAAGATATCTGTGACGGGGTGGATCACCCTTATTTCATTGTTGGTGACCCCCTCATCAAAGAGTAAGTTTAGTGATATTTCTTCTAGTGGATCTGTGGGCAGCATGCCCTCGGAGAAGGGATTTCGTTCCCTTTCCGACGAACTTTTCAGGGCAAGGCCCTCGCGGGAATCGAGGGAGCATGAGCGGAGAGGCAAGCGCTCAAAAATACAAAGTCGCCACTCGGGTTTTGAAGGTCCGACACCCAAGGAACCGTATTTCGAAGCACCTGCCGCGCTGTTTGATTTGAAAAAGTGAAGGCACCAGTCCGTCATAACCATATCTGGGTTCGGGAGCCAGGTTACGAGAGGGGAAGGGTTTTATGGCACCCCTCTCGCCCAATCCGGAGATCGGTCTCTACTTGAGCATTTTGAAAATGTTTACGATTCTTCTTTTATTAACCAGATTTTAGCCAAGTAGGGCGGGGGAACAGTTAATCGGGGATTAAAACCATAACACGTTTTTGCAATGATGTGATGAATAGCATGGATGGATGAAATACCAAGTAATAAATGGAACAAAGTTCAAAATGTCGCTAAAACACCAAAACAGTGCTTTGGCATGGGAATATCACAAGCAATAGCCAACTTGCATGCATGGATCAACCTGCATGCAAGTGAACCATCGCGCGATACTTCCACACCGTCGCGCGAGGATTGGTGGCTCACCAACAGTTTGAACTTTATCCCCTTCTGGGCTCTGGAAGGACCAGTGCACACCCAGGAGGCAAACCAGGCAGTTTATAAGTACTTGAAAATAAATAATTATTACAAGCCAACAGAAGCAAATGGAAAGACAGCCCCTAAACAGTGGGGGAAATAAGCAGAGGTCAAAGGCCTAGTTGCCCATACAAGGGCCATTACTGGAAATCAGTGAACCGTCACGCGACAGAGTTAAATACTTGCGCGAGGGTCCTGACTGGACTTCCAGGAATTGCTTTGCATGCTTGGGACTCTGAGACATGTTCAGAGACATCCCAAGGGCATTCCGAACTAACTGAAGCAGCAAGCTAAGATACTAGACTATTTAAAACCAAGTTGGCCATGCAAGGGCAGCCACTGGAAATCAGTGAACCGTCGCGCGACAGAGTGAAATACTCGCGCGAGGGTCCTGATTGGACTTCAAGGAGTTGCTTTACATGCTTGGGATTCTGAGAGGTTCAGGAACATCCCAAGGGCAATACAAACTAACTAAAATGACAAACCAAGGACTAAACTTATTTTAACATGCATAATAGTGATCTATATATCAAGATAAAAACCACAACAAGCATGTTTGTGAATAAAAACAAGAAATGACCAGCTTCCCTTCCCCACGTGGATCAATCTCTTGCAGACAGAAATGTCGTGCGAGTGTTCAGATCCATCGCGCGAGGGTTTGGCTGGTCACAGTTTCATGTAACTCTGCTGACTTTAGGACCAGGACTGGTATTGATTACCAGCCTTGGCCCTGCCAGCCCCCCTCAGGGATCAAGATAGGAACAGGTAAATTTATACCTTTGCTTGAATGGCTTTGAAATAGATTAGACAAGGTGATGTAGCTTGCCAAATGAGTGTATGGAAAGCTCAAGTGTGAGTGAGTAGGAGATGTGGTTGGGGCTTGTAACTTTGTGCTAGATTTTGATAAATCTTCTTTGTTGAAACTTGGTAACCCTTTTGAAGAACAACCAATGGGGGTATATATAGGAGGAGTGAGTGGAAGAAGGTGGGTGCAAAAACTAGGCCTAAAGACCAGCCAACAAGGCTGGTCAACCTTGCTTGGTTGAGAGGCTAGCCACCAAGGTGAGTGGGGGTGGTTGTGAGGGTGGTGTATCCCCAAGCCTGCCAGAACGCTGTTCAGCCAAGGAAAACGGGGTTCCAGCCCATGTGGCCCTGATGATCACAAAAATCCAGCTGGATTACGGTGAAAGTGACAGCTGCAAACCATCGCGCGAGGGTTTGGAACCATCGCGCGAGGGTCAACAGTCAAATTTTGACTTTGACCAACACCTGGCAAGCTGACTATCGCGCGAGGAACAAGAAGTATTGCGTGACGGTCAAACTTCGGTTAGGGTTTTGACTGAAGGTTTTAGGGGTTCAAAAAGGGTTCAAAGGGTTCAAGAAGGGTTCCAAGTCCAAACCATTCCACATTCAAGCCTGTTTGATCCGATCTCATCATCGGGGAAACAAGAAACTGAAAAATAAAGTAAAACAAACGGGAGACCCAGATTGGGGTGTCTACAGTAGTCCCTCTTTGACAGCACGCGGATCACCATTGACTGGTACGGGTAACGTCAAAGATTTCTAGACACCCACCAAATCCGCTCGAAAGCCGATTAAATGGAAAATGCAAACGAGTATATAAAAATACCGTGCACCAAAAGATAGATCGGACGGATAGATCGCCACTGAATTGAGATTGGACGGATGGATCGTCGCTGATTCGAGATTGGAGGGATGGATCGTCGCTGATTTGAGTTCGGATGGATGGATCGTCGCTGATTTGAGATTGGACGAATGGATCGTCGCTGGATTGAAATTGGACGGATGGATCGTCGCTGATTTGAAGTTGGACGGATGGATCGTCACTGATTTGCTATCGGACGGATAGATCGCCACTGAATTGAGATTGGACGGATGGATCGTCGCTGATTTGCGGTCGGACCACTGCTGTGGAT
Source organism: Rhododendron griersonianum (assembly GCA_018127125.1). NCBI lineage: Eukaryota > Viridiplantae > Streptophyta > Magnoliopsida > Ericales > Ericaceae > Rhododendron > Rhododendron griersonianum. Next base: position 28,645,307 of record CM030792.1, on the reverse strand, counting down.
ATAAAATTCCTCGGGATGCAAGCAAAATCTTCATATTGCCCCCCAATTTTATTATAAGAACATATCAAGGCTTCATAGACCCGAAAGAGGGGTAAATGAGATTGGGTCGGACCTGGGGTTGAATTGGGCCTAGTTAGGGCTTGGATCTGAAAAGGCCCAGACCCGGCCCAAACCTGTTTTATTTGTTTAAACGTCGCGGGGACGTTACAGAAACAATTCCCAGGCGGTTTCAAACTTTTTCAAAACCCTCCCAACTTCCATCTCTCTTCTCAAATCCTTCCCAAGCCTTGATTCCAACCACGAAATCATCAATCCCAGTCTTGATCATTCATCCATGGCAGACCACAGTAATGGGGAAGGCAGGGGGGAAGTTGTCGATCAGTCGGAGGATCGAGGAGGCCCAATGGGTCTTGAAACAGTCGATCAGACGGCGGCGGAGGTTGGTACAGACGCTGATGCAGCGAAAGTAGGTGGCGACGGTGAAGAACAAGGCCACGAACAGGAAGCTGAAGACGAAGAGAAGCGTTGTGCAACCGAGCCGGAGGCTCGCGCGACGGTTATTATGGGGGCCACAGTCCACAGTGTTGAGCTATTGGACCCGAGCATGGCCGTGGGGGGCTCAGTGGTGACCGGAGTGAGTCCAGAAGATGCAGAAGATCTTGGTGGCAGAGAGCACCGTCGCGCGACAGAGGAGGAGCCTCGCGCGACAGTTCAGACTGGGGAAGGCAGTGGTAGTGGGGCCAGAGATGATAACACTGAGATGACCGAGTCGCCGCCAAGGGATCCGTCAAGGGGAAAAGGGGCTATCGAGGAAGAAGAGACCACGGAGGTGCCTTACCGGGAAGAGGATATATTGTTTCGGCCCGCGGCGACGGCGGCCACATCATCAAGTCATAGGCCAATCACCAAATATGATGTTGCCGAGCATTTGCCTGACGAGGCATTGGCGAAACTTCTTGAGGATAACCCCCTGATTGGGGAGATAGTCTTGAAAGCCAAGGAGGATCGGGCACGGGCTATTGAGGCGTCGGAAGCGGCGGAGAGAGCCGAGAGAGAGAGAAAGGAGAGAGAGGAGCCTTTGAGAGACATTGAGGCCGAGGCCAGAGCGGAGGCACAGGGGCCTAGAGTGACTGTTGTGGCAGAGGCGAGGGGTATGAGACGCCCTGGTTTTTCGGCGGAGGCATACGTGCTTCCCACGCCACACTTGTTCATCCCGTCAGGCTTTGCGGCTTACGTTCCGCTACAAAAAGACTATGACGACGAGCTTGTGTTGAGAGACCCCTGGGCCCACATTGCCAACACTTGGATGGAGGTACATTCCCAGAAAAACTCCCTTTGTAATTCAATTTCGATACCATGCTTGTTGTAGCTAGATTTCGATACTTGCTTGAAAAGACTTGAACTTAGAATTGCAAGCGATACCCATGAGCCAAACCATGCCAAAACGATATGTCATCGGTGACATATACCTTGCATGAAGTAACACGAACCAAACATACGCCATAGGCTTCATTGATTACCTAGAACTTGAAAATGAAAGTTTCGTATGCACGGGAATCTAGAACAACACACCACACTCCCAGGTTGAATCATGGCATGACGTGATATCCCTTAGATCCTGTGTGTAACAGCTTGAGCCCAAGCGTACGTTGTAGGCTTCATTGATTACCTAGAACTTGAAAATGAAACCCCTGTATAGTGATAATCCCCTTTGCTGCTTGTCTTTGCATTTGAAACAGGCGGGAGCGAGTCAGAGGGACATCCGCGGCTTTGGGGGCGCGTGTAGGTCCTTGGATCTGTACGAGGTTTTACCAAAGAGGGTGAAGAGGTTAGTAGATGAGGCGGGCTTTGGAGAGTTTGTACGAACGCTAACACAGGCGAGAGCCGATCACGCAGTCCTGGTGGCACTTGCGGAGAGGTGGAGGGATACCACCAATACCTTCCACCTACCTCCCGGGGAGATGACAATGACGCCTGCGGACTTTGCGGAGATCACCGGGCTGAGGGTTGGAGGAGAGCCTATCCCGTTTGACTCGGGGATCCAGGAGGACAGAGTGGCCCTGGAGTGGTTTCTGGGTGAGGCACCCAAGATCGAGGAGGGGATGGCGCGGTACGACCAGTTTACAAAGTACTTGCAGAAGAAGGTGACCATTGACCGGGAGGCGGAGCAGATGGCCCGTGCATACTCGTTATACCTGTTTGGTGCTACTTTGTACCCAAACAAGCGGAGCAAAGTGCATCTCTCCTACCTACCGGCATTGAGGGACTTGAGGGAAGCCTCACGCTTCGACTGGGGCGGTGCAGCGTTGAGCACAGCCTACCACTTCTTTGGTGACTCGTCGAGGACAGGTCAGAGCACTGCTGGTTACTGGAGAGCTTGGGAGGTACAATTCTAGCCCTTTGCACAACACAATTTCAATTATGCTTGTTTATTTGATTGCTTAGCTCGCTTGACTGCTTCAATTTCAAATATTGCACATCCTGTGACTAATGTTTGTATTTGTCTAAACATTGCGCCGCTTTGGGCTTACGAGGTATTGCGGATGTATCCGCCACAATGCAAGCATCCAGACCTGAGCACCCTCCCCCGCGCGCTGATATGGAGCAAGTCCAACATGGGGAAGAAGGAGGGGAGAGGCAACCTCAATGCCTTTAGGCTGTACTTGGACGAGCTTAGGGCTTCACAGGTATGACATAGAACATGAATCTTCCAATATGCACTCTTTTGTTTGATTTCAATGCTGTCGCTGATCAATTGCCTGCATTGCCTGCTTGTCTTAACTGCAAATCAATTGGGATCCTTGGAGAGGAGCGGGGCCAGAGCCAGAGTACTTGGCCAGGAGCAGAGCTGTTACGGCCAGCAGGGTGCTGTTAGAGTCTGCCTTTGGTTGGCAGTGGTACTTGGGAGACCGGGTGACACGCCAGTCACTTGGCCGTCTTGAGTTCCAAGTGCCAGGGCCACTTCCGCCCCGGGCTTCGCACACGGCAGAGTACACACGAGTTGAGCTGGAGAGGTACACGCGACCGGACACCGAGTTGGCACACTACTTGCGTCCTGAAAGGGACTATGCTGTTTACCAGAGAGACTTCCTGGCGGGCCCGCTTAGGATCCGTGGCCTTAGAGAGGTGCGGAACCAGGTCGCAGGAGCTGCTGAGGAGAGGAGAGCTGCTGGCGAGAGACAGAGAGGAGGCGAAGGCTGTGTGAGGCGAGGCCTAGGCGGACCTGTAGTTGGCGGACCTCCTGAGCTGCTTTGGAGGATTCCTGTGGTCGACAGCCAGGGGAATCCCGCAGAGTTATAGTTAGTGCCCGCGAGAGCGGAGCCTACCCCTGTGACCGTGGCGGTAAGACTTAGCTTCCATTATTGTTTTTTAGTTCAGTATGCTTTAATTACTGTTGATTGACCTGACAAGCTCAAATTGTATGCAGGTGCCGACTGAATGGGTGAATGAGGCTGTGCGACGCATGCTAGCCTTGGAGAATGTAGTGAGGAGAGCGGCGAGCGGCATGCCACTGGAGCTGCACTACCCGGCACCGACACCACAGCTGACTCAGCCTGCCGTTGTTCAGAGGAAACAGGTACATAAACGATGCATTCCTGCTTTCGATACATTCTTGCTTTTGATGCTTTCAATACATTCCCGCTTATCCTGCTTTCAATACATTCCTGCTTTTGATTGTAGAATGTACCTGCTTTCAACATATGAACTACAATATGCATAATGTATACTCATGTTTTGAAATGAAATGACAATGCAGGCACAGGGGAGGGTGATTCCTAGAAGGAAGAGCACGCGAGATCCGCCACCGAAGAAGATGGTGGCAAAGAAGCCCACGGCTCCAGCTACCAATTCACGGCGACAAACCAGGAGTTCGCAGCCAGCGGCTACGGGTCGGGAGGCTGCTAGGCAGGCCGTTAGACATGCCAAGCTAAAGTACCAAATCAAGATGCGAGAGAAGCTGACGCAAGAGGAGCCGGTCCGCAAGAGGCGATTGATCTTGTCAGACCCTCCCGAGGAAGAAGAGGAGGAGAAGGGAGAGGAAAAAGAAGAGGAAGGGGAAGAGGAAGAGGGAGAAGATGAGGAAGAAGAAGAAGAGGAAGAGTGACGCCCCTCTTCTAGCAGTGGTTCCGACGACTCTGTTGACGATCCCCCGTATAAGGACGATCCCTGGGAGCAGGTGGAGAGCGACAACTGGTTTGGATAGCGCTGTAGACCACCGCGACGTCTCCTTTACTTTTGATTTTTGATTCGGCCTGCGCGCCCAAGTAGATAGCTTAGTTGACATAGATTTTGGAGGCCTGTGTGCCTTTTGATTAGCGGGCGCTTGAGCCCTAATTGCTTTGATAGCTTTTGATTGGCCGATGTGCCACAGATACAGTAGTTTCCTTTCGTTGACTTGGATAGATCATGGTTTAGCTATAAAATTTGCGTTTTCAGGTTTATTGTTTCTCGTTACGACCAAGAGAAAGTAAAACCAACCACTAATACCAAAAACTTGCATTGACAACGCACCAAAATAGTTCACAAACACACGTGAATGCACAAAATGCGACCAAACTGCCAAGAAAACAGACATATACCCCAGGATACGGCTAGGATATGAGGATACGAGAAAATGGGCATTTACGGGCCAAAGTTCAAAATAACCCGATCCAGACAAGACTGACTCTCATACAAGACCAAGCATACCTAACATGACTTGTCCCAATTGACGAAATTTGAAGAAGATGCCCCGAAACAAGATTTGGACACAAAAATGCTCAAAAACAACGCAAAAACGACCTAACACGGTAAACATGACTCAATTATGTCCCGGACTGAAACCGACACCTCCATACAATCACATAAGGTCCAAGTGACCTATATGGCATGACCAACTTTGGCTAAAACCTCTAGAACGAGATTCGGCCTCTCGAAACCTTGATTTGAACTTGAAATGGGCCGCCGAGGGTCCAAAATCTTCGTTAAACGCGACATTTTGAATCCGATGCTTGGATACAGTCACATATGCCCATAATGACTTGCTGGAATCATCATAAGTGCAAAAAGACCCTTGGAACGCAAAATGACCAAAACTGGACAGTAGCATCTGAAAACTGTCAAAACTGCAGACAAACCCTCGCGCGAGGGTTTGGAATCATCGCGCGACAGTCAGACCCTGCCAAGCTGCTCTTGTTTGACCAAATCATTGCTTGAAGCCTTATCATCTTCCCCACGTCTTGCAGGCTACTCTGTGGTTTCAGGGGAGGATGTCCTTGCATGGCAAGGTGGTAGAACACCTAAGCCTCAATCCTATCCTCCGGCACGAAAACCGAGGATGATATTTTCAATATTTTGCCCATAAGAAGAAGGCATTAGGGGTAATGTACAGCATACCCTCTCTCACCCCAAAATGGAAGATTCGTTGATGGAAGTACTCGACCCTTGGCTAATGAGAGCCGAAACCATAGATTGGGTGAGCCCCTGGTCTCGGTGTCTGTCCTCAATTCGTGATCTCCGATTCAGCCAACCGTGCGTCGAGCTTCTCCAAGCTGCGTTGGCCTTCTGGGACCCAGCTGTGCATGTCTTCCGATTTCATCAAGACGAGATGTGCCCAACTATGGAAGAATTCCAAGCATACGTTCCAGGCTTTGCCAATTTAGACGCTCTTACGGTTCCACCATTCCAAGAAGACATGGAGCAGATTCTACAGGCAAAACTCAACATACCCGGGGAATTGACGGCAAGTATTATCCAAGATGGAGCACTCAACGTCATTCGTCTGATCGAGCTGTACGGTCCCGAGGGAGCCCTGGGAGATTATGTAGGGGAAGCTCACAGACGTTTCGTGTTGTCCATATGCGCGCTGGCCGCTTATATGCTGATCCCTGTTGACAAGGTGAGTCCCAAACAGGTGAGCATAGCCTCACAAATGGATGCCCAGAAAAATATCATGCATGTAGTCTTAGCAGAAACACTTCTAGGCTTAGATATGGTGAAGCTCGGGCAAGCAGACTCATTCAGTGGATGTCCTATCCTGCTCCAGGTAAGCTCTCACTTAACTCATCCTTTGCAGTTTCATTTTTACCCGGACACGTAAATTATATCTGGTTTTTGACCCGTCTTCTACTCTCATGCAGCTCTGGCTGTCAGACAAAGTGGGAGTTTTGGAAGTGCCACAGGCTGGCTTTGAAGACTTCCCCAGGCTCTTGGTTGACAGGCCGATGCTATTCCCCGAGTTGACGGTGGAGATATGGTTCGCAATTCTGAATGACATGCAACCTGAAGACATAGTCTGGAGATGTCCTTGGCTAAACCTTCCGGAAATGACGATCAATTCGGCTGGATTCAGCAGAGTGGTAATTGCCGGCTTGACAAGCTTCACCTTTTACATTCCAGGGCGTACGCTCCGCCAACTCGGGAGAAGCCAAGGGTATAAACACTATGGTGCAGAAGACTTTGAAATCCCCGTATTTGATTCGTGGCATCTGTGCTGTTATAAATGTAACTGGGATAACAGGGCTTTAAAAGGACCAATTCCGGGCTTCAAGACATGGCTGGAAAACCGCTACGTGAGATGGCTTCATGCTGAAGTTGAAGCAAGGCTGAGGGGATATTTCTGAATCCCATAGAAATCAAGTTTGTAATTGGAGAAAGCTCCAAAACCGACAGGCTGTCTGAGTTGTCTCCTTTACCCTTTTTTAGTGTTTACTTTGTAAGTTGCATGTCCCGTTGCCTGGCTCGACCGGCTAAGTAACAACTTTGAATAAGAATAATCCGGACGTTATCCACCTGAGGGACTGATTTTATCACCAAATGTGCGATTTGAACAAACGACGCTCCAACGTAGTCATAATTGTCCATAATGACCTACTGGAAGCATCGGAATCCCAAAATCTAGCCCGAGGCAAAATGCGACAAACCACCCTCCCAAAAGACAGTAGCCTGTCTTTCTGGGCCGAAATAAATTGAATCCTCGCGCGACGAAGTGAAACTATCGCGCGAGACTCACTCAGTCGCGCGATACTCCCGAACCGTCGCGCGATGGAGGGACCCTGTTACAGCTGCCAGCCTTGACTCATTTGAAGATTAAAGTGTGGCAGGCTCTGCCACCAGCTCTGGACATGCAGGAACTTCTGGGTTATCACAGAGGTGTGCCCTTAATTTTGAGAACAAGGAGGACACCTTGCATGGATATTTCATCCAAGGCAAAAGATATCTATCCTTACTTGGCTATAAAGGAGGGGTTGCCTCCTGAATGAAGAGTATGTCCTCAGTTAGAAGAATCTCAGATACTCTTCTCCCAATGGCAAATCATCTCCCTACATTAATCAGCCCGTGGCTCGAAGAATTTGTTGCGAGCGACTGGCTATGCTTCCGTTCTCACGGGTTGGCCGCCTTTCGCTTCCTAAAAAGTGTAAGGCTCCGCCCCGAAATCCTGAGAGCGGCCCTGCAGTTTTGGGATCCGGACATCCACGTGTTTCGATTCGGGGACAACGAGCTATGTCCGACCGTAGAAGAATTCCAGGCGTACCTCCAAGGTTTTGCCTCGAGCGTGATTGTCGTGCCGCCTTATAGAAAGAGTATGCCGAAGCTCCTAAAAACCTGTCTGAACATTTCGAGTGGAGCGGCGGATAGCCTGCTGGCTGGCGGGCAAATAAACATCCTGCGCCTGATGGAATGGTATAGGCCTGACGGTGATCCAGAGGATACTGCCCTGCAGGCCCGACGCCGTTTCGCTCTGTCAATTGGGGTACTAGCCGCATATCTGTTGTTGTCTCCAAATGGACGGCCCGATCCCTCGCTGGTGGATGTGGCCACCCAGCTAGGAGTCAGAAGGAACGTGGTTCCTATGGTTCTTGCAGAAACGCTCATGGGTTTGGATTCGGTGGCTGCTGGCCAAACAGCGATATTCGGCGGTAGCCCACTCTTGTTGCAGGTAAATTCTCACTCAGCTCACCTTTTTCTGGTTTTCACACAGTCTGCTTTTACCTCAACACTCGGCTAAGGCTATATCGGAGCTCCTTACTTGTTTTCTTTCGCTCAGGTTTTACATGGCTCCTTACTTGTTTTTTTCGCTCGTGCAGCTATGGCTATCCGACAAGCTCGAGCTACTTGCAGCTCCTGAAGCGAACTGGCCCCATCTGCCCGGGCGAATGCATCAGAGAGAGATGTTGTATCCAGATATGTCTGAGGAGGATTGGCACACCTTCATGAGACAGATGTCACCTTGTGAAATTGTCTGGCGGCATGAAACATTGAACATTCTGGACATGGCTCTGAATTCTGCGGGTTTTGAGCGGATGGTGATTGTTGGGCTGTCCAATTTCACCTTCTACATTCCAGGCCGTATCCTTCGGCAATTGGGCATAAACCAGGGGCTGTATCGAGCTGGGGTAGAGGATTTTCAGATTCCAGCATTCACTGTCCAGCATCTAACAGGGTACGAACACAACTGGGGTTTGAGACAACTTGGCGGAGCAGAACAAGATTTCAGCACAAGACTCAAGCGCCGCTACGTAGCATGGCTGAGAAAAGACATTGCAAGAAGACAAGACACAAACAGACTTCTGACATGACTCCAATAATCTAGAATAAACTGTGAGCCCGTGAGGGCCTCTAGCATTTCGTTCTGTTTTTATGCTTAACTGTTTTAAGGACTCTGCTCAGCCTATGTATTAGAAATAGTAGTTTTGAATAAAATTGAAAGATGGTGAACTTTCCCTTTTTGGTCCAAGTGTTGAACACCGCGCCGCTTGAATGTCGAGGCACTCTTTGGGACCATGGATCAAGGTGATTGATTGTGACCGAATCTCATAAAGAGATTGCCTACGTATCCCAAGCTAGGGAATCAGGTCAGAACGTAGTTCAAGGTAGGGTTCGCTCGTGTATTTTGACTCTCCTTTTGCGCTCTAAATTTTGCCTAGAACTGCCTTTTACAGGTTTTCAGTCTAGCGAGCTTTGATTGAATGCCTATTTATTTTTGCCTAAACTGCCCCCTTGGGTTTTCAGTCTAGCAGGCCTGCTCTAATTTTTGCTTGGAACCGCCCACCCTTGTGGTTTTTGGCCCAACGAGCTTCTCTCAAGGATAGTAACGTTTAAGTTGATCCAGGTTGACCAAAGTGTTGAACTCGTTGCCGTCTAGATCAATAAGCTGAGCCGCCCCACCTGAGAGGATGGTCTTGATAATGTAAGGTCCCGCGCGCTTCGGGCGGAACTTACCACGTAGATCGAAAATGGGAGCCCGGATTTCCTTTGTAACCATATCCCCTTCAGCCAAATCACAAGACTTCACTTTCTTGTTGAATGCCCGAGCAATTCTGCGCTGATACCCCTGAACATGATACAAGGCACGGACCCTCCTCTCATCAAAGAGCATGAGTTCAACGAACCTTCCACTAAGCCATTCGGATTCCGTGAGTTCACATTCAGCCATGATCCTCAAAGTTGGTTCCTCAAGCTCGATGGGAAGCACAGCTTCCATCCCATAGACTAGGGAAAAAGGGGTTGCCCTTGTTGATGTTTGAATTGACGTGCGATACCCCTAAAGAGCTAGAGGCAACTGCTCGTGCCAGTCCCTGGCAGACTCTGCGGACTTCTTGATAATTGTCTCGACATTCTTGTTGGCTGCTTCAACTGCCCCATTCGTCTGAGGGCGGTAGACCGTCGAGTGATGAATCTGAATCTTGAACTCATCAAAGAGTTCTAAAACCCTGCCTTTGAAATGAACCCCATTGTCTGACACAAAAGCTTGAGGAACCCCATATCGATAGATGATATTCTTCCTGATGAACTGAGCAACCTGAACTGCAGTTAAGGTCTTGTAGGATTCAGCCTCAACCCACTTGGTGAAGTAATCTATTGCCACCAAAATAAACCGATGCCCGTTCGAAGCAGAGGGCCTGATCATGCCGATGACGTCGATACCCCAAACAGAGAAGGGCCAAGGTGATGACATGCCAAAGAGATTAGAAGGGGGAACATGTATGAGATTGGCGTGGATTTGACACCTATGGCAACGGCGTACATAATCCACACACTGGGATTCCATAGTGGACCAAAAGTAGCCTTGCCGCAGGATCTTCCTGGCGAGCATGACTCCACTCATGTGAGGGCCGCAGATTCCCTCGTGGACTTCTTCCATTATCCTGATGGCCTCAGTGCCATTAACACAAAGCTTATGCATCCCGCAGTGCGACCTCCGATACAACTTCCCTCCACAGAGAATGTATTGCGCGGCCAACCTTCGTAAAGCGGTTTGATCCTTCTTAGTGGCGTCCAGCGGGTAACTGCCGTTCTCAATGAAGTTCCATATGTCATGGTACCAGGGTAGGCCGTCATCGACATCATCGACGGCGTTGACATATTGATAAGCAGGCAAGTCCCGCTGTTCAATAAGGATCGGACGCAGCTTGACACCCAAAGGGAGTTCGATCATGGAAGCTAAAGTTGCCAAGGCATCAGCAAATTGATTCTTCAGACGGGGGATGTGCGTGAAGGTCACCTTGTTGAAACGAGGAATGAGATCCTCTAGGTCTTGATGATAAGGCTTCAATCTGTCCTCCCGAACTTTCCAGTCCCCATTGGCCTGAGACACAACAAGATTGGAATCGCCAATGACCTCGAGCTTTTCAACACCAAGCGTGAGGGCAGCTTCCATGCCAACAATACAGGCCTCATACTCGGCTTGGTTGTTCGTAACGTCAAAATTGAGTTTAAACGCAAGCGGAATATGAGAATCATCCGGAGTTATCAACAAAACCCCAATCCCATATCCTTTCTGATTAGCCGCTCCATCAAAGTAAAGAGTCCAGGTGTCCTCGACAACTGCTAGCACCTCCTCATCTGGAAACACAAAGTCTGAGTCTTCTGGCCCATCGACAGGATGATCAGCCAAGAATTCTGCGACCGCACGCCCCTTGACAGACTTCCTAGTGACATATTTGAGATCAAACTCAGCGAGCAAGAGCAACCAACGTGCTAGCTTACCAGTAACCGCAGGCTTCTCAAACAGATACTTGAGAGGATCCATTCGAGAAATCAACTTCACTGGGTAAGCCAGCATGTAGTGTCTCAATTTTTTAGATGCCCACACGAGAGCCCAACACGTCTTCTCAAGAGCAGTGTAACGTTCTTCAGCACCAACCATCTTCTTACTCAAGTAGTAAATGGCCTTCTCAACTCCCTTGTCTCCCTCCTGAGCCAGTAAACATCCCATAGAAGAAGGATTCACCGACAGGTAAAGTATCAAAGGCTTCCCAGGAACCGGTGGCATCAAGACCGGTGGGTTTTGCAAGTAGTTCTGAATAGAAGTGAAAGCCGCCTGACACTTGTCTGTCCAAACGAACGGGGTATTTTTCTTAAGTAGATGAAACATCGGCTCGCAAGTCAAAGTTAACTTGGCGATGAATCTGCTGATAAACTGAACCTTCCCCAGAAAGCTGCGCACTCCCTTTTCAGATTCTGGAGGCTTCATGTCGAGCACAGCCTTAATTTTAGATGGATCAACCTCGATTCCACGAGAAGTGATCATGAAACCCAGCATTTTGCCCGCTGTGACACTGAAGGTGCACTTCTGAGGATTAAGGCACATGCGGAATTTACGTAATCTCTCGAAGAATTTCCTAAGCACAGGAATGTGGCCTTCTCGAGTTTTGGATTTGGCGATCATGTCATCGACATAAACTTCGACCTCTTTGTGCATCATGTCATGCAAGATAGTTGTAGCAGCCCTCTGATAGGTTGGTCCGGCATTCTTCAAATCGAACGGCATGACCAAATAGCAATAAGTCCCCCACTCAGTGATAAACGTGGTTTTTTCATGGTCCTCGGGTGCCATAAGAATTTGGTTGTAGCCGGAAAAACCATCCATGAACGAGAGCAAAGCGTGCCCCGCAGTATTATCCACAAGCACATCGATGTGTGGCAAGGGAAAATCATCTTTGGGGCTTGCCTTGTTCAAGTCCCTGAAATCAACACAAACCCGAATTTGCCCATTTTTCTTAGGAACAGGGACAATGTTGGCCACCCATGTGGGATATTGAGAAACCATGAGAAAACCAGCGTCGATCTGCTTAGTAACTTCCTCCTTGATCTTCTGAACCCAATCTGGCCTCATTCGTCTGAGTTTCTACTTCACAGGTTTAGCATCAGGCAATAATGGGATTCGATGCTCCACGATCTCGGGGTCAATACCAGGCATATCTTGATGAGACCATGAAAAGACATCGTTGAACTCAGTGAGCAGCTCCTTGAAATCTCGATGCTCCTCTGGCGAAAGCGTGGAGCCCACTTGAACCATTCGGGGATCATTTTCATCTTTCAAGTTTATAGAAACTACTTCTTCTTTTAATGACTGAGCATGCCTTTCGTCTTCCCTTTCAATGAAGGCACGGATTTCCTTGGGAATATCCCCATCGAAATCTATCCCTTCATCGTCAGGGTCGACACAGTTTATATAAAGATCATTGAAATAGTCAGAAGATGCCTCGTTCATTTCACAAGACCCTGAAGGGTCGCCAAGTACAAGAGAATCAAACTTGAAATAAAAGCTATGACGTGGAGGGCCCAGAGGCACGAACTCCGACTCAGAGCTAGACTTAGACGACTCAACAGACTCTGTATCTGACTCAGACTCAGACTCGGACTCAGAGGTGTCATCAATGCAAGTTAGGCGCGGTTTGAAAATGCAATTTTTAAGGCTACCCCTAGCTTCAACAATGAGAGAGGTAGGATCCTCGAGGGCGTCGGGCACGAGCATGAGCACCTCGGCTTCTTTAGCTTCCCCAGCCAAACCCACTTGGGAGAATTCCTGGAATAATAGCTCCAAATTTCCCTGATCGACAGATCCCAGCCAGTCAGCCTTAATCTTCACCTGATTAAGCTTCCTCTTGAATTCTGCCCTTGCTGGCTCATCATCACTGCTTGACCAGGTGTCATCAGCGAAAATTTCAAATCCAGGCAGCAGCTCCCCGATTTCAGAATGAACAAACGGCTTGGGTTGTCCAGTGTAAGCGGCATTTCCCACCTCGCGCACAAAGTTGGGACCACCGCAGAGGGTCCGAGGTTTTCCCGTATATTTCCTCCTCTTAGCATCTTTGGCGGAGGCGATATACCCCAAACCAAAGCGGCCCTTGTTGAAAGGAAAAGTAGGGAACTCCGGGACCACTTGTCGGCGAGAACCTAAGCCTACGCCCGGAAAATAAGACATCCTCCTCATAATGTCCAGCGCGATAGAGCTTATGAGGAAGTTCCCATCCACGTTGATAGCCATCACAGTACCTGAAGTATCAAAAGAGAAACCCCCAAGGTCGACGTCCTCCTCGCCGTGCTGAATTCCCAGGACAAGAGTCCCATCCTCCCTGAGCGGGCGAATGCCGGAATCCCCGCAGATGGTCAAAGTTCCGGTAGGCAGTCCCAAAATGACCTTTTGGTGGAGGGTAGATGGTACAGCCATGATGTCGGGTTGATGGAGCCATGGCCTGCCTAGTAGAAGATTGAAGGTCGCGGGAATGTCCACGACATGGAATTCCACATCCATCTCAAAACCCTCGGCATCGAGTTTGAGCATTAAAATACCCTCGACTACGCGACGCGTGCCATCATATGCCTTAACAGCTAGGTTGGAAGGTGCAAGATCCTTCTTGGTGAGCCCCAAACGATAAGCAACCCTCAGGGGGCAGACGTTGATCGCCGAGCCGTTGTCAAGGAGAACGGTCGGGACCAAAGTCCTCGACACTTGACGGTGATGTGCAAAGGGTGGTTGTGGTCAACTCCTTCGACTGGCAGATCCTTGTCTGTGAAGATTACAATATGCTTGGAGGTCGGAGGGAGGATGAGAGATATCATTGCATCAGGCGTGACATTGACCTAAACCTCAAGACGAGATAGAGCATGACAAAGCCTCTGACGGTGCTCCTTGGATGAACAGATCAGTCCCCAGATTGAAATAGCAGTCGGGATGCGCTCCAGCTGTCGTTGAACAGAATCAGCGGTTGGTGGCCCAGTCAAAACCTCAGGAGGTGCAGACCTTGGGAAAGCAATGGGTTCGTTCCTTTGATTAGAAGGATTGGACGAACTCCCGGCTTGCAGATTAGCAGGTTGAAAAATCCGTCCACTCTTTGTAACATTGTGAACATTCCCCACAGAGGGCACGACCTGAGGGTCTTCATTCACATCCCAGAGATTAGTAGGAACATCACCCAGTTTGCGCTTTCCCCTGTCAGTAGTTGGTGCAGAGACGGGCACTTCCATGTCCAAGCCCAGGTCCTCGGCCAGATCTTTCATCAGTAGGGAGTCCCAGAAGTTCAAGTCTTTCACGGCAGCCACTTCAGCAATAGGCTCCGGATTTGCAATGAAGGGAACATCCCAAAGACCAGTGTCAGCCAGGGATCGATTGACGGCCCAGACTTCATTTCCAACTTGGACATCCACTATGTCGTCAACTTCCCAAAGATTAGCAGGCGGGATAAGGTCCGTAACAATGATGCTGCAGTCCCTGTTATTCGGATAAGGCACTTCAGGACGCGAGCATTCTTCATCAATAATGTAAGAGCAAGGGTCGTAGTCGGTGTCGGGATCAGTATCACAAACTGTAACCCGGTATAGCATAGCCTTGAAGGGGGTTAGGGTCAACTTCCATGGGAGCATTCCAAGTTGGCTCTGGATCCCAGTGGTACTCTTCTTCGGGAACCAATGGCTCGACTGGGTGAAACATCATGTATAAGGAGAAACAGTCCAAAGGATCGAGCAGAGCTGCTTCATAACCGGCCATCCAACCATCATACCAAGCTTGATCAAATGGGACGTTTTTGGGCTGCGGAGGAAACCCATCCGCTTCGAGACTTGACCACTCGTTGAAAATAGGGGTGGCGTAGTCCATGTTGTCTGCTATGGCCCAACCTGTAGCCTGCATGCTGTCTTGGGGTGGAGTTTGAATGGATCGAGACTGATCCACTGGACCGAGAGGCAAATTACCCATATTTCCATATGGGCTGTCAAGCGAGGAAGCAGAATTGATCTGTACAGCAGGGATTGACTGATGGAAGAGAGAGCTGACAGACTCCTCGGAAATAGGTGATCCAGCTTGCAAAGGTTCCGTAGGCGCATCAGTGTCAACAATCTGGCCTTCGACCACGCGTATATAAGAAACCTCGGTGGAAGATTCGAGCTAAAAAGGTACAACCGGCCTGGGCTGTTTGGCTGAGGCTATATAGTCAGTTGGGTTGAATATGGTGGAGCTGAGGGATATCTGGTTAATGTGGGAAGCAGCATTGTGCTTGGGAAGGGAATTGGCGATGACATTAGGCTTCTGAGGTGGTGGAGGGGTTTCCAGTGTGCCATCGTCAATGAGATCCTGAATCGCATGACGGAGGCAAAAGCAAGAGTCAGTGAGATGACCCGCTCCTTGATGGTAAGCACAGTAGAGGTTGGCTTTGAAGCCAGGTGAAGGGTTTTTAGGTAAAGGAGTTGGATCCAGGGGCTTGAGGTGCCCTGATTTGACTAACTTTTCCAAGACCGAGGACAGAGGCGCCTCGATAGCGGAAAAGCTGCGGGGTTGGTTTCGAGGCCGGTTATTCTGCGGAGTCTGGACCTGATTGACATCCGCAATGTGGTTGGTTGTATTGGAGGAGGTGACGTTGGAACCACTGGTTGTTGTATATATTGGAGTAAGTCCCTGTTCCAAACAACGCATTGGTATTCCCAGAGTATGCCCGAGTCTTGGCTTTAGGCGGATTAGAGGATTCCCCCTTTGCCAGAATCCCACTCTACAGCGCATCCTCGATGGCCAGGCTAGAATCGAAGAAGGTCTCAAAGTTTGCAGACGCTTGAGCAAGTACCAGATGCCTAGCATAGTCGGGCTGGAGGTTGCGAGAAATGATACGGAGTTGATCCTTTTCGCTGGGGCGATCAGTCATTAAGGCGGCCTTGGCCCTCCATCTCTTGACGAAGTGAGCAAAAGACTCCTTAGTTTCCATTTTGGTGGACTCGAGTTCCCGAGTGGTCATCTTCAGCTGGGAGTTGTAGCTATACTGCGAAATAAACCCAGCCCCAATATCCTCCCAAGTCCTTCTTTTGGCAATGTCGAGCGACAAAAACCAATGGAAAGCAGGGCCCGAAAGGGTCTGAGGGAAAAGCTGAGACATGGCCTCTGGCTCAACAGAGAGTAGTTTCATAGCGGCATGGTAACTGTAGAGGTGGGTCTTGGGATCACCGCTCCCATCGAACTTAGCCAAGTCAGGCATTTTGAACTTCTCGGGAAGCCTGGCGTTAGGATACAGACAGAGGCGGTCCAAATCAATCCCTCCAGCGTTGATCTTTTCGGTCTTGGAAATGGATTCCTCCAGCTTGGTAATCTTGGTCATGAGTGCAGTCATGTCGGGGTTCTGAACTGGCCCTTCCTGAGCAATCCTGCCAATTGTGAGATCTGCAGCAGGTCTACGGACTTCCCTCGGATTTAGTGCAATGAGACGTCCCGCGTGAAGCGGATCCGAAACCAAAATGGGTTGTTCCTGGTCAGACTCATCGTCCTCGCCTTCCTCTTCGAGAAGGGGTGGAAGGCGAGTGTTGATTAGGTCATTCAGGCGGGCAATGTTGGTATCCGTCTGAGCTGCCCTCTGTTGCATGGCGGTGATACTGTCCTGGAGGTTCATAAGCATGGTTTCCAAGGTAAGAGGCTCCGGATGCGGCTGTTCTGTCATGACGGGTGGTTTGGAGATGCTTGATGCAGATGATGGGGAGGCTGGTCGCCCTTCCTGGAAGACTGGTGGTGAATCTAACTGTGATCCTGACTGAGAATCTGAGTGCTGTGTTGCCGAAAGTGAGTGCGGAGAGTCTTCCGTGATGACTGACTGGGACTGTAACCTGACAAGCCTTTGAACCGGATTGAGTTGCAGACGTTCCCAAGCGGGTTTGGTAACTCGCTTCGATACTTTCCTTGGCGGTGCAATGATTCAACACTTTGCAACAAAATAAGAGAAGGCTTAATAGGGGTCCTGCAGAAACTTTAATCTAAATAAAAGACTAAAGTGCGGATGCAGCCAGCGTCGTCAGTGTCGCCCTAGACTCTAGAGCTAGAAGACAAGTCTGTCTCAAGACGTTCGGACATTGCTTGAGGCCCTTAGAATTTTTTTCGAATGTATATCCTTGTTTGAAACAAGTGATCCTAAAGGATGTCAAAAGAAGTCTAAACCTTCGTCCATCCTGCCGTTTGGGATTTCAAACTTGAAGTCAGAACAACTCGGCATGAATATCATGATACTATAACCAGGTTGACGTGAGCAGCACTGTGCTATTAGCCGGGCGGTGTAAGTGACGAGGCACTTGTTACCTTTTGGTGTAAGCATCATGATATTTACTCCGTCGTTCCTCGTTTTCTGTTTGGAATCCTAAACAGTTTTTACAGACGAGGATGTAGAAAGGCTTCTGATTTCCTAAAGTCCCACTGTCCGAAGGACTGGGGAAACTGAAAACGTGCATCATTGAGATGCACGACTCCTCATCGGGCCATCCCAGTGTCCTAATGATCTTAAAGACAGACCTGGAAAGATCGAGGACCTAAAAGGCACCCTAAGACATGCTTCTACGCAGAACGGGATGTATGTACAGTTCATGCTATAGGGAAAGCAGTAACACGTAGACAGTATATGGGGTTAGATGCAAATAGATCTTAACCTGTGGGTACCGGTCCTAGTTTGGAGAGTTCTAATGCTTTGTATATGCAAAGGCCGGTTTTGGTTTGTAACAGATTCATCGGACTAAGGCCACAGATATACCTCCCGTTGCCCGCGATACGCAGAGCAACAGTCAAACGGTAGCATGACCTATCATCGTCAAAGGTTATTGGTCATTCGAGCTCCCCGGGCTCCGGTAAACCATGTCGGATTGCCAAAACGATCCAACGAGGCTTATCCCACATCGATGCAAATGAAATGCTAGAATTTGATTAAGAGAAGAAGAATCGTAATTTTGCAAAATGCTTTTTCAAATTTGGCTCACTTTATTTGGTTCATCTTTAGAAGAAACTACACAAGTGATCGATCGAAAAAGTCCCAGATTAGATTGGCCGGACACGAGGTCCTATTAAATCACCATTCCAACCTTCGGCAGCGCGAAGCTCACCGTTTTGACAGACTTTTAAGGGATCGTTCGCAAATGTATTAAGTCCTAAGTATGAATTAATATTGGTTCGATTTATCCCCAGCAGAGTCGCCACTGTGGGCAGCATGCCCTCGGAGAAGGGATTCCGTTCCCTTTCCGACGAACTTTTCGGGGCAAGGCCCTCGCGGGAATCGAGGAAGCGCGAGCGGAGAGGCAAGCGCTCAAAAATACAGAGTCGCCACTCGGGTTTTGAAGGTCCAACACCCAAGGAACCGTATTTCGAAGCACCTGCCGCGCTGTTTGATTTGAAAAAGTGAAGGCACCAGTTAATCGCGCGAGGGTCCTGACTGGACTTCCAGGAATTGCTTTGCATGATTGGGACTCTGAGACATGTTCAGAGACATCCCAAGGGCATTCCAAACTAACTGAAGCAGAAAGCTAAGATACTGGACTATTTAAAACCAAGTTGGCCATGCAAGGGCAGCCACTGGAAATCAGTGAACCGTCGCGCGACAGAGTGAAATAGTCGCGCGAGGGTCCTGACTGGACTTCCAGGATTTGCTTTGCATGCTTGGGATTCTGAGAGGTTCAGGAACATCCCAAGGGCAATACAAACTAACCAAAATGACAAACCAAGGACTGAACTTGTTTTAACATGCATAACAGTGATCTATATATCAAGATAAAAACCACAACAAGCATGTTTGTGATTAAAAACAAGAAATGACCAGCTTCCCTTCCCCACGTGGATCAATCTCTTGTAGACAGAAATGTCGCGCGAGTGTTCGGATCCATCGCGCGAGGGTTTGGCTGGTCACAGTTTCATGTAACTCTGCTGACTTTAGGGCCAGGACTGGTATTGATTACCAGCCTTGGCCCTGCCAGCCCCCCTCAGGGATCAAGACAGGAACAGGTAAATTTATACCTTTGTGTGGGTTGCATGCCCGAAAAATTAAATATATTTTTCCCGCGTTTGAAGAAAAATACATTGTTTGAAGAGTCGCCACCCGGATTTGCGGTATATCACCCGAGAAACCGTCTTTATTTGGAAAATCGGTTGATTTGAAGTTGAAAACCAGAGATCAGTTTCAAGGGTTCGGAAGCCATGTTACGAGGGGGAAGGGTTTTACGGCACCCCCCTCGCCCGATTCGAGATCGGTCTCTACTAAACGTTTGTGGGATTTTTCAAAAGGGGATTTTGTTTCATTAGACCATTTAGCAAGTATGTACAGTTTATAGCAGGCAAACAGTGCATGCATGTGCAGTTGTACAGGGGAAAGTGAAGTGATGGAGTAACGGTAAGCAAATGCACAAATGACAGAAAATTGGAGACTGCCACTGACTTCACTCTCGAGCGCTCGGGTACAGTCCCGAGCGCTTGGGAGTTCTCACACACTGAACCTGCAAAATTTGTTAGTACGGACAGAATACGATGCTAAACTGGGAATTGAAATGACATTAAGTACACTACTGGCTCAGCAGAGGACTTGGAAGACTGAGCTAAGCCTTCTATCTTTCAAATCATGCATCCCTGCCTTAACAAAGTTAAATCTATGAATTTAAAAGAGCAACAGGTCACACCAATGCATGCAGAGACCAGGTAACACAGTAGACTGGGAAATGGGAAGTAATGGCATGCATACACTCCCGAGTGCCCTGGAACAGTTCCGAGCGCTTGGGAGTGTGCTGCATGTCAGCTTTCTCTCAAACAAGAAGTGGTTCCATCTTGACATGCAAAAGCCCTTATTTTGATGTTTCCAAAGGGGAGAACATCTTTTAACTTTGACAGAAGGCAGTCTTGTTCACACATGAAAACTTGTGAGGAAATGTTTCTGTTCTTAGGGGGAAACCATTTTCTGTGTATGCATGTCAAAATGAAACCAATTCTTTTAATATTACACCTCGTTCCCAACCTGCCATGGGACAAAGGGGCAAGCATGAAATCTGGGACAGTTCCGAGCGCTCCAGAAGACTCTCGAGCGCTTGGGAGTGTGTCCAGTAAGGCGTTTTATGAAAATATTTTCTTGTGGCCCATTGCTCTTGTTTTTACACTAGGGTCTCCCAACCATGCACCCAGTATTGAAGACTGGGTCAGGCTGAGAGACCCCCCTCAGAAGGGGAAGAACAGCCCTTAAGTTGTGACCAAAGGTAAGAGTTCTACCTTTTCCTTGAACCTTGCTCCTTGGTGTAGCTTTGAAATGTGGATGGAGAGAGGAGAGTGCAAGAGATCAGATGGATATTCTGGATTTCTTGCCCTTTTTCCTTGGTGATTTGCAAAACCCTTTGAAATTTGGAAGAGAGTTTGGAGGTTTTTGGTCTTTGGCTAGAGAGAGAAAAAGAGCAGAGAGTAAGGGTGCTCTGGAATGAAATTTTTCGTGCCCCCTTTCTAGCTGAAAACCAGCCATATTTATAGGCAAAACATCAAATGGTTTTTGAAAATCAAATGGTTTTGGTAAAATATTTCTTTAATAGGTAAACCCTTGGCCTGAAAATCTTCCTACCAGAGATTGAGTGTGGAATGAGCCATCGGCGGGCTGAAAGTGGCTGTAATGATGATTTGCAAGGTGAGTGGGTGATACAGCCATGCATTGGGCAACAGAAAAGTCTCGAGCGCTTGGGATTACTCCCGAGCGCTTGGGACCTCACTCTCGAGCGCTCGAGAAAGAGCCAAGCCAGGGGTTTTGTGAAACAGTTTGGAGCGCTTGGGATTGCTCCTAAGCGCTTGAAAATGCCTTTTTTACCATTTTTAATACTTCTTCAAATCCATCAAGGAGCAAAGTTCCGATTGGTACCAGGCTTGTTTCAATCCAAAGTCATCATCGGGGAGCCTCCGGGCCACAAGTCAAGGAATTTTGAAAAGTCCAAATTGGGGTGTCTACAGTTGCCCCTCTTTGGGCGACGCTCAGCATCACATCTAGATACGAGTGCCGTCCAAAGATTGAGACAGCCCAATTCGAGCCAAATCAAATCCTCAACCCAAAATCAAATGCAAGTAAAGATACAAACATCTGATGCATGTGGTCGCGTCTTTTCAGACTGCCTACGTACCCTTTTCTGCAAGGATCAGACCAGCGTAGTTCTTTGGGGCAAATGCAAACATGCAGACATGCAGACATGCAAGCAAATGATAGAAAGGTGTCACTCAGGACAGCGCCAAATCTATGGCGGGGTAGATCCTGGAGAAAACCGGGGATGAAGGGTGGCGAATGAAGCTTGAATCTGAAAAGCTTGAATTTTTGGAAGAAGCTTGAATTTTAAAAGAAGCTTGAATCTGAAAAGCTTGAATTTTTGGAAAAAGCTTGAATTTTTGGAAGAAGCTTGAATCTGAAAAGCTTGAATTTTTGGAAGAAGCTTGAATTTTAAAAGAAGCTTGAATCTGAAAAGCTTGAATTTTTGGAAAAAGCTTGAATTTTTGGAAGAAGCTTGAATCTGAAAAGCTTGAATTTTTGGAAGAAGCTTGAATTTTAAAAGAAGCTTGAATCTGAAAAGCTTGAATTTTTGGAAAAAGCTTGAATTTTTGGAAGAAGCTTGAATCTGAAAAGCTTGAATTTTTGGAAGAAGCTTGAATCTGAAAAGCTTGAATTTTTGGAAAAAGCTTGAATTTTTAAAAGAAGCTTGAATCTGAAAAGCTTGAATTTTTGGAAAAAGCTTGAATTTTTGGAAGAAGCTTGAATCTGAAAAGCTTGAATTTTTGGAAGAAGCTTGAATTTGAAAAGCTTGAATTTTTGGAAGAAGCTTGAATTTTTGAAGGAAACTTGAATCTGAAATTAAAGGGTGTCTCTCAGGACAGCGCCAAATCTATGGCAGAACATGAAAGGTGCCAAATCTATGGCAGCGGATGATTGAAGGGTGTCCCTCAGGACGATGCCAAATCTATGGCAAGAGATGTGCAGTCATGTTGATGAATATGAAGGAAGAAGGCGACCGTGGGGGGTCGAGGTTAGAAAGTGAGACTCGTGTTTCGACTTTTGACAACACCGATGATTTTTAGTTTTGAAAAAAACAACAATGGACATGTCCGAGTACCCTTTCTGCTTTACTGTTTTTGGCCAGCGGACTGGTATCTTCAGGACCTTGGGATTTGGGATGGAGTTCGTCTTTGGATGGAAATTGGGTTTGAGCTGGAGCTGGTTTGAGTTTGGCTTTAATCAGGGCTTGAGTCCCGAGCATTCATGCCCCAATCTTGAGGTCGGCTGTACGCTTGCAGTGATTGATGGCATTGGGCTGATGTGCCCCAGTGAGTGACAGTCCTTCGTTCTGATCCTTCTCCTTGATTCCACTGATAGTTTTGGCAACTAGTTTTGTCATGATCAGAAGTGCGGGTTCTTCCATGTACTGGAGTTTCTCTCACGAGTTGGGGCCTTAATGACCTTGTGTGAATTTGGACAGGGCCCAGACGACTCAAAGGACAAGAAAGACCCTTTATCAGAGGACTGACTCTTAACGAAGACCTTGACTGGACGAGGAGTTTGGTTATTTCGAGGATTTAATGTTTGAAATTGTCATGATAAAATCAAGTTTTGAGGATTTTCCCATTCTGGGTTTTGAAATTGTTTTAGCAAAACACGAGGACTTTTATTAGGAATCATGCCCCAGGTTGAAATTTTGCAAGATTCACAAAATGCCTTGGCGCTCCTTCTTGTTTTCTCCTATTATCCAGGATTTTTGCTATCAAGTTGTGTTTTTCAATCCGACAGGACTTTATTCGGGTTGTAATGTGGCCAAGGTTTGGCTTAGCAAAGAAAGGTTGAGAGGCTCAAAATTTTCATTTTCTTGGGGTTTCGAAAGCTAGCAGCCATCTTGAATATTTTTGTGCCCTTTTTGCTTTTGATGGGCGCCTTCTTTCATTTGCTTTGCTTCGCCTTTTGTTGTGCCCGATGCGTTTGGCATTGTCATTGATCTTGCGCTTTCTCCGATTTTTCTTCAAATGCTTTGCACCTCAATGTGCGTACGTATTTGGCACTTTTGCACTTTGAATTCTGACGCGCCGATGATGATCAGGTGTTTGGCACTTTTGTTTTCTTTGTTTTACCCCAGTGTGGGGGATAGCTGCCTAGCTGGGTTCTTTCAAAGAAATTGATTTAGGCTCAAAAGGGGTTTATCAATGGACACATATCTTCAAGCGTGTGATAAAAGAAAACAATGCCTTTCTTCATTTTGAATTGCACAACTTGATAACTG
The DNA here is from genome assembly GCA_018127125.1 of Rhododendron griersonianum. Lineage (NCBI taxonomy): Eukaryota > Viridiplantae > Streptophyta > Magnoliopsida > Ericales > Ericaceae > Rhododendron > Rhododendron griersonianum. The sequence goes on along the minus strand of CM030792.1, from coordinate 28,622,048 downwards.
GATCCTAGCTGCAGTTTGAGAGATTTGTGTGCTCTAACTTTTGCCTAGATCATATTTTGATGTTTTGATCTAGCGAGCTTTTTCTTGGGCCAAGACGTTGCTTCTTTACGGCGCCAGGGAATGGTCCCCTGAAATTCTTCTTCTCGCAAGGGCAAAATACCTCGTGTCTTAATTTCCCAATTGACGGTGAAAAACAATTCCAAGTTAAGGGATTATCACAAAACACGAGTTTATTATCACAATTTCGACTCAAGAGGTTTGACATTGACTTAGAAAGACAGGACTGACAGAATTTTGGGACCGACTCGAATGAAAATGACCAAATTTTGGGATCGACTCGAAAGAACATGACCGGGCCTCGGGATAAGGCTGCCTACGTATCCTTCTTGCAAAGGAATCAGGTCATAACGTAGTTCAGACCTACGAAACTGACTCTGTTTTTGGTTTTTCTTTTTTGACTACAGATACGAAAGCATGAAAGACGCAAAGCACAAACTGACTCGAAATTGAAAGGCAAAGACTGGACTAAAAGCTTTCCAAACTCGTGAGAAATTCCATTCACGGACTGCACTCAAAATCTTCCTCCAGATCTGAGGTCCGGTACTGGGATGGTTCCGTTGTCGATTAAGTCTTGGATCTTGTGACGGAGACGGTGACAGTCATTGGTAGCGTGACCGGGCATTTGATGGAAGGCACAGAAGGCGTTTGGGTTGTGGTAGTGTGGGAGCTTTTGAGGTAGGGGAGTTGACAGGAGTGGCTTGATGGTTCTGCTTTCGACCAGTCTTTCGAATACCATGGATAGTGGTACAGAGAACTCGGAAAAGACGCGAGGTTGTTTAGGCTTGGTGGCTTGAGCAACGATCTGGCTAACGGGCTCGGTCCGGACATGGTCGGTATGTGTAGGGTCAGATGGCAAGTCGGTGTAACCATACAACATGTTGCTGCTGCCGGGGTCTACATTTTCTGTCTCTGGGAAGGAATCAGCATTTTCGAGGATGCCCAACTGAACAGCTTCTTCGACGGCCAGGCCTGTTTCGAAGAATGTCTTGAAGTTGGAAGAGGCTTGAGCTAGGATCATGTGTCTGGCAAGTGCGGGCTGGAGGTTTCGGACAATCATCCGAATTTGATCTTTCTCCGAGGGTTTGTCCTTCATCTGAACAGCCTTTGCTCTCCATCTTTGAACAAAATCCATAAAAGACTCCTTCGGTTCCATCTTTATTGATTCCAACTCTCGAGTGGTGACCTCAAGTTGGATGTTATAATCAAACTGGGCTACGAAAGCCTCACAGATGTCTTCCCAAGATTTCTTCTTTGCCACTTCCAAGGCAGTGAACCAGTGCAAGGCATGTCCAACCAGTGTTTGAGAAAACATTTGGGCCATGGCGTCCTTCTCCAAGCCCCACATGGAGAGTGCCCCAATGTAGCTGGTCAAGTGTGCTTTTAGATCACCGGTTCCGTCAAACTTAGCAAAGTCAATTGGCTTGAATTTCCTGGGTAGTCTGGCATTCGGGAAAAGGCAGAGCTCGTCGAAGTCGAAACCAATTGAGGTGATTCTTTCGCTTCTGGCTAAGGACAGCTCAAGTTGGGATAATTTGGCTTCGATGGTGGCCATTTCTGGGCTTTGGGAGTTTGGTTCAGAGGGTGGTTCATGATTATTTTCGAGGGGTGTTTCTGGGTTTTGTGGAGGTGGAAGTCGTCTGGCAACCCCGATTATCATAAGCATCAACTGGGTAATCTGGTTGTCTGTTCGTTCACCCATCTGTCGGATAGAGGTCCGAATTTGATCCAACTCGATCAGAATCCCTGCTGGCTGTTCCCCGTTCAGATGTTCCCCATTCAAATTTTCCACCGGCTGTTCCATATCTTCCCACAAATTCTGAGTTTATGAGGGTATGGTTTCGTTGTAGGATGGGTGGCCCAATGCTGACAGTAAAGCAAAAAGCGAACTCAGAATGTGCCCCTGTTATGATTTATTGAAAAAAAATCTGTATTGAATAAAAGAGTTGTAATTGACGTGTTGTCATTGTCGACTCAAGGGATCGCACTTTACGGAAAGTTCCAACAGTCACGGGTAAGTCGGTGTCAGGCTGGTTAAATTCCGCACGTTGGGAATCAGAGCCAATCTCCTTATCTAAGACCATCCGAGACAGAGCAATAAGACTGCTAGAAGATGAACCTAAGGCTAAACTAAAGGGAGCCGTTCGGGCACAGCGAACACCAGAGGTATCCCAAACTCCATGGATTTATGGTCTCCTAGACCCTGACTCAAGAAATAACATCCTATGAAGGATTGCCCTAGTCCTCAGAGATTCTTTTGAATGCGTATCCTTTGATTAGGAATGACAAGATTTGAGAGATATCAAAACAATTTAAGTCTTTAATATTTTTCACTTGAAGTTTCTGTTCTGGTTTCAAAAACCGTTTAGCGTAAATGACATGATACTGTAACCGGGGGGGGCGTAAGTGGCATGGCGCCATTAGCCTGGGTGGTGTGGGTATCACGACATTGTAGCCTAATTGTTTTGTTAATTTTCATTGAATCCATGATTGAAAAATGTATAGAAGACTTAACGAATTTTGATATCCCCAAAACCTCGTCATTCCAAGGACTAATTAATTTCAACAACATGCCTTCAAAAAGCACGACTCATCATTGGTCAAGGCGATCCTAAACAAGATGCGCAAGCAAGCGTAAGAGTTCTATATGCGACACGAAAGCAAGCGTAAGATGCAAGGTGCGATGTGCAAGCGTGATGAGATTACGGTCTTTCGAAGGTTACCTAATTCCTCAGAATTTCTTTTTAGGGTGTATCCTTCGTTCAGAACGACAAATTCTAAGAGATGTCAAAATGAACTAAGTATTCGACTAGTCCTCATTCGAAGTCTCAATTTTGAACTCGGAATAACTTAGTATAGACGGCGTGATACCCCAACCATCGTGGTGTCAGTGGCACTGTGCCATTAGCCAAGGTGGTGTAAGTAAAGTGACATCACGGCGCCGGTTCCTTTGTTATTCCTTATTCTCCATCGAAATTTCGATTAGGCATTAGTCAAGGACTTAGTAACATCCTGATTTCCCAAAGTCTCCTTGTTCCAAGGACTCATGTGGTTTAGACAACGTACACCGGGGTGCACGATTCATCATCGGGCCAGGCAACCTCGCGAAGACTGCGCAAGCGAGTCTCAGAGTTCTATATGAGACACAAAAAGAGAAAGCGTGAGATGCAAGGTGTGATGTGCAAAGGTGATAAGATTACGGTCTTTCGAAGGTTGCCTAATTCCTCAGAATTTCTTTTTAGGGTGTATCCTTCATTCAGAACGGCAAATTCTAAGAGATGTCAAAATGAACTAAGTATTCAACTAGTCCTCATTCGAAGTCTCAATTTTGAACTTGGAATAACTTAGTATAGACGGCGTGATACCCCAACCATCGCGGTGTCAGTGGCACTATGCCATTAGCCAAGGTGGTGTAAGTAAAGTGGCATCACGGCGCCGGTTCCTTTGTCATTCCTTACTCTCCGTTGAAATTTCAATTAGGCATTAGTCAAGGACTTAGTAACATCCTGATTTCCTGAAGTTTCCTTGTTCTAAGGACTCATGTAGTTAAACAACGTACACCGGGGTGCACGATTCATCATCGGGCCAGGCAACCTTCTACAGACCGTGCGAGCGAGATTAAGAGCACATGACACGAAATTGGACAGACGGTATGACGACATGATATGAATGAGATGCATGGTGAGATGCAGAAAGCAGTAACATATAGGCAGGATATAGCACATAATCCTACCCTGCGGGTTCCTGTCCTAGTTTGGAAGGTTCTATTGCTTTCTAAACATGTACAAAGGCTGGTTTTGGCTTGAAGAGGGTTCCCCGGACTAGAGTCAAAGTATACCTCCCACTATTGAGCGTACACCCAATAATGGTACAAACGGTAGAGATGACTCATCACGGTCGAGGGTTGCTGAGCATTCCGGGATTTCCCATCACCGGCAAGCCGGGTAGGATTGCCGAAACACAACAGCGAGGTTGCACAAGATATATACAAAAAAAAAGACAACGAAATAAAATCCCTTTTGAAAATCCCACAAACGTTTTTCAAACCTAGCTCACAAGTTTAATTGATATCTAAGAAAAGCGGGCCGTTTTATCAACAAACCAACTTTTCCTCAAGTATTAATTAAACCAGTTCCCCAGCAGAGTCGCCACTGTGGGCTGCATGCCCGAAAAATTAAATATATTTTTCCCGCGTTTGAAGAAAAATACATTGTTTGAAGAGTCGCCACCCGGATTTGCGGTATATCACCCGAGAAACCGTCTTTATTTGGAAAATCGGTTGATTTGAAGTTGAAAACCAGAGATCAGTTTCAAGGGTTCGGAAGCCATGTTACGAGGGGGAAGGGTTTTACGGCACCCCCCTCGCCCGATTCGAGATCAGTCTCTACTAAACGTTTGTGGGATTTTTCAAAAGGGGATTTTGTTTCATTAGACCATTTAGCAAGTATGTACAGTTTATAGTAGGCAAACAGTGCATGCATGTGCAGTTGTACAGGGGAAAGTGAAGTGATGGAGTAACGGTGAGCAAATGCACAAATGACAGAAAATTGGAGACTGCCACTGACTTCACTCTCGAGCGCTCGGGTACAGTCCCGAGCGCTTGGGAGTTCTCACACACTGAACCTGCAAAATTTGTTAGTACGGACAGAATACGATGCTAAACTGGGAATTGAAATGACATTAAGTACACTACTGGCTCAGCAGAGGACTTGGAAGACTGAGCTAAGCCTTCTATCTTTCAAATCATGCATCCCTGCCTTAACAAAGTTAAATCTATGAATTTAAAAGAGCAACAGGTCACACCAATGCATGCAGAGACCAGGTAACACAGTAGACTGGGAAATGGGAAGCAATGGCATGCATACACTCCCGAGCGCCCTGGAACAGTTTCGAGCGCTTGGGAGTGTGCTGCATGTCAGCTTTCTCTCAAACAAGAAGTGGTTCCATCTTGACATGCAAAAGCTCTTATTTTGATGTTTCCAAAGGGGAGAACATCTTTTAACTTTGACAGAAGGCAGTCTTGTTCACACATGAAAACTTGTGAGGAAATGTTTCTGTTCTTAGGGGGAAACCATTTTCTGTGCATGCATGTCAAAATGAAACCAATTCTTTTAATATTACACCTCGTTCCCAACCTGCCATGGGACAAAGGGGCAAGCATGAAATCTGGGACAGTTCCGAGCGCTCCAGAAGACTCTCGAGCGCTTGGGAGTGTGTCTAGTAAGGGGTTTTATGAAAATATTTTCTTGTGGCCCATTGCTCTTGTTTTTACACTAGGGTCTCCCAACCATGCACCCAGTATTGAAGACTGGGTCAGGCTGAGAGACCCCCCTCAGAAGGGGAAGAACAGCCCTTAAGTTGTGACCAAAGGTAAGAGTTCTACCTTTTCCTTGAACCTTGCTCCTTGGTGTAGCTTTGAAATATGGATGGAGAGAGGAGAGTGCAAGAGATCAGATGGATATTCTGGATTTCTTGCCCTTTTTCCTTGGTGATTTGCAAAACCCTTTGAAATTTGGAAGAGAGTTTGGAGGTTTTTGGTCTTTGGCTAGAGAGAGAAAAAGAGCAGAGAGTAAGGGTGCTCTGGAATGAAATTTTTCGTGCCCCCTTTCTAGCTGAAAACCAGCCATATTTATAGGCAAAACATCAAATGGTTTTTGAAAATCAAATGGTTTTGGTAAAATATTTCTTTAATAGGTAAACCCTTGGCCTGAAAATCTTCCTACCAGAGATTGAGTGTGGAATGAGCCATCGGCGGGCTGAAAGTGGCTGTAATGATGATTTGCAAGGTGAGTGGGTGATACAGCCATGCATTGGGCAACAGAAAAGTCTCGAGCGCTTGGGATTACTCCCGAGCGCTTGGGACCTCACTCTCGAGCGCTCGAGAAAGAGCCAGGCCAGGGGTTTTGTGAAACAGTTTGGAGCGCTTGGAATTGCTCCTAAGCGCTTGAAAATGCCTTTTTTACCATTTTTAATACTTCTTCAAATCCATCAAGGAGCAAAGTTCCGATTGGTACCAGGCTTGTTTCAATCCAAAGTCATCATAGGGGAGCCTCCGGGCCACAAGTCAAGGAATTTTGAAAAGTCCAAATTGGGGTGTCTACACTTTGCTTGAATGGCTTTGAAATAGATTAGACAAGGTGATGAAGCTTGCCAAATGAGTGTATGGAACGCTCAAGTGTGAGTGAGTAGGAGATGTGGTTGGGGCTTGTAACTTTGTGCTAGATTTTGATAAATCTTCTTTGTTGAAACTTGGTAACCCTTTTGAAGAACAACCAATGGGGGTATATATAGGAGGAGTGAGTGGAAGAAGGTGGGTGCAAAAAATAGGCCTAAAGACCAGCCAACAAGGCTGGTCAACCTTGCTTGGTTGAGAGGCTAGCCACCAAGGTGAGTGGGGGTGGTTGTGAGGGTGGTGTATCCCCAAGCCTGCCAGAACGTTGTTCAGCCAAGGAAAACGGGGTTCCAGCCCATGTGGCCCTGATGATCACAAAAATCCAGCTGGATTATGGTGAAAGTGACAGCTGCAAACCATCGCACGAGGGTTTGGAACTATCGCGCGAGGGTCAACAGTCAAACTTTGACTTTGACCAACACCTGGCAAGCTGACTATCGCGCGAGGAACAAGAAGTATCGCGCGACGGTCAAACTTCGGTTAGGGTTTTGACTGAAGGTTTTAGGGGTTCAAAAAGGGTTCAAAGGGTTCAAGAAGGGTTCCAAGTCCAAACCATTCCACATTCAAGCCTGTTTGATCCGATCTCATCATCGGGGAAACAAGAAACTGAAAAATAAAGTAAAACAAACGGGAGACCCAGATTGGGGTGTCTACAGGATCATTTGTCAGCAGACTCTTCTTCCTTTGCTTCTTCAGTTTCGAGGTTATTAACCTCGTCTATTGGCCAATAGTCGTTGGTAGGTGCATAGGGGTCATAAAAATAGATTGGGACCCTGCGAAGCCCTTCTTCAATTATGTCTTCTACTTCTTCTTCATAGACTGTTCTTGCGAACATGACGTGGTTGTCTTCAATGATAGTTACCATAGGCTTTGGTTGATCTACCAGAGTGATGTATTTGGAGGGGTTGAAATCCTCGGCAGCAGAGTGGAGCGGGCCAGACAGCTTGGTGACAACTCGAAAGTGCAAATCAAATGTGAACAATGATGAAGTCATTTTTCCTGAAAGGTTTTTGCTTTAGTTAGATTGTTTTAGCTTACCCACTTCCATTCGATCTAGAAAGGTCCCTAAGGTTTAACCTGCAAAAGAAAACTTTACAACATACATATGTACAATAGGTGTGACGAAGAACTTTTGCAAGCAAATGCAAGTAGGTTCCTAGCCTGTTGGTTCCTGTCTTAGTTTGATAAGTTCTATGGCTTTCTAAAACATGTAAGGTTTGGGTAGTCTCAAGGGTGCTTCATTGTCAAAAGGCACCAGTCCTTTCACCAGTCCATCATAGGCGGTGATTGGGTGATTTCCTTTTTGATATACCACTAGGTACAAGTGACTGTGGAGTTTGCTGGAACCCCTAACATAGCCCGTGTCATGCCGGGGTATCAAGTGAACTCAACGAGGTTGCCCGCTCGATGCATATGATAAATGAATTAAACAAAGCATGTATTAGTCTTATGTTGAACTTTCTAGTTATGGCTCTCAAGTCCCCAGCGAAGTTGCCAAAAACTGTAGACACCTCACTGGAGCGGGGGGCATCGCCATACAGATTGATCGTTGTTTGCTCGTTTTGGTTGCTTGCTTCATAAACCAAGATCGTAGACATTCCCATGGCTAGGAACATCGCCACACGATAGCGGTTATCATCAAAACAGAGTCGCCACCTAGTTTATTAAAACTAGGAAAATAGATAGAGATTCTGGGTACGGGAGCCAAAAGTACAATAAGGGGAAGGTATTAGGCACCCCTCTTTGCCCAGTCATGAGACTGGCCCATAGTCATTCGACATATGATTAATTCATGCTTTATTTAACTCTAACACATAGTCTGATTTTAGCCTTTAAGCAGTTAATGGTGAGCCGAGACTGTAATTGAAAGCATGCATCAGAAGGCAGAACATAAAACAAACATGTCCCAGAGAGATGGATCTTGCGGCTGGTGAATGGATGTCACGGCTGAGAGATCCTTCTGGTTTGATGTATCGGCCGAGGGATTGAAGCCCCGGTCGATGTTCTTCCTCACACCAGACAGAAAAGTTAGCAGATGATCAAAACGCTATGATTAAGTACAAAGTTCAGTAATAAATGAAACCAGAAGCCCTTGGGCCTCACCACCTTGATCCCTCAGTGGCTTGATTGCTTTGGATTGAATGGGATTGACTAATTTGCTTCTTGAAAACCCTAGGGTTAGGGTTTGAACTTCGGGGTTCGATCATCGGATTAGCGGCTGCCTTCGGAAGGTTAGGGTTTTTGAAGAGAGATTTTGAGAATGTATATGTGCAGAATTTCGTGGCTTGAGAGAGTGATTTCGTAGGTGAATCTGATCTCTTATTTTCGGAACCCAAAGGCCCTTTATATAGGCAATTGGTGACTCACTCCGACCAATCAAAATGTACAACAGGAATTGGAGTTCTAATGCATCTCAAACTCCTCATGGCTATCCCCGGGCATAGCCCGAACGCATCAGGAGGTTTCGTGTTGGGATCAAACGTTTGACAGAACGTTCGAGAATCTGGAAAAGGGACGATCTAGTGGCTGAACAATGGATCTGGCGGCCGAGGAAATGATGTTGCAGCCATAGGATAGATCTAGCGACCGAGTGATCGATCTCTTAGGGAGATTTTCAGGCAACAGGTTGCTCGGGTGAAGAAATGATGTTAAGGCCGTGAGATCAGTGTCACGGCCGACAGATGGATTCTCCTAGGATTATGTATTTCTGTCTGAAAGGCTATTTGGCTCTGGATTGGGTCCTCTAAGTGGCTCAAAATTCTTACCATAAGTCCATGGGTTCACAAGAAGTCAATCAGCAATCACTGTATCCATTTCATCATCGGGATGGTCCCCAAGGTGGGACTTGAAATAATCGTTAGGCCAAATTGGGGTGTCTACAAACCCAGTAATGACGCGTACAGATTAGACAACAAGAAAACTGCAAAACCCTACAAGGCGGAATTAGGGTTTCACCTCAACTCCCTGCGACACGAACGCTGGATAAACTTGTTATAGCACGTCTTGCTATAAGCCACGTATATTGCTCGACTTCACCTTACGATCTTCTATTGTATTCCTTGCACGTCTAGAACACGAACCGAGTGTGGACTCTTTCGTGATCCGTTTGCTCTCTCTAAGCCTGCCTCTATTTCGTGAATAATAGAAAACGTGTATCTGACCTGGAGAGCATAACGTGTATATATAGGGCTACGATAGGGACCTAAGGAGTAGTAAGTCTGGGCTCCCAGTGTAAATAAGAAACCCTAATCCCACCAGGATTCTATTTCTTATTTCACTACAGAATTATAATTCACCCCACTACAGAATTATAATTGCACTCACGTCCTTATCTCAATTATATTACGAGCTCCATTATATTAAATACTTATTAATCTCCCTACGTTAAGATTATAGATACCCGTTGAATAAAATAAATTACTAACAGATTGAACATCTAAAAGTTCGATGAACAACTACAACATATTTGATTTTTTCCCGACTGTTTTATTTTCGGCATAGCAGACAACGTAGATTTGTGGAAGGAAAAACAAATGGACAAAAAATATTACTATTTGAAATTTAAACTATATTTGGTTCATGCACAAATGTATTTTATTCATAGAACTATCGATTTTCAATTAAATTAATCACTTTGTGAATAATCCCCTTGAGGAGCTCTACAAAATTAATGAGTAACTTGAACTATAGTTATGGGGCCAAACGAGGCTCACAAATGACCCAAACTAGCTAGATCAGATTGGACTTAGAATTTGGTTTGGATTTTGAGAGAGATTTTTCGGATAATGAGTGGAGATAGATAGATAGATAGATAGAGAAATGAGAATAACAATTAGAGAAAAAAAATTATTGAAAACCGTTTGTAGAAGTAAAAGATTGGGTCTGAAGATCCAAAGTGAACAAAGTAGGATTAGACATAAATTTCATCCCACCTACAGACCCCCTAACAAGAAAAACAAACAAAAATTGTTTTTTTGTGTATTGTCATTTTTATAGCATACCATACAAAATGGTATTCCCTCCGTCCCTTTTTTAAAGTCCAGTATTTCATTTTCGGCTGTCCCTTAATAAATGTCCATTTTGTAAAGTTAGTGGGTAAAAGTTGGTGAATTTTCCATTTTGCCCCTAAATGTAGATTCTATTTTGAAAAGTTAGTGAGTAAAAATGTAATGATGATATTTTCATAGAGGGTAAGGAGGGAAAGTGAAGGTAAAAGTTGATGTGAAAAGTATAATGATGATATCTGTAACAACTCCGATTTTTAGTAAATAAAAATCTCGTTGTAGCATTCGAAAATCCTTTATTTATTTTTAGATAGCTTTATAAATTTCTTTTTTTTAACTTCTAATAATCCGTCATAATTAGATTTAAGACTTATAAAATTAAATTACATCACACCGGACGATCTAGTCATTTTCTAAAGACAAGTGTGCTTGTAGAAGCACTAGTATATTTTCCTAGTAATTGAAATAAAGTCTTAAAATTATATTTCTTGGCTAGAAATCCTACATGGCAAGTATAGTTAACTTCTAACCAATTAGTTGGAGAAACCTAACTACCAATTCACTTAGTTACATTCTCCTAATCCTAGATGAACCTTATGAGCCCTTTCAACCCTACTTGAATCCTTGGACCATAGGAAGTAATCATTTTGCTTCCAAAAGAAGAAGACTTAGTTTTGCCATGCATGCAAGCCTAAGAATATTAGCCTTAACCCTAAATTACCCACCAAAGTTACTTTCGTAGATTTTCTTTAGGTATATATATAAGTATATATACTTCTTAGCCATAATAGCCTAATTAAATATATACATACATAGCCTTTCTAGGAAAATTGTTAACCATTGTGTGGGCAGCATGCCCTCGGAGAAGGATTTCGTTCCTTTCCGACGAACTTTTTAGGCAAGGCTCTCGCGAGAATCGAGGGAGCGCGAGCGGAGAGGCAAGCGCTCAAAAATACAAAGTCGCCACTCGGGTTTTGAAGGTCCGACACCCAAGGAACCGTATTTTGAAGCACCTGCCGCGCTATTTGATTTGAAAAAGTGAAGGCACCAGTCCGTCATAACCAAATCTGGGTTCGGGAGCCAGGTTACGAGAGGGGAAGGGTTTTATGGCACCCCTCTCGCCCAATCCGGAGATCGATCTCTACTTGAGCATTTTGAAAATGTTTACGATTCTTCTTTTATTAACCAGATTTTAGCCAATTAGGGCGGGGGAACAGTTAATCGGGGATTAAAACCGTAACACGTTTTTGCAATGATGTGATGTATAGCATGGATGGATGAAATACCAAGTAATAAATGGAACGAAGTTCAAAATGTCGCTAAAACACCAAAACAGTGCTTTGGCATAGGAATATCACAAGCAAGTAGCCAACTTGCATGCATGGATCAACCTGCACGCAAGTGAACCATCGCGCGATACTTCCATACCATCGCGCGAGGGTTGGTGCCTCACCAACAGTTTGAACTTTATCCCCTTCTGGGCTCTGGAAGGACTAGTGCACACCCAGAAGGCAAACCAGGCAGTTTATAAGTACTTGAAAATAAATAATTATTACAAGCCAACAGAAGCAAATGGAAAGACAGCCCCTAAACAGTGGGGGAAATAAGCAGAGGCCAAAGGCTTAGTTGCCCATGCAAGGGCCATAACTGGAAATCAGTCAACCATCGCGCGACAGAGTGAAAGACTCGCGCGAGGGTTATGACTGGACTTCCAGGAATTGCTTTGCATGCTTGGGACTCTGAGACATGTCCAGAAAAATCCCAAGGGCATTCCAATCTAACAAGAGCAGCAAACTAAGAAACTGGACTACTTAAACCAAGTTGCCCATGCAAGGGCAGCCACTGGAAATTAGTGAACCGTCGCGCGACAGAGTGAAAGACTCGCGCGAGGGTTCTGACTGTACTTCCAGGATTTGCTTTGCATGCTTGGGATTCTGAGAAGTTCAGGAATATCCCAAGGTCAATACAAACTAACTAAAATAAAAACCAAGGAACTGAACTTGTTTTAACATGCATTACAGTGATCTATATATCAAGATAAAAACCACAACAAGCATGCTCATGAATAAAACAAGAAATGACCAGCTCCCCTTCCCCACGTGGATCAATCTCTTGTAGACAGAACTGTCGCGCGAGTGTTCGGATCCATCGCGCGAGGGTTTGGCTAATCACAGTTTCATGTAACTCTGTTGACTTTAGGGCTAGGACTGGTATTGATTACCAGCCTTGGCCCTGCCAGCCCCCCTCAGGGATCAAAACATGGACAGGTAAATTTATACCTTTGCTTGAATGGTTTTGAAATAGATTAGACAAGGTGATGTAGCTTGCCAAATGAGTGTATGGGAAGCTCAAGTGTGAGTGAGTAGGAGATGTGGTTAGGGCTTGTAACTTTGTGCTAGATTTTGATAACTCTTCTTTGTTGAAACTTGGTAACCCTTTGGAAGAACAACCAATGGGGGTATATATAGGAGGAGTGAGTGGTGGAATGTGGGTGGAAAACTTGGCCTAGCAACCAGCCAACAAGGCTGGTCACTCTTACTTGGTGGAGAAGAGAGCCACCAAGGTGAGTGGGGGTGGTTGTGAGGGTGGTGTATCCAAGCCTGCCAGAACGCTGTTCAGCCAAGGAAAACGGGGTTCCAGCCCATGTGGCCCTGATGATCACAAAAATCCAGCTAGATTAAGATGATGGGGACAGGTGGGACCGTCGCGCGAGGGTTTGGAACCATTGCGTGAGGGTCAACAGTCAAACTTTGACTTTGACCAACACCTGTCAAGCTGACTATCGCGCGAGGAACAAGAAGTATCGCGCGACGATCAAACTTCGGTTAGGGTTTTGACTGAAGGTTTTAAGGGGTTCAAAAGGGTTCAAAGGGCTCAAGAAGGGTTCCAAGTCCAATCCATTCCACATTCAAGCCTGTTTGATCCGATCTCATCATCGGGGAAACAAGAAACTAAAAGATAAAGTAAAACAAACGGGAGACCCAGATTGGGGTGTCTACACATTGGGCAATGCATTACACCTGAAAGCCTTAGCATTACTCTTTCTTAGGCCTAATAAGACTACTTGGAACCTATACATATATATATATAAGTAAGATATACATAGTACAAGAGAGAGAGAGAGAGGGGAGAAAGCCGAGAGAGAGAGGCCGAAAGAGAGAGTGAGTGTGTGCATGTGTTTTGTTCACTTACACAAGCTACCTTTAGCCCTTAAGCCTAATCCTATTTGACAATCCATTTCTAGTCAACTTTAAACATAAACCTAGCCAATCGTTTTGTTCTTTCTTGCAAGCAAGCCATTCTAGGACAAGATTAGACCAAAAACCCTTCATGATAACCTAGGTTATGGGCTAAAGTAGAAATGATAAGTGAGGGAAGGCTTGGCATGCTTTATTTGACCAAACATGAAGCAAAAAATGAGAGAATGAAAGAGAGAGAGAGAGAGAGAAATTTTGGCCAAGAGAGGGAGAGAGAGAGCCATGATTTTTGCTATAAATAGCACCCCCTCATGCCATTCAACACACACCTTTCAATCCTTCAACTTCTCTCTCTAGAAATCCTTGTATTTGTTCTTGTTCTTACTTTGTTTTTGGTGTTCTTGAGCTTCTTCCTAAGTTCTTCAAGAAACTCATCCAAGACCGCCACTAAACCGTCACTCGACCACCCTTTCGATCCAAAAAGCTAGTAGTTTAGTCAAGAATAGTTTCGAGAGAAAAAGAAAGTATTATCTTTTCTCTTTCGAAGCTACCGTAAGCTTACCGTAGGTGGTCATTCCGTTCGATAGCCGACGTACTTACTTTTTTCGTAGCCGTATCCACCACTAAGAAGAACGGTAGAATACCTCTACTCACTATCTCTAGTATAAAAAAAAATTGTATATATTTGTACGTTTAAAATGCATGAAAGAAAAATAGCTAGTATAATTGTTTTACTTTTTGAAAGGAAGGATGAACATGTTGGATAAATTGACCTTTAATCCAAATAAACATATGTTGTTTTGAACTTCTCAAAAAGAAGAAAACGGATTTCGAAATGAAGGAAAATAATAGCTTGATTAGAAGTATTCGTATTTTGATCTTAAGGATGGTTATGAGCATGTATATGTGATAACTAGGTTTATTTGTATTGATGTGTGATAAAGCACAAGTGGTATCCAATCCAAGGGCGTCCGTACATGTGGCGTTATGCTTTAACTTGTGATTTAAGCATAATTAAGTAATATAGAGTTGAATGATCTTGTTAGTTTAGTTTCAAGATTACTCTGAATGATTTATGTCTACCTATGTGAAAAGTCCTGCCGCGAAGTCATTGCATGAAAACGAGACACAAGAATCAAGGAAAATAGAAACATGACATCTAGGGTATCGGTAATAAAAAGACAAGGTGTGTTGAAAAAGGAAAGTGTTTTGAAAACTGCAATTTGACCGGACGTAGTAGCCCTTTGTGAGATGTGTGTATGTGTGCCAATGGGAACCCGGGACGACGGAACCATTGTGAGGATACTCGGGAGACCGGAACGGCGGAACCGAGGTTGGGTGTGTAGCTTGGTTATCCACGGAGAGGAGCCAATGCAAAGTTTTGTGTGCCAATGGGAACCCGGGACGGCGGAACCATTATGAGGATACTCGGGAGACCAGAACGGCAGAACCGAGGTTGGGTGTGTAGCTTGGTTATCCGCGGAGAGGAGCCAATGCAAAGTTTTGTGTGCCAATGGGAACCCGGGACGGCGGAACCATTGTGAGGATACTCGGGAGACCGGAACGGCGGAACCTAGGTTGGGTGTGTTAAAAACAATTTTTGAAACGTTGACTTGGCAAATGAACGGTGAAAATGGTGACATGGTTTACGAAAAGTCGCGTAGGAGAAACTCATATATCACGGACACCAACGTTAGTGGAATAGTGAATGTGGATGTGTCATTGTTAACTACTTGTTGAATATACATGAATTATTTAGAAATCTCTGATTTTTCATATGTTAGCATACTACTTCTATGCCCTGTTGTTGTAAGTTATGGGTTAGCAAGTGTGGGATTATTCCATTAAGCTTTTGTAGCTCATGGTGTTATCTTTGGTGACCCTAACATATTATATTGGTGGCGACGCTGATATAATGTGTCAGACCTTGTAGATGAACATGGTGAACTCTACACCTTGGAGGTTTTCGGAGCCGATGAGCTGGCTAGGATGGAGGAGCAGGCAGAACAGTAGATAGGAACCCTAGTTTCCCTTCCATGTTCAATAAAAGTACTCTTGTGAGGGTTATGATGTAATAATTAGCCTGACTCTATTTAGGTTTTTCAATAAAATGTCTATTTAACGTACCCAAAAATTAGGGGCGTTACAATATCTTTTTAATAAGTTGAAATTACGAAGTAAGACACTTAAAAAGAGACGGAGGAAGTAGTATATATTGTCCTATAGCAGCCCTTCTCTCTCCATCTCTCTCTCTAGTGCGAAGCGCGGAGCTACATTCTCCTTGGGATCTGGTCTAGCTGGAGTACGTAGTAGCTGATGAGTATAGCTGATTATTGGTGGAGTATTAGGTAGCTTTGTGACGATTATTACTCCTATTTGAGAATTGTCAAAAAGGTGTGACGTGCACCTCTGTTAACGACGATAGATTATTGAGTGTCCTTGGAGCATTATGTGGCAGTACTCCAATTTTTTTCTCATCACACATTATTGTGGAATTCTAACACTTAGCCTCAGACCCCATAAAAATATATGGTTGAGGGGAGACCTGAGACACCACGTAGAGGTGCCCTAGGGGCATTGAATAATTTTTCGTTAACACAACATAGGGAGGTCCTTTGTGAACGACATAATTACGGAAAATTACACCTACCTCCCCTGAGATTTCTAACAATTTCAGACAGCACTCTATTTTTCTGAAATTGCACCTGTCTCCCTTGTAATTTAGCTGTTCGATCGATGTCAAATAACATAATTAAGGTTATTTGACCGTTCATTGACTACCGGAAATTGCTATTTTGTGTTGAAATGGATGCCTTTGTGTCCATAAACTGATGCTCAATAAATGGATGGGTTTTTGAGAACAGAAAGTCTACCCATACAAATTTTGTGCACAACGATTGTGCACATATCACAATGTGGTTCCCACTTTGAGTCTCACCCAAACGATCTGAGTCGTTCATTAAATGTAAAATATTTTTTAGAAGACCCTTGCAAAAAATTCAGCTCAATCCGATACATATAAGTGCTCAATCCAACATTTAACTTTTCAGGATCCTTAAATCTAAACGAAAAGTTAGCTGATTGGATCAAGCACCTATTGGTATCGGATTAAGTAGATTTTTTGCGGCTACCAATCGAAAAAATACCTTAAATTTGATGAACAGCTCGAATTGTTTGTTTGAGACCCAAAATGGGCCCACTCCATGATTTGTGCACAAAAATTGTGCACAAAATCTGTGTGGTAGCATCTCTGTTTTGAGAACCCCATTATTTTTCACATTTGAGATTGTGAAGTGTAAATCATAGATTTTCGGATATATAATAAGAATATTTAAAAGTGTAATTGGATGGTGTGTGCATAATAGATTTTGCAGAAGAATTTTGTGAGTTTCAAAATTTAGAAAAGCTCAGCCATAGGTGATTTTTAGGTTTTACCTTTTCCGATTCATTTTTCAGAATGAATTTTAGCAAAATAATTTTAAAATCAACACCAAAACATGCAAAATGGAAAGATACATAATGCATAACAAGTCGTCTACAACTACACGCACACTTACGAAACACATTTATGAATGTGTTTTAGGACTTTTAAAGACTTTAATTATTATAGTTTACTCCCTCCGTCCCTTTAAGTGTTCACTACGGTTTTAGGTGTCATTTTCAATTGTCTATATCTCTCAATGTATACTATTAAAAATATGCAATATGGATCTTGTTGATAGATCTTAATTATTTTTATAAGACTGATTTTAAAATTAAATAAAAAATATAATATAAGTCAAAAAATATAATTCATTGAAAATGACACGTATAACCGTAGTGGACACCTAAAAAGAAACGGAGGGGTATCTATCTATTTCCTCTTCACCACAAAAGAAGAGAGGATGAGAAAATTGAAGTGTGTAGTCCAAAAATATGGGCCTTCAAAAGTTTGGAGGGCCGCCCGTTTAAACCTTTGATGTCATTATTTTAGTGTCTAAAGCCCGAAGTCGGATGACACATCAATCCAACTAATTTCATTACCAAAATAACTTCTTACCCCAAATGGTCCACAGTGTAATTTTGTCGCATATCTCAACACATCAAAAAAATCAAGCTCATGCTTTGCCGATTTCAATTTAACCACTCAACCAATTATATTTTCACGTGATCTATACAATTTTTTTTGGCAACTCAAGATATCTGGATTAACTAACGTTTATTTCGACTAATTTTTTAAGGACCAATCTCACATAGTTTTCTAGCGGAGCACATTTAAAGGTTAGAACTGGGGTTAAGTTTCTTATAGCTAGACTAGCCACACGAGAGTTAATAGCATGCATAAGCAACATATGATTTCAAGCATGAGATCGATCTAGAAGGGAAAAGCCATAAGTCTCAAGACTCTCAACCCATGTGTGGGGGTTCGATTAATCGGGACCTTGACTGTGGTGTCTGGTTAGGTTCCTTCCTCCGCTACTCCGCTCGTCCGTCGCCTGACCTGCAACAAGTCACTAGGGCTTTTGATGCCCAGTGACCCTCCGATAATCAAGTTAGATCTCAAGGAAGATGTTTAGGTCTAGGGTTAGGATAGTATTGCGTACCTCTTTTAGGTGTGTATCACTTTGTATTTATAGACCTAGGTTTGCTTGGTCTCCACGCTAGCGCGTGGTGAGTACGCTCGGGTAACCGCCTCGGATGACGTCACATATGACGAGGGAGGCGAGGTTGTTACGGAGCACATGGGACAGATCTCAATGATTGTGCCAGTTGCATGGGGAGCATGATCCCCATAGGTCCCACTCACAGAAACCGTTATCTCCTGGAAGCTTCTGGAAGCACTGGAGCATGCAGTGAACCGATGCTCCGAAGTCGATAACAACCGAAGTCCGGGCACCGACCGAAGTACCTCCCGAAGAGAGCTAGTCAGAAGAACCTGGCCCGGATCCTAGCTGCTGGTTTGGGTTTGTACCCCGGTTACCGAGCTGACCCCTCAACTTCCGGAGTGCCATTCTGGTCTTCTGGGAGTTGATTCCTCTGATGGACTAGCGCAACTGGGCTTTTAACCGACGATATGCTTTGGAGAAGAACCGAGCGACCTTCGTGAGAGCCGAGCCGCCCGCATCCGCCCTAGGAGCCACGTGTCAGTCATCGCCGAAATGAATGACATCATACGTCGCCTCGGCACGTGAAATGTCAGATGATTGGTACGAAACGTCCTTTCAGGGCACGTGTCGAGGCGTGAATGGCTCGGTACGCGGCGCGCCTTACCTCGGTTCAGACCTCTGATTGCTGACCGTCTGATGAAGACACGCGTCGAAGATCCAACGGTTCGGTTGGCGACGCTTCGTTTCCAGCGCGACTCCTCGTACGCTCCACTATAAATTCAGAGTATTCGGAGAGAGAGAGTCACTGAAACCCTCTGACGCCGTCGAACCGCCACCGCCGCGTTTTGCAAGCTTTGGATCACGATCTCGAGCATCTTGGCAGCGAATCTCTACACCAAACTTGGGTATGTTGATCTTTGCTAATCAATCTTCAAGTTTTAGTGCTTTTCTCCGTGTTTTTCAACGTTTTCTGAGCGCATTGGGGCGGGGACGCCACTTGCAACCGTCTGGTGCGCGGCGGCGCTGGCGCCCGCCGCTACTGTTCTTGTTCTTCCCGAGGCCCACATTCTTCCCGAGGCCTAGATTCTTCCCGAGGCCTATCTTCAACCTTTGGACCAATGGAGAAAGTTGTAGTCCCCCGAGGACCCTTTCCGAGGAGGGAAGAGTCTTCAAGAATGACCGAGACCCATAGATTCCGAAGAGTGAGGACCATCTCGTCCCGAGCGCTAGGACCTTTTGCTCTCCCCTAGGCGTATAGCTAACGGGTTTTGCACATTTTCCTTGTTTTTTAGGCAGGGGCGAATGGTCATTGAACTCTCCTCGGACAGCTCCAGTAGTTCTGACGATCCCTTGGTAGAAGCCATCTTTCAAGAGCTTTGGAGGGAGAGGTTTTACCGAATCCCAGTCGACCAGATTGAGCCTGCCAACCCTAACCGAGCCTCATGTGAGATTACCTCCCTTGACCCCTGGGAGATGGAGGCCCCAAGCATGTCGGACCACGGGCCGGGGCCGTTTGGAAATGCACCCGAGGAAATCCAGGGACGCCGAAGACCGATGAGGCCCTGCACGTTTAAAAATAAATACTTCACCGGGGATCCCGCGGCTTATGCTGAGTTCAAGAGGCTCTATAGCATCCCTCCTGACGTTGAGGTTCGGTTGCTAGAAGACACCGACCCAAAGAATCTTCCGCATCGGCCAGGGGAGTTGATCTTCCCCCTGATGGCCATATGCGAGGGGGGCATCAGGTTTCCCCTCCACCAGTTCGTACGTCGGGTGCTCCGAACCCTCAACCTTACCTCCTCCCAGCTCACGGTGAATTCTTACCGAATTATCACCAGCATCATCGAGCTGAGGAGACAGTTTAACCTGGTGTTCGGTATTGAGGAGCTCTTCTGTGTCTACCTTCTGGGGGTTAACCGAGGTCACACCGGCACTATCTCTCCTGCAGATCAGGGAACGACACATTCTTGATCGATCACCTACTGGACTCCGAGGAGTGGGCGAGTATCTATGTCTCGGTCACCGGGAACTTCATGTTCGGGCCCGGGGAGAGCATAGATATAGTCACCACGGTCCCATTTGGGATTGGAATTCCTAGTCGGTAACTTACCCTTCGGTAGCGAGTCTATTTCAATAAACGCTTTTCCTTGTAAACTTGTACTGATTTCTCCATGTTTTGGCAACCTTTTGCAGCCGACGGCACCGTTCAGGAGCTTCGGGAGAGAGCCGTCTGTTCTCGGATAACCGCCGCCTATGCAATCCCAATCACCAGTCATTACGCCCCTCAGCTCCTCGGTTACGTCCCCTCATACACCAGTTACTTAAAGAAGAAAAAACCGAGGAAGCAAGGGGTGTCGAGGGCAGGACGAGGGGGAAGAGGAGGAGGAGGACAAAGAGGAGGCGGAGGAGCGGGGAGAGGAGGCAGAGGAAGCGCTTCTGGGACCGAGGGTAGCAGCTCCGAGCCTCTAGGTATCGTAAGAGAGGCGATTGACCGAGAGACGCCTGAGAGGACCGGACTGAGCGACGAGATGTCGGACCATGGAGCTCGGGAGGTGCTAAATCTCAGACGTCGGACGTCAAGAGGCCGAGGCTCTGCCACCAGTACACCTGGTGCTGGGACCTCGGGAGTGACCCCTGTTACTCCGCAGGAGCCCCCGGCGAAGAGGACTCGGCACGAGGGGGAAGGTAGCGCCCGAGGTAAGGAGAAGGAAACTTCTCGGTTTACCGAGGGGGAGGAGAGGATGGAAGAGCAGGACCGAGGGTCTGCAGAGAGGATTGAGGGGGGGACCTGGGTCCCTGCCACGGAGGTTCCTTAGGCCCCGGAATTTTGTCACTATGCTGGGCGCCAGATTCACCACGCGGACAGCGTGTCAAACCTCGGTACAGCGTACGGGATGCTCTGAGGCTGTATTCTTCCAAGGGACGCCAGGGCTGTCCAAGGGCTGACCGAGGACATCACCGCGGAGATAGCACAGGCCCTTTTCACTGTAAGTTTGTTACTTTCCACTTTTATTGTTGTCAGCTAAGTCCATATTTGTGATCCTTCTTCGGTTTTCTGCTCGCAGGCTGGTGCTCGGGCCTTGGTCATAAATGACCGATGCAAAGGTCAGGAGCGAGAGATTGATGAGCTGAAGAAGGCTCTTGAGCGGAGAGAGGATGACCTGAAGGTGGCTCGGGAGACCTGCGATCTTTACCTTGCGGATTTTCAAAGGTGTGACAGGGAGAGGGTGGCAGCCGAAGCCCGAGTTGCAAAAGCCGAGGAGAATGTCACCACCCTGAGGGTTACCCGAGCTACCGAGGTTGAAGCTGCTAGGAACAGAGGCTATGACGATGGTTGGGCCGCAGCCGGGGTAGAATACCAGAAGCAGGTTCGGGAGATTGAGGCCGAGCTTTACAGGGACCGTTTCGTGGACAGGCTTCGGTTTGGTCACGAGGCTCTTTTGAGTAAGCTCGATCTCCCGGCCGACTCTGAACTCCGGGTCCTTCCCGAGGTGCCGTCCGAGGAGGCTGTAGTGCCCGAGGAAGAAGAAGAGGAGGGCGAGCAGGTGCCACACCCCGAGGCAGGTATTCAGACTGCTCCTGTTGCCGTTGCTTCAACCGCGGATGGTGCCCAGACGGCTCCTGTTGCCGTTGCTTCAACCGAGGATGGTGCCCAGACCCCTCAGCCCCCCAGTGCTTAGGATTTGACCTTTTCTTTTGTTTTACATTTGGCTGGACGGTTCCGAACATTTGGATTTTACCGTTCCAGGGTTTGTAAATGTTTTTTTGCTAAGTAGGTACCAAATAGATAACCGAAGTTTTGTTGGATTTAAACTTGCAATCCTCTTCACTGCTTTTGAATGAATGGTTTCTTCTGTTTCAATGCCTTGTTTATTTTTGAGATGCTCGAATGGTTTTATGCTTGTAACCGAAGGGAGCCTCATGCCCCTGCTTCTGTTGAAATGCTGTGGAGTATCAACAGATTTTAGCCGAAGCATTAACCGAGGAGGTTTTCAAAAATTTATTCCAAACCTAAGCAAGGTAGAATATAGGATTGAGTAAGTTAAAACGAAGCAAAGTAGTTAGCAATTGTTGAATTTTGCATGCCCCTGCTTTGTTTTAGCTGACGCCGAGCCGAAGGGAGTAAACCGAAGCAACTCATTGGGGCGTTGCTATTTAGATTAGGGCTAGGGTCCTGAAGTGGGAATGGTGTCGGCCATGGCTTCGGGACGTAGCGAATCTAAATAGTGCGTGACTTATTGGGGGTCGGTGTAAGGGGCTCGGGATTAATACCGAGTGTCCTTATCGCCGACGCCCGAAAGTCTGAAAACGACCGAAAAGGCCGTGGTGACTTGGTGAGGGATCTGTCGGAGGAATATCCCGCGGAGGACAGTCCCTGAAGTCAGGATAAAATGGTTCACACAACGGCGAACCGAGTACAAAGAGTAAGTGACAAGATTAGACTAGTGATAAATAAGAGATTCTCATTAAAAACTGTTGTAGAATCCAATCATTACAAGAGTAGTCTGGTTCCTATCAAATATTGACAAGAAGCGAAATTTTCCCAAACACATAAGTCCGAAAAGAGCGAAGCCTGGCTACCCATAAAACTTCTTCAGGTTATTGGCATTCCAGGTTTTGGCAATTGGGGAACCATCTAATTTCTCCAGCTTGTAGTTTCCCGAGCCGAGATGTTTTAGGACTCGGAAGGGTCCCTCCCAATTAGGCATTAACTTCCTCTTCTTGGACTTGTCCACCACCTTTTTCCAGACAAGGTCGTCCGGCTTGAATGACCGAAGGCGGACGCTTCGGTTGTAGCCCTTGGCAACCTCTTGCTGATAAGATGCTAGCTTGATCCTTGCGTTCTCCCGTTCCTCCTCGGCCAGATCGAGATCTGCAGCAATGTTCTCATCGTTAACCGACTCGTCGAAATCTTCGGTACGGATCGTCAGGAGCCCGACCTGTAGGGGGATTACAACTTCCATCCCAAATGCCAAGGAGAATGGGGTTCGGCCGGTGGATCGCCGAGGCGTTGTACGGTAGCCCCAGAGTACCCGAGGGAGCTCTTCGGCCCATTTGCCCCGGCGTGATTCGAGCCGTCGCTTCAGTCCTGACGAGATTGCTTTGTTTGCAGCCTCTGCTTGCCCGTTGCCCTGGGGGTAGTACGGAGTGGAAGTGTCCCATTTGATGCCAAATTCATCCAGGAGTGCTCGGTACTTTTGACCAGTGAACTGGCTGCCGTTGTCGGTTAAGATGGCGAAAGGTACACCGAAGCGAGAGATTATATTTCGCCACACGAAGCGCATGATGTCCGACTCTTCAACCTTGACCAGTGGTTCGGCCTCGACCCACTTAGAGAAGTAGTCGGTGGCGGTTAAGAGGAACTTGAATCCTCCAGGAGCGACGGGGAGCTTGCCGACGATGTTCATGCCCCACTGGGAGAAGGGCCATGGGCTGGTGAGGGGGCTGAGGTCCTAGGCTGGCTGATGAATAATTGGAGCAAACATTTGACATTTCTGGCAACGCTTCACAAATTCTTCAGAGTCCTTCTTCATTGTTGGCCACCAGTATCCTTGGGTAATTGCTCGGTGGGCGATGGAGCGTCCACCGGAGTGGCAACCGCTGTCACCGACGTGTAGTTCCTCGATGATCCCGGGGACCTCGTGGGGGTGTGCAACCAGTAAATAGGGGCCGGTGAACGACCGTCGGTAGAGCTTTCCATTTGGATTGAGCCAGAAGAGGGCGGCCTTGTTGCGAAGTCGGTGGGCGTCCTTCTTGTCGGTTGGTAGTGTGTCATCGCGTAGGTAGCCGACGATCTCATCCATCCAGCTCGGACCGAGCTCCACGTTTAATATCTCATGACTGAGTACCTCAAGCTCGAAGCTAGGTTTGTCGATGGAGCTAAAGGAGATGGAGCGGTGTCCCGAAGCGACACAGGCCGTAGCGAGTCCGGCGAGGGCGTCGGCGTGAGCGTTTTGGTCTCTCGGGATGTGTTCGACGCGGATAGCTCTGAAGCTCTTGAGTAGCCGAACAGCAGAGCTCAGGTAAGTACGCATCCGGTCGTCCCGAGCCTCATACTCCTCGGAGAGCTGGTTGACAACCAACTGTGAATCACTGTAGAGGATGAGTTCCTCAATCCCAAGGGCTTCGGCAGTCTTGAGTCCGGAGATGAGTGCCTCATATTCATCCTCGTTGTTGGAGGCCGGAAAGTTGATGGAGATAGAGCTTTCGTGTAAGACACCGGTGGGAGAGAGAAGTACGATCCCAGCCCCGGCGCCTCGGCTGTTTGAGGTGCCATCAACATACATTTTCCATACATCGCCATGGAAGAGTTTCCAAGCAGTGCTGGGATTTGCTTGGAGAACGGCTTCGGGGCGGGGGGCTGGGTTTGAAGCGAGGACGTCGGTCGGAGTGAGCTCGGCGATAAAGTCGGCGAGTGCCTGGGCTTTAATCGCCGTCCTCGGTTGAAAGTGGATCTCGTAGTTGGCAAGTTCAACGGCCCATTGAGAGATTCGGTTGGAGAGGTCGGCTTTTCGGAGGAGAGACTTGAGAGGATATTCGGTCAATACGATAATGCGGTAGGATTGGAAGTACGGTGCGATCTTCCGAGACGCGGAGACGAGGGCGAGAACAAGCTTTTCCAAGGGAAGATAGCGTGTCTCGGCGGGCATCATCGTCTTGCTAGAGTAATAAATTGGCTGATGGTCGCGCTCCTCCTGTCGGACGAGGACCGAGCTTATGGCATGAGCCGAAACGGCGAGGTAAATGAACAGGTCCTCCTGGTCCCGAGGTGTGACGAGGAGAGGGGCCTTGGAGAGATAGTCCTTCAGATGCTGTAGAGCCCGGTCGCACTCGTCGGTCCAGCTGAAGCTGCGTTGGCTCCCCTTCAGGAGGGCAAAGAACGGTTTGCACTTGTCGGAAGATCGGCTGATAAATCTATTGAGGGCGGCGGCCATGCCAGTTAGACGTTGCACATCTCTCTTGTTGTGGGGGGCTGAGAGTTTTTTGATTGCTGTGAGCTGAGAAGGGTCGGCCTCAATACCTTGGCGGGAGACAAGATGCCCGAGGAACTTACCAGAGCTTACACCGAAGGCACACTTCTCGGCATTAAGGCGAAGCTTGTGCGTCTTGAGAATCTCGAACGCCTCGGCGAGGTGAGTGAGATGGTCGCCGGCCCTCATGCTTTTAACCACCATGTCGTCGATGTAGGCCATCATAGTATCTCCCAACAGGCGCTCGAACATCTTCGTTATCATCCGCTGAAAGGTTGCTCCGGCGTTTTTGAGGCCGAAGGGCATGACGAGATAACCGAATATGCCGTGGGGGGTGATGAAGGCCGTGTTCTCGACGTCGCCTTCGCTCATAGCGATTTGATGGTAGCCTCGGTAGGCATCCATGAAGCTGAGTCGGTCGTGGCCGGCTGTGGCATCTACGAGCTGGTCTATCCGAGGGAGGGGGAAGAAATCTTTTGGGCAGGCGTCGTTGAGGTTTGAATAATCAACACAAACTCGCCATTTGCCGTTTTTCTTTTTGACCACCACAGTGTTGGCCAACCACCTAGGGTACTGTACTTCCCGTATGGCTCCTGCGTTCAAGAGTCGGTTGACCTCGTCGATAACGGCATCGGAATGGACCGGGGAGGATCGCCGTGCTTTCTGGATGACCGGACGCTTGGTTCGGTCGATGTTGAGCTCGTGGAAAATGAATTTTGGATCGACCCCGGGCATTTCGTAGGGGGTCCACGCAAAAACCTCAATGTTGCTCTTGAGGAAGTTCACCATGTCATTCCGTTCGGTTTCCGAGAGTGAGGAACCGACAAGGAAGAAACGGGAACCATCCTCGGTTAGAGGGACGGTGACAAGTTCTTCAACTGCCTTTTCGTCGGCTGGCCTCCCGACGTCTTCGAGAACCGGAGCCTCTGGTACTTCGATGAAGTTCACCCTGGAGGTCTGTTTGCTGCTTCGGACAGCGTTGACGTAGCAGCGTTTGGCGGCGGTTTGGTCTCCGTACAGATCTTCCTGTCGTCCGTTGGCACCGATGAACCGGACCACCTGGTGATAAGCAGAGGCAACGGCTTTTAACTTATGGAGCCAGATGCGGCCAACGATGGCATTATAGGGGCTTGGGACATCGACTGCGACGAACTCCATGTCGAGTACAACCGAGCCGGAGCGGACGGGTAGGGTGATCAAACCGACGGGCCAGACCGGAGCTCCGTTGAAACCTATGAGGGGAACCTCGGAGGGACGGAGATCGGCGTCTGAGAGCTTCAAGTCTTTAAACAAGGAGTAGTACATAACCTCGGCCGAGCTCCCCTGACCCACGAGGACACGTCGGACGTTGAAGGTGCCTATGCGCAGCGTGACCACGAGGGCGTCGTTGTGCGGAAGTTGGACGCGCGCAAGGTCCTTCTCGGTGAACGTGATTGTCCATTTGGATCCGTCGTCGGTTCGAGGACGTTTGGGCTCGGGACCGACGAGCATGACCTGCTTAGAAGAGGAAGCGTCGTTCAACTCGGCACGGATTATACGGGCGGCTTCGGGATTGAGAGGGCCGTGGATAACGTTAATCGTCTGGATTTCCTCTTCGGCTCTGGTTTCGGCATTCTGCGCCCGGGCTCTTGTTTTCTCGTGATCAATGAAGTTGTTGAGATGACCACCGAGGACAAGCTGCTCCAGGTAGGCCTTGAAGGGCCTGCAAGCGGTTGTGAATTGTCCTTGCTCGTTGTGGTAGCTACATCGGACTATCGGGTTTTTGATTTTCCCGTTCTCGGTACCGAGTTTTTGGTTGGGGAAGGAGAAAAAGGGTTGGTCCTTTACTTGGCCGATAATCCTGTAGATAGGCATAGTTGTAGACACCCTATTCTGGACCGTCCAGATTAGTTTACTTACGGTCTTTGATTCCCCGGTGATGATTAAGGTCAGGAACATCCCGAGTTTGTGAATGAGTTTGAGCTTTGAGCGTCCTGAGCCTCATCCGAACCCTTTTCAAACCCTTGTCGAACCCTCAAGCCAGAACCAAATGGCCTCAGCAAAACCCTACTGGAGTACGCTGGTTCTTGAAATTGAAGAAGCAAAGGAAGAAGAGTCTGCTGATAATGATCCACTAGACGAAATATCACTAAACCTACTCTTTGATGAGGGGGTCACCAACAATGAAATAAGAGTGATCCACCCTATCACAGATAGCTTTGGTAATTGGTGGGGCTTTGTTGGCACACGAAGAGTCGACAATAGCGACGAAGCAGAGATTGGAGCTCAATTGGAAGAGATGACAGCAATAGCAAATCAAATGGCCCTCCAAGACTTGTAGGGTGACAGTAATGAAAGTGCGAATCAAGGTGACAGTGAAGTGCTGATGATCAACCTTGGTGATGAAAAAGACTGCTCTGAGCTGATTGTGGATGCTGAAAAAGGGGCTTACCCTAACTAGACTGTGGAACATACTCTAAAATACAAAATGAAAAATGCTAATTCTGATCTTAGTTCCGATTCCGACTCCAAGTCGACTCAGTCCGAGTCAAGCATTTCATCTTTTCAAACCACTGGGTCTAGTGAGGAAAGCCTGGTCAAAGCACCAAGGCATAACATTTATTTTGAATTCGATTCTGAAATATCTTTTGATAATTTTAGCAATGAGAAGGAGGATTTAGAGTATTTCACTTTGCCTATGATCAACTGTGTAGATTCCGACAACCCAAATTTCGAGGAAGAGATTCCAAAAGAAATTTTAGAATTCATCGAGAGAGAAGAAGAAAGGCACGCTAAACCTTTTTCTGAGGAAATAATCACAGCAAACATAGGCTCTGAAGACGAGCCCAAAATGATTAAAATTGGCACAACACTATCTTCTCAAGAAAGTGAAAAACTAATCATTTTGCTAAAAGAATACAAAGATGTTTTTGCTTGGTCTTATGAGGACATGCCTGGAATAGACCCTGAAATTGCTCAGCATAAAATTCCCCTCCACCCAGGTGCAAAACCTGTTAAACAGAAGTTAAGACGTATGCGCCCTGATTGGGTCTTAAAGATAAAAGAAGAGGTCACTAAGCAAATCAACGCCGGTTTTCTCATAGTCACTGAATATCCACAATGGGTAGCTAACATCGTTCCAGTACCGAAGAAAACTGGAGGAATCAGGGTCTGTGTAGATTTCCGAGATCTCAACAAAGCCAGTCCAAAGGATGACTTCCCATTACCCCACATAGACGAGCTAGTGGACAACATCGCAGGCCATGCATTGCTATCCTTCATGGATGGGTTTTCTGGGTATAATCAAATTCTTATGTCTCCTGAGGATATAGAGAAGACCACCTTCACTACGCCGTGGGGAACCTACTGCTACTGAGTGATGCCATTCGGGTTAAAGAACGCTGGAGCCACTTACCAGAGGATGGCAACAACACTGCTGCACGACATGATGCACAAAGAAGTCGAGGTATATGTCGACGATATGATAGTCAAATCAAAGGAAAGGGAAGGACACTATGAAGCACTTCAAAAGTTTTTCCAGAGGATTAGGCAATACAAGCTACGTCTTAAACCTAAAAATGTACTTTTGGGGTAACGGCTGGTAAAATGTTGGAATTTATCATCACTCAAAGAGGAATCGAGGTAGGCCCTTCCAAGATACAGGCTATCATGGAAATATCACCACCAAGGACAGAAAAGGAAGTAAGGAGCTTCTTGGGGAAAGTACAGTTCATCAGCAGGTTCATCTCCAAACTCACAACCACCTGTGAACCTCTTTTCAAGCTCCTGAAGAAAGGTACTGATTTTGAATGGAGCCAAGACTGTCAGCAAGCGTTCGAGGCAATCAAAGAATATCTTCAGAATCCACCTGTGCTGTCGCCACCCATCCCTGGGAAGCCATTGATTCTGTATCCCTCAGTAATAGACACATCCATGGGATGCATGCTAGCACAAGAAAATGATGCCAAAGTTGAGTGCACCATATACTACCTCAGCAAGAAGATGATGGACTATGAAACAAGGTACACTCCCCTCGAGAAAACCTGCTGGGGGCTAGTATGGGCCACAAAGAAACTAAGGCACTACCTATTAGCACACCCGGTAGTGCTGGTTTCCCGTTTAGACCCAATCAAATATCTTTTCGAGAAGCCAGCACTTATCGAAAAGCTAGCTAGGTGGTTACTGCTGCTAGCAGAATTCGATCTCAGATACATGACAAGGAAATCAATAAAAGGAAGGGCTGTAGCAGAGTTCTTGGCAGATCACCCTGTGATAGAGGCCGAAACAGAGGACTTCATGTTCCCCGACGAAGACATCTTGTGTCTCATGGATGATACCTGGCAGCTCTATTTCAATGGAGCATCAAACCAATATGGATATGGCATAGGGGTATTGCTAGTTTCCCCAAACAACTCTCATATTCCTTTGTCATATGAACTAAGGTTTGAAGTCACCAATAACCAAGCTGAATACGAGGCTTGCATTGCTGGGATGGAGGTAGCCCTGGAACTAGGGGCAAAAAGGGTAGAAGTCATTGGGGATTCAAACCTGGTGGTGTCTCAAGCGAGAGGAGACTAGAAGGTCAAGGAAGACACATTGAAACTATATCACTCTGTGCTGGAAGATCTAATTCCACAATTCGATTCCGTTATCTTCACGCATACTCCCCGAGTAAGCAATAGATTTGCAGATGCACTGGCAACATTGGCGTCTATGGTCGAAATACCCCTGGGGTTCACAATGCGGCCTCTTATGATCGAACAAAAGGTCAAACCAGCATGCAAGTGTACCTTCGCCGAAGAAGGTGAAGACGATGGCAAGCCATGGTATGAAGACGTGAAGAAATTCCTGGAAGAAGGAGAATACCCATCCGAGGCCACCTCAAAGGACAAAACGGCTCTGCGGAAGTTTGCCGCCCAATTTGTAATATGCGGAGGAGCATTATATCGAAGGGCATACTTGGGTCCAAGTCAACTTTGCGTCACAACAGAGGACAACCGCAAGATAATGGAGGAAACACACGAAGGAATTTGTGGGCCACACATGAATGGGGCAACAATGGCAAAGAAGATCCTACGTCAGGGATATTACTGGACCACAATGGAGGCCGACTATGCTGACTATGTCCGCCAATGTTACAAATGCCAAACTCACGCTGATCGCATGCGTATTCCCTCTACGGAATTATATAGCATGACATCCCCTTGGCCATTCTCCACCTGGGGGATAGACGTCATTGGAAGTATAAATCCAAAGGGAAAATACAAGCATCAATTCATTCTAGTGGCTATCGACTACTTCACCAAGTGGGTAGAGGCAGCCTCTTACGCTACCCTCAAAGCCACACATGTGGCCAAGTTTATCCGCACCAATATCATCTATCGGTATGGTGTACCCCACGAGTTCATCTGTGATAATGGATCACACTTTAAGGGGGCAACGAAGAAGCTTTTTGCCAAATTTGGGATACAGAATCACCGGTCATCTACTTATCGACCTCAAACTAATGGAGCAGTTGAGGCTGCAAATAAGAACATCAAGAGGATTCTGCGGAAGACTACCGACACCTACATGGACTGGCCGAAATGCTACCTCTGGCACTATGGGGTTATCGAACGACTGAAAGGACTTCAACTGGGGCCACTCCCTACTCCTTGGTCTATGGGATGGAAGCCATCCTGCCCATCGAACTAGAATTACCCTCACTAAGGGGTCTGGCTGAGACTGGAATGATCGAAGAGGACTGGGTTCAAAACCGCTACGACGAGTTAGCATTACTAGACGAAAAGAGGCTGAGAGTGTTATACCATGTGCAAGGGTATCAACGCCGCATTGCACGAGCATTCAACAAAAAGGTAAAGCCAAGAGACATCAAAGTAGGAGACATGGTGCTCAAAGCAATCCGTCGCCACATTTCAGACCCGAGGGGCAAGTTTAGACTGAATTGGGGAGGCCCCTACCTTATCAAACGCATACTTTCTGGAGGAGCAACATACATTGCAGACTTAGATGGAATGAAATTCGCAACGCCAGTCAACATTGACAAGCTGAGGAAGTATTACCCCTGAGAGATGCTCGTTGGGCCGAAAACCACAAGGGTGGGCGGACAAGCAAAAATTAGAGCAGCTTGCTAGGTCGAAAACCCGCAAGGGCGGCTTAGGCAAAAACTAAGGCATAAATAAAACGCTCGCTAGACCGAAAACCCGCAAGGGCGGTTTTTAGGCAAAATTAAATAGCACAAAAGGAAAGGAAAATACTCGAGTGGACCCTGACTAAAACAAAACAAGTCTTGTCTGTTGGAACTACGTTTATGGCCTGATTCCCTCCATGGGATACGTAGGCAATCTCTAGTTTGAGATTCGGCCGCTGCTATCATCATCATCACTTCCAAAATTTCTAGGTCTATCCTAAAAACATGTTCACTATCAAACTATGGCAATAACATCTTCAAATAAAACGGCCAAATGTTTTATTATTTCCAAAGGAAAAGGAAAAGCAAACCTAAACAATTCTCAATCTATGGAAGCTAGAATCAAACAACATCTTTTGAAAAACATAAGCAAAGTGTCAATCTCTAGGTCTTCCTTCTCTTTGCACTTTTATCCTCCAAAAGGTTTTTCTTTAGCCAGCGCTTATAAGAACCTGATAGCTTGTCAGTAGAATTCTCAGCAACCTTCTGCATCACCCTCTTCGGCCAAAGACGTAGCACATTGCGATGAAAGCTGGCATCGTGAACCTTGGAAACAGCGTACTCAGGGTCACCCAGGATTGCGGTTTGTTCAGCCCCGAACTGCCTTTGAAAGCGAGCAAGAAAGTAGAAGATGACTCGAGTGATACCGATCACTGCTACACCAAAATGGTTCATGGTACTCACAGTCATACTCTCAACACCATACCAGGGGCAAACCCATCGAATCCGATCGCCCCTGCGAGTTTTCATCCATACTTCCCAAGCAGCCTCAGTTGGAAACTGTCTAATCATACGATGCTTCGTACAGTGGTCTGAGCTATAGGGAAGTTACTCTGGCACATCCCATACCCTCAGCTTCTCAAATAACCATACCTAGAGAACAAGGAAAAATTGTGAGTTGAGAGAACATGTGAGTCAAAACAAAAGAGTGATGAGTGAAAAGATAAATTGACAAATAAATAAACAAAGAGCGAACCTGCAGTAGCAAAGGACTGCCTGAGAACTGGGCTGCGGGATCACCCTTCATCACATCAAGACCCATCAAGGTCTCTGCCAACACTAAGCCAGCGAAACTTACACGGTTTCTAATTTGTTGAGCAAAATCAAGTAACATGGAATCAGCATAGCCAGAGGAAGGGCCAAGCAAGTAATAATGGGGAAGATAGATGCACAATGCATGAAAGCACGCCTTCTGTTGAGAAACTTGATGATGAGCTTCAGCTGTGGCAAAACGCTGAACAAACTGTAGGATTTCCAGCCTTCCATTCACCATGAAAAACCTAACTTCATGTTTCTGAACTTGGAGTAAATCCTTCAAAAGATTACCTCGGTTGAACAATGGGTTAGGGATAATGAGACCTTCTCTATCCGAATGACCCATGATGGCCGCAAACTCCTCAAAGGTAGGACACAATTCCTCTCTCCTAAATCGAAAGACATGAAAGGCAGGATCCCACAAGCTAGTGGATGCCCTAAGGAAAGCAAAATTCATAGGAATTTGACGAAGGGAGAATAGAAAGTCCATACCAAAGGACTTGAAATGCAAACGGTTGAGGCTGTTAAAGGAATTCAACCACTGATCTAGGACTGGTTGCGCCATGTACAAAGCAACTGTCGCTGACGATGCTATCAAGTTCATAGAACGCATACTTATAGGCTAAGTCGAGTACTAGTTCGAATCGGAATCAGATTCTAAATCCTCAGTAACCTAGTCGGTCTCTCGGCCGACACTTTGATCTAACGGCCGAAGGATCAGTCCATCGGCCTGTGAAAATTAGGGTTGACCTAAAAGTCAAACCCAGGTAGACGAAACGATCCTTCGGCCACCTGATCAAAGGTTCGGCCACATAATCGATAGATCGACCGCCATAACGGCTATTTTGCAGAGCACTTCCACGGTTCAGACCAGTTCACCAAAATTTTCAAACACTAAACGAAACGGCACAGCAACAACGTACACAATCATATATCAGAGCAAAAGACTTTGTTTCATATAACGAAAGCTTTTTACATCACAAGGTGGATCATCCCGCATTTCCTAAACAAACTATACATCAGTTCCCTGTCAAACTAACCTATGCAGGAAGAGAAAAACAAAAACAAAAAAAAAAGGGAAGGAGAAGGAGAAGGAGAAGGAGAAGAGGATGCCGAATCTTCTAGTGGTCCGAACACTAGAGACCAGCTGCAAAAAAGAAGAGGACACTCCCAGGATGACGTATACCAAAGAAGCACTGTGGTGCAAGAAAGACACCGGATGGCACAGAAAAACCATCATACCACGTACAAGCACCATCCCGGGAGTTCCGCGTCACGGAAGCCAGCCACCCATGCGAGGGTCCTTAATCAAGCATCAAGACAAGACCAACAGCAGCGCGGTCTCCCCCCGCGCACACCGACCACACTTGCGCGCTGCCCATTGCTCGGACCCAATGAAACGCCGAAGGAAGCAGTCTTCGGAGGCAGAGGGGATGAGGGGGTCTTCGGTTGCAGGAAAAAGCAGGAGAAATGAGAAAACGAAATGCTGATCTGGGCCTTTAAATAGACCTCTGGAATTAGGACTTTTCACGGCCGGTTCATCAATGTCTCGGCTGAGACATCTTTATCTCGGCCACCAGATCGATCTCCTGGCCCTCCAATCAGTTCCCCTCAGCGGCATCAGATCTTGCTCAATGCACCAACTCAAAAATTATGGACTTCTGGGTCCTCGACCAACAAAGTATCCTTGGGGGCACCCCCGAGCAAACGTAACGTGGTCAGAACTAGCCTTGGGGGCATACCCGAGCATGAAAGACATCAGAGCCTACAAAGGCAATGAACTCACCGGATGCTGGTCACTTGATCACTAAGGATTACCAAACCCAAGCTCTTGCTCCACAGCTCCTTGCACCATCAAGTCACTCCGCAGCCCCGTGGCTTCACCATCATTCAACAACTCTAAGCTCGCCTAGCAACATCACCCTTACACTCAGCAGCTCCGTGCTCACAATCCCCCATGGCTCTATGCTTATTCACTCAACAACATCCCGCCTACCATCATAAGCTCAGTAGCTCTTGCTCGCTAAAATCAGTAGTTCAGTGCCCAAGATTACTCAACAATACACAAACAACACTTGCACTCGTCACCATCAGCGGCTTTACGCCCATGCTCACTATCATTCAACAGTTCTGAACTCACAACTCAGTGGCTCCCCGCCCATATTTACCATTAGCAGCTCTACGCTCGTTATCCCAAAATGCAGGCTCTACGCCTATAACCATCTCATAAGCTCGCCCAGCAGCTGTATGCCCGCATCTATCATCTCAACAGCTCCACTCAAGCGATCTCAACAGCTCCAAGCTCACTATCATGGCTCTACGCCCGTGCTCACGATCACTTAGTAGCTCCAAGCTCGCTATCACCCAGCAGCTCTACGCTTGCTACTTCAACTGGCTCTACGCCCGTATTCCCCATCTCAGCGGCTCCTAGCCCACCATCTCAGCGGCTCCAAGCCCATTATCATAGCGGCTCTACGCCCGTATTCCCCATCTCAGCGACTCCAAGCCCACCATCTCAGCGGCTCTAAACCCATTATCATAGCGGCTCTACGCCCGTATTCACCATCTCTATCACTCAGCGGCTCCAAGGCCATTATCGCAGCGGCTACAAGCCCATTTCTCAACAGGCTCCACGCTAGCCAATTCAGCGACTCCAAGCCCTCAACTCAGCAGCTCTACGCTCGCAATCCTAGCAGCAGGCTTTACGCCTATAATCATACTCAAGCAATCTCAGCGGCTCTACGCCCATTATCTCAGCTGGCTCTACGCCACCCCAAGCAAGATATCATCTATTCTCAAGATATATGCTTGAATGCTCAAAATCCAACATTTTGAATGCTCGAAGCTCTTCGAATGCCCAACCACTTTGTACTGGATGCTCAAGTTCTACACTTGAATGCTCAAGCTCTACGCTTGAATGCCCAACCACTGCGTACTGGATGCTTAAAGCTTGTACTTTGAATGCTCGGATTCTACCATCCGAATGCTCGAGCTCTACGCTCTGAATGCTCAAGTCCGGAACTTGAAAGAAGCTCTAAGCTTAAAATCAAACACACACGCACGGGCCCATGCACACATCGCATCAATTGCATCCCATTATCACATCGAGTCTGCATCATCATATCTGCCCATATCTAACAATCATCATCACCATCACATATACATACTCTGCATATCTCTCATTTAATAGGTCAATCCTGCAAATCAACCGGCTCTACACCTCGGTTTTATTGATCGGTCCAATGCCTTGATCCTTTGGCTCCATGCCAAAACTTATGACGAGAAAGCTCCGTGCACAGACCATCAGAATACAACCAGCTCTACGCTTCGGTTCAAATCACATCAAGCTCTAAGCTCCAACTCCTTTGGCTCTATGCCAAAACTTATGATGAGAAAGCTCCGTGTACAGACCATTAGAATGCAACCGGCTCTACGCCTCGGTTCAAATTACGTCAAGCTCTAAGCTTCGACACCTCAGGTTTTCGCCTTATGATCATTACCAGTTCCGCGCTTCAGTTCTATCAGGCTCAAAGCTCTAATCTCCTCAGGCCCTCGCCTCATGACCACAGCAGGCTCTACGCCTCAATTCTGTCAAGCTCCTCAGGCTCTCGCCTTGTGACTACAACTGGCTCCGTGCCTCGGTTCCATCACAACCTACCATTCTCCAGGCTCTCACCTCATAATTACCAAACCGGCTCTGCGCCTCGGTTCCTTCATCTCAACGCTCCATGCTCTAGTTACTGGCCTCGCGCCCCCCATATCTCAAAAATGGCATCCAACATGTCTCTAGAAGATGGCTTGGGTTCCACCCCAAATCTCAAAACAACGTCTGATTCATCCCCAGCAGATGACTTGGATTCCACCCCAATTACATCAATTCCTTCTAGCTCATTCGCAAGGATAGGCTATTCTACCAACCTCCCTTCAGTCAAAATAAGGATGATCAAGAAAAGCAAACGCATCTGCCGTGTACTGATCTACCCCAAAATACTAAGGAAGCTCTCCGCAAAAATTCTCCGGCAGGCCCGCGCTCCTTCAACTATCCTCCGCCAAAATCCTGGCTTAATTCAGGTACGTTGCTCTACGGCTTTTAAGCCCGAAGGTACGTCTTCTGTCTCTAACCCTCCAAACTTTTTCTTTTTCTTTACTGCCCTTCCGAACTACGGTTGGTCTGAATTTCCCCTGTGAAATACGTAGGCAGCCTCCTGGCCCGACCATAACAAAAACCTTTTTCGAAAACCCCTTGGAATAGTGGTTGGACCAAATTGAGTTGTTTTTACAGCTTTGACTCTTACTCAAACATGTCTCGCGATCCGTCTGAGTTCAGTCAAAGAGGGGCATCTGTAGACACCCCAATTTGGCCTAACGATTATTTCAAGTCCCACCTTGGGACCATCCCGATGATGAAATGGATACAATGATTGCTGATTGCCTTCTTGTGAACCTTAGGACTTTCGGTAAGAACTTTGAGCCACTTAGAGGACCCAATCCATAGTCATATAGCCTTTCAGACAGAAAATACAGAATCCTAGGAGAATCCATCTGTCGGCCGTGACATTGATCTCACGGCCTTAACATCATTTCTTCACCCGAGCAACCTATTGCTTGAAAATCTCCCTGAGAGATCAATCCCACGGCTGTAAAATCTATCATTCGGCCGCAGCATCATTTCCTCGGCCGCCAGATCCTTTCTACGGCCGCCAGATTGTCTATTTTCCAGACTCTGGAACGTTCTGTCGATTGTTTGATCCAACTACGATACCTCCCCGATGCGTTCGGGCTACGCTCAGAGATCACCACGAAGAGTTTGTATTACATTGCAATTGCAATTGCAATTGCAATCGTGTGTTTTGATTGGCCAGAGTGAGTCACCAATTGCCTATATAAAGGGCCTTTGGGTTCCGAAAATAAAAAAAATCAGATTCATATACACACACCCTCTCAAGCCACGAAACCCTGCAGAAATACTCTCTCAAATCCCCTCTTCAAAAGCCCTAACCTTCCGAAGGCAGCCATCAATCTGACGATCAAACCCCGAAGTTCAAACCCTAACCCTAGGGTTTTCAAAGAAGCAATCAGTCAATCACCATCAATCCGAAGCAATCAAGCAACTGAGGGATCAAGGTGGTGAGGCCCAACGGCCTCTAGTTTGATTTATTTACTGTATTTTTTCTTAATCGTAGCGTTTTGATTATCTGCTAACTTTTCTGTCTGGTGTGAGGAAGAACACCAACCGGGGTTTCGATCCCTCGGCCGGTACATAAAACCAGGAGGATCCCTCGGCTGTGACATCCATTCACCGGCCGCGGGATCCATTTCCCTGGGACAGTTTGTTTTGTGTTCTGCTTTCTGATGCATGTTTCAATTACAGTCTTGGCTCACCATTAACTGCTTAAAGGCTAAAAAACAGACTACGTGCTACAATTAAATGAAGCAAGTACATGTCTTATGTTGAATAACTATGGGCTAGTCCCATGACTGGGCAGAGAGGGGTGCCTAACACCTTCCCCTTACTGTACTTTTGGCTCCCGTACCCAGAATCTCTATCTATTTTCCTAGTTTTACTAAACTAGGTGGCAACTTTATTTTGATGATAACCGCTATCGTGTGGCGATGTTCCTAGCCATGGGAATGTCCACGATCTTGGTTTATGAAGCAAGCAACCAATCGAGCAAACAAACGATCAATCTGTATGGTAATGCCCCGCTCCAGGGAGGTGTCTACACCGAAAAGGAAAAAGGATACCCCGTAGTTTTGAGAAAGGAAATAATTCGGACTTCAGACTGTCACAAAGTTTGTAATGCATTACTGGATGCTAAAATCTAACATATCTGTTATTTTGAAGGGTTTCAAGCATCAAGAGCAAATCAAGTCATCCAATGGCGGCTGCACTTATTGACTATGCATAGACGCTTTCCATCGAGGTGAAACCTGAAAGAGTGGAAGAATTTGAAAATTTTTGAGGAGAAGGGGTTCATGGGAAAATTGATGGGAAGGATGTCTATGTTGGAAACCAAAAAATTGCATTGAGAGCCAGGTGTGCGACAGGTGAAGAGCTTCACCCATACTTTCAATCTTATTCTGAAACAACAAGATTTACAGTAATGCAATTGAAAGTGTTATCTCTGGGGGAGTATTTTATTTTGAGGGGTAAACTTCGATTGCCCCGTTGTGATTAGTGCTTAGGGAGGATTACCTTCACAACATTTTGAAACTAGCACATAATGCCGCATGTTTTGTGGACCAAAGCGCATAGGCAATCAAAGTGAAATTTGCTCTATTTTTAACATGAAATTGTTGGTGGACTCCAATCCTACTGCATTTGCTGCTGCGTCTTTTTCTTTGTCCTATTCGACCTTATCATTAGACTCATTTCAAACTATTTTCAGCTCCAAGCATAGGTCACTGTGGTGAAGGAAAGTCCGTTGGTTACATATTCTTGGGAGCGGCTCCAGCTGGAATTTTTAGCCTCTCTGATAGTTGTCGAACTGGTGTAAAAGAAGCGATCAACGAGTTGAAGTCAATGAGCATCAAAACTGTTATGCTGACCTGAGATAGCCACGAGGCAGCCATAGAAGCACAAAAACAGATGAAGGGTCAACCCTAAAATTCCAAAAATTGGCTGGCATACAAGATAGTATTTTGTAAGCAATGGCAAATTGCAGCAAGCCACTAGGGGGGACAACATCCCCACAAAATTTTTCTAAAACTGCACTTTGGTCTACATATTTTAATTTTTATTACAGGTTATATCCTCCAAAATAGCATAAATGCCCCCATTTAGATCGATTTAATAGTTGTCAACTCTGAACAAAATATTCCCGACTGCATTGCTGCTTCCAAACATTGATTTTTCTTCGTATTTT
This sequence comes from Rhododendron griersonianum, assembly GCA_018127125.1. NCBI lineage: Eukaryota > Viridiplantae > Streptophyta > Magnoliopsida > Ericales > Ericaceae > Rhododendron > Rhododendron griersonianum. The sequence continues at coordinate 28,582,991 of CM030792.1, read as the reverse complement.
TATAAATTGCTAAGAGAGGAGATGAATTTTTTTGAACAGCTAGTGGGTGCTCTGGGCGTAGTGCATGACGGTCTACTTCCCAAAGACAAGGCACAAATCATATCTAACTTTTAGAAAGAAGCTCCAACAGCCATGGTGGGTGATGGAGTGAATGATGCCCCTGCATTATTCGCAACACATGTCTACCAACAACTGCTTGCTAAGACATCATTGAAATCATAGTTGATATCAAATACTACGATGTGCTACTTCTACCAAAACAAAGCCACGTATTGCAAAATGTTTTCTTTTTTTACTTGCTCCTGACTTGCTCTTCTTAGAAGCGTAAGATCATAAAAAAAATTAACATAATTTCTCCTACAATAACACCTCAATATTTCACTATTATCACCACTATGAGAACAAAAAAAACTTGCAGATAACAAATCAACAAATGAGCACGTGAAAACGTGCGAAATATGTGCATTAGAGCATCCACAATGTAATAATCAAAATTAAAAGATAGCTAAAATTAGCAATATGTACTTAAAAAATTGCTCACATTGTAATAATCAAAATTAACAACTTCCTAACCAATAATCAAATTTGGGCATTTGAATAATTAAAAATAGCAATATTTTTGCCAATAGCCAAAAAGTTGGGGTGGACCCATTGATTTTGATTATGGGTACAAAATGAACAATATGGGACTTCACATTATTACCTTTAGCAACCCTCTAAATGAATAATCAAAAGTTAACGTAACAAATTCTGATTATTCACTTTTGATGGATGCCCTTACACTAGTATGTATACAGAGAGAGAGAAAAGCGAGACCCTCAAAAGCAGCAAAAATTAACTAAAACCCTTCCCCTTCCCGCTGTTTTCTAATTCTACCCAATCTCTCTCTCTCTCTCTCTCTCTCTCTCTCAAAATCTCTCTTTTATCTTCTCTCTCTACCTTGTCCAAATCCATTAATTCAGATACGCACACACAGAGCCATGTGTACGAGTAGCATCACGAAGGAGAAACCCTAGTTCCAATCTCCATTTCTGTGAACTTAGGTTTTTCCACAAATTTTGATTCGGTACGTCGATAGATACATTGAATTTGGAGAGAGATAGAGATGGAGGGAATACAGAATCCGCCATCGAGGACTGTGGACGAGGTCTTCAGCGATTTCAAAGGCAGAAGGGCTGGCTTAATCAAGGCTCTCACCATTGGTTCGTTATCAATTTTCCACCTTTCTCTGTGTTATATGGATACATGGGCATATGTGTGTGTAGATATATATATATATATATATTTATAGACATATACATACAGTCCTTTTCACAAAAAAAAAACTGCTCAAATCAAGCTCTTTTTGGTCATTTTTTTATGCCGATTTCTCGTGGGTACGTTCTAAACACATACACATTGAGCGGCTCGGATTATCAAAATTTGATCGAAAAAGGAGAGTCTGCATTTTAAGAGGTCCTCATTTGAAACTTTCCCTATACATAATATGCATATATGTGTGAATGGACATGTATTCCTGTATGTATTCCTATGTATACTACCAGCTGCTTGGGTTGGATATGAAATTTGCACATGCTATTTGAGTGGGCCCCTTTCATCGCAAACTAAAAAATTGAAATAGCCCACAATCCAATATGACATACTATGACAGTCCCAAAAAAAGACTGCGCAGAATGGACAAAAAAGCGTGGCTACACATGACAGACCTAAATGCAGTTGCACGTGAGGGGTTGTTAAAGAATAGTTCCATGTTCTTTGGGTATGGGCTATGAAGCACGGATACTCTATTTTGGCCTCCGTATCACGTATCGTATCCGTATTGGATAACGATACTCTCGGATACGTATCCGATACGTTTTTTAAAGTATCCTGCTTTTAGAATTATTTTTTGGTATCCCGATACGTTTCGGATACACGCGGATACGTATTGGATACGCTCGGATACATTTTGGATACGCGCGAGTGTAAATACGTTTTTTTTTATTTTTATAATCAGGGTAAATACGTTATTAATTAAATATATGGGTTAAAATTGCAATTAAAAGTTAGAATTATATTTTTCTTTTTCCCCCACCAATCGACACTAGAAACACACAAACGATATCCTATCTTTCATCTCTCATCTCTCTCGACAACCTTGTCTCTCTCTCTCTCTCTCATTGTGTGTATGTATATATGTGTATATATAACTATATAGATACAGTTAATATATAACTAAATGTAAATATATCTCTCTCGGCATGTGAAATGATGAACTTGTGTAATGGAAAACTTTAATCATTAATAGAATTTTAGGAATTAAAAATTATATATATAATATATTTTTTATTTACTTTTATATTCAACGTATCCCCTAATGTATCGTATCCTTCTTTTAGGAAAAATCACGTATCTGCGTATCCGTATCGTATCGTGTCCGTATCCCGTATCCGTATCCGTGCTTCTTAGGGTATGGGATAGTAGATCACTTAATCATGAGGATCTCTTCACTCCTTGCCAATTGGTTTTGGGTTGGGTAGAAAGTTTCACATGGATTGGTGTTCACAACAAAAGGTTGTACCCTTTGTAATGTTGATTATAATATATATCGCCTTTCTTTTGTCCAATCATACTGATCGGTAGTTTTGATATGCAGAAGTAGAGAAGTTTTATCAGCAGTGCGATCCTGGTGAGTGCCTCTCTTTTCCCTATTTTCCTGCACATGTATATGTATGTCGATCTTCGAATTTGGATACTGATTATAGCCATCACTTATCTGCACTCTTATGGGCTTGGACTAGTCCGAGTACATGTAGTCCTCATCCTGCATATACCATGTTATTACGAGGCCTAAGCCATAGTTTAAAGGGAAGTGAGAAATGCGGTATTTGATAGATAAAATCAAGTCCTTATGACCCTCTCCAGCTTATAATTATGTCATTTTGGAGGCTTAATTGATGGAAAATGGCAGCACCCGATAAAAGGCTATAAAAGACTTGGATTAGATGGTTCTAAGGCCCAAGCCTTAATTTGGCATATGCTGGATGATGTGGGGTCTACTTGGGATATTTACTAGAACATTAAAGGCTATGACTTTTCATGAGCCTTGTGTCTTTTCATTTAGAGAAGTTTGACCACACATTTAATGCATTCGACCATTATGTAACACATTCATAATATCCATCCATCTAGGGAATAGGAATAGTTATCTGCATTCACACATTCATTCTACCCAGACGTATTGGGAATAGGGGTAGTTATTTGCATTCAACTATTATGGAGTCTATATAAGTCATGTAACCTCAAGAGCTTGAATTATGATTGAATGAATGAAAAATTGGCTTCAAGCTTTTATGATTGTGTGATGCAATCCCATTCTTTGGTGTGACGCTAAAGAGGCTTTAGGTGTGATCCCTTTGGTAACCTAGGGGTGAGGCCTAGATCAATCCTTCCCTAACTCTTCTCTCCTTACAAAATACTGTTCACGTCTACTGTTCACAGCCCCAAAACAGCCATTTTTCTTGTGTTTGATCATACCTAGCCCTATTCCAAATCTGTCCTACATCATTAATAGAGTAGGTCGAACCATTTGTTGTTCGTTTTCAATGCTGAGAAGGTGTATGGGCTTTGGCCTAACTAATCAAGAGTACTTGGATCTCTCTCTTGCACATTTACAACTTAATTACTAGGTCTAAGCCGTAGATTTAAGGATGAACTCAAGTTCTTATGACTGTCCTAGCTGATAATTGTGTTATTTTGGAGGCCCAAGAGAGTCTGTCCATTTGTTACTTGGAACAATACTTTTGAAGCACTTTTAGCATAAAACAAGGTCAAGCTTGAATCGTGATAGTGGCTTCTTATTGGTTCTCAGAGTTATCATGTGTTATTCAGTCAGTGTTCAGTGAAGTCCATGATTTACATTCCGGATGTCTTATCTTTTTTGAAATGCCACTTGTTACTCTCCTTAACTATTTAATACTTACAGTTGCTGTCGGATTCCTCATTTTCTGCGTGTTAGTAGTGATCCTTAAAGTACAGGACTTGGCTTATGTTTGGTACTGGTTGTTGTTAACTACGACACTTGACAGTGTGTTATTGCTACCAAAAAGAAAATATTTTTAGAAGTCGAAAACCTTTTGTGGTTTTGTACGTATGAAATGGAACCTAATGCATGGCTGCCCCCAGTGGCTTTAGGCGTAATTTTGGACAGAGTGCTGACTGTACTAGAAGGATTATGTATTATGACAAATATCATCATGTTCTAGTTTATCTTGATCATGTGAATGCATCAAGTTTATTGATTGTGCATCATTTGGCATACTTGTCGGTACGTTCTAGCCTTTGATAAATGCAGTAGGGTTTCTATGTTTTTCACCATTGGCTGATGCCTGGAAGTAATGGTTCTTTGGCTGGTTTAAGCTTGTTGAATATTGTGTCATGATGCTTGTGATGAGTAAGCTGAGAGTAGAGCAAGGATGATGTAGGACAAAAATGGAGAGTTTTTGTATTTTATTTTTATTGCTTTAGAATAAGATTTTGACTAGGAATATTTTCGTTTAGGTTAGAATTATTAACTTTCCGTATTCAGTTTGATTTTGATTTCTACCTTTATTAGGATTCTTGGTCTACAAGAATTAGAATTTTATTTTAATTAATTAGGAAATATCTTTTATTTAATGCCGCTTGTTTTGGCATGTTTTATTATTTCTTTTACAGTAGGATTTTTAGGGTTAAGGTCTTATAAATAGGGCTGTAACCTATTCAATTATTCAACTTTTAAACTTTTTATCAATAATATTCAGACTTTGTCTCTTTCTCTCGTGGACTCGAGTTTATCATTCGTTCTATTAGTACGCAACTAATCTCTTTGTTAATTCCGCTGCGTCAAGTGGTATCAGAGCCACGCTTTTCCTGGTTCGATGGCACCAAACACAGATGAAGACACACCCATTGACGTTGGTCGTGGGCTTGCTGACCTAAGGAAGATGAAGGAGGAAACCCGAACACAGTTGCGGAATCGAAGCACTTAGTTAGCCGAGATCCGTCAGGATAATCGTACTCAGTTCGCAGAGATCCGTGAGTTGCTGCAGGGGTTGACTCTACAAAATCGCCAAAGGCCAGAAAGGGTTGAGAAGGATCGCGCGTTGGGATTTGCCCATCACCAACCTCCTAACCAGAATAGGAACCACGTTGAGGGATTTGCCCGCAACCAACCTATTCATCAAAACGTCTTCGGAGGATATTCTTATTATCACTACGATAGTAGGAATAAATTTGAAGGCAAGCTATTTGAGAATCATGATGATTATCAGTCAATAAAGTGGCAACCAAATTTCAGGTATTATAATAATTTACCTAAATTTAGTGGTTCTGAATATTTTGAGGATATTCTAGATTGGATACTTAATCTTGAGGATGCTTTTGAGTATATGAAAATCTCGAATGGAGAAAAGTGGAAGTACGTGTTGTTAAAGCTTACAGGTCCAGCCCTAGATTGGTGGTTAGACTTGCAATCTTTGCGAGATCAACAGAACAAACGCCATATTTGTGCATGGTCAAGAATAAAAAAATGTCTGATGGAGAGATTTTTGCCGCATAATTATAAACAATTGTTGGATGAAAAGTACGGATCAAATCAACAGAATACAACTACTTTTGCCAAAGATGTCATTGAAGAAATTGATAAGGTGGTCATAGAGGGAGTTGATGATAAAAAAATTGAAACAGATGTTGGCAATCAAGTTGTTGAGGGCCAAAAGAGTTATCCATTGAAGATGGTTGATACTAAAATTTGTGTTAAAGAGGAGCCGAGCTCGCTTCAAGTGGATCACGGTGACCTCGACAATTGGGTTTTGCTAACTAGGGATGATTTTATTGAAAACGTCCCAAGTAATATTAGAGAGAAAGAGGATGGGGGGAAAGAGGAGATGTTTGTTGATAGCCCAGCTGAGTTAATTCTTTCAGTTGCTAATTGGGAAGCAATGACTTGTGAAATTGAAGAGAGTTCGGAGAAAAAAGATGATAGGCGGGATGCGGGGGCACATGAGTCAACCAATGGACATCACCTCAAAGCTCTTATCGGTCAACATTCATCACTTGAGGGGAATATCAGTGGTCTAGTTGATGGACCTCATGAAGAAAAACTGGAATTTCTGTATGACGTTCAATTTATTGATTTTCTTGGGTTGGAGCAGATTGAGTTTTCACTCAATGCTCGTATTGTGGAAATCGTCAATCAATTGAAGTGTGCAGGAAAACTATCTTGGCAAGCGTACTTTTATTGGAAGACGAGCGAGAAGTTGAAATATTCCAAATATCTATTTCTTTGGAAGGGAAGGTGGCAAGTTTCTAATGAGAACTCGAGGGCGAGTTCTTTTGAAGAAAAGGAGACTGATGTAGGACAAAAATGGAGAGTTTTTGTATTTTATTTTTATTGCTTTAGAATAAGATTTTGACTAGGAATATTTTCGTTTAGGTTAGAATTATTAACTTTCCGTATTCAGTTTGATTTTGATTTCTACCTTTATTAGGATTCTTGGTCTACAAGAATTAGAATTTTATTTTAATTAATTAGGAAATATCTTTTATTTAATGCCGCTTGTTTTGGCATGTTTTATTATTTCTTTTACAGTAGGATTTTTAGGGTTAAGGTCTTATAAATAGGGCTGTAACCTATTCAATTATTCAACTTTTAAACTTTTTATCAATAATATTCAGACTTTGTCTCTTTCTCTCGTGGACTCGAGTTTATCATTCGTTCTATTAGTACGCAACTAATCTCTTTGTTAATTCCGCTGCGTCAAAGGATGAGGGAAAAGTGATCAATATTGCATTTCTTGAGGCCTAGGTTGGAAGGCCACCTATGTAGTTGAGAGCTAAGAAGCACCGATACGGATACGGGATACGGATACGATACGATACGGATATGCGGATACGTGATTTTTCCAAAAAGTAGGATACGATACGTTGGGGATACGTTGAATATAAAAATAAAAATAAATAAAAATAAGTTCTGTTTAAAAAAACCCTAAATCAGACAAGAGAGAGAGATGACAGACGAGAGAGAGTGAGAGAGAGAGAGAGACAACAGAGAGAGAGATTTCCGTATAGGTATATTATATGCCTGTATATATATATATGTATACATATATACTTATACAAAACAAGACAGAGAGAGATGAGAGAGAAGAAGAAGACGAGAGAGAGAGAGACGAGAGAGAACAGAGAGATGAGAGAGAGAGAGACTTACAGTCGTCTTCATTGTTGAGAGAGATAAGAGATCGATCGTCTTCTTTTTTTTTGCCTTTCGTTCTCTGTTTTTTACTGGTCCATGGGTAATATGTAGACCTAATTGCAGTTTTGACCCTTCTATTTTAAGTAATAACATTTTTAACCCCGCGCGTATCCAAAACGTATCCCCAACGTATCCGAAACGTATCGGGATACCAAAAATTAAATTAAAAAATAGGATACTCTAAAAAACGTATCGGATACGTATCCGGAGCGTATCCGTATCTGATACGCGTATGGAACGTGATACGTAAGCTAAAATAGAGTATCCGTGCTTCATAGGTTGAGAGGAATGGTTGTTTTTAGCACCATCTGTAATTGTCTTTTAAGTGCTGTTTTCAACCGCAGCTGATTTATCTCATACTATTCTACAACTTCAGGAGGTATAAATCTCAGATTTTTTTTTTTTTCACATTGTTGTTTAGCTTATCTTAATCTCCTTCCAATGTTTTGCCTCCTGACCCCAGCTGCACTTTCCTGTGCTCTCTCCTCAGAAATTTCGTGATTGTATTCCCTGACGCAGCAGTAGTTTGATAATCTGCATTGTTGAAGTTAATGTAAATGTTTGGTTTCTGATCCTATAGTGCCATCCAGTGAGTGATGTCGTAATACATCGGTCTTTCATCCTGTAGCTTCTTATCATTTGAGTTGTTACACTATGAATTACCCCATACTCTGAAGTCTGCTTGTACTTACACTTGCTAGCTAGTACTGGATTGTCAAAGACCTGATTCCATTTCCTAATTCCTTCTGTCTCTCTCCTGAGAGATCTAATCCGATCTCGTTCCCTCACTTCTTTGATGATAGTAGTCGAATGGCCGTTATGTTCCCATATATCGTTGAGTTTAATTTTCACCTTTCAGGCTTTCTGGCTCATTATCGAGCTTGCTTTTGCCTCATTCCCTCTGAAAATGCCTATGCCTATGAAAGGCAAGCGCGGATGTATCAAGCTTGTTGAGCATGGGTATTTCATACCTATCATTAGTGAAATCCGGAAAGGGCGAGAATCTGCTCCTCTAGTGTCCAGTCAAAACGCGATCCCTCATTCCCATCTTTGGTTATGGGCCCACTCTCGTTTGGAGTTTTTCATTTGCTCTAGTTACTCAATCACTATATAAAATGTGACTTCCGTTCTTGGTTGTGCTTAGTGTTTGGCATACCTTAAAATGATGCTAGTATAATGCAAGCTGATTTGCTCAACTTGCACACATTTTTCCTTTTTAGATTTTGAATAAAGATTCTTTTTGCTGGATTAAGTTTTCATTACTCAAGGCAGATATGCTGGTCAATGCTTCCAATTTCTTGATACGGATCAAAAGTTCCTTTAACACTAATGTTTGTACCGAATATTCTATACTTCTGGGCTAGTAATTCTGAATGTTGATAAGGAACATAAACTTTCCTTTCCACCTTAGTTTTCTATGAATTACCTATTTGTTACAATTTACTCAGTTTTTATTTTCGCGTCATTGAAAGGCGAGAGATTTACTGATCGCTCAACATTGTATTATCTGTTAAGAGAAAATGTTGGTTGGAAAGAATGCATCTTTTAAAGGTAATGATAGATACAGAGACATAGAGTTCGTCGTGTATTCTTATTTATGAATGATGACGTTTGCAGAGAAGGATAATTTATGTTTATATGGACTTCCAAATGAGACATGGGAAGTCAACTTGCCTGTTGAAGAGGTGCCTCCTGAGCTTCCTGAGCCGGCACTAGGAATAAACTTTGCCAGGGATGGAATGCAAGAGAAGGACTGGTTGTCCCTTGTTGCAGTTCACAGTGATTCGTGGTTGATTGGAGTTGCCTTCTATTTTGGTGCACGCTTTGGGTTTGGCAAGAGTGAAAGGTAATACTTTTTCGCAGCTACACATTAATATCATGCCTGGATGTCAGATTTCCTTATGTTGGGAGATGTTTGACTACTGATTCCTGTCATCATTAATGGAATATTCAACTCTAATAAATCATCATTATCATAGAGTATGCTCTTTAGTGGATTAGTCACGTACTCACGTTATGCAGTTCAATTTCCAGAACAACTTCACTTGCCTAGTACTTCTGGTTCATTTCCCGGTTTTCTGTTCTCAAGCATCACATTTTTATGCATCTAAGTTGCTTCAACTTATCCTCTCCCTCCACTCTCTTCATTTAAATGAAATACACTGGCTATATCGACTACATAGACTTTTTTTTGTTATGCATATTGTCTTGTGTGTACATTTTCGATTTCCCAGAATCACCAGTCAGGCCTATATGGAGATCAAGTTACCTACTTACCTCCAAACGTACATTTATCATATATTGAAACTACATTCTTTATTTGGCAGAACTCATAGTTTTTCATTTACATGCATGTTGGTCCTGTATTTTACCAAAATCACATGCAACAACTTTCTCTAAGTAGTTGTAAGGCTGGGCAGGCTCTAAATGCTGCGCTTATCCTTTGATCAGTGTTTTCTGTTTGTTTGAGGAATTCGCGGAATGCCACTTTGCTCTTGTTGTTGGTTGTTAATAAAATTTCCCCCCCCCCCACCCCCAAAAAAAAAAAAAAAAAAAAAACTTTCTCAGTCTTAAACACATAAGCCACAGCTGCTCTGATGGTCACACCTTTACCTTCCCTGGTGTTTTGAGTTGGTGGGTTGGGAGTGTTAGGAGAATCCATGGTTCTCTATCCTAGGCATGGACTCTCTCTTTAACTCTAATTGCCTTGTGGAAGGACTTGCCTGCACCAAATTTTGTTTCATTCTCTTTTCAATTGGATTTCTGCATTTACTGCTGTCGACTTGTTACTGATGGGTTTTGCAGAAAATTAAGGAAGAGGAATGAGATGGGTATTTACCTTTTAATTCGTTATCTGAGTGCCTATTTTGACGTTACGAATTCTTTCTGGAATTTGATCAGTTGTATTGGCTGGATGGGAGGACCATTTGTTTCCTTTGTCCAAAAGATGAAAGATAGTGAAGTTCTGAGGCTTGCTACACAACATTGGCTTTCTATAGTTGCACAGAAAATGGGGATCATGCTGCCTTGTTTTATGAACCTGAAATTCTGTACAAAATAGTGTATAGTTAATTCCTTAGGCTTTTCCATTACATATTCTTGCATGCATGGAAGTATATTCTAAAAATTGGCTGATCCTGGTACAATAGGTTTGTTTAATGATGTAGTAGCTATTTTAAAATATCTGAACCCTATATATGCTTTTACATGGTGTTTAATTTATAGCTTAGCAAGGGGGTATTTTACTTCATCTCTATCTCTTGTTTTGGGGTGTCAATTCTTTTTAAAACATTGACGCTTTGCGGGCAATTTTCTTCCTTTTCAGTGTTAGTTTTCTATGGTGGTGGACTTGTGGTGGTGGTGGAGGAGTTTGGTTTGGAACCATGGGATCGAATAGATGGTGTACTTTTTTTTCCTTGATAAGCAGTTGATACATGGCCATCTAAGAAGCACGGATACGGATACGATATGATACGCATGATTTTTCCAAAAAGAAGGATACGATACGTTGGGGGATGCGTTGAATATAAAAGTAAATAAAAAATATAATATATATAATTTTTAATTCCTAAAATTTCATTAATAAATTTTCCATTACACAAGTTCACCATTTCACATGCCGAGAGAGATATATTCACGTGTATATATATAATGCGGACGTCCCCTTTTCTCTCCTTTCCCGATTAAAGTTCGATGATCCGAGTTGCTCAATGTGTTCAGAACTTGATTTTAAGGGTACCCGCGAGAAATCAACAAAAAAAATGACCGGGAAGGGCTTGATTTGAGCTGTTTTTATTTGAATCGTTGGATAAAATACAAACAAAAACTGCTTGGATCAAGCCTTTCCAATTTTTAAAATCACGTTCTGAACATATTGAGCGGCTCGGATCATCGCAAATTGGTCGGGAAAAGGACGTCCTTAACTTAATAAGTTAAGGGCGCCTTATGTGAAGATTCGTGTGTGTGTATATATATATATATATAACTGTATCTATATAGTTACTATATATATATATATATATTTACATACACACAACGAGAGAGAGAGTTACAAGGTTGTCGAGGGAGAGGATATCGTCGGTGTGTTTATGGTGTCGTTGGTGGGGGAAAAAGAAAAAAATAGTCCTACTTGCAATTTTAACCCATATATTTTAAGTAATAACATATTTACCCTCACACGTATCCGAAACATATCCGAGCGTATCCAACATGTATCCGCACGTATCAGATACGTATCCGGAGTGTATCCGAGAGTATCCGCGCGTATCCGAAACGTATCGGGATACCCAAAACTAATTCTAAAAGCAGGATACTTTAAAAAGCGTATCGGATATGTATCCGGAGAGTATCCGAGAGGATCGGTATCCGAAACGGATACGATACGTGATACGGAGGCCAAAATAGAGTATCCGTGCTTCATAGATGGCCATAGATGGAATCCGCAACCCCTCTCTTCAACATCACCCATTGGACCAAAACTTTAACTCTCCTTCCCATCCCCTACATACACACTTAAACATTTTGCCAATTTATCGCATTCCTTCTGAGCACACATCCAAGACCAACTGCATGCGACTAATGAGCTTCTGAAGTTGACAACCTCACCAACCTCACCTGTATTTTGCCAGCACCTGCTTTCTCCACCACCTCTCCCTCTCACAAGCAAACCTCCACTATTGCCTGATTGAAGATCTCAACCTCGGGTTGCCCAAACCTCCCTATCTAATAGGAGTGCAAACAGTGTCCCAATCAGTTAGATGGTACTTGAATTCTTCCCCTAGCCCTCCCCATATTATGTTTCGCTGCATTCGGTCTTTCTTTCTTGGCCACCTACCCTGGAGTGGCAAACAGGGACACGAAATAAGTAGGCAGACTTGACAAGGTGCTTTTTAAGGGAAGGTGGACCTCCCATCCTTCGAGAAATATTTCCTTTTCCATCAGGTCAGTCTTTTTCAAAATATATATTTCCTATAACTCCCACACTACCTTGGCCTTAAAATGGTCCCATCTCCCATGGGAGCTTTAAGTACATAGTAGGGAATGATCCAACTCTACAACCCGACACTGAAGCAAGATCATAGATATTGTCAACCTCCCCAACAGCAATCATCTCTGACTTTCACCCATTAACTCTTTAACTTTATCTTAGCCGCAACTCGAGCACTTCTTCAGTTGGCGTGTTTTGGCTATTATGTAGCCTTAGTAATATTGCAACTGTTGGGATTCAATTAGAGCCACTGTAGCATAGGGTTTAATGGCTCGACAATTTGAGCTTCTTTAAGCGAAAGATATGTGTGGCAGAAAGCGTTGCTGTTCTAGTGTGATGCTAGTATTGGAATATTAATTATTTTCTTGAGTAAAGCATTTGCATGGCTCGTTCCATGCTGCGTTGCGCACAGGGGTTGGGCTCGTTTCTCATTAAAATGGTCATGTACTCCATTTGTTTGATTGAATTTTCAAGGACCATATGTTGTTTTCTTCATAGTTCATCTATTTTATGCGGTGCTTCTTTTGATCTCTGCCGTTGTCTGTTTGAACTGCGTTTTTTTAACAGCATTTATCTGCTGTTTTTGGTGATCACATGCCTGTAAATGTTGCATGACTAGGACATCATTATGGCTTTTATTACAAGAGCACTTTAGAAACAATTTCTGTGTGTTGGCCACCTTGATGGGTGTGTGTTACATGGCCTCTAATGCATATACCTGAATCCCTTTGCATTATGCCTTCCTTCTTTGGGCAGTTACTCAGGTCGGCATCTGTGTGATGCAGGTTTTTGGAGTTTTTGAAGGTTCTTCAACAGGCTTTTTTTTTTGTCCTGGGGAATTATCATATGGAACCCTCTACTTTGACCAAGAATCACTATGACCCGTTCAACTTTAAAGTCCGACACTTGTACCCCCTGTCTCAATACTAGAGTGCAAATGGCTGCACCAACATAGAAACGAAAAAGCCTGAAGTACGAACAAAGAGGTGGTCTTCCAAAATTTTTAAAACAAAAGTTTTCCCCTCCCTCCCCTATTTGACCAGCCATTTTTTCTCAGTTACCTTCTCTCTCTCTCTCTCTCTCAAATTACCCCTTACCACCACATCATCCACCAAAATGTACAATATAAGCCTTCTTCATCATTGACGACCCACTGCCACCACTAGTTGTTGCTACAGCCGTCGCATTCATTTCCACTTGCCAAATCACTCTACTGCTCCTCTCTTTTCTTTTTCGTTTTTTACTTTTTCCTGTTGCTTTGTACATTTCTAATACCAGATCCACCTTCACTGCTACTTTTCTAGGTTCTTATATTTGTGAGAAAATCGCTTTACCCCATGATCGAAAATGGTACATTTAGCTGATCTCATTTTAAAACGATGAGATTGGGAATTATGCACTCACTCTTCCTGTAGGGGTTCGACTTGACGGGACCTTGACCGTGGTTCGGGTTAGGTTCCTTCCTCCGCGGCTCCGTGCTTCTTCCGGCGGACGTGCAACAAGTCACTAGGGCAGTGATTGCCCAGTGACCCTCCGACGATCAAGTTAGATGTAAGGAGAAGTGTGTAGGTCTAGGGTTAGGGTAGAATGGCATACCTCTCTAGGTTAGTATCCCTTTGTATTTATAGACCTTGGCTTGCTTGGCCTCCAAGCTAGCGTGTGGAGGATACGCTCGGGTAACCGCCTCGGGCTACGTCATAGGTGACGTAGGAGATAAGGTGGTTACGGAGAAAATGGCCAGGTGAGATCCCAATGATTACGCCTGCAGCACAACCTTGCGGGACCCCCCCTAGCGTAACTGTTTTCCTTCAGGAGGCTTCGGTGCTCTGGGCTGGATACACTCCATGTTCTTGCACCAGGGCAGGATTGCTACCGAGGCCTTCCTTCCGACCGTCTTACCGAGGAGAGGACCAGACCCCTCCCAAGCCTTTGCCAAGTTGCGGGCTGGTTCCCTTATGGGACCTCGGTTCACCATGGCTCGGTAGGGTGACCAAACCCCCTAACCGAAGCCACCACACTTCCCATTAATCGCAATAAGTTTCAGAATATTTTACCTTTCGTGTGTAAATAATTGAGGAATGACGGCTTCCTTACTTTTGAGTTGCCTCTGATCTTTGTTTGAATGTTAATTTACAGGAAGAGGCTTTTCCAGATGATAAATGATGTCCCAACAGTATATGAAGTGGTGACAGCAAGTGCTAAGCAGCCAAAAGACCAATCTGGTGCTCAGAACAATGGTAGCAAAAGCAAATCAAGTGTGAAGACGGTAAGAAAGTGCAACCATGCATTTTACAAGTACTTTTATTCTGCATGTTTGCTGCCTCGACATGTAAAATTCTCCTTTTCCCCTTTGGTTGTCTGTTTTGCATTGAACAGTCTCAGCCTAAAGGAGTTAAAATGATGACTCCGCCTAAACAAGAGAATGGAAATGGGGAGGAGGAAGAAGAGGATGAACAGGGAGCGACGTGCGGTGCTTGTGGGGATAACTATGCCAATGATGAGTTTTGGATTTGCTGCGATGTCTGCGAGAGATGGTTCCATGGAAAATGCGTTAAGATTACGCCCGCAAAAGCTGAACATATCAAGCAGTACAAGTGCCCTAGTTGCAGTAACAAGAGAGCTAGAGTTTGACAATATGAATTGAGCAAAAGATCTAAAGTTTGGAACATATCTTCACCATTTTAAAGAGAAACAAGGTAAGACAAGGGTTCATTTTGGATTGTTAGCGAACTGGAATACTTTTGGGATTCAGATGTTTGCTACTTGTTTACCTTTACTTGTTTATCTAACTTTTTTTTTAGTAAATTGTTGTTTTTAGAGTTACTGTCAAGAATATTTCAGAGGTTGGTACGCTTGTTCAGAGAATTTTTTCTGGGTCAAGATTCGATATGCGTTTTCATCTTTGTTTCTACATTTTGCTTGGTTAGTACTTTTTATGGTGTATACTAGGATGCTGCAGCTGTTTGTTACTTATTTTTAAATGACAGAAAGTGTATTAATATGTCGCACTTCATGATGAAATTCGGACCTGTTTTGGGTTGAATACCCCAAGATGTCTGTTCACAGCTTTATGCCTTCACTATTTTATGGTTGCGTCATTGTATATGTTCTCCCTCGTTAAAAAAACACATTGAAATTTGGTGTGAATTGTGGACGAAGACATTCTTGTTAAATTCGGTAAATCTTGGTGTCGTGATTTTCCGATAAGGAAGGCAATGAGGGAAGTTGTTTAATTTGCATTCCTTTTCCTTTCTATTTGACCAAGCATTAGTACTATAAGTAACTGACCATCGATTTCTTCTGGTAATTGCAAGGAAGTGTTATATGCTTTATCAAAAAAATAAATAAATCACGAACTCCTGATCTCAATATTACAACATTTTGTGATAACTGTAAGTAATTGTTTTACCCAAAAAAAACTGTAAGTAATTGTTCGGTGGTTATTTTTTTAATATATTCCGTACAACCTAAGAGCAATGAAAGAAATTAATATCGATTCCAGTGATTCATTGTGCTCTTGTCACAAAGATAATAAGTTTTGAACAGCTTTGTCAAGGCTCTTATATAGTATAGTGATTGCCCGTGCTTACGACACTATTCATCTTTTGATGGTATTTTTGTAATGTATTTGTAAGATTGTGGGTGTTTTCTTAAGAGAGTTGGAGAGCACACGTCAGTCCTTGGATCAAATTAATCTCAGCTCTTCTTTTAACTTGTGTTTGTGTGGTCTCCACACCCTTGTGTTTTATTAGGTAGAATAGTATTGTCAAATTAAGCCATGCATACTTGAGCCTAAAAAGATTAACATTAAAAAGCAATCTTTTTCCAACTAAACCAATGAAATTGCATGACCTGTTACAGACTATAAGGATGTACGTACATCTTATACCACTTTGAATTCAAATAAACTCTTCCGCTTCGTGGAAAAAATGAGCCATGGCCAAATCGTTTGAACAAATAACTACTACTCATCACGTACGGTGATTGTTCTCTTGTGATCAACAAAGAAAAGAACATCAATGTGTGATTGTTTTGCTTTTTAATGAAATTTCGTTGGGGGAAACAGTTTGAGCCCTAAGATTGAATATTATGAATAGTTGTTCAGTCAGCTCTCTAATCTGCCATGTAGGAAATTTTTGCAAAACTGCTCTCCATTGTCTTATAAAAGAATATACTATACGCTTTTAAAGATGTACTCCCTCCGTCCCTTTTTAAATGTTCCGTTTCGTAACTCCAACTTATTAAAAAAATATCATCATTACACATTTCACATCAACTTTTACCTCCACTTTCTCTATTTACCCTCTATGGAGACATCATCATTACACTTTTACTTACTAACTTTTCAAAATGTAATCTACTTTTAGGGGCAACATGAAATATGTACAAATTTTTACCCACTAACTTTACAAAATAGACATTTATTAAGGGACAGCCTAAAATGGAATACTGGATTTTAAAGACGGGAAGGAGGGAGTAGTAATTTTTAGTTCCTCAAAACGCTCATTCAAAAAAGTGTGGGAGGGAGGTCACGACACTCCAAACTTGTGACTTGTAATTGAATATACTCCCTCCGTCCCTTTTTAAGTGTCCTGCTTCGTAATTCCAACTTATTTAAAAGACATCATTATTACACATTTACATCAACTTTTACCTCTACTTTCTCTCCTTACCCTATATGAAAACATCATCATTACATTTTTACTCATTAATTTTTCAAAATGAAATCTACTTTTAAGGGCAAAATGGAAAATTCACTAACTTTTACCCACTAATTTACAAAATGGACACTTATTAAGGAACAACCCAAAATGAAATACTGAACTCTAACAAAGGAACGGAGGGAGTAACAAATTCCAACTATAAGAATACCTCCAAGTCTCTACTAAACTAATTCCGTGGTTGTAAGGAAATTGATATTTGCGCTTCCTTTTTTGATGCAGGCGCTCCACTTTGTTCATGAAGTTAATAGTAACTTCACGTTGAAAGTGGAGTGCATACATCAAAAAAGAGAGCGCGAATATCAATTCCCAATAATTACAGTTAATAATTGTTTGGTTTGTGTGGGGTACGGTAATAACCTTGCTATACACAGATAAATAGGTAACAGATCTTGCATAGATTTTTGTGTGGGGCCTACTACGGGTCCCACACATACGATCTGAGCCGTTCATTAAATGTAAAACATTTTTCCAAGGCCTCTCGCGAAAAATTAGCTCAATCCGATACCTATAGATGCTCGACCCAATTATCAAACTTTTCATTCGGTTTTCAGGATAGTAAAATGTTAAATAATTGGATCAAGTACCTATAGGTATCAGATTGAGCTGATTTTTCTTAGGGGCACTTGAAAAAATGCTTTACATTTAATGAAATTATTTGTGTGAGACCTAAAGTGGGTCCCACACAAAAATCTGTGCGGGATCTGTGCTTATTGATATACATAAGCCGCCCCACATTTTGAGGCCCTGGATCCTCTGTCCGACCCCTCCATTGCGTTGTTTTGCATGGAAACGACAGTATATTATGAGATATTCTCTTCAATTAGTTCTAGGGTTCTGTTAGGGTTAATTATGACAATTTAAAATAAAATGATCAGAAAAATAAGATATTGACACCGGTTCAACCGAATTGAAAATTGGACCACTTAATTTTTTAAGGGTGTTTATATATTAAAAAAATATGGTTACAAAATTAAGTGTTCCAATTTTTAATTCGTTTGAACCGGTACAAAGATTTTACTTTTTTAATCATTTTATCCTAAAGAGCCATAATTAATTTTTGACTTTAGGGCTTTCATTGAAAGCTCTAAGAGAGAGCCCTAGAACTAATTGAAGAACATACACTTAATTATGATTTATGAGAGTCATAGAGACAAATATTAATCAAGACCCTTTAAGATAAAATGATCAAAAGATAAGATTTTCGCACTGGTTCAAACGAATTGAAAATTGGAGTACTTAATTTTTTAACCATATTTTTTAATATATATAAACACTCATAAAAAATTAAGTGATCCAATTTTCAATTCGGTTGAACCGGTGTGGAGATCTTATTTTTCTGATCATTTTATCTTAAATTGTCATAATTAATTTTTGGCTCTAAGACTTTTAATGAAAGCCCTAACAGACTGGATTGGCTCTAAGGCTTTCAATGAAAGTCCTACAACTAATTGAAGAGAAGATATCATACTAATATGTTGCCGTTAACATGCAAAACAACGCCGTGGAGGGGTCGGACAGAGGATCCGGGGCCACATTTTGATGACTGGATTTATGTTCTTTTTGGATAATCGAATTGGAACGGATCGCATATTCAAAAAATAAAAATGTTGGAACGGATCGGAAAATAAATTTACTAATAAATACATAAAGCAGAAATTAAAAAAAATCCTGATCGATTATATTGAAATCTCGAATTATATATATAGCTAAAAAGAAACTAAAAATCCAGAAACTAAAGTACTCCTAACCTAACTTATTCAAAAGATTTCATCAACAAGCTACAGTGAAATCGTGAAACCTCATATTATCTATTCTAATATATAAAGAGAGAGCACCCATTTGGTGTCTCCCCTTTGCTGTCATGTATTTTTCTTTTCTATAAGTGTCCTCTTAAAAAAAGAAAAATCCAATACAAAAGTACTGTGACTGTAAGGATATATTTGACATTTTAACACCAAAAAAACTGCCGAAAACTTCCTCTGCCACGTTTCGCTGTTCTTCTTCCCTCAACTGCCACGTTTCTGTCAAGTAATCTGTTTCGTCGTAAACTTCCTCCTCTCTTAGTGCAAAACATGGGAAAGCACATAGGTTTCTTCGCTTTCCTTAATGCACAGAGGTTTCTTCACTTTATCCTACTCTTTCATACTCTCTCCTACTTTTCTAACTCTCACCATTTTTTAAATGGCGTGGGACTAAGGTGGATAGGGTCTGCCATTCAAAGGGGCTATATTCCACAAGCAGCCAAAAGGTATTTTACTATTTAATCTTTAGCCTTTACTATTTCTACTTTTTTTTTTCAATTTTATTGGTAAGAGTGAACTAAAGGCAGTGTAGAACATTTACGTGACCAAGGACATGGATGGGCCATGTTTGGAAAGGGAAAGAAAGTGACATAATCAATTTATTATTTTTTTGAATAGGTTGGTTTAGTAATTTTTTAACCCATTATGCTCTACTAGGGGCCGGGGCACACGCTGCAAGTCGGATTTTGTCAAAATTTGCACAACATCCCATTTGATCGAATTTTTACAAATTTTGACAAAATCCGACTTGCACACGCATCGCGTATGCCCCGGCCCCTAGTCATTTTATAAATAAGAGAAAAACAAAACAAAATCCTAGACATTTTTTCCCCCTTTCTCCCTTTCTTTCTAACCCACTAACATGGTGGGGGATAAATATAGAATATTTAAAAAACCTACCCCCAGGCCCTCTTTTCCCACCCCCTGACACAAGCCCCCCCCACCGGCCCCCACACCTTTCCCCCCTTGCCCCTCCTCCCCCTTTGTTTTCGGTTTTTTTTATTACTTTTATTAGTTTTTTTTGTTTTACTTTTAAGACTTTACTGTTTTATTTTTTTTATTCCTCCTTTCGCAACCCCCCTCCGGACCCACCTTCTTTCCCCCTTGCCCTCCTTTTTCGGTTTTTTTTTTTTACTTTGACTAGTTTTTTTTTGTTTTTCTTTTAAAAGTAAATAATTACTGTTTTATTTATTTTTTACTTTTACTAGTTTTTTTATACTTTTAAAAGACTTTAATTACTGTTTTAGTTTTTTTTTTAACTTTTACTAATTTTTTTTTGTTTGCTTATTATAAAAGACTTTAATTACTATTTTTTTTTTAACTTTTACTAGTTTTTTTTTTTACTTTTAGTAGTTTTTTGTTTTACTTTTAAAAGACTTCTTACTATAATTTTAATTAATAAATGAATAATTAAAACATAACTTATACTAACATAACTTGTACTAATTTTAATTAATCAAACCAAACATAACTTGTACTAATTTCATCAAAGAGTGAAAATACATGAAAATTCAATTTCTAATCAATATTTCCACCAAATTCTGCTCCTGTCCCTCTTGGTCTTGTATCCATTATTTTTTCCCACAACCTAATTCGTGTTGCATAATGATCAGCCCATCTTTTAGCTTGGTTTGATGCATTGTTCCACCACCATGTTGGGAAGGGTGGTACAGGATAATGAGGCTGCAAGAAAAGTTGCACAAAGTGATTGTTCCCAACACGAGCAATAGATATTTCAATGCGCTCTTGGACTGTAACTGGAGGGGATCTCAATGGGAAGTGAGTAAAACAACCTGAAGGAAGCCCATCAAATGTATGCAAAACAAGGTTGTACGCCGAAGCGATGACAACTCCCATACTCATAGCGTCCATCCAATGCTCCGGTGGTGCCGAATCTTCAAAGTAATTTAAAGACTGTATTAGGCGGTTTGCCCAACCTATTTCTGGATATAGCACATCGTATAGATCCTTATTTCGTTTAATCTCATTAATGAGATCTATTCGAACTTGAGCCCAACAATCTTCAGTATACCCTATATGAGCAGCTATCGCCCTAAATCCACAATGACCGTCACCTTGGACGTCATTAATGTGAGAAATGTAATGCTGAGAAGCCCGAGGTAAATACTGAATGTAGTCGGTATGGATGGGTGGAACTGAAAATTAAGCATGGTTCGCTTGAGTTTTGCGAACCCCCGCGCCCCTCCCACGTCTCCTAGATTCGACCCTAGATGATGAAGTCGATGCTTCTGTAAAGGAAGGAATGCGTCGTCCACTTTGCTCCTCTCTACCAGTAGGTCGACCTCTATGAGCCGTGTTATACGCTGGGCCTCGAACTGTGCTCTAAGATGGATCCGTCATATCGATAATCCTGTCTATCATGTGCTCTCGCGTAAATCGATCCATCCCTTGTAATCTGTCCATAACTTCATATGGTTTCTCGGGTGATAGACCATAAATCCGGGTGGCGACTCTTCAAACTGTTTTCGATTCGATCCAAACGAGGCGCGACATTTTCATTGGGCGGCCCCGATCCACCCAGGGCTGTGGTAGCCCACACATTTGCCCAATGGGAAATGGACATCGTGGGTCCACTCCATAAAGCAACAGGAAATCGAAAGTTCCTATTGGTGGCCACTGATTACTTCACAAAGTGGATTGAGGCAGAACCCCTGGCCAAAATCACTGAACCAATGATAGAGAGGTTTGTGTGGAAAAGTATCATTACTCGCTTTGGGGTCCCTTACTCTTTGATCACAGATAATGGGGCACAGTTCCAGAAAAAGTTCAAGGCTTTCTGTTCCTAGTATGGAATAAGGAACTACTATTCGACCCCAGCTTACCCTCAGAGTAATGGGCAGGCAGAGGCTTCCAACAAAACCATTCTCGATGGGATCAAGAAAAGGTTGGACAAAGCAAAAGGCAAGTGGCCTGATGAACTACCACTGGTGTTGTGGGCGCACCGAACAACGCCTAAGAGGTCTACGGGAGAGACCCCCTATGCATTAGCATAGGGTACAGAGGCAGTCATACCCTTGGAAGTTGGCCTCTTAACCAACAGGACTGCATTGGTTGAGAGTGGAGGCAATGATAGGGCCCTAGAGATTGAGCTTGATCTGGCCGAAGAAATGAGAGAAAGGGCCCTGGTCCATCTGGCCTCATACCAGGAACAACTAATGAAAGGCTATAACAAACATGTCCACCCTCGAGAATTTGGTATTGGGGACCTTGTGCTTCGAAAAGTACTGGGCAATACCAAAGTGGCTAATGAGGGAAAGCTAGGAGCAAATTGGGAAGGTCCGTATCTGTAGACACCTCCCAAACGGGGCATCGCCATACAGATTGATCATGTTGTGTTTGCTCGATTGGTTGCTCATTCATAAACCAAAATCATGGACATTCCCATGGCTAGGAACATCGCCACATGTTAACGGCTATCATCAAATAGAGTCGCCACCCAGTTTATTAAAACTGGGAAATAGATAGAGATTCTGGGTACGGGAGCCAAAAGTACAATAAGGGGAAGGTGTTAGGCACCCCTCTTTGCCCAGTCGTGAGACTGGCCCATAATCGTTCAACATAAGACATATAGATGCTTTGTTTAATTCTAAACACATAGTCTGTTTAATTATTCCTTTAAACAGTAAGCAAAAGTGAGCCAATGCGATAAATGAAGCATGCATCAGAAAGCAGAGAAAGCAAACATAATGTCCCAGGGAGATGGATCTCGCGGCCGGTGAATAGATGTCACGGCCGAGGGATCCTCCTGGTTCGATGTACCGGCCGAGGGATCGAAGCCCCGGTCGGTGTTCTTCCTCACACTAGACTAAAAATTAACAGGTAATCAAAGCGTTACGATTAGTCAAAAAGACAGTGAATTTAAGACAAACCAGAGGCCGTTGGGCCTCACCACCTTGATCCCTCAGTTGCTTGATTGCTTCGGATTTGATTGTGATGGATTGATTGCTTGATCGAGAACCCTAGGGTTAGGGTTTGAACTTCGGGGTTTGATCGCCGGATTGACGGCTGCCTTCGGAAGGTTAAGGCTTTTGAAGTATGGGATTGAGGGAGTATTTCTGCAGAGTTTCGTGGTTTGAGAGAGTGTGTAAGTATCTCAATTTTTGTGTGTTAATTCGGAACCCAAAGGCCCCTTTATATAGGCATAGGGATGACTCACTCCGGCCAATTATCAAATCACGAGATGGCAATTGCAATTGCAATGCATCTCTAACTCTACGTCGTGATCTCCGAACGTAGCCCGAACGCATCGGAAAGGTAGTGTAGTTGGATCAAACCAAACGTCTGACAGAACGTTCGAGAGTCTGGAAAAAGGTCGATCTGGCGGCCGAGTAATGGATGTTGCGGCCGTGGAAAGGATGTCTCGGCCGAAGGATAGATCTTGCGGCCGAGGGATTGATCTCTCAGGGAGATTTTGCTGGCAACAGGTTGCTCGGGCGAGGGATTGATGTTATGGCCGTGGGATTGATGTTACGGCCGTCAGATGGATTTTCCTAGGCTTCTGTATTTCTGTCCGAAAGGCTGTATGGCTTTGAATTGGGTCCTCTAAGTGGTCAAAGTTCTCACCGAAAGTCCTAAGGTCCTCAAGGAAGCAATCAGCAATCACTGTATCCATTTCATCATCGGGATTGTCCCAAGGTGGGACTTGAAATAATCGTTAGGCCAAATTGGGGTGTCTACAGATGCCCCTCTTTGACTGAACTCAGACGGATCGCGAGACATGTTTGAGTAAGAGTCAAAGCTGTAAAAAGCAACTCAATTTGGTCCAACCACTATTCCAAGGGGTTTTCGAAAAAGGTTTTGTTATGGTCGGGCCGGGAGGCTGCCTACGTATTCCACAAAGGAAATTCAGACCAATCGTAGTTCGGGCAATAAAGAAAAATAAAAAGTTTGGAGGGTTAGAAACAGAAGACGTACCTTAGGGCTTAAAAAGCCGTAGTGTGACGTACCTAGACTGAGCCAGGGGTTTGGCGAAGAGTAGTTGAAGGAGCGCGGGGCTGCCGGGGAGTTTTTGCGGAGAGCTTCCTTAGTATTTTGGGGTAGATCAGTACACGGTAGGTGCGTTTGCTTTTCTAGATCATCCTTACTTTGACTGAAAGGAGCTCGGTAGAATAGCCTATCCTTGCGAATGAGCTGGAAGGAATTGATGTAGTGGGGTGGAATCCAGACCATCTGCTGGGATGAATTGGACGCCGTTTGCTTTTGAGATAGGGGGCGCAGGGCCAGTACCTGGAGCACGGAGCTTTGGCGATGAGGGACCGAGGCACGGAGCCGGTTGTAGTCATGAGGCGAGAGCCTGGAGAGTGATAGAATCGAGGTGTGGAGCCTGTTGCAATCTTAAGGCGAAGGCCTGAGGGGATTGGATTGATATGACCGAAGCGCGGAGCTGGTGCTGATCATAAGGCGAGAGCCTGAAGTGACTGATAGGACCGAAGCACGGAGCTGGTGTTGATCATAAGGCGAGAGCCTGAGGTGACTGATAGGACCGAAGCACGGAGCTGGTGTTGATCATAAGGCGAGAGCCTGAAGTGATTAGATTTGAGGCGTGGAGCCTGCTGTGGTTTATGAGGCGGAGGCCTGAGGTAAGCTTAGAGCTTGAAGGACCTGAGGTGAGGGAATTGAGGCGTGGAGCCTGAGGTGATTAGATTGAGGCGTGGAGCCTGTTGCAATCCTGAGGCGAGGGCCAGAGTTGTCGGAGCTTAGAGCTTGACGTGATATGAACCGAAGCATAGAGCTGGTTGCATTCTGATGGTCTGTGCACGGAGCTTTCTCATCATAGGTGTTGATGCGGAGCCAATGGATCGAGGCGTTGGGCCGATCAATAAAACCGAGGCATAGAGCCGGTTGATTGCAGGGTTGACCTGTTTCATGAGGGATATGCAGAGTGTATATGTGCAATGCTTTGTTTGTTAGATGTGAACAGATACGATGATGCAGACTCGATGTGATAAATGCAAATGTGCACGGGCCCGTGCGTGTGTGTTTGTTTTAAGCTTAGAGCTTCTATCAAGTTCCGGACTTGAGCATTCAGAGCGGAGAGCTCGAGCATTCGGATGGCAGAATCCGAGCATTCAAAGTACAGGCTTTGAGCGTCCAGTACGCAGTGGTTGGGCATCCAAGCGTAGAGCTTGAGCATTCAAGTATATGACTTGAGCATCCAGACACGGTGGTTGGGCATCCAAGCGTAGAGCTTGAGCATTCAAAAATGTTAGATTTTTGAGCATTCAGGCGTAGAGCCTGAGAATAGATGTCTTGATTGTTGGGGCGGCTTAGAGCCTGTTGCTTGTTTACGACTTTGAGCCAGTTGAGATGGTGGGCTTCGAGCCGTTGAGATGATAAATACGGGTGTTGAGATGATTGTTTACGGCTTCGAGCCAGTTGAGATGGTGAACACAGGCTTCGAGCCTGTTAAGAACTTGATTGTGTACGGCTTCGAGCCAGTTGAGATAGTAGATACAGGCTTCGAGCCTGTTGAGGTGATGGGCTTGTAGAACTGCTGAGCTGTTGAGTATTCCATCTTCCATCTTCCACGGGGTTTGATTGGTTCCTTATGCTTGGGATGTTTCCAAGGCTAGTTTCCACATGCTCGGGACTGTCCCCAAGGCTAGTTCTGAGTATGCTTGGGATTGCCTCCAAGGCTAGATTCCACATGCTCGGGACTGTCCCCAAGGCTAGTTCTGAGTATGCTTGGGATTGTCCCCAAGGCTAGATTTCCACATGCTCGGGATTGTCCCCAAGGCTAGTTCTGAGTATGCTTGGGATTGTCCCCAAGGCTAGATTTCCACATGCTCGGGATTGTCCCCAAGGCTAGATTTCCACATGCTCGGGACTGCCCCCAAGGCTAGTTTTTGACCATATTCCACTTTGTTAGGGAGACTTCCATTACTTCCACTGACGGGGTGATTCACACATGCGCTCTAGGAGATTTCCATCGCCTCCTTTGGCAAATTCAACTTGTTTTGGGAGATTTCCACCATCTGATGAGGTGATCCTTATGCATGCCTAGGAGATTTCCTTTGCCTCCTTGTTAGGTAGATTCAACTTTGTTAGGGAGATTTCCCATTACGTGCCTTCCGGAGGGTGCGCTTGGCCAGAACTGCGTAAATGTGCATTAAAGTGGGAGCCACATGACTGTTTCATCGGCCTGGAAGTGGTGAGGCTGCTTATCTTTAAGACGTGAGCTCG
Source organism: Rhododendron griersonianum (assembly GCA_018127125.1). Taxonomy (NCBI): domain Eukaryota; kingdom Viridiplantae; phylum Streptophyta; class Magnoliopsida; order Ericales; family Ericaceae; genus Rhododendron; species Rhododendron griersonianum. The sequence goes on along the minus strand of CM030792.1, from coordinate 28,557,002 downwards.
GGGTAGCTACAGAGCTGCTGAATGACTGAGATAGTAGGCACAGGGCTGTTGAGGTAAGCGCGAAGCTGTTTGAGCGACTTGGGCACAGGGCTGCTGGACGAACACGGAGCTGCTGATAGTGAGCCTAAAGCCGCTTGGTGATAATGGGTATAGAGCTTTTGAGCACAGGGATGAGCGTAGAACTGTTGAACAGCTTGGAAAGTGAGCACATGGTGCTGCTGAGTGACCTAATGGTGCAAGAAGTATGGCGCTTGCAGAGACGGTGTTTTCATGGGCGTTTGAGCCACTGAGTTTGAATACTAGATAGTTGTTGAGTTATGATGCTGTCTGAGATGGCGAACAAGGAGCACATGGTGTTGCCAGGTGGTTAGTTGGAGCTATTGAATGAGCCTGACTGTTGGAGTGATGAGCTTGAGGCCGCTAGGTGAGCGAGACCGTTAAATGATTGTGAATGTAGGACCGCTGAGTTGGTTGGCGTAGAGCTGCTGGATTTGCTTGATGATAGCACGAAGCAAGGAGATGTGAAGTGCGGAGCCACTTTAATGCTGTTGACATGGTGCCAATTGTAGAGTTGCTGAGGTGTGGGCGTAGAGCCGCTAAGCAGTACTTGAGCGTCCTCAATGGTAAGCTTCCTGAAAAGCAAAAAGTTTGCTTTAGTTCGGAGTTTTTGATTTTTTATGATTTAAGAGTGAACTTCTTATTTGTGGGATGAAATCCCTTTTAGCTAGGGGCGTGAATGAGAAGGACCCGTGGTTGGGTCGAAATTGTTCTGTTTAAAGAAGCTAAAATAACTGTGCCTCCTGTTTAGGCAATGCATGCTTTTTAAACGTCGATTTGATGCCCCTAGCTTTATATTTGTTCATGCAATGAGATTAACTCCCTTTTTGTCCTTGGCAGAGAAACAGGAGACTGGAGGCTCGCGGTCGAGGCAAAGAGGTGCACAAGTGGTTTATGACGTTGCCGGAGCAGGCTCGGGAGTTAGTACGCTCTGCTGGTCTTGAGGCGTTTGTTTTGGGCCTCAATCTTCCGAAGACGGATTGGTCGTTAATGACCTCGCTGGTTGAAAGGTGGTGGGATATTACCAACACGTTCCACTGTCCTTCTGTTGGTGAGATGACGATCACGCCAGGTGATTTTTCTTTGCTTACTAGCCTATGAGCAGGTGGAGCTCCTCTTTGGGTTGACCCCAGGCTTTGGGAGCGGACAGAGGCTCTGGAGTGGTCTTTGAGCAAGATGCCTCCTCTTTACTCCCGAGGTCAAGCTAATGTCTCTTGGCTGAGTAAGACTTTCATGAAGACTGATATTTTGACTCAGGTGAGTATTGAACAGTTGACACGGGCTTTCCTTCTCTATCTCCTCGGGCAGACATTGTTTGCCGACAAGGATAGTTTAGTGCGTACACAGCTCTTGGCCCCTTTGCAGCATTTGGGGGCTGTTAGGGAGTTTGATTGGGGATCATCTGCTTTGGCCACCTTGTATGGTAATCTTGGAGCTTGCCCATGGGACAAGAGTTTTATCCTTGGCGGTCACTACCGAGTGCTTTAAGGTATATCCTCCTTCTTTTCTAGTTGTGATTTTTCCTTGCTACGAGCGATGGTTGGTGGGGCAATGGAAGCCACGGTTGCCAATTTTGAGCCTTGGCAACGAGTTTTGGACCGATCGATGGTTGACCAGGTACCCCTTGCATTCCTTGTTTTTAGATCTCCATTCCTCTGTGCTGTGGCTTTGTTTGTAGGCGAGGTTCGACCCTTGGAGTGGTGTATCAGAGGACACCCCTCTTTCCAGGGTTCCAAATTGTACTCGTAGCCTGTTCGAGGGTCCCTTTTGTTAAGCCTGGTACTTATGTGATCGGGTGGCCAGCCAGTGGCGCCTGCGTGCTGAGGATCTTCAGTTTGTTCCTCCTCCTCCTTCGGCGTTGATGAGATCTACTTCTTCGATGTCTAAAGTAGACTTGGAGAATGCTCAGATCAGAGACTAGGCGGGTTTCCTTCTTTAGGCAGGTGACTGTATGGAGTACTGCCATTTTTCCTTGGTTTTGCCTATTGTTCCTCCAGTTGCTTTTGTTTGGCCATGGGCCCTTTCCTTTGTCTCCTTCCATTCTGATGACGGAGAAGAGGCGCTTGGTGCTTGCCCTTTGTTTTGCATTCTTTTCCTTGTAGCTTTGAGGCTGAGTGAGCATCAGCTGTCAGTGGGGAGGATAGCCAGTAATCCCCTTATTCATCTTAGAGATCGTCTCGAAGACGGCGTCACGACCAGCTTTAGGAATTCTTTTTCCTTCCTGTTCATGGTTAGCAAAGAGAGAAGCAGAAACTGTATTTGTATAGTGAAAGCAACCACAGTGATGATTTTGTAGGCAAGCTTTTGTTCATGAAATGAGAAATGCTTTTTATGCCCCTAGATGTCTTGAGTTTGCATGCGATAGTCAGAACATGGCTTTTTGAACAAGTATTTGCTGATAGATAGCAATTTGTGTGAAAATGAAATATTGGCCGAAGAATCGATTACTCGGTTAAAGAATTGATATTGTGGCCGATGTATTGATTCTTCGGCCGTTCCTTTGATTTTCCAAAGGTAGATTTTGTTTTGGCCAAGTGGCATCCTCTTTTCTCTTCCTTCTTATGCTTGGTTTTGATTTTCTTGCCTTTTGCTTTTGCCATGTTCCATAGTCCGATTGCCAAACTCGGGAGTTTTCAAGGTATCTTGCTCATTGTGTCAATTACCTTTAGGTTAGAGGGGATGAGCAATAATTCTTGTGTCTATTGCTGTTGCCAATTCTTCGAGAAAAGCATACTCATCTTTTGCGAGCTCAATACGCAGGGTTAGCTATGCCTATCATTGAGTACAAATTTGTTGATATTTTTCCTTCTCTCCAAATGTTTGGGCCGCATCTCGATGTGAGATTGCCTACGTATCCCAATCAGGGAATCAGGCCTTTTACGTAGTTCTAAAATCATTACCTTTGAGGTTGAGTTTTCACTCTTGGTTTTTCTTCTCACATGCTCTTGATTTTGCCTAGGTTACCTAATGGAGGTTGAGTCCCTAGCGAGCTTTTCTTTGAATGCCTTAACTTTTGCCTAGGCTGCATTTTTGCATTTTCTTGCCCTAGCAGACTTTGCTCTTACTTTTGCTTGGGTTTTCAGGTTACCCAACGAGCACTTCTCTCAAGAGGGTTTCTGCGTTTTGGAGAGGAATTTGATGGAGATACCTTTCTAAATCTCCCTTGTGTTTGTACCTTCATAATGGGCGAGCTAACCCTAAGTGTTCTCGCGGAGATAGTGTCTTCTTTCTAAGTTTTGACAAAAACCTAGTTTCTTAAGTAACTAAAGTTCATCCCTTCCTTCCCTTTTGTCAGAGACACAAAGAACTTGGTTCCTTGAAGTTTCCTTCGTTTGGCAAAGAGACTATAGTGTTTGGCAATTGCAATTTAGGAAGTAAATCATTGAATAAGCATAGTCTAGAAGATGAAACAGGAATTCACTTAGCAGAAATTAAATGCCCAAGCAGGGGCTCAAAACATGTTTTAGTTTGATAAAAGCAATGTTTAATGTTCTTTGCCATGTTGTGACTTCTTAGCTACCATAGCATTTCGAGGTCGTTTTCAAAACCTTTGCCTTTCGCAACTTTATACTCTTTTCAACCCTCTTCTTTGCCAAACAGAGCCTTTGTACTGGATCCATCTTCATGGCTTGCACGGTGGCTACCTCTTTGAGACATGAGTAGTCCCTCAAATGGAAATGTCAGTCTGGATTTTCATCACCTCTTTTTTCCTTCTCGTTGATTATGCAGTCATTAGTTACTTCCACTTGGCCGAATAGTGATGTTAAGGAGATTCCATCGAGTGGATCATCGCATTCTCCTTCTATTTCGTCAAAGTCACTTTCCCCTTTGCTTGTTCTTCCTCATTACTTTTGTCAGACATGTTAGGATCGATCACTTCCGATTGATCGGACTCATTGTTTTCTTCCTCCTCCATCATGAAACATTCATCTTCCTCTGGGAAGGTAAAGGTTGGCTTGGCTTGGTTGTTTTGGACAATGTATTGGCCAGGATTGTATGTGGGGTTGTGAGATAGGTTTATGAGATTGATGTTTCGGGGTGGTGGTTCGGCATTGTGGATTGACTTGCACATCAGGTTTTGGAAGTTTTATAGTTTGGCTTTCAATGAGATCTTGAATGTCATGGCAGAGACGCATGCAGTTATCTGTTTCATGCCTAGGGTGTTGGTGGTAGGCGCACTGTTTGTTAGGATCATGGTTTGGGCCATAGGGTGGCTGAGGAAGTGGTTTGTTTAAAGGTTTGAGATGCCCCTAACGGCTCAGAATGGCTGAGGCTTGAGATGAGGTAATATAGAGAGGGTCAAAGTTGCGACCGGGGCGATTTGAGCTTCAGGATGAGCTAATTTGAAAATGGTCTTATGGTAAGGTTGAGTTAAGGGTGTTGACGGAGGCAGGAGATGTACGGGTTAGGAAGGTTTCCTTTGGAGGAGTTTTCTTCTTTCCCAATGAGGCCTAGCTTGATCCCCTCTTCAATCTGCAGCCCAGTAGCATGCAGGCGCTTGAAATCAGTGATAGCTTGAGTGCAAATGTGCGTGAGGTACTTGGGCTGCAAACTCTTGACGACTATTCTTACTTGATCTTCCTCAGAGGGGCGGTTCTTGGCGGCTTTTTCTCTCCATCTAGCCACAAAAGTTGCAAAGTCTTTGTTCGATTCTTGTTTAGTCATTTCCAAATTTCGAGTTGTTAACTCAATTTGAACGTTGTATGCATATTACTTGACAAAAGCATTGGCAATTTCTGGCCAAATATGATAGTGCACAAACTCCAAAGTGAGAAACCAATCGAGAGTGCTTTCAGTAAGAGTCCTTTGAAATAACTGAACAATGAGCTCATCATTCAAGCCCATTGGCTTCAAAGTGTTGATGACAGGGCGGACATGGCTAGTGGGATTGCCAGTTCTATTGAACTTCTCAGGTAGTTGAGAATCTGGAAAAAGGCATAGTCTAGAATTTGGTCCCATTGTGAACGGGCCAGAGTACGTTTGATCTCCTTGACTTGTTTGGCCAATTCAGGGTTTTCTGCCAATACCACTTCTTGAGGATTCTCATCTTCCACCGATTCCTCTTCGTTCTCAGCATCTCTTGCTGCTTTCTCTGCTAGTAAGGTAGCGACTTTGAGCTTGGTGATTAGCAATGATGGCGTCGTTATCTGCCATGAGAGTGGGAGGATTACTTGATGAAGCTTAGGATTTGGTAGATGATTGAGTTTGTTGAGGAGATGACCGCGGAGTCCCTGAAAGTGATTGGGACCGTAGCAGTGTAGGTGTTTTGGCCAATGAGGGTGACAGACGAGACGGCTGCAAGACCTCTGTTTGGCGTGACTTCGAGTGTTGTAAGAGTATAAAATTGGCTGTGGTTGCTTCTTTGTTTTACTTATTGTGTCTGCTTTGAAAAGTAGAGTACCTGTAAGTCAGTACTTGGCTTGTGTAGGGTTAGGATTTAGGCTGAAAATCCCAACCCTTCTGCACAGAAAAAGTTATTTACAACAACAGATGATACAAGGTGTAAGGAAGGACTTGGAAGTGAAAATGCAAGTAGGTTCCTAGCCTGTAGGTTCCTGTCTTAGTTTGATAAGTTCTATGGCTTTCTAAAACATGCAAGGTTTTGGTAGCCTCAGGGTGCTCTGTTGTCAAAGGGCACCAATCCTTTCACCAGCCCATCATAGGCGGCGATTGGGTGATTCCCTTTTTGATATACCACTAGGTACGAGTGACTGTGGAGTTTGCTGGAACACCCAACATAGCCCGTGTCATGCCGGGATATCAGGTGAACTCAACGGGTTGCCCGCTCGATGCATATGATAAATGAATTAAACAAGGCATGTATTAGTCTTATGTTGAACTTTCTGGTTATGGCTCTCATATTCCCCAGCAGAGTCGCCAAAAACTGTAGACACCTCCCAAACGGGGCATCGCCATACAGATTGATCATGTTGTGTTTGCTCGATTGGTTGCTCATTCATAAACCAAAATCATGGACATTCCCATGGCTAGGAACATCGCCACATGATAACGGCTATCATCAAATAGAGTCGCCACCCAGTTTATTAAAACTGGGAAAATAGATAGAGATTCTGGGTACGGGAGCCAAAAGTACAATAAGGGGAAGGTGTTAGGCACCCCTCTTTGCCCAGTCGTGAGACTGGCCCATAATCGTTCAACATAAGACATATAGATGCTTTGTTTAATTCTAAACACATAGTCTGTTTAATTATTCCTTTAAACAGTAAGCAAAAGTGAGCCAGTGCGATAAATGAAGCATGCATCAGAAAGCAGAGAAAGCAAACATAATGTCCCAGGGAGATGGATCTCGCGGCCGGTGAATAGATGTCACGGCCGAGGGATCCTCCTGGTTCGATGTACCGGCCGAGGGATCGAAGCCCCGGTCGGTGTTCTTCCTCACACCAGACTAAAAATTAACAGGTAATCAAAGCGTTACGATTAGTCAAAAAGACAGTGAATTTAAGACAAACCAGAGGCCGTTGGGCCTCACCACCTTGATCCCTCAGTTGCTTGATTGCTTCGGATTTGATTGTGATGGATTGATTGCTTGATCGAGAACCCTAGGGTTAGGGTTTGAACTTCGGGGTTTGATCGCCGGATTGACGGCTGCCTTCGGAAGGTTAGGGCTTTTGAAGTATGGGATTGAGGGAGTATTTCTGCAGAGTTTCGTGGTTTGAGAGAGTGTGTAAGTATCTCAATTTTTGTGTGTTAATTCGGAACCCAAAGGCCCCTTTATATAGGCATAGGGATGACTCACTCCGGCCAATTATCAAATCACGAGATGGCAATTGCAATTGCAATGCATCTCTAACTCTACGTCGTGATCTCCGAACGTAGCCCGAACGCATCGGAAAGGTAGTGTAGTTGGATCAAACCAAACGTCTGACAGAACGTTCGAGAGTCTGGAAAAAGGTCGATCTGGCGGCCGAGTAATGGATGTTGCGGCCGTGGAAAGGATGTCTCGGCCGAAGGATAGATCTTGCGGCCGAGGGATTGATCTCTCAGGGAGATTTTGCTGGCAACAGGTTGCTCGGGCGAGGGATTGATGTTATGGCCGTGGGATCGATGTTACGGCCGTCAGATGGATTTTCCTAGGCTTCTGTATTTCTGTCTGAAAGGCTGTATGGCTTTGAATTGGGTCCTCTAAGTGGTCAAAGTTCTCACCGAAAGTCCTAAGGTCCTCAAGGAAGCAATCAGCAATCACTGTATCCATTTCATCATCGGGATTGTCCCAAGGTGGGACTTGAAATAATCGTTAGGCCAAATTGGGGTGTCTACAGTATCGAGTAACTAAAATTGTGGGCGTTGGGGCTTATAGGTTGGCAGACCTGGACGGGAACCCGGTGCCAAGGCCTTGGAATGTCCACAATCTGAGAAAGTTCTTTGTTTAAAAATACTTTTTGTTTATCATTTATTCTGTTTTAGGATTGTGTAATTGTGTGGGAATTACGAAGAAAATTCCTCTGTTTTTATTTTCCATTAGTTGCAAGGGGTACGCATAACGACTCCTTGAGTTTGAGAACTATGAATAAAGTTACGTATTCTACAACATATTGTTTCTTTTCAAAAATTTTGTTTCCTATATTTTGTGGTTGTTTTTTATCTTATGAATACGAACAATGGCCTAGCTCTCCCTTCTTCGTATTGGGGAGTAGGTAATGAGTATAAACGCCTTAGAACGTATGAATTCACGTATTGATTATCTTAGTACGAGAAACTTAGATTAACTAAGTACGAAAAACTTAGAATAGGGATGAATGCCTTGTAAACGTACGAATATACGTATTACTTAGACTATACAAGTACAAGAGAAACTTGTATGCATAGATCTAAGAACGGCAAAACTTAACATTCTGTTCAAGTACGAGAAACTTATAAGAAGTACGAAATGCTTGCTTATTTTTCCAAGTATGAAACACTTGAAGGCTATGAAGAGCCGAGTAAATATACAGGCCATACAGAGCCACAGAACAATTGAAAAAGTACGAAAGACTTAAATTCCTGTTTAAGTATGAGAAGCTTAAACATGCATGAATCAAGCAATGCCAGAGTACGAAACACTTGGGAACAAGACATAACGAAATTATGTCTACGTATGACTGACCAGGTATGAATAAAACTGGTGTTAGATATCGTGCTCACGAAAATCTTAGATACTAGTATCACATACGTGTATATGCACAGATTCTTTTTGAGTACGATAAAACTCAAAATGTCTGATAAAGTATGAGAAACTTATACGCAGGAACAAAATACTTACTTCTTTCCTAAGTATGAAACACTTATATAGAAACATAAATACGTCAGTATTCGACTAAGTATGAAATACTTAGAGTCTAAAGATAAGAAACTTGGAACAAGCAGACACACGAACAGATGTTCCTAGAAATTTTCAGAAACGAGAAATTATGTGCCGAACAAAACATAAATGTATAGTGATGTGCCACGGAGGACCGAATACCTGTTTTAAAGTAAGTAATAGCTGATGCCACGCAGGGCTAATTAGGATCACGGCCACACAGGGCCCCCCAAAAAAAGCTGTTCATCAAAATAAAGGGAACTTACCAAGATCAGTCCAGGTTTTGGACCTCTGGAGTGGTGTTGCTCGGAACCACTGCAGCGTTGCTATCCCCAGCTGGTTGTTCCTCTAGATTGACAGTTTTGGTGGTTGTTCCTCCAATGGTTGGTTGTTCAGGATGTGCTTCTTGAGATCCAGATTGAGCACCTTGAGACTCCATTTGCATTTCCTCATCTGCATCTGCAAAATCGTCAATCTGCTCCTCGATATCATCAAGAGGGGGCTCCTTGGAGTCATGGGATTGCTGGAGACGTTTGCTGGGCAAATCGATATCTACCCAGAGGCTGGAATCTTCAGGGACTCCAACTTTCGTCAGGCACGACTCCCAGCATACACCCCAGATCTGGTCCTGGATACCAGGCATCTCCTCCGCATAGCTAGTTGTTGCATCATCAAAGCCTTTTTTGTATTCATCTTCATGGGCTGTCTTCTTGGTGCTATCAATCTCGGATAACGCCTGGCGGAGGTTTTCTTCAGCAGCATCGAGCTTCACCTTCATCCTGTCAGCTTCCAGCTTGGCTTTATCTCTCTCTCTCTCTCTAGCCTTGAGATTGATCGAATCAGACTGGTGTTTTCGTTCATCAGCCTGATCCTTTCAGCCTCTACCTCTTGAAACCTTTGGCCTAGTGTGACCATTTTTTGGATAAACTGAAAGAATGACAAACACAATTTTTAGTCAGGTATTCTTAAAGCTACCACGACAAATGTAGGATGTAAAGCAGAGGTAACAATTAGGAATTACCTTGATTCCACTGACGAGTCCAGTGGATACGAGCCGTTCGGAGGAATTTGTAGATTCCTTCTGCATGTCCACTGGTAGCAGCAACCCTTGAGCAAGGGCCAGCGCAGTCTCCGAGGAACTCGCGCTGTCCCCGACATTTACTGGACAGTCACCCCTTGTGAGTTGAGGGGCCCAGGCATCATGGATTACTTGGGTGACCAGGGTGGGAGTCTCTAGACTCGAAGCGGCAGCAGCCTGTAAGTCTGAGGCCCCGGCTTCTTGATGCCTAGGGCGTTTGTCCCGATGGGCATCAGTAGCCTCGAAGGAACTGTCTTGTTCCCGAGGAGATGAAGAGGGACCCCTAGTGCAACGGGGTGGCGGGGGAGCCTGGCCAGTAGATGCCACCCTGCCCGGGGCACCACGTCCCCGAGGAGAAATAGTGAGAAGAGTGCTGAGATTCAATGGTTGGTGAGACTGTAGACACCCCAATCTGGGCTTCCAGATTAGTTTACTTACGGTATTTGATTCCCCAATGATGAAACGGATCAAGAACACCTCGGGAATGTAGAGTGTTTGAGCATTAAGTGTTTGAAAAACCCTTGAACCTAATCTAGCCTAAGCCACTTCCAAAAGCCAAAAACCCTACTGACGTGCACCAGGGCGCAGCCATTGTGCGCCTGGGCGCAATCATCTCGCGCTAGAGGGCACCGTCGCATGACAGACTCGAACCCTCGCGCGATGGTCAAACTGACAGGTGGACAAAATTTGACCGTTGACCGTCGCGCGCCAGGGCGAAACCATCGCGCGCCCAGGCGCACCCTCGCGCGATAGTTTGGAACCATCGCGCGATGGTCGGTTCCCCACCTACTTTTTTAGAGGCAGAAACTTGGCCACCGATGCAACCTCAGCCAGGCCTCGTGGCTGGCTGATTTCCTCTCCTGGCACCAACCAGATTTAGCATCCATGCCTATATATACCCCCCATGGTTCTTCCATTAAAGGGTTCCAAAAAATTAAAAGCACAAAGGTACTAACCCTAACCCATTGTTCATCTATTCTCCATTAGCAAGTGAAGCACTTGGTTTCCAACCTAGCACTCAAGAACAAAGCTTGTTCTTCCATCTCAACCTTTTCAAACACTTCAATCAAGCCTTCAAACATCAAAGCTCAAAACACCATTCAAACTCAAAAGACCGAAGGTATAGCTTACCATGGTTGCTCTCTGTTCTGATCCCTGAGGGGGGCTGGCAGGGTCAAGGCTGGTAATCAATACCAGTCCTGGCCCTAAAGATAGCAAGGTTTCAAAAGCCGTGGCCAAGCAAACCCTCGCGCGATGGACCCGAACATTCGCGCGACAGTTCTGTCCGCAAGAGATTGGTCCACGTGGGGAAGGGAGGCTGGTCATTTCTTGTTTTAGCTACGTGCATGACTGTTGTAATTTTTACTTAGCATATAGCTCACTGTTAAGCATGCAAAAAACCAGTTTACTGCTTTTCTTAGAGCTTAAATTGCTAGCTTCCATTTCAATATTCATTTCTGTTCTGTTAGAATACCCCTGGGATCATTCTGGACCTGTCCCAGAACCCAGGATGAGCAAAACCAAGCACTGGAAGTTTGACCCATACCATCGCGCGCTGCACACAAACCCTCGCGCGACGGTCAGATGGAGCGTTGACCAGTGCGCCAAGGCGCAACCATCGCGCGCCCGGGCGCACCGTCGCGCGACAGTTTGGAACCCTCGCGCGACTGTTTGTCCCCGACCAGTGGCTGGCCTTGCATGGTTAACTTGATTTTAGGCTATTATTTTGTCCCCACACTGTTTATGGGGTGTTTTGTTTATTTGTTGGGCTTTTCAGCTTTTAAACTGTATATTATGATTGTATAAAACTGCTTGGTTTGTCCTGGGTGTGCACTGGTCCTTCCAGAGCCCAGAGGGTTTGAGAATAAGAGCTGTGGGCTTAGGCTTACTGGCACGCGCAGGTCTTGTAGTAGCGTGCGCAGGTTTGGTCAGCATGCATTGACTTGATCAGTGCATACTGGTTTCTTCCTGTGCACGACACTCCAAGATAGGGGCTTTCGAGTCTGTTTAAACTCCCACAGTAATCTGTTCTCATCATATACTAACTGTTTCAATAGAGCAAACATGCTTTCTATCACATCCTGCAAATTGTTACAGTTTTAATCCCCGATTAACTGTTCCCCCGCCCTAACTGGCTAAAATTGATTAATAAAAGAAGAATCGCAATGTTTTCAAAATGCCTAAGTAGAGACCGATCTCCGGATTGGGCGAGAGGGGTGCCATAAAACCCTTCCTCTCTTGTAACCTGGCTCCCGAACCCAGATATGGTTATGACGGACTGGTTCCTTAACTTTTTCAAATCAAACAACGCGGCAGGTGCTTCGAAATACGGTTCCTTGGGTGTCGGACCTTCAAACCCGAGTGGCGACTCTGTATTTTTGAGCGCTTGCCATCCTGCGCTCGCTCTCCCTCGATCCGGGCCCATTGCCTTGGGAAAGGAACGGAATCCTTCTCCCATTTTTAAGGGCATGTTGCCCACAGTGGCGACTCTGCTGGGGATGATCGAACCAATATTGATCTATACTTAGAGTTTAATACACTTGGGAACAATCCCTTAAAAGTCTGTCAAAACGGTGAGCTTCGCGCTGCCGAAGGTTGGAATGGTGATTTAACAGGACCTCGTGTCCGGCCATTCTAATCTGGGGCTTTTTCGATTGTTCGCTTGCGTAGTTTCCTCTAAAGATGGATTAAATAAAGTGAGCCAAATTTGAAAAGGTATTTTGCGATTTTGCAATTCTTCTTCACTTAATCAATTTCTAGCATCTCATTTGCATCGATGTGGGATAAGCCTCGTTGGATCGTTTTGGCAATCCGGCACGGTTTACCGGAGCCCGGGGACCTCGAATGACCAACAACCTTCGACGATGATAGGTCATGCTATCGTTTGACTGTTGCTCTGCGTATCGCGGGCAACGAGAGGTATATCTGTGGCCTTAGTCCGAGGAACCTGTTACAAACCAAAACCGGCCTTTGCATATACAAAGCACTAGAACTCTCCAAACTAGGACAGGTACCTGCAGGTTAAGATCTATTTGCATCTAACCCTGTAACTGTCTATGTGTTACTGCTTTCCCTATCGCATGCACTGTTTTGCATAGGAGCATGCTTAAGACTGTTTTGTCTTTCGAGTTTGTCTTACGCTGTCTAAGACGTTGTTGGGCCCGATGAGGAGTGTTCAATGAGACTTTGAGAAATCAAAATTTACTACATCATTGGCTCACGCCCGATTAAGGATTCAACCGACAATAAGGAACAACAAGGTAGTGATGCCGTGTCACTGGCGCCACCCAGGTTGAAGTGCGTTGTCACTATACACAGCCGTGTTCAAGGTTAAGGTGCCATGCCATCAACACCGAGTTGTTCCAAATTCAAAGTTGAATCTTCAAAAGGGACTAGCCAAAGATTTAGTCTATTTTGACATCTTTTTGGATCTATCGATCTACTCAGGGACACATCACCGAAAAGAATTCTGAGGATTCCGGCAACGTCTGAAACTTGTGAGGCAAACTCGTCTCTGGTTCTGTACATGCATGCATACATTCTGTTCTGCGTAGGAGCATGTTTAGGGCGGCTTCTAGGTTGTCTCGCTTTCGAGTCTGTCTTATGCTTATTAGGACGCTGCTATAACCCGATGAAGAGTCGTGCATCTCGATGGTGCACGTTGTTAATTTTGCGAAGTCCTTAGATCAGCGAGACTTTGAGAAATCAAACCTTATTAAGCCCTTGGCTCATGCCTGATTGCGGATTCAACCGACAATAAGGAACCACAAAGTATTGATGTCGTGATATTGATGTCATTTTGGTTATCGTGCTTCGCACGTACACCGCCCCGGCTAAAGCGCGTTGTCGCTCACGCCACCCCGGTAAAGGTGTCACGCCATCAATACCGAGTTGTTCCAAGTTCAAAGTCGAATCTTCAAAAGGGACTAGTCGAAGACTTAGTCTGTTTTGACATCTCATAGGATCAGTTTGATCCATTCAAAGGATACACCCTCGAAAAGAAATCTGAGGATTTTGGCAGCGTCCAAACGTCATGAGACAGACTCGTCTCTATTTCTAGAGTTTAGGGGTGACACTGATGATGATGATCTCTGCATATTCGTTCTTTCAATTCTTTCAATAAACTGCTGAAAGGGCATCACTGAGCTTTCATTACTTTACTGTCGAAGCTTCGAATCATTGCACCGCCGAGGAAAGTATCGAAGCAAGTGGCCAAACCCGCTTGGGAACGTCTGCATCTCAATCCGATTCAAAGGCTCATCAGGCTACAATCCCAGTCAGTCATCACGGAAGACTCTCCGCGTTCACTATCGGCTGCGCAACAGTTAGACTCGGAGTCAGGATCACAGTCAGATTCACCACCAGTCTTACGGGAAGGGCGACCAGCCTCCCCATCATCTACATCAAGCATCTCCGAACCTCCCGTCATGACAGAGCAATCGCAGCCACAGCCTCTTACTTTGGAAACCATGCTTATGAACCTTCAGGATAGCATCACCGCTATGCAGCAAAGGGCTATCCAGACTGATGCTTCCATCGCCTGTCTGAATGACCTTATCAACACTCGTCTTCCACCTCCTCTCGAAGAGGAAGGCGAAGACGATGAGGCCGACCAGGAACAACATGTCTTGGTCCCAGATCCGAATCACGAGGGGCGTCTCATTGTTCAGCTCAACCCTAGGGAGGGGGAGGTTCGTGCACTTGCTGCGAACCCAAATCCGGTAGGTGGTAGGCCTGTTTTAAATCCGGATATGGCAGCTCTCATGGCCAAGATAGTGAAGCTGGAGGAATCCGTTTCCAAAACTGAAAAGATCAACGCTGGGGGGATTGATCTGGACCGTCTTTGCCTGTATCCTAATGCCAAACTCCCTGATAGATTCAAGATGCCTGACTTGGTTAAGTTCGATGGGAGTGGTGACCCCAAAACTCATCTCTATGGCTACCATGCCGCCATGAAGCTGCTGGGTGTGGAAAGTGAGGCCATGTCTCAGCTTTTCCCTCAAACCCTCTCTGGGCCTGCCTTCCATTGGTTTCTGTCGCTCGACATCTCCAAACGAAGCACTTTGGAGGACATAGGGGCTGCTTTTGTCTCACAGTATAACTACAACTCTCAACTCAAGATGACTATTCGAGAGTTGGAATCCACGAAGATGGAAGCAAAGGAGTCCTTTACGGACTTTGTTAAAAGGTGGAGAGCCAAAGCCGCTTTAATGACTGAGCGCCCTAGCGAAAGAGACCAACTCCGCATCATCTCCCGCAATCTTCAGCCAGACTATGCCAGGCACTTGGTACTCGCTCAAGCGACCGCCAACTTTGAGATCTTCTTCGATTCTGGCCTAGCCATCGAGGATGCACTGCAAGCTGGCATTCTGCCAAGGGGTGAATCCTCTTCCTCCACTCAAAAGGCTAAGCCAAGGGCTTATTCGGGAAATAGTAGTGCGTTGTTTGGTGACAGCAACTACTCCAATACAGTCGCAAGTGGGAGTGATGCCCCAGCCTTCAATTCCAGTCGTGTTGCTGATATCAATCAAATTCGAAGCGCTCAAAGCCTCCAATCTCGAACACAACCCCGAAGCTTCTCTGCCTTTGAGGCATCTCTATCCGCAGTGATGGAGAAACTTGTCAAGTCTGGGCATCTCAAACCTTTGACCCCAACTTTTCCACCCAAAGTCCTTCCGGCCAACTACAATGCCAACCTTTTCTGTGCCTTCCACCAAATGCCTGGCCATCTCACTGATAACTGCTTGCGTCTCCGACACAAGATACAAGATCTAATTGATGATGGCATGGTTCAAGTTCCACCAAAGCCCAACGTCATTTCCAACTCCTTGCCTCAACACGGGCTTGACCCTCTGGTTGGTCAGGTATCTATTGCCTCCACTCAAATCAACCCGAGCTCCACCATATTCAACCCTAGCCACTATATCATCCCAGCAAACCAACCCAAACCCATAGTATCCATCCCGTCTGAACCGGAGGTTAACATGATGGCTGTAGGTTGGGCAGTCAAGACTTTCTCTGCCAACACCTGGATTGATAGTGATGAGGGGCTTGCAAAGGAGAGGACCGTTTGGCTGAGGTCCATTGTTCAAAGGAACATCGAGTAGGTTTGGTCGGAGAAGCTGAGGAGGCCGAAGTGCTGTTGCTTGGGGCTGATACCTGCTGGATCCTACTCTTTTTGTAAAGGCTACTGCTAGCCTTGTTAACAATTGCATTTTCAAAACCGCGTCTAGTTTGCATTGGCGTTTTGTCTGAGTCTGACACAGAGTCTTTTGCACTTGTCTAAGTCTAGCTCTGAGTCGGAGGTTGTGCCTCTTGGCCCTCCACGTCGTAGCTTTTGTTTCAAGTTTCGAGTCTGCTGTACTTGGCGAACCCCGAGGGTTTTTATGATATGCTTTATCTTGCTTCTAAGTACTTCGCTGGCTTTTATATAAACTGTGTCGACCCTGACAATGAAGGGACGGATTTCGATGGGATCATTCCCAAGGAAATGTGTTCCCTCACCGAAAGGGAAGACGAAAGGCATGCTCAGCCTATTAAAAGAAGAAGTAACTTCAAATAAACTTGAAAGCCAAGTATAACCTCCCAATGGTTCAAATTTGGTTCAAAGCTGCCCCCAGAGGAGCATTGCGCCCGGTCAAACATTCATCGACGTCTTGGCGTGGTATCATCAAGTCACGCCTCGCGTTGATCCTGAGATAAATAAGCATCAAATCCCCTGTTATCGGGTGCCAATCCAGAAAGCAGAAGCACAGGAGGCTCCGGGCCTTGTACAGGGTTCAAAAGCAACAACAGTGGCGTTCCGCCAAGTACAAATGAGAAAATGCACAAAACGACCCAGAGCAAGGCATGCCAACTGAAGCACTCTTGACCCTGCGTCATCAAAGCCATTTTATCTAGGGCTGCAGCCAAAGGTCTTCGACCTCGACGGCAACAAATTCAATACCTGGGTCAACCTGGATAAATTCAAAAGTTATTTTTTCCCTGAGAGAAGCTCGTTGGGCTGAAAACCCCAAGGGTGGGCAGTTCCAAGCAAAAGTTAGAGCAGCCTGCTAGACCAAAACCTATGAAGGTGGTTTAGGCAAAAATGAATAGGCAATATTCAAAAGCTCGCTAGACCGAAGACCAGAATGGGTGGTTCTAGGCAAAAGTTAGAGCGCAAAAGGAGAGGTAAATACTCGAGAGTTAACCCTTGGCCTGAACTACGTTTTGACCTAATTTCCTAGCTTGGGATACGTAGGCAGTCTCTCTTTGAGACTCGGTCACAATCTATCAATTGGATCCATAGTTGACGTTTTGGTACACATAAAAGGTCGAAGAGGATCGAAGATCACGACAAGCTTCCTTGGAGGAACCAGAAGGGGGAAAACCTTCGTCTTTCAATTTTATTACAAACTACTTCTTCAATTTACAGGCTGAGCATAAGTCTTAAAATATTTGAAGCATAAAAAATAGAACGAAATGCTAGAGGCCTTAACAGGCTCACAGTTTATTCTAAGTTCAGCGAAGTCTGGTATAAGCAACCGCAGCGCGTTTGTTCAAAGTGATGCGCATTGGTCTCAAACCTACGCACGCTTCTTGTAGCAGTCTGCTACTGCCCTTAAATGTCATTTTGGGGCTTTTGCCAAGTCTTGTCATACCATGCAAGTCATATGGACTTAACGTGACTGCACGAGGGTGTCGGTTTCAGTCCGGGCCTATACGAGTCATAATCTGCGTCTTATGTCCATCTTTGCGACATTTTTCCAGTTTTTCAATCAACTGTCGTATCGGGATGCTTTTCTCGGTTTTGTTTGTGCAGGTCTTTGTACCTTTTGCACTTTTCGTAAGTGTCAGTTTCACCTGTTCAGGAATGTTGTGAGTTTTGGCAAATTAATGCCCAAAATTTCATTGTGTTCTGTGTGTCTAAGGGTTCGCATTGTACCCTGGGGCTCTTTCTCCTTTTTCGTTCGAGCTAGGCGAGCCTGTACATATGTGTGCACGTCTATGTGTCGATTCAAAGCACTTGTCAATGCAAATTAGATATTAGTGGTTAGTTTTTGCATTCTCTTCAACACTTGTAAAAGAGAGTCAATAAACTGGAAAACGCAATTGTTGCATTGCTACCCTAGTATCCATAATCCGCAAGCAGCGGAATCTCTTGAAGCAGCAGGGGCACATCAGCCCAAGGCCAAGCAGAGCATCTCCGAGGCACACCTATGGGGCATATCCGCCTAAGCATCAAAAAAGGGGGGCACGCAGGCCCAATTCTAGTGCTCAAGCGTCAACTGGGGCACGCCGGCCCGTTCAACGTTTATCTATCTGGGTTCACATCTCAGAAGTACCAGACAGTACAGTAATAAGGCACAGTGGTAGTCCTTAGGTGTCGTTGTCCTTCTAGGAGCCGCCCTAAGTTTGCATCTGCATTCTCAATATTATACATGCCTTTGCATATTGTGTATGTTAAATGTTGAAAGCAGGAAAGTACCAAGAATGGTCGCCATCCTCTCGATTTGTGTGCCGAAGGATGCGATGCAATCTCCTGCGGAACCATCAACAACAGCCGGTCCTGTCCAATTTCCAATGGCTCGGTCATTTTTTATAGCGATCCGCCGTCTCCATCAACGACAGCCGGTCCTGTCCAATTTCCAATGGCTCGGTCACTTTTTATAGCGATCCGCCGTCTCCATCAACGACAGCCGGTCCTGTCCAATTTCCAATGGCTCGATCACTTTTTATAGCGATCTGCCCAGTTCAAAATCAATGACAGCCGGTCCTGTCCAATTTCCAATGGCTCGATCACTTTTTATAGCGACCTGCCAGTTCAAATCAACGACAGCCGGTCCTGTCCAACTTTGTAGACACCCCAATTTGGCCTAACGATTATTTCAAGTCCCACCTTGGGACAATCCCGATGATGAAATGGATACAGTGATTGCTGATTGCTTCCTTGAGGACCTTAGGACTTTCGGTGAGAACTTTGACCACTTAGAGGACCCAATTCAAAGCCATACAGCCTTTCAGACAGAAATCCAGAAGCCTAGGAAAATCCATCTGACGGCCGTAACATCGATCCCACGGCCATAACATCAATCCCTCGCCCGAGCAACCTGTTGCCAGCAAAATCTCCCTGAGAGATCAATCCCTCGGCCGCAAGATCTATCCTTCGGCCGAGACATCCATTACACGGTCGCAACATCCATTACTCGGCCGCCAGATCGACCTTTTTCCAGACTCTCGAACGTTCTGTCAGACGTTTGGTTTGATCCAACTACACTACCTTTCCGATGCGTTCGGGCTACGTTCGGAGATCACGACGTAGAGTTTGAGATGCATTGCAATTGCAATTGCCATCTCGTGATTTGATTGGCCGGAGTGAGTCATCCCTATGCCTATATAAAGGGGCCTTTGGGTTCCGAATTAACACACAGAAATTGAGATACTTACACACTCTCTCAAACCTCGAAGCTCTGCACAAATACTCCCTCATATCCACCCTTCAAAAGCCCTAACCTTCCGAAGGTAGCCGTCAATCCGACGATCAAACCCCGAAGTTCAAACCCTAACCCTAGGGTTTTCAATCAAGCAATCAGTCAATCACACCCCATCCGAAGCAATCAAGCAAATGAGGGATCAAGGTGGTGAGGCCCAACGGCCTCTGGTTTGTTTTACTTATCGCGTTTATGGCTAACCGTAGCATTTAAATCATTTGCTAAACTTTTCTGTCTGGTGTGAGGAAGAACATCGACCGGGGTTTCGATCCCTCGGCCGATAAATAAAACCAGGAGGATCCCTCGGCCGTGAGATCCATTCGCCGGCCGCGGGATCCATTTCCCTGGGACAGTTTTGTTTGTTTCCTGCTTTTCTGTGCATGCTTTCAATTACAGTCCTGGCTCACTTTTATCTGTTTAAAGGAACAAATAAACAGACTATGTGTTAGAATTAAGCAAAGCATCTATACGTCTTATGTTGAATGATTATGGGCCAGTCTCACGACTGGGCAAAGAGGGGTGCCTAACACCTTCCCCTTATTGTACTTTTGGCTCCCGTATCCAGAATCTCTATCTATTTTCCCAGTTTTAATAAACTGGGTGGCGACTCTATTTGACGATAACCGTTATCATGTGGTGATGTTCCTAGCCATGGGAATGTCCATGATCTTGGTTTATGAAATGAGCAACCAATCGAGCAAACACAACGATAGGAATCTGTATGGCGATGCCCCGTTTGGGAGGTGTTTACAGTTTTTGGCGACTCCGCTGGGGACTATGAGAGCCATAACCAAAAAGTTCAACATAAGACTAATACATGCTTTGTTTAATTCGCCTATCATATGCATCGAGCGGGCAACCCGTTGAGTTCACCTGATATCCCGGCATGACACGGGCTATGTTGGAGGTTCCAGCAAACTCCACAGTCACTCGTACCTAGTGGTATATCAAAAAGGAAATCACCCAATCACCGCCTATGATGGGCTGGTGAGAGGATTGGTGCCCTTTGACAACGGAGCACCCTGAGACTACCAAAACCTTGCATGTTTTAGAAAGCCATAGAACTTATCAAACTAAGACAGGAACCTACAGGCTAGGAACCTACTTGCATTTTTACTTCCAAGTTCTTCCTCACACCTTGTATATGTTGTTGTAACATCTCTTTCTGTGCAGAAGGGTTAGGGCTTGAACTAAAAGCCCTAACCCTAAGTCTTTATAGCCAAGCACTAATGGTGTTGCCTGCAAGGTATATTTTTGGTAAAAAGCATCATTGCTTACTTAACACTCTCGCTTTATTTAAAGCACCGTGAAGCATTGATTTCTAGAACGAAATCAAACACTGGCTGCCCTGCCGGCAATTGAACTAGAGGTTGCTCTAGCAATCTTTGCCTTGCAAGGCTAAAGGAAAGAGGGAGTGTAATGTAGTAAAGCATGTTATGTATGCAAAGTTAAGGATATTATGGATAGAACTTGCAATACTTATTTCTCCATGGATGATTCAGCATGACAAGTTTAGGACTTTGGTTCCTATTTCCAAATCGGCCTAGCAACCCATCTTTCAAAATTCAAAATTATGAGCATGCTTACCTCAACGAGTTGGTAAAATTTAGGAGGTTGTCAATGTGCTAGCAAATTATCAAGTGGATTTCGATTACCTCAATCACGTTTTGAGAAAGGATCTTCCCTAACCAAGAATTAAAAGAACTTTCAAAACTTTTTGCAATGCCTAGTCTAATGACAAGTTTTTCTGAAACATTCAAAATAGCCGCTAGCACAGCGATGGACTCCGAGTCTACTTTCTGTTGTAGCCATATGCTTAACCTTTTCGGTTTGTCTCATAATGTGGATTGGCTTGGAAGTAGGATCTTAAGTTGCAGCAACGAGTCTTAAGAACCATCCATATCAAAAATGGCTGGCTATCTATAGTATCCGATAAACTCATGCATGCAAACGAATTGCAACATATGACTCATCTATAATCTATGTAAGTAGTTGAGGTGCTATATATACGTATCGTTTTGATTGCCTCTTTCTAACTATGCAGGGGCCAAACCAAAAGAGGAGTCCATCCCCCTCATTTTCTTTCTTTGTTCATCGCATGTCATTTGGTTGCATCACCACTAAGGGCAGTTTGCATATTAGAAAATGCACCGCATGGACAATTAGTTTTGGATATCTTAACTTGAGCATGATTAGGTTTCTCCTTCTCTTAGATTTGGAGTTTGATCTCAGACGTGATGGTAATGGCTGACAAAAAATTGAAGTTTTAATCCAGCCAAGTTTTGAGCAATGGTAGCCATGTCCATCATGTCTTGGCTTTAAAACAATCTTTTCATACCTAGCTAACTCTCGCCGCCATTTCAGCCCATGTTTTGCCTCTCTTGAAAAATTGATATCATTTTGCTAATCATGGTTTCTGGCCAATTGTCACACTCAGCATGAAATGTGGGTCTTAAATTCAAGTCTCCTCGAATATGAACTACGAATGGCCTGATTCTCTGTTGGGATACGTAGGCACCTTTTGGTCGGCCACAAATTTGAAAATGTTCCCTCCTGTGCTAGTTCGCTGCTATAGAATGCTCATGATAACATTGAGTATTGAAAACAATCCTTAGGGATTTCAAAGTAATCTCATGGCATCTTTTGGAACACATCATAATCACTTGAATTGTCAAAAGCGCAAAATGAGTTTTTCAAAGCTATGACCCGCATCATTTCTGTTGAGTTAAGAAGGAGTTGACACATCTCTGCACCCTCACAGAGATCACTTGTAAGCAAAACATGCTATTGAAGATGAAGAAGGAGAAAGAAGAAAAGAGAGGAAAAATACAGAGAAAAGAAAAAAATGATGAGCTCGCTAGATTGAAAACCCGTAAGGGCGGTCTTGGCAAAAGTTAGAGCATGAACAAAGTGAGAAATTATCCGTGTCTCCATGCATCTACTATGTGTCTCAAAAGATTGTCCTCAATCTTAGAAAATCCACTTGGTTAAACCTCGAAGCCCCTAATTTCTTGGTTAGGATCCTTTCCACTTTGTCGTGTGTTTCAAGATGAAGAAAGGCATTCATTTCTCTATCCCAAACACTTATCCCTTGCTAGCCACATCGAGCCTCTGGATAATTTCTTTGAACAGCCTGCTAGGCAGCCATCCCCTACACTGGGGCAAACACAAAAAAATACAAGGAGAGATGAAAGAAAAATCAATGAAAGAATGAGCACCCCGTCATACAAGGGGCACTTTGAAGGAAACATTTCTTCCAATACATACAAAGGACATTTCGAAGAAACCAACTCTTTCACAAAGTGAGACAAGAGACAACAAGAGTTGATAAAAATGTTGAAGATGGCTGCTAGCTTTTTAAACCCAAGCGTGAGTAGAAATTAGGTTTGAGCCTTTACATCCGCTTCTTTCTCAACCCAAAACCCCAAGCCTACATTATGGTCCGTAACAAAGTCCTCTCAGATTGGGGAACACGACTTAGTAGCAAGGTCCTAAACACTAGGGGCATCACCAATGTGGGACTTAACACGAAGGGCAAGAATCTTGGAATTTGCATCTTCTTAGCAAATCACACAACGTGGAGAGTAACGTGGGATAAGGGACATGGCTATGTTCCCCTTTATGCACTTCTCTTATATGGGTCTCAATAGGCACCTATCAATCCAACTTAAGTCAGTCAGATCAAGCTCGAAGCAACAAACTCACCTAATTGGCTAAGGACATGGGTTTGCAAAATAATTCTGCGTCCTTTGATGATTGAATGACGTGAGTGTGGAACATATAGATGAAATGATATGATTTTGAAATCCTTAAGGAAAAACTTTCAAAATTGATCTTATCTCAAACAATCTTAACACAGCAAATACAAGCACAGTCACTTTTTGCAAATCTCTGAGGAAATAATATGGGTCCCTCATTTCATGAGGAGTGTAGCAATATGGTCCCTTGACCAAACAATGTTTTCAGTAGTGCCGCTAAGGCATTGCGGTCTTTCAAACACTTGGCTGGTAAATAAGTCATTATTGGTCTCCCCAAATCAAGGGGAAGCATTTGATCAAATACGCAAAAGTTGAGATGTCCAGAATACATTGCGAATTTACATGCATATCGCTATCACCCTGTCTTTTGCACTAACCTCTTGTCGTGATTGCACAAGCTAACTCCAAATATGAGGTGTTTCTTATGATCAAACAAATCATCAAGGCATCATGGCCATCATCTCTATGCGAGGAGTAAAAGAGCAACAAAGGGACGCACTGTAAAATCTACCTCCCTGCCAACACACTCGGCCTTCAAAAAGCTCAGCCTAAGAAGCGTCATATCCTGGGAGAACACCTCAACTCTTTTGTGGAAATGCTGTCACACAGCATTATCAGGGGCATGCCAAGATTTCTGCCAAACAGAAAGAGAAACATTGCACTCACATTCATTGCTGTTTACATCGCATGTCTCTATGCTAGGGGCAATTAGATCATTGTCATCATGCACATTTGAGCTAGGATCAAGCATTCATAGCCTAAACAGGGGGCTTGCGTTTCTTTTTAAATACTCAAATGCATATATGTCGCGTTGCAAACCATGTTACCCTCAATCGTTCAAGCTCTTGAACTAGGGTTCATTAAGTGTGGTGGTCCTGCCCCTAGCAGTCAGCATAAAAGGACTTTGGCCCGTGGTCGACTCCAAGCCTGTTGCATGTTGTTTTCTTATCCATTGCTGTTTTCTAAACCATTCAAATGTGGATTGCAGGATTCTCCTGGATTTCGGTCCTTGAACCGACCATACCGAGCTTGGTATCTATGACCGACAGAGCCAAGTCAAAGAGGCTGAAAGATAGCCCCAGCAAACTCTACAAATGGCACCATGCCAACAGCATTAAAGTGGCTTCGCACTTCACATCTCCATAGCTCCTTGCTTCGCGCTTTCAATCTCCATCTTGGCAGCTCTGCCTTCATAAAATCAGAAGCCTCACACTTGCTCTTCAGTAGCACCATACACGCGCCTTGTCGTATTCGCGGCCTTATCTGGCTTTTCAAGAACTCCGAGCAACTCTACACTCAGGCCTCGCTGTATAGCAGGTTCCTTCTTAACAGTGCAGTGCTTACTTTAGCTGCCCCGAGCTCACATCTTGAGGTTAAGTAGTCTCACCACTTCCAGGCCAGCGAAACAATCCTGCGGCTTCCACGTAATACATTGAGTGAACAGCCAACAAGAAAAAGCACCTGTATAAAGCTTGCACACTCCAGCCCTTCAGAAGGCATCTATCCTCCAAAAAGGGCATCCGTGTTGATAAAGCCCTCCAGAAGGCGTTTATGTTGCTAGCTTCCAGAAAGCGTTTGTATAGCCAGCTTCTAGAAAGCATTCAGCCTCCAGAAGGCACCCCGTCAATGGAGGCGATGGAAATCTCTGAAGTCATTAATGGCCGAAGCATTTAACAAACCTTATGGCACTTTGGGTCAACAAGTCAACAAAGTCAAAGGGGAATATGGTCAAGAACTAGCCTTAGGGGCAATCCCGAGCATACTTAGAACCAGCCTTGGGAGGCATCCCAAGCATGTGGAAACTAGCCTTAAGGGCACCCCAAGCACGTGGAATCAATCCTCTGACTCCTGGCGTTCCCACGCCCGATAAATCAACCTCGCAGCTGCTGCATCCTTCTTCAAAATCTCCTCTTTCAAAGGCAATCGATTTGAATCCGTGCACCAACAAAGCATTCGTGGTATTCTGGGCCCATAATCAAATCCAGCCTTGGGAGCATTCCTGAGCGTGCATGATATCAAGCACCAGCATCAGAATAAATCAAAAGCCTTGCATGGGCTGTCAAATGTCTGCCAGAAGCACTCAGTCTAAGACTCAAGATCATTCCGAGCATGAGGAAATTAGCCTTGGGAGCATTCTCAAGCTTAAGAAGAATCAAGCAATGACAAAAGCCTTACAGGGGTTACCAAATGCACGCAATCTAGCCTTGGGGGCAATCCCGAGCAACTGAAATATAGCCTTGGAGGCAATCACGAACATGAGGAATCTCAAGCACCAATGTTGGACCCGCTTCGGGACTTTTTCGGAGCTCTCTCTGAAGCAGCAAGTTCGCAACTACTGGTCACTTGACCTTTGAGGATCATAGACTGTGAACTCTTGCTCGCAAAACCCAAAAGATCCTTCAGACTCTACACCCCAGTTACTGTACTCTGGAAGTACGACAGCAATCACCAAGCTCTATGCTCATCGTCACCCAGCAACTCCATGTTCACGCCTACAGCAATCAAGACACTCGACGACTCTGCTATTCATCCCTATCAAGTCACTCAACAGCTACATGCTCGCTACTATCAAAGCCAGTCAATGGCTCCCCCGCCTCAGCAGTACCCCGTGCTCAATAGCTCCATACTTAAGTCACTCAGCAAGCTATCCCGACATCTCTATATCCAACAGCTTCAGCGGCTCTATGGCCATACTCGCTAGCGCCCAGCAGCTTTAGGCTCACTATCAGCAGCTCTGAAGCTCACTCAGCGGCCCTATGCTCACCATCATGATCACTTAGCAGCTCCGTGTCCATTCAACAACTCTGCAACCAAGCCCCGAGCTCATTATCTCAACAGCCCTATGCTTACTATTAGCAACACCATGTTCCTTGCTTCAAACTCCGCAGCTTCAAGTTTGCCATCGCTCAACACAGGTTCTACGCCTGTAATCATCTTAGCAGCTCTATTCAACGGCTCCAAGCCCATCATTTCAACGGCTCCAAGCTTATCATCTCAGCAATACCGTGCTTCTTGCACCATCACCACTTCAGCAGCTCTAAGCTCGCTATCAAGCTATTCAATTGGCGCCACGCTCATCATCTCAGCGCATCACCTAATATCGTAAGCTCAGCAGCTCCAAGCTCGCTACCATTCAGCTGTTACCAGCAACCCTATAGCTCCGTAGCTCCATCTGCTACAACAAGCTCCGAGCTCATCACTATCAAAGCAATCCAACGCTTACCTCAATGGCTCTGCACCTGTCAAATCGGCGGCTCCACGCCCATCTATCAAACAGGCCCCTCGCCTATCATCCCAGCAGCTCCACACAGGCTCCTCGCCTACCTTCTCGACGGCTCTACGCCCGTACCAATCATCTCAGCAGCTCCGAGCTTTCTACTCAATGGTTCAACGCCCGCACCCAACTATCTCAACGGCTCCGTGCCTATGGTCACTCACATCAACTCATACAGCAGCTCTATGCTCGCTATCACTCATCTCAGCGGCTCTAAGCCCACTATCTCAACTGGCTCGAAGCCGTAACAACCAACTCAGCGGCTCTAAGCCCATTGTCTCAACTGGCTCGAAGCCGTACACAATCAAGTTCTTAACAGGCTCGAAGCCTCTGTTCATCATCTCAACTGGCTCGAAGCCGTAACAATCAATCTCAGCGGCTCGAAGCCCATTATCGACAGACTCTACGCCTGTATACACTCATTCAGCAGCTCTACGCTCGCTATCATAACTCAGCGGCTCCAAGCCCATTGTCTCAACTGGCTCGAAGCCCTTTATCTCAGCAGCTCTACGCTCATTATCACGGCAACAGGTTCTACGCCTGTAATCACTCAACTTGGCGGCTCCAAGCCCATTATCTCAACTGGCTCAAAGCCATAACAACCATTTCAGCGGCTCGAAGCCCGTTACTTCAGCAGGCTCGAAGCCTGTGTCTACTATTTCAACTGGCTCGAAGCCGTTACAAACAATCTCAGCGGCTCAAAGCCCATTACCTCAAGTGGCTCCAAGCCATTACCTCAACAGGCTTGAAGCCTACGTCTACTATCACCCAGCGGCTCGAAGCCCTTTATCTCAGCAGCTCTATGCTCGCTATCACCGCAACGGGCTCTACGCCTGTAATTACTCAACTTGGCGGCCCCAAGCCCCTTACCTCAACTGGCTCGAAGCCGTACACAATCAAGTTCTTAATAGGCTCGAAGCCTGTGTTCACTATCTCGATTGGCTCAAAGCCATAGCAATTGCGGCTCCAAGCCCTCGACTCAGCAGCTCTACGCTCGCTATCACAACTCAGCGGCTCGAAGCCCACTATCTCAACTGGCTCGAAGCCGTAAACAAGCAACAGGCTCTAAGCCGCCTCAACAATCAAGACATCTATTCTTAGGCTCTACGCCTGAATGCTCAAAAATCTAACATTTTTGAATGCTCAAGCTCTACGCTTGGATGCCCAACCACTGTGTACTGGATGCTCAAGTCATATACTTGAATGCTCAAGCTCTATGCTTGGATGCCCAACCACTGAGTACTGGACGCTCAAAGCCTGTACTATGAATGCTCGGATTCTGCCGTCCGAATGCTCGAGCTCTACGCTCTGAATGCTCAAGTCCGGAACTTGATAGAAGCTCTAAGCTTAAAAACAAACACACACGCACGGGCCCGTGCACATATTGCATCAACATTCTCACATCGAGTCTGCATCATCGTATCTGTTCACATCTAACGAACAAGCATTGCACATATACACTCTGCATATCTCTCATGAAACAGGTCAATCCTACAAATCAACCGGCTCTATGCCTCGGTTTTATTGATCGGTCCAGCACCTCGATCCTTTGGCTCCATGCCAACACTTGTGATGAGAAAGCTCCGTGCACAGACCATCAGAATGCAACCAGCTCTATGCTTCGGTTCATATCACGTCAAGCTCTAAGCTCCGACAACTCAGGTCCACGCCTCAATCACTTCAGGCTCCATGCCTCAATTCCTTCACCTCAGGCCCTTGCCTTATGCTAGCTCCATGCTTCGGTTCCATCAAGCTCTAAGCTTACCTCAGGCCTTCGCCTCATATACCACAGCAGGCTCCACGCCTCAAATCTAATCACTTCAGGCTCTCGCCTTATGATCAACACCAGCTCCGTGCTTCGGTTCTATCAGTCACCTCAGGCTCTCGCCTTATGATCAACACCAGCTCTGTGCTTCGGTCCTATCAGTCACTTCAGGCTCTCGCCTTATGATCAGCACCAGCTCCGCGCTTCGGTCTTATCAATCCAATCCCCTCAGGCCTTCGCCTTAAGATTGCAACAGGCTCCACGCCTCGACTCTATCACTCCCCAGGCTCTCGCCTCATGACTACAACCGGCTCCGTGCCTCGGTCCCCTCATCGCCAAAGCTCCGTGCTCCAGCTACTGGCCCTGCGCCTCCCCTACATCTCAAAAACAAACCGGCATCCAATTCATCCCCAGCAGATGGTCTGGATTCCACCCCACTACATCAATTCCTTCCAGCTCATTCGCAAGGATAGGCTACTCTACCGAGCTCCTTTCAGTCATAGTAAGGATGATCAAGAAAAGCAAACGCACCTGCAGTGTACTGATCTACCCTAAAATAACTAAGGAAGCTCTCCGCAAAACTCCCTGTAGCCCCGCGCTCCTTCAACTATCTTCCGCCAAAACCCTGGGCTCAGTCTAGGTACGTCACACTACGGCTTTTAAAGCCCTAAGGTACGTCTTCTGTCCCTAACCCTCCAAACTTTTTACTTTTCTTTATTGCCCTAACTACGATTGGTCTGAATTTCCCTTGTGGAATAAGTAGGCAGACTCCCGGCCCGACCATAACAAAACCTTTTTCAAAAACCCCTTGGAATAGTGGTTGGACCAAATTGAGTTGCTTTTACAGCTTTGACTCTTACTCAAACATGTCTCGCGATCCGTCGAGTTCGGTCAAAGAGGGGCATCTGTAGACACCCCAATTTGGCCTAACGATTATTTCAAGTCCCACCTTGGGACAATCCCGATGATGAAATGGATACAGTGATTGCTGATTGCTTCCTTGAGGACCTTAGGACTTTCGGTGAGAACTTTGACCACTTAGAGGACCCAATTCAAAGCCATACAGCCTTTCAGACAGAAATACAGAAGCCTAGGAAAATCCATCTGACGGCCGTAACATCGATCCCACGGCCATAACATCAATCCCTCGCCCGAGCAACCTGTTGCCAGCAAAATCTCCCTAAGAGATCAATCCCTCGGCCGCAAGATCTATCCTTCGGCCGAGACATCCATTACACGGCCGCAACATCCATTACTCGGCCGCCAGATCGACCTTTTTCCAGACTCTCGAACGTTCTGTCAGACGTTTGGTTTGATCCAACTACACTACCTTTCCGATGCGTTCGGGCTACGTTCGGAGATCACGACGTAGAGTTTGAGATGCATTGCAATTGCAATTGCCATCTCGTGATTTGATTGGCCGGAGTGAGTCATCCCTATGCCTATATAAAGGGGCCTTTGGGTTCCGAATTAACACACAGAAATTGAGATACCTACACACTCAATCAATCCTCGAAACTCTGCACAAATACTCCCTCATATCCACCCTTCAAAAGCCCTAACCTTCCGAAGGTAGCCGTCAATCCGGCGATCAAACCCCGAAGTTCAAACCCTAACCCTAGGGTTTTCAATCAAGCAGTTAGTCAATCACAATCAAATCCGAAGCAATCAAGCAACTGAGGGATCAAGGTGGTGAGGCCCAACGGCCTCTGGTTTGTTTTACTTATCGCGTTTATGGCTAACCGTAGCATTTAAATCATTTGCTAAACTTTTCTGTCTGGTGTGAGGAAGAACATCGACCGGGGTTTCGATCCCCCGGCCGATAAATAAAACCAGGAGGATCCCTCGGCCGTGAGATCCATTCGCCGGCCGCGGGATCCATTTCCCTGGGACAGTTTTGTTTGTTTCCTGCTTTTCTGTGCATGCTTTCAATTACAGTCCTGGCTCACCTTTATCTGTTTAAAGGAACAAATAAACATACTATGTGTTAGAATTAAGCAAAGCATCTATACGTCTTATGTTGAATGATTATGGGCCAGTCTCACGACTGGGCAAAGAGGGGTGCCTAACACCTTCCCCTTATTGTACTTTTGGCTCCCGTATCCAGAATCTCTATCTATTTTCCCAGTTTTAATAAACTGGGTGGCGACTCTATTTGACGATAACCGTTATCATGTGGTGATGTTCCTAGCCATGGGAATGTCCATGATCTTGGTTTATGAAATGAGCAACCAATCGAGCAAACACAACATTAGGAATCTGTATGGCGATGCCCCGTTTGGGAGGTGTCTACAAACTTCCAACGGCTCGATCACTTTGTATAGTGATCCGCATATCAGCCATATCATCCATGACGGTCAGCCATATCATCCATGACGGTCAGCCATATCAGTCATTCAACGATGGTCAGCCATATCATCCATGACGGTCAGCCATATCGGTCATTCAACGATGGTTAGCCATATCATCCACAATGGTCAGCCATATCGTTTATCTCCACCAAATCAATGGTTTGATCTTTCGGTACACTGATCAGCCCGTCTCCTGTCACAGTTCCCCAACGGTTTGATCATTCGGCACATTGATCTCTCCGTCCGCATTCACGACAGCCGGTCCTGTCGAAGTTCCTGTAGACATTGGCAAATCAAAGCGCGTTGAGGCGTTCTTCAGTCAGTGTTGAGGCATTGGCAAATCAAAGCGCGTTGAGGCGTTCTTCAGTCAGTGTTGAGGCATTGGCAAACCAAAGCGCGTTGAGGCATTCTTCAGTCAGTGTTGAGGCATTGGCAAATCAAAGCGCGTTGAGGCGTTCTTCAGTCAGTGTTGAGGCATTGGCAAATCAAAGCGCGTTGAGGCGTTCTTCAGTCGATGTTGTGGCATTGACAAACTAATCAACGACAG
This sequence comes from Rhododendron griersonianum, assembly GCA_018127125.1. Lineage (NCBI taxonomy): Eukaryota > Viridiplantae > Streptophyta > Magnoliopsida > Ericales > Ericaceae > Rhododendron > Rhododendron griersonianum. The sequence goes on along the minus strand of CM030792.1, from coordinate 28,526,403 downwards.
CCGGTCCTGTCCAATTTCCCAACAGCGTTCACCACATCATCCCTAAATCCACAAACAACGATCAGATTATCAATCGATGGTCTGTTCATCCGCAACTGATTGTTATCTAGGAGAGTCCGTCTTGGCCTGTCTCGAACGACAATCACCCTCAGTCTAGCCACAAGTGCATCTTCCAGCAGGCTTATTGCTCTGTCTCGGATGGTTATTGATAAGGAGATTGGCTCTGATTCCCTACAGATGGAATTCAACCTTCCTGACACGACCTACCCGTGTTTATTGGAATACTTTGTGCCGAGGATAGCTTGATCCCCAGCAACGACGGTCTGTCCCGTCCGCATCTGCAGCGACAGCCTGTCCTGTCCAAATTCGATCAACAAGCGGCGATGCAATCGTCCACTTCTACTTCCATCTCCAGCGACGGTCCATCCGTCCATTCAACCAATCAGGTTCTGTAAGTATGCTTGTCTACTTTGCTAGCATGTTCTGCTCTGGATTGCCTTGAGGGGTGTCTAGAAACCTTTGACGTTACTTGTACCAAGTCGATGGTGCTCCAAGTGCCGTCAAAGGGGGGCTACTGTAGACACCCCAATCTGGGCTTCCAGATTAGTTTACTTACGGTATTTGATTCCCCAATGATGAAATGGATCAACAACACCTCGGGAATGTCGAGTGTTTGAGCTTTAAGTGTTTGAAAAACCCTTGAACCTAATCTAGACTAAGCCACTTCCAAAAGCCAAAAACCCTACTGACGTGTGCCAGGGTGCAATCATCTCGCACCAGGGCGCACCGTCGCGCGACAGACTCGAACCCTCGCGCGATGGTCAAACTGAAAGGTGGACAAAGTATGACCGTTGACCGTCGCGCGTCAGGGCGCAACCATCGCGCGCCCAGGTGCACCCTCGCGCGACAGTTTGGAACCATCGCGCAATGGTCGGTTCCCCACCTACTTTTTCAGAGGTAAAAACTTGGCCACCGATGCAACCTCAGCCAGGCCTCGTGGCTGGCTGATTTCCTCTCCTGGCACCAACCAGATTCAGCATCCATGCCTATATATACCCCCCATGGTTCTTCCATTAAAGGGTTCCAAAAAATTAAAAGCACAAAGGTACTAACCCTAACCCATTGTTCATCTATTCTCCATTAGCAAGTGAAGCACTTGGTTTCCAACCTAGCACTCAAGAACAAAGCTTGTTCTTCCATCTCAACCTTTTCAAACATCAAAGCTCAAAACACCATTCAAACTCAAAAGATCGAAGGTATATCTTACCGTGGTTGCTCTCTGTTCTGATCCCTGAGGGGGGCTGGCAGGGTCAAGGCTGGTAATCAATACCAGTTCTGGCCCTAAAGATAGCAAGGTTTCAAAAGCCGTGGCCAAGCAAACCCTCGTGCGATGGACCCGAACACTCGCGCGACAGTTCTGTCAGCAAGAGATTGGTCCACGTGGGGAAGGGAGGCTGGTCATTTCTTGTTTTAGCTACGTGCATGACTGTTGTAATTTTTACTTAGCATATAGCTCACTGTTAAGCATGCAAAAAACTAGTTTACTGCTTTTCTTAGAGCTTAAATTGCTAGCTTGCATTTCAATATTCATTTCTGTTCTGTTAGAATACCCCTGGGATCATTCTGGACCTGTCCCAGAACCCAGGATGAGCAAAACCAAGCACTGAAAGTTTGACCTATACCATCGCGCGCTGCACAAAAACCCTCGCGCGACGGTCAGATGGAGCGTTGACCAGTGCGCCAGGGCGCAATCGTCGCGCGCCAGGGCGCAACCATCGCGCACCCGGGCGCACCGTCGCGCGACAGTTTGTAACCCTCGCGCGACAGTTTGGAACCCTCGCGCGACTGTTTGTCCCCGACCAGTGGCTGGCCTTGCATGGTTAACTTGATTTTAGGCTATTATTTTGTCCCCACACTGTTTATGGGGTGTTTTGTTTATTTGTTGGGCTTTTCAGCTTTTAAACTGTATATTATGACTGTATAAAACTGCTTGGTTTGTCCTGGGTGTGCACTGGTCCTTCTAGAGCCCAGAGGGTTTGAGAATAAGAGCTGTGGGCTTAGGCTTACTGGCACGCGCAGTTCTTGTAGTAGCGTGCGCAGGTTTGGTCAGCATGTATTGACTTGATCAGTGCATACTGGTTTCTTCCAGTGCACGACACTCCAAGACTGGGGGCTTTCCAGTCTGTTTAAACTCCCTTAGCAGTCTGTTCTCATCCTATACTAACTGTTTCAATAGAGCAAACATGCTTTCTATCACATCCTGCAAATTGTTACAGTTTTAATCCCCGATTAACTGTTCCCCCGCCCTAACTGGCTAAAATTGATTAATAAAAGAAGAATCGCAATGTTTTCAAAATGCCTAAGTAGAGACCGATCTCCGGATTGGGCGAGAGGGGTGCCATAAAACCCTTCCTCTCTTGTAACCTGGCTCCCGAACCCATATATGGTTATGACGGACTGGTTCCTTAACCTTTTCAAATCAAACAGCGCGGCAGGTGCTTCGAAATACGGTTCCTTGGGTGTCGGACCTTCAAACCCGAGTGGCGACTCTGTATTTTTGAGCGCTTGCCATCCTGCGCTCGCGCTCCCTCGATCCGGGCCCATTGCCTTGGGAAAGGAACGGAATCCTTCTCCCATTTTTAAGGGCATGCTGCCCACAGAGACATGGTACCTGAGCCTGGAGGGGATGGAGAATATCCAGAAGAGGATGATTGACTTGTGTGTTGTTGGGGGGCTGGCTGTTCGGTTTGTTGTTGGGTGGCCTCTTGTCGACGAGAGGACCTTCTAAGTATCAGGCGAGGCAAAGGGATCCCTTCTGAAATTGGAATTTCCCCTGGCTGTCCGGCAATCGTTACACTGGCACTGGATCTCGAAGTCCTCGGCTGGGGAGCAGAAGAGGTGGAGGCTCCACTGGTACTTGGGTTCGCGAGCCTTCTGTCGATGAACCCCTTGTAGGCTGGATCGTAGCCTAGTAAGACGTTTGCGTCGCGCCCCCGTCCAGCAGCTCGTGTGCCGGGCTCCCCTTTGTATCAGAGAACCTTGTTGATGTCCCCTGCTCGGATGTAGCTTGGTTCCCTGCTTGGGCGTTTGTTAGCATTTGTGGCTGAAACAACAAACCAGGGGAAACATTTAATGGAACAGCTTCAGTATAGAAGAATAAATGAGTGAACTAGACAGAAGAGTAAAATTAGAAGCATACGTGGGAAGCCCCATTCATGGGGAACGTGGACACCCACCACTTGACCGTCTTCCTCCATGGGCTCGAAAGCTCCAGTTACGTAAAGGAAATCCATCTCGTGATCCCGAGCAGAGTCTGGTAGGTTAAGCACGAAGCGCTTCTTTGTCTTTCTCACTTTTAGGTAGTAAGTATTGTATTCTCGATTTAATACAATACTGTACCACCACTGGATGTCCCAGATTCCTAACTGGGTCCCCAGAATTCTGTTTAGAGCTACAACCCCCATTACTAATCTGAAAAAATTTGTGGACACTTGCATGGGATTGAGTCGGTACCAGTTAAGAGTTCGACGAAGTAGTGGGTCGAGGGGGAAACGAACTCCACCCTCGACAATGGCCACGATTGGGATACACGTTCTATCCCACCTACAGGCATTCCTAATCGCACCCAGAGGGGCGAGTTCTAAACCCACAGTATCTGGGATGTTGTAATCCTTCCTAAAAGCTGCCATTACAGCAGGGGTTTCACAGAGCTTCCTGAACTTTCCAGGCTTAGGCTCATTATCATCATCCACCATGGATACTATAAAGAGTTCTACGACAATAAAGCGAAATCTGGAAAATGGGAATGAGCAGAGCCCTAACTAAAGAACGAATCTGAGAACGAAGTCTCAAGATGAAATGAAAACGAAGAGAGAATGAGAGTCTTACAGAGATGAAGTGAGGATTTTCTAGGATGAAATCGAGTTTTGCAGACGGCGGCAATGGCGGACTGGAGATGAACAGTTTCGTCTGGTTTCGGAGAGAGAAAGGGCTCAGATTCGAGTTCTTTTTGGGTAAAAACCCAAAAAGATACCCTTTTTTGGGTTTAAAGGTGAAAGACGGAGACGAAACGTCTCCTCTGACGACGTTACATAAAAAGTAACGGCCACAGAAGGTGGATGGCTGACGTTCAAACGGCGTTTGGCTAAGATGTCAGTTCGAATTTAATGCAAGGCGTACGAAGTATGCCACGTGGAGCCATTACTTCGAGAAAGTAATGCCTAAACTGCCAAAAGACATCAATGGGAACCCAATGACTATATCTGCACGGGATGTAACGCCCCCATTTTTGGGTACGTTAATTAAACATTTTATTGAATTAAAAGACTAAGAGTCAAGCTCATTATTACATCATGGCTCATACTAAAGTACTTTTATTACACGAAGGATGGGAACATCTAAGGTTATCTACAACTCTGCCTCTTCCTCCATCCTAGCCAGCTCCTCAGCTCCAAAAGCCTCCAAAGTGTACATTTCATCCTGTTCGTCTATAAGGTCTGACACATTATACCGGCATCGCCACCAATATAATATGTCAGGGTCACCAAAGGCAACACCGTGAGCTTCAAAGCTCAATAGAATAAACCATACCCACTAACCCTTAACTTACACATAGCAAGTCACATATAACAGCAATGAATCATACAGATAATGATGTCTACGTAGTACGTGTTTATTCAACAGCTATCAACAATAACACATCCGCATTTTCTATTAACTATCATTGGTGTCATGTCTTTTCGTGTTTCTCCTACGCGACTCAACGTAGACCGTGTCATCCTTTTCACTTTTACCAAATCCACATTTCCAAAGTTTCTTCATCAAATCGCTACTAATGAAGCTACCAAGTCCGGCTCCATTAGCAACACACACGATGGGCTACCAAGTCCGGCCACACTGCGGTTTTCACAATCCATTCAAATCTTGCATTGGCTCCTCTCCGCGGATAACCAAGCCAAATTTCCACATGAGACTACCACGTCCGGCCCCATTGGAAATCTTCGCAATGGGCTACCAAGTCCGGCCTCATTGCGGTTTTCGTAAGTCCACACAAAGGGCTACCAAGTCTGGCCACCTTGCGGGTTTTCACAACTCACATTGGGCTACCATGTCCGGCCATAATGTAGTTTCAAAAATATTTTATCCAAGACCAATTATTTCCTTTATCTTCGCAATGGACTACCAAGTCCTGCCACATTGCGGTTTTTAGAAACATACTCACATAATGACTACCAAGTCCGGTCATTATGTAGTTTCAAAATATTTTCCGCATGTTAATCCCATCCTTTCTTTAACCACACCCTAGGTGTCATGTTTCTACTTTCTCGGTTTTTGTGTCTCGTTCGCATGCCATGACTCCGCGGTAATTCTTTTCACACTTTAAGAAATCTTGAAACTAAACTAACAAGATCATCCAAATCTATATTCACTATCATGCTCATATTAACACATAATCATGCTCAATCACACTTAAGTATAACGCCACATGTACGGACGCTTTTGGAGTGATAAATCACTTATGCTTTAATCAACAACCACAAGTAATGTAAGTAAACAAGTAATCATGCTCATATCATATTAAGATCAAAATACAATTACTTCATCTTAATCCAAAATCATGCTTCCTTAAGTTCAAAACAGCATATGTTTATTGAGTGTTTCTAACGTTATGCTAATCATGCCATGGTTAACCAAGATAACAACTTATAAACATTTCTAGTCATGCTTAGGGAAAGTAGATAAGGTAATCTACGTATACTTAGAATTTCGAAGGCTTAGAATAATCTACAATCATTTCAAAAGACGCATACAATACGCTATACTTAGATTTTGGGAAGTATAGGAAAATTATACTATACTTAAAGTTAGGGCGTAAGGGGTATTCTACATATACTTAGGATTCGAAGGTATAGAATAGTCTACATATACATAGGGAAGAGTAGATATAGAATATCTACCGTTCTTCTTGGCGGTAGAGATGACTACGGAAGGTACGTTGATGGTTGGACGGAGTAACGTCTAGGAATGGCTTCCGGTAGCTTCGAAAGAGAATGGTTTCTCTCGAAACTAGATCTTGACTAACACTACTAAAACTTTTGGATCGGTATGGTGGCGGAGTGGCGGCTTAGTGGCGGCACTAGAAGAGTTTCTTGAAGAACTATGAAGAACTTCAAGAACAAGCTATGAACTAAGCAAGAACAACTAAGAACACTAAACTTTCTAGAGAGAAGTTGGAGGTTGGAAGAGGTGTGTGTTGAATGAAGGATATGAAGTCCTATTTATAGGCAAATGGATGGCCTCTCCCCCTCTCTCATGGCCGGCCCCTCTCTCTCTCTCTAAATCCAATGGATTTTGCTTCCAAATCTAGTAATGACAAGTCATGACATCACCCTAGATCTTCTTCTTCCAAACTAGGACAAGGTTTATGTTATTCTATGGGGTTTTAATCCAATCTAGTCCTTTGAAAGAATAGAAAATGAGATTTGGTTGTCCTTGGTTGATCAAAGTGTAAGAAAGACTAGATTTTGGTTGTACTTTGGATGATAGAATAAGAAACCCTAGATTGAGTAGTACATGGTGATGCAAGAAGATGATGTAGGAAGATATGGTGAGTACACTTGCACACACATCACTCTCTCTCTCCCTTTCTCAATCCGGCCCCCCCTCTCTTTCTCCCTCATCTCTCTCGGCCTCTTTCTCTCTCCCTCTCTCTCTCTCTTAGGTACAAGGTACACACACACACACACACACACACACATATATATATATATATATATATACAAGTACAAAAGATCAAGGGTTGGTAGATTGACTTAGGAAGAGTAGGGATTTGGTTGTAAGGCTTGTAAGAAATCTTGTAAGTAAATCTAGTACCTCAAATCTATCTCATGTCATCCTATCTCCCTTCTTTCATAAGTACATGTACTTATATATGTAGAATTAGGGTTTTGGTAGAGAAAGATCAAGAAAGGTACAACCATATCTCTCTATCTCTCTATCTCTCTCGGCCTCTCTCTCTCTCTCTCCTCTCTCAGATTCTCTCTCTCTCTCTCTCTCTCTCTCTCTCTTGGACACCTAATCATGAAAGGACAAGGGTTGGTGGATTGATTTGGAAGAGTAAGGATTTTGTGTAAGTATAAGATTTGTTGTAAGAAATCTTGTAAGGAAATCTTGTACTTAAATCTACCTCATATCTTCCTATCTCTCTTCTTACACTAGTACATATCTAACTAAGATTTGGTAGGAGAAAGTCCAATGGAAGTACAACATATCTTTCTCTCTCTCTCTCTCTCCTATCTCTCCCATCTCTCTCGGCTCTCTCTCCTCTCCCTCTCTCGGCAATCTCTCTCTCCTCTCTCTCTCTCTCTTGTATTACAATAATATACTAATATAGATATATGTCAACAATTTAGATTTTGGAAGTACAAGGTTAATAATAAACTAAAGGGTTTTTGAAAGAATAAGATTTTTCTAATTTAATAATGGATTTGGCACATGTTTTCTATCTCTATTTTTAAATTAGGGAGTTGTACTGGTACTCTATTATAATATACAATAAGTACTAGAGAATCTGGGTGAGAATCTAGTCAAAATTTTATAATATAAAGCTCCCATTTGACACTTGACTCCTTATAATACAATAATTGTACTCAGAAAATCTTAGGACTCAATTTTATATTAGATACTCTTCCAATTCTTTAATGGGAGAATCCCATGGGATTCTAGTCATTGAATTAACTATAATATAATAGTACTAGTCCTATTATCCAATGGATAATAATTCTACTAACAATAATGGACCAATGGACAAAGGTCAAAGGTTGACTTTTGGTCAAGGGGTTCATCTAGGTTTCAAGAGATCAAAAGGTTCAAACGGTTCGAGGAAGGTCAAGGGTTTAATTAGGTTATCTCCATGGATTAGATTAGAAGCTAACTAGGCTTGCTAAGTAGGATTTCTAGTCAAGAATCTAACCTAGGCTTTAATCTCGATGATTAAGGGAATAGTCCAACACACTTGTCTTTAGAAAATGATCTTATTGCTCGGAGTGAAGAAATCTAGTTCTATAAGTCTAGATTTTAGTAAAGACGGATTTTTGGGTATTAAAAAGGAATTTTATAAGAAGTCCAAGTAATTAAAATAAAATTCAAATTTTTAACGAAATTTTTACTGACCAAAAATCAGGGTCATTACAACCTATCCCCCTTAAAATAATTTCGTCCTCGAAATTGGTGCGCGGCTACGGTTTGGATCTTGTCACTATACCGGCCTTGGAATCGTCATCTATCCCCCTTAAAAAGAAGCAGGTTATCATCACTTCCTTTACTAGCGTGACGTTGAGGTAATCATCTTCGCCATTGTCGATCATATGATAGGTATAGGTGGAAATCGCCATCTCGTAACTTTCGTAGACTAGGTTGACGGCTATTCTCTCACAATTTTCTACGGGTTTTGTTAATCGAATTAAGCCTTATCACTTGCTTAACAAAATGGGGTTCGAAGTTGCTTCAGCCGTCGAACAGCTTGCCTTGTTATCGACCTTTGATAACATTTCCCTTGTAAACACCAACGCTAAATGCAAAACTTCTATCAAATCATCATGCGAATCCGTGCCTCACAAAGTTTTCTTATCACGACCCTTCTTTCTTTCTCATGAATAATGTAGGTTCTCTATGGTGACGATTTTGGTCTAATAAATCTTTTGTCCCATAGCTCTTGCAATTGGGTCTTGAGCTCCTTTAGCTCGGTAGGGGGCTATTCGGTACGGGGCCATAGAGACTGGTGCCGTTCCTGGTTGGAGTTCTATAGAGAATTCTCTTTCTCCTTTGGGGTGGTAAGCCAGGAAGTTCTTCAGGGAAAACATCGGTGTATTCGTACACGATGTGTGGTAATCCCACTTCCATTCTTTCGGCCTCTTCCAATTGGAAGTTAGCTAGCCATCCAAACAGTTGGTTTTGTCACCTAGATCTTTTCGTTATCTGTCTATCCCCCTTAAATCGGAAACGGTCCTATCAGGGCATAGGCCGTTACTGTCTTCTGATGACAATCTATGACAGCTCGGTGTGCCGATAGCCAGTCCATTCCCAAGATTACGTCGAAATCCGCCATGTCGATCACCCTGAGGTCGAAGGTTAAGCGCAAGATAGCTACCTCTATCTCGCACCCCCTACATACTAGCCTAACAGTTATACTTCCCCCCAATGGTGATGCTACTTCTGCACTTGCACTAAGGGGTTTTGTTTCTAGCGCTAGAGCAGTTACGCAGGCAGTAGATATGAATGAATGAGATGCACCAGAGTCAAACAAGGTTTGCATGCAGGTACTATATAACGGTAGCGTACCTTGGATCACAGAGGGATCCTGTTCCTGTTCCTCAGTCTGTAGCGCAAAGATACGCCCTCCAGTGTTTTGTTGGTTTCCCATGGGTTGCTTTCCCTTGTTCTGTCCATTCTACTGTTGAGATGAGCTTCCAGGGGTTTGCTTTGCAAATCCGGCTTGACCAGGTTGAGCTTCCCGATTTCCAAAATACCCATTCCTCTCCTTCTCGGGTTGTGGGCATTGGCGGCTGTAATTACCAGCCTTGACCCTGCCAGCCCCCCTCAGGGGTCAGAACAGAAAGCAGAAAGCAAAGGTGGTATACCTTTTGCTTGTGAGTTTGAGAGAAAGCTTGAGCTTTGAGCTTGAGGGAGATGGATGGAGGATGAATGTGGTGTGGTTTATAGACTGTAGTGAAGACTTCTCTTGCTTGCTCTTTCTATGGACAAAGAAAAGAAGCAAGAGAAAATAAAGGAGAAGAAGACAAAGGAGCTTCAAGCCTTAATGTGGTTAACCCCTTGCAAATGAATGCAAGGGGGGTATTTATGGTGGAGAGGGAGACTGAGATCAGTCTGGTCCTAAGGGGGTGTTTGGGGTGATAAGGCTTGGAGGAGCCCTTCCATGCATTAAATGCATGGGACTTGGATTGAAAGGTGGTGTAGTGGTAGAGGGAACAGCCAGGACGAGATAATCATCAGGGGAACTGTGGCTGACGTCGGGAGGTTACAAAAACTCCCGCGCGTCTGGCTGAAAAAGGTTGATTTGACTGGGATTGACTGGCGTACGCCCCTTGTTGAGTGGCGTGCGCCAGTAACGGGCGATGACTGACACATGGCAGTGGTTCCTGCGCACGCTAGTCAATAACCAGCGTACTCCAGTAGGGTTTTGCTGAGGCCATTTGGTTCTGGCTTGAGGGTTCGACAAGGGTTTGAAAAGGGTTCGGATGAGGTTCAGGACGCTCAAAGCTCAAACTCATTTACAATGCTCAGGATGTTCTTGACCTTAATCATCATCGGGGAATCAAAAGACCGTAAATAAACTATTCTGGAAAGTCCAAAAGAGGGTGTCTACACCAACAAAGAGAAAGTACTGCTTAGAGAAATCCTAACAAGAGGTGGTGGCCCTAATTTTCAACATCTTACATATCTTGAAGGATTACAATTTATTCCATACCGATCTAAAGTACACTTATTGGCTTCTTTTACTAGAGGGTCTCATCTTCCTCTAGGGTGGTATCATTGGCATTCTCCTTGTCACCATTTCTTTCCTCCTCATCATCAATTCCCATGCTCTCCATCATGGGTAAGGTACCAAAGATTCCACGTAGGAAATACAGGATTGGGAACATTCCAGAGAACCAGGGGTCCTCTTCTACAGGGATTGGGGTACTTCGTTGCACCCTCTTGAAATCTCGTATCTCAGTAAGGGTAGCAGCGACAAATTCGGGGTTCTTAAGTAATTGAGTTGTCATGGCGTCCATGGCGATCTTGAGTTGGTAGATTCCGGCTAATAGGTTAATCAGGTGACTCATCTACAAGGAAAGTTTTAAACCTCAATTAGTAACGTTGTAAGACAAGGTTTAATCTAAATAGGAAGTTTTCAAGTTTCTAAGTCCCACATTTGATTCTTGATTTAAGTCATCATCCAATTGTTCGGGAATTCCCAGCTTGGTGGTATTGCCAATTTCCACACCTTGCTTCAATCCAGAGATTGTTTCAACAGAATTCCACCCAATTTGGGACGGTAAACTTAAACTCAATTCACGTTTGTGCAACGGTCAATCTATCTCGTGGTTCTACCCATTCTACCCATGGCCGAGGTTTTGAACCTAAAGCTCTGATACCAAGTTGTAACGCCCCCATTTTCGGGTACGTTAATTAAACATTTTATTGAATTAAAAGACTAAGAGTCATGCTCATTATTACATCATGGCTCCTACTAGAGTACTTTTATTACACGAAGGATGGGAACATCTAAGGTTATCTACAACTTTGCCTCTACCTCCATCCTAGCCAGCTCCTCAGCTCCAAAAGCCTCCAAAGTGTACATTTCACCCTGTTCGTCTATAAGGTCTGACACATTATACCGGCGTCGCCACCAATATAATATGTCAGGGTCACCAAAGGCAACACCGTGAGCTTACAAAGCTCAATAGAATAAACCATACCCACTAACCCTTAACTTACACATAGCAAGTCACATATAACAGCAATGAATCATATAGATAATGATATCTACGTAGTACGTGTTTATTCAACAGCTATCAACAATAACACATCCGCATTTTCTATTAACTATCGTTGGTGTCATGTCTTTTCGTGTTTCTCCTACGCGACTCATCGTAGACCGTGTCATCCTTTTCACCTTTACCAAATCCACATTTCCAAAGTTTCTTCATCAAATCACTACTAATGAAGCTACCAAGTCCGGCCACACCGCGGTTTTCACAATCCATTCAAATCTTGCATTGGCTCCTCTCCGCGGATAAACAAGCCATATTTCCACATGAGACTACCACGTCCGGCCCCATTGGAAATCTTCGCAATGGGCTACCAAGTCCGGCCTCATTGCGATTTTCGCAAGTCCACACAAAGGGCTACCAAGTCCGGGCACCTTGCGGGTTTTCACAACTCACATTGGGCTACCATGTCCGGCCACAATGTAGTTTCAAAAATATTTTATCCAAGACCAATTATTTCCTTTATCTTCGCAATGGACTACCAAGTCCGGCCACATTGCGGTTTTTAAAAACATACTCACATAATGACTACCAAGTCCGGTCATTATGTAGTTTCAAAATATTTTCCGCATGTTAATCCCATCCTTTCTTTAACCACACCCTAGGTGTCATGTTTCTACTTTCTCGGTTTTTGTGTCTCGTTCGCATGCCATGACTCCGCGGTAATTCTTTTCACACTTTAAGAAATCTTGAAACTAAACTAACAAGATCATCCAACTCAATATTCACTACCATGCTCATATTAACACATAATCATGCTCAATCACACTTAAGCATAACGCCACATGTACGGACGCCTTTGGAGTGATAAATCACTTATGCTTTAATCAACAACCACAAGTAATGTAAGTAAACAAGTAATCATGCTCATATCATATTAAGATCAAAATACAATTACTTCAGCTTAATCCAAAATCATGCTTCCTTAAGTTCAAAACAGCATATGTTTATTGAGTGTTTCTAACGTTATGCAAATCATGCCATGGTTAACCAAGATAACAACTTATAAACATTTCTAGTCATGCTTAGGGAAAGTAGATAAGGTAATCTACGTATACTTAGAATTTTGAAGGTTTAGAATAATCTACAATCATTTCGAAATACGCATACAATATGCTATACTTAGATTTTGGGAAGTATAGGAAAACTATACTATACTTAAAGTTAGGGCGTAAGGGGTATTCTACATATACTTAGGATTCGAAGGTATAGAATAGTCTACATATACGTAGGGAAGAGTAGATATAGAATATCTACCGTTCTTCTTGGCGGTAGAGATGACTACGGAAGGTACGTTGATGGTTGGACGGAGTAACGTCTAGGAATGGCTTCCGGTAGCTTCGAAAGAGAATGGTTTCTCTCGAAACTAGATCTTGACTAACACTACTAAAACTTTTGGATCGGTAGGGTGGCGGAGTGGCGGCTTAGTGGCGGCACTAGAAGAGTTTCTTGAAGAACTATGAAGAACTTCAAGAACAAGCTATGAACTAAGCAAGAACAACTAAGAACACTAAACTTTCTAGAGAGAAGTTGGAGGTTGGAAGAGGTGTGTGTTGAATGAAGGATATGAAGTCCTATTTATAGGCAAATGGATGGCCTCTCCCCCTCTCTCATGGCCGGCCCCTCTCTCTCTCTAAATACAATGGATTTTGCTTCCAAATCTAGTAATGACAAGTCATGACATCACCCTAGATCTTCTTCTTCCAAACTAGGACAAGGTTTATGTTATTCTATGGGGTTTTAATCCAATCTAGTCCTTTGAAAGAATAGAAAATGAGATTTGGTTGTCCTTGGTTGATCAAAGTGTAAGAAAGACTAGATTTTGGTTGTACTTTGGATGATAGAATAAGAAACCCTAGATTGAGTAGTACATGGTGATGCAAGAAGATGATGTAGGAAGATATGGTGAGTACACTTCCACACACATCACTCTCTCTCTCTCCCTCTCTCAATCGGGCCCCCCTCTCTCTTTCTCCCTCATCTCTCTCGGCCTCTCTCTCTCTCTCCCTCTCTCTCCCTCTCTCTCTTAGGTACAAGGTACACACATATATATATATACAAGTACAAAAGATCAAGGGTTGGTAGATTGACTTAGGAAGAGTAGGGATTTGGTTGTAAGGCTTGTAAGAAATCTTGTAAGTAAATCTAGTACCTCAAATCTATCTCATGTCATCCTATCTCCCTTCTTTCATAAGTACATGTACTTATATATGTAGAATTAGGGTTTTGGTAGAGAAAGATCAAGAAAGGTACAACCATATCTCTCTCTCTCTCTATCTCTCTCGGCCTCTCTCTCTCTCTCCTCTCTCGGATTCTCTCTCTCTCTCTCCCCCCCTCTCTCTCTCTCTCTCTTGGACACCTAATCATGAAAGGACAAGGGTTGGTGGATTGATTTGGAAGAGTAAGGATTTTGTGTAAGTATAAGATTTGTTGTAAGAAATCTTGTAAGGAAATCTTGTACTTAAATCTACCTCATATCTTCCTATCTCTCTTCTTACACTAGTACATATCTAACTAAGATTTGGTAGGAGAAAGTCCAATGGAAGTACAACATATCTTTCTCTCTCTCTCCTATCTCTCCCATCTCTCTCGGCTCTCTCTCCTCTCCCTCTCTCGGCAATCTCTCTCTCTTTCTCTCCTCTCTCTCTCTCTCTCTCTCTCTCTCGTAGTACAATAATATACTAATATAGATATATGTCAACAATTTAGATTTTGGAAGTACAAGGTTAATAATAAACTAAAGGGTTTTTGAAAGAATAAGATTTTCCTAATTTAATAATGGATTTGGCACATGTTTTCTATCTCTATTTTTAAATTGGGTAGTTGTACTGGTACTCTATTATAATATAGAATAAGTACTAGAGAATCTGGGTGAGAATCTAGTCAAAATTTTATAATATAAAGCTTCGATTTGACACTTTACTCCTTATAATACAATATTTGTACTCAGAGAATCTTAGGACTCAATTTTATATTAGATACTCTTCCAATTCTTTAATGGGAGAATCCCATGGGATTCTAGTCATTGAATTAACTATAATATAATAGTACTAGTCCTATTATCCAATGGATAATAATTCTACTAACAATAATGGACCAATGGACAAAGGTCAAAGGTTGACTTTTGGTCAAGGGGTTCATCTAGGTTTCAAGAGATCAAAAGGTTCAAACGGTTCAAGGAAGGTCAAGGGTTTAATTAGGTTATCTCCATGGATTAGATTAGAAGCTAACTAGGCTTGCTAAGTAGGATTTCTAGTCAAGAATCTAACCTAGGCTTTAATCTCGATGATTAATGGAATAGTCCAACACACTTGTCTTTAGAAAATGATCTTGTTGCTCGGAGTGAAGAAATCTAGTTCTATAAGTCTAGATTTTAGTAACGACGGATTTTTGGGTATTAAAAAGGAATTTTAAAAGAAGTCCAAGTAATTAAAATAAAATTCAAATTTTTAACGAAATTTTTACTGACCAAAAATCAGGGTTGTTACACGGGATCTTGTTTGTTCGGCCTTAAATTCATTCTTTGAGCTTTACTCATCATTTTCGAGCAGTAGTAATGAGCAAAAGCTGGGGAGCAATTGTAGGGAGGTATTCCCAAACAGATACAAATTGTGGCCGAACACGTGGTATGCCAGATCCGTGTAATGAGGAAAGTGATATGGGATTCCATATAGGATGAACGGCGGCGGTAAGATCCGGTGCTACGAGAAGGCACCAGATTAGATAGTCTGTTCGGCTGTAAGGGGCCAACGACATGGGAAGTCATTAGTTGGTACAGTCTGTTCGGTTGAGGTGGGCCAATGACATGAGAAGTCATTTATTTGTGCAGTTTGTTCGGTAGGAGTATGTGCCGAACCGCTGGAGTCATCTGACGAAACGTTGTCTTAAGAGATAAGGCAGTAGGAGTGTTCTAGAAGAAGAATCCAGTGTTCAATAAAGATAAGTGAGATGACAGTCCTATGGTGGGACGAGTTCCATGAAGAAGAGAGACCCTATGAGTAAGGGATCTCGGTTGATTGGGCAAAAGACTCCCAGGAAGGCCAGGTTTCATATACGAGGCAGGAGACCTGGGACAATGAGGATGCTTGAAGAGCAAGCAAATGTATGTTTATAAATACAGGGTAAACCTAGAGGTGAAAGGTACGCAATAAGTTGCATTCATTCCATACTTTCCTACTGATAATTAGGGTTTTAATACAGTACGAGATACTAACTTAGGCATCGGAGGGCCTTTGCCACGAGAGGCAAAGGTGCGCTCACCCCTTGTCTGTTTTACAGGTTAGGGTTCAGGCGAGGGCATTAGGGTTCCGATCAAACACCACGTGAGGAGACGAGATTCAGTGCTGTTCTTAGTACCAGTTGTTTTTCTCCACCTACACAAACAAACAGTGCGCTTACCACCAACACCCTGGGCATGAAACAGATAACTGCATGCGTCTCCGCCACGACATCCAGGACCTTATTGATAGCCGAACTATAAAACCTCCAAAACCTGATGTGCAAACCAATCCACTCCCTGTTCACAATATTGAACCCCCACCTCGAAATATCAATCTCATAAGTCTATCTCACAACCCCACGTATAACCCTAGTCAATACATTGTCCAAAACAACCAAACCAAACCAACCTTAACCTTCCCCGAGGAGGATGAGTGTTTTATGATGGAAAAGGAGGAGAACAATGAGTCCGATCAATCGGAAGTAATCGATCCCGATATGTCTGACATAAGTAGCAAAGATCAATCAGAGGAAGAAAAGCTAAGGAAATGGAAAGAACATTCCTGGGCAAAGCACAATTTGGAAGATCCGGACATTCCATTTGTAGAAGACGATGAATGGCTCCGTATCTGGTTTGAGAATAGGAAGAAGGAAAAAGAAAGGGTCGTCATGATGAGACGACACGCTCGCTTTGAGCCTGCTCAAATAGTAGTACCCATCAATCGCCCCAGGATTCCAATGCCACCCATCATCTGGGAAACAATCGATCTCATAGAAAAAGTAGAGGAGTTTCAAATGCAGCCATGCGTCAACCCTTACGACGAGTGCGACTATAGCCAATGGATAGAGGAAAGAAAAGATCTAGATTTCATATGCGCAGAGCCATACAAGACAGGGGAAGGCGACTTTGATGAAATGGAAGGAGAATGAGATGATCCACTTGACGAAACCTACTTAGCATCGCTATTCAATCAAGTGAAAATAGCTGATGACTGCGCAAACAATAAGGAGGAAGAAAGGGTGATGAAAACCCAGGCTGATATTTCTATTTGGGGACTACTCATGTCTCAAGGAGGTAGCCACCATGCAAGCTTCAAGGGCGGACCTAGTTCAAAGGCTCTGTTTGGCAAGGAAAATGATGGAAAAGAGTATAAAGTTGCGAAAGGCAAAGAGGACAACCCCGAAATGCTACAGTAGCTGAGAAGTCACAACATGGCAAAGAACGTTAAAACATTGTTTCTGTTTTCTAAAACTAGAATATGTTTTGGGCCCCTGTTTGGGCACTTTATTTCTGCTAAGCGAACTCCTATTTCATCTTCCAGATTATGCTTATCTAACAATCTAAATTCCTAAAGTTGCAATTGTCAATACACTGTAGTCTCTTTGCCAAACAAAGGAAAATTCAAGGAAATCAAGTTTTTCGTGTCTCTGACGAAAGGGAAGGAAAGGATGAACCTTAGTTGCTTAAGAAACTAGGTTTTTGTCAAAACTTAGAAAGAAGACGCTATCTCCGTGAGAACACTTAGGGTTAGCTTACCAATTGTGAAAGTACAAATACGACAGGAGATTCAGAAAAATATCTCCATCAAATTCCTCCCCAACACACAAAAAGCCTCTTGAGAGAAAAATGCTCGTTGGGTAACCTAAGCACCCAAGCAAAAGTAAGAGCAAAGCCTGCTAGGACAAGAAGGTACAAAAAGCGCAGCCTAGGCAAAAGATAAGGCATTCAAAAGCTCGCTAGGGACTCAACCTCCATCAGGTAACCTAGGCAAAATTTAGAGCACGTGAGAAGAAAAACCAAGAGTGGAAACCCAACCTCAAAGGTGGAGATCTAGGAACTACGTAAAAAGGCCTGATTCCCTGATTGGGATACGTAGGCAATCTCACATCGAGATGCGGCCCAAACATTTGGAGAGAAGGAAAGACATCAAAAGATTTGTGCTCAACGATAGGCACAGCTAACCTTGCGTATTGAGCTCGCAAAAGATGAGTATGCTTTTTTCGAGGAATTGACAACAGCAATAGACACAAGAATTATAGTTCATCCCTACCTAAAGGTCATTGACACAATAAATGGGATACCTCGAAAGCGCTCGAATTTGGCAATCAGACTATGGAATATGGCAAAAAGCAAAAGGCGAAAAATCAAAACCAAGCATAAGAAGAAAGAGGAAAGAGGATGCCACTTGGCCAAAACAAAATCTACTTTAAAAAAAAAAATCAAAGTAACAGCCGAGGAATTGACACATCCGCCGTAACATTGATTCTTTGGCCGAGTAATCGATTCTTCGGCCGGTATTTCATTTTTACACAAATTACTTGTTCAAAAAAAAGGGGGCCATGTTCACATGCATAACTCAAAGCATTTAGAGGCACAAAAAGCTTTCATTTCATAAACAGAAGCTTAATTACAAAGTCATCGCTGTGGTTGTCTTCACTATACAAATACAAATTCTTCCTATCTCTTTTACTAACTATAAGCAGAAAAAATCCTAAAAGCTAGTCGTGACGGCGCCTCCGAGACGGCCTCTGAGATGAAGACGGAGACTGCTCACTAGCTCCCATACCCTCCCCACCAGCGGCTGGCACTCGCTCAGCCTCAAGCTGCAAAAAAAGAGAGGGTACAAACACTCAGATTCAAGAAATGATACAAAGCAAGTGGAGTACATGGAAAAAGCCATACCTCGAGGATCCGACGGCGCTGCCTCCGAACCAAAGCCTCTACACTTTGATAAGCGTGCAGCCACTCCTGTACCACCTCAGCAGGCACCTGTGGAAACAAACCAAGCATTTCAAATATAGAAACACCAGATACAAACAAGGAAACAAGTTCAGAAATAGGGTGATACCTGTGAAACCCCGGCTGGTAATGAATAAAGCTGGGTCATGCAAGGAGTAAGGGCCAGACGCTCCTCCTCCCCATCGTCAGAATGGAAGGAAACAAAAGAAGGAGCCCGCGGCCAAACAGGAGCAACATGAGGAGTTACAATAGGGGAAGCCAAGAAAAGACGGCAGTACTCCGTGTAGTCACCTGCTTGGAGGAGCAAGCCTGCCCAATCCCTGATCCGAGCATTCTTCAAATCCTCCTTGGACATTGAAGAAGTATACCTCATTGACACTGGAGGAGGAGGAGGAACAAACTGAAGCGCCTCAGCACGCGGGCGCCACTGACTAACCACCCAGTCACCCAAGTACCAGGCTCGACAAAAAGGGCCCTCAAGCAGGCTACGGGTCCGGTTTAGAACTCTGGAACGCGTAAGAGGGGTATCCTCAGGAACACCCTCCCAGGGGTCAAACCGCACCTACAAACAAAGACGAATTAGCTACAACATAGAGATATGGAAATCTAAGGACGAGAAATGCAAAAGGAGTACCTGATCGACCGTCAAACGGTCCAAGACTCGCCGCCACTCGGGAAGACTTAGAACGGGCGACCGTGGCTTCCGATTTCCCGTCAGCCATCGCTCATAGCGGGAATACAGTTTGCATATCCATGCCTAGTACCTGAGGGAAACTGAAGAAGATGCTCGAAAGCCCAGAGCTGAAACATGGATTAGCAAAACAAGTTCAGAACTAGAAAAAGCCAAAATAAGAACAGAGGTACAAAGGAATGATACATACCTCAAGTACTCGAAAGTGACCACCAAGAATGGGACTCTTGTCCCGCGAGCAAGCCCCAAGGTTGCCATACAGAGTGGCTAAAGCAGACGATCCTCAATCAAACTCTCTAATGGCCCCCAAATGCTGCAGAGGAGCCAGGAACTGTGTATGCACCGAACCATCCTTGTTGGCAAACAATGTTTGCCCAAGGAGATAAAGAAGGAAAGCCCACGTCAGCTGCTCGACGCTTACCTGGGTTAAGATGTCAGCCATCATGAAAGTCTTGCTCAGCCAAGCAAGATCAATATGACCTCGAGAACGAACAGGGGCACCTTGCCCAAAAACCACTCCAAAGCACCTGCTCGCTCCTAAAGCCTGGGATCAACTCGGAGGGAAGCTCCACCTACCCGTAGGTTAGTCAATAGAGAGAAGTCACCAGGAGTGATCGTCATCTCGCCAGTAGAAGGAAGATGGAATGTATTGGTGGTATCCCACCATCTCTCAACCAGCGAGGTCATCAATGACCAATCCATCTTCGGAAGATCGAGGCCCAGAACAAATGCCCCGAAACCCGCCACCCGCACCAGTTCCGGGCCTGCTCTGGCAACGTCAAAAACCACTTGTGCACCTCCTTGCCTCCACCATGAGCCTCCAGTCTCCTATTTCTCTGCCAAAGACAAAAAGGGAGTTAAACTCACGATTGCATGAACAAATAAAAAGCTAGGGGCATCAAATTAACGTTTAACAAACACGCATCGCCTAAATAGGGGGCACTATCATTTTTAGCCTTTTTAAAATAATTCTGACCCAACCACGGGTCCTTCTCACTCATGCCCCTGGCTAAAAAAAAGGGGATTTCATCCCGAGAATAAAATTCATCTTTAAATTCTACAAAGACGAAACTCCAAACTAAAGCAAAATGTTTACTTTTCAGGAAACTTACCGGAACATTAAGGATGCTCAAGTGTTGCTCAGGCTCTCTGCGAACTACCTCGGCCTCTAGGCCACCAATAGGAGGACGGTACTGCAGGAAACTGCCATAACCTAACCTACGTGAAGGAAGTATGTAGGTAGCAGCATCGAACAAACCCGGCTCTTCAATCACTTCCTCGTTGGACGAGGGATACTCGCACCTACACTGACGTTGCAAGGAAGAACCCGCAACATCCGTAGAGGAGGATGGCGGCAAATCAATGGAGGTTGGTGTGTCCATCTCGTTGGAAGCAAGAACGACAACAGCCGACGGTTGCAACAATCGAAACTGGTAGTTGAGGCGACGAAAACCAACGGTGATGGCCGGAGGCGGCCGAACTACAGTGGTCGGAGGAACGACGGCGACCGGACGACGGTGGTCGGAGGAATGAAGGTGGAGAGATCTCGGACGAGAGAAGAGAGGAGGAGGGAAAAAGATTAAGTGACCCGTGAGATTGATTAAATCGAACTTAAATCCATTTTCTGACTTTTGGCGTTCTCACGGCCGAGACTTCAATTCCTCGGCCGAGACATCAATCCTTCGGCCGAGAGATCGATCTCCTGGCCCTCCAATCAATTTTCTTCAGCCCTAGTGGATTTTGCTCAGTGCACCAATTCAAGCAATCATGGACTTCTGAATCTTCGACCAACAAAGTAGCCTTGGGGGCACCCCCGAGCCGACGCAACGTGATCAAAACTAGCCTTGGGGGCACACTCGAGCATCGAAGATCCCTCTCTCCACAACAACTGGTCACTTGACCACTAAGGATTGTCCAAACTAAGCTCTAAGCTCACCCCCAACAGCAACTTCGAACTCATCTCTATCAAACAGCTCAGTGGCTCCATGCCCATTATTCAGTGGCTCAAAGCCCATTACTGTATTCACCCACTCGCCAATCAATTCAATAGCTCCAAAGCCCACTGTCCAAATAGGCTCTATGCCCATCTCAATTGGCTCTAAGTCGTAACAACCATCATTTCAACGGCTCTACGCCCACCACTCAGCGGCTTGAAGCCCAACGTTCAGCGGCTCCATGCTCTCACTTATCACTCAGCGGCTCCAAGCCTCAATTGGTTCTAAGCCATAACGACTTTCACAACGGCTCTACGCCCGTATTCAATCACTCAACAGGCTCTAAGCCCAATCACCGTCAGCAGCTCCATGCTCGCTATCTCCGCGGCTCCAAGCCCACTATCTCAATTGGCTCGAAGCCGTAACAACCATCTTAGCGGCTCAACGCCCATTATCATAGCGGCTTTACGCCCGTGTTCACCGTCTCTATCACTCAATGGCTCAAAGCCATAACGACTATCTCAAATGGATCTACGCCGTAACAACCAACTCAGCGGCTCTATGCCCATTATCTCAACTGGCTCGAAGCCGTAACAACTATCTCAATAGGCTCTACGCCGCCCCAACAATCAAGACAATCATCGATTCTCAAGCTCTACGCTTGAATGCTCAAAATCTAACATTTTGAATGCGCGAAGCTCTTTGAATGCCCAACAACTGTTTATTGGATGCTTAAGGTTTAAACCTTGAATGCTCAAGCTCTACGCTTGAATGCCCAACCACTGCGTACTGGATGCTCGAAGCCTGTACTTTGAATGCTCGGATTCTGCCGTCCGAATGCTCGAGCTCTACGCTCTGAATGCTCAAGTCCGGAACTTGATAGAAGCTCTAAGCTTAAAAATCAAACACACACGCATGGGCCCGTGCACATTTGCATCAATTGCATCAACATTATCACATCGAGTCTGCATCATCATATCTGTTCATATCTAACAACCATCATCACACCTATACACTCTCAATATCTCTCATGAAACAGGTCAACCCTGCAATCAACCGGCTCTATGCCTTGGTTTTATTAATCGGTCCAGTACCTCGATCCTTTGGCTCTACGCCAAAACTTATGATGAGAAAGCTCCGTGCACAGACCATCAGAATGCAACCAGCTCTACGCTTTGGTTCAAATCACGTCAAGCTCTAAGCTCCGACACCTTAGGCTTTCGCCTTATGATCAATACCAGCTCCGCGCTTCGGTTCTATCAAACTCAAAGCTCCGATCTCCTCAGTCCCTCGCCTCATGACCACAGCAGGCTCCACGCCTCAGTTCTATCACCTTAGGCTCTCGCCTTGTGACTATGACCGGCTCCGCGCCTCGGTTCCACCACGTCAAAAACCATCACTCTCCAGGCCCTCGCCTCATGACTACAACCGGCTCCGTGCCTCGGTTCCCTCATCCCCAAAGCTCCGTGCTCTAGTTACTGACCTCGCGCCCCCCATATCTCAAACCGGCATCCGATTCATCCCCAGCAGATGGCTTGGATTCCACCCCAATTACATCAATTCCTTCCAGCTCATTCGCAAGGATAGGCTACTTTACCGAGCTCCTCTCAGTCAAAGTAAGGATGATCAGGAAAAGCAAACGCACCTGCCGTGTACTGATCTACCCCAAAATACTAAGGAAGCTCTCCGCAAAAACTCCCCCGGCAACCCCGCGCTCCTTCAACTATCTTTCGCCAAAACCCTGGCTCAGTCTAGGTACGTTGCACTACGGCTTTTTAAGCCCAAAGGTATGTCTTCTATTTCTAACCCTCCAAACTTTTTATTTTTCTTTATTGCCCAAACTACGGTTGGTCTGAATTTCCCTTGTGGAATACGTAGGCAGCCTCCCGGCCCGACCATAACAAAAACCTTTTTCAAAAACCCCTTGGAATAGTGGTTGGACCAAATTGAGTTGCTTTTTACAGCTTTGACTATTACTCAAACATGTCTCGCGATCCGTCTGAGCTCAGTCAATGAGGGGCATCTGTAGACACCCCAATTTGGCCTAACGATTATTTCAAGTCCCACCTTGGGGACCATCCCAGTGATGAAATGGATACAGTGATTGCTGATTGCCTTCTCGAGAACCTTAGGACTTTCGGTAAGAACTTTGAGCCACTTAGAGGACCTAATCCAGAGCCATATAGCCTTTCAAACAGAAAATACAGAAGCTAGGAGAATCCATCTATCGGCCGTAACATCGATCTAACGGCCTTAACATCATTTCTTCACCCGAGCAACCTATTGCTAGAAAATCTCCCTGAGAGATCAATCCCTCGGCCGCAAGATCTATCCTTCGGCCGCAACATCCATTCCTCGGCCGCCAGATCGTCCTTTTTCCAGACTCTCGAACGTTCTGTCAGACGTTGTTCGGGCTACGTTCAGAGATTACAACGAAGAGTTTGAATTGGATTGCAATTGCAACTGCAATCGTGCCATTTGATTGGCCGGAGTGAGTCACCAATTGCCTATATAAAGGGCCTTTGGGTTCCAAAATAAAGACCACGAAATTAACAAGTGAAATTACTCTCTCAAGCCACAAAACTCTGCAGAAACACTCTCTCAAACCCTCTCTTCAAAAGCCCCAACCTCCCGAAGGCAGCCATCAATCCGACGATCAAACCCCGAAGTTCAAACCCTACCCCTAGGGTTTTCAAAGAGGCAATCAGTCAATCGCAATCAAATCCGAAGCAATCAAGCAACTGAGGGATCAAGGTGGTGAGGCCCAACGGCCTCTGGTTTGTTTTACTTATTGTATTTATGATTAATCGTAGCATTTAGTCATCTGCTAACTTTTCTGTCTAGTGTGAGGAAGAACACCGACCGGGGCTTCGATCCCTCAGCCGGTACATAAAACCAGGAGGATCCCTCAGCCGTGACATCCATTCACCGGCCGCGGGATCCATCTCCCTGGGACAGTTTGTTTTGCTTATCTGCTTTCTGATGCATGCTTTGATTATCGCACTGGCTTGCTTTACTTACTGTTTAAAGGCTTAATTAAACAGACTATGTGTTAGAATTAAATAAAGCATCTATATGTCTTATGTTGAACAACTACGGGCCAGTCTCACGGCTGGGCAGAGAGGGGTGCCTAACACCTTCCCCTTACTGTACTCTTGGCTCCCGTACCCAGAATCTCTATCTGTTTTCCTAGTTTTAATAAACTAGGTGGCGACTCTATTTTGATGATAACCGCTATCGTGTGGCGATGTTCCTAGCCATGGAATGTCCACGATCTTGGTTTATGAGGCAAGCAACCAATCGAGCAACAAACGGTCAATCTGTATGGCGATGCCCCGTCTGGGAGGTGTCTACACCATTTTTAGAGGAAACTACACAAGTGAACAATTGAAAAAGTCCTAGATCAGATTTGCCGGACACGAGGTCCTGTTAAATCACCATTCCAACCTTCGGTAACGCGAAGCTCACCGTTTTGACAGACCTTTAAGGGATTGTTCACAAGTGTATTAAACTCTAAGTGTGGATTAATATTGGTTCGATCATCCCCAGCAGAGTCGCCACTGTGGGCAGCATGCCCTTAAAAAGGATTCCGTTCCTTTCTAAAGCAGGGCCCGAATCGAGGGAGTGCAAGTGGGGAAGCAAGCGCTCGGAATACAGAGTCGCCACTCGGGTTTGAAGGTCCAACACCCAAGGAACTATATTTTGAAGCACCTGCCGCACTGTTTGATTTGAAAAGGTGAAGGCACCAGTCCGTCATAACCATATCTGGGATCGGGTGCCAGGTTAAGAGAGGGGGAGGGTTTTAAGGCACCCCTCTAGCCCAATTCGAAGATCGGTCTCTACTTAGGCATTTTGTGAAAACTTTTATGATTCTTCTTTTATTAATCAATTTTTAGCCAATTAGGGCAGGGAAATAGTTAATCGGGGATTAAAACTGTAATAGTTTGCAGGATGTGATTGGAAATAGCATGGATGGATGAAAGGTTGAAAACTAAATGGGATAAAACCCAACACAGTGATCAAATATCAAAATAGTACCTTGTCTGAATTTGACATGAACAGTGGCCAACTTGCATGCATGGATCTACGTGCATGCAAGTCCTCCAGCGCGTGCCAAACCCATACACACGCGGGTGTGTTGATGCTCCACCAACATTTTGAATTTTATCCCCTTCTGGGCTCTGGAAGGACCAGTGCACACCCAGGGGGGCAAACCAAACAGTTTATATGTACAGAAAACAATTAATTATTACAAACAGAATGAAGAAAATTGACATGCAACCCCTAAACAATGGGGTATTAAAACAAGGCCAAGGACCAAGTTGCCCATGCAAAGGCAGCCTCTGATAATAGACTGACCAGCGCGCGACATAGTGAGATACACGCGCGTGGGTCATTACTGGATTTCCTGGAGTTGCTTTTGCATGCTTGGGCTCTGAGACATGTTCAGAAGCAACCCAAGGGCATTCCCAAGCAATAGGGAAGCATGCTGAGCTATGCTAACAGTTTTTACATGTAAAATAGAAAATTAGTTTTTAACATGCATCATAGTGATTTATAACACAATAAAAAGAGGAAATGACTAGCATCACCATCCCCACATGGACCATCGCGTGCAACCTGTGACGAGCGCACGCGTTACGGGGTCCAGCGCGCGTGGGAGTACCAATCTTACGGTTCTTGTAACCTTGCTGACTTTAGGGCCAGGACTGGTATTGATTACTAGCCTTGGCCCTGTCAGCCCCCTCAGGGATCAAACAGTAAATAGGCAGTGAGTTTATACCTTTGCTTGAGTGGCTTGGAAATGGATTGAACAAGATTGTAGAGCTTGTGAAATGAGTGTATGGAAGTGGCTTGAATGATGAAGTAGCAAGGGTATTAGGGATTGTGTAGCCTTTTTTGCTCGAATTTTGGTAACCTTGGACTTGAAAGACCAATGGGGTATTTATAGGAGGTGGGAGAGTGTTTGGTTGGTGGCAAACTAGGCTAGGCAACTAGCCAACAAGGCTGGCTGGCCTCACTTGGTGGAGAAGGGCTCCAACAAGGTGATGGGAGTTGTTGTGTGGGTGGTGCACCCCAAGCCTGCAGAACACTGTGCTGGCGACGAAAATGGGGTTCTACAGCCCTGTAGACCCCCTGATGATTATAAAATCCAACTAGAAAAAGGTGATAGGGACAGGATAGGAACCACGCACGTTGGACTGGCTGTGGCACACATGTGTGATACTACTCGCGCGCTGGTCAACGGTCAATGCTTTGACCTTGGCCAACACCTGGCAATCTCACAAATGCGCGTGGGAGCCATAGCAGCGCACGCAGGTCAAACCTTGGTTAGGGTTTTGACTGAGGGTTTTGGGGTTTAAAAGGTTTAAGAGGGGCTCCACTCATTCCAAGTTCAATCCTTTCCACACTCAAGACTGTTTTTGATCTGATTCATCGTCGGGGAAATAAGAAACCGAAAAATGAAGTAAAACAATTGGGAGATCTGGATTGGGATCTGTACATCGTGCCTAGCGCCGAACACTAAGTCCTTTGCATTGGGGATTGCTGCTCTTGGCCCGGTCCAGTCGAATGGTTTTCTTTCTCTTTTTCTCTCCTTTTATTTACCCTCGCGCTAGGGTTTTCATTTCTATATTCTGATCATGGGGAGCTCTGATCCTTCTCTCCAGTCACTCTCTCTTGATCTCTCTCTGCTTTCCCTTCCGATCGTTTGCCACCGCTCTTCTTTCCTTCCCACGATCATGGGGCGTCCCCTGGTTCGGTTGGTCAACGCGGTGGGAGACCGCGGAGCTCCGGTCTTGTCTTGTCTTGTCTTGAAGCTTGATTAGGTCTCCCCTCTTGCGGGTGTAGATCGTGTGACAAGGGGCGCCTGGGGTGATGGTTTGAGACGGCGTGGTGTCTTTTCTGCACCATGTGGTGATCCTTTTGAGCCACATCCTGGGTAGGCTCCCTCTTTTGCCGCGGTGTTCTGGTGGTCGGACCACCAGAAGATTCCGTGGACTTCTCCTTCCTCCTCCTTCATGGTGGGGACCTCGTGCCCAGGGGTTTTCCTTTTGGGTGCCAGTTTGCCCTTGTAGTATGTAGGAGTAGGGATAGCAACCGAACCTACATGGCCTAGTAGCTTAGGTTGCTTTTCTTTCGACATGCATCTTGACTCATGAATTTCAATGGATATATGAAAATTGCACTTTATTTTAATCATTTGTTGCTTATTAGCTTAACAACTTGTGCGTTTATGAATACCCTCTTGATAGTTTGCACTGGCAATGTTTCTGAGACCTAAGACAAATTAAATTGCAACTATATGTCGTAGTCTAGCTAGAAGGAAATAGATGATGCCCTATCGATTTGAAAACAATGAGATTTTGGTGAATTTTTGTGCCTAAAACCTTGAGTTCTGACATTCCAATAAAAACAGCATTCTTGGTCAGTCGCAAATGCATATATCATGACCTATACAAACTTCCCGAGTGACTGAATGTTTGATGGAATTGAATTTGGACACGCCGCGGAGGCATTTGAATGGAAAAAGGACATTTTTTGTACCAAAAACTCGAATTTTCATGAACCGGTGGAACTGACACTTTCATACAGTCACAAATACGTAACATGACTTGCGTGCGGCACCTGAATAGTCAAAAACCACTTAGGAATGACTTTGGACTTCTTACAGGTTCATTTGAATGGAAAAAAGACATTTTTTTATACCAAACCCTCGAATTTTGATCTGAACAAACAAAGAACAGTGCCATGAAGTCATCTTATCTCGTTGAATCATGTTGGAACAGTTGGAAGCGAGTTTAGAGGCTCAAAAATGGTTTTGAGTGATTGGAACCAGATTCTGCAGGAAATTGCAGACTCGTTCCCTGCACTAGGCACTTTATGCTTTGCGCTAGGGAGTAATGGACATAGTCCCTAGTACTGGGGTCCAACTCCTTTGCGCTGGCCACCTGCTTCAGTAAATAGTTTTTGCTGATTCCCAGGGTCACTTTGTTTGCCATTATATCTGTTTCCCAGGTTTTGATTAAGCTTGCACCATTGCACGGAGGTTGTGGGGAACCATGTATTGCCTTTGTATCTTCCCTAAACAAAAGTTTACATAGGAAAATGAAGGATCTTTGAAAATTTTGAATTTCCTCTTTTAATGCTTGTCCCCTCCAACTTTCCTATAAATAGCAGGGCAGTCTTGCCATAATCCTCACACCGAAATCCTTCCAAAATCCTGTTGCCTCATGACTTTCCCTCTCGCCACTTTGCTCAAACCTTGGATGGACGGATTCAAAGAACTAGATTGGCTAAATTTTGGGAGTCGTGGAATATCTTCTCTCCGCTTTCTTCGAGAATTTTGATTCTCCCGGACCTGCTGCACGCAGTGGTACAGTTTTAGGATTCGGAGGTGCATCTCTTTCGATTTGGTATTGAGGAGATATGCCCCACCGTTGAAGAGTTCCGCATGTATCTTGGCTACTTTGAATCAAGCATTCTGGTCATTCCTCCCCTTCAGGCAAGCATGGCGGGGGTCCTGCGAGACAAGCTTGGCATGAGTGATGCTCTCTCCAAATACTTAATGAAGGGTGGCGAACTTAATGTCTTGCGCTTGATTGAAATGTTCATGCGGGAGGGTGATCCTTATGACTTTGTTTGGCAAAGCAAGCGCATGTCGGCTCTGTGTATGTGCTTGCTGTCTACTAATCTACTGGTTTCTCCCGATGGTCATGCTAGCCACCTTCTTGCTGGTATTACTGCCCAAATGGAGGAGCGTAGGGATGTTGTCCCCATGGTGCTAGCAGAGACCTTGATTGGTTTGGACGCGGTTCATGCAGGACAGACTAGGTACTTTGGGGGCAGCCCATTGTTGCTGTAGGTAAATCCTTACTCTGCTCTCCTTTTCTGATATTCTCTCTTTTATTTTACCTCAACGCTCGGTTTAGGCTTTTTATGGAGTTTCTTACTTGTTTTTCCTCTCTTTGGACAGATGTGGCTCTGTGACAAGATCGGGATTCTACGGTTTCCATCGGCTAGCTGGAGTTACAATCCTTGTGTTTTTCCCTTTAGACAATACAAAGCTGTGTATGCAAATGTGTCGGGCTGGTTGTCCTTTCTTTCTTTGCTTTCAGGAGAGGACATCTTTTGGAGGTGCTTGTGGCTATCCCTTCCTGGCATGGCCATTCGGAACATGGGTACTTAGAGAATGGTATTGACCGGTTTGAGCAGCTTCACCTTCTATATTCCTAGCCGTATCCTTCGTTAACTTGGGATACGTCAAAGGATTATGTTTGGCAACCCCGAGGAGTTTGAAATGCCAAGGTTTCACGCAGCCACTCTTGAAGCCTATTCTCGCACTTGGGGAGTTAGGATGGTTTTGCCGGCAGAACCTAACCCATCCATTATGATCCGAAAGAGTTACAAAAGCATGCTGAGGAGGGAATTAAGGGCAAGAGGAGTTCATGTGTGACTAACTCACAACTTGATCGCTTTGTATTTGGAATAAAGTGTAGCCCCTTTGATGTGTTTTTATTTCTTTGTTGTTGTTGTCATTTGTTGCTTTCATGCCCAGCCTTGTATTTGAAGAGTGTTTTGAATAAAGTTGAATTATGAGGGTTTCCCCCTCTTGGTTCATTGATTCCACACTTATCATTATCTTGAGATTGCAAACACTTGTCAATTTTGGATTTTATTTGAGAATGTGACCGAACCTCAAGATGAAGCTGCCTACGTATCCTTTTTGCAAAGAAATCAGGTCATGACGTAGTTCAGGGTAGGGTTCGCTCGGGTATTGACATTCTCCTTTTGCCTCCAAATTTTGCCTAGTGCCGCCCTTTCGGGTTTTTGGCCTAGCGAGCTCTTTTCAATTTTGATTTTTTATTTTTTTTATGCCTTAACTTTTGCTTAGGCTGCCCTTGCAGGTTTTCAACCTAGCAGGCTTTTGCTCTAATTTTTGCTTGGGTCTGCCCGCCCTTGCGATTTTCAACCCAACGAGCTTCTCTCAAGGGTAGTAACGTTTGAGTTGATCCAAATTGACAAGCGTCGAAATTTCATTGCCGTCGAGGATGATGAGCTGTGCTGCTCCTCCGGATAGGATGGTCTTGATGATGTATGGATGTAGACACCTCCCAAAGCGGGGCATCGCCATACAGATTGATCATTGCTTGTTTGTTTGCTTTCTACTTCATAAATCAAGATCGTGGATATTCCCATGGCTAGGAACATCGCCACACGATAGAGGTTATCATCAAAACAGAGTCGCCACCTAGTTTATAAAAACTAGGAAAAACAAATAGAGATTTCGGGTACAGGAACCAAAAGTACAATAAAGGGAAGGTGTTAGGCACCCCTTTTTGCCCAGTCGTGAGATTGGCCCATAATTGTTCAACATACGATTAATACATAGTCTTAAAACACATAGTCTGTTTTTAGCCTTTAGCAGTGAATAAGGTGAGCCAGTATGGTAATTGAAACATACATCAGAATAAACAAAACAAAATAGGCTGTCCCAGGGAGATAGATCCCACGGCCAGTGAATAGATGTCAAGGCCGAGGGATCCTCCTGGTTTAATGTACCAGCCAAAGGATCGAAGACCCAGCTGATGCTCTTCCTCAAACCAGACTAAATGATTAACAGAAACCTAAAACACCATGATTAATATGTAAAAGTTGTAAGTAAATCAAACCATAGGCCCCTGGGCCTCACCACCTTGATCCCTCAGTGGCTTGATTGCTTCGTATTGTGGGTGATTGACTGATTTACTTCTTGAAAACCCTAGGTTTAGGGTTTGTACTTCAGGGTTTGATCGTTGGATCGCGGCTGCCTTCGGAAGGTTAGGGGTTTTGTAGAGAGGATATGAGAGAGTATGTATGTAGAGTTTCGTGGCTAGAGAGGGTGATTGAGCATATATATTTCAAAACCTTAAGGGCACTTTATATAGGCAATTGTTGACTCACTCCGGTCAATCAAATGGCATGAATCAATAAGGAATTATAGGGTAATAGGATCTCTAGACGTAATCTGCTTCGTAGCCCGAACGCATCAGAAAAAGGCTGCTAGGGATTTGGTGATCGGATCAAACGTATGACAGAACATTCCCGAATCTGGAAAATAGATGATCTGGTGGCCGAACAATGGATCTGGCTGCCGAAGGAATGATTTTGCGGCCGTGGAATGGACCTGGCGGCCGAGTGATCGATCTCTCAGGGAGATTTTCAAGCAACATGTTTCACGGGTGAAAGAATGATGTTGAGGCTGTGAGATCAATATTACGGCCGATAGATGGATTCTCCTAGGATACTGTATTTCTATCTGAAAGACTATTTGGCTCTGAATTGGGTCCTTTAAGTGGCTAAAAGTACTCACCAAAAGTCCTTGGATTTACGAGAAGTCAATCAGCAATCACTGTATCCATTCATCATCGGGATGGTCCCCAAGGTGGGACTTGAAATAATCGTTAGGCCAAATTGGGGTGTCTATAGATGCCCCTCTTTGACTGAACTTAGATGGATCGCGAGACATGTTTAAGTAAGAGTCAAAGCTGTTAAAGCAACTCAATTTGGTTGAACAACTATTCCAAGGGGTTTTTGATAAAAGTTTTAGGTATGGTCGGGCCGAGAGGCTGCCTATGTATTTCGCGAGGGAAATTCAGACCAATCGTAGTTCGCGGGGCAGTAAAAAGAAAAAAGTTTAGAGGGTTAGAGACAGAAGACATACCTTCAGGCTTAAAAAGCCGTAGTGCAACGTACTTGGGCTGTGCCAGGATTTTGGCGGAGAGTGGGGCTGCCAGGGAAATTTTTGCGGAGAGCATCTTCAGAATTTTGGGGTAGATCAATACACAGCGGGTGAGTTGTTTCCTTTTCCTGATCATCCTTACTTTGACTGAGGGGAGCTCGGTAGAGTAGCTTATCCTTGCGAATGAGCTAGAAGGAATTGATGTAATTGGGGTGGAATCCAAGCCATCTTTTGGAGATGAATCGGATGCCAGTTTTGAGATATGGGGTGTAATCCAAGCCATCTTCTGGAGATGAGTCGGACGCCATTTTTTGAGATATGGGGGGCATGAGGCCAGTAACTGGAGCACGGAGCGTTTGAGATGAGAGAACCGAGGCGCGGAATCAGTTGCAATCATGAGGCGAGAGCCTGAGGAATCGGAGCTATGATGAACCGAGGCGTAGAGCCGGTTGTAGTCTGAAGGTCTGTGCACGGAGCTTTCCCATCATAAATTTTGGCGTAGAGCCAGAGGATCGAGGCGCTGGACCGATCAATAAAACCGAGGCATAGAGCCGGTTGATTGCAGGATTGACCTATTTCATGAGTGAGAGAGAGATGCAAAACATGTATATGATGATGATGGTTAGATATGATAATGGTGATGTAATTGATGCAGACTCGATGTGATCATGGTGATGCAATTGATTCTTATGTGCACGTGCCCCTGTGTGTATGTTTGTTTTAAGCGTAGAGCTTCTTTCAAGTTCTAGACTTGAGCATTTAAAGCGTAGAGCTCGAGCATTCGGAGGATAGAATCTGAGCATTCAAAGTACATGCTTTTAGCATCTAGTACGTAGTGGTTGGGCATTTAAGCGTAGAACTTGAGCATTCAAGTGTAGAACTTGAGCATCCAGTACATAGTGGTTGGGCATTCGAAGAGCTTCGAGTAATCAAAATGTTGGATTTTGAGCATTCAAGCGTAGAGCTTGAGAATAGATGATATCTTGTTTGTTACGGCGTGGAGCCAGTTGAGATAGTGGGCGTAGAGCCGCTGAGTTTGTGGGTGTAGAGCCGCTGAGTTTGCTTGATGGTGGACTTATGGGTATTGAGCCATTGAGATAGTGAGCACAGGCATAAAACCGCTGAGTAGAGCTGCTGAGGTGGCTTGAGCATGGGCTTGGTAGTGTTTGAGCGACTTGGGCACAGGGCTGCTGAATGAGCATGGAGCTGCTTGAAGTAAAGCTGTTGAGATGGCTTGAGTATGGAGCGATTGCTGGCATAGAGCTGCTGGGTGAGTGAGATAATGAGCGCAAGGC
Source organism: Rhododendron griersonianum (assembly GCA_018127125.1). Classification (NCBI taxonomy): domain Eukaryota; kingdom Viridiplantae; phylum Streptophyta; class Magnoliopsida; order Ericales; family Ericaceae; genus Rhododendron; species Rhododendron griersonianum. Next base: position 28,493,253 of record CM030792.1, on the reverse strand, counting down.
TGCTGAACGGGCGTAGAGCCGCTGAGTGACACAAAGTTGCTTGATTGGTGAATGCAGGCGTAGAGCCACTAAGATGGTGAGTATGGGCGTAGAGCCGCTGAGTGGAATACTGCTGAAAGGGTTAGCTTGGAGCTGCTGAGTAGCTTGATATATATGGGCATAGAGCTGCTGAGATAGCGAGCATAGAGCTGCCGAGTGATTAAGTGGTAGCGAGTACGGTTCTGTTGAATGATTACGGGCGTAGAGCCGCTGAGTGACTTGGGAATAGGGCTGTTGAATGAACACGGAGCTATTAAGTGATCACGATGGGGCTGTTGACTGCTGATAGTGAGCTTAGAGCTGCTGGAGCTTTGAAGTTGCTGAAATGGTGGAATGTAACTTCTGAGATGATCGGTAGGGTGCTGCTGGGTGAGCTTAGAGCTGGTGATGATGGATCTACTGAAGTGGAACTTGAAGCAGTGAGCTTATGGGTGTAGAGCCGCTAAATAGCCTGATGAGTGCTGCTGGATGAGTGCACAAGGCCATTGAGTAGCTTGATAGTGAGTATTGAACTGCTAGGTGGCAAGGAGTTGTGAAGATGGAGTGGCTTGATGATGGTGAATAAGTACGGGGCTGCTTGAGATTCCATATGCTTGGGGTGGTCCCCAAGGCTAATTCGTTCATTGCTTATCATTGGTTCTTGTTGGTCACAGACCCAGAACTTCATAATTGTTTGAACCGGTGTATTGAGCAAGATTTACTGTTGCTGTGGGGAATAGATTGAGAGGCCAGGAGATTGATCCCATGGCCGAAGGATTGATGTTGCGGCCGAGTTTTTGATGAACCGATCGTGTAATCGTTTGATTTCCAGAGTTCTATAAAAGGCAGCGACTTCAGCGTTTTATTTCATTTCTTCCCTTCTCTCTCCTTTCTTCGAAGGTTTTACTGAGGACATCCTTCGCCTCTTCCTACATCCTTCGCCTCTTCCCTCCTTCATTCCCATCGAGTCCGGGCCATGGGTGATGTGCGGCCAACGATCGCGGAGGGAGACCGCGTTGTTTTCGGTCCTGTCTTGAAGTTTGATTAGGGACCCTCGCATGGGGGGTTTGCTTCCGTGATGTGGAACTCCTGCGGTGATGCCTGTACGTGATATGATGATTTTTTTGGGCCGCGTGGTGATTCTTTTGAGCCACGGAGTTTTGCCGGAATGCGTCACCTTGGGGGTTTTCTCTTCTTTTTTATAGCTGGTCTTTGGTGTTCGAACCACCAAAGGATTCGGCATCCTCTTCTCCTTCTTTCCTGTTTTTCTGTTATTTTTTCTTCCTGCATAGGTTAGTCCGATAGGAAACTGATGTATAGTTTGTTTAGGAAATGTGGGATGATTCACCTTGTGATGTAAAAAAGCTTTTGATTATGTAAAATAAAAATTTTGATATCTGATTGTGTATGCTGCGTTTGTACTGTTCGTTTAGCATAAGTTCGTGTTTCGACGAACTGGACAAAATTGTGAAACCTCTTTGTAAAATAGCCGTTCTGGCGGCCGAGCCATCGATTAGGTGGCCGTTCCTGGGGCTGAGTTGAGTCAGCCCTAATTTTTTACGGGCCAAGAAATAGATCCCGCGGCCGCCATTTCGAAGTGTCGGCCGGTAGAACAACCTATCTAACGTGGATATTGAATTCAATTCCAATCTGGACTGGGACTCAACCTAGCCAATAAGTACACGTTCTACGAATTTTGATAGTTTGTCAACAGCAGCCCTTAACACATGGCACAACCAATTCTTGATCAATGGTTGAATTCCTTCAATGGCCTCGACCGTCTACACTTTAAGTCTGTAGATACCCCAATTTGACCTAACGATTATCTCAAGTCTCACCTTGGGGACCATCTCGATGATGAATGGATACAATGATTGCTGATTGACTTCTTATGAACCCATGGACTTTTGGTAAGTACTTTGAGCCACTTAGAGGACCCAATTCAGAACCAAATAGCCTTTCAGACAGAAATACAGTATCCTAAGAAAATACATCTATCGGCCGTAAGATTGATCTCACGGCCCCAACTTCTTTCATCTGTGAAACTAGATCCATTCCTCGGCCACCAGATCCATTCCTTGGCCACCAGATCCATTCTTCGGCCACCAGATCCATTCCTCGGCCCCCAGATCCATTCCTCAGCCGCCAGATTGTCTTTTTCTAGAATTCTTGAATGTTCTGTCATTCGTTTGATTGACGCACCAAAACCCTAGCAGCCTTTTTCCGATTCTTCAGGGCTACGAAATGAGATTCGAGCAGAGATCTTCTTACCCTATACTACCTTATTTATTCATGCCATTTGATTGGCCGGAGTGAGTCATCCCATGCCTATATAAAGAGGCCATAGGGTTCCGAAATTGATATCACAATTCACCCCCAACAACCATGAAACCTTGCAGAAATACTCTCTCATCTCCTCTCTACAAAAACCCTAACATCCCGAAGGCAGCCGCAATCCTAGCAATCAAATCCCGAAGTACAAACCCTAACCCTAGGGTTTCGAGAAAGAAGTCAGTCGATCACCCTCAATCCAAAGCAATTGTGCACTGAGGGATCAAGGCGGTGAGGCCCAGGGGCCTATGGTTTGATTTAATTTTCAAATATTGCATCTTAATCGTAGTATTTTAAGTTTTTGATTAATTGTTTATTCTGGTGTGAGGAAGAACATTGGCTGGGACATCGTTTCCTTGGCCAAGACATCAATCCAGAAGGAACCTTTGACCGTGACATCTATTCACCGGCCGAAGGATCTATACTTTGGGACAACCTGTTTTCCTATTTTGATGCATGTTTCAATTACTGTCTTGGCTCACCTTATTAATTGTTAAAGGCTAATAACCAGATTATGTGTTTAGAATTAAATAAAGCAAGTAGTAATCATATGTTGAACGATTATGGGCCAGTCTCATGACTGGACAAAGAGGGGTGCCTAACACCTTCTCCTTATTGTACTCTTGGCTCCCATACCCGGAATCTCTGTCTATTTTTCCTAGTTTTTATAAACTAGGTGGCGACTATTTTTTATGATGACTGCCATCGTGTGGAGATGTTCCTAGCCATGGGAATGTCTACGATCTTGGTCTATGAAGTGGAAACAAACAAGTATGATCAATCTGTATGGCGATGCCCCGTTTGGGAGGTGTCTATAGTTTTTGGCGACTCTGCTAGGGTCTTGAGAGCCATAACCAGAAAATTTGACATGAGACTAATACTTGCTTTATTTAATTCTTATATCATATGCATCGAGTGGGCAACCTCGTTGAGTTCACCTAATATCTCGGCATGTCACGGGCTATGTTAGGGGTTCCAGCAAACTCCACAGTCACCTATACCTAGTGGTATATCAAAGAGGGAATCACACGATCATCGCCTATGATGGGCTGGTGAGAGTACTGTTGCCCTTTGACAACGGAGCACCCTTGAGACTACCCAAACCTTACATGTGTTGGAAAGCCATAGAACCTATCAAAATAAGACAGGATCCCGCAGGTTAGGAATCTACTTGCATCTTTTCTAAAAGTTCTTCCTCAAACCTTATATATGTTGTTGTAACATCACTTTCTGTCCAGGAGGGTTAAGGCTTGAACTAAGAATCTTAACTCTAAGCCTTTATAGCTGAGCACTAATGACGTCACCTGCAAGGTATATTCTTGATAAATTGAAAGCACTCCTGCTTACTTAACACTCCCACTTTACTTGAAGCGCCGCGAAGCATGGATTTCTAGAACAAAATCAAACACTGAAAAAAACATAAGCCGCCCCGTCAGCAATTGAATTGGGGTTGCTCTAGCAATCTATGCCTTGCAAGGCTAAAGGAAAGGGGGAGTGTGAGGTAGTAGAGCAGGTTATGGGTGATGGTATGCAAGGACAAGAATATTATGGATAGAACTGGCAATACTTATTTCTCGATGGATGATTCGGCATAACAAGTGTAGGACTTTGATTCCTATTTCCAAATCGGCCTAGCAACCCATCTTTTAAAATACAAATTTTTGAGCATGCTTACTGCAACGAGCCGGTAAGATTTATGAGTTTATCAATGTGCTGGCAGGTAATCATGTGGATCCTAATTACCACAATCGTGTTCTTAGAAGGAGGGAAAAGGAAAAACTTGTTGAATGAGTTTCTAAAAGACCAACCCCGATGTGCTTTGGTAAAAATAAGTTTTGATAAACACTTGCTGATAGAATAATCCGAAGCTGGTAAAAGGTCGTGTTATCATTTTTTTGGAGTGAAGGAATATTCCCTAACCAAGAATTGAAAAAAGAAAAAGAAAAAGAAAAAAAAACTTTCAAAACTTTTTGCATTGCCTGTCTAATCCTCAAATGACAAGTTTTTTTTAAAACCAAAAGTTGGGTAAGGTGGAACATTCAAATAGTCGCTAGCACATTGATGGACTCCGAGTTTACTCTCTATTGTGGTCATTTGCTCAGCTTTTTCGGTCTATTTTTGCAGTGTGGATAGGCTTGGAAGTAGAATCTTAAGTGGCATGCAGTATTTGTAAGCAATGAGTCTTGAAAATCATCCATATCAAAAATTGCTGGCCGTCTATGGTATCCAATAAACTCATGCATACACACAACTCATCCATAATCTGTGCAAGTAGCTGTGGTGCTATGTATATCATTTTGTTTGCCTTTCTCTAACCATGCAGGGGACAAAACCAAAAGAGGAGTCCATCGCCGTCATTTCTTCTCATAGCACATTGCATGATCACGTGTCAACATCAAGTATCATTTGGTTAAGCCACCTCATCATACTAGATTTGCATATTAAGGGCAATAAGTGTGTCTGATGTGTGCATTGCATAGACAATTGATTTTGGATATCTTTGCTTGAGCGTAATCGGGTTTTTACTTCTCCTAGATTTTGGGTTTGGTATTAGATGTGACAACAATGGCTGACAAGAAGATTGAAGCTCTGGCCGCTAAAGTTAATGTATTGGCTGAATCAGTGGCTGCCCTAGCCACCATTGTTCACAATTTGCAAGGAAGTCCTCCACAAGCTCCACCTCCACCTCCCCCTGCTAGATGGACGGAGAAAGCAGTTCAAGCAGAAATTCATTTTGCCAAGGAAAGACAAGGAAGAACAATGATGAACCTGCAACCTCGACATGTGGAACAAGTCGAGGGAGAAATCACCCAACCGAAAAGAAGCCTTCCCAACCATACCGTTGTCACCAATGCCAGTAGTGCCATATTTCCACTAAATCCATCCCAACACACCCCTGCTCACCAAAACCCCACTTCTAGAAATCCCAAACGCCGTGCACTCCGCCATCGTCGAAATCTTAACTCATCCCCATCTCAAGCCCTGGCTACTCTGGTTGAACAAGGACTCCTTAAACCTTTAGAAACTCAGTCGCCCCGCCCACCATTTGGCCCAAACTATGATCCTACCAAGCACTGTGCCTACCATCAGATTTCTAGGCATGAAACTGATCATTGCAATATGATATCCAAGAACTCATTGATCGAGGGGGTGTTTTGATCCAGCCAAGTTGAATGTTTGAGCGGCAACAGCCAACTTTGTCACGTCTTAGTCTGAGTGTTGAGTCAATGTTTTTTTTTAGCTTCTTTTTACAATGTGAGTCTTGAGTTTATTTTCTTTTAAGAGTTTGAGTTTATTTTCTCTTAAAATTAAAGTCATTTTGTTCATCATGGTTTTTGACCAGCTCTTTGCACTCAACATGAAATGAGTCTCTTCCGGAATGTGAATCTCCTTAGACCTGAACTACGAATGGCCATATTCTCTGTTGGGATACGTAGGCACCTTTCGGTCGATCACAATTTTGAAAATGTTTCCTCTTGTGCTAATTTGCTGCCATAGAATACTCATGATAACATCAAACGTTGAAAACAATCCACAAGGGTTTCAAAGTAATCTTATGGCATATCATGGAACACATCTTAATCACTTGAATTGTCAAAAGCACAAAATGAGTTTTTCAAAACTATGACCCATGTCATTTCTGTTGAGCTAAGGAGTTAAAACGTTCCTACACCCTTACAGAGATCACTTGTAAGCAAATCATGTTGTTGAAGATGTAGAGTAAGAAAAAGGAGAAAAAGGAAAAGAGAGGGAAAATGAAGAGAAAACAAATGATGAGCTTGTTAGATTGAAAAGCCTCAAGGGTGGTCTAGGCAAAAGTTAGAGCACAAACAAAGTGAGAAATCAGCCATGTCTCCATGCATCTACTATGTGTCTCAAAGGATTGACCTCAATCTTACAAAATCCACTTGGTTAAACATCGAAGCCCCTAATCTCTTGGTTAGGATCCTTGCCACTTTGTCGTGTGTTTCAAAATGAAGAAAGGCATTCATTTCTCTATCCAAAACACTACTCCCTTGCTAGCCATGTTGAGCCTTTAAAAATTTCTTTGAAAAAAGCCCGCTAGGCAGCCATCCCCCGCATTGGGATAAAAAGAAAAAAATGATAAAAAGAGAGATGAAAGCAAAATTGCAAATAAGCACCCCGCCGTATGAGGGACATTTTGAAGAAAACATCTCTTCCAATCTAAAGAAGAAAACAAGGAGACCTTTTGAGGAAACAACTCTTTCATAACAAAATGAAGCAAAGGGTGAAGAGAGAGATGATTAAAAGTGACGAGATGGCTGCTAGCTTTTAAAAACCCAAAATATGAGTGGAAGTTAGGTTTGAGCCATTATATCCCTTTCTTTGTCAAACCAACAACCTTAGCCTACATTATGGTCCATAACAAAGTGCTCTCAGATTGAAGAACGCGACTTAGCAACAAGGTCCTAGATACTAAGGGCATAACCAGTGTGGAGGGTATGGAAAAGGAAAAGTGGTATGAGGCAAAGGGGTACAACTGCATCCCTCTTTTTAGAAGCACACAATCTCCCAAGAGGCGTGTAGTGGTCACTTATCAATCCAACTCAAAGTAGTCAATTCACCCTGAAGCAGTAAACTCACTGGAGTCATGGGTTCGTGGAACAGTTTTGCATCTCTTGATGACTGAGTTGTTTGAATGTGAATCATGTAGGTAAAATGATGTGGTTTTGAAATCCTCAAGGAGAAACTTTCAAAATTAATTTTATCCTAAGCATTTTTGACACAGCAATATGAGCACAATTACTTATTTGCAAATTTTCATGGAGATAACATGGGTTTCCCATTTCATGAGGAGTGTAGCTAGAAGGTCCCTTGGCCAATACAGTGTGTGTTAGCAGCATCGCTGGAATGCTGTAATCTTTCAAATCTCTTGGGTCTCATAGTCTTCTTTGTCATTGCCATTTGGCTAGTATAGAGTTTGTTGCCATCTTATGGTGTAGGAGAAGCATTAGCTTGAGTACGCGAAAGTTGAGATGTCAAGAATGCATTGCGGATTTACATGCACCTTGTCATTTGCATTGATCTCTTGACCCTAGTATTTCATGTATACATCCTTATGGTTGCTTAGCAAAAGTAGTTGTCTTGGTTGCACGAGCTAACTCCAAGTGTAAGGTGTTCTTATTTTCAAGCAAAGCAGGTTCATCAATGCAAGGAATGAAGCAAGCCGTAGACCCAAGGTTGGGAAAGCTCCTTGCGGCAGCTAACCCACTTTCGTTGCTGGATTTACTAACAATTTTGTAGGGGCAACAAAGGGATGCGCTGTAAAGTCTATCCCCCTACCGACACACTTGGCCTTCAAAAAGAAGAAAGCTCAGCCTGAGAAGGGTCATTTCCTGGGAGAACACCTCAACCTTTTGTGGAATGCTGTCACATAGCACTGTCAAGAGCATGCCGAGATCTCTGCCAAAGGAGCATTGCACTCACATTCATTGCTATTTACATCGCAAATTTCTATGCTAGGGGCAATTTGATTGTTATCATCTTGCACTGTCGAGCTAGGGTCTAGTATTCATAGCCTAAACAGGCGGCTTGTGTTTCTTCTTGAATATTCAGTTTAATATGCATATGTATCTATGTCTCCCAAAATCGTTCAAGCTTTTGAACTAGGGTTCTTTAAATGTGGTGGTCCTGCCCCTAGCAATCAGCATAAAAGGATTTCGGCCCGTGGTTGACTCCAAGCCTGTTGCATGTTGTTTTCTTATCCATGTCGTTTTCTAAACTATTCGAATGTGGAATTGTAGGCAGTTATGAATGTTCTCCACATTCAAGTAATAAGCAGTCTCTCAGTCTTCACAATTGCTCAAGTATGTTGAGTAGTACTCGGAGTTGTCATGATCAGAAATGCAAACTACAAATAAGCTAAAGTCCTCCAGAAGGCACCCGTACTGCTAAAGGCATTTGTGTTGCTAAAGTCCTCTAGAAGGCATTTGTGTTGATAGAAAGCGTTCAGCCTCCAGAAGGCACCCCGTTAGTGGAGCCGATGGAAATCTACCAAACAAGTTGAAGGAGGCGATGGAAATCTCCGAAGGCAATAATAGCCAACAAATTTTACCCAAAGCATTTAATAAGTCTTATGGCATTTTGGGTCAAACAAGTCGACGGAGTCAATGTGGAAAATAATCAAAACTAGCCTTGGGGGCATCTCGAGCATGTGAAACCTAGCCTTGGGGGCACTCCCAAGCATGTGGAAAATAATCAAGACTGGCCTTGGGGACATCTCGAGCATGTAGAAACTAGCCTTGGAGGCCTCCCCGAGCATATGGAATCTCAAGCACTAGTGTTGAACCCACTTCGGGACTTTTTCTGAGCTCTCTTGACCTTTGAGAATTATAAACCCCGAGCTCTCGCTCGCAAAACCCAAGGATCCTTGATACTTCAAACTCAGACCCCATGCTCTAATTGCTATGCTCCGGAAGTATGATAGCCGTCACATCCTATGCCCCATCAGCGACTCTATGCCCATGAACTCACTATTCCAAGCTCCGCGACTATGCTTACTATCACTCGACAACCCTATAGACACCTCCCAAACGAGGCATCGCCATACAGATTGATCACGCTTGTTTGGGTCCACTTCATAAGCCAAGATCGTGGATATCCCCATGGCTAGGAATATCGGCACACGATAACGGTTATCATCAAAATAGAGTCGCCACCTAGTTTATTAAAACTAGGAAAAATGGACAGAGATTCCGGGTACGGGAGCCAAGAGTACAATAAGGGGAAGGTGTTAGGCACCCTTCTTTGCCCAGTCGTGAGACTGGCCCATAATCGTTCGACATACAATGCATATTTGCTTTATTTAATTCTGACACATAATCTAGTTTTTAGCCTTTAACAGTTGATAAGGTGAGCCAGTACGATAAATGAAAGCATGCATCAGAATAAGCAGAAAACAAATATGAACCAGCAAATAGATCCCTCAGCCGGTGAATTGATGTCACGGCCGAGGAATCCCACTGGATCGATATATCAGCCAAAGGATTGATTCCCCAGCCGATGTTCTTCCTCACACCAGAATACGAACAGTTAATAGAAAGAACTAATTAAAAGCGAGAGACGGAAATTAAATCAAACCATAGGACCCTGGGCCTCACCACCTTGATCCCTCGGAGATTGATTGCTTGGATTGCGATTGATTGTAGATAATAGTGGTTGATTGTGGTGGTCAACTTCACAAAACCCTAGAACAAAGTGAGTTCTTTGGAGGTTTTTACTCTCGGATGTGGCTACTCACGGGGGTTAGGGCTTTTGTAGAGGATTGATAGGAGATGATTTCTGTAGAGTTTGGGGGCAGATCATGGAGTAGAGAGATGTGTATTTCGGAGCTCTAGAGGACCCCTATTTATAGGGTTTCGAAGGACCGATCAAACGGATGAGATTAACCCAATTAATAAGGAAGTTTAATTAGGGCTTCAAGACCTCTATGGTAAGTGCATTCGTAGCCCCGAAGTAATGGTTCGTGGCTGCTAGGGTTTGGGTGAATGGATTGAAAAGCTGCTGAACATTCCAAAATCTGGAAAACATCGATCTGCCGGCCGCCCAAGGGATTTCACGGCCGAAGAAAGGATTTCGCGGCCATGGAAAGGATTTTCCAGCAAAAGGCCAAACTTTGCGGGCTCGCTCCGGACACTCCGGAACTCGGTTTTACGTGTTCTTTGGACCGTTGGAAAGCTTGTTGAGTCTACTTTCTAACCCAAGTGGTTTGGATCAAATATATTTAGTATATCAAAAGATATGACGATTTTACCCTTAGTGGGTCAGAAAATGGATTGTTTTGGTAAAATTCTCGTTTCTCCCTCGTTTCAAATTGGTTTAAGGCTTATTATATATCAATAAAAAGGGTTTTGAGAGTACTACAAGATGGTGGAATCCAACTACAAAAATAAGGAAGTTTAATTTATGAAAGATGGGCTGAAAGTAGACTTAATTGAAGATCGACGATGCTACCAAAGCTAAAACACGTGTCAACACATTTCTACCCACTTTAAGTATCGCTTGGCACTCCTATCACCTGTTCCAAAGTGTTCCTTAATCCCTTAAGAGTTCCAAAGTTCCTAAGGCTTTCATGAAGTCAACCACAACAACCACATATCCTATTTATTATCGGGATGGTCCCCAAGGTGGGACTTGAAATAATCATTGAGCCAAATTGGGGTGTCTACAGATGCCCCTCTTTGACTGAACTTGGATAGACCGCGAGGCGTATTCAAGTAAAAGTCAAAGCCATAAAGCTACTCAAATTTGGCGAAACAACTATCTCAAGAGTTTTGAAAACATTTTGTGTACGGTCGAGCCGGGTGGCAGCCTACGTATTCCACAGGGGAAATTCAGACCAATCGTAGTTCGGGGCAACCAAAAACAAAAGCGCAGAGCTTTAGAGGAGAAATTTGCCATCGGGCCATACCAAGCCTTCGAGTGATGTACCTGAGCTATTCCAGGATTTTGGCGGAGAGTAGTTGAAGGAGCGCTGAGCTACTGGGGAAATTCTTGCCGAGAGCATCTTCAGTATTTTGGGGTAGATCAATACACAGCGGGTGAGTTGATTGCTTTTCCTGACCATCCTTACTTTGACTGAGGGGAGCTCGGTAGAGTAGCCTATCCTTGCGAATGAGCTTGATGGAATCGATGTAATTGGGTGGAATCCAACTATCTTCTGGAGACAATCGGACGCCGGTTTTGAGATGGGGGCACAAGGCCAGTAACTAGAGCACGGAGCATTTGGATGGGAGAACCGAGGCACGAAACCGGTTGCAATCATGAGGCGAGAGCCTGAGGAGTCGGAGCTTGCAGCTTGACGTGATGGAACTGAGGCGTAGAGCCGGTATCAATCATAAGGCAAGGGCCTGAGGAGTCGAAGCTTGGAGCTTGAAGTGATGAAAATGAGGCATAGAGCCGGTTGTAACCTGTTTCAAATGCTAACACAGGGTATATTTGATAGCAAAATGCACTCAGCTACCTTTGGTCCAAAGGGTTCCTTTAGGGTTTGGAGAGGTACAAAAGGTTCAACTAGGGTTGGAAGTGAAACTGGTAGTTAGGTTACTTCAACGAATCGGTTAGAAGCTAACTAGGCTTGCTAAGTAGGATTTCTAGTCAAGAAATAGGATTCTAAGACTTTATCTTAATAGTTAGGAAAATAAACCAGACACTTGTCTTTAGAAAATGGCCCTATTGCTCGGAGTGAAGAAATCTAATTTTATAAGTCTAGAATTTAGTAATGACGGATTTTCGGGTATTTAAAAAGAAATTTTAAAGGAAGTCCAAGTAATTAAAATAAAATTCAAAATTTTTAACGAAATTTTTTACTGACCAAAAATCAGGGTCGTTACAGTATTTATAGTGAGCTAATACGCCGAAAATTCTAACAACAGAGACACTTCGCAGAGACCCACGCAGAGACAATCGCGTTTGACCCTATTTTGAGTCCCAAAAAAATCTAGAAAAATATCCATAAATTTTTGAATATTATTTTATGGGGCCCTGTAAAAAATCAGCTCCTCCGGATATCGATAAGTATTACTTTTGGATTCGTAGGGGCGAAACTGCTCAGTTCGCCCCTACGAATCCAAAAGTAATACTTATCGATATCCGCAGGAGCTGATTTTTTACAGGGCCACATAAAATAATATTCAAAAATTTATGGATATTTTTCTAGATTTTTTTGGGACTCGAAATAGGGCCAAACGCGTTTGTCTCTGCGTGGATCTCTGCGAAGTGTCTCTGCTGATAGCAGAGCTCCTAATACGCATGCTGAAAAACCAGAAAAAAATAGCTGGTACCGGTACTGGGCGACTCCCAGTACCGGTACTGGAGCCTTCAAAAAGCCAAATTGAGATATGTCTGGACAATAGGTACCGATATTGGGCGACAGCCAGTACCGGTACTGGCTAGGCAGAAAATGAAATTTTTGCAACGTACTCCGGAACGAACCCAACTTTATACCAACACTTCCCAACAATAATACAACATCAAAACTAACATTGTACCACACTCAGAGAGTCCAATACATAACCGAATACGTTTATCCATACATTTCCATAAACATACGCACAGTTAAATAATAAATCGATTCTTTTACGCATTAAACAATTCCCGAAATCTAAAATAATTTACGAGTCTCTACAGGCCAAGAGGCACAACATGTCGAGAGACACAACATATCAAGAGATGCAAGGCCATGAGGCATGTAGGTCAAGAGACTCAGGCGTCAAGGGACACAACACCGAGAGGTGTATAAGTCAAGAGACCTAATACATCGAGAGATGTAATGCCAAGAGGAATATTGATCGAGAGACCCAATACATCGAGAGATGCAATGCCAAGAGGCATAGTGGTCAAGAGAACCAATACATCGAGAGATGCAAATGCCAAGAGGCATAGTGGTCGAGAGACCCAATACATCGAGAGATGCAAATGCCAAGAGACATAGTGATCGAGAGACCTAATGTATCAAGAGATAGCGCCTATTTTTTTTCTTTTCAGAGCCAAGAGACGTCACATTAACAGATAATCAAACACATTCATAATGCAAGCAACATGTAGTAGTGAAGGCAAAAATCAAGGAGTATTAGATCAAGAGACCAATGCAAGACCAAATAACCACAACAAAAGGCATGAAAGCGAATCAAATGCGCGGACCAAAGAGGCCGAGGGAAATGTCTAGATAAGACTAAACAGTGAGGTGCTCATGTAGACAAATCAACTATGCGGGCCAAAAGGCCAATACAACTACCTAAACTACACATCAAGCAACTATGTGATTGTGGTGATATGCAAACAAGTGTTTTGGGACATCTCAACTTTCACGTACTCAAGCTAGTGCTTCTTCTACACCATAAGATGGCAACAAACTCTATACTAGCCAAATGGCTATGACAAAGAAGACGATGAGATCCAAGAGACTTGAAAGATTGCAACACTCTAACCACTCAGTCGTTAAGAGACGCAAAACTGTTCCACGAACCCATGACCTTAGCGAGTTTATTGCTTCAGGGTGAATTGATTACTTTGAGTTGGATTGATAAGTGACCACTGCGCGCCTCATGGGAGATCATGCGCTTCTAAAAGGGGGATGCAGTTGTGCCCCTTTGCTTCGCACTACTTTTCCTTCCACATTGGTTATGCCCCTAGTATCTAGGACCTTGTTGCTAAGTCGCATTCTTCAATCCTAGAGGACTTTATTATGGACCATATTGTAGGTTAGGGTGTTGGCTTAAGAAAGGAAGGGATATAATTGCTCAAACCTACTTTCTGTAGGTGGAGAAAAATAGATAGTACCTAAAACAGCACTGAATCTCCTTCCTTCACGTGCTGCCCAACCGGAACCCTAATACCTTCGCCTGAACCCTAACCTGTAAAACAGACAAGGGGTGAGCGCACCTTTGCCTCTCGTGGCAAAGGCCCTCCGATGCCTAAGTTAGTATCTCGTACTGTATCAAAACCCTAAATTCAGTAGGAAAGTGTGGAATGAATGCAACTTATTGCGTACCTTTTTCTTCTAGGTTTACCTTGTATTTATAGATATCCACTTACTTGCTCTTCAAGCATCCTCATCGCCCCAGGTCTCCTACTTCGTATAGGAAACCTGGCTCTTCTGGGAATCTCTTACCCAATCAACTGAGACCCCTTACTTATAGGGTCTTTAAATTAGAGGGGTTCGTCCCATAATAGGACTGCCCCTTAACTTATCTTTACCGTATACTGGGCTCCTCTTTCAGAACACTCCTATCGCCTTATCTCTTAAGACATTGTTTCATCAGATGATTCTATCTGTTTGGCATATGCCCCTACCGAACAGACTGCACAAGTACATGACTTCTCATGTCACCGGCCCACCTAGGCCGAACAAACTGTACCAGTTAATGACTTCTCATGTCACTGGCTTATCCCAGCCGAACAGATCGTCTAATCTGGTGCCTCCTCGTAGCACTGGACCTTACCGCCGCCGTCCACCTTATATGGGCCCCCATATCACTTTCCTCATTACACTTTATCAAGAACACCACGTGTTCGGCAACTATTTGCACCTGTTCGGGAACACCTCCCTACAATTGCTCCCCAGCTTTTGCTTATCACCTATTTTTCGAAGGTGATGAGTAAAGCTCAAAGAACGAACTTGAGGCCGAACAGATCAGATCCCGTGCAGATATAGTCATTGGGTTCCCATTGATGTCTTTTGGCGGTTTAGTCATAATTTCCTGGAAATAATGACTCCACGTGGCGTATTTCGTACACCTCGCTTTAAATTTGAACTAACGTTTGGTGTAACGGTGTTTAGAACTTTGTTCTCGTTGATTCCTTTTCCGTTATCTCTCATATAACGGTTGTGAGGGGAGACGGTTCACCTCCGTCTCCTCGCTTTAATCCCAAGAAGGGATCTTTTTGGGTTTTCCACCCAAAGTTTCAAAAAGCGTCGGTCTTCTCTCTCTGAAACCAGACGAGAACTGTTCATCTTCAGTCCGCCATCGCCGCCGTCTGCGAAATCGATTTCATTCCTGTAAGACCTCTTATTCTTATCTTCTGTTTTTATTTCGTCTCGAGACTTCGTTCTCAGTCTCCTCTTCGTCTAGGGTTTCGATCCCATTTCCAGATTTCATTCTGTCTCAGTTTTCTGTGATTCATCCATGGCGGATGAAGCTGATAGTGGCGTTAAGCCAGGAAAATTCCGAAAACTCTGCGAGACACCCGCTGCAATGGCGGCGTTTAGGACTAAGTACAATATTCCAGAAACCGTTGGTTTAGAACTCGCCCCTCTAGGTGCGACTAGAAATGCCTGTAAATGGGATAGAACATGTATCCCAATCGTAGCAATTGTCGAGGGTGGAGTTCGTTTCCCCCTCGATCCACTACTTCGTCGTGTTCTTAATTGGTACCGACTCAACCCCATGCAAGTATCCACCAATTTTTTCAGATTGGTTATGGGAGTCGTAGCTTTGAACAAAATCTTAGGGACCAATATAGGAATCTGGGAAATCCAGTGGTGGTATAGCATTGTATTGAATCGAGAATACAATACTTACTACCTTAAAGTGAGAAAAGCAGAGAAGCGTTTCGTGCTTAACCTGCCAGACTCTGCTCGGGACCACGAGATGGACTTCCTCTACATTACTGGAGCTTTCGAGCCCATGGGGGAAGATGGCCAGGTGGTGGGTGTCCACGTCCCCCACGAATGGGGTTTCCCACGTACGCCTCTGCTTCCTATTCTTTTAAGTTCAATCACTTTTTCCTCTTACATCGAAGTTCCTCACTGAGAGTTCCATTTTTTGTTGTTTCAGCCGAAAATGCTAATAGACGCCCGAGGAGGGAACCAAGCTATATTCGAGAAGGGGAGATCAACACAGTTTTAAGATACAAAGGTGTTGTAGGTACACGCACTACTGGACGAGGGCGTGATGCAAATGTCTTATTAGGCTACGATCCAGCCTACAGGGGGTTCATTGATAGGAGACTTGCGAACCCAAGCACCAGCGGTGCATCAACCTCGACTGCACCCCCACCTAGGAGTTCGAGGCCAGGTGCTGGAGTAACAGTCGCCGGTCAGCCAGGAGAGGTTCCAATCTCTGAAGGGGTCCCTCTTCCTCGTTTAAATCTAAGAAGATCTTCTCGTCATCAGGAGCCCATTCAGCAACAGCCCGAGCAATTAGTTTTTCAACAAGACACCAGTCAATCATCCTCGGCAGGATACTCTCCGTCCCCACCAGTTTCAGGTACCATGTCTCATCAACCTCTTAATCTCAGCACCTTACTTACCATCTCTCCCCGGGGACGCGGTGCCCCGGTCAGGGTGGCCTCTACTGGCCTTGCCCCCCCTGCACCTCGACGCTCCAGAGGGCCAGGACCTCGATCGTCCTCCTCTCCTCAGGGACAAGATGGTTCCCAAGAGGCTTCTGATACCCATCGGGACAAACGCCTAAGGCATCAAGAAGCTGGTGCTTCGGACACACAAACCCCTATACCAACCCTGGAGACTCCTTCATCGGTTACCCAGGTTGTTCATGAGGCTTGGGCCCCTCGACTCGTGAGGGGGGACCGTCCAGTAAATGTTGGGGATAGTGCGAGCTCTTCGGAAACCGCATTGGCCCTTGCTCAAAGTCTGCTGCTTCCCGTGGATATGCAGAAGGAGTCCTCATCTACTTCTGATCGGCTTGTCTCCACTGGTCTTGTTAGCGGAATCAAGGTAATTCTCATTTATCTTTTCCACCTCTTGTTGCACCGTATTCGAGGTACATGATTTCTTTACCAGCATATTTAAAGAACTTGTTGGTTTGTCTTTCTAGTTTATCCAAAAGATGGTCACCCTGGGACAAAGGTTCCAGGAAGCAGACGCTGAAAGAATCAGACTGATGAACGAGAACACACGTCTGATTCGATCAATCACAAGGGTGGAAAGGGAGAGAGACAAAGCCAAACTGGATTCTGATGAGATGAACGGGAAACTGGGTGCTGCTGAAGAAAACCTTCGCCAAGCGCTGTCTGAAATTGATAGCACCAAAAAGATAGCATATGATGACGGTTTTAAGAAAGGGTTTGATGCTGCTACAGCAAGTTATGTGGAGCAGATGCCTGGTATCCAGGATCACATCTGGGCTGCTGGATGGGAGGCGTGCTTGATAAAGATCAAGGCCCCTGATGATTGCACCCTTTGGGTTGACAATGATTTGCCTAGCAGACGTGCCCAGCCATCTCATGGCTCCGTGGAGCCTGCTCTTGATGATATTGAAGAGCAAATTGACGATTTTGCTGATGCGGATGAAGAGATAGAGATGGAGACACAGGCTGCCCATCTTGGATCCCAAGAAGCCCATGATGAACAGCCAACCATAGAGGGAGCCGTTGTGGAGACCGTCAACCTGGAAGAACAACCATTTGGAGATAGTAATGCTCCTGTTGATCCGAGCAACACTGCGCCTGAGGTCCAGAATCTGGACTAACTTGGTAAGCCTCGGCCTGTTCCCCTGACCACTTAGTAAAATTTTTGCTGGTCCTGCGTGACCACAATCTTTAGTCCTGCGTGGCATCAGTACTCTTTTGAATACTTTTAACACTGGTATTTTGGCCCTTCGTGGCAGTACATTGGTTTGCTCGGCCTTTTCGTGGCCTTTCGTTTTTTATGCTAAGTCTTTCATACTTAGTTATTTAACATGCCTATCAAGTGTGTTCATACTTGATCATCGATCTAAGTGTGCATCCCAATTTTTCATAGGAATGTTTCTAAGTCTGTTTTGCATATCTGCGTATGTTCCCCAAATTTCACGTACTTGGACAGATTTCTAAGTGTACTCATACTTAGCTATTTCTAAGTTTTTCGTACTTATTGATTTTTTCATACAATATTCGTTTGTATGCTGTAAGGTATTTCGTACCTGTCCTAGTTTTTCGTACTAGGATATTTTAATGTAAACAAATATCTCGTACTTTTAAGTTTCTCGTACTCAGCCGTTGATGCAAACAAGTATTTCGTACTTTAGATAATCTAATTTTTCATACGTACGTTTTAAGGCGTTCATGCCAATCACATGCTCCCCAATACGAAGGAGGGTCAATTTGACCGTTATTCGGATTCATCAATCAAGAAAGAACTATATACTTTTCAAAAAAACTATTTCTTTTATTTCTCAAACTTAAGGAGTTGTTACGCGTACACCTTGCAACTAAAAGGAGAAAACGATGGAATTTTCTTCGTAATCCCCGCAAAATAACATAATTCTAAAAACAGAATTTAAAACAAAGGAATTGTCTTCGTAATTCCCACACAGTAACATGATCCTAAAACAGAAATAAAAAGAAAGGTCTTTTAAACAAAGAACTTCCTCAAATTGTGGACATTCCAAGGCCTTGGTACCGGGTTCCCGTCCAGGTCAGCCAATCTATAAGCCCCAATGCCCGCAATTTCTGTTACTCGATACGGTCCTTCCCAATTTGCTCCAAGCTTTCCCTCATTAGCCACTTTGGTGTTGCCAAGCACTTTTCGAAGCACAAGGTCTCCAATGCCAAATTCTCGAGGGTGGACGTGTTTATTGTAGCCTTTCGTTAGCTGTTCCTGATATGAGGCCAAATGGATCAAGGCCCTTTCCCTCCTCTCTTCGGCCAGATCAAGCGCAATTTCTAGAGCCCTGTCATTACCCCCACTTTCAACCAATGCAGTCCTATTGGTTGGAAGTCCAATTTCCAGGGGTATGACTGCTTCTGTACCATATGCCAACGAATAGGGAGTCTCTCCCGTAGATCTCCTAGGTGTTGTTCGGTGGGCCCACAGGACCAGGGGCAGTTCATCAGGCCATTTGCCTTTTGCCTTGTCCAGCCTCTTCTTGATTCCATCAAGAATTGTTTTGTTGGAAGCTTCTGCTTGCCCATTGCTCTGAGGGTAGGCAGGGGTTGAGTAATAGTTCCTTATCCCATATTGGGAACAAAAAGTTTTGAACTTTTTCTGGAACTGTGCCCCATTATCTGTAATCAAAGAGTAAGGGACCCCAAATCGAGTGATAATGCTTTTCCACACAAACCTTTCTATCATAGGTTCAGTGATTTTGGCCAAAGGTTCTGCCTCAATCCACTTGGTGAAGTAATCAGTGGCCACCAACAAGAACTTCCGATTTCCTGTTGCTTTGTGCAGTGGACCCACGATGTCCATACCCCACTGGGCAAATGGCCAAGGGCTAGTTAATGGCACCAAATCTTCGGCTGGTGTCTTTATCATGGGTGAGAATTTTTGGCACTTCTCACAAATTTTAACATAGACCTTGGCATCTTCCTGCATGTGTGGCCACCAATAACCTTGAGAAATTGCTCGGTGGGCAATGGATCTGCCTCCAGCATGGCTTCCACATGTTCCCTCGTGTATCTCATGTAAGAACTTCTGTACCATTTCGGGATGCACACATAGCAAATATGGCCCGGTGAAGGATTTCTTATATAACTTTCCATCAGGGGATAGCCAAAACCTTGCAGACTTGGTTTTGATTTTGTGTGCTTCCTTTTTATCCGTAGGGAGAGTTTCATCATGTAAAAACTCTACGATTGGATCCATCCAACTTGGTCCTTGGTTCACGTCCAGGATCAAATCCATACTTCTTCCGATGCTCGGCTCGGCCAAGTAGCCAATTGCTACCTTTCGCTTGAGCTCAGTTGGGACAGCTGCAGCCAGCCAAGCCAAGGAATCTGCATGAGAATTCTGTCCGGAGCTTATCTGTTCTATACACACCCTTTCGAAGGTATCAAGTAGACTTTTGGCTGCCTCCACGTAGGCTGCCATCTTCTCATTTCGAGCTTCATACTCACCGGCAGTTGGTTTACGATCAATTGTGAATCACAATAAACTCTGATTCTCTTAACCTTCAGAGTTTTGCACTGTTCAATCCTACCAAGAGAGCCTCGTACTCTGCTACATTATTCGATGCACTGAATCCTAGCCGAACAGATTGCTCAATCATAACCCCTCCGGGAGGGAATAAAACAATTCCAATGCCTGAACCAGTGTTACAGGCAGATCCATCAACAAATAGTTTCCATTCCAAAGGGTCCTGTTCGGCAGGTGCCTTACCCTTTCTTTTTGAAGGTTCAACCTTTTGCTCCTGTCTCGAAGGAGGCTGAGGCGCTACAGTTGGTGAAAATTCTGCCACAAAATCAGCCAATACTTGACCCTTGATTGCAGTGCGCGGCTGATAGTCAATATCATACTGACTTAACTCAACAGACCAAGTTGAGATTCGTCCAGAGAAATCTGCCTTTCGTAGCAGTGATCTTAAGGGAAACTCAGTATAAACCACAACTTTGTGGCTTTGGAAATAATGGGGCAGCTTTCGTGTTGCTGTTCTTAACGCAAGGACTAGTTTCTCAAGGGGCAGATACCTTGTTTCTGCGTCTAGAAGCGTTTTACTAACATAATAAACTGGGATCTGTTCGGGACCCTTGTCCCTTAATAGAACCGCACTTACAGCATGTTCAGAAACTGCCAGATACAAAACCAAAATCTCACCTGGGTCTGGAGTTGACAAGAGAGGAGCTTGAGCCAAATACTTCTTCAAGTCTTTGAATGCCTGCTCACATTCTGCTCCCCATTCGAATCCTTCTCTTTTCTTGAGCAACTGGAAGAAAGGCCTACATTTATCACTTGAACGGCTAATGAACCTGTTTAGGGCCGCAGCCATCCCTGTCAGCCTCTGGACTTCTTTCGTAGTTTTAGGACTTTGGAGCTTTTGTAAGGCCGTTATCTGATCAGGATTTGCCTCGATTCCTCTTAGAGTCACTAGGTGGCCCAGGAATTTCCCAGAGCCAACTCCAAACGCACATTTTGAGGCGTTGAGTTTTAATTTGTACTTCCTCAGAATTCCAAAGGCTTCTTTTAAGTCCTCAATGTGCCCCTGCCTGGTCCTGCTTTTGACTACCATATCGTCTATGTATACTTCCATAGTCTGGCCAAGAAGTTTCCTAAACATGATTGTAGCCAGCCTTTGGTAAGTTGCTCCTGCATTTCTTAGCCCAAAAGGCATAACGCTGTAGCAGTACAATCCTCGTGGTGTAATGAAGGAAGTCTTCTCCTGATCAGGCCCAAACATGGCAATCTGATGGTATCCTCGATATGCGTCGAGGAAACTCATTCGTTCATACCCAGCAGTGGCGTCAACCAGCTGATCAATCCTTGGGAGAGGGAAGCTATCCTTAGGACAAGCTTTATTCAAGTCTGTGAAGTCTACACAGACACGCCACTTCCCATTCTTCTTCTTCACAACCACTGTGTTGGACAGCCATTCTGGGTAATACACCTCTCGTATTGCTTTAGCCTCTAGCAAACGGTCCACCTCTTCAATAACAGCATCAACATGCTGTACTGCTGCCCTTCTTTTCTTCTGAATAACGGGCTTGTGCTGCGGGTCGACATTTAGGTGGTGACAGATCACATCTGCATCCACTCCAGGCATCTCCTCTGGTACCCATGCAAACACATCAATATGTTCTTTCAAGAAACCTATCAATTCGGACTCCTCCTCATCCGGTAGTGACTCTCCAATCAGAAAATACCTTTCGGGATCAGTTTCGTTGATCTGTATTTTCTTTAGGCCTTCCACTACTTTGTCTGTTGGATTTCTTCCAACATCTTCAACAGTTGGTTGATCTGCCTCTACTGTATGGACTTGATGGGCCTTCGGAACTTTCTTGATGATTGAAATCAAGCACTGTTGTGCTGATTTTTGGTTCCCTTTTATCTTTTCGATCCCGTGGGACCCTGGGAATTTCACCATCTGGTGATAGGTGGAAGAAACAGCCCTCATCTTGTGTAACCAAGTCCTTCCTATGATTGCATTATAGGAGGATGGTACATCTACAACCAAAAAATCCGTTCTCAGGACCACTGTTCCTGCTCGAACGGGCACCGTCACCTTTCCAAGGGGCCATACTGCACTTGCACCAAATCCAACCAAAGGCGTAATAGATTGTTCCAAATTCTGCCTCAACCCCAACTTCTTGAATGCATCGTAATACAATACCTCTGTACAGCTCCCAGAATCTACCAGGATTCTTTCAATGTCATATTCCCCAATTCGTAGGGTTATGACTAATGCATCGTTGTGGGGCACTTGGACCTTTTTCAGATCTTCATCTGTAAAGACTATAGCTTCATTGGGCACATCATTCTCTCGCCCCCTTTTGTTTCCCACTCGCATAACATACTGATCGTGCTTGACCTGCCTCTGCATCAATCTCACCTCATTCCTCGTATAAGGTGTGGCCAATCCATGTATCATATGGATCACCCCCTTAGGATCTGCTCGTAATCCAACTCCATTGCTTTCCCTTTATCTTTGGGATCGTCCTGAATAAATTCCTTAAGGTAACCACGAGAGACCAAATCATCGAGATGTTTCTTGTACATCTCACAATCCTCTGTCATATGACCCCAATCCCTGTGGTAACTGCAGTGCTGATTCGTAGCACGTTTTGCCTCCTTATCTCCACCTAGACTTGGGGGCCATTTGAAGAAAGGCTGATTCTTTATTCGATAAAGAATCCTGTAAATTGGTTCTTTCCAAACCGTGGTTATCGAAAAGAACGACTTTGGATCAGGCGCCTGTTTTTCCTTGTAGGGCTCTTTCTTAGCCTGCCCGTACTCTTTCCTATAGGTCTTAGGTTTCGGCTTATCAGACTTCTTTGCTGGAGTTTTTGGCTGTTCGGCAACAGCTCTGCCTTCCTCCCGGAGTATGTCATCCTCCATCCTGGCGTGTTGTTCGATACACTCCATTAGCCTGGCCAATGATGACACAGGATGCTTATTCAATGACCGGCGTAACTCTCCCCGAACAGGCAAGCCAGTTTTGAAGGTTGCAATAGCATACTCCTCACTGCAACTGTCTATCTCGTTAAAGGTCTCCCAGTATTTCTTTGCATAATCTCTGATTGGCTCATTGTCCTCCTGCTTCATCATTGAGAGACTTTCGAATGTCTTGGGAGCCTTTCTACTGGTTAAGAACCGAGCAGTGAACTCTTCTGCTAACTGTGTCCATCCTCTTATGGATCGGGGTTCCAACTTATGAAACCAAGATAGAGCCACCTTTCCCAAGCTTGAAGGGAACATCTTGCACATGATGGCGTCATCTCCATCATGCATGAACATTGCCTGTTGGTAATGTTGCACATGAGCAACGGGATCTGCACTTGTCTCGTAAAGCACGAACGTCCCGTGCTTCACTCTGCTCGGCAGACGCGCATCCTGTAGCTTTTTTGAAAAGGGCGACGCTGCTATATTACTTAGGGCCCGCCTTGCTGCTTCTCGTGCAGTCATAGACCCATCCTCTCTCTTCTTGGATTCGTGGGTTACTGCCCTGTTCCAATCACTAGTAGGTCTCTCATACCTGTCTCTGGGGTGTTTTCTTATGCCCTCCTCGGGTGAGGAGCTTCTGCTCCTGCTTCTGTAACATGGGGGAGTCTTTTGCTTGCTTGGACTCCTGCTTCTTCTTTTTCGTGAAGAAGCTCTCTTTTTGGGAGGAGTGGGGGTTCTGGATCTGCTCCTCCTCCTTCGTGAAGGGGCCTTTCTGTACCGCACCATGACCAACCCATCTCCCTTGGACCCCCTTTCTGCTAACCCAGAATCCTCGGGATGTTCACGGATCCGCTCTAACTCTCGGATCTCGTGTTCCCTCTTCCGTATTAGTCGAGCATATTCCTCGACTTCCTGCCTCTTTTTATCGAGGATATCCTCGTTGCTGTGCACACTTCTCGAATATGCAACTGATTCCTCCCTGTGATGGGATTTGCTCCTTCTTGTGGAGGTTGTAGCCGTCTTACCCTCCCTATTCTTGGAGTTGTTATGGATGGTAAGAGGATCCCTGCTCGTGGTCCTCTTATCATGCCCGCTAGTTGGCTTTCTCGGGGCACCTGGTGGGGACTTATCCCCTCCGTCACCAGCCTGATTTTTGTCGGTAATCGGTGTGACTGGATCTACCTCTACCATGGTCGTTTTTCAAAAGGGAACTCTTTCGTTTCCCACAGACGGCGCCAATTGTAGGTGGAGAAAAATAGATAGTACCTAAAACAGCACTGAATCTCCTTCCTTCACGTGCTGCCCAACCGGAACCCTAATACCTTCACCTGAACCCTAACCTGTAAAACAGACAAGGGGTGAGCGCACCTTTGCCTCTCGTGGCAAAGGCCCTCCGATGCCTAAGTTAGTATCTCGTACTGTATCAAAACCCTCCCATCAGTAGGAAAGTGTGGAATGAATGCAACTTATTGCGTACCTTTTTCTTCTAGGTTTACCTTGTATTTATAGATATCCACTTACTTGCTCTTCAAGTATCCTCATCGCCCCAGGTCTCCTACTTCGTATAGGAAACCTGGCTCTTCTGGGAATCTCTTACCCAATCAACTGAGACCCCTTACTTATAGGGTCTTTAAATTAGAGGGGTTCGTCCCATAATAGGACTGCCCCTTAACTTATCTTTACCGTATACTGGGCTCCTCTTTCAGAACACTCCTATCGCCTTATCTCTTAAGACATTGTTTCATCAGATGATTCTATCTGTTCGGCATATGCCCCTACCGAACAGACTGCACAAGTACATGACTTCTCATGTCACCGGCCCACCTAGGCCGAACAAACTGTACCAGTTAATGACTTCTCATGTCACTGGCTTATCCCAGCCGAACAGATCGTCTAATCTGGTGCCTCCTCGTAGCACTGGACCTTACCGCCGCCGTCCACCTTATATGGGCCCCCATATCACTTTCCTCATTACACTTTATCAAGAACACCACGTGTTCGGCAACTATTTGCACCTGTTCGGGAACACCTCCCTACACTTTCTACTCATGCTTGGGTTCCAAAAGCTAGCAGCCATCTAATCGCTCTATTTTGTATGAGAGGAAGATGTTTCTTCAAAATGCCCCTTATTTTTGGATTGGAAGGGATGATGTTTTTCTTCTTTCAAAACCCCCTTGTGTGACGGGATGCTTACTTTCGTTTTGTAGTCATCTCTCATTGCATTTTTATCTACCCCAGTGTGGGGGATGGCTGTCTAGCAGGCTTTATTTGAAAGAAACTATCCAGAGGCTCAATGTGGCTAGAAAGGGATAAGTGTTTGGATAGAGAAATGATGGCCTTTCTTCATTTTGAATCACGCAACAGAGCAACTAGAATCCTAACCAAGAGATTAAGAGGCTTTGATGTTTTACCAAGTGGTTCTTCAAAATCGAGGACAAGTCTTGAGACTCAAAGTGGGTGCATGGAGACATGGCTAAATTTTCATTTTATTTTTATGCTCTAACTTTTGCCTAAACCGCCCTTGAGGGTTTTCAATCTAGCGAGCTCATTTTTTTTTCCTTTTGTTTTCTATTTTCAACAGCTTGCTCCTCTTACAAGTGGCTCCATGAAAGTGCACAAGTGTTTTCAACTCCCCCTCAACTCAACAGAAATGACATGGGTCACAGTTCGTTTTGAAAACTCTTTCGGTGATTTTGATAACTCAAGTGATCAGGAAGTGTTTCAAGCGATATCATGAGATTACTTTGAAATCCTTGAGGATTGTTTTCAACACTTAATGTTATCATGAGTATTCTTTGGTAGCAAATTAGCACAAGAGAAAACATTTTCAAAAATGTGGCTGACCTTAAGGTGCCTACGTATCTCTAAAGAGAATCAGGCCATTCGTAGTTCAGGTTTAAGGAGATTCAGATTCCGAGAGAGATTCATATTTCATGTTGAGTGCAAAGAGTTGATCCAAAACCATGATGAACAAAATGACTTTAACTTCAAGAGAAAACAAACTCAAGACTCAAATTCCTAAAGGAGAACAAACTCGAGACTCAAACCCTAAAAAGAAGCAAATAAGGGTCAAAAGAAAGACCCAAAGATTAGCTAATTGAGACTCATAAAAAAAATTGACTCAAAACACATGACAGAATTTGGCTGCCGCTTCTCAATCATCCAGCTTGGTTGGATCAACTATCCCTTGATCGATGAGTTTTTGAATATTACGTTGCAATCGGATGCAATGATCAGTTTCATGCCCAGAAATCTGATGGTAGGCACGGTGCTTGGTAGGATCATAGTTTGGGCCAAATGGTGGGCAGGGCGACTGAGTTTCTAAAGGTTCGAGGAGTCCTTGTTCGACTAGAGTAGCCAGGGCTTGAGATGGGGATGAGATAAGATTTCGGCGGTGGCGGAGTGCACGACGTTTGGGATTTCTGGAAGTGGGGTTCTAGTGAGCAAGGGTGTGTTGGGATGGATTTAGTGGAAATATGACACTGCTGGCATTGGTGACAATGGTATGGTTGGGAAGGCTTCTTTTTGGTTGGGTGATTTCTCCCTCGACTTGTCCCATATGTTGGGGCTGCGGGTTCATCATTGTTCTTCCTTGTCTTTCCTTGGCAAAATAAATTTCCACTTGAACTGCTTTCTCCATCCACCTAGTAGGGGGAGGTGGAGGTGGAGCTTGTGGAGGACTTCTTTGCAAACTGTGAACAATGGTGGCAAGGGCAGCCACTGATTTTGCCAATACATTAACTTTAGCGGCCAGAGCTTCAATCTTCTTGTCAGCCATCGTTGTCACGTCTACGACCAAACCCAAAATTTAGGAAAAGCAAGAACTTAGTTACACTTAGGTTGAGATGTCCAAAATCAAGTGATCGTGCAGTGCACCTATGCCTATTACCCCCTAAAATGCAAGTTGCCCCTAATATGATGACCCATTTACCATGCATGCAACCAAGTGGTTGAACAACGTACTGTGAAGTTATGTGATCAATGTAACAGACAATCATTCAACAATTATTTGATCAAGAGATCATATATACAATGTGTCATGCAAGATACAAGATTGACAAAACCCCCACTTTTCTTTTCTTTTCTTTTTTTAAAGATGCTGGTGAAAATAAAGAAAGAAAGAAATTTGTAAAACCTAGAGGAAAAATGAAAGACTTTTGTTTTTTTCTTTTGAAAAGATCCTCGCAAAGATTGAAAGAGAAAGAAATAAAAAGAAATATTCTTTTTTTGTTGTTGAAAGAATCCTAGCAAAAAATAAATAAATAAAACCTAAAGAAAAAAGAATACTTTTGTTTTTTTTCTTTTGTATTTTTTTTTCGAAACTCCTAACAGTATAAGACTATGACAACCTTTCACAAGTCAAAACTTATCTCAAAGAAAGACAGAGTTATGCAAGGACTATTCTTTATCTCAAGAGAGATAGACTTCATCTCTAACTCTTGACAAAATGAGCATGAATTCATCTTCTACAGCAATTAAAACTCTATAGAGTAATAATCATTGAATCAAACAAGAGTTTCGGATATAATGCAACACATAGTCCTAATCTGCTTGGGATTTTCTATCCTAGTTTGGAAAGAGTTCTATGGCTTTCTACAATATGCAAGGTTTCGGGTAGTCTCAAAGGGTGCTCCGTTAGGAGTTTGCTGGAACCCTTAACATAGCCCGTGACATGCCGGAATATTATGTGAACTCAACGTGGGTTGCCCGCTCGATGCACATGAAAAAGAATTAAATAAAACAAATATTAATTCCATGTTGAACTTTTTGGTTATGGCTCTCAATTCCCCAGCGGAGTCGCCAAAAACTGTAGACATCTCCCAAACGGGGCATCGCCATACAGATTGATCACGCTTGTTTGGGTCCACTTCATAAGCCAAGATCGTGGATATCCCCATGGCTAGGAATATCGCCACACGATAACGGTTATCATCAAAATAGAGTCGCCACCTAGTTTATTAAAACTAGGAAAAATGGACAGAGATTCCGGGTAGGGGAGCCAAGAGTATAATAAGGGGAAAGTGTTAGGCACCCCTCTTTGCCCAGTCGTGAGACTGGCCCATAATCGTCCGACATATAATGCATATTTGCTTTATTTAATTCTAACACATAATATAGTTTTTAGCCTTTAATAGTTGATAAGGTGAGCCAGTACGATAAATGAAAGCATGCATCAGAATAAGCAGAAAACAAATATGTCCCAGCAAATAGATCCCTCGGCCGGTGAATTGATGTCACGGCCGAGGAATCCCACTGGATTGATATATCGGCCGAAGGATTGATTCCCCAGCCGATGTTCTTCCTCACACCAGAATACGAACAGTTAATAGAAAGAACTAATTAAAAGTAAGAGACAGAAATTAAATCAAACCATAGGCCCCTGGGCCTCACCGCCTTGATCCCTCAGAGATTGATTGCTTGGATTGCGATTGATTGTAGATAATAGTGGTTGATTATGGTGGTCAACTTCACAAAACCCTAGATCAAAGTGAGTTCTTTGAGGGTTTTTACTCTCGGATGCGGCTACTCACGGGAGGTTAGGGCTTTTGTAGAGGATTGATAGGAGATGATTTCTGTAGAGTTTGGGGGCAGATCATGGAGTGGAGAGATGTGTATTTTGGAGCTCTTGAGGACCCCTATTTATAGGGTTTCGAAGGACCGATCAAACGGACGAGATTAACCCAATTAATAAGGAAGTTTAGGGCTTCAAGACCTCTATGGTAAGTGCATTCGTAGCCCCGAAGTAATGGTTCGTGGCTGCTAGGGTTTGGGTGAATGGATTGAAAAGCTGCTGAACATTCCAGAATCTGGAAAACATCGGTCTGCCGGCCGCCCAAAGGATTTCACGGCCGAAGAAAGGATTTCGCGGCCGTGGAAAGGATTTTCCAGCAAAAGGCCAAACTTTGCGGGCTCGCTCCGGACACTCCCGAACTCGGTTTTACGTGTTCTTTGGACCGTTGGAAAGCTTGTTGAGTCCACTTTCTAACCCAAGTGGTTTGGATCAAATATATTTAGTATATCAAAAGATATGACAATTTTACCCTTAGTGGGTCAGAAAATGGATTGTTTTGGTAAAATTCTCGTTTCTCCCTCGTTTCAAATTGGTTTAAGGCTTATTATATATCAATAAAAAGGGTTTTGAAAGTACTACAAGATGGTGGAATCCAACCACAAAAATAAGGAAGTTTAATTTATGAAAGATGGGCTGAAAGTAGACTTAATTGAAGATCGACGATGCTACCAAGGCTAAAACACGTGTCAACACATTTCTACCCACTTTAAGTATCGCTTGGCACTCCTATCACTTGTTCCAAAGTGTTCGTTAATCCCTTAAGAGTTCCAAAGTTCCTAAGGCCTTCATGAAGTCAACCACAACAACCACATATCCTATTCATCATCAGGATGGTCCCCAAGGTGGAACTTGAAATAACTATTGAGCCAAATTGGGGTGTCTACAAACCCTGTGCTCATCACTACTTAGCAGCTCCACACAACCCTTTGCTCATCACTCCTTAGCAGCTCTACACTCTCCGTCTTGACCATTTAGCAGCTCTGTACCCACTACCTCAACCATTCAGCAGCTCTGCAGGCCCCGAGCTCATTATCTAGCAGCCCTACGCTCACTATCAACAGCTCCACGCTCATTCACTCAACAGCTCTACGCTCACCATCTCAACAGTTCCATACTCACCATCTCAACGGATCCATGCTCATTATTTCATGCTATCAAGCTACTCAATGGCTCTACGCCCAAACTCAGCGGTTCTATGCTCACTCACTCAGCGGCTCTATGCCCACAAACTCAGTGGTTCTACGCCCACAAGTTCAGCGGCTCTATGCCCACTATCTCAACTGGCTCTAAGCCGCAACATCCACCAAGATATCATTTGTTCTCAAGCTTTATGCTTGAATGCTCAAAGTCCAACACTTTGAATGCTCGAAGCTCTTTGAATGCCCAACCACTGTGTACTGGATACTCAAGTTCTATACTTGAATGCTCAAGCTCTACGTTTGAATGCCTAACCATTGCATACTGGATGCTC
Source organism: Rhododendron griersonianum (assembly GCA_018127125.1). Taxonomy (NCBI): domain Eukaryota; kingdom Viridiplantae; phylum Streptophyta; class Magnoliopsida; order Ericales; family Ericaceae; genus Rhododendron; species Rhododendron griersonianum. Next base: position 28,463,583 of record CM030792.1, on the reverse strand, counting down.
AAAGCCTGTACTTTCAATGCTCGGACTCTACTCTTCGAATGCTCGAGCTCTACACTCTGAATGCTCAGGTCCAGAACTTGAAAGAAGCTCTACACTTAAAACAAACACACACGTACGGGCCCGTGCACATAAACATCAATTGCATCACCATTGTCATCATCGAGTCTGCATCACCATTATCATTATGTCTAACCATCATCATCATATACATGTTCTGCAACTCTCTCTCATGCAATAGGTCATTCCTGCATACAACCAGCTCTACGCCTCGATTCCATCAAGCTCTAAGCTCTTACCCTCAGGCTCTTGCCTTATGATTGATACCGACTATATGCCTCGGTTCCATCACTTCAAGTTCCGCGCTCCAGTTACTGGCCTCATGCCACCATATCTCAAAACCGACGTTCGATTCTTCTCCAGAAGATGGTTTGGATTCAATTCCATCAAGCTCATTCGCAAGGATAGGCTACCCAACCAAGCTCCCCTCAGTCAAAGTAAGGATGATCATGAAAAGCAATCAACTCACCTGCTGTGTACTGATCTACCCCAAAATACTAAGGATGCTCTCTGCAAAAATTCCCCTAGCAGCTCCACACTCCTTCAACTACTCTCCACCAAAATCCTGGCATAGCTCAGGTACATTGCATTGTGGCTTTTAAAGCCCAAAGGTATGTCTTCTGTCCTCAACCCTCTGAACTTTTTATTTTCCTTTATTGCCTCGAACTACGATTGGTCTGAATTTCCCTCGTGGAATACATAGGCAGCCTCCCAGCCCGACCATAACTAAAATCTTTTTCAAAAACCCTTGGGATAGTTGTTCGCCAAAATTGGAGTTGTTTTATAAGCTTTGACTCTAACTTAAACATGTCTCGCGATCAGTCTAAGTTCAGTCAAAGAGTGGCATCTGTAGACACCCCAATTTGGCCTAACGATTATTTCAAGTCCCACATTAGGGACCATCCCGATGATGAATGGATACTGTGATTGCTGATTGACTTCTCGTGAACCCATGGACTTTTGGTAAGTACTTTGAGCTACTTAGAGGACCCAATTCAGAACCAAATAGCCTTTTAGACAAAAATACAGTCTCCTAGGAAAATGCATCTATCGGCTGTAAGATTGACCTCACAGCCCCAGTTTCTTTCATGTATGAAACTAGATCCATTCCTCGCCCACCAGATTCATTCCTCGACCGCCAGATCCATTCCTCGGCCACCAGATCCATTCTTCAGCCACCAAATCCATTCCTCGGCCACCAGATCCATTCCTCGGCCCCCAGATCCATTCCTTGGCTGCCAGATCCATTTCTCGGCCATCAGATTGTCTTTTTCCAGAATTCTGGAATGTTCTGTCATTCGTTTGATCGACGCACCAAAACCTTAGCAGCCTTTTTTTGATTCTTTAGGGCTACGAAAAGTGATTCGAGCAGAGATCTTCTAACCCTATACTAACTTATTGGTTCACACCATTTGATTGGCCGGAGTGAGTCATCCCATGCCTATATAAAGAGGCCATAGGGTTCCGAAATTGATATCACAATTCACCTCCATCAACCACGAAACCCTGCAGAAATACTCTCTCATCTCCTTTCTACAAAAGCCAAAACATCCCGAAGGCAGCCACAATCCGAGCAATCAAACCCCGAAGTACAAACCCTAACCCTAGGGTTTCGAGAAAGAAGTCAGTCGATCATCCTCAATCCAAAGCAATTATGCACTGAGGGATCAAGGTGGTGAGGCCCAGGGGCCTATGGTTTGATTTACTTTTCAAATATTGCATCTTAATTGTAGTATTTTAAGTTTCTGATTAATTGTTCGTTCTGGTGTGAGGAAGAACATTGGCTGGGACATCGTTCCCTCGGCTGAGACATCAATCCAGAAGGAACCTTCGGCCGCGACATCTATTCACCGGCCGAAGGATCTATACTCTGGGTAGCCTGTTTTTCTAATTTGATGCATGTTTCAATTACTGTCCTGGCTCACCTTATTAATTGTTAAAGGATAATAACCAGATTGTGTGTTTAGAATTAAATAAAGCAAGTACTAATCATATGTTGAACGATTATGGGCCAGTCTCACGATTGGGCAAAGAGGGGTGCCTAACACCTTCCCCTTATTGTACTCTTGGCTCCCGTACCCGGAATCTCTATCTGTTTTTCCTAGTTTTTATAAACTAGGTGGCAACTCTATTTCTTATGATGATTGCCATCATGTGGAGATGTTCCTAGCCATGGGAATGTCCACGATCTTGGTCTATGAAGTGGAAACAAACAAGCATGATCAATCTGTATGGCGATACCCCGTTTGGGAGGTGTCTACAAAGTCCTTTGGTATGGACTTCCTCTTCTCCCTTCGCCAAATTCCTGTGAATTTTTCTTTCCTTCGTGCAGCTGCCAGCTTGTGGGATCCTGTTCATCATGTCTTTCGATTTAGAAGAGAAGAATTGTGCCCCACCATCGAGGAGTTCGCAGCTATTATGGGGCATTCGGATAGAGAAGGTCCCATTATCCCTAACCCTTTGTTCAATCGTGGTGACCTTCTGAAGGCTCTGCTCCAAGTTCAGAAATATGAGGTCAGATTTTTCATGGTGAATGGAAGGTTGGAAACCTTACAACTTGTTTAGCGTTTTGGTACAGCCGAAGCTCATCATCAAGTTCCTTAACAGAAAGCGTGCTTTCATGCGCTACGCGTGTGTCTTCTCCACTACTACTTGCTAGGTCCCTCCTCTAGCCATGCTGATTCCTCGTTGCTTGATTTTGCCCAAAAAATTGGTAAACGTGTGGGCTTTGCTGGTTTAGTGTTAGCAGAGACTTTGATGGGTCTCGATGTAGTGAAGGGTAATCCAATAGCCCAATTCTCAAGCAATCCTTTGTTACTATAGGTTCGCTCTTTATTTGTTTATTACCAAATTATCTTTTCACTTGTCGCTCTTTTGTTTTGACTCACGTGTTCTCTCAACTTGCAATTTTCCCTTGTTTTCTATAGATATGGCTTTTTGAGAAGTTAAGGGTATGGGATGCCCCAGAGCGGCTTTCCTATAGTTTAGACCACTGCGTGGAGCGTCGTGTGACCAAATAGTTTCCAATTGAGGCTGCTTGGAAGGCGTGGATGGAGACTCGCAAGGGCGATCAGATCCAATGGGTTTGTCTCTAGTATGGCATTGAGAGCATGATTGTGAGTACCATGAGCCATTTCAGTATTGCAGTGATTGGTATCACACAAGTCACCTTTTATTTTCCTGCTCGTTTTCAAAGACAGTTCGGGGCTGACCAAGCTATGGTGCTCGGCAATCCTGAGTATGCCGTTTCTAAGGCCCATGATGCCAACCTTCGTTGCAATGTGCTTCGTCTATGGCCGAATCGGATGATACAAGATGTTGCTGAGAACTTCGCTGACAAGCTATCAGGTTCGTATAAGCGCTGGTTGAAGAAAAACCTTTTGGAAGCCAAAAGTGCGAAGAGAAGGAAGACCTAGAGATTTGACACATTGCTTATGTTTTAAAAGATGTTCTTTGTTTGATTCTAGCTTTCATAGATCAAGAATTGTTTGAGCTTGCTTTTCCTTTTTCCTTGGAAGGAATAAAACATTTTGCTTTATTGAAAATGCCTTTGCCATGGTTTGATAGTAAGTATGCTTAGGATAGACCTAGAAATTTAGAAGTGATAGCAGTGGCCAAATCTCAATCTGGAGACTGCCTACGTATCCCACGGAGGGAATCAGGTCATAAACGTAGTTCCAAAAAGATTTGTTTTGTTTTAGCTTGTGTTCACTCGGGTATTTTCCTCTCCTTTTGTGCACTTGCTTTTGCCTACACAACTCTTACGGGTTTTTAGTCTAGCAAGCTTTTTATTTATGCCTTAGTTTTTGCCTAAGCCGCCCTTGCGGGTTTTCGACCTAGCAGGCTTGCTCTAATTTTTGCTTGGGTACACCCACCCTTGTGGTTTTCGGCCCAACGAGCATCTCTCAGGGGTAATACTTCCTCAGCTTGTCGATGTTGACTGGTGTTGCGAATTCCAGTCCATCCAAGTCTGCAATGTATGTTGCCCCTCCAGATAGTATGCGTTTGATAAAGTAGGGTACTCCCCAGTTTGGTCTATACTTGCCTCTTGGGTCTGAAACGTTGTGACGAATTGCTTTGAGCACCATATCCCCCACCTTGATGACTCGTGGCTTCACCTTTTTGTTGAATGCTCGTGCAATGCGGCGTTGATACCCTTGTACATGGTATAATGCTCTTAGCCTTCTCTCATCTAGCAATGCTAACTCATCATAACGGTTTTGAACCCAATCTTCTTCTATCATTTCAGTCTCAGCTAAGACCCTTAGCGAGGGTAGCTCTAGATCGATAAGCAAGACAGCTTCCATCCCATAGACTAGGGAAGAGGGGGTAGCCCCAGTTGAAGTCCTTTCAGTTGTTCGATAACCCCATTGTGCCAAAGGTAGCTGTAGACACCCCAATTTGGACTTGTCGAATTTCCTTAATTTGTGGCCCTGAGGCTCCCCGATGATGAGTTCAGATTAAAACAAGCCTTGAATCAATCAGAGCAATGCTTCTTGAGGGACTTTGAAAGGAAAAAATAATTGGTCAGAATCAATCCCAAGCGCTTGGGAGCAGTCCCAAGCGCTCAAAACCGTTTTTCAAAACCATTGGCCTGGCTCACTCCCGAGCGCTCGAGAGTGGAAGTCCAAAGCGCTCGAGACCAGTCCCAAGCGCTCGAGACCTCTGTGCTGCCCAATGATGATAAAGTTCCCCACTATCCATGCAACCCATGATTACAGCCGTTCCAGCCGGTTGAATCTTCAGACAACACTCAACCTCAGTCAGAGGGAGTCAGGTCTGAAGATTTTCCCCCCAAAAATCAAAGATTTTATTTGATTTCATTTTCAAATGAAACCATAGGTTATATTGGCTATATATATAACCTCTGGTCTGAGCAGTTGGGGCACGAAATCTCTCTCTCTGAAAACTCTCCCCTCTCTCTTGTTCAAAGGAAACTCTCTCAAACTCAAACTTGTTTTTCAACCACAAATATTTTCAAAGGCAAAGGCACAAAGAGAAAAAAGATCAGAAAATGCAGGGAGTTGAGAACATCCTTGGTCTCTGATTTCTTGCATTTCTCCTTTTTCCTTCATCTTTCAAAGTCATTCAAGAAACAAGGTTCTCACCAAAGGTAGAAACTTTTCTACTATAATCTCAAGCAAGAGGCTGTTCTTCCCTTCTGAGTGAGGTCTCTCAGCCTGTCCCAGTCTTTAATACTGGGTGCATGGTTGAGAGACCTTAGTGTAAAAACAAGAGCAAAGGGTTCACAAAACATTTTTTCCAAAAACCTACTGGAAACACTCTCGAGCGCTCGAGAGTGCTCCCGAGCGCTCGGGACTGTTTCCAGTTCCATTTCTTGCATTTTCGGTAGACAGTGGGTAGGGGTGAAGTGCATTCATGCATGAAATGGTCTCATCATGACATGCAGACATAGAAAACCCATTTCCTCCAAGGTTTAAACCAAAACAAGATTTTCAAAGGTCAAAAAGGAAATTTTATTTTTAGAAGAATCAAAGCTGGGAGGTCTGCATGCCAAAATAAGATCATTCCCTATTTGAAAGCAAGTTGACATGCAGTCCACTTCCAAGCGCTTGGGACCATTCCCGAGCGCTCGAGAGTGTCTGCATGGCATTGCAGTTCATTACTCCCCCTGTCTAGCCATGTTATATCTCATGCAGGAATGGGCCTATTTGCTTTTTTTAAAAATGCAGATCTGATCATGCAAGGGCAGGGATGCATGGTTTGGAAGGTTGGGGCTTAGTTCTAGCCAGTCAAGCCCTCTGTTGAGCCTCTTACATGATCAAAACAATCACTTCAGTTTACAGTCTTAGTATTATACCCTATTTGTGCTAACAAAACTTGCAGGTTGGGCATCAGCACTCCCAAGCGCCCGGGACCACTCCCGAGCGCTCAAGAGTGAAGTCAGTGGCAGGGTTTCCATTTTCTGTTATTTTGCATTCCTTTACCACTTTCATCATCCTCTGTACACATGCACCAGCATACACGTCTATTTGGTATACCTTTGGATACATGCATGCTACTTGTCTAATGAAACAAAATCCCTTTGAAAAATCCCACAAACATTTAGTAGAGACCGATTTTGTATCAGGCGAGGGGGGTGTCGTAAAACCCTTCCCCCCTCGTAACGTGGCTTCCGGACCCTCAAACGATCTCTGGTTTTCAAATTCAAACATCATTTCACTACGCCAAATATCGCTTTTACCGGCGGTAAAAAAACAGCCGTTAAAAGCTACTTTTATTGGCGTTAGTAAAACCACCGGGAATAACTACCTAAAACGGCGGTTTTTTTAAGAATGCCGTTTTTATAAACTTTACCGGCGGTTTTTTAAAATACCGCCGGAAAAAATAGAATATACGGTTTTTTTTTAATACCGGCGGTTTATTAATGCCGCTTATAATAATACCGACCCGTATAATATAAATATTATTATTTATCCTATATGACACAATATGCGGGTCAGCCCAGTTGGTAGCACGCGCGCTATAGGATCCGGAGGTTCCGGGTTCGATTCCTGGGAGAACAAAAAAAAAATAACCACCAATTTTATTGCCGGCGGTATTATTACCGGCGGTTTTCTAATGCCGCTTTTGTTTTTCCGACAATTGTTTTCCCGGCGGTTTATTTCCGGCGGTTTTGAGTATTACCGGCGGTTATGGGACTATTAACGGCAGTTTTCTCATGCCGCTAATACTAAAATTTGGCGTAGTGTTTTCAAATCAAAACGGTTTGTCGGGTGGCGAACCACAAATCTGGGTGGCGACTCTTCAAATTTTTCGATTCGACTAAAAAACGGTGTGTTTTTCGGGCCACCCCGATCCACCCGGGGCTGTGGTAGCCCACAGTGGCGACTCTGCTGGGGATGTTTAATTAATACTTGAGAAAAAGTTGGCATGTTGTCAAAACGGCCCGCTTTCCTCAAGCATCAATTAAACTTGTGAGCCAAGCTTGGAAAATGTTTGTGGGATTTTCAAACTTATTTTGTTTCATTGTCTATCTCTTGTATATATATCTTGTGCAGCCCCGCTGTTGTGTTTCAACAATCCTACCCGGCCTGCCGGTGATGGGGAATCCCGGAATGCTCAGCAACCCTCGACCATGATGAGTCATCACTACCGTTTGTACCATTATTGGGTGTACGCTCAATAGTGAGAGGTATACTTTGACTCTAGTTCGGGGAACCCTTTTCAAGCAAAAATCGGCCTTTGTACATGCTTAGCAAGCCATAGAACCTTCCGAAATTAGGACAGGAACCTACAGGGTAGGGTTACGTGCTATATCCTGTTTACGTGCTGCATTTCATCTTGCATCATCATGCTGTCAGCCACGGTTCTCGAGACTCGCTCGCGTGGTCTTTGGGAGGTTGCCAAGACCCGATGAAGAGTCATGCACCCTAATGCGTGTTGTTAACCACGTGAGTCTTCAAGCTAAAGCCTAAGGGAAACTAGAATTTTGCTAAGTCCTTGACTGGTGTTTAATCGGGAAATTAACCAAAGGAAAGAATGACAAGGAAGCAAAACGCCGTGATTCCAACACCACCCAGGCTAAAAGCAAACGCACTGCTTACGGCGCTTCGGTTATCGTATCACGTTGTTCACCCCAAGTCATTCCAAACCGATGGTTGAATTGTCGATGGAATACTAGCCAAATACTTAACTTATTTTAGCATCTTTTAGGAAACGACGGTTCCTAAATGAGGATACACCCCAAAAATCCGAGGATCAAGGCAACCCCCCATAAAGGATATTCAATCATTCTTGAAAAATCAGAGTCGATGACGGTGACGGTGATGCACACATTTTCCAAAAGCTATGCACGAATTTCATAAAAATGTAAATAGGGACCGCGTCTGAGCACAGTTTTTGCTTTGCTGTCAGTTCTGAGCAATTGGGCCAAAGAAGAAGAATTTCATACCCTCCTGGACCAGACCCTTGGGGCAGAGATTGGAACGGCTTCAACTTCAGGCAGATCCCGTCAGTGTATCAGACTCGTGGGTGGAGATGGAACAGCCAGCCGGAAACCCCAACCCCAATCCAAACCCCAACCTGAATCTCAATCCAAACCCCAATCTAAATCTCGGCCCAAACACAAACCCGAATGATAGCAATCCAAACTCAGAAAACCCGAACGGAGGAATGGGGCAGATCAGGGAGCTATCCAACGACTGGGCGAACGTACCTACAATCAAATCGCCCAACTCATGCTTATGATAACCGGGGTTGCACGACGACTCCCAAATCCAAACCCGGGTCCAAACCCAAATCCAAACCCGAATCCAAACCCGAATCCTAATCCTAATCCTAATCCAAACCTGGAACAACCAGCCCCTGAGATGGAAACCCCGCAGAATCCTGAAATGGCAGTTGTTTTGGCAAAGATCATCCAATTAGAGCAATCCGTAGCGAGGAATGAGAAGATTGCCTCGACGGGTTTTGACATCAACAAGCTTTGTCTATTTCCCAATGCGAAGCTCCCAGAGAAGTTTAGGCCCATAGACTTCGCAAAATTCGATGGAACTGGAGACCCGAAGGCGCATTTGACTGGGTACATAGGAGCACTATCCATGTGGGGAGTAGAGAAGGATGCCATGGCTCAGATGTTCTCACAGACCCTGGTGGGTCATGCTCTTCACTGGTTCACTTCGCTGGACAAAAGGAAGAAACGATCTTGGGAAGACATATGTGCGGCTTTCATAGCGCAATATGACTATAATATCCAGCTGGAAGTTACCACCCGTGAACTGGAGTCTACGAAGATGGAAGCCAAGGAAGCCTTTGCAGATTTTGTGAAAAGGTGGAGGGCGAAGGCAGCTCAGATGAAGGACAGGCCAACCAATAGAGATCAGATCCGGATGATTGTCCGGAACCTTCAGCCAAGCCTTGCGAGACACATGGTCATGGCTCAGGCCTGTTCTGATTTCAAGACATTCTTCGATACAGGCTTGGCCGTCGAAGAAGCAGTCCAGCTGGGAATCCTCGACAAGCCCGAACCCACACCCAAAGCCAAGAAAGTCTACTCTGGTAACAGTAGCACGCTGTTTGGAAACTCCAACTTCACTCACCTTCCAAACGCCTCCTCAAGCACGGCCTAAGCCGAACCTGTCAACCAGATTGTAACCCAAACCAGTCAACCTCGGTCCCAACCCCGTGTGTTCGCCCAATTCTCAGCACACCTCTCTGCAGTGTTTGAGAAACTGGTCGAAAGTGATCTCCTCAAGCCATTTGCACCCACCCCACTTCCACAAAAACTCCCTGCCTCCCACAATCCCAACGCCTTCTGCGCCTATCACCAAAACGTTGGCCACCCGACCAACAACTGTTTCCGCCTTCGCCACGCCATTCAAGATCTCATTGATAACAAGACCCTCCCTATGCCTCCACAAAAGCCCAATACCGTCTCCAACCCGCTCCCTAAACACTCAAACACCCACGTCAATCACATTTCCCTAAGCCACCTCTTTAACCCAAGCCTTTACATCATCCCTACCACCCAACCCAAACCGACTGTCGAAATACCGGCTGAGGATGCTGTCTGTGCACTCGAGACTGTAGAATGGGACTTCCAATGGAGATGGGAAGATCTGGCGAGCGACTTCTTCGTAGTGGAAAATCGGGCTCTTATCACTGGAGTGTGGCCTGTGGCACTCGACTCTCACAAGGTAGAAGAGTTGGAACATGGTGATTGGAGACAAGACTGGGAAGAGATGATGGCTGACCCGTTGGACGGGTATTCTCTGTTTGCTCTGTTCATGGAACCTGAACCGGTCGATGATGAAGATGAGTGGGAGTGGGAGCCCGAGCCCAATGGGTGGCATTGGATAGACGATTCTGACCCTTTGGACGAGACATCGTTGGCGTACCTCTTTCGAGAGGAGGAAGTAGAGCAAGAAATGGACTTGATGAACCCGCATGTTCTCGGGACTCTCTGTCAGAACCATTGTCAATCTCACCAGAGGCTCTGACGCCCTTGACCATGTGATGGATCATGCCTTCATTCCGCAGGAGTACATTATTGATGAGTTTTTCCCTCAGCCGATAGTTGAGATCCTCGATGAACCCAACATTTGTGTGCTAGATCCTGAAGACCTCTGGGGCAAGTCTGAATTGGTGAACGTATGGGTGGACGGTGAAGAACTAATAGTCAACAAGGCTATGATAGATGAAGGCTCCCTACAACAACAACAACGTCAACTTTTGGAATTCGCTGGAAGAGGAGAACATATGGAATGCCCTGGAAATGGAACTTCTCAATGACACTCTTGAGAAAACAAAGCTTGACAAAGGAAAGCGCAAGGCCGATACCGATCTCTCCAACTTCTGGGAAGGTTCTTGGTGGGAGCTTGCCCCCAAGACAATCAGTAATCTTACCAGGAGTGGTAGAGTATACCAGCCCGCCAACCTCCAGCAAGGAAGCTCATCCCAGGCACCACCACCACAACAGAATAACCCTGGCATTCCTGTAAACCCTGCCAACTCTGCAAGCCCAAACACCCCTGTCCCACCTGCTCCACAAAATAACCCCTCAAACTCCACTAACCCTCCACATCAACCTAACCCATCCATCAACCTTAACCCGTTCGTCAGCTCAAACCCCAATGCCTCTCAGCTGCAAAACCCAAGTGCCAGCACCGACCCTATCATCCAGCAACTCCATGAAACCCCTGTCCGCATGTCCATGTGGGGAGTGTTGGCGGCTTCCTGCGAACATCGCCGAAGGCTCGTCAACACTCTCTCCAAATTCGAAGTCCCTTCCGACATAGCCCCGGAAGCCCTAATCGCCCTCATAACCCCAAACCTTACCCAACACACCTTGTCCTTCACCGAGAAAGATCTCCCACCTGAGGGAGCTGATCATAATAAACCGCTCCATGTAACCATGAAATGCCTGGGAAAGTGGGTCCCCGCGATACTCATAGACAATGGTTCGGCCATCAATGTGTGCCCTCTCCGCACTACTTACTGTCTGGGCCTCAAAAGCAAGGACTTTGCACCAACAACTTTGGGTGTCCGCGCTTATGATAACACACGGCGTGATGTCCTGGGAACGATCAACTTAGAGCTGGCAACTGGAAAGTTCAAGACCACTATGGAATTCTGTGTACTGGAGATCCCTGCTTCATTCAACCTCCTGCTGGGGAGGCCATGGTTGCACCGTTTTGATGTCATGGGAGTGCCATCCACGCTACACCAGAAGCTTATCCTGGGATTGGATTCCGGGACTCTTATCATTCATGGGGACTCTGGTATCCGTCCTCACTCCGAAGATAACTCCCCGCTGCTGGAAATCATGTACGGAGAAGAAGACATAGCCATGGGGGGGTTTGCTGTCATGACTTCAAAGGTTTGCACCATCCGGGCTGAAGATGGTTTCTTGGTGAGCTCTGCGGCGTTGGAAATCATGAAGTGAATGAATTACCTGCCCGGCATGGGCTTGGGACTCTATGGGCAAGGAGTCTCCGAGTTCCCTCATTTCCCTGGGAGCAATGAACGCTTTGGCCTAGGTTACGAGCTCAAGAAGAGTGATCCCGCGAAAAGGTGGCGCAACCGCTCCCGAGCTCATGCAGCCGGAATGAAGCTGAAGGAGAAGGAAGCACTGTATCAAGGAGAGCCCGAGCCTTTCGTGGATGTTGAGACAAAGGTGAAGTATCCTGGGTTTGAAATCTTTGCCAATGACACCTGGGATGATGATGAAGAGGTGACGAAGATAGAGGAATTGTCTGAAGCACTGGATTGGCTCGAAGCCTTTGGTTTGGGTAGTCTCCAATCTCTGTTCGGGGGTGAGGAATCGGAGGGTATGGAAGAAGATGCTGCTGTGCTCATGCTGGGAGGAGAAGAAGAAATGGAAGACCCTTCTAAGCTCATTGTAGACGCTGTAGGCACCTATGAAAACTGCACTTTCATTCCACTTATAACACGCACTCACAACACTAGCACCGAGTCTGAGTCTGAGTCTGAGTCTGATACTCACTCCTCGTCTAGCGCTGAGTCAGAGTTCGTGCCTATTGGCCCTCCCCACCGTAGCTTTTACTTTGAATTTGAGTCTACCGCTGTATTCCCTCCTTCCGAGGAGCCTATCAATGAAATGAATGATGCCTTTCCTTACTTGCCGGACTTTGAAATAAATTGTTTGGATCCTGACGATGAAGGAATAGATTTCGATGGGGACATTCCCAAGGAAATCCGTTCCCTCATCGAGCGTGAAAACGAAAGGCATGCTCAGCCTCTAAAAGAAGAAATAATCTCGATAAACTTGGGTGATGAGGAGAACCCTCGATTGGTTCAGGTCGGTTCCGGGCTGTCTCCCAATGAGCTTCAAGAGCTCACCGATTTATTAAAAAAATTCAAAGAAGTTTTTTCTTGGTCCCATGCGGATATGCCCGGAATCAACCCAGAGATCGTCGAGCACAGGATCCCCCTCTATCCCGATGCAAAACCTGTTAAACAGAAGCTGAGAAAGATGCGGCCCGATTGGGTACTAAAGATAAAAGAGGAACTCATAAAACAAATTGATGACGGTTTTCTAATAGTAACGGAATACCCCACTTGGATTGCAAACATCGTGCCTGTCCCTAAAAAGGATGGAAAGATCAGAGTGTGTGTCGATTTTAGAGATCTGAACAAAGCGAGCCCTAAAGATGATTTTCCATTGCCACATATAGACATACTTGTCGATAACACTGCAGGGCATGCTTTACTATCCTTCATGGACGGTTTCTCTGGATACAACCAGATTCTCTTGGCTCCAGAAGATAGAGAAAAGACTACATTCATCACCGAGTGGGGAACTTACTGTTATCGGGTTATGCCGTTTGGGTTGAAAAATGCTGGTCCTACGTACCAAAGGGGTGCTACGACACTGCTGCATGACATGATTCATAAGGAGGTCGAGGTATATGTCGATGATATGATAGTGAAGGGAAAGGAACGGAAGGATCATCTTCCAGCGTTGAGAAAGTTCCTCGAAAGAATTCAGAAATACAGGATGCGTCTTAATCCACAAAAGTGCACATTCGGAGTCACTGCTGGGAAAATGCTCGGGTTCATGATCACAACCCGGGGGATTGAGGTAGACCCTTCCAAGATCAAAGCCATTCTTGAGATGGAGCCACCCCAATCTGAAAAGGAAGTCCGGTGCTTCTTGGAAAAAATTCAATTCATCAGTCGATTTATCACCAAGTTAACCTTGACTTGTGAACCATTACTTCGACTACTCAAGAAAGACGTGAAGTTCAAGTGGAACGACAAGTGTCAGAAAGCCTTCGAAGCGGTGCGAACTTACCTCCAGAACCCTCCGATCCTAATGCCACCTACCCCGGGAAAACCTTTGATCCTATACTTGTCCGTCACGCCCTCATCAATGGGGTGCATGCTGGCACAAGAGGGAGAAGATGGGGTTGAAAGGGCGATTTATTACTTGAGCAAGAAGATGGTGGGATGCGAAGAGCGATACACTTCACTGGAAAAGACATGTTGGGCGCTTGTATGGGCCACAAAGAAATTGAGACACTACATGCTCGCTTACTCGGTGATACTGATTTCTCGGATGGATCCCCTCAAATATCTATTCGAGAAGCCAACACTTACCGGTAAGTTAGCACGTTGGTTGCTCTTATTGGCAGAGTTCGAAATCAAGTATGTCACTCGCAAGTCAGTGAAGGGAAGAGCGGTGGCAGAGTTTTTGGTGGATCGTCCGATTGAGGGGCCGGAGCACACAGAATTTCAATTTCCTGATGAAGATGTGATGTCAACAGTCAATGAAACGTGGACGTTGTACTTCGATGGAGCTGCAAATCGGAAGGGCTTTGGGATTGGCATACTGCTGGTCTCACCTGAGGGGTCACATATCCCTCTCGCTTTCAAGTTAAACTTCGAAGTCACGAACAACGAAGCTGAGTACGAAGCGTGCATTGTGGGAATGGAAGCTGCATTGGAGATTGGAGTCGAGGTGCTAGAAGTCGTCGAAGATTCCAACTTGGTTGTATCGCAAGCAAACGGAGAATGGAGAGTCAGAGACGAAAAGATGAAGCCATATCATCAGCAGCTCGACGAGCTTATCCCGAATTTTCAAAGAGTGACCTTCACGCATGTACCAAGGATGAAGAACCGCTTTGCAGATGCACTCGCTACTTTGGCATCCATGCTGGAACTTCCAATTGGGGTGAAGCTGAGGCCTGTCATGATCGAATAGAGGGGAAGACATGTGTACGACTATGTCATGAACATCGACGAACCAGACGATGGGCTCCCTTGGTTCTACGATATTCGAAATTTCGTCGAAAAGGGAGAGTTCCCTGCAGATTCAACTAAGAAAGATCGGATCGCTTTGCAACGACTGGCATCCCAATATATCATCTGTGGAGGACAATTATACCGGCGATCTCCGTGCGGAGTTCACAAGTTGTGTATTCACGGTGACGACACGAGAGCGGTAATGGAAGAAGTTCATGAAGAAGTTTATGGGCCTCATATGAATTTGATGATGCTAGCTAAAAAGGTTTTAAGACTGGGATACTATTGGTCGACCATGGAGACAGATTGCATCGAGTATGTGCGCCGGTGTCATAAGTGCCAGACTCATGCCAACCTTATCCATTTCCTGCCCTCGGAATTACACTCAATGGCGACACCATGGCCATTTTCCACCTGGGGCATTGATGTTATCGGAAAGATCACGCCCGCGGCTTCTAACGGTCACAGGTTCATCTTGGTAGCAGTCGATTACTTCACTAAATGGGTCGAAGCAGCTTCATACAAGACTTTGACGATGGTTCAAGTGGCTCACTTTATCAGGTAAAACATCATTTATCGGTATGGGGTCCCTCAAGCATTCGTATCTGATAACGGTGTTCATTTCAAGGGAAAAGTTTTGGAACTCTCTGACGAATTCAAGATTCAAGTGCATCATTTGACCACTTATCGGCCGCAGACAAATGGGGCAGTTGAAGCAGCGAACAAGACCATCAAGACGATTCTCGAAAGGACTACTCAGTCGGCTAGGAATTGGCACGAACAACTATCACTAGCTTTGTGGGGATACCGAACGTCTATCCGCACACCGACAGGGGCAACACCCTATTCTTTGGTGTATGGTATGGAAGCCGTTCTCCCCATTGAGCTAGAAGTACCATCTCTGAGGGTCATGGCTGAGTGCGGAGTGGATGAAGCTGAATGGATCAGTGGAAGGTTCGAGGAGCTCATGCTATTCGACGAAAGGAGGCTACGGGCATTGTACCACATTCAAGGCTACCAGCGGAGGATTGCTCGGGCATTCAACAAGAAAGTGAAGTCGAGGGACTTGCGGGAAGGGGATATGGTAGTCAAGGAAATCCGTGCGCCAGTTTTCGATTTACGAGGGAAGTTTCGACCTAAGTGGGCAGGGCCCTACATCGTCAAGACCATTCTCTCCGGAGGAGCGGCCTCAATCATCGACCTTGACGGCAATGAATTTTTGAGTCTCGTCAATTTGGATCAGCTTAAGCGATATTACCCTTGAGGGAGCTCACTGGGCCAAAAACCGCAAGGGCGGGCGGTCCCAGGCAAAAATTGAAGCAAGCCTGCTAGGTCGAAAACCCGAAAGGGTGGATTAGGCAAAAGTTAAGGCAAAAAGTCGAAAAAAACTCGCTAGGCCGAAAACCCGAAAGGGCGGTACTAGGAAAAATTTAGAGCGCAAAAGGAGAGTGTCAATACCCGAGCGAACCCTAGCCCGAACTACGTATGGGCCTGATTCCCTTTCTCAAGGGATACGCAGGCAATCTCACACTGAGGTTCGGTCCTAAATCTCAAAAATCAAAATCCAAATTGACAAATCAGAATGTTTTCTCAAAAGCGCATGCGATTAATGGACCGAAAGGGGGAAACCCTTAATCAGTCAATTTTATTCAGATCATTTCTTTATTACAAGCTGAGCATGAAAACGGGAAAACACATAACTGAAATACGCTCTTTATTTCAAAGAACGGCAAAGTAAGCAGTCAACCCATCCTTGCTTCCACATCTCTCTTTAGCCATTTGCGGTACCTTCCAGTCGATGCAATAGAGAAGAGTGGGTCACTCGGCTCAGTCCTACGAGTCCCCCATGATCGAACATAACTCCGAAGGCTCGGAATGGTGAAGGGAGGGAGACGAAGCACTTTAGAGCCCGGCGGCGGCACTTCTTGACTAAGTCCGAACTGACGGAGAATGCGGAAAGGTGAATAGAAGGAGAAGCCCGTCAAGCCAGCTACAAGCACGTGCGTCAAACCCATATTACCAGTAGTCATAGCAGGAAGCCTCAGCCAATGGCACCGCCAAGCAATGTCATCTTCCTCCGTAGAGGCAAGGAAATCAGCCCAATCATCTTCGCTCCCGTACATCACTTGAAAGGGACGGTTCCATCCGCTTGCACGATACCACCAATCATTGGCCGGGGGTGTCAGCAGATTCAGTTTGTCACAAAGCCACATCTGTCAGAAAGAGAGAAAACAAGTAAGGAACCAGATAAAACCTAAACCGAGCGTTGAGGTAAAATGAATGAGGGAAATAGAAAAAGGAGAGTTGAGTGAGCTCCCTAACCTACAGCAACAGCGGGCGACCACCAAAAAACCCTCGTGCGACCAGCATGAACAGCATCCAACCCCATCAAGGTTTCAGCAAGAACCAAAGGTGCAACATCCTTGCGAGCCTCAATCTGAGCAGCAACCCCCACCAATAAAGAGTTGGGCTGGCCAACAGATGGAACCAGCAAAAAGGCTGCCAGGAGACAAATGCAACAAGCCATCATTCAACGTCCTTGATACTCAAAGTCTGTCAAGTCTCCAGGTGGACTGAACTTCTCATACAACTGCACGATGTTGACGGCATTGCCCCGAGTGAGAAACTCAGCAGTATTACCACTGACACCCAGTTTGGCTTTGAGGATGTTCTTCATGCTCTCCCTAATCATAGGAACAACTGGCTCAGTGGACTCGTGACTTCCAAGATAGATGTGGAACTCCTCGATGGTAGGGCACAGCTCTTGAGAGCCAAAGCGAAAGACATGCACTTCGGGATCCCAAAAGCGCGCCGCTGCATGTAGCAAGACAGTCAATGCCTTAGGGCATAAAGGCGGTGTCCTCGGAAGTTCAGCCAGTCAATGCCTTCGAGGCTGTCCAACCAAGGACGAAGCAAGGCTTGGTTTAGCAAGGCCAAGAAGAGGATGGGTTTTTGAAAAAAGAAGGGTGAAATGAAGTGTGAATGGCTTGCCAAAGCAAGACTCGGTATTTATAGGGGCCTGGAGGATACAATGCCACTTCCCCCCAGCCTTGGAACTCATCAAACCCAACATTTTCAAAGCATTTTCAAAATTCCAACTTTGGAAACTTGAGAAAAGTGTTGAAAAGAACTCAAGTCTTACCTTGGGAAGCCATTTCCCCTGGGGAACAGTTAGTGAAGGGTTACAAGGCACCTTGAAAGCATGCAGGCAGAAGAAAACAATATGGGAGAGCTAGTGAGTGGCATTGGGAAGCAACACAGGAAACTATAGACAGCAGCAGTCCCGAGCGCTCGGGAGTGCATTCCCAAGCGCTCGAGACCACTCTCGAGCGCTCGAGAGTGCTGCTGTTTACAGCAGGTTTTGGTTTTCAGTTTTTCAGCCTCAATACAACATTGTAACTTCATGCAGCTTAGATCAGAAGGCTCCAAACATGTACCTGGGGAATACAACAGTTTCCGTTTTGCGTTGTCTCGTGTATTCGTCCATTTTCCTCGAAAAAGCCCAAAATTTTCAAGGTTTTTTCTCTTCAAGTGTGTCAAAATCCACGTTACGCGTATTTGGTTGAATCCAGCGGTGCGTATAAGTCACGACGTGCATTAGTGACTGTATGACGTAATCAAATGCGCGTTAATGCTCTTAGTTCAAGTTTTCATCATTCATTCGTCCCAAAACCATCGTTTTCAAGCGTAAGTGAGTGTCAATCTTTGTGTCAAGGGTATTTTGGCAATTCTAGCGGTCCTCGCAAGTCACAACACTCAGTGTCAACTGCACAACGCGCTCTGTTACAATCAAAGGCCCTTAAATCTAAATTTCATGGTCGATCGCTCAAAAGTTTGCCGTTATGTGTCAATGTCAAGTTTTCATTCTTACTTCGAGAGTATCGGTTAAAATTCGCGTGCTCTTTACTTTCTTTCAAAGCTAGATGAACATATTTCATAAAATACAATTCTATAAAGGGAGTGCGAACGAATGGCAAGAGCAAAAGTGCAAATTTTCATAAATGCATACGGTATTTACAATGAGTAAGGAAGGGAGTACAAAAGCTGGGGCAAACACATGCCCAATCCTAACTACCGGGGCACGCAGGCCCAAACAAAATCTAGGCACGCCGGCCTGGAAACTACAACTACCTTGGCACGCAGGCCTATGCACAAAAAAAAAACTAGCAAAGTAAAAACCTAACGCTCAGTCTCGACGGGTCCTCTTTCGCTGTTGGCCCTCGGACTCAGAACTCTCGGGCTCGTCGTCGCCGTCGTCGTCATCTGGAGAACCAGAAGCAGTACTCGAGTCTGAAGTCCCGAGGACGCGTGACTCAGAGGACTCCTCTGTCTCCTCCTCCGTCCCCTCCTCAGACTCCTCTGGCTCCTCGCGAGCAGGTCTTTGCTGAGGCGCCGCCCTAGGCAAGACCTCGAACTGTCTGGCCTCCGCAGCTGGCCGTGGCACTCTCTGTGTGCCTCGTCCCCTCATACTAGCGGAAGCCTGAGAGCTCATGGTAGCCTGTGGCTGTCTCCTTGCTAAACGTCATGGCTGTGTCTGCACATCAAAAGCATCATATCATTTCATGCATAATAGAAAGTAAATTTGATTATTGAAATATGAAACATGCATGCATTTGTATACCTGAGGGGCAACAGGTGAAGCTGGCTCCGGAACGGCTCTGGTCTGAAGGGCTCTCCCCTTCGCACACTTCTTCAACAAGTGGCGCATCCCCACCATCAGCATCACCGCCGTCTCAGCCCATGCTCGCGGTACCTGTAATATTCAAAAGTCAGAAACGTGCAAGCAGGAACCATTTAAAGCATAAGAAGTGCGAATTCGTGTATACTGAGCAGGAAGCCGCATCGGCAGCTGCGGAAGGCGTGGGACGTCTATCACCTCCCGCACACCACTGGGCCCAGTCACGCCTATGTTCCACTCCAGCCTCGGCAACACTGTCAAAACTGAAGCCTCCACTGTCTCCGGCACTCTCGTGCCACTCTCCCCTCCGCTTGGTGGACTGGCACCTCGCCCGCCGGTAGGCTGTCTACCGCCTCGTCCTCTACCTCGTGCGGACC
Source organism: Rhododendron griersonianum (assembly GCA_018127125.1). Lineage (NCBI taxonomy): Eukaryota > Viridiplantae > Streptophyta > Magnoliopsida > Ericales > Ericaceae > Rhododendron > Rhododendron griersonianum. The sequence continues at coordinate 28,444,242 of CM030792.1, read as the reverse complement.
GGCCACCACGGCCTCGCCCTCCAGCCTCTCCTCCAACACCGGGACCTCGCCCTCCCTCAGCCACTCGCCTCTCAAACTCTGCCTCCACGCCCAGGTCTGTAGCCAGGTACCTATCCCTGTAAAATGCATAGTCCAGTGCGCGTCAGAGGTGCCTCTCCAAGTCAGTGTAAGGCACCGTGAACTGCTCGAGCTCAGTGCGGGTGTAGGTCTCCGTCCTCTGCACGCGAGGAAGAAGTGGCCCAGGTACCACGAAAGCTGGGAGACCGAGCGACTGTCGGGTCACGCGATCCCCCAGGTACCACTGCCAGCCCAGGGGACACTCCAGCAGCACCCTGCTCCTCGTCACCTCGCGACTCCTCAGAAGGAAGTCGGCCTCCACCCTCGACCACCTATCCCAGTGAACCTGCATTTCAATTTTTGGAGCATTAATAAGGATATACATTGGAAACATGGGAAAGAAAAGAGAAAAGCACGCAAATCATACTGTGACACCCGTCAGGTTATCCAGCCAACGACGGAAGGTCATTACTTCCCCTCTCCGCTCTTTTGTCCTCCTGTACGCCTTTCCCCAGGCTAACCCTCGGGGGAGTAAGTTCAGATCCCTGCAGGTGTTCTCAGGCGGGAACATCCTCAGAACCTCGTAGGCCCAGAGCTGCAAAATGTTGGTGTTCAAGTCAGTTCAATGCATAATTCAAATCAAATAAGCAGTTGAAAGCAGGCTAAAAGCAGTAATTTGAGATTATACCTCAACTATCCTCCAGTACCCACCAATGGTGTTGCAACCTCCGCGCGAGGCCGCCCCCCAGAAAGCAGTAGAGGGTGCACAGAGCAGCGCCCCCCAATCGAATCTCCCCGCCTGTCTCAAGTCGACCAGGCCCGCCAAGTAGCAGAGGTGGACTCGTGACGGCCTATTCGGGTACAGAGAAGCCCCGAATAGGTATAGCAAGTACGCCCAAGCCATTGTCGCCGCCTTCTCGTCATCCGCAGGCTCGTGGTCCCAATACTCCACGAACTGCCCGTATGCCGCCATCCCTCCGCTATGGCGTGGGACCCGCTCGAGAAACCACAGCAGGGCTGCGTTGTCTAGCACCAAACTCGAGTCGTAGGGGATCGGCTCTCCTCCCACCCTCAGCCCGGTGATCACCGCAAAGGCGAGGGGCGTCACTATCATCTCCCCGAACCGGAAGTGGAAGGTGTTGGTGGTGTCCCACCACCTCTCAATCAACGCCGTAAGCACGGCGCGGTCCATCCTCACCACCGTCATCAGCTGAATGAACGGCCCAAAGCCCGCCGCCTCCACCAACTCTCGCACTCTCTGGGGCAACGCCTTGAAGTATTTCAGCGAGCTAGCTGAACCCCCGTGGCCGTATATGTCCGTCGTGCGCTGTTTCAACAAAGCAAAGAAATTGCATCAGCATCGTTAAAGCAATTTGCAATTGAACTCGTATACTAAATTCAAGAGTTAAAGCTGCCGAAACTCACCGTGGTCCAACCTGAGGAGATGTGCGAGTCCCGATCTCGCAAGAGCAAGTCCTCAGAGTAGTCGACTCGAGCAGGGACGTAGCTATCCATCCCCACTAGCTCAAAAAAGTTGAGTCGTGGAGCGTAAGTCGCAAGCGCGAACCCAAGCCGCTCCCCTTTCAGGTAGGCCTTCACCTCGTCGACGGCGGAGACTCGCACCTCAACGGTCGCAGCCGGCCCCGGCCCCTCCATCTCCATCTCCTCCCCCTCCGACTCCTCTACCCCTTGTCCCCTCACATCCGACGCCCCTGCGCTGCTCAGCAAAGCCCCCAACAGGAGTGCCGACGTCCGATCCTCGGGTATCTGAGCAGCCCTCAGTACCTCCGCTAACTCAGAGTCGAGGCCAAGAGCGTCTAAAATGTCACGCGGCTCCGCGGAATCCAAGAAATCCCCCTCCTCGAAGGGAACGGGGTGTGATGCCCCAATCATGCTGTCTCCCGTCCTCGGCTCCGCCACTGTCGATCTCAAGGCGAGGGTGGCTACGACGCAGCCACCCACCACTGCCTCGCCCCTAACATCGGCCTATCGCCCGTCGCCGGCCCGTTCTGCGGCTGCGAACAACTCCTCCACAGTAGGAGTAGGAGGAGTGCTTATAGCACCTCCACTGCTGCTCGTGGCACCAACTCCGCGACCCGTGGCCTCCCCGCCACTCGTAGCCCAGCTGTCGTCATCTCCGCTTGCAGCCATGCTCTCACCGACACCCCCTGCTGCCATCGAGTCCCCACTGGCACTCGCCACCACCTCTGAACCCCCACCAGTGACGCCCACCGCCGCTGGGTTCCCCCCGGCAGCCCCCGTGAGACCGCCGCCCTCGCCCATCGCCGTAGCAGCGGGCGCAGCAGCGCTGCTGGCCACTCCCCCATCACCACCACCGGTCACCACCTCGCCTACCCCTACCCACGAGGCATTCGGCCCCTTTCTTCATACTTCGTGAACCACCACGGCCCACCGGAAGATCGAAAAGATGTCAAGATCTTCGAATCGAGCCATTTCAGTCAAGAGAGAGAGAGAGGTCGCCTGAGAGATCGAGAGCAGGAAGACGGTCGTACGTTTCTGGTTCTCGAGCGCTTAGAAATGGGGTTTAAAACCCCAGATCGGGAAAAGGTAGACGAAGGAGTGGCGGGCCCCAGTCGCGGTCCCGAGCGCTCGACACCACTCCCGAGTGCTCGGGAGTGGTCCAAAGCGCTCGACTCTGTTTCAGTCGCCGTGCCAAAGTTTTCGGTTCCCCGTTTATTTCTCTTTCTATTGATTATTTCTCTGTCAAGGCTTTTTACAAAATCAATCTCAGTCCTATTATTCGTCCATATCGAAACAGATCAATTGGCACCAAACTTTATTCGTTAATTTGATTTTGGAGACATGCTTAATATTTGAGCATTTCGCTTCGTGGTCGATGAAAATAGTCTTATTTCAGCTCTTTCAATATGTTTGCAAATATTTTATCCAACAGGTGATGTTTTATTCACGTTTTGTCTGCCAAACAGAGTAGCAGGTGGACCCTCTATGTTTTCATCTCATCAAAGTCTTGTCGATACTTTCTGTTGCATGCGTTACACGTGTTTGCATTTGCCCCAAAGAACTACGCTGGTCTGATCCCTGCAGAAAAGGGTACGTAGGCAGTCTAAAAAGACGCGACCTCATGCATCAAATGTTGGTATGCTCTTTACTCGCATTTGATTTTTGAATTGAGGATTCAACTTGGCTCGAATTGGGTTGTCTCAATCTTTGAACGGCACTCATATCCAGACATGATGCCGAGCGTCGCCCAAAGAGGGGCAACTGTAGACACCCCAATTTGGACTTGTCGAATTTTCTTAATTTGTGGCCCTGAGGCTCCCCGATGATGAGTTCGGATTAAAACAAGCCTTGAATCAATCAGAGCAATGCTTCTTGAGGGACTTTGAAAGGAAAAAATAATTGGTCAGAATCAATCCCAAGCGCTTGGGAGCAGTCCCAAGCGCTCAAATCGTTTTTCAAAACCATTAGCCTGGCTCACTCCCGAGCGCTCGAGACCTCTGTGCTGCCCAATGGATGATAAAGTTCCCCACTATTCATGCAACCAATGATTACAGCCATTCCAACCGGTTGAATCTTTAGACAACACTCAACCTCAGTCAGAGGGAGTCAGGTCTGAAGATTTTCCCCCAAAAAATTGAAGATTTTATTTGATTTCATTTTCAAATGAAACCATAGGTTATATTGGCTATATATATAACCTCTGGTCTGAGCAGTTGGGGCACAAAATCTCTCTCTTTGAAAACTCCCCCCTCTCTCTTGTTCAAAGGAAAAACTCTCAAACTCAAACTTGTTTTTCAACCACAAATATTTTCAAATGCAAAGGCACAAAGAGAAAAAAGATCAGAAAATGCAGGGAGTTGAGAACATCCTTGGTCTCTGATTTCTTGCATTTCTCCTTTTTCCTTCATCTTTCAAAGTCATTCAAGAAGCCAGGTTCTCACCAAAGGTAGAAACTTTTCTACTATAATCTCAAGCAAGAGGCTGTTCTTCCCTTCTGAGGGAGGTCTCTCAGCCTGTCCCAATCTTTAATACTGGGTGCATGGTTGAGAGACCTTAGTGTAAAAACAAGAGCAAAGGGTTCACAAAACAGTTTTTCCAAAAACCTACTAAAAACACTCTCGAGCGCTCGGGACTGTTTCCAGTTCCATTTCTTGCATTTTCGGTAGACAGTGGGTAGGGGTGAAGTGCATTCATGCATGAAATGGTCTCATCATGACATGTAGACGTAGAAAACCCATTTCCTCCAAGTGGAAAAGTTTTTCACCAAGGTTTAAACCAAAACAAGATTTTCAAAGGTCAAAAAGGAAATTTTATTTTTAGAAGAATCAAAGCTGGGAGGTCTGCATGCCAAAATAAGATCATTCCCTATTTGAAAGCAAGTTGACATGCAGTCCACTTCCAAGCGCTTGGGACCATTCCCGAGCGCTCGGGAGTGCCTGCATGGCATTGCAGTTCATTACTCCCCCTGTCTAGCCATGTTTCTGATATCTCATGCAGGAATGGGCCTATTTGCTTTTTTTAAAAATGCAGATCTGATCATGCAAGGGCAGGGATGCATGGTTTGGAAGGTTGGGGCTTAGTTCTAGCCAGTCAAGCCCTTTGTTGAGCGTCTTACATGATCAAAACAATCACTTCAGTTTACAGTCTTAGTATTATACCCTGTTTGTGCTAACAAAACTTGCAGGTTGGGCATCAGCACTCCCAAGCGCTCGGGACCACTCTCGAGCGCTGGAGAGTGAAGTCAGTGGCAGGGTTTCCATTTTCTGTTATTTTGCATTCCTTTACCACTTTCATCATCCTCTGTACAGATGCACCAGCATACACGTCTATTTGGTATACCTGTGGATGCATGCTACTTGTCTAATGAAACAAAATCCCTTTGAAAAATCTCACAAACATTTAGTAGAGACAGATTTCGTATCGGGCGAGGGGGGTGCCGTAAAACCCTTCCCCCTCATAACGTGGCTTCCGGACCCTCAAACGATCTCTGATTTTCAAATTCAAACATCATTTTCAAATCAAAACGGTTTCTCGGGTGGTGAACCACAAACCCGAGTGGCGACTCTTCAAATTTTTCGATTCGACTAAAAAACGGTGTGTTTTTCGGGCCGCCCCGATCCACCCGGGGCTGTGGTAGCCCACAGTAGCATTTCTGGCCAGTCCGTGTAGATGTCGATAGTCTTTCGCAGAATCCTCTTGATGTTCTTGTTTGCAGCCTCAACTGCTCCATTGGTTTGAGGTCGATAAGTAGATGACCGATGATTCTATATTCCAAACTCAGCAAAAAGCTTCTTTGTTGCCCCTTGAAGTGCGATCATTATCACAGATGAACTCGTGAGGTATCACCATACTGATAGATGATATTGGTGCTGATAAACTTGGCCACATGAGTAGCTTTGAGGTAGCGTAAGAAGCTGCTTCTACCCATTTGGTGAAGTAGTCGATGGCCACTAGGATAAACTGATGCTTGTATTTCCCTTTTGGATTTATACTTCTAATGACGTCTATCCCCCAAGTGGAGAAAGGCCAAGGTGATGTCATGCTATATAATTCCATAGGGGGAATGCGCAAGCGATCAGCGTGAGTTTGACATTCGTAGCATCGGCGGACATAGTTGGCGCAGTCGGCCTCCATTGAAGTCCAGTAGTATCCCTGACGTAGGATTTTCTTTGCCATTGTTGCCCCATTCATATGCGGCCCACAGATTCCTTTGTGTATTTCCTCCATTATCTTGTGACTTTCTTCTGAGGTGATGCAAAGTTGATTGGGACCCATATGTGCTCTTCGATACAAGGCTCCTCCACAGATTACGAATCGAGCGGCAAACTTCCGCAGGGCCATCTTGTCCTTTGAGGTGGCTTCGGAGAGATACTCTCCTTCTTCCAGGAATTTTCTTACGTCTTCATTCCATGGCTTTCATCATCATCACCTTCTTTAGTGAAGGCGCACTCGCATACTGGTTTGACCTTTTGCTCAATCATGAGAGGCCGCATTATGAACCCCAGGGGTATTTCAACCATAGAGGCCAATGTTGCCAGTGCGTCTGCAAATCTATTACTCACTCGTAGAGTGTGTATGAAGATAACAGAGTCAAATTGTGGAATTAGATCTTCCAGCACAGAGTGGTATAGTTTCAGTGTGTCTTCTTTAACCTTCCAGTCTCATCTTGCTTAGGATACCATTAGGTTTGAATCTCCAATGACCTCCACCCTTTTTGCCCCTAGTTCTAGGGCTGCCTCCATTCCAGCAATACAGGCTTCGTACTCAGCTTGGTTGTTGGTGACTTCAAATCTCAATTTATATGACAGAGGGATATGAGAGTTGTTTGGGGAAACTAACAATACCCCTATGCCATATCCACATTGGTTTGATGCTCCATCGAAGTAAAGCTGCCAGTGTAGGGAGTAAATCCCGAGCAGGTACAAATTGTGCCCGGGTACGTGGTACGTGGGACCACGATATAATTATGATGGGGACAGTCGCCGTGCAAAACGGTGGTCGGCGACAGAGACCAATGATATGAGAAATCATTGGTTCAGAGAGTCTATGCAAGGTCAAGGTCCAGTGACACGAAAGGATATTGAACCAAGGGATTGTCAAAGGACCAGTAACATGTAAAATCATTGGTCCAGGTAGCTTGTTCGGCAACGATAAGGCCGAACAGGGGGGGAGTTTATACGAAAGTAGTCCCAGAGCAGGGGACGATCCAGAAGGTTCCAGAAACAGAGATGTTCCGTGAAGGAATGAGATCCCAATAAAATAGGATCTTGGGAAGATACCCAACGGGAATGGGAAGTTCGGCCAGCTGTGGAAAAGAGTCCTAAACAAACTAAGGTAATGAACTGATAAGGGAACGAGAATCCAAGATATTCTGGGTTTCCTATACGAGATAGGAAACCTAGGGAAACGTGGAGACTTGGGCAGCAAGCATCCATAAACCTATAAGTACGAGGCAAACCTAGGGGAAAAAGGTACACAATACATTACGGTTTTACATATTCTTCTACTCGAATTAGGGTTTTTCGACTAGTACGTGATACTAACTTAGGCATCGGAGGGCCTTTGCCACGAGAGGCAAAGGTGCACTCACACTTTGTCTGTTTTGCAGATAAAGACTACGGCGACATATTAGGGTTCCGGCGAGGATATCGAAGTAGCCGTTACGTTCTTGTGCTACTTAAACCACTCACGGTTTTTCTGCACTTACAATTGGCGCCGTCTGTGGGAAACGAAAGAGATCCCTCTGAAAAGCGACCATGATGGAAGAAGATCCAAAGACTCCACATGATCCGAAACACCAGTTGGGGGGAGGAGGTGGCAACTCCCCACCGGATCCTCCGAGAAAGCCCGACGGTGGGAAAGCAAAGAAGCCCACAAACATGGATAATCCCCTGACTGTCCATGGCGACTCCAGGAACAAGGAGGGAAGGACGGCCACAGGCTCCACGAGAAGGAGTAAATCCCATCGTGAGGGAGAATCAGTGGCGCATTCGAGGAGTGCACACAACCGTGACGATATCTTGGATAAAAAGAGACAAGAGATCGAAGAGTACGCACGTTTGATTAAAAAACGAGAATATGAGATACAGGAATTGCAACGGATACGAGGACATCCGGAGGATTCTGGACTGTCACGAAGGGATTCCAGAGGAGAAAGGCTGGCAATAGTAGAACACAAGAAGGCTCCTTCACGAGGAAGAGGGAGCCGGTCCAGGAGTCCCACTCCGAAAAAGAAAAGGACTTCTTCACGAAAAAGAAGAAGCAGAAGCCTCACCCCTGAAGAAGGAGAGATTAGAAGACATCACAGGGATAGGTACGAGAGACCTGATTCCGATTGGGAAAAGAGTACTCCCAAGAAAGCAAAAGAGAGAGAGGAGGGAGCCATGTCTGCACGAGAGGCGGCACGGAAAGCCCTCAGCAATATAGCCTCATCCCCTTTTTCGAAGAGATTGCAGGAGGCGAGGCTTCCGAGCAGGGTGAAGCACGGGGCATTCGTACTTTACGAAACAAATAACGATCCCGTGGCACACGTACAACACTACCGACAGGCAATGTTCATGCACAACGGGGATGATGCAATCATGTGCAAGATGTTCCCATCGAGTTTGGGGAAAGTGGCCTTGTCATGGTTCCATAAGCTGGGGCCGAACACCGTGCGAGGATGGAGACAGTTGACCGAAGAATTCACTGCTCGATTTCTGACGAGCAGGAAAGCACCAAAAACCTTTGAAAGCCTCTCTGTTATGAAGCAGGGAGAGGGTGAGCCGATCAGAGATTATGCCAAGAAGTACTGGGAGACTTTCAACGAGATTGAAGGGTGCAGCGAGGAATATGCCATAGCCACGTTCAAAATAGGGTTGCCTGTTCGGGGAGAGCTGCGTAAATCCCTGAACATGAACCCGGTAGATACACTGGCGAGGCTAATGGAACGAATCGAGCAGCATGCCAGAAACGAGGATGACATACTGCGTGAGGACAACAGGATGGTTGCCGAACAGGCAAAGGTCCTACCGAAAAGGGCGGACAAGCCAGAGCCCAAGACCTACAAAGAAAGGAAAGAGTACGGGCAGGTCAAGAAAGAACCGTATAAAGAAAAGCACGCCCCAGACCCCAAGTCTTTCTTTTCGGTGACAACGGTTTGGAAGGAACCAATCTACCGGATTCTCTACAAAATAAAGAATCGCCCATATTTCAAATGGCCCCCAAGGCTGGAGGGGGACAAAGATGCGAAGAGGGCTACGAGTCAGCATTGTAGTTACCATAAAGACTGGGGGCATATGACGGAGGATTGCGAGATGTTCAAACAACACCTCGATGATCTGGTCTCACGGGGTTACCTGAAAGAATTTATTCAGGAGGAGCACAAGGGTGCAGAAAAAGCATTGGAATTGGATTACGAGCAGAATCCAAGACGGGTAATCCATATGATACATGGATTGGCCGCGCCTTACACGAGAAGTGAGGTGAGGTTGCTCCAAAGACGAGTAAAACACGACCAGCACGTGATGCAGTTGGGAAAGAAACGAGGACGTGAAGGAGAAGAATGCACTGGGGGCATAATCTTCACAGATGAGGACCTGGGGGGAATCCAGGTGCCGCACAATGATGCCCTAGTCATAACCCTACGAATTGGGGAATATGACATGGAGAGAATCCTGGTAGATTCGGGAAGCTGCACGGAGATACTGTATTATGACGCATTCAAGAAGCTAGGGCTGACACAAGCAGATTTGGTGCCGTCAACAACCCCTTTGGTCGGATTTAGTGCAGGAGCAGTGTGGCCATTGGGCAAAGCAACTCTCCCTGTTCGGGCAGGAACAGTTGTGCTAAGAACCGACTTTTTGGTGGTAGATCTACCATCCTCCTATAACGCGATTATCGGAAGGACGTGGTTGCACAAGATGAGGGCGGTTTCCTCCACTTACCATCAGATGGTAAAATTTCCTGGGTCAAATGGCATCGAAAGGATTAGGGGAAATCAGAAGGTCGCCCAGCAATGCTTAGTTTCTATAATCAAGAAGGCACCAAAGGCCCAGTTAGTTCAAGCAATCGAGGTTCCGGATCGGCCGACCATTGAGGATGTCGGAGGAGATCCCGCCGAGAAAATGGTGGAAGGCTTGAAGAAGATTCAGATCAACGAGAATGATCCAGAAAGGTATTTTCTGATTGGGGAAAATCTGAATGAAGCAGAAGAGGGAGAATTGGTAGGGTTCCTCAAGGAACACGTTGATGTGTTTGCTTGGGTGCCCGAAGAGATGCCCGGAGTGGATGCAAACGTGATTTGTCACCACTTGAATGTGGATCCACAGCATAAGCCTGTGATGCAGAAGAAGAGACGATCCGCCGTACAACACGTGGATGCTGTTATCGAGGAGGTGGATCGATTGCTCGAAGCAAAGGCTATACGAGAGGTATACTACCCGGAATGGCTGTCCAACACTGTGGTGGTAAAGAAGAAGAACGGGAAGTGGCGAGTTTGTGTCGACTTCACCGACTTGAACAAGGCATGCCCCAAGGATAGTTTCCCCCTCCCCAGGATAGACCAGCTTGTCGATGCAACGGCTGGGTATGGGCGGATGAGCTTCCTTGATGCTTATCGGGGTTATCATCAGATAGCCATGTACGGCCCCGATGAGGAGAAGACATCCTTTATCACGCCAAGGGGGCTGTACTGTTACAGTGTCATGCCTTTTGGTCTGAGAAATGCCGGTGCAACATATCAGAGGTTAGCAACGATTATGCTAAAGAAGTTGCTCGGTAAGACCATGGAGGTTTACATAGATGACATGGTGGTCAAGAGCAAAGAGAAGGAAAACCACATCGCTGATTTAAAAGAAGCTTTTGAGATATTAAGAGAGTATAAACTGAAGCTCAACGCCTCGAAGTGTGCGTTTGGGGTAAACTCAGGAAAGTTCCTGGGGCATTTGGTCACCATAAGAGGGATAGAAGCGAACCCCGATCAAATTACAGCATTGCAAAGGCTCCAAAGTCCAAGGACCACGAAGGAAGTCCAGAGGTTGACTGGGATGGCAGCGGCTTTAAACCGATTCATCAGCAGGTCTAGTGACATGTGCAGACCCTTCTTTCAGCTGCTGAAAAAGAGGGAAGGATACGAATGGGGAGCAGAATGTGAGCAGGCGTTCCAAAACATGAAGAAGTACTTGGCAGCAGCCCCCCTTCTATCCACTCCCGAACAAGGCGAGTCCCTAACTCTATATCTAGCAGTCTCCGAACATGCTGTAAGCGCGGTGCTACTGAGGGACAAGGGATCCGAGCAAATCCCAGTCTATTATATCAGCAAAACGTTGCTGGATGCAGAGACAAGATATCTGCCCCTCGAAAAGTTGGTCCTGGCATTAAGAACAGCGGCACGTAAATTGCCCCATTATTTCCAGAGTCACAGAATCGTGGTTTATACTGAGTATCCGTTAAAATCTCTGCTACGAAAGGCAGATTTCTCGGGACGTATCTCAACTTGGTCGGTCGAACTGAGTCAGTACGACATAGATTATTAGCCGCGCACCGCAATAAAGGGGCAGGTGCTGGCGGATTTCGTAGCTGAGTTTTCACCTACGGTGGCTCCCGAGCCTCCTATGAGACAGGAGCCGAGAAAGGAGCAAATGAAGGAGCAATCAACGAAAACAAAGAAAGCTCCGGCCGAACAGGATCCCACGGAGTGGAAATTATTTGTTGATGGCTCTGCATGCAACACGGGTTCGGGAATTGGTGTGGTGCTTTTCCCTCCTGAAGGAGCAATGATGGAACTGTCCCTTCGATTGGGATTCAGTGCCTCAAATAACGTGGCGGAGTATGAGGCACTCTTGGCGGGATTAAGAAGTGCAAAAACCCTGAAGGTGAAAAAGATACGAGTGCATTGTGACTCGCAACTCGTGGTGAACCAGTTGTCCGGGGAGTATGAAGCCCGGAACGAAAAGATGGCTGCCTACGTGATAGCCGCCAAAGATCTGCTTGAAACTTTCGAGGAAGTATACATCGAGCAGATAAGTTCTGGGCAGAATGCCCATGCTGATTCTCTTGCCTGGTTGGCCGCCGCTGTACCAACAGAATTTAAGAGAAGGGTGACAGTAGATTATCTTGCTGAGCCGAGCATCGGAAGAAGTGTGGAACTGGTCTTGGACGTGAACCAAGGTCCAAGTTGGATGGACCCAATAGTGGAGTTCCTACGAGATGGGATACTCCCCACAGATAAAAAGGAGGCTCACAAGATTAAAACAAAGTTTGCACGGTTTTGGCTGTCACCAGAAGGAAAGCTGTACAGAAAATCCTTCACTGGACCCTACCTACTTTGTGTGCACCCCGAAATGGTGCAGAAGTTTCTCCACGAAATCCACGAGGGAACGTGTGGAAGTCATGCTGGGGGAAGGTCCATTGCTCATCGAGCAATAACCCAAGGGTACTGGTGGCCTCACATGCAAGAAGACGCAAAGGTGTATGTTAAGATTTGTGAGAAGTGCCAGAAATTCTCACCAATGATAAGGACACCAGCCGAAGATCTGGTGCCCTTGACCAGTCCTTGGCCCTTCGCACAATGGGGGATGGACATCGTGGGTCCACTTCACAAGGCAACTGGGAATAGGAAATTTCTGTTGGTAGCAACAGATTATTTCACCAAATGGATTGAAGCTGAGCCACTGGCTAAGATCACTGAGCCTATGATAGAGAGGTTCGTTTGGAAAAGTATAATCACCCGTTTGGGGTCCCTTATTCCTTGATTACGGATAATGGGTCCCAATTTCAGAAAAAGTTTAAGGCTTTTTGTGCCCAGTATGGGATAAGGAATTATTACTCTACCCAGCCTACCCACAGAGTAATGGGCAAGCGGAAGCGTCCAACAAAACTATACTTGATGGGATCAAGAAGAGATTGGACAAAGCAAAGGGGAAGTGGCCCGATGAATTGCCACTTGTTCTTTGGGCGCACCGAACAACGCCTAGGAGGTCTACGGGAGAGACCCCCTACTCATTAGCCTATGGGACAGAAGCCGTAATCCCATTAGAGGTTGGTTTGCCGACCAACAGGACCACTTTGGTTGAAAGTGGAGGCAATGACAGAGCCTTGGAAATAGAGCTGGATCTTGCCGAGGAACGTAGAGAAAGGGCTCTGGTGCACTTAGCCTCATATCAAGAGCAGCTGATGAAGAGCTACAACAAAAATGTCCACCCCCGAGAATTCGGTATTGGAGACCTTGTACTTCGTAAGGCGCTCGGCAATACCAAAGTAGCCAACGAGGGCAAGTTGGGAGCAAACTGGGAGGGCCCGTATAGAGTTACGGAGATTGCGGGCATTGGGGCTTATCGCTTGGCGGACCTGGACGGGAACCCGGTGCCAAGGCCATGGAATGTCCACAACTTGAGGAAGTTTTTGTTTGATAAAACTTCAGCGTATTTTTTAGGGTGCACTTTGTGATTGTGTGGGAATTACGAGTACAATTCCTTTGTTCTTTTATTTATTTAGTTGCAAGGAGTACGAATAACGCCTCCTTGAGTTTTTTGAATTATGAATAAAATTCTGATTTTGATTTAAGACATCGTTTCTTTTGTCTTCATTATGATTAGAATACGAAGTTTGGTCCTTGCTCCTCACTTCGTATTGGGGAGCAGAGGGATAGGTTTATGCCAAATACGAATACATTTGAGCGGATTCAAAACTTTGCAAGAACAAATATACTCGGTTACGAATACAGGTATGAACAAACCGGGCATGTATACGTGAAAATACACACTTTTCCCAAATATGAAAACATTTGGATAGACTAAGTATGAATACACTTAGACTTACGAACAAACATTTGGCGTGCATACGAAAATATGCATAGCTTCCCCAAATACGAAGACATTTGGGAATTTAAGTACGAATAAACTTAAGAGGGTTATATTCCAACCCAACGAAAATGGGCAGCATACGAATATATGCAACAACTGTTTAGGTACGAATACACCTAAGAATTGTCTCCAAGTACGAGGAAAACTTGGGCAGTACATGAACGAATACGAAATCGTCTAAGTACGAACATACTTAGAGTCACCTCCGAATTACGAGGAAAATTCAGAAAGCATTCGAAAACATGCAAAGCAAAAAGCTAAATCAAACAGTTGGCCATGAAAGGGCCACCAGCAATGTCAGAAGGCCACGAAGGGCCGGGCAAACTTACAGCCGCGCAGGGCCACCACTACGTATCAAAAATTATATTGTTCCAAGGGAGGAAGACTTTATACCTGTTGATCAACGATAGGGTTTTGAGTGACTGGGGTTGAGTCTTGAGTGACTGAAGCTGGGGTCTGATCTTGAGGGACAGGAGCAGGTGTTTGCGCGGGAACATCTTTCACAGCAGTGCTTCCATCTGTTGGACCACCACCGGCTTCCTTCTGGCCAGGGTTGGTCACTTCATCATTAGCATCAGCGCCGAACTGCTCGGGAATATCCACGCTGGGCTCCTCGATCAGATTGTCCTCCTCTTCCTCGATCTCATCTTCATCCACCATAGCGCTTGGAAGATCAATTTCCGTCCACAGGGAAGAAGATTCAGCTGTACCAGTCTTCCTGAGGCCAGCAGTCCAACCAGCAGCAAATACTTGATCTTGGATCTTGGGCATCTGATTTTTGTAGCTTTCGGTGGCTACGTTGATCCCTTCGTTATATCCCTGCTGGTAAGACATCTTCGCCTCGCTTTTGCTCGCCTCCAGCTCTATCAGAGTCTGGTTTAGGCTATCTTCAGCACCATCCAGCTTGTTCTTCAACTCAGTTGCCACGTTTTGAGCTTGGTTTCTCTCTCTCTCAAGCCGGGCTATGGAGGTCAGGAGTTTGGCGTTTTTGCTAGCTTTGCACGCTGGGGCTCTGAGTGACCTAACTTTTGGGCCATGGCCACCATTTTTTGTGCAGCCTGAACATATTTTGATGGTTCAGTAACAACGAGTGAGAAGAGGACGTAGTAATGTAACTAGGAAATAAAAAGGGTAAGACAGGTTTACCATGAAACTTTGCACCCAAAATGATACAATCAAGTTTTACGGTGAGTTGACCACATACATTTGCATGTACCCCGGCAACATGAGAGCCTGGGATAGGGCCAGAGCGGTCCCTTCCGACTCCACACTGTCCCGGACGGTGACGGTCTTGTTTCCATGGGAAAGTTGGGGAGCCCATACTGGAGTTTGGGGTATTGGAGTTTGGGTTGAAGTTGCCCCAGGTGCTTCGAGACGCGGGCGTTTGTCCCTGTGACCTGCCTCGATTTCCTCGGGAGAAAATCCAGGAGGAGCGTCAATTTGTGTTGTTCCTCGGCGGCCATGAGGAGGAACCGGGCTCTGGGAGCGACCGCGGCCCAGAGAAGTGCCACGGCCTCTTCCACGGCCTGCTCCTGGGATTGTGAGGAGACTTTCGAGGCTGATGGGCTGATTCATTTCTGGAGAAGGAGGAGATGGAGAGTACCCGTCGGATGACGTAGATGCTTCCTCGACAATTTCCACAGATGAACTGCGAAATGGGGGAGTCCGAGAACGTCTATCCTCTTCTGTTTGCTCGGGTTGTGCAGCGGCAGGCCCAGGAACTGGCGGGTCGTCTGCTGCTCGGATGCGCCGATCAATGTAGCCCCCGTAAGATGCTCTGTAACTCAGGAGCACCTGCGCTGCTCTTGCTCGGCCTGCCAAGTAGGTGCCCTCGCCGTTGAAATTTAGGGCCTGGTTGATGTGTGCCACATGTACTTGGGGGGTGATGATGGCGTGCCCTTGGTTGATGTTTTTAGCTGCAACATGTGAAGTTAGCAGTTAGAAGATAGGAAAACTAAAGAGTGCAATACGATTAAAATTGCTCGACAAGTAAATTTTATAAAGAGGAAAGAACTAACGTGGTTGCCCAAATCTGTGAGGGGCATGAAAGCCTATCACTTGACCATCCTCATTTCTGGGCTCGAAATGTCCAGTAACGACGAGGAAGTCATCATCATCTCCTCGGGCGGAGTCAGGCAACTCAAGCACCAGTCGCCTTCTGGAATCCCTACTCTTTAGGTAGTAGGTAAGGGCATCTTTTGTACGTGAAATGCTGTACAGATGATGGATGTCATATAAGCCTAGAGACGTGCCTAACATCTGGTTTAGGGCATGTACGCCCATGACAACCCTAAAGAAGTTGGCAGAGACTTGCATAGGGGATAGCCTGTAATAGGCCAGAACCTGGCGGAGTAATGGCGCCAGGGGGAATCTAACGCCGCCCTCGACAATGGCAACCACCGGGATGTGGAGAGTGTCGTTGTTAGGACTCTGGCGTATGGCGTCTACGGGGGCCAGACTAGTAGCAATATCATCAGGAATCTCATAGCGAGATCTGAACGAAGCCATGGCCTGAGGAGTATTGCAGTGACGTCTAAACCTCCCCATTATGAACAGGGATGGTACAGACGAGTAATATGGGAACAAAGAAACCCAGAAAGCAATTAAAAGAAACCCTCCTAAATAGCTTTGCTCGTCATATATGAAGAGATAACGAGTAAAGCTGGGGAGCAATTGTAGGGAGTAAATCCCGAGCAGGTACAAATTGTGCCCGGGTACGTGGTACGTGGGACCACGATATAATTATGATGGGGACAGTCGCCGTGCAAAACGGTGGTCGGCGACAGAGACCAATCATATGAGAAATCATTGGTTCAGAGAGTCTATGCAAGGTCAAGGTCCAGTGACACGAAAGGATATTGAACCAAGGGATTGTCAAAGGACCAGTAACATGTAAAATCATTGGTCCAGGTAGCTTGTTCGGCAACGATAAGGCCGAACAGGGGGGGAGTTTATACGAAAGTAGTCCCAGAGCAGGGGACGATCCAGAAGGTTCCAGAAACAGAGATGTTCCGTGAAGGAATGAGATCCCAATAAAATAGGATCTTGGGAAGATACCCAACGGGAATGGGAAGTTCGGCCAGCTGTGGAAAAGAGTCCTAAACAGACTAAGGTAATGAACTGATAAGGGAACGAGAATCCAAGATATTCTGGGTTTCCTATACGAGATAGGAAACCTAGGGAAACGTGGAGTCTTGGGCAGCAAGCATCCATAAACCTATAAGTACGAGGCAAACCTAGGGGAAAAAGGTACACAATACATTACGGTTTTACATATTCTTCTACTCGAATTAGGGTTTTTCGACTAGTACGTGATACTAACTTAGGCATCGGAGGGCCTTTGCCACGAGAGGCAAAGGTGCACTCACACTTTGTCTGTTTTGCAGATAAAGACTACGGCGACATATTAAACTGTTTAGTCAAAAGGAATACGAACAAGTCGATAACTTTTAAACTGTTTAGTCAAAAGGAAATTCTCGAACAAGTCGATAACTTTTAAACTGTTTAGTCAAAAGGAAATTCTCGAATAAATAGTTACAAACCCATCTTTTCAAAAGAAAGCTAATTACAAAGATGGATGAGTAACTAAAATGTAGATAGCTTCCAAAAATATGTCTTCACATCTGAACAGTACTTGATGCAGACACGCTATTGACCGGCATTTGAACCTGAAAAGAAGGATTTTGTTGAGCTACATTAACCCAGTAGGAAAATATCTACAAAATCTATATGTAAATGAGATGAATAGCATGAATATAGTGAATCAAGCTAAATGGCAAATCCAAAATAACCCATGCCAACACAATTTACTAACATCAAGCATTCTCATACACAAACATACACCCACACTTCTCCCAACAAATTTCCACCCCTTGCGACTTGTGTTTCCACCCCTTGCTTCACAATAAACTCCACCCCTTGCGTTTCTTTTTGTGTTTTCACCCCTAGCGTCACAATAACTCCACATTCAATTTCACAACAATTACATTATCAACACTACCAAACACGTCCCAAATGACTCATGGATCACAACAATCAAGACTAAAATATGGCATCCATAAGCATATGCAATCCACAAATTATAAAGGGTTCCACCCGGACCATACATAGCATTCAAACACTAATATCACTCGAATCCATCACAAAACATGTAGAGAAATCCCTACCAAAGTGGGTTTCGAGCAAAACCCTAGGTCTACCAAGAGTAATAAACTTGAATCCTTCAAAGACAAGCCTCACCCGAGCTTGGACACAATATCTAGAGTAAATAAAGTCCAAAAACATGAATAACAAGCAAAGATCAACCAATAATCAAGAGGAGGGAAAGAAAAACGTGATAGAGCTTCAAGGAGTGAGAACAAGAACACAAAACTCACCATTGGTTCACCAAATGCAAGAATCTTGTGATTTTGAGGAAGAAAACCCTTGGATCTTGGAGATTTGAGGTTGAAATCAAGGATCTTGGGTGAGATTGGAGTTGGGTAGGTGAGAGGGGGTGTTTCTAGGGTTATTTCGTGGGTTTGGGAGGGAGAAATGACAAAAGGGGATATTTATAGGCGTCTAAAATGCGTGCTGAAAATTGCAGAAAAACATAGCATGTATCGGTACTGGGTGACTCCCAGTACCGGTTCAAGAGCCTTCAAAACGCCAAAAAACACAACTTCTGGACATCATGTACTGGACAGAAAATGAATTTTTGCAACGGTTACCGAATCAAACCCACTTGCTACCAACACTTCCAAACAACAATACAACATCAAAACTAACATTTTACTATTCTCCGAGAGTCCGATACACCACAGTAATTCTATATCCGTACACCCCCACAAACGTACGTACAACTTTATTAATTTACACGTTTCCATTAACCATTAAACGACTTTCGAATTAACAATAAATTTGCGAGTCTCTACAGGTTCTAATTCCAACACTGCTACTTTGCAAGCACGTTCTTCAGATCATCATCCTTTTCCATATTTACCTAAACTAGTATGAGTGAAACTGAATATTGTCGCCTCTAGCATGCTTTCGAGCTCCTATCTCCGGGACATTGACTACCTGGATAGAGAGCTACACAAATCAGAACATAAACAAATTAACTACCCTCATCATTATAGCAACTCTTAGGTGCAAAACAAGGTTCCTATCCAGTTCCCACCAATTTCAAACTCAAAGAAAAGCTAAGTCAAGAGAGTCTCCAATGCCAATGAAATAGCTAAAAGAAGTGTGAAATCAAAATACTAGTTATACAGGTGCCAAACTCAGAATTTTCCGCAGATTTTTGTTTCCATCTTTAGTCTTGGTTTCATGCTTGCAGAATAAGACCAACAAACATTGTAGAAGATGGTGATTCACTAGCAAGTGAGCTCTACTCAGACGTTAAGATAGGATGATAAATCCGAGTAAAATATCATCTAATATACTTATTTATTTTGGTTTTTAGTTTTTTCCACTTATTTATCTCTCGAGGTGACAATCATCTCGCTGTTGTTACGAACATGGGATTAAGGGTCACTGCTATACTTCATTCGTCAATCACTGCCGATATGAAAAATCCAGTCCATCTATATAAACTAAAATGGCACAAGTTCGAACAGATTGATCATAAGGCTGCCCCAAGATCAGTTTCCCCAAGATCTGTTGACAAGCCCTCATTTAACTAAACTCAGAGCGAACCAAATAGAAGATGCTTTTACCATTCGTTCCAGCACTTTTAGTAATGCTTGCTGGACACCGTCACCTGATACATGTCAGCTTATATTATATTAAGGCTCTCAGCCCGCATTATGAAAATGAAAATATAAAAATAATAATAATAATGCGGAAAAAAAAGCTATGTCAATTTTGGTGAATAATTAATAGATAACTCTCAACTGTGAAGTAGTTTTAGAGAAACCTTTTTGTGATCTTGTCAACTTCATCAATATACACGATGCCCAGTGGCGGAGCTGGGATTTTGGCCCGAGGGGGGCTGGTTTAGTAGGCATATTTGTATCAAAACATATACATGTTATATCATAGAGCTTTTTTTTTGCTTGTAAAAGTATATGAATCATTTTGTTATTTTAGGCTTTTTTTTGTCAATCAATAGAAGAGATCATTTACATCATGATGTACAAAATACAAGCCCGTGACACTATATCAGTTATGAGAGTCAACGAAATAACCAATGTGACATCCCACTTTTTCAGTTAAAAAAAATATTATATTTTTGAAGTAAATTCTTTTTCAAACTTCTTAATAAAATAAAATACTTCTACTTTAAATTTCATAATATCGGGGCTATTTTTTTCCTAATATGTGTTTTTATACTAAAAGTCAGTTTATAAGATGTGTATAGTTATTTATCCGTGTGAGAGAGTTTTAAGGTTAGTGGGAGAGTGAGTCCTTTTGTTACGTGCATATATAAGTGTTGAGAGACCTAGGTTATTTTATTTTCTCTAGAGATTGCGACAAGAATAGCGCCAGTAGATAGTGAGGCGGCGTGGAAAGGATTTCATCGGAGTTGTGGTTCTTGGTTAAGCCTTCCTCTTATCTTGGATATTATATTATGTGTAATTTACCCTGGCTTTTCTATTTAATCTATTGGAGTATGGGTTTTATTGCTTGAGAAAGTGAATCGGTGGAGAGATAGAGAGGTGCGTGCATGTGGTGCTCTGTGTGTGTGCCGTACGTGAATTAGGAGGAGAAATTGGTGGTGGACAAATGGTGTGATGTTGTTACGTGGATAGAAGCTTGAGGTTCTACTGACTTGGTTTAGATCTAGGTCCATGTACATAATTATAAATGGTATTGCTAGGTTTGTATAGGCAGTGTTATTATATTTCTAGGTTTGTATAGGCAGTGTTATTATATTTCAAATAGGCAGTGACTTCATACAATTTTGTACAGGTTAATCTTTTTTGCGTGTTCGAGTAGCATTATCGTTGGATCGAGGTGAGTGGTTAAGCATGTGATCACTTTCTTTGGAATCCTCTTGAGTCTATCTATTCTTGACAGTTTGTTTATTCGTTGTTGATCCGATAAGTGATATTCTTATTCGTGCTCTCATAATTATTGACAATTGGCGTACCCTTTGGCATACAAGGTTATTTGATAATATTTGTGTTCAATTTGATTGCCCTTACTTTTATTGTCGTCGATTCGTTGACTCCATAATATTATTGTGACTATGCAACGACACGGAGAATATTTCTGGTGCAGGTGACTCCGGCTCGCCGTTGTTCTTTTGTGTTTGGGACCATGGATTATGTTTATATTTGTGAAAGTCCAAGGGAAAGACCCGTGAAATATCGTGGTGACTTTGGCCGCTAGGGAAAAGACTTGTGAAATACCCTATGACTCTAGTGCTCAACAGATAGGGAAAAGACTTGTGAAATATCCTGTGACCCTATTCCGGATCAGCTTAGGGAAAAGATCCCAGGCGCCATCTTTTGGTAAGTGGCTCTAGCGTTCTTCAACTTGAATGGCATCACTCGGTAGCAGTAGGTTCCCCATGGCGTGGTGAAGGTGGTCTTATCTTTATCTTCGGGAGACATCAGAATCTGATTATACCCAGAAAACCCATCCATGAAAGATAGCAATGCATGCCCTACAGTGTTATCCACTAGTTCGTCTATGTGCGGTAATGGAAAGTCATCCGAAATCTTGGAAATCTACACAGACCCTGATCCCCCCAGTTTTCTTTGGTACTGGAACGATGTTGGCTACCCACTGTGGATATTCGGTGACTATGAGAAAACCGGCGTTGATTTGCTTAGTGACTTATTCTTCTATCTTTAAGACCCAATCAGGGTGCATACGTCTTAGCTTTTATTTAACTGGTTTTGCATCAGGATGGAGGGGAATTTTATGCTGAACAATTTCGAGGTCTATTCCAGGCATGTCCTCGTAAGACCTGGCAAAAACATCTTTGTATTCTTTTAGCAAAAGGATTAGTTTTTCACTTTCTTGAGAAGATAGTGTTGCACCGATTTTAACCAATTTGGGCTCGTTTTCAGAGCCTATGTTTGTTGTGATTATTTCCTTAGAAAAAGGTTTGGCGCGCCTCTCTTCTTCTCTCTCGATGAATTCTAGAATCTCTTTTGGAATTTCTTCCTCAAAAATTGGATTGTTAGAATCCACACAGTTAATCATAGGCAAAGTGAAATACTCTAAATCTTCCTTCTCATTGCTAAAATTGTCAAAAGACATTTCGAATCAAATTCAAAATAAACGTTATGCCTTTGTGTTTTGACCGGGCTTTCCTCATTAGACTCAGTAGTTTGAAAAGATGAAAAGCTAGACTCAGACTGAGTTGACTCAGAGTCGGAATCATAATTGGAACTAAGATCGGAGTCAACATTTTTTATTTTGTATTTTAGAGTGTGCTCCACGGTCCAGTTTGGGTAAGCCCCTTTTTCAGTATCCACAATCAGCTCAGAGCAATCTTTTTCCTCACCAAGGTTGATCATCAGCACTTCACTGTCATCTTGATTCGCACATTCATTATTGTCACCCTGCAAGTCTTGAAGGGCCATTTGATTTGCCATTGTCGTTGCTTCTTTCAGTTTAGCTTCCACTTCTACTTCATCACTATTGTCGGCTTTTCGTGTGCTAACGAATCCCCACCAGTTGCCAAACCTATCCGTGATGGGGTGGATCACCCTTATTTCATCATTGGTAACCCCCTCATCAAAGAGTAGGTTTAGTGACACCTTGACTAGTGGATCATCATCGTCAACAAATTCTTCTTCCTTAGCTCCTTCAACTTCGAGATTGTCCACCTCGTCTATTGGCTAGTAGTCGTCAGTAGGTGCGTAAGGGTCATAGAAATAGATTGGGAGCCTGCGAAGTCCTTCTTCTTCAATTATGTCTTCTACCTCTTCGTCGTCGACTGTTCTTGTGAACATGATGTGGTTATCCTCAGAGATAATCACTATAGGCTTTGGTTGATTCACCGGAGTGATGTACTTGGAAGGGTCAAAAATCTTGGCAACGGGATGGAATGGGCCAGACAGCTTGGTAACAATTTGAAAGTGCGAATCGAACATGAATAGCGATGCAGCAATTTTTACCTGAAAAAATTTTCCTTTAGTTAGATTGGTTTAGCTTACCTCTTTCTTCTTGGTTTCAAAAGTCCCTAAGGTTTAACCTGCAAAAGAGAACTTTACAACATACATACGTACAATGGGTGTGAGGAAGAACTTTTACAAACAAAATGCAACATGCAGGTTCCTGTCTTATTTTGAAAAGTTCTATGGCTCTTCTAATCACATATATGGCTTGGGTGGTCTCAAGGGTGCTCCGTTGTCAAAGGGCACCAGTCCTTTTACCAGCCCATCATAGGCGGTAATTGGGTGATTCCCTTTTTGATATACCACTAGGTACAAGTGACTGTGGAGTTTGTTGGAACCCCTAACATAGCCCGTGACATGCCAGGATATTGGGTGAACTCAACAAGATTGCCTGCTCAATGCATATGATACAAGAATCAGATAAAGCAAGTATAAGTCTTATGTCGAACTTTTTGGTTATGGCTCTCAAGTCCCCAGCGGAGTATCCAAAAACTATAGACACCTCCCAAAGCGGGGCATCGCCATACAGATTGATCATTGCTTGTTTGTTTGCTTTCTACTTCATAAACCAAGATTGTGGATATTCCCATGGATAGAAACATCGCTACACGATAGAGGTTATCATCAAAACAGAGTCAACACCTAGTTTATAAAAACTAGAAAAAATAAATAGAGACTGGCCCATAATTGTTCAACATACGATTAATACATGCTTTATCTTATTCTAAACACATAGTCTGTTTTTAGCGTTTAACAGTGAATAAGGTGAGCTAGTACGGTAATTGAAACATACATCAGAATAAAAAAAACAAAATAGGCTATCCCAGGGAGATGGATCCTGCGGCTGGTGAATAGATGTCACGGCTGAGGGATCCTCCTGGTTTAATGTACCGGCCGAAGGATCGAAGACCCAGCCGATGTTCTTCCTCACACCAGACTAAATGATTAACAGAGAGCTAAAACGCTACGATTAATATGTAAAAGCTGTAAGTAAATCAAACCATAGGCCCCTAGGCCTCACCAACTTGATCCCTCAGTGGCTTGATTGCTTCGGATTGAGGGTGATTGACTGATTTGCTTCTTGAAAACCCTAGGTTTAGGGTTTGTACTTCGGGGTTTGATCGTCGGATCGCGGCTGCCTTCGGAAGGTTAGGGGTTTCGCATAAAGGATATGAGAGAGTACGTATGCAGAGTTCGTGGCTAAAGAGGGTGATTGAGCATATATATTTCGGAACCTTAAGGGCCCTTTTATATAGGCAATTGGTGACTTACTCCAGCCAATCAAATGGTGTGAAGCAATAAGGAATTATAGGGTAATATATAGGATCTCTAGACGTAATCTGCTTCGTAGCCCGAACGCATCGAAAAAAGGCTGCTAGGGTTTTGGTTATCTGATCAAACGTATGACAGAACATTCTAGAATCTGGAAAATAGACGATCTGGCAGCCGAGCAATGGATCTGGCGGCCGAAGGAATGATATTGAGACCAAGGAATGGACCTGGCGGCCGAGTGATCGATCTCTCAGGGAGATTTTCAAGCAACATGTTTCACAGGTGAAAGAATGATGTTGAGGCCGTGAGATCAATATTATGGCCGACAGATGGATTCTCCTAGGATACTGTATTTTTGTCTGAAAGGTTATTTGGCTCTGAATTGGGTCTTCTAAGTGGCTAAAAGTACTCACCAAAAGTCCATGGGTTTACGAGAAGTCAATCAGCAATCACTGTATCCATTCATCATTGGGATGGTCCCCAAGGTGGGACTTGAAATAATAGTTAGGCCAAATTGGGGTGTCTACAATGGCCCAGCCCACTTTGGTCAGAACTTTCCCCTTGGATCAAAGACAGGTGCTCGAATTTCCTTCAGAACCATATCCCCTTCTGCCAAATTCTTGGTTTTCACCTTCTTGTTGAACGCGCAAGCAATCCTTTGTCGGTATCCTTGCACGTGGTAAAGGGCTTTCAATATTCTTTTGTCGAATGGCATGAGTTCCTCAAACCTGCTGCTCAACCATTCTGCTTCACTTACATCACATTCTGCCATGACTCTCAGATGGTACCTCTAATTCGTTGGGGAGAACGGCTTCCATGCTGTACACCAAGTACATAATAGGGTGTTGCCCCTGTCAGAGTACGTATAGACGTTCGGTATCCCCAAAGTGCTAGTGGTAGTTGTTCATGCCAATTCCTCGCCGACTCAGTGGTTCTTTTGAGGATTGTTTTGATGGTTTTGTTTGCCACCTCTACAGCCCCATTGGTTTGTGGTCGGTATACCGTTCACTTGTGTACTTGGATCTGAAATTCCTCGAGGACTTCTCTGGCTCGCCCCTTGAAGTGCACCCCATTGTCAGATACGAACGCTTGCGGGACACCATACCGATAAATGACATTTTGCTTGATAAATTGGGGCACTTGTACCACTATCAAAGTCGTGTAAGAAGCCGCCTCTACCCATTTGGTGAAGTAATCAATGGCAACTAAGATGAACTTGTGGCCGTTGGATGCTGCTGGTGTGATTTTGCCGATGACATCAATTCCCCAAATAAAGAAAGGCCAAGGTGAGGCCATTTGATGTTGCTCGGATGGTGGGACGTGCATGAGATTTGCATGAGTCTGACATTTGTGACACCACTGCACATACTCTACACATTCTATTTTCATGGTGGACCAGAAATAACCTTGCCTCAGAATCTTCTTAGCGAGCATCATGCCATTCATGTGGGGACCACATATGCCCTCATGGATTTCTTGCATTACCTTTGTTGCTTCGTCACCATGAATACACAACTTGTGCAATCCGCAGTGTGACCATCGGTATAACCTTCCTCGCAAGTAATATAGTGAGCCGCGGCCAACCTTTGGAGTGTGATTCGATCCTTCTTGCTTGCTTTGGCTAGATATTCTCCTCTTTCGATTAAGTTCTAAATGTCATGGTACCATGGGAGGCCATTGTTGAGTTCGTCAATGGCCATCACATGATCGTACGCAGGGGAGTTCCTTTGCTCGATCATAATTGGTCTCATCTTAACACCAATTGGAATTTCCACCATAGACGCCAAGGTTGCAAGAGCATCTGCGAATTGATTCTTCATTCTCGGCACATGTGTGAAGGTCACATTCTCGAAGCGGTGGATTAGGTCATCTAGCTCCTTATGATATGGTTTCAACTTTTCTTCCTTGACTTTCCAGTCGCCGTTAGCTTGTGATACGACGAGGTTCGAGTCTCATATCACTTCAAGTCTCTTAACGGTGATTTCTAAAGCGGCCTCCATCCCTATAATGCAGGCTTCATACTCAGCTTGATTATTGGTGACTTTGAAATTGAGCTTGAAGGAAAGAGGGCTATGCGACCCTTCCAGTGATATTAGCAATGCTCCAACACCGAATCCCTTTTGGTTGGTGGCCCCATCAAAGTACAATTTCCATGAGTCATCTACCACAGTCATCACATCCTCGCTAGGGAATTTGAATTCAGTGTCTTCCGGCCCTTCGATTGGGTGATCCGCTAGGAACTCCGCGATTGCCCTTCCCTTGATAGACCTTCTCGTGACATCTTAAGCTCAAATTCTGCCAGCAAGAGCAACCAACGTGCTAGCTTGCCAATGAGTGCAGGTTTTTCGAATAGATATTTGAGGGGGTCCATTCGAGAAATCAACACCACTAAGTAAGCGAGCATGTAGTGTCTTAGCTTTTTGGAGGCCCATACGAGAGCCCAACATGTCTTCTCTAGATAAGTGTACCTTTCTTCGCATCGGGTCATCTTCTTGCTCAAGTAGTAGATCACCTTCTCAACCCCATCTTCTCCTTGTTGTGCTAGCATACACCCCATAGAGGATGTGGTGACAGATAAGTAAAGGATCAAAGGTTTTTCCGGGACTTGTGGCATTAGAACAGGCGGATTTTGGAGATACCTTCGTACTGCATCAAAGGCTTTTTGACTCTCATCCCATTTAATGGGGACACCCTTTTGAGTAAGCGAAACATCGGCTCGCAGGTCGTGGTCAACTAGGCGATGAATCTGCTAATGAATAGGATTTTTCCAAGGAAACTACGTACATCCTTTTCGAACTGTGGTAGCTCCATTTCAAGAAAAGCTTTGATTTTGGAGGGATCTACTTCAATACCTCGTGTTGTGATCATGAAGCCAAGCATTTTCCTTGCGGTGACCCTGAATGTACACTTCGCTGGGTTGAGGCGCATTCTATACTTTCGGATCCTTGTGAAGAACTTCCTAAGTGCTGGCAGGTGGCCGTCCCATTCCTTGGATTTAACGATCATGTTATCAACATAGACCTCAACCTCTTTGTGAATCATATCGTGAAGCAATGCCGTCGCAGCCCTTTGATAAGTTGCCCCAACATTCTTTAACCCAAATGGCATAACCTGATAACTGCATGTCCCCCATTCAGTGGTAAAGGTAGTTTTCTCGCGGTCCTCGAGTGCCATGAGGATTTGATTGTATCCCGAAAATCCGTCCATTAAAGAAAGCAAAGCATGTCTAGCAGTGTTGTCTACAAGTACATCAATATGAGGCAAGGGAAAATCGTCTCTGGGACTAGCTTTGTGTAGACACCCTGTAGACACCCCAATCTGGGCTTCCAGATTAGTTTACTTACAGTATTTCATTCCCCAATGATGAACCGGATCAAGAATACCCCGGGAATGTCGAGTGTTTGAGCTTTGAGTGTTTGAAAAACCCTTGAACCTAATCTAGCTTAAGCAACTTCCAAAAGCCAAAAACCCTACCGACGCGCGCTAGGGCGCAATCATCTCGCGCCAGGGCGCACCGTCGCGCGACAGACTGGAACCATCACGCGATGGTCAAACTGCCAGGTAGACAAAGTTTGACCATTGACCATCGCGCGCCAGGGTGCACCATCGCGCGACAGTCCCACTCCATCGCGCGATGGTCAGTCCCCACCAACCTTTTCCAGAGGCAGAAACTTGGCCACCAATGCCACCCTCAGCCAGCCTCGTGGACTTGCTGAACTCCTTTGTTTGCATCAACCAACCCTTGTTTGGTTGGTTGTTCTTTCCACCACAAACCATTTCTACCACTCTCCCTATAAATACCCCCCCCCCTTTGTTCATCTTTTAAAGGGTTAACAAAAATTGGCATTCAAAGGGTCATAACTTTGTACTCTTTTAAGCTAATAAAAGAGATACAAAGACACCCTAAGAACATAACTTGTTCTTCTTCAAATCAAACACCTCATTCAACCTCAACCTCAATTCAAAGCTCAAACACCTTTCAAACCTCAAAGACCAAAGGTATAGCTTACCTTTGTTCTGCTCTCTGTTCTGATCCCTGAGGGGGGCTGGCAGGGTCAAGGCTGGTAATCAATACCAATCCTGACCCTAAAGCTGGCAAGGTTTCAAAAACCGTTCTAGTAGGAACTAGCGCGCGACGGTCCCAGTCTCGCGCGCGACACTTCGTTGTTGTGCACGATGGACCGCGTGGGGATTTGGTGTCCTACTGTTTTATGCTTTACTTCGTATATAGATCACTGTTGATGCATGTTAAAACCTGTTTACTGCTTTTCTTAGTTTAAACTACAAGTTCAAAATGTCAAAATGCATTTCTGTTGCCTTGGGATACCCCTGGGATCATTCTAGACCTGTCCCAGAACCCAGGATGAGCAAAATCATACACTGGAAGATTGACCCATACCCTCGCGCGCTGCACCTAAACCCTCGCGCGATGGTCAGATGGAGCGTTGACTAGCGTGCCAGGGCGCAACCATCGTGCGCCAGGGCGCAACCATCGCGCGACTGTTTGTCCCCGACCAGTGGCTGGCTTTGCATGGTTAACTTGGTTTTAGGCTGTTATTTTGTCCCCACACTGTTTATGGGGTGTTTTATTTATTTGTTGGGCTTTTCAGCCTTTAAACTGTATATTATAACTGTATAAACTGCTTGGTTTGTCCTGGGTGTGCACTGGTCCTTCCAGAGCCTAGAGGGTTTGATTGTAAGAGCTGTGGGCTTAGGCTTACTGGCGCGCACAGGTCTTGTAGTAGCGTGCGCAGATTTGGTCAGCATGCATTGACTTGATCAGTGCATACTGGTTTCTTCTTGTGCATGACACTCCAAGACAGGGGCTTTCTAGTCTGTTTAAAACTCCAACAGGAGTCTGTTTTCATTCTATTACTAGCTGTTCATTCAAACACATCTTGCAAATCATGTTACAGTTTTAATCCCCGATTAACTGTTCCCCCGCCCTAACTGGCTAAAATTGATTAATAAAAGAAGAATCGCAATGTTTTCAAAATGCCTAAGTAGAGACTGATCTCCGGATTGGGCGAGAGGGGTGCCTTAAAACCCTTCCCCTCTCGTAACCTGGCTCCCGAACCCAGATATGGTTATGACGGACTGGTGCTTTCACTTTTTCAAATCAAATAGCGCGGCAGGTGCTTCAAAATACGGTTCCTTGGGTGTCGGACCTTCAAACCCGAGTGGTGACTCTGTATTCCGAGCGCTTGCTTCCCCGCTCGCGCTCCCTCGATCCAAAAAGGGCCGCTTTGGCGAAAAGGAACGGAATCCTTTTTCCAAGGGCATGCTGCCCACAGTGGCGACTCTGCTGGGGATGATTGAACCGATATTGATCTATACTTAGAGTTTAATACACTTGGTAACAATCCCTTAAAAGTCTGTCAAAACAGTGAGCTTCGCGCTGCCGAAGGTTGGAATGGTGATTTAACAGGACCTCGTGTCCGGCCAATCTGATCTGGGACTTTTTCGATTGTTCACTTGCGTAGTTTCCTCTAAAGATGGACTAAATAAAATGAGCCAAATTTGAAAAGGCATTTTGTGATTTTGCAATTCTTCTTCTCTTAATCAATTTCTAGCATCTCATTTGCATCGATGTGGGATAAGCCTCGTTGGATCGTTTTGGCAATCCGGCACGGTTTACCGGAGCCCGAGGACCTCGAATGACCAACAACCTTCGACGATGATGAGTCATTCTACCGTTCGACTGTTGCTCTGCGGTTACGCGGGCAGCGGGAGGTATATCTTGGCTCTAGTCCGAGGAACCTGTTACAAGCCAAAACTAGCCTTTGCATATACAAAGCATTAGAACTCTCCAAACTAGGATAGGTACCTACAGGGTAGGATCTTTTTACATCTAACCCCATAACTGTTTATGTGTTACTGCTTTCCCTATCGCATGCACTGTTTTGCATAAGAGCATGTTTAAGGCTGTTTTGTCTTTCGAGTTTATCTTACGCTGTCTAAGACGTTGTTGGACCCGATGAGGAGTCATTCATTCTGTTGAATGTTCATTATCAATCGCAAAAGTCCTTAGTTCAATGAGACTTTGAGAAATCAAAATTTACTACATCCTTGGCTCATGCCCGGTTGAGGATTTAACCGACAATAAGGAACAACAGAGTAGTGATGTCGTGTCACTGGCGCCACCCAGGTTGAAGTGCATTGTCACTATACACCGCGGTGTTCAAGGTTAAGGTGCCATGACATCAATACCGAGTTGTTCCAAGTTCGAAGTCGAATCTTCAAAAGGGACTAGTCGAAGATTTAGTCTATTTTGACATCTTTTAGGATCTGTCGATCTACTCAGGGACACATCTCCGAAAAGAATTGTGAGGATTCCGGCAACGTCTGAAATTCGTGAGACAAACTCGTCTCTGGTTCTGTACATGCATGCATGCATTCTGTTCTGCGTAGGAGCATGTTTAGGGCGGCTTCTAGGTTGTCTCTCGTTTTCGAGTCTGTCTTATGCTTATTAGGACGCTGCTATGACCCGATGAAGAGTCGTGCATCTCAATGGTGCACGTTGTTAATTTTTCAAAAGTACTTAGATCAACGAGACTTTGAGAAATCAAACCTTATTAAATCCTTGGCTCATGCCCGATTGAGGATTCAACTGATGATAGGGAATCACAAAGTATTGATGTCGTGATATTGATATCATTTTGGTTATCGTACGAAGCACGTACACCGCCCCGGCTAAAGCACTAAGTTGCTCACGCCACCAAGGTTAAGGTGTCACGCCATCAATACCGAGTTGTTTCAAATTCAAAGTTGAAACTTCGAAAGGAAAAGTCAAAGACTTAGTCTGTTTTGACATCTCTTAGGATCAGTTTGATCCATTCAGAGGATACACCCTCGAAAAAAAATCCGAGGATTTTGGCAGTGTCCGAGCATCATGAGACAGACTCGTCTCTAGTTATAGAGTCTGGGTTGACACCGACGACGACGTGTACATTGCATTCTAATTGCTGCAGGAACGCGACTGAGCTTTCTCTTACTTTACTGTCTAGTTTAAGCCATTGCACCAAGCAAGAGAGTACCGAAAGGAAGAGCTAAACCTACTTGGGAACGTCTTCAGAATCCGGTTCGAAGACTTGTCAGGCTCGAAATTCAGTCAGTCGCAACGGAGGCTTCTCCAGGTTCATTGTTGGCTGCCCTACAGTCGGGTTCGCCATCAATTTTGCAAAGAGTCATGCCGTCGGCTTCCCCTTCTTCAACACCTTCAAAGCCAGCCATGGCAGATCAACCGCTCACTCTAGAGGCTGTGCTCACGAACCTCCAGAATAGCATCACCGCTATGCAGCAAAGGGCTATCCAGACTGATGCTTCCATCGCCTGTCTGAATGACCTTATCAACACTCGCCTTCCACCTCCTCTCGAAGTGGAAGGCGAGGACGATGAGTCTGACCAGGAGCAACCCATTTTGGTTCCAGATCCGAATCACGCAGGACGTCTCATTGTTCAGCTCAACCCTAGGGAGGTTCACGCATCTGCTGCAAACCCGAATCTTGCGGGTGGGAAACCTGTTGTGAACCCTGATATGGCAGCTCTCATGGCCAAGATGGCAAAGCTGGAGGAGGCAATCTCCAAATCCGAGAGGATCAGAGCAGGGGGAATCGACTTGGATAGTCTCTGCCTGTACCCTAATGCCAAGCTCCCTGACAAATTCAAGATGCCTGACTTGGTTAAGTTCGATGGGAGCGGTGACCCCAAAACTCATCTCTATGGTACCATGCCACCATGAAGCTGCTGGGTGTGGAAAGTGAGGCCATGTCTCAGCTCTTCCCCCAAACTCTCTCTGGGCCTGCATTCCATTGGTTTTTGTCGCTCGACATCGCCAAAAGAAGAACTTGGGAAGACATAGGGGCTGCCTTTGTCTCGCAGTATAGCTACAACGCTCAACTCAAGATGACTATCCGAGAGTTGGAATCCACGAAGATGGAGGCAAAGGAGTCCTTTGCGGAATTTGTTAAAAGGTGGAGAGCCAAAGCCGCTCTAATGACTGAGCACCCGAGCGAGAGAGATCAACTCCGCATTATCTCCCGCAACCTGTATCTCGACTATGCTAAGCATCTCGTGCTGGTTCAAGCATCTGCAAACTTTGAGACCTTCTTTGAATCTGGCCTAGCCATCGAGGATGCGCTGCAAACTGGAATTCTACCAAGAGGGACGTCTCCTTCTTCTTCCATTCAAAAAGCTAAGTCGAGGGCTTATTCGGAAAATAGTAGTTCGTTGTTTGGCAACAACTACTCCGATACAGCTACAAGTGGGAGCGATGCTCTAGCTTTCAACTCCAATCGCGCTGCCGATGTCAATCAGGTTCAAAATGTTCAAAGCTTCCGAGCCCGAACCCAACCCCGGAGTTTCACTACCTTTGAGGCATCTCTATCCGCAGTGTTGGAGAAACTTGTCAAGTCTGGGCACCTCAAACCTTTGACCCCAACTTCCCCACCCAAAGTCTTACCTGCCGGTTACAATCCTAACCTCTTCTGTGCTTTCCACCAAATGCCTGGTCATCACACTGACAAGTGCTATCGTCTTCGACATGAGATTCAAGATCTTATTGATGATGGCACGGTTCAAGTTCCACCAAAGCCCAACGTCATTTCCAACTCCTTGCCTCAACACGGGTCTGACCCTCTGGTTGGTCAGGTATCTATCACCTCCACTCAAATCAACCTGAGCTCCACCA
Source organism: Rhododendron griersonianum (assembly GCA_018127125.1). Taxonomy (NCBI): domain Eukaryota; kingdom Viridiplantae; phylum Streptophyta; class Magnoliopsida; order Ericales; family Ericaceae; genus Rhododendron; species Rhododendron griersonianum. Next base: position 28,411,843 of record CM030792.1, on the reverse strand, counting down.
TATTCAACCCTAGCCACTATATTGTCCCAGCAAATCAACCCAAACCCATCGTATCCATCCCGTCCGAACCGGAGGTTAACATGATGGCTGTAGGTTGGGCAATCGAGGTTTTCACTACCGACATCTGGTTTGACAGTGATGAGGGGCTTACAAATGAGAAGACTGACTGGATGAGGTCCATTGATCAAAGGAGCCCTGAGTAGGTTTGGTCAAAGAAGCTGAAGAAGCCGAAGTGCTGTTGCTTGGGCCTGACACCCGCTGGTTCCTACCTCTTTTTGTGGAAGCTACGGGTAGCTTTTTTAACAATTGCGTTTTCAAAACAACGTCTAGTTTGCATTGGCGTCTTGTTTGAGTCTGACACAAAGTCTTTTGCGTTTGTCTAGTCTAGCTCTGAGTCGGAGGTTGTGCCTCTTGGCCCTCCACGTCGTAGCTTTTGTTTCAAGTTTCGAGTCTACTGTACTTGGCAAACCCCGAGAGTTTTTATGATATGCATTATCTTGCTTCTAAGTACTTCGCTGGCTTTTATATAAACTGTGTCGACCCTGGCGACGAAGGGATAGATTTCGATGGGATCATTCCCAAGGAAATGTGTTCCCTCGCCGAAAGGGAAGACGAAAGGTGTGCTCAGCCTATTAAAAGAAGAAGTAGTTTCAAATAAACGTGAAAGACAAGTATAACCTCCTGAAAGGTTCAAATTTGGTTCAAAGTCGCCCCTAGAGGAGCATTGCGCCCAGTCAGACAAGCATCAACATCTTGGCATGGTCTCATCAAGTCACGCCTCGTGTTTGATTTTGGGACAAAGAAGTATCAATCCCCTACTACCTGGTGCCAATCCAGAAAGCAGAAGCACCAACGGCTCTGGGCCTTGCATTGTGTTCAAAAGCAGCAACGGTGGCGTTTCACCAAGTACAAAAAGAAGAAAGTGTACAAAATGGCCCGGAGCAAGGCATGTCAATCAAAGCACTCTTGACTCTTTGTCATCAAAGCCATTTATCTAGGGCTGCGGCCAAAGATCATCAACCTCGACGGCAACAAATTCAATACCCTGGGTCAACCTGGATCAATTTCAAAAGCTACTTTTCCCTGAGAGAAGCTCTTTGGGTTGAAAACCCCAAGGGTGGGCAGTTCCAAGCAAAAGTTAGAGCAGCCTGCTAAATCGAAAACCTATGAAGGTGGTTTAGGCAAAAATGAATAGGCAATATTCAAAAGCTCGCTAGACCGAAGACCCGAATGGGCGGTTCTAGGCAAAAGTTAGAGCGTAAAAGGAGAGGTAAATACTCGAGAGTTAACCCTTGGCCTGAACTACGTTTTGACCTGATTCCCTAGCTTGGGATACGTAGGTAGTCTCTCTTCGAGACTCGATTACAATCTATCAATTGGATCCATGGTTGACGTTTTGGTACACATCAAAGGTCGGAGAGGATCAAAGATCAAGTTGCATCGGAGGAATCAGAAGGGGAAAACCTTTGTCTTTCAATTTTGTTACAAACTACTTCTTCAATTTACAGGCTGAGCATAAGTCTTAAAATATTTGAAGCATCAAAAACAGAACAAAATGCTGGTGAGGCCTAACGGCTCACAGTTTATGCTTAAGTTCAGCGAAGTTTGGTGTGAGCAGCTGCAGCGGAGTGTCGCGGTTAGCTACTGCTGTCGAATGTCATTCCAGGGGCTTTTGCCAAGTCTTGTCATACCATGTATGGACTTAATGTGACTGCACGGGGGTGTCGGTTTCAGTCCGAGCCTATACGAGTCATTATCTGCGTCTTATGTCCATCTTTGCGACATTTTTTTCAGTTTTTCAATCAACTGTCATATCGGGATGCTTTTCTCGATTTTGTTTGTACAGGTCTTTGTACCTTTTTGCGCCTTACGCAAGTGTCAGTTTTACCTGTCTAAGGAATGTTGTGAGTTTTGGCACATTAATGCCCAAAATTTCATTGTATTCCGTGTGTCTAAGGGTTCGCATTGTACCCTGGTTATCTTTCTCCCTTTTCGTTCGAGCTAGGCGAGTCTGTACATATGTGCGCGCGTTTGTGTGTCGATTCAAAGCACTTGTCAATGCAAATTAGATATTAGTAGTTAGTTTTTGCATTCTTTTCAACACTTGCAAAAGAGAGACAATAAACTGGAAAACGCAATTTTTACATTGCTACCCCTAGTATCAGTAATCCACTAGCAGTGGAATTTCGTGAAGCAGTAAGGGCACGTCAGCCCAGGGCCAAGCAAGGCACATCTATGGGGCATATCCACCCAAGCATCGAAGAAAGGGCATGCAGGCCCAATTCCATTACTAAAGCGTCAACTAGGGCACGCTGACCCGTTCAATGTCTATCAATCTGGGTGCGCATCTCAGAAGTAACAGACAGTATAGTTATGGGGCTCAGTGGTAGTCCTTAGGTGTCGTCGTCCTCTTAGGAGCCGCCCTTAGCTTGCATCTGCATTTTCAGTATATTATACATATCCTTGCATATTGTGTATATTAAATGTTGAAAGCAGGAAATGAACCAGAATGGTCGCCATCATACAATTTGTCTGCTGGAAGTTGCGATGCAATCTCCTGCGGTATTGATTCTATTTGGATAGCGGAGGCGATGGAAATCTCCCTATCTCTCGATTTGTCTACTGAAGGATGCGATGCAAACTCCCACGGTATTGATTCTATTTGGTTAGCGGAGGCGATGGAAATCTCCCTATCTCTCGATTTGTTCACCAAAGGATGCGATGCAATCTCCTGCAGAACCAAATCAACGACAGCCGATCCTGTCCAACCCTAATGGCTCGATCACTTTGTATAGTGATCCGCCAGTTCAAATCAATGACAGCCGATCTTGTCCAACCTCAACGGCTCGATTACTTTGTATAGTGATCCGCCAGTTCAAATCAACGACAGCCGATCCTGTCCAACCTCGACGGCTCGATCACTTTGTATAGTGATCCGCCAGTCCAAACCAATGGCAGCCTGTCTCCTGTCAAATTTCTCAATGGCTTGATCTTTCAGCGCACTGATCTGCCAGTTCAAATCAACGACAGCCGGTCCTGTCCAACCTCAATGGCTCGATCATTTTGTATATTCATCCATGACGGTCAGCCATATCAGTCATTCAACGATGGTCAGACATATCATCCATGACGGTCAGCCATATCGGTCATTCAACGATGGTCAGCCATATCATCCACGACGGTCAGCAATATCGTCTATCTCCACCAAATCAACAGCTTGATCATTCTGCACATTGATCAGTCCGTCTCCTGTCATAGTTCCTCAACGGTTTGATCATTCAGCACATTGATCTCCCCGTCCGCATTCACGACAGCCGATCCTGTCAAATCCCTCAACGGCTTGATCATTCTGCACACTGATCAGCCCGTCTCCTGTCAAAGTTCCCCAACGGTTTGATCATTCAGCACATTGATCTCTCCGTCCGCCTTCACGACAGCCAGTCCTGTCAAATCCACAACAACGATCAGATTATCGTCCGATGGTCCGTTCATCCGCAACTGATTGTTCCCCAGGAGAGTCCATCTTGGCCTGTCCCGAACGACAATCACCCTCAGTCTAGCCACAAGTGCATCTTCCAGTAGGCTTATTGCTCTGTCTCGGATGGTCTTTGATAAGGAGATTGGCTCTGATTCCCAACAGATGGAATTCAACCTGCCTGACACGACCTACCCGTGTTTGTTGGAATACTTTGTGCCGAGGATAGCTTGATCCCCAGCCACGATGGCCTGTCCCGTCCAAATCTGCAGCGAGAGCCTGTCTTGTCCAAATTCGATCAACAAGCGACAATGCAATTGTCCACTTCTATATTCATCCCCAGCGATGGTCCGTCCGTCCACGCAACCAATCAGGTTCTTTAAGTATTCGAGTCTACTTTGCTAGCATGTTCTGCTCTGGATTGCCTTGAGGGGTGTCTGGAAACCTTTGACGTTACTTGTTCCAAGTCAATGGTGCTCCAAGTGCCGTCAAAGGGGGCAACTGTAGACACCCCAATCTGGGCTTCCAGATTAGTTTACTTACGGTATTTGATTCCCCAATGATGAACCGGATCAAGAACACCCCGGGAATGTCGAGTGTTTGAGCTTTGAGTGTTTGAAAAACTCTTGAACCTAATCTAGCCTAAGCCACTTCCAAAAGCCAAAAACCCTACTGACGCGCGCCAGGGTGCAACCATTGTGCGCCAGGGCGCAATCATCTCGCGCCAGGGCGCACCGTCGTGCGACAGACTGGAACCATCGCGCGATGGTCAAACTGCCAGGTGGACAAAGTTTGACCATTGACCATCGCGCGCCAAGGCGCGACCATCGCGCGCCAGGGCGCACCATCGCGCAACAGTTGTAAGTGCAGAAAAACTAAGAGTGGTTTGAGCAGCACAAGAACTTAACGGCTACTTCGTGATTCCCACCGGAACCCTAACACGTCGCCAGAATCCTTATCTGCAAAACAAACAAGGGGTGAGCGCACCTTTGCCTCTAGTGGCAAAGGCCCTCCGATGCCTAAGTTAGTATCACGTACTAGTAGAAAACCCTATTTATCAGTAGGTAAGTAATTTGATTGCACTAAACTGCGTACCTTTTCCCTCTAGGTTTGCCTCGTATTTATAGGTTTATGGATGCTTGCTGCCCAAGTCTCCATGTTGCCCTAGGTTCCCTATCCCGTATAGGAAACCCAGGATATCTTGGATTCTCGTTCCCTTATCAATTCATGAAAAGAGTCCATTTAGGACTCTTTACCATAGCTGGCCGAACATCCCACTCCCGTTGGGTATCTTCCCAAGATCCTATTTTATTGGGATCTTATTCCTTCACGGAATGTTCCTATTTTTGGAACCTTCTGGAGCGTTCCCTGCATCTGGGGCTGCTTTTCGTACAAATCCCCTCCTGTTCGGCTCTTTCGTTGCCGAACAAACTACTTGGACCAGTGACTTCATATGTCACTGCTCCTTTGTCAATCCCTTGGTCCAATATCCTATCGTGTTACTGGACCTTGACTTAGTACAGATTCTTTGGACCAATGATCCCTCATATCGCTGGTCCCTGTCGCCGATCACCGTCTTGCACGGCGACTGTCCTCGTCGTAATTATACCAAGGTCCCACGTACCACATGTTCGGGCCCTATTTGTGCCTGTTCGGGATTACCTCCCTACAACAGTCCCACTCCGTCGCGCGATAGTCACTCCCCACCAACCTTTTCCAGAGGCAGAAACTTGGCCACCAATGCCACCCTCAGCCAGTCTCGTGGACTGGCCGAACTCCTCTGTTTGCATCAACCAACCCTTGTTTGGTTGGTTGTTCTTTCCACCACAAACCATTTCTACCACTCTCCCTATAAATACCCCCCCTTTGTTCATCTTTTAAAGGGTTAACAAAAATTGGCATTCAAAAGGTCATCACTTTGTACTCTTTTAAGCTAATAAAAGAGATACAAAGACACCCTAAGAACATAGCTTGTTCTTCTTCAAATCAAACACCTCATTCAACCTCAACCTCAATTCAAAGCCCAAACACCTTTCAAACCTCAAAGACCAAAGGTATAGCTTACCTTTGTTCTACTCTCTGTTCTGATCCCTGAGGGGGGCTGGCAGGGTCAAGGCTGGTAAGCAATACCAGTCCTAACCCTAAAGCTGGCAAGGTTTCAAAAACCGTTCTAATAGGAACCAGGGCGCGACGGTCACAATCTCGCGCGCGACACTTCGTTGTTGTGCACGATGGACCGCGTGGGGATTGGTGTCCTATTGTTTTATGCTTTACTTTGCATATAGATCACTGTTGATGCATGTTAAAACCTGTTTACTGCTTTTCTTAGTTTAAACTACAAGTTCAAAATGTCAAAATGCATTTCTGTTGCCTTGGGATACCCCTGGGATCATTTTGGACCTGTCCCAGAACCCAGGATGAGCAAAACCATACACTGGAAGATTGACCCATACCCTCACGCGCTGCACCCAAACCCTCGCGCCATGGTCAAATGGAGCGTTGACCAGTGCGCCAGGGCGCGACCATCGCGCGCCAGGGCGCACTGTCGCGCGACTGTTTGACTTCCTCGCGCGACTGTTTGTCCCCGACCAGTGGCTGGCCTTGCATGGTTAACTTGGTTTTAGGCTGTTATTTTGTCCCCACACTGTTTATGGGGTGTTTTGTTTATTTGTTGGGCTTTTCAGCCTTTAAACTATATATTATAACTGCATAAACTACTTGGTTTGTCCTGGGTGTTCACTGGTCCTTCCAGAGCCCAGAGGGTTTGAAAATAAGAGTTGTGGGCTTAGGCTTACTGGCGCGCGCAAGTCTTGTAGTAGCGTGCGCAGATTTGGTCAGCATGCATTGACTTGATCCGTGCATACTGGTTTCTTCCTGTGCACGACACTCCAAGACAGGGGCTTTCCAGTCTGTTTAAAACTCCCACAGGAGTCTATTTTCATTCTATTACTAACTGCACATTCAAACACATCTTGCAAAATCGTGTTACAGTTTTAATCCCCGATTAACTGTTCCCCCGCCCTAACTGGCTAAAATTGATTAATAAAAGAAGAATCGCAATGTTTTCAAAATGCATAAGTAGAGACCGATCTCCGGATTGGGTGAGAGGGGTGCCTTAAAACCCTTCCCCTCTAGTAACCTGGCTCCCGAACCCAGATATGGTTATGACGAACTGGTGATTTCACTTTTTCAAATCAAATAGCGCGGCAGGTGCTTCAAAATACGGTTCCTTGGGCGTCGGACCTTCAAACCCGAGTGGCGACTCTGTATTCCAAGCGCTTGCTTCCCCGCTCGCGCTCCCTCGATCCAAAAAGGGCCGCTTTGGCGAAAAGGAACGGAATCCTTTTTCCAAGGGCATGCTGCCCACACACCCCAATTTTGCCTAACGATTATTTCAAGTCCCACCTTGGGGACCATCCCGATAATGATATGGATACAGTTATTGCTGATTGACTTCCTGTGAACCTTAGGACTTTCGGTAAGAACTTTTAGCCACTTAGAGGACCCAATCCAGAGCCAAATAGCCTTTTAGACAGAAGTACAGTATTCTAGGAGAATTCATATGTCGGCCGTGACATTGATCTCATGGCCTCAACATCATTTCTTCACCTGTGAAGCCTGTTGCTTGAAAATCTCCCTGAGAGATCGATCACTCGGCCGCCAGGTCTATTCCTCGGCCGAAACATAAATCCTTCGGCCGCTAGATCCTTTGCTTGGCCGCCAGATTGTCTATTTTCTAGATTTTGGAATGTTCTGTCATACGTTTGATGCGTTCGGGCCACGTTTGGAGATTACCATGAGAAGTTTGTGTTGCCCTATAATTCCAATTCAATCGTGCATTGTGATTGGATGGAGTGTGTCACCCCCATGCCTATATAAAGGGGCCTTCGGCTCCGAAATTAAATACACAATCCATTCTCTACAACCACGAAACTCTGCCAATATACACTCTCATATTCCCTCTACAAAAGCCCTAACCTTCCGAAGGCAGCCGCTAATCCGACGATCAAACCCCGAAGTTCAAACCCTAACCCTAGGGTTTCAAGAAGCAATCAGTCAATCACTGTAGACACCTCCCAAACGGGGCATCGCCATACAGATTGATCACGTTTGTTTGCTCGGTTGGTTGCTTGCTTCGTAAACCAAAATCATGGACATTCCCATGGCTAGGAACATCGCTACATGATAATGGTTATCATCAAAACAGAGTCGCCACCCAGTTTATTAAAACTGGGAAAACAGACAGAGATTCTGGATACGGGAGCCAAAAGTACAATAAAGGGAAGGTGTTAGGCACCCCTCTTTGCCCAGTCGTGAGACTGGCCCATAATCATTCAACATAAGACATGTAGATGCTTTGTTTAATTCTAACACATAGTCTGTTTATTTATTCCTTTAAACAGTAAGTAAAGTGAGCCAGTGCGATAATCGAAGCATGCATCAGAAAACATAAAAAGCAAACAAAGCTGTTCCAGGAAATTGATTACTCGGCCGGTGAATGGATGTCACGACCGAGTAATCACACTGGTTTTATATATCGGCTGAGGGATCGAGGCCCCGGTCGGTGTTCTTCCTCACACCAGGAAATACGATTAACAGATAATCAGAAAGTTATGATTAAGCGTAAGAATGATTAATGAAACAAACCAGAGGCCGTTGGGCCTCACCACCTTGATCCCTCAGTTGCTTGACTGCTTTGGATTGGATGTGATTGACTGATTGCTTGATCGAAAACCCTAGGGTTAGGGTTTGAACTTCGGGGTTTGATCGCTGGATTGACGGCTACCTTCGGGAGGTTAGGGCTTTTGAAGAGTGGGTTTAAGAGAGTATTTTGGCAGAGTTTCGTGGCTTAAGAGAGTGTATACTCTGATGAATTTCGTGTGTTTATTTTCGGAGTCCAAAGGCCCTTTATATAGGCAATTGGTGACTCACTCCGGCCAATCAAATCACGAGATGGTAATTGCAATTGCAATGCATCTCTAACTCTACGTCGTAATCTCTGAGCGTAGCCCGAACGCATCGGGAAGGTAGTGTAGTTGGATCAAACGTCTGACAGAACATGTTCCAGAGTCTAGAAAAAGGTCGATCTGGCGGCCGAGTAAAGGATATCACGGCCGAGGAATGGATGTCTCGACCAAAAGATAGATCTTGCGGCCGAGGGATTGATCTCTCAAGGAGATTTTGCTAGCAACAGGTTGCTCGGGTGAGGAAATGATGTTAGGGCTGTGGGATCGATGTCACGGTCGACAGATGGATTCTCCTAGGCTTCTGTATTTCTGTCTGAAAGGCTGTATGGCTTTGAATTGGGTCCTCTAAGTGGCTCAAAGTTCTTACCGAAAGTCCTAAGGTTCTCAAGGAAGCAATCAGCAATCACTGTATCCATTTCATCATCGGGATGGTCCCAAGGTAGGACTTGAAATAATCGTTAGGCCAAATTGGGGTGTCTACAGATGCCCCTCTTTGACTGAACTCAGACAAATAGCAAGACATGTTTGAGTAAGAGTCAAAGCTGTAAAAAGTAACTCAATTTGGTCCAACCACTATTCCAAGGGTTTTTGAAAAAGGTTTTGTTATGGTCGGGCCGGGAGGCTGCCTACGTATTCCGCAAGGGAAATTCATACCAGTCGTAGTTCAGGCAATAAAGAAAAATAAAAAGTTTGGAGGGTTAGAGACAGAAGACGTACCTTAGGGCTTAAAAAGCCGTAGTGTGACGTACCTAGACTGAGCCAGGGTTTTGGCGAAAGATAGTTGAAGGAGCGCGGGGCTGCCGGGGGAGTCTTTGCGGAGAGCTTCCTTAGTATTTTGGGGTAGATCAGTACACGGCAGGTGCGTTTGGTTTTCTTAATCATCCTTACTTTGACTGAAAGGAGCTCGGTAGAGTAGCCTATCCTTGCGAATGAGCTGGAAGGAATTGATGTAATGGGGTGGAATCCAAACCATCTGCTGGGGATCAGTTGGACGCCGTTTGTTTTTAGATGGGGGGGCGCAGGGCCAGTAACATAGAGCACGGAGCTTTGGGGACGAGGGAACCGAGGCACAGAGCCGGTTGTAGTCATGAGGCGAGAGCCTGAAGAGTGATGGTTTTTGACGTGGTGGAACCGAGGCACGTAGCCGGTTGTAGTCACAAGGCGAGAGCCTGGGGTGATTGGTTTGAGGCGTGGAGCCTGCTGTGATCATGAGGCGAGGGCCTGAGAAGATTGGATTGAGGCATGGAGCTTGTTGCAGTTTTGAGGCGAGGGCCTGAGCTTGATGGAACCGAAGCGCGGAGCTGGTACTGATCACAAGGCGAGAGCCTAAGGTGTCGGAATTGAGGCGTGTAGCCTGTTGTGGTTATGAGGCAAGGGCCTGAGAGTAATGGAATCGAGGCATGGAGCCTGTTGCAGTCTTGAGGCGAGGGCCTGAGTTGTCGGAGCTTAGAGCTTGACGTGATTTGAACCGAAGCGTAGAGCTGGTTGCATTCTGATGGTCTGTGCACGGAGCTTTTCCATCATAAGTGTTGGCATAGAGGTGAAGGATTGAGGCGCTGAACCGATCAATAAAATCGAGGTGTAGAGCCAGTTGATTGTAGGTTTGACCTGTTTCATGAGAGATATGCAGAGTGTATATGTGCGATGCTTGTTAGATGTGAATAGATATGCAGACTCGATGTGGATGCAATATGTGCACGGGCCCGTGCGTGTGTGTTTGTTTTAAAGCTTAGAGCTTCTATCAAGTTCCGGACTTGAGCATTCAGAGCGTAGAGCTCGAGCATTCGGACAGCAGAATCCGAGCATTCAAAGTACAGGCTTTGAGCGTCCAGTACGCAGTGGTTGGGCATCCAAGCGTAGAGCTTGAGCATTCAAGTGTATATCCTGAGCATCCAGTACACAGTGGTTGGGCATCCAAGCGTAGAGCTTAAGCATTCAAAAATGTTAGATTTTTGAGCATTCAGGCGTAGAGCCTGAGAATAGATGTCTTGATTGTTGGGGTGGCATAGAGCCTGTTGAGATTTGCTTGTTTACGGCTTTCGAGCCAGTTGAGATGATGGGCTTGGAGCCACTGAGTTGGAATAGCGAGTGTAGAGCTGCTGAATTGGGGGCTTAGAGCCGCTGAGTGTGTGTATATAGGCATAGAGCCTGTCAATAATGGGCTTCGAGCCACTGAGATTGTTTGTTACGGCTTAGAGCCGGTTGAGACAGTGGGCTTAAAGCCGCTGAGTTGTGATAGCGAGCGTAGAGCTGCTGAGTGAATGAGTACAGGCGTAGAGCCTGTTGCTGTGATAGCGAGCATAGAGCTGCTGAGTCGAAGGCTTAGAGCCGCTGAATGAGTGTATATGGGCATAGAGCCTGTCGATAATGGGCTTGGAGCCGCTAAGATGGTTGTAACGGGCGTAGAGCCGCTGAGATAATGGGCTTGGAGCCGCTAAGATGGTTGTAACGGGCGTAGAGCCGCTGAGATAATGGCTTTGAGCCTGTGGAGATGGACTTGGAGTCACGGTGCTTGATGAGCGGATAGACATGGTGACGAGCCTCGAGCCACTGAGTGAGTATAGGCATAGAGCCGCTGAGTGAATTGACTTGTTTTGGCCAGCAGTTCGTGGAGAGAGATTTTCCTCATGCTTGGATATGCCCCCAAGGCTGGTTTTAATCACATTGTATTGGCTCGGGGATGCCCCCAAGGCTACTTGGTTGGTTGAGGACTTAGAAGTCTGTAGTGGCTTGAGTCAGTGCACAGAGCAAGACCTGATATGGCTGAGGGAAACAGATTGGAAGGCCAGGAGATCGATCTCTCGGGCGAAGGATTGATGTCTCGGCCGAGGAATCGATATCTCGGCCGTGAGATAGCCAAAAGTCAGAAAATCGATTTAAGTTAAACTTAATCGATCTCACGGGTCATCCTACCCTTTCTTCCTCCATTCCTCATTTTTCTCTCCCTTTCGAGCGATCGCCGCCGCTTCCTCCTCTCTCTCCTCGTCGGCCGCCGCCGCCTCCTACCCGTCGGTTTTCCGACCACCACGGTTCCCATTACCATCTCCTGCCATGGCATCATCTCCGCCCCCTCCTCCATCTTCTGGCACTTCTACCGCGCCTAGGGATACGGGCAAAGCCCCGGCCGTTGAGGCTGCGATTCTCGGCGGGGTTTCGAGTTCCCGCGTCTTACGTTCGAGTCGGCGCAGAGCCACTGTTGGGGGGAGTTCCTCACAACCTATCCCTCCTGAAACTAAGCCCGAGATTTCCACTATTGCGGGAGGTGATATTCTTCCGCCGTTTGACGTTGCCACTTACGCCCCTCAGGTTCACATAGTCGGGCGTGGCGGTTCCTTGCGATACCGTCCTCCCCTCAGTGATATCCCACCTGAGGTTTTGCACAGGGAGCTGGAGCAGCACCTTGGTTTTACCAATAGGAAGGTAAATTTTGTCCTGTCAAATAGTTTTTGTATGAGATTTCATGAAATGGTAATTTGATATTTGATAGAAAGTTTGAGTGTTTTTAGAAGTTGCCCCCTGTGTAGGCGATGTTTTTGTATTGATTTTCTTCTTCGTAGGAAAACGAGAGGTTGCGCGTGTGGGGAAGCTGCCCCCAGGTGTTTGAATGGTACGAGAGGCTTCCTCAAGAGGCCAAGGACGCAGTTGCTTTGGCTGGCTTTGAGCCTTTGATACTCGGTTTCCACCTTCCGAAGGCGGAGTTGGGACTGACCACAGCATTGGTGGAGCGGTGGTGGGACACCACCAACACTTTTCATCTTCCAGAGGCTGGGGAGATAACAATCACTCCGGGTGATTTTGCTCTGCTCACAGGTCTGAGGGTCGGCGGCGATCCTCTTCCAATTGACCCGCGGATCCACGAGCGAGAGGGTGCTCTTAAATACCTTTTGGGGAAGATCCCTCGTGTGTCAGAGAGTGGTCACATCACCTACACCTGGCTTCGGGAGGAGTTTGATCAAGCTGATATCCTGACAGAGATTCCCCTTTCTCAGCTGGTACGAGCTTTCCTGCTTTATCTCCTTGGGCAAACTTTGTTTTGCAACAAGGAGAATTCGGTGCTTGTCCAGTTCTTGGCTGCCTTGGTGCACTTAGAGACCATAGCAGAGTTTGATTGGGGAACTCCCGCCCTAGCCACGTTGTACGAACACCTCAGTGCTTGTTCCCGAGGGATTAGTTTGTCGCTCGGCGGACACCACCGTATTCTTGAGGTACACATTTTGATTTCTGCGTTATTCTCTTGTTGCTTCTATCTTTGTTACTCATGGTTTCCGTCTTCGCTTGTAGCTCTGGGCTTTTGAGCACTTGTTGCAGTTTCCTCCTCCGACCAGGCACAGAGAGCCTAGGTTTGTTCCACGGGCAGCCCGTTGGTTGAAAGGAGTTCGGAAGTCACGGTCGCCTGCCATGGACTTGCTGGCTTGGAGGCGAGTTTTGGACCGCCTAACGGTGGATCAGGTATGATATCTTCTATCCTCTGATTTTCGTGCAATTTCCTCATTTTGTCATTTTGATGCTATTTCCTTCGTTACAGGTGCGTTTTGACCCATGGGGCGTGCTACCCGATGATGCTCCTCTGGAGTTGACCTCAGCTCGGGCGTTGGACAGCCAGCATTTCCTTTTGGAGGGGCCATTTTTGAGAGCCTGGTATCTCGGAGAGAGGGTAGCGAGCTAGTACTTTCCGCATTCCGAGGCGTTGCAGCTTGTTCCTCTCCCTCCTCCTGTTGGTATGAGATCGACCCATCTTTTGACCGGGGAGGGTTTGCTACTTGCTCTTGAGAGACAGCCAGCCATGAGTTTTCTCGTGGCGGGAGATTACTCAGCCTTTCATTTGGCCTCGTTGACCCTACCGACTGCTACTGCCGCTGCTGCTCCTCTTGTTTGGCCACGGGCCCCCAGTTTCATTTCTTTCCATAATGCAAATGGAGAAGAAGAGCGTTTGACACTGACACCGTGTGCTACGCAGTTCTACGTGCTTCCTGCCGGAATTCAGCAGGTAATTTTGTAGATTCTGCTTTGGTTTCCTTCAGCATTCCTTGCTTACTTGATTGTATATGCAATTGCTTCCTCTGCAGGTGCCTGCTGAGGTGGTTCAGGAATGGTTGCGTGCTTTCCAGAGTGCAGAGGCTTTGGCTCGACGGTAGCGTGGCCGAATAGCTGCGGTATACATCCTTTGATCTCTTCTTTTTCCACCCTACGTTTCATGTGAAACTGAATGCCTATATTATGTGTCTCTGCAGCTTGAAGCGGAGCGAGTGCCGACAGTGTCAGTTACTCAGAGTGCCGGAGTTAGCGAGGGTGGGAGTACCGGAGCTGGTGATGGAGATGCTGAGGCTGGTGAGGGACAGAGGATCAGTGTTCCAGTTCCTGAGCGTTTTCGTCCTGCGCCCAAGAGGGGTCGTGGGCAGTAGCTAGCTTTTCCTTTCTTGTACCTGTATTTGTTAGTTCCAAAACAGATAGTTTGATATTTGTATTTTTATGAAGCAACCTCAGCATGTGTTGGAAACTATTTTGTCTCAAGATACTTCAGACTTGTATGCAATATTTTCAAAGTTTTGTGAATGTTTGGATTTAAACATGGGCCGAGGAATGGATCACTCGGCCGAGGATTCCATTCTTCGGCCGCTACTTCTATTTCCTAAAGAAGTTGGATTTTTGCTTTTAGCCAAGTGGCGTTTTTCCCTTCTTACACTTGAATTTGATTCAGGCTCTTTATTTGCTTTTGCTGTTCCTACAACCTCTTTGCCGTGTTTTGGGATCGTTAGAATGCTTTGTCCCTTATGTTGACGACTTTTGAGTCAGAGAGGACGAACGATGATTCTTACGTGTCTTTATTTTTGCCAATTCCTTGGAAAATGACTAACTCATCTTTTGCGAGCTCAATACGCAGGGTTAGCTGTGCCTATCATTGAGTACAAACCTTTTGATATTGTCTTTCTTCCCTCCAAATGTTTGGGCCGCATCTCGATGTGAGATTGCCTACGTATCCCAATCAGGGAATCAGGCCTCTTACGTAGTTCCAAGATCACCACCTTTGGGGGTTGGGTTTTCACTCTTGGTTTTTCTTTCTCTCATGCTCTAAGTTTTGCCTAGGTTATCTGATAGAGGTTGAGTCCCTAGCGAGCTTTCCTTCAAATGCCTTAACTTTTGCCTAGGCTGCATTTTTTGCTTTTTCTTGTCCTAGCAGGCTCTGCTCTTACTTTTGCTTGGTTGTATAGATTGCCCAACGAGCATTTTTCTCTCAAGAGGGTTTTAGTGTTTTGGAGAGGAATCTGATGGAGATGTTTTTATGAATCTCCTGTTGCGTTTGTACTTTCACAATGGGTAAGCTAACTCTAAGTGTTCTCACGGAGATAGCGTCTTCTTCCTGAGTTTTGATAAAAACCTAGTTTTAAGTAATCAGGGTTCATCCCTTCTTTCCTTTTGTCGGCAACATAAAGAATTAGATTCTTTAAAATCCTTTTATCTTTGGCAGAGAGATTGTAGTGTACAGCAATCACATTTTAAAGATGGAATCATTTGTCAAGCATAGAAGTGATAGAATGGGGATTTATTTAATTGTAGATAATGCCCAAACAGGGGCCTAAAACATGTCCTAACTTGTCTTTAGGAAATGAAAGCAATGTTTTTGTCATGCGATTTACTGCAGTATCTCGGAGTGGCTCCTTTTCCTTTTGCAGTTTTATACTCTTCTTCACCTTCTTTGCCAAACAGAATCTTTAAGTCAAATTCAGCCAGCACCTCAATCCAGTCTTTGGGAGTAGGAGATGAATTGGTTGGTTCTTCTTCCAAGTCACTGTCAGTCCATTCCTGATCAAAGAAGATTTGCATTCCAGGGTACCTTTGCTTGGTAATTTCGTCTTCCCATGTTTCTGCGAAGCCACAGAATGGAAAGTCTTCTCCTTCTCTTACAAACCAACCATTGAGTGTTTTTGGGATCACGAGTTTCTCTTCTTTGACCCTGCTTCCTCTCGCCTTAGCCTTTTTCATGCTTCTCTTCTGTAGACACCCCAATTTGGCCTAACGATTATTTCAAGTCCCACCTTGGGACAATCCCGATGATGAAATGGATACAATGATTGCTGATTGCTTCCTTGAGGACCTTAGGACTTTCGGTGAGAACTTTGACCACTTAGAGGACCCAATTCAAAGCCATACAGCCTTTCAGACAGAAATACAGAAGCCTAGGAAAATCCATCTGACGGCCGTAACATCGATCCCACGGCCATAACATCAATCTCTCGCCCGAGCAACCTGTTGCCAGCAAAATCTCCCTGAGAGATCAATCCCTCGGCCGCAAGATCTATCCTTCGGCCGAGACACCCTTTCCACGGCCGCAACATCCATTACTCGGCCGCCAGATCGACCTTTTTCCAGACTCTCGAACGTTCTGTCAGACGTTTGGTTTGATCCAACTACACTACCTTTCCGATGCGTTCGGGCTACGTTCGGAGATCACGACGTAGAGTTTGAGATGCATTGCAATTGCAATTGCCATCTCGTGATTTGATTGGCCGGAGTGAGTCATCCCTATGCCTATATAAAGGGGCCTTTGGGTTCCGAATTAACACACAAAAAATTGAGATACTTACACACTCTCTCAAACCACGAAACTCTGCAGAAATACTCCCTCAATCCCATACTTCAAAAGCCCTAACCTTCCGAAGGCAGCCGTCAATCCGGCGATCAAACCCCGAAGTTCAAACCCTAACCCTAGGGTTCTCGATCAAGCAATCAATCCATCACAATCAAATCCGAAGCAATCAAGCAACTGAGGGATCAAGGTGGTGAGGCCCAACGGCCTCTGGTTTGTCTTAAATTCACTGTCTTTTGACTAATCGTAACGCTTTGATTACCTGTTAATTTTTAGTCTGGTGTGAGGAAGAACACCGACCGGGGCTTCGATCCCTCGGCCGGTACATCGAACCAGGAGGATCTCGCGGCCGTGACATCTCTTCACCGGCCGCGAGATCCCTCTCCACGGGACGTTATGTTAGTTTATTTGCTTTCTGATGCATGCTTCAATTATCGCACTGGCTCACTTTTGCTTACTGTTTAAAGGAATAATTAAACAGACTATGTGTTTAGAATTAAACAAAGCATCTATATGTCTTATGTTGAACGATTATGGGCCAGTCTCACGACTGGGCAAAGAGGGGTGCCTAACACCTTCCCCTTATTGTACTTTTGGCTCCCGTATCCAGAATCTCTATCTATTTTCCCAGTTTTAATAAACTGGGTGGCGACTCTATTTGATGATAGCCGTTATCATGTGGCGATGTTCCTAGCCATGGGAATGTCCATGATTTTGGTTTATGAATGAGCAACCAATCGAGCAAACACAATGTGATCAATCTGTATGGCGATGCCCCGCTTGGGAGGTGTCTACAGTTTTTGGCGACTCTGCTGGGGATGTGAGAGCCATAACCAAAAAGTTCAACATAAGACTAATACATGCCTTGTTTAATTCATCTATCATATGCATCGAGCGGGCAACCCGTTGAGTTCACCTGATATCCCGGCATGACACGGGCTATGTTGGGGGTTCCAGCAAACTCCACAGTCACTCGTACCTAGTGGTATATCAAAAAGGAAATCACCCAATCGCCGCCTATGATGGGCTGGCGAGAGGGCTGGTGCCCTTTGACAACGGAGCACCCTGAAACTACCTAAACCTTGCATGCTTTAGAAAAGCCATAGAACTTATCAAACTAAGACAGGAACCTACAGGCTAGGAACCTACTTGCATTTTACTTGCAAAAGTTCTTCCTCACACCTTGTACTATCTGTTGTTGTAATTAACTCTTTCTGTGCAGAAGGGTTGGGATTTTCAGCCCAAATCCTAACCCTACACAGGCCGAATATTGACTTCCACGTATTCTACTTTTCAAGCAGGCACAATAGGTAAATCAAAGAAGCAACCACAGCCAACTTTGTACTCTTATAACACCCGAAGCTACGCCAAACAAAGGTCTCTGCAACCCTCCCGTCTATCGTCTTCATCTGACAAAACACCCTCACCACAACAGTTCCAACCGCTCTCGGAAACTTCCCGGTCATCCCCTCAAAGGACCCCGTCATTCACTAAATCTCAAGCTTCGTCAAGCAACCCTTCTACCTTCATGGCAGACAACAACGCCACTATTGCCGACCTCCAAGCTTAAATCGTTGCATTACTAGCAGAAAAGGCAGCTAGAGATGCTGAAGATGAGGAAAAATCAATGGAAGATGAGAACCCCCATAAAGTGGTATTGGCAGAAAGTCCTGAGTTAACCAAGCAAGTCAAGGAAATCAAACAGGCTTTAGCTCGTTCACAAGGGGACCAAATCCTAGATTTCGAAGGACTTTGCCTCTTCCCAGAGTCCAAGCTGCCTGAGAATTTCAAAATGCCCAATATTGAGAAGTTCAATGGAACTGGCAACCCTACCAGTCATGTTCGCCATGTTATCAACACCCTGAAGCCGATGGGCTTGAATGACGAGCTCATCGCTCAGTTGTTCCAACGAACTCTCACTGGAAGTGCCCTCGACTGGTTCCTCACTTTGGAGTTTGTGCATTATCAAACTTGGCCAGAAATCGCCAATGCTTTTGTCAAGCAGTATGCATATAACGTCCAAATTGAGCTAACAACTCGAGACTTGGAAATGACCAAACAGGATTCCAATGAGGATTTCGCCACCTTTGTGGCAAGATGGAGGGAAAAGGCTGCCAAGATGAAGAACCGTCCCTCCAAGGAAGACCAAGTGAGGATAGTTGTTAAAAATTTGCAACCCAAATATCTCAGGCATATTTACACACAGGCTATCACCGATTTCAAGCGCTTACATGCCACTGGGTTGCAAATCGAAGATGGAATCAAGCTGGGACTCATTGGGAAAGAAGAGGTCACTCCTCCACCTAAGAAAACCTTCTCTAGCCGTACGTCTCATGCCTCCGTGAATGCCCTTGGCTCTTTGCCTCAAGATCCTTTCCAAACTAGCCCATCCCGAAGCTCAAATCGACCTCGTCGCAACTTTGATCCTCTCTATATGACCTTATCCCAGGCCTTAACCATTCTCAGCCGTCAAGGGCATCTCAAACCTCTAAACAAGCCACTTCCTCCGCCGCCCTACGGCCCAAACCATGATCCAAACAAACAATGCACCTACCACCAACATCCTGGGCATGAAACAGACAATTGCATGCGTCTTCGTCACGACATTCAAGACCTTATTGATAGTCGAACCATAAAGCCACCAAAACCTGACGGGCAAACCAACCCACTCCCTACTCACAATGCTGAGCCGCCACCGCGAAGCGTCAATCTCATAAATCTCTCTCACAACCCCACATACAATCCCAGCCAATACATTGTCCAAAACAACCAAACCAAACCTACCTTAACCTTCCCCGAGGAGGACGAATGTTTCATAATAGAGGAGGATGAGGATGATAATTCTGATCAGTCAGAAGTAATTGACATTGATATGTCCGACATAAGCAGTGAAGATCAAGTAGAAGAGGAAAAGCTAAGGAAGTGGAAGGAACACTCTTGGGCGAAACACAATTTGGAGGATCCAGACATTCCATTTGTAGAAGATGACGAATGGCTTCGTATCTGGTTTGAGAAAAGGAAGAAGGAAAAAGAAAGGGTCATCATGATGAGAAGGCACGCTCGCTTCGAGCCTGCCCAAAAAGTGGTACGCATCAACCGTCCCAAAATTCCAACACCGCCCATTGTTTGGGAGACAATCAATCTCGTTGAGAAAGTAGAGGAGTTCCAAATGCAACCATGGGTCAACCCTTACGATGAGTACGACTATAGTCAGTGGATAGAGGAAAGAGAAGATCTGGATTTCATGTACGCAGAACCCTATAAAACAGGGGAAAGCGACTTTGATGAAATGGAAGAAGAATGCAGTGATCCGCTCGATGAAACCTCCTTGGTATCACTATTCAATCAGGAGGACATAGCTGATAACCACGCAGTCAATGAGGAAAGAGAAAGGGAGTTTCCTGCTAACACATCCATCTGGGGATTACTCATGGCTCAAGGAGGTAGCTATCGTGCAAAAGATGAACCCAGTTCAAAGGCTCTGTTTGGCAAGGAAAAGGGTGGGAAAGAGTACAAAGTTGCAAAAGACAAGGGAAATGACCCCGACATGCTGCAGTAGCTGAGAAGTCACAACATGGCAAATAAGAAACGTTAAAACATTGTTTTTGCTTTAAACAAACTAGAACGAGTTTTGGGCCCCTGTTTGGGCATTTTATTTCCGCTAAGAGAATTCCTTTTTCATCTTCAAAGATTATGCTTATCTAAATCCAAATTTCTAAATTGCAATTGCCATGCACTATGCTCTCATTGCCAAAACAAGGGAAGAATTTGAAAGGATCAAAATCGTCGTGTCTTCGACAAAAGGGAAGGAAAGGATAAACTCTAAATTACTTAAAACTAGGTTTTTATCAAAACTTAGGAAGAAGACGCTATCTCCGTGAGAACACTTAGGGTTAGCTTGCCCATTGTGAAAGTACAAACGCAGCAGGAGATTCATGAAAAACATCTCCATCAGATTCCTCTCCAAAACGCCAGAACCTTCTTGAGAGAAAAATGCTCGTTGGGTAAAATATGCGCCCAAGCAAAAGTAAAAGCAAAGCCTGCTAGGACAAAGAAAAAGCGAAAACGCAGCCTAGGCAAAAGTTAAGGCATTCAAAGGAAAGCTCGCTAGGGACTCAACCTCTATCAGGTAACCTAGGCAAAACCTAGAGCATAAGAGAAAGAAAAACCAAGAGTGAAAACCCAACCCCCAAAGGTGGTAATTTTGGAACTACGTAAAAGGCCTGATTCCCTGATTGGGATACGTAGGCAATCTCGCGTCGAGATGCGGCCCAAACATTTGGAGAAAGGAAAACATCAACATGTTTGTACTCAATGATAGGCATAGCTAACCCTGCGTATTGAGCTCACAAAAGATGAGTTAGTCATTTTCCAAGGAATTGACAAAAACAAAGACACGTAAGGATTACAGTTCATCTCCTCTGACCCAAAAGTCGTCAAACGCAATGGGTATGATCCTTCGAAAGACTCTTAAAGTTTGGCAATCAGGCTGAAGCATGGCAAAAGCAAGAGACAGCAAATAAAAGACTAAGCATAGGGAAGGATGTAAAACAGGATGCCACTTGGCTAAAACAAAACCTACCTTCCTTGGGAAAATAGATGTAACGGCCAAACGATCGATACCTCGGCCGCAACAATGATCCTTCGGCCGAGTGATCGATTCTTCGGCCAAGTATTTTTACACAAGTTAACTATCTATCAGCAAAAACTTGTTCAAGAAGCCATGTTCTGACTATCACATGCGAACTTAAGACATTTAGGGGCATGAAAAGCATTTCTCATTTCTCAAACAAAAAAAAAACTTGTTTACAAAACTGTTGCTGTGATTGCTTCTACTATACAAAATATAGTTTCTGCCTATCGTCTACTAACTATGAACAGGGAAAAGAAAAGCCCTAAAAACTAGGCGATCTCTGAGAAGAAGGCAAAGGCTGCTCGCTGGTCCCCACATTTCCCTCAGCAGCCGGTACTCTCTCAGCCTCAAGCTGCAGCCAAGGAAGATATAAGCATTCAGACTCAAGGGATGATGCATAGCAGATAAAAGCTCATGAAGAAAGCCATACCTCGAGGATCCTACGACGCTGTCTCCGAACCAAAACCTCTGTACTCTGATAGGCGCGAAGCCATTCCTGCACTATCTCGGCAGGCACCTGTGGAACAATCAAGCCTTACAAACAGCTAAAGCAAGGATACAATGTGAAGTGATGAAAGCTAACATAGGAAGCTAAAAATACCTGTGAAGTCCCGACTGGCAAAGTATAGAGTAGGGTCGTGCAAGGAGTCAGCGTCAGGCGCTCCTCCTCCCCATCGTCTGAGTGAAAGGAGACAAACGAAGGAGCCTGTGGCCAGACAGGAGCGACGGGAGGAGCCGCAGCAGGGGAGGCCAAGAAAAGACGGCAGTACTCCGTATAGTCACCTGTCCGGAGGAGTAAACCCGCCCAATCTCTGATCCGGGCATTCTTCAGGTCTTCCTTCGACATCAAGGAAGTGGACCTCATGGATACTGGAGGAGAAGGAGGAACAAGCTGAAGAGCCTCAGCGCGTGACCGCCACTGGCTGGCCACTCGATCACCTAAGTACCAGGCTCGGCAAAATGGACCCTCGAGCAAACTACGAGTCCGATCTAGGACTCTACAACGAGCAAGAGGGGCGTCCTCTGGTACACCACCCCAAGGGTCAAACTGTACCTGTAAGAGTAAGGACAAATCAGTCTCGATACAAGAATATGGAAGCCTAAAGGACAAGAGGAACAAAAGGAAAGGTACCTGATCGATCGTCAGTCGGTCCAAAACTTGCCGCCACTCGGGAAGGCTCAAAACTGGTGACCGTGGCCTCCGTTGCCCCATCAACCATCGCTCATAACGAGGTACACAGTTCACATCACCGTGCCTAGTCTCAAGAGGAAACTGGAGAAGGTGCTCAAAAGCCCAGAGCTGAAAAGCAGGTTAATCAAAGCAAATTCAGAATCAGGAAGAAGCCAAAGTAAAAACAGAAGTACAAAGGAATGATACGTACCTCAAGCACTCGAAAGTGGCCACAGAGAATGGGACTCTTGTCCCGCGAACAAGCTCCAAGACCACCGTACAAAGTGGCCAAAGCAGACGAGCCCCAGTCAAACTCTCGAATAGCTCCCAAGTGCTGTAGAGGGGCCAAAAACTGTGTGTGTACCGAACCATCCTTGTTGGCAAACAACGTTTGCCCAAGGAGGTAAAAGAGGAAGGCCCGCGTCAACTGCTCAGCGCTCACCTGGGTCAGAATATCAGCCACCGCGAAAGTCTTGCTTAGCCAAGCAAGATCAACGTGACCCCGAGAACGAACAGGGGGCACCTTGCCCAGAAACCACCTCAAAGCACCGTCTCGCTCCCAAAGCCGGGGGTCAACTCGAAGAGCCACTTCGCCTATCCGCAAGCCAGTCAGCAAAGAAAAATCACCCGGAGTGATAGTCATCTCGCCAGCAGCAGGGAAGTGGAAGGTATTAGTGGTGTCCCACCACCTCTCAACCAGTGAAGTCATCAGTGACCAATCCATCTTTGGAAGATCGAGGCCCAGAACGAATGCCTCAAAACCCGCAACACGTACTAGTTCCCGAGCCTGCTCTTGTAGCTTCAGGAACCATCTATGCACCTCCTTGCCTCCACCGCGAGCTTCCAGCCTCCTATTCCTCTGCCAAAGACAAAAGGGAGTTAATCTCATGATTGCACAAACAAAGAAAATGCCAAGGGGCGTCAAATTAACATTTAAAAGCATGCATTGCCTAAACAGGGGGCATAGTTATTTTAGTTTCCTTAAACAAAAATAAATTCAACCCGAACATGGGTTCCTCACGTTCACGCTCCTAGCCAAAAGGGATTTTTCGTCCCGCAAGCAAAAAAAATCTTATTCTAAATACAAGGATTTCCGAAACTCTGAACTAAAGTAAACTTTTTACTTTTTCAGGAAACTCACCGGTACATTCAGAACGCTCAGATGATGCTCAAGCTCTCTGCGAACTATCTCGGCCCCTGGGTCACCAACTGGAGGATGGTACTGCAGGAAACCGCCATAACCCAGCCTACGCGAAGGAAGAGCATAGGTAGCAGGATCAAACAAACCGGGCTCCTCAATCGCCTCCTCATCGGAAGACGAATGCTCGCACCTACATGGAGGGTGCGAAGATGAACCTGCAACACCCGAAGATGGCGTGGCCATCACGTCCAGGCCAAGAAAGAAAGAAAACCAACGGTTTCAATGAAACCAAAGCCAGCAGCAACGGCAACAGCAGCGGTAGCCGGAAAAGATGGTCGCCGGAGATGATGGTGGCCGACGGTAGTGGAGGGCGGCGATGTACGACGGTCGTCGGACGAGAGGAACGGGGGAGAATAAGGGAGGAGGAGAGGAAAAGATTAATTGGGCCGTGAGATCGATTTAACTGAACTTAAATCGATTTCCTGGCTTTTGGCGTTCTCACGGCCGAGACATGCATCCTTCGGCCGAGACATCAATTCTTCGGCCGAGAGATCGATCTCCTGGCCCCTTAATCAATTTCCCTCAGCAGCGACAGATCATGCTCAGTGCACCAATTCAAGCCACCATGACTTCTGAGTCCTCAAAAGCCTTGGGGGCATCCCCAAGCCAGTGCAACATGATCAAAACCAGCCTTGGGGGCATCCCCAAGTCAAACAACCAAGTAGCCTTGGGGGCATCCCCGAGCCAACACAACATGATCAAAACCAGCCTTGGGGGCATGCCCAAGCATCGAAAATCTCTCTCCACAAACTACTGGCTAGCAAAACAAGACACTCAGCAGCCCTGAGCTTAAAACTTCAACGGCTCCAAGCCCATTATTGGCAGGCTCTACGCCCATATCAACTCACTCAGCGGCTCTACGCCTTCAACGGCTCTACACTCATTATCTCAACAGGCTCGAAGCCTATATTTATCAACTTAGCGGCTCGAAGCCCATTACTTCCATAGGCTCAAAGCCTATGCCTACCATCTCAATGGCTCCAGGCCCTCGACTTAGCAGCTCTATGCCTGCTGTCACGGCTCTACACCCATCATCTCACCAAAGCGGCTCTACGCCTTTTTACTCAGCGACTCAAAGCCCATTACCTCAACAGGCTCGAAGCCTACGTCTAATATCACCCAGCGGCTCGAAGCCCTTTATCTCAGCAGCTCTGTGCTCAATATCATGGCAATAGGCTCTACGCCTGTTATCACAACTCAGCGGCTCCAAGCCCACCGTTTCAAATGGCTCGAAGCCGTAAACAACCAATCTCAGCGGCTCAAAGCCTATCATCTCAACTGGCTCAAAGCCGTAAACAAGCAATCTCAGCGGCTCAAAGCCTATCATCTCAACTGGCTCAAAGCCGTAAACAAGCAATCTCAGCGGCTCAAAGCCCATCATCTCAACTGGCTCGAAGCCGTAAACAAGCAACAGGCTCTAAGCCGCCCCAACAATCAAGACATCTATTCTCAGGCTCTACGCCTGAATGCTAAAAAATCTAACATTTTTGAATGCTCAAGCTCTACGCTTGGATGCCCAACCACTGTGTACTGGATGCTCAAGTCATATACTTGAATGCTCAAGCTCTACGCTTGGATGCCCAACCACTGTGTACTGGATGCTCAAGTCATATACTTGAATGCTCAAGCTCTACGCTTGGATGCCCAACCACTGCGTACTGGACGCTCAAAGCCTGTACTTTGAATGCTCGGATTCTGCCATCCGAATGCTCGAGCTCTCCACTCTGAATGCTCAAGTCCGGAACTTGATAGAAGCTCTAAGCTTAAAACAAACACACATGCACGGGCCCGTGCACATTTGCATCAACATTATCACATCGAGTCTGCATCATATCTATTCACATCTAACAAAGCATTGCACATATACACTCTGCATATCTCTCATGAAACAGGTCAACCCTGCAATCAACCGGCTCTATGCCTCGGTTTTATTGATCGGCCCAACGCCTCGATCCATTGGCTCCGCGTCAACACCTATGATGAGAAAGCTCCGTGCACATACCATCAGAATGCAACCAGCTCTATGCTTCGGTTCATATCACATCAAGCTCTAAGCTCCGACAACTCAGGCTCTAAGCTCCGACAACTCAGGTCCACACCTCAATCACTTCAGGATCCATGACTTAATTACTTCACCTCTTGCCCTTGACTTATGCCAGCTCAGTTATTCTGTTACATCAAGCTATAAGCTTAACTCATGCATCCGCCTCATTAACCAAAGCAGGCTCCAAGCCTCAAATCTAATCCCCTCAAGGCTCTCGCCTCATGATCAACACCAGCTCCGCTACTGGCCCTGCGCCTCCCCTACATCTCAAAAACAAACCGGCGTCTAATTCATCCCCAGCAGATGGTCTGGATTCCACCCCACTACATCAATTCCTTCCAGCTCATTCGCAAGGATAGGCTACTCTACCGAGCTCCTTTCAGTCAAAGTAAGGATGATCAAGAAAAGCAAACGCACCTGCAGTGTACTGATCTACCCCAAAATACTAAGGAAGCTCTCCGCAAAGAAAACTCCCCAGGTAGCCCCGCGCTCCTTCAACTATCTTCCGCCAAAACCCTGGCTCGGTCTAGGTACGTCACACTACGGCTTTTTAAGCCCTAAGGTACGTCTTCTGTCTCTAACCCTCCAAACTTTTTACTTTTCTTTATTGCCCGAACTACGATTGGTCTGAATTTCCCTTGTGGAATACGTAGGCAGCCTCCCGGCCCGACCATAACAAAACCTTTTTCAAAAACCCCTTGGAATAGTGGTTGGACCAAATTGAGTTGCTTTTTACAGCTTTGACTCTTACTCAAACATGTCTCGCGATCCGTCTGAGTTCAGTCAAAGAGGGGCATCTGTAGACACCCCAATTTGGCCTAACGATTATTTCAAGTCCCACCTTGGGACAATCCCGATGATGAAATGGATACAGTGATTGCTGATTGCTTCCTTGAGGACCTTAGGACTTTCGGTGAGAACTTTGACCACTTAGAGGACCCAATTCAAAGCCATACAGCCTTTCAGACAGAAATACAGAAGCCTAGGAAAATCCATCTAACGGCCGTA
Source organism: Rhododendron griersonianum (assembly GCA_018127125.1). Lineage (NCBI taxonomy): Eukaryota > Viridiplantae > Streptophyta > Magnoliopsida > Ericales > Ericaceae > Rhododendron > Rhododendron griersonianum. Next base: position 28,385,759 of record CM030792.1, on the reverse strand, counting down.
ACATCGATCCCACGGCCATAACATCAATCCCTCGCCCGAGCAACCTGTTGCCAGCAAAATCTCCCTAAGAGATCAATCCCTCGGCCGCAAGATCTATCCTTCGGCCGAGACATCCTTTCCACGACCGCAACATCCATTACTCGGCCGCCAGATCGACCTTTTTCCAGACTCTCGAACGTTCTGTCAGACGTTTGGTTTGATCCAACTACACTACCTTTCCGATTCGTTCGGGCTACGTTCGAAGATCACAACGTAGAGTTTGAGATGCATTGCAATTGCAATTGCCATCTCGTGATTTGATTGGCCGGAGTGAGTCATCCCTATGCCTATATAAAGGGGCCTTTGGGTTCCGAATTAACACACAAAAAATTGAGATACTTACACACTCTCTCAAACCACGAAACTCTGCAGAAATACTCCCTCAATCCCATACTTCAAAAGCCCTAACCTTCCGAAGGCAGCCGTCAATCCGGCGATCAAACCCCGAAGTTCAAACCCTAACCCTAGGGTTCTCGATCAAGCAATCAATCCATCACAATCAAATCCGAAGCAATCAAGCAACTGAGGGATCAAGGTGGTGAGGCCCAACGGCCTCTGGTTTGTCTTAAATTCACTGTCTTTTTGACTAATCGTAACGCTTTGATTACCTGTTAATTTTTAGTCTGGTGTGAGGAAGAACACCGACCGGGGCTTCGATCCCTCGGCCGGTACATCGAACCAGAAGGATCCCTCGGCCGTGACATCTATTCACCGACCGCGAGATCCATCTCCCTGGGACATTATGTTTGCTTTCTCTGCTTTCTGATGCATGCTTCATTTATCGCACTGGCTCACTTTTGCTTACTGTTTAAAGGAATAATTAAACAGACTATGTGTTTAGAATTAAACAAAGCATCTATATGTCTTATGTTGAACGATTATGGGCCAGTCTCACGACTGGGCAAAGAGGGGTGCCTAACACCTTCCCCTTATTGTACTTTTGGCTCCCGTACCCAGAATCTCTATCTATTTTCCCAGTTTTAATAAACTGGGTGGCGACTCTATTTGATGATAGCCGTTATCATGTGGCGATGTTCCTAGCCATGGGAATGTCCATGATTTTGGTTTATGAATGAGCAACCAATCGAGCAAACACAATGTGATCAATCTGTATGGCGATGCCCCGCTTGGGAGGTGTCTACATCTTCCTTTCTACCTCGGCTTCTGTCGGGGTGTAGCCAAGACCAAAGGCATATTGATTATGCGGGGGATCAATCATTTGCGGGATGCCTTGTGATCTTTTGCCTAAACGCAACCCAGGGAGGTAGTTTTGCTTCTTCATCATCCATATAGCGGGGGTGCTTACGTAGAAGTTTCTCTCAGCCATTAAGGCTTGCACAGCAGTTGCTTCCTCAAGACTGAATCCAGTAAGGAAGGTTTCCTCGGTTCCTACCTCTTGGACAGGCGTATCAGAATGAGCTCGGATCGATGAATCCCCCAGAATGGTTATGACCCTTCCATCTACTGCGAATTTGACCTTCTGATGCAAAGTGGAAGGCACTGCCCCAGCGTCATGTAGCCAAGGCCTTCCTAATAAAAGATTGAAGGTGGCTGGTATATCCATCACATGGAATTCCACGTTTCTTTTGATCTTCTCCACTTCTACTGGCAGTGTGACACACCCAACCACTCTTCTTTTTGAATTGTCATAGCCCCTTACACCCTGGCTCGAAGGGCGTATGTCGATGGCGCTTACCCCTAGCTTGTCAAGGGTCCGTTGAGGACATACGTTTAAAGCAGACCCATTATCCACCAAGACCAGTGGGATCCATTTAGTGAGACATTTAAGTGAAATGTAGAGAGGCTTGTTGTGTGCAGGCCCTTCAGGAGGTAGATCCTTGTCAGTGAAAGCTATCGTCGATTTTGGAGCCTTTGACGCCATTATGAAACCCACCAGTTCTTCGGGGGTGATGTCGATGGGAACTATGGCTTTCCCCAAGATTTTGAAGAAGCAGTTACGATGCTCGTAGGAGGACATAAGCAATCCCCAAATAGAGATATCAGCTTGGATTTTCTTTAGTTGTCTTAGCACCCTGTCTTCCTCAGGCTCGGTCTTTTGGCTTTCTTCTTCTTCTTCTTCCATTACTCGTGTTGAGGTTGAACTTTCCCCACTTAGTTTAGGAGGTTTATATACCCTTCCGCTTCGGGTGAGGTGACCCACTTCTTCTTCTTGGGTGCCCCAAGGATCAGCAGGCTCAATTCTTCTAACTTTCCAATCACTTGGCAGGGCTTGACGCATGTCCAACCACCAATCCCCATCATCAATGGCATAGATGTGGGGTTCTCCTCCCTTTGCAAAGCATTCATCATTCTTAGAGAAGATCAGGGATGGTTTGGCTTGGGTATTTGGAATAATGTGTAGGGTAGGATTATATGTGGGGCTATTGGATAGGCTTATGAGATTGATATTTTGAGACGGTGGTTCGTTGTTGTGAGCGGGAAGTGGATTGGTTTGCACATTAGGCTTAGGAGGTTTTATAGCTTGACTATCAATGAGATCCTGGATGTCATGACGAAGACGCATGCAGCGGTCTGTCTCATGTCCAGGGTGTTGGTGGTATGCACATTGCTTATTGGTATCATAGCTTGGACCATAAGGTGGCTGAGGAGGTGGATTATTCAAGAGCCTGAGGTGCCCTTGACGGCTTAGGATGACTAAGGCTTGGGATGGAGTCATATAGAGTGGGTCGAAATTGCGGCGAGGGCGATTCGTGTTTCTAGATGAGCTAGCTTGAAAAGGGTCTTGCGGCAAGACTGAGTTAAGGGTATTGACGGAGGTAGGAGATGCATGGGTTGGAAAGGTTTTTTTTGGGTAGAGGGGTTTCTTCTTTCCCAATAAGGCCCAACTTGATCCCATCTTCAATTTGTAATCCAGTGGCGTGTAGGCGTTTGAAGTCAGTGATAGCTTGAGTGTAAATGTGGGTGAGGTATTTGGGCTGTAGGTTCTTGACAACTATCCTCACTTGATCTTCCTCGGAAGGGCGGCTTTTCATCTTGGCAGCCTTTTCTCTCCATCTTGCCACAAAGGTAGCAAAGTCCTCATTGGATTCTTGTTTAGTTATCTCCAAGTCTCGGGTAGTTAGCTCAATTTGGACATTGTACGCATACTGCTTGACAAAAGCGTTGGCAATTTCTGGCCAAGTTTGATAGTGCACAAATTCCAAAGTGAGAAACCAATCGAGGGCGTTTCCAGTGAGAATTCTTTGAAACAATTGAGCGATGAGCTCGTCGGTCAAACCCATGGGCTTCAGAGTGTTGATGCCATGGCGAACATGGCTGGTAGGGTTACCAGTCCCGTTGAACTTCTCGATGTTTGGCATTTTGAACCGTTCAGGCAGTTGAGATTCTGGAAAGAGGCAGAGTCCTTCGAAATCTAGAATTTGGTCTCCTTGTGAACGAGCCAAAGCGTGCTTGATCTCCTTGACCTGTTTGACTAATTCAGGGTTTTCTATAATTTCATGAGGATTTTCTGCTTCCTCCTCATTTTTCTTGTTTTCAGCATCTCTTGCTGCTTTCTCGGCTTGTAAATAGGCAATTTGGGCTCGGAGCTCGGTGATGGTAGCATCATTGTCTGTCATTTTTGGGATGTAGGTATAGGGATTGCTTGGTGAAGGTTGGAATTGGGTAGATAATCGGGTTTGTTGAGGAGACGACCGCGAAGTCCCTGGAACTGATTGGGACCGTTGCGGTGAGAGTGTCTTGGTAGACGAAGGCGACCGATGAGATGACTGTAAAGACCTCTGTTTGGCGTGACTTCGAGTATTGTAAGAGTATAAAACTGGCTGAGGTTGCTTCTTTAACCTACCTATTGTGCCTGCTTGAAAAATAGAATACCTGGAAGTCAGTATTCGGCCTGTGTAGGGTTAGGATTTGGGTTGAAATTCACAACCCTTCTGCACAGAAAGAGTTAATTACAACAAATGATACAAGGTGTGAGGAAGAACTTTTGCAAGTAAAATGCAAGTAGGTTCCTAGCCTGTAGGTTCCTGTCTTAGTTTGATAAGTTCTATGATTTTCTAGAACATGCAAGGTTTTGGTAGTCTCAGGGTGCTCCGTTGTCAAAGGGCACCAATCCTTTCACCAGCCCATCATAGGCGGTGATTGGGTGATTCCCCTTTTGATATACCACTAGGTACGAGTGACTGTGAAGTTTGCTGGAACCCCCAACATAGCCCGTGTCATGCCAGGATATCAGGTGAACTCAACGGGTTACCCGCTCGATGCATATGATAAATGAATTAGACAAGACATGTATTAGTCTTATGTTGAACTTTTTGGTTATGGCTCTCATATTCCCCAGCAGAGTCGCCAAAAACTGTAGACACCTCCCAAACGGGGTATCGCCATACAGATTGATCACGTTTGTTTGCTCGGTTGGTTGCTTGCTTTGTAAACCAAAATCATGGACATTTCCATGGCTAGGAACATCGCTACATGATAGCGGTTATCGTCAAAACAGAGTCGCCACCCAGTTTATTAAAACTGGGAAAACAGACAGAGATTCTGGATACGGGAGCCAAAAGTACAATAAGGGGAAGGTGTTAGGCACCCCTCTTTGTCCAGTCGTGAGACTGGCCCATAATCGTTTAACATAAGACATGTAGATGCTTTGTTTAATTCTAACACATAGTCTGTTTATTTATTCATTTAAATAGTAAGTAAAGTGAGCCAGTGCGATAATCGAAGCATGCATCAGAAAACAGAAAAAGCAAACAAAGTTGTTCCAGGAAATCGATTACTCGGCCGGTGAATGGATGTCACGGCCGAGTAATCACACTGGTTTTATATACCGGCCGAGGGACCGAGGCCCCGGTCAGTGTTCTTCCTCACACCAGGAAATACCATTAACAGATAATCATAAAGTTATGATTAAGCGTAAGAATGATTAATGAAACAAACCAGAGGCCGTTGGGCCTCACCACCTTGATCCCTCATTTGCTTGATTGCTTTGGATTGGATGTGATTGACTGATTGCTTGATCGAAAACCCTAGGGTTAGGGTTTGAACTTCGGGGTTTGATCGCTGGATTGACGGCTGCCTTCGGGAGGTTAGGGCTTTTGAAGAGTGGGTTTGAGAGAGTATTTTGGCAGAGTTTCGTGGCTTAAGAGAGTGTATACTCTGATGAATTTCGTGTATTTATTTTCGAAGTCCAAAGGCCCTTTAGATAGGCTATTGGTGACTCACTCCGGCCAATCAAATCACGAGATGGTAATTGCAATTGCAATGCATCTCTAACTCTACGTCGTAATCTCTAAGCGTAGCCCGAACGCATCGGGAAGGAAGTGTAGTTGGATCAAACGTCTGACATAACACGTTCCAGAGTCTGGAAAAAGGTCGATCTGGCGGCCGAGTAAAGGATATCACGGCCAAGGAATGGATGTCTCGGCCGAAGGATAGATCTTGCGGCCGAGGGATTGATCTCTCAGGGAGACTTTGCTAGCAACAGGTTGCTCGGGTGAGGAAATGATGTTAGGGCCGTGGGATCGATGACACGGCCGACAGATGGATTCTCCTAGGCTTCTGTATTTCTGTCTGAAAGGCTGTATGGCTTTGAATTGGGTCCTCTAAGTGGCTCAAAGTTCTTACCGAAAGTCCTAAGGTTCTCAAGGAAGCAATCAGCAATCACTGTATCCATTTCATCATCGGGATGGTCCCAAGGTGGGACTTGAAATAATCGTTAGGCCAAATTGGGGTGTCTACAATCACCCTCAATCTGAAGTAATCAAGCTGCTGAGGGATCAAGGTGGTGAGGCCCAGGGGCCTCTGGTTTGATTTATTTTCTGTTCATACCCTTAATCGTAACGTTTTGATTTTCTGTTAACTGTTTAGTCTGGTGTGAGGAAGAACATCGGCCAGGGCTTCAATCCCTCGGCCAGTACATTGAACCAGGAGGATTCCTCGGCCGTGAAATCCATTCACCGGCTGCGGAATCCACCCCCTGGAACAAAGCTGTTTTATTCTGCTTTTCTGATGCATGTTTTCAATTACAGTCTCGGCTCACCATTAACTGCTTAAAGGCTAAATAAACAGACTATGTGAAAGAATTAAGTAAAGAATGAATTAATCATATGTCGAACAACTATGGGCCAGTCTCACGACTGGACAAAGAGGGGTGCCTAACACCTTCCCCTTATTGTACTTTTGGCTCCCGTACCTAGAATCTCTATCTGTTTTTCCTAGTTTTTATAAAGGTGGCGACTCTGTTTTAATGATAACCGCTATCGTGTGGCGATGTTCCTAGCCATGGGAATATCCACGATCTTGGTTTATGAAGCAAACAACCAAACAAACAGTAATGATCAATCTGTATGGCGATACCCCGCCTCAGGGAGGTGTCTATAGTTTTTCGCAACTCTGCTGAGGACTTGAGAGCCATAGCCAGAAAGTTCGACATAGGATTAATACATGCTTTATTTGATTCATTTATCATATGCATTGAGCAGGCAACCTCGTTGAGTTCACCTAATACCCCGGCATGTCACGAGCTATGTTAGGGGTTCCAGCGAACTCCACAGTCACTTGTACCTAGTGGTATATCAAAAAGGAAACCGCCTGATTGCCGCAAATGATGGGCCGACAGAAGGACTGGTGCCCTTTGACAACGGAGCACCCTTAAGACTACCCAAACCTTACATGTGTTAGAAAGCCATAGAACCTATCAAACTAAGACAGGAGCCCACAAGTTAAGGAATTTTCATGCATTTCGTCTTCAAGTTCTTCCTCACACCCTGTATCATTTGTTATTGTAACATCTCTTTCTGTGTAGAAGGGTTGGGATTTTCGGCCCGAATCCTAACCCTATACAGCCAAGTACTGACTCACAGGTATTTTACATTTTAAGCAGGCACAATAGGTAAGCCAAGAAAGCAACCACAACCAATTTTATACTCTTACAACACCCGACGTCACACCAAACAGAGATCTTTGCATCTGTCTCGTCTACCGTCTTCGCCTACCAAAACACCTTCACCGCAACGGTCCCAATCACTTCCAGGAACTTCGCAGTCATCCTCTCAACAAACCTGATCATCCACTAAATTCCAAGCTTCATCAAGCAATCCTCCCACTCTCATGGCAGACAATGACGCCACTATTGCCAATCTCCAAGCTCAAATCGCTACTTTGCTAGCAGAGAAAGCTGCAAGAGATGCTGAGGACGAAGAAAACATGGTAGAAGATGAGAATCCTCTTAAAGTAATAACGACAGAAAATCTGGAACTGACCAAGCAAGTCAAGGAGATCAAACATGCTCTGGCCCGTTCACAAGGAGATCAAATCCTGGACTTTGAAGGACTCTGCCTCTTCCCGGATTCTCAATTGCCTGAAAGATTCAAAATGTCAAACATTGAGAAGTTCAATGGGACTGGCAACCCCACCAGCCATGTCCGCCATGTTATCAACACGCTGAAGCCAATGGGATTGAACGACGAGCTCATTGCTCAATTATTTCAAAGAACCCCCACTGGAAGTGCCCTTGATTGGTTCCTCACTTTGGAGTTTGTACATTATCATACTTGGCCAGAATCGCCAATGCTTTTGTCAAGCAATATGCGTACAATGTCCAAATTGAGCTGACCACTCGAGATTTGAAGATGACCAAGTAGGAGTTAAGTGAAGACTTTGTGACCTTTGTAGCTATATGGAGAGAAAAGGCTGCTAGAATGAAGAACCGCCCCTCCGAGGAAGACCAAGTAAGGATAGTCGTCAAGAATCTGCAGCCTACGTATCTCAAGCATATTTACACACAGGCTATCACAGATTTCAAACGCCTGCATGCTGCCTGCATGCTACTGGGCTACAGATTCAAGAAGGGATCAAACTGGGACTCATTGGAAAAGAGGAAGCTCCTCCACCTAAGAAAGCCTTCCAAAGCTGTACATCTCATGCACCCGTAAACGCTCTTAGCTCAACCTCCCCACAAGACCCTTTCCAAGCCAGCCATTCCTGAAGCCCAAGCCGACCTCGCCGCAACTTTAGCCCTCTCTACATGACTCTCTCCCAAGCCTTAACCATCCTAAGCCGTCAGGGGCATCTTAAACCCTTGAGCAAACCACCTCCTCAACCACCCTATGGCCCAAACCATAACCCTAACAAGCAGTGTGCCTACCATCAACACTCTAGGCATGAGACAGACAACTGCATGCATCTTCGACATGACATTCAAGATCTGTTGATAGTCGAACCATAAAACCTCCACAACCTGATGCACAAACCAAACCACCCCACAATACTGAACCACCCCAAAATATCAATCTCATAAACCTGACTCACAACCTCCTATACAACCCTAGACAGTACATTGTCCAAAGCACCCAAGCCAAGCCAACCATGGCCTTTCCAAAGGAGAATGAATGTCTCATGATGGAGGAAGAAGAAAACAATGAGTCCGATCAATCGGAAGTAATCGATCCCGATGTGTCTGACATGAGTGGCGAAGAAGAGCAAGCAAAAGAGGAAAGGCTAAAGAAATGGAAAGAAGATTCCTGGGCAAAACACAATTTGGAGGATCCCGACATTCCATTTGTTGAGGATGACGAATGGCTACGCATCTGGTTCGAGAATAGGAAGAAGGAAAAGGAGAGGGTCATCATGATGAGAAGGCATGCCTGCTTCGAGCCTGCCCAAATAGTGGTACCCATCAATCATCTGAAAATCCCAGCGCCTCCCATTGTCTGGGAAACAATCAACCTTATAGAAGAAGTTGAGGAATTCCAAATGCAGCCGTGGGTCAATCCCTTCGAAGAATGTGGCTATAGTCAGTGGATAGAATAAGAAGAAGATCTAGACATCATATACACTGATCCATACAAAACAGGGGAAAGTGACTTTAATGAAATAGAAGGAGAATATTACGATCTGCTAGATGAAATCTCCTTAGCATCACTATTCAATCAAGTGGAAGTAGCTGATGACTGCTCAACTAACAAGAAGGAAGAAGAGGTGGTAAAAGCCCAGGCTGACATTTCTATTTGGGGACTGCTCATGTCTCAAGGAGGTAGCCACCGCGTAAGCTTCAAAGATGGACCCAGTTCAAAGGCTCTGTTTGGCAAAGAAGAGGGCGAAAAAGAGTATAAAATTGCAAAAGGCAAATAAAATGACCCTGACATGCTGCAGTAGTTAAGAAGTTATGACATGGCAAAAACATTGAAAATTGCTTTCCTTTTCTAAATGAAACTAGAACATGTTTTGGGCCCTGTTTGGGCCTTTCATTTCTGCTAAGTGAATTCTTGTTTCATTTCTTAGATTATGCTTATTCAAAATTGCGATTGCCATATGCTATCGTCTCTTTGCCAAATAAGGGAAACTCTAAGGGATCAAGTACTTTGTGTCAATGACAAAAGGGAAAGAAAGGATAAACTTTAGTTACTTGAGAAACTAGGTTTTTGTCAAAACTTAGAAAGAAGACACTATCTCCGTGAGAACACTTAGAGTTAGCTTGCCTATTACGAAAGTACAAATACAAAGGAAATTCATAAAAATATCTCCACCAAATTCCTTTTCAAAGTATAGAAAGCCTCTTGAGAGAAACGCTCGTTGGGTAACCCAAGCAAAAGTAAGAGCAAAAGCCTGCTAGGGCAAGAAAATGCAAAAAATGCAGCCTAGGCAAAAGTCAAAGCATTCAAAGGAAAGCTCGCTAGAGACTCAACCTCCATTAGGTAACCTAGGCAAAATCAAGAGCACGAAAAACCAAGAGTGTAAACCCAACCTCAGAGGTGGTGATTTTTGGAACTACGTAAAAGGCCTGATTCCCTGATTGGGATATGTAGGCAATCTCGCTTCGAGATGCGGCCCAAACAGTTGGAGATAAGGAAAAGCATCAAGAGATTTGTACTCAATGATGGGTGTGCTAACCCTGCATATTGAGCTCACAAAAGATAAGTATGCCTCTCTCGAGGGATTAACAGCAGCAAAAGACACAAGAACCATCGTTCATCCCTTCTGACTCAGGAGTCATTGACACAACAAACAAGATATCTCAAAGACTCCCGAAATTGGCAATAAGGCTATAGGATGTGGCAAAATCAAAACCAAGCATAAGAAGGAAGAGAAAGGAGGAAGCCACTTGGCCAAAATGAAATCTAGCTAACGGCCGAAGGATGGATTCCTCAGCCGCGTGATCAATTCCTCGGCCAATATTTCATTTCACAAAGATTTCTACATATTTTCAAACTCTGGGTAAAAACAGCAATTACTTGTTCAAGAAGCCATGTTCCGACTATCGCATGCATACCTAAGGCATTCAAGGGGCATGAAAAGCTTTTCTCATTTCATAAACAAAAGCTTGATTACAAAATCATCATTGTGGTTGCTTTCACTATACAAATACAGTTTCTGCTTGTCTTTTTGCTAACCATGTACAGGAGAAGAAAAAGATCCTAAAGCTAGTCATGACGGCGCCTCCAAGACGACCTCTGAGATGAAGATGGGAATTGCTCGCTAGCTCCCACATCCTCCCTACCAGCAACTGGTACTCGCTTAGCCTCAAGCTGCAAGGACAAGCATGTAAACACTCAAATTCAAGAGAAGATGCAAAAGCAAATGCATGAGGGAAAACCATACCTCAAGGATCCGTCGGCGTTGCCTCCGAACCAAAGCCTCAGCACTTTGATAGGCACCTAACCATTCCTGTATAATCTCAGCGGGTACCTGTACAGATAACCAACCATTTCAAACATCGAAACACGAGATAAAGCAGGGAGACCAAGTCAGAAATGAGCTAATACCTGTGAAAACCCGGCTGGCAGTGTGTAAAGCTGAGTCGAACAAGGGGTAAGCGCCAAGCGCTCCTCCTCTCCATCATCAGAATGGAAGGAGACAAAGGAAGGGGCCCATGGCCAAACGGGAGCAACAGGAGGAGCTGCAGCAGCTGGGGCCAAGTAAAAACGGCAATACTCCATATAGTCTCCCGCCTGGAGAAGCAAACCTGCCTAGTCTCTAATTCGAGCATTCCTCAAATCTTCCTTAGACATTGAGGAAGTGGATCTCATCGACGTCGGAGGAACGAACTGAAGAGCCTCGGCACATGGACGCCACTGGCTAGCCACTCTATCACCCAGGAACCAAGCTCGGCAAAAGGGACCCTCAAGCAAGCTGCGAGTACGGTCCAAGACTCTGGAGCGTGCAAGAGGAGCGTCTTCAGGTGCGCTACTCCAAGGATCGAAATGCACCTGCAAACAAGGTCGAATCAGCCACAATACAAGGATATGGAAATCTAAGGACAAGGAATACAAAGGGAGAAGAGAGGCACCTAGCCGACCGCCAATCGGTCCAAAACTCGCCGCCACTCGGGAAGGCTCAGAACTGGCGACCGCAGCTTCCGTTGGCCCACCAACCATCGTTCGTAGCAAGGAATATAGTTTGCATCCTCATGTCTAGTGTCAGTAGGAAACTGGAGAAGATGTTCAAAAGCCCAGAGCTGAAAAATGGATTAGCAAAACAAGTTCAAAACTAGGAGAAGCCAAAACAGGGAAGGAGGTAAAAAGGAAGAATATATACCTCAAGCACCCGATAGTGACCGCCAAGGATGGGACTCTTGTCTCGCGAATTGGCTCCGAGATTGCCATACAAGGTAGCCAAAGAAGACGCTCCCTAGTCAAACTCTCGAATAGCCTCCAAGTGCTGCAGAGGAGCCAGAAACTGCGTATGCACCGAACCAGCCTTGTTGGCAAACAACGTTTGCCCAAGGAGATAGAGAAGGAAGGCTCGTGTCAGCTGTTCGACGCTCACTTGAGTAAGGATGTCAGCCTTCATGAAAGTTTTGCTCAACCAAGCGACGTCAACGTGGCCTCGAGAACGAAGAGGGGGCACCTTGCCCAAGAACCACTCCAAAGCCCCTACTCGCTCCCAAAGCCTGGGGTCAACTTGAAGAGGAGTTCCACCTACTCGTAGGCAAGTAAGCAATGAAAAGTCACATGGCGTAATCGTCATCTCACCAGCAGATGGGAAGTGGAATGTTTTGGTGGTGTCCCACCATCTCTCTACCAACGAAGTCATCAACGACCAGTCAATCTTCGGAAGGTTGAGACCCAGGATGAATGTCTCGAAACATGCAACTCGCACTAACTCTCGGACTGGCTCAGGCAATGCTAGGAACCATTTGTGCACCTCCTTACCTCCTCCACGAGCCTCCAATCTCTTGTTTCTCTGCAAAAATCCACCACGACTGAAGGGAGTTAATCTCATGATTGCATAAACAAATAAAAAAGGCTAGGGGCATCAAATTAACGTTTAAAAGCATGCATTGCCTAAATAGGGGCAAGGGTATTTTAGTCTTTTTAAACAAAACAATTTTGACCCAACCACGGGTCCTTCTCACTCATGCCCCTAGCTAAAAGGGATTTCATCCTGAGAATGAAATTCATCTTTAAATCATGCGATATTAAAATCCGAACGAAAGTAAGACTTACTTTTCAGGAAACTTACCGGAACATTGAGGACGCGCAGGTGCTACTCAGGCTCTCTACGAACTACCTCGGCCTCTGGGCCGCCAACAGGAGAGCGGTACTGCAAGAAACCGCCATAACCTAACCTACGCGAGGGAAGAACGTAGGTAGCAGCGTCAAACGAACCCGGCTCCTCAATCACTTCCTCGTTGGAAGAAGGGTACTCACCTACCGGAAGGTGCGAAGAAGAACCCGCAATATCCGTAGAGGAGGATGGCGGCAAGTCGACGGAGGGTGGTGTGGCCATCACGTTTGAAGCAGGAGAGAAAGCAACAACGACGACGACCAACAGCAACCGAGAACAACGGCAAGCAGTGGTGGTCGGAGGGATGACGGCGGCCGGACGACGGTGGTTGGAAGAACAGGGAGACGGAGGAGTTTCGGATGAGAGAAGAAGGAATGAATGAGAAAAGAAAAGAATGAGCCGTAATATCGATTAAACCGAACTTAAATCGATTTTCTGACCTTTGGCTTTCTCACGACCGGGACTTCGATCCCTCGGCCGAGATATTGATACTTCGGCCAATGGATCAATTTCCTGGCCCTACAATCCATTCCCCACATCAGCATTAGATTTTGCTCAATGCATTAAATCAGGCAATTATGAAATTCTAGGTCCTCGACCAACAGAAAAGGAAAAAGCCTTGGGGGCACTCTCGAGCGAATACCATATGGTCAAAATAAGCCTTGGGGGCATCCCCGAGCGTATAGAATCAGTAATGAAGCCAGTTTGGAAATTCCCTGAAGCTCTCTCTCTCCACAACAGCAAGCTCGCAACTATTGGTCGCTTGACCGCTAAGGATTGTCAAACCCGAGCTTTTGCTCCCCAAAGCTCATAGATCCACTGTCTCGAGCTCCGTGCCCTACAACAGTCAAAGATGTTCAACAGCTCTACTATCATCGCCTCTACTCATTGCCGGCAAGCTTGCCATCCCTTAAACAGCTTCGTACTTACCCAGCAGCTCTATGCTCATAAAGCGGCTCTACGCCCGTACTAACTACTATCAGGTCACTCAGCAGCTCTATGCTCGCCATCAGCAGCTCTATGCTCAACAGCCCCGAGCCCATCATCTCAGCATCTTAGCAGCTTCACTACCTCTCAACAGCTCATATCCCAACAGCTCCACGCTCGCTATCAGCAGCTCAACTACTTCAGCAACTCCATCCTCGCCATCAGCAGCTCCACGCTCACTATCCCAGCAACTCCGTTATCACTATCAGCAGCTCTAAGCTCACTCAGCGGCTCTACGCCCACCATCTCAGCGGCTCTATGCCCGTATTCACCAAGTCATTCAGCGGCTTTGCGCTCGTGCTCACTATCATCAATCTACTCAGTAGTTCTACACTCGCTCACTCAGTGGCACCACGCCCGCACTAGTCATCCCAGTAGCTCCGAAGCTCCCTATCAGCCAAGCAGGCTCTACGCCCATCAGCGGCTCTACGCCCATGTTCACCATTGGCCAAAACATCTCCAAGCTAACAACCTCAGCGGCTCTACACCCATATTCACCCTCCCAGGGGCTCTACGCCCATATCCACCATCTCAGCGGCTCCATGCTCGTATTCACCATCCCAATGGCTCTACGCCCGCATCCACCATCTCAGCAGCTCCACGCTCGCTATCTCAGCAGCTCCACACTCGCTCAGCGGCTCTACGCCCGTGCTCACTAAGCTCACTCAGCAGCTTTAAGCTCGCTCAACAACTCTATGCTCGCTACTCATCAGCTTCACATACTCAGCGGCTCTACGCCCATTATCTCAACTGGCTCTACGCCGTAAACAATCCTCAACTGGCTCCACGCCACCCTCAACAAGATACCATCTATTCTCAAGCTCTACGCTTGAATGCTCAAAATACAACATTTTGAATGCTCGAAACTCTTCGAATGCCCAACCACTGTGTACTGGATGCTCAAGTTCTATACTTGAACGCTTAAGCTCTATGCTTAAATGCCCAACCACTACATACTGGATGCTCAAAGCCTGTACTTTGAATGCTCCGATTCTACCCTCCAAATGCTCGAGCTCTAAGCTTCGAATGCTCAAGTCCAGAACTTGAAAGAAGCTCTACGCTTAAATCAAACACACACGCACAGTCCTGTGCACATAAGCATCAATTGCATCATCACTATCACATCGAGTCTGCATCATCATATCTGTTCACATCTAACGACCAACATCATCACATACACATACTTTGCATCTCTCTCATGAAACAGGTCAAATCCTGCAATCAACCGGCTCTACGCCTCGGTTTTATTGATCGGTCCAGCACCTCGATCCTTTGGCTCTACGCCAAAATTTATGATGAGAAAGCTCCGTGCACAGACCATCATAATGCAACCAGCTTTACGCCTTGGTTCAAATCACGTCAAGCTCTAAGCTCTGACTCCTTAGGCTCTCGCCTTGTGAATGCAACTGGTTCTATGCCTCAAATCTGTCAAGCTCTTTAGGCTCTCGCCTTGTGACTACAACCAGCTCTATGCCTCAGTTCTATCACCTCAAGCTCTCACCTCATAACTGTAACTGGCTCTGTGCCTCGGTTCCCTGATCTCAACGCTCTGTGCTCTAGTTACTGGCCATACGCCCCTCATTTCTCAAAATCGGCATCTAACTCATCTCCAGAAGATGGCTTGGGTTCCACCCCATATCTCAAAACCGGTGTCCGATTCATCCCCAGCAGATGGTTTGGATTCCACCCCATTACATCAATTCCTTCCGGCTCATTCGCAAGGATAGGCTACTCTACCGAGCTCCCCTCAGTCAAACTAAGGATGATCCAGAAAAGCAAACGACTCACCCACTGTGTATTGATCTACCCCAAAATTCTGGAGATGCTCACCGCAAAAATTTCCCCGGCAGCCCCGTGCTCCTTCAACTACCCTTCGCCAAAATCCTGGCTAAGCCTAGGTACGTTACACTACAGCTTTTTAAGCCTAAAGGTACATCTTCTGTTTCTAACCATCCAAACTTTTTAACTTTCTTTATTGCCCTTCCGAACTACGGTTGGTCTGAATTTCCCCTGTGGAATACATAGGCAACCTCCCGGCCCAACCATAACTAAAACCTTTTTCAAAAATCCTTGGAATAGTGGTTGGCCAAATTGAGTTGCTTTTACAGCTTTAACTCTTACTTAAACATGTCTCGCGATCTGTCTAAGTTCAGTCAAAGAGGGGTGTAAACACCCCAATTTGGCCTAACGATTATTTCAAGTCCCACCTTGGAACCATCCCGATGATGAAATGGATACAGTGATTGCTGATTGCTTTCTTGAGAACCTTAGGACTTTTGGTAAGAACATTGGGTCACTTAGAGGACCCAATCAGAGCCATACAGCCTTTCAGACAGAAAATACAGAAGCCTAGGAGAATCCATCTATCAGCCGTAACATCGATCTCACGGTCTTAACATCATTTCCTCACCCGAGCAACCTGTTGCTAGCAAAATCTCCCTGAGAGATCAATCTCTCGGCCGCAAGATCTATCCTTCGGCCGAGACATCCATTCCTCGGCCGTGTAATCTATTACTCGGCCGCCAGATCGTCCTTTTTCCAGACTCTGGAACGTTCTGTCGATTGTTTGATCCAACTACACTACCTCTCCGATGCGTTCGGGCCACGTTCAGAGATTACGACGTAGAGTTTGAATTGCATTGCAATTGCAATTGCAATCGTGCCATTTGATTGGCCGGAGTGAGTCACCAATTGCCTATATAAAGGGCCTTTGGACTCTGAAAATAGGACCATGAAATTAATAAGAGAATACACCCTCTCAAGCTCTGATACTTTGTCAAAACTCTCTCTCAAACCCACTCTTCAAAAGCCCTAACCTCCCGAAGGCAGCCGTCAATCCGACAATCAAACCCCGAAGTTCAAACCCTAACCCTAGGGTTTTACGAGGAGCAATCAGTCAATCACACCCAATCCAAAGCAATCAAGCAACTGAGGGATCAAGGTGGTGAGGCCCAACGGCCTCTGGTTTGTTTTACTTATCGTATTTATGATTAATCGTAACATTTAATCATCTGTTAATTTTTCTGTCTAGTGTGAGGAAGAACACCGACCGGGGCTTCGATCCCTCGGCCGGTACATAAAACCAGGAGGATCCCTCGGCCGTGACATCCATTCACCGGCCGCGGGATCCATCTCCCTGGGACAGCTTTGTTTGTTTTGCTTTCTGATGCATGCTTTACTTATCGCATTGGCTCACCCTTTTCTACTTAAAGGTTAAAAACAAACTACATGTTAGAATTAAACGAAGCATGTATATGTCTTATGTTGAACGATTAAGGGCCAGTCTTACGGCTGGGCAGAGAGGGGTGCCTAACACCTTCCCCTTACTGTACTTTTGGCTCCCGTACCCAGAATCTTTATCTATTTTCCTAGTTTTAATAAACTGGGTGGCGACTCTGTTTTGATGATAACCACTGTCATGTGGTGATGTTCCTAGCCATGGGAATGTCCATGATTTTGGTTTACGAAGCAAGCAACCAATCGAGCAATACAACGTGATCAATCTGTATGGCGACGCCCCGTTTGGGAGGTGTCTACAGTTTTTGGCGACTCTGCTGGGGATTTGAGAGCCATAACCAAAAAGTTCAACATAAGACTAATACATGCCTTGTCTAATTCATCTATCATATGCATCGAGCGGGCAACCTGTTGAGTTCGCTTGATATCCCGGCATGACATGGGCTATGTTGGGGGTTCCAGCAAACTCCACAGTCACTCGTACCTAGTGGTATATCAAAAAGGGAACCATCCAATCACCGCCTATGATGGGCTGGTAAGAGGATTGGTGCCCTTTGACAACGGAGCACCCTGAGACTACCAAAACCTTGCATGTATTAGAAAGCTATAGAACTTATCAAACTAAGACATGAACCTACAGGCTAGGAACCTATTTGCATTTTTACTTACAAGAGTTCTTCCTCACACCTTGTATCATTTGTTATTGTAAATAACTCTTTCTGTGCAGAATGGTTGGGATTCTCAACCCAAATCCTAACCCTACACGAACCAAATACTGACTTTCAGGTATTCTACTTTTCAAGCAGGCACAATAGGTAAATTAAAGAAGCAACTTTAGCCAGTTTTATACTCTTACAATACCCGAAGTCATGCCAAACAGAGGTCTTTACAGTCATCTCATCGGTCGCCTTCGCCTATCAAGACACCCTCACCGCAACGGTCCCAATCAATTCTAGGGACTTCGCGGTCATTTTCTCAACAAACCCAACTATCTACCCAATCCCGAGCTTCGCCAAGCAATCCCTCTACCTACATCCCAAAAATGGCAGATAATGATGCTACTATCACCGAGCTCCGAGCCCAAATTGCCTATTTACAAGCCGAGAGAGTAGCAAGAGATGCTGAAGACAAGAAAAATGAGGAAGAAGCAGAAAATCTTCATGAAGTTACAGAAAACCCTGAATTGGTCAAACAAGTCAAGGAGATCAAGCACGCTTTGGCTCGTTCACAAGGAGACCAAATTCTAGAGTTCGAAGGACTCTGCCTCTTCCCAGAATCTCAACTGCCTGAATGGTTCAAAATGCCAAACATCGAAAAGTTCAACGGAACTGGTAACCCTACCAGCCATGTTCGTCATGTCATCAACACTCTAAAGCCTATGGGCTTAACCGACGAGCTCATCGCTCAACTATTTCAAAGAACTCTAACTGGGAACGCCCTCGACTGGTTCCTCACTTTGGAGTTTGTGCACTATCAAACTTGGCCAGAAATTGCAAATGCTTTTGTCAAGAAGTATGCATATAATGTCCAAATTGAGCTAACTACTCGAGACTTGGAGATGACTAAACAAGAATCCAATGAGGACTTTGCTACCTTTGTGGCAAGATGGAGAGAAAAGGCTGCCAAGATAAAAAGCCGCCCTTCCGAGGAAGATCAAGTGAGGATAGTTGTAACGCCCCCATTTTCAGGTTCGTTAATTAAGTGTTTTATTGAATAAAAAGGCTAAGAGTCAAGCTCATTATTACAACGTAAGTCTTACTAGAGTACTTTTTACTACACAAGGATGGAATTTCTAGGGTATTCTACTACTCCACTTCTTCCTCCATCCTAGCAAGCTCTTCGGCTCCAAAAGTCTCCAATGCGTACTGTTCACCTTGCTCATCAATTAACTCTGACACATTATACCAGCGTCGCCCCCAGTATAATATGTCAGGGTCACCAAAAAGGTAACACCGTGAGCTACAAGCTCAATAGAATAAACTATATCCACTAACTCATAACTTATGGCAAGGAAATATATAAACAAATACACATGCTCATTCAACAACATAGATAAACAATGATACATCTATATTCGATATCTTTTAGCGTTGGTGTCATGTCTTTTCGTGTTTCTCCTACGCGACTCATCGTAGACTGTGTCACATTTTCACTCTTACCAAAAATCACATTTTCCACGTTTCTTTCACAAATTGTTACTAATGAGGCTACCAAGTCCGGCTCCATTAGCAACACTCACAATGGCTACCAAATCCGGCCAATCATGGTTTACAAAATCCATTTCAATCTTGCATTGATCCCTTTTCGCGGAGGATCAAACCATATTTCCACATGAGACTACCATGTCCGGCCCCATTGGAAATCTTCGCAATGAGCTACCAAGTCCGGCTACATTACGGTTTTCGAAACACTTACACAATGACTACCAAGTCCGGTCATTATGTAATTTCAAAATATTTTCCGCAGGTTAATCCCATCTTTTCTTTGACCACACCCTAGGTGTCATGTTTCTACTTTCTCGGTTTTCGTGTCTCGTTGCATGCAATGACTCCGCGGTAATTCATTTCACAATTTAAGTAATCTTGAAGCTAAACTAGCAAGATCATTCAACTCTATATTAGATAGCATGCTCATTTTGTCACATCGTCATACTCACATTTAATCACACAAGGTTAAGCATAGTGCCACATGGACGGACACCTTTGGAGTGATAAATCACTTATGCTTTATCAACAACAAGTAGTCAAGTAATCACATAATCATGCTCACATTCATTCTAAGATTAAAACAGCTTAATCCTAAATCATGCTTTCTTAAGTTCAAAACAGCATATGTTTATTGAGTGTTCTAACGTTAAGCTATTCATGCCATGGTTAATCAAGATAACAACTTCTAAACATTTCTAATCATGCTTAGGGAAAGTAGCTCGTATAATCTACGTATGCTCGAGATTTCAAGGTGTAGAATAATTCACTTTCATTTCGAAATACGCATGCAATACGCTATACTTAGATCTTTGAAAGTAGAGGAAAATTATACTATACTTAAAGAGTAATCTACATATACGTAGAGAAAAGTAGATATAGAATATCTACCGTTCTTCTTGGCGGTAGTCGGCTACGGATTAGGAAAATAGTACGTCGGACGGAGTAACGGCTTAGGAATGGCTTCGCTAGCTTCGAAAGAGAAAGGTTTCTCTCGAAACTTGATCTTGACTAATACTACTAACACTTTTGTATCGGTAGGGTGGTGGAGTGGCGGCTTAGTGGCGGCACTAGAAGAGTTTCTTGAAGAACTAGGGAAGAACTTCAAGAACAACTAAGAACTAAGGAAGAACAACAAGAACAACAAGAACACTTAGACTTTCTAGAGAGAAGTTGGAGCAATGCTTGAAGGTGTGAGTTCAAAGGCTAGAAATGGCTTGCTATTTATAGGCCAAGTTGGTCTATTATCCAAGAGGCAATATTTCCCCTAACATTTGTTATCCAATGGATCATAGATTGACTAGATTTGATTGTCCTTAGATTGGATGAGGTGTTGCACTAAAGGACATGACTAGGCTTATTGTACACTTGCACACATCACAAATCTCTCTCTCCCTCTCTCTCTCCCGGCCTCTCTCTCTCCCATCTCTCTCGGCTCTCTCTCTCTCTCTCTCTCTCTCTCTCTCTCTTTGGTCCAAAGAAGGTACAAGGGTTTGAAAGACTAATAGATTTTCTCTTATTCTTTCTTCTAACCTAGGACAAGGTTTAAGTTTCTTTAATGGGGTTTGTGTCTAGTCTAGAATAGAAAATAAGATATGGTAGTCCTTTAGGGTTGAAAGAATAAGAAACCCTAGATATGGTGGTACAAGGTGATGCAATAAGATGATGTAGGGAGATATGGAAGTACACTAGTCACACACATCACTCTCTCTCTCTCCCTCAACCGGCCTCTCTCTCTCTCTCTCTCTCTCTCTCTCTCTCTCTCTCGGCCATACTCTCTCTCTCTCTCTTGGACACCTAATGGAGAAAGGACAAAGGGTTGGTAGTTGACTAAGTGAAAGAGTAAGGTTTTGGTGTAAGGCTTGACATGGCAAGGAAGATCTAGTATTTTAGTCCACCTCATGTCCTTTAAATCTTTCATCTTTCATTAGTACATGTACATATATATATATAACTAGGGTTTTTGGTAGAAGAAGATCAAGAAGGTACATGCATATCTCTCTCTCTCTCTCTCTCTCTCTCCTATCTCTCTATCTCTCTCGGCCTCTCTCTCCTCTCCCTCTCCCGAATTCTCTCTCTCTCTCTCTCTCTCTCTCTCTCTCTCTCTCTCTCCTCCTTCCTTGGTTAAAAGAAAGACTAACTAAAAGGACAATGTACCCTATGATCTCATCTTGGACTTTTAAGTCAAAATTTCCTATTAAACTATGTCAAAATGCCACCTATGTACTTATATACTATATACTAATACATAGTATCCTAGGATGATGTAAACATATCATATACTTTAATTAAATAAGTACATATCATATCTAGGAAAGAATTAACTAATTTAACCTAGTACTATAGCTTAATATGGTTTTATGGACCAATGGATTATAAATCCCCTAACATTTATTAACCAATGGTTAAAGGATGAAAGTACTAAACTTATATAACCTATCTATAATAGTACAATGACTCATGGTGAATCTAATTAAACTAATGGACCTTGTACTAGGTAGAAAGGTTAACCTATCGTCCAATGGTTAATAATTCTCCTAACTTCTATCGTCCAATGGGTAAAGATGGTAAGTAATATATAATCTTATAAAGTGTACCTATCAATCTCGTCACAATATCCAAGGTGTAAATCTATGGTCCAATGGATAAAGATTATCCTAGTATCTATCGTCCAATGGGTAATAGATCAAGGGTTGACTTTTGGTCAAGGTCTCACTTAGGGTTCAAATGGTTCAAAGGTTCGATTAGGCTACTCTAACAATTAGTTGGAAGCTAGCTAGGCTTGCTAAATAGGACAACTTAGGGTTTACTATCTCACTTGTCTTTAGAAAAAGACTAAATCGCAAGGCGAAATGAAATTAGGTTTGAATCGAATGAATCTAATTATGACGAATTATTTGAAAATAAGGAATTTATAGAGTCAATATAATAATCAACGAGATTTTTATTTACTGAAAATCGGAGTTGTTACAATAGTTGTCAAGAACCTGCAGCCCAAGTACCTCACCCACATTTACACTCAGGCTATCACCGACTTCAAACGTCTACACGCCACTGGATTACAAATCGAAGATGGAATCAAGCTAGGTCTCATTGGGAAAGAAGAAACCCCTCCACCCAGAAAAACCTTTCCAACCCGTGCATCTCCTGCCTCCATCAACACCCTTAACTCAGCCTTACCACAAGACCCTTTTCAAACTGGCTCATCTAGAAACACAAATCGCCCTCGTCGCAATTTTGACCCACTCTATATGACTCCATCCCAAGCCTTAGCCATCCTAAGTCGCCAAGGGCATCTCAGGCTCTTGAATAATCCACCTCCTCAGCCACCTTATGGCCCAAGCTATGACGCCAATAAACAATGTACATACCACCAACACCCTGGACACGAGACAGACCGCTGCATGCGTCTTCGTCATGACATCCAGGATCTCATTGATAGTCAAGCTATAAAACCCCCTAAGCCCAATGTGCAAACCAATCCACTTCTCGCTCACAACAACGAACCACCACCTCAAAATATCAATCTCATAAGCCTATCCAATAGCCCCGCATATAATCCTACCCGACACATTATCCCAAACGCCCAAGCCAAACCATCCCTAATCTTCTCTAAGAATGGCGAATGCTTCGCAACAGGAGGAGAACCCCACATCTATGCCATTGATGATGGGGATTGGTGGTTGGACATGCGTCAAGCCCTGCCAAGTGATTGGAAAGTTGGAAAAATTGAGCCTGCTGATCCTTGGGGCACCCAAGAAGAAGAAGTGGGTCACCTCACCCGAAGCGGAAGGGTATATAAACCTCCTAAACTAAGTGGGGAAAGTTCAACCTCAACACGAGTAATGGAAGAAGAAGAAGAAGAAAGCCAAAGGACCGAACCTGAGGAAGATAGGGTGCTAAGACAACTAAAGAAAATCCAAGCTGATATCTCTATTTGGGGATTGCTTATGTCCTCCTACGAGCATCGTAACTCCTTCTTCAAAACCTTGGGGAAAGCCAAAGTTCCCATCGACATCACCCCCGAAGAACTTGTGGGTTTCATAATGGCGTCAAAGGCTCCAAAACCGACAATAGCTTTCACTGACAAGGATCTACCTCCTGAAGGACCTGCACACAACAAACCTCTCTACATTTCACTTAAATGTCTCACTAAGTGGATCCCACTGGTCTTGGTGGATAATGGGTCTGCTTTAAACGTATGTCCTCAAAGGACCCTCGACAAGCTAGGGGTAAGCACCACCGACATACGCCCTTCAAGCCAGGGCGTAAGGGGGTATGACAATTCAAAGAGAAAAGTGGTTGGGTGTGTCACACTGCCAGTATAAGTGGAAAAGATCAAAAGAGATGTAGAGTTCCATGTAATGGACATACCAGCCACCTTCAACCTCTTATTGGGAAGGCCATGGCTACATGACACTGGGGCAGTACCCTCTACTTTGCATCAAAAGGTCAAGTTCGCAGCAGATGGAAGGGTTGTCACCATTTTAGGGGATTCATCAATTCGAACTCATTCTGACACACACCTGTCCAAGAGGTAGGAACCGAGGAAACCTTCCTTACTGGATTCAGTCTTGAGGAAGCAACTGCTATGCAAGCCCTGATGGCTGAAAGAAACTTCTACATAAGCACCCCTACCATATGGATGATGAAGAAACAAAACTACCTCCCTGGGTTGGGTTTAGGCAAAAGATCACAAGGCATCCCGCAAATGATTGATCCCCCGCATAACCAATACACCTTTGGTCTTGGCTACACCCCGACAGAAACCGAGGTAGAAAAGAAGAGAAGCATGGAAAAGGCTAAGGCAAGAGGAAGCAGGGTGGTCAAAGAAGAGAAACTCATGATCCCAAAAACACTCAATGGTTGGTTTGTAAGAGAAGGAGAAGACTTTCCATTCTGTGGCTTCGCAGAAACATGGGAAGACGAAATTACCAAGCAAAGGTACCCTGGAATGCAAATCTTCTTTGATCAAGAATGGACTGACAGTGACATGGAAGAAGAACCAACGAATTCATCTCCTACTCCCAAAGACTGGATTGAGGTGCTAGATGAGTTTGACCTAAAGATTCTGTTTGACAAAGAGGGTGAAGAAGAGTATAAAACTGCAGGAGAAAAAGGAGCCACTCCCGAGATACTGCAGTAAATCGCATGACAAAAACATTGCTTTCAATTCTTAAAGACGAGCTAGGACATGTTTTAGGCCCCTGTTTGGGCATTATCTACAACTAAATAAATCCCCATTTCATCACTTTTATGCTTGTTAAATGATTCCATCTTTAAAATGTGATTGCTATACACTACAATCTCTCTGCCAAAGATAAAAGGATTTCAAGAATCTAAAATTATTTATGTTGACCGACAAAAAGGAAAGAAGGGACGAGCCCTGATTACTTAGAACTAGGTTTTTATCAAAACTCAGGAAGAAGACGCTATCTCCGTGAGAACACTTAGGGTTAGCTTACCCATTGTGAAGGTACAAATGCAAAAGGAGATTCGTAAGAACATCTCCATCAAATTCCTCTCCAAAATACTAAAACCCTCTTAAGAAAAAAAAAATGCTCGTTGGGTAATCTAAACACCCAAGCAAAAGTAAGAGCAGAGCCTGCTAGGACAAGAAAATGCGAAAAAATGCAGCCAAGAGAAAAGCTCGCTAGGGACTCAACCTCCATCAGGTAACCTAGGCAAAACTTAGAGCATGTAAAAGGAAAAACCAAGAGTGAAAACCCAACCCCCAAAGGTGGTGATCTAGGAACTACGTAAAAAGGCCTGATTCCCTGATTGGGATACGTAGGCAATCTCACGTCGAGATGCGGCCCAAACATTTGGAAGAAAGGAAACAATCAAAAGGTTTGTACTCAATGATAGGCATAGCTAACCCTGCGTATTGAGCTCACAAAAGATGAGTTAGTTGTTTTCCAGGGAATTGGCGAAAACAAAGACATGTGAGAATCATCGCTCGTCCTCTCTGACTCAAAATTCATCAACATAAAGGACAAGGTATCCTAAAAATCCCAAAAAAAATATGGCAAAGAGGCTGTAGTAACGGCAAAAGCAAATGAAAGCCATGAGTCAAATTCAAGCATAAAAAGGAAGGAACGCCATTTGGCTGACACAAAAATCCAGCTTCTTCAGGAAATAGAAGTAACGGCCGAAGAATGGAATTCTCGGCCGAGCAATCCATTCCTCAGCCCATGTTTTAATCTATTACAAAAAGTATCTTAGGAAAAACACAAATCATAATACTTGCCCACACTCGCTGAAGTTGCTTCATAAAAATACAAATATCCATTGTCTGTTTTAGAACTAACAAATACAGGAAAAAAGAAAGCTACTGGCCATGGCCTCTCTTGGGTGCGGGGCGGGAAGAAGAAGGACGAAAGCACTCAGGAACAGGGACGCTATCCTTTGTCCCTCACCTTCGCCATCAGCTCCATCACCAGCTTCAGCATCTCCATCACCAGCTCCGGTACTCCCACCCTCACTAACTCCAACACTCTGAGTAACCGACACTGTCGGCACCCGCTCCGCTTCAAGCTGCAGAGACACAGGATATGGACATTCAGTTTCACATGAAATGTGGGATGGAAAAAGAAGAAATCAAAGGATATATACCGCGACTATCCGGCCTCGCTGCCATCGAGCCAAGGCCTCTGCGCTCTGGAATGCACGCAACCATTCCTGAACAACATCAGCAGGCACCTGCAGAGGAAGCAATTACATATACAGCAAAGCAAGTAAAGATTACTGAAGGGAACCAAAGTAGAATCCACAATATTACCTGTTGAACTCCGGCGGGAAGCACGTAGAACGACGTAGCACACGGTGTCAGCATCAAACGCTCCTCTTCTCCATTTGCATTGTGGAAAGAAATAAAGCTGGGGGCCTGTGGCCAAACAAGAAGAGCAGCAGCGGCAGTAGCAGTAGGTAGGGTCAGCGAGGCCAAACGGAAGGCCGAATAATCTCCTGCCTGAAGAAAGCTCATGGCTAGCTGTCTCTCAAGAGCAAGAAGCAAGCTCTCTCCTGTCAATAGATGAGTAGACCTCATGCCAGCTGGAGGAGGAAGAGGAACAAGCTACAATGCGTCAGAGCGTGGAAAGTACTGACTCGCTACCCTCTCCCCAAGGTACCAAGCTCTCAAAAAAGGCCCCTCCAAGAGGAAATGCTGGCTGTCCAAAGCCCGGGCCGAGGTCAACTCCAAAGGAGCATTGTCGAGCAAAGTGCCCCATGGATCAAATCGCACCTGTAATGAGGGAAATAACATCAAAATAACAAAATGAAGGAATTGCATGAAAATCAGAGAATAGAGAGACATCGTACCTGATCCGCCGTCAGGCGATCCAAAACTCGCCTCCAAGCTAACAAATCCATGGCAGGCGACTGTGTCCTCCGGACCCCTTTCAATCAACGGGCCGCCTGCGGAACAAACCTAGGCTCAATATGCCTAGTCGGAGGAGGGAATTGTAGCAAATATTCAAAGGCCCAGAGCTACAAGATAAAAGGCGAGCGTGAGATATAGAGAACGAAGCAATAAAAGAACGATAAAGAAAGTCAAAAGTATATACCTCAAGAACGCGGTGATGCCCGCCTAGCGACAAACTGACACCTCGGGAACAGGCACTCAGGTGCCCATACAGCGTAGCTAAGGCTGGAGTCCCCCAATCAAACTCTGCTATAGTATCCAAATTGACCAAGGCGGCTAAAAACTGGACATGCACCGAATTCTCCTTGTTGCAAAACAGAGTTTGCCCAAGGAGATAAAGCAGGAAAGCTCGTACCAGCTGAGAAAAGGGAACCTCTATCAGGATATCAACTTGATCAAACTCTTCCCGAAGCCAGGTATAGGTGATGTGACCGCTCTCTGACACACGAGGGGTCTTCCCCAAAAGGTATTTAAGAGCACCCTCTCGCTCGTGGATCCGCGGGTCAATTAGAAGAGGATCACCACCAACTCTCAGACCTGTGAGCAAAGCGAAATCACCTGGAGTGATCGTCATCTCCCCAGTCTTCGGAAAGTGGAAAGTATTGGTGGTGTCCCACCACCGCTCCACCAATGTTGTGGTCAATCCCAACTCCGCCTTCGGAAGATGGAAACCGAGTATCAAGGGCTCAAAGCCAGCCAAAGCAACTGCGTCCTTGGCCTCCTGAGGAAGCCTCTCGTACCACTCAAACACCTGGGGGCAGCTTCCCCACACGCGCAACCTCTCATTTGCCTGACATAATACGAAGGAGAAAATCAATACAAAAACATCGCCTACGCAGGGGGCAACTTCTAAAAACTCAAATTTTCTATCAAATATCAAATTATCATTTCATGAAATCTCATATACAAAAACTATGTGACAGGATGAAATTTTAGCTTCCTATTGATGAAACCAAGGTGCTGCTCCGGCTCCCTGTGTAAGACCTCAGGTGGGACATCACTGAGGGGAGGACGGTATCGCAATGAACCGCCACGCCCAACCAGGTGAATCTGAGGGGCGTATGTGGCAACATCGAACGGCGGAAGAATATCACCTCCCGCATCAGTAGAAACCTCGAGCTCTGTCTCAGGAGGAATAGGTTGTGAGGAGCTCCCCCCAACAGTGGCTCTGCGTCGACTCAAACGTAGGACGCGGGAACTCGAAACTCCGCCAAGAATCGCGGCCTCAACAGCTGGGGCCTTGCCCGTGTCTCTAGACACAGCAGGAACATCGGATGATGGAGGAGGAGGCGGTGGCGAAGCCATGACAGCTGAAGGAAGTGATGACCGGAACCGTGGTGGTCGGAGGATCGACGGCGGGAAGGTGGAAAACGACGGTGGAGGAAGAGAGGGACTGTGACGGTGGCTCGAAAGGGAGAGAAGAATGAGGGATGGAGGAAGAAAGGGTAGAATGACCCGTGAGATCGATTAAACCGAACTTAAATCGATTTTCTGGCTTTTGGCTTTCTCACGGCCGATACATCGATTCTTTAGCCGAGGCATCAATCCTTCGGCCGAGAGAACGATCTCCTGGCCCTTCAATCAATTTCCTCAGCCATATCAGATCATGCTCCATGCACACCAATTCAAGCAATTACGGACTTCTAAGTCTTCAATCAACCAAGTAGCCTTGGGGGCACCCCCGAGCCAATACAGCGTAATCAAAACTAGCCTTAGGGGCATGCCCAAGCATCAAAAATCTCTCTCCACAAACTGCTGGCCGAAGCTCCTACTACATCAAAACAAGACACTCAGCAGCCCTGAGTTCAATACTCCAGCAGCTCCGCGCTCAATAACCTTGTGCACAGGTCGCTCAAGTCATCCAGGCTCTACACCCATATCAACTCACTCAGCGGCTCTATGCCTATACACATCCAGTGGTTCAAGGCCCATCACCATGTCTATCCACTCACCAAACACCGTGACTCCAAGTCCGCTACCTCCACAGGCTCTAAGCCTATGTCTGCCATCTCAACTGGCTCAAAGCCGTAAACAAGACATTATCTCAGCGGCTCTATGCCCATTACCTCAACAGGCTCTACGCCTGTATTCATCAACTCAGCGGCTCTACGCCTTCACCTATCAACTCAGCGGCTCCAAGCCCAGCGTTTCAACTGGCTCGAAGCCGTAACAACCAACTCAGCGGCTCCAAGCCCTCGACTCAGCAGCTCTATGCTCGCTATCACTCACTCAGCGGCTCTAAGCCCACTATCTCAACTAGCTCGAAGCCGTAACAACCAACTCAGCGGCTCCAAGCCCATTATCTCAACTGGCTCAAAGCCGTAAACAAGCAAATCGCAACAGGCTCTATGCCGCCCCAACAATCAAGCCATCTATTCTCAGGCTCTACGCCTGAATGCTCAAAATCTGACATTTTGAATGCTCGAAGCTCTTCGAATGCCCAACCACTGTGTACAGGATGCTCAAGTTATACACTTGAATGCTCAAGCTCTACGCTTGGATGCCCAACCACTGCGTACTGGACGCTCAAAGCCTGTACTTTGAATGCTCGGATTCTGCCGTCCGAATGCTCGAGCTCTACGCTCTGAATGCTCAAGTCCGGAACTTGATAGAAGCTCTAAGCTTAAAACAAACACACACGCACGGGCCCGTCCACATATTGCATCGACATTTTCACATCGAGTCTGCACAATCATATATGTTCACATCTAACAACCATCATCACATATATACACTCTGTATATCTCTCATGAAACAGGTCAACCCTACAATCAACCGGCTCTATGCCTCGGTTTTATTGATCGGTCCAGCGCCTCGATCCTTTGGCTCTACGCCAACACTTATGATGAGAAAGCCCCATGCACAGACCATCAGAATGCAACCAGCTTTACGCTTCGGTTCAAACACGTCAAGCTCTGAAGCTCTGACACCCTAGGCTCTCGCCTTATGTTCAAATACCTGCTCCGCGCTTCGGTCCTATCAAGCTTAAAGCTCCGACACCTCAGGCTCTCGCCTTGTGTTCAATACCAGCTCCGTGCTTCGGTTCCATCCAGCTCTAAGCTCACCTCAGGCCCTCGCCTCAAGATTGCAATAGGCTCCACGCCTCGATCCAATCTCATCTCGCCTCATACCTACAGCAGGCTCCACGCCTCAGTTCTATCACCTCAGGCTCTCGCCTTGTGACTATAGTCGGCTCCGCGCCTCGGTTCCATCAGGTCAGAAATGATCACTCCCCAGGCTCTCGCCTCATGACTACAACCGGCTCCGTGCCTCGGTTCTTTCATCTCCAAAGCTCCGTGCTCCAGTTACCGGCCCTGCGCCCCTCATATCTCAAAAACAAACCGGTGTCCGATTCATCCCCAGCAGATGGTTTGGATTCCACCCCATTACATCAATTCCTTCCAGCTCATTCGCAAGGATAGGCTACTCTACCGAGCTCCTTTCAGTCAAAGTAAGGATGATCAAGAAAAGCAAACGCACCTGCCGTGTACTGATCTACCCCAAAATACTAAGGAAGCTCTCCGCAAAAATTCCCCCGGCAGCCCCGCGCTCCTTCAACTACTCTTCGCCAAAACCCTGGCTCAGTCTAGGTACGTCACACTATGGCTTTTTAAGCCCTAAGGTACGTCTTCTGTCCCTAACCCTCCAAACTTTTTCTTTATTGCCCGAACTACGGTTGGTCTGAATTTCCTTTGTGGAATACGTAGGCAGCCTCCCGGCCCGACCATAACAAAACCTTCTTCAAAAACCCCTTGGAATAGTGGTTGGACCAAATTGAGTTGCTTTTTACAGCTTTGACTCTTACTCAAACATGTCTCGCGATCCGTCTGAGTTCAGTCAAAGAGGGGCATCTATAGACACCCCAATTTGGCCTAACGATTATTTCAAGTCCCACCTTGGGACCATCCCGATGATGAAATGGATACAGTGATTGCTGATTGCTTTCTTGAGAACCTTAGGACTTTCGGTAAGAACTTTGAGCCACTTAGAGGACCCAATCAGAGCCATACAGCCTTTCAGATAGAAAATACAGAAGCCTAGGAGAATCCATCTGTCGGCCGTAACATCGATCTCACGGCCTTAACATCATTTCCTCACCCGAGCAACCTGTTGCTAGCAAAATCTCCCTGAGAGATCAATCCCTCGGCCGCAAGATCTATCTTTCGGCCGAGACATCCATTCCTCGGTCGTGTAATCTATTACTTGGCCGCCAGATCATCCTTTTTCCAGACTCTGGAACATTCTGTCGATTGTTTGATCCAACTACACTACCTCTCCGATGCGTTCGGGCCACGTTCAGAGATTACGACGTAGAGTTTGAATTGCATTGCAATTGCAATCGTGCCATTTGATTGGCCGGAGTGAGTCACCAATTGCCTATATAAAGGGCCTTTGGACTCCAAAAATAGGACCACGAAATTAATAAGAGAATACACCCTCTCAAGCACTGATACTCTGTCAAAACTCTCTCTCAAACCCACTCTTCAAAAGCCCTAACCTCCCGAAGGCAGCTGTCAATCCGACAATCAAACCCCGAAGTTCAAACCCTAACCCTAGGGTTTTACGACGAGCAATCAGTCAATCACACCCAATCCAAAGCAATCTAGCAACTGAGGGATTAAGGTGGTGAGGCCCAACGGCCTCTGGTTTGTTTTACTTATCGTATTTATGATTAATCGTAACATTTAATCATCTGTTAATTTTTCTGTCTGGTGTGAGGAAGAACACCGACCGGGGCTTCGATCCCTCGGCCGGTACATAAAACCAAGAGGATCCCTCGGCCGTGACATCCATTCACCGGCCGCGGGATCCATCTCCCTGGGACAGCTTTGTTTGTTTTGCTTTCTGATGCATGCTTTACTTATCGCATTGGCTCACCCTTTTCTGCTTAAAGGTTAAAAACAAACTACATGTTAGAATTAAACGAAGCATGTATATGTCTTATGTTGAACGATTATGGGCCAGTCTTACGGCTGGGCAGAGAGGGGTGCCTAACACCTTCCCCTTATTGTACTTTTGGCTCCCGTACCCAGAATCTCTATCTATTTTCTTAGTTTTAATAAACTGGGTGGCGACTCTATTTTGATGATAACCACTATCATGTGGCGATGTTCCTAGCCATGGGAATGTCCATGATTTTGGTTTACGAAGCAAGCAACCAATCGAGCAATACAACATGATCAATCTGTATGGCGACGCCCCGTTTGGGAGGTGTCTACAAGGGGCATCTATAGACACCCCAATTTGGCCTAACGATTATTTCAAGTCCCACCTTGGGGACCATCCTGATGAAGATATGGATACAATGATTTCTGATTGACTTCCTGTGAACCTTAGGACTTTCAGTAAGAACTTTTAGCCACTTAAAGGACCCAATCCAGAGCCAAATAGCCTTTTAGATAAAAGTACAGTATCCTAGGAGAATTCATCTGCCAGCCGTGACATTGATCTCATGGCCTCAACATCATTTCTTCAGTCGTGAAGCCTGTTGCTTGAAAATCTCCCTGAGAGATCGATCACTCGGCTGCCAAGTCTATTCCTCGGCCGCAACATCAATCCTTCGGCCGACAGATCCTTTGCTCGGCCGCGAGATCATCTATTTTCCAGATTCTGTTTGTTCTGTCATACGTTTGATCCGTTCACAAAACCCTAGCAGCCAAATCCCGATGCGTTCGGGCCACGTTTGGAGATTACCATGAGGAGTTTGTGTTGCCCTATAATTCCAATTCAATCGTGCATTGTGATTGGATGGAGTGTGTTACCCCCATGCCTATATAAAGGGGCCTTTGGCTCTGAAATTAAATACACAATCCATTCTCTACAGTCACGAAACTCTCCCAATATACACTCTCATATCCTCTCTACAAAAGCCCTAACCTTCTGAAGGCAGCCGCTAATCCAACGATCAAACCCCGAAGTTCAAACCCTAACCCTAGGGTTTCTAGAAGCAATCAGTCAATCACCCTCAATCCGAAGCAATCAAGCTGCTGAGGGATCATGGTGGTGAGGCCCAGGGGCCTCTGGTTTGATTTATTTTCTGAATTTCCCTCGTAGAATACGTAGGAAGCTTTTCAGCCCAACCATAACTAAAACCTTTTTCAAAAACCCTTGGAATAGTGGTTCAACCAAATTGAGTTGCTTTTACAGCTTTGACTCTTACTTAAACATGTCTCGCGATCCGTCTAAGTTCAGTGAAAGAGGGGCATTTGTAGACACCCCAATTTGGCCTAATGATTATTTCAAGTCCCACCTTGGGGACCATCCCGATGATGAATGGATACAATGATTGCTGATTGACTTCTCGTGAACCTTAGGACTTTTGGTGAGTACTTTTAGCCACTTAGAGGACCCAATCCAGAGCCAAATAGCCTTTCAAACAGAAATAAAGTATCCTAGGAGAATCCATCTGTCGGCCGTAATATTGATCTCACGGCGTCAACATCATTCTTTCACCCGTGAAACGTGTTGCTTGAAAATTTCCCTGAGAGATCAATCACTCGGCCGCTAGATCCATTGCAGGGCCGCCAAATCGTCTATTTTTCAAATTCTGGAATGTTCTGTCATACGTTTGATCCGTTCACCAAAACCCTAACAGCCTTTTTTCGATGCATTCGGGCTACGCAGCAGATTACGTCTAGAGATCTTAATACCCTAGAATTCCTTATTGATTCACGCCATTTGATTGGCTGGAATGAGTCACCAATTGCCTATATAAAGGGCCCTTAGGGTTCCGAAATTATAATCACAAACCATCCTCTCTAACCACAAAGCTCTGCAAAAACACTCTCTCAAATCCCATCTACATAAGCCCTAACCTCCCGAAGGCAGCCGCGATCCAAAGATCAAACCCCGAAGTACAAACCCTAACCCTAGGGTTTCGAGAAGCAAATCAATCAATCATCCCCAATCCGAAGCAATCAAGCAATTGAGGGATCAAGGTGGTGAGGCCCAGGGGCCTTTGGTTTGGTTTATTTACAGTTTATGCATGCTAATCATAGTATTTTAACTTTCTATTAATCATTTAGTCTGGTGTGAGGAAGAACATCAGCTGGGTCTTCGATCCATCGACCTGTACATTGAACCAGGAGGATCCCTCGGCCGTTACATCCATTCACCGGCCGTGGGATCCATCTCCCTGGGACAATTTATTTTATTTTGCTTATTTCAATGCATGCTTTCAATTACCGTACTGGTTCACCCTTAACTATTTAAAGGCTAAATAAACAGATTATCTGCTTAGAATTTCATAAAGCATGTGTTAATCATATGTCAAACAACTATGGGCCAGTCTCACGACTGGGCAAAGAGGGGTGCCTAACACCTTCCCCGTATTGTACTTTTGGCTCCCGTACCCAGAATCTCTATCTATTTTTCCTAGTTTTTATAAACTAGGTGGCGACTCTGTTTTGATGATAACCGTTATCATGTAGCGACATTCCTAGCCCTGGGAATATCCATGATCTTGGTTTATGAAGCAAACAACCAAACAAACAGCAACAATCAATCTGTATGGCGATGCCCCACTTCGGGAGGTGTCTGCAACTGTATTGACTAGGCTTATTTTGCATGACACTTGAACCATTGAACTCGACTTGATGTGTAGAACTTTTGAATGATATGCCTTGAATCGACTTAGGATGTCTCGACCTTGAATTTAGAACTTGAAATCGACTAGTAGTATGCCTTGACCTTTGAAACTGGAACTTCGAATAATAGAATGCTTTGAAATATCTTGAATCAATCGATTGACTAATAGAATGCCCTGATAGCTTGAATCGACTGATAGTGATAGTATGCCTTTGAATAATTGATCGACTAATAGTATGCCTTGATAGCTTGAATCGACTGATAGTATGCCTTTGAATAATTGAAATCGACTAAAGAATGCCTTGAAACTTGATTGTACTACTCTTTGAATTTGAACTGCATATGTACTGACGCATTTCCTTTGATTTGGTGTTGTTTTGAATAGAGGAGAGTGGCCACCTCGCGAGGGCACGGGGGAGCAGCTCGCTCGCTCGAGCTATAAAGGGGACTGCCTTAGCAGGTGCGGCAATTAGTGGATGCTGCGGGGTTTGGCTTGTTTATCCCCACCCTGACGTTGGCGAAGAATGATCACGCCGTGCTGACAGCTTTGGGTGAGAGGTGGCACGACACGTCAAACACCTTTGGGAGATGACGGTGACCCCTGTAGACTTTGCGGCCATCACAGGCCTGAGGGTAGGAGGCGAGCCCATCCCGTTTGACTCGGGGATTCACAAGGATGACGCAGCACTAGAGTGGTTTTTGGGACGAGTGACTGACCGGGAGGAGGAGATGGTTAGGTATGAACAATTCAAGGGGTACCTGAAGAAAATCCCGACCATTGAGCAGGAGGAGGAGCAGATGGTGAGGGCCTATCTGCTGTACTTGTTTGGGGCCACCTTGTACCCAAACAAGCGCAGCAAGGTTCACTTGTCCTACCTACCAACCCTTCATGACCTACGCATGGCCTCTCGGTATGACTGGGGAGGAGAAGCTTTAGGGGCGTGCTGCAGCTTCATGGGGGAGTTCACACGGGACAAGAAGGCGGTCGCTAGCTACTGGAGGGTGTGGGAGGTATGATTTCAAACTTGTAGTTCAATCTCAATCCATACTTGCACTTTGAATTGTATATGCTGTATTCTGATGCCTTGCTTATTTGAAAACCTTGCAGTTGTGGGCCTATGAGGTGCTGAGGATGTACCCTCCAGAGAACAAGTGCCCGGATATGAGGACCCTCCCGCGTGCAATGATCTGGGGGCCGCTGCTCAGAGGCAAGAAGAAATCAAAGGGGAGCCTCCTCGCTTTCAGAGTCTACCTCGACGAGCTATCGAGCACCCAGGTAAACAATGATTCCGCTATTTGATTATGCCTTAAAATGCTTTAATGTTGTCGCTGATGCCCTTTGACTTGGCTTCTTGAATGTATTGCAGGTGGAGTGGAACCCGTGGGGCGGCGTTGTACCTAAGCCAGAATACGTGGCGAGGAGCAGAGCGGTGACTGCGAGCCGAGTGCTGTTGGAGTTGGCTTTCGGGTGGCAGTGGTACTTAGGCAATCGGGTGACGCAACAATCAGTTGGTTTGTCTGAGTTCCTGGTGCATGGGCCACTTCCGCCTCGTGCTTCGCACACAGGCAGGTACATGCTTGCTGAGCTGCAGTGATTCACTACTCCGATGGACCTTTCGGCCTTTCTGAGGCTAGAGCGTGACTATGTTGTCTACCAGAGGCAGCACTTGGTAGGGCCACTTGGGGTGATGGCACACTAGGCCGTTGAAGGAGAGGCGTTGGAGGCTGGCCAGGAGAGGCGAGGCCAGAGCTCGAGGTCGAGAGGAGAGACAGCTCACTCGAGGGAGAGGAGTAGTTACGCAGTGGCAACCTGCATGCCTTAGCTTTCTTGGATGTTGGCGGTGCGCAATGCGCAGGGAGAGGCCGCCACGGTTCAGTTCGAGCCTGCCAGCACGGATCACTGGACCGGTATGATGTATTTTCAGCTTGTATCATTCCCTTGTACCATATCTGAATTGAATTCTAACTTTCCTCGAAATGTATCTTAAGTGCCAGTAGAGTGGGAAGAGGAGGCTGTTCGCTTGATGCTTGCCATGGAGAAAGAGTTTCACAAGATAGCAAGCGGCACTCCTCTGTGACTGCAGTATCAGATGGTGACTCCAGCTCCTGTACCAGTGTCGACGAGACCTCTGGTATAATCCCAGAAACTTGTTCATTCCTGCTTTCAATATTAGATAAGCCTGCTTTCAATACACGATATGCTTGATAGATAGACATGCTCTTGTTTCCATTTTTCAACATTTAAACATATACAATATGCACAATATATACTGAAATGAATGAATTAACAATGCAGGGACAGGCTAGGGCGGCTCAAAGGTGAAAGAGTGCACAACCCCCTCCTCAAAAGAAAGCGATGAGCACCTGTACCACTCCTGCTACAACCCAGAGACAGGCGAGCGCTTCACGACCAGCAACGAGCGTGCAGAGAGGTGCTGAGAGTGTAGGCCACGA
Organism: Rhododendron griersonianum; assembly: GCA_018127125.1. NCBI lineage: Eukaryota > Viridiplantae > Streptophyta > Magnoliopsida > Ericales > Ericaceae > Rhododendron > Rhododendron griersonianum. The sequence goes on along the minus strand of CM030792.1, from coordinate 28,349,360 downwards.
GGCGAGGAGGTTTTAGATAAAGCTGAGGGATAGGCCAGCACAGTCACAGCCAACTCAGAAGAAAAGGAGGCAAGAGACAGCGGAGAGCGAGGAAGGAGAGGAGGAAGAGGACGAGGAGCGCTCATCTTCCAGCAGTGGCTCTGACGACTCCGTCTCCAACCCTGGGTACAAGAGAGACCCGAGAGAGAGAGACGACGACGACGAGGACTTTTACGGCTGAGGGCTACCACTGAACCTCATTTACTTTACATGTCTTTTGATTTTGATTCGGGCTTGCACGCCCACGTAGATAGACTTGACAACGGGCCGGCGGGCCCTAGACTTGACATTTTGGTAGGAATAGCAGGGGGCCTACGTGCCCTTTTTGACTTTTGGGCAGATGTGCCCCGTTGATTTGGCTTTTGCTCGGGCCGTTGTGCCGCAACGTACATGATTCGACCTTTTACTTATGGATATTGATTAGCAGTATATAAAAAAAAGTTGCATCTTCCGATTTACTAATTCTCTTTGTGAAGAAAATTGATAAAAGAACGTATAAACCAACCACTAATATCAAACTTGCATTGACGTATGATCTGAATCGACAAATAGACACGTATGTAAGAACAAACTTGCCTAGCTCGAAAGAAAAGAATAGAAAAGTCCCAAGATACGACACGAACCTTTGGACACGTGGAAAATAATCAAATTTTGGGCATTAATGAGCCAAAACTCAAAATTCTCCTAGACAGGGAAAACTGACACTCCTGTAAGGTCATATAGGTGAATAATGACCTGTACGGATTGACAAAATCGAGAAAAGGATCCCGAAACGAGAAATGAACAGAAAAACTAGAAAATGTCACAAAAACGGACATAAGACACCAAAGATGACAAATTTAAGTACCGGACTGAAACCGACACCCCCGCATAGTCACATTAGGTCCATATGACGTGTACGGTATGACAAAACTTGGCAAGAGTCCCTAGAATGGATTTTGAGCCTTCGAACCCTTGATTTGAACTTGAAACGGGCCGTCGGAGGTCCAAAATCTTCGTTGAGCGACATTTGGAATCCGATGTTTTGACACAGTCCCAAATATCATTCATGACTTATTGGAACCAACAAAAGTGCAAAATAGACCCTGGAATCAAAAATGAGGTTTCGGATGCAGTGGTTGATGGTTATTGTTTCCTGGTACATTGGACCGGCATACGCGAGTCCCAACTTGCGTGTTGTGTCAAACAGATATGCGCACGCGTGTCCTCCACTGGCGTACACTGGTAGTTTCTGTTGTAGGTGCCTTTGTTTGACAAGTCTCTTTTTGTGGGAAACAAGCCTTGTCACTCCTTTCACACGTTTTGATCACCAGATTGGAGTGTCCTTGTATGCAAAGGTGCTAGGGCACCAAGGCATGGTTTTAACTCCAGCACGCGAAACAAGGTTGATATTTTGCCATTTTTGCCTAGAAATGGAAGGTGCTAGCAATGTTGAAATCACATTCCCACTTCCCATATTCAGAAATCCTTGGTATTCTCGATGGAGAATTCGCTCCCCACTTTGATCAAACCTTGGCTAGTGCAATTTCTGACCATTGATTGGTTAAACTTCCAATCACACGGCCTTGCATCATCCCGTTACCTTCGCCATGTACCACTTCGTCCCGGGCTCCTAAGAGCTGTTCTTCAGTTCTAGGACCCTGACGTCCATGTCTTCCGCTTTGGAGACGATGAGATGTGCCCGAGCGTGGAAGAATTCCAAGCATATCTTTGAACCTTTACGTCTCCCATGCTCGTCGTTCCACCCTACCAAGTGAGCATGCCTGGACTGTTGGCGTCCTCGATGGAGAATCCGCTCCCCACTTTGATCAAACCTTGGCTAGTGTAGTTTCTGACCATTGACTGGTTAAACTTCCAATCACATGGCCTTGCATCATTCTGTTACCTTCACCATGTACCACTTTGTCCCGGGCTCCTAAGAGCTGTTCTTCGGTTCTGGGACCCTGACGTCCATGTCTTCCGCTTTGGAGACGATGAGATGTGCCCGACCGTGGAAGAATTCCAAGCATATCTTTGAACCTTTATGTCTCCCGTGCTCGTCGTTCCACCCTACCAAGTGAGCATGCCTGGACTGTTGGCGTCCTCACTCAACATTTCCCGAGGTTTGGCCAACACCCTTCTCGAATGTGGCCAAATCAACATCTTCCGTTTGATCGAGACATACAGCCCCAACGGCGACTTGACTAGCGACGCGGTGCAGGCTCGGCGTCGTTTTGCCCTGGTGATCTGCTTATTGGCCGTTTACCTACTAGTCCATGCTGATGGACAGGTCAGTCCCCTGCTGGTGAGCGTAGCTGCTCAAATGGGTGCTCAAAGGAATGTGATGCCCCTCGTCCTGGCGGAGATGCTCCTGGGCTTGCATTTGATATACACCGGTCAAACAGACACTTTTAGTGGCAGTCCACTTCTGCTTCAGGTAAACTCACTCAGCTCACCTTTTTTCGATTTTTGCACTTTCTCATTTTACCTCGACGCTCGGCTTAGGCTGCTCCTAGCTCCTTACTTGTTTTCCACTCAGTTTTATTTGGCTTCTTACTTGTCTTTTCGCTCAGTTTTATCTGGCTTCTTACTTGTCTTTTTGCTCATATAGCTATGGCTGTCGGACAAGATTGGGCTTCTCCACCCTCCAGAGGAAGGCTGGAATCTCTTCCCAAAAAGAATCCACCATAACCAGATGAGGTTCCCTGAGATGGATTTGAAAGGCTGGTATGAGTTTCTGAGACACATGCAGCCTGATGAGATCGCCTGTAGGTGCTCCTGGTTGGACCTGCCTGACATGGCTACACACTCTGATGGTTTTGACGGGATGGTGATCGTCGGGTTAACAAGGTTCACTTTCTATATCCCCAACCGCATCCTACGCCAGCTAGGCATTTGCCAAGAGAACAACCATGTTAGAATCGGGAACTTTCGCCTTCCCAACTTCAATGCACAGACACTCGAAGGATATCAAAGGCGTTGGGGCTTGAGAGGTATTCAAGCAGAAGACTCAGAATTCAACCCAAGGCTAAAGAACCGCTACAAGAAGTGGCTGCGAGCAGAGATAGAAGCGAGGCAAAATATCAACCGACTCTCGAGCTGACTTTGCTATACTAAGAATAAGCTGTGAGCCTTTAGGCCTCGCTAGCATTTTGTTCTTCTTTTCATGCTTTTAAGATGTTTTAAGGCTTTTATGCTAAGCTTGTATATTAGAAATAGTAGTTTGCAATAAAGTTGAAAGACGAAGGGTTTCCCCCTTCTGATTCCTCCAATGAAGCTTGACTTGTTCTCGACCTTTCTTGACCTTTGATGTGTAACCGTGGATCAAGGTGATAGATTATGACCGAATCTCGAGGTGAGATTGCCTACGTATCCCTTTTCAAGGAATCAAGTCAAAACGTAGTTCAGGCCAAGGTTCACTCGTGTGTTTTACCTCTCCTTTTACGCTCTAACTTTTGCCTAGTACCGCCTTTTCAGGTTTTTCGATTTAGTGAGCTCTTGATTATCGCCTACTTATTTTTGCCTAGACCACCTCCTTAGGTTTTTCAGTCTAGCAGGCTTTCGAATATTGCCTATTCATTTTGCTTAGACCGCCTTCATAGGTTTCTGGTCTAGTAGGCTGCTCTAACTTTTGCTTGGAACTGCCCACCCTTGGGGTTTTCAGTCCAACGTGCTTCTCTCTGGGAAAAGTGGCTTTTGAATTGATCCAAGTTGACCAGGGTATTAAATTTGTTACCGTCGAGATCGATAATTTTCGACCGCATCCCCAGATAGAATGGCTTTGAGAACGCAGGGTCCGGAGTGCTTCAGTTGATATATCTCACTATGGGCCATCCTTACACTTTCTAATTTGTGCTTGGCGGAAGGCCGCTACTACCGCTGTGATCATGGTACCTAGAGCAAAGGGTTTTGACGCTTCTCTGTCCTTGGATCGACGCCAGGCGTGTCTTTGTGAGACCATGCCAAGACTTCGATGAATTCCTCGAGCCTGTCTGACCGAGCGTGATACTCTTCTGAGGACAGTGTTGAGCCAATTTGAACCTTTCGGGGGTTATCCTTGTCTTTCAAATTTATTGAAATTACTTTTTCTTTTAGTAGGCTGAGCACGCCTTTCGTCTTCCCTTTCGGCGAGGGAACACATTTCCTTGGGGATGCTCTCATCGAAATCTATTCCTTCATTGTCAGGGTCGACCCAGTTTATTCAAAAGCCAGCAAAGTACAAAGAAGTAGGATAATGCCTTTCATTAGAGAACCCTCGAGGGATTGCCAAGTAGAACAAAAGACACAAACTAAAAATAGAAGCTACGACGTGGAGGGCCAAGAGGCACAAACTCCGACTCTGAGCTAGACTTAGACTCAACCGACTCTGTGTCAGACTCAAACGTGCCGCCAATGCAAGTTAGACGCAGTTTGAAATTGCAATATTTATAAACTACTCTTTAGCCTCCGCGATGAGAAGGGTAGAATCCTCGATAGTGTAAGGCCCAAGCATAGACACTTCCGCCTCCTCAGCATTTTCGACCAAACCCACTTGGGAGAATAGCAACTCCAAGCTCCCTTGAGTGAAGGTCCTCAGCCAGTCAGTCTTCTCCTTGACTTGAGTAAGCTTCCTCCTGAATTTTGCCTTTGCAAGCCCCTCATCACTATCAATCCAGGTGTCAGCAGTGAAGACCTCAATTACACAACCTGCGGCCACCAGGTTAATCTCAGGTTCGGACGGGATGGATACAATCGGCTTGGGTTGATTTTCTAGGATGATATAGAGGATTGGGTTGAATGTGGTCGAGTTAGGGTAGATTTGAGTAGAGGTGGGGTTGATTTGAGTGGAGATAGTGGATATCTGACCAACTTGCGAGCCAGAGTTGGGCTGAGGAAAGGATTTGGAGATAGTATCGGCTTTTGATGGGAGTGGGGCCGGAACGATGCCGTTATCGATGAGATCTTGAATGGCATGTCGGAGGTGCAAGCAGACATTGGTAGAATGGCTAGGCATTTGATGGTAGGTGTAGAAATGGTCGGGGTTGTGGCTGAGAGGGAGAACTTTTGGTAGCAGGGTTGGGGTTAGAGGCCTGATGGAACCAGCATCAAGGAGCTTCTCATAAACTGAGGCTAGGGATGCAGGGAAGCATGAGAAGGTCCTTGGTTGATTCCAACGACCAGATTGAGGGTTCAAAGTGGAACCTTTACTCGCTTTGCAGGTGCACAATGCCACGTCGTCAACATGACGCACTCTTTTGCCTTTGGGGTTGACTTTGATCAGGGATTCAGCATCCTCCTTTGGGTGAATTCTAGTCTCATGGAACTCAGCCAGACTTTTGAACATGTCTTTTGTGTACAGCTTGATTCCGACCGCAGGAGTGTGGCAGGCTTGAGAGGGTTCTTTGGCTAGCCCCATATCTGATTGCGGGGCTATGGAGGTAAAGAGGTCAACCAGTCCCTGGACCATAATCATTTGTTTGTCCATTTTGTGACCTAGTTCCTCTCTAGCTTTCTTCAGCTCAGCCAGCTCCATTTGTGATGTCATTCTGGATTGATGATCGAGGAAGGTGATATGGCTTTAGAAGTGATGGTGAAATAGCCCCAGCAGACGTTCCCAAGCAGGTTTGGCTCTTCTTTTTGGTACCTTCCTTGACGGTGCAATGGTCCAAAGCTTTGACAGTAAAGTAATGAGAAAGCTCAATGATGTTCCTTCAACAGTTTATTGAAAGAATTTTAAAGAATGAAAATGCGCATGTCATTGTCGTCGGTGTCCTCCTAGACTCTAAAACTAAAGACGAGTTCATCTCATGATGTTCGGACGCTGCCAAAATCCTCAGAAATCTTTTCGAGGGTGTATCCTTGATTTGGATCGACTAACATTAAGAGATGTCAAAACAGACTAAGCATTCGACTATTCCGTACTCGAAGTTTCAACTTTGGAGTCGGAACAACTTAGTGTAGATGACGTGATACTGGAACCGGGGCGGCGTAGGCGACACAGCGCCAGTTAGCCTGAGTGGTGTAAGTGTTTAGCACTTAACCTGGGTGGTGTAAGTATCACGGCATTCTCTCCATTGTTCCTAATTTTCTATTTGAAACCATGATTGGGCATTTTGACAAGGACTTAGAAAGTCTTGATTTCCCAAAGTCTCGTTGATCCAAGGACTTTGAAATTCAATAACGTGCACCATCGAGATGCACGACTCTTCATCAGGCCATAGCAGCGTCCTAATAATCATAAGACAAACTCGAAAGAGAGAAAACCTAGAAGCTGCCATATCATGCTCCTACGTAGAACGGTATGTATGTACAGTGCATGCAATAGGGAAAGCAGTAACACATAGACAGTATATGGGGTTAGATGCAAATAATCTTACCCTGCGGGTACCTATCCTAATTTGGAGAGTTCTAGTGCTTTGTACATGTAGAGGCCGGTTTTGGTTTGAGGGGGTTCCTTAGACTAGACCCATGATATACCTCCCGCTGCAACGCGTATTGTAGAGTAACGGTCGAACGGTAGTACGACTCATCATCGTCCAAGGTTGTTGGGCATTGAGGACCCCGGGCTCCAGTAAACTATGCCGGTTACCCAAAACACCTCAACGAGGCTAGCCAACATCAATGCACATGAAGAATGCCAAGAGAATGATTAATGAGAGAGAATTGCAACGTTTGCAAAATGCCTTTTAAAGTATGGCTCACTTTTATTAATCGATACTCGGAGAAAACTACACAAGTGAACAATCGGAAAAGTCCCAGTTCGGATTGGTCGGATACGGGATCTTGTTAAGTCACCATTCCGTTCTTTAGTAGCACGGAGCATACTATTTTGACAGACTTTTGAAGGATTGTTCTCGAGTGTATTAATTTCCAAGTATAGACCAATGCAATAAGTCCCCAGCAGAGTCGCCACTGTGGGCACACGCCCCTGAAATTTGGTATAAAATAAGGTGTGCCCTTTTGGAAAAGCGCAGCGAAACGCTCAATTCAGAGTCGCCACTCGGGTTTTTGCGGTAAACCACCCAAGTAACCGAACTTGAAACGCTTGCTACGTTTGTTTTGATTGGAAAAGAGTTTGGACTAGTCCATCGTCACCTTTGATATCTGAAGTTAAGGAGCCAGGTTACGAGAGGAGAAGGGTTTTAAGGCACCCCTCTCGCCCAATCCGGAGATCAGTCTCTACTCAGGCATTTGTAAAACATTTGCTTTTCTTTCTCATTAATCATTTTTTAGCCAGTTAGGGCGAGGGAACAGTTTAAGGGGATTAAAACTATAACATGTTGGCAGGATGTGATAAAATGGCATGCTCGCTTATTAAAACAATTAGTATAGGATGAAAACAAACTCGTGTGGGAGTTTTAAACAGACTGGAGGAAGCTATTCTGGAATAACGTATGAAGAAAGAAACCTGCATGCACTAATCAAGACACGGCATGCTGATCCCATCTGTGTACGCCACTGAAGGACTCGCGTACGCCAGTAAGCCTAAACCCACAGCTCTTATTTCCAACCCTCTGGGCTCTGGAAATGACCAGTGCACACCCAAGACAAACCAAGCAGTTTAATATACATTATATGTATAGCTATAGACAGTTCTAAAAGGCTATAAAGCCATAAAAATGAATAAAACACCCCTTTGTAGACACCTCCCAAACGGGGCATCGCCATACAGATTGATCACGTTTGTTTGCTCAGTTGGTTGCTTGCTTCGTAAACCAAAATCATGGACATTCCCATGGCTAGGAACATCGCCACATGATAGCGGTGTAGACACCTCCCAAACGGGGCATCGCCATACAGATTGATCACATTGTGTTTGCTCGATTGGTTGCTCACTTCATAAACCAAAATCATGGACATTCCCATGGCTAGGAACGTCGCCACATGATAATGGTTATCATCAAATAGAGTCGCCACCCAGTTTATTAAAACTGGGAAAATAGATAGAGATTCTGGATACGGGAGCCAAAAGTAAAATAAGGGGAAGGTGTTAGGCACCCCTCTTTGCCCAGCCGTGAGACTGGCCCATAATCATTCAACATAAGACGTATAAATGCTTTGTTTAATCCTAACACATAGTCTGTTTAATTATTCCTTTAAACAGTAAGCAAAGTGAGCCAATGCGATAATTGAAGCATGCACAGAAAAGCAGGAAACAGACGAAACTGTCCCAGGGGAATGGATCTCGCGGCCGGTGAATGGATCTCACGGCCGAGGGATCCTCCTGGTTTTATTTATCGGCCGAGGGATCGAAGCCCCGGTCGATGTTCTTCCTCACACCAGACAGAAAAGCTTAGCAGATAATTTAAATGCTACGGTTAGCCATAAATGCAATAAGTAAAACAAACCGGAGGCCGTTGGGCCTCACCACCTTGATCCCTCAGTTGCTTGATTGCCTCGGATTTGAATGTGATTGATTGATTGCTTGATCGAGAACCCTAGGGTTAGGGTTTGAACTTCGGGGTTTGATCGCCGGATTGACGGCTGTCTTCGGAAGGTTAGGGCTTTTGGAGTATGGGATTGAGGGAGTATTTGTGCAGAGCTTCGAGGTTTGAGAGAGTGTGTAAGTATCTCAATTTCTGTGTGTTAATTCGGAACCCAAAGGCCCCTTTATATAGGCATAGGGATGACTCACTCCGGCCAATCAAATCACGAGATGGCAATTGCAATTGCAATGCATCTCTAACTCTACGTCGTAATCTCCGAACGTAGCCCGAACGCATCGGGAAGGTAGTGTAGTTGGATCAAACCAAACGTCTGACAGAACGTTCGAGAGTCTGGAAAAAGGTCGATCTGGCGGCCGAGTAAAGGATTTCACGGCCGAGGAATGGATGTCTCGGCCGAAGGATAGATCTTGCGACCGAGGAATTGATCTCTCAGGGAGATTTTGCTGGCAACAGGTTGCTCGGGTGAGGGATTGATGTTATGGCCGTGGGATCGATGTCACGGCCGACAGATGGATTCTCCTAGGCTTCCGTATTTCTGTCTGAAAGGCTGTATGGCTTTGAATTCGGTCCTCTAAGTGGTCAAAGTTCTCACCGAAAGTCCTAAGGTTCTCAAGGAAGCAATCAGCAATCATTGTATCCATTTCATCATCAGGATTGTCCCAATGTGGGACTTGAAATAATCGTTAGGCCAAATTGGGGTGTCTACAGATGCCCCTCTTTGACTGAACTCAGACGGATCGCGAGACATGTTTGAGTAAGAGTCAAAGCTGTAAAAAGCAACTCAATTTGGTCCAACCACTATTCCAAGGGGTTTTCGAAAAAGGTTTTGTTATGGTCGGGCCGGGAGGCTGCCTACGTATTCCGCAAGAGAAATTCAGACCAATCGTAGTTCGGGCAATAAAGAAAAGTAAAAAGTTTGGAGGGTTAGAGACAGATTACGTACCTTAGGGCTTTAAAAGCCGTAGTGTGACGTACCTAGACTGAGCCAGGGTTTTGGCGGAAGATAGTTGAAGGAGCGCGGGGCTGCCCGGGGAGATTTTTGCGAAGAGCTTCCTTAGTATTTTGGGGTAGATCAGTACACTGCAGGTGCATTTGCTTTTCTTGATCATCCTTACTTTGACTGAAAGGAGCTCGGTAGAGTAGCCTATCCTTGCGAATGAGCTGGAAGGAATTGATGTAATGGGGTGGAATCCAAACCATCTGCTGGGGATGAGTTGGATGCCGGTTTGTTTTTGAGATGTGAGGGGCACAGGGCCAGTAACTGGAGCACGGAGCTTTGGTGGAACCGAGGCACGGAGCCGGTTGTAGTCATGAGGCGAGAGCCTGGGGAGTGATGGAGTCGAGGCGTGGAGCCTGTTGCAATCTTAAGGCGAAGGCCTGAGGGGATTGGATTGATAAGACCGAAGCGCGGAGCTGGTGCTGATCATAAGGCGAGAGCCTGAAGTGACTGATAGGACCGAAGCACGGAGCTGGTGTTGATCATAAGGCGAGAGTCTGAGGTGACTGATAGGACCGAAGCACGGAGCTGGTGTTGATCATAAGGCGAGAGCCTGAAGTGATTAGATTTGAGGCGTGGAGCCTGCTGTGGTTTATGAGGCGGAGGCCTGAGGTAAGCTTAGAGCTTGATGGAATCGAAGCACGGAGCTGGCATAAGGCAAGGGCCTGAGGTGAAGGAATTGAGGCATGGAGCCTGAAGTGATTGAGGCGTGGACCTGAGTTGTCGGAGCTTAGAGCTTGACGTGATATGAACCGAAGCATAGAGCTGGTTGCATTCTGATGGTCTGTGCACGGAGCTTTCTCATCATAGGTGTTGACGCGGAGCCAATGGATCGAGGCGTTGGGCCGATCAATAAAACCGAGGCATAGAGCCGGTTGATTCCAGGGTTGACCTGTTTCATGAGGGATATGCAGAGTGTATATGTGCAATGCTTTGTTTGTTAGATGTGAACAGATACGATGATGCAGACTCGATGTGATAAATGCAAATGTGCACGGGCCCGTGCGTGTGTGTTTGTTTTAAGCTTAGAGCTTCTATCAAGTTCCGGACTTGAGCATTCAGAGCGTAGAGCTCGAGCATTCGGACGGCAGAATCCGAGCATTCAAAGTACAGGCTTTGAGCGTCCAGTACGCAGTGGTTGGGCATCCAAGCGTAGAGCTTGAGCATTCAAGTATATGACTTGAGCATCCAGTACACAGTGGTTGGGCATCCAAGCGTAGAGCTTGAGCATTCAAAAATGTTAGATTTTTGAGCATTCAGGCGTAGAGCCTGAGAATAGATGTCTTGATTGTTGGGGTGGCTTAGAGCCTGTTGCTTGTTTACGGCTTCGAGCCAGTTGAGATAGTGGGCTTAGAGCCGCTGAGTTGTGACAGCGAGCGTAGAGCTGCTGAATGAGTGTATATGGGCGTAGAGCCATGTCGATAATGGGCATCGAGCCGCTGAGATTGCTTGTTCACGGCTTTGAGCCGCTAGGTGATAGTAGGCCTTGAGCCGCTTGAGTTTGTGATAACAGGCGTAGAGCCTATTGCCGTGATAGCGAGCATAGAGCTGCTGAGATAAAGGGCTTCAAGCCGCTGGGATTGCTTGTTTACGGCTTTGAGCCAGTTGAGATAGCGGTCTTGGAGCCGCTTAGTTGTGTAGAGACGATGGGCACAGGGCCGCTGAATTGATACGGGCGTAGAGCCGCTATGATAAAGGGCTTCGAGCCGCTGGGTGACAATAGACGTAGAGTCTGTTGAGATAGGCTTCGATCCTGTTGAGGTGATGGCCTGGAGCCGCTGATTAGAAGGCGTAGAGCCGCTTTGGTGAGATGACGAGCGTAGAGCCTGCTGTGTTGAGGGCTTAGAGCCGCTGAGATGATAGAATGGAGGGCGTAGAGCCACTGGGTGTTTTATCTTGCTTTGGCTAGCATTTTGTGGAGAGAGATTTTCCTCATACATGGGTATGCTCCCAAGACTAGTTTTGATCATGTTGTATTGGCTCGGGGATGCCCCCAAGGCTACTTGGTTGGTTGAGGACTTAGAAGTCTGTAGTGGCTTGAATTGGTGAACTGAGCATGATCTGCTGTTGCTGAGGGAATTTGATTAAGGGGCCAGGAGACCGATCTCTCGGCCGAAGGATTGATGTCTCGGCCGAAGGATGCATGTCTCGGCCGCTTAATTGATTCATTTCCAGGGGCCTATAAAAGGCCACGGCCTCAACCGTTCGTTTCACTTTTCTTTCTTCCCTCTCCGTTCCTTCCGTCCGAGGCTTCGACCGAAGACCCTCCCCCTTTTCACTTTTCCTTATTTCCGACAGCTCCGGGCCGTGGGTGATATGCTGACGTGGCTAGCGTGCGCGGAGGGAGGCCGCGTTCGCTTTTGGTCCTGTCTTGACGCTTGATCATGGATCCTCGCATGGGTACGCTTGATTAGGGGCCCTCGCATGGGTGACTTGTTTCCATGACACGGAGCTCCTGGTGTGGCGGTGGTACGCGGTGTGGTGGTTTTTCTGGGCCATGTGGTGATTCTTTTGAGCCATGTGGTGTCCCTTCTGCACCGTAGTACTCCTTTGGTATACATCGCCCCAGGGGCGTCCTCTTCTTTTTTGCAGCTGGTCTCTTTTGTTCGGACCACCAGAGGGTTCGACATCCTCTTCTGCTTCCTCTTTTCGTTTCTTTTCCTGCATAGGTTAGTTTGACAGGAAATCGATGTATAGTTTGTTTTAGGAAATGTGGAATGATCCACCTTGTGATGTAAAAAGCTTTCGATATATGAAACAAAAACCTTTTGCTCTGCGATTGTGATTGTATATGCTGTTCTTTACGTTTGTTTATGTGTGATATTTCCGTTAATCCAATGAAACGAACTGAACCGTGGGAACAGTCTGTAAAATAGCCGTTCTGGCGGCCGAGCTAGTGATTACACGGCCGAAGCTTCGATCTGGCGGCCGAAGGATTGTTTGGCTTGCCTGGGTTTGACTTGCAGGTCAACCCTATTATCTACGGGCCGGTGGATTGATCCCACGGCCGTCTTATCGAAGTGCCGGCCGAGAGACCGACTAAATTTTCGAGGATTAAGAATCCGATTCCGATTCGAACTAAGAGTCGACCTAGTCCTATAAGTACGCATTCTACGAACCCGATAGCATTGTCAGCAGCCATTCCTTTGCATATGGCACAACCAATCCTTGATCAGTGGCTAGATTCCTTTAATGGCCTTGACCGTCTGCACTTTAAGTCCTTTGGCATGGATTTCCTCTTTTCCCTTCGTCACATTCCCATGAATTTTGCTTTCCTTAGGGCAGCCGCTAGTTTGTGGGACCCTGATTTTCACGTCTTCCGCTTTAAGAGAGAGGAATTGTGTCCTACTGTCGAGGAATTTGCGGTCATTATGGGCCATTCAGACAGGGAAGGTTTTGTTGCTCCTAATCCCTTGTTCAACCGGGGTGATCTCCTGAAAGATTTACTCCAAGTTCAGAAACATGAAGTTAAATTCTTCCTGGTGAAAGGAAGGCTAGAGATTCTGCAACTTATTCAGCGTTTTGGCACAGCTGAGGCCCATTGCCAAGTTTCCTTACAGAAGTCGTGCTTTCATGCATTGTGCATTTGTCTCCTCCATTACTACTTGCTTGGCCCTTCCTCTGGTCATGCCGATCCTATATTGCTTAACCTTGCTCAGCAAATTGGAAACCGTGTGGGTTTTGCTGGTTTAGTGTTGGCAGAGACCTTGATGGGTCTAGATGTGATGAAGAGCAGCCCTACAGCTCAATTCTCAGGCAGTCCTTTGCTATTGCAGGTTCGCTCTTTTATTTGTTTCTTTTGTCAAGTTTATCTTTTCACTCATCACTCTCTTGTTTTGACTCACGTGTTCTCTCAACTCACAATTTTCCCTTTTTCTCCAGGTATGGTTGTTTGAGAAGCTAAAAGTGTGGGATGTGCCGGAGCGACTTCCTTACAATCCAAACCAGTGTACGGAGCGTCATATGGTTAAACAGTTCCCTATTGAGGCTGCTTGGGAAGCATGGATGAGGACCTGCAGGGGTGATTGGATTCAATGGGTTTGCCCCTGGTATGGTATTGAGAGTATGACTGCGAGTACCATGAACCATTTTGGTGTAGCAGTAATTGGTATTACTCGAGTCATTTTCTACTTTCCTGCTCGCTTTCAAAGGCAATTTGGGGCTGAACAAACCGCAATCCTGGGTGACCCTGAGTACACCGTCTCTAAGATTCATGATGCCAACTTCCGTCGCAACATGCTGCGTCTTTGGCCAAATAGAGTGATGCAGGAGGTTGCTGGGAACTTCGTTGTCAAGCTATCGGGTTCTTATAAACGCTAGTTGAAGAAAAACCTTTTGAAGGACAGTAGTGCAAAGAGAAGGAAGACCTAGAGATTGACGCTTTGCTTATGTTTTTCAAAAGATGTTTGTTTGATTCTAGCTTTCATGGATTAAGAATTGCTTAGGTTTGCTTTTTCCTTTTTTGTTTGGAAATAATAAAACATTTGGTCGTTTTATCTGAAGATGTTATTGCTATGATTTGATAGCGAACATGCTTTAGGATAGACCTAGAAATTTTGGAAGTGATGATGATAGCAGTGGCCGAATCTCAAACTTTGGAGATTGCCTACGTATCCCATGGAGGGAATCAGGCCATAAACGTAGTTCCAACAAAGGGGATTCGTTTTGTTTTTAGTTAGGGTCCACTCGGGTATTTTCCTCTCCTTTTGTGCTCTAAATTTTGCCTAAAACCGCCCTTACGGGTTTTCGGTCTAGCGAGCGTTTTGTTTATGCCTTAGTTTTTGCCTAAGCCGCCCTTGCGGGTTTTCGACCTAGCAGGCTGCTCTAATTTTTGCTTGGATCCGCCCACCCTTGTGGTTTTCGGTCCAACGAGCATCTCTCATGGGTAATACTTCCTTAGCTTGTCAATGTTGACTGGCGTTGCGAATTCCATTCCATCTAAGTCTGCAATGTATGCTGCTCCTCCAGAAAGTATGCGTTTGATAAGGTAGGGGCCTCCCCAGTTTGGTCTAAACTTGCCCCTTGGGTCCGAGACGTGGCGACGAATCGCTTTGAGCACCATGTCTCCTACCTTGACGTCCCTAGGTTTCACCTTTTTGTTGAACGCTCGTCCAATGCGGCGTTGATACCCTTGTACATGGTATAAAGCCCTCAGTCTCCTCTCGTCTAGTAGTGCCAACTCGTCGTAGCGGTTTTGAACCCAGTCTTCTTCGATCATTCCAGTCTCAGCTAGAACCCTTAACGACGGTAATTCCAATTCGATAGGCAAGACAGCCTCCATTCCATAGACCAGAGAGTAGGGAGTGGCCCCAGTTGAAGTCCTTTCAGTTGTTCGATATCCCATAGCGCCAGAGGTAGCATTTCTGGCCAGTCCGTGTAAGTGTCGGTAGTCTTCCGCAGAATCCTCTTGACATTCTTGTTTGCAGCTTCAACCTGCTCCATTAGTTTGAGGTCGGTAAGTAGATGACCGATGATTTTGTATCCCAAATTCGGCGAAAAGCTTCTTTGTTGCCCCCTTGAAGTGCGATCCATTATCACAGACAAACTCGTGAGGTACACCATATCGATAGATGATATTAGTGCGAATGAATTTGGCCACATGAGTAGCTTTGAGAGTAGCATAAGAGGCTGCCTCTACCCATTTGGTGAAGTAGTCGATAGCCACTAGGATGAACTGATGTTTGTATTTTCCCTTTGGATTTATACTTCCAATGACGTCTATCCCCAAGTGGAGAATGGCCAGGGGATGTCATGCTGTACAATTCCGTAGGGGGAATACGCATACGATCAGCGTGAGTTTGGCATTTGTAACATCGACGGACATAATCAGCGCAATCGGCCTCCATTTAGTCCAATAATATCCCTGTCGTAGGATCTTCTTTGCCATTGTTGCCCCATTCATGTGCGGCCCACAAATTCCTTCATGTATTTCCTCCATTACCTTGCGGCTGTCCTCCGTTGTGACGCAAAGTTGACTTGGGCCCAAGTGTGCCATTCGGTACAATGCTCCTCCACAGATTATAAATCGGGCGGCAAACTTCCGCAGAGCCGTTTTGTCCTTTGAGGTGGCTTCGGATGGGTATTCTCCTTTTTCCAGGAATTCCTTCACGTCCTCGTACCATGGCTTGCCATCGTCTTCACCTTCCTCGGTAAAGGTACACTCACATGCTGGTTTAACCTTTTGTTCAATCATGAGAGGCCGCATTGTGAACCCCAGGGGTATTTCGACCATAGACGCTAGTGTTGCCAGTGCATCTGCAAATCTATTGCTCACTCGAGGAGTGTGTGTGAAGATAACAGAATCGAACTGTGGAATTAGATTTTCCATCAGAGTGTGATATAGCTTCAGTGTATCCTCCTTAACTTTCCAGTCTCCTCTTGCTTGAGATACCACCAGGTTTGAATCCCCAGTGACCTCTACCCTTTTTGCTCCTAGCTCCAGGGCTGCCTCCATTCCAGCAATACAAGCCTCATATTCAGCTTGGTTGTTAGTGACTTCAAACCTTAGCTTATATGACAAAGGGATGTGAGAGTCGTTTGGGGAAACTAGCAATACCCCTATGCCATATCCACATTGGTTTGATGCTCCATCAAAGTAAAGTTGCCAGGTGTCGTCTAAGAGACATAAGATATCCTCGTCGGGGAACATGAAGTCCTCTGCCTCGGCCTCTGTCACAGGGTGATCCGCCAAGAATTCTGCCACAGCTCTTCCTTTTACTGATTTCCTCGTCATGTATTTGAGGTCGAACTCCGCTAGCAGCAATAACCACCTAGCTAGCTTTCCGATAAGTGCTGGCTTTTCGAAAAGATATTTGATTGGGTCTAAACGAGAGACCAGCACCACCGGATGTGCTAACAGGTAGTGCCTCAGTTTCTTTGTGGCCCATACAGCCCCCAACAGGTTTTCTCGAGGGGAGTGTACCTTGTCTCATAATCCATCATTTTCTTGCTGAGGTAGTATATGGCGCACTCTACTTTGGCGTCGTTTTCTTGTGCTAGCATGCATCCCGTGGACGTGTCTGTTACTGAGAGATACAGAATCAATGGCTTCCCAGGGATGGGTGGCGATAGTACAGGTGGATTCTGAAGATATTCCTTGATTGCCTCGAATGCTTGCTGACAGTCTTGGCTCCATTCAAAATCCGTACCTTTCTTCAGTAGCTTGAAAAGAGGTTCACAGGTGGTTGTGAGCTTGGAAATGAACCTCCTGATGAACTGTACCTTCCCTAAGAAGCTCCTTACTTCCTTCTCTGTCCTAGGTGGTGATATCTCCATGATAGCCTGTATCTTGGAAGGGTCTACCTCGATTCGCGTTGAGTGATGAGGAATCCCAACATCTTTCCAGCTGTTACCCCAAAAGTGCATTTTTGAGGGTTAAGACGTAGCTTATAATTCCTAATCCTCTCAAAGAACTTTTGGAGTGCTCCATAGTGTCCTTCCCTTTCCTTTGATTTGACTATCATATCGTCGACATACACCTCGACCTCTTTGTGCATCATGTCGTGCAGCAGTGTTGTGGCCATCCTCTGGTAAGTGGCTCCAGCATTCTTCAACCCAAACGGCATTACTCGGTAACAGTAAGTTCCCCAAGGCGTAGTGAAGGTAGTTTTCTCTCTATCCTCAGGAGACATAAGGATTTGGTTATATCCAGAAAATCCATCCATGAAGGATAGCAACGCATGGCCTGCGGTGTTATCTATTTAGCTCGTCTATGTGAGGTAATGGGAAGTCATCTTTCGGACTGGCTTTGTTGAGATCTCGGAAATCTACGCAGACCCTGATTCCTCCAGTTTTCTTTGGTACGGGAACGATGTTTGCTACCCATTGTGGATATTCGGTGACTATGAGAAATCCGGCGTTGATTTGCTTAGTGACTTCTTCTTTTATCTTTAGGACCCAATCAGGGCGCATACGTCTCAGTTTTTGCTTAACTGGTTTTGCATCAGAATGAAGAGGAATTTTATGTTGAACAATTTCAGGGTCTAATCTAGGCATGTCCTCGTAAGACCAGGCAAAAACATCTTTGTATTCTTTTAGCAAAAAGATTAGTTTTTCACTTTCTTGAGGGGATAGTGTGGCACCAATTTTAACCATTTTGGGCTCGTTTGCGAAGCCTATGTTTGCTGTGATTATTTCCTCAGAAAAAGGTTTAGCGTGCCTTTCCTCTTCTTTCTCGATGAATTCTAGAATTTCTTTTGGAATCTCTTCCTCAAAATTTGGTTTGTCGGAATCCACACAATTGATCATAGGCAAAGTAAAATACTCTAAATCTTCCTTCTCATTGCTAAATTTATCAAAAGACATTTCAGAGTCGAACTCAAAGTAAATGCTATGCCTTGGTACTTTGACCAGGTTTTCCTCACTAGACTTAGTATTTTCAAAGGATGAAAAGCTTGACTCGGACTGAGTCGACTCGGAGTCGGAATCGGAATCAGAACTAAGATCAGAATTAGCACTTTTCGTTTTGTATTTTAGAGTGTGTTCCACGGTCCAGTTAGGGTAAGCCCTTTTTCAGCATCCACAATCAGCTCAGAGCAGTCTTTTTCATCACCAAGGTCGATCACCAGTACTTCACCGTCACCTTGATTCGCACTTTCATCATTGTCACCCCGCAAGTCTTGGAGGGCCATTTGATTTGCTATTGCTGTTATTTCCTCCAATTGAGCTTCAATCTGGGCTTCGTCACTGTTGTCGACTCGTCGTGTGCCAACAAAGCCCCACCAATTACCAAAGCTGTCTATGATGGGGTGGATCACCCTTATTTCATTGTTGGTGACCCCCTCATCAAAGAGCAGGTTTAGTGATATTTCGTCTAGTGGGTCATTGTCGACAGCCTCTTCTTCCTTTGCCTCTTCAGTCTCGAGGTTGTTGACCTCGTCTATTGGCCAATAATCATCGGTAGGTGCACAAGGGTCATAAAAGTAGATTGGAACCCTGCGAAGCCCTTTTTCTTCAATCAGGTCTTCCACCTCTTCCTCATAAACTGTTCCAGCGAACATGACTTGGTTGTCTTCAATGATGGCCACCATAGGCTTTGGTTGATCTACTGGAGTGATGTATTCAGAAGGGTCGAAATCTTCAACAGCAAAGTGAAGTGGGCCAGACAGCTTGGTGACAACTTGAAAGTGCGAATCAGACGTGAACAATGATGCAGTCATTTTTTCTGAAAAAGGTTTTTGCTTTAGTTAGATTGATTAATCTTACCTACGGTTTATTCGACTTAGAGAGATTCCTAAGGTTTAACCTGCAAAAGAGAAACTTTACAACATACACATATACAATGGGTGTGAGGAAGAACTTTGGAAATAAAATGCAAGTAGGTTCCTAGCCTGTAGGTTCCTGTCTTAGTTTGATAAGTTCTATGGCTTTCTAAAGCATGCAAGGTTTAGGTAGTTTCAGGGTGCTCCGTTGTTAAAGGGCACCAGTCCTCTCGCCAGCCCATCATAGGCGGCGATTGGGTGATTTCCTTTTTGATATACCACTAGGTACGAGTGACTGTGGAGTTTGCTGGAACCCCCAACATTGCCCGTGTCATGCCGGGATATCAGGTGAACTCAACGGGTTGCCCGCTCGATGCATATGATAAGTGAATTAAACAAGGCATGTATTAGTCTTATGTTGAACTTTCTGGTTATGGCTCTCATATTCCCCAGCGGAGTCGCCAAAAACCTCCCAAACGGGGCATCGCCATACAGATTGGTCACATTGTGTTTGCTCGATTGGTTGCTCACTTCATAAACCAAAATCATGGACATTCCCATGGCTAGGAACGTCGCCACATGATAATGGTTATCATCAAATAGAGTCGCCACCCAGTTTATTAAAACTGGGAAAATAGATAGAGATTCTGGATACGGGAGCCAAAAGTAAAATAAGGGGAAGGTGTTAGGCACCCCTCTTTGCCCAGTCGTGACTGGCCCATAATCATTCAACATAAGACGTATAAATGCTTTGTTTAATCCTAACACATAGTCTGTTTAATTATTCCTTTAAACAAGAAGCAAAGTGAGCCAATGCGATAATTGAAGCATGCATCGAAAATAAGTAGAAAAAAAGCTGTCCCAGGGGAATGGATCTCGCGGCCGGTGAATGGATCTCACGGCCGAGGATCCTCCCGGTTTTATTTATCGGCCGAGGAATTCGAAGCCCGGTCGATGTTCTTCCTCACACCGACAGAAACGTTAGCAGATAATTTAAATGCTACGGTTAGCCATAAATGCAATAAGTAAAACAAACCAGAGGCCGTTGGGCCTCACCACCTTGATCCCTCAGTTGCTTGATTGCCTCGGATTTGAATGTGATTGATTGATTGCTTGATCGAGAACCCTAGGGTTAGGGTTTGAACTTCGGGGTTTGATCGCCGGATTGACGGCTGTCTTCGGAAGGTTAGGGCTTTTGGAGTATGGGATTGAGGGAGTATTTGTGCAGAGCTTTGAGGTTTGAGAGAGTGTGTAAGTATCTCAATTTCTGTGTGTTAATTCGGAACCCAAAGGCCCCTTTATATAGGCATAGGGATGACTCACTCCGGCCAATCAAATCACGAGATGGCAATTGCAATTGCAATGCATCTCTAACTCTACGTCGTAATCTCCGAACGTAGCCCGAACGCATCGGGAAGGTAGTGTAGTTGAATCAAACCAAACGTCTGACAGAACGTTCGAGAGTCTGGAAAAAGGTCGATCTGGCGACCGAGTAAAGGATTTCACGGCCGAGGAATGGATGTCTCGGCCGAAGGATAGATCTTGCGGCCGAGGAATTGATCTCTCAGGGAGATTTTGCTGGCAACAGGTTGCTCGGGTGAGGGATTGATGTTATGGCCGTGGGATCGATGTCACGGCCGACAGATGGATTCTCCTAGGCTTCCGTATTTCTGTCTGAAAGGCTGTATGGCTTTGAATTGGGTCCTCTAAGTGGTCAAAGTTCTCACCGAAAGTCCTAAGGTTCTCAAGGAAGCAATCAGCAATCATTGTATCCATTTCATCATCGGGATTGTCCCAAGGTGGGACTTGAAATAATCGTTAGGCCAAATTGGGGTGTCTACAAGCAGTTTTGAACCCAATCTTCTTCGATCGTTCCAGTCTCAGCTAGAACCCTTAACGAAGGCAATTCCAGCTACGGGAGCCAAAAGTACAATAAGGGGAAGGTGTTAGGCACCCCTTTTTGCCCAGCCGTGAGACTGGCCCATAGTTATTCAACATAAGACGTGTAGATGCTTTGTTTATTTCCAACACATAGTCTGTTTATTTATTCCTTTAAACAGTAAGCAAAGTGAGCCAGTGCGATAGATAAAGCATGCATCAGAAAGCAGAAAAGCAAACAAACTGTCCCAGGGAGATGGATCCCGCGGCCGGTGAATGGATGTCACGGTCGAGGGATCCTCCTGGTTTGATGTACCGGCCGAGGGATCGAAGCCCCGGTCGGTGTTCTTCCTCACACCAGACAGAAAGATTAACAGATAATCAGAAAGTTGTGATTAAGCGTAAGAACAATAAATAAAACAAACCAGAGGCCGTTGGGCCTCACCACCTTGATCCCTCAGTTGCTTGATTGCTTTGGATTAGGCGTGATTGACTGATTGCTTGATTGAAAACCCTAGGATTAGGGTTTGAACTTCGGGGTTTGATCGCCGGATTGACGGCTGCCTTCGGGAGGTTAGGGCTTTTGAGGAGTGGGTTTGAGAGAGTATTTTGGCAGAGTTTCGTGGCTTGAGAGAGTGTATTCTCTATGAATTTCGTGTGTTTATTTTCAGAGTCCCAAGGCCCTTTATATAGGCAATTGGTGACTCACTCCGGCCAATCAAATCACGAGATGGTAATTGCAATTGCAATGCATCTCTAACTCTATGTCGTAATCTCTGAGCGTAGCCCGAACGCATCGGGAAGGTAGTGTAGTTGGATCAAACGTCTGACAGAACACGTTCCAGAGTCTGGAAAAAGGTCGATCTGGCGGCCGAGTAAAGGATGTCACGGCCGAGGAATGGATGTCTCGGCCGAAGGATAGATCTTGCGGCCGAGGGATTGATCTCTCAGGGAGATTTTGCTAGCAACAGGTTGCTCGGGTGAGGAAATGATGTCAGGGCCGTGGGATCGATGTCACGACCGACAGATGGATTCTCCTAGGCTTCTGTGTTTCTGTCTGAAAGGCTGTACGGCTCTGAATTGGGTCCTCTAAGTGGCTCAAAGTTCTTACCGAAAGTCCTAAGGTTCTCAAGGAGGCAATCAGCAATCACTGTATCCGTTTCATCATCGGGATGGTCCCAAGGTGGGACTTGAAATAATCGTTAGGCCAAATTGGGGTGTCTACAGATGCCCCTCTTTGACTGAACTCAGACGGATCGCGAGACATGTTTGAGTAAGAGTCAAAGCTGTAAAAAGCAACTCAATTTGGTCCAACCACTATTCCAAGGGTTTTTTTGAAAAAAGTTTTGTTATGGTCGGGCCGGGAGGCTGCCTACGTATTCCACAAGGGAAATTCGGACCAATCGTAGTTCAGGCAAAAAATAGCTTTGTTATGGTCGGGCTGGGAGGCTGCCTACGTATTCCACAAGGGAAATTCAGACCAATCGTAGTTAAGGCAAAAAAGAAGTTTGGAGGGTTAGAGACAGAAGACGTACCTTAGGGCTTAAAAAGCCGTAGTGTGACGTACCTAGACTGAGCCAGGGTTTTGGCGGAAGATAGTTGAAGGAGCGCAGGGCTGCCTGGGGAGTTTTTGCGTAGAGCTTCCTTAGTATTTCGGGGTAGACCAGTACACGGCAGGTGCGTTTGCTTTTCTTGATCATCCTTACTTTGACTGAAAGGAGCTCGGTAGAGTAGCCTATCCTTGCGAATGAGCTGGAAGGAATTGATGTAATGGGGTGGAATCCAAACCATCTGCTGGGATGAGTTGGACGCCGGTTTGTTTTTGAGATATGGGGGGCACAGGGCCAGTAACTGGAGCACGGAGCTTTGCAAAATGAGGGAACCGAGGCACGGAGCCGGTTGTAGTCATGAGGCGAGAGCCTGGAAAGTGATGGAATCGAGGCATGGAGCCTGTTGCAGTCTTGAGGCGAAGGCCTGAGGAGATTGGATTGATAGGACCGAAGCGCGGAGTTGGTGTTGATCATAAGGCGAGAGCCTGAGGCGATTAGATTGAGGCGTAGAGCCTGCTGTGGTCATGAGGCGAAGGCCTGAGGTGTCGAAGCTTAGAGCTTGTCGTGTTTGAACCGAAGCGCGGAGCTGGTATAAGGCAAGAGCCCGAGATGATAGAACTGAGGCGTGGAGCCTGAGGTGAGCTTAGAGCTTGATGTGATTTGAACCGAAGCGTAGAGCTGGTTGTATTCTGATGGTCTGTGCACGGAGCTTTCTCATCATAAGTATTGGCGTAGAGCCAAAGGATCGAGGCGCTGAACCGATCAATGAAACCGAGGCGTAGAGCCGGTTGATGGCAGGGTTGACCTGTTTCATAAGAGATATGCAGAGTGTATATGTTTGTGATGATGTTTGTTAGATTGTGAACAGATATGATGATGCAGACTCGATGTGATAATGCAATATCTGCACGGGCCCGTGCGTGTGTGTTTGATTTAAGCTTAGAGCTTCTATCAAGTTCCGGACTTGAGCATTCAGAGCGTAGAGCTCGAGCATTCGGACGGCAGAATCCGAGCATTCAAAGTATAGGCTTTGAGCGTCTAGTACGCAGTGGTTGGGCATCCAAGCGTAGAGCTTGAGCATTCAAGTGTATAACTTGAGCATCCAGTACACAGTGGTTGGGCATCCAAGCATAGAGGTTGAGCATTCAAAAAATGTTAGATTTTTGAGCATTCAGGCGTCGAGCCTGAGAATGATGTCTTGGTTGTTGGGGCGGCGTAGAGCCTGTTGCTTGTTTACGGCTTCGAGCCAGTTGAGACAATGGGCTTTGAGCCGTTGAGTTGTGATAACGGGCATAGAGCCTGTCGATAATGGGCTTGGAGCCGCTAAGATGGTTGTTATGGCTTCGAGCCAGCTGAGATAGTGGGCTTGGAGCCGCTGAGATGGTAGACATAGGCTTCGAGCCTGTTGAGGTAATGGGCTTTGAGCCGCTAAGTTGATTGGTGAAGGCGTAGAGCCTGTTACTGTGATAGCGAGCGTAGAGTTGCTGAGTCGAGGGCTTAGAGCCGCTGGGTGAATGAATACGGGCGTAGAGCCGCTGGATTGGTTGTTACGGCTTCGAGCCAGTTGAGATTTGCTAGAGTATGACTGTAGGCGTAGAGCCTGTTGCTGTGATGGCGAGCATAGAGCTGCTGAAGTTGAGCTAGAGAATTGCTGAGCAATAATGGGCTTCGAGCCGCTGAGAAGGTGAATATGGGCTTTGAGCCGCTATGATAAAGGGCTTTGAGCCGTTGAGCTGTTTAATAGTGAATACGGGCGTAGAGCCGCTGAGTGTTCTGTCTTGCTTTGGCCAGCAGTTTGTGGAGAAAGATTTTCCTCATGCTTGGATATGCCCCCAAGGCTAGTTTTGATCATGTCGCATTGGCTTGGGGATGCCCCCAAGGCTACTTGGTTGGTTGAGGACTTAGAAGTTTGTAGTGGCTTGAGTCAGTGCACAGAGCAAGACCTAATATGGCTGAGGGAGATAGATTGGGCGGCCAGGAGATCGATCTCTCGGCCGAAGGATTGATGTCTCGGCCGAAATATCGAATACTCGGCCGTTTAATCGGTTCGTTTCCAGGGGCCTATAAAAGGCCACGGCCTCAGCCGTTTCATTTCACTTTCCTTTCTTTCCTCTCTGTTTTCCTACGTCCGAGACTTCCACCGAAGATCCCTTCCACTTCTCCTTGTTTCTGACAGCTCCGGGCCGTGGGTGATATGCTGACGTGGCTAGCATGCGCGGAGGGAGACCGCGTTGTTTTCGGTCCTATCTTGATGTTTGATTAGGGACCCTTGCATAGGTAGCTTTGATTAGGGACCCTTACATGGGTGGCTTGCTTTCGTGACGCGGAGCTCCTGGCGTGGCGGTGGTATGCGGTATGGTGATTTTTCTGGGCCATGTGGTGTTCCTTCTGCACCGTAGAACTCCTCTGGTATACATCACCCCAGGGGTGTCCTCTTCTTTTTTGCAGCTGATCTCTGGTGTTCGGACCACCAGAGGGTTCGGCATCCTCTCCTGCTTCCTCTTTTTGCTTTTTCTGTTTCTCTTCCTGCATAGGTTAGTTCGACAGGAAATTGATGTATAGTTTGTTTAGGAAATGTGGGATGATCCACCTTGTGATGTAAAAAAAAAAGCTTTCGTTATATGAAACAAAAACCTTTTGCTCTGCTATTGTGATTGTGTATGCTGTTTTTACGTTTGCTTGTACGTAATAACTTGTTAATCCAGTGAAACAAACTGAACCGTGGAATCAGTCTGTAAAACAGCCGTTCTGGCAGCCGATCTAATGATTACGCGGCCGAGGCTTTGATCTAACGGCCGAAGGATCGTTTTGTCTGCCTGGGTTTGGCTTACAGGTCAACCCTGATTTTCACGGGCCGATAGATAGATCCTACGGCCGTTATATCGAAGTGTCGGCCGAGAGACCGACCAAATTCGAGGATTAAGAATCCGATTCCGATTCGAACTAAGACTCGACCTAGTCCTATAAGTACGCGTTCTACGAACCCGATAGCATTGTCAGTAGCAATTCCTTACATATGGCACAACCAGTCCTTGATCAGAACCAGTCCTTGATCAGTGGTTGATTTCCTTCAATGGCCTTGACCGTTTACACTTTAAGTCCTTTGGCATGGACTTCCTCTTTTCCCTTCGTCAAATTCCTGTGAATTTTGCCTTCCTTAGGGCAGCCGCTAGTTTGTGGGACCCTGATTTTCACGTCTTTCGATTTAGGAGAGAGGAGTTGTGCCCTACTATCGAGGAGTTTGCGGCCATCATGGGTCATTCAGACAGAGAGGGTTTTGTTGTCCCTAATCCTTTGTTCAACCGAGGTGATCTCCTGAAAGATTTACTCCAAGTTCAGAAACATGAAGTTAAATTCTTCCTAGTGAAAGGAAGGTTGGAGATTCTACAACTTATTCAGCGTTTTGGTACAGCTGAGGCTCATCGCCAAGTTTCCCTACAATAGGCGTGCTTTCATGCATTGTGCATTTGTCTCCTTCATTATTATTTGCTTGGCCCTTCCTCTGGCCATGCTGATCCTGTGTTGCTTAACCTTGCTCAACAGATCAGAAACCGTATGGGTTTCGCTGGCTTAGTATTGGCAGAGACCTTGATGGGTCTAGATGTGATGAAGGGTAGTCCTACAGCTCAGTTCTCAGGCAGTCCCTTGCTTTTGCAGGTTCGCTCTTTTATTTGTTTATTTGTCAAGTTTATCTTTTCACTCATCACTCTTTTGTTTTGACTCACGTGTTCTCTTAACTCACAATTTTCCCTTGTTCTCTAGGTGTGGTTGTTTGAGAAGCTAAAGGTGTGGGATGCGCCTGAGTGACTTCCTTATAATCCAGACCAATGCACGGAGCATCACATGATTAAACAGTTCCCAACTGAGGCTGCTTGGGAAGCATGGATGAAGACTTGCAGAGGTGATTGGATTCAATGGGTTTGCCCCTGGTATGGTATAGAGAGTATGACTGCGAGTACCATGAACCATTTTGGTGTAGCAGTGATTGGTATTGCCTGAGTCGTTTTCTACTTTCCTGCTGGCTTTCAAAGGCAGTTTGGGGCTGAACAAACCGTAATCCTGGGTGACCCTGAGTACACCGTCTCTAAGATCCATGATGCCAACTTCCGCCGCAACATGCTGCGTCTTTGGCCAAATAGAGTGATGCAGGAGGTCGCCGAGAACTTCGTTGTCAAGCTATCGGGTTCTTACAAACGCTGGTTGAAGAAAAACCTTTTGGAGGATAGCAATGCAAAGAGAAGAAAGACCTAGAGATTGACGCTTTGCTTATGTTTTTCAAAAGATGTTTGTTTGATTCTAGCTTTCATGGATTAAGAATTGTTTAGGTTTGCTTTTTTCTTTTTTCTTTCGAAATAATAAAACATTTGGTCGATTTATTTGAAGGTGTTATTGCCATGATTTGAAAGCGAACATGCTTTAGGATAGACCTAGAAATTTTGGAAGTGATGATGATAGCAGTGGCCGGATCTCAAACTTAGAGATTGCCTACGTATCCCATAGAGGGAATCAGGCCATAAACGTAGTTCCAACAAAGGGGATTTGTTTTGTTTTTAGTTAAAGTCCACTCGGGTATTTTCCTCTCCTTTTGTGCTCTAAATTTTGCCTAGAACCGTCCTTGCGGGTTTTCGGTCTAGCGAGCGTTTTATTTATGCCTTAGTTTTTGCCTAAGCCGCCCTTGCGGGTTTTCGACCTAGCAGGCTGCTCTAATTTTTGCTTGGATCCGCCCACCCTTGTGGTTTTCGGTCCAATGAGCATCTCTCATGGGTAATACTTCCTTAGCTTGTCAACGTTGACTGGTGTTGCGAATTCCATTCCATCCAAGTCTGCAATGTATGCTGCTCCTCCCAGAAAAAATGCGTTTGATAAGGTAGGGGCCTCCCCAGTTTGGTCTAAACTTGCCCCTTGGGTCTGAGACGTGGCGACGAATTGCTTTAAGCACTATGTCTCCTACCTTGATGTCCCTAGGTTTCACCTTTTTGTTGAATGCTCGTGCAATGCGGCGTTGATACCCTTGTACATGGTATAACGCTCTCAGCCTCCTTTCGTCTAGTAGTACCAACTCATCGTGGCGATTTTGAACCCAGTCTTCTTCGATCATTCCAGTCTCAGCTAGAACCCTTAACAAAGGTAACTCCAGTTCGATAGGCAAGACAGCTTCCATTCCATAGACTCGAGAGTAGGGAGTGGCCCCAGTTGAAGTCCTTTCAGTTGTTCGATAACCCCATAGTGCCAGAGGTAGCATTTCTAGCCAGTCTGTGTAAGTGTCGGTAGTCTTCCGCAGAATCCTCTTGATATTCTTGTTTGCAGCCTCAACTGCTCCATTAGTTTGAGGTCGATAAGTAGATGACCGATGATTCTGTATCCCAAATTCGGCGAAAAGCTTCTTTGTCGCCCCCTTGAAGTGCGATCCATTGTCACAGACGAACTCGTGAGGTACACCATATCGATAGATGATATTAGTGCGAATAAATTTGGCCACATGAGTGGCTTTGAGAGTAGCATAAGAAGCTGCTTCTACCCAATTGGTGAAGTAGTCAATGGCCACCAGAATGAACTGATGTTTGTATTTTCCCTTTGGATTTATGCTTCCAATGACGTCTATCCCCCAAGTGGAGAATGGCCAAGGGGATGTCATGCTATACAATTCCGTAGGGGGAATACGCATACGATCAGCGTGAGTTTGGCATTTGTAACATCGGCGGACATAATCAGCGCAGTCGGCCTCCATTGTAGTCCAGTAATATCCCTGACGTAGGATCTTCTTTGCCATCGTTGCCCCATTCATGTGTGGCCCACAAATTCCCTTGTGTATTTCCTCCATTACCTTGCGGCTGTCCTCCGTTGTGACGCAAAGTTGACTTGGACCCAAGTGTGCCCTTCGATACAATGCTCCTCCACAGATTACAAATCGGGTAGCAAACTTCCGCAGAGCCGTTTTGTCTTTCGAGGTGGCCTCGGATGGGTATTCTCCTTTTTCCAGGAATTCCTTCACGTCTTCGTACCATGGCTTGCCATCGTCTTCACCTTCCTCGGTAAAGGTGCATTCACATGCTGGTTTAACCTTTTGCTCGATCATGAGAGGCCGCATTGTGAATCCCAGGGGTATTTCGACCATAGATGGTAATGTTGCCAGTGCATCTGCAAATCTATTGCTCACTCGAGGAGTGTGTGTGAAGATAACGGAATCGAATTGTGGAATTAGATTTTCCAGCACAGAGTGATATAGCTTCAGTGTATCTTCCTTGACTTTCCAGTCTCCCCTGGCTTGAGATACCACTAGGTTTGAATCCCCAGTGACTTCTACCCTTTTTGCCCTAGCTCCAGGGCTGCCTCCATTCCAGCAATACAAGCTTCGTATTCAGCTTGGTTGTTAGTGACCTCAAACCTCAGTTTATATGACAAAGGGATGTGGGAGTCATTTGGGGAAACTAGCAATACCCCTATGCCATATCCACATCGGTTTGATGCTCCATCAAAGTAAAGTTGCCAGGTGTCGTCTAAGAGACATAAGATGTCCTCGTTGGGGAACATGAAGTCCTCTGCCTCAGCCTCTGTCACAGGGTGATCTGCCAAGAATTCTGCCACAGCTCTTCCCTTTACTATTTCCTTGTCATGTATTTGAGGTCGAATTCTGCTAACAGCAATAACCACCTAGCTAGCTTTCCGATAAGTGCTGGCTTTTCGAAAAGATACTTAATTGGGTCTAAACGAGAGACCAGCACCACCGGATGTGCTAACAGGTAGTGCCTCAGTTTCTTTGTGGCCCATACTAGCCCCCAACAGGTTTTCTCAAGGGGAGTGTACCTTGTCTCATAGTCCATCATTTTTTTGCTGAGGTAGTATATGGCACACTCTACTTTGGCGTCGTTTTCTTGTGCTAGCATGCACCCCATGGATGTGTCTGTTACTGAGAGATACAGAATTAATGACTTCCCAGGGATAGGCGGTGACAGTACAGGTGGATTCTGAAGATATTCTTTGATTGCCTCGAACGCTTGCTGACAGTCTTGCCTCCATTCAAAATCAGTACCTTTCTTCAGTAGCTTGAAAAGAGGTTCACAGGTGGTTGTGAGCTTGGAAATGAACCTGTTGATGAACTGTACCTTCCCCAAGAAACTCCTTACTTCCTTCTCCGTCCTAGGTGGTGATATCTCCATGATAGCCTGTATCTTGGAAGGGTCTACCTTGATTCCTCTTTGAGTGATGAGGAATCCTAACATCTTTCCAGCTGTTACCCCAAAAGTGCATTTTTGAGGGTTAAGACGTAGTTTGTAATTCCTAATCCTCTCAAAGAACTTTTGGAGTGCTCCATGGTGTCCTTCCCTTTCCTTTGATTTGACTATCATATCGTCGACATACACCTCGACCTCTTTGTGCATCATGTCGTACAGCAGTGTTGTTGCCATCCTCTGGTAAATGGCTCGAGCATTCTTCAACCCAAACGGCATTACTCAGTAGCAGTAGGTTCCCCAAGGCGTAGTGAAGGTGGTTTTCTCTCTATCCTCATGAGACATAAGGATTTGATTGTACCCAGAAAATCCGTCCATGAAAGATAGCAATGCATGGCCTGCGGTGTTATCTACTAGCTCGTCTATGTGAGGTAATGGGAAGTCATCCTTTGGACTGGCCTTGTTGAGATCTCGGAAGTCTACGCAGACCCTGATTCCTCCAGTTTTCTTTGGTACGAGAACGATGTTAGCTACCCATTGTGGATATACGGTGACTATGAGAAAACCGGCGTTGATTTGTTTAGTGACTTCTTCTTTTATCTTTAGGACCCAATCAGGGCGCATACGTCTCAATTTCTGTTTAACTGGTTTTGCATCAGGATGAAGGGGAATTTTATGCTGAACAATTTCAGGGTCTATTCCAGGCATGTCCTCGTAAGACCAGGCAAAAACATCTTTGTATTCTTTTAGCAAAATGATTAGTTTTTCACTTTCTTGAGGGGATGGTGCGGTACCAATTTTAACCATTTTGGGCTCGTTTTCAGAGCCTATATTTGCTGTGATTATTTCCTCAGAAAAAGGTTTAGCGTGCCTATCTTCTTCTCTTTCGATGAATTCTAGAATTTCTTTTGGAATTTCTTCCTCAAAATTTGGTTTGTCGGAATCCACATAATTGATCATAGGCAAAGTGAAATACTCTAAATCTTCCTTCTCATTGCTAAGTTTATCAAAAGACATTTCAGAGTCGAACTCAAAGTAAATGTTATGCCTTGGTACTTTGACCAGGTTTTCCTCACTAGACTTAGTAGTTTCAAAAGATGAAAAGCTTGACTCGGACTGAGTCGACTTGGAGTCGGAATCGGAATCAGAACTAAGATCAGAATTAGCGCTTTTCATTTTGTATTTCAGAGTGTGTTCCACGGTCCAGTTAGGGTAAGCCCCTTTTTCAGCATCCACAATCAGTTCAGAGCAGTCTTTTTCATCACCAAGGTTGATCACCAGCACTTCACTGTCACTTTGATTCGCACTTTCATCATTGTCACCCTACAAGTCTTGGAGGGCCATTTGATTTGCTATCGCTGTTATTTCTTCCAATTGAGCTTCAATCTCTGCTTCGTCGCTGTTGTCGACTCGTCGTGTGCCAACAAAGCCCCACCAATTACCAAAGCTATCTGTGATGGGGTGGATCACCCTTATTTCATTGTTGGTGACCCCCTCATCAAAGAGTAGGTTTAGTGATATTTCGTCTAGTGGGTCATTGTCGACAGACTCTTCTTCCTTTGCCTCTTCAGTTTCGAGGTTGTTGACCTCGTCTATTGGCCAATATTCGTCGATAGGTGCATAGGGGTCATAAAAATAGATTGGAACCCTGCGAAGCCCTTCTTCTTCGATCAGGTCTTCTACTTCTTCCTCATAAACCGTTCCAGCGAACATGATATGGTTGTCTTCAATGATAGCCACCATAGGCTTTGGTTGATTTACTGGAGTGATGTATTCAGAGAGGTTGAAGTCTTCAACAGCAAAGTGGAGCGGGCCAAACAGCTTGGTGACAACTTGAAAGTGCGAATCAGACATGAACAGTGATGCAGTCATTTTTCCTGAAAAGGTTTTTGCTTTAGTTAGATTGATTAATCTTACCTACTGTTTATTTGACTTAGAGAGATTCCTAAGGTTTAACCTGCAAAAGAGAAACTTTACAACATACACATATACAATGGGGGTGAGGAAGAACTCGGAAGTAAAATGCAAGTAGTTTCCTAGCCTGTAGGTTCCTGTCTTAGTTTGATGAGTTCTATGGCTTTCTAAAACATGCAAGGTTTTGGTGGTCTCAGGGTGCTCCGTTGTCAAAGGGCACCAATCCTCTCACCAGCCCATCATAGGCGGTGATTGGGTGATTTCCTTTTTGATATACCACTAGGTACGAGTGACTGTGGAGTTTGCTGGAACCCCCAACATAGCCCGTGTCATGCCGGGATATCAGGTGAACTCAACGGGTTGCCCGCTCGATGCATATGATAAATGAATTAAACAAAACATGTATTAGTCTTATGTTGAACTTTTTGGTTATGGCTCTCATATCCCCAGCAGAGTCGCCAAAAACTGTAGACACCTCCCAAACGGGGCATCACCATACAGATTGATCACGTTTGTTTGCTCAGTTGGTTGCTTGCTTCGTAAACCAAAATCATGGACATTCCCATGGCTAGGAACATCGCCACATGATAGCGGTTATCATCAAAACAGAGTCGCCACCCAGTTTGTTAAAACTGGGATAACAGATAGAGATTCTGGATACGGGAGCCAAAAGTACAATAAGGGGAAGGTGTTAGGCACCCCTTTTTGCCCAGCCATGAGACTGGCCCATAGTTATTCAACATAAGACGTGTAGATGCTTTGTTTATTTCCAACACATAGTCTGTTTATTTATTCCTTTAAACAGTAAGCAAAGTGAGCCAGTGCGATAGATAAAGCATGCATCAGAAAGCAGAAAAGCAAACAAACTGTCCCAGGGAGATGGATCCCGCGGCCGGTGAATGGATGTCACGGCCGAGGGATCCTCCTGGTTTGATGTACCGGTCGAGGGATCGAAGCCCCGGTCGGTGTTCTTCCTCACACCAGACAGAAAGATTAACAGATAATCAGAAAGTTGTGATTAAGCGTAAGAACAATAAATAAAACAAACCAGAGGCCGTTGGGCCTCACCACCTTGATCCCTCAGTTGCTTGATTACTTTGGATTAGGCGTGATTGACTGATTGCTTGATTGAAAACCCTAGGGTTAGGGTTTGAACTTCGGGGTTTGATCGCCGGATTGACGGCTGCCTTCGGAAGGTTAGGGCTTTTGAGGAGTGGGTTTGAGAGAGTATTTTGGCAGAGTTTCGTGGCTTGAGAGAGTGTATTCTCTATGAATTTCGTGTGTTTATTTTCAGAGTCCAAAGGCCCTTTATATAGGCAATTGGTGACTCACTCCGGCATGGTAATTGCAATTGCAATGCATCTCTAACTCTACGTCGTAATCTCTGAGCGTAGCCCGAACGCATCGGGAAGGTAGTGTAGTTGGATCAAACGTCTGACAGAACACGTTCCAGAGTCTGGAAAAAGGTCGATCTGGCGGCCGAGTAAAGGATGTCACGGCCGAGGAATGGATGTCTCGGCCGAAGGATAGATCTTGCGGCCGAGGGATTGATCTCTCAAGGAGATTTTGCTAGCAACAGGTTGCTCGGGTGAGGAAATGATGTTAGGGCCGTGGGATCGATGTCACGGCCGACAGATGGATTCTCCTAGGCTTCTGTGTTTCTGTCTGAAAGGCTGTATGGCTCTGAATTGGGTCCTCTAAGTGGCTCAAAGTTCTTACCGAAAGTCTTAAGGTTCTCAAGGAGGCAATCAGCAATCACTGTATCCGTTTCATCATCGGGATGGTCCCAAGGTGGGACTTGAAATAATCGTTAGGCCAAATTGGGGTGCCTACACCCTTAAACAGTGAGGGGAGAAAAAGCAGAGGCCAAAGCCTAGTTACCATGCAACGGCCGGCCACTGGACTGGGCTTGACTAGCGTACGCGGGTACAACACTGCCGTACACCAGATATAGCCACTTGTCCAGTGCTTGGCTTTGCACTTTCTGGGTTCTAAGACATATTCAGAAAGACCCCAGAGGTATTCCATAGCAGTAGGTATGAATGTTGAAAGCTAAAACTTGCAGTTCTAACTATAGAAAGCAGCAAACTGGTTTTAACATGCTTCACAGTGACGGATATTAGGGCTGTTAGCCAAAATCGGAAAATCGATCGAAACTGGAAAAATCGGACCGGACCGAATTTTTTAAACCGGTTGAATAATTTCGATCCGGTTTATAAAATTTTATAAACCGGAAAAATAATTTCAATCCGGTTTATGTGTTTTAAAAACCGATCGAAACCGGACCGGTTATATATATGTATATTGGTCTAATAAATATATTTATTATATAAAATCAACCATATATATACATATATAAACTGTTTTTATGGGCTTAATTATATTTTTATGGGTTTTTTTTTAATGTATTGGGTTCAAAATTGATCCTTTTTTGTTGGGCCCAAAAAAAGGGGTTGAATTATGGGTTTTTGGTTGATATTTTGTGGGTTGAATTGTGGATTTTTTGATGTGTTGGGCCCAAATTATGTCCCGTGAATGAAAACCGGATAAACCGGATAAATCGGACCGAAACCGGTTGAGCCAATCAAAATCGGACCGGATTATCTCAACCGGTTCCGGTTTCTAAAAATCTCAAACCGAATAACCGATTTCGACCGAAAAATATGCCAAAACCGGTCAAAACCGGACCGGTATCACCCCTAATGGATATGAAAAGAAAAACATAAAACAGCTAGACACTGATCCCCACGCCAGTACTGCACATACAGTCATGACTGGCGTACGCGTACTATGGACTGGCGTGCGCCAGTTCTAACCTCCACGGCTTTGAAGCCTTGCTAGCTTTAGGGCCAGGACTGGTATTGATTACCAGCTTTGACCTTGCAAGCCCCCCTCAGGGATGAGAACAGAGAGTTTTTACCAAGGTGATATACCTTTGGTTTTTTGAGTTTGGAAGGATGTTTGAACTTGAGTAGTGGTTTGGATGATGAATGTGGAAGGACGGGTGCATGGAGTAGTGTATGGTGATGTTGCTTGTTTACACTTTCCTTGAACAAAACAAGAGCTTTTTGAGGACTTGTATGCTTTGTAACCTTGTAAAACCTTGGAACCCTTTGCAATGGGGATGCATGGGGGTATATATAGGAGAAGAGGGAGGGTGTAACCAGCTAAAGGGGCTGGTTGGCTTGGAGTGGAGGCTTCCCTCTCATTAATGAGAGGGGAAGGGTGATGGGAGACTTGTGTGAGGGGGAAGACAATGATGTTAATGATGACAAAGGCGATGATGGCGATAACGGGCATTGGGAACAACGATAAGGGGGAAGGTGACGGGGACAACAAGGGGGAAGGCGATGGGGACGGCGACAACGGGCAGCGGAGAGAAGGCAATGAGATGGCGGGGGGGAAGGCGACGGGTCCCTTCCGTTTCTCTCTCTACCGTTTCTCTCTATCTTTCTCTATTTTTGAATCTGAATGAAACCTTTTTTTCCGTGATAATAAGGAAGGGTATATTTGTCTTTGGAAAT
This sequence comes from Rhododendron griersonianum, assembly GCA_018127125.1. Lineage (NCBI taxonomy): Eukaryota > Viridiplantae > Streptophyta > Magnoliopsida > Ericales > Ericaceae > Rhododendron > Rhododendron griersonianum. The sequence continues at coordinate 28,314,684 of CM030792.1, read as the reverse complement.
GTTAAACTATAAGAGTGGATTTAAGGTCTTAGAGAATATTAAGGTGGACTTGTTGGCTTATAGGAACCTTATAGTGGACCTATCAAAAAAAAAATCTCCCTATTGTTTTTGCATGGGTTGTCTGATCTTTTCATTTTCATCAAGATCAGAAATGATTTGGTTTTGCTGTTAATAATTTGTAGGGTCATCGCAAATCTATATAGGTAGTTTGTTTACTTGGATATTTGAACAAGTTTAAGGGTTGGCATGTGATTGTTGTTCCTGATAGTGAGGTAAAATTTGGATTAAAGACATCAAATAATTTTGTCCATTCCTTCATACTACAATGGATATGGTTGCTAGGAAGCAGATCTCCCCTTATTTTGGGAAAGCTGGTGGCCGCGTGTGAATTCTTTCAAGGCAAGGGGCGGCCTAATTCGACATCGTTGTTTACTCTGATCGGGTCGAGGTGGTTTTCGTTTACCCGCACGTAGGTGGTCTAAGTTCCTATGACCGAGTCTTTCTAGCCCCGGATTATTTACATGTAGCAGCAGCTCTTTCAAATTACTTGCTTTATGACGTCAATTTGAGATATTGTTCTAGTTAGCAGTTCGTAGCTTTAGGAACAGGACTAGAGGATCGATGAAAGAAAGAAGAATATGGGTGGGTATAGAGAGGGAGAACTGCATCAGGGAATAGATAGAAAGATAGAAAGATAGGAAGATGATAGTAGCATTCTGTGGGGGTGTGATTTATCCTTGCACCTCCTGGACCCTTTTCGTTGTTTGCCCCGTCGTGATTTGTCCGGCGACGCTGCGTACCTGCAATCCGGAGGGTGGTGTTCCTCCGGGAAGAAGCTCTGACGATCTAGTTAGAATCGGAGTGAATATGAGAAGAGGAGAGAGTTTAGCAAGAAATTTGTTAGGGGAGAAGAAATGTCTGACCCTTTCCTAGGAGAGGTGCTCTTCTATTTATAGGCCAAGTTCTGGAGTGTTGGACAAGGTGGAAGTGCACCGCACGCACGCTACTACGCTCGGATGACATCATGTGTCAGGGATATTTTATATGTGCCGCCCTTTAAGACCTGCAGACCCACGTGGGTCAGTGTCAGAGATGTCACATCGGTTATCAGAGAGGCGAACCTGCTTATCGTTGGTCCTATCAGAAGGAGCTTCTAGAACGTTCCTCCACCGCCTTAGAACATTCTCCCACCGCCTAAGCCGAGGAAACCTTCCGAATACAAGAGTTTGCCGAGGACGGCACCCACTCGTTGAACAACCCTTTGTCCGAATGGAAGATGTCTATCCGAGTAGACAAGCCCGTCACCGAGCAAGAGCGTTTCACTACGCTCGGAGGGGCAACTTACGCTCGGTAATCAACCGCAAGACCGCCTATCGTTCGGTTGATGACCGGGGTGATGTGTTAGGTTTGATTTTTCTCATACATACGAACTGAGACAACTGAACTGTGGGTCCACAAGGTCATCCCATTGAACCCTTTGAATCTTCGGATATTTCGGCCCACTACACATTCTGTAAAGTAATTTAGGCAAAGAATTCGTTCCCAAATTTATGTCACAAGTTATAAGAACTTAACTGAAAAGTCTGTTTTATTACCAGGTACCTACTGGCCAGTATAGATTGACAACACTGACTAGTTGAATAAATCTCAATGGGAAAATGACGGGAAAGTGGAGAAGACAAGGCTTTATTACCACCTGATGGTCTCCAGTATTGAAATCACTCCTCTCATGACACCAGCAAAAATATTCACCAAGAAATGGTGTGGTAAGTTGAATTGACAATTATACGCTCCCTTAAATACAAGTAAAAAGTCATAACCCTCATTTTTTTTCTCTCAAACGTTTTTCTATGCTCCTCTCACCGTCTCTCCTCTATCCCTCTCTATCTCATTGGTCGACTAGTACGGGTATTCTCTCTCTCTCTCTCTCTCTCTCTCTCTCTCTCTCTCTCTCTCTCTCTCTCTCTCCATTACTACAATAATCGAACATACGCCGGCCCTCAAGCCGTTTTGTTTCGAAGCCACGCAAATAACCCTAATCCTAATTTTCTCACAATTCCGCAACGATTCAGGATCCAAGGTTTGTTGGGATTGTTTTTTTCGGAGGCAACCAAGGCCAAAGCCTCTTAGGTATATCTATACTCACATTGTTAAATAGTACTTTTGGGGTTTGTCTTCTAATTTTGGGTTATTTCATATCTCTGCTTCTTTTTTCATCTTGTATGTTTCTAGTCTGCTAAAAAATTGATAATCTCAAATTGGTAATGAAATGGATTTCCCTTTTTGCTTAGCCATTTGTTTATGAGTTATTTTTTAGTCAACAAATCTGCTTTTAGTCAACAAATCTGCGAATGTGGTGACGGTAGCATTGCTTGTGCCTGGATTTTGGTTTCGTTTTCGGTTTGTGGTGCTATTGATGACTTATGTTTCGTTCCCTTGTAGCATTGAGTTTTGATGGATAAGTTCGATTTTGCCATTTTTTAAGTATTATTTAAATGTTTGGGCTTCGTATCCCTTTCAATTTGGTGAAATGAACAAATATCACCTATCCAATGTTTGTTGAAATGCTCAACCTAAAAATCAGTTTCGAAAAGTATTTGTTTGCACAAGTTGGATTCATATCTCTTTTGTAATCCTCGGTTTCTTATTTTCTTTCTTGAATTGGTTAAATGAATCTACAATTGATCTTTGGTATAATAGTTGAGAGTATTTGTTTATCTATCCATTTAACAAAAGCCTAACCACATAAATCACAGCTTGATCAATTTGTTTGGATTCTGATGGTATTGTAGATAGGGAAATCTGGTGAATTTTAGCAGCTTGAGTGATGTTGTGTGAATTTTCAGGGAGCTAAATTGATGAGCAAGTATGGAGTAAAATTGTTTTGATATGGGAGGGTTTGATCTGTATTATATATATTGTAGGAAGACGCTTTCACACTCACTTTGTTACTTCTACTCGCGCTCACACATGCACATTATGTGACTAAGGTTGCAGTAACTCCCTAGCAAATTAGCATGTTTCACAAGTCCAAATTAGTTTCCATTTTCTATCTATACGATGTATAATCTTGATCTATGACCAATTTTCTTTCTATTTTTTACAGAATTGATGCTTTTGGGATTTATCTCCCTTCTTTTAAATGTGTCCCAAAGTCTAATAAGCCACATATGCATCCCTAGTCATCTTGCAACCTACATGCTTCCATGCAAATTGGAAACTAGTGCCTCTGAGATGCACCAAGAACATCATTTTCAGCCAACAATGACAAATGGACATCGGCTTTTTACCACAGATACTGGACCGAACCATTGTAAACATAAGGTATCTTCTGTCAATTTGTTCAATTTGTCCATTCTCACTACGAAGTAGGAAAAATTGGGAAATTTATACTTTTCTCTCATCATCTTGTAACATGCAACAACATTGGTTGACTTGTTTGATTGTGTAATGAACATAACTAGTGCCTTTCTGTTCCTTTCTGCTACAGATGTACCAAAAAAGGAAGCTAAGGCCATTTTTCTAATATGTGACTACTGAGTACCCTAAAGAGAGAACGGATTGTATTTTTCAAGAGATATATGCATTGAAAAAGATATGTAGATTATCAGACAACATAGTTGCAAAGTAATAGTCCATTGACAAATTCCACTAATTGTTCTAAAACTTGAGCTACTTTGAGACATTGACGTAGTGGGGTTTTCCTGAGCAAAGGAAAATACACCAGAACACGTGTGGAGTAGAATACCAAGTAGAGGTGCACCGCAGAGGATAGAAGCCGACCACGTGGTAAGCACAGGAGCACTACATAAGGAACATCCAAGATGGAATACGTGGCGTATGTAGCGCCACGGTAGGGAGCATAAGGCCGAACAAAGCAGCTGCACGGAAGTGACATGCAGCCGCAAGTGGCATGAATCTCGTGCAAGGGGTGACCACGAGGATGTTACCCGAGTTAAACCGACCAACGGGAAGGATGTCTGTACTGTTCTGGAGTATTATGTGATAAGGACCGAACCCGCGAATAAGGGAATAGTATATTCTGTTGTGTTAAACAAGGAAAAAGCCCTAGTATGGAACGAATTCCATATAGAGGGGTATCCTAGCTAGAATGGGATTTCGGCTTATTAGGGAAGAGAATCCCAAAAAGGCTAAGTTTCCTACGCAAGACAGGAAACTTAGGGCAACAAGGGTGCTTGAAGAGCAAGTTACGAAGAGTCTATAAATACAAGGTAAACCTAATGAGAAAAGGTACACTAAAGAGCAATCACTTTTACTTACTTTCCTCCTTACAGAATTAGGGTTTTAGTACGTATACTGACTCAGGCATCGGAAAGTCTTTGTAGAAGAGAGGCATAGATGTGCTCACCATGTTTGTTGTAGGTTTTAGGGTTTCGGCGAAGTTGTCGCGTGCGTTGGACTCTCAGAGAGTGTAGTCTTTTCTTTAGCGGATTTTACCCGTTACAATTGACACTATTAATTCAGTGACCACAGGAAAACACTTAATTGTATAATGTATTTTATAAGCTTTCATTACAACAACTAATGGTGGCATATCATTGTTTCTTCTTGTACTCAGGGAAAGGTAACCCTGCTATCAATAGAAGGATTACATCAGCTGCACGTTTTCACCTTTGTATTGGCACTTGTACATGAGATCTTTTGTGCCACTACCATGGTTCTTGGAGGGGCAAGGGTACTATATTTGTCCCTCTGACGTCATACCCTTGTTCTCATATACTAATCTACAACACATCTGTTACAAATGGTCTGTATCAGGACATGATTTTATTGAGTTTTCTTCTTATAGAATTAGCAATACCTTTGTCTACAAGTCACTTTAATTGTGATACCAATAAAGAGATGATAAATGAACAAGTAGGTATGCTGATTTTACATTTGACGGCTTCAGTTATCTCTTGTTTCCCTCTTCTTGTTGTATTTTCTTCTACAAGTGTGTTCTTTTTTGTCGCATTGTTAACACGTCCATTTGGTGTTATTGTATTTGCAGGTTTATTTGATGACATTGAAGACATCTTTTTACGGTGATGAAGAGAATTTGAAGTTAGACGAATGATGAAGTAAATTTGGTGTTTCAGTTTTGTTTTTATAGTTTCATAGGGAGGCTGTCTTGTTGAGATTTCGAGTCTCTAACCATTTGGTAGTTCTAAGTATGTTTTGAACCTCTAGAATAGCTTTTGTCATGTATCAGACTCCATGAATTTTTCCTTTCACAATAATGAATGAGTAATGGCTAGTAACTTGTTTGATTGCAATTATCCTTGTTATTTATTTAGCTTTTTGAACGGCCATTGGTCCATGTGAACAAACAATTGAATGGGAGATGGCTTGATCCATGTAAACAAACAATCGGTCCTCCTCCCCAGTGGTGACCACGTTAGCACAGATGGTTTGTTCTCATCTCTCCCCAGTGGTGACCAAGGTTCGAGCCCTACGGGGAGCAGGCTTGGGGTTTCAGGGCTATGGATAGCCTTTGAGCCCCATGTTAGCTAACATATTAACACCCTGCTAACCCCCGTTGATGTATATCGTCTGGCAAAAAAAAAAACCCAATTGGTCCTCACACACACAACATAATCCTTTATAATTAATGACTTGCTTTATTATACCTCAGACAATATTGGTTGAGGTTGAATGAGAGATGACTCCCCTAACTTTCTAGTTCCACTCTCATGTGCCCTTAGACTTGTTATTACAATAGTCAATCATATGGGAGAAGGTTCTCTCAAAAAATATGTTTTGGTCTGTGTTAACAAAAAGATTGGTCTTCACTAATACCTAACATAGTCTTTTATAATTAATGACTTGCTCTATTATGCCTCATACAATGTTGGTTGAGGTTGAATAAGAGATGACTCTCCTAACTTTTCACCCTCATGTGCCCTTAAACTTGTCATTACAATAGTCAATAATATGAGACCAGATTCTCTAAGAAAATATAATTTGATCCATCTTAGTAGAATATTGGTCATCACTAATATCTGACGTACTCCTCCTTTGTAATTAATGACTTGCTCTTTTATACCTCAGACAATGTTAGTTGAGCTTGAATGTGAAATGGCTTCCTAAACTTTTCGCACTCATGTGCCCTTAGACACGTCATTCGAACGGTCATTCATATGGATAAAGTTCTTTCACAAAATATGACTTAGTCAATCTGAACAGAATGATTGGTCCTCACTAATATCCGATGTAGTCCTTTATAATTAATGATTTGCTCTTTTATACCTCAGACAATGTTGATTGAGATTGAATGGAAGATGGCTCCCCTAACTTTCCACCCTTATGTGTCATAAGATATGTCATTAGAATGGTCAATCAAATGGGACTTCTGTTACAAAATATGACTTGGTCTATGTGAATAGAAAAATTGGTCCTCACTCATACTCGATGTAGTCTTTTAATAATTAATGACTTGCTCTTACTTAGACAATGTTGGTTAAAACTGAATGAAAGATGACTCCCCTAACTTTCCACCTTTGTGTCATAAGATATGTCATTAGAATGGTCAATCAAATGGGACTTCTATCACAAAATAAGACTTGGTCCATGTGACTAGAAAATTTGGTCCTCACTCATATTCGACGTAGTCTTTTAATAGTTAATGACTTGCTCTTTTATATCTCAGACAATGTTGAGCTTGAATGGAGGAAGACGGCTCTCCTAACTTTTCACCCTCATGTGCCCTTAGACACGTCATTAGAATGGTCAATCAAATGGGACTTCTATCAAATGGGACTAATGTCTCTCCCTAAAAAATAGGAGCACCTCTCTATAACCCTTAAATAGTCGCCACACTACTTCTCCTTCCCCCTTGGGTTTTATATCCAAATATGGGCGGCGAGAGGGGAGGGATCAATTCCTGCCTTCAGATTTGGTTTCCCTTCCCCCTTCTCCACCAAAACCATTTGTCGTTCGTTGTCGTTCCGCACGCCGCCGCACCGCTTCTGGATTTGTAGTCGCATGGTAGCCGGTGGCTTCATGGGTCGCTAACTTAGGAGCTTATTCCGATTGTAAGGCAGAAGAATAGGGACTTTCTCCACAAGTTGGTGCGGACTTCTCCAACACTTAAAAAGTCCATGAGGTCGATTGAGCTTGGGACGGAGAAGGTAGAGATAGATAAAAAAAAACTACTGATATTTATTTTAGGAATAAGTCGTAAATGTTGGAGATGCAATTAAGTAATGGAACTGGACTGATACTAACTGGGCCAACCATGAGGGTGGAAAGTTAGGGAAGCAATCTCTCATTCAAACTCAACTAATATTGTCTGAAGTATAAAAGAGTAAGTCATTAATCTTAAAAGACTACGTCGGGTATGAGTGAGAACTAGTCATTTTATTCACATGGACCGAGTCATATATTCTGAGAGAACCTAGTCCCATACAATTGACCATTGTAATGAATAGTATAAGAGCACATGAGTGTGGAAAGTTAGGGGAGCCATCTCCCATTTAAACTCAAATTATTGGACTACGTCGAGTATTAGTGAGGAGCAATCGTTTTGTTCACAAGGACCAAGTCATATTTTCTAAGAAAATCTTGTTCCATACAATTGATCGTTGTGATGACAAGTCTAATAGCACATGAGGGTGGGAAGCTAAGGGAGCAATCTATCATTCAAGCTTAACCAACATTGTCTGAGGTATAAAAGAGCAAGTTATTAATTATTAAGGACTACGTCTAGTATGAGTGATGACCAATCTTTCTATTCATAAGGACCAAGTCATATTTTTCGAGAGAATCTTGTCCCATAAGATTGACAACTGTAATGACAAATCTAAGGGCACATGAGGGTGGAAAGTTAGGGGATGCATCTCTCATTCAAGCTCAACCAACATTATCTAAGGCTTAAAAGAGCAAATTATTGGACTACGTCGGGTATTAGTGAGGAGCAATTGTTTTGTTCACAAAGACCTGTAGACACCTCCCAAATGGGGCATCGCCATACAGATTGATCGCTGTTTGTTCGTTTGGTTGCTTGCTTCATAAATCAAGATCATGGACATTCTCATGGCTAGGAACATCGCCACACGATAGCGGTTATCATCAAAACAGAGTCGCCACCTAGTTTATTAAAACTAGGAAAATGGATAGAGATTCTGGGTACGGGAGTCAAAAGTACAGTAAAGGGAAGGTGTTAGGCACCCCTCTCTGCCCAGTCGTGATACTGGCCCATAGTTATTCAACATAAGACATACACTTGCTTTATTTAATTCTAGCACGAAGTCTTCTTTTAGCCTTTAAACAGTTAATGGTGAGCCAGTGCGATAATTAAAGCATGCATCAGAAGACTGAACAAAACAAACTGTCCCAGGGAGATGGATCCCGCGGCCGATGAATGGATGTCACGGACGAAGGATCCTCCTGGTTTTATGTACCAGCCGAGGGATCGAAGCCTCGGTCGGTGTTCTTCCTCACACCAGACAGAAAAGTTAGCAGATAATCAAAACGCTATGATTAGGCATAAATGCAGTAAATAAAACAAACCAGAGGCCGTTGGGCCTCACCACCTTGATCCCTCAATTGCTTGATTGCTTCGGATTGATTGTGATTGACTGATTGCTCCTGGGAAAATCCTAGGGTTAGGGTTTGAACTTCGGGGTTTAATCGTCGGATTGGTGGCTGCCTTCGGGAGGTTAGGGCTTTTGAAGAGGGGGTTTGAGAGTGTATATGTGCAGAATTTCAGGTCTTGAGAGGGTGTATTCACTTATTAATTTCGGAGCCCAAAGGCTCCTTTATATAGGCATAGGGATGACACACTCCGGCCAATCGAAATGCACGATCAAAATTGGAGTTAGAGTGTGATTCTAACTCTTCATGGAAATCCTCTAACGTAGCCTGAACGCATCGGGATTTGGCTGCTAGGGTTTTGTGATCGGATCAAACGTATGACAGAACGTTCTAGAATCTGGAAAAAGGACGATCTGGCAGCCGAGCCATCGATCTGGCGGCCGAGGAATGGATGTTGCGGCCGAAGGATAGATCTTGCGGCCGAGGGATTGATCTCTCCAGGAGATTTTCAAGCAACAAGTTGCTCGGGTGAAGAAATGATGTTAAGGCCGTGAGATCAATGTTACGACCGACAGATGGATTCTCCTAGGATTCTGTATTTTCTGTCTGAAAGGCTATATGGCTCTGGATTGGGTCCTCTAAGTGGCTCAAAGTTCTTACCATAAGTCCTAAGGTTCTCGAGAAGTCAATCAGCAATCACTGTATCCATTTCATCATCGGGATGGTCCCCAAGGTGGGACTTGAAATAATCGTTAGGCCAAATTGGGGTGTCTACAGATGACCCTCTTTGACTGAGCTCAGACGGATCGCGAGACATGTTTGAGTAAGAGTTAAAGCTGTAAAAGCAACTCAATTTGGTCCAACCACAATTCCAAGGGGTTTTTGAAAAAAGTTTTTGTTATGGTCGGGCCGGGAGGCTGCCTACGTATTCCACAAGGGAAATTCAGACCAGTCGTAGTTCAGGCAATAAAGAAAAATAAAAAGTTTGGAGGGTTAGAGACAGAAGGCGTACCTTCGGCCTTAAAAAGCCGTAATGCGACGTACCTAGACTGAGGCAGGGTTTTGGCGGAAGATAGTCGGAGGAGCGCTGGGCTGTCGGGGGAATTTTTGCGGAGAGCTTTCTTAGTATTTTGGGGTAGATCAGTACATTGCAGGTGCGTTTGCTTTTTTCTTGATCATCCTTACTTTGACTGAAGGGAGCTCGGTAGGGTAGCCTATCCTTGCGAATGAGCTAGAAGGAATTGATGTGATTGGGGTGGAATCCAAGCCATCTGCTGGGGATGAATCGGACGCCGTTTTTGAGATATGGGGGGGCGCAAGGCCAGTAACTAGAGCACGGTGCTTTGGGGATGAGGGAACCGAGGCACGGAGCCGGTTGTAGTCATGAGGCGAGAGCCTGGGAAGCGATGGTTTCTGATGTGATGGAACCGAGGCGCGGAGCCGGTTGTAGTCACAAGGCGAGAGCCTAAGGTGATAGAATTGAGGCGTGGAGCCTGCTGTGGTCATGAGGCGAGGGCCTGAGGAGATTGAAGCTTTGAGCTTGATAGAACTGAAGCGCGGAGCTGGTATTGATCATAAGGTGAAAGCCTGAGGTGTCGGAGCTTAGAGCTTGACGTGATTTGAACCGAGGCGTAGAGCCGGTTGCATTCTGATGGTCTGTGCACGGAGCTTTCTCATCATAAATTTTGTCGTGGAGCCAAAGGATCGAGGCGCCGGGCCGATCAATAAAACCAAGGCGTAGAGCCGGTTGATTTACAGGATTGACCGGTTTCATGAATAAGAGAGAAATGCAGAGTGCGTATATGATGATAGTGGTTAGATATGAGCAGATATGACGATGCAGACTCGATGATAACAATGGTGATGCAATTGATGCTAATGTGCATGGGCCCGTGAGTGTGTGTTTGATTTAAGCATAAAGCTTCTTTCAAGTTCCGGACTTAAGCATTCGGAGCATAGAGCTCGAGCATTCGGAGGGTAAAGTCCGAGCATTCAAAGTACAGGCTTTGAGCATCCAGTACGCAGTGGTTGGGCATTCAAACGTAGAGCTTGAGCATTCAAGGTATAAACCTTAAGCATTCGAAAATAGAGTTCGAGCATCCAGTACGCAGTGGTTGGGCATTCAAACGTAGAGCTTGCGCATTCAAGTGTAGAACTTAAGCATCCAGTACACAGTGGTTGGGCATTCGAAGGGCTTTGAGCATCCAAAGTGTAGAACTTTGAGCATTCAAACATGGAGCTTGAGAATAGATATCTTGCTGAGTAGTGAGTTTGTAGAATTGCTGAGTTGTTGAGTATTCCATCTTCCATCTTCCACGGGGTTTGATTTGTTCCTCATGCTTGGGATTCTTCCAAGGCTAGTTTCCACATGCTCTGGATGTTTCCAAGGCTAGTTTTGAGTATGCTCGGGATTGTCCCCAAGGCTAGATTTCCACATGCTCGGGATTGTCCCCAAGGCTAGTTTTGATTATGCTCGGGATTGCCCCCAAGGCTAGATTTTCACATGCTCGGGATTGTCCCCAAGGCTAGTTCTGAGTATGCTCGGGATTGCCCTAAGGCTAGATTTCCACATGCTCGGGATTGTCCCCAAGGCTAGTTTTTGACTATATTCCACTTTGTTAAGGAGATTTTCATTACCTCCACTGCTGGGAGTGCCTTCCGAAGGCCAAACGCCTTCTAGCGACTCAAACGTCTTCTGGTGGCTAAATGCTTTCTGGCAACATAAACGCTTTCCGGAAGCTAGCAACATAAACGCCTTCTGGAGGGCTATGCACTAGGTTATTGTAAGCTTCATGCAGGTGCTTTTTCATGTTGGCTATTGACTCAGAACTGTATAAATGTTCACTCACTGCATTGAGTGGAAGCCGCAGGATTGTTTTGCTGACCTGCTGAGCGCGAGGCTGTGCACATGGCGTGGCATAGAGCTGCTGAGGTGTGGGCGTAGAGCCGCTGAGCAGCACTTGAGCGTCTTCAATGTTTCGGTAAGCTTCGCGCTGTTGGTTTCGAGGCGTTCATTTTGGGCCTCAACCTTCCGAAGATGAACTGGTCGTTGATGACCTCGCTGGTTGAAAAGTGATGGTATCAACTGTAAGTGCAGAAAAACCGAAAGGGGTTTAAGCAGCACAAGAACTTAACGGCTACTTCGTGATTCCCGCCGGAACCCTAATACGTCGCCGGAATCCTTATCTGTAAAACAGACAAGGGGTGAGCGCACCTTTGCCTCTCGTGGCAAAGGCCCTCCGATGCCTAAGTTAGTATCACGTACTAGCAAAAAACCTTAATTCATAATAGGAGAATATGTATAACTGTAATATATTGTGTACCTTTTCCCTCTAGGTTTGCCTCGTATTTATAGGTTTATGGATGCTTGCTGCCCAAGTATCCACGTTTCCCTAGGTTTCTTATCTCGTATAGGAAACCCAGAATATCTTGGATTCTCATTCCCTTATCAGTTCATTACCTTAGTCCGTTTAGGACTCCTTTCCACAACTGGCCGAACTTCCCATTCCCGTTGGGTATCTCTCCAAGATCCTACTTTATTGGGATCTCATAGTCCTCACGGAATGTCCCTGTTTCTAGAACCTTCTGGAACGTTTCCTGCATCTGGGACTGCTTTACGTACAAATCCCCTCATGTTCGGCTCTTTTGTTGCCGAACAAACTACTTAGACCAGTGACTTCACATGTCACTGCTCCTTCGTCAATCTCTTGGTCCAATGCTCTCTCGTGTTACTGGACCTTGACCCAGCACAGACTCTCTGGGCCAATGATCCCTCATATCGCTGGTCCCTGTCGCCGATCACCGTCTTGCACGGCGATTGTCCTCGTTGTAATTATACCATGGTCCCGCGTACCACGTGTTCGGGCCCTATTTGTGCCTGTTCGGGATTACCTCCCTACAATTGCTCCCCAACTTTATTCGTTATTTACTCTTAATATGACGAGCAAAGCTTCTCAGGACCCGAGCAACGTTTCTTTGCTCCTGCATCCTTTATTCCTTAAATTTGGTGCAAATATCATCATTAGTCCAGGTAAAACGTCTAATCGTTTGGGTTCTCCAAGACTTTTTCCTTCTCCAACTTTACACGTGGCACACTTCGTACTGCCTTCATTAAATGCGGGCAAGCTTCTTTGGGCATTGGGACGCCCAAACGGCGTCTAGGGTGACGTTTCACTTACGCCACCCCACTCGTTTAGGGTATATTTGGGTTTTCGCCCCATTTTCGAACCTCCATCTTCTCTTCAGATTCCCTCCTGTAGAAAGAAAGCTCGAGCTCCCCTGTCTTTTTTGAAGCGCCCCTCGTCGTCTCAAGGTTTCCTTCTTTCTGCAATCTTAGGATCCCTGATCACTACTTCATAAGTTTTTTCTCCCTTCTTCTTTCCCTATCATTCTCGTTGAACTTAGGGTTTTCTGTCGTCCTGGGTTTATTCGATACCCATCCCTTTGTCTGTAAAATTACACAAGGGTCCATCTCTTTAGTAGAAAATGGGGCGATTTAGACGCCACTGCAACACCCCTCAGACCATGGCCACGTTCAGATCTCGCTATGAGATCCCTGACAACGTGGCCACTACACTGGCCCACGAGGATGCCTTACGCCAGAGTCCGAACAACGATACCCTTCATATCCCAATAGTCGTCGTTGTGGAGGGCGGCGTTAGATTCCCTCTGTCCCCCTTACTTCGTCAGGTCCTAGCCCACTATAGATTATCCCCAATGCAGGTTTCGGCCTATTTCTTTAGGGTCGTTATGGGTATAAATGCCATAAACCAAATGTTGGGCACATCATTGGGTTTGCATGATATACACCACCTCTATAGCATTTCTCGAACCAATGATGCCCTTACCTACTATCTAAAGAGTAGGGATTCTAGGAAAAAGCTGGTTCTTGAACTTCCTGACTTCGCCCGGGGGGATGACGATGATTTTCTGGTTGTCACGGGGAACTTCGAGCCCAGAGATGAGGATGGCCGTGTGATAGGTTTTCATGCCCCTCACCGATTTGGGCAACCACGTTAGTTCCTCTTTTCCTTTTGTAAAAATTACCTTGTATTTTATCTACTCAATTTTGCGATGTATAACCTGCTGCATTCTTCGTTGCAGTTGAAAACGTCAACCAAGGGTACAACATCATCACCCCACAGGTTCACGTGGCCGACATCGAATGAGCCCTTGCGTTCAACGGGCAAGGAACGCCCCTTGCTGGCCGAGCAAGAGCAGCACAGGTGCTCTTAAGCTACAGAGCATCGTACGGTGGGTTTATTGATCGGCGGACCCGAGCACCCGACAACCCAACACCACCAGGACCCTTCAATCTTCAACCCGAGCAAGAAGAAGAAAGGCGTTCCCTAACTCCACCAATCTCTGACGATCCAATCGAAATCGTCGAGGAAGCTTCCACTTCGTCCTCTAACGGTTACTCCCCTTCTCCTCCTTCTCCAGAGATGAACCAGCCAATCGATCTCAACAATCTCCTCACCATTCCTGGGGCTGGCCGTGGAAGGGGCCGCGGCTCTGTTCGTGGCCGTGGTCGTGCCCAGAGCCCCCAGCCGTCTCATGGCCGACGTGGGCCTGCTCAATTGAGCACCCCCCTTGGTTTTTCCCCAGAAGAGATCGAGGCAAGTCATCGAGACAAACGCCAACGACTAGAGTCGTCTTCGACTGAAGGGCCTCAGCCTCAATCTTCTGACATCTCAATTCCGATTTGGGCACCACAATTTACCCACGGTGGGCGTCCTGTCACTGCTCGTGACAGCATAGAGTCTGAGGGGACTGCTCTTGCCTTGTCCCAAGCTTTCATGCTGCCTGTGGACATGCAAAAGGTGGTAGCCAACTCTCCTGACAACCTCCTCGGGTCCTTTATGATCAACAGCGCTCAGGTAAATTCTTTATACCCACCCTACTAATAACTCCATGCTGTTTGCTTCTGGGTTTCATCTAATTTCCCTTAAAATTATCTAGGCCATGCAAAGGATGGTATCCATGGCGCAGAAGCTGGGCCAGTCCGAGACTCAGCGAGCCAGGCTGGTGAATGAGAACTCCCAACTGCAGCGTACGATAATCAGACTGGAGAAGGAGAGGGACCAGGCTCGCGGGAAGGTGGACGTGCTGAAGGGAAAGTTGGAGGGTGCTGAAGACAGCCTGAGCCAGACTTTGACGGAGCTGGAGCTGAGTAAGAATGAGGCCAAGGTGTCCTACCAGCAAGGCTTTAACCAGGGAATCAACGTAGCAACTGAGAGCTACAAAAACCAGATGCCTGTAATCCAGGACCAGGTATATGCTGCTGGGTGGACGGCTTGCCTCAGGAAGTCTGGTACAACAGAGTCATCGCCCCTTTGGACAGAGATTGACCTTCCGAGCACCATGGTCGCTCAAGATGAGGACGAGGTCGTGGCGGAGGAAGATGACTTGAATGGAGAAACTACTGCCAATGTCTCCGAGCAGCATGATGCAAACGCTGGTCATATTACTGAGGAGGCCAACCCTGGCCAGAAGGAAGCCAGTGGTGGTCCAACTGATGGTAGCACAGCTGCGGAGGCTATACCTGCACAAGTTTCTTCTTCCACCGTTGAAAACCCTACTGTTGACCAGCAGGTATAAACTCCCTTCCCTTGGAACACTTCCAACTTTGTCTTGAATATTTTGGTGGCCCTGCGTGGCTGTAAAGCTTGCCCTGCGTGGCACAAATACATTTCCAACACTTTTAACTTTTAAGTATTTGGCCCTTCGTGGCGTTTAACTTTGTTTTGCCCGGCCCTTTGTGGCCTTTTAACATTGCTGGTGGCCTTTTCGTGGCCAACCGTTTAATTTCAATTGCTCAAGTATCTCGTACTTAGGTAATTTGAGTGTTTCATTCTTTAATCTTGCTGGGGTGCATCCCTACGCTTCCCAAGTTTATTCATACCTGGATATCTAGCTAAGTTGGTTCATACTTTAGCTACTGAACAGCATGTTTTCGTATGCTCCCCGAGTTATCCTTGTACTTGGAGATAATTCTAAGTGTAATCGTACTTAGACAAATTTGCATGTATTCGTATGCCGCCCAAGTTTCTCGTACTCAGAAATTTTTCTAAGTGTGCTCGTACTTAGGTTACCCAAAGGCATTCGTATTTGGTAACAGCATGCATTTGTTCGTATGCATGCCAAGTGTTTGTCCTTAAGTCTAAGTGTATTCATACTTAGGTTATCCAAATGTTTACGTATTTGGCAAAAGTGTGCACATTCACGTATGCACACCAGGTTTGTTCATACCTGTAGAAGTGACCAAGTGTGTTCGTACTTGCAAAAATTTATTAAATCTGCCCAAATGTCTTCGTATTTGTCATAGACTCTATTCTTCTGCTCCCCAATACGAAGTGAGGAGCAAGAACCAGGCCTAACTTCGTATTTTAAGCACAATGGAAATAAAAAACAATGTTTTATATCAAAACGCAGAATTTTATTCATAATTCATAATTCAAAACTCAAGGGGGTGTTACGCGTACCCCTTGCAACTAACAAATCAATAAAAAACAGAGGAATTTTATTCGTAATTCCCACACAATCACAATATGCATCCTAAAAACAGAGTAAAAAATAAACTGAAGTCTTTTCAAACAAAAAACTTCCTCAAGTTGTGGACATTCCATGGCCTTGGCACCGGGTTCCCGTCCAGGTCCGCCAAATGATAAGCCCCAATGCCCACAACCTCTGTAACTCGATATGGGCCTTCCCAGTTTGCCCCCAACTTGCCCTCGTTGGCCACCTTGGTATTGCCGCGCACTTTTCGAAGCACAAGGTCCTCTACACCAAACTCTCGTGGATGGACAGTTTTGTTATAGCTTTTCATCAGCTGCTCCTGATAAGAAGCCAAATGCACCAGCGCCCTTTCTCTACGTTCCTCAGCAAGGTCCAGTTCAATCTCTAGGGCTCTGTCATTGCCTCCACTTTCAACCAAAGTGGTCCTGTTGGTCGGCAAACCAACCTCCAATGGGATTACAGCTTCTGTCCCATATGCCAATGAGTAGGGGGTCTCTCCCGTAGACCTCCTAGGCGTTGTTCGGTGCGCCCATAAAACAAGTGGCAGTTCGTCGGGCCATTTTCCCTTTGCCTTGTCCAACCTCTTCTTGATCCCATCAAGTATGGTTTTGTTGGACGCCTCCGCCTGCCCATTACTCTGGGGGTAGGCTGGGGTGGAGTAATAGTTCCTTATTCCGTACTGGGCACAGAAAGCCTTGAACTTTTTCTGGAATTGGGACCCATTATCCGTAATCAGTGAATAAGGGACCCCAAATCGAGTAATTATGTTTTTCCACACGAACCTTTCTATCATAGGCTCAGTGATCTTAGCCAATGGTTCTGCCTCAATCCATTTGGTGAAATAGTCTGTTGCTACCAACAGAAATTTCCTATTTCCTGTTGCCTTGTGAAGTGGACCCACGATGTCCATCCCCCATTGTGCGAAGGGCCAAGGACTCGTTAAGGGCACCAGATCCTCGGCTGGTGTTCGGATCATTGGTGAGAATTTCTGGCACTTCTCACAAATTTTAACATACACCTTTGCATCCTCCTGCATGTGAGGCCACCAGTACCCTTGGGTTATTGCTCGGTGGGCAATGGACCTACCCCCAGCATGACTTCCACATGTTCCCTCGTGGATCTCGTGGAGAAACTTCTGCACCATCTCGGGATGCACACAAAGTAAGTAGGGACCAGTGAAGGATTTTCTGTACAACTTTCCTTCAGGTGATAGCCAAAACCGTGCAGATTTTGTCTTTATCTTGTGAGCTTCCTTTTTATCTGTGGGGAGTGCCCCGTCTCGTAGGAACTCCACTATTGGATCCATCCAACTTGGTCCTTGGTTCACGTCCAAGACCAATTCCACAACTCTTCCGATGCTCAGCTCAGCAAGATAATCTACTGCCACCCGTCTCTTGAATTCTGTTGGTACAGCTGCAGCCAACCAGGCAAGTGAGTCAGCATGGGCATTCTGCCCAGAACTTATTTGCTCAATATACACCTTCTCGAAAGTGTCAAGCAGATCTTTGGCGGCCATCACGTAGGCAGCCATCTTCTCGTTCCGGGCCTCATATTCCCCGGACAACTGGTTCACCACGAGTTGTGAATCACAGTGTACTCGTATCCTTTTTACCTTTAGGGTCCTTGCACTTCTTAACCCTGCCAAGAGTGCCTCATACTCTGCCACGTTGTTTGAAGCACTGAATCCCAAACGAAGGGACAGCTCCATCATTGCTCCTCCAGGAGGGAAAAGTACCACCCCAATTCCTGATCCCGTGTTACACGCAGAGCCATCAACAAATAATTTCCACTCCATGGGATCCTGTTCGGCCGGAGCTTTCTTTTTTCTCGTTGTTTGCTCCTTCCCCTGTTCCTTTCTCTGCTCCTGTCTCATAGGAGGCTGGGGAGCTACCGTAGGTGAAAACTCAGCTACAAAGTCTGCCAGCACCTACCCCTTAATTGCAGTGCGCGGCTGGTAGTCTTTGTCGTACTGACTCAACTCTACCAACCAGGTTGAAATACGTCCCGAGAAATCTGCTTTTCGTAGCAAAGATTTTAACGGAAACTCGGTATAGACCACAATTCTGTGACTCTGGAAATAGTGGGGCAATTTTCTTGCCGCCGTCCTTAATGCCAGGACTAACTTTTCGAGAGGCAGATATCTCGTTTCTGCGTCCAGCAATGTCTTGCTCACATAATAGACAGGGACTTGCTCGGATCCCTTATCCCTCAGTAACATTGCACTCACAGCATGTTCAGAGACCGCTAAGTACAAAGTTAAAGACTCACCTTGTTCGGGTGTGGACAATAGGGGGGCTGCTGCCAAGTACTTCTTCAGGTCTTGGAACGCTTGCTCACATTCTGCTCCCCATTCGTATCCTTCTCTCTTTTTCAGCAACTGAAAGAAAGGTCTACATTTGTCACTAGACCTACTGATGAATCTGTTTAGAGCCGCTGCCATCCCCGTTAACCGCTGGACCTCCTTCGTGGTCTTTGGACTTTGGAGCTTCTGCAAAGCTGTAATTTGGTCGGGATTTGCCTCTATCCCTCTTATGGTCACCAGATGCCCCAGGAATTTTCCTGAGTTCACCCCGAACGCACACTTCGAGGCGTTGAGTTTCAGCTTATATTCCTTCAATATCTCAAAAGCTTCCTTTAAATCAACAATGTGGTTTTCCTTCTCCTTGCTTTTGACCACCATGTCATCTATGTAAACCTCCACGGTATTGCCGAGCAACTTCTTTAGCATAATCGTTGCTAACCTCTGGTATGTTGCACCTGCATTCCTTAAACCAAAGGGCATGACGCTATAACAGTACAGCCCCCTTGGTGTGATAAAGGAAGTCTTCTCTTGATCGGGACCGTACATGGCTATCTGGTGATACCCTCGATAAGCATCAAGGAAGCTCATCCGCCCATACCCAGCCGTTGCATCAACAAGTTGGTCTATCCTGGGAAGGGGGAAGCTATCCTTGGGACACGCCTTATTCAAGTCGGTGAAATCGACACAGACTCGCCACTTCCCATTCTTCTTCTTTACCACCACAGTGTTGGACAGCCATTCTGGGTAGTATACTTCTCGTATAGCTTTTGCTTCGAGTAACCGGTCCACCTCCTCAATAACAGCGTCCACGTGCTGTACGGCAGATCATCTCTTCTTTTGCATTACAGGCTTATGTTGTGGATCCACATTCAAGTGGTGACAAATCACGTTTGTATCCACTCCAGACATCTCTTCGGGCACCCAAGCAAACACATCAACGTGCTCCTTGAGGAACCCCACCAACTCTTTCTCTTCTGTTTCATTCAGGTTCTCCCCAATCAGGAAATACCTTTCCAGATCATTCTCGTTGATCTGGATCTTTTTCAAGCCTTCCACCACTTTCTCGGCGGGGTCTCCTCCGACATCCTCAATGGTCGGCTGGTCCGGGACCTCGATTGCTTGGACTAACTTCGCCTTGGGTGCCTTCTTGATTATAGAAACCAAGCACTGCTGGGCAACTTTCTGATTTCCCCTGATCCTCTCAATACCATTCGATCCTGGGAATTTCACCATCTGGTGGTAAGTGGAGGAAACCTCCTTCATCTTGTGCAGCCATGTTTTTCCAATAATCGCGTTATAAGAAGATGGTACATCTACCACTAGGAAATCGGTTCTCAGCACGACTGTTCCTGCCCGAACAGGAAGAGTTACTTTGCCCAAGGGCCAGACTGCTCCTGCACTGAATCCTACCAAAGGGGTTATTGACTGCACCAAGTCCGCTTGTGTCGGCCCCAACTTCTTGAACGCGTCATAGTACAGTATCTCTGTGCAGCTTCCTGAATCCACCAGGATTCTTTCCATGTCATATTCCCCAATTCGTAGGGTTATGACTAAGGCATCATTATGTGGCACCTGGATTCCCCCCAGGTCCTCATCCGTGAAGACTATGCCTCCATTGCATTCTTCTCCCTCACGTCCTCGTTTCTTTCCCAACTGCATCACATGTTGGTCGTGCTTTACTTGTCTCTGGAGCAACCTCACCTCATTTCTCGTATAAGGCGCGGCCAATCCACGTATCATATGGATTACGCCCCTTGGATTTTGCTCGTAATCCAATTCCAATGCTTTCTCTGCACCCTTGTGCTCTTCCTGAATAAACTCTTTCAAGTAACCACATGAGACCAAATCATCGAGGTGTTGCTTGAACATCTCACAATCCTCCGTCATGTGCCCCCAGTCTTTGTGATAACTGCAATGCTGACTCGTAGCCCTCTTTGCGTCTTTATCCCCCTCCAGCCTTGGGGGCCACTTGAAATATGGACGATTCTTTATTTTATAAAGAATCTGATAGATTGGTTCTTTCCAAACCGTTGTCACCGAAAAGAAAAACTTGGGGTCTGGAGCCTGTTTCTCTTTGAACGGCTCTTTCTTGATCTGCCCGTATTCCTTCCTCTCTGTGTAGGTTTTGGGGTCCGACTTGTCTGCCCTCTTCGGCAGACCCTTCGCCTGTTCGGCGACCATCCTGCTGTCCTCTCGTAGTATGTCATCCTCGTTCCTGGCATGCTGCTCGATTCGTTCCATCAGCCTTGCCAATGTACCTACCGGGGTCATGTTCAGGGACTTACGTAGTTCTCCCCGAACAGGTAACCCTGTCTTGAAGGTGGCTATCGCATATTTCTCACTGCAACCTTCAATCTCATTGAAAGTCTCCCAGTACTTCTTAGCGTAGTCCCTGATCGGCTCGTTCTCACCTTGTTTCATGACAGAAAGGCTCTCAAAGGTTTTTGGTGCTTTCCTGCTCGTCAGAAACCGAGCAGTAAATTCTTCGGCTAACTGTCTCCATCCTCGTATGGTGTTCGGCCCTAGTTTATGGAACCATGACAAGGCCACCTTCCCCAAACTCGATGGGAACATCTTGCACATGATCGCATCATCCCCGTCGTGCATGAACATTGCCTGCCGGTAATGCTGTATGTGCGCCACGGGATCAGTATTTGTTTCGTAAAGGACGAACGCCCCATGCTTCACCCTGCTCGGGAGCTTTGCCTCTTGCAATCTCCTTGCAAAGGGGGAAGAAGCTATATTGCTGAGGGCTTTCCGTGCTGCTTCTCGTGCAGACATGGTTCCCTCCTCTTGTTCTTTCGCTTTCTTGGGAGTATTCTTTTCCCAATCGGAATCAGGCCTCTCGTACCTATCCCTGTGATGTCTTCTAATCTCCCCCTCTTCGGGGGTGAGGCTTCTGCTTCTTCTTTTTCGTGAAGAAGCCCTTTTCTTTCTCGAAGTGGGGCTCCTTGACCTGTTCCTCCCTTCTCGTGAAGGAACCTTCTTGTATTTCACCATAGCCAACCTATCTCCTCTGGAATTTCTTCGTGACAGTCCAGAATCCTTCGGATGTTCTCGTATCCGTTGCAATTCCTGGATCTCGTACTCTCGCTTTTTGATTAGACGAGCATACTCTTCGATTTCTTGTCTCTTCTTGTCCAAGATATCCTCCTGGTTGTGCACACTCCTTGAATGTGCAACTGATTCTCCCTCACGACGGGACTTACTCCTTCTCGTGGATTCCGTAGCCGTCCTGCCCTCCCTGTTCTTGGAGTCGTCGTGAATAGTCAGGGGGTTACCCTTGCTTGTGGGCTTTTTGGCATGCCCACCATCGGGTTTCCTGGGAGGATCTGGTGGGGACTTATTACCTCCCCCACCTAACTGGTGTTTTGGATCATGTGGTGTCTTTGGATCTTCTTTCATCATGGTCGCTTTTCAGAGGGATCTCTTTCGTTTCCCACAGACGGCGCCAATTGTAAGTGCAGAAAAACCGAAAGGGGTTTAAGCAGCACAAGAACTTAACGGCTACTTCGTGATTCCCGCCGGAACCCTAATACGTCGCCGGAATCCTTATTTGCAAAACAGACAAGGGGTGAGCGTACCTTTGCCTCTCGTGGCAAAGGCCCTCCGATGCCTAAGTTAGTATCACGTACTAGCAGAAAACCTTAATTCAAAGTAGAAGAATATCTATAACTGTAATATATTGTGTACCTTTTCCCTCTAGGTTTGCCTCGTATTTATAGGTTTATGGATGCTTGCTGCCCAAGTATCCACGTTTCCCTAGGTTTCTTATCTCGTATAGGAAACCCAGAATATCTTGGATTCTCGTTCCCTTATCAGTTCATTACCTTAGTCCGTTTAGGACTCCTTTCCACAGCTGGCCGAACTTCCCATTCCCGTTGGGTATCTCTCCAAGATCCTACTTTATTGGGATCTCATAGTCCTCACGGAATGTCCCTGTTTCTAGAACCTTCTGGAACGTTTCCTGCATCTGGGACTGCTTTACGTACAAATCCCCTCCTGTTCGGCTCTTTTGTTGCCGAACAAACTACTTGGACCAGTGACTTCACATGTCACTGCTCCTTCGTCAATCTCTTGGTCCAATACTCTCTCGTGTTACTGGACCTTGACCCAGCACAGACTCTCTGGACCAATGATCCCTCATATCGCTGGTCCCTGTCGCCGATCACCGTCTTGCACGGCGACTGTCCTCGTTGTAATTATACCATGGTCCCGCATACCACGTTTTCGGGCCCTATTTGTGCCTGTTCGGGATTACCTCCCTACATCAACACATTCCACTTTCCATCTGCTGGTGAGATAACGATCACACCAGGTGACTTTTCTTTGCCGACTGGCCTGTGAGTAGGTGGAGCTCCTCTTTGGATTAACCCCAGGCTTTGGGAGCAGGTAGGGGCTTTGGAGTGGTTCTTGGGCAAGGTGCCCCCTCTTCACTCGCGTGGTTATGTTGACGTCTCTTGGCTAATCAAGACTTTTATGAAGGCTGATATCTTGACTCAGGTGAGTGTTGAGATGGCTCGAGTATGGGCGTGGAGCCGCTAAGAAGGTGAACATGGGCATATCGCCGATGAGTTTATCGGCGCGGAGCCGCCGTGATAGTGAATATGGAGCTTGAAGCACGGTGCTGCTGATAGTAAACGCAGGGCTGCTGAGATAATAGGCGTGGGGAGCTGCTGAATAGAGCTGCTGGGAGGAGTGGAACTGCTGAGAGAGAGCTGTGGAGATTGGACCTGCTGAGCGCAAGGCGACATGGAGATGAAAGCGTGAAGTAAGGAGCTATGGAGATGTGAAGTGCGAAGCCACTTTAATACTGTTGACATGGTGCCAATTGTAGAGTTTGCTAAGGCTATCTTTCAGCGTCTTTGACTAGGCTCTGTCGGTCATAGATACAAAGCTTGGTATGGTTGGTTCAAGGACCGAAATCCAGGAGAATCCTGCAATCCACATTTGAATAGTTTAGAAAACAGCAATGGATAGGAAAACAACATGCAACAGGCTTGGAATCGACTACGGGTCGAAGTCCTTTTATGCTGACTGCTAGGGGCAGGACCACCACACTTAAAGAACCCTAGTTCAAGAGCTTGAACAATTTTGGGTGACATGGTTTGCAACATGACATATATGCGTATTGAACTGAACATTCAGGAAGAAATAGAAGCCCCCTGTTTAGGCAATGGATGCTTGACCCTAGCTTAACCGTGCATGATGACAATGATCTAATTGCCCCTAGCATAGAAACATGCGATGTAAATAATAATGAATGTGAGTGCAATATTTTAGTTCGGCAGAGATCATGTCATGCCCCTGACAATGCTGTGTGACAACATTCCACAAAAGAGTTGAAGCGTTCCCCCAGGATATGACGCTTCTTAGGCTAAGCTTTCTTTAAGTGTGTTGACAAGGAGGTAGACTTTACAGTGCATCCCTTTGTTGCCCTTTATTCCTTGATGGCCATGATGCCTTGATGAACCTGCCTTGCTTGAGCATAAGAACACCTCATACTTGGGGTTAGCTCGTGCAACCAAGACAACTACTTTTGCTAAGCAAACATAAGGATGTACACATGAAATACTAGGATCAAGAGATCAATGCAAAAGATGGGGTGATGCATGTGAATCAGAAATGCATTCTGGACATCTCAACTTTCGTGTATTTGATAATGGCTTATTTATACTAGCCAGGTGTTTTGAAAGATCGTAATGCCCTGGCGGTACCACCGAAAACATTGTTTGGTCAAGGAACCATATTGCTGCACTCTTCATGAAATGAGAGACCCATGTTATTTCCTCAGAAACTTGCAAAAAGTGGTTGTGCTTGTATTTGCTGTGTTAAGAATACTTAGGATAAAACCATTTTTGAAAGCTTTTCCTTAAGGATTTCAAGGTCACATCATTCCATCCATGTCCCACACTCACGTCATTCAATCGTCAAAGGACATAGAACTATTTTGCAAACCTATGCCCCTAGTCAATTAGGTGAGTTTGTTGTTTTGAGCTTGATTTGGTTGACTTGAGTTGGATTGATAAGCTGTAGACACACCAATTTGGACCTATTAATTATCCTTAATTCGTGGCCCTGAGGCTCCCCGATGATGAATTTAGATCGAAACAAGCCTCGTACCAATTGAGACTTTGCTCCTTGAAGGATTTGAAAAGGAAATAAAATGGTCAAAATCATTCCCAAGCGCTTGGAAGCAGTCCCAAGCGCTCCAAACTGTTTTTCAAAACCACTGGCCTGGCTCACTCTCGAGCGCTCGAGAGTTAAGTCCCAAGCGCTCGAGACCACTCTCGAGGGCTCGAGTCTTTTGTGCTGCCCAATGGATGATGAGATCTCCCACTACCCATACAATCCATCATTACAGCCACCTTGGGCCGGCTGAGGTTTGAGTCAACACTCAACCTCAGTCAGAGAAGATCAGGCCAGCAGATTTTCTCTATTTAAAAATGTTTTATTTCAAATCTTTTTCATTTTTGAACCATAGGTTATCTTGGCCTATATATATGCCTCATTTCTGCAGAGAGGAGGGAAATTTTCTCTCTCTAAACCACTCTCCTCTCTCTCTTGTCCAAAGCAAAGTCTTTCAAACTCAAACTTATTTTTCAACAAGAAAGCCTTTTTTTTTTTTAAGACATCAAGGGAAATGCAGGAAATCCAGAACACTTCTGGTTACTGATTTCCTGTGTTTTTCTCTTTGCATTCATCTTTCAAGGTCATCCAAGGAGCTAAGTTCAAACCAAAGGCAGAAAAATCTTTCTACTTTGATCTCAAAACAAAGAGGCTGTTTTTCCCTTCTGAGGGGGGTCTCTCAGCCGGTCCCAGTCTCTAATACTGGGTGCATGGTTGGGAGACCTTAGTGTAAAAGCAAGAGCAAAGGGTGCACAAAAAAAATGTTTTCTTAAAACCCTTACTTGAAACACTCTCGAGCGCTCGAGAGTGCTCCCAAGCGCTCGGGACACTTTCCAGTCCCATGCATGGCATTTTGGTAAGCAGTAGGCTGGGGGTGAGGTGCACTCTCAAATAAAATGGTTTTATTCTGGCATGCAGACATAGAAAATCATTTTTCCTAAAACAGAAGTGTTTCTTGCAAAAGTTCAAGTAAGAACAAGGTTTTCCGAAGTTAAAAATAAGATTTTCTCTTGTTAAAGACCTAGACAAGAGTGTCTGCATGATAAAATGAGGTCATTTTCCATTTGAAACTAAACTGACGTGCAGCTCACTCCCAAGCGCTCGGAACCATTCCCGAGCGCTCGGGAGTGCATGCATGCCATTGCATTCCATTTTCCCCCAGTTTGCTGTATTTTCTGACTTTTTGCATGCATAAATGTACCCATTTGCTCTTTTAAAGTTGTAGATCTAATCTTATCAGTGGCAAGGATGCACGGCTTGAGAGATTGAGGTCTTATCTCAGTCTGTCAAAACCTCTGTTGAGCCTATAGCATGCTTAAATTTATTTCAGTTTGCAGTTTAGCATTATATTTTGTTGGTACTAACAAAACTTGCAGGATTGGGCATTAACACTCCCAAGCGCTTGGGACCACTCCCGAGCGCTCGAGAGTGCATCCAGTGACAGGGTTCCATTTTCAGTTACTTTGTATATCATGCATGGCCCCTCCTGTAGACACCTCCCAAACGGGGCATCGCCATACAGATTGATCACGTTTGTTCGCTCAATTGATTGCTTGCTTCGTAAACCAAAATCATGGACATTCCCATGGCTAGGAACATCGCCACATGATAGCGGTTATCATCAAAACAGAGTCGCCACCCAGTTTATTAAAACTGGGAAAATAGATAGAGATTCTGGATACGGGAGCCAAAAGTACAATAAGGGGAATGTGTTAGGCACCCCTCTTTGCCCAGTCGTGAAACTGGCCCATAATCGTTCAACATAAGACGTGTAGATGCTTTGTTTAATTCCAACACATAGTCTGTTTATTTATTCCTTTAAACAGTAAGTAAAGTGAGCCAGTGCGATAATCGAAGGACCTTCGAAGGACCGTGATCTTATCCCGCTGGCACATCGCACCTTGCATCTTGTGCTGTCCGTTTGCTTTTGGGTAGAACTCTTAGACTCGCTCGCGCGGGTTGTTTAGGATTGCCTGGACCGATGAAGAGTCGTGCTTTTAAAAGGCACGTTGTCGAAATTAAGTAGTCCTTGGAACGATGAGGTTTTAGGGATATCAAAATTCATTAAGTCTTCAATACATTTTTCAATCGTGGATTCAATGAAAATTAACAAAACAATTAGGCTACAATGCCGTGATACCCACACCACCCAGGTTATAGTGCGAAGTCACTTACACCACTTAGGCTAATGGCGCCATGCCACCTACGCCACCCCGGTTACGGTATCATGTCATTTACGCTAAACGATTTTTGAAACCAAAACTGAAATTTCGGGTGAAAAATGTTAAAGGCTTAATTTGTCTTGATATCTCTCAAATCTTGTCATTCCTAATCAAAGGATATACATGCAAAAGAATCTCTGAGGACTAAGGCAATCCTTCATAGGTTGTCATTTCTTGAGTCAAGGTCTAGAAGACCATAAATCCATGGAGTTTGGGATAACTCCGGTGTTCGCCGTGCCCGAACGGCTCCCTCTAATTCAGTCTAGCCTTAAGTGCATCTTCCAGCAGTCTTATTGCTCTGTCTCGGATGGTCTTAGATAAGGAGATTGGCTCTGATTCCCAACGTGAGGAATTTAACCTGCCTGACAACGACCTACCCGTGACTGTTGGAACTATCTGTAAAGTTTGATCCCTTGAGTCTACGATGACAACACGTGAAAAACAATTCTTTTATTCGTACGCATTTTTTCAATAAATCACAACAGGGGCACATTTTGAGTTCGCTTTTTACTTTACTGTCAGCACTGGGTCACCCATCCTACACAAAGCCATACCACCTTCTCCGACTACCTCAAAATGACAGGGCAAACAGAGCTGGTTGAACTGAAAAAGGCTATAGAGGAAATCAGTCAGAAAATGGATAAGCAGATGACTCTATTGCAAGGGCTGATCGACCTTTTCATCTCCGCCATGTCGAATCCAGATCTGGGACTAAATGCTGAAAATGCCAGGATCGAAGAAACTCCACAAATCCACCACCCTCCAACAGTCGGTATATGCTCAAAATTGAAGCTCTCGGACATGCTTAAAGACCTGATCAAATTCCATGACACCAAGACTCACTCAAAGGAGGATATTGGATCCTTGTCTAAAACTGGTGCTGAAAGGCAAGACACGCACATTGATGAGATCAACCTCAAAAGAAAAAGAGTATTATGCAGTTGCGAAGCAAGCAAGGCTTTCACCAGAGGCCCACTCGGCACCACCATGAACGCTCAACCCAGCTGCAAAATCCCACCAAGGATCTTCTCCCGTTTTCCTGTACCTTTGTCCTTAGTTTATGAGAAGCTCCTCGAAGCCGGCCTCATCAAGCCGCTCCCTCCAACTCCCCTACCTCAGAAGCTCTCGGCGTCCCACAACCCAAACGTCTATTGTGCCTTTCACCAAAATACCGGCCATTCCACCAATAACTGCTTCCGTCTCCGCCACAAAATCCAAGACCTAATCGACAACGGGACCATCCCAGTGCCGGACCTCAGATATGGAGGAGGATTTTGAGTGCAATGAAGTCAATCCATGAATGGAATTTCTCACGAGTCTGGAAAGTTTTTAAGTTTCAAGTCGAGTCTTTTTCAAGTCAATTTCGAGTCAGTTTGTACCTCGAGTCTTTCATGCTTTCGTGTCTGTATGTTTTCAAAATTCAAGTTTGTAGTCAAAGAAGAAAAACAAAAAGAAGGGAGTCAGTTTCGTAGTCCCGAACTACGTTATGACCTAATTCCTTTGCGAGAAGGATACGTAGGCAACCTCATCCTAAGGCCCGGTCATGTTCATTTGAGTCGATTCCAAAATTCGGTCACAATCCTTTGAGACAATCCTTTGTCGGTCTGTCCCGTCTTTCGAAATCAATGTCAAGCTTCTTGTGTCAAAATTGTGATAATAAACTCGCGTTTTGTGATGATCCCTTAACTTGAAATTGTTTTTTTCACCATCAATTGAGAAATCAAAACACGAGCTACTTTGCCCTTGCAAGAAGAAGAATTTCATGGGACCACTCCCTGACGCCGTCGAGAAGCAACACCTTGGCCCGAGAAAAAGCTCGCTAGATCAAAACCTCAAAATTTGATCTACACAAAAGTTAGAGTACACAAATCTCTTAACTCGCATCTAGGGTCTAGTTATCAAGTTGTGCAATTCAAAATGAAGAAAGGCGTTCTTTTCTCTTATCAAACGCTTGAAGATATACATCCATTGATAACCCCCCTTGAGCCTAAATTGATTTCTTTGAAAGAACCCAGCTAGGCAGCTATCCCCCACACTAGGGTGAAATAAGGAGGACAAATGTGCCAAACACCTGGTTATCATCGGCGCATCAGAATTCAAAGCGTGAAAGTGCCAAATACATGGGTACAATGAGATGCAAAACATCGAAGAAAAATCAGAGAAAGCTCAAAATCAATGAATGTACCAAACACATCGGCAAAACAAAATGCAAAGCAAATCAAGCAAAAAAGGGCACAAAAATATTCAAGATGGCTGCTAGCTCTCGAAACCCAAAGAAAATGAAAATTTTTGAGCCTATTATCCTTTCTTTGTTAAGCCAAACCTTGGCCACGTTACAACCCGAATAAAGTCCTTTCAGATTGGAAAACTCAACTTGATAACAAAAATCCTAGGCACTAGGAGAAAACAAGAAGGAGGGGCAAGGCATTTTCTGAATCCCGCAAAATCCAAGCTAAGGCATTTTCTAAATCCATGGGTTGTCATCAACGATCTGGGGCACAGTTCATGGTAAAAATCCTCGTGTTTTGACAAAACAAGATCAAAAAATCCTGAATGAGCATCACTTGATGGTGCTAAAACAAATTCAAAACCCCTAATGGGAAAATCATTGAAACTTGATTTTATCATGACAATTTCAAACATCAATTGTGAGGGGCATGCTTGTCATTCTTCAAACCCTCAAGTAGTCAAGCTTCTTGTCCAGTCAAATCAAACTCCTTGTCCAGTCAAGGTCATCATTGAGAGTCAGTCCTTTGATAAAGGGTCTTTCTTATCTTTTGAGTCATCTAGGCCTTGTCCAAATTCACACAAGGTTATGTGTCTAGTCAAGTCACTTTGATCTTGAGGTCCCAACTTGTGAGAGAAATTCCAATACATGGAAGAACCCGCGCCTGCACTCATCATAAAACTAGTTGCCGAAACTATCAGTGGAATCAAGGGAAAGAATCAGAACTAAGGTTCGTCACTCACTGGGGCACTTCAGCCTAATACCATCAATTATAGCCAGCATATAGCCAACATCAAGACTGGGGCATGAATGCTTAAAACTCAAACCCTGATCAAACTCAAACTCAAACCAACTCCAGCCAAATTTCCATCAAACTCCATCCCAAATCCCAAGGTCTTCAAAATACCAACCCGCTGGCCAAAAATGGTAAAGCAGAAAGGGAACTCGAACATGTCCTTTGTTTTTCAAAAATAAAAAAAAAATCATCGTTGTTGTCAAAATGTCGAAACACGGGTCTCGATCTCTTATGGTCGCCTTCATCTATCATATTTGTCGACATGACTGCTTGACATGCTGCCATAGATTTGACATTGTCCTGAGGGACACCTTTCATTCTTTTCCTGCCATAGATTTGGCATTGTCCTGCGGCACACCCTTTAAGCATCTTCTGCCATAGATTTGGCATTGTCCTAAGGGACACCCTTCAATCATCTGCTGCCACAGATTTGGCATTGTCCTGAGGGACACCTTTCATTCTTCTTCTGCCATAGATTTGGCATTGTCCTAAGGGACACCCTTTAATCATCTTCTGCCATAGATTTGGCATTGTCCTGAGGGACACCCTTTAATCATCTTCTGCCATAGATTTGGCATTGTCCTGAGGGACACCTTTCATTCTTCTTCTGCCATAGATTTGGCATTGTCCTGAGGGACACCCTTTAATCATCTTCTGCCATAGATTTGGCATTGTCCTAAGGGACACCCTTTCTATCATCTACTGCCATAAATTTGGCATTGTCCTGAGGGACACCCTTTAATCATCTTCTGCCATAGATTTGGAATTGTCCTGAAGGACACCCTTTAATCATCTACTGCCATAGATTTGGCATTGTCCTGAGGGACACCCTTCAATCATCTGCTGCCATAGATTTGGCATTGTCCTAAGAGACACCTTTCATTCTTCTTCTGCCATAGATTTGGCATTGTCCTGAGGGACACCCTTTAAGCATCTTCTGCCATAGATTTGGCATTGTCCTGAGGGACACTCTTCAATCATCTGCTGCCATAGATTTGGCATTGTCCTGAGGGACACCTTTCATTCTTCTTCTGCCATAGATTTGGCATTGTCCTGAGGGACACCCTTCAATCATCTGCTGCCATAGATTTGGCATTGTCCTGAGGGACACCCTTCAATCATCTACTGCCATAGATTTGGCATTGTCCTGAGGGACACCTTTCATTCTTCTTCTGCCATAGATTTGGCATTGTCCTGAGGGACACCCTTTAATCATCTTCTGCCATAGATTTGGCATTGTCCTGAGGGACACCCTTTAATCATCTTCTGCCATAGATTTGGCATTGTCCTGAGGGACACCTTTCATTCTTCTTCTGCCATAGATTTGGCATTGTCCTGAGGGACACCCTTTAAGCATCTTCTACCATAGATTTGGCATTGTCCTAAGGGACACCCTTCAATCATCTGCTGCCATAGATTTGGCATTGTCCTGAGGGACACCTTTCATTCTTCTTCTGCCATAGATTTGGCATTGTCCTGAGGGACACCCTTCAATCATCTGCTGCCATAGATTTGGCATTGTCCTGACTTTTCAATCAAATCTTGCCATAGATTTGGCATTGTCATGAGGGACCCCTTCTTCTCTGCCATAGATTTGGCATTGTCATGAGGGACACCCTTTCAATCATCTTTCGCCATAGATTTGGCATTGTCTTGAGGGACACCCTTTAATCATCTTCGCCATAGATTTGGCATTGTCCTGAGGACACCCTTCAATCATCTGCTGCCATAGATTTGGCATTGTCTTGAGGGACACCTTTCATTCTTCTTCGCCATAGATTTGGCATTGTCCTGAGGGACACCCTTCAATCATCTGCTGCCATAGATTTGGCATTGTCATTAGTGACACCATACAATCATCTGCTGACATAGATTTGGCATTGTCCTGAGGGACACCTTTCATTCTTCTTCTGCCATAGATTTGGCATTGTCCTGAGGGACACCCTTTAATCATCTTCTGCCATAGATTTGGCATTGTCCTGAGGGACACCCTTTAATCATCTTCTGCCATAGATTTGGCATTGTCCTGAGGGACACCCTTTAATCATCTTCTGCCATAGATTTGGCATTGTCCTGAGGGACACTTGCACATCTCTTGCCATAGATTTGGCATTGTCCTGAGGGACACCCTTTAATCATCTTCTGCCATAGATTTGGCATTGTCCTGAGGGACACCCTTCAATCATCTGCTGCCATAGATTTGGCATTGTCCTGAGGGACACCTTTCATTCTTCTTCTGCCATAGATTTGGCATTGTCCTGAGGGACACCCTTCAATCATCTGCTGCCATAGATTTGGCATTGTCCTGAGAGACACCTTTCATTCTTCTTCTGCCATAGATTTGGCATTGTTCTGAGGGACACCCTTCAATCATCTGCTGCCATAGATTTGGCATTGTCCTGAGGGACACCTTTCATTCTTCTTCTGCCATAGATTTGGCATTGTTCTGAGGGACACCCTTCAATCATCTGCTGCCGTAGATTTGGCATTTTCCTGAGGGACACCTTTCATTATTCTTCAGCCATAGATTTGGCATTGTCCTGAGTTACACCCTTTAATCATCTACTACCATAGATTTGGCATTGTCCTGAGGGACACCTTTCATTCTTCTTCTGCCATAGATTTGGCATTGTCCTGAGGGACACCCTTCAATCATCTTCTGCCATAGATTTGGCATTGTCCTGAGGGACATCCTTTAATCATCTTCTGCCATAGATTTGGCATTGTCCTGAGTGACACCTTTCATTCTTTTCCTGCCATAGATTTGGCATTGTCCTGAGGGACACCCTTTAAGCATCTTCTGCCATAGATTTGGCATTGTCCTGAGGGACACCCTTTAATCATCTGCTGCCATAGATTTGGCACTGTCTTGAGGGACACCTTTCAATCATCTCCCGCCACAGATTTGGCTTTTGTTCCTTCGAGACAAACTAACTTGTCTCGTTGGATGACACCCCTCGCGGTGTTTTTACAACTTGTTCGCCTGTTTATTTGTGCCACCCACTGAGACTAGGCAATCGGTGGGCGCTCATCGATCAATCTATATTGTCGATCATTTGCTTGCATGTCTGCATGTTTGCATTTGCCCCAAAGAACTACACTGGTCTAATCCCTGCAGAAAAGGGTACGTAGGCAGCTCGAAAGAGCACGACCTCATGTTTTGAATGCTTGTACATCTTTACTTGCATTTGATTTTGAGTTTGGGATTTAGTAGAGCTCGAATTGGGCTGTCTCAATCTTTGGGCGTCACTCGTATCCAGACATGATGCCGAGCGCCATCCAAAGAGGGGCAACTGTAGACACCCCAATTTGGACCTATTAATTATCCTTAATTCGTGGCACTGAGGCTCCCCGATGATGAATTTGGATCGAAACAAGCCTCGTACCAATTGAGACTTTGCTCCTTGAAGGATTTGAAACGGAAATAAAATGGTCAAAATCATTCCCAAGCGCTTGGAAGCAGTCCCAAGCGCTCCAAACTGTTTTTCAAAACCACTGGCCTGGCTCACTCTCGAGCGCTCGAGAGTTAAGTCCCAAGCGCTCGAGACCACTCTCGAGCGCTCGAGTCTTTTGTGTTGCCCAATGGATGATGAGATCTCCCACTACCCATACAATCCATCATTACAGCCACCTTGGGCCGGCAGAAGTTTGAGTCAACACTCAACCTCAGTCAGAGAAGATCAGGCCAGCAGATTTTCTCTATTTAAAAATGTTTTATTTCAAATCTCTTTCATTTTTGAACCATAGGTTATCTTGGCCTATATATATGCCTCATTTCTGCAGAGAGGAGGGAAATTTTCTCTCTCTAAACCGCTCTCCTCTCTCTCTTGTCCAAAGCAAAGTCTTTCAAACTCAAACTTATTTTTCAACAAGAAAGCCTTTTTTTTAAGACATCAAGGGAAATGCAGGAAATCCAGAACACTTCTGGTTACTGATTTCCTGTGTTTTTCTCTCTGCATTCATCTTTCAAGGTCATCCAAGGAGCTATGTTCAAACCAAAGGCAGAAAAATCTTTCTACTTTGATCTCAAAACAAAGAGGCTGTTTTTCCCTTCTGAGGGGGGTCTCTCAGCCTGTCCCAGTCTCTAATACTGGGTGCATGGTTGGGAGACCTTAGTGTAAAAGCAAGAGCAAAGGGTGCACAAAAAAAATGTTTTCTTAAAACCCTTACTTGAAACACTCTCGAGCGCTCGAGAGTGCTCCCAAGCGCTCGGGACACTTTCCAGTCCCATGCATGGCATTTTGGTAAGCAGTAGGCTGGGGGTGAGGTGCACTCTCAAATAAAATGGTTTTATTCTGGCATGCAGACATAGAAAATCATTTTTCCTAAAACAGAAGTGTTTCTTGCAAAAGTTCAAGTAAGAACAAGGTTTTCCGAAGTTAAAAATAAGATTTTCTCTTGTTAAAGACCTAGACAAGAGTGTCTGCATGATAAAATGAGGTCATTTTCCATTTGAAACTAAACTGACGTGCAGCTCACTCCCAAGCGCTCGGAACCATTCCCGAGCGCTCGGGAGTGCATGCATGCCATTGCATTCCATTTTCCCCCAGTTTGCTGTATTTTCTGACTTTTTGCATGCATAAATGTACCCATTTGCTCTTTTAAAGTTGCAGATCTAATCTTGTCAGTGGCAAGGATGCACGGCTTGAGAGATTGAGGTTTTATCTCAGTCTGTCAAAACCTCTGTTGAGCCTATAGCATGCTTAAATTTATTTCAATTTGCAGTTTAGCATTATATTTTGTTGGTACTAACAAAACTTGCAGGATTGGGCATTAACACTCCCAAGCGCTCGGGACCACTCCCGAGCACTCGAGAGTGAATCCAGTGACAGGGTTCCATTTTCAGTTACTTTGTATATCATGCATGGCCCCTCCTGTAGACACCTCCCAAACGGGGCATCGCCATACAGATTGATCACGTTTGTTCGCTCGATTGATTGCTTGCTTCGTAAACCAAAATCATGGACATTCCCATGGCTAGGAAGATCGCCACATGATAGCGGTTATCATCGAAACAGAGTCGCCATCCAGTTTATTAAAACTGGGAAAATAGATAGAGATTCTGGATACGGAAGCCAAAAGTACAATAAGGGGAATGTGTTAGGCACCCCTCTTTGCCTAGTCGTGAAACTGGCCCTTAATCGTTCAACATAAGACGTGTAGATGCTTTGTTTAATTCCAACACATAGTCTGTTTATTTATTTCTTTAAACAGTAAGTAAAGTGAGCCAGTGCGATAATCGAAGCATGCGTTCAGAAAGCAGAAAAAGCAAACAAAGCTGTTCCAGGAAATCGATTACTCGGTCGGTGAATGGATGTCACGGCCGAGTAATCACACTGGTTTTATATACCGGCCGAGGGATCGAGGCCCCGGTCGGTGTTCTTCCTCACACCAGACAGAAAGATTAGTAGATAATCAGAAAACCGTGATTAAGCGTAAGAACAATAAATAAAACAAACCAGAGGCCGTTGGGCCTCACCACCTTGATCCCTCAGTTGCTTGATTGCTTTGGATTGGGCGTGATTGACTGATTGCTTGATTGAAAACCCTAGGGTTAGGGTTTGAACTTCGGGGTTTGATCGCCGGATTGACGGCTGCCTTCGGGAGGTTAGGGCTTTTGAGGAGTGGGTTTGAGAGAGTATTTTGGCAGAGTTTCGAGGCTTGAGAGAGTGTGTACTCTAATGAATTTCGTGTGTTTATTTTCAGAGTCCAAAGGCCCTTTATATAGGCAATTGGTGACACACTCCGGCATGGTAATTGCAATTGCAATGCATCTCTAACTCTACGTCGTAATCTCTGAGCGTAGCCCGAACGCATCGGGAAGGTAGTGTAGTTGGATCAAACATCTGACAGAACACGTTCCAGAGTCTGGAAAAAGGTCGATCTGGCGGCCGAGTAAAGGATGTCACGGCCGAGGAATGGATGTCTCGGCCGAAGGATAGATCTTGTGGCCGAGGGATTGATCTCTCAGGGAGATTTTGCTAGCAACAGGTTGCTCGGGTGAGTAAATGATGTTAGGGCCGTGGGATCGATGTCACGGCCGACAGATGGATTCTCCTAGGCTTCTGTGTTTCTGTCTGAAAGGCTGTATGGCTCTGAATTGGGTCCTCTAAGTGGCTCAAAGTTCTTACCGAAAGTCCTAAGGTTCTCAAAGAAGCAATCAGCAATCACTGTATCCATTTCATCATCGGGATGGTCCCAAGGTGGGACTTGAAATAATTGTTAAGCCAAATTGGGGTGTCTACACCTCCCATCACCTCCTGTACATTTGCACATGCATGCACGTCTATTTGTTATAACTGTGGATACTTGCTAGTTGGTTTAATGAAACAAAATCCCTTTTGAAAATCCAACAAACGTTTAGTAGAGACCGACAGCGCGTCGGGCGAGGGGGGTGCCGTAAAACCCTTCCCCCTCGTAACATGGCTTCCGGACCCTCAAATGATCTTTGGTTTTCAATTTCAAATCAACCATCATTTCAAAACAAAACGGTTTCTCGGGTGATAGACCATAAATCCGGGTGGCGACTCTTCAAACCATTTTCGAATCGATCCAAAAGTCGAGGCGCGCGATTTTCATTGGGCCGCCCCGATCCACCCGGGGCTGTGGTAGCCCACATAAGCGCCTACTGAGACCCACATAAGAGGTTGGATACTTTTGAGAGAAGTGCATAAAGGGGAACATAGCCATGCCCTTTGCCTCACGTAACTCTCCATGTTATGTTATTTGCCAAGATGATGCAAATTCCAGGATTCTTGCCCTTCGTGTTAAGTCCCACATTGGTGATGCCCCTAGTGTCTAGGACCTTGCTACTAAGTCGTGTTCCCCAATCTGAGAGGACTTTGTTATGGACCATAATGTAGGCTTGGGGTTTTGGCTTGAGAAAGAAGCGGATGTAAAAGGCTCAAACCTAATTTCTACTCACGCTTGGGTTTTAAAAGCTAGCAGCCATCTTTAACATTTTTATCAACTCTTGTTGTCTCTTGCCTCATTTTGTGTGAAAGAGTTGGTTTCTTCAAAAATGTCCTTTGTATGTATTTGGAGAAATGTTTCCTTCAAAATGCCCCTTGTATAACGGGGTGCTCATTCTTTCTTTCATCTCTTCTTGTGTTTTTTTGTATGCCTTAATGTAGGGGATGGCTGTCTAGCAGGCTTTTCAAAAGAATTATCCAGAAGCTCAATGTAGCTAGCAAAGGATAAGTGTTTGGGATAGAGAAATGAATGCCTTTCTTCATCTTGAAACACACGACAAAGTGGCATGGATCCTAACCAAGAAATTAGGGGCTTCGAGGTTTAACCAAGTGGATTTTCTAAGATTGAGGACAATCTTTTGAGACATAGTAGACGCATGGAGACACGGCTAATTTCTCACTTTGTTCGTGCTCTATCTTTTGCCTAGACCGCCCTTACGGGTTTTCAATCTAGCGAGCTCATCATTTTTTTTCTTTCTCTGTATTTTTCCTCTCTTTTCTTATTTCTCCTTCTTCGTCTTCAACAGCATGTTTTGCTTACAAGTGATCTCTGTGAGGGTGCAGAGATGTGTCAACTCCTTCTTAGCTCAACAGAAATGACGCGGGTCATAGCTTTAAAAAACTCGTTTTGCGCTTTTGACAATTCAAGTGAATATGATGTGTTCCAAAAGATGCCATAAGATTACTTTAAAATCCCTAAGTATTGTTTTCAACGTTTGATGTTATTATGAGTATTCTATGGCAGCAAACTAGCACATGAGGGAACATTTTCAAATTTGTGGCCGACCAAAAGGTGCCTACGTATCCCAACAGAGAATCAGGCCATTCGTAGTTCATATTTGAGGAGACTTGAATTTAAGACCCACATTTCATGCTGAGTGTGTCAATTGGCCAGAAACCATGATGAGCAAAATGATATCAATTTTTCAAGAAAAGGAAAACATGAGCCAAAATGGCGGCGAAAGTTAGCTAGGTACGAAAATAATGTTTTAAAATCTAAGCCAAGACATGATGGACATGGCTGCCATTGCTCAAAACTTGGTTGGATTAAAACTTCAATTTTTTCGTCAGCCATTACCATCACGTCTTAGATCAAACTCCAAATCTAAGAGAAGGAGAAACCTAATCATGCTCAAGTTGAGATATCCAAAACTAATTGTCCATGCGGCACATTTTCTAATATGCAAACTGCCCTTAGTGGTGGTGCAACCAAATGACATGCGATGAACAAAGAAAGGAAATGAGGGGGATGGACTCCTCTTTTGGTTTGGCCCCTGCATAGTTAGAAAGAGGCAAGCAAAACGATATGTATACATATAGCACCACAGCTACTTACACAGATTATGGATGAGTCATGCATTGCAATCCGTTTGTATGCATGAGTTTATCGGATACTATAGATAGCCAGCCATTTTTGATATGGATGATTCTTAAGACTCGTTGCTGCCACTTAAGATCCCACTTCCAAGCCAATCCATATTATGAGACAAACTGAAAAGGTTGAGCATATGACTACAACAGAAAGTAGACTCGGAGTCCATCGCTGTGCTAGCGGCTATTTGAATGTTTCAGGAAAAACTTGTCATTTGAGGATTAGACCAGGCATTGCAAAAAGTTTTGAAAGTTCTTTCAATTCTTGGTTAGGGAAGATTTTTTCTCAAAACGTGATTGAGGTAATTAAAATACACTTGATTACCTGCCAGCACATTGACAAACTCCTAAATCTTACTGGCTCGTTGTGGTAAGCATGCACAAAATTTTGAATTTTGAAAGATGGGTTTCTATGCTGATTTGGAAATAGGAATCAAAGTCCTAAGTTGAATCATTCATTGAGAAATGAGTATTGCAAGTTTTATCCATAATATCCTTAACTTTGCATACAATCATCCATAATCTGCTCTACTACCTCACACTCCCACTTTCCATTAGCCTTGCAAGGCAGAGATTGCTAGAGTAACCTCAGTTCAATTGCCAACGGGCCGGCTTCTTTTTCTTTCTTTTTTTGATGTTTGATTTTGTTCTAGAAATCCATGCTTCGCGGTGCTTCAAACAAAATGGGAGAGAGAAATAAGCAGTGGTGCTTTCAACTTACCAAAAACATACCTTGGAGGCAATGCTATGCCTTAGTGTTTTAGCTATAAAGACTTAGAGTTAGGGCTCTTAGTTCCTGCCCCAACCCTTCTGCACATAAAATGACATTACAACAACATATGATACAAGGTGTGAGGAATAACATTTACAATTAAATGCAAGTAGGTTCCTAGCCCGTAGGTTCCTGTCTTAGTTTGATAAGTTCTATGGCTTTCTAATACATGTAAGGTTTGGGTAGTCTCAGGGTGCTCCGTTGTCAAAGGACCCCAATCCTTTCACCTGCCCATCATAGGCGGTGATTGGATGATTTCCTTTTTGATATACCATTAGGTACATGTGACTGTGGAGTTTGCTGGAACCCCTGACATAGCCCGTGTCATGCCGGGGTATCAGGTGAACTCAACGAGGTTGCCCGCTCGATGCATATGATAAATGAATTAAACAAGGCATGTGCTAGTCTTATGTTGAATTTTCTGGTTATGGCTCTCAAGTCCCCAGCAGAGTTGCCAAAAACTGTAGACACCTCCCAAACGGGGCATCACCATACAGATTGATCGTTGTTTCTTCGTTTGGTTGCTTGCTTCATAAACCAAGATCGTGGACATTCCCATGGCTAGGAACATCGCCACACGATAGCGGTTATCATCAAAACAGAGTCGCCACCTAGTTTATTAAAACTAGGAAAACAGATAGAGATTCTGGGTACGGGAGCCAAAAGTACAGTAAGGGGAAGGTGTTAGGCACCCCTCTCTGCCCAGTCGTGATACTGGCCCATAGTTATTTAACATAAGACAACACTTGCTTTATTTAATTCTAGCACGAAGTCTGCTTTTAGCCTTTAAACAGTTAATGGTGAGCCAATGCGATAATTAAAGCATGCATCAGAAGACTGAACAAAACAAACTGTCCCAGGGAGATGGATCCCGCGGCCGGTGAATGGATGTCACGGCCAAGGGATCCTCCTGGTTTTATGTATTGGCCGAGGGATCGAAGCCCTGTTCGGTGTTCTTCCTCACACCAGACAGAAAAGTTAGCAAATAATCAAAACGCTATGATCAGGCATAAATACAGTAAATAAAACAAACTAGAGGCCGTTGGGCCTCACCACCTTGATCCCTCAGTTGCTTGATTGCTTCGGATTGATTGTGATTGACTGATTGCTTCTTGGAAAACCCTAGGGTTAGGGTTTGAACTTCGGGGTTTGATCGTCGGATTAGTGGCTGCCTTCGGGAGGTTAGGGCTTTTGAAGAGGGGGTTTGAGAGTGTATATGTGCAGAATTTTGGGTCTTAAGAGGGTGTATTCACTTATTAATTTCAGAGCCCAAAGGCTCCTTTATATAGGCATAGGGATGACACACTCCGGCCAATCGAAATGCACGATCAAAATTGGAGTTAGAGTGTGATTCTAACTCTTCATGGCAATCCTCTAACGTAGCCCGAACGCATCGGGATTTGGCTGCTAGTGTAGACACCCCAATTTGGCCTAACAATTATTTCAAGTCCCACCTTGGGACAATCCCGATGATGAAATGGATACAATGATTGCTGATTGCTTCCTTGAGAACCTTAGGACTTTCGGTGAGAACTTTGACCACTTAGAGGACCCAATTCAGAGCCATACAGCCTTTCAGACAGAAATACGGAAGCCTAGGAGAATCCATCTGTCGGCCGTAACATCGATCCCACGGCCATAACATCAATCCCTCGCCCGAGCAACCTGTTGCCAGCAAAATCTCCCTGA
This sequence comes from Rhododendron griersonianum, assembly GCA_018127125.1. Lineage (NCBI taxonomy): Eukaryota > Viridiplantae > Streptophyta > Magnoliopsida > Ericales > Ericaceae > Rhododendron > Rhododendron griersonianum. The sequence continues at coordinate 28,274,152 of CM030792.1, read as the reverse complement.
GAGATCAATCCCTCGGCCGCGAGATCTATCCTTCGGCCGAGACATCCATTCCACGGCCGCAACATCCATTACTCGGCCGCCAGATCGACCTTTTTCCAGACTCTCGAACGTTCTATCAGACGTTTGGTTTGATCCAACTACACTACCTTCCCGATGCGTTCGGGCTACGTTCGGAGATCACGACGTAGAGTTAGAGATGCATTGCAATTGCAATTGCCATCTCGTGATTTGATTGGCCGGAGTGAGTCATCCCTATGCCTATATAAAGGGGCCTTTGGGTTCCGAAATATACACACAGAAATTGAGATACTTACACACTCTTTCAAACCACGAAGCTCTGCACAAATACTCCCTCAATCCCATACTCCAAAAGCCCTAACCTTCCGAAGGCAGCCGTCAATCCGGCGATCAAACCCCGAAGTTCAAACCCTAACCCTAGGGTTCTCGATCAAGCAATCAATCAATCACATTCAAATCCGAGGCATTCAAGCAACTGAGGGATCAAGGTGGTGAGGCCCAACGGCCTCTGGTTTGTTTTACTTATTGCATTTATGGCTAACCGTAGCATTTAAATTATCCGCTAAGCTTTTCTGTCTGGTGTGAGGAAGAACATCGACCGGGGCTTTGATCCCTCGGCCGATAAATAAAACCAGGAGGATCCCTCGGCCGTGAGATCCATTCACCGGCCACGAGATCCATCTCCCTGGGACATTTGTTTGTTTTTCTGCTTTCTGATGCATGCTCGTTTATCGCACTGGCTCACTTTGCTTACTGTTTAAAGGAATAATTAAACAGACTATGTGTTAGGATTAGACAAAGCATCGATACGTCTTATGTTGAATGATTATGGGCCAGTCTCACGATTGAAGAGGGTGCCTAACACCTTCCCCTACTGTACTTTTGGCTCCCGAATCCGAATCTCTATCTATTTTCCCGGTTTTAATAAACGGGTGGCGACTCTATTTGATGATAGCCATTATCATGTGGCGACGTTCTAGCCATGGGAATGTCCATGATTTTGGTTTATGAATGAGCAACCAATCGAGCAAACACAATGTGATCAATCGTATGGCGATGTCCCGCTTGGGAGGTGTCTACGGTTTTGGCGACTCTGCTGGGGATGTGAGAGCCATAACCGAAAAGTTCAACATAAGACTAATACATGCCTTGTTTAATTCACTTATCATATGCATCGGCGGGCATCCCGTTGAGTTCACGATATCCCGGCATGACACGGGCTATGTTGGGGGTTCCAACAAAACTCCACGGTCACTCGTACCTAGTGGTATATCAAAAGGAAATCACCCAATCGCCGCCTATGATGCTGGCAGAAAGGACTGGTGCCCTTTGACAACGGAGCACCCTGAAACTACCAAAACCTTGCATGCCTTAGAAAGCCATAGAACTTATCAAACTAAGACAGGAACCTACAGGCTAGGAACTTACTTGCATTCTACTTGTAAAAGTTCTTCCTCACACCCTGTACCATCTGTTGTTGTATTAACTCTTTCTGTGCAGAAGGGTTGGGATTTTCAGCCCAAATCCTAACCCTGCACAGGCCGAATACTGACTTCCAGGTATTCTACTTTTCAAGCAAGCACAATAGGTAAATCAAAGAAGCAACCACAGCCAACTTTGTACTCTTATAACACCCGAAGCTACGCCAAACAAAGGTCTCTGCAACCCTCCCGACTATCGTCTTCATCTGACAAAACACCCTCACCACAACAGTTCCGACCGCTCTCGGAAACTTCCTGGTCATCCCCTCAAAGGACCCCGTCATTCACTAAATCTCAAGCTTCGTCAAGCAGCCCTTCTACCTTCATGGCAGACAACGACGCCACTATTGCCAACCTCCAAGCTCAAATCGCTACACTACTAGCAGAAAAGGCAGCTAGAGATGCTGAAGATGAGGAAAAATCAATGGAAGACGAGAACCCCCATAAAGTGGTATTGGCAGAAAGTCCTGAGTTAACCAAACAAGTCAAGGAAATCAAGCAGGCTTTAGCTCGTTCACAAGGGGACCAAATTCTGGATTTCGAAGGACTTTGCCTCTTCCCAGAATCCAAGCTACCTGAGAATTTCAAGATGCCCAACATTGAGAAGTTCAATGGAACTGGCAACCCTACCAGTCATGTTCGCCATGTTATCAACACCCTGAAGCCGATGGGCTTGAATGACGAGCTTATCGCCCAGTTGTTCCAACGAACTCTCACCGGAAGTGCCCTCGACTGGTTCCTCACTTTGGAGTTTATCAAACTTGGCCAGAAATTGCCAATGCTTTCGTCAAGCAGTATGCGTACAACGTCCAAATTGAACTAACAACTCGAGACTTGGAAATGACCAAACAGGATTCCAATGAGGACTTTGCCACCTTTGTGGCAAGGTGGAGGGAAAAAGCTGCCAAGATGAAGAACCGTCCCTCCGAGGAAGACCAAGTGAGGATAGTTGTCAAAAATTTACAACCCAAATATCTCAGGCATATTTACACACAGGCTATCACCGATTTCAAGCGCTTGCATGCCACTGGGTTGCAAATCGAAGACGGAATCAAGTTAGGACTCATTGGGAAAGAAGAGGCCACTCCTCCATCTAAGAAAACCTTCTCTAGCCGTACGTCTCACGCCTCCGTGAATGCCCTTGGCACATCCTTGTCTCAAGACCCTTTCCAAACTAGCCCATCCCGAAGCTCAAATCGGCCCCGCCGCAACTTTGATCCTCTCTATATGACCTTATCCCAAGCCTTAACCATTCTCAGTCGTCAAGGGCATCTCAAACCCCTAAACAAGCCACTTCCTCCGCCGCCCTACGGTCCAAACCATGACCCAAACAAGCAATGCGCCTATCACCAACATCCTGGGCACGAAACAGACAATTGCATGCGTCTTCGTCACGACATTCAAGACCTTATTGATAGTCGAACCATAAAGCCACCAAAACCTGATGGGCAAACCAACCCACTCCCTACTCACAATGCTGAGCCGCCACCTCGAAATATCAATTTCATAAATCTATCTCACAGCACCACATACAATCCCAGCCAATACATTGTCCAAGACAACCAAAGATGGAAGAGGAGGAGGATGAATGTTCCATGATGGAAGAGGAGGAGGATGATAATTCTGATCAGTCAGAAGTAATTGACGCCGACATGTCCGACATAAGCAGCAAAGATCAGGCAGAAGAGGAAAAGCTAATGAAGTGGAAGAAACACTCTTGGGCGAAACATAATTTGGAGGATCCAGACATTCCATTTGTAGAGGATGACGAATGGCTTCGTATCTGGTTTGAGAATAGGAAGAAGGAAAAAGAAAGGGTCATCATGATGAGAAGGCACGCTCGCTTCGAGCCTGCCCAAAAAGTGGTACGCATCAACCGTCCCAAAATTCCAACACCGCCCATTGATTGGGAGACAATCAATCTCATTGAGAAAGTAGAGGAGTTCCAAATGCAACCATGGGTCAACCCTTACGATGAATACGACTATAGTCAATGGATAGAGGAAAGAGAAGATCTGGATTTCATGTACACAAAATCCTATAAAACAGGGGAAAGCGACTTTGATGAAATGGAAGAAGAGTGCAATGATCCGCTCGATGAAACCTCCTTAGTATCACTATTCAATCAGGAGGACATAGCTGATAACCACGCAATCAACAAGGAAAGAGAAAGGGAGTTTCCTGCCAACACTTCCATCTGGGGATTACTCATGGCTCAAGGAGGTAGCCATCGCGCAAAAGATGAACCCGGTTCAAAGGCTCTGTTTGGCAAGGAAGAGGGTGGGAAAGAGTACAAAGTTGCAAAAGACAAGGGAAATGACCCCGACGTGCTGCAGTAGCTGAAAAGTCACAACATGGCAAATAAGAAACGTTAAAACATTGTTTTTGCTTTAAACAAACTAGAACGAGTTTTGGGCCCCTGTTTGGGCATTTTATTTCTGCTAAGAGAATTCCTTTTTCATCTTCCAGATTATGCTTATCTAAATTCAAATTTCTAAATTGCAATTGCCATGCACTATACTCTCATTGCCAAAACAAGGGAAGAATTCGAAGGGACCAAAATCTTTGTGTCCCCGATAAAAGGAAAGGAAATGATGAACTCTAATTACTTAGAACTAGGTTTTTGCCAAAACTCAGGAAGAAGACGCTATCTCCGTGAGAACACTTAGGGTTAGCTTGCCCATTGTGAAAGTACAAACGCAACAAAGAGATTCATAAAAACATCTCCATCAGATTCCTCTCCAAAACACAAAACTTCTTGAGAGAAAAATGCTCGTTGGGCAACCCATACACCCAAGCAAAAGTAAGAGCAGAGCCTGCTAGGACAAGAAACGCAGCCTAGGTAAAAGTTAAGGCATTTGAAGGAAAAGCTCGCTAGGGACTCAACCTCTATCAGGTAACCTAGGCAAAACTTAGAGCATGAGAGAAAGAAAAACCAAGAGTGAAAACCCAACCCCCAAAGGTGGTGATCTTGGAACTACGTAAAAGGCCTAATTCCCTGATTGGGATACGTAGGCAGTCTCACATCGAGATACGACCCAAACATTTGAAGAGAGGAAAACATCAACATGTTTGTACTCAATGATAGGCATAGCTAAACCTGCGTATTGAGCTCGCAAAAGATGAGTTAGTCATTTTCCAAGGAATTGGCAAAAACAAAGACACATAAGGATTACAGTTCATCTCTTCTAACCCAAAAGTCATCAAACGCAATAGGTATGATCCTTCGGAAGACTCTTAAAGTTTGGCAATCAGGCTGAAGCATGGCAAAAGCAAGAAACAGTAAATCGAGGACTAAGCATAGGAAAGGATATGAAACAGGATGCCACTTGGCTAAAGCAAAACCTATCTTCCTTGGGAAAATGGATGTAACGGCCGGACAATCGATACCTCGACCGCAACAATAATCCTTCGGCCGAGTGATCGATTCTTCGGCCAAATATTTTTCACACAAAATAACTGTCTATCGGCAAAAACTCGCTCAAAAAGCCATGTTCTGACTATCGCATGCAAACTCAAAACGTTTAGGGGCAGGAAAGGCATTTCTCATTTCTCAAACAAAAACTTGTTTACAAAATCATTGTTGTGGTTGCTTTCACTATACAAATATAGTTTCTGCCTATCTACTAACTATGAACAGGGAAAAGACAAGCCCTAAAAACTAGGCGATCTCTGAGAAGAAGGCAAAGGCTGCTCACTGGTCCCCATGTTCCCCTCAGCAGCCGGTACCCTCTCAGCCTCAAGCTGCAGTCAGGGAAGATATAAACGTTCAGAATCAAGGGATAATACATAGCAGATAAAGCTTATGAAGAGAGTCATACCTCTAGGATCCTACGGCGCTGTCTCCGGACCAAGACCTCTGTACTCTGGTAGGCGCGAAGCCACTCCTGCACTATCTCGGCAGGCACCTGTGGAACAGCCAAGTATTACAAACATCTAAAGCAAGAATACAATGCGAAGTGATGAAAGCTAAACGTAAGAATACCTATGAAGCCCCAACTGGCAAAGAGTAGAGCGGGGTCGTGCAAGGAGTCAGCGTCAGGCGCTCTTCCTCCCCATCGCCTGAGTAAAAGGAAACAAACGAAGGAGCCCGTGGCCAAACAGGAGCTACGGGAGGAGCCTCGACAGAGGGGGTCAAGAAAAGACGGCAGTACTCCATATAGTCACCTGCCTGAAGGAGTAAACCTGCCCAATCTCTGATCCGAGCATTCTTCAGATCTTCCTTCGACATCAAGGAAGTAGACCTCATAGATACTGGAGGAGAAGGAGGAACAAGCTGAAGAGCCTCAGCACGTGATCGCCACTGGCTGGCCACTCGATCACCTAAGTACCAGGCTCGGCAAAATGGACCTTCGAGCAAGCTACGAGTCCGATCTAGGACTCTACAATGAGCAAGAGGGGCGTCCTCTGGTACACCACCCCAAGGGTCAAATCGTACATGTAAGGGCAAGGACAAATCAGTCTCGATACAAGAATATGGAAGCTTAAAGGACAAGAGGAACAAAAGGAAAGGTACCTGATCGACCGTCAGTTGGTCCAAAACTCGCCGCCACTCGGGAAGGCTCAAAACTGGTGACCGTGGCCTCCGTTGCCCCATCAACCATCGCTCATAACGAGGTGTACAGTTCGCGTCACCATGCCTGGTCTCAGGGGGAAACTGGAGAAGGTGCTCAAAAGCCCAGAGCTGAAAAGCAGGATCAACAAAGCAAATTCAGAACCAGGAAAAAGCCAAAACAGAAGTACAAAGGAATGATACGTACCTCAAGCACTCGAAAGTGGCCGCAAAGAATGGGACTCTTGTCCCGCGAGCAAGCTCCAAGACCACCGAACAAAGTGGCCAAAGCAGACGAGCCCCAGTCAAACTCCCTAGTAGCTCCCAGGTGCTGCAGAGGAGCCAAAAACTGTGTGTGTACTGAACCATCCTTGTTGGCAAACAACGTTTGCCCAAGGAGGTAAAGGAGGAAGGCCCGTGTCAACTGCTCGACGCTCACCTGGGTCAGAATATCAGCCACCGCGAAAGTCTTGCTTAGCCAAGCAAGATCAACGTGACCCCGAGAACGAACAGGGGGCACCTTGCCCAGAAACCACCTCAAAGCACCGTCTCGCTCCCAAAGCCGAGGGTCAACTCGAAGAGCAATCTCGCCTATCCGTAGGCCAGTCAGCAAGGAGAAGTCACCCGGAGTGATAGTCATCTCACCAGCAGCAGGGAAGTGGAAGGTATTGGTGGTATCCCACCACCTCTCAACGAGCGAGGTCATCTGTGACCAATCCATCTTCGGAAGATCGAGGCCCAGAATGAACGTCTCGAAACCTGCAGCACGTACTAATTCCCGAGCCTGCTCTGGCAGCTTCAAGAACCATCTGTGCACCTCTTTGCCTCCACCGCGAGCTTCCAGCCTCCTATTTCTCTGCCAAAGACAAAAGGGAGTTAATCTCATGATTGCATAAACAAAGAAAATGCTAAGGGGCGTCAAATTAACATCTAAAAGCATGCGTTGCCTAGACAGGGGGCATAGTTATTTTAGTTTCCTTAAACAAAAATAAATTCAACCCGAACATGGGTTTCTCACATTCACGCTCCAAGCCAAAAGGGATTTCCGTCCCGCAAGCAAAAAAATTTTATTCTAAATACAAGAATTTCCAAAACTCTGAACTAAAGTAAACTTTTTACTTTTCAGGAAACTCACCGGCACGTTCAGAACGCTCAGGTGAAACTCTGGCTCTTGACGGACCACTTCAGCCTCTGGGCCACCAACAGGAGGACGGTACTGCAGGAAACCGCCGTAACCCAGCCTACGCGAAGGACAAACGTAGGTAGTGGCATCAAACAAACCGGGCTCTTCAATCGCCTCCTCATCGGAAGATGGATGCTCGCACCTACATGAAGGGTGCGAGGATGAACCTGCCACACCCGAAGACGGCGTGGCCATCACGTCCAAGCCAAGAAAGGGAGAAAACCAACGGTTTCGGGCAAACAAAGTCGGCAGCGACAGTAATGACGGCGGTGGTCGGAGAGGATGGTCGCCGGAGATGATGGTGGCCGACGGTAGTGGAGGAGGGCGGCGGCGTACGACGGTTGTCGGGCGAGAGGAACGGAGGAGAATAAGGGAGGAGGAGAAGAAAAGATTAAATGGGCCGTGAGATCGATTTAACTGAACTTAAATCGATTTCCTGACTTTTGGTGTTCTCACGGCCGAGACATCAATTTCTCGGCCGAGACATCAATCCTTCGGCCGAGAGATCGATCTCCTGGCCCCTTAATCAAATTCCCTCAGCAACAGCAGATCATGCTCAGTGCACCAATTCAAGCCACTACAGAATCCTCAACCAACCAAGTAGCCCTGGGGGCATCCCCAGGCCAACAAAATATGATCAAGACTAGCCTTGGGGGCATGCCCAAGCATCGAAGATCTCTCTCCACAAACTGCTGGCCAGCAAAACAAGACACTCATCAGCCCTGAGCTCAAAACTTCAGCGGCTCCAAGCCCATTATTGGCAGGCTCTACGCCCATATCAATTCATCAAGCGGCTCTACGCCTTCAACTTAACGGCTCTACGCCCACTATCCTGACAGGCTCAAAGCCCATCATCTCTACGCAACTCAGTGGCTCTAAGCCCCCACCTACCAATTCAGCAGCCCCGTGCCCATCATCTCTAACACAACTCAGCGGCTCTACGCCCGCCATTTCATCAACCCAGCGGCTCGAAGCCTATGTCTACTATCTCAGCAGCTCTATGCTCGCTATCACAATAATAGGCTCTACGCCTTCGCCTATCAACTCAGCGGCTCGAAGCCCCTTACTCCAACAGGCTCGAAGCCTGTACCTATTATCTCAGCGGCTCTAAGCCCTCAACACAGCAGGCTCTACGCTCGTTATCTCACCAAAGCGGCTCAAAGCCCATTTTGCCTCTACAGGCTCAAAGCCTTTATCACCCAGCGGCTCGAAGCCCTTTATCATAGCGGCTCTACGCCCGTATCAATTCAGCGGCCCTGTGCCCATCGTCTCTACACAACTCAGCGGCTCCAAGACCGCTATCTCAACTGGCTCAAAGCCGTAAACAAGCAATCCCAGCGGCTTGAAGTCCTTTATCTCAGCAGCTCTATGCTCGCTATCACGGCAATAGGCTCTACGCCAGTTATCACAAACTCAAGCGGCTCAAGGCCTACTATCACCCAGCGGCTCAAAGCCGTGAACAAGCAATCTCAACGGCTCGATGCCCATTATCGACATGGCTCTACGCCCATATACACTCATTCAGCAGCTCTACGCTCGCTGTCACAACTCAGCGGCTCTAAGCCCACTATCTCAACTGGCTCGAAGCCGTAAACAAGCAACAGGCTCTAAGCCGCCCCAACAATCAAGACATCTATTCTCAGGCTCTACGCCTGAATGCTCAAAAATCTAACATTTTTGAATGCTCAAGCTCTACGCTTGGATGCCCAACCACTGTGTACTGGATGCTCAAGTTGTATACTTGAATGCTCAAGCTCTACGCTTGGATGCCCAACCACTGCGTACTGGACGCTCAAAGCCTGTACTTTGAATGCTCGGATTCTGCCGTCCGAATGCTCGAGCTCTACGCTCTGAATGCTCAAGTCCGGAACTTGATAGAAGCTCTAAGCTTAAAACAAACACACACGCACGGGCCCGTGCACATTTGCATCAACATTTTCACATCGAGTCTGCATCATATTTGTTCACATCTAACAAAGCATTGCACATATACACTCTGCATATCTCTCATGAAACAGGTCAACCCTGCAATCAACCGGCTCTATGCCTCGGTTTTATTGATTAGCCCAACGCCTCGATCTTTTGGCTCCATGCCAACACTTATGATGGAAAAGCTCCGCGCGCAGACCATCAGAATGCAACCAGCTCTACGCTTCGGTTCACATCACATCAAGCTCTAAGTTCACCTCAGGCCTCCGCCTCATAAACCACAGCAGGCTCCATGCCTCAAAACTAATCATCTCAGGCCCTCGCCTTACACCAGCTCCGCGCTTCGGTTCAGCACGTCAAGCTCGAAGCTCTGACACCACAGGCTCTCATCCTGATCAACACCAGCTCCGTGCTTCGGTCCTATCAGTCACTTCAGGCTCTCGCCTTATGATCAACACCAGCTCCACGCTTCGGTCCTATCCAATCTCCTCAGGCCTTCGCCTCAAGATTGCAACAGGCTCCACGCCTCGATTTCATCACTCTCCAGGCTCTTGCCTCATGACTACAACCGGCTCCGTGCCTCGGTTCCACCAAAGCTCCGTGCTCCAGTTACTGGTCCTGTGCCCCTCACATCTCAAAAACAAACCGGCATCCAACTCATCCCCAGCAGATGGTTTGGATTCCACCCCATTACATCAATTCCTTCCAGCTCATTCGCAAGGATAGGCTACTCTACCGAGCTCCTTTCAGTCAAAGTAAGGATGATCAAGAAAAGCAAACGCACCTGCCGTGTACTGATCTACCCCAAAATACTAAGGAAGCTCTCCGCAAAAACTCCCCCGGCAGCCCCGCGCTCCTTCAACTATCTTCCGCCAAAACCCTGGCTCAGTCTAGGTACGTCACACTACGGCTTTTAAAGCCCTAAGGTACGTCTTCTGTCTCTAACCCTCCAAACTTTTTACTTTTCTTTATTGCCCGAACTACGATTGGTCTGAATTTCCCTTGTGGAATACGTAGGCAGCCTCCCGGCCCGACCATAACAAAACCTTTTTCGAAAACCCCTTGGAATAGTGGTTGGACCAAATTGAGTTGCTTTTTACAGCTTTGACTCTTACTCAAACATGTCTCGCGATCCGTCTGAGTTCAGTCAAAGAGGGGCATCTGTAGACACCCCAATTTGGCCTAACAATTATTTCAAGTCCCACCTTGGGACAATCCCGATGATGAAATGGATACAATGATTGCTGATTGCTTCCTTGAGAACCTTAGGACTTTCGGTGAGAACTTTGACCACTTAGAGGACCCAATTCAGAGCCATACAGCCTTTCAGACAGAAATACGGAAGCCTAGGAGAATCCATCTGTCGGCCGTAACATCGATCCCACGGCCATAACATCAATCCCTCGCCCGAGCAACCTGTTGCCAGCAAAATCTCCCTGAGAGATCAATCCCTCGGCCGCGAGATCTATCCTTCGGCCGAGACATCCATTCCACGGCCGCAACATCCATTACTCGGCCGCCAGATCGACCTTTTTCCAGACTCTCGAACGTTCTGTCAGACGTTTGGTTTGATCCAACTACACTACCTTCCCGATGCGTTCGGGCTACGCTCGGAGATCACGACGTAGAGTTAGAGATGCATTGCAATTGCAATTGCCATCTCGTGATTTGATTGGCCGGAGTGAGTCATCCCTATGCCTATATAAAGGGGCCTTTGGGTTCCGAAATATACACACAGAAATTGAGATACTTACACACTCTCTCAAACCACGAAGCTCTGCACAAATACTCCCTCAATCCCATACTCCAAAAGCCCTAACCTTCCGAAGGCAGCCGTCAATCCGGCGATCAAACCCCGAAGTTCAAACCCTAACCCTAGGGTTCTCGATCAAGCAATCAATCAATCACATTCAAATCCGAGGCATTCAAGCAACTGAGGGATCAAGGTGGTGAGGCCCAACGGCCTCTGGTTTGTTTTACTTATTGCATTTATGGCTAACCGTAGCATTTAAATTATTCGCTAAGCTTTTCTGTCTGGTGTGAGGAAGAACATCGACCGGGGCTTTGATCCCTCGGCCGATAAATAAAACCAGGAGGATCCCTCGGCCGTGAGATCCATTCACCGGCCGCGAGATCCATCTCCCTGGGACATTTGTTTGTTTTTCTGCTTTTCTGATGCATGCTCGTTTATCGCACTGGCTCACTTTGCTTACTGTTTAAAGGAATAATTAAACAGACTATGTGTTAGGATTAGACAAAGCATCTATACGTCTTATGTTGAATGATTATGGGCCAGTCTCACGACTGGGCAGAGAGGGGTGCCTAACACCTTCCCCTTACTGTACTTTTGGCTCCCGAATCCAGAATCTCTATCTATTTTCCCAGTTTTTATAAACTGGGTGGCGACTCTATTTGATGATAGCCATTATCATGTGGCGACGTTCCTAGCCATGGGAATGTCCATGATTTTGGTTTATGAATGAGCAACCAATCGAGCAAACACAATGTGATCAATCTGTATGGCGATGCCCCGCTTGGGAGGTGTCTACAGCTAGGATTTTGTGATCGGATCAAACATATGACAGAACGTTCTAGAATCTGGAAAAAGGACGATCTAGCGACCGAGCCATCGATATGGCGGCCGAGGAATGGATGTTGCGGCCGAAGGATAAATCTTGCGGCCGAGAGATTGATCTCTCCGGGAGATTTTCAAGCAACAGGTTGCTCGGGTGAAGAAATGATGTTAAGGCCGTGAGATCAATGTTACGGCCGACAGATGGATTCTCCTAGGATTCTGTATTTTCTGTCTGAAAGGCTATATGGCTCTGGATTGGGTCCTCTAAGTGGCTCAAAGTTCTTACCATAAGTCCTAAGGTTCTCGAGAAGTCAATCAGCAATCACTGTATCCATTTCATCATCGGGATGGTCTCCAAGGTGGGACTTGAAATAATCGTTAGGCCAAATTGGGGTGTCTACAGACCAAGTCATATTTTCTAAGAAAATCTTGTTCCATACAATGTACCGTTGTGATGACAAGTCTACATGAGGGTGGAAAGCTAGGGGAGCCATCTCTCATTCAAGCTCAACCAACATTGTCTAAGGTATAAAAGAGCAAGTCATTAATTATTAAAGACTACGTCGAGTATGAGTGATGACCAATCTTTCTGTTCATAAGGACCAAGTCATATTTTTTATCTTGTCTCATACGATTGACAATTATAATGACAAGTCTAAGGACACATGAGGATGGAAAGTTAGGGGAGTCATCTCTTATTCAAGCTCAACCAACATTGTCTAAGGTATAAAAGAGCAAATTATTAATTATAAAGAACTACGTCGAGTATCAGTGAGGAGGAATTGTTTTGTTCACAAGGACCAAAAATCATATTTTCTAAGAAAATCTTGTTCCATACGATTAACCGTTGTAATGACAAGTCTAATAGCACATAAGGGTGGAAAGATAGGGGAGCCATCTCTCATTCAACATAAAGCTTGTCTGATATATAAAAAGACAAGTCATTAATTATGAAAGACTACCTTCATTAAGTCTAAGACCGTCAAGTTTCTTTACATGGACCAAGTCTATAATTGAGAGATGGAGAGAGAGAGACGACAATAAAAGTTCAATACACTACATTCAAATTACAAGATGAATAGGTCTCAATCATTACATTTAGCAAAAGCAAAAGTAGGAGACAACAACACACATAATAGTACTAGTTAAATTTAACTTCAAATATGAAGTACCGCTAAGAATGCATTGCACGAATAAAGCAAAAGGTTGAACCAAAGTAGCATAGAATTCAATAAAACATTGTCTCAGTTGTTTGAGCAAGCTATTGCTCCAATGCTCACTAAGGCAAGGCAGACTTGCACGTGCTTCAATTGTGTCTGGGCTTGCGGCAACGGCTGCAAAAAACAGATTGCTTATCTTGAAATTGCGACTCAAACTCTTTTTCTTTGGGCACCCAGCCGACGCTTTGTAGTAGGAGGCAGCAATAGTGGCAAGGGTGAGGAAGAAAAGGGAGCTACATCAAGTAGATCGCAACCAAATTGGATCTTGTTAACGTTTGGTACCATGTCAGAAGAAGAAGGCATGTCACGCAGAGGAACCGAAGACATTATAGTCTGGCATATAATGGATTGCAACTCCACCTTAAAGAATGGGTCCACTAGGTCATATATACTGTATTGGGAACCTCAATTTCGCATACGACGTGGTTGCTAGGGATTCCTTTCATCTGTCACTCCAAGCGGTTGCAATTTGGAGGGAAGAGCTTCACTGCGTGAGATTTCCAAGCAACGTCAAACACGATGAACTCCGTTGGAGAAGTGGCCCGGTTAGTCAAACCTACATGAACAAGAAGAACATATTTTAAATTGAAAGAACGGTTCAAATTTTCAACCCATACACTTTATAAACAGAGTATACAAAAATAGATTCCTTTTCGATATGTGGAAGTAAACAAAAATGAATTACCATGGTGTAGAGTCCACAATAACTTCGGTAGCAGCCCAAGCAACAGAACGTAATTCCAAATTTTTTTCTTCGACATAGGTCATATCCACCCAAAAAATGCTTCGCATTTCTTTGCAACATCCACCCAAACTCTCATTGCATTAAGTCCAATAGGAACATAATGAACAAGCGTATTCGGATCACTAGAAGACCAACCCCCTTTAGTAACTATTTCTCTTGTCCCCATCCAATTAAGAAACTTGCACGTGTTGTTACGAGGGTTGGTTGTTCACACTCTTTAGCAACAAGGCGACACAAAACAAATTGACAAGTAAGTGGAGTTACAAACTAACATTAAATTCAATAAGCATCCTGATCTAAATAATTCGATAGCAAAAAAGAAGAATATTCTCTTGATCATAGCTCAAGGGAATGAGAAAATATAACCCTTTTGCAATGTGTGCGCATAATGTCATTTACCAATAAAAATTCACCAAACAGAACTTTTCCCTTTCTATTGACTTTCACAATCAAGCACGCAGAATCTATATAGTCGGTTTAAAAATATTTTTTTCTTTGTATTTAACTTCAATTTCCTCTTTACTTTAGAATGTCGGTACAGTCCCACAATAACATTTGTAGATACGGCAATGAAAATCACATACCCCAATAGGTTGGTCCATTTTTTAAGCAAACCAGATGATTTACAACAAAAGAACATTAAATTCGTGAACTTTTTCATAGTTCCACTTCCCTAGCTCACAGTTTTAGCACATTTCAATAGTAGCAATTCAACATTCAATGAATTCAATACGTGAACTTCCAGTTTTGACAATCATAGATTACAATCTCAAAGGATATATCTCAAAATTGGAAAAGTAAAAGCAAGATTCATCACATTAAAGATTTCAGATGCAAGAATATGAAATTATGCAATCCTTTCGAAAGCCCAAAAATAAATAACATTCATACCGAGGGAGGATCAAAGGGTGTAGGTGTAGGTGTTGGTCCTTCATTATTGCCTGATTTTTTACTCTAGAAAGTTACAGAACAAGTCAATATGGGACAGGACAAGTCATTCTACAAATCAATAATTTAGCTATTGTTGATACTTGAATGATTCATAATTGAAATCCCCCCCCCCAAAAGAAAAAAATCTAATTTACTTTTCAAATTCGATAAAATGATTTGATGGCGTTGGGAATTAGAACTAAATGGAAAATTTGTATCTATATTTATATAAAGATAAAGATATCAAGCGCAGATAGGGTAAACACAATACCCTAAATTGCTAACAGTTGATTCATCACTAAAGTTTTACAGATTAAGAAAACTTTACCTGATGACAAATGAGCCATATAATGATGGAGCGTGCAGTCTTCTCCGACTCCAATCGCCAGAAATAAATTAGGGAAAATTGTAGAGACTCGCAAATTTATTGTTAATTCAAAAGTCGTTTAATGGTCAATGGGGATCATGTAAATTAATATAGTTGTACGTACGTCTGTGGGGGTGTACGGAGATACGTGTTTGGGTATGTATCGGACTCTCGGAGAATAGTAAAATGTTAGTTTTGATGTTGTATTGTTGCTTGGAAGTGTTGGTAACATGTGAGGTTGATTCGGTAACAGTCGCAAAAAAATTCATTTTCTGCCCTGCTTGAACCGGTACTGGCTATTGCCCAGTACCGGTACATGATGTCCAGAAGTTATGTTTTCTGGCATTTTGAAGGCTCCTGAACCGGTACTGGGAGTCGCCCAGTACCGGTACAAGCTCTGTTTTCTGCACTTTTTCAGCATGCTTTTTGGACCACTATAAATACCCCTTTATGTCATTTCTCACACCCAAATGCCACGAAATTAGATCTCAAAACCCTCTCTCACCCACCCAACTCCAATCTCACCCAAAACTCTTGATTTCAACCTCAAATCTTCAAGATCCAAGGGTTTCCAACCTCAAAATCACAAGATTCTTGCATTTGGTGAACCAAGGGTGAGTTTTATGTTCTTGTTCTCACTCCTTACAGCTTACCCACGTTTTTCTCTCTCTCCTCTTGATCATTGGCTGATCTTTGCTTGTTATTCATGTTTTTGGGCTTTATTCACTCTAGATCTTGTATCCAAACTCGGGTAAGGCTCGTCTTTGAGGGATTCAAGCTCGTTGCTTTGGTAGACCTAGGGTTTTGCTCAAAACCCATCTTGGTAGGGATTTCTCTCTTCCTCTACATGTTTGTAGTGGTTGTGCGTGTTACGGGTATTTGTTTTGTTATACAAGGTTGAATGGAATGTTTTATAGCTTGTGGATTGCATATCTCTTGAAAATGATATAGTGGTATTGATTATTATGGTCCTAGAGCTATGTGTGGCGTGATAGCTAATGTTGGCATATGTGTGGATTGAGTCTGTGGCATTGGTTTTAATTATGACGAGTGTGAGGTTGTCATGGAGAATCGAATGTGGAGTATATTGTGACGCAAGGGGTGGAAACACAAACACACAAGGGGTGGAGTATATTGTGACGCAAGGGGTGGAAACACAAACTCGCAAGGGGTGGAATTTTGTTGGGTGTATGCATGATTGCGTGCGAATGTGCATAAGAATTGCTATGATACTAGTAAAGTGTGTTAACGTGCATCGTTTTGATTTGCCGTTTAATTTGATTCGCTTATTCATGCTTATCACATCATTGCATATAGATTTTGTAGAGAATTTCCTACTGGGCTAGTGTAGCTCAGCAAAATCCTTCTTTTTAGGTTCGAATGCAGGGCAATAGGTTGCATGACACGGTGTGCTTGGACACGAAGATTATTTTGGAAGCTAACTATGTTTTAGTTACTTGATCATCTTTGTAAAGACTAACTTTTGATTAAAGATGACATTGTAACTAATTCCCTCTTGAACTATCTTTGACTAAAGGTGTAATATTCTAAACGTTTGTGCTTGTATCTAAGTTAATTTGGGCCGGAGTGCCAATGTTGTTTATTTTGTAAACTTGGGGACTTCGTTTGTAATTAAACAGGTGGGAAAGCTTATTTTGGGTATTAATAGTCGTATGTGAAGATTACTTTTTCAAAAGGGGCATTTATTTATGTTGAAAATCGAGGGCATGACAAATTGGTATAAGAGCTTCTAGGTTTGAATACTTTGAGACCGTGGGGAGACTTCTAGTCTCATGGGTTCAAAAGTCACGCCATTTGCATAACATATGTGTGTTTGTATGCATTGATGTTACTTGGCTTATTTGGCGTTGCATTTCAATATCGTAGAGTGGCGTAGAATTGATTTGGCCCGTGTTGGGATGATTGGGGGCCCTAGACCTCCTTAAATGAAGTTGATATTGATGAACCTTTCTTTTCTTATAACTTGTAGCTAGATGCCTCCGAGAACGCGTGCTAGAGCAGGTGAGGCCGAAAGTCGGAGTGGTCGCGGTCGTGGCCGAGGGGTGCCAGTTGAGGATGAGGTTAGTTAGCATGGGGAGAATCCGAGTGGGAATTCGGGAGAGGGAGCCGGACATGGTCGAGGAAAGGAAGTACCGGTTATCCAAAATCCTTTTGCTAGGGACTTTGTTGCGGCTCTTGCGACCGCTAACCTTTTAAACCCGGCTCCTAAGGAAGGTGCAGACAGTCGTCCTTTGTCAGCTATGAGGGAATTCAGCCGTAGGAATCCACCGACGTTCGATGGGTCGAGCAGTGACCCTCTTGTAGCCGATCATTGGCTAGCACAGATTCGAAAGCTTTTCAGGGCTCTTGGGATTACGGAGGATGACTTGCGAGTCAACATTGTGGCCGTCCAACTTACCGGGGAAGCGAATGAGTGGTGGGAGTCGGTTTTAGAATCGAGGAAGGACGCGAGGAGGGCGGCGAGGACCGCGGCTCAAGTGAATGAGCCGGATGTGGAGAATTTAACTTGGGCCGAGTTTGAAGTGCTCTTCGAGGAGCAATACTTTCCGAAGACTAGCCGTGACCAGTTGAGGGAGGAGTTTGAGAAGTTAGAACAAGGGAGTATGACCGTGTCGAAGTACGCTCTAAAGTTCCAATCTTTATCCCGTTTTGCGCCGGAATTAGTGGCAATTGAAGAAAGGAAATGTAGGCGGTTTGAAAGGGGTTTGCATGACACAATGAAGAAGTTTGTTGTGGCACAACGCAAATGGAAGTTTTCTGAGGTTGTAGAGTGTGCGAGGAGTATTGAGACTCTTAGGGAGGTACCGAGAAATCCTAAGGCTTGGGAACCGAGGCAACCGGTAGGGGGTGTGAGTTCTTCTTCAGGGAGTTCTGGTAGTCAGGGAAGGAAGAGGCAACGAGATAAGTTTTCGGCTTCGCAGGGTCCATCGAACTTTAGACCACCATCTTCTCCTTTGTTTGGGACTCGGGGAAATTCGAATAGGCCTCCGGTTGTGTGTCACGAGTGTGGTTAAGCGGGACACATTTGTGCTCAGTGTCCGCGGCTTTTGGGCACATGCTTTTCTTGTGGGAAGGCCGGTCACTTTGCTAGGAATTGTTCGCTTGGGGAGGGGACACGAAGCGAATAGGGTTCGGTGCAGCAACCGCGGGGTGGTTAGAGTTCTGGTCGGCAATCATTTCGAGGTGCTCAAAGGCAGCATCAGCCTCATTTTCGTCAGGCCATGTCAGCTCAGGGGTCTCAGGCTAAGAGAGGAGCGAGTTCTTCGACGCCTACCCAGGGTTCTGGTCAATGGGGTGGTCACGTTCAGGGTCAGATGACTCAGGGTAGAGCCTTTGCTATCACCTCCGCTATTCCGCCACCACCACCTGTCACTTCTCCGACCACAAAGACTTCAGTTGTGAGGGGTACATTTCTATTGTTTAACTCCTTTGCTAGAGTGTTATTTGATTCTGGAGTATCGCATTCTTTCATTGCTGCATCTTTTGCTTGTGCTTTGGAATTGGAAACCGAGAATATTAGTCCTCCGTTGTTCGTTGAGACACCTATAGGACGTAGGTCGCCGTTAGATCGTATTTGCCGGGATTGTGAACTTATCATCCAAGATCGTCGTTTTACCTTTGACTTCATTGTATTGAATATGTTGAGTTTCGATCTTATATTGGGAATGGATTGGTTGTCAACGTTTCACGCTACTATTGATTGTTTCAAGCGTCGGGTCCGTATTTGTCCGTCTGGGGGTCCTTGTTTTGAGTTCTTCGGAGAGCGTCGGGAACCGTTAGAACCGTATTTGTGTGTGTAGACACCTCAATTTGGCCTAACGATTATTTCAAGTCCCACCTTGGGACAATCCCGATGATGAAATGAATACAATGATTGCTGATTGCTTCCTTGAGGACCTTAGGACTTTCGGTGAGAGCTTTGACCACTTAGAGGACCCAATTCAAAGCCATACAGCCTTTCAGACAGAAATACAGAAGCCTAGGAAAATCCATCTGACGGCCGTAACATCGATCCCACGGCCACAATACCAATCCCTCACCCGAGCAACCTGTTGCCAGCAAAATCTCCCTGAGAGATCAATCCCTCGGCCGCAAGATCTATCCTTCGGCCGAGACATCCTTTCCACGGCCGCGACATCCTTTGCTCGGCCGCCAGATCGACCTTTTTCCAGACTCTCGAACGTTCTGTCAGACGTTTGGTTTGATCCAACTACACTACCTTTCCGATGCGTTCGGGCTACGTTCGGAGATTACGACGTAGAGTTAGAGATGCATTGCAATTGCAATTGCCATCTCGTGATTTGATTGGCCGGAGTGAGTCATCCCTATGCCTATATAAAGGGGCCTTTGGGTTCCGAATTAACACACATAAATTGAGATACTTACACACTCTCTCAAACCTCGAAGCTCTGCACAAATACTCCCTCAATCCCATACTCCAAAAGCCCTAACCTTCCAAAGGTAGCCGTCAATCCGGCGATCAAACCCCGAAGTTCAAACCCTAACCCTAGGGTTCTCGATCAAGCAATCAATCAATCACGCCCAATCCAAAGCAATCAAGCAACCGAGGGATCAAGGTGGTGAGGCCCAACCGCCTCTGGATTGTCTTAATCTCCCGTATGTCGGACTAATCGTAGCCTGTTGATTAGCCCTTAATCGTTCAGTCTGGTGCGCGGAAGAACACCGACCGGGGCTTCGATCCCTCGGCCGGTATATCAAACCAGGAGGATCCCTCGGCCGTGACATCCATTCACCGGCCGCGGGATCCATCTCCCTGGGACAATTTTGTTGCTTTTCTGCTTTCTAATGCATGCTTCAATTATCGCACTAGCTCACTTTGCTTACTGTTTAAAGGAATAACTAAACAGACTATGTGTTAGGATTAAACAAGGCATCTATACGTCTTATGTTGAATGATTATGGGCCAGTCTCACGGCTGGGCAAAGAGGGGTGCCTAACACCTTCCCCTTATTGTACTTTTGGCTCCCGTATCCAGAATCTCTATCTATTTTCCCAGTTTTAATAAACTGGGTGGCGACTCTATTTGATGATAACCGTTATCATGTGGCGATGTTCCTAGCCATGGGAATGTCCATGATTTTGGTTTATGAAGTGAGCAACCAATCGAGCAAATTCAATGTGATCAATCTGTATGGCGATGCCCCGTTTGGGAGGTGTCTACAGTGTGGGTCTCGGGAGTAGGAGTCGATGTATGCCTTGTTAGCAAGTTTGGCCTTAGATGAGGATGTATCCGCGCGTGGGGAGTTACCCCTTGTTGTTTCCGACTTTCCGGACGTATTTCCAAAGGAGTTACCTGGTTTACCACCCGAAAGGGAAATCAAATTTTCTATTGACTTGCTTCCTGGTACTGCTCCCATTTCCATGCCTCCTTATCGTTTCGCGCCCGCCGAATTGAGAGAATTGAAGACGCAGTTGCAAGAGTTGAAGGGTTTAGGGTTTATCCGTCCGAGTATGTCACCGTGGGGAGCACCGGCCCTGTTCCCTTAGAAGAAGGATGGGTCGCTTCGTTTGTGAATTGATTATCGTAAGTTAAACCGTGTCACCATTAAGAATAAGTACCCAATGCCTAGAATCGACGACTTGTTTGACCAACTTCGAGGCGCAACCTGTTTTTCCAAGATTGACTTGAGGTCCGGTTACCACCAATTGAGGGTTCGGAGGGAGGACATTCCTAAAACCGTTTTTCGTACTCGTTATGGCCACTATGAATTCGTTGTTATGCCTTTTGGATTGACGAATGCACCGGCAACTTTCATGGATCTAATGAACCGTATCTTTCGTGCTTATCTTGATCGTTTCGTGGTCATCTTTGTGGACGATATCCTTATCTACTCGCCTTCAGAGGAGGAACACCAATTTCATCTTTCTATCATTCTTGAACTCTTGAGAGAGTACCAATTGTACGCCAAGCTTAGTAAGTGCGAGTTTTGGTTATCCGAAGTCAAGTTTTTGGGTCACGTCGTATCGAAGGATGGGGTGTCCGTTGATCCGGAGAAGATAGAATCCGTAATGAGTTGGCAACGACCGAAGAGTGTCTTTGAGATTCGTAGTTTCTTGGGCTTGGCCGGATACTATCGCCGTTTCGTCCTTGACTTCTCTCGTTTAGCGGCTCCGATGACGAAGTTGACTCGTAAGGGAACTCGTTTTGTTTGGAACGACGCGTGTGAGAAGGCCTTTGAAGAATTGAAGAGAAGGTTGACTACTGCGCCGGTTTTGGTTGTGCCCGAACGGGGAGTTGGCTACTCGGTGTATTGTGATCTTCGAAAGAGGGGTTAAGGTGCGTATTGATGCAATTGGGGCGAGTGGTGGCGTATGGATCACGGTAATTAAAGACTCACGAGCAGAATTACCCTATCCATGACTTAGAACTTGCGGCCGTCGTCTTTGCTTTGAAGAGTTGGCGTCATTATCTATACGGTGAGAGATTCGAAGTATTTTCCGATCATAAGAGTCTTAAGTACTTATTTTCTCAAAATAAGCTTAATTTACGTCAACGCCGTTGGATGGAGCATCTAGAAGACTACAATTTTGAGTTACAATACCACCCGGGAAAGGCGAACGTTGTAGCGGATGCTTTGAGTAGAAAATCAACGTACCTTGCGAGTTTCGCTATCCACGAGTAGAAAATGATGAACGACTTGGGTTCGTACGCAATGCATTTCGAGGAAGTTCGAGAGGGAGTCACTTTATGCAACCTAACCGTCCAATCAACATTGTCGACTCGGGTAGTTGAGGCCCAACAGCAAGATGAAGAAGCGGGAGAATTTCGCGCCAAGTTTCTTAGTGGAAATGCTCGAGAGGGGTGGATGATTCATACCGATCAAGGTTTGCGATACCAAGGAAAATTGTTCGTACCCATTTCGTGTCGGGAGGAAATTTTGAGAGAATTTCACCATTCATCGCTAGCCGTGCATCCGGGAGGAACGAAAATGTATCCTGACTTGCGTAGATAGTTTTGGTGGCCGGGAATGAAGAGAGACGTCGTAGTTTTCGTATCCAAATGCCTTACGTGCCAACAAGTCAAAGCCAAACATCAACGACCCGTGAAGGAGCTACAACCATTACCTGTGGCCGAGTGGAAGTGGGAGAACGTGGCTATGGATTTCGTCACCGGTTTACCGAGGTCGCTGAGGGGGCATGATGCCATATGGGTAATAGTTGATCGATTGACCAAATCAGCGCATTTCTTACCTATCCAAGTTTCGGATTCGATTGATACGCTTGGTCGATTATATATTCGTGAGATTATCCGTCTTCATGGGATACCTATTTCTATCGTGTCCGATCGAGATCCGAGGTTTACTGCGCGTTTTTGGCAAAGTTTACAAGCCACTCTTGGCACCAACTTACTCCCCCCGTCCCATAAAGTTTGGCACTTTCACTATTCCAGCCCTATGAGAAAATTAACTGTATCTTTTAATCCGTAATGTTTTTTTATGACCAATATGAATCTTGTTTGATAGATTTTAATTTGTTCTATTAAACAAAGTTCAAAAAATCGCCTAAAACATTATAGATTGAAAGATATATGCAAATTAAAAATGGCACGCATTCCTGAAAATGCCAAACTTTATGGGACGGAGGGAGTATTATTTAGCACCGTGTATCATCCTCAAACGGATGGGCAATCCGAGAGAACGATCCAAATTTTAGAAGATATGCTTCGGGCTTGCGTTATGGATTTTCTGGGGAAGTTGGGAAGATCACCTACCGTTAGTCGAGTTCGCGTACAACAATAGATACCAATCTAGTATCGAGATGGCACCATATGAAGCTTTGTATGGGAGACCATGCCGATCACCTGTTTGTTGGACCGAGTTGGGCAAAGCTACTCTAGTCGGGCCGGATTTGATCAATGAAACCTCCGAAAGCATGAGAGCAATTCGTCAACGTCTTCTTGAAGCACAAAGGAGAACCACCGAGCAAGTTAAAGTGATTCGTCAACGATTGTTAACCGCGCAAAGTAGGCAAAAGAGTTATGCCGATCGTCGTCGCCAACCGTTATCATTTGAAGTGGGGGATCATGTTTTCCTTAAGGTGTTACCACGTCGGGGATTGTCTCGTTTTGGTCAAAAGGGAAAGCTTTCACCGCGTTTCATTGGACTGTTTGACATTATCGAGAAGATTGGGGAGGTTGCGTATCAATTGGCCTTACCACCGAGGTTATCGGGAGTTCACGACGTATTTCACGTATCAATGTTGCGAAAGTACGAACCGGATCCATCACATGTTCTAGAGTGGTCCGAATTAGAATTGGAAGCCGATGCGTCTTATGGGGAGGAGCCGATACGTATTCTAGATTCACGTGACCAAGTATTGAGGGGCAAGACTATTCCGTTAGTACGAGTTCTATGGAGTCATCTCGGAATGGAAGAGTCGACGTGGGAAAGGGAAGACGAGGTTAGGGAGAATTATCCGCATCTATTTTCAAATTGAATCAATGTGAGTTTCAAATTTCGATTTTGTGAATGTTAGCTTGATTGTTTCATGACATATGTTGCGGTATAGGCATGACTACTTGATGCATGAGTATGTTTGACTTGGATTGTAAATTTCGGGACGAAATTTCTTTAAGTAGGATAGATTGTAGAGACTCGCAAATTTATTGTTAATTCGAAAGTCGTTTAATGGTTAATGGAGATCGTGTAAATTAATATAGTTGTACGTACGTCTGTGGGGGTGTACGGAGATACGTGTTCGGTGTGTATCGGACTCTCGGAGAATAGTAAAATGTTAGTTTTGATGTTGTATTGTTGCTTGGAAGTGTTGGTAGCATGTGGGGTTGATTCGGTAACAGTCGCAAAAAAATTCATTTTCTGCCCTACTTGAACCGATACTGGCTGTTGCCCAGTACCGGTACATGATGCCCAGAAGTTATCTTTTCTGACATTTTGAAGGCTCCTGAACCTGTACTGGGAGTCGCCCAGTACCGGTACAAGCTCTGTTTTCTGCACTTTTTCAGCACGCTTTTTAGACCACTATAAATACCCCTTTATGTCTTCAATACCATATTTGGGAAATTATTGTTTTTCCTCCCATGACTGGACAATTTCGAAAAGTGGTCCATGACCTGGACATTATTTGCCCCTTTGTCCATTGTTCTGTAATTTTCCCTAGTGCTATCCCGTGTCTACGGCACTGCGTATCCCTGTTGGAAAGGAATGACAGTTGTATGATTTATGTGAAAATCATAGACACTTAACCTGAAAGTGAGAAGATGCACTACAGCCTTTGAATCAAATGAATCTAAACCGTTCCAACAACTTATCCCACGCCCTTCTATTTTATAATAGAGATTATTAACCCGTCTGGACTGGAAAATAGACCAAACCCGTCTTCAGAGTCCAATGCTCGGCCCATATTTCTTCCTCCCAAAAATTCGCCATTTCATACAGAGGAGAGAGAGAGAGAAAGAGAACCCGCTCTACTCACTGGAAGGACGAGCTTCGTCTCTCATCAGAACCATAGCCCAGTAAAAACTTTCAACGATGGACGAAACCCTAGTTCCTTCGGATCCTCAACCCACCGACGAAGTGATGAACGAAGTTCAGCAAAACCCTAATAAAAACCCTTCGGAGTCCGAATCAGATGACGACGATTCCGACGACGAGGCACAGCAAACCGTCCAAATAGAAACCCTAGAAATCGAGCTCTCCAATAACCCGGCCAACTACGACGCTCACGTCCAAGTACGTGTACACTTTCTTACCCTGTTCTCTTAATCCATTATTATTAGTATTGGTTGTGTTTTTTTTTTTTTTGGTGTGTGTGTGTTGATTTGGTGTGGGGTTTTCTTGTTCTTGTTCCAGTACATAAGAGCTCTGAGAAAGAAGGGGGACATTGAGAAGCTAAGGAAAGCAAGGGAGGCCATGAGCGAGTTGTTCCCGTTGAGTCCTGCAATGTGGCAGGACTGGGCTAAAGATGAAGCCTCTCTGGGCTCTGGGTAATTTGTTTCCGTTTCGTTCCATTTTCTTTTCTTCCTTGCAATTTCAATCATTTGCTTATGTGTGTGTGTGTGAGCGATACATGATGCGATGCATGGGAAGGGAGAGTATGGGAAAGGGAGACAAGGAAGATTTAGGGGAAGCATTAGCAATCAGAGGTGGATTTTTCTTTTTTCTTTTTTGAAATGTTTAAAAAAAAGAGGGCTTTGGCAAATGGACTACAGCTCTATAATATGCTAGCATCAAGTGATGACGAAGAAAACACCACTAAAAAAGGTAGAGTAGTTAATTGAAGCAGTTAAAAGAGGAAGTGGAGGGGAATGGTGGTTATTGAAGGTGATGTTTGGTTACTGTAATGCTAATTGACAAATGTGCCCCCAAACTCTCAACGTGCATTTGACATTAATTTGTGGGTAATAGTGGATTTAAAAGTGTGAGCCAGCTGTACACACAAAACATTTGCTCTCCCAATATATATTAGAATAGGTAGTAAGATTTTTGCATACATATTGCAGGTGGAATAGCTTATTTAACTGCAGGTTTCCTATTAGTTTTAAGGCTCCGTGGATATTGAGGTCCACAAATGTTGCTTCATGAATCAGGATATCGTAGTTCAGGAAGTTGTTTGAAATTAAAATTTGGATTAATTCTTCGTTTTTGTTAGGACTAGTGTTTAAGACCAAAGAGGTGGGCGGTAGCCGGTAGAGGTGTCAGTCGAGGGAACAAGCACACTGTTATGCTCCAAAATAGAACTATGAGGAGCCCTTTTGGATTACACTGAGCCACATCACCAACACCCTTGCTATATCCACCAATTTCGAATGAAGGGATTGGACATTTATTTGGTGATTTGATTGAAATTTAGAACTGACAGCATGGATACGTATTTTGAAGTTGAGTTTGGGAGCTCTATGGAGCTTTATTGTAGTACTAACTACTAAGGATCCTAGGAAATATTTTTCTTCGACCTCATATCCATCACAAGGCACCTATAGCTAAACCTCCTATATTTCTGTTGAAATTGAGCATTATATGTCCTCATTCAAAATCCATATCTATTCAAACAGAACCTTAGTTGTTACTCATATTAGGATTCTCGTGATTTTCTTGCGTCTCTTATCTTGTGATTGTGTCGTTAGTCTTTACGGGTTGCTATTGGTGTACTTACCTCTTCACTATGTTCGTGCACATTTCTTTTGGGATTAAGCAAATAATCGCAGCTTGTAACTTACTAACTTATCCAATGTGAAGTGGTAGGATGAACAAAGGTGTGTGAATGAAGACCTTATTCTTCAATTGGAACTTTTTCTCCATAGGATTGGGCCATGTTGGCATTGCAACGGGGAAAAAATAAAGTCCATATGCTTGCCATTTATTTTTCATGCCATTTCTTGCACTACACTTTCATTATACAATAGAATGATATGGTAAGTGCCTTTGTAGCTTTTATGATGCTAACATTTAGAATTTCATTTAATTTTTTACTAAAGGGAATTTGGTCTACTATTTAACCTTTCAGGATTTTTTTTCTTGTCTTGTTAATCGGATCACGTGATTTACTCTTTTATTATAGTAAGTCTACTGGTACAGCAATTATGTACAGATTTTGCGTACATATTTTTTGTGGGGCCCACTACGGGTCCCACACAAATGATCCGAGCCGTTCATTAAATGTAAAACAGTTTTCCCCCACGAAAAATTAGTTCAATCCGATACTTATAGATGCTCAATCCAATCATATAATGTTTTAGGGAAAATTTCTCTTATATCCCTTCGACTTTGACTAGAAATTCATTTTGGTCCTTCACCTTTCAATTTCGGCATAAAAATACTTCGACTTTCCAATTTTTTTCAATGTCATCCTTTAGAAGGAATCCATTTTCTTTGAGTCCTGCTATGGCTGCGCCGGGCCGTCTCTGGTCACCAGACGGCCGATCTGAGCCGTCCAAAATTTCTAAAAAAAAAAAACAAGGAGGCCAATGCGGGAATCAACGACATCCGATGTGTGTAGCACCAAAAAAACAAGGAGGCCAACGCGGGAATCAACGACATCCGATGTGTGTAGGGTGCTTGATCCAAACACCCTATTTTTCGTGTATATATGTATATATCCCTAAAGGATGACATTGAAAAAAATTGGAAAGTCGAAGTATTTTTATGCCGAAATTGAAAGGTGAAGGACCAAAATGAATTTTCGGTCAAAGTCGAAGGGATATAAAAGAAATTTTCTCAATGTTTTATTATCCGGGAATCTAAATCAAAAGTTAGATGATTGGATCGAGTATCTATAAGTATCAGATTGAACTTTTTTTTTTTGCGGGGGCCCTTGAAAAACTGTTTTACATTTAATGAACGGCTCGGATCATTTGTGTGGGACCCGTAGTGGGCCCCACAAAAAATCTGTACGCAAAATCTGTACATAATTGCTGTACCAGTAGACTTATTGCTTTTATTAGGCTGTCATAGACTTACTCTTTTATTGTTTCTAGGGTTATCACACGATTCACATCCACAAACACACACAGACACACACCTATATATTATTTAGTTTTTGTTGAGTTTTTCACGGGTGACATTCTTTTTGCAGATCTGAATCCTTTCCTGAAATTGAGAAGCTTTATGAGTGCGGCGTGTTCGATTATCTGGTTAGTTCCATACTTACAATGAACTTGACATGATATTTTTCCTTCAATGTTTTCATAAAGCAGAACTGAAAAAATATAGATAAAAAAAGAGTACTTACAACAGTGCAACAATTTAGTTTTAGGAATATTGTTTCCTCATGGTATCCATGTTTCTTTATGATATATGAATCAAATTAAATGGTGACAATAAGTTAATGCCAATTGTATACAAAACAAGAAGGATTGCGATGAAGACGTTATCTGTTTCCTCGTGTAAAGCGAACTGTAAGAATTGCTACAATAGGGATTAACAACTCCCGACTAGAACCATAGAAAACAAAGTACTTTTTATCCTAGACGAAGGAACTTTATATACCATCTAGTTTTGGCTCACCAGACATCACAAAATATTTTTCTTAAATTGGACCAAGTAGAAGCCAGTTCCTGCTAAAAAAGGACTTTCTTTCATAGTTTGAAGACAGGATACATTTTCTATTTCGTACATTCAGGATAAGAACACAACACAGTATTCTTAAAAATAGAAAAAGCACATTCAGTGAAGCGATGCAGATGAACCATCCTATTATTGCATCAAAGATCTTATCATTTCCGAAGGAGCTTGAGTTACATCTGTTTCCTGTACCACAGTATGTAAATATTGTTAACTAGAATCCTAGAGCCCCATTCATGTTACTCATGTGAGACTCACATCGAGTGCAAACATTCGACCCTGCTGCATCAAATGAACTAGGCTCCTTTGTATGATAAAGAGTCCATAATACAAATAAATTTTGGTTCATGAAGAAAAGCAAAGGTCATGCTTTGTGGGTGCGGTTTCGTGTGGAGACGAGTATGTTTGGTTGGGCCCCTTATAAAGTCTCGCATTTTTGTGAAAAATGATGCTCATGAGAAGAATTTTCCTGTTGACAATCTACTTAAGATGCACCAGCTTTTAGTAGTTAATTGGTGCTGCATTTGCAAATCTGACGTGGAGACGGTTGGCTATCTTCTTATACATTGCAAGGGGGCATATGAGTTTTAAAGTTTGGTCCTAACTTGATTATATTTATGATGCATTGAGTGTTCCAAAAGGATGTGGCGGGGCGCAGTGTTGTTGAAATCATACGATACGCGATACGTATCGTAAGGAAATCTATACATATCGCTCGGCGTATTGGCTTTGCACAAAAATCGTAGGATACAGTAGGCGTATCGTGCGATTCAATACATATCAGGATACGTTGTGGTTTCGTACGATTTTCGAACGCAGTTAAAACATACCTCTTTATACCCTCGATTCAGCTTTAATCCCATACCCTAACTCTTTTACCACTGAGATAAACCATGGGCGACTCCTAAGCCCTAGTCGACTCCACTCTCCGATGAGTCTCTCCAACTGCTACTCTCCGAGCTCTGAAGCTCTGCTCTTTTCGCTGACTGAGAGGTATGGTTCTGGTCCTTCCCCTGCCGACTGCTCTCTGTATTTATTCTCTGATCCCACTTCGTAAATCTGGTCCTCTTTGAGATGTTTTTGTTGCACTAAGTCTATTGTACGCAGTACACTATTCAATAGGATAAGCCCACTGATGATGGGGTGGTGCTTGGGGATGACCTTGAAGATGATGATGTTCTTTACGACATTGTCTTAAGAGAGGAATAGGAGATTTGAGCAAAAAGACAAACTTGATATGTTTTGTTTACTTATTACTCCGTACTCTTGACTTTTGAGCTTTTAAGTTAGCATATTAGTAGTAAATGGTTATAAACCATGCAATTAAGGTGGATAGAGAATGTAAGTCTCTAATACTTGATGTTTTGGTACAACTTAATCTTTTGAAATACTTTAGATGGCCTAAGACGTGTGATTTTGCATCCTAAATTTTTTTTTTCCATATATGCTATCAATTTGTAGTTTATTGCTATGTATTTATGATTAATTAGTGTAAATTAACTTTTGTTACCGTATCTTATGATACACTATACGTATCCTGATACGATTCGTAAAATGAAAAAAACCGATACACGATACATATCGCTATTTGAAAACCTTGGCGGGGCGATTACATGAGTGGATCAGCTTGTTGATTCTGTGGACTCCCTTCAGGGTCAATTTTGCCTAGTTTGGATCAACTTGGTGATTTTGTGGACTCCCTTTGTAGTTGATTAGCTGGAGGGTTTTCCAGCATTAAGGCCTTTTGCTATTGCCTGTCTTTTGATCTAAATGTGCTGTCGGTATGTACAGGCTTTAACTTTGTTACCTGCCTTGCATCCCCTTTGATGTTATTCTTTGGAATTAAAAATATGTTATCCCAAGAAAAATAATATTATGTATGGTGGACATACCTCCATTCTGATTGTGTGTCCCAAGACCGGCTCAAAGTTCCCACTCATCAAAGTACACGTGTAAAGTTGCCTCTGGTGGTATGATTCCTTCTCTCCAGGTGGTGGATTCATTGGCAATCATTCACACGCTGTCAATAGATTAGCAAGCTAAAATGTTCACTTGGTTAATGTGGAGGGAGATAATACCTCTATGTATTGGCTGATAAAAAGAGGGGAACAAATGATTACAGTTTTGCAGATTGCTTATAGAGACTGTCTTCTGTTGCACATAAACAGGGAGTTGGATTGTTGAAACATATCAAAGCTTACTGTCAATTTCTTTTCTTTCCTTTCGACCTTTCACCATCCTATGTTCCCAAAAAACGGAATAGGAATTTGGCTGGATTTTTAGAAGTTGTGGTCAAGTTAGAACTTGCGTTGTCCACTCTGGAAATTCCATGGGAGGTGAGTGCATGGGAATCCTCTCTTGGTAGACCTAGACATGTGTTCCATGGTGCGAAATCAATGTCTCCGACCTCTTTAGCCTTTCGGGTGTCTAAAACTACCATCATATGTTCTTCACTACCAAGCCATCAATAGTCTCCATGTGTTTGGAAATACACCAAATGTACTTTCCACTATGCTTCACCACCTTTCTCTTCGCCATATTGTTTAACCCTCCCACATTCCAGACACTCTGGATTCTGGAAGACTGGAATGATTGGAGGGATAATTAATACTGCACAGATCGGTTAATTCACCTCCATCTAGTGCTTTCGTCAATGATTTGGAGCCACTAGGAGGGGAATGTAAGCCCTTCCCACATGACAAAAGTTTACCCCTTCCCTTCTCAGCATTGGGATTTCTTTTGTTGGTTTTTTCATTTTTGTGCCTTCCGTCTACCAGTTATCATTATAAAACCCTTTGAAATCAGGTTCAAATGTTTGGAATGGCTAGTTTTTGGGGGGAGCTAAAGTGAAGGCTTAGGTTTTGGTGCTTTTTGATTTTATGTGGTTCGTATGGGAAGAACGCAAGAGGATTTTGACCGGGAGGAAGAGCCCATTTTAAGAGGGAATAGTAGCTAGTGTATAGTTGGTTCGGGGGCACTTGGTCCATCCTCTAGCCAATTTTGGTTTTTGAAAGGACTTTTGGTTCAGTTTGGATGTTTTGTGGGACATGGGTTGTTTGTATTTGTTCCATTCCCCTTGGCCTTTTTGCTTAGGAGAATACTTATATGCAAAAGTCTATGTATCATCTTCAAACCAGCAACGTGAGATCACCGAAACGAGCTGACCATATCCTATAAAGAGGTGGAATCCTATATCTAGTCTTTCTTCATTTCCTGCAGATGCTTACTTAGCTACTTAACCCCCGGTGGTCAGATAAGGAAAGGGCTTTTTTTTTTTTTTAAAATAGAGAGAGGTGAGTAATTTGGACCCTCTTATCTTTCCATTTCCCGTAATTTAACTGCAGCAGCCAAAGGTTTTCTTGTCTTGTTCCCAAAGAAAATGTAGAAGTGTGAATTCTGTCTTGAAGCATTTTTCTCTGCACTAGTCGGCCCCAGCTTTGTTTTGAGATTGCAGCCCATATCAGATAGATGTCCTCACTGGAAATCGTTATCTAATACATCTGTAATTTACCAAGCGTAAATTGTTAAAAGAACCTCTTTTATCCTATTGAGGTGAAGGAGCAAAAAACTTGTATCTTTTGTAGATGTATTCGATTTCTATTTGTAGATCTGAAGGAAATGACTAATCTCTTTTTATGCAGTCTGTCTCCTTGTGGTGTGACTATCTGAATTTTGTGCAAGAGCACGAACCATCAGTCCGTGAATGTTCACCTGTGGGTATTTTGAAGGCAAGGGACTTATTTGAGCGTGCTCTTACTGCTGCTGGTTTGCATGTTGCTGAAGGTCATAGGATATGGGAAGCATACAGGGAATTCGAGCAAGCTATCTCTTACACAATTGATGCGACTGATGTTGAGGTCAGAACATTGTTCATCAGTCTGTTATCTTTGCTCGTGTGATTTTCATCCATAATATTTGATGTAACAGATTTATGGATTTTTTTAATAGTGGTTTGCAAACAATTCTATTGGTTAATGCTTACAACTTGAAAGATTGCAAGTGGAAGTCCCACTTGTGGCGGATTATGGAGGCATTTTGAAATTTACTAGAATTATTGGTGCAATATAGTGTCTTTTGGTTATTGCTGATTCTTAATATTCCTGCGTTAATGTGTGATTGAGGGCTTATATTGTGTCTTTTTTTTAAAACTATTCGTTTGGGGGTTGATTTAGACTTTTAGTTTTTGGGTGCAATTTCAAGTTTGTACTCAAACTTGTAGTGGGTTTCATACATGTTTAAGTGACCAATACATGGATCCTCAAAGCATCCGAATCGTGTTCCGTGCTCCAGAATAAGTAGTATGACAACATTGACAAGTATTGACGAGTGTACAACACATGCCAATGTTTGACACGTTCACACCAACTTCATAGAGTTTTCGTGCTTGCTAAATGGATACATTGTTGTGTTACAACTACTAGCCTATATAGATACCTCTCCTGTATAGATATTTTCGTGAACCTATGATGCACCGACACTCCTAGAGGTCGCCGTATCGGTGTGTCCGGAGACTCCGGACATGCGGGGGACACGGGTAGAAACGTGTCCGACACGCCACGTGGCGTGTCCAATTTAATTTGTGAAGTGGGACAAGGCTGGGGACACGGCAGGGGTGCATCTGTAATTTTTTTAATTTTCTTGGGGGTAAATATGTTATTACTTAAAGTTTTGGGTTAAAACGTATTTAACCCTATACATAAACATTTATCGACTGATTAGAAGTTTAAAACCTTAATCGGCTCACTCACGATCGACAGCTTCTCTCCTCTCTCACGATCAACAACCCTAAACGCGCGCTCTCTCTCTCACAGTACGTATGTCTCTCTCTCTGTATGTATATATGTGTGTGTATTTGATGTATGTCGTCTCTCACTCTCTATGAAGCACCGACACCTCTAGAGGTCGAAGTATCGCGGTGTCAGGACACGGGGACACGGCGGGACACCTCGGGGACACGTACGGGACACGCCACGTGGCGTGTCCCATATTTTAATATTAAATTTTGAGGGGGACACGGCGGGACACCGATGGGGACACCGATGGGGACACGGCAGGGGCCAAACTGTAATTTTTTTTAAATTTTGGGGGCCAAACTGTAATTTATGAAAAAATTGGGGGTCAAACTGTAATTTTTTTTAAAAATTTGGGGCCAAATTATATATATATATTTTTTAAATTTCTGGGTGTTAAACTATAATTATTTATTTATATATATATAAATAAATAAATAAATATACACGTGGCGTGTCCCCCGCCGTGTCCGTGTCCCCATTTTTTTAGAATTCCCGTGTCCCGGTGTCGGTTTCGGTGTCCGTGTCGGTGTCTGTGTCGGTGTCCGTGCATCATAGCTCACTCTCTCCCTTTCGATATATATATGGTATACTGGTATATGTATATAGAATATATGTGTAGTATACTTGTATAGTTTGAATGGTATACTTGTATAGTTTGAATGGTATTGGTACTCATCCATTTCGTAAAATTATACATAAATAATAAATATACACGTGGCGTGTCCCTTGCCGTTCCGTGTCTGTATCCCCTGCCGTGTCCATGTCCCTGTGTCCTTCTCCGTGTCCGTCCTGCATAGCCGTGAACCCATATCCATGCTGGATTTTGTAATAGGGTTGGTGTCTTGTGACTGGTCTGCAAAATGTTAATATAAGAATGATGGGCGGAAGATAAGGATACCTGTCCTTGGAAAAATGAGTCAGTACATCTCACTTTTTTTTTTCAGTCTGTCTTGTCCAAAACGTATCGTATCATAGACTCAAATATTGGTTTCTCAGCTCAGGACTCGTGATTTTCTAGATATTGCTTGTAAAATTCTTTTAGAAACATGACAATTGGCTGACATTTGAGGTGCGCTTGCTATTAAGACTGCAAATGTGCAATTCATCTTCAGATTTCACAATTTTTCCGCCCACTTGCTGACTGTTAGTTCATTCTGTGGGTGTTCTGGCAATGGCTGAATAAGTTAAGATACTGCGTCGAAGTACTTTATTATGTATTTCTTTCTCTCTCATTGCTACGTGGTTCTGGATTTTCTTGATGTATAGTGACGGCCTCTATCCGTAAAGGTATTATGTAACTTTAAAGACCTTATTGAATGGGAAAGGAGGGGGGGATTCTGCGTCTTTGCTTGTATGCGTGCATATTTTTTTCCAACTACGAGGAAGAATTTTGTATAGGTTGCTTAATGATTGGGTTTTTGATTTGTATACCCTTTTGAGCTATGAAATTGCTTTAGAAGACCAAATGTAGTACAGTATGAAGTTCTTTTGTAATAGAAGGGTTTCTAAATCGCAATAAATGCAAACCTAAATCACAGCAATGCAAACTTCTGGTGAAGTAAATATTATAACTAATAAGAAGGAAGCAGACAAATGAAAGTTCACTTTGATGGAATGTTCGATGATGTAGAGTTGAGGACCAACAAATAGTTTAGAGGTGCAAAACTAATCATTGAAACATTTTGTTTTGATGTGTGGGTGGAGGAATGGTTGATGTTTTCATTTTGGATGTTGTTTGATGTTTTGTTCTACTTACTCAAACTTTGGGAGGGGGAAATAATTTAAAAAAAAAAAAAGCCGACTAGGTCGACTAGTGGGGATTAGCCGACCTAGGCGCATACCCTCCGCTGCCTGACTAACGCCTACCGACTTTTAGAACTATGCAATTAACCCAGTCAGCGCCACTGGAATGCTTTTACAGTCACAAGACATAGGTCTTTGGCTATGTTGCTTTCCTGTTTCATGAGATGCTATATCCTTCTTGTTCTTACATACCATGTTGATTTTTGGTTATTGCTTATGAATGGAGCTTATGGCAGCTAGGTTTTCTTCTGATATATATTGGTACTGGTATGTTTGATGCAGGCAAGAGAAAAGCAGATCCAGCGCATTCGACATATTTTCCACCGCCAGATGTCTATCCCACATGGCGAGCTCAGGTCAACGCTAGTTGCCTACAAGTCTTGGGAGGCAGAACATGGGACAGTTCCTGATGCCAACTCTGGTGAATTGGATGGAGTTTCTTCTTATGTTGCATCAGCATACCGAAAGGCATTGGAGATGTTAAATGCTCGTGTGCTTTTTGAAGAACGGGTTTCTAGACTGGATGCCCCTGACGTTGAAAGACTTCAAGAATACATGGTTTGTATCCATTAAGGCATTAATATGCTTGCATTAATAAGAGGTGTAAAACATTGTTGAATACTTTCAGCTTATGTTTC
The DNA here is from genome assembly GCA_018127125.1 of Rhododendron griersonianum. NCBI lineage: Eukaryota > Viridiplantae > Streptophyta > Magnoliopsida > Ericales > Ericaceae > Rhododendron > Rhododendron griersonianum. Next base: position 28,238,857 of record CM030792.1, on the reverse strand, counting down.
TCAGGGATAATGGAGAAATATCACTGAATAAGAAAATGTAGAGAAATTGCTATGTTGCAACTTATATATACCCGGGTATGTGTGTAGGCGCAGGTATCATTGTGTCGGACTCATAAACTATGACACGATAGGATAGGCGGGTTGCATCCTCATGTTGCTTCTTTTATAGAATATTTTTTTGGATCCATTACTCTTGGTGGATAATACCTTTCTTTATTTTGGTGCTGAGGGTTGTTTCTGTTACCTTGGTGTGTGTGCTTTGTATCAGTATCCGTCCCAAGGAAAACTCAAGGAAAATTTGGGTAACTCTTGACTGGAGAGTTGGTGGTTTTGATTCTTGCCACTACTTTTCCAGGTAAATTAAGTTGTAACGTGGTCTTTCTTCTCATGTGGCACATGAGGCTCCTATTGGCTCCATCTTTCGGAGAGAAGCCATTGATGGTGTGTTGAAGTTTCAGCAAAGGCTTGTAGGTTGCAAGGGGGAATTTCCCTCCTGACGATTACCTCCTTATTGCAAACAGTATCCCTCTGGCCTTGCTACTTGTTGCGTGTTGAGTGGGATGTGTAGTTCACTACGTTTCAAGGGTGGTGGATAGTCTGAACTGGAGACGAGTAATGCCATGGATAAAGTGTTTATGGGATAAGGAAGGAAAAAGACATGGGTTATGGTTGTTTGCCAAGGTTTCCCCTGGAAATTTCCATGGTATTCGTTAACAGTACATTCTGTTTGGAAATTTGCTGTACACGTACATTCAACCAGACGAGATTAATACGTTGACATTCTAGACACTGTGATATTTTTGGTTTTGTCACTTTGTAATCTCTTCTAGTACTTGAAAGTGTCAAATGGTTTCAGTTAGCAGTTGGTAGCAACGAGGGATAATATGGTGATGGTATGTGATTCCTCTCTTCGTTTTCAGTTTGCGACATGACCGCTTTCCTTTTATTGACAAGTAAAAACTAGGCCGTTGTGCATACATCCTTGTCTGTTTGAAGATAAAATGAAGCCGGGTATTATGTCTTCAACTTTTCCTGGGCACACCACCTGTGACTTTCTTGTATCGCTACCTCAGATAAATCAACTTGCCCCTCAAAGTCATCTCATATACTGGTAATTTCTTTCCAAAGCCTTCCTCCATGTGATGAAGACAATTAGAGGGTCTAAAATTACAGTTCGACCTCGAAGAGGAGACAAAATACATCTTACAATCCAAGAAAGCTTGATTCCCACTTCCTGGGTATTCTATGGGATTTTCTGTTCTGCTAATCCATATCCTTTGTTATATGCGCGCCATTTGTTTCTGTACTTGCAAAATTATGTTGGCTATGCTTCTTTTTTCAACAGTTACATTCTGTCTAATTTCCCATTTTCTATTGCTCTGTCAACTTGATAAATACCATGTGTATGGTATTGGTAATGTTCTTGCAATAATGTTGGTTTCATGTTGTTGCAGGCCTACCTGAAATTTGAGCAGTCTTCTAGGGACCCAGCTCGGGTTCAACTTCTGTACGAACGTGCTGTAACAGAGTTTCCTATATCTAACGCTCTCTGGTTTGATTATACTCGCTATATGGACAGTACGTTAAAGGTTGACTTTAACTTCTTCTTTGATGCTTTGTTCTAACTTCTAGCTGTTCCATTGTGGTGATATATCATTTTGTTTATTCCAGGCTTCTAGTATTGTAAGGGATGTCTATTTGAGGGCCACAAAGAATTGTCCATGGGTGGGAGAGCTGTGGGTTCGGTACTTGCTCTCCCTTGAACGTGGTCGTGCTTCTGAGAAAGAGATATCTGCTGTAAGTGACTGTTGTCACCCATCTCTGAAATGTATCTTTGGTAAATGGGGTTCAACTTGATTGTCCTAAGAACGGATAATGAATTGTATCCCATCCAAGGCTGTCTGAAACTTAGCTGTACTCTATACGTTATAAACTTGAATGCACGAGTCACGATTTTTCTCAAACAATGATGTTACAGTTATATGGCTCAGAAAGAAAGCCACTGATTAGTATTTACGATGTTGTAGCATCCAAATCAAAACCAATTTCCATGCCTAGTTCAGGGGCAGAGCTAGGATTTAATTGCAGTGGGGTCAATTACCTACAACGTATCTGTTTTTTGCGGATCCAACTATCATCGAATTCCAAGAAACATCATTTTAAACCATTTTATGTAAAAACTTGAATTGAACTTTGCACATCCCAATATTTAACTTACATGTCTATCAATGCACTACTTTTTAACTCATCCAAGTCAAATTCGGTATGGAAAATGAGAGAATGGATCTCTCTACCATCTCCCAAAGAAGCTTGATAGATAATGCTCTCAGGATACTGGAAAATGTTGTTCTGCTATGGCATTGTGCCTATTGCATTTAAATTCTAACTAAATTCTCGACCACAAGGTCCAACTCACTTAAACAATCGAATACATATCAATATATTATTTACCTACATATTATGAAGTTTGGGAAAACTTATGTAACCGACTTTGACTTGTGAATGCTAAATCTAATCAAGGTTCCCCAAGCTTTAAAAATCTACAATTCCAAAGAGAGCAAGAAAAAAAACCCCACACAATTTAAGAGATTAAACAGTTTTGTCCCAAATTCATTTATGTTAGGTTTTTTTTTTTGGTATTTGAAATTGGAGCTTGAAAGGTTCGTTTTCTACCTGATAATGGTATTGCGGAAGCTGGTTTTGTGTCGTTGTGAGGAGGATTAATGGTTCAAACATTCTTAACCGTTGGAGTGGTGATATGAAGTTCCTTAACTCTTCAATGGCAAAAAACAGAGCTTCATAAAATTGTTTCTTGCTTCTTTTTTGGCCTTCCAATGTTGATTTTCTATTCTTGATTTCTTGGTGAGACTAGATAGAGAGAGTCTAGAATCGTAAGGGGCAAGGAGTTGTAAATAATAAATATTGCTACTCTTTGTGGCAAGAATATAGGATATACATCGGTTTATGTTTCGTGCTTCTTTTTGGCCCTCAGTGTGGATATTCTATTCTTGATTTCTTGGTGAGACTAGACAGAGAGAGTCTAGAATTGTAAGGGGCAAGGAGTTTTAAATATTGCTACTCTTTGGGGCAAGAATTTAGAATATACATAAGCAAATCTGTAAGATTCTCGTAAAAATTTGTCTATCCTATAGAACATTGCCACCTCATTGAGGTCCAGTTACCCCCCTTGACCCCCTATGTCTCCAGTTCTTTTCCTCCTACTCCATGGTACGGTTAATTTTCTTTTTCCTTTTCTTTATATGGTCAGACAACTTGATGCAACTATGATCAATATTTCAGGTTTTTGAGAAGTCTATTTTGTGCACTTTTTCAAGCTTCGATGAGGTATGAAACATAATTCTGCATAATTCTTTTTCCTTGTGTAGTTCTCTCCGGTTCTACTTTTACATCACATTTATAGCATGCTAACATTTTGTGTGGTGAGAGATGCTACTAAGCCTAGTTAATAAGTGGAGTCATCATGATGCAGCTAGGTGATGCAATATTGAAATCTTCCATTTTTGTTAGACATATTGTTGTCCGTAATTATGAAGTTATGATTTGTATCATAGAGCTGAAGTTGCTACCATGCTGGATATTATATGTATTTTGCATGTGACTATTTGTTACTGGGGTTTTGATAAGGCCTGTAAAATGGCCACTTAGGCAAAGGATGAATTAAGGTTTTGGAGAACAATAAAGTTGTAGTATCCATATAAGTTTGCTCTCCTTCCCTTTCTGTTCTCTTCTCTTTCTGGTTGTTTCTCTTGTTTTTCTCAACGTTCTCTCTCTGTCTGTTTCTTCTGCCGTTATCATGTAGTTTTAAACTGAAATGCAGATTTCTTCTGATGTTACTTCATTTATTAAAGAGCTTAGCCTCTTTTCTTTTCTTCTTCTTCTTCATTTTTTTTTTCAAAATACTCTTGTATCTCATTGCTGGAAGTAAGTTTGATTCTAATCTGGCATTGCAACTTGTTATATATTGCAGTACCTGGATATATTCCTGACTAGGGTTGACGGTTTACGGCGGAAAATTTCACAAGCTGGTGAAGTAGAGGATGCCTTGGACTATGCAGTAATAAGAGATACCTTTCAGGTTTTTTTTTCCTTTCATAAATCTTAACTTCTTGTTATATATGCTGGTTTGTAATACATTCTAAGATTTATGAAGAAGCGGCAAGCTATTTGTGCATACTTTAACAACACTCAACTTGCACAAGCATCGCATGTGTGCTTTCCTAACCGTATATGACTACTTGTGCTCTTTTGGGTTCTACTTATTTAAATATTGTTTAGATTTGGGAAAATTTCATAAAAACCTCTGAACTTTCAGCCGATTCACAAAAAAAACACGTGAACTTTAACTAATGACAAAAAGACACCTGAACTTACCATTCCGTTAGCAATTAGGCCCCCGCCGTCCAATTCCGTCAATTCAGAATGTATGGAGCTAACGGAAGGCGTTATAACCTCCTCTTTTTTTTTTTACTTTTACTTCCAAAAATTACTTTTTTAAAGTCTTGTTTTTAGTAGTAAATAAATATGCAATGAATTTCTTTTTTTCACTAAACTAAACCGAGCCTTATGTCCCAATCACTTGGGGTCGGCTACATGAATTCTTTTCTTCCATTGAGAATTTTTTTTTCACTATTTATCAAAAATTACTTTAACCCCATTTTTTACTATTTTGAAAAATAACTTCGCGCCCTTTTAGGGTTCTGGTGAGGTTCAGGTTTCGGCGAGTTCTCCGGCAAGATGAGCGGTGGGGATCGAGCCTAGAAGCTCTGATACCAAATGATGCAAACCCAAATACCCATGGATAATATAGAGAGAAACTCCCGAAAGGGATACAAAAGAGTCTTAAGCTTTTGATATCTCTCTACCCAAAAGTGATACAAAAGAGTCTAAGCTCTTGTTACATAATTCTTGAAAATGATAAAAGCTACTAAATGAAGGACTCCAGCTCATATATATAGACCCCTTACTACTAAGAGCACAAAATGACATAGGTACCCTTACTACATACTACATCATACTCCCCTACTAAAAAGAAACTTGTCCTCAAGTTATGGTTGTAGTGCTTCGACCCAACACGACCCTCATAGCACATCCAATCTTAAACATGAGCTTGTTTTTGTGCATGTCCACCACATCCATGCTTGTGTGTGAGTAAGCAATCTGCTTGGCATGTCTTGAACAAGACAAAGCTAATTTGAAGTATTTTCTAAGACATCCTCCCAAATAATAACTTGACCAATCGCCATTTGAAGATTCAAAGACAAGGAACACGCCGTATCCAAGACTTTCTTGAGTGAAGATCATTCTCAAGGGATCTTCAAGTTGTCCCATGAAGCCTAGTTTGGTCACCAATTCTTCACAAACTTGTATATCATGCATTTGGGGTAACGCGGAAGGCAAAACTTGAAAACAATTCACACCCTTTGGCTCTACAAGGTCTTTAAGGCTTGGAGGATCTTCCACAATCTCATACTTTGAATATGAATCCAATGTGCTTCGGAGGCTTTCTTGTACCACTTGCTCCACATCCTCAAACCATTCGTCATCATCACTCATCAGGATACTCATCATAGATAGGGAAATCTTCAAAGTCATTTCCAAACTATTCCTTCATTGTCAACTCTTGACCAAACACAATATCATTGTCCTTCAAGAGGCAGGTGGTTTTGGGAACAGCCATCATACCCAAATTCATTGTAGGAAGTTCCTTAGAAGCAAATAACATAGGGCAATAATGAGATTTTGTAGTTATCTTCTCCTTCATAAGTAAGAAAGTGACTTGTTGCTGATCCTTATGCACAGTGTTGGTATTCCTCTTTCCATCATGAAGAATATTGCGGTCGTATTGCCACGGATGGCCAAGAAAGATATGGCAAGCGTCCATAGGTATCACGTCACACCAAGCTTCATCAAAGTACTTTTGCCGGATGGAGGACACCAAGCACCTCTTATTCACCTTGATTTCATTTCCCCTTTTGAACCAAGAAAGAACATTAGGGTCGGGATGCTCCTCCACTTTGAGTTGAAGCTTGCCAACCGCCTCTTGAGATACCATATTCTCACAACTCCCACTATCAATAATCATATTGCAAACATGCCCTCCTATGTTGCAAGTAGTTTAGAATATGTTGGCGCGCAACCAATCTTCATCACTGTCTTGCTTAGGTGTTAGGGAAGTCTTCTTGATCATAAGTGAAAGGCCCACTTCCTCTTCCTAGTCACCGCCAATCTCTTCACATGTGACGTCATACAAGGGAATATCATCATAACTTTTCTCCACTCCCTCACTAAAAAGTGCTTTGTTTACGACTTCTGGAAGCCTTTCGACAATCCGAAGACTTGTGCCCTGGCTCCCCACACTTAAAGCATTTGAATCCGTCACTTTAGGGTTGCTTTCGAGCCCTCAAAGCACTAGATTGAGGCTGGTTTTGAGCAGGGGCCGTAGCTTTATCCCCACAATTTTGGTCATCAAACCCAGGAGGACCAACTTGGCCACCACTAGAAGAAGAACCACCTTGTGAAGAGGGGTAGAAGGGCTGCCCGGACTTGGAACCGCCTTGATATTGCAGCCCGGATCTCAAGAACTGCTTTTCAGCCACCAAGGACCGATTATAAGCTTCGAAAACCGTCCACAAGGGTTGCATGGCAAGGGCATCTTGGATTGTGGTCGCCAATCCACTTATGTACCTCGCAACCATTTGATCTTCACTTTCATTCTATTCAACTCTAGCAACAAGTTGATGGAATGCCTCCGTGTACTCCTCAACACTTCCAACTTGCTTGAGATTAAGGAAATTTTTGTGGAGGTTTTGCATATAGTTGAAAGGCAAGAATTGCTCATTGATTTTCTTCTTCATTTTCTCCCATTCTCTAATCTTCCCCTTTCCTCTTCGTAGCCTAGTTCCTTGTAATTGCTCCCACCAAGCGGAAGCCCCTCCTTTGAGACGGATAGCCACTAACTGCACCTTCTTCTCCTCGGGGACTTCTCCATAATCAAACACTCTTTCAACGGTATTTATCCAATCAACAAACTCATCTGGGTTAAGACTAACATTGAACTCGGGAAGTTCAATCTTGATGTTCTTCTCCCACCTATAAGGAGAGTGAGTGGAAGGTGGCCTATGCCAATTCGGATCACCAAAAGGATTGTCAAAGTGACTTTGAGAGTCCTCGGACCCTTCACTACCCGCATGCGATACTTGCAAGCCTTGCACCATTGCCGTAATGGTAGCAACTTGTTGTCTCAACTCTTGCATCTCATGGTTTTGGTTGCCAAACTCAGTTCTTTTCACCATTGTTCACCACAAATCCTCTATCTCTAGCCCCTCTTCTACCTCTAGCCCGACAAGCAATTTGAACGCCAACAATCAACCCCAAACAAGCAAATTAACCCACAAATCAACAAAATCCACCCACACCCAGTCAACTCAGCCACTAATTCAACAGGAACAAACCCAACAAACACTTAATCAACAGTAAACACACTCGAATCGAAAACCATGGAGCAATCTAGCAACAACCAAACAAAGAAAGCAAAGATTCGACACTTACCCACCCTAGAACACAGACGAGCAATCAACAAACAGCAAAAAGGCAGTCGCACACCTAAACCACGCAAGATTTGAACTCGCGAAGTTGAAATAGGGTAGAAATCAGTAGATCTGGTTCCATGAAGCATGAATTCAATTTTCAAGTTGAAATCGAAGAGGATAGGTCACGATTTAGGTCCAGGGATGCAGCTTTTGTGGTCGCGAGTGCTGGACAAGATCAGCTCTGTTCGAAATCGCAACGGGTACGACAGAAACAGGCTCGAAAATGGCTCAATTCGTAGGGTATAGGTCCGATTTAGGGTAAGAACAGGTTGAACAGGTGCGATTAGGGTTTTCGGAGCTTGGGTATGTCGATTTAGGTGAAAACAGGTCTGATTCGAAGGTTTTAGGGTTTGATTTAAGGCTGGGTCAAGCTCGAAAAGGTGCGAAATAGGTTGGGTCAAGCTCGAAATGGTGCAAAATAGGCTGGGTTGAGCAGATCTGGAGATTTGGAGTGAAATGGTGTCTCGGGCGAGATTTTCCAGCGCCCTTTTAGGGTTCTGGTGAGGTTCAGGTTTCGGCGAGTTCTCCGGCAAGATGAGCGGTGGGGATCGAGCCTAGAAGCTCTGATACCAAATGATGCAAACCCAAATACCCATGGATAATATAGAGAGAAACTCCCGAAAGGGATACAAAAGAGTCTTAAGCTTTTGATATCTCTCTACCCAAAAGGGATACAAAAGAGTCTAAAGCTCTTGATAGATAATTCTTCAAAATGATAAAAGCTACTAAATGAAGGACTCCAACACATATATATAGACCCCTTACTACTAAGAGCACAAAATGACATAGGTACCTTTACTACATACTACATCAATCAAACATAACCAACCTCCAATGCCCAAACCCCAATTTCAGAAATTCGAAATTACTTTTAACCTTTTTATTTAACTTTTTTTTTACTGTTTGCTTCTAAAACTTACTTTTAACTCTTTTTTTAGTTGTAAATAAATATACAATAACGTTCTTTTTTTTTTTTTTTACTATTTATAAAAAATTACTTAAAGGGAATTGTTATTCACACTCACTTTTTTGTCTTCTAGCAAAAAATACACTTTCAACACAAAAAAAAAAGTGTGGATAGCAAAAAAGGGAGCGTGAATATCAATTCCCTTACTTTAACCCTGTTCTTTACTATTTACAAAAATAAATTTAACCCTCGTTTTTTCTTTCAAATTATACCCCCCCCCCATCTCTCTACTGAAATTGGGGGTTAAAATTTGAAAGTAAAGAAGGGGTTATTTTTGTAAATAGTAAAAAGTGGGAGTTATAAATTAATTTTTGATAAATAATAAAAAGAATTTTATTGGATATTTATTTACAACTAAAAAAAAGTTAAAAATAATTTTTAGAAGTACAAAGTAAAAAAAGAAGAAGAAGGAGGTTAACATCTTTTATTAGCTCTATCTGTTACAAATTGACAGAATTGGACGGTGGGGGCCGAATTGTTAACGGAATGGTAAGTTCAGGTGTCTTTTTGTCATTAGTTAAAGTTCAGGTGTTTTTTTTTTGTGCAAATTTGCTGAAAGTTCAGGGGCTTTTTTGAAATCTTCCCTTTAGATTTCTTGCTTCACCAATTACTACCAATTACTTTACAAATACAACTTGATGTTTTCTTTAGGATTATGTATTTGGGCTTATACAAACCTTGTTAATCTTCATTTGACCACAATGTCCTTTACAAAAGCATGGACTGGGTTTTCCATAGACTCGTTCATATATGAGGTCTTTGACAAGCAATAGGCCTATATTTCATGACCAAGACTAGCATAAGTCTTTCTTGTATAAAGGCTTGAAAATTGGCTTTTCCGAGAGTGATCAATTCCCACTAGTTGCACCCCTATTTGGAAGCACCAAATATTTTAACATTTCGTAAGCATTTTGGCAGTATTAGTCAAATCTTAGCGTCATATTTTGTTACCAATATCTTATATATCACATTCGTGATACCATCTTTAGGCTTGGGTTTTATGAAAAACTTATTGTACTAGTAAATTTTAGTTTAGGATTATCAGTGACGTTATTTTGTGACATCCAAAAAGAATACCAAATTATTTACCTTTGCTTGAAGAAAGACACAAAGTACACTGCAAAGCAAAGGCAATCATGAACTAGGTTCTTAGTGAGCGACAATCATATTGAGTTGGAACAATCTAGAACTTATAGAAGAGGGAAAAGGGCCGAGGGATACAAGGTAAAGAAGATTTTGGAGGATTAGTAATGTCACGCTCTCAATTTTCAAACATATTAATAAAATATTTTTCATAAATAAAATACCAATAACACCATACATAATATAAGTACCCTTAAACAAACGTCATTTCATAAAGTTGACATTCTTTCCATATGTAAATGCGATAAGTTACAATCAAATGATTTGCGAGTCTTATGAGGAAAGAGAATTAAGTTTGTTACAGTCATCCCTGAATCAAAAGAGTTTTTGAAGGAAATTACATTTTTCATTTACAAAATGTGAAGTGTGAAGTTGACAATGTAACTCTTCAAATAAGGCTTTCATGAAATGGTGACTCCATGCACACCAAAAACTCCTGATTATGCACCTTGTTCATGTATATGAAAATGAAGGGTTGAGCTACACTAGCCCAGTAGGAAAATCTCAACTAACTCTACATGCGAATGAGATGATAAATGCAAAGTCATATAAATCATGCTATAAGGGAAATCACATAACTAAAGAATGATGAATCAATAACTCTATAACATTCGGTTTCACGGGATTCACACATAATCCTAATCAAAGATTCATAAATTGAGGAACAAAACGTATTGCCACCCTTAACCAAAATCAAGCACTCACTCATACCCCATACTCTGCATTTCCACCTCTTGCGTTGCAGTGAAAATCACCCGATTGGGTCTCTGTATTACCACCCCTTGCGTTGCAGTACCACCCATTGCGTTGTAGTAAACATCTGATTTGGGTCTCTGCATTACCACCCCTTGCGTTGCAGTGACTTCCCCGTTCTAACCATTAGACAACAACCACTTCCTCTCATCTATCCTAATTTTATCAACACATTCATCATTCAAACAATGCATCATACCACAAACATGAAATACATGCATTAATAATTTCATCTCCTTAGGGATGGCAAAGTGAACCGAACCGATTGGTACCCGAACCGTAACCAAAATTTTTTCCCGAACCATAACCGAAAAATTCCCCGTGGGTATGGGTATGGTTGAAGCCTTGGATAACCGAACGGGTATCGGTTCGGGTATGGTTTAGCAGATTTCTAAACCGAGCTGAACCGAACAGAATTCATATAATTACGAAATTACCTATATATATATATATATAGGAGTTAAAAGAGACGAGTGGTCGAAGTGCATACGTCTTAGTATAAAAAATATACATGTACTAGTTTGAAAGGTAGTGAAAAAAAGGAGAAGTTGGGCAAAAAAAGTAGATTGACGTTTTTTCTCCCAATCCCGCATCGGTGAAACATGAAAGACTAAAGACCTCTTCACCCTATATAAGGCTCAACGCCAATGGTTCAGCAAACAAGTACTCTTTACACGTAAAAGGTGGGCCATCAGCCTTTACGCCTTAAGTTGCCAGCTAATTGCATTAATTGATGGCAGTCTCACAGTTAAAGGTTTTCACTTCGGGTACCCAATTGGTTCGGGGATTACCCGAACCCTGAATGGTTTGGTTATGGTTTTTTCTTACTGTCCCCGTTCGGGTATCGGGGTGGATATGGGTAGGGGTTCGGTTTCGGGGATCGGGTACGAAATTCCCCATATCCGCCCCGAATGCCCCGATTGCCATCCCTACATCTCCTAACAATCTCATACCATCTCCACATTATTGTGTATCAAATACACAAGCACAAATTCACTTCTATGACACTATAAAGAAAACGCAAAAGCCCCAATTTTGCTCAAGTAGCGAAATTCCAAACTCTAAGTATTCCTCAATTTCTCAAATAAATACCACTAAGAATCATGAAGGAGTGTTCAAAATAGGAGCACCTCATGTTACAGAACTTCAATTAGGAGTGAGAATACTCAAGCATCGAGAACCTTAACCAAGATCAAGGATTTCACAAGTAAGAAGTGGGTTTTTCTTCAAACATGGGTAAAATCAACAATAATAGAGAAGAAGGAATTGAGGAGCCAAACACTTAATCAACACATAAGCATGTAGAGAGAGAGAGAGGAGAAATCTCTACCAAAGTGGGTTTTGAGCAAAACCCTATGTATACCAAGTGCTACAAGCTTGAATCTACCCAGAACTAGCTCCTCCCAAGCTTTGCGTAGCAAAGATCTAGAGTAGATATAACCCAAAAACAAGATAAACAAGTGTGGATCAACACGTGATTGAGATGAGAGAGAGAGAAACGTGATTGAGAGTGAATGAGTGAGAGCAAAGATATAGAACTTACCCCTTGTTCACCAAATTCGAAAAAAACAAGTGTGATTGAAGTTGGGAACACTTAGATCTTGAAGATTGGAGGTGAGTTTGTGTAGAAATCAAGGGATTTTGGCTGAGGGCTTGAGAGAGATGAGAAAGAGAGTGTTTAGGGCTAATTTCGTGGCTAAGGGGTGTAAAAAGGGTAAAGGGTTTCTATTTATAGTTGGCCAAATCGCGCATAGAAAAATACCAAAATCTGTCATTTGGGTACCGGAACTGGGCAAAACAAAGGGTTCCGGTACTGAACCCGAGAATTCATAAAACACTTAGCCACTGAACAAAGTGTACCAGAACTAGAAAAAGTGGGGTTCCGGTACCAATCTGGAAATTTGCAAAATTTTGCAATATTTAACGGATCAACCCCCGATCACCACCAACACATCCACAACACCCCCAAATACCCTCACAACCACAAAACGCATATTTTAACTATATACACAACGAGATGCGTTTACCCGTACAACCACATAACCAAACACTTAATTCAAAAAAAAAAAAAATATGATCCTCCACATAATAAGTGATTAAAGAAAATGAAAATAATCTACCTGTCTTTACAAGTAGGTTGGTGGAGATTGGGTGGTGTCTGGAGCCAGTAGTAGACATTCTTGGGTAAGGAGGAGGAGATGGAACATTTTGGGCAACTGCAAAAGTGCCTCCTTACTGTGACTAGTAGGAATATCCTCAACATGTCACCTAGGTATGTTGGCTATGTAGGAGATTACGCAAATGTTTGTTGTCTGGCATAGCAGAGAAACAACATCAATACCTTATAGCTTAAAGGATTTTTCCATAAAATTTCATTGCTGAAATATCTCAATTAATCCTGCCGCTTACTGCTTGTTTGGCGGGCGGATAAGGTTTTGGGGGATAAGGAAGAAGAGTGGATAAGAGGTGGATATGTTACATGGCGCAATTAGTTAAGGAGGGATTAACTAAGAGTGAGTTTGTTTGGTAGTTGAAATGGATGGATAAGAATGGGTGGGTAGAGAAATAATGTGAGACCATACTTAGTGCCTGTTTGGGCGCCTGTTTTTTCATTTTTCACTTTCTCATATTTCACTTTTGGGTGTTTGGCTGAGTGTGGCCAAAATGACTTTTGCCAAAATGATTTTTGGGTTTTGAGAAGAGAAGTAAGAAGTCGGGGGAAAGGAGCTTTTTCACTTCTCATTTTTCACTTTTTTCATTTTGGTTAACAAAAAGACCTACAGAATACATTCTGCACATATCTCCCAAACACTTATCATATTGCAAAATACATTCTGCTTATATCATCCAAACACTCTTATCAGATTCAAAAACTCATTTTGATCATAATCCAAAAAACCAAAATATAGAAAATGAAAAGCCAAAAAGTAGGCTCCCAAACACCCCTTTAGTTGTCCCTTGTATTGAGAATACAAAAAAAGGTTTGGAGAAGTTTGAGGGGCACACCAGCAATTACGCCCACCCGGATAAGCTTATCCTGGGGGTGGGGGGTTTCACTCAGAGTTTAAAAAAACGGCCATTACACCCCGTTGCAAGACTATTACGGGACCGTTATGTCTACATAACACCGCGAACAACTTTTCTTCTAATTCTTTTTCCCTTTTTGAGACCATGTGATCCTACAATGTATTCTCTGTAACTTTTTGAGATGCCTTCATGTGCTAAAACAATATTTCAAGAACCAAACTCTCGTTAGAATGAGAAAAAAACTTCAATTACTTTCTTAAAACACAACATTTGATCAAATCTTACTTCAAATTACATGTAAAAGTAAAATATTGCTTCAAAACATTCAATTTAGTTATCAATAAGGTTAGAGCATGTGTATCAATGAAGTTTTCAGCACTTGCTAGTGCTTGAAAAATAATTCACGAGTGCGGTGTCTGATTCCTGTTACACATTGACCGATGCTCCTGATATCCGTTGCCCGGGATCGCGACCATTACGACAACCGATACCGCAATTTAAAACCATTTCGCTATCCGCTGGATCAGCAATATGGGTGCAAAGGGAGGAAGGAACACTGGATAAGAGTGGGCCTGGATTAGCTTATACCTCGAGGCCCTTGACCCCCTCCCTTCTCCACCCTCCAAATGGGCCGTAAGTGTATTTGTTCATGCATTGGGATATAGCAACTGTACATTCTGAGAGCTGCAGCTATTCGAATGGTGGATTAATCTCAAATTTCCAACTTTAAGATTTTTTTTCATATTTGGTCCAGACAATTTAAGTGTGTTCACTCTATCGGCATATAGGCTATAGTTTTCTGCTTATCGTTGCGTAAAGTTGTCCCTCATAGAACACCCGTCATTGTTGCAGCATTCCCCCATTGAAGAGACTCAAATTAGAATCTCCTTAACTAACCTATGGAAAAGGTATTTACCCAAAAAAAAAACCTATGGAAAAGGTAAATAACTTTGTATATGCCTCCATGGTCTGTGCTTTACAAACAATAGGGAAGAAATTTCTTCTAATTTGGCCACGTCAATAAGTTTTGTGCATATCATGGCAAGTAAGCTGGGTTTTAACAGGGCAGCTGGCCCAGCGGTCATGTAGCACCACTTTGAGGTGTGCAGCATTGGATTCGAGTTGATGGAGCAACATCGACACCCCTAGTAGTAATCTAACCAACTTAACCATTAACATCCAACGTTTGGCGAAAAGTAGGAAAAAAACTGGGTTTTATTAAGTAAATGTACTTACATGTTAAACTGTTGATTCCAGCGTGCATCTGACTACTTATCACCACACCTCAAGGACATGGATGGTTTGTTGCGAATTCACTCTTACTGGGCCAGATTAGAGTCCAGTTTGGGAAAAGATTTAGTTGCAGCTCGTGGAGTCTGGGAGAGCTTGCTTAAAATCAGGTTCGATAATCTCCTTACCTTGTTCATAAGGTCCTTGTTGCTTTGCATTCCTAGCGCATTGCTTTCTTGTCACACTCTGCTTATGACGCAGTGGTTCTATGTTGGATGCTTGGAAAGGTTATATAGCAATGGAAACCGAAATGGGCAACATAAATGAAGCTAGATCCCTTTACAGGAGATGCTACAGTAAAAGATTTCCTGGGACGGGTTCAGAGGTTGGTTTCTAGTTGCTTTCTAACTGTCAACCATATTTTCCATTTTGTCGTCTTCTTCCACCAGTTCCTCTTTTTTGTGAATTGCTTACTAGATCTTACTTATCTAGTGTACTTAATCCTTGCCAAAGCAAATATAGTTTGTATCGGAATGACAAATTGCGCTTATCGTGCAATGGATCTGACTTGTTTGATATATGATGTCACAATATTAACCTAAAGAGACCGGCAATACTTAAACGATAGAAATCCAAGAGGTCATTATTCTCAATAGCAGTATGGGAGAAAAATTGTTGTATGTCACGGTGTAGTTCTATCAGGATTCAGGAGTGTAACAATGTTTATCTAGAATGGTGTGACAAGCAAGGTTTTCAAATCGTGAGGCATCTGACCACCAAGAATAGTGGAGGGCATACGTTTAATCAAGTAACAGGCTGTAAGAACAGCATCACCCCAGTAAGACTTAGGGACCTGCATTTGGATTAACACGGCACGCATAACTTCAGATAAGTGTCGGATCTTGCGTTCGGCAATCCCATTTTGTTGTGGAGTCCGAGCGCAAGAAGACTGGTGAATTATCCCATGATCATCAAAAAAGCGAGAATGAGCATTATGAAAATATTCACGTGCATTATCGGAACGAAAAATACGAATGCAAGTATCAAACTGTGTCTTTATTTCTGCATAAAATGACTTAAAGACAGAAGACTACTCTAATCTCGTTTTCATAAGATAAAGATATGTAACACGAGAGAAATCGTCGACAAAAATAACATAATACTGAAAACCAGCTAAAGTGGGAACATGAATAGGACCCCAAATATCCGAATGTACTAACTAGAAAGGACGTGACACGACGCTCAACCCTAGGATAAAAAGACACTCAATGGTGTTTACTAAACTCACAGACTTCACATTGCAAGTCCTTAACATTACTACATGATGGCACTAGACGCTTCAGATTCTGAAGTGAGGGATGGCCTAGATGACAATGTTGTTGATAGGGAGAAACGGATGACTGAAGAGCAACAGACGCAGGATAAATGTCATCAGTAAAGTAATATAGGCCGCCACGTTCAGTACCCCCACCAATCTTCCTCCCCGTCTTTAGATCCTGAAACACACAACCATGAGAAGAAAAAGTGATGGAGCAGTTTAAAGATTTTGTAAGTTTACTAATAGACATAAGATTAAGTGGAAAACTAGGAATATGGAAGACAGAGTCCAAAGTAAGAGATGGAGCAACAGAAACGGAACCCAAATCAGTAATTTCAGAGGTAGAACCATCAGCTAAGGTGACACGAGATCAGTGTTTCAAATGGCGAAAGGCGCACCGAGGCGCAACAGTCCCCTGGGGCTTTAGCGCAAGGCGCGGCGCGCGCTTTATTGACGTGAAGCGCAAAAAAAAAAAAATTCTTCGCAATGAGGCAAATTTTATTAGAACAAGTTTTCAACACAAACAAACACTTGTAAAACTTTCAAATGTCATAAAACATAACATGTCAATGGTTAAACAAAAGTACCAAACTCGAAACATAACATATCATCCATGAAAAGCTAACATAATAATGTTTAGCCTTAGAGACATAACAAAAGGATTAAAGGCAATAAAATCTAGAGTCATGCATAGACATTAATCATCATTCTCAGAACCAAGAACTTCATCTTCAATTTCATCATCATCATCTGATGATTCTGATTTATATCCTTCCACATCTTCCTCCTCCTCATCATCCGTCTCCCATTCTCCCTCTTCAATCACCTCATCTATAAGAGATATCTTTCCTCTTGAAGCCTTAGCCTTTGGAGTTGGTTTTGCCATTTTCGCGATAGGTGTTGAGTCTGTTGGCTTTGAACTTGATGCTCTAGTTGTTTTACTTGGTTCTTCGGCTCTAGAAGCTAAAGCAACATCATCCCAATTCAAATCATCACCCTCATACACAGCTTCTTCCTCCCATCTTCCCAACCAACCATTCATTGCTCTCATCAATATCTTTCAAGGATATAGGATCAATGCGATCACGTTTGAGGTATCAGCGTCTCAATGCTCTATTGTACTTAACAAATACCAAATCATTGAGACGCTTTTGAGCTTGTCTATTCCTTTTTTTTTTTGTGTGAATCTGCATTAACAATTAATTATACAAGGGACTTAAATTCATGATCATACATAACTAAAGGAACTAAGGAAGGCAATGAATGAACTTGATTATCATATACTCACATGCTCAAAGACACTCCAATTACGCTTGCATCCCGAGGAACTACAAGTAAGGCTAAGAACTTTGACGGCAAATTTTTGCAATTCGGGAGTGTCATGACCAAATGAGGCCCACCAGTCAGCTGCACACCATAGAATATTGATATTGGAAAACATTCTTAAAGTGCAACTCTTAGGATTTAAATTAGTTACTAGGTTAAGGTTAACATGCTGATACCTAGTGCTCTTGTATTTCTTTGCTTCTTTGCCATTGGGTTACCGAAGAGTCCTTCAGCTCTCTCATACTTCATCAAGTCGACACAAATATGGTCTTGTGTAGCAATATTGGGAATCAACTTTGTGATACATTTGTATAGGCCTCCAATGACTTCTGGAACTTTGCAAGCCTCTGGATCTTTGTAAAAAAATTCAAGATTTAAGTAAAAACCAGCTGCATGCAAAGATCGATGCAATTGGGATTCCCACCTCTTGTCGATTATCTTATAGACCTCATCATACATCTCCTTATTTTGATTGAAGGAATTTGCAATAGTTTCTTTAGCCCGATCCATAGCCTCATAAATGTATCCCATTGGAGGCTTGACTTCTCCATCAACCAATCTAAGTACCTTAACAAGTGGGGATGCGAACTTGAGGGCAAGGAGCACATTCCTCCAAAATGAGGCCATCAACATGACTTTTTCTACTTGTTTTCCTCCGTGCTCTTTTGCCCATTTGCTATTGGTCCACTTCTCTGAAGTAAACATCTTCCTTAAGTTTCCCTTTTGTTCATAAACCCTTTGCAAAGTCAAAAAAGCGGTTGCAAATCGAGTTTTTGCCGGCTTAACAAGCTCCTTCCTCTTGGTAAATTGCCTCATCATTTTCAACAAAGAGGGTCGATTATAAATATAACCATGAATCATTATTGCCCTTTCCCAAGTTGTCTTCAAATTTGGTAACTTAAAAATGTCTTCTAACATCAAGTCCAAGCAATGGGCAGCACACGGAGACCAAAACAAGTGAGGTCGTTTTGCCTCCAACAACTTCCCTGGTAATTGTTATAAATAAGTGGTATTAGAAGTTAAAACTAGAATAATAAGTGATTTTCAATTGTTCATAACTTCAAGTACGTAACACAACCAAATACAAATAGCAAATTGAAATCCTCACCTGCCGCCACATTTGCCGCGGCACTATCCGTAATAACTTGAACCACGTTTGCTTCTCCAATATGCTCCACCCACGCATCAAGCAATTCAAATATCATTTCTGCATCCTTTACAACTCCAGACGCATCCATAGATTTCAGAAACATGGTCCCTCTCGGAGAATTCACCAAAAGATTCATCAATGTTCTATTTTTCCTATTAGTCCACCCATTGCTCATTAGCGTACACCCATATTGTTCCTGGTCTTTTTTGTGCTCCTCCATCAACTTGTTAACATGTTCTACCTCTCTTTTTAGAAGAGGAACTCGCACTTGATGATAAGTTGGTGGGGGCAAACCCGGACCGTATTGCCCAATAGCCTCTATCATTGGCGCAAAACTATCATTGTTCACAACATTTAGAGGTATCCCACAATCATATATCCACCTTGCAATAGCCTGATGAGCCCGGTCTTTCAGTATTTTCTTATATGGTTCATTCTCATCAATTTTTGGCTGTTTGCCCTTGGCTTTTCTATTTTCCACCACCACCTCTGGTTCAGGAGTGTAGAAAGTGTCGAGAGGCCCTCTGGTTCTTGATTTCTTAGGCTTAGAATGAATAGATGCGGTGGTACTTCTGTGAGTAGAAGATTTCTTAGAAAGAGGATTGGATTCAACAATATCATCATCGTCAAGGTCATAATCATCATCATTCATTGCATCATCAATATCTGGTATAGACTTAATTTGACTTTTTGCTTCCTTCCTTTTACGTATAAACTTCCTCATCTCCTCTCTAACCTCAGGTGGGCATCGGCGACATGCCGCCGTATTCCTTTTAGCTCCTCCGGCAAGGTGTTGCTTATATCTTGACACACCCCCATTTTTTACTTTGTTGCAAAAAATACATTTCAACTTGGTATTATTGTGTGGATCAACCTTTTCGCAATACTTCCAACCAGGGTCCTTTTTACTAGAATTTTCAGATGTCATCTACAATTAACAAGTACAAATAATACCATAAAGTCATAAACACATATAGCTAGAAAAAAAAAATAATATCCACAACCGGCAGCCCACTGGCCATGTAAAAGAAAAAAGAAAAAACAGACCGACTGAAAAATACCCATCTGCAATGGTGAGTCATCCACAGCCCAGGAGTTCAAAGAAAAAGAAGAGGAAAAAAAAAAGAGAAAAAAAAATGTCCAGGAGTCGGACAAGAGGAGGAGAAAGAAGAAGAAGAAAGACTAGAGGAGGAGAAAGAAGAAAAAGAAAGAAGAAGAAGAAAGACAAGAGGAGGAGAAAGAAGAAGAAGAAAGAAGAAGTCGTGGAGAGGAGGAGGAGGTTACCGTCGACTGAAGCTGCAACGTTGATCGATCGACCGAAGCTGCTGCTACTCTGGATCGACTGAAGCTGCTCTCGATCGACTAGGACTCTCGATCGATTGAATTTGCTGCTGCTATCTCGATCGCCTGAAGCTGCTCTGCTGCTGGGTTACGCTGGTATGAATCGTATGGTCGATTTAGGGCTAAATCAGACTTAAAAGAAAAATTATTGAGTGCATCGCTGCCATCTCATGTGTTTTCTGCACCGTCGGATCAATTTCTGGATCAAATACAAAAAGCGTGCGCCTCTGCGCCATAGCGTGCGCCTTTTTGCTTTCCGCTATAGCGCTATTCTTCGAAGCGCAAATCCTGCGCTGCGCTTCGCGCTTTCGAAATCACTGCACGAGATGGTGTACCAACAGACCGACGACTAGAAAAGATAGTAGATGTACTAGTCATACGATCAGAAGTACCAGAATCAATAACCCAATGGGTGGAAGAACGAGAAGAGGCAACACAAGCAACAGAGGAATCAGTCTGAGCAAGCATAGCAGTAGAGGATGAAGTCTGATTTGACACAAGGCACTGATACTCTTCTGCAGAAATAATCACCACAGGGTCGGCAGGGTGAGGAAGAGGCTCAACATCCTCAAAAATAGCAGCCTGATGAGCCTGAGGGAACCCATGGAGATCATAGCAAGTCTCCATGGTATGATTGGTCCCCCCACAATAAGTGCACAATTGGGAATCACGGCCACGACCACGACCACTTCCCCCTGACATGTGACCACCAAAACTACGACCAAAACCACCAATACCAGAACTACGAGTACCCACACCAGAATCACGCCCACCAAAACCACGACTAGAACCACATCCACTAAATTCAGAGTTACGACCACGACTGCTAAACCCAGAATCACGGCTGCGACCATGACCACGGCTAGATAAAGTACCAGAAACAACGGAAGCCAATCCTGAACGATCAGGAGGTGGCGCAGACGCAGATACAGAAGACTGGCGAAGGTGACTACATACCTTGCTGAGAGAAGGTAGATCGCGAGACCCCAATAGATGATTACGAACAAGACCATATGTGGATGATGCACCAGATATAAACCGAGCAACCTGCATACGCTCACGCTGGCGCCGTATGACCTGAACATCAGAGGAAATCGGCTCACATATATTAAGCTCCTCACAAATACCACGTAACTTAGCATAATAGGACTCTAAATATAAGTCACCCTGGGAGATAGAAAAGAAGGACTGATGATCATATGTGCGACGAAGATTGTTAACACCAGAATACATCTCTTGAGCCTGTGTCCATACTTGTTTGGCCGTAGGTAAGAAAACCAATGTGCTAGCAATATGTTCTTCCATACTATTCCATAAATCAGACCGAATATTAGCATCCTCAGATACCCATGCCTCATACGTGGTAGCAGTCGCTGCGGGTGGATCATCTGTCAAATAATGATAAAGTTTCTGACCCACATAATAAACCTCGACTGCCCTAGTCCAAACAGCATAATTCTTACCATTCAAAGGGGTGGAGGTAATAGACAACCTCTCACGAAATCGAGAAGAACCAGACAAACTTGCAACAATAGTAGAGCTAGAAGCAGAACTAGATCCAGACTTTGACTCATCCATTGCACCGAATCAATACCAAGAACCAACAAAATCAACTACGGGAGCAAAACTCAACAACCAATACTAAGATAACATAAACCACCTACGACCAACAACCAACCAACCAACCGAAATATCCAATCTCGAACAAATAGCAACATAGGTGTCGATAAAGCCACAAAACCATAAAACCGCCAAACAGAGATATACTCATAAGGCTCGCAATATAATAACTAGAGTGTGAACAGAAGATATACGGACTGGAAAATCACTGATCTACCTCAAGATCATGCAGATAAATCAGACAAGAGAAGACCCAGTGGTTTGCGGAGAAGATCCAGCAGATCTAGGGTCAGAAAGAGATCACCGGAGGTCGGTATGACCTGGAGGAGGGTCGCCGGAGGTTGGCGAGTGGTCGCCGGAGGTTGGTGAGTGGTCGGCGATGGCCGGCGATGGGTGGAGATGTCCGACGATGGACTGGGCTGGCATTTAGAGGTTGGGGTTTCGACTCTGGAGGACTAGGGTTTGGAAGATCTGATGTCGGCAGTAGGGGGGCTAGGGTTTCAACTGTGGAGGTTGAAGGTTGATGATGACGGCAACAGGAATAGGGTTTCGACTGTGATGGTTGATGATGGATGGTGGATAGCGATGGGTGGTGGACGAAAGTTATGGTGGCAGGCTAAGGTTAGGATCATGCTCTTATACCATGATGTTTGGAATGATAGGAAAAGTGCGTAGGGTGTTAACTAACCCTAACACACGTAAGCTTTATTTATATTATGTGGTAACTAGTTACATAACTTAAGCAACCAATGTGGGACTTAGTCCAACTCTATTCTAACAATGCAAACTAATATTCACTATTTGATTTTATCTAAGAATATCTCTTCTTCCAAAATTATTGTTCACAATGTTCAGTATTGCCAATTTGTTGGTAGGGGGAACATTCACTTGAGGAATAAGATGCCTCTGTCCTCAGATCCAAATTTTGCATTACTTATTTTGTTTCATCTTGTTTATACGAAATGACACTGTTTTTAGTTCTTTGTTTCCGTGGCTTATAATACTCGGGCCGGGTGAGGGTTATAGTATCAGTTTTCGGGATATTATAATTTGAAGATGGCCAGCAGTAAATGTCTTTCTTTTTTTTTCTTTTTTTTTTTGAGAAGTAGTTCATCAAAGGATATTCTTGTTCTATTCATTAACTGCTGGTTTTGACTTTTGGACAAAGGTTTGTTTAAGAACTTAGAAGTACGATTTGGATTAGATGATACCTTCCTTTCCTAAAAAACAGAATCATTCAGGACATATGCCATTCCTGGTTACGCTTCGAGAGGGAGTTTGGCACGCTGGAAGATTTTGATTGTGCTATACAAAAGGTACTTTTTCCTGCTGCTGCTTCTTTTCGATTCTTAACAGACACCTTACTTTTTATTTGTTACTTTTGATAATTTATTGAATGCAATGGCAATAATTCGTGTGGGATGTGTAGACGTAGAGAATAATTAGTATGCATGCAGTTTTGATTCTTTCAGAGTTGCAATATATTGTCTGCATCTATCTGGTGGACATCCGATGCCCTTGGAAGTTAAATTATTTCGTATAATCAGAAGAGTTGTACGACCATTCAGAATAGGTTTAATTTTAGAAATAGTCCCTCTAGTTTGCGCGCAATCTCAATTTCGTCCCTATGGTATTAACTGTCATTTTTAACCCTATAGTTTATCGGGGCGGTTCCGGGGACAACTAATTAGACACCTAAAAAAATACCTCATAGTTCCCGATCAAATTTTGATGAGCCGCTCAATGCGATCAGAACGTGATTTTAAGGGTACCCGCGAGAAATTAGCAAAAAAAATGACCTAAAAAGGCTTGATCTGAGCAATTTTTAACTTAGATTTAATGAACGGTTCAATTAAAAACTGCTCAAAATAAGCACTTCCCTGTTGTATGTTTTGCTAATTTCTCGCGAGCACCCTTAATATCTCATTCTGCACATATTGAACGGTTCGGATCATAAAATTTGATCGGGAACTATGAGATTGAGATTTGGGGTGTTTTTTTAGGTGTTTATTTGGGTGTCCCTTGAACCGTCCCGTATATATTTTGTTTCGGTCCCTCTCGGCTCTCACTGACGGTGTTATTAAAACTAACGGAACTCGTGGGCAAAATTGACATTTCTCTCTTAGAGGGACGAAATTGAGACAAAATGCAAACAAGAGGGATCATTTTAGAAATTTTACATTAATTTTTATTTTGTAAAGACAAACTCACACCTAAAATTTCTCTGATTGAATAATCAAAATATATTGAGGAAATTAAAAAATTTATTTTCAAATATATTACAGATAATATTATGAAATTCGAAAAGCATCCCTTAGTTAAATATCTTTGCATCAATTTTTTTCCATTGGATTTATCTTAAAATCCTGTTATATATGTTCTTTTTTACGCGATTATGAAAAAAAGTTATGAAACACTTTATTAATCTTTATATGAAACATTTTTCTTTCTTTCTAGGGAAATTTATAGAAATGGTCCTCCTAGTTTTACCCAAGTCTCATTTTCGTCCTCCAAGTATCAATTGCAACTCTTTTGACCTTCAAGTTTGGTTTTCGTACCAAGTTGGTCCAATTGATAACGTCCAAACTTGACGGAAAAAATCAGATTGAGGGTAGATGTCATCAATTGGACCAACTTGGTACGAATTGCAACGTCCAAACTACCATCAATCTGATTTTTTCCATCCAATTTGGCTGACAGAAGGTATCAATTGGACTAATTTGGTACGAAAACCAAACTTGAAGCTCAAAAGAGTTGTAATTGATACTTGAAGGACGAAAATGAGACTCGGATGAAACTAGGATGACCATTTATATAAATTTCCCTTCTTTCTAATTGCGAAAATAAAGAAAAAGTTTTTTTTTTTTTTTTTTTGGTGAATAAGGAAAAATTTGTGATGAAACATTTTGTTAACGAAACATTTTTCTTTTTTTCTAATAGCGTAAAAAAGAACATAATGGGATTGTAAAAATCAAGATAAATCCATTGAAAGAAAAAACCCAATGCAAAGTTATTTAACCAAGGGATGCTTTTCGAATTTCATAATATTATCTATATTATATTCTAAAATAATGTTTTTAATTTCCCCAATATATTTTGATTATTCAATCAAAGAAAAATAATTATGGTGAGAAAGATATTAGGTATGAGTTTGTCTTTGCAAAGCAAAATTAAATGTAAATTTTTTAAAACAATCCCTCTAGTTTACATTTTGTCTCAATTTCGCCCCTCTACGAGGGAAATGTCAATTTTGCCCCAGAGTTATTTCTAATAACGCCGTCAGTGAGAGGGACAAAATATAAACTATAGGGTTAAAAATGACACAATTAATACTTGAGGGATGAAATTGAGATTGCACTCAAACTAGAGGGACTATTTCTAAAATTAACCCTTCAGAATAATGTTTTTAAACTTGCCTTTGTAAGTTACAGTTGCTTTTCTAGATAAGTGGAAAGTGAAAATTGACAATTACTGCTCATAATCTGGAGAGTGATATCTAGATTTGATAGACAAATGAATTCCTGTAAACTTATAAAGTGCTCCTTTGATGGTTATAAGTTTTTCCTTGTTACCTTTCCCACCTATAGCTCCTCAAACACGAGAGGCCAGCACTTTGGCACCACTAATATTTTATGAACGTTTGGCTTCATTCAGTTTTGCAACAAACAATGGCCGGTGTGAAATCTATCTGCATAGGTCACTCATCAAGCTTTATCAACCTGCTGTATCTTTCATGAACTTAGCCTTGAGGAACAGGGCTTAGTCTAGTGGTACCACGTTCTGAGAAATATCAGATGCTCCATAGATTCTCTGATGATTTTTCTGTTTGTCATGAAACTGTTTAGACGCAAACCTGGAGTTCTATGGTTTATTCTTTTGGTGGATAATTACCGTAATGTAGCAGCTAGGCTTGTGTGGCATTGGTGCGAATGTTTACAACAATAAATTTTTGGAATCAGTTAGTTGACCAAATTGATAGACGTATTTGGAGATAATCGAGTATGGATGAGTAGCAAACAGACTGGTTATTTGAATTTTACCTTCAATCATTATTTTTTCATTCTGGAATTATGCTTCTGGAATCATTATATATTGCGTCAGTTATATAGAGTCATAGAGAATAGCATAATTCTTAAAGTCGAATGAAGTCCTCACTCATCATAAAATACTCGTTAAACTCGCATGGAGTCCTCATCATGTTTGTTGTAAGTGACTTTTTTCTAATCAACATGCTGTTTAGGAAGCAGTTCAAGGAGAAACAATTGGTTATTAAGTCTGCTGCTGCATTTGATCATGTCTGAACCACCTCGAGTTCTATTGTATGGATTCTCTTTGCTGTTTCTGGTTTTCTTGTATCCTCAAATTGCCATCAATTTTATCAGTTATCCTTGCTGTTGGTACAACATGTGATCGAACCAACTGAATCTGAAACACCTATTGGGCTTTGATATCTTATCCATTGAAGGAATTCCTTAGTTGTTGTTGTTGTTTTTCTTTTTCTTTTTCTTTTTTCAGGTAGAGATTTGAAGGTGCTGTACGATTTGTAGGTTGGATCTTAGATATTTTTTATTTCTCCATATTTCCTTTGTTGGACCTCTTGTCCTCCCCTGTTGATGTTGTACTTCGTTGAAATACTTTGTTTCCCTTATAGCTGGTTGTGTTGTTTATCACTTATGTTCTAGGAGGGCATGACAGCCTGCGAAACAGAGAGCATGCAGTTTAACAGCTTAGTGTCAGTAAACAGAAAAAGGGTAAAGAATGAATCTATGTTTTATCGAGGAATTGTCAAAGCAATGTTTTTTTGTTCTCACATCACCTCATGTCATCCTTTTAAAGGTAGGAAAGAAAGTATAAGTACGTTGTACTCTCCAGTGATCGAGATGGGAATTGGATTCTGTCTCGAAAAAGCTCTTTCTTCCCCTATTACACCCTCAGCAAGGTTCGGATCGGATTTCATTCAAGCTTAACATCAGTTATCCATGATTTGAACTTGGTTCTAGGGATTGGTATCCGCATTAACTCTTGAAATCAAACTACATAGTACATTTTGAGATTTTACTGGCTGCTTACGCATCCAAATTACTTGTCAGAAATTGGGGATTGAAGGGAGCTCCACATCATTCTTTGAATGGTTACATTGTAATGATTGTATGAATTAATAGGGAGTAATGCTTACTGTTCCTTGCTTCCTTTTTTGTTTCCTCGCCCGCATGAATTTTGTAAATCATGGAGTCTTCTTACAAACTTCAACTTAAGTAACTCTGATGGGTTAAGTATTGAAACTTGAAAGACAGCTGTTAACTGGATAGTTATGCATGATTTTTCTCCTCTCTTTGCAGTTGACTCCGCGTCTGGAAGAGCTGCAGTTATTCAGGTTGCAGCAGGAAAGCAAAAACGTTGGTTTGATGACAAATCAGAGAGAAAACATCTCCAAGAGAAATACACCTGAAAAGAGAAAGCAAGGATCAAATGTAGGTGATGAACAGCCAAAAGCAAAGCGACAGAAAAATACAGCTCCAGACATGAGGAAAGCAAAGAGAGAGGATAAAGCTTGGGAGAAGAGCTCAGTTGAAACAAAAAGACTTGAAAATACCCAAGTCAACGATGGCAAAAGTAGCATTGCACATGGAAAAGAAACCAAAGATTTGACCCCAGAAAAACCGAAATACAAGGACCAGTGCACTGCCTTTGTATCAAACCTAGGCTTCCAGGCAAGTTGCCAACTGCCACTTCTTTGAGTCTTGCTCTCTCTCTCATGCACCTGCATATACATATCAGTAACGGAATTGGTTTCCTTTGGTATCAGAACTAACTCATCTAAGGATGCCTTGCACAGGCAACTTACGATGATCTACGTGGCTTCTTCAGTGATGTTGGTGGAGTAGTTGCTATCCGCATTTTAAAGGACAAATACAGTGGAAAATCAAGGGTCTCTCTCTCTCTCAGTTTCCAACACATACATTTGCTGATACTCATTGTTATCCTCTGCAGATTTCTTTATGGCCTTGCTTCTCTTCTATCTACTTCTTTTTCTTCTTCTTCTTCTTTCGCTTCTTTGGTAATAGACAATTTCCTCGGTTCTTCGGGGTGTAGATGTTTTCCAAAATGTGAAATGAGAAAACTGGAAGTCTCGAAGTTATAACAATAGTGAATTGATTAGGTGTTTCAAGTTAAAAGTGTCTTACCCAGTGCACATGGAAGCTTATAGAAGGGCGTGGGAGAGGCTCTCCCATACCCAATAGCGCTTGTTTATGTGTTTCATGTTGGTAGTTAGATATTTTGAATCTCATACCAGAAGTCACAGACATGAGTCCTGACAAGCAGTTAGTTAAACATGCATCTTTGTGGCAGTTCTTCATGGACAAAGTGAAGCAGAATGATGACTGCGGTGCTGACCAATGCTATTGAGTGTAAATTGAGACAAACTGACGATAATATCACGGTTCTTAAAAGAGCTCCTTAATTATTATCTTGGTTGTCTTAGTTTTGGACATTTGTATTTGTAATCTGAAAACAAATCAGGTTCTGGACTCAAATTAAGATATACCTTCTTCCCCTTTAACCATAAGGGCATGGAATGGATCAGGGTTTCGGGGATACGAGGGGACATGTTGATCTAGAGGTGAGTCCTTGCACATGAATACTCAAATGCTAAGATTGGTTGCATTGGCTTTTGCTGCTTTTCTTAGCCAAAAAGCTCCCTGTGCTCCAGTGGATAGCACTTGTCATGTCTTTTGACTGGTTTGACAAATATATTGCACTTCAGCAGCTCTAACTAGTTGTTGTAGTGGTACTGGTACTGTAGCTTCCAAATGATCGCAGTTAGTGTTCACACTAGTGTAGGGAGACCAACTAGTGCCGCTTTGGAATTCTAGCGGTCCGAATAAACACAAGCATTATCTTAGATGTGCAACCAGGGTCTTCTTGTTATTTATGTTCTACAGTGACTTGAGTTGTGACCATTTAGCATAGTTGATTTGAATTTGAGCCTTGGATGCTGGTCAACGATATTCGGTCATTTTTCCCGTCCAGGTCAAAGATCTCTCGTCATTTAGAGCTGGCATTAGTGGTTGTCATAGAGGATCTAGCTAACCTATAATATTGATGTATTTGACGATTTAGAGATGGTTAGTGATACCTGCAAATATTACCATGTGTCCTACTCATCCTTGATATAAAAAAGGTGAAGGTAAAGTCACATTGGCACTAATGATGGTGAAGGGTTTGAAATTTATGGGGGGTTATCCGTGCATTTTAATTTTTAAGCATTGCATTCTTAGCAGTCTAATGAGTTTTGCTGTTCTATCAAATCCCTAGGGATTGGCATATGTGGATTTCGCCGATGACGCACACCTTGAAGCCGCTGTGGCAAAGAACAAGCGGACACTGCTTGGGAAGAGATTGAGCATTGCGCGCTCAGATCCAAAGCAGTGGAAAACAAGGGAATCTCTTGGCCGTCATGCCCCTGTGGAACATGGTATGCTTATATTCTTCTTCTCACAGGAATAGCCTCTCTCTCTCTCTCTCTCTCTCTCTCTCTCTCTCTCTCTCACACACACACACACACACAAAAAGACACAATAATGAACTGCCGCTGGCTTCTTTTTCTCTTTCTCTTCATTGAAATTTGAATACAATTCTTACGGATGGTTTTTATTTTTTTTTAAAAGAATTCTTTAGGACGTTGACTATCACTAGCTTTATGTTTCTCACAAATGCCAAAAATAACTGAAATGTGTTTCACTATCATACTTATGAGATTTAGGTAGCATCTTATGAGATATATCTTTGGATTTTCAGTAAAGCCCATGTTGTCAGATTTTGACATCATTGGAGTTCAAATTTCATAACTCACATTCATTGCTCCTGTCATTTTTTGTTGATTTTTTTAATGTTGCCTTCAAAATTAGCTGTCAAGTGCTATTTCGCTTCACTTATGGTTGTGTTTGTGCTCTCTTTCATTATTTCTTTTCCGTGGTTCATCCTTGCACTTTCAGCAGCATTTGAAATTTTCTTTCCCTTTATAAGGTGAAAAGTCAAAGCATGCAAATGGCCAAACAAGTACAGTCGGTGAATCTGATCCCAAGGAAGATAAATCTGATACATCAAAAGGGGCCACGGGAGGACATGATCCTAAATCAACAAATCCTCATAATGATGGTGACAATATCCAGCTCAAAGGAAAGAACACATTTGCAGTGCCAAGAACTGTCAGGCCTCTTGGTTGGACTGACAAGAATAATCTAAAAATGGAGGTAGCTGAGGAAGGTGAAGACGAGAAGCCAAAGTCCAACGATGAGTTCAGAAAGATGTTGCTCAGAAAATAGTTTACCCAAGCAAGACGAGATTACAACTTATATTTCAAGTGGTATATTTTTTAAGATGTCTTAGATAAGAATACAGAAGTTGCAAAATTATACCAAAATATAGTCATAGGTTTGTCCTTTGTATGTTTACCTTAGCAATGGAAGCCTGTTTTTGGGCAATTATGTTTTTTTGGCACAATTCGTTTTATCGTACTTATTTGTCTCCCTTTTCAAGTATTCACGTGAAAGTACATATGTATTGAAAGATATGCTGGCATATGTATTTACTAGAGCATTGAGACTTGAGACAGCAGACGTGGTATTTTAAAAGAAAACTAGGGCTTTGATACTTCACATCGAAGCCCAATCCATTTTTATCCCCTACCAAACTTGGGATTCTTCCAAGCCGGCCCATTTTTGTTAGTGTCTACCCGTCCAGGTCCACACTATGTCAAATTCATTTCACATAAACCCTGTTTTAAGTGAGGTACCTAAAATACCCCACATTTATAAAATGCTAGAATCTTCCACCGAAAACCCCACCTTTAATACATATCATCTTCTCCCAAAAAATCGTACAAACCAGCCATGGAGAGGAAGCCGGCGACGGCACCCCCTCCTCGTCATCTCTGCCTCCTCTGTCGTTACCACCGCCGCCTCTCACCGCCGACTTCTGCTGCCGCCGATCTTCTTCGCTCCTCGAGATCGACGAGATTGACTTTTCCGGCGTCCCCTCAAACACCCCGTCGGCCGTGTTCTCTTCCGCCTCCTTGATCTACCACTCCTCTCGCGTCATCGGCAAGTCTGTCGCCATCATCAAACATCTCCATGGAAATCAACTCAACTGAAGGCTATACAGTGGACTGCTATGACTGTTTCAACTGATAATCAACGTGGAACTTGAACAGTGTACGTCAAGTATTTTCTGTTGTTCCACGTTGTTTGGTTTGATTCTTTCACTTGGTTGCTTTGAACCGATCGAGTTTTTTGGTATGGATCTGTGCTTATTGTTGTTCGCCGAGTTGATTGGGTGCTGAGTCGACTAATCAATGAGCTCTACTGATTTTTTAAAGGAACGAATGATTTGTGTATTTTTTGTTGAAACGGAATGATTTCTGTAATTTGGTAGAGCGGTGTATGTATTGTTTGAATTTTTTTTTCCTTTGATGATGATGAAACGCTGACAGGTAAAAAGGTTTGTTTAGTGATGAAGAGATTAGGAAGAAGAGGGATTTCTTGCTCGTGAATTTTCTTCGTTTGGGTGTGAATTGTGTCTTTTTCGAACATGAATTTTGAATTTAGTGTGTGAATTGTGTAATTTGGGAGAGTGAATTCTAAATTTTGGGGTGAGAATTGTGTAATTTAGGGGGTGTGAATTCTGAAAATGGTGTTGCAGAGAGAAGAGTTCACACAACCCAAAAAATTCACCCCCAAAGAATTCTCATCAATAATCCACACCCTCAGGAATTCACACAAAAGTATTCAAAGTTTCACACCAAGAATTTACTCTTTTTGAAAAATTATGTGACTAAGGTTACGATTACCGGCTGCAAAGAGGTGTGAATTCTGCAAAATTGTGTGAATTCGGAGAGTGTGGATTTTAAGGGTGTGAATTCTGAAAATGGCCCCTCAAGAATTCACACCCACAAGAATTCGCTCCCTCCAAGATTGAAACGGGCGTGAATAGTGCAAAAATGTGTGAATTTTTGCAAAAGAGTGTGAATTCTGCAAACGGGTATGAATTTTGTAGGGTGTGAATTCTCGAGGGGTGTGAATTCTTCTGAGAGGTGTGAATTCTGAAAATGGCTGTGAATTCTGTAGGGTGTGAATTCTCGGGGGGTTTGAATTCTTCTGAGATGTGTGAATTCTTAGGGATGTGAATTCTTGGGTGTGAATTCTGCAAATGGGTGTGAATTCTCGGGGGGTGTGAATTCTCGAGGGTGTGAATTCTGTGGGGGTGTGAATTCTTCAAAGGGGTGTGAATTATGTGGGTGCTGAAAAGTGAAAAGGGCAAAATAGTAAAAGCATATTTAAAAAGGACCTAGATGGGATAGAACTTATAAAAGCGGGTTTGCATGGAACCCACACACAAAACTAGGACCGGCCAGGAATTTCCTGACCAAACTTTTATGCGGGCGGAGCCGCCTGGGCTCAGTTAGCTTGGGTGGCTAGTGTAGAGAACCGCAATTTAAATTTCATTACTTGAAAAATTTTAATGATTAAAAAGAGCTTGAGTTGTAATAAAGCGAATAAAAATGTACTCCCTCCATCATTTATTTAGAGTCTAGTATTTCATTTTAGGTTGTCCCTTAATAAGTGTCTATTTTGTAAAGTTAATGGGTAAAAGTTTGTGCATTGTCTATTTTCTCCATAAAAGTAGATTCTATTTTGAAGAATTAGTGAATAAAAGTGTAATGATGATGGATAATAAGTAGGGAAAGTGGAGGAAAAAGTTAATGTGAAAGGTATAATGATGATATCTTTTTAATAAGTTGGAGTTACGAAACAGGACACTTAAAAAAAAGGGACGGAGGGAGTCGGAGTTAATGTGGGATAACTTGTTAATTGTGGGAGTTGTTGTAGGGTTTAAATGTTATATGTGTTATATATATACATACATACATGTCAGGAGATATTTTCACTTTACCTTTCTCTCTCTTCGCTCTCACGCTCATTTCTCTCTCTATCGGTTCTTACTCCCTCACATCCACCGAAAATTCTTGAAAACCCACAAACCTCACACCTTAATCTAGCATCCTTGGCTCGTAGATTGTGTGGGTGAAGCTCGGAGGAGGTGTATTTGGTCGATTTGAGCTTGGAGAGTTACAATTCTGTTTGGATCTTTGGGATTTTGCTCAAAACCCATGAGGTAGGGATCTTTCCTCTCTTTATATGTTTATGTGTTGATTAGGTGTAGTTTTTGGTGTTTGATCGTCCCTTGTAATAGTATGTTGAAATCTGTAAAATCTGGAAATTGCGCGCAGAAAACCAGTAGTTATCGATACCCATAGAAGCTAGTACAGATACCCTTTCTCTCTGGACCGTAACTGTTTGGGTATCAATACCCCCTTTTCTGGGTATCGATACCCCTGCTCGCTGGAATTTTGTTTTAGAAAAATACACGCGAGGTTACTTGTAACATCCAGTATTGTTTTAACAATCCGAGAACGCATGTGAGATTACTGGCAACATCGCTTTGAAATTTCGTTTGTATTGACAGCCTTTGAGTAAGCTTGTACCCTTTTTTTTCTTTATCACAATTTTAGTCGTGTAAGTACCAACATCATGGTTCGTTTATAATGGATTGTTTCAACATTGCTATGTTATATTGAGTATGTTGATGATTGCTTAGTACATCGTTGAATTGATTGAGGAAGTGTTTAGTGATGAGATAAGAGTATGTGTAGTAAAGTGAATGGTTCTTTTGGGATTGGACTCCCTTGATTATATTCATGGGATTGAGCCTTTAAAAGTATCTAAGCTGAAGTGAATAATGAACTAAACGGGAAATGAGAATGATTAAAGGAAAATGGTTGTCTAAGAAGTTAGAAGTATGAGCATACGTAGTGTAACAAATACTTATTGAGGAAATAAGAAATGTATAGCGTAGGAGTTGTTTTCCCTGAAACTTGGAGTTGTATACCAATGGTTTGAAACGGACTAGGATTGGAATGGAAAATGAACAAAAGAGATTGGATAGATAATACGATTGAAGATGGTTTGAGACTTGAAATATTGACATGGGTGTGTAAGCTTCTTGATGACGAAATTACTGCTGATGCATTTTTATTGGACTGTTTTGATGACTTTACTTGAGATTGAATATTTGGGCATCTTTGGTATTTGAGGCATGATGATCTAATATTTTCCTATTACAAAAACCAAAAATAAAGTAAACCAATTGGGAGACCCAGATTGAGGTATCTACAGTAGCCCCTCTTTGATGGAACTTGGAGCACCATTGTCTTGGTACAAGTAACGTCAAAGATTCTAGACAACCCGCCAAGGCTATCCAAAATTCGAGAGCAAAGTAGAATACCTCACAAATGGATCGAAGAGGACAGACGGACCATCGTTGTGGATTGAGTAGATTGAGACGGGCGGACCATCGCATGCTGGGGATAAAGACTAGCCAAGGCACCCATAGTTCCATTCAACCATGGGTAGGTTGTGTCAGGTAGGTTAAATTCCATATGTTGGGAATCAGAGCCAATCTCCTTATCAAAGACCATCCGAGACAGAGCAATGGCTGCTGGAAGATGCGTTAAAGGCTAGACCGTCGTAGACAGGGATGGGACAGACCGTCATTGCAGATTGATTGGACGATATTCTGATCGTCGTTGTGGATTGATCGGACGATATTCTGATTGTCGTTGTGGATTGAAAGGACGATATTCTAATCATCGTTGTGGATTGACAGGACGATGTTCTGATCGCCGTTGTGGATTGATCGGACGATATTTTGATCGCCGTTGATGGATTGGCCGGACGATATTCTGATCGCCGTTGTGGATTGACCAGATGATATTTTGATGGCTGTTGATGGATCGAATCGGACGATATTCTGATTGTCGTTATGGATTGATCGGACGATATTCTGATCGCCGTTGATGGATTGAATCGGACGATATTTTGATCGCCGTTGATGGATTGAATCAGATGATATTCTAATCGCCGTTACGGATTGAATGGACGATATTCTGATCGCCGTTGATGGATTGAATGGACGGGTGGATCATCATTGAGGATGATCGGATCATCATTGAGGATGATCAGACCATCGTTGATTTGGATGGGTGAATCATCATTGAGGATAATCGGAACATCATTGGTTTGGATGGGTGGCACAAGCCATCGTTACTTTGAATTTGGGTGGCACAAGCCATCGCTGCTTTGGGTTTTGGGTGGCACAAGCCATCGTTGCTTTGAAATTGGGTGGCACAAGCCATTGCTGCTTTTGGGTTTTGGGTGGCACAAGCTATCGCTGCTTTGAAATTGGGTGGCACATCATTGAGGATGATCGGAACATCGTTGGTTTGGATTGTATTCTGATCCCCAAAGTGCATTCTAGGTGCTAGCAGAGTGGGACAGTGAGGCCGTGTGCTTGATGGTTGCCATGGAGAATGAGATAAGGAAAGCGGCGTGTGGCATTCCCCCATATTTGCATTATCCCGAAGAAGCAGTTCTGGCTCCAGTTCTAATAGTGACTAGGCCACAGGTATGATCCCCAAAATCTTGTTTACTTGCTACTTCGATATTGGACAGGCGTGCTTTGACACTTGATAGATTTTTCCTGCTTTCAACATTTGATATACAATATGCAATGATATGTATACTAAATTGAATGCGCAAATTGAAAATGCATATGCAAGCTAAGGGCAGCTCCTAAGAGGACAACAACGCCTGAGGACTACCAATGAGCCTAATTACTTTACTGTCTTTTGCTTCTGGGATGCGCACCCAGATAGATAGACGTTGAGCGGGCCTGCGCGCGCCCAGTTGATATGAGACCTTGAGTAGGAATAGCATTGGGCTTGCATGCCCTTCTTCGATTCTTGGGCAGATGTGCCCCATAGATCTGCTTGCTTTTGAATAGTGAGCCCCTAGCATTGAATTTTCAATTTGTTGCTGACTATGGATACTTTGGGTAGCAATACAAAACTTGCATTGTCCAGTATATTGATTCCCTTTGCAAGTGTCTAAGAGAATGCAAAAACTAACCACTAGTATCAAATTTACATTGATGAGCGAACTGAGCTGACACGCAGATACACATACATGTACAGATTCACCTAGCTCAAATGAGAAAGGAAGAAGAGCCCCCGGATGCGACACAGACTCTTAAACACGAGGAATATAACAAAATTTTACTCAAATATCCCTAGACAGGTGAAATTGACATTTTGCGTAAAAATAGATGTACAATGACCTGTACGAAGCGATAAAATTGGGAAAAGCATCCCGAACTGAAAAACTTGAAAAAGTTGCAAAGACGGATATTAGACACCAAAGATGACTCGTATAGGCCCGGACTGAAACCGACACCCCCGCACAGTCACATGAGGTCCATATGACCTGCACGGCATGACAAAACTTGGCAAAAACCTCTTGAACGACATTTGAGGTGCCAACACCTTGATTTGAACTTGAAATATGCACTTGAGTGTAAACGGGTCCTCTAGATCTTGGACTGATTGGGTCTCCCTTCTCACAAATTCAAGGGGCAAATCTCTCCAAACTGTTATCACTAAATTGGGTTTTACAATCACAATCTACCATGTGTGGATTGAAAGGAATGTGAGGAAATTCCAGGGGAATCCATCTACTTGGGAGGTAGTTGTTCATAAAATTTGTTCATTGGTGAGAGCAAAGATTCTATCCTTACCCAAAATTCCTCAAATTCAAGCAGATCAAGTTGTTAATGAGTGGCACTTTGCTGGAAATTAACTGTTCATCTTTGTTACATCTTTTGACTCATGCATCATTTGTATTCATACTTGTTTTACATATGGTGGGCAGTAAGTATAAAGGTTACTAATATCAGCATTTGCTAGCTTCAAGACATGAAGTGTTACATTTTGTTAGGTTTTCGGTGTTGCTTTCCTTCTTATGTTTGGAAGTCAGGAGGTGAGCAGGTTTCAAAGGAGGATTCTTAATTTCTAATACTCCTATTTGTAAGGTATGTACCTTAACCCCTACTCCTAGTTTGTTGCTGCAGTTACTGTAGGAGAATCCAGCATCAGAATTCACATTTCTTTTCCTCTTCCCATTAGTTTATGTGTGCCAGCATATGTGTGATCCTGTGAGCTGTGTGCTTAAGCCCCAAATTTCTTGAGAGTGGAGGTAAAAGTTAGTGGGAGTCTTTTTGTAAGGGAGAGTTAAGGGTGTTAAGGTTCTTCCTATTGCTTTTAGAATTTTGGTGAGTTAGGCTTCGAGGGGGTTAGTAGGGGAGCAGAAAAAGCAATAGGCCTGTTTCTGTTTCTATTTCTATTCTGCTGCCTGTCTTCAGTTCCTCTACTGCAGTTATCTTTGTATGTAGTGTGTGTAGCTTTCTGCTGCAGATTCATCCTATGTTGACTGCTGTTGGCTGTTGTCAGTCCTTGACTGCTCCTGTTATGTTGTTGTCTGATATGGCTATCCCCTGGAGGCTTGTTCTCCAGTGTGCAGCGTGTTTTCTTCAGCTGTTGCTATTATGTTGCTGTATCAGTTCTGTTCTGAACAGTCTATCTCTGGCCCTTGCTGGGTGTAGTTTATGTATATAGTTCAGTTACATTGGCTGTTATAGTCCTGAGCTGCAGTGGTTTGCTTTGGTTTCATCGTCTGATTTATTGTGCATGTGGGTTGGGATAGTGGCTCTCCTTATGTATTGACCTATCCTTGGGGGTTGTCCCTTGGAATGTTTATGCTTTTCTATGGGGCATGTCCCTAGTTTTGTTTTTCATCTCTTTTGTTGCAAGTTGCTATGTGGTTGATGTGCCTCCTGCCATGGCTGCTTGCTGCTTCTGTTGCTTTTAGCTGTAGCTTATTTTGCTGCTTGCTGCTGTAATGGTAGCAAGTTGATGCTGCTATTGTTGGTTCGTAGGGCTTCTGAGCTGTTTTGTGGCTGCTATCCAAATCCTACAACTGTATTGTTGCTGCAGTTGCTGATTGCTGCTGTAATGCAAGCAGTTAGCTGCTGATTTGTTCGGTTTTGTGGCTCAATTGTACTGTCTTGTTCCTATAGCTGCTGTAATGCAAGCAGTTAGCTGCTGATTTGTTCGGTTTTGTGGCTCAATTGTACTATCTTGTTCCTATAGCTGCTTATTGCTGCCATACAATTTGCTTCCAAGATCATTCCACCAATTGTGTCATTCGGTGGTTCGAGTATTGTAGCTAGGCATTCTGAAGTTCAGTTTGTTAATTTATCTGTCTACTTTACTTGGTTGTTTTCAATATATGTAAATTGGTTCTCATATAGTCATGTTGGCTCTTTCTATGTAGTCAGGTTGCACTAAGTGTAATTTTGCCATCTGTTTTGTATCCCTCTACTAGATGGATAGGGTACAGTTGTTCTACATGCTTCTAGTCCTATGTAGCCGTTTGGCGTAGGCTTTCTCCTTTTGTTTTTGTTTTATTTTGTTTTCCTCCTGGGGTATGCCCCTTGTAGACTGTATATTCGGTTAGCATCTTTTTCAATTTCAAGTTGATTTACCCAAAAAAAAAAAGTATTTCAAGTCCCACCTTGGGACGATCCCGATGATGAGCAGGTTTTCAGTTGTTGTGGTTGACCTCATGAAAGCCTTAGGAACTTTGTGGAACTCTTAAGGTGTTACGGCCTAAAATTTTTATTTATCTTATTAGTTATTTTGGCCATTATTAATTGGAAGTGTTATGGTGTGGGTCCCAATTAATTATTTTGTGCGTGCTATGGGTATTGTTGTCGCGGTTATAATCTTTGGAGTATGAGATTGATTTTGGATAAAATAGTGGTACTGGATGATAATTCTATAAAATTGTGTTAGTTTGGATTGGTTAATAAGTAAATTTGTTTTTCTATTTATCTATCTAAATTTTAATTATTTAGTTAGGTAATATTTAGGGCAACAGGAGTAGCGGCCGGTTTTAAGCCTAATAGTTAGGGTTATATACGTAAGCTGAGGAGGGTTTTGTTTTACATTAGAGATATCGTTTTGAGAGAAAAGAGTCACAGCAGGCGAAGTCGATCGAAGTCGTAGTCGAAGAGTTTCGAGGTGGTTTTCTTTGGGTTTACCGATCTGAGTGAAGGTGTGCGGGGTGGTGTGTATGGCGGTGATCGGTACGTGGTAATCAGTTGGGGTTGCTTAAATATTGGACATTTGTGGGATGATTTGAATATTAATACCAGTGGTGGACTTTTAATGGTGCCGATGCAATAGGCTAGATTTGGTGCATGTGTGGATAAGTTGTCATATATGTTGAAGGGAGCAAAGGTGAGTTTCAGTTTTGGCACTTAGAAGGCACATTGAGTTGTTCATGTGTACGTGGAACTTGGACTTGGGAATTAAAGTTTTGGGTTTGCTAGGTGTCTGGTAACTTGGGTAATTAGTCTAGGTTAGTTAAATATTCTTCTAGGCAGTCCTTCGTTGTTATAGACAATATTATGGATGATACAGTTAGTGATAATATTGTTATATGATCCTGTGTTCAGGTTAGGCTCGTTACGTGTTGTTCGATTGCATTAGCTTTGGATCCAGGTGAGTGGTTAAGCATGTTACGTATTTTCAAACTTTCCCGTATCCCTTAAGTTAATGTTTAGAAGATTTTATGATTGGAATTGGAAACCCGTAACTGTTTATTTGGTTACTTAAATCAGCATGCGGTAAAACATTTGGTGAAATCTTTTATTGTTCTGATAATCTTTTTGGTGAGAACTTTGTGGATTGGAAGTCCCAATTGACTTGTAACAATTTGAAGATCCCATTTCCAAATCCAAGGGATATCAAAAATTGTCATTGTATCAAGGAAAAGTTTTCTTTCTGGAATATCTCCCCTCAATTGGGAGTAGTATCTGTGGAAAGGCTCTATTTCCTTCTGAATTTCAGATGGTAAATAGTCTTGAAAAGGTCCAAATTTGGACCACCATTCGAAAAACCAATTTGGAAATTCATTTTGTCCAACCAGCTTTGGACATAATTTTAGAAACCAAGAATGTTTTCTTTGCTGGTTTTGATAATAAAAAGCTTTAGTAAAAGCTTCAATATAATCCCAGTAATTGTACTGGATCGGAACTCCATTTTCCGATTTAATTGATAGAGATTTTGATTTGCTTGGGTGAATTCCCCACTTCTGTATTGGAATGACCATCTTAATTACGGCCTTGTTATAGCTAATTGGACATTTTTGTCCAATTTTGCTATCATAAGTGTGGCGAATCTCCACTGATCCTGATTCCGTGAGCATTGCTTCATAGATGTATCTGTATTTTCCTTCATGGACTGGATAACTCATTGTATCCAAATATTGGGACTTAATTTCCCAAGGATCATTTCTCCATTGTTCGTCTTTTGTTTCCAAGACCATAATTGTCTCGGTTGTCTTCAGTGATTTGAAGAGGTATTCATTCTGAATCACTTCTTTCATTGAAAGTGATGAGGAAGATGCAGAAGCAGCTTCCTGTAGTGATGGAAATTGTAGTTTGTTGGCCTTCAAGTAGGCCTCAATATCTGCATGAGTGACCTTGGAAGATCGACCCCTGCCACGAGGACCATTTCCTCGGCCACGTCCACGATCTGGTGGTCTATTCATCTGCAAAATTATGCACGAGATAAAACATTCAGTCTATTCTGAATCTGTTGTATTCTTTTATTATGACTACGATTGGCAATTGAATCCTCTTCTTCGCCATCGGAATAACCATATTCGTCATAAAATTGGTCGATGGCTTTAATGGCATTAATCCATCTTTTCAAGTAGAATCTTGTTGGGAGATATCTCCTGAAATATTGTTCCCTATTAGCCATGATATGTTTATCCATGACTTTCCTAAATTTTTTGTCCTTTTCAATTATAAATTTTAGCCTTGATTGGGCTATTGAAGGACAGGCTTGTTTGATGAAAGATTCATCCATCTTGCTAGAAGATGCATGTATTTCCTCAGCCTTTTCTCGGCTGATTGGCAGCATTAGCCCTGTAAAAATTCACGAGTGAGAAAATCAGGGAGAGAATTATTTTCTCCTTTAATATATTCTATATCAAAATCAAATGCAGACAATTCTGACTGCCATCTAGCAAAAATTTGCTTTGAAGCCAGTTTTTTAATATCTTGTTTTAAAACCTGTTTTGCAGCACTGCAATCTACTTTTAATAGGAAATGCTAATTTAGTAGATCATCTTGAAATTTATTAATGCATTTAATAATAGAAAGAAGGGCAAATTTCACTCAGACCCCCTGAGGTATCTGACTATGACAGAAGGTACCCCTCAGTTTTGAAAAATGACAGAAACCTCCCCTAATTCACAATTTGGGTTTCATTCCGTTAGTTCCGTTAGTGAGATGGACGGAAAATGTACGGAAATGTACGGAAAATGAAATCTTCAATTTTATTTAGTTCTACAGCTATCTTAAGGCTCTCATTGAAAGTCCTAGAGCAAAAAATTAATTATGACCCTTTAGGATAAAATGATCAGAAAAATAAGATCTTCGCACCGATTCAAACGGATTGAAAATTGGAGCACTTAAGTATCTTCTCTTCATTTGGTTCTATGGCTCTCTCAGGGCTCTCATTGAAAGCCTTGGGGCCAAAAATTAACTATGACCATTTAGGATAAAATGATGAAAAAATAAAAATCTTCGCACCGATTCAAACGAATTAAAATTTGGAGCACTTAAGTATCTGCTCTTCATTTGATTCTACGGTTTTCTTAGGGCTCTCATTGAAAGCCCTAGAGTGAAAACTTAATTATAACCCTTTAGAATAAAATAATTAGAAAAATAAGATCTTCGCATCGATTCAAACGGATTGAAAATTTGAGCACTTAAGTATCTCCTCTTTGTTTAGTTTTATGGCTATCTTAGGGCTCTCATTGAAAATCTTAGAACCAAAAATTAATTATGACACTTTAGAATAAAATAATCAGAAAAATAAGATTTTCGCACCGATTAAAATGGATTGAAAATTGGAGCACTTAAGTATTTGCTCTTCATTGAAAGCCTTAAAACCAAATGAAGAGTAAAAATTTAAATGCTCCAATTTTTAATCCGTTTGAATCGGTGCAAAGATTTTATTTTTTTAATCATTTTATCCTAAATGCTCATAATTAAATTTTGGCTCTAGGGCTTTCAATGAGAGCCCTAGGAGAGTCGCAGAAATAAATAGCAGATATTTAAGTACTCCAATTTTTAATTCGTTTGAATCGGTGCGAAGATCTTACTTTTCTTATCATTTATCCTAAATGATTATAATTAATTTTTGGATCTAGGACTTTCAATGAGAGCTGTAAAACTAAATAAAATTGAAGATTTCATTTTCTGTACATTTTCCGTCCATCTCACTAACGGAATGAAACCCAAACTGTGAATTAGGGGAGGTTTCTGTCATTTTTCAAAACTGAGGGGTACCTTCTGTCATTGTCAGATACCTCAAGGGGTCTGAGTGAAATTTGCCCTAGAAAGAATTTCTTTCTTTATTGTGCTATAATTGGCCTGAGCATTTTTTAAAAGTCCAGAGGTGAATCTGACTAATTCTTCC
The DNA here is from genome assembly GCA_018127125.1 of Rhododendron griersonianum. Taxonomy (NCBI): domain Eukaryota; kingdom Viridiplantae; phylum Streptophyta; class Magnoliopsida; order Ericales; family Ericaceae; genus Rhododendron; species Rhododendron griersonianum. Next base: position 28,196,860 of record CM030792.1, on the reverse strand, counting down.
TTAGAAGTATTAGGATTATATTGTTTCAAAATGCCACCATAACCAATATTAGAAGCATCTGTCTCCACTATTTTTCTCCATTCTGGATTGGCAATCGCCAAAAAGGGTAGTTGCTTAGCTTTTAACTTAATTTTTTGGACAGCTTTGGTGTGTATTTCTGTCCACGGCGGAGGATTCTTCTTTAGTCTTTCATACAAGGGTGCAGAATCCTGAGCTAAATCCTTATAATAATCTCCAATATAATTGAGACTACCAAGGAACCTCTGTAATTGAGTTTTCTCTCTTAATTCATCTGGGAATTTGGAAGCAAATACTATGCTTCTATCAATGGGAATAATTTTCCCTTGGTGAATATTGTGTCCTAAGAATCTGACATTAGTCTGGAATAATTTCATCTTAGGAGCTGAAACAACAAGTCCATTTCTTTTAATGACATCTTTACAAATTCTAAGATGCTTAATATGCTGATCTATGTTCTGCGAAAAATATTAGAACATCATCAATATAACAAATTGCAAATTCAGCATATGGATAGAAAATATCATTCATAATATTTTGAAACTCTGAAGGTGCATTCTTCAGACCAAAGGGCATTACATTCCATTCGTAATGACCAAAAGGGACAGTAAAAGCTGTTTTATATCTGTCAGATTCCTCTGTTTGAATCTGCCAATATCTTGATTTCAAATCAAATTTAGAGAAGATGACCGCTTTATTCAGTCGATCTAATAAGTCTTTCTTGTTAGGGATGGGATATCTTATCCACATTAGAACTTCGTTGAGTGGTTTATAATTGATAACCAGTCTCGGAACACCTCGTTCCTTTTCAGCATTCTTATTAACATAAAAAGCTGTACAGCTCCATGGAGAGTAGCTTTTTCTTATTAATTGTTTATTGAGTAAACTATCAATCTCATTTTGATACATTTTTAAATATTCTTGTTTCATTTGAGAAGGCCTTGCTTTTGTGGGAATTTTTCTCTTATTAAAGTCCTTCTCATAAGGAAGTGAAATAATATATTTCTTTCTATCCCAAAAAGCATTTGGGATATCACTACAAATTTCTTTATTGAAATTATCCTGAATTTGGGAAATTTACTCTTTTATTCTAGGATTTTGAAGTGTTTCTTCAATTCCCATTATTCTGATTTCTTTTTGGAGGAAATTTATTTGTTTATCTTTATTAGAAATTTTCCTCATGATGTCATTTATTTCTTTGTAAACAGGAGGAGAAACGAATTCAAAGAATATTTCTTGGCCCTCAATATGGGCAGTTATTCCAGCAGTACTGGTTTGCATTGGCATTAACATTGCCAAAAAGGGAGTTCCCAAGATTAATTCTTGCTGGAGGTTTCTTAGACAAAGAAAAGTTGTTTCTAGACAGATTCCTTTATTACAAATGTAAACATTATTTAGTTTGTATTTGATCATCATTTTTGACCCGCTTGCATTAGTGAGACTTTGAGAAGTTTTCTCAAAATATTGGGTTGGAATTATTCCTTCTTGGATACAATTCATATCCGCTCCACTATCAACTAATGCAATGATATTGTTGATAGTATATTCCTTTTGTATTACCAAGTTTACCCTAACGTGCCATTTTTGTTAAACCACTTTATTAATTAAATTCAAATAATTATTTGAATTTTCTTCCTGATCTTTCTGACCTATGCTACCTTTCTTTTCCAAAGAATCAAGCTTCTGATTCATATCATAGATTTCTTGGGTAGCTTTATTCTGAAATGATTTTAACATCCTTATTTCTGTTTTGAGAATATTTATTTCACTCTTTAGGTCAGGAATTGTTACCGGTTTTTAACTATCATTTTGTTCTATTCTGTCTAAAACATTTTTTAGACTGTAAGTTTCATTAGGGATTTGAGGCTTTTTTCCTCTTCTTCTTCTTTATTACAAGAAATGCAAGTTTCTATAATTTTCATTTTTAATTGGGGATCATCTATTTGATCTATGATATCTAATAAACCCTGTTGTTTATTAGATAGAACATTAATACTGAGACCATTCATCTCAACAATTGCTTTCCAGTAATTATTGGAAGTTGAACATTCAATATTATTACAATTGCAATTATTAGGAACTTCCACTTCTATTTCTAAATCAGAGGAAGTATCATCTTCTTCTTCAGAAATATCATTGACTTGATTTTCAAGTTCTTCATCTGAAGAGTCAGAATCACTTGAATCAAGAAGTAACTTAAAAAGTTGTTGTCTTAACCCTTCATCCATTTGCAGCTCATTAAGCTTTTTCTTAGTTTTACACTTATTAGCATAGTGTCCTATTTTTCCACACTTAAAGCATTTAGCTGTAGATTTCTTTTTAGCTTTATTATTCTGCTTCCTGGAAGTGGATTCTTTTGAGCCAGATTGCTCAGCCTTATTCTTCTTATTGTTATAAGACTTTCTTTTAGAATTTTTCTTAGTAGTTTTAGTACTACTCTTTCTGGTAGTTGGTTTTGGATATTTAGTCATATCATAACCAAATTGGTCGCAAAATTGACCTAATTCTTGTTTACCAGTTAGATGTTGCTTTTTTAACTGGTTATGTAACTTTATGTCATTACACAAAGTTAATCCCTCTTGAATTATTATGGATACTAGTTGACCATAAGTATAATTATCATAGACAATTGTTATACCATTGTTTTGGTCTTTCAATTTTTTCCTAATTTTTTCAGCAAAGAAATGGGGTAAGCCATCAATAAATTTTGACTTCCAATGCTCACTATTAGCATCGTTTCTCTGCATGACCTTAGCAAGAAATACATCTTTATACCAACGAAAATGAGTTAACGTTGGACATTTTAGATTTTGAAGTAATTCTCTACTTCTTTCACGTTGGTTATCCCAATGACCAACAAAGTGAAGTATTATTGCTTGTACTAAAGTGTACACAGCATCTTGTTTTTGTTCATTATTTTCTATTTTTACTGAATTAAGAATTTCTGCTCTTTGGGTTGCATTAAGGATATTATCCCACCAACCTTTGATCATACCAGTAAATCCAGCAGTGATCCATCCAGCTATATCCCTATCACTATTTCTATTTTGGGCACAAATAGTACTGTACATCATCATTTGATGTACTATTCCAAAAATCTGGTATTCCGTCATACCATCTATGTTCCATTCATAGATAGTCCTACCACTATAAGACATTTGTCTTTGGAAACCAGCTTCCTCGTATAACATGTCTTGAGGACTAGGTCTAGGGTAGTAATATCTATCTACTCCTGCATAAGGAAGCTTTTGTGGAGGATATTGAATCTTATTAATTGTATCATTCTGAAGAAAAGAATTTTCTAATTCCAAAATCTCTTGATTATTCATTTCCTCCATTTCTTCAGAGATAACATTAATAGAGAGGCCCTTTAGCCTCTTTTGCAACTCTTTAACCAATTCAGAATTTTTATTAGGATTGGCTAAATTGAATCCTGATATTGAGATAGGAGGTCTAATATTAGAAGGAGAAATTTTCTCTTCATCTTTTTCTCTTGATTGAGGATTCTTAATATCTTCCCTTAATTGAGTTACTTGTTCTTCTATTCGAACTAATTGTTCTCCAATGGTACTAAGGTGGAGATTGATATAATTATTTTGCTTGTGCAATTTTCCATTCATATCTGCGTTTGTTGGTTTAATAAACTCTACCGTTTCAAGAGAAGGTTCAGATTCTGAACTTCCTTCTAAAGTCAAAGGAATAGTAGGAGGATGAACTGCCCTGATTACAGTTCCAGTCATAGAACTTTTCCAATTTCTATGATAGTCTTGTATAACATTAATAGATCTATCAATTTCAGGAAAATATTTTCCATAGAACCATTCGGTAAAAGGGATTATTTTCTTGGAATACTCAAGCCACTCATAGAATTCCCTTTAAAATCTTGTAATTGATTCTCACTATATTTTGAGAAATACCAGTCCCTAAATTCTTTATATCTAGGTTGGTAAAATTCCTGATTTATTTCTTTTCTAACTTCAGGTTCTATTATTGTCATTAATAGAAAAATTCATTTCACTGGCAGTAGGTGATTCTACTGTGTTTTGAGAAACATTGTAAACCCCGTGAGGAATATTATTTTGGGATATCCTTATTCCTGCTAGATTAATTTCCTCAGGACTTGGATTCATTGATTCTGGAATTTCAGAAGTTGAGTGTCTACTAGTTGGAGGAACACTCACTCTATAAGGTAGTTGAGTAGCAGAAAAACTACTTCTAGTACTATTACTTCATAGAAATCTCCCTGATTGAGAATTTCTAAAGTTTAGGGAAACAGTCCCTTCACTATCCTGAACTATTTGTTCAATTTGGTTGATTATTGGTCTAAGCGGGACAGCATTTGTAATAGTCCAATTCTCAGGGAAAGTAATTTCTTCCCAATTGATCAATCTATTGGTTGCAATATTAGAAGTTAACATATTTGTTTCTATTAAGACCGTTTGGTCTGGGGACGATAAATTACGAACCCTAGGATTAACAGTATTCATAAATTTATAGTAAATTCTATAAATTACAGCTATTACCTCAGATCTAGGTAAATAGTCATAACCTCTAGTTTGAATCCTGCAATTTAGGACTTCGCCAATATTTCTATCTGTTCAAGATAGTGTAAGATTAGGATAAGCATTAAAATAAACAAAGCATGATTTAAACCTTTGGATTGATCTAAACCTTTTGGAGTATTACCTTTCAAAAATCGTAGACAAGTGGCCAATAAGCTTCCCAATGATGAAAACGTGCCTTGAAAGCTTTAAACAATGCTCTTTGTACTCAAAGGAGTGAGAAAACACCTTAGAAATAGGTATGAGAGTGCCAAGTAACACTTAAAATGAATGAGTACGTGTTTTGGCCATCGTGGCACCAACAGTCTTCGGTTTAGTCTGCTTTCAGCCCATTTTTTATAAACCAAACTTCCTTATTTTTATGGTTGGATTCCACCACCTTTTAGTACATTCAAAACCCTCTTTATCGATATATAATAAGCCTTAATCCGATTTGAAATGAGGGAGATACAAGGATTTTGCCTAAACGACTTCTTTTCGACCACCTGAGGGTAAAATCGTCATATCTTTTGATGTACAAAATTATTTTTATCCAAATCACTTGGGTTAGAAAGTAGACTTAACGAGCTTTCCAACGGTCCAAAGAACACCCAAAACCGAGTTCGGGAGTGTCCGGGGCGGCCTTGCGAAGTTTGGTCTGTTGAGCAGTCAACTGTACCGTACGGCGGTCAACTGTGCCGTACGGTGGACATATTTCTACCGTACGGTAGAGTTTTTAACCTCCTTAATTTAAGTCGGTAGGGATGTGCCGTACGGTGGAACCCTAGTGCCGTACGGTGGAGTTTAAGTGCCGTACGGTACATATTGCCGCCTTTATTTTTACTTGACGACCAAGCTTTTCAGTTGAAGGCCGAATTCTCGGCTTGCAAGCCAAGTTTGCTTGATTTTCAAGCCATTTTTACCCTATAAATACCTCCCCCTATCATTAGACAAGATATACAATTTTTTTGAAGAAAAAGAGAGAAATAAGACAAAAATAGTTCAAAAATGCTTTGAAAAATCCATACTTGTTTTCATACCTATTTCAAATACCAAAAGCATCATCCTCTTTCAAAAGCCATTTTTCACTTCCCATTTCAAAAAGACAAGCCATTTTTCACTACTCATTTAAAAAACAAGCCATTTACTCATTTTCACCTTCAAAACACAAAACCATTTCAAAAATAACCCAAACTCAAAACCAAGTCTCATATCTTGCCACTACAGTATATCAAAGGTCACCTACTCACCTAAGTTCACACCAAAGGCCACCGTATCAATCACAAGTCTCCAAGGAAAGGTTTTCATCCCAAAGGTATAACTTTCTACTTCTGTATTCTGAGGGGAACCACATGGCCTAGACTGGTTCCTTATACCAGCTTTGGGTCTAAATGGTTCAAATAATGCAAGAAATTAAAGTTGGCATCCCATATATCTCCACCCAGGGCTGCAAACGATCCGAGCCGCTCGCGAGTGGCTAGAAGCTCGGCTCGACAACAGCTCGACTCGGCTCGGTTCGAGACACAAATGAACGAGCTCGAGCTAAAATATTGAGCTCGTTTCATAAACGAGCCGAGCTCGAGCTAGCCGAAACTCAGCTCGCATTGGCTCGCGAGCCCAATTATATTATATTATATATATTATTATTTATTAATATATTTATTATATTATATATATATATATATATATATATTTCTCTTTGACTGCCAACACAACATCAAGGGTTGTCCTTGAGTCATTGAAGAATGGCTACACGTGGAAAGATGAAATCCATCAGGAAGCTTTATAGGGTACTAAGTTGCTCTTCAACTTGTATTTTTCCGATGTGGGACAAGTCCATGAAACCCCTTCCTTCTTCTTTTGCTTTTCCTTCAATCCCACATCGTTACTTCAGAAGAAAAAAATGCCACGGAATGCTTTATAACTTGAGGGCTTCAACTTATTTCCTTCAGGAGCTGCCCTTGAACGCAGTTTTCGAGCCCGAGCGAGCCGAGCTCGAGCTCTAGAAATATAATTCGAGCCGAGCTCGAGCTCACTATTTTTGAGGCGAGCCGAGCCTGAACATGCCGAAACTCGGCTCGGCTCGGCTCGATTGCAGCCCTATCTCCACCGTACGGCATACATGACTACCGTACGGTAGAGATTTTCTAGAGAATAGTTTTTGTTTGCAACTCTTTTCCATCTGTTTTATTAAAAATCAATATGATATGTCATGCTATTCCATGATTCATTTGAAATAGTACATGCCATGCTAGCCAAATTCATGAATTGTATCAGTCATATATTATGGTCTTACATAGGTACTATCTAATTAGTACCTAAGCATGCATGCCTTTTTAGGTCTCTATAAGCTCTGTTTGTTCACTTAATGTTGCCAACCACAAAGCCCAGTGCCGTACAACACTCCTCTCTGCCGTACGGTGGTGTTTGACGTAGAACAGAATCATCGTTTGGCTCCTTTAATTAGGTATTCATATGCAAGCATGCTTATCAGTATCTGCTCTTGGTATAAACTGTTTTATATGCTATAGCTGCTTATGTGCAAAGGTAACCACAAAATCAGTACCGTACGGCACAACCCTCTGCCGTGCGGTGGAACGTTTCGTGGGACAATGTGTTGATCTAAGTTATTTTCTGCAATTAATATGCAAGCATGCCTGATTGGTTTTCCATTACTAGCATACACTGTATTATTGATTTTGTTTCAGGCATGAGCTTTTGCGTTGATATTCAATTATTTGCTTGCCTATTATCTGCTTACGTGCTATAACCGTTTATGTGGCGTAAAAGTTAAGCAATGAAATGATTTTTCAAATTCCACAAATATTAGTAGAGACCGATTTTATCGGGCGAGTGGGGTGCTTTTTCCAAACAAAGCTCCCGAATCCGAAACTCTCTGTTTTTAGACCAAAACCTTTTTCAAAGGGCAAAAGAGTCACATTTTTCCAATAAACGGTTTCTCAGGGATAATCCTTTTCAAAACCCGGGTGGCGACTCTCAAACGAACCAACTATTTTTCCCCTTTTTGTAAACTAAAAATACAAAAAGAGATACGGGGAATTTTTCCGGGCATATAGCCCACACATATATAATAAAAGTTTAACTAGGGTTTATCTAGGGTTAGGGGAAGTTTCAACTAGGGTGTAGAAAGGTTCATAACGTTCAAGGGTGGGTGAAAATGTTCACCTAGGAATTAGGGGGATTCATAAGGGTCATAAGGTTCAACTAGATGAAACTAGCTTGGAAAGGTAATTGGATTGGCCAAACTAGTTAGTTAGGAAAATAACTAGGCTTGCTAAGTAGGGTTTCTAGCCAAGAAATATAATTTAAGGATTTTATTTACTAGCTAGGAAAATATACAAGCATCTTTACAAGCATACTTGTCTTTAGAAAATGACTATATTGTCCGGGGTTAAAAGATTCAATTTTTTATAAGTTTCAAATCTAATTATGACGGATTATTTAAAAGAAATTTTAAAATTCAAATTTTTAACAAAATTTTTATTTACCAAAAATCAGGGTCATTACAAAATCTGTTAGGCACTTCTTCTTTCTCCGATAAAAGAGCTTAGGGAAAACTGACTTATTATGGGAAAAAATGTGGTCTATTTGATGTAATAACTGGAAAATACTATTACTACCGGCCAGCAGATCCTACTGGACCGATATACCGGCCGGCCAATCGTAGTGGCGGCCGGTATTCTTCCTCACACCAGAACACGAACAGTTGTAAGTAAAAATCAAAATACAAAGCTACGAATCAAAGTACATAAAATAAACCGAACCACAGGCCCTTTGGCCTCACCACCTTGATCCCTCAGTAGCTTAATTGCTTCGGATTGAGAATGATTGATTGGATTGCCTCTCGAAAACCTAAGAACTAGAGTGGGTGACTTAAGGTTTGATCGCTCAGATTGCGGCTACTCACAGGGGATTAGGGCTTTTGTCGAGGTAGTATGGGAGATGATTTCTGCAAAATTTCATGACACAAGGGGGGATGAATGAGTTGTAATTTTGGAACCCTAAGGCTCTCCTTATATAGGCAATGGGTGACTCACTCTGACCAATCGTAATGCACTAATCAACATGGAAGTATCGGGCAACAAGACCTCTACATGGAAGTGTTTTTCGTAGCCCCGAAGCAATGCTAACCTGCTGCTATGGTTCGTGCTAGGATCAAACGATGACAGAACATTCCAGAATGTTGGGTAAAATGATTTGGCGGCCGCTTAAAGAAGTGGCGGCTAAAGAATGCATCTCATGGGTGAGGAAAAGATCTCTCTAGGAGATTTGAACTGAAAAGATTCCACGGGGGAAAGAAGGAAGTAGCGACCAGCACATCGACATGGCGGCCAGCAGATCAATATGACTTTAAAACTGTATTTCCGTCTAGAAAGGCTTTTTGGCTCTAGATCAGGCACTTTAAGTGGCTAAAAGTACTCACAAAGTCCCTTAGGCTTACAAGAAATCAATCACAACAATCACATATCCTATTCATCATCGAGATGGTCCCCAAGGTGGGACCCGAGATATCTGTTTGGCCAAATTGGGGTGTCTACACATGCTCCCTTTCCTTCTCTGTACGGAATAAGTACCCAATCCTATATGTCGCCTTTCTCGCTCTCTCTACCTTCGGCGAGCTCTATTTCCTGCTCCAGTGTTCATTTCTCAAGCGCTCGAGGCCTCTTTCTCCGGCTATGGGCCCAGGTGACCTTGTATTTTGCCGTCAATCATGCATGCATTCTGGTTTTATTTTTTCCCCTCTTTTCTAGTCGCTCAGCCCCCCGTTCCGTTTACCCCTTCCCCCCAAGTGACTGTTCTCTCTCTCTATCTCTCTCTCTCTCTATTTTTTCTTTCCTCCGATTGGATCAGGTTCCCGCCCCTTTCTCCCCTTCCCTTTCCGATCCAATTGTAGCGCGTGCTTGCATGTGTTTTGTTTGGCTTCTATAGGTGCTATTGAAGGGAGTTTGGTTCTGTCGGAGTTCTTGTGGTCTACAGGTATTGTTGAAGGGAGATCATTTTTGTTGCGGTGATATTTATGCAAGGTCACTTTTGCTGGGGTTGATGATGGGTCTTTGGCTCACTAATCTGTGTCGGCCGCCATTATGAATGGGAACAATCCGGCCAGCAGTTTAGTCGTCCTGGGTTGAGGAGTGTTCCAGTGCCTTCCTCGTGGCGGTGGTGCACGGTTGCGGTTCTAGTTTTTGTTTGTTTTTATTTTTTTCTGTGTTTCCATGTTTTTCTGTTCAAGCTTTCACACTATGTTATGTTCCTTAGGCTTCATGGCCTTTGCTTGTCGTCGGCACCCTTTATTTTAGGCGATAGCATAATTGTGTTTTTGTATTATGTTGTTACACCCTTGTACTCTTACATTCATATATCTATGATGATGTTCTTTGATGCCAAAAAAGAAGAAGAAAGAAATCAACAGTCCTAAGTAGACACAAGCCATCTCCCATAAACCACCAAGAAAAAGCATGCATCATAAGAAGCTGCGATGAGAACTGTGGCTCACTGTTGTAAAATATTCATGTCTTGGACCGCGAAAAGATTAAGACTATGAAATTTGTTAGGCACTTCTTCTTTCCGCGATAAAAGAGCTTAGGGAAAACTGACTGATTATGGGAAAAAATGTAGTCTTATTGATGTAATAACTGGAAAATCTTTTTATTATCGGCCAGCATATCCTACTGGACCGATATTTCGGCCGGCCAATCGTAGTGGCAGCCCGTGTTCTTCCTCACACCAGAATACGAAAAGTTGCAAGTAAAAATCAAAATACAAAGCTACGAATCAAAGTACATAAAATAAACCAAACCACAGGCCCTTTGGCCTCACCACCTTGATCACTCAGTTGCTTAATTGCTTTGGATTGAGAATGATTGATTGGATTGTGTAGCGAGCCGAACATAGATGTTCGCAATAGTGCGGACCTAGCCTGCTACGTAACGAGCATCGGCTTCGTGCTCGGCTGCCGTCGTCAGTTTGTCGTTGATATTCGACTTGCCACAGGCTCGGCAGGAGACAAGCCTGTGCTCGGATTCTGTCATCGGCAAAGTCTACGGCAACGTTACCTTCCCCATTTGACGCATGGCCAGGCTCGGCATTATCCATGTTCGGCCATCCGCAGAGCACGGCTGGCTGCCGACGACGGCTATCTGTTAAGCCACGCGTCTTGCCACGTGCAGAGGCGGTTATAACAGAAGATGATCATGGGCGCACATGGGTGTGCCAGCTCAGCCCCGAAAACGGTTACCAGATCTATTCCTTGACGTCATAGTCGGCAGCCAGCCGTGCTCTGCGGATGGCCGAACATGGATAATGCCGAGCCTAGCCATGCGTCAAATGGGGAAGGTAACGTTGCCGTAGACTTTGCCGATGACAGAATCCGAGCACAGGCTTGTCTCCTGCCGAGCCTGTGGCAAGTTGAATATCAACGACAAACCGACGACGGCAGTTGAGCACGAAGCCGATGCTCGGCACGTAGCAGGCTAGGTCCGCACTATTGCGAACATCTATGTTCGGCCCGCTACAATAGACCCTCAATCTATGTCAATGCCGTACGCATGGCAGAGATTGAAGTTGAGCCCTAGGCCGAACTCGTCGAATCGCCGAGCGTTGTCTTGTTTGATGAAGGTGGACTCCAGCCGAGCCTGTATCATCTCTTTCTTAGAAGCAAGCACGATCGTCGATGAAGTACTCCAGTGGAGGGGTGCCAGATGTCACCTTGTGGCTGGGCACGGCTGATGAGAGGACGGCTGGCAAACCCTGCAAACTGTCCTTTCAGTGACACGTGTCATGCGCTGAGTGGTCAGTTGTTCGGCGGTGTAATGATGGGCGGGAGTTTCGAACTCTCAACCCTAGCTCTATAAAAGGAGCGGGGTGAGGAGAGAGAAATGTCTCGTTCTCTCTCTCTCTCCAGACTTCCATTGCCAGAGCTTCCAACAGCAACCGTTCATCTTCTGGTCTTGGTTCCCAGCGATTCTGCCACCAGATCTCGCCACAAATCCAGGTATGTGATCGATTCTTGTTTCTCTTCACTTTTTTGCGGTTTTCCTGGCATTTTCTTGTTCATTTTCTGGATTTTTGGGGCATTTTTGTTCTGAGTGAACAGTGCGCCCTGGAGATGAACGAACTGTTCATCTCCTTCTTCAACCTGTTCTTCTGAGCATGAAACCTTCAAGGGGTTCTGGGCTTGGCCGTTGATGGAGTAGGCCGAGCCCCAGTCTCTGATGTTTGGTAGGCTCAGACCGAACACAATTTGGCCGAGCCTTGAGAACGACGATGGGGTGGGCCAGTTTAGGATGTCGAGCGTAGTGAGATCCCTGTTTTCTAGTCGACGACGAGGTCTCATGTTTTGACTTTTGCCTTTTGTTAGGTCTGGCTCACCCAGTCATCGTCATCTCATCCGACTCTGAGAATTCAGGGGACGATTCTGCAAATCTTGTAATTCGAAAATACGTGGAGAGGCACAGGAGCCGACGCCAAGATTCTTCGATCAACTCGAACATGACGGGTTCTAGTGATTCCAACGCCGAGCGTGACCACGAGTACGACGGCGGGTTCAATACCGAGCCGGAAATATCCTTCACCACCAGGACCGAGTCCGAAGCCGAACACGAGCTTGGACCCGAGGCCGAGTCTAAACTTCGTTCCCAGGCCGGAGCCACATCTTCCCGTTCTACCCCTGTCGAAACCTCGTCTGAGAACATGGAGTATGCCGACCTTTTCGAGCGGGGTCACGTGTGTCCCCACGCCCATTACTTTAGCGGGCGTCCCAACGAATACGCAAACTTCTGCCGAGCATATGACATTCCGGACGATGTCGCCGTTCATCAGGTAGCCAGTAATAAGATTAGGGACAAGTTGACAGACCGTCCCGAACACATAACGGTTCCCTTGATGGCCATCTGTGAGGCTGGGCTCCGTTTCCCCCTGCATCCGTTTCTGAGGGAACTGCTGGCCAGGTTCGGGTTAGTACCTCATTTCTTTGCAGTCAACAGTTATAGGATTGTGATGTCCATAATCAAGTTGAAAGAGCTGCACGACCTCGAGTTCACCGTAGCCGACCTCTTTCATACATACATCATGTCTAGGCACGGGAAGACTGGCCGTAGATATCTGTCGACGCGTGGCGGCAAGGAGCCTTTGATAGATGGGCTTCGCGACACTGACAAATGGGCTAACTTCTATGTCGAAGTTAGTGGGAACTACGAGTTCGGCGATCAGTCAATGAGGCTGCATTCTGTGCCGAAGATAACGGACTTCCGAGGTTTCTTTAATTTACCGAACACGATTTTATTCCTCCATTGTATTCTTGATATTTGGCTAACACTTTTTCCTTTTGCAGATCATCGAGCAATTACCAAGACCCAAAATTCTTTGGCCGTCGAGGGTCACGTGGAAGTGTTGAAGGCCCTCATTTGCCGTGACGCGCCGATGCTGCTAGGTTACGAGCCTTCGTACAAAGGGAAGTTGACGAAGAGGAAGAAGAAGGACAAGGAGGCTGGGCCGAGCACGAAGGCTAAAGGTAAGAAAGCAGTTGCTGAGGAGCAAGGTGTTGGTGGTAATATTCCAAAGCCGAGCAAGAAGGCGAAGGAACTGAGGCTTAAGTTTCCCACCTTCAAGAAGTCAGCCGACTTCTGGTTTCAGGACAGTCAACCCGCCGACTTCCAAGGTATCGATATTCCTGCTCTCCGAACTCTGATCCCCGAATTTGCCGGCGAAATGGGCCGAAGGAATGTCTTGAAGGTTAACTTAAGAGATGGCACCGCAGCTCGCCAAAAGGAAGCTGCACCGTCCGAGAATCCTTCGAAGAAGTAGAAGGTTACACATGACTTCTTCCCCACCAGGCCGCCGACGCCACTTCCTAAGGAAAAGGATCAAACTGAGTGTTCGGCTGCGGGTGGCTCAAAAGCTGTGGAGAGGGCAGCAGGTACAGGTGGCCGAGTGATCGTGCCGGAGTTTGAGCCATCGTTTGTGATGGCCGACGGCAGGGTGGTTCCGGTTGAGGACAGCATCAAGGAGGAGCCTGGCCTCGCTGTGACCATGCTGCACGGACTGGCTCTACCGAAGGACATGGATAGGGTTCCAGGGAGCTTCAGTCGAGCTTGGTTCATACCAGTGCTTATCTTGTCCAGGTACGCTTTTGACTTAGTTTTTTAGTTTATTTTTTGAAGTTTTGCCGAGGCTGATGACTTGTCTCGTGTAGGCTGGGCAAGCCTTGCTGCGTGCTTCCCGTCAAGCCAAGTTTTTGGCCGCTAAAAGGACTCATTACCGTGATGACGCGAAAGCCGAGCGTGAAAAGACAAAGGCTGTGAAGAACGGCTTGAGGCTTGCCAAGTCCAGGGTTGCCGAGCTCGAAAAAGAGAGGGATGAAGCCCTTGAGAAGGCCAAGAAAGCTGAACGCAAGCTCGGGCAGGTTGTGCGGAGGGAGAAGAGGAAGATGAGGGAGGTGGATGAGAAGGCTTTTCAAGCTGGGTATGACAGAGCCGGCGCCGAGTATATCCGGGAGGCTCGGTCGATGGTTAACGAGGAGCTCACGAAGAAGCTGCCAATCTCGTATCGCACAGGATACAAGGCTGGGGTGAGAGCTGCGTGTGGGGTTATGCAGCTGGAACCTGACAAGAATTTTATGAAGTCAATCCCTGCAGCCGAAGTGCCCGAGCTTAACTTGCCGTACACGGAGGAGGAATGTGTCCCACTTCCTCCGGAGGAGTTTTCTGAGAGCGAGGAAGATGTTGATGATCTGACTGGGGCCGACACTGAAGGTGGAGGGAATGGTTCAAGTGGGAGGAAGAAAGCCGAGGCTGAAAACGCCGAGCAAGGCACCGAGCAGGCTGAGAAGAATGATGAAGTGGTTGTTGATGCCGAGGATGGTGTTGCTCGTGTTGCTGAAGTTGCAGCAGAGGGTGATCCTCCCCAAATTTAGAGTTTCTAGTTTTTTTTTGAATTTTTGTTGGACTGGACGGCTCCAGACTTGGGAGTTTGCCGTGCCAGATGTAATAGTTAAATGGGGGTCGGCACCGAACGGTTTACTACGCCGTACTTCCCAGCTTAGGACCTTTGGCAACACTTGTCTTTATTTTCAAAGTTTGAATGAATGCATGGCTTCTTTTTGCAACGTCTCTATTAATGCCGAGCTTGACTGATTGCCTTCATGTCTTCACAAGATTTTGTAGGTCTTGCATGTTATGAATGTGTAGTTGTCCGTAGCCCCCACTTTGGTTTGGGCTCGACAGAATAGTTGAGAATCTTTCATGATTGAAATGGTTTAAGTATAGATATTGCAGCCGAGCCTTGACCAAAGTATTATTGTCCTTCGAACAGGTCGCCGAACATGAGAGTTTTTGTAAGCTGTTATGATTCAGCTTGTTTTGATTGTTAGAATGTGAGATACCCCTTGCCAGTGGCTGGGGCTCGGCCCAAGTGTCAGCCCCTGGCCATGGTAAAGGAACGTTGAGAGTAGCTGATTGATTTGTGGGTTCTTTGCTCGCCAAAATGCGAGTGTGGCTTTTCGGTGGCCGACCATAATGTCTTGCCAATCCGAGCCGAAGCCTAAGTTCCATTAGAAATGTGTATTTTAGGCTCGGCGGACCGTACGTCCATTGATTGCTTCTTTGGGCAGTAATAGTGGCCGAAGCAAGAAAGGGCTTTTTAAGGAGCCGTTTGTGGTGTGACCGAAGTCAACGTTTGTGTTCGGCATTGTAGCCGAAGGTCGAACAATGCTTGAAATGCTTTTGAAAACTTTTTACCAAAAAAGATTGTCATTTCATTGATAGTTCTCGAAGTACAGGTAAAATATTGAAGATAAAAACACTAACAGTGGGTCGAAGCCTTTCTTTGTAAAGAAAATAGACAGACTGGCCGAAGCCGAACAAAAAGTGACAGTTTTGCCGAGCTTGGCATGAAGAGGTTCACATGTAAGCCCTCTTGAGGTTTTGTGCATTCCATGGGTTGGTAAGCACTTTGCCATTCATGTCTTCGAGCACATAAGCACCTTCACCAGCAATCTTGACGATGCGAAAAGGTCCTTCCCAGTTTGGCATGAATTTTTTCTTCGTATTGGCTTGTACCACAGTCCGCCAAACCAAGTCATCAGGTTTGAACTTCTTGATGCGAACACTCCTGTTGTATCCTTTGGCAACTTGTTGTTGATATTCGGCAAGCTTCAGCCGAGTGTCATCGCGTTTTTCTTCAGCTAGAACTAGCTCTTGCTCTACGGCTTCATCATTTGTCTGTGGTTGAAGGTTTCTGTTCGGAGGGTTGGGAACCTTGACTCCAGTGGGATGACGGCTTCCATGCCGAATGCCATCGAGAAAGGGGTTTGGCCTGTGGAACGACGTGGTGTGGAGCGGTAAGCCCATAAAACTCTGGGGAGTTCTTCTGCCCATTTTCCTCTCTTCAAATTCAATCTGCGTTTTATCCCTGCACAGACTGTCTAGTTCGAGGCCTCGGCTTGGCCATTTCCCTGAGGGTAAGCTGGGGTTGAGTTGAAGAAACGTATGCCGAACTCCTCGCAGAGGCTTGTGAGGCCGTCCCCGACAAATTGGGTGCCGTTGTCGGAGACGATGGCATAGGGTACGCCGAACCTTGTCACAATGTTTCTCCATACGAATCGTCGGACGTCTGCTTCTGTGATGGTGACGAGGGCCTCGGCTTCTACCCATTTTGAGAAATAATCCATTGCAGTGATCAAGAATTTGAAGCCTCCAGGTGCTGTCGGGAGTTTCCCGACGATGTCGAGCCCCCATTGCGCGAATGGCCAGGGACTTGTGATGGGGGAAAGATTCTGAGCCGGCTGCTTGGAGATTGGGGAAAATAGTTGGCATGGTCGGCACCTCCGGACGATTTCTTCGCAGTCTTTTTTCATGTTTTTCCAAAAGTATCCTTGACTCATCGCGCGTTGGCATAACGAACGACCACCAGAGTGGCAGCCACAGCTTCCGGAGTGCAGTTCATTAAGGATCTCGGGAACTTGGTTTGGGTGGACGATGAGAAGATAGGACCTGGAAATGGATTTTCTATATAGTTGGCCGCTTTCAGAAAGCCAGTAGTATGCAGCCTTGTTCCGAATGCGAAAAGCCTCTTTTTTGTCTTCGGGAAGGGTGTCGCTTCTGAGAAAGGCGACGATCTCGTCCATCCAACTTGGTCCGAGCTCGACATTTAGCACCTCTGGGATGGTGTCGTAACTTGGGTGGTCGATGCTGCCAAAGTTGATAAATCGGAACTCAGATGCTTTTGAAGCCGAGGCAAGGCCGGCAAGTGCGTCTGTGTGTGCGTTGTGCTCGCGGTTGATCTGCTCGATGTTGAAAATTTTGAAGCGAGTGATGAGTTCTGCTGCCGTGGCCTGGTACTTCATCATCCTTGGGTCGCGAGCTTCGTAGTCTCCCAGCACCTGATTGACTATAAGTTGAGAGTCGCAAAATACGGCCAAATCGTTGACATTCATTGCAATTGCCGAACGTAATCCAGCAAGCAGGGCTTCATATTCGGCCTCATTATTTATGGCGGGGAAGTCGATGCTGATGGCACTTTCGTGAAGAGTTCCGCAAGGAGAGACCAAGACGACTCCAGCTCCGGCTCCGTTGTTGTTGGAGGCACCGTCAACTTGCAACCGCCAAGTGTCTCCTTGAAAGAGGAGCCACGGTTTCCCTTTTGGTTTATGTTCGGCCGATGGCTGGGTAGGCAGAGGAGTGTTTAGAATCTCGGAGTCTTCTGGCATTAGCTCGGCAATGAAGTCGGCAAGGACTTGCCCCTTGATTGCCGTCCTTGGCTCGAAGCGGATGTCAAAATTTGCCAATTCGACCGCCCATTTGGATACACGGTTTGAGAGATCGGCTTTCCAAAAAAGAGCTTTGAGAGGGTATTCGGTTAAGACTGTGATTGTATGTGCCTGAAAGTATGGCAGAAGCTTTCTTGCCGCCGATACGAGTGCGAGTGCCAACTTCTCCAGTGGAAGATATCGTGTTTGGGCAGGTAGGAGCGTCTTGCTTGTGAAATAGACAGGCATGTCATCGGCTCCTTCACAGCGAACGAGGGCGGAGCTGATGGCGTGAGGTGAGACGGCTAGGTAAAGGTAGAGAGTCTCAAACTCCTTGGGTTTTACCATTAGGGGTGACGTACTGAGATAGTCTTTGAGCTCGGCCAATGATTTGTCGCAGTCTGGCGTCCATTCGAAGCTTCGTCGGCTTTTCCCTTTGAGGGCATGAAAAAAGGAGTGGCATTTGTCAGACGACTTGCTGATGAAGCGGTTGAGGGCTGCCGCCATCCCTGTGAGTTTTTGTACCTCTCTGATTGTTCGTGGTGGACGTAGATCTGCCACCGCCTTAATTTGATTAGGGTCGGCCTCGATGCCGCGTCGTGTGACCAAGTGGCCGAGGAATTTTCCAGCACTGACGCCGAACGCACATTTCTCCGGATTTAGACGGAGTTTGTGGAATTTGAGGATCTCGAAGACCTCGGCCAGTTCCTTCAGATGATTGTGCTCCTTCTGACTCTTGACGACGAGGTCGTCAATGTACACTTCTAGGATGTTGCCTATCTGTGCATAGAGCATTTTGAAGATTGCTCTGTTGAATGTAGCGCCTGAGTTTTTGAGGCCGAATGGCATCACTCTATAGCAAAAAATACCATGTGGAGTGATGAATGTTGTTTTCTCCATGTCGTCCGGGTCCATGGCAATCTGGTGATAGCCACGGTAGGCATCCAAGAAACTCAACCGAGCATGGCCTGCTGTTGCGCCTACTAGCTGGTCGATCTTCGGCAGCGGGAACCAGTCCTTTGGACAGGCGTCATTGAGGTTCGTGTAGTCGACGCAAACTCTCCATTTCCCATTCTTCTTCTTTACGACCACAGTGTTCGAGAGCCAGGTTGGATACTGCACCTCTTGTATTGCGTTGGTGTCGAGAAGTCGGTTAACCTCTTCGATGACGGCGTCGGCGTGCTCAGGTGCCAAACGTCGAGCTCTTTGTACCACCGGTTTGGAGTCCTTTTTTATGTTGAGGGAGTGGCAAATGAAGTTGGGATCCACCCCTGGCATCTCCTCTGGGGTCCATGCAAAGACTTCCAGATTGTCTTTGAGGAACTGGAACATCTCTTCTCGCTCGGCGTCGGTTAGTGAAGAGCCAAGTAAGAAAAAGCGTGATCCGTCCTCGTTGATGGGCATTTTCACCAGGTCCTCCTCTGCTTTGTTCTCGGCCTTTTGGCCGACGTCTTCGATTACGGCCATGTCTGGGACTTCAACCCATTACACTTGTTTTGCTTTGGAAGAACTGTGTACGGTGGAGACGTAGCATTTTTTGGACGCGATTTGGTCACCTCGTAAATCTTCCTGTCTTCCTGTGGCGCCGATGAAGCGGACGACCTGGTGGTACGTTGAAGCAATAGCTTGCATTCCATGGAGCCAAGTTCAGTCGAGGATGGCGTTGTATGGGCTCAGCGCGTTGACGACAATGAATTCGACGGTTAGAGTCTTTGAGCCGACGACAACCGGGAGGAAGATTCGGCCGAGCGGCCATACAGGAGCTCCATTGAATCCAATGAGGGGTACTTCGGTGGGCTGTAAAGCCGACTCTGGTAGGTCCAACTTCTTGAAGAGGTCGTAGTACATAACCTCAGCTGAACTCCCTTGATCAATGAGGACGCGCTTGACGTCATGAACACCGATCTGGACGGTGACGACGAGTGCATCCGAATGTGGAGTCTGAACGTGTTCAAGGTCACGCTCGGGAAAGCTTATCGTCCATTTGGGCACTTCTTGTGGTCGTGAACGTTTGGATCCACAGCTGACGGAGAGTATCTCTTTTGAAGTTAAGGCTTGATCGATGTCGGCTTTGAGGGTGGTTTCGAATGCCTTTGTTACTGGACCGTGGATGACGTGGATCAGCGGTCGTTGTTCGTTGGGGTTGGGATTTGTCTGCCGGGCGGGCGTCTTTGATCGATCAATGTATTGAT
Organism: Rhododendron griersonianum; assembly: GCA_018127125.1. Taxonomy (NCBI): domain Eukaryota; kingdom Viridiplantae; phylum Streptophyta; class Magnoliopsida; order Ericales; family Ericaceae; genus Rhododendron; species Rhododendron griersonianum. The sequence goes on along the minus strand of CM030792.1, from coordinate 28,177,346 downwards.
CGAGGTGACCTTGAGCTGCAAGCTTTTCGAGGAGGGCTTTGTATGGTGCGCAGGCAGTCATGTAGTGGCCGAGCTCGTTGTGGTAAGAGCATTTTTTTCTTGGGTTTTAATCCGGTTGGCCTGTGTCGGTTCCAAGCTTGCCCGTCGGCCACTCGAACCAAGGTTGCCTCATGATCTCCTTCAAAAAGGACCAAATTGGTTCCTTGAAGTGTGTGGTCTCGGCCACGTAGTCGTGTTCCTTGGGTGGGCGCTTCTTTCCTTCTTTGATGTTGTGGACCTGCTTCTTTGATTGTGGGTTCTGGGCGAGTACTGGTGCCGGCAGTTGAAGAGTGGTTAAGGTGAAGGATGATGTCAAGCTCGGGATTCCCTGAGCCGCCCTATCGGCGTAGAACTCCTCAAGAGCGCAGAATCTCTCGACTACGCGCATTAATTCTCCCATGCCGTGGGACGGGCGGATGGCGAGTTCATCTAAGATTTTGCTACCACTTTCCAGCCCGTTTTTGAAAGTGCGTGCGGCCCAATATTCATCGATTCCTGGAATCTCGTTGAACAGCTGCCAGTAGCGCTCGGCGTACTGTCTGAGAGTTTTGGACGGCAATTTCCTTAACTGAGATAGAGACTCAGGCTCTTTGGCTGTTTTGTTGCTCGTGATGAACCGTGTGTTGAAGGCGCGTTCAAGGTCGGCTAGGTTCCTTATGGATCCAGCGGGTAATTTGTTGAACCACTAGAGTCCTAAGGAGCCTAGGCTGGACGGGAATGCCTTACATTTAATTTCATCCTTTGGAGTGCAGAGCTCAATGGTTTGTCTGAAGTGGATGAGGTGAGTGTAAGCCTCGCATGTCGCCGGATCGAACTTCGTGAATTTGGGAAGGTGAAAGGTGGACTCCGGCGGCGTGTTGATGATGTGGGAGGTGAAGGGAGAGACGCTGAGGTCTTTCAGTTGTCTTTCAAATCCCGGGCGCGGCGGTTTGCCATGTTCATCCGTCCTTGATCTCTTGGAATCCCTTTCCTTGTTCTCCTTTGCTGATGTCTTCTCGGCTTCCCTTCGCCGAAGCTTTTCTCGCAGGTCCGTCGCTGTTCGGCGTGGGCCGTCGATGGTTTTTTCTTTGTTACGACGGGTTTTGTTGTCTTCGTTTGCACCCTCGGTGCGTACGCCTTTACCATTTCGCCGAGCACGGTGCTCGTCGTCTAGATTCTCTAGCGGGATGTCACCTAGGCGTTCAGAGACATGGGGTCTGGTCCGTGCGGAGTCTCGGCTGTGGTGTGAAACCGTTGTGCGAGAGAACTCAGCACGACCAGTTGAGTATGTACTTGTGAATGACTCGGTGTCCCGCGTCCTGGTTCGCTCGTGATGGCTTCTGGAACAGTGAGTTCCAGATGCGTTGGGTTGTTTGTAGAGGATGACTTCTCTGGCGTCGCCTGGTGCTGGGGTGAAGCCTAGGCAGTCTTTCACGGATCCGCGTTGGCCTCCCTCGTTCTGACGCCCTTGTGGTGGTGGTGGTGGTGGATCACGGGCCACACAGATTGCTTCTCGAAAACCTAAGAACTTGAGTGGGAGACTTAAGGTTTGATTGCTCGGATTGCAGCTACTCACAGGGGATTAGGGCTTTTGTGGCGGTAGTATGGGAGATGATTTCTGCAGAATTTCATGACACAAGACGGAATGAATGAGTTGTAATTTTGGAACCCTAAGGCTCTCCTTATATAGGCAATGGGTGACTCACTCTGACCAATCGCAATGCACTAATCAACATGGAAGTATCGGGCAACAAGACCTCTACATGGAAGTGTTTTTCGTAGCCCCGAAGCAATGCTAACCCGCTGCTAGGGTTCATGCTTGGATCAAACGATGACAGAACATTTCGGAAAGCTGGGTAAAATGATCTGGCGGCCGCTTAAAGAAGTGGCGGCTGAAGATAGCATCTTATGGGCGAGGAAAAGATCTCTCTAGGATATTTGAACTGAAAAGATTCCACGGGGGAAAGGAGGAAGTAGCTACCAGCACATCGACATGGTAGCCAGCAGATCAATATGACTTTAAAACTATATTTCTGTCTAGAAAGGCTTTTTGGCTCTAGATTAGGCACTCTAAGTAGTTAAAAGTACTCACAAAGTCCCTCAGGCTTACAAGAAATCAATCACAACAATCACATATCCTATTCATCATCGGGATGGTCCCCAAAGTGGGACCCGAGATATCTATTTGGCCAAATTGGGATGTCTACACATGCTCCTTTTCCTTCTTTGTATGGAATAAGCACCCAATCGTATATGCCGCCGCTCTCGCTCTCTCTACCTCCGGCGAGCTCTATTTCCTGCTCCGGTGTTCGTTTCTCAAGCGCTCGAGGCCTCTTTCTCCGGCTATGTGCCCAGGTGACCCTGTATTTTGCCGTCAATCATGCATGCATTCTGGTTTTATTTTTTCCCCTCTTTTTCCAGTCGCTCGGCCCCTCGTTCCGTTTACCCCTTCCCCCCAAGTGACTGCTCTCTCTCTCTCTCTCTATTTTTTCTTTCCTCCGATTGGATCGGGTTCCCGCCCCTTTCTCCCCTTCCCCGTCCGATCCAATTGTATGGCGTGCTTGCATGTGTTTTGTTTGGCTTCTACAGGTGCTATTGAAGGGAGTTTGGTTCTGTCGGAGTTCTTGTGGTCTATAGGTGTTGGTGAAGGGAGATCATTTTTGTTTTGGTGCTGTTTATGCAAGGGCGCTTTTGCTGGGATTGATGATGGGTCTTTCGGTCACTAATCTGTGTCGACCGCCGTTATGAATGGGCGCAATCTGTGTCGACCGCCGTTATGAATGGGCGCAATCCGGCCAGCAGTTTAGCCGTCCTAGGTTGAGGAGTGTTCCAGTGCCTTCCTTGTGGCAGTGGTTCACGGTTGCGGTTCTAGTTTTTGTCTGTTTTTTTTTTTTTCATGTTTTTCTGTTCAAGCTTTCACACTATGTTATGTTCCTTAGGCTTCATGGCCTTTGCTTGTCGTCGGCGCCCTTTAATTTAGGCGAAAGCATAATTGTGTTTTTGTATTATGTTGTTACACCCTATTATGTTGTTACACCCTTGTACTCTTACATTCATATATCTATGATGATGTTCTTTGATGCCAAAAAAAAAGAAACAGAAATCAACAGTCCTAAGTAGACACAAGCCATCTCCCATAAACCACCAAGAAAAAGCATGCATCATAAGAAGCTGCGATGAGAACTGTGGCTCACTGTTGTAAAATATTCATGTCCTGAACCGCGAAAAGATTAAAGACTATGAAATCTGTTAGGCACTTCTTTCCGTGATGAAAGAGCTTAGGGAAAACTGACTGATTATGGGGGAAAATGTGGTCTTATTGATGTAATAACTGGAAAATCCTGTTACTGAAAATTGCTGGAAACTAAATGGATTAGCCTTTACATTAACTGATTTAAAATTAGATTTTGAGTAAAACCAGCTTTCAGCTGTACATAAATATCTTCATCAACAAAGCATCCCTTCCCCTCACGATTGAATCATCAATCAGTCTGTCAATATCAGTGAACATGGCTACACCTTATTGGGCGAAAATGCAAGGATTCTCTTTCGCTTCTGGACTACTCAAAATTATACTCCATCACGTGATCCTTTTCTAAGGTTAGCACTTTTGAAGCATACGTTGCATATAGCAAATGGGTATTCCGGCATCACTGAGACGCGAAGGTCCTTGAAATTTGAGCCCTCCTCTATCCAATGAACTTCCTGAAATCCCAATGGAATTTTAGAATAAAAGTTACTGTGAAAGGTTACCGGCCGTTTCCATAGTGCAGAAGTGATTCACTTTGTCCATTATCTCCGTGCATTTTCTTGGTCTTTGTCTTGTCAAGACGAGCTTTGCGAACAGCATGTTGGATCTGTTTTTCATGCTCTTTGAGCATTTCCTCTATGTTTCCACCAGGAGGAAGCAATGGTCCTGAGTAGTGTATCCGATTTTTCTTCGAAGCTTGAACCTAACAACAATTCATGTGATGACTCGCATTAGTTAGAATGCTATTAACATGTATATAAAATTTCATCTGCTCTTATTTTCTAATTCAAATCAAAGCAAACTATTAAGTACAAGGGTGAGTGGTTGCATCATTAAGTCTACCTCGGCAATACCCCTTAGGAATCACATGAACAAGTACAGTCTACTTAACTTGAGTTCCGGTTAAGATGGTATAGACTAGTTGCGGTTCAAATTATGAGGCACCTGACACAGAGGTTAATTACCCTGCCATTTGGGATCCTGTGTATTGATGAAGCTGCTAATTCTAAGGAAAAGAAACGAGGTAAAGAAAAAGGATAAGAAGATAATGAAGTGAAGAAGCTAAATAAATTCCCTATCATTCCTTGATACATCCTTCCACAAATTCATGATCCAAACACAGCCTAGAGTCCAGTTTCTCCTACCACATGTTCTACTTCAGCAATATGATCTCAATCTGGGTGTAAATCCACTGAAGACTCAACATGAAGGCATTACTATAATCTATCATTCTCAAGCGAAAACATAGATGAAGAAAGAGTTGATCATATACCCTTGTAGACTCCTTTCCAGGTGCCAGTTCATCTTTCTTATAAGACTTTGGCACCTCAAGCAAATGGTGGGACCAATCATGGCCTACAGAGGACCCAGCATCGTCAAGTTCATTGTATCTGCCATGGAGACGCTCTTCCGGCCAATGTGGATTCCCACTTGTCTCTCTGCTCATATCAAATCGCGAACTACCGCGAACCGCAACAGAATTGGAAAACCGGGAGAACTGGCCTAATCCCTGAGATCTGAAAGATTTCTGGGTCCTCAATACTGGACCATTCTTTAACGAAGCAAGTGATTGTTGAGAATCCACCGAAGCTTCACCTTCATTAATCAAAGATCCAAAAGCACCAGGTTTGACCAGTTGGCCAGATCGGGAGACAGCGTCTTGTGGTGTTCCTCTGGAAGGCTCCATACGGAAGCTGGACCCCCCATCCTCTCCTGGATTGAACTGTTCACTGTTGCATTTAGGGTTTGACTGCCTTTGTCGCTTCTGGATGAGCGGGGGAAAAACAAGAAAAGAAGAGAAAATATAGTTATGACATGAAAATGCACCATATGGAAATCAATATAATTTCAAAATGGGACCTAGAGGATACATCCATGGTAACTAGTGTAGTAGTCCTTTTTTTAGTTACTACAGCATACATTTGTCCTCAGAGCCGGGCATTTTGTTAATTTTGGCTTTGCTAGATATGGGTCGCAGGGGTCGCCATGGTGTCTTCCGGGTTAATTTATGTAATTAGTTTGTATTGTGTCCTATGTAGCACGAATACGGATACGGACACGGGACACGAGATTTCTTAAAAAATGGGAAAACAGACACGGCAGGGGACACGACAAAAATAAATAAATAATATCTATTTTATTTATTTTATGAAAGTGGAAATATAGTTAGATGTATAAGGATGAAGCTTCAATATGTATAAACAGTTATCATATATACATCATATTACACTTTTAACCCAATATATCTAAAAAATTAAAAAAAATTAAAAATTAAAAAATTGCAAAGTCAACCCTTGCCGTGTCCCCGCCGTGTCCTAAAAAAAATAAATTAAATTTATTGGACACGCCACGTGGCATGTCCCATGGACCCATACGTATTATTCTGTATTCCCCGCGTGTCCCCGTGTCGACACGGGGACATGCCGGCCTCTAGGAGTGTTGGTGCTTCATAGATTGTCTTATTTGGTTTAGCTGGTTTTTGGAAGTCAGAAGGTTATTAGTTCTTGTTTTCTGTCTAGGAATCCTAGTCCTACTTGTAGAGGATGTCTCTAAAGTCTACATACAACATGTAGACTCAACACTAACTGAACAAATTTTACTCAAAATTCAGAGCTTTTTGAACGCTCTTTTTGTGAATCGTTTGTGATGACCAAATCCCAGTTGTGATGCCTAAGACTTCTAGGATTGATTCCTAGAAGATCCTCTCTTTTTTCTTCTCTTCGTTTACTTTTTCTGCACTGCAACAGAAAACCAGGTTTGTTTTACTAATTTTACCAACCATAAATCGTCTTCTGCAACCAAGACTCACCCCAATTGATTTCCCAGCCCTAGAACTCAAACCCCCACTTGTCCTACATCACATAACTTTGCTCTACTACACATCTCTGTCTGTAAGACTTACAGAATAAGGAAATACCACTATGGACGCCTGCAACTCTGCATTAGCATCTGGTGCCGGCACTGCTTTAGATTCTCTGGACCCCTTTCTGGAAGATTCATGTGCATGACCTTTACTTGCGCCTGCTCTTTGCCTGGTTTAAAGAGGGAACCATATGAGGTTAATAAATAAGATGCAGAATGGAACCACTATGATTACACCTTCACTACAAATTATGGGGCATGCAATGAACCTTTGAGAACTATTTCACATGTCCATTTTTCCTAGTTCCTTTCCTTTCCACTTCCGACAATGGTGTACAACTGAATTGGGAAAAGACCAGGCAGGGAGATGGAGTTCAAACTTATACAAAAGAGGGGAGTGCACACCTTCTTGTTTCCTCATCTCGAAGCTTCGCATCAAACTCCTTGCTTGGTGGGTATTTCGGCAAATTCAATCGATCACAAGGAAGAGGCTTTGTTGTGAAGAACTGACAAAAAACAAAACAAAACAAAAAAGATACACATAGTTATGCAGCTCCCAGCAATCAGGACAACCACGCTATACTAAAGACTTGCAGTCTTGTCCAATTCAAAGTAATAGCAAAGAAATATGGATGTCGCAATTGGACGGATAAAGCATCGCAATTGGACAGATAAAGCATCCCATCCAACCTTAATACGAAATGGGAGAACTTCTGAAAAAATGACGGTATAATTATGGTAAATGAAAACTGAAAACGGTTCCATGCAAACATTTTCCCATTGAAGGTTTGGCACCAATCACCACTCCATTAACAGAAGGATCATCAAGAATAGCATAAGATCATTGCAAGCCTCTATAATATGAGTATACAGCAATTGGCCAGCAATATTGTTTGTACGGAGTTGCATAGCCAAAAGTTTGTTTAATCAGTTGTAATATCTCAGGCTCTTATCTCAATACAATAAGCTGACAAACCGTCACTGAGACCATAAAATGTCAAATATCAACCCACTTCTAGAAGGATGGAAATTTTAAGTGATTGAAGAAGGTGATGCTTAAAGCTTCGAGGTAGTGGTTCTTCCCATAGCACAAAGGGAAGAGATATGGACCTGAATTACAATCAGAACTTGGAAAACATGAAACAATTACCATATGAACCATAGGAAAATAACACACACAAGAAACATGATTTTACCTCACTTTGAAGTGCAGAAAAAGCCGATCCCCGATGCTCAGGTTCAAAAGCAAGGAGAACGTCCAAAAAAGCTAAAACTGAAGGAGAGAAGTCCTTGAATGTCTCAGCAACACAACGCTTGTAAGGATGTTGAGGTTTAAATATAGTTGCATGTGGCAATTTTGATTTTTGCCAATATTCATCAGATGGAGAGCCACAAAGTTTGAATATTTTATGAAGTTGTTCCACCTGTCAATGATCAAGAAGAGCATCTCAACGACCAATCAAGTCCATCTCAAACAAACCCATCAAATGCATTTTATTAAGGGACTTTTCTTATATGTTCAAAGCTTGAAACCTAGCATACAAAAAAAAAAAAAACTGGCAAAAACATTCAAAAACTAGGACTCCTTTCCGTACAAGAACAGTGAACATTTACCCCCCAGACAATCTACTGATTTCCAACTTCCACAGTCCAATGATAAATTTATTGCCTGCTACAAGGAGCGTGGATCAAAGTTTTTTTGGTAAGCTAGGAAAAGGAAAGGTTTCAGAAAAATCTTGGAAACAATTCAAAAGGGTATCTGGAACATAATGGAAATGCCAAAAGAATTTACGTACAGCTCAAGCTGTCATCATTGGATATATGTAATAGCCATGGAAACAACTCAATGTTTTATAGAATTTTTCCACATTTTAGCACAACGTGGCAGTTGAAACATAAGAATTTCGGGATTCCACAACTGTTCCATTTCATCTCCTAGGAAACAAAAGCATTCAGCCATTTTTATTTTTTTTGATAAATAAATAATTACAATATATTAGAGAGAAGGCATTAAGGGAATGCCACCTGTATACAAAAAAAAAAAGGCCATAGACAAAAAGGCCCTATACACCACTATGTGAGATAAACAATTCAAACCAATCTAGAAATTGATCAAGGGAAGGATTACATTCTCTCTTGTCCCAAACTATACAAACTACAAACCACAAAACTTTTGATTTTAAATAAAGGCTTTTCTACTCCTTCAGCCATTTTGACAGAAACAAAATAAATTTTTTTCCTTTCTGAAAACTCAGGTGTCCGGGCAAGTATACGCGCACCTCAACTAGTTCTTGCCAAGGAGTTTTACATTAACATATCTTCCTTTCGGGCGTGTGTGACTACGTTTAATTTAGTTCAAGTAGGCAAACGTATTTATATCATTTAGAAGTTAAGTCATCAATCAAATGACCATTTGCGGATCAAAAAAAAAAAATCAAATGACCATTTAGAACTGATGGCAAAAACCCCTTGGAGGAGCCACGAAAACTCATTCTCATAATCAAGGCTTTTGTGCCTGGATCAAATTACCAACGGAACTCACTAAAAGTGCATTTAAAAAAGCTTTTAATCACAAGAAGCGGATTCCATCCTGTTAGAATAGTGGAGTTATGACGTTATTAATGTTTAGTTGCAAGGGAATTATTGTCCTTTCATGTAATAGGGTTTACTTAGGGTTTCTATGTTTTCCTTATATAATGATGTGATGGCCTCTTGTAACAAATACTCTGAATAATAGAATTTCTCTATTTCTAGTTTCACTACATGGTATCAGAGCATAAGATCTAGGCTTGTGGGATATTCGCTTTCCAGCGGGCGGCTTATGCCTCACCGCCGTCCGCCAGGCACTCATATATTCTATAACAAACCACAGAATCTGCACAGTAGTCGTATCTTCTTCCTCATCTTTCAGTTTTCTCTCTTCTAGTTTTATTATTTCTTCTTTTGATCCTTTCGTGCACACTGTTCATCGTTGTTACTGTTCATCACGCATGTTCACTGGTTTCATCGTACTGTTCACTCCTTTATCCAGTCTTTAGGGTTTTAAAGAGCCAAGGTTGTTTTTTTTTTTTAGACTTCAATCCCTCATGTTTGTTTTATTACAGTTTGGTCCCTAAACTTTGCAGTATTTGTTTTGGTCCCTGCTTTTGTAGCAGTGGGACAGTTTGGTCCCTATTTTTGTAGTAGTGTGACAGTTTGGTCCCTTGTGGATATTTCTCGGCTTTTGGTGAATTTATATGGGCAAGTCTTTGTCTCGTTATTTGGTCGTTAAATCCCCATTTGTTGTGCCACCGGCACCTTGTCTTGTTGTGATCCGTGTTGGATCCTTTGTTTATCTCTCCTCATGCAATTTTGGGGTTCGCACGTGAGGGGGAGTGTTGAAACTTGTCTCATATTTCTCCATTAGCAATTTCGTTCGTTGTTCCACTGCATTTGTTCGGGTACCGAAGTATTAGCGATTCTTCATTTTGGATTGGATCGAAGTTGCATTACCGCGCGGATTTGGCTTTGCTTTTTGGATTGTTTCAGTTGAAGATATCAGTCAGAGCATCTCATTTTCATCTCGGCAAACTCATGATGCTCTCCGTGCTCGCATCATGTGTTTGAGGGGGAGTGTTAGAATAGTGGTGTTATGACGTTATTAATGTTTAGTTGCAAGGGTATTATTGTCCTTTCATGTAATAGGGTTTACTTAGGGTTTCTATGTTTTCCCTATATAATGATGTGATGGCCTCTTGTAACAAATACTCTGAATAATAGAATTTCTCTATTTCTAGATTCACTACACATCCATGAATACTAACAATTTGATCTTGAGTCGGCCCACGAATACTAGATAAGTAACCTCATCTTTCTTGTACTTCTCTCAAGTACTGTAGCTTAGAAGCTTTTGCTGCGACCATTTAAACAGTCAAAAGCCTTTTAGTCATCCTCTTTTTACTTAATTCCCATAATGATTTGATTCCTACTATCGTCTCCATATACAGCTAGTTTTTCTTAATCGGACACGTACAGCTTGTTCATACGAGCATTCTCACACATTCCTTGTGCCTAATCCGTAGAAGATATTGTACACCTTATTCTTAGATTTCAATAAAACCAGTTTGTCAGTACCTTATTCTTAGATTTCAATAAAACCAGTTTGTCAGTTGACTCGGTCTCAATCTCTCCATTTTTGTGCATTACATACTCAAAAGAAATTTGGCCTTTTCGACTGTTATTACTGTAAAAAACATCAACATTCCACCAAAACTCAGCCTCTCAAATGATTTGCTGGATAGTATTAGTTCTTCACCTTCTAGTTCTGTGACCTAGTTCTCCGACCCAATTTCCCAGCTCCTCTTTTTTTCAGTACAGGCATGTTGTGCTACTAGTACAATACAGATGGAATACAAACCAAAGGCCTTCATGACACATATGGCCAGAATGTTGGTAATAAGCAAACAGATCCTCCAATAAAAAGGTATAATAATGTGATCAAAAGTATACCCTACAGTGAAAATTCTCCATGCCTTCGTTCTTCCAATATTTTTCAATTGCAAGGACACAAGCTGCTGTTCAATTCTTCTGTTGTTAACCTGTTAGATAGCTTGATATACATTGTCGGGCCCATTTCCTAATAGCTTATGCTTTTGGGACTACTAGTAACTTAACATGTTATTAGAGCTCAAGTTGCAAGAGGTCTTGGGTTCAAGACTCTCTGTTTGCATTTGTTCCCCGTTTGCATACTGCTTCTCCCTTTCGTAGTCTGTTCTGCTTAAATTTGTATCTCCATTTGTAAGACGGAGTTGCACTTGAGGGAGGGTATTAGATAGCTTGATATACATTGTTGGGCCCATTTCCTAACAGCTTAAGCTTTTGGGACTACTGGTAACTTAACATAACCAACTAGGGTAGCCTAGTTAGCCATCTTGTACATTCTCAAGTAAAAGGTCCAAAGCAAGAAACGATTATCATCTCTCCTTTATGGGAAGTCTTTCTTTGTTGGTTTATTTCTTTCCAATTATAGAATTATTTTTGGGCTATTGTTGTCTATTGGGGTTGTTTTAGTTGTGCGGACTCTCACATGGTTGATTTAGCATAGATGAATGTAATTCTTCTACTCCAACCAATTGGGGGAAAAACGTTTGTTATGTAGCGAGTCATAACCATGGAAGGACTGCTCATCTAAACCAACAAGTGAATCTAAACAGCTAAGTCATCAAAACCCACCTTCAGCAATTACAGAGCACAAATTAAAAGTTTGCAGCAGATAAAAATCAATACCTCTGTTCTTCCGGGCATGATTGGCTTCCCAGCATAGAGTTCAGCGAGAATGCAACCAGCACTCCACAAATCAACAGAAACTCCATAATCTGTAGCACCGAGTAAAAGCTCAGGCGGTCGATACCACAGCGTCACTACGCGGCTTGTCAAAGGTTGTTTTGGACTGGGGCGGCAAAATGTTGCCAACCCAAAATCACCTATCTTCAGATTTCCTTTATTGTCAATCAGAAGGTTTGAGCCCTTGATGTCACGGTGGAGTACCCCACGACTGTGACAGTGTTCTAGTCCACAAAATAGCTGCTGCATGTAACATTTGATCTGCAAGAGTGAAAGATTTTTCGTTCTTAAATAAATATCCCCAGTCCAGAAATATGGAAGGTGACTACGGATGACAATGAAAAGTAGAAACTGAGGATACCACCTATCTTTATGGCTTCAATGCCTGTAGAGACCCAGGATAGAAGAATCGCAAATGATCTTAATGAATTGTGTGTGCCCCGCTGCACACACAATACCAGTCAAACCCCCAAGCATAGATTTTAGAATTGTATGATTCTATGATTCACGATTTGTGTTGTACAATTCGATAAGATTTAGTGGATCATTGATATCAATAGGTGGCATGGATCGAAAAATAGCTGTGAATGTGAATCGGTTAATCAGTGAATCGGATTGGTGAATCGTTCGATTCACTTTGGATTTGCTGCATGTAATTTTGCTCTTTTTTTGCACTTTTTGGTTGGGCAAAGGACTCAAAACTATTTTCTGAAATTTTTTTGGTACTAGTATAAGTCATCTTTTGTCATTTTTTCTCCTTATTTACTAAAAAAATGATTTCTCTCTCCTGTGGTATTATAGGTAAACATCGAGGGAAAATTTCCTTTGAGAGTAAATCGAGAAAGGCAAAGTCAAGATGGCATACAATAGCCTTACAGACTTTTGAAGGGTTTGTACTTGTAACTCTTCCAACAAAAACGCCATACTAAGATTCACAAATCCATGTCTCTTGCAAGTTGCAATAGAAGCATCTCACCTAACATCCACACGTGATAATCAATTCATCATTTAAACCAAGCTTTTTCTATTGATTTAGGGCTAAAATTTCCTTTTATACTATTTATTTTTGTCACCAACATGCAAAAATGCACTTTCCAATTTCAAGAATCAGAATGATTCGAGATTCGATCCGATTCACAATTGACAAAATTGCCCCCAAGCCCTAAGCACATGTACTAAAAGGTTTTGTGTGGCTACAATTTGAAAGTCATGCAATAAAACAACTGCCCGCTTTCTGGTCGATATGTTGGTTTTCAATGATGTCACGTAAACCATGAGCTAAAGTTACGTTCTGCCTTATCCTCTGTAAACAAAACACCAAATAACTAAGAGACATCTAAATGAACATCATCAAACCAAAGCTTCTCTCTCTAAGAAAAAACCCTAGCCCCCTTCTCTCTTCCTTTCCCTCTCTCCCCCTAGGGTTTTCACCACCCTTATCCGGCGGCGGGAAGGGAGGGCTGTTTTTTCCTTCCTCTCATGTGATAGTTGTTCTCGCTTTCAATAGCTCCTGCCTCCTCCTTTCTAGTGAGGGCTTTCTCTCACGATCTCATATATGAGAGTTTCTTTGTGTTTTCCTTCTTTTTCATTTCTCTCAGCTTCTCCTTCATCATTGAGGAGCCGTTTCAGGTTCCAACAATGGTGGTAGTGATGGTTCTTTGACAAGGCGGTGGTTGTGGTGGTCTGATGACGAATCAGATCAGTTGGATTGGCTTGCCAATCAGTGTGTACGTGGCTATTTAGAATACCCAATGCCTTAATTGGCAAGGGCGTGGCGGGCTGCTTTGGAGTTTGCAGGGACGTTGGGAATGGATTTGTTCACGGTCCATGGGGACGCGCATCAGTTGAGCAAGATTCAAGGCAATGAAATGGTGTGGCGGGTGGATGTGGAAGTCATTGTTGAAGATATATATATCAGAAGGTTGACCCAACAGTTTATTTCGATCGGCGATCGGCTAATGTGGTTGTGCACAAGTTTGCATGTTTCAGGGTGTGAGGTTCTGGTGTTAAGACTTGGGAAGCTAGACCTCTTGTTTGGTTATTATTTGCTTTAGGGAAAGCCGGAAAGACAATTCTTCGCCAATACCCTTTAGCTTTCCTTTAGCTGCTACTTATTCCTAGTCCATGCCCAATCAGAGGTTAATGTTTTGGGTTGATTGTTATCAATAAAATTATTCTACCTTTTTGGCCAAAAAAAAAACAAACAGATATGAGTAGTTACAAAAAAAAAAAACACCAAATATCAGGAAACAACAGAGCTTAACTTCTGGTAAAGACTCAAGTTTACCGTCACAAGTTTGGTGAACCCTAGAGTTATACTTAAGAGTTTCAAACTACTGGCACACCGAAGTATGAGAAAATAGCTCATGCCTGTGGTTCAGTAAACTTGACAATGGGTGATGCCACAAGTCCAGCGAGATCATGCTCCATATATTCAAATACAAGGTATAAATTGCCTGACACCCTCGAAGTGACCAGTCCTTCAAGCCTCATGACATTTGGGTGATCAAGTTGACGCAGAATAAGGATTTCTCTTGCCATAAACCGAACACTTTCTGGGTCCATGTTGACAAAACGGACCTTCTTTAAGGCAACAATTTTTCCAGTCTCAAGGTCACGTGCCCTGTAGACACTGCTGTAAGTCCCTTGTCCAATCTGCATCATTTGCATGTTGGTTAAAGCTAGTGACAGAAACGGATAGAAACATGGCAAGCATAAACAAAAGTCGTAGAATAAGAAATATACTTTAGAGTTTAGAGTTTAGATGACTTCAAGTCGCATACTAGGTTCGAATATGTTTTGAACAAATCGAAGTCAGACAACTTCAACTTGATGACTTTCGAATTGAAACCCATCATATTAATCACATGTTAAGATTTAAAACCTGACAATTGACATCAGTCAACCCTCTAATAAATAACAGTCCAACAACAAAATGTGGAAAGACTGAAGTAGCCAATATGGAATCGCGTCCTTGATTAATTACATAACTACTAGCTCAAAAGTAAAAGAATTTCAGAATAATTATAGGACGTATACATATTTAAGATAGAGGACATGGATATGTATTCCCAAAGATATTGCACTCTTTCACCGAAAAGAACCATGTATTGCATCTATCTAAGCCATGAACAGCTCCTTATTTCTTTCTTTGCTGTTTATAATCTACTGATACCAATACACCCCAATTCTAAGTTATACTAGTTGTTTCTGTTTTCTCTTGTTGGGCAAAATCATTGAAGATTATTTGGAGTCTTGGAGAGGAAACAATCATTTAGAACTTGAACCAATTTAAGACAGAAAAGAGTTCCTCTTATATGAAAGCTTGCAAACTTGCCATCTTGGCAAATGTGAACCAAAACCCGTCACCCCGGAAGTGGAAAAGGAAAAGGAAAGAAATATCGAGTGTACAAATGAACAGTAAGAAACCTCAGTTCCAAGAAATCATATCTTCTACCAAAACATTCATGCAATTTCCTATTAAGTGGTGAATGAAAGAACTAAGAACATAACAACTACAAAGTGCACCATCACAAGTGAAACAAAAGTGCAACACATACAGAACTTAATATGGTAGAGTTAAAAGTTTTGAAACTTAAATAGACCTTGTCCAATTTTTCAAATGAAGCTGCCTTTCGAGGTACCCACCCTTTGATAGCTTCCCCAGCCACTGCAGTCAGCCAAGAAGGCCACCCTGCAGGAACTTGTGCTCCATCAACTCCACCACTAATGCTAAACACCCGAGATATCTGCGAGGGTCCACAGCTCACACCACCATTTTCCATTGTCGCACGTTTTTGCAAATTGGGTTTGTCAACAACCAAGGCCTTCTTCTTGTCCCCCTCATCCCACACTGTTGGGGTGGAAACATTCTCCAAAGTGACCTCTGTTGATATTAGCCTTGCAGTTGCTTCATTACCCCCATTATCAACCTCAACTATAACTTCATCTCTCCTAGTGGAAGCAACAAACCTCTTGGTCGATTTCTTGGATTCTTTCTCCCTTACATTATCAACATCAGAAGTTCCTCCTTTTGAGCAAATGCAGCCCATGGTGCACCAAATTCACAGTCCCCTAATTTGACTCTCCACACAAAAACCCTATTTGGCCACACCTCATGCGATGTTGGGATTCAAACACATTCCCCTGAACAACCCCACCCCAATGATGCAATTAATTCTTCAATCTGAATCAATGTACCATCCAATATGCACTACTAACGAAACAATTGCACCTCAATATGAAGTTTCCAAATGGGTTAGTGCTGGAAATTGACGAAACCAATGATCGAATTACACGAAATTGTTCCCAGATCATCAACAACTTCAATCCTCACAATAATAAATATTCAATCAAAAGCCCGTCAGCAAAACCAATGTCGGATTCAAGGAAGGGTGCAGGGAGGCCACCGCACCCCCTAATAATAAAACACACTAACAATCGGTTTGATGATCGCAGATCAAAAAAAAAATTCGGTGTGATGATCTTGCAAAACCCTAGTCCAGGTACAAAATTCGCAACAACTTGCAAATAAAATACGAATCTACAATCAACAAAGATGCAATTCGATCAATGTAAATGCACATTGATACAGAATCGAGAATGCAAGCCACAAACAAACGGGAAATTGCAATCTCAAAGTAGGTTAACGGAAGGGGTGGGCGTGAGTTAGGGTTCAGAAATTTCCTAAAGCCAATTGAGTCGAGCCTTTGATTGATTGAGTTGGAATCCCAGCAACGGACGACTGAAGATATTGCACCAACTGAATTCCGGTAATCCAAGTGGGAGATTCGACAACGTATCCTGATACAGAAATTCTAGAGAGAGACAGAGAGAGATGGCGAGTGATTTTCGAATGGGAAAATTACCGGAAAGAGGAGGGCCAGGGCCTTATTTACCACTTCAATGGTCTCCACTCTCCAAATCACCAATATATGGTATTCCTTATTTTAATCACCAACACATGGTAACCATGACCAGAAAGGACTCTTTTGCCCTTTCATTAAGACGACGTCATCCCACCCAAACCTCCTCTTCGGCTCTTCCTTTTCTTTCTGTTTCTCCACTGGTATGTAATCTCTCATCTTCCTCTCTTTAGGGTTTGTTCCCTCTTCCTCTCCTCTGTGCTCCCATCCTCGGAACTCAGAAGACTTGCTCCTACCCCGACACCTTACCTTGTTCCCCAACTCCCTCATTCTGCTAGAAACGCTACCTTCGAATCAATTTCAATCGTCCACACTTCATCAGAGCTGATTCGTAGTCAATCGTCATCAGGTAAGTTTTCTACGGATTAGGGGTTTTGGAGTAAATGGTAGTGTAGATTGAAACACATACCATTTTTCTGGGTAGAGATCTGAAACACATACGAATCATGTGACTATGCATCTCCTCATACTTGACTAGTTTTGAATAGAGATCTATACGAATTTTCATAATTCATGTGGCGTGAAACACAAGCCTAATTTCTCCTTGGGGTTTTTGTAACTGGATTTAGGTTCCGTAGTTATGTATTTGCTTCGAATTTTTCCTTGATTTTGTTTTTTCTTTCTATTGGTGGTGAATGATTGACGGAACACAACCTGCATGCCTTGTGTCTATGCTATTCTAGTGTTTCATGGAATGAATTTTCAAGATATATTTGATGACCTTACAAAATTAGCTATGCCACTCTTGTTTATTTCGAATGCCACGCCAGCACGCCGCAAGTAATGTGTTTGATGAAATGCTCGTGCGAGACGCATACTCTGTTGGAAAAGATAAAATGAAACCATTGAAATGGCTTTTTGTTTGAACTTTCTAATGATGATAACGATAATCCAAATGATGATGAAAGTAAGAGTAACTGGATTATTTTCCCATGGAACATAATTGGGTGGTTGTTAATTGAAGCAAAGCTGCAACAATTAGGCTTTAAGTAGAAATTAAGTCATAAGCGCATATTGATCCCAGATGCTTTTACAAATATAGATCACTCTATCTCAAATGTGCTTGTATTGACTACTATTGAGGGCCATACAAATTAAGGATTTTGATTATCACTTTGAAGATGATTTTCTTTGCATTACAAGTATCATTAGCTATTTCTTTTTCTGAGAGAAATCAGAATTTGTCCTTTTGTTTTTTTTTTTCAGGTACAAGGAAGCAAAGCTAATGGGTGAAAATAGCTGCATTCATCGCTTTGTTTCGAATGGTAAGATGTTGATTCTCTCTTAACATACACTTATTACTGTTTGACTTCTAAATTAGATAGACTGATTTAAGGAATCCTTACTGTCCATTGCGAAGGGAATGTCATGGGTGGTACCCCCTTCTATTTGAGGGAGTCAATAGAGGTTTGGGAGTCGAAAGGTCAATGTTGTATCTGTAGAATCTATATCTTGTAGTTTACATATGCTGGTGCTTTGTCTATTGGTTGTCTGCACAAAATATTCTGTTGTGGAGGTTGCAAATTTCTGTTTTTCCAGTTTGGATATGTTGTTTCAGGTGGTGCTTGTTTGTTGATGTAGTCTTTTGTTATTTGGGAGGCATTTCCTAGAGTGCTATTTTTCTCCCATTGGACTGCTCTTTTTCACATAAGGGTTGCAAAGTTCTAGTTTTATTTTCTCATTATCTTGAGCTTTGATCAAGTCAGATTAATCTTCATGCTACCTGAGGCTTTGCTTTTACAGATTCAAGTATTAAAGAAGAAGATGACATTTTTGTGTAGAATCTGAACTATTTGAGGATGTACACACAAAACTCAGTCAGCTCCTGCAATTTCTATTTATTTTTTGTGGCTCTTATGGTTTGGTCATTTAGTTGCACACTCCTTCAATCAAGCTGTTGTTGCTTATATGGGATCTCTATTTGTTTCTGCTTTGGTCATTAAGTTGGACATGCTTTATTCCAACCAGTATTTGGGAAGTAAATGAAATTTTGTTACCTTTTTCTAGCTAGTAGCTTGGGAATCAACTCCCATGCCCTATAGTTTCGACAGATGAGGAAACATACACATCGACTCAAATGCTCATACCATGACATAACTGCTGATCCAAATGACAATGTTGGCCATATTGACTAAATTGACATTGGCCAATATGTAACTCATTTTACTTTCTTTGCTTTTATCTTGGTTGATACCTTATCAATCTTTGGGCTCGCGTAAGCATATGAACTGCGAGTGTTGGCCTAGATAGCTCTCTCGTAGTGTTGGCCATTTTTTATTATTGCTTTGAATAGGACAGTGCATGCTTGTGTTCTTGCCATGTTATCTCATAGTGTTGGTCATTGTTATTATCTTCTTATTTTTTTGAACGGATAATGTTATGTACTAAGTCTTCTTTCTTGTAATTTTATAGGTCGATTGGTTGAAAGAGAAGATTGATACTTCATCCCTTTTGCCGAAGATGGCGATATGATCATGTGCTAGTGTCGGTTGGGCATTGTTCAAGCCTTTTCCTTGACGCATATTACTTCTTGCCGTCACACTTTGTAGTCCACTTTTGGATATATATGTTTAAGGGTAGGCCTGGAGTCCATTGAATTTTCTTCATTTTAAAGTTAGCATGTATAGTACCCAATGTTGATGAAGTACAATTTTATTTTTGGTTTTGTATGGAATGTTGTGACTATATTGCTACTGAATGGGTATTAATTAGATTATCTAGTTCTTTTTCTATGAGCTTAGTTGGAATGATATCAATGATTCAATGTTAGTTGGACCTGCTACGTTTTGAAGCTTATATTGGCTTTTGAATGTGAAAGTTCTGAAGGTGCATGGAGTTCATTTACTGCAAGTTGGCTCTCATTTAATGTGGTCCTTTAGTTGGACTATTTCTTGTTAATGCTTGATGTAAATCTAGGCTACAATTAGCCTTTTATCGTATGTCTCCTTTCCCTCTTTCTAGAGGGGATTGAAACATTCGTTAATTAGATCTTTTAGCGCTGTGTAGCCTTTTGGCATAGGTGTACTCATATTTATTGTAATTTTTTATTTTGTTTTGTGTTCCTCCTGGGGTATGACCCTTGTAGGCCGTATATTCGCTTAGGCTTTTTTTTTTTTTTTCTATTTCAAGGTGGTTTATCCAAAAGAAAATATTAAATTGAGAAATGGTAAGATTCCAATTGGTAAGGACAAAACATGAGTAATATTTACTATTAAAAATTGGACTAAACATGAGTAATATTCAATTGAGAAGCACGATGGTTAAGAGGTACAACAAGGTACAACAATTTAACATAACCTCCACCTAACTAAACATGAGTAATATTCGCTTGGTCTTGGTCTTGAAAGAACCACCACCTAACTTTCCATGCTTACCACTTGCCCAAAAATATGACGTGCTCTTTATACAACAAACATATGGTCCACAAAGACATACAATGTAGTCTTTTAGCAATATGGACTTGGTCTTGAAAGAACCTCCACCTAACTTTCCATGCTTACCACTTGCCCAAAAATATGACGTGCTCTTTATACAACAAACATATGGTCCACAAAGACATACAATGTAGTCTTTTAACAATATGGACTTGGTCTTGAAAGAACCTCCACCTAACTTTCCACGCTTCCCACTTGCCCGAAATATGACGTGCTCTTTATACAACAAACATATGGTCCACAAAGACATACAATGTAGTCTTTTAGCAATATGGACTTGGTCTTGAAAGAACCTTCACCTAACTTTCCACGCTTACCACTTCTCCAAAAATATGACGTGCTCTTTATACAACAAACATATGGTCCACAAAGACATATAATGTAGTCTTTTAGCAATATGGACTTAATCTTGAAAGAACCTCCACCTAACTTTCCACGCTTACCACTTGCCCAAATCTATGTCCACACAGACATAGAGTGTAGTCTTTTAGCAATATAGACTTGGTCTTGGTCTTGAAAGAACCACAAACTTTCCACGCTTATACCACTTGCCAAAAAATATGACGTGCTCTTTATACAATAAACATATGGTCAACAAAGATATAAAGTGTAGTCTTTTACCAATATAGACTTGGTCTTGGTCTTGAAAGAACCACCAACTTTCCACGCTTATACCATTTGCCAAAAAATATGACGTGCTCTTTATACAATAAACATATGGTCCACAAAGATATAGAGTGTAGTCTTTTACCAATATAGACTTGGTCTTGGTCTTGAAAGAACCACAAACTTTCCACGCTTATACCACTTGCCAAAAAATATGACGTGCTCTTTATACAATAAACATATGGTCAACAAAGATATAAAGTGTAGTCTTTTACCAATATAGACTTGGTCTTGGTCTTGAAAGAACCACCAACTTTCCACGCTTATACCATTTGCCAAAAAATATGACGTGCTCTTTATACAATAAACATATGGTCCACAAAGATATAGAGTGTAGTCTTTTACCAATATAGACTTGGTCTTGGTCTTGAAAGAACCACCAACTTTCCACGCTTATACCACTTGCCAAAAAATATGACGTGCTCTTTATACAATAAACATATGGTCCACACAGACATAAAGTGTAGTCTTTTAGCAATATGAACTTGGTCTCGGGTAAATTAAAATTTGGTCATTACAGATAAAAAGTGTAGTCTTTAGGAACCATAGACTGTTTTTCATATATGACGTGGGACATGATTGTCTTTTTTGATGTAATAGAAGAAAGTCGTTTTGTATCTTTTTAGTTGCCCTTTTTGGCCCAAATAAAGTTGGTTGAGGTTGCATGGAAGATAGGTCCCATTGGGGAGACGTAAAAGCTCGACAAAATACATAATATAATTTAAACCGAATAGGCCAATAAAATACATATTCCCTACATATAATTGGGTTTTTGTCAATTGGGTTTTTTTTTTGGTCAAACGATATACATCAATGGAGGTTAGCAGGGTGTTAATAAGTTAGCTAAGAGGCTATTCATAACCCTGAAACCCCAAACCTGCTCTCCGTAGGAGTCGAATCTTGATCACCACTAGGAAGAGATGAGAACAAACCACACGTGGTCACACTGGGGAGGAGAACCAATTGTTTATTTACATGGATCAAGTCATTTCCCATTCAATCTCAATCAATATTGTCTGAGGTATAAAATGACAAATCATTTAATTACAAAGGAATACGTTGTGTATGAGTGAGGACCAATTGTTTGTTCACATGGACCAAGTTAATGGCTGTTCAAAAAGCTACATAAATAATGAAGATAATTGCAACCAAACAAGTTACTAGCCATTACTCATTCATTACTGTGAAAGGAAAAATTCATGGAGTCTGATACATGACAAAAGCTATTCTAGAGGTTCAAAACATACTTAGAACTACCAAATGGTTACAGACTTGAAATCTTAATAAGACAGTCTCCCTACGAAACTATAAAAACAAAACTGAAACACCAAATTTTCTTCATCATTCGTCTAACTTCAAATTCTCTTTATCACAGTAAAAAGATGTCTTCAATATCATCAAATAAACCTGCAAATACAATAATGCCAAATGGACGTGTTAACATTGCGACAAAAAAAGAACACACTTGAAGAAGAAAACACAACAAGAAGAGGGAAACAAGAACCATGAAAGAACCTGAAATAACAGAGTACATTTCAAGTGATCCATTGTCTAATTTGTTTCGTAGCTTATTGGCTTGAGATTCGATTGCCCATTCAGTTCCGTAGGGAAATCAAGATACTCGTATTCATCTTTTCAGACATGTCGAATGTAAAATCAGCATACCTACTTGTTCATTCATCATCTCTTTATTGGTATCACAATTAAAGGGACTCATAGACAAAGGTATCAACTACACCACCGAGATACCACAAATACTCGCAAACAATCAATCAGTCGATAAGTCTCATTATAACAAGGTTTACTCGAATGAACCTAGAGAGAAATCCTACTAACGAGAGGTCAATTGAATAAGGATTCACAAATCAATCATTGGAAGTCAATTGAATAGCTTGTGATAGTGTATGAGGTGTTACAAGGGTGTTAGAAGTGTCCGGGGTTCAAAGCAATCGAAGTAGTGATACAGACTATTTTGTAACAGAAGTGTTGTAGATTAGTATATGAGAACAAGGGTATGACGTCAAAGGGACAAATATAGTACCCTTGCCCCCTAAGAACCATGGTAGTGGCGCAAAAGAACTCATGTACAAGTGCCAACACAAACGTGAAAACGTGCAGCTGATGTAATCCTTCTATTAATAGGAGGGGTACCTTTCCCTGAGTACAAGAAGAATCAATGATATGCCACCATTAGTTGTTGTAATGAGAGCTTATAAAATACATTATACAGGGAACTATGAATCACCCAAGCTAATTAGAAAACCACCCAAGCTGACTTCATTCGAATTCATATAAATCAGCCAATTAGAACTTCATTAACAGGGAACTATGAAATCAACAATATACTAATATAGTTCGTTGAGACATATCTACAAACACAAGGAAGCACTTAACAGGAAAAAAAACACATTAGCCGAACTATGATGGACACAGATAGCACTAATTACTCATCTTGTTATAGTTTTATTAAACCCATGAAACGATTCCATTTCCTAATATTAAGTGGAAAAAGATAAGACGAGGTGGACGAAAAGCAGCAGATATAACCTGAGAGAGAAATAGAATATAAGTTGTTGCTCTCGTTCAAACGAAATCATCTCGAAATCTCGGCAGAAATTGTGAAGCTACTTCACGAATTAATAGATATATTTGGAAACATCATGTAAACTTAATGAATTAATGCAACTTCCTGTAACTGTAAGCATCAAGATCAAGAAGAGGGAACATATATTTGGATAATGGATGTCTTCTCAAAATCTTGTTTATGGTCGGTATGCTCAATAAAATTTGCCTCAAAAACACCTACAAAGTTTTACCAACTATTCAAGACTTGTTATAATCTGAAATTACTGGAAAATTTTCCTAGCGAATAAGATTCAACATTCAGCTACAAAGCAAAGCATTCAAATCTATACTACTCCAGAAAAACAAAACTATGACACGAAGCACAAAAATAAAACACAAAAAATAAGTATCACTGTACCCAAAAAAGAAACAAGACCCAAGATGCAACTCTTGCTTCATTTTCTTCCATTTTCTCGTAAACCAAACAAGAAAATCGAGAAAGCAGATGATATTTACCAAGATAATCAACGGGGATTCTCGAGTTACAAAATCATCTAGTAGGCATGAGAGTGTCGAAATCTCGCCCGTAAGGAGGACAATCGGCACGCGCAAAAGTACCGAAGAAATTGTTGGTCCCGTCGTCGACGATCGAGTTTATTTACCCCCACTTGTTGCTGGGTTTGCCTTTTCAGAGAGAGAGGAACATAGAAAGAAGATAAAAAGTTGGGAAAAGTTCTTCAAATAGTCATTTGGAACAACATTGAACAAGTTTAAAAAAACAAAGAAGACAAGATGCTATGCCGATTCCATGTACAAAAATAGTTCTATTCATTGCTTCCGAAGGGAATGCTCGAGAACCAACCTTAATCGTCAACACAATACGTCCAACTCCACAACTCTTTGATCCCTCCACCGCTTCTCCAAACCGTCTACCACCGGTCCATCTGACCCCAAATCGCTAACAAGAACCGTTCTACAAAGAGAGAGAGAGAGAGAGAGATGAGGTGAGAGGAGGTTCCCAGGAGACATTAGGGATTTGGGAGGAAAATGGGTGTTAGGGTTTTTTTTGTTGATATATATGGGAGGGTATAATTGTCAATTCAACTTCTCACACCATGTCTTGGTGAATACTTTTCCTTGTGTCATCAAGGTGGTGATTTGGAGAGTGGAGTCCATGAGGTGGTGAATAAGGCTGGTCTGCACTGCCTGCCGGTAATTTTCCCTTTTTGAATCTGGCAAGGCCCTAGAAATGCGAGAGACCGAAGAGAGAGGACATGGAGCTTACGTGAGAGCATCTCCACTCCATACTCAAATTTGTATTCAAATTTGAGTAAAAGTTTGGGTAAAAACTTGATTTGGTATTGTGTGTAAAAGTTTGGGTAAAAACTTGATTTGGTATTGTGTGTTCCAATGGGTAAATTCAAATTCAAGCACAATTATGCACAAATTTGAGTAAAAACTTTACTAATGGCAATATTGTAAATTTAAATGTGTGAAATTTGCTTTCAAAAATTTGAGTAAGAGTTTGAGTCTTAAAAAAATTTAAGTCTAAATTTGAGTAAAACTCAAATTTGGTATAAGTTTGGGCAAGGAGTGGAAGAGGGTTTTGGATGATTTCTAGCTAAATTTGAATTTGGTCAAAATTTGAGTAAGAAGTGGAGATGCTCTGATGTCTATACAGACACATTCTTTTTCTATCTATTAGCGTTCAACCATTCTATTCTATGCACAGGCAACATTTACGGAAGAGATTAATTTATATGCCCAATACATGTACATGACATAATAGGTAGCTTGTGGACCTAAATCATATATGCATAATATATCTAACATGACATAATGGAAGCATGTGAGCATTAATTTAAACACATTTAATGACATTCAAGCTATACGATAAGCTTTGTTCGGTTGTGGGTTTGAAAAATTTTTGGGTTTGGTTTTTGGGTAATGAGTAAGGAGAGAAAATAGAATAATAATTGGGGATAGGGATAATGAGTGGAGAGAGATAGAGAGAGAAATGAGATTAATGATTGGATATAAGGGTAATGAGTGAGGAGAGAAATGAAAGTAATGATTGAAAATATAGGTAATGAGTGGATTTGGGTTTGGAAAATTTTTTCCAAACCCACAACCGAACAAGGGCTAAAGAAACAACACTTGTTACGACAATAATAAATAGTAGTACTCTCATACCCATATAAACTAATCACCAAAAATAAAACAAAGTCACATATTCACAAAATGGATAGCAAACATGTAGAGACCCGTATTTAATTTCAATAATTTTAATGTTAGAATAAAATTAGAGTATTGAGGTAAAGAGAAAATGTGATTTGAATATGTGATTTGGGTTGAATGTGATAGAATTTGGAAGTTTGGGGTGCAATTGTAATTGATGTGTGTGGTGGTATAAATAGGTGAGAGTGAGTGGTAGAGAATTATTTTTCTCCCACTCACGTCCCTCTCTCGCCCGATCCCTCTCTCTCGGCTCTTCGCTCTCTCTCTCTCTCTCTCTCTCTCTCTCAAACTCTCACATTCCAACACCCTAAAATACTTCGAACCCACCTCGATCCGCCGTAAGGTTTTCGCATTCAAGTGTTCTAGAGCTTGGAAATTCGTGGGTTTGAGCTCGAAGAGGAGTATTCGGTTCATTCAAGGAGTTCGAAGCTAGGGCTTGCTTGATTGAGCTTGGGTTTCGTTCTTCGACTTCGAGGTAGGGATTTCTCACTTCTATTATATGTTTATGTGTTGATTTGGTGTTTGAATCGTGCCCTAGATCGTTGGTTTCGTTGTTGGAATCGTTCTTGTGAAATCTGAAAATCGTGCACTGAAAATCCAAGTCCTACCGGTAGAAGTTTTGGCCCTACCGGTAGAAATGCTGTCCAGTAGTGTCATTTTGTGAAATTCTGGTCTCCTACCGGTAGATAATGAAAAATCAGCATTTTTGGAAAAACTTCGAACGAGCATAACTTTTTCATCCGAACTCCATTTTGGGCAAATTTTATATCGAAATTCATGTACCGGAGATCTACTTTCCAATGGTGCTGGTCTCATCTCCCAATTCTTAACCGATAAGGTTCGGTAGCCAAAATAAGATAGATATGGTCGTATATATTGGGAAATCCTTTTTCCTTAGGATCGTTTGGGGGAGACACGGATGTTCTTAGGTTCTCTTGAGTATTTAATTGAATGGTTTGACGAGGCTAGTGGTGCACTTAAGGCTTTATAGTGGTCGTTGGGTTCCGTACGAGTCTTTTGACACCGAAACGAGATTTTAGAGAACATAACGAATATAGGTGGGCGAAGGTTGTGTGTGCTGACATGCGATGTGAAAGATGAACACGTTGGACACTTTGCTAAGTTAAACAATGCTAGGAGTAAATACATGAGACATTTCCCTCACGATTGATGTGTGGTACACCTCTTGCGCAGTTTGAACGGTTTAAAGAGTTGCTATGATGAAATCTATGAATCGTCATGAGTAAGTGCCCTTTTGTTGTGTAATATGTACAAGTTTAAATAGTGATATGAGAAACTAATGGCGTAATGATATTGAGTTGACTGAGGTGAAATTATACGTACTACTTCTATGTGAATAAGTCTTCATTGTGAGTTCCCTATATGTGATTGAGATGGATGACTAAATTGTAAAGTGTACCGGAGGAATTGTGGTATGGTGACCTATGATATGTGACTTGAATTAGCTCCATCAGCGAGGGAGGTACAAGTGGGGGTATCGGGATCCCTTAAATGACCCGGCAGGAGCTTTTGCTCATGGCACAGAACGATAAAGGAATTGTGACACGATGTGAATGTAAAAGGGGTATCATTGTGAAAGTGTGATTGATATGAAAGACATTGGCGTTGCGATTCTTTGATTATGATAGTTTCATAAGTTAAGATATCGGGTTGGTGATCTGAAATAAGATGAGGGGCAGTGGCAGTCATGAGAGAATCGTATAGACAGTAAGTCCTCGTGGTTGAACTAGAGTCGTGGTGTGTAGTCATGGTACCTCATTGATGTCGTTGACGTTGGGACAATTACTAGTCGTGTTTTGTTTCTCCGTTGAGATACCGTATCTTGTTTCTGTTGTTCATTCTACCTGTCATCCCATTTGCATATAATGGTTGTGTCGATTTCTCTACTGGGCTAATGTAGCTCAACCTATCATTTTTCAGGTATGAGCCCGGAGCAGTAGCTGGGAGCGAAGTGCATGCATTCACGTGCATATTTTCGAAAGAAGTGGTAAAGGAAACTCATGGATATTTTGATAAAACATGTATTGGGAATGTAATAGTACCTTAACTCTATTTCTTTTAATGATGTAATATATTCAAACTCTTGGAGTTGGATCTGTAATTTAATGACCAGGACATGGTGAACTCTTTTGGGGTATTATGTAAGATAATGTGCGGAGTTTTATTTATGAAAAGTTATCTTTATTTATGTTGAAAATCGAGGGCGTGACAAAACATGTATGAAATAGGTCTTATTTCTTTAGTTCAAATAGATGTTTTATACAAACTGCTGATTTTATAATTTTACTGCCCATTCAACGCATTACCACCCAGAAGATTGTTAGCAACAAAATTAGTCAAAAAAAAAAGTTCACATATGGAGCAATAAATTAAAATTTAAAAAAATGGTAAATGGGACTATAACAAAAAATACTCCCTTCGTCCCAATTTAAGCTTTTTAAGGAGACAAAAGTGTTGCTCTAAATTTCCAAAGTTAACCTTAAAAATTGGGAAGTTAATTATATGTATTTAAAATTGCTTATATCTTTTATTATGGATCTCAAAAAATATGAAATATGGATCTTGTTTGATAGATCTCAATTGGTTTCATTATACAAAGTTTTCAAAATCATGCAAAATATTATAAATTGAAAGATTTTGTTAATTTGAAAATGATATAAATATCAAAAACTATCGCATCAATTAGGAAGAAAATGTTACTTTTTAGGGGTAAAATTGGAAGTTTGGCATGATGGTTATTTTTAGAAAGTGGATATTTACTTTGGAATATCCCAAAATAGAAACGTGGACACTTGGGACAAAGAGTAGTTTTCTGCGGGAGATGAATGTACTAACAAAAATAGGATTTTTGCACCATCAATTGTTTGGGTTTGAATTTGGGACAAACGTGGGTTTTATGGGGTGTGTGGTTTTGAATATGGGACACCTTTCTCTCTCCAGCCAGCCCCTCGTTTTACGAGAAATTATCGGCTGGTCCTATTTTTGTTGTTGCTGTTTCTTGCTAATCCTGTTTTATAGCGGAATCCCGTTCGACCCCTTTTTAAATGTGCTTTTATAATTCTACCCTCGTTTTAATGTTTTTCTTCTGCTCCATCACTTGCTGACGGCCGGCAAGTACTCCATCACTTCATTTACGACGACGACGGCGAGGATTATAGGGAGAGGCAAGGATTATAGGGAGGAGTTGATCAACGGCAATTGAAACAGTGATCCAACAGAACATTTTACCATCGTAAGCAATGGTGAGCAAATTATAATCATCGAGTGATTTAAATCATTACAGTTGCTCAATCAGTTCTCTTGACGATGGTGTTGTATCTCATGTTGGAAGTCCTGGTGGTGGATCTCTGGTGGATCTCACGATCGGTTTGGAAGTCCTCCTGGATCTCAAGTTCGAAGTCGTGATGGATCTCATAAGGGGTGTCTCATAAGGAGTGAATTCTAAGGATGTGAATTCTATCAAATAGGGCATGTGAATACTATTAAATATGGGTGAATTCTGTTTTTAGGGGGTGTGAATTCTATCAAATGGGGGGGGGGGTGAATTATATTTTTAGGGGGTGTGAATTGTGTCCAACAGGGGTTTTTAATTATGTTTTTAGGGGTGTGAATTCTGTCAAATAGAGTATGTGAATTTTGTTTTTAGCCGGTGTGAATTTTGTCATATAAAGCATGTGAATTTTATTTTTAGGGGTGTGAATTCTGTCAAATAGCACATGTAAATACTATCAGTATGAGATAAGATAGGATTCTGTTTTTAAGGGGGTGAATTCTATTTTTAGGGGTGTGATTTCTTTCAAGTAGGGGGGTGAATTCTGTTTTTTGGGGGTGTGAATTGTGTCCAACAGGGGTTTTGAATTCTGCTTTTAGGGGGTGTGAATTCTATCAAATAGGGCATGTGAATTCTGTTTTTAGAGGGTGTGAATTATGTTAAAATAGAGCATATAGGGCATGTGAATTTTGTAATTCGGTCAAATAAGGCATGTAAATTCTATCAAATAGGAGTGAATTGGGATGTGAATTCTGTTTTTAGGATTTAAATTGTGTCCAATAGGGGTTTTGAATTCTACTTTTAGGGCGTGTGAATTCTGTGAATTCATACCCCATGTGCACAATTCACACCTCAAAATTACACAATTCACACCCCAAAACAATATCATAGATTTAACAACTCCAGAAAAAAGCAATAATTCACAAACAAGCAAGCATTTAATCTGGATAAAAAAAACAAACAAACACCTAATCAGTCGACCCCAACCCGATCAATCATCACAATGAACCAATACGGAATATCAGAAACTCAATTAATACTAGAAATTAACCAAATCGATTGTGTTTAATTGGTTGTATCCTAGTGGACTTTGCTTGAGATCTTGGTAGACTTGGGACTTGGAGCACAGCCATGGACTTGGATTGAGAACGCCAGATCCTCTGGGCGGCAGTTGAGGCACGTGAACGTGGAGAGCGGCCACGATGAGGAGGAGCTGCGATGGGCGGCGCTAAAGCGGCTGCTAACGGACACGAACACGAACACGAGAGGGAGAGGGAGAGGGAAACGGGGCGGCGATGTACAAGAGCTGGGCGAAGAGAAGATGAGCGACGAACTGTTGGAGACGATGAACGGGGGTTATTTTTGGCAGATCACTTAAAACAGGCCTGGACGAGTATAGGTTGACGCGAGCTGGGCCTGGACCTGGACAGGTAGGGATTGACAAAACAGGGCTGGCGAGTCAGAACCCCTTGTTTTACTCTATCTCCTAGCCACGTTTCCCACTTTCCCAATTTTTGTTGATTAAAAAAATTTGCGCACAATTTTATGGGTAGAAGCAAAGGAAGAGAATTCGCAAGCCATGTTATGCAAACATATCGTACAAATATGTGGATACAAAATTGTATTGGAATTGACATTTGAACAATGGATGAGCACTGAAACGAAACGTTGGTAAACATAACCTCTTAATCAAAATCTAAAGACCAAAAAGTACTGGAAACAACATTAGGAAAGGGAATGTGGAAATATTAAAGAAAGAGGCAAGAAAAGTGCATGAATACAATTTTTTTAACCTTTGAGCAGTTGATGAGAACTTAAACCAAACGTGCATGAATACAATTTTTTTGAGCAGTTGATGAGAACTTAAACCAAACGTGCATGAATACAATTATTTTAACCTTTGAGCAGTTGATGAAAACTTAAACCAAACGTTATAGTAAAATAAGCAATCTCCTAATTCAGTGGAGTTCTTGAACATAGCCTCTTACTTTTAAAATATGTAGAACAAAAAATTCGAAACAATTCTGTTAATTAGGAGAGGGACTGTGGGGGAAGTGAAGATACATGACAAAGATAGATTGGTGGACTTACATTTACGTATGAATTGATGTGTAAACATCCCCTTTTGGCTTCATATTGTAGGAAAATAGTGCAAAAAACAATAATAAAATTCACTAATTTTTGGAAATTACAAATTTATGGATTTACAAGAACACAAAATTACAGAATACAGAACATGAACTATAAAGGAACAAGAATTTGCAAACCGAGACCCATTTTGTACAATGGTGCCCTTAAGACAAATTCATCGCCTCACTGGTGCTGGAGGTTGTGTCGATGTTTGTCGCCCAGGGTTGGCTCGGTTACCACTCAGCCGCCGGAGCACCGCCGTAGACTGCCCGTCGAACGAACTTGTATATATACTCTATCTCTTGGAAGGAAGAACAATATAGCAGATGAAGAGCTCTGGATTTTTGGTGTGATGAAACCAAAGGCAAAGGTCCCCTTTTATAGCTAAGGGAGGAGCTTCTACCATGAATGCTGCAATGAAAGTGGAGGAGTCTCTCAATCAATAGGGGGAGAATTGAATCCCAATATTCAATTTCTGGAATAAAAATCGATAGACATTAATCCATAATTGAATAAGAATCGTGGGTAATTATTATGGTAATCAACCAGCTTTGACCAGTCACCCTCGCACAGCTGTTGATCCAAATGCCGAATGGATTCGACCCATATCCGAAACCCATAATCTTTTGGGCTCTAAAAAGATAAGGGGCCCAAGCCCAGTCCAGTCCGGCAAACCGCGGGCCCCAGCCCCGGTCATGGTCTGGGCGGGCAAAAGCGGTGCGGGTTTATGGATTGAAGCCCAACGCCCACATAGCGTATGTGCTCCCTCCTTCGGAAAATTTGGGTACCCCAAAGGGTTTACCCTTTGGGCATTTTTGGAAACTTTGGATACCCCAAAGGGTCAACCCTTTGGGAATTTTTTGCACTTATATGCCCATCTATGGTTTCTCCTCAAACTAATGTGGGACTAGCTAGGTGACTTTTCACCTTCTCAACTTACCCATTTTGAGAGACAATTTCTCATTCATCTCTTAATGGAATTTGTTCATTCTTTCGTTGGTTTAAACCCCTTAGCAAGAAGTATCTGACCCACTTAGACCCACCTCGCGCGGGGTGGATCCCACCAAATTCTCTTTGGTTAAATTCCATTTTTCCAACACATAGCTGGCAGTAAAGTTACAGAAATGGTGGGGATTAAAAACAGGAAAAGTGAGAGCAGTTGCATGAGAAGAGATTAAATAGAAGAGAGGAGAATGAGGACATCTGGACATGCGGAAGAAGAGAAAAAGAGGGGAAAATGAGGACGTGTGGAAGAAGAAAAAGAAAAAAGAAGAAGAAGGAATTGAACGTGGGGTTGTTTAGTTTGGAATTCCATGTCTCTGTTTCTAGGAATTGAACGTGGTGCTAATAATTAAAAAAAAATAAAATAAAAAGGAATTTAACGTGGGGTTATTTTGTTTAAAAAAACCTTGCGTACAAAGAAAGCTACCAATGGTCTAGGTCTTGGGGGGAGGCAACCACCTCTCCCCCCATTGCTCCTCCCATCACCATAACCCCCCACCCCTAAAAATAAGCATCCACTCCAATCCCACTGCTCCTTTGAGTGGAAGATCCATCGGTCCCACCCGCCGCTGTATGAGAAGAAAATATGTTTCTAGTGATTGTCGCTCCCCCAACCTCCACATAGTCAACCAAACTTCGCTGGCACTACAACAAAAATGAGTTTTTATAGCGTGCAAAAAACGCTATGAAAAGTAATAGATAGCGTTCCAATGAACGCCTTATTAGCCCATGCTATTAAAAAGTCCGGACATTTTATAGCGTTCATGGAACGCTGTCAAAACTATACATACCATAGCGTTCATAGAACGCTGTAAAAAACTAGACATTCTATAGCGTTTGTAGAATGCTATCAAATTGGGAAGCTATTATAGCGTTATTTGTCTGTTACAATAAAGCGTTCTTCTATAGCATTCTTTGCATGCTATAATATGGGAATCCTACCATAGCGTTGGATGCCTGCTACAATTGCCGGCAAAAATTAAAAAAAAAACAATTTATTGCATTTCCTGAATGCTACAATGCACTCTTTTGTTACATTACACTGTTGCATTATGTATTATTGATAAATTTAAATAAAAACTAACTTTTAATACTTAACAGCTGTCCATGTATTATTGAACTTTTAAGCCAATATCATAAAATCGAGAAATTAACAATTCGTCCAACATAAATTGCATCAAAAGATAAAGTGAACTTGATGTAACAAAGTCAAGATACAAATGTCGATATCCAAAGAAAGAAAATAATTCACTACATACGCTAGTTTAAAAAAACCTATACAGATGTCGACGGATAAACAATTTACGCGATGCTACTGTGCAACCCAATCAAAATTTGTCCTCTACAATCAGCATCGCTTCTCTTATTCATTTTGTACACTGCAAAAATAAGAGTCTTAATCAATACAACTCAATAAGACAGACATCAGTAAGATAAGACTACATTTAAAAAAAACCAATACTCCAAGTAATGGTATGTAGAGCAGGAAAAATTCTCCTGTCAATGGCTAGAGATAAATTCTAGGTTAGTAAATTGAATTAGGCAGAACAAACATGCAGGTATTCTTTTCATAGCTGTCATTCCAAAGATCATGTGGCAATATGTCAAGGCCTTAGCAGTCTCAATAGAACCTTTCACTTGGACTTCATTTATTGGTTAATATTTTTATAAGCAACTAAACATTCCTTTGTAACAGAAGTCAAACCACTAAGAAGGAATTTAAAAGATGAGCTCCAAGATGGAGCTGTGAACAGTCTGTCTGCTCATAATTTTCTCTTTTTATGCCGCAAGAGAAAAAAGAGAGATGCTGCAGAAATGGGGGAAACATTAGGAAAGACGTTGAGATGAATATGCGAGATATTGATCGCAAATAAACGAGCCAGTCATATTGTATGTTTCGTCTACTCAGTGGTTACAGGGGGAAAAAAAGAAAAAGAAAGAGTTCGCCTGCCCAGTTCATACCAAAATACGGTCCACCTCCCCAGATCTTGACAAACAAATTATGTTTACCCTTTGCGGAGCTTACAACTTAAAAAAACAAGGGAGTTTCACATCCCCTATGAATGCAATTTCTGAATTTGAAAAACTAATGAAACCAAATGAAGGAATAGTCACAAGCATACCTCGAGTATCCATCGTCAGAGGCCCAAGGCTGGGCCCATGTTGCCCGTCTTTGTCTCATTGAGTGGGGAGCAGAAGTTGGATTAGTTGGATTTGATGCAGCCCCAGAAGATCCATGGAAAGTTGGACTTGGGTCATTCATACATGGGTTCTTCGGTAGCTCACCTTTGCTAAGTTTTTCAACAAGTTCCTGAAAGATGACAGGAACTTTAGTCCAACTACCAGTTCCTCTTGTAGAAACGTTGAGATGATAAAACCCCTAGAAACTGTGATGATGTTATATTGCATCCAACCAGAACCCTCACTAGTTCAACTTATTATCATTGCATTTACTTTGTCTCTGTACAAGTACAGCTAGCAGATACAACCACTGGTATTTCTTGACATCTAAGAAGAAGTAGCAATATTTATGTGTCCAATGTTGAGTACTAACATGCCCATCACCGTAGTTAGAAATGTGACGTGCAGCTGCTAGCACCTCATTTTGAGACCCCAAAGCACCTAAATCATTGGGCTGACAGAGGGATTTCTAGGTTCAAGATCAGAATTGTTTGTGGGCTACAAATACTTAGTGTGACTAAGGCAAAACAGCACCATACCCTTACAAATACTAACCCCAACCTCAGCAGAACAACAGCAACAGGACACAAAAAGAAGAAGACAGAATACATCTCTTAATTATATATCGGAATATAATAGCGAGAGTAGGGATAACTTTGCTACATACATAAATAGGTGCATGTGTGTAATAACTAAGGAGCATGGCTCCCATGTATGGCTTTTATTATTCTATAATGTGTAAGCCTTAAACAAGGCCCACTTGTACCGATAGCGGCACAACATTGATATAGAAATCAATAAGTGTCGCTGCCATCCACCTTCAAACATAGTACTCTTAGATTCACATGTTTCATAAGCAAAAAGCACATACATTTAGAATTTGAAGGCAGATAAACGTGCGTGCATAGAAAAAAATGTGTTCACTTCTGTTTTATTCCATTAACCAAGCAAATCACTAATACCAGCAAACACAATTACCAGTGACACTGTAGAAAAAAAGAATTTCCAAACCAGCATATTCAAGGGTAACAACAGACAAGACATGCTTACCTGCCTCTTTACAAGAAAGTTGATCCCAAATGCCAAATCCCCAGTTGGCCACTTCCCTAGAGTCTTAGAATAGGTAAACCTAAGAGTCTCCAACAATGTTGAGATAGTCTCCAATACATCCTAGTAGCAATGGAATCAAGGAGATTATTGTAACAACAAACACTGCAGAGAAATAAAGAAACAATAGAAACGTGATTTAGGAAGACAGATAAGTAGGCTAAATTGTATGTAAATGAGCAAGATTTAATAGCATTGACTGAAAGAATAATGCTCTGCCAAAGAAATATATGGGAACACTTCTCAAATGAATATAAATGAGTTCCAAAAGTTTAGCGCCTTTGGTAGTCCTGAGCTTCAATATTACTCTTGCCTTGACAAGCATCTAGAAACAAGTATTGTACTGATTCTTAATGTGACCTATAATTCAAAAAAATAACACAGGCAGTGTGTTTAGAAGGAAGTACTAACGGAAAACATTTTTTTTATCAAAGGATTGGTGTGCAACTTCTTTGTTTTGGTTTATACCATGAATATTAAGAAATCTCATACCAAAATAAGAGTCAACTCAGGAAACAAGTATTCACAATCAACTTGTCTCCCTTCTACTTGGATCGTAGTCAGAATTGATGGCCGTCACTTTCATGGGTAAATATATACATGCTTAGCAATATGGTCCTCTGTTGCTTTTGGATCATAGTCAGAAAGTTTTCGTTTCACATTTTCAACAGTCGTATACCCCTCGGGAGTGGTAGAAGTGATTTCCAAAGAAGATGTCTTATTAAATAGCTATGTCCCAGGAATGGAGTTGGCCCCAAGCATTCTTCATATCATTTTCTACCACGGTTTTCTCTAAGTCTACAGAGTTCAGTTGCACCCACTGGAATGCAAGTTACCTTTCAAGGATAAAAAGGAAGTAGTAATAAACAACCATTGCTCATATGGCTAACAAAATGAGTATTAAACTTTAAAATCCATTAAAGGGATAAAAGGAAGCAGACCTTACTCATATAGTATCAACTCTGTTTTCAGATAATAGAAATCCCAAAACGGCAAAATATGAAGCCATCCAGTTGCCTATAGGCCCTATACCCATTAAAGTGACAAAAATCTTGATCAAGAGTAACCCAATATATGATGTTTGACATTCTATTGAATGGAACTAGAGCAGAACACTCTCAATGAGTTCTTAAGCACATAATGAAATCCAAGCTATATATACAAATTATACGAACGAGAAGTTTATTTAGGGCTATATAAGAGGTTTACACTTTGGGCTTAATTTCTGAAAACAGTTGAGGGTTTTTGAATCTGGTTTCTTTTCTAGAAAAAAATCTAGGGTTTTCTGAAATTGGTAGTTACAGATTTTCCCTATATATGTATAGCAAGAGAGGGAGGACCGAGAGAGAGAGAGAGAAGCAACCAGCTTGCCGTATCTGTCGCGTGCTGTTGTTACTCATGGGTTCCCTGAAATTGCGCTTGATTTCTGAAAACTTCTCTCGCTCACAAATGGTAGAGACCGGTGGTGCTTATATCCTTCCTGAGTCACGACACACACACCCACACACTAACAGGGGAGAAGGAGGACAGTAGGAGGAAGGGGGAAAGGGGGAGATGAAGTTTTCATCGATCGATCGAGAGAGAGAGAGATCCAAACCTCGATGGTGTGGAACTGATCGCAGACTTGGGCCTGAAGATCTTCTCACCCGATTTGGCGTCACTAGGAGAAGCTTGATCGAAACTCGTCATTTATGAGTCGATTTCTAGGGTTTCAACGCCGACGACGGAGAAGGTTTGCGCCCCTGAGGAGGAAAGATTCGTGGAAAAAAAAAAGAGGAGGAAAGGTTGAAATTTTTATTAGGAGAGGGTGGAACGGGTGCGCCAATTAAAGTAACTTTTGTGGAGCGCTATTGTTTTTGTTTTTGTTTTTGGAATGCTATTGTTACTCTAAGGAACGCTATTGTAATCTGGGCGCAAGTTTTCCTGCCGCTCCTAATCACGGAACGCTGTAATTGGTTTTCTTTTATACTCCCTCCGTCCCTTTATTACAGTCCAGTATTCCATTTTGGGCTATCCCTTAATAAGTGTCCATTTTGTAAAGTTAGTGGGTAAAAGTTGGTGAATTGTCTATTTTGTCCGTAAAAGTATATTCCATTTTGAAAAGTTAGTGAGTAAAAGTGTAATGATGATGGGTAAGTAGGGAAAGTGGAGGAAAAAGTTGATGTGAAAGGTATAATGATGATATCTTTTTAATAAGTTGGAGTTACGAAGCAGGACACTTAAAAAGGGACGGAGGGAGTAGCATTTTTAAAAGAATGCTATTAGATAATGCTATAAAAGGCCATCTATGGGGTAGTGTTAAACTAAGAAAAACAGGAACATAGAAGTTAAAATATAATTTTCCCGTAATGAAAGTTCCTCTAAGTAATCTGCAACTATCTCAACTTAACACTAAATTTTAGACCTCCTTCAGCATTAAATGGGTGGCTGTTGTATAACATTGTGCACCTAGGTTATAGAAGATAAGAGCCATATGTAAGATAAGAGCCATATGTAAGAAGAAGTCAATTGTTTATGTATATCATGTGTACGTAAACAAGAATATATAGATGCAATCATGCAAATAACGTTACATGGCAATATTAATACATCAAAAAACGCTACGTAGAACAAATAGGCAGTGGGGAGGTTAATAGGGGTACCTTAGTGGCTAATTCATGGAGCGTTCTCACTTCTCATATATCTCTGATAGATCCTCCATGGCCACAAATCCACGCAAGCCCTAGTGATCAAACAAACCAACTCAGTGGGCAAATGAGCTGAAGGAAAAGAGAAATTGAGGCATTGGCTGCCATAGAGGCCAACCATGGGGCACAAACAATAACCTTGTGTCTTTACCAAACAAATAAAAACTGCCCTGGATCATTCCTCTTTAGCAGATGAAAACATCAAGATTACCCTTAAAACTATTGGGGTTATATATACTTTAAATAAACCCTATAACATTTCTGGGCCCATTAATCATAGACTTCAAATTTCACCACGCAAATCGGAGAAAGCCCTAGAAGACAAAATTATCAATAATTATCTTTTTTCTCTTACTTGAATACGAAGACGAGTGGGGCGAAGGGTACGTCCAGCAACACAACTTGTTGGGGTGAAATTTGTCAACAAGTAGAAAAACCCACTTGGTTTGTTGTATGACAAACAGTAGCAGGAGCCAATCCAAAACCGACCACTCAAAAATCAAGCCCTATTTGGATCAATTGCACATCAGTTTTTCAAAATACAATAATTTTTTCCTTCTCGTTCAAGGAGTACCCATTTGCATCTATCGTATTTTTTGAATTCTATTGTCCAAATATCTAAGGGTACTGGGGCACAAAAGTTTATTTCAAACCGAGCCTTAGGATTCATATGTGCCAGACAGTAGCCCCAAATACTGTCATACAAACTATAGAACGGAATCAAGAAGACAGAATGAAAAATCAAGTCAAATAGTAGGGTATGAAGCTTCAAATTTTCGGAAAATAGAGGCGGAGGAACAAACCTTTGGGTGGAAGACAAAACAAACTCAGGATTGAAACCCTAGCACAGCAGCAATCGATCCTGAGCGAGCAGAAAAACCAGTGATGCAAAAAGATAACAGAGACAAGTTGATTTTGCATCAAACAAGGACCCAAACAAACTGATGCAAACCCGTTTTTTTTTTTTAATCTAATTTCATAAAAACTAGAGATCGACAAAACAATATCAACATATGTGCAAATAAAACCCATGATCTACTAAGCATGAAATAGCGAGAAGGCAATCGGCTACAGAAAATAGATCGGCTAAACATCGGTACCCACAACAATCAAACTCAAAAGCCAGGAAGGGAAAACCCACCGAAACCTAAACAGACGGCCCTTGCGAAGGTAGATCGATGGCAAATGGTGGTTGGGCCGAGAACGTTGGTTGACGATAGTCGGCGTGATAAAACGACTTCCGGCGGGATACAAGGGCAAGATCGGCTAAGAGGGAGAGTCCGTACAAATCAGGCGAGGTGATTTAATCGATGAGGATCGGCGCAGTTCGATGGCGACGACCGTAGGTAGCTCAGTCCGATCAGCAGAGAGGAAGGGCGGCGATGGTGGGGGTTGGTGGGAGGGGAGGAGTCGCCGCCTCCCCTGCCCCCTTCTGTTGTACGCCGTTGTTTTTAGAGAGAGAGAGAGAGAGAGAGAGAGAAGGAGAGAGGTTGAAAAGGGGAAGTCTGGGGAGGGTGAAACGCTGGTTTTCATTTTGGAAAAAGTGAAACGCTATTGAAGACTTCTGGCACGCTATAGTAAATAGGGC
Source organism: Rhododendron griersonianum (assembly GCA_018127125.1). Taxonomy (NCBI): domain Eukaryota; kingdom Viridiplantae; phylum Streptophyta; class Magnoliopsida; order Ericales; family Ericaceae; genus Rhododendron; species Rhododendron griersonianum. Next base: position 28,138,079 of record CM030792.1, on the reverse strand, counting down.
GCGAGCGTTTCCTTTGGTGCTAAATGACTGAACGCTATAATTGGTTCTTTACAATAGCATTTTTAAAAAAAGGCTATCAAATTATGCTATTAAAGGCAGTATTTATAGCTGGTCTGCCTCCTTTTGCCGGATTTTCGCCCTCAGCCGACCCCTCTTCCCCGATTGCTCGCCTCCCTGATTTCCGATTTCCCCTCCCCGGTGAGCAACTCAGGCCTTCCCCTCTCTCTCTTTTCCCAACTGATCGGCTCCTCTATTCCACTTTCCCCTTCCCCAGCTCGATCGGTTGTTCCTTGTTCCGATCGACCCCCCTTTTTCTGGTTTTCCCCCTCCCCGTCCGATCGTAACTTTCTTTGTTCTTTCCCATTCTATCTTCCTTCTCCGATTGGTCCCGATATCCCCTCTTCATTCTCCCCTTCTCCGTCTGAGCCGGTCGGAGCTTCGGGTCTGGCATGTTCGCGATTATTTAGTTTTTTGGGCTCGTTGTTCTATTTTTGTGTTTGCAGGTTCAGATGGTAACACCTTGTAGACACCCCATTTGGTAGTCCGTAACGCTTAGGCCACCTGCCAAGCAGTCACCTAATGATGAGAATGTTGCTTTCGATTATAGTTGTTCACAGGAAGTGATCTTGATGCATTGATGCTCGGAGATAGCCTTTCGCCGTATCTTTCAAAATATTTTCACCAAACTACAAGATTTCTTTTAAGACGTGTTGCGTTCTATTTCAAAATATCCTTTGAAAAATGTTGAGTCTTTTTATCCATAAAACAATCCGTTTTTAGCCCATAAAAACCTGGTTTTTAGCCTAAATTGTCGTTGTTTTTAAGCCTGAAATCAACCCGGAACGCATTGAAACGGACCCGAAGTGGGCCAGCACCAAGGGAATGCCTGCCTAGAGCCCAAATAAATTTGGCCGGAGCTGGGCCGGCTTCCCCATAAGGCCGGGCCGGCCTTCGTGTGTCGGCTACGGCATTGTTTTGTCCCATCGCCTCGATTCCCGTGTTTTTTGGACTTTTCCGTGATCCCACATCGAAAAATTCAGTGTTTTCTTCCGTGAAATCATCCTATATAAACCCCTTACCTCCCCACTTTTCAAATCGTTCAGAAAGTTCGTCTTTCAGGTGATTCAGAGCATTCATTCCAAAGCTTTGAGTCCCTCTAGTCAAAGTTCGTGCTAGTAGAGCTTTCCTAGCATTCGGGCATAGTCTTCCCTACGCCGTTAGGCTATCGATGGTTTCTTGCATCAAGGTTGCTCCCCTATGAGCAATCTAGTTCATTCTTTCGCTCAGTTCCTAAGGGCGGTCCACTTGGTCATCAGGAGTCAAGGTATGTCGTTTTCCTTTATTTTCTTTATTGTTTAGTTTAGTTGTTTTCTTTATTAAATGGGAGCATTCCTAGGTTTTACTTTGTGTTCTTGTTTAGTTCTGGCTAGTTTAAGCTTTTGATTCATTTTAGGATTGCATGCTAGCGTAGTTTGTGTTTATGCATGATAATCTTGGGTTTAAGTAGTTCATGTGCAATTACTGTTTTGCCCTCCATGCATGTTTAGTCGTAATGCTGCATTTTTAGTTTCTCACATCAGTCGCCATGTTGTTACTCTGTCCACATAAACACTTGCACATGCATTCATGTAGTGTTTACTCTGCTCATATGCACATTTACAATTTTACCCCTTTCGTTATGCTGTCTGCATGTACATTGATCTTTTAGCTCATACTGTTATGCTGCCAATTTCACCCCAGCATGTTGAATTACTGTTTTACCCCTGCATGTTGCATATTAGGATGATGTTCATTTAATTAGTTGTTTTGCCCTCATGATCTATCCATGAGTAGCCTGTCGATGTGGTTTCCTAATCGGGTTACTTTCCTAATCTGACCCGGTTTCATAATTTGGATAGTTTCCTAATTCGGTTAGGTTTTCTAATTGGGTTACTTTCCTAACTTGGTCGGGTTTTCTAATTTGGAAAGTTTTCTAATCCGATCAGGCTTTTCAGTTATAGCTAGTTTCCTAATTTGTTCATATTGCATGTTTGTTTAGCCATGTTCATGCATGTTTCCTATTTCAGTTTAATCTCATGTCTAGTTTAATATCGCATATTGCATGCACGCTTTTAATTTAGGCCTTTGCTATGCTCGTTAGCTTTAGGGTAACTTCCCCTAGAAGTAAGGACCCTTCCGGCATTCGCAACGGTGGATTAATCTTTCTTGTGTGCTAGTTTAGATCTAGGAACCGTATGAGGACCTAAGGATGGCTGTTGATTATCTCATGCGGATACGGGATGATAATGGGCTACCCATCTCTAGGCCCTCATCGATAAGTTGCATGCTTTTGTTTTCTTTTCTGTGTGTTGCGTTCGACGGAGGTAGTTTTCAAATGATTTTCCCCTCTTGTAAAAGACTCCTTTTTCAAAAACGTGTTTACTAAAACCTACCTATTCGTTTGCTCGAGTCTTGTGCATTTAGGATAGAGATGATTTAAACCAATGGTGATGAGTAGAGGCCATTCGTCGGATTGGGCGGAGTGGGGGCCTAACACCTTCCCACTCGGTACCTTAGCCCTCGGACCCGTCTGTGGTGATGCAAGGATCAAGCCTTTTCATAAGAGTCATTCATGGTTCTTGGACCTAAACCAAGTGGCGACTCTGAGTTTTGTTAAATACTTGTTTAAATACAAGTATTTGACAATTTTGTGCCGATCATCATGTTTTCAGTAAAGTCTACCCACACGTGCTCATTCACGTGAGTGCCAGGCGCCCACCCTCCCGGGCGGCTGCGCTCATAGTGGCGACTCTGCTGGGGAATCTAGTTAGGAGAGCTAGACTCCAAAGCACCATTGGTTCAGTCATTTAGGATAGTTCACATTTTCTTTAGTCTTTTGCATTGCTAAGTAGTCCATGTAGATAGCCATAGAACCAATCCTTTAGGGGCAAAACCCTGTAAGCCTTTTTTTGTTTTGCTTCGCTTGTGTGTGTTGTGCTCTCGATGTATGCTTGTATGTTTTGTCGCTAGTATTGTGAGATAGGTGGCAGTAATTTTTCAAATTCGTTCATGAATGTTGCTAGAAGACTTAGTAATCAAATCTTTGAGGAAGCTCTAATGGAAGTTAAGTTATCTGAGTTGTTTGGTTTTATGTTGAGTCTAGTTGCCTGAGTTGCAGTAGATTGAGTCAGTTCCCTTGTGAGTCAGTTTCATTATGAGTCAATTTTCTTGTTGCCCTCATTCAATTTGTTAGCTCGCATGTAATTCTTACTCTAAGTTTGAGTCTAATAGAGTCCCACCTTCTTCCGTTATTCATTATAAATGTTGAGTTTGCATATATCATTGTGCATAAGATTATTTGTGTGGATCCTGATAATCTTGTTGAATACGAAGAAGAAATTCCCGAAACCCTTAGGGAAATGATTGATTTAGAGAAAGAGAGGAAAGCTAATCCCATAGTTGATGAGAATGACCCTAAGCTAGTTTGAATTGGCTCTCCCCTATTGTGCAAAGAATGCAAAGAATTGGTTGAAGTGTTTGAAGAATACAAAGATATATTTGCTTTCTCTTATGAAGACATGCTTAGAATAGATCCTGAGATAGCCCAGCACCATATACCTCTCTACCCTGACACTAAGCTCGTAAAGCAGAAGCTTGTAGGATTAAGCTCGATTGGTTGCTGAGTGCCAAAGGAAGATGGACGCATCAGAGTATGCGTGGACTTTAGGGAATTGAACAAGGCTAGTCCCAAGGATGATTTTCCTCTGTCGCACATGGATATATTGGTTGACGATGCCTCGAGCCATGCCTTGTCGTCCTTTATGGATGAATTCTCTGGATATAACCAAATTGTAATGGTGCCCAAAGATAGAGAGAAAACAACTGTGGGTACACGCCCCAAAATTTCACATTTTTGATGCATAAAATCGGGTGCGCCCTTCTTGCGAAAAGCGCGGCGAAACGCTTCGCAGTTCAGAGTCGCCACTCGGGTTTTGCGGAAAGTACCCAAGAAACCAAGTTTTGAAAGAAAACGTTTGGATTACGTTTGATTGAGTTTGAAAAAGGCTTGTAGACTGGACCGTCGTCACCTTCGATATCTGAGGTTCGGGAGCCAGGTTACAAGAGGGGAAGGGTTTTATGGCACCCCTCTCGCCCAATCCGGAGATCGGTCTCTACTCGGGCATTTTATAAAAACGTTAATTTTTCTCTCTCATTTGATCATTTTTAGCCAGTTAGGGCGGGGGAACAGTTAATGGGGATTAAGACTGTAACACGTTTGCATTTATATACGAGAAGGTGACAAAAATATTTATGGATGCTATGGCATAATGAATAATAGATTGAGAACAAGCTGCTGTGGACATTTTAGACAAACTAGTGCACGCTATCTATGCAGCAGTGCACACAGAAACAAGCCTGCATGCACTGGCCAGGCCACTACATGCAGTCATGACCTGCGTGCGTCACCACATGACTGGCGTGTGCTGGTGAGCCTAAATCCATAGCTTCTGTTATCAACCCTCTGGGCTCTGGAAAGAACCAGTGCACACCCAGGACAAACCACGCAGTTGATATAGATTACACTAAACTATTACAGACAGGATAAAGGGCTGGTAAGCCACCAAATAGATAAATAGCCCCTTAAACAGTGAGGGGAGAAGGATCAGAGGCCTGGATGGGAGATCCATGCAAGGGCCATGCCACTGGAACTTGGATCACTACCGTACGCCAGTAGAGTATGGCCGCACGCCAGTGAGCCTTTCATTCCAATGCTTTGGCTTTGCACCGTCTGGGCTCTGGAACATGACCAGAATGATCCCAGAGGCCTTATCAAAACATAAATACAGACGAAAGAGGAAGCAGCTCTAAATACAGAAAGTAGTAAACTGATTTTTATCATGCATCAGGGTGATCAGAACATAAATAAGACAAAAGAAGGATGATCGGTGATCCCCACGTCAGTTTTGCCATACAGCCATGATTGGCATACGGCACAACTAACTGGCGTGCGCCACCCGATCATCACACACGGTTTTGAAACCCTGCCAGCGTTAGGGCCAGGACTGGTATAGATTACCAGCCTTGACCCTGCTAGCCCCCCTCAGGGGTCAGAACAGAAAACAGAAACAAAAACAAAAGGTGGTATACCTTTGCTTGTGAGTTTAGAGATGATTTTGAGCTTGAGCTTTGAGTATGATGGATGGATGGTGGATGTAGTGGATGTATGGACTATGGAGAATGTGATCCTTGCTTGCTCTTTCTATGGGAGAAGAAAGGAAGCAAAGGAAAAACAAGAGAAGAAGAGAGGAGAGACTTGGAGCCTTAATGAGCTTAACCCCTTGCAAATGAATGCAAGGGGGTATTTATGGAGGAGAGATGACTGAGATCAGTTTGGGCATTAAGGCTTGTTTGGGGGTGGCAAGACAAGAGAGAGCCTCTCATGCATTAAATGCATGGGACTCCTCTTGAAAGGTGGTGTAGGAAGAGGGGGGGACAGCCCTGGAGATATAATCATCAGGGGAACTGTGGCTGACGTCGGGTGGTTACCAAAATTCCCCCGCTTCTGGCTGAATAAAGTTGATTTGACTGGCATTGACTGGCGTACGCCCCTTGTTGAGTGGCGTGCGCCAGTAACGGGCGATGACTGACACGTGGTAGTGCTCCCAGCGCACGCTAGTCCATCACCAGCGTACTCCAGTAGGGTTTTGCTATGGCCATTTGGTTCTGGCTCGAGGGTTCGACAAGGGGTTCGGAAAGGTTTGGATGAGGTTCGGGACGCTCAAAGCTCAAACTCATTAACAAACTCGGGATGTTCTTGACCTTAATCATCATCGGGGAATCAAAGACCGTAAGTAAACTAATCCAGACAGTCCAGAATGGGGTGTCTACAGTAGCCCCCCTTTGACGGCACTTAGAGCACCATTGACTTGGCGTAAGTAACGTCAAAGGTTTTCTAGACACCCATCTAGGCCATCTAGAGCAGAACATACGAGTTCAATGATAGACGAAAAATTTAAAGAACCTGGTCGAATGGCAATATAGAGCGGATAGATCGCTGTTGTCGAGGATATTTGATGTATTTGGATAGGTTGATACTGACCTTGACTTCTGACAGCCCGGCCTGGGCGGCTGACTCAGTTGGGGAAGATAGGCCGTGAATTGGCTCCGTTCGAGAAAGATATAGACATACGGACGGACCGTCATTGATTTGAAATAGGATGGATAGATCGTTGCAGGGTGCGGATGCTCCTGGGGAATAATCCATTTGAAAAAGCAACTCTTGGTTACTCGTTTGACTTGAAATTGGACGGAAAAATCGCCGTGGATTTGAGATTTGGACGGATAGATCGTCGTTGATTTGAGATTGGACGGATAGATCGTCGTTGATTTGAAATAGGACGGATGGATCGTCGTTGATTTGAAATAGGACGGATGGATCGTCGTTGATTTGAAATAGGACGGATGGATCGCCGTTGATTTGAAATTTGGACGGGTAGATCGCCGTTGATTTGCAATAGGACGGATGGATTGCCCTTGATTTGAAATAGGACAGATGGATCGTCGTTGATTTGAGATTTGGACGGATAGATCGCCGTTGATTTGAGATTGGACGGATAGATCGCCGTTGATTTGAAATAGGACGGATGGATCGTCGTTGATTTGAAATTGGACGGACTCTGCTTGGGGAGTAACCATCTGAGGTGATAATATGAGCTTGTTGACCATGGGCCTTAATTTCGATCACGTTATGCGAATTGGGCCCCAGGCCCAAATACCACTGGCGTGCGCCAGTATTTTGTTCCGTACGCTGGTTATGTTTCAGTATCCGAGCCTAGATCCGGCCCAGACCCGGCCCAGCTGCTCCCTTCGTTGTTTAAACTCCCAGACGTCGTACGAACCGCCATTCTCCGGTTCTTCGAAAACTCCCAAACTCCTAAACTCTCCCAATCTTCCTCCTCCAAAACCCATTCATCCACGCATACCCATGGCCGAACCAGGCGGTGGCAACGGTGGCAATGGCGGCGGTGACGACGGCGATCGGTGGATGATAGGCGCGTGATATCATAGATATGAGTGCCTAAGTAGGGCAAATTAGCGCGTTAGAGGCGCGTTTTATTCCATTATCCACTTGATGCCGTGCTTTCCTTTGTTTTGTGTTTTTGTTGTTTTCTTAGGTAATAAGGCGGATTTTATGCCAAGGTTGGATTGTGAGGCCTTGAGGTCGGTTGGGACGTCGACATGGGAAGTCAAAGAGGAAGCATGAGGCGTCGGGTGACGTTGGGTGGCCAAAATCCATGCAAGGCTCAGCGGGCCACGTAACAAGTTCGGTATCGATACAGGGATTTCCTATATCGATACAACTCAGTGCAAACCGAACCTAGAGTGGATCAGAGAGTTGGGTATCGATACCCCTCTGGGCTGTATCGATACCGAGAGGCTTAGCGGGAATCTCATTGTTTCGTCATTTTTATTTCCTTTTCTATTTATTTCCAAATTTGAGGGTTTTGTTTAAATACCCCTTTAAACTCCGTTTTTAGGGTTCGCACTTTTACGTAGCAGCTTTACTTTTCGTTCTTTCCGTTCCAGAATTATTTTCCTTTGAAGTTTTCAAGTTTTGTTCAAGAACACATCCTCCGGTAATTCGTTTCAGTTTTCGTTCTTAATTAAAGTTGTTTATCGGTATTCAAATAGTTGGTATTTTTCGTTTATTTCTCTTTTTCCCATAATAGAAGCATGATGCAAGTTAGAATCTCTTTTATTTTTCTTTCAATAATGAGTGAGTAGTTTTACTGGTAGGGTCGCGGGGTGATTAGCACGCCGTGATCTGTTCGGGTACTGCTCCTGCTTTTAAATAATGAAAAAGTAATTTTAGGTTAATAAGAACATTCGTTAGACGAACCCGGGGCATCGCCGGAGCCCATGTGAACGGGGGAATAGGGGTCCAAAACTCATTCTTCACTGCGCATGGGTATACGGCGACCATAAAGGTTCGCATCTTTCGGGGTATCTTTTTCAAACTAAAGTTAAAAGTTTTTAAGAACATTGAAAGGAGCAGGCTAATCCGGGTTGGTTATGAGTGCTATGAACCCTACGACCGTACCTCCTTTTAATTATCTGAATAGTATAATCAATTTCTTTGTTTTAGTTAATCTCTCAATCAAACCAACAAGGGGTGGCTACCTAAGAGCCATTTCAAATTCTACAACCCGAGGTTCCACAGCACACACTTCACCGTCCTTAGTGGATTCGACTCCGGTCTTACCGGATATTGTGCTATATCGGTCTCCGCCCTACGCTTGGGGCAACCCATAATTTTAGGACTAAAAAATCGTCAAGCATTTTTGGCGCCGTTGCCGGGGACGGTAACGTGTGTTAAGAATTCGGGTCGTTAGATTTTATTTATTTTAGTCATTGAGAGGGTACCGAAAGTAACCGTGGAGGAAGAATATTTTGGTGGTGAGTCTTTCGATATCGGTGGCCTCTTTGTTAATTTAGTAATCGAGCCACCAATGGCAGATCCACCGATGTCGATGCGTGCGCACATGCATCCTGAGAGGACCACTCCTCTCGGTCCGATAGTTCTGCCAATTGAGACAGTGGAAGCACGTAACGCTTTCACCATTAAGCCAGGTACACATAATGCCCTTCCCCTTTTCTACGGGAAGGAGAATGAGGATCCGTATTATCATATCCGTTGCTTTGAGCAGTTGGTGTGCACCCTTGCCACCACTGCTCAGTGGGAGAATGCTTGCCTTAAGCTTTTTCCCTCTTCACTTAGGGATAATGCGGATAAGTGGTTACGTATGCAAAAAGCCCAGTCTCTGAGGACGTGGGCTGCTGTCCGAGATATATTTTACAAGAAATATTTCTCGAAAAGTAAGTCGAAGTACCTGACTCGCCAAATCCAGTCATATAAGCAGAAAGAGGGAGAGTCGTTTTTAAGGTGCTGGGAGCGGTTCAAGGACTTGCTGTTATCCTTGCCGCATCATGGGTTCGTGAAACACCAGTTGGTGTCATTTTTCTATTTGGGCTTGAATGTTGCTACGGTCCAACAAATTGAGTACCTCTGTAAGGAGGCGGATTTCCTCGACAAGTCCCCGGATGATGCGTGGGACTTTCTTAACGAGTTGGCCGAGAAACACCGAAGTTGGGAACCTTCCGACCTCGGTGATAGGGCCATGGCTGCACAGGGACCCAGTGGGTCCGGCATTTTTCCTTCGAGTGTGAGAGAGCACAATGTCCAGTCTCAGCTGGATAAGATGGCTAAACAACTAGAGGACTTGAAGGTAAAGCAAGTCCATCGGGTGAATGAGATGAGAGTTGAAGAGGTGTGCGCTTTGTGTGAGTGTCCGGGGCATTTAGTCACTGCTTGCCCCGCGTTTCCCATTGTGAAAGATGCATACCATAGTAATCAGGCTGAGGTGAACGCGCTTAACCAACGTTGGGATCCGTATTCTAATACCTACAATCCAGGGTGGGCCCATAACCCACTTTTGAGTTGGAGGGATCAAAAAGCCCCAGTGCAACCCCAGGCACCACCTCAGCAGTCAGTCCAGCCATTCCAGCCTTCTCAAGGCCCAATGACTCAATTCCGTTACCCACCTCAGCAGCAGCAGAGGTTTGGTCCTTCATCTTTTGGACCACCCCCTGGCATTAACCATCCCCCGCGGGATAAGCAAACTGATGAGATGATGAAGACTCTCATGCAGTCTCAGATTAGCTTCACTGGGCAGACTAAGCAGGCAATTGGTGATATTAGGACCCAATTGACCCAGTTGACGGCGGCAGTTGGGCAAGTCCAACAGGAGAAGGGAAAGTTTCCTTCTTAACCTCTAATCAATGCCGCCGGTACGCATTATGTGGGTGATTTTTCTTGCCCGAGTAGTTCGGATCCTAGCCTAGAGGAGGCTAAGGCGACCACCACTCTCAGAAGTGGGAAGGTGATCAACAAGGACTTACCTCCTAAGCAAAAAACGGAGCCACCCCCGGTACCGGTATCTGTGCCAGTAGCCATTCCAGACCTAGGAAGTGTCCCTGAGGAAGAGAAAGGGGCGGAGTCTCCTGAAGTGGTAGTACCTGCACCTGCAGTCCCCACGACTCCGTCGCCACCAGTTGCTCTGTATCCAAATCGCTTGGTGGCGAAGCCTAAGGTCAATGTGAACTTTCAAATGCTTGAGTTATTCAAGAAAGTTCAGTTTCCTATCTCTTTAATGGAAGCCATTGACGCAATTCCTCAGTTTGCAAAGGTCTTGAAGGACCTATGTACGTCAAAGCGGAGAACCAAGAATCAGAACAAAGTGCTTCTGACGGAGCAAGTGAGCTCCATTCTCCAGGCTGAGATCCCCACCAAGTGTAAGGACCCTGGTTGTCCCACCATCCCTATAGCTATCGCCGGCCAGAAATTTGATAAGGCTTTACTGGATTTGGGAGCGAGTGTCAATTTGCTCCCGTATTCGGTATACTTGAAGCTTGGCTTAGGCGACCTGAGAGCCACACCGGTCACGCTACAGTTGGCTGATTGGAGTGTGAGAATTCCCAAGGGAGTGGTGGAAGATATTTTGATTCAAGTGGGTGAGTTTCTCTTTCCAGTCGACTTCATTGTCCTGGATACTTGCCCAATACCGGAGGTCTTTGAGAAGACTCCTATCATCCTTGGCCGTCCTTTTCTGGCCACCTCCAGTGCTGTCATGAATTGCAAAACTGGGCAAGTCCAATTGTCGTTTGGGGACTTGAAAATGGAGGTGAATGTTTTCAATGTGGATAGTCGGGTCGAGGATGATGAGGAGGTGTATGAGGTGAGTCTGATCGACACGCTAGTGCAAGAGCATGTCGATAGTATGTTATACAAGGATCCTCTGGAGATAGCCTTAACCGCCGATGAGGCGTCATTCTTAGATTCTCCAGAGGTAGGGAGTTTGATGGAGATGCTTGCAGTAGAGGATGTGTGTGGCGTCGCTTGGAACCCAGTTCTTGAGCCGCTGGGCGCCCCACTTCCTAAAGCTCTCCCCTCGTCTGTCCAGCCACCTAAACCAGAGTTAAAGCCTCTACCGGACACGCTTAAGTATGCATTCCTTAAAGGCGATGATACTTTTCCGATTGTGATCTCCTCATCTCTCGAGGCGGATCAAGAGGCTAAGTTGCTTGCCCTGCTAAGAGAGCACGTGGGCGCGATAGGCTGGACGATAGCAGATTTACGAGGTATTAGTCCAACGGTGTGTACACACCGCATTTTTCTTGATGAGGATGTGAAGCCTTCTAGGCAACCTCAGCGTCGTCTGAACCCCAATATGAAGGAGGTGGTTCGGGCTGAGGTGCTTAAAGTCTTAGATGTGGGTATTATTTACCCGATAGCCCATAGTGAGTGGGTGAGCCCGATGCAAGTGGTACCTAAGAAGGCTGGAGTGACCGTCGTGAGAAACGGCGAGGGAGAACTAGTGCCGACCCGTGTTCAAACCGGGTGGCGAGTGTGCATAGATTACCGGAAGCTCAATGCGAGCACCCGGAAAGACCATTTCCCTCTCCCATTCATTGATCAAATTCTGGAAAGGGTGGCTGGACGGGCTTTCTATTGCTTCCTGGATGGGTACTCTGGCTACAATCAGATAGAGGTAGCCATGGAGGATTAGGAAAAGACCACATTCACGTGTCCTTATGGTACATTTGCCTACCGTCGCATGCCCTTCGGCTTGTGCAACGCTCCCGGAACCTTTTCAAGGTGTATGATGGGAATATTTAACGACATGGTAGAGAAGATCGTGGAGGTGTTTATGGATGACTTTTCAGTTTTTGGGGATTCGTTTGACGAATGCCTCGAGAACTTGAAGAAAGTCTTGGAACGGTGCGAGGAGAAGCAACTTGTGCTTAATTGGGAGAAGTGCCACTTCATGGTGACCCAAGGAATTGTATTGGGACACATTGTCTCGTCCAAGGGTATTGAGGTGGACAAGGCGAAGATTGATTTGATCGCAAATCTTCCCACTCCAAAGTCTGTAAAAGACATTCGGTCTTTCCTCGGTCACGCCGGTTTCTATCGGCGTTTCATTAAGGATTTCAGTGCTATCTCTCGGCCATTGTGTCATTTGTTGTCAAAAGACACGCCCTTCGTGTGGACTGAGGCGTGTGAGGAGGCATTTAAGACGTTGAAGCGGAGTCTCACTACTCCGCCGATTGTGCAGCCTCCGGATTGGAGTTTGCCCTTTGAGTTGATGTGTGACGCGTCCGACTATGCAGTAGGGGCGGTTTTAGGGCAACGGCGAGGGAAAGATACCTGCGTCGTGTATTATGCGAGCAAGACGCTGAATGAGGCACAAATGAACTACACCACTACCAAGAAGGAATTGCTCGCGGTGGTGTTTGCCTTAGACAAGTTCCGATCCTACTTGGTGGGTTCGCAAATCGTGGTGTATACCGATCATGCGGCCTTGAAGTATTTGATGACCAAGCAGGATGCTAAGGCTCGCCTTATCCGGTGGATTCTTTTGCTGCAAGAATTTGACCTTGTAATTAAGGATAAGAAAGGGGTTGAGAATGTAGTGGCCGACCACCTGTCTCGTCTGGAGTTTGAGGACCCCACCTCTCATCTCCCCATCAGGGATACTTTCCCTGACGAACAATTGTTTGCTATTAATACGTGCCCATGGTTTGCAGATATCGCCAATTATTTGGTGACTGGGCAGATTCCACCCCATTGGTCTATAGCTGAGAAGCAGCGGTTTTTGAGAGAGGTCCGGCTTTATATTTATGATGATCCATATGTGTTCAAATATTGCGCGAACCAGATTGTGCGCCGGTGTGTCCCCGAGGCTGATCAAAGGGGAATTTTAGAGTTTTGTCACACCGAGGCGTGCGGGGGTCATTTTTCTGGCAAGAAGACCGCCGCCAATGTCAATGAGTGTGGTTTCTTTTGGCCGAGTCTTTTTAAGGATGCGTACGTCTTTTGTAAGTCGTGTGACCGGTGTCAGAAGTTAGGTAAGGTTGGCCTGCGGAATATGATGCCCCTCCAGAATATTTTTGTGATAGAGGTTTTCGATTGTTGGGGTATTGATTTTATGGGCCCGTTCCTGGTTTCACATGGGTTTGAATACATCCTCTTGGCGGTGGATTATGTGTCGAAATGGGTAGAGGCTATCCCCACTAGGACCAGTGATTCTAAGGTCGTGCTTGAGTTCTTACGAACTAACATTTTATCGAGGTTTGGCATGCCACGTGCCATTATCTCTGATCAGGGCACGCATTTTTGCAATAGGTCTTTTGGGGCGTTAATGAGCAAGTATGGCATCTCTCACAAGGTGTCTACTGCTTATCATCCTCAAACCAATGGTCAGGCTGAGCTAGCAAATCGTGAGATTAAGGGGATTCTTGAGAAGACCGTGAACCCGAATAGAAAGGATTGGTCACTTCGGTTGATCGATGCCTTGTGGGCCTACCGCACTGCTTACAAGACCGTGTTGGGTGCTTCACCCTACCGGCTTGTTTATGGTAAGGCCTGCCACTTGCCTGTTGAGATGGAACATAAGGCCTATTGGGCCATTAAGACGTTAAACACGCGGTTGCCAGAGGCGGGTGCCCATAGGAAGCTCCAGTTGTGTGAGCTTGAGGAAATTAGGAATGACGCGTATGAGAGCACGAGTATTTATAAGACTAAGGTTAAAGCGTGTCATGATAGGAACATTCAGCGCAAAACCTTTATTGTTGGTCAAAAAGTGTTATTGTATAACTCGCGCCTCCATCTTTTTCCTGGTAAGTTGAGGTCCCGATGGGACGGTCCCTACATTGTGCATAAAGTTTACCCAAATGGTTCTATAGAGGTTTGTGACCCGAAGGATAATAATATTTTCAAAGTTAATGGGCAACGTCTGAAGCCATTTTTGGAGTTTGTTGAAGTAGGTGAACCTGATGAGGTTTTGGTCGATCCTGTTTATTCGGATGACCCGGTTGTGTAGTCGTAAGTGGCTACGTTTTGACGGGTAGCTTTTGCGTACCACTCTATTCATTGTGGAGTGGACCCGGCCCTAGTAATAGGGGTACCCATCATTGACTTGGGTTTTGGGCACAATTCTTGTATATTCGTTTCTTTTAATTCTTGCTAAGCAAAAAAAAAAAAAATTAGAAAATTGGAAAAAGAAAAAAAATTAGCATCATGGTCTGGTATAGCCACCTGGTCGAAGCTACGTATGCAGTACTTAGGAGGTTGGGTCTGGCCGCAGGCGCGTAGTTAGCAGCGAGAAATCTGTCTGAACCATCTGACTTTAATGTTAAAGCTCTGTGGAGATTGCTTCACAAACGGAGTGGTGGGTAAGGAATCTGGCATCCCCAGAGGGAGTGACAGCCTATTAGATGATGGTACCACTTCTCAAGATATCGTTGAATCCTACACATATTGTCCTTCCAACAATTAAGGAACCACAGTCTTTGGCTAGGGAGAAAAGTAGTACCCGTGTCTTTCGCGTGAAGAAAGTGGTGGATTTTTATTTTTGCTTTTTCTTTTTCTGTTTGTTGTTGGGTTCCCGGGTACCACGAACCGGGTGGCACTAATGTTTTTTGCAGGGTACGGTGTTTTGCTCAGGCGTGCAGTGAAAGGAAATTCCTCGAACATCGGCCGAGGTCATGGTGGTTGGCTGCCACCCGTTGGTCCATTTCTTCTCCCTTATTTTTCTTTTGCTGTGTCTCCATGCTCTGGGGACATAGCATGTTTCTAGTTGGGGGGAGGGTGTACCTTGTACATGTTTTTGTTGCGTTGCTAGGGTAGGGTAGGGTAAATTTTTAAATTTTTCGGGGATACGTTTGTTATGCTTGATTGTATGATTAGGCGAGCATGTTAGAATTAGCTGAATTATTATGTCTGTTTAATTCAAATTCATGCATATATTTGGCGCCCTTTGTGAACATGTTTGTGCCGTAGATGACGTTGAGTATGTGTCCCACGTAGTTAATAGTGCATCCTAATAAACATTCCCATGTTCTTTGTTTTCTTTGTCTCGCATTTGCGGAAAATAGTAGGCTTTTGTTTCACAATTAAGTAGCTAGATGTTTTGCATGCATTTGTGAGAGTTGGTTAATGTGCATAGGGGATGAGATAAGGCATTTTTGCATGATTAGACCACATACGAGTCCCATTGACCAATCTTAAACCAGTTCGAGTCAGTTCCTGAGTCTAGCCTAGGAAACCGGTGTATGGGTTGGATTGTAGTTGGGGGGTCTAGCTTTGTGCATCATGAGTGTCTTGTTGCATTGGATTTGGAGAATCGTTGTTGTCGGAAGTGAAAGTGAAGAAATCTTGATGGGTGTCATGGAACCAAACCCAACCTTCAAGCCATAAAGCTAAGTCAAAAAAAAAAAGATAAAAAGAAAAGAAAAAGAAAAAGAAAACGCAGAATAAAAGGGAGTTGAGGCAAGTTGGGAGGAATCAGCACCTGTTGGCACATCAGAATAAATGATTGTATGATCATGTTATAGGGCAATCCCCAGCTCCGTATCAGCTGCCTTAGTTTCCAGACTTAGAGGTCACCGACGACTTTGCTGAGAGTGATGCGGTTTCAGTTTTAGATTTCCGTGATGCATAAAGCTAGGGTGGTGGTGTTATTTTATGTGGTTATTTCATGTTTTTCAGTGTCGGTGGACTATTTAGTTTTCTAGTATTTGGGTCTGTAATAACTTAGTATGTTTGTTTAAATTTCACGTTGGACTTGTTTTGGTTGGCACCAATGGGTGCATGCTGGTAGTTTAGGGGTTAAGGTGGTGGCCAGTCTGGGTAGTTTACCTTGCGTTACTATAGGCCGCTGCCTAATTTTGCATGTCTCTCCCCTTTATTCAGAACCACGGTCGTTTTAAGCTTTCTAAAGTCCTTTGTAGATCTTATGCACGTTGTTGACTCTCGTAGATGCATGTTTTCTATTTTATGCTGCTTATATTGTGGATTCATGATTGTCTTATCGTGCTATTATTCTTTGTGAGCGTTAGTTTTGATTGGCACATGGAGGCTTTTGTTTCGGTCCCACGTAGTTCGCCAAACGCTTTTTCATGGGATGTTTGAGAGTTCCGGCGAGCGAGTGTAACAATGTTGCCATCGTGGGGCATTTGTCTCTGCATGTGTTTTGGCACTAATATTTGTTTATCTTTTTGCCAAGGCATGCATGTGTTTGAGTTGCAGGTGAGTGAGGAGGTCAAAATCTTTTGGCCCGCCTAATTTTTGTACAACATGCATAACCTTCGTATCCCCGTTTTTGTCTTGTAGTCTTTCTTTTATTATTTTTCTGTTCGTTCGTTACTAGAGATAGCAACGCTCAAGTTGGGGGGTGTGATAGGCGCGTGATATCATAGATATGAGTGCCTAAGTAGGGCAAATTAGCGCGTTAGAGGCGCGTTTTATTCCATTATCCACTTGATGCCGTGCTTTCCTTTGTTTTGTGTTTTTGTTGTTTTCTTAGGTAATAAGGCGGATTTTATGCCAAGGTTGGATTGTGAGGCCTTGAGGTCGGTTGGGACGTCGACATGGGAAGTCAAAGAGGAAGCATGAGGCGTCGGGTGACGTTGGGTGGCCAAAATCCATGCAAGGCTCAGCGGGCCACGTAACAAGTTCGGTATCGATACAGGGATTTCCTATATCGATACAACTCAGTGCAAACCGAACCTAGAGTTGATCAGAGAGTTGGGTATCGATACCCCTCTGGGCTGTATCGATACCGAGAGGCTTAGCGGGAATCTCAATGTTTCGTCATTTTTATTTCCTTTTCTATTTATTTCCGAATTTGAGGGTTTTGTTTAAATACCCCTTTAAACTCCGTTTTTAGGGTTCGCACTTTTACGTAGCAGCTTTACTTTTCGTTCTTTCCGTTCCAGAATTATTTTCCTTTGAAGTTTTCAAGTTTTGTTCAAGAACACATCCTCCGGTAATTCGTTTCAGTTTTCGTTCTTAATTAAAGTTGTTTATCGGTATTTTTCGTTTATTTCTCTTTTTCCCATAATAGAAGCATGATGCAAGTTAGAATCTCTTTTATTTTTCTTTCAATAATGAGTGAGTAGTTTTATAGGTAGGGTCGCGGGGTGATTAGCACGCCGTGTTCAGTTCGGGTACTGCTCCTGCTTTTAAATAATGAAAAAGTAATTTTAGGTTAATAAAAACATTCGTTAGACGAACCCGGGGCATCGCCGGAGCCCATGTGAACAGGGGAATGAGGGTCCAAAACTCATTCTTCGCTGCGCATGGGTATACGACGACCATAAAGGTTCGCATCTTTCGGGGTATCTTTTTCAAACTAAAGTTAAAAGTTTTTAAGAACATTGAATGGAGCAGGCTAATCCGGGCTGGTTACGAATGCTATGAACCCTACGACCGTACCTCATTTTAATTATCTGAATAGTATAATCAATTTCTTTGTTTTAGTTAATCTCTCAATCAAACCAACAAGGGGTGGCTACCTAAGAGCCGTTTCAAATTCTACAACCCGAGGTTCCATAGCACACACTTCACCGTCCTTAGTGGATTCGACTCCGGTCTTACCGGATATTGTGCTATATCGGTCTCCGCCCTACACTTGGGGCAACCCATAATTTTAGGACTAGGAAATCGTCAAGCAGTGGAGGCGAGGCCGAGAGGCCCCAAATCGTCGATCAGACTGCCGCGAAGGCTTCGCCGGGCACTGGTGCAACGATTACAGGCGGCGAGGGCGGTGGCGATGGCCATGCAGAGGAGGCGGGTGACGGCGACGAGCGGCGTGCGCCAGTGGAGATGGGGCGTGCGCCGGTGGATGTGGGATCAGTGGGTCCACGGGTTGATCGGTTGGACTCCAGTAGCGGTGTAGAGGGTTTTGTGGTGTCCAGTTTGGGTTCGGCTGGGGCCGGCGGCAGTGGCAGTGGCGGCGGTGTTAGTGAGGACCGACCGGGGTCTCCTCCGAGGGACCCAGCGAGTGGCAAGGCTCCGGCGGTAGAGGAGGTGGGGGATGTGCCGAGGGCGGACCACGTTGAGCGGGTTGAGTTCACACCACCTTTTGGGTCGTCCAGCCACGAGCCGGTCACGAGCCGTGACTTAGCGGAGTTTATGGGCGAGTTTGTACTTGCTCGGCTTGTGAGAGAGAACCCTGCGGTAGTTGAGGCAGTCTTGGCGGCCCGAGAGGAGAGGCTGAGGGAGATAGCCCGGTCTGACGAGGAGGAGAGACTGAGGCGAGAGGCCGAGGCGGCGGAGAGGGACCAGAGAGAGCTGGAGCGAGAGGCCGAGGAGGCCGAGAGGGAGCAGGAGGAGGGACCTGGGGTGTACGAGGTGGCAGTGGACTTGGCGGAGACCAGGCGGAAGGCCGCTCGTGCCCTGTTTGTAGATGAGACGTTTGTCCCTCCGGAGCCACACGTGTTCGTTCAGTCGGGCGCTGAGAGTTACGTCCCTTGCCAGAGGGACTACGACGAAGTGCTTGTGCTGAGAGACCCTGAGCAGCACTTGTCCAGGGGCTGGACTCAGGTATACCCTTGAAACTTTGCTTTAGTCTTCATTTCGTACTTGTCGTAGCTGCATATGCTTACCGTTGAATTATCAAGCCTGTAATGCATGACAGTTGACCCTTTGCACTTGATTCACTGTGTAGAGTTAGTGATACCTCGACCCGAAATAGATTGGATTGACCATAGGATGCTTCGACTTTAGAACTCGACTATAGAATGCCTGTGGATAATTGAGATTGACTGGTAGTACGCCATATAACTTGAATCGACTGAATAACTTGCCTTGAGATTTTTGAAATGACTGAATAAATGCCTTTGATGCTCTGACAGCTTGAATCGACTGATAGGACGCCTGGTAGCTTGATTCGACCTTGTAGGATACCGTTGAAACTCGATAATCGACTGAATAAATGCCTTTGATGCTCTGATAGCTTGAATGGACTGATAGGATGCCTGGTAGCTTGATTCGACCTTGTAGGATACCGTTGAAACTCGATAATCGACTGAATAAATGCCTTTGATGCTCTGATAGCTTGAATCGACTGATAGGATTGCTTGGTAGTTTGATTCGACTTTGACTGTATTTGAACTGCTTCACTGATAGTTTCCCTTTGTTTTGATTGTTGTGATGTGCAGAGAGGAGTGGCCAGTACGCGGGGGCACGGCGGTCCAGTGCACTCACTTGAGCTGTACTTGAGTTTGCCTGAGAGGGCACGAGAGCTGGTGGACGCGGCGGGGTTTGGCTTGTTCATCCCCATGTTGACAGCGGTGAAGAGCGACCACGCCGTGCTGACTGCTCTGGCCGAGAGGTGGTGGGACACGTCGAACTCCTTCCACTTCCCGATCGGGGAGATGACAGTGACTCCGGCAGACTTTGCGGCCATCACTGGCCTGAGGGTAGGAGGTGACCCGATCCCGTTCGACTCAGGGATCCACGGGGACACTGAGGCGCTGAGGTGGTTCTTGGGCATGGTGCCCGCAGGTACTTCGGAGATGGTCTCGTACGACCAGTTCAAGAGGCACCTGGAGAGGAGGGTTCCGGAGATAGAGCTGGCAGGGGAGCGGGTTTCTGAGCTGGAGTTAGCGCAGTTGGCGCGGGTGTACTTGTTGTACTTGTTCGGGGCTACTCTGTACCCGAACAAGAGGTCTACAGTGCACTTGTCCTACTTGCCTGCGCTTCTTGACTTGAGGTCGGCTTTTCGGTTTGACTGGGGAGGAGCGGCCTTGGGCTCGTGCTACGGGTTTTTGGGTGAGCTTTTGAGGGGGAGGAAAGCGGCAGCAGGGTACTGGAGAGTGTGGGAGGTAAGAAACTGATACTGTCTTTCAATTCCATTCCATACTTGCACTTTATCTTGCATATGCTGTATCTCTGATGTTTTGATTATTTGACTGTTTGAAAACCTTGCAGCTGTGGGCTTACGAGGTGCTGCGGATGTACCCTCCGGAGAACAGGTGTCCGGACTTGAGGGTGCTTCCCCGTGCTATGGTCTGGGGACCACTTCGCGTCGGAAAGAAGAGGTCGCAGGGGACGCTTTCTGGTTTCCGGGTGTACCTCGACCACTTGACGGGTTCTCAGGTGAGGCTTGCTTTCCCTTTTGTAATTCATGCTTTGAATTGCTTTAATGCTGTCGCTGATGCCCTTGATTACTTTGCAGGTGGAGTGGGACCCGTGGAGGACTACGGGGCCCGAGCCCGAGTACCTGGCGAGGAGTAGGGTGGTGACGGCGAGCCGAGTGCTGCTGGAGTCGACTTTCGGGTGGCAGTGGTACTTGGGCGACCGAGTGACGCGACAGTCGCTTGACTCGTCCGAGTTCGTTGTCCCTGGGCCACTTCCGCCTCGCGCTTCGCACACAGGGCGGTACACACTGAGGGAGCTGCGGCGGTTCAAGGTTCCTGTTGCTGCGACTTCCTTTCTGAGGCCGGGGCGAGACTACGCCGTCTACCGGAGGCGATACTTGGCCGGGGCGCTTGGGGTGATGGAGCACATGGCAGTGCAGACGGAGGCCTTGGTAGCCGGTGAGGAGAGGGCAGGACGGCGGAGCAGGTCTGGCCGTTCCGGGGAGAGGAGTGAGTTCGCAGAGTCGCCCGGGCTCACTCAGCTTTCCTGGACGTTGCCAGTGCATGACCCTCAGGGGGAGGCTGCAGAGGTTCGTTTTGAGCCAGCCAGGACGGAGCCAGCAGAGGTTCCGGGATCGGTATGATGTACTTTCAGCTTTTCCTTTATTTCCTGTATCATATTCGCTTTTGAACTGCTTTTGATATCCAACACTTGTAATTCAGGTGCCGCTAGAGTGGGCGAGGGAGGCCATGCGCTTGATGCTTGCCATGGAGAAGGAGTTTCACAAGATAGCGAGCGGTACTCCCTTGCAGTTGCACTACCCGCCAGCAGCTCCAGCGTCCACTACGCAGCCTTAGGTATAAACCTTGAATTCCGAATTCGATACTCAGCAACGGCGCATGTCTGTTACAATGCATGTTAGAAGTACCTGCTCTTGGTTTCTGTTTCAGCATTTGACATGTATACACTGTGCACAATATGGATATATAATGACTTGAATTGAATTGACAATGCAGGGTCACGCTAGGACAGCTTCTAGGAGGCAGGCAGCGAGGCCAGTCCCTCAGAAAGGGAAGGGGAAGGCCTCTGCTGCGGTCCAGCGACCGGCGAGCACTACACGGCGCGAGGCCAGAGGTGTGGTGATCGCTCCTGCGGGAGGGTCACCCCAGCCTCAGAGAGAGCTGAGAAAGAGGCCTGCTCAGAAGAAGCCTGCTGAGGGACCAGCGAAGAAGAAGAGGAGAGAAGAAGACGAGGACGGGGACGAGGAGGACGAGGAGTCCACGTCCCTCAGCAGCGGCTCTGACTCTGCTAGCGACCCCAGGTTCCGGATCACTCCGAGAGACTTGGTTGCGAGCGAGGAGGACGACGACGACTTCGAGGACGTTCTTAGCGACTGAGGGCTATCACTGAGCCTCAGATACTTTACTGTCTTTTGCCTTTTGATACTTGATTTTGATTTTTGAGATGGGGCCTGCGTGCCTTTGACTTGCGGGCGGATGTTGCCCAGTACATGATTTTGCTTCTTTTACCCGGGCCATTGTGCCGCTACGTACATTTCCTTGCTTTGTTATAGGGATATGCTTTTGGATAGTATATATCATCGCATTTTCTGTTCATTCGACTTCTGCTTTGATGGTATTGATGATAGAAGTAAACGAACAACCACTAATATCTGACATGCATTGACAAACGTTCTGAATTGATCGACAAACTCTAGGACACGTAAGGAACTGACCTAGCTCGAAGAAAAAGGGTGAAAACAACTAGGATACGGCCCGTATCCTGCTAGGACACGTGACACTTGGCGCTGATCAGCCAAAACCCGAAACTCTCTTTGACAAGTGAAACTGACACTTTTGGTAGACAAAATAGATACAATGAGACTTGTGTGAGTCGATAGAAGCGGGAAATGCGACCCGAGACGAGAAATATACCGAAAAATGCTAAAAATGCCTCAAAAATGGACATAAGACGCCAAAGATGACTCGATATGGTCCCGGACTGAAACCGACACCCTCGTACAGTCACATAAGGTCCACATAACGTGTACGGTATGGGAAAACTTGGCATGAACCCCTGGTACGAACTTTGAGTCTCCGTATCCTAAGTTTCAGGAGGATACGGGCCGTCGGAGGTCCGAATTCTTCGTTAAGCGCGACGTTTCCGAGCTGATGGTTCCCCACAGTCCCAAATGCTATTTACGACTTGTACGAATCGACAGACTTGCCAAACGAACTTCGGAATCGACAACGGACCCTCGATGACAGTTGCTGCTGTAACTGATATCTGGTGCATACTTCACTGGCGTGCGCCAGTAGATGAGCTCTGTACACCAGTGGTAGAGGAGGACTTGCGCACACTGGTGGATCTCTGGCGCACGCCACAAAAGTGTGATGCAGAGCCACTTGTCTGACCGACTGTCCTTTTTCCTGGGGCTCTTTGTCTTCACCTTCCCACGTCTTGGACGCGGTTTCTGGCTTGCAGGAGGCAGAGTCCTTTATTGTAAGGAAGGTTTGGAAGCTAGCTATTGGCAATTGCATCATCAGAGAAAATAATGCATGTTTGGCCTATAAAGATGCATGCTACGCCTCGTAGAATCACAGCACCTCACTACTTTTTCCATTTGCAGCACTCCCTCTGTAATTTCTCCGATGGAAAATCCCATTCCTACCTTGATCAGGCCCTGGTTGGTGCAGATGATAGGCGTTGACTGGCTAAATTTCTAGTACCACGACCTAGCTTCGTTCCGATATCTCCGGCACGTTCCGCTCCGCCCGGCACTTTTGAGAGCTGTGCTCCGATTTTGGGACCCGGACGTCCACGTCTTCCACTTCGGGGACAACGAAATATGCCCGACGGTCGAGGAGTTCCAAGCATACCTCCGGATATACACATCTCCCACGCTTGTCGTCCCTCCTTACCAAGTGAGCATGCCCAGACTGCTGGCTACTGCACTTGCTATTCCCGGGGGCTTGGCCCGTTCTATGCTGGAGGGTGGCCAAATCCAAATCCTGCAGTTAATCGAGCGGTACAGTCCTGAGGGTGATTTGGGGGACACTGCCTGGCAGGCACGGCGCCGTTTCACCCTGGTGATCTGTCTCCTGGCCGGCTACTTGCTCATCCCTGCTGACGGGCGGGTCAGTCCCCTGCTTGTGAGTGTTGCTCTTCAGATGGGAGGTGCGGCTCGGCAAAACGTGATTCCTCTGGTCTTGGCCGAGACGCTTATCGGCCTGGATTCGATGTACACTGGAGTATCGAACGTTTTTAGCGGCAGCCCGTTACTCCTTTAGGTAAACTCACTCAGCTCACCTTTTTCCGGCTTCTCGCACTTTCTCATTTTACCTCGACTCTCGGTTTAGGCTATTTGCTGGCTTCTTGCTTGTCTTTTCGCTCAGGCTTTTATCTGGTTTCTTACTTGTCTTTTTGCTCATGCAGCTGTGGTTATCCGACAAGCTGAATCTGTTGCACCCTCCGGAGGATGGCTGGGACCTTTTCCCGAAGAGAATCCATCAAAGGGGAATGAGGTACCCCGAGATGGACGTTGAAGAGTGGTATGCCTTTATGCAGGGATTGCAGTCGGACGAGATTGTTTGGAGATGCCCGTGGCTGGAGCTGGAGGAAATGGTGGTTCATTCGGACGGGTTTGACAGGGTGGTGATTGCAGGGCTGACGCGATTCACCTTCTACATCACAGGCCGCATTCTCCGCCAGCTAGGTATCCCTCAAGGGAACGTTCGCATCACTGTCGGGGATTTCTGGATTCCCAATTTCAATGCCCAGATGCTCCATGGGTATGACAGGCACTGGGAGCTCAGGACTCGGCAGGCTGAATCTCCGGATTTTACCCCAAGGCTGAGGAACGTTTACAGACAGTGGCTGAGAGCAGACGTCCAGGCAAGGGAAAATATAGACTGACTCCGGACTACCTTGCTGTTCTTAGAATAAGCTGTGAGCTGTCAGGCTTCTCAAGCATTTTGTTCTGTTTTTCATGCTTAACTGTTTTTAAGGTTTTCATGCTCAGCCCTTGTATTAGAAGTCGTGATTGTGTAATAAAGTTGAAAAACGGAGGGTTTCCCCCTTCAGATTCCCCAATAGAAACTTCGACTTGTCCCTCGACTTCACTTGGATCTTGATATGGAACCGGAACGCCAAACCATGGATCATTTCGATATAGAATATGACCGGGTCTCAGAGTGAGACTGCCTACGTATCTCTTTTCAAGGAATCAGGTCAGAACGTAGTTTAGGCCTAGGTTCGCTCGTGTATTTTACCTCTCCTTTTACGCTCTAACTTTTGCCTAGTGCCGCCTTCACAGGTTTTCGACCTAGCGAGCTTTCGACTTTTGCCTATTTATTTTTGCCTAGACCGCCTTCACAGGTTTTCGGTCTAGCAGGCTGCTCTAACTTTTGCTTGGAACCGCCCACCCTTGTGGTTTTTCGGCCCAACGAGCATCTCTCAGGGGTAGAAACGTTTGAGTTGATCCAGGTTGACCAGAGTGCTGAATTCATTGCCGTCGAGATCGATGAGTTGAGCAGCACCCCCGGATAGGATGGTCTTGATAATGAACGGTCCGGATTGCTTTGGCCGAAACTTCCCGCGGGCATCAAACACTGGAGCCCGTATCTCCTTTGTCACCATATCTCCTTCGACTAAGCTCCTGGACTTCACCTTCTTGTCAAACGCCCGGGCGATTCGACGCTGGTAACCTTGAACATGATACAGGGCGCGGAGCCTTCTTTCATCAAACAACATCAGCTCAACAAACCTGCCGCTGAGCCACTCAGATTCCTCCAGACCACTCTCAACCATGATCCTTAGAGACGGCACCTCAAGCTCGATAGGAAGTACTGCTTCCATTCCATAGACCAGAGAGAAATGAGTTGCACCGGTCGAAGTTCGAATCGATGTCCTGTACCCCCATAGCGCCAGTGGCAGTTGCTCGTGCCAATCCCTTGCGGACTCAATAGTCTTCTTGATTATCACTTCGATGTTCTTGTTTGCCGCCTCGACCGCTCCATTTGTTTGTGGACGATAGGTTGTTGACCGGTGGATCTCAATACCAAACTCCTCAAAGAGCTCCAGGACCCTTCCTTTGAAATGACTCCCATTGTCGGACACGAATGCTTGGGGAACACCATATCGATAGATGATGTTCTTTCGAATGAACTGAGCTACTTGGATTGTTGTCAAGACCTTTTACGATTCAGCTTCAACCCACTTAGTGAAGTAATCTATCGCCACCAGTATGAACCTGTGACCATTTGAAGCAGGAGGCGTGATCATCCCAATAACATCGATCCCCCACACAGAGAAAGGCCATGGCGAGGTCATGCCATACAGTTTTGACGGAGGAACGTGTTGCAGGTTGGCATGGATCTGACACTTGAAGCAGCGCTGTACGTAGTCAATGCACTGAGATTCCATCGTTGACCAGTAGTAACCCTGCCTGAGGATCTTCCTAGCAAGCATAACACCGCTCATGTGGGGACCGCAGACCCCTTCGTGAATCTCTTCCATTATCCTTGTTGCCTCGGCCCCGTTGACACACAACTCGTGCATTCCGCAGTGAGACCTTCGATACAGTTTCCCTCCACAAATGATGTACTGAGCCGCCAGTCTTTGCAGAGCAACCCGATCCTTTCTTGAAGCTCCGACAGGAAACTCCCCTCGTTCGACAAAGTTCCAGATATCATGGTACCAGGGCAGGCCATCATCGACATCATCGATGGCGTTGACATATTCGTAAGCAGGCAAGTCCCTCTGTTCGATCACAATCGGCCGCATCCTGACTCCTACTGGAAGTTCGATCATTGAAGCCAAAGTCGCCAAAGCATCGGCGAACTGATTCTTCAAACATGGAATATGGGTGAAGGTCACCTTATTAAAGCGAGGAATCAGTTCTTCCAAATCTTGGTGATAAGGCTTCAGCTTCTCCTCACGAACCTTCCAGTCTCCATTGGCCTGAGAGATCACCAGGTTTGAATCTCCAATTATTTCGAGTTTCTCGATTCCAAGTGCAATAGTAGCTTCCATCCCGACGATGCAAGCCTCGTACTCAGCTTGGTTGTTAGTGACGTCGAAGTTCAACTTGAAAGCGAGGGGGATATGAGCCCCAGCGGGCGTAATAAGCAGTACCCCAATTCCAAAACCTCTTTGATTAGCGGCCCCATCGAAATAGAGCGTCCAAATTTCCTCGACAACTGTTAACACATCCTCGTCTGGGAAATTGAAGTCCACATCCTCAGGTCCATCAATCAGGTGATCAGCCAAGAATTCTACCACAGCACGACCCTTCATGGATTTCCTTGTGACATATTGGAGATCGAACTCAGCCAGCAGAAGCAACCAACGTGCTAGCTTATGGGTGAGCGCTGGCTTCTCGAACAGATACTTGATAGGATCCATCCGAGAAATCAGCTTCACCGAATAAGCTAGCATGTAGTGTCTAAGCTTTTTGGTAGCCCAAACTAACGCCCAACACGTCTTTTCTAGAGGGGTATAACGTTCTTCACTTCCCACCATCTTCTTGCTCAGGTAGTAAATGGCTTTCTCGACTCCCTTATCTCCTTCCTGTGCCAGCAAACATCCCATAGCTGTCGGGGTGACTGATAAATACAGGATCAGAGGTCGACCAGGTGTAGGTGGCATTAAGACTGGCGGATTCCTCAGATACGCCTTGATAGATTCGAAGGCAGCTTGGCACTTCTCCGTCCATTCGAAGCGAACGTCCTTCTTAAGCAAACGGAATAGCGGTTCGCAAGTCAGTATCAACTTGGCTATGAATCGGCTGATAAACTGAACTTTTCCCAGAAAGCTTCGGACTCCCTTTTCTGACTGCGATGGTTCCATTTCAAGAATTGCCGTGATTTTAGACGGGTCGACCTCAATTCCTCTTGCGGTGATCAGGAACCCCAACATCTTGCCTGCTGTGACCCCAAATGTGCACTTCTGCGGATTAAGACGCACGTTGTATTTGCGGAGCCTCTCCAGAAACTGCCTGAGTGCCGGGATGAAATCTTTCTTTTCCTTTGCCTTGACAATCATGTCGTCGACGTAGACCTCAACTGTCTTGTGGATGAAGTCGTGTAATAGAGTGGTCTGGGCCCGCTGGAAAGTGCAACCGGCATTCTTCAGCCCGAACGGCATCATCACATAGCAGTAAGTACCCCACTCAGTGAGAAAGGTTGTCTTCTCTTGATCCTCTGGTGCCACAAAAATCTGGTTGTACCCTGAGAATCCGTCGACAAAAGAAAGCAAAGCATGCCCCGCCGTGTTGTCCACGAGCACATCAATGTGAAGCAAGGGAAAACTATCTTTGGGGCTTGCTTTGTTCAAGTCCCTAAAGTCGACGCAGACTCGGATTCTTCCATCTTTCTTAGGAACTGGCACGATGTTAGCCACCCACTTCGGATATTCAGCAACCCTTAGGAACCCGGCGTCAATCTGCTTGGTGACCTCCTCTTTGATCTTCTCCACCCAATCCGGCCTCATCCGGCGGAGTTTCTGCTTGACTGGAACAGCCCCTGGTGCCAGCGGAATCCGGTGTTGCACGATTTCAGGATCGATACCAAGCATGTCATTGTGAGACCATGCGAAAACCTCGAAGTATTCTTTGAGCAGCTCAATCAGCGCGGTACGATCCTCGGGGGACAGAGTTGAACCAATTTGCATCATTCGGGGGTTATCCTCGTCTTTCAAATTTACAGAAATTACTTCTTCTTTTAGAGGCTGAGCATGCCTTTCGTCTTCCCTTTCGATGAGGGAACGCAACTCAGCGGGGATGTCCCCAACGAAGTCTGTTCCTTCATCGTCAGGGTCGACACAGTTTATGTAGAAGTTAGCAAAGTAATCGGAAGTAGGATCATGCATTTCATAAAACCCTAGTGGGTTGCCAAGTACAGTGGATTCAAACTCAAAGTAGAAGCTACGACGTGGAGGGCCAAGAGGCACAAACTCCGACTCTGAGCTAGACCTAGACTTGACAGACTCTGTGTCAGACTCAGATACATCGTCAATGCATGTTAGACGCAGAGTGAAAATGCAATTATTTATACTACCCTTGGCTTCCGTGATGAGGGAGGTTGGATCTTCGACGATGTCTGTAGAGTCGGGCCCAAGCATCAGCACTTCAGCCTCATTTTCCTCGCCAACCAAACCCACTTGGGAGAACAGCATCTCCAAGTCCTCTTGATCAATTGCCTGCAGCCAGTCAGTCTATTCCTTAACCCGGGACAACCGCTTCTTGAACTCCTCTTCGGCCAGCTTTTCCTTGGCTATCTCCTCCTCACTGTCGGACCAGGTGTCTCCAGCAAAGATCTCAAATCCCGGTAGCCAGGTGCCAGTCTCCGGGTCCCAGAACGGTTCAGGTTGACCTTCATAAGCAATGCTCCCTCCCTCACAGATGAAGTGGCTGCTAGGGTTACCATAAAGGGTTCGGGGTTTTCCCGCACCTTTCCCCTTTTTGGCCTTTTTGGCGGGAGGTGTGTATCCCAAACCGAATCGGCCCTCGGTAAAGGGAAAGATAGGGAACTCAGCGATCCCTTGCTGGTTTATCCCAAGTCCAAAATCGGGCATGTGGCCCATCCTTCTCATGATGTCGATAGCGGCTGAGCTGATGAGGAAGTCGTCATCCACGGCGATGGCAAGGACTGAGCCTGCGGTGTCGAATGAAAACCCTCCAAAGTCTGAGTCTTCTTCCCCATGTGTGATTCCCAGGACAGGTTCATCTTCTTTGAGCGGGCGGATCCCAGAGTCTCCGCAGATGGTGAGAGTCCCAGCATAACCTTTTGGTGCAGAGTTGAAGGTACTGCCATAATGTCTGACCTATGCAGCCACGGCCTGCCCAGCAGCAGATTGAAAGTGGTAGGGATGTCGACCACGTGAAATTGCACATCCATCTCAAAGCCCTCAGCATCGAGCTTGAGTACAATGGTCCCTTCCACAACGCGGCGGGTGCTATCATAGGCCTTGACAGCCAGATTAGATGGCGCGAAATCCTTCTTCGCGATTCCCAAGCGGTAAGCAACCCTTAGCGGACAGACATTAATGGCGGAGCCATTATCGATGAGCACGGTCGGAACCCAAAGTCCCTTGCATTTGACGGTGATGTGCAACGGGCGGTTATGGTCAGTTCCCTCGACAGGCAGGTCCCTCTCGGTGAAAGTAACAGAGTGCTTGGAGAGGAAGGGTAGGATAAAGGCGATCATTGCCTCGGGAGTGATGTCAGTTGGTACCTTGAGTTGGGACAGGGCTGCAGACAGCTTGTCTCGATGCTCCTTTGATGACGCGATTAAGCCCCAGATCGAAACAGCGGCAGGGATCCTCTCGAGTTGTTTCTGGATTACGTCCCCTTCCGGAATTCCACCAAGGATGATCGGAGCGCTCCTTTGGGCAGCCGGACTGGCGGTTTGCAGAATGGGAGGATTGGATGAGCTCCCAGCTTGTAAGTTAGAGGGCTGAAAAACTCGGCCGCTCCTTGTAACGTTGGCGACGTCCCACCAAGAGGTTGTGCCATCGAAATCCCAGAAATCCGCAGGTATGTCATCCATCTTGCGTTTCCCTTTGTCTGCCACAGTTGCAGACAGATCCTGCCCCGGAGCGAAATCCTGTTCTAAATCCTCCATCACTAATCCCTCCCAGAAAGACCGATCTTGTGCAGCGGCCTCTTCAAACGGAGCTCCCGGATTAGTCACAAATGGCGTGTCCCAAAAGCCAGCATCTACCAGAGCGGAGTTGACCGTCCAGACCTCGTTGCCCATGTGTATGTCAACTACCTTATCCTCATCCCAAAAGTCAGAAGGCAGTGGATTTGTATTGAGGTCGACAATTTCATCTACCTCCCATAGATCGTCAGGTACTGCATCCAAAGCCATGATGCTGCAGTCGTCGTCGGGAAAAGGCATGACAGGACGTGGGAGTGCTTCATCGACTATGTAGAATGAAGGGTCCAACTCAGAGTCAGTCATAGAAGCGAGCAGCGAATCGATTGTAGATGCACGAAAACACTCCCCAAGCACACGGGGGTCTTCCTGACGGAGGTCATCTTCTGTATAGAAAGCTTCGTAGTCCGGCACAACTTCCTCTAGAACGTATTCGGCCGGGAATTGCCAAGCGGGCTCGGGATCCCAAAAGTACGGTTCTTCTTCAACAGTAGGCTCGAGTGGATTGAAGAGCAGATATAAGGAGAAACCATCCAACGGGTCCAACATGGCCTCCTCCTGTGCGGCTAACCATTCATCATTTTGCAGCATGGTGAAAGGGTACCTCCTCTGGCTCTGGAGGGAAACCATAAAGCACAAGATTTTCCCACCCGTTGATCCTGAGAGCGGCGTAGTTGTTATTGTCAGCTATAGCCCATCCAACATCTTGCATGTCGAGCTCTGGCCTCGTTACTGGTAAGGACGGCATCCCAGATCTGAACCAGTCTGCTTGACCTCGAGAAGGATTCGGGTTGGTCACTGTGAAGTACAGGTTATCCCTCGTGGAAGTGGGGTGGAGTTGTATACGATGGGCAGGTTCACGATGGAGGTCACCGATGGCCATGTTCAACACGTACGAGCCCTCTTGCAGGAGTTCCAGGAGTGCATTGGGATTTGATGGCTGTCCTCCCTCACGTCCTATGTACGAAATCTCGGCTTCGGACTCGAAAGGCATGAGCACGCAGGGCCTTGGTCGATCTGTTGTGGTTATATGGTCAGTGGGGTTGAATATAGTCGAGCTAGGAGAGATTATGGTGGAGCTAAGGGATATGTGGTTTACTTGGTTATGGTGCTTCGGGAGAGAGTTGGAGATAACGTTGGGTTTGGAAGAGTTCCGTTATCCACCAAGTCCTGTATCGCATGACGGAGGCGATAGCAAGAGTCGGTGTGGTGACCAGGCATCTGGTGGTAAGCACAGAAGACGTTAGGGTTGTGGCTAGGAGGTGGATTTTGGGGAAGTGGAGTTGGAGTGAGTGGCCTGAGATGACCAGACTTGGCCAGCTTTTCGAGGACAGCAGAGAGAGGCGCTTCAAAGTTGGCGAAGACACGGGGTTGACTGCGGTTTCGGGGTCTTTGAGGGGTTTGCACTTGATTGACGTCGGCTATGTGGTTGGAGCTTTGGGTTGTGGCGGTGTTGCTAGCAGTAGCAGCATTGGCGTAGTTGTTACCGCCAAAGAGAGCAGTGCTGCCGGTGTAAGCACGGGGCTTAGCTTTTGATGTTGAGGTAGTAGGAGCAGATTCGGTTCTCGGGATAACCCCTGTTTGGAGAGCTTCTTCAATGGCAAGGCCGGAATCAAAGAAGGTTTCCCAGTTTGCCCCCTGGACTAGCACGAGGTTCTTGGCAAAGTCTGTCTGCAAGTTGTGAGAGATGATGCGGATTTGATCCTTCTCACTTGGACGATCCGTCATTAGGGCCGCCTTGGCCCTCCATCGCTGAATGAAATCCGCAAAGGACTCCTTTGCGTTCATCTTGGTCGACTCTAACTCGCGAGTGGTCATCTTGAGTTGGACGTTGTAACTGTACTGGGCGTTGAAAGCGGCCCCGATATCGACCCAAGTTTTCCTTTTGGTTATGTCGAGAGACAGAAACCATTGAAATGCGGGACCAGCGAGAGTTTGAGGAAAAAGTTGTGCCATGGTTTCCTCTTCAATTCCATGTAATTTCATTGCACTATGGTATGCTAACAAGTGAGTCTTGGGATCCCTGGTGCCGTCGAACTTCACAAAGTCGGGCATCTTGAACCTTTCTGGCAACCTTGCGTTCGGAAATGGGCAGAGACGGTCCATGTCCAAACCACCCGCGCTTATCTTCTCAGCCTTAGAGACAGTTTCCTCAAGTTTTGCCATCTTGGCAATCAGGGCAGCCATTTCCGGGCTTGGAGCGGGGTTCTCACCCTGTAGGTTCTCCTCAAACACGGGTTCACGCTCTTCCCTTCCGCCGCCTCCTCCGGCTGCAGCTACCAGAGGAAGTCGCTCTTCAATTAGGGTGCAAAGGTTGGTTGTAGAGGCATCATCTTGGTCGGCCCTCTCTTGCATGATGGCAAGGTTGCGTTGGATATCGGCTAGAACAGTAGCAAGGCTTGGAGTTTCAGCCATGACGAGAGGTTCTATCTTGACTTGAACGAGTTTGTGAGGTGCAGGGAACGGAGTGAAAGGAGTCGGTGGCGAATCCTCCCCTAACAGAATGCAACCCGGAGCTTCCGTCATGGTAGACCCAAAATCAGACCCACCCAAATCTTCTCACAGACAGACCCGGCGGACGTTCCCAAGTAGGTTTGGCTCTTGATTCTGAATCTGAACAGTGTGATGGCTAGACAGTAAAGTATAAGAGCTCAGTGACGGCCTGCAGCAATTTTATTTGAAAGAGAGAATGAAAAATGCTTATGTCGACATCGTCGGTGTCCTCCAAGACTCTAGAACTAGCAGACGAAACCGTTTTATGACAGCTGGACGCTGCCCAGGTCCTCAGATTTCTTTTCGACGATGTACCTTGATGGGATCGACTAACACTAAGAGATGTCGGAACAGTCTAAGTCTTTGATTATTCCGCTTTCGAAGTTTCAATGTTGAAGTGGAACAACTCGGTTTTTAATGACATGATACTGTAACCAGGATGGCGTAAGCAGCACTGTGCCGGAGCCTTGAGCGGTATAAGTGTTTAGCACTTTTAACCTGAGTGGTGTGAGCATCATGGCATGTTTCCCGTTGTTCCTAGTTTTCTGTTTGAAACCTCGATCGGGTTTAGGCAAGGACTTAGAAAAGCCTCGATTTCCCAAAGTCTCGTTGACCCAAGGAATTTGGAAAGTTGATAACGTGCACCATCACGATGCACGACTCGTCATCGGTCCAGGCAGCGCCTTAGCAGGCATAAAACGGGTTTGAAAGAGAGACAAACCCTACAAGCCGCCCTAGCATGCTCCTACGCAAAACGGTATGAATGTATGTACAGGCATGCGATAGGGAAAGCAGTAACACATAGACAGTTCATGGGGGTTAGATGCAAGTAATCCTACCCTGTGGGTTCCTGTCTTAGTTTGAAAGGTTCTAGTGCTTTGTACGAGTGACGAGGCTGGTTTTGGCTGAAGGGGGTTCCTCAGGCTAGAGTCGTTTTATACCTCCCATTGCAACGCGTGCAGCAAAGCAATGGTCAAACGGTAATACGTCTCATCATCGTCCAAGGTTGTTGGGCATTCGAGGACCCCGGTCTCCAGTAAACTGTGCCGGTTACCCAAAACGCCTCAACGGGGCTGATAGAACACCGATGCAAATGTGTGCGCGCTAAAGAATGATTGAGAGAGAGAGAAATGTAACGCTTTTTGAAAAATGCCTTTTGAAGTTTGGCTCACTTCATTAATCGACACTCGGAAAAAACTACACTAGTGAACAATAGTAAAAGCCCCAGTTCGGAGTGGTCGGATGTAGAATCCTGTTACGTTACCATTCCGTTCTTCAGCAGCGCGGAGCGTACTGTTTTGACAGACTTTTGAAAATCGTTGATTCATGTATTAACTTCCCAATGTAGATTAATGTAATGTCCCCAGCAGAGTCGCCACTGTGGGCACACGCCCCAAAATTTCACATTTTTGATGCATAAAATCGGGTGCGCCCTTTTTACGGAAAGCGTGGCGAAACGCTTCGCAGTTCAGAGTCGCCACTCGTGTTTTGCGGAAAGTACCCAAGAAACCAAGTTTTGAAAGAAAACGTTTGGATTACGTTTGATTGAGTTTGAAAAAGGCTTGTAGACTGGACCGTCGTCACCTTCGATATCTGAGGTTCGGGAGCCAGGTTATGAGAGGGGAAGGGTTTTATGGCACCCCTCTCGCCCAATCCGGAGATCGATCTCTACTCGGGCATTTTATAAAAACGTTCATTTTTCTCTCTCATTTGATCATTTTTAGCCAGTTAGGGCGGGGGAACAGTTAATGGGGATTAAGACTGTAACACGTTTGCATTTATATACGAGAAGGTGACAAAAATGTTTATGGATGCTATGGCATAATGAATAATAGATTGAGAACAAGCTGTTGTGGACGTTTTAGACAAACTAGTGCACGCTATCTGTGCAGCAGTGCACACAGTGCACACAGAAACAAGCCTGCATGCACTGGCTAGGCCACTGCATGCAGTCATGACCTGCGTGCGTCACCACATGACTGGCGTGTGCCGGTGAGCCTAAATCCACAGCTTCTGTTATCAATCCTCTGGGCTCTGGAAAGGACCAGTGCACACCCAGGACAAACCACGCAGTTGATATAGATTACACTAAACTATTACAGACAAGATAAAGGGCTGGTAAGCCACCAAATAGATAAATAGCCCCTTAAACAGTGAGGGGAGAAGGATCAGAGGCCTGGATGGGAGATCCATGCAAGGGCCAAGCCACTGGAACTTGGATCACTACCGTACGCCAGTAGAGTATGGCCGCACGCCAGTGAGCCTTTCATTCCAATGCTTTGGCTTTGCACCGTCTGGGCTCCGAAACATGACCAGAATGATCCCAAAGGCCTTATCAAAACATAAATATAGACGGAAGAGGAAGCAGCTCTAAATACAGAAAGCAGTAAACTGATTTTTATCATACATCAGGGTGATCAGAACATAAATAAGACAAAAGAAGGATGATCGGTGATCCCCACGTCAGTTTTGCCAAACAGCCATGATTGGCGTACGGCACAACTTACTGGCGTGTGCCACCCGATCATCACACACGGTTTTGAAACCCTGCCAGCGTTAGGGCCAGGACTAGTATAGATTACCAGCCTTGACCCTGCTAGCCCCCCTCAGGGGTCAGAACAGAAAACAGAAACAAAAGGTGGTATACCTTTGCTTGTGAGTTTGGAGATGATTTTGAGCTTGAGCTTTGAGTATGATGGATGGATGGTGGATGTAGTGGATGTATGGACTGTGGAGAATGTGATCCTTGCTTGCTCTTTCTATGGGAGAAGAAAGGAAGCAAAGGAAAAACAAGAGAGGAAGAGAGGAGAGACTTGGAGCCTTAATGAGCTTAACCCCTTGCAAATGAATGCAAGGGGGGTATTTATGGAGGAGAGATGACTGAGATCAGTTTGGGCATTAAGGCTTGTTTGGGGGTGGCAAGACAAGATAGAGCCTCTCATGCATTAAATGCATGGGACTCCTCTTGAAAGGTGGTGTAGGAAGAGGGGGGACAGCCCTGGACGATATAATCATCAGGGGAACTGTGACTGACGTCGGGTGGTTACCAAAAGTCTCACGCTTCTGGCTGAATAAAGTTGATTTGACTGGCATTGACTGGCGTACGCCCCTTGTTGAGTGGCGTGCGCCAGTAACGGGCGATGACTGACACGTGGCAGTGCTCCCAGCGCACGCTAGTCCATCACCAGCGTACTCCAGTAGGGTTTTGCTGTGGCCATTTGGTTCTGGCTCGAGGGTTCGACAAGGGGTTCGGAAAGGTTTGGATGAGGTTCGGGACGCTCAAATCTCAAACTCATTAACAAACTCGGGATGTTCTTGACCTTAATCATCATCGGAGAATCAAAGACCGTAAGTAAACTAATCCGGACACTCCAGATTGGGGTGTCTACAACAACCTTCACCACTTAGTGGGGAAATTATTGCTACAGACTCATGCTGGCGCCACCTACCAGAAGGCGGCCACCACATTGCTGCATGACATGATCCACAAAGAGGTGGAGGTGCACATGGATGATATGATTGTCAAATTGAAAGGTCGGGCAAGCCATACTCCTGCACTCAGGAGATTCTTCAAAAGGCTGAGGAAATATAAGATGAGGCTTAACCCCTAGAAATGCACATTCGATGTGATTGCAGGAAAGTTCTTAGGATTCATGATCACCAAAAGAGGAATAGAAGTGGACAATACTAAGGTCAAAGCAATTCTGGGAATGCCCCCACTAAGGACTGAGAAGGATGTGAGGAGCTTCCTATGAAATGTACAGTACATAAGTTGATTCATTTTTGAATTGACAATCCTGCAAGCCTTTGCTCAAGTTGTTGAAGAAGAGAGTTAAGTTCAAATGGCGTAAAGTGCAATGTATCCATTTAACGGATTAAGGAGTATCTCCAGGACTCGCCTATGTTTTCTCCACCTCAAGAAGGGAAGCCCGTGATATTATATTTGTCAGTCACCAACACCAAATGGAGGTTGTACTTCCCATCGACGTGGAGGTCCCCTCACTATGAGTTATAATGGAGCGGAGAGTGCCCGAAGCATATTGGTTGCAAGAGAGATACGAGGAGTTGGCATTAATGGACGAGAAGCGGTCCCAAGCCTTATACCATACTCAAGTTTATCAGAGGAGAGTAGCTAGGGCATTCAACAAGAAGGTACGGCCTCGGAACCTGAAAGAAGGTGACATGGTTTAAAAGGCAACTAAAGGACTTGTATATGATCCCAGAGAGAAATTTTGGCCCCATTGGGCCGGCTTTTATGTTATGAGGAAGATCTTAAGTGCATGAGCTACACATTTGGCGGATTTGGACGGAAATGAGTTTGCTGAGTTAACTGACTTGGACAGTCTGACAAGTATTACCCCTGAGAGAAGCCCGCTAGGTCGAAAACCCGAAAGGGTGGCCTAGACAAAAGTTAGGGTTGAAAGAAAGAAAGAGTGCTCGCTTGATCGAAAACCTGCAAGGGCGATTTAGTTGAAAATCAGAGTACACAAAAAAAAGCAAAAAAAACAAAACAAAAAATGTGAGTAAAATATCCGAGAGAACCCAAGCCGAACTACGTTTTGGCCTGATTCTCGTCTTGAGATACGTAGGCAATCCCACCCTGGGATCCGGCCATTCCAAGTTTAGTAACTCATTCAGTTCGTTCATACTAGGGGCATTTCTAAAGCAACCCGTGCACAATGGGCATTGAATCGATTGGAGACACTAGGGGCATATCTCCAACAAAGTGTTTTCCCGAAGGCTGGGGGCATTTGGTCGAGTTTGAACTCCAAGGATAATCGATGAAGGATTTATATTAGCTTGAGTGAGAGTTAGCGAGTGTTTCGTTATGTTTTTAGAGCATGATACCAATTTAAGCAATTAGAGAGCATGGTTGGGAGAAATAATCTAGATTTGCGAAAGGAAGTCTTATCACTCAAAGTTCAATGCTAGGGGCATAGCTGCCAATATACTCTAAGACAATTATAAGCTAGGGGCATGAAGGGAAATAAGGAACATCAAATATCCTAAGGCACAATGAAATGAGCGAACAAGAAAAGCAAGCGTATTTTCTTTATTCTTCCATGTCTTTTGAGTCTACCATTCCCCTAGTTGAGTCGTAGTCTGGGTTAACACCACTAAACTATGGAGAATCGGTGTTTATAGAAGGCAATCTAAGTTTTAGATTCGGTGGAATGTTAACCACTTGAGTCTTCTTATTCTTGAGTCCTCATTGTGTTTTTCTTTATTTTTGAGTCAAGTTGAGTGACTTCCGCTAGGGTGAAATCAATGAAAGCTCTGAGACTTTTTTCAAATGTTTTTCACATTCCACAGCATTCCTGAACCGATAAAGAAAGCAGGCAACAAAGTTTTGCAAGTGCGATTGGCTATCAGTATCATAGATCATGACCTTGAATTTTTAGAGAAATGCATAGCACGAAGTACAAGTCACTACTCTCTCTCATCGAAGAGCTCAAACAAGACGAGCGTCTCAGAGGCACAGTGTTTCGCTCTGTAACTCTAGGTCTAGCGCTAGTACTAGGCCCCCCTCATCATAGCCAGAGTAGGAGTGTCGTCCCTGTGATGGCCCGACCTTGTGTTCCATTTCTCTTGCAGGTCTCCTTCGAGAAGAGCTTCTACCATCACATTGCGAGGCACCTCCGCCCAGAGCTCGCCCAACATCACTAGCATGACCCGAGGGTCTCCCAATGGCCGGACGACGAGTATGTCTCGAAGAGCGAACCTGTCTAATAGATGCACATCTTAGATGGGCACATGAGATCCCGATGCTTTAAAGCCGCACGCTTGAGTCTACAAGGATAATGAGAGCATCATGAGTAAGTGGCCAATATTGGTTTGAGTTTGGCCTTGCACAAGCACAAGCAAGTATTTAGGTGATCGGAATTGGAAAGTTTGGTATCCCTAATGCCAAATCAAAGGATGGACGTGATTTGAGCGCATAGCAGCACAATGAGTCCCATTATTTTTTGCAAGCATTGCATTAATTGGCAGAGACAATGGAAAGCTCCCCAAGCATGAAATTTTTGGTTATCAAGGAAGCAAAGTGGAAAGCTTCAATCTTTTCACTCCCCAGCAGAAACCCCTAAATCATCTTTCCAAAGGGCATCCCCTTGAAGCATTTTCACTTATCATTTGACGATGGGCGTCTCCTGCACTAACTTCAGTTAAGTTTGCCGATGGAGGCGATGGAAATCTCCCTTACAACTGTTAAATTTGCCAAAGGTGGTGATGGAAATCTCCCAAGGCATGTTCATGAGTCAGCCTATCAGCAGAGGCGACGAAAATCTCCCTGATTGTGTTCTTCTTTGTGGCTAGAGAGGCAGTGGAAATCTCTCATAGCTTAGCGTTCAAGTGCATTGTTCCCCAGCAAAATGTGCAATTTCCCCAGCAGATAGAGGCGATGAAAGTCTCCTAAGACCCGGTTACAAGTTACATGTTGCAGTTCAATCTGCTTAGGAGATCTATTCCCCGAAGCACTGTTCAAATCCAATGCGCCCTCAGAGGCGTTATTTAAATTCAGTTTGCTTAGCAAACTACACCAATCGAAGTAAGGATAGTCATGAAAAGTGCTTGGCACAGTGACCTACGGTGTAGCGACTTACCCCGAACTGTCGAGGCATCCACCCCTGCAAAAGAGATCTATCCTCTCTGAAGATTTTTGTTGCCAAAAGGGTCAATTCCCTCTGAGAGCTTTTTATGTTGCCAAAGGGATCCATCCCTCCAAGTTCGGTAGTTTATCTCCCTAACAGAGTTTATCCTCTCATTCATAGCTACCATTTTCAGCAGTTCGGTAGTTCATTTTCCCAACAGTCAGCCGCTTTTTTAGAAAAATTCCTCGCCAAGACAAAGGCAAATAAAAGCCTCCCGACATGGCATCACATTTAGCATGGCATCTTGGCACGACATTTACAAACAATGGCAACACAAGTTCCCCAACGTGGCTTGGCACTTTACAAGGCATTTTGGCATTGCATTTATAGACAAAGGCAAACAAAAGCTTTCTGACGTGGCACAACACTTGGCATGGCACTTTGGCATGACATGGCATTTTGGCGTGGCATGGCACTTTGGCACAGCATGGCATTTGGCATGGCACTTTGGCACGGCACGACACTTGGCATGGCACTCTGACACGACATGGCATTTGGCATGGCACTTTGGCACGGCATGGTATTTGGCATTTGGCATGGCACTTTCGCACGACACGACATTTGGCATGGCACTTTGGCACAGCACGGTATTTGGCATGGCACTTTGGCACGACACGGTATTTGGCATGGCACTTTGGCATGGTATTTACAGACAAAGGCAAGCAGAAGTCTCTCGATGAGGCACGGCATATTGGCATTTGTAGACAAAGAATACAATTGTCTTAGGAGATTTGGCCTCCGAAGCATCTTGCACCTGGCAAATAAAAATCGCTTAGGAGATTTGGCCTCCGAAGCATTTGGCACTTGGCAAATTCGTTTCACCTTGGAGATTTGACCTCCGAAGCACCTGGCAGATACAATTCGCTAAGGAGATTTGGCCTCCAAAGCATCTAACACCTAACAAATTCATTTATCTTAGGAGATTTGGCCTCCAAAGCACCTGGCACTTGGCAAATTCATTTCGCTTAGGAGATTTGGCCTTTGAAGCGCCTGGCACATTCAATTTGCTTAGGAGATGTGGCCTTCGAAGCGCTTGGCAAATTCATTTCGCCTAGGAGATTTGGCCTCCAAAGCATTTGGCACCTGGCAAATTCATTTCACTTAGGAGATTTGGCCTCTGAAGTGCCTTGCACATTCAATTCGCTAAGGAGATTTGGCCTCCAAAGCGCTTGGCAAATTCATTTCGCTTAGGAGATCTGGCATCCGAAGTGCCTGGCACATTCAATTCGCTTAGGAGATTTGGCCTCCGAAGCGCTTGGCAAATTCATTTCGCTTAGGAGATTTGGTCTCCGAAACACCTGGCATGTACAATTCACTTAGGAGATTTAGCCTCCGAATTGCCCCTGCAAATTCAATTCACCTAGAAGATTTGGTTTCAGAACACATTTCCCCAGCAGGCAATTACTTTCATAACAGCAAGAGACCATGGTTGAGGAAGTCTTCTCGCTCAGGTATGTGTTTAAAGTTTTCAAAATTGTCTTGATTGAACTATGCTAGTCTGATTCTCTCAAAGAGATACGTAGGCAGCTCTTTCAAGCCCGACCGCTTGCATGCTTGATTTACTGTTTTGTTATGTGTTAGAGTCGGCCTAAGCATTACGGCCTACCTGAAATGTGTTGTCTATGGCTTTGACATTCACTCATGTTCACATGTTGTTCTATGAATTTTGCCAAAGAGGGGCATCTGTAGACACCCCATTTGGTAGTCTGTAATGCTTAGGCCTCCTGCCAAGTGGCCGCCTAATGATGAGAATGTTGCTTTCGATTATTGTTGTTCACAGGAAGTGATCATGATGCATTGATGCTCTGAGATAGCCATTTGTCGTATCTTTCAAAATATTTTCACCAAACTACAAGATTTCTTTTAAGCTGTGTTGCGTTCCATTTCAAAATATCCTTTGAAAAATGTTGAGTCTTTTTATCCATAAAACAATCCATTTTTAGCCCAAATCGTCACTGTTTTTAGCCCGAAATCAACCCAGAATGCATCGTAACGGACCCAAATTGGGCCAGCACTAAGGGAGGCCTACCCGGAGCCCAAATAAATTGGGCCGAAGCTGGGCTGGCTTCCCCATAAGGCCGGGCTGGCCTTCGTGTGTCGGGTAAGGCATCGTTTTGTCCCGCCGCCTCGATTCCTGTGTTTTTAAAACTTTTCCGCGACCCACATCGAAAAATTCAGTGTTTTCTTTCGCAAAATCACCCTATATAAACCCCTTACCTCCCCACTTTTCAAATCATTCAGAAAGTTCGTCTTTCGAGTGATTCAGAGCATCCATTCCAAAGCTTTGAGTCCCTCTAGTCAAAGTTCATGCTAGTAGAGCTTTCCTAGCATTCGGGCATAGTTCTCCCTACACCGTTAGGCTATCGACAGTTTCTTGCATCAAGGTTGCTCCCCTACGAGCAATCCAGTTCATTCTTTCGCTCAATTCCTGAGGGCGGTCCGCTTGGTTGTCAGGAGTCAAGGTATGTCGTTTTCCTTTATTTTCTTTATTGTTTAGTTTAGTTGTTTTCTTTATTATTTAGGAGCATGCCTTGGTTTTACTTTGTGTTCTTGTTAGTTCTGGCTAGTTTAAGCTTTTGATTCGTTTTAGGATTGCATGCTAGCGTAGTTTGTGTTTATGCATGATAATCTAAGGTTCAAGTAGTTCATGTGCAATTAATATTTTGCCCTCCATGCTTGTTTAGTCGTAATGCTGCATGTTTAGTTTCTCGCATCAGTCGCCATGCTATTACTCTGTCCACATGAACACTTGCACATGCATCCACGTAGTCGTTACTTTGCCCATATGCACATTTACCATTTTACCCCTTTCGTTATGCTGTTCGCATGTACATTGATCTTTTAGCTCATACTGTTATGCTGCCCGATTACGGCCGTTATTCTATCTAATTGCAGTCGTTATGCTACCAATTTCACCCCAACATGTTGAATTACTATTTTACCCCTGCATGTCGCATATTAGGATGATAGCTGTTTTGCCCTCATGATCTATCCATGAGTAGCTTGTCGAT
The DNA here is from genome assembly GCA_018127125.1 of Rhododendron griersonianum. Classification (NCBI taxonomy): domain Eukaryota; kingdom Viridiplantae; phylum Streptophyta; class Magnoliopsida; order Ericales; family Ericaceae; genus Rhododendron; species Rhododendron griersonianum. Next base: position 28,096,300 of record CM030792.1, on the reverse strand, counting down.
GCATGTGGTTTCCTAATCGGGTTACTTTTCTAATTTGACCCGGTTTCCTAATTTGGAAAGTTTCCTAATCCGATCAGGTTTCCTAACCGGGTTTCCTAACTTGGTCAGGTTTCCTAATTTGGAAAGTTTCCTAATCCGATCAGGCTTTTCAGTTTTAGCTAGTTTCCTAATTTGTTCATATTGCATGTTTGTTCAGCCATGTCTAGCCATGTTCGTGCATGTTTCCTATTTCAGTTTAGTCGCTTGTGTAGTTTAATATCGCATATTGCATGCATGCTTTTAATTTAGGCCTTTGCTATGTTCGTTAGCTTTAGGGTAACTTCCCCTAGAAGTAAGGACCCTTCCGGCATTCGCAATGGCGGATTAATCTTTCTTGTGTGCTAGTTTAGATCTAGGAACCGTATGAGGACCTAAGGATGGCTGTTGATTATCACATGTGGATAAGAGATGATAATGGGCTGCCCATCTCTAGGCCCTCATCCATAAGTTGCATGCTTTTGTTTTCTTTTTTGTGTGCTGCGTTTGACGGAGGTAGTTTTCAAATGATTTTCCCCTCTCGCAAAAGACTCCTTTTTCAAAAACGCGTTTACTAAAACCTACCTATCCGTTTGCTTGAGTCTTGTGCATTTAGGATAGAGATGATTTGAACAAATGGTGATGAGTAGAGGCCAATCGTCGGATTGGGCAGAGTGGGTGCCTAACACCTTACCACTCAGTACCTTAGCCCCCGGACCCGTCTGTGGTGATACAAGGATCAAGCCTTTCTGTAGTAGGCCGGACAAAATGGCCCGGGCCACGTGTTCGGCAAATACTAACCGAGGCTAGGCTGAAGGAAGTCCCAATACCCTTTGAGCCCAGGCTCGGCAATAGCTGGAGCTCGGGGAAGGGTCCCACCTTACCTACCCGACGCCTGGGCCGAGAAGAGAGTTCTCCGGCTCGACTAAAGTCAAAAACCTAGATCAATGACTTCATCTCCTCCTCCCCCTTCAAGCTGCCCGCACTCAGGCTCGGTCGAAGATGAGGCTCGGCCCAATTCAGTACCACGCTCCACCCCACGCGCTAAAGCGGTTATGCCAAAAGATAATAATTGGCGCACATGGGGGTGCCAGCTCACACCAGAAACGGTTACCAGATCTTATCGGTGACGTCACAATGACGTTAGCCGACCCGTGCAAGGCACATGCCCGTACTTGGAGAGCAAGCCAAGCAGACTCTATAAATACCAAGCAAAGCAGCCCTAAAGAGGTAGATGCTTCTACACCCTAACTCCCACACAAAAACCCTAGTCTCTTACTTTGCTCTCTGCACTTTCTCATCCTCTCGCCGGAGGGCCTTACCGGGCAACCCCGGCTAGGTCTTAGTCGTGCGTTCATTGTGCAGGTTAGGGCAAGAAAGCTAGGCAACCCTCAAACCAACTGAAGAGGAGCTCATACGGAGGACCAACGGGCCACACAATTGGTGAACTCGACGTGAAATGCTTCTGATTCAAAGCGGCTAGAACTTCCTTCAAACCACCTCCCTCTTCCCAAAAAACAGCCACAATCTCAGCCACGATGGGTGGAGAACTAACAAATGTTACCATTTCGGGGGCCAAAGACGCCAACAGAAATCCAATCCTTCAACCCGCGGAGAGACACATCTCCATTTCGCTCCCCGCTAGCTCTGGGCTATCTCTGGCTCAGGAGGATGTGATGACGACTTACATCCGCCTGTTACAGCGACGGGACGATGAAAGGGACAACGAACTGGCGGCTCTAAGGGCGGAAATGGCTCAAATGAAGTAGCACATGCAAGAAGTCACACCAGCTACATCCAGATCTACTGGAGATCGGAGGCAACGACGGCAAATGCCTCCCCCACCACCTCCTCCACCAACACAGGAGCAACCCTTTGAAAGGGCTACCGCGGTTCCATGAAGGACCGTCTTGGCTTCACACCCGAGAAGGGCGACGCGAGGGAAATAATCCTCTACCGGCAGCCGACCACCTCCGTGACGCATCGCTCAAGAAGCCACCAGGAGAGGAGCAGATCTAGGGACACCGCCGGATCGTTCACAAGTACTTACTCTACTGGTCGCGGGGAGTATTCCTGCACCACGGCTTCCCACCACAGCCGAGCCTCCCTGGAGACAAGGCGGCACGTTTCCGAGCATCTCGGAGAGATTCCACTTGAAAACCTGGAAGCTAAAAAGAAGGTTCGACGGGACGGTAAGGGAGTCCGCATCGAAGGACAACACGACGACCCGAGAGTTCGTCGTGAAAGAGAGAAGTCTATTGATGGACCTCACCGAGCGGATACCAAAATGAGGGAGCAACCTCGGCTCAAACATTGTGATATACCCTCGGATAGAGATTCCAAGGATAGAGAATACAAGAGATCGAAAATTGACGGGCACGACAAACCACCGCGCCTAGGGTTTGAATGACAACTAAAGGATCTCGGCGTCTCACCCTTCAATCCTCATATAATCAATACGCCAGCCGAGTCCACCTTCCATTTGCCGAAGTTCACCAAATTCGATCCAAATACTTGCGAAGCATACATGTTTCGTTTGTAGATATATCAAATAAGATCACCCCAAGTGTAGGGTAAAAATGTCATTTGAACCATAATAATCCGGAAGACTGGGATCGTACCCAAGGGAATTGTAAGTGGAGAAAAACGAAAGAGGCTTTGAACAACACAAGAAAACAACGGTCACTCGTAACTTCTCGCCGGAACATTAACACGTCTTCGGAGCTTTAACCTGCAAAATAGACAATGGGTGAGCGCACCTTTGCCTCTCGTGGCAAAGGCCCTCCGATGCCTAAGTTAGTATCACGTACTAGCAGGAAACCCTAATTATCAGTAGGAAGTATCGAATAATGCAACGTATTGCATACCTTTAGCCTCTAGGTTTACCTCATATTTATAGATTTACGGATGCTTGCTGCTCAAGTATCCTTGTTGCCCTAGGTTTCCTACCTCGTATAGGAAACCCAGAATATTGTGGATTCTCGTTCCCTTATCAATTCGTTACTTTAGTCCTTTTAGGACTCTTTTCCATAGCTGGCTGAACATCCCATTCTCGTTGGGTATCTTTCCCAGATCCTATATTCTCGAGATCTTATTCCTTCACGGAATTCCACTGTTCTGGAACCTTCTAGAGTGTTCCTTGCACCTGAGACTGTTTTCCCAAGAGTTCTCCTCCTGTTCGGCCCTTTCGTCACCGAACAAGCTACTTGGACCAGAGACCTCACATGTCACTATTCCTTTATTAGTCTCTCGGTCCAATAACTTCTCGTGTTTACTGGACCATGGCCCTGAATAGTCTTCCTGGACTAATGACTTCTTATGTCACTGGTCCATATCGCCAATCACCGTCTTACATGGCAACTGTCCCTGTCGTATTTATACCATGGTCCCACGTACCACGTGTTCAGGCCTTCTTTGAGCTTGTTCGTGAATACCTCCCAACAATTGCTCCCCAGCTTTAGTTGTCATTTTTATTTTAATGACAAGCAAAGCTCCCCGGAACCTAGCAAATTCATTTTGCTCTTGCACCTCATTTCACGTAATTGGTGCAACTTTCATCATTAATCTAGGCAAAACGTCCAATCGTTTGAACTGGACAGGCTTTTCCAGTCCCAACCTTCACACGTGGCTAGCCCCGTTTTGTTCTCATTTAATGCGTACAGGCGTCTTTGGGCAACGAAACGCCCAAACGGTGTCTGGGGTGACGTTTCACATACGCCACCCCACTCATTAGGGTATATTTGGGTTTTCGTCCCATTTCAAAAACCACTTTCTCTCTCTTGGCTTCCACTGCAAAAAGGAGATTTGAGCATACCCGCCATTGGAACACTGCTCACCGTCTCGTGGTTCTTCCTTTCTGCGTCTAGAAACTTCGTTCGCCACACTATAAGTCGTCGTTCCTATACTCTTCCCCATTATCTGCGATTTAGGGCTTTTTCTCTTGTTTTAGGGTTTCCTTGGTACCCCCTTGTCTGCATCTGTAATTCCATTGTTCGTAAATGGGGAGGTTTAGACGCCACTGTAACACCCCCCAGGTCATGGCTATGTTTAGATCTCGCTATGAGATTCCTGACAACGTTGCCACTGCACTAGCCCATGAGGACGCTATTTGTAGACACCCCAATTTGGCCTAACGATTATTTCAAGTCCCACCTTGGGACCATCCCGATGATGAAATGGATACAGTGATTGCTGATTGCTTCCTTGAGAACCTAAGGACTTTCGGTAAGAACTTTGAGCCACTTAGAGGACCCAATTCAAAGCCATACAGCCTTTCAGACAGAAATACAGAAGCCTAGGAGAATCCATCTGTCGGCCGTGACATCGATCCCACGGCCCTAACATCATTTCCTTACCCGAGCAACCTGTTGCTAGCAAAATCTCCCTAAGAGATCAATCCCTCGGCCGCAAGATCTATCCTTCGGCCGAGACATCCATTCCTCGGCCGTGATATCCTTTACTCGGCCGCCAGATCGACCTTTTCCCAGACTCTGGAACGTGTTCTGTCAGACGTTTGATCCGATCACACTACCTCTCCGATGCGTTCGGGCTACGCTCAGGGATTACGACGTAGAGTTAGAGATGCATTGCAATTGCAATTGCCATCTCGTGATTTGATTGGCCGGAGTGAGTCACCAATTGCCTATATAAAGGGCCTTTGGACTCCGAAAATAAACACATGAAATTATCAGAGTATACACTCTCTCAAGCCTCGAAACTCTGCACAAATATTCCCTCAAACCCACTCTTCAAAAGCCCTAACCTCCCGAAGGCAGCCGTCAATCCGGCGATCAAACCCGAAGTTCAAACCCTAACCCTAGGGTTTCCAATCAAGCAATCAATCAATCACGCCCAATCCAAAGCAATCAAGCAACTGAGGGATCAAGGTGGTGAGGCCCAACGGCCTCTGGTTTGTCTTATTTACTGTATTTTTGACTAACCGTAGCGTTTTGATCATCTGTTAATCTTTCTGTCTGGTGTGAGGAAGAACACCGACCGGGGCTTCGATCCCTCGGCCGGTACATCAAACCAGGAGGATCCCTCGGCCGTGACATCCATTCACCGGCCGCGGGATCCATCTCCCTGGGACAGTTTTGTTGCTTTCTCTGCTTTCTGAATGCATGCTTACTTATCGCACTGGCTCACTTTGCTTACTGTTTAAAGGAATAAATAAACAGACTATGTGTTGGAATTAAACAAAGCATCTACATGTCTTATGTTGAATGATTATGGGCCAGTTGTAGACACCCCAATTTGGACTTTTCAAAATTTCTTGATTTGTGGCCCGGAGGCTCCCCGATGATGACTTTGGATTGAAACAAGCCTGGTACCAATCGGAACTTTGCCCCTTGAAAGATTTGAAGAAGTATTAAAAATGGTAAAAAAGGCATTTTTAAGCGCTTAGGAGCAATCCCAAGCGCTCCAAACTGTTTCACAAAACCTCTGGCCTGGCTCTTTCTCGAGCGCTCGAGAGTGAGGTCCCAAGCGCTCGGGAGTGATCTCAAGCGCTCGAGACTTTTCTGTGGCCCAATGCATGGCTGTATCACCCACTCACCTTACAAATCATCATTACAGCCACTTTCGGCCTGCCGATGGATCATTTCACACTCAACCTCTGGTAGGAAGATATTTTGGCCAAGGGTTTACCTATTAAAGAAATGTTTTATCAAAACCATTTGATTTTCAAAAACCATTTGATGATTTGCCTATAAATATGGCTGGTTTTCAGCTAGGGAGGGACACGAAATTTTTCACTCTGCCAGACCACCCATCCTCTGCTCTCTCATTCTCTCTCTCTAGCTCAAAACCAAAAATCTCCAAACTATCCTTCAAAAAATTCAAAGGCTTTGCAAATTACCAAGGAAAAGGGCAAGAAATTCAGAATACCCTTCTGATTTCTTGCACTCTCCTCTCTTCATTCGCATTTCAAAGGTACACCAAGAAGCAAGGTTCAAGGAAAAGGTAAAACTCTACCTTTGGTCACAACTAGAGGGCTGTTCTTCCCTTCTGAGGGGGGTCTCTCAGCCTGACCCAGTCTTCAATACTGGGTGCATGGTTGGGAGACCCTAGTGTAAAAACAAGAGCAATGGGACACAAAAATGTTTTCACAAAACCCCTTACTGGACACACTCCCAAGCGCTCGATAGTCTTCTGGAGTGCTTGGGACTGTCCCAGGTCTCATGCTCCCCCCCCCTTGTGACGCAGTAGGTTGGGAATGAGGTGTAATAAAGATGGATGGTTCCATTTTGGCATGCATGCACAGAAAGCCATTTTCCCCAAAACAGAACCATTTTCTCACAAAGATTGCATGGGTGAACAAAGTTCCCTTTTGTTTAAAGTTAAAAGAATCAGTCATTTCAGAGAAATATAAAAACAAGGGCTTTTGCATGTCAAGATGGAACCACTTCTTGTTTGAGAGAAAACTGACATGCAGCACACTCCCAAGCGCTCCGAACCATACCAGAGCGCTCGAGAGTGCATGCATGCCATTGCCTCCTATTTTCCCACTCTGCTGTGTCATCAGGTCCCTGCATGCATTAGTGTGGCCTGTTGCTCTTTTAAATTCATAGATTTAACTTTGTTAAGGCAGGGATGCATGATTTGAAAGATTGAAGGCTTAGCTCAGTCTTCCAAGTCCTCTGCTGAGCCAGTAGTGTACTTGATGTCATTTCAATTTCCAGTTTAGTATTGTATTCTGTCTGTGCTAACAAAGCTTGCAGGTTGATCAGAACTCCCAAGCGCTCGGGACTGTACCCGAGCGCTCGAGAGTGAAGTCAGTAACAGATCCTCATTTTCTGTAATCATGCATTTTGCTCACCTTCATCTAATCATCCACTGCACAACTGCACATGCATGCAATTCTTACCTGCTATAACTGTACATACTTGCTAAATGGTCTAATGAAACAAAATCCCTTTTGAAAAATCCCACAAACGTTTAGTAGAGACCGATTTCAAATCGGGCGAGGGGGGTGCCGTAAAACCCTTCCCCCCTCGTAACATGGCTTCCGAACCCTTGAAACTGATCTCTGGTTTTCAATTTCAAATCAACCAATGGTTTTCCAAACAAAACGGTTTCTCGGGTGATATACCGCAAATCCGGGTGGCGACTCTTCAAACTCTTCAAACGGTGTACTTCTCTTCAAAGCGGCACCAAGAACAAAACAAAAAGAGCGACCCTCGTATTTTTCTTCTCCGAGAGCGGGAAAGATATAAATTTTCGGGCATAGCAGCCCACAGTGGCGACTCTGCTGGGGAGAAGTTTAATTAATACTTGAGAAAAGTTGGTTTGTTGATTAAATGGCCCGCTTTTCTTGAATGTCAGGTAAACTGGTGAGCCAGGCTTGAAAAACGTTTGTGGGATTTTCAAAAGGGATTTTGTTTCATTATTTATTTCTTGTATGTATATATCTTGTGCAACCTCGCTGTTGTGTTTCGGCAATCCTACCCGGCTTGCCGGTGATGGGGAATCCCGAAATGCTCAGCAACCCTCGACCGTGATGAGTCATCCCTACCGTTTGTACCATTATTGGGTGTACGCTCAATAGTGGGAGGTATACTTTGACTCTAGTCCGGGGAACCCACTTCAAACCAAAACCGGCCTTCGTACGTGTTTAGAAAGCAATAGAACCTTCCAAACTAGGACAAGGACCCGCAGGGTAGGATTATGTGCTATATCCTGTCTACATGTTACTGCTTTCTACATCTCATCCATGTCATGCCGTCATGCTGTCCGTCCAATTTCGTGTCTTGATCTCACTCGCACAGTCTGTAGAAGGTTGACGAGGCCCGATGATGAGTCGTGCACCCCGGTGTACGTTGTCTAAACTACATGAGTCCTTAGAACAAAGAGACTTTGGGAAATCAGGATGTTACTAAGTCCTTGACTAATGCCTAATCGAAATTTCGATGGAGAATAAGGAATAACAAAGGAACCGGCGCCGTGATGTCACTTTACTTACACCGCCTTGGCTAATGGCGCAGTGCCACTGACACCACGATGGTTGGGGCATCACGCCGTCTATACTAAGTTATTCCAAGTTCAAAATTGAGACTTCGAACGAGGACTAGTCGAATACTTGGTTCATTTCGACATCTCTTAGAATTTGCTGTTCTGAACGAAGGATACACCCTAAAAGGAAATTCTGAGGAATTAGGCAACCTTCGAGAGACTGTAATCTTGTCACCCTTACACATCACACCTTGCATCTTTCGCTTTCTTTTTGTGTCTCATATAAAACTCTGAGACTCGCTTGCGCAGTCTTCGCGAGGTTGCCAAGGCCCGATGAAGAGTCACGCAGTCTATATGCGTGTTGTTTAATTACATGAGTCCTTAGAACAAAGAGACTTTGGGAAATCAGGATGTTACTAAGTCCTTGACTAACGCCTAATCGAAATTTCAATGGAGAATAAGGAATAACAAAGGAACCGACACCGTGATGCCACTTTACTTACACCACCTTGGCTAATGACACAGTGTCACTGACACCACGATGGTTGGGGTATCGCGCCGTCTATACTAGGTTATTCTAAGTTCAAAATTGGGACTTCGAATGAGGACTAATTAAATACTTGGTTCATTTTGGCATCTCTTAGAATTCGTCATTCTAAACCAAGGATACACCCTAAAAAGAAATCCGAGGATCAAGGCAACCTCTTGTGAAAGATTCCCGATCATTCTTGGAAAATCAGAGTCGATGACAGTGACGATGATGCACATTTTCTAAAAAACCTAGGCACATGTTTCATGAAAATATAAACAAGAATCGCGTCTGAGCACGGTTTTTGCTTTGCTGTTAGTACTGAGCAATTGGGCCGAAGAAGAAAGACACCATACCCTCCTGGACCAGACCCTTGGGACAGAGATTGGAACGGCTTCAACTCCAAGCAGTTTCTGTCGGTACGTCAGATTTGGGGACGGAAATGGATCTGTTGATAGGCAACCTAAACCCGAACCCCAATCCAAACCCAAGCAGGAGCAACCTAAACCCAAATGTCGCCAACCCAGACCTGAGCGGGGGCAACCCAAACCCGAATGCTGGCAACCCAAATCCTAACCCTGTTCCTAATCCTAACCCCATTCCTAACCTCAGTCTGGAAAACTTGTATGGAGGAATGGGACAAATAAGGGAGGGTATCCAACATCTTGGCGAGCGAACCGATAACCAAATCGCTCAACTTATGATGATGATCACAGGGGTCGCACGACGTCTTCCACCACTGAACCCGAATCTGATTCCGAACCCAATCCCGAATCTGATTCCGAATCCAAATCCTAATCTCCACTTGAACCTCAACCCTAACCCGAATCCGATGCCGAACCCGGAGCAGCTGGCTGTTGAATTGGAAACCCCACAAAACCCCGAGATGGCTGCAGTATTGGCAAAAATCACCCTGTTGGAGGAGTCTGTGGCAAGAAATGAGAAGATAGCATCAACCGGCTTTGACATCAACAAGCTTTGTGTAGACACCCCAATTTGGACTTTTCAAAATTCCTTGACTTGTGGCCCGGAGGCTCCCCGATGATGACTTTGGATTGAAACAAGCCTGGTACCAATCGGAACTTTGCTCCTTGATGGATTTGAAGAAGTATTAAAAATGGTAAAAAAGGCATTTTCAAGCGCTTAGGAGCAATCCCAAGCGCTCCAAACTGTTTCACAAAACCCCTGGCCTGGCTCTTTCTCGAGCGCTCGAGAGTGAGGTCCCAAGCGCTCGGGAGTAATCCCAAGCGCTCGAGACTTTTCTGTTGCCCAATGCATGGCTGTATCACCCACTCACCTTGCAAATCATCATTACAGCCACTTTCAGCCCGCCGATGGCTCATTCCACACTCAATCTCTGGTAGGAAGATTTTCAGGCCAAGGGTTTACCTATTAAAGAAATATTTTACCAAAACCATTTGATTTTCAAAAACCATTTGATGTTTTGCCTATAAATATGGCTGGTTTTCAGCTAGAAAGGGGGCACGAAAAATTTCATTCCAGAGCACCCTTACTCTCTGCTCTTTTTTTCTCTCTAGCCAAAGACCAAAAACCTCCAAACTCTCTTCCAAACTTCAAAGGGTTTTGCAAATCACCAAGGAAAAGGGCAAGAAATCCAGAATATCCATCTGATCTCTTGCACTCTCCTCTCTTCATCCACATTTCAAAGCTACACCAAGGAGCAAGGTTCAAGGAAAAGGTAGAACTCTTACCTTTGATCATAACTAAAGGGCTGTTCTTCCCTTCTGAGGGGGGTCTCTCAGCCTGACCCAGTCTTCAATACTGGGTGCATGGTTGGGAGACCCTAGTGTAAAAACAAGAGCAATGGGCCACAAGAAAATATTTTCATAAAACCCCTTACTGGACACACTCCCAAGCGCTCGAGAGTCTTCTGGAGCGCTCGGGACTGTCCCAGATTTCATGCTTGCCCCTTTGTCCCATGGCAGGTTGGGAACGAGGTATAATATTAAAAGAATTGGTTTCATTTTGACATGCATGCACAGAAAATGGTTTCCCCCTAAGAACAGAAACATTTTCTCACAAGTTTTCATGTGTGAACAAGACTGCCTTCTATCAAAGTTAAAAGATGTTCTCCCCTTTGGAAACATCAAAATAAGGGCTTTTGCATGTCAAGATGGAACCACTTCTTGTTTGAGAGAAAGCTGACATGCAGCACACTCCCAAGCGCTCGGAACTGTTCCAGGGCGCTCGGGAGTGTATGCATGCCATTGCTTCCCATTTCCCAGTCTACTGTGTTACCTGGTCTCTGCATGCATTGGTGTGACCTGTTGCTCTTTTAAATTCATAGATTTAACTTTGTTAAGGCAGGGATGCATGATTTGAAAGATAGAAGGCTTAGCTCAGTCTTCCAAGTCCTCTGTTGAGCCCGTAGTGTACTTAATGTCATTTCAATTCCCAGTTTAGCATCGTATTCTGTCCGTACTAACAAATTTTGCAGGTTCAGTGTGTCAGAACTCCCAAGCGCTCGGGACTGTACCCGAGCGCTCGAGAGTGAAGTCAGTGGCAGTCTCCAATTTTCTGTCATTTGTGCATTTGCTCACCGTTACTCCATCACTTCACTTTCCCCTGTACAACTGCACATGCATGCACTGTTTGCCTGCTATAAACTGTACATACTTGCTAAATGGTCTAATGAAACAAAATCCCCTTTTGAAAAATCCCACAAACGTTTAGTAGAGACCGATCTCGAATCGGGCGAGGGGTGTGCCGTAAAACCCTTCCCCCCTCGTAACATGGCTTCCGAACCCTTGAAACTGATCTCTGGTTTTCAACTTCAAATCAACCGATTTTCCAAATAAAGACGGTTTCTCGGGTGATATACCGCAAATCCGGGTGGCGACTCTTCAAACAATGTATTTTTCTTCAAACGCGGGAAAAATATATTTAATTTTTCGGGCATGCAGCCCACAGTGGCGACTCCGCTGGGGAACTGGTTTAATTAATACTTGAGAAAAAGTTGGTTTGTTGATAAAACGGCCGCTTTTCTTAGATATCAATTAAACTTGTGAGCCAGGTTTGAAAAACGTTTGTGGGATTTTCAAAAGGGATTTTATTTCGTTGTCTTTTTTTTGTATATATCTTGTGCAACCTCGCTGTTGTGTTTCGGCAATCCTACCCGGCTTGCCGGTGATGGGGAATCCCGGAATGCTCAGCAACCCTCGACCGTGATGAGTCATCTCTACCGTTTGTACCATTATTGGGTGTACGCTCAATAGTGGGAGGTATACTTTGACTCTAGTCCGGGGAACCCTCTTCAAGCCAAAACCAACCTTTGTACATGTTTAGAAAGCAATAGAACCTTCCAAACTAGGACAGGGACCCGCAGGGTAGGATTATGTGCTATATCCTGTCTACATGTTACTGCTTTCTACATCTCATCCACGTCATGTCGTCATGCTGTCTGTTCATTTTTGAGTCCTGCACTTTCGCTCGCACGGTCTGTAGAAGGTTGCCTGGCCCGATGATGAATCGTGCACCCCGGTGTACGTTGTTTAACTACATGAGTCCTTAGAACAAGGAAACTTCGGGAAATCAGAATGTTACTAAGTCCTTGACTAATGCCTAATTGAAATTTCAACGGAGAGTAAGGAATGACAAGGGAACCGGCGCCGTGATGCCACTTTACTTACACCACCTTGGCTAATGGCATAGTGCCACTGACACCGCGATGGTTGGGGTATCACGCCGTCTATACTAAGTTATTCCAAGTTCAAAATTGAGACTTCGAATGAGGACTAGTTGAATACTTAGTTCATTTTGACATCTTTTAGAATTTGCCGTTCTGAATGAAGGATACACCCTAAAAAGGAATTCTGAGGAATTAGGCAACCTTCGAAAGACCGTAATCTTATCACCTTTGCACATCACACCTTGCATCTCACGCTTTCTCTTTTTGTGTCTCATATAGAACTCTGAGACTCGCTTGCGCAGTCTTCGCGAGGTTGCCAAGACCCGATGAAGAGTCACGCATTCTATATGCGTGTTGTTTAACTACATGAGTCCTTAGAACAAGGAAACTTCGGGAAATCAGGATGTTACTAAGTCCTTGACTAATGCCTAATCGAAATTTCAACGGAGAATAAGGAATGACAAAGGAACCGGCGCCGTGATGCCACTTTACTTACACCACCTTGGCTAATGGCACAGTGCCACTGACACCGCGATGGTTGGGGTATCACGCCGTCTATACTAAGTTATTCCAAGTTCAAAATTGAAACTTCGAATGAGGACTAGTGGAATACTTAGTTCATTTTGGCATCTCTTAGAATTCGTCATTCTAAACAAAGGATACACCCTAAAAAAGAAATCCGAGGATCAAGGCAACCTCGTGTGAAAGATTCCCGATCATTCTTGGAAAATCAGAGTCGATGACAGTGACGATGATGCACATTTTTCTAAAAAAAAAAAACCTATGCATATAGTTCATGAAAATAATAAAAACAGGAATCGCGTCTGAGCACGGTTTTTGCTTTGCTGTCAGTACTGAGCAATTGGGCCGAAGAAGAAAGATACCATACCCTCCTGGACCAGACCCTTGGGACAGAGATTGGAACGGCTTCAGCTCCAAGCAGTTTCTGTCAGTGCGTCAGATTTGGGGACGGAAATGGATCTGTTGAAAGGCAACCTAAACCCGAACCCCAATCCAAACCCAAGCGGGAGCAACCTAAACCCAAATGTCGCCAACCCAGACCTGAGCGGGGGCAACCCAAACCCGAATGCTGGCAACCCAAACCCGAATGCTAGCAACCCAAATCCTAACCCTGTTCCTAATCCTAACCCCATTCCTAACCTCAGTCTGGAAAACTTGTATGGAGGAATGGGACAGATAAGGGAAGGTATCCAACATCTTGGCGAGCAAACTGATAACCAAATCGCTCAGCTTATGATGATGATCACTGGGGTCGCACGACGTCTTCCACCACTGAACCCGAATCTGAATCCTAACCCAATCCCGAATCTGGTCCCAAATCCAAATCCGAATCTTAATCTCAACCCGAATCCGATGCCGAACCCGGAGCAGCTGGCTGTTGAATTGGAAACCCCACAAAACCCTGAGATGGCTGCAGTATTGACAAAAATCACCCTGTTGGAGGAGTCTGTGGCAAGAAATGAGAAGATAGCATCAACCGGCTTTGACATCAACAAGCTTTGCTTGTTTCCTAATGCGAAGCTTCCCGAAAAATTCAGGCCGATTGATTTCGCTAAATTCGACGGAACAGGAAACCCGAGGGCTCACTTGACCGGATACATTGGGGCACTCTCCATGTGGGGAGTGGAGAGGGATGCAATGGCGCAGATGTTCTCGCAAACACTAGTGGGGCATGCTTTGCATTGGTTTACCACCCTGGATGAAAGGAAGAAACGCTCATGGGAAGACATATGCGCGGCTTTTGTGGCGCAATACGATTACAACATTCAGTTGGAGTTAACCACCCGAGAGTTAGAATCGGCGAAGATGGAAGCAAAGGAAGCCTTCGCCGAGTTTGTAAAAAGGTGGAGGGCTAAGGCCGCACAGATGAAAGACAGGCCAAGTGACAGGGACCAAATCCGGATGATTGTCCGGAACCTTCAACCAACTCTCGCACGGCACATGATTATGGCTCAAGCATGCTCGGATTTTAAAACTTTCTTCGACACAGGCTTGGCCGTCGAAGAGGCAGTTCAATTGGGGATCCTTGACAAACCCGAGCCTACACCCAAGCCTAGGAAGGTTTTCTCCGGAAATAGCAACACCCTGTTTGGCAATTCGAACTACACCAACCTCCCGAACTCTTTCTTAAACACAGCTCAAGCCGAGCCCGTCAATCAGATTGTGACCCAAGTCAGTCAACCCCATACCCAATCCCGCGCCTTTGCTCAATTCTCAGCACCCCTCTCTGCTGTGCTCGAGAAATTGGTCAAAGATGGTATGCTTAAACCACTTGCCCCCACTCCTCTACCACAAAAACTCCCCGCATCCCACAACCCAAACGTATACTGCGCCTTCCACCAGGGCCCTGGCCATTCAACCGACAATTGCTTTCGCCTACGCCATGCCATCCAAGACCTCATAGACAATAAGACTATCCCCACGCCACCACAGAAACCAAACACCGTCTCGAACCCACTCCCAAAACACACCAACGCCCGCACCAACCACATCTCCCTGGACCATCCCTTTGACCCGAGCCTTTACATCCTCCCTACCACCCAACCCAGACCAATTGTCAAGTTGCCAACCGAGGATACCGTCTGCGCCCTTGAAACTGTGGATTGGGATTTCCAAAGAGAGTGGGAAGAATTGGCAAGTGATTTTCTGGCAGTAGAAAACCGGGCTATCGTAACTGGAATATGGCCCGTAGCTCTCGATGCTCACCATGTCGCATAATTGGAACAGGGGAATTGGAGGCAAGAATTCGAAGAAGTGTTGACCGAACCCCTGGATGGGTACTCCCTGTCTGCTCTGCTTTTGGAGCCAGAACCGATAGAAGAAGAAGATGAATGGGCATGGGAGCCCGAACCCAATGGGTGGCTGTGGATGGATGATTCCGACCCGTTAGACGAGACGTCATTGGCATACCTTTTTCTGGAGGAAGAAGTTCGTGGAGAAATGGACCTCATGAATCCCCGCATGTTTTCAGGGCTCACTGTCAGCGCTATTGTCAATATTGCTAGAGGACCCGACGCTCTGGACCATATCATGGATCAAGCCTTCATCCCGCACGGATACATTATTGGGGAGCACCTTCCGCGGCCCGTAGTGGAAATCCTCGATGAGCCCGCTATCTGTGTACTGAACTCTGAAGAGCTGTGGGGAAAATCTGAATTGGTGAATGTGTGGATTGATGGCGAGGAACTGACCGTCAATAGAGCCATGATGGATGAAGGCTCCCTGCAGATTAACAACAACAACAACAACAACAACAACGGTAACAATAACGTCAACTTTTGGAGTTCCCTAGAGGAAGGGAATATGTGGCACGCTCTGGAGATGGAAACCCTCAACGAAACCCTGGAAAAAACTACACTTGATAAAGGAAAACGTAAGGCTGACTCTTGCAACTTCGACTTCTCCAACTTCTGGGAGGGCACTTGGTGGGAGCCCATTCCCAAAATGATCAGCAACCTTACCAGGAGTGGAAGAGTGTACCAACCAACTAATCTTCAGCGGGGAAGCTCGTCCCGAGTCCCTCCGCCGCGGCAGAACAACCCCGTCAACTCGGCAAACCCGAACACCCCTCAAGCTACACAAAACAACCCTCCTAACTCCACAAACCCACCACCTCAATCCAACCCACCTGTCCATCCCAACCATTCCATAAATTCTAACCCTGGTGCCTCCCAACAACAAAACCCAACGGCCACCACCGACCCCATAATCCAACAGCTCCAAGAGACCCCCGTTCGTATGTCTATGTGGGGAGTGTTAGCTGCATCCCGCGAGCACCGCCGCAGGCTCGTAAACACTCTCTCAAAATTCGAAGTTCCCTCTGATATAGCCCCGGAAGCTCTCATTGCTCTCATAACCCCGACAAACCTCACCCAGCACACCCTATCGTTCACTGAAAAAGACCTCCCGCCGGAGGGAGCTGACCATAACAAGCCACTGCACGTAACAATGAAGTGTCTCAGGAAATGGGTCCCCGCAATTCTCATTGACAACGGTTCAGCCATCAACGTGTGCCCGCTTCGCACCGCTTATTGCTTGGGCCTTAAGAACAAGGACTTTGCACCGTCAAATCTGGGTGTCCGCGCCTATGATAATACGCGCCGCGATGTTTTGGGGACAATCAACTTGGAACTTGTGACGGGGAAGTTTAAAACCACTGTCGAATTCTGTGTGTTAGAGATACCTGCGTCGTTCAACCTCCTGCTAGGAAGGCCATGGCTGCACAGATCGGATGTCATGGGTGTGCCCTCAACGCTACATCAGAAACTCATTTTGGGTTTAGATTCTGGAACCCTCATCATCCATGGAGACTCAGGCATCCGTCCGCACTCTGAGGACAACTCCCCACTACTAGAGATTATGCATGGAGAGGAGGACATTACCATGGGGGGCTTCGCGGTCATGACTTCAAAAGTGTGCACCATCCGGGCCGAGGACGGCTTCTTGGTGAGTTCTGCAGCGCTGGAAATTATGAAAAAGATGAAATATCTACCGGGCATGGGTTTGGGTCTTTATGGTCAAGGAGTCCCGGAGTTCCCTGATTTTCCCGGAAGTAACGAACGCTTCGGTCTAGGATATGAGGCCAAGAAGAGCGATCCAGCAGAGAAGTGGCGCAACCGTGCCCGGACTCATGCAGCCGGGATTAAGCCGAAAGTGGGAGAAGCACTGTACCAAGGAGAACCCGAGCCCTTTGTGGATCTTGAAACGAAAATGAAGCATCCGGGTTTTGAAATCTTTGCCAACGACACTTGGGAAGAAGATGAAGTGGTAACCAAGATAGAAGAGGTATCTGAGGCACTTGACTGGCTAGAGGCTTTTGGAGTGGGCAGTCTCCAACTCCTGTTCGAGGGTGAAGATCCGGAGGGTATGGTCGAAGACACTGCTGTGCTGGTGCTTGGAAAGGAAGAAGAGGTTGAAGATCCTTCCAAACTCATCGTGGAGGCTGTAGGCGTTTATGATAATTGCACTTTCATACCACATGTAACTCGCGCTCACAGCACCTACACTGAGTCTGAATCCGGGTCCGACACCATCTCGTCGTCTAGCACAGAGTCGGAGTTTGTGCCTATCGGCCCTCCACAGCGTAGCTTTTACTTTGAATTTGAGTCAACCGCTGTATTTCCCCCTTCCGAGGAGGCTGCTTATGAAATGAATGACGCTTTCGCTTACTTGCCGATTTTTGAAATAAATTGTTTAGATCCCGACGATGAAGGAATAGATCTCGATGGGGACGTCCCCAAGGAGATCCGTTCCCTCATCGATCGCGAAAATGAAAGGCATGCTCAACCTCTAAAAGAAGAAATAATCTCTATAAATTTGGGTGATGAGGAGAACCCTCGTTTAGTTCAGGTTGGTTCCGGGCTGTCCCCCGATGAGCTTCGAGAGCTCACCGATTTGCTAAAAGAATTCAAAGAAGTTTTCGCTTGGTCTCACGCGGACATGCCCGGAATCGACCCGGAGATTGTCGAGCACAGAATCCCTCTCTTCCTAGATGCAAAGCCCGTTAAGCAGAAATTGAGAAAAATGCGGCCCGATTGGGTGCTTAAGATAAAAGAGGAGCTCACAAAACAAATTGATTCCGGTTTTCTAATCGTAACGGAGTACCCCACCTGGGTCGCAAATATCGTTCCGGTCCCTAAAAAGGACGGAAAAATTAGAGTGTGTGTCGATTTCAGGGACCTGAACAAAGCAAGCCCTAAAGACGATTTCCCATTGCCACATATAGACATACTTGTTGATAGCACTGCAGGGCATGCTCTACTATCCTTCATGGATGGTTTCTCAGGGTACAATCAGATTCTCCTAGCTCCGAAAGACAGGGAAAAGACAACATTCATCACTGAGTGGGGGACATACTGTTATCGGGTTATGCCATTTGGGTTGAAGAACGCCGGTCCTACGTACCAAAGGGGTGCCACGACGCTGCTCCACGACATGATTCATAAGGAGGTCGAAGTATACGTCGATGACATGATAGTGAAAGGAAAGGAACGGAAAGACCATCTCCCCGCATTGAGAAAGTTCTTGGAAAGGATTCAGAAATACAGGATGCGTCTCAACCCGCAGAAATGCACGTTCGGAGTCACGGCCGGAAAGATGCTCGGGTTCATGATCACAACCAGGGGGATTGAGGTGGATCCTTCCAAGATCACAGCCATTCTTGAGATGGAACCACCTCAATCCGAGAAAGAGGTCCGGTGCTTCTTAGGGAAGATCCAATTCATCAGCCAATTTATCGCCAAGTTAACATTGACCTGTGAACCATTGTTTCGACTACTCAAGAAAGATGTGAAGTTCGAGTGGAACGACAAGTGTCAGAAGGCCTTTGAAGCAGTACGGACTTATCTCCAGAATCCTCCGATCTTGATGCCACCCATCCCGGGAAAACCTTTGATCCTGTACTTGTCTGTCACGCCCTCGTCAATGGGGTGCATGTTGGCACAAGAAGGAGAAGATGGGGTTGAAAGGGCAATCTACTACTTGAGCAAGAAGATGGTGGGGAGCGAAGAACGGTACACTTCATTGGAAAAGACGTGCTGGGCACTGATATGGGCCACGAAGAAATTGAGACACTACATGCTGTCTTACTCGGTGATACTGATTTCTCGAATGGATCCCCTCAAATAACTATTCGAGAAGCCAGCACTTACCGGTAAGTTAGCACGTTGGTTGCTCTTATTGGCCGAGTTTGAAATCAAGTATGTCACTCGCAAGTCAGTGAAAGGAAGAGCAGTGGCAGAGTTCTTGGCGGATTGCCCGGTTGAGGGCCCGGAACACACCGAATTCCAATTTCCCGACGAAGATGTAATGACAGCAATTGATGAAACATGGAGGTTGTATTTCGATGGAGCCGCTAATCAGAAGGGCTTTGGGATTGGCATACTGCTAGTCTCGCCTGAGGGGTCGCACATTCCCCTCGCGTTCAAGCTAAACTTCGAAGTCACAAACAACGAGGCAGAATATGAAGCATGTATCGTGGGAATGGAAGCTGCATTGGAAATTGGGGTCAAGGTACTGGAAGTCGTCGGAGATTCCAACTTGGTCGTATCACAAGCAAATGGGGAATGGAAAGTAAGGGATGAGAAAATGAAGCCGTATCATCAGCAACTCGACGAACTTATCCCGAACTTTCAAAAGGTGACTTTCACGCACGTACCAAGGATGAAGAATCGCTTCGCGGACGCGCTGGCTACTTTAGCATCCATGCTGGAACTTCCAATCGGGGTAAAGCTAAGACCCGTCATGATTGAGCAGAGGGAGAAACGCGTGTACAACTATGTTATGAACATCGACGAACCAGATGATGGTCTCCCTTGGTTCCATGATATTTGGAATCTCGTCGAGAAGGGAGAATTTCCCGCGGATTCAACTAAGAAGGATCGGATCGCTTTGCAGCGCCTCGCATCTCAATACATCATCTGCGGTGGGAAATTATACTGACGATCTCCGTGCGGAGTTCACAAATTGTGTGTTCACGATGACGAGTCAAGAACGGTAATGGAAGAGATACATGAAGGTGTTTGTGGACCCCACATGAACGGAATGATGCTAGCAAAAAAGGTTCTTAGGTTGGGATACTATTGGTCAACCATGGAAACAGATTGTATCAAGCACGTGCGCCGATGTCATAAGTGCCAGACTCATGCCAACCTTATCCATGTCCCGCCCTCAGAGTTACACTCAATGGCGACACCATGGCCATTCTCCGCCTGGGGCATCGATGTCATCGGAAAGATCACTCCCGCGGCTTCCAATGGTCACAGGTTTGTTCTGGTAGCAGTGGATTACTTCACCAAGTGGGTCGAAGCAGCCTCGTACAAGACATTGACGGCCGTTCAGGTGGTTCATTTTATCAGGCAAAACATCATTTATCGGTATGGAGTCCCTCAAGCCTTCGTGTCTGATAATGGAGTTCACTTCAAAGGAAGGGTTTTGGAGCTTTTCGACGAGTTCAAAATCCAAGTGCATCATTCGACCACCTATCGGCCACAAACGAATGGAGCAGTTGAAGCAGCAAACAAGACGATCAAGACGATCCTCGAAAGGACCACTCAGTCAGCTAGGAATTGGCACGAACAATTGCCGCTAGCTCTATGGGGATACCGGACATCCATTCGTACACCGACGGGGGCAACGCCCTATTCTTTGGTGTACGGTATGGAAGCCGTTCTCCCTATCGAGCTAGAAGTTCCATCGCTGAGAGTCATGGCTGAGAGCGGGGTGAACGAAGCTGAATGGATCAGTGGGAGATTTGAAGAACTCATGCTATTCGACGAAAGAAGGCTACGAGCGTTATACCACATTCAAGGATACCAACGAAGGATCGCCCGGGCGTTCAACAAGAAAGTGAAACCAAGGGACCTGCAAGAGGGGGATATGGTAGTTAAGGAAATTCGCGCACCGGTGTTTGATCTGCGAGGAAAGTTCCGACCTAAATGGGTAGGACCATACATCATCAAGACCATTCTCTCTGGAGGAGCAGCCTCGATCATCGACCTCGACGGCAATGAATTCTCTAATCTTGTCAATTTGGATCAACTTAAACGATATTACCCCTGAGAGAGCTCGCTGGGCCGAAAACCGCAAGGGCGGGCGGTCCCAGGCAAAATTTAGAGCAAGCCTGCTAGGTCGAAAACCCGAAAGGGCGACTTAGGCAAAAGTTAAGGCAAAAACTGAAAAAGAGCTCGCTAGGCAGAAAACCCGAAAGGGCGGCTCTAGACAAAATTTAGAGCGCAAAAGGAGAGCGTTAATACCCGAGCGAACCCTTGCCCGAACTATGTATGGGCCTGATTCCTTTTCACGAGGGATACGTAGGCAATCTCGCGCTGAGGTTCGGTCCTAAATATCTCTAAAATCGAAATCCAAATTGACAAATCAGAACGTTTTCTCAGAGGCGCATGCGATTAACCAACCAAAAGGGGGAAATCCTTAATCAGCCGATTTTATTCAAATTATTTCTTTATTACAAGCTGAGCATGAAAATGAAAAACACACATTCTTAACACACGCCTTTTTATTCCAAAAAGCGGCAAAGTAAGTGGTCAACCCATCCTTGCTTCCACATCTCCCCTCAGCCATCTGCGATACCTTCCGGTGGTAGCAATAGAGAAAAGTGGGTCACTAGGCTCAGTCCTGCGAGCCTCCCATGAACGAACATAACTCCGAAGGCCCGGAATGGTGAAGGGAGGGAGACGAAGCACTTCAGAACCCGACGGCGGTACTTCTTGATTGAGTCCAAACTGACGGAGGATGCGGAACAGTGAATAGAAAGAGAAACCAGACAAGCCAGCCACAAGGACATGCGTCGAACCCATGTTACCAGCAGTCATGGCAGGGAGCCTCAGCCATTGACACCGCCAAACGATGTCATCTTCCTCGGCAGATGCAAGGAAATCGGCCCAGTCATCCTCGTTGCTGTACGTCGCTAGAAAAGGGCGGTTCCAGCCACTTGCACGATACCACCAGTCATTCGCCGGAGGCGTCAGCAGGCTTAGCTTGTCACAAAGCCACATCTACCCAAAAAGAGAGAAAACAAGTAAGAAGTCAGAATAAGGCCTAAGCCGAGCGATGAGGTAAAATGAATGAAAGAAATAGAAAAAGGAGAGCTGAGTGAGGTCCCTAACCTGCAACAGCAGCGGGCTACCACCAAAAACCCTTGACCGACCAGCGTTGACCGCGTCTAAACCCATCAAAGTCTCGGCAAGGACTAAGGGCGCGACATCTTTGCGAGCCTCGATCTGAGAAGCGACGCCCACCAATAGAGAACTGGGCTGACCAACTGGAGGAACCAACAAAAAAGCCGCCAAGAGACAAATGCAACAGGCCGCCATTCGTCGGCCTTGGTGTTCAAAGTCTGTCAAATCCCCGGGGGGGCTGAATCTCTCGTACAATTGCACGATGTTGATGGCATCGCCCCGAGTAAGAAACTCAGCAACATTTCCACTAACACCCAGCTTAGCTTTCAGAATATTCTTCATACTCTCTCTAAGCATTGGGACAATGGGCTCCGTGGATTCGTGACTTCCGAGGTAAGCATGGAACTCATCGACGGTAGGGCATAACTCTTGAGAACCAAAGCGAAAGACATGCGCTTCAGAATCCCAAAAGCGCACCGCCGCGTGTAACAAGACAGGACGGACAGCAATCTCCCGAAGATGCCTAAGAGCATAGAGCCGGTGACCGCGGAAGTTCAGCCAATCGATGCCTTCGAGACTGTCCAACCAGGGACGGAGCAAGGCTTGGTTTAGCAAGGCCATGAGAGGAATGGATTTTTGGAAGAAAAAAGGATTTGGGAGAAGAAGAATGGGATGAAGTGTGAAGGAATGGCCAAGGCAGGAGCTCACTATTTATAGAGGTCTGGAGAATGCAATGCCAGCCCACATTAGCCTTGGAATTCTCAACATTCCCAAGACAATTTCAAAAATTTCAAACTTTGAAAAATTTGAAAAATGATGGGAAAGCCCAAGTCTTGCTTCGGGAAGTTGTTTCTGCTGGGAAGCAGATGGTGCAAAGTCACGAGATGTCTTGGAAGGGTGCATACAGAAGAAAACGACAGGGGAATAACTAGTGAGTGGCATTGGGAAGCAACTCTGAATCTGCCAATGACAGAAGACCCAAGCGCTCGAGACCTTTCCCAAGCGCTCGAGAGTTTTACAGAGGATGCTGATCCCGGTGTTCCAGCCTCAGTCCGACGCCACAAATACGCCCAGCTCCGATCAGAAAGTTCTCAATGTATTCTCAAGGGAATACAGCGGTTTCCGTGGCATATTTTCTTGCGTATCTGTTCTCGTTCTTTGAAAAATGTTTTAATTCCCAAGTTTTTTCGTCTCTCGAGTACCACGTAAAGCATGTTTCATTGAACCTTACGATAAGTCGCAATGTGCGTTATTAACTGTGTGTTGGTATTAGATTTTCGTCCTTACGTTGAAAGTATCGGTTGAAATTCGCGTGCTCTCTACTTTCTTGCAAGCTAGACGAACATATTTCATAAAATACAATTCTTAAAAGAAATGCGAACGAACACCGAAGAGCAATGTGCAAATTATCATACATGAAGTACGGTATTCACGATAAGTAAGGAAGGAAGTGCAAAAGCTGGGGCAAACACGCGCCCAATCCTAACTACCGGGGCACGCAGACCCAAACAAAATCAAGGCACGCAGGCCTAAAAGTTACAATCACCTCGGCGCTCGGGTCTATGTGAGAGTAAGCCAGCAAGGCAAAAATCTAAGGCTCAGACACGACAGATCTCTCTCCGCTGTGGGCCCTCTGGCCCTCTTTCGTCGCTCTCGTCATTGTCATCACCCTTCATCCCCGGTCCCTCTTTCCGCCGCCATATATTTGGCACCCCACTTGTCTGCCATAGATTTGGCACCCCTCTTTCCGCCGCCATATATTTGGCACCCATCTTGTCTGCCATAGATTTGGCACCCCTCTTTCCGCCGCCATATATTTGGCACCCCACTTGTCTGCCATAGATTTGGCATCCCTCTTTCCGCCGCCATAGATTTGGCACCCATCTTGTCTGCCATAGATTTGGCACCCCTCTTTCCGCCGCCATATATTTGGCACCCTACTTGTCTGCCATAGATTTGGCACCCCTCTTTCCGCCGCCATATATTTGGCACCCTACTTGTCTGCCATAGATTTGGCACCCCTCTTTCCGCCGCCATATATTTGGCACCCATCTTGTCTGCCATAGATTTGGCACCCCTCTTTCCACCGCCATAGATTTGGCACCCTACTTGTCTGCCATAGATTTGGCACCCCTCTTTCCGCCGCCATAGATTTGGCACCCATCTTGTCTGCCATAGATTTGGCACCCCTCTTTCCGCCGCCATAGATTTGGCACCCATCTTGTCTGCCATAGATTTGGCACCCCTCTTTCCGCCGCCATATATTTGGCACCCATCTTGTCTGCCATAGATTTGGCACCCCTCTTTCCGCCGCCATAGATTTGGCACCCTACTTGTCTGCCATAGATTTGGCACCCCTCTTTCCGCCGCCATAGATTTGGCACCCATCTTGTATGCCATAGATTTGGCACCCCTCTTTCCGCCGCCATAGATTTGGCACCCATCTTGTCTGCCATAGATTTGGCACCCCTCTTTCCGCCGCCATATATTTGGCACCCTACTTGTCTGCCATAGATTTGGCACCCCTCTTTCCGCCGCCATATATTTGGCACCCATCTTGTCTGCCATAGATTTGGCACCCCTCTTTCCGCCGCCATAGATTTGGCACCCCACTTGTCTGCCATAGATTTGGCACCCCTCTTTCCGCCGCCATATATTTGGCACCCATCTTGTCTGCCATAGATTTGGCACCCCTCCTTTTCCGCCGCCATAGATTTGGCGCTGTCCTGAGTGACACCTTTCTATCATTTGCTTGCATGTCTGCATGTCTGCATTTGCCCCAAAGAACTACGCTGGTCTGATCCTTGCAGAAAAGGGTACGTAGGCAGTCTGAAAAGACGCGACCACATGCATCAGATGTTTGTATCTTTACTTGCATTTGATTTTGAGTTGAGGATTTGATTTGGCTCGAATTGGGCTGTCTCAATCTTTGGACGGCACTCGTATCTAGATGTGATGCTGAGCGTCGCCCAAAGAGGGGCAACTGTAGACACCCCAATTTGGACTTTTCAAAATTCCTTGACTTGTGGCCCGGAGGCTCCCCGATGATGACTTTGGATTGAAACAAGCCTGGTACCAATCGGAACTTTGCTCCTTGATGGATTTGAAGAAGTATTAAAAATGGTAAAAAAGGCATTTTCAAGCGCTTAGGAGCAATCCCAAGCGCTCCAAACTGTTTCACAAAACCCCTGGCCTGGCTCTTTCTCGAGCGCTCGAGAGTGAGGTCCCAAGCGCTTGGGAGTAATCCCAAGCGCTCGAGACTTTTCTGTTGCCCAATGCATGGCTGTATCACCCACTCACCTTGCAAATCATCATTACAGCCACTTTCAGCCCGCCGATGGCTCATTCCACACTCAATCTCTGGTAGGAAGATTTTCAGGCCAAGGGTTTACCTATTAAAGAAATATTTTACCAAAACCATTTGATTTTCAAAAACCATTTGATGTTTTGCCTATAAATATGGCTGGTTTTCAGCTAGAAAGGGGGCACGAAAAATTTCATTCCAGAGCACCCTTACTCTCTGCTCTTTTTCTCTCTCTAGCCAAAGACCAAAAACCTCCAAACTCTCTTCCAAATTTCAAAGGGTTTTGCAAATCACCAAGGAAAAAGGGCAAGAAATCCAGAATATCCATCTGATCTCTTGCACTCTCCTCTCTCCATCCACATTTCAAAGCTACACCAAGGAGCAAGGTTCAAGGAAAAGGTAGAACTCTTACCTTTGGTCACAACTTAAGGGCTGTTCTTCCCTTCTGAGGGGGGTCTCTCAGCCTGACCCAGTCTTCAATACTGGGTGCATGGTTGGGAGACCCTAGTGTAAAAACAAGAGCAATGGGCCACAAGAAAATATTTTCATAAAACCTCTTACTGGACACACTCCCAAGCGCTCGAGAGTCTTCTGGAGCGCTCGGGACTGTCCCAGATTTCATGCTTGCCCCTTTGTCCCATGGCAGGTTGGGAACGAGGTGTAATATTAAAAGAATTGGTTTCATTTTGACATGCATGCACAGAAAATGGTTTCCCCCTAAGAACAGAAACATTTTCTCACAAGTTTTCATGTGTGAACAAGACTGCCTTCTATCAAAGTTAAAAGATGTTCTCCCCTTTGGAAACATCAAAATAAGGGCTTTTGCATGTCAAGATGGAACCACTTCTTGTTTGAGAGAAAGCTGACATGCAACACACTCCTAAGCGCTCGGAACTGTTCCAGGGCGCTCGGGAGTGTATGCATGCCATTGCTTCCCATTTCCCAGTCTACTGTGTTACCTGGTCTCTGCATGCATTGGTGTGACCTGTTGCTCTTTTAAATTCATAGATTTAACTTTGTTAAGGCAGGATGCATGATTTGAAAGATAGAAGGCTTAGCTCAGTCTTCCAAGTCCTCTGCTGAGCCAGTAGTGTACTTAATGTCATTTCAATTCCCAGTTTAGCATCGTATTCTGTCCGTACTAACAAATTTTGCAGGTTCAGTGTGTCAGAACTCCCAAGCGCTCGGGACTGTACCCGAGCGCTCGAGAGTGAAGTCAGTGGCAGTCTCCAATTTTCTGTCATTTGTGCATTTGCTCACCGTTACTCCATCACTTCACTTTCCCCTGTACAACTGCACATGCATGCACTGTTTGCCTGCTATAAACTGTACATACTTGCTAAATGGTCTAATGAAACAAAATCCCCTTTTGAAAAATCCCACAAACGTTTAGTAGAGACCGATCCCGAATCGGGCGAGGGGGGTGCCGTAAAACCCTTCCCCCCTCGTAACATGGCTTCCGAACCCTTGAAACTGATCTCTGGTTTTCAACTTCAAATCAACCGATTTTCCAAATAAAGACGGTTTCTCGGGTGATATACCGCAAATCCGGGTGGCGACTCTTCAAACAATGTATTTTTCTTCAAACGCGGGAAAAATATATTTAATTTTTCGGGCATGCAGCCCACACTTTGCTTGTTTCCTAATGCAAAGCTTCCCGAAAAGTTCAGGCCGATCGATTTCGCTAAATTTGATGGAACAGGAAACCCGAGGGCTCACTTGACCGGATATATCGGGGCGCTCTCCATGTGGGGAGTAGAGAAGGATGCAATGGCGCAGATGTTCTCGCAAACTCTAGTGGGGCATGCTTTGCATTGGTTTACCACCCTGGATGAAAGGAAGAAACGCTCATGGGAAGACATATGCGCGGCTTTTGTGGCGCAATACGATTACAACATTCAGTTGGAGGTAACCACCCGAGAGTTAGAATCAACAAAGATGGAAGCAAAGGCCTTCGCCGAGTTCGTAAAGAGGTGGAGGGCTAAGGCCGCGCAAATGAAGGACAGGCCAAGTGATAGGGACCAAATCCGGATGATTGTCCGGAACCTTCAACCGACTCTCGCACGGCACATGATTATGGCTCAAGCATGCTCGGACTTTAAAACTTTCTTCGACACAGGCTTGGCCGTCGAAGAGGCAGTTCAGTTGGGGATCCTTGACAAACCCGAGCCTACTCCCAAGCCCAGGAAGGTTTTCTCCGGAAATGGCAACACCCTGTTTGGCAACTCGAACTACACTAACCTCCCGAACTCTTTCTTAAACACAGCTCAAGCCGAGCCCGTCAATCAGATTGTGACCCAAGTCAGTCAACCCCGTGCCCAATCCCGCGCCTTTGCTCAATTCTCAGCACCCCTCTCTGCTGTGCTCGAGAAATTGGTCAAAGATGGTATGCTTAAACCACTTGCCCCTACTCCTCTACCACAAAGACTCCCCGCATCCCACAACCCAAACGTATACTGCGCCTTCCACCAGGGCCCTGGCCATTCAACCGACAATTGCTTCCGCCTACGCCATGCCATCCAAGACCTCATAGACAATAAGACTATCCCCACGCCACCACAGAAACCAAACACCGTCTCAAACCCACTCCCAAAACACACCAACGCCCGCACCAACCATATCTCCCTAGACCATCCCTTTGACCCGAGCCTTTACATCCTCCCTACCACCCAACCCAGACCAATTGTCGAGTTGCCAACCGAGGATACCGTCTGTGCCCTTGAAACTGTGGATTGGGATTTCCAAAGAGAGTGGGAAGAATTGGCAAGTGATTTTCTGGCAGTAGAAAACCGGGCTATCGTAACTGGAATATGGCCCGTAGCTCTCGATGCTCACCATGTCGCAGAATTGGAAAAGGGGAATTGGAGGCAAGAATTCGAAGAAGTGTTGACCGAACCGCTGGATGGGTACTCCCTGTCTGCTCTGCTTTTGGAGCCAGAACCGATAGAAGAAGAAGATGAATGGGCATGGGAGCCCGAACCCAATGGGTGGCTGTGGATGGATGATTCCGACCCGTTAGACGAGACGTCATTGGCATACCTTTTTCTGGAGGAAGAAGTTCGTGGAAAATGGACCTCATGAATCCCCGCATGTTTTCAGGGCTCACTGTCAGCGCTATTGTCAGTTTTGCTAGAGGATCTGACGCACTGGACCATATCATGGATCAAGTCTTCATCCCGCAGGGATACATTATTGGGGAGCACCTTCCGCGGCCCGTAGTTGAAATCCCCGATGACCCCGCTATCTGTGTACTGAACTCTGAAGAGCTGTGGGGAAAATCTGAATTGGTGAATGTGTGGGTTGATGGCGAGGAACTGACCGTCAACAGGGCCATGATAGATGAAGGCTCTCTACAGATTAACAACAACGACAACAACAGTGACAACAGTGGTAACAACAACATCAACTTTTGGAGTGCCCTAGAGGAAGAAAATATGTGGCACGCCCTGGAGATGGAAACCCTCAACGAAACCCTGGAAAAAACTACACTTGATAAAGGAAAACGTAAGGCTGACTCTTGCAACTCCGACTTCTCCAACTTCTGGGAGGGCACTTGGTGGGAGCCTATTCCCAAAACTATCAGCAATCTCACCAGGAGTGGAAGAGTGTACCAACCAACCGATCTTCAGCGGGGAAGCTCGTCCCGAGCCCCTCCGCCGCGGCAGAACAACCCCGTTAACTTGGCAAACCCGAACACCCCTCAAGCTCCACAAAACAACCCTCCTAACTCCACAAACTTGCCAACTCAATCCAACCCACCTGTCCATCTCAACCCTTCCATAAATTCAAACCCTGGTGCCTCCCAACAACAAAACCTAGCGGCCACCACCGACCCCATAATCCAACAGCTCCAAGAAACCCCTGTGCGTATGTCTATGTGGGGAGTGTTAGCTGCATCCCGCGAGCACCGCCGCAGGCTCGTGAACACTCTCTCAAAACTCGAGGTCCCCTCTGATATAGCCCCGGAAGCTCTCATTGCTCTCATAACCCCGACAAACCTCACCCAGCACACCCTATCGTTCACTGAAAAGGACCTCCAGCCGGAGGGAGCTGACCATAACAAGCCACTGCACGTAACGATGAAGTGTCTCGGGAAATGGGTCCCCGCAATTCTCATTGACAACGGTTCAGCCATCAACGTGTGCCCGCTTCGCACCGCTTATTACTTGGGCCTTAAGAACAAGGACTTTGCACCGTCGAATCTGGGTGTCCGCGCCTATGATAATACGCGCCGCGATGTTTTGGGGACAATCAACTTGGAACTTGTGACGGGGAAGTTTAAAACCACTGTCGAATTCTGTGTGTTAGAGATGCCTGCGTCGTTCAACCTCCTACTGGGAAGGCCATGGTTGCACAGGTCGGATGTCATGGGTGTGCCCTCAACGCTACATCAGAAACTCATTTTGGGTTTAGATTCTGGAACCCTCATCATCCATGGAGACTCAGGCATCCGTCCACACAAAGAGGACAACTCCCCACTACTAGAGATTATGCATGGAGAGGAGGACATTACCATGGGGGGCTTTGCGGTTATGACTTCAAAAGTGTGTACCATCCGGGCCGAGGACGGCTTCTTGGTAAGCTCCGCAGCGCTGGAAATTATGAAAAGGATGAAATATCTACCGGGCATGGGTTTGGGTCTTCATGGTCAAGGAGTCCCGGAGTTCCCTGACTTTCCTGGGAGTAACGAACGCTTTGGTCTAGGATATGAGGCCAAGAAGAGCGATCCAGCAAAGAAGTGGCGCAACCGCGCCCGGGCTCATGCAGCCGGGATTAAGCCGAAAAAGGAAGAAGTGCCATACCGGGGAGAACCCGAGCCCTTTGTGGATCTTGACACGAAAGTGAAGTATCCGGGATTTGAAATCTTCGCCAAGGACACTTGGGAAGAAGATGAAGTAGTGATCAAGGTAGAAGAGGTATCTGAGGCACTCGACTGGCTAGAGGCTTTTGGTTTGGGCAGTCTCCAACTCCTGTTCGAGGGTGAAGATCCGGAGGGTATGGTCGAAGACACTGCTATGCTGGTGCTTGGAAAGGAAGAAGAGGTTGAAGATCCTTCCAAACTCATCGTGGAGGCTGTAGGCATTTATGATAATTGCACTTTCATACCACATGTAACTCGCACTCACAGCACCTGCACTGGGTCTGAATCTGAGTCCGACACTAGTTCATTGTCTAGCACAGAGTCGGAGTTTGTGCCTATCGGCCCTCCACAGCGTAGCTTTTCCTTTGAATTCGAGTCAACCGCTGTATTCCCCCCTTCCGAGGAGGCTGCTTATGAAATGAATGACGCTTTCGCTTACTTGCCGATTTTTGAAATAAATTGTTTAGATCCCGACGATGAAGGAATAGACCTCGATGGGGACGTCCCCAAGGAGATCCGTTCCCTCATCGATCGCGAAAACGAAAGACATGCTCAGCCTTTAAAAGAAGAAATAATCTCTATAAACTTGGGTGACGAGGAGAACCCTCAATTGGTTCAGGTTGGTTCCGGGCTGTCCCCCGACGAGCTTCAAAAGCTCACCGATTTACTAAAAGAGTTCAAAGAAGTTTTCGCTTGGTCTCACGCGGACATGCCCGGAATCGACCCGGAGATCGTCGAGCACAGGATCCCTCTCTTCCCAGACGCAAAACCCGTTAAGCAGAAATTGAGAAAAATGCGGCCCGATTGGGTGCTTAAGATAAAAGAGGAGCTCACAAAACAAATTGATGCCGGTTTTCTAATCGTAACGGAATACCCCACTTGGGTCGCAAACATCGTTCCGGTCCCTAAAAAGGACGGAAAAATTAGAGTGTGCGTCGATTTCAGGGACCTGAACAAAGCAAGCCCTAAAGACGATTTCCCATTGCCACAAATAGACATACTTGTTGATAGCACTTCAGGGCATGCTCTACTATCCTTCATGGATGGTTTCTCAGGGTACAATCAGATTCTCCTAGCTCCGGAAGACAGGGAAAAGACAACATTCATCACTGAGTGGGGGACATACTGTTATCGGGTTATGCCATTTGGATTGAAAAATGCCGGTCCTACATATCAGAGGGGTGCCACGACACTGCTCCACGACATGATTCATAAGGAGGTCGAAGTATACGTCGACGACATGATAGTGAAGGGAAAGGAGCGGAAAGACCATCTCCCAGCATTGAGAAAGTTCTTGGAAAGGATTCAGAAATACAGGATGCGTCTCAACCCACAGAAATGCACGTTCGGAGTCACGGCCGGAAAGATGCTCGGGTTTATGATCACAACCAGGGGGATTGAGGTGGATCCCTCCAAGATCAAAGCCATTCTCGAGATGGAACCACCCCAATCCGAGAAAGAGGTCCGGTGCTTCTTAGGGAAGATCCAGTTCATCAGCCGGTTTATCGCCAAATTGACCTTGACCTGTGAACCACTGTTCCGACTACTCAAGAAAGACGTGAAATTCGAGTGGAACGACAAGTGTCAGAAGGCCTTTGAAACAGTACGAACTTATCTCCAGAATCCTCCGATCTTGATGCCACCCATCCGGGGAAAACCTTTGATCCTGTACTTGTCTGTCACGCCCTCGTCAATGGGGTGCATGTTGGCACAAGAAGGAGAAGATGGGGTTGAAAGGGCAATCTACTACTTGAGCAAGAAGATGGTGGGAAGCGAAGAACGATACACTTCATTGGAAAAGACGTGCTGGGCGCTGATATGGGCCACAAAGAAATTGAGACACTACATGCTGGCTTACTCGGTGATACTGATTTCTCGAATGGATCCTGTAGTGGGCCAAAATATCCAAAGGTTCAAAAGGTTCATTGGGATAACCCTCTGGGTCCACAGTCCAGTTGTCTCAGTTCGCCTGTATGAGAAAAGTCAAACGTGACGTGTCAACCCTATCTCCCACCGAGCTTCAGTTGGCGTTCCGACTGTTCACCGAGCATAAGAAGTATTTACTCCGAGCTTCGAGCGATGTTCTCGTTCGGCGAATGAAGTATTTACTCGGATGGGTGCCTCTCCGTCCGGGGTGGTAGATGCTCTGCGAAGGAGTACTATGCTCGGAGATATCATGCGTTCGGGAGAGTCCCTCGGCTAGGACGGTTGTGGAACGTTCCAGAAGCTTCTGCTGATAGAAGCAGAGATAAGCACGTTCA
Organism: Rhododendron griersonianum; assembly: GCA_018127125.1. Taxonomy (NCBI): domain Eukaryota; kingdom Viridiplantae; phylum Streptophyta; class Magnoliopsida; order Ericales; family Ericaceae; genus Rhododendron; species Rhododendron griersonianum. Next base: position 28,064,075 of record CM030792.1, on the reverse strand, counting down.
CCTCTCTGATAACCGATGGGACGTATCTGACACTGGCCCACGTGGGTCCACATGGGTCTGCAGGTCTCGAAGGGCTGAATCACTTGAGTGCCTCTGACGCGTGACGTCATCCGAGCGTGGCAGGCGCGCGTGCAGTGCACTTCCACCTTGGTCAGCACTCCATGCCTGGGCCTATAAATAGCAAAGTACCCCTTCTGGAAAGAGGGTTAGATCTCTTCTCCCCCAAGCTATTTTTCCTACCAAACTTCTTCTTCTTCTTCCCTCCGGTTCTAATTAGATCGTCGGAGCTTCTACCCGGAGGAACACCACCCTCCGGTTTGCAGGTACACGGCGTCGCCGGTCAAGATCTCCACGGTTCAAGCATCGAGAAAGGGTTCAGGAGGTTCAAGGATAAATCACGCTCCCACAATTGGCGACTCCGCTGGGGATGAACAGATCTTTCCTAGCAAAACAACGTGGGCCACGGTTCATCTCAGGCCTCCTCCTCCTTTCTCCGCCGTACCCCGCCATCCTCTCAAGTAATGGCACAGCGTCTTCCCCCTCCAGGCCCGAAAAACTTCACCATCGGTTTGGCTGGGTTCGGTACTCTGAACGCTGACCCCGGCCAAACTGCAAGGACCACCTTGCCGGTCGCATGGCAGCTTTCCTACCCTCCAACCGAGCTTGAGATTGCCCTGGCAGAACAAAAGCGTCAGGCCGCGGTGATCGCGCTCCTCCAACAACGGCTTGAAGGACGAGACGGAGGCGTAGCCATGACTCCTGTGCATGGCCACACGGCCGAACCAAGTCGACCGAAGAAAATTCGCAAGCGAAGTAGGAAGTCCCGACAAGCGCACACTTCCGAAGGTGCCCCATCCGAGCGTCGTACAGTTTTTGATCGGCTAGAACCTGCTTCCAGAATTGAACCCATAGCCTTTCTCCCACGGTTGGAAAGTATCGTTCGCAACGAGAGCACTCGCTCTTCAGCGACTAGCTCTACAGCAGGGACGCGCAGGATGGAAGCTTCCGGGAGAACGAACAATGTTTCCCGACGATACCGGGAACATGCGGATGGGAAGAGGCCCTTGGATCTCAATGAGCCGCCTCGGCACGTTCGGACCAGCGAACGCCCTCAGAATACCGAGCAATCGATATCTCACACGGATCGCTACCCGGGAGGGCGACGACCGGCTGGCTCTTCCAGCCACCGCCGAGCGAGAAGTGGAGAACAACGAGGGCAAGACGACACCATCGTACTATACGACCAATTTACAGGAATGCCCACGATATACCGACCGGTCGATGAGGATTTCGATCCTCGGCGAGCTCGCCTTGAGGATCCAATAATCGAACGACTGGAACGTCCAGAAGGCGTAAGGCACCAGCAGCGAGAGGAGAATAGGCGACCGCGACATCACCGCAGGGAACCTCGGGACGACCAAACCAACCGCCTCGAAGCTCCACTGTCCGTTGTTCCGAGCGTCCCGGAGGTGGTCGATAACTCCAAGCTCGGGAAGGCCAAGGCCTCTCCCTTCACTGACGCCATACAGCAAGAGCGACCCCTGGATCGTTTTGTCATGCCGAAGCTCAAGCGTTACGAGGCCAAAGAGGACGCAGTCGCGCTCGTCTGCCGATTCCGACAAACGATGAGCCTCCACAACTTCTCCGACGCGCTTATGTGTAAGATTTTTCCTCTTACGTTAAGCGAGCCTATAATGTTGTGGTATAACCAGCTCAAGCCGAAGTCCATTAAGTGCTTCAACGAACTGGAATTGGAATTCACAAAGCGGTTCGTGACGAGCAACATCCAGCCGAAGACGCTCTCGATGCTGGTGAATATGAAGAGGACGTCAGGCGAAACCCTTCGGTCATACACCGAGCGATATTGGGAAGTGTACAACCTCATTCCCGATTGCGATCAGAGCGTGGCGGCCGAGTCATTTATGAACGGATTGGATCCAACCTCGGCAATGTTCAGAGACTTGTCCCGAAACCCACCTAAGACAATGGGGGAGCTTATGTTGATTATCGAGAAAGATTGTGTGCATGAGGAGGCTGTGGCCGAGCGTAACACACCGAAGGGAACGGAAACATCAAAAACAACAGCTACAAAGAAACAGGTGGCTAACGTTCGGCAGGGGCAATCGGGTCCGATTGGTGCTGGGACGAGCAAACCGAGCAATCGGAACAAACCTCCCCATCAGCCACAGCAACAGCCTCAATGGCAGCAGACGAGGAAAGAGCCAAGGCCGGACGAATATGTGGCCGAGCGAACCGCGTTTACCGAACCGATCTACAAATTGCTGAGCACCATCGGACAGAAGCCGTTCTTCGTTTGGCCGACGGGACTCCTGGGAACGGCGGGCAGTGGCGCTGGGATGTGTTTGTACCACAAAGAGCGTGGCCATTACACCACCCAGTGCCAACCATTCAAACGTCATCTTGAGGAGCTTGCGGCGGAAGGGCACCTAAATCAGTGGATCGACCTTCGGCGAAATCCACTGCCCCCTCCTCCGCCTCTTCTGGCGGGAAATCTTGTTGGGGTCATTCAAGGCATTGTATCCGAGGGAAGAGCGGCCGAGCTACATTCTGAAATTGACAAAGCCGTCGCCGCCTTGGCCGTCTGCAACGTGGGAATCACACCAAAGAGAAAGTGGGTCGATCCAAGCCTTGATGGCCCGCTAACCTTCACTTCCGAAGATTTGCAAGGGGTCCAAATGCCTCACACCGACGCTCTGGTCATCTCGGTTACGGTTGGCCCCTCCAAAGTTCAACGAGTATTGGTGGACCAGGGGAGCTCGGCAGAAGTGATGTTCTATTCTACTTTTAAAAGCCTCGGTCTCAGCCCGAATCAGCTTCGGACAGCAAGCACGCCTCTCGTTAGTTTCACTGGAGCACCCGTGTGGCCTCAGGGGCTGATCACTCTTCCTGTGCGAGCCGGCTCCCGAGTGATTGATGTCGAATTTGTAGTGGTTAGTTCACCTAGCCCCTACAACATCATCCTCGGTCGAACCTGGCTACACGGAATGGAGGCGGTCGCCTCTACCCTCCACCAGGTCATGAAATTTATCGGCTGGAATGGAAGGCAGGAGAGCCTTCGGGGGGACCAAATCCAATCAAAGAAGTGTTATGTTAGTACAGTAACTAACGAGCGGGGCTTCCTGGAGGTGCAATGCGTTGAAAGGGCCGATGTTCCGGAGCCTGAAGAAGTGGGGGGGCTACCCGCCGAACAAAGGTCCACCGAAGAACTTGTACGAATGCCAATCACCGAAGATGGAAGCAGGTACTTCCTCGTTGGCAGCTCCTTGAGTGAATCCGAGCGTACGGACATGTTCAACTTCCTTAAAGCGAACATAGAAGTATTCGCTTGGACTCCTCAGGAAATGCCCGGGGTGGATCCGTCTTTCGCTTCCCACTCACTCAACGTGGATCCGAACAGACGCCCCGTGGTGCAAAAGGTTCGTCGCTCGGCAGCTTCGCATGTAGAGGCGGTCATGGCCGAGGTGGATCAACTGCTGGCAGCTGGAGCTATTCGGGAAGTATTATACCCGACCTGGCTCGCTAACCCAGTCGTCGTGCCGAAGAAGAATGGGAAGCTCAGAGTTTGTGTCGATTACACCAACCTCAACGACGCTTGCCCAATGGATCGGTTCCCCCTCCCTCGGATTGGGCAAATGGTCGATGCAACGGCCGGCCACGAGCGTTTAAGTTTCATGGACGCATACAGGGGCTACCATCAGATCGCTCTGGCCAAGGATGATCAAGAGAAGACGGCATTCATCTCTCCCCGAGGGACGTTTTGTTACAACGTCGTTCCCTTCGGACTGAAGAATGCCGGGGCTACATTCCAACGAACGATAACGAATATGTTCCTTCTGAAGCTCGGCAAGACCCTGGAAGCATACATTGACGACTTGGTGTGCAAGAGCAGGTTCAGCGTGGATCATCTTCGGGATCTCGGGGAAATCTTTGACATCCTCAAGGAATACCGGCTCCGCCTCAACGCTGAGAAATGTGCGTTCGGCGTAGGTTCGGGAAAATTCCTCGGGTATATGGTGAGCCGCCGAGGGATAGAAGCTGACCCGACTCAACTTACTGCCGTACAAAACCTCCGAGCGCCAACTACGATCAAAGAGGTCCAGCGACTAACCGGGATGATTGCAGCCTTGAACCGTTTCATTCGGCGATCAAGTGATCTTTGCAGGCCCTTCTTCCAAGCCATCAAGACTAGTCGGCGTCGGTTTGAGTGGACCGAGGAGTGTGAGCAGGCTTTACAATCATTAAAGGATTACCTCTCCCATGCTCCGCTCCTCGTTACTCCCGAGCCTGACGAGGATCTATATCTCTACCTTGTTGTTTCAGACCACGCAACGAGTGCTATTCTCGTTCGGAAGGAAGGAGTGGACCACTTGCCGATTTTCTTTTCAAGCAAGACGATGACGGACTCTCAGACGAGGTATCTGCCTATGGAGAAGTTGGCTTTAGCGCTCGTTTCAGCTAAAACGAGCCTTATGCCCTACTTCCAATGCCATAGGATTGTGGTCCTCACTGAGTTTCCTCTCAAGGCCTTTCTTCGGCGCACTACCTCCTCTAGCAGGATCTTGAAATTCTCGCAAGATCTTGCAAACTACGATATTCAGTTTGAGCCGAGGAACGCAATCAAGGGCCAAGCGTTAGCTGATTTCTTCGCCGAGCTGACCCCTGGGTTGAAAGACGAGGATAACGCCTTGGCAGCAGCTGCAGAAGAAGCTCGGATCGCTAAAGAGGAGGAGTTTATTGAATGGAGTAATCCGCCCACCGAGTCGCGTCGAGCTCGGTTCACAATGGGGATGAAGAAGCCAAGGAAAGAATGGAAGTTATTCTCTGGGGATGCTTGGAAGATGACAATTGATGGGGCCTCGAATGTGCACGGGGCTGGGGCTGGCATAGTCCTTGTTTCTCCGGCTGGAACAGTTCATGAGAGTTCTGTCTCCATAGGATATCCAGTCACGAACAATGAAGCCGAGTACGAAGCTCTCATTGCTGGATTGAAGCTTGCCCTTCGGTTGGAGGCAGACTCGGTTCACGTCTTTTGCGACTCTCGGCTGGTTGTAGGGCATCTCAACGACGATTATCAGGCTAGGGACGAGCGAATGAATTCCTACGTCAGTCAGGTCCTCTCTCTTTTCAAACAGTTCGGCCGCGTCGAAATAGAGTGGATCGCTCGGGAACACAATGCACACGCTGACGCTTTGGCTGGCCTGGCTTTAGTATACCGAACCTCGGGTACTCGAACTGTCGTTTTTGATGAAGTTGATTCCCCGAGCTTCGAAGGTGTTCCTTGCTCGGTAAATGTCATCGCCTTCGGCCCGAGCCAGTTGGACCCCATCATCGCCTACTTGAAGCATCAAACTCTCCCTGACAACAAAAAGGAAGCCCATAAGGTTCGTTGCCGAGCAGCGAATTACTTCCTTGGTCCGAATAACAATCTATACCGCCGAACCTTCACTGGGCCAGATTTGCGCGTCGTACATGAAGATCAAGTTGAAAGCATTTTTGATGAGCTTCATTCGGGGAGCTGTGGTGGGCACTCGGGAGGCCGAACGATGGCACAACGAGCATTGATGCAAGGCTATTGGTGGCCAAAAATGGTCAAACAATCCGAGGAGTATGTGAAACGTTGTGTTCGGTGTCAGAAGCACGCCTCCATCCCCCACCAGCCAGCATTTCCTCTTAAAATGATCACCAGTCCTTGGCCATTTGCTGTTTGGGGCTTTGATATCGTCGGCAAGTTGCCGAAGACTTTGGGAGGGTTCGAGTACATGCTCACTGCCACCGATCTGTTCACAAAGTGGGTCGAAGCTTCTCCGTTAGTGAAGACTACGGCTGGGGATGTCGAACGCTTCATTTGGAAAAACATCATTTCCAGGTTCGGTGTGCCATACGCTATTCTTTCGGATAACGGCTCTCAATTTGTTGCTTCGGCGATCCAGAACTTCTACCGAGAGCATCATATCACCATCCATCCATCATCCGTCGCTTACCCCCAAGGGAATGGCCAGGCCGAGGCTTCAAATAAGGCCATTACTCGGGGGCTGAAGCGTCGTATGGAACGTAAGCTTAGCAAATGGGTTGATGAGCTACCTCAGGTTTTATGGAGTTACCGCACCACCCCACGGCGCTCCACTGGCCGAACGCCGTTTTCCATGGTCTACGGCATGGAGGCGGTCTTGCCCCTCTCAACTCTTATCCCTACGGCTCGGTCAGAAAACTTCAAACCCGTGGACAACAATGCTCTGGTAGGAGCCGAGTTGGATTTTGCCGAGGAACTTCGGGATAATGCCAATCTCCGGCACGCTGCGTATCAGCAAGAAGTTGCCCGGGGATATAACAAGAACGTTCGGGCTCGGCCATTTAACGTCGGGGACCAGGTCCTTCGGATGGTTGTCGAGGCAAAAAAGTTGACCAAATTCAAGGATCCCTATGAAGGCCCTTACCGGGTGGTGCAGAAGATCGGCCATGGCGTTTACAAGCTCGCCGAGATGGATGGAACGCCGATCGCAAACCCGTGGAACGCCCAAAAGCTTCGGAAATTCCATGGGTAGCTTCGGCGGTTTTCCGCTTCCTCGGCATTTGCTTTGTTTTGTTTTTACTCGGGCTGTAAGCCTTCGGGCGAATTTTGATAAAAGGAGTTTTGCTTTTCTTATACTAATTGTTTCCTCGGATGCGTGACTCGGTTGAATGGGTATAGTATCTAGCCCAAAACCTTCGGGACGTGGCACTTCTACCCTACATTCGTTCAGATATATGGTTTGGGCGAAATTCTCTAAGCCTCGGCTTTATCATCGCCAGGAACTCGGCAACTGTATCCCTTTGTTTACCCCCTTTCTTGTCTTAGAGTTTTCCCTCAACTTGGTAAAACGCTAAGACAAGGGGGGCTCCTAATGGGTAAACATGAGGAAAAAGCAAATTCGCATGGGTGGCTTCCATCGTTCGGACCCCCAAAGAGAGTACAAACGGTCGGGTGGCATCCATCGTTCGGACCCCCGAGGATACTTATTTGTACGATAAGGAGATATCCAACGTTCGAACCACTTAAACACACTCGGTGGGACGAGCAACAATGCTTTTGTAATATTTGTGTGGACTGACGCGTTTGCGGGCATTTGCAGAATAACAATATAGAGTGCTAAAGGCATATTAACCGAACAAAAGTACTAAAAACTGTTGGGTTCACCGAACATAAACACTTGGAAAATTTTCTAAAGAATTCCAAAATATCACCAAAGATTGAAGTTTCAAAGCTTTGTTACCAGGGCATGGCGGGTGGTGCATCGTTCGGTGCCATCCCTGGACAACCTTACCGAAGAGTGGCCATGGTAAATCGTTCTTGGCCACCCTCTACCTGTGTTAGTTACTTACTGCTCGGCTAAAACCAATTGTTCGGTGCCGACCGTCCCAAATGAAATTTACTGAAAGCGAAAATGGTAAAGAAACAACAAAAATATTCAAGTCTTATCCCTCGGGAGTAGGAGTGACTGGGGGAACGTCAGTGGAGTCTGGGGCTGATGTTGCAGCATTCTCGTGCTCGGCTGGACTAGTCACAGCTTCATCAACAATGGGATCTTCGGCGACAGCTTCGTCGGCAGGTAGGGGAGGAATTTCGATGAGGCTTCGGCGTTCATCCTCAGCTTCTACACCGGCTTCATCAAAACCCACGTTGAAACCGAGCTTGAAGCTCACCTGGTGCTGCTCCTCCCTAATTTCGATCCGAATGGCCATGACTTGATCCGCGGCATCTTCTTCGGCTTGGTAATACCCTCTGTCGAATTCCTCCTGGAGCGAGTTCTTCATCTCTTCCTCCATCTCCTTCCTCCCCAGGGCTCGTCCCTCCTCAAGGCCCTCAGCTTTGCCCTCGGCTCTAGTGTGCTCGGCGGCATCTTGATGGCCCTTGACCAGTTCATTGAGGGTTTTTATCTGCGCCTCCTGGGCTCGGCGAACACCTTCCGAGTGCTCCATGGTCTTTTTATACTCGTCCAGCGACAGCTGACCGAACTCCACTTTTTGCTTCAGCAGTTTTGTCTGCTTATCATGCTCGGAGAGGTGCAGCTGGGCACTCATGATTGATTGTGTCGCCTGGAAATGAGGAAAATATAAGCTATGCAAGATGCAGAAATTACAAATATACAAAGGAAAGAGGTAATGGAAAATTGGACTTACTCTCCCAACATGGAAATAATAGTCGTTCAATGCCGTCTTCAATGACGGCGGAGCAATGATATCCTTCGGAAGCATGAGCCCCGAGTGTAAAGTGAAAGCGAGAGTGGGGTCCTCCTGGAGGCTGTCAGACTTGAGAATCTGCTTCTTGCCAGGAATAACGAAGCTCGGGGCGCATGGGACGTCAGTATCCGAGGAAGCCCTCGTTTCGCCCTCGTCAGCCTTCTTCTTCCCTGTCTCCTTCTCCTTCTCCCCGACCCTCGGAATCCCCGCCCCAGTTGCTTTGGTGGCGTGGGATTTGGTTCTCTTCAAGACCGGGGGAGCATCCTCGGGTGAGTGAGTGGAAGGGGAAGGTCGCTTTTGTGCTTGAGGCGTGGGGCCGCTGCTCTTACTCGGGACCGAGCCCGAAGCGCCGGGAGCGCCGTCCTTCTTCTGTTCGGCCAGCTGCTTCAGCTGGTCGTCAAGTCTCTTTTGTAGCACAGCCTTCATTCCACGGGGAGGCATCGTTTCGTCTTCGAGAAAAAGCTCAGTGATTGGTACGCGTACAGTCCCTCGGAGTGGTTTGTCTTTGCTCGGAAGAAGTTCCTTGGGAAGCTTGACCTTCTTCCCTTCAGTTTCTTTATCCACCGCCTTCCCTCGGATCCTTCCGCCGTATGTTGGGTCGTACTCGAGGATTGTAGGCGCGTCTCTCTCCGAGCTTGGGATCGTTAACAATGCCTCGGCCAAGCCACAACCTCTGGCTACTCTGAGGAGGTCCTTGTTGATCTTGCTCGTATCTGCCGAAGAAAAACAGATGAAGAAAATTAGACGTGACAGGTTCATGTTTAAAGCAAAGCGAATAAAATTGTGGTGAAACCAAGCATCAAATATATGGAGAATAACGCGAGACGCTTACAAGGCTCTCCCCTATGGGTAGCAATCTCGAATTGCCCGTATTCTTCGGGCGGGTATTGAAAGTTTCCTCGGACTTCAACATAGTCCGAGGCCCATTTCTCCGAATCATACATTCCTTCGGGAATGATCTTGTCAGCGAACCTCCGAGAACACAAGTAGTACCGAGAGCGTCTGACATTCCTCGACACCATATAGTTCTCAAAAATATGGTGGTACTCGAGGGGGAACATTTTTACCTCGGCAAGCTTGATGATCGAGTGGATTATACGGTAGGAGTTTACGCTAAGTTGGCAAGGCGTAAGACCGAAGCGGTGGAGGATCTGTCTAAAAATTTTGTGCATCGGGAATCGAAGCCCACCCTCGGTGATTGCCATTAGCGGGACGGTGACGTGCTCGTCGCTGAATAATATTCGGGGCCCTTTCGCAGGCGTGAGCACAACGTCGTTCGGGATAGAGTAGGCCCACCGAAAGAGTTCGATCCCCCTCTGATCCTCGAAACAATCCCAGTAGGGACATGGATCCTTTCCCCTTCGGTCAGGGATCAGGTCTGGGTCCAGAGGAACGATCTTCCTCTTTACCTTCTTCTTCGGAGCTGCGGAAGATGACTCGCCGAGGGCGATCGTTTCCTCTTCCGGGCGGCTAGAGGAAGCAGCAGGCGTATCCCTTTCGGATTGCTCTTCTTCGTCCTCGCCAGCTGCTTCTTCGTCAATGTCCTCTTCTTCGTCAGGGTCTTCTCTCGCTTTGTCCGAGGAATCATCGTCGTCAATTTCAACGATGTCTGGGCCCATTGACCGAAGGGGCATCACGTTTGAGGGAAAATCGATTCCCTCGATTCTAGCGTACGGTGATCCGGACCCTACGCGGTACTTCCGAGCTTCGGCCCTAATTGCTTCAGCAATTCTGGGGTCCATCTCACCAAAATCAGGTGCTTCGGAATCCACCGAGCGATAGGACTCTCCCGAGGAAGTTGGCGAGGACTCCATACCTAAAACAGGTGCATGGGATAAGACCATTAGCGAGCAGCGAGGTCATTATTCCTAAGGTGCCTAAATTCAGGTGTACTAATTTAACCAAGCAAGCGCATCACTCCCGAACGACTACGTGTCGAGTGGGGGGGTTCCGAGCGAGGTTATTCTTCGGAATCCATTGAGGTTGCTACTTATTTGGAACTTCGTTCGGAAAATTCTTGGTCGCTATTCTTCGGAGATTGTTAGTGTTCAGAAGAACATTGGTTGAAGATGTTCATATGTTCGGAAGAACACATGAACATCTTCAACCTGTTCTACAGCGCACAGAGGAGAAAATGGGCAGAACAGAAAGAAAAACCCATTTTTTATGGTCAAAAACATGCACGAAGCGACTGAAAATGCAGAGAAACGCAGAGAAGATCAAAACATACCTGAATATCAAGAGAAATCTGTGGTTTGGCGTGGAGATCTTCAGATTTCTGGCGATATTTGGGCAGAAATTGTCGACGGGCAGTTGAGACGTCTGAGAGAAGGAGAGAAAAAAGTGATTTTCTCTCTCCTTCATCCCCTTTTATACCAAGGGGGGAATTCGAAACGACACGTAACCCCCAGCCGTTGGATCGAAGCGGGAGATTGATGCTTCGCGCGATGATTGACACGTGGAGAGCGTTGTACAGCGCCGTTTCATTACCCAGTGAATTAATGACACGTGTAACATTTGAAATCAGCGGTTACAGAGGCATTAAATGCGGGTTCAGAGCCTGTCTGCTTCGGGTATCGCGGACGGCTAATGTTCGGCGAGAGACTGGGTTCGGCATGGAAGGAAACGAACGAGGCGCCTATTGCCAAGGGAGCCTTGTTCGGCCACTACTGTCAACTCCTCCTTTCCTCGAATTGTATAAAGCAGGAGTTGAGGGGCTATTGTAGTGGGCCAAAATATCCAAAGGTTCAAAAGGTTCATTGGGATAACCCTCTGGGTCCACAGTCCAGTTGTCTCAGTTCGCCTGTATGAGAAAAGTCAAACGTGACGTGTCAACCCTGTCTCCCACCGAGCTTCAGTTGGCGTTCCGACTGTTCACCGAGCATAAGAAGTATTTACTCCGAGCTTCGAGCGATGTTCTCGTTCGGCGAATGAAGTATTTACTCGGATGGGTGCCTCTCCGTCCGGGGTGGTAGATGCTCGGCGAAGGAGTACTATGCTCGGAGATATCATGCGTTCGGGAGAGTCCCTCGGCTAGGACGGTTGTGGAACATTCTAGAAGCTTCTGCTGATAGAAGCAGAGATAAGCACGTTCACCTCTCTGATAACCGATGGGACGTATCTGACACTGGCCCACGTGGGTCCACATGGGTCTGCAGGTCTCGAAGGGCTGAATCACTTGAGTCCCTCTGACGCGTGACGTCATCTGAGCGTGGCAGGCGCGCGTGCAGTGCACTTCCACCTTGGTCAGCACTCCATGCCTGGGCCTATAAATAGCAAAGTACCCCTTCTGGAAAGAGGGTTAGATCTCTTCTCCCCCAAGCTATTTTTCCTACCAAACTTCTTCTTCTTCTTCCCTCCGGTTCTAATTAGATCGTCGGAGCTTCTACCCGGAGGAACACCACCCTCCGGTTTGCAGGTACACGGCGTCGCCGGTCAAGATCTCCACGGTTCAAGCATCGAGAAAGGGTTCAGGAGGTTCAAGGATAAATCACGCTCCCACAGATCCCCTCAAATATCTATTCGAGAAGCCGGCACTTACCGGTAAGTTAGCACGTTGGTTACTCTTATTGGCCGAGTTTGAAATCAAGTATGTCACTCGCAAGTCGGTGAAAGGGAGAGCAGTGGCAGAGTTCTTGGCGGATTGTTCGGTTGAGGGCCCGAAACACACCGAATTCCAATTTCCCGACGAAGATGTAATGACAGCAGTTGATGAAACATGGAGGTTGTATTTCGATGGAGCCGCTAATCAGAAGGGCTTTGGGATTGGCATACTGCTAGTCTCGCCTGAGGGGTCGCACATTCCCCTCGCGTTCAAGCTAAACTTCGAAGTCACAAACAACGAGGCAGAATACGAAGCATGTATCGTGGGAATGGAAGCTGCATTGGAAATTGGGGTCAAGGTACTGGAAGTTGTCGGAGATTCCAACTTGGTCGTATCACAAGCAAATGGGGAATGGAAAGTAAGGGATGAGAAAATGAAGCCGTATCATCAGCAACTCGACGAACTTATCCCGAACTTTTAGAAGGTGACTTTCACGCATGTACCAAGGATGAAGAATCGCTTCGCGGACGCGCTGGCTACTTTAGCATCCATGCTGGAACTTCCAATCGGGGTGAAGCTAAGACCCGTCATGATTGAGCAGAGGGAGAAACGCACGTACGACTATGTTATGAACATCGACGAACCAGATGATGGTCTCCCTTGGTTCCATGATATTTGGAACCTCGTCAAGAAGGGAGAGTTTCCCGCAGATTCAACTAAAAAGGATCGGATCGCTTTGCAGCGTCTCGCATCTCAATACATCATCTGCGGTGGGAAATTGTACCGACGATCTCCGTGCGGAGTTCACAAATTGTGTGTCCACGATGACGAGTCAAGAGCGGTAATGGAAGAGGTACATGAAGGTGTTTGTGGACCCCACATGAACGGAATGATGCTAGCAAAAAAGGTTCTTAGGTTGGGATACTATTGGTCAACCATGGAAACAGATTGTATCGCGTACGTGCGCCGATGTCATAAGTGCCAGACTCATGCCAACCTTATCCACGTCCCGCCCTCAGAGTTACACTCAATGGCGACACCATGGCCATTCTCCGCCTGGGGCATCGATGTTACTGGAAAAATCACGCCCGCGGCTTCCAATGGTCACAGGTTCGTTCTGGTAGCAGTGGATTACTTCACCAAGTGGGTCGAGGCAGCCTCGTATAAGACATTGACGGCCGTTCAAGTGGCTCATTTTATCAGGCAAAACATCATTTATCGGTATGGAGTCCCTCAAGCCTTCGTGTCTGATAATGGAGTTCACTTCAAGGGAAGGGTTTTGGAACTCTTCGACGAGTTCAAAATCCAAGTCCATCATTCGACCACCTATCGGCCACAAACGAATGGGGCAGTTGAAGCAGCAAACAAGACGATCAAGATGATCCTCGAAAGGACCACTCAGTCAGCTAGGAATTGGCACGAACAATTACCGCTAGCTCTGTGGGGATACCGGACATCTATTCATACACCGACGGGAGCAACGCCCTATTCTTTGGTATACGGTATGGAAGCCGTTCTCCCCATCGAGCTAGAAGTTCCATCGCTGAGAGTCATGGCTGAGAGCGGAGTGAATGAAGCTGAATGGATCAGTGGGAGATTTGAAGAACTCATGTTATTCGACGAAAGAAGGCTACGGGCGCTATACCACATTCAGGGATACCAACGAAGGATCGCCCGGGCATTCAACAAGAAAGTGAAGCCAAGGGACCTGCAAGAGGGGGATATGGTAGTTAAGGAAATTCGGGCACCGGTGTTTGATCTGCGAGGAAAGTTCCGACCTAAATGGGCAGGACCATACATCATCAAGGCCATTCTCTCTGGAGGAGCAGCCTCGATCATCGACCTCGACGGCAACGAGTTCTCTAATCTTGTCAATTTGGATCAACTTAAACGATATTACCCCTGAGAGAGCTCGCTGGGCCGAAACCGCAAGGGCGGGCGGTCCCAGGCAAAATTTAGAGCAAGCCTGCTAGGTCGAAAACCCGAAAGGGCGGCTTAGGCAAAAGTTAAGGCAAAAATTGAAAAAGAGCTCGCTAGGTTGAAAACCCGAAAGGGCGGCTCTAGACAAAATTTAGAGCGCAAAAGGAGAGTGTTAATACCCGAGCGAACCCTTGCCCGAACTACGTATGGGCCTGATTCCTTTTCACGAGGGATACGTAGGCAATCTCACGCTGAGGTTCGGTCCTAAATATCTCTAAAATCAAAATCCAAATTGACAAATCAGAACGCTTTCTCAAAGGCGCATGCGATTAACCAACCAAAAGGGGGAAACCCTTAATCAGCCGATTTTATTCAAATTATTTCTTTATTACAAGCTGAGCATGAAAACGAAAAACACACATTCTTGGCACACGCCTTTTCATTCCAAAAAGCGGCAAAGTAAGTGGTCAATCCATCCTTGCTTCCACATCTCTCCTCAACCATCTGCGATACCTTCCGGTCGTAGCGATAGAGAAAAGTGGATCACTAGGCTCAGTCCTGCGAGCCTCCCATGAACGAACATAACTCCGAAGGCCCGGAATGGTGAAGGGAGGGAGACGAAGCACTTCAGAACCCGACGGCGGTACTTCTTGATTGAGTCCAAACTGACGGAGGATGCGGAACGGTGAATAGAAGGAGAAGCCGGCCAAGCCAGCCACGAGGACATGCGTTGAGCCCATGTTACCAGCAGTCATGGCAGGGAGCCTCAGCCAATGACACCGCCAAATGATGTCATCTTCCTCGGCAGAAGCAAGGAAATCGGCCCAGTCATCCTCGTTGCTGTACGTCGCTAGAAAAGGGCGATTCTAGCCACTTGCACGATACCACCAGTCATTCGCCGGAGGCGTCAGTAGGCTTAGCTTGTCGCAAAGCCACATCTACCCAAAAAGAGAGAAAACAAGTAAGAAGTCAGAATAAGGCTTAAGCCGAGCGATGAGGTAAAATGAATGAAAGAAATAGAAAAAGGAGAGCTGAGTGAGGTCCCTAACCTGCAGCAACAGCAGGCTACCACCAAAAACCCTAGACCGACCAGCATTCACCGCGTCTAAACCCATCAAAGTCTCGGCAAGGACTAAGGGTGCGACATCTTTGCGAGCCTCGATCTGAGAAGTGACGCCCACCAATAGAGAGCTGGGCTGACCAACTGAAGGAACCAACAGGAAGGCCGCCAAGAGACAAATGCAGCAAGCCGCCATTCGTCGGCCTTGGTATTCGAAGTCTGTCAAATCCCCGGGGGGGCTGAATCTCTCGTACAGTTGCACGATGTTGATGGCATTGCCCCGAGTAAGAAACTCAGCGACATTTCCACTAACACCCAGCTTAGCTTTTAGAATATTCTTCATACTCTCTCTAAGCATTGGGACAATGGGCTCCGTGGAGTCGTGACTTCCGAGGTAAGCATGGAACTCCTCGACGGTAGGGCATAGCTCTTGAGAACCAAAGCGAAAGACGTGCGCTTCAGAATCCCAAAATCGCGCCGCCGCGTGTAACAAGACAGGACGGATGGCAATCTCCCGAAGATGCCTAAGAGCGTAAAGCCGGTGACCGCGGAAGTTCAGTCAATCGATGCCTTCGAGACTGTCCAACCAGGGACGAAGCAAGGCTTGGTTTAGCAGGGCCATGAGAGGAATGAATTTTTGGAAGGAAAGAGGATTTAGGAGGAGAAGAATGAAATGAAGTGTGAAGGAGTGGCCAAGGCATGAGCTCTCTATTAAAGGTCTGGAGAATGCAATCTCAGCACACATTAGCCTTGGAACTCTTCAAAACTCAACATTTCCAAGACAATTTCAAAATTTCAAACTTTGGAAAATTTGAAAAAATGGTGGGAAAGCCCAAGTCTTGCTTTGGGAAATTACTTCTGCTGGGAAATAGATGGTGCAAAGTTACGAGACGTCTTGGAAGGGTGCATGCAGAAGAAAACGACATGGGAATAGCTAGTGAGTGGCATTGGGAAACAACTCTGAATCTGCCAGTGACAGAAGTCCCAAGCGCTCGGGAGTGAAGACCCAAGCGCTCGAGACCTCTCCCAAGCGCTCGAAAGTTTTACTATTTTTCAAAGGATTCTGATCCCGGTATTCCCGCCTCAGTTCGACACCACAAATGCGCCCAACTCCAATCAGAAAGTTCTCAACGTATTTTCGGGGGATGCAGCGGTTTCCGTTACATGTTGTCTTGCATATTTGTTCTCGTTCTTTGAAAAATGTTAAAATTCCCAAGATTTTTGTCTCTTGAGTACCACGTAAAGCATGTTTCATTGAACCCAACGACAAGTCGCAAGAGTATCGGTTGAAATTCGCGTGCTCTCTACTTTCTTGCAAGCTAGACGTCTATATTTCATAAAATACAATTCTTAAAAGAAGTGCGAACGAACACCGAAGAGCAATGTGCAAATTATCATACATGAAGTACGGTATTCACGATAAGTAAGGAAGGAAGTACAAAAGCTGAGAAAGCACCGCCCGATCCTAACTACCGGGGCACGCAGACCCAAACAAAATCAAGGCACGCAGGCCTAAAAGTTACAATTACCTCGGCGCTCGGGTCTATGTGAGAGTAAGCTAGCAAGGCAAAAATTTAAGGCTCAGACACGACAGATCCCTCTCCGCTGTGGGCCCTCGGGCCCTCTTTCGTCACTCTCGTCATTGTCATCACCCTTCATCCCCGGTCCCCTCTTCCGCCGCCATATATTTGGCACCCATCTTGTCTGCCATAGATTTGGCACCCCTCTTCCGCCGCCATATATTTGGCACCCATCTTGTCTGCCATAGATTTGGCACCCCTCTTTCGCCGCCATATATTTGGCACCCATCTTGTCTGCCATAGATTTGGCACCCCTCTTCCGCCGCCATAGATTTGGCACCCATCTTGTCTGCCATAGATTTGGCACCCCTCTTCCGCCGCCATAGATTTGGCACCCATCTTGTCTGCCATAGATTTGGCACCCCTCTTCCGCCGCCATAGATTTGGCACCCATCTTGTCTGCCATAGATTTGGCACCCCTCTTCCGCCGCCATAGATTTGGCACCCATCTTGTCTGCCATAGATTTGGCACCCCTCTTCCGCCGCCATAGATTTGGCACCCATCTTGTCTGCCATAGATTTGGCACCCCTCTTTCCGCCGCCATAGATTTGGCACCCTACTTGTCTGCCATAGATTTGGCACCCCTCCTTCCGCCGCCATATGTTTGGCACCCATCTTGTCTGCCATAGATTTGGCACCCTCCTCCCGCCGCCATAGATTCGGCGCTGTCCTGAGTGACACCTTTCTATCATTTGCTTGCATGTCTGCATGTCTGCATGTTTGCATTTGCCCCAAAGAACTACGCTGGTCTGATCCTTGCAGAAAAGGGTACGTAGGCAGTCTGAAAAGACGCGACCACATGCATCAGATGTTTGTATCTTTACTTGCATTTGATTTTAAGTTGAGGATTTGATTTGGCTCGAATTGGGTTATCTCAATCTTTGGACGGCACTCGTATCTAGTTGTGATGCTGAGCGTCGCCCAAAGAGGGGCAACTGTAGACACCCCAATTTGGACTTTTCAAAATTCCTTGATTTGTGGCCCGGAGGCTCCCCGATGATGACTTTGGATTGAAACAAGCCTGGTACCAATCGGAACTTTGCTCCTTGAAAGATTTGAAGAAGTATTAAAAATGGTAAAAAAGGCATTTTCAAGCGCTTAGGAGCAATCCCAAGCGCTCCAAACTGTTTCACAAAACCTCTGGCCTGGCTCTTTCTCGAGCGCTCGAGAGTGAGGTCCCAAGCGCTCGGGAGTGATCCCAAGCGCTCGAGACTTTTCTGTGGCCCAATGCATGGCTGTATCACCCACTCACCTTACAAATCATCATTACAGCCACTTTCAGCCTGCCGATGGATCATTTCACACTCAACCTCTGGTAGGAAGATATTCAGGCCAAGGGTTTACCTATTAAAGAAATGTTTTATCAAAACCATTTGATTTTCAAAAACCATTTGATGATTTGCCTATAAATATGGCTGGTTTTCAGCTAGGGAGGGACACGAAATTTTTCACTCTGCCAGACCACCCATCCTCTGCTCTCTCTCATTCTCTCTCTCTAGCTCAAAACCAAAAATCTCCAAACTATCCTTCAAAAAATTCAAAGGCTTTGCAAATTACCAAGGAAAAGGGCAAGAAATTCAGAATACCCTTCTGATTTCTTGCACTCTCCTCTCTTCATTCGCATTTCAAAGCTACACCAAGAAGCAAGGTTCAAGGAAAAGGTAAAACTCTACCTTTGGTCACAACTAGAGGGCTGTTCTTCCCTTCTGAGGGGGGTCTCTCAGCCTGACCCAGTCTTCAATACTGGGTGCATGGTTGGGAGACCCTAGTGTAAAAACAAGAGCAATGGGACACAAAAATGTTTTCACAAAACCCCTTACTGGACACACTCCCAAGCGCTCGAGAGTCTTCTGGAGTGCTCGGGACTGTCCCAGGTCTCATGCTTCCTCCCCCCTTTGTGACGCAGTAGGTTGGGAATGAGGTGTAATAAAGATGGATGGTTCCATTTTGGCATGCATGCACAGAAAGCCATTTTCCCCAAAACAGAACCATTTTCTCACAAAGATTGCATGGGTGAACAAAGTTCCCTTTTGTTTAAAGTTAAAAGAATCAGTCATTTCAGAGAAATATAAAAACAAGGGCTTTTGCATGTCAAGATGGAACCACTTCTTGTTTGAGAGAAAGCTGACATGCAGCACACTTCCAAGCGCTCCGAACCATACCAGAGCGCTCGAGAGTGCATGCATGCCATTGCCTCCTATTTTCCCACTCTGCTGTGTCATCAGGTCCCTGCATGCATTAGTGTGGCCTGTTGCTCTTTTAAATTCATAGATTTAACTTTGTTAAGGCAGGGATGCATGATTTGAGAGATTGAAGGCTTAGCTCAGTCTTCCAAGTCCTCTGCTGAGCCAGTAGTGTACTTGATGTCATTTCAATTTCCAGTTTAGTATTGTATTCTGTCTGTGCTAACAAAGCTTGCAAGTTGATCAGAACTCCCAAGCGCTCGGGACTGTACCCGAGCGCTCGAGAGTGAAGTCAGTAACAGATCCTCATTTTCTGTAATCATGCATTTTGCTCACCTTCATCTAATCATCCACTGCACAACTGCACATGCATGCAATTCTTACCTGCTATAACTGTACATACTTGCTAAATGGTCTAATGAAACAAAATCCCTTTTGAAAAATCCCACAAACGTTTAGTAGAGACCGATTTCAAATCGGGCGAGGGGGGTGCCGTAAAACCCTTCCCCCCTCGTAACATGGCTTCCGAACCCTTGAAACTGATCTCTGGTTTTCAATTTCAAATCAACCAATGGTTTTCCAAACAAAACGGTTTCTCGGGTGATATACCGCAAATCCGGGTGGCGACTCTTCAAACTCTTCAAACGGTGTACTTCTCTTCAAAGCGGCACCAAGAACAAAACAAAAAGAGCGACCCTCGTATTTTTCTTCTCCGAGAGCGGGAAAGATATAAATTTTCGGGCATAGCAGCCCACACCAGTCTCGCGACTGGGCAAAGAGGGGTGCCTAACACCTTCCCCTTATTGTACTTTTGGCTCCCGTATCCAGAATCTCTATCTCTTTTTCCAGTTTTAATAAACTGGGTGGCGACTCTGTTTTGATGATAACCGCTATCATGTGGCGATGTTCCTAGCCATGGGAATGTCCATGATTTTGGTTTACGAAGCAAGCAACCAATCGAGCAAACAAACGTGATCAATCTGTATGGCGATGCCCCGTTTGGGAGGTGTCTACAGTTTTTGGCGACTCTGCTGGGGATATGAGAGCCATAACCAAAAAGTTCAACATAAGACTAATACATGCCTTGTTTAATTCATTTATCATATGCATCGAGCGGGCAACCCGTTGAGTTCACCTGATATCCCGGCATGACACGGTCTATGTTGGGGGTTCCAGCAAACTCCACAGTCACTCGTACCTAGTGGTATATTAAAAGGGGAATCACCCAATCACCGCCTATGATGGGTTGGAGAGAGGATTGGTGCCCTTTGACAACGGAGCACCCTGAGACTACCAAAACCTTGCATGTTTTAGAAAGCCATAGAACTTATCAAACTAAGACAGGAACCTACAGGCTAGGAACCTACTTGCATTTTACTTGCAAAAGTTCTTCCTCACACCTTGTATCATTTGTTGTTGTATTAACTCTTTCTGTGCAGAAGGGTTGGGATTTTCAACCCAAATCCTAACCCTACACAGGCCGAATACTGACTTCCAGGTATTCTATTTTTCAAGCAGGCACAATAGGTAGGTTAAAGAAGCAACCTCAGCCAGTTTTATACTCTTACAATACCCGAAGTCACGCCAAACAGAGGTCCTTACAGTCATCTCATCGGTCGCCTTCATCTACTAAGACACTCTCACCGCAACGGTCCCAATCAATTTCAGGGACTTCGCGGTCGTCTCCTCAACAAACCCGATTATCTACCCAATTCCAAGCCTCACCAAGCAATCCCTCTACCTACATCCCAAAAATGGCAGACATTGATGCTACCATCACCGAGCTCCGAGTCCAAATTGCCTATTTACAAGCTGAGAAAGCAGCAAGAGATGCTGAAGACAAGAAAAACGAGGAGGAAGCAGAAAATCCTCATGAAATTATAGAAAACCCTGAATTGGCCAAACAGGTCAAGGAGATCAAGCACGCTTTGGCTCGCTCACAAGGAGACCAAATTCTAGATTTCGAAGGACTCTGCCTCTTTCCAGAATCTCAACTGCCTGAATAGTTCAAAATGCCAAACATCAAAAAGTTCAACGGGACTGGTAACCCTACCAGCCATGTTCGCCATGTCATCAACACTCTGAAGCTTATGGGCTTGACCGACGAGCTCATCGCCCAATTGTTTCAAAGAACTCTCACTGGAAACGTCCTCGATTGGTTTCTCACTTTGGAATTTGTGCACTATCAAACTTGGCCAGTGTAGACACCTCCCAAGCGGGGCATCGCCATACAGATTGATCACATTGTGTTTGCTCGATTGGTTGCTCATTCATAAACCAAAATCATGGACATTCCCATGGCTAGGAACGTCGCCACATGATAATGGCTATCATCAAATAGAGTCGCCACCCAGTTTATAAAAACTGGGAAAATAGATAGAGATTCTGGATACGGGAGCCAAAAGTACAATAAGGGGAAGGTGTTAGGCACCCCTCTTTGCCCAGCCGTGAGACTGGCCCATAATCATTCAACATAAGACGTATAGATGCCTTGTTTAATCCTAACACATAGTCTGTTTAGTTATTCCTTTAAACAGTAAGCAAAGTGAGCCAGTGCGATAATTGAAGCATGCAGTGGAAAGCAGAAAAGCAACAAAATTGTCCCAGGGAGATGGATCCCGCGGCCGGTGAATGGATGTCACGGCCGAGGGATCCTCCTGGTTTGATATACCGGCCGAGGGATCGAAGCCCCGGTCGGTGTTCTTTCTCACACCAGACAGAAAGATTAATGGATAATCAAAATGCTACGATTAATCAGGAATACAGTAAATTAAGACAAACCAGAGGCCGTTGGGCCTCACCACCTTGATCCCTCAGTTGCTTGATTGCTTTGGATTGGGTGAGATTGGTTGATTGCCTGATCGAGAACCCTAGGGTTAGGGTTTGAACTTCGGGGTTTGATCGCCGGATTGACGGCTACCTTCGGAAGGTTAGGGCTTTTGGAGTATGGGATTGAGGGAGTATTTGTGCAGAGCTTCGAGGTTTGAGAGA
Source organism: Rhododendron griersonianum (assembly GCA_018127125.1). Lineage (NCBI taxonomy): Eukaryota > Viridiplantae > Streptophyta > Magnoliopsida > Ericales > Ericaceae > Rhododendron > Rhododendron griersonianum. The sequence goes on along the minus strand of CM030792.1, from coordinate 28,042,558 downwards.
GTGTGTAAGTATCTCAATTTCTGTGTGTTAATTCGGAACCCAAAGGCCCCTTTATATAGGCATAGGGATGACTCACTCCGGCCAATCAAATCACGAGATGGCAATTGCAATTGCAATGCATCTCAAACTCTACGTCGTGATCTCCGAACGTAGCCCGAACGCATCGGAAAGGTAGTGTAGTTGGATCAAACCAAACGTCTGACAGAACGTTCGAGAGTCTGGAAAAAGGTCGATCTGGCGGCCGAGTAAAGGATTTCACGGCCGTGGAATGGATGTCTCGGCCGAAGGATAGATCTCGCGGCCGAGGGATTGATCTCTCAGGGAGATTTTGCTGGCAACAGGTTGCTCGGGCGAGGGATTGATGTTATGGCCGTGGGATCGATGTTACGGCCGTCAGATGGATTTTCCTAGGCTTCTGTATTTCTGTCTGAAAGGCTGTATGGCTTTGAATTGGGTCCTCTAAGTGGTCAAAGTTCTCACCGAAAGTCCTAAGGTTCTCAAGGAAGCAATCAGCGATCACTGTATCCATTTCATCATCGGGATTGTCCCAAGGTGGGACTTGAAATAATTGTTAGGCCAAATTGGGGTGTCTACAGATGCCCCTCTTTGACTGAACTCAGACGGATCGCGAGACATGTTTGAGTAAGAGTCAAAGCTGTAAAAAACAACTCAATTTGGTCCAACCACTATTCCAAGGGGTTTTCGAAAAAGGTTTTGTTATGGTCGCGCCGGGAGGCTGCCTACGTATTCCACAAGGGAAATTCAGACCAACCGTAGTTCGGGCAATAAAGAAAAGTAAAAAGTTTGGAGGGTTAGGGACAGAAGACGTACCTTAGGGCTTTAAAAGCCGTAGTGTGACGTACCTAGACTGAGCCAGGGTTTTGGCGGAAGATAGTTGAAGGAGCGCGGGGCTACCTGGGGAGTTTTTGCAGAGAGCTTCCTTAGTTATTTTAGGGTAGATCAGTACACTGCAGGTGCGTTTGCTTTTCTTGATCATCCTTACTTTGACTGAAAGGAGCTCGGTAGAGTAGCCTATCCTTGCGAATGAGTTGGAAGGAATTGATGTAATGGGGTGGAATCCAAACCATCTGCTGAGTTGGATTGGACGCCGGTTTGTTTTTGAGATGTAGGGGAGGCGCAGGGCCAGTAGCTGGAGCACAGAGCTTTGGCGATGAGGGGACCGAGGCACGGAGCCGGTTGTAGTCAAGAGGCGAGAGCCTGGGGAGTGATGGAGTCGAGGCGTGGAGCCTGTTGCAATCTTAAGGCGAAGGCCTGAGGGGATTGGATTGATAAGACCGAAGCGCGGAGCTGGTGCTGATCATAAGGCGAGAGCCTGAAGTGACTGATAGGACCGAAGCACGGAGCTGGTGTTGATCATAAGGCGAGAGCCTGAGGTGACTGATAGGACCGAAGCACGGAGCTGGTGTTGATCATAAGGCGAGAGCCTGAAGTGATTAGATTTGAGGCGTGGAGCCTGCTGTGGTTTATGAGGCGGAGGCCTGAGGTAAGCTTAGAGCTTGATGGAATCGAAGCACGGAGCTGGCATAAGGCAAGGGCCTGAGGTGAAGGAATTGAGGCATGGAGCCTGAAGTGATTGAGGCGTGGACCTGAGTTGTCGGAGCTTAGAGCTTGACGTGATATGAACCGAAGCATAGAGCTGGTTGCATTCTGATGGTCTGTGCACGGAGCTTTCTCATCATAGGTGTTGACGCGGAGCCAATGGATCGAGGCGTTGGGCCGATCAATAAAACCGAGGCATAGAGCCGGTTGATTGCAGGGTTGACCTGTTTCATGAGGGATATGCAGAGTGTATATGTGCAATGCTTTGTTTGTTAGATGTGAACAGATACGATGATGCAGACTCAATGTGATAAATGCAAATGTGCACGGGCCCGTGCGTGTGTGTTTGTTTTAAGCTTAGAGCTTCTATCAAGTTCCGGACTTGAGCATTCAGAGCGTAGAGCTCGAGCATTCGGACGGCAGAATTCGAGCATTCAAAGTACAGGCTTTGAGCGTCCAGTACGCAGTGGTTGGGCATCCAAGCGTAGAGCTTGAGCATTCAAGTGTATAACTTGAGCATCCAGTACACAATGGTTGGGCGTCCAAGCGTAGAGCTTGAGCATTCAAAAATGTTAGATTTTTGAGCATTCAGGTGTAGAGCCTGAGAATAGATGTCTTGATTGTTGGGGCGGCTTAGAGCCTGTTGCTTGTTTACGGCTTCGAGCCAGTTGAGATAGTGGGCTTAGAGCCGCTGAGTTGTGACAGCGAGCGTAGAGCTGCTGAATGAGTGTATATGGGCGTAGAGCCATGTCGATAATGGGCATCGAGCCGCTGAGATTGCTTGTTCACGGCTTTGAGCCGCTGGGTGATAGTAGGCCTTGAGCCGCTTGAGTTTGTGATAACAGGCGTAGAGCCTATTGCCGTGATAGCGAGCATAGAGCTGCTGAGATAAAGGGCTTCAAGCCGCTGGGATTGCTTGTTTACGGCTTTGAGCCAGTTGAGATAGCGGTCTTGGAGCCGCTGAGTTGTGTAGAGACGATGGGCACAGGGCCGCTGAATTGATACGGGCGTAGAGCCGCTATGATAAAGGGCTTCGAGCCGCTGGGATTGCTTGTTTACGGCTTTGAGCCAGTTGAGATAGCGGTCTTGGAGCCGCTGAGTTGATAGGCGAAGGCGTAGAGCCTATTACTGTGATAGCGAGCATAGAGCTGCTGAGATAGTAGACATAGGCTTCGAGCCGCTGGGTTGATGAAATGGCGGGCGTAGAGCCGCTGAGTTGTGTTAGAGATGATGGGCACGGGGCTGCTGAATTGGTAGGTGGGGGCTTAGAGCCACTGAGTTGCGTAGAGATGATGGGCTTTGAGCCTGTCAGGATAGTCGGCGTAGAGCCGTTAAGTTGAAGGCGTAGAGCCGCTGGATGAATTGATATGGGCGTAGAGCCTGCCAATAATGGGCTTGGAGCCGCTGAAGTTTTGAGCTCAGGGCTGATGAGTGTCTTGTTTTGCTGGCCAGCAGTTTGTGGAGAGAGATCTTCGATGCTTGGGCATGCCCCCAAGGCTAGTCTTGATCATATTTTGTTGGCCTGGGGATGCCCCCAGGGCTACTTGGTTGGTTGAGGATTCTGTAGTGGCTTGAATTAATGCGCTGAGCATGATCTGACATTGCTGAAGGAAATTGATTGGCAGGCCTGGAGATCGATCTCTCGGCCGAAGGATTGATGTCTCGGCCGTGAGAACACCAAAAGTCAGGAAATCGATTTAAGTTCAGTTAAATCAATCTCACGGCCCATTTAATCTTTTCTTCTCCTCCTCCCTTATTCTCCTCCGTTCCTCTCGCTCGACGACCGTCGTATGCCGCCGCCCTCCTCCACTACCGTCGGCCACCATCATCTCCGGCGACCATCCTCTCCGACCACCGCCGTCATTACTGTCGCTGCCGACTTTGTTTGTCCAAAACCGTTGGTTTTCTCCCTTTCTTGGCTTGGACGTGATGGCCACGCCGTCTTCGGGTGTGGCAGGTTCATCCTCGCACCCTTCATGTAGGTGCGAGCATCCATCTTCCGATGAGGAGGCGATTGAAGAGCCTGGTTTGTTTGATGCCACTACCTACGTTTGTCCTTCGCGTAGGCTGGGTTACGGCGGTTTCCTGCAGTACCGTCCTCCTGTTGGTGGCCCAGAGGCTGAAGTGGTCCGTCAAGAGTCAGAGTTTCACCTGAGCGTTCTGAACGTGCCGGTGAGTTTCCTGAAAAGTAAAAAGTTTACTTTAGTTCAGAGTTTTGGAAATTCTTGTATTTAGGATAAAAATTTTTTGCTTGCGGGACGGAAATCCCTTTTGGCTTGGAGCGTGAATGTGAGAAACCCATGTTCGGGTTGAATTTATTTTTGTTTAAGGAAACTAAAATAACTATGCCCCTGTCTAGGCAACGCATGCTTTTAGATGTTAATTTGACGCCCCTTAGCATTTTCTTTGTTTATGCAATCATGAGATTAACTCCCTTTTGTCTTTGGCAGAGAAATAGGAGGCTGGAAGCTCGCGGTGGAGGCAAAGAGGTGCACAGATGGTTCTTGAAGCTGCCAGAGCAGGCTCGGGAATTAGTACGTGCTGCAGGTTTCGAGACGTTCATTCTGGGCCTCGATCTTCCGAAGATGGATTGGTCACTGATGACCTCGCTGGTTGAGAGGTGGTGGGATACCACCAATACCTTCCATTTCCCTGCTGCTGGTGAGATGACTATCACTCCGGGTGACTTCTCCTTGCTGACTGGCCTACGGATAGGCGAGATTGCTCTTCGAGTTGACCCTCGGCTTTGGGAGCGAGACGGTGCTTTGAGGTGGTTTCTGGGCAAGGTGCCCCCTGTTCGTTCTCGGGGTCACGTTGATCTTGCTTGGCTAAGCAAGACTTTCGCGGTGGCTGATATTCTGACCCAGGTGAGCGTCGAGCAGTTGACACGGGCCTTCCTCCTTTACCTCCTTGGGCAAACGTTGTTTGCCAACAAGGATGGTTCAATACACACGCAGTTTTTGGCTCCTCTGCAGCACCTGGGAGCTACTAGGGAGTTTGACTGGGGCTCGTCTGCTTTGGCCACTTTGTACGGTGGTCTTGGAGCTTGCTCGCGGGACAAGAGTCCCATTCTTTGCGGCCACTTTCGAGTGCTTGAGGTACGTATCATTCCTTTGTACTTCTGTTTTGGCTTTTTCCTGGTTCTGAATTTGCTTTGTTGATCCTGCCAGCTCTGGGCTTTTGAGCACCTTCTCCAGTTTCCCCCCGAGACCAGGCATGGTGACGCGAACTGTACACCTCGTTATGAGCGATGGTTGATGGGGCAACGGAGGCCACGGTCACCAGTTTTGAGCCTTCCCGAGTGGCGGCGAGTTTTGGACCGACTGACGGTCGATCAGGTACCTTTCCTTTTGTTCCTCTTGTCCTTTAAGCTTCCATATTCTTGTATCGAGACTGATTTGTCCTTGCCCTTACAGGTACGGTTTGACCCTTGGGGTGGTGTACCAGAGGACGCCCCTCTTGCTCGTTGTAGAGTCCTAGATCGGACTCGTAGCTTGCTCGAAGGTCCATTTTGCCGAGCCTGGTACTTAGGTGATCGAGTGGCTAGTCAGTGGCGATGACGTGTTGAGGCTCTTCAGCTTGTTCCTCCTTCTCCTCCAGTATCTATGAGGTCTACTTCCTTGATGTCGAAGGAAGATCTGAAGAATGCTCGGATCAGAGATTGGGCAGGTTTACTCCTTCAGGCAGGTGACTATATGGAGTACTGCCGTCTTTTCTTGACCCCCTCTGTCGAGGCTCCTCCCGTAGCTCCTGTTTGGCCACGGGCTCCTTCGTTTGTTTCCTTTTACTCAGGCGATGGGGAGGAAGAGCGCCTGACGCTGACTCCTTGCACGACCCCGCTCTACTCTTTGCCAGTTGGGGCTTCACAGGTATTCTTACGTTTAGCTTTCATCACTTCGCATTGTATTCTTGCTTTAGATGTTTGTAATACTTGGCTGTTCCACAGGTGCCTGCCGAGATAGTGCAGGAGTGGCTTCACGCCTACCAGAGTACAGAGGTCTTGGTCCGGAGACAGCGCCATAGGATCCTAGAGGTATGACTCTCTTCATAAGCTTTATCTGCTATGTATTATCCCTTGATTCTGAACGTTTATATCTTCCCTGACTGCAGCTTGAGGCTGAGAGGGTACCGGCTGCTGAGGGGAACATGGGGACCAGTGAGCAGCCTTTGCCTTCTTCTCAGAGATCGCCTAGTTTTTAGGGCTTTTCTTTTCCCTGTTCATAGTTAGTAGATAGGCAGAAACTATATTTGTATAGTGAAAGCAACCACAACAATGATTTTGTAAACAAGTTTTTGTTTGAGAAACGAGAAATGCCTTTCCTGCCCCTAAATGTTTTGAGTTTGCATGCGATAGTCAGAACATGGCTTTTTGAGCGAGTTTTTGCCGATAGACAGTTATTTTGTGTGAAAAATATTTGGCCGAAGAATCGATCACTCGGCCGAAGGATTATTGTTGCGGCCGAGGTATCGATTGTCCGGCCGTTACATCTATTTTCCCAAGGAAGATAGGTTTTGCTTTAGCCAAGTGGCATCCTGTTTCATATCCTTTCCTATGCTTAGTCCTCGATTTGCTGTTTCTTGCTTTTGCCATGCTTCAGCCTGATTGCCAAACTTTAAGAGTCTTCCGAAGGATCATACCCATTGCGTTTGATGACTTTTGGGTTAGAAGAGATGAACTGTAATCCTTATGTGTCTTTGTTTTTGCCAATTCCTTGGAAAATGACTAACTCATCTTTTGCGAGCTCAATACGCAGGTTTAGCTATGCCTATCATTGAGTACAAACATGTTGATGTTTTCCTCTCTTCAAATGTTTGGGCCGTATCTCGATGTGAGACTTGCCTACGTATCCCAATCAGGGAATCGGGCCTTTTACGTAGTTCCAAGATCACCACCTTTGGGGTTGGGTTTTCACTCTTGGTTTTTCTTTCTCTCATGCTCTAAGTTTTGCCTAGGTTACCTGATAGAGGTTGAGTCCCTAGCGAGCTTTTCCTTCAAATGCCTTAACTTTTGCCTAGGCTGCGTTTCTTGTCCTAGCAGCCTCTGCTCTTACTTTTGCTTGGGTGTATGGGTTGCCCAACGAGCATTTTTCTCTCAAGAGGTTTTGTGTTTTGGAGAGGAATCTGATGGAGATGTTTTTATGAATCTCTTTGTTGCGTTTGTACTTTCACAATGGGCAAGCTAACCCTAAGTGTTCTCACGGAGATAGCGTCTTCTTCATGAGTTTTGGCAAAAACCTAGTTCTAAGTAATTAGAGTTCATCATTTCCTTTCCTTTTATCGGGGACACAAAGATTTTGGTCCCTTCGAATTCTTCCCTTGTTTTGGCAATGAGAGTATAGTGCATGGCAATTGCAATTTAGAAATTTGAATTTAGATAAGCATAATCTGGAAGATGAAAAAGGAATTCTCTTTGCGGAAATAAAATGCCCAAACAGGGGCCCAAAACTCGTTCTAGTTTGTTTAAAGCAAAAACAATGTTTTAACGTTTCTTATTTGCCATGTTGTGACTTCTCAGCTACTGCAGCACGTCGGGGTCATTTCCCTTGTCTTTTGCAACTTTGTACTCTTTCCCACCCTCTTCCTTGCCAAACAGAGCCTTTGAACCGGGTTCATCTTTTGCGCGATGGCTACCTCCTTGAGCCATGAGTAATCCCCAGATGGATGTGTTGGCAGGAAACTCCCTTTCTCTTTCCTCGTTGATTGCGTGGTTATCAGCTATGTCCTCCTGATTGAATAGTGATACTAAGGAGGTTTCATCGAGCGGATCATTGCACTCTTCTTCCATTTCATCAAAGTCGCTTTCCCTGTTTTATAGGGTTCCGTGTACATGAAATCCAGATCTTCTCTTTCCTCTATCCATTGACTATAGTCGTATTCATCGTAAGGGTTGACCCATGGTTGCATTTGGAACTCCTCTACTTTCTCAATGAGATTGATTGTCTCCCAATCAATGGGCGGTGTTGGAATTTTGGGACGGTTGATGCGTACCACTTTTTGGGCAGGCTCGAAGCGAGCGTGCCTTCTCATCATGATGACCCTTTCTTTTTCCTTCTTCCTATTCTCAAACCAGATACGAAGCCATTCGTCATCCTCTACAAATGGAATGTCTGGATCCTCCAAATTATGTTTCGCCCAAGAGTGTTTCTTCCACTTCATTAGTTTTTCCTCTTCTGCCTGATCTTTGCTGCTTATGTCGGACATGTCGGCGTCAATTACTTCTGACTGATCAGAATTATCATCCTCCTCCTCTTCCATCATGGAACATTCGTCCTCCTCGGGGAAGGTTAAGGTAGGTTTGGTTTGGTTGTCTTGGACAATGTATTGGCTGGGATTGTATGTGGTGCTGTGACATGGATTTATGAGATTGATATTTCGAGGTGGCGGCTCAGCATTGTGAGTAGGGAGTGGGTTGGTTTGCCCATCAGGTTTTGGTGGCTTTATGGTTCGACTATCAATAAGGTCTTGAATGTCGTGACGAAGACGCATGCAATTGTCTGTTTCGTGCCCAGGATGTTGGTGATAGGCGCATTGCTTGTTTGGGTCATGGTTTGGACCATAGGGCGGCGGAGGAAGTGGCTTGTTTAGGGGTTTGAGATGCCCTTGACGGCTGAGAATGGTTAAGGCTTGGGATAAGGTCATATAGAGAGGATCAAAGTTGCGGCGGGGCCGATTTGAGCTTTGGGATGGGCTAGTTTGGAAAGGGTCTTGAGACAAGGATGTGCCAAGGGCATTCACGGAGGGGTGAGACGTACGGCTAGAGAAGGTTTTCTTAGATGGAGGAGTGGCCTCTTCTTTCCCAATGAGTCCTAACTTGATTCCGTCTTCGATTTGCAACCCAGTGGCATGCAAGCGCTTGAAATCGGTGATAGCCTGTGTGTAAATATGCCTGAGATATTTGGATTGTAAATTTTTGACAACTATCCTCACTTGGTCTTCCTCGGAGGGACGGTTCTTCATCTTGGCAGCTTTTTCCCTCCACCTTGCCACAAAGGTGGCAAAGTCCTCATTGGAATCCTGTTTGGTCATTTCCAAGTCTCGAGTTGTTAGTTCAATTTGGACGTTGTACGCATACTGCTTGACGAAAGCATTGGCAATTTCTGGCCAAGTTTGATAATGTACAAACTCCAAAGTGAGGAACCAGTCGAGGGCACTTCCGGTGAGAGTTCGTTGGAACAACTGGGCGATGAGCTCGTCATTCAAGCCCATCGGCTTCAGGGTGTTGATAACATGGCGAACATGACTGGTAGGGTTGCCAGTTCCATTGAACTTTTCAATGTTGGGCATCTTGAAATTCTCAGGTAGCTTGGATTCTGGGAAGAGGCAAAGTCCTTCGAAATCCAGAATTTGGTCCCCTTGTGAACGAGCTAAAGCCTGCTTGATTTCCTTGACTTGTTTGGTTAACTCAGGACTTTCTGCCAATACTACTTTATGGGGGTTCTCGTCTTCCATTGATTTTTCCTCATCTTCAGCATCTCTAGCTGCCTTTTCTGCTAGTAGTGTAGCGATTTGAGCTTGGAGGTTGGCAATAGTGGCGTCGTTGTCTGCCATGAAGGTAGAAGGGTTGCTTGACGAAGCTTGAGATTTAGTGAATGACGGGGTCCTTTGAGGGGATGACCGGGAAGTTTCCGAGAGCGGTCGGAACTGTTGTGGTGAGGGTGTTTTGTCAGATGAAGACGATAGTCGGGAGGGTTGCAGAGACCTTTGTTTGGCGTAGCTTCGGGTGTTATAAGAGTACAAAGTTGGCTGTGGTTGCTTCTTTGATTTACCTATTGTGCTTGCTTGAAAAGTAGAATACCTGGAAGTCAGTTGGCTGTATGGGGTTAGGATTTGGGCTGAAAATCCCAACCCTTCTCACCGAAAGAGTTAATACAACAACAGATGTTACGGGGTGTGAGGAAGAACTTTTGCAAGTAAAATGCAAGTAGGTTCCTAGCATGTAGGTTTCTGTCTTAGTTTGATAAGTTCTATGGCTTTCTAAGGCATGCAAGGTTTTGGTAGTTTCGGGGTGCTCCGTTGTCAAAGGGCACCGGTCCTCTTACCCGACCCATCATAGGCAGCGATTGGGTGATTTCCTTTTTGATATACCACTAGGTACGAGTGACTGTGGAGTTTGCTGGAACCCCCAACATAGCCCGTGTCATGCCGGGATATCAGGTGAACTCAACGGGTTGCCCGCTCGATGCATATGATAAGTTAATTAAACAAGGCATGTATTAGTCTTATGTTGAACTTTCTGGTTATGGCTCTCACATCCCCAGCAGAGTCGCCAAAAACTGTAGACACCTCCCAAGCGGGGCATCGCCATACAGATTGATCACATTGTGTTTGCTCGATTGGTTGCTCATTCATAAACCAAAATCATGGACATTCCCATGGCTAGGAACGTCGCCACATGATAATGGCTATCATCAAATAGAGTCGCCACCCAGTTTATAAAAACTGGGAAAATAGATAGAGATTCTGGATACGGGAGCCAAAAGTACAATAAGGGGAAGGTGTTAGGCACCCCTCTTTGCCCAGCCGTGAGACTGGCCCATAATCATTCAACATAAGACGTATAGATGCCTTGTTTAATCCTAACACATAGTCTGTTTAGTTATTCCTTTAAACAGTAAGCAAAGTGAGCCAGTGCGATAATTGAAGCATGCATTGGAAAGCAGAAAAGCAACAAAATTGTCCCAGGGAGATGGATCCCGCGGCCGGTGAATGGATGTCACGGCCGAGGATCCTCCTGGTTGGTTTGATATACCGGCCGAGGGATCGAAGCCCCGGTCGGTGTTCTTCCTCACACCAGACAGAAAGATTAATGGATAATCAAAATGCTACGATTAGTCAGAAATACAGTAAATTAAGACAAACCAGAGGCCGTTGGGCCTCACCACCTTGATCCCTCAGTTGCTTGATTGCTTTGGATCGGGTGAGATTGGTTGATTGCTTGATCGAGAACCCTAGGGTTAGGGTTTGAACTTCGGGGTTTGATCGCCGGATTGACGGCTACCTTCGGAAGGTTAGGGCTTTTGGAGTATGGGATTGAGGGAGTATTTGTGCAGAGCTTCGAGGTTTGAGAGAGTGTGTAAGTATCTCAATTTCTGTGTGTTAATTCGGAACCCAAAGGCCCCTTTATATAGGCATAGGGATGACTCACTCCGGCCAATCAAATCACGAGATGGCAATTGCAATTGCAATGCATCTCAAACTCTACGTCGTGATCTCCGAACGTAGCCCGAACGCATCGGAAAGGAAGTGTAGTTGGATCAAACCAAACGTCTGACAGAACGTTCGAGAGTCTGGAAAAAGGTCGATCTGGCGGCCGAGTAAAGGATTTCACGGCCGTGGAATGGATGTCTCGGCCGAAGGATAGATCTCGCGGCCGAGGGATTGATCTCTCAGGGAGATTTTGCTGGCAACAGGTTGCTCGGGCGAGGGATTGATGTTATGGCCGTGGGATCGATGTTACGGCCGTCAGATGGATTTTCCTAGGCTTCTGTATTTCTGTCTGAAAGGCTGTATGGCTTTGAATTGGGTCCTCTAAGTGGTCAAAGTTCTCACCGAAAGTCCTAAGGTTCTCAATGAAGCAATCAGCGATCACTGTATCCATTTCATCATCGGGATTGTCCCAAGGTGGGACTTGAAATAATTGTTAGGCCAAATTGGGGTGTCTACAGCCAGAAATTGCCAACGCTTTTGTCAAGCAGTATGCGTACAATGTCCAAATTGAGCTAACTACCTGAGATTTGGAGATAACTAAACAAGAATCCAATGAGGACTTTGCTACCTTTGTGGCAAGATGGAGAGAAAAGGCTGCCAAGATGAAAAGCCGCCCTTCCGAGGAAGATCAAGTGAGGATAGTTGTCAAGAACCTACAGCCCAAGTACCTCACCCACATTTACACTCAGGCTATCACTGACTTCAAACGTCTACACGCCACTGGGTTACAAATTGAAGATGGGATCAAGCTGGGACTTATTGGGAAGGAAGAAACCCCTCTACCCAGAAAAACCTTTCCAACCCGGGCACCTCCTGCCTCCGTCAACACCCTTCACTCAGCCCTGTCACAAGACCCTTTTCAAGCTAGCTCACCTAGAAACACAAATCGCCCTCGCCGCAATTTCGACCCACTCTATATGACTCCATCCCAAGCCTTAGCCATCCTAAGCCGTCAAGGGCACCTTAGACTCTTGCATAATCTACCTTCTCAGCCACCTTATGGTCCAAGCTATGATGCCAATAAGCAATGTGCATACCACCAACACCCTGGACATGAGACAGACCGCTGCATGCGTCTTCGTCATGACATCCAAGATCTCATTGATGGTCAATCTATAAAACCTCCTAAGCCTAATGTACAAACCAATCCACTTCCCGCTCACAACAACGAACCACCGCCTCAAAATATCAATCTCATAAGCCTATCCAATAGCCCCACATATAATCCTACCCTACACATTATTCCAAATACCCAAGTCAAACCATCCCTAATCTTCTCTAAGAATGATGAATGCTTTGCAACAGGGGGAGAACCCCACATCTATGCCATTGATGATGGGGATTGGTGGTTGGACATGCATCAAGCCCTGCCAAGTGATTGAAAAGTTGGAAGAATTGAGCCTGCTGATCCTTGGGGTACCCAAGAAGAAGAAGTGGGTCACCTCACCCGAAGCGGAAGGGTGTATACACCTCCTAAACTAAGTGGGGAAAGTTCAACCTCAACACGAGTAATGGAAGAAGAAGAAGGAGAAGAAAGCCAAAGAACCGAACCTGAGGAAGACAGGGTGCTAAGACAACTAAAGAAAATCCAAGCTGATATCTCTATTTGGGGATTGCTTATGTCCTCCTATGAGCATCGTAATTCCTTCTTCAAAACCTTGGGGAAAGCCAAAGTTCCCATCGACATCACCCCCGAAGAACTGGTGGGTTTCATAATGGCGTCAAAGGCTCCAAAACCGGCGATAGGTTTCACTGACAAGGATCTACCACCTGAAGGGCCTGCACACAACAAACCTCTCTACATTTCACTTAAATGTCTCACTAAATGGATCCCACTGGTCTTGGTGGATAATGGGTCTGCTTTAAGCGTATGTCCTCAAAGGACACTCGACAAGCTAGGGGTAAACGCTATCGACGTACGCCCTTCAAGCCAGGGAGTAAGGGGGTATGACAATTCAAAGAGAAGAGTGGTTGGGTGTGTCACACTGCCAGTAGAAGTGGAGAAGATCAAAAGGGACGTGGAGTTCCATATGATGGATATACCGGCCACCTTCAATCTTTTATTAGGAAGGCCTTGGCTACATGACGCTGGGGCAGTACCTTCCACTTTGCATCAGAAAGTCAAATTCGCGGTAGATGGAAGGGTCATAACCATTCTGGGGGATTCATCAATCCGAGCTCATTCTGATACGCCTGTCCAAGAGGTAAAAACCGAGGAAACCTTCCTTACTGGATTCAGTCTTGAGGAAGCAACTGCTGTGCAAGCCTTAATGGCTGAGAGAAACTTCTACGTAAGCACCCCCGCCATATGGATGATGAAGAAGCAAAGATACCTCCCTGGGTTGGGTTTAGGCAAAAGATCACAAGGCATCCCGCAAATGATTGATCCTCTGCATAATCAATACGCCTTTGGTCTTGGCTACACCCCGACAGAAGCCGAGGTAAAAAGGAAGAGAAGCATGGAAAAGGCCAAGGCAAGAGGAAGCAGGGTCAAAGAAGAGAAACTCGTGATCCCAAAAACACTCAATGGCTGGTTTGTAAGAGAAGGGGAAGACTTTCCATTCTGTGGCTTCGCAGAAACATGGGAAGACGAAGTTACCAAGCAAAGGTACCCTGGAATGCAAATCTTCTTTGATCAGGAATGGACTGACAGTGATTTGGAAGAAGAGCCAACCAATTCATCTCCTACTCCCAAAGACTGGATTGAGGTTTTAGCTGAATTTGACCTAAAGATTCTGTTTGGCAAAGAGGGTGAAGAAGAGTATAAAACTGCAAAAGGAAAAGGAGCCACTCCCGAGATACTGCAGTAAATTGCATAACAAAAACATTGCTTTCATTTCCTAAAGACAAGTTAGGACATGTTTTGGGCCCCTGTTTGGGCATTATCTACGATTAAATAAATCCCCATTTTATCACTTCTATGCTTGACAAATGATTCCATCTTTAAGATGTGATTGCTATACACTACAATCTCTCTGCCAAAGATAAGAGGATTTTAAGAATCTAATTCTTTATGTTACCGACCAAAAGGAAAGAAGGGACGAACCCTGATTACTTAGAACTGGGTTTTTATCAAAACTCAGGAAGAAGATGCTATCTCCGTGAGAACACTTAGGGTTAGCTTGCCCATTGTGAAAGTACAAACGCAACAAGAGATTCATAAAAACATCTCCATCAGATTCCTCTCCAAAACACTAAAATCCTCTTGAGAGAAAAATGCTCGTTGGGCAATCTATACACCCAAGCAAAAGTAAGAGCAGAGCCTGCTAGGACAAAGAAAAAGCGGAAAACGCAGCCTAGGCAAAAGTTAAGGCATTTGAAGGAAAGCTCGCTAGGGACTCAAACTCTATAAGGTAACCCAGGCAAAACTTAGAGCATAAGAGAAAGAAGAACCAAGAGTGAAAACCCAAACCCCAAAGGTGGTGATTTTGGAACTACGTAAAAAGGCCTGATTCCCTGATTGGGATACGTAGGCAATCTCGCATCGAGATGCGGCCCAAACATTTGGAGAGAAGAAAGACAATACCAAAAGGATTTGTACTCAATGATAGGCATAACTAACTCTGCGTATTGAGCTCATAAAAGATGAGTTAGTCATTTTCCAGGGAATTGGCAAAAACAAAGACACGTAAGAATCATCGTTCGTCCTCTCCGACTCAAAAGTCGTCGACATAAGGGACCAAGCATTCTAACAATCCCAAAACATGGCAAAGAGGTTGTAGGAACAGCAAAAGCAAATAAAGAGCCTGAATCAAATTCAAGCGTAAGAAGGGAAAAACGCCACTTGGCTAAAAGCAAAAATCCAACTTCTTTAGGAAATAGAAGTAGCGGCCGAAGAACGGAATCCTCGGCCGAGTGATCCATTCCTCGGCCCATGTTTAAATCCAAACATTCACAAAACTTTGAAAAATATTGCATAGAAGTATCTAATTTCCCATACATGCTGAGGATGCTTCAAACACAAACAAAAAAAATACAAATATCAAATTATCTGTTTTTAGAGCTAACAAATACAGGTACAAGAAAGGAAAAGCTAGCTACTGCCCACGACCCCTCTTGGGCGCAGGACGAAAACGCTCAGGAACTGGGACACTGATCCTCTGTCCCTCACCAGCCTCGGCATCTCCATCACCAGCTTCGGTACTCCCACCCTCGCTAACTCCAGCACTCTGGGTAACCGACACTGTCGGTACTCGCTCTGCTTCAAGCTGCAGAGACACAGGATATAGGCATTCAGTTTCACATGAAACGTAGGATGGAAAAAGAAAAGATCAAAGGATGTATACCGCAGCTATTCGGCCACGCTGCCGTCGAGCCAAAGCCTCTGCACTCTGGAAAGCACGCAACCATTCCTGAACCACCTCAGCGGGCACCTGCAGGGGAAGCAATTGCATATACAATCAAGTAAGCAAGGAATACTGAAGGAAACCAAAGCAGAATCTACAATATTACCTGCTGAATTCCGACAGGAAGCACGTAGAACTGCGTAGCACACGGTGTCAGTGTCAAACGCTCCTCCTCTCCATTTGCATTGTGGAAAGAAATGAAACTGGGGGCCCGTGGCCAAACAGGAGGAGCAGCAGCAGCAGTAGCGGTAGGAAGGGTCAATGAGGCCGAACGAAAGGCTGAGTAATCTCCCGCTACAAGAAAACTCATGGCTGGCTGTCTCTCAAGAGCAAGTAGCAAGCCCTCCCCAGTCAAAAGATGGGTCGATCTCATACCAATAGGAGGAGGGAGAGGAACAAGCTGCAACGCCTCGGAATGTGGAAAGTACTGGCTCACTACCCTCTCTCCTAGATACCAGGCCCTCGAAAATGGCCCCTCCAGAAGGAAGTGCTGGCTGTCCAATGCCCGAGCTGAGGTCAACTCCATAGGAGCATCATCAAATAGCACGCCCCATGGGTCAAAACGCACCTATAAACAAGGGAAATAGCATCAAAATGACAAAATGAGGAAATTGCACGAAAATCAGAGGATAGAAGATATCATACCTGATCCACCGTTAGGCGGTCCAAAACTCGCCTCCAAGCCAGCAAGTCCATGGCAGGTGACCGTGAATTCCGAACTCCCTTCAACCAACGGGCTGCCCGTGGAACAAACCTAGGCTCTCTGTGCCCAGTCGGAGGAGGAAACTGCAACAAGTGCTCAAAAGCCCAGAGCTACAAGCGAAGGCGGAAAACATGAATAAACAAAGATAGAAGCAACAAAAGAATAACGCAGAAATCAAAATGTGTACCTCAAGAATACGGTGGTGTCCGCCGAGCGACAAACTAACCCCCCGGGAACAAGCACTGAGGTGTCCGTACAACGTGGCTAGGGCGGGAGTTCCCCAATCAAACTCTACTATGGTCTCTAAGTGCACCAAAGCAGCCAAGAACTGGACATGCACCGAATTCTCCCTGTTGCAAAACAAAGTTTGCCCAAGAAGATAAAGCAAGAAAGCTCGTACCAGCTGAGAAAGGGGAATCTCCGTCAGGATATCAACTTGATCAAACTCTTCCCGAAGCCAGGTATATGTGATATGACCACTCTCTGACACAATGGGAACCTTCCCCAAAAGATATCCAAGGGCACCCTTTCGCTCATGGATCCGCGAGTCAATTGGAAGAGGATCGCCGCCAACTCTCAGGCCTGTAAGCAAAGCAAAGTCACCTGGAGTGATCGTCATCTCCCCAGCCTCCGGAAGGTGGAAAGTATTGGTGGTATCCCACCACCGCTCCACCAAGGATGTGGTCAATCCCAACTCCGCCTTCGGAAGGTGGAAACCAAGTATCAAGGGCTCGAAGCCAGCCAAAGCAACCGCATCCTTGGCTTCCTGAGGAAGCCTCTCATACCACTCAAACACCTGGGGGCAGCTTCCCCACACGCGCAGCCTCTCATTTGCCTGACAAAATACGAAGATGGAATCAAATACACAAGATATCGCCTATACAGGGGGCAACTTCTAGAACTCAAACTCCCTATCAAAATATCAAATTATCACTCTGCAAAATCTTATATACAAAAATCATTTGACAGGATAAAATTCTACCTTCCTGTTGGTGAAACCAAGGTGCTGCTCTGGCTCCCTATGCAAGACCTCAGGTGGGATGTCACTGAGGGGAGGACGGTATCGCAAGGAACCACCACGCCCGACCAGGTGAACCTGAGGAGCGTAAGTAGCAACGTCAAATGGTGGAAGAATATCACCACCCGCATCAGTAGAAACCTCGGGTTCAACCCCAGGAGGAATGGGTTGCGAGGAACTTCCCCCAACAGTGGCCCTGCGCCGACTCGAACGAAGAACGCGGGAACTTGAAACCCCGCCAAGAATCGCGGCCTCAACGGCCGGAGCTTTGCCCGTATCCCTAGGTGCGGCAGAAGTGCCAGAAGATGGAGGAGGGGGCGGAGATGATGCCATGGCAGGAGGTGGCAATGGGAATTGTGGTGGTCGGAAAACCGACGGGCAGGAGGCGGCGGCGACCGACGAGGAGAGAGAGGAGGAAGCAGCGGTGATCGCTCGAAAGGGAGAGAAAAATGAGGAATGGAGGAAGAAAGGGTAGGATGACCCGTGAGATCGATTAAGTTTAACTTAAATCGATCTTCTGACTTTTGGCTTTCTCACGGCCGATACATCGATTCCTCGGCCGAGACATCAATCCTTCGGCCGAGAGATCGATCTCCTGGCCCCTCAATCTATCTCCCTCAGCCATATCAGGCCTTGCTCTGTGCACTGACTCAAGTCACTACAGACTCCTAAAGTCCTCAATCAACCGAGTAGCCTTGGGGGCATCCCTGATGCCAATACAATGTGATCAAAACCAGCCTTGGGGGCATGCCCAAGCATCGAAGATCTCTCTCCACAAACTACTGGCCGAAGCAAAACAAGTAGCCCTGAGCCCAAAACTTCAGTAGCTCCACGCTCAATAACCTTGTGAGCAGGTCGATCAAGGCTCTGCGCCCATATCAATTCACTCAGCAGCTCGAAGTCCATATCAATTCAGCGGCCCTGTGCCTATCATCTCTACACAACTCAGCGGCTCTACGCCCATTACTTTAACAGGCTCGAAGCCTGTATCTACCCTCTGAAATGGCTCTAAGCCCATCGCTTCAACTGGCTCGAAGCCGTAACAATCAAGTCTACTCAGCGGCTCGAAGCCCATTACCTCAACAGGCTCGAAGCCTACGTCTACTATCACCCAGCGGCTCGAAGCCCTTTATCATAGCAGCTCTATGCTCGCTATCATGGCAACAGGCTCTACGCTTGTATTCATTCATTCAGCAGCTCGAAGCCATAACGATCAACTCAGCGGCTCGAGGCCCATTATCGACAGGCTCTACTCCTGTACTGATTCAGCAGCTCTACGCTCGCTATCACAATCTCGGCGGCTCGAAGCCCATTACTTCAACAGGCTCGAAGCCTGTATCTATCGTCTCAACTGGCTCAAAGCCGTAAACAAGCAATCTCAGCGGCTCAAAGCCCATTATCTCAAATGGCTCCAAGCCATCACCTCAACAGGCTCGAAGCCTATATCTACCATTTCAACTGGCTCAGAGCCATACCAACTCATCAACTCAGCGGCTCTACGCCCCCACCTATCAATTCAGCGGCTCCAAGCCCATCGTTTCAACTGGCTCGAAGCCGTACACAATCAAGTTCTTAACAGGCTCGAAGCCTATGTTTACTATCTCAGCAGCTCTATGCTCGCTATCATGGCAATAGGTTCTACGCCTGTAATCACTCAACTCAGCGGCTCAAAGCCCATCATCTCAATTGGCTCGAAGTCGTAAACAAGCAACAGGCTCTAAGCGGCCCCAACAATCAAGACATCTATTCTCAGGCTCTACGCCTGAATGCTCGAAAATCTAACATTTTTGAATGCTCAAGCTCTACGCTTGGATGCCCAACCACTGTGTACTAGATGCTCAAGTTATACACTTGAATGCTCAAGCTCTATGCTTGGATGCCCAACCACTGCGTACTGGACTCTCAAAGCCTGTACTTTGAATGCTCGGATTCTGCCGTCCGAATGCTCGAGCTCTACGCTCTGAATGCTCAAGTCCAGAACTTGATAGAAGCTCTAAGCTTAAAACAAACACACACGCACGGGTCCGTGCACATATTGCATCATCACATCGAGTCTGCATCATCATATCTGTTCACATCTAACAAAACATCATCACACATATACACTCTGCATATCTCTCATGAAACAGGTCAACCCTGTAATCAACCGGCTCTACGCCTCGGTTTTATTGATCGGTTCAGCGCCTCGATCCTTTGGCTCCACGCCAACACTTATGATGGAAAAGCTCCGTGCACAGGCCATCAGAATGCAACCAGCTCTACGCTTCGGTTCAAATCACGTCAAGCTCTAAGCTCCAACAACTCAGACCCTCGCCTCGAGACTGCAGCAGGCTCCACGCCTCAATCTAATCACCTCAGGCCCTTGCCTTATACCAGCTCCGCGCTTCGGTTCATCACGTCAAGATCAAATCTCTGACACCACAGGCTCTCGCCTTATGATCAACACCAGCTCCGCGCTTCGGTCCTATCCAATCTCCTCAGGCCTTCGCCTCAAGATTGCAACAGGCTCCACGCCTCGATTCTATCACTCTCCAGACTCTCGCCTCATGACTACAACCGGCTCCGTGCCTCGGTTCCCTCACCACCAAAGCTCCATGCTCCAGTTACTGGCCCTGCGCCCCCCACATCTCAAAAACAAACGGCGTCCAATTTATCCCCAGTAGATGGTTTGGATTCCACCCCACTACATCAATTCCTTCCAGCTCATTCGCAAGGATAAGCTACTCTACCGAGTTCCTTTCAGTCAAAGTAAGGATGATCAAGAAAAGCAAACGCACCTGTCGTGTACTGATCTACCCCAAAATACTAAGGAAGCTCTCCGCAAAAACTCCCCAGGTAGCCCCGCGCTCCTTCAACTACTCTTCGCCAAAACCCTGGCTCAGTTTAGGTACGTCACACTACGGCTTTTTAAGCCCTAAGGTACGTCTTCTGTCTCTAACCCTCCAAACTTTTATTTTTCTTTATTGCCCGAACTACGATTGGTCTGAATTTCCCTTTGGAATACGTAGGCAGCCTCCCGGCCCGACCATAACAAAACCTTTTTCGAAAACCCCTTGGAATAGTGGTTGGACCAAATTGAGTTGCTTTTTACAGCTTTGACTCTTACTCAAACATGTCTCGCGATCCGTCTGAGTTCAGTCAAAGAGGGGCATTTGTAGACACCCCAATTTGGCCTAACGATTATTTCAAGTCCCACCTTGGGACCATCCCGATGATGAAATGGATACAGTGATTGCTGATTGCTTCCTTGAGAACCTTAGGACTTTCGGTAAGAACTTTGAGCCACTTAGAGGACCCAATTCAAAGCCATACAGCCTTTCAGACAGAAATACAGAAGCCTAGGAGAATCCATCTGTCGGCCGTGACATCGATCCCACGGCCCTAACATCATTTCCTCACCCGAGCAACCTGTTGCTAGCAAAATCTCCCTGAGAGATCAATCCCTCGGCCGCAATATCTATCCTTCGGCTGAGACATCCATTCCTCGGCCGTGATATCCTTTACTCGGTTGCCAGATCGACCTTTTCCCAGACTCTGGAACGTGTTCTGTCAGACGTTTGATCCGATTACACTACCTCTCTGATGCGTTCGGGCTACGCTCAGGGATTACGACGTAGAGTTAGAGATGCATTGCAATTGCAATTGCCATCTCGTGATTTGATTGGCCGGAGTGAGTCACCAATTGCCTATATAAAGGGCCTTTGGACTCCGAAAATAAACACACGAAATTATCAGAGTATACACTCTCTCAAGCCTCGAAACTCTGCACAAATATTCCCTCAAACCCACTCTTCAAAAGCCATAACCTCCCGAAGGCAGTCGTCAATCCGGCGATCAAACCCGAAGTTCAAACCCTAACCCTAGGGTTTCCAATCAAGCAATCAATCAATCACGCCCAATCCAAAGCAATCAAGCAACTGAGGGATCAAGGTGGTGAGGCCCAACGGCCTCTGGTTTGTCTTATTTACTGTATTTTTGACTAATCGTAGCGTTTTGATCATCTGTTAATCTTTCTGTCTGGTGTGAGGAAGAACACCGACCGGGGCTTCGATCCCTCGGCCGGTACATCAAACCAGGAGGATCCCTCGGCCGTGACAACCATTCACCGGCCGCGGGATCCATCTCCCTGGGACAGTTTTGTTGCTTTCTCTGCTTTCTGAATGCATGCTTACTTATCGCATTGGCTCACTTTGCTTACTGTTTAAAGGAATAAATAAACAGACTATGTGTTGGAATTAAACAAAGCATCTACATGTCTTATGTTGAATGATTATGGGCCAGTCTCGCGACTGGGCAAAGAGGGGTGCCTAACACATTCCCCTTATTGTACTTTTGGCTCCCGTATCCAGAATCTCTATCTCTTTTCCCAGTTTTAATAAACTGGGTGGCGACTCTGTTTTGATGATAACCGCTATCATGTGGCGATGTTCCTAGCCATGGGAATGTCCATGATTTTGGTTTACGAAGCAAGCAACCAATCGAGCAAACAAACGTGATCAATCTGTATGGCGATGCCCCGTTTGGGAGGTGTCTACACTATTCGCTAGAGTCCTGACAACGACACCCTCCATATTCCTGTAGTCGCCATTGTAGAAGGCGGGGTCAGATTCCCTCTGGCCCCCTACTTCGCCAAATTTTAGCCCACTACAGGCTTTCTCCAATGCAAGTTTCTGCTAATTTCTTCAGGGTTGTCATGGGCATCAATGCCATAAATCACATGCTAGGCACATCTTTAGAATTGCATGACATACACCACCTATACAGTATTTCTAGGACCAAAGATACCCTCACCTACTACATAAAAAGTAGGGATTCGAGGAAAAAACTCATGCTTGAACTTCCTGATTCCGCCCGAGGAGATGATGACGATTTCCTCGTCGTCACGGGGAACTTTGAGCCCAGAGATGAGGACGACAGGGTGATCTGCTTTCATGCCCCTCACAGATTTGGGCGCCCACGTCATTTTCTTTCACTTGCTATATTGTTCATTGTATTTTTAACAACAAAAGGTTTAGTCGTACCTAGTTTGTGAATTCTGTTGCATCATTCATTGCAGCCACAAATGTCAACCAAGGTCATGACATCATTACCCCGCAGGTCCACATCGCGGATATCAACCGGGCGTTAGCTTTCAACGGGCAAGGTACTCATCTTGCTGGTTGAGCAAGAGCAGCCCAAGTGCTCTTGAGCTATAGAGCTTCATACATCGGGTTCATTGCGGTGCACCCGTGCAGTTGATAACCCAGCACTTCCTGGTCCTTCCACTTCACACCCCGAACAAGAAGGAGAAAGGCATTCTCATACCCCTCCAATTCCTGACGAGCCAATCACTTTGGTCGAAGAAGCCTCTACTTCCACCTCCAGTGGTTACACTCCTTCCCCTCCACCTCAAGAGATGAACCAACCGATCAATCTCAGCAGCCTCCTAACCATTCCTGGTGCTGGACGGGGTCGTGGCGTTGCTCGGAACCACGACAGTCCCCAGGGGCATGGTCGTCGGGCCCACATTCAAACGGATGCAACTCTGGGGGTTTCTCCCAGTGAGATGGCTGAGGCCCATCGTGACAAGCGTCCACGCCTCAACTCCGCCTTTACTGGTACTGCTCCGCCTGAAGGTACCCTTACCACGCGAAGACCCGCTGTCTCTATCCCAGCCTGGACCCCTCGATTGGTACATGAAAATCGTCATGTTAGCGTGCGGGACAGTGCAGAATCAGAAGAGACTACCCTGGCTCTCTCCCAAGCTTTCTTACTTCCCGGTGATATGCAGAAGGAAGTAGAGAACACACCCGACAAACTCCTCAGTACCTTCATGGTCAATAGCATTAAGGTTTGGTTCCCTTACTTTCCCCTTCACTGTCCGTAGAACCTGTCATCTATCATTAATGTTTTCACATTTTGTCCAGGCTGTTCAAAAGATGGCACCAAGCTGGCGAATGAGAACGCCCAGTTGCAACGCACAATAATCAGGCTTGAGAGAGAAAGAGACCAAGCTCGTGGTGAGGTGGATGAGCTGAAAAGCAAGCTTGACGGAGCCGAAGACAGTTTGAACCAGACTCTTATGGAGCTGGAGACAAGCAAAAATGAAGCCAAGGCTATGTACCAACAGGGGTACAATGAGGGAATCAACGTAGCCACTGAAAGCTACAAGGCCCAAATGCCCGAAATTCAAGATCATATATGGGCTACTGCTTGGGCTGCTAGTCTCAAGAAATCTGGTACAGCTGAGTCATCCCCACTGTGGACAGAAAATGACCTCCCAAGCACCATAGTAACTTCGAATGAGGAAGAGGTTGTGGAGGAGGAAGATGGCCTGGACAAGGATCTCAATGCCAATGCCTCCGAGCAGCATGGTGCGGATGTCAATCAAGATGGTGAAACGACCAACCCTGGCCAGAAGGAAGCCAGTGGTGGTCCAACAGATGGGAGCACCGCTGCGGAAGACATATCTACACAACCCTCTTCTCCTCCAATCCTAACGGTTGATGAGTAAGCTTGATTTCCTCCCTGAACAGTTCACTGGCCCTGCGTGGTCATGGATTTTGCCCTGCGTGGCACTGGTACATAGGTATTTGGCCCTTCGTGGCACAACACTGGTTCCGATCTTGTGGCCTTGCTTGGCCTGGATATTT
Organism: Rhododendron griersonianum; assembly: GCA_018127125.1. Classification (NCBI taxonomy): domain Eukaryota; kingdom Viridiplantae; phylum Streptophyta; class Magnoliopsida; order Ericales; family Ericaceae; genus Rhododendron; species Rhododendron griersonianum. Next base: position 28,019,092 of record CM030792.1, on the reverse strand, counting down.
GTTTGTTTGCTTGGCTCCAAGTGGCCATTGATCATGTTCAGGTTCAACATCTAAGTATTTCAGTATGTAGACAATTTTGCATATTTTTCGTATGCCTGTGCAGTATATCGTACAGGATTTATCTATACCTTTGGATAGTCAGCTAGGTTTGCTCGTACTTGGCTGTTATGTGCATGTTCTCGTATGCACTTAAGTATTTCGTACTTAGGAAATGTCGCTTCTAAGTTTTTCATACTTAGTTTGGTGCCCAGCTGTATTCGTATCTGGTAAAAGTATGCATTTTATCGCATGCATGCCAAGTGCATACTTGGACCGATTCCTAAGTGTATTCATACTTTAGGTTACCCAAATGTATTCATATTTGGCAAAAGTGTGCATGTTCACGTATGCATTTCAGGTGTATTCATACCCGTACATACGACCAAGTATAATCATACTTGCAAAGTTTTTGAATTGCTCGTAATTTTACACAAACCGTACACCTCTGCTCCCCAATACGAAGTGAGGATATAGAACAAGGCCTAACTTTGTATTCAATTTATAAAAAAGATTGCAAAAGATAGTTCTTTTCACCAAAATCTTAGAATTTTATTCATAATCCAAAACTCAAGGGGGCGTTACGCGTGCCCCTTGCAACTAACAAAGAATAAAAAACAAGGGAATTGTATTCGTAATTCCCACACAATCACGATGTGCATCCTAAAATGAAAAAATAAATTGAAGTCCTTTACACAAAGAACTTCCTCAAATTGTGGACATTCCAAGGCCTTGGCACCGGGTTCCCGTCCAGGTCCGCCAAACGATAAGCCCCAATGCCCACAATCTCCGTAACTCGATACGGGCCTTCCTAACTGGCCCCCAACTTGCCCTTGTTGGCCACCTTGGTGTTGCCGAGCACCTTACGAAGCACAAGGTCTCCTACACCAAACTCTCGTGGGTGGACATGCTTATTTTAGCTTTTCATCAGCTGCTCCTGGTATGAGGCCAAATGTACTAGAGCCCTCTCTCTCTGTTCCTCGGCAAGATCCAACTCGATCTCCAAGGCTCTGTCATTGCCTCCGCTTTCAACCAAAGCGGTCCTGTTGGTCGGCAAACCCACTTCTAGCGGTATGACAGCCTCTGTTCCATATGCCAAAGAATAGGGGGTCTCTCCCGTAGACCTCCTAGGGGTTGTTCGGTGCGCCCACAGGACCAGTGGCAATTCGTCGGGCCACTTCCCCTTTGCCTTGTCCAACCTCTTCTTGATCCCGTCAAGTATAGTTTTGTTGGATGCCTCTACCTGCCCATTACTCTGAGGGTAGGCTGGGGTGGAGTAATAATTTCGTATTCCATACTGAGCACAAAAGGCCTTGAATTTTTTCTGGAACTGTGACCCATTATCCGTGATCAACGAATAAGGGACCCCAAATCGAGTTATAATACTCTTCCATACGAACCTCTTTATCATAGGTTCAGTGATTTTGGCCAACGGCTATGCCTCAATCCACTTATTAAAATAGTCCGTTGCTACCAACATAAATTTCCTATTCCCAGTTGCCTTGTGGAGTGGACCCACGATGTCCATTCCCCATTGTGCGAATGGCCAAGGACTTGTCAAGGGCACCAGATCCTCAGCTGGTGTTTGGATCATCGGTGAGAATTTCTGGCACTTCTCACAAATCTTCATATACACCTTTGCATCCTCCTACATGTGCGGCCACCAGTAACCCTGGGTAATTGCTTGGTGGGCAATGGACCTGCCCCCAGCATGGCTTCCACATGTCCCCTCATGAATCTCGTGGAGTAACTTCTGCACCATCTCGGGGTGTACACAGAGCAAGTATGGTCCTATGAAGGATTTCCTATACAGCTTCCCTTCGGGCAACAGCCAAAACCGTCTTGTGAGCCTCCTTTTTGTCTGTGGGGAGTGTCTCGTCTCATAAGAACTCCACTATTGGGTCCATCCAACTTGGTCTTTGGTTCACGTCCAAGACCAACTCCACGCTCCTTCTAATGCTCGGCTCAGCAAGATAATCCACTGCTACCCTTCTTTTGAACTTTGTTGGCACAGCTGCGGCCAACCATGCTAGGGAATCTACGTGGGCATTCTGCCCCGAACATATTTGCTCGATATACACTTTCTCAAAAGTATCGAGCAGATCTTTGGCAGCCTCCACATAGGCTGCCATCTTCTCGTTCCGGGCCTCGTATTCCCCGGATAATTGGTTCACCATGAGTTGCGAATCACAGTATACTCGTATTCTCTTGACTTTCAGGGTCTTCGCACTTCTCAATCTTACCAGGAGTGCCTCGTACTCTGCCACATTGTTTGAAGCACTGAAACCTAATCGAAGAGACAATTCCATCATTACTCCTTCAGGGGGGAAAAGTACAACCCCAATTCCTGATCCTGTATTACACGCGGAACCATCAACGAATAATTTCCACTCCATGGGATCTTGTTTGGTAGGTTCCTTACCCTTCCTGGTTGATGGCTCAACTGGTTGCTCCTCTCTCGTAGGAGGCCGAGGAGCCACTGTAGGAGAAAACTCCGCTACAAAGTCTGCCAGAACTTGCCCCTTTATTGTAGTGCGCGGCTGGTAGTCAATATCGTACTGACTCAACTCTATCGAAAATATGTCCCGAGAAATCTGACTTTCGTAGCAAAGATTTCAACGGAAATTCAGTGTAAACCACAATTCTGTGACTCTGGAAATAATGGGGCAACTTCCTGGCTGTTGTCCTTAATGCCAGGACCAACTTTTCGAGGGGCAGATATCTCGTCTTTGCGTCCAACAACATTTTGCTCACGTAGTAGACAAGGATTTGCTCGGATCCCTTGTCCCTCAGTAATACTGCACTAATAGCATGTTCAGAGACTGCTAAGTATAAAGTTAAGGACTCACCCGGTTCAGCAGTAGGTAAGAGCGGGGCCGATGCCAAGTACTTCTTCAGGTCTTGGAACGCCTGTTCACATTCTACTCCCCATTCGTATCCCTCTCTTTTCTTCAACAATTGAAAGATGGGCCTACACTTGTCACTGGACCGGCTGATAAATCTGTTAAGGGCCGCTGCCATTCCCGTCAGTCGTTGGACCTCCTTCGTGGTCCTTGGACTTTGGAGTCTCTGCAAAGCTGTTATTTGATCGGGATTCGCCTCTATTCCTCTTATGGTCACGAGTTGACCTAAGAACTTTCTTGAACCTACTCCGAACGCACATTTCGAGGCGTTGAGCTTCAGTTTGTACTCTCTCACTATCTCGAAGGTCTCCTTCAAATCGGCTATATGGTCTTGCTTCTCCTTGCTTTTGACTACCATGTCGTCTATGTATACCTCCATAGTCTTCCTAAGCAACTTCTTTAGCATAATCGTTGTTAACCTCTGGAATGTTGCCCCGGCGTTCCTCAGACCAAAAGGCATGACGCTGTAACAATACAGCCCTCTTGGAGTGATAAAGGATGTCTTCTCTTGATCGGGCCCGTACATGGCAATCTAGTGATATCCTCGATATGCGTCAAGGAAACTCATCCGCCCATACCCTACTGTTGCATCAACCAGTTGGTCTATCCTGGGGAGGGGGAAACTGCCCTTTGGACATGCCTTGTTCAAATTTGTGAAGTCTACACAGACACGCCACTTTCCATTCTTCTTTTTTTACCACCACAGTGTTGGACAGCCACTCTGGGTAGTACACTTCTCGTATAGCCTTAGCTTCAAGCAAACGGTCAACCTCCTCGATAACAGCGTCTACGTGCTGCACGGCTGATCGTCTTTTCTTCTGCATCACGGGCTTATGTTGTGGATCCACATTCAGGTGGTGGCAATTCACGTTTGTGTCCACCCTTGGCATCTCTTCGGGTACCCAAGCGAACACATCAATGTGCTCCTTGAGGAACCCCACCAACTCTTCCTCTTCTTCCTTGCTCAGGTTTTCCCCAATCAAGAAATACCTTTTTGGATCATTCTCGTTGATCTAAATTTTCTTCAGTCCTTCCACCACTTTCTCGGCGGGGTTCCCTCCAACATCCTCGATGGTCGGCTAGTCTGGAACCTCGATTGCTTGGACCAACTTTCCTTTGGGTGCCTTCTTGATTATAGAAACCAAGCACTGTTGGGCAATCTTTTGGGGCAATCTTTTGATTTCCCTTAATTCTTTCAATGCCATTTGACTCGAGGAATTTTACCATCTGATGGTAAGTGGAGGAAACCGCCCTCATCTTGTGCAACCATGTTCTTCCTATAATCGCGTTATAGGAAGACGGTACATCCACCACCAGGAAGTCGGTTCGTAGCACCACTGTTCCTGCCCGAACGGGGAGAGTTACTTTGCCCAATGGCCAGACTGCTCCTGCACTGAATCCGACCAAAGGAGTTATCGACTGCACCAAATCTGCCTGTGTCAGTCCCAACTTCTTAAACGCATCGTAGTACAGCACCTCCGTACAGCTTCCTGAATCCACCAGGATTCTCTCCATGTCATATTCCCCAATCCGTAGGGTTATGACCAAAGCATCATTGTGTGGTACCTGGACTCCTCCTAGGTCCTCGTCCGTGAAGGCTATGCCCTCGTTGCATTCTTCAACTTCACGTCCTCATTTCTTTTCCAACTGCATCACATGTTGGTCGTGCTTCACTTGCCTCTGGAGCAACCTCACCTCATTTCTCGTATAAGGTGCGGCCAATCAATGTATCATATGGATTACGCCCCTTGGATTTTGCTCATAATCCAACTCCATTGCTTTCCCTGCACCTTTGTGCTCTTCCTGAATGAACTCTTTCAAGTAACCACGCGAGACTAGGTCATCAAGGTGCTGTTTGAACATCTCACAATCTTTCGTCATGTGACCCCATTCTTTGTGATAACTGCAATGCTAACTTGTAGCCCTCTTTGCATCTTTATCCCCTTCCAGCCGTGGGGGCCACTTGAAGTATGGCCGGTTCTTTATTCGATAAAGAATCCGATAGATTGGTTCCTTCCAAACCGTTGTCACTGAGAAGAAAGACTTGGGGTCCGGAGCATGATTCTCCCTATACAGCTCTTTCTTGGCCTGCCCATAATCCTTCGTCTCCCTATAAGTTTTGGGCTCTGGCTTGTCTTCTTTCTTCGCAAGACCTTTGGCCTGCTCGGCAACCACCTTGCCATCTTCTCGCAGTATGTCATCCTCGTTCCTGGCATGCTGCTCAATCCGTTCCATTAGCTTTGCCAGTGTACCTACTGGACTCATGTTTAAGGACTTACGTAGTTCCCCCCGAACACACTACAACACGAACTGCATATTGCGAGGAACAAATTTCGTCGCTAAATCATAAAATTCCTCGCTGAATATATTAGCGAGGAATATAATTTCCTCGTTAAAGCGTTGTCGCAGAAGCATATAGCGAGGAAAAAATTCCTCGCCAAAAACGCAAAATTCCTCGCCCAAACCGTGGACAGGACATGAATGACAATAGTAGGCGAGGAATTTTTTCCTCGCCAAAAATGATCTGTGAGGAAAAAAAGTCCTCGCCAAAAAAGCAAAATTCCTCGCGCAAACATTAGACATGACATGAATGAAAATAATAGGCGAGGAATAAATTCCTCGCTGGCAAAGCAATTTCCTAGCAGAAAGCAGCCTATTATAGGCTTTTAGAGACAAATTTTTTTCCTCGCTAATGTTACATATACACAACCAAAAAACAGCCTATTGCAAGCAATGAATATTTCTCCTTGCAAACATTTTTTATACATTCCCTGCTCATATTTAGAATCTATCACCACCTCATACAACCATGGACAATCATAACCATAAATAACAAAAATCTATTAGCTTTCAAGTAAACAAATTGTCATTACTGTGAAACATTAGCCAAATCCTTTCAACTACAAAGTTTAGCCCCAGGAAACAAAATATCAAGTTTACCACTACCATCAGGAAACAAAATATCAAGTTTACCACTACTTATGCTCTACGATTTTCAAAAAGCATCATGGATCTTTCCAAAATACTACACCACCTCGGGGCCAACTTTTGCAATGTATCCTTCTTTGAATTCCATCTCCCACAGCCATGAACTCCAAAAAGAACATCGATCTTACACGCTGCCAAGAAAAAAAATAGCAAACATATCAAAGAAAGTAAGAAACCATCAAATATGTAGTTATGAACAACACAAAAGATTCATAATCCACCATTGCATAATCCTAAATAACACCACGAGTAAAGAAACATAGTGAAGAAACTGGCAAGACCCAACCACTAGCTGCTCTACAGTGGCATTCCAAGAATGAGCAAAAAGTGCATTAAGTCTTTTATCAAAGCACTTCAATCAAAGCCCAACACGAAGCTGAAAGTACCTTCACACAACGGAGTTCCTAGTGCACCAGAAATGAGAACATGAATCAAGAAAATTTGAAAACGATGAGCAACAGTGATGACTATTACACCATTTATTTTGGGGAAATGATAAGGCCATGAGATTTTCTTTTACTGCCACGACATCTTCTTTACATTCACAATTATACCCTCCTTTGTCAAACTGGGAGTCTGGGACACCTTCAAGTTCACAGATATTGGGGATTTTCTGTTCAATCTTACTTTCCTAGCTCTTTTCTTACTACTTTCGTCATTCCCAGTGAACAAGAACAGAGATAATAGCATGCAGCAAACTTGAAATGCTTCTGCAAATTAAAAATGGAAATCAAAACCTCCCTCAAACAACATAAAGGAGTAAAAGAGAAAGGAGAAAAACAAAACACAACCCACTGACGCATTTTTCTCTTCGTTCTCTGACTTTACGATTGGTTTGATTTTGAGGATGCTTCTCTATTCCAAGTGTTTCATAAACATACATAAAAGCAAGACCGAAATCAATCGATGGAAACGAAGATAATGCTCAATTCCAAGATCAGTGACTACAATCTGGCAGATTTCAGTCATTGTCGAGTCGTCAACACCGGAAAAGGGTCTTGATAACATCTGGACGTCAACCGGCGAGGAGGTTGAATCCGGATCCAGAATTCCAGATTCTGGGATGGTTGTGAAGCGATGGATGATTGTAAAACAGATTCAAACGACTAAAAGAGAAGAAGATAAATGAAAAGAGGAAAGTATACTAGTAGTGGAGCGGGTATGTACATGAACACGAGGAAAAGTAAAAGACAACTGGAACAAGTTGGGGGCAAAATTGTTATGACAAAAGGAAAGGTCGTGGCACTAAAGATGTTGGTCGTGGCTTTAAGGCCACCCTTATTTTGGGTTCTTATCTTTGCCTTTGCTCTTTGTCCATTTACCTCTCTCCCCAGGTTCTAGTACACAAAGCAAGACATTGTCCACTTCTCTGGTAACATGAGCTACCAAACAACGCGTTTTGTCAAAGTATAATTAACGATCTGATTATAGACAATTAGAATCATTAGTACTAAAGCTACCATTTGGTATAAGGACTGGTTTAGAGGGTCATTGTGCATCCAAAAAAGAAAGTAATCGTCTAGAGTTCCAACCTCGGTACAATTTGCAACTTCTATCCAACCCTCTCCTGTCTCTGATTGGGGCTTGGATAGAGTGTGACAAAAGGTTCAGCCCACAATGTTTCAATAACTGGATGTTGTGCCAAAAAATATTCCAGCATTGCTTAATCCCTTGATTAGAAAGGTAATTGGACACCAGATAAGTGAGCCCCCAAGGTAAGTTCTAAACCCAGTCCAAACTTAGCCAAGAGAAATTCATTTACTGATTACCTGTTCATGCTAAGGTTCATCAGCAAATTCCAAGTCCCTATTAAAGCATTCAGTTTTGAGTGACAGTAAGAACACTTGATCAAAGGACATCATTCTTTTTCCAAATGAGAAGCAACATATTATGAGAAGTTCCATCATTCCAAATAAAGAAAACTGATACTGCTTTATGCTTAATTGACCAAACCTGACATCACTAAGTCGATATACCGTATACAAAGGAAAACCAGGTTGGTAGAGCCAACATACCAATCTGGAAAAGCAGAAACTATAACAGCAAACATGAGGAAAAGCAGAAACCAGGTTGGTAGAGCCAACATACCAATCTGGAAAAGCAGAAACTATAACAGCAAACTATAACAGCCACCATACCAATCTGAAAAACTAGATAGCTTTAATAAGTAACAAAGTGCGGACATGGACAAAGACATCTCAATCCTGACACTTCTTGGAAGTTCAACTAAATCCACTAATTGCATGAATATATAAAACGAAAAATTGCTCCAAATCTGTCATATACCACACTAAATCAATCAACCATTCCATTACTTATATATGAATTCATTGAAAAGAGTTTGAAAAGGATAACTGAATTCTACTAACCAGTCAATCATTAGATGATGTTTCAGCACTCCCAACATGTCCAGTGTACCCTTTTTCAATGAGAAACTCCATCATGCTAGCATTTATCTTCTGCTGCTGCCTATTTGCCTCCAAAAGCTTCTCGATGGTCTCATTTTGTGACTCTATTTTCGTCTCGAGGCATGACACGTATTCATGGGTCGTGGCAGAGGAGGAAGGCCTCAAGCCAAGTGCTTTCAGGGCAGATTCAGATGTGGTCCTAACAGATGACGTAGGCCTCAAGCCAAGTCCTTTCACATAACCTGGTCTCTTCTTTAGCACCGTGACGGACATTTGCTCCCCTGTGACGGACTTAGCAAGCCAGATAACAAGACTTATGACAACATTAATTTTTGTATAGCTTGCTCAATCAATTATCAACAATGATTAACCACCGCCAAGTGCAAATCACAATAATTTTTGTATAGCTTACAACATGAAATGGGGAGATAGAGGTAGAGAAAACTCACTTGAAGTATCAAACTTGGTAGTAGAGGGCGAATGCACGGTAGTTGATGACGTAGCTTGATAATGTGTCGTAATCTCTGTAAAAATACAAATGAGGTGAACAAGTCTGCTTGAAACACACCAAAAAAAAAAACATTTGGTTGCAAATATTTTTTTTAGGAGTTGTAGAAAATTGATTTTGAAGCGAATATGGGAACATTGAGAAAAGAGCATATGAAATGTGTTCAAGTCAAAAGAAAAGAGCATAAGGGAACATTGAGAAGTGAAAAAAAAATTCAAACTAGAAAGATCAGATCATAGTTTCAGATCATATGAAATGTGTTCAAGTCAATTTTGGCAACTCTAAAAACAACCACTATATTGTATCTGAAGAATTTCAGAAAATGGGACAATTTCCTAGCCAATTTCCTGCATATGGTGAACATTATCCTAGCCAATTTCCTACTTCTGGATCCAGCTCTTGAAGTGTGTCAAGTACTGGTTTTCAGCCTGCTTCTGCTTTTGCAGCATACTGCCCTACTGGATCAGGTTCAGCTAATGGGACTTCTTATGCTTCTCCTTCTCCGAATTGGTATTTGGACAGTGGAGCTACCAACCATGTTACTTCTGATCTCAGCAACATAACACATCCTCAACCATACACAGCAGGGACAGGTGTAATGGTGGGCAATGGTAACTCTCTTTCTGTCTCTTGTTCTGGGAATGAAATTTTGCCCACACCTAAGACTAATTTTCACCTTACTAATGTACTTCATACTCCTGCCATAACTCATAATCTTCTCTCAGTTTTTCAGTTAGCTAAAGATAACAATTGCTCTCCAACCTTCAATTCTGCTGGTTATGTCATCCAGAACAACAATACTCATCAGGTTCCCTTCAAGGGACCATGTCACCAGAGCCTCTACCCTATTCAGAGCTATTCTAATCCTGGTTCCAATCAGGTTTCATCTGTCTTTCATTCAATAAAACTGTACCAACTTCTGCCACTCTATGGCATCAGAAGCTTGGACATCCTAGTTTTCCATTATTTCAGTCTCTCATAAAGCAATTTGGTTTGCCTATTTCAAAACCATATGATGTTCAGAGTTTTAGTTGTAGTAAGGTCAAGAGTCACAAGTTGGCTTTTCCCTTGTCTGAGTCTAAATCTGTAGCACCCTTTGATTTGTTACATATGGATGTATGGGCCCTGCTCCAATTTCTTCTATCAAATGATATAGATATTATCTTTTGATAATTGATGATTGTACTAGATACTCCTAGTTATTTCCTTTGTATTACAAGTCAGATGTGAAAGCTACTCTCACTCACTTTAGAGCCTATGTTCAAACTCATTTTCAAACATCTGTTAAAACTGTGAGGTCAGATAATGGCAAAGAATTTGTTAATCATTATCTGACTAACTTGTTTCTGGTTAATGGGATAATTCATCAAACCTCTTGTCCACACACACCTGAGCAAAATGGTGTGGTGGAAAGGAAACATCGCCATCTTATGGACACTACTCTCACTTTGCTTGATCAAGCTATCATGCCAGCTCAGTTTTGGCTTGAAGCCTTAATCACTACTGTCTACTTAGCTAACAGACTTCCCAATTCCTCTCTAAACTTTCAAGTACCTCATGTTCTTCTCTTTCATACCAAACCTGACTATCTTGCTTTAAAACCATTTGGTTGTGCATGATTTCCCTGAACATATTAGGACATCACACCACAATAATTATTTTTTCTACCACTGAACATTACCCCAACTGTTGACCATCTGCATCTATGGTTTGTCACATTTGACTTGATCACTCCATCCTAGTAGGTTCGCAAGAATGTGTTCATTTGTATCCAACTCTTTTAGTTGACAGACTAACATCCTTAGGAAGAAGGCCCACACGACTTACAACTTAAATCACAATGTACATATAGATATCGAGACACCCAGATAAGAAAGGAAAAGATGGAAACGGTAAAAATCATGACAATTGAAGTTTGGAAACAAGTAGTGACCTCCATAACCAAGCCAAGCCAAACAAACATCATAAGCATTACGTCAAACACCATTTTACCACCGTTTGGATAAGCCCATGAGCCTTCACACCCTGGCTTTTCAAAACTAGCTATTTTACAACCATCTGGTTTTTAACTAAGTGTTTGAAGTCCAAGATTTGCCATCCAACAAAGTAAAGCCTACCCCGAATATAAAATATTCGAGAGTAAACCTTTCTGCCGAACTTTTAGCCTTTAGTCCTCTGCTTCTCCGATAAAAGACACGTTGAGTTGCAAATATTTTTTAAGAAGCAATACTTGTCATGTTTGCATAGTTTTTTCTTAACTCTTTTCTTTTTACGCCCCTTTCTTTTTATATTATCCATATTTTCATTTACAAAACACGCATATCTAACTTATAGTTAATAACTATGAAAAGAAGGAGGAGGGTGACAAAGAGTGGGAGTTGTATTCCTTGGTTAGCTTTTCTTCGACAAATATAAAGAGGTCACTTTTTGGTTACAAATCGAAAGCCTACCAACGCATACAAAGGTTCCGATTCAAGCAACAACCAAAACGGCCAGGGAGGGTGCAGAACGTGGCAGGGGCATTGGTGAGTCCAAAAGTCATAACCAAATCACCCCTCTTCTTTTTTTCTTTGGCTAAAGATGAATAGAATACGAAACAAGAGTGAAAAGTTGAAAGGCAATAAACTAAACATGTAATATATTATAACTTATGGTGGACAACAAGGGCCGATTTTCTAACATAATATTACTACTGGTACTTGTTTATTCTCTAGTGGTCCCTCCTTTGAAGATTCCTTAGCCGCAGAGTTGTGAGAATGACACAAACAAAACAATAGCACAAACATATCTAATAAAATACTCATTCCTAGAAGTGTTTGATTTTATATTTCCGTGACAGTGTGTTCTGACCCCCAATGGTTGAGTTCGAAGCGAAGCAATTGGTCCCATTTTTTTTGGGATTTAGGTTTTAAACTAAAAAAAATTGTTTCTTCACTACCCAAATCGGCCTAAACTTCTTCGTTGCAGCTAGTTCCAACTCCCTTGAGAACAATAACGAAGAGCTGTCGGCTCCCTTTTTTGGGGGATTTAGGTTTTAAACTAAAAATATTGTTTCTTAAGTACCCAAATCAGCCAAAACTTCTTCTTTGTAGCTAGTTCCAGCTCTATCAAGAACAACGAAGACCAATCTTTAAGAAAGAAAAAAACCCACTACCCATATCGTGACTTCGGAATCATCGTCCAACAAAACGATTTCTACAAAAGAAAAAACCCACCTTGGCATAGGATAAGAGAGGGAGAACAACGAAGACCAATTTTTAAAACAGAAAAAAACCCACTACCCATACCGTCGACTTCGAAATCATCGTCCAACACTATTATATGTCACTCGCAAGTGTGCAAATCCGGTAATCGACGAACCGTGGGAACATCATTAGTATAAGAAAGGCAGAGAAGACGAAGAGCAAGTGCTATAATAGGCTAGATGTCGGTTAAAGGAAGAGAATTGCACATTCACGCTACGTACGACCCTAATGCTTTCGATCTCTCCATCACAGAATAGGCTGCGACGAAGCCAATCACACATAAAGAAGGGGAAGCAAGGAAGAGGGAGTGGATTATACCTGTATTTCTGAGATCGTCCGGCTAGTGGAGCTCAGATCGTCGACTTCGGAATCATCGTCAACAGAGATGTGCGATACCTGTATTTCTGAGATCGTCCGGCTAGTGGAGCTCAGATCGTCGACTTCGGAATCATCGTCAACAGAGATGTGCGAAAAGGGGAAGAGAAATTGTGAAGCTGGACTTTTCCAATTCCTGAACTTAACCCTCTCAAATGACGTCATTTAATTTTTGGGATAATTTTTTTTCGTGTACGGAAAGTTGGAGTCCCGCCAACCCATCAGTTTTTTTTCCACCGAGTGGCGCCAAAAAATTGGGAAAAAATTAGCGACGAATTTTTTCCTCGCCTTTGCATCCAAACAAATAAATTCCTCGCCATAATGAATCTTTGGGCGACAAAACCTGTTTTCCTCGCTATTATTACCTTGTCAAATGGATTCTGCGAGGAAATTTGGTTTTCCTCGCAAATTGTCATTCTTTAGCAACAAAAAAAAATTTCCTCGCTAATTTTCCTCGCTAAAGGTCATTCGTGTTGTAGTGACAGGCAGCCCAGTCTTGAACGTGGCTATCGCATATTCCTCACTACAACTTTCAATCTCATTGAAAGTCTCCCAGTACTTCTTAGCATAGTCCTTGATCGGCTCATTCTCTCCCTGTTTCATAATAGAGAGGCTCTCAAACGTCTTTGGTTCCTTTCTGCTTGTCAGGAACCGAGCAGTGAACTCCTTGGCCAGTTGTCCCCATCCTCGTATGGAGCGCGGGCCTAGCTTATGGAACCAGGATAGAGCCACTTTTCCCAAACTTGATGGGAACATTTTACACATGATTGCATCATCTCCCATGTGCATGAACATTGCCTACTGGTAATGCTGTATGTGTGCTACGGGATCTGTATTTGTTTCATACAGGATGAACGTCCTGTGCTTCACCCTGCTCGGCAGCCTTGCGTCTTGCAACCTCCTCACAAAGGGGGAGGATGCTATGTTACTAAGGGCTTTCCGAGCTGCCTCTTGTGCAGACATGGTCCCCTCTTCTTGTTCCCTCGTTCTTTTGGGAGCACTCTTCTCCCAATCGGAATCAGGTCTCTCATACCTATCCCTGTGATGTTTTCTAATCTCTCCCTCCTCGGGGGTATGACTCCGACTTCTGCTCCTTCTTTTTCGAGAAGAAATCCTTTTCCTTCTTGGAGTGGGGCTCCTGCTCCTGCTTCTCTTTCTTTGTGAAGGAGCCTTCTTGTGGTGTATAATTAGAGCCAGCCTGTCTCCCCTGGAATTTCGACGTGAAAGTCCAGAATCTTCCGGATGTTCTCGTATCCTTTGCAACTCTTGAATCTCGTACTCACGCCTCTTAATTAGACGAGCATATTCCTCAATTTCCTGTCTCTTCTTGTCCAGGATATCCTCATTGTTGTGCACACTCCTTGAATGTGCAACCAACTCTCTCCCTCGATGGGACTTACTCCTTCTCGTGGATTCTGTGGCTGTTCTGCCCTCCCTGTTCATGGAGTCATCATGGACAGTCAGGGGTGGCCCCTTGCTCGTGGTCCTTTTGGTATGCCCGCCATCGGGCTTCCTCGGAGGATCTGGGGGGGACTTATCACCTCCCCCACCTAACTGGTTCTTTGGATCAAGCGGTGTTTTTGGATCTTCTTCCACCATGGTCGTTTTTCAAAGGGATCTCTTTCGTTTCCCACAGACGGCGCCAATTGTAAGTGGAGAAAAACGAAAGAGGCTTTGAACAACACAAGAAAACAACGGTCACTTGTAACTTCTCGCCGGAACCTTAACACGTCGTCGGAGGTTTAACCTGCAAAATAGACAATGGGTGAGTGCACCTTTGCCTCTCGTGGCAAAGGCCCTCCATGCCTAAGTTAGTATCACGTACCAGCAGGAAACCATAATTATCATTAGGAAGTATCGAATAATGCAACGTATTGCATACCTTTAGCCTCTAGGTTTACCTCATATTTATAGATTTACGGATGCTTGCTGCCCAAGTATCCTTGTTGCCCTAGGTTTCCTACCTCGTATAGGAAACCCAGAATATTGTGGATTCTCGTTCCCTTATCAAATCGTTACTTTAGTCCTTTTAGGACTCTTTTCCATAGCTGGCCGAACATCCCATTCCCATTGGGTATCTTTCCCAGATCCTATATTCTCGAGATCTTGTTCCTTCACGGAATTCCACTGTTCTGAAACCTTCTAGAGTGTTCCTTGCACCAAAGACTGTTTTCCTAAGAGTTCTCCTCCTGTTCGACCCTTTCGTCGCCGAACAAGCTACTTGGACCAGTGACTTCACATGTCACTATTCCTCTATTAGTCTCTCGGTCCAATAACTTCTCGTGTTTACTGGACCATGGCCTTGAACAGTCTTCCTAGACCAATGACTTCTTATGTCACTGGTCCATATCGCCGATCACCGCCTTACACGGCAACTGTCCCTGTCGTATTTATACCATGGTCCCACGTACCATGTGTTCAGGCCTTCTTTGAGCCTGTTCGGGAATACCTCCCTACATGAATAATTAATACAGCTTGATTGGATTTGTAGAAGTAAGCATGGATTTTCGGCTTTTAGACAGCCAACTTTGTTTTACTTTGTGGTAGAAATAAAAAGGGCTAAATTAAAAGCAAATTAACTAGGATAAAAAGTAGGTTAGGTCTAGGAATTACTAACACCCACGACTCGAGTAAAACTACATTTCTCATCCGATTACACGGTTTAAGATACTCAACTAAGGTTCTTAACTCGGAAGATAAAATGGTTCGATTACCAAGCTAGCTCTAGAATTTATTTAGCGAACACTTCGAGCGATAGAGCTCCAAGCATCATGTGTGGCAAGTAAGCGATGCTCTTGCCTACACATGATCAGGGAGGTTAACACCTTAGCAATTTGACAAACAAACCCGAACTACACATCGATTTTCGAACCAAAGATTCAAACTTTATGATGAAAAACACAATTTTAACTCAAGTCATGAGGTGCTAATCACCCCATGACCTAACCTTGGAAAACTACTCACACATATCTAGAGAGATAAGAGCAAGCAAAAATCTACTTAACATATTGCAATAACAACACTTGAAGAAAACTAGATTAAACGATAGATCGGAGGATTGTCTACAACTTTAATGAAAGCTAAAGTAGCAAAAACTAATTACTTAAAACAGAAAATTAAAAGATTAGTGCTGGAAATGAAGAACAAATGAAGAACACCAAAAAAACAATTCAAAATCTAGATCTAGATCTAAAATTATGCAATACAATCTATTCTTGTACAAGTGACATCACGCCTATTTATAGCCTCCAAGGTCCGCGCACGGAATATTCCCAAAGATGCTTCAAAGATACCCTCTGAAGCCCTCGGTACCGATAGCAAACCCCTTAAGCTGCTGAGTTAATGCTCTCGGTACCGATAGGAAGAAAGAGCAGGTATCAGTACCGAGCTTGCTTCATGGCTACTGCTGATTACTTTGGTACCGATAGGAAATGTTATAAGGTACTGATGCCGAATCCTTTATGTTCTAGCACTTGACTTTTGCTCTTTGCTTCGGCCTTGCCTCGTCGGGTCACCTTCGGGTCGTCGAATGTCTTGACATGCCTTGGACTTTAAAACTCCTGTTTTGAATGATTTCTCTATAAAACGAAACTAAAATACCTTACGAGTAAAAGTAATTAAAACAACTAAATTAACGATTATCTTGAACTAATCTAGAGATTTAGCACACCCTAAATTGCAATATCGGGTGCTTATCACACCCCCCAACTTGGGATTTGCTAGTCCTTAGCAAACAAAATGCGAAAAAATTTGAAAACTAGCAACTAGCAATCCTTCTGCTATCATAACTTAAAACATGCTCAACTTTACCAATTAACAAGAGTTCAATCAATCTTGCTTTTTATTTCATTTCTACAACTCACAATTTCAGCATCCAACTAAATAGGCTAAGTATCAAGCAAGTTAAGAGCAAGCTAAAAAGGTTTGTGTCCTCGAACAAGGGGAGGATACGGGACACAAAACCTGTGAATTCAGACTAAAACATATCCACCGAAGAAGTGCTTTGACAAACAGGCAACAGCGAATAAGAAGTACTATGCCTCAAACAAAGAAAGCACTTTATCAACAGAATTGAAAACTAGCAGATGATAGTTGGATAACGAAAGGAAAGCATGTCATGCAACTAACTATGTAAATATCAGACAGTCAGTCAATATGGAATCCATGTGCACAAGGGATCAACGAAGGACTTTTTTAGCTTTTAACGACCTTAGTTACAAAGAACAGGTTAGCAAAAATGGGCGACGGTCTCTTTTTCTAGCTTGGTTATCTACCCGAATGACCGCCGCCAACTCATGAAATAAACCAAGTCAATGGTCAAACTGGTCAATCTAAACCAACTAACTACCAAAATAAAGTGCATGCTAACTAAGAACTGAAATGCAACAAAATAAATGATAGAATGGTCGGCATGTCAACCAACCTAGACCCCGACCAAGTAAGGGGATTTTCTAAACCACCGACTCTATCACATCACCAAGTCATCAAACCACCCCATCAGTCAGTCAATTCTTAACTTTCGTACCCTGCAAAATCATCACTAACTTCCTACTCATCAACTGGTTCAGGGTCATATTTCACCTTAAACTGCTGCTCCAAAAGTGAAGTCTGCCAAGCTAACTCTCTCTTTTGCCTCTCATGTTCCCTCATAATCTTTCTCCTCTCAATCTTCTCCTTCCTTGGAGAATTAATGAGTGCAACACCTTGACAGAAAAGTTTCTTGATCCATGATGATTGCTTTTCCTTCTTGGATGGCATAGTGGTCAAATAATCCCCCATCTTCACCTGTTTGTCCTTTGCAGCATGAGTCTGAGACAAACTCTTCTCATCAAATGGCCCTGGCGAGAGTCCTCCAACTTCTCATAATCAGCCCCCGAAACTCCTTTTTCTTTGCACAAACTAGTAATCATATAAGGAAAAGGCATACTGGCAGTAGTCAAAGTATTAGCCCTGAAATCTCGCAACTGAGTGAAAATAAACATCGCCCAATCCACTACCAAATCATTTGTCATGAAAGCATATAGAATTTCTCCACTTTTCCTAGTTGGCTTGTGCTCTGTGCCTCAGGGGTATAGATTGCAATGAATGACCTTATTCAAAAATCTAATCGTAGCTTTGAAATTTCCAGGCACATGGGGTACTGTAGCTTTTGTGGGGTCACCATAAAGGACCCTATTCACCACCTGCTCATCCAACATCTCATCTTTTCTAGGATAATTTACCGACTCAGGAGAGGGGCGCTGAATTTTCAAATACCTTGCAATATCATCGGGGGTAATCTCAACATCAATACCCCCCACTCGAGAAGTAATTTTCACAGCCGGGTCATTTTCCTAATCACCCTCAGGAATTTGCATAAACTTATAGAATTCAATAACATCATTCTTATTATAACCAAGTAATTGCTTAGTCCAGAATGTCAAACCTTTTCGAATAATGCAGCGGAGGCCCACATGATCAGGTTTGAATGCCCCGACATCCATTGATGCTCGTTTTTTAACTTTCGGTTGTCAAAATTAGCCTCCCAACCTCTCCTTTTATCTGTTGCAATTTCCTATGGGGTTCGTTTCCTTTTCCGACTCCGAGACCCCGAAGCCTCCGGCTGAATTTCCTCCTCCTTTGCCAAAAAATCATCCTCCTCCTCAATCTCCGATTGAGAAGAGAAAGCCCGGTGTGCAGTTTGTTTGATCCTCGGCATTGAAAGCAAAAAGGGGGTTTGGGTTATTATTTTTTTTGGTATTTTCGAATTTTTTTGGTAGGGTTTTTCTAGGGTTTTTATTTTTGGTGGAATAAGGGAATGTAGGGTAGAAATATGGTGGGGAGTGGTTATATATGTGGAAAATAGGGAGAAAGTAGGGATTTTTGTGGGAAAAATGAGAAAAATTCAGATTTGAGATAGGGTAGTGGGTTTACCTTGATTTTGGGTTTGAAATCTTGAAATTGGTGGAGAAAGCTTGAGTATTGTTAAAGGAGATGGAGGATTTGGGAGTTTTGTGGGAGAGTATGGGAGATTTGGTAGGGGATTGAAGGTTTGGGTTAGGGTTTTTGGTGGTTTTTGAAAGTGCAGAGAGAGGGACAGTCGGTTTCAAAAAATGATGAAGGGGTTTGATCAGTTTGAATCTGGACTGGGATGCTTTGAACCGTAGACCAATCGGTACCGATACCGAACAATGATTTCCATTGGTACCGAGCTGCTTCATTAACTCCTCACAACCTCTTCGGTACCGATACCCCATGATATTCTCTACCAATACCGAGCCCCTTTTTTCCAGAAATTTGCCTTTTCTTTATTTTGAACCCCTGAACTTCCAAAAATTCCTCCAACACCCCCAAAACATCTTTTAAGCAAAGAACACTCATCCCAATAACCCTTCGAACAACCGGTTGCCTAGGTTAAACAAAGAACGGGAAAATAATAGGATGCAAAATAGGACGAGGGGACTCATATGTGGTATAATCATGCAAAGAATGCCTTGTATCTTTTCCCAAGTGTGCTTTGGATTCCAAAATGATTGAAAATCGACATTTAAACACAATTAGAGATGGACATGCGATTATTCACCTAACTACAAGTATTTTTATTGAAAGGTGGGGATATAGGCCAAAGCTTGCTCAAAAACTTAACTCAAAACCTAAACCGTTCAATTTTTAACCAAGCACGCAAATTGAGAAGCACAAAATTCTTAGGATTGCTACGAACTCTTGCCAACTAACAATTATTGAACATGCAACAAGTCATGAAAAAGAACTAAAAACTGTGACAAAGAGAAGAATTGCAAGTAAAAAGCTTTATTTATTTTTAAAATTTTTCATTTTCTCATTTTTTTTGGATTTTTTCAATTTTCATTGTTTTTTAATTTTTCAAATTTTTCACAAAATGAAACAAATAGCACATAAAGCTAACCCCTCCCCCCAACTTAAAGCGATGCTATGCCCTCATAGCAATAAGAACAAGAGCTAAGAAAGGAAGAGTGAGCGAATGTACCGTCCAGGGGAATGTCAACCCCTATATACCTCGACCAAGTTGGAGGATTTCATGTCAATGTCTCGTTCCAGCCAGATTTGATGCTTCCAGGGTTTACTCCTTCAGTTCTGCCAACTTGGAACCACAGCTAGTCACACTGGGTCATATCCAAGTCTTTATCGGACTAACAAACGCGACACGTAGCCGCACCCATGCTTAGGGCTCCTGAACGCCTCACTCACCCCGACTTTTGGCCCAAACTACCAAGGCTGGTGTGGTAGCATGTAAACCTGTAGAAGACTTAAGAGAACGACTTTCCACAAGACAAATGACATTTGAAACACCAGCCCGTGTTATCCGGTTTCAAACAAAATGAAACATAAAAGACAAAAAAAACAAAGAAAACATAAAGAACACTTAAAAACATGCAAAACAAATAAAAGAACACCACCCTCTCATCATGCGATCAAACGAGTCATACTTTTCTTCCCATTTCTTACCGGTGGGGTAAGCAATGGGTGGCTATACTAGACCATTAAAAGAGAAATAGAAAAGAGAGAGAGAAAAAGAGTGTGAGAGAGAAAGAAAGAGAGGGTTCAGCCACACGTGGGCTACGAACATTTAGCACGCCATTAATAACTATTAGAAGAAACAGAGCACTCCAAGCTACACTCTTTACCAAAAATTGAACTCGACCATGCCACAAGATAAGATACTTTGAGTAAAGCAATTGCCGAATTCATTTTAAAGACTTAAGTTCCACCAAGTGCATTGCCCAAACAAAATCAATTTTCAATTTGTTGACAAAATCTACAATATAAGGATGATAAACCACAAGAAAATCGTCAACACCAAGAAAATCAATTACTTCTATGATTGGTAACTTCTCAAGAATAGGCTCACATGCATCTTGTTTTTCTAACGAAGGGTGTAAGGAATCTACCTCGCCATCCATTTCTTTAGCGGTGAGAGGATCAAGGCACAGAGGATTCGAAGGGACAATTGTAGCTTCCTGTAGACACCCCAATTTGAACTTTTCAAATTTCCTTAATTTGTGGCCCTGAGGCTCCCCGATGATGAATTTGGATTGAAACAAGCCTCGTACCAATTGAGACTTTGCTTCTTGAAGGATTTGAAGGGAAATAAAATGGTCGAAATCAATCCCAAGCGCTTGGGAGTAGTCCCAAGTGCTCAAAACTGTTTTTCAAAACCATTGGCCTGGCTCACTCCCGAGCGCTCGAGACTGCTGTGCTGCCCAATGGATGATAAGATCTCCCACTATCCATGCAAGCCATCATTACAGCCGGCTGGTCCAGGGTTTTCTCCGGTATGCACTCCACCTCAGTCAGAGGGAGTCAGAGCTGGAGATTTTCCCCCCCAACCAAATGATTTTATTTCATTTCATTTCAAATGAGACCATAGGTTATATTCACTATATATATAGCCCTTCGGCCAGCAGAGAAGAGGATGAAAAACTCTCTCTCTAAACCCCCTCTTCTGTTGAAAAAACTTTCTCAAGCACAAAACTTGTTCTTCAACTTCAAGTATTTTCAAAAAAACAAAGTTTCAAAGATCAAAAATACCAGAAGATGCAGGGAGTTGTGAACACTCTTGTTCTCTGATTCTTTGCATTTCTCCTTCTCATTCTTCCTTTCAAAGACTATCCAAGAAGCAAAGCTCCCACTAAAGGTAGAATTTCTCCACTTTGATCACAAACAAGAGGCTGTTTTCCCTTCTGAGGGGGGTCTCTCAACCTGTCCCAGTATTTAATACTGGGTGCATGGTTGGGAGACCTTAGTGTAAAAACAAGAGCAAGGGGTCAACAAAACGTTTTTCTCAAAACCCCTACTGGAAACACTCTCGAGCGCTCGAGAGTGCTCCCGAGCGCTCGAGAGTGCTCCCGAACGCTCGGGACTGTTTCCAGTTCCATGCATGGCATTTTTGGTAAACAGCAGACTGGGGTGAGGTGCATTCTTAAATGAAATGGTTTTATCGTGGCATGCAGACATAGAAAATCAGTCTTCCTAAAACAGAAATACTTCTCATAAAATTTCAAGTAAGAACAGGGTTTTCCAAGGTTAAAAAGAAGATTTCCTCCTGGGAGAGATCAAAACAAGGGTGTCTGCATTCAAGATAATGCCACTTCCTGTTTGAAAATAAGCTGACATGCAGCTCACCCCCAAGCGCTTGGAACCATTCCCGAGCGCTCGGGAGTGCTTGCATGCCACTGCAGCCCACTATTTTCCCCCATTTTGCCATGATTCTGACTTTCTGCATGCAGGGATGTGACCATTTGCTCTTTTAAAGATGTAGATCTAGTCATGCAAGGGCAAGGATGCATGATTTGAAAGATTGAGGTTCTGTCTCAGTTTATCAAGTCCTCTGCAGAGCCTGTAATACGCCTAAAAATATTTCAGTTTACAGTTTTTAGCATTATTTACTGTTAGTACTAACAAAGCGTGCAGGTTGAACCCCAGCACTCCCAAGCACTCGGGACCACCCCCGAGCGCTCGAGAGTGAAGTCAGTGGCAGGGTTTCATTTTTATGTCATCTTGCATTCCTTAACCATTCTCATTACCTCCTGTACACATGCACTGGCATACACTTCTTATGTGATATAACTGTGGATACTTGCTACGTGCTTAATGAATTCGAACATCATTTTCAAATCAAAAGCGGTTTCTCGCGTGGCGAACCATAAATCCGGGTGGCGACTCTTCAAACTTTTTCGATTCGATTCAAAAAACTAGTGGTTTTTCGGGCCACCCCGATCCACCCGGGGCTGTGGTAGCCCACACTTCCATGGACTCCAACTCTTCAAAGGTTGGTCCATAAGCATCTTGTTTAGCCAACAATGAATACAAGAAATCCACTTCGGCATCCATTTCCTTAGCGGTGAGAGGTTTTGCCAACGGATCTTCATAGTAGATGCCCGATGTGTCAAGTATGTTCATCTCGTGAGCAAGGAGTAATTCTTCTGGGGAAGGATCAAGATACGGGAGATCGGAAGAGACAACTTTAGCGGTGAGGCGTTTCCCCCCCGGATCATCATATAGAGGGGGATCCACAAGAGAGAGAAGAACCTTCTTCTCTATTGGGGGTAGTTCTTCAAACTCTTCAAACTTCAGAGTCCAAGAGGTCATGGCACAAGGTTCATCCTCATCGAGCAACGCATGCAAATACCTCACTTCGGAAGATTCGAGGAATTCGGCCTCCTTGGCCGTGAGGGCAACTTCTAAGGGGTCACTATAGAGCAACTCGTCCATGTGTTCTTCTACAAGAGTATCAATAAGGCTCACTTCATTCATGTTCTCGTCATCCCTTATTTGACTACCCACATTAAAAACATTGACCTCCATCTTCATGTTACCGAAGGTCATGTTGAGAAGTCCATTCCGGCAATTTATGACTGCGTCCGCCGTGGCTAGAAAGGGTCTCCCAAGGATCACTGGAGTAGAGGCAGCAGAAGAATCGGTCGGATTTGTGTCAAGAATCACAAAATCCACCGGATAAATGAATTGACCAATTAACTTGTACCAAAACATCTTCCACTACCCCTCTTGGCACACAGACACTCCGATCCACTAATTGGAGAGTGACACAAGTAGGCTTCATCTCCCCCAACCCAAGTTCTTGATATACAGAATGCAGAAGCAGATTTACACTAGCACCAAGATCGAGCAAAGCTTGTTCGATACGCTTCCCTCCAATAGTGACAGAGATAGTAGGACTCCCTAGATCCTTGTATTTCGGAGCGATATTCGTCTGGATGATAGCACTCACTTGCTCAGTAAGGAATATCTTCTTTTGAACATTAAGCTTCCATTTTCGAGTGCATAGATCCTTAAGAAACTTCACATATGAAGGAATCTACTTGACTGCATCCATGAGAGGAACGTTGATCTTCACTTGATTGAGTAGTTCATGCAACTCCGCATTGAGATTTGGTTTAGCCAAGGCCTTCAAGCGATGAGGATAAGGCGCCGGCGTTGGAATAACTTTGGGATTCGGTACACTCTCCTTCTCTTTACCCTTTTCCTTGTCTTCTGAACCTCATTGCTTGCCTCCTTGGGAGATTCCCCAAGGATTGGAGTTGGAATTGAATGATCGATAGGAGGAGGCAACAAAGTAGGCTCCGAAGGCATCTCCACTTGATTATCCATCGTCTTCCCACTTCGAAGGGAAATAATAGCCTTTACTTGCTCGGGG
Source organism: Rhododendron griersonianum (assembly GCA_018127125.1). Lineage (NCBI taxonomy): Eukaryota > Viridiplantae > Streptophyta > Magnoliopsida > Ericales > Ericaceae > Rhododendron > Rhododendron griersonianum. The sequence goes on along the minus strand of CM030792.1, from coordinate 27,995,456 downwards.
AAAGTCACCGAAGAGCTAGCAAAGTGAAGACCTTGAGAAGACGGATTAGACGTCGTTTGCGGATTAGGTTGAGGCTGTGTTGGAAATTTCCCCCTCTCTTGTTGTAACATACCCACTGTTGTTGTCAATTTTCCCAACTAATTTCTGATATCGTTCATCATCTGAGTTTGTTGTCCATTGATAACACTTTGTTCTTGCAAAAAGGCGCTGAATTGATCTTCCCAAGAACGCTTTGGGGGTTGTTGTTGAAACTGGCCAGGTTGCTGCTGAAATTGGTTTGCATGTGGGAATGGACCAGAAGGAGCAAACCCTGGCAAACCTTGAGCTTGAGGGAAATGGAAAGCATTCTGAGGTTGCTTCCAAGGTAATTGAGGAGCAAGAGGTGGAGCTTGAGAAGAACTCCCTTCATTAGATTGATTCCAACGGAAAGCTGGATGTTGACGTGTCCCCGAATTGTAAGATTGAGAATAGGGATCAAAACGTTGAACTGCAAGAACCTCTTTCGGAGCAATCCCATTAATCACATTCTTGAATGCAGGAATATTTGGGCAAGCTTCAGTAGAATGCCCCGCCATCTCGCAAATGACACAAACCTCCTCCACTTGACGAACTACATTCACCTCATGAGATTGTGCACTCTTCAATTCCAGCTTATCAAGCTTCCGAGCAATCTCCTCCAATCGAGTTTCAAAAGCGGTGTGTTCAGCTATAGAAAATTTCCTGGATCCGGTTGGACCTTGATTGAACATTGCTCTTTCTCCAACGTCTACAAATTGCCATGTTTGGGTCTTCTCAGCTAGTGACTCATAGTAATCCCAAGCATCCTCCGGCATTTTTCCCATGAAGTCACCACCACCCATAGTATCCAGAAGCTGCTTACTCTCTTGAGAACAACCTATGTAAAAATAGTTGACTTGGAGATACAATGGAAAGTTGTGATGAGGAACCAACATGAGCAAATCCTTGTATCGTTCCCAATATCTGTGAAAAGTCTCCCCATCCCTCTGCTTGAAACTCTGAATCTGATCGATAAGTAACTTCGTCCGGCTGGCTGGAGAGAACTTAGTAGTAAAAGCATCCTGAACTTCTCCCCAGTTACGCAGTGACTGAGGCTTGAGAGAATTGAGCCACTGCTTTGCCTTGTCTTTTAGAGTGAAAGGGAACAACTTCAGGCGAGCTTGATCAAGTTGACCCTTAACTGTAACGAAAGAATGCATAATGCTCTCGAACTCCCGAATATGCGAATACGGATCCTCCAACTCTCGCCCCCGAAATTCTGGAATTACCCGAAGGTACTCAGCTTTAAAATCAAACGCATTCCCAACAGTCGGAGTTGTAATAACTATAGGCGATACTTGAGGAGCCTGTCCTGGATTAAGATATTCGCGAAGAGTACGTACTGCAACTTCTTCAGTCATTGGGCCTTTGCGTTGATGACGGCGAAATAATTTGCGAGGCGGAGAATAGGCAGGATATGCCCGAGCAATACTACGGATTCTTGGCGGAGAAGAAGAGCGATGAAGCCGATTTGAAATTGGGTTCCGGTACACAACAGGCATACACAAAACAAATACTACCTACTAACTAACTAATTACCAACTATCAGACTGGAGGGGCTAGACCGCCACCTCAACTCAGCAATAGAACATGCGAGGGGTTATGCCACCACCTCGGCTAAGCAATGCAATCAAATAAAGCTAACTATAGTAATTAAAAACGAACTCAATATTTAGCTTGGCTTCGTTACACCTCAGGTTATGGTATGAAGACCGATTAGAGGTATCCACCAAACTAAATACGAGTTACTAAAACATAAACTACTAAACTACTAGAAAGAAGCGGGATACTTACAGCGGTTTGTCGAACCTCCAAGAAAGCCATAATAAGAAATACCCGGTAACGGCACCAAAAATGCTTCGTTCGTCGATATATCAAATAAGATCACCCCAAGCGTAGGGTAAAAACGTCATTTAAAGCATAATAATCAGGAAGACCGGGATCGTACCCAAGGGAATAATTAATACGGCTTGATTGGATTTGTAGAAGTAAGCATGGGTTTTCGGCTTTTAGACAGCCAACTTTGTTTTACTTTGCGGTAGAAATAAAAAGAGCTAAATTAAAAGCGAATTAACTAGGATAAAAAGTAGGTTAGGTCTAGGAATTACTAACACCCACGACTCGAGTAAAAGTACGTTTCTCATCCGATTACACGGTTTAAGATACTCAACTAAGGTTCTTAACCCGGAAGATAAAATGGTTCGATTACCAAGCTAGCTCTAGAATTTATTTAGCAAACAATTCGAGCGACAGAGCTCTAAGCATCATGTGTGGCAAGTAGGTGATGCTCTTGCCTACACATGATCAAGGAGGTTAACACCTTAGCAATTTGACAAACAAACCTGAACTGCACATCGATTTTCGAACCAAAGATTCTAACTTTATGATGAAAAACACAATTTTAACTCAAGTCATGAGGTGCTAATCACCCCATGACCTAACCTTGGAAAACTACTCACACATATCTAGAGAGATAAGAGCAAGCAAAAATCTACTTAACATATTGCAATAACAACACTTGAAGAAAACTAGATTAAACGATAGATCGGAGGATTGTCTACAACTTTAATGAAAGCTAAAGTAGCAAAAACTAATTACTTAAAATAGAAAATTAAAAGATAAGTGCTAGAAATGAAGAACAAATGAAGAACACCGAAAAGCAATTCAAAATCTAGATCTAGATCTAGATCTAAAAATATGCAATACAATCTATTCTTGTACAAGTGACATCACGCCTATTTATAGCCTCCAAGGTCCACGCACGAAATATTCCCAAAGATGCTTCAAAGATACCCTCCGAAGCCCTCGGTACCGATAGCAAACCCCTTAAGCTGCTGAGTTAATGCTCTCGGTACCTATAGGAAGAAAGAGCAGGTATTGTTACCGAGCTTGCTTCATGGCTATTGCTGATTACTTTGGTACCGATAGGAAATGTCATAAGGCACCGATGCCAAAGCCTATATGTTCCAGCACTTGACTTTTACTCCTTGCTTCGGCCTCGCCTTGTCGAGTCACCTTCGGGTCCTCGAATGTCTTGACATGCCTTGAGCTTTAAAACTCCTGTTTTGAATGATTTCTCTATAAAACGAAACTAAAATACCTTACGAGTAAAAGTAATTAAAACAACTAAATTAACGATTATCTTGAACTAATCTAGAGATTTAGCACACCCTAAATTGCAATATCGGGTGCTTATCAATACACGCACCTAATCCATTTTTGCCAAACCATCGAGCTGTGTACCACGAAGGATGAAGTCAAGTGCAAAGCGTTTCCCGCCAGCCTCGACTCCCTTGGATTCCAGTGGTTCAACAAATTGCCTACTGGATCCATCCGAAACCTAGCCGACCTTGAATGGGCATTCAATACCCGCTTCATCACTAGCAACAAGACGACCAAGGAGCTCAAATCCTTGTCCCAAATGAGGAAGCTCCCAACTGAGACACTCAGGCTGTACTCCGAATGTTATTGGCAACTTTTCAACGAAATCCCTAGAATTGATGAGTATTGGGCCGCAAGTTCTTTCAAAAACGGCTTGGAATTTGGCAGCAAGATATTGGACAAATTGTAGAGAGATTCTGCACACAACATGGGCAAACAAATGAGAATTGTAGAGAGATTTTGCACCCTCGAAGAGCTCTACGCGGACCGAGCCGCTCAGGGGATTCCCAACCCAACTACTCCACTGCCGACGGTAACTCCTCAGTTGCTGGCACCAATTCCAACCTCGTAATCCCAGCCGAAGAAGCACATGAACAACAACAAGGAAGGGAAGAAGCGCCCACCGAAGGCACACGACTACGTGGCCGAATCGACAGTTTTCAAGGAACCCATTTGGTCTTTCCTCAAAGAGATTATGAGACAACCCTGGTTTGAGTGGCCGACAGGAAAGTTCGGCAGTGACACAAACTAGCCAGATCAGAACCCAAGGAAGAAATGTTCCTATCACAATGAGCTCGGCCACTATACAATGACTTGTGCCCCATACAAAGCACTCTTGGAGTGCCTCGCATCTCAAGGTCACATGGACCAGTATATTGACCGAGCCAAAACACCCGCCTGCCATCCTTTCACCAACCCGAACCCCAATGAGCAACGAATGATAAACCACATCATCCACGGCCCGATAACAAAAGAGTCTGAGACCACCCTTCGAGCCAATCTCGATCATGCTTCCACTTCTAAGCAAATACTCTCGGTGGGACCTGGGTCATAGCGACCACGCCCGGAGGACGTACCAAAATGGACGATCACCTTCACCGAGTGTGACCTCGAAATGGTGCAAACCCCTCACACTGACGCTCTTGTGGTTACCGTTCAGATTGGAGTCCATGATGTTAAGCGAGTTCTCGTTGATCAAGGTAGTTCGGCAGTGGTCATGTACTTTGACCTCTTCAAAAAACTTGATCTCCCAGAGTCGGCCCTGCAGCCGGTGGAAGTGCCCCTCATCGGCTTCAATGGAGCCCCCGTCTGGTTGCTCGGCCGCATATTCCTTCCTATTATCATCGATTCAAAAATGTTAAGCGTCGAATTCGTCGTTGTCAACGTTTTGAGCCCATACAATGCCATCCTTGGCCGAACTTGGCTCCACCGCATGCAAGCCATTGCTTCCAACTATCACCAGGTTGTCCGCTTTATCGACGCAAACGGAAGGCAAAAAGACCTGCGCGGCGATCAAGTCGCATCCAAAAAGTGCTATGTCTCGGCCGTTCACAATTCAACCAAAGCAAAGCAAGTCCAATGGGTCGAAGTACCCGACCTAGCCATACTAGAAGACGTCAGCGAACCAGCCGAGGACAAAGCAATCGAAGACCTTGTATCTATGCCAATCAATGAAGACGGATCTCATTTCTTTTTACTCGGCTCTTCCCTCAGCGACGCCGAGCGAGTAGAAATGTTTCAATTTCTCAAGAGCAACATCGAAGTATTCGCATGGACCCCCTATGAGATGCTAGGGGTTGACCCAAACTTCATCAGTCATAGCCTAAACATTAAGAAAGACTCAAAGCCCATAGTACAAAAGGCAAGGCGTTCAGCTCCCGAACACGCCGAAGTCGTCATCGAAGAAGTCAACCGACAGTTGGAAGCCAATGCAATTTAGGAAGTGTAGTACCCCACATGGTTGTCAAACACCGTTGTCGTAAAGAAAAAGAACAACAAATGGAGGGTCTGCGTTGACTACACCAATTTGAATGACGCCTGCCCAAAGAATTGGTTCCCACTTCCAAAAATCGACCAACTGGTGGATGCCACGGCCGGCCATGCTCGGCTAAACTTTTTGGATGCCTACCGCGGCTACCACCAAATCACAATGGATCCAAACGACATGGAAAAGACAACATTCATAACCCCATATGGCATCTACTGCTACCGAGTCATGCCCTTCGGGCTCAACAACTCCGGTGCCACATTCACCCGGGCCATCTTCAAAATGCTCCATGCCCAGATCGGCCATACGATGGAAGCATACATCGACGATCTCATCGTCAAAAGTCAGCAGGAGCACAACCATCTTCAAGAATTGGCCGACGTCTTTGAAATTTTAAAGTTGCACAAGCTCTGTTTAAACGTTGAAAAGTGCGCGTTTGGCGTGAGCGCGGGAAAATTTCTCAGACACTTGGTCACCAGGTGCGGAATCGAGGCCGACCCCCATCAAATCATGGCCGTTGCAAACCTACGACCACCACAAACAATCCGGGAAGTCCAAAGACTAACAGGCATGGCGGCAGCTCTAAACCTATTTATCAGCAAATCGTCAGACAAGTGCCATGCATTTTTCCACGCCTTGAAGGGGTAAAAGCCAACGCAATTTTGAGTGGACTGCAGAATATGACACAGCGTTAGCCGAACTCAAAAGCTACCTCAGCTCGGCTCCACTGTTGGTCAAGCCGAAGGAATTCAAGAATCTTTACTTATACCTCGCTATCTCATCTCATGCCGCAAGTTCAGTGTTGGTTCAGCGAGAAAGCGCCAAAGACATGCCATCTATTTCACAAGCAAGACGCTCCTACCCGTGAAGACGCGCTACCTCCCTCTTGAGAAACTAGCACTCGCACTTGTCTCAGCTGCTCGGAAGCTTTTACCGTACTTCCAGTCCCATACTATCACCGTTCTAACGGAGCATCCCCTCAAGAGCCTTTTTCGGAAAGCCGACCTCTCCAACCGGGTGTCCAAATGGGCTGTTGATCTCGCAAAGTTTGACATTCGCTTCGAATCGAGGACGGCAATCAAGGGGCAAATTCTCGCCGACTTCATAGCCGAGTTGACTGCGGAAGTTACGAGCAACCTTAACAAACCCGGAACCGTCCCAACCTGTAGCCAAACAACAAGCAGTCAAACAAGCTTGGCACCTGTTCCAAGGAGACATATGGCTCCTCCATGTCGATGGTTCCTCAAACAACAATGGAGTAGGGGCAGGGTCATCTTGGTCTCCCCTTGTGGAACTCTTCACGAAAGCGCTATTACCATCAACTTCCCCGCCACAAACAATGAAGCCGAATATGAGGCCCTTTTGGCCGGCCTGCGTTCCACCATTGCAATGAATGCCGAGGATCTGGCCGTCTTCTACGATTCCCAACTTATAGTCAATCAGGTTCTCGGGGACTACGAAGCTCGGACCCAAGAATGCTGAAGTACCAAGCAATGATGGCTGAACTAATCAAACACTTCAAGATTGAGCAAATCAACCGCGAGCACAACGCCCATGCCGACGCACTCGCTGGCCTCGCTTCGGCATGTCAAGCTTCAGAATTTCGAACTATCAATTTCGGCAACATTGAATGACCAACTTTCGAAACATCACAAGAAGTACTCAACGTAGAGCTCGATCCAAGCTAGATGGACGAGATTGTTGGAATTCTCTGAGATGATACTCTACCAATGGACAAGAAAGAGGCCTACTGCGTCCGAAATAAGGCCACTTACTACTAGCTCTCTGAGAGCGGCCAACTTTATAGAAAGTCCATCTCCAGGTCGTACCTCCTCGTTGTCCACCCAACACAAGTGCCAGCAATTCTCAACGAGCTCCACTCCGGCAGCTGCGGCGGTCGCCCCTTTTGTCAATGCGCAATGAGCCAAGGATATTTTGGAAGAACATGAATGTAGACACCCCAATTTGGCCAAACAATTATTTCAAGTCCCACCTTGGGGACCATCCCGATGATGAATGGATACAGTGATTGATGATTGACTTCTTCTAAACCTGAGGACTTTTGGTGAGTACTTTTAGTCACTTAGAAGACCCAATTTAGAGCCATATAGCCTTTCAGACAGAAATACAGCATCCTAGGAAAATACATCTGTCGGCCGTAAGATCGATCTTACGACCTCCACTTCATTCTTTCACCCGAGAAACATGTTGTTTGAAAATCTCCTTGACAGATTGATTCCTCGCCCGCAAGAACCATTCCTCTGCCGCCAGATCCATTCCTCGGCCGCCAGATCATCCTTTTTCCAGATTATGGAATTTTCTGTCAATCGTTTGATCCGATGCTCAAAACCCTAATAGCCATTTTCCAATTATTTAGGGCTACGAAATAGATTCACGCCATTTGATTGGCCAGAGTGAGTCACCAATTGCCTATATAAAGAGGCACTTAGGGTTCCAAAATTCATAACTCAATTCACCCTCTCTAGCCACGAAACCCTACAGAAAATACTCTCCTATATTCTCTCTACAAAAGCCCTAACATCCCGAAGGTAGCCGCAATCCGAGCAATCAAACCCCGAAGTACAAACCCTAACCATAGTGTTTCAAGAAAGAAGTCAGTCAATCACCCTCAATCCGAAGCAATTGTGCACTGAGGGATCAAGGTGGTGAGTCCCAGGGGCCTATGGTTTGATTTACTTTCAATCTTTGTACTTCAATCATAAGTATTTTGAATTTCTAATTAATTGTTCGTATTCTGGTGTGAGGAAGAACATCGGCTAGGACATCGTTCCCATGGCTGATACATCAATCCAAAAGGATCCCTCGGCCGTGACATCTATTCACTGACCGTGGGATCCATTCACGAGGACAGCCTATTTTCTATTTTGATCCATGTTTCAAATACTGTTCTGGCTCACCTTATTAATTGTTAAAGGCTAATAATCAGATTACGTGTTTAGAATCAAATAAAGCAAGTACTAATCATATGTCGAATGATCATGGGCTAGTCTCACAGCTGGGCAAAGAGGGGTGCCTAATACCTTCCCCTTATTGTCCTTTTGGCTCCCGTACCCGGAATCTCTATCTGTTTTTCCTAATTTTTAGAAACTAGGTGGCGACTCTATTTTGATGATGACCGCTATCATGTGGAGATATTCCTTGCCATCGGAATGTCCACGATCTTGGTCTATAAAGTGGAACGGAACATGAGAGGATCATCTGTATGGCGATGCCCCGTTTGGGAGGTGTCTACAATTTTTGGTGACTCTACTGGGGACTTGAGAGCCATAACCAAAAAGTTTGATATAGGATTACTACTTGCCTTATTTAATTCTTTTATCATGTGCATCGAGCAGGCAACCTCGTTGAGTTCACCTAATATCCCGGCATGTCACAGGCTATGTTAGGGGTTCCAACAAATTCCACAGTCACTTGTACCTAGTTGTATATCAAAGAGGGGATCACCCGATTGCCGCCTATGATGGGCTGGTGAGAGGACTGGTGCCCTTTGACAACGAAGCACCCTTAGGACTACCCAAACCTTACATGTGTTAGAGAGCCATAGAACCTATCAAAATAGGACAGGAACCTGCGGGTTAGGAATATACCTGCATCCTTTCTTGAAGTTCTTCCTCACACCTTGTATATGTTGTTGTAATATTGCTTTATGTTCAGAAGGGTTGGGGCATGAACTGAGAGCCCTAACTCTAAGTCTTTATAGCTAAGCACTGAGGCATAGCATTGCCTGCAAGGTATGGTTTTGGTAAGTTGAAAGCACCACAGCTTATTTCTCACTCCCACTTTGCTTGAAGCACCGCAAACATGGATTTCTAGAACAAAATCAAACACAGAAAAAAGAGCCGCCCCATTGGCAATTGAACTGGGGTTGTTCTAGCAATCTCTGCCTTTCAAGGCTAAAGGAAAGGGGGAGTGTGAGGTAGTAGAGCTAGTTATGGATGATGAGTCAAGGATATTATGGATAGAACTGGCAATACTTATTTCTCGATGGATGATTCAGCATAACAAGTGTAGGACTTTGATTCCTATTTCCAAATCGGCCTAGCAACCCATCTTTCAAAAATTTTAGCCAAAAAAAAAAACCCATCTTTCAAAATTCAAAATTCAAAATTTTGAGCATGCTTATTGCAACAAGCCGATAAGATTTAGGAGTTTGTCAATGTGCTGGCAGGTAATCATGTGGATCCCAATTACCTTTATCATGCTTTAAGAAGAGGAGAGAAAGGGAAAACTTGTTGGATGAGTTTACGAAAGACCAACCTCGATGTGCTTTGCTAAAAATGAGTTTTGATAAAACACTGGCTGAAAGAATAATCTGGAGCTAGTAGATGTAGAGACCCGTAAAATTTTAATTATTGAAATTATTGTTAAAATGACTAAATTGAGAAAGTATGGTTTATTTGTGGTTAATTGGATTGGGGATAGAAGTGAAATGATAGAGATTAGAGGGGGTGAGAGTGTGATATACTTGTGTGTGAGTATATATATAGGGGTATATGTAATGTAGGAGATAATTTCATCTCCCCTTTTCTCTCTCTCTCATTCGGTCTCCCCCCTCTCCACCGATATCTCTCTCTCTCTTGCTCTCTCTCAAAAACTCTTCCAAAAACCTCAAGAATCAACCTCCCTCAAGCCTTTCAATCACGTTATTGAGCTCAAAATTTTGTGGGTCAAGCTCGGAGGAAAGCATTTCGTTGATTTCTAAGAGTTCGGAGCTAGGGCTCGTTCAAATCCATTGGGTTTTGCTCCTTGACTCGAGGTAGGGATTTCTTTACCTTCTTTATATGTGAATATGTTGATTTTGTGTGAACATCGTGCCTATATTGGTTGTTGTTGAAATCCCAAAAATCTGCAAAATCGCTGCTCGAAACCTCATGGTATCGATACAGCTTAAGTGTTGTAGCGATACAATAAACTTATCTTTCTGGACAGCTTATATTGTATCGATACGACTTTGGTGCGTATCGATACCAGGACCTTAAGTCCAGTTTTGCTCCTGCTACTTCTCCGTCGATTGTTTTGACCCCCGATCACTTCTAAATCCTCTTGGACACCTCCTAACCTATCTTAAGCCTACCTAATTGACTTTCTTTGATTATGGATGTTATCCTTGTTCCGTTGGTCTTCCTGTTAGCAAGAACCGAATAACGAATTACTTGATTAAAACTTCGTTAAAAAACGTCTTAATGATCAATTGATTTCTTGGTGATGTTTGTGGTGTGCTTATAGCATTGTTAGTCCACCATATAATGATTTAGGTGAACATGTGATTAAGATAAAGTCTTAGTTGGCATGTAGAGTACGAAGGTAGGCGTATAAGTCGAGGCTTGGGCTAGGAAGTCTCGTAACGCAAGGGGTGGTAATACGGTGAACCGAGTCGGTAGGGATCATCGTGACGCAAGGGGTGGTAGCACGGTAATCCTCGTAGTGTTATACGGTAACGCAAGGGGTGGAAATACCGAAGGTGGGAGTTTGGGATAGCGAGTCGTGTTGAGTTGGTAGAGTGCATGTGTCTTGTGAATTGTGTGGCTTTTGTGATAATAGCATATCCTTGAGCGATCGTAATGAATGTCGATACACTTGTGAGTTCGTTGTTATCTCTTAATTGAGCTACATCTCCTTGTCATCTCATTTTGCACTTGTCTTCATATCTATACATAGAATTGGTAAAGATTTTTCTACTGGGCTAGTGTAGCTCAACCTAATCTTTCTTTTCAGGACAAAATGCTGGGCAATAGATTGCATGCTATGGCGTGCTTGGACATGAAGAATTTTGAAAGCTAATTTCATTTAGTTACGTACTCATCTTTGTAATAGACTTACTTTTGGTTAAAGATGGCTTTGTAACTAATTTACCCTTGAATTATCTTTTGACTAAAAGTTGTAATATTCTAAAAATGTTGTACATGTATCTATGTTAATTTGGACCGTGGTGCCAATGTTGTAATTATTTAAAGATGGGGACTTGTTTGTAAATTAAACAGGTGGGAACTCTTTTGGGGTATTATATATGATAGGCGAGGCTCTTTATTTGAAATGTTTTATTTATTTATGTTGAAAATCGAGGGTGTGACAGTAGAAGACCGCGTTAGAATTGTTTGGAGTGAATGAATCTCCCCTAACCAAGAATTGAATTGAAAAGAAAAAAAAGGAAGGAAAAACTTTCAAACCTTTTGGCTAAACGACGAGTTTTTCTTAAAAACAAAAGTTGTGTAGGGTGGAACATTCAAATAGCTGTCAGCACGGCGGCAGGCTCCGAGTCTATTCTTTGTTATGGTCATCTGCTTAGTTTTTCTGGTCTATTTTATAGTGTGGATTGGTTCTTAGATGGGCTTGGGAGTAGGATCTTAAGTGGCATGCAGTATTTGCAAGCAACGAGTCTTACGAATCATCCATATCAAAAACTGCTGGCTGTCTATGAAATCTAATAAACTCCACATGGCTCATCCATAATCTGTACAAGTAGCTGTGGTGCTATACATATCATTTTGCTTGCCTTTCCCTAACCATGCAGGGGGCCAAACCAAAAGAGGAGTCCATCACCCTCATTTCCTTTCTTTGTTCATCGTATGTCGTTTGGTTGTGCCACCACATCATACTAGGGGCAACTTGCATTTTAGGGGGCAATAGGCGTAGGTGCACTGCACGATCACTTGATTTTGGACATCTCAACCTGAGTGTAACTAAGTTCTTGCTTTTCCTAAATTTTGGGTTTGGTCTTAGACGTGACAGCGATGGCTGACAAGAAGATTGAAGCTCTGGTTGCTAAAGTTAATGTATTGGCTGAATCAGTGGCTGCCCTAGCCACCATTGTTCACAGTTTGCAAAGAAGTCCTCCACAAGCTCCACCTCCACCTCCCCCTACTAGATGGACGAAGAAAGCAGTTCAAGCGAAAATTCATTTTGCCGAGGAAAGACAAGGAAGAACAACGATGAACCTGCAGCCTCAACATATGGAACAAGTTGAGGGAGAAATCACCCAACCAAAAAGAAGCCTTCCCAACCATACCATTGTCACCAATGCCAGCAGTGCCATATTTCCACTAAATCCATCCCAACACACCCCTGCTCACCAGAACCCCACTTCCAGAAATCCCAAACGTCGTGCACTCCACCACCGCCGAAATCTTAACTCATCCCCATCTCAAGCCCTGGCTACTCTGGTCGAACAAGGACTCCTCGAACCCTTAGAAACTCAGTCGCCCCGCCCACCATTTGGCCCAAAATATGATCCTACCAAGCACTGTGCCTACCATCAGATTTCTGGGCATGAAACTGATCATTGCATCCAATTGCATCGTGATATCCAAGAACTCATTGATCAAGGGGTGTTCTGATCCAGCCAAGTTTAATGTTTGAGCAGCAACAGCCAAGTCTATCATATCTTAGTCTGAGTGTTGAGTCAATGTTTTTTCTATGTAGCTTCTTTTTACTATCTGAGTCTTGAGTTTATTTTCTTTTAGGAGCTTGAGTCTTGAGTTTATTTTCTCTTAAAATTAAAGTCATTTTTGACCAACTCTTTGCACTCGACATGAAATGTGAATCTCTTCCAGAAAGTGAATCTCCTTAGACTTGAACTATGAATGGCCAGATTCTCTTTTTGGGATACGTAGGCACCTTATGGTCGGCCACAATTTTGAAAATATTTTCTCTTGTGCTAAGTTGCTGCTATAGAATGTTCATGATAACGTTAAATGTTGAAAACAATCCTTAGGGATTTCAAAGTGATCTCATGATATCTTTCTGAAACACATCATAAATCACTCAAGTTGTCAAATGCAAAGAATGAGTTTTCATAACTATGAACCATGTCATTTCTGTTGAGTTGTGGAGTTGAAAATATTTCTATAAACTTGTGGGACCACTGTTAAAGATGAAGAATAAGGAAGAGGAAAAAGGAAAAAAAAAAAGGAGAGTGAGCTCGCTAGATTGAAAACCTACAAGGGCGGTCTTGGAAAAAATTAGAGCATGAACAAAGAGAAGAGAAATTAAAAAATTGGCCATGTCTTCATGCATCTGTTTGGTTAAACATCAAAGCTCTTAATCTCTTGGCTAGGATCCTTGTCACTTTGTCGTATGAATCAAAATAAAGAGAGGCATTCATTTCATCTATCCAAACATTTATCCCTTGCTAGCCACGTTGAGCCTCTGGATAATTTCTTTGAAAAGCCTGCTAAGCAACCATCCTCGGCCCTACGCTGGGGCAAACAAAAAATACAAAGAGAGACGAAAGGAAAATCAATAGAAAAAAAATGAGCACCCCGTCATGCAAGGGGCATTTTGAAGGAAACATTTCTTCCAATCCATACAAAGGACATTTTGAAGAAAACAACTCCTTCACACAAAGTGAGACAAGAGACGACAAGAGCTGATGAGAATGTTGAAGATGGCTGCTAGCTTTTAAAACCCAAGCGTGAGTAGAAGTTAGGTTTGAGCCTTACATCCGCTTATTTTCTTAAGCCAAAACCCTAAGCCTGCATTAGGTCTATAACAAAGTCCTCTCAGATTGAGGAACACGACTTAACAGCAAAGTCCTAAGCACTAGGGGCATAACTAGTGTGGAAAGTGACGCGATAAGCAAACATCATGGGGTACGTATCACTTTGGCAAAATACACATCATGAAGAATCATGTGTGATAAGGGGCACGACTAGGCCCTGCTCTATTCTCCTCTCAGAAGTATCCAACCACCCGTGAGGATAACCACTTAACAATTCAACTCATGACGATCGACTCAAAATAATGACCTCACCTAAAATGACTAGGGGCATGGGTTTGTGAAGCTATGTCTCATGGCAAATTGAGTGGTATGGATATGGAGCATGATTGATGGAATGGTATGATTTTGAAATCCTCGAGGAAAAGTTTTCAAAGTTAATTTTATCCTAAGCATTCTTGACACAGCAATACGAGCACAATTATTATCTGCAAACTTTCGAGGAGATAACGTGAGTTTCCCATTTCATGAAGAGTGTAGCTAGATGGTCTCTTGGCCAAGCAGTATTATCACTAGAGTGTCGCGACGTTTTAAATCTTATCTTGTCATAACTGCTTGGCTGGTGTGAAGTTTTTGTCAGTAGTGAGTCACCTTGGGAAGCATTGGATCAAATACGCGAAAGTTGAGATGTCCAGAATACATTGTGGATTAACATACACCCTGTCATTTGCATTAATCTCTTGACCCTAGTATTTCATGTGTACATCCTTATGGTTGCTTAGCAAAAGTAGTTGTCTTGGTTGCACGAGCTAACTCCAACTATAAAGTGTTCTTATTTTCAAGCAAAACAGGTTCATCAATGCAAGGAGTGAAGCAAGCCGTAGACCCAAGGTTAGGAAAGCTCCATGCGACAGCTAACCCACCTTCGTTGCTGGATTTACTAACAATTTTGCAGGGGCAACAAAGGGATGCACTGTAAAGTCTATCTCCCTGCAAACACACATGGCCTTCAAAAAAAAAAAAGAGGAAGAAAAAAGTTATGCCTGAGGGTTGTCATATCTTTGAAGAACACCTTAACTCTTTTGTGGAAGGCTGTCACACAGCATTGTCAAGGGCATGCCAAGATCTCTGCCGAACAGAAAGAGAAACATTGCACTCACATTCATTGCTATGTACATCGCATGTTTCTATGCTAGGGGCAATTAGATCGTTGTCGTCATGCACGGTTGAGCTAGGGTCAAGCATTCATGGCCTAAACAGGGGGCTTATGTTTAATTCTTCTTAAAATACTCAGATTAATATGCATGTGTATTGTGTAGCACTATGTCACCCAAGATGGTTCAATGTTTGAACTAGGGTCCTTAAAAGTGTGGTTGCCTTGCCCCTAGCAGTTAGCATAAAAAGATTTCGGCCCGTGATCGATTCCAAATTTGTTGCATGTTGTTTTCTTATCCATGTCATTTTCTAAACTATTCGAATGTGGAATTGTAGGTAGTTCTAAATGTTCTCCACATTCAAATGATAAGCAAGTTCTCAGTCTTCACAATCGCTCTAGTATGTTGAGTATAGGGGTGTAAACGAGCCGAGTCGAGCTTCGGTGAGCTCGAGCTTGGCTAGTTTATTTAACGAGCCAAAAACTCGAGCTCGAGCTCGGCTCGAGCTTTAACGAGCAGAGCCCTTAATGAGCCAATCTTAGCCATTTACTAAACGAGCCTCTTTAATCGAGTTGAGCCTCCCTTAACGAGCTGAGCTTTTGTCGAACGAGCCGAGCTCCACTCGGCTCGTTTAGTAAACAAGCCAAATACTCGAGCTCGGCTCGTTTACTAAACGATCCGAGCCAAGCCTTAATGAGCCGAGCTCACGAGCTGCTCGATTCATTTACAGCCCTAGTTGAGTACAACTCGGAGTTGTCATGATTACAAAGAAGCTAAAGTCATCCAAAAAGACATCCACATTGCTAAAGTCCTCCAACAGGCATTTGTGTTCCAGAAAGCGTTCAACCCCCAGAAGGCATTTGTTCCAGAAGGCATTTGTGTTGCTAAAGTCTTCCAGAAGGCATTTGTGTTGACAGAAAGCATTTGTATGGCCAGCTTCCAGAAAGCGTTTGTATGGCTAGCTTCCAGAAAGCGTTCAGCACTCCGGAAGGCATCCCGTTAGTAGAGGCGTTGAAAATCTGCTCAACAAGGTTGAAATTAGGAGGCGAAGGAATCTCCTAGGCATTCATGAGGATCATCTCGTCAACAAAGACGATGGAAATCTCCCAAACAAGTTGAATTTGCTAAAGGTGGCAATAGAAGCCTCCTAAAGCACTCCGAAAGACATGCCATTAGTCGAGGCGATTGAACTTTCCTTGACACCGAGTTGAATAAGGCAATGAAAATCTCTGAAGGCAATAATAGCCAGCAAGTTTCACCCAAAACCATTTAACAAACCTTATGGCATTTTGGGTCAACAAGTCGACGGAGTCAATGAGGGAATATGGTCAGATCAGCCTTGGGGCACCCCTAACATATGGAATTTAGCCTTAAGAAATCGATCCTCTGACTCCTGGCGTTCTCGCGACCAGTAAATCATCCTTTCGGCCGCCGCATCCTTCTACAAAATATCCCCTTTCAAAGGCAATCGATTTGAATCTAGGTACCAGCAAAGCATTAATGGTATTTTGGGCCCACGACCAATAGAATTTATGTAATCAAATCCAGCCTTAGGAGCATTCCCAAACATACATGATATCAAGCACCAACATCAGAATGAATCAAAAGCCTCACATGGGTAGTCAAATGTCCTCCAGAAGCGCTCAATCTAGCCTCAGGATCATTCCGAGCATGAGGAAACTAGCCTTGGGAGCATTCCCAAGCTTAAATAGGATCAAGTATCAATCAAAGCCTTGCGAGGGCTACCAAATGCATGCATTCAGTCTAGCCTTGGGAGTATCCCAAAGTATGTGGAATTCACTAGGGAACATTTGGAATCTAGCCTTGAGAACATCTCGAGCATATGGAATTTAGCCTTAAGAAATCAATCCTTTGACTCCTGGCATTCCCACGACCAGTAAATCATCCTCTCGGCCGCCGTATCCTTTTGCAAAGTCTCCCCTTTCAAAGGCAATCGATTTGAATCTAGGCACCAGCAAAGCATTCATGGTATTTTGGGCCCACGGCCAATAGAATTTATGTAATCAAATCCAGCCTTGGGAGCATTCCCAAACATGCATGATATCAAGCACCAGCAATAGAATGAATCAAAAGCCTCTCATGGGTAGTCAAATGTCCTCCAGAAGCGCTCAGTCTAGCCTCAGGATCATTCCGAGCATGAGGAAACTAGCCTTGGGAGCATTCCCAAGCTTAAGAAGGATCAAGTATCAATCAAAGCCTTGCGAGGGCTACCAAATGCATGCATTCAATCTATCCTTGGGAGTATCCCAAAGTATGTGGAATTCACTAGGGAACATTTGGAATCTAGCCTTGAGAACATCCCGAGCATATGGACATCCCCAAGCATATGGAATCTTAAGCACCGATGTTGAACCCACTTCTAAGCTCTCTCTGAAGAAGCAAGCTCGCAATTGCTGGTCGTTTGACCATCAAGGATTATGAACTCCGAGCTCTTGCTCTCGAAATCCAAGGATCCTTGGCACCACAAACTCAGGCTCTACGCCCCAGTTACTGTACTCCGGAAGTACGATAGCCGTCACTACCACCAAGCTACTTAGCGGCTCTACGCCCAAAAGTTCAGCGGCTCTATGCCCACTATCTCAACTGGCTCTATGCCACAACATCCAACAAGATATCATCTGTTCTCAAGCTCTATGCTTGAATGCTCAAAGTCCAACACTTTGAATGCTCGAAGCTCTTCGAATGCCCAACCACTGTGTACTGGATGCTCAAGTTCTACACTTGAATGCTCAAGCCCTGCATTTGAATGCCCAACCACTGCGTACTGGATGCTCAAAGCCTGTACTTTGAATGCTCGGACTCTACCCTCCAAATGCTCGAGCTCTACGCTCTGAATGCTCAAGTCCAGAACTTGAAAGAAGCTCTACGCTTAAAGCAAACACACACACACAAGCCCGTGCACTTATCAATTGCATCACCATTGTCATCATCGAGTCTATATCATCATATCTGTTCATATCTAACCATCATCATCATGTATGTTTTGCATCTCTCTCTCACTCATGAAACAGATCATTCCTGCATACAACCGGCTCTACGCCTCAGTTCCAACACCTCAAGCTCCAAGCTCTGACCCTCAGGCTCTTGCCTTATGTCTACAACCGACTCTGCAAGCTCCATGCTCCAGTCACTAGTCCCGTGCCGCCATATCTTAAAAATCGGCGTCCGATCGTCTCCATAAGATGGTTTGGATTCCACTCCAATTACATCAATTTCATCTAGCTCATTCGCAAGGATAGGCTACCCAACCGAGCTCCTCTCAGTCAAAGTAAGGATGATCATGAAAAGAAATCGATTCACCCGCTGTGTACTGGTCTACCCCAAAATACTGAAGATGCTCTCCGCCAAACTCCCCTGGCAGCTCAACGCTCCTTCAACTACTCGCCGCCAAAATCCTGGCATAGCCCAGGTACGTTGCACTATGGCTTTTAAAGCCGAAGGTACGTCTCCTGTCCTCAACCCTCTAAACTTTTATTTTTCTTTATTGCCACGAACTACGATTGGTCTAAATTTCCCTTGTGGAATACGTAGGCAGCCTCCCAGTCCGACCATAACTAAAAGCCTTTTTCAAAAATCCTTGGAATAGTAGCTCGACCAAATTGAGTAGGTTTTACGGTTTTGACTCTTACTTGACATGTCTCACGATCCGTCTAAGTTCAGTCAAAGAGGGCATCTGTAGACACCCCAATTTGGCCAAACGATTATTTCAAGTCCCACCTTGAGGACCATCCCGATGATGAATGGATACAGAGATTGATGATTGACTTCTCGTAAACCTGAGGACTTTTGGTGAGTACTTTTAGCAACTTAGAGGACCCAATTTAGAGCCATACAGTCTTTCAAACAGAAATACAGCATCCTAGGAAAATACATCTATTTGCCGTAAGATCGATCTTACGGCCTCCACTTCATTCTTTCACCCGAGGAACATGTTGTTTGAAAATCTCCCTGAGAGATTGATTCCTTGCCCGCGAGAACCATTCCTCGGCTGCCAGATCCATTCCTCGGCCTCTAAATTGTCCTTTTTCCAGATTCTGGAATGTTCTGTCAATCGTTTGATCCGATGCTCAAAACCCTAGCAGCCATTTTCCGATTCTTTAGGGCTACGAAATAGATTTTGAGCAGAGATCTTTCAAGCCTAAACTACCTTATTGATTCACGCCATTTGATTGGCCGGAGTGAGTCACCAATTGCCTATATAAAGAGGCACTTAGGGTTCCAAAATTCATAACTCAATTCACCCTCTCTAGCCACGAAACCCTACAGAAAATACTCTCCTATATTCTCTCTACAAAAGCCCTAACATCCCGAAGGTAGCCGCAATCCGAGCAATCAAACCCCGAAGTACAACCCTAACCCTAGGGTTTTGAGAAAGAAGCCAGTCAATCACCCTCAATTTGAACCAATTGTGCACTGATGGATCAAGGTGGTGAGGCCCAGGGGCCTATGGTTTGATTTACTTTCAGTCTACGTACTTCAATCATAAGTATTTTGAATTTTTGATTAATTGTTCGTATTCTGGTGTGAGGAAGAACATCGGCTGTGACATCGTTCCCACAGCTGATACATCAATCTAGAAGGATCCCTCGGCCTTGACATCTATTCATCGGCCGTGGGATCCATTCTCTGGGACATCCTTTTTTCTATTTTGATGCATGTTTCAAGCCAGAGTAGGTGTGTCTTCCACAACTGTGCTATCTTCAGTAGGACCACCATTGGCTTCCTTTTGGCCAGGGTTGGTCACCTCATCAATTCGATCAACACCAGCACCAGGTTGCTCGGAGTCGTGGGCGTTCAGCTCTCTGTCCAGGCTATCTTCCTCCTCCACAATTACCTCCTCATTCAGTGCAGTCATGGTACTTGGGAGATCGTTATCAGTCCAAAGAGAAGATGACTCGGCTGTACCTCACTTCCTAAGGCATGCTGCCCAAGCAGCAACCCAGATCTCATCCTGGATAGCGGGCATCTGGGTCTTGTAGCTTTCCGTAGCTACGTTGATTCCTTCGTTGTACGCCTGTTGATAAGCAGCTTTGGCCTCATTTTTACTGGATTCGATTTCTGTAAGGGTCTGGTTCAAGCTATCTTTGGCTCCATCCAGTTTGACCTTCAGTTTGTCCACCTTGCCACGAGCTTGGTCTCTTTCTCTTTCGAGCCTGATAATTGTGCGTTGCAATTGAGTGTTCTCGTCAGCCAGCTTGACGTGCTGAGGTTCAGATTGGCCCAGCTTTTGAGCCATGGCCACCATTTTCTGTATGGACTGGACAAAGCGTACAGAACTTAATAGCAGGAATAAGATTTTAACAAACATGGGAAGTTGAGAAAGGAAGCAAACCTTAACGTTGTTGACCATGAAGGTACTGAGGAGTTTGTCGGGTGTGTTCTCTACTTCCTTCTTCATGTCACCAGGAAGTAAGAAAGCTTGGGAAAGAGCCGGGGCGGTCTCTTCTGATTCTGCACTATCCCACACGCTAACATGACGATTTCCATGTGCCAATCGAGGAGTCCAGGCTGGGATGGAGACAGCGGATCTTCGTGTGGTGAGGGTACCTTCAAGCGAAGCAGTACCAGTAGAAGTTGAGTCGAGGTGTTGGCGCTTGTCACGGTGAGCCTCGACCACCTCACTGGGTGAAAACCCTGGAGGTGCACCTGTTTGAGCGTGGGCCCGACGACCGTGGCCCTGGGAGCTGCTGTGGCTCCGAGCAACGCCACGACCCCGACCAGCGCCAGGAATGGTTAGGAGGCTGTTGAGATTGATCTGTTGGTTCATCTCTTGAGGTGGAGGGGAAGGAGTGTAGCCACTGGATGTGGAGGTTGAAGTTTCCTCAGCAAGAGGGATAGGCTCGTCAGGAATTGGAGGGGTATGAGAACGCCTTTCTCCTTCTTGTTCGTGGTGTGAGGTGGAAGGACCAGGAAGTGCTGGATTATCAGTTGCACGGGTGCACCGATCAATGAACCCGCCGTATGAAGCTCTGTAGCTCAAGAGCACATGCGCTACTCTTGCTCGGCCTGCAAGATGAGTACCTTGCCTGTTGAAAGCCAACGCTTGGTTGATATAAGTTACGTGGACTTGAGGGGTAATGATATCGTGCCCTTGATTGACGTTTGTGGCTGCAACGAAAAATGCAACAACAAACATTAGTAAAAGTACAGGTGAAAGCGAAGGGAACAAAGAAACCCTAAGGCGACTGTGAAAAACCCTAAATCAACGAAAGAAATGGGGCAGATTGGGGAGCGATAACTTATGGTTATGACGATTAGAGTTCCTAAAGTGTAGAAAGAGAGGGACCTTGAAATGGTGAACAGTGCTCCAATGGCAAGTGTGCTTGAATCTTCTTTCTGCAAAGGGAATCTAGAGAGAGAATGAGGGTTTTAAAATGGGACAAAAACCCAAATATACCCTAAATGGGTGGGGTGGCGTATGTGAAACGTCACCCAGACGCCATTTGGGCGTTCTGTTCCCCAAAGGCATCCATTCGCATTTAATGCGGGCAATACGAAATGCGCCACATGTAAAGGTAAGGACAGGAAAAGCCTGTCCAGCCCAAACGATGAGACGTTTGGCCTGGCCTAGTGATGAAAGTTGCACCAATATTGTAAAACAAGGTGCAAGAGCAGAATGAATTTGCTCAGTACTTGGGAGCTTTGCTCATCATTTAAGTAAAAATAACGAGTAAAATTAGGGAGCAATTGTAGGGAGGTATTCCCGAATAGGCTCAAATGGGGCCCAAACACGTGGTACGTGGGACCATGGTTTGAGTAAGATAGGATAAGTCGCCGTGCAAGACGGTGGTCGGAGACATGGGCCAATGACATGAGAAGTCATTGGTCCAGGGAGTCTATACGGGGCCAAGGGCCAATGAACATGAGACGTTATTGGTCCAGAAGATTGAACCAGTGACATGAGAAGTCACTGGTCCAAGTAGTCTATTCAGCGATGAGAGGACCGAACAGGAGGAGAGTTCTGGGGAAAAAAGCTTCAGATGCAAGGAACACTCTAGAATGTTCCAGAACAATGATATTTCGTGAAGGAATAAGATCTCGAGAATATAGGATATGGGAAAGATACCCAACGGGAATGGGATGTTCGGCCAGCTATGGAAAAGAGTCCTAAAAGGGTTAAGGTAACAAACTGATAAGGGAACGAGAATCCAAGATGTTCTGGGATTCCTATACGAGGTAGGAAACCTAGGGCAACACGAATACTTGGGTAGCAAACATCTGTGAATCTATAAATACGAGGTAAACCTAGAGGTAAAAGGTATGCAATTCATTGCAATACGATTATTCTCCTACTGATAATTAGGATTTTCTGCTAGTACATGATACTAACTTAGGCATCGGAGGGCCTTTGCCACTGAGGCAAAGGTGCGCTCACCCCTTGTCTGTTTTGCAAATTAGGGTTCCGACGGCGTGCAAGGATTCCGGTGAAAAGGCACAAGTAGCCGTTACATTCTTGTGTTGTACAAAGCCTCTTACATTTTTATCCACTTACATTACTCATTTTAACTATATAACCCTACAAAATAATAATAAAGCATGTTCAAACTTGAACATATATATATATATATATATATATATATATAACCATAACCATATACAACCTTATATGAATTGGTCCGCGTAGCGGCCTAACAGACCTGAACATTTAATGTTATCTGTGCAGCGACAGAGCGAGTGAGATCTAGAATGTAGAGAGAGTTGTCAAAATTCCAAAACGGAAAATGTCAAAATTCCAAAATGGAAAAAAACAAAAAAAATTGGCAAGGGCATTTTTGTCTTGTATTAATTCCTTTTTGACTTGGCAACGGAAAAAAATAAAAATAAAAGGGCAAAGGGGGTGGTGGTGGCGGCAGTGGTGGTTGTGGCGTGGCGGGGCGGTGGTGCGATAGTGGTGGCGGTAGCGGATGTGGTGGTGTGATGGTGGCAGTGGGGGTGGGGCGGCGGTGGGGGTGGGGGCGATGGTGGTGGTTAGACGAAGCAGTTGGTGGAGAGAGAGAATTTGTTTAAACCCTAGGAGGGCCTTACAAAACATTACTAGTGGACTAGAGAGGTTACAAACTTAAGAAGTGGACTTGATGGATTACAAACATACTATAATGGACCCTAGACAAATTTTTTACTATACATCTACCTTTTGTTTACTCTCTTTCGGTCATTCATCTAACAGTTGAGCCGAATTTGACTCCTCCTCTCAACATCTAATTTGTTTTTTCGCACTTTCAACTCATATTTTTGGCTAAAAAAACGAAGAAGAAGAGTAAGGTGGATCAATACCTAGCATGGAAAAATAACAACAAATGCAAAGAAATTGAAAAAGTAACAAAATAGGATAAAAATTACGATGGTAGGGTTGAGAGTTTCTCTCTCTAGAAATAGAGAGAATGTTGTAGCGGGCCGAACATAGATGTTCGCAATAGTGCGGACCTAACCCGCTACGTACCAAACGTTGGCTTCGTGCACGGCTGCCGTCGTCGGTTTGTCATTAATATTCGACTTGCCACAGGCTCGGCAGGAGACAAGCCTGTGCTCGGATTCTGTCATCGGTAAAGTCTACGGCAACGTTACCTTCCCCATTGGACGCATGGCCAGGCTCGGCATTATCCGTGCTCGGCCATCCGCAGAGCACGACTGGCTGCCGATGACGGCTATCTGTTAAGCCACGCGTCCTGCCACGTGCAGAGGCGGTTATAACAGAAGATGATCATGGGCGCACATGGATGTGCCAGCTCAACCCCGAAAACGGTTACCAGATCTATTCCTTGATGTCACTATGACGTCACTCGGCTCGTGGAAGGCACGCGATCGTACTTGGAGAGCAAGCCAAGAGGCCCTATAAATATCAAGTGATGGTAACCCTAAGAGGTACACGCTACTCAACACTCACACTTACTCTCTCTAGCTTTCGACTTCCTCTCTCTGCACCATACTCATCCTCTCGCCGGAGGGCCTTGCCGGGACAAACCCCGGCCAGGTCTTAGTCGTGCGGTCCCTGTGCAGGCTAGGAGAAGAAGGCTCAACCACTATTGAACCACCAACGGAGGAGCAAGGATCAAGGATCACGGGCCACACAATTGGTGAACCCGACGTGAAACGCTTCTGATTCAAACGGCTCTCTCATCCTCCAAACCCCCTCACTCCTTCGTAAAACAACCACCAAATCACCTACCATGGGCGGAGATCTAGCAGACGCAGCCACTTCGGGGGCCAAAGATGCTAGTGGAAACGTCATCTCCGCACCAACCCTCGAAAGGCACATGTCCATCTCCATCGCCCCTGGGTCCGGGCTCTCACCAGTTTCGGACGACATAACGGCGGCCTACATCCGTCTACTGCAACGTCGCGACAACGAGTTAGCCGCGCTAAGGGCGGAGGTGGCCCAAATGAAGCAACATATGCAACAAAACACTACCCCTGCTGCATCAAGATCTGGCGGAGGCAGGGGTCGAGTAGGGCAAACGCCACCTCCACCACCACCACCACCACCACAAGGGCGTCAGAACGAGGGAGGCCAACGCGGATCCGTGAAAGACCGCTTAGGCTTCACCCCAGCACCAGGCGACGCCAGAGAAATCATCCTCTACAAACAACCCAACGCATCTGGAACTCACCATTCCAGAAGCCACCACGAGCGAACCAGGACGCGGGACACCGAGTCATTCACAAGTACATACTCAACTGGTCGTGCTGAGTTCTCTCGCACAACGGTTTCGCACCACAGCCGAGACTCCGCACGGACCAGACCCCATGTCTCTGATCGTCTAGGTGACATCCCGCTAGAGAATCTAGACGACGAGTACCGTGCTCGGCGAAATGGTAAAGGCGTACGCACCGAGGGTGCGAACGAAGACAACAAAACCCGTCGTAACAAAGACAAAACCATCGACGGCCCACGCCGAACGGCGACGGACCTGCTAGAAAAGCTTCGGCGAAGGGAAGCCGAGAAGACATTAGCAAAGGAGAACAAGGAAAGGGATTCCAAGAGATCAAGGACGGACGAACATGGCAAACCACCGCGCCCGGGATTTGAAAGACAACTGAAAGACCTCGGCGTCTCTCCCTTCACCTCCCACATCATCAACACGCTGCCGGAGTCCACCTTTCATCTTCTCAAATTCACGAAGTTCGATCCGGCGACATGCGAGGCTTACACTCACCTCATCCACTTCAGACAAACCATTGAGCTCTGCACACTAAAGGATGAAATTAAATGTAAGGCATTCCCGTCCAGCCTAGGCTCCTTAGGACTCCAGTGGTTCAACAAATTGCCCGCTGGATCCATAAGGAACCTAGCCGACCTTGAACGCGCCTTCAACACACGGTTCATCACGAGCAACAAAACAGCCAAAGAGCCTGAGTCTCTATCTCAGTTACGGAAATTGCCGTTCGAAACTCTCAGACAGCACGCCGAGCGCTACTGGCAGCTGTTCAATGAGATTCCAGGAATCGATGAATATTGGGCCGCACGCACTTTCAAAAACGGGCTGGAAAGCGGCAGCAAAATCTTAGATGAACTCGCCATCCGCCCACCCCACGACATGGGAGAATTAATGCGCGTAGTCGAGAGATTCTGCACTCTTGAGGAGTTCTATGCCGACAGAGCGGTTCAAGGAATCCCGAGCTTGACATCATCCTTCACCTCGACCACTCCTCAACTGCCGGCACCAGTACTCGCCCAGAACCCACAATCAAAGAAGCAGGTCCACAACATCAAAGAAGGAAAGAAGCACCCACCCAAGGAACACGACTACGTGGCCGAGACCACACACTTCAAGGAACCAATTTGGTCCTTTTTGAAGGAGATCATGAGGCAACATTGGTTCGAGTGGCCGACGGGCAAGCTTGGAACCGACACATGCCAACCGGATCAAAACCCAAGGAAAAAATGCTCTTACCACAACGAGCTCGGCCACTACACGACTGCCTGCGCACCATACAAAGCCCTCCTCGAAAAGCTTGCAGCTCAAGGTCACCTCGATCAATACATTGATCGATCAAAGACGCCCGCCCGGCAGATAAATCCCAACCCCAACGAACAACGACCGCTGATCCACGTCATCCACGGCCCAGTAACAAAGGCATTCGAAACCACCCTCAAAGCCGACATCGATCAAGCCTCAACTTCAAAAGAGATACTCTCCGTCGGCTATGGATCCAAACGTTCACGACCACACGAAGTGCCCAAATGGACGATAAGCTTTACCGAGCGTGACCTTGAACATGTTCAGACTCCACATTCAGATGCAAGATGCACTCGTTGTCACTGTCCAGATCGGTGTTCATGACGTCAAGCGCGTCCTCATTGATCAAGGAAGTTCAGCTGAGGTTATGTACTATGACCTCTTCAAGAAGTTGGACCTACCAGAGTCGGCTTTACAGCCCACCGAAGTACCCCTCATTGGCTTCAACGGAGCTCCTGTATGGCCGCTCAGCCGAATCTTCCTCCCGGTCATCGTCGGCTCAAAGACTTTAATCGTCGAATTCATCGTCGTCAACGCACCAAGCCCATACAACGCCATCCTCGGCCGAACTTGGCTCCATGGAATGAAAGCTATTGCTTCAACGTACCACCAGGTCGTCCGCTTCATCGGCGCCACAGGAAGACAGGAAGATTTACGAGGTGACCAAATCGCGTCCAAAAAATGCTACGTCTCCGCCGTACACAGTTCTTCCAAAGCAAAACAAGTGCAATGGGTTGAAGTCCCAGACATGGCCGTAATCGAAGACGTCGGCCAAAAGGCCGAGGACAAAGCAGAGGAAGACCTGGTGAAAATGCCCATCAATGAGGACGGATCACGCTTTTTCTTACTTGGCTCTTCACTAACCGATGCCGAGCGAGAAGAGATGTTCCAGTTCCTCAAAGACAATCTGGAAGTCTTTGCATGGACCCCAGAGGAGATGCCAGGGGTTGATCCCAACTTCATTTGCCACTCCCTCAACATAAAAAAGGACTCCAAACCGGTGGTACAAAGAGCTCGACGTTCGGCACCTGAGCACGCCGACGCCGTCATCGAAGAGGTCAACCGACTTCTCAACACCAACGCAATACAAGAGGTGCAGTATCCAACATGGCTCTCGAACACTGTGGTCATAAATAAGAAGAATGGGAAATGGAGAGTTTGCGTCGACTACACGAACCTCAATGACGCCTGTCCAAAGGACTGGTTCCCACTGCCGAAGATCGACCAGCTAGTAGACGCAACAGCAGGCCATGCTCGGTTGAGTTTCTTGGATGCCTACCGTGGCTATCACCAGATAGCCATGGACCCGGACGACATGGAGAAAACATCATTCATCACTCCACATGGTATTTTTTGCTATAGGGTCATGCCATTCGGACTTAAAAACTCAGGTGCTACATTCAACAGAGCAATCTTCAAAATGCTCTATGCACAGATCGGCAACATCCTAGAAGCATACATTGACGACCTCGTCGTCAAGAGTCAAAAGGAGCACAACCATCTGAAGGAGTTGGCCGAGGTCTTCGAGATCCTCAAATTCCATAAACTCCGTCTAAATCCGGAGAAATGTGCATTCGGCGTCAGTGCTGGAAAATTCCTCTGCCACTTGGTCACACGACGCGGCATCGAGGCCGACCCCAATCAAATCAAAGCGGTGGCAGACCTACGACCACCACGAACAATCAGAGAGGTACAAAAACTCACAGGGATGGCAGCAGCCCTCAACCGCTTCATCAGCAAGTCGTCTGACAAATGCCACTCCTTTTTTCACGCCCTCAAAGAGAAAAGCCGACGAAACTTCGAATGGACGCCAGACTGCAACAAAGCGTTGGCCGAGCTCAAAGACTATCTCAGTTCTTCACCTCTAATGGTAAAGCCCAAGGAATTCGAAACCCTTTACCTTTACCTAGCGGTCTCAAACCACGCCATCAGCTCAACTCTTGTTCGGCGAGAAGGGGCCGATGACATGCTTGTCTATTTCACAAGCAAGACGCTCCTACCCGCCCAGACTCGATACCTTTCGCTGGAGAAGTTGGCACTCGCCCTCGTATCTGCGGCGAGAAAGCTTCTACCGTACCTTCAGGCACATACAATTACGGTCTTAACCGAATACCCTCTCAAAGCCCTTTTTCAAAAAGCTGACCTCTCAAACAGAGTATCCAAATGGGCGGTCGAGTTGGCAAATTTTGACATCCGCTTTGAACCAAGGACGGCAATCAAGGGGCAGGTCCTCGCCGACTTCATCGCCGAACTTACTCCTGATGACTCCGAATCTCTAAACAATCCTCCACCCACTCAACCCACAGCCGAACATGAACCAAAAGGGAAACCGTGGCTCCTCTTTCAAGGAGACACTTGGCGGTTGCAAGTTGACGGTGCCTCCAACAACAACGGGGCCGGAGCTAGAGTCGTCTTGGTCTTTCCTTGTGGAACTCTTCACGAAAGTGCCATTAGCATCGACTTCCCCGCCACAAATAATAAGGCCGAATATGAAGCCCTGCTTGCTGGATTACGTTCGGCAATTGCAATGAATGTCAACGATTTGGCCGTATTTTGCGACTCTCAACTTATAGTCAATCAGGTGCTGGGAGACTACGAAGCTCGAGACCCAAGGATGATGAAGTACCAGGCCACAGCAGCCGAACTCATTACTCACTTCCAAAACTTCAACATCATGCAGATCAACCGCGAGCACAACGCTCACGCAGACGCACTTGCTGGCCTCGCCTCGGCTTCAAAAGCATCTGAGTTCCGAACTATAAACTTTGGCAACATCGACCACCCAAGTTTTGACACAACTCCAGAGGTGCTCAACATTGACCTTGGACCGAGCTGGATGGATGAAATCATCGCTTTCCTGAGGAATGACACCTTACCCGACGACAAAAAAGAAGCTTTTCGAATCAGGAACAAGGCCGCTTACTATTGGCTTTCTGAGAGCGGTCAACTCTATAGAAAATCCATTTTCGGGCCCTATCTTCTCGTCGTCCACCCAAACCAAATTCCCGAGATCCTTAATGAACTGCACTCCGGAAGCTGTGGCTGTCACTCCGGTGGTCGTTCGTTGTGCCAACGCGCGATGAGTCAAGGATACTTTTGGAAAAACATGAAAAAATACTGCGAAGAAATCGTCCGAAGGTGCCGACCATGCCAACTATTTTCCCCAATCCCCAAGCAGCCGGCTCAAAATCTCTCCACCATCATAAGTCCCTGGCCATTCGCGCAATGGGGGCTCGACATCGTCGGGAAACTCCCGACAACACCTGGAGGCTTCAAATTCTTGATCACTGCAACGGATTATTTCTCAAAGTGGGTAGAAGACGAAGCCCTCGTCACCATAACAGAAGCAGACGTCCGACGATTCGTATGGAGAAACATTGTAACTAGGTTCGGCGTACCTTATGCCATAGTCTCCGACAACGGCACCCAATTTGTCGGAGACGGCCTCACAAGTCTCTGCGAGGAATTCGGCATACATTTCTTCAACTCAACCCCGGCCTACCCTCAAGGAAATGGACAAGCCGAGGCCTCGAACAAGACAGTCTGTGCAGGGATAAAACGCAGATTGAACTCGAAGAGAGGAAAATGGGCAGAAGAACTCCCCAGAGTTTTGTGGGCTTACCGATTCACACCACGTCGCTCCACGGGCCAAACTCCCTTCTCGATGGCATTCGGCATGGAGGTCGTCATCCCACTAGAGTCAAGGTTCCCAACCCTTCGAACAGAAACCTTCAACCCACAGACAAATGATGAAGCCGTGGAGCAAGAGCTAATTCTGGCTGAAGAAAAACGCGATGACGCTCGGCTGAAGCTTGCCGAATATCAACAGCAAGTTGCCAAAGGATACAACAGGAGTGTTCGAATCAAGAAGTTCAAACCTGATGACTTGGTTTGGCGGAAAGTGGTACAAGCTAGTAAGAAGAAAAAATTCATGCCAAACTGGGAAGGACCTTTTCGCATCGTCAAGATTGCTGGTGAAGGTGCTTATGTGCTCGAAGACATGAATGGCAAAGTGCTTACCAACCCATGGAATGCACAAAACCTCAAGAGGGCTTACATGTGAACCTCTTCATGCCAAGCTCGGCAAAACTGTCACTTTTTGTTCGGCTTCGGCCAGTCTGTCTATTTTCTTTACAAAGAAGGGCCTCGACCCACAGTTACTATTTTTATCTTCAATATTTTACCTGTACTTCGAGAACTATCAATGAAATGACAATCTTTTTTGGTAAAAAGTTTTCAAAAGCATT
Organism: Rhododendron griersonianum; assembly: GCA_018127125.1. Lineage (NCBI taxonomy): Eukaryota > Viridiplantae > Streptophyta > Magnoliopsida > Ericales > Ericaceae > Rhododendron > Rhododendron griersonianum. The sequence goes on along the minus strand of CM030792.1, from coordinate 27,965,415 downwards.
TCAAGCATCGTTCGACCTTCGGCTACGACGCCGAACACAAACATTGACTTCGGTCACACCATAAATAGCTCCTTAAAAAGCCCTTTTGCTTCAGCCACTATTACCGCCGAAAGAAGCAATCAATGGACGTACGGTCCGCCGAGCCTAATATACACATTTCTAATGGAACTTAGGCTTCGGCTCCAATTGGCAAGACATTGTGGTCGGCCACCAAAAACCCACACTCGCATTTTGGCGAGCAACGATCCCACAAAATCAATCAGCTACTCTTAACGTTCCTTTACCATGGCCAGGGGCTGACACTTTGGCCGAGCCCCAGCCACTGGCAAGGGGCATCTCACATTCTAACAATCAAAACAAGCTGAATCTTAACAGCTTACAAAACTCTCATGTTCGGCGACCTGTTCGAAGGACAATAATACTTTGGTCAAGTCTCGACTGCAATATCTATACTTAACCATTTCAATCATGAAAGATTCTCAACTATTCTGCCGAACCCAAACCAAAGTGGGGGCTACAGACAACTACACATTCATAACATGCAAGACCTACAAAATCTTGTGAAGACATGAAGGCAATCAATCAAGCTCGGCATTAGTAGAGACGTTGCAAAAAGAAGCCATGCATTCATTCAAACTTTGAAAATAAAGACAAGTGTTGTCAAATATCCTAAGCTGGGAAGTAAGGCGTAGTAAACCGTTCGGTGTCGACCCCCAAGTTAACTATTACACCTGGCACGGTAAACTCCCAAGTTCGGAGTCGTCCAGTCCAACAAAAAACTTCAAAAGTTCAAAAAAAAAACACAACTCTAAAAAACCAGAAACTCTAAATTTGGGGAGGATCACCCTCTGCTGCAACTTCAGCAACACGAGCAGCACCGTCCTCGGCATCAACAGCCACTTCATCATTCTTCTCAGCCTGCTCGGTGCCTTGCTCGGCGTTTTCAGCCTCGGCCTTCTTCCTCCCACTTGAACCATTCCCTCCACCTTCAGCGTCGGCCCCAGTCAGATCATCAACATCTTCCTCGCTCTCATAAAACTCCTCCGGAGGAAGTGGGGCACATTCCTCCTTCGTGTACGGCAGCACAATCTCGGGCACTACGGCTGCAGGGATGGTCTTCATCAGGTTCATATCAGGCTCCAGCTGCATAACCTCACAAGCAGCCTGCACCCCAGCCTTGTACCCTTTTCGGTACGCAATAGGAACCCTCTTCTGAACCTCCTCATTCACCATCGATCGAGCATCTCTCATGTACTCTGCTCCAGCTCGATCATACCCCGCCTGGTAGGCCTTCTCGTCCACCTCCTTCATCTTCCTCTTCTCCCTCCTCACAACTTGACCGAGCTCGCGGTCAGACTCCTTGGCCTTCTTCAGCGCCTCGTCCCTCTCCTTCTCAAGCTCGGCTACCCTTGCCTTGGCCAGCTTCAATGCAGTCTTGGCAGCCTTCGTTTTGTCACGCTCGGCCTTAGCGTCATCACGGTATCGTGTTCTCTCGGTCGCCAACAGATCGGCCTGGCCGGACACTCGCAGAGTAGCCTACCCAGCCTGTAAGAGGGTAAGATGGTCAAGCTCGGCCAAAGAGGAAAGAAGTTAACTCAAAAAGGGAAAATTCAAAAGTCAAGTCAAATACCTGAACAAGGTAGGCGCTCAAATGCGCGATGCTCGGCTGCAGCTCCCCTGGAACTCTGTCCATATCCCTCGGCAGAGCGAGGCCGTGAAGCATGGTAACGGCCAACCCAAGCTCGACCTTTACACTGTCTTCAACAGTGACGATCCTGCCGTCGGCCATTGCGAAGGATGGCGCGAACTCTTGCACGATCGGTCGACCACCCGAGCCCGCTGCCGCCTCCATGGCCTCGACCCAACTGCCGCCGATGATTCAGTTTGCTCCTTCTCCCTTGGGAGTGGCGTCGGTGGCCTTGTGGGGAAGAAGTCGTGTGTGACCTTCTGCATCTTTGCAGGATTATCGGCCAGTGCAGCTTCCTTCTGGCGGGCTGCGGCGCCGTCTCTAAGGTTCATCTTCAAGACGTTCCTTCTGCCCATGTCGTCGGCAAATTCAAGGATCAGAGTTCGGATGGGAGGAGTATTAATACCTTGGAAGTTGGCTGGTTGACTATTTTGGAACCAGAAGTCGGCTGACTTCTTGAAAGATGGAAATTTCAGCCTGGGTTCCTTCACCTTCTTGCTCGGCTTTTGAACCTTGTCGCCAGCCCCTTGCTCTGTAGCAGTCGCTTTATTAGCCTTCGTGCTCGGCCCCGCCTCTTTCTTCTTCCTCCTCAACTTCCCCTTGTAAGAAGGAATGTAGTCGAGCAACGTCGGCGCGTCACGGCAAATTTGAGCCTTCAATGTCTCGACGTTAGCCTCAACGGATAAAGACTGCTGTGTCTTGGTTATTGATCGGTGATCTTCAAAATGTAAAAGTGTTGTGTTGTCAAGATATCAGAAATACAATGGAAAGGTAAATAGTACTCGGCGGATTAAAGAAACGAAATTAAACCTCGGAAGTCTTTTATCTTCGGCACAGAGTGTAGCCGCACTGACTGACTGCCGAACTCATAATTCCCACTAACTTCAACATAGAGGTTAGCCCACTTGTCAGTATCAGGAAGCCCATTTATTAGGGGCTCCTTACCACCACGTGTTGACAGGTACCAGCGCTCGGTACCGCCGTGCCTGGACATGATATACGTATGAAAGAGGTCGGCCACGGTGAACTCAATATCGTGTAACTCCTTCAACTTAATTATGGACATCACTATCCTGTAACTATTGATGGCAAAATAATGAGGGACTATGCCGAACCTGGTCAGCAATTCCCTCAAGAATGGATGAAGGGGGAAACGGAGCCCGGCCTCGCAGATGGCCATCAGAGGGACCGTTATATGCTCGGGATGATCTTCCCTCTTATCCCTAATCCTATTGCTAGCTACCTGCTGGACAACAACGTCGCCTGGGATGTGGTACGTTCGGCAGAAGTTTTCGTACTCATCGGGACGCCCACTGAAGTAATGGGCATGGGGACAAACCTGCCCCTTCTCAAATAGGTCGGCAAACTCCCTGTTATCGGAAGAAGTCTCAGCGGGAGCGGAACGGGAAGAAGTCGTGGCTCCGGCCTGAGAACGAAGCCTAGACTCAGCCTCGGGCCCAAGCTTGTGTTCGGCTTTGGACTCAGTACTGGTAGTAAAGGATATCTCAGGCTCGGTATTGAACCCGCCGTTGTACTCGTGGTCATGCTCGGCGTTGGAATCACTGGAACCCGTCATGTTCGAGTCGATCGAAGAATCTTGGTGTCGACTCCTGTGCCTCTCCACGTATTTTCGAATTACAAGATCTGCAGAATCGTCCCCTGAATTCTCAGAGTCGGATGAGATGATGATGACTGGGTGAGCCAGACCTAACAAAAGGCAAAAATCAAAACATGAGACCTCGTCGTCGGCTAGAAAACAGGGATCTCACTACGCTCGGTATCCTAACTGACCCACCCCATCGTCGTTCTCAAGGCTCGGCCAAATCGTGTTCGGTCTGAGCCTACTAAACATCAGAGACTGGGGCTCGGCCTACTCCATCAACGGCCAAGCCCAGAACCCCTTGAAGGTTCCATGCTCGGAAGAACAGGTTGAAGAAGGAGATGAACAGTTCGTTCATCTCCAGGGTGCACTGTTCACTCAGAACAAAAATGCCCCAAAAATCCAGAAAATGAACAAGAAAATGCCAGGAAAACTGCAAAAAAGTGAAGAGAAACAAGAATCGATCACATACCTGGATTTGTGGCGAGATCTGGTGGCAAAATCGCTGGGAACCAGAACCAGAACCAGAAGATGAACGGTTGCTGTTGGAAGCTCTGGCAATGGAAGTCTGGAGAGAGAGAGAGATTGAGACGTTTCTCTCTCCTCACCCCACTCCTTTTATAGAGCTAGGGTTGAGAGTTCGAAACTCCCGCCCATCATTGCACCGCCGAACCACTAACCACTCAGCGCATGACACGTGTCACTGAAAGGACAATTTGCAGGGTTTGCCAGCCGTTCTCTCATCAGCCGTGCCCAGCCACAAGGTGACATCTGGCACTCCTCCACTGGAGTACTTCATCAACGACCGAGCTTGCTCCTAAGAAAGAAATGATACAGGCTCGGCTTGAGTCCACCTTCATCAAACAAGACCACGCTCGGCGATTCGACGAGTTTGGCCCAGGGCTCGACTTCAATCCCTACCATGCGTACGGCATCGGCAGAGATTGAGGGGCTATTGTAGCGGGCCGAACATAGATGTTCGCAATAGTGCAGACCTAACCCGCTACATACCAAACGTCGGCTTCGTGCACGGCTGCCGTCGTCGGTTTGTCATTAATATTCGACTTGCCACAGGCTCAGCAGGAGACAAGCCTGTGCTCGGATTATGTCATCAGTAAAGTCTACGGCAACGTTACCTTGCCCATTGGACGCATGGCCAGGCTCGGCATTATCCGTGCTCGGCCATCCGCAGAGCACGACTGGCTACCGACCACGGCTATCTGTTAAGCCACGCGTCCTGCCACGTGCAGAGGCGGTTATAACAAAAGATGATCATGGGAGCACATGGGTGTGCCAGCTCAGCCCCAAAAACGGTTACCAGATCTATTCCTTGATGTCACTATGACGTCACTCGGCTCATGGAAGGCACACGATCGTACTTGGAGAGCAAGCCAGGAGGCCCTATAAATATCTAGTGATGGTAACCCTAAGAGGTACACGCTACTCAACACTAACACTTACTCTCTCTAGCTTTTGGCTTCCTCTCTCTGCACCATACTCATCCTCTCGCCGGAGGGCCTTGCCGGGACAAACCCCGGCCAGGTCTTAGTCATGCGTTCCCTGTGCAGGCTAGGAGAAGAAGGCTCAACCACTATTGAACCACCAACGGAGGAGCAAGGATCAAGGATCACGGGCCACACAAATGTGTAGACACCTCCCAAACGGGGCATCGCCATACAGATTGATCACGTTTGTTCGCTCGTTTGATTGCTTGCTTCGTAAACCAAGATCATGGACATTCCCATGGCTAGGAACATCGCCACATGATAGCGGTTATCATCAAAACAGAGTCGCCACCCAGTTTATTAAAACTGGGAAAACAGATAGAGATTCTGGATACGGGAGCCAAAAGTACAATAAGGGGAAGGTGTTAGGCACCCCTCTTTGCCCAGTCGTTAGACTGGCCCATAATCGTTCAACATAAGACGTGTAGATGCTTTGTTTAATTTCAACACATAGTCTGCTTATTTATTCCTTTAAACAGTAAGTAAAGTGAGCCAGTGCGATAAGTAAAGCACGCGTCAGAAAGCAAAACAAAACAAAACAAAATGTCCCAGGGAGATGGATCCCGTGGCCGGTGAATGGATGTCACGGCCGAGGGATCCTCCTGGTTTGATGTACCGGCCGAGGGATCGAAGCCCCGGTCGGTGTTCTTCCTCACACCAGACAGAAAGATTAACAGATGATCAAAACGCTACGGTTAGTCAGAAATACAGTAAATGAGACAAACCAGAGGCCGTTGGGCCTCACCACCTTGATCCCTCAGTTGCTTGATTGCTTTGGATTGGGCGTGATTGACTGATTGCTTGATTGAAAACCCTAGGGTTAGGGTTAGGGTTAGGGTTTGAACTTCAGGGTTTGATCGCCGGATTGACGGCTGCCTTCGGGAGGTTAGGGCTTTTGAGGAATGGGTTTGAGAGAGTATTTTGGCAAAGTTTCGAGGCTTGAGAGAGTGTGTACTCTAATGAATTTTGTGTGTATATTTTCGGAGTCCAAAGGCCCTTTATATAGGCAATTGGTGACTCACTCCGGCCAATCAAATCACGAGATGGCAATTGCAATTGCAATGCATCTCTAACTCTACGTCGTAATCTCTGAGCGTAGCCCGAACGCATCGGAAAGGTAGTGTAGTTGGATCAAACGTCTGACAGAACACGTTCCAGAGTCTGGAAAAAGGTCGATCTGGCGGCCGAGTAAAGGATGTCACGGCCGAGGAATGGATGTCTCGGCCGAAGGATAGATCTTGCGGCCGAGGGATTGATCTCTCAGGGAGATTTTGCTAGCAACAGGTTGCTCGGGTGAGGAAATGATGTTAGGGCCGTGGGATCGATGTCACGGCCGACAGATGGATTCTCCTAGGCTTCTGTGTTTCTGTCTGAAAGGCTGTATGGCTCTAAATTGGGTCCTCTAAGTGGCTCAAAGTTCTTACCGAAAGTCCTAAGGTTCTCAAGGAAGCAATCAGCAATCACTGTATCCATTTCATCATCGGGATGGTCCCAAGGTGGGACTTGAAATAATCGTTAGGCCAAATTGGGGTGTCTACAGATGCCCCTCTTTGACTGAACTCAGACGGATCGCGAGACATGTTTGAGTAAGAGTCAAAGCTGTAAAAAGCAACTCAATTTGGTCCAACCACTATTCCAAGGGGTTTTTGAAAAAGGTTTTGTTATGGTCGGGCCGGGAGGCTGCCTACGTATTCCACAAGGGAAATTCAGACCAATCGTAGTTCGGGCAAAAAAAGTTTTGTTCTGGTCGGGCCCGGAGGCTGCCTACGTATTCCACAAGGGAAATTCAGACCAATCGTAGTTCAGGCAATAAAGAAAAATAAAAGTTTGGAGGGTTAGAGACAGAAGACGTACCTTAGGGCTTAAAAAGCCGTAGTGTGACGTACCTAGACTGAGCCAGGGTTTTGGCGGAAAATAGTTGAAGGAGCGCAGAGCTGCCTGGGGAGTTTTTGCGTAGAGCTTCCTTAGTATTTCGGGGTAGACCAGTACACGGCAGGTGCGTTTGCTTTTCTTGATCATCCTTACTTTGACTGAAAGGAGCTCTGTAGAGTAGCATATCCTTGCGAATGAGCTGGAAGGAATTGATGTAATGGGGTGGAATCCAAACCATCTGCTGGGATGAGTTGGACGCCGGTTTGTTTTTGAGATATGGGGGGCACAGGGCCAGTAACTGGACCACGGAGCTTTGCGGAATGAGGGAACCGAGGCACGGAGCCGGTTGTAGTCATGAGGCGAGAGCCTGGAGAGTGATGGAATCGAGGCATGGAGCCTGTTGCAGTCTTGAGGCGAAGGCCTGAGGAGATTGGATTGAGAGGACCAAAGCGCGGAGCTGGTGTTGATCATAAGGTGAGAGCCTGAGGCGATTAGATTGAGGCGTAGAGCCTGCTGTGGTCGTGAGGCGAAGGCCTGAGGTGTCGAAGCTTAGAGCTTGTCGTGTTTGAACCGAAGCGCGGAGCTGGTATAAGGCAAGAGCCCGAGATGATAGAACTGAGGCGTGGAACCTGAGGTGAGCTTAGAGCTTGATGTGATTTAAACCGAAGCGTAGAGCTGGTTGTATTCTGATGGTCTGTGCACGGAGCTTTCTCGTCATAAGTATTGGCGTAGAGCCAAAGGATCGAGGCGCTGAACCGATCAATAAAACTGAGGCGTAGAGCCGGTTGATGGCAGGGTTGACCTGTTTCATGAGAGATATGCAGAGTGTATATGTTTGTGATGATGTTTGTTAGATTGTGAACAGATATGATGATGCAGACTCGATGTGATAATGCAATATGTGCACGGGCCCGTGCGTGTGTGTTTGATTTAAGCTTAGAGCTTCTATCAAGTTCCGGACTTGAGCATTCAGAGCGTAGAGCTCGAGCATTCGGACGGTAGAATCCGAGCATTCAAAGTGCAGGCTTTAAACGTCCAGTACGCAGTGGTTGGGCATCCAAGCGTAGAGCTTGAGCATTCAAGTGTATAACTTGAGCATCCAGTACACAGTGGTTGGGCATCCAAGCGTAGAGCTTGAGCATTCAAAAAATGTTAGATTCTTGAGCATTCAGGCGTCGAGCCTGAGAATGATGTCCTGGTTGTTGGGGCGGTGTAGAGCCTGTTGCTTGTTTACGGCTTCGAGCCAGTTGAGACAATGGGCTTTGAGCCGTTGAGTTGTGATAACGGGCGTAGAGCCTGTCGATAATGGGCTTGGAGCCGCTAAGATGGTTGTTATGGCTTCGAGCCAGCTGAGATAGTGGGCTTAGAGCCGCTGAGATGGTAGACATAGGCTTCGAGCCTATTGAGGTAATGGGCTTCGAGCCGCTGAGTTGATAGGTGAAGGCATAGAGCCTGTTACTGTGATAGCGAGCGTAGAGCTGCTGAGTCGAGGGCTTAGAGCCGCTGGGTGAGTGATAGCGAGCATAGAGCTGCTGAGTCGAGGGCTTGGAGCCGTTGAGTTGATTGTTATGGCTTCGAGCCAGTTGAAACGGTGGGCTTGGAGCCGCTGAGTTGAATGAATACAGGCGTAGAGTCTGTTGCTGTGATAGCGAGCATAGAGCTACTGAGTGAATGAGTACAGGCGTAGGGCCTGTTGCTGTGATAGCGAGCATAGAGCTGCTGAGTTGATAAAATGGCGGGCGTAGAGCCGCTGAGTTGTTATGTGAGTTTGATGGTTTGTATGACTGCTGAGGATGACAAGCGTAGAGCTGTTGATAGTGATTGGGCTTTAGAGCCGCCAGGTGAGTGAATACAGGCGTAGAGCCGCTGAGATAATGGCTTTGAGCCTGTGGATGTGGTGGACCTGGAGTCACGGTGTTCGATAGTGAATATGGGCGTAGAGCCGCTGAATGTTCTGACTCGTTTTGGCCAGCAGTTTGTGGAGAGAGAACTTCTTTATGCTTGGATATGCCCCCAAGGCTATGTTTTGATCATATTGTACTGGCTCGGGGGTGCCCCCGAGGATATTCTGTCGGTCGAGGACCCATAATCTATAATGGCTTGAATTGGTGCACTGAGCATGACCTGATATGGCTGAGGGAAATTGATTGAGGGGGCCAGGAGATCGATCTCTCGGCCGAAGGATTGATGTCTCGGCAGAGGAATCGATGTATTGGCCGCCTAATCGTTTGGTTTCCAGAGCACTATAAAAACCGGCCTTTTGGCGTTTTATTTTCATTTTTCTCTTCTCTCCTCTTCTCCCGTTCTCTTCTGTTGCCGTCGCCTTCTACCGAGGATCTTCCTCTTCTGTTAGGTCCGGATGATGGGCGGCATGTGGCCGGCGTTCGCGGAGGGAGACCGCGCTGTTCTTGGTCTTGTCTTGATGCTTGATTAGGGACCCTTGCATGGGTGGCTTGCTTCCGTGACGCGGAACTCCTAGGGTGGCGGCAGTGCGCAGTATGGTGATTTTTCTGGGCCATGTGGTGTCTCTTTTGCACCGTAGTACTCCTCCGGTATACACCGCCCCAGGGGTGTCCTCTTTTTAGTTTCTTTGCAGCAGGCCTCTGGTGTTTAGAGCACCAGAGGGTCCGGCATCCTCTCCTGCTTCCTCTTTTTGTCTTTTTTTTTCTGTTTCTCTTCCTGCATAGGTTAGTTTGACAGGAAATCGATGTATAGTTTGTTTAGGATATGTGGGATGATCCACCTTGTGATGTAAAAAGCTTTCGTTATATGAAACAAAAACCTTTTGCTCTGCTTGTGATTGTGTATGCCATATTTACGTCGTTTGCGTATAATAGCTTGTTAATCCAATGAAACAAACTGAACCGTGGGAACAGTCTGTAAAAGAACCGTTCTGGCGGCCGACTGAATGATTACGCGGCCGAGGCTTTGATCTGGCGGCCGAAGGATCGTTTTGTCTGCCTGGGTTTGACTTACAGGTCAACCCTGATTTTCACGGGCCGATAGATAGATCCTACGGCCGTCATATCGAAGTGCCGGCCGAGAGACCAACCAAAATTCGAGGATTAAGAATCCGATTCCGATTCGAACTAAGACTCGACATAGTCCTATAAGTACACGTTCTACGAACCCGATAGCATTGTCAGTAGCAATTCCTTACATATGGCACAACCAGTCCTTGATCAGTGGTTGATTTCCTTCAATGGCCTTGACCGTTTACACTTTAAGTCCTTTGGCATGGACTTCCTCTTTTCCCTTCGTCAAATTCCTGTGAATTTTGCCTTCCTTAGAGCAGCCGCTAGTTTGTGGGACCCTGATTTTCACGTCTTTCGATTTAGGAGAGAGGAGTTGTGCCCTACTATCGAGGAGTTTGCGGCCATCATGGGTCATTCGGACAGAGAGGGTTTTGTTGTCCCTAATCCTTTGTTCAACCGAGGTGATCTCCTGAAGGATTTACTCCAAGTTCAGAAACATGAAATTAAATTCTTCCTAGTGAAAGGAAAGTTAGAAATTCTGCAACTTATTCAGCGTTTTGGTAAAGCTGAGGCTCATCGCCAAGTTTCCCTACAGAAGACGTGCTTTCACACGTTGTGCATTTGTCTCCTTCATTACTATTTGATTGGCCCTTCCTCTGGTCATGCTGATCCTGTATTGCTTAACCTTGCTCAACAGATTGGAAACCGTGTGGGTTTTGCTGGCTTAGTTTTGGCAGAGACCTTGATGGGTCTAGATGTGATGAAGGGTAGTCCTACAGCTCAGTTCTCAGGCAGTCCTTTGCTATTGCAGGTTCGCTCTTTTATTTGTTTATTTGTCAAGTTTATCTTTTCACTCATCACTCTTTTGTTTTGACTCACGTGTTCTCTTAACTCACAATTTTCCATTGTTCTCTAGGTGTGGTTGTTTGAGAAGCTAAAGGTGTGGGATGCGCCGGAGCGACTTCCTTATAATCCAGACCAATGCACGGAACGTCACATGATTAAACAGTTCCCAACTGAGGCTGCTTGGGAAGCATGGATGAAGACTTGCAGAGGTGATTGGATTCAATGGGTTTGCCCCTGGTATGGTATAGAGAGTATGACTGCGAGTGCCATGAACCATTTTGGTGTAGCAGTGATTGGTATTGCCCGAGTCATTTTCTACTTTCCTGCTCGCTTTCAAAGGCAGTTTGGGGCTGAACAAACCGTAATCCTGGGTGACCCTGAGTACACCGTCTCTAAGATCAATGATGCCAACTTCCGCCGCAACATGCTGCGTCTTTGGCCAAATAGAGTGATGCAGGAGGTCGCCGAGAACTTCGTTGTCAAGCTATCAGGTTCTTACAAACGCTGGTTGAAGAAAAACCTTTTGGAGGATAGCAATGCAAAGAGAAGGAAGACCTAGAGACTGACGCTTTGCTTATGTTTTTCAAAAGATGTTTGTTTGATTCTAGCTTTCATGGATTAAGAATTGTTTAGGTTTGCTTTGTCCTTTCCCTTTGGAAATAATAAAACATTTGGTCGTTTTATTTGCCGTGATTTGATAGTGAACATGCTTTAGGATAGACCTAGAAATTTTGGAAGTGATGATGATAGCAGTGGCCGGATCTCAAATTTAGAGATTGCCTACGTATCCCATAGAGGGAATCAGGCCATAAACGTAGTTCCAACAAAGGGGATTTGTTTTGTTTTTAGTTAAGGTCCACTCGGGTATTTTCCTCTCCTTTTGTGCTCTAAATTTTGCCTAGAACCGCCCTTGCGGGTTTTCGATCTAGCGAGCATTTTATTTATGCCTTAGTTTTTGCCTAAGCCGCCCTTGCGGGTTTTCGACCTAGCAGGCTGCTCTAATTTTTGCTTGGATCCGCCCACCCTTGTGGTTTTCGGTCCAACGAGCATCTCTCATGGGTAATACTTCCTTAGCTTGTCAACGTTGACTGGTGTTGCGAATTCCATTCCATCCAAGTCTGCAATGTATGCTGCTCCTCCAGAAAGTATGCGTTTGATAAGGTAAGGGCCTCCCCAGTTTGGTCTAAACTTGCCCCTTGGGTCTGAGACGTGGCGACGAATTGCTTTGAGCACCATGTCTCCTACCTTGATGTCCCTAGGTTTCACATTTTTGTTGAATGCTCGTGCAATGCGGCATTGATACCCTTGTACATGGTATAACGCTCTCAGCCTCCTTTCGTCTAGTAGTACCAACTCATCGTGGCGATTTTGAACCCAGTCTTCTTCGATCATTCCAGTCTCAGCTAGAACCCTTAACGAAGGTAACTCCAGTTCGATAGGCAAGACAGCTTCCATTCCATAGACCAGAGAGTAGGGAGTGGCCCCAGTTGAAGTCCTTTCAGTTGTTCGATAACCCCATAGTGCTAGAGGTAGCATTTCTGGCCAGTCTGTGTAAGTGTCGGTAGTCTTCCGCAGAATCCTCTTGATATTCTTGTTTGCAGCATCAACTGCTCCATTAGTTTGAGGTCGGTAAGTAGATAACCGATGATTCTATATCCCAAATTCGGCGAAAAGCTTCTTTGTCGCCCCCTTGAAGTGAGATCCATTGTCACAGACGAACTCGTGAGGTACACCATATCAATAGATGATATTAGTGCGAATAAATTTGGCCACATGAGTGGCTTTGAGAGTAGCATAAGAAGCTGCTTCTACCCACTTGGTGAAGTAGTCAATGGCCACCAGAATGAACTGATGTTTGTATTTTCCCTTTGGATTTATGCTTCCAATGACGTCTATCCCCCAAGTGGAGAATGGCCAAGGGGATGTCATGCTATACAATTCCGTAGGGGGAATACGCATACGATCAGCGTGAGTTTGGCATTTGTAACATCGGCGAACATAATCAGCGCAGTCAGCCTCCATTGTAGTCCAGTAATATCCCTGACGTAGGATCTTCTTTGCCATCGTCGCCCCATTCATGTGTGGCCCACAAATTCCCTCGTGTATTTCCTCCATTACCTTGCGGCTGTCCTCCGTTGTGACGCAAAGTTGACTTGGACCCAAGTGCGCCCTTCGATACAATGCTCCTCCACAGATTATAAATCGGGTAGCAAACTTCCGCAGAGCCGTTTTGTCTTTCGAGGTGGCCTCGGATGGGTATTCTCCTTTTTCCAGGAATTCCTTCACGTCTTCGTACCATGGCTTGCCATCGTCTTCACCTTCCTCGGTAAAGGTGCATTCACATGCTGGTTTAACCTTTTGCTCGATCATGAGAGGCCGCATTGTGAATCCCAGGGGTATTTCGACCATAGATGCTAATGTTGCCAGTGCATCTGCAAATCTATTGCTCACTCGAGGAGTGTGTGTGAAGACAATGGAATCGAATTGTGGAATTAGATCTTCCAGCACAGAGTGATATAGCTTCAATGTATCTTCCTTGACCTTCCAGTCTCCTCTGGCTTGAGATACCACCAGGTTTGAATCCCCAGTGACTTCTACCCTTTTTGCCCCTAGCTCCAGGGCTGCCTCCATTCCAGCAATACAAGCCTCGTATTCAGCTTGGTTGTTAGTGACCTCAAACCTCAGTTTATATGACAAAGGGATGTGGGAGTCGTTTGGGGAAACTAGCAATACCCCTATGCCATATCCACATCGATTTGATGCTCCATCAAAGTAAAGTTGCCAGGTGTCGTCTAGGAGACATAAGATGTCCTCGTCGGGGAACATGAAGTCCTCTGCCTCGGTCTCTGTCACAGGGTGATCCGCCAAGAATTCTGCCATAGCTCTTCCCTTTACTGATTTCCTTGTCATGTATTTGAGGTCGAATTCTGCTAGCAGCAATAACCACCTAGCTAGCTTTCCGATAAGTGCTGGCTTTTCGAAAAGATACTTGATTGGGTCTAAACGAGAGACTAGCACCACCGGATGTGCTAACAGGTAGTGCCTCAGTTTCTTTATGGTCCATACTAGCCCCCAACAGGTTTTCTCGAGGGGAGTGTACCTTGTCTCATAGTCCATCATTTTTTTTGCTGAGGTAGTATATGGCGCACTTTACTTTGGCGTTGTTTTCTTGTGCTAGCATGCACCCCATGGATGTGTCTGTTACTGAGAGATACAGAATTAATGACTTCCCAAGGATGGGCGGTGACAGTACACGTGGATTCTGAAGATATTCTTTGATTGCCTCGAACGCTTGCTGACAGTCTTGACTCCATTCAAAATTAGTACCTTTCTTCAGTAGCTTGAAAAGAGATTCACAGGTGGTTGTGAGCTTGGAAATGAACCTGCTGATGAACTGTACCTTCCCCAAGAAACTCCTTACTTCCTTCTCCGTCCTAGGTGGTGATATCTCCATGATAGACTGTATCTTGGAAGGGTCTACCTCGATTGCTCTTTAAGTGATGAGGAATCCCAACATTTTTCCAGCTGTTACCCCAAAAGTGCATTTTTTAGGGTTAAGACATAGTTTGTAATTCCTAATCCTCTCAAAGAACTTTTGGAGTGCTCCATGGTGTCCTTCCCTTTCCTTTGATTTGACTATCATATCGTCGACATACACCTCGACCTCTTTGTGCATCATGTCGTGCAGCAGTGTTGTTGCCATCCTCTGGTAAGTGGCTCCAACATTCTTCAATCCAAACGGCATTACTCGGTAGCAGTAGGTTCCCCAAGGTGTAGTAAAGGTGGTTTTCTCTCTATCCTCAGGAGACATAAGGATTTGATTGTACCCAGAAAATCCGTCCATGAAAGATAGCAATGCATGGCCTGCGGTGTTATCTACTAGCTCGTCTATGTGAGGTAATGGAAAGTCATCCTTTGGACTGGCCTTGTTGAGATCTCGAAAATCTACGCAGACCCTGATTCCTCCAGTTTTCTTTGGTACGGGAACGATGTTAGCTACCCATTGTGGATATTCGGTGACTATGAGAAAACCGGCGTTGATTTGTTTAGTGACTTCTTCTTTTATCTTTAGGATCTAATCAGGGCGCATACGTCTCAGTTTCTGTTTAACTGGTTTTGCATCAGGATGAAGGGGAATTTTATGCTGAACAATTTCAGGGTCTATTCCAGGCATGTCCTCGTAAGACCAGGCAAAAACATCTTTGTATTCTTTTAGCAAAAGGATTAGTTTTTCACTTTCTTGAGGGGATAGTGCGGTACCAATTTTAACCATTTTGGGCTCGTTTTCAGAGCCTATGTTTGCTGTGATTATTTCCTCAGAAAAAGGTTTAGCGTGCCTTTCTTCTTCTCTTTCGATGAATTCTAGAATTTCTTTTGAAATTTCTTCCTCAAAATTTGGTTTGTCGGAATCCACACAATTGATCATAGGCAAAGTGAAATACTCTAAATCTTCCTTCTCATTGCTAAATTTATCAAAAGACATTTCAGAGTCGAACTCAAAGTAAATGTTATGCCTTGGTTCTTTGACCAGGTTTTCCTCACTAGACTTAGTAGTTTCAAAAGATGAAAAGCTTGACTCGGACTGAGTCGACTCGGAGTCGGAATCGGAATCAGAACTAAGATTAGCGCTTTTCATTTTGTATTTCAGAGTGTGTTCCACGGTCCAGTTAGGGTAAGCCCCTTTTTCAGCATCCACAATTAGTTCAGAGCAGTCTTTTTCATCCCCAAGGTTGATCACCAGCACTTCACTGTCACCTTGATTCGCACTTTCATCATTGTCACCTTGCAAGTCTTGGAGGGCCATTTGATTTGCTATCGCTGTTATTTCTTCCAATTGAGCTTCAATCTCTGCTTCATCACTGTTGTCGACTCGTCGTGTGCTAACAAAGCCCCACCAATTACCAAAGCTATCTGTGATGGGGTGGATCACCCTTATTTCATTGTTGGTGACCCCCTCATCAAAGAGTAGGTTTAGTGATATTTCGTCTAGTGGGTCATTGTCGACAGACTTTTCTTCCTTTGCCTCTTCAGTTTCGAGGTTGTTGACCTCGTCTATTGGCCAATAATCATCGGTAGGTGCATAGGGGTTATAAAAATAGATTGGAATCCTGCGAAGCCCTTCTTCTTCGATCAGGTCTTCTACTTCTTCCTCATAAACCGTTCCAGCGAACATGACGTGGTTGTCTTCAATGATAGCCACCATAGGCTTTGGTTGATTTACTGGAGTGATGTATTCGGAGGGGTTGAAGTCTTCAACAGCAAAGTGGAGCGGACCAGACAGCTTGGTGACAACTTGAAAGTGCGAATCAGACATGAACAGTGATGCAGTCATTTTTCCTGAAAAGGTTTTTGCTTTAGTTAGATTGATTAATCTTACCTATTGTTTATTTGACTTAGAGAGATTCCTAAGGTTTAACCTGCAAAAAAGAAACTTTACAATATACGCATATACATTGGGTGTGAGGAAGAACTTGGAAGTAAAATGCAAGTAGGTTCCTAGCCTGTAGGTTCCTGTCTTAGTTTGATAAGTTCTATGGCTTTCTAAAACATGCAAGGTTTTGGTAGTCTCAGGGTGCTCCGTTGTCAAAGGGCACCAATCCTCTCACCAGCCCATCATAGGCGGTGATTGGGTGATTTCCTTTTTGATATACCACTAGGTACGAGTGACTGTGGAGTTTGCTGGAACCCCCGACATAGCCCGTGTCATGCCGGGTGTGGGCAGCATGCCCTTCGGAGGGGAAAAGGATTTCGTTCCTTCCCCTGCCGTTTGCGGCCCATTTTCTTGAAAAATCGAGGGAGCGCGAGCGCCGGTGCAAACGCTCGAAAATACAGAGTCGCCACTTGAGTTTTGAAGGTCCGACACTCAAGGAACCGTATTTCGAAGCACCTGCCGCGCTATTTGATTTGAAAAAGTGAAGGAAACCAGTCCGTCATAACCATATATGGGTTCGGGAGTCAGGTTACGAGAGGGGAAGGGTTTTATGGTACCCCTCTCGCCCAATCCGGAGATCGGTCTCTACTTAGGCATTTTTATGAAAACCTTTGTGATTCTTCTTCTTTTAATCGACTTTAGCCAATTAGGGCGAGGGAACAGTTAATCGGGGATTAAAGCTGTAACAGTTTGCAGGATGTGATCAAATAATGGCATGGATGGACAGTATGATGAAAAATAAATGAAATGAACTTGAAACAGTGATCAGATGCCAAAACCAGGCTCGGGGCAAATTTGCCTGCACGATGATCAACTTGCATGCCTGAACAGATCTGCATACAAGTCAACCATCGCGCGAGACACACTGACTCTCACGCGAGCATTGTCATCTCACCACAGTCCCAAAATCATCCCCTTCTGGGCTCTGGAAGGACCAGCGCACACCCAGGAAGCAAACCAAGCAGTTTATTGAAAGACTTTAAAATACTAATTATTACACAATACTCCAAGCAGGAGCCAAATGAATTGAAACACAACCCCTAAACAGTTGGGGTATCAAAACAAGGACCAAGGGCCTAGTTACCCATGCAAGGGCCATTCATGGAGATCACAGGACTGTCGCGCGACAGAGACTGAGTCTCGCGCGACATTCCTGACTGGACTTCCAGGAATTGTTTTGCATGCTTGGGGTCCTGAGACAGATTCAGGAGATCCCAAGGGCATTCCAAACTATTTAGAGCAAATAAACTAGCTACTGTATTTTGTTTTTGCATGCATAACAGTGATCTAAAAATCAAAATGAAATACAACCGGCATGAACATATTGCAAAACAGAAAAGGGGTAGCCTCCCTTCCCCACGAGGTCCATTCTCTTGCTGACACAAGTGTCGCGCGAGTATAGGGGACCGTCGCGCGAGGGTGTAGCTGCCACGAATTCTTGTAACTTTGCTGGCTTTAGGACCAGGGCATGGTACTGATTACCAGCCTTGGTCCTGTCAGCCCCCCTCAGGGATCAAAACAGAAACAGGTTAAACATTATACCTTTGCTTGGAAAGGGTTTGGGAATGGATTGATTTGATTGGAATGGCCTTTGCTACCAAGTGTGCATGAACACACCAAGTTCAGAAGATTAGGAAGTGGTTTGAGGGTTAGTGACTTTGTGCTAGCTAGAATTTGCCTTGCAAAATGACTTAGTGGATTTCTTAGTCAATTTTTGGAACCCTTAACATGGAAGATGAAGGGGGGTATTTATAGGGGGATGTAAGGGCTAGTTAGGGGCCAAACAAGGCCTTGGGACCAGCCACCAAGGCTGGTCACAACTTGGTTGTGAGGCTAGCCAACAAGGTGAGAGAGTGGTTGGGAGATTGCATGGGGTTAGAACCTGCCAGCACGCCGTTCAGCTGAGGAAAACGGGGTTCCAGCCCATGGGGACCCATGTGCCAAGCAATCATCACAAGTCCAGCTGGATTCTGTGATAGGGACAGGAGGGAACCATCGTGCGAGGGTTCGGAAGCGTCGCGCGAGGGTCAACAGTCAACAGTTTGACTTTGACTACACGTGGCAAGCTAATTAAGTGTCGCACGAGGGACACAAAGGCTCGCGCGAGGGTCAACTCTGGCTCTAGGGTTTGACTGAAGATTCTGGAAGGTTCAAAAGGTTTCAAGCAAGGTTTCTAAGCGTTCCAAGTCTAATCCATTCCCGATCCAAGCTCTGTTTGATCCGATTTCATCATCGGGGAAACAAGAAAATCGCAAAACGAAGTAAAAAGATTGGGAGACCCAGATTGGGGTGTCTACACCGGGATATCAGGTGAACTCAACGGGTTGCCCGCTCGATGCATATGATAAATGAATTAAACAAGGCATGTATTAGTCTTATGTTGAACTTTTTGGTTATGGCTCTCATATCCCCAGCAGAGTCGCCAAAAACTGTAGACACCTCCCAAACGGGGCATCGCCATACAGATTGATCATGTTTGTTCGCTCGTTTGATTGCTTGCTTGGTAAACCAAGATCATGGACATTCCCATGGCTAGGAACATCGCCACATGATAGCGGTTATCATCAAAACAGAGTCGCCATCCAGTTTATTAAAACTGGGAAAACAGATAGAGATTCTGGATACGGGAGCCAAAAATACAATAAGGGGAAGGTGTTAGGCACCCCTCTTTGCCCAGTCGTGAGACTGGCCCATAATCGTTCAACATAAGACGTGTAGATGCTTTGTTTAATTTCAACACATAGTCTGTTTATTTATTCCTTTAAACAGTAAGTAAAGTGAGCCAGTGCGATAAGTAAAGCATGCGTCAGAAAGCAAAACAAAACAAAATGTCCCAGGGAGATGGATCCCGCGGCCGGTGAATGGATGTCACGGCCGAGGGATCCTCCTGGTTTGATGTACCGGCCGAGGGATCGAAGCCCCGGTCGGTGTTCTTCCTCACACTAGACAGAAAGATTAACAGATGATCAAAACGCTACGGTTAGTCAGAAATACAGTAAATGAGACAAATCAGAGGTCGTTGGGCCTCACCACCTTGATCCCTCAGTTGCTTGATTGCTTTGGATTGGGCGTGATTGACTGATTGCTTGATTGAAAACCCTAGGGTTAAGGTTAGGGTTTGAACTTCGGGGTTTGATCGCCGGATTGACGGCTGCCTTCGGGAGGTTAGGACTTTTGAGGAGTGGGTTTGAGAGAGTATTTTGGCAGAGTTTCGAGGCTTGAGAGAGTGTGTACTCTAATGAATTTCGTGTGTTTATTTTCGGAGTCCAAAGGCCCTTTATATAGGCAATTGGTGACTCACTCCGGCCAATCAAATCACGAGATGGCAATTGCAGTTGCAATGCATCTCTAACTCTACGTCGTAATCTCTGAGCGTAGCCCGAACGCATCGGGAAGGTAGTATAGTTGGATCAAACGTCTAACAGAACACGTTCCAGAGTCTGGAAAAAGGTCGATCTGGCGGCCGAGTAAAGGATGTCACGGCCGAGGAATGGATGTCTTGGCCGAAGGATAGATCTTGCGGTCGAGGGATTGATCTCTTAGGGAGATTTTGCTAGCAACAGGTTGCTCGGGTGAGGAAATGATGTTAGGGCCGTGGGATCGATGTCACGGCCGACAAATGGATTCTCCTAGGCTTCTGTGTTTCTGTCTGAAAGGCTGTATGGCTCTGAATTGGGTCCTCTAAGTGGCTCAAAATTCTTACCGAAAGTCCTAAGGTTCTCAAGGAAGCAATCAGCAATCACTGTATCTATTTCATCATCGGAATGGTCCCAAATGAGACTTGAAATAATCGTTAGGCCAAATTGGGGTGTCTACAAAATGCACTCCCCTGGTTTTATCTCATCCGATTCTCACAAAATCATCCATAATATCTGATATAGACGTAATCTCAAGCTTTAATAAAAAAATTCTGCTTCTAAATGTTCGACCTAGATTTTGACTCCGAGGTTATTCCAAATATCAGCACCGGAGATCTATCTAAGTTGTCTTCCAGCTTCTGCATCTTCCAATCTGGGTTTCGATACCCATAAACAAAAATACCCAATCTAGGTTGCCAATTAGGAGGTGGTCAACCATGGGTTTTAAAGCTCGGCACTTTCTCAAATGCTGCTGATCAAAGCTGTAGATGAAGGCCGTTTGAATAGGGTACTCGACTGGGTTTTCTCCTAGTCCTCTTCCATTTAGACAAGTTCTACCAGATTCAAGTGTTCAAGAGCTCTATTGCTCGAAGATCTCGCATGGAACAAGAAACCCAAACTCTACCATGGGTTTCGAGTGGGCATCATCCGCGCGGGTGCTGCAATAATCAAATGGAAGGGCCTTCTCTTCTTGATGAAGGTATGTTGGATTATTGTCTAAATTCGAGCTTTGTAAACTCGACCTTGCTGCTCCAAAATCGAGCCTTCGTTTGATGGGGGCTAAGCCTGGTTGCTCTGAGTTTGTGCAACACACGTACTCAAGGGGACTAGTTTTGGTGTTTATTGCAATATAAATGGTTTACTCTAAATTTAGTGGTTTAATGGTGGAAACTGGAATCTGTTTGTGGGCTGGTTCGATTACCACTGAATTGTTGAATTCTCTCTTCGGAGAAGATGAGCGTGGGGTTTACCCCCCTTGTGAGACTAGGCTGATAGTCCACCAATGTGGTTTGGTGGTATTCAAAACGGTGGGCTGAAAAGTGTTGCTTTGACCACTCATCTAAAGCTGCTGCATGGGACAATGTTTGAATAATGGAAGTGATGTGAAGCCCACACCTCATATTGCTTCGAGAGGTGCTTTTGTCCCCTCCCCTGACACACCCCCCTCCCGATCCCACCTCTTCCTTTTCCGTTTTAACCCCAACACCTCCACCCCTTCCTTTTTTTCAGTTTTAATATTTCTTTCTTTCTTTCTTTCTTTTTATTCTTTATTTTCTAATTTTCAATTCTTTTCTTTATTTGTTTCCTTTCAACGAGCACCCTAAAATTTATTATTTAGTTTCAGGACTCTGTTAGAGTGTCCATTAAAAGGCCTTGAAGTCAAAAATGTATTACGATCATTTAGGATGAAATGATCAGAAAAATAACATTTTTGCACCGATTCAAACAGATTGAAAATTGAAACACTTATTTTTTTACTATATTTTTTAATATATATATATAGGGGAAAAAAACAGTCGGATTAATATTTAACTATATTTTTTAATATATAAACGGTGTAAAAAAAGAAGTGTTTCAATTTTCAATCCGTTTGAACCGGTACAAAGATTTTATTTTTCTGATCATTTCATCCTAAATGGTCGTAATAAATTTTTGGCTTTAAGACTTTTCAATGAGCACCCTAAGAGAGCTCGAAATTTAAATAAAAAGTTTTAAGGTGCTCGTTGAAAGGCCTCCTTAGAGCAAAAAATTTACTACGACCATTTTGGATGAAATGATCAAAAAAATATCTTTGTACCGGTTCAAACGGATTGAAAATTGAAACAATTATTTTTTTACACCGTTTATATATTAAAAAATATAGTTAAAAATTAATCCGACTGTTTTTTTCCTATATATATATTAAAAAATATAGTTAAAAAAATAAGTGTTTCAATTTTCAATCCATTTGAAACGGTGCAAAGATGTTATTTTTCTAATCATTTCATCCTCAATGGTCGTAATAATTTTTTGGCTCAAAAGCCTTTCAATGGGCACCCTAAGATAGCTCTGAAGCTAAATAAGGAGTCTTAAAGTGCTCGTTGAAAGATCTTAGAGTCAAAAATTTACTACGACCATTCAGAATGAAATGATCAGAAAAATAATATCTTTGTACCGGTTCAAACGGATTGAAAATTGAAACACTTATTTTTTTACACCGTTTATATATTAAAAAATATAGTTAAAAATTAATCCGTTTGAATCCGACTGTTTAATGAATACACTTATTTTTCAAATGAATCCAACTGTTTTTTTCTTCTTTTTTTCCTATATATATATATTACAAAAAAATAGTTAAAAAAATAAGTGTTTCAATTTTCAATCCGTTTGAATTGGTGCAAAGATGTTATTTTTCTGATTATTTCATCCTAAATGGTCGTAATAAATTTTTGGTTTCAAGGCCTTTCAATGCACACCCTAAGAGAGCCCTAAAACTAAATAATGAGTCTTAGGGTCTACTTGGATGCCACAATAGAAAGGGGTATTGTAATATACACCCTTCTAATACGTGGGCCCTCCTCTATGGCATGATTTGGCAAGCCAATAACCGGGGGATATCTTAATACCCTCTCCTCCATAACCCCCCCTAATACCCCCTTAGGGGGACTTACACATGGCTAGGGTGGGAGCCGGCAATGTGGAATCCCCCCTTATAATACCCCCTCTCTCTTCCATTCAACTACAAAACAACATTATCCCCCATTTTATACATCATCCAAACCAAGTATTATTTAATCCCTCCGTCACATCAATGTGGACCCGTCCTTCTTACATAATACCCCCTACTATCCAATCCCCCATTCTTACATAATACCTCCAAACCTAATACCTCATCCAAACGAGCCCTTAGGGTGCTCGTTGAAAGGCCTTAGAACAAAAAATTCATTATGACCATTTAAAATAAAATGATAAAAAAAAATACGATCTTCGCCTTGGTTCAACTGAATTAAAAAATGAACCACTTAATTTTTGAATTATATTTTTTAATATAGAAAGGGTGTATTTATAGAAATTAAATAAATAAAATAAAAGTAGTTAAATAAAGAAAGAAATTAAAAGGGCGGGGTACAAAGAAGAGGGGTAATTCTGGAAAATAGGTGTGGGGTCCGGGGGGGTGGTGTCAGAGGAGGTGGGAAAAGCAATTTACTATTGCTTCACATTGCTGCTACATGTTCTCAGATTAAGACTGACCCGAAATGGTAAGTGGGTTGTGGGCCGCATATCAACTGGGCCTATACTGCCTAATTTCATGCCCAGTTTAGTTATTGGGCACATATTGCCCAATTTGGGGCTCAAATGCTGTGCAACTTGTTGTGGAGCTCCATAAATTACATGATTCTTTGTTTCGCTGGCCTAGTTCTTTAGCGTAGTGTGGTGAGACTGGGGTTATCTTTGACTAGATTGGTGGTCATGCTCTGATCGAAAGGGGTAGCTTGCGAGCTGTCATCGATTAGATTGGTAGTCGTGCTCTGATTGAAAGGGATAACTTCGAGGGCTGTCATTGATTAGATTGGTGGTCGTGCACCGTTTGAAAGGGGCAGGTTGGTTTCACTTGCAGATCGAGTGGCCACTTTTCGGTGGTTATGCGCTGTTTTGGTTCTTGATTTGTCTCGCTTTTAGTTTATAGCGAGCCTAGGGGATTAGGTTAAGGGTGTAGTAGTCTGGATGGAATGAGCGTGGTATGCAGGGTACTTGGGAGGGTAACCTTGTCAGATGCCGTCATCTCCAGTTCGAGCCTCTTCTCAGTGCCTAACCCTCTGTAGTAGTTGTTCTTTAGAAGTGGGTTTTATGCTTGTTACTCTGGGTTTGGTTGGAGTATTAGTATCTTCGATTGCTTATCTCATCTCTGGAGTCTGTGGTCATTGGTAATTGGTTGAGAGTGGGTTGATTTCTGGCGAGCCTTAGGTTTGGATGAGGGAGTATTAGGCTGGATGGAATGGGCGTGGTATGCAGGGTGGGGCCCCTTGTCGGATGCTGTCATCTCTGGTTCGAGCCTCTTCTTGATGCCTTGTTCCTCTGAAGTAGCTGCTCAGCCTCCTTGATGCCAATTTGCTCTGTTGCTGCAAGTCCTCAGTGATAGTTCTCTTTTGGTCATTTTTTACCGTGACTATTTATTTTATTTCCTAACTTGGCGGGATGTGCCAAGTAGTAGTTCGCTTTTATGTTATTACTTCTCGTATCATTACATGTCATGCCCCATTGTACTATCCTTCTGCTTAGATGGATAGTGCAACGGGGAAATGATCTCATCACACATGGCACTTTTGTTATTTTACGTATTCTATCCTACTCTCCATGCGGATTGTGCATGGGTATCGCACTTTTTTCAATCTCTTTTTTTTTTCCTTTTCATTTAGTCCTGGGGTATGTCTCTTGTACGCTGTACATTCGGTTAACCTTTTTTAATTTCAAGCTAATTTACCCAAAAAAAAAAATTAACAAATGCATGTTCCCAACGTAATTTATAACAATGTAGCTATGCATTTGTTAACCCCATTAGACAAGCATGTTTATGCTTCACACTTTTTCCCACGTGTAGTATCAATGGAGTCGAGCCTTCGCTATCTTAAAGCTTTTCGTGTCCATTACAATTGGGTTTTTCCAGCTATTCTCAATACCCTGTGAGCAATTGGGTTTATGAATAGTTGGTTGAGTGATCAATACCCTGAGAAGCTTCGTAACGTGGATTGATTTTCCCAGGTTTATGGAGAGAACAAAATCTATTGGTTCCATGGCATATTGTTCCTTTAGCTCCTCAATTCTCAGCGAATTTTTTTTTTGAAAGGAGTCGCATTGAATGGGGTTACAAGTGCATGGAACCAGCTTAGCGGCGACGGTGGCGGCGACGGTCAACGACTTCTGCCCTTCAACTTGCAGCGGGAACGAGTTCAAGTTGGTGCGGCGGGTCTATCTCGAGAGTTGCTCTACCCATACCTGGCCTCTCTCCTTGGCCAGTCCACCCACCCTCATGAGTGTGATCGATAGGTTCGGCTCCGGCGTTTTGGTTCTAGGCGACTTTTTTGTTTTTTATGTTTTGTATTTTTTTTTTGGTTATTTTGGTTTGTTGTTTTGTATTTTGGACCGGTAGTGTCCTTTTTATAATGATATATAATATGATATGTTTTTGAGTTAGCACTTTATTAGTTGACCATGAGTTGATTTTTTTTTTTTTTGGTAAACATTGATCCAACGTAGTTGCTATTTTTGTCTGGAAGACATAGCAAAAATTCTCTCATATTTATATTTTTTTTAGCTCAAGAACATGCACCTTTTGTAATCAAATATAAGGATAAGTGTGTTGCATGATTACTAAAATACCCTTTCAGCAAAACTAGTGAAAGTTTACTTATAACTAAAAGCTAGTAAAACTTTTCTCCCTAATTATTACTCTCATTTCTCTTTCTATCTCTCTCCTCCCAAATGAAAAATCCCAAACCAAATAAGCTCGGGTACCCTATGAAAGTGCCTAAAATCCTAAACCCTAGGGTACGCTATGAAAGTGCCTAAAACCCTAAACCCTAGGACCCTATGAAAGTGCCTAAAATCATAGGGTACCCTATGAAAGTGCATAAAATACTACTAAAACCCTACAATAAGAAAGTACACCATAAAATCCTATGAAAATGCCTAAACCGTAGGTAGGGTGCCCTATCGTAGGGTAGTTTTGTCCGTGAAAACATGTTTTGACCTTATGGCTCAATAATTCAAAAAGTTGAAGGATCTTCCCTAAAAATTATTTTGTGGGCGTCATTTCCTCGGAGAGCTGATAATGCCGAAACCACTTTTGTTCTTACCGAAACCCTTTTTGTTCCTACAGAAACTCATTCATTGCATGACTTAATTACCCTCCACTACACCACTTGCTTTACGAAAATGCCCCTTGAAATCCATAAGATTATTTTATGTTCCTTTTTGTTTTCTTGCACCCATCAAAAGCTTCATAGCTTATTCAACGGAGAGATGGATGAGTTGAGGTAAATTAATTATTCTTTTTTCATAACTTTGACAACTCTATCTTATGTTCTCTTTTTTATTTTCAGGTAGTAATACTTTACTTCCAAGTACGTCCAACATATGCGTAACGGAGTTTTTGTGTGGAGACTAAAGTAATACAACTTGAATTATTATTATTTTTGTTTTGATTCTCTATTTCATCATTTTTTTTTAAATTTTCAAGTTGTGGTGAGGAAGGTGTGAGAAGACTAGAGTATGCATAACGGAGTTTTTATGCAAAAACTAGAGTATTATCATTTTTTATGTTTAATTCTTCTAAATTAGCTCGTGTTTGTTAGATGGGTTGCTCGTGAATTGATGAAAACATGGAATAGGAAAACATTGATGTTTAATTTTTGTTTGCTTGTCTTCTAAAATTAGCTCTTGGGTTGCTCGTGATTTGATGGAATTTGCATTTTGCTTGAAACATGGAGCTAGAAAACAGGCCTTGCACGTATGCGATTTCAAGGGATATTTTTGTAAAGTAAGTGGTGTAGTGGAGGGCAATCAAATCATGTAATAAAAGAGTTTTGACAGGAACAAAAAGAATCTTGACAGAAACAAAAAAGGGAAAATTACCGACAGGAGGCGTGGACCAGGCTTATTTACCATCTGATGGACTCCACTCTCCAAATTACCACTCTCATGACACAAGGGAAAATATTCACCAAGACATGGTGTGCCAAGTTGAATTGACAATTATACCCTTACTTATGTATCAGTAAAAAACCCTAATCCCATTTCTGTCCCAATGTTTCCCTCTGCTCCTCTCTCCGTCTCTCTGCCTCTCCCCGCCTACCATTTCTAGGGTTTCTCTCTCTCTCTCTCTCTCTCTCTTTCTCTGCGTGGGTGGGTGGGTGGGTGTGTCGATACAATTGTTCTGATGTGTATCTTGCAGATGTTGGCGAAGAAGGTAGAAACATTAAACAAGGCCGCAATGGAAGTTGGCCGAAAAAATGAGGAGAGAAGTAGCTACCATGGAAAAGGAAGTTGTTACGAATTGTGATGTGTAGACACCCCAATTTAGGCTTTTCAAAATTCCTTGACTTGTGGCCCGGAGGCTCCCCGATGATGACTTTGGATTGAAACAAGCCTGGTATCGATCGGAACATTGCTCCTTGGAAGATTGAAGAAGGATTAAAAATGGTTAAAAATGTTTTCAAGCGCTTGGGAGCAATCCTAAGCGCTCAAAACTATTTCACAAAACCTCTGGCCTGACTCTTTCTCGAGCGCTCGAGAGTGAGGTCCCAAGCGCTCGGGAGTAATCCCAAGCGCTCGAGACTTTTCTGTTGCCCAATGCATGGCTGTATCACCCACTCACTTTGCAAATCATCATTACAGCCACTTTCAGCCCGCCGATGGCTCATTCCACACTCAACCTCTGGTAGGAAGATATTCAGGCCAAAGATTTACCCATTAAACAAATGTTTTATCAAAACCATTTGATTTTCAAAAACCATTGGATGTTTTGCCTATAAATATGCCTGGCTTTTCAGTTAAAGGAGGGGAGGAGACCACGAAATGATCATCCCAGAGCACCCTTAATCTCTGCTCTCTTTCTCTCTCTAGCCAAAGATCAAAAACCTCCAAACTCTCTTCCAAATTTCAAAGGTTTTGCAAAATCACCAAGGAAAAGGGCAGGAAATCCAGATTACCCATCTGATCTCTTGCACTCTCCTCACTCCGCCCACATTTCAAAGGCACACCAAGGAGCAAGGTTCAAGGAAAAGGTAGAACTCTTACCTTTGGTCATAACTAAAGGGTTGTTCTTCCCTTCTGAGGGGGGTCTCTCAGCCTGACCCAGTCTTCAATACTGGGTGCATGGTTGGGAGACCCTAGTGTAAAAACAAGAGCAATGGGGCACAAGAAAATATTTTCACAAAACCCTTACTGGAACTACTCCCAAGCGCTCGAGAGTGCTCCTGAGCGCTCGGGACTGTTCCAGGTCTCATGCATGGCCCCCTTTGTGACACAGTAAGTTAGAAATGATGTGCTGATCTTAAATGAATGGTTTCGTTTTGGCATGCATGCACAGAAAGCCATTTTTCCTCAAAATAGAACCATTTTCTTACAAAGATTTCATGGAAGAGCAAGGCTCCTTTTGTTTAAAGTTAAAAGAATCAGTCATTTCAGAGAAACATAAAAACAAGGGCCTTTGCATGTCAAGATGGAACCATTTCCTATTTGAGAGTAAGCTGGTATGCAGCTCACTCCCAAGCGCTCAGAACCATTTTAGAGCGCTCGGGAGTGCATGCATGTCATTGCTTCCCATTTCCCAGCCTGCTGTGTTACCTGGTCTCTGCATGCATTAGTGTGGCCTGTTGCTCTTTTAAATTTGTAGATCTAGCCTTGTTAAGGCAGGGATGCATGATTTGAAAGATTGAAAGCTTAGCTCTTTCAAGTCCTCTGCTGAGCCAGTAGTGTGCTTAATATTCATTTCAGTTCCTATTTTAGCATTGTATCCTGTCTGTGCTAACAAAGCTTGCAGGTTGGGTATCAGAACTCCCAAGCGCTCGGGACTTCTCTCGAGCGCTCGAGAGTGAAGTCAGTGATAGATCCTCAGTTTCTGTAATCATGCATTTTGCTCACTTTCATCTAATCATCCACTGTACAACTGCACATGCATGCAATTCTTACTTGTTATAACTGTGGATACTTGCTAAATGATCTAATGAAACAAAATCCCCTTTTGAAAAATCCCACAAACGTTTAGTAGAGACCGATCTCGAATCGGGCGAGGGGGTGCCGTAAAACCCTTCCCCCCTCGTAACATGGCTTCCGAACCCTTGAAACTGATCTCTGGTTTTCAACTTCAAATCAATTGGTTTTCCAAACGAAACGGTTTCTCGGATGATATACCGCAAATCTGGGTGGCGACTCTTCAAATCAAACCAAAACGACTCTTCAAACGGCGTATTTCTCTTCAAAGCGGCACCAAGAACAAAACAAAAAGAGCGACATTCGTATTTTTCTTCTTCGAGAGCGGGAAAAATATAATTTTCGGGCATAGCAGCCCACAGTGGCGACTCTGCTGGGGACGTTTAATTAATACTTGAGAAAAAGTTGGTTTGTTGATAAAACGGCCCGCTTTTCTTGAATGTCAGTTAAACTAGTGAGCCAGGCTTGAAAAACGTTTGTGGGATTTTCAAAAGGGATTTTGTTTCATTATTTATTTCTTGTATGTATATATCTTGTGCAACCCCGCTGTTGTGTTTCGGCAATCCTACCCGGCTTGCCGGTGATGGGGAATCCCGGAATGCTCAGCAACCCTCGACCGTGATGAGTCATCTCTACCGTTTGTACCATTATTGGGTGTACGCTCAATAGTGGGAGGTATACTTTGACTCTAGTCCGGGGAACCCTCTTCAAGCCAAAACCAGCCTTTATACATGTTTAGAAAGCAATAGAACCTTCCAAACTAGGAC
The DNA here is from genome assembly GCA_018127125.1 of Rhododendron griersonianum. Classification (NCBI taxonomy): domain Eukaryota; kingdom Viridiplantae; phylum Streptophyta; class Magnoliopsida; order Ericales; family Ericaceae; genus Rhododendron; species Rhododendron griersonianum. The sequence continues at coordinate 27,936,403 of CM030792.1, read as the reverse complement.
AGGAATCCGCAGGGTAGGATTATATGCTATATCCTGCCTATATGTTACTGCTTTCTGCATCTCATCGTGCATCTCATTCATATCATGCCGTCATGCTGTCCGTCCAATTTCGTGTCATAATCTCACTCGCACGGCCTGTAGAAGGTTGCCGAGGCCCGATGATGAATTGTGCACCCCGGTGTACGTTGTTTAACTACATGAGTCCTTAGAATAAGGAGACTTTGGGAAATCAGGATGTTACTAAGTCCTTGACTAATGCCTAATCGAAATTTCAACAGAGAACGAAGAATAACAAGGAAAACGGCGCCGTGATGCCACTTTACTTACACCACCTTGGCTAATGACACAGTGTCACTGACACCACGATGGTTGGGGTATCACGCCGTCTATACTAAGTTATTCCGAGTTCAAAATTGAGAATTCGAATGAGGACTAGTCGAATACTTAGTTCATTTTGACATCTCTTAGAATTTGTCGTTCTGAACGAAGGATACACCCTAAAAAGAAATTCTGAGGAATTAGGTAACCTTCGAAAGGCTGTAATCTTATCCCGCTTGCACATCACACCTTGCATCTTTCGCTTTCTTTTTGTGTCTCATATAAAACTCTGAGACTCGCTTGCGCAGTCTTCGCGAGGTTGCCAAGACCCAATGAAGAGTCACGCAGTCTATGTGCGTGTTGTCTAAACTACATGAGTCCTTAGAACAAGGAGACTTTGGGAAATCAGGATGTTACTAAGTCCTTGACTAATGCCTAATCGGAGATTCAACAGAGAATAAGGAATAACAAGGAAAACGGCGCCGTGATGCCGCTTTACTTACACCACCTTGGCTAATGACACAGTGTCACTGACACCACGATGGTTGGGGTATCACGCCGTCTATACTAAGTTATTCCAAGTTCAAAATTGAGACTTCGAATGAGGACTAGTTGAATACTTAGTTCATTTTGGCATCTCTTAGAATTCGTTGTTCTTAAACAAAGGATACACCCTAAAAAGAAATCCGAGGATCAAGGCAACCTCGTGTGGAAGATACTCGATCATTCTTGGAAAATCAGAGTCGATGACGGTGACGATGATGCACATTTTCTAAAAACCTATGCACGTATTTCATGAAAATAAAAAAATAATAATAAAACAGGAATCGCGTCTGAGCACGGTTTTTGCTTTGCTGTCAGTACTGAGCAATTGGGCCGAAGAAGAAAGACACCATACCCTCCTGGACCAGACCCTTGGGACAGAGATTGGAACGGCTTCGACTTCAAGCAGTCTCTGTCGGTACATCAAATTTGAGGGAGGAGATGGATCTATTGGTCGGGAACCTGAACCCAAATACCGGCAATCCAAATCCAAACCCAAATGGAGGTAACCCAAACGAGGGCAACCCAAACCCAAATACCGGCAATCCAAACCCAAACCCAAATGGAGGTAACCCAAGCGGGGGCGAACCGAACCCAAATCCTAACCCCATCCGTAATCCTAACCCCATTCCTAACCCCAGTCTGGAAAACTTGTACGGAGGAATGGGACAGATAAGGGAAGGTATCCAACATCTTGGGGAGCGCACTGATAACCAAATCGCTCAGCTTATGATGATGATCACAGGGGTCGCACGACGCCTCCCGCCACTGAACCCGAATCCGAATCCTAACCCAATCCCGAATCCGAATCCTAATCTCAACTTAAACCTCAATCCTAACCCGAACCCGATGCCGAATCTGGAACAGCTGACTGTTGAATTGGAAACCCCGCAAAACCCCGAGATGGCTGCAGTGTTGGCAAAGATCACTCTGTTGGAGGAGTCTGTGGCAAGAAATGAGAAGATAGCATCAACTGGCTTTGACATCAACAAGCTTTGCTTGTTTCCTAATGCAAAGCTTCCAGAAAAGTTCAGGCCGATCGACTTTGCTAAATTTGACGGAACAGGAAATCCAAGGGCTCACTTGACCGGATATATCGGGGCGCTCTCCATGTGGGGAGTAGAGAGGGATGCTATGGCGCAGATGTTCTCGCAGACTCTAATGGGGCATGCTTTGCATTGGTTTACCACCCTGGATGAAAGAAAGAAACGCTCATGGGAAGACATATGCGCGGCTTTTGTGGCGCAATACGATTACAACATTCAGTTGGAGGTAACCACTCGAGAGTTAGAATCAACGAAGATGGAAACAAAGGAAGCCTTCGCCGAGTTTGTAAAAAGGTGGAGGGCTAAGGCCGCACAGATGAAAGACAGGCCAAGTGATAGGGACCAAATCCGGATGATTGTCCGGAACCTCCAACCGACTCTCGCACGACACATGATTATGGCTCAAGCATGCTCGGACTTTAAGACGTTCTTCGACACAGGCTTAGCCGTCGAAGAGGCAGTTCAATTGGCGATCCTTGACAAACCCGAGCCTACGCCCAAGCCTAGGAAGGTTTTCTCCGGAAATAGCAATACCCTGTTTGGCAACTCGAACTACACTAACCTCCCGAACTCTTTCTTAAACACAGCTCAGACCGAGCCCGTCAATCAGATTGTGACCCAAGTCAGTCAACCCCGTGCCCAATCCCGCGCCTTTGCTCAATTCTCAGCACCCCTCTCTGCTGTGCTCGAGAAATTGGTCAAAGATGGTATGCTTAAACCACTTGCCCCTACTCCTCTACCACAAAAACTCCCCGCATCCCACAACCCAATGCCTTCCACCAGGGCCCGGGCCATTCAACCGACAATTGCTTCCGCCTACGCCATGCCATCCAAGATCTCATAGACAATAAGACTATCCCCACACCACCACAAAAACCAAACACCGTCTCAAACCCACTCCCAAAACACACTAACGCCCGCACCAACCATATCTCCCTAGACCATCCCTTTGACCCGAGTCTCTACATCCTCCCTACCACCCAACCCAAACCAATTGTCGAGTTGCCAACCGAGGATACCGTCTGTGCCCTTGAAACTGTGGATTGGGATTTCCAAAGAGAGTGGGAAGAATTGGCAAGTGATTTTCTGGCAGTGGAAAACCGGGCTATCGTAACTGGAATATGGCCCGTAGCTCTCGATGCTCTCCGTGTCGCAGAATTGGAACAGGGGAATTGGAGGCAAGAATTCGAAGAAGTGTTGACCGAACCGCTGGATGGGTACTCCCTGTTTGCTCTGCTTTTGGAGCCAGAACCGATAGAGGAAGAGGATGAATGGGCATGGGAGCCCGAACCCAATGGGTGGCTTTGGATGGATGATTCCGACCCGTTAGACGAGACGTCATTGGCATACCTTTTCCTAGAGGAAGAAGTTCGTGAAGAAATGGACCTTATGAATCCCCGCATGTTTTCGGGGCTTACTGTCGGCGCTATCATCAACATTGCTAGAGGATCCGACGCTCTGGACCATATCATGGATCAGACCTTCATCCCACAGGAATACATTATTGGGGAGCACCTTCCGCGGCCCATAGTCGGAATCCCTGATGAGCCCGCTATCTGTGTACTGGACCCTGAAGATCTGTGGGGAAAATCTGAATTGGTGAATGTGTGGATTGATGGCGAGGAACTGACCGTCAACAGAGCCATGATAGATGAAGGTTCTCTGCAGATCAACAACAACAACAACAGTAACGGCAACAACAACAACAGTGGTAACAACAACGTCAACTTTTGGAGTTCCCTAGAGGAAGGGAATATGTGGCACGCTCTGGAGATGGAAACCCTCAACGAGACCTTGGAGAAAACTACAATTGACAAAGGAAAACGTAAGGCTGACTCTTACAACTCTGACTTCTCCAACTTTTGGGAGGGCACTTGGTGGGAGCCCATTCCTAAAACGATCAGCAATCTTACCAGGAGTGGAAGAGTGTACCAATCGACCAACCTTCAGCGGGGAAGCTCGTCCCGAGCCCCTCCGCCACGGCAGGACAACCCCGTCAACTCGGCAAACCCGAACACCCCTCAAGCTCCACAAAACAACCCTCCTAACTCCACAAACCCGCCTGTCCATCCCAACCCTTCCATAAATTCAAACCCTGATGCCTCCCAACAACAAAACCCAACAACCACCACCGACCCCATAATCCAACAGCTCCAAGAAACCCCCGTTCGTATATCTATGTGGGGAGTGTTAGCTGCATCCCGTGAGCACCGCCGTAGGCTCGTAAACACTCTTTCTAAATTCGAGGTCCCCTCTGATATAGCCCCAGAAGCTCTCGTTGCCCTCATAACCCCGATGAACCTCACCCAGCACACCCTATCGTTCACTGAAAAGGATCTCCCACCGGAAGGAGCTGACCATAACAAACCACTGCACGTAACGATGAAGTGTCTCGGAAAATGGGTCCCTGCAATTCTCATCGACAATGGTTTAGCCATCAACGTGTGCCCACTTCGCACCGCTTATTGCTTGGGCCTCAAGAACAAGGACTTTGCACCGTCGAATCTGGGTGTCCGCGCCTATGATAATACGCGCCGCGATGTTTTGGGGACAGTCAACTTGGAACTTGTGACGGGGAAGTTTAAAACCACTGTCGAATTCTATGTGTTAGAGATACCTGCATTGTTCAACCTCCTGCTAGGGAGGCCGTGGCTGCACAGGTCGGATGTCATGGGTGTGCCCTCAACGCTACATCAGAAACTCATTCTGGGTTTAGATTCTGGGACCCTCATCATCCATGGAGACTCAGGCATCTGTCCACACTCAGAGGACAACTCCCCACTACTAGAGATTATGCATGGAGAGGAAGACATCACCATGGGAGGCTTTGCGGTTATGACTTCAAAAGTGTGCACCATCCGGGCCGAGGACGGCTTCTTGGTAAGCTCCGCGGCGCTAGAAATTATGAAAAAGATGAAATATTTACCAGGCATGGGTTTGGGACTATATGGTCAAGGAGTCCCGGAGTTCCCTGATTTTCCCGGAAGTAACGAACGCTTTGGTCTAGGATATGAGGCCAAGAAGAGCGATCCAGCAAAAAAGTGGCGCAACCTTGCCCGGGCTCACCCAGCCGGGATTAAGCCGAAAGCGGAAGAAGCGCTGTACCAAGGAGAGCCCGAGCCCTTTGTGGATCTTGAAACGAAAATGAAGCACCCGGGGTTTGAAATCTTTGCCAACGACACTTGGGAAGAAGATGAAGTGGTAACCAAGGTAGAAGAGGTATCTGAGGCACTCGACTGGCTAGAGGCTTTTGGAGTAGGCAGTCTCCAACTCCTGTTCGAGGGTGAAGATCCGGAGGGTATGGTCGAAGATGCTGCTGTGCTGGTGCTTGGAGGGGAAGAAGAAGTTGAAGATCCTTCCAAACTCATCGTAGAGGCTGTAGGCGTTTACGATAATTGCACTCTCATACCACATGTAACTCGCACTCACAGCACCTGCACTGGGTCTGAATCTGAGTCCGACACTAGTTCATTGTCTAGCACAGAGTCGGAGTTTGTGCCTATCGGCCCTCCACAGCGTAGCTTTTCCTTTGAATTCGAGTCAACCGCTGTATTCCCCCCTTCCGAGGAGGCTGCTCATGAAATGAATGACGCTTTCGCTTACTTGCCGATTTTTGAAATAAATTGTTTAGATCCCGACGATGAAGGAATAGATCTCGATGGGGACGTCCCCAAGGAGATCCGTTCCCTCATCGATCGCGAAAATGAAAGGCATGCTCAGCCTTTAAAAGAAGAAATAATCTCTATAAATTTGGGTGATGAGGAGACCCCTCGATTGGTTCAGGTTGGTTCCGGGCTGTCCCCCGATGAGCTTCAAGAGCTCACCAATTTACTAAAAGAGTTCAAAGAAGTTTTCGCTTGGTCTCACGCGGACATGCCCGGAATCGACCCGGAGATCGTCGAGCACAGAATCCCTCTCTTCCCAGACGCAAAGCCCGTTAAGCAGAAACTGAGAAAAATGCGGCCCGATTGGGTGCTTAAGATAAAAGAGGAGCTCACAAAACAAATTGATGCCGATTTTCTAATCGTAACGGAATACCCCACTTGGGTCGCAAACATCGTTCCGGTCCCTAAAAAGGACGGAAAAATTAGAGTGTGCGTCGATTTCAGGGACCTGAACAAAGCAAGCCCTAAAGACGATTTCCCATTGCCACATATAGACATACTTGTTGATAGCACTGCAGGGCATGCTCTACTATCCTTCATGGATGGTTTCTCAGGGTACAATCAGATTCTCCTAGCTCCGGAAGACAGGGAAAAGACAACATTCATCACTGAGTGGGGGACATACTGTTATCGGGTTATGCCATTTGGGTTGAAGAACGCCGGTCCTACGTACCAAAGGGGTGCCACGACGCTGCTCCACGACATGATTCATAAGGAGGTCGAAGTATATGTCGATGACATGATAGTGAAGGGAAAGGAGCGGAAAGACCATCTCCCAGCATTGAGAAAGTTCTTGGAAAGGATTCAGAAATACAGGATGCGTCTCAACCCACAGAAATGCACGTTCGGAGTCACGGCCGGAAAGATGCTCGGATTCATGATCACAACCAGGGGGATTGAGGTGGATCCTTCTAAGATCACAGCCATTCTTGAGATGGAACCACCTCAATCCGAGAAAGAGGTCCGGTGCTTCTTAGGGAAGATCCAATTCATCAGCCGATTTATCGCCAAGTTAACATTGACCTGTGAACCACTGTTTCGACTACTCAAGAAAGATGTGAAGTTCGAGTGGAACGACAAGTGTCAGAAGGCCTTTGAAGCAGTACGGACTTATCTCCAGAATCCTCCGATCTTGATGCCACCCATCCCGGGAAAACCTTTGATCCTGTACTTGTCCGTCACGCCCTCGTCAATGGGGTGCATGTTGGCACAAGAAGGAGAAGATGGGGTTGAAAGGGCAATCTACTACTTGAGCAAGAAGATGGTGGGAAGCGAAGAACGATACACTTCATTGGAAAAGACGTGCTGGGCGCTGATATGGGCCACAAAGAAATTGAGACACTACATGCTGGCTTACTCGGTGATACTGATTTCTCGAATGGATCCCCTCAAATATCTATTCGAGAAGCCGGCACTTACCGGTAAGTTAGCACGTTGGTTACTCTTATTGGCCGAGTTTGAAATCAAGTATGTCACTCGCAAGTCAGTGAAAGGAAGAGCAGTGGCAGAGTTCTTGGCAGATTGCCCGGTTGAGGGCCCGGAACACACCGAATTTCGATTCCCCGACGAGGATGTAATGACAGCAATGGACGAAACATGGATGTTGTACTTCGATGGAGCCGCTAATCAAAAGGGTTTCGGGATTGGTATACTGCTAGTCTCACCCGAGGGATCGCACATTCCCCTCGCATTCAAGCTAAACTTCGAAGTCACAAACAACGAGGCAGAATACGAAGCATGTATCGTGGGAATGGGAGCTGCATTGGAAATTGGGGTCAAGGTACTGGAAGTTGTCGGAGATTCCAACTTGGTCGTATCACAAGCAAATGGGGAATGGAAAGTAAGGGATGAGAAAATGAAGCCGTATCATCAGCAACTCGACGAACTTATCCCGAACTTTCAGAAGGTGACTTTCACGCACGTACCAAGGATGAAGAATCGCTTCGCGGACGCACTGGCTACTTTAGCATCCATGCTGGAACTTCCAATCGGGGTAAAGCTAAGACCTGTCATGATTGAGCTGAGGGAGAAACGTGTGTACGACTATGTTATGAACATCGACGAACCAGATGATGGTCTCCCTTGGTTCCATGATATTTGAAATCTCGTCGAGAAGGGAGAATTTCCCGCGGATTCAACTAAGAAGGATCGGATCGCTTTGCAACGGCTCGCATCTCAATACATCATCTGCGGTGGGAAATTATACCGACGATCTCCGTGCGGAGTTCACAAGTTGTGTGTTCACGATGACGAGTCAAGAGTAGTAATGGAAGAGGTACATGAAGGTGTTTGTGGACCCCACATGAACGGAATGATGCTAGCAAAGAAGGTTCTTAGGTTGGGATACTATTGGTCGACCATGGAAACAGATTGCATTGAGTATGTGCGCCGATGCCATAAGTGCCAGACTCACGCCAATCTTATCCATGTCCCGCCCTCAGAGTTACACTCAATGGCGACACCATGGCCATTCTCCGCCTGGGGCATCGACGTTATTGGAAAAATCACGCCCGCGGCTTCCAATGGTCACAGATTCGTTCTGGTAGCAGTGGATTACTTCACCAAGTGGGTCGAGGCAGCCTCGTATAAGACATTGACGGCCGTTCAAGTGGCTCATTTTATCAGGCAAAACATCATTTATCGGTATGGAGTCCCTTAAGCCTTCGTGCCTGATAATGGAGTTCACTTCAAAGGAAGGGTTTTGGAACTTTTCGACGAGTTCAAAATCCAAGTGCATCATTCGACCACCTATCGGCCACAAACGAATGGGGCAGTTGAAGCAGCGAACAAAACGATCAAGACGATCCTCGAAAGGACCACTCAGTCAGCTAGGAATTGGCACGAACAATTACCGCTAGCTCTGCGGGGGTACCGGACATCTATTCGTACACCGACGGGGGCAACACCCTATTCTTTGGTGTACGGTATGGAAGCTGTTCTCCCTATCGAGCTAGAAGTTCCATCGCTGAGAGTCATGACTGAGAGCGGAGTGAACGAAGCTGAATGGATCAGTGGGAGATTTGAAGAACTCATGTTATTCGACGAAAGAAGGCTACGGGCGTTATACCACATTCAGGGATACCAACGGAGGATCGCCCGGGCATTCAACAAGAAAGTGAAGCCAAGAAGGGGATATGGTAGTTAAGGAAATTCGCGCACCGGTGTTTGATCTGCGAGGAAAGTTCCGACCTAAATGGGCAGGACCATACATCATCAAGACCATTCTCTCTGGAGGAGCAGCCTCGATCATCGACCTTGACGGCAACGAGTTCTCTAATCTTGTCAATTTGGATCAACTTAAACGGTATTACCCCTGAGAGAGCTCGCTGGATCGAAAACCGCAAGGGCGGGCGGTCCTAGACAAAATTTAGAGCAAGCCTGCTAGGTCGAAAACCCGAAAGGGCGGCTTAGGCAAAAGTTAAGGCAAAAACTGAAAAAGAGCTCGCTAGGCCGAAAACCCGAAAGGGCGGCTCTAGGCAAAATTTAGAGCGCAAAAGGAGAGCGTTAATACCCGAGCGAACCATTGCCCGAACTACGTATGGGCCTGATTCCTTTTCACGAGAGATACGTAGGCAATCTCACGCTGAGGTTCGGTCCTAAATATCTCTAAAATCAAAATCCAAATTGACAAATCAGAAAGCTTTCTCAGAGGCGCATGCGATTAGCCAACCAAAAGGGGGAAACCCTTAATCAACCAATTTTATTCAAATTATTTCTTTATTACAAGGTGAGCATGAAAATGGAAAACACACATTTTTAATACACGCCTTTTTATTCAAAAAAAAAAACGGCAAAGTAAGTGGTCAACCCATCCTTGCTTCCACATCTCTCCTCAGCCATCTGCGATACCTTCCGGTGGTAGCAATAGAGAAAAGTGGATCACTAGGCTCAGTCCTGCGAGCTTCCCATGAACGAACATAACTCCGAAGGCCCGGAATGGTGAAGGGAGGGAGACGAAGCACTTCAGAACCCGACGGCGGTACTTCTTGATTGAGCCCAAACTGACGGAGGATGCGGAACGGTGAATAGAAAGAGAAGCCGGTCAAGCCAGCCACAAGGACATGCGTCGAACCCATGTTACCAGCCGTCATGGCAGGGAGCCTCAGCCAATGGCACCACCAAATGATGTCATCTTCCTCGGCAGAAGCAAAGAAATCAGCCCAATCATCCTCGTTGCTGTACGTCACTAGAAAAGGGCGGTTCCATCCACTTGCACGATACCACCAGTCATTCGCCGGAGGTGTCAACAGGCTTAACTTGTCACAAAGCCACATCTACCCAAAAAGAGAGAAAACAAGTAAGAAGTCAGAATAAGGCCTAAGCCGAGTGATGAGGTAAAATGAATGAAAGAAATAGAAAAAGGAGAGTTGAGTGAGGTCCCTAACCTGCAGCAACAGCGGGCTACCACCAAAAACCCTTGTTCGACCAGCATTCGCCGCGTCTAAACCCATCAAAGTCTCGGCAAGGATTAAGGGTGCGACATCTTTGCGAGCCTCGATCTGAGAAGCGACGCCCACCAATAGAGAACTGGGCTGACCAACTGAAGGAACCAACAGGAAGGCCGCCAAGAGACAAATGCAGCAGGTCGCCATTCGTCGGCCTTGGTATTCGAAGTCTGTCAAATCCCGGGGGGGCTGAATCTCTCGTACAGTTGCACGATGTTGATGGCGTTGCCCCGAGTAAGAAACTCAGCGACATTTCCACTAACACCCAGCTTAGCTTTCAGAATATTCTTCATACTCTATCTAAGCATTGGGACAATGGGCTCCGTGGATTCGTGACTACCAAGGTAAGCATGGAACTCCTCGACGGTAGGGCATAGCTCTTGAGAACCAAAGCGAAAGACATGCGCTTCAGAATCCCAAAAGCGCACCGCCCCATGTAACAAGACAGGACGGATGGCAATCTCCCGAAGATGCCTAAGAGCGTAAAGCCGGTGACCGCGGAAGTTCAGCCAATCGATGCCTTCGAGGCTGTCCAACCAGGGACGGAGCAAGGCTTGGTTTAGCAAGGCCATGAGAGGAATGGATTTTTGGAAGGAAAAAGGATTTGGGAGGGGAAGAATGAAATGAAGTGTGAAGGAATGGCCAAGGCAGGAGCTCTCTATTTATAGAGGTCTGGAGAATGCAATGCCAGCCCCCATTAGCCTTGGAACTCTTCAAAACTCAACATTTCCAAGACAATTTCAAAATTTCAAAATTTGAAAAAATGGTGGGAAAGCCCAAGTCTTGCTTTGGGAAGTTGTTTCTGCTGGGAAACAGATGGTGCAAAGTTACGAGATGTCTCGGAAGGGTGCATGCAGAAGAAAACGACATGGGAATAACTAGTGAGTGGCATTGGGAAGCAACTCTGAATCTGCCAATGACAGAAGTCCCAAGCGCTCGGGAGTGAAGACCCAAGCGCTCGAAAGTTTTACTATTTTACAAAGGATTCTGATCCCGGTGTTCCAGCCTCAGTTCGACGCCACAAATGCGCCCAACTCCAATCAGAAAATTCTCAACGTATTTTCGGGGATGCAGCGGTTTCCGTTACATATTTTCTTGCATATCTGTTCTCGTTCTTTGAAAAATGTTAAAATTCCCAAGATTTTTGTCTCTCGAGTACCACGTAAAGCATGTTTCATTGAACCCAACGATAAGTCGCGATGCGCATTATTGACTGTGTGTCGGTGTCAGATTTTTGTTCTTACTTTGAGAGTATCGGTTGAAATTCGCGTGCTCTCTACTTTCTTGCAGGCTAGACGTACATATTTCATAAAATACAATTCTTAAGGAGAGTGCGAAACGAATACCGAAGAGCGAAAGGAAAGCTTTCATAAACAAGTGCAGTATTTACAATGAGTAAGGAAGGAAGTACAAAAGCTGGGGCAAGCACCGCCCAATCCTAACTACCGGGGCACGCAGACCCAAACAAATCAAGGCACGCACGCCTAGAAGTTACAACTACCTCAGCGCTTGGGTCTATGTATGAGTAAGCTAGCAAGGCAAAAATCTAAGGCTCAGACACGACGGATCCCTCTCCGCCGTTGGCCCTCGGGCCCTCTTTCGTCACTCTCGTCATTGTCATCACCCTTCATCCCCGATTTTCTCTTCCGCCGCCATATATTTGGCACCCATCTTGTCTGCCATAGATTTGGCACCCCACATTCCAACGCCATAGATTTGGCACCCCTCTCTTCTCACCCCTCCTTCCGCCGCCATATATTTGGCACCCATCTTGTCTGCCATAGATTTGGCACCCCTCTTTCCATCGCCATAGATTTGGCACCCATCTTGTCTGCCATAGATTTGGCACCCCTCTTTCCACCGCCATATATTTGGCACCCATCTTGTCTGCCATAGATTTGGCACCCCTCCTTCCACCGCCATAGATTTGGCACCCCTCCTTCCGCCGCCATATATTTGGCACCCTACTTGTCTGCCATAGATTTGGCACCCCTCCTTCCGCCGCCATATATTTGGCACCCATCTTGTCTGTCATAGATTTGACACCCCTTCTTCCGCCGCCATATATTTGGCACCCATCTTGTCTGCCATAGATTTGGCACCCCTCTTTCCGCCGCCATAGATTTGGCACCCATCTTGTCTGCCATAGATTTGGCACCCCCCTTTCGCCGCCATAGATTTGGCGCTGTCCTGAGTGACACCTTTCTATCATTTGCTTGCATGTCTGCATGTTTGCATTTGCCCCAAAGAACTACGCTGGTCTGATCCTTGCAGAAAAGGGTACGTAGGCAGTCTGAAAAGACGCGACCACATGCATCAGATGTTTGTATCTTTACTTGCATTTGATTCCGAGTTGAGGATTTGATTTGGCTCGAATTGGGCTTTCTCAATCTTTGGACGGCACTCGTATCTAGATGTGATGCTGAGCGTCGCCCAAAGAGGGGCAACTGAAGACACCCCAATTTAGGCTTTTCAAAATTCCTTGACTTGTGACCCGGAGGCTCCTCGATGATGACTTTGGATTGAAACAAGCCTGGTATCGATCGGAACATTGCTCCTTGGAAGATTGAAGAAGGATTAAAAATGGTTTAAAATGTTTTCAAGCGCTTGGGAGCAATCCTAAGCGCTTAAAACTATTTCACAAAACCTCTGGCCTGGCTCTTTCTCGAGCGCTCGAGAGTAATCCCAAGCGCTCGGGAGTAATCCCAAGCGCTTGAGACTTTTCTGTTGCCCAATGCATGGCTGTATCACCCACTCACTTTGCAAATCATCATTACAGCCACTTTCAGCCCGCCGATGGCTCATTCCACACTCAACCTCTGGTAGGAAGATATTCAGGCCAAAGATTTACCCATTAAACAAATGTTTTATCAAAACCATTTGATTTTCAAAAACCATTGGATGTTTTGCCTATAAATATGCCTGGCTTTTCAGCTAAAGGAGAGGAGGAGACCACAAAATGATCATCCCAGAGCACCCTTAATCTCTGCTCTCTTTCTCTCTCTAGCCAAAGATCAAAAACCTCCAAACTCTCTTCCAAATTTCAAAGGTTTTGCAAAATCACCAAGGAAAAGGGCAAGAAATCCAGATTACCCATCTGATCTCTTGCACTCTCCTCGCTCCGCCCACATTTCAAAGGCACACCAAGGAGCAAGGTTCAAGGAAAAGGTAGAACTCTTACCTTTGGTCATAACTAAAGGGCTGTTCTTCCCTTCTGAGGGGGGGTCTCTCAGCCTGACCCAGTCTTCAATACTGGGTGCATGGTTGGGAGACCCTAGTGTAAAAACAAGAGCAATGGGGCACAAGAAATTATTTTCACAAAACCCTTACTGGAACTACTCCCAAGCGCTCGAGAGTGCTCCTGAGCGCTCGGGACTGTTCCAGGTCTCATGCATGGCCCCCTTTGTGACACAGTAAGTTGGAAATGATGTGCTGATCTTAAATGAATGGTTTCGTTTTGGCATGCATGCACAGAAAGCCATTTTTCCTCAAAATAGAACCATTTTCTTACAAAGATTTCATGGAAGAGCAAGGCTCCTTTTGTTTAAAGTTAAAAGAATTAGTCATTTCAGAGAAACATAAAAACAAGGGCCTTTGCATGTCAAGATGGAACCATTTCCTATTTGAGAGTAAGCTGGTATGCAGCTCACTCCCAAGCGCTCAGAACCATTCTAGAGCGCTCGGGAGTGCATGCATGTCATTGCTTCCCATTTCCCAGCCTGCTGTGTTACCTGGTCTCTGCATGCATTAGTGTGGCCTGTTGCTCTTTTAAATTTGTAGATCTAGCCTTGTTAAGGCAGGGATGCATGATTTGAAAGGTTGAAGGCTTAGCTTGGTCTTTCAAGTCCTTTGCTGAGCCAGTAGTGTGCTTAATATTCATTTCAGTTCCTATTTTAGCATTGTATCCTGTCTGTGCTAACAAAGCTTGCAGGTTGATCAGAGCTCCCAAGCGCTCGGGACTTCTCTCGAGCGCTCGAGAGTGAAGTCAGTGACAGATCCTCAGTTTCTGTAATCATGCATTTTGCTCACTTTCATCTAATCATCCACTGTACAACTGCACATGCATGCAATTCTTACCTGTTATAACTGTGGATACTTGCTAAATGATCTAATGAAACAAAATCCCCTTTTGAAAAATCCCACAAACGTTTATTAGAGACCGATCTCGAATCGGGCGAGGGGGGTGCCGTAAAACCCTTCCCCCTTCGTAACATGGCTTCCGAACCCTTGAAACTGATCTCTGGTTTTCAACTTCAAATCAATTGGTTTTCCAAACGAAACGGTTTCTCGGATGATATACCGCAAATCTGGGTGGCGACTCTTCAAATCAAACCAAAACGACTCTTCAAACGGCGTATTTCTCTTCAAAGCGGCACCAAGAACAAAACAAAAAGAGCGACATTCGTATTTTTCTTCTTCGAGAGCGGGGAAAAATATAATTTTCGGGCATAGCAGCCGACATGATGCGTGTTAGCAATTAGCAAGATCGAAGGTTCGATGCCTCAGTGGTCCCTTTGAGGCTGTAATGGTGTTCAGTCTCATTCATCAAGGTAAATTCTTTATTTTCCTTTCTATATTCCAAGTTTTTAGGGGATTGAACGTTTGACACTCTTAAAACTTAGACCTCGCCAGTTGGTGGATTTTGACTCCTAGAAAGTACTTGATATGTTCAAATGTGATTCAACAAAAATTCTGCAAGGGTAGAAAGCTGAAAATGGTTGTAGAATGGGAATAATTCCGGAATCTTTTGCTGAGGATTTTTCTGAGTTTTCTTACTACAATCTTCCCCCCATCTGATTTGATACATTAAGTATTTTAGTCATTTGCATTTTGGTACAGTATTGACTATAACAAAATTTGTGGAGTGTGGAGTACAGCATTTTACAAAAGTGTACCAAAATACTTAAAGATTGCTCTATAGGATTTAGTGATTTACCATTGAAATTTCTACAAGACTTGCCTCTATCCAAGAGATTTAAGAAGTTTTGACTATCCAAAATACTTAAAGATTGCTCTAGAACGAAGTTAAAACCCACAAGGAGATTCACTTGATTGGATTTACTGCACCAGATTAGTTGTGTGACCACCACTTTCACGTGGATCATTTAGTACCGAGAGATCTAAGCATTTGACTCCATGACACCAACGGGGGATGTGCCACATATCTTGGTCTTCGAGGAGAATCAATGGGATGTGACGATTGTGGTAGTAGACTAAGTGTTGATTTCGTTGTTAGTTGGATTTGGTTGCCTATTTGGTTTGTGGAGCCTGATTAGTACCAAGGTCAATTGCATCTTAGGCAAAATTCCCTCTAAGGACTGTAGGTGTTAATGGATTTTGTACTCTAATCCTAGTCATAGCATATGTAATGCTAAGCTACCCAAGCAGCGAAGCGCTCCTCTTCTTCTTTTGGTAATATAGTGAAAACTGATACGAGCTCAATGTAGGCAATCTTGCTCATCACCTATGATATATCTGTGTCATGATTTCTTAGTGTTGATTGATTGTTTCTTTGAGCTTGTGTGTGGGGTGCGTGCGGTTCATGACCCCAACAGTATGCCTCCTGAGCTCGGAGGTGATATATTTTTCGCTAGAAGGTTCCTCCCCAAGGCTACTATGGGCTAGGCGTTTGATGTAGTCGCTGAAAGGAAAAGTCGGGAATTAGTCAACGACTAGTCAGCAACTTGCCAACTTGGTTAGTCGGAATTACTCTCTCTCTCTCTCATCAAGCTCTCTGTGAATTGGGGTTGTTTTCTAACTATGCATTTTCTATGAAGACGTACGTACATTACTTGACTTATGTTGGTGATAAGTTGCCTATTTCTTTGTAGGAACTCCAACAAGAAATCAGTAATTTGCAATAGCAGCTCCAAGCGGCTGAGGAACAACTAAGGTAATTACTTTTTTTTTCTAGAAAAATTGAAATCTAGCTACTGTATTCATTTGTTTAAGTCTTCTAGCTAGTGTATTGTGTTTAAGTCTTCTAGCTAGTGTATTCATGCAAGATCAAGTTCAGATGTAAATCACTAGTTCTATTTATATATTTGGGGTCAATATTAGATTCTTATTTCCATATTCTTGGAACAAAACTCATTCTATGGATATTCCATGAAAAGTTGTTTTACGCTTTGGACAGCGGTACTACTAAGAACAATTTGAATCGTATTTTTTCAACTTCGTAATGGTTGCTTCATTTGGCAAGGATAATATATAACCTATAATCAAATGCTCAGTTGGTAAGAATTATGAGGGATAGTCATTATGTTGTAAAGTACTAAAACCAAAGTAGATGGTAGTTTCAAATGTTTTGATAGCCATGTGGATTCATTGCTCGACTTGGTAAGAAGGAAGTAGGTATGCTGATTTTACATTTGACAGCATCAATTATCTCTTGTTTTCTCCTTCTTGTTGTGTTTTCTTCTACAATTGTGTTCTTTTTTGTCGCAATGTTAACATGTCCATTTGGCCTTATGGTATTTGCAGGTTTATTTGATGACATTGAAGACGACATTTACTGTGATGAAGAGAATTTGGAATTAGATGAATGATCAAGAGAATTTTGTGTTTCAGTTTTGTTTATAGTTTCGTAGGTAGACTTTCTTAAGATTTGGAGTCTATAAGCATTTGGTAGTTCGAAATATGTTTGAACCTCTAGAATAGCTTTTGTCATGTATCAAACTCCAAGAATTTTTCCTTTTACCATAATGACTGAGTAATGGCTAGTAACTAATTTGATTGCAATTAAGAAAACATGACTTGGTCCACGTGAACAAAAATATTGGTCCTCACTCATACCCGACGTAGTCCTTTAAAAATTTATGACTTGGTCTTTTATACCTCAGACAGTGTTGGTTGAGGTTGAATTAGAGATAGCTCCCCTAACTTTTCACCATCATTTGCCCTTACAATGTTCAATATTATGGGACAATGTTCTCTCAAAAAATATGAATTGGTCCATGTTAAAAAAAAGATTGGTCATCACTAATACCTGATGTAGTCTTTTATAATTAATTATTTGCTCTTTTGTATCTCAGACAGTGTTGGTTGAGTTTGAATTAGAGATGGCTCTCCTAACTTTTCACCCTCATTTGCCCTTAGACTTGTTATTACAATGGTCAATATTATGGGACAACGTTCTCTCAAAAAATATGACTTAGTTCATGTTAACAGAATGATTAGTCCTCACTAATACCCGACGTAGTTCTTTATAATTAATGACTTGCACTTTTATATCTCAGATAGTGTTGGTTGAGCTTGAATGAGACATGACTCTTTTAACTTTCCACCCTCATGTGCCCTTAGGCTTTCTACACAAAACACAAGTGGCATTGTCCACCAGACTCCATCTCAACAGTCGATCCTTTGAAAGAAGTTTACTTTGCACTAGGCACTACCATTTGAATGTTGTGCCATTGAATAATCTTTCAGCTGAAGGGACAAAATATTATGAAGCATGGTAACTTGGTAAGAATTCAGAAAGTGAGTGAGTGTATTGACATGAGAAGATGTGCTAACTTTTTATCTTCATATTAGAGTAATTCAAAGGTAAAAGGCATGTCCAAAGAGATTGCAATGCTACCGATGGTTTGATATAGGGACATTACATTATTGGCCAAGAGCAGCTTATTATTAATTTGCTCCCAATGGTTTGGTTTGGTAAACCACATAATGCTTGATTGTTGTTTTACATTTGCCATCACTCTAAAGGTTGTTATATATGCAGATTGCTAATTTGTGCCTTCTTGCAGGGTAAAGATTGCTATCCTTACTCAGTTGGATACAAAGTAGTCCGGACACGTAATGGAATGACTTGTAAAATGGAAATTCATGAAGGTCTCAAAGGCCCTTTATTTTCAGTTTGTTACTAGGGATTACTATTCTCAACTATTTTTATGTGCCTCTGGTCATTAGATTTGTTAAATCCTCAACCCCTCCCTCCTTTTGAAAAAATTAGGTACTGTATTGATAGAGGGGGTGATAAGCACTCAATATTGTAGATATTTGGTGCGTCCAGTCCTAAGTTATGTTGCTTGATTTCGCGTTTTCTTTAGTTTTTATAGTGTTTTTGCACGAAGGTGTTTTCTTAAGTGTTTCAGGTTAACCGGCGGAAAACGCCGCTTTTTTGTCACCAACATCGACCCATGAGTGTGCCCAAGCGCCGGAGGCCACGCGAAATGTGGCCGGCAAGGCTTTTGAGGCATTCGAAAGATCGTCGGGTTGCCGAGAAGAAGGCCAAAAGCTGGGATTCTGGAAGAATCAAGATGGTATCGATATAGGCGTTTCTGCCGTATCGATACCGGTGCATGACAGAGGGATTGAAGAAAACGTCAAAAGATTGATGTATCGATACAATCATTTTGGTTTTATTATACGGTGACCTTTTTATGGAGATTTTTGCTACTTTTTGAACATTCCACTTATGGAATACTTTCTACTTTTAGTATGTTTTTATATATTTGTGGAGAGAGAAGTGGACATGTATAAGTACCCTTCTCTCCACTTTATCTCATTACCTAGACTTTTATGCTTTAAGTCTTTCTTCCTCTCTAAGTTTTCTTCCATTGCTTTCAAGCTTTTTCAAGTGTAATCTCCTAAAAACACCTTAAGGTAATTGTTGTTCGTTAATTTCTCGTTTATTAAAGTTGCTTGTACGGACTAGATCCTTAGTAATATCAAGTTTATTTTCGTTTTCTACGGTTAAATAACATGTCTCATTATTATGCTTTGCTTTGTTCTTTAGCTATGTGTGAGTAGTTTCTTGGCTAAGTCTTCGGTTAATCTTTCCCAAAGACTTGGGTTGTTACTTGGTTCTCAAACCCTCGAGCTTAAAAGCATGGTTTTGCGAAATAAGAGCTAATCTTGCATTTTTTGTCTTAACTAGGGGTGTTAACTCCTTGGCATGCCGTTTAGTCAAGCGGTCTTGGCACGCGGTATGCCTAGAGCTCATGGCCTCCTACGTGGAAAGAACCACCAACTTTCCACGCTTACCACTTGCCCAAAAATATGACATGCTCTTTATACAATAAACATGTGGTCCATACAGACATAAGGTGTAGTCTTTTATCAATATGGACTTGGTCTTGAAACAACCTCCACCTAACTTTTAGCAATATGGACTTGGTCTTGAAACAACCTCCACCTAACTTTGAATGCTTACCACTTGCCAGAAAATATGATGTGTTCTTTATACAATAAACATGTGGTCCATACAGACATAGGGTGTAGTCTTTTATCAATATAAACTTGTCTTGGTCTTGAAAGAACCACCAACTTTCCATGCTTACTACTTGCCCAAAAATATGACGTGCTCTTTATACAATAAACATATAGTCCATAGAGACATAGGGTGTAGTCTTTTACCAATATGGACTTGGTCTTGAAACAACCTCCACCTAACTTTGAATGCTTACCACTTGCCAAAAAATATAACGTGCTCTTTATACAATAAAAATGTGGTCCATACAGACATAGGGTGTAGTCTTTTAGCAATATAGACTTGGTCTTGATTTTGAAAAACCATCAACTTTTCACGCTTATCACTTACCCAAAAAATATGACGTGCTCTTTATACAATAAACATGTGGTCCATACAGACATAGGGTGTAGTCTTTTAGCAATATAGACTTGGTCTTGGTCTTGAAAGAACCACCAACTTTCCACGCTTACCACATACCCAAAAATATGACGTGCTCTTTACAATAAACATGTGGTCCAAACAGACATAGGGTGTAGTCTTTTTGCAATATGGACTTGGTCTTGGTCTTCAAAGAACCACCAATTTTCCACGCTTATCACTTGCCCAAAAATATGACGCGCTCTTTATACAATAAACATGTGATCCATATAGACATAGGGTGTAGTCTTTTTGCAATATGGACTTGGTCTTGGTCTTGAAAAAACCACCAACTTTCCACGCTTATCACTTGCCCAAAAATATGCCGTGCTCTTTATACAATAAACATGTGGTCCATACAGACATAGGGTGTAGTCTTTTAGCAATATAGACTTGGTCTTGAAAGAACCACCAACTTTTCACGCTTACCACTTGTCCAAAAATATGACATGCTCTTTATACAATAAACATGTGGTCCATACAGACATAGGGTGTAGTCTTTTTGCAATATGGACTTGGTCTTGGTCTTCAAAGAACCACCAACTTTCCACGCTTATCACTTGCCCAAAAATATGACGCACTCTTTATACAATAAACATGTGGTCCATACAGACATAGGGTGTAGTCTTTTTGCAATATGGACTTGGTCTTGGTCTTGAAAGAACCACCAACTTTCCACGCTTATCATTTGCCCAAAAATATGACGTGCTCTTTATACAATAAACATGTGGTCGATAGAGACATAGGGTGTAGTCTTTTATCAATATAGACTTGTCTTGGTCTTGAATGAACCACCAACTTTCCATGCCTACTACTTGCCCAAAAATATGACGTACTTTTTATACAATAAACATATGGTCCATAGAGACATAGGGTGTATTCTTTTACCAATATGGACTTGGTCTTGAAACAACCTCCACCTAATTTTGAACGCTTACCACTTGCCAAAAAATATGACGTGCTCTTTATACAATAAAAATGTGGTCCATACAGACATAGGGTGTAGTCTTTTAGCAATATAGACTTGGTCTTGATTTTGAAAAAACCATCAACTTTCCACGCTTACCACTTACCCAAAAAATATGACGTGCTCTTTATACAATAAACATGTGGTCCATACAGACAGAGGGTGTAGTCTTTTAGCAATATAGACTTGGTCTTGGTCTTGAAAGAACCACCAACTTTCCACGCTTACCACATACCCAAAAATATGACGTGCTCTTTATACAATAAACATGTGGTTCAAACAGACATAGGGTGTAGTCTTTTGCAATATGGACTTGGTCTTGGTCTTGAAAGAACCACCAACTTTCGACGCTTATCACTTGCCCAAAAATATGACGCGCTCTTTATACAATAAACATGTGGTCCATACAGACATAGGGTGTAGTCTTTTTGCAATACGGACTTGGTCTTGGTCTTGAAAGAACCACCAACTTTTCACGCTTATCACTTGTCCAAAAATGTGACGTGCTCTTTATACAATAAATATGTGGTCTATACAGACATAGGGTGTAGTCTTTTAGCAATATAGACTTGGTCTTGAAAGAACCACCAACTTTTCACGCTTACCACTTGTCCAAAATTATGACATGCTCTTTATACAATAAACATGTGGTCCATACAGACATAGGGTGTAGTCTTTTTGCAATATGGACTTGGTCTTGGTCTTGAAAGAACCACCAACTTTCCACGCTTGTCACTTGCCCAAAAATATGACGTGCTCTTTATACAATAAACATGTGGTCCATGTGAACAAACAATTGGTCTTCACTCATAAACAACGTATTCTTTTGTAATTAAATGATTTGCCATTTTATACCTCAGACAATATTGATTGAGATTGAATGGGAAATGACTTGATCCATGTAAACAAACAATTGGTCCTCCTTCCCAATGGTGACCACGCGTGGTTTGTTCTCATCTCTTACTAGTGGTGACCAAGGTTCGACTCCCACAGAGAGCAGGTTTAAGGTTTCAGGGTTATGAATAGCCTCTTAGCTAACTTATTAACACCCTACTAACCTCCATTGATGTATATCGTTTGACCAAAAAAAAACCTATTGACAAAAACCCAATTATATGTAGGAATATGTATTTTATTGGCCTATTCGGTTTAAATTATATGTAGGGATTATGTTTTTTGTCGGGCTTTTACGTCTCCCCAATGGGACCTATCTTCCATGCAACCTCAACCAACTTTATTTGGGCCAAAAAGGGCAACTAAAAATATACAAAAGACTTTATTCTATTACATCGAAAAAGACCATCATGTCCCACGTCTTATGGACCACGTCATATATGAAAAACAGTCTATGGTTCTTAAAGACTACACTTTTTATCTGTAACGACCGAATTTTAATTTACCCGAGACCAAGTCCATATTGCTAAAAGACTACACTCTATGTCTGTGTGGATCATATGTTTGTTGTATAAAGAGCACGTCATATTTTTGGGCAAGTGGTAAACGTGGAAAGTTAAGTGGAGGTTCTTTCAAGACTGCAAAGACCAAATTCCGGGGTCTTAATTGTATTGGCAATTCCGTTCGACAAAACACATAATTTATATCGAGTTGTAATTTTATTATTTTTAATAAGCTAGTGAGTCTGTATAGGATTAAAGTGGAAGGATTCTTATTTGTAATTCCGAGTGAGCGTATTGGATAAAAAGGAGGTCGACTACAGCGAGACGATTTTTGGCGAAGACGGATCACTCGAGTTATCAATCGACACCTTCTGTCTTTTAAATGAATGTTAAAAAAAAAAAAAAGGGTTGGACTTGTTATTTTCCTCCTAGGGTTTGACCACATACATATAAAAGGAAAAAGGGGGCAAGCCATATGCGTGGATTTTTGATATACGGTGATTGAAAAGAAAGTAAAAGGAGGCAGTAGCATATCTAAGGGCAGCGGCGGCGGTAAATGAAAAAAATCGAAGCAACTGGTTTTTTTTGAAGTGCCATTCCTAAGGAAGATTTTGGTTAGGTTTTTTTGGAGGGCTTGTGGAATCAAGGCCATTGGCGATCAAGATCACTGGGTGCGGTGTACGTGTGACTCGGCAGGTAGTACTTAGAACGTTGTGAGGATTTACACCGTTTGGATAGGTATATCTGTAATTGCACAATGTTTATAGTGATTTGATTCCTTCCCGTGATTTTTACCCATTTTGGGGTTTTCCACGTATATCTCTGCGTAGTGCGATTGATTGCTTTGCGTAGTTTTTGCTGATAATTTTACGTAGTGATTTGCGTTCATACTGTTAGGGTTTTTTACGGATTATTAGGGAACCCTGATTTTTCAATTGGTGTCAGAGCGGGCTGCTCCTTCCGTTAGAATTTATTTTATTCTAGAGCAGATCCATCATGAATATGAACACGATTCACATGTCTAGAAATATGCCTATACTTGATGCTGATAATTTTGATTACTGGAAATCTAGAATGAGGGCTATAATGAGATCAGTCGGTGAAGAAATTTGGGACTCGTGTATTGTGGGGTACACTCGACCCGTGAAAACTATAGAGGATAAGCCAGTTCAAAAAACTCAGTCTGAGTTATCGAATAAAGAAAAAGCTTTACTTCAGGCTAACAATGGTGCACTTGATTTTTTATTTGCTGCTGTTGATATAAATGAGCACAGGAAAATAGCTAACTGTGAAATTGCGAAAGAGGCCTGGGATATTTTGGTTACCTGCCACAAGGGGACAGACGTTGTTAAGCAGTCTAAGCTGCAAAGGCTTACCACTGAATTTGAGACCATCAGAATGCAGGAGGAAGAGACCTTCAATCAATTCTACTCCAAGCTCATCGCCATCGTTAATAGCTGCGAGAACTTGGGTGAGCCAATTCCTTCTTTTCGTATTATTAAGAAAATTTTGCGCTCCTTACCTCCTAGATTTAAAATTCAAGTTACTATGCTAGAGGCTAAGAAAAAGTTAAAAGAAAAATCTGTTCAAGAAATAGTTGGGATTCTCCAAACTTATGAGGCTGACCTATTGCAATCTAAACCTTTTAAACCCAAAGTAAAACCTTCGGAGACTCCGATTGCTTTTAAAAGTACTCAAAAATATAAAAAAAAGGTTCAGATAGTGATAGTGATGTTAATCTTGAGGAGATGAAAGCATTTTTCAAACAATTTAAAAATAGTACGAAAAAGAAAAATGATAAAGGAAAAGGAGAACTTTCTGGAAAAAATAAAAGGGAGGGAAAAGGACCACAATGTTTTGAGTGCTATGGTTTTGGTCATTACGCCCAAGAGTGTGTAAATAAAATGAAAAAGAAGGCTCTCGTCACTAAAACGTGGGATGATAGCGATTCTAATGAATCGAATGAAGAACAGGGGGCTGATAAAAATGATAAAGGAAACTTTTTGGCTTTTGGAGTAACTTTAAATTCACATGGTCATTCCGAATCAAGTGGTTCTGAAACAGATGATAGCGATGCAGATAGTTGTGATGACATTGATGAGGTCAGAGAGAAGTACAACAAACTTCATGTTTTTAGTAAAAAACTGATAGAAGCGAGTGAAAAACTTTCTGATAAGATTAAGAAGTTAGAGAATACTTTCAATGAACGCACTCAAGAGAGTGATGAGAGAAATAAACAAATTGAGCTCCTTCTTGAGAAAAACAAAGCTTTGACTGCTAGAGACAAATCTAAGGATAAATCAGAGGATGACTCACAGACAGGGACCAAGGTGTTAGATCATATTTTGTCTATCCAACGGCGACCTGGCGATCGTTCAGGGCTTGGTTATCATGCAACGCCTTCAACTCCATCGATAGGGAGAAACGAAACTAAACGTCAAGGTAAGAAGACTAATGCGAATGACATGCAGAACATGATTAATTCTCCTACGACAAATAAGCAAATGGCAACAGAGGTAAACAGACATCCCAAGTGTAAGGAGGTAAAACCTAAGGTTATTAATACTGATAAGTCTCACGTTTTTACTCCTATTGTTAAATTTGTTCCCACTTGTCATTATTGTGGTATGACTGGCCATATTAGACCATATTGTAGGAAGATGCATGAGTCATACACTTCACGTGCACATATAGCTCGTTCTTATAGTCATAATTATTTTGTGCCCACTTGCCATCATTGAGGACTTAGAGGCCATATTCGTCCGTACTGCTTTGCCCCTCATGGCTATCATAGGACACCTCCTCGTTACTCTAAGTTGAATAATCATAAGGAGTATTTTGAGAGGCCTAAACGTAGGATGCCTTCGTATGCTAATTTTACAAAGGTAAATTCAAAACCCTTGATTACTAATGTTGAAAAGGGTAAGACTAGACAGATTTGGGTTCGTAAAACTGAGTTGGTCTCTAATGCTGATGATGACCTTGATTCTCTAGATGACTATAGTTCATCCAGAGAGGTTAACCTCGCCTTTTGAGGCTAGGATGTGGTTCTATAACCTAGGTTTAATTGTTCTTGCATATCTCATTGCCTAGAGTTATGGAGTTTCATAGTTTTGTGTTTTCTTTTGTTTAATAGTTATTTTTTTTTTAGTCTTTAAAAAAAAATCCAAAAAAAAGGGGGCTATGGGGATTGAGCATGATAGTCTTTGGTGCGTAGTTGAATATGATTGGATCTTATGAACATGTTCATTCAAATTTTTGTTGCACTTCTTTCATGGTATTCTCACTGCTATTAAGTTTGAATGTTAATATATCATGATCAGTATTTGACATTATGTACACTCATCCATGGCTATTGGTTAGGTTATCAAATAGGGATCACTCTTCTCATATGCTTCGTTTTATCTTGTGCCTTCTCTGAGCCTTGACCACCTTTATTTGGTTTCCGTTAATAGAGCCCTCGCTTATTCCAAAAAAAAAAAAGAAAAAAAGAAAAGAAAAGAAGAAGGATAATATTTATCTTGGCTTTTGCTTATCCGGGCATTCATTGAGTAACCGGACAATTGGGGTGAGGTATTCTCTCTATGAGCGTTCGCGTCAAAAAATGGATAGACCTTGTGAAGGCACTCGTGTTGGACCATTTGCTTAGTAATCGGGCATTGGGTATAAGGTATTCTTACTCTCAATATTCGCGTCAAACAGCGGTGGGGTAAAAGTAAAAATACGGTTATGAATTTCTATTGATTACTTATTAATCAACCGCCTATTGTTGAGGGGGAGTTTGTGATTAATCATCCGTGGATTGTATGTTGGACCTAAATAGGTGTATCTTGTTGAGGGGGAGCCACTAGATAAACCTTAGCACTTGAGTATCTTGGTCCTGTTTTGAGTTGCTGAATTTTTTGGTTATGAATGCACACACACACTTTTCTCACATGTCGATGATCATGGTGTGTTGCATTCCTTCTGCCTTGCATTATATTATATCATTAAGTAGTGCCTTAAAATTTGGATGTCTTTTTCATCTCATCTCATGATATAATACTTGCGATAAAGCTATCACATGCTCGTATCTTCATATTTCTCTTTTTTTTTTTTTGCGTTCAATTTAATTTTGTTTTATTGAGTTTTGCATGCCTGAATTTAGCTGCCATGTTATCTATGCTATTATTTGCGCTTTGATTAAATTTCTTACTTGGCTGCTTCTATTGGTCACTAATAGCTTAATTCTCTTCCATTCGCATTTATTGCTTTATTGTTACTCCTATTCGCCCTTTGTCTTTCCATGTCAAAAAGGGGGAGAATGATGAAAGGGGGAGTAGGTTGCCTATTGTTCTAATGTATTTGAATGTTGAGTTTTGTTTTGTAGCTGCTCTACAACTCGATCTCAGTTCGTTAGTTTTCATTGTTATGTGTTTTGTCATGGAAGTGCCAAAGGGAGAGATTGTAAGGACCAAATTCCGGGGTCTTAATTGTATTGGCAATTCCGTTCGACAAAACACATAATTTATATCGAGTTGTAATTTTATTATTTTTAATAAGCTAGTGAGTCTGTATAGGATTAAAGTGGAAGGATTCTTATTTGTAATTCCGAGTGAGCATATTAAATAAAAAGGAGGTCGACTACAGCGAGACGATTTTTGGCGAAGACGGATCACTCGAGTTATCAATCGGCACCTTCTGTCTTTTAAATGAATGTGAAAAAAAAGGGGTTGGACTTGTTATTTTCCTCCTAGGGTTTGACCACATACATATAAAAGGAAAAAGGGGGCAAGCCATATGCGTGGATTTTTGATATACGGTGATTGAAAAGAAAGTAAAAGGAGGCAGTAGCATATCTAAGGGCAGCGGCGGCGGTAAATGAAAAAAATCAAAGCAACTGGTTTTTTTTGAAGTGCCATTCCTAAGGAAGATTTTGGTTAGGTTTTTTGGAGGGCTTGTGGAATCAAGGCCGTTGGCGATCAAGATCATTGGGTGCGGTGTACGTGTGACTCAGCAGGTAGTACTTAGAACGTTGTGAGGATTTACACCGTTTGGATAGGTATATCTGTAACTACACAATGTTTATAGTGATTTGATTCCTTCCCGTGGTTTTTACCCATTTTGGGGTTTTCCACGTATATCTCTACTTAGTGCGATTGATTGCTTTGCGTAGTTTTTGCTGATAATTTTACGTAGTGATTCGTGTTCATACTGTTAGGGTTTTTTACGGATTATTAGGGAACCCTGATTTTTCAAATACCAAGTCCATATTGCTAAAAGACTACATTGTATGTCTTCGTGTACCATATGGTTGTTGTATAAAGAGCATGGCATATTTTTGAGCAAGTGGTAAGTGTGGAAAGTTAGGTGGTGGTTCTTTCAAGACCAAGACCAAGCGAATATTACTCATGTTTAGTTAGGTGGAGGTTATGTTAAATTGTTGTACCTCTTAACCGTCGTGCTTCTCAATTGAATATTACTCATGTTTAGTCCAATTTTTAATAGTAAATATTACTCATGATTACTCATATTTTGTCCTTACCAGTTGGAAACTTACCATTTCTCAATTTAATATTTTCTTTTGGATAAACCACCTTAAAATAGAAAAAAAAAAAGCCTAAGCGAATATACGACCTACAAGGTGCATACCCAGGAGGAACACAAAACAAAATAAAAAATTACAATAAATATGAGTACGCCTATGCCAAAAGGCTATCTAATTAAAGAATGTTTCAATCCCCTCTAGAAAGAGGGAAATGAGACACATGACAAAAGGCTAATTGTAGCCCAGATTTACATCAAGCATTAACAAGAAATAGTCCAACTAAAGGACCACATTAAATGAGAGCCAACTTGCAGTAAATGAACTCCATGCACCTTCAGAACTTTCACATTCAAAAGCCAATATAAGCTTCAAAACGTAGCAGGTCCAACTAACATTGAATCATTGATATCATTCCAACTAAGCTCATAGAAAAAGAACTGGATAATCTAATTAATACCCATTCGGTAGCAATATAGTCACAACATTCCATACAAAACCAAAAATAAAATTGTACTTCATCAACATCAGGTATTATACATGTTAACTTTAAAATGAAGGAAATTCAATGGACTCCAGGCCCACCCTTAAACATATATATCCAAAAGTGGACTACAAGGTGTGACGGCAAGAAGTAATATGCATCAAGGAAAAGGCTTGAACAATGCCCAACTGACACTAGCACATGATCATATCACCATCTTCGGCAAAAGGGATTAAGTATCAATCTTCTCTTTCAACCAATCGACCTATAAAATTACAAGAAAGAAGACTTAGTACAAAACATTAACCGTTCAAAAAAATAAGAAGATAATAACAATGGCCAACACTATGAGATAACATGGCAAGAACACAAGCATGCACTGTCCTATTCAAAGCAATAATAGAAAATAATCCGACTTCATCAAAGCTCAAGATAATGAGAAAATAAAAATAGAACTTTGCAACCCTTATGTAAAGAAGAGCAGTCCAATGGGAGAAAAATAACACTCTAGCAGTCCACTGAAGTTTAAATATCATAAAGTTTACGAGTTAGAACCGCATTAACTCTAACCTTTGATACAAAAAACCTCGGACCAGTTTCTGCCTTTCTGGCTTTTTTGATATGGTTGTCAATACATTTGGAATCATAGAAAATGCAATATTTTGTTAAGGTCAATACAAGGTGGAATTGAACACAATATCCACTTAATTACATCGGTGGTAAACATATGTACAGGAATAACAGATAAGGATTGGTGTTGGTACTTTCTATTGGTGCCTTTATCCCTTTTCCTTTTCCAGTTCGCGGTCGCTTTTGTCCTCTTTTCATCCTTCATTTACAAAAATTTAAACAAACTTTAAGCAATTAAGGACCACATATATATTTTTTGCTGACACAATGTCGGGCCATACAATTGTGTGTGTGGTAAATCAATTATGGGTATAGACCATCATAATATAATCCACGGACCAAGTCATTAGAATATAATGATAAAATAAATAACAATTGGGAACATAAAAACAGAGGGGAGACCAATGCACAATACAAAATAGTCTCCGACGACAATTTCAGAACACCAATTCAAAAAAGCATTGAATAACCCAGCAATGGAAACTACAACACAATCAATAAGGAATAACCATCACCGTCCTAAATCATTAGATGTGTATAATTATTGCACTGTTAACATATTTATGCAATGTACAGTCTTGTTTCTTTGAGTCAGAAAATGATGAAGATATTCTGATATTGAATGGAAATATAGATAGGGCTAAAGTTGTTTCTATTTGCTTTCTACAATGTTGTGTCGACAGGTCAATTCTGAAAATGTTGGCATTGCGGCCCAGCAGATGAATGAAGTTATTCCTGTAGAAATACGTCATCCACAACAAATAGAAGGGAAGTTAACAGTCATAAGATCAACATCATCATGCACATTTTTAATCGATTTATGCGTTTCTCACTCTAAAGTCCTAACTTCTATTTCCTTTGAAGTACCACTAGATGCTTGCAAATTTTTCTTCCTCCCCTTTCAACCTTAGAGAGGTTAGAGATGTAACACTACAACAAATAAGTCCTTTTATAGCGTGCCAAAAACGCTATAGAATTATATACATAGTGTTCCAAAGAACGCCTTATTAGCCGATGCAATTAAAAGTCCTTTCTTTCAATAGCGTTCATTGTCCGCTATTGTTAACGTATTCCACAGCGAGCAAAGAACGCTGTAAAAAGTTAAACATAGCGTTTAGATGGGTGCTGTAGTAGCCCCTGCTGTTATAGATATTGGACCTTCCATAGCGTTCAAAGACTGCTATGAATAAGTAACTACACTAATAAAATTTGGACATTCCATAGCGTTTATGCCCGCTATAACCTGTCAACTTCTTCATATATACAATTGTAAGCATTCATCGCATCATATGCAAAGCTCTGAAAAGAACAACCAAAACCAATTGTCGAGTTCAATTAATTGCCATAAAGAAGCTCCCATATATTCACACATTGTTCCATACAAAACCATGCAGTAGGAGACTTCATCTAACATCACTTAAGTCTAAATATAAGTAGCTAGCTAGCTATATCCTTCATCTTGCTAACAACATTTGCAAGGAGAAAAGTTACCCAGCTATATGTCTTCATACAAAAAAGGAGCATTGAGGCTCGACAAAAAAAAGGAGATATCAATGCGAAAACTTCAATTGAGATCCAACATCCAACACTAGCAAGATCATAATCTCCATCTAGAGCAAAAAGTGATGAATTATCGATCTTCTCTTTCAACCGATCGACCTACATACAATACAAGAAAGAGACTTAGAAGATAGCACTTAAAATTACTTCCTGGGTTCTAATTCAATCAAGAAACTAGAGACATTAAATGAACTAAAGACCTGTACTTCACAGTTTCAGCAAATTGAAGCAACAAAATCTCTCTATTTCCAGCAATATGATACCATATTCCAGCAGTTTATCTATAAACAAACCATATTTTTCTTCCCTCCAACATGGAGATTATTAACACAGGCAATCAGGCATACATTTATCAGTTTGTTCAGTTGGTGATGTGGGGAGCTGCTGAGCTTGGGTCGCTCCCTAGGGGCTGCCACCCTCTTCTTGAGTTCTTTGTGATTTTCTCAAAGGTTGTGCACTAGAACCACCCTTCTTCTTTCTAACTTTTGGGAGGTGCCTTTAGTACAACATACCAAAAGTTACAAACCATCAAAAAAGTGTACTTAGTCCTCCAACATTGAATTAGATTATATGTTGTCCTTCTTTCTAACTTCTGTTAAGTTTGTAAACGGAAAAACCCACTCCACCACCAATGTAAGGGCAGAAATGTCATTCCCCTCAATCCTAGAATTGGCACCATCCCTTCCCCTAACAAAACAGAAAAAACAGAGAACACCACCACCACTAATGAGCACCCTATTTCCCCATACCTCCCTCCCCTCCCCATACCTCCCTCCCTTCCCTTGAACCCAAATGCAACAAATTCTAGAGCTATAAAGTGTATTTGTTATGTGCAAAATGTGAACCTGAAAGGATGAGAACAGTCTTATAGCTCCTTTTCTCTCTGATTCTATGCAAATGTGAACCCAAAACTGAGTGCAAAATAGACTCAAAATTGAAAACTAAGTGCATACTGATATGTGGCAACTGTGTATAACCTGTGACTTAGAATAGACTCAAAACTGAGTGCAGAAACTGAAATGATGCTTCATCTCAAGTCACAAAAGATACACATTCATCTCAAGTCACAAACTTAACTTAACTGAAGTCATGAAAGCAAAAAACTGTAGCAGCAGCACCACATTCGTAACAGTTACTAAACTAAACTGAAAATGGAAATGCAGATTCACATTAAACTGAACAAGACAGATTCCCACAGATTAGGTCAAGTGCAGATTCAACTGCTATTAGTTATAAAAAAACAGACCACATTATGGTTCTGCTATTAGTTACAAAAAAAATAGACCACATTATGGCTCTGCTATTAGTTACAAAAAAAATAGACCACATTATGGCTCTGCTATTAGTCCAGTGCTGCTCATGTGGGTTTATTCCGTTTACAAACTTAACAGAAGTTAGGAAGGACAACATAAAATCTTATTCAATAGTTGGAGGATTAAGTAAACTTTTTTGATAGTTTCAGGATGAAGTAGACAAATGGTGTATAGTTTGAGGGATGTTTCTGAAAAAAACTCTAAACTGACCTAGTTCCAACTTATTAACCATTGCTATCTCGAACTCTTTCAGCTTTGGCTGACACAACTTAGAGGTTGTTTTTGCTACCTATACACCATAAGAGGGAAAAGAGAGGGAAAGAGCACTGTTTACACATCAAACGGCTGAGATTGATTTCAGTGGGAGGCTTAAAAAATCTTCTTGGTCCCTAATATTGGCTAAGAGAGACTGACTTGATGAGAGGTGAGGCCAACTGCCCCACAAAGAAGACTAATCTCAATAATGAACACAAAACAATATATAATGAAAAAAAAACACAATTGCACTATTAGGATTTGGGATTTCATCTTCCTTTTTGGGGCGGTTTTGTTGGTTAATGACAACATGGACCACGGTGGTTAAGATAATGGTATTATTCAACAAATATGCGGCCAGTAACTAACATTGAATGCTCTAGAATATTGCATTTCAGTAGTTCATCTCGATATCAGCAAACTAACCCATTTTTAGCATTTAACGTCAAACTCTGAGACTTAGTCTATAGTTCTAACTCCTATACTATAGTGCTTACGCAATACAATTTCATATCATATTAGTATGTCACTGTTTTTCTCTCCCCAAATTTCAACTTTTCTTCTAACTCATGCAGGTGTCAAAACCATTTTAGTTGTATAGAGCAGATAGTTAAATACCTAGATAAGACACGCATGAGTACCCAACATACGAGTCTTAATGAGCAAAATACAACTTTTAGAAACAAGAAATCATCTATAGTGCAGTAAAGTAGCAAATATTAAAGATGCATACTCTAATAATGAACGATGGCCCAAACCATAAACTGAACTCACCACTTGTTCTGTGAATTTAGATAACAAAAAGAGCCGAACCAGCAACCAACAACTTTGATAACAAGTTTGTACGATTAACCCTAGAAACCATGGTAGCTCCATTTGCATTCATGGTATGGTGAATTCGTCAACCAATTCGTCAACCAATGCAAAAACTGCAACCATAATTAAGCCGCTAGCACTAAAAATCTCCCAAGCAAGCTCGAAAACAGAGTAACGAAGCACCAATCAAGTAGATCTTCAAAGTAAAAAAATGAAGGCAAACAAATATAACATCCAATCAAATCTGAGTTTCACAATATCATCCCCCTCTGACTTAGCTACAAAGGCAGCAAGAATGTAAATATCTCCATTTGCCCCAAAAACATATATTCTAAACCCAGTAAACAAATTCAAAAACAAATAATCCAACACTCTCTATCTCCCATACAGAAAAGTTACAAACTAAGATGATCAACTCTAAAATTGAATTCAAATGCATCTCGAAACCACAAGAATCAAGGCAATATATGTTTAAGGAAGAAGATTAAAAATATCACCAACCAACAGAACAAAAGAAGTAAAACTGAATATTGAACATGAGACGAACATACTTGAAAGCAAGCTTTCTATTAGCAGTTTTGGTGTCAATTGAATCTCTAGAAACTGGTCTCTTTATCCGATTCCAAACAATGCAAACATTCCTGCTTCCTTAACTACGTAAATCTCAGTGTAAGTTTCCTTGTTCAAGGAAAAATTGTAAGAGAAGTTAGACTCTCTTGAAGCGCACACTCTAACCAAAATCCCAAATTCGAAAAAGAGAAGAAACACATTTTAACTAAGCAATTTCACAAACAAATCCAAACATAGACACCAAGAATGAAATCACTACATTTATTGCAGAGTATGTAGGAGCTTGGTCCATATTTGCACGGCTCCTATTCTCTCACTCTCTCTGCAAAATATCTACACCATGGCTTCTTCAGCACACCATTTTCTCTCTGAAACTCTAATTTCAACCACCCCCTCCCCCGTGTATTTATGTACCTTAAGAACCAAAATTGAGTATGGAGCTAAAGAGAAACATTAGCTGTTAAATTTCTACGCTTAAGGGAAGTCACCAAAACGTCATGTTATGATTCATAGTATGTTGACAGATAAGCTAATGGTTTTGATGGGAAGCCACTGTTGTAGACACCTCCCAAGCGGGGCATCGCCATACAGATTGATCATGTTTGCTTGCTCGATTGGTTGCTTGCTTCGTAAACCAAAATCATGGACATTCCCATGGCTAGGAACATCGCCACATGACAGCGGTTATCATCAAAACAGAGTCGCCACCCAGTTTATTAAAACTGGGAAAATAGATAGAGATTCTGAGTACGGGAGCCAAAAGTACAGTAAGGGGAAGGTGTTAGGCACCCCTCTCTGCCCAGCCGTGAGACTGGCCCATAGTTATTCAACATAAGACGTATAGATGCTTTATTTAATTCTAACACGTAGTCTGTTTAATTAATCCTTTAAACAGTAAGTAAAGTGAGCCAGTGCGATAAGTAAAGCATGCGTCAGAAAGCAGGAAACAAAGCAAAACTGTCCCAGGGAGATGGATCCCGCGGCCGGTGAATAGATGTCACGGCCGAGGGATCCTCCTGGTTTGATATATCGGCCGAGGGATCGAAGCCCCGGTCGATGTTCTTCCTCACACCGGACAGGAAGATTAACAGATGATCAAAACGCTACGATTAGTCATAAATACAGTAAATAAGACAAACCAGAGGCCGTTGGGCCTCACCACCTTGATCCCTCAGTAGCTTGATTGCCTCGGATAGGGTGTGATTGACTGATTGCTTGATTGAAAACCCTAGGGTTAGGGTTTGAGCTTCGGGATTTGATCACTGGATTGATGGCTACCTTCGGGAGGTTAGGGCTTTTGAAGAGGGGGATTGAGAGAGTATTTTGACAGAGTTTCGTGGCTTGAGAGAGTGTA
The DNA here is from genome assembly GCA_018127125.1 of Rhododendron griersonianum. NCBI lineage: Eukaryota > Viridiplantae > Streptophyta > Magnoliopsida > Ericales > Ericaceae > Rhododendron > Rhododendron griersonianum. Next base: position 27,901,903 of record CM030792.1, on the reverse strand, counting down.
TTCTCTAATGAATTTCGTGTGTATATTTTCGGAGTCCAAAGGCCCTTTATATAGGCAAATGGTGACTCACTCCGGCCAATCAAAGCACGCGATTGCAATTGCAATTGCAATACAATGCAAACTCTACGTCGTAATCTCTGAACGTGGCCTGAACGCATCGGAGAGGTAGTGTAGTTGGATCAAACAATCGACAGAACGTTCGAGAGTCTGGAAAAAGGACGATCTGGCGGCCGAGTAATAGATTTCACGGCCGAGGAATGGATGTCTCGGTCGAAGGATAGATCTTACGGCCGAGGAATTGATCTCCCAGGGAGATTTTGATGCAACAGGTTGCTCAGGTGATGAAATGATGTTAAGGCCGTGAGATCGATGTTACGGCCGACAGATGGATTCTCCTTGGCTTTTGTATTTTCTGTCTGAAAGGCTGTATGGCTCTGATTGGGTCCTCTAAGTGGCTCAAAGCTCTTACCAAAAGTCCTAAGATTCTCAAGAAGGCAATCAGCAATCACTGTATCCATTTCATCATAGGGATGGTCCCCAAGGTGGGACTTGAAATAATCGTTAGGCCAAATTGGGGTGTCTACAGATGCCCCTCTTTGACTGAACTCAGACGGATAGCGAGACATGTTTGAGTAAGAGTCAAAGCTGTAAAAAGCAACTCAATTTGGTCCAACCACTATTCCAAGGGGTTTTTGAAAAAGGTTTTGTTATGGTCGGGCCCGGAGGCTGCCTACGTATTCCACAAAGGAAATTCAGACCAATCGTAGTTCGGACAAAAAAGTAAAAGTTTGGAGGGTTAGAGACAGAAGACGTACCTTTGGGCTTAAAAAGCCGCAGTGTGACGTACCTAGACTGAGCCAGGGTTTTGGCGAAGAGTAGTTGAAGGAGCGCGGGGCTGCCGGGGGAATTTTTGCGGAGAGCTTTCTTAGTATTTTGGGGTAGATCAGTACACGGCAGGTGCGTTTGCTTTTATTGATCATCCTTACTTTGACTGAAAGGAGTTCGGTAGAGTAGCCTATCCTTGTGAATGAGTTGGAAGGAATTGATGTAAATGGGGGTGGAATCCAAACCATCTGTTGGGGATGAATCGGACGCCGGTTTGTTTTTGAGATATGAGGGGCGCAAGGCCGGTAACTGGAGCACGGAGCTTTGGAGATGAGGGAACCGAGGCACGGAGCCGGTTGTAGTCATGAGGCGAGAGCCTGGAGAGTGATCGTTTCTGACGTGATGGAATCGAGGCGCAGGGCCGGTTGTAGTCACGAGGCGAGGGCCTGAGGTGATTGGATTGAGGCGTGGAACCTGTTGCAGTCTTGAGGCGAGGGCCTGAGGTGATTGGATTGAGGCGTGGAGCCTGTTGCAGTCTTGAGGCGAGGGCCTGAGGTGAGCTTAGAGCTTGATGGAACCAAAGCGCGGAGCTGGTATTGATCATAAGGCGAGAGCCTGAGGTGATTAGATTGAGGCGTGGAGCCTGCTGTGGTTATGCGGCAAGGGCCTGAGGAGAGCTTAGAGCTTGATGAAATCGAAGCGTGGAGCTGGTATAAGGCAAGAGCCTGAGGTGTCGGAGCTTTTGAGCTTGACGTGTTTGAACCGAAGCATAGAGCTGGTTGCATTCTGATGGTCTGTGCACGGAGCTTTCTCATCATAAGTTTCGGCGTAGAGCCAAAGGATCAAGGCACTGGACCGATCAATAAAATCGAGGCGTAGAGCCGGTTGATTACAGGGTTGACCTATTTCACGAGAGATATGCAGAGTGTATATGTGTGATGATGGTTGTTAGATGTGAACATACATGGTTGTGCAGACTCGATGTGATAATGGTGATGCAATATGTGCATGAGCCCATGCGTGTGTGTTTGTTTTAAGCTTAGAGCTTCTATCAAGTTCCGGACTTGAGCATTCAGAGCGTTGAGCTCGAGCATTCGGACGGCAGAATCCGAGCATTCAAAGTACAGGCTTTGAGCATCCAGTACGCAGTGGTTAGGCATCCAAGCGTAGAGCTTGAGCATTCAAGTGTATAACTTGAGCATCCAGTACACAGTGGTTGGGCATCCAAGCGTAGAGCTTGAGCATTCAAAATGTTAGATTTTGAGCATTCAGGCATAGAGCCTGAGAATAGATGTCTTGACTATTGGGGTGGCGTAGAGCCTATTGCGATTTGCTTGTTACGGCTTTGAGCCAGTTGAGATGATGGGCTTGGAGCCGCTGAGTTGGTTGTTATGGCTTCGAGCCAGTTGAGATAGTGGGCTTAGAGCCGCTGAGTGAGTGATAGCGAGCATAGAGCTGCTGAGTCGAGGGCTTGGAGCCGCTGAGTTGATTGTTACGGCTTCGAGCCAGTTGAAACGGTGGGCTTGGAGCCGCTGAGTTGAGTGATTACAGGCATAGAGCCTGTTGATAATGGGTTTGGAGCCGCTTTGATGGGGTAACGGGCGTAGAGCCAATTGAGGTAATGGGCTTCGAGCCGCTGAGATAGCAAGCGTAGGGCTGCTGACGATGATTTGGGCTTAGAGCCTGTTGAGTGAATGAATACGGGCACAGAACCGTTGAGATAATGGGTTTGGAACCGCTGAGTTGATAGAGATGGTAGGCACAGGGCCGCCGAGTTGATACGGGCATAGAGCCGCTGAATGATGATTGGGAATAGGCATAGAGCCGTTGAATTGTTTTGATGGCGGTGAATAGCAGAGTTACTGAATGTCTTGGTTTGCTATAACAAGAGCTTGTGGCTAGCAGTTTGTGGAGAGATTTTTGATGCTTGGGCATGCCCCCAAGGCTAGTTTTGATCATGTTGTATTGGCATCAGGGATGCCCCCAAGGTTATTCTGTCGGTCGAGGACCCAGAATCCATAATTGGCTTGAGTTAGTGCACTGAGCATGATCCACTGAGGCTGAAGAAATTGATTAGAGGGGCCAGGAGATAGATCTCTCGGCTGAAGGATTGATGTATCGGCTGAGGAACCGATGTCTCGGTCGCTTAATCGGTTCGTTTTCAGGGGCCTATAAACGGTCACGGCCTCAGCCGTTTCATTCCATTTCTCTCTTTCCTCGGTTTCTCTCTTCATCCGAGAAACTTGTCGAGAGCTCCTCTTTCACTCCCCTCGTTCCTGACGGCTCCGGGCCGTGGATGACGCACGGCCAGAGATCGCAGAGGGAGGCCGCGCTGTTCTTGGTCCTGTCTTGATGCTTGATTAGGGACCCTTGCATGGGTAGCTTTGATTAGGGACCCTTACATGGGTGGCTTGCTTTCGTGACGCGGAGCTCCTGGCGTGGCGGTGGTACGCGGTATGGTGATTTTTCTGGGCCATGTGGTGTCTCTTCTGCACCATAGTACTCCTCTGGTATACACCGCCCCAGGGGTGTCCTCTTCTTTTTTGCAGCTGGTCTCTGGTGTTCGGACCACCAGAGGGTTTGGCATCCTCTCCTGCTTCCTCTTTTTGTTTTTTTCTGTTTCTCTTCCTGCATAGGTTAGTTTGACAGGAAATCGATGTATAGTTTGTTTAGGAAATGTGGGGTGATCCACCTTATGATGTAAAAAGCTTTCGTTATATGAAACAAAAATCTTTTGCTCTGTTATGTGATTGTGTACGCTATGTTTGCACCGTTTGTGTATGATAGTTTTGTTTAATCCAGTGAAACGAACTGAACCGTGGAAATAATCTGTAAAACAGCCGTTCTGGCGGCCGACCGAATGATTACGCGGCCGAAGCTTCGATCTGGCGGCCGAAGGATCGTTTTGTCTGCCTGGGTTTGACTTGTAGGTCAACCCTAATTTTCACGGCCGATGGATAGATCCTACGGCCGTCATATCGAAGTGCCGGCCGAGAGACCGACTGAAATTCCGAGGATTAAGAATCCGATTCCGATTCGAACTAAGACTCGACTTAGTTTTATAAATACACGTTCTACGAACCCGATAGCATTGTCAGTAGCAATTCCTTGCACGTGGCACAACCAGTCCTTGATCAATGGTTGGATTCCTTTAATGGCCTCGACCGTTTACACTTTAAGTCCTTTGGCATGGACTTTCTCTTCTCCCTTCGTCAAATTCCTGTGAATTTTGCCTTCCTTAGGGCAGCCACTAGTTTGTGGGACCCTGATTTTCACGTTTTTCGATTTAGGAAAGAGGAATTGTGTCCTACTATCGAGGAGTTTGCAGCCATCATGGGTCATTTGGATAGAGAGGGTTTCGTTGTCCCTAATCCTTTGTTCAACCGAGGTGATCTCTTGAAGGATTTACTCCAAGTTCAGAAACATGAAGTTAGGTTCTTCCTAGTGAAGGGAAAGCTAGAGATTCTTCAGTTTATCCAGCGCTTTGGTACGGCTGAGGCTCATCGCCAAGTTTCTCAACAGAAAGCATGCTTTCATGCGTTGTGCATTTGTCTCCTTCATTATTACTTGCTTGGCCCTTCCTCTGGCCATGCTGATCCCGTGTTGCTTAACTTTGCTCAACAGATTGGAAACCGTGTGGGTTTCGCTGGCTTAATGTTGGCAGAGACCTTGATGGGTCTAGATGTGATGAAGGGCAGTCCTACAGCTCAGTTCTCAGGTAGTCCTTTGCTATTGCAGGTTCACTCTTTATTTGTTTATTTGTCAAGTTTATCTTTTCACTCATCACTCTTTTGTTTTGACTCACGTGTTCTCTCAACTCACAATTTTCTCTTGTTCTCTAGGTGTGGTTGTTTGAGAAGCTAAAGGTGTGGGATGCGCTAGAGCGACTTTCTTATAATTCAGACCAATGCACGGAGCGTCACATGATTAGACAGTTCCCAACTGAGGCTGCTTGGGAAGCATGGATGAAGACTTGCAGGGGTGATTGGATTCAATGGGTTTGCCCCTGGTATGGTATCGAGAGTATGACTGCGAGTACCATGAACCATTTTGGTGTAGCAGTGATTGGTATTACTCGAGTTGTTTTCTACTTTCCTGCTCGCTTTCAAAGGCAGTTCGGGGCTGAACAAACCGCAATCCTGGGTGACCCTGAGTACACTATCTCTAAGGTCCATGACGCCAACTTCCGTCGCAACATGCTGCGTCTTTGGCCAAATAGAGTGATGCAGGAGGTTGCCGAGAACTTTGTTGTCAAGCTATCAGGTTCTTACAAACGCTGGTTGAAGAAAAACCTTTTGGAGGATGGTAGTGCAAAGAGAAGGAAGACCTAAAGATTGACACTTTGCTTATGTTTTTCAAAAGATGTTTGTTTGATTCTAGCTTTCATGGATTAAGAATTGTTTAGGTTTGCTTTTTCCTTTTTCCTTTGGAAATAATAAAACATTTGGTTGTTTTATTTGAAGATGTTATTGCCATGATTTGATGATGAACATGCTTTAGGATAGACCTAGAAACTTCAGAAGTGATGATGATAGCAGTGGCCGGATCTCAAACTTAGAGATTGCCTACGTATCCCATAGAGGGAATCAGGCCATAAACGTAGTTCCAACAAAAGGGATTTGTTTTGTTTTTAGTTAAGGTCCACTCGGGTATTTTTCCTCTCCTTTTGTGCTCTAAATTTTGCCTAAAACCGCCCTTGCGGGTTTTCGGTCTAGCGAGCGTTTTATTTATGCCTTAGTTTTTGCCTAAGCCGCCCTTACGGGTTTTCGACCTAGTAGGCTGCTCCAATTTTTGCTTGGATCCGCCCACCCTTGTGGTTTTCGGTCCAACGAGCATCTCTCATGGGTAATACTTCCTCAGCTTGTCAATGTTGACAGGCGTCGCGAATTCCATTCCATCCAAGTCTGCAATGTATGCTGCTCCTCCAGAAAGTATGCGTTTGATAAGGTAGGGGCCTCCCCAGTTTGGTCTAAACTTGCCCCTTGGGTCTAAGACGTGGCGACGGATTGCTTTGAGCACCATGTCTCATACCTTGATGTCTCTAGGTTTTACCTTTTTGTTAAATGCTCGTGCGATACGGCGTTGATACCCTTGTACATGGTATAACGCTCTCAGCCTCCTTTCGTCTAGTAGTGCCAACTCGTCGTAGTGGTTTTGAACCCAGTCTTCTTCGATCATTCCAGTCTCAGCCAGAACCCTTAACGAAGGTAATTCCAGCTCGATAGGCAAGACAACTTCCATTCCATAAACCAGAGAGTAGGGAGTGGCCCCAGTTGAAGTCCTTTCAGTTATTCGATAACCCCATAATGCCAAAGGTAGCATTTCTGGCCAATCTGTGTAAGTGTCGGTAGTCTTCCGTAGAATCCTCTTGATATTCTTGTTTGCAGCCTCAACTGCTCCATTAGTCTGAGGTCGGTAAGTAGATGACCGATGGTTCTATATCCCAAATTCGGCGAGAAGCTTCTTTGTCGCCCCCTTGAAGTGCGATCCGTTGTCACAGACGAACTCGTGAGGTACACCATATCGATAGATGATATTAGTGCGAATAAATTTGGCCACATGAGTGGCTTTGAGAGTAGCATAAGAAGCTGCTTCTACCCACTTGGTGAAGTAGTCAATGGCCACTAGAATGAACTGATGTTTGTATTTTCCCTTTGGATTTATGCTTCCAATGACGTCTATCCCCCAGGTGGAGAATGGCCAAGGGGATGTCATGCTATACAATTCCGTAGGGGGAATACGCATACGATCAGCGTGAGTTTGGCATTTGTAACATCGGCGGACATAATCAGCGCAATCGGCCTCCATTGTGGTCCAGTAATATCCCTGACGTAGGATCTTCTTTGCCATCGTTGCCCCATTCATGTGTGGCCCACAAATTCCTTCGTGTATTTCCTCCATTACGTTGCAGCTGTCCTCCGTTGTGACGCAAAGCTGACTTGGGCCCAAGTGTGCCCTTCGATACAATGCTCCTCCACAGAATACAAATCGGGCAGCAAACTTCCGCAGAGCCGTTTTGTCTTTCGAGGTGGCCTCGGATGGGTATTCTCCTTTTTCCAAGAATTCCTTCACGTCTTCGTACCATGGCTTGCCATCGTCTTCACCTTCCTCGGTAAAGGTGCATTCACATGCTGGTTTGACCTTTTGCTCGATCATAAGAGGCCGCATTGTGAATCCCAGGGGTATTTCGACCATAGATGCTAATGTTGCCAGTGCATCTGCAAATCTATTGCTCACTCGAGGAGTGTGTGTGAAGATAACGAATCAAATTGTGGAATTAGATCTTCCAGCACAGAGTGATATAGCTTCAGTGTATCTTCTTTGACCTTCCAGTCTCCTCTTGCTTGAGATACCACCAGGCTTGAATCCCCAATGACTTCTACCCTTTTTGCCCCTAGTTCCAGGGCTGCCTCCATTCCAGCAATACAGGCCTCGTATTCGGCTTGGTTGTTGGTGACTTCAAACCTCAGTTTATATGACAAAGGGATGTGGGAGTCGTTTGGGGAAACTAGCAATACCCCTATGCCATATCCACATCGGTTTGATGCTCCATCAAAGTAAAGTTGCCAGGTATCGTCTAAGAGACATAAGATGTCCTCATCGGGGAACATGAAGTCTTCTGCCTCGGCTTCTGTCACAGGATGATTTGCCAAGAATTCTGCCACAGCCCTTCCCTTTACTGATTTCCTTGTCATGTATTTGAGGTCGAATTCTGCTAGCAGCAATAACCACCTAGCTAGCTTTCCGATAAGTGCTGGCTTTTCGAAAAGATACTTGATTGGGTCTAAACGAGAAACCAGCACCACCGGATGTGCTAACAGGTAATGCCTCAGTTTCTTAGTGGCCCATACTAGCCCCCAACAGGTTTTCTCGAGGGGAGTGTACCTTGTCTCATAGTCCATCATTTTTTTGCTGAGGTAGTATATGGCGCACTCTACTTTGGCGTCGTTTTCTTGCGCTAGCATGCATCCAATGGATGTGTTTGTTACTGAGAGATACAGAATCAATGGCTTCCTAGGGATGGGCGGCGACAGTACAGGTGGATTCTGAAGATATTCTTTGATTGCCTCGAACGCTTGCTGACAGTCTTGGCTCCATTCAAAATCAGTACCTTTCTTCAGTAGCTTGAAAAGAGGTTCACAGGTAGTTGTGAGCTTGGAAATGAACCTGCTGATGAACTGTACCTTCCCCAAGAAATTCCTTACCTCCTTTTCCGTCCTAGGCGGTGATATTTCCATGATAGCCTGTATCTTGGAAGGGTCTACCTCGATTCCTCTTTGAGTGATGAGGAATCCCAACATCTTTCCAGCCGTTACCCCAAAAGTGCATTTTTGAGGGTTAAGACCTAGTTTGTAATTCCTAATCCTCTCAAAGAACCTTTGGAGTGCTCCATGGTGCCCTTCCCTTTCCTTTGATTTGACTATCTTATCGTTGACATACACCTCGACCTCTTTGTGCATCATGTCGTGCAGTAGTGTTGTTGCCATCCTCTGGTAAGTGGCTCCAGCATTCTTCAACCCAAATGGCATCACTCGGTAGCAGTAGGTTCCCCAAGGTGTAGTGAAGGTGGTTTTCTCTCTATCCTCAGGAGACATAAGGATTTGATTGTACTCAGAAAATCCATCCATGAAGGATAGCAATGCATGGCCTGCGGTGTTATCTACTAGCTCGTCTATGTGGGGTAATGGGAATTCATCATTTGGACTGGCCTTGTTGAGATCTCGGAAATCTACGCAGACCCTGATTCCTCCAGTTTTCTTTGGTACGGGAACGATGTTAGCTACCCATTGTGGATATTCGGTGACTATGAGAAAATCGGCGTTGATTTGTTTAGTGACTTCTTCTTTTATCTTTAGGACCCAATCAGGGCGCATACGTCTTAGTTTTTGTTTAACTGGTTTTGCATTAGGATGAAGGGGAATTTTATGCTGAACAATTTCAGGGTCTATTCCAGGCATGTCTTCGTAAGACCAGGCAAAAACATCTTTGTATTCTTTTAGCAAAAGGATTAGCTTTTCACTTTCTTGAGGGGATAGTGTGGCACCAATTTTAACCATTTTGGGCTCGTTTTCAGAGCCTATGTTTGTTGTGATTATTTCCTCAGAAAAAGGTTTAGCGTGCCTTTCTTCTTCTCTCTCGATGAATTCTAGAATTTCTTTTGGAATTTCTTCCTCAAAATTTGGTTTGTCGGAACCACACAATTGATCATAGGCAAAGTGAAATACTTTAAATCTTCCTTCTCATTGCTAAGATTATCAAAAGACATTTCAGAGTCGAACTCAAAGTAAATGTTATGCCTTGGTATTTTGACCAGGTTTTCCTCACTAGACTTAGTAGTTTCAAAAGATGAAAAGCTTGACTCGGACTGAGTCGACTCGGAGTCAGAATCGGAATCAGAACTAAGATCAGAATTAGCGCTTTTCGTTTTGTATTTCAGAGTGTGTTCCACGGTCCAGTTAGGGTAAGCCCCTTTTTCAGCATCCACAATCAGTTCAGAGCAGTCTCTTTCATCACCAAGGTTGATCATCAGCACTTCACTGTCACCTTGATTCGCACTTTCATCATTGTCACCCTACAAGTCTTGGAGGGCCATTTGATTTGCTATTACTGTTATCTCCTCCAATTGAGCTTCAATCTCTGCTTCGTCGCTGCTGTCGACTCTTCGTGTGCCAACAAAACCCCACCAATTACCAAAGCTATCTGTGATGGGGTGGATCACCCTTATTTCATCGTTGGTGACCCCCTCATCAAAGAGTAGGTTCACTGATATTTCGTCTAGTGGTCATTGTTGACAGACTCTTCTTCCTTTGCCTCTTCAGTTTCGAGATTGTTGACCTCGTCTATTGGCCAATAGTCGTCGGTGGGTGCATAGGGGTCATAAAAGTAGATTGGAACCCTGCGAAGCCCTTCTTCTTCGATCAGGTCTTCTACTTCTTCCTCATAAACCGTTCTAGCGAACATGACATGGTTGTCTTCAATGATAGTCACCACAGGCTTTGGTTGATTTACTGGAGTGATGTATTCAGAGGGGTTGAAATCTTCAACAACAAAGTGGAGCGGGCCAGACAGCTTGGTGACAACTTGAAAGTGCGAATCAGACGTGAATAGTGATGCAGTCATTTTTCCTAAAAAGGTTTTTGTTTTAATTAGATTGATTAATCTTACCTACTATTCATTCGACTTAGAGAGATTCCTAAGGTTTAACCTGCAAAAGAAAAGCTTTACAACATACACATATACAACGGGTGTGAGGAAGAACTTGGAAGTAAAATGCAAGTAGGTTCCTAGCCTGTAGGTTCCTGTCTTAGTTTGATAAGTTCTATGGCTTTCTAAAGCATGCAAGGTTTTGGTAGTCTCAGGGTGCTCCATTGTCAAAGGGCACCAATCCTCTCACTAGCCCATCATAGGCGGTAATTGGGTGATTCCCTTTTTGATATACCACTAGGTACGAGTGACTGTGGAGTTTGCTGGAACCCCCAACATAGCCCGTGTCATGCCGGGATATCAGGTGAACTCAACGGGTTGCCCGCTCGATGCATATGATAAATGAATTAGACAAGACATGTATTAGTCTTATGTTGAACTTTTTGGTTATGGCTCTCAAGTCCCCAGCAGAGTCGCCAAAAACTGTAGACACCTCCCAAACGGGGCATCGCCATACAGATTGATCATGTTTGCTTGCTCGATTGGTTGCTTGCTTCGTAAACCAAAATCATGGACATTCCCATGGCTAGGAACATCGCCACATGATAGTGGTTATCATCAAAACAGAGTCGCCACCCAGTTTATTAAAACTGGGAAAATAGATAGAGATTCTGAGTATGGGAGCCAAAAGTATAGTAAGGGGAAGGTGTTAGGCACCCCTCTCTGCCCAGCCGTGAGACTGGCCCATAGTTATTCAACATAAGACGTATAGATGCTTTATTTAATTCTAACACATAGTCTGTTTAATTAATCCTTTAAACAATAAGTAAAGTGAGCCAGTGCGATAAGTAAAGCATGCGTCAGAAAGCAGGAAACAAAGCAAAACTGTCCCAAGGAGATGGATCCCGCGGCCGGTGAATAGATGTCACGGTCGAGGGATCCTCCTGGTTTGATATATCGGCCGAGGGATCGAAGCCCTGGTCGATATTCTTCCTCACACCGGACAGAAAGATTAACAGATGATCAAAACGCTACGGTTAGTCATAAATACAGTAAATAAGACAAACCAGAGGCCGTTGGGCCTCACCACCTTGATCCCTCAATTACTTGATTGCCTCAGAAAGGGTGTGATTGACTGATTGCTTGATTGAAAACCCTAGGGTTAGGGTTTGAGCTTCGGGGTTTGATCACTGGATTGATGGCTACCTTCGGGAGGTTAGGGCTTTTGAAGAGGGGGATTGAGAGAGTATTTTGACAGAGTTTCGTGGCTTGAGAGAGTGTATTCTCTAATGAATTTCGTGTGTATATTTTCGGAGTCCAAAGGCCCTTTATATAGGCAATTGGTGACTCACTCCGGCCAATCAAAGCACGCGATTGCAATTGCAATTGCAATACAATGCAAACTCTACGTCGTAATCTCTGAACGTGGCCTGAACGCATCGGAGAGGTAGTGTAGTTGGATCAAACAATCGACAGAACGTTCGAGAGTCTGGAAAAAGGACGATCTGGCGGCCGAGTAATAGATGTCACGGCCGAGGAATGGATGTCTCGGCCGAAGGATAGATCTTGCGGCCGAGGAATTGATCTCTCAAGGAGATTTTGATGCAACAGGTTGCTCGGGTGAGGAAATGATGTTAAGGCCGTGAGATCAATGTTACGGCCGACAGATGGATTCTCCTAGGCTTTTGTATTTTCTGTCTGAAAGGCTATATGGCTCTGATTGGGTCCTCTAAGTGGCTCAAAGCTCTTACCGAAAGTCCTAAGGTTCTCAAGAAGGCAATCAGCAATCACTGTATCCATTTCATCATAGGGATGGTCCCCAAGGTGGGACTTGAAATAATCGTTAGGCCAAATTGGGGTGTCTACAACTGTGTTGTCCACTGTCCACACCAAGAGCAGGTGGCCTCCTAGGTGGGACCACATCCCAGTGGGGCCTTTCGGAATTGGATTCTAATGAAGAATTTCCACGCCCGTATAGCGGGACCAACAATGACTCGGAAATCTTAGCCTTGCAGACTGGGCATTGGGGAGCTTATTTGATTTGAAGGAGGCGGTGGTTTGGACATGGAGCCACTTGTAAATGCAAGGCCAGTAGTAGAGGTGACCACAGGGTCGTGCAGATTCTAAGCAAATATTGGAATCAAAGCAGCCATTCCCATTTTCTGCAGCAGTTTTAATTCCCAATTTTGCTTCAGAGAAACATCTCTTTCGGATTCAAATTACTGTGCCATAGGTTCTTGGAAGTTTTGTTCACAGGCCATCAGCTTTGTTAAGCAAATAATGACTCTTAGACTGAACATAAAGTTTAAATATTGACCTCTAGGTTATTCAGGTTAAGATGCACTTTAAATGCAGTGTCATGCAAGAAAAAACATTGAACTATGATAGTACACGTGCAGTAACTAAGGCACGTTGCAAGAGTAAAGATCAAGGTCCAACTATAATCAAGCATCATCCTCGAGTTATAAATTATAAATGACATTGGGTCAGCTTAGACGTCTGATGGAAATCTGTCATGATGGAATTGAAAGGTGAGTAAAACATAACTCTATAGGGGAGAGTAAAATTCAAGTTAAGCCTACCATCTTCTGCAAGCTGTCACTACACCCTCAAGCACATTCCAATCAAGTCCGCCATCCTCTGCAAGCTGAATCATAAGATGTGAGAAAAAGGAATTGAAAGGTGAGTAAAACATACCTCTATAGGGGAGAGTAAACTTCAAGTTAAGCCTACCATCTTCTGCAAGCTGTCACTACACCCTCAAGCACATTCCAATCAAGTCCGCCATCCTCTGCAAGCTGAATCATAAGATGTGAGAAAAAGATTGGAAACAAAAATTTAGAAAAGTAAAAAATGCTGTTAGCACCAAAAGTAGTAACTTACGGGCACTTCTCGGCACTTCACTCCAAAATCTTACAAGGAACCCAATCTATGAGAGTCCCTAATACCAACAAATTCCTCTAAATATCATATGGAGCACCAGCAACTGCCAAAAGCTGATAACTTATTTGGCATAAACCATATTCTAGTAAGAACTATGGAACTATGGAACCATTACATACAACGGGGTTGAAATTATAGCCCACCTCATGCCCCGGCCTATGAAAGCAAACAAAGCACAAGTGATGGCATGGGTACCTGAGAAAAACTGATTGTGATGCAGAAGAGTTTATTAACAAAGCTTCATGAGGGCGCAAATAGGGTAAGGAAAAAGACAGTTAACACTAGGCAAACCTGCAAACAAACTATTGCAGATTCAGCAACGAAAATTTTGCAAAAGCTTGGTCAAACTCTTCATGTCCTCCAGCATCTTCACGTCCATAGCCTGTACACAAATAAAGAACTCAACAGAAGGTGACAAATGCACACGCGCACACACACACACACACACTCACCCAATAAGAAGAATAAACATCTCAAGGAATTGGTATCACTAATCATCTACATTAACCAATTGGGTTAGATTTTCTAGCGCACACCAATAGACGCACAGGAGAATGCTGATCTTAGGGCAACGTCAATAACCACTTGTTCATAGTGGTTGAATATTTGGCCTAGCCAAACAACATCCATTTCATTTGGGAGATTACCCACATATAAATTCACCACACCCATTTCATTTTTGTCCTCCTCTACCGTTTGCATAACCATCCCCTTTACACACCTTCCACACCATTGTTTCCACAAACTGAAACTAATTGGGAAAAAAAGCTGAACAGGTGGCGGGCAAATTTGTGTTACATATGATTTCAAACTCAAATTTTAAGCCCATAAAAAGTTCAAACCCAGAGCATATCAACAAAGTTCAAAGTAGAGCAGCCCCAAGCAAAACCTGAATCGAAACCCTCAAAATTGAAATCCCAAAACAAAACCCCAAAATCGAGAACCCAAATTGAAAACCCTAAAATAGATCCCTGAATCAAAACTCCAAAGTAAATCAAGAATAAACGTTGAGAGGGCAATTATTCAACTTACCGAGAAGTGGTCGAGGTCAGACAAGCGATAGGGCATCGAGATGACGGGATCGAGGCCGGACGGTGGTACTGTCGGTGCTCAATTGGTGAATGCAGTGACTTTGAATCACGCCATTCCTTTGCTCTCATCTTCGTGTGTGTGTGTGTGTGTGAGAGAGAGAGAGAAAGAGAGAGAGAGAGAAGATGACGATGGTGAGATCAGTAGAGTGTAGGTACGAAATTGGAGAGAGAGAAGGGATTTCCCACCAAGTGATTTTTTTCGCATCTTAAAATTTTCCCCGAATTGTGACTGGCGCCTTTTTTATTGGTGAACGCTGTAATTGACTTAGTGGAACGCTGTCAAAAGTCTTCTGCTCCCCTACAGTGCCGTGCACGCTATCGTAAGCTCAACATGCAACTCTATTATAGCATTTTTTAAAGAACGCTGTAAGATTATGCTATTAAAACTCAAGTTTGTTGTAGTGTAAGTTGTTGCCTATCGGTCCTATTACCCATTATCCTGTTCCTAACCTGTTGGAAAAACTTGAGTCTATAGGTTTTAGGCTTTTTGCTACAATTGGAGGTAGGTGCATTGACTTGGATCTCTAGTGTTAAGGCTCCAGCAACATCAGTTATGGCACAAGCCTCTCCGGTGGTGGTGTCAACACTTACTAACACTAGAATTTTGCTAACCATCGGTTATTAACCGTGGACAATACCACTCACATACCAAAAAAAGTGAAGACTTCAAGGCCCATTTCGCACTTATGTACACGCATTCACACTTATATGCAAAATTTTAAATTTTGACCCGCTTTTTACACCCCAATTGGTGCCCTAAGGGTGGTCACTAATAACATTCTACAACTTCTACATTTAGTTTTTCGATTCGCAAATACGAACAAGGTGAAAAGTAAGTGTCGACACCACCACCGGAGATCTCTGGCTAATCCAGCAAACAAAAGACGCACCTTTCAAGTTCGGTGAACTTTGACAATGGCACGTAGCAAAAATTAGTCATTTAATATCTTGTGCCAACCACATCCTATGTCTACCTTTGGAGCTGTGAACCTTTCAGTATTTATATGCCATGGAATTGTTATGAGAACCACAAACTCGACTAGGAAAATTTGATTATTAAGTGGAGTCCCCAGAAAATCACAAGAAAAAAAACATGTGATGAACTATCAAGTGTCAACACAACCTATCTTGAAAATAAAACTAACTAAACCTTGAGCAGACCAAAAGATTTTTCCGGTGCTGTGGAACATTGGTTCCTATTAGCACAACAAAACCTTGTCTCTAAACAATAACGATGGTAGTGATGAGCACAAAACAAGGATATGCCTACCTTTATTCTTGAACAAGGTGACTCTATGAGACTAAGCTATTGCCCTTCACCTACCATATGCACACTGAGAAGTTCACAAGTCATTGCTAGGAATTATTCTGAGAAAGAAATTTTTTGAGGTGGAAACCAGAGGTGTAGCCAAATATAGTAAATGGTCATTGGTAGCTAAACCAGGTACTTAAATTACCTTTCAAAGATGGAAAGATTTCCGGTTAATGGAGGACGTGATAATTGTCCAGATAACTTCAAGCAACACGATTGAGGTGTGTTCTTCAAATGGGTATGTTAGTGACATGGCGTTGTCATCCCCTTTGTTATATGGTCGACCATGGCAATGTGGGCATAATATTATCATCCACCCTGATTGGAGAGGTATTCAACCAGATAAAGATAATGCTTGGAATGAACAAGTTTTGATAATCAGGTTTAAGGGGGATGATGTCAAAATAAACTTGATTGCCCACATTCAGAGCCTCCAAAGTGAATGAGCTACTTCCTACATGTCCCAACAGATTGAACGGCACATCGATTCAAGCTACTAATGAGGTTTCTTAATTCACCTCCAATTTCAACTGGAAAATCAGCCTATGTATGTGTGTGTGATTCAATCGCACCAACGAAAAAACGCCCAAAATTTATCAAGTAACAAAACCCGACAGTCGATTAAACAACTAAATTACACATAACAAGAACAACAACACAAAGAGGTAAATTCCAATGACTACATATAAAAACAAAAACGCCTGCCATGTGCTTGAATTGTCGATACATGTGATATAGAGTACTTGATTGAGTACAGACCTAGGGTTTTCGTTCATTTTCGTTGCAGTTCCGTACAAGATCGAGAGAGCTCGAACTGACTTGGTCTGATGAGAGAGAGAGAGAGAGAGAGAGTGTGTGTGTGTGTGTGTGTGTGTGCTATGCATACCAGGAAGGGGAATCGATTCAACTAACCTGATGACCTAGGGATGAAAATGTTGGAAGCGTGGACGATTGAAGGCAGCGTCTCCGGGGTAGATGATTCAAATAGATGCGAATGAGGGAGTTGGGGAACAAGGTCGGCTCTCAAAGGAGGGAGTAGGCAGAAGTCTTCAGAGTGTGGGGAGCACAGAGGAGAGAAAGGTCGGAGCAAAATCCTAGAGAGAGGAGGATGTGGTTCGTCTGTGGAGAATGGAAAAAGAGAAGAAAAAGAGAGAAGGAAAAAGGGAAAGGGATTGGTAGATGGAACGGTGTCGTCTTAACAAAGGGCATATTTGTCCAGTCAAATCATGCTTTTTACCCCATACCATGTATTGGTGATATTGTTTGCAAGTGCCATGTCTTGGTAATTTGGAGACTTGACACCATGAAAATGGTGATTAACTCCGGTCCACACCGCCTGTTGGCAATTTTCCCAACAAAAAAAATCTTGACATTATCAATTCCCTTTCATTAAATGAAATCTATTTTAACGTAGTTATGATTACTTTTCCCAATTTTCCTATATCCAAGCATCCAAGTAAACTGTCTCGAAGCCTACAGATTCGGATAATCCAGCTGCGTACAGCCTGTCATTTCCTAATTTTGTTAATTTTTCGCTTGTTTATTTGCTGGAGACAGCCTGTCACCAACAGAGTCTCTCTCTCTCTCTCTAGCGCGCGCGCTCTCCTATTCTCGTTTCTCCCACTCTCTCATTCCCTCACCTCTCTCTCAAACTCATCTCGATTTGCTCTGGCGTCCCTGAGTCTGGTCGTTCGAGCTCAATGGATCGGAACTCTCTGCCTGGTAAGCTCTCCGTTCATTTCTTTTTTACTTCGATTCTGTTTTGTATTTGTGCTCCAGTTAGGGTTACTGCTTTACGTCCTCGGTCCCATGCGTGATTAAATTTGTAATCGTTGATTTGGTAGCTGGAAATTATTTGTTTAATTCTGTATCTGTGTTTGTGGTCAACAATTTAATGTTTTGACTGTTCTTTGATGTCATTTTACCTTACATGTTGCTTGCGTGTTTCTATGGACATTTTATGGGTTAATTTGGAGATTTGAACTTATATTGAGTTTATCAGCTAATGGAGATTAGATAGGCAGCATAGGCCTTATATATATATATATACTAGAGGTATGGCACACGTAGTGAATGGCAGCACGGCAAACCCAAAATACTGGAGGAGCAGTTGTGGTGGCCGAGTGAGTGGTTTTTTTTTTTTTGTTTACTGTTTCGTGAAGCCCCAATGTTCTAAAACTCGCTACTCGCTCGGCCGGCCACCTTGTACCTCGGAGGCCGAGTACTCGGCGAGTAGCAATTACTCGGATTTTTTTTTAAATGTTCCCCAAATGATATTCATAATGTATAATGAGAAGTCCAGGGTTCATAGTTCAAACCAAATGAAACCAAGTACAAAATTACTAATCCATTACAAAATTCAACGTTCAAACCAAATGAAACCAAGTACAAAATTACTAGTCCATTACAAAGTTCAACCTTCAAACCAAATGAAACCAAGTACGAAATTACTAGTCAATTACAAAGTTCAACGTTCAAACCAAATGAAACCAGATTGAGTAGTGTTTACTCTCAAATTAGGGTAAGTATAAAACTATACTGAAATTACACTAAAGACCCCTCAAATTTAACATATTATGTATTTTACCCCAATTTTTTCAGTTTATTTTTTATTTTCTCCCGATTTCCCAACTCGGCGAGTAATCCCGATTTACCGAGTAATCACGACTCACCGGGTACTCGCCGAGTAATGCCGAGTAATTCCCATCGAGTAGCCCTAACTCGCCTCGGTCAGGCACCAAGTAGCGAGTACTCTAAAACTCGCCGAGTAATGCCGAGTTTTAGAACACTGCCTTCCCATGGTATATGGCTTGGAACATTTGAAGCGTAATAAGCTATTTCTTGAGGGATTATTTTGTAAATGGAAAAATCCATACAGCTTCATAGCACCAAATGGTGTTCTCCCTTTATAAATAGAATAGATAGATGGCAGCATGGCAAACCCAAAAATAGTGGAGGAGAAGTTGTAGTGGCCTAGTGGGTGGGTTTTTTTTGTTTGTTTACTGTTTCTTCCTTCCCATGGTATATGATTTGGAACATTTGAAGCGTAATAAGCTATTTCTTGAGGGACTATTTTGGAAATGGAAAAATCCATACAGCTTCATTGCACCAAATGGTGCTCTCCCATTGTAGAATAGATAGATAGATGTATATGTGCATACAAAAGGCTAAGTTTGTTAAAAGGTAATTGAGGTCTTGGGGGATAGCCATGGACCCAAACTGTGTTCTATGTCACGGAGTGGAAGGCCATAATCAGTAATTTTTGAGTGTACTTTTGCTCATTGGTTTGGAGGACTGTGAAGGATTGGAGTGGTTGGGGGCATGGCCTCAGGTCTCTACAATCTGGGCTTCAATGGAGTATGCTTCATTGCTCTGGTCAGTCTATGACATCTGTTATCTTTAAGCTTTGTGCTACTGTCTATCATTTCTAGAGAGAGAAATTTTCAGATTTTTCGACAGAAGGGGGTGGCTCATGATGCAGTCTGCAAAAGGGTGTGGGAGGAAGTGAGATTCTATATTTGCTCTTGGAGAAACCTGCACAGGTCGGCTACTAATATGAAGCTCTGTAACTGGGGGATTCCTTTGAGGGTGTTCAAACAGGCTTAGTTTTTTCTTTATTCCTTGCTTGTCCTTTTGTTGGTAGAGTGTAGGTAGGCTTTTGTATGTAATTCTATTGTCTGGTGGTGTTGGTTGTAGCTGTTCTATCCAAGGCTATTTCCTTGGTTTTTATGGGCTCGTCCCGTTATATAAGGAATCTGTTCCAAAAAAAAAAAAAAGGATTGTTGAAAGGTAAATTCAGGAAGAAGACAAAAAGCCATAAAGTTAGAGACAAAGCCATCAATTTGTTCTCAAGTCGGCGAGCAACCTTTGTGTTAAATGGAGTCATGTTCTTGTGATCATTGGGAAAAAAAGAATCAACAAGAGTGTTCCATTTCCATATCTCATGTGATGCATAATGCCCCACAACAAAGCCCAAAACCTCCTCAGCGAGGGTGCCCGTAATTCAAACACAGAGCAATCGATCCAATTGTCTCCACTTGCTAAGACATGGATTTACAGTAATTTACTTTTCTTCTGTAACTTCAGCAGTAGAATGGTGATAAATTGATTGGGCATTGGGTAACTTCCATCAGGAAACCAATCCTTTCTTGGACCTTGTTGGAATGTGTTCCGCATCGCCTGGACATGCCTCATATGTGTTGGTTATAAGGCCCCAGTTTCCCACTTAACACCTGGGTTTTAAGTAGTGTGGGCTGAGCTTTTTAACTTGGTATCAAAGCTTGGTTGGGCCTTTGTTTGGTCGACCGTTGTCTGGTTGTCATGTGTTGTGGTCCAGGAGGGTGTGTTGGAATGTGTTCCACATCGCCTGGATATGCCCATCTGAGCTGGTTATGGCCCTAGTTTCCCTCTTCTTAACACCTGGGTTTTAAGGAGTAGTGTGGGTTGAGCTTTTCTAGATTGTTAATCACCAACTCATCTAAAAGCTTAAGCTGTTAGAGAGAGGGACAACTTTATTACTTATACCTTCAACATGCCCCTCACGTGTAGCTAGGTTCTCCTCCATAAGCGGGCTAAACACATGTAAACATTTTAACATTAGGTAGGCGGTGAGGTTCGAACACATGATCTGTTGCCTGCGCCATATTAGATTGTTAACCACCAACTCATCTAAAAGCTTAAGCTATTAGAGAGAGGGGCAACTTTATTACTTATACCTTCAATAGACCTCAACGAGACCCAAGGTTTGTGTTTTTTGTAGACAGAGGTTGGCTTGAGTAAGGTTAAGGGAAACATAATTCCCAATGGAGGGACAAGGAATAAGGACGATGGAAAGTGGATGAGGAAGAGACTAAAGTCATGTGTTAGCTTAGCAGGGTAGAAACATTTAGAGTTCTTGTGCCCCTGGTTCTGTGAACTTTTTGGAAACTGAAAATCCATAGAAAGAATCTCCAAGTCTTGGATGATTTTGATGTACATTGCTCTTGATTTATATCCAAATACATAAGTAGAATAACAATAATTGCTAAGATTACAGGGGATTTGCATATCCCATATTAGTCTGCATGCCTGAGAAGAAGAAACTGATGGCTTTGTCTTGTTTTCTGCTTTTGTCTTCTTTCTGAATCTACTTTCAACAAAGCCTTGGTGGTTCGCAAGAGCTAGAAGGAAGGTGAATTGAAATGCATGGATTGGTTGATTAGGATATGATGTTAGAAAATTGGACTATATCTAATAGCCTACTACTATGCCGTTAAAAAAAGAAGTGAAACCTGAAAAACTGATGATGATCTTAATGTTTGTTTTGACCGTTTGATCTGGTATTTTGGGTAAAATTGCTAACAGTTCAAGTAAGTATGAGATTTGAAATCTAAGTGCTTCATCCCAACATGAGTTGGTTTGGAATTTGGGCCAGTGCTCGTAATAGTTGCATGCCTGTGAACAGTGTTCTAAAAGGTGGCGCCTAGGCGCTAGGCGGCGGGTTGCCGCTACAATTTTCCCTAGACGGTTTGTTTAGGCGCTAGGCGGAGCTAGTGGGCGCCTAGGGTCTGGACTCTCCAAAAAAAAAAAAAAAGCTTAATTGCAAGGCGGGTGCCTAGGCGGCCTAGGGGCTAGGTGGTGCATCGCCACCCAACTAGCACCTAGCGCCTTTTAGAACAGTGCCTGTGAACTCGTATTTTCTTATCATTTAAGAACATGTGGTGCAATGTGCTGTTGTCTTGTTTATTTCGTTAATGGCAGGGAAATTGGTGTGCTTTTTCATTTGTTAATTCATTAAGCAGCTACTATTGAGCTGATACAATCCTTCATTGTTTTAGATTAGGAGGAAGGTGGTTTGAATGTGATGTACTGGTTACACAAGTCCATATTTCATAAACGTATAGATGTACACTAGGTGCTGCACACCCAAAAATAACTGAAGCAGCAGCTCGGAGTTTGATGAGAAACTGAATGAATACTTGTCATAAAAATAGCACAATATACGGCTTCATTTTGGTAACTCGATGAGAATGAGATTTCTAGAACTACCTGTTCTCCCTCCCTCTCTCTCATTACCCTACAGAGATTTTGCAAGTGAAGTAGGCAATTTATTTCAACAGTTTTACTAGGAATTTATAACTTCACTACCGGTTAAGAAGCAAAATTTCTCAGAAATAACAAGAAGTTTCTTCCCCAGCTTAAAAAAATAGGGTAGTTTCTCACAGTAGTTAACCTGTTCTCAGGAGTAGACAGGATGGTACTGTCTTGATGAAATCTGCTTTTCTGATATTATCACTAGACTGGCATGGACCCTTCACTTAATCCCAATGAAGTTGCTTGGTTGTACCTACTTGTGTCAATATGGTAGATTTGGCTAATTTTTTATTCTTCCCATGCAACTCTTTTCCTATATTGGTTCGTTTTTCTGTTTTGGCTCACCCATGTGTTATTGTTTACTCACTATGTAGTTTGTTTGACCGGGTAGTCGATCTCAGGGCTTAAACGAAAGGTCAAAATGCTTACGCAAGATTGAGAGGGATTAAAGCTTTACTACATACCGGGGTTCTGACTGACCAATGATAGTGGAAAGCATTATGGTCAACAGAAGGTTATGCCCCATTATTTGTGCTGAGAGGATTACTGTCTAAACTCCTGGTGTTTGTTATCTGCCGTTGGTTCAATCCAGTTTCATACCCTAAGCAGGAAGTATTTTCATATCGGAAGATGTTTCTGTTTTCATGCTGGTAGAGAGCATGCGTGGAATCTGTGCTTTGGGTAATGCCCCTGACAAGGTTTGTTCCTGATGCACTCGGTGTGGTGACAATTTGTCTCGTCACTCTTTTGGTCCTTCTTGGCTTGTTCTGTATCCTCTACTTATTCTACTTCCGGTCTCACATCCGCAATCAAGGTTTTATCCAACTCGGTTACTTCAGCGGTCCCTGGATCATCCGAATCACTTTCATCCTGTTTGCAATCTTGTGTGGTTTTGGTGAAATCATTAGGTTAAGTTTGTTGAGACAACAAGGAAGAGTATTGAATGCCCTCAACTGGAAATGGCAGGAAACGGTTTGCAAGTGTTACATCGTTTCAAACCTTGGATTTACCGAACCATGCTTGTTTCTCACCCTAGTATTTCTCCTTCGTGCATCACTACAGAAGTCAGAGTCCAGCACATTCAGCCAAAAATGGAACGGAAAGACAGCAGTTTATGTTCTTTTGTATTGCCTTCCAATGTTTCTCTTTCAGCTCATCGTTATTTTACTGGGACCACATTTTAACAAGGGTGAGAGTCTTGCGAACAAATTACCCCATTATTTTACGAGGACTGCTGCTCGATCTAAGACGACAGACCAACACCATATTGCCCTTTGCACCTACCCCTTATTGAGTACCATCTTACTTGGTCTCTTTGCTACTGTTATAACTACCTATTTGTTCTTGCTTGGAAGGAGAATTCTAAATCTGGTCATCAATAAGGGTTTGCAAAAGAGGGTTTACACCTTGATATTCTCTATTTCCGGGTTTTTGCCATTAAGAGTTCTATTCCTTGGTTTGTCTGTTCTATCTAGGCCCGAACACCTTCCCTTTGAAGCTCTTGCATTCTGTGCTTTTCTTTCCCTTTTATATTGTGCTGGGGTGGGAATTTTCATGCTTGTCTACTACCCAGTTGCCGATTCTTTAGCTTTGAGGAGTCTACCAGATGTTGAGACTAGGAGAAGTATTAGTGATGAACACAATGACACACTTCCACTAATTGCTAACCAAAGCTGTCTAGAAGAAATTGAGGAAAGTAGCGCTGGGAAGTGGGAATCTATTTCTTTTCGGGCCACGGAGAGAGATGACTCATCGGGGGCATTTGTGGAACTGAGCCTCCTTTCTCCAAGTCAGCTGTTCACCCCACCAGGCTCGCCTCGCTGGCCTGTCCTCCCTCCGATACATGTCCATGGACCGTGAAAGCAAACAAGAATGACAACCATTCTTGAAGAGGTTTTCCATTGCAATTTCTTGTGGAGGAATCAACAAATCATTGGCAAAACAGATCTGCGGGGCCAATTTTTTCTGCTCAAAAGAACTCTTGGTAAAACTCCATTTTTGTGTCTTATACGAAAAAAGAAACTCCATTTTTGTGGCTGTTTGTAAAGGGTTTTGGTTTGAATAAGGATTTGCTAGTTTTGGTTTTGTTTGTATTTGAGGTAATGTTTTGCCCGCTGATGCCCACCTTATTTTTTTTGGTGGAACACTTGGTTTGTATCTTTACTTCCATAACAATTTGAAGTGCATTTAAGCATAAGATAAAGGTTCACCCCTCCTACTTCCATAACCCTATATTGTGAATGGAAATTGATTTGTTTTGTTTTGGAGTTGCATCTTTTCATTGGCACTTGTTCGCCGTGAATGGATGCGTCTTTTAGGAACAAATGTGTCTTTCCTCGGTGACTACAGAAAGTCACCAATTGGCTTATAAATACCATTTCTCTCATTTATTTTTAGTGGATTGATTTTCCTTCCATTCGATTCCATACGTATGAGAGTACAAACACAAGGAGGTTCAATAGACCCATCGATTCTAATGCTGCTTCTATGGAGAGTTCGATCAAGTAGTGCTGGGAGATAGACGTTTATGCAAACCGTAAGTACCGTAGTGGAGACGAATCTGTAAGTACAAAGTGTCACAGTTGTCTTATCACAATTTTGCTGCATTGATTTCCAGGTTTTAAGTTCCAATTTTATTGCACTCATATTATTGGTTTTATCACAAAAAGTAAACATATTTTTTCAACAATCTGAGTACAGATTTTCCCGTTTACTTTTTGTGTATGTTTTGATCCTCGGTTTGGACATTCTTCTGTTACTGCGAATTTCGTTTGCAACGGAAACGACAAGAGTACGTATTTGGCAGCTCTTGAGGAATCGGTTTAGAAGGAGTGGACAATTTTTTCTTTCCAATATTTTATGGGGCTTTATGAGGTTTGATTAGTTTAGAATCTGTTACCTCTTTGCCATGGATCACACCGTTTTGCTTAAAGTCATGCTTTGCCTTGTGTTGCCATTCTTTTCTTTTTTTTTGAATCAGCATGTGTTGCCATTCTTGTATCTTACAGTTTGGTTTGTGTTCATGTATTGTCCAATTCCCAGAGAATCTTTGAGAAATATACATGTGAGTCCGTGGAAAGTATTTTATGAATTACTATCATGTTGCAGTTTCTTTCATTTCCATGATTAGTATTGCTTCAATCATGTGGGTATTAACAGTCACTATTGGAATGAACAAATAAACTCGGTGGATATATCTATGGGACAAAGACCAGATTAGCACTCAACTGTTTTATTTATTCTTACTAGACAGATTGCTTGGCTTTATATGTGTTCTTTGACTATGGAACTAGTTAAAGAGACGCATCTTTTCCAGTCTATAAGAAACGGTTGTAACAGTTTCAACGGTAACATTGGTTCCAGCTCTTGAACGGTGCAAATGTTTCAAACCTTTTGGTTTTTGCATACATGTGCACATTGGACGTGTGTTCACATTTGACAAGTGTTCTATATAAGGTGAGGTACACATTGGTTCGGTTCGGTTTCGGCAATTGATTTATGCAACTATGTCCTGTGATTACCTCACGTTATTGGTTAAATATCATTTGCTATATTGTGGATTTAGTTTCCTTGTTTCTCATTTGCCCAAGTTTTGTACTCTTGCTTTTTTAATCTGGTCAGGGGAATTTTTCTTTCGCCGCATCATTACGCAATTGGAAAAAAAAATTCTAGTTCCATTTATGGTTTTGAAATTAGCATGGTTCTTTTATGTCTCTGGACATTTCAAACGGATGGAGTTAATGGTAGTTATGAGTACAAGGGATGAAACCATTGGGTGTAAACTGAAGTGGTGTAATCAGTAGTTTGAGATTGTATTCTTGAATTCTTTTTTTTGGGTCAAACGGAATTTCTATTATACTTTTGACTCCAAATATTTGAAGTAATACACATTTACCCCCCCAAATCTAAAAAATTAAATATTGGGAAAATTTCTTTTATATCCGTTCGACTTTAACCAAAAATTCATTTTGGTCCTTCACCTTTCAATTTTGGCATAAAAATACTTCGACTTTCCAATTTTTTTCAATGTAGTCCTTTAGAAGGAATCCGTTTTCTTTGAGTCCTGCTCCCAGCCATCTCCGGCCACCGGACGGCCGATCCGAGCCGTCCAAAAATTCTAAAAAAAAAATGAGAGGGCTAACGCGGGAATCAACGGCATCCGATGTGTGTAGGGTGCTTGATCTAAACATCCCATTTTTCGTGCATATATGTATATATATCTCTAAAGGATGACATTGAAAAAAATTGAAAAGTCGAAGTATTTTTATGCCAAAATTTAAAGGTGAAGGACCAAAATGAATTTTTGGTCAAAGTCGAAGGGATATAAAAGAAATTTTCTCTTAAATATTTAACCCATATCGTGTCTCTCTATGTGTCCCTTCCATGGCCCTGCCGTGTCCCCCTAAATAATAAATTAAATTTAGGGAAAATTTCAAAATGGCACCTGAACTTTGCACCAAATGTCACAGAGACACCTGAACTTAAATTTATTTCAATTAAACACCTGTACTAACAAAATTCCCAAATTTAGACACCTGAACTTAAGTTTATTTCAATTAAACACCTGTACTAACAAAATCCCCAAATTTAGACCCCCACCGATATACTCCGTCCCAAAAAATTGCTGACATGACATCTCCAACCTGTTTAAGTTGCCCCATTGCACATGTTTCCAACAGGGGACAATGCACCCAAGCGAAACCCATAGGCAGGCTTCAGGTCTATGGTTGAAGTGATGGAGATGGTGGAACAATATGCAGACTTCTGGAGAGAGAAATGGAGGGAAATCAATTAGGTTAAGGTCATTTTCCCTCCAAACCATGTTTTTTTTGCCCAAACCCAGTTCTTCTTTCTGCTCGGCAGACTTCTAATGATGGGTTTCGCTTGGGTGCATCGCCCCTTGTTGGAAACATGTGCAATGGGGCAACTTAAACGGGTTAGAGATGCCATGTTAGCAATTTTTGGGACGGAGTATAACGGCGGGGGTCTAAATTTGGGAATTTTGTTAGTACAAGTGTTTAATTGAAATAAACTTAATTTCAGGTGTCTTTGTGACATTTTGTGTAAAGTTCAGGTGTCATTTTGAAATTTTCCCTTAAATTTAATGGGCACGCCATGTGTATTGGGGACTAGATGAGTTCTGCTGTTGTTGGACAAGCCATGTGGTGTTTCCCATACGGTTTTGGCCGTGTCCTCGGTAGTTCACGACATTTCAACACACCCTGTATTCTTGAATTCGTACCAACGTAGATGTGATCTCTTAAAATGTCTTCATGTTTTGAATATGAAGATGTGCGACCTGTGGGGTTGAACCAAAAGGCGTGTTCATTGAGTTTACGTCAAGAGTTGTGACTATTAGGTTCAAACTGAGGATGAGATCATAGAGGTGTGATCATTATATTTAAACGTAGAGAGGTAACCATTTGCCAATGGTCACGACAAAACACACTCGGCTTCCTACACAGACGCCCTTATATTGCAAAAATGCGGACGTTGCTCATTAGCCGTTGGATCTCATCCAACGGCTGGGAAATGAATTGGGATCTCGCGGGTTTAATGGGAAAATGGGTCGGGTAAAATCATCTCACGGGTCACAGTTCCGAGTTATAACAAAACCCTCTTCTTACCTGGACCCCTTCCATTTCTCTCTCTCTCTCTCTCTCTCTCTCTCTCTATTATTATTATTATTATTATTAGGTTTTTTTTTGAACCAGTTTTAGGGCTTTTATTGGTTCGATTTGTGGTTCGAAGCCCTAATCTGAACGATTTTTGGTTTTCTCTCTCTCTCTCTCTCTCACCACTAAT
The DNA here is from genome assembly GCA_018127125.1 of Rhododendron griersonianum. Lineage (NCBI taxonomy): Eukaryota > Viridiplantae > Streptophyta > Magnoliopsida > Ericales > Ericaceae > Rhododendron > Rhododendron griersonianum. Next base: position 27,874,711 of record CM030792.1, on the reverse strand, counting down.
TTCAATTTCGTAAGTGTTAGGGTTTTATTTTATAAGACTTTGAACATATTAGACTGTAAATTTTGCAAGTTTATGCAAGTAAGACGAAAAATAGATGATTGTATTTCTTGAATCAATGAGAAAACAAGCTTTAATTTCTCTTGCTTCCAAACAGGAGATTGAGGCTGTGACAGGTAAGTGGTCTACTCTCAGATTTCCAAACAGGAGATTTAGTGGCTAGTTTTAAAATTCATCTCCATGCATCTCAGATTTCTAATTTCCTTGGCTTGCTTTCAAGTTTCATATGCTTGTTGTGACTGTGCATATGCAGTCATGCCCCCTCGGTTTACTTGCTCTATTTTAAGCCGGTTCTCATGAGGGATCCCGGACTTTTCAAACAGATTGTTATTATAGGGCATGTTTACTAGGTTTGAAACATGAATGCTAAATTTTTTTTGATCGGCAAAACATGAATGCTAAATTACAGATTGTTAGTAAACATATCGTTACTAGTGTTTTTTTTCTTATTTAGATTGTTAGTAAACAGATTGTCACTCAGTTGATCCTGGTTGTAGGAGTAGCTTTGCATATTTTTTTTTCATAGGATGTCATTGCTGTTGATTGTTTGTTTTGCTGGATAATGCTCCTTTGCTCCTGTAATAGTTGCTTATTAAGTTACCAAAAGGGGGAAAAAAGAAGAAGCTCTAAGCTGTTCATCATTTCAGAGAAATTGATTACCTAAACATGAAAAATTATCATTGCAGTTAAGAACATTGAAAAGGGATTGTAAGATAAATGTGGAGAAGAATACTTTCAAAAATTATCATTGCAGTTAATTCTTGTAGGCTGAGTACCTTTCAGGTCAAACAAAACTTGTTTGTTTGGTTCATAGTTTTTCAACCTATTTTTGCTCATCACAGTTTTTATCTATGTAATCCTAGTCCTGCATCATTTGAAGCTTCAGTTCATTGTTATCGGTTTGGTGATTCACTACTCTAATTTCCCTCAAGATATCTGCTTTGTTCGTACACTGCTCACATAGTAGTGTTCTTCTATGTGAGTTAATTCTTCCCTTTGTTTTTTGGATTTAGGGGTAAAGGGTGTTTGCGATAGGTTATGCACCTCGACTCTGCAATTGCTTTTCTCACTGCTCCAACAACATAGAATATCATGTCTAAAGTAGATATCGGCAGTCTATTCTTGAGTTTGTGTGTTTTCTAGCACTTATCTGTGATTGTTTTGTCCATGTCTCTTTATTATATGTATCTTGAAAAGTTGTTTTAATAAGTGAATTTAACAAAAAATTGCATTTGCATGTGACTTTGCCTTGAAACCTTGGTGATGAAGTTGTTTCGGCTAATCATAAAACACAAGTTATTGATTCATTCACAAAAACACATAGTTTGTTTTCAGCTGCGCAAGTGGCAGCTCTCATTTTTCTTAGGCTTCAATTCACTTGGACTTGTTTTTGCCTGCAAACGTGAAACTGACCACCAAGTTAGAAGCAATTCAATGCACAACTTGCAAATAAAAGCAAGCAAAAATTATAAAGCCTAATATTAGTGTATGCAAGCAGCACTTTTAACCGCCTAATATTGCTACTTCAATGCCATACTACTTAACAAACATCCAGAATATAAAGAACTAAACATATTAAACATGAAAACTTGCAATCATAAAATACTAACCATAAAATACTCAACAAGCATCCAGAATAAAGAACTAAACATACTAATCATAAAACTTGCAATTCTATGCCTCCTATAAATCCTAACCATTGAAATGCTCTCTGTCTCGTCTGACCGTTCAAAACAACCCCCATTCCCGTTACTTTTTCTCCTGAAACCAGCCATCTCTATGAGTTCATTGCTCGATTTACCAACTACTGGACATGGGTTCTCTTCGGTATAAAGAGCTCTTACACCCAGAAATTTCACTACTTTTTGCCATATTTTTCTTCGTAACCGTTAAATAGAGTACCAAACCATTACAAACCCAAAGTATGAACTACTGAAACATCTTGCAAATTGTGAATCTAATGAAAACATAAGGAAAAAACATTACTACTACTAATAGATTTTTTCAGGAATTTTGTTTAGTTTTGTTAAAGAAGTTTTTTTGTTACAAAAGTTGAGAAGTATAACAAACCCTAACTCGAACAAAATCAATCCAGAATCAAACTAGCAAACAAACCCTAACAAACATAAGATTTAGGACCAGGGGAAAAAATCAAAAGAAATAGTAAAAAACCCTATTATATAAAGAGCTCGAGATCGTCTTCTCGAACCACATGTGTTTTGAGGTTCGTCTTCTTCTTCGATTTTCTCGAAATTAGGGTTTGTAAAATACTCATTTTCTCGAGAAAAAAAAAACCTAACTCGGAAAAAAAACCCTAATGCGGATTTTTTTTTACAAATGTAAAGAGAGAGAGAGAGAGAGAGAGAGAGAGAGAGAGAGAGAGAGAGAGAGAGAGAGAGAGAGAGAGGAGGAGGAGGAGGAGGAGGAGGAGGAGGAGTTACCTTGTTCGTCTGGTTCGTCGCTTGTCCTCCTTCTTTGTGGATCTGTTGGAGTTAACAAAAAAAAACCCTAATACTAAACCCAGACCTGGTTGCGACCAAAGAGAAAGAGAGAGATTCGGATCGAGTTCAAGAGAGAGAGATACCTCATTTCGTCGCCGATCATGGCCGTTTTCTTCGTCGAAATCGATTTCTCCTATTCTCTTATCTCTTTGTCTGCTTCTCTCTTCTCTTCGTTTGAAATGAAGCGTACAACAAGGTTCTGAATACCGTTTCAGACATGGTACCGGATTTGTCACTGGAATGGTACATACTAGTACCGGTATGTTACCGGGTACCGTTTCGGATTTATCGTTAAAAATATAAAAAATATATACATTTAATCATAACCTTGTTTTCTAACACATAAATTCCTATTAGACTATTATAATTTTAAAATATTCAGTTAACATTTATTTTTAATATTCAAAATACTCCAACTTTCTCTCTTGCCACGTGTAGATGATGCTCATTATTCACTTACAATACTATTTACTCCCAAACGGTGGGTTCAAAACCATTGGTTTTTGGTTTTCCAATCCAACTTTACTCTTTACTAGGGAGCAAATGAATGGTTCAACGCCCATCAAACACACTTCCTTCTCTCTCTCTCGATGGCCTTCTATCCCTACCTGCATACCAACTTATCTCCAAAAAGGAGAAAAATGTTTAGAAAAACGGATCGATCAAGCCGGAGAAGAACAGTTGCTTCACTCACGGCGGTGTAGAGACTTCACCCACAGTGAAGATAGGTCAATCAGCTGCAAGATTACGCCAGAGAATGTTGCTCCGATCTTCTTTTTCTCTTTTTCCCCTCCATTTCTGTATTTTTTTCTTTTTCTCTCAGTTTTGCAAAATTTCGGACGAAATTCCCAGTAAAGTCATCTCGGCCAGTATTTCCGGTATTGTCCGGTATTGGAGCCGGAACGGTATTATAGGGTTATAGTACCGTTTTCCTCTCAAACCGGTACGTACCGGCCGGTATGGAACGGTATTCATAACCTTGGCGTACAATGCTCAGATTGGGGGTTTTGTTTGGCCTGGTTGTTATGACCTGTCTCGACCCGCGAGTGTATTTTACCCGACCCAAGGTCCCTTTTTACCCGCGAGATCTCCCCTTTAATCTAAGCTGTTGGATGAGATCCAACGGCTACTATGGGACATCCGCATTTTTGGGATTTAAGGTCGACCTTAGGTGAAGCTCACTGTATATATACACACACTCAGCTTCCTATAGTTTATGACCATCAGCAGATCCAGCAACGTACGCACTTTTGCTTATTTGAGGGCGCCCTCATAGGAAGCTGAGTGTGTGTGTGTGTGTATATATATTATCAAGTCCACACCTCTTACGGTCCACACTGTCCACACCTCTCATTTCCCGATCAAATTTTGATGATTCGAACCGTTCAATGTGTTTAAAACATAATTGTAAGGGTACTCGCGAGAAATCAGCTCAAAACAATATCGTGAAGGGCTTGATCTATATAGCTTTTCATAAAATAATTTCTGCCAGCATTTGATGAAAAATTGATCAGATCAAGCCCTTTCCGGTCATTTTTTTTGCCGATTTCTCGCGGGTACCTTTAAAATCACATTTTAAACACATTGAATGGTTCGGATCATTAAAATTTGATTGAGAAATGAGAGGTGCAGACTGTAAGAGGGTGTGGACTTGAAAATTTCTGTATATATATAAGTTTAAGTTTTTTTTTGTTTTATTTTTTGTCATACGGTATATATCAGCGGGGTCTTAGTATGTTAGTCAACAGGGGGTTCAGAGGCTATCCATAGCCCTGAACCCCAAACCTGCTCCCCGTAGGACTCGAACTCAGGTCACCACTGGGGAGAGAAATGAGACAACCAACTTGACAAGCTTGGTTTCTCTTATAAGTTTAAGTTTACTAGTCATAAATTTATTACTATGTATGTATCTAAGTTCATACATAAATTTCTCATTATATGCATGTACTCTAGATTCGCAAGTCTAACCGAGCCGAATACGTCTTGGGGTGATTTTTGTCACACCAATTTCTGATTTGGCTCATTTATTAGATGAGTCTAAAATTGAGGCTCATGTTCATTTCATTTAATATACAAATTAAATTCTAACGAGGAGAGGGGAAAGGGAAATCCAACAAAAAGTTGGATAGTACATCATAAGGACCGAAGCCCAGCCCAAAAAGTCTAACACGGGAATCCAAAAATAATACTCCCTCCGTCCCTTTTTAAATGTCCTGCTTCGTAACTCCAACTTATTAAAAAGACATCATTATTATACCTTTCACATCAACTTTTTCATCCACTTTCCCTACTTACCCATCATCATTACACTTTTACTCACTAATTTTTCAAAATGGAATCTACTTTTAGGGACAAAATAGACAATTCACCAACTTTTATCCACTAACTTTATAAAATTGACACTTATTAAGGGACAGCCCAAAATGGAATACTGGACTGTAATAAAGGGACGGAGGGAGTACAATCTAGCCCACCCGGAACCCAAATAAACAACAATGCCCAAACAAAACAAACAGACCAAGGAAGACCCGCTCGACAAACTCAACCCCACAAAACCCTAGCCCGCTCCCAAACCGCCCCGCACAAAGCACCATAAGCGTCACCGCCCAAACCAACACTACCACTTGTCACGCCCTTGATTTTCAACATAAATATTGATAATTTTTCATAAAAGATATCCTCACTCGATACCCGTAAATATTTCCCAAAAGAGGTCTTACCAATCTTCTCGAATTGAGGTTTCAAAATATTACAACATGAGGCACTACGGCCCAATACTCCATAAATACATGAGTTAAAAAGATGATAAGAGTTTACATTACACCTTCAAAATATGAATTTGAAGTAAACAAAATATCTTCACTTTCTCAGCTTTCAAAAGTATGCACTCGAATGCATGCACATCACTCCATGCTATAGCTCCGGGCTCATACCTGAAAATGAAGGGTTGAGCAAACACGCACCCAGTAGAGAAATCTACACAACTATTATATGCAAATGGGATGACAGGTAGAATGAATAACAGAAGCAGGGTACGGTGTCACAAATGAGAAACAAGACACAACTAGTAACTATCCCATCGTCGATGACGAAAATGAAGTACAATGATTACTCACCAAGATTCTAGTCTGACCACGAGGACTTACTATCTATACGGATTTACTCATGACTACCATTGCTCTTCATCCTATTCCGATTCACTAATCCGACATCTTGACTCCACAATAGGCATAACCACACGCACTTAAAGAAAACAAGTATACTTTTAAAATATCGTGTTACCAGTTACTCTACTCATTGATTCATTACAATAACCCTTCTTTCGTTTATATATCATCATTGTAAACCAACATTTCACGTCATGAACGAATGCTTTTCCCAAGCTATTTATGGAGTCCCGTTCCTCCCCACTCGTACCCCCTCAATAATGGAGCTAATCCAGGTCACACATCATAGGTTATCAAACCATAATTTCTCCAATACACTTTACAACTCAGCCTTTTATCTCAATCACATATAGTGAATTCACAACAAAGACTCATTCACATAGTAGTGGTAGGGATAATTTCACTTCATTCAACTCGTTATCATTACGCCATTAATTTCTCATATCTTCATATAGGCATTCACATATCACATATCAAACGTAGCGAAATATCTCTCATATCCTCACCTAGTGTCGTTTAGCTTAAGGGAGTGTCCTACATGTCCGTTTCTCGCATCGCATGTCAACACATATAACTTCTGTCCACCACTATATTCATTACATTCTTTAAACTCTCGTTTTGGTGTCGATAGACTCCTACGGAACCCGACGACCACCACAAAGCCTTAAGCATACCACTATCCACGTTAGAGCATTCAATTAAGTACTCAGGCGAACATAAGGACATCCGTGTCACACTCAAACGATTCCAAGAAAAAGGGATACCCAACGGATACAACTATATCTATCTTATTTTGGCTATCACATCTATTTGGTTAAGAATTTGGCTATGAGACCACCACCGTTAGAAAGTAGACTTTTCGTACATCAATTTCAATATATAACTTGCCCCAAATGTTGTTCGGATGAAAAAGTTCTGCCCGTTTGAAGTTAGAAGAAAATCTGTCTTAAGGCCTTGGGTATTGATACCATGTCAAAGTGGTATCGATACCAATTGACTATTAAGAATACAGACGTGAGGGTATCGATACCATTCCAAAATGGTATCGATACCAGATGGTTTCGAGCAGCGTTTTCCAGATTTTTGACAGAACTCACTAAAGCCCAAACGAGATGATCAAACATGAATTCAAACACCAAATCAACACATAAACACATAATAGAAGTGAGAAATCCCTACCTCGAAGTCAAAGAACGAAACCCAAACTCAAACAAGCAAGCCTTAGCTCCCGAAGCCTTTAATCGACCGAATACTCCTCTTCGAGCCAAACCCAACGAAATACAAGCTCAAGATTGCGTGCGAAAGATGGGATGGAGGCTTCATGGGTCTCAAGTTTGGAGGTGTGATTTTGTGAGAGATTGAGAAAGTGAGAGAGAGAGAGAGAGAGAAAACCGAAAGAGAGAGAGAGGGACGTGGGTGGGAGAGTGGGAGAAATGGTTCTCTACCTCTCACTCACCCCTATTTATAGCACTACACATATTAATTACACTTGCACCCCAAAACTTCCAAATTCTATCATATTAAACCCAAATCACATTTTCACATTACCTTAATATTCTAATTTTATTCAAACATTAAAATTATTAAAATTAAACACGGTCTCTACACCATCGAATTGCCTCGCTGTTAAGCAGGTCCGGTCACTCCCAGATGGAGAAGACCAGCGGCAGGAAGGAACCCAACAAACCCACCAAGGTAAAACTAACGGCCTACGATGACAGAGAGGGAACCAAAGATAGGGCGGTGGAAGAATAAGATCTGCTGCCTAACATCGCCTCTCCACGAACCCCCTGGAACACGAACACGAACAAAAGCTAGAACCATCACCACCAAGTCGACCCCTCGTCCGGGCTACACCTCTGAAGCAATCGCCTGCCGAAATAAGCACACAAATACGACCAAAAGAAGCAGACCATTGGGATCGCATACCCTTCGCAGCCATACCTTCAAACCTCCGCCAGCGATACCCATTTTGCCTACCATTTTTGAATAACCTGCAAAAAAGAGCAAAGAAAAAAACAGCTCCCCTCCAAACTTCAAACAGATCAAGCACCCAAGCACCACCAACCACCGACTGCCACCACAACCATCCGAACCACCCGAAGCCGCTAGACACACTAGAGGAGCCAAGAAACCTCCGGCCGGAGGCGAAGAGAAGCGGGTCCCCTACACCACGCCCTCCCACATGGTGGAGGGCGGTGGACTAGATCCAGAGTTCAAAGACCCGACGAAGGGTGGAGAGCCAGAACCCATGCAGTTGAAGCAGAAAAACGGAGAGGGGAGAGGCTCAACCAGGAGAAGAGAGGAAGAGAGGAGAGGCCTGGGGGGAGAGCATTATTTTCACACCAAAAAAATCCAACATAAAATAAATAAATAATATGTATATTTATATTTATATATAAGGAAAATAAATTTAAATATGGTCCGATAATAGCCGGCATGGGTTGGAATATGCTGGTATCGTCCAGTACCGACTAGTATTTTAGTAGAAATGGAGTTGCATTGTAAGGTACGCCAGAACGGATGAGATACTATTGGGGTCCACTTCGAGATCTCACAACCGTTCATTAAATTTAAAACACTATTTTGATTAGTCTTGTAAAATATCATCTCAATCTGTAAGTTCTTGATCAATGCTACTGATTTTTCATTTAGGAATAGAAAACGATTGGATCAAGCTTTTATAGTTATTTGATTAAGTTGATTTTTTATGGGGTGATTTGAAAATACATTTGACGATTAATGAACAGAATGAATCATTCGCGCAAAGTTGGCCCATGATTCCATTTGCATAAACGTAGCGACAGAGCTATGCTGGAACCTGGGGCCCCCCGGCCTCCAAGCTCCTGAGATTTAAATTTTTATTTTGTATATACCTGATTTTGAATATTATTGCTAATTATTCGTGTACATTTAGTTCTAATCTTAATAATTTTGGTTTGATTTGATAAAAACCGGTTATTTTACTTTCTTATTTCTCAATTTTTTTCATAAATAAAAAAATAAGCATGTGATAGTTGAAGTAATCTAAAGAAAATACAAAATGATTGGTATACTTTAACCGCATTAGGCTAGAATTATTTCAATTTACAAATGTATTGTATATATTGGTACAAATACTTTATAATATAATAAGTACAAGTTCCGATAAAAATACATCTATACTAAGTCGGTCCCCCGGGATCCAAATCCTGACTCTGCCACTACATACACATAGTACTAGCATCAACCTGTGCAATTAGAAGAAAAAATAGGAACAAAAATATTTCAAGAATGCATTCTTTAACCGCATTATATGTATTATGCAACAATAGAGATAGATATGTAAATAGATTTGATTGACCTTTAACTAATAGCGTCTTTTCAAATTCTAGGCGGCAGCTATTCGCAACCCTTTATTTTCTCCACGTAGCCCGTTAAAAATTTTCAACTAATTACATCATGACCCCCCAATGCGAAATGACCTACTTGCCCTGATACCTATACATGAAATGACCTACATGCTCTTATGACCAAAACCCCTAAATTATCTTCCTCCCCTTCCCCCTGAAATTCATCACGTTTGTAAAAAAAGAACTAGTCGACTGGTTCTTCTTGTTCTTCATCTTCTCTTTTCTCCTCTCTCTCAAGCTTGTTTTGAGGAACCAAAACCCATCCCTCTTTCTTCTTTCATCTTCATCCTCTCTCTTCTCCTCTCTCTCAAGCTTGTTCATCATTTAAATCTCAATGGAGGTGCCAAATATTGTATCAATGGAAGGTTCCAGTCCTTCCATTGAAAAAAAGATGACCCACTTCTAGGTTATGATTTCAAAATTGAAAATGGAATCAAATTCTATCGGCAACGATATGATGGCTGAGGAGAAGAAAGATGCTGTGATGGACATTGTATCTTGGAAGCTGCGTGAGGAGGTAAGTTTTCCCTACTAATAGTGGCCGGCCTCCTGATTTACAAATTTTTAAACCAGTTTTTCGGTGTTTCAAGTCCGAATAAATTAAGTCATTTCGGTAGTTAACCACCGTAAACAATTACCCTATTCGACAGTTAGTTACCGAAATTAAGATATAATTTCAGCATTCAATTACCGAAATATATGTATCTTATTTTTGTTATACTCTAGTTCGACAGTTAACTACCGATATGTGGACGCATTTCCGACAAGTGGTTACCGAAATATAATCTTGTTTTCAACATCTATTTACCGAAACCGAAATGTATGTAGGATTTTTGTATATGTGCACACATGTTTTATTTTTACTGGAATTCGGCAGTTAGTTACCGAATTGTGCACACATTTTCGACATATAGTTATCGAAATTGATACTTTTTTTTGATAGTTAGTTACCGAACTATTAGTACTTACTTTTCATTCAGTAATAGTCGGCAGTCAGATACCGAATTGTAAGTATATTTTTGACTTTCACTTACCGAAATATAGATTAAATTTCGATAGTTCTTTACCAAAATTTGTAGTTATTGTCGACTGTCAATTACCGAAATAGATCCAGAGAGCTAGAAAACTTGTTTTAAATGGACTTTTCAATTTTTGATACTTTCAGGGTGATGCTTCAACGCACGGCAGCCACATAGGTCCAGTGGCCCTGTATGATTTCACAGGGGAGTTTACGACGGAGAATGTGAGTGTTTTCAAACAGGTGGATGATTATTTGTTCTTTTGATTTTGTTTTTTTAACTGCTATTGAATATTTTTGTTCAACCATGTTTGTAGGTTTTCCATTCGAAGATGAGTTGAGACATTGGATAACATCTACTAGTAAAAAAAATAGGTTTGTGATTATCATTAAGGCGTCGGAGAGAATGGCAAAGAACCGAAGGCCAAGGATGCAGTTTGCATGTGAACGGGGTGGAAAGTATAGACCGTATATCAACAAAGCAAAAGGACAAAGTGGCAATGTCAAGGAGAATGACAAAGAATAGAAGGCAAAGAAGATAGCACGCATCACAGGAACTAAGAAATGTGAATGCCCATTCAAACTGAGAAATGTTAAGGGGTTGGAAGGTTGGACTGTCATTGTCTTCAATGGCAATCACAATCATCCTCCCGCGGAATAGCTTGAGGGGCATGCTTATCTCGGGAGGTTGTCTTCGGAGCAGTCGACTATGTTGGTGGATATGTGTGTTTCGTCATTGTCTAAACTGAGAGAGATCCTGTGGGCACACGCCCCAAAAATTGGGTGCGCCCTTTTTAGAAAGCACGGTGAAACGCTACAATTCAGAGTCGCCACTCGGGTTTTAGCGGTGAACCACCCAAGGAACCGAACTTGAAACGCTTGCTACATTTTTTATTGGAAAAGGTTTTGTAGACTGGTCTGTCGTCACCTTTGATATCTGAGGTTCGAGAGCTAGATTACGAGAGCGAAAGGGTTTTAAGGCACCCCTCTCGCCTAATCTAGAGATCGGTCTCTACTCGGGCATTTTATAAAACGTTGGCATTTTTCTCTCTTTAATCATTTTTAGCCAGCTAGGGCGGGGGAACAGTTTAAGGGGATTAAAACTGTAACATGTTGGCAAGATGTGATAGATGCCATGCTTTCTTATTGAAACAGTTAGTATAGGATGAAAATAGACTTTTGTGGGAGTTTTAAACAGACTGGAGGGAGAGGTTCTGGAGTGACGTGTGCAGGGAGAAACCAGCATGCACTGATCAAGTCACTGTATGCTGATCCAACCTGCGTATGCCACAACACAACCCGTGCATGCCAGTAGGCCTAAACCCACAGCTCTTATTTTCAACCCTCTGGGCTCTGGAAATGACCAGTGCACACTAAGGACAAACCAAGCAGTTTATAAGACAGGTAAAATACAGTTATAAGCAGTTAAAAGGGGCTATGGAGCCACAAAAAGAATAATACACCCCATAAACAATGTGGGGAATAAAGCAGAGGCCAAGGCCTAGTTGCCATGCAATGGCCAGCCACTGGACTGGGTTGGACTGGCACATGCAGGTAGAGAACTACCGTGCGCCAGTTCTATCCTCTTATCCAGTACTTGGCTTTGCACTTTCTGGGTTTTGCGACATATTCAGAAGGACCCCAGAGGCATTCCATAGCAACAGAAATGAAAGTTGAGAAAGTAAGACTAACAACTTTAACTATGGAAAGCAATAAACTGGTTTTTAACATGCTTCACAGTGATATATGGAATGTAAAACAGAAAACAGCTAGACACTGATCCCCATGCCAGTTCTGTACGTACTGCCATGATTGGCGTACGCATGCTTGTGACTGGCGTGCACCAGTTCTAACCATCAATGGCTTTGAAGCCTTGCCAGCTTTAGGGCCAGGACTGGTATTGATTACCAGCCTTGACACTGCCAGCCACCCTCAAGGATCAGAACAGAGAGTATTACCAAGGTGTTATACCTTTGGCTTTGAGTTTGAAAGATGTTTAAGCTTGAGTAGTGGCCTGAAGGATGAATGGAGAGTGTATGGGAATGTAGTGCAAGTATGGAAGTTGTGTTGTTTTGTTAACACCTTTCTTTTGCAAGAATGAGATGAACAAAAGGGAGTAGGGCTCTTAGCATTTAGCAAATTGGTAACCTTGTGAACCAACCCCTTGCTAGGGTAAGAGAGGGGGTATTTATAGGACAAGGGGGGTGAAAGAGGAGGCTACACCAGCCAACAAGGGCTGGTTGCTTTGGCTCAAAGCCTTCCCTCTCATTGGATGAGAGGAAAAAGTGATGGGAGAGGGTGAGGGGCTGTCCCCTGGTGTATACTGCTTTTAGGGCCAAACAGAGCCTTTCTCCAGCCCCAAAAGTCTTGCTGATCATGGATGAATAAAGGTGATGGGACTACCTTTGACCATGTTAGGACCATATGCTACGGTCTATCTGTGTTCGCAAATTCCACGATAAAACACATATTTATTTGTATCCCCATTTATCGAGTTGTATTTTATTTTTGTTTATAAAGTGTCTGTTTAGGAAGTGGAAGGAAATCAATATTGTGTAATTGTGAGTGAGTGTTTTGTATAGATAGAAAAGGAAAGATTTGTTCTCGGGAGGAAAGGATTTGCTGCACATGGAAAAGATCATTCGGTAATTGCAAAGGCTTGACTTTACCGACCAATCGGAATTTAATCTGAGCAATCTGTTTAAGGCACTAGATTTACATTGCCTAGAAGGTGTAATTTATATGAGGACACGTAATTTGTCCTAAGACTACAAAGAGGAATAGAGCAGCAAAATGATTTTGGCCGGGGGTTTGAGAAAAAAGAGAGAAAGTGGCAGCAACATGCTTGCGTGGGTTTAAAAACCTCAATCAACCAAGTGGTTTCTCTATCTTTGAATCTTGGAGTTCCTCTTCAATTGTTCAAGCTACAATGAAACTTCAAGAGGTAATCACAACACTATTTAAACAAACTTAGAGTTATTCTTCGGTGGATTTCCGAAGGTTTGCGTAAGGCTTGTGGATTCAAGGCAGCGGCGGTCAAGCACTGGGTGTGGTGAACGAGCGATTCGGCAACTAGGTCTTAGGGCGATTGTGAGGATTCAAATCGTAGGTAAGATTACTTGTAACTACACATTGAGTATAGTGCTTTGATTCCTTCCCGTGGTTTTTACCCGTTTGGGATTTTCCACGTATATCTTGGCATTCTCTGTTTATTGCTTTCGTTCGTTCTGATTCATTTATCGATTGGTGGATTGATTAATTAAAAAGATAAAAATAGCAAATATTTATATACCTAGGCAAGCTAGGATTTTTCAATTGGTATCAGAGCGGGTCACTCGTAATAATAGGTTTATTCCTAGAGCGGATCCTTATTTTTTTTAATTTGCTATTATGGATTCACCAAGAGAAGGAAAATTTATTATCAAATCTCCGATTTTTGACAGCTCCAAATATGTTGCATGTGCTACAACTATGTTTCCCGGTGGTAATAGTGTTCTATCTGACAGTGAGAGTACCAGTAATATTTTTTCTGAGGTTAAGACTAATCGAACTAGCGATGGAGAAGATAACTATGATACGGAAGCTATGGCTTTGGTTATGAAAAGTTTTAAACGTTCTTTTAAGAAAAAACCTGATTTAGGGTTAGCCACAAAGCTAAAACAATGTGAGAAAGAGAAAATTGATGCGTTGCATGAACTTGATGTGCTTAAGCGAAAACATATGAATGTTGAAAATGATATGGATAGCCTTATTAAGACTAACAAGCTTCTTGAATCAAAGGTAGCAAATTTGCAAGTTGAACTTGACAAGGCCAATGCTACTTTTAAGAAATTAAATGCAGGTTCACAAGTTTTAGATCAAATTTTGTTATCTCAAAAGGTGGCATCGGATAGAAGTGGACTTGGATATGAAGTAAAAGTATTTTCAAAGTCAGAGGTGGAAGGCAAGATTGTAAAGCCCATTGAAAAACAAATTGCCTCGCCAAAAGATATAGCCAAAACAACCATCAAGAAAATTGGTAATACCAATGTGTTCAAACAACCCACTCCCACCGATGCGAGGATTCAAAGAGGCGTCAGTGGTAAATCCACCACCAAGCGTGGTGAGGTAAGCTCTTTTAAATTTAAGCCTACTTGTCATAATTGTGGAGTGATTGGACATACAAGACCACATTGCAAGAAATTACATGCTTCTTGTATTTCAAATGCACTTGGAAAAATGAATTTGCGTAAACATGCCCAATTTGTTCCTACTTGTCATTTTTGTGGGATAAAAGGTCACATTCGGCCAAATTGCTTTAAACTCCATGGGTACCCTATTGCTCCTCTCAATTATCGTCGTATTAATAACAATGAGGGTAGGCACAATTATTTTAATTATGATTGTGATAGAACCCAAAAGCCTAGGTGTATGGTGATTTCTCATGAAAAGAATACAAATGTGATGTCTAAACATGCACCTAAAGTTGTTGAAAATTTTAAAAAGGTCAAGATTAGATCTATTTGGGTGAGGAAAACGGACTTGAGAACTTGTGTAGATTTTCTTTCCAATCCTCTTGATGCCACTGGATCGTTTGGAGGAGTTGGCCTCGTCTTTTAAAGGCTTGGTCTTGCATCCATAGTCTAGGTTGTTTTTCTTGCAATTCTTGTACCTAGAGCTATGGTTTTTGTTGGGTTATTTATTTGTGATGATTACATTCTTAGCATATTTCATTTAGTTATTAAAAAAAAAAGTTTGAGGTTTTAAATTTTTTTTTTTCCGGAATTACTAGTCTGGCATATTTACTCTAAAAAAAAAGATTTTTATTTTTTTTTTGCATTGGGCATGCCTTTGAGGTTTTAAGTTGTTGACTATGAGATACATTCATATGAGCATTTTTTTTTAAGTAATGCATGCACACGATTTTCATGATAACATTCATGCGAAGTATTTGGAAGTTAAATGTGACATGTTTCATGATTCTGTGATCTCCTCTACACGTCAAAGTTAGCGAGTTTTTTTTTTAGGCAAGTTGATTCTCATGTACTTGGGTATGTCACGTGTTTTTCCTCAACGATAGACTATTTTAAGCATATTTTTTGTGAGGATACGAGATTCTACGTTTATAGTTATAAAAAAAAAATAGTTGTTTCTTTGACCCACATGGTTTGGGATGTCTTTGAGCATGCTATGTTTCATCTTGATACCTTGCTATATCTCATGATAGTGCATCTCATAGTTCGTACTTGTCATGCATGCCTTCTCAAGAACTACTTTCATGAGAGTTTCATCGAAAATCATGTGTATGGCAGTCATTGCATGTGTTTGTACACGCCCATTGATAGCCTTAAGAAATTGATCCTTATCTCTTTGGGTGAGTATCTGTCCTTGTGGTGGACACCCTATGTCATTCACCTTGGGTATTGACCTTTGGCTTGCATACCCCATGTGAGATCGATTGGATCGGTTTGATGGGTTGAAAAAAAAGAGGGAAAATATAAAAAATTGAGAGACCTGAGGAAAGGGCTACCTCTATGTGCACGTGTAAGCTGCCATTAACTTGCATCTCATGTATTCTCTTTTTGCATCATGGATTTAAGCTACGGCCTTAGATGTGTGAAAGCCGCCCATGACGGTGCAAAAATATTGTGTGATTATTTGATATAAGGTTGGCATTTCTTGAGGGGGAGAATATCATGTTATATACTCACTTAACCCCAATTTTGATATGATTATACTTCTTGCGGGTTGGAGTTGGTCTGCCGCCCTTGTAAAGAATGCTATAAGTTGGTCCTTTCTTGGTTGATATGACCTCATAGGGATGAGTTGATTCTATTGTTAAGGCTATCATTGCACACACTCACCAGGACACCTGCGTGTTTTCATACCCATGGTCGTTCTTTGAAATTTTCTTAGGGTAGCTCCTTTGAAAGCAATCATTACTTGGGGTACCATGCGATGTTTCTTTTGTGTGATATATCTTGGTGATTGAGTGCTTCATGGTATATTCTTTTGTCTCTTTGAGATCCTTCTCTATGGGAGCATATCTTTGTTTGGTGAGTGGGAGTATTCGTTCTTTGAGGGGGAGTTGTACCTAATTCTTGGGACATAATTCGTATCGATATGCATGGTTTGACTTCATAAGGGGGAGAGTGTTTGACTGTCCAGGGGTACATGAGAATTCTCGAATCTTTGATTAATGATGATCTTAATTTCTTATGATGTGTCACAGACTCAAGTCGCATGTTGCAAATTACTTCTAGATTAATCCATGGTTGCTTCTCATAAAAATTTGCTCATCCATTTTTTTGAAAAATATTCATATTCATCGAGTCTCATATCCGAGAACTTGTTTGTTGATTATTCATGAAACTTCCATTATACTTATTCGTCTTTGGTTCCTATTTGCTTATTGACCTATTATTGGATTACTCTACCTTTGTCATTCCATGACAAAATGGGGGAGAAATTTATTGACTATAACAGTTTGTGCATTTTTAAGTGCATGTTTTTGCAGCTTCACCAGACGTGGCCACAATCTGTTAGGGGATAGGTTTTCCTTGTTAAATGTGTTTTGTCATGGAAGTGCCAAAGGGGGAGATTGTTAGGACCATATGCTACGGTCTATCTGTGTTGGCAAATTCCACGATGAAACACATATTTATTTGTATCCCCATTTATCGAGTTGTATTTTATTTTTGTTTATAAAGTGTCTGTTTAGGAAGTGGAAGGAAATCAATATTGTGTAATTGTGAGTGAGTGTTTTGTATAGATAGAAAAGGAAAGATTTGTTCTCGGGAGGAAAGGATTTGCTGCACATGGAAAAGATCATTCGGTAATTGCAAAGGCTTGACTTTACCGACCAATCGGAATTTAATCTGAGCAATCTGTTTAAGGCACTAGATTTACATTGCCTAGAAGGTGTAATTTATATGAGGACACGTAATTTGTCCTAAGACTACAAAGAGGAATAGAGCAGCAAAATGATTTTGGCCGGGGGTTTGAGAAAAAAGAGAGAAAGTGGCAGCAACATGCTTGCGTGGGTTTAAAAACCTCAATCAACCAAGTGGTTTCTCTATCTTTGAATCTTGGAGTTCCTCTTCAATTGTTCAAGCTACAATGAAACTTCAAGAGGTAATCACAACACTATTTAAACAAACTTAGAGTTATTCTTCGGTGGATTTCCGAAGGTTTGCGTAAGGCTTGTGGATTCAAGGCAGCGGCGGTCAAGCACTGGGTGTGGTGAACGAGCGATTCGGCAAGTAGGTCTTAGGGCGATTGTGAGGATTCAAATCGTAGGTAAGATTACTTGTAACTACACATTGAGTATAGTGCTTTGATTCCTTCCCGTGGTTTTTACCCGTTTGGGGTTTTCCACGTATATCTTGGCATTCTCTGTTTATTGCTTTCGTTCGTTCTGATTCATTTATCGATTGGTGGATTGATTAATTAAAAAGATAAAAATAGCAAATATTTATATACCTAGGCAAGCTAGGATTTTTCAGACCAGCGTATGCTAGTTCCCTACCCGTGTGAGCGGGTCCAATCTTGTTCAACGGTCAAAGCTAACCGATGACTTACACGTGGCAGTGGACCAGCGTACGCGGGTGTGGGACCAGCGTATGCAAGTAGGGTTTGGCTGAGGCTTTTTGGTTCTGGTTTAAGGGTTTCAAAAGGGATTTCAACCGCTCAAAGCTCAAACATACCAACATTCTCGGGGTGTTCTGGATCTTATTCATCGTCGGGGAATCAAATACCGTAAGTAAACTAATCTTGGAAAGTCCAAAATAGGGTGTCTACAGTAGCCCCCCTTTGACGACAGTTGGAGCACCATTGTCTTGGTACATGTAACGCCCCGATTTTCCACGGAATTTCGGAAACATTAACCTTAAAATACACTGAATTTTACAAACTATTAGGCCCCTATTTGTCGTTATACAAAATTTACATTTAAGAAGAATACAAAAAATCTAACATTTATTTAAACATCTTCAGAGCGACTCTAGTCTTGATACAGATCCCAAGCATACTCGATCTCCGCCCTTGGTATTCCTCCTTTGTCAAACTGCTCCACCAATGAACCCTGCATCTTCTGGCAAATTGATCGCCGAAGCAACCGATTTACCAGGATACAAACGTATCCGTGAGTGATAATTCACCCAGTAGAATTATCCTAATCCTACCAACCCCTTACTCTACAATTAGCATTCAGTAATAATAATAATATCACAATTGATAATACATGAGAGGTACAAAATAATAGCACATAGTCTTTTTCTTTACTATCCATCATCTTACATGAAATCTAAGGATTCTCTCCACGAGATCCTTTCCGCCCACATCTACTAACTACAACCGTCTCATGGGTCCACCCTTCCTCTTGCTTATCATGTACCAGGGTCCTAGGTGAGCGCACCTAAATTATGTATCTAGTATGTTCCCACTTAAGACCATAACAAGAGGATTGAGTCATCCCATGACGTGTCGTACATTAGGGTCGGACATCCACTACCCCACACTAACTATAACCGTCTCATGGGACCCATTCTCTTCCTCAAAGAGAAACTTCCCATGACGTATCATACATTAACGTCTCACTAACTATAACCGTCTCATGGAACCCCTTCCCTTCCTTGAAGAGAAACTTTCCATGACGTATCATACATTAGCGTCACAACATATCTCATCACCGGGCCCCGCAGGTAACCCTTTTCAACACAGGGCCCCATGGGTTACCCTTGCCATAGCCATGGCTCAAATCACAATCCACAAACTCACACTTCCAACACTTTACCATTTTCCATTTACTTAACATTGTCTACGTAAGTCACTACTCGTAACCACCCAGTGAACCTATGTCCGACTAGCAAGTACATCATAATACAATCAATAACATCTCAATTCTTACCATGATACATTTCAATGAGATAACAATACAACATTTGATAAGTGCAAATAATTAAACACATAAGGAATTTGAATTGGGCCAATGCCTTTTGAATTGTTAAAAATTCTTTATCGAACAAGTAGTTAGTTATAGTATTAACTTGAGAAAATCAACTAATTGTTTTGTAGGTCCTAAAGTGTTTTAGTAATCTCTAATCATAAAAATATGCCACGTGTAGTTTGATGAGCTTTTGAGGTTTCTAAGTGTAATCTAATGACTGTAGGGAATTAGTTTCAATTGTACTGACTTTTTGTAGTAATCAAGTATAACTTAATCGATTTCCAAAGTGGTCTAATAAATTATGTAAATCTTGAGTTTAACTGAATGGTTTAGCTTTTAACTTTATCCATAAATTTTGGAAGCCTAGTTGTTTTGATGTCAACTTACAGTAACTTAGTGAATACGTACTTAAGTTGGCTAATAGTTCTACACATTTTACTATTGACTAGTTTTGTATATTAGCTTAGAACAGTTATTGATTCTTTTCTTTTCTTTTTTTTTTATCTGTTCGCATCATTTCAATTAAGTTTTCTACTCTTTTTATTTATTTATACTTTATCTTTACGAATAACTTGTATACTAATCTTTTGGCCAAAAACGTATACTTTAATTGTCACGCCCTCGACTTTCAACATAATTAACAATACAATTTTGATAAGTAAAGTCCTCGTTGTAATACAGATAATACCCGAAAGTCCATTCTTTCCCCTATTTTCAAATCAAATCCAAATATTACATTTCTGGCTCGGCGGCCCAGGTTATCAAAATATCAAAATCTAAAGATGATAATATCCCAGTTTACAACACGTATCTTTTACGAAATACCCTTTCAAAACTCATGCAACAAAACTCTTCTTGTATACCTTTTAAAGAAATGATCAAACATGCACAACTAGTACTCCATGCCAACTTCCTTTGCTTGTACCTGAAAAGTGATAGGGTTGAGCATACTCGAGCCCAGTAAAGAAATCTATACTTGATTTATATGAAAATAAGATGATCAATGCAGATTCTGGGTTGAGCATACCCGCGCCCAGTAAACTAGTACTCAATAGTTTCCTCGGCCGCCAGATCGTCCTTTTTCCAGATTCTGGAATGTTCTGTCATACGTTTGATCCGATCATCAAAACCCTAGCAGCCTTTCTCCGATGCGTTCGGGCTACGCAGCAAATCGTGACTAGAGATCTTATTGCCCTAGAATTCCATTTTGATTCACGCCATTTGATTGACTGGAATGAGTCACCAATTGCCTATATAAAAGGTCTTAGGGTTCCGAAATAAACAACACGAAATTCATAAGTTCACACGCCCATTCAAGCCACGAAACTCTGTCAATATACACTCTCAAATCCCCTCTACAAAAGCCCTAACCTCCCGAAGGCAGCCGCTAATCCGACGATCAAACCCTAACCCTAGGGTTTTCAAGAAGCAATCAGTCAATCCCCTCTAATCAGAAGCAATCAAGCAACTGATGGATCAAGGTGGTGAGGCCCAGGGGCCTATGGTTTGATCTCTTTTATGTTTTTATGCATTAATCATAGTGTTTTGATTATCTGTTCTGGTGTGAGGAAGAACATTGGCTGGGGAATCAATCCTTCGGCCGATATATCAATCCAGTGGGATCCCTCGGCCGTGAAATCCATTCACCGGCCGAGAGATCGATTTTCCTGGGACAGCCTGTCTATTTTTTTTTATTTCTGATGCATGATTTAATTAACGTACTGGCTCACCATTAACTGTTTAAAGGCTAATAAAACAGATTACGTGTTTAGAATTAAACAAAGCATGCATTAATCGTATATCGAATGATTATGGGCCAGTTTCACGACTAGGCAAAGAGGGGTGCCTAACACCTTCTCCTTATTGTACTTTTCGCTCCCGTACTCAGAATCTCTATCTCTTTTCCTAGTTTTATAAACTAGGTGGCGACTCTATTTTGATGATAACCGTCATTGTGTGGCGATGTTCCTAGCCATGGGAATATCCATGATCCTGGTTTATGAAGTGGAAAGCAAACAAACACGATCAATCTGTATGGCGATACCTCGTTTGGGAGGTGTCTACAGTTTTTGGCGACTCTGCTGGGGACTTGAGAGCCATAACCAGAAAGTTTGACATAGGACTAATACATGCTTTATTCAATTCATTTATCATATGCATCGAGCGGGCAACCTCGTTGAGTTCACCTAATACCCCGGCATGTCACGGGCTATGTTAGGGGTTCCAACAAACTCCACAGTCACTTGTACCTAGTGGTATATCAAAAAGGGAATCACCCAATTACCGCCTATGATGGGCTGGTGAAAGGACTGGTGCCCTTTGACAACGGATCACCCTTGAGACTACCCAAACCTTACATGAGTTAGAAAGCCATAGAACTTATCAAAATAAGACAGGAACCCGCAGGTTAAGAAATTTTCCTGCATTTTGCTTCCAAGTTCTTCCTCACACCTTGTATCATTTATTGTTGTAACATCTTTTTCTGTGCAGAAGGGTTGAGATTTTCAGCCCAAATCCTAACCCTATACAGCCAAGTACTGACTTGCCAGGTATTTTACTTTTCAAGCAGGCACAATAGGTAAAATAAAGAAGTAACCACAGCCAGTTTTATACTCTTACAACACCCGAAGCCACACCAAACAGTGGTCTTTGCAGCCATCCCACCTGTCATCCTCGCTTGTCAGAACACCTTCACCGCAACGGTCCCAATCACTTCCTGGGACTTCGCGGTCATCTTCTCAGCAAACCCGATCATCTATCAAATCCCAAGCTTCACCAAGCTATCCTCCCACTCCCATGGCAGACAACGACGCCACCATTGCCAATCTCCAAGCTCAAGTCGCTGCTTTACTGGCAGAGAAAGCAGCAAGAGATGCTGAGGACGAAGAAAAATCGGTAATCCCCTTAAATTTATAACTACAGAGAACCCTAAATTGGCCAAACAAGTCAAGGAAATCAAACATGCTCTGGCTCATTCACAAGGGGACCAAATTCTAGATTCAAAGGACTTTGCCTCTTCCCAGAATCTCAACTGCCTGAACGGTTGAAGATGCCAAATATCGAGAAATTCAATGGGACTGGTAACCCTACTAGTAATGTCCGTCATGTTATCAACACCCTGAAGCCAATAGGTCTAAGTGACGAGTTCATTGCTCAATTATTTCAAAGGACTCTCACCTGAAGCGCTCTCGATTGGTTTCTCACTTTGGAATTTGTGCATTATCCAATTTGGCCACAAATTGCCAATGCTTTCGTCAAGCAGTATGCATACAATGTCCAAATTGAGTTAACTACCCGAGATTTGGAGATGACCAAGCAGGAGTCGAGCGAAGACTTTGTTACCTTTGTGGCTAGATAGAGAGAAAAGGCCGCCAAGATGAAAAACCGTCCTTCCGAGGAAGATCAAGTGAAAATAGTTGTCAAGAATTTGCAGCCTAAGTATCTTAAACACATCTACACTCAAGCTATAACTGATATCAAACGCCTGCATGCTACTGGGCTGCAGATTGAAGAAGGGATCAAATTGAGACTCATTGGGAAAGAAGAAGCTCCTCCTCCACCTAAGAAATTCTTCCCAACCCGTACATCTCACGCCTCCGTAAATACCCTTGACCCAGCTAGCTCATCCCAAAGCTCAAACCGCCCCCGCCGCAACTTAAACCCTCTCTACATAACTCTCTCTCAAGCCTTAACTATTCTAAGCCGTCAAGGGCATCTCAAACCCCTGAACAAACCACCTCCCCAGCCACCCTATGGCCCAAACCATGATCCCAACAAACAGTGTGCCTACCACCAACACCCTGGGCATGAAACAGATAATTGCATGTGTCTCCGCAATGACATCCAAGATCTCATTGATAGCCGAACTATAAAGCCTCCAAAACCTGATGTGCAAACCAATCCACTCCCTACTCACAATGCTGAACAACCACCCCGAAATATCAATATCATAAGCTTATCTCACAACCCCACATAAAATCCTAGTCAATACATTATTCAAATCAACCAAACCAAGCCAACCTTGACCTTCCCAAAGGAAGATGGATGTCTTATGATGGAGGAGGAGGAAAACCATGAGTCCGATCAATCGGAAGTGATTGATCCCGATATGTCTGACAACAGTGATGAAGAAAAACAGGCAAAGGAGGAAAAGCTGAAAAAATGGAAAGAACATTCTTGGGCAAGGGCGATGAATGGCTGCGCATCTGGCTTGAGAATAGAAAGAAGGAAAAGGAGAAGGTCATCATGATGAGAAGGCATGCCCGCTTCGAGCACGCCAAAATAGTGGTACCCATCAACCGTCCCAAAATTCCGGCACCACCCATTGTCTGGGAAACAATCAATCTCATAGAAAAAGTGGAGGAATTTCAAATGCGGCCATGGGTCAATCCCTACGAAGAATACGACTACAGCAAGTGGATAGAGGAAGAGGATCTAGATTTCACATGCACGGACCCGTATCGAACAGGGGAAAGTGACTTTGATGAAATGGAAGGAGAATGCAATGATCCGCTCGATGGAATCTCCTTAACATCACTATTCAGCCAAGTGGAAGTAGCTAATCTCTCTTATGACTGCACAATCAACGAGGAGGAAGAAGAGGTGATGAAAACCCAGACTGACATTTCCATTTGGGGACTACTCATGTCTCAAAGAGGTAGCCACCGTGCAAGCCGTGAAGATGGATCCAGTTCAAAGGCTCTGTTTGGCAAAGAAGAGGGTGGAAAAGAGTATAAAGTTGCAAAGGTTTTGAAGACGACCCCGAAATGCTATAGTAGCTAAGAAGTCACAACATGGCAAAGAACATTAAACATTGCTTTTATCAAACTAAAACATGTTTTGAGCCCCTACTTGGGCATTTAATTTTTGCTAAGTGAATTCCTGTTTCATCCTCTAGACTATGCTTATTCAATGATTTATTTCCTAAATTGCAATTACCAATACACTATAGTCTCTTTGCCAAACAAGGGAAACTTCAAGGAATCAAGTTCTTTGTGTCTCTGACAAAAGGGAAGGAAGGGATGAACTTTAGTTGCTTAAGAAACTAGGTTTTTGTCAAAACTTAGAAAGAAGACACTATCTCCGCGAGAACACTTAGGGTTAGCTCGCCCATTATGAAGGTACAAACACAAGGAAGATTTAGAAAATTATCTCCATCAAATTCCTCTCCGAAACGAAGAAACCCTCTTGAGAGAAGTGCTCGTTGGGTAACCTGAAAACCCAAGCAAAAATAAGAGCAAAGCCTGCTAGGGCAAGAAAATGCAAAAACGCAGCCTAGGCAAAAGTTAAGGCATTCAAACAAAAGCTCACTAGGGACTCAACCTCCATTAGGTAACCTAGGCAAAATCAAGAGCATGTGAGAAGAAAAACCAAGAGTGAAAAACCCAACCTCAAAGGTAATGATTTTGGAACTACGTAAAAGGCCTGATTCCCTGATTAGGGATACGTAGGCAATCTCACATCGAGATACAGCCCAAACATTTGGAGAGAAGGAAAAACATCAACAAATTTGTTCTCACTGATAGGCATAGCTAACCTTGCGTATTGAGCTCGCAAAAGATGAGTACGCTTTTCTCAAAGAATTGGCAACAACAATAGGCATAAGAATTATTGTTCATCCCCTCTAACCTGAAGGTCATTAACACAATGAGCAGGATACCTCAAAAACTCTCAAGTTTGGCAATCAGACTATGGAACATGGCAAAAGCAAAGGGCAGAAAATCAAGACCAAGCATAAGAAGGAAGAAAAAAGGGGATGCCACTTGGCCAAAACAAAATCTACCTTCCTTTGAAAATTAGAAGTTACGGCCGAAGAATTGCTACATCGGCCGCAACATCGATTCCTTAGCCGAATAATCGATTCTTCGGCCAGTATTTCATTTCACACAGATTACTGTCTTGTTCAAAAGCCATGTTCTGACTTTCACATGCATATCTCAAAACATTTAGGGGCACAAAAAGCATTTCTCATTTCATGAACAAAAGCTTGATTACAAAATCATCGCTGTGGTTGCTTTCACTATACAAATACAGAATCTGCTTGTCTCTTTGCTAACCATGAACAGGAAGGAAAAAGAAATCCTAAAGCTGGTCGTGACGGCGTCTCCGAGACGATCTTTGAGATGAAGAAGGGGATTGCAGGCTATCCTCCCCACTGACAGCTGGTGCTCGCTCAGTCTCAAGCTACAAGGAAAAGAATACAAACACTCAGATTCGAGAAAAGATGCAAAGCAAATAGGGTGCATGGGAAAAACCATACCTCAAGAATTCGACGACGCTGCCTCCGAACCAAAGCCTCCGCACTCTGACAGGCATAGAGCCATTCATGCACTATCTCAGCAGGTACCTGTGGGATAACCAAACATTGCAAGCATCTAAGCATGAGACACAATACGAAGCAGCAAAAGCTAGAATGGAAAGCTAAAGATACCTGTGGAGCTCCGGCTGGAAGTGCGTAAAGTTGAGTCGAACAAGGAGTAAGCACCAAGCGCTCCTCCTCTCCATCATCAGAATGAAAGGAGACGAAAGAAGGGGCCTGTGGCCAAACAGGAGCAATTGAAGGAACAGCAGGCGGAGCCAAGGAAAGACAGCAGTACTCCATATAGTCACCTGCCTGAAGAAGCAAACCCGCCCAATCTCCAATCAAAGCATTCCTCAAATCTTCCCTAGACATTGAGGAAGTAGATCTCATTGACGTCAGAGGTGGAGGAGGAACAAACTGAAGAGTGTGGGCAGCATGCCCTCGGAAAGGATTTCGTTCCTTTTGCCGAAGCGGCCCTTTTTGGATCGAGGGAGCGCGAGCAGAGATGCAGGCGCTCGGAATACAGAGTCGCCACTCGGGTTTGAAGGTCTGACACCCAAGGAACCGTATTTCGAAGCACCTGCCGTGCTATTTGATGTAACAAAGTGAAAGCACCAGTCCGTCATAACCATATCTGGGTTCGGGAGCCAGGTTACGAGAGGGGAAGGGTTTTAAGGCACCCCTGTCGCCCAATCCGGAGATCGGTCTCTACTTAGGCATTTTGCGAAAGCTTTTTGTGATTCTTCTTTTATTAACCAATTTTTAGTCAGTTAGGGCGGGGAAACAGTTAATCGGGGATTAAGACTGTAACACGATTTGCAAGATGTGTTTGAATGAGCAGTTAGTATAGGATGAAAACAGACTCCTGTGGGAGTTTTAAACAAACTGAAAAGCCCCTGTCTTGGAGTGTCGTGCACAGGAAGAAACCAGTATGCATTAATCAAGTCAATGCATGCTGACCAAACCTGCGCACGCTACTACAAGACCTGCGCGCGCCAGTAAGCCTAAGCCCACAGCTCTTATTCTTAAACCCTCTGGGCTCTGGAAGGACCAGTGCACACCCAGGACAAACCAAGCAGTTTGTGCAATTATAATATATAGTTTAAAGGCTGAAAAGCCCAACAAATAAACAGAACACCCCATAAACAGTGTGGGGACAAAATAACGGCCTAAAACCAAATTTCCCGTGCAAGACCACTCACTGGTTAGAGGCAGACTGGCGCGCGAGGAAGTCAGTCTGTCGCGTGATGGTGCGCTCTGGCGCGCGACAGTTGCGCCTTGGTGCGCTGGTCAACGCTCCATTTGACCATCGCGCGTGGGTTTGGGTGCAGCGCGCACGGGTATGGGTCAATCTTCCAGTGTTTGGTTTTGCTCATCCTGGGTTATGGGACAGGTCCAGAATGATCCCAGGGGTACTCCATAACAGCAGATATGCATATTGAACTAAGACTAATAGTTTATACTAAGGAAAGCAATAAACTGGTTTTCATCATGCTCACAGTGATCTATATACAAAGTAGGACATAAAACAACAAGGCACCCGTCTCCACGCTGTCATGCGCGTGCAACCACGAAGTGTCGGGCGAGTATGTGGGACAGTCGCGCGCGGGTCCTTGCCACTACGGTTTTGAAACCTTGCCAGCTTTAGGGCCAGGATTGGTATTGATTACCAGCCTTGGCCCTGCCAGCCCCCCTCAGGGATCAAAATAGAAAACAGAACGAAGGTAAGCTATACCTTTGGTCTTTGAGTTTGAATGGGTGTTTGAGCTTTGAATTGAGGTTGAGGTTGTTTGAGTGGAAGAAGAACAAGCTATGTTCTTGGGGTGTCTTTGTATCTCTTTTATTAGCTTAAAAGAATACAAAGTAATGACCCTTTGAATGTGGAATTCTTGTAACCCTTTCACAAAACTTGAACTCTAAGTTGTTAACCCTTTGAAAGATGAACAATGGGGGCTATTTATAGGAGTGGTAGAACTGGTGTATGGAGGAGGGATAACCAACCAAACAAGGGTTGGTTTGGCTTGGTGGCCAAATTTCCTCCTTTGGAAAGGTAAGGTTATGCAAACAGAGGAGTCCAGCCAGTCCACGAGGCTGGCTGAGGGTTACTTGGTGATTAAGCTGCCCAGCTGAATAAAGGTGATGGGGACAGGCTCTGACCGTCGCGCAATGGAGCCAGTCTGTCGCACGAGGGTGCGCCCTGGCGCGCGATGGTTGCGCCCTGGCGCGAGATGGTCAACGGTCAAACTTTGACTGTTGACCACCACCTGACAGTTTGACCGTCGCGCGTCTAATGCGCTCTGGCGCGCGATGGTTGCGCCCTGGCGCGCGTCAGTAGGGTTTTTGGCTTTTGAAGTGGCTTAGGCTAGGTTAGGTTCAAGGGTTTTTCAAACACTCAAAGCTCAAACACTCGACATTCCCGAGGTGTTCTTGATCCGTTTCATCATCGGGGAATCAGAAACCGAAAGTAAACTAATCCAGAAGCCCAGATTGGGGTGTCAACAAAGAGCCTCAGCACGTGGACGCCACTGGCTGGCCACCCGATCACCTAAATACCAGGCTCGACAAAAAGGGCCCTCAAGCAAAATGCGAGTACGGTCCAAAACTCTGGAACTCGCAAGAGGGGCATCCTCTTGTACACCACTCCAAGGGTCAAACCTCATTTGCAAACAATGTCCAATCAGCCACAGCACGGAGGAATGGAGATCTAAAAACAAGGAAGGTGAGAGGAGAAGAGAAGTACCTGATCGACCGTTAACCGGTCCAAAACCCGTCGCCACTCAGGAAGGCTCAAAACTAGTGACCGTGGCTTCCGTTGCCCCACCAACCATCGCTCGTAGCCAAGGTAAAATCACAACGAGAAAAGAAGTAAAAGAAGAAGGATATACTTCAAGTACCCGGTAGTGACCGCCAAGAATGGGACTCCTGTCCCGTGAACAAGCCCCAAGGATGTCATACAAGGTGGCCAAGGCAGATGCTCCCCAATCAAGCTCCCAAACAGCCTCAAAATACTGCAAAGGGGCTAGAAACTGCGTATGCACTGAACTATCCTTGTTGGCAAACAACGTTTGCCCAAGGAGGTAGAGAAGAAAGGCCCGTGTCAGCTGCTCAACACTCACCTGAGTCAAGATATCAACCTTCATAAAAGTCTTGATCAGCCAAGAGACGTCAACATGACCACGCAAGTGAAGAGGAGGCACCTTGCCCAAGAACCACTCCAAAGACCCTACCCGCTCCCAAAGCCTGGGGTCAACCTGAAGAGGAGCTCCACCTACTCGCAGGCCGGTCAGCAAAGTAAAGTCACCTGGTGTGATCGTCATCTCACCAGCAGATGAAAAGTGGAATGTGTTGGTGGTATCCCGCCACCTTTCGACCAGCGAGGTCATCAACGACCAGTCCATCTTCGGAAGGTTGAGGCCCAAAATGAACGCCTCGAAACTAGCAGCACGTACTAGCTCCCGAGCTTGCTCCGGCAACATCACAAAGTGCACCTCTGCAAAGTCCGACAAAGGGAGTTAATCTCATTGCATGAACAAATAAAAAGCTAGGGGCATCAAATCGACGTTTAAAAAGCATGCATTGCCTAAATAGGGGGCACGGTTATTTTATCTTCTTTAAACATAACAACTTCGACCCAACAACGGGTCCTTCTCATTCATGCCCCTGGCTAAAAGGGATCTCATCCCGCAAATAAAAAAACTCATTTTTGATCATGCAAATTAAAACTCCGAACTAAAGTAAACCTTTT
The DNA here is from genome assembly GCA_018127125.1 of Rhododendron griersonianum. Lineage (NCBI taxonomy): Eukaryota > Viridiplantae > Streptophyta > Magnoliopsida > Ericales > Ericaceae > Rhododendron > Rhododendron griersonianum. The sequence continues at coordinate 27,845,604 of CM030792.1, read as the reverse complement.
ACTCTTCAGGAAGCTTACCGAAATATTGAGGACGCTCAAGTGCTGCTCAGCGGCTCTACGCCCACACCTCAGCAGCTCTATGCCACGCCATGTGCACAGCCTCGCGCTCAGCAGGCCAGCAAAACAATCCTGCGGCTTCCACTCAATGCACCCTCCAGAAGGCGTTTATGTTGCTAGCTTCCAGAAAGCGTTTATGTTGCCAGCTTGCAGAAAGCATTTAGCCACCAGAAGACATTTGAGTCACTAGAAGGCGTTTGGCCTCCGGAAGGCACTCCCAGCAATGGAGGTAATGGAAATCTCCCTAACAAAGTGGAATATGGTCAAGAACTAGCCTTGGGGACAATCCCAAGCATATGGAATCTAACCTTTGGGACAATCCCGAGCATGTGGAATATACTTAGAACTAGCCATTGGGACAACCCCGAGCATATGGAATCTAGCCTTGGGGGCAATCCCGAGCATACTCAAGAACTAGCCTTGGAAACATCCCGAGCATACTCAGAACTAGCCTCCCGAGCACGTGGAAACTAGCCTTGGAAGCATCCCAAGCATGAGGAACAAATCAAACCCCGTGGAAGATGGAAGATGGAATACTCAACAGCTCTAAGTTCACTATCACTACCAGCAGCTCTATATTCATACTCAGCAGCCCTGTGCCCAAGTCGCTCAAACAGCTCCGCATCTTCAGTGGCTCCATGCCCACAATCTCAACTGGCTCGACGCCGTAACAATCTTCAACTGGCTCCAAGCCGCCCCAAACAACAAGATATCATCTATTCTCAAGCTCCATGCTTGAATGCTCAAAGTTCTACATTTTGAATGCTCGAAGCCCTTCGAATGCCCAACCACTGTGTACTGGATGCTCAAGTTTTACACTTGAATGCTCAAGCTCTACGTTTGAATGCCCAACCACTACGTATTGGATGCTCAAATCCTGTACTTTGAATGCTCAAAATCTAACATTTTGATTGCTCGAAGCCCTTCGAATGCCCAACCACTGTGTACTGGATGCTCAAGTTCTACACTTGAATGCTCAAGCTCTACGTTTGAATGCCCAACCACTGCGTACTGGATGCTCGAGCTCTATGTTCGAATGCTTAAGGTTTATACCTTAAATGCTCAGGCTCTACGCTCTGAATGCCCAACCACTGTGTACTGGATGCTCAAAGCCTATACTTTGAATGCTTGGATTCTGCCGTCCGAATGCTCGAGCTCTACGCTTTGAATGCTCAAGTTCGGAACTTGAAAGAAGCTTTATGCTTAAATCAAACACACACGCACGGGCCCATGCACATTAGTATCAATTGCATCACCATTGTTATCATCGAGTCTGCATCATCATATCTGCTCATATATAACCACTATCATCATATACACACTCTGCATCTCTCTCTTATTCATGAAACAGGTCAATCCTGCAAATCAACTGGCTCTACGCCTCGGTTTTATTGATCGGCCCGGCGCCTCGATCCTTTGGCTCTAAGCCAAAATTTATGATGAGAAAGCTCCGTGCACAGACCATCAGAATGCAATCGATTCTACGCTTCGGTTCTATCAAGCTCAAAGCTCCAATCCCTCAGGCTTTCGCCATATGATCAATACCAGCTCCGCGCTTCGATCCTATCGAGCTCAAAGCTCTAACCCTTTAGGCTCTCGCCTTGTGACTACAACCAGCTCCGCGCCTAGATTCTTTCATCTCAACGCTCCGTGCTCTAGTTACTGGCCCCGTGCCTCCCATATCTCAAAACCGGCATCCAACTCGTCTCCGGAAGATGGCTTGGGTTCCACCCCATATCTCAAAAACCGGCGTCCAATTCATCCCCAGCAGATGACTTGGATTCCACCCCAATAACATCAATTCCATCCAGCTGATTCGCAAGGATAGGCTACTCTACCGAGTTTCTCTCAGTCAAAGTAAGGATGATCAAGAAAAGCAAACGACTCACCCGCCGTGTATTGATCTACCCCAAAATACTAAGGACGCTCTCCGCAAAAACTTCCCCGACAGCTCTGCGCTCCCTCAACTACTCTCCAAAACCCTGGCATTGCCCAGGTACGTTGCACTACGGCTTTTAAAGCCCGAAGGTACGTCTTCTGTCTCTAACCCTCCAAACCTTTTTATTTTTCTTTATTGCCCTTGAACTACGATTGGTCTGAATTTCCCTTGTGGAATACGTAGGCAGCCTCCAGGCCCGACCATAACTAAAACCTTTTTCAAAAAACCCTTGGAATAGTGGTTGGACCAAATTGAGTTGCTTTTATAGATTTGACTCTTACTTAAACATGTCTCGCGATCCATCTAAGTTCAGTCAAAGAGGGGCATCTGTAGACACCCCAATTTGGCCTAGCGATAATTTCAAGTCCCACCTTGGGGACCATCCCGATGATGATATGGATACGATGATTGCTGATTGACTTCCTGTGAACCTATGGACTTATGGTGAGAACTTTGAGCCACTTAGAGGACCCAATCTAGAGCCAAATAGCCTTTCAAACAGAAATACAGTATCCCAGGAAAATCCATTTGTCGGCCGTAACATCGATTCCACGGCCTCAACATCCATTCTTCACCCGTGAAGATGATTGCATGAAAATCTCCCTGAAAGATTGATCTTTCAGGCGCCAGGTCTATCCTTCGGCCGCTCAATAGTTTCCTCAGCCGCCAGATCGATGGCTCGGCCGCCAGATCGTCCTTTTTCCAGATTCTGGAATGTTCTATCATACGTTTGATCCGATCACCAAAACCCTAGCAGCCTTTCTCCGATGCGTTCGGGCTACGCAGCAGATCGTGACTAGAGATCTTATTGCCCTAGAATTCCATTTCAATTCACGCCATTTGATTGGCCGGAGTGAGTCACCAATTGCCTATATAAAGGGCCTTAGTGTTCCGAAATAAACAACACAAAATTCATAAGTTCACACACCCATTCAAGCCACGAAACTCTGTCAATATACACTCTCAAATCCCCACTACAAAAGCCCTAACCTCCCGAAGGAAGCCGCTAATTCGACGATCAAACCCCGAAGTTCAAATCCTAACCCTAGGGTTTTCAAGAAGCAATCAGTCAATCCCCTCTAATCCGAAGCAATCAAGCAATTGAGGGATCAAGGTGGTGAGGCCCAAGGGCCTATGGTTTGATCTCTTTTACGTTTTTATGCATTAATCATAGTGTTTTGATTATCTGTTAAATATCTGTTCTGGTGTGAGGAAGAACATCGGTTGGGGGATCAATCGTTCGGCCGATATATCAATCCAGTGGGATCCTTCGTCGCAATATGCTGCGTCTTTGGCCGAAGAGGGTAATGCAGAAGGTTGCTGAGAACTTTGCTGACAAGCTATCAGGTTCTTATATGCGTTGGCTGAAGAAAAACCTTTTGGAGGATAAAAGTGCAAAGAGGAGGAAGACCTAGAGATTGACACTTTGCTTATGTTTTTCAAAAGATGTCATTTGATTCTAGCTTCCATAGATTGAGAATTGTTTAGGTTTGCCTTTCCTTTTCCTTTGGAAATAATAAAACATTTGGCTGTTTTATTTGAAGATGTTATTGCCATGGTTTGATAGTGAACATGCTTTAGGATAGACCTAATTTTTTTGGAAGTGATGATGATGATAGCAGTGGCCGAATCTCAATCTAGAGATTGCCTACGTATCCCATGGAGGGAATCAGGCCGTAAACGTAGTTCCAACAGATGAGATTTGTTTTGTTTTAGTCAGGGTCCACTCGGGTATTTTCCTCTCCTTTTGTGCTCTTAATTTTGCCTAAAACCGCCCTTGTGGGTTTTCGGTCGAGCGAGCGTTTTATTTATGCCTTAGTTTTTGCCTAAGTCGCCCTTACGGGTTTTCGACCTAGCAGGCTGCTCTAATTTTTGCTTGGGTCCGCCCACCCTTGTGGTTTTCAGCCCAACGAGCATCTCTCAGGGGTAATACTTCCTCAGCTTGTCAATGTTGACTGGCGTTGCGAATTCCATTCCATCTAAGTCTGCAATGTATGCTTCTCCTCCAGAAAGTATGCGTTTGATAAGGTAGGGGCCTCCCCAGTTTGGTCTAAACTTGCCCCTCGGGTCTGAAACGTGGCGACGGATTGCTTTGAGCACCATGTCTCCTACTTTGATGTCTCTTGGCTTTACCTTTTTGTTGAATGCTCATGCAATGCGGCGTTGATACCCTTGCACATGGTATAACGCTCTCAGTCTCCTTTCGTCTAGTAATGCTAACTCGTCGTAGCGGTTTTGAACCCAGTCCTCTTCGATCATTCCAGTCTCAGCCAGAACCCTTAGTGAGGGTAGTTCTAGCTCGATAGGCAAGACGGCTTCCATCCCATAGACCAAGGAGTAGGGAGTGGCCCCAGTCGAAGTCCTTTCAGTCATTCGATAACCCCATAGAGCCAGAGGTAGCATTTCTGGTCAGTCCGCGTAAGTGTCGGTAGTCTTCCGCAGAATCCTCTTGATGTTTTTGTTTGCAGCCTCAACTGCTCCATTAGTTTGAGGTCGATAAGTAGATGACCGATGATTCTGTATCCCAAATTCAGCAAACAGCTTCTTTGTTGCTCCCTTGAAGTGCGATCCATTATCACAGATGTACTCGTGGGGTACACCATACCGATAGATGATATTGGTGTGGATAAACTTTGCCACATGTGTGGCTTTGAGGGTAGCGTAAGAGGCTGCCTCTACCCACTTGGTGAAGTAGTCGATAGCCACCAGGATGAATTGATGCTTGTATTATCCCTTTGGATTTATACTCCCAATGACGTCTATCCCCCAGGTGGAGAATGGCCAATGGGATGTCATGCTATATAATTCCGTAGGGGGAATACGCATGCGATCAGCGTGAGTTTGGCATTTGTAACATCAGCGGACATAGCCAGCACAGTCGGCCTCCATTGTGGTCCAGTAATATCCCTGATGCAGGATCTTCTTTGCCATTGTTGCCCCATTCATGTGTGGCCCACAAATTCCTTCGTGTGTTTCCTCCATTATCTTACGGCTGTCCTCCGTTGTGACGCAAAGTTGACTTGGACCCAAGTATGCCCTTCAATATAATGCTCCTCCGCAGATTACAAATCGGGCGGCAAACCGCAGATTACAAATCGGGCGGCAAACTTCCGCAGAGCCATTTTGTTCTTTGAGGTGGCCTCGGATGGGTATTCTCCTTTTTCCAGGAATTTCTTCACGCCTTCGTACCATGGCTTGCCATCGTCTTCACCTTCTTCGGTGAAGGTACACTCGCAAGCTGGTTTGACCTTTTGTTTGATCATGAGAGGCCGCATCGTGAACCCCAGGGGTATTTCGACCATAGACGCCAATGTTGCCAGTGCATCTACAAATCTATTGCTCACTCGGGGAGTATGCATGAAGATAACGGAATCGAATTGTGGAATTAGATCTTCCAGCACAGAGTGATATAGTTTCAGTGTGTCTTCCTTGACCTTCCAGTCTCTTCTTGCTTGGGATACCACCAGGTTTGAATCTCCAATGACCTCTACCCTTTTTCCCCTAGTTCCAGGGCTGCCTCCATTCCAGCAATGCAGGCGTATTCAGCTTGGTTGTTGGTGACCTCAAACCTTAGTTTATATGACAAAGGGATATGAGAGTTGTTTGGGGAAACTAGCAATACCCCTATGCCATATCCACATTGGTTTGATGCTCCATCGAAATAGAGCTGCCAGGTATCATCCAGGAGACACAAGATGTCTTCGTCGGGGAACATGAAGTCCTCTGCTTCGGCCTCTGTCACAGGGTGATCTGCCAAGAACTCTGATACAGCCCTTCCTTTTACTGATTTCCTTGTCATGTATCTGAGATTGAATTCTGCTAGCAGCAGTAACCACCTAGCTAGCTTTCCGATAAGTGCTGGCTTCTCGAAAAGATATTTGATTGGGTCCAAGTGGGAAACCAGCACTACCGGGTGTGCTAATAGGTAGTGCCTTAGTTTCTTTGTGGCCCATACTAGCCCCCAGCAGGTTTTCTCGAGGGGAGTGTACCTTGTTTCATAGTCCATCATCTTCTTGCTGAGGTAGTATATGGCGCACTCCACTTTGGCGTCATTTTCTTGTGCTAGCATGCCCCATGGATGTGTTTGTTACTGAGAGATACAGAATCAATGGTGTGGGCAGCATGCCCTCCGGAGGGAAAAGGATTTCGTTCCTTCCCCTGCCGTTTTGCGGCCCTTTTTCTTGAAAATCGAGGGAGCGCGAGCGCCGGTGGCAAGCGCTCAAAATTACAGAGTCGCCACTTGAGTTTTGAAGGTCCGACACTCAAGGAACCGTATTTCGAAGCACCTGCCGCGCTGTTTGATTTGAAAAAGTGAAGGAAACCAGTCCGTCATAACCACATCTGGGTTCGGGAGCCAGGTTACGAGAGGGGAAGGGTTTTATGGCACCCCTCTCGCCCAATCCGGAGATCGGTCTTTACTTAGGCATTTTTATGAAAACTTTTGTGATTCTTCCTCTTTTAATTAGTTTTAGCCAATTAGGGCGGGGGAACAGTTAATCGGGGATTAAAAACTGTAACAGTTTGCAGGATGATCAGATGATAGCATGGATGGATAGCATGATAAATAATGAACGGAATGAACTTGAAACGGCGATCAGATGCCAAACCAGGCTCGGGGCAGATTTGCCCGGCACGATGACTAACTTGCATGCATGAACAGATCTGCATGCAAGTCAACCATCGCGTGAGACACACTGACCCTCGCGCGAGTGTTGTCACCTCACCACAGTCCCAAAATCATCCCCTTCTGGACTCTGGAAGGACCAGTGCACACCCAGGAAGCAAACCAAGCAGTTTATTAAAAGACTGTAAAATACTAATTATTACATAATACTCCAAACAGGAGCCAAATGAATTGAAACACAACCCCTAAACAGTGGGGGTATCAAAACAGAGGCCAAGGGCCTAGTTACCCATGCAAGGGCTATTCATGGAGATCACAGGACTGTCGCGCGACAGAGACTGAGTCTCGCGCGACATTCCTGACTGGACTTCCAGGAACTGCTTTGCATGCTTGGGGTCCTGAGACAGATTCAGGGGGTCCCAAGGGCATTCCAAACTATTTAGAGCAAATAAACTAGCTACTGTATTTTGTTTTTGCATGCATAACAGTGATCTAAAAATCAAAGTGATGTGCAACAGGCATGAATATGTTGCAAAACAGAAAAGGGCTAGCCTCCCTTCCCCACGAGGTCCATTCTCTTGCTGACACGAGTGTCGCGCGAGCATAGGGGACCGTCGCGCGAGGGTGTAGCTACCACGAATTCTTGTAACTTTGCTGGCTTTAGGACCAGGACATGGTATTGATTACCAGCCTTGGTCCTATCAGCCCCCCTCAGGGATCAAAATAGAAACAGGTTAAACATTATACCTTTGCTTGGAAAGGGTTTGGGAATGGATTGGATTGATTGGTGTGGCCTTGCTACTAAGTGTGTATGAACACACTAAGTTCAGAAGATTAGGAGGTGGTTTGGGGTTAACAACTTTGTGCTAGCTAGTGTTTGCCTTACAAAATGACCAATGAACTTCTTAATTAATTTTTGGAACCCTTAACATGGAAGATGAAGGGGGGTATTTATAGGAGGAGTGTAAGGGCTAGTTAGGGGCCAAACAAGGCCTTGGGACCAGCCAACAAGGCTGGTCACAACTTGGTTGTGAGGCTAGCCAACAAGGTGGGTGGTTGGTTGGGAGGATTGTATGGGCTACAAACTGCCAGAACCCTGTTCAGCTGAGGAAAACGGGGTTCCAGCCCATAGGGACCCATGTGCCAAGCAATCATCACAAGTCCAGCTGGATTCTGTGATAGGGATAGGAGGGAACTATCGCGCGAGTGTCCGGGAGTGTCGCGCGAGGGTCAACAGTCAACAGTTTGACTTTGACTACACCTGGCAAGCTAAGTGTCGCACGAGGGACACAAAGGCTCGCGCGAGGGTCAACTCTGGCTCTAGGGTTTGACTGAAGGTTCTGAAAGGTTCAAAAGGTTTCAAACAGGGTTCTAAGTGTTCCAAGCCTAATCCATTCCCAATCCAAGCTCCGTTTGATCCGATTTCATCATCGGGGAAACAAGAAAATCGTAAAATAAAGTAAAACGATTGGGAGACCCAGATTGGGGTGTCTACAGTAGTCCCTCTTTGACGGCACGCGGAGCACCATTGACCGGTACGGGTAACGTCAAAGATTTCTAGACACCCACCAAGTTCACCCAAAAGCCGATTAAATGGAAAATGCAGACGAGTATGTAAAAATACCGTGCACCAAGGGGGACTTGAAAATTGGACGGATGGATCGTCGCTGATTGATTGATCGGACGGATAGATCGTCGTTGATAGATTGATCGGACGGATAGATCGTCGCTGATTTGATTGATCGGACGGATAGATCGTCGCTGATTTGATTGATCGGACGGATAGATCATCGTTGTTTTGATTGATCGGACGGATAGATCGTCGCTGATTTGTTGATCGGACGGATAGATCGTCGCTGATTTGATTGATCGGACGGATAGACCGTCGCTGATTTGATTGGACGGATAGATCGTCGCTGATAGATTGACCGGACGGATAGATCGTCGCTGATTGATTGATCGGACGGATAGATCGTCGCTGATTTGATTGATCGGACGGATAGATCGTCGCTGTTTTGATTGATCAGACGGATAGATCGTCGCTGATTTGTTGATCGGACGGATAGATCGTCGCTGATTGCGGGCGGACCACTGCTGGGGATACAAAAATCTTTGGGTTTTGAAGACAAAACCTTCAAAATGACCCTCAAATTTATTGTACAACATATCAATAAGTCACGGACCCAAAAAGAGAGCAATTGAGCTCGGGCCAGACTTAGAATCTGGATTGGACCTGAGGCCCAAAGTAAGTGTCGCGCGACACTAACGGACCATCGCGCGAGGGTCTGAAGCTAGGGCTTGGGTCTAACCCGGCCCAGACCCGGCCCAGACCCGGCCCAGACCCGTTCCAAACGTTTAAACTCCGCGGGGGTTACCAGAACAGTACCAGAACAGTTTCAAAAGTTTGAAACTCTCTCAAACTCTCGTCTCTCCTCCCAAACCTCCTTTCAAACTTCTTCCAAGCTTTGATTTCGTCCACGAAATCGACGAACCCACGTGTGACCAAGGATCCATGGCAGACCACGGCAACGGGGGCGGCGGAGGAGAGGTTGTTGATCAGTTAGAGGACCGAGGAGGTCCAAAGGGCACCGACACAGGAGATCAAACACCGGCGGAGGTCACCGCAGGGGCCGGTGCAACGGTTGCAAGCAGCATAGATGGCAAAGAGGGTCGCGAGCAGGCGACTGTTGGTGGCGATGAGAGTCGCGCGACAGAGCCAGAGGCTCGCGCGACTGTTGATCCTGAGACCGTAGAGGCCGTCGTCGAGCGATTAGATCCGAGCATGGCCGTAGAAGGGTCGGTGGTGACCAGAGTGAGTCCAGGAAACGCCGGGGATATTGGTGCTGGTGAGTACCATCGCGCGACAGAGGAGGAGCCTCACGCGATGGTTGACGCTGGAGGAGGCAGTGGCAGTGGGGAAGGAGATGACACTGTTGAGCCGTCCGGGTCCCCGCCGAGGGATTCGACGAAGGGTAAAGGGCCTGTCGAAGAGACCGCGGAGGTTCCGGTTAAGGTCTGTGAGGAAGATGTGCTGTTTCGGCCAACAGCGATGTCGTCGAGTCACGTGCCGATCATGAAACACGACGTTGCCGAGTACTTAACCGACGAGGCAGTGGCAAAGCTTCTGGAGGACAACCCCCTGGTTGGGGAGTTGGTCCTAAAGGCCAGAGAGGATCGTGCCCGGGCCATCGAGGCTTCAGAGGTCGCTGAGAGGGCCGAGAGAGAGAGACAGGGGAGAGAGGAGCTCTTGAGAGACGCAGAGGTTGAGGAGAGGGCCAGAGTTGAGGCACAGGGGCCTAGGGTTACAGCTGTGACGGAGGCGAAGAACACGAGTCTGCCGGGCTTTTCAGCGGAGGCATACGTGCTTCCTACGCCGCACCTCTTTGTGCCGTCGGGCATTGCGGCATGCGTGCCGTCGCGGAGAGACTACGATGATGAGTTGGTGTTGAGAGATCCCCGGGCCCATTTTGCAGCGACATGGACGGAGGTATATTCCCAGAAAACACCCTTTGTAACTTGATTTTGATACTCTTGCTTCGATAGTTTACATTTGATTCGCTTAGAATGCGCTTGAACTTAGAATTGCACGGATAACTCGCGAGCCAAAGCATGCTAAAGCCACGTACTTCTGTAATATAGGCCCAATATGTAATAACTTGAACCAACCATCCGTTGTAGGCTTCATTGATTACCTAGAACTTGAAAATGAAAAACTCCGTATGCACGGGAATCTAGAACAGCACACCAAACTCCCAAGTTGAGCCATGGCATAGAACTGAGGCCGAATATATGCCCTAGGCTTCATTGATTACCTAGAACTCGAAAATAAATTCCTTGTATACTGATGAACCATTTGCTGCTTGTCTTTGTATCTGAAGCAGGCTGGAGTAGAACAGAGGGATATCCGCGGCTTCGGAGGCGCGTGCATGTCCTTGCAGCTGTACGAGGGGCTGCCGGAGAGAGTGAGGCGGCTGGTAGACGAGGCAGGCTTCGGGGAATTTGTGCGGACTCTGACCCCGGCGAGGATTGACCATGCCGTCCTTGTTGCACTTGCTGAGAGGTGGAGGGACACCACCAATACCTTCCACCTACCTCCCGGGGAGATGATAGTGACGCCTGCAGACTTTGCAGCGATCACGGGGCTGAGGGTTGGAGGTGAGCCCATCCCGTTCGACTCGGGGATCCAGGAGGATCGGGCTGCTCTGGAGTGGCTTCTGGGCAAAGTGCCCAGGATAGAGGGGGGAATGGCGAGGTACGACCAATTCAAAGGCTACCTGAAGAAGGAGGTGACGAGTGACCGGGAGGCGGAGCAGATGGCCCGGGCGTTTTTGCTATACCTGTTTGGTGCCACTCTGTACCCAAACAGGCGAAGCAACGTCCACCTTTCCTACTTACCAGCGCTGAGGGATTTGAGGACGGCCTCATGCTTCGACTGGGGCGGAGCTGCCCTTGGGACGGCCTATCACTTCTTTGGCCACTCGTCGAGGATGGGTAAGAGCACGGCTGGCTACTGGAGGGTCTGGGAGGTACGATTCTAACCCTTTTAAGCACAATTTGATTATGCTTGTCCATCGTTTAGCCTGTTTAACTGTTTCGATTTCGAATACCGTATGCCTTGACTAATGCTTGAACTTGTCTAAACATTGCAGCTTTGGGTCTACAAGGTTTTGCGGATGTATCCGCCGGAGTGCAAGCATCCAGACCTGAGCACTCTCCCTCGCGCGCTGAAGTGGAGCAAGGCGAGCACTGGGAAGAAGGAAGGGAGAGGCGAGCTCAACGCCTTCAGGCTGTACCTAGACGAGCTTAGGGCCTCACAGGTATGAACACGTAACTGTAAGTTTTAGATATGCATTCATTTCCTTGCTTTAATGCTGTCGCTGATCAATTGCTTGTATTACCCGTTTACTTTGAATCGCAGGTCAATTGGGATCCCTGGAGGAGAGCGGGGCCAGAGCCTGAGTACTTGGCCCGGAGTAGGGCTGTCACGGCCAGCAGGGTGTTGTTGGAGTCTGCCTTCGGTTGGCAGTGGTACCTAGGGGATCGAGTGACGCGCCAGTCGCTTGGTTACCCTGAGTTCTGGGTGCCAGGGCCGCTCCCACCTCGAGCTTCACACACGGAAGAGTACACACGGGCTGAGCTGGAGAGGTATACGAGGCCGGATACTGAGCTTGAACGCTACCTGCGTCCTGGTAGGGACTATGTAGTCTACCAGAGAGACTTCCTGGCGGGTCCACTGGGGATCCGTGGTCTGAGAGAGGCGCGAGGCCAGGCCGCAGGGGCCGCTGAGGAGAGGAGAGCAGCCGGAGAGGGACGGAGAGGAGGTGAGAGTCGGGCAAGGCGAACCCCGAGCGGACCGGCAGTTGGTGGACTTCCCGCGCTGCTTTGGAGGATCCCTGTGGTTGACAGCCAGGGGAATCCTGCAGAGTTACAGCTAGTGCCCGCGAGAGCGGAGCCTGCTCCTGTGACTGTTTCGGTAAGACCTAGCTTCCAATATTGCTTTTGAATTCCAAATACTTGGATTATCTGCTGAATAGCCTGATGAACTTGAATTGCATGCAGGTGCCAATTGAGTGGGTGAACGAGGCCGTTCGACGCATGTTGGCGTTGGAGTACGTGGTGAGAAAGGCGGCGAGCGGCACGCCACTAGAGTTGCAGTACCAGGTGCCGACACTACAGCCGACTCAGCCAGCCGTTGTTCAGAGGACCCAGGTACGAAAATGATACATTCCAGCTTTCGATACATTCCTGCTTTCGATACATTCCTACTCTCGATACATTCCTGCTTTGATAGCTTGATAGACTATACCTGTTTTTAATACAGAAATACAATATGCACAATAGATACTCATGCTTTGAAATGAAATGACAATGCAGGTGCAGGGGAAGATGAATCCTAGGAGGAAGAGTGCGCGAGATCCGTCACCGACGAAGGTGGCGGCACAGAAATCCACGCCTCCGGTCACCACCACACGGCGACAGACGAGGGGCTCACAGACGGCGCGCGCACGCGAGGAGGAAGCCAAGCAAGCCGCGAGGCAAGCTGAGCTTCGGTACCAACTCAAGAAGCGCGAGAAGCCGCCATTGGAGAAGCCGGGCCCGGTTCGCAGGCCGAAGCTGATCATGAGTCCAACCTCCGAGGACGAGGAAGAAGAGGGAGAAGAAGAAGAGGCAGAAGAAGAGGCCGAGGAGCACTCGTCCACCAGCAGTGGCTCTGACGACTCCATTGATGACCCGCGGTATAGAGACGATCCCCAGGAGCTACAGGACACTTCAGATAGCGATGACGGACTTGGGGGGCGCTGACGAGGCCTCCGTTACCCTTTTTTGCACACTACTTTTGACTTCAGGCCTGCGTGCCCAAGTAGATAGCTTTTGACAGATACTTCGAGGGCCTGCGTGCCTTTTTTTGATTGGTGGGCACATGTGCCCTGACTTGATTTGGTAGCTTTTGATTGGCCGAGGGCCACAGATACAGTAGTTCTTTCGCTTTTGACATGGATAGATCATGGTTTAGTATAAAAGTTGCATTTTGAAGTTTATTGCTTCTCATTGTGCATAAGAAACAGTAAAATCCGCCACTAATACCAAACTTGCATTGACAACACATCGAGACCACTCACAGACACATATGAGTACAAACACTGGTCTAATTCTGAATGAAACGAGAAAAGTACCCCAGGATACGGCCGGGATACGCCAAAACTCACAGCATTCTGTTAAAGACAAAACTGACACTATAGATAGGCCAACGACAGTCAACATGACCTGTATCAATCAGCGGGACTGAACAAAACGCCCCCAGAAAAGACTTATACCGGAAAAACGCACAAAATGACGCAAAATGGCATTAAATGCCCAAGAATGACTCAATTATGTCCCGGACTGAAACCGACACCTCCATACAGTCACTCAAGGTCCAGGCGACCTGTATGGCATGACCAAAATGGGCTAGAGCCCCCATGGCGAGGTTTGACCTCCCAAAACCTCGATTTGAACTTGAAACAGGCCTCCGTGGGTCCAAAATCTTCGTTGAGCACGGCACTCGGAATCCGATGCTTGGATACAGTCACATTTGCTCATAATGACTTGCTGGAACCATCAAAAGGGCCAAATGACCTTTGGAATGAAAAATGACCCATTTGGACAGTAGCTGTTGGAATCTGTCAAAATTGCAGACCAACCGTCGCGCGATGGTTTGGAACTGTCGCGCGAGAAACATCTGTCGCGCGATGCTTTGAGAGTGTCGCGCGAGGGTCAATCCCTGCTAAGCTGCCTTTGTTTGACCAAATTATTGCCATGGACCTGTTCATTGTTCCACGTCTTGAAAGTTATTCTGGGCTTGCAGAAGGAAGGCTGTTGATTGGCGGACAAATAAACATCGCGCGCTTAATGGAATGGTACGGGCCCGACGGCGACCCAACGGATATGGCTCTGCAGGCTCGACGTCGATTCGCCATGTCAGTTGGCATATTGGCCGCGTACCTGCTGGTGTCTCCGTATGGACAGCCCGACGCCTCCTTGGTTCACGTGGCTACAGAGATGGGTGCTCGGAAGAACGTAGTTCCCCTAGTACTTGCTGAAACGCTCATTGGTTTGGATTTGGTGGCCACGGGTCAGACGAACACATTTGGTGGCAGTCCGATCCTGTTACAGGTAAAATCTCACTCAGCTCACCTTTTTCCGGCTTCCACACAGTCTGTTTTTACCTCAACTCTCGGCTAAGGCTGTATGGTAGTTCCTTACTTGTTTTCTTTCGCTCGGGCTTATGTGGCTCCTTGCTTGTCTTTTCGCTCATGCAGTTGTGGCTATGTGACAAACTTGGACTAATCTCGGCTCCTGGAGCGGACTAGCCCCGTTTGCCCGGGCGAATGCATCAAAGGGGAATGCTGTACCCAGAAATGTCTGAGGGGGAGTGGTACACCTTCATGAGAGAGATGTCTCCGCGCGAGATCGTCTGGCGGCATAGAGCCCTGAACATCCCGGATATGGCTCTGCACTCTGCAGGTTTCAAAAGAATGGTGATTGCCGGGGTGTCCAGTTTCAGGTTCTACATTCCAGGTCGTATCCTGCAGCAACTAGGCATGAGCCAAGGCCTTCATCGAGCTGGGGTAGAAGATTTCCAGATCCCAGGTTTCACGGCCCAACATCTAGCAGGGTATGAACACAACTGGGGTTTGAGAGAACTCGGAGGAGCGGAAGACGACTTCAGCACAAGACTCAAACATCGCTATGTAGCATGGTTAAGAGAAGAGGTCGCAAGGAGACAAAACGCAGACTGACTCCTGACTCAACTCCAATGATCTAGAATAAACTGTGAGCCCGTGAGGGCCTCTTAGCATTTCGTTCTGTTTTTGATGCTTTACTATTTTTCTTAGGGCTCTGCTCAGCCTATGTAATAGAAATAATAGTTTTAAATAAAGGTGAAAGATTGAGAATTTTCCCCTTTTGGTCCAAGTGTTGAACGCCATGTCGTTTGAATGTTGAGGTATGCTCTGGAATAAAAACCCTGGATCGAGTTGATTGATTGTGACCGAATCTCACAGAGAGATTGCCTACGTATCCCGAGCTAGGGAATCAGGTCAAAACGTAGTTCAGGCTACGGTTCGACAGAGCATGACCGAGTCCCAAAGAGAGACTGCCTACGTATCCCAAGCTAGGGAATCAGGTCAAAACGTAGTTCAGGCTAAGGTTCGCTCGTGTGTTTTGGCTCCCCTTTTGCGCTCTAAATTTTGCCTAGGACTGCCTTTGCAGGTTTCCAGCCTAGCGAGCTTTGATTGAATGCCTATTTATTTTTTTTTGCCTAAACTGCCCCCTTGGATTTTCAGTCTAGTAGGCTTGCTCTAATTTTTGCTTGGGACCGCCCACCCTTGTGGTTTTCGGCCCAACGAGCTTCTCTCAAGGGTAGTAACGTTTAAGTTGATCCAGGTTGACCAGAGTGTTGAACTCGTTGCCGTCCAGATCAATGAGCTGAGCTGCCCCACCCGAGAGGATGGTCTTGATAATGTAAGGTCCCACGCGTTTCGGGCTGAACTTGCCGCGTAGATCGAAGATGGGAGCCCGGATTTCCTTTGTGACCATGTCCCCTTCAGCTAAGTCACGAGACTTCACTTTCTTGTTGAATGCCCGAGCAATCCTGCGCTGATACCCCTGAACGTGATACAAGGCACGGAGCCTTCTCTCATCAAAAACCATGAGTTCGACAAACCTCCCGCTAAGCCATTCGGACTCCGCGAGTTCACATTCAGCCATGATCCTCAAAGTTGGTACTTCCAGCTCGATGGGAAGGACAGATTCCATCCCATAGACCAGGCAAAAAGGGGTAGCCCTTGTTGATGTTCGAATTGATGTGCGGTACCCCCAAAGAGCTAGAGGCAGCTGCTCGTGCCAGTCCCTGGCGGACTCTGCGGACTTTTTGATGATAGTCTCGATGTTCTTGTTGGCCGCCTCAACCGCCCCATTCGTCTGAGGGCGATAGACCGTTGAGTGATGAACCTGGATCTGGAATTCCTCGAAAAGTTCCAGCACCCTGCCTTTGAAATGGACCCCATTGTCAGAAACAAACGCCTGCGGAACCCCGTATCGATAGATGATGTTCTTTCGGATAAACTGAGCAACCTGGACCGCCGTCAGGGTCTTGTAAGATTCAGCCTCGACCCACTTGGTGAAGTAATCTATTGCCACCAAAATGAACCGATGCCCGTTCGAAGCAGAAGGCCTGATCATGCCGATAACGTCGATACCCCAAACAGAAATGGGCCAAGGTGATGTCATGCCAAACAGTTTAGAAGGAGGGACATGCATAAGGTTGGCATGGATTTGACACCTATGGCAGCGGCGCACATAATCCACACACTGAGATTCCATGGTAGACCAAAAGTAACCCTGCCGCAGGATTTTCCTGGCGAGCATGACCCCGCTCATGTGAGGGCCACAAACTCCCTCGTGAATTTCCTCCATGATTTTGATGGCTTCAGCGCCGTTGACACAGAGCTTATGCATTCCGCAGTGAGATCTCCGATACAGTCTCCCGCCACAGATAATGTATTGAGCGGCCATTCTTCGCAGTGCCGCTCGATCCTTCTTGGTGGTGTAGGCCGGAAACTGACCACTTTCGACGAAGTTCCAGATATCGTGATACCAGGGTAGGCCATCGTCAACATCATCGACGGCGTTGACATACTGATAAGCAGGCAAGTCCCGCTGTTCAATTAGAATAGGACGAAGCTTGATACCAATTGGAAGCTCGATCATGGAAGCCAGAGTTGCCAGAGCGTCACCGAACTGGTTCTTCATCCGAGGGATGTGCGTGAACGTGACTTTGTTGAAACGAGGAATGAGGTCCTCCAGGTCTTGGTGATAAGGCTTTAATCTGTCCTCCCGAACTTTCCAGTCCCCGTTAGCCTGAGAAACGACAAGGTTGGAATCACCAATGACTTCGAGTTTTTCAACACCAAGTGTAAGGGCAGCTTCCATGCCAACAATGCAGGCCTCATATTCAGCTTGGTTGTTCGTGACATCGAAATTGAGTTTGAATGCGAGCGGAATATGAGCACCATCGGGGGTTATAAGCAAAACTCCAATCCCGTATCCCTTATGATTGGCTGCCCCATCAAAGTAAAGGGTCCAGGTGTCTTCGACAACCGCCATCACTCCTTCATCCGGAAATGCAAAATCTGAGTCCTCCGGTCCATCGACAGGGTGATCAGCCAGGAATTCAGCGACCGCGCGCCCTTTGATAGATTTCCTAGTGACATATTCGAGGTCAAACTCTGCGAGCAACAGCAACCAACGTGCTAGCTTACCAGTAAGCGCAGGCTTCTCAAACAGATACTTGAGAGGATCCATTCGAGAAATCAACTTCACTGGGTAAGCCAGCATGTAGTGTCTTAATTTCTTGGATGCCCAAACAAGAGCCCAACACGTTTTCTCGAGGGCGGTGTAGCGTTCTTCAGCGCCAACCATCTTCTTACTTAGGTAGTAAATGGCCTTCTCGACTCCCTTTTCTCCCTCTTGAGCCAGCAAACACCCCATAGATGAAGGATTCACAGACAAGTAAAGTATCAAGGGTTTCCTCGGCACTGGTGGCATTAAAACCGGAGGGTTCTGCAGGTAAGTTTGAATGGAGGTGAAGGCCGCCTGGCACTTGTCTGTCCAAATGAATGGAGTATTCTTCTTCAATAGACGAAACATCGGCTCGCAAGTTAGTGTCAACTTGGCGATGAATCTGCTGATGAACTGTACCTTTCCCAAAAAGCTTCGCACCCCCTTTTCAGAATCTGGTGGCTTCATCTCAAGGACTGCTTTGATTTTAGACGGGTCGACCTCAATTCCACGAGAAGTGATCATGAAACCGAGCATCTAACCAGCTGTAACCCCAAAGGTGCATTTCTGAGGATTCAGACGCATACGAAACTTCCGTAATCTCCCGAAGAACTTCCTAAGTACAGGAATATGACCTTCTCGAGTTTTGGACTTGGCGATCATGTCATCGACGTAGACCTCGACTTCCTTGTGCATCATATCGTGTAGAATAGTGGTGGTAGCTCGCTGATAAGTGGGCCCAGCATTCTTCAATCCAAAAGGCATGACCAGGTAGCAATAAGTCCCCCATTCAGTGATGAACGTGGTTTTCTCGCGGTCCTCGGGCGCCATGAGAATTTGGTTGTAGCCAGAGAAGCCATCCATGAACGAGAGCAAAGCGTGCCCCGTAGTGCTGTCCACAAGCACATCGATGTGTGGCAAGGGAAAATCGTCTTTGGGGCTCGCTTTGTTCAAGTCCCGAAAGTCAACGCAAACTCGAATTTGGCCATTTTTCTTAGGAACAGGGACAATGTTGGCGACCCATGTGGGATACTGAGAGACCATGAGAAAACCAGCGTCAATCTGCTTAGTAACCTCATCTTTAATCTTCTGAACCCAATCTGGCCTCATCCGCCGGAGTTTCTGCTTCACAGGCTTGGCATCCGGAAAACAAAGGAATGTGATGCTCCACGATCTCGGGATCAATTCCGGGCATATCTCGATGAGACCATGCAAAAATGTCACTGAACTCGGTGAGTAGCTCTTTGAAATCACGATGCTCCTCTGGTGAAAGTGTGGAGCCCACTTGAACCATTCGGGGATCGTTTTCATCTTTCAAATTTATAGAAACTATTTCTTCTTTTAATGGCTGAGCATGCCTTTTGTCTTCCCTTTCGATGAAGGCACGGATTTCCTTGGGAATGTCCCCATCGAAATCTATCCCCTCATCGTCAGGGTCGACACAATTTATATAAAGATCATTGAAATAGTCAGAAGATGCTTCGTTCATTCCACAAGCCCCTGAAGGGTTACCAAGTACAAGAGAGTCAAACTCGAAATAAAAGCTATGACGTGGAGGGCCTAGAGGCACAAACTCCGACTCAGAGCTAGACTTAGAGGACGGGACAGACTCTGACTGGGACTCAGACTCAGACTCGGACTCTGACTCAGACTCAGACATGTTGTCAATGCAAGTCAGGCGTGGCTTGAAAATGCAATTACTCAAAGAGCCCTCGGCTTTCACAATGAGAGGGGTGGGATCCTCGAGGGCATCGGGCCCGAGCATGAGCACTTCGGCCTCTTCAGCTTCCCCAGCCAAACCCACTTGGGAGAATTCCTGGAATAGCAGCTCCAGATTTCCCTGATTGATAGATCCCAGCCAGTCAGTCTTGGTCTTCACCTGATTAAGCTTCCTCTTGAATTCTTCCTTTGCTGGTTCATCATCACTGCTTGACCAGGTGTCATCAGCGAAAATCTCAAACCCAGGCAGCAGCTCCCCGGTTTCGGAATGAACGAAGGGCTCAGCCTGCCCAGTGTAAGCGGCATTTCCCATTTCGCGCACAAATTTGGGACCGCTGCAGAGGGTCCGAGGTTTTCCCATATATTTCCTCCGTTTGGCATCTTTGGCAGAGGCGATATACCCCAAACCAAAGCGGCCCTCGTTGAAAGGAAAAGTAGGGAACTCCGGGACCCCTTGACGGCGAGACCCTAAACCAATGCCCGGAAAATACGACATCCTTCTCATAATGTCCAGCGCGACAGAGCTTATGAGGAAATTCCCGTCCACATTGATGGCCATTACTGTGCCTGAAGTATCAAAAGAGAAACCCCCGAGATCGACGTCTTCTTCACCGTGTTGAATTCCCAAAACGGGAGTCCCATCTTCCTTGAGTGGGCGGATGCCAGAATCCCCGCAGATGGTTAGAGTACCAGTAGGTAGTCCCAGAATAACCTTTTGGTGGAGGGTAGATGGCACAGCCATGATGTCGGACCGATGAAGCCACGGTCTGCCCAGCAGAAGATTGAAAGTCGCAGGAATATCCACGACATGGAACTCCACGTCCATCTCAAAACCCTCAGCATCGAGTTTGAGCTTTAAAACACCTTCGACTACGCGACGGGTGCCGTCATATGCCTTGACAGCTAGATTGGAAGGTGCCAGATCCTTCTTGGTGAGTCCCAAACGATAAGCGACCCGCAGAGGGCAAACGTTGATGGCGGAGCCGTTGTCAATAAGAACGGTCGGGACCCAGAGTCCTCGACACTTGACGGTGATGTGCAAGGGGCGATTGTGGTCGACACCTTCGACTGGCAGATCCTTGTCTGTGAAGATTACCGTATGCTTGGAGGTTGGAGGGAGGATGAGAGATATCATTGTCTCCGGTGTGACGTCAGCCTGGACTTCAAGGCGGGACAGGGCGTGACACAGCCTCTAACGATGCTCCTTGGACGAACAGATCAGTCCCCAGATAGAAATAGCGGCAGGAACCCGCTCAAGTTGCCACTGAACTAGATCAGGAACTAGATTGCCAGCTGATACCTCAAGAGGTGCAGATCTTGGGAAAGAGATAGGCTCGTTCCTTTGATTGGCAGGATTGGAAGAACTCCCGGCCTGTAGATTAGCAGGCTGAAAAATCCGTCCACTCCTTGTGACATTGTGAACGTTCCCCAAAGAGGGCACCAGCTGAGGGTTTTCCTTCACATCCCAGAGATCAGCAGGGACATCTCCCAGTTTGCGCTTTCCCTTGTCAGTAGTTGGGGCAGAGACGGGCACTTCCATGTCTAAGCCCAAATCTTCAGCCAGATCTTTCATCAGTAAGGAGTCCCAGAAGCTCAAGTCTTTCACAGCAGCCACTTCAGCGACAAGCTCTGGATTTGCAATAAAGGGGACATCCCAAAGACCAGTGTCAGCCAGGGTACGACTGACGGCCCAGACTTCATTTCCAACTTGGACATCTACTATGTCGTTAACTTCCCAAAGATTAGCAGGCGGGGCGCGGTCTGTGACCATGATACTGCAGTCCCTGTTGTTTGGGTAAGGCACCTGAGGGCGTGGATTTTCCTCGTCGACAATGTAGGAACAGGGATCATGGTCAGTGTCGGGATTAGTATCACAAACCGAATCAAAGACCGAATCAAAGTCTCCCAAAGCCCGTGGATCTTCCTGGACAAGTTCATCCTCCGCGTAGTGAAGCATGTAGTCCGGCGTGGCATAGCCTTGCAGAGGGTTAGGGTCAACGTCCATGGGAGCAAACCAGGTCGGCTCAGGATCCCAGCAATATTCCGCTTCGGGAACTGGAGGTTCGATCGGGTTGAATAGCATGTATAAGGAGAAACCGTCTAAAGGGTCTAGCAAGGCCGCTTCATAACCGGCCAACCAGCCATCATACCAGGCTTGATTGAATGGGACATTTCCGGGCTGTGGAGGAATCCCGTCCATTTCAAGGCTCGACCACTCGTTAAACAGAGGAGTGGCATAGTCCCAATGGTCTGCTATGGCCCAGCCAGTGGCTTGCATGTTATTATCTGAGGGAGGCACCCAAGGCTGATAGGGATCAGGAAACGGGTCAGCGATGGTTGCGTACGGGCTGTCAAGCGACGAGGCAGAATTGATCTGCACAGCAGGGATTGATTGATGAAAAAGAGAGCTGACAGATTCTTCAGAAATAGGTGATCCAGTTTGGAAAAGTTCTGAAGGTGCATATGTATCAACAACTTGGCCTTCAACCACTTGTATATAAGAAACCTCGGTGGATGGTTCGATCGGGAAAGGCACGACGGGCCTGGGTTGATTGGTTGAGGCTATATAGTTAGTGGGGTTAAATATGGTGGAGCTAGGGTTGATATAAGTGGAGCTGAGAGATATCTGGCTGATGTGGGGTACAGCGTTGTGCTTAGGGAGAGAGTTGGCAATGACATTGGGTTTCTGAGGTGGTGGAGGAGTCTCCAGCGTGCCATCGTCGATGAGATCCTGGATCGCATGACGGAGGCGAAAGCAGGAGTCATTGAGATGACCCGCTCCTTGATGGTAAGCGCAGTAAAGGTTGGCTTTGAAGCCGGGCGAAGGGTTCTTAGGTAGAGGAGTTGGATCCAGGGGCTTGAGATGTCCTGATTTGACCAACTTTTCCGAGACCGAGGATAGAGGTGCCTCGATAGCGGAAAAGCTGCGGGGTTGGTTCCGAGATCGGTTGTTCTGTGGATTTTGAACTTGATTGACATCCGCAATGTGATTAGCAGTGCTGGAGGAAGCGGCGTTAGTGCCGGCAGTTGCCGTGTTGGAGTAAGTCCCAGTCCCGAACAGTGCATTGGCGTTTCCAGAATAAGCCCGAGGTTTTGACTTGGGGGCATGCGAGGATTCACCCTTTGATAGAATTCCACTCTGCAGAGCATCTTCGATGGCCAGGCCAGAGTCGAAGAAGGTTTCAAAGTTAGCGGATGCCTGAGCTAGGACCAGATGCCTAGCATAGTCTGGTTGGAGATTGCGGGAAATGATACGGAGCTGGTCCTTCTCACTTGGGCGATCAGTCATCTGTGCAGCTTTAGCTCTCCACCTTTTGACGAAGTCTGCAAAGGACTCCTTAGCCTCCATCTTGGTGGATTCAAGTTCCCGAGTAGTCATTTTCAGCTGGGAGTTGTAATTGTACTGCGAAATAAACGCAGTCCCAATGTCTTCCCAAGTCCTCCTTTTGGAAATGTCGAGTGACAAAAACCAATGGAAAGCAGGACCCGAAAGGGTCTGAGGAAAGAGCTGTGACATGGCCTCTGGCTCAACAGAAAGAAGTTTCATGGCGGCATGGTAGCTGTAGAGATGAGTCCTGGGGTCGCCGCTCCCATCGAATTTAGCCAAGTCCGGCATTTTGAACTTTTCAGGAAGCCTGGCGTTGGGATACAGGCAAAGGCGATCCAGATCAATCCCTTCGGCGCTGATCTTTTCCATCTTGGCAATAGATTCCTCCAGTTTGGCCATCTTGGCCATGAGTGCGACCATCTCTGGATTCTGAGCTGGTTCTTCTTGATTTGGAGGCAGTCTACCACCTACAAGGTTTGCAGCGGGCCTGCGGCCTTCTCTCGGATTCAGGACCATGAGACGTACTGCGTGAAGCGGATCTGGAACCAAGACGGGCTGCTCCTAGTCAGACTCATCGTCCTCACCTTCTTCCTCGAGAGGGGGCGGAAGGCGAGTGTGGATGAGGTTGTTCAGGCGGGCAATGTTAGTGTCGGTCTGAGCTGCCCTCTGTTGCATGGCGGTGATACTGTCCTGAAGGTTCATGAGCATGGTCTCCAAGGTAAGAGGTTCTGGTTGTGGCCGTTCCATCGTGACGGGTGGTTCAGAGCTGCTTGATATGGATACCGGGGTAGTTGGACGCCCTTCCTGTAAAACCGGTGGTGAACCTGACTGAGATTCTGAGTGTTGTACTGCCGGAGGTGAGCGCAGAGAGTCTTCCGTGATGACTGACTGGGACTGTAACCTGACAAGCCTTTGAACCGGACTCAGATGCAGACGTTCCCAAGCGGGTTTGGCAACTGGCCTCGATACTTTCCTTGGCGGTGCAATGATTCAGATCTTTGCTTGCAAGGCAAAAGGAGGTTTAATAAGGGTCCTGCAGTAACTTTAATCTAAATAAAAGACTAAAGCGGATGCAGTCAACGTCGAGAGTGTCACCCTAGACTCTAGAACCAGAAGACAAGTCTGTCTCACGACGCTTTGGACACTGTTTTAGGCCCTCAGAATTCCTTTCAAAGATGTATCCTTGTTTGGAACGAGCGGTCCTTAAGGATGTCAAAAGAAGTCTAAACCTTTGCCCATTTCGATGTTCGGGGTTTCAAGTTTTTGAAGCCAGAACAACTCGGTATAAATTTCACGATGCCATAACCAGATCGGCGTAAGCAGCACTGTGCCATTAGTCGGGCGGTGTAAGTGACGAGGCACTTGTTACCTTTTGGTGTAAGCATCATGGCATTTTACTCCGTGGTTCCTCGTTTTTTGTTTGAAACCTTAAACAGGTACACGGGCAAAGGTATAGAAAAGCTTCTGATTTCCTAAAGTCCCACCGTGAAAGGATTTTAAAAGATGATAACGCGCATCACTGAGATGCACGACTCCTACTAAGCCTGAAGACAGACTCGGAACAGATTGAGAACCTAGGAGCCATCCTAGACATGCTTCTACGCTGAACGAGATGTATGTACAGGGCATTTACGGGGTTAGATGCAAGTAGATCTTAACCTGTGGGTACCTGTCCTAATTTGGAGAGTTCTAATGCTCTGTATATGCAAAAGGCCGGTTTTGGTTCGTAACAGGTTCCTCGGACTAGGGCCACCGATATACCTCCCGTTACCCGCGTTTTTCGCAGAGTAACAGTCGAACGGTAGCATGACCCATCATCGTCGAAGGTTGTCGGTCATTCGGGGTCCCCGGGCTCCGGTAAACCGTGCCGGATTGCCAAAACGATCCAACGAGGCTTTTCCCACATCGATGCAAATGAGATGCTAAAATTTGATTAAAAGAAGAAGAATCACAAAGTCGTAAAAATGCCTTTTCAATTTTGGCTCACTTTATTTAGTCCATCTTTAGAAAAAACTACGCAAGCGAACAATCGAAAAAGCCCCAGATTAGAATGGCCGGACACGAGGTCCTGTTAAATCACCGTTCCAACCTTCGGCAGCGCGAAGCTTACCGTTTTGACAGGCTTTTAAGGGATTGTTCCCAAGCGTATTAAATCCTAAGTATGAATTAATATTGGTTCGATTTATCCCCAACGGAGTCGCCACTGTGGGCAGCATGCCCTCCGGAGGGAAAAGGATTTCGTTCCTTCCCCTGCCGTTTTGCGGCCCTTTTTCTTGAAAATCGAGGGAGCGCGAGCGCCGGTGGCAAGCGCTCAAAAATACAGAGTCGCTACTTGAGTTTTGAAGGTCCAACACTCAAGGAACCGTATTTCGAAGCACCTGCCGCGCTGTTTGATTTGAAAAAGTGAAGGAAACCAGTCCGTCATAACCATATCTGGGTTCGGGAGCCAAGTTACGAGAGGGGAAGGGTTTTATGGCACCCCTCTCGCCCAATCCGGAGATCGGTCTTTACTTAGGCATTTTTATGAAAACTTTTGTGATTCTTCCTCTTTTAATTAATTTTAGCCAATTAGGGCGGGGGAACAGTTAATCGGGGATTAAAAACTGTAACAGTTTGCAGGATGATCAGATGATAGCATGGATGGATAGCATGATAAATAATGAACGGAATGAACTTGAAACGGCGATCAGATGCCAAACCAGGCTCGGGGCAGATTTGCCCGGCACGATGACTAACTTGCATGCATGAACAGATCTGCATGCAAGACAACCATCGCGCGAGACACACTGACCCTCGCGCGAGTGTTGTCACCTCACCACAGTCCCAAAATCATCCCCTTCTGGGCTCTGGAAGGACCAGTGCACACCCAGGAAGCAAACCAAGCAGTTTATTGAAAGACTGTAAAATACTAATTATTACATAATACTCCAAACAGGAGCCAAATGAATTGAAACACAACCCCTAAACAGTGGGGGTATCAAAACAGAGGCCAAGGGCCTAGTTACCCATGCAAGGGCTATTCATGGAGATCACAGGACTGTCGCGCGACAGAGACCGAGTCTCGCGCGACATTCCTGACTGGACTTCCAGGAATTGCTTTGCATGCTTGGGGTCCTGAGACAGATTCAGGGGATCCCAAGGGCATTCCAAACTATTTAGAGCAAATAAACTAGCTACTGTATTTTGTTTTTGCATGCATAACAGTGATCTAAAAATCAAAGTGATGTGCAACAGGCATGAATATGTTGCAAAACAGAAAAGGGCTAGCCTCCCTTCCCCACGAGGTCCATTCTCTTGCTGACACGAGTGTCGCGCGAGCATAGGGGACCGTCGCGCGAGGGTGTAGCTGCCACGAATTCTTGTAACTTTGCTGGCTTTAGGACCAGGAAATGGTATTGATTACCAGCCTTGGTCCTGTCAGCCCCCCTCAGGGATCAAAACAGAAACAGGTTAAACATTATACCTTTGCTTGGAAAGGGTTTGGGAATGGATTGGATTGATTGGTGTTGCCTTGCTACTAAGTGTGTATGAACACACTAAGTTCAGAAGATTAGGAGGTGGTTTGGGGTTAACAACTTTGTGCTAGCTAGTGTTTGCCTTACAAAATGACCAATGAACTTCTTAATTAATTTTTGGAACCCTTAACATGGAAGATGAAGGGGGGTATTTATAGGAGGAGTGTAAGGGCTAGTTAGGGGCCAAACAAGGCCTTGGGACCAGCCAACAAGACTGGTCACAACTTGGTTGTGAGGCTAGCCAACAAGGTGGGTGGTTGGTTGGGAGGATTGTATGGGCTACAAACTGCCAGAACCCTGTTCAGCTGAGGAAAACGGGGTTCCAGCCCATGGGGACCCATGTGCCAAGCAATCATCACAAGTCCAGCTGGATTCTGTGATAGGGATAGGAGGGAACTGTCGCGCGAGTGTCCGAGAGTGTCGCGCAAGGGTCAACAGTCAACAGTTTGACTTTGACTACACCTGGCAAGCTAAGTGTCGCACGAGGGACACAAAGGCTCGCGCGATGGTCAACTCTGGCTCTAGGGTTTGACTGAAGGTTCTGAAAGGTTCAAAAGGTTTCAAATAGGGTTCTAAGTGTTCCAAGCCTAATCCATTCCCAATCCAAGCTCCGTTTGATCCGATTTCATCATCGGGGAAACAAGAAAATCGTAAAATAAAGTAAAACGATTGGGAGACCCAGATTGGGGTGTCTACAAATGGCTTCCTAGGGATGGGTGGCGACAACACAGGTGGATTCTGAAGATATTCTTTGATTGCCTCGAACGCTTGCTGATAGTCTTAGCTCCATTCAAAATCAGTACCTTTCTTCAGGAGCTTGAAAAGAGGTTCACATGTGGTTGTGAGTTTGGAGATGAATCTGCTGATGAACTGTACACCCAAGAAGATCCTTACTTCCTTTTCTGCCCCAGGTGGTGATATTTCCATGATAGCCTATATCTTGGAAGGGTCTACCTCGATTCCTCTTTGAATGATGAGAAACCCCAACATTTTACCAGCCGTTACCCCAAAAGTACATTTTTGAGGATTAAGACGTAGCTTGTATTGCCTAACCCTCTCGAAAAACGTTTGAAGTGCTTCATAGTGTCCTTCCCTTTCCTTTGATTTGACTATCATATCATCGACATATACCTCGACTTCTTTGTGCATCATGTCGTGTAGCAGTGTTGTCGCCATCCTCTAGTAAGTGGCTCCAGCGTTCTTTAACCCGAATGGCATCACTCGGTAGTAGTAGGTTCCCCATGACGTAGTGAAGGTGGTCTTCTCTCTATCCTCAGGAGACATAAGAATCTGATTATACCCAGAAAACCCATCCATGAAGAATAGCAATGCATGGCCTGCGGTGTTGTCCACTAGCTCGTCTATGTGGGATAATGGGAAGTCATCCTTTGGACTGGCTTTGTTGAGATCTCGAAAATCTACACAGACCCTGACTCCCCCAATTTTCTTTGGTACTGGAACGATGTTAGCTACCCATTGTGGATATTCGGTGACTATGAGAAAACCGGCGTTGATTTGCTTAGTGACTTCTTCTTTTATCTTTAAGACCCAATCGAGGCGCATACGTCTTAACTTTTGTTTAACAGGTTTCGCATCTGGGTGGAGGGGAATTTTGTGCTGAACAATTTCAGGGTATATTCTAGGCATGTCCTCGTAAGACCAAGCAAAAACATCTTTGTATTCTTTTAGCAAAATGATTAGTTTTTCACTTTCTTGAGAAGATAGTGTTGTGCCAATTTTAATCATTTTGGGCTCGTCTTCAGAGCCTATGTTCGCTGTGATTATTTCCTCAGAAAAAGGTTTAGCGTGCCTTTCTTCTTCTCTTTCGATGAATTCTAGAATTTATTTCGGAATTTCTTCCTCGAAATTTGGATTGTCGGAATCCACACAGTTGATCATAGGCAAAGTGAAATACTCTAAATCCTCCTTCTCATTGCTAAAATTATCAAAAGATATTTCAGAATCGAATTCAAAATAATGTTGTGCCTTGGTATTTGGACCAGGCTTTCCTCACTAGACCCAGTGGTTTGAAAAGATGAAAAGCTTGACTCGGACTGAGTCGACTCGGAGTCGGAATCGGAATCGGAATCTGAATCGGAACTAAGATCAGAATTATCACTTTTCATTTTGTATTTTAGAGTATGTTCCACGGTCCAGTTAGGGTAAGCCCCTTTTTCAGCATCCACAATCAGCTCAGAGCAGTCTTTTTCATCACCAAGGTTGATCATCAGCACTTCACTGTCACCTTGATTCGCACTTTCATCACTGTCACCCTGCAAGTCTTGGAGGGCCATTTGATTTGCTATTGCTGTCATCTCTTCCAATTGAGCTTCAATCTCTGCTTCGTCGCTGTTGTCGACTCTTCGTGTGCCAACAAAGCCCCACCAATTACCAAAGCTATCTGTGATGGGGTGGATCACCCTTATTTCATTGTTGGTGACCCCCTCATCAAAGAGTAGGTTTAGTGATGTTTCGTTTAGTGGATCATTGTCAGCAGACTCTTCTTCCTTTACTTCTTCAGTTATGAGGTTATTGACCTCGTCTATTGGCCAATAGTTGTTGGTAGGTGCATAGGGGTCATAAAAATAGATTGGGACCCTGCGAAGCCCTTCTTCTTCAATTATGTCTTCTACTTCTTCTTCATAGACTGTCCTTGCAAACATGACATGGTTGTCTTCAATGATAGTGACCATAGGCTTTGGTTGATCTACCGGAGTAATGTATTTGGAGGGGTTGAAATCCTCGACAGTAGAATGGAGCGGACCAGACAGCTTGGTGACAACTTGAAAGTGCGAATCAAATGTGAACGATGATGAATTCATTTTTCCTGAAAGGTTTTTGCTTTAGTTAGATTGGTTTAACTTACCCACTTCCATTTGATCTAGAAAGGCCCCTAAGGTTTAACCTGCAAAAGAAAATTTTACAACATACACATGTACAATAGGTGTGAGGAAAAACTTTTGCAAGCAAATGCAAGTAGGTTCCTAGCCTGTAGGTTCCTGTCTTAGTTTGATAAGTTCTATGGCTTTCTAATACATGCAAGGTTTAGGTAGTCTCAAGGGTGCTCTGTTGTCAAAGGGCACCAGTCCTTTCACCAGCCCATCATAGGCAGTGATTGGGTGATTTCCTTTTTGATATACCACTAGGTACAAGTGACTGTGGAGTTTGCTGGAACCCCTATCATAGCCCGTGTCATGCCGGGGTATCAGGTGAACTCAACGAAGTTGCCCGCTCGATGCATATGATAAATGAATTAAACAAAGCATGTATTAGTCTTATGTTGAACTTTCTGGTTATGGCTCTCATGTCCCCAGCAGAGTCGCCAAAAACTGTAGACACCTCCTTGGAGCGGGGCATCGCCATACAGATTGATCGTTTGGTTGCTTACTTCGTAAACCAAGATCGTGGACATTCCCATGGCTAGGAACATCGCCACACGATAGCGGTTATCATCAAAACAAAGTCGCCACCCAGTTTAATAAAACTAGGAAAATAGATAGAGATTCTGGGTACGGGAACCAAAAGTACAGTAAGGGGAAGGTGTTAGGCACCCCTCTCTGCCCAGTCGTGAGACTGGCCCATAGTTATTCAACATAAGACATATACTTGCTTTATTTAACTCTAACACATAGTCTGATTTTAGCCTTTAAGCAGTTAATGGTGAGCCAGTGTGATAATTAAAGCATACATCAGAAAGCTAAACAAAACAAACTATCCCAGGGAGATGGATCCCGCGGCCGGTGAATGGATGTCACGGCCGAGGGATCCTCTTGGTTTTATGTACCGGCCGAGGGATCGAAGCCCCGGTCGGTGTTCTTTCTCACACCAGACAGAAAAGTTAGCAGATAATCAAAACGCTACGATTAGGCGTAAATACAGTAAATAAAACAAACCAGAGGTCGTTGGGCCTCACCACCTTGATCCCTTTGTTGCTTGATTGCTTCGGATTGATGGTGATTGACTGATTGCTTCTTTGAAAACCCTAGGGTTTGGGTTTGAACTTCGGGGTTTGATCGTTGGATTGATGGCTGCCTTCGAGAGATTAGGGCTTTTAAAGAGGGGATTTGAGAGAGTATTTCTGCAGTGTTTCGTGGCTTGAGAGGGTGTGAAAGTATATGAATCTGATGTATTTCGTGGTGCCTATTTCGAAACCCAAAGGCCATTTATATAGGCAATTGGTGACTCACTCCGGCCAATCAAAACGCACAATTGCAATGCAATGCAAACTCTTCGTGGTGATCTCTGAGCGTAGCCCGAACGCATCGGGGAGGTATCGTAGTTGGATCAAACAATTGACAGAACGTTCCAGAGTCTGGAAAATATACGATCTGGCAGCCGAGCAAAGGATTTGGCGGCCGAGGAAATGATGTTGCGGCCGAAGGATAGATCTTGCGGCCGTGGGATTGATCTCTCAGGAAGATTTTCAAGCAACAAGTTGCTCGGGTGAAGAAATGATGTTAAGGCCGTGAGATCAATGTCACGGCCGACAGATGGATTCTCCTAGGATTCTGTATTTCTGTCTGAAAGGCTATTTGGCTCTGGATTGGGTCCTCTAAGGGGCTCAAAGTTCTTACCATAAGTCCATGGGTTCACAAGAAGGCAATCAGCAATCACTGTATTCATTTCATCATCGGGATGGTCCCCAAGGTGGCACTTGAAATAATCGTTAGGCTAAATTGGGGTGTCTACACCCAATCATAGGACACAATCCGTGACTCCATCTCTCCTCCTCGTATGGCCATATATCTTGGAGAGGATCTAGTCACAAAATCTACAAAGGAAGAGATCCTAGCGATGCATTGTCTGGTCTCCATCTCAATCCCTCTGTCCGGAGCTTTCGTGAACATCTCCCAACAACCAGTTGCCCGCTGTCTGCAGACTATTCCACACATAATCCAATTCGGTACCCGGCACTCCTGTACATCTCAGCTCATGGCTCTTTCATACTAGTGCCCTTCTTGTGTGTCTCCGCAACTGTTGTTTCTCCTATTCACTGTCACAAAAAAACCCATATTGCTTGTCCCATACCAAACATCAGCTCCATCTGTCTGTACTCTCGACAAGCCTGTATCAATTGCCCATCACCTTCCTCATGCAGCCCAAATCACAACTACGACTCCCAATGATAGGTCTTCGGCATTGTCCATCACATACGCCTCTCCTAGAGCCTCCTGCCACTCTCAGTCATCTCTCCTAGGTCTTCTCCTACCACTCGTCCATCATCGTTCCACTCCAGGCTTTTTCTTGCAACCCCTGATCTCCAATATGTCGCACCCCCAAATCGGGATACAATGCTCGAAAGAATGTATCCTTACTTACTATGACAGATCACGACCCCCCATGGCCGTCCGAAACAGATCATTTTGCTGTAACAAGCCTCCTCGCAACCCGACAAGCCTCCAAACATCCAATTCCTACTCAACTAAGCAATAACACCAACTTAAAAGCCTTCAAACCAAAAACGAAGTACAGGGTGGGATCCAGAATGAAAAAATGGTCAAAATCAACTACTCATGCATGAAAAACAAAGTCCTAACGGCTCCGAAAAATGCAAAAAACTGAACTGGAATAATCTCAAGCCCAGGAAATATTCCCTACTGACTGGACTACCACCTGTACCACCACATTAGCATTGACCGGCTGATGTGGTGTTCGACCATCCGATGTGGCATGCTGACATGGCATATTGGGACCCATTCCTACTAACGTGGCATGCTGACGTGTCAGCCACGTGACGCTGACCTGGTAGCCGCGTGGCACTGATATGACAGACACGTGGCACTAACTCAACGTTCTAGGGCTGACATGGCACCACCTGGTCGTTGTCCAGACCTTACCGCGCGTGAGACGCATGAACACCATGCGCATCGCTGCGTTTTTCACACGCCGCATTCTAGCGGCGTGTGTGGCTCACCCCCATATTTTTTGGCGACATTCTTTGCAGATCTGTGATCGTCTCTCTGAGACAAACCTAACCCAGCCTTCAAAACTTGTTTCCGAACAACTCTGGTCTAGGGTTTCACAAAACAGTCGCTCCGCCTCCACGCGCCACCTTTAAGCGACACGTGACGCCAACTCTGACATCCTTTGGCGACTTTTGACACATATTCGTGCTCGTCTTGACGAGACGAACACAACCCTATGCTCAAAACTTTTGTTTGAGCACTCCTGATTCAAGCCCAATCAAACCAATCATTCGCCTTTGCCCGCCGCCGTTCAAAATGACCGTGAGACTTCTTCCGGTGAAGAAACACCGTAGACACCTCCCAAACGGGGCATCGCCATACAGATTGATCACGCTTGTTTGGTTCCACTTCATAAACCAAGATCGTGGATATCCCCATTGCTAGGAACATCGCCACACGATAACGGTTATCATCAAAATAGAGTCGCCACCTAGTTTATTAAAACTAGGAAAAATAGACAGAGATTTAGGGTACGGGAGCCAAGAGTACAATAAGGGGAAGGTGTTAGGCACCCCTCTTTGCCCAGTCGTGAGACTGGCCCATAATCATTCGACATACAATGTATATTTGCTTTATTTAATTCTAACACATAATCTGGTTTTTAGCCTTTAACAATTGATAAGGTTGGCCAGTACGATAAATGAAAGCATGCATCAGAATAAGCAGAAAACAAATATGTCCCAGCAAATAGATCCCTCGGCTGGTGAATTGATGTCACGGCCGAGGAATCCCACTGGATCGATGTATCGGCCAAAGGATTGATTCCCCAACCGATGTTCTTCCTCACACCAGAATACGAACAGTTAATAGAAAGAACTAATTAAAAGCGAGAGACGGAAATTAAATCAAACCATAGGCCCCTGGGCCTCACCACCTTGATCCCTCAGAGATTGATTGCTTGGATTGCGATTGATTGTAGATAATAGTGGTTGATTGTGGTAGTCAACTTCACAAAACCCTAGAACAAAGTGAATTCTTTAGGGGTTTTTACTCTCGGATGCGGCTACTCACGGGAGGTTAGGGCTTTTGTAGAGGATTGATAGGAGATGATTTCTGTAGAGTTTGGGGGCAGATCATGGAGTGGAGAGATGTGTATTTCGTTGTTGTTATTTTCAAAACCCAAAGGCCCTTTATATAGGAAATTGGTGACTCACTCCGGCCAATCAAAATGCATGATTGCAATTGCAATGCAATGCAAACTCTTCGTGATAATCTCTGAGCGTAGCCTGAACGCATCGGGAAGGTAGTGTAGTTGGAT
Source organism: Rhododendron griersonianum (assembly GCA_018127125.1). NCBI lineage: Eukaryota > Viridiplantae > Streptophyta > Magnoliopsida > Ericales > Ericaceae > Rhododendron > Rhododendron griersonianum. Next base: position 27,812,377 of record CM030792.1, on the reverse strand, counting down.
CAAACGTCTGACAGAACGTTCCAGAATCTGGAAAACAAAGGATCTGGCGGCCGAGCAAAAGATCTGGCGGCCGAGGAATGGATATTGCGGCTGAAGGATAGATCTTGCGGCCGAGGGATTGATCTCTCAGGGAGATTTTCTAGCAACAGGTTGCTCGGGTGAAGAAATGATGTTAAGGCCGTGAGATCAATGTCACGGCCGACCGATGGATTCTCCTAGGATTCTGTATTTCTGTCTGAAAGGCTGTATGGCTTTGGATTGGGTCCTCTAAGTGGCTCAAAGTTCTTACCGAAAGTTCTAAGGTTCTCGAGAAGGCAATCAGCAATCACTGTATCCATTTCATCATCGGGATGGTCCCCAAGGTGGGACTTGAAATAATCATTAGGCCAAATTGGGGTGTCTACAAACACAACTGCACACACATCGTTGCGATCGTCTCAGTGAGGGGAGTTTTTGAGCATCCTTTTTTTTTCATAAATCAAACCTGTGGGATTTGGTGAATCCTCTTCCTCTCATCTCGCTCTGATACCAATTGTTAGGACTAGAGGGACACCACACACACAACCCACATGGCGATTTTAGAGAAAAACTCCCTTTGATATATATTCACACAATATACACAAAGATGAAAAAACTCTTTGGGAGCCACAAACTGGCCCACACTCGCCTCACCCTCTCCCTCACATTATGTCGCACCCTCCCTAGGGTTTAGAAGAAACATATATATAGGGACTCCAAGGGTAAATACGCTTAACACCCATCACTAAGGGTGTTACACAAAATAATGCCATCACTATGGGTGGACCTCAATACTTTTTCCATCAATTTTTACCTCCATTTTTTCTACTTACCCTTTATGGAGACATCATCATTACACTTTTACTCACTAACTTTTTAAAATAGAATTAATATACTTTTAGGGACAAAATAGAAAATGCACCAATTTTACAAAATGGACATTTATTAAGGGACAACCCAAAATGGAATACTGGACTCTAAAAAATGATGGAGGGAATAATAAGTGATTACTCATTCCATGCCCAAGCAATGCGAGATTGTATTTCTTAACATTCCCCTCACATGCAGCCGTATGTGGTCTGTCACGTGTAACATTTTTTTAGGTTTATCTCTGTGCGTCTTTTCTTGAGTCTGTTATCGTGGGATGTGGATTGCATACTTTTAAAGGTGAAATTACACGAAAATCCTCTCATCTATACGTTTTGGACACGATCGCGAACATCACGTAACCTTTAAAAATGCCCAAAAGCATCCATCAACTATAACCGTTAACCAATCAGCACATTTCTGTCAAAAGACCGTTAAGATGAAGGGGTCAGCATGGACAATTTTTTATAAATGAGGGGGCCAGTGTGGGTGAGTTTTAAGGGGTAGAATCATCATTTTCTCTCATTCCATTAATAGAGTTAGCCAATTTTTAATTTCATATAGATGAGGGGGTGCTTTTGGGTGGTTTTAAACGTTAGGGGGTTTCCGTGTCCAAAACATATAAATGAGGGGGTCTTCATATAATTTCACCACTTCTAAAAGTGTGGGGTTGAATGGGCCATGTTTTTTTTTTTTTTTGAACGGCAAAAGCAACAATTTTATTAAGGGGAGGGGGAAAAGGTACATCCAACCAAAGGTTGAAAAATACATCCAAAGGGCAAAGCCCAAACACCTAAAGAAGGCCTGCAAGCTCAAATAATACAATTAAAGCTCAACACCCCAAAAGGCCTAAAAAGCCTGAATCAAACAAATAAGCACAAAAAAGAGCAACTAGCCCGGAGGGCTAGGCCCAACCCAAGAAGATCCAAAACAAACCCTAACCGAATGAAATCCATCCCAACTAGGCTGCCCGCCACCGCCACCCACTATTAGACAGCAGCACCCCGATCGTCGGCCAAACTTCTCCAATCACCACCATTGTAACGACCCGAATTTTCGACCCAATTTTTTTTTAATACAAATTTATATTGTTAAATTCCTAATTCAATAATTAATTAGATTGAATAACTAAAATACATTATTATGTGTATAATTGATATTATTTACACTCTTGTATAAGATATATATTTATACTTCAGATATACAAGGATTCATATTCATCTCTTATCATTCCTATCTAAACCTTAACTAGAACTCTATTCGAACTAACTCTCTACTTCCCTTTCACAATCTACCACTTCCATCCTTATCCTCCAAACTTATTCTCCCACACTTCCACCACCTCCAAACTTGCACTTCCTCTCTCTCTCACTCCTCTATACATAAACGCGTCCACATACATTAGAATTGAAAGCCCACCAAATGTGGCACTTGTCCCTATCCCTCTTATCATTATTAGTATCCCTCTCCTTCACTCTCCTTCCCCATTCCACCACTTTCACACTTATCCTCTCACCTTCTCACTACCTTATTCTCTCTCATTATACATACCCACATAAATTCAAAAATTGAACACCAGTATATTATTTCACTCCCAATCATACTGTTGAGTCTAGAAAAGAGAGAGCGAGAGAAAAAGCTTGAACTCTTTCAATGAAGTTTTAGAGAGAGAGAAAAATGGATTTCTACATAACACCCCTCCATACATCATATTCAGGTTCCCAATCAACCACTACATCACCAAGCATCCACAAACCACCTTCCAATCATTTCGAGTTAGCCCCGAGTCCCCCGCTGCCGCTGCCGTCTTTTTCATTTTACCGAAATCGTCCGCAAACTAGTACCCGCTTTTTCGGCCGGATTTAAGGTAGATTAATCTCTATCCTACCATCTCCTAAGTAGATTTAGTTCCTAGATGTTAGTTTTAATGGACTATAGTGCTAGAAATCGAGCCCATGCATCAAAACCCATGAACCGAGATTTTCCTCTATTTTTCAGAAAGCTACTGTAGCTGAACATTGAGTTTTAAAAATGTTGTGCTAGAATTACACTTAGGTCCCTGTACTTACTTCCGCACTAGATTCGGCCCTAAACTTGTTTTTGACTTATTATCATCATTTACATTTTAAAGTATGGAATGACAAATGCATGTTTATCCATGATTAATGTTAATGTGATTATAATGTATATAAGTATACATTAACTAAACTGTAGGTAAAATAGTGAACATGCTAGAATAAATAATAATCTATAAGGGACTTAAAAGTGGATTAGATGAAAAGAGAAATTAGTAGTAATAATGAAAAAAAACAAAAACAAAAAAATAGTTAAATAACTAAAATTACTGTTAACTTAAAAGATTTGTATTAACTGTTATATTAATGTCTTACTAAGTGAAAGTGTGAGGTGGATTGATAAAAATTAGGTATGTCCAAGTATCCTAAGATTTACGAGATACTACTAGATTAATAATCTCAAGTATAATAAAGATGGAAACGAAACCTATTCAATAAAAATATAATAATCCGAAAGGCAATAAAAACAAAATAATCCGAAAGGCACCGGCCCAATCCAAAACTCTATGTGTGTAGACACCCCAATTTAGGCTTTTCAAAATTCCTTGACTTGTGGCCCGGAGGCTCCCCGATGATGACTTTGGATTGAAACAAGCCTGGTATCGATCGGAACATTGCTCCTTGGAAGATTGAAGAAGGATTAAAAATGGTTAAAAATGTTTTCAAGCGCTTGGGAGCAATCCTAAGCGCTCAAAACTATTTCACAAAACCTCTGGCCTGGCTCTTTCTCGAGCGCTCGAGAGTGAGGTCCCAAGCGCTCGGGAGTAATCCCAAGCGCTCGAGACTTTTCTGTTGCCCAATGCATGGCTGTATCACCCACTCACTTTGCAAATCATCATTATAGCCACTTTCAGCCCGCCGATGGCTCATTCCACACTCAACCTCTGGTAGGAAGATATTCAGGCCAAAGATTTACCCATTAAACAAATGTTTTATCAAAACCATTTGATTTTCAAAAACCATTGGATGTTTTGCCTATAAATATGCCTGGCTTTTCAGTTAAAGGAGGGAGGGGAGGAGACCACGAAATGATCATCCCAGAGCACCCTTAATCTCTGCTCTCTTTCTCTCTCTAGCCAAAGATCAAAAACCTCCAAACTCTCTTCCAAATTTCAAAGGTTTTGCAAAATCACCAAGGAAAAGGGCAAGAAATCCAGATTACCCATCTGATCTCTTGCACTCTCCTCACTCCGCCCACATTTCAAAGGCACACCAAGGAGCAAGGTTCAAGGAAAAGGTAGAACTCTTACCTTTGGTCATAACTAAAGGGCTGTTCTTCCCTTCTGAGGGGGGTCTCTCAGCCTGACCCAGTCTTCAATACTGGGTGCATGGTTGGGAGACCCTAGTGTAAAAACAAGAGCAATGGGGCACAAGAAAATATTTTCACAAAACCCTTACTGGAACTACTCCCAAGCGCTCGAGAGTGCTCTTGAGTGCTCGGGACTGTTCCAGGTCTCATGCATGGCCCCCTTTGTGACACAGTAAGTTGGAAATGATGTGCTGATCTTAAATGAATGGTTTTGTTTTGGCATGCATGCACAGAAAGCCATTTTTCCTCAAAATAGAACCATTTTCTTACAAAGATTTCATGGAAGAGCAAGGCTCCTTTTGTTTAAAGTTAAAAGAATCATTCATTTCAGAGAAACATAAAAACAAGGGCCTTTGCATGTCAAGATGGAACCATTTCCTATTTGAGAGTAAGCTGGTATGCAGCTCACTCCCAAGCGCTCAGAACCATTCTAGAGCGCTCGGGAGTGCATGCATGTCATTGCTTCCCATTTCCCAGCCTGCTGTGTTACCTGGTCTCTGCATGCATTAGTATGGCCTGTTGCTCTTTTAAATTTGTAGATCTAGCCTTGTTAAGGCAGGGATGCATGATTTGAAAGGTTGAAGGCTTAGCTTGGTCTTTCAAGTCCTCTGCTGAGCCAGTAGTGTGCTTAATATTCATTTCAGTTCCTATTTTAGCATTGTATCCTGTCTGTGCTAACAAAGCTTGCAGGTTGATCAGAGCTCCCAAGTGCTCGGGACTTCTCTCGAGCGCTCGAGAGTGAAGTCAGTGACAGATCCTCAGTTTCTGTAATCATGCATTTTGCTCACTTTCATCTAATCATCCACTGTACAACTGCACATGCATGCAATTCTTACCTGATATAACTGTGGATACTTGCTAAATGATCTAATGAAACAAAATCCCCTTTTTGAAAAATCCCACAAACGTTTAGTAGAGACCGATCTCGAATCGGGCGAGGGGGGTGCCGTAAAACCCTACCCCCCTCGTAACATGGCTTCCGAACCCTTGAAACTGATCTCTGGTTTTCAACTTCAAATCAATTGGTTTTCCAAACGAAACGGTTTCTCGGATGATATACCGCAAATCTGGGTGGCGACTCTTCAAATCAAACCAAAACGACTCTTCAAACGGCGTATTTCTCTTCAAAGCGGCACCAAGAACAAAACAAAAAGAGCGACATTCGTATTTTTCTTCTTCGAGAGCGGGAAAAATATAATTTTCGGGCATAGCAGCCCACAGTGGCGACTCTGCTGGGGAAAAGTTTAATTAATACTTGAGAAAAGTTGGTTTGTTGATAAAATGGCCCGCTTTTCTTGAATGTCAGTTAAACTAGTGAGCCAGGCTTGAAAAACGTTTGTGGGATTTTCAAAAGGGAATTTTGTTTCATTATTTATTTCTTGTATGTATATATCTTGTGCAACCCCGCTGTTGTGTTTCGGCAATCCTTCCCGGCTTGCCGGTGATGGGGAATCCCGGAATGCTCAGCAACCCTCGACCGTGATGAGTCATCTCTACCGTTTGTACCATTATTGGGTGTACGCTCAATAGTGGGAGGTATACTTTGACTCTAGTCCGGGGAACCCTCTTCAAGCCAAAACCAGCCTTTGTACATGTTTAGAAAGCAATAGAACCTTCCAAACTAGGACAGGAATCCGCAGGGTAGGATTATATGCTATATCCTGCCTATATGTTACTGCTTTCTGCATCTCACCATGCATCTCATTCATATCATGCCGTCATGCTGTCCGTCCAATTTCGTGTCATAATCTCACTCGCACGGTCTGTAGAAGGTTGCCGAGGCCCGATGATGAATCGTGCACCCCGGTGTACGTTGTTTAACTACATGAGTCCTTAGAACAAGGAGACTTTGGGAAATCAGGATGTTACTAAGTCCTTGACAAATGCCTAATCGAAATTTCAATGGAGAACGAAGAATAACAAGGAAAACGGCGCCGTGATGCCACTTTACTTACACCACCTTGGCTAATGACACAGTGTCACTGACACCACGATGGTTGGGGTATCACGCCGTCTATACTAAGTTATTCCGAGTTCAAAATTGAGACTTCGAATGAGGACTAGTCGAATACTTAGTTCATTTTGACATCTCTTAGAATTTGTCGTTCTGAACGAAGGATACACCCTAAAAAGAAATTCTGAGGAATTAGGTAACCTTCGAAAGGCCGTAATCTTATCCCGCTTGCACATCACACCTTGCATCTTTCGCTTTCTTTTTGTGTCTCATATAAAACTCTGAGACTCGCTTGCGCAGTCTTCACAAGGTTGCCAAGACCCAATGAAGAGTCACGCAATCTATGTGCGTGTTGTCTAAACTACATGAGTCCTTAGAACAAGGAGACTTTGGGAAATCAGGATGTTACTAAGTCCTTGACTAATGCCTAATCGGAGATTCAACAGAGAATAAGGAATAACAAGGAAAACGGCGCCGTGATGCCACTTTACTTACACCACCTTGGCTAATGACACAGTGTCACTGACACCACGATGGTTGGGGTATCACGCCGTCTATACTAAGTTATTCCAAGTTCAAAATTGAGACTTCGAATGAGGACTAGTTGAATACTTAGTTCATTTTGGCATCTCTTAGAATTCGTTGTTCTTAAACAAAGGATACACCCTAAAAAGAAATCCGAGGATCAAGGCAACCTCGTGTGGAAGATACTCGATCATTCTTGGAAAATTAGAGTCGATGACGGTGACGATGATGCACATTTTCTAAAAACCTATGCACGTATTTCATGAAAATAAAAAAATAATAATAAAAACAGGAATCGCGTCTGAGCACGGTTTTTGCTTTGCTGTCAGTACTGAGCAATTGGGTCGAAGAAGAAAGACACCATACCCTCCTGGACCAGACCCTTGGGACAGAGATTGGAACGGCTTCGACTTCAAGTAGTCTCTGTCGGTACATCAGATTTGAGGGAGGAAATGGATCTATTGGTCGGGAACCTGAACCCAAATACCGGCAATCCAAACCCAAACTCGGTAACCCAAACGAGGGCAACCCAAACCCAAATACCGACAATCCAAACCCAAACCCAAATGGAGGTAATCCAAGCGGGGGCGAACCGAACCCAAATCCTAACCCCATCCGTAATCCTAACCCCATTCCTAACCCCAGTCTGGAAAACTTGTACGGAGGAATGGGACAGATAAGGGAAGGTATCCAACATCTTGGCGAGCGCACTGATAACCAAATCGCTCAGCTTATGATGATGATCACAGGGGTCGCACGACGCCTCCCGCCACTGAACCCGAATCCGAATCCTAACCCAATCCCGAATCCGAATCCTAATCTCAACTTAAACCTCAATCCTAACCCGAACCCGATGCCGAATCTAGAACAGCTGACTGTTGAATTGGAAACCCCGCAAAACCCCGAGATGGCTGTAGTGTTGGCAAAGATCACTCTGTTGGAGGAGTCTGTGGCAAGAAATGAGAAGATAGCATCAATTGGCTTTGACATCAACAAGCTTTGCTTGTTTCCTAATGCAAAGCTTCCAGAAAAGTTCAGGCCGATCAACTTCGCTAAATTTGACGGAACAGGAAATCCAAGGGCTCACTTGACCGGATATATCGGGGCGCTCTCCATGTGGGGAGTAGAGAGGGATGCTATGGCGCAGATGTTCTCGCAGACTCTAGTGGGGCATGCTTTGCATTGGTTTACCACCCTGGATGAAAGAAAGAAACGCTCATGGGAAGACATATGCGCGGCTTTTGTGGCGCAATACGATTACAACATTCAGTTGGAGGTAACCACCCGAGAGTTAGAATCAACGAAGATGGAAACAAAGGAAGCCTTCGCCGAGTTTGTAAAAAGGTGGAGGGCTAAGGCCGCACAGATGAAAGACAGGCCAAGTGATAGGGACCAAATCCGGATGATTGTCCGGAACCTCCAACCGACTCTCGCACGACACATGATTATGGCTCAAGCATGCTCGGACTTTAAAACGTTCTTCGACACAGGCTTAGCCGTCGAAGAGGCAGTTCAATTGGGGATCCTTGACAAACCCGAGCATACGCCCAAGCCTAGGAAGGTTTTCTCCGGAAATAGCAATACCCTGTTTGGCAACTCGAACTACACTAACCTCCCGAACTCTTTCTTAAACACAGCTCAGACCGAGCCCGTCAATCAGATTGTGACCCAAGTCAGTCAACCCCGTGCCCAATCCCGCGCCTTTGCTCAATTCTCAGCACCCCTCTCTGCTGTGCTCGAGAAATTGGTCAAAGATGGTATGCTTAAACCACTTGCCCCTACTCCTCTACCACAAAAACTCCCCGCATCCCACAACCCAAACGTATACTGTGCCTTCCACCAGGGCCCGGGCCATTCAACCGACAATTGCTTCCGCCTACGCCATGCCATCCAAGATCTCATAGACAATAAGACTATCCCCACACCACCACAAAAACCAAACACCGTCTCAAACCCACTCCCAAAACACACTAACGCCCGCACCAACCATATCTCCCTAGACCATCCCTTTGACCCGAGTCTCTACATCCTCCCTACCACCCAACCCAAACCAATTGTCGAGTTGCCAACCGAGGATACCGTCTGTGCCCTTGAAACTGTGGATTGGGATTTCCAAAGAGAGTGGGAAGAATTGGCAAGTGATTTTCTGGCAGTGGAAAACCGGGCTATCGTAACTGGAATATGGCCCGTAGCTCTCGATGCTCTCCGTGTCGCAGAATTGGAACAGGGGAATTGGAGGCAAGAATTCGAAGAAGTGTTGACCGAACCGCTGGATGGGTACTCCCTGTTTGCTCTGCTTTTGGAGTCAGAACCGATAGAGGAAGAGGATGAATGGGCATGGGAGCCCGAACCCAATGGGTGGCTTTGGATGGATGATTCCGACCCGTTAGACGAGACGTCATTGGCATACCTTTTCCTGGAGGAAGAAGTTCGTGAAGAAATGGACCTTATGAATCCCCGCATGTTTTCGGGGCTTACTGTCAGCGCTATCATCAACATTGCTAGAGGATCCGACGCTCTGGACCATATCATGGATCAGACCTTCATCCCACAGGAATACATTATTGGGGAGCACCTTCCGCGGCCCATAGTCGGAATCCCTGATGAGCCCGCTATCTGTGCACTGGACCCTGAAGATCTGTGGGGAAAATCTGAATTGGTGGATTGATGGCGAGGAACTGACCGTCAACAGAGCCATGATAGATGAAGGTTCTCTGCAGATCAACAACAACAACAACAGTAACGGCAACAACAACAACAGTGGTAACAACAACGTCAACTTTTGGAGTTCCCTAGAGGAAGGGAATATGTGGCACGCTCTGGAGATGGAAACCCTCAACGAGACCTTGGAGAAAACTACAATTGACAAAGGAAAACGTAAGGCTGACTCTTACAACTCTGACTTCTCCAACTTTTGGGAGGGCACTTGGTGGGAGCCCATTCCCAAAACGATCAGCAATCTTACCAGGAGTGGAGAGTGTACCAACCGACCAACCTTCAGCGGGGAAGCTCGTCCCGAGCCCCTCCGCCACGGCAGGACAACCCCGTCAACTCAGCAAACCCGAACACCCCTCAAGCTCCACAAAACAACCCTCCTAACTCCACAAACCCGCCTGTCCATCCTAACCCTTCCATAAATTCAAACCCTGATGCCTCCCAACAACAAAACCCAACAACCACCACCGACCCCATAATCCAACAGCTCCAAGAAACCCCCGTTCGTATGTCTATGTGGGGAGTGTTAGCTGCATCCCGTGAGCACCGCCGTAGGCTCGTAAACACTCTTTCTAAATTCGAGGTCCCCTCTGATATAGCCCCAGAAGCTCTCGTTGCCCTCATAACCCCGATGAACCTCACCCAGCACACCCTATCGTTCACTGAAAAGGATCTCCCACCGGAAGGAGCTGACCATAACAAACCACTGCACGTAACGATGAAGTGTCTCGGAAAATGGGTCCCTGCAATTCTCATCGACAATGGTTCAGCCATCAACGTGTGCCCACTTCGCACCGCTTATTGCTTGGGCCTCAAGAACAAGGACTTTGCACCGTCAAATCTGGGTGTCCGCGCCTATATAATACGCGCCGCGACGTTTTGGGGACGATCAACTTGGAACTTGTGACGGGGAAGTTTAAAACCACTGTCGAATTCTGTGTGTTAGAAATACCTGCATCGTTCAACCTCTTGCTGGGGAGGCCATGGCTACACAGGTCGGATGTCATGGGTGTGCCCTCAACGCTGCATCAGAAACTCATTCTGGGTTTAGATTCTGGGACCCTCATCATCCATGGAGACTCAGGCATCCGTCCACACTCAGAGGACAACTCCCCACTACTAGAGATTATGCATGGAGAGGAAGACATCACCATGGGAGGCTTTGCGGTTATGACTTCAAAAGTGTGCACCATCCGGGCCGAGGACGGCTTCTTGGTAAGCTCCGCGGCGCTAGAAATTATGAAAAAGATGAAATATTTACCAGGCATGGGTTTGGGACTTTATGGTCAAGGAGTCCCGGAGTTCCCTAATTTTCCCAGAAGTAACGAACGCTTTGGTCTAGGATATGAGGCCAAGAAGAGCGATCCAGCAAAGAAGTGGCGCAACCGTGCCCGGGCTCACCCAGCCGGGATTAAGCCGAAAGCGGAAGAAGCGCTGTACCAAGGAGAGCCCGAGCCCTTTGTGGATCTTGAAACGAAAATGAAGCACCCGGGGTTTGAAATCTTTGCCAACGACACTTGGGAAGAAGATGAAGTGGTAACCAAGGTAGAAGAGGTATCTGAGGCACTCGACTGGCTAGAGGCTTTTGGAGTAGGCAGTCTCCAACTCCTGTTCGAGGGTGAAGATCCGGAGGGTATGGTCGAAGATGCTGCTGTGCTGGTGCTTGGAGGGGAAGAAGAAGTTGAAGATCCTTCCAAACTCATCGTAGAGGCTATAGGCGTTTACGATAATTGCACTCTCATACCACATGTAACTCGCACTCACAGCACCTGCACTGGGTCTGAATATGAGTCCGACACTAGTTCATTGTCTAGCACAGAGTCGGAGTTTGTGCCTATCGGCCCTCCACAGCGTAGCTTTTCCTTTGAATTCGAGTCAACCGCTATATTCCCCCCTTCCGAGGAGGCTGCTCATGAAATGAATGACGCTTTCGCTTACTTGCCGATTTTTGAAATAAATTGTTTAGATCCCGACGATGAAGGAATAGATCTCGATGGGGACGTCCCCAAGGAGATCCGTTCCCTCATCGATCGCGAAAATGAAAGGCATGCTCAGCCTTTAAAAGAAGAAATAATCTCTATAAATTTGGGTGATGAGGAGACCCCTCGATTGGTTCAGGTTGGTTCCGGGCTGTCCACCGATGAGCTTCAAGAGCTCACCAATTTACTAAAAGAGTTCAAAGAAGTTTTCGCTTGGTCTCACGCGGACATGCCTGGAATCGACCCGGAGATCGTCGAGCACAGAATCCCTCTCTTCCCAGACGCAAAGCCCGTTAAGCAGAAACTGAGAAAAATGCGGCCCGATTGGGTGCTTAAGATAAAAGAGGAGCTCACAAAACAAATTGATGCCGATTTTCTAATCATAACGGAATACCCCACTTGGGTCGCAAACATCGTTCCGGTCCCTAAAAAGGACAGAAAAATTAGAGTGTGCGTCGATTTCAGGGACCTGAACAAAGCAAGCCCTAAAGACGATTTCCCATTGCCACATATAGACATACTTGTTGATAGCACTGCAGGGCATGCTCTACTTTCCTTCATGGATGGTTTCTCAGGGTACAATCAGATTCTCCTAGCTCCGGAAGACAGAGAAAAGACAACATTCATCACTGAGTGGGGGACATACTGTTATCGGGTTATGCCATTTGGGTTGAAGAACGCCGGTCCTACGTACCAAAGGGGTGCCACGATGCTGCTCCACGACATGATTCATAAGGAGGTTGAAGTATATGTCGATGGCATGATAGTGAAGGGAAAGGAGCGGAAAGACCATCTACCAGCATTGAGAAAGTTCTTGGAAAGGATTCAGAAATACAGGATGCGTCTCAACCCACAGAAATGCACGTTCGGAGTCACGGCCGGAAAGATGCTCGGATTCATGATCACAACCAGGGGGATTGAGGTGGATCCTTCTAAGATCACAGCCATTCTTGAGATGGAACCACCTCAATCCGAGAAAGAGGTCCGGTGCTTCTTAGGGAAGATCCAATTCATCAGCCGATTTATCGCCAAGTTAACATTGACCTGTGAACCACTGTTTCGACTACTCAAGAAAGATGTGAAGTTCGAGTGGAACGACAAGTGTCAGAAGGCCTTTGAAGCAGTACAGACTTATCTCCAGAATCCTCCGATCTTGATGCCACCCATCCCGGGAAAACCTTTGATCCTGTACTTGTCCGTCACGCCCTCGTCAATGGGGTGCATGTTGGCACAAGAAGGAGAAGATGGGGTTGAAAGGGCAATCTACTACTTGAGTAAGAAGATGGTGGGAAGCGAAGAACGATACACTTCATTGGAAAAGACGTGCTGGGCGCTGATATGGGCCACAAAGAAATTGAGACACTACATGCTGGCTTACTCGGTGATACTGATTTCTCGAATGGATCCCCTCAAATATCTATTCGAGAAGCCGGCACTTACCGGTAAGTTAGCACGTTGGTTACTCTTATTGGCCGAGTTTGAAATCAAGTATGTCACTCGCAAGTCAGTGAAAGGAAGAGCAGTGGCAGAGTTCTTGGCAGATTGCCCGGTTGAGGGCCCGGAACACACCGAATTTTGATTCCCCGACGAGGATGTAATGACAGCAATGGACGAAACATGGATGTTGTACTTCGATGGAGCTGCTAATCAAAAGGGTTTTGGGATTGGTATACTGCTAGTCTCACCCGAGGGATCGCACATTCCCCTCGCATTCAAGCTAAACTTCGAAGTCACAAACAACGAGGCAGAATACGAAGCATGTATCGTGGGAATGGGAGCTGCATTGGAAATTGGGGTCAAGGTACTGGAAGTTGTCGGAGATTCCAACTTGGTCATATCACAAGCAAATGGGGAATGGAAAGTAAGGGATGAGAAAATGAAGCCGTATCATCAGCAACTCGACGAACTTATCCCGAACTTTCAGAAGGTGACTTTCACGCACGTACCAAGGATGAAGAATCGCTTCGCGGACGCACTGGCTACTTTAGCATCCATGCTGGAACTTCCAATCGGGGTAAAGCTAAGACCTGTCATGATTGAGCAGAGGGAGAAACGTGTGTACGACTATGTTATGAACATCGACGAACCAGATGATGGTCTCCCTTGGTTCCATGATATTTGGAATCTCGTCGAGAAGGGAGAATTTCCCGCGGATTCAACTAAGAAGGATCGGATCGCTTTGCAACGGCTCGCATCTCAATACATCATCTGCGGTGGGAAATTATACCGACGATCTCCGTGCGGAGTTCACAAGTTGTGTGTTCACGATGACGAGTCAAGAGCAGTAATGGAAGAGGTACATGAAGGTGTTTGTGGACCCCACATGAACGGAATGATGCTAGTAAAGAAGGTTCTTAGGTTGGGATACTATTGGTCGACCATGGAAACAGATTGCATTGAGTATGTGCGCCGATGCCATAAGTGCCAGACTCACGCCAATCTTATCCATGTCCCGCCCTCAGAGTTACACTCAATGGCGACACCATGGCCATTCTCCGCCTGGGGCATCGACGTTATTGGAAAAATCACGCCCGCGGCTTCCAATGGTCACAGATTCGTTCTGGTAGCAGTGGATTACTTCACCAAGTGGGTCGAGGCAGCCTCGTATAAGACATTGACGGCCGTTCAAGTGGCTCATTTTATCAGGCAAAACATCATTTATCGGTATGGAGTCCCTCAAGCCTTCGTGTCTGATAATGGAGTTCACTTCAAAGGAAGGGTTTTGGAGCTTTTCGACGAGTTCAAAATCCAAGTGCATCATTCGACCACCTATCGGCCACAAACGAATGGGGCAGTTGAAGCAGCGAACAAAACGATCAAGACGATCCTCGAAAGGACCACTCAGTCTGCTAGGAATTGGCACGAACAATTACCGCTAGCTCTGTGGGGGTACCGGACATCTATTCGTACACCGACGGGGGCAACACCCTATTCTTTGGTGTACGGTATGGAAGCTGTTCTCCCTATCGAGCTAGAAGTTCCATCGCTGAGAGTCATGACTGAGAGCGGAGTGAACGAAGCTGAATGGATCAGTGGGAGATTTGAAGAACTCATGTTATTCGACGAAAGAAGGCTACGGGCGTTATACCACATTCAGGGATACCAACGGAGGATCGCCCGGGCATTCAACAAGAAAGTGAAGCCAAGAGACCTGCAAGAAGGGGATATGGTAGTTAAGGAAATTCGCGCACCGGTGTTTGATCTGCGAGGAAAGTTCCGACCTAAATGGGCAGGACCATACATCATCAAGACCATTCTCTCTGGAGGAGCAGCCTCGATCATCGACCTTGATGGCAACGAGTTCTCTAATCTTGTCAATTTGGATCAACTTAAACGGTATTACCCCTGAGAGAGCTCGCTGGATCGAAAACCGCAAGGGCGGGCGGTCCCAGGCAAAATTTAGAGCAAGCCTGCTAGGTCAAAAACCCGAAAGGGCGGCTTAGGCAAAAGTTAAGGCAAAAACTGAAAAAGAGCTCGCTAGGCCGAAAACCCGAAAGGGCGGCTCTAGGTAAAATTTAGAGCGCAAAAGGAGAGCGTTAATACCCGAGCGAACCATTGCCCGAACTACGTATGGGCCTGATTCCTTTTCACGAGGGATACGTAGGCAATCTCACGCTGAGGTTCGGTCCTAAATATCTTTAAAATCAAAATCCAAATTGACAAATCAGAAAGCTTTCTCAGAGGCGCATGCGATTAGCCAACCAAAAGGGGGAAACCCTTAATCAACCAATTTTATTCAAATTATTTCTTTATTACAAGCTGAGCATGAAAATGGAAAACACACATTTTTAATACACGCCTTTTTATTCCAAAAAAAAACGGCAAAGTAAGTGGTCAACCCATCCTTGCTTCCACATCTCTCCTTAACCATCTGCGATACCTTCCGGTGGTAGCAATAGAGAAAAGTGGATCACTAGGCTCAGTCCTGCGAGCTTCCCATGAACGAACATAACTCCGAAGGCCCGGAATGGTGAAGGGAGGGAGACGAAGCACTTCAGAACCCGACGGCGGTACTTCTTGATTGAGCCCAAACTGACGGAGGATGCGGAACGGTGAATAGAAAGAGAAGCCGGTCAAGCCAGCCACAAGGACATGCGTCTAACCCATGTTACCAGCCGTCATGGCAGGGAGCCTCAGCCAATGGCACCGCCAAATGATGTCATCTTCCTCGGCAGAAGCAAAGAAATCAGCCCAATCATCCTCGTTGCTGTACGTCACTAGAAAATGGCGGTTCCATCCACTTGCACGATACCACCAGTCATTCGCCGGAGGTGTCAACAGGCTTAACTTGTCACAAAGCCACATCTACCCAAAAAGAGAGAAAACAAGTAAGAAGTCAGAATAAGGCCTAAGCCGAGCGATGAGGTAAAATGAATGAAAGAAATAGAAAAAGGAGAGTTGAGTGAGGTCCCTAACCTGCAGCAACAGCGGGCTACCACAAAAAACCCTTGTCCGACCAGCATTCACCGCGTCTAAACCCATCAAAGTCTCGGCAAGGATTAAGGGTGCGACATCTTTGCGAGCCTCGATCTGAGAAGACACGCCCACCAATAGAGAACTGGGCTGACCAACTGAAGGAACCAACAGGAAGGCCGCCATTCGTCGGCCTTGGTATTCGAAGTCTGTCAAATCCCCGGGGGGGCTGAATCTCTCGTACAGTTGCACGATGTTGATGGCGTTGCCCCGAGTAAGAAACTCAGCGACATTTCCATTAACACCCAGCTTAGCTTTCAGAATATTCTTCATACTCTCTCTAAGCATTGGGACAATGGGCTCCGTGGATTCGTGACTGCCAAGGCAAGCATGGAACTCCTCGACGGTAGGGCATAGCTCTTGAGAACCAAAGCGAAAGACATGCGCTTCAGAATCCCAAAAGCACACCGCCCCGTGTAACAAGACAGGACGGATGGCAATCTCCCGAAGATGCCTAAGAGCGTAAAGCCGGTGACCGCGGAAGTTCAGCCAATCGATGCCTTCGAGGCTGTCCAACCAGGGACGGAGCAAGGCTTGGTTTAGCAAGGCCATGAGAGGAATGGATTTTTGGAAGGAAAAAGGATTTGGGAGGGGAAGAATGAAATGAAGTGTGAAGGAATGGCCAAGGCAGGAGCTCTCTATTTATAGAGGTCTGGAGAATGCAATGCCAGCCCCCATTAGCCTTGGAACTCTTCAAAACTCAACATTTCCAAGACAATTTCAAAATTTCAAAATTTGAAAAAATGGTGGGAAAGCCCAAGTCTTGCTTTGGGAAGATGTTTCTGCTGGGAAACAGATGGTGCAAAGTTACGAGATGTCTCGGAAGGGTGCATGCAGAAGAAAACGACATGGGAATAACTAGTGAGTGGCATTGGGAAGCAACTCTGAATCTGCCAATGACAGAAGTCCCAAGCGCTCGGGAGTGAAGACCCAAGCGCTCGAAAGTTTTACTATTTTACAAAGGATTCTGATCCCGGTGTTCCAGCCTCAGTTCGACACCACAAATGCGCCCAACTCCAATCAGAAAATTCTCAACGTATTTTCGGGGGATGCAGCGGTTTCCGTTACATGTTTTCTTGCATATCTGTTCTCGTTCTTTGAAAAATGTTAAAATTCCCAAGATTTTTGTCTCTCGAGTACCACGTAAAGCATGTTTCATTGAACCCAACGATAAGTCGCGATGCGCATTATTGACTGTGTGTCGGTGTCAGATTTTCGTTCTTACTTTGAGAGTATCGGTTGAAATTCGCGTGCTCTCTACTTTCTTGCAGGCTAGACGTACATATTTCAGAAAATACAATTCTTAAGGAGAGTGCGAAACGAATACCGAAGAGCGAAAGGAAAGCTTTCATAAACAAGTGCAGTATTTACAATGAGTAAGGAAGGAAGTACAAAAGCTGGGGCAAGCACCGCCCAATCCTAACTACCGGGGCACGCAGACCCAAACAAATCAAGGCACGCAGGCCTAGAAGTTACAACTACCTCAGCGCTCGGGTCTATGTATGAGTAAGCTAGCAAGGCAAAAATCTAAGGCTCAGACACGACGGATCCCTCTCCGCCGTTGGCCCTCGGGCCCTCTTTCGTCACTCTCGTCATTGTCATCACCCTTCATCCCCGGTTTTCTCTTCCGCCGCCATATATTTGGCACCCATCTTGTCTGCCATAGATTTGGCACCCCTCTCTTCTCACCCCTCCTTCCGCCGCCATATATTTGGCACCCATCTTGTCTGCCATAGATTTGGCACCCCTCTTTCCACCGCCATAGATTTGGCACCCATCTTGTCTGCCATAGATTTGGCACCCCTCTTTCCACCGCCATATATTTGGCACCCTCTCTTCTCACCCCTCCTTCCGCCGCCATATATTTGGCACCCATCTTGTCTGCCATAGATTTGGCACCCCTCTTTCCACCGCCATAGATTTGGCACCCATCTTGTCTGCCATAGATTTGGCACCCCTCTTTCCACCGCCATATATTTGGCACCCTACTTGTCTGCCATAGATTTGGCACCCCTCTTTCCACCGCCATATATTTGGCACCCATCTTGTCTGCCATAGATTTGGCACCCCTCTTTCCACCGCCATATATTTGGCACCCATCTTGTCTGCCATAGATTTGGCACCCCTCCTTCCGCCGCCATATATTTGGCACCCATCTTATCTGCCATAGATTTGGCACCCCTCCTTCCACCGCCATAGATTTGGCACCCATCTTGTCTGCCATAGATTTGGCACCCCTCCTTCCGCCGCCATATATTTGGCACCCATCTTGTCTGCCATAGATTTGGCACCCCTCTTTCCGCCGCCATAGATTTGGCACCCATCTTGTCTGCCATAGATTTGGCACCCCCCTTTCGCCGCCATAGATTTGGCGCTGTCCTGAGTGACACCTTTCTATCATTTGCTTGCGTGACTGCATGTCTGCATGTTTGCATTTGCCCTAAAGAACTACACTGGTCTGATCCTTGCAGAAAAGGGTACGTAGGCAGTCTGAAAAGACGCGACCACATGCATCAGATGTTTGTATCTTTACTTGCATTTGATTCCGAGTTGAGGATTTGATTTGGCTCGAATTGGGCTGTCTCAATCTTTGGACGGCACTCGTATCTAGATGTGATGCTGAGCGTCGCCCAAAGAGGGGCAACTGTAGACACCCCAATTTAGGCTTTTCAAAATTCCTTGACTTGTGGCCCGGAGGCTCCCCGATGATGACTTTGGATTGAAACAAGCCTGGTATCGATCGGAACATTGCTCCTTGGAAGATTGAAGAAGGATTAAAAATGGTTAAAAATGTTTTCAAGCGCTTGGGAGCAATCCTAAGCGCTCAAAACTATTTCACAAAACCTCTGGCCTGGCTCTTTCTCGAGCGCTCGAGAGTGAGGTCCCAAGCGCTCGGGAGTACTCCCAAGCACTCGAGACTTTTCTGTTGCCCAATGCATGGCTGTATCACCCACTCACTTTGCAAATCATCATTACAGCCACTTTCAGCCCGCCGATGGCTCATTCCACACTCAACCTCTGGTAGGAAGATATTCAGGCCAAAGATTTACCCATTAAACAAATGTTTTATCAAAACCATTTGATTTTCAAAAACCATTGGATGTTTTGCCTATAAATATGCCTGGCTTTTCAGTTAAAGGAGGGAGGGGAGGAGACCACGAAATGATCATCCCAGAGCACCCTTAATCTCTGCTCTCTTTCTCTCTCTAGCCAAAGATCAAAAACCTCCAAACTCTCTTCCAAATTTCAAAGGTTTTGCAAAATCACCAAGGAAAAGGGCAAGAAATCCAGATTACCCATCTGATCTCTTGCACTCTCCTCACTCCGCCCACATTTCAAAGGCACACCAAGGAGCAAGGTTCAAGGAAAAGGTAGAACTCTTACCTTTGGTCATAACTAAAGGGCTGTTCTTCCCTTCTGAGGGGGGTCTCTCAGCCTGACCCAGTCTTCAATACTGGGTGCATGGTTGGGAGACCCTAGTGTAAAAACAAGAGCAATGGGGCACAAGAAAATATTTTCACAAAACCCTTACTGGAACTATTCCCAAGCGCTCGAGAGTGCTCCTGAGCGCTCGGGACTGTTCCAGGTCTCATGCATGGCCCCCTTTGTGACAGAGTAAGTTGAAAATGATGTGCTGATCTTAAATGAATGGTTTCGTTTTGGCATGCATGCACAGAAAGCCATTTTTCCTCAAAATAGAACCATTTTCTTACAAAGATTTCATGGAAGAGCAAGGCTCCTTTTGTTTAAAGTTAAAAGAATCAGTCATTTCAGAGAAACATAAAAACAAGGGCCTTTGCATGTCAAGATGGAACCATTTCCTATTTGCGAGTAAGCTGGTATGCAGCTCACTCCCAAGCGCTCAGAACCATTCTAGAGCGCTCGGGAGTGCATGCATGTCATTGCTTCCCATTTCCCAGCCTGCTGTGTTACCTGGTCTCTGCATGCATTAGTGTGGCCTGTTGCTCTTTTAAATTTGTAGATCTAGCCTTGTTAAGGCAGGGATGCATGATTTGAAAGGTTGAAGGCTTAGCTTGGTCTTTCAAGTCCTCTGCTGAGCCAGTAGTGTGCTTAATATTCATTTCAGTTCCTATTTTAGCATTGTATCCTGTCTGTGCTAACAAAGCTTGCAGGTTGATCAGAGCTCCCAAGCACTCGGGACTTCTCTCGAGCGCTCGAGAGTGAAGTCAGTGACAGATCCTCAGTTTCTGTAATCATGCATTTTGCTCACTTTCATCTAATCATCCACTGTACAACTGCACATGCATGCAATTCTTACCTGATATAACTGTGGATACTTGCTAAATGATTTAATGAAATAAAATCCCCTTTTTGAAAAATCCCACAAACGTTTAGTAGAGACCGATCTCGAATCGGGCGAGGGGGGTGCCGTAAAACCCTTCCCCCCTCGTAACATGGCTTCCGAACCCTTGAAACTGATCTCTGGTTTTCAACTTCAAATCAATTGGTTTTCCAAACGAAACGGTTTCTCGGATGATATACCGCATATCTGGGTGGCGACTCTTCAAATCAAACCAAAACGACTCTTCAAACGGCGTATTTCTCTTCAAAGCGGCACCAAGAACAAAACAAAAAGAGCGACATTCGTATTTTTCTTCTTCGAGAGCGGGAAAAATATAATTTTCGGGCATAGCAGCCCACAATGTGTTTTACTTACTTGCACAATATCAATTGTCATGCTTGGTTTTATATTGAAATGTATCTTGTTTATTGATGACGTTGTTTGGATTTCTTATTGTTGTACTTGTTAGATTGAACTTAGTTTCACATGGTGGTTACGAGTAGTGAATCATGTAAACGATGAAAAGTAAATGGAAAATGGTAAAGTGTTGAAAGTGTGAGTACTGTGTGGATTGTGAATTGAGCCATGGCGATGGCAAGGGTAACCCATGGGGCCCTGTGTTGAAAAGGGTTACCTGCGGGGCCCGGTGATGAGATATGTTGTGACACTAATGTATGATACGTCATGGAAAGTTTTCCTTCGAGGAAGGGAATGGATCCCATGAGACGGTTATAGTTAGTGAGACGTTAATGTATGATACGTCATGGGAAGTTTCTCTTTGAGGAAGAGAATGGGTCACATGAGACGATTATAATTAGCGTGGGGTAGTGGATGTCCAACCCTAATGTATGACACGTCATGGGATGACTCGATCCTCCTATTATGGTCTTAAGTGAGAACATGCTCGGTACATAACTTAGGTGCGCTCACCTAGGACCTTGGTACAGGATAAGCAAGAGGAAGGGTGGACCAATGAGACGATTGTAGTTAGTGGATGTGGGAGGAAAGGATCTCATGGAGATGATCCTTAGATTTCATGTAAGTTGATGGATATTAAAGAAAAAGATGATGTGCTATTATTCTGTACCTCTCGTGTATTATCAATTGTGATATTATTGTTATTATTGAATACTAATTGTAGAGTAAGGGGTTGGTAGGATTGAGATTATTCTACTGGGTGAATTATCACTCACAGATACGTTTGTATCCTGGTAAATCGGTTGCTTCGGTGATCAATTTGTCAGAAGATGCAGGGTTCAATGATGGAGCAATTTGACACAGGAGTAATACCAAGAGCGGAGACTGAGGATGCTTGAGATCTGTATCAACATTAGAGTCACTCTGAAGATGTTTAAATAAAATGTTAGATTCTTTTTTGTATTTTTTTTATGTAGATTATGTATAACGACAAATAGGGGCCTAGTAGTTTATAAAATTAAGTGTATTTTAGGGTTAATGCTTCCGAAATTCTGTGAAAAATCGGGGCATTACAACCATGCCTCCACAGGCCATCCCAATTGGAAAAAGAAGATGCGGCGAACAAACAACCAGCCATTGCCACGGGTGCTCACCAAGCCGTTAAGCAAAAACCGCGGCACTCAACAGTAACCACAGCGGGAGCCACGCCACCCGTGCCGCCCAACCACCCGAACTCCTTGCCGTTAGGCGAAAATCGAAGCCCCAGGAGAACAAATCCGACCGGAGATCGAGGAGAGGACTCATGGTCGAGAAACGGGGCACAACATGAGGAGCAAAGAGAGAGGACACCAACCAGTAGGGTCTGGGATAAAAAAAACAGAGGGGAGAGGGAGAGGAAATGATACCATGAAAAACACTTTATGCTCGTTCAAATTGAGTTGAATTTTTTCATAACACATAAAAATGTACCATTGTCATTTTGCCGCCTCGCTTTTTAATAGAGGTATTCCAAGTTTATCGTCTTCTTTTGTGGGTGATATGACACTATTCCAATGATTGGCTAGCGTAACCAACCAAATTGACAAAAATCAAATTGATTTAGCCAAGGGGCCATTGCCGTTGGGAAAATAGGATGTGGCTGAATAATTTTAGTAATGGGCCCCATTTTTCTAGTCCCTCCTATAATTTATCTAATAAATATAAAGTGTTTAGATTTCGTTAAGGTTTATTTCTTCTTGATATATACTATTGGGTGTATTTCACTGAACTCCCCTAAGGTTTCTCACGAAAACTGATACCTCCCCTAAGATTTCTAAAATAACACTAACATCCTTTGTCAGAGTTGTCGGCCAGATGTCCATGTTCTTAACGGAGACTGGTATTTTACAACTTTACCCCTCTTTTTAAATTGTTGACACCTGATGGAAAGGATCTATTGGAACAGTGGGGCTGATCACACCTTATTGGTGCCCCCCTTCAGGATCTACCAAAAGGAATTTTTTGCCTTTTCTATAATCATCATCAGACCAATGTTCAATTTGGCAATTGAACCTCCTGAAGGGAATTTTTTGCCTTTTCTATAATCATCATCACACCAATGTTCAATTTGGCAATTGAATTTTTCTCACCCACGTAGAGTTTGTCTACACATTATAGTAACCCGATTTTTAAGTTAAAAAATATTGTATTGTGGGCTACCATAGCCCCGGGTGGATCGGGGCGGCCCGAAAAACACACGTTTTTTAATCGAATCGAAAAAATTTGAAGAGTCGCCACCCGGATTTATGGTTAGCCATCTGAGAAACCGTTTTGATTTGAAAGTGATTGATTTGAATTTGAATTGAAAACCAGAGATTGCTTTGAGTTCGAAAGCCAAGTTACGAGGGGGGAAGGGTTTTATGGCACCCCCCTCGCCCGATACGAGATCGGTCTCTACTTAACATTTGTGGGATTTTGACTGTAGAGACCCGAATAAATTTAATTTTTGAAATATTTATTGAATGCCTAATTGAGAAAATTATGGATTAATTGGTGAATAATTGATTCGAGGACTATAGTGGAAGAATAGAAGGTTGAGGGGTAAATGTGTGATTTGAGGATGTTGTAGTATAAATAGGAGTGATTAGGAGTATGGGATCATTTTCCCAAGAACACAACTCTCGGCTCTCTCTCCCTCCCTCTGTCGGTTTCTCTCTCTCCTCTCCTCTCTCTCAAAACTCACCCAAATACCTCAAACACCTTAAGAACCCACCCTCATTTCACCTCCTCTACACAACTCCGGGCTCGTATCGCGTTGGGTGAGGCTCGGGAGAAAGATCTCGGTTGATTTCCAAAGATTCGGAGCTAGGGCTCGTTCGAGTTTCTTGGGTCTCGTTCCTTGAATCGAGGTAGGGATTTCTTGCACTTGTTATGTGTTTATATGTTGATTATGCACCTTGATCGTGCCTTAGAATGTTGGTTATTGTTGGGTTGTGTTTTCTGAAAATCTGCTCGAAACGCATCCGTATCGATACGGGATTTTTGCCGTATCGATACTAATTCGAAATCGTAACTTCTCATTCTGTTTGCATCCTGTATCGATACGGCTATTTTGGCTGTATCGATACCAGATGCTTATGGGCAGTTTCTCAGCATTTGTTTCGTACTTCATTCCTTTGGCCCCCGGTCACTTCCAATTCCTTTTGGACACTTCCAAACCTATTTCTAGCATGCCTAAACGAATTCCTTTGGTTTACTTAAATTATCCTCGTCTCATTGGCTTTCCGTTGTTAGAGAAAGGGTAGTATCCCATTAGATAAAACTTAATCAAGCGTATTTGTGGGATTGGTGGTGCTTGAGAGTCTTTGTGGCCTGAGGTGAAGCATGCTATAGGTATGTTAGGTGCTATGACTAGACGTGGCGAATGGTAGGAAGAAAATGCGTATTATAGAGAGGTTATCGCGTATGGTAGGATATGAGGTATAACGTGGGGCGCTTGTTGATCATTAGGGGTATGTCTAGAGATCCGGAGGGGAATAGGGTAACCTGTATCTTCGTGCTTCGTCTCGAATGTTCATCCTTGGTTTCTTTGGCATTCGTTCTATAGGCTCATGTTTATAACCTAGCCGGTGGTGTGTTGTAGAGTTGTTATGGGTTCGGTACGAGGCGTAGGGCGTCGTAATAAGCTTAGAGGAATAACGTGAACTTAAGGCATTTATTATCCTATATTCGAATTGATAGTGTATATGTGTTGTGTGAGTTGTGAATGTTGAACTGAGGGTCCTGCAATGCAAGGTGTGGTAATGCGGAGACTCTAGAGGGCCCGCAACGCAAGGTGTGGTAATGCGGAAACCCAGGAGGAGAGAATTCACTGTAACGCAAGGTGTGGTAATACAGTTGAATGTCTCATATGATGAATGCAGTCGTAATTGACTTATTGAAGTTTAAGTTATTGTTTGGGCTATGAGCTACTTGAGATTGTAACTGTTGAAAAGAGGAAATAAACAATAGATTCAACCAAAGTTTTTGAAGAGAAAGGAACTTGGTTTTGGAAAAAGGATTTTTATGAAAAATCCTCCGGTATTCCTGAGTGAATCAACGGTTTCGGTATTTGGGCACAAATCAACGGATTCCGGTATTCAAGAGAATCAACGGAGCTCGACCCGCGAAGGTCGAGAGTATTTCTCAAAATTATTTTGGAAACCAAACGGGAGTGTTTTCTTTTCATGAAAAGAGGCTCGATGGCAATGGCATTGAATAATAAGACTGTTCGTGGCATTCGTTTAAGTAGTTATAAAGGGGTTTAGAAGTCGTCGTGGTTATTCAGAATGATATGAGCTTAATGTTGCTTCGAGATGACGTACGAATGGTTAGGGATGTCTTAAGAAGCATAGGATCCCATAGTCGTAGCTTGTTGATTCTTTATGGTGCCCCTGTGTATCTCTTGTTCGTTAGTGGAGATCATTCATTCTCATTGCATAAATCGTCACATTTTCATATAGCTTGTGCATAGAATTCTCTACTGGGCACGTGTTTGCTCAACCTACCATTTCAGGTTCATTGCAGGTCATGGTCATGGAAAGTTCGGAGTGCAGGCGGGCATTATCAAGTAAAGCTATTTTGATGAATACTTTGTTATTCTTGTAAAGTGAACAGCTTGTTATGGTTTTGTAATTTGGAAGATTGTATTTGTAGACCAGTTGAAGAATTGAAAACTGTAATGTATTTTGGGGTAATGTAAACACGATTGTGAGGGTTTTGTATTTCAAATGTTATTATTATTTATGTTCAAAATCGAGGGCGTGACATTGACAAAATGTTTTGTTCCATAAAAGCAGCTATCACGAATTTACAGGGACAACAAGTGAAGTGTATACAGGTGCATATGTACAGGATGTTAAAAATGCCATGATACGAAATGAAGGAATACAAAAATTAGGACAATGCTACTGGAAACACTCCCGAGCGCTCGGGACCTCTTATCCCCTGCAAAACAGAACTTAGCACTTTTGGATGCAAACAGACAATATAAACAGTGAGGTATAAATTAGAGCAGCATTTAGGTAGGTTTGCTCAGCATTAAATTCAAACAAACAAGAACAGGTCTTGAATATCCAAGTATTGCTTCCTTGCAAACAGAAAATAAACCCAACTGGGCTTTGGAAGGACCAGTGCACACCCAGTACCTACTAAAACACAAGAAATGCAATATTTGATGACAAAATAAGATTTTTGTGGCAGCAGCACTCCTGAGCGCTCAGGAATGGTCCTGAGCGCTCGGGAGTGAACACAGTTGCCCAGAAAATATTTTGTTTCTTTGTATTCCTCTTGCTCTTGTTGTTAAACCAAGATCAGGTGGCTCACAACCAGTATGAAGAACTGGTATGAGCCACTGATCTCCCTCAGACAGGAGAAAACAACAGGCTTAGGTACAAAAATGAAATTTTATTACTTTGATTAAGCTTGAACTTGACTTCTTGGAGGGGTTTGAAGGTTGAAATTGAACTGAAAAATCTCAGAAAGATGAGAGCTTGATTATGGTTAAGCTCTTACATTTTCTAAGATTTCCTTGAAATTGCTTTGATTTTTGAAAGAAACTTTGAAGTAATTTAGAGAGAGAGAGTGTGTGTGTATTTTCAAAAAATAGGGGAGCCTTTGAGAGAGAAATTTCGTGTCCTTTGCAAGGTAGAAAGAGGGGGTATTTTATAGGCAAACATAATCTATGGTTTGGAAATAAAATGAAAGATTAGGAAAAGTTTGGGAGGGAAAATTCTCATGATGAGATGCCCTGCAAGCTCAGGCAGGCTTGACTGGTAGGTTTGAACGTTGAAAGGTCTGAAAAGCCTGAAAAGTCATGGTCAAAGATCAAGCTCAACATGCATTGGCCCTGACAGCACTCCCGAGCGCTTGGGAGTGGTCCCGAGCGCTTAGGAGTGACTGCCCAACTTCAAAAGGGCGCCACAGACACTCCCGAACTCGATTTTGGGTGTTTTTCGAAGCGTTAGAAAGCTCGTTGAGTACTCTTTCTAGCCCAATTGGTTTCATTCAAATGTATTTTTATATGCTAAAATGTGTGCCAATTTTACCCTCAGGGTGTCGGGAAAAACGACAGTTTTGGTTTGTAAAATCCAAGAGACGTCGTTCAAGGTTTAGCCGAGTCTTATTTTGATTCCTTTTCATCATCGGGGAGCCTTGAGGGCACAAATTAAGGATAATTAATAGGTCCAAATTGGGGTGTCTACATGTATGAATTAAACTGTTTAATCCATACAATTTTGTAAATACATGCATTTATGTATAAAACAAAATTGAAAATTACTGCAGTGTTTAAAAGAGTTGAGTAATTCTGTAATTGGGGTAAAATGATCTGCTTTCTTTTTTTTATAACCAGAAAAAGTTTCCTTATTTTAATGATTGGACACTCATGAATATGCGCGCACGTATAAACACATGATCTACATAGATTTATTGCTATACTTCGTACTAAGGGGTGGTTTGGCCTAACTTTATTATTGAATTATTTTTCGTCTTTAATAAAAAATACTCCCTCCATCCCATTTTCATTGTTCATTATTCTATTTGTCTCTTTTATGTCTTCTGCCTATATCTTTTAGTGTGGATCTTGAAAAATATGCAATATTGATCTGGTTTGATAGATCTCAATTAGTTCTATAATACAAAGTTTTCAAAATTATGAAAAATATTATAGATTGAAAGATATAAGCAATTAAAAAATGGC
This sequence comes from Rhododendron griersonianum, assembly GCA_018127125.1. Classification (NCBI taxonomy): domain Eukaryota; kingdom Viridiplantae; phylum Streptophyta; class Magnoliopsida; order Ericales; family Ericaceae; genus Rhododendron; species Rhododendron griersonianum. The sequence continues at coordinate 27,785,024 of CM030792.1, read as the reverse complement.
AGGCAATTCAAAAATGGACAATAAAAATGGGACGGAGGGAGTAGTTTTGCGACAATTTTTTTTAAATTATTGATTTTATCTCAACCAGAGAAATCAGAAAAATAAGAAAATTTGAACTACATTTGAAAATGTTCAGAAAAAGAAAAAAAACCTATCCAAAAAATTTATATGTTTTGCTTAGCAATTTTTTTTTTATATGTTTTGGATTATTTTTGTCTTCAGTGAACTTTTTTAAAACTTTGATCACAATTTTACAATATACATTCATCTCGTTGGGAAAACCGATAGTCCATGCAAAAATTGAAGCAACAAAAATTCAAAAAGACCGACAAAAATACAGAAACGTAAAATACCAAAAATATAGCATGAAACATTTGAATTAGGAAACTATACTACACATTCTTATTTTTTGATTTTATGTGCAAATGTTATGCATTTTTATAAAAATGAATAAATTATGACTTCAAATGTGTAGTGTAACGTTTTCTAAAGGGATGGAAATCGGGGCGGATATGGGGATTTCCGTACCCGATCCCCGAAACTGAAAGCCTCCCCAAATCCGCCCCGATACCCGAATGGGGAGAAGAGGAATTCATCGTAACCGAACCAAATGGGGTTCGGGTGATCCCCGAACCGAATGGGTAACCGAACATACAGTGCGCAATTGATTTATACAATGGAGACATGATTGTTGCTCGATCGGAAAAATGGAGGACTCCTAAATCAATTTATACAATGCACAACAAAGCTAAAACACAACAAATCAACAAATCCCAGAAATATATAAGAAAAAAACAAAACAAAAAAAGAGAAACCCTTTAGTATACATGCTCTGTGATATGCAAGTAATAGATCTGACCCTTGATCGCCATGAGGGAAGCTAGGCTCGGTGGAGTCATTTCCATCGTAGGCTTTCAGTTCCTCTTCCGTGATGTCGCTGGACAGGAGGAGGTAGAGGCTGCATCTCCTTTACTGAAGCCCTGGTCGACAGTCGTCCTCCCATAGCCACGATCAACCTAAAGAGATATTGGAGAAGAGAGAGAGAAAGATTTCGTTGGTGTACAAAGACAAGCTCCAACGTCGGCCAGTGGAGATGAGTTACTCTCAATGATAGTCGGAGGGGAGAGAGAGAGAGAGAGAGAGAGAGAGAGAGAGAGAGAGAGAGAGATCAATCCTCAGATCTGATCACCTACTGTGGATGGAGGCGTCTGGAAATGAGAAATGAGTCAAATGGAAAACCCTACACAATGCTATACTTATATATATATAAAGGGTATTTTAGTAATTTTAATATTCGGTTCGGTTCGGGTTTGGGTATCGGTTCGGATATCAGCTGAACCATAATCGAACCGAAACCCGTTCGGTTATCCTACATGCCAACCATACCCGTACCCACGGGGAAAATTTCGGTTATGGTTCAGGGAAAATTTCGGTTATCGGTTCGGGTACCCATCGGTTTGGTTCAAATTGCCATCCCTAGTTTTCTTGTGAACCATTATAGATAACTTCGGTAAAAACACGTAAATAGTAACTTCTTTTCTACTTTATAAGTTGTTAAAGGAATCTTAAAAATAGTCCTGGAATCTTCTATTTTAAATTTGGGTTTATGTAGGATGATGCTAGGGCTGTAAATGAACTGAGCCGTTCGCGAACTATTCGAGGTTCGGTTCGGTAAGGGTTCGTTCGAATTCGATTCGTCTACTAAACGAGCCGAACTTGAACCTCAATTTTAGGCTCGTTCAATAAACGAGCCGAACCTGAGCTAGACAGTATTCGGCTCGGTTAGGCTCGCGAACCTGGGACCAAAATGTAAATATTTATTAGTTTTGGGGTATACTTGTAATTATTACATAGTTTAAGGTATATGTGTAAATTATCCTTTATATTTTTTCTTTAGTGCTCGGTACCCAAAGAACGTGAATAGCTAGGGTTTCTATTTCATCTTTTCCCATCCCTCCCCTCTCCGCTGCCTCTTCTCAACTCTAATCCTCCCGCCTCTCAACTCCAATCCTTTGCAGACGTCACGCCACCGCCTTTCTTTGTCGTTTCCTCTCTGATTCCTCCTCTCAAGCCTCGTCGCGATCCTCTCACCGGTTTACTGTATCTTTTCTTCAACACGATCAGCTCCCCGTTGCTACGATCTACCCTTCTTCTCTATCGCCGTCGCCGCCTCTTCGTCCTCGGCATCGCACATCTTTGTCTCTCTCTCTCTCTCTCTCTCTCTCTCTCCATATAACTGTCCATATAAACGAATATATAGATCAGAATGTACTGTAACGCCCCCATTTTCGGGTACGTTAAATAAACATTTCATTGATAAAATCGAATGGAGTCTGGCTCATTATTACATCGTAATTCCCATCAGAGTGCTTTCATTACATAAAGGAAAGGAAAACTAGGGTTCCTAACTACAACTCCGCCTGCTCCTCCATTCTAGCCAGCTCCTCAGCTACAAAATCCTCCAAGGTGTACTGTTTATCTTGATTATCTACAAAGTCTGACACATTATACCGGCGTCGCCACCAATATAATATGTCAGGATCACCAAAGGCAACACCGTGAGCTTACAAAGCTCAATAGAATAAACCCTACCCACTAACCCTTAACTTACACATAGCAAGTCACGTATAACAGCAGTGAATCATACAGATAATGATATCTACGCAGTACGTGTTTATTCAACAGCTATTAACAATAACACATCCGCATTTTCTTTCTAACGTTCGTTGGTTTTCGAAATATCAGAATTTCTCATACGCAACATTTCATTTCTCAAATTAACATTTTGAAAATCGTTAAGTAACCAGAAATTCACATAGACAATTACACAAGCTCATTCAACAACATGGCTAGCAATTACACATCCACATTCGAAATCTTATTAGCGTTGGTGTCATGCCTTTTCGTGTTTCTCCCACGCGACTCATTGTAGACCGTGTCATCCTTTTCACTTTTACAAAAATTACAATTTCCAACGTTTCTTTCGCAAATTGCTACTAATGAGGCTACCAAGTCCGGCTCCATTAGTAACACACACGATGGCTACCAAGTCCGGCCATATCATGGTTTTCAAAATCCATTCTCTTTCAAATCTTGCATTGATTCCTTTTTGCTGAGAATCACGCCATATTTCCACATGAGACTACCACGTCCGGCCCCATTGGAAATCTTCGCAATGAGCTACCAAGTCCGGCTACATTACGGTTTTCACAAACACTTACATAATGACTACCAAGTCCGGTCATTATGTAATTTCAAAATATTTTCCGCATGTTAATCCCATCTCTTCTTTAACCACACCCTAGGTGTCATGTTTCTAATCCCTCGGTTTTCGTGTCTCGTTTGCATGCAATGACTCCGCGGTAGTTCTTTTCACACTTTAAGAAATTTTGAATCTAACTAACAAGGTCATCCAACTCTATAGTCACTATCATGCTCATATTATCACATAATCATGCTCAATCACATTCAAGCATAACGCCACATGTACGGACGCCTTTGGAGTGATAAATCACTTATGCTTTACTCAACAACCACTAGTAATGTAAGTAAACATGTAATCATGCTCATATCATCTTAAGATCAAAATACAATCCCTTCAGCTTAATCCAAAATCATGCTTCCTTAAGTTCAAAACAGCATATGTTTATTGAGCGTTTCTAACGTTATGCTAATCATGCCATGGTTAGCCAAGATAACAACTTATAAACATTTCTAGTCATGCTTAAGGAAAGTAGATAAGGTAATCTACGTAATCATACTATTGTTGATACTTAGGAAAATGAGTCGAGATTAATCTATCTATAAACACCATTATCTATATTTTAAAGCAAACACATCTCGAATTATATTTAGAGTTCGAAAGTATGGAAAAATCGACATATACTTAGATTGTAAGACGTAAGGAGTATTCTACGTATATTTAGGATTCGAAGGTATAGAATAATCTACATTTCAAGAGTAAACATAATTCTAATTATAATTAAGGGAAATAGATATGGAAATCTACATTCTTTTCAACATACGCATATCATACATTATATTTAGAGTTTAGAAAGCATAGGTAAAATCTACATATACTTAGAGTGTAGAAGGTGTAGGAAGATCCTACCTTGATCCGAAACTAGTCGGGGCCGAATAAGCTAATTGGAAATCCTACGGGCAGTGAAACTCTCGATTCTAGACCGAACTTTGGATGGCAGTAACTCGGTCAATATTTGGCCGAATACGATCGTTCTTGAGTTGAAATCGAAGCTCTAGAAGTGCTCTACAACTTTTGTGAAGGAAGTTGATCCTAGAAAGTACTTTAGGTGGGGAAATATGGGGATAAAGAAATGGACAGTTTGCTGTCTGGAAACTGAAAATCCGAATTTTTTGCTGAACTTCGGATGTCGATATCTTTGTCGTTCCTTGACCGATTAGGGTGGTTCTTGGATCTAACTTGAAGAGCTCGAAGTGCTCTACATATTTTCCGGAGGAAGTTTATCCTAGAAACCACTTTAAACAGGAGAACATTGAGGTTTTGTGAATGGCAGTAAGCTGCCTGGAAAAACAGAAATGGTTTCTAGAGAGAAGTTGGAGCAATGCTTGAAGGTGTGAGTTCAAGGCATGAATGGCTTGCTATTTATAGGCCAAGGGCTCTCCCTCTCTCTCTCCCTCTCTCCCTCATCCGAAATCTCTCTCTCTCTCCTATCTTTGATTTTTTTTCTTATTTAAACACATGAAAGACTAGATTTTGTACCTTGGGAAGATTTGATGGTACTTGGATGGTGTGAGGTGTTGGCCAAAGGACCATGACTAAGCTTAGGAGTACATTTGCACACATCACTCTCTCTCTCTCCCTCTCTCTCTCTCTCTCTCTTCATGGTACAATGTACATAAGTACATAGGTGGAAGATTACAAGGATTTTTCTTGTTCTTTCTAGGACAAGTGTAGGTGATTCTAAGGGCTTCCTAGTCTAGTCTAGTACTTGAAAGAATAAGAAATGGTGATATGGTTGTCCTTAGATATACAAGAGCAAGAAAGACTAGATTTTTTTGTACTAGGATTGTGTGAGGTGTTGGCCAAAGGACCATGACTAGGCTTAGGAGTACACTTGCACACATCACTCTCTCTCCCTCCCTCTCATCCGAAATTTCTCTCCCTCTCTCTCTCTCTCTCTCTCTTTCCATGGTACAATGTACATAAGTACATAGGTGGAAAGGTTTGCAAGATTTTCTTTCCAATCTAGGACAAGTCTAGGTTATTCTATTGGGGCTTTGGTCTAATCTAGTCCTTTGAAAGAGTAAGATATTAGATTTGATTGTCCTTTGGAGTGAAAGAGTAGGAAAACCCTAGATTGTGTAGTACATTGATGAGGTAGGAAGTGATCTAAACTAGTTTGACTAGACATGGTGAGGTACACTTGCACACACATCACTCTCCCTCTTTCCTCTCAATCGGCCATATCTCTCTCTCTCCCTCCCATCTCTCTCGGCCTCTCTCTCTCTCTCTCTCTCTCTCCTTCTCCCTCTCCCTCTCCCCTTTGGTACAAGGTACACACATAAACAATTAAGGGAGGACAAAGGTCTAAGAAAGAGTAAGGATTTGGTGGAAAATCTTGTAAGGCAATCTAGTACCCTAAATCTTTCTCATGTCATCCTATCTTTCTTCTTCCATAAGTACATGTACTTATAATTATATAGAACTAGGGTTTGGTAGGAGAAAGATTAAACAAGGTACAACCATATATCTTTTGCTCTCCTATCTCTCTTATCTCTCTCGGCTCTCTCCCCTCTCTCTCCTCTCCCGAATTCTCTCTCTCTCTCTCTCTCTCTCTCCCTTGATTAGTTTAGGAATATCTAAGGATGACTAACCTTAAAGGACAATTGTACTACATGACCCTATTCTAGATTTTTAGATCAAAATTCCTATTAGAATAATCCTAAATGCCACATATGTACTTATAAGCTATATTCTAGGACTTAGAATCTTAGGATGACATATAATATCTAATACTTTAAGTAAATAGGTACATATCATATCTTGTAAGTAATTAACTAAAATAAACCTAGTACTAGGTAATATTAAAACTAGGATTTTGTAGAAGACAATCCAAGAGTACATCATCCTTCCTTCTCTCTCCTATCTCTCTCTCTCTCTCTCCCTCTCTCTCTCACTCGGCCTTTCTTCTCTCTTTCCTCTCTCGGATTCTCTCTCTCTCTCTCTTCCTCTCTCTCTCTCTCCCTCTCTCTCTCTTTGGTACAAAGTACATATATATATGTATAAGGATGAAAGGACAAAGGTTGATAGATTGACTAAGGAAGAGTAAGGATTTGGTTGTAAGGTTGTAAGACAATCTAGTACCTCATATCTATCTTATGTCATCCCATCTCTCTTCTTCCATAGGTACATGCACTTATATAGATATAGAACTAGGGTTTGGTGGAAGGAAAGATCAAGAAGTACAAGCATATCTATCTCTCTCTCTCTCTCTATCTCTCTCTCCCTCTCGGCTCCCTCTCTCCTCTCCCTCTCTCGGCTCTCTCTCTCCTCCTCCCTTGTACTATCTATATATATAAGTATATATAATCCTAAGATCATATAAGTACATAAGTACTAATAAACTAATAGGATATGGAAGTACAAAGGAATTAATAAACTAAGGGGGTTTTGGAAGAATAAGGATTTGCCTATTAAACAATTCAATATAACACATGTGTTCTTTCTTAATATTAAATAGGAGTAGGTGTACTAGTGTCCTATTATAATATTTAGGCATGTACTAGAAGACCTAGGTAGATATCTAGTCAAAATTCTATATTAAACTAATCCAATTTGACACATGTACTACTAGAATATAATATAAGGTACTTAGAGAATCCTAGGGTATTAAAATACTAGGTACCATTCTAATTCTTTAATTAGGGAATCTCATGGGAAATCTAGATATTGAATTAACTAATATATCTTAGTACTAGTCTATTATCCAATGGGTAATAATTCTCTTAACATTTATGGACCAATGGATATAAGATCAAAGGTTGACTTTGGTCAAAAGGGCTCGTTTAGGGTTCAAGGGTTCAAACGGTTCAAGGAAGTTCAAAAGGTCTAACGAAGTTCAAAAGGTCTTCCTAGGGTTTGGGAGAAGCAACTAGATGAATTGCTAGATAGGGTTTCTCAAAGATTGGTTAAAATCTAACTAGTCTTGCTAAGTAGGATTTCTCGCCAAGAATATAATCTTAAGGCTTACTAGCACACTTGTCTTTAGAAAATGACTGTATTGACTGTCGTGACGAAATTTTTGTAATCTTGAATATAGTAACGACGGATTTTTGGGATGTTAAAAGGATTTTTAAATGGAATCCAAGTAATAAAAATAAAATTCAAATTTTTAGTGAAATTTTTATTTATTAAAAATCCGGGTCGTTACAACCTATCCCCCTTAAAATAATTTCGTCCTCGAAATTGGTGCGTGGCTACGGATTGGACCTTGTCACCATACCGGCCTTGGAATCGTCATCTAGCCCCCTTAAAAAGAAGCAGGTTACCATCAATCCTCTGAGGTGATCATCTTTGCCAATCGTCAGATATCGTCGACTCGTAACTTCCGTAGACTAGGTTGATGGCTATTCTCCTTCCTAGAGCGACGGTAGGTTTAAGAGCGATCTTAGGGGTTCAGTTCCTAGCCCTATATGCAAGCGATAAATAGTTTAGGATCAGTAACAACTTAGGGTGTACCACTGAGTTTGAGTCGTTTGGCCATCAACGTCGGGTCACAAAGGATACCCAAGATTACGCCACTCTTGTTTAATAAGTGTTGTGAGGATGTCGATTTCTATTGAGTTTTGAGAGAAGCAACGTAGTTGAAAAATGGTACGGATACGACTAGCGGATTAAGATGTGCTTCCCATAAATAGGAAAAAGTACAACAGAACGCATAGAGTTCTACTACAAAGAGAATTTATACCACAGTGGGCAGACATAAGGACAGGTGTGCGTACACGAACAGTGATCAAGATAGACTGCTGCAGGCAAGCGGTTTTAAAACTTCGAGATAAAATAAGATTAACATCTTACTCGCCCAAAGGCATAATCGGATACAAGGAAAAGAAAAAATAGATAACATTGGCTACGGTGCCACTGCCATGCCTCGTGCGCGCCGGGATATCGATCCTACCATCTATCCTCGAAAGCTTGGAGCAAAAGACGTTCGTATTCCGTTACGAACGTTGTGAGTGCGGCGGCCACTACGAGAGCCCAGTACCAGAAGGTGTTGAGACGGTTGTTCCTATCGAACCACCGTTGCACGCCTATTGTAAGCACCGCACAAAACAAAATGAAGATGAAGGGTTGCATCCGTAGAGTTCGGATTGTCATGGTGAGTTCGGCTCGCTCAATTTCTCGGAACGCGGCGTCTTCCGGAAATCCTCGTCGTCGGATTTCCATGGCGGGGTAGTGATGTGGAGGGGTTAAGATAGTGGGAGAGATGAAAAGATGAAGAGATGGGAAGAGGGGGTATTTATAGGGTCGGGTGAGGGGTGTGGTGGAGGGAAAGATTTGAATTTGAAATTTAAAATTTTGGAGTTTGAAATTTAAAATTTTGGAGTTTGAAATTTGGAGTTTGGAGGGAGCGGTTTGCCGGGCCGAATGGGGTTGTGCTCGGCACTCGGTGCTAGAGGCGTGGGGAAATATATATCCAAGAGCGGCTCCCCAACGGACTAGTAAATGAAAATTGCTTAACGGGTAGTGTGTGACAGTACCCTTTTTAATAAAAGCAAGCTTTTCATAGATAAGCAGAAAATTACATTTATAAGCATAGAGTTTTACTACAAAAGACAAGTTAAGACATAAGATTCTTCCTAGTATAAGTTGGAACGATCCTACCTACTCCTACGTGGTCTGATTTGTCTTAGGGTGCCACATGTGCGACTACGACTCTCGGGATCTTATCCTAAGATTATTCTACTGGCGAGGTGGGAATCACGTGCGGATAGGGATAAGAATTAAGATACAAGTATGCACGTAAATAATGATCAAGTACTAAAAACAGCATATAAGGACACTGTAGACACCCCAATTTGGACTTTTCAAAATTCCTTGACTCGTGGCCCGGAGGCTCCCCGATGATGACTTTGGATTGAAACAAGCCTGGTATCGATCGGAACATTGCTCCTTGGAAGATTGAAGAAGGATTAAAAATGGTAAAAGGGCATTTTCAAGCGCTTGGGAGCAATCCCAAGCGCTCAAAACTGTTTCACAAAACCTCTGGCCTGGCTCTTTCTCGAGCGCTCGAGAGTGAGGTCCCAAGCGCTCGGGAGTGATCCCAAGCGCTCGAGACTTTTCTGTTGCCCAATGGATGGTAGTATCACCCACTCACATTGCAAAATCATCATTACAGCCACCTTGAGCTCGCCGATGGCTCAGTCCACACTCAACCTCTGGTAGGAAGATTTTCAGGCCAAAGATTTACCTATTTAAAAAATGTTTTATCAAAACCATTTGATTTTCAAAAACCATTTGATGTTTTGCCTATAAATATGGCTGGTCTTCAGCTAGAAAGGGACCACGAAATTTTCACTCTACCAGACCACCCATCCTCTGCTCTCTCACTCTCTCACTCTCTCTAGCTCAAGACTAAAAATCTCCAAACTATTCTTCTAAACTTCAAAGGCTTGGCAAATTACCAAGGAAAAGGGCAAGAAATCCAGAATACCCTTCTGATCTCTTGTACTCTCCTCTCTTCATCCACATTTCAAAGCTACACCAAGGAGCAAGGTTCAAGGAAAAGGTAAAACTTTACCTTTGGTCACAACTAAAGGGCTGTTCATCCCTCTCTGAGGGGGGGTCTCTCAGCCTGACCCAGTCTTCAATACTGGGTGCATGGTTGGGAGACCCTAGTGTAAAAACAAGAGCAATGGGATACAAAAATGCTTTCATAAAACCCTTACTGGACACACTCCCAAGCGCTCGAGAGTCTTCTGGAGCGCTCGGGACTGGTCCAAGTCTCATGCTTGCCCCTTTGTCACATGGCAGGTTGGGAACGAGGCGTAATATAAAAAGAATTGGTTTCATTTTGGCATGCATGCACAGAAAATGGTTTTCCCCTAAGAACAGAAACATTTCCTCACAGGTTTTCATGTGTGAACAAGACTGCCTTCTTTCAAAATTATAAGATGTTCTCCTCTTGGGAAACATCAAAACAAGGGTATTTTTCATGCCAAATCAGAACCATTTCCTGTTTGAGGGCAAGCTGACATGGAGCTCACTCCCAAGCGCTCCGAACCGTTCCAGAGCGCTCGGGAGTGCATGCATGCCATTGCTTCCCATTTCCCAGTCTGCTGTGTTATCTGGTCTCTGCATGCATTGGTGTGGCCTGTTGCTCTTTTAAATTCGTAGATTTAGCCTTGTTAAGGTAGGGATGCAAGATCTGAAAGGTTGAGGGTTCATCCCACCCTTTCAAATCCTCTGCTGAGCCAGTAATGTATGTAGAAGCTCTTCAGTTTCCAGTTTTTAGCATTGTATCCTGTCTATGCTAACAAATTTTGCAGGTTCAGAGTGTCAGAACTCCCAAGCGCTCGGGACTGTTCCCGAGCGCTCGAGAGTGAAGTCAGTGGCAGTCTCCAATTTTCTGTCATTAGTGCATTTGCTCACCGTCACTCCATCATTTCACTTCCCCTTGTACAAAATGCACGTGCATGCACTTCTTACCTGTTATAAACTGTGGATACTTGCTAAATGATCTAATGAAACAAAACCCCTTTGAAAAATCCCACAAACGTTTAGTAGAGACCGATTTCGAATCGGGCGAGGGGGGTGCCGTAAAACCCTTCCCCCCTCGTAATGTGGCTTCCGAACCCTTGAAACTGATCTCTGGTTTTCAAATTCAAATCAAACGGTTTTCCAAACAAAACGGTTTCTCGGGTGATATACCGCAAATCCGGGTGGCGACTCTTCAAACTCTTCAAACGGTATTTTCTCTTCAAACGCGGCGGAAAAACACCGAAAACAATCACCCTTTTTGTTTTTTTTTGTTTTTTTGTTTTTTCTCGGGCAGGTAGCCCACAGTGGCGACTCTGCTGGGGACCGGGTTTAATTAATACTTGAGAAAAAAATGGGTTGTTGATAAAATGGCCTGTTTTCCTTGATTATCAATTAAACTTGTGAGCCAAGCTTGAAAAAAAACGTTTGTGGGATTTTCAAAAGGGATTTTGTTTCATTGTCTATTTCTTGTATATATATCTTGTGCAATCTCGCTGTTGTGTTTCGGCAATCCTACCCGGCTTGCCGGTGATGGGGAATCCCGGAATGCTCAGCAACCCTCGACCGTGATGAGTCATCTCTACCGTTTGTACCATTATTGGGTGTACGCTCAATAGTGGGAGGTATACTTTGACTCTAGTCCGGGGAACCCTCTTCAAAGCCAAAACCAGCCTCTATACGTGTTTAGAAAGCAATAGAACCTTCCAAACTAGGACAGGGACCTGCAGGGTAGGATTACATGCTATATCCTGCCTACATGTTACTGCTTTCTGCATCTCACCATGCGTCTCATCCATGTCATGCCGTCATGCTGTCCGTTCATTTTTGAGTCCTGCACTTTCGCTCGCACGGTCTGCAGAAGGTTGCCGAGGCCCGATGATGAGTCGTGCACTCTGGTGTACGTTGTCTAAACTACATGAGTCCTTAGAACAAGGAGACTTTGGGAAATCAGGATGTTACTAAGTCCTTGACGAATGCCTAATCGAAATTTCAACGGAGAATAAGGAATAACAAAGGAACCGGCGCCGTGATGCCACTTTACTTACACCACGCTGGCTAATGGCATCATGTCACTGACACCACGATGGTTGGGGTATCACGCCGTCTATACTAAGTTATTTCGAGTTCAAAATTGAGACTTCGAATGAGGACTAGTTGAATACTTAGTTCATTTTGACATCTCTTAGAATTTGTCGTTCTAAACAAAGGATACACCCTAAAAGAAATTCTGAGGAATCAGGCAACCTTCGAAAGACCGTAATCTTATCACCCTTGCACATCGCACCTTGCATCTTACGCTTGCTTTCGTGTCTCATATAGAACTCTTAGACTCGCTCGCGCGGCTTGTTTAGGATTGCCTGGACCAATGATGAGTCGTGCTTTTTAAAGGCACGTTGTTGAAATTAATTAGTCCTTGGAATGACGAGGTTTTGGGGATATCAAAGTTCATTAAGTCTGCATTAACAAAACAATTAGGCTACAATGTCGTGATACCCACACCACCCAGGTTATAGTGCGAAGTCACTTTACACTGCTTAGGCTAATGGCGCCATGCCACTTACGCCGCCCCGGTTACGGTATCATGTCATTTACGCTAAACGGTTTTTGAAACCAAAACAGAAATTTTGAGTGAAAAATGTTGAAGGCTTAATTTCTCTTGATGTCTCTCAAGTCTTGTCATTCCTTATCAAAGGATACACATTCAAAAGAATCTCTGAGGACTAGGGCAATCCTTCATAGGATGTTATTTCTTGAGTCAGGGTCTAGGAGACCATAAATCCATGGAGTTTGGGATACCTCTGGTGTTCGCCGTGCCCGAACGGCTCCCTCTAGTTTAGCCTTAGGTTCATCTTCCAGCAGTCTTATTGCTCTGTCTCGGATGGTCTTAGATAAGGAGATTGGCTCTGATTCCCAACGTGCGGAATTTAACTTGCCTGACACCGACTTACTCGTGACTGTTGAAACTTTCCGTAAAGTGCGATCCCTTGAGTCGACGATGACAACACGTCAATTACAACTCTTTTATTCAATACAGATTTTTTTCAATAAATCATAACAGGGGCACATTCTGAGTTCGCTTTTTGCTTTACTGTCAGCATTGGGCCACCCATCCTACAACGAAACCATACCCTCATAAACTCAGAATTTGTGGGAAGATATGGAACAGCCGGTGGAAAATTTGAATGAGGAACATCTGAACGGGGGACAGCCAGCACGGATTCTGAACGAGTTGGATCAAATTCGAACCTCTATCCGACAGATGGGTGAACGAACAGACAACCAGATTACCCAGTTGATGCTTATGATAATCGGGGTTGCCACACGATTTCCACCTCCACAAAACCCAGAAACACCCCTCGAAAATAATCATGAACCACCTTCTGAACCAAACTCCCAAAGCCAAGAAATGGCCACCATCGAAGCCAAATTATCCCAACTTGAGCTGTCCTTGGCCAGAAGCGAAAGAATCACCTCAATTGGTTTCGACATCGACGAACTCTGTCTTTTCCCGAATGCCAAACTACCCAGGAAATTCAAGCCAATCGACTTCGCTAAGTTTGACGGAACCGGTGATCCAAAAGCACACTTGACCAGTTACATTGGGGCACTTTCCGTGTGGGGCTTGGAGAAAGACGCCATGGCCCAAATGTTTTCTCAAACACTGGTTGGACATGCCTTGCGCTGGTTCACTACCTTGGAAGTGACAAAGAAGAAATCTTGGGAAGACATCTGTGAGGCTTTCGTGGCCCAGTTTAACTATAACATCCAACTTGAGGTCACCACTCGAGAGTTGGAATCAATAAAGATGGAACCGAAGGAGTCTTTTATGGATTTTGTTCAAAGATGGAGAGCAAAGGCTGTTCAGATGAAGGACAAACCCTCGGAGAAAGATCAAATTCGGATGATTGTCCGAAACCTCCAGCCCGCACTTGCCAGGCACATGATCCTAGCTCAAGCCTCTTCCAACTTCAAGACATTCTTCGAAATAGGCCTGGCCGTCGAAGAAGCTGTTCAGTTGGGCGTCCTCGAAAATGCTGATTCCTTCCCAGAGACAGAAAATGTAGACCTCGACAGCAGCAACATGTTGTATGGTTACACCGACTTGCCATCTAACCCTACACATACCGACCATGTCCGGACTGAGCCCGTTAGCCAGATCGCTGCTCAAGCCACCAAGCCTAAACAACCTCGTCTCTTTTCCCAGTTTCCCGTACCACTATCCATGGTATTCGAAAGACTGGTCGAAAGCAGAACCATCAAGCCACTCCTGCCAACTCCCCTACCTCAAAAGCTCCCAGCCTACCACAACCCAAACGACTTCTGCGCATTCCATCAAATGCCCGGTCACGCTACCAATGACTGTCACCGTCTCCGTCACAAGATCCAAGACTTAATCGACGACGGAACCATCCCAGTACCGGACCTCAGATCTGGAGGAGGATTTTGAGTGCAGTCCGTGAATGGAATTTCTCACGAGTTTGGAAAGCTTTTAGTCGAGTCTTTGCCTTTCAATTTCGAGTCAGTTTGTGCTTTGCGTCTTTCATGCTTTCGAATCTGTAGTCAAAAAAGAAAAACCAAAAAGAGAGTCAGTTTCGTAGGTCTGAACTACGTTATGACCTGATTCCTTTGCAAGAAGGATACGTAGGCAGCCTTGTCCCGAGGCTCGGTCATGTTCATTCGAGTCGATCCCAAGATTCGGTCACAATCTTTCGAGTCAATCCTTTGTCGGTTCGTCCCGTCTTTTGATGTCAAATCTCTTGAGTCGAAATTGTGATAATAAACTCACGTTTTGTGATAATCCCTTAACTTAGAATCGTTTTTCACCATCAAAACACGAGATACTTTGCCCTCTGAAGAAGAAGAATTTCATGGGACCACTCCCTGGTGCCGTCAAGAAGCAACGCCTTGGCCCAAGAAAAAGCTCGCTAGATCAAAACCTCAAAACGTGATCTAGGCAAAAGTTAGAGCACACAAATCTCTTAAACTGCATCTAGGATCCAGTTATCAAGTTGTGCAATTCAAAATGAAGAAAGGCATTCTTTTCTTTTATCACACGCTTGAAGATATATATCCATTGATACCCCCCCCCTTGAGCCTAAATCAATTTCTTTGAAACAACCCAGCTAGGCAGCTATCCCCCACACTGGGGTGAAATAAAGAAGACGAAAGTGCCAGACGCCTGACCATCATCGGCGTGTCGGGATTCAAAGTGCAAAAGTGCCAAATGCATACGCACATTGTAATGCAAAACATTGAGGAAAGATTAGAAGAAACTCAAAGATCAACTAAGGTACCAAACGCATCGGCACATCAAAAGAGCGAAGCAAAGCAAATGGAAGAAGGCACCCATCAAAAGCAAAAAGGGCACAAAAACATTCAAGATGGCTGCTAGCTCTCGAAACCCAAAGAATGAAAATTTTTGAGCTTTTTATCCTTTCTTTGTTAAACCAAACCTTGGCCGCGTTACAACCCGAATAAAGTCCTGTCAGATTGAAGAGCACAACTTGATAATAAAAATCCTGGGCAATAGAAGAAAACAAGCAGGAGCGCCAAGGCGTTTTGAGAATATTGCAAAAATCTCAACCTGGGGCATGATTCTTGATAAACGTCCTCGTGTTTTGCTAAAACAATTTCAAAACCAAATGAGAAAATCATCAAAACATGATTTTATCATGACAATTTCAAACATTAAATTCTCAAATAAATCAAGCTCCTCGTCCGGTCGCATCAAAACTCCTCGTCCAGTCAAGATCTTCGTTAAGAGTCAGTCTTCTGATAATAGATCTTTCTTATCCTTTGAGTCGTCTGGACCTTGTCCAAATTCATGCAAGGTCATTTCCGGTCGTCGTTAAAGTCCCAACTCGTGAGAGAAACTCCAATACGTGGAAGAACCTGCACTTGTACTCATGACAAAACAGGTTGCCAGTGGAAAAGGATCAGAACGAAGAATTGTCACTCACAGGGGCACACCAGCCCGATGCCGTCAATCACTGCAAGCCTACAGCCGACCTCAAGACAGGGGCATGCGTGCTCAAGGCTCAAACCCTGATCAAAGTCAACCTCAAGCCAGCTTCAACACAAGCCCTGGCTCCAGCTCAAACCCAACTTCCATCCGAAAGACAGATTCGTCCCGGTTCCCAAAAATACCATCTCGCTGACCAAAAACAGTAAAACAGAAAGGGTACTCGGACATGTCCATTGTTGTTTTTCAAAACTAAAAATCATCAGTGTTGTCAAAAGTCGAAACACGGGTCTCACTTTCTAACCTCGACCCCCCCCCCCCCCCCACGGTCGCCTTCTTCCTTCATATTCGTCAACATGACTGCACATCTCTTGCCATAGATTTGGCATTGTCCTAAGGGACACCCTTCAATCATCCGCTGCCATAGATTTGGCACCTTTCATATTCTGCCATAGATTTGGCGATGTCCTGAGAGACACCCTTTAATTTCAGATTCAAGCTTCCTTCAAAATTCAAGCTTCTTCTAAAAATTCAAGCTTTTCAGATTCAAGCTTCCTTCAAAATTCAAGCTTCTTCCAAAAATTCAAGCTTCTTCCAAAAATTCAAGCTTTTCAGATTCAAGCTTCCTTCAAAATTCAAGCTTCCTTCAAAATTCAAGCTTCCTCCAAAATTCAAGCTTCTTCCAAAAATTCAAGCTTCCTTCAAAATTCAAGCTTCTTCCAAAAATTCAAGCTTTTCAGATTCAAGCTTCCTTCAAAATTCAAGCTTCTTCTAAAAATTCAAGCTTTTCAGATTCAAGCTTCCTTCGGCACCCTTCATCTCGGTTTTCTCCAGGTCATCCGCCGCCATAGATTTGGCACCCATCTTGTCTGCCATAGATTTGGCACCCCCCTTCCGCCGCCATAGATTTGGCACTGTCCTGGAGGACACCTTTCCATCATTTGCTTGCGTGTCTGCATGTCTACATGTTCGCATTTGCCCCAAAGAACTACGCTGGTCTGATCCTTGCAGAAAAGGGTACGTAGGCAGTCTGAAAAGACGCGACCACATGCATCAAATGTTTGTGTCTTTACTTGCATTTGATTTTGAATTGAGGATTTGATCTGGCTCGAATTGGGCTGTCTCAATCTTTGGACGGCACTCGTATCTAGATATGATGCTGAGCGTCGCCCAAAGAGGGGCAACTGTAGACACCCCAATTTGGACTTTTCAAAATTCCTTGACTCGTGGCCCGGAGGCTCCCCGATGATGACTTTGGATTGAAACAAGCCTGGTATCGATCGGAACATTGCTCCTTGGAAGATTGAAGAAGGATTAAAAATGGTAAAAGGGCATTTTCAAGCGCTTGGGAGCAATCCCAAGCGCTCAAAACTGTTTCACAAAACCTCTGGCCTGGCTCTTTCTCGAGCGCTCGAGAGTGAGGTCCCAAGCGCTCGGGAGTGATCCCAAGCGCTCGAGACTTTTCTGTTGCCCAATGGATGGTAGTATCACCCACTCACATTGCAAAATCATCATTACAGCCACCTTGAGCTCGCCGATGGCTCAGTCCACACTCAACCTCTGGTAGGAAGATTTTCAGGCCAAAGATTTACCTATTTAAAAAATGTTTTATCAAAACCATTTGATTTTCAAAAACCATTTGATGTTTTGCCTATAAATATGGCTGGTCTTCAGCTAGAAAGGGACCACAAAATTTTCACTCTACCAGACCACCCATCCTCTGCTCTCTCACTCTCTCTTTCTCTAGCTCAAGACTAAAAATCTCCAAACTATTCTTCTAAACTTCAAAGGCTTGGCAAATTACCAAGGAAAAGGGCAAGAAATCCAGAATACCCTTCTGATCTCTTGCACTCTCCTCTCTTCATCCACATTTCAAAGCTACACCAAGGAGCAAGGTTCAAGGAAAAGGTAAAACTTTACCTTTGGTCACAACTAAAGGGCTGTTCATCCCTCTCTGAGGGGGGGTCTCTCAGCCTGACCCAGTCTTCAATACTGGGTGCATGGTTGAGAGACCCTAGTGTAAAAACAAGAGCAATGGGACACAAAAATACTTTCATAAAACCCTTACTGGACACACTCCCAAGCGCTCGAGAGTCTTCTGGAGCGCTCGGGACTGGTCCAAGTCTCATGCTTGCCCCTTTGTCACATGGCAGGTTGGGAACGAGGCGTAATATAAAAAGAATTGGTTTCATTTTGGCATGCATGCACAGAAAATGGTTTTCCCCTAAGAACAGAAACATTTCCTCACAGGTTTTCATGTGTGAACAAGACTGCCTTCTTTCAAAATTAAAAGATGTTCTCCTCTTGGGAAACATCAAAACAAGGGTATTTTTCATGCCAAATCAAAACCATTTCCTGTTTGAGGGCAAGCTGACATGGAGCTCACTCCCAAGCGCTCCGAACCGTTCCAGAGCGCTCGGGAGTGCATGCATGCCATTGCTTCCCATTTCCCAGTCTGTTGTGTTATCTGGTCTCTGCATGCATTGGTGTGGCCTGTTGCTCTTTTAAATTCGTAGATTTAGCCTTGTTAAGGCAGGGATGCAAGATCTGAAAGGTTGAGGGTTCATCCCACCCTTTCAAATCCTCTGCTGAGCCAGTAATGTATGTAGAAGCTCATCAGTTTCCAGTTTTTAGCATTGTATCCTGTCTATGCTAACAAATTTTGCAGGTTCAGAGTGTCAGAACTCCCAAGCGCTCGGGACTGTTCCCGAGCGCTCGAGAGTGAAGTCAGTGGCAGTCTCCAATTTTCTGTCATTAGTGCATTTGCTCACCGTCACTCCATCATTTCACTTCCCCTTGTACAAAATGCACGTGCATGCACTTCTTACCTGTTATAAACTGTGGATACTTGCTAAATGATCTAATGAAACAAAACCTCTTTGAAAAATCCCACAAACGTTTAGTAGAGACCGATTTCGAATCGGGCGAGGGGGGTGCCGTAAAACCCTTCCCCCCTCGTAACGTGGCTTCCGAACCCTTGAAACTGATCTCTGGTTTTCAAATTCAAATCAAACGGTTTTCCAAACAAAACGGTTTCTCGGGTGATATACCGCAAATCCGGGTGGCGACTCTTCAAACTCTTCAAATGGTATTTTCTCTTCAAACGCGGCGGAAAAACACCGAAAACAATCACCCTTTTGTTTTTGTTTTTGTTTTTTTTTTCTCGGGCAGGTAGCCCACAGACACGTAGTAACGAAATAAGGTTTTTATTATTAGGCATAGCAATAGTACTACAACTTAGGAAACATTAATCAAGCAACGGTGATCCTACATCCCGAAGGATTACATCTGTTGCTAGGTTTACATAAGGTGTGCCTAATTGGCGTCCTCGGCTTCTGGGGTCTCGTCTTTTTCGAGATCCCTTTCACTTGACAGGTTTTCCTCCTAAGTTACTTTGATGGCATCCTTATCGTCATTGACTTCTTCCTCCTTAACTCCAACCTCAAGGTTTTCCATTGGGGGTAGGGTACCAAAGAACCCATAGAAGGTATACAGGGTTGGGAACATTTCAGGAAACCAAGGGTCTTTCTCAATGGGAATAGGGGTATTCTGCTGTACCCTTGCGAAATCTCGCTTCCGTGAGTATAGCGGCAACAAAGTCAGGGTGCTCCACTAGTTGGGTTGTCATGGTTCCTATGGCGATCTTGAGCTGACGAGCTCCAGTCAACAGGTCGACTAGGTGATCCAAGTGGTTTATCTACAAGGATGGACAGAGTCTAAACCTCAAGTAGTATCATTTTTAAGGCAAGGGTTTTCTTAACTCTAAGGAACTTTGGATTGCTAAGTTCCACATTCGATTTTTGATTTAAGTCATCATCCAACTGTTCGGGAATTCCCAGCTCGGTGGTACTGCCAATTTCCACACCTTGCTTCAATCCGGAGATTGTTTTGACAGAATTCCACCCAATTTGGGACGGTAAACTTAAACTCAATTCACGTTCGTGCAACGGTCAAACTATCTTATGGTTCTACCCATTCTACCCATGGCCGAGTGTTGAGCCTAGAGCTCTGATACCATGTTGTAACGCCCCCATTTTCGGGTACGTTAAATAAACATTTCATTGATAAAATCGAATGGAGTCTGGCTCATTATTACATCGTAATTCCCATCAGAGTGCTTTCATTACATAAAGGAAAGGAAAACTAAGGTTCCTAACTACAACTCCGCCTGCTCCTCTATTCTAGCCAGCTCCTCAGCTCCAAAATCCTCCAAGGCGTACTGTTTATCTTGATTATCTACAAAGTCTGACACATTATACCGGCGTCGCCACCAATATAATATGTCAGGGTCACCAAAGGCAACACCGTGAGCTTACAAAGCTCAATAGAATAAACCCTACCCACTAACCCTTAACTTACACATAGCAAGTCACGTATAACAGCAGTGAATCATACAGATAATGATATCTACGCAGTACGTGTTTATTCAACAGCTATTAACAATAACACGTCCGCATTTTCTTTCTAACGTTCGTCGGTTTTCGAAATATCAGAGTTTCTCATACGCAACGTTTCATTTCTCAAATTAACATTTTGAAAATCGTTAAGTAACCAGAAATTCACATAGACAATTACACAAGCTCATTCAACAACATGGCTAGCAATTACACATCCACATTCGAAATCTTATTAGCGTTGGTGTCATGCCTTTTCGTGTTTCTCCCACGCGACTCATTGTAGACCGTGTCATCCTTTTCACTTTTACAAAAATTACAATTTCCTACGTTTCTTTCGCAAATTGCTACTAATGAGGCTACCAAGTCCGGCTCCATTAGTAACACACACGATGGCTACCAAGTCCGGCCATATCATGGTTTTCAAAATCCATTCTCTTTCAAATCTTGCATTGATTCCTTTTTGCGGAGAATCACGCCATATTTCCACATGAGACTACCACGTCCGGCCCCATTGGAAATCTTCGCAATGAGCTACCAAGTCCGGCTACATTACGGTTTTCACAAACACTTACATAATGACTACCAAGTCCGGTCATTATGTAATTTCAAAATATTTTTCGCATGTTAATCCCATCTCTTCTTTAACCACACCCTAGGTGTCATGTTTCTACTTCCTCGATTTTCGTGTCTCGTTTGCATGCAATGACTCCGTGGTAGTTCTTTTCACACTTTAAGAAATTTTGAATCTAACTAACAAGGTCATCCAACTCTATAGTCACTATCATGCTCATATTCTTACATAATCATGCTCAATCACATTCAAGCATAACGCCACATGTACGGACGCCTTTGGAGTGATAAATCACTTATGCTTTACTCAACAACCACAAGTAATGTAAGTAAACATGTAATCATGCTCATATCATCTTAAGATCAAAATACAATCCCTTCAGCTTAATCCAAAATCATGCTTCCTTAAGTTCAAAACAGCATATGTTTATTGAGCGTTTCTAACGTTATGCTAATCATGCCATGGTTAGCCAAGATAACAACTTATAAACATTTCTAGTCATGCTTAAGGAAAGTAGATAAGGTAATCTACGTAATCATACTATTGTTGATACTTAGGAAAATGAGTCGAGATTAATCTATCTATAAACACCATTATCTATATTTTAAAGCAAACACATCTCGAATTATATTTAGAGTTCGAAAGTATGGAAAAATCGACATAGACTTAGATTGTAAGACGTAAGGAGTATTCTACGTATATTTAGGATTCGAAGGTATAGAATAATCTACATTTCAAGAGTAAACATAATTCTAATTATAATTAAGGGAAATAGATATGGAAATCTACATTCTTTTCAACATACGCATATCATACATTATATTTAGAGTTTAGAAAGCACAGGTAAAATCTACATATACTTAGAGTGTAGAAGGTGTAGGAAGATCCTACCTTGATCCGAAACTAGTCGGGGCCGAATAAGCTAATTGGAAATCCTACGGGCGGTGAAACTCTCGATTCTGGACCGAACTTTGGATGGCAGTAACTCGGTCAATATTTGGCCGAATACGATCGTTCTTGAGTTGAAATCGAAGCTCTAGAAGTGCTCTACAACTTTCGTGAAGGAAGTTGATCCTAGAAAGTACTTTAGGTGGGGAAATATGGGGATAAAGAAATGGACAGTTTGCTGTCTGGAATCTGAAAATCCGAATTTTTTGCTGAACTTCGGATGTCGATATCTTTGTCGTTCCTTGACCGATTAGGGTGGTTCTTGGGTCTAACTTGAAGAGCTCGAAGTGCTCTACAAATTTTCCGGAGGAAGTTTATCCTAGAAACCACTTTAAACAGGAGAACATTGAGGTTTTGTGAAGGGCAGTAAGCTGCCTGGAAAAACAGAAATGGTTTCTAGAGAGAAGTTGGAGCAATGCTTGAAGGTGTGAGTTCAAGGCATGAATGGCTTGCTATTTATAGGCCAAGGGCTCTCTCTCTCTCTCCCTCTCTCCCTCATCAGAAATCTCTCTCTCTCTCTCTCTCTCTCTCTCCTATCTTTGATTTTTTTTCTTATTTAAACACATGAAAGACTAGATTTTGTACCTTGGGAAGATTTGATGGTACTTGGATGGTGTGAGGTGTTGGCCAAAGGACCATGACTAGGCTTAGGAGTACATTTGAATACATCAATCTCTCTCTCTCCCTCTCATCCGAAATCTCTCTCTCCCTCTCATCCGAAATCTCTCTCTCCCTCTCTCTCTCTCTCTCTCTTCATGGTACAATGTACATAAGTACATAGGTGGAAGATTACAAGGATTTTTCTTGTTCTTTCTAGGACAAGTGTAGGTGATTCTAAGGGCTTCCTAGTCTAGTCTAGTACTTGAAAGAATAAGAAATGGTGATATGGTTGTCCTTAGATATACAAGAGCAAGAAAGACTAGATTTTTTTGTACTAGGATTGTGTGAGGTGTTGGCCAAAGGACCATGACTAGGCTTAGGAGTACACTTGCACACATCACTCTCTCTCCCTCCCTCTCATCCGAAATTTCTCTCCCTCTCTCTCTCTCTCTCTCTTTCCATGGTACAATGTACATAAGTACATAGGTGGAAAGGTTTGCAAGATTTTCTTTCCAATCTAGGACAAGTCTAGGTTATTCTATTGGGGCTTTGGTCTAATCTAGTCCTTTGAAAGAGTAAGATATTAGATTTGATTGTCCTTTGGAGTGAAAGAGTAGGAAAACCCTAGATTGTGTAGTACATTGATGAGGTAGGAAGTGATCTAAACTAGTTTGACTAGACATGGTGAGGTACACTTGCACACACATCACTCTCCCTCTCTCCTCTCAATCGGCCATCTCTCTCTCTCTCCCTCCCATCTCTCTCGGCCTCTCTCTCTCTCTCTCTCTCTCCTTCTCCCTCTCCCTCTCCCCTTTGGTACAAGGTACACACATAAACAATTAAGGGAGGACAAAGGTCTAAGAA
Organism: Rhododendron griersonianum; assembly: GCA_018127125.1. Taxonomy (NCBI): domain Eukaryota; kingdom Viridiplantae; phylum Streptophyta; class Magnoliopsida; order Ericales; family Ericaceae; genus Rhododendron; species Rhododendron griersonianum. Next base: position 27,761,940 of record CM030792.1, on the reverse strand, counting down.
AGAGTAAGGATTTGGTGGAAAATCTTGTAAGGCAATCTAGTACCCTAAATCTTTCTCATGTCATCCTATCTTTCTTCTTCCATAAGTACATGTACTTATTATATAGAACTAGGGTTTGGTAGGAGAAAGATTAAACAAGGTACAACCATATATCTTTTGCTCTCCTATCTCTCTTATCTCTCTCTGCTCTCTCCCCTCTCTCTCCTCTCCCGCTCCTCTCCCGAATTCTCTCTCTCTCTCTCTCTCTCTCTCTCCCTTGATTAGTTTAGGAATATCTAAGGATGACTAACCTTAAAGGACAATTGTACTACATGACCCTATTCTAGATTTTTAGATCAAAATTCCTATTAGAATAATCCTAAATGCCACATATGTACTTATAAGCTATATTCTAGGACTTAGAATCTTAGGATGACATATAATATCTAATACTTTAAGTAAATAGGTACATATCATATCTAGTAAGTAATTAACTAAAATAAACCTAGTACTAGGTAATATTAAAACTAGGATTTTGTAGAAGACAATCCAAGAGTACATCATCCTTCCTTCTCTCTCCTATCTCTCTCTCTCTCTCTCTCTCTCCCTCTCTCTCTCTCACTCGGCCTTTCTTCTCTCTCTCCTCTCTCAGATTCTCTCTCTTCCTCTCTCTCTCTCCCTCTCTCTCTCTTTGGTACAAAGTACATATATATATATATGTATAAGGATGAAAGGACAAAGGTTGATAGATTGACTAAGGAAGAGTAAGGATGTAAGACAATCTAGTACCTCATATCTATCTTATGTCATCCCATCTCTCTTCTTCCATAGGTACATGCACTTATATAGATATAGAACTAGGGTTTGGTGGAAGGAAAGATCAAGAAGTACAAGCATATCTATCTCTCTCTATCTATCTATCTCTCTCTCCCTCTCGGCTCCCTCTCTCCTCTCCCTCTCTCGGCTCTCTCTCTCCTCCTCCCTTGTACTATCTATATATATAAGTATATATAATCCTAAGATCATATAAGTACATAAGTACTAATAAACTAATAGGATATGGAAGTACAAAGGAATTAATAAACTAAGGGGGTTTTGGAAGAATAAGGATTTGCCTATTAAACAATTCAATATAACACATGTGTTCTTTCTTAATATTAAATAGGAGTAGGTGTACTAGTGTCCTATTATAATATTTAGGCATGTACTAGAAGACCTAGGTAGATATCTAGTCAAAATTCTATATTAAACTAATCCAATTTGACACATGTACTACTAGAATGTAATATAAGGTACTTAGAGAATCCTAGGGTATTAAAATACTAGGTACCATTCTAATTCTTTAATTAGGGAATCTCATGGGAAATCTAGATATTGAATCAACTAATATATCTTAGTACTAGTCTATTATCCAATGGGTAATAATTCTCTTAACATTTATGGACCAATGGATATAAGATCAAAGGTTGACTTTGGTCAAAAGGGCTCGTTTAGGGTTCAAGGGTTCAAACGGTTCAAGGAAGTTCAAAATGTCTAACGAAGTTCAAAAGGTCTTCCTAGGGTTTGGGAGAAGCAACTAGATGAATTGCTAGATAGGGTTTCTCAAAGATTGGTTAAAATCTAACTAGTCTTGCTAAGTAGGATTTCTCGCCAAGAATATAATCTTAAGGCTTACTAGCACACTTGTCTTTAGAAAATGACTGTATTGACTGTCGTGACGAAATTTTTATAATCTTGAATATAGTAACGACGGATTTTTGGGATGTTAAAAGGATTTTTAAATGGAATCCAAGTAATAAAAATAAAATTCAAATTTTTAGTGAAATTTTTATTTACCAAAAATCCGGGTCGTTACATGTACTGTAACCTTTGTTCTTGATGGATTCTAGTTGTTATTTGCTTAGTTTCTTGGTATTTTGAAGATTAAGTTTGGTTGCTGTTGGAATTTTTTTGTTGCTTATTAGATTTGGTCTGCCGCCGTTAAAAAAAAAAAAACCTTGTCGAATTAAAGCTTGGGTTCGGCTCATTTTGGTTTAACGAGCCTTGGCGAGCCGAGCCCGAACCTTGAAAATATTTGACGAGCCGAACTCGAGCTCAAATATTCAAGCTTGAATTGAGCCCGAGTCGAACTCGAGCCTAACCAATACTCTGCCAAACCGAGCCCGAGCCTGATAGAGTTCGGCTCGGTTCGGCTCGTTTACAGCCCTAGATGATGCTATGGTGTCCCCAGTCATTTTGGGGATACCGAAATTTTTGGCATAACTTTACCATTATGAGTATAACTAAAACCCATTACAAGCATAACATAACCCAAACAAGACATAACCAAGGAATATCCAAAAAACCAACCTAGGTATAACCAAACCCAACCAAGGCATAACAAATAAGTTATGCCTTGTTATGGTTATGTTATGATTGTAATGGGTTTTTCTTATACTCATAATGATTTTGTTATGCCAAAAGTTATGGTGTCCCCAAAATGACCGGGGACATCAAAGTCATTCCCATTTATGTATGGCTTTACCTAGAAGGTATGCTCCTCACTTGAGGTAAGAAATAGGTACTATTTGGTTGTGGGGGAAAGGATAGGGTAGGGTAAGGTGGGGTGGTTGGTTGTGGAGATAAGAAAGGAGAATTCAGTCTTGCAGTAGAATAGGGCATTTTTGGCATTTCATATTCCATAAAGGCTGACATAACGCAAATCAGTTAACACCTAAATTTAATGGTAACATAACGGAGGGGAAGTATGTGCATATTGTCAGGAAAAAAAAGGAGGTATCTGTTATTGTCAGAAACCTCAAGGGAGGTCAGTGTAATTTCAGAAACCTCAGCTGCACAGTTTTGTCCATAAGAATCCAGAAATAATACTTATCAATATTTGTTGGAGCTGATTTTTTACAAGGCCTCATAAAATATTATTTTTAAAATTTATGAACATTTTTTTTGTATTTTTGTGGGACTCGGGTTGGGCTCCACAAAAAATGTAGTGGATGGATGTAGTGTGTCACGCCCTCGATTTTTAACATAAATTATAAACATTTTTAATAAATAAAACCTTCACTGAAATACCGGAAATACCCAAATGACATACTTTTCCCAGTTTTCAAAAAATTAAATTCGAGTTACAATCTTGGTTCGAAGCCCCAAGTTATACAAACGCTAAAACAATATTACAATTTTCATTAATCAATTTTCCGAATACTACTTTAAAAAAAAAATGCAAACTTGACTCCTCATTTGAACCTCCGAGACACGTGATCAGCAAGCACGGGATGCATGTCATGCCAACTTCCTTGACCTTTACCTGAAAATGATAGGTTGAGCTACACTAGCCCAGTAGAGAAATCTATACTCAAGTTATATGGAAATGAGATGAAATATACACCTGACACGAATGAGACACCCAATTGAACATGAGACACAAGAGGGATTACAAAAAAGAACTGACGAATTTAGACCTTTCCGTATATCTTAGAGATAACCCTAACCATCCATGCATCAACTAGAAGTAGCATTAGGACTCATATCAATCGAACAAACAACAACTATAGTTCAACCAACACGTTTCAAATGAATTCCACAAACCATCTCCTCTTTTCATACCATCCACCATAGTGTCTCATTACTTAAAACTTTCCTTTTAGATTTCCAAAACATTTTAGGGGAAACTCAAGACCATCACAGGTCAAGCTCCGTTGATTCGAGCTTGAATGCCGGAGTCCGTTGATTTGTGCCCAAATACCGGATCCGTTGATTCGCTCAAGAATACCGGAGGATTTTTAAATAAAAATCCTCTTTTCAAAACTCAAATTGCTTTCTTTGATAAAAATCAACCTTTCATTCTCTGTCTCGGCAACCACAATCTCAAGCAATCATGCAATCCAAACATCAATATAGACCTCTAAGGTCAATCAAAATTCTCCTCATCATGCGAGACATTCAACTGTGTTACCACCCCTTGCGTCACATTGAATTCTCTCAACCTGGGTTTCCGCACTACCACACCTTGCGTTGCGGGCCCTCTAGAGTCCCCGCATTTCCACACCTTGCGTTGCAGGACCCTCAATTCAGAATTCACAACTCACGTAAACATAAAAGCGTTATCAATCCGTATATAAACAAACATCACTTTCCACACTCACAATCGTTCTTACATCATTAACCATGCATACCAACTCATGAGTACACCCCATTACACATTGATAAATACTTTAAATCCACGTTATTCATCAAAGTCAATCACGACGCCCTACGTCACGTATCGAATCCACAAAGACTCTACGACACACCACCCATTAGGTTCCTAACGGAAAACATAGAGAACGAGGACATGAGTCACAATACCACCCATAGGATCACTAGACTAACTCACGTCTACTCGTAACATTCACCACTTATCCCCTTATAGCCCACGGTACTCCAATCAACGAAACTAATATTATACTCTAATGAGTGCTAAGAGACAAGATCGAATAACGAGCCATTAGGACACAAGCAACCATACTCAAGAGTGACTTAAACATATTCTAATCATATAGGGAGTCATAACACGGAACCAAAATAACCTTAGGAGTAGCCACAAACATCGACCGACTGACACACCTCCACTCAAATGGTCTTAACTTTTCGTGTACTAAGAGTTTAAAGGTGATTCCGGTGGCAAACGAAAGCTAACTTCAAAACCTTCGAATCGATATAAAATTTTCATGAAACGGACATCGGACGAGGAAGTTATGGCTGTTCAAAGTTGGGTTGAAACCTAAAAACGGGCTGAAATTCCCGGATTCGACCGAAACGCAAAACCCAACCTCAAGCACGAAACAAAACACGGTTTAGGTACATAAACTTCACATAAACGCATAACAAGAGTAAGAAATCCCTACCACAATGGGTTTTGAGCAAAACCCTAAGTAACCCAAGCTTGAAACATCAAGATCTAGCTCCTCCCAAGCTACAATACGAGACCTAGGTCCAAGATTTCCCAAGATCAAGAGAAATAAGTGAGGTTCAACAAGTGATTGAGAGGAGAGAGAGAAAAACGTGATTGAGAGCCTAAGAGTATGAGTAAGAACACAAGACTTACCCATTGTTCACCAAATGCGAGAATCATGCGAATTTGAGGTAGGAATCCTTTGGATCTTGATGATTTGAGGTAGAAATCAAGAGATTGGAGTTGGGTAGGTGAGAGAGGGTTTTGAGATCAAAATTCGTGGCCCAAGGGTGTGAGAAATGACATAAGGGGGTATTTATAGTGGTCCAAAAAGCGTGCTGAAAATCTGCAGAAAACGCATCATGTACCGGTACGGGGAAAAGCTGTACCGGTTCATGAACCTTCAAACTGTCAGAAGACACAACTTCTGGACACCATGTACCGGTACGGGGAAAAGCTGTACCGGTTCATGCAGGGCAGAAAAAAGAGAATTTTCCAACGGACACCGAAACGAACCCGACTTGGTACCAACACTTACAAACATCAATACAACACCAAAACTAACATTTTACTATTCTACGAGAGTCCGATACACACCCGGATATGTATCTCCGTACACCCCCACAACATACGAGCGATTTTACTAGCAATACAACTAATTGACGAAATAAACGATTTCCAAAATTAATACAAATTTGCGAGTCTCTACATAGTGTACCTAGACTTATTGTTGAAGATTAATTATGGAAACTAATTTCCCCTTTTCTTGGGCCGAACTTATCTCCATGGAACAATTATTCGGCATATCTCGCTCCACTTGGATTTTAATTAATCGGACCTTTCTCCAAATTACAAAATTAATGTGGCCCATTAATTTTTTAGCACAAGAAACTCATAAATATTGGCCCAATTTAATTAAACTTTAATTAAATGGCCCTCCAGCGCTGGCCCTAGGTTTGGTGCAAAAAATGAGTGTAAACACGTGTAATTGTATGTTGTGTTAAGCGGTTAGTGGCAATCAAAGATAATGTCAGATGATAACTAAAAAAGAAATTGTTCTTTTTTGTCAATCGAAAAAAGTGATCATTTTACCTCCTAGTGAGACGAAAGAGTCCTGTCCAACTGAGCTTGTCCCAATTGGTTGTTTACACCCTCTTTTAATTAATAATATACACGCGACCGATTGAAATGATAAAACTACCCATGGCAATTAATTGTGGTTAAAGATATGTTTTGTTTTGTGGTTACAATTTTTTTTAATCATAATCCTGCATACAACATGCTATAGTCAATTATTCACGATTGGTTTGAACATCGTATGGTGATTGATATTGAACGCATGTAAAGCCCCTATCCCACATTTTGGAGTCACCAAAGTTATATTTCTCTTCTTCTAAGTGTATCTCAATGTAATAATCAAAAGTGAATAATTAAACCTTGCCACATCAATTTTTAATTATCCATTTAAAGGTAATTAAAGTTAGCAATGTCAAGTCCCACATTATTTATTTTTTGCCCATGATCAAAATGAGTTGGCAAAAATTGAAATTTAACGGTCAGTTTTTTTCTTCTCAATCTAATGGTCTCCATTGAATGACATTCAAGTAAAATAAGTGAAAGTGGAGAGCATTTGTTAAAATTCATAAAGTAATCAATATTGTTAAATGCACAACCACTTGCTAAAGCGGAGAGTGAGTTTAATCTACCAATAAAGTATTTGTTTTATGGAGAGTGAGTTTCACTTTCTATAATGGTCGTATTTGATTGAGAAAATGTAGGGACCATTAAATTTGGTTTTTGGAAAAAGGTTTCTAGTTTTTGGTTATCCAAATGCCAAAATTTGATGAGTTGCTGAGAGATTGTTAAATTTGATTATTATAATATGAGCATTTTTTTGAATAAATATTGCTAACTTCAGCAACCCTTGAGTTTTGATTATTACATTGTGGACGCTCTAAACTTTCCAAGTAAGTGGGCAGCCTCAAAGATATAGCCAAGGAAGGAAATTTCAACGTTAGAAAATGAAGCTAACAAAAAACAAAACTTCTCCCCCCGATTATTCAATTTGGGTGCAATACTTCTGTTATATTTTCAATCAGGTCCTCCCGCAAAAAAATTTGGACGCTTTTAGAGAGAGAGCTAAAGTTCGGTTAAGATTCGCTAAAGCAAAAAGATTAGCATTGAATAGTACATCATTACAAAATTATTTTGGGGCTTCTTTACGTTTCATCAAGGCCAGGACTTATTGATTGGGGAATAATTTTTCAAGCGTGTAATTTTGAGTTCGAGCTTATAAAGTAGTGTCAACCCTAGGTAATAACTTAGCTAACTTGTTAGTAATATTTTTTAAATTTAATCTATGAAAAAAAAATAATTGTACATATAGGGACAGGTTAACACTTAGCATTTATGATGAAGCTTTGAGAACTTGAGGTTTTCGGAGAAAATGCATTACATCTTTACAATCTAAAAAAAAAATGATGTTTCCATAATTTGAACTGTATAGTGTTTGGGAGTCAATTATTTTTTAAATTTTGGATTGCTGTATAAACTTTTGGACTATAATTCCAACATGTAAGTGTGTTTTGATGCTTTGTGAATAATAGATTTTGCAGAAAGAATTTGCAAGTAAAAATAAAATCAAAAATAAAAAATCTCCCATAGAGATGATTTTTGAACTTTAATGTCCTCCAGCTTATTTCTCACAATGCATTGTAATAAATTTTGTAATTGTCTCAAAAACACCCATGATTGGAAAATGGACAATGCACAATCTAATAATGAAGTTCCCAAACACCCTTTATAATTTATATAAAATCTCTCTCTCCCTCTAAACCAAATAAATTTGGGTTATAACTGAAACAAACTAAAATACACGGACTTGCAGTGAGAATACACAAAAATCCAACTCTACAAAGCACGCTATTGGTGACTCTGTTAACATCTCTCTCTCTCTCCAGCATTTTTTTTGCTAAGCACTCTCTCCGGCATTTTTGGACTCTATTATTTGCAAGATCATCCCTCCTAGGTTAGGGTTCCTACATGATCCTCTGTTGCAATATTTTTGTTCTTGCTTTGAAGTTGATTTTTCGTGTTTAACTCACGAATTTCTGAGGAGAATTGTCAAAATGATCAACTCAACGTGCAACTGATCGACTTAGCCAAAAAAACAAGAAAACGTGCAACAGATCTATAGTTTGTGAAAATAATTACGTGGTTTGTTTGGATAAGTTTTTTGGTTGTATTTTCAAAATTAGTGTTGTAGGGAACAATTCAGAAATTGTTTATGAATATAACATCATTTTTATGTTTTATTCACACTTGAATGGATAATGATTATCTAGAATTGAAATATTTATTCTTTTTGTTTTCTCAAGTACAGGTTTTTTTCCGATTAAGTCCAAGAAAACAAGTTTCCCTACCGGGCAACCAAATAATTATGAGATACCAATTTTATTTGAGTGAACTGACTGTGAGTTAAAACTACAACCAACTAACTTGTGTTTCCTTTGCTTTAGAAAAAGAAAACTGTTCTGATACCAATTTTAGTTAATTGAACTGATTGTGGGTACGCCAAACTCTTGTAACAACACCAGCATTGACATTACCTGTAGTACTGCTTGAAACCGTAGGTCAATCTCTCTATTATTTAAAACTTTTTGGGATTGTAAATTTGTGTTGTTATTCTGTTGTAGGTGTTAATTGATAAATCCTCATTAAATTTTTTTATTTTTTAATTTGAGATAAGTATCCTCATTACTTTGTTTGGTTGATCTTGGAAAGAATGGAATCATGGAACAATAAGGGGTTTCACTGGTTCTAGCAAATTACATCTCGCTTGTTGGCAACCAATTATGGATATATAGGTTGTGTTTGGTCAGGAGTTTAGTTTAGTTTAGTTTTGATAGTAGATGAAGAGAGAAATAGAGTAATGATTGAAGATAGGGGTAATGATTGGAGAGAGATAGAGAGAGATGAGAAAGTAATAATTTGAGAAATAGGGTAATGATTAGAGAAAGAAATAGGGTAATGATTAAAAACTAAACTAAAACTAAAACTAAAAGGTATCATTACCACTCTCCTTGTCTTTATACAAGATGGTTGATCTTGTTACTTCATTTGTTGAATTAATTTTCAGGAAAGATGTTGGTAAATGGTTTCGACAACGATGAAGAAGAAGCTTCAAGTTCTTGTAGGGATAAGGTAGGCTGTCAGCTTGATTACTTGATTCCGTTGCTACCTTCTGTTCCAACATTTTTAGTTTTGTAGTGTATTCATGTTCCTTCTTAACTAAGCAATCACAATGAGGCCTCCCTTTATTTCGTTGTACTTTTAGGCTGCTTATTTGATTGGATTTGATCGATTTTTTGTGCCTGTCATCCAAAGTTTTCGGTAACTTTGCAATGTGGGCGACAACTTAACTTGGTTACTTTTCCGATCATAATTATGGAGATTTTCCTACATGGGTTTCAATTGGAACCAAAGGCTCTTCCATATTTAGATGCGTGTTTACTTTTTCTTTTAGTGACATCTAAAGCTAGCTTATTTTAATGGCAAAGTACAAAAGCAATATATGCCCCTCAAAATCTTGTTTGAGATTTTAAGATCTACATTCTCAAGATTTTTTTGGCACCTCAGTGTCAGGGAACACATTCCCCTTTTATAGGAAGTATGTCAAAGGACAAGCTAGTACCTTTGAGACTTGAGTATGATCAATCGTTTAAGTGACTGTGGTGTGGTGGTTTTCGCTGCACTCTTTCGGATTCTCCTTCCTTTGCTCCACTTCGTACCTGCATCAAGGCGCGAGGCGGTTGGCCGCCTTACGCCCCTCCGACGAGCAAGTCAATATACAGGAGAAGGAGAGAGTAATGTAGAATCGTGTGATAATGTGTACCTCTCTTAGGGTTTGTCCCTTCCCTTATATAGGTGAACATACTTGCTCTCCAAGTTAGGTGTGTGTGGCACATGCCTGTGACGTCACACTTAACCGCCTTAGCTCGGTGACGTCCGGCCCATGCTAGCCCCAGCTCTGGAATGTTCTAGGTACCCTTGGAATCAACTGGAGGGATCTTCGTGCAGCCCCCACCTGGGTCGAACCGACCCGCGAAGCCACACCGTCCCAACCCCTAGGCTCAGTCCTTGGGCCTGCAAACTGGTGGGCCGGACCCTTCGGTCCGGTCCACCTCTCTTCGGTCCGTCCCACGACTTGCACTAGGCTTAGGCCCACACCGCGCGCACGGGATCAACCCATCACGCTCGTGCCCCAGCCATGCTATTTCCTACTACGGGCAGACCTTTGGCGAAGTTAGGTTCAGCCCACCACGATAGCCCCTCAACTGCTCGCCTTGGCTTGACTAAGCCCGAGGAGTTGACTCGGCATTGGGTCAAAACTTCTTCCTTTAAACCGTGCCATCCTCATACCAGAAATCGGACCGAACTAATCCCAACTGTTCACATCTTGTCGCCTCTTGATGTATCCCGCTGATGGGACGCGCCGTCTGACGAATCTTGCAGAGAAACGCGTGTCCTCAGCCTATTGGACAAACTGCCGCCGCCGCCTCGCAATCCGCGCGCCTCTTCGTTTCCCGCACAACTTTTGAACCCCCTATATAAATAGAGGGGTGTGGAGTGAGAGGGTCACCTTCTCTCTCTCTTTCTTGTGTCAGAGCTTCTCTCTCATCCGAGTTGATTCAATCTCGCACGCCTTCGATCAAGAGCTGCTGAAAGTGGTGCCGAGGATGCTGCCGCTCCTTATGAGGAAGAGGCTGACCATAGTACGGAGACCGGCCCTTCTGAGACACAACCCTTGGGAACCGGCGCTCAAAGGGGGCCAGAGGCGAACGTGGCCGAGAGGTCCGGGCCGAGAAAGCATCGTCGGAATAACAAGTATCGGGCAATCTTCAATTCGCCCGATATGGTTCAGGAGTTTAGGTCCTCCCACAAAATTCCACCGAACGTGCACGTAGAACTTGTGCCGTGGGACCATACTCTGGATGCCGACCATAGTACGGAGACCGGCCCTTCCGAGACAGAACCCTTGGGAACCGGTGCTCAAAAGGGGCCAGAGGCGAACGTGGACGAGAGGCCCAGGCTGAGGAAGCATCGTCGAAATAACAAGTATCGGGCAATCTTCAATTCGCCCTATATGGTTTAGGAGTTTAGGTCCTCCCTCAAAATTCCACCGAATGTGCACGTAGAACTTGTGCCGTGGGACCATACTCCGGATGCCGACCATAGTATGGAGACCGGCCCTTCTGAGACAGAACCCTTGGGAACCGGTGCTCAAAGGGGGCCGGAGGCGAACGTGGCCGAGAGGCCCAGGCTGAGGAAGCATCGTTGAAATAACAAGTATCGGGCAATCTTCAATTCGCCCGATATGGTTCAGGAGTTTAGGACCTCCAGCAAAATTCCACCGAACGTGCATGTAGAACTTGTGTCGTGGGACCATACTCCGGATGCCGGCCCGTGTGGGGCGCTCATCCCCTTGATCGGGCTTTTTACCGGAATAGCTTCCCTTTCCTTATGTTTGTACGACAATTCTTCTATGCGCTCGGCATATCTACGGACCAGATTTCCTTGAACGCTTATAGAATAATCTTTACCATTGCCGAGCTTATCTGTCGGCATGACCTTGATTTCTGACTTGAGGACTTGTTCTATGTTTACTTCACGGTGTAGAATGCCAGATCCAAATGTGCTACATATCTTGTCGCGCGAACAAGGAGCCCTTGGTAACCGGGCTTTCTGATAAGGACGAGTATGCCGACGATTTGTTTCTGGTGAGGGGGATGTGGGAGTTTGGCCTGACCGAGCATTCTTATTCGGTTTCAAGGAAGCAAGGAACCTTGGGTAGAATTTCTTTTAACTCTTAATAATTTCCTAAAACCTATTGCCATGCTGACGTGATCTCTGGCTTCTTTGTAGGTTTACGTGTGATTGAGAACCTTTGATCTGAGGGTGACAAGGGCCGAGTAGAGCATCTCAAAGCAATCCCAGACCGGAGCGCCCCTTCCATTCTTGACTACATCCCCTCGTACAACACCACCCTAACGGCAAGGAAGGAGAGAACTAAGTCGAAGGCTCCGAGCAGGTCTCGCAGTACCTGACCATCCACGCGAGCGAGCACACGGTAGGTCGATCCTCTGTCCAACAATATCCCCGACCTTAGCTCCGGCAGGGACGACAACTCAGATATGACCAGACGCCCGTTTGTAGGAAAGGATTTGCTCGCCGCTCTTCCTTCTGTCACCGATACTTCATCCCGGACAGAGTCTATGGCTTCCCTGCCGGACTCGTCCCAGCCCAGGCAGAAACGCTTGAGGCCCAACCCGACTGTCAGCCCTACCGCGCCTTCGACGTCGCTCACCCTCTCCACCCCGAACTTGACCTTTCCCACTGAGGCCCCGGTCGGCAAGGAATCTGGGAGAGAGACCGCCACACTGAGAGAGCGCCGATACTACCGAGTGACCACTGGGTCCCAAATATGATATACACGGGGGTTCCTATCCGGAAGGGGGACAACGTGAAGGATTCTCACAAATGCGCCTACGGCTTGATCAAGGGGATGCTGCTGCCGAAGGATGTGGAGGAGATACCTTCCGATCTGGAAATTACCATGGGGTCGACTGCTCAACTGCTTGTGATGGTAAGCTCCGTTTTCTTGTTTTTGGACTGGTCCATGAAACGTATCTGATTTTATTCTTTCAAACAGTCGTTGCAACTCTTGATGAAATGCCGAGACTAGCTAACTGAGCGAAACAAAATGGTGAACAAACTTACCACGAAGGACAAGGAGCTGGAGGGAAAAAACAAGGAACTGAGCGGGCTGCTGGAGAAGGCGACCAAGGAAGCCAAGGATCACAAGACTGAAGTCAAGAAGGCGAAAGCGGCGACCCTTCAATTGACCGAGGTGTAAAACAAGATGAAGGCCGAGTTCGACAAGCTGCAAGATGACCACCGTATTGCCATAGAGGAACCGACTCGGCTTATCAAGGAGGCTGATGAGAAAGCTTACAACGAGGGGATAGCCGAGGCCACGGACTTCTATTAGAGGCAAGTCGCGGGCTATATGGACACAACATATCTGGCTGGCAACATTCTTGGTCTCCAGAAAGCCGAGGTTCCTACAGAATCTTTACTGTTCAAGGAGGTGCCGAAGTACCCAATTGAGAAGGCCTGAGCTCCTGCCATCAAGGGTGACTAGGTTGCCGAAGGCAACAATACTGGGAAGCCGCCCGAGGTGAGCAAAGAACATGTTGCATAAACAACGCTTTCACAGGTTCTATAACGATTGGTGCCAGACAATTTGCTTTACACCAGATCGTATGTAATATTTTTTGAATGGCCGGTGCCAAACTTTCGGCAAACACTTAGCCTTGGTCTGTAATATTTAATGGCCGACGCCATACTTTTGGCTCTATCGCGCCACTGACTTTTTATTCTTTTTGGATGCATGTGAATCTATTTCCACCTTGCTTTTATTTTTGTATTCTTGCATTGTTGAAACCGACTAAACCGAACTCGTCTTACCATTCGTCTAGCCCCTACTTCAGATTGTGGCGGGTCTCGTGTTTGATCTAGTTCGAAGTGATGGAATATCGCAAGTATGGAAATTTTGGTTAGACAGGCCAAAGCCGCGAGTGTTCGGCCATTCCACCAAAAACTTAATTAATTTTTGAGAAAAATTAATTATACAGGCCGAAGCCGTTTTTTTCGGCTTTTCCACTGAAAAAGCTTTAATTAATTTTGTGAAAAAACAATTATACAAGCTAAAGCCGCGAGTGTTTGGCTATTCCACTGAAAAAACTTAATTAATTTTGTGAAAAATTAATTATAAAGGCTGATCTCGCGAATGTTTGGCTATTCCACTGAAAAAACTTAATTAATGAAAAATTAATTAGACAGGCCGAAGCCGCGAATGTTCAGCCATTCCACCGAAAAAAACTTCATTAATTTTTGTGAATAAAAATTAATTATACAGGCCGAAGCCGCAAATGTTCGGCCATTCCACCGAAAAAAACTTAATTAATTTTTTACAAAAATTAATTATACAGGCCGAAGCCACGAATGTTAGGCCATTCCACCAAAAAAACTTGATTAGTGAAAAATTAATTACACAGGCCAAAGTCGTGAATGTTCAGCTATTCCACTAAAAAAACTTAATGAATGAAAAATTAATTAGACAGGCCGAAGCCGTGAATCTCGTAGTAATAAATCGTAAAGCATAGAGGGGCAAACTTGCATAGGTAACCGGGTGCTTTATTGCATTAAAGACAGGAGTTTGGCACAACCTGTCGTACAAAGGTCGGCCAAAAGTGCCAGACCTTGAAACAAAACAAAGGCCGGCCGAAAGTGCTAGACCTTTAAATAACACGAAGGTCGGCCAAAAGTGTCAAACCTTGAAACAAAATGAAGGTCGGGCAAAAGTGCCAGACCTTTTTTAACTTATAAATAACGTAAAGGGGGTTTTCAGACGTAGGCTTTGCATAGGTTGTTGGCGTTCCAAGCCCACAAGGATCACAGTACCGACCTTGTCCACCAATCGATAGGAGTTAATGCTGGTGACTTGGTAGGAACCTTCCCAGTTCGGCTGGAGTTTTTTCTTTTTACCGCCACAAACCTTCTTCATTACCCAATCGCCGACTTTGAATGAACGAGGCCGAACAGAACGGTTGTAGCCCGCTCCAACTCTTGCTGATACTTTGCAATTTTGATCCGGGCCAGGTCCCGTTGGCCTTCTATTAAGTCTAGTTCCTTTGTAGTGGTTTCCATGTCAACCACTAGATCAAAATCTTTGGTGCGCCGGGTTGGCAAGCCCACTTCGGTTGGAATGACAACTTCCATGCCGAAGGCCATCGCATAAGGGGTTTGCCCAGTTGCTCGCCGAGGCATTGTTCTGTAGGCCCAGAGGACGTGGTACAGCTCATCGGCCCATTTACCCTTTTCGGCCTTGAGACGGCGCTTAATCCCATTCGCGACCATCTTGTTTGAGGACTCGGCCCGTCCATTGCTCTTTGGATAATGGGGTGTTGCTTTTAGCAGTAGGATGCCTTGTTCTTCGTAGAAAGCCGAGAACACATTGCCGATGAATGAGGTGTTGTTATCAACGATGATAGCATGGGGTGTACCGAAACGAGAAACGATATTGTGCCAACCGAAACGCTTTACATCAGAATCCTCTATGGTGACCAAGGGTTCGGCTTCGACCCACTTCGTGAAGTAATCGGTTGCTGTGATGAGAAACTTGAAGCCGCCCGGTGTTGTAGTCAAAGGGGCCAACAATGTCGAGCCCCCATTGGGCAAACGACCACGGGCCCTTTAGAGGTTAGAGTGGAGTTGTCGGTCGGTGAATGTTCGGAGCGAACTGCTGGGAATTCATGCAATGCTTGGTATAGTCCAAGGCATCGGTCTCCATCGTCGGCCACCAATACCCCTGAGTTAGCGCTCGGTGTCCAAGCATCCTTCCGCCAGTATGCATTCCACAGCTCCCTTCATGTAACTCACGTAAAAGTTCTCGAATTTGGTTAGGGAGCACCACCGTAAGTCCCCCAAACGACCGGCGATAGAGCTCTCCTTCGGGAGATAGCCAGAAGCGTGCCGACTTGTGCATTACTTTGTGTGCTTCCCGTCAATCCGATGGCAGAATGTTGTCACGGAGATACTGTATGGTCTCGTCGATCCAGCTTGGCCCATAAAAGGTAACATTTACCGAAACAACGGAACTGAGCTCGATGGATGGAAGGTCCAGTTCCCCGACCCCGACGGAGATCGTCCTCGGTCCACCCTCAGCACAAGCCGAAGCTAGTGATGCGAGAGAGTCGGCGTGCAAATTCTTCTCTTGACCAATCTAGACAATCCTTGTATCTTGAAATCCTCGCAGGAGCTCGGTTGCTGACGCCACATACTTTGTCATTCGATCGTCCCTTGTTTTGTATTCTCCGGTTACCTGGAGTACCACAAGCTGTGAATCACTATCGACGACCAAATCCCGAATACCGAGTCCTTGGGCCATTTTAAAACCGGCGATCAATGCTTCATATTCGACCTCATTGTTAGATGCCTTGAAGTTCAAGGTGAGTGCATGCTCGTGGATTGTACTGTTAGGAGAGATTAGAACAATTATGGCCCCAGAGCCCCGGTTATTCGAGGCATCGTCAACGAAAAGCTGCCAAGTATCCCCAACCAGGAGATGCCATGGTTCAGTTGTAGTTGTAGGTCCCTGGTCACTCAGTTTGCCTTTAGAATGACTCGGTCCAGCACCAGTACGATTAACGGTCGGCGAGAATTCCACGATGAAGTCGGCTATGGCTTAACCTTTTATTGCGGTTCTTGGTTGATACTCGATGTGGAAATTGGCCAACTCCACAGCCCACTTGGAGATTCAGTTAGACAAGTTGGCCTTCTGTAATAGTGACTTGATCGGATGCTCGGTTAGTACTATGATCACGTGGTTTTGGAAGTACTGAACTAGCTTTTGGGAAGCTGTGACCAAAGCGAGTACCAACTTTTCGAGCGGGAGGTTCCCAGTCTCAGCATCGGTTAGAGTGCGGCTTGTATAGTAGATAGGCTGCTGCTCCAAACCATCCTGGCGAACCAGGACCGAGCTTATGGAGTTGCCCGAGACCGCCAAGTACACGTACAAGTCTTCGTTGTCGACCAATGTTGTAAAAGAAGGGGGGGCGGGGGGGGATTGCAAGTAAGCCTTGAGATCTTCAAAGGCTATGCTGCATTCTTTGGTCCAAACAAAGTTCCATCGGCATCCTTTTAGGGCATTGAAATATGGTCGACATTTATCAGATGACTGACTTACGAAATGGTTGAGGGCGGCCACCATGCCAGGTAGTTTCTGAACATCCTAGACCCGTGCGGGAGGGACAAGGTTCTGAATTGCTGAGATTTGATTAGGGTCGGCCTCTATTCCTTATCGCATTACCAGGTGACCGGGGAATTTACCGGACTCGACTCCAAACGCACACTTCTCGGCGTTGAAGCTTGTGCTTTTTGAGGATACCGAAGACTTCTCGGAGGTCGTCTAGGTGATCACTTGCCTCTCGGCTTTTAACCACTAAGTCATCTATGTATGCTTCCATGATAATCCCCAACTGTGCTTCGAACATGGCCCAATTGTTCGTTGAAAGGTAGCCTCGGCATTTTTGAAGCCGAATGGCACGACTTTGTAGTAGTATATCCCTTTCAGCGTGATGAAAGCGGTTTTTTCTTGGTCCGGACCGTGCATTGCTATCTGATGGTACCCTCTGTAGGCGTCCATAAAACTTAGCCGGACGTGTCCAGAGACAACATCAATGTCAATCTTCGGTAGTGGGAAATAGTCCTTCGGGCAGGCGTCATTTAGATTAGTGTAATCTACGCACACTCGCCACTTCCTGTTTTTCTTTTTAATGACCACAGTGTTTGCCAACCAAGTAGGATACTGCACTTCTTTCATGCGACAGCTTCAAGCAGTCGGTCGACTTCTTCATTCACAGCGTCGATATGAACAGCCGCCGAACGCCGAGCCCGCTGCACGACCGGCCTAGCGTCTTTGTCAACGTTGAGGTGATGACTCATAAATTCAGGGTCCACCCTCGGCATCTCATGTCGTGTCCAGGCAAAAACTTCTATGTTCTCTCTGAGAAAGGCAACCGTTTCCTCCCTTTCCTCGTCTGTTAAACCAGAACCAATCATAAAACACCGATCCGAACCCTCGGAGATGAGATCCTCCATGGCCTTTTCAGCCGTTGGTTTGCCAATTTCGACCTCCGGTTGCTCAATGATTTGCACTTCAGAGGGTTTAATTTTTCCAAGGATGGCCGAGACATAACAGGCTTTTGCAGCCACTTGGTCTCCTAGCACGTCCTCGTGTCCATACCAACCGATGAAATGTACAACCTGGTGAAAGGTTGACGCCATGGCCTCCATTTTATGCAGCCAATTACGACTGACTATGGCATTGCAAGGGCTTGGAACCTTGACGACCACAAACTCCATGTCAATTGTCTAGGTTCCGGCGGTAACCGGAAGGGTGATTCGGCCGAGAGGCCAAACTAGGGCTCCGCTGAAACCTATTAGCGGGACCACACATGGCTATAGGTTGGTTTCAGCTAGTCCCATGTCTTTGAAAAGGGAATAGTAGAGGATTTTTGCCGAGCTCCCCTGATCCACCAGGATACGCCATACTATGTAGTCCTTGAGTTGTAGGCTAACCACCAGAGCGTCATTATGGGGTAGCGTCAGACGATCAAGGTCGTTGTCATCAAAGGAAATTTGTCTTGCGGGGCTTCGGTGGTATTTCTTGGGTGCCGAACCGATTGACATAACGTCTAAGGCTTTGGTGGCGCTGCGGAGTTCAGCTTTCAGTCGTGCTTCAGCTTCGGCATCAACCATTCCGTGGATGACGATGATGCGAGCAGCGGTTACACTGCTTGGTCCTGCTCCTACCGAGCCTACTATGCCCGGTGTCTTTGGTTCTCCAGCCTTCTCCCTTGTCTTCTCTTGGTCTATATATTCAGCAAGATGCCCTTTTCTGGGCCAACTCTTGTAGGTATTCTTTAAACTGTGGGCACCAAGTGGTTAGGTGCCCATGCTTCGCATGGTAGGAGCAACGAAACTTCGTGTCCTTTGGTTTCAGGCATGGGATATCGTCGGCGGGGTAGCTAAAATATGGCTCGCGCTTTATTTTCTTGAGTAGTTCGTGCAGAGGATCTTTAAACATGGTGGTTCCGGCCTCAAACTCGTGAGGCTTCAGTCCTCTTATGTACTCCCTCTGGTAACCACTGCCGCCTTGCTCTCCCCACCGTTCCTTACCCTTTCCTTTCTGGATACTATGGACCGCCTTGCCGCCCTTACCGAGTTCGGTCTTACCCTCCGGTCAACTTCCAACGCACAGCCATGTCTTCTGACATCTGGCAATGTTAGTTGATACGGAGCATCAGATCGTCCATGTCTTTCGGGGGATGTAGGTAAAAATCCTGGTAAGCCTCTCTAGCCGACTCATTGAGCCCATTTTTGAACGAGCTGACGGCCACTTTCTGGTATTGTAGGCACCCCTCAATACCGATTTACATACTGCCGAAGGCTTTCCTTGGTTGTTTTCTTCAGACCGAGGAGCGAATCAATGTCTTTTTCAATTTTCTGGGTCGTGACAAAGCGCTGAAGAAAGAGGGACGAGAGTGCCATGTAATTTGGAATAGACCTGCTTGGGAGCTTGTTAAACCATAAGAGACCGAGAGTCCTCGACTGGATGGGAACATTTTACACATCAGCGGGTCGTCAAAAGCGTGGAGAGACATCATTTGTTGGTAGTGGATCAAGTGGGCGACCGCATCCCCAGTTTTCGGGTTGTGTTGAACTTTGGGGCGGTGAAATTCTTCGGTGGTTGAGCATGTTTAACCGCGTCTGTGAATGGCGACGAAACCAACTGCTCCAGTACCATCTCGACCTTCGTTTGGGCATCCTTTAGGAGTGTGAACCGGGGGTTCTGCTGCCCGAACGGGGTTCCTTGGATAATCCTCCTCTCGGTAGTGGTGCTCTTGGTGGCCACGAGAGGGGGATCTTTCGCGCCGATAATAGCGATCTTGGTCATTATGGCGCTGTACGCGAGCGCTCTCTCCTCGCTCTCTATACCTTTGGTCGCGCTGAAGGTCAACTTTGGTTTTGTGACTTGCCATGTGCGCTAGGTTGTAAAACGAGCAAGAGCTTTCCTTCGAGATTTCGTGTCAGCGGTATTCCTTGGGTGGCCGAAGCCTATCCCTTACATCTCCCCGCACCTCGGACCAGAGAAAAGCTTGGTATCCTTTCATCGTTAGGGGCCACCCGTTTTCTAAGGCGGTCCCTAACGTGGCTGTTCCTCCCCTCGATTTGTCGCAGAGAAGGCGACCGATAATGGCCTCTGCTCGACGATGGAGAACGAAGATAGATCGTTGTAGCCACGAGTTGCACATCTTTGCACAGAGCGTTGAGATCATTCGGTCCTTTTTGGACATCCGGGCGTCAAGTTGCCGTAGATACTCTCGGACCTGAGGGTCGTTTCTCAGGATTGCGGGCACTTCGTCTGAGGCGGTGACCCCCGAACTGTAATCGTGCTCCGCCTGCCGTCTGTATTTGGCTTTGGAGGGGGTGGCGCCGTCGTCACCTTCAACGCCTCCACTGCCCGTAGCCTCCTTCGGCGACCTCTCATCGAAATGAATCTCTACCATTTTGATAAACTTCCGAAAAGTCATAAAAAACCAAAGTATAGGGAAGAATCCTCGGCAACGGCACCAATTGGGGTGTGGTGGTTTTCGTCGGACTCCTTCAGATCCTCCTTCCTTCGCTCCGCTTTGTACCTGCACCAAGGTGTGAGGTGGTTGGCTGCCTTATGCCCCTCCGACGAGCAAGTCAATATATAGGAGAAGGAGATAGTACTATTGAATCATGTGAGAATGTGTACCTCTCTTAGGGTTTATCCCTTCTCTTATATAGGCGAACGTACTTGATCTCCAAGTTAGGTGTGCGTGGCACATGCCCGTGACGTCACATTTAACCGCCTTAGCTTGGTGACATAAGGGTGACGTCCGGCCCATGCTAGCCCTAGCTCTGGAATGTTCTAGGTACCCCTGGAATCAACTGGAGGGATCTTCGTCCAGTCCCCACCCGGGTCGAACCGACCCGTGAAGCCACACCGGCCCGCTGGCCCGACCCCTAGGCTCGGTCCTTGGGCCTGCAAACTGAGCTTCTCAAACCGGTGGGCCAGACCCTTCGGTCCGGTCCACCTCTCTTCGGTCCGTCCCACGAGTTGCACTAGGCTTAGGCCCATACCGCGCGCACGGGATCAATCCATCACACTCATGCCCCAGCCCTGCTGTTTCCTACTTTAGGCAGACCTTTGGCAAAGTTAGGTTTGGCCCACCACAGTGATTGTATTCCAATACATACAAAGGACATTTTCGAAGAAACCAACTCTTTCACACAAAGTGAGACAAGAGACAACAAGAGTTGATAAAAATGTTGAAGATGGCTGCTAGCTTTTTAAACCCAAGTGTGAGTAGAAATTAGGTTTGAGCCTTTACATCCGCTTCTTTCTCAACCCAAAACCCCAAGCCTACATTATGGTCCGTAACAAAGTCCTCTCAGATTGGGGAACACGACTTAGTAGCAAGGTCCTAAACACTAGGGGCATCACCAATGTGGGACTTAACACGAAGGGCAAGAATCTTGGAATTTGCATCTTCTTAGCAAATCACACAACGTGGAGAGTAACGTGGGACAAGGGACATGGCTATGCTCCCCTTTATGCACTTCTCTCATATGGGTCTCAATAGGCGCTTATCAATCCAACTTAAGTCAGTCAGATCAAGCTCGAAGCAACAAACTCATTGGCTAAGGACATGGGTTTGCAAAATAATTCTGCGTCCTTTGATGATTGAATGATGTGAGTGTGGAACATATAGATGAAATTATATGATTTTGAAATCCTTAAGGAAAAACTTATCTTATCTCAAACAATCTTGACACAGCAAATACAAGCACAGTCACTTTTTGCAAATCTCTGAGGAAATAATATGGGTCTCTCATTTCATGAGGAGTGTAGCAATATGGTCCCTTGACCAAACAATGTTTTCAATAGTGCCGCTAAGGCATTGCGGTCTTTCAAACACCTGGCTAGTAAATAAGTCATTATTGGTCTCCCCAAATCAAGGGGAAGCATTTGATCAAATACGCAAAAGTTGAGATGTCCAGAATACATTGCGAATTTGCATGCATATCGCTATCACCCTGTCTTTTGCACTAACCTCTTGTCGTGATTGCACAAGCTAACTCCAAATATGAGGTGTTTCTTATGATCAAACAAGGCAGAATCATCAAGGCATCATGGCCATCATCTCTATGCGAGGAGTAAAAGAGCAACAAAGGGACGCACTATAAAATCTACCTCCCTGCCAACACACTCGGCCTTCAAAAAGCTCAGCCTAAGAAGCGTCATATCCTGGGAGAACACCTCAACTCTTTTGTGGAAATGCTGTCACACAGCATTATCAGGGGCATGCCAAGATCTCTGCCAAACAGAAAGAGAAACATTGCACTCACATTCATTGCTGTTTACATCGCATGTTTCTATGCTAGGGGCAATTAGATCATTGTCATCATGCACATTTGAGCTAGGATCAAGCATTCATAGCCTAAACAGGGGGCTTGCATTTCTTTTTTACTCAAATGCATATATGTCGCGTTGCAAACCATGTTACCCGCAATCGTTCAAGCTCTTGAACTAGGGTTCTTTAAGTGTGGTGGTCCTGCCCTTAGCAGTCAGCATAAAAGGACTTTGGCCCGTGGTCGACTCCAAGCCTGTTGCGTGTTGTTTTCTTATCCATTGCTGTTTTCTAAACCATTCAAATGTGGATTGCAGGATTCTCCTGGATTTCGGTCCTTGAAACCGACCATACCGAGCTTGGTATCTATGACCGACAGAGCCAAGTCAAAGAAGCTGAAAGACAGCCCCAGCAAACTCTACAAATGGCACCATGCCAACAGCATTAAAGTGGCTTCGCACTTCACATCTCCATAGCTCCTTGCTTCGCGCTTTCATCTCCATCTTAGCAGCTCTGCCTTCATAAAATCAGAAGCCTCACACTTGCTCTTCAGTAGCACCATACACGTGCCTTGTCGTATTCGCGGCCTTATCTGACTTTTCAAGAACTCCGAGCAACTCTACACTCAGGCCTCGCCGTATAGCAGGTTCCTTCTTAACAGTGCAGTGCTTACTTTAGCTGCCCCGAGCTCACATCTTGAGGTTAAGTAGCCTCACCACTTCCAGGCCAGCGAAACAATCCTGCGGCTTCCACTTAATACATTAAGTGAACAGCCAACAAGAAAAAGCACCTATATAAAGCTTGCACACTCCGGCCCTTCAGAAGGCATCTATCCTCCAAAAAGGGCATCCGTGTTGATAAAGCCCTCCAGAAGGCGTTTATGTTGCTAGCTTCCAGAAAGCGTTTGTATAGCCAGCTTCTAGAAAGCATTCAGCCTCCAGAAGGCACCCCGTTAATGGAGGCAATGGAAATCTCTGAAGTCATTATTGGCCGAAGCATTTAACAAACCTTATGGCACTTTGGGTCAACAAGTCAACAAAGTCAAAGTGGAATATGGTCAAGAACTAGCCTTAGGGGCAATCCCGAGCATACTCAGAACCAGCCTTGGGAGGCATCCCAAGCATGTGGAAACTAGCCTTAAGGGCACCCCAAGCACGTAGAATCAATCCTCTGACTCCTGGCGTTCCCACGCCCGATAAATCAACCTCGCAGCTGCTGCATCCTTCTTCAAAATCTCCTCTTTCAAAGGCAATCGATTTGAATCCAGGCACCAACAAAGCATTCGTGGTATTCTGGGCCCATGGCCAATAGAACTTATAATCAAATCCAGCCTTGGGAGCATTCCTGAGCGTGCATGATATCAAGCACCAGCGTCAGAATAAATCAAAAGCCTTGCATAGGCTGTCAAATGTCTGCCAGAAGTACTCAGTCTAAGACTCAAGATCATTCCGAGCATGAGGAAATTAGCCTTGGGAGCATTCCCAAGCTTAAGAAGAATCAAGCAATGACAAAAGCCTTGCAGGGGTTACCAAATGCACGCAATCTAGCCTTGGGGGCAATCCCGAGCAAGTGAAATATAGCCTTGGAGGCAATCACGAACATGAGGAATCTCAAGCATCAATGTTGGACCCGCTTCGGGATTTTTTCGGAGCTCTCTCTGAAGCAGGAAGTTCGCAACTACTGGTCACTTGACCTTTGAGGATTATAGACTGTGAACTCTTGCTCGCAAAACCCAAAAGATCATTCAGATTCTACACCCCAGTTACTGTACTCCGGAAGTACGACAGCAATCACCAAGCTCTGTGCTCATCGTCACCCAGCAACTCCATGTTCACACCTACAGCAATCAAGACACTCGACGACTCTGCTATTCATCCCCATCAAGTCACTCAACAGCTACATACTCGCTACTATCAAAGCCAGTCAATGGCTCCCCCGCCTCAGCAGTACCCCGTGCTCAATAGCTCCATACTTAAGTCACTCAGCAAGCTATCCCAACATGTCCATATCCAACAGCTTCAGCGGCTCTATGCCCATACTCGCTAGCGCCCAGCAGCTTTAGGCTCACTATCAGCAGCTCTGAAGCTCACTCAGCGGCCCTATGCTCACCATCATGATCACTTAGCAGCTCCGTGTCCATTCAACAACTCTGCAACCAAGCCCCGAGCTCATTATCTCAACAGCCCTATGCTTACTATCAGCAACACCATGCTCCTTGCTTCAAACTCCGCAGCTTCAAGTTTGCCATCGCTCAACACAGGTTCTACGCCTGTAATCATCTTAGCAGCTCTATTCAACGGCTCCAAGCCCATCATTTCAACGGCTCCAAGCTTATCGGCTCAAGGCCTACTATCACCCAGCGGCTCAAAGCCGTGAACAAGCAATCTCAGCGGCTCGATGCCCATTATCGACATGGCTCTACGCCCATATACATTCATTCAGCAGCTCTATGCTCGCTGTCACAACTCAGCGGCTCTAAGCCCACTATCTCAACTGGCTCGAAGCCGTAAACAAGCAACAGGCTCTAAGCCGCCCCAACAATCAAGACATCTATTCTCAGGCTCTACGCCTGAATGCTCAAAAATCTAACATTTTTGAATGCTCAAGCTCTACGCTTGGATGCCCAACCACTGTGTACTGGATGCTCAAGTTGTATACTTGAATGCTCAAGCTCTACGCTTGGATGCCCAACCACTGCGTACTGGACGCTCAAAGCCTGTACTTTGAATGCTCGGATTCTGCCATCCGAATGCTCGAGCTCTCCGCTCTGAATGCTCAAGTCCGGAACTTGATAGAAGCTCTAAGCTTAAAACAAACACACACGCACGGGCCCGTGCACATTTGCATTTATCACATCGAGTCTGCATCATATTTGTTCACATCTAACAAAGCATTGCACATATACTCTACATATCTCTCATGAAACAGGTCAACCCTGTAATCAACCGGCACTATGCCTCGGTTTTATTGATCGGTTTAGCGCCTTGATCCTTTGGCTCCACGTCAACATTTATGATGAGAAAGCTCCGTGCACAGACCATCAGAATACAACCAGCTCTACGCTTCGGTTCATATCACGTCAAGCTCTAAGCTCCGACAAACTCAAGACTGCATGCAGGCTCCACGCCTCAATCACTTCGGGCTCCATGCCTCAGTTCCTTCACCTCAGGCCCTTGCCTTATACCAGCTCCGCACTTCGGTTCATCACGTTAAGCTCAAAGCTTTGACACCACAGGCTCTCATCCTGATCAATACCAGCTCCGCGCTTCGGTCCCATCAAGCTCTAAGCTCACCTCAGGCCTCCGCCTCATAAACCACAGCAGGCTCCACGCCTCAATCTAATCCCCTCAAGGCTCTCGCCTTATGATCAACACCAGCTCTGCGCTTCGGTCCTATCAATCACCTCAGGCTCTCGCCTTATGATCAACACCAGCTCCGCGCTTCGGTTCAGCATGACAAGCTCAAAGCTCTGACACCACAGGCTCTTGCCTTATGATCAACACCAGCTCCGCGCTTCGGTCCTATCCAATCTCCTCAGGCCTTCGCCTCAAGATTGCAACAGGCTCCACGCCTCGATTTCATCACTCTCCAGGCTCTTGCCTCATGACTACAACCGGCTCCGTGCCTCGGTTCCACCAAAGCTCCGTGCTCCAGCTACTGGCCCTGCGCCTCCCCTACATCTCAAAAACAAACCGGCATCCAACTCATCCCCAGCAGATGGTTTGGATTCCACCCCATTACATCAATTCCTTCCAGCTCATTCGCAAAGATAGGCTACTCTACCGAGCTCCTTTCAGTCAAAGTAAGGATGATCAAGAAAAGCAAACGCACCTGCAGTGTACTGATCTACCCCAAAATACTAAGGAAGCTCTTCGCAAAAAACTCCCCGGGCAGCCCCGCGCTCCTTCAACTATCTTCCGCCAAAACCCTGGCTCAGTCTAGGTACGTCACACTACGGCTTTTAAAGCCCTAAGGTACGTCTTCTGTCTCTAACCCTCCAAACTTTTTACTTTTCTTTATTGCCCGAACTACGATTGGTCTGAATTTCCCTTGTGGAATACGTAGGCAGCCTCCCGGCCCGACCATAACAAAACCTTTTTCGAAAACCCCTTGGAATAGTGGTTGGACCAAATTGAGTTGTTTTTTACAGCTTTGACTCTTACTCAAACATGTCTCGCGATCCGTCTGAGTTCAGTCAAAGAGGGGCATCTGTAGACACCCCAATTTGGCCTAACGATTATTTCAAGTCCCACCTTGGGACGATCCCGATGATGAAATGGATACAATGATTGCTGATTGCTTCCTTGAGAACCTTAGGACTTTCGGTGAGAACTTTGGCCACTTAGAGGACCCAATTCAAAGCCATACAGCCTTTCAGACAGAAATACGGAAGCCTAGGAGAATCCATCTGTCGGCCGTGACATCGATCCCACGGCCATAACATCAATCCCTCACCCGAGCAACCTGTTGCTAGCAAAATCTCCCTGAGAGATCAATTCCTCGGCCGCAAGATCTATCCTTCGGCCGAGACATCCATTCCTCGGCCGTGAAATCCTTTACTCGGCCGCCGGATCGACCTTTTTCCAGACTCTCGAACGTTCTGTCAGACGTTTGGTTTGATCCAACTACACTACCTTCCCGATGCGTTCGGGCTACGTTCGGAGATTACGACGTAGAGTTAGAGATGCATTGCAATTGCAATTGCCATCTCGTGATTTGATTGGCCGGAGTGAGTCATCCCTATGCCTATATAAAGGGGCCTTTGGGTTCCGAAATATACACACAAAAATTGAGATATCTACACACTCAATCAAACCTCGAAACTCTGCACAAATACTCCCTCAATCCCATACTCCAAAAGCCCTAACCTTCCGAAGGTAGCCGTCAATCCGGCGATCAAACCCCGAAGTTCAAACCCTAACTCTAGGGTTCTCGATCAAGCAATCAATCAATCACGCCCAATCCAAAGCAATCAAGCAACTGAGGGATCAAGGTGGTGAGGCCCAACGGCCTCTGGTTTGTTTTACTTATCGCATTTATGGCTAACCGTAGCATTTAATCGTTTGCTAACTTTTCTGTCTGGTGTGAGGAAGAACATCGACCGGGGTTTCGATCCCTCGGCCGATAAATAAAACCAGGAGGATCCCTCGGCCGTGAGATCAATTCACCGGCCGCGGGATCCATTTCCCTGGGACAGTTTTGTTGGTTTCCTGCTTTCTGAATGCATGCTTCAATTATCGCACTGGCTCACTTTGCTTACTGTTTAAAGGAATAAATAAACAGACTATGTGTTGGAATTAAACAAAGCATCTATACGTCTTATGTTGAATGATTATGGGCCAGTCTCACGACTGGGCAAAGAGGGGTGCCTAACACCTTCCCCTTATTGTACTTTTGGCTCCCGTATCCAGAATCTCTATCTGTTTTCCAGTTTTAATAAACTGGGTGGCGACTCTATTTGATGATAACCGTTATCATGTGGCGATGTTCCTAGCCATGGGAATGTCCATGATTTTGGTTTATGATGTGAGCAACCAATCGAACAAACAACGTGATCAATCTGTATGGCGATGCCCCGTTTGGGAGGTGTCTACATCGGCCTTTCGTGGCCTTTTGTTTAAATTCAATTGATCAAGTATCTCGTACTTTTAGGTAATTTAAGTATTTCTCTAATCTCGCTGGGGTGTATCCTACGCTTCCCAAGTTTATTCATACCTGGATATCTAGCTAAACATGTTTTTCATGTGCTTCCTGAATTTTCCTCGTAATTTGGAAATAGTCCCAAGTATATTCGTACTTAGACAATTTTCGCATTCATTCATATGTTGCCCAAGTTTTCCTCGTACTTGGATAATTTTGCATATGCTCCCCATTTTCATTGGTTTGGACGAGAAACCATCTAAGCTTATTCGTGCTTAGATTCCCAAATGTTTTCGTATCTGGGGAAGCTTATGCATATTTTCGTATGCACGCCAAATGTTCGTTCTTAAGTCTAAGTGTATTCATACTTAGTCTATCCAAATGTTTTCATATTTGGTGAAAGTGTGTATATTCACGTATGCACACCAGGTTTGTTCATACCTATATTCGTAACCGAGTATATTCGTACTTGCAAAGTTTTGAATCTGCTCAAATATACTCGTATTTGGCATAAACCTATCCCTCTGCTCTCCAATACGAAGTGAGGAGCAAGGACCAGGCCTAACTTCGTATTCTAATTATCACAGAAATAAAAAACGTCTTATATCAAAACCAGAATTTTATTCATAATTCAAAAACTCAAGGGGGCGTTACGCGTACCCCTTGCAACTAACGAATCAATAAAAAACAAAGGAATTTTATTCGTAATTCCCACACAATCACGATATGCATCCAAAAAACAGAATAAAAAATATACTGAAGTCTTTTTCAAACAAAAAACTTCCTCAAGTTGTGGACATTCCATGGCCTCGGCATCGGGTTCCCATCCAGGTCTGCCAATCGATAAGCCCCAATGCCCACAACCTCTGTAACTCGATATGGGCCTTCCCAGTTTGCCCCCAAGTTGCCCTCGTTGTCTACCTTGGTATTGCCGAGCACTTTTCGAAGCACAAGGTCCCCTGCACCAAACTCTCGTGGGTGGACAGTTTTGTTATAGCTTTTCATCAGCTGCTCCTGGTAAGAAGCCAAATGCACCAGCGCCCTTTCTCTACGTTCCTCGGCAAGGTCCAGTTCAATTTCTAGGGCTCTATCATTTCCTCCACTTTCAACCAAAGTGGTCTTGTTGGTCGGCAAACCAACCTCTAATGGGATTACAGCTTCTGTCCCATATGCCAATGAGTAGGGGGTCTCTCCCGTAGACCTCCTAGGCGTTGTTCGGCGCGCCCATAAAACCAGAGGCAATTCATCGGGCCACTTGCCCTTTGCTCTGTCCAACCTCTTCTTGATCCCATCAAGTATAGTTTTGTTGGATGCCTCCGCGTGCCCATTACTCTGCGGGTAGGCTGGGGTAGAGTAATAATTCCTTATCCCATACTGGGCACAAAAAGCCTTAAACTTTTTCTGAAATTGGGACCCATTATCCGTAATCAGTGAATAAGGGACCCCAAATCGGGTGATTATGCTTTTCCACACGAACCTTTCTATCATAGGCTCAGTGATCTTAGCCAATGGTTCTGCCTCAATCCATTTGGTGAAATAGTCTGTTGCTACCAACAGAAATTTCCTATTTCCTGTTGCCTTGTGAAGTGGACCCACGATGTCCATCCCCCATTGTGCGAAGGGCCAAGGACTTGTCAAAGGCACCAGATCCTCGGCTGGTGTTCGGATCATTGGTGAGAATTTCTGGCACTTCTCACAAATTTTCACATACACCTTTGCATCTTCCTGCATGTGAGGCCACCAGTACCATTGGGTTATTGCTCGGTGGGCAATGGACCTACCCCCAGCATGACTTCCACACGTTCCCTCGTGGATCTCGTGGAGGAACTTCTGCACCATCTCTGGGTGCACACAAAATAAGTATGGACCAGTGAAAGATTTTCTGTACAACTTCCCTTCTGGTGACAGCCAAAATCGTGCAGATTTTGTTTTTATCTTGTGAGCCTCCTTTTTGTCTATGGGGAGTGCCCCATCTCGTAGGAACTCCACTATTGGGTCCATCCAACTTGGTCCTTGTTTCACGTCCAAGACCAAGTCCACACTTCTTCCAATGCTCGGCTCAGCAAGATAATCTACTACCACACGTCTTTTGAATTCTGTTGGTACAGCTGCAGCCAACCAGGCAAGAAAATCAGCATGGGCGTTCTGCCCAGAACTTATTTGCTCAATATACACCTTCTCGAAAGTGTCAAGCAGATCTCTGGCGGCCATCACGTAGGCAGCCATCTTCTCGTTCCGAGCCTCGTATTCCCCGGACAACTGGTTCACCACGAGTTGTGAATCACAATGTACTCGTGTTCTTTTTACCTTCAGGGTCTTTGCACTCCTTAGCCCTGCCAAGAGTGCCTCGTACTCTGCCACGTTATTTGAAGCACTGAATCCCAATCGAAGGGACAACTCCATCATTGCTCCTTCATGAGGGAAGAGTACTACCCCAATTCCTGATCCTGTATTACACGCAGAGCCATCAACAAATAATTTCCATTCCATGGGATCTTGTTCGGCCGGAGCTTTCTTCTTTCTCGTTGTTTGCTCCTTCCCCTGTTCCTTTCCCTGCTCCTGTCTCATAGGAGGCTGGGGAGCCACCGTGGGCGAAAACTCAGCTACAAAGTCTGCCAGAACTTGCCCCTTTATTGCGGTGCACGGCTGGTAGTCTATGTCGTACTGGCTTAACTCGACCGACCAAGTTGAGATACGTCCCGAGAAGTCCGCCTTTCGTAGCAAAGACTTTAACGGGAATTCAGTATACACCACCACCCTGTGACTTTGGAAATAATGGGGCAATTTTCTCGCCGTCGTCCTTAATGCCAGGACCAACTTTTCGAGGGGCAGATATCTCGTTTCTGCGTCCAGTAATGTCTTGCTCACATAATAGACAGGGACTTGCTCGGATCCCTTATCCCTCAATAATACCGCACTCACAGCATGTTCAGAGACTGCTAAGTACAAAGTTAAAGACTTACCTTGTTCGGGTGTGGATAATAGGGGAGCTGCTGCCAAGTACTTCTTCAGGTCTTGGAATGCCTGCTCACATTCTGCTCCCCATTCGTATCCTTCCCTCTTTTTCAGCAACTGAAAGAAGGGTCTACATTTATCACTGGACCTGCTGATGAATCTATTTAGAGCCGCTGCCATTCCTGTTAACCTCTGGACCTCCTTCGTGGTCCTCAGACTTTGGAGCTTTTGCAACGCAGTAATTTGATCGGGATTTGCCTCTATCCCTCGTATGGTCACCAAATGCCCTAGGAATTTTCCTGAATTTACCCCGAACACACATTTCGAGGCGTTGAGTTTCAGCTTATATTCCCTCAATATCTCAAAGGCTTCCTTCAGATCAACAATGTGGTTTTCCTTTTCCTTGCTTTTGACCACCATGTCGTCTATGTAAACCTCCATGGTCTTGCTGAGCAACTTCTTTAGCATAATCGTTGCTAACCTCTGGTATGTTGCACCCGCATTCCTTAAACCAAAGGGCATGACGCTATAACAGTACAGACCCTTGGCGTGATAAAGGAAGTCTTCTCTTGATCGGGACCGTACATGGCTATCTGGTGATACCCTCGATACGCATCAAGGAAACTCATCCGCCCATACCCAGCCGTTGCATCAACAAGTTGGTCTATCCTGGGAAGGGGGAAGCTATCCTTGGGACACGCCTTGTTCAAGTCGGTGAAATCGACACAGACTCGCCATTTCCCATTTTTCTTTTTTACCACCACAGTATTGGACAGCCATTCTGGATAGTACACTTCCCGTATAGCTTTTGCTTCGAGCAACCGGTCCACCTCTTCGATAACAGCGTCCACGTGCTGTACGGCAGACCGTCTCTTTTTTTGCATCATAGGTTTATGTTGCGGATCCACATTCAAGTGGTGACAAATCACGTTTGCATCCACTCCAGGCATCTCTTCGGGCACCCAAGCAAACACATCAACGTGCTCCTTGAGGAACCCCACCAATTCTTTCTCCACTGTCTCATTTAGGTTCTCCCCAATCAGGAAATACCTTTCCGGATCATTCTCGTTGATCTGGATCTTTTTCAAACCTTCCACCACCTTCTCGGCGGGGTCCCCTCCGACATCCTCAATGGTCGGCTGATCCGGGACCTCGACTGCTTGGACCAACTTCGCTTTGGGTGCCTTCTTGATTATAGAAATCAAGCACTGCTGGGCAACCTTCTGATTCCCCCTTATCCTTTCTATACCATTCGATCCTGGGAATTTCACCATCTGATGGTAAGTGGAAGAAACCGCCTTCATCTTGTGTAGCCATGTTCTTCCAATAATCGCGTTATAAGAAGATGGTACATCTACCACTAGGAAATCGGTCCTTAGCACGACCGTTCCTGCTCGAACAGGAAGAGTTATTTTGCCCAAGGGCCAGACTGCTCCTGCACTGAATCCGACCAAAGGGGTTATTGACTGCACCAAGTCCGCTTGTGTCAGCCCCAACTTCTTGAACGCGTCATAGTACAGTATCTCTGTGCAGCTTCCTGAGTCCACCAAGATTCTTTCTATGTCATACTCCCCAATTCGTAGGGTTATGACCAGGGCATCATTATGTGGCACCTGGATTCCACCCAGGTCCTCATCCGTGAAGACTATGCCTCCATTGGATTCTTCTCCCTCACGTCCTCGTTTCTTTCCCAACTGCATCACATGTTGATCGTGTTTTACTTGTCTCTGGAGCAACCTCACCTCATTTCTCGTATAAGGTGCGGCCAACCCATGTATCATATGGATTACGCCCCTTGGATTTTGCTCGTAATCCAATTCCAATGCTTTCTCTGCACCCTTGTGCTCTTCCTGAATAAACTCTTTCAGGTAACCACGCGAAACCAGATCATCGAGGTGTTGCTTGAACATCTCACAATCTTTCATCATGTGCCCCCAGTCTTTGTGATAACTGCAATGCTGACTCGTAGCCCTTTTTGCGTCTTTATCTCCCTCCATCCTTGGGGGCCACTTAAAATATGGACGATTCTTTATTTTATAAAGAATCCGATAGATTGGTTCCTTCCAAACCGTTGTCACCGAAAAGAAAGACTTAGGGTCTGGAGCATGTTTCTCTTTGAACGGCTCTTTCTTGACCTGCCCATATTCCTTCCTCTCTTTGTAGGTTTTGGGCTCCGGTTTGTCTGTCCTCTTCGGCAAACCCTTCGCCTGTTCGGCGACCATTCTGTTGTCCTCTCACAATATGTCATCCTCGTTTCTGGCATGCTGCTCGATTCGTTCCATCAGTCCTGCCAATGTACCTACCGGGGTCATGTTCAGGGATTTACGGAGTTCTCCCCAAACAGGTAACCCTGTCTTGAAGGTGGCTATCGCATACTCCTCACTGCAACCTTCAATCTCGTTGAAAGTCTCCCAGTATTTCTTAGCGTAGTCCCTGATCGGCTCATTCTCACCTTGTTTCATGACAGAAAGGCTCTCAAAGGTTTTTGGTGCTTTCCTGCTCGTCAGAAACTGAGCAGTAAATTTTTCGGCTAGCTGTCTCCATCCTCGTATGGTGTTCGGCCCTAGTTTATGGAACCCAGACAAAGCTACCTTTCCCAAACTCGATGGGAACATCTTGCACATGATTGCATCATCTCCGTCGTGCATGAACATTGCCTGATGGTAATGCTGTATGTGGGCCACGGGATCAGTATTTGTTTCGTAAAGAACGAATGTCCCGTGCTTCACCCTGCTCGGAAGCTTTGCCTCTTGCAATCTCCTTGTAAAAGGGGATGAAGCTATATTGCTGAGGGCTTTCTGTGTTGCTTCTCGTGCAGACATGGTTCCCTCCTCTTGTTCTTTTGCCTTCTTGGGAGTACTCTTTTCCCAATCGGAATCAGGCCTCTCGTACCTATCCCTGTGGTGTCTTCTAATCTCTCCCTCTTCGGGGGTAAGGCTTCTGCTCCTTCTTTTTCGTGAAGAAGCCCTTTTCTTTCTCGGAGTGGGGCTTCTGGACCTGCTCCTCCTTCCTCGTGAAGGAGCCTTCTTGTGTTCCACTATTGCCAGCCTGTCTCCTCTGGAATTTCTTCGTGACAGTCCAGAATCCTTCGGATGTTCTTGTATCCGTTGCAATTCCTGGATCTCATACTCTCGTTTTTTAATCAGACGAGCGTACTCTTCGATTTCTTGTCTCTTTTTGTCCAAGACGTCGTCACGGTTGTGTGCACTCCTTGAATGTGCCACTGATTCTCCCTCACGACGGAACTTACTCCTTCTCGTGGATCCTGTGGCCGTCCCTCCCTCCTTGTTCTTGGAGTCATCATGAATGGTCAGGGGGTTACCCTTGCTTGTGGGCTTCTTGGCTTGACCACCATCAGGTTTTCTCGGAGGATCCGGTGGGGACTGGTCGCCTCCTCCTCCCAACTGGTGTTTTGGATCATGTGGTGTCTTTGAGTCTTCTTCCATCATGGTCGCTTTTCAGAGGGATCTCTTTCGTTTCCCACAGACGGCGCCAATTGTAAGTGCAGAAAAACTAAGAAGGGTTTAAGCAGCACAAGATTGTAACGGCTACTTCGTGATCCTCGCCGGAACCCTAATGCGTCGCCGGAGTTCTTATCTGCAAAACAGACAAGGGGTGAGCGCACCTTTGCCTCTCGTGGCCAAGGCCCTCCGATGCCTAAGTTAGTATCACGTACTAATGGAAAACCCTAATTAAGCATAAGAGAATGCGTATAACTGTAATGTATTGTGTACCTTTTTCCTCTCGGTTTGGCTTGTATTTATAGGTTTATGGATGCTTGCTGCCCAAGTATCCATGTTGCCCTAGGTTTCCTATCTCGTATAGGAAACCCAGAATATCTTGGATTCTCATTCCCTTATCAGTTCATTAACCTTAGTCCGTTTAGGACTCCTTTCCATAGCTGGCCGAACTTCCCATTCCCGTTGGGTATCTCTCCAAGATCCTATTTTATTGGGATCTTATAGTATACACGGAATATCCCTGTTTCTAGAACCTTCTGGAACGTTTCCTGTATCGGGGACTGCTTTTCGTACAAATCCCCTCCTGTTCGACTCTTTTGCTGCCGAACAGACTACTTGGACCAATGACTTCACATGTCACTGCTCCTTCGTCAATCTCTCGGTCCAATACTCTCTGGACCTTGACCCAGTACAGACTCTCTGGACCAATGATTCCTCATATCACTAGTCCCTATCGCCGATCACCGTATTGCACGGCGACTGCCCCTGTCATAATTATACCATACTCCCGCGTACCACGTGTTCGGGCCTTACAAGCACCTGTTCGGGATTTACTCCCTACAGTGACTATGGATTTCGTTACCGGATTACCGAGGTCGCCGAGGAATAGTTCCAACCCAATATTTTGAAAAAACCTCTCAAAGTCTCACTAATGCAAGTGGTTCTAAAATGATGATCAAATATAAACTAAATAATGTTTACATTTGTAATAAAGGAATCTGTTTGGAGACAACTTTTCTTTGCGTAAGAAATCTCCAACAATAATTAATTTTATGAACTCCTTTCCTTGCAATGCTTATGCCAATACAAACCAGTACTGCTGGAATAACTGCTCATATTGATGGTCATGAAATATTCTTTGAATTTGTTTCCCCACCTATTTACAAAGAGATAAATGACACATCATGAGAAAGATCTCTAATAAAGATAAACAAATAAACTTTCTTCAGAAAGAGATTCAAATTATGGGAATTGAAGAAACTCTTCAGAAACGTGTTTTAAAGGAGAAAATTTCTCAAATACAAAAAGATTTCAATAATGAAATCTGTAGTGATATTCCAAATGCTTTTTGGAATAGAAAGAAATATATTGTTTCACTTTCTTTTGAGAAGGATTTTGATGAAAGAAAAATTCCTACTAAAGCAAGGCCTTCTCAAATGAAACAAGAAAATTTAAAAATGTGTCAATGAGAAATTAACAGTCTTCTTAAAAAACAACGTTTTTTCCCTTAATTCATCTGGAAATTTAGAACATCCATGTACATCCATCTTAATTCATCTTGCATGTACATCCATGTTATATGAGATCCAAAAGGTAATACGAACATTAAATGTTTCTGTGTACGTTTCTGTATTTCTTACATACCATAAACTCTCAACTTGCTAACTCAGTTTCTCTTTAGATGTGGGTACGTTGAAACAGAATCTTAACCCTGCCGCATGAGTTGGTTTTAACTTTCAAAACTGAATTTTATTACTTCAGATGATTGGTGATATTTGTAAACAAGTATTTACCTATGTTTGCTTGTCTACTTGGTTCTTAGTGTTCCGGTCCTACGGAAAGTTATTATACAACTAACTTAGAACTTAAACTACTCACTGTAGGTGCGGTTAAAATTATTAACTTACAATCAAGGGAGACTATTAGACTCTCCAATTGCCCGCGGACACGTGGCAACGGGGCCCGCACGGAAGGGAGGCCTTGGTCAAAATTTCATTCGAGGAGGAATAGTTGACTACCCAATGGGAAAAGGACGCGTGTACATGATAGAAGGGTGATCCCCGCGGAAGTGGTCTACGGAAGAGTAAACTGTCACGGGGCCCCGCTGCTGTCCCACGAAAAGACCGAAATGCACTCAACAACGGAAGACTGCAATAAAGCCCTGCGAGTTACTGGGTTATCAATATTTTCAAATAGGAGAATGCACCCGCGGAAGAGGAAGTCACCGCGGGACCCCAACTGGTCCTGCGGGAGAATCGATGTACCCCGAAGTGGCCTCAGCAGCAGGAGACCGTGGAAAGGTCCCGCGGATTGCTGGATGCTAATAAGTCCAAGGAAGCTATATTGAAGACCCCCGAGGTTCCGTCCGGGCCTAGAGGTAGGGTCCGGAAGAGACTCCGCGGGGAAAACACGATCGCCGCGGGTCGCGACCTTGCTCCTGCGGAAATTGGAGAATTTCTTGTTGCTTGGGATG
Source organism: Rhododendron griersonianum (assembly GCA_018127125.1). NCBI lineage: Eukaryota > Viridiplantae > Streptophyta > Magnoliopsida > Ericales > Ericaceae > Rhododendron > Rhododendron griersonianum. Next base: position 27,725,436 of record CM030792.1, on the reverse strand, counting down.
GAGGTAACGCCGCGGAAATTCGAGCCCTCCCGCAGAAAAGCTTCCGCGGGAGGACGAGTTTCTCCAAGGCCTGGAGGTACAAAGGGGACACGTGTTGGGGTCTTATAGGAGCGCCGTCCTGGGCCTGACTAAGGCCCAAGTGCCCTATAAATACCCCTGACATTCCCAATGATTAAGAGAGCTGACTTTTCTTGGAAAGAGAGGGCGTGAGCACTGATTCTGCGGAAGGAGAACATTCTTCCCCAAGAGAGAAAGTGACCTCACCCATTCGAACCCGAAAAAGGTCAGACACCCCCATGGAGAACAAAAGGGACACGCTGCCTTTGTTCCTTCTATACCTCTTGCTCCTTCCCTCACCCCACAAGATTTCTTCTCCTCTTCCTCTCGCTAATCATCGACCAATCGCACCTCTCCAACTCACAGATATTCACACGTAAGCACCTCTCACAGAACCCCATTCCCCACATTTAGGCGACTCTGCTGAGGAGGTGTCTTTTGGTTTATGGTTAGCACTCGTTCCAGAGAATACGTTGAACCATAGCGTCGCAAATCAATGATGGCGCCAGACAACGCCATACCAACCCTCGAGGAAATAGGAGAAACCAACAGCGCAGGTACAGCCGCACAAACGCTACGAGCTCTCCAAGGCGGTCAGCGACAGTTCCTCGAGACACAGAAGCAGCTGCTTACGGCCTTCACAGGTCTCACTTACTTCATCTCAGCGGCCCTGCCAAAGGCCGCGACCGGCTTGAATGACGAACCTCCGCAGATCCATGCTGGGGGCAGCAATAGTCAGACAGAGCCACATCAGATCCCTTTATCCCCACCTCATGACTTACGTGCAGTGCTCGTGGGAAGAATCACTGGAAACCCCATGGGAGCCCGAGGGAAAGAAGCTATCGTTGATGGTACAAGCACACCATCTACGGGACCCTACATTACCATGGCCGAAGTTCAGGCCATGTTGGCTCAACAGAAAGCAAGTGAGGCAAGCAGAAAGGGGCAAACCGTCGTCGAAGCTAGTGCCCTATCCGTGGGGCAGTTCATCACTATGGCAGACGTACAGGCCCTCCTCACCAAAGAAAAGGCAAAGATAGTCCTACCCTCCCTTCCAGGCCCAGATATCCGCCCTCCATACCCCGTGACGATTCTATCGTTGCCCTATCCGGAAGGGTACACTCTGCCAAAGTTTGTGAAATTCGGTGGCAAAGAGGGTAGCGCGCAGGAACACGTGGTTCGTTTCATAGAATCACTAGGGGCCTATGCGTCGGACTCCAACTTACGTCTCCGCGAGTTTTCAAAATCTCTTACTTCCCGCGCGTACACGTTGTATGTCAACTTGGAACCTTACTCGATCACCACTTGGGAGGAGATGGTGAATAGCTTCTATGCTAAATTCTTCCAAGTATGCGAGAAGGTAACAGTGATCAGTTTGACAAAGGAAACACAGACAAGCAGTGAAGACGTGGTGGACTATATCAAGCGATTTCAGGATCGCGCGGTTGGCTGCACTGAGTCAGTCAAGATAGCTGGAAGGGTAAAACTACAGGTGCCACAGTTGCTGTCACGGAGGCACCGCGAGCCCAGCAAGCCGCTGGCGGAAGAAAGCGAAGAGAGCGTGAGCCTGGACCCACGCCAGACTACCATTGCAGTATGGACGAAGTGTGAGCCTTAGTGAGCGTGTGGGTGGCGGACGGAGAGCTGGAACTCCCCCAGTGGAGTACGAACCGACCCGGGAAGACCGCGAACATCCGTGGTACTGCATGTGCCACAGGCACACCAAGCACCCAACTAGTGATTGTTGGTCACTAAAGAGATTGTTCAAGAGAAAGCAGAATGCAAACGAGCTAAGGATAGGGCGACGCGACATCCGCGTAGAGCCCTACCCGGCTCACGGGCACCATAACGAAGAAGTCAACATGGCAGAATGGTACCCATTCATATATGAAGATGAAGACGATGCAGATAGTCACTATTATCTGGAAGAAGAAGAGGAAGCATGGGCCTATATGGTCTCTTGCCATGAAATCATTGAAGAATTCGGAGAGGGTGTAACTCCTACAGTCACACTTGATCCCAATACCTCGGTCAAGACATTGCAAAACAACATGAAGTTCCGCACGTTCTTCGACGGTTTTGGTTTCACCCCAGCAGCGAGGTTAGAGATAACCAAAGCAATTATCAACATCGCAGAGGTCCATCAAGAGTCGTGCATGTCCGCGGAAGGATCCGTCCCACGGACGATCCGTGATGAGTCCAACTCTGTCACCTTCTCGCATGCAGACCAAAGAGTACTGTACCCCCATAATTGTCCGCTGTATGTCACGTCCCGCATCAACGGGACGGAGCTGAAGAGGACTTTTCTTGATGGTAGGGCCTCATAAACCTCATGCCCCTGTCAACATTTAAGCGGTTAGGAATACAAGATGATCGGATAGTGGAGTCACCAATCACTATCACGGGGTTCGAAGAAGATAGAAAACAATCTCTGGGATATGTTGTGGTGGATTTAGAAGTGGGGGCAATACGCTCAGCTACTAAATTCAACCTTATCAATGCAAACCCAAATTACCACATCATCCTCGAACGGAGTTGGATGCACAAGTATGCTGTTGTGCCATCAAGTTATCATCAATGCCTGAAAGGAGTTTGGGCAGGAAAAAGGGTTACCATCCGCGCATCGAAAAACCCGTTTGACACTCACAAGGCACACCTTTCAGAAGCGGTTTACTTTTCGGAGTTAGGCGAAGTATCTCAGGCGATCACCGCCAGGCCGCATGGCGTAAAAGTCCTGAAGTGGGAAGACATCAAAGACGAGAAATCGGAGACTCGAGAAAGAGACCCATTCGCGGCGGAGCCCGCAGTCCCCAGAAAGATCACTAAAACAAAGGAAGGGGGCAAGACGGTGTACTATTTATGACGGTCCATCGGGGCATGGGTCAATTGTGAAACCGCTGGCCCCAGTGGAACATGTGCCGCGATAGAGGAAGAAATAATCCAGAAGCCAGAAGCCGCTCCAGAATGCATGCAAGACCAGCCCAAGCCGCAGCAAGAGGCGTTGGTGGAAGACGATCTAAATAACGGGGTGGACCCGAGAAAACAAGTTTTTATAAGTAAAGAATTGGATGGAGAATTCCGAGAGAAGTTAATCACACTGTTACGAGATAATTCAGATGTCTTCGCATTGGACTATGAGGAAATTCCAGGCTTAGACCCAGAGCTAGTAACACATCATTTGGACGTCTTTCCCAATTCCAAGCCAGCGAAGCAATCCCAGCGGAAATATCACCCCGATTTGGAAGGGCAGATCAAAGAAGAAGTTGAAAAGTTGCGAAAAGCGGGCTTCATCTGCCCGATCCAATACCCTGAGTGGGTAGCAAACATTGTCCCCGTGAAGAAGAAAAACGGCCAAATTAGAGTATGTGTGGCCCGTGATCCTTGATCCTCGATCCTCCGTTGATGGTTCGATGATGGTTGAGCCTTCTTCTCCTAGCCTGCACAGGGAGCACATGACTAAGACCTAGCCGGGGGTTGTCCCGGCAAGGCCCTCTGGCGAGAGGATAAGTATGGTGCAGAGAGAGGAAGCAGAAGGCTAGAGAGTGTATAAGTGTCAGTATAGAGTAGCATGTACCTCTTTAGGGTTACTTTCACTAGATATTTATAGGGCCTCCTGGCTTGCTCTCCAAGTACGATCGCGTGCCTTCCACGAGCCAAGTGACGTCACGGTGACATCAAGGAATAGATCTGGTAACCGTTTTCAGGGCTGAGCTGGCACACCCATGTACGCCCATGATCATCTTCTGTTATAACCGTCTCCGCATGTGGGGGGACGCGTGACTCAGCAGCCAGCCGTCGTCGGCAGCCAGCCGTGCTCTGTAGGTAGCCGAGCACCTGTCTTGCCGAGCCTGACATGTGACCGATGAGGGAGGCTACGCCGCGAGGGAACTTTGCCCAAGACAGCGGATGGGCTTGGACCGAGCATCGACTTGTCTTCTGCCGAGCCCGTGACAAGTGGGGCGTTGGTGAATGAACACCGACGGGAGCCGTGCACGAGGCTTACGCCCGGCACGGAGCGGGTTCGGTCTGCACCAGTGCGAACTTCCATGTTCGGCCTGCTACAATAGCCCCTCAATCTCTGCCGATGCCGAACGCGTGGCAGGGATTGAAGTCAAGCTTAGGCCGAACCTATAGAATGCCGAACGTGATCTTCGTTTGTCTTAAAAGGGAGGAACTCAGCCGAACATGACTCCTCTTTTCCTCAGAAGCAGCATCAGCCGTTGGTGGAGGTCTCCAGTGGAGGAGTGCCAAGTGTCGCTCCATGGTTGGGTACGGCTGACGAGAGGACGGCTGGCAAGCCCTGCAGGTTGTCCTCTCCACGCCACGTGTCGTGCGCTGAATGGCCAATGGTTCGGCGGTGTAATGATGGGCGGGAAATTCGAACTCCCAACCCTAGCCCTATATAAAGGGCGACGCGAGGAGAGAGAAAGGTCTCGTTCGCCTTCTCTCTCTAAAACTCCATTACCAGAGCTCCACCAACGACCGTTCGTCTTTTGATCTTGATTTCCCAGAGATTTCGCCACCAGACCTCGCTGTAAATCACAGGTATGTGTTAGATTCTTACCCTTCTTTATTTTTCTGTAGTTTTTCTGCACTTTCTTGTTTATTTTCTGGGTTTCTGGGGCGTTTTCTGTTCTGAATGAATAGTGTACAACTGGAGATGGATGGACTGTTCATCTCCATCTCCAACGTGTTCTTCCGAACATAGATCGTTCATGGTGTCAGGGCTTGGCCGACGATGGAGTTGGCCGAGCCCTAATTTCTGACGTTTCATAGGATTAGGCCGAACACAGACTTGGCCGAACCTTGAAAACGATGATGGGGTGGGCCAATTAGGATGCCAAGCGTAGTGAGATCCTTGCTTTCTAGCCGACGATGAGGTCTCATGTTCTTTATTTCTGCCTTTGTTAGGTCTGGCTCACCCAGTCATCATCATCTCATCCAACTCTGAAAGTTCAGGGGACGATTCTGCCGATCTTGTGATCCGAGAATACGTGGAGAGACACAGAAGCCGACGTCAAGCTTCCTCCATAGACTCAAATATGTCAGGTTCTAGTGATTCCAACGCCGAACGTGACCATGAGTACGACGGGTTCAACACTGCTCCCGAGATAACTTTCACCATTAGCACGAAATCCGAAGCCGAGCATGAACTTGGGCCTGAGGCCGAGTCTAGGCTTCGTTCACAGGCCGGAGCCACAACTTCTTCCCGTTCTGCTCCTGTCGAGGCTTTGTCTGAGAACAGGGAGGTTGCCGACCTCTATGAGAGAGGCCAGGTTTGTCCTCACGCTCATTACTTCAGCGGGCACCCTGACGAATATACAGATTTTTGTCGTACGTACAATATCCCAAATGACGTCGTCGTCAGTAGGGTTGCTAGTGACTGAATTAGGGACAAAAGGGTAGATCGTCCCGAGCACATAACTGTCCCCCTCATGGCTATTTGAGAGGCAGGGCTCCGCTTCCCCCTTCACCCTTTTTTGAGGGAACTTCTGACCAGGTTCGGCATAGTACCCCATTTTTTCGCCATCAACAGCTATAGGATAGTGATGTCCGTGATTAAGCTGAAGGAGCTGCACAATCTCGAGTTTACAGTCGCCGACCTTTTTCACACATACATTATGTCTCGACATGGTAAGACCGAACGTAGGTATTTGTCGACACGTAGTCGTAAGGAGCCCCTGATAGATGGGTTGCCCGACACCGATAAGTGGGCAAATTTCTATGTTGAAGTTAGTGGCAATTACGAGTTCGGCGAGCAAACGATGCGATTGCATAGCGTCCCGAAGATCAAAGACTTCCGAGGTTGTTTTCTGATTCTTAATTCGTCGAACATGATTCACTTTCTATTTCAATCCCATCGTTTATTTAACGCTTTCTCCTGCAGATCACCGATCAATTGCGAAGGTACATCAGTCTCTGTCTGTTGAGAAGAACGTTGAAACATTGAAGGCTCAAATCTGTCGCGACGCGCCGACGCTGCTAGGTTACAAACCTTCGTATAAGGGGAAATTGAGGAGGAGAGAAGAAGAGGCAGGGCCAAGCACGAAGACTGGGGGTAAGAAGAAGGCTGCTGAGAAACAGGTGGGAGGAGGTAAGCCGAGCAAGAAGGCAAAGGAGCCAAGGTTGAAGTTTCCCACCTTCAAGAAGTCAGCCGACTTCTGGTTCCAGGACAGTCAACCAACTGAATTCCCAGGTATCAACATCCCACCTCTCCGAACCCTCATCCCAGAATTTGCTGAAGGTATGGGACGGAGAAATGTGGTGAAGCTCAACCTCAGGGACAACGCTGTTGTTCGGCAAAGAGATGCTGAGGCAGCCGAACGTGCTGCGAAGAAGTAGAAGATTACCCAGGATTTTTTCCCGACGAGGCCGCCGACGCCGCTTCCGAAGGAAAAAGACCAGACCGAGTCATCAGCTGCGGGTGGATCCAGGGCCGTGGAGGCGGCAGCGGGCTGGGGCGGCCAGTCGATTGTGCAAGAGTTCGCGCCATCTTTCGCAATGGCCGACGGCAGGGTTGTTACCGTAGAAGATAGCGTCAAGGTCGAACCTGGGTTGGCCGTCACCATGCTTCATGGCCTCGCTCTGCCGAGGGATATGGATAGGGTCCCAGGGGAGCTGCAGCCGAGTATAACGCACCTGAGTGCCTACCTTGTTCAGGTATTCGCTGTACTTATCCTTTTTGAGTCTATGTTATCCTTCTTCCCTCTTTTGCCGAGCTTAACCATTTTGTCTTTAACAGGATGGGCAGGCTGCGCTACGGGTGTCCAATCAGGTGGATCTTTTGGCTACTGAGAGGACACGCTATCACGACGATGCTAAGGCCGAGCGCGAGAAGATGAAGACTGCGAAGAATGGTTTGAAGCTGGCAAAGGCTAAGATTGCTAAGCTCGAAAAGGAAAGGGATGAAGCCGTGGAGAGAGCCAAGAAGTCTGATCGTGAGCTTGGCCAAGCATTGAGGAGAGAGAAGAGGAAGATGAAAGAGGTAGATGAGAAGGCGTATCAAGCTGGGTACGACCGAGCTGGGGCCGAGTACGTCAGGGAGGCTCGGTTGATGGTTAATGAGGAACTGATGAATTAAGAAGCTATCGATCTCGTACCGAACAGGGTACAAAGATGGTGTACGGGCTGCGTGTGCAGTCATGCAGCTAGATGCAGACTTAAACTTGACCAAGTCTATCCCTGCGGCCGTTGTGCCCGAGCTTGTGCTGCCGTACACTGATGAGGAGTGCGCACCACTTCCCCCGGAGGAGTTTTCTGAGAGCGAGGAGGATATTGATGATCTGACTGGGGCCGATGCTGAAGGTGGAGGCGGCCCAAATGGAGGGAAGGCAGGTGATGCAGGGGGTGGCGTAGCTGATGATGCCGAGCATGACACCGAGCAGGCCAATAAGAATGGTGATAATAGCGCCGATGCTGAAAATGAAATGGCTGCTGATGTTGTTGCCGAAGATGTTCCACCTCAAGTTTAGGGTTGCAGTTTTGTTTTTGAATTTTGAAAGTTTTTGTTGGACTGGACAGCTCCGAACTTGGGAGTTTACCGTGCCAGATGTAATAGTTGAAGGGGGGTCGGCACCGAACGGTTTACTACGCCATGCCTCCCAGCTTAGGATCTATGTTGATACTTGTCTTTATTTTCGAAATGCTTGAAAGTTGAATGCATGGCTTCTTTTGCAACATCTTTGTTATTGCCGAGCTTGAGTGCTTGCTTCTAAAATTTTGCCAGTTTTGCTTGTTTTTGAATGTGTAGTTATCCGTAGCCCCCACTTTGGTCTGGGTTCGGCCTAGTAGTTGAATTCGTGCATGATGTGAATAGTGTTGGTGTTTCTGCCGAGCCTTGACCAAAGTAGTGTTGCCATTCTAACAGGTCGCCGAACACGGATGTGTTGTAATCTAGCGAGATTCAGCCTTTGCGAATATTAAGAGCGTAAAGTGCCCATCTGCCAGTGGCTGGTGCTCGGCTAAAGTGTCAGCCCCTGTCCATGGTAGAGGAACGTTGAGAGTAGTTGAATGATTGTGGGTGGTTTTTCTCGCCAAAGTGCGAGTGTGAAATTTCGGTGGCCGACCATAGTGTCTTGCCAAACCGAGCCAAAGCCTAAGTTCCATTAGATATGTGTATTTTAGGCTCGGCGGACCGTATGTCCATTGATTACTTCTTTGGGCGGCTATAGTGGCCGAAGCAAAAGGCTTTTTGAGGAGCCGTTTGTGGGTGTGACCGAAGTCAACGTTTGTGTTCGGCGTTGTAGCCAAAGGTGGAATGATGCTTGAAATGTTTTGAAGACTTTATAATCAAAAAAGCTTGTCTTTTCATTGATAGTTCTTGAAGTACAGGTAAAATAGAAGATAAAAACAGTAACAGTGGGTCGAAGCCCTTCTTTGAAACGTAAAAACATAGAAGATCAAGCCGAAGCTAGAGAAAACTGAAATTTTTTGGTAATAATTGTTGGTCGAAGGTAGTGTTCAGCCTGGTATTTTGTAGAGGAAGCTTCACATGTATGCCCTCCTTAGGTTCTGTGCATTCCATGGATTGGTGAGCACTTTCCCTTTCATGTCTTCGAGGGTGTAAGCCCCTTCACCAGCAACTTTGACAATGCGAAAAGGCCCTTCCCAGTTAGGCATGATTTTTTTCTTCTTACTTGCCTGTACGACCCTTCGCCAAACCAAATCGTCTGGCTTGAACTTCTTGATTCGAACACTCCTGTTGTATCCTTTGGCAACTTGCTGTTGATATTCGGCGAGCTTTAGCCGAGCATCGTCGCGTTTTTCTTCAGCCAGAATTAACTCTTGCTCCACGGCTTCATCGTTTGTCTGTGGGTTGAAGGTTTCTGTTCGGAGGGTTGGGAACCCTGATTCCAGTGGGATGACGGCCTCCATGCCAAATGCCATTGAGAAGGAAGTTTGGCCTGTAGAGCGACGTGGTGTGGAGCGGTAAGCCCATAAAACTCTGGGGAGTTCTTCTGCCCATTTTCCTCTCTTTGAGTTTAGTCTGCGTTTTATCCCCGCACAGACTGTCTTATTTGAGGCCTCGGCTTGGCCGTTACCTTGAGGGTAAGCTGGGGTTGAGTTAAAAAAACGTATGCCGAACTCCTCGCAGAGGCTTGTGAGGCCGTCTCCGACGAGTTGGGTGCCGTTGTCGGAGACGATAGCCTAGGGTACGCCGAACCTTGTTACAATATTTCTCCATACGAATCGTCGGACGTTTGCCTCTGTGATGGTGACGAGGGCCTCGGCTTCCACCCACTTTGAGAAATAGTCTGTTGCAGTGATCAGGAACTTGAAGCCTCCAGGTGCTGTTGGAAGTTACTCGACGATGTCAAGCCCCCATTGTGCGAATGGCCAGGGACTTGTGATGGGGGAGAGATTTTGAGCCGGTTGCTTGGGAATTGGGGAAAATAGTTGGCATGGTCGGCATTTTCGGACGATTTCTTCACAGTCCTTCTTCATGTTCTTCCAAAAGTATCTGTGTGGCCCGTGATCCTCTGGTCCTCGATCCTTCGTGGGTGGTTCGATGATGGGTTAGCTTCCTTCTCCCAGCCTGCACAAGGAACGCACGACTAAGACTTGGCCGGGGGTTGTCCCGGCAAGGCCCTCCGGCGCGAGGATGAGTATAGCGCAGAGAGGAAGCAGAAAGCTTAGTGAGAGTATGTCAGTGTATTGAGTAGCGTGTACCTGTTAGGGTTACCATCTCTAGGTATTTATAGTGCCTTCTAACTTGCCCTTCAAGTGCGATCGCGTGCCTTCCACGGGACCAATGACGTCATAGTGACGTCGAGGAGTAGATCTGATAACCGTTTTCAGGGCTGAGCTGGCACGCCCATGGGCGCCCATGATCACCTTCTGTTGTAACCGCTTCTGCACGTGGCAAGACGCGTGACCTTACAGCCAGCCGTCGTCGGCTGCACGTGATCTGAAGGTAGCCGAGCACGGGCATCGCCGAGGACTGCCACGCGTTTGATGAGGGAGTACCATTGCTGAAGGTTCTGCCGTCGACACAATCCGAGCGTGGGTTTGTCAGCTGCCGAGCCTGAGGCAATCGGTACATACGTGACAAATCAGCATCGGCACGCCGCACATGAAGCTTCTGTCCAGTTCACGGCGGATCGGGTCCGCTTCGTGCGAACATTTGTGTTCGGCCCGCTACAGTATCCTTGACTTATCGCGTGTTGGCACAACGAACGACCACCGGAGTGGCAACCACAGCTTCCTGAGTGAAGTTCATTGAGGATCTCGGGAACTTGGTTTGGATGGACGACGAGAAGATAGGGCCCGGAGATGGATCATCTGTATAATTGACCGCTTTCAGATAGCCAATAGTAAGCGGCCTTGTTCCTGATTCGAAAAGCTTCCTTTTTGTCGTTGGGTAAGGTGTCATTCCTGAAGAAAGCGACGATCTCATCCATCCAGCTTGGACCAAGTTCAATGTTGAGCACCTCTGGAGTTGTTTCAATACTTGGGTGGTCAATATTGCCAAAGTTTATAGTTCTGAACTCAGAAGCTTTTGAAGCCGAGGCAAGGCCAGCAAGTGCGTCTGCGTGCGCGTTGTGCTCGCGGTTGATCTGCATGATGTTGAAGTTTTTGAAGTGAGTGATGAGTTCTGCTACTGCGGCCTGGTATTTCATCATCCTTGGGTCCCGGACTTCGTAGTCCCCTAGCACCTGATTGACTATAAGTTGAGAGTCGCAAAATATGGCCAAGTCGTCGACCTTCATTGCAATTGCCGAGCATAAGCCAGCAAGCAGGGCTTCATATTCGGCCTCATTGTTTGTGGCAGGAAAGTCGATGCTGATAGCACTCTCGTGAAGAGTTCCGCAAGGAGAGACCAAAACGACTCCGGCTCCTGCTCCGTTGTTGTTGGAGGCACCATCAACTTGTAATCGCCATGTGTCCCCTTGAAAGAGGAGCCAAGGTTTTCCTTTTGGTTTTTGTTCAGCAGAGTTTTGAGTAGGTGGAGGAGTGTTTAAAATTTCGGGGTCCTCTAGAGTCAGCTCGGCAATGAAGTCGGCAAGGACCTGCCCCTTGATTGCCGTCCGTGGTTTGAAGCGGATATCAAAATTTGCCAACTCGACTGCCCATTTGGATACTCTGTTGGAGAGGTCGGCTTTTCGAAAGAGAGCTTTGAGGGGGTATTCGGTTAAGACCGTGATTGTATGCGCCTGAAAGTATGGCAGAAGTTTTCTTGCCGCAGAAACAAGGGCAAGTGCTAGCTTCTCCAGAGGAAGATAGCGCGTTTGGGCAGGAAGCAGCGTCTTGCTTGTGAAATAAACCGGCATGTCGTCGGCTCCTTCTCGGCGAACTAGAGCGGAGTTGATGGCGTGAGGTGAGACTGCTAGGTAAAGGTAAAGGGTCTGAAACTCCTTGGGCTTTACCATTAGGGGTGCCGAGCTTAGATATTCTTTGAGCTCGGCCAATGCTTTGTCGCAGTCTGGCGTCCATTCGAAGCTTCACCGGCTTTTGCCTTTAAGGGCGTGAAAGAAGGCGTGGCATTTGTCAGATGACTTGCTGATGAAGCGGTTGAGGGCGGCCGCCATTCCTGTGAGCTTTTGAACTTCTCTGATTGTCCGTGGTGGCCGTAGGTCTGCCATCGCCTTGATTTGAGTGGGGTCAGCCTTGATGCCGCGCCTTGTGACCAAATGGCCGAGGAACTTCCCGGCGCTCACGTCAAACGCACACTTCTCCGGATTTAGACGGAGTTTATGGTGTTTGAGGATCTCGAATACTTCGGCTAGTTCCGTGAGATGATTGTGCTCCTTCTGACTCTTGACGACAAGGTCGTCAATGTACGCTTCTAGGATGTGGCCAATCTGTGCATAGAGCATTTTGAAGATTGCTCTGTTGAAGGTAGCACCTGAGTTTTTAAGGCCGAACGGCATGACTCTGTAGCAAAAAATGCCATGTGGTGTGATGAAGGCTGTTTTCTCTATGTCGTCTGGGTCCGTGGCTATCTGGTGATAGCCACGGTAGGCATTCAAGAAACTCAAACGAGCATGGCCTGCTATTGCATTGACTAGCTGGTCAATCTTTGGCAGCGGGAACCAGTCCTTTGGACAGGCGTCATTGAGGTTGGTGTAGTCGACGCACACTGTCCGCTTCCCATTCTTTTTCTTTACAACCACAGTGTTGGAGAGCCAAGTTGGGTACTGCACTTCTTGTATTGCATTGGTTTCAAGTAGGCGGTTGACCTCTTCGATGACAGCGTCGGCATGCTCAGGTGCCGAACGTCGAGCTTTTTATACCACCAGTTTGGAGTCCTTTTTGATGTTGAGGGAGTGGCAAATGAAGTTGGGATACACCCCTGGCATCTCCTCTGGGGTCCAAGCAAAGACTTCCAGATTGTCTCTAAGGAATTGGAACATCTCTTCTATCTCAATGTCGGTTAGCGAAGAGCCGAGTAAGAAGAAGCGTGATCCGTCCTCATTGATGGGCATTTTCACCAATTCTTCCTCTGCTTTGTCCTCGGCCTTTTGGCCGACGTCTTCGATTACAGCCATATCTGGGACTTCAACCCATTGCACTTGTTTCGCTTTGGATGAATTGTGGACGGCGGAGACGTAGCATTTTTTGGAGGCTACCTGGTCACCTCGCAAATCTTCCTGTCTTCCTGTGGCGCCGATGAAGCGGACGACCTGGTGGTACGTCGAGGCAATGACTTGCATTCCGTGGAGCCAAACTCGGCCAAGGATGGCGTTGTATGGGCTCGGCACGTTGATGACGATGAATTCGACAGTCAGAGTCTTTGAGCCGACGACGACCGAGAGAAAGATTCGGCCAAGCGGCCAGACAGGTGCTCCGTTGAAGCCGATGAGGGGTACTTCGGTGGGTTGCAGAGCCGACTCTGGTAGATCCAACTTCTTGAAGAGGTAGTAGTACATAACCTCGGCTGAACTCCCTTGATCAATAAGGACGCGCTTGACGTCGTGAACTCCGATTTGGACGGTGACGACGAGGGCGTCCGAATGCGGAGTCTGAACGTGTTCAAGGTCACGCTCGGTAAAGCTTATCGTCCACTTGGGCACTTCTTGTGGTCGTTGACGCTTGGATCCACAGCCGACTGAGAGTATCTCCTTTGATGTTGAGGCATGATCGATGTCGGCTTTGAGGGCGGTCTCGAATGCCTTCGTTACTGGACCGTGGATGACATGGATCAGCGGTCGTTGTTCGTTGGGGTTGGGATTTGTCTGCCGAGCGGGCGTCTTTGATCGATCAATGTATTGATCGAGGTGACCTTGAGCTGCAAGCTTTTCGAGGAGGGCTTTGTATGGTGCGCAGGCAGTCGTGTAGTGGCTGAGCTCGTTGTGGTAAGAGCATTTTTTCCTTGGGTTTTGATCTGGTTGGCCGGTGTCGGTTCCAAGCTTGCCCGTCGGCCACTCGAACCAAGGTTGTCTCATGATCTCTTTCAGAAAAGACCAAATTGGTTCCTTGAAGTGTGTTGTCTCGGCTACGTAGTCATGCACCTTCGGCGGGCGTTTCTTTCCTTCTTTGATGTTGTGGACCTGCTTCTTGGATTGCGGGTGCTGGGTGAGTACTGGTGCCGGTAGTTGAGGAGCGGTCGAGGTGAAGGGTGCTGTCAAACTCGGGATTCCCTGGGCCGCCCTATCCGCATAGAACTCTTCGAGAGCGCAAAATCTCTCCACTACGCGCATTAATTCTCCCATACCGTGGGGTGGGCGGATGGCGAGTTCATCTAAGATTTTGCTGCCGGTCTCCAGACCGTTTTTGAATGTGCACGCAGCCCAATATTCGTCAATTCCTGAAATTTCATTGAACAGCTGCCAATAGCGCTCGGCATACTGTCTGAGAGTTTCGAATGTCAATTTCCTTAACTGAGATAGTGATTCTGGCTCTTTAGCTGTTTTGTTGCTCTTGATGAATCGTGTGTTGAAGGCGCGTTCAAGGTCGGTCAGGTTCCGTATGGATCCAGCGTGTAATTTGTTGAACCACTGGAGTCCTAGGGAGCCGAGGCTGGACGGGAATGCCTTACATTTTATTTCATCCTTTAGCATGCAGAGTTCAATGGTTTGCCTGAAATGGATTAGGTGAGTGTAAGCCTCACAAGTCGCCGGATCGAACTTCGTGAATTTGGGTAGATGAAAAGTAGACTCCGGCGGCGTGTTGATGATGTGGGAGGTGAAGGGAGAGACGCCGAGATCTTTCAGTTGTCGTTCAAATCCTAGGCGTGGCGGTTTGCCGTGCTCATCAGTCTTTGACCTCTTGGAGTCCCTTTCCTTCACTTCCCTTGCTGATGCCTTCTCTGCATCCCTGCGTCGAAGCTTTTCTCGCAGGTCCGTCATTGTTCGGCGTGGGCCGTCGATGGTTTTATCCTTGTTACGACAGGTTTTGTTGTCTTCGTTCGCACCTTCGGTGCGTACGCCTTTCCCGTTTCGCCGTGCATGGTTCTCATCGTCAAGATTGTCAGGCGGGATGTTACCTAGACGTTCAGAGACATGTGGTCTGGTCCGTGCGGAGTCTCGGCTATGGTGCGAGACCGTTGTGCGAGAGAACTCAGCACGACCAGTTGAGTACGTACTTGTGAATGACTCGGTATCCCGCGTCCTGGTTCGCTCGTGATGGCTTCTGGAACGGTGAGTTCCAGATGCGGTGGGTTGTTTGTAGAGGATTATTTCTCTGGCGTCACCTGGTGCCGGGGTGAAGCCTAGGCGGTCTTTCACGGATCCGCGTTGGCCTCCCTCGTTCTGACGCCCTTGTGGTGGTGGTGGTGGAGGTGGAGGTGGAGGTGGTGTTTGCCCTCCTCTACCCCTGCCTCCGCCAGATCTTGATGCTGCAGGGGTAGTGTCTTGCTGCATATGCTGCTTCATTTGGGCAACCTTCGCCCTTAGCGCGGCCAGCTCGTTGTCGCGTTCGTCGTTGCGACGCTGCAGTAGACGGATGTAGGCCGCTGTTACGTTGTCCAAAACTGGTGAGAGTCCGGACCCAGGGGCGAGGGAGATGGACATGTGCCTTTCGGGGGGTGTCATGGAGATGACGTTTCCACTAGCGTCCTTGGCCCCCAAAATGGCCGCGTCTGCTAGATCTCCGCCCATGGTAGGTGGTTTGGTGGTTGTTTTACGAAGGAGTGAGGGGGTTTGGAGGATGTGAGAGCCGTTTGAATCAGAAGCGATTCACATCGGGTTCACCAATTGTGTGGCCCGTGATCCTTGATCCTCGATCCTCCGTTGATGGTTCGATGATGGTTGAGCCTTCTTCTCCTAGCCTGCACAGGGAGCACACGACTAAGACCTGGCCGGGGGTTGTCCCGGCAAGGCCCTCCGGCGAGAGGATAAGTATGGTGCAGAGAGAGGAAGCAGAAGGCTAGAGAGTGTATAAGTGTCAGTATAGAGTAGCATGTACCTCTTTAGGGTTACTATCACTGGATATTTATAGGGCCTCCTGGCTTGCTCTCCAAGTACGATCGCGTGCCTTCCACGAGCCAAGTGACGTCACGGTGACATCAAGAAATAGATCTGGTAACCGTTTTCAGGGCTGAGCTGGCACACCCATGTGCGCCCATGATCATCTTCTGTTATAACCGTCTCCGCATGTGGGGGGACGCGTGACTCAGCAGCCAGCCGTCGTCGGCAGCCAGCCGTGCTCCGTAGGTAGCCAAGCACCTGTATTGCCGAGCCTGACATGTGACCGACGAAGGAGGCTACGCCGCGAGGGAACTTTGCCGAAGACAGCGGATGGGCTTGGACCAAGCATCGACTTGTCTTCTGCCGAGCCCGTGACAAGTGGGGCGTCGGTGAATGAACACCGACGGGAGCCGTGCACGAGGCTTATGCCCGACACGGAGCGGGTTCGGTCCGTACCAGTGCGAACTTCCATGTTCGGCCTGCTACAGAGTATGTGTTGATTTCCGCGACCTTAACAAGGCGTGCCCAAAAGATGAATTCCTGCTCCCACATATCGACTCATTGGTGGACGCCACCTCGGGCCACCAGATGTTCTCATTCATGGATGGGTTCAGTGGATACAACCAAATCAAGATGGCTCCGGAGGATGCAGAGAAGACGGCCTTCCGGACCCCGTTGGGAAATTTCTACTACATTGTGATGCCTTTTGGGATCAAAAACGCGGGAGCAACATATCAGCGGGTTATGACAGCAATCTTTCACGATCTGATGCACAAAATAATTGAAGACTATGTGGATGATTTAATGGTAAAGTCGAGAGAGCAGAAGGATCATCTTGCGGATTTGGCCACCGTGTTCGGTAGATGCAGGAAATTCAACCTCAACATGAACCCCCTCAAGTGCGCGTTCGGTGTCACCGCGAGGAAACTCCTAGGATTTCTCGTACATCGGCACGGAATTGACGCAGATGGGGCCAAGATCAAGTCTATCGCGGAAATGCCCCTACCCCACTCTCAGAAGACGCTCAAGCGATTCCTGGAAAAAGTTTCTTACCTGCGACATTTTATCCCTGCACTGGCGGAAATCGCAGCACCCTTCGCGGACTTATTGAAGGGCAATACAAAGTTTGAATGGAAGCAGGAGCATCAGCAAGCCTTTCAGCGGATTAAAGCAGCTTTAACCTCTCCCCAGACAATGGTGGCTCCAGTCAAGGGAAAGCCGTTGATACTCTACCTGACCTCCACCCCGAGATCCATTGGGGCCCTGCTAGTACAAGAAGTAGAGGGGACGGAGCGCCCAATCTACTACATCAGCAGGAAGGTCCGAGGAGCGGAAGAGAGGTACACGGTCATTGAGTGGCACTGTTTAGCCCTCGTCTTCACCGCGCAAAAGCTCAGACATTACTTCCTGTCCTTTCCTATACAGATAATCACTAACTGTGATCCAATAAGGTATCTCCTCTCCTGGCCCGCACTCACGGGTTGGGTTTCCCGTTGGTTATTGGCGCTCGCAGAATTTGAAATTTCTTGCGCTACACCAAAAGCGATCAAGTGCCAAGCCCTAGCGACCTTTTAGCCCAGTTCCCAAGTGGCCAGTGCTAACCACTTGAAGAATCTTTACCCGGAGATAGTTTCGAAGCTCTTGCCGCCTGCGCGAACGACACGCACTGGACGCTCAGCTTTGATGGGGCCGCAGGAAGTGGATCAGGAGGCGCGGGGATAGTGTTGCGAAACGGGGAAGGAGAGAAATTCCATTTGGCTTACAAGTTAAGCTTCCCCTGCTCCAATAACGAGGCAGAATACAAGGCACTGATCTTGGGTCTAGTAGCAGCGAAAGAAAGAGGAATCAAACATTTGCGGATAAAGGGAGACTCAAAACTAGTAATCCTACAAACTGAAGGGGTTTACACGTTAAAGGAACCAACATTGGCACCATATCGGACGATAGTCCAGAAGCTGATGAAATTTTTCAAAAGCGTCAACATCATTCATAAGGCTAGGTCAAAAAATCATTTTCCGGGCGCCCTCGCAACGCTGGGGGCAAGGACGGAATTTGAGAAAGAAAGGACATGTATAGAAATTGTGAAGATGTTCGAGCTGTCTGTTGTGGAAGACTTTTTTGAGCCAACAGAAGACTGGCGTGGAGCCGTCAAGATACAACTGGTTACTAGCGTAGGACACTTGTCTACCGCGGAGCTTTCATGCTTCGTGATCCTGCGCGGAGAGTTGTATCACCGCACTCTGCAGGGATGGCTCGCGTGGTGTGTCGATTCAAAGGAGGCAGGAGAAGTACTAAACCAGGTTCACGATAATAGTTGCGCGGACACCGAGATAGCCCTGTATAGAAGGATTCAGAGGCAGGGCTATTACTGGCCCAACATGAAGAAAGATGTTGATTTAATTGCAAAGAACTACACGGGGTGCTCCTTTTACGCGGCCAGGCCGAAATGCCTAATGGCGGGTACCAGTGATCAAGAGACAGATTGGAGGTAGGTCTACATTGACTATCTACGGGAAGGATCTCTACCTATGGAGTGGACCGAGGCCGCGAGGGTCATCCGCGGAGCACGACGCTTCTTCCTCGAGAAGGGACACTTATTCAGAAGAACCCTTGATGGGATGCCCTAAACGTGCATAGACAAAGAAGAAGCAGAGGAGGTTTTGAGGAAAACCCATGGAGCTGAGCACCAAGGATGGAGAAAACTTTATGAATAGTTAGTCCATCTGTGGTATTTCTGGCCTACCATGGAAGGTGACTCCAAGCGGCACGTGCAAAAGTGTCAAGCATGTCAGAAATTCGATAACTTGGTCCATGCCCCCTCTGTGGAACTGCACTCGATCCGCGCTCCGTATCCTTTTCATACGTGGGCCATGGACTTAGTTGGGCCAATTAGGCCAGCCTCGCGAAAAAATAGATGGATCTTGGCAGCCACGGAGGTTTGCACCAAGTGGGTTGAAGCTACTCTGCTGAAGAAGGCTACAGGAGACGCGGTGGCGACGTTCATCAAGGAAAACATCATTTGCAGATTTGGCATACCCAAGGTAATCCTTTCCGACAACAGGACTCCGTTCATTAATCATCACGTGGAAAGCCTCCTTAATGAATACGTAGTTGATCACCGTACCTCCAGTGCCTACTACCCGCAAGGCAACGGGCAAGCGAAAGCAACAAACAAGACCTTGATAAGGATCCTGAGCAAGTTGCTAGACGAACGCGGTGGAACATGGGCGGATCATCTGCCAATAGCCCTTTGGGCCTATCGAACTTCGAAGAGGAAATCTACCCGTGCCAGTCCCTTCAGTCTAGTGTACGGAGCGAAAACGGTTTTACCTGCGGAACTGAGTGTCCCTTCCGCGCGGATAATCCTGGCGATGGAGAATTCCGCGGAAGGGAGAAAAGCAAACTCGGAAGCCTTGGAAGAAAGAAGGGTTGCCGCAGCCCTCGCTCATGAAAAGTACTGGGAGTCTGTGGCACGCTACTACAACAAAAGCGTGGTGCCGCGGGTGTTCAAAGTTGGGGACCTAGTCTGGAAGGCGACCACGGCGGTGATGAGAGATTTGAAGACTCCAAAGTTCACGCTCAAATGGGAAGGGCCCTTTGAGGTAATTAGTGTTTCCGTGAGTGGGCACTACCACTTGGCCCACGTGGAAGACGGTTTCCGGACAGGGGCGGTCAATTCGAAATATGTCAAGAGGTTCTACCTGTGAGAGAGGCAATGGGATTTTCGCTTTATTTTCAAAGTTTCTCCTGTTCTTTCTCTTCTTTCAATGATGTAGCAAAAATTCAATGGAAAATGGTGTCATTCCTTGAGGCACCTGGAAATTTTGTAAGGTTGAATTATCAGGCCTTTTGGGAGCTTTTAATGAAATGCAAAGATTATCCTTCCTCTATTCTGTCTACTTGATTTATGTGTTATGGCAAAGGCATGGTCACGGGGAGAGAACATCCCCGCGGTGCCCCACTTTGTAATTATCAGTCCAGACTTAACGGTTATCAAATAGAGAAAATGTTAAGTCACAAGGGGTCAGAACATGACCCGCGTGCTCCAGGCTTAACGATTATCAAATAGAGATAATGTTAAGTCACACAGGGTCAGAACAGACCCGCGTGCTCCAGACTTAACGGTTATCAAATAGAGATAATGTTAAGTCACAAGGGATCAGAACATGACCTGCGTGCTCCAGACTTAACGGTTATCAAATAGAGATAATGTCAAGTCACAAGGGGTCAGAACATGACCCGCGTGCTCCAGGCTTGACAGTTGTCATTTAGAGATAATATTAAGTCAGGAATGGCCAAAACGTGGCCCGCGGATTCAAAGCTAGCGATTGCCCAAAAAATAGCCCAAGTCAAAAGTAGCCAAGGTGTGGTCCGCGACTGGGAAACCAAATAATAAAGGTGGGAATAACGACGATAATATTTTTGAAAGAATGAAATTAATACATGAATAGCATTATTGGTACGTTGACAGTTTGATTCCTAAAAATCCCCTTTATTAAAAAAAAAATAAAATGGAACAATGGTACATGTGTTACAATAAAATAAAATAAAAAGAAGAAGAAGAAAAGAAGCCTAAGCCAGCCACTCTGCGAAGACAAGCTCCTCCGGGTTAGGGTCCTCAAGATTCAACGTCGCTGTGGCCAGCTCTGCGTCGTACTACGTGACTTGGGTAAACCTGGCCTCCAGATTCGCCAAGTGTTGCCGAGCGGACTCCAGTTGGGCAGAAAGACTCTGAATCTCAGGCCTCAGAGCCACTCTTTCTCATGCGGCCCTGAGCGTAGAGCTCCTCGCACTCAGCCAGTCAAGGTCAAACCCCATGACCGCCATGTCCTGCGTGACCTCCTACAGAGCAGTCTCCGTGGCAGCAGTGAAGTCGCTGAAACGTAGCTGCGCCCAAGGAGTGAGCACTTCATGGAGATCCCTGAGGAAGAGCGCCCCAAGCCGAGCTGACCGCGGGTTGAAATGGGCAAATGTCACCGGATGAGCCTGGGCTATGGCGTTGAGGAGCGGGTGATAGGCTTCATACACGAGGTAGTCCGCCGGGAAGAGACGGATCGGCACCTCCATCTCGGCGACCATGGGCCCTTTCCCAAGGTCCGCGACAAGGCTCCGCCTAGGAGAGGGCTGTTCCCTAGACTCCACCTCTTCCCTTTGTTGCTCTCCCATCTATGCGTTCAAGTTGACGCTGAAGTCCTCGATAGCTTGGCTTCCCTGTCCTCCCAAAACATCATCAGTTGGCAAGAAGGCCATGTCTTGAAATAGAGAATTCAGATCTGAGTCAGTAATGGAGGTGGGCCCCCTAGAAGTTCTTCATTTACCTCCAGCTGTCGGTCCTCAGCAGCTAAGGAAGGTTGAGCTGACGGAGTGGGCGTGCGTCGCGTGGACAGGCGGGGAGAGTGAGCTTGGGAAATGGAGCATGACGAGGAATGGGGACTGGTCGCGTCTGAAGCTGTGTCCCTCCCCGCGGTCGACCGGGCGCCTTGAAGAAAGGAGGTGTTGGAGACGCCCGGAAAGCCCACAGCGACCCGGCCCAAGAAGCTTTCATTGGAGCGGATCCGGGTGCTAGTGGACTGTTGGTGGGAGCCCGAAGGGGTGGAAGAGGAGGCGGCCTGGTGCTGGCCCATGGAGGGGCCTCTCGCGGAAAGAAGAGGGGGTTCATCAACGTCGTCCTCTTCTCCCTCCCTCAAGAGCTGCACTGCCGCCACAGTGATTGGCTCCGCAGCGACATCCGCCTGGCCAACAGACTCGTGGGAGCCTGTTGGCGGGGGTGGCTCGCGGGCTTTTGAAGTTGCTACATGAGACGGGGAAGGGTCTCGATTAGTAGAATAAATAATAACATTTTCAGATTCCTCGGAGGAAGAAGACGACTCGGTAGAAACCGTGTTGGGATCCCCTCTAAGGTCCACGATTGAAGGTTCGTCAGGTAACATACCTCCTACCACCACAGAAGTTTCCGGCTCCTGTTGCAAATAAAGGGCCGGCTCCACGCGGGGTTGAAGTAATTCCACCTCCCTCGCCCCTGCAACATCCCATGCGGCAATGTCCCCCGCGGGTATAGAGGATTGGGCATGCATGGCTTCAAAGCGGACACTTAGCGGGACGTTGTCCTCATCATCATTATCATCATCGATGTCGACACCATCATCATCGCAGCCGCTTGCGCTCATGCCCTCCGCGTCGGACTCCACCGCGGCTGTTCAAGGAATTTTTGGCAAGGAGTAAGCAAGAAACTAAAAGAAAAAGAGAGAGAGAGGAAGCAGTCGAAGCGACAACTCGGTTAATCAGACTTACCATCGAAGCGTCACCGCTTGACAGGTGTGCCCGGTACGTCCTCCACTACTTCCTTCATCGCGACTTGTTTCGCTTCGGCGGCCGCCCCTGGCTTGAACGCCACAAAGGTGCTGGCATCCAACTCATGCTGCTGAAAGAAAGGAATGGCATTCTTAGAAGTCGTAAGGAGAATCAAAGCAATGAAACAAGAACAACGAATTCTTCATTGAATGAGGAAAAGTTAGAAAAATGTATACTGTGTGGAGCCGCTTGCGACGGGGACCTTCTCCCGCCGCGGGCGCCCTTGAATAGGATGGTTGTGATGGTTCTGCTGGAGCCGGGGGGTGCGTCCTTCCTCGAGCACCCCGCGCGGGAGCGTGCCTCGCGGCAGCTAGAGGCGCGGGAGGAGGCCCCAGCGGAAGATCCACATTCAAAGGTGTGGCATCAACAACGGCCCACATGTTGTGAGGCCCACGCCACTCAGCCCCTCTGGCTTTCGTAACAGCCCGCAGAGAAGTGTCCCGCGTGTGGATTTCAGAAACCTGCGGGACCTCAGTCTCCCCGCGGACGAAAAGCAGAAAGGAATCCAAGTTCCTCCACCAGAACAAGCAGAACTCCGGGGTGTAGCGCCCAACGTCATCCCTGGAAGGAATGGGCAAGTCCCCAAGTTGTGCCAGAATGTCGGAGGTATGGTGCCGTGTGAAGCAGAGCTAAGACTCGATGAAGGAGGATACCAGCGGAGCGACCCCAGGGGGACCCCTTGGTCAAAACTCAGCTGCCTCGCGAACCGGTCTGGGCGGTAGACCGACACGCCATAAGCCTCATTATTGAGAAAGGGGAGCCATCCCAGAAGGGCTATGAGGGCAGAATTGATAACCCCTATGGCTATTCGGTTGTTCCCGTTGGCGGCTGAGAGAAGAGCGGGCGGGTAGGAGGCATTGGCCAATACCAACTACTCCAGGGGAGGCAGAGCTGTAGGGGCGCGGGGTAAAATTCTCTGTGATGTCACGCGCCTCGTACCAAGTGGCATCGCTGCTGGTGCCAAACCATCGCTCTGCCCGAGACCGGCTGGCGGATGCTGAGAAAGTCCGTGGAACCGGGGCAATAGTATTGAAGTGCTCGAAGAAGTACGCAAGGAGGAAACTAGTGTGGACCATGGAAAGGTGGTCACACCTTCCAAGAGACCTCGCAAGATCAGCGTGAGCTAAGTCGAGCTGGCAGTGGAGCGACCCCAAGAACAAAGGGGCCAATGCGATAGGCTCGCCGCGGGCTAGGAGAATGGCGAGCGGAAAGACTGCTGAAGAGGGGTTGTCCACTAGGTAGTCCAGAAGGACAAAGTAGGAGAGAAAGCAAGCGAAGAACCCAGCCATGTAAACCGTTGCCCGTAATGAGGACCCGCAACGAAGTCCCGTGGCACCCCCGGAACCACCCACCGTCTTCGTGGGTTGGAGATCCTTGAAGAAAAAATGAATCCAACTTGCAAAAGATGACTTTTTGGCATTCGCCGTGGCACTCTTGCGGATACCTTGAGCGGTGAACCTGGGACCAGACTGAGCCAGCTTGCCAAGCCTCTGCAACTCCACAACATCCCGTTGGTCTGCTAGAGAAAGATTGTTCAAGTCAAGAAGGGTCACCCCGCGGAGAGACAGGCGGGTGAGGATGACTACGTCCTCCAATGAGAGGCTGCTTTCACCCCAGGCCCATGCAAAGGAGTGTGTATCGATGCTCCACCGCGAGCATGCATGATTCAAGTTTTTGATTACCGCCCCTTGTCGTGGAATGTTCAAACTCTGCGACAACATCACGGCGTCATAGGTGCCGCTGGCCATAAGGATCTGCTTTCGGGGGGCTTCGCTGATGATCTCGTCCACCCACTCCGCCCAATTGGTAGGTGGCGAGGCCTGGGCCCCAAAGCGGCATTCAGAATAGGGGAAATCCCCGCGCTCTATACGGAGGTGCAGGACGGAGGATGGATTGACCAGCTCCGCTTGCTCTAAGTTAGCGGGAGCCGTGAAGGATGTGGGGTCGGAGGTGGAGGCCTCTTCAACGGGGTAGGCCTCTGCCAAGGTCCAGAATGGGTCCTCAGCGGATTGAAGGTACGGGGCCCTCTTCCACAGGTCCGCAGTGGGGACGGGCTCCTCAATGATCACACCCTGCGCAGCCATTTTTACTTTATGTGGAGAAAAAGGAGTTTTTTTGAAGGGCGAAAAGTGGAAAGTAGAATGTAGAAAGCTGATTACTCGCTGAAAAAGAGAAGGAAAAGTGACAGAGCTTTGACTGAGGATTGAACGGTAGGTGAAAAGGAAATAAAGGGTAAGAGGTTTAAATAGTAGGTCGGTTAATGGAGCATTTATGCCGACCGTACATGAAGAGTCAGGACGGTACACGAAGAGACGCCATCAGCGGTTAAAGTACCCATTGTTCCGCGGGCAGCTCGAAGGCAACCGCGAAAATTTACAAGGGAGAAAGTACGCACGCGGACGACATACACCCACCGTACGCGCGCGCGGGGCATATGTAGGTGCGGTTAAAATTATTAACTTATGACCAAGGGAGACTATTTGACTCTCCAAATGCCTGCGGACACGTGGCAACGGGGCCCGCATGGAAGGGAGGCCTTAGTCAAAATTTCATTCGAGGAGGAATAGTTGACTACCCAATGGAAAAAGGATGCGTGTACATGATAGAAGGGTGACCCCCGCAGAAGTGGTCCGCGGAAGAGTAAATTGTCACGGGGCCCCGCTGCTGTCCCACAGAAAGACCGAAATGCACTCAACAACGGAAGACTGCAATAAAGCCCCGCGAGTTGCTGGGTTCTCAATATTTTAAATAGGAGAATGCGCCCGCGGAAAATGTCCACAGAAGAGGAAATCACCGCGGGACCCCAGCTGGTCCTGCGGGAGAATTGATGTACCCGAAGTGGCCTTAGCAACATGAGACCGTGGAAAGGTCCCACGGATTGCTAGATGCTAATAAGTCCAAGGAAGCTATAATGAAGACCCCCGAGGTTCCGTCCGGGCCTAGAGGCAGGGTCCGGAAGGGACTCTGCGGTGAAAACACGATCGCCGCGGGTCGCGACCTTGCTCCTGCGGGAATTGGAGAATTCTTGTGGCTTGGGATGGAGGTAACGTCGCGGAAATTCGAGCCCTCCCGCGGAAAAGCTTCTGCGGGAGGACAAGTTTCTCCAAGGCCTGGAGGTACAGAGGGGACACGTGTTGAGGTCTTATAGGAGCGTCGTCCTGGGCCTGACTAAGGCCTAGGTGCCCTATAAATACCCCTGACATTCCCAATGATTAAGAGAGCTGACTTTTCCCGGAAAGAGAGGACGTGAGCACTGATTCTGAGGAAGGAGAACATTCTTCCCCAGAGGGAAGGTGACCTCACCCATTCGAACCCAAAAAGGGTCAGACACCCCCATGGAGAACAAAAGGGACACGCTGTCTTTGTTCCTTCTGTACCTCTTGCGCCTTCCCTCACCCCACAAGATTTCTTCTCATCTTCCTCTCGCTAATCATCGACCAATCGCACCTCTTCAGCTCACGGATATTCACACGTAAGCACCTCTCACGGAACCCCATTCCCCACACTCACCATGTTGATTTATAAACATATGCATGACAAATGTGCTCTATAATGCAATCTGAATCCACTAATTGACACATCAAATTAAGTGCAAGGTGGATACTTGGTGTTGAGGGTAATTGGGTTATAGGGTCCTTTTGCTGCTTTTATTCTCTCAGTTAGTTGCTGTTTGAGCTTTCTTACTTATGGCATCTCTTTTTGGCTTTTGTAAGCTTCCAATAGGTTACCGATTATGGCGTCATATCCGAGAAGAAGCCGCCAAAGGACACGTAATTCTGTTTTACCAAAAAATCGCATAGTGATTTTGATGGGTGCTTGGTTATGGTATGAGAACTAACTTTTGCCTCTCTCTTTCGTTTTTCAGGGGATACTCATGAATCCTTTTAAGAAGCGTCCTATCTCATCATGCCATGGGGTTCCACTTGGTGGTATGGGGTAAGTCAAGCTTCTTCAGCAGCCGAAATTTTTTTGTCCTACAAAGTTTAATCATCTCTCTTACTGCTTCTCTGAATTTTATTACTTTACGATAATAATATTTTGACCAGTACTGCCTGATGACACTCTGAAAGAATTATTAATTAGCTTAGAGATTAGTATAGCAAGTTTACAAGTTCTCACATCAAATACTTTTAAATGTTCAAGGCTACCGTGCCTTCCTAATTGGAACCACCTTGGGATGGAACACTTCGTGCATATGTCCACAGATTAGGCATCGCATATTCTGCTGGCTTTATGTGAAAGCAGATTGTACACCAATTATATGTTTGTCAAGGCATATTTTTCCTTCAGAATTGAGAAAAATAATGTCCTCTCTTTTGTTGAGAAAAATATCTGAAATTCAGTGCAGGAAGCTTTGAAAGAAACTACAAAGGAGAATTTCAGCGCTGGCAATTGTTCCCTAGAATGTGTGAAGACAAATCAGTTTTAGCAAATCAATTTTCTGTAAGTTTGGTGCTTTCCTTCTGAACATGTTTGTCGTAATTTCCCTACTAATTCAGATACACTATTCATGTTTTTTGCTTAATCAATTGTTGGGACTTAATTGGTCTCCCACCTTTCTCTTGAAGTCTGTCTCAGGGCTATTAAGTCTCGCCATTTAAGTGTGTGTTAGTGGCAGTTTATAGTGTAATTGAAAAAACACAACCATAGTTTTCAGGTAGCAGTGATCAAGGACAAGATGGTAGAAAGTTGGTTATGATGGTCTCTGATCATAGTGATATACCACACACAAAAATAAAGCAGAATAAAAATGAGATGATTCAGTCATGTGCAAAATGAAAAATAGGCATGTCAGTTTTAAGAAGGCTGCATGGGCCATTTTTAAACATGGTGTCGAGCCTTGAACATATACAAGTGGTTTAGGTAGATTCATGTAGCCAACTCAAGTAGTTGGAGATGAGGTATTGTTGTATATTTTTGCTATTTTAGTAGTTCAGGGTGAAACCTTGAAAACTTCTTTGGGATCTGAAGATTAGACGCTAGTCACACTACTATTCCTCTTATTTTCTATTTTTAAATGTGCTTTTAAAAGATTCTATTTTGATTACCCGTTACTTATTCGTCTCCAAACATTAAGTTTCTTAATAAGTAAGCAATTCCTCATGCAGGTTTTTGTTTCTCGCCCCAATGGCGAAAAATATTCCGCTGTTCTCTCACCAAGGAATCCAGAATTAATCACGTACGTACCTGTGGGCTACCCACCCTGCGGTGAGCACCGCCCATTTTCTTTTCTGAGAAAAATTTGCAACTGGCGCGTTCAATTTGGAGTCTCCACCCAGGTTTTAATGGTTCGCCACCCAAGGAACCAAACTTGAATGACATCCATCGCTTTTATTTTGAAAAAGGCTTTATTTCTTTTCCCGGCCTGTCATAACCAGAGACAACGTTGGTTTGGAAGCCAGGTTACAAGAGGGGAAGGGTTTTACGGCACCCCTCTCGCTTGACGTGAGGGTTGGTCTCTACTTAGTGCTTGTGGGATTTCGAAACATTTATCACTTAACTTTGACCAAATAGGGGAGGGGGAACGATAATAGGGATTAAAACAGTAAACACATCTTGTGCATGCATGTGAGCAGTGTACAATTGTGATAATAGCCATGAAATGACAGAATATACAACAAAATAGAATACTGTTAATGTCAACATTGTTGAGCGCTCAGCTCAAGAACTGGTCTTGAGCACTCAGGTCTTGCTTCCTTGCAGGCTCTGAAATAACTACTCTGGGCTTTGGAAGAACTAGTGCACACCCAGAAACCATGCTAACTTGAAAAAAATGTTTACAGTAAACAAAACAGAAATTGGTGATGCACACCACTCTTGAGCGCTTATCAGCACTCCTGAGCGCTCAAGAACTGGTCTTGAGTGCCCAGGTGTGAGGCTCACAATAGTTTAAATAGAGACTGAAGCCAGCATTAATATGGCTTAAAAAAGTGTTTGAACTTAAATAAACAGACTTCTAAAACTCAGGTCCTTCTGAGCTCAGAAGTTTTGTACTTCCTTTTTGTTTACGATAAAGGCCAGCTAAGCTCAGGGTCAGTACAAGGAACTAACCTGAGCCCAGTGGCTCCCCTCAGGGTGCGAGAAACAGTAGCATTTATGAGGACGGATTCCTCTAGTTTGGTGATTTTAGTCAAGAACGTAGTCATTTGAGAATCTTCCCCTGGGGATTCTTTTGGTGGTGGGAGACGTTTGGCGATGGCTTGGATCAAAATCATGAGCTATCATTCCGTTCCCCCATTTCTTTTACCATCTGGCTAATTTCGTCAATTTCGGTTTGATCCCCCATTTTAGTGGTTGATAACGACGTTGCCGTTGGAATTGTCGGATTTGTCTGTGATTTAGTTTGAGTCAGTTTCTGGCCGGGAGGTCGAATCCAAGCAGGTATGGTTGGTATGGTCTTCTTGCGCGGACCAATGATTCAGAACCTTCAATAAAGCAAAAAGCGAACTCAGGTGCGTTCGAGCCACGTTCAAAAAAGAGAGAACATGCCATGCACATGTCGTCGATGTCAATGTCGTCCTAAGGTCTAGCCCTGCCTGGCCTCACTTTAGGCACTGCACAGATGGTTTCCAACAATCCTGGGTAGGTCATGACTCAGCACGGTTAATCCCAACACCTTTAATATGACAATCCAAGACAGAGCAATAAGATTGTTGCAACCCAGATACTAGTGTTGTTATGGCTAGCCCAAACCGGGGAGTCATTTAGGCATGCCGAACGCCGGAGGTATCTTAAACTCCATGGATCCTAGACTGTCCTTATGACCTACCATGACCCTAATCTCACTTAAGACATTGCACAGATGATTTCCAACAATCCTTGGTAAGTCATTGTTAAAGCATCCAACTCCAAACCAATTGGCAAATAGTGGAGAGGCTGCCCAGGCTCATATACTAGTTTTGGAGGAGATAATTAACCAATGTGGGACAAATCCCAACACTCCTCCGCACGTGCGACCCCTGACTCGCACGTGGAGAGGTAAACAAATGATCCATAACACTTGGATCACAACAAATGCACTTATGGCACAAATAAGGGGGAACAAATTCTCTGAAACCCTAGCTTTGATACAATGTTGTGAGAGAAAGAAGGAAAAGTGTATAGGGTGTTAACTAACCCTAACACAAGTGAGCTTTATTTATATTATGTGGCGACTAGTTACATAACATAAGCAACCAATGTGGGACAGAGTCCAACTCTATTCTAACACTCCCCCTCAAGCTAGAGAATAAATATCACAAAATCCCAGCTTGTTACGTAACAACTCTAAACGTGGTTTAACTAAAGGTTTGGTGAAGATATCTGCCAACTGAGCTCCTGTAGACACGAAAGGGGTAACCAACACGCCACTATCTATCTTCTCCCGAACAATATGACAATCTACCTCGATATGTTTGGTTCTCTCATGAAATACCGGATTTGAAGCGATATGTATTGCTGCCTAATTATCACAATACATAGGAATAGGTAACTGTACGCCAAACCCCAACTCCTCGAGCGAAGCTCTCAACCATACAATCTCGCATGTAATATGAGCCATGGCACGATACTCTGCTTCAGCACTGGATCGAGCAACCACAGTTTGTTTCTTGCTCTTCCAGGTAACTATATTTCCACCAACAAAATTACAGTACCCAGTTGTGGACCGTCTATCAGATGGTGATCCTGCCCAATCAGCGTCGGTAAAGGCTTCAACACGCAAATGACCATTTGAACGATAAAACAGACCACGTCCAGGATGAGCCTTGAGATACTTCACAATACGAAGACAAGCTTCCCAATGTAGAAAACGAGGGGCTGACATGAACTGACTTACCATACTGACAACAAATGAGATATCAGGCCATGTATTGGTGAGATAATTCAGCTTGCCTATCAAGCGACGATAACGGTCTGGATGAGGAAATATCTCCCCCTGATCAACACATAATTTGACGTTTGGATCCATAGGAGTCTCCGCAGGCTTTGCTCCCAATAAACTAGTCTCCTCTAGAATATCTAGCGTATACTTTCTTTGAGATAGACTGATCCCTTCCTTAGATCTTGCTACCTCAATACCCAAGAAATATCATAGCTTACCCAAATCTTTGGTGTGAAACTGATGCTGTAAGAACTATTTCAGCTCATCAATACCTTTTTGATCATCCCCAGTAATAATGATATCATCCACATACACAATCAACACTACTCTTCCCTGATCTGACTGAATAGAGAAGACAGAATGATCAGAATGAGAGCGACGCATACCAAACTGCAACACAACATCACTAAACCTGCCAAACCAAGCTCAAGGGGACTACTTAAGACCATAGAGGGCTTTACGAAGGTGACACATCTGAGAACGCTCCCCCTGAGCAACAAACCCAGGAGGTTGCTCCATATACACCTCCTCGAGTAGGTCACCGTGTAGAATCCAATTGAAACAAAGGCCAACCAAGATTGGCAGCCATAGAAATAAGAATGTGAACACAGTTAATCTTGGCCACCGAAGAGAAAGTCTCGGCATAATGAAAGCCATACGTCTGGGTATAGCCTTTGGCCACAAGACGGGCCTTGTACTGATCTATTGTGCCATCCGGATTATACTTGACGGTAAATACCCACCGACATCCAACGGTAGACTTTCCTAGCGGAAGAGAAACCAACTCCTAAGTGCCATTGTCATGAAGAGCAGACATCTCAGCCTCCATAACTCCGCCACTCAGAAACAGATAAGGCCTCCTAAATAGTGTTAGGAATAAAAATGGATGAAACAGAAGTAGTAAAAGCATGAAGGGACGGAGACAGGTGATCATAGGAAACAAATCGAGCAATAGGATGAGATGTGCAAGACCGAATACTTTTGTGAAGAGCTATAGGAAGACTAGGTGATGGCAGAGGTGGAGGTGGAGGTGGGGGTGTGGGTGGAGGTGAATGTGCAACCGGATCTTGGGACAGAGGAGACATGGTGGCTGGTACTTATGGGGCTGTTAATACTTTTTGCCAATGAACATACACCTGCAAATGAGGACCAAATGGTACACAAATAGGAAACACAGACTCAGACTCAGGAACGTCAACTGGAGTATGTAGACACCTCCCAAATGGGGCATCGCCATACAGATTGATCATGTTTGCTTGCTCGATTGGTTGCTTGCTTCGTAAACCAAAATCATGGACATTCCCATGGCTAGGAACATCGCCACATGATAGCAGTTATCATCAAAACAGAGTCGCCACCTAGTTTGTTAAAACTAGGAAAACAGATAGAGATTTTGGGTACGGGAGCCAAAAGTACAGTAAGGGGAAGGTGTTAGGCACCCCTCTCTGCCCAGCCGTGAGACTGGCCCATAGTTATTCAACATAAGACATGTACACACTTTGTTTAATTCTAACACATAGTCTGTTTAATTAAGCCTTTAAACAGTAAGTAAAGTGAGCCAGTGCGATAATTGAAGCATGCATCAGAAAGCAGAAAAGCAAACAAAGCTATTCCAGGAAATCGATTACTCGGCCGGTGAATGGATGTCACGGCCGAGTAATCACACTGGTTTAATGTACCGGCCGAGGGATCGAAGCCCCGGTCGGTGTTCTTCCTCACACCAGAATATACGATTAACAGATGATCAGAAAGTTATGATTAAACGTAAGAACGGTAAATAAAACAAACCAGAGGCCGTTGGGCCTCACCACCTTGATCCCTCAGTTGCTTGATTGCTTCGGATTGGGTGTGATTGACTGATTGCTTGATTGAAAACCCTAGGATTAGGGTTTGAACTTCGGGGTTTGATCGCCGGATTGACGGCTGCCTTCGGGAGGTTAGGGCTTTTGAGGAGTGGGATTGAGAGAGTATTTTGGCAGAGTTTCGTGGCTTGAGAGAGTGTATTCTCTAATGAATTTCGTGTGTATATTTTCGGAGTCCAAAGGCCCTTTATGTAGGCAATTGGTGACTCACTCCGGCCAATCAAATGGCACGATTGCAATTGCAATTGCAATGCACCTCTAACTCTACGTCGTAATCTCTGAGCGTAGCCCGAACGCATCGGGAAGGTAGTGTAGTTGGATCAAACGTCTGACAGAACACGTTCCAGAGTCTGGAAAAAGGTCGATCTGGCGGCCGAGTAAAGGATATCACGGCCGAGTAATGGATGTCTCGGCCGAAGGATAGATCTTGCGGCCGAGGGATTGATCTCTCAGGGAGATTTTGCTAGCAACAGGTTGCTCGGGTGAGGAAATGATGTTAGGACCGTGGGATCGATGTCACGACCGACATATGGATTCTCCTAGGCTTCTGTATTTCTGTCTGAAAGGCTGTATGGCTTTGAATTGGGTCCTCTAAGTGGCTCAAAGTTCTTACTGAAAGTCCTAAGGTTCTCAAGGAAGCAATCAGCAATCACTGTATCCATTTCATCATCGGGATGGTCCCAAGGTGGGACTTGAAATAATCATTAGGCCAAATTGGGGTGTCTACAGATGCCCCTCTTTGACTGAACTCAAACGGATCTCGAGACATGTTTGAGTAAGAGTCAAAGCTGTAACAAGCAACTCAATTTGGTCCAACCACTATTCCAAGGGGTTTTCGAAAAAGGTTTTGTTATGGTCGGGCCGGGAGGCTGCCTACGTATTCCACAAGGGAAATTCAGACCAATCGTAGTTCGGGCCATAAAGAAAAAGAAAAAGTTTGGAGGGTTAGAAACAGAAGACGTACCTTTGGACTTTAAAAGCCGTAGTGTGACGTACCTAGACTGAGCCAGGGTTTTGGCGAAGAGTAGTTGAAGGAGCGCTGGGCTGCCGGGGGGGAGTTTTTGCGGAGAGCTACCTTAGTATTTTGGGGTAGATCAGTACACGGCAGATGCGTTTGCTTTTCTTGATCATCCTTACTTTGACTGAAAGGAGCTCGGTAGAGTAGCCTATCCTTGCAAATGAGCTGGAAGGAATTGATGTAATTGGGGTGGAATCCAAGCCATCTGCTGGGGTGAGTTGGATGCCGGTTGTTTTGAGATATGGGGGGCGCAAGGCCAGTACCTAGAGCACGGAGCTTTGCGGAATGAGGGAACCGAGGCACGGAGCCGGTTGTAGTCATGAGGCGAGAGCCTGGAGTGATGGCTTTTGACGTGGTGGAACTGAGGCGCGGAGCCGGTTGTAGTCTTGAGGCGAGGGCCTGGAGTGATGGCTTTTGATGTGGTGAAACCGAGGCGCGGAGCCGGTTGTAGTCTTGAGGCGAGGGCCTGAGGAGATTGGATTGATAGGACCGAAGCGCGGAGCTGGTGTTGATCATAAGGCGAGAGCCTGAGGTGTCGGAGCTTTGAGCTTGGTAGGACCGAAGCGCGGAGCTGGTATTGATCTCAAGGCGAGAGCCTGAGGTGTCAGAGCTTAGAGGTTGACATGATTTGAACCGAAGCATAGAGCTGGTTGCATTCTGATGGTCTGTGCACGGAGCTTTCTCATCATAAGTGTTGGCGTAGAGCCAAAAGATCGAGGCGCTAGACCGATCAATAAAACCGAGGCGTAGAGCCGGTTGATTGCAGGGTTGACCTGTTTCATGAGAGATATGCAGAGTATATATGTGTGATGATAGTTGTTAGATGTGAACAGATATGATGATGCAGACTCGATGTGATAATGCAATATGTGCACGGGCCCGTGTGTGTTTGTTTTAAGCTTAGAGCTTCTATCAAGTTCCGGACTTGAGCATCCAGAGCGTAGAGCTCGAGCATTCGGACGGCAGAATTCGAGCATTCAAAGTACAGGCTTTGAGCGTCCAGTACGCAGTGGTTGGGCATCCAAGCGTAGAGCTTGAGCATTCAAGTGTATAACTTGAGCATCCAGTACACAGTGGTTGGGCATCCAAGCGTAGAGCTTGAGCATTCGAAATGTTAGATTTTGAGCATTCAGGCGTAGAGCCTAAGAATAGATGGCTTGATTGTTAGGGCGGCGTAGAGCCTGTTGAGATTTGCTTGTTTACGGCTTCGAGCCAGTTGAGATGGTAGATATAGGCTTCGAGCCTGTTGAAGTAATGGGCTTCGAGCCGCTGAGATTGGTTGTTATGGCTTCGAGCCAGTTGAGACGATGGGCTTTGAGCCGCTGAGTTGTGATAGCGAGCATAGAGCTGCTGAGTTGAGGGCTTAGAGCCGCTGAGTGAATATGGGCGTAGAGCCGGCCGATAATGGGCCTCGAGCCGCTGAGATTGGTTGTTACGGCTTCGAGCCTGTTGAGATAGTGGGCTTGGAGCCGCTGAGTGAGTGATAGCGAGCATAGAGCTGCTGAGCCGAGGGCTTGGAGCCGCTGAGGTGACTGTTATGGCTTCGAGCCAGTTGAGATAGTGGGCTTGGAGCCATTAAGTCGACAGGTGAGGGCGTAGAGCCACTGAGTTGATGAGTTAGTAAATTCGGGCATAGAGCCGCTGAGTCGAGGGCTTGGAGCCGCTAAGATGGTGAATATAGGCGTAGAGCCGTTGAGATGACGGGCTTAGTGCCACTGAGTGAGTTGATATGGGTGAATATAGGCATGGAGATACTTAGTTCTTTAATAGTGGATATGGGCATAGAGCCGCTGGGTGTTCTGGCTTGCTTTGGCCAGCGGTTTGTGGAGAGAGATCTTCCTCATGCTTGGATATGCCCCCAAGGCTAGTTTTGATCACATTGTATTGGCTCGGGGATGCCCCCAAGGTTATTCTGTCGGTTGAGGACCCAGAATCCATAATGGCTTGAGTTTGGTGCACTAAGCAAAATCCGCAGGGGCTTGAAGAAAATTGACTTGAGGGCCAGGAGATCGATCTCTCGGCCGAAGGATTGATGTCTCGGCCACTTAATCCCTTTATTTCCAGAGGCCTATAAAAGGCCACGGCGTCGACCGTTTCATCTGATTTTTCTTTTCCTCTTCCTCTCCTGGTTTCGGGAGCTCCGTAACCGAAGACTCCTCTTCATTTCTCCTCATTCCCACCGACTTCGGGCCATGAAGGGTGCGTGGCCAGAGATCGCGGAGGGAGGCCGCGCTGTTCTTGGTCCTGTCTTGATGCTTGATTAGGGACCTTTGCATGGGTGGCTTGCTTCCTTGATGCGGAACTCCTGGGGTGTCGGCAGTGCGCGGTATGGTGATTTTTCTGGGCCATGTGGTGATTCTTTTGAGCCACGTGGTGTCTCTTTTGCACCGTAGTACTCCTCTGGTATACATCGCCCCAGGGGTGTCCTCTTTTTTAGTTTCTTTGCAGCAGGCCTCTGGTGTTTAGACCACCAGAGGGTTCGGCTCCTCCTCTCCTTCCTCTTTTTGTTTTTCTGTTCCTCTTCCTGCATAGGTTAGCTTGACAGGAAATCGATGTATAGTTTGTTTAGGAAATGTGGGATGATCCATCTTGTGATGTAAAAAGCTTTCGTTATATGAAACAAAAACCCTTTTGCTCTGCTTGCGATTGTGTATGCTATATTTACGTCGTTTGCGTATAATAGTTTTGTTAATCTGATAAAAAAACAGTGAAACGAACAGAACCGTGGAAGCAGTCCATAAAACAGCTGTTCTGGCGGCCGACTGAATGATTACGCGGTCGAAGCTTCGATCTGGCGGCCGAAGGATCGTTTTGTCTGCCTGGGTTTGACTTGCAGTCAACCCTGATTTTCACGGGCCGATGGATAGATCCTACGGCCGTCATATCGAAGCGTCGGCCGAGAGACCGACTGAAATTCCGAGGATTAAGAATCCGATTCCGATTCGAACTAAGACTCGATTTAGTTCTATAAATACGCGTTCTACGAACCCGATAGCATTGTCAGTAGCAATTCCTTACTTATGGCACAACCAGTCCTTGATCAGTGGTTGAATTCCTTCAATGGCCTCGACCGTTTACACTTTAAGTCCTTTGGCATGGACTTCCTCTTCTCCTTTCGTCAAATTCCTGTGAATTTTGCCTTCCTTATGGCAGCCACTAGTTTGTGGGACACTGATTTTCACGTCTTTCGATTTAGGAGAGAGGAGTTGTGTCCTACTATCGAGGAATTTGCAGCCATCATGGGTTATTCGGATAGAGAGGGTTTCGTTGTCCCTAATCCTTTGTTCAACCGAGGTGATCTCTTGAAAGATTTGCTCCAAGTTCAGAAACATGAAGTTAGATTCTTTCTAGTGAAGGGAAGGTTAGAGATTCTGCAGTTTATGCAGCGTTTTGGTACAGCTGAGGCTCATCGTCAAGTTTCCCTACAGAAGGCGTGCTTTCATGCGTTGTGCATTTGTCTCCTTCATTATTACCTGCTTGGCCCTTCCTCTGGTCATGCTGATCCTGTATTGCTTAACCTTGCTCAACAAATTGGAAACCGTGTGGGTTTCGCTGGCTTAGTGTTGGCAGAGACCTTGATGGGTCTAGATGTGATGAGGGGTCTAGATGTGATGAAGGACAGTCCTACAGCTCAGTTCACTCTTTATTTGTTTATTTGTCAAGTTTATCTTTTCACTCATCACTCTTTTGTTTTGACTCACGTGTTCTCTCAACTCACAATTTTCCCTTGTTCTTTAGGTATGGTTGTTTGAGAAGCTAAAGGTGTGGGACGCACCGGAGCGACTTCCTTATAATCCAAACCAATGCACGGAGCGTCACATGATTAAACAGTTCCCAACTGAGGCTGCTTGGGAAGCATGGATGAAGACTTGCAGAGGTGATTGGATTCAATGGGTTTGCCCCTGGTATGGTATCGAGAGTATGACTACGAGCACCATGAACCATTTTGGTGTAGCAGTGATTGGTATTACTCGAGTCATTTTCTACTTTCCTGCTCGCTTTCAAAGGCAGTTCGGGACTGAACAAACCGCAATCCTGGGTGACCCTGAGTAAACCGTCTCTAAGAGTCATGATGCCAACTTCCGTCGCAATATGCTGCGTCTTTGGCCAAATAGAGTGATGCATGAGGTTGCTGAGAACTTCGTTGTCAAGCTATCGGGTTCTTACAAACGCTGGTTCAAGAAAATCCTTTTGGAGGATAGTAGTGCAAAGAGAAGGAAGACCTAGAGATTGACGCTTTGCTTATGTTTTTCAAAAGATGTTTGTTTGATTCTAGCTTTCATGGATTAAGAATTGTTTAGGTTTGCTTTTTTCCTTTTCCCTTTGGAAATAATAAAACATTTGGTTGTTTTATTCGAAGATGTTATTGCCATGATTTGATAATGAACATGCCTTAGGATAGACCTAGAAACTTCGGAAGTGATGATGATAGCAGTGGCCAGATCTCAAACTTAGAGATTGCCTACGTATCCCATAGAGGGAATCAGGCCATAAACGTAGTTCCAACAAAGGGGATTTGTTTTGTTTTTAGTTAAGGTCCACTCGGGTATTTTCCTCTCCTTTTGTGCTCTAAATTTTGCCTAAGACCGCCCTTGCGGGTTTTCGGTCTAGCGAGCGTTTTATTTATGCCTTAGTTTTTGCCTAAGCCGCCCTTGCGGGTTTTCGACCTAGCAGGCTGCTCTAATTTTTGCTTGGCTCCGCCCACCCTTGTGGTTTTCGGTCCAACGAGCATCTCTCATGGGTAATACTTCCTCAGCTTGTCAATGTTGACTGGCGTCGCGAATTCCATTCCATCCAAGTCTGCAATGTATGCTGCTCCTCCAGAAAGGATGCGTTTGACAAGGTAGGGGCCTCCCCAGTTTGGTCTAAACTTGCCCCTTCGGTCTGAGACGTGGCGACAGATTGCTTTGAGCACCATGTCTCCTACCTTGATGTCTCTAGGTTTTACCTTTTTGTTAAATGCTCGTGCGATGCGGCGTTGATACCCTTGTACATGGTATAATGCTCTCAGCCTCCTTTCGTCTAGCAGTGCCAACTCGTCGTAGCGGTTTTGAACCCAGTCTTCTTCGATCATTCCAGTCTCAGCCAGAACCCTTAATGAAGGTAATTCCAGCTCGATAGGCAAGACAACTTCCATTCCATAAACCAGAGAGTAGGGAGTGGCCCCAGTTGAAGTCCTTTCAGTTGTTCGATAACCCCATAATGCCAAAGGTAGCATTTCTGGCCAATCTGTGTAAGTGTCGGTAGTCTTCCGCAGAATCCTCTTGATATTCTTGTTTGCAGCCTCAACCCCTCCATTAGTCTGAGGTCGGTAAGTAGATGACCGATGGTTCTGTATCCCAAATTGGCGAAAAGCTTCTTTGTCGCCCCCTTGAAGTGCGATCCGTTGTCACAGATGAACTCGTGAGGTACTCCATATCGATAGATGATATTGGTGTGAATAAATTTGGCCACATGAGTGGTTTTGAGGGTAGCATAAGAAGCTGCTTCTACCCACTTAGTGAAGTAGTCAATGGCCACCAGAATGAACTGATGTTTGTATTTTCCCTTTGGATTTATACTTCCGATGACGTCTATCCCCCAGGTGGAGAATGGCCAAGGGGATGTCATGCTATACAATTCCGTAGGGGGAATACGCATACGATCAGCGTGAGTTTGGCATTTGTAACATCGGCGGACATAATCAGCGCAGTCGGCCTCCATTGTAGTCCAGTAATATCCTTGACGCAGGATCTTCTTTGCCATCGTTGCCCCATTCATGTGCGGCCCACAAATTCCTTCGTGTATTTCCTCCATTACCTTGTGGCTGTCCTCCGTTGTGACGCAAAGCTGACTTGGGCCCAAGTGTGCCCTTCGATACAATGCTCCTCCACAGATTACAAATCGGGCAGCAAACTTCCGCAAAGCCGTTTTGTCTTTCTAGGTGGCCTCGGATGGGTATTCTCCTTTTTCCAGGAATTCCTTCACGTCTTCGTACCGTGGCTTGCCATCGTCTTCACCTTCCTCAGTAAAGGTGCATTCACATGCTGGCTTGACCTTTTGTTCGATCATGAGAGGCCGCATTGTGAATCCCAGGGGTATTTCGACCATAGATGCTAATGTTGCCAGTGCATCTGCAAATCTATTGCTCACTCGAGGAGTGTGTGAGAAGATAACAGAATCAAATTGTGGAATTAGATCTTCCAGCACAGAGTGATATAGCTTCAGTGTATCTTCTTTGACCTTCCAGTCTCCTCTTGTTGAGATACCACCAGGTTTGAATCCCCAATGACTTCTACCCTTTTTGCCCCTAGCTCTAGGGCTGCCTCCATTCCAGCGATACAGGCCTCGTATTCAGCTTGGTTGTTGGTGACTTCAAACCTCAGTTTGTATGACAAAGGGATGTGGGAGTCGTTTGGGGAAACTAGCAATACCCCTATGCCATATCCACATCGGTTTGATGCTCCATCAAAGTAAAGTTGCCAGGTGTCGTTTAAGAGACATAAGATGTCCTCGTCGGGGAACATGAAGTCTTCTGCCTCGGCCTCTGTCACAGGGTGATCTGCCAAGAATTCTGCCACAGCTCTTCCCTTTACTGATTTCCTTGTCATGTATTTGAGGTCGAATTCTGCTAGCAGCAATAACCACCTAGCTAGCTTTCCGATAAGTGGTGGCTTTTCGAAAAGATACTTGATTGGGTCTAAACGAGAGACCAGCACCACCGGATGTGCTAACAGGTAGTGCCTCAGTTTCTTTGTGGCCCATACTAGCCCCCAACAGGTTTTCTCGAGGGGAGTGTACCTTGTCTCATAATCCATCATTTTTTTGTTGAGGTAGTATATGGCGCACTCTACTTTGGCGTCGTTTTCTTGCACTAGCATGCACCCCATGGATGTGTCTGTTACTGAGAGATACATAATCAATGGCTTCCCAGGGATGGGTGGCGACAGTACAGGTGGATTCTGAAGATATTCTTTGATTGCCTCGAACGCTTGCTGACAGTCTTGGCTCCATTCAAAATCAGTACATTTCTTTAGTAGCTTGAAAAGAGGTTCACATGTAGTCGTGAGCTTGGAAATGAACCTGCTGATGAACTGTACCTTCCCCAAGAAACTCCTTACCTCCTTTTCCGTCCTATGCGGTGATATTTCCATGATAGCCTGTATCTTGGACGGGTCTACCTCGATTCCTCTTTGAGTGATGAGGAATCCCAACATCTTTCCAGCTGTTACCCCAAAAGTGCATTTTTGAGGGCTAAGACGTAGTTTGTAATTCCTAATCCTCTCAAAGAACTTTTGGAGTGCTCCATGGTGTCCTTCCCTTTCCTTTGATTTGACTATCATATCGTCGACATATACCTCGACCTCTTTGTGCATCATGTCGTGCAGTAGTGTTGTTGCCATCCTCTGGTAAGTGGCTCCAGCATTCTTTAACCCAAATGGCATCACTCGGTAGCAGTAGGTTCCCCAAGGTGTAGTGAATGTGGTTTTCTCTCTATCCTCAGGAGACATAAGGATTTGATTATACCCAGAAAATCCATCCATGAAGGATAGCAATGCATGGCCTGCGGTGTTATCTACTAGCTCGTCTATGTGAGGTAATGGGAAGTCATCCTTTGGACTGGTCTTGTTGAGATCTCGGAAATCTACGCAGACCCTGATTCCTCCAGTTTTCTTTGGTACGAGAACGATGTTAGCTACCCATTGTGGATATTCGGTGACTATGAGAAAACCGGCGTTGATTTGTTTAGTGACTTCTTCTTTTATCTTTAGGACCCAATCAGGGCGCATACGTCTCAATTTTTGTTTAACTGGTTTTGCATCAGGATGAAGGGGAATTTTATGCTGAACAATTTCAGGGTCTATGCCAGTCATGTCCTCGTAAGACCAG
Source organism: Rhododendron griersonianum (assembly GCA_018127125.1). Taxonomy (NCBI): domain Eukaryota; kingdom Viridiplantae; phylum Streptophyta; class Magnoliopsida; order Ericales; family Ericaceae; genus Rhododendron; species Rhododendron griersonianum. The sequence continues at coordinate 27,685,071 of CM030792.1, read as the reverse complement.
GCAAAAACATCTTTGTATTCTTTTAGCAAAAGGATTAGTTTTTCACTTTCTTGAGGGGATAGTGCGGTACCAATTTTAACCATTTTGGGCTCGTTTTCAGAGCCTATGTTTGCTGTGATTATTTCCTCAGAAAAAGGTTTAGCATGCCTTTCATCTTCTCTCTCGATGAATTCTAGAATTTCTTTTGGAATTTCTTCCTCAAAATTTGGTTTGTCGGAATCCATACAATTGATCATAGGCAAAGTGAAATACTCTAAATCCTCCTTCTCATTGCTAAGATTACCAAAAGACATTTCAGAGTCGAACTCAAAGTAAATGTTATGCCTTGGTATTTTGACCAGGTTTTCCTCACTAGACTTAGTAGTTTCAAAAGATGAAAAGCTTGACTCGGACTGAGTTGACTCGGAGTCGGAATCGGAATCAGAACTAAGATCAGAATTAACGCTTTTCGTTTTGTATTTCAGAGTATGTTCCACGGTCCAGTTAGGGTAAGCCCCTTTTTTCAGCATCCACAATCAGTTCAGAGCAGTCTTTTTCATCATCAAGGTTGATCATCAGCACTTCACTGTCACCTTGATTCGCACTTTCATCATTGTCACCCTGCAAGTCTTGGAGGGCCATTTGATTTGCTATTGCTGTTACCTCCTCCAATTGAGCTTCAATCTCTGCTTCGTCGCTGTTGTCGACTCTTCGTGTGCCAACAAAGCCCCACCAATTACCAAAGCTATCTGTGATGGGGTGGATCACCCTTATTTCATCGTTGGTGACCCCTTCATCAAAGAGTAGGTTCCGTGATATTTCGTCTAGTGGGTCATTGTCGACAGACTCTTCTTCCTTTGCCTTTTCAGTTTTGAGGTTGTTGACCTCGTCTATTGGCCAATAGTCGTCGGTGGGTGCATAGGGGTCGTAAAAATAGATTGGAACCCTGCGAAGCCCTTCTTCTTCGATCAGGTCTTCTACTTCTTCCTCATAAACCGTTCTAGCGAAAATGACATGGTTGTCTTCAATGATAGTCACCACAGGCTTTGTTTGATTTACTGGAGTGATGTATTCAGAGGGGTTGAAATCTTCAATAGCAAAGTGGAGCGGGCCAGACAGCTTGGTGACAACTTGAAAGTGCGAATCAGACGTGAACAGTGATGCAGTCATTTTTCCTGAAAAGGTTTTTGTTTTAATTAGATTGATTAATCTTACCTACTGTTCATTCGACTTAGAGAGATTCCTAAGGTTTAACCTGCAAAAGAAAAGCTTTTCAACATACACATATACAACGGGTGTGAGGAAGAACTTGGAAGTAAAATGCAAGTAGGTTCCTAGCCTGTAGGTTCCTGTCTTAGTTTGATAAGTTCTATGCCTTTCTAAAGCATGCAAGGTTTTGGTAGTCTCAGGGTGCTCCATTGTCAAAGGGCACCAATCCTCTCACCAGCCCATCATAGGCGGTAATTGGGTGATTCCTGTAGACACCTCCCAAACGGGGCATCGCCATACAGATTGATCACGTTTGTTTGCTCGGTTGGTTGCTTGCTTCGTAAACCAAAATCATGGACATTCCCATGGCTAGGAACATCGCCACATGATAGCGGTTATCATCAAATCAGAGTCGCCACCTAGTTTATTTAAAACTAGGAAAACAGGTAGAGATTCTGGGTACGGGAGCCAAAAGTACAGTGAGGGGAAGGTGTTAGGCACCCCTCTCTGCCCAGTCGTGAGACTGGCCCATAGTTATTCAACATAAGACGTGTAGATGCTTTGTTTAATTCCAACACATAGTCTGTTTATTTATTCCTTTAAACAGTAAGCAAAGTGAGCCAGTGCGATAAATAAAGCATGTATCAGAAAGCAGAAAAGTAAACTGTCCCAGGGAGATGGATCCCGCGGCCGGTGAATGGATGTCACGGCCGAGGGATCCTCCTGGTTTGATGTACCGGCCGAGAGATCGAAGCCCCGGTCGGTGTTCTTCCTCACACCAGACAGAAAGATTAACAGATGATCAAAACGCTACGGTTAGTCAGAAATACAGTAAATAAGACAAACCAGAGGCCGTTGGGCCTCACCACCTTGATCCCTCAGTTGCTTGATTGCTTTGGATTGGGCGTGCTTGACTGATTGCTTGATTGAAAACCCTAGGGTTACGGTTTGAACTTCGGGGTTTGATCGTCGGATTGACGGCTGCCTTCGGGAGGTTAGGGCTTTTGAGGAGTGGGTTTGAGAGAGTATTTTGGCAGAGTTTCGTGGCTTGAGAGAGTGTATTCTCTAATGAATTTCGTGTGTATATTTTCGGAGTCCAAAGGCCCTTTATATAGGCAATTGGTGACTCACTCCGGCCAATCAAATGGCACGATTACAATTGCAATTGCAATGCACCTCTAACTCTACGTCGTAATCTCTGAGCGTAGCCCGAACGCATCGGGAAGGTAGAGTAATTGGATCAAACGTCTGACAGAACACGTTCCAGAGTCTGGAAAAAGGTCGATCTGGCGGCTGAGTAAAGGATATCACGGCCGAGGAATGGATGTCTCGGCCGAAGGATAGATCTTGCGGCCGAGGGATTGATCTCTCAGGGAGATTTTGCTAGCAACAGGTTGCTCGGGTGAGGAAATGATGTTAGGGCCGTGGGATCGATGTCACGGCCGACAGATGGATTCTCCTAGGCTTCTGTATTTCTGTCTGAAAGGCTGTATGGCTCTGAATTGGGTCCTCTAAGTGGCTCAAAGTTCTTACCGAAAGTCCTAAGGTTCTCAAGGAGCAATCAGCAATCACTGTATCCATTTCATCATCGGGATGGTCCCAATGTGGGACTTGAAATAATCGTTATGCCAAATTGGGGTGTCTACAATTCCCTTTTTGATATACCACTAGGTACGAGTGACTGTGGAGTTTGCTGGAACCCCCAACATAGCCTATGTCATGCCGGGATATCAGGTGAACTTAACGGGTTACCCGCTCGATGCATATGATAAATGAATTAAACAAGGCATGTATTAGTCTTATGTACTTTTTGGTTATGGCTCTCATATTCCCCAGCAGAGTCGCCAAAAACTGTAGACACCTCCCAAATGGGGCATCGCCATACAGATTGATCATGTTTGCTTGCTCGATTGGTTGCTTGCTTCGTAAACCAAAATCATGGACATTCCCATGGCTTGGAACATCACCACATGATAGCAGTTATCATCAAAACAGAGTCGCCACCTAGTTTGTTAAAACTAGGAAAACAGATAGAGATTCTGGGTACGGGAGCCAAAAGTACAGTAAGGGGAAGGTGTTAGGCACCCCTCTCTGCCCAGCCGTGAGACTGGCCCATAGTTATTCAACATAAGACATGTACACACTTTGTTTAATTCTAACACATAGTCTGTTTAATTAAGCTTTTAAACAGTAAGTAAAGTGAGCCAGTGCGATAATTGAAGCATGCATCAGAAAGCAGAAAAGCAAACAAAGCTGTTCCAGGAAATCGATTACTCGGCCGCTGAATGGATGTCACGGCCGAGTAATCACACTGGTTTAATGTACCGGCCGAGGGATCGAAGCCCCGGTCGGTGTTCTTCCTCACACCAGAATATACGATTAACAGATGATCAGAAAGTTATGATTAAACGTAAGAATGGTAAATAAAACAAACCAGAGGCCGTTGGGCCTCACCACCTTGATCACTCAGTTGCTTGATTGCTTCGGATTGGGTGTGATTGACTGATTGCTTGATTAAAAACCCTAGGATTAGGGTTTGAACATCGGGGTTTGATCGCCGGATTGACAGCTGCCTTCGGGAGGTTAGGGCTTTTGAGGAGTGGGATTGAGAGAGTATTTTGGCAGAGTTTCGTGGCTTGAGAGAGAGTGTATTCTCTAATGAATTTCGTGTGCATATTTTTGGAGTCCAAAGGCCCTTTATATAGGCAATTGGTGACTCACTCCGGCCAATCAAATGGCACGATTACAATTGCAATTGCAATGCACCTCTAACTCTACGTCGTAATCTCTGAGCGTAGCCCGAACGCATCGGGAAGGTAGTGTAGTTGGATCAAACGTCTGACAGAACACGTTCCAGAGTCTGGAAAAAGGTCGATCTGGCGGCCGAGTAAAGGATATCACGGCCGAGTAATGGATGTCTCGGCCGAAGGATAGATCTTGCGGCCGAGGGATTGATCTCTCAGGGAGATTTTGCTAGCAACAGGTTGCTCGGGTGAGGAAATGATGTTAGGGCCGTGGGATCGATGTCATGGCCGACAGATGGATTCTCCTAGGCTTCTGTATTTCTATCTGAAAGGCTGTATGACTTTGAATTGGGTCCTCTAAGTGGCTCAAAGTTCTTACCGAAAGTCCTAAGGTTCTCAAGGAAGCAATCAGCAATCACTATATCCATTTCATCATCGGGATGGTCCCAAGGTGGGACTTGAAATAATCGTTAGGCCAAATTGGGGTGTCTACAGAGTACTTTGACCCGAGTAAAAGGGCAATGACTCATTAAATGTGACATCAGCACAAACAAAATGATGACGAAGAGATGGTGAGTAACACTTATACCCTTTTCTGAGTGCGCGAGTACCCCAGAAAAATACACCGAATTGACCGTGGATCAAGTTTGTCCCGGTCAGGATCTAGAGTATGAACATAACAGGTGCACCTGAACACTCGTAGGGGTAATGAGTGGAGAGGGCGACTAGGAAATAAAACTGTATGGGGTATCTGACCACCTAGAACGCTAGATGGCATACGATTGATCAAGTAACATGCTGTAAGAACAACATAACTCCAATAAGACTTAGGAACTTGCATTTGAAATAATAGAGCACACATAACCTCTGATAAATGCCTAATCTTGCATTCGGCAACTCCATTTTGTTGTGGAGTTCGAGTGCAAGAAGATTGGTGAATTATACCATGGTCATCAAAAAACTTAGAAAGAGAATTATGAAAATATTCACCTTCATTGTCCAAACGAAACATACGAATGCAAGTATCAAACTGAGTTTTAATTTCCATATATAATGACTTAAAGATAGAAGACAACTCTGACCGCTCTTTCATGAGATAAAGATACGTAACACAAGAATAATCATTGACAAAAATAACATAATACTGAAAGCCAAAAACATTAGGAACATGCATTGGACCCCAAATATCAGAATGAACTAAGTGAAAAGAACGGGATACGCGACTCTCAACCCTAGGATAAAAAGACACTCTATGATGTTTACTAAACTCACAGACTTCACAGGGCAAAGCATCAACACGGCTACATGGAGGTACCGGCCGTTTAAGATTCTGAAGGGATGGATGACCAAGTCGACAATGATGTTGATAGGGTGACACAGAAGACTAAAGGGCAACAAAGCTAGGGTGAACATTGTCGGTAAAGTAATACAAACCACCACGCTCAGTACCACCACCAATTTTTCGCCCCGTCTTGAGATCCTGAAACACACAACCATCGGGAAGAAATGTGACAGAGCAATTTAAAGATTTAGTAAGCTTACTAACAGACATAAGATTTAATGGTAAACGAGGAACGTGCAATACGGAATCCAAAGTCAAAGAAGAAATAAAAGAAACCGAACACAAACCAGTAATATCAGTGGTAGAACCATCAGCTAAGGTAACACGAGATGGTTTATCAATAAACTGATGGCCAGAAAGAATAGTAGAATTACCAGTCATATGATCAAATGCACCAGAATCAATAACCCAAGGAACAGAAAAACGAGAAGATGCAATGCAAGCACTAGAAGAACATGTCTGAGATAGCGTAGCAATGGAGGAACTTGTCTGAAGTGACACAAGGCGTTGGTACTCCTCCAACAAAATAGTCACCATAGCAGTGGAGCGTGCAACCTGCCTAATATCCTTGGAAGAAGTAACCCGATGAGCCTGAGGAAAACCATGTAGGTCATAGCAATGCTCCACCGTATGATTAGTTCCCCCACAATAAGTACAAAGTCTGGAACCACGGCCTCGACTATGGCCACCTCCCCCTGACATGCGACCTATACGACTAAATCCACAATGACCAGAATCATGACCACCAAAAACACGGTCAAAACGACCACTGTACCCATAATCACGGCCGCGACCCAGGCCACGGCTAAATGAAGAACCAAAATCACTAGAAACAGCAGAAGTAGAATCAAAACTAGATTTCATTGCAAACATATCACCGTACAATGAGAGGCAACTAGTCAACTACCGATAGATCAACCAACCAAATACTCCACCAACAAACGGCCAATAAACAAGAAATAAGGAACTGATTGACTGGCTAACAACCAAGGGCACGACAACACATGCATCCAACTACTTCAACAAAACCAAAGTGGCCACCAAACAACATAATCCCATTACTGAGCAACAACCAAGAGCTCATATGCCAACATAGACCAAATAACTCAACACAATCCAACAACCGAAATCAGACTTCAACATACCCAAACTACCATCTATTGGAGAGGATAAACTGTAGATTATTACCACATGCAAAGAACCAAAATTCAAATCCAAGTAAACTGTAGATCGACCAAAAAGTCCAAAATTACCAAAACAATCAGTGCATAAGAGTGACGGAATGATACCAAAACAGTGATGAACAGTAATTGATGAATAGTATCGATGATGAACAGTATCTATGATGAATAGTAATCTGTGAACAGTATGCGAGAACAGTAATCGGTGAGCTAGGATTAGGGTGACGGGTTAGGGTTAAGGCAGAGGCTAGGATTAGGATTGTGATTTTAGGGATTATGTACAGAGGCTAGGGTTTAGGCTAGGGTTGTGGTGGTTTAGGATTAAGGTTAAAATCCTGTTCTGATACCATGTTAAAGCATCCAACTCCAAACCAATTGGCAAATAGTGGAGAGGTTGCCCAGGCACATATACTAGTTTTGGAGGAGATAATCAACCAATGTGGGACAAATCCCAACAGTCATTACTCGGTAGGTTAAATCCCGTGTTATCGAGATCAGAGCCAATCACTTTTAATATGACCATCCAAGACAAAGCAATAAAATTGCTGGAATCCAGACAATAATGCTCTTAAGGTTAGACCGAACCAAGGGAGCCATTTAGGCACGGCACACACTGGAGGTATCTCAAACTCCATGGATTTTTAGTCTCCTAGACTAGGTGTAACAGCTTTAAGAGGTTGCCTCGATCCTCAGCGTCTCTTTTAATAGTGTATCCTTTGTTTGGGATAACAAGACTTTGGAAAATCTGATTAATGACTAGGTGTAGACACCCCAATTTGGACTTTTCAAAATTCCTTGACTTGTGGCCCGGAGGCTCCCCGATGATGACTTTGGATTGAAACAAGCCTAGTACCAATCGGAACTTTGCTCCTTGATGGATTTGAAGAAGTATTAAAAATGGTAAAAAAGGCATTTTCAAGCGCTTAGGAGCAATCCCAAGCGCTCCAAACTGTTTCACAAAACCCCTGGCCTGGCTCTTTCTCAAGCGCTCGAGAGTGAGGTCCCAAGCGCTCGGTAGTAATCCCAAGCGCTCGAGACTTTTCTGTTGCCCAATGCATGGCTGTATCACCCACTCACCTTGCAAATCATCATTACAGCCACTTTCAGCCCGCCGATGGCTCATTCCACACTCAATCTCTGGTAGGAAGATTTTCAGGCCAAGGGTTTACCTATTAAAGAAATATTTTACCAAAACCATTTGATTTTCAAAAACCATTTGATGTTTTGCCTATAAATATGGCTGGTTTTCAGCTAGAAAGGGGGCACGAAAAATTTCATTCCAGAGCACCCTTACTCTCTGCTCTTTTTCTCTCTCTAGCCAAAGACCAAAAACCTCCAAACTCTCTTCCAAATTTCAAAGGGTTTTGCAAATCACCAAGGAAAAGGGCAAGAAATCCAGAATATCCATCTGATCTCTTGCACTCTCCTCTCTCCATCCACATTTCAAAGCTACACCAAGGAGCAAGGTTCAAGGAAAAGGTAGAACTCTTACCTTTGGTCACAACTTAAGGGCTGTTCTTCCCTTCTGAGGGGGGTCTCTCAGCCTGACCCAGTCTTCAATACTGGGTGCATGGTTGGGAGACCCTAGTGTAAAAACAAGAGCAATGGGCCACAAGAAAATATTTTCATAAAACCCCTTACTGGACACACTCCCAAGCGCTCGAGAGTCTTCTGGAGCGCTCGGGACTGTCCCAGATTTCATGCTTGCCCCTTTGTCCCATGGCAGGTTGGGAACGAGGTGTAATATTAAAAGAATTGGTTTCATTTTGACATGCATGCACAGAAAATGGTTCCCCCCCCTACGAACAGAAACATTTCCTCACAGGTTTTCATGTGTGAACAAGACTGCCTTCTGTCAAAGTTAAAAGATGTTCTCCCCTTTGGAAACATCAAAATAAGGGCTTTTGCATGTCAAGATGGAACCACTTCTTGTTTGAGAGAAAGCTGACATGCAGCACACTCCCAAGCGCTCGGAACTGTTCCAGGGCGCTCGGGAGTGTATGCATGCCATTGCTTCCCATTTCCCAGCCTACTGTGTTACCTGGTCTCTGCATGCATTGGTGTGACCTGTTGCTCTTTTAAATTCATAGATTTAACTTTGTTAAGGCAGGGATGCATGATTTGAAAGATAGAAGGCTTAGCTCAGTCTTCCAAGTCCTCTGCTGAGCCAGTAGTGTACTTAATGTCATTTCAATTCCCAGTTTAGCATCGTATTCTATCCGTACTAACAAATTTTGCAGGTTCAGTGTGTCAGAACTCCCAAGCGCTCGGGACTGTACCCGAGCGCTCGAGAGTGAAGTCTGTGGCAGTCTCCAATTTTCTGTCATTTGTGCATTTGCTCACCGTTACTCCATCACTTCACTTTCCCCTGTACAACTGCACATGCATGCACTGTTTGCCTGCTATAAACTGTACATACTTGCTAAATGGTCTAATGAAACAAAATCCCCTTTTGAAAAATCCCACAAACGTTTAGTAGAGACCGATCTCGAATCGGGCGAGGGGGGTGCCGTAAAACCCTTCCCCCTCGTAACATGGCTTCCGAACCCTTGAAACTGATCTCTGGTTTTCAACTTCAAATCAACCGATTTTCCAAATAAAGACGGTTTCTCGGGTGATATACCGCAAATCCGGGTGGCGACTCTTCAAACAATGTATTTTTCTTCAAACGCGGGAAAAATATATTTAATTTTTCGGGCATGCAGCCCACAAAAGGCTATTTGGCTCTGGATTGGGTCCTCTAAGTGGCTAAAAGTTCTTACTTGATAAAACGACCCGCTTTTCTTAGATATCAATTAAACTTGTGAGCCAGGTTTGAAAAACGTTTGTGGGATTTTCAAAAGGGATTTTATTTCGTTGTCTTTTTTTTGTATATATCTTGTGCAACCTCGCTGTTGTGTTTCGGCAATCCTACCCGGCTTGCCGGTGATGGGGAATCCCGGAATGCTCAGCAACCCTCGACCGTGATGAGTCATCTCTACCGTTTGTACCATTATTGGGTGTACGCTCAATAGTGGGAGGTATACTTTGACTCTAGTCCGGGGAACCCTCTTCAAGCCAAAACCAGCCTTTGTACATGTTTAGAAAGCAATAGAACCTTCCAAACTAGGACAGGAACCCGCAGGGTAGGATTATGTGCTATATCCTGCCTATATGTTACTGCTTTCTGCATCTCACCATGCATCTCATTCATATCATGTCGTCATACCGTCTGTCCAATTTCGTGTCATGTGCTCTTAATCTCGCTCGCACGGTCTGTAGTGCCTGGCCCGATGATGAATCGTGCACCCCGGTGTACGTTGTTTAACTACATGAGTCCTTAGAACAAGGAAACTTCGGGAAATCAGGATGTTACTAAGTCCTTGACTAATGCCTAATTGAAATTTCAACGGAGAGTAAGGAATGACAAAGGAACCGGCGCCGTGATGCCACTTTACTTACACCACCTTGGCTAATGGCATAGTGCCACTGACACCGCGATGGTTGGGGTATCACGCCGTCTATACTAAGTTATTCCAAGTTCAAAATTGAGACTTCGAATGAGGACTAGTTGAATACTTAGTTCATTTTGACATCTCTTAGAATCTGTCGTTCTAAACGGAGGATACACCCTAAAAAGAAATTCTGAGGAATTAGGCAACCTTCGAAAAACCGTAATCTCGTCACGCTTGCACATCGCACCTTGCATCTTACACTTGCTTTCGTGTCGCATATAAAACTCTTGCGCTTGCTTGCGCATCTTGTTTAGGATCGCCTTGACCAATGATGAGTCGTGCTTTTTGAAGGCACGTTGTTGAAATTAATTAGTCCTTGGAATGACGAGGTTTTGGGGATATCAAAATTCGTTAAGTCTTCTATACATTTTTCAATCATGGATTCAATGAAAATTAACAAAACAATTAGGCTACAATGTCGTGATACCCACACCACCCAGGCTAATGGCGCCATGCCACTTACGCCCCCCCCGGTTACAGTATCATGTCATTTACGCTAAACGGTTTTTGAAACCAGAACAGAAACTTCAAGTGAAAAATATTAAAGACTTAATTTGTTTTGATATCTCTCAAATCTTGTCATTCCTAATCAAAGGATACGCATTCAAAGGAATCTCTGAGGACTAAGGCAATCCTTCATAGGATGTCATTTCTTGAGTCAGGGTCTAGGAGACCATAAATCCATGGAGTTTGGGATACCTCTGGTGTTCGCCGTGCCCGAACGGCTCCCTCTAGTTTAGCCTTAAGTGCATCTTCCAGCAGTCTTATTGCTCTGCCTCGGATGGTCTTAGATAAGGAGATTGGCTCTGATTCCCAACATGAGGAATTTAACCTGCCTGACACCGACTTACCCGTGACTGTTGGAACTTCCCATAAAGTTGGATCCCTTGAGTCGACAGTGACAACATGTTATTAATAATTCATACACATTTTTCAATAAATCACAACAGGGGCACATTCTGAGTTTGCTTTTTACTTTACTGTCAGCACTGGGCCACCCATCCTACCTCAAAAGCTCCCAGCCTACCACGGCCCAAATGCCTTCTGCGCCTTCCACCAAATGCCCAGTCATCCCACCAATAACTGCTTCCGTCTCCGCCACGAGATCCAAGACTTAATCGACAACGGAACCATCCCAGTGCCGGACTTCAGATCGGGAAGAGGATTTTGAGTGCAGCAAAGCATGAATGGAATTACTCACGAGTTTGGGAAGCTTTTGAGTTTTGAGTCAAGTATTTCAATTTCGAGTCAGTTTGTTCTTTGCGTCTTTCATGCTTTCGTGTCTGTATGTTTTCAAATTCAAGTTTGTAGTCCAAAAAAAAATGAAAAACCAAAAAGAGTGTCAGTTTCGTAGGTCTGAACTATGTTATGACCTGATTCCTTTGCAAGAAGGATACGTAGGCAGCCTTATCCTGAGGCCCGGTCATGTTCTTATAAGTCAACCCCGAAATTCATTTGCGATCTTTCGAGTCAATCTTTTGTCGGCTTGTCATGTCTTTTAATGACGATCCTATTGAGTCGAAATTGTGATAATAAACTTGTGTTTTGTGATGATCCCACAACTTGAAATTGTTTTTCACCATCATTTGAGAAATTCAAAACACGAGGTATTTTGCCCTTGCAAGAAGAAGAATTTCAGGGGACCATTCCCTGGCACCGTGAGGAAGCAACGCCTTGGCCCAAGAAAAAGCTCGCTAGATCAAAACCTCAAAATGTGATCTAGGCAAAAGTTAGAGCACGCAAATCTCTTAAACTGCATCTAGGATCCAGTTATCAAAGTTGTGCAATTCAAAATGAAGAAAGGCATTCTTTTCTTTTATCACACGCTTGAAGATATATATCCATTGATAACCCCTTTGGGCCTAAATCAATTTCTTTGAAAGAACCCAGCTAGGCAGCTATCCCCCACACTGGGGTAAAACAAAGAAAACAAAAGTGCCAAACACCTGATCATCATCGGCGCGTCAGAATTCAAAGTGCAAAAGTGCCAAATACGTACGCACATTGAGGTGCAAAGCATTTGAAGAAAAATCGGAGAAAGCGCAAGATCAATGACAATGCCAAACGCATCGGGCACAACAAAAGGCGAAGCAAAGCAAATGAAAGAAGGCGCCCATCAAAAGCAAAAAGGGCACAAAAATATTCACGATGGCTGCTAGCTTTCGAAACCCCAAGAAAATGAAAATTTTGAGCCTCTCATCCTTTCTTTGTTAAGCCAAAACCTTGGCCACGTTACAACCCGAATAAAGTCCTGTCAGATTGAAAAACACAACTTGATAGCAAAAATCCTGGATAATAGGAGAAAACAAGAAGGAGCGCCAAGGCATTTTGTGAATCTTGCAAAATTTCAACCTGGGGCATGATTCCTAATAAAAGTCCTCGTGTTTTGCTAAAACAATTTCAAAACCCAGAATGGGAAAATCCTCAAAACTTGATTTTATCATGACAATTTCAAACATTAAATCCTCGAAATAACCAAACTCCTCGTCCAGTCAAGGTCTTCGTTAAGAGTCAGTCCTCTGATAAAGGGTCTTTCTTGTCCTTTGAGTCGTCTGGGCCCTGTCCAAATTCACACAAGGTCATTAAGGCCCCAACTCGTGAGAGAAACTCCAGTACATGGAAGAACCCGCACTTCTGATCATGACAAAACTAGTTGCCAAAACTATCAGTGGAATCAAGGAGAAGGATCAGAACGAAGGACTGTCACTCACTGGGGCACATCGGTCCAATGTCATCAGTCATAGCAAGCATACAGCCGACTTCAAGACTGGGGCATGAATGCTCGGGACTCAAGCCCTGATCAAAGCCAAACTCAAACCAGCTCCAGCTCAAACCCAATTTCCATCCAAAGACGAACTCCATCCCAAATCCCAAGGTCCTGAAGATACCGGTCCGCTGGCCAAAAACAGTAAAGCAGAAAGGGTACTCGGACATGTCCATTGTTGTTTTTCAAAACTAAAAATCATCAGTGTTGTCAAAAGTCGAAACGCGGGTCTCACTTTCTAACCTCGACCCCCTCCCCCCCCCCCCCCCACGGTCGCCTTCTTCCTTCATATTCGTCAACATGACTGCACGTCTCTTGCCATAGATTTGGCATTGTCCTGAGGGACACCCTTCAATCATCCGCTGCCATAGATTTGGCACCTTTCATATTCTGCCATAGATTTGGCGCTGTCCTGAGAGACACCCTTTAATTTCAAATTCAAGCTTCCTTCAAAATTCAAGCTTCTTCCAAAAATTCAAGCTTTTCAGATTCAAGCTTCCTTCAAAATTCAAGCTTCTTCCAAAAATTCAAGCTTTTCAGATTCAAGCTTCCTTCAAAATTCAAGCTTCCTTCAAAATTCAAGCTTCTTTTAAAATTCAAGCTTCTTCCAAAAATTCAAGCTTTTCAGATTCAAGCTTCCTTCAAAATTCAAGCTTCTTCCAAAAATTCAAGCTTTTCAGATTCAAGCTTCCTTCAAAATTCAAGCTTCTTCCAAAAATTCAAGCTTTTCAGATTCAAGCTTCCTTCAAAATTCAAGCTTCCTTCAAAATTCAAGCTTCTTTTAAAATTCAAGCTTCTTCCAAAAATTCAAGCTTTTCAGATTCAAGCTTCCTCCAAAATTCAAGCTTCTTCCAAAAATTCAAGCTTTTCAGATTCAAGCTTCCTTCAGATTCAAGCTTCTTCCAAAAATTCAAGCTTTTCAGATTCAAGCTTCCTTCGCCACCCTTCTTCCACCGCCATAGATTTGGCGCTGTCCTGAGGGACACCTTTCTATCGTTTGCTTGCATGTCTGCATGTCTGCATTTGCCCCAAAGAACTACGCTGGTCTGATCCTTGCAGAAAAGGGTACGTAGGCAGTCTGAAAAGACGCGACCACATGCATCAGATGTTTGTATCTTTACTTGCATTTGATTTTGAGTTGAGGATTTGATTTGGCTCGAATTGGGCTGTCTCAATCTTTGGACGGCACTCGTATCCAGATGTGATGCTGAGCGTCGCCCAAAGAGGGGCAACTGTAGACACCCCAATTTGGACTTTTCAAAATTCCTTGACTTGTGGCCCGGAGGCTCCCCGATGATGACTTTGGATTGAAACAAGCCTAGTACCAATCGGAACTTTGCTCCTTGATGGATTTGAAGAAGTATTAAAAATGGTAAAAAAGGCATTTTCAAGCGCTTAGGAGCAATCCCAAGCGCTCCAAACTGTTTCACAAAACCCCTGGCCTGGCTCTTTCTCAAGCGCTCGAGAGTGAGGTCCCAAGCGCTCGGTAGTAATCCCAAGCGCTCGAGACTTTTCTGTTGCCCAATGCAGGGCTGTATCACCCACTCACCTTGCAAATCATCATTACAGCCACTTTCAGCCCGCCGATGGTTCATTCCACACTCAATCTCTGGTAGGAAGATTTTCAGGCCAAGGGTTTACCTATTAAAGAAATATTTTACCAAAACCATTTGATTTTCAAAAACCATTTGATGTTTTGCCTATAAATATGGCTGGTTTTTAGCTAGAAAGGCGGCACGAAAAATTTCATTCCAGAGCACCCTTACTCTCTGCTCTTTTTCTCTCTCTAGCCAAAGACCAAAAACCTCCAAACTCTCTTCCAAATTTCAAAGGGTTTTGCAAATCACCAAGGAAAAAGGGCAAGAAATCCAGAATATCCATCTGATCTCTTGCACTCTCCTCTCTCCATCCACATTTCAAAGCTACACCAAGGAGCAAGGTTCAAGGAAAAGGTAGAACTCTTACCTTTGGTCACAACTTAAGGGCTGTTCTTCCCTTCTGAGGGGGGTCTCTCAGCCTGACCCAGTCTTCAATACTGGGTGCATGGTTGGGAGACCCTAGTGTAAAAACAAGAGCAATGGGCCACAAGAAAATATTTTCATAAAACCCCTTACTGGACACACTCCCAAGCGCTCGAGAGTCTTCTGGAGCGCTCGGGACTGTCCCAGATTTCATGCTTGCCCCTTTGTCCCATGGCAGGTTGGGAACGAGGTGTAATATTAAAAGAATTGGTTTCATTTTGACATGCATGCACAGAAAATGGTTTCCCCCTAAGAACAGAAACATTTCCTCACAAGTTTTCATGTGTGAACAAGACTGCCTTCTATCAAAGTTAAAAGATGTTCTCCCCTTTGGAAACATCAAAATAAGGGCTTTTGCATGTCAAGATGGAACCACTTCTTGTTTGAGAGAAAGCTGACATGCAGCACACTCCCAAGCGCTCGGAACTGTTCCAGGGCGCTCGGGAGTGTATGCATGCCATTGCTTCCCATTTCCCAGTCTGCTGTGTTACCTGGTCTCTGCATGCATTGGTGTGACCTGTTGCTCTTTTAAATTCATAGATTTAACTTTGTTAAGGCAGGGATGCATGATTTGAAAGATAGAAGGCTTAGCTCAGTCTTCCAAGTCCTCTGCTGAGCCAGTAGTGTACTTAATGTCATTTCAATTCCCAGTTTAGCATCGTATTCTGTCCGTACTAACAAATTTTGCAGGTTCAGTGTGTCAGAACTCCCAAGCGCTCGGGACTGTACCCGAGCGCTCGAGAGTGAAGTCAGTGGCAGTCTCCAATTTTCTGTCATTTGTGCATTTGCTCACCGTTACTCCATCACTTCACTTTCCCCTGTACAACTGCACATGCATGCACTGTTTGCCTGCTATAAACTGTACATACTTGCTAAATGGTCTAATGAAACAAAATCCCCTTTTGAAAAATCCCACAAACGTTTAGTAGAGACCGATCTCGAATCGGGCGAGGGGGGTGCCGTAAAACCCTTCCCCCCTCGTAACATGGCTTCCGAACCCTTGAAACTGATCTCTGGTTTTCAACTTCAAATCAACCGATTTTCCAAATAAAGATGGTTTCTCGGGTGATATACCGCAAATCCGGGTGGCGACTCTTCAAACAATGTATTTTTCTTCAAACGCGGGAAAAATATATTTAATTTTTCGGGCATGCAGCCCACACTAGGTTCTTAACAATTTCTCGGCAAAGGGCCACTATGATTTTAGGAACAAGTGTCTTGCTAAGCCAATTGTTCCTAATTTATGTCAAGCAATTTGTCAAGAACTTTGCTAAGTACTTAGTCATTTGGGTTTTCCCAAGTCTTGTCGTCCTAAGGACTCATTTGTTTTGACAACGTACATTGAAATGCACAATTTTTTTTCGGGTGTCGGCAACCTCTTACAAACCGCGGGGAAGAAAGCTCTAGTATTATCCTAACTATCGGACTACCCTAACGCAATGCAATCATGATGATGAAATGCAAAAAGTAGTAACACGTAGGCATGGGACATCACGTAGTCCTACCCATCGGGTTCCTGTCCTAGTTTGGAAGGTTCTATTACTTTCTATGTGTGTGAAGGCTGGGTTTTGGTTTAGAGGGGTTCCCCGAACTAGAGCCAATATATACCTCCCACCGCCAAGTGTATGTTGTAAAGCAATGGTCAAACGGTAGAATGACTCATCACGGTCAGGGGTTGCTAAGCGTTCTAGGAAGCCCTGACACCAGCAAGCTGGGCAGGATTGCCAAAACACGCCAGCGCGGCTAGACAACAACTGAAAATGTGCAATGCAAAATTTAAGAGAAAAAATGAAGCAAAATCTCACAAGCGCCTTTCGAATTTGGCTCTCTTTAATCAACACTTTGAAAGAACTACACAAGCGAACAACCGGGAAAAGTCCCAGGCAAAATGGTCGGATGCGAGGGTCCTATTGAATCACCATTTCTTTCTTCAACAGCGCGAAGCTTGTTGTTTTGACAGACTTTTGAGGGATTGTTTGCAAAAGTTTAAGTTCAAAGTATTGAATAACCTTCCCCAGCGGAGTCGCCACTACGAGCTACCCACCCCGCGGTGAGCGCCGCCCATTTTCTTTTCTGAGAAAAATTTGCAAATGGCGCGTTCAATTTGGAGTCGCCACTTTTTAATGGTTCGCCACCCGAGGAACCAAACTTGAATGACATTCGTCGCTTTTATTTTGAAAAAGGCTTTATTTCTTTTACCGGCCCTTCATAACCAGAGACAACGTTGGTTTAGGAGCCAAGTTACAAGAGGAAAAGGGTTTTACGGCACCCCTCTCGCCCGATGTGAGGGTCAGTCTCTACTTAGTGCTTGTGGGATTTTGAAACATTTTATCACTTAACTTTGATCAAATAGGGGAGGGGGAAGTAAACACATCTTGTGCATGCATGTGAGCAGTGTACAATTGTGATAATAGGCATGACATGACAGAATATACAACAAAACAGAATACTGTTAATGTCAACACTGTTGAGCGCTCAACTATGGACCTGAGCGCTCAAGAATTGGTCTTGAGTGCTCAGGTCCCGCTTCCTTGCAGGCTCTGAAACAACTACTCTGGGATCTGGAAGGACCAGTGCACACCTAGAAACTATGCTAACTTGAAATAAATGTTTACAATAAACAAAACAGAAACTGGTGTCGCACACTTGAGTGCTTATCAGCACTCCTGAGCGCTCAAGAACTAGTCTTGAGTGCCCAGGTGTGAGGCTCACAACAGTTTTAACAGAGACTGAAGCCAGCATTAATATGGCTTAAAGAAGTGTTTGAACTTAAATAAACGGACTTCTAAAACTTAACAACAGATTGGAGATATTTTTAGAAGTGAACAATTATGAAAATACTTTAAATGATAAACTGAACTGGCCTTAGGCCTGGCTGGTATTGATTGACTAGAAAGCCTAGGGAAAGCAAACCCGGATGCTCTGCAAGGGACTTGAGTGAGCGCTCAGGTCCTTCTGAGCTCAGAAGTTTTGACCTTCCTTTATGCTTACAATAAAGGCCAGCTAAGCTCAGCGTCAGTACAAGGAACTGAACTAAGCCCAGTGGCTCCCCTCAGGGTGAGAGAAATAGTAGCCAAAGGTGGCTTTCTACCTTTGTTAAGCTTGAACAATGTTCCTTTTTGACTTGGAGGCTGGTTTTTTGAAGTAGAAAAGAGGTTTTTTGGATGTGTTTTAGTATTGCAGACCTTGGGTTTTTCTTTCTCTCCCCGAAAAATCAAGTCCCTTTCTCTCCAACACAAGGCTTTGTATTTATAGAGAAATTTTGAAGTTGGTTTGAGTGGGAGCAATGATGGATTCAAAGGGAATCTCATCATGGTTACTTGGGAGAGAGGGAATTGTGCCTCTGCACAGCCAAAATCGGTAGAAAGGCTCTACAGAAAGTGGGCTGACAGATGCTCCACTTTTGCAGGCGCGCGCTGAGGACTTGAGTGCTCAGGTTTGACTCCTGAGCGCTCTAGTCTGCCTTGGACCAGAGTGCTTATCCAGTGCACCCAAGTGCTTGGATCATGGACCTGAGCACTTGGCTTTGATTTTTGAAAAGATTTTGTTTGGGTTTTAAAACTAAAAAGAAGCATTGTTCTTAGTTATCCAAAGACTGTTTTACCCTTTTATTATCATTGGGGAGGCTTAAAGGTACTTTAGAGGGTCCAAATTGGGGTGTCTACAGTACTTATGATGTTGTATCCCTAGTATATCAAAGGAACTTTGATTTCTTTTTGTAGCATAAGTCTTTTTTCATGTCCTTTTAATTTTTGATTGGTTATGAAAGTTCAGCTATCCTTGTGTGAACAGAGAAAGTGCAGCATCTGGTATTGGATCCTGGGACTGGAATCTGAAGGGGAATAATTCTACATATCATGGCTTGTTTCCTAGGGCGTGGACGGAATATGACGGTAATGTGTACGAATAACTGTTGTCTTTTTTATTCTCTATTTTAGTTTATTTATGTTGGATATGGATAATGTTGTCTGTCATCATCCCTTCTTTAAATGCAGGGGAACCCGATCCATTGCTTAGGGTAGTTTGTCGTCAGATATCTCCTTTTGTCCCCCACAATTATAAGGAGAGCAGCTTCCCTGTGACAGTTTTTACTTTCACGGTATGAAAGGGTTTTTACCAGAACTTGCTTTTTTCGGCAGTAAAAAAAAAGGATGGTTTCTTAATGATTATCTTCAGCTATTTAATATGGGAAAGACTGCTGCAGATGTCACCCTTCTTTTCACATGGGCAGTAAGTTCCTCTATGTTCTTGGTTCCCACCAACGCACACCCATATTGTTATGCAAGTGAATTAGATTGTCTGTCTAATCGATATGTCGATTACACATAAGGAATGAAAAGTAATGGGAGTTCATGTTTATGTGCATTCAGAACTCTGTTGGTGGGGTTTCTGGATTATCGGGGCATCACTACAATTCAATGATTAGGTAAGAACATAAATTAATTTGCGTTAATTTATGAAACAGTGCTACAGCTTTGCTGAATGTATGGATGACCTTCTGGAAGATTTGGTAAACGGTTTTCAACTCTACTGTATTGTAACTTACAAGGTCAATCATTGTGCCAGGATGAAGGATGGTGTTCACAGTGTGCTCCTACATCACAAGCAAGTTTCAAGTTTCTTGCAACTTATTACAAACTTGTTGACATGATTTGACTTGTTAAATGTTTTTTAACACCCCAAAAATGTTGACACAGGACCGCAAATGGAGTATCCCCTATAACTTTTGCAATTGCAGCAGAAGAGACAGATGGTGTTCATGTTTCAGAGTGCCCTTGCTTTGTGATAGATGGAAACTCCCAGGGTATAACAGCAAAAGATATGTGGCATGAGATTAAAGAGGTTACATGACTTTTTCTTTTGCCCCTGTAGTTTTAGGAATGTTATGTTTATGTTCTAATCTCTGCTAGCCTGCCCAAGGTAATCAATACCGTTCCGTACCGGCCGGTACGTACCGTTTTGGAGAAAAACCGGTATAAGATAGGTGCGATTCCGTTCCGGAGAACTTTCCGGTCAATACCGGCGGTACCGGGCGGTAACAGAAAGTTCAGGCCGGTTCGGTGATTCCTGGCGGTATGGATCGACCAGTGGGGGAAAAAAAATGAAGAAATAGAAAGAAGAAGAAGAAGATCGGAGCTATAAAAAAGAAGATTTCCGGTTGTACGCGATCTGCTGTTCACGCACCTTCAACCTCGATCTGCTGTTCACGCCTCTTCAATCTGTGAACGGAGCTAATAACCTCTTTCTTGAGGAGATAACCATGGCCAGTGAACCAGATCGAAAAAAACGCAAAAAGGGCTACAATGGAAGAGATTTCAGACTTCCTTTTCTTCTCTGTTGATTTTGGAAATATGAGCAGAGTGGGACAGTTGCTTTTTGATGCACGCAATACGTATTTTAGCTTTTTTGAGATACTATTATTGTGTAGTGTGCACACACCATTATCCCCTACTTCTAGTCTTTTTCTTTTCTCTTTTTGAAACTAACCAGTATATTTTGTCTATCTTTTTTTACTACTTTCAATTACAAATCCTCCTTTTATTCAAGTTCAAAATCTTTTCTATATGTATTCAACATTAATAATTTTGGGTTATAAAAATAAAGGTTAAGTTTATCAAATATGTGAATTTTTAGTAGAAATTTATTAGTAACGAGGAATCCGAAACGGTACCCGGTATTTGACCGGTACCGGTACGTAGCGTACCAGTAGGAAAACCGGTACCCTGGCCGGTACGGTATTCAGAACATTGAGCCTGCCTACATGATTTACTGGATTAGCTGGCTACTGGTGTTGCTACCTCGTGAAATCCTTAGGCATGATATGTATATTTCCAACAATAATGGCAAGATGCCTTACAGTCTTCTGATTTCTTCTAAAATTGTTACATTGTTAGAGATTGGATCTAGTTAGGTTAAAGAGGGTCATTGCAGTTCATATACATTCTAGTTTCACATCAACCAACGGGTTCTCTCTTCCGTATCTATGGCTGTTTGATCTTTTATACAACACTATCAAAGTCTCCAATTCGAAACCAATTGGCAACGAGTGGAGAGGCTACCCATGCTCATTTACTAGTTTTAGAGCTGATAACGAAGCAATGGACAAGCTCTAACACTCCACTGCATGTGCAAGCACGGACCCAAATGCGGAGAGGTCAAAAAATCCATAATTTGGGGATCACTCTGAAACCAAATGCACTTATATTGCCAATAATGGGGAAAAATCAACCGAGAGAGTCTTTCCTAAAGGCCCCCAAAAGAGTAGCTCTGATACCATGTTAAAGAATCCAACTCAAAACCTGTTGGGAATGAATAAAAAGCAGTCTCAAGTTTTGAAGATTATAATTTGGATTGGACATACTCTAACATTCACCTTCATGCAAAAATGAGAAAAGCACTGTAACAACTCTGATTTTTACTAAATAAAAATTTCGTTGTTAATTCGAAAAGTCTTTAATTTTTTTTGAATGATTATTAAACTCCTCCCGAAGACCTTGAGTTATTCCTAGCAATCCGTCATGATTAGATTCTTCCATAAGATCATTTTCTAAAGACAAGTGTGTTGGACTATTCCCTTAATCATCGAGCTTAAGCCTAGGTTAGATTCTTGACTAGAAATCCTATTTAGCAAGCCTAGTTAGCTTCTAATCTAATCCAGGAAGATAACCTAATTAAACCCTTGACCTTTCTTGAACCGTTTGAGCCTTTTGATCTCTTGAACCCTAGATGAACCCTTTTGACCAAAAGTCAAACTTTGACCTTGTCCATTGGTCCATAAATGCTAGGAGAATTATTATCCATTGGATAATAGGACTAGTACTAAGATATATTAGTTAATTCATTGTCTAGAATCCCATGGGATTCCCTCCTTAAAGAATTAGAAGAGAATCTAATATAATATAGGATTCTAGGATTTCCTATGTACAAATACTTTATAATAAAGAGACATGTGACTTAGTATAATATAAAATTTTGACTAGATATCTACCCAAATCATCTAGTACATACCTAAATACTATAATAGGACATGAGTACACCTACTCCTATATAATATAGAGATAGAACACATGTGTTCATTTCATTGTTTAATAGGAAAATTCTTGTTCTTTCAAAACCCATTAGTTTATTAGAACCTTGTACTTCAATATCTTATTAGGTAGATATGTACTTATATAAATATACATAGGTAGTACAAGGGAGAGAGAGGGAGAGAGAGAAGGCCGGGAGAGGGAGAGGAGAGAGAGCCAAGAGTGGGAGAGGAGAGAGAGCCGAGAGTGAGAGATGGGAGAGAGCCGAGAGAGATAAGAGAGATAGGAGAGAGAGAGAGAGAGAGAGAGAGAGAGAAAGATATGGTGTACTTCTTGATCTTTCATCCACCAAACCCTAGTTAAATATATCTATAAGTACATGTACTAGTGAAAGAAGAAGATAGGAAGATATGAGTTAGATTTTGAAGTACAAGATTTACTTCCACCAAATCCTTACTCTTTCTAAGTCCACCAACCTTGTCCTTCCATGCATATATATATATACATAAGCACATTGTACTAAGAGAGAGAGAGAGAGAGAGGCCAAGAGAGATGAGAGGGAGAGAGAGAGAGAGAGATGGGCCGGATGAGAGGGAGAGAGAGAGAGTGTGATGTGTGTGCAAGAGTACTTACCAAATCTAGTTAGTCTTCCATGACCAATCTTCCTACATCACCTTGTACCACCAAAATCTAGGATTTTCTTGCACTTGTACACCTAAGGACAACCATATCTAGTATTCTAACTCATTCAAGTACTAGACAAGACAAAAACCCCATAGAATAAACTTAAACCTTGTCCTAAAATAGAAATAAGGAAAAGGGAAAATCTATGGTAGTCTTTCAAGTACTAGATATGACAAGATATGAAAGAAATCCATTGGATATGGAGAGAGAGAGGGGCCGGCCATGATGGGAGGAGAGGGAGCCAAGTTTTGCCTATAAATAGCAACCATTTCTCACCCTTTGAACACACACCTTTCATTGCTCCAACTTCTCTCTAGAAAAACTTTGTGTTCTTGCTTGTTCTTAGTTAGTTCTTGAGTGTTCTTCCTTGTTCTTGAGGTTCTTCATAAGTTCTTCAAGAAACTCATCCAAGCCGCCACTAAACCGCCACTCGACCACCCTTTCGATCCAAAAAGTCAAGTAGTGTTAGTCAAGATCTAGCTAGTTTCGAGAGAAAACATTCTCTTTCGAAGCTACCGGAAGCCATTCCTAAGAAGTTACTCCGTCCGACCACCGACGTACCAGCCTTACTCCGTAGTCGTCACTACCACCAAAAAGAACGGTAGACTATTCTATACCTTCGAATCCTAAGTATACGTAGAATCTCATCGACACTATTCTGATATATGCATTGCAAACCACTAAACATATGCTCTTTTGAACTTATGAAAGAAAGAATGAATATTGAAAGATAATGTTCGTAGCTTAGCTTTAAGTATTCGTATTATGATTATGAGCATGATTATGTGATTATCTGACTACTTGTTATTGATAAAGCATAAGTGGTTTACCACTCCAAAGGTGTCCGTCTATGTGACACTATGCTTTACCTTGTATGATTAAATGTTGAGTATGATGTTGTGATAAAGTATGCATGCTATTAAATATAGAGTTGGACGATCTTGCTAGTTTAGTTTCAAGATTTCTATGATTACATGAAAGTCTTACCGCGGAGTCTATGCATGAGAACGAGACACGTAAACCGAGAAAGTTAGAAACATGACACCTAGGGTGTGGTTGATATGGATAAAAATATTTTTGAAACTACATAATGGCCGGACGTGGTAGTCATTGTGTGGATGTGAAAACCTGCGTTGTGGCCGGACTCGGTAGCCTTTTGTATGGACTTGCGAAAACTGCAATGTGGCCGGACTTGGTAGCCCATTGCGAAGATTTCCAATGGGGCCGGACGTGGTAGTCTCATGTGGTAATATGGCTTGGTTATCCGCAGAGAGGAGCCAATGCAAGATTTGAATGGATTGTGAAAACCGCGGTGTGGCCGGACTTGGTAGCCCATCGTGTGTGTTGCTAATGGAGCCAGACTTGGTAGCCTCATTAGTAGCAATTTGTTAATGAAACTTTGGAAATGTGGATTTGGTAAAGGTGAAAAGGATGACACGGTCTATGACGAGTCGCGTAGGAGAAACACGAAAAGGCATGACACCAACGTTAGAAAGATAGCGAATGTGGATGTGTAATTGCTAGACTATGTTTTTGAATGAGCATGTGTAATTGTTTATCTGCTTCTTGTTGTAAGTTAAGGGTTAGTGGGTATGGTTTATTCTATTGAGCTTTGTAAGCTCACGGTGTTGCCCTTTGGTGACCCTGACATATTATATTGGTGGCGACACCGGTATAATGTGTCAGACCTTATAGACGAACAGGGTGAGATGTACACTGTGGAGGCTTTTGGAGCCGAATAGCTGGCTAGGATGGAAGAGCAGGCGGAGCTGTAGTTAGGAACCTTAGTTCCTTTCCCTTTTGAATAAATGTACTCCCTTGTGAGATTAACAATGTAAAATGTTAATCAATAAAATGTTTATTTAACGTACCCGAAAATGGGGGCGTTACAATCACTTTCTTTTCTCTTTGGTCTTTTTCCGTTTTGATTTTATGATGATTTTTGCAGTCTCTGATATTTACCATTTTACCTCTATGCTATTAGTGTTGGGAAACCATTCCCAGAACCCAGTAATGACTCGTACAAATTAGACAACAAGAAAAACTGCAAAACCCTACAAGGCGGAATTAGGGTTTCACCTCAACTCCCTGCGACACGAACGCTGGTTGAACTTGTTATAGCATGTCTTGCTATAAGCCACGTATACTGCTCGATTACACCTTACGATCTTCTATCGTATTCCCTGCACGTCTAAAACACGAACCAAGTGTGGACTTTTTCGTGATCCGTTTGCTCTCTCTAAGCCTGCTTCTATTTCATGAATAATAGAAAATCTCTTACTGACCTAGAGAGCATAACGTGTATATATAAGGCTACGATAGGGACCTAAGGAGTAATAAGTCAGGGCTCCCAGTGTAATTAAGAAACCCTAATCCCACTAGGATTCTATTTCTTATTTCACTAATTATAATTCACCCCACTACAGAATTATAATTGCACTCCCGTCCTTATCTCAATTATATTACGAACTCCATGATATTAAATACTTATTTATCTTCCCACGTTAAGATTACAGATACCCGTTGATTAAAATAAATTACTAACAATCTCCCACTTAATCAACATCTTATCCTTAAGACTATCCGCTTAACTTATTCGATATGTCGGATATCAAATCCACCTGTAGGGTTTGACATATTCGAAACATATAAGCTTACTCAAGGGGGTATCATCAATCCCTATTGGGACGTGGATTCCATCAATAATTAATAGCTGTCATATACATAATGTTGTGACCCAACTCACCGAGACTATTGACCATATAAAGATCTCACCCTTTAATGAATCAAAATCAACAACATTAAATATATACCTCTAATAATTATCTTTGGATTAAGAGCATAAGCATTCATAATAACCATGAGATTCCAATTGTCTTATGAAGTTAGTATAAAGACAATTACCTCAAAGCAGTCCCGTTCAATACACACAAAGTATACTAGCACAATGAGTTGGAATTAGTACCATTCCCTGTAGTCAAAACAGACCTAATAAAATATTGTGCTATAGTCCTACCGATGGTGTGTCAAATTTCATCTAAGACTGTGAACTATCTCTTACATTCCACAAGAACCGATGATCCAATCTTCTGTGTGTAAGCCGTACTCTACACACTGGATTATCTACTATGTTGAATAAAAGACACACATGCACAACATTCAAAAATATTATGTAAATATTGCTCATAAAAGATTCTCATAAAAAAGGGATAGAACTGATTAATACATAACAATATTAATCCATCATATAAAACTATAACTTTTACATAACCTTTTAACAAACTCCCACTAAGACTCAAAGTCATGCTGCCACGCATCTTACTCGCATTCTCTCTACTACGTGATTATCAAAAGTCTTAGCCTGTAAGCTGTACGTAAAAGAATCTGCTAGGTTATTTACTGATGCGATCTTGGCCACAGCTACATCACCTCTCTGAACGATCTCTCGAATCAGGTGATACTTACGCTCAATGTGTTTTCCTTCTTATGAGTCAATGGCTCCTTAGAGTTAGCAATTCCACCATTATTGTCACAATAGATGTATAGCTAATTGCACTAGAGGAATCACTTCTAGATCCATCAAGAAGTTTCTAAGCCAAAACAGCCTCTTTGGTTGCTTAAGAAGTTACCACATACCCGGCCTCCATGGTGGAATCAATCAATCCACGATTGCTTGATACTCCTCCAACTTATGGCTCTACCTCCTAAGGTAAACACATATCCCGAGGTAGACTTTCTGGAATCCCTATCTGACATAAAGTCTGAGTCTGTGTACCCATAAGGTACCAGAATATCTGACTGGAACACCAACATATGATCTCTAGTTCTTTTCAGATACTTGAGTATATGTTTCACTGCAGTCCAATGCTCTTGTCCTGGATTGTCCTGGATTAGACTGAAATCTGCTAACCATGCCTACGGCAAAGCAAATATCAGGTCTAGTACACAATATAGCATACATAAGGCTTCCAAATGCCAAGGCATAAGGAACTGCCTTTATTTTGTCCATCTCCTCATAAGTTTTAGGACACTGATCCTTGGATAGGTTTATTCCATGTCTAAAAGGGAGGAACCCTTTCTTGGAATCTTGCATGCTAAAACGGGCAAGAATGACATCGATATAAGTAGCTTGTGATAAGCCCAACATCCTATTCTTGCGATCTCGTATAAGCTTAATCCCTAGGATGTGACCGGCTTCTCCCAAGTCCTTCATTTCGAATTGACCGGATAACCACACTTTCACTGAAGACAACACTCCCACATCGTTTCTAATGAGCAGGATATCATTGACATATAGCACTAGAAACACTATCACTTTTCCGTTGCGCTTCTTGTACACACATGACTCATCCGGACATTGATCAAAACCAAAAAACTTGATTGCTCGATCAAAACGGATGGTCCAAGATCTAGATGCCTACTTAAGCCCATAAATAGACTTCTTAAGCTTGCACACAACATGTGCTCTTGACCTTTCGCTATGAATCCATCTGGTTGCACCATATAGATGCACTCATCCAGATTTCCATTAAGGAATGCGGACCTAATTAGAGTACATAGACTCCATCTTTGATTTCATAGCCTTTTGCCAAAGTTCCAGTGCCACGCTGTAGTTACAGGGTTTGGCATGTTGATCATCAGGGATCATTTCAAAAGACTCTCCCAACAACGTATACCAACTGGGTGGAACAATAACCCTCCCACTACGACGAGGTACCGGTGTGTCAGTAGGTGCCTCTACAGATGTCACTTGTGGTGTTTCCTCCTGCACTACTGGTAGTAAAGAAGTTTGTGCCGATCTCTCTCCTCTCAATTCCACTAGAACAATTTTACTTCTGGGCTTGTAGTCTATCACATAGTCCTCCACTAAGTATCGGGCATTGGATTTAACAATGACCTTCTGATCCTTAGAACTATAAAATAATCCACATTTCATTCCTCTAGGGTACCCCACAAACAGACAAACTTATGTCCTTGATTCCAATTTATCTGCGTTCCCATTCAGCACATGTGCTGGACTACCTCAAACCCGAACATGCCACAGACTAGGTTTGCATCCAGTCCACAGTTCTGTGGGCATAGATGGTACCGACTTAGATGGTACCAAGTTAAGAATATACGCTGTCGTTTCTAGTGCATGTCCCCAAAACGAAATTGGTAAATCTGAATAACTCATCATTGATCTGATCATATCCATAAGAGTCTTATTCCTTCTCTATACTACACCATTTTGTTGTGGCATACCTGGAGCTGATAGCTGGGATGTAATCCCTTCAGCTGACAAGTAGTTCCTAAACTCTCCCAAGAGGTATTCGCCACCACAATCAGATCGCAGTGTCTTGAGACATTCACCCAGACACTTTTCCGTTTCTGCCTTATACTCCCTGAATTTCTCAAAGCATTCGGACTTATGGTGCATCAAATAAATGTATCCATATCTTGAGTAATTATCAATAAAGTGACAAAGTACTCAAAACCACCTCTAGCTTGGACATTTATAGGCCCACACAAATCAGAACGAACCAATTCCAACGGCTCTTTGGCCCTATATCCTTTAGCTGAAAAAGGTCTCTTGGTCATCTTACCTTCTAAACAGGATTCACAGACTGGAAGTTCCTCAACTTCCAATGAACCTAAAGGTCCATCCTTGACCAGTCTAGAAATCCTATTCAGATTAACTTGACCAAGGCGTAAGTGCCAAAGATACGTTTAGTTCAATTTAGAAGGCTACTTTCTCTTACATGATAAATTATTAGTGTTATTCAATTCATGCAGTTGCACTGTAGAAAATATAAGATTAATAATGTAGAGATTATCCACCAAATCTCCATCCTTGATCAACTTAGAAACTGAAACCAAGTTTCTTCTAATAAAGGGAACATAAAGGCAATCTCTCAAAATTAAACTCCTATTACTACTAAAATTCGAAAAGACATTTCCTACTGTAACTGCTGCCACTCTCGTAACATTTCCCATATATAGATAAATCTCTCCATCACTGAGTCTTCTGGTTTCCTGGAACCCATGCAACAAATTGCAAACATGATTAGTGCCTCCCGTATCTACACACCAGGTACTGGTAGATAACACCACTAAACGTGATCCAACAACTAATGAAAAAGATTTATCCTGATTGTTCACTTTATTGAGATAGAATGGACATTCCTACTTCTAGTGTTCTTTCTGCTTGCAGTGAAAACACTTGCCTGTAGGCTTTTTCACTCGACCTTGAGGCGCATGAACTGCCTCCACAACCTTTTTTCTAAGACTTGTTCTGCTTCTTCTTGCATTTCAGCTTAGAAGTAGAAGTCTTTTCTGCCACTAACATTGATGGTGGTTTCTTCACAACCAAAAGACCCTTAGCTGCTTGGAGTTCCTTAAAAAGTTTCACCAAAGATAAATGCATTTTGTTCATATAATAGTTCAGGAGAAATTACTTAAAACTCTCAGACTGCAGTGAGTTAAGAATGAAATCGATCTAGGTTTCCCCATCAATTTCAACTCCAAGGATCTCTAGTTTATTAAGATGAGCTATCATCTTCAAAACATGATCCTTAATCGGGATCCCTCCAACATGGGTGATACTCACCAATTTTTATAAAGTTTTGCTTCCTGTTATGTGGCATTCTCATCAGGTCTAGGAGGGCATACCTCAAACAACACAAATTTGTGTCCCTCATCAATTAACGCAATATCCAAATTCTTTTTCTAGTCAATATAATTCGATCCCATAAGTTTATTTTCTTTGAGAATAATTGCAAGTGGATTGAAAAAAAAAACCCATTTTTGAATCTGAGAATCACATAACAACAATTATGAAGGGCAATAAAAAACTTGAATTTCATTTTAATATTGGTTCCCTCAACCACATGTTAAAAGAAAAATATTGGCAACCCTACACACCGTGAAGAGCATGCCTCGATGGGAAGGTCGTCTACTCTTCATCATTCGTGTTGATAGGTGCAATCTTTTAATTTTACTATCTAGACACTATACCATGCCAAGCAAAATTAAATAGCCAATATTGCTTCGGTCCTATAAATAATAACAGTGACTCAGATAGAGAGGATATTATTATTTATAGCTAAGTGTATACCATTACCTAGCTTTTAGAACTATTGTTCCGTTATTAACCACCTCAGATGGAGAAGTGACCTACATAACAATTATCTTAGAGCTATCCCTTTAGGAAGCTTGTACCGATGATGCCACAATTAATTTTGTCCGATAGGGAGGAAGGTTCTGAAACCAACACACAAAATTAATTATATCACCTACGAACTAGCAATGGAGACCATGGGATTTATCCAAAATAAATTCCCTCTCCCACTTAGCTATTTAAAAATTCGTGAGGGTTATCAAATTTTCGAGCTTGCAAGAAAACGTGATCTAGGTCAAAAGCCAAATATTACCATGTTGTTCCAATATGGTAAACTATCACATGTGCAAACAATATGGAAACATAAATAATAAGGGAACACAAGATAAATAATCCAGCTATTATGGTCAAAGATGCAATCCTTGAGCAACAAGGAATCCTTCCAAACTTGAAATCCTTAAGCAATAAGGAATCATTCCAAACTTGAAATCCTTAAGCAATCATTCCAAAACTTGAAATCCTTCAGCAATACTTGTGTGGAAGACTTAGATAATTTGAATCAATCAAGGAAACCAAAATCCAACCGTGCTTAGGCAAGAAAATTCGGATTTGATATATATATTCCCGCGTAAACTGTACAGCCTTCAGTATTTTGTCCATATCTTCCTCATCCGACCTCCGATTGAAGTGATTCAAATTGGGTTGGATTTGAAATTCAATTATCTACAACTTCCGTGAAGAACAGATTTTCTAATTCCAATGTTTACTGGGTCGAAATAGCCCTGCAATCAGACCCTACGAATCTGGAAAAAAACTGTTGCAAGCCAAACAACTTATATCTTCTGTATCTCCCTTCTTTGATCTCCGAATAACCATCGAATATTATTACAATCGAAGAAACATACATACATCGATCTTATGCCTCCATTGGAGTTCACATGTTACATTAATTATTACAACCACAAAAAATAATCGTGGTACCCAATAAATAACACATGCTACGTTAATTATTACAACCACGAAAAATAATCATGGTACTCAATAAATAACAATAACCACACAAAAATTATGTGGGATCCAATCACAAAAAATCAACAAAAAATCATGTGACCATAATAGCTGGGTAAGAACGCTGCAAAACAAGGGTTAGCACAGTTTTACGTTCTACCCTCTATAACCTACGGACAACATGGCCTGTTTAATCCATACGCGTGATTACAGCCTGCTCTGATACCACTGTTGGGAAACCATTCCCAGAACCCAATAATGACGCGTACAGATTAGACAACAAGAAAAATTGCAAAACCCTACAAGGCGGAATTAGGGTTTCACCTCAACTCCATGCGACACGAACGCTGGTTGAACTTGTTATAGCACGTCTTACTATAAGCTACGTATACTGCTCGATTTCACCTTACGATCTTCTATCATATTCCCTGCACGTCTAGAACACGAACCAAGTGTGGACTTTTTCGTGATCCATTTGCTCTCTCTAAGCCTGCCTCTATTTCGTGAATAATAGAAAATCTCTTACTGACCTAGAGAGCATAACGTGTATATATAAGGTTACGATAGAGACCTAAGGAGTAATAAGTCAGGGCTTCCAGTGTAAAAAAAAACCCTAATCCCACCAGGATTCTATTTATTATTTCACTAATTATAATTCACCCCACTACAGAATTATAATTGCACTCCCGTCCTTATCTCAATTATATTACGAGCTCCATGATATTAAATATTAAATACTTATTTATCTCCCCACCACTACAAGAGAAATTGCATTAAGTGACGAATGAAAATTGTCACAAATTGCATGTTTTTCGTCACAAATAGTATGCGTGACGAAAATAAATTTGTCGACTAAAGGTTGTCGAGGATTCCTACCTCGTGACGAAATTTGCTTTCGTCACCTATGGTGTCTTTTGATGACGAAAAATTTCATCACGAAAAAATTGCTTGGTGACGAATTTTTTTTGTCACCTATTATTCTTTTTCATGACGAAATATTTCGTCACCATTCTAATAATATTTGTCACCCATTTTGAATTTCGTCACTAATTGTGGCAGGTGATTGAACAATGTAAGTACATAGGTGACAAAAAGAGTTTCGTCACCGAAGAAATTAATTAAAAATAATAATTGTGACAAAATATTTTGTCACCTAAAATTTCCAATTAAAGCCAATTAGTGACGAAAGATATAGTCATTGAAAAGTTGGTCAGAGAAACATCTTTGGTGATAAAAAAAATTTGTCACCTTAAATATGTGTATAGGAAGTAAAAGTGACAAAATAAATTGTCACTAACACTCTTCTTACAAGACAATATTATCCTAATCATTTTGGAATTCAATACTCAACCAAACAAATGAATTATAAGTTACACCATAATAGCCAACACATCTTCATAAACCATTATAATCATGCACCAAACTAGACATCCATTAACCACAAGAACTATGTATTCTACACCAAATGTCCATTCAACCATAAGATCTAAAGCATCAATGTTCCCATGACAAAAACATAAAAGGTAGACCATATCATATATGTACATCAAAGTTCGGTAGCATCAATAAAATGAAAAAAGAAGACTCGAAACTTCAACCAAAAGAGGAGTCTTCATAGAAGCATGTATCCAAAAAAGAAGACTCGGAACTTCATCCAAAAAAAGAGTCTTCATAGAAGCATATATCCAAAAAGGAAGACTCGGACCTTCATCCAAAAAAGGAGTCTTCATAGGAACATATATCCAAACAAAAAGTCTTCATAGAATAGCATATATATACCATCTTCCCTGCTACCAACCTTATGCGTATTCAATCTGCACATAAAAAGTAGGATAAAGTATTTTGGTTATGATGTTAATAGAACACAAAACACTATGGAAACTTAACAATCTACACACACCTTATGCGTATTCAATCTGCACACACAAAGTATTTTGGTTATGTGTTGGGTGCGTTGTGTCCACTAAAGGTGTGTGTTGGTGTGAGTTGTGTGTGTCGTGTCCACTAAAGGTGTGTCGTGTCCTCTAAAGGTGTGGATTTCGTTATTGGTGTGTGTTGTGTGGGTGCCAAGGATTCACCGGAACAACTATATACTATACCACAGAGATTGCAGATTTCAAGTAAAATTAAAGAACAGCCAAATATAGTTCACCCCAAAATTCTTCCAAGGGTTGTTTTCGCAAGATCAGATAACACCAACTAATGCATAAAAAAAGTAATTCTGAAGCCTCTATCGTGTTTTCATATACGGTGTAATTGCAAGTACTAGTACCTTGGCCAAAATGAACAGCCAGAAGTTGAAGTTGATGTCAACACTCTAGGGCAAAAGGGACGACGTAGCATGTACAGGAGCAAATGTCCAATTAAATCTACCGCCCCATGGTCTCTCTCTTTCTCTCTCTGATCTATTATCATCATGTAATAACAGCAGCAGCCATTAACTGGCTTTGCCTCTTACTTATCTTATTCTCTGGTGCGCTGGTCTCGCCGGCTGTGTCTTTTAGATGTCCCGGGTTTACAATGCCGGGCAGGTCCACATTGGACCTACCGGTGTGGGTTCGTAGGCTACCAAAATAAACAAAGACTTAAAGGCTCTAATGAAAGGATACAACAACCATTCCACTGGTATTTCAGAATCCCAGCAGTTGTGTGGAAAACTTGCAGAACAGATGTTACCAAGTGAGATAGCGTAAATACGTTCCCAAATAGCCTAGTGAATTTCAGAAGTATTTCCACGTTACCAAGGGAATGAGAGAGGTTCAAGGACACGTACCGTACCCAAGGCAGAAAGCATAATGCTCTGGTCATACCAGAAAAAACAAAAACCAACTCAAGTAAAAGTTCTTTTAAAAAGGTTGGTCAAAAGTGGAGGACTGGAGGGTGTCGTGTTCATGTAGTACCAGTACTTGTCAATGTTGTCATTACTGCCGGCTATTGGTAGGAGGATTTAGAACAAGAAGTTTGAAAACCTACCAAACTATAGTTCCAGGACTATTGAGGTGATTAAGCAACTGAATACTCAAGGAAGAGAGGGGCATGCATTCTAAGCAAGAAGGTAGAGGGGCGAGGTAATTAAGTCCTGCTGGGAGATAAGTTCACCCAAAAATCAATAGCTCAGTGGCTTAAGGGAGGGTTGGAAATACCAGATATGGCCTTTTACTTTTTTTGATAGTCTTTAACATGTATGCATCATAGTAAAGCAAAGTACAATAAGGGAGGACAAGAATTCAGTCAGAAAAAGGAAAGTACAGAGCCTCACACTCAAGCTCTCCAGTCGTTTGAGATTTAAAATAAAAGACAACCCTCTGAATGGAGTACATGCTGACATCCAAAAAGAAGCTAGGGAAAAAAAAATCTTGCTCAAACAACAAGTAAACCGCATTGAGAAACTGTGATTGAAATGGTCAAGCAAGGACAAAGGAACCACAGAGAGCACTCATTTATAGAACAAAAAGTATTTGATATTACCTTGCGCATCAACAACTGCTCTTGCAAATTGAATAAACAAAGTGACACCATTATAATACAGCTGACTATCTGATGCCCAGAACACAATCTGCTGCTGTCCAGTCGTGTTGCTGCTGCCAGATTGTTGATGTGTTGAGCAGCTGTGTTGCTGCTGCCAGGTTTGCCTAGAGCAACTGATGTAACTGCTGATCTCAAGCCAGCTGATCCCAAGCAGGCTGATGATATGCAGTCAAGTTCCAGTTTTGGTCAAGTTCTAAACTTGACTGTTCTGAACCTGTAAGGGGACGTCAAGTTCCAGTTTTTCTTTTTCTGCTAGTTATGCTCAGAATTCAGCTCAATGTTATGTGAGAGCTAGCTAGTTTCCTGTTACTGTTATGCTCAGTAGGAGTCATTCTCTATTATGACCTATCCTTGGGGGAGTGTCCCTTGGAGCATTTATACTTTTCTAAGGGGGCATGTCCACATTGTGTGATGGCAGCAACTAATCTCTGCTGTGTTGTAACTGCTGCCCAAATCAGAAGTTGTAGCTGCTGATTGTAGCTGCAACTTGTCCATTGATGGTTACCTCCCAGTAGGGGACCTCCTAGTCCTGTCCAGTTCAAGCACAGCTAGGGTGCATGCTGTTGTGAGATGTATTCCTAAGTTCACTCCAGCTCTCTTGTGGAGTTTTACTCGCATTATGATTTTGATGGTATCTTCTTGGCGTTGTTTTCCCTCCCTCTTACTAGATGGATTGAAAACAACGCATATCTTTTAGCCCATGTAGCCATTTGGCATTAGCAATTTTCTCTACTCTTTTCGTTTTCTTTTCTTTTCCTTCTGGGGTATGCCCCTTGTAGGCTGTATATTCGTTTAATCTCTTTTCAATTTCAAGCTGGTTTATCCAAAAAAAAAAAAATACAGCTGACTAATTCTTCCATCTGCTGTCATGCCCATTTTCATCCAATTTTTGTCCATGTCTGATAGCAAATGCAAGTACGATTTAAGTAATCAAATTAATGTCATGTCATGCATCGCATTGTAATTAAGTTGCTTACCATGAATGAGGTCTTTGGATTGGATAGATTTGAATAAACAAAAATATTAAGAGTTGACCTACTTACGAATCTAAGGCACAGTACAAAGTTCAATCTAATAATTTTAGAGTAACCTGATTAATGGAAGTATTTAGTTTGCCTGTGACTAAGTATACAATGGAGTAAAATTTTGAAGCAAGGGAAAAGCTTAAAACGCCATATGGAAAGCAACTAATGAAGTTAAGAAACCTCATATTATCCAGATACCAAATCGATCAGACCAGTCACATTCAGAGGTAACTATTCAAGGAGTCTATACTGCTATTACTTCTATCCTAGCAGTTATATACTTCAATCTTTGGTCACTGATTTCTGAGTTACAATTTTGAAGTGTGTGCCTTCTATATTGTGTGTTATCCTAGTGAGTTGAGTGCTTGGGCCTCAACCTTCTTGTTTGAGAGTGGAGAAAATAAATAGCAGGGGATTCATGTGAGAACTAGCGGAGGGAGTTGGTGGAGCCTTTTATTCCATATGTTTGTGAGGAAAAAGATCGATGAGTGGGAGGTCAGTATTCAAGGGTGATAGCAGTCAGTGAGACCTCATATTTAGTTTGGACCATGACTAATCTCATAGCTGATTTTTAGTTTCAGTGGTAAGCATTTGTACTATGGTGACTACAAGTGTGTACCTACACAGCCGTTATCTGTTACAGCTTTCGATTTGCATGTCCTTAGCTTATGCTATCAGTCATTGTCTGCTACTTTTACTGCTGGACAGTTTTCTGTTGGTTAGTATTTTGCTAGTTCTGCTACGGCTGCTGCTACTGTTTTAGTGGATAGTCATATGGTGTATCATGGTGTCACTGTTTTCTGCTTATGTTTCTGCTGACCAGCATCTGAACGGTCCTGTTATGGCTGTGGTTCTATGGCTGCAAACTGCAATACTCTGTCTTGGATTAACATCTTTAAAAGTTGTACTCCCCCCATCCCTTAGTGTCAGTCGCCTATTCCATTTTGGGATGTCCCAAAATATTCGTCCTCTTTAAAAAGTCAAGCGAAAAATATCTGAATTTTCAAAGACTAACCCTAAAAAAATGATTAAAGGTATTCTTCAAAGAGATAATCAGAGCATGCCTCCAAAAAAGTGGGAACGCCCAAAAGGGACCAACAGTAAGAGACGAAAGGAGTAAACCATAAGAAATATACCTACAAGAAACGCAAGGAGTAGGTGTTAACAACATACCGTTGAGATAATTAAGCAAAACACAAGGAATCCCCTTCAAACAAAAATACAAATTATAGAGAACCGTAAAAAAAAAAACCACCACGCAGTGCCTCCTACAGAATGCAACGCCTCACATCAACTGTAATACATCATCTGAATTTGATCATGCTCGACAGGGCAAAAAATCTTCTTTAATTCTTGAGTTCTATAGCCCCTATGTTTGCTCAACCATCAACCTTTCATATGAAACATTTGTAATAAGCGGATAACTATTGAACTTATACTCCACCCCATTAATAGAGAAAGACCTAAGATTTCATGGACTTAATGTGCACAAGGTGATAAGGGCAATATCCAATTGACACTTCCACAACCCATCCTTCAACAGTAACAAAATCTAGTTCAAGTCCCTTGTGAGTAGCCTTAAAATAGTAGGCTTATCCCAAACCTTCAAGAAGTCAACAACTATATGATGTTCAATTGCAACATCCTCATGTGTTTTCCCCATGTTCGGAATGAAAATGATGGTCAAGTTGAGCTCCAAGTCAAAAACCACCGATTGGGATAATTTTTTATTGATCACATCGTGGGCACACAAAACCAGAGAGCAATCAAAACTAAGTATTGAGTTGGGTTCAGCGTGAGGCTCAGAAGCATCAGGGATCGATTCAGAGTGACAAGCTATATACCAAAGTTAGCAAAATAATACTTCTAAAAGAAGCGAATAGGTAAATTAGAAAGAATTCCACTTCATGATTTGGTTTAGGAGTTTCTTGCATAGTTGCATGTACCTAAGTAAAACTGCAACTAAATGACAAAGACAGCAAAACACACAAACATTGATACGGAGTAAACCTTTTGAGCTAAAATACCAAAAGAGACATGCACAAACCCCCAAAAATAAAAACAACTCAAGTGACTGATTCCGGCTCAGATTGACCAATATTAGATACCATACTCTGCAAAGCGCACCA
Organism: Rhododendron griersonianum; assembly: GCA_018127125.1. Lineage (NCBI taxonomy): Eukaryota > Viridiplantae > Streptophyta > Magnoliopsida > Ericales > Ericaceae > Rhododendron > Rhododendron griersonianum. Next base: position 27,647,836 of record CM030792.1, on the reverse strand, counting down.
GAGGTCAATTATGTTATTGTGGGTTGTTTATCAAGGAAAAGCTTCCCTAGTAATTCAAGATTGCATACGAATCCAATACCTAAAGATTTAAATCCAGCATTAATCATAACCAAATCATATAACCATGAAAACAGAATAACCAGTAAACTAATGATGTTTACCAAACCTATTACTATTATCTAACTTGAAAATCAATCAGGTCTCGCGCCTCAGTGTGAAATTGCAGGAAAATTACTTCTCATAAAAGTTGAGCTAGATAAACTACAAAAAGTATTTGGTTTACAATAGAAAATAAAAATCTACCACAATATTAAGTGACTTTAGCTGTTCTTAAATGCATTAATAACAAGTAAAAACCACTACACTATTAACACACGGGGCCAACGTGCATATTACTTAGTTCTTGGGGTTAAATACCAAAAGGTTAAAAACAAAACCCCATACAGAAAACTAAACCAGTATAGACATGTGCAAACCGTCCTCTTCGAATTCAGATTTGAGATTAGCTCTTTTAGGTTGTTATTGTATCTCCCTGGTATGCCTCTTTTATTTATTTGCATCCCTTTTATTTATACAAATTGTTTACTTATAAAAAAAAAATGACGAATTAGTGGTTTCTGCTCAGACTTAGCATATCTGACACCTCGCTCTGCAACAAAGGCCCAGAACTTGTTGAGGAAAACCATTATGGGGCAACCTAGTCATCGAAAACTAGAGAGATTCCTAGTTGCGTAAATGAAGGCTAGGACCTCCGAATGCTTCCCTGGTGAGTCATGAGCCCATAGATATTAGAAAATTCCACTAAATCAAGATATGATTTGGTTCCAGTATCAATCATACGACAACCAATCACATAGAAGAACAAAACTACATAAGAAAATATGAGGTTGAATATGCTCAATCTGCTATAAACCCCCTACATGATTACAGAAATCAATTCATCTCAATGATTAGTAAAATCTATACTCGATCATTCATTAATCAGGGGCGGACTCACATTGGGTCTAGGAGCGACGGTCTGTCGTGCAAGCTGTTGCTGCTATATACCCTATATACCCTATTATGTTGCTGTTCTGCTGACTGCATCAGCTTTTGTTTTCCGGCCAATGGGCTAGTTCAACTTTTGTATATCCCTACTTTTGGCATGTGTTTCTCTCCCATCTCTTAGATGGAATTGAAACATGTGGATCCCATGTTCGTTTAAAGCCTTAGTCAATGTGGCTTTGGTCAATTTTCTCAATCTTTGTTTTTCTTTTTCTTTTTTCCTCCAGGGGTATGCCCCTTGTAGGCTGTATATTCACTTAGACTCTTTTTCTATTTCAAGCTATTTTACCCCCCAAAAAAAATACAAAACCTCAATAATCCATAGACTTCCAAATTAATGAACATCAAAACGAAATAGAACATTATGTCAAACATCTTAGACACATATATTCTAAGTAAAAAGGCAAACATGTAAATACTACATTAAACAACTATTGGTCAAAAGGTCATCTACATCACTTTGGTTAAGATTTAGTATGCCTTCCAGTCCTCACGACAGCTATTATTTCGAAGGATTATTTAGTCCCAACATATTTCTATACCTCAATGGTTATTCTTGTTTCAGTGATTCCTATGTACAAGCTTGGTGGCAGTAGCCGCTGTACCATATAGTTAGAGGGTTCAGCTGAACCCCTAGTTTCCAAAAATATGAACTGTACCTATGAAGTTTTAAGTACGAATGAATGAAGGTTTGATTGAACCCACTAAATTCTGTTTAAACCACATGAATGTTCTGAGTTAATGGTGAAAATTCAGAATTTCTTTGTCCAATTAAGGACAATTCCCTCTACCCTATATAGGCTGTCCCTATTACTCCCAACCCCTCTCCTCTATATAGGCTGCTAATTACCAATATGTGCTCTCTCAAGTTATGGGAGTAAGAAAAGAATATAGTCCAAAGAAAAATGCCTACATGAAGGGAAAAAAAACCCCTAAGACCCTACAAAAAAAAAACCCTAAAACCAGATGAAATAAACTCTGAAATCATCTCTAAAACCAGTCCCAAAACAGCCCCCAAGCAGCCATAGTCCCACCCTTATTCCTCATCTATTATCTGGAATAATGTTTGACTTAAAGAATATAAAACGTTAAAAAAAAAATGAAGTTAGCTCCATTAAAAAAACTAGGGCATAAGACATAAGGGTACGAGTATCAGAATAAAGAAATGCTAAACAATCTCATTGTGTCGGCACCCAAAAGGAACAAATTAGATAAACAAACCAACGAATTTTGATTACAAAATAAACTAATCACAGTATGGGAAATCTATATAGCAAACATAGAATAGGTTATAATGACTTTATGAAGAAATCGAGGGCAGCTTACAGGATATACTCGGGATTATAGATCTAGGGCTTTACAAATACTCCAAAGTAAGAAATTCGGAACCTAATCAACAAAAATCGAGAGAGAGAGAGAGAGATTCTGCGAGAGAGAGAGAGAGAGCTCACCAGAATCGGACATTGATGACTGATGATGCCGCTGGGAAAAAAAAAAAAAAAGGAATGCAGTAGAGGTTAGAAATCGGGGGAGGAAAGGGATGAAGGGGATCCATGGAGGAGAAGAGAAATAAGTTGAATAACATACCTTGAGAGAGAGATTCGGAGTTGCAGAGATGGCGGGGGGGAGCGGTGTGAGTGATGGAGTTGCAGAGATGGAGTGGCGCGGGGTGCGGTGTGAGAGACAGAGTGATGGGGTTTGTGGGAGAAAGAGGGGTGTAATTGTGTAAATACTTAAGAAAGGAACAAAGCTTTCAGCTGAAATTTTGGGATCAACGCCCAAAATTTTCACCGCTATTTTCACCCGCCAAAATTTCCCCTCAACGATGACAAAAAAAATTCCTCACCTTTGCCCTTTCCTTTTGTGAGGAACTAATTTGTCATGTAATGCTTGTAAGCATCTGGGGAGATTTTGAAGGGAACAGATTAGTGACGAAAGTAAATTTTTCATCACCTTATATTTATTTTGTCAACCCTTTAGGTGACGAAATTTATATTTTCCTCACTAATTAACTATTTTTGGTGACAAAATAAAATTTCGTCACCTTAAATTTGTCTACCCTCTTAATTGGTGACGAAAAAAAAATTTCCTCACAAATAGGCACAATTAGAGACGAAATCTATTTTCCTCACAAGCAATTTCGTCACTTATTCTCATTTTTGTTGTAGTGCACGTTAAGATTACAGATACCCGTTGATTAAAATAAATTACTAACAATTAGCACGGATCATTTGATCGCCTTGATTCTGCTGAAACATCGATGCCATCAGAACTAGGATCAACTATTGGAGCAGCCATCGCTGCTTCTCTGTCCGTTCCATCAGATGCATCACGTAATGTTAGCTTTTCATTGGCATGGGACTGTCCTGAGGTTAACTTCGTGATTGGAAGAAGTTATCACAGGTGGGTGGCTAGCCGTTAGCCTGACGAAGGTTTACAAATTCCTTTTTTGATCAGTTAATTTCATAGATTAAAGGATCATGTTTTGCTAAAAGACAATTTTTCTAACCAGGCATTACACCAAATTTTATGGTACACATGGTGATGCCGCGGCAAATATTGCACATGATGCTATTCTCAGTACAACTTCTCATGTCCTTTCCGTGGTGATGCTTGAATTCGGACTAGAAAAGTTAGATTAAGCTTTAGGTATAGTTAACTTACTAAACCAGAGTTGGGTAATGGCTCATAAAAGATGTTTGGTGCCTTTGCTTTTATATGAAAACATTTATTCCCTCTGTCCTAATTTGTAATTGAACCTGTTAAGGTAACACATTCTTTTTCTTTTTTTGGTGTGTTTGTCAATATTGTGGAATCCAACCTTTTAAGGTAACACTTTTTTTTTGCGGTGTGTTTAGGGGGGCCACTATTTCAGTGGTATTCTGAGAGCAGCCACTTTGTGCATATTGGCAAAGGTTAGGTTTGTCTTCAATCCTCTCCCGCCCATACCTCCAATGATTGGGGACTACATGAGTTCTGTTGTTGTTGTGTCGTCGTTGTAATCCTTGGACTGAAAAGTTCAAATTTCCGAACTTACACTTAAACAGTTTTAAGATAAATTAAAGGTAGAATTCAAATTCAAAAAGGTAAGGCCATAAATGAATTTTACATATCTTGGGTCATTGACTTCTCGAAATAGAGAGGCATTTTGGGACATCCGATAGGAGAAAAGTAGACTAATACTTTGGGACAGAGGGAGTTCTATTTACTTTGATTCAAAGTTTGTTTTTTTGAACGTTGAGTTTGTTTGAAGTCCTTAACTTTTGTTTCTTTTCTTTAAACATAGAGCATAGCATTTGGGAATCCCAAATAGAAGCATGGCAAAAACCTATTTGTGTGGCCCGTGTTCCTCGCTCCTCCTCCGGTTGTTAGATGGTCTCCAAGCTTTCTTCCCCTAGCCTGCACAGTGAGCGCACGACTAAGACCTGGCCGGGGATTTCCCTGGCAAGGCCCTCCGGCGAGAGGATAAGTATGTGCAGAGAGAGGCAAGAGATTGGAGTTATTCAGTATGAGTGTGCAGTAGCATGTACCTATTAGGGTTGCCATCACTTGATATTTATAGAGCCTACTTAGCTTGCTCCCCAAGTACGGACACGTGCTTGGCACAAGCCAAGTGACGTTATGGTGATGTCATGGAATAGATCTGGTAACCGTTTTGGGGTGAGCTAGCACGCCCATGTTCGCTCATGATTATCTTTTGACGTAACCGCTTCAACACGTGGGAAGGCATGTGACTCAGCGGGCAGCCGAGCATCAGTAGCGGTCGTGCTTAGCGGGTGGCCGAACACATACTTGGCCGAGCCCAACACACGACCCTTGAGGAGGATACGCCGCAGGGGCTTCTGTCACGGAAGGCGGCCGAGCATAGACTTGATATTTGCCGAGCCTGTGGCAAGCGGGACGGCGATGAAGGTTGTCGGCGGGGAGCCGAGAACATGGTTTGAATATGGCTTGGACCGGGTTCGGTCCGCACAATTGCGAACACTTATGCTCGGTTGCTACAATAGCCCCTCAATCTCTGCCGCTGCCGAACGCGCGGTAGGGATTGATGTCGAGTCTTGGCCGAACCTATCGAATGCCGAATGTGATCATCGTTGATAAGGGTGAGGTTTGGCCGAGCCCCATTCATCTTCTCCTTTGAAGCAGTATCAGCCGTCGGTGAAGAACCCCAATGGAGGAACGCCAGATGTCGCCCCATGGCTAGGTACGGCTAGTGAGAGGATGGCTGGTAAACGTGAAGCTCTGCAGGTTGTCCTTTCAATGCCGCGTGTCATGCGCTGAATGGCCAACGGTTCGGCGGTGTCATTATGGGCGGAAATTTCAAACTCCAAACCCTAGTCCTATAAAAGGGGCGAGGCGAGGAGAGAGAAAGGTTGCAATCTCTCTCTCTCTCTCTCTCTCTCTAGAACCCCATAGCCAGAGCTCCTCCTCGCAACCGTTCGTCTTCCAGCTTCGATCCCCAACAGATTTGCAACCAGATCTTGCAACAAATCCCAGGTACGAGTTTGTTTTTCATTCCTCTCGTTGTTTATGCAAGTTTTCTGCATTTTCTCTTCATTTTTCTGGGTTTTGGGGGGTTCTTTGTTCTGAGTGAACAGTGCGATGCTGGGGATGAATAGTGGTGTTCATCTCCAGCTTCAACTTGTTCTTCCGAGCCCCAACTTCGATGTTGGTGGTCTGGGCCGACGACGGGGCTGGCCGAGCCCCATTTTCTGAGGCTGATAGGCTTGGCCGACAACGAGTTTGGCCGAGCCTCTTGACTCAGGTCCGCGTTTCCCGAGCTTGGGTCAATGGAGAGTGATAATAGGGTGGGCTAATTAGGTAGCCTAGCGTGGTGAGGTCCTTGCCTTCTGGCTGACGATGAGGTCTCTCATTGTTTTTTCTTGTCTTTGTTAGGTCTGGCTCACTCAATTATCGTCATCTCATCCGACTCTGAAAGTTCAGGGGACGATTCCGCAGATCTTGTAATCCGAGAGTACGTGGAAAAGGCACAGAAGCCGACGCCAGGCTTCCTCTATCGCTTCGAACATGTCAGGTTCCAGTGATTCCAACGCCGAACGTGATCATGAGTACGACGGCGGGTACAACACCGCGCCTGAGATTACTTTTACTCCCACCACAGACTCCGAAGCCGATCCCGAGCTTGGGTCCGAGGTCGAGTCAAGATTTCGTCCTGGAGCCGAAGCCACGGTTTCTTCGCGATCTATGCCCGGTGAGACCTCATCCGAGAACAGGGAGGTCGCCGACCTTTACGAGCGAGGGCAGGTCTGTCCTCACGCCCACTACTTCAGCGGGCGTCCCAACGAGTACGCAGACTTTTGCCGAACGTACATCAGCCCAAACGATGTTGTCGTTAGTCAGGTAGCCAGCAACCGGATAAGAGATAAGGGGGAACACCATCCCGAACACATAACGGTTCCCCTTATGGCCATCTGCGAGGCCGAACTCCGCTTTCCTCTTCACCCATTTCTGAGGGAACTGTTGACCGGGTTCGGCATAGTACCTCATTCTTCGCCATCAATAGCTATAGGATAGTGATGTCGGTGATTAAGTTGAAGGAGCTCCATAACCTTGAGTTCACAGTCACCGATCTCTTCCATACGTACATCATGTCCAGGCACGGCAAGACCAACCGCAGGTACTTGTCGACGCATAGTGGTAAGGAGCCCCTGATAGATGGGCTACCTGACACAGATAAGTGGGCTAATTCCTACGTCGAAGTAAGTGGGAATTACGAGTTCAGCGACCAGTTGACGCGGATGCACAACGTGCCAAAGATTAAAGACTTCCGAGGTTGTTTTTCTGTTTCATATTTTGCCGAGCACGATTTCTGTCCTTCCATTATATTCCTGATGTGGTTTGGCTAATACTTTTTCTTTGCAGATCATCGAGCGATTACCAAGAGGCAACAGTCTTTGGCCGTCGAGAAGAACATCGAGACGTTGAAGGCCCAGATTTGCCGTGACGCGCCGACGCTTCTAGGCTACATCCCTTCGTACAAGGTGAAGTTGAAGAGGAAGGAGAAAGAAGCAGGGCCGAGCACTAAGGCCGGGGGTAAAAAGAAGGTCGCCGCAGAGCAAGGAGGTAGAAGCAAAGCTCCTAAGCCGAGCAGAAAGGCGAAGGACCCGAGGGTGAAATTTCCCACTTTCAAGAAGTCAGCGGACTTCTGGTTCCAGGAGAGTCAGCCTTCTGAGTTCCCAGGTATCAGCGTTCCTCCTATCCGAACCCTCATACCTGAATTTGCCGAGGATATGGGAAGAAGGAACGTTGTCAAGATCAACCTCAGGGATGGCGCCGCAGCTCGTTAGAAAGAAGCTGAACTGTCCGAGCCCGCTACTAAGAAGCAGAGAGTTACCCAAGATTTCTTCTCGACGAGGCCGCCGATGCCACTTCCTAAGGAGAAGGATCAGACTGAGTCATCTGCTACAGGTGGCTCCAGGGCTGTGGAGAGGGCGGCTGGCTCGGGTGGCCAACTGATCATGCCAGAGTTCGCGCCATCTTTTGCAATGGCCGATCGCAGAATTGTTACCGTCGAAGACAGCATCAAGCTCGAGCCCGGGCTCGCTGTCACCATGCTGCACGGTCTTGCGCTGTCGAGGGACATGGATAGGGTCCCAGTGGAGCTTCAGCTGAGCCTGGTTCACACCAGCGCTTACCTCGTTCAGGTACATTTCTGACTCAGGTTTAGTTTCCTTTTGATGTTTGCCGAGGCTGATGATCTGTTGTTTTGTGCAGGCTAGGCAGGCTCTGCTGCGCGCTTCGCATCAGGCCGAGCTCTTGGCCGCTGAGAGGACATGTTACCGCAATGACGCTAAGGCCGAGCGTGACAAAACGAAGTCCGTGAAGAATAGTCTGAAGATGGCAAAGGTTAAGATCGCCGAGCTCGAGAAAGAGAGAGATGAAGCCATGGAGAAGGCCAAGAAGGTTGAATGCGAGCTCGGCCAGGTCTTGAGGAGAGAGAAGAGGAAGATTAAGGAGGTGGACGAGAAGGCCTATCAGGCCGGGTACGACCGAGCTGGTGCTGAGTACATCAGGGACGCTCGGTCGATGGTGAATGATGAGCTCAGGAAGAAGCTCCCAATCTCGCACCGAACTGGGTACAAGGACGGTGTGAAGGCAGCGTCCGCGGTCATGCAGCTAGATGCAGATCTAAACTTGACCAAGTCGATTCCTGCGGCTGTTGTGCCCGAGCTCGTGCTGCCGTACACTGATGAAGAATTTGAGCCACTTCCTCCAGAGGAATTTCCCGAGAGCGACGATGACGTCGATGATCTCACCGATGCCGACGCTGGCAGTGGGGATGGATCAACTGGAAAAAATGTTGGAGATGTTGAGGGAGCCGTGGCCGAGGACGCCGAGCAAGTTCCCAAGAATGTCGAGGGGGATGCTGATGCCGCTGTTGATGTGGCTACTGATGTCGTTGCTGAGTATGTTCCTCAAGTTTAGAATTTGTTTTTTGCTTTTGTTTTATCTTGAAGTTTTTGTTAGACTGGACGGCTCTGAGCTCAGGAGTTTTATCGTACCAGATGTAATAGTTGATGGGGGGTCGGCACCGAACGATTTACCACGTCGTACCTCCCAGCTTAAGGTTTCCAGTAACAGTTGTTTTTTCTTTTGAAAGTTGAATGCATGACTTCATTTTTGCACTGCATCTGTTCCGCCGAGCTTGATTGATTGCTTTTATGCCTTCATAAAATTTTTGATAGTCTTGCTTGTTTTGAATGTGCAGTAATCCGTAGCCCCCACTTTGGTCTGGGTTCGGCTCAGTAATCGAATTTCTTGATTAATGTGGATGTGTCTTACTGCATTGTGGTAACTGTCGAGCCTAGACCAAAGTAGTGATGTAGGTCACCGAATATGGATTTCTTGTCCTAACTGTAAGTCTGCTTGGTGCCCTTTTAACAGTTGCTAGGGATTTGGCCAAAGTGGCAGCCCCTATCCAAGGGAGAAAGGTCGCTTGAGAGTTGTAAAGTGTTTGTGGGCGGTTTGCTCGCCAAAGCGCGAGTGTAACCTTTTCGGTGACTGACCATAACGTCTTGCCATTCCGAGCTGAGGCCTGTGTTTCATCAGAGATGTGTGTTTTAGGCTCAGCGGACCATATGTCCGGTGTTTTGCTTCTTTGGGCGGCGATGGTGGCCGAAGCAAGAGGCTGTAGAGTCGTTTGTGGGTGTGACCGAAGTCATCGCTTGTGTTTGGCAGATTTGCCGAGAGTGGGTTATGTGAGTAAGCCTTAATGTAGAATCAGTACGTAAAACACTTAAAGAGTTTGATTGCAAAACTTGTCTTTTCATTGAGAACTTTAGAATTACAAGATAAAGTAGGAAAACTACTGGCCGAAGCCATTCTTTGAAATAAAGAACATGAGCAGGGAGGCCGAAGCCAAACAAGAACTTAAAGATTTCTGTAACACGAAGGTTAGCCGAGGATAGTGAGCAGATGAGCATTGCATGAAGAAAACTTGTTCACATGTATTCCCTCTTAAGGTTTTGTACATTCCATGGGTTGGTAAACACTTTCCCATTCATGTCTTCCAGCACGTAGGCACCTTCACCACCAATCTTGACGACGCGAAAGGGTCCCTCCCAGTTGGGCTTGAATTTTGTTTTCTTGCTTGCTTGCACCACCTTTTGCCAAACTAAGTCATCTGGCTTGAATTTCTTGGTTCGCACGCTTCGATTGTACCCCTTGGCAACTTGTTGATATTCAGCCAGCTTCAGCCGAGTGTCGTCGCGCTTCTCTTCGGCAAGTATGAGCTCTTGTTCCACAGCTTCATCGTTCGTCTTTGGGTCAAAGGTCTCCATCCTGAGGGTGGGAAACCTTGATTCTAGTGGGATGACGGCCTCCATGCCGAAAGCCATGGAGAAGGGAGTCTGGCCAGAAGAGCGTCGTGGTGTGGAACGATAGGCCCATAGGACCCTTAGGAGTTCTTCTGCCCACTTGCCGCGCTTGGAGTTCAGCTGGCGTTTTATCCCGGCGCAGACAGTCTTGTTCGTGGCCTCAGCTTGGCCGTTTCCTTGAGGGTATGCTGGAGTAGAGTTGAAGAAGCGGATTCCAAATTCTTCGCAGAGACTCGTGAGGCCATTTCCAACAAATTGGGTACCATTGTCCGAGACAGTGGCGTATGGGACGCCGAACCTGGTGACAATATTTTGCCAAACAAATCGCCGAACATATGCCTCGGTGATGGTGACAAGGGCTTCAGCTTCCACCCATTTAGAGAAGTAGTCTGTTGCAGTGATTAGGAACTTAAAGCCTCCTGGGGCTGTTGGGAGCTTGCCCACGATGTCGAGCCCCCATTGTGCAAAGGGCCAAGGACTGGTGATGGGGGAGAGGTTCTGAGCTGGTTGTTTCGGGATTGGTGAAAACAGTTGGCATGGTCGTCATTTTCGGACGACTTCTTTGCAATCTTTCCTCATGTTTTTCCAAAAGTATCCCTGACTTATGGCACGTTGGCATAGCGAACGGCCACTAGAGTGGCAGCCGCAGCTTCCCGAGTGGAGTTCATTGAGGATCTCGGGTACTTGGGTTGGGTGGACGACGAGGAGATAAGGGCCGGAGATGGATTTCCTATAGAGTTGGCCACTTTCGTTGAGCCAATAGTAAGCGGCCTTGTTCCTGATGCGGAAAGCTTCCTTCTTGTCGTCAGGTAAGGTGTCATTTCTGAGGAAAGCGACGATCTCGTCCATCCAGCTTGGACCGAGTTCGACATTAAGCACCTCTGGGGTGGTGTCATAACTTGGGTGGTCGATGCTGCCAAAGTTGATAGTTCGGAATGCCGATGCTTTGGAAGCCGAGGCAAGGCCAGTGAGTGCGTCTGCGTGCGAGTTGTGTTCGCGGTTTATCTGTTCAACCTTGAAATTCTTGAAGTGCTTGGTAAGTTCGGCTGCAGTTTCTTGATACTTCATCATCCTGGGGTCCCTGGCTTCGTAGACCCCTAACACTTGGTTGACTATGAGTTGAGAGTCACAAAAAACACCCAGCTCGTCGACCTTCATTGCTATTGCGGAGCGTAAGCCAGCAAGGAGGGCTTCGTACTCGGCTTCATTGTTAGTGGCAGGGAAGTCGATGCTGATGGCGCTTTCATGCAAAGTTCCACAAGGGGAGACTAAGACGACTCCTGCTCCAGCTCCATTGCTGTTGGAGGTGCCGTCAACCTGAAGTCGCCATGTGTCTCCTTGAAAAAGGAGCCAAGGTTTCACATTCTCTGCACGCTCGGCCGTGGGTTGGGGTGGTGCGGGAGTGTTGAGGATCTCGGTATCCTCAGGTGTTAATTCGGTGATGAAGTCGGCGAGGACCTGCCCCTTGACTTCTGTCCGAGGCTCGAAACGAATGTCGAAGTTTGCTAATTTGACTGCCCATTTGGAGACCCTGTTGGAAAGATCAGCTTTTTGAAAGAGAGCTATGAGAGGGTACTCCGTTAAGACAGTGATTGTATGGGCCTGGAAGTATGGGAGGAGTTTTCTTACAGCTGAGACGAGAGCAAGTACTAATTTTTCGAGGGGTAGGTAGCGTGTTTGAGCGGGTAAGAGGGTTTTACTTGTGAAGTAAATCGGCATGTCGTCGGCTCCCTTTCGCCGGACAAGAGCGGAGCTGACAGCATGAGTCGAAACTGCTAGGTAAAGGTAGAGAGTTTCGAATTCTCTTGGTTTGACCATCAAGGGAGCTGAGCCCAGGTAATCCTTGAGTTCGGCCAGTGCTATGTCACAATCCAGCGTCCATTCGAAGCTACGTCAGCTCTTTCCTTTCAAGGCGTGAAAGAAGGCGTGGCACTTGTCTGATGACTTGCTGATGAAGCAGTTGAGGGCGGCTACCATGCCTGTGAGCCTTTGAACTTCTCTGATCATTCGCGGTGGTCGTAAGTCTGCCACTGTTTTGATTTGCGTAGGATCGGCCTCGATGCCGCGCCTTGTGACCAAATGGCCGAGAAATTTGCCTACACTGACGCCGAATGCACATTTTTTCGGGTTCAGGCGGAGTTTATGGAGCTTGAGGATTTTGAATACTTCGGCGAGCTCTGTTAGATGGTTGCGTTCCAACTGGCTTTTGACGATGAGGTCGTCGATGTAGGCTTCCAGGATGTGGCCTATCTGTGCATGGAGCATCTTGAAGATTGCTCGGTTGAAGGTGGCACCTGAGTTTTTGAGTCCAAACGGCATGACGCGGTAGCAGAAGATGCCATGTGGTGTTATGAAGGCCATTTTTTCCATGTCTTTCGGGTCCATGGCTATCTGGTGATAGCCACGGTAGGCATCAAGGAAACTTAGCCGAGCGTGACCTGCTGTTGCGTCGACTAACTGATTGATTTTTGGAAGTGGGAACCAATCCTTCGGACAGGCGTCATTGAGATTGGTATAGTCGACGCAGACTCGTCATTTGCCGTTTTTCTTCTTGACAACTACGGTGTTGGAGAGCCAAGTTGGGTATTGTACTTCCTGGATAGCGTTTGCTTCTAACAGACGTTCGACTTCTTCGACGACGGCGTTGGCATGTTCTGGTGCCGAGCGTCGAGCCTTCTGTACTACGGGTTTTGAGTCTTTCTTGATGTTGAGAGAATGGTAGATGAAGTCAGGATCTACCCCTGCCATTTTGTTGGGGGTCCAGGCAAAGACTTCCATGTTGGCCTTGAGGAATTGGAACATCTCCTCTCGCTCGGCGTCGCTGAGGGAAGAGCCGAGTAAGAAGAAACGTGAGCCGTCCTCGTTGATTGGCATTTTGACCAAGTCTTCTTCCACTTTATCTTCAGCCTTCTGGCCGACGTCTTTGATTACAGCCATGTCTGGGACTTCGACCCATTGTACTTGTTTGGCTTTGGTGGAATTGTGGACGGCCGAGACGTAGCATTTTTTGTAAGCTACTTGGTCTCCTCGCAGATCTTCTTGTCTCCCATTCATGCCAATGAAGCGGACGACCTGGTGGTAGGTGGAAGCGATGGCTTGCATGCCGTGGAGCCAGAATCGGCCAAGAATGGCGTTGTATGGGCTCGACACGTTGACGACAATGAATTCGACAGTCAAAGTTCTTGAGCCGACGACGACTGGGAGAAAGATTCGGCCGAGTGGCCAAACAGGTGCTCCGTTGAAGCCGATGAGAGGTACTTTAGCGGGTTGTAGGGCTGACTCTGGTAGATCCAATTTCTTGAAAAGGTCGTAGTACATGACATCTGCTGAGCTTCCTTGATCGATGAGGACGCGTTGGACGTCATGGACGCCGATTTGGACGGTGACAACGAGAGTGTCTATGTGTGGAGTTTACACATGTTCGAGATCGCGCTTGGTAAAGGTTATTGTCCACTTGGGCCCTTCTTATGGGCGTTGACAATTTGACCCACAACCGACTGAGAGTATCTGCTTGGATGTGGAGGCGCGATCAATGTCGGCCTTGAGTGTGGTTTCGGATGCCTTCATCACTGGTCCGTGGATAACATGTATCAGCGGGCGCTGTTCATTGGGGTTGGGATTGCCTGTTGGTTGTCGGGCGGGTGTTTTTGTTCGATCGATGTATTGATCGAGATGTCTTTGAGTTGCGAGTCTTTCCAGGAGAGCTTTGTAAGGCGCACAAGCTGTTGTATAGTGGCCTAGTTTGTTGTGGTAGGAGCACTTCTTCCTTGGATTCTGGTCAGGTTGTCCAGTGTCAGTACCGAGCTTGCCTGTCGGCCACTCGAACCATGGTTGTCGCATTATTTCCTTCAGGAAGGATCAGATTGGCTCTTTGAAGTACGTGGTCTCGGCCACATAGTCGTGTACTTTTGGCGGACGCTTTTTCCCTTCTTTGATGTTGTGTACCTGCTTCTTGGGCTGCGAGTGTTGGGTGATTACTGGTGCCGGCAACTAGGGTGCGGCCGAGGAAAATGGAGTGGTTGAGCTCGGGATTCCTTGCCCGCCCAGTCCGCATAAAATTCCTTGAGAGCACAAAATCTCTCTACGACACGCATCAATTCTCCCATGCCGTGGGGTGGGCGGATGGCGAGCTCATCCAGGATCTTGCTGCCGGTCTCCAAGCCGTTTTTGAAGGTACCGTTTTTGAAGGTACGTGTAGCCCAATACTCGTCGATCCCAGGGATCTCATTGAACAGCTGCCAAAAGCGCTCAGCGTATTATTGCCTGAGGGTTTCAGACGGGAGTTTCCTCATCTGAGATAAGGATTCTGGCTCCTTGGCTGTTTTGTTGCTCGTGATGAAGCGGGTGTTGAAGGCTTGTTCAAGGTCGGCTAGGTTCCGTATGGATCTAGGGGGTAGATTGTTGAACCACTAGAGTCCAAGGGAGCCGAGGCTGGACGGGAACGCCTTGCATTTTACTTCATCTTTTTAGGTGCAGAGTTCGATTGTCTGGCAGAAATGGATTAAGTGGGTATAAGCCTCACAGGTGGCCGGGTCGAACTTCATGAATTTTGGTAAGTGGAAGGTGGATTCGGGTGCTGTGTTGATGATGTGGGAAGTGAAGGGAGACACGCCAAGGTCCTTCAGTTGTCTCTCAAAACCAGGGCGCGGCGGCTTGCCGTGCTCATCTGTTTTCGTTCTTTTGGATTCCCTTCCTTTGGGTTCTTTTGTTGAAGTCTTCTCGGCGTCCATGTGCCGAAGCTTGTCTCTCAAGTCTGTTGTTGTTTGGCGTGGGCCGTCGATGGACTTCTCTCTATCACGGCGGGTTTTGTTGTCGTCAACCGTGCCTTCGGTGCGTACGCCTTTTCCTTTTCGCCGTATGTGGTGCTCGACATCCAAATTTTCTGGTGGGATGTCCCCGAGACGCTCAGAGACGCGACGTCTGGTCTGTACGGAATCTCGGCTATGGTGCGAAGCCGTCGTGTGAGAGAATTCCGCACAACCAGTCGAGTACGTGCTCGTGAACGACTCGGTGTCCCTTGTTCTTGTACACTCATGATGGCTTCTAGAACGACGTGTTCCAGATGCGGTGGGTTGTTTGTAGAAGATAATTTCCCTGGCGTCGCCAGGTGCTGGGGTAAAGCCAAGGCAGTCCTTCACGGATCCGCGTTGGCCTGTCTCGTGCGGACGTTCTTGTGGTGGGGGTGGTGGTGGTGGCGGTGGCGGTGTCTGCCTTCGTCTACTCCCGCCTCCATCGGATCTGGATGTGGCGAGGGTGGTCTCTTGTTGCATACGCTGTTTCATTTGGGCCACCTCCGCGCTTAGTGCAGCCAACTCGTTATCGCGTTCGTCGTCGCGACGCTGTAGCAGACGGATATAGGCCGCCGTTACGTCGTCCGCGACTGGTGAGAGACCGGATCCAGGGGTGAGGGACATGGATATGTGCCTCTCAAGGGGTGTTGTGGGGATGACATTTCCAGTAGGGTCTTTGGCCCCTGAGATGGCTGCATCCGTCTGATCTCCGCCCATGGTGAGTGGTTTGGTCGTTCTTGAAGTAAGGAGGGAGGTGATGCAAAGGAAGTGAGAGCCGCTTGAATCAGAAGTGTGGTTCACGTCGGGTTCACCAATTGTGTGGCCCGTGTTCCTTGATCCTCGCTCCTCCTCCGGCGGTTAGATGGTCTCCAAGCTTTCTTCCCCTAGCCTGCACAGTGAGCGCACGACTAAGACCTGGCCGGGGATTTCCCGGGCAAGGCCCTCCGGCGAGAGGATAAGTATGTGCAGAAAGAGGCAAGGGATTGGAGTTATTCCGTATGAGTGTGCAGTAGCATGTACCTATTAGGGTTGCCATCACTTGATATTTATAGAGCCTACTTAGCTTGCTCCCCAAGTACGGACACGTGCTTGGCACAAGCCAAGTGACGTTATGGTGATGTCATGGAATAGATCTGGTAATCGTTTTGGGGTGAGCTGGCACGCCCATGTGCGCTCATGATTATCTTTTGACGTAATCGCTTCAACACGTGGGAAGGCATGTGACTTAGTGGGCAGCCGAGCGTCAGCAACGGTCGTTCTTCGCGGGTGGCCGAACACATACTTGGCCGAGCCCAACACACGACCCTTGAGGAGGATATGCCGATAGGGGCTTCTATCACGGAAGGCGGCCGAGCATAGACTTGACATTTGCCGAGCCTGTGGCAAAAGGGACGACAATGAAGGTTGTCGGCGGGGAGCCGAGAACACGGTTTGAATATGGCTTGGACCGGGTTCGGTCCGCACAATTGCGAACACTTATGTTCGGCCTGCTACACTATTCTTGAAGACAAGAGGCTTCCTGAATGGTGAGCTTTGAGGTGTTTTTTTGATAGTTGCAGTTATGGTCAGAAATATAAATTTTCTGACGATTACTTGCAGGTATCCAGTTACTCTTTTCAATGAGCTCTACTATCTTAATTCAGGAGGAACAGTTTGGACAGGTACTTCTTTAAAACTAGAATTATACTTCCTCCATCCTCTGTTGCTGGTTCTTTATTTTGTTTTGGGACTCCCCAAAATGTAAGTTCATTTGGAAAAGTCAAACCATGAAGTTTGTAAGTTTCCAAAGTTATCCCTTATAAGTAACTCTAAATGTATTTGGAAGTGTGAAGCAAAGGATTAATGCTGGAAACAATGCCTTTGAATTGGGATTCTGGTGTATTAATTACATATCTGTTAAAATGTTGGAACTCCCAAAAGGGATGGGACAGAGGGTATACTTCGCAATGTGGCTGAAGTCGAATCTGAATTCATTCTTTTGCTGTATTGAAGATGGATCACCGCCAATCCATAGTTTATCATCCATTGGAGCAAGAAAGTTTTCCATTGACATGCACAGTTTAGATGCTAATAATACTCTCAGTATATCCCCGTCGAATGACTCTTCTGTTGACATTCTTGGGAGGATGACTTCAACACTTGAGGAGATACACAGTCCACTAACATTAAATTCTGCTTTTGGTACAAATCTGCTTCAAAAAGGAGAGGAGAATTGTAGGTGGAGAAAAACAGAGAGTACCTAGAACAACACTGAATCTCGTCTCTTCACGTGCTGCTCAATCGGAACCCTAATACCTTCGCCTGAGCCCTAACCTGTAAAACCTTCAAGGGGTAAGCGCACCTTTGCCTCTCGTGGCAAAGGCCCTCCGATGCCTAAGTTAGTATCTCGTACTGTATCAAACCCTAATTATCAGAAGGAAAATATGGAACGAATGCAACTTATTGAGTACCTTTTACCTCTAGGTTTACCTTGTATTTATAGTTATTCATTTGCTTGCTCTTCAAGCATCCTTATTGCCCCAGGCCTCCTGCCTCGTACAGGAATCCTGGCTTTCCTGGGAGTTCCCTCGCCCAATTAATCGAGACCACTTACTCATAAGGACTCTGTCCTTCACGGGACTCGTTCCATCATAGGACTGTCTTCTTACTTATCTTTACTGAATATCGAGTTCTTTCTTTGGAATATACCCACCGCCTTTATCTCTTAAAGTTACGTTCCTCCAGATGACTCCATCTGTTCGGCACATACTTCAACCGAACAGACTGTACCAACTAACGACTTCTCATGTCTTTGGCCCATCTCAGCCGAACAGACTACACCAACTAATGACTTCTCATGTCTTTGGCCCATCTCAGCCGAACATACTACACCAACTAATGACTTCTCATGTCGTTGGTCCCTTTCTGCCGAACAGACTATCTGATCCAGTGACTCCTCGTATCACCGGATCTTATCGCCGTCATCCATCTTGTATGGAGTCCCATATCACTTTCCTCATTACACGGATCTGGCTTATCACGTGTTCGGCCACTAATTGTATCTGTTCAGGAATACCTCCCTACAATTGCTCCCCAGCTTTTGCTCATTACTACTTCTTCGAGAATGATGAGTAAAGCTCAAAAAATGAATGTAGCAGGCCGAACCTAAGTACCCGCGTGCGTTTGAGCCGTACCCGACCCAAGTCACATGCCGATCCAGTGCTCGGCACTCCGCCAACAACCTTCGTATCCGCATCTCCCGCTACAAGCTCGGCAGAAGATAAGTCCACTCTCGGTCGTTATCCTCGGCGAGGTTCCCTGCATCGTGTCCTCCCCTGTCGGTCACATGCCAGGTTCGGCAAGGCACGAGCTCGGCCACCCACGGAGTACGGCTGCTGCCGACGTCGGCTGGCTGCTGAGTCACACGTCTTACCATGTGCAGAAGCGGTTATAACATAAGATGATCACGGGCGCACTTGGGTGTGCCAGCTCAGCCCTGAAAATGGTTACCAGATCTATTTCGTGATATCACCATGACATCACTTGGCTCGTGGAAGGCACGCGATCGTACTTGGAGAGCAAGCCAGGAAGGCTCTATAAATATCCAGTGATGGTAACCCTAAAGAGGTACATGCTACTCCATACTCACACTTACACACTCTCCAGTCTTCTGCTTCCTCTCTCTGCACAATACTTATCCTCTCGCCGGAGGGCCTTGCCGGGATAAGCCCCGGCCAGGTCTTAGTCGTGTGCTCCCTGTGCAGGCTAGGAGAAGAAGGCTCCACAACCATCGAACCACTAGCGGAGGAACGGGGATCAAGGATCGCGGGCCACACAATTGGTGAACCTGACGTGAATCGCTTCTGATTCAAACGGCTCTCCCATCCTCCAAACCCCCTCTCTCCTTCGTAAAACAACAACCAAACTACTAACCATGGGCGGAGACGTGACGGACGTAACTATCTCAGGGGCCAAAGACGCTAGCGGAAACGTCATCCCCACAACACCCCTTGAGAGGCATATATCCATGTCCCTCGCCCCTGGATCTGGTCTTTCACCAGTTTCGAACGACGTGACGGCGGCCTATATCCTTCTACTACAGCGTTGCGACAACGAACGCGACAACGAATTGGCCGCATTAAGGGCGGAGGTGGCCCAAATGAAGCAACGAATGCAGCAAGACGCTACCCCTGCCGCATCAAGATCTGGAGGAGGCGGGGGTAGGGGAAGGCAAACAAAAGCTCCACCACCACCACCACCACCACCACAAGGGCGTCAAAACGAGGGAGGCCAACACGGATCCGTGAAAGACCGCCTAGGCTTCACCCCGGCACCAGGCGACGCCAGAGAAATAATCCTCTACAAGCAACCCACCGCATCCGGAACACATCATTCTAGAAGCCATCACGAGCGAACCAGGACGAGGGATACCGAGTCATTTACAAGTACGTACTCGACTGGTCGTGCGGAGTTCTCTCGCACAACGGTCTCGCTCCATAGCCGAGATTCCGCGCGAACCAGACCCCATGTCTCTGAACGTCTAGGGAACATTCCGCCTGAGAACCTAGATGACGAGCACCATGCACGGCGAAACGGGAAGGGCGTATGCACCGAGGGTGCGAACGAAGACAACAAAATCCGCCGTAACAAGGACAAAACCGTCGACGGCCCACGTCGAACAACGACAGACCTTCGAGACATGCTTCGACGTAGAGACGCCGAGAAGGCATCAGCAAAAGAGAACAAGGAAAGGGATTCCAAGAGATCAAAGACGGACGAGCACGGTAAACCGCCGCGCCCAGGATTTGAAAGACAACTAAAGGATCTTGGCGTCTCTCCCTTCACCTCCCACATCATCAACACGCCGCCGGAATTCAATTTTCATCTACCCAAATTCACGAAGTTCGACCCGGCGACCTGCGAAGCTTACACTCACCTAATCCACTTCCGGCAGACCATTGAGCTCTGCACACTAAAGGATGAAGTAAAATGTAAGGCGTTCCCGTCCAGCCTCGGCTCCCTAGGACTCCAGTGGTTCAACAAGTTGCCCGCTGGATCCATACGGAACCTGGCCGACCTTGAACGCGCCTTCAACACACGCTTCATCACGAGCAACAAAACAACTAAAGAGCCTGAGTCCTTGTCTCGGTTGAGGAAACTCCCGTCCGAAACTCTCAGACAATATGCCGAGCGCTATTGGCAGCTGTTCAACAAAATTCTGGGAATCGATGAATATTGGGCTGCGCGCACTTTCAAAAACGGTCTGAAAACCGGCAGCAAGATCCTAGACGAACTCGCCATCCGCCCACCCCACGGCATGGGAGAATTGATGCGCATTGTGGAGAGATTCCGCGCTCTTGAGGAGTTTTATGCGGACCGGGTGGCCCAGGGAATCCCGAGCTTGACAGCACCCTTCACCTCGGCCGCACCCCAACTGCCGGCACCAGTAATCACCCAGCACTCGCAGCCCAAGAAGCAGGTACACAACATCAAGGAAGGAAAGAAGCGCCCGCCAAAGGTACACGACTATGTGGCCGAGACCACGCACTTCAAGGAACCAATATGGTCTTTTTTAAAAGAGATAATGAGACATCCTTGGTTCGAGTGGCCGACGGGCAAGCTCGGAACTGACACCGGTCAGCCGGATCAAAATCCGAGAAAAAAGTGATCTTACCACAACGAGCTCAGCCACTACACGACTGCCTGCAGACCATACAAAGCCCTCCTGGAAAAGCTTGCAGCTCAAGGTCACCTCGATCAATACATCGATCGATCAAAGACACCTGCCCGGCAACTAAATCCCAACACCAACGAACAGCGCCCGCTGATACACGTCATCCACGGTCCAGTGACGAAGGCATCTGAAATCGCCCTCAAGGCCGACATCGATCACGCTTCAACATCGAAGCAGATACTCTCAGTCGGTTGCGGATCCAAGCGTCAACGACCACAAGAAGTGCCCAAGTGGACGATAAGCTTTACCGAGCGTGACTTTGAACATGTTCAAACTCCGCATTTGGACGCCCTCGTCGTCACCGTCCAAATCGGCGTTCACAACGTAAAGCGCATCCTCATCGATCAAGGAAGTTCAGCAGAGGTCATGTATTACGACCTTTTCAAGAAGTTGGATCTACCAGAGTCGGCCCTACAACCTACAGAGGTACCTCTCATCACCTTCAACGCTGCACTTGTCTGGCCACTTGGCCGAATCTTCCTCCCCGTCGTCGTCGGCTCAAAGACTCTGACTGTCGAATTCATCGTTGTCAACGTGCCGAGCCCATACAACGCCATCCTTGGCCGTACTTGGCTCCACGGAATGCAAGCCATTGCTTCCACCTACCACCAGGTCGTCCGCTTTATCGGCGCCACAGGATGACAGGAAGATTTGCGAGGTGACCAAGTAGCCTCCAAAAATTGCTACGTCTCTGCCGTCCACAATTCAACCAAAGTAAAACAAGTGCAATGGGTTGAAGTCCCAGACATGACTGTAATCGAAGACGTCGGCCAAAAGGCCGAAGATAAAGCAGAAGAAGACCTTGTGAAGATGCCAATCAACGAGGATGGTTCACGTTTTTTCTTACTTGGCTCTTCCTTCAGCGACGCCGAGCGAGATGAGATGTTCCAGTTCCTCAAAGCAAACATAGAAGTCTTCGCCTGGACCCCCAACGAGATGCCAGGGGTAGACCCAAACTTCATCTGCCATTCTCTCAACATCAAGAAAGACTCCAAACCTGTGGTGCAGAAAGCTCGACGCTCGGCGCCTGAACACACCAACGCCGTCATCGAAGAAGTCGAACGTTTGTTGGAGGCCAACGCCATCCAGGAAGTACAATACCCGACTTGGCTCTCCAACACCGTGGTTGTCAAGAAGAAAAATGGTAAATGGCGAGTCTGCGTCGACTACACCAATCTCAACGACACCTGTCCAAAAGACTGGTTCCCGCTCGCAAAGATCGATCAGTTAGTCGATGCAACAGCTGGACACGCTCGGCTTAGTTTTCTCGATGCCTACCGCGGATATCACCAGATAGCCATGGACCCAGACGACATGGAAAAAACTGCCTTCATCACACCACATGGCATTTTCTGCTACCATGTCATGCTATTCGGCCTCAAAAACCCAGGTGCCACTTTCAACCGAGCAATCTTCAAGATGCTTCATACACAGATAGGCCACATCTTGGAAGCCTACATCGACGACCTTGTTGTCAAAAGCCAGTTGGAACAGAACCACCTCATAGAACTCGCAGAAGTGTTTGCAGTCCTCAAGCTCCACAAGCTCCGCCTGAATCCAAAAAAGTGTGCGTTCGGCGTAAGTGCGGGAAAGTTTCTTGGCCATCTGGTCACAAGATGTGGCATCGAGGCCGACCCTACGCAAATCAAGGCAGTGGCAGACCTGCGGCCACCATGAACAATCAAAGAAGTTCAAAAGCTCACTGGCATGGCAGCCGCTCTCAACCGCTTCATCAGCAAGTCACCTGACAAGTGCCACGCCTTCTTTCACGCCTTGAAGGGCAAGAGCCGATGAAGCTTTGAATGGACGCCGGACTGCGACAATGCTCTTACCAAACTCAAGAACTATCTGGGTTCGGTAACTTTGACGGTCAAACCGAAAGAGTTCGAAACTCTATACCTTTACCTTGCAGTTTTGGCTCATGCCGTCAGTTCTGCTCTTGTTCGGCGAGAGGGAACCGACGACATGCCACTTTATTTCACAAGCAAAACCCTCTTACCCGCATAAACACGTTACCTTCCTCTCAAAAAACTGGCACTCGCTCTTGTGCCGGCAGCTAGGAAGCTCCTTCCGTACTTCCAGGCACATACAATCACTGTCCTCACAGAGTAC
The DNA here is from genome assembly GCA_018127125.1 of Rhododendron griersonianum. Lineage (NCBI taxonomy): Eukaryota > Viridiplantae > Streptophyta > Magnoliopsida > Ericales > Ericaceae > Rhododendron > Rhododendron griersonianum. Next base: position 27,625,340 of record CM030792.1, on the reverse strand, counting down.
CCTCTCAAAGCTCGAATTAGCAAACTTTGACATTCGATTCGAACCACGGACGGCAATCAAAGGACAAATTCTTGCCGACTTCATTGCCGAATTGACTCCGGACGATACTGAGACTCTCAATGCTCCCCCACTGCCTCAACCCGTCGCCGAGCTTGAAGCAAACAAGCAACCTTGGTGTAGACACCTCCCAGACGGGGCATCGCCATACAGATTGATCGTTTGTTATTCGATTGGTTGCTTGCTTCATAAACCAAAGTCGTGGACATTCCCATGGCTAGGAACATCGCCACACGACAGCGGTTATCATCAAAATAGAGTCGCCACCCAGTTTATTAAAATTGGGAAAATAGATAGAGATTTTGGGTACGGGAGCCAAGAGTACAGAAAGGGGAAGGTGTTAGGCACCCCTCTCTGCCCAGCCGTGAGACTGGCCCATAGTTATTCAACATAAGACATGTAGATACTTCGTTTAATTCTAACACATAGTCTGTTTAATTATGCCTTTAAACAGTAAGTAAAGTGAGCCAGTGCGATAATTGAAGCATACATCAGAAAGCAAAACAAAACAAACTGTCCCAGGGAGATGGATCCCGCGGCCGGTGAATGGATGTCACGGCCGAGGGATCCTCCTGGTTTTATGTACCAGCCGAGGGATCGAAGCCCCGGTCGGTGTTCTTCCTCACACCAGAATATACGATTAACAGATAATCAGAAAGCTTTGATTAAGCATAAGAACGACAAATAAAACAAACCAGAGGTCGTTGGGCCTCACCACCTTGATCCCTCAGTTGATTGATTGCTTCAGATTGGTGGTGATTGACTGATTGCTTCTCGGAAAACCCTAGAGTTAGGGTTTGAACTTCGGAGTTTGATCGTCGGATTGATGGCTGCCTTCGGGAGGTTAGGGCTTTTGAAGAGAGGGTTTGAGAGAGTATTTTTGCAGAGTTTTGTGGCTTGAGAGAGTGTATTCACTTGTTAATTTCGTGGTCTAAAGGCCTCTTTATATAGGCAATTGGTGACTGATCACTCCGGCCAATCAAATGGCACGATTGCAATTGCAATGCAATTCAAACTCTTCGTTGCAATCTCTGAACGTATCCCGAACGCATCGGATAGGTAGTGTAGTTGGATCAAACAATCGACAGAACGTTCCAGAGTCTGGAAAAAGGACGATCTGGAGGCCGAGTAATGGATCTGGCGGCCGAGGAATGGTTCTTGCGGCCGAAGGATAGATCTCTCGGCCGAGGGATTGATCTCTCAGGGAGATTTTCTAGAAACACGTTGCTCGGGTGAGGAAATAATGTTAAGACCGTGAGATCGATGTTACGGCCGACAGATGGATTCTCCTAGGCTTCTGTATTTTCTGTTTGAAAGGCTATATGGCTCTGGATGAGGTCCTCTAAGTGGCTCAAAGTTTTTACCAAAAGTCCTAAGGTTCTTGAGAAGGCAATCAGCAATCACTGTATCCATTTCATCATCGGGATGGTCCCCAAGGTGGGACTTGAAATAATCGTTAGGCCAAATTGGGGTGTCTACAGATGCCCCTCTTTGACTGAGCTCAGACGGATCGCGAGACATGTTTGAGTAATAGTCAAAGCTGTAAAAAAAACAACTCAATTTGGTCCAACCACTATTCCAAGGGGTTTTTCGAAAAAGGTTTTTGTTATGGTCCGGCCGGGAGGCTGCCTACGTATTCCACAGGGGAAATTCAGACCAACCGTAGTTCGGGCAATAAAGCAAAATAAAAAGTTTGGAGGGTTAGAGACAGAAGACGTACCTTTGGGCTTAAAAAGCCGTAGTGTGACGTACCTAGACTGAGCCAGGGTTTTGGCAAAGAGTAGTTGAAGGAGCACTGGGCTGCCGGGGAGTTTTTTGCGGAGAGCTTCCTTAGTATTTTGGGGTAGATCAGTACACGGCAGGTGCGTTTGCTTTTCTTGATCATCCCTACTTTGACTGAGAGGAGCTCGGTAGAGTAGCCTATCCTTGCGAATGAGCTGGAAGGAATTGATGTAGTCGTGGTGGAATCCAAGCCATCTGCTGGGGATGAATTGGATGCCGGTTTGTTTTGAGATATGGGGTGCGCAAGGCCGGTAACTGGAGCACGGAGCTTTGGGGATGAGGGAACCGAGGCACGGAGCCGGTTGTAGTCACAAGGCGAGAGCCTAAGGTGATTGGATTGAGGTGTGGAGCCTGTTGCAGTCTTGAGGCGAGGGCCTTAGAGCTGGATGGAACCGAAGCGCGGAGCTGGTATTGATCATAAGGCGAGAGCCTGAGGTGTCGGAGCTTAGAGTTTGATGTGATTTGAACCGAAGCGTAGAGCTGGTTACATTCTAATGGTCTGTGCACGGAGCTTTCTCATCATAAGTTTTGGCGCAGAGCCAAAAGATCGAGGTACTGGACCGATCAATAAAACCGAGGCGTAGAGCCGGTTGATCGCAGGGTTGACCTGTTTCATGAGATATATGCAGAGTGTATATGTGCGATGATGGTTGTTAGATGTGAACAGATATGATGATGCAGACTCGATGTGATAATGTTAATGCAATTGATGCAAATGTGCACGGGCCCGTACGTGTGTGTTGATTTTAAGCATAGAGCTTCTTTCAAGTTCCGGACTTGAGCATTCAGAGCGTAGAGCTCGAGCATTCGGACGGCAGAATCCGAGCATTCAAAGTACAGGCTTTGAGCGTCCAGTACGCAGTGGTTGGGCATCCAAGCGTAGAGCTTGAGCATTCAAGTGTAGAACTTAAGCATCCAGTACACAGTGGTTGGGCATTCGAAGAGCTTCGCGCATTCAAAATGTTAGATTTTGAGCATTCGAGCGTAGAGCTTGAGAGCTGATGATGTCTTGATTGTGGCGGCGTAGAGCCTGTTGAGATAGTTACGGCTTCGAGCCAGTTGAGATAGCGGGCGTAGAGCCCGTTGCTGTGATAGCGAGCGTAGAGCTGCTGAGTCGAGGGCTTGGAGCCGCTGAGTGAGTGAAATCGGGCGTAGAGCCGCTATGATAGTGGGCGTTGAACCGCTGAGTGATGGGCGTAGAGCCGCTGAGATGACTGTTATGGTGAATTCGGGCGTAGAGCAGCTGAGATAGTCGTTATGGCTTTGAGCCAGTTGAGATTGCTTGTGTACGGCTTCGAGCCAGTTGAGATGGTGGGCTTCTCGAGCCGCTGAGCGATAGTGTGTATAGGCATAGAGCCGCTGAGTGAGTTGATGTGGGTGAACATGGGCATGGAGCTGTTGAGTTGTTTTGATGGTGATGAGCTTGGAGCTAGTTGGGATAATGGGCGTGGAGCCACTGAATGGTAGGCGTGGTGCCTGTTAAGTTGTGGTGAGAGAGATCTTCGATGCTCGGGCATGCCCCCAAGGCTAGTTTTTGATCACGTTGTATTGGCATCAGGGATGCCCCCAAGGCTAACTTGATTTTGCTTTTGTTGGTCATGGACCCAGAATTCCATAATGGCTTGAGTTAGTGCACTGAGCAAGATCTGATATTGCAGAGGGAAATAGATTGGGGGGCCTAGAGATTGATCTCTTGGCCGGAATATTGATGTCTCGGCCGAGGTATCGAATACTCGGCCGCTTAATCGGTTCGTTTCCAGGGGCCTATAAAAGGCCACGGCCTCAGCCGTTTCACTTCATTTCTCTCTTTCCTCGGTTTCTCTCTTCGTCCGAGAAACTCGCCGAGAGCTTCTCCCATCTTTCTCTTGGTGCTTGTCAGCTTTGGGCCATGGATAGCGCGCGGCTGGTGATTGCGAAGGGAGTCCGCGACGTTCTTGGTCTCGTCTTGATGCTTGATTAGGGACCCTCGCATGGGTGGCTTGCTTCCGTGACGCGGAACTCCTGGGATGGTGCTTGTATGTGATATGGTGGTTTTTCTGTGCCATCCGGTGTCTTTCTTGCACCGCAGTGCTTCTTTGGTACACGCCGTCCTGGGGGTGTCCTCTTCTTTTTTGCAACTGGTCTCTGGTGTTCAGACCACCAGAGGGTTCGGCATCCTCCTCTCCTTCCTCTTTTTTTGTTTTTTTCTGTTTCTCTTCCTGCATAGGTTAGTTCGACAGGAAATCGATGTACAGTTTGTTTAGGAAATGTGGGATGATCCACCTTGTGATGTAAAAAGCTTTCGTTATATGAAACAAAAATCTTTTGCTCTGCTATGTGATTGTGTATGCTATATCTTTGTTTGTGTGCGATAACTTGTTAATCCAGTGAAACGAACTGAACCGTGGAAACAATCTGTAAAACAGCCGTTCTGGCGGCTGACCTAATGATTACGCGGCCGAGGCTTTGATCTGGCGGCCGAAGGATTATTTCGTCTGCCTGGGTTTGACTTGTAGGTCAACCCTGATTTTCATGGGCCGATGGATTGATCCTACGGCCGTCATATCGAAGTGCCGGCCGAGAGACCGACCAAATTACCGAGGATTAAGAATCCGATTCCGATTCGACCTAAGACTCGACTTAGTTTTATAAATACGCATTCTACGAACCCGATAGCATTGTCAGTAGCAGTTCCTTGCATATGGCACAACCAGTCCTTGATCAGTGGTTGAATTCCTTTAATGGCCTCGACCGTTTACACTTTAAGTCCTTTGGCATGGACTTTCTCTTCTCCCTTCGTGAAATTCCTGTGAATTTTGCTTTCCTTAGGGTAGCCACCAGTTTGTGGGATCCTACTCTTCATGTCTTTCGATTTAAGAGAGGGGAATTGTGTCCTACTATTGAGGAGTTTGCGGCCATCATGGGTCATTCGGATAGAGAGGGTTTCGTTGTCCCTAATCCTTTGTTCAACTGAGGTGATCTCTTGAAGGATTTTGCTCCAAGTTCAGAAACATGAAGCTAGATTCTTAGTAGTAAAGGGAAGGCTGGAGATTCTGCAGTTATCCAACGTTTCGGTATAGCTGAGGCTCATCGTCAAGTTTCCCAATAGGGAGCATGCTTTCATGCGTTGTGCATTTGTCTCCTTCATTATTACTTGCTTGTCCCTTCCTCTGGCCATGCTGATCCCATACTGCTTAACATCGCACAACAAATTGGAAACCGTGTGAGTTTCGCTGGGTTAGTGTTGGCAGAGACCTTAATGGGTCTAGATGTGATGAAGGGTAGTCCTACAGCTCAGTTCTCAGGCAGTCCTTTGCTATTGCAGGTTCTTTCTTTGTTTGTTTATTTTGTCAAGTTATCTTTTCATTCATCACTCTTTTGTTTTGACTCACGTGTTCTCTCAACTCACAATTTTCCCTTTTTCTCCAGGAATGGTTATTTGAGAAACTAAAGGTGTGGGATGCGCCAGAGCGGCTTCCTTATAATACAGACCAGTGTACGGAGCGTCGCATGATTAGACAGTTCCCAACTGAGGCTGCTTGGGAAGCATGGATGAAAACTTGCAGAGGTGATTGGATTCAATGGGTTTACCCCTGGTATGGTGTTGAGAGCATGACTGCGAGTACTATGAACCATTTTGGTGTAGCGGTGATCGGTATTACTCGAGTCGTCTTCTACTTTCCTGCTCGCTTTCAAAGGCAGTTCGGGGCTGAACAAATCGCAATCCTGGGTGACCCTGAGTACGCTGCTTCCAAGGTCCATGATGCCAACTTTTGTCACAATATGCTGCGTTTTTGGTCGAATAGAGTGATGCAGGAGGTTGCTGAGAACTTTGCTGTCAAGCTATCAGGTTCTTACAAACGCTGGTTGAAGAAAAACCTTTTGGAGGACAGTAGTGCAAAAGGAAGGAAGGCCTAGAGATTGACACTTTGCTTATGTTTTTCAAAAGATGTTATTTAATTCTAGCCTTCATGGATTAAGAATTGTTTAGGTTTGCTTTGTCCTTTTCCTTTGGAAATAATAAAACATTTGGTCGTTTTATTTGAAGATGTTATTGCCATGATTTGATTAGTGAACATGTTTTAGGATAGACCTAGAAATTTTGGAAGTGATGATGATAGCAGTGGCCGGATCTCAAACTTAGAGATTGCCTACGTATCCCATGGAGGGAATCAGGCAATAAACGTAGTTCCAACAAAGGGGATTTGTTTTGTTTTTAGTTAGGGTTCACTCGGGTATTTTCCTCTCCTTTTGTGCTCTTAATTTTGCCTAAAACCACCCTTGTGGGTTTTCGGTCTAGCGAGCGCTCTATTTATGTCTTAGTTTTTGCCTAAGCCGCCCTAACGGGTTTTCGACCTAGCAGGCTCCTCTAATTTTTGCTTGGGTCCGCCCACCCTTGTGGTTTTCGGCCCAACGAGCATCTCTCATGGGTAGTACTTCCTCAGCTTATCAATGTTGACTGGCGTCGTGAATTCCATTCCATCCAAGTCTGCAATATATGCTGCTCCTCCAGAAAGTATGCGTTTGATAAAGTAGGGGCCTCCCCAGTTTGGTCTAAACTTGCCCCTTGGGTCTGAAACGTAAGGACGGATTGCTTTGAGCACCATGTCTCCTACTTTGATGTCTCTCGGTTTTACTCTTTTGTTGAATGCTCGTGCAATGCGGCGTTGATACCCTTGCACATGGTATAACGCTCTCAACCTCCTTTCGTCTAGTAGTGCCAACTCGTCGTAGCGGTTTTGAACCCAGTCCTCTTCGATCATTCCAGTCTCGGCTAGAACCCTTAACGAAGGTAATTCCAGCTCGATAGGCAAGACAGCTTCCATTCCATAAACCAGGGAGTAGGGAGTGGCCCCAGTTGAAGTTCTTTCAGTTGTTCGATAGCCCCATAGTGCCAAAGGTAGCATTTCTGGCCAGTCTGTGTAGGTGTCGGTAGTCTTCCGCAGAATCCTCTTGATATTCTTGTTTACAGCCTCAACTGCTCCATTAGTTTGGGGTCGATAAGTAGATGACCGGTGATTCTGCATCCCAAATTCAGCAAAAAGCTTTCTTGTCGCTCCTTTGAAGTGCGATCCATTGTCACAGACGAACTCGTGAGGTACACCATATCGATAGATGATATTAGTGCGAATAAATTTGGCCACATGAGTGGCTTTGAGGGTAGCATAAGAAGCTGCTTCTACCCACTTGGTGAAGTAGTCGATAGCCACTAGAATGAATTGATGCTTGTATTTTCCCTTTGGATTTATACTTCCAATGACGTCTATCCCCCAGGTGGAGAATGGCCAAGGAGATGTCATGCTATACAATTCCGTAGGGGGAATACGCATGTGATCAGCGTGAGTTTGACATTTGTAGCATCGGCGGACATAGTCAGCACAGTCGGCCTCCATTGTGGTCCAGTAATATCCCTGACGCAGGATCTTCTTTGCCATTGTTGCCCCATTCATGTGTGGCCCACAAATTCCTTCGTGTATTTCCTCCATTACCTTACAACTGTCCTCCGTTGTGACGCAAAGTTGACTTGGACCCAAGTGTGCCCTTCGATACAATGCTTCTCCACAGATTACAAATCGGGCGGCAAACTTCCACAGAGCTATTTTGTCCTTTGAGGTGGCCTCGGATGGGTATTCTCCTTCTTCTAGAAATTTCTTCACGTCTTCGTACCATGGCTTGCCATCGTCTTCACCTTCCTTGGTGAAGGGGCATTTGCATGCTGGTTTGACTCTTTGTTCGATCATGAGAGGCTGCATTGTGAATCCCAGGGGTATTTCGACCATAGACGCCAATGTTGCCAGTGCATCTACAAATCTATTGCTCACTCGGGGAGTGTGCGTGAAGATAACGGAGTCGAATTGCGGAATTAGATCTTCCAGCACAGAGTGATACAGTTTCAGTGTGTCTTCGGCCTTGACCTTCCAGTCTCCTCTTGCTTGAGATACCACCAGGTTTGAATCCCCAATGACTTCTACCCTTTTTGCCCCCAGTTCCAGGGCTGCCTCTATTCCAGCAATACAGGCCTCGTATTCAGCTTGGTTGTTGGTGACTTCAAACCTCAGTTTATATGACAAAGGGATATGAGAGTCGTTTGGGGAAACTAGTAATACCCCTATGCCATATTCACATTGGTTTGATGCTCCATCAAAGTAAAGCTGCCAGGTGTCGTCTAAGAGACATAAGATGTCCTCGTTGGGGAACATGAAGTCTTCTGCCTCGGCTTTTGTCACAGGATGATCTGCCAAGAATTCTGCCACAGCTCTTCCCTTTACTGATTTCCTTGTCATGTATTTGAGGTTGAATTCTGCTAGCAGCAATAACCACCTAGCTAGCTTTCCGATAAGTGCTGGCTTTTCGAAAAGATATTTGATTGGGTCTAGACGAGAAACCAGCACCACCGGATGTGCTAACAGGTAGTGCCTTAGTTTCTTTGTGGCCCATACTAGTCCCCCAACAGGTTTTCTCGAGGGGAGTGTACCTTGTTTCATAGTCCATCATTTTTTTGCTGAGGTAGTATATGGCGCACTCTACTTTGGCGTCGTTCTCTTGCGCCAGTATGCATCCCATGGATGTGTCTGTTACTGAGAGATACAGAATCAATGGCTTCCCAGAGATGGGTGGTGACAGCACAGGTGGATTCTGAAGATATTCTTTGATTGCCTCAAACGCTTGCTGACAGTCTTGGCTCCATTCAAAATCAGTACCTTTCTTTAGTAGCTTAAAAAGAGGTTCGCAGGTAGTTGTGAGCTTGGAAATGAACCTGCTGATGAATTGTACTTTTCCCAAGAAGCTCCTTACTTCCTTTTCTGTCCTAGGTGGTTATATTTCCATAATAGCCTGTATCTTGGAAAGGTCTACCTCGATTTCTCTTTGAGTGATGAGAAATCCCAACATTTTTCCAGCCATTACCCCAAAAGTGCATTTTTGAGGATTAAGACGTAGTTTGTAATTCCTAATCCTCTCAAAGAACTTTTGGAGTGCTCCATAGTGTCCTTCCCTTTCCTTTGATTTGACTATCATATCGTCGACATATACCTCGACCTCTTTGTGCATCATGCCGTGCAGTAGTGTTGTTGCCATCCTTTGGTAAGTGGCTCCAGCATTCTTTAACCCAAATGACATCACTCGATAGCAGTAGGTTTCCCAAGGCGTAGTGAATGTGGTTTTCTCTCTATACTCAGGAGACATAAGGATTTGATTATACCCAGAAAATCCATCCATGAAGGATAGCAATGCATGGCCTGCGGTGTTGTCTACTAGCTCGTCTATGTGGGGTAATGGGAAGTCATCCTTTGGGCTGGCTTTGTTGAGATCTCGAAAATCTACACAAACCCTGATTCCTCCAGTTTTCTTTGGTACGGGAACGATGTTAGCTACCCATTGTGGATATTCGGTGACTATGAGAAAACCGGCGTTGATTTGTTTAGTGACTTCTTCTTTTATCTTTAAGACCCAATCAAGGCGCATACGTCTCAGTTTTTGTTTAACTGGTTTTTCATCAGGATGAAGGGGAATTTTATGCTGAACAATTTTAGGGTCTATTCCAGGCATGTCTTCATAAAACCAGGCAAAATTATCTTTGTATTCTTTTAGCAAAAGAATTAATTTTTCATTTTCTTGAAAGGATAGTGTGGTACCAATTTTAACCATTTTGGGCTCATTTTCAGAGCCTATGTTTGCTGTGATTATTTCCTCAGAGAAAGTTTAGCGTGCCTTTCTTCTTCTCTCTCGATGAATTCTAGAATTTCTTTTGCAATTTCTTCCTCAAAATTTGGTGTGTCGGAATCCATACAATTGATTATAAACAAAGTGAAATACTCTAAATCTTCCTTCTCATTGCTAAAATTGTCAAAAGACATTTCAGAGTCAAACTCAAAGTAAATGTTATGCTTTGGTGCTTTGACCAGGTTTTCCTCACTAGACTTAGTAGTTTCAAAAGATGAAAAGCTTGACTCGGACTGAGTCGGTATCGGAATCGGAACTAGAATTAGCGCTTTTCATTTTGTATTTCAAAGTATGTTCCACACTCCAGTTAGGGTAAGCCCCTTTTCCAGCATCCACAATCAATTCAGAGCAGTCTTTTTCATCACCAAGGTTGATCATCAGCACTTCACTATCAACCTTGATTCGCACTTTCATCATTGTCACCCTGCAAGTCTTGGAGGGCCATTTGATTTGCCATTGCTGTTATCTCTTCCAATTGAGCTTCAATCTCTGCTTCGTTGTTGTTGTCGACTCTTCGTGTGCCAACAAAGCCCCACCAATTACCAAAGCTATCCTTGATGGGGTGGATCACCCTTATTTCATGGTCGGTGACCCCCTCATCAAAGAGTAGGTTTAGTGATATTTCGTCTAGTGGGTTGTTGTCGACAGACTCTTCTTTCTTTGCCTCTTCAGTTTCGAGGTTATTGACCTCGTCTATCGGCCAATAGTCGTCGGTAGGTGCGTAGGGATCATAAAAATAGGTTGGGACCCTGCGAAGCCCTTCTTCTTCAATCATGTCTTCTACTTCTTCTTCATAAACTGTTCTAGCGAACATGACATGGTTGTCTTCAATGATAGTCACCATAGGCTTTGGTTCATTTACTGGAGTGATGTATTCAGAGGGGTTGAAATCTTCAGCAGCAGAGTGGAGTGGACCAAACAGCTTGGTGACAACTTGAAAGTGCGAATCAAACGTGGATAGTGATGCAGTCATTTTTCCTGAAAGATTTTTGGTTATAGTTAGATTGATTGATCTTACCTAATGTTTATTTGACTCAGAGAGACTCCTAAGGTTTAACCTACAAAAGAAAACTTTACAACATACATATATACAATGGGTGTGAGGAAGAACTTTTGCAAGCAAATGCAAGTAGGTTCCTGTCTTAGTTTGATAGGTTCTATAGCTTTCTAATACATGCAAGGTTTTGGTAGTCTCAGGGTGCTCCGTTGTCAAAGGGCACCAACCCTCTCACCAACCCATCATAGGAGGTGATTGGGTGATTCCCTTTTTGATAGACCACTAGGTACGAGTGACTGTGGAGTTTACTGGAACCCCCAACATAGCCCGTGTCATGCCGGGATATCAGGTGAACTCAACGGGTTGCCCGGTCGATGCATATGATAGATGAATTAAACAAGGTATGTATTAGTCTAATGTTGAACTTTTTGGTTATGGCTCTCATGTCCCCAGCAGAGTCGCCAAAAACTGAAGACACCTCCCAGACGGGGCATCGCCATACAGATTGATCGTTTGTTGTTCGATTGGTTGCTTGCTTCATAAACCAAAGTCGTGGACATTCCCATGGCTAGGAACATCGCCACACGACAGCGGTTATCATCAAAATAGAGTCGCCACCCAGTTTATTAAAACTGGGAAAATAGATAGAGATTCTGGGTATGGGAGCCAAGAGTACAGTAAGGGGAAGGTGTTAGGCACCCCTCTCTGCCCAGCCGTGAGACTGGCCCATAGTTATTCAACATAAGACATGTAGATACTTCGTTTAATTCTAACACATAGTCTGTTTAATTATGCCTTTAAACAGTAAGTAAAGTGAGCCAATGCGATAATTGAAACATGCATCAAAAAACAAAATAAAACAAACTGTCCCAGGGAGATGGATCCCGCGGCCGGTGAATGGATGTCACGGCCGAGGGATCCTCCTGGTTTTATGTACCGGCCGAGGGATCGAAGCCCCGGTCGGTGTTCTTCCTCACACCAGAATATACGATTAACAGATAATCAGAAAGCTTTGATTAAGCATAAGAACGACAAATAAAACAAACCAGAGGCCGTTTGGCCTCACCACCTTGATCCCTCAGTTGCTTGATTGCTTCGGATTGGTGGTGATTGACTGATTGCTTCTCGGAAAACCCTAGGGTTAGGGTTTGAACTTCGGGGTTTTATCGTCGGATTGATGGCTGCCTTCGGGAGGTTAGGGCTTTTGAAGAGAGGGTTTGAGAGAGTATTTTTGCAGAGTTTCGTGGCTTAAGAGAGTGTATTCACTTGTTAATTTCGTGGTCTAAAGGCCTCTTTATATAGGCAATTGGTGACTGATCACTCCGGCCAATCAAATGGCACGATTGCAATTGCAATGCAATTCAAACTCTTCGTTGCAATCTCTGAACGTAGCCCGAACGCATCGGATAGGTAGTGTAGTTGGATCAAACAATCGACAGAACGTTCCAGAGTCTGGAAAAAGGACGATCTGGTGGCCGAGGAATGATTCTTGCGGCCGAAGGATAGATCTCTCGGCCGAGGGATTGATCTCTCAGGGAGATTTTCTAGAAACACGTTGCTCAGGTGAGGAAATGATGTTAAGGCCGTGAGATCGATGTTATGGCCGACAGATGGATTCTCCTAGGCTTCTGTATTTTCTGTTTGAAAGGCTATATGGCTCTGGATGAGGTCCTCTAAGTGGCTCAAAGTTCTTACCAAAAGTCCTAAGGTTCTTGAGAAGGCAATCAGTAATCACTGTATCCATTTCATCATCGGGATGGTCCCCAAGGTGGGACTTGAAATAATCGTTAGGCCAAATTGGGGTGTCTACACTTGGCTCTTTTTTCAAGGAGACACTTGGCGACTTCAGGTTGACGGTGGCTCTAATAGTAACGGAGCTGGAGCAGGGGTTGTCTTAGTCTCCCCTTGTGGGACCTTGCATGAAAGCACAATTAGTATCAACTTCCCCGCCACTAACAACGAAGCTGAGTACGAAGCCCTCCTTGCAGGCTTACGCTCCGCAATTGCAATGAAGGTCGACGAGTTAGCCATTTTTTGCGACTCTCAACTCATTGTCAACCAAGTCTTAGGGGATTACGAAGACAGGTATCCAAGGATGATGAAGTATCAGGCCACAGCAGCAGAACTCATCCGGCAGTTCAAAAGTTTCAAGATTGAACAAATTAACCGTGAGCACAACGCTCATGCCGATGCTCTCGCGGGTCTAGCCTCAGCTTCCACGGCATCCGAATTCCGGACTATCAACTTCGGCTGTATTGAAAACCCAAGCTTTGACGTAGCTGCGGAGATACTCAACGTGGAACTCGGGCCAAGTTGGATGGATGAAATCGTCGCGTTCCTCAAAAGTGACACTCTTCCGGACGACAGAGGCTCATCGCATCAGGAACAAGGCTGCCTACTACTGGCTCTCTGACAGCGGCCAGCTTTACAGAAAATCTATCACCGGCCCCTATCTCCTCGTTGCCCACCCTACTCAGGTACCCACAATCCTCAACAAACTTCACTCAGGCAGCTGTGGCTGCCACTCTAGAGGCCGTTCACTCTGCCAGCGAGCATTGAGTCAGGGGTATTTTTGGAAGAACATGAAGAAAGATTGCGAGGAAATCATCCGCAAATGCCGACCATGCCAATTGTTTTTGCCAATCCCAAAACAACCAGCTCAGAACCTCTCCCCCATCACTAGTCCTTGGCCCTTGCACAATGGGGGCTCGATATCGTGGGCAAGCTCCCAACAGCCCCAGGAGGCTTCAAGTTCTTAATTACTGCAATGGACTACTTCACCAAATGGGTGGAAGCTGAAGCACTTGTCACCATCACCGAAGCAGATGTTCGACGATTTGTTTGGCGAAATATTGTCACCAGGTTCGGCGTCCCCTATGCCATCGTTTCCGACAACGTCACACAGTTTGTGGGAAACGGACTCACAAGTCTCTGCGAAGAATTTTGTATCCGCTTTTTCAACTCCACTCCAGCATACCCCCAAGGAAACGGCCAAGCTGAAGCCACGAACAAGACTGTCTGCGCCGGGATAAAATGCCGGCTTAACTCCAAGCGTGACAAGTGGCAGAAGAACTCCCAAGGGTCCTATGGGCCTACCGTTCAACACCACGACGCTCCACTGGCCAAACTCCCTTCTCAATGGCTTTCGGCATGGAGGCCGTCATCCCACTGGAATCAAGGTTTCTATCTCTAAGGACGGAGACTTTCGACCCAAAGACGAACGACGAAGCTGTGGAACAGGAGCTCATACTTGCCGAGGAGAAGCACGACGACGCTCGGCTGAAGCTAGCTGAATATCAACAACAAGTGGCCAAGGGTTACAATCGAAGCGTGAGAACCAAGAAATTCAAGCCAGATGACTTAGTTTGGCGAAAGGTGGTGCAAGCAAGCAAGAAAACGAAGTTCAAGCCCAATTGGGAGGGACCTTTTCGCGTCGTCAAGATTGCTGGTGAAGGTGCCTACGTGCTGGAAGACATGAATGGGAAAGTGCTTACCAACCCATGGAATGCACAAAACCTGAAAAGGGCTTACATGTGAACAACTTTTCTCCATGCGATGCTCATCCACTCACTATCTTCGGCTAACCTCCGTCTTTATTTGGCTTTGGCCTTCACGCTCATGTTTTTATTTCAAGAGAATGGCTTCGGCCTGTAGTTTCCCATTTTACCTTGTAATCCTACGAGTTTTCAATGAAAAGACAACTTTTTACAGTCAAACTTCTTTTAAGTATTTTTTCGTACTATTCTACATTAAGGCTTACTCACATAAACCACTCTCGGCAAATCTGCCAAACACAAACGATGACTTCGGTCACACCCACAAACGGCTCCTAAAAAAGCCTTTGCTTCGGCCACTATTACCGCCCTAAGAGGCAAACAAAGGACTTAAGGTCCGCCGAGCCTAAAACACGCATCTCTGATGGAAAACAGGCTTCGGCTCGGATTGGCAAGACGTTACGGTCGGTCACCGAAAATTTACACACGCGTTCTAGCGAGCAAGCCACCCACAAACACTTGACAACTCTCACGTGGCCTCAACCCCCTCGGTGAGGACCTGCCATTTTGGCCAACTCCCTGACAAACATTGAAAGTTGCACCAAGCATATCCATCCAAGTTTGGCGAACTACAATTCTACTTTGATCAAGGCTCGGCATCTACCACAACATATCAAACATTCAACTACTCAGCCGAACCCAGACCAAAGTGGGGGTTACGGATAACTACACATTCAAAACAAGCAAGACTATCAAAATTTTATAAAGACAAGAAAGCAATCAATCAAGTTCGGCACCAACAAAGACGTTGCAGGAAAAAGCCATGCATTCAACTTTCAAAAAGAAAAACAAGTGTTACTGAAGATCCTAAGATGGGAGGTACAGCGTAGTTAACCGTTCGGTGCCAACCCCCAATTAACTATTACATCTGGCAAGGTAAAACTCCCAAGATCGGAGCCGTCCAGTCCAACAAAAATTTCAAAGTTCAAACAAAAAAAGCAAAAAGAAATCCTAATCTTGAGGAACATCCTCAGCGACGACATCAGCAGCTTTTTCATTCTCAGCCTCGGCATCCTTCTCGGCGTGCTCGGTGTTCTGCTCGGCATTCTCAACAACGCCACCTTCAGCATCGCCGGCCTTCTTTCCACCTGAGCAATCCCCACCCTCAGTGTCGGCACCAGTAAGGTCATCGATATCCTCTTCGCTCTCGGAAAACTCCTCCGGAGGAAGTGGTGCGCACTCCTCGTCGGTGTATGGCAGCACGAGCTCGGGCACTTCAACTGCGGGAATTGACTTTGTCAAATTCATGTCTGGCTCCAGCTGCATAACCCCACACGCAGCTTTCACCCCAGCCTTATATCCTGTTCGGTACACGATGGGGATCCTCTTCTTGATCTCTTCATTTACCATTGACCGAGCGTCCCTGATGTACTCTGCACCAGCTCGGTCGTACCCTGCCTGGTAGGCCTTCTCATCTACCTCCTTCATCTTCCTCTTCTCCCTCCTCAACACCTGACCGAGCTCGCAGTCAGAATTTTTGGCCCTCTCAAGGGCATCATCCCTCTCCTTCTCGAGCTCGGCAATCTTGGCCTTTGCGAGCCTCAAGCCGTTCTTCGCAGCCTTCATTTTCTCACGCTCGGCTTTGGCATCGTCACGGTAGCGTGTCCTCCTCTCAGCGGCCAACAGATCGGCTTGACTGGACACTCGCAGTGCAGCCTCTCCAGCCTGTAGAGGAAAAAATGATCAGGCTCGGCGACAAAGAAAAGAAGATAACATCAACTCAAAAAGGAAGAATACAAAGAAATCCAATACCTGAACAAGGTAGGCGCTCAAGTGCGCAATGCTCGGCTGGAGCTCCCCAGTAACTCTGTCCATATCCCTCGGCAGAGCGAGGCCATGAAGCATGGTGAAGGCCATCCCAGGCTCGACCTTGACGCTGTCTTCAACAGTGACGACCCTGTCGTCGGCCATTGCATAGGATGGCGCGAACTCTTGCACAATCGATTGGCCACCCGAGCCAGCCGCCGTCTCCATAGCCCTAGAGCCACCCGCAGCTGATGACTCGGTCTGGTCCTTCTCTTTCAGAAGCGGCGTCGGTGGCCTCGTCAGGAAAAAGTCTTGTGTGACTCTCTGCTTCTTAGCAGCAGGCTCGGACAGCTCCGCTTCCTTCTGTCGAGCAGCGGCGCCGTCCCTAATGTTAAGTTTAACCACATTTCTCGTCCCCATACCTTCGGTAAATTCGGGGATGAGGGTTCGGATGGGAGGAACGCTGATACCCGGGAAATTGGATGGTTGACTGTCTTGGAACCAGTAGTCCGCTGACTTCTTAAAAGTTGGGAACCTGACTCGAGGTTCCTTCTTGCTCGGCTTGCTACCTCCCACCTGCTTCTCAGCAACTTTCTTTTTGCCCCCTGCCTTCGTACTCAGCCCCGCCTCTTTTGCCTTCCTCTTCAACTTCCCCTTATACGAAGCGATGTATCCAAGCAACGTCGGCGCGTCGCGGCAAATTTGAGCCCTCAACGTCTCCACGTTATTTTCAACGGCCAAAGATTGTTGTGTCTTGGTTATTGCTCGGTGATCTGCAAGAGAAAAGTGTTAGCAAAATATCAGGAAAACAATGGATGGGTAAGTCATGCTCGGCAAATTAAAGAAACAACATGAAACCTCGAAAGTCTTTTATCTTCGGCACGGAATGTAGCTGCACCGACTGGTCGCCGAATTCATAATTCCCACTAACTTCAACATAGAAGTTAGCCCACTTGTCAGTATCGGGAAGCCCATTTATCAGGGGCTCCTTACCGCTGCGCGTCGACAAATACCTACGATTGGTCTTGCCGTGCCTAGACATGATGTACGTGTGGAAGAGGTCGGCAACCGAGAATTCAAGGTTGTGTAACTCCTTCAGTTTGATTACGGACATCACTATCCTATAGCTGTTGATGGCGAAGAAGTGAGGTACTATGCCGAACCTAGTCAACAGCTCCCTCAAGAATGGGTGAAGGGGGAAACGGAGCCCAGCCTCACAGATGGCCATCAGGGGAACCGTTATGTGTTCGAGACGGTCCTCCCTCTTATCCCTTATCCTGTTGCTGGCCACCTGACTAACAACAACATCGTCTGGGATGTTGTATGCTCGGCAGAAATTAGCGTACTCATTGGGACAGCCGCTGAAGTAATGAGCGTGAGGACAAACCTGCCCTCGCTCAAAAAGATCGGCGAATTCCCTGTTCTCGGAAGAGTTCTCGGCTGGAATGGAACGAGAGGAGGTTGTGGCCCCGACCTGTGAACGAAGCCTAGACTCGGCCTCGGGCCCAAGTTCATGCTCGGCTTCGGATTCCGTGCTAGTGGAGAAAGTTATCTCGGGCGCGGTGTTGAACCCGCTATCATACTCATGGTCGCGTTCGGCATTGGAGTCACTGGAACCTGACATGTTGGAAGCAATCGAGGAAGCCTGGCGTCGGCCTCTGTGTCTCTCCACGTACTCTCGGATTACGAGATCTGCGGAATCGTCCTCTGAACTTTCAGAGTCGGATGAGATGACAATGATTGGGTGAGCCAGACCTAACAAAGACAAAAATAAAACCATGAGACCTCGTCGTCGGCTAGAAGGCAAGGATCTCACTACGCTCGGCAACCTAAATGGCCCACCCCATCGTCGTTTTCAAGGCTGGGCCAAACCCGTGTTCGGCCAAGCCTACCAACGTCGGAAATTGGGGCTTGGCCAACTCCATCGACGGCCAAGCCCTGACACCATCAAGGACCCGTGCTCAGAAGAACACGTTGAAGATGGAGATTAACAGTTCGCTCATCTCCAGCAGTGCACTATTCACTCAGAACAAGATCCCCCCAAAAAACCCAGGAGAATGAACAGAAAAGGCAGAAGACTTGCATAAACAACAAGAGGAAAGGAAAACGAACTCATACCTGGGATTTGGAGCAGGATTTGGTAGCAAAATCTACTGGAGATCGGAGTTGGAAGATGAACAGCCGCGTGGAGGAGCTCTGTCAATGGAGTTTTAGAGAGAGAAAGTTTGTAAACGTTCTCTCTCCACACCTCACCCCCTTTTATAGAACTAGGGTTAGGAGTTCGAAATTCCCGCCCATAATTACACCGCCGAACCAATGACCACTCAACGCGTGACACGTGGCATCGATAGGACAACCTGTAGAAACTTGCGCTTGCTAGCCGTCCTCTCACCAGCCATACCCAGCTATGAAGTTACATCTGGCGCTCCACCATTGGGGCTCTTCACTGACGAATGATGTCGTTCCAGAAAGGACGAAAGTGATTGGGGCTCGGCCAAATCTTACTTTATCAACGAAGATCACGTTCAGCGTTCGACATGTTCGGCCAAGACTCGACATCAATCCCTGCCACGCGTTCGGCATCGGCAGAGATTGAGGGGCTTTTGTAGCAGGCCGAACCTAAGTACCCGCGTGCGTTTGAGCCGTACCCGGCCCAAGTCACATGCCGATCCAGTGCTCGGCACTCCGCCGACAACCTTCGTATCCGCATCTCCCGCTCCAAGCTCGGCAGAAGATAAGTCCACTCTCGGTCGTTATCCTCAGCGAGGTTCCCTGCAGTGTGTCCTCCCCTGTCGGTCACATGCTAGGTTCGGCAAGGCACAAGCTCGGCCACCCGCGGAGTACGGCTACTGCCGACGTCGACTGGCTGCTGAGTCACACGTCTTACCATGTCCAGAAGCGGTTATAACAGAAGATGATCACGGGCGCACATGGGTGTGCCAGCTCAGCCCTGAAAACGGTTACCAGATCTATTTTGTGATATCACCATGACATCACTTGGCTCGTAGAATGCACGCGATCGTACTTGGAGAGCAAGCCAGGAAGGCTCTATAAATATCCATTGATGGTAACCCTAAAGAGGTACATGCTACTCCATAATCACACTTACACACTCTCCAGTCTTCTGCTTCCTCTCTCTGCACAATACTTATCCTCTTGCCGGAGGACCTTGTCGGGACAACCCCCGGCCAGGTCTTAGTCGTGTGCTCCCTGTGCAGGCTAGGAGAAGAAGGCTCCACAACCATCGAACCACCAGCGGAGGAACGGGGATCAAGGATCGCGGGCCACACAATGAACCTAAGGCCAAACAAACCAGATCCCGTGCAGACATAGTCATTGGGTTCCTATTGATGTCTCTTGGCGGTTTAGTCATTACTCTCTCGAAGTAATGACTCCATGTGGCGCGTTTCATATGCCTCACATTAAATTCGAACTGACGTCTTACCCAAACGGCGTCTGAACAACATCCATCCAATGCCCGTTTGGTCGTTACCTTTTTCGTAACTGTAGACACCCCAATTTGGCCTAACAATTATTTCAAGTCCCACCTTGGGACAATCCCGATGATGAAATGGATACAGTGATTGCTGATTGCTTCCTTGAGGACCTTAGGACTTTCGGTGAGAACTTTGACCACTTAGAGGACCCAATTCAAAGCCATACAGCCTTTCAGACAGAAATACAGAAGCCTAGGAGAATCCATCTGACGGCCGTGACATCGATCTAACGGCCATAACATCAATCCCTCACCCGAGCAACTTGTTGCCAGCAAAATCTCCCTGAGAGATCAATCCCTCGGCCGCGAGATCTATCCTTCGGCCGAGACATCCATTCCACGGCCGCGACATCCTTTGCTCGGCCGCCAGATCGACCTTTTTCCAGACTCTCGAACGTTCTGTCAGACGTTTGGTTTGATCCAACTACACTACCTTTCCGATGCGTTCGGGCTACGTTCGGAGATCACGACGTAGAGTTTGAGATGCATTGCAATTGCAATTGCAATTGCCATCTCGTGATTTGATTGGCCGGAGTGAGTCATCCCTATGCCTATATAAAGGGGCCTTTGGGTTCCGAAATATACACACAGAAATTGAGATACTTACACACTCTCTCAAACCTCGAAGCTCTGCACAAATACTCCCTCAATCCCATACTCCAAAAGCCCTAACCTTCCGAAGGCAGCCGTCAATCCGGCGATCAAACCCCGAAGTTCAAACCCTAACCCTAGGGTTCTCGATCAAGCAATCAATCAATCACATTCAAATCCGAGGCAATCAAGCAACTGAGGGATCAAGGTGGTGAGGCCCAACGGCCTCTGGTTTGTTTTACTTATTGCATTTATGGCTAACCGTAGCATTTAAATTATCTGCTAAGCTTTTCTGTCTGGTGTGAGGAAGAACATCGACCAGGGCTTCGATCCCTCGGCCGATAAATAAAACCAGGAGGATCCCTCGGCCGTGAGATCCATTCACCGGCCGCGAGATCCATTCCCCTGGGACAGTTTCGTTTGTTTCCTGCTTTTCTGTGCATGCTTCAATTATCGCATTGGCTCACTTTGCTTACTGTTTAAAGGAATAATTAAACAGACTATGTGTTAGGATTAAACAAAGCATTTATACGTCTTATGTTGAATGATTATGGGCCAGTCTCACGGCTGGGCAAAGAGGGGTGCCTAACACCTTCCCCTTATTGTACTTTTGGCTCCCGTATCCAGAATCTCTATCTATTTTCCCAGTTTTAATAAACTGGGTGGCGACTCTATTTGATGATAACCATTATCATGTGGCGACGTTCCTAGCCATGGGAATGTCCATGATTTTGGTTTATGAAGTGAGCAACCAATCGAGCAAACACAATGTGATCAATCTGTATGGCGATGCCCCGTTTGGGAGGTGTCTACAGTTTTTGGCGACTCCGCTGGGGAATATGAGAGCCATAACCAGAAAGTTCAACATAAGACTAATACATGCCTTGTTTAATTCACTTATCATTTGCATCGAGCGGGCAACCCGTTGAGTTCACCTGATATCCCGGCATGACACGGGCTATGTTGGGGGTTCCAGCAAACTCCACAGTCACTCGTTCCTAGTGGTATATCAAAAAGGAAATCACCCAATCGCCGCCTATGATGGGCTGGCGAGAGGACTGGTGCCCTTTGACAACGGAGCACCCTGAAACTACCTAAACCTTGCATGCTTTAGAAAGCCATAGAACTTATCAAACTAAGATAGGAACCTACAGGCTAGGAACCTACTTGCATTTTATTTCCAAAGTTCTTCCTCACACCCATTGTATATGTGTATGTTGTAGAGTTTCTCTTTTGCAGGTTAAACCTTAGGAATCTCTCTAAGTCGAATAAACCGTAGGTAAGATTAATCAATCTAACTAAAGCAAAAACCTTTTTCAGGAAAAATGACTGCATCATTGTTCACGTCTGATTCGCACTTTCAAGTTGTCACCAAGCTGTCTGGCCCGCTCCACTTTGCTGTTGAAGATTTCAACCCCTCTGAATACATCACTCCAGTAGATCAACCAAAGCCTATGGTGGCCATCATTGAAGACAACCAAGTCATGTTCGCTGGAACAGTTTATGAGGAAGAGGTGGAAGACCTGATTGAAGAAGAAGGGCTTCGCAGGGTTCCAATCTACTTTTATGACCCTTATGCACCTACCGATGATTATTGGCCAATAGACGAGGTCAACAACCTCGAGACTGAAGAGGCAAAGGAAGAAGAGGCTGTCGACAATGACCCACTAGACGAAATATCACTAAACCTGCTCTTTGATGAGGGGGTCACCAACAATGAAATAAGGGTGATCCACCCCATCATAGACAGCTTTGGTAATTGGTGGGGCTTTGTTGGCACACGACGAGTCGACAACAGCGATGAAGCCCAGATTGAAGCTCAATTGGAGGAAATAACAGCAATAGCAAATCAAATGGCCCTCCAAGACTTGCAGGGTGACAATGATGAAAGTGCGAATCAAGGTGACAGTGAAGTACTGGTGATCGACCTTGGTGATGAAAAAGACTGCTCTGAGCTGATTGTGGATGCTGAAAAAGGGGCTTACCCTAACTGGACCGTGGAACACACTCTAAAATACAAAACGAAAAGTGCTAATTCTGATCTTAGTTCTGATTCCAATTTCGACTCCGAGTCGACTCAGTCCGAGTCAAGCTTTTCATCCTTTGAAAATACTAAGTCTAGTGAGGAAAACCTGGTCAAAGTACCAAGGCATAGCATTTACTTTGAGTTCGACTCTGAAATGTCTTTTGATAAATTTAGCAATGAGAAGGAAGATTTAGAGTATTTTACTTTGCCTATGATCAATTGTGTGGATTCCGACAAACCAAATTTTGAGGAAGAGATTCCAAAAGAAATTCTAGAATTCATCGAGAAAGAAGAGGAAAGGCACGCTAAACCTTTTTCTGAGGAAATAATCACAGCAAACATAGGCTCCGCAAACGAGCCCAAAATGGTTAAAATTGGTGCCACACTATCCCCTCAAGAAAGTGAAAAACTAATCTTTTTGCTAAAAGAATACAAAGATGTTTTTGCCTGGTCTTACGAGGACATGCCTGGAATAGACCCTGAAATTGTTCAACATAAAATTCCTCTTCATTCTGATGCAAAACCAGTTAAGCAAAAACTGAGACGTATGCGCCCTGATTGGGTCCTAAAGATAAAAGAAGAAGTCACTAAGCAAATCAACGCCGGATTTCTCATAGTCACCGAATATCCACAATGGGTAGCAAACATCGTTCCCGTACCAAAGAAAACTGGAGGAATCAGGGTGTGCGTAGATTTCCGAGATCTCAACAAAGCCAATCCGAAAGATGACTTCCCATTACCTCACATAGACGAGCTAGGGGATAACACCGCAGGCCATGCGTTGCTATCCTTCATGGATGGATTTTCTGGATATAACCAAATCCTTATGTCTCCCGAGGATAGAGAGAAAACTACCTTCACTACGCCTTGGGGAACTTACTGTTACCGAGTAATGCCGTTTGGGTTGAAGAATGCTGGAGCCACTTACCAGAGGATGGCCACAACACTGCTGCACGACATGATGCACAAAGAGGTCGAGGTGTATGTCGACGATATGATAGTCAAATCAAAGGAAAGGGAAGGACACTATGGAGCACTCCAAAAGTTCTTTGAGAGGATTAGGAATTATAACTACGTCTTAACCCTCAAAAATGCACTTTTGGGGTAACAACTGGAAAGATGTTGTGATTCCTCATCACTCAACGAGGAATCGAGGTAGACCCTTCCAAGATACAGGCTATCATGGAGATATCACCACCTAGGACAGAGAAGGAAGTAAGGAGCTTCTTAGGGAAGGTACAGTTCATCAGCAGGTTCATTTCCAAGCTCACAACCACCTGTGAACCTCTTTTCGGATTTTGAATGGAGCCAAGACTGTCAGCAAGCATTCGAGGCAATCAAGGAATATCTTCAGAATCCACCTGTGCTATCGCCACCCATCCCTGGGAAGCCATTGATTCTGTATCTCTCAGTTACAGACACGTCCATGGGATGCATGCTAGCACAAGAAAACGACGCCAAAGTAGAGTGCGCCATATACTACCTCAGCAAGAAAATGATGGATTATGAGACAAGGTACACTCCCCTCGAGAAAACCTGTTGGGGGCTAGTATGGGCCACAAAGAAACTGAGGCACTACCTGTTAGCACATCCGGTGGTGCTGGTCTCTCGTTTAGACCCAATCAAGTATCTTTTCGAAAAGCCAGCACTTATCGGAAAGCTAGCTAGGTGGTTATTGCTGCTAGCGGAGTTCGACCTCAAATACATGACGAGGAAATCGGTAAAAGGAAGAGCTGTGGCAGAATTCTTGGCGGATCACCCTGTGACAGAGGCCGAGGCAGAGGACTTCATGTTCCCCGACGAGGATATCTTATGTCTCTTAGACGACACCTGGCAACTTTACTTTGATGGAGCATCAAACCAATGTGGATATGGCATAGGGGTATTGCTAGTTTCCCCAAATGACTCTCACATCCCTTTGTCATATAAGCTAAGGTTTGAAGTCACTAACAACCAAGCTGAATATGAGGCTTGTATTGCTGGAATGGAGGCAGCCCTGGAGCTAGGAGCAAAAAGGGTAGAGGTCACTGGGGATTCAAACCTGGTGGTATCTCAAGCAAGAGGAGACTGGAAAGTTAAGGAGGATACACTGAAGCTATATCACTCTGTGCTGGAAAATCTAATTCCACAGTTCGATTCTGTTATCTTCACACACACTCCTCGAGTGAGCAATAGATTTGCAGATGCACTGGCAACACTAGCGTCTATGGTCGAAATACCCCTGGGGTTCACAATGCGGCCTCTCATGATTGAACAAAAGGTTAAACCAGCATGTGAGTGTACCTTTACCGAGGAAGGTGAAGACGATGGCAAGCCATGGTACGAGGACGTGAAGGAATTCCTGGAAAAAGGAGAATACCCATCCGAAGCCACCTCAAAGGACAAAACGGCTCTGCGGAAGTTTGCCGCCCGATTTATAATCTGTGGAGGAGCATTGTATCGAAGGGCACACTTGGGCCAAGTCAACTTTGCGTCACAACGGAGGACAGCCGCAAGGTAATGGAGGAAATACATGAAGGAATTTGTGGGCCGCACATGAATGGGGCAACAATGGCAAAGAAGATCCTACGACAGGGATATTATTGGACTACAATGGAGGCCGACTGCGCTGATTATGTCCGTCGATGTTACAAATGCCAAACTCACGCCGATCGTATGCGTATTCCCCCTACAGAATTATACAGCATGACATCCCCCTGGCCATTCTCCACTTGGGGGATAGACGTCATTGGAAGTATAAATCCAAAGGGAAAATACAAACATCAGTTCATCCTAGTGGCTATCGACTACTTCACCAAATGGGTAGAGGCAGCCTCTTATGCTACTCTCAAAGCTACTCATGTGGCCAAATTCATTCGCACTAATATCATCTATCGATATGGTGTACCTCACGAGTTTGTCTGTGATAATGGATCGCACTTCAAGGGGGCAACAAAGAAGCTTTTCGCCGAATTTGGGATACAAAATCATCGGTCATCTACTTACCGACCTCAAGCTAATGGAGCAGTTGAAGCTGCAAACAAGAATGTCAAGAGGATTCTGCGGAAGACTACCGACACTTACACAGACTGGCCAGAAATGCTACCTCTGGCGTTATGGGGATATCGAACAACTGAAAGGACTTCAACTGGGGCCACTCCCTACTCTCTGGTCTATGGAATGGAGGCTGTCTTGCCTATCGAATTGGAATTACCGTCGTTAAGGGTTCTAGCTGAGACTGGAATGATCGAAGAAGACTGGGTTCAAAACCGCTACGACAAGATGGCACTACTAGACGAGAGGAGACTGAGGGCTTTATACCATGTACAAGGGTATCAACGCCGCATTGCACGAGCGTTCAACAAAAAGGTGAAACCTAGGGACGTCAAGGTAGGAGACATGGTGCTCAAAGCGATTCGTCGCCACGTCTCGGACCCAAGGGGCAAGTTTAGACCAAACTGGGGAGGCCCCTACCTTATCAAACGCATACTTTCTGGAGGAGCAGCATACATTGCAGACTTAGATGGAATGGAATTCGCAACGCCAGTCAACATTGACAAGCTAAGGAAGTATTACCCATGAGAGATGCTCGTTGGACCGAAAACCACAAGGGTGGGCGGATCCAAGCAAAAATTAGAGCAGCCTGCTAGGTCGAAAACCCGCAAGGGCGGCTTAGGCAAAAACTAAGGCATAAACAAAACGCTCACTAGACCGAAAACCCGCAAGGGCGGTTTTAGGTAAAATTTAGAGCACAAAAGGAGAGGAAAATACCCGAGTGGACCCTAACTAAAAACAAAACGAATCCCCTTTGTTGGAACTACGTTTATGGCCTGATTCCCTCCATGGGATACGTAGGCAATCTCCAAAGTTTGAGATTCGGCCACTGCTATCATCATCACTTCCAAAATTTCTAGGTCTATCCTAAAAGCATGTTCGCTATCAAATCATGGCAATAACATCTTCAGATAAAACGACCAAATGTTTTATTATTTCCAAACAAAAAAGGAAAAAGCAAACCTAAGCAATTCTTAATCCATGAAAGCTAGAATCAAACAAACATCTTTTGAAAAACATAAGCAAAGCGTCAATCTCTAGGTCTTCCTTCTCTTTGCACTACTGTCCTTCAAAAGGTTTTTCTTCAACCAGCGTTTATAAGAACCCGATAGCTTGACAACGAAGTTCCCAGCAACCTCCTGCATCACTCTATTTGGCCAAAGACGCAGCATGTTGCGACGGAAGTTGGCATCATGAATCTTAGAGATGGTGTACTCAGGGTCACCCATGCTTGCAGTTTGTTCAGCCCCAAATTGCCTTTGAAAGCGAGCAGGAAAGTAGAAAACGACTCGAGTAATACCAATTACTGCTACACCAAAATGGTTCATGGTACTCGCAGTCATACTCTCAATACCATACCAGGGGCAAACCTATTGAATCCAATCACCCCTGCAGGTCCTCATCCATGCTTCCCAAGCAGCCTCAGTTGGGAATTGCTTAATCATATGACGCTCCGTACATTGGTCTGGATTGTAAGGAAGTCGCTCCGGCACATCCCACACTTTTAGCTTCTCAAACAACCATACCTGGAGAAAAAGGGAAAATTGTGAGTTGAGAGAACACGTGAGTCAAAACAAGAAAGTGATGAGTGAAAAGATAAACTTGACAAAAGAAACAAATAAAAGAGCGAACCTGCAATAGCAAAGGACTGCCTGAGAATTGAGCTGTAGGGCTGCTCTTCATCACATCTAGACCCATCAAGGTCTCTGCCAACACTAAACCAGCAAAACCCACACGGTTTCCAATTTGCTGAGCAAGGTTAAGCAATATAGGATCGGCATGACCAGAGGAAGGGCCAAGCAAGTAGTAATGGAGGAGACAAATGCACAATGCATGAAAGCACGACTTCTGTAAGGAAACTTGGCGATGGGCCTCAGCTGTGCCAAAACGCTGAATAAGTTGCAGAATCTCTAGCCTTCCTTTCACCAGGAAGAATTTAACTTCATGTTTCTGAACTTGGAGTAAATCTTTCAGGAGATCACCCCGGTTGAACAAGGGATTAGGAGCAACAAAACCTTCCCTGTCTGAATGGCCCATAATGGCCGCAAATTCCTCGACAGTAGGACACAATTCCTCTCTCTTAAAGCGGAAGACGTGAAAATCAGGGTCCCACAAACTAGCGGCTGCCCTAAGGAAAGCAAAATTCATGGGAATGTGACGAAGGGAAAAGAGGAAATCCATGCCAAAGGACTTAAAGTGCAGACGGTCAAGGCCATTAAAGGAATCTAGCCACTGATCAAGGATTGGTTGTGCCATATGCAAAGGAATGGCTTGGTTTTTGCATTCCAGATCACCACTTCCAGTGGTTAGTCATGCCTTTTGGATTAAAAACAGCTCCATCTTTATTTCAAAAGGCCATGATTCGGATATTTGCTCCCATTCTCTCATCAGCCCTTGTTTACATTGATGACATCCTACTCTTTTCTCCAGATATTGAGTCTCATGTCCTCTTACTACAAGCCTTCCATTCCCTGATTCAAACCCATGGTATCATGCTCTCAGAGAAAAAGATGCTCCTTGCTCAACCAGAAATTGATTTTTTAGGGATGCATATCTCTAGAGGAAAGCTTCGCTTGGTTATCAATTACCAGCCTCTCAATCATTTTCTGCAGGATAACAAGTTCCCTCTTCCTCGGCGAAGTGTTCTTTTTGCAAACTTGCCCAAAGCTCAAATTTTCTCAAAATTTGATTTGAAAGCAGGTTTCTGGAAACCCATACCAGTTATCGCTTTCTTTGATACTGGTGCAGCAGCCTCTATCCTCAACCCAGCAATCCTCCCCAGGTCCTACTGGCAGTCATGTTTCAGACCCTTCACAGCAGCCAATGGAGAAACTTTTATCATTACTCTCATCAGTAAGCCTATTATCATTCAACTTTTTCCTGGATACACCATAAAACACCAAGTCTATGGTTCTGACCTCCCAGGGAAAGATCTATTGTTAGGCTTTGATATTCTCCAAAATCTCAGCAAAATCTCTTGGCTCAAAAAAGGCTTGAAATACAAAAACTACCTGTTACCCTGGACAACCCAACCAAATCTCTTTTCCCTAGAAAATTTCTCCTCCATCAAAGAAGCCATAATTCAAACCTCTTGTGCTGAATCCCATTCCCAGTTCCTTACCAAATGTTCCAACCCACTTTGGAAAAACCCAGATTTCTTCATTTCTCTTCCCTTTAAGAAAAATGAAGACATTAATCCCACCAAAGCTACCCATCATGGAATGAACCCAGAACACCACCAGCTTGCTCTCCAAGAGCTTCAACAGCTCCAATCAGAAGGATTGATTGAGCCCACTACCTCTCAGTGGGCATGTGAAGCATTTTATGTTAACAAAAGAACAGAGCAGATAAGAGGAAAGCTTCGCTTGGTTATCAATTACCAGCCTCTCAATCATTTTCTGCAGGATAACAAGTTCCCTCTTCCTCGGCGAAGTGTTCTGATTGAACACCGCATGAGCCAAATAGACCAACACTGCTGATCTATTGAAACAGACACTGATAGTATATACATCTACTAAATACCGGAACTGTAATCTTTACCTTTTATCCTAATTTCAACATGCCACTAGCAGATCCTCATCTGCTATCAGCTTTAAAGGTCCAAGTTCAAATTGGTGGTGCCTCCCAAGTCTCCACTACATATGCTGCAACCCTCCACTACCAAATGGCCTATCGTCTCCAAAACCATGCCTTTGACATGTCCTTACCCTCTTCCACAGATGAAGCCCTTTTCCTAACCGTCAATGCACCTCACCAAGCTTCTTGTGTCCATGTCCCACGACAAATTTCTCGCCCTGAGCTTCTCAAGCTTCTCCCAGAAACTTGGGTTACAGCTTACGAGAAAAATCAGCAAAAACCTATTCCTGTCCAGACTTCAAACCCACTTTTCATGTCGAAACCTGATGGTACCGTGGAAATTTCTTTCCCAAAAGAAGACTCTGCTTCCTCTCCCACTCATCCTGTTATCTTTCCGTCAAGGATTGATATGTTTGTAGATGGCTCTAGACCCGGACCTCCAATTAAATATTTCCAATCTAGTGGTCTCCCAGTCTTCTATTTCAAAAATCCAGAAACAGGTCATTGTTATTTTGACTTCTGTGATTGTGATGACTGTTTGGAAGCTAATTTTCTAGAAGATGACGAGGACTTTGAAGAACCATGTCCCATATGTCCTTCGTTACCTCCCACTCCTTGTAAATCTCCACCTTCTCCTCAACCTCCACCTAAAAATGACCCGTCGGCACAACCCAGTGGATGTTTTATGTTCACTGAAGCAGATTTCCCTCCTTTGGATTTTCATAATCCTCAGGAAAGAACCACCCACCGTCATAAAATTCCAGACTCAGCTACTATTCTTCCTGATGGTAGCATCAAAGCAGTATCAGCAGCAGAAGCAGCGATAAATTGGCAGTCAGCAAACTCTCTGGCACAAAACAATCAGCATCTTCAAGATCATCATCAATGAGAGCCAAAGAGCTCACCATCTTGTCTCTTGCTGCGCTGACAATGCTATCGGGTTCGTAGAACGCGTACTTATAGGACTAGGTCGACTCTTAGTTCGAATCGGAATCGGATTCTTAATCCTCGAAAATTTAGTCGGTCTCTCGGCCGGCACTTCGATAAGACGGCCGTGGGATCAATCCACCGGCCCGTAGATAATAGGGTTGACCTGCAAGTCAAACCCAGGCAAGCCAAACAATCCTTCGGCCGCCAGATCGAAGCTTCGGCCGTGTAATC
Organism: Rhododendron griersonianum; assembly: GCA_018127125.1. NCBI lineage: Eukaryota > Viridiplantae > Streptophyta > Magnoliopsida > Ericales > Ericaceae > Rhododendron > Rhododendron griersonianum. Next base: position 27,595,620 of record CM030792.1, on the reverse strand, counting down.
ACTAGCTCGGCCGCCAGAACGGCTATTTTACAGACTGTTCCCACGGTTCAGTTCGTTTCATTGGATTAACGGAAATATCACACATAAACAAACGTAAAGAACAGCATATACAATCACAATCGCAGAGCAAAAGGTTTTTGTTTCATATATCGAAAGCTTTTTACATCACAAGGTGGATCATTCCACATTTCCTAAAACAAACTATACATCGATTTCCTGTCAAACTAACCTATGCAGGAAAAGAAACGAAAAGAGGAAGCAGAAGAGGATGTCAAACCCTCTGGTGGTCCGAACACCAGAGACCAGCTGCAAAAAGAAGAGGACGCCCCTGGGGCGATGTATACCAAAGGAGTACTACGGTGCAGAAGGGACACCACATGGCTCAAAAGAATCACCACATGGCCCAGAAAAACCACCACACCGCGTACCACCGCCACACCAGGAGCTCCGTGTCATGGAAACAAGTCACCCATGCGAGGGCCCCTAATCAAGCGTACCCATGCGAGGATCCATGATCAAGCGTCAAGACAGGACCAAAAGCGAACGCGGCCTCCCTCCGCGCACGCTAGCCACGTCAGCATATCACCCACGGCCCGGAGCTGTCGGAAATAAGGAAAAGTGAAAAGGGGGAGGGTCTTCGGTCGAAGCCTCGGACGGAAGGAACGGAGAGGGAAGAAAGAAAAGTGAAACGAACGGTTGAAGCCGTGGCCTTTTGTAGGCCCCTGGAAATGAATCAATTAAGCGGCCGAGACATGCATCCTTCGGCCGAGACATCAATCCTTCGGCCGAGAGATCGGTCTCCTGGCCCCTTAATCAAATTCCCTCAGCAACAGCAGATCATGCTCAGTGCACCAATTCAAGCCACTACAGAATCCTCAACCAACCAAGTAGCCCTGGGGGCATCCCCAGGCCAACAAAATATGATCAAGACTAGCCTTGGGGGCATGCCCAAGCATCGAAGATCTCTCTCCACAAACTGCTGGCCAGCAAAACAAGACACTCATCAGCCCTGAGCTCAAAACTTCAGCGGCTCCAAGCCCATTATTGGCAGGCTCTACGCCCATATCAATTCATCCAGCGACTCTACACCTTCAACTTAACGGCTCTACTATCCTGACAGGCTCAAAGCCCATCATCTCTACGCAACTCAGTGGCTCTAAGCCCCAACCTACCAATTCAGCAGCCCCGTGCCCATCATCTCTAACACAACTCAGCGGCTCTACGCCCGCCATTTCATCAACCCGGCTCGAAGCCTATGTCTACTATCTCGGCTCTATGCTCGCTATCACGGTAATAGGCTCTACGCCTTCGCCTATCAACTCGCGGCTCAAGCCCTTACTCCAACAGCTCTACGCCTGTATTCACTCACTCGGCGGCTCTAAGCCCTCAACACAACAGCAGCTCTACGCTCGTTATCTCACCAAAGCGGCTCAAGCCCATTTTGCCTCTACAGGCTCAAAGCCTTTATCACCCAGTGCTCGAAGCCCTTTATCATAGCGGCTCTACGCCCGTATCAATTCAGCGGCCCTGTGCCCATCGTCTCTACACAACTCAGCGGCTCCAAGACCGCTATCTCAAGGCTCAAAGCCGTAAACAAGCAATCCCAGCTCGAAGCCCTTTATCTCGGCAGCTCTATGCTCGCTATCACGGCAATAGGCTCTACGCTGTTATCACAAACTCAAGCGGCTCAAGGCCTACTATCACCCGGCTCAAAGCCGTGAACAAGCAATCTCGGCTCGATGCCCATTATCGACTTGGCTCTACGCCCATATACACTCATTCGGCAGCTCTACGCTCGCCACAACTCACCGGCTCTAAGCCCACTATCTCAAGCTCAAGCCGTAAACAAGCAACAGCTCTAAGCCGCCCCAACAATCAAGACATCTATTCTCAGGCTCTACGCCTGAATGCTTAAAAATCTAACATTTTTGAATGCTCAAGCTCTACGCTTGGATGCCCAACCACTGTGTACTGGATGCTCAAGTCATATACTTGAATGCTCAAGCTCTACGCTTGGATGCCCAACCACTGCGTACTGGACGCTCAAAGCCTGTACTGTGAATGCTCGGAGTCTGCCGACCGAAGGCTCGAGCTCTCCGCTCGAATGCTCAAGTCCCGAACTTGATAGAAGCTCTAAGCTTAAAACAAACACACACGCACGGGCCCGTGCACATTTGCATTTATCACATCGAGTCTGCATCATCGTATCTGTTCACATCTAACAAACAAAGCATTGCACATATACACTCTGCATATCCCTCATGAAACAGGTCAACCCTGCAATCAACCGGCTCTATGCCTCGGTTTTATTGATCGGCCCAACGCCTCGATCCATTGGCTCCGCGTCAACACCTATGATGAGAAAGCTCCGTGCACAGACCATCAGAATGCAACCAGCTCTATGCTTCGGTTCATATCACGTCAAGCTCTAAGCTCCGACAACTCGGGCCCTCGCCTCAGGATTGCAACAGGCTCCACGCCTCAATCTAATCACCTCAGGCTCCACGCCTCAAGCTCCGTGCTTCGATTCCATCAAGCTCTAAGCTTACCTCAGGCCTCCGCCTCATAAACCACAACAGGCTCCACACCTCAAATCTAATCACTTCAGGCTCTCGCCTTATGATCAACACCAGCTCCGTGCTTCGGTTCTATCAGTCACCTCAGGCTCTCGCCTTATGATCAACACCAGCTCCGTGCTTCGGTCCTATCAGTCACTTCAGGCTCTCGCCTTATGATCAGCACCAGCTCCGCGCTTCGGTCTTATCAATCCAATCCCCTCAGGCCTTCGCCTTAAGATTGCAACAGGCTCCACGCCTTGACTCCATCACTCCCCAGGCTCTCGCCTCATGACTACAACCGGCTCCGTGCCTCGGTCCCCTCATCGCCAAAGCTCCGTGCTCCAGCTACTGGCCCTGCGCCTCCCCTACATCTCAAAAACAAACCGGCATCCAACTCATCCCCAGCAGATGGTTTGGATTCCACCCCATTACATCAATTCCTTCCAGCTCATTCGCAAGGATAGGCTACTCTACCGAGCTCCTTTCAGTCAAAGTAAGGATGATCAAGAAAAGCAAACGCACCTGCAGTGTACTGATCTACCCCAAAATAACTAAGGAAGCTCTCCGCAAAAACTCCCCAGGTAGCCGCGCGCTCCTTCAACTATCTTCCGCCAAAACCCTGGCTCAGTCTAGGTACGTCACACTACGGCTTTTAAAGCCCTAAGGTACGTCTTCTGTCCCTAACCCTCCAAACTTTTTACTTTTCTTTATTGCCCGAACTACGGTTGGTCTGAATTTCCCTTGTGGAATACGTAGGCAGCCTCCCGGCCCGACCATAACAAAACCTTTTTCGAAAACCCCTTGGAATAGTGGTTGGACCAAATTGAGTTGTTTTTTACAGCTTTGACTCTTACTCAAACATGTCTCGCGATCCGTCTGAGTTCAGTCAAAGAGGGGCATCTGTAGACACCCCAATTTGGCCTAACAATTATTTCAAGTCCCACCTTGGGACAATCCCGATGATGATGTAGGTTGAGAAAAATAGATAGTACCTAAAACAGCACTGAATCTCCTTCCTTCACGTGCTGCCCAACCGGAACCCTAATACCTTCGCCTGAACCCTAATCTGTAAAACAGACAAGGGGTGAGCGCACCTTTGCCTCTCGTGGCAAAGGCCCTCCGATGCCTAAGTTAGTATCTCGTACTGTATCAAAACCCTAAATTCAGTAGGAAAGTGTGGAATGAATGCAACTTATTGCGTACCTTTTTCTTCTAGGTTTACCTTGTATTTATAGATATCCACTTACTTGCTCTTCAAGCATCCTCATCGCCCCAGGTCTCCTACTTCGTATAGGAAACCTGGCTCTTCTGGGAATCTCTTACCCAATCAACTGAGACCCCTTACTTATAGGGTCTTTAAATTAGAGGGGTTCGTCCCATAATAGGACTGCCCCTTAACTTATCTTTACCGTATACTGGGCTCCTCTTTCAGAACACTCCTATCGCCTTATCTCTTAATACATTGTTTCATCAGATGATTCTATCTGTTCGGCATATGCCCCTACCGAACAGACTGCACAAGTACATGACTTCTCATGTCACCGGCCCACCTAGGCCGAACAAACTGTACCAGTTAATGACTTCTCATGTCACTGGCTTATCCCAGCCGAACAGATCGTCTAATCTGGTGCCTCCTCGTAGCACTGGACCTTACCGCCGCCGTCCACCTTATATGGGCCCCCATATCACTTTCCTCATTACACTTTATCAAGAACACCACGTGTTCGGCAACTATTTGCACCTGTTCGGGAACACCTCCCTACAATTGCTCCCCAGCTTTTGCTTATCACCTATTTTTCGAAGGTGATGAGTAAAGCTCAAAGAACGAACTTGAGGCCGAACAGATCAGATCCCGTGCAGATATAGTCATTGGGTTCCCATCGATGTCTTTTGGTGGTTTAGTCATAATTTCTTGGAAATAATGACTCCACGTGGCGTATTTCGTACACCTCGCTTTAAATTTGAACTAACGTTTGGTGTAACGGTGTTTAGAACTTTGTTCTCGTTGATTCCTTTTCCGTTATCTCTCATATAACGGTTGTGAGGGGAGACGGTTCACCTCCGTCTCCTCGCTTTAATCCCAAGAAGGGATCTTTTTGGGTTTTCCACCCAAAGTTTCAAACAGCGTCCGTCTTCTCTCTCTGAAACCAGAAAAGAACTGTTCATCTTCAGTCCGCCATCGCCGCCGTCTGCGAAATCGATTTCATTCCTGTAAGACCTCTTATTCTTATCTTCTGTTTTTATTTCGTCTCGAGACTTCGTTCTCAGTCTCCTCTTCGTCTAGGGTTTCGATCCCATTTCCAGATTTCATTCTGTCTCAGTTTTCTGTGATTCATCCATGGCGGATGAAGCTGATAGTGGCGTTAAGCCGGGAAAATTCCGAAAACTCTGCGAGACACCCGCTGCAATGGCGGCGTTTAGGACTAAGTACAATATTCCAGAAACCGTTGGTTTAGAACTCGCCCCTCTAGGTGCGACTAGAAATGCCTGTAAATGGGATAGAACATGTATCCCAATCGTAGCAATTGTCGAGGGTGGAGTTCGTTTCCCCCTCGATCCACTACTTCGTCGTGTTCTTAATTGGTACCGACTCAACCCCATGCAAGTATCCACCAATTTTTTCAGATTGGTTATGGGAGTCGTAGCTTTGAACAAAATCTTAGGGACCAATATAGGAATCTGGGAAATCCAGTGGTGGTATAGCATTGTATTGAATCGAGAATACAATACTTACTACCTTAAAGTGAGAAAAGCAGAGAAGCGTTTCGTGCTTAACCTGCCAGACTCTGCTCGGGACCACGAGATGGACTTCCTCTACATTACTGGAGCTTTCGAGCCCATGGGGGAAGATGGCCAGGTGGTGGGTGTCCACGTCCCCCACGAATGGGGTTTCCCACGTACGCCTCTGCTTTCTATTCTTTTAAGTTTAATCACTTTTTCCTCTTACATCGAAGTTCCTCACTGAGAGTTCCATTTTTTGTTGTTTCAACCGAAAATGCTAATAGACGCCCGAGGAGGGAACCAAGCTATATTCGAGAAGGGGAGATCAACACAGTTTTAAGATACAAAGGTGTTGTAGGTACACGCACTGCTGGACGAGGGCGTGATGCAAATGTCTTATTAGGCTACGATCCAGCCTACAGGGGGTTCATTGATAGGAGACTTGCGAACCCAAGCACCAGCGGTGCATCAACCTCGACTGCACCCCCACCTAGGAGTTCGAGGCCAGGTGCTGGAGTAATAGTCGCCGCCAGGAGAGGTTCCAATCTCTGAAGGGGTCCCTCTTCCTCGTTTAAATCTAAGAAGATCTTCTCGTCATCAGGAGCCCATTCAGCAACAGCCCGAGCAATTAGTTTTTCAACAAGACACCAGTCAATCATCCTCGGCAGGATACTCTCCGTCCCCACCAGTTTCAGGTACCATGTCTCATCAACCTCTTAATCTCAGCACCTTACTTACCATCTCTCCCCGGGGACGCGGTGCCCCGGTCAGGGTGGCCTCTACTGGCCTTGCCCCCCCTGCACCTCGACGCTCCAGAGGGCCAGGACCTCGATCGTCCTCCTCTCCTCAGGGACAAGATGGTTGCCAAGAGGCTTCTGATACCCATCGGGACAAACGCCTAAGGCATCAAGAAGCTGGTGCTTCGGACACACAAACCCCTATACCAACCCTGGAGACTCCTTCATCGGTTACCCAGGTTGTTCATGAGGCTTGGGCCCCTCGACTCGTGAGGGGGGACCGTCCAGTAAATGTTAGGGATAGTGCGAGCTCTTCGGAAACCGCATTGGCCCTTGCTCAAAGTCTGCTGCTTCCCGTGGATATGCAGAAGGAGTCCTCATCTACTTCTGATCGGCTTGTCTCCACTGGTCTTGTTAGCGGAATCAAGGTAATTCTCATTTATCTTTTCCACCTCTTGTTGCACCGTATTCGAGGTACATGATTTCTTTACCAGCATATTTAAAGAACTTGTTGGTTTGTCTTTCTAGTTTATCCAAAAGATGGTCACCCTGGGACAAAGGTTCCAGGAAGCAGACGCTGAAAGAATCAGACTGATGAACGAGAATACTCGTCTGATTCGATCAGTCACAAGGGTGGAAAGGGAGAGAGATAAAGCGAAGCTGGATTCTGATGAGATGAACGGGAAACTGGGTGCTGCTGAAGAAAACCTTCGCCAAGCGCTGTCTGAAATTGATAGCACCAAAAAGATAGCATATGATGACGGTTTTAAGAAAGGGTTTGATGCTGCTACAGCAAGTTATGTGGAGCAGATGCCTGGTATCCAGGATCACATCTGGGCTGCTGGATGGGAGGCGTGCTTGATTAAGATCAAGGCCCCTGATGATTGCACCCTTTGGGTTGACAATGATTTGCCTAGCAGACGCGCCCAGCCATCTCATGGCTCCGTGGAGCCTGCTCTTGATGATATTGAAGAGCAAATTGACGATTTTGCTGATGCGGATGAAGAGATAGAGATGGAGACACAGGCTGCCCATCTTGGATCCCAAGAAGCCCATGATGAACAGCCAACCATAGAGGGAGCCGCTGTGGAGACCGTCAACCTGGAAGAACAACCATTTGGAGATAGTAATGCTCCTGTTGATCCGAGCAACACTGCGCCTGAGGTCCAGAATCTGGACTAACTTGGTAAGCCTCGGCCTGTTCCCCTGACCACTTAGTAAAATTTTTGCTGGTCCTGCGTGACCACAATCTTTAGTCCTGCGTGGAATCAGTACTCTTTTGAATACTTTTAACACTGGTATTTTGGCCCTTCGTGGCAGTACATTGGTTTGCTCGGCCTTTTCGTGGCCTTTTTGATTTTGCAGGGGCCCTTCGTGGCCAAGCGTTTTTTATGCTAAGTCTTTCATACTTAGTTATTTGACATGCCTATCAAGTGTGTTCATACTTGATCATCGATCTAAGTGTGCATCCCAATTTTTCATAGGAATGTTTCTAAGTCTGTTTTGCATATCTGCGTATGTTCCCCAAATTTCACGTACTTGGACAGATTTCTAAGTGTACTCATACTTAGCTATTTCTAAGTTTTTCGTACTTATTGATTTTTTCATACAATATTCGTTTGTATGCTGTAAGGTATTTCGTACCTGTCCTAGTTTTTCGTACTAGGATATTTTAATGTAAACAAATATCTCGTACTTTTAAGTTTCTCGTACTCAGCCGTTGATGCAAACAAGTATTTCGTACTTTAGATAATCTAATTTTTCATACGTACGTTTTAAGGCGTTCATGCCAATCACATGCTCCCCAATACGAAGGAGGGTCAATTTGACCGTTATTCGGATTCATCAATCAAGAAAGAACTATATACTTTTCACAAAAACTATTTCTTTTATTTCTCAAACTTAAGGAGTTGTTACGCGTAGACCTTGCAACTAAAAGGAGAAAACGATGGAATTTTCTTCGTAATCCCCGCAAAATAACAAAATTCTAAAACAGAATTCGAAAAACAAAGGAATTATCTTCGTAATTCCCACACAGTAACATAATCCTAAAACAGAATTAAAAAGCAAAAAAGTCTTTTAAACAGAGAACTTCCTCAAATTGTGGACATTCCAAGGCCTTGGTACCGGGTTCCCGTCCAGGTCAGCCAATCTATAAGCCCCAATGCCCGCAATTTCTGTTACTCGATACGGTCCTTCCCAATTTGCTCCAAGCTTTCCCTCATTAGCCACTTTGGTGTTGCCAAGCACTTTTCGAAGCACAAGGTCTCCAATGCCAAATTCTCGAGGGTGGACGTGTTTATTGTAGCCTTTCGTTAGCTGTTCCTGATATGAGGCCAAATGGATCAAGGCCCTTTCCCTCCTCTCTTCGGCCAGATCAAGCGCAATTTCTAGAGCCCTGTCATTACCCCCACTTTCAACCAATGCAGTCCTATTGGTTGGAAGTCCAATTTCCAGGGGTATGACTGCTTCTGTACCATATGCCAACGAATAGGGAGTCTCTCCCGTAGATCTCCTAGGTGTTGTTCGGTGGGCCCACAGGACCAGGGGCAGTTCATCAGGCCATTTGCCTTTTGCCTTGTCCAGCCTCTTCTTGATTCCATCAAGAATTGTTTTGTTGGAAGCTTCTGCTTGCCCATTGCTCTGAGGGTAGGCAGGGGTTGAGTAATAGTTCCTTATCCCATATTGGGAACAAAAAGTTTTGAACTTTTTCTGGAACTGTGCCCCATTATCTGTAATCAAAGAGTAAGGGACCCCAAATTGAGTGATAATGCTTTTCCACACAAACCTTTCTATCATAGGTTCAGTGATCTTGGCCAAAGGTTCTGCCTCAATCTACTTGGTGAAGTAATCAGTGGCCACCAACAAGAACTTCCGATTTCCTGTTGCTTTGTGCAGTGGACCCACGATGTCCATACCCCACTGGGCAAATGGCCAAGGGCTAGTTAATGGCACCAAATCTTCGGCTGGTGTCTTTATCATGGGTGAGAATTTTTGGCACTTCTCACAAATTTTAACATAGACCTTGGCATCTTCCTGCATGTGTGGCCACCAATAACCTTGAGAAATTGCTCGGTGGGCAATGGATTTGCCCCCAGCATGGCTTCCACATGTTCCCTCGTGTATCTCATGTAAGAACTTCTGCACCATTTCGGGATGCACACATAGCAAATATGGCCCAGTGAAGGATTTCTTATATAACTTTCCATCAGGGGATAGCCAAAACCTTGCAGACTTGGTTTTGATTTTGTGTGCTTCCTTTTTATCCGTAGGGAGAGTTTCATCATGTAAAAACTCTACGATTGGATCCATCCAACTTGGTCCTTGGTTCAAGTCCAGGATCAAATACATACTTCTTCCGATGCTCGGCTCGGCCAAGTAGCCAACTGCTACCTTTCGCTTGAGCTCAGTTGGGACAGCTGCAGCCAGCCAAGCCAAGGAATCTGCATGAGAATTCTGTCCGGAGCTTATCTGTTCTATACACACCCTTTCGAAGGTATCAAGTAGACTTTTGGCTGCCTCCACGTAGGCTGCCATCTTCTCATTTCGAGCTTCATACTCGCCGGACAGTTGGTTTACGATCAATTGTGAATCACAATAAACTCTGATTCTCTTAACCTTCAGAGTTTTTGCACTGTTTAATCCTACCAGGAGAGCCTCGTACTCTGCTACATTATTCGATGCACTGAATCCTAGCCGAACAGATTGCTCAATCATAACCCCTCCGGGAGGGAACAAAACAATTCCAATGCCTGAACCAGTGTTACAGGCAGATCCATCAACAAATAGTTTCCATTCCAAAGGGTCCTGTTCGGCAGGTGCCTTACCCTTTCTTTTTGAAGGTTCAACCTTTTGCTCCTGTCTCGAAGGAGGCTGAGGCGCTACAGTGGGTGAAAATTCTGCCACAAAATCAGCCAACACCTGGCCTTTGATTGCAGTGCGTGGCTGATAGTCAATATCATACTGACTTAACTCAACAGACCAAGTTGAGATTCGTCCAGAGAAATCTGCCTTTCGTAGCAGTGATCTTAAGGGAAACTCAGTATAAACCACAACTTTGTGGCTTTGGAAATAATGGGGCAGCTTTCGTGTTGCTGTTCTTAACGCAAGGACTAGTTTCTCAAGGGGCAGATACCTTGTTTCTGCGTCTAGAAGCGTTTTACTAACATAATAAACTGGGATCTGTTCGGGACCCTTGTCCCTTAATAGAACCGCACTTACAGCATGTTCAGAAACTGCCAGATACAAAACCAAAATCTCACCTGGGTCTGGAGTTGACAAGAGAGGAGCTTGAGCCAAATACTTCTTCAAGTCTTTGAATGCCTGCTCACATTCTGCTCCCCATTCGAATCCTTCTCTTTTCTTGAGCAACTGGAAGAAAGGCCTACATTTATCACTTGAACGGCTGATAAACCTGTTTAGGGCCGCAGCCATCCCTGTCAGCCTCTGGACTTCTTTCGTAGTTTTAGGACTTTGGAGCTTTTGTAAGGCCGTTATCTGATCAGGATTTGCCTCGATTCCTCTTAGAGTCACTAGGTGGCCCAGGAATTTCCCAGAGCCAACTCCAAACGCACATTTCGAGGCGTTGAGTTTTAATTTGTACTTCCTCAGAATTCCAAAGGCTTCTTTTAAGTCCTCAATGTGCCCCTGCCTGGTCCTGCTTTTGACTACCATATCGTCTATGTATACTTCCATAGTCTGGCCAAGAAGTTTCCTAAACATGATTGTAGCCAGCCTTTGGTAAGTTGCTCCTGCATTTCTTAGCCCAAAAGGCATAACACTGTAGCAGTACAATCCTCGTGGTGTAATGAAGGAAGTCTTCTCCTGATCAGGCCCAAACATGGCAATCTGATGGTATCCTCGATATGCGTCGAGGAAACTCATTCGTTCATACACAGCAGTGGCGTCAACCCATTGATCAATCCTTGGGAGAGGGAAGCTATCCTTAGGACAAGCTTTATTCAAGTCTGTGAAGTCTACACATACACGCCATTTCCCATTCTTCTTCTTCACAACCACTGTGTTGGACAGCCATTCTGGGTAATACACCTCTCGTATTGCTTTAGCCTCTAGCAAACGGTCCACCTCTTCAATAACAGCATCAACATGCTGTACTGCTGCCCTTCTTTTCTTCTGAATAACGGGCTTGTGCTGCGGGTCGACATTTAGGTGGTGACAGATCACATCTGCATCCACTCCAGGCATCTCCTCTGGTACCCATGCAAACACATCAATATGTTCTTTCAAGAAACCTATCAATTCGGACTCCTCCTCATCCGGTAGTGACTCTCCAATCAGAAAATACCTTTCGGGATCAGTTTCGTTGATCTGTATTTTCTTTAGGCCTTCCACTACTTTGTCTGTTGGATTTCTTCCAACATCTTCAACAGTTGGTTGATCTGCCTCTACTGTATGGACTTGATGGGCCTTCGGAACTTTTTTGATGATTGAAATCAAGCACTGTTGTGCTGATTTTTGGTTCCCTTTTATCTTTTCGATCCCGTGGGACCCTGGGAATTTCACCATCTGGTGATAGGTGGAAGAAACAGCCCTCATCTTGTGTAACCAAGTCCTTCCTATGATTGCATTATAGGAGGATGGTACATCTACAACCAAAAAATCCGTTCTCAGGATCACTGTTCCTGCCCGAACGGGCACTGTCACCTTTCCAAGGGGCCATACTGCACTTGCACCAAATCCAACCAAAGGCGTAATAGACTGTTCTAAATCTGTCTGCTTCAGCCCCAACTTCTTGAATGCATCGTAATACAATACCTCTGTACAGCTCCCAGAATCTACCAGGATTCTCTCAATGTCATATTCCCCAATTCGTAGGGTTATGACTAATGCATCGTTGTGGGGCACCTGGACCTCTTTCAGATCTTCATCTGTAAAGACTATAGCTTCATTGGGCATATCATTCTCTCGCCCCCTTTTGTTTCCCACTCGCATAACATACTGATCATGCTTGACCTGCCTCTGCATCAATCTCACCTCATTCCTCGTATAAGGTGTGGCCAATCCATGTATCATATGGATTACCCCCCTAGGATTCTGCTCGTAATCCAACTCCATTGCTTTCCCTTTATCTTTGGGATCGTCCTGAATAAATTCCTTAAGGTAACCACGAGAGACCAAATCATCGAGATGTTTCTTGTACATCTCACAATCCTCTGTCATATGACCCCAATCCCTGTGGTAACTGCAGTGCTGATTCGTAGCACGTTTTGCCTCCTTATCTCCACCTAGACTTGGGGGCCATTTGAAGAAAGGCTGATTCTTTATTCGATAAAGAATCCGTAAATTGGTTCTTTCCAAACCGTGGTTATCGAAAAGAACGACTTTGGATCAGGCGCCTGTTTTTCCTTGTAGGGCTCTTTCTTAGCCTGCCCGTACTCTTTCCTATAGGTCTTAGGTTCCGGCTTATCAGACTTCTTTGCTGGAGTTTTTGGCTGTTCGGCAACAGCTCTGCCTTCCTCCCGGAGTATGTCATCCTCCATCCTGGCGTGTTGTTCGATACACTCCATTAGCCTGGCCAATGATGACACAGGATGCTTATTCAATGACCGGCGTAACTCTCCCCGAACAGGCAAGCCAGTTTTGAAGGTTGCAATAGCATACTCCTCACTGCAACTGTCTATCTCGTTAAAGGTCTCCCAGTATTTCTTTGCATAATCTCTGATTGGCTCGCCATCATCCTGCTTCATCATTGAGAGACTTTCGAATGTCTTGGGAGCCTTTCTACTGGTTAAGAACCGAGCAGTGAACTCTTCTGCTAACTGTGTCCATCCTCTTATGGATCGGGGTTCCAACTTATGAAACCAAGATAGAGCCACCTTTCCCAAGCTTGAAGGGAACATCTTGCACATGATGGCGTCATCTCCATCATGCATGAACATTGCCTGTTGGTAATGTTGCACATGAGCAACAGGATCTGCACTTGTCTCGTAAAGCACGAACGTCCCGTGCTTCACTCTGCTCGGCAGACGCGCATCCTGTAGCTTTTTTGAAAAGGGCGACGCTGCTATATTACTTAGGGCCCGCCTTGCTGCTTCTCGTGCAGTCATAGACCCATCCTCTCTCTTCTTGGATTCGTGGGTTACTGCCCTGTTCTAATCACTAGTAGGTCTCTCATACCTGTCTCTGGGGTGTTTTCTTATGCCCTCCTCGGGTGAGGAGCTTCTGCTCCTGCTTCTGTAACATGGGGGAGTCTTTTGCTTGCTTGGACTCCTGCTTCTTCTTTTTCGTGAAGAAGCTCTCTTTTTGGGAGGAGTGGGGGTTCTGGATCTGCTCCTCCTCCTTCGTGAAGGGGCCTTTCTGTACCGCACCATGACCAACCCATCTCCCTTGGACCCCCTTTCTGCTAACCCAGAATCCTCGGGATGTTCACGGATCCGCTCTAACTCTCGGATCTCGTGTTCCCTCTTCCGTATTAGTCGAGCATATTCCTCGACTTCCTGCCTCTTTTTATCGAGGATATCCTCGTTGCTGTGCACACTTCTCGAATATGCAACTGATTCCTCCCTGTGATGGGATTTGCTCCTTCTTGTGGAGGTTGTAGCCGTCTTACCCTCCCTATTATTGGAGTTGTTATGGATGGTAAGAGGATCCCTGCTCGTGGTCCTCTTATCATGCCCGCTAGTTGGCTTTCTCGGGGCACCTGGTGGGGACTTATCCCCTCCGTCACCAGCCTGATTTTTGTCGGTAATCGGTGTGACTGGATCTACCTCTACCATGGTCGTTTTTCAAAAGGGAACTCTTTCGTTTCCCACAGACGGCGCCAATTGTAGGTGGAGAAAAATAGATAGTACCTAGAACAACGCTGAATCTCCTTCCTTCACGTGCTGTCCAACCGGAACCCTAATACCTTCGCCTGAACCCTAACCTGTAAAACAGACAAGGGGTGAGCGCACCTTTGCCTCTCGTGGCAAAGGCCCTCCGATGCCTAAGTTAGTATCTCGTACTGTATCAAAACCCTAAATTCAGTAGGAAAGTGTGGAATGAATGCAACTTATTGCGTACCTTTTTCTTCTAGGTTTACCTTGTATTTATAGATATCCACTTACTTGCTCTTCAAGCATCCTCATCGCCCCAGGTCTCCTACTTCGTATAGGAAACCTGGCTCTTCTGGGAATCTCTTACCCAATCAACTGAGACCCCTTACTTATAGGGTCTTTAAATTAGAGGGGTTCGTCCCATAATAGGACTGCCCCTTAACTTATCTTTACCGTATACTGGGCTCCTCTTTCAGAACACTCCTATCGCCTTATCTCTTAATACATTGTTTCATCAGATGATTCTATCTGTTCGGCATATGCCCCTACCGAACAGACTGCACAAGTACATGACTTCTCATGTCACCGGCCCACCTAGGCCGAACAAACTGTACCAGTTAATGACTTCTCATGTCACTGGCTTATCCCAGCCGAACAGATCGTCTAATCTGGTGCCTCCTCGTAGCACTGGACCTTACCGCCGCCGTCCACCTTATATGGGCCCCCATATCACTTTCCTCATTACACTTTATCAAGAACACCACGTGTTCGGCAACTATTTGCACCTGTTCGGGAACACCTCCCTACAGATGAAATGGATACAGTGATTGCTGATTGCTTCCTTGAGGACCTTAGGACTTTCGGTGAGAACTTTGACCACTTAGAGGACCCAATTCAAAGCCATACAGCCTTTCAGACAGAAATACAGAAGCCTAGGAGAATCCATCTGACGGCCGTGACATCAATCTAACGGCCATAACATCAATCCCTCACCCGAGCAACCTGTTGCCAGCAAAATCTCCCTGAGAGATCAATCCCTCGGTCGCGAGATCTATCATTCGGCCGAGACATCCATTCCACGGCCGCGACATCCTTTGCTCGGCCGCCAGATCGACCTTTTTCCAGACTCTCGAACGTTCTGTCAGACGTTTGGTTTGATCCAACTACACTACCTTTCCGATGCGTTCGGGCTACGTTCGGAGATCACGACGTAGAGTTTGAGATGCATTGCAATTGCAATTGCCATCTCGTGATTTGATTGGCCGGAGTGAGTCATCCCTATGCCTATATAAAGGGGCCTTTGGGTTCCGAAATATACACACAGAAATTATCAGACCTACACACTCAATCAAGCCTCAAAGATCTGCCAAAATACTCTCCCAATCCCATACTTCAAAAGCCCTAACCTCCCGAACGAAGCCGTCAATCCGGCGATCAAACCCCGAAGTTCAAACCCTAACCCTAGGGTTCTCGATCAAGCAATCAATCAATCACATTCAAATCCGAGGCAATCAAGCAACTGAGGGATCAAGGTGGTGAGGCCCAACGGCCTCTGGTTTGTTTTACTTATTGCATTTATGGCTAACCGTAGCATTTAAATTATCTGCTAAGCTTTTCTGTCTGGTGTGAGGAAGAACATCGAACGGGGCTTCGATCCCTCGGCCGATAAATAAAACCAGGAGGATCCCTCGGCCGTGAGATCCATTCACCGGCCGCGAGATCCATTCCCCTGGGACAGTTTCATCTGTTTCCTGCTTTTCTGTGCATGCTTCAATTATCGCATTGGCTCACTTTGCTTACTGTTTAAAGGAATAATTAAACAGACTATGTGTTAGGATTAAACAAAGCATTTATACGTCTTATGTTGAATGATTATGGGCCAGTCTCACGGCTGGGCAAAGAGGGGTGCCTAACACCTTCCCCTTATTGTACTTTTGGCTCCCGTATCCAGAATCTCTATCTATTTTCCCAGTTTTAATAAACTGGGTGGCGACTCTATTTGATGATAACCATTATCATGTGGCGACGTTCCTAGCCATGGGAATGTCCATGATTTTGGTTTATGAAGTGAGCAACCAATCGAGCAAACACAATGTGATCAATCTGTATGGCGATGCCCCGTTTGGGAGGTGTCTACAGTTTTTGGCGACTCTGCTGGGGAATATGAGAGCCATAACCAGAAAGTTCAACATAAGACTAATACATGCCTTGTTTAATTCACTTATCATATGCATCGAGCGGGCAACCCGTTGAGTTCACCTGATATCCCGGCATGACACGGGCTATGTTGGGGGTTCCAGCAAACTCCACAGTCACTCGTACCTAGTGGTATATCAAAAAGGAAATCACCCAATCGCCGCCTATGATGGGCTGGCGAGAGGACTGGTGCCCTTTGACAACGGAGCACCCTGAAACTACCTAAACCTTGCATGCTTTAGAAAGCCATAGAACTTATCAAACTAAGATAGGAACCTACAGGCTAGGAACCTACTTGCATTTTATTTCCAAAGTTCTTCCTCACACCCATTGTATATGTGTATGTTGTAAAGTTTCTCTTTTGCAGGTTAAACCTTAGGAATCTCTCTAAGTCGAATAAACCGTAGGTAAGATTAATCAATCTAACTAAAGCAAAAACCTTTTTCAGGAAAAATGACTGCATCATTGTTCACGTCTGATTCGCACTTTCAAGTGGTCACCAAGCTGTCTGGCCCACTCCACTTTGCTGTTGAAGATTTCGACCCTTCTGAATACATCACTCCAGTAGATCAACCAAAGCCTATGGTGGCCATCATTGAAGACAACCAAGTCATGTTCGCTGGAACAGTTTATGAGGAAGAGGTGGAAGACCTGATTGAAGAAGAAGGGCTTCGCAGGGTTCCAATCTACTTTTATGACCCTTATACACCTACCGATGATTATTGGCCAATAGACGAGGTCAACAACCTCGAGACTGAAGAGGCAAAGGAAGAAGAGGCTGTCGACAATGACCCACTAGACGAAATATCACTAAACCTGCTCTTTGATGAGGGGGTCACCAACAATGAAATAAGGGTGATCCACCCCATCATAGACAGCTTTGGTAATTGGTGGGGCTTTGTTGGCACACGACGAGTCGACAACAGCGACGAAGCCCAGATTGAAGCTCAATTGGAGGAAATAACAGCAATAGCAAATCAAATGGCCCTCCAAGACTTGCGGGGTGACAATGATGAAAGTGCGAATCAAGGTGACGGTGAAGTACTGGTGATCGACCTTGGTGATGAAAAAGACTGCTCTGAGCTGATTGTGGATGCTGAGAAAAGGGGCTTACCCTAACTGGACCGTGGAACACACTCTAAAATACAAAAGCGAAAAGTGCTTTCTGATCTTAGTTTCGATTCCGATTCCGACTCCGAGTCGACTCAGTTCGAGTCAAGCTTTTCATCCTTTGAAAATACTAAGTCTAGTGAGGAAAACTGGTCAAAGTACCAAGGCATAGCATTTACTTTGAGTTCGACTCAAATGTCTTTTGATAAATTTAGCAATGAGAAGGAAGATTTAGAGTATTTTACTTTGCCTATGATCAATTGTGTGGATTCCGACAAACCAAATTTTGAGGAAGAGATTCCAAAAGAAATTCTAGAATTCATCGAGAAAGAAGAGGAAAGGCACGCTAAACCTTTTTTTGAGGAAATAATCACAGCAAACATAGGCTCCGCAAACGAGCCCAAAATGGTTAAAATTGGTGCCACACTATCCCCTCAAGAAAGTGAAAAACTAATCTTTTTGCTAAAAGAATACAAAGATATTTTTGCCTGGTCTTACGAGGACATGCCTGGAATAGACCCTGAAATTGTTCAACATAAAATTCCTCTTCATTCTGATGCAAAACCAGTTAAGCAAAAACTGAGACGTATGCGCCCTGATTGGGTCCTAAAGATAAAAGAAGAAGTCACTAAGCAAATCAACGCCGGATTTCTCATAGTCACCGAATATCCACAATGGGTAGCAAACATCGTTCCCGTACCAAAGAAAACTGGAGGAATCAGGGTCTGCGTAGATTTCCGAGATCTCAACAAAGCCAGTCCGAAAGATGACTTCCCATTACCTCACATAGACGAGCTAATAGATAACACCGCAGGCCATGCGTTGCTATCCTTCATGGATGGATTTTCTGGATATAACCAAATCCTTATGTCTCCTGAGGATAGAGAGAAAACTACCTTCACTACGCCTTGGGGAACTTACTGTTACCGAGTAATGCCGTTCGGGTTGAAGAATGCTGGAGCCACTTACCAGAGGATGGCCACAACACTGCTGCACGACATGATGCACAAAGAGGTCGAGGTGTATGTTGACGATATGATAGTCAAATCAAAGGAAAGGGAAGGACACTATGGAGCACTCCAAAAGTTCTTTGAGAGGATTAGGAATTATAAGCTACGTCTTAACCCTCAAAAATGCACTTTTGGGGTAACAGCTGGAAAGATGTTGGGATTCCTCATCACTCAACGAGGAATCGAGGTAGACCCTTCCAAGATACAGGCTATCATGGAGATATCACCACCTAGGACAGAGAAGGAAGTAAGGAGCTTCTTAGGGAAGGTACAGTTTATCAGCAGGTTCATTTCCAAGCTCACAACCACCTGTGAACCTCTTTTCAAACTACTGAAGAAAGGTACGGATTTTGAATGGAGCCAATACCTTCAGAATCCACCTGTACTATCGCCACCCATCCCTGGGAAGCCATTGATTCTGTATCTCTCAGTAACAGACACGTCCATGGGATGCATGCTAGCACAAGAAAACGACGCCAAAGTAGAGTGCGCCATATACTACCTCAGCAAGAAAATGATGGATTATGAGACAAGGTACACTCCCCTCGAGAAAACCTGTTGGGGGCTAGTATGGGCCACAAAGAAACTGAGGCACTACCTGTTAGCACATCCGGTGGTGCTGGTCTCTCGTTTAGACCCAATCAAGTATCTTTTCGAAAAGCCAGCACTTATCGGAAAGCTAGCTAGGTGGTTATTGCTGCTAGCGGAGTTCGACCTCAAATACATGACGAGGAAATAAGTAAAAGGAAGAGCTGTGGCAGAATTCTTGGCGGATCACCCTGTGACAGAGGCCGAGGCAGAGGACTTCATGTTCCCCGACGAGGATATTTTATGTCTCTTAGACGACACCTGGCAACTTTACTTTGATGGAGCATCAAACCAATGTGGATATAGCATAGGGGTATTGCTAGTTTCCCCAAACGACTCTCACATCCCTTTGTCATATAAAGCTAAGGTTTGAAGTCACTAACAACCAAGCTGAATATGAGGCTTGTATTGCTGGAATGGAGGCAACCCTGGAGCTAGGAGCAAAAAGGGTAGAGGTCACTGGGGATTCAAACCTGGTGGTATCTCAAGCAAGAGGAGACTGGAAAGTTAAGGAGGATACACTGAAGCTATATCACTCTGTGCTGGAAAATCTAATTCCACAGTTCGATTCTGTTATCTTCACACACACTCCTCGAGTGAGCAATAGATTTGCAGATGCACTGGCAACACTAGCGTCTATGGTCGAAATACCCATGGGGTTCACAATGCGGCCTCTCATGATTGAACAAAAGGTTAAACCAGCATGTGAGTGTACCTTTACCGAGGAAGGTGAAGACGATGGCAAGCCATGGTACAAGGACGTGAAGGAATTCCTGGAAAAAGGAGAATACCCATCCGAAGCCACCTCAAAGGACAAAACGGCTCTGCGGAAGTTTGCCGCCCGATTTATAATCTGTGGAGGAGCATTGTACCGAAGGGCACACTTGGGCCCAAGTCAACTTTGCGTCACAACGGAGGACAGCCGCAAGGTAATGGAGGAAATACATGAAGGAATTTGTGGGCCGCACATGAATGGGGCAACAATGGCAAAGAAGATCCTACGACAGGGATATTATTGGACTACAATGGAGGCCGACTGCGCTGATTATGTCCGTCGATGTTACAAATGCCAAACTCACGCTGATCGTATGCGTATTCCCCCTACGGAATTGTACAGCATGACATCCCCCTGGCCATTCTCCACTTGGGGGATAGACGTCATTGGAAGTATAAATCCAAAGGGAAAATACAAACATCAGTTCATCCTAGTGGCTATCGACTACTTCACCAAATGGGTAGAGGCAGCCTCTTATGCTACTCTCAAAGCTACTCATGTGGCCAAATTCATTCGCACTAATATCATCTATCGATATGGTGTACCTCACGAGTTTGTCTGTGATAATGGATCGCACTTCAAGAGGGCAACAAAGAAGCTTTTCGCCGAATTTGGGATACAAAATCATCGGTCATCTACTTACCGACCTCAAACTAATGGAGCAGTTGAAGCTGCAAACAAGAATGTCAAGAGGATTCTGCGGAAGACTACCGACACTTACACAGACTGGCCAGAAATGCTACTGGGGATATCGAACAACTGAAAGGACTTCAACTGGGGCCACTCCCTACTCTCTGGTCTATGGAATGGAGGCTGTCTTGCCTATCGAATTGGAATTACCGTCGTTAAGGGTTCTAGCTGAGACTGGAATGATCGAAGAAGACTGGGTTCAAAACCGCTACGACAAGTTGGCACTACTAGACGAGAGGAGACTGAGGGCTTTATACCATGTACAAGGCTATCAACGCCGCATTGCACGAGCGTTCAACAAAAAGGTGAAACCTAGGGACGTCAAGGTAGGAGACATGGTGCTCAAAGCGATTCGTCGCCACGTCTCGGACCCAAGGGGCAAGTTTAGACCAAACTGGGGAGGCCCCTACCTTATCAAACGCATACTTTCTGGAGGAGCAGCATACATTGCAGACTTAGATGGAATGGAATTCGCAACGCCAGTCAACATTGACAAGCTAAGGAAGTATTACCCATGAGAGATACTCATTGGACCGAAAACCACAAGGGTGGGCGGATCCAAGCAAAAATTAGAGCAGCCTGCTAGGTCGAAAACCCGCAAGGGCGGCTTAGGCAAAAACTAAGGCATAAACAAAACGCTCGCTAGACCGAAAACCCGCAAGGGCGGTTTTAGGCAAAATTTAGAGCACAAAAGGAGAGAAAAATACCCGAGTGGACCCTAACTAAAAACAAAACGAATCCCCTTTGTTGGAACTACGTTTATGGCCTGATTCCCTCCATGGGATACGTAGGCAATCTCCAAAGTTTGAGATTCGGCCACTGCTATCATCATCACTTCCAAAATTTCTAGGTCTATCCTAAAAGCATGTTCGCTATCAAATCATGGCAATAACATCTTCAGATAAAACGACCAAATGTTTTATTATTTCCAAACAAAAAAGGAAAAAGCAAACCTAAGCAATACTTAATCCATGAAAGCTAGAATCAAACAAACATCTTTTGAAAAACATAAGCAAAGCGTCAATCTCTAGGTCTTCCTTCTCTTTGCACTACTGTCCTTCAAAAGGTTTTTCTTCAACCAGCGTTTATAAGAACCCGATAGCTTGACAACGAAGTTCCCAGCAACCTCCTGCATCACTCTATTTGGCCAAAGACGCAGCATGTTGCGACGGAAGTTGGCATCATGAATCTTAGAGACGGTGTACTCAGGGTCACCCAGGATTGCGGTTTGTTCAGCCCCAAATTGCCTTTGAAAGCGAGCAGGAAAGTAGAAAACGACTCGAGTAATACCAATTACTGCTACACCAAAATGGTTCATGGTACTCGCAGTCATACTCTCAATACCATACCAGGGGCAAACCCATTGAATCCAATCACCCCTGCAGGTCCTCATCCATGCTTCCCAAGCAGCCTCAGTTGGGAATTGCTTAATCATATGACGCTCCGTATATTGGTCTGGATTGTAAGGAAGTCGCTCCGGCACATCCCACACTTTAGCTTCTCAAACAACCATACCTGGAGAAAAAGGGAAAATTGTGAGTTGAGAGAACACGTGAGTCAAAACAAGAAAGTGATGAGTGAAAAGATAAACTTGACAAAAGAAACAAATAAAAGAGCGAACCTGCAATAGCTAAGGACTGCCTGAGAATTGAGCTGTAGGGCTGCTCTTCATCACATCTAGACCCATCAAGGTCTCTGCCAACACTAAACCAGCAAAACCCACACGGTTTCCAATTTGCTGAGCAAGGTTAAGCAATATAGGATCGGCATGACCAGAGGAAGGGCCAAGCAAGTAGTAATGGAGGAGACAAATGCACAATGCATGAAAGCACGACTTCTGTAAGGAAACTTGGCGATGGGCCTCAGCTGTGCCAAAACGCTGAATAAGTTGCAGAATCTCTAGCCTTCCTTTCACCAGGAAGAATTTAACTTCATGTTTCTGAACTTGGAGTAAATCTTTCAGGAGATCACCCCGGTTGAACAAGGGATTAGGAGCAACAAAACCTTCCCTGTCTGAATGGCCCATAATGGCCGCAAATTCCTCGACAGTAGGACACAATTCCTCTCTCTTAAAGCGGAAGACTTGAAAATCAGGGTCCCACAAACTAGCGGCTGCCCTAAGGAAAGCAAAATTCATGGGAATGTGACGAAGGGAAAAGAGGAAATCCATGCCAAAGGACTTAAAGTGCAGACGGTCAAGGCCATTAAAGGAATCTAGCCACTGATCAAGGATTGGTTGTGCCATATGCAAAGGAATGGCTGCTGACAATGCTATCGGGTTCGTAGAACGCGTACTTATAGGACTAGGTCGACTCTTAGTTCGAATCGGAATCGGATTCTTAATCCTCGAAAATTTAGTCGGTCTCTCGGCCGGCACTTCGATAAGACGGCCGTGGGATCAATCCACCGGCCCGTAGATAATAGGGTTGACCGCAAGTCAAACCCAGGCAAGCCAAACAATCCTTCGGCCGCCAGATCGAAGCTTCGGCCGTGTAATCACTAGCTCGGCCGCCAGAACGGCTATTTTACAGACTGTTCCCACGGTTCAGTTCGTTTCATTGGATTAACGAAAATATCACACATAAACAAACGTAAAGAACAGCATATACAATCACAATCGCAGAGCAAAAGGTTTTTGTTTCATATATCGAAAGCTTTTTACATCACAAGGTGGATCATTCCACATTTCCTAAAACAAACTATACATCGATTTCCTGTCAAACTAACCTATGCAGGAAAAGAAACGAAAAGAGGAAGCAGAAGAGGATGTCGAACCCTCTGGTGGTCCGAACAAAAGAGACCAGCTGCAAAAAAGAAGAGGACGCCCCTGGGGCGATGTATACCAAAGGACTACTACGGTGCAGAAGGGACACCACATGGCTCAAAAGAATCACCACATGGCCCAGAAAAACCACCACACCGCGTACCACCGCCACACCAGGAGCTCCGTGTCATGGAAACAAGTCACCCATGCGAGGGCCCCTAATCAAGCGTACCCATGCGAGGATCCATGATCAAGCGTCAAGACAGGACCAAAAGCGAACGCGGCCTCCCTCCGCGCACGCTAGCCACGTCAGCATATCACCCACGGCCCGGAGCTGTCGGAAATAAGGAAAAGTGAAAAGGGGGAGGGTCTTCGGTCGAAGCCTCGGACGGAAGGAACGGAGAGGGAAGAAAGAAAAGTGAAACGAACGGTTGAGGCCGTGGCCTTTTATAGGCCCCTGGAAATGAATCAATTAAGCGGCCGAGACATGCATCCTTCGGCCGAGACATCAATCCTTCGGCCGAGAGATCGGTCTCCTGGCCCCTTAATCAAATTCCCTCAGCAACAGCAGATCATGCTCAGTGCACCAATTCAAGCCACTACAGAATCCTCAACCAACCAAGTAGCCCTGGGGGCATCCCCAGGCCAACAAAATATGATCAAGACTAGCCTTGGGGGCATGCCCAAGCATCGAAGATCTCTCTCCACAAAGGCCAGCAAAACAAGACACTCATCAGCCCCGAGCTCAAAACTTCAGCGGCTCCAAGCCCATTATTGGCGGGCTCTACGCCCATATCAATTCATCCAGCGCTCTACACCTTCAACTTAACGGCTCTACTATCCTAACAGCTCAAAGCCCATCATCTCTACGCAACTCGGTGGCTCTAAGCCCCCACCTACCAATTCGGTAGCCCCGTGCCCATCATCTCTAACACAACTCAGGCGGCTCTACGCCCGCCATTTCATCAACCCAGTGCTCGAAGCCTATGTCTACTATCTCGGCAGCTCTATGCTCGCTATCACGGTAATAGGCTCTACGCCTTCGCCTATCAACTCAGCGGCTCAAAGCCCCTTACTCCAACAGGCTCGAAGCCTGTACCTATCATCTCAGCCGCTCTAAGCCCTCAACACAAGCTCTACGCTCGTTATCTCACCAAAGCGGCTCGAAGCCCATTTTGCCTCTACAGGCTCAAAGCCTTTATCACCCAGTGACTCGAAGCCCTTTATCATAGCGGCTCTACGCCCGTATCAATTCAGCGGCCCTGTGCCCATCGTCTCTACACAACTCAGCGGCTCCAAGACCGCTATCTCAACTGGCTCAAAGCCGTAAACAAGCAATCCCAGCGGCTTGAAGCCCTTTATCTCAGCAGCTCTATGCTCGCTATCACGGCAATAGGCTCTACGCCTGTTATCACAAACTCAAGCGGCTCAAGGCCTACTATCACCCAGCGGCTCAAAGCCGTGAACAAGCAATCTCAGCGGCTCGATGCCCATTATCGACATGGCTCTACTCCCATATACACTCATTCAGCAGCTCTACGCTCGCTGTCACAACTCAGCGGCTCTAAGCCCACTATCTCAACTGGCTCGAAGCCGTAAACAAGCAACAGGCTCTAAGCCGCCCCAACAATCAAGACATCTATTCTCAGGCTCTACGCCTGAATGCTCAAAAATCTAACATATTTGAATGCTCAAGCTCTACGCTTGGATGCCCAACCACTGTGTACTGGATGCTCAAGTCATATACTTGAATGCTCAAGCTCTACGCTTGGATGCCCAACCACTGCGTACTGGACGCTCAAAGCCTGTACTTTGAATGCTCGGATTCTGCCATCCGAATGCTCGAGCTCTCCGCTCTGAATGCTCAAGTCCGGAACTTGATAGAAGCTCTAAGCTTAAAACAAACACACACGCACGGGCCCGTGCACATTTGCATTTATCACATCGAGTCTGCATCATCGTATCTGTTCACATCTAACAAACAAAGCATTGCACATATACACTCTGCATATCCCTCATGAAACAGGTCAACCCTGCAATCAACCGGCTCTATGCCTCGGTTTTATTGATCGGCCCAACGCCTCGATCCATTGGCTCCGCGTCAACACCTATGATGAGAAAGCTCCGTGCACAGACCATCAGAATGCAACCAGCTCTATGCTTCGGTTCATATCACGTTAAGCTCTAAGCTCCGACAACTCGAGTCCACGCCTCAATCACTTCGGGCTCCATGCCTCAATTCCTTCACCTCGGGCCCTTGCCTTATGCCAGCTCCGTGCTTCGATTCCATCAAGCTCTAAGCTTACCTCGTGCCTCCGCCTCATAAACCACAACAGCTCCATGCCTCAAATCTAATCACTTGGGCTCTCGCCTTATGATCAACACCAGCTCCGTGCTTCGGTTCTATCAGTCACCTCCTCTCGCCTTATGATCAACACCAGCTCCGTGCTTCGGTCCTATCGAGCACCTGAGGCTCTCGCCTTATGATCAGCACCAGCTCCGCGCTTCGGTCTTATCAATCCAATCCCCTCAGGCCTTCGCCTTAAGATTGCAACAGGCTCCACGCCTCGACTCCATCACTCCCCAGGCTCTCGCCTCATGACTACAACCGGCTCCGTGCCTCGGTCCCCTCATCGCCAAAGCTCCGTGCTCCAGCTACTGGCCCTGCGCCTCCCCTACATCTCAAAAACAAACCGGCATCCAACTCATCCCCAGCAGATGGTTTGGATTCCACCCCATTACATCAATTCCTTCCAGCTCATTCGCAAGGATAGGCTACTCTACCGAGCTCCTTTCAGTCAAAGTAAGGATGATCAAGAAAAGCAAATGCACCTGCAGTGTACTGATCTACCCCAAAATAACTAAGGAAGCTCTCCGCAAAAACTCCCCAGGTAGCCCCGCGCTCCTTCAACTATCTTCCGCCAAAACCCTGGCTCAGTCTAGGTACGTCACACTACGGCTTTTAAAGCCCTAAGGTACGTCTTCTGTCCCTAACCCTCCAAACTTTTTACTTTTCTTTATTGCCCGAACTACGGTTGGTCTGAATTTCCCTTGTGGAATACGTAGGCAGCCTCCCGGCCCGATCATAACAAAACCTTTGTCGAAAACCCCTTGGAATAGTGGTTGGACCAAATTGAGTTGTTTTTTACAGCTTTGACTCTTACTCAAACATGTCTCGCGATCCGTCTGAGTTCAGTCAAAGAGGGGCATCTGTAGACACCCCAATTTGGCCTAACAATTATTTCAAGTCCCACCTTGGGACAATCCCGATGATGAAATGGATACAGTGATTGCTGATTGCTTCCTTGAGGACCTTAGGACTTTCGGTGAGAACTTTGACCACTTAGAGGACCCAATTCAAAGCCATACAGCCTTTCAGACAGAAATACAGAAGCCTAGGAGAATCCATCTGACGGCCGTGACATCGATCTAACGGCCATAACATCAATCCCTCACCCGAGCAACCTGTTGCCAGCAAAATCTCCCTGAGAGATCAATCCCTCGGCCGCGAGATCTATCATTCGGCCGAGACATCCATTCCACAGCCGCGACATCCTTTGCTCGGCCGCCAGATCGACCTTTTTCCAGACTCTCGAACGTTTGGTTTGATCCAACTACACTACCTTTCCGATGCGTTCGGGCTACGTTCGGAGATCACGACGTAGAGTTTGAGATGCATTGCAATTGCAATTGCCATCTCATGATTTGATTGGCCGGAGTGAGTCATCCCTATGCCTATATAAAGGGGCCTTTGGGTTCCGAAATATACACACAGAAATTGAGATACTTACACACTCTCTCAAACCTCGAAGCTCTGCACAAATACTCCCTCAATCCCATACTCCAAAAGCCCTAACCTTCCGAAGGCAGCCGTCAATCCGGCGATCAAACCCCGAAGTTCAAACCCTAACCCTAGGGTTCTCGATCAAGCAATCAATCAATCACATTCAAATCCGAGGCAATCAAGTAACTGAGGGATCAAGGTGGTGAGGCCCAACGGCCTCTGGTTTGTTTTACTTATTGCATTTATGGCTAACCGTAGCATTTAAATTATCTGCTAAGCTTTTCTCCGGTGTGAGGAAGAACATCGACCAGGGCTTCGATCCCTCGGCCGATAAATAAAACCAGGAGGATCCCTCGGCCGTGAGATCCATTCACCGGCCGCGAGATCCATTCCCCTGGGACAGTTTCGTCTGTTTCCTGCTTTTCTGTGCATGCTTCAATTATCGCATTGGCTCACTTTGCTTACTGTTTAAAGGAATAATTAAACAGACTATGTGTTAGGATTAAACAAAGCATTTATACGTCTTATGTTGAATGATTATGGGCCAGTCTCACGGCTGGGCAAAGAGGGGTGCCTAACACCTTCCCCTTATTGTACTTTTGGCTCCCGTATCCAGAATCTCTATCTATTTTCCCAGTTTTAATAAACTGGGTGGCGACTCTATTTGATGATAACCATTATCATGTGGCGACGTTCCTAGCCATGGGAATGTCCATGATTTTGGTTTATGAAGTGAGCAACCAATCGAGCAAACACAATGTGATCAATCTGTATGGCGATGCCCCGTTTGGGAGGTGTCTACAGTAACGGCGTTAAGAGAAGACGTTCCGTCTTCACCTTTTCGCCACTAAACCCAAAAAAAAGGGATCTTTCTCAGTTTTTCTACCCAAACTTCGAACTTCCTCTTTCTCTCTCTAAAACCAGGCGAAACCGTTCACCTCACGCCCGCCATCGCCGCCGTCTGCAAACTCGATTGCATCTCAGAAAAACTCCTCAACTTCCTCGTAAGATTCTCCTCCTTTCCTCATTTTCCATTCCATTCTGAGATCTTCATTCTCAGACACCTCTGCGTCTAGGGTTTCGATCCCATTTCCAGATTTCATTTCGTCTTAGTGGTTTTTCGAATTCATCCATGGCGGATGAAGCTGATAGCGGCCCTAAGCCCGGAAAATTTAGGAAACTCTGTGAGACGCCTGCTGCAATGGCAGCCTTTAGGACCGAGTACAACATTCCAGAAACTGTAGGTCTAGAACTCGCCCCTCTGGGTGCAAAAAGGAATGCCTGTACGTGGGATAGAACGTGCATCCCCATTGTAGCCATTGTCGAGGGTGGAGTTCGTTTCCCCCTCGATTCACTATTTCGTCGGGTACTAAACTGGTATCGACTCAACCCCATGCAAGTTTCTACAAATTTCTTCATATTAGTAATGGGAGTTGTAGCTTTAAACAAAATCGATCCTACGAACCCAACTAGGAATCTGGGAGATCCAATGGTGGTACAGTATTGTACTGAACCCTGAATACAATACCTAGTACTTAAAAGTGAGAAAAGCAGAAAAGCGTTTCGTGCTTAACCTGTCAGACTCTGCTCGGGACCATGAGATGGATTTCCTTTACGTAACTAGAGCCTTCGAGCCCATGGGGGAAGATCGCCAGGTGGTGGGTGTCCACTGTCCCCACGAATGGGGCTACCCACGTACGCTTCTCATTTTTGCTCTTTTGTCTTGTGTTTTAGTCCGTTACTCATCTCTCTGTATTAACTCTTCATTCCTGATTTTTGCCATTTTGTTTCTTCAGCTACAAATGCCAACAAACACCCACGGAGGGAACCAAGCTACGTCCGAACAGCGGACATTAACAAGGTTCTCAAGTACAAAGGGGAACCAGGCACCCGAACTGCTAGTCGGGGTCGCAACGCAGACGTCTTGCTGGGCTATGATCCTGCATACAAGGGATTCATTGATAGAAGATTAGCCAACCCAAGTACCAGTGGTGCCTCTACCTCGTCTGCTCCCCGTCTGCTCCCCAGCCGAGGAGCTCGAGATCTAGCGCCGGTGTGACGATCGCCGGGCAAACAGGAGATATTCCAATTTCTGAAGGCATCCCCTTGCCACGCTTGGTGCTTAGAAGATCCTCACGACGACAAGCAACCACCCAACGATAGCCCAAACAGTCAGCTCCTCATCAAGACACAAGTCAATCATCCTCTTTAGGGTACTCTCCGTCCCCTCTAAATTCAGGTACAATGACCCGTCAACCTTTAAACCTCAGTTCTTTACTCACTGTTTCGTCGCGGGGACGCGGTGCTGCTGGTAGGGTGGCATCGACCGGCCACGCTCCCCCAGCTCCCCGTCGTACCAGAGGGACATCAACACGAACCTCCTCCTCTCCTCGGGAACATGGCAGTTCCCTCGAAGTTACTGATGCCCATAGGGACAAACGCCCTAAGCACCAAGAAGCCGGGGCCTCAGATGTACAAGCTGCTGCTTCGAGTCTGGAGACCCCCTCATCGATCACCCAAGTAATCCACGAGGCATGGGCCCCTCAACTTATAAGGGGCGACCGTCCAGTAAATGTTGGGGACAGTTTAAGCTCCACGGAGACTGCGATGGCCCTTGCTCAAGCTTTACTGCTGCCAGTGGACATACAAAAGGAATCTTCTACCTCCTCCGATTGACTTGTATCCACTGGACTCGTCAGTGGAATTACGGTAATTTTAATCATTGCCTCTGCTTCAAGTTTCGCCTTTCTCGTGGTATTTTAAGAATTTCTAACTGCAAACTGCGTTTGTCATTCTATTAGTTCATTCAAAAGATGGTCACATTAGGCCAAAGGTTTCAAGAAGTAGAGGCTGAAAGAACCAGGCTGCTAAATGAAAACACCAGCTTGATTCGATCAGTCACTAGGTTGGAAAGAGAGAGAGATAAAGCCAAGCTGAAAGCTGATGGGATGAAGGTAAAGCTGGATGCCGCTAAAGACAACCTTCACCAGGCGCTATCTGAGATTGATAGCACCAAGAAGATAGCCCACGAAAATGTATATCAGAAAGGTTTCGACACTGCAACAGCGAGCTATGTGGAACAGATGCCTGTCATCCAAGACCAGATCTGGGTTGCTAGTTGGGAAGCCTGCTTGACCAAGATTGGAACTACAGCAGATTCTCCTTTTTGGGTAGAGAATGATCTGCCCAACAAACGTGCAGCCACCTCCCTCGAGTTGGAAGAGCCTCCAGTGGATGACGTTGACCAAGCGATTGATGAGTTTGCAGGTGCTGATGAAGACATCCAAATGGAGTCTGAAGCCAACGAGACACACCCTGAGCAATCACAACTTGTGGGAGCAGCTAATGAACCAATCAACCTGGAAGGATAGACTGCTGGGGGCAACACAACTGCAGAGGTTTCAAACGATACCCCCCCCCCAGAAGTCCAGACCCTTGACTGATCGGTAAGTATTTCCCAATTTCATTCTTATGAACAGTTTTTTGTGAGGCCCTGCGTGGCTGTGATCTTCAGCCCTACGTGGCATCAGCAGCTACATACTTTAATTAAAACAGGTATTCGGCCCCTTGTGGCACATTACTACGTTTTATGTTTTGCTCGGCAATTCATGAGCATAATTTCTCGTTTCTGAACGTTTTGGGAACATCCCTTCGTTATGCTATTTTTTCTAAGTTTCTCATACTTGGAAAGTTAAGTCTTGTCGTACTTAGCAATCTGTTCTGTGGCCTTGCACGGCCTGCATATTTGCTCGGCTCCTCGTAGCCTTCATCTTATAGATTTATCTAACCTTAACGTAGTCTCAGTATTAAGTTTCTCATACTTAAACAGAGGCCTAAGTGTCTTCATACTTAGCAGACTATACATAATCCTTTATATTTAAACCGAACCCTAAGTATTTCGTACTTAGTCCAATTTCATAAGTCTCTTATCCAAGTATTTCATACTTAGGAAAGAAGCAAGTATTTTGTTCCTGCTCATAGTTTCGAGTTTTATCGTACTCAAGAAGAAACTGTGCATATATACGTATGCGATACAAGTATCTTGTAAAATCTACGATTTTCATTCACACAATATCTAATACCAGTTTTATACTTGCCAAATTCATAAGTCTCTTATCCAAGTATTTCATACTTGGGAAAAATAAGCAAGTATTTCGTACTTCTTATAAGTTTCTCGTACTTGAACAGAATGTTAAGTTTTGTCGTACTTAGCAATCCGTGCATACAAGTTTCTCACGTACTTGTATAGTCTAAGTATTTTTTCGTGCTTAGACAGTAATACGTATATTCATACTTTACAAGGCATTCATCCCTATTCTAAGTTTTTCGTACTTAGTTAATCTAAGTTTCTCGTACTAAGATAATTGATACGCGAATTCGTACGTTCTAAGGCGTTCATACCCATTACCTGCTCCCTAATACGAATAAGGGCAAGCTAGGCCATTGTTCGCATTTATAAGATAAAAAACAACCACAAAATACAGGAAACAAAATTTCTGAAAAATCGATATGTTGCAGAAAACGTAACTTTATTCATAGTTCTCGAACTCAAGGAGGCGTTACGCGTACCCTTTGCAACTAAAGAAAAGTAAAAACTGAGGAATTTTCTTCTTAATTCCCACACAATTACACAGTCTTAAAACAGAATAATAAAAAAAACAAAGTCTTTTAAACAAAGAACTTCCTCAGATTGTGGACATTCCAAGGCCTTGGCATCGGGTTCCCATCTAGATCTACCAACTTGTAGGCCCCAATGCCCACAATTTCAGTCACTCGATACGGGCCTTCCCAATTAGCCCCCAACTTGCCTTCGTTAGCCACTTTGGTATTACCAAGTACCTTTCGAAGTACGAGGTCTCCAATACCAAATTCTCGAGGGTGGACATGTTTGTTATAGCCCTTCATTAGCTATTCCTGGTATGAGGCTAAGTGGACCAGAGCCTTTTCCCTCCTTTCCTCGGCCAAGTCGAGCCCGATCTCAAGGGCCCTGTCATTGCCCCCACTCTCAACCAATACAGTCCTGTTGGTTGGAAGACTAACCTCTAGGGGTATGACTGCCTCTGTACCATATGCTAATGAATAGGGGGTCTCTCCCGTAGACCTCCTTGGTGTTGTTCGGTGCGCCCACAGCACCAATGGTAACTCGTCAGGCCACTTTCCCTTTGCTTTGTCCAACCTTTTCTTGATCCCATCAAGAATGGTTTTGTTGGAAGCTTCTGCTTGCCCATTGCTCTGAGGGTAAGCTGGGGTTGAATAATAGTTCCTTATTCCATACTGTGAACAGAAAGCCTTGAATTTCTTCTGGAACTGTGCCCCATTATCTGTGATCAAAGAGTAGGGGACCCCAAAACAAGTAATGATACTCTTCTATACAAACCTTTCTATCATGGGTTCAGTGATTTTGGCCAAGGGTTCTGCCTCGATCCACTTCGTGAAGTAATCTGTGGCTACTAATAGGCACTTTCGATTCCCTGTTGCTTTATGGAGTGGACCCATAATGTCCATTCCCCACTGGGCAAATGGCCAAGGGCTAGTCAAGGGTACCAGATCTTCGACTGGTGTCCTTATCATAGGTGAGAACTTCTGGCATTTCTCACAAATTTTAACATAAACCTTGGCATCCTCCTGCATGTGTGGCCACCAATAGCCTTGGGTAATTGCTCAGTGGGCAATAGATCTGCCCCCAGCATGGCTTCCACATGTTCCCTCGTGGATCTCGTGGAGGAATTTTTGCACCATCTCTGGGTGTACGCAGAGTAAATATGGCCCAGTGAAGGACTTTCTATACAACTTCCCCTCGGGGGACAGCCAAAACCTTGCAAACTTGGTTTTGATCTTATGTGCTTCCTTCTTATCTAAAGGGAGTATTTCATCTCGTAAAAACTCCACAATTGGATCCATCCAACTTGGTCCTTGGTTCACGTCCAGGACCAACTCTATATTCCTGCCGATGCTCGGCTCAGTCAAGTAGTCAACTGCTACTTTTCGTTTAAACTCAGTTGGGACAGCTGCAGCCAGCCAAACCAAAGAATCCACGTGGGAATTCTGTCCAGAGCTTATCTGTTCAATACATACCCTTTCGAAGGTATTAAGTAAACCTTTGGCTGCCTCCACATAGGCTGCCATCTTCTCATTTCGAGCCTCGTATTCACCGGACAGTTGGTTCACCACAAGTTGTGAATTGCAATAAACCCTGATCTTTTTTACCTTCAGAATTTTTGCACTCTTCAGGCCCATTAGGAGAGCCTCGTACTCTGCCACATTGTTTGATGCACTAAAGCCAAGCCGAACAGATTGTTCCAGCATCACCCCTCTGGGAGGGAACAAAACAATGCCAATACTTGAACCAGTGTTGCAGGTAGAACCGTCGACGAATAGTTTCCATTCCAAAGGGTCCTGTTCAGCAGGCGCCTTACCTTTCTCGTTTGACAGTTCAACTTTTTGCTCCTTTCTCGCAGGAGGCTGAGGAGCTACTATTGGTGAGAATTCCGCCACAAAATTTGCCAACACTTGGCCCTTTATCGCAGTGCGCGGCTGGAAGTCAATATCATATTGACTTAACTCAACAGACCAAGTTGAGATCCGTCCAGAGAAATCTGCCTTTCGTAGCAGTGATCTCAACGGAAATTCAGTATAGACCACGACTTTATGGCTCTGGAAGTAATAAGGCAACTTTCTTGTTGCCGTCCTCAAAGCAAGGACCAGTTTTTCGAGGGGCAGATACCTCGTCTCTGCGTCCAGAAGAGTTTGCTCACGTAATAAACTAGGATTTGCTCGGATCCTTTATCCCTTAACAGAACTGCACTCACAGCATGTTCAGAAATTGCTAAATATAAAACCAAAGTCTCACCTGGGTCTGGAGTTGACAGAAGAGGGGCTTGAGCCAAATACTTCTTTAAATCTCGGAATGCCTGCTCACACTCTGCTCCCCATTCAAATCCTTCTCTTTTTCTTTAGCAACTGGAAGAAGGGCCTACATTTATCACTTGATCGGCTGATGAACCTATTGAGGGCTGCAGCCATTCCAGTCAGCCTCTGGACCTCCTTTGTTGTTTTGGGAGTTTGTAGCCTTTGCAAGGCCATTATTTGATCAGGGTTTGCCTCGATTCCCCTTAAAGTCACAAGGTGGCCTAGGAACTTTCCAGAACCAACCCCAAATGCACATTTCGAGGCGTTGAGCTTTAACTTGAATTCCCTCAAGATTTCAAAGGTTTCTTTCAAATCCAGTATATGCCCTTGTCGGGTTTTGCTTTTGACCACCATATCGTCTATGTATACCTCCATAGTTTGGTCAAGAAGCTTTTTGAACATGATCGTTGCCAGCCTCTGGTAAGTTGCCCCTGCATTCCTCAGCCCAAAAGGCATAACACTGTAACAGTACAACCCTCGTGGTGTAATAAAAGAAGTCTTTTCTTGATCAGGCCCAAACATGGCAATCTGATGATACCCCCGATATGCGTCGAGGAAACTCATCCGCTCATATCCAGCAGTGGCGTCGACCAACTGATCGATCATTGGAAGAGGGAAGCTATCTTTAAGACATGCTTTGTCAAGTCTGTGAAATCCACATAGACACGCCATTTCCCATTCTTCTTCTTTACAACCACAGTGTTGGACAGCCACTCTGGGTAGTAAACTTCTCTATCGCTTTGGCCTCTAACAAACGATCTACTTCT
This sequence comes from Rhododendron griersonianum, assembly GCA_018127125.1. Taxonomy (NCBI): domain Eukaryota; kingdom Viridiplantae; phylum Streptophyta; class Magnoliopsida; order Ericales; family Ericaceae; genus Rhododendron; species Rhododendron griersonianum. Next base: position 27,561,236 of record CM030792.1, on the reverse strand, counting down.
TCAATGACAGTGTCATCATGCTGTACAGCTGCTCTTCTTTTCTTCTGAATAACAGGCTTATGCTGTGGGTCAACATTTAAGTGGTGGCAGATCACATCTGCATCCACCCCAGGCATCTCTTCTGGTACCCAAGCAAACACATCAACGTGATCTTTTAAGAAACCCACCAATTTGGATTCTTCCTCGTTCGGCAGTGATTCCCCAATTAGAAAGTAACTCTCGGGATCAGTCTCATTGATCTGTATCTTCTTTAGGCCTTCCACTACTTTCTCCGCTGGATCTCTTCCGACATCCTCGATGGTCGGTTGATCTGGTACTTCTACCGCGTGAACCTGATGGGCCTTTGGGACTTTCTTTATGATAGAAATCAGGCATTGTTATGCTGCCTTCTGATTACCCCTGATCTTTTCGACCCCGTTAGACCCTGGGAATTTCACCATCTGGTGATATGCAGAGGAAACAGCCTTCATTTTATGTAACCAAGTCCTTCCTATAATCGCGTTATAGGAGGATGGGACATCTACAACCAAAAAATCAGTTCTCAAGACCACTGATCCAGCCCGAACAGGCAGTGTTACCTTTCCAAGGGGCCAAACTGCTCCTGCACCAAACCCAACCAAGGGTGTTATTGATTGTTCCAAATCTGTCCCAGATAATCCCAACTTCTTGAAAGCATCGTAGTACAGGACTTCTGTACAGCTCCCTGAATCCACCAGGATTCTCTCGATGTCATATTCCCCTATTCGTAGGGTTATGACTAATGCGTCATTGTGGGGCACCTGGACTTCTCCAAGATCCTCATCTGTAAAGACTATGCCTTCGCTGCATACGTCATTTTCTCGTCCTCTCTTATTTCCCAACCTCATAACGTGCTGGTCATGTTTGACTTGTCTTTGGAGCAACCTAACCTCATTCCTCGTATAAGGTGTGGCCAACCCGTGTATCATGTGGATCACCCCTTTAGGATTCTGTCCGTAATCCATCTCCATGGCTTTCCCTTTATCCTTGGGGTCCTCCTGGATAAATTCCTTCAGGTAGCCTCGAGATACTAAATCATCGAGATGTCTCTTGCACATCTCGCAATCCTCTGTCATGTGGCCCCAATCCTTGTGGTAACTGCAATGCTGATTCATAGCACGTTTTGCATCTTTATCTCCTCCTAGGGCTGGGGGCCACTTGAAGTATGGTTGATTCTTTATTCGATAAAGAATCCTATAGATGGGCTCCTTCCAAACAGTGGTAATTGAAAAGAAGGACTTGGGATCGGGTACCTGTTTTTCTCTGTATGGCTCTTTCTTAGCCTGCCCGTAATCTTTCCTGTCCCTATAGGTCTTGGGCTCTCGCTTATCTACCTTCTTTGCAAGTGTTTTTGGCTGTTCGGCCACGACCTTACCATCCTCTCGGAGTATGTCATCTTCCATTCTGGCGTGTTGCTCTATTCGCTCCATCAACCTTGCCAAAGTTTGCACAGGATGCATGTTTAGTGACCGGCGTAGCTCCCCCCGAACAGGTAGGCCTGTTTTGAACGTAGCAATTGCATATTCCTCACTGCAACTGTCAATCTCGTTGAAAGTTTCCCAATACTTCTTAGCGTAGTCTCTGATCGGCTCGCTTTCTCCCTGCTTCATCGTGGAGAGGCTTTTGAATGTTTTAGGGGCCCTCCTACTTGTCAAAAATCGAGCAGTGAACTCTTCTTCAAGTTGTGCCCAATCACGTATGGAACGTGGTTCCAACTTATGGAACCAAGACTGTAACGCCCCCATTTTCGGGTATGTTAAATAAACATTTTATTTAGATAAAAGGCTAAGAGTCAAGCTCATTATTACATCATGATCTCCTACGAGAGTACTTTTATAACACAAAGGATGGGAAATCTAAGGTTATCTATTGCTCCACCTCTTCCTCCATCATAGCAAGCTCTTCGGCTCCAAAGGCTTCCATTGTGTACTGCTCACCTTGTTCATCTATGAGGTCTGACCCATTATACCGGCGTCGCCACCAATATAATAAGTCAGGGTCACCAAAGGCAACACCGTGAGCTTATAAAGCTCAATAGAGTAAACCATACCCACTAACCCTTAACTTATGACGAGAAGCATATAAACAATTACACATGCTCATTCAATAACTTAGTTAGCAATAACACATCCACATTCGCTATCTTTCTAACGTTGGTGTCATGCCTTTTCGTGTTTCTCCTACGTGACTCATCGTAGACCGTGTTACCATTTCTTACTTCATTAACACTTCCAAATCAACATTTCAAAAATCCGCTTTTAACACACCCAACCTCGGTTTCGCCGTGCCGGGTTCCCGAGTATCCTCACAATGGTTCCGCAGCGCCAGTTTCCCATTGGCACGACTACGCCAAATATCGCTTTTGCCGGCGGTATTATTACCGGCGGTAAAAAAACTGCCGTTAAAAGCTACTTTTACCGACGTTAGTAAAACCGCCGGGAATAACTACCTAAAACGGCGGTTTTTTTAAGAATGCCGTTTTTATAAACTTTTACCGGTGGTTTTTTAAAATACAGCCGGAAAAAATAGAATATACGATTTTTTTTAATACTGGCGGTTTATTAATGCCGCTTATAATAATACCGACCCGTATAATATAAATATTATTATTTATCCTATATGACACAATATGCAGGTCAGCCCAGTTGGTAGCACGCGCGCTATAGGATCTAGAGGTTCCGGGTTCGATTCCTGGGAGAACAAAAAAAATTAACCACCGATTTTATTGCCGGCGGTATTATTACCGGCGGTTTTTTACCGCTATTTTTAGTATTGCCGACGGTTTTCTAATGCCGCTTTTGTTTTTCCGACAATTATTTTCCCGGCGGTTTTTGAACTTTTACCAGCGGTTTTGAGTATTACCGGCGGTTTTGGAACTATTAACGACAGTTTTTTCATGCCGTTAATACTAAAATTTGGCGTAGTGCACACATCTTGCATTGGCTCCTCTCCACGGATAACCAAGCCACACACCAACCTCGATTCCGCCGCGCCGGGTTCTCGAGTATCCTCACAATGGTTCCGCCGCACCGGGTTCCCATTGGCACACAAGTTCACACCGTTCACCCATAATGGCTTCCAAACTTAGTCATTATGTACTTTCAAAAATATTTTATCAAGGCCACGCCTTTTCACACCCTAGGTGTCATGTTTCTAACTTTCTCGTTTTCCGTGTCTCATTTTTATGCATAGACTTCCGCAGTAAGATTTTTCATTTAATCATAGAAATCTTGAAACTAAACTAGCAAGATCATCCAACTCTATATTAAGTAGCATGCTCACTTTCTCACATCATCATGCTCAACATTTCATCACACAAAGTAAAGCATAGTGCCACATGTACGGACACCTTTGGAGTGGTAAACCACTTATGCTTTATCAGTAACAAGTAGACAAGTAAACACGTATACATGCTCATATTCATTCTAATATCAAAATACGAGTACATAAAGTTAAATTACGAACATCATCCTTCAAGATTCATTCTTCCTTTCCAAAAGTTCAAAACAACATATGTTTATTGATTTGCAATGCATATGTCAGAATAGTGTACATGGAAATTCTACGTTTTCATGCGAGAAGTAGATACAGGAAATCTATGTGATCACACTATTATCTATTCTTAGAGAAAGCGGTAAGGATTATCTACGTTCATTTCTACAACATAACTTATACACATTCTTTTTATACTTTAGAGTAGTAAGTATGGGATAATCTACTTGATCATACAATTATCTATACTTAGGATTGGAAGGTATAAGAGGAATCTACCGTTCTTCTTGGCGGTAGGATGACTACGGAAGGTACGTTGGTAATCGGACGGAGTAACTTCTTAGGAATGGCTTCCGGTAGCTTCGAAAGAGAATGGTTTCTCTCGAAACTAAATCTTGACTAACTCTACTTGACTTTTTGGATTGAAAGGGTGGTCGAGTGGCGGTTCAGTGGTGGCTTAGGATGAGTTTTTTTGAAGAACTTATGAAGAACCTCAAGAACAAGGAAGAACACTCAAGAACAAGCTAAGAACAAGTAAGAATACAAAGCTTTCTAGAGAGAAGTTGGAGCAATGAAAGGTGTGAGTTCAAATGGTGAGAAATGGTTGCTATTTATAGGCAAAAGTTGGCTCCCTCTCCTCCCATCATGGCCGGCCCCTCTCTCTCTCCATATCCAATGGATTTCTTCCATATCTTGTCATATCCTAGGCTTTGAAAGGCTACCAAGATCTTCCCCTTTCTTTATTTCCATTTTAGGACAAAATCTAAGTTATTCTATGGGGTTTTTGTCTTGTCTAGTACCTTAAAGAGTTAGAATACTAGATATTGTTGTCCTAGGTATAAAAGTGCAAGAAAAACCCTAGATTTTGGTGGTACAAGGTGATGTAGGAAGATTGGCCAAGATTGGACTAGATTTGGAGAAGTACACTAGCAAACACATCACTCTCCCTCTCTCCCTCTCATCCGGCCATCTCTCTCTCTCTCCCTTCATCTCTCTCTCGGCCTCTCTCTCTTTCTCTCTCTCTCTCTCTTGGTACAAAGTACATATATATATATATATATATATATATGGTTATAAGGACAAAGGTAGGAAGAGTAAGGATTGGATAGTAAGTTTGTAAGAGATTTTGTAAGGAAAATCTAGTATTGAATTATCTCCATATCTTCCAATCTTTTTCTTTCACTTGGTACATGTACTTATACATATATACAACTAGGATTTGATAGAAGAAAGACCAAAGAAGTACACCATATCTTGCTCCCTCTCCTTCTCTCCCTCTCGGTCTCCTCTCTCTCTCCCTCTCTCGGCTGTCCTCACTCTCTCTCTCTTTCTTCTTCCCTTGTACTTATATATACATATATAGGTGAAAGAATACAAGTACTCTAGTACCTTTATGATCTTCCTAGATTTCTAGGTCAAAATCCCTTATTAAACTATGTCAATTGGCACATGTTGTTCTCTTAATTTATAAAATAGAACCTAGAATCCTAAGGAGACATATACCTATCTTAATACTTTAATGAATTAGGCACATGTTGGTAGATAAACTAATAAGACCTTGGTACTTGGCTAGACTTGAAAGAATGACCAAGAGTACACCATATCTTGGTTCTCTCTCTCATATCTCTCCCATTTCTCTCGGCTCTCTTTCCTCTCTCACTCTCGGCTCTCTCTCCTCTCTCTCTCCCGAATTTCTCTCTCTCTCTCTCTCCCCCTCTCTCTCCCTTGTACTACTTATGTATATTAATATAGATACATATCTACCTAATAGATATTGAAGTACTAGGTACCTAATAAACAAATGGAATTTTGAAAGAATAAGGATTTTCCTATTAAATAATGAAATGAACACATGTTTTCTATCTCTATATTATATTGGAGTAGGTGTACTGGTACCCTATTATAATATTTAGGTAAGTACTAGAGAATCTGGGTAGGTATCTAGTCAAAATTCCTCATTATAAGAGCATCTCCAATGGCCTACTTAAACATTCATCCTCGCCTGATTCTCGCCTAAGAGATGAGCATACCGTCAAATTCCATGACCCAACAGCCTCGGTACAATCCTCGTCTCTTTCTAGTTTGCTACAGTAACTCGCTGGGTCAAACGAGCTACTGTAGCTTCTCGTGCAGACATAGCCCCTTCTCCGTTCTCTTTGGTCTTTCGAGCCCCAGACTTATTCCAATGGGAATCAAGTCTTTCGTACCTATCCCGATGGTGTTTGCGAGTGTTTTCCTCTGTTGCTGGTTCTTTATTTCGTTTTGGGACTCCCCAAAATGTAAGTTCATTTGGAAAAGTCAAACCATGAAGTTTGTAAGTTTCAAAAGTTATCCCTTATAAGTAACTCTAAATGTATTTGGATGTGTGAAGCAAAGGATTAATGCTGGAAACAATGCCTTTGAATTGGGATTCTGGTGTATTAATTACATGTAACGCCCCCATTTTCGGGTACGTTAAGTAAACATTTTATTGAATTAAAAGACGAAGAGTTAGGCTCATTATTACAACATGATTCCTACGAGAGTACTTTTATTACACAAAGGATGGGAAATCTAAGGTTATCTACTGCTCCACCTCTTCCTCCATCCTAGCAAGCTCTTCGACCCTAAAAGCCTCCAATGTGTACTGCTCACCCTGTTCATCTATGAGATATGACACATTATACCGGCGTCGCCACCAATATAATATGTTAGGGTCACCAAAGGCAACATCGTGAGCTTACAAGCTCAATAGAATAAACCATACCCACTAACCCTTAACTTATAAAAAGCACAAAGACAATTACACATGCTCATTCAACAACATAGTTAGCAATTACACATCCACATTCGCTATCTTTCTAACGTTGGTGTCATGCCTTTTTGTATTTCTCCTATCTCTCTCTCTCTCCCTCTCCCTCTCCCTCTCGGATTCTCTCTCTTTCTCCCTCTCTCTCTTTCTCCCTTGATTAATATATGTATATGCATGGATGACTAAGTAGGAAAGGGTACACCATGACCTCACTAGGTCTTTCAAGTCAAAATTCCCTAATAAACTAAGTCTAATTGGCACATGATCTTAGTATAAAATAGTATTAGGGTACATAGGAAATCTAGGTACAAATCTAGGTACATATCTTTATATATATATAAGTATATCATCATATGGTAGTTTAATAAACAATTGAAGCTTTGTACCTTGGCTTGACTTGGCCTTATTGACCAATGGACCAAAATTCTCCTAACATTTATTATCCAATGGATAAAGATGGAAAGTACTATGCTTGCATAATGTATATATATAAGTATAATGACTCATGGTGAATCTATTAAACTAATAGATCTTGTACTAGGTAGAAAGACTAAGCTATGGACCAATGGGCGATATTTTCCCTAACTTCTATGGACCAATGGATAAAAGAGTAAAGTATAATATTGGAATATACATCTTCCAAACATGAGTACATAAGCCTATATAATACTATATAAGTGTACCTTGGTCAATATCTTAGGTGGAAAGCCTATTGTCCAATGGATAATGATTTTCCTAACATTTATCGTCCAATGGGTAAAGGTCAAAGATGACTTTGGTCCAAAGGGTTCCTTTAGGGTTTTGGAAAGGTTCAAAAGGTTCAACTAGGGTTGGAAGTGCAATTGGTAGTTAGGTTACCTCAATGAATCGGTTAGAAGCTAACTAGGCTTGCTAAGTAGGATTTCTAGTCAAGAAATACGATTCTACGACTTCTCAATATGCTAGACACTTGTCTTTAGAAAATGACCTTATTGCCCGGAGTGAAGAATCTAATCATGACGGATTACTAGGAACGACTCAAGGTTTTGAGAGAAAATTCATAACCATTCAAGAATAATTAAAGACTTTTCGAATTAACAACAAAATTTTTATTTAGTAAAAATCAGAGTTGTTACATTACATATCTGTTAAAATGTTGCAACTCCCAAAAGGGATGGGACAGAGGGTATACTTCGCAATGTGGCTGAAGTCGAATCTGAATTCATTCTTTTGCTGTATTGAAGATGGATCACCGCCAATCCATAGTTTATCATCCATTGGAGCAAGAAAGTTTTCCATTGACATGCACAGTTCAGATGCTAATAATACTCTCAGTATATCCCCGCCGAATGACTCTTCTGTTGACATTCTTGGGAGGATGACTTCAACACTTGAGGAGATACACAGTCCACTAACATTAAATTCTGCTTTTGGTACAAATCTGCTTCAAAAAGGAGAGGAGAATTGTAGGTGGAGAAAAACAGAGAGTACCTAGAACAGCACTGAATCTCGTCTCTTCACGTGCTGCTCAATCGGAACCCTAATACCTTCGCCTGAGCTCTAACCTGTAAAACAGACAAGGGGTAAGCGCACCTTTGCCTCTCGTGGCAAAGGCCCTCCGATGCCTAAGTTAGTATCTCGTACTATATCAAACCCTAATTATTAGTAGGAAAATATGGAACGAATGCAACTTATTGCGTACCTTTTACCTCTAGGTTTACCTTGTATTTATAGATATACATTTGCTTGCTCTTCAAGCATCCTTATTGCCCCAGGCCTCCTGCCTCGTACAGGAATCCTAGCTTTCCTGGGAGTTCCCTCGCCCAATTAATCGAGACCCCTTACTCATAGGGACTCTGTCCTTCATGGGACTCGTTCCATCATAGGACTGTCTTCTTACTTATCTTTACTGAATATCGAGTTCTTTCTCTGGAATATACCCACGGCCTTTATCTCTTAAAGTTACGTTCTTCCAGATGACTCCATCTGTTCGGCACATACTTCAACCGAACAGACTGCACCAACTAATGACTTCTCATGTCTTTGGCCCATCTAAGCCGAACAGACTGCACCAACTAATGACTTCTCATGTCGTTGGTCCCTTTCTGCCGAACAGACTATCTGATCCAGTGACTCCTCGTATCACCGGATCTTATCGCCGTCGTCCATCTTGTATGGAGTCCCATATCACTTTCCTCATTACACGGATCTAGCTTATCACGTGTTCGGCCACTAATTGTATCTGTTCGGGAATACCTCCTTACAAGAATATCGGTCAATTCCTCTATTATGAGGGCATTGAATTAATATAACATGTGGAACACTTACGACGTTCATTTCTACTCATCCTTTGCCTTAATCATGTTATTTCCAAATATTGAACTCAGCATCCACAAAGATTTACAGCATCCGTTATGTTGCACGATCCCAGTAAAATGTTAGATTTTGAGCATTCAGGCGTAGAGCCTGAGAATAGATGATATCTTGTTTGGGGCGGCGTAGAGCCTGTTGAGATAGTTACAGCTTCGAGCCAGTTGAGATAATGGGCTTAGAGCCGCTGAGTTGGTTGTTACGGCGTAGAGCCATTTGAGATAGTCGTTATGGCTTTGAGCAAGTTGAGATAGTCGTTATGGCTTCGAGCCAGTTGAGATTGCTTGAGTATGATTGTAGGCGTAGAGCCTGCCGTCGGGATGGCGAGCGTAGAGCTGCTGAGTTGAAGGCTTGGAGCCGCTGAGTGAGTGAATACGGGTGTAGAGCCGTTATGATAATGGGCTTCGAGCCGCTGAGATGGGGAATACGGGCATGGAGCCGCTGAGTGGTGGGCTTGGAGCCGCTGAGTGATGAGCGTAGAGTCGCTGAGATGGTTGTTATGGCTTAGAGCCTGTTGAAATAGTGGGCTTGGAGCCGCTGAGTTGATAGAGATGATGGGCGTAGAGCCTGTCAACGACAATGATGAGCTTGGAGCTGCTGATGATGATTGGGCTTAGAGCCTATTGAGTTGTTTGATAATGATGAATAGCAGAGCTGCTGAATGAGTTGATAGTTGTATGGTTGCTAGAGTAGCAAGCGTAGAGCTGCTGGATGCTTTGAGATGGGCTTTGAGCCATTGAGATGATGGGCTTGGAGCCGCTGAGTGGTTTGATAAATAGCAGAGCTGCTGGTTGTTTTGGTTTGCTGTAGCAATAGCTTCGATCAACAGTTTGTGGAGAGAAAGTTTCGTTGTGCTTAGATATGCCCCCGAGGCTAATTCTGTTCACGTTGTATTGGCTGGGGGATGCCCCCAAGGCTACTTTGTCGGTTGAGGACCTAGAAGTCCATAATAGCTTGAGTTTTGGGTGAACTGAGCATGATCTGATGTTGCTGAAGGAAATTGATTGAAGGGCCAGAAGATCGATATCTCGGCCGAGTAAAAGATGTTTCGGCCGAGGAATTGATGTTTCGGCCGCGCAATCTCTTGATTTCTAGAGCTCTATAAAAGCCGAGGCCTTGGCGTTTCTTTCATTTCATCTTCCTCTCTTCTCTCTCCATCCTCTGCGTCCGAGACTTCCACCGAAGGTTCATTTTGCCTCCCCTCGTTTTTGTCAGCTCCGAGCTATGGATGATGCGCGGCCAGTGATCACGGAGGGAATCCACGATGTTCTTGGTCTTGTCTTGATGCTTGATTAGAGGCCTTTGCATGGGTGGCTTGCTTCCGTGTCGCGGAACTCCTGGGGTGGCGGTGGTACGCGGTATGGTGATTTTTCTGGGCCATGTGGTGATTCTTTTGAGCCACGTGGTGTCTCTTCTGCACCGTAGTACTCCTCTGGTATACACCACCCCAGGGGTGTCTTCTTCTTTTTTGCAGCTAGCCTCTGGTGTTCAGGCCACCAGAGGATTCGGCATCCTCTTCTCCTTTCCTTTTTTTGTTCTCGTTTTCCTCTTCCTGCATAGGTTAGTTTGACAGGAAACTTGATGTTATAGTTTGTTTAGGAAATGTGGGATGATCCACCTTGTGATGTAAAAAGCTTTCGTTATATGAAACAAAAACCTTTTACTCTGCTATGTGATTGTGTATGCTATGTTTGCACCGTTTGTGCATGATAGTTTTGTTAATTTGATAAAAAAACCAGTGAAACGAACAGAACCGTGGAAACAGTCTGTAAAACAGCCGTTCTAGCGGCCGACCTAACGATTAAGCGGCCGAGGCTTGGATCTGGCGGCCGAAGGATCGTTTCATCTACTTGGGTTTAACTTTTAGGTCAACCCTGATTTTCACGGGCCGATGGATTGATCCTACGGCCGTCATATCGAAGTGCCGGCCGAGAGACAGACTAAGCTATTGAGGATTCAGACTCCGATTTCGATTCGAACTAAGACTCGACTCAGTTTTATAAGTATGCGTTCTACGAACCCGATAGCATTGTCAGTAACAATTCCTTGCATATGGCACAACCAGTCCTTGATCAATGGTTGAATTCCTTTAATGGCCTCGACCGTTTACACTTTAAGTCCTTTGGTATGGACTTTCTCTTTTCCCTTTGTCAAATTCCTGTGAATTTTGCTTTCCTTAGGGCAGCCACCAGTTTGTGGGATCCTGCTTTTCATGTCTTTCGATTTAAGAGAGAGGAATTGTGTCCTACTATTGAGGAATTTGCGACCATCATGGGTCATTCGGATAGAGAGGGTTTCATCGTCCCTAATCCTTTGTTCAACCGAGGTAATCTTTTGAAAGATTTGCTCCAAGTTCAGAAACATGAATTCCGGTTCTTTATGGTGAACGGAAAGTTGGAAACCCTGCAGCTTGTTCAACGTTTTGGTACAACCGAAGCTCATCGTCAAGTTCTTCAACAGAAAGCATGCTTTCATGCATTGTGCATCTGTCTTCTCCACCACTACTTGTTTGGCCCTTCCTCTGGTCATGCTGATTCCATGTTGCTTGATTTTGCTCAACAAATTGGAAACCGTGTGAGTTTTGCTGGCTTAGTGTTGGTAGAGACCTTGATGGGTCTTGATGCTGTGAAAGGTAATCCCACAGCCTAGTTTTCAGGCAGTCCCTTGCTATTACAGGTTCGCTCTTTGTCTGTTCAATGAGTTATCTTTTCTTTCGTCACTCTTATGTTTTGACTCACATGTCCTCATAACTCACGATTTTCCCTTGTTCTTTAGGTATGGTTATTTGAAAAGCTAAGGGTATGGGATGTGCTAGAGCGACTTCCCTATAGTTCGGACCACTGTTCGGAGTGTCGTGTGATTAGGCAGTTTCCAACTGAGGCTGCTTGGGAAGCATGGATGAAGGATCGCAGGGGCGATCATATTCGATGGGTTTGCCCCTGGTATGGTGTTGAGAGTATGACTGTGAGTACCATGAACCATTTCGGTGTTACAGTGATTGGTATCACTCGAGTCATCTTCTATTTTCCTGCTCGCTTTCAAAGGCAGTTCGGGGCTGAACAAACCATAGTCCTGGGTGACCCTGAGTACGCTGTTTCCAAGGTTCATGATGCCAGCTTTCGTCGCAGTATGTTGCACCTCTGGCCAAATAGAGTGATGCAAGAGGTTGCTGAGAACTTTGCTAACAAGCTATCAGGTTCTTATAAGCGCTGGTTGAGGAAAAACCTTTTGGAAGACAAAAGTGCAAAGAGAAGAAAGACCTAGAGATTGGCATTTTGCTTATGTTTTTTCAAAAGATGTTTGTTTGATTCTAGCTTTCATAGATTGAGAATCGTTTGCTTTTCCTTTTCCTTCGGAAATAATAGGTCATTCGGCCATTTTTATTTGAAGACGTTATTGCCACGGTTTGATAGTGAACATGCTTTAGGATAGACCTAGAAATTTTGGAAGTGATAATGATAGTAATGGCCGAATCTCAATCTAGAGATTGCCTACGTATCCCATGGAGGGAATCAGGCCGAGATTTGTTTTGTTTTGGTCAGGGTCCACTCGGGTATTTTCCTCTCCTTTTGTGCTCTTAATTTTGCCTAAAACCGCCCTTGCGGGTTTTCGGTCTAGCGAGCGTTTTATTTATGCCTTAGTTTTTGCCTAAGCCGCCCTTGCGGGTTTTCAACCTAGCAGGCTGCTCTAATTTTTGCTTGGATCCGCCCACCCTTGTGGTTTTCGGCTCAACGAGCATCTCTCATGGGTAGTACTTCCTCAGCTTGTCAATGTTGACTGGCGTCGCGAATTCCATTCCATCCAAGTCTGCAATGTATGTTGCTCCTCCAGAAAGTATGCGTTTGATAAGGTAGGGGCCTCCCTAGTTTGGTCTAAACTTGCCCCTCGGGTCTGAAATGTGGTGACGGATCGCTTTGAGCACCATGTCTCCTACTTTGATGTCTCTTGGTTTTACCTTTTTGTTGAATGCTCGTGCAATGCGGCGTTGATACCCTTGTACATGGTATAACGCTCTTAGCCTCCTTTCGTCTAGTAGTGCCAACTCGTCGTAGCGGTTTTGAACCCAGTCTTCTTCGATCATTCCAGTCTCAGCTAGAACCCTTAACGAAGGTAATTCCAGCTCGATAGGCAAGACAACTTCCATTCCATAAACCAGAGAGTAGGGAGTGGCCCCAGTTGAAGTTCTTTCAGTTGTTCGATAGCCCCATAATGCCAAAGGTAGCATTTCTGGCCAGTCTGTGTAGGTGTCAGTAGTCTTTCGCAGAATCCTCTTGATATTCTTGTTTGCAGCCTCAACCGCTCCATTAGTTTGAGGTCGACAAGTAGATGACCGATGATTCTGTATCCCAAATTCGGCAAAAAGCTTCCTTGTCGCTCCTTTGAAGTGCGATCCATTGTCACAGATGAACTTGTGAGGCACACCATATCGATAGATGATATTAGCGTGAATAAATTTGGCCACTTGAGTGGCTTTGAGGGTAGCATAAGAAGCTGCTTCTACCCACTTGGTGAAGTAGTCGATGGCCACTAGAATGAACTGAAGTTTGTATTTTTCCTTTGGATTTATACTTCCAATGACATATATCCCCCAGGTGGAGAATGGCCAAGGGGATGTCATGCTATATAATTCCGTGGGAGGAATGCGCATGCGATCTGCGTGGGTTTGGCACTTGTAACATCGGCGGACATAATCAGCACAGTCGGCTTCCATTGTGGTCCAGTAATATCCCTGGCGCAGGATCTTCTTTGCCATTGTTGTTCCATTCATGTGTGGTCCACAAATTCCTTCGTGTATTTCCTCCATTACCTTGCGGCTATCCTCTGCTGTGACGCAAAGTTGACTTGGACCCAAGTGTGCCCTTCGATATAATGCTCCTCCACATATTACAAATCGGGCGGCAAACTTCCGTAGAGTCGTTTTGTCCTTTGAGGTGGCCTCCGATGGGTATTCTCCTTCTTCCAGGAATTTCTTTACGTCTTCGTACCATGGCTTGCCATCGTCTTCACCCTCCTCGGTGAAGGTACACTCGCATGCTGGTTTGACCTTTTGCTCAATCATGAGAGGCCGCATTGTGAATCCCAGGGGTATCTCGACCATAGATGCTAATGCTGCCAGTGCATCTGCAAATCTATTGCTCACTCGAGGAGTGTGCGTGAAGATAACGGAATCGAATTGTGGAATTAGATCTTCCAGCACGAAGTGATATAGTTTCAGTGTGTCTTCCTTGACCTTCCAGTCTCCTCTTGCTTGAGATACTACCAGGTTTGAATCCCCAATGACTTCTACCCTTTTTGCCCCCAGTTCCAGGGCTGCTTCCATTCCACCAATGTAGGCCTCGTATTCAGCTTAGTTGTTGGTGACTTCAAACCTTAGTTTATATGACAAAGGGATATGGGAGTCATTTGGGGAAACTAGCAATACCCCTATGCCGTATCCACATTGGTTTAATGCTCCATCAAAGTAAAGCTGCCATGTGTCGTCTAGGAGACATAAGATATCTTCGTCGGGGAACATGAAGTCTTCTACCTCGGCTTCTGTCACAGGGTGATCTGCCAAGAATTCTGTCACAGCTCTTCCCTTCACTGATTTTCTTGTCATGTATTTGAGGTCGAATTCTGCTAGCAGCAATAACCACCTAGCTAGTTTTCCAATAAGCGCTGACTTTTCGAAAAGATATTTGATTGGGTCTAAACGAGAAATCAGCACCACTGGGTGTGCTAACAGGTAGTGCCTTAGCTTCTTTGTGGCCCATACTAGTCCCCCAACAGGTTTTCTCGAGGGGAGTGTACCTTGTTTCATAGTCCATCATTTTTTTGCTGAGGTAGTATATGGCGCACTCTATTTTGGCGTCGTTCTTTTGCGCTAGCATGCATCCCATGGATGTGTCTGTTACTGAGAGATACAAAATCAATGGCTGCCCAGGGATGGGTGGCGACAGTACAGGTGAATTCTGAAGATATTCTTTGATTGCCTCAAACGCTTGCTGACAGTCTTGGCTCCGTTCAAAATCAGTACCTTTCTTCAGTAGCTTGAAAAGAGGTTCACAGGTGGTTGTGAGCTTGGAAATGAACCTGCTGATGAATTGTACTTTCCCCAAGAAACTCCTTACTTCCTTTTCTGTCCTAGGTGGTGATATTTCCATGATAGCCTGTATCTTGGAAGGGTCTACCTCGATTCCTCTTTGAGTGATGAGAAATCCCAACATTTTTCCAGCCGTTACCCCAAAAGTGCATTTTTGAGGATTAAGACGTAGTTTGTAATTCATAATCCTCTCAAAGAACTTTTGGAGTGCTCCACAGTGTCCTTCCCTTTCCTTTGATTTGACTATCATATCGTCGACATATACCTCGACCTCTTTGTGCATCATGTCGTGCAGTAGTGTTGTTGCCATCCTTTGGTAAGTGGATCCAGCATTCTTTAACCCGAATGGCATCACTCGGTAGCAGTAAGTTCCCCAAGGTGTAGTGAATGTGGTTTTCTCTCTATCCTCAAGAGACATAAGGATTTGATTATACCCAGAAAATCCATCCATGAAGGATAGCAATGCATGGCCTACGGTGTTGTCTACTAGCTCGTCTATGTGGGGTAATGGGAAGTCATCCTTTGGACTGGCTTTGTTGAGATCTCAGAAATCTACACAGATCCTGATTCCTCCAGTTTTCTTTGGTACGGGAACGATGTTAGCTACCCATTGTGGATATTCGGTGACTATGAGAAAACCGGCGTTAATTTGTTTAGTGACTTCTTCTTTTATCTTTAAGACCCAATCAGGGCGCATACGTCTCAGTTTTTGTTTAGCTGGTTTTGCATCAGGATGAAGGGGGATTTTATGCTGAACAATTTCAGGGTCTATTCCAGGCATGTCCTCGTAAGACCAGGCAAAAACATCTTTGTATTCTTTTAGCAAAAGGATTAGTTTTTCACTTTCTCAGGAGGATAGTGTGGTACCAATTTTAACCATTTTGGGCTCGTTTTCAGAGCCTATGTTTGCTGTGATTATTTCCTCAGAAAAAGGTTTAGTGTGCCTTTCTTCTTCTCTCTCGATGAATTCTAGAATTTCTTTTGGAATTTCTTCCTCAAAATTTGGTGTGTCAGAATCCATACAATTGATTATAGGCAAAGTGAAATACTCTAAATCTTCCTTCTCATTGCTAAGATTGTCAAAACACATTTCAGAGCCAAACTCAAAGTAATGTTATGCCTTGGTGCTTTGACCAGGTTTTCCTCACTAGACTCAGTAGTTTCAAAAGATGAAAAGCTTGACTTGGACTGAGTCGACTCGGAGTCGGAATCGGAATCGGAACTAAGATCAGAATTAGCGCTTTTCATTTTGTATTTTAGAGTGTGTTCCACGGTCCAGTTAGGGTAAGCCCCTTTTTCAGCATCTACAATCAGTTCAGAGTAGTCTTTTTCATCACCAAGGTTGATCATCAGTACTTCACTGTCACCTTGATTCGCACTTTCATCATTATCACCCTGCAAGTCTTGGAGGGCCATTTGATTTGCTGTTACTGTTATCTCTTCCAATTGAGCTTCAATCTCTGCTTCGTCGCTGTTGTCGACTCTTCGTGTGCCAACAAAGCCCCACCAATTACCAAAGCTATCCGTGATGGGGTGGATCACCCTTATTTCATTGTTGGTGACCCCCTCATCAAAGAGTAGGTTCAGTGATATTTCGTCTAGTGGGTCGTTGTCAACAGACTCTTCTTCCTTTGCCTCTTCAGTTTCGAGGTTATTGACCTCGTCTATCGGACAATAGTCGTCGGTAGGTGCATAGGGGTCATAAAAATAGATGGGGACCCTGCGAAGCCCTTCGTCTTCAATCATGTCTTCTACTTCTTCTTCATAAACTGTTCTAGCGAACATGACATGGTTGTCTTTAATGATAGTCACCATAGGCTTTGGTTGATTTACCGGAGTGATGTATTCAGAGGGGTTGAAATCCTCAGCAGCAGAGTGGAGCGGACCAGACAGCTTGGTGACAACTTGAAAGTGCGAATCAAACGTGGATAGTGATGCAGTCATTTTTCCTGAAAGACTTTTGTTATAGTTAGATTGATTGATCTTACCTACTGTTCATTTGACTTAGGGAGACTCCTAAGGTTTAACCTGCAAAAGAAAACTGTACAACATACATATATACAATAGGTGTGAGTAAGAACTTTTGCAAGCAAATGCAAGTAGGTTCCTAACCTGTAGGTTCCTGTCTTAGTTTGATAAGTTCTATGGCTTTCTAATACATGCAAGGTTTTGGTAGTCTCAGGGTGCTCCGTTGTCAAAGGGCACCAATCCTCTCACCAGCCCATCATAGGCAGTGATTGGGTGATTCCCTTTTTGATATACCACTAAGTACGAGTGACTGTGGAGTTTGCTGGAACCCCCAACATAGCCCGTGTCATGCCGGGGTATCTGGTGAACTCAACGAGGTTGCCCGCTCGATGCATATGATAAATGAATTAAACAAGGCATGTATTAGTCTTATGTTGAACTTTTTGGTTATGGCTCTCAAGTCCCCAGCAGAGTCGCCAAAAACTGTAGACACCTCCCAGACGGGGCATCGCCATACAGATTGATCGTTTGTTGCTCGATTGGTTGCTTGCCTCATAAACCAAGATCGTGGACATTCCCATAGCTAGGAACATCGCCACACGATAGCGGTTATCATCAAAACAGAGTCGCCACCTTGTTTATTAAAACTTGAAAAACATATAGAGATTATGGGTACGGGAGCCAAGAGTACAGTAAGGGGAAGGTGTTAGGCACCCCTCTTTGCCTAGCCGTGAGACTGGCCCATAGTTGTTCAACAAAAGACATATAGATGCTTTATTTAATTCTAACACATAGTCTGTTTAATTAAGCCTTTAAACAGTAAGTAAAGCGAGCCAGTGCGATAATCAAAGCGTGCATCAGAAAGCTGAACAAAACAAACTGTCCCAGGGAGATGGATCCCGCGGCCGGTGAATGGATGTCACGGCCGAGGGATCCTCCTGGTTTTATGTACCGGCCGAGGGATCGAAGCCCCGGTCGGTGTTCTTCCTCACACCAGACAGAAAAGTTAACAGATAATCAAAACGCTATGATTAATCATGAATACGATAAATAAAACAAACCAGAGGCCGTTGGGCCTCACCACCTTGATCCCTCAGTTGCTTG
Source organism: Rhododendron griersonianum (assembly GCA_018127125.1). Taxonomy (NCBI): domain Eukaryota; kingdom Viridiplantae; phylum Streptophyta; class Magnoliopsida; order Ericales; family Ericaceae; genus Rhododendron; species Rhododendron griersonianum. Next base: position 27,543,432 of record CM030792.1, on the reverse strand, counting down.
ATTGCTTCGGATTTGATTGTGATTGACTGATTACTTCTTTGAAAACTCTAGGGTTAGGGTTTGAACTTCGGGGTTTGATCGTCAGATTGATGGCTGCCTTTGGCTGCCTTCGGGAGGTTAGGACTTTTGAAGAGAGTGTTTCTGCAGAGTTTAGTGGCTTGAGAGAGTAATTTCACTTGTTAATTTCGTGGTCTTTATTTTGGAACCCAAAGGCCCTTTATATAGGCAATTGGTGACTCACTCCGGCCAATCAAATGGCATGATTGTAGTTGCAATTGCAATGCAATTCAAACTCTTCGTTGTAATCTCTGAACGTAGCCCGAACGCATCGGGGAGGTAGCATAGTTGGATCAAACGTCTGATAGAACATTCGAGAGTCTGGAAAAAGGACGATCTGGCGGCCGAGCAATAGATCTGGCGGCCGAGGAATGGATGTTGCGGCCGAAGGATAGATCTTGCGGCCGAGGGATTGATCTCTCAGTGAGATTTTCTAGCAACAGGTTGCTCGGGTGAAGAAATGATGTTGAGGCCGTTAGATCGATGTTACGGCCGACAGATGGATTCTCTTAGCTTCTGTATTTTCTGTCTGAAAGGCTATATGGCTTTGGATTGGGTCCTCTAAGTGGCTCGAAGTTCTTACCGAAAGTCCTAAGGTTCTCGAGAAGGCAATCAGCAATCACTGTATCCATTTCATCACTGGGATGGTCCCCAAGGTGGGACTTAAAATAATCGATAGGCCAAATTGGGGTGTCTACAATGGGTACACAGACTCAGACTTTATGTCAGATAAGGATTCCAGAAAGTCTACCTCGGGATATGTGTTTACCTCGGGAGGTGGAGCCATAAGTTGGAGGAGTGTCAAGCAAACTTGCATTGCTGATTCTACCATGGAGGCAGAGTATGTGGCAGCTTCTGAAGCAGCCAAGGAGGCCGTTTGGCTCATAAACTTTTTGTTGGTTCTGGAAGAGGTCCCTTCAGTGCAATCAGCCATTACATTCTATTGTGACAATAGCGGTGCAGTTGCTAATTCGAAGGAGCCAAGGACTCACAAAAAGGGCAAACACATCGAGCGTAAGTATCATCTGATTCGAGAGATCGTACAGAGAGGTGATGTTGTTGTGACCAAGATTCCATCGGCAAACAACCTGGCAGATCCTTTTACGAAGAGCTTACCGGCTAAGACTTTTGATAGTCACGTAGAGGGAATGGGAGTGAGATGCATGGCAGTATGGTTTTGAGTCTTAGTGGGAGTTTGTTAGGAGGTTATGTAAAAGTTATGTTTTTATATGATGGATTAATATTTAATTATTAATCAGATTTATCCCTTTTTTGATGAGAATCTTTTTTTTGGGCAATACTTGCATGATATTTTTGTATATTGTGCATGTGTTTCTTTTATTCTACATAGTAGATAATCCAGTGTGTAGAGTACGACTTACACACAGAAGATTGGATCATCGGTTCTTGTGGAATATAAGTTATAATTCACAGTCTTAGATGGAATTTGACACACCATTGGTAGGGCTGTAGTACAATGTTTAGTAGGTCTGTCTTGACTACAGGGAACAGTCTAGTTCCAACTCATTGTGCTAGTACACTTTGTGTGTATTGAACGGGACCGCATTGAGGTAATTGTCTTTGTACTAACTTTATAAGACAATTGAAACCTCATGGTTATTATGAATGCTTATGCTCTTAATCCAAAGACAATTATTAGAGGTATATATTTAATGTTGTTGATTTTGATTCATTAAAGGGTGAGATCCTTATACGATCAATAGTCTCGGTGAGTTGGGTCGCAACATTATGTATATGATAGCTATTAATTACTGATGGAATCCACGTCCCAATAGGGATTGATGATACCCCCTTGAGTAAGCTTATAAGTTTCGAATATGTCAAACCTTGCAGGTGGATTTTGTATCCGACATATCGAATAAGTTAAGTGGATAGTCTCAAGGTTAAGACGTTGATTAAGTGGGAGATTGTTAGTAATTTATTTTAATCAACGGATATCTGTAATCTTAACGTGGGGAGGTTAATAAGTATTTAATATAATGGAGCTCATAATATAATTGAGATAAGGACGGGAGTACAATTATAATTCTGTAGTTGGGTGAATTATAATTAGTGAAATAAGAAATAGAATCCTGGTGGGATTAGGGTTTCTTATTTACACTGGAAGCCCAGACTTATTACTGCTTAGGTCCATATCGTAGCCCTATATATACACGTTACACTCTCTAGGTCAGAGAGACATTTTCTATTATTCACGAAATAGAGGCAGGCCTAGAGAGAGCAAACGGATCACGAAAGAGTCCACACTCGGTTCGTGTTCTAGACGTGTAGGGAATACGATAGAAGATCGTAAGGTGTAGTCGAGCAATATACGTGGCTTATAGCAAGACGTGCTATAACAAGTTCATCCAGCGTTCGTGTCGCAGGGAGTTGAGGTGAAACCCTAATTCCGCCTTGTAGGGTTTTGCAATTTTCTTGTTATCTAATCTGTACGCGTCATTACTGGGTTCTGGAAATCGTTTCCCAACAAGGTAACATTGGGCTGCTGTATAGAGTGGTATTCTACTATTCAAACAAAGAGAACCTAGGTGATTGTATTTCAGGGAAGTTGTATAACTTACATTCAGCATAGCTATTAAATGTGTTATATAATGTCACGTGTATGATTCTCGCCCTTTTACATTACACACAGGAAAACGAGAAAAGCCGATCTTGATGAAAAAAGTTGCATAAGAAAGTCAGGGTTCTGATGTTAGGTTGGACAGTATTGTTGAATGCAAGAAGGCTTTAGATACTTTTTTTATGCTGCCAATTGAGCACAAGACTTGTGGATTTCACATGTGCAGATGAAGGGCGACTGTTTGTATGGTTTTCTGGCTAAAAATTCTGGAGTTGGGAAATTGTCTTTAAGGAATTACTGATGGTTCCTCAAAAAAAATTTTACCAGCAGTAGTTGTTTTCATTTAGGAATGTGTTACCGGAAAGGCGAAAGCACAACAAATTCTGAGTTGCAAGCTATTTATTGGGAGTGGCTAATCTAGCTTTTAACATTTTGGAACTCTGCTACGAGTAAACGCAATAAATGCAATAAATTATGGAGTTGTGAGTTATCTGTTGGAAACTAGAAATTCAGTTGTCTTCTTCAAAGTAGCTGTTACAGAAACGCAAATGTATCATTGCGATTGAACTTTGGAAAACACTTTTGTAACATGGTATATGGTTGAATATTAATGGTTCCACTACCCCACATAAATGCGCACTCCCAATTTTCGTCAATTCTGTATGTACATACAAATTTTCATTTGAATATGGTGAATTTTTCGATACAACGTGATGCTTGTTTTGATTGACATTTTTTCTTGGGAAAAAAAAACAGATCATAAGCCTAACTACACAATATTTTCAGATTTTCTATCTTACATCACTAAACATCATAACAAAGGCCCCTTAAAATGTCATAAGCTTTTTCACCGTAGTCTTTGACAATCAAGTCATAATGACAAATTCTCGTAATTAAGCTTTTTTCTTGTCGTATACTCTTTCGCAACTGCAAAATCTTTTGCATTATTTACCAAAAAATCTCATAACTTTGTTTATAATACGTAAACTTGGCCTTAAAAGCCTACGAAGAGCAATTCCAAACTTAAATTCCCTACAGTGTTTGGCCTTCAATAATGGAGTATATTCTATTTTGGCTTGGAAATTGGATTAGAAGTTTTTCTCCAACCCAAAAATAGGAATGCATAATGATTTTCACATTCTCCAGTTAACTAATTTATTATTTCTCTTTATCCGTGTATAATTATACATTACGATTTTCATGTATGAAAAATAGAATGTATGAAGGATATTTTCATAATTTTAGATGGATAACTTTGAACCGCCTTATTTGACCTTGTGCCGTCTTTTTCTACTACTAATTCATAAACAACACACACGCAAAAATTCATAATCTTTATCCGTGTATTATACATTACCATTTTCATGTATGAAAAATAGAATGTATGAAGAATATTTTCGTAATTTTAGATGGATAACTTTGAACCATCTTTTTTGACCTTGTGCCGTCTTTTTCTACTACAAATTCATAAACAACACCAAAAAAAATTCATCATCAACACGGCACAAAATCATAAACATTGTAATATTCCAAAATTTTAAATAAATAAAAATTCCATAATATTATTTCAATATTCATTTTCTTATTATCCGGCTTTAATTAATTACTATGCATTTAAATTCATTTCTTGTATGTTAATAGTTCGTGTAAATATTCCTTTTAAATTTACGAGATATTTTCTTTCGTAAACCGAGATCGTGGTTGGACTCGAAATACTTTCGTTAGCCTATGGTAATATTATAAAATTCTTCCGAAATAGAAAATCGGACCACCAAACACTGTAGGACACGTTTCCGCGACCGCGAAAAGTATTTCCTTCCCTCATTTTTCTTTCACAGCACGCACACCCTCATTTCTTCTCCCCTTACCCGAACAAAAAATATATATAATTATACAACACAATACAATACACACACCCATTATTTCACCAAACCCCACACACAAAGACGGATCTATGTATGGGCATATAGGGGCCACGACCCCCGTATTGTTTCGGGTTTTTTTTTCCTCCAAATTTTAATATAATATTTGTTGTTTTTTTTATTTGTTAAGAACAAATAGATATTGTATTTTGTATTGAGTGTTATATAGACATTTAAATACTTTAAGAATGTGTTCGTTTTGGATCTCAGAATCCAATTTATCTCTCTGCACACGGTCTTCCATAAGTTTTTCTTCAATTATTAATCTCATTTTTCTTTCCATCTCTCTCCACTAATTACCCAAAAAACCTCCCTCAAAACCTAAACCATACAAACTATTAGTAGAATTTCGAATTTTGAAATTTCAAAATCTTATTGTTCATAATTTGGCCCCCGTGTTTACGAAATCCTGGTTCCATCCCTACCCACACACCTTATCATCTCCTACACCACCTCAACGCCAGCCATCCCCTGCCCCCTCCTGCCTCTCCTCTTCCCAAAATGATTACTCCCACCTCACTCCTCCTTCCCCACCTAAATTAATTCTCCCTCATTTATTTTCCCCTCCCTCTTCTATATACATACACCATACACACACATACACCATATCACTCACACACGCACACATTGTGCACAAAATATTCCAGAGAGAGAGAGTGCTTCATCCATGGAGGTTTAGAGAGAGAGAGAGAAGTGGGTTTGTCACCTTGCACCACTACAGCACAAATTCAAGCCTCCAACCTTCCACCCCATCACTACACATCCAGCTCCACTCCAAACCGTAGCCTAAACAAGCTCCCATAACCACCATCCATCATCCCCATCATTTCCACAAAAGTTCATTTTTGGACAGCTTGAACACCCTCTGTAAAAGACCATTTTCCTCTTAGCTCAAGTTGTTTTAGAGTTAGGTTTCTTTACAAATCTTGTAGAGGACTTCGAGAGCTTCGATCTAGATACAAGAATCACTCTAAACGATTGAGTGTAGCCTGAGATATCGATTTCCAAAATCTGTCATTTCCAATCCCGAGCAGCTCACTGAACCTCTGAAAAACTCCATTTTTCTCCTAGTTAATGTGGGTTTTAGGCTTAGACTTCTTCATTGTTAGATTTTCTTGGAGGGTTCCAACCTAAAATCAATTGGCGATAAGTGGAGTAATCTCTAGAATATATTAACCAAGTTTGAGTGGCTTAGATGAGCGATGTGGAATTAAGTCTAACACTCCCCCTCACATGCAGCCCGGATGCACGTGGAGGTACAAATTGAGGAAATCAAGAGATTTGACTCGGACGACCCCTCACGTGCAGCCCGGATGCACGTGGAGGTATGAATTGATGAGACACTACTGTTGGGAAAGGATTCCCAGAAACCAGTAATGACTCGTACAGATTAGATAACAAGAAAATCGCAAAACCCTACAAGACGGAATTAGGGTTTTACCTTAACTCCCTGCGAACATGAGCGCTGGTTGAACTTGTTATAGCACGTCTTGCTATAAGCCACGTATACTGCTCGACTGCACCTTACAATCTTCTATCGTATTCCATGCACGTCTAGAACACGAACCGAGTGTGGACTCTTTCGTGGTCTGTTTGCTCTCTCTAAATCTGCCTCTATTTCTGTGAATAATAGAAAACTCTCACTAACCTAGAGAGCATAACGTGTATATATAGGGTTACGATAGGGACCTAAGGAGTAATAAGTCAGGGCTCCCAGTGTAAATAAGAAATCCTAATCCCACCAGGTTTCTATTTCTTATTTCACTAATTATAATTCACCCCACTACAGAATTATAATTGCACTCTCGTCCTTATCTCAATTATATTACGAGCTCCATGATATTAAAAACTTATTTATTTCCCCACGTTAAGATTACAGATACCCGTTGATTAAAATAAATTACTAACAATCTCCCACTTAATCAACATCTTAACCTTGAGACTATCCGCTTAACTTATTCGATATGTCGGATATCAAATCCACCTGTAGGGTTTGACATATTCGAAACTTATAAGCTTACTCAAGGGGGTATCATCAATCCCTATTGGGACGTGGATTCCATCAATAATTAATAGCTGTCATATACATAATGTTGCGATCCAACTCACCGAGACTATTAACCGTATAAAGATCTCATCCTTTAATGAATCAAAATCAACAACATTAAATATATACCTCTAATAATTATCTTTGAATTAAGAGTATAAGCATTCATAATAACTATGAGGTTCCAATTGTCTTATGAAGTTAGTACAAAGACAATTACCTCAATGCGGTCCCGTTCAATACACACAAAGTATACTAGCACAATGAGTTGGAATTAGTACCATTCCCTGTAATCAAGACTAACCTACTAAAATATTGTGCTACAGTCCTACCGATGGTGTGTCAAATTCCATCTAAGACTGTGAACTATCTATTATATTCCAAAAGAACCGATGATCCAATCTTCTGTGTGTAAGCCGTACTCTACACACTGGATTATCTACTATATAGAATAAAAAACACACATGCACAACATACAGAAATATTATGCAAATATTGCACATAAAAGATTCTCATCAAAAAGGGATAAATCTAATTAATAATTAAATATTAATCCATCATATAAAAACATAATTTTACATAACCTCCTAACAAACTCCCACTAAGAATCAAAGTCATGCTGCCACGCATCTCACTCACATTCTCTCTACGTGACTATCAAAAGTCTTAGCCTGTAAGCTGCACGTAAAAGAATCTGCTAGATTGTTTACCAATGCGATCCTGGTCACAGCTACATCACATCTTTGAACGATCTCTCGAATCAGGTGATCATACGCTCGATGTGTTTTCCTTCTTATGAGTCAATGGCTCCTTAGAATTAGCAATTGCACCACTATTGTCACAATAGATGTAATAGCTAATTGCACTAAAGGAATCACTTCTAGATCCATCAAGAAGTTTCTAAGCCAAACGGTCTCTTTGGTTGCTTAAGAAGCTACCACATACCCGGCCTCCATGGTAGAATCAGCAATACAAGATTGCTTGATACTCTTCCAACTTATGGCTCAACCTCCCAAGATAAACACATATCCCGAGGTAGACTTTCTGGAATCCCTAGCTGACATAAAGTCTGAGTTTGTATACCCATAAGGTACCAAACTATCTGACTGGAACACCAACATATGATATCTAGTTCTTTTCAGATACTTGAGTATATGTTGCACTGCATTCCAATATTCTTGCCCTGGATTAGACTGAAATCTGCTAAACATGCCAACGGCAAATCAAATATCAGGTCTAGTACACAACATAGCATACATAAGGCTTCCTACTGCCGAGACATAAGGAACTACCTTCATTTTCTCCATCTCCTCAGGTGTTTTAGGACACTGATTCTTGGATAGGTTGATTCCATCACTAAAAGGGAGGAACCCTTTCTTGGAATCCTGCATGCTAAAACGGGTAAGAATCTCATCGATATATGTAACTAGTGATAAGCCCAACATCTTGTTCTTGCGATCTCGCATAAGCTTAATCCCAAAGATATAACCGGCTTCTCCCAAGTCCATTTCGAATTTGGCTGGATAACCACACTTTAACTGAAGACAACACTCCCACATCGTTTCCAATGAGCAGAATATCATCGACATATAGCACTAGAAACACTACCACTTTTCCGTTGCGCTTCTTGTACACACATGACTCATCCGGACATTGATCAAAACCAAAAAACCTTGATTGCTTGATCAAAACGGATGGTCCAAGATTTAGATGCCTACTTAAGCCCATAAATAGACTTCTTAAGTTTGCATACAACATGTGCTCTTGACCTTTTGCTATGAATCCATCTGCTTACACCAAATAGATGCACTCGTCCAGATTTCCATTAAGGAATGCGGACCTGATTAGAGTACATAGACTCCATCTCTGATTTCATAGCCTTTTGCCAAAATTCCACATCTTTATCTTGAAGTGCCTCATTGTAGTTACAGGGTTCGGCATGTTGATCATCAGGGATCATTTCAAAAGACTCTCCCAACAACGTATACTGACTGGGTGGAACAATAACCCTCCCACTACGACGAGGTACCGGTGTGTCAATAGGTGCCTCTACAGATGTCACTTGTGTTGTTTCCTCCTGCACTACTGGTGGTAAAGAAATTTGTGCCGGTATCTCTCCTCTCAATTGCTCTAGAACAATTTTACTTCTAGGCTTGTAGTCTATCACATAGTCATCCACTAAGTATCGGACATTGGATCTAACAATGACCTTCTAATCCTTAGAACTATAAAATAATCAACATTTTGTTCCTCTAGGGTACCCCACAAATAGACAAACTTATGTCCTTGATTCCAATTTATCTGCGTTCCCATTCAGCACATCTGCTGGACTACCCCAAACCCGAACATGCCACAGACTAGGTTTGCGCTCATCAGTCCACAGTTCTATGGGCGTAGATGGTACTGACTTAGATGGTACCAAGTTAAGAATATACACTGTTGTTTCTAGTGCATGTCCCCAAAATGAAATTGGTAAATCTGAATAACTCATCATTGATCTGACCATATCCATAAGAGTCTTATTCCTTCTCTATGCTACACCATTTTGTTGTGGCATACCTGAGCTGATAGTTGGGATGTAATCCCTTCAGCTGACAAGTAGTTCCCAAACTCTCCCAAGAGGTATTCGCCACCACGATCAGATCGCAGTGTCTTGAGACATTCACCCAGACACTTTTCTGTTTCCGCCCTATACTCTCTGAATTTCTCAAAGCATTCGGACTTACGACGCATCAAATAAATGTATCCATATCTTGAGTAATTATCAATAAAGTGACAAAGTACTCAAAACCACCTCTAGCTTGGACATTTATAGGTCCACACAAATCAGAGCGAACCAATTCCAACGGCTCTTTGGCTCTTTAACCTTTTGTTGATAAAAAAGTCTCTTGGTCATCTTACCTTCTAAATAAGATTCACAGACTAGAAGTTCCTCAACTTCCAATGAACCTAAAGGTTCATCCCTGGCCAGTCTAGAAATTCTATTCAGATTAATATGACCAAGGCGTAAGTGCCAAAGATACGTTTGGTTCAATTTAGAAGGCTACTTTCTCTTCCATGGCAAATTATTAGTGTTATTCAATTCATGCAGTTGCACTGTAGAAAATATAGGATTAATAATGTAGAGATTATCCACCAAATATCCATCCTTGATCAACTTAGAAACTGAAACCAAGTTTCTTCTACTAGAGGGAACATAAAGGCAATCTCTCAAAATTAAACTCCTATTACTACTAAAATTTAAACTAACATTTCCTACTACAACTGCTGCCACTCTCGTAGCATTTCCCACATATAGATAAATCTTTCCATCACTGAGTCTTTTGGTTTCCTGGAACCCATGCAACAAATTGCAAACATGATTAGGGCTCCCGTATCCACACACCAGGTACTGGTAAATAACACCACTAAATGTCATTCAACACTAATGAAAAAGATTTATCCAGATTGTTCACTTTATTGAGATAGAATGGACATTCCTACTTCCAGTGTTCTTTCTGCTTGCAGTGAAAACACTTGCCCGTAGGGTTTTCACTCCACCTTGAGGCGCATGAAATGCCTCCACAACCTTTTTCTGAGACTAGTTCTGCTTCTTCTTACCTTTCAGCTTAGAAGTAGAAGCCTTCTCTGCCACTAGCACTGATGGTGGTTTCTTTACAACCAAAAGACCCTCAGCTGCTTGAAGTTCCTTAAGAAGTTTCGCCAAACATAAATGCATTTTGTTCATAGAATAGTTCAGACGAAATTACTTAAAACTCTCAGACTACAGTGAGTTAAGAACGAAATCGATCTGGGTTTCACCATCAATTTCAGCTCCAAGGATTTCTAGTTCATTCAGAAGAGCTATCATCTTCAGAACATGATCCCTAATCAGGGTCCCTTCAACATGGGTGATACTCACCAATTTTTATAAAGTTTTTCTTCTTGTTCTGTGGCATTCTCATCAGGTTTAGTAGGGCACACCTCAGACAACACAAATTTGTGCCCCTCAGCAGTTAACACAATATCCAAATTCCTTTTCAGTCAATATAATTCGATCCAGTAAGTTTATTAGCTTTGAGAATAATTGCAAGTGGAATGAAAGAACCCATTTTTGAATATGAGAATCACATAACAACAATTATGAAGGGCAATAAAAACTTAAATTTCATTTTAATATTGGTTCCCTCAGCCACGTGTTAAAAGAAAAACATTGGCAACCCTACACGCCGTGAAGAGCATGCCTCGATGGGAAGGTCGTCTACTCTTCATCATTCGTGTAGATAGGCACAACCTTTAAATTTTACTATCTAGACATTATACCATGCCAAGCAAAATTAAATAGCCAATATTGCTTCGGTCCTATAAATAATAACAGTGACTCAGATAGAGAGGATATTATTATTTATAGCTAAGTGTATACCATTACCTAGCTTTTAGACCTATTGTTCCGTTATGAACCACCTCAGATGGAGAAGTGACCCACACAACAATTATCTTAGAGCTATCCCTTTAGGAAGTTTGTACCGATGATGCCACAATTAATTTTGTCCGATAGGAAGGAAGGTTCTGAAACCAACACACAAAATTAATTATATCACCTACGAACTAGCAATGGAGACCATGGGATTTATCCAAAATAAATTCCCTCTCCCACTTAGTTATTTAAAAATTTGTGAGGGTTATCAAATTTTCGAATTTGCAAAAAAAAAACGTGATCTAGGTCAAAAGCCAAATATTACCATGTTGTCCCAATATGGTAAACTATCACATATGCAAACAATATGGAAACACAAATAATAAGGAAACACAAGATAAAGAATCCAGCTATTATGGTCAAAGATGCAATACTTGAGCAATAAGGAATCCTTCCAAACTTGAAATCCTTAAGCAATCCTTCCAACCTTGAAATCCTTTAGCTATACTTGTGTGGAAAACTTAGATACTTTGAATCAATCAAGGAAACCAAAATCCAACCGTGCTTAGGCAAGAAAATTCGGATTTGATATATTCCCGCGTAAACTGCACAGCCTTCAGTCTTTTGGCCATATCTTCCTCATCCGACCTCCGATTGAAGTGATTCAAATGGGGTTGGATTCGAAATTCAATTATCTACAACTTTCGTGAAGAATAGATTTTCTAATTCCAACGTTTACTGGGTCGAAATAGCCCTGCAATCAGACCCTACGAATCTGGAAAAAAACTGTTGCGAGCTAAACAACTTGTATCTTCTGTATCTCCCATCTTCGATCTCCGAATAACCATCGAATGCTATTACAATCAAAGAAACAAACATACATCGATCTTATGCCTCCATTGGAGTTCACATGCTACGTTAATTATTACAACCACGAAAAATAATTGTGGCACTCAATAAATAACACATGCTATGTTAATTATTACAACCAAGAAAAATAATCGTGGTACCCAATAAATAACGCATAACCACGAAAAAATTATCGTGGAATCCAATCACATGAAATCAACAAAAATGATGTGACCATAATAGCTGGGTAAGAACGCTGCAAAAAAAGGTTACCACAGTTCTACGTTCTACCCTCTATAACCTACGGACAACATGGCCTGTTTAATCCATACGCGTGATTACAGCCTGCTCTGATACCACTGTTGGGAAAGGATTCCTAGAAACCAGTAATGACGCGTACAGATCAGATAACAAGAAAATCGCAAAACCCTACAAGGCGGAATTAGGGTTTTACCTTAACTCCCTGCGAACACGAGCGCTGGTTGAACTTGTTATAGCACGTCTTGCTATAAGCCACGTATACTGCTCGACTGCACCTCACGATCTTCTATCGTATTCCCTGCACGTCTCGAACACGAACCGAGTGTGGACTCTTTCGTGGTGTGTTTGCTATCTCTAAATCTGCCTCTATTTCTTTGAATAATAGAAAACTCTCACTAACCTAGAGAGCATAACGTGTATATATAGGGTTACGATAGGGACATAAGGAGTAATAAGTCAGGGCTCCCAGTATAAATAAGAAATCCTAATCCCACCAGGATTCTATTTCTTATTTCACTAATTATAATTCACCCCACTAGAGAATTATAATTGCACTCCCGTCCTTATCTCAATTATATTACGAGCTTCATGATATTAAAAACTTATTTATCTCCCCACGTTAAGATTACAGATACCCGTTGATTAAAATAAATTACTAACAACTACAACACGAAAGGGCTATGGCGAGGAAAATGGATTTCGTTACAAAAAGTACATTATTTGCGAGGAAATTCAATTTTGTCGCCTTTTCTAGTGAGGATACATATTTCCTCACCAAAAGGCTCCTTTTAGCGAGGAAAAACAGATTTCTTCGCCAAAGGGCATTTTCTAGCGAGGAAAAATAGATTTCCTCGCCTTTTTTACGACTCATTAATTTTTTATATATATGTCATTTTAACAATGTCAATTTATTCAAATTGTCATAAAATTTATTGTTTCAGTGAATTCTTTTTAAAGACATGCTGAAAAAATGTTATCTCATAGTAGTTGAGTGTCTTGAAGTGTAGATATTGATGATTTATCCCATAGTAACGAAAAACTCAACAATAAACAAAGTTAAAAACATATTTGTGATGTCATATTGAAAATATCTCGAAGTTAGATCACCACAAATCTATTTTCTAAACATCTACGTTACTGCTATCCAGGAATACATGCAATTTCATATCTATTATGCATTTATGCAGTAAAGAATTTTTTTTTGTAAACCGTTGTTGATTTTTGTAGACACCCCAATTTGGCCTAACGATTATTTCAAATCCCACCTTGGGGACCATCCCGATGATGAAATAGATACAATGATTACTGATTGACTTCTCGAGAACCTTAGGACTTTCGGTAAGAATTTTGAACCACTTAGAGGACCCAATCCAGAGCCATACAGCTAGCCTTTCAGACAGAAATACAGAATCCTAGGAGAATCCATCTGTCGGCCGTTACATTGACCTCACGGCCTTAACATCATTTCTTCACCCGAGCAACCTGTTGCTTGAAAATCTCCCTGAGAGATCAATCCCTCGGCCGCAACATCCATTCATCGGCCGCCAGATCCTTTGCTCGGCCGCCAGATCGTCTATTTTCCAGAATTTGGAACGTTCTGTCAGACGTTTGATCCAACTACACTACCTTCCCGATGCGATCGGGCTACACCCAGAGATTATCACGAAGAGTTTGCATTACATTGCAATTGCAATTATGCATTTTGATTGGCCGGAGTGAGTCACCAATTGCCTATATAAAGGGCCTTTGGGTTCCGAAAATAACAACAACGAAATCATCAAATTCGTATACTTCCATACTCTCTCAAGCCACGAAACTCTGCAAAAATACACTCTCAAATCCCCTCTTCAAAAGCCCTAACCTCCCGAAGGCAGCCATCAATCCGACGATCAAACCCCGAAGTTCAAACCCTAACCCTAGGATTTTCAAAGAAGCAATCAGTCAATCACAATCAATTCGAAGCAATCAAGCAACTGAGGGATCAAGGTGGTGAGGCCCAACGGCCTCTTGTTTGTTTTATTTACTGTATTCGTGATTAATCGTAGCATTTAATCATCTGCTAACTTTTCTGTCTGGTGTGAGGAAGAACACCAACTGGGGCTTCGATCCCTCGGCCGGTACATAAAACCAGGAGGATCCCTCGGCTGTGACATCCATTCACCGGCCGCGGGATCCATCTCCCTGGGATAGTTTGCTTTGCTTTTCTGCTTTCTGATGCATGATTTACTTATCGTCTCGGCTCACTTTATTTATTGTTTAAAGGCATAATTAAACAGACTATGTGTTGAAATTAAACAAAGTATCTGCATGTCTTATGTTGAATAACTATGGGCCAGTCTCACGGCTGGGCAGAGAGGGGTGCCTAACACCTTCCCCTTACTGTACTCTTGGCTCCCGTACCCAGAATCTCTATCTATTTTCCTAGTTTTAATAAACTGGGTGGCGACTCTGTTTTGATGATAACCGCTATCGTGTGGCGATGTTCCTAGCCATGGGAATGTCCACGATCTTGGTTTATGAAGCAAGCAACCAATCGAGCAATCAACAACCAATCTATATGGCGATGCCCCGTCTGGGAGGTGTCTACAGTTTTTGGCGACTCTGCTGGGGAACATGAGATCCATAACCAGAAAGTTCAACATAAGACTAATACATGTCTTGTTTAATTCATTTATCATATGCATAGAGCGGGCAACCTCGTTGAGTTCACCTGATATCCCGGCATGACACGGGCTATGTTGGGGGTTCCAGCAAACTCCACAGTCACTCGTACCTAGTGGTATATCAAAAAGGGAATCACCCAATCACCGCCTATGATGGGCTGGTGAGAGGATTGGTGCCCTTTGACAACGGAGCACCCTGAGACCATCTAAACCTTGCATGTATTAGAAAGCCATAGAACTTATCAAACTAAGACAGGAACCTACAGGCTAGGAACCTACTTGCATTTTGCTTCCAAGTTCTTCCTCACACCTCGTATCATTTGTTGTTGTAACATTTATTTCTGTGCAGAAGACTTGGAATTTTCAGCCCAAGTCCTAACCCTGTACGAGCCAAGTACTGACTTACAGGTATTTCTACTTTTACAAAGTAGGCACAATAGGTAAATCAAAGAAGCAACCACAACCAATTTTATACTATTACAACACCCGAAGCTGCGCCAAACAGAGGTCTTTGCAGCCATCCCGTCTGTCATCCTCGTCTGCCAAAACACCTTCACCACAACGGTCCCAATCACTCCCAGGGACTTCACGATCACCCTCTCAACAAACTCCTCTATCTACCAAATCCCAAGCTTCATCAAGCAATCCTTCTACCCTTATGGCAGACAATGACGCCGCTATTGCCGACCTTCGAGCTCAAATCGCTACCCTGCTAGCCGAGAAAGCAGCCAGAGATGCTGAGGACGAAGAAAGATCAATGGAAGACTAGAATCCTCACAAAGTAGTGTTGGCGGAAAGTCCTGAACTGAGCAAGCAAGTCAAGGAGATCAAACAAGCTTTGTCCCGCTCACAAGGAGATCAAATTCTGGATTTCGAAGGACTTTGTCTCTTTCCAGAATCTAAACTGCTTGAGAATTTCAAAATGCCAAACATCGAAAAGTTCAATAGAACTGGCAACCCCACCAGTCATGTTCGACACGTCATCAACACCCTGAAGCCAATGGGCTTAAATGATGAGCTCATCGCCCAATTGTTCCAGTGAACTCTCACTGGAAGCGCTCTCGACTGGTTCCTCACTTTGGAATTTGTGCACTATCAAACTTGGCCAGAAATTGCCAACGCTTTTGTCAAGCATTACGCATACAATGTCCAAATTGAGTTAACTACTCGAGACTTGGAGATGACCAAACAAGAATCCAATGAGGACTTTGCTACCTTTGTGGCAAGATGGAGGGAAAAGGCTGCCAAAATGAAGAACCGCCCCACCGAGGAAGACCAAGTGAGGATAGTTGTAAAAAATCTGCAACCCAAATACCTTAGGCAAATCTATACACAGGCTATCACCGATTTCAAACGCCTGCATGCCACTGGGTTGCAAATCGAAGATGGAATCAAGTTAGGGCTCATTGGGAAAGAAGAAACTCCTCCTCCACCTAAGAAAACCTTTTCCAGCCGTACATCTCACACCTCCGTAAATACCCTTGGCACATCCTTGCCTCAAGACCCTTTCCAAGCTAGCTCATCCCGGAATTCAAATCGTCCCCGCCGCAATTTTGACCTTCTTTACATGACCTTATCCCAAGGTTTGACCATTCTTAGCCGCTAGGGGCATCTTAAACCTTTAAACAAACCGTTTCCTCAGCCACCCTATGGCCCGAACCATGATCCTAACAAACAATACGCTTACCACCAACACCCTGGGCATGAAACAGACAACTGCATGCGTCTCCGCCATGACATTCAAGACCTCATTGATAGTCGAACTATAAAACCTCCAAAACCTGATGGACAAACCAACTCACTCCCTACTCATAATGCTGAACCGCCTCCTCGAAATATCAATCTCATAAATCTACCTCACAACCCCTCATACAATCCTAGTCAATACATTAATTGTCCAAAACAACCAAACCAAACCAACCTTAACCTTCCCCAAGAAGGACGAGTGTTTTATGATGGAAGAGGAAGAAAACAATGAGTCCGATCAGTCGAAAGTGATCGATCCTGATATGTCCGACATAAGTAGCAGAGATCAAACTGTAGACACCCCAATCTGGGCTTCCAGATTAGTTTACTTACGGTTCTTGTTTCCCCGATGATGAAATCGGATCAAACAGAGCTTGGATCGGGAATGGATTGAGCTTGGAATGCTTGGAACCCTACTCGAACCCCTTTGAACCCTTCTGAACCTTCAGTCAAACCCCTAAAACCAGAGTTGACCCTCGCGCGAGCCTTTCTGTCCCTCGTGCGACACTTAGCTTGCCACGTGTAGTCAAAGTCAAACTGTTGACTGTTTGACCCTCGCGCGACACTTCCGAACCCTCGCGCGATGGTTCCCTCCTGTCCCTATCACAGAATCCAGCTGGACTTGTGATGATTGCTTGGCACATGGGTTCCCATGGGCTGGAACCCCGTTCTCCTCAGCTGAACGGCGTGCTGGCAGGTTCTAACCCCATGCAATCCCCTAACCACTCTCTCACCTTGTTGGCTAGCCTCACAACCAAGTTGTGACCAGCCTTGGTGGCTGGTCCTAAGGTCTTGTTTGGCCTCTACTCAGCCCTTACATTCCCCTAATAAATACCCCCATTGGTCTTCCATGTTAAGGGTTCCAAAAATTGCTTAAGAGATTCATTAGTCATTTCACAAGCTCTACACTAGCTAGCACAAAGTTACTAACCCTCAAACCACTTCCTAAACTTCTGAACTCAGGGTGTTCACACACTCTTGGTAGCAAAGTCACACCAATCAATCCAATCTACTCCCAAACCCTTTCCAAGCAAAGGTATAATGTTTAAGCTGTTTCTGTTTTGATCCCTGAGGGGGGCTGACAGGGCCAAGGCTGGTAATCAATACCATGTCCTGGTCCTAAAGCCAGCAAAGTTACAAGAATTCGTGGCAGCTACACCCTCGCGCGATGGTCCCCTTTACTCGCGCGACACTTGTGTCAACAAGAGAATGGACCTCGTGGGGAAGGGAAGCTACCCCTTTTCTGTTTTGCAGTATTTTCATGCCTGACGTACTTTACTTTGATTTTTAGATCACTGTGATGCATGCAAAAACAAAAAACAGTAGCTAGTTCATTTGCTTTGAACAGTTTGGAATGCCCTTGGGATCCCCTGAATCTGTCTCAGGACCCCAAGCATGTAAAGCAATTCCTGGAAGTCCAGTCAGGAGTGTCGCGCGAGGTTTACTCAATGTCGCGCGACAGTTCTCTGATTTCCATGAATGGCCCTTGCATGGGCAACTTGGCCCTTGGCCTCTGTTTTGATACCCCCACTGTTTAGGGGTTGTGTTTCATCTTATTTGGCTCCTGCTTGGAGTATTGTGTAATAATTAGCATTTTACAGTCTTCCAATACACTGCTTGGTTTGCTTCCTGGGTGTGCACTGGTCCTTCCAGAGCCCAGAAGGGGATGATTTTGGGACTGTGGTGAGATGACAACACTCGCGCGAGAGTCAGCGTGTCTCGCGCGATGATTGACTTGCATGCAGATCTGTTCAGGCATGCAAGTTGGTCATCGTGCAGGGCAAATCTGCCCCGAGCCTGGTTTTGGCATCTGATCGCTGTTTCAAGATCATTCCGTTTATTATTCATCATGCTACTCATCCATGTCATTATTTGATCACATCCTGCGAATTGTTACAGCTTTAATCCCCGATTAACTGTTCCCCCGCCCTAATTGGCTAAAATTGATTAATAAAAGAAGAATCGCAATGTTTTCAAAATGCCTAAGTAGAGACCGATCTCCGGATTGGGCGAGAGGGGTGCCATAAAACCCTTCCCCTCTCGTAACCTGGCTCCCGAACCCAGATATGGTTATGACGGACTGGTTTCCTTCACTTTTTCAAATAAAGCGTGGCATGTGCTTCGAAATACGGTTCCTTGAGTGTCGGACCTTCAAAACTCAAGTGGCGACTCTGTATTTTTGAGCGCTTGCCACCGGCGCTCGCGCTCCCTCGATTTTCAAAAAAGGGCCGCAATGGCGAAAGGAACGGAATCCTTTTTCCAAGGGCACGCTGCCCACAGTGGCGACTCTGCTAGGGATGATCGAACCGATATTAATCCACACTTAAAGTTTAATACACTTGTGAACAATCCCTTAAAAGTCTGTCAAAACGGTTAGCTTCGCGCTGCCGAAGGTTGGAATGGTGATTTAACAGGACCTCGTGTCCGGCCATTCTAATCTGGGGCTTTTTCGATTGTTCGCTTGCGTAGTTTCCTCTAAAGATGGACTAAATAAAGTGAGCCAAATTTGAAAAGGCATTTTGTGATTTTTGCGATTCTTCTTCTCTTAATCAATTTTAGCATCTCATTTGCATCGATGTGGGATAAGCCTCGTTGGATCGTTTTGGCAATCCGGCACGGTTTAACGGAGCCCGGGGACCCCGAATGACCGACAACCTTCGACGATGATGGGTCATGCTACCGTTCGACTGTTATTCTGCGAAAAACGCGGGTAACGGGAGGTATATCTGTGGCCCTAGTCCGAGTAACCTGTTACAAACCAAAACCGGCCTTTTGCATATACAAAGCATTAGAACTCTCCAAACTAGGACAGGTACCCACAGGTTAAGATCTATTTGCATCTAACCCCATATACTGTCAATGTGTTACTGCTTTCCCTATCGCATGCACTGTTTTGCGTAGGAGCATGCTTAAGGCTGTTTTGTCTTTCGAGTTTGTCTTACACTGTCTAAGACGTTGTTGAACCCGATGAGGAGTCGTTCATTCTGTTGAATGTTCGTTATCAATCGCAAAATCCTTAGACCAATGAGACTTTGAGAAATCAAAATTTACTAAGTCCTTGGCTCATGCCCGTTTAAGGATTCAACCGACAATATGAAACAACAAAGTAGTGATGTCGTGTCGCTGGCGCCACCCAGGTTGAAGTGCATTGTCACTATACACCGCCGTGTTCAAGGTTAAGGTGCCATGACATCAACACCGAGTTGTTCCAAATTCAAAGTTGAATCTTCAAAAGGGACTAGCCAAAGATTTAGTCTATTTTGACATCTTTTAGGATCTGTCGATCTACTCAGGGACACATCGCCGAAAAGAATTCTGAGGATTCCGGCAACGTCTGAAACTTGTGAGGCAAACTTGTCTCTGGAACTGTGCATGCATACATTCTGTTCTGCGTAGGAGCATGTTTAGGGCGGCTTCTAGGTTGTCTCGCTTTCGAGTCTGTCTTATGCTTATTAGGACGCTGTTATAACCCGATGAAGATTCGTGCATCCCGATAGTGCACGTTGTTAGTTTTTCAAAAGTCCTTAGATCAGCGAGACTTTGAGAAATCAAACCTTACTAAATCCTTGGCTCATGCCCGGTTGAGGATTCAACCGAACATAAGGAACCACAAAGTGTTGATGTCGTGATATTGATGTCATTTTGGTTATCGTGCTTCGCACGTACACCGCCCCGGCTAAAGCGCATTGTCGCTCACGCCACCCAGGTAAAGGTGTCACGCCATCAACACCGAGTTGTTTCTAATTCAAAGTCGAATCTTCAAAAGGGACTAGCCAAAGTTTTAGTCTGTTTTGACATCTCTTAGGATCAGTTTGATCTTTTCAAAGGATAAACCCTCGAAAAAAATATCCGAGGATTCTGGTAGCATCCGAGCGTCATGAGACAAACTTGTCTCTAGTTTAAAGTCTAGAAGGACACTAACGACGATGATCTTTGCATTTTCGTTCTTTCAATTCTTTCAATAAACTGCTGAAAGGGCGTCACTGAGCTTTCATTACTTTACTGTTAAAGCTTCGGGCCATTGCATCCTCGGAAAGAGTACCGAAAAGAAGAGCCAAACCTGCTTAGAAGAGTCTGCCAGGGCTGTTACACCTTCGCTTTCAAGGTTATATCACCTACCCTGTTCATCAATTCGGAATGGCAGTACAAATGGAGCTGGCTGAGCTCAGGAAAGCTGTAGAAGAATTGGGTCACAAGATGGACAAACAGATGATTATGGTCCAGGGACTCGTTGACCTTGTTTCCTCCACAGCCTCGCAACCAGATATGGGGCTGGTCAAAGAACCTTCTCAAGCCTACCACCCTCCAACAGTTGGAATCAAGCTGTGCTCAGGAGACATGTTCAAAGACCTGGCTGAGTTTCATGAGGCCAGGACTCACTCGAAGGAGGATGCTGATTCCTTGTTCAAAGCCTTTGCCAAAGGGGAGGACATGCTTAGTGATGAATTCAGCCCTGAAGACAAAAGTATGCATCCAATTGATGGGGCAATGTGTTGCAACAGCCAAGCAAACAAGAGTCCTGCTTTGAACTCTCAATCCACTCGCCGGAACCCACCGAGAACTTTCTCATGCTTCTCTGCGCCTTTGGTCTCAATTTATGAAAAGCTCCTCGATGCTGGTTCCATCAAGCCCCTCGATCCAACTCCTCTACCCAAAAATCCATCACCCAATTTCAAGCATAACCTCTATTGCACCTACCATCAAATGCCTGGCCATTCTACCAATGCCTGTTTTCGGCTTCGACATGCCGTTCAAGATCTTGTCGATTGTGGTATCGTCACAACTCCACCTCCATCAACAGCCGATATCAACCAAATTCGAAGCGCTCAAAGCCTCCGATCTCGAACACAACCCCGGAGTTTCTCTGTCTTAGAGGTATCTCTATCTGCAGTAATGGAGAAACTCGTCAAGTCTGGGCACCTCAAACTTTTGACCCCAACTTCTCCACCCAAAGTCTTTCCAGCCAACTACAATACCAACCATTTCTGTGCCTTCCACCAAATGCCCGGCCATCTCACTGATAGCTGCTTGCGTCTCCAACACGAGATTCAAGATCTTATTGACGATGGCACGATTCAAGTTCCACCAAAGCCCGATGTCATTTCCGACTCCTTGCCTCAGCACGAGTCTGACCCTCTGGTTGGTCAGGTATCTATCGCCTCCACTCAAATCAACCCGAGCTCCACCATATTCAACCCTAGCCACTATATCATCCCAGCAAACCAACCCAAACCCATCGTATTCATCCCGTCCGAACCGGAGGTTAACATGATGGCTGTAGATTGGGCAGTCGAGGTCTTCACTGCCGACATCTGGATTGACAGTAATGAGGGGCTTGCACAGGAGTGGACCGACCAGCTGAGGCCCACTGATCGAAAGAGCACCGAGTAGGTTTGGTCGAAGAAGCTGAAGAGGCCGAAGTGCTGTTGCTTGGGTCTGACACCCGCTGGATCCTACCTCTTTTTGTGGAAGCTATGAGTAGCTTTTTAACAATTGCATTTTCAAAACCACGTCTAGTTTGCATTGGCGTCTTGTCTGAGTTTGACACAGAGTCTTTTGCGTTTGTCTAAGTCTAGCTCTGAGTCGGAGATTGTGCCTCTTGGCCCTCCACGTCGTAGCTTTTGTTTCAAGTTTCGAGTCTGCTGTACTTGGCAACCCCGAGGGTTTTTATGATATGCATCATCTTGCTTCTACATGCTTCGCTGGCTTTTATATAAACTGTGTCGACCCTGACGACGAAGGGATAGATTTCGATGGGATCATTCCCAAGGAAATGTGTTCCCTCGCCGAAAGGGAAGACGAAAGGCATGCTCAGCCTATTAAAAGAAGAAGTAATTTCAAATAAACTTGAAAGACAAGTATAACCTCCTGAAAGGTTCAAAGTTGGTTCAAAGCCGCCCCCGGAGGAGCATTGCGCCCGGTCAGACAAGCATCAACGTCTTGGCATGGTCACATCAAGTCACACCTCGCGTTTGATTTTGAGACAAAGGAGCATCAAATCCCCTATTATCGGGTGCCAATCCAGAAAGCAGAAGCACAGAAGGCTCCGGGCCTTGTACCATGTTCAAAGCAATGATGATGGCGTTCTGCCAAGCATAAATGAGAAAGTGTACAAAACGGCCCGGAGCAAGGCATTTCCAACCGAAGCTTTCTTGACTCTTTGTCATCAAAGCCATCGTATCTGGGGCTACAGCCAAAGGTCTTCGACCTCGACGGCAACAAATTCAATACCATGGTCGATCTGGATCAATTCAAAAGCAACTTTTCCCTGAGAGAAGCTCGTTGGGCTGAAAACCCCAAGGGTGGGCAGTTCCAAGCAAAAGTTAGAGCAGCCTGCTAGACCAAAACCTATGAAGGTGGTTTAGGCAAAAATGAATAGGCAATCAATCAAAGCTCGCTAGACCGAAGACCCGAATGGGCGGTTCTAGGCAAAAGTTAGAGCGTAAAAGGAGAGGTAAATACTCGAGAGTTAACCCTTGGCCTGAGCTACGTTTTGACCTGATTCCCTAGCTTGGGATACGTAGGCAGTCTCTCTTCGAGACTCGGTCACAATCTATCAATTGGATCCATGGTTGACATTTTGGTACACATCAAAGGTCGAAGAGGATCGAAGATCAAGACAAGCTTCATTGGAGGAACCAGAAGGGGGAAAATCTTTGTCTTTCAATTTTATTACCAAACTGCTTCTTCAATTTACAGGCTGAGCATAAGTCTTAAAAAAATAATTGAAGCATAAAAAATAGAACGAAATGCTAGAGGCCTTAACAGGCTCACAGTTTATTCTAAGTTCAGCGAAGTCTGGTGTAAGCAACCGCAACGCGTTTGTTCGAAGTAATGCGCGTTGGTCTCAAACCTGCGCACACTTCTTGCAGCAGACAGTAGCAGTTAGCTACTACCCTCGAATGTCGTTCCAGGGGCTTTTGCCAAGTCTTGCCATGCTGTGCAAGTCATATGGACTTAATGTGACTGCACGGGGGTGTCAGTTTCAGTCCGGGCCTATACGTGTCATAATATGCGTCTTATGTCCGTTTTTGCGACATTTTTCCAGTTTTTCAACTGTCATATCGGGATGCTTTTCTCGATTTTGTTTGTACAGGTCTTTGTACCTTTTGCACTTTTCGTAAGTGTCAGTTTCACCTGTCAAGGGAATGTTGTGAGTTTTGGCACATTAATACCCAAAATTTCATTATGTTCCGTGTGTCTAAGGGTTCGCATTGTACCCTGGGGCTCTGTCTCCCTTTTCATTCGAGCTAGGCGAGTTTGTACATATGTGCGCGCGTCTGTGTGTCGATTCAAAGCACTTGTCGATGCAAAGTAGATATTAGTGGTTAGTTTTTGCATTCTCTTCAACACTTGCAAAAAGAGAGTCAATAAACTGGAAAACGCAATTGTTACATTGCTACCCTAGTATCTGTAATCCGCAAGCAGTGGAATCTCTTGAAAGAAGCAGGGGCACGTCAGCCCAAGGCCAAGCAAGGCATCTCTGGGGCATATCCACCCAAGCATCGAATAGGGGGCACGCCAGCTCGTTCAGCGTCCATCTTTCTGGGTGCGCGTCTCAGAAGCACTGACAGTACAGTAATGAGGCTCAGTGGTAGTCCTTAGGCGTCGTTGTCCTTCTAGGAGCCGCCCTAAGCTTGCATCTGCATTTTCAATATGTTATACATATCATTGCATATTGTGTGTATATCAAATGTTGCACGCAGGAAAAATCCACCAAAACGACAAAGCAAGCCTGCCCGGTATCGAAGGCAGCAAGTAAACAGCCCAGCAGTTGTCACCAATTTCTCCCCAACTGCAGTCCGCCTTGCTTCTATCCATGTTATCCACTGTTTGTGCTACTTG
The DNA here is from genome assembly GCA_018127125.1 of Rhododendron griersonianum. Lineage (NCBI taxonomy): Eukaryota > Viridiplantae > Streptophyta > Magnoliopsida > Ericales > Ericaceae > Rhododendron > Rhododendron griersonianum. The sequence goes on along the minus strand of CM030792.1, from coordinate 27,519,065 downwards.
GATCAACACAACGACAGCCGGTCCTGTCCAATCTTCAGTGGCCTGATCGTTCTGCACACTGATCTGCCCATTTCTAATCAACGACAGCCGGTCCTGTCCAACCTCAATGGCTCGGTCACTTTTTATAGCGATCCGCCAGTTCAAATCAACGACAGCCGGTCCTGTCCAACCCCAATGGCTCGATCACTTTTTATAGCGATCTGCCATTTCAAATCAACGACAGCCGGTCCTGTCCAACTTCAAACGGCTCGATCACTTTTTATAGCGATCCGCCCTCCCAATTCAACGATGGTCAGCCATATCATCCATGACGGTCAGCCATATCGGTCATTCAACGGTTTGATCATTTATACTGCTGATCCTGTCAATTCTCCCAACGGCTTGATCACTCAGCACAATGATCTCCCCGTCCGCTTTCACCGACAGCTGATCCTGTCAATTCCCCCAACGGCTTGATCACTCAGCACAATGATCTCCCCGTCCGCTTTCAACGACAGCTGATCCTGTCAATTCCCCCAACGGCTCGATCATTTATACTGATGATCTGTCCGTTCAAAAATCAAAATCAGCGTTGAGGCATTCTTCTGTCAGTGTTGAGGCATTGGCAAATCAAAGCGCGTCGAGGCGTTCAAACCGTCAGTGTTGAGGCATTGGCAAATCAAATCAGCGTCGAGGCGTTCAAACCGTCAGTGTTGAGGCATTGGCAAATCAAATCAGCGTTGAGGCATTCTTCAGTCAGTGTTGAGGCATTGGCAAATCAAAGCGCGTTGAGGCGTTCTTCAGTCAGTGTTGAGGCATTGGCAAATCAAAGCGTGTTGAGGCGTTCTTCAATCGGTGTTGTGGCATTGACAAACTAATCAACGACAGCCGGTCCTGTCAAATCCACAAACAACGACCAGAACATCGTTCGATGGTCCGTTCATCCGCAACTGATTGTTCCCCAGGAGAGTCCGCCTTGGCCCTTCCCGAACGACAATCACCCTCAGTCTAGCCGCAAGTGCATCTTCCAGTAGGCTTATTGCTCTGTCTCGGATGGTCTTTGATAAGGAGATTGGCTCTGATTCCCTACAGATGGAATTCAACCTGCCTGACACGACCTACCCGTGTTTGTTGGAATACTTTGTGCCGAGGATAGCTTGATCCCCATCAACGACGGCCGGTCCCGTCAACATCTGCAGCGACAGCCTGTCCTGTCCAAATTCAATCAACAAGCGACGGTTCGTCCGTCCAGTCAACCAATCAGGTTCTGTAAGTATGCTTGTCTACTTTGCTAGTATGTTCTGCTCTGGATTGCCTTGAGGGGTGTCTAGAAACCTTTGACGTTACTTGTACCAATTCAATGGTGCTCCAAGTGCCATCAAAGGGGGGCTACTGTAGACACCCCAATCTGGGCTTCCAGATTAGTTTACTTACGGTTCTTGTTTCCCCGATGATGAAATCGGATCAAACAGAGCTTGGATCGGGAATGGATTGAGCTTGGAATGCTTGGAACCCTACTCGAACCCCTTTGAACCCTTCTGAACCTTCAGTCAAACCCCTAAAACCAGAGTTGACCCTCGCGCGAGCCTTTCTGTCCCTCGTGCGACACTTAGCTTGCCACGTGTAGTCAAAGTCAAACTGTTGACTGTTTGACCCTCGCGCGACACTTCCGAACCCTCGCGCGATGGTTCCCTCCTGTCCCTATCACAGAATCCAGCTGGACTTGTGATGATTGCTTGGCACATGGGTTCCCATGGGCTGGAACCCCGTTCTCCTCAGCTGAACGGCGTGCTGGCAGGTTCTAACCCCATGCAATCCCCTAACCACTCTCTCACCTTGTTGGCTAGCCTCACAACCAAGTTGTGACCAGCCTTGGTGGCTGGTCCTAAGGTCTTGTTTGGCCTCTACTCAGCCCTTACATTCCCCCAATAAATACCCCCATTGGTCTTCTATGTTAAGGGTTCCAAAAATTGCTTAAGAGATTCATTAGTCATTTCACAAGCTCTACACTAGCTAGCACAAAGTTACTAACCCTCAAACCACTTCCTAAACTTCTGAACTCAGGGTGTTCACACACTCTTGGTAGCAAAGTCACACCAATCAATCCAATCTACTCCCAAACCCTTTCCAAGCAAAGGTATAATGTTTAAGCTGTTTCTGTTTTGATCCCTGAGGGGGGCTGACAGGGCCAAGGCTGGTAATCAATACCATGTCCTGGTCCTAAAGCCAGCAAAGTTACAAGAATTCGTGGCAGCTACACCCTCACGCGATGGTCCCCTTTACTCGCGCGACACTTGTGTCAGCAAGAGAATGGACCTCGTGGGGAAGGGAAGCTACCCCTTTTCTGTTTTGCAGTATTTTCATGCCTGACGTACTTTACTTTGATTTTTAGATCACTGTGATGCATGCAAAAACAAAAAACAGTAGCTAGTTCATTTGCTTTGAACAGTTTGGAATGCCCTTGGGATCCCCTGAATCTGTCTCAGGACCCCAAGCATGTAAAGCAATTCCTGGAAGTCAAGTCAGGAGTGTCGCGCGAGGTTTACTCAATGTCGCGCGACAGTTCTCTGATTTCCATGAATGGCCCTTGCATGGGCAACTTGGCCCTTGGCCTCTGTTTTGATACCCCCACTGTTTAGGGGTTGTGTTTCATCTTATTTGGCTCCTGCTTGGAGTATTGTGTAATAATTAGCATTTTACAGTCTTCCAATACACTGCTTGGTTTGCTTCCTGGGTGTGCACTGGTCCTTCCAGAGCCCAGAAGGGGATGATTTTGGGACTGTGGTGAGATGACAACACTCGCGCGAGAGTCAGCGTGTCTCGCGCGATGATTGACTTGCATGCAGATCTGTTCAGGCATGCAAGTTGATCATCGTGCAGGGCAAATCTGCCCCGAGCCTGGTTTTGGCATCTGATCGCTGTTTCAAGATCATTCCGTTTATTATTCATCATGCTACTCATCCATGTCATTATTTGATCACATCCTGCGAATTGTTACAGCTTTAATCCCCGATTAACTGTTCCCCCGCCCTAATTGGCTAAAATTGATTAATAAAAGAAGAATCGCAATGTTTTCAAAATGCCTAAGTAGAGACCGATCTCCGGATTGGGCGAGAGGGGTGCCATAAAACCCTTCCCCTCTCGTAACCTGGCTCCCGAACCCAGATATGGTTATGACGGACTGGTTTCCTTCACTTTTTCAAATAAAGCGTGGCATGTGCTTCAAAATACGGTTCCTTGAGTGTCGGACCTTCAAAACTCAAGTGGCGACTCTGTATTTTTGAGCGCTTGCCACCGGCGCTCGCGCTCCCTCGATTTTCAAAAAGGGCCGCAATGGCGAAAGGAACGGAATCCTTTTTCCAAGGGCACGCTGCCCACACAAACAAAGGAAGAAAAGCTAAGGAAATGGAGAGAACATTCCTGGGCAAAGCACAATTTGGAAGATCTAGACATTCCATTTGTAGAAGACGATGAGTGGCTCCGTATCTGGTTTGAGAATAGGAAGAAGGAAAAGGAAAGGGTCATCATGATGAGAAGGCACGCTCGCTTCGAGTCTGCCCAAATAGTGGTACCTATCAACCGTCCCAAAATTCCAGCACCGCCCATTGTCTGGGAGACAATCAATCTCATAGAGAAAGTGGAGGAGTTCCAAATGCAACCATGGGTCAATCCATATGCAGAGTGTGACTATAGCCAGTGGATAGAGGAAGAAGAGGATCTGGGTTTCACATATGCAGACCCATATCGAACAGGGGAAAGTGACTTCGACGAAATGGAAGGAGAATGCAATGATCCCCTCGATGGAATCTCCTTAACATCACTGTTCAGCCAAGTAGAAGTGGCTGGTCTCTCTTGCAACTGCGCAATCAATGAGGAGGAAGAAAAAGTGATGAAAACCCAAGCTGACGTTTCCATTTGGGAACTACTCATGTCTCAAAGAGGTAGCTATCATGCAGGCTATGAAGACGGATCCAGTTCAAAGGCTCTGTTTGGCAAGAAAAGGATGGAAAAAAGTATAAAGTTGCGAAAGACAAAGGAAAAGAAGACAACCCCAAAATGCCGCAATAGCTGAGAAGTCACAACATGGCAAAGAACACTAAACATTGTGTAGACACCCCAATTTGGACTTTTCAAAATTCCTTGATTTATGGCCCGGAGGCTCCCCGATGATGACTTTGGATTGAAACAAGCCTGGTACCGATCGGAACTTTGCTCCTTGAAAGATTTGAAGAGGGATCAAAAATGGTTAAAAACATTTCCAAGCGCTTGGGAGCAATCCCAAGCGCTTGGGAGCAATCCCAAGCGCTCAAAACTGTTTCACAAAACCTCTGGCCTGGCTCTTTCTCGAGCGCTCGAGAGTGAGGTCCCAAGCGCTCGGGAGTGATCCCAAGCGCTCGAGACTATTTTGTTGCCCAATAAATGGCAGTATCACCCACTCACCTTGCAACTCATGATTATAACCACCTTGAGCCCGCCGATGGCTCGATCCACACTCAACCTCTGGTGGAAGATATTCAGGCCAAAGATTTTCCTATTTAAAAATGTTTTATCAAAACCATTTGATTTTCAAAAACCATTTGAGGTCTTGGCCTATAAATATAACTGGTTTTTCAGCAGAAGGGAGACCACGAAAATCCATCCCTGAAGAGCCCCTTACTCTCTGCTCTCTCTCTCTCTCTCTAGCCAAAAACCAAAAATCTCCAAACTCTCTTTCCAAACTCCAAAAGTTTTCCAAATCACCAAGGAAAAAGGCAAGAAATCCAGAATACCCTTCTGATTTCTTGCACTCTCCTCTCTTCATCCACACTTCAAAGGCACACCAAGGAGCAAGGTTCAAGGAAAAGGTATAAAACTTTACCTTTGGTCACAACTAAAGGGCTATTCATCCCTTCTGAGGGGGGGTCTCTCAGCCTGACCCAGTCTTCAATACTGGGTGCATGGTTGGGAGACCCTAGTGTAAAAACAAGAGCAATGGGGCACAAGAAAATGTTTTCACAAAACCCTCACTGGAACCACTCCCAAGCGCTCGAGAGTTCTCCTGAGCGCTCGGGACGGTTCCCAGTTTCATGCATGCCCCCTTTGTGACGCAGTAGGTTGGGAATGATGTGAGGTATTAAAAGGATTGGTTTTGTTTTGGCATGCATGCCCAGAAAATGGTTTCCCCCCTGAAAACATAAACATTTTCTCACAAGTTTTCATGTGGAACAAGGCTTCTCTCTTTCAAAGTTAAAAGAAGTTCTCCTCTTGGGAAATGCCAAAACAAGGGCCTTTGCATGTCAAAATCAGTACCATTTCCTGTTTGAGAGTAAGCTGGTATGCGGCTCACTCCCAAGCGCTCCGAACCATTCCAGAGCGCTCGGGAGTGCATGCATGCCATTGCTTCCCATTTCCCAGTCTGCTGTGTTATCTAGTCTCTGCATGCTTTAGTGTGGCCTGTTGCCCTTTTAAATTCATAGATTTAGCTTTGTTAAGGCAGGGACGCAAGATTTGAAAGATTGAGGGCTTAGCTCAGTCTTCCAAGTCCTCTGCTGAGCCAGTAGTATAATTAATATCATTTCAGTTCCTATTTTAGCATTGCATTCTGTCTGTGCTAACAAAGCTTGCAGGTTGGGTATTAGAACTCCCAAGCGCTCGAGACCTCTCTCGAGCGCTCGAGAGTGAAGTCAGTGACAGATCCTCAGTTTCTATGATCATACATTTTGCTCACTCCCATTTAATCATCCATTGTACACCAGCACATGCATGCAATTCTTACCTGTTATAACTGTGGATACTTGCTAAATGGTCTAATGAAACAAAATCCCTTTGAAAAATCCCACAAACGTTTAGTAGAGACCGATTTCGAATCGGGCAAGGGGGGTGCCGTAAAACCCTTCCCCCTCGTAACATGGCTTCCGAACCCTTGAAACTGATCTCTGGTCTTCAATTCAAATCAATTGGTTTTCCAAACAAAACGGTTTCTCGGGTGATATACCGCAAATCCGGGTGGCGACTCTTCAAACAGCGTATTTCTCTCTTCAAAGCGGCGGGAAAATATTAAAACCCAAAACCCTTTTTGTGTTTTTCGGGCTGGTAGCCCACAGTGCTGTGGGCTACCAGCCCACACATTGCTTTTGTTTTCTAAAATCAAACTAGAATGTGTTTTGGGCCCCTGTTTGGGTATTCTATTTCTGCTAAGAGAATTCCTTTTTTATCTTCCGGATTATGCTTATTTCAACAATCTAAATTCCTAAGTTACAATTGCCATGCGCTATAATCTCTTTGCCAAACAAAAGAAAATTCAAGGAATCAAGTTCTTTGTCTCTGACAAAAATGAAATAATGGATGAACTTTAGTCACTTGAAGAACTAGGTTTTTGTCAAAACTTAGAAAGAAAACGCTATCTCCGTGAGAACACTTAGGGTTAGCTTGCCTATTGTGAAAGTACAAATATAACAGGAGGTTCAGAAAAACATCTCCATCAAATTCCTCTCCAAAAACACAGAAACCCTCTTGAAAGAAATGCTCGTTGGGTCACCCAAGCAACCCAAGCAAAAGTAAGAGCAAAGCCTGCTAGGACAAGAAAATGCAAAAACGCAACCTAGACAAAAGATAAGGCATTCAAAAGCTCGCTAGGGACTCAACCTCCATTAGGTAACCTAGGCAAAACTTAGAGCATGTGAAAAGAAAAACCAAGAGCGAAAACCCAACTCCAAAGATAGTGATCTTGGAACTACGTAAAAGGCCTGATTCCCTAATTGGGATACGTAGGCAATCTCACATTGAGATGCGGCCCAAACACTTGGAGAGAGGAAAACATCAAAAGATTTGTGCTCAATGATAGGTATAGGTAACCCTGCGTATTGAGCTCGCAAAAGATGAGTATGCTTTTTTCAAGGAATTGACAACAGCAATAGACACAAGACTTGTAGTTCATCCCTTTTTAACCTAAAGGTCATTGACACGATAAACAGGATACTTCAAAAGCTCTCAAATTTGGCAATCAAACTATGGAATATGGCAAACGCAAAAGGCAAAAATCAAAACCAAGCATAAGAAGGAAGAGAAAAGGGGATGCCACTTGGCCAAAGCAAAATTTACCCTTGGAAAATCAAAATAACAGCCGAAGAATTGATACATCGGCCACAATATCGAGTGTAGACACCTCCTAAATGGGGCATCGCCATACAGATTGACCATGTTTGTTTGCTCGATTGGTTGCTTGCTTCGTAAACCAAAATCATGGACATTCCCATGGCTAGGAACATCGCCACATGATAGCGGTTATCATCAAAACAAAGTCGCCACCCAGTTTATTAAAACTGGGAAAATAGATAGAGATTCTGAGTAAGGAAGCCAAAGGTACAGTAAGGGGAAGGTGTTAGGCACCCCTTTCTGCCCAGCCGTGAGACTAGCCCATAATCGTTCAACATGAGACATGTAGATGCTTTATTTAATTCTAACACATAGTCTGTTTAATTAATCCTTTAAACAGAAAGTAAAGTGAGCCAGGACTGTAATTGAAGCATGCGTCAGAAAGCAGAAAAGCAAACAGAGCTGTTCCAGGGTAATGGATTCCGCGGCCGGTGAATGGATGTCACGGCCGAGGGATCCTCCTAGTTTTATGTACCGGCCGAGGGATCGAAGCCCCGGTCGGTGTTCTTCCTCACACCAGAATATACGATTAACAGATAATCAGGAAGTTATGATTAAGCGTAAGAACGATGAATAAAACAAACCAGAGGCCGTTGGGCCTCACCACCTTGATCCCTCAGTTGCTTGATTGCTTTGGATTGGGTGTGATTGACTGATTGCTTGATTGAAAACCCTAGAGTTAGGGTTTGAACTTCGGGGTTTGATCACTGGATTGGTGGCTACATTCGAAAGGTTAGGGCTTTTGAAGAGGGGGATTGAGAGAGTATTTTGACAGAGTTTCGTGGCTTGAGAGAGTGTATTCTCTAATGAATTTCGTGTGTATATTTTCGGAGTCCAAAGGCCCATTATATAGGCAATTGGTGACTCACTCCGGCCAATCAAATGGCACGATTGCAATTGCAATTGCAATGCACCTCTAACTCTACATCGTAATCTCTGAACGTGGCCCGAACGCATCGGAGAGGTAGTGTAGTTGGATCAAACAATCGACAGAACGTTCGAGAGTCTGGAAAAAGGTCAATCTGGCGGCCGAGTAATAGATCACACGGCCGAGGAATGGATGTCTCGGCTGAAGGATAGATCTTGCGGCCGAGGGATTGATCTCTCAGGGAGATTTTGCTAGCAACAGGTTGCTCGGGTGAAGAAATGATATTAAGGCCGTGAGATTGATGTTACGGCCGACAGATGGATTCTCCTAGGCTTCTGTATTTTCTGTCTGAAAGGCTGTATGGCTCTGATTGGGTCCTGAAATTATGCGGAAGCGTTCAATCTACTCCTAGAGGTGGGGTGAATAGAAGTTGTGATAAAAAAATCACCAATTTTCTGATTTAAAAATTAATATAGATGAACGGATTGATTATCTCGATTAATCCAAACCAAAAAATCAAGTAGTGCAGTAGAATAAAAATTGAGACAAGATACGCACGATTTACGTGGAAAAACTTAGGGTCCTAAATAACCCTAAGCCAAAACCACGGCCTAACACTACTGCTTTATTATATTAATCTAAAAGAAGTACAGATTGCGAAATAGCAAAAACCTTACCCCAAGCCTTTACCTATTCTCGCCAATCTCCAATGCTCCCAGAGCTTCTTCAAGATCCAATAGATGCAGCACAGACTTCACGCCCGATCTCCGGATTCAACCGGCTCTGAATCAATCTCCAAAAGATTCGGCCACAGCAGCAAACGGCACCAAGAACCACGAACGGTGAATGAATGAATGATATGATAAGAAGCGTGATCTAAACAACCCAAACGGCGTTCGAAGATGCAAGAGGCGAGAACAAAACTCTCGCCTCTGCCGAAAACCAAAACCTGTGCGACCCTTTCTTTCTTTTATCAAAGCAAACTTTCTCTCACCGCCGAAAACAAAACGTGCAACCCTTTCTTTATTTAATACTCCATATATAAGCAAGAACTCTCTCGCCTCTCTGTGTGTTTTCGTTTGCAGATGCAATCACGTAAAAAAACAAAGGTTGCTGCACACCAACTCTTCTCCAAAAACAGGTGTACCCTAATGGGTTGATAATCCCTTTCTATATAGTATTTTCTCTCGACCGACAATCAAGTATGGAAAGCAAATTTTCAAAGAATTCTTTTTCGGCAAGACAAATGTGTGCAATCTATATTTTTTATACTCTAAAAAAAAACTTGTAACAATAATATATATATGTGGAAAACAAATTTTTCGGAGAGTTTTATGGAAAGGCAAACGTGTAGAAATAAAATTTCGAATCTCGAAAATAATAAGCATGATGTGCTGTATGTAGTGCTTTTACCTTTCACTCAATTGGCTTGATTCCGTAGCGGTCAATTTGGCGTAGACAATGGGAGGAGCATCGAGTGAGCAACTACCCCTACGAACCTACCCATTACAATCAAACGGAATCGATATAGCAAAGACACCAAAGAAGGTTTTGAACAACCCCGGAAAGTGCCAATATATCTAACAATCTCCCCCTTTGGCATTTCCGGGACAAAATCAACTGCACTAAAACACAACGGAAAAATACAACTTAAAGAGATAAACACTAGCCTAAACTAGGACTATCCAATGAAGCTTGAGTTGCACTTCCAATACCTGCAAAGATAGCTCAACAAAAACTATGCAACAAAATATATGTTTCGAAAAGTAGAATGGGTCAGCATAATTTAATAATAAATAACAAAGCAACATTATATCCAAAAGCATGAAAACTCAACCAACGATTCATCAATAAAATAAATCTCTACTTATAAGTATCTCCCCAACTGAACAATAGCATTCAACAAATGAACAAAAATACTCTCCATCACCATACCAGAACCATATAAATCAACCACAAAAACTCTCTCCCCCTTTTTGTCACGGAAAAACAAAGGAAAGGAGCATACTGACCAAATTCGAACAAAGAGTTTCGATGGAAACTCGATTGATGGTTCGGGGGACTAATTTCTAGACAGTGAGTTGCGATTGACACTTGATGGATTAGTTGACCGACTTTAGTACCAAAAAAAAATTCAAATAGCATAGCCACCTCGTCCCAAAATACTATACTATTAATGACAAATATGACTTGATTTTTGAAAAAATGGAGTTTGATGTCGCACACAATGAATTCATACGGATGCATCGAGAACATAATCCATGCACTTCTTGTGAACAAAAGCAATATTTGCCAATATCAAACACCTTATAACCAGAACAAAAGAATTCGCAATGCAGTCATTCAGTAAAGAGATAGTTAGAAAAAGAATGAAGCATAAAACAAGGCCGTATGACAAAGTGTGTGTGTGCATCACGTAAATAATGTCAAGCTTAACTCAGTCCGTGAGGAATATTCTCATGTACGCAAGGATTTTCAGGATAACTCCCCCTCAAAAAGTCAAACCAAGCTAGGTCCTCAAAGTGAAATAAAGAGAAATACAAACTCCCCCTCAACAGAACAACCCCTTTTTTTTTTCTTTTTTTCTTTTTTAAGGGGATAAAGACATCCACTATTACTCCACTGCTGTTTGACGCGAACACTCACTACTTACTGAGGCAAGAGGCCCGGTTACTAGGCAAGTGGCCCATGAGTCAAGCATACCTTCACAAAGTCTATCCACCTTTTGACGCGAACACTTAGAGGGAGAATACCTCACCCCAATTGCCCGGTTACTTAATGAACGCCCGGATAGGTAGAGAATATAAAAGAACTAAATAAATATATATTTGCAGGAGATAACGGAACAAGGTAATAAGAATCACTGGGGAATAGTAGCCAAAGGTCAATCTCAAGTGGGACAAACACATGAACATGTCCAAGTACATGAGAATAACCAAAAGGAGTTGAGGGAGCAATAAATCACGTACGTGATATAGTGGAAATCATAAAGCCATGAAATATGATACATCCAAAATCTAACGATTCTCATGGATGAAAAAACACATTGGATGCAAATATTCTGACTACAAGGGCCATGAACATGAGAAACAAAGAGCATCTGTTCACAAAAATTGTTTTTTTTTTTAAAACAAAAAAATACACAGAACAAAAAAATGCAAATAAAAATAAAAGAAAAAATTTTATATGTCTACTCTAGAATGATAGCACACAAAGCACGCAAATGACAGACATGCAAACCTACTGAATCTAATCCATGGAAACAAGACCAATAGACTTCCTAAGGTACTCAAACCTAAGGGAATCTAACGGTTTTTTTGAAAATATCAGTTTTTTGTTCGTGTGTGGGTATAAACTCAAGTGTCACGACACTATCTTCAACCAAATCACAAATAAAATGATGACAGATGTCATGTTTAGTTCTAGGATGTTGGACTGGATGACTCACATTAGAACCGGCAATTTCAACACAATAGCAATTGTCCGAGGAACGAACACCTTTAACTACACACACACCAGAAGCATCAACAATGGAGCAATTATTTTTGGAAAAATTGACTTTATGCAAATTATCACAAAATTGCCCTATGCTTAACAGGTTAGCTTTCAAACCCTCAACATATAATACGTTATCTAACGGAGGGATTCCAGGGGCGTTTATGGTACCTTGTCCTACAATTTTACCTGTATTACCATCGCCAAATGTGACAAAACCACCATTATACTTCTCTAGCTTAGCAAAGAAAGACATATTTCCAGTCATGTGCCTTGAACATCCACTGTCTAAGTACCAGGCGCAGGCATCCTGTGCTCTATACGTAGTGTGTGCAACATGACAAGCAACATTCACTCTCTTCCATGTTTGCTTTGGTTTGGTATTTACATGCGAGGTGTGATTGTGTGTGGTATGTCTTTCGACAATCCTATCAGTCTCTTTATTAAAATTAGCCAAATTTGACAACTTTTTGATTTCCTCGACGAGGTGAGAAGTTTGATTCGCCAATTGACTCAATTTCTTTTGAAAATTTTCATTCTTAATGTTTGTGGAAGACTGACGCGCAACTTGAGGTTTTTCCATATTGGGTTGACCATACCGAACACTTTTATGAATCGGGGCTATAAATGATTTCCCCTTTGTTCTCTGATTGTCCCTTCTAAGTGTATAACAAAAAGGTCGAATGTGACCTTGACCACCACAGTAGTGACAAATAAAAAGATTTTTCTTTTAAGGAGCACGATTACTATTGTAAGCATTCTTAATGATGGTGGGAGATTTAATAGAAGATTCGGGCTTATAGCTTACTACCTCATTCTTTGCAATTTCAAATTTAACAAACTTGATTTCCTTTTTTGTGAACTCGTTAGCCTTAGGTGTCAGTGAAGGTGGATCAACAAACCCTAAGCCACTTCTATTTCTAAACGTACGTGTCATTTCGGCAATACGAGTTGCGCCACACTCATTACGCTTTATGGCCTCAGTGGCCTCCCTAAGGTCACGCTCCAATTCAAAAATCCTATCATTAGACCCTTCAAGGGCTTTCAAGGCATCCACACGATCTCTCTCAATTTTGGCAAACTTGTCTTCCAGATTAGAGTTATAGGCTTTTAATTTTTCAAGCTCGACGTTCTTAGATTCAATGTCATCACCAAATTTGTTCCTCTCACCATTAATTTTCTCGATGACACTCATGAGTTCCTTATTTTTCTTTTTCAGTTTGACACCCTCTTTAAACAATTGATTATAGGCCTCATGAATTGAATCTATATCATCATCACTATTCTCACAGTCTTCGTCAGTCGAGACATACTTACTATCATCGTTAAGAGTTGTAGAAAGTTCAACCGATTTAGGGGATGTGGGGGACTTAATGTTGGCAACAAGTACAGAATATCTAGAAGCTTCATAACCCCCATCACTACCCTCATCACTATCGTCATCCCACGTAACCTTATACCCCTTGGCCACTTTCTTTTTAAGAGTGTTTGCACACTCTGCTTGAACATGCCCAAAACCGTAGCACTCGTGACATTGTATACCTTGGGGTTTCTTGGACTTATCAATAGAAGATTTCTTTTCATTATCCACAGAATTAAAATTGTTACCTCCACTAGTCGAAGAAGAAAAATTTCCAGATTTATTATTCTTACGGATTTCAACAAATTTTCTGAATTTCTTAGCAAAGAAAGCAAGTTCTTCTTCGTCAAGGTTATCATCACTCTCTTGTGTCACAGAGGATTCTTCTCTAGATAATTTAAAAGCAATGCTTTTATTGGGTTTTAATGTAGATTTCTTTGAGAGATGATTCAATTCAAACGTTTGAAGTTTACCTACAAGTTCCTCAAAAAGAATGTCATCAACTTTATCACTTTCTTCGATTGCAACTACCTTAGCCCTAAACCTCTCAGGAAGAGACCCAAGCACTTTTCGACAAACTTTGAGATTGGAAATCGGTTCACCTAATGCATGAAAAGAATTAACAATATCACTCAGCTTGGTGATAAAACTATCAAAATTTTCATCTTCGGACATTCTTAGTTCCTCAAAACGAGTGGTTAGCATTTGAAGTTTAGAGGTCTTAACAGTTTTGGTGCCTTCGTGGGTAACACGCAAAATCTCCCATGCTTCCTTGGCGGTATCACCTGCGGAGATACGACTAAATTCAGTTTTACTTAAAGCACCATAGATAGCTTCTAAAGCACGAGAATTGGCCTCGAAACTATCATTATCCGCAGTGTTCCACTCGGTGTCTTCTTTAAGTCTCATCTTCTTAGTAGTTGTATCCTCTATTTTAGGAGATTCATACCCGTAGCTCACAGACCTCCAAACCCTAATTCCTAGAGAACTTAAATGTGTCGTCATTCGTGCTTTCCAGTAGGGATAATCATTCCCATCAAAGTAGGGCGGCCTAGAGTTAGAGGCTCCCTCACGTGGTGCATTCATGTCCATGATCAAAGGATCAAAACTCAGGTGTTTAAACCTAAACAGAGCAACCCGCTTTGATACCAATTGAAATTATGCGGAAGCGTTCAATCTACTCCTAGAGGGGGGGTGAATAGGAGTTGTGATAAAAAAAAATCACCAATTTTCTGATTTAAAAATTAATATAGATGAACGGATTGATTATCTCGATTAATCCAAACCAAAAAATCAAGTAGTGCAGTAGAATAAAAATTGAGACAAGATACGCACGATTTACGTGGAAAAACTTAGGGTCCTAAATAACCCTAAGCCAAAACCACGGCCTAACACTACTGCTTTATTATATTAATCTAAAAGAAGTACAGATTGCGAAATAGCAAAAACCTTACCCCAAGCCTTTACCTATTCTCGCCAATCTCCAATGCTCCCAGAGCTTCTTTAAGATCCAATAGATGCACCACAGACTTCACGCCCGATCTCCGGATTCAACCGGCTCTGAATCAATCTCCAAAAGATTCGGCCACAGCAGCAAATGGCACCAAGAACCACGAACGGTGAATGAATGAATGATATGATAAGAAGCGTGATCTAAACAACCCAAACGGCGTTCGAAGATGCAAGAGGCGAGAACAAAACTCTCGCCTCTGCCGAAAACCAAAACCTGTGCGACCCTTTCTTTCTTTTATCAAAGCAAACTTTCTCTCACCGCCGAAAACAAAACGTGCAACCCTTTCTTTATTTAATACTCCATATATAAGCAAGAACTCTCTCGCCTCTCTGTGTGTTTTCGTTTGCAGATGCAATCACGTAAAAAAACAAAGGTTGCTGCACACCAACTCTTCTCCAAAAACAGGTGTACCCTAATGGGTTGATAATCCCTTTCTATATAGTATTTTCTCTCGACCGACAATCAAGTATGGAAAGCAAATTTTCAAAGAATTCTTTTTCGGCAAGACAAATGTGTGCAATCTATATTTTTTATACTCTAAAAAAAAACTTGTAACAATAATATATATATGTGGAAAACAAATTTTTCGGAGAGTTTTATGGAAAGGCAAACGTGCAGAAGTAAAATTTCGAATCTCGAAAATAATATGCATGATGTGCTGTATGTAGTGCTTTTACCTTTCACTCAATTGGCTTGATTCCGTAGCGGTCAATTTGGCGTAGACAATGGGAGGAGCATCGAGTGAGCAACTACCCCTACGAACCTACCCATTACAATCAAACGGAATCGATATAGCAAAGACACCAAAGAAGGTTTTGAACAACCCCGGAAAGTGCCAATATATCTAACAGGTCCTCTAAGTGGCTCAAAGCTCTTACCGAAAGTCCTAAGGTTCTCAAGGAGGCAATCAGCAATCACTGTATCCATTTCATCATCGGGATGGTCCCAAGGTGGGACTTGAAATAATCGTTAGGCCAAATTGGGGTGTCTACAGATGCCCCTCTTTGACTGAACTCAGACGGATCGCGAGACATGTTTGAGTAAGAGTCAAAGCTGTAAAAAGCAACTCAATTTGGTCCAACCACTATTCCAAGGGGTTTTTGAAAAAGGTTTTGTTATGGTCGGGCCGGGAGGCTGCCTACGTATTCCACAAGGGAAATTCAGACCAATCGTAGTTCGGGCAATAAAGGTTTTGTTATGGTCGGGCCGGGAGGCTGCCTACGTATTCCGCAAGGGAAATTCAGACCAATCGTAGTTCAGGCGATAAAGAAAAATAAAAAGTTTGGAGGGTTAGAGACAGAAGACGTACCTTAGGGCTTAAAAAGCCGTAGTGTGACGTACCTAGACTGAGCTAGGGTTTTGGCGAAAGATAGTTGAAGGAGCGCTGGGCTGCCGGGGTGTTTTTTTTGCGGAGAGCTTCCTTAGTATTTTGGGGTAGACCAGTACACGACAGGTGCGTTTGCTTTTCTTGACCATCCTTACTTTGACTGAGAGGAGCTCGGTAGAGTAGCCTATCTTTGCGAATGAGCTGGAAGGAATTGATGTAATGGGGTGGAATCCAAACCATCTACTAGGGATGAGTCGGATGCCATTTTCGTTTTTGAGATATGGGGGCCGCAGGGCCAGTAACTAGAGCACGGAGCTTTGGGGATGAGGGAACCGAGGCACGGAGCCGGTTTGTAGTCATGAGGCGAGAGCCTAAAGAATGATGGCTTTTGACGTGGTGGAACCGAGGCGCGGAGCCGGTCATAATCACAAGGCAAGAGCCTAAGGTGATAGGATTGAGGCGTGGAGCCTGCTGTGGTTATGAGGCAAGAGCCTGAAGTGAGCTTAGAGCTTGATGGAATCGAAGCGCGGAGCTGGTATAAGGCAAGAGCCTGAGGTGATGGAACTGAGGCGTGGAGCCTGAGGTGTCGGAGCTTAGAGCTTGACGTGTTTTGAACCGAAGCGTAGAGCTGGTTGTATTCTGATGGTTTGTGCATGGAGCTTTCTCATCATAAGTGTTGGCGTAGAGCCAAAGGATCGAGGTGCTGGACCGATCAATAAAAACTGAGGCGTAGAGCCGGTTGATGGCAGGGTTGACCTGTTTCATGAGAGATATGCAGAGTGTATATGTGTGATGATGGTTGTTAGATGTGAACAGATATGTTTGTGCAGACTTGATGTGATAATGTTGATGCAAATGTGCACGGGCCCGTGCGTGTGTGTTTGATTTCAGCTTAGAGCTTCTATCAAGTTTCGGACTTGAGCATTCAGAGCGTAGAGCTCGAGCATTCGGACGACAGAATTCGAGCATTCAAAGTACAGGCTTTGAGCGTCCAGTACGCAGTGGTTGGGCATCCATGCGTAATGCTTGAGCATTCAAGTGTATAACTTGAGCATCCAGTACACAGTGGTTGGGCATCCGAGCGTAGAGCTTGAGCATTCAAAATGTTAGATTTTGAGCATTCAGGCGTAGAGCCTGAGAATAGGTGGCTTGATTATTGGGGTGGCGTAGAGCTTGTTGAGATTTGCTTGTTTACGGCTTCGAGCCAGTTGAGATAGTAGGCGTAGAGCCGCTTTGATGAGTGATAGCGAGCATAGAGCCGCTGATAATGGGCTTCGAGCCGCTGAGATTGTTTGTTACGGCTTCGAGCGGGTTTGGCGAATTCGGTAATGGGCTTAGAGCCGCTGAGTTGCGATAGTGAGCGTAGAGCTGCTGAGTGAATGAGTACAGGCGTAGAGCCTGTTGTTGTGATAGCGAGCATAGAGCTGCTGAGTCGAAGGCTTGGAGCCGCTGAGTGAGTGAATACGGGCGTAGAGCCGCTGGGATGGTTGTTACGGCTTAGAGCCAATTGAGATAATAGCCAGAGCCGCTGAGTCGGTAGGTAAGGGCGTAGAGCCGCTGAGATGATGGGCTTCGAGCCGCTGAGTTGATGAATACGGGCATGGAGCCGTTAAGTTGACTTGGCAGTGATGAGCTCGGAGTTGTTGCGTTATTTTGATGGCAGTAAATAGCAGAGTTGCTGAATGTCTTGATTTGCTGTAGCAAGAGCTTATGACCAGCAGTTTGTGGAGAGAGAGAGAGATCTTTGGTGCTCGGGCATGCCCCCAAGGCTAGTTTTGATCACGTTGCATTGGCTCGGGGATGCCCCCAAGGCTACTTGGTTGGTTGAGGACTTAGAAGTCTGTAGTGGCTTGAGTCAAGGCACAGAGCAAGACCTGATATGGCTGAGGGAAATAGATTGGGAGGCCTGGAGATCGATCTCTCGGCCGAAGGATTGATGTTTCGGCCGAGGAATCGATATCTCGGCCGTGAAATAGCCGACAGTCAGAAAATCGATTTAAGTTAAACTTTATCGATCTCACGGGTCATTTCATCCTTTCTTTCTCTACCCCTTATTCTCCTCTCCTATTTCGAGCAATCGCCGCCGCTTCTTCCTCTCTCTCCTCGTCGGCCGCCGCCGTTTCCTACCCGTCGGTTTTTCGACCACCACGGTTCCGGTTGCTATCTCCTGCCATGGCATCATCTCCGCCCCCTCCTCCATCATCTGACGCTCCTGCTGCGCCTAGGGATACGGGCAAAGCTCCGGCCGTTGAGGCCGCGAATCTTGGCGGGGTTTCGAGTTCCCGCGTTCTTCGTTCAAGTCGGCGTAGAGCCACTGTTGGAGGGAGTTCCTCGCAACCCATTCCTCCTGAGGTCGAACCCGAGGCTTCTGCTGATCCGAGTGATAGTCTCCTACCGCCATTTGATGCCGCCTCATACGCCTCTCAGGTTCACATGATTGGGCGTGGCGGTTCGTTGCGATATCGTCCTTCTGTCAGTGATGTCCCATCTGAAGTCCTGCATAGAGAGCCGGAGCAGCACCTTGGCTTTACCAATAGGAAGGTAAGTTTTGTCCTGTCAAATGATTTTTTGAGTATAAGATGAAATGATAATTTTGAATTTTGATAAAGAATTTCGAGTTTTCAAAAGTTGCCCCCTATGTAGGCGATGTTTTTGTATTGATTTTCTTCTTCGTATTTTGTCAGGCGAATGAGAGGTTGCGCGTGTGGGGAAGCTGCCCCCAGGTGTTTGAGTGGTATGAGAGGCTTCCTCAGGAGGCCAAGGACGCAGTTGCTTTGGCTGGCTTCGAGCCCTTGATACTTGGTTTCCACCTTCCGAAGGCGGAGTTGGGATTGACCACAGCTTTGGTGGAACGGTGGTGGGACACCACCAATACTTTCCATCTTTCGGAGGCTGAGGAGATGACGATCACTCTAGGTGACTTCGCTTTGCTTACAGGTCTGAGAGTTGGTGGTGATCCTCTTCCAATTGACCCGCGGATCCATGAGCGAAAGGGTGCTCTTAAATATCTTTTGGGGAAGGTTCTCGTCGTGTCAGAGAGTGGCCATATCACATATTCCTGGCTTCGGGAGCAATTTGATTGTGCGGGCATTGAATCTGAGGTGTCGGTACAACAATTGGTGAGGGCTTTTCTCCTTTACCTTATTGGCCAAACCTTATTCTGCAACAAGGAAAACTCGGTGCACGTCCAGTTCTTGGCTGCCTTGGTGCACTTAGAGACCACAGCAGAGTTCGATTGGGGAACTCCTGCTCTAGCCACGCTGTATGGGCACCTCAGTGCTTGTTCCCGGGGGATTAGTTTGTCGCTTGGCGGACACCACCGTATTCTTGAGGTACACATTTCGACTTCTGCATTGTTCCCTTGTTGCTTTTATCTTTGTAACTCATGTTTGTTTTCCGTCTTTGCTTGCAGCTCTGGGCTTTTGAGCACTTGCTGCAGTTTCCTCCTCCGACCAGGCACATTGAGCCTAGGTTTGTTCCACGAGTGGCCCGTTGGCTGAAAGGGGTCCGGAAGACGCGGTCACCCGCCATGGATTTGCTGGCCTGGAGACGAGTTTTGGACCGCTTGACAGTAGATCAGGTACGATATCTCTTTATCCTCTGATTTTCGTGCAATTTCTTCATTTCGTCATTTTGATGCTATTTCCCTTGTTACAGGTGCGTTTTGACCCATGGGGCGTGCTACTTGATGATGCTCCTCTGGAGTTGACCTCAGCTCGGGCATTGGACAGCCAGCACTTCCTTTTGGAGGGGCCATTTTCGAGAGCCTGGTATCTCGGAGAGAGGGTAGCGAGCCAGTACTTTTCTCATTCCGAGGCGTTGCAGCTTGTTCCTCTCCCTCCTCCTGTTGGTATGAGATCGACCCATCTTTTGACCGGAGAGGGTTTGCTACTTGCTCTTGAGAGACAACCAGCCATGAGTTTTCTCATGGCGGGAGATTACTCAGCCTTTCGTTTGGCCTCGTTGACCCTACCGACTGCTACTACCGCTGCTGCTCCTCTTGTTTGGCCACGGGCCCCCAGCTTTATCTCTTTCCACAATGCAAATGGGGAAGAGGAGCGTTTGATGCTGACACCGTGTACTACGCAGTTCTACATGCTTCCTGTCGGAGTCCAGCAGGTAACATTGTAGACTCAACTTTGATTTCCTTCAGTATTCCTTGCTTATGCAATTGCTTCCTCTGCAGGTGCCTGCTGACGTGGTTCAGGAATGGTTGCGTGCATTCCAGAGTGCAGAGGCTTTGGCTCGACGGCAGCGAGGCCGAATAGCTGCGGTATATATCCCTTGATCTCTTCTTTTTCCATCCCACGTTTTATGGGAAACTGAATGCCCACATCCTGTGTCTCTGCAGCTTGAAGCGGAGCGAGTGCCGACAGTGTCAGTTACCCAGAGTGCCGGAGTTAGCGAGGGTGGGAGTACCGGAACTGGTGATGGAGATGCTGAAGCTGGTGAGGGACAGAGGATTAGTGTCCCAATTCCTGAGCGTTTTCGTCCTGCGCCCAAGAGGGGTCGTGGGCAGTAGCTGGCTTTTCCTTTCTTGTACCTGTATTTGTTAGCTCCAAAACATATAGTTTGATATTTGTATTTTTATGAAGCAACTTCAGCATGTGTTAGAAATTATTTTGTCTCAAGATACTTCAGACTTGTATGCAATATTTTCAAAGTTTTGTGAGTGTTGGATTTAAACATGGGCCGAGGAATGGATCACTCGGCCGAGAATTCCATTCTTCGGCCGCTACTTCTATTTCCTAAAGAAGTTGGACTTTTGCTTTAGCCAAGTGGCGTTTTTCCCTTCTTACACTTGAATTTGATTCGTGCTCTTTATTTGCTTTTGCTGTTTCTACAACCTCTTTGCCATGTTTTGGGATCGTTGGAATGCTTTGTCCCTTATGTTGACGACTTTTGAGTCAGAGAGGACGAGCGATGATTCTTACGTGTCTTTGTTTTTGCCAATTCCCTGGAAAATGACTTACTCATCTTTTGCGAGCTCAATACGCAGGGTTAGCTATGCCTATCATTGAGTACAAACCTTTTGATATTTGTTTTTCTTCTCTCCAAATGTTTGGGCCGCATCTCGATGTGAGATTGCCTACGTATCCCATCAGGGAATCAGGCCCTTTTTTACGTAGTTCCTAGATCACCACCTTTGGGGGTTGGGTTTTCGCTCTTGGTTTTTCTTTTCATGTGCTCTAAGTTTTGCCTAGGTTACCTGATGGAGGTTGAGTCCCTAGCGAGCTTTTCTCTTAATCTTTTGCCTAGGTTGCGTTTTTTGCATTTTTCTTGTCCTAGCAGGCTCTGCTCTTACTTTTGCTTGGATGTATAAATTACCCAACGAACATTTTTCTCTCAAGAGGGTTTTGGTGTTTTGGAGAGGAATTTGATGGAGACGTTCTTATGAATCTCCTGTTGCATTTGTACCTTCACAATGGGTAAGCTAACCCTAAGTGTTCTCACGGAGATAGCGTCTTCTTCCTGAGTTTTGATAAAAACCTAGTTCTAAGTAATCAGGGTTCGTCCCTTCTTTCCTTTTTGTCGGCAACATAAAGAATTAGATTCTTGAAATACTTTTATCTTTGGCAGAGAGATTATAGTGTATAGCAATCACTTTTTAAAGATGGAATCATTTAACAAGCATAGAAGCGATAAAATGGGGATTTATTTAGTTGTAGATAATGCCCAAACAGGGGCCTAAAACATGTTCTAACTTGTCTTTTAGGAAATGAAAGCAATGTTTTTGTCATGCGATTTACTGCGGTATCTCGGGAGTGGCTCCTTTTTCTTTTGCAGTTTTATACTCTTCTTCACCCTCTTTGTCAAACAGAATCTTTAGGTCAAACTCAGCTAGCACCTCAATCCAGTCTTCGGGAGTAGGAGATGAATTTGTTGGTTCTTCTTCCATGTCACTGTCAGTCCATTCTTGATCAAAGAAGATCTGCATTCCAGGGTACCTTTGCTTGGTAATTTTGTCTTCCCATGTTTCTGCGAAGCCACAGAATGGAAAGTCTTCTCCTTTTCTTACAAACCAACCATTGAGTGTTTTTGGGATCATGAGTTTCTCTTCTTTGACCCTGCTTCCTCTTGCCTTAGCTTTTTCCATGCTTCTCTTCTTTTCTACCTCGGCTTCTGTCGGGGTGTAGCCAAGACCAAAGGCGTATTGGTTATGCGGGGGATCAATCATTTGCGGGATGCCTTGTGATCTTTTGCCTAAACCCAACCCAGGGAGGTAGTTTTGTTTCTTCATCATCCATATGGCAGGGGTGCTTATGTAGAAGTTTTTCTCAGCCATTAAGGCTTGCACAGCAGTCGCTTCCTCAAGACTGAATCCAGTAAGGAAGGTTTCCTCGGTTCCTACCTCTTGGACAGGTGTGTCGGAATGAGCTCGGATCGATGAATCCCCCAAAATGGTTATGACCCTTCCATCTACTGCGAATTTGACCTTCTGATGCAAAGTGGAGGGCACTGCCCCAACGTCATGTAACCACGGCCTTCCTAGTAAAAGATTGAAGGTGGCTGGTATATCCATCACATGGAATTCCAAGTCTCTTTTGATCTTTTCCACTTCCACTGGCAGTGTGACACACCCAACCACTCTTCTTTTTGAGTTGTCGTACCCTCTTACGCCCTGGCTTAAAGGGCGTATGTCGGTGGCGTTTACCCCTAGCTTGTCGAGGGTCCTTTGAGGACATACGTTTAAAGCAGACCCATTATCCACCAAGACCAGTGGGATCCATTTAGTGAGACATTTAAGTGAAATGTAGAGAGGTTTGTTGTGTGCAGGTCCTTCAGGAGGTAGATCCTTGTCGGTTTTAGCTATTGTCGGTTTTGGAGCCTTTGACGCCAATATGAAACCCACCAGTTCTTCAGGGGTGATGTCGATGGGAACTTTGGCTTTCCCCAAGGTTTTGAAGAAGGAGTTACGATGCTCGTAGGAGGACATAAGTAATCCCCAAATAGCGATATCAGCTTGGATTTTCTTTAGTTGTCTTAGCACCCTGTCTTCCTCAGGTTCGGTCTTTTGGCTTTCTTCTTCTTCTTCTTCCATTACTCGTGTTGAGGTTGAACTTTCCCCACTTAGTTTAGGAGGTTTATATACCCTTCCGCTTCGGGTGAGGTGACCCACTTCTTCTTCTTGGGTGCCCCAAGGATCAGCAAGCTCAATTCTTCCAACTTTCCAATCACTTGGCAGGGCTTGACGCATGTCCAACCACCAATCCCCATCATCAATGGCATAGATGTGGGGTTCTCCCCCTGTCGCAAAGCATTCGTCATTCTTAGAGAAGATCAGGGATGGTTTGGCTTGGGTATTTGGGATAATGTGTCGGGTAGGATTATATGTGGGGCTATTGGATAGGCTTATGAGATTGATATTTTGAGGCAGTGGTTAGTTGTTGTGAGCGGGAAGTGGATTGGTTTGCACATTAGGCTTAGGAGGTTTTATAGCTTGACTATCAAAGAGATCCTGGATGTCATGACGAAGACGCATGCAGCGGTCTGTCTCATGTCTAGGGTGTTGGTGGTATGCACATTGTTTATTGGCGTCATAGCTTGGACCATAAGGTGGCTGAGGAGGTGGATTATTCAAGGGCCTAAGATGCCCTTGGCGGCTTAGGATTGCTAAGGCTAGGGATGGAGTCATATAGAGTGGGTCGAAATTGCGGCGTGGGCGATTTGTATTTTTAGATGAGCCAGTTTGAAAAGGGTCTTGTGGCAAGGCTGAGTTAAGGGTGTTGACGGAGGCAGGAGATGCACCGGTTGGAAAGGTTTTTCTGGGTAGAGGGGTTTCTTCTTTCCCAATGAGGCCCAGCTTGATCCCATCTTCAATTTGTAATCCAGTGGCGTGTAGGTGTTTGAAGTCAGTGATAGCCTGAGTGTAAATGTGGGTGAGGTATTTGGGCTGTAGGTTCTTGACAACTATCCTCACTTGATCTTCCTCGGAAGGGCGGCTTTTCATCTTGGCAGCATTTTCTCTCTATCTTGCCACAAAGGTAGCAAAGCCCTCATTGGATTCTTGTTTGGTCATCTCCAAGTCTCGAGTAGATAGCTCAATTTGGACATTGTATGCATACTGCTTGACAAAAGCGTTGGCAATTTCTGGCCAAGTTTGATAGTGCACAAATTCCAAAGTGAGAAACCAATCGAGGGCGTTTCCAGTGAGAGTTCTTTGAAACAATTGAGCGATGAGTTCGTCGGTCAAGCCCATAGGCTTCAGAGTGTTGATGACATGGCGAACATGGCTGGTAGGGTTACCAGTCCCGTTGAACTTCTCGATGTTTGGCATTTTGAACCGTTCAGGCAGTTGAGATTCTGGAAAGAGGCAGAGTCCTTTGAAATCTAGAATTTGGTCTCCTTGTGAACGAGCCAAAGCGTGCTTGATCTCCTTGACCTGTTTGACCAATTCAGGGTTTTCTGTAACTTCATGAGGCTTTTCTGCTTCTTCCTCATTTTTCTTGTCTTCAGCATCTCTTGCTACTTTCTCGGCTTGTAAATAGGCAATTTGGGCTCGGAGCTCGGTGATAGTAGCATCATTGTCTGCCATTTTTGGGATGTAGGTAGAGGGATTGCTTGGTGAAGCTTGGGATCGGGTAGATAGTCGGGTTTGTTGAGAAGACGACCGCGAAGTCCCCAGAACTGATTGGGACCGTTGCGGTGAGGGTGTCTTGACAGGCGAAGGTGATCGATGAGATGACTGTAAAGACCTCTGTTTGATGTGACTTCGGGTATTGTAAGAGTATAAAACTGGCTGAGGTTGCTTCTTTAATCTACCTATTGTGCCTGCTTGAAAAGTAGAATACCTGAAAGTCAGTATTTGGCTCGTGTAGGGTTAGGATTTGGGTTGAGAATCCCAACCCTTCGGCACAGAAAGAGTTAATTACAATAACAAATGATACAATGTGTGAGGAAGAACTTTTGCAAGTAAAATGCAAATAGGTTCCTAGCCTGTAGGTTCCTGTCTTAGTTTGATAAGTTCTATGACTTTCTAAAACATGCAAGATTTTGGTAGTCTCAGGGTGCTCCGTTGTCAAAGGGCATCAATCCTCTCGCCAGCCCATCATAGGCGGTGATTAAGTGATTCCCTTTTTGACATACCACTAGGTACGAGTGACTGTGGAGTTTGCTGGAACCCCCAACATAGCCCGTGTCATGCCGGGATATCAGGTGAACTCAACGGGTTACCCGCTCGATGCATATGATAAATGAATTAGACAAGGCATGTATTAGTCTTATGTTGAACTTTTTGGTTATGGCTCTCATGTCCCCAGCAGAGTCGCCAAAAACTGTAGACACCTCCCAAACGGGGCATCGCCATACAGATTGACCATGTTTGTTTGCTCGATTGGTTGCTTGCTTCGTAAACCAAAATCATGGACATTCCCATGGCTAGGAACATCGCCACATGATAGCGGTTATCATCAAAACAAAGTCGCCACCCAGTTTATTAAAACTGGGAAAATAGATAGAGATTCTGAGTACGGGAGCCAAAGGTACAGTAAGGGGAAGGTGTTAGGCACCCCTTTATGCCCAGCCGTGAGACTGGCCCATAATCGTTCAACATGAGACATGTAGATGCTTTATTTAATTCTAACACATAGTCTGTTTAATTAATCCTTTAAACAGAAAGTAAAGTGAGCCAGGACTGTAATTGAAGCATGCGTCAGAAAGCAGAAAAGCAAACAGAGCTGTTCCAGGAAATCGATTACTCGGCCGGTGAATAGATGTCACGGCCGAGTAATCACACTGGTTTTATGTACCGGCCGAGGGATCGAAGCCCCGGTCGGTGTTCTTCCTCACACCATAATATACGATTAACAGATAATCAGGAAGTTATGATTAAGCGTAAGAACGATGAATAAAACAAACCAGAGGCCGTTGGGCCTCACCACCTTGATCCCTCAGTTGCTTGATTGCTTTAAATTGGGTGTGATTGACTGATTGCTTGATTGAAAACCCTAGAGTTAGGGTTTGAACTTCGGGGTTTGATCACTGGATTGGTGGCTACCTTCGGGAGGTTAGGGCTTTTGAAGAGGGGGATTGAGAGAGTATTTTGACAGAGTTTCATGGCTTGAGAGAGTGTATTCTCTAATGAATTTCGTGTGTATATTTTTGGAGTCCAAAGGTCCTTTATACAGGCAATTGGTGACTCACTCCGGCCAATCAAATGGCACGATTGCAATTGCAATTGCAATGCACCTCTAACTCTACGTCGTAATCTCTGAATGTGGCCCGAACGCATCGGAGAGGTAGTGTAGTTGGATCAAACAATCGACAGAACGTTCGAGAGTCTGGAAAAAGGTCGATCTGGCGGCCGAGTAATAGATCACACGGCCGAGGAATGGATGTCTCGGCCGAAGGATAGATCTTGCGGCCGAGGGATTGATCTCTCAGGGAGATTTTGCTAGCAACAGGTTGCTCGGGTGAGGAAATGATATTAAGGCCGTGAGATCGATGTTACGGCCGACAGATGGATTCTCCTAGGCTTCTGTATTTTCTGTCTGAAAGGCTGTATGGCTCTGATTGGGTCCTCTAAGTGGCTCAAAGCTCTTACCGAAAGTCCTAAGGTTCTCAAGGAGGCAATCAGCAATCACTGTATCCATTTCATCATCGGGATGGTCCCAAGGTGGGACTTGAAATAATCGTTAGGCCAAATTGGGGTGTCTACATCGAGCAATCGATTCTTCGGCCAGTACTCCATTTCACACAGATTACTGTCTATCAGCAAACGCTTGTTCAAAAAGCCATGTTCTGACTATCACATGCATATCTTAAAGCATTTAGGGGTACGAAAAGCTCTTTTCATTTCATGAACAAAAGTTTAGTTACAAAATTCTCGCTGTGGTTGCTTTCACTATACAATTTCTGCTTGCCTCTTTTACTAACTATGAACAGGAAAAGAGAAAATCCTAAAAGCTAGTCATGGCGGCGTCTCTGAGACGGTCTCTGAGATGGGGACTGCTCGTTGGTTCCCACATCCTCCCCACCAGCAGCTGGTGCTCGCTCATCCTCAAGCTGCAGCCAAAGAGGATACGAACATTCAGATTCAAGGAATGATACAAAGCAAATGAAACACATAAAGAGAGTCATACCTCGAGGATCCTACGACGCTGTCTCTGAACCAAAGCCTCTGCACTCTGATAGGCATGAAGCCATTCCTGCACTATCTCAATAGGCACCTACGGAAACAAATCAGGCATTTCAAATACAGGAGCGACAGATACAATGATAAAGCAGGAAAAACAAAGTTCAGAAATAGGGTAATACCTGTGAAACCCCAGCTGGCAGCGTATAAAGCTGGGTCACGCACGGAGAAAGGGCCAGGCGCTCCTCATCCCCATCATCAGAATGGAAGGAAACAAAAGAAGAGGCCCGCGGCCAAACAGGAGCAACAGGAGGAGCAACAGCAGCTGAAGCTAAGAAAACACGGCAGTACTCCGTGTAGTCTCCTGCCTGAAGAAGCAAACATGCCCAATCCCTGATTCGAGCATTCCTCAAGTCCTCCTTAGACATCGAAAAAGTGGACCTCATTGATGTTGGAGGAGGAGGAGGAACAAACTGAAGCGCCTCAGCACGCGGATGCCACTGACTAGCCACCCGATCGCCTAAGTACCAGGCTCGGCAAAATGGACCCTCGAGCAAGCTACGGGTACGATCCAGAACCCTGGAACGTGCAAGAGGGGCATCCTCTGGTACACCACCCCAAGGGTCAAACCGTACCAGCAAAACGAGATCAAATCAGCTACAACATAAGGATATGCAAATCTAAGGACAAGAAACCAAAAGAAAAAGGTATCTGATTGACCGTCAGTCGGTCCAAAACTCACCGCCACTCGGGAAGGCTCAAAACTGGTGACCGTGGCCTCCGTTGCCCCACCAACCATCGCTCGTAACTGTAGACACCTCCCAAACGGGGTATCGCCATACAGATTCCTCAGTGTTGTGTTTGCTCGATTGGTTGCTTGCTTCATAAACCAAGATCGTGGACATTCCCATGGCTAGGAACATCACCACACGATAGCGGTTATCATCAAAACAGAGTCGCCACCCAGTTTATTAAAACTGGGAAAATAGATAGAGATTCTGGGTACGGGAGCCAAAAGTACAGTAAGGGGAAGGTATTAGGCACCCCTCTTTGCCCAGCCATGAGACTGGCCCATAATCGTTCAACATAAGACATATAGATGCTTTGTTTAATTCCAATAAATAGTCTGTTTAATTAATCCTTTAAACAGTAAGTAAAGTGAGCCAGGACTGTAATTGAAGCATGCATCAAAAAGCAGGAAACGAACCAAAACTGTCCCAGGGGAATGGATCCCGCGGCCGGTGAATGGATGTCACGGCCGAGGGATCCTCCTGGTTTGATATATCGGCCGAGGGATCGAAGCCCCGGTCGATGTTCTTCCTCACACCAGACAGAAACGTTAATGAATAATCAAATACTACGATTAATTGTAAATGCGATAAATAAGGCAAACCAGAGGCCGTTGGGCCTCACCACCTTGATCCCTCAGTTGCTTGATTGCTTTGGATTGGGTGTGATTGTCTGATTGCTTGATTGAGAACCCTAGGGTTAGGGTTTGAACTTCAGGGTTTGATCGCCGAATTGACGGCTGCCTTCGGGAGGTTAGGGCTTTTGAAGAGTGGGTTTGAGAGAGTATTTGTGCAGAGTTTCGAGGCTTGAGAGAGTGTATACTCTGATAATTTCGTGTCTGTATTTTCGGAGTCCAAAGGCCCTTTATATAGGCAATTGGTGACTCACTCCGGCCAATCAAATCACGAGATGGCAATTGCAATTGCAATGCATCTCTAACTCTACGTCGTAATCCCTGAGCGTAGCCCGAACGCATCGGAGAGGTAGTGTAATCGGATCAAACGTCTGACAGAACACGTTTCAGAGTCTGGGAAAATGTCGATCTGGCGGCCGAGTAAAGGATATCACGGCCGAGGAATGGATGTCCCAGCCGAAGGATAGATCTTGCGGCCGAGGGATTGATCTCTCAGGGAGATTTTGCTAGCAACAGGTTGCTCGGGTGAGGAAATGATGTTAGGGCCGTGGGATCGATGTCACGGCCGACAGATGGATTCTCATAGGCTTCTGTATTTCTGTCTGAAAGGTTGTATGGCTCTGAATTGGGTCCTCTAAGTGGCTCAAAGTTCTTACCGAAAGTCCTAAGGTTCTCAAGGAAGCAATCAGCAATCACTGTATCCATTTCATCATTGGGATGGTCCCAAGGTGGGACTTGAAATAATCGTTAGGCCAAATTGGGGTGTCTACAGTAACGAGGTATACAGTTCGCATCTCCATGCCTAGTCTCAGGGGGAAACTGGAGAAGGTACTCGAAAGCCCAAAGCTGAAAAGCAGATTAACCAAAACAAGTTCAATACTAAAAGAAGTCGAAACAAGGAAGGAAGCAAGAAAGAAAGATATATACCTCAAGCGCTCGGTAGTGACCGCCAAGGATGGGACTCTTGTCCCGTGAGCAAGCTCCTAGATTGCCATACAAGGTGGCCAAAGCAGATGATCCCCAATCAAACTCCCTAACGGCCTCCAAACGCTGCAAAGGAGCCAGGAGCTGTGTGTGCACCGAGCCATCCTTGTTGGCAAACAACGTTTGCCCGAGGAGATAAAGAAGGAAGGCCCGCGTCAGCTGCTCAACACTCACCTGAGAAAGGATATCAGCTGTCATATAATTCTTGCTCAGCCAAGTAACGTCAACGTGGCCTCGGGAATGAAGAGGAGGCACCTTGCCCAAGAACCACTCCAAGGCCCCTATCCGCTCCCAAAGTCTAGGATCAACCCGGAGAGAAGCTCCACCCACTCGTAGGCCGGTAAGCAAAGAAAAGTCACCAGGAGTGATAGTCATCTCGCCAGCAAAAGAAAAGTGGAATGTGTTGGTGGTATCCCACCATCTCTCAACCAGCGAGGTCATCAGTGACCAATCCATCTTCGGAAGATTGAGGCCCAAAACAAATGCCTCGAAGCCAGCAGCACGTACTAATTCCCGAGCCTGCTCTGGCAGCGTCAAAAACCACCTGTGCACTTCCTTGCCTCCACCACGAGCCTCCAGTCTCCTATTTCTCTGCCAAAGACAAAAATGGAGCTAATCTCATGATTGCATAAACAAAGGAAACGCTTAGGGGCATCAAATTAATACTCCCTCCATCCCGATTTGTTTGTCCCCTTTTTGACTTTTTGAGAGCGTTTGACCTCTCAAAGAATTGTCTATAATTTTCAATCCGTAATGTTTTCAATCTGCAATATGGATCTTGTTTGATAGATCTCAATTAGTTTTATTATACAAAATCTTCAAAATCATAAAAAAAATATTATAAAATGTAAGATATAAGTATATTTTTGAAAGACACGAATTTCGATAATTGGACAAACAAATTGGGACGGATGGAGTATTTAAAAAGCATGCATGGCCTAAACAGGGGGCATGGTTATCTTAGTCTTTTTAAACAAAACAATTCTGACCCAACCATGGGTCCTTCTCACTCATGCCTCTGGCTGAAAGGGATTTCATCCCGAGAATAAAAAACCATCTTTAAACCATGTGAAATTAAGCTCCAAACTAAAGCAAAATGTTTACTTTTCAGGAAACTTACTAGAACATTAAGGATGCTCAAGTGCTGCTCAGGCTCTCTGTGAACTACCTCGACCTCTGGGCCACCAACAGGAGGGCGGTACTGCAAGAAACCGCCATAACCTAACCTACGCGACGGAAGTATGTAGGTAGCAGCATCGAACAAACCTGGCTCTTCAATCGCTTCCTCATCAGATGAGGGATACTCACACCTACACCGAGGTTGCGAGGAAGAACCTGCAACGTCCGTAGAAAAGGATGGCGGCATATCAACGGAGGGTGGCGTGTCCATCTCGTTGGAAGCAAGAGCGACAACACCAACGGTTGCAACAGCCGAAACCGGTAGTGAGGACGGTGGAAACCGGCGGTGATGGCCGAAGGAATGACAGTGGCCGGACCACGGTGGGGGAGAACGACGGCGAACGGTGGTGAACGGACGAGAGGAACGGAGAAGAAGAATGAAGGAAGAGGAAAGATTAAATGGGCCATGAAATCGATTAAACCGAACTTAAATCGATTTTCTAACCTTTGACATTCTAGCGGCCGAGACTTCGATTCCTCGGCCGAAATATCTTTTCTTCGGCCGAGTGATCGATCTCCTGGCCCCCTAATCAATCTCCCACAGCAGCATCAGATCTTGCTCAGTGCACTGACTCGAGCCATTATGAAGTACTAGGTCCATGACCAACAAAAAGCAATGGTTAAATCAGCGTTGGAGGCACCCCCGAGCCAATACAACGTGATTAGAACTAGCCTTGGGGGCATATCCAAGCATAAGGAAACTCTCTCTCCGTAAGCAGCAAGCTCGCAACAACTGGTCGCTTGGCCACTGAGGATTATTAAACTCGAGCTCTCGCTTACAAGATCAAAAGACCCTTGATACATCCAACTCAGGCTCTATGCCCAAATAACTATGCTCCAGAAGTACATCCAGTGGCCCCAGGCTTATCATCTCAGCAAGCTTCATTTTCGATGCCTCCATGATCAAAAACCCCAGGCTCGCTACTTAAGCTACTTTAAGCTTGTCAAGCTATCCAACGGCTTTACAACGGCTTTACGCCCGCAACACTGCATATCTCATTGCTTCGTCACATGATCGATGGCTCTACGCCCTCACCTATCAACTCAGCGGCTCCAAGCCCATTATCTCAACTGGCTCTAAGCCGTAACAACCATCTCAGCGACTCTACGCCCTCACCTATCAACTCAGCGGCTCTAAGCCCATTATCTCAACTGGCTCGAAGCCATAACAACCATCTCAACAGGCTCTACGCCGCCCCAACAATCAAGACATTATCAATTCTCAAGCTCTACGCTTGAATGCTCAAAATCTAACATTTTGAATGCTCGAAGCTCTTCGAATGCCCAACCACTGTGTACTGGATGCTCAAGTTCTACACTTGAATGCACAAGCTCTACGCTTGGATGCCCAACCACCGCGTACTGGATGCTCAAAGCCTGTACTTTGAATGCTTGGATTCTGCCGTCCGAATGGTCGAGCTCTACGCTCTGAATACTCAAGTCCGAAACTTGAAAGAAGCTCTACGCTTATATCAAACACACACGCACGGGCCCGTGCACATTTGCATCAATTGCATCATCATCATCACATCGAGTCTGCATCATCATATCTGTTCACATCTAACAACCATCATCACATATATACACTCTGCATATCTCTCATGAAACAGGTCAACCCTGCAATCAACCGGCTTTACGCCTTGGTTTTATTGATCGGTCCAGCGCCTCGATCCTTCGGCTCTACGCCAAAACTTATGATGAGAAAGCTCCGTGCACAGACCATCAGAATGCAACCAGCTCTACGCTTCGGTTCAAATCACGTCAAGCTCTAAGCTCCAACACCTCAGGCTCTCGCCTTATGATCAATACCAACTCCGCGCTTCGGTTCTATCAAGCTCTAAGCTCCAACACCTTAGGCTCTCGCCTTATGATCAATACCAGCTCCACGCTTCGGTTCAAATCACGTCAAGCTCTAAGCTCCAACACCTCAGGCTCTCGCCTTATGATCAATACCAGCTCCACGCTTCGGTTCTATCAAACTCAAAGCTCCAATCTCCTCAGGCTCTCGCCTCAATGACCACAGCAGGCTCTACGCCTCAATTCAATCTCCTTAGGCCCTCGCCTCATGACTACAACCGGCTCCGTGCCTCGGTTCCCTCATCCCCAAAGCTCCGTGCTCTAGTTACTAGCCTTGCGCCCCCCATATCTCAAACCGGCATCCAATTCGTCCCCAACAGATGGCTTGGATTCTACCCTAATTACATCAATTCCTTCCAGCTCATTCGCAAGGATAGGCTACTCTACCGAGCTCCCCTCAGTCAAATTAAGGATGATCAAGAAAAGCAAACGCACCTGCCGTGTACTGATCTACTCTAAAATACTAAGGAAGCTTTCTGCAAAAATTCCCCGGCAGCCCTGCGCTCCTTCAACTATCTTCCACCAAAACCCTGGCTCAGTCTAGGTACGTCACACTACGGCTTTTTAAGCCCAAAGGTACGTCTTCTGTCTCTAACCCTCCAAACTTTTTATTTTTCTTTATTGCCCGAACTACGATTGGTCTGAATTTCCCTTGTGGAATACGTAGGTAGCCTCCCGGCCCGACCATAACAAAAACCTTTTTCGAAAACCCCTTAGAATAGTGGTTGGACCAAATTGAGTTGCTTTTACAGCTTTGACTCTTACTCAAACATGTCTCGAGATCCGTCTAAGCTCAGTCAAAGAGGGGCATCTGTAGACACCCCAA
The DNA here is from genome assembly GCA_018127125.1 of Rhododendron griersonianum. Taxonomy (NCBI): domain Eukaryota; kingdom Viridiplantae; phylum Streptophyta; class Magnoliopsida; order Ericales; family Ericaceae; genus Rhododendron; species Rhododendron griersonianum. The sequence continues at coordinate 27,486,046 of CM030792.1, read as the reverse complement.
TTTGGCCTAACGATTGTTTCAAGTCCCACATTGAGGACCATCCCGATGATGAAATGGATACAATGATTGTTGATTGACTTCTTGAGAACCTTAGAACTTTCGATAAGAACTTTGAACCACTTAAAGGACCCAATCCAGAGCCATACAGCCTTTTAGACAGAAATATAGAATCCTAGGAGAATCCATCTGTTGGTCGTTACATTGACCTCACAACCTTAACATCATTTTTTCACCCGAGCAACCTGTTGCTTGAAAATCTCCCTGAGAGATCAATCCCTCGGCTGCAAGATCTATCCTTCAGCCGCAACATCCATTCCTCGGCCGCCAGATCCTTTGCTCGGCTGCCAGATCGTCTATTTTCCAGACTCTGGAACGTTCTGTCAAACGTTTGATCCAACTACACTACCTTCCCGATGCGTTCGGGCTACGCCCAGAGATTATCACGAAGAGTTTGCATTGCATTGCAATTGCAATCATGCATTTTGATTGGCCGGAGTGAGTCACCAATTGCCTATATAAAGAGCCTTTGGGTTCCGAAAATAACAATAACGAAATCATCAAATTCGTATACTTCCATACTCTCTCAAGCCACGAAACTCTGCAAAAATACACTCTCAAATCCCCTCTTCAAAAGCCCTTACCTCCCGAAGGCAGCCATCAATCCGACGATCAAACCCCGAAGTTCAAACCCTAACCCTAGGGTTTTCAAAGAAGCAATCAGTCAATCACAATCAATCCGAAGCAATCAAGCAACTGAGGGATCAAGGTGGTGAGGCCCAACGGCCTTTTGGTTTGTTTTATTTACTGTATTCATGATTAATCGTAGCATTTAATCATCTGCTAACTTTTCTGTCTGGTGTGAGGAAGAACACCGACCCGGGCTTCGATCCCTCGGCCGGTACATAAAACCAGGAGGATCCCTCGGCCGTGACATCCATTCACCAGCCGCGGGATCCACCTCCCTGGGACAGTTTGCTTTGCTTTTCTGCTTTCTGATGCATGATTTACTTATCGTCTCGGCTCACTTTATTTACTGTTTAAAGGCATAATTAAATAGACTATGTGTTGAAATTAAACAAAGTATCTGCATGTCTTATGTTGAATAACTATGGGCCAGTCTCACGGCTGGGCAGAGAGGGGTGCCTAACACCTTCCCCTTACTGTACTCTTGGCTCCCGTACCCAGAATCTCTATCTATTTTCCTAGTTTTAATAAACTGGGTGGCGACTCTGTTTTGATGATAACCGCTATCGTGTGACGATGTTCCTAGCCATGGGAATGTCCACGATCTTGGTTTATGAAGCAAGCAACCAATCGAGTAATCAACAACCAATCTGTATGGCGATACCCCGTCTGGGAGGTGTCTACAGTTTTTATTCAAACCAACTTAAGTGATTCTAATGGCATTCCTTTGTAACAGATAAGTATGTTAAACATTAATTTCAAATGCAATTTTGAAAGTATCATGCATTTTTTTATATGTACATATTAATATTGTGTGTCTGAGAGATATAGGGCAATTGCAAATTTTGAAAAATTCGTTAAAGATGAATTTTTTTTAAAATGTATTGTCTTTAGTGCTTTTTGAATGATCTGAATATTTACGAATTTGTTCATATTATTATAGCAATGATGAAAAAAAGCTTTTAAAAAATAAGCTACGAATCTATATTACCCTTTGTATTTGGCAAAAAAGAAGAAGCCCAAACTCACTCTTAAACATTAACGACACCGATGCCGCTTGTCATTCATAATGTGATACGTACTAAAATATATCTTGAGCTTATGACGACAAAATACTCATTCCATAAAAGGTAGGATAATCCCATCAAATAATTAGAATAATAACACATATTATAAGTCCTTCAAAAGTTGCTGTTAGTTACCAATATAACATGTTTCAACCAAAAAAATTATGCATGTGGAGTGGAGTGCAGTTGGCCTCCTTTACATATTCGAATGTAAATAGGCAGGGTTCGATCCCCGTAAGCCTCATCCCCATCCCAAAGTCCTCTAGGATAGTATAGATTAGGATTAACGAAGGAAAAAAAAACCCAAAAAAATTCTTGTGCTAGCAAAAAATTAAACTTGTTCAAATAAAGTTCAGAATTAATGTTGAAGAAAGTAAGAAATTAAACTTGTGCTACGAATTTGCAAAAAGTCGGAAAATCATAATTAATGTTGAAGAAAGTAAGTTGGAGAGGTGAAAAACATGCTAAAATTATGATATATATCAAAAAGTTCAACATTTTTATCAGAAGTATAACGTAGAGAATTTTGTAAGTGTTCCACCTCCTATTAGCGACGTCCAAGGTTCGAGTGCAGGTAGCCGCAGAGAAACAGCCTTCTTTTTGGATTTCAATTTTTTTAGCGAGGAAAATAATTTTGTCGCCCAAACTATAATTAGCGAGGAAAAAATTCCTCGCCAATTGTGTCAGAACAGGCAAGGAAATACATTTTTCCTCGCAAATACCTTTTGCGACAAGCTTTTAGCGAGGCGAGGAAATTTTTCCTCGCTTATACATTTCGCAAGGAAATCAAGTTCTTTGGCGAGGAAATTGAATCCTCGCTATATCCCTTTCGTGTTGTAGTGACTCTTTGACTCAGCCCTTTGTTCTAACAGTTCTGGCCCCCCTCTCTCTCTCTCTGCTCTACTTTGCTCCCCCTTTCATCTCATCTCATTTTGGGCATTTACCATTCCAGATCTATTTATTTTGAGGAATCAGATGGCGGAGCAAACCAATTGGGGGTCAAAATATCTAAGGTCACCAATCTGAATATGATTTTGCAACCCTCATATGATACAGACCCAACCACTTTGTAGACACCCCAATCTGGGCTTCCAGATTAGTTTACTTACGGTATTTGATTCCCCGATGATGAAACGGATCAAGAACACCCCGGGGATGTCGAGTGTTTGAGCTTTGAGTGTTTGAAAAACCCTTGAACCTAACCTAGCCTAAGCCACTTCCAAAAGCCAAAAACCCTACTGATGCGCGCCAGGGCGCAATCATCGCGCGCCAGGACGCAACTATCGCGCGCCCGGGAGCATCGTCGCGCGCCAGGGCGCACCGTCGCGCGACAGACTAGAACCCTCGCGCGATGGTCAGTTCCCCACCTACTTTTTCAGAGGCAGAAATTTGGCCACCGATGCAACTTCAGCCAGGCCTCGTGGCTGGCTTTGTCCCTTTCCTGGCACCAGCCAGATCCACCCTCCATGCCTATAAATAGCCCCCTTTGTTCTCTTTCAAAGGGTTCCAAAAAATCAAGTACAAAAGGTTCCACAAACCCAAATACACTTGATACTTCATCACTCTAGCCATCTACATACACTTATTTTGCAAGCTCTATCACCTTGTTCCACCTCAAGCATCAAAGCTCAAACACCGTTCAAACTCAAAAAAAAAGCCAAAGGTATAACACCTTTGTTCTGCTCACTGTTCTGATCCCTGAGGGGGGCTGGCAGGGTCAAGGCTGGTAATCAATACCAGTCCTGGCCCTAAAGCTAGCAAGGTTTCAAAAGCCGTGGCCTAGCAAACCCTCGCGCGATGGACCCGAACACTCGCGCGACACTTCTGTCTGCATGAGATTGGTCCACGTGGGGAAGGGATGCTAGCATTTTCTTGTCTTATTCATGCTCATGGCTGTTATATAGTTTTATTTTGATATAGATCACTGTTGATGCATGTAAAAATCAGTTTATTGCTTTTCTTAGAGCTTAAATTGCTAGCTTGCATTTCAATATTTAGTTCTGCTCTGTTGGAGTACCCCTGGGATCATTTTGGACTTGTCTCAGAACCCAGGACGTGCAAAACCAGACACTGGAAGTTCGGCCCATACCCTCGCGCGCTGCTCCCAAACACTCGCGCGATGGTCAAAAGGAGAGTTGACCAGTGCGCCCAGGCGCAGCTATCGCGCGCCAGGGCGTAACCATCGCGCGCCAGGGCGCACCATCGCGCGACTGTTTGGAACCCTCGCGCGGCGGTTCCATTCTGTTCCCGATCAGTGGCTGGCCTTGCATGTTTAACTTGGTTTTAGGCTATTATTTTGTCCCCACACTGTTTATGGGGTGTTTTTATTTATTTATTAGGCTTTTCAGCCTTTAAACTGTATATTATGACTGCATAAACTGCTTGGTTTGTCCTGGGTGTGCACTGGTCCTTCCAGAGCCCAGAGAGTAAAACTGCTTGGTTTGTCCTGGGTGTGCACTGGTCCTTCCAGAGCCCAGAAGGTTTGAGAATAAGTGCTGTGGGCTTAGGCTTACTGGCGCGCGCAGGTCTTGTAGTAGCGCACGCAGGTATGATCAGCATGCATTGACTTGATCAGTGCATACTGGTTACCTCTTGCGTGCGACACTCCAAAATAGGAGCTTTCCAGTCTGTTTAAACTCCCACAGCAGTCTGTTCTCATCCTATACTAACTGCTCATCCATGCCATCTATCACATCCTGCAAACATGTTACAGTTTTAATCCCCGATTAACTGTTCCCCCGCCCTAATTGGCTAAAATCGATTAATAAAAGAAGAATCGCAACGTTTTCAAAATGCTCAAGTAGAGACCGATCTCCGGATTGGGCGAGAGGGGTGCCATAAAACCCTTCCCCTCTCGTAACCTGGCTCCCGAACCCAGATATGGTTATGACGGACTGGTTCCTTAACTTTTTCAAATCAAACAGCGCGGCAGGTGCTTCGAAATACGGTTCCTTGAGTGTCGGACCTTCAAAACTCAAGTGGCGACTCTGTATTTTTGAGTGCTTGCCACCTGCGCTCGCGCTCCCTCGATCCGGGCCCTTGCATTTTTGGAAACCGGGATTTCCAGGGCATGCTGCCCACAGTGGCGACTCTGCTGGGGATGATCGAACCGATATTAATCCATACTTAGAGTTTAATACACTTGTGAACAATCCCTTAAAAGTCTGTCAAAACGGTTAGCTTCGCGCTGCCGAAGGTTGGAATGGTGATTTAACAGGACCTCGTGTCTGGCCATTCTAATCTGGGGCTTTTTCGATTGTTCGCTTGCGTAGTTTCCTCTAAAGATGGACTAAATAAAGTGAGCCAAATTTGAAAAGGCATTTTGCGATTTTGCGATTCTTCTTCTCTTAATCAATTTCTAGCATTCTCATTTGCATCGATGTGGGATAAGCCTCGTTGGATCGTTTTGGCAATCCGGCACGGTTTACCGGAGCCCGGGGACCCCGAATGACCGACAACCTTCGACGATGATGGGTCATGCTACCGTTCGACTGTTACTCTGCGAAAAACGCGGGTAACGGAAGGTATATCTGTGGCCCTAGTCCTAGGAACCCGTTACGAACCAAAACCGGTCTTTTGCATATACAGAGCATTAGAACTCTCCAATCTAAGACAGGTACCCGCAGGTTAAGATCTACTTGCATCTAGCCCCGTAACTGCCTACGTGTTACTGCTTTCCCTATCGCATGCACTGTACATACACTGTTTTGCATAGGAACATGCTTAAGGCTGTTTTGTCTTTCGAGTTTGTCTTGTGTTGTCTAAGACGTTGTTGGACCCGATGAGGAGTCGTTCATTCTGTTGAATGTTCGTTATCAATCGCAAAGTCCTTAGTTCAATGAGACTTTGAGAAATCAAAATTTACTACATCCTTGGCTCATGCCCGGTTGAGGATTCAACCGAACATAAGGAACCACAAAGTATTGATGTCGTGATATTGATGTCATTGGTTATCGTGCTTCGCACGTACACCGCCCCGGCTAAAGCGCATTGTCGCTCACGCCACCCCGGTAAAGGTGTCACGCCATCAATACCAAGTTGTTCCAAATTCAAAGTTGAATCTTCAAAAGGGACTAGCCAAAGATTTAGTCTATTTTGACATCTTTTAGGATCTGTCGATCTACTCAGGGACACATCGCCGAAAAGAATTCTGAGGATTCCGGCAACGTCTGAAATATTGTGAGGCAAACTCGTCTCTGGTTCTGTACATGCATGCATACATTCTGTTCTGCGTAGGAGCATGTTTAGGGCGGCTTCTAGGTTCTCTCGCTTTCAAGTCTGTCTTATGCTTATTAGGATGCTGCTATGACCCGATGAAGAGTCGTGCATCTCGATGGTGCACGTTGTTAGTTTTTCAAAAGTCCTTAGATCGGCGAGACTTTGAGAAATCAAACCTTACTAAATCCTTGGCTCATGCCCCTGATTGCGGATTCAATCGACAATAAGGAACCACACAGTATTGATGTCGTGATATTGATGTCATTTTGGTTATCGTGCTTCGCACGTACACCGCCCCGGCTAAAGCGCATTGTCGCTCACGCCACCTGTAAAGGTATCACGCCATCAATACCGAGTTGTTTCTAATTCAAAGTCGAATCTTCAAAAGGGACTAGCCAAAGATTTAGTCTGTTTTGACATCTCTTAGGATCAGTTTGATCTTTCCAAAGGATATACCCTCGAAAAAATATCCGAGGATTTGGCAGCATCCGAGCATCATGAGACAGCCTTGTCTCTAGTTCTAGAGTCTAGGAGGACACTGACAACGATGATCTTTGCATTTTCGTTCTTTCAATTCTTTCAATAAACTGCTGAAAGGGCATCACTGAGCTTTCATTACTTTACTATCAAAGCTTCGGGCCATTGCATCATCGGAAAGTACCGAAAAGAAGAGCCAAACTTGCTTAGAAGAGTCTGCCAGGGCTATTACACCTTTGCTTCCAAGGTCATATCACCTACCTCGCTCATCAATTCGGAATGGCAGTACAAATGGAGCTGGCCTGAGCTCAGGAAAGCTGTAGAAGAATTGGGTCACAAGATGGACAAACAGATGATTATGGTCCAGGGACTCGTTGGCCTTGTTTCCTCCACAGCCTCGCAACCAGATATGGGGCTAGTCAAAGAACCTTCTCAAGCCTACCACCCTCCAACGGTTGGAATCAAGCTGTGCTCAGGAGACATGTTCAAAGACCTTGCTGAGTTTCATGAGGCCAGGACTCATTCGAAGGAGGATGCTGATTCCTTGTTCAAAGCCTTTGCCAAAGGGGAGGACATGCTTAGTGATGAATTCAGTCCTGAAGGCAAAAGAATGCATCCTGTTGATGAGGCAAATTGCAAAGCAGACAAGGGTTCCGCTTCGGATTCTCAGTCCACTCGCCGGAACCCACCGAGAACTTTCTCATGCTTCTCTGCGCCTCTGGCCTCAATTTATGAGAAGCTCCTCGATGCTGGTTCCATCAAGCCCCTCAATCCAACTCCTCTACCCAAAAATCCATCACCCAATTTCAAGCATAACCTCTATTGCACCTACCATCAAATGCCTGGCCATTCTACCAATGCCTGCTTCCGGCTTCGACATGCCGTTCAAGATCTTGTCGATTGTAGTGTCATCGCAACTCCACCTCCATCAACAGCCGATATTAACCAAATTCGAAGCGCTCAAAGCCTCCGATCTCGAACCCAACCCCGGAGTTTCTCTGTCTTAGAGGTATCTCTATCTGCAGTAATGGAGAAACTCGTCAAGTCTGGGCATCTCAAACTTTTGACCCCAACTTCTCCACCCAAAGTCTTTCCAGCCAACTACAATACCAACCATTTCTGTGCCTTCCACCAAATGCCTGGCCATCTCGCTGATGACTGCCTGCGTCTCCGACACGAGATACAAGATCTAATTGACGATGGCACGATTCAAGTTCCACCAAAGCCCGATGTCATTTCCGACTCCTTGCCTCAGCACGAGTCTGACCCTCTGGTTGGTCAAATATCAATCGACTCTACTCAGATCAACCCGAGCTCCACCATATTCAACCCTAGCCACTATATCATCCCAGCGAATCAACCCAAACCCATCGTATCCATCCCGTCCGAATCGGAGGTTAACATGATGGCTGTAGGTGGGGCAACCGAGGTTTTCACTGCCAACGTCTGGTTTGACTGTGTTGAGGGTCTTGCAAATGAAAGGACCGTTTGGTTGATGTCAATCATTGATAGGAGCATCAAGTAGGTTTGGCTGATGAAGCTGAAGAGGCCGAAGTCTGTTGCTTGGGCCTAACACCCGCTGGATCCTACCTCTTTTTGTGGAAGCTATGGGTAGCTTTTTAACAATTGCATTTTCAAAACCACGTCTAGTTTGCATTGGCGTCTTGTCTGAGTCAGAGTCTTTTGCGTTCGTCTAAGTCTAGCTCTGAGTCGGAGGTTGTGCCTCTTGGCCCTCCACGTCGTAGCTTTTGTTTCAAGTTTGAGTCTGTTGTACTTGGCAAACCCCGAGGGTTTTTATGATATGCATCATCTTGCTTCTACATGCTTCGCTGGCTTTTATATAAACTGTGTCGACCCTGACGACGAAGGGATAGATTTCGATGGGATCATTCCCAAGGAAATGTGTTCCCTCGCCGAAAGGGAAGACGAAAGGCATGCTCAGCCTATTAAAAGAAGAAGTAATTTCAAATAAACTTGAAAGACAAGTATAACCTCCCGAAAGGTTCAAAATTGGTCCAAGCACCGCCCCCAGAGGAGCATTGTGCCCGGTCAGACAGGCTCGAAGAATTCATAGACGTCTTGGCATGGTCTTACCAAGTCACGCCTCGCGTTTGATTTTGAGACAAAGAAGCATCAAATCCCCTGTTACCGGGTGCCAATCCAGAAAGCAGAAGGCTCCGGGCCTTGTACCATGTTCAAAACAGCAACAGTGGCGTTTTGCCAAGCACAAATGAGAAAATGTACACAACGGCCCGGAGCAAGGCATTTCTAATCGAAGCACTCTTGACCCTGCGTCATCAAAGCCATATTATCTGGGGCTGCAGCCAAAGGTCTTCGACCTCAACGGCAACAAATTCAATACCATGGTTGATCTGGATCAATTCAAAAGCAACTTTTCCCTGAGAGAAGCTCGTTGGGCTGAAAACCCCAAGAGTGGGCAGTTCCAAGCAAAAGTTAGAGCAGCCTGCTAGACCAAAACCTATGAAGGTGGTTTAGGCAAAAATGAATAGGCAATATTCAAAAGCTCGCTAGACCGAAGACCCGCATGGGCGGTACTAGGCAAAAGTTAGAGCGCAAAAGGAGAGGTAAATACTCGAGAGTTAACCCTTGGCCTGAACTACGTTCTGACCTGATTCCCTAGCTTGGGATACGTAGGCAGTCTTTCTTTGGGACTCGGTCATACTCTGTCGAACCGTGACCTGAACTACGTTTTGACCTGATTCCCTAGCTGGGGATACGTAGGCAGTCTCTCTTTGAGACTCGGTCACAATCTATCAATTGGATCCATGGTTGACATTTTGGTACACATCAAAGGTCAAAGAGGATCGAAGATCAGATCAAGCTGCATTGGAGGAACCAGAAGGGGGAAAACCTTCGTCTTTCAATTTTATTACCAAACTGCTTCTTCAATTTACAGGCTGAGCATAAGTCTTAAAAATAATTGAAGCATCAAAAACAGAACGAAATGCTAGAGGCCTTAACAGGCTCACAGTTTATTCTAAGTTCAGCGAAGTCTGGTGTAAGCAACCGCAGCGCATTTGTTCAAAGCGATACGCGTTGGTCTCAAACCTGCGCACTCTTCTTGCAGCAGACGGTAGCAGTTAGCTACTACCCTCGAATGTCGTTCTAGGGGCTTTTGCCAAGTCTTGTCAAACCATGCAAGTCATATGGACTTAATGTGACTGCACGGGGGTATCGGTTTCAGTCCGGGCCTATACATGTCATAATCTGCGTCTTATGTCCATTTTTGCGACATTTTTCCAGTTTTTCAATCAATTGTCATATCGGGATACTTTTCTCGATTTTGTTTGTACAGGTCTTTGTACCTTTTCCACTTTTCATAAGTGTCAGTTTCACCTGTTCAGGAATATTGTGAGTTTTGGCACATTAATGCCCAAAATTTCATTATATTCTATGTGTCTGAGGGTTCGCATTGTACCATGGGGCTCTGTCTCCCTTTTCGTTCGAGCTAGGCGAGTCTGTACATATGTGTGCATGTCTGTGTGTCGATTCAAAGCACTTGTCAATGCAAATTAGATATTAGTGGTTAGCTTTTGCATTCTCTTCAATACTTGCAAAAGAGAGTCAATAAACTGAAAAACGCAATTGTTACATTGCTACCCTAGTATCCATAATCCACAAGCAGCGGAATCTCTTGAAGCAGAAAAGGCACGTCAGCCCAAGGCCAAGCAAAGCATCTCTGGGGCACACCTGCCGAAGCATCAAAGAAAGGGCGCAGGCCCAATTCCATTACTCAAACGTCAATTGGGGCACGCCAGCCCGTTCAGCGTCTTTCTATCTGGGTGCGCGTCTCAGAGGCACAGACAGTACGGTAATGAGGCTCGGTGGTAGTCCTTAGGTGTCGTTGTCCTTCTAGGAGCCGCCCTAAGCTTGCATCTGCATTTTCAATATTTTATACATGTCATTGCATATTGTGTGTATATCAAATGTTGAACGCAGGAAAAATCCATCAAAACGGCAAAGCAAGCCTGCCCGGTATCGAAGGCAGCAAGTAAACGGCTCAGCAGTTGTCACCAATTTCTCCCCAGCTGCATTCCGCCTTGCTTCTATCCATGTTATCCACTGTTTGTGCTACTTGGATCAACACAACGACAGCCGGTTCTGTCCAATTTCCAATGGCTCGGTCACTTTTTATAGTGATCCGCCGTCTCTATCAACGACAGCCGGTCCTGTCCAACCTCAATGGCTCGGTCACTTTTTATAGCGATCCGCCGTCTCCGTCAACGACAGCCGGTTCTGTCCAATTTCCAATGGCTCGGTCACTTTTTATAGTGATCCGCCGTCTCTATCAACGACAGCCGGTTCTGTCCAATTTCCAATGGCTCGATCACTTTTTATAGCGATCCGCCGTCTCAATCAACGACAGCCGGTCCTGTCCAACTTCAAACGGCTCGATCACTTTTTATAGCGATCCGCCCTCCCAATTCAACGATGGTCAGCCATATCATCCATGACGGTCAGCCATATCGGTCATTCAACGGTTTGATCATTTATACTGTTGATCCTCCCATCCAGGCTTCAACGGTTTGATCATTTATACTGCTGATCCTCCCATCCAGGCTTCAACGGTTTGATCATTTATACTGCTGACCCTCTCATCCAGGCTTCAACGGTTTGATCATTTATACTGCTGATCCTCCCATCCAGGCTTCAACGGTTTGATCATTTATACTGCTGATCGGTCATTCAAAGATGGTCAGCCATATCATCCATGACGGTCAGCCATATCGGTCATTCAACGGTTTGATCATTTATACTGCTGATCCTCCCATCCAGGCTTCAACGGTTTGATCATTTATACTGCTGATCCTCCCATCCAGGCTTCAACGGTTAGATCATTTATACTGATGATCCTCCTGTCAATTTTTCCAACGGCTTGATCACTCAGCACAATGATCTCCCCGTCCGCTATCAACGACAGCTGATCCTGTCAATTCCCCCAACGGCTTGATCACTCAGCACAATGATCTCCCCGTCCGCTATCAACGACAGCTGATCCTGTCAATTCCCCCAACGGCTTGATCACTCAGCACAATGATCTCCCCGTCCGCTATCAACGGCCCATCCAAGTTCCCAACGGCTTGATCACTCAGCACAATGATCTCCCCGTCCGCTTTCACCGACAGCTGATCCTGTCAAATCCACAAACAACGACCAGAACATCGTTCGATGGTCCGTTCATCCGCAACTGTTTGTTCCCCAGGAGAGTCCGCCTTGGCCCTTCCCGAACGACAATCACCCTCAATCTAGCCGAAAGTGCATCTTCCAGCAGGCTTATTGCTCTGTCTCGGATGGTCTTTGATAAGGAGATTGGCTCTGATTCCCAACAGATGGAATTCAACCTGCCTGACACGACCTACCCGTGTTTGTTGGAATACTTTGTGCCGAGGATAGCTTGATCCCCAGCAACGACGGCCGGTCCCGTCAACATCTGCAGCGACAGCCTGTCCTGTCCAAATTCAATCAACAAGCGACGGTCCGTCCGTCCATTCAACCAATCAGGTTCTGTAAGTATGCTTGTCTACTTTGCTAGTATGTTCTGCTCTGGATTGCCTTGAGGGGTGTCTAGAAACCTTTGACGTTACTTGTACCAATTCAATGGTGCTCCAAGTGCCATCAAAGGGGGGCTACTGTAGACACCCCAATCTGGGCTTCCAGATTAGTTTACTTACGGTATTTGATTCCCCGATGATGAAACGGATCAAGAACACCCCGGGGATGTCGAGTGTTTGAGCTTTGAGTGTTTGAAAAACCCTTGAACCTAACCTAGCCTAAGCCACTTCCAAAAGCCAAAAACCCTACTGATGCGCGCCAGGGCGCAATCATCGCGCGCCAGGACGCAACTATCGCGCGCCCGGGAGCATCGTCGCGCGCCAGGGCGCACCGTCGCGCGACAGACTAGAACCCTCGCGCGATGGTCAGTTCCCCACCTACTTTTTCAGAGGCATAAATTTGGCCACCGATGCAACTTCAGCCAGGCCTCGTGGCTGGCTTTGTCCCTTTCCTGGCACCAGCCAGATCCACCCTCCATGCCTATAAATAGCCCCCTTTGTTCTCTTTCAAAGGGTTCCAAAAAATCAAGTACAAAAGGTTCCACAAACCCAAATACACTTGATACTTCATCACTCTAGCCATCTACATACACTTATTTTGCAAGCTCTATCACCTTGTTCCACCTCAAGCATCAAAGCTCAAACACCGTTCAAACTCAAAAAAAAAGCCAAAGGTATAACACCTTTGTTCTGCTCACTGTTCTGATCCCTGAGGGGGGCTGGCAGGGTCAAGGCTGGTAATCAATACCTGTCCCGGCCCTAAAGCTAGCAAGGTTTCAAAAGCCGTGGCCTAGCAAACCCTCGCGCGATGGACACGAACACTCGCGCGACACTTCTGGCATGAGATTGGTCCACGTGGGGAAGGGATGCTAGCATTTTCTTGTCTTATTCATGCTCATGGCTGTTATATAGTTTTATTTTGATATAGATCACTGTTGATGCATGTAAAAATCAGTTTATTGCTTTTCTTAGAGCTTAAATTGCTAGCTTGCATTTCAATATTTAGTTCTGCTCTGTTGGAGTACCCCTGGGATCATTTTGGACTTGTCTCAGAACCCAGGACGTGCAAAACCAGACACTGGAAGTTCGGCCCATACCCTGGCGCGCTGCTCCCAAACACTCGCGCGATGGTCAAAAGGAGAGTTGACCAGTGCGCCCAGGCGCAGCTATCGCGCGCCAGGGCGTAACCATCGCGCGCCAGGGCGCACCATCGCGCGACTGTTTGGAACCCTCGCGAGGCGGTTCCATTCTGTTCTCGATCAGTGGCTGGCCTTGCATGTTTAACTTGGTTTTAGGCTATTATTTTGTCCCCACACTGTTTATGGGGTGTTTTTGTTTATTTATTAGGCTTTTCAGCCTTTAAACTGTATATTATGACTGCATAAACTGCTTGGTTTGTCCTGGGTGTGCACTGGTCCTTCCAGAGCCCAGAGAGTAAAACTGCTTGGTTTGTCCTGGGTGTGCACTGGTCCTTCCAGAGCCCAGAAGGTTTGAGAATAAGAGCTGTGGGCTTAGGCTTACTGGCGCGCGCAGGTCTTGTAGTAGCGCACGCAGGTATGATCAGCATGCATTGACTTGATCAGTGCATACTGGTTACCTCTTGCGTGCGACACTCCAAAATAGGAGCTTTCCAGTCTGTTTAAACTCCCACAGCAGTCTGTTCTCATCCTATACTAACTGCTCATCCATGCCATCTATCACATCCTGCAAACATGTTACAGTTTTAATCCCCGATTAACTGTTCCCCCGCCCTAATTGGCTAAAATCGATTAATAAAAGAAGAATCGCAACGTTTTCAAAATGCTCAAGTAGAGACCGATCTCCGGATTGGGCGAGAGGGGTGCCATAAAACCCTTCCCCTCTCGTAACCTGGCTCCCGAACCCAGATATGATTATGACGGACTGGTTCCTTAACTTTTTCAAATCAAACAGCGCGGCAGGTGCTTCGAAATACGGTTCCTTGAGTGTCGGACCTTCAAAACTCAAGTGGCGACTCTGTATTTTTGAGTGCTTGCCACCTGCGCTCGCGCTCCCTCGATCCGGGCCCTTGCATTTTTGGAAACCGGGATTTCCAGGGCATGCTGCCCACACACTTCTTTCCACACAAAAGCAGCGAGATTGTTGGCGATTGGCTCCTTTCGCTCATGACGACAGTGTTTCTTCGAATCGTGCAATACCTGAGTACCATTCACTTAATTTCCATCTGCTATCTAAAGTGTTCTTACCACATGAAAAAGTAAGAAGCTTCAGCATCAACGAAGTGTGGGCGGAGGAGAGAAAAATCACAGCTTTTTATCGGCCTCTTCATCTTATTTGTCTTATGGACTGAAGAAATTTATCTCTCTATGAAAACAAACAATTAGTGCTCCAATTTTCCAATGTCTGAATGTATAAATAGTTGCAGTTTCCGAGTGAGTATCTTGATGGGTTACGTTGGAGGGATGCAATCGAACGGGGGCGGTGGCTTTTTTGAGGTTGGAAGAGTAATAAGGACCCCAAAAAAGGGGGAGAACGGATGGAAGTGGGTTTCGTGGTGTTGGGAAAAATTGGGGGCGGCAGTAGCTAATTTGTCGTCGGATTCGTATGCATTGTGCTGTGATTGTGATGATTGGTGAAGCCAATGGAAAAAGGACCTAGGTAGAGAAGAAAGAGTCGTGATACACCCACCGAAGGGTGTTCCACCGCACGCCTGCCTGGCCCACTCCGGCCACCGGACGGCCGATCAGAACCGTCCAAAAATTCTATAAAAAAAAACCGAGTGGGCCTACGCGAGAATAAACGGCATCCGACGTGTGTAGGTACTCGAACCAATCTCACATTTTTTAACGGCTCGGATCATCTGATTTTTGAAAGTTCGGATCGAGCACCTACACACGTCGGATGCCGTTGATTCTCGCGTAGGCCCACTCGGTTTTTTTTTATAGAATTTTTGGACGGTTCGGATCGGCCGTCCGGTGGCCGGAGTGGGCCCGGCGGGCGGTGCGGTGGAACACCTTTGGTGGGTGTCTGTTCTGTGCTAAAAACGAGGAGAGAGAGAGAGAGAGAGAAGGGGAGCATGAATTGATTGCTTTGACTAACAGGGCTATATTTGTCAAAAAATGTAAGTTGTCGTGGCCTTAACAAAAGGCCTCGTGCCATTATCGCTGCCCATTCATAACAGGCCACAAAAATTCATGAAACAAGCCACAAAATTCGTTAAGGGTGTAATGATCAACCAAAAATAAAATGTGTGATAAGCACCCAATATTGCAGATATTTGGTGCGCCTAGTCCCATTTTATGTCGTTTGTTTTATGCTTACTAGCCGTTTTTAATGATTTTGCACGTAAGGTTTTTCGTTGAGCGTTTCAGGTAATACGTAAATAAGAGGCCTTGTTTTGTTGCCTTGTACAACCCTTGAGGGTATCCGAGTGGCGAGGCCATATGAAGCGCAGCCGTCGCACTTTGGGATTAAGCAAACGAAGCGCCGGAGAGTGCAAAGGTCCGTCGGGTGTCAAGACGGGGCACGAGGGACTTGATCTGCCAGGAAGCATCTCGGTATCGATACTGATCTCAGCGTATCGATACGGATCTTGGTGTATCAATACGGTTTCAAAACAGAGAGAAATCCAACCTTCAGCGTAACGATACGGATCTCAGCGTATCGATATAGGTTCTTGTGTATCGATACGGGTCGTCTACGGGGAATCCTGGATTTCAGAGCAAGACATCTCGGTATCGATACGGCTACGAAGTATCGATACCGGAGACTGACCGACTTACTTTTTGACAGCTATAACTTTCCCTAAGTGGCAAGTTTCCACTTTAGGCGGTATTTCGGATATTTTGGAGGAGAGAGAGTGTCACTTTGTATAAATAGGACCACCTCTCTCCCTCCTTTATCACCTAGCACATTACTTTCTTAGTTCTTACTCCATTAATGTCTTTTTGAGCTTTTCAAGTTTAATTTCCATAGAACTCAAGTAAGTACTTATTGTTTGTTAATTTCTAGTTCATTAATGTTATAGCTACGGACTAGATCTTTCTTAATCTCAAGCTTATTTTCGTTTTCATCTGTTTAAAAATCATGTCTCGTTTTTATTCTTTCTTTTGTGCTTTAAGTATGTGTGAGTAGTCATTTGGCTAAGTCTTGGGCTACTCTTTCCCAAAGACTTAGGGAATTATTCGGTTCTCGAACCATCGGGCTTAAAAGCATGATTTTCTGAATAGAGCTTAACTTGCATTTTGGTCTAAACTAGGGGTGTTAACTTCTTGGCAAGCTGTTTAGCCAAGCGGTCTTGGCACGTGGCATGCCTAGAGCTCGTGGCCTCCTATGTGTTCGATAAATGTTTAAAACAAGTTGGTTCGCCTCCATTAAATCACATCTTTCGATAAACGTAGTCTTTAAAATCTTCCGGGTGTGAGCACGCGGTCGTGACTCTCGCTTGAGTTATATTTGAGAACCGGTAATGACCTTTGTCAATGGTTAGAAGATACCTAGACTTGCCTCTTTTAGTTTATAAAGCAAATTTCTAGTCTCTTACTTAGCTTGTCCACCACTCAAAGGAAAACCAAGTTGGCCGTCTTAAACGCCACAATCCGTTACATAAAACCTTCAATCCGATTTGAGCTATATTCGATTCTCTGTGGGTACGATCCCAGACTTCCGAAAAATATGCTATCGACGATCTAGCCCTACGCTTGGGGTTTCAAACCTTGTATCTAAGGCAAAGATCAATTTCGGTTAAAGCATTTGGCGCCGTTGCCGGGGATTCTTATTATAGCTTATATTGGAGGATCGACAAACCACTATAAGTACTCCGTTTATTTTCCTTTGTGTACATTGAACTCAAATTAGCGGATACCTCTAACCGAGCCACCAATTCGACTTGAGGTGTAACGAAGCTAAGCTGAGCATCAATTGCCTTTTTATTGCTTTTTAGTTATATAACGTGGCAGTGGCATAACCCCACGGAATTGTGTTGAGAACGAGGCGACGGCATAGCCCCTCTAGTCTGGTTAACTAGTTTTGTGCAGGGTTTATGCTCAACATCTATCGTAGCCCTTTCTCAAATCGGTTACATCGATCTGCTTCTCCTCCGAGGGTTCGTAATATTATTCAGGCATACTCTCCACCGCGTGAGTTATCACCTCTGTTAAGACCAATGGCAGATCAACCCGCAGCCCGTACTTTGGGTGACTAGCTCACACCGGAAACAGGTCCGCATGTGTCACCGATAGCCATTCCAAATTGTACCGCTGCCAATGCATTTGCTTTCAAGCCAGAATATCACCGGGTTATACCAGAGTTTCGGGGGCGTGAACTCGAGGATCCTTATGCTCACATCCGCGAATTTGAGACCATTGTTAGCACGTTTGTGACAGGGCCGGGGCAGTTAGACCAAGCCTGCTTGAAGTTATTCCCTTTTTCGCTTAAGGACAAGGCCAAGCAATGGTTCCATTTTTTGAAGCCCCGTTCTTTGCTAACTTGGGCCGAAGTTTAGGATGTGTTCACCACGAAGTTCTTTCCGGTTAGCCGAACCAAGCTTCTCATGGACCAAATTCAGAATTTCAAGCAGAAAGATGGGGAGGTCTTTCACGGCACAGATCGTCTCATTAGACTTAACCAACGGTATGACCCGTCTCACGTCGTATAGTCTATCTCAAAGCCTATCCCAAAACAATCAAAACGATTGTAGGATTCACGGGACTCATACTCAGTAAAGGCTATCTCAACATAGCCCGGATTGTCTCACTGGATATAACCAACGGCACGACCTGTCTAAAAGCATCTCCATTCCTTACTCAAATCTGGACTCAAACTCAAATTTGAGTAAAAATCACCCAAAATCCTCCTCCACTCATTGCCCAACCCTATACCAAATTTGGTTAAACTTCAAACCCTTATTCAAATTTTTGAAGGAAAATTTCACACCTTTAAATTTACAATATTGCCATTAATGAAACTTTTACTCAAATTTGTGCATATTTGTGGTTGAGTTTGAGTTTACCTATTGGAAAACACAATATCAAATCAAGTTTTTACCCAAATTTTTACTCAAATTTGGGTAAAAATCTGAGTAAGGAGTGGAGATGCTCTAACGCAGTATAACCCATCTCAGAGACTATCCTGGAGAAGTGAAAATTATTGTATGATGGTGCTTGATATCCGGAATACAAACACAATAGATAAATCGGAAAAATCTATTCTTTCATAATGAATCATCCCAAAAAGTCATACAATTAATTATTAAATAAAATCCAAAAAATAAAACGATTATATTACTCAGAGAAAGTTTTCTTGTTACCCTAGCCGAAGCTTGTTTAGCCGCCCAAAGTGTAAACAAAACGGTGCTCGGCTTTCTGTTTTGCATGGAACGGGAGACTGATGGCAGCCCCCGTTCTCTTCTGTTATGCGTGAGAATAAGATGATCTCCACAAAACCCTTTTTCTGCCCTTTTATAAACCTTTTCGTTTAATTTTTATTTTAATTCTTAGTTTAGGATTTTTTTTATTGTTATTTTATTTTGTTTTGTATTAGTTTTTTTCTAGTGCCGGTCTTCAATTCTGTGCAAGAAAAATTTAGAGCTGATGGTTGCTTGGTGTTGGATGTCCAGTGCGAATACTGAATTCAAGCCAAAGCTCTGTGAGTTTTTTTTAATTGTCTTGTATACGTTGAGTTTGCATTAGAGGTTATTTGTTATTTGTTTTTTTTTCTTTTCTTGTAAAAAGAAAAAGAAAATGGAATATACTTATGCTCCCCAGTATTCCGAGTATTTCCAAGAATAGTTTAATTCTGCCCAATAGTTTCCTGAACCGAATTATGATTGTTACTCCAACTCTTACAACTCGGGATGGGAAAATCATTCTAATTTTACGTGAACACAACAAGCTCCAGACCCATATTATGCACCATACCCAAGGTCACATTTTCCCAATATTTCCGATCCGTGGGCCTACTACCCTGCTTCACAGCAACAGCAGTACAGCACTCGTTGTCACTCCATCTCCAAACTATTCTCTCGATTTTCAAGAGAAGATGTTGTAGGCTCTTGACGAGCTTGACATTGCGATTAGTAGATCAATGTGACGAGAAAATATCTTTGAACATTGAGTAGGCAGTGGATACGAGGTATGGGGAGGATGCATGAGATGTGGGAAAGTCACTCACCAACTCCGAAGAGTCTAGGTTTGAAAAACCCTTGTTATTAAAGGGGAGTGTTGATTCCTCTCCTTCTTTATTGAGCTCTACGAGTGAGACCATGTCAACTCTTCAATTCGAAACTTTACCACATGACTCTTTGTATATACCTTTGGCCCGGTAGAAACTTTTTCCATGGTCACACCTTTGTAAGTGTCTCAAACTAATAGGGAAGAAGAGCAAATAGAGCAAATTGTAGCTAGTGAAGGGGTTAACCAAGTTTGGAGAAAGTCTTAGAGAGTGAGTTGAACAATGAGCTTATTATTCAAAGTTCTCCTCAAGAGGATTCTACTTGCACTGCTGATACACCTTTTCATTCTAAAACTCTTGAGGAGTCAGATGCCGATAATTGTTGAAAGTTCAATTGAACTTGAAAATCAAATCCACACAGTGGTAGATGATGTTGCCCCTCCTATTGAGCTTCCACCATTACCAGATTTTCATAGAGTTGAACTAATTGATTTTCTCGGAATTGTTGATTTTAATTTGATTTTTCTTCCATTTTTAATGTACATTGTCAGCAGTTTGAAAATCAATCTAGTTCGAATTGCACACTTGGTGGAGTTAAAATTTCAAAAGGGATTAAAACAATGGAAATACTCCAAGTATTTGATCCTATGGCACGTTCGAGTTCAATTTTTAAAAAAGAGCTCGAAAGGGGGTGAGGTGTTTATATTCGTAACTCTTCATGGGGTGGTGGAAGTTCAAAATCCACGTGAGCGTGGTATACTTTTCGTAATTTTTTTTAGGTAGTTATATTTTTTTTTTTTACATATATTGGTTTTTTTTCCCTTTTTAGGTAATTTTTTTTTCGATTCCTTACTTTTCATGTTATTTTGTGTACTAGGACTAACTTTTTGCAGGTACTTCACTTCAAGTTGGGGGATGAATCTCTCCATATTTTACGACTTGCTATTGTTTTTCTCATGCGAGGTGATATTTCTCCTTTCTTTCTTCGGCTTGTCTTTTATTTTTCTATGGTTGAGCCATCACTAGGGCAGTGTCGTTTTAAGTTGGGGAATGGATCACTTTTTCTTTTTTTGTTAACAGTTAGAGTCATAAAATACAAAAAAATTAAATTAAATTTTAAAAAATTACTTGTTGGATTCTCTTTACTTGAGCCTTGGAATTGCAATGTCTATTTGTTTGGTGGCTAGTGTTGAGAATTGTTGGGCATTACTTGGATATTTTTATTGCTTGGTAGTTCTTTTTGCTAGCTTAGCGATAGGAATTTATCTTGGCATACACTCTTAGCATATTTGCACTGTATGTTTCGTGGACCTTGACTGCTTGTGAGTTGTAACTTGAGTGCTTTCAATGGCTAGATTCAAGGTTGTGAATACCGTTCCATACCGGCCGGTACGTACCGATTTGGTGGGAAAACGGTACTCTAACCCTACAATACCGTTCCGGCCTCAATACCGAGCCTTACCGGTCTGTACCGGCAATTCCGGCCAATACCGGGCGAGATGATGTTACCGGCGATTTCGGCCGGAACTTTGCAAAACAGAGAGAAAAAATAGAAAATAGAGAAATAGAGGGGAAAGAGAGAAAAAGAAGAAGATCCAAGCAACATTTGACTCCTCTTGGTCTTCTCCATAATGTTGCAGCTGATCAACTATCTTCACCGTAGGTGAAGTCTCCACACCACCGTGGATGAAGTGTTCTTCTCCGGCGTGATCGATTTGTTTTTTCTGAACGTTTTTCTTCTTTTTGGAATGGGATGTGATTTTGGCACTCCATTTTTTGTTTTACAATCTCACATAATCAAAACACAAAGTGAAATGTCAGTGGCTAAAATTGAAGTGTCAAAATCAATTTCCTTTTGGAATATAACAAGTTTTGGAAAGATAAACATCACCCTTTTAAAAGTGGTATAATAAAAAGGTGAAATAGTTGCATTGGGAAAACCAGTGGTTTTGAGCCCACTGTTTGGAAATAGCATTGTAATTGTCATCTACCACACGCACACGTGGTAACTGGTAAGAGAGAAAGCAATTTTGATTATTAAAAACAAATATTGACCAAATTTTGTTAAATTGTAATAGTCTAATGGACTTTATGTAACGGGAAAACAATGTTAGCATAGCACAATCCGAAAAGCATACGACGATAGGCGAAAGTTCCGAAGGGGCAGTCGTCTTCTCTTGATCCTCTAAAGTAACCTCAATTTGGTTGTTCCCGGAATAACCATCCAAGAAACAGTAGAATGCGTGTGCGGCTATCCTTTCCAAGATCTTATCAATAAATGGCAAGGGGAAATGATCCTTTCTCGTGCTGGCGTTGAGTTTCCGATAATCAATACAAACCCGCCATCCTGTCTGAACACGTGTTGGCATGAGCTCGTTCTCCTCATTGCACACAACTGTAACCCCAGACTTCTTCGGCACAACTTGAATCGGGCTCACCCATTTACTGTCGGCGATGGGGTAAATGATTCCCACATCTAGAAGCTTCAAGACCTCCACACTTACTACATCCTTCATAATAGGGTTCAAGCGGCGTTGGGATTGGCAAGACGGCTTAACATTATCCTCCAAAGCGATATGATGAGAGCAAAGAGTAGCGTCAATCCCTTTAATGTCGGCAATGGTCCACCCTATAGCCTTCATGTGTCTCCTCAATTGATTGATCAACTCCATCTCTTGGAGATTCCCAAGAGAGGAGGAAATAACGACAGGATAGGTCTCATTGTCCCCGAGGAAAGCATACTTCAAAGTATATGGCAACGCTTTTAACTCCAGTTTCGGTGGCTCAACATTAGAAGGAAGAACCTTCTTCTCTATCGGGGGTAGCTTTTCAAACTCTTCGAATTTCGGAGTCCAAGAGTTTATAGCACAAGCTTCATCCTCCTCATTGAGCAACGAATACAAATAACTCACTTCAGAAGATTCAAGGAATTCGGCCTCCTCGGCTGTGAGAGCAACTTTCAAGGGGTCACTATAGAGCAACTCGTCCACGTGTTCTTCTACAAGAGTATCGATAAGGCTCACTTCATTCACGTTCTCGTCATCCCCCATTTGACTACCCACATTGAATACATTGACCTCCATCTTCACATTTTCAAAGGTCATGTTGAGAAGTCCGTTCCCACAATTTATAATCGTGTCTGCTATGGCTAGAAAAGGTCTCATAAGGATCACCGGAGTAGAGGTTGCAGAAGAATTGGCCGGATTTGTATCAAGGATCACAAAATCCACCGGATAAATGAATTGATCAACTTGCACTAGAACATCCTCTACCACCCCTATTGGCACACAAATGCTTCGGTCAACTAATTGGAGTGTGACACGGGTCGGCTTCATCTCTCCCAACCCAAGCTCTTGGTATAAGGAATATGGAAGCAAATTAACACTAGCACCAAGATCGAGCAAGGTCTGTTCAATCCGCTTTCCTCCAATAGTGACGGCAATAGTAGAGCTTCCCGGATCCTTGTACTTCGGAGCGATATTCGTTTGGATGATAGAACTCACTTGCTCTGTAACGACCCTAATTTATTTTGCAATAAAATTATAAGTTTAATAAAATTTCTTTTACTCGATTGCATGTTTTTTTTTTTTAATTTATTATTTGAGTGTTGATTTTATTAAACAAATCTTAAATTTATTAAATTTAGATTTTGAGGCTTTAATAAATATACTTACACATAAATGGTGAGAGGGAGCCGAATGGGATTCAAACCCAAAGAACCAAATCATATCTACACTACCTCATCCTATTTATAGCTATCAGGGAGGGGGAAATTATCGAGAAGAGAGTGAGAGTGAGATAGGATTCTACCAGATTTTCCTCCGCCTGCACCATCATATCCCAAAACAATCTAATGGGAATAGCTTGTCAGGCTATATAAAAAGATTATAAATTAAAAATATGAGGAGGTGAAGCTGTGTGCTGTGAAGAGAGAGAGAAAGAGAGAGAAAGAGAGAGAGATATATATATATATATTTTTCCGAAAAGAGAGAGAGGGAGAAAGAGATAAGCCGTTGTCAGATGTCTTCCCACTTGCACCAACACTTCACCCTATATAGAATAGCTTGCCAGGCTAAGGAGTTTAAAAATATATATATATATATGTTGCCGAAAAGGGAGAGAGAGAGAGGAGCGGGTTCTTATCTAAAACCTCCCACTAGTCTGACTTAATAGCCATAGCAACTGATATATATAAATACAAATAGCTCATCATCAACCCCTAGCCTTATGGTCTAGAAGTCTAGGAGATAGAGAGAGAGAGAGAGAGAGAGAGAGGGAAACCGGATGAGAGGAAGGAGGGAGAAGTCAAACATCTATAAATACCTCTTCTTTTTCCATCCCAGGACCACCAACTTCCTTCGTACCTTCCCTCTTTTGAAAAAAAAAGAAAACTGTGAGGAATAGGAAGAAGAGAGAAAGAGCCGAGACTTTTTGTTAGTCAATTTTTTTTATTTGCTTTTCATTTCCTAAGAAGAAGAAGTTAGGTGCTCGGTCAAACCAAGGCCTTAAAGAGACGTATCATTCGCGACCCGATCCAACACTAACGTAGTCAACCCGCTACCGCCAAGAAGTAAGGTAGAAACCTCTTATCTACTCACCTAAGTATAATGATTTATGTGCTATCGTATGTTAAAATCATTATATTGAGTTTTGAATTTAAGTGTTGAATACCGTTAAAATGATCGTGATGTAAAAACCTCCTACCTACTTACCTAAATATATCACCGTTACAATTTTCGCTAAAGTAACACGAATAGACCTGTACAATTATTGCATGTAAAAAAAAAAAAGGATAAAAGTATATTGCCTGGACATTAGCATGAAAAATGATAGCAGTTATCTGGAATTAGAAACTTTAGTCGAAATGAAAGGAAGTTTCAGAAAAATTGTTTCTGCACTGTTTAACGTTTTTCTTTAGCATAGGATAGGTACTGATTGATGGAAGGAGACATAGTGGTAACTTAGAATCCGTTGAATGTCAAAATGTAGTTTAACGGCAACCACGTGTAGAAAATATATATGCATGTGATATAGGTGTACTCCCTGGAAGGGTTTGATGAAATTTACGGTTTAAAAAATAAATAAATAAATATAAATAAATAAACAATGATAATGGTAGTGGCCCACCTGGAAATTGGAAACTGACACATATGTTGAAAGTTCTTGTAATTGTTCAGGCCACTATTATGAGTAGAAGAGTATGATATTAGATGTTTATTTTTTATGCATGAATTTTAGTAAGCTTTGAAAGAATAATGTGTTCGCGAGAAAATAATGCATGTTTACGAGACACGAGAAACGAGAAAAACGATATTCGAAGCGAAAAGAGCAAAAGAGAATTTTGACATGTGTAAACCTGGGAGACCGGAACGACGGAACCAGAGTTTGGGTGTGTGTGAGTAAACCTAGAAGACCGGAGCGGCGGAACCAGTGTTTGGGAATGTGTGAGTAAACCTGGGAGACCGGAACGGCGGAACCAGAGTTTGTAATTGCATGGTTGACCGTCATTCTGAAAGAGGGAGTATACGGAACCAGTGCTAAAGGAAAAGAATTGGTAATAAGTGAAATTGACGTTTTGACACAGAGCACGATACACTATTCTGAACTCGACACTCGACACTTTTGTTGGTTCGATATCTCTATTTGTTGATTTGTTAAAGTCTGTTTGATACCTTGTAAAATAGATATTATTTTTGCTAAAGTATGGGACATAGGGGTAGGAGTTAGCTACTGAGCTTAAAAGCTCACGGTGTTACTATTGTGGCCCTGGCATCTCATGCCAGATTTAGAAGGCGAACAGGAGGCGTACTATAATCTGGAACAGTATGGAGCAGAGCAGAATATCGCCGAAGAAGACAACCACCGCGAAGAATAGAAATTTCCCGTAGTACCCCTCCCTATCCTTAAATAAATGTAATCTTGATTGGAGAATAATTTGGGATGTAATGACTTATTATTCCACTTTTATTTATTTAAATGTTAAGTTTGAATAAAATAGTTATTATTAATGTTCCCAAAATTTGGGGCATTACATGCTCGGTAAGAAATATTTTCTTTTGAACATTGAGCTTGCGCTTCCGAGTGCATAGATCCTTTAGAAACTTTGCATATGTGGGAATTTGCTTGACCGCATCCATGAGAGGAATGTTGTCTTCACTTGGTTGAATAATTCATACAACTCCGCATTGAAATTTGGTTTAGCCAAGGCCTTCAAGCGATGAGGATACGATGCCGGTATCAGAATAACTTGAGGGTCCGGTACGCTCTCCTTTTCCTTTCCGTTTTCCTTATCTCTTCCTTCTAAAGCCTCCTTGTTCACCTCCTTGGGAGATTCCCCAAGGGTTGATGTCGGAATTGAACGTTCAATAGGAGGGGGCAATAATAGGTTCCGAAGGCATCTCCACTTGATTGTCCACCGTCTTTCCGCTTCGAAGAGAAATAATAGCCTTTGCTTGCTTGGGGAAAGTCACCGAAGAGCTAGAAAAGTGAAGACCTTGAGAAAGCGGGTTAGGAGTAGTTTGCAAATTAGGTTGAGGTTGCATTGGGAACTTCCCCTTCTCTTGCTGTAACATACCCACCGTTGTTGTCAACTTGACCAACCAATTCTTGATGTCACCCATCATTTGAGTTTGTTGTTCATTAATGGTCATTTGGCCTTGCAAGAAAGCGTTAAATTGATCCTCCAACGAGCGTTTCGAGGGTTGTTGCTGAAATTGGCCTGAGTTTGGGGAAGGCCTAGATGGAACAAAATCTGGCGGACCTTGCACTTGAGGGAAACGGAAAGCATTTTGAGGTTGCTTCCATGGTAACTGCAGAGCAGGAGGTGGAACTTGAGAAGAACCCACCTCATTCGATTGATTCCATCAGAAGACCGGATGTTGTCGTGTCCCCGGATTATAAGTTTGAGAGAAGGGATCAAAACGTTGGACCGCATCTACCTCCTCTAGAGTAATTCCATTGATCACATTCTTGAGAGCCGGAATATTTGGACATGCCTCAGTAGAATGTCCCACCATTTCACATATGACACATACTTCCTCCACCTGACGTATTACCTTCACCTCCTGAGATTGAGCACTCTTCAATTCCAGCTTATCGAGCTTCTGAGCGATTTCCTCCAAGCGAGTTTCAAAAGCACTATGCTCAGCAGTAGAGAACTTCCCCGAACCAGTAGGACCTTGATTGAACATTGCCCTCTCCCCAGGATCTGCAAACTGCCATGTCTGGGTTTTCTCCGCCAATGACTCAAAATAATCCCAAGCATCTTCAAGTGTTTTCCCCATGAAGTCACCTCCACCCATAGTGTCTAGAAGTTGCTTACTTTATTGAGAACGCCCCATGTAGAAGTAATTGATCCGTAGATACAAAGGAAAGTTGTGATAAGGAACCGCCATGAGCAAGTCTTTATACCGTTCCCAATATTTGTGAAAAGTCACTCCATCCCTTTGCTTGAAGTTCTTGAATCTGATCCATAAGCAATTTCATTCGGCTAGTTGGAAAGAACTTAGTTGTAAAGACATCTTGCAACTCGCCCCAATTACGCAGTGATTGAGGCTTTAAAGAATTAAACCATTACTTTGCTTTGTCTTTTAGAGTGAACGGAAACAGCTTGAGGCGAGCCTGATCGAGTTGACCTTGAACTGTGACAAAGGAATGCAGAATAGTCTCGAACTCCCGGATATGAAAATACGGATCCTCCAACTCTCGCCCCCGAAATTCTGGAACCACCCGGAGATATTCAGCTTTGAAATCAAAAGTATTCCTAGCAGATGGAGTCGGAATAACTATAGGCGATACTTGAGGAGCCCTTTCTGGATTGAGATATTCCCGCAAAGTACGGACTGCAGCTTCTTCGGCCATTGGGCCTTTACGTTGACGACGGCGAAATAATTTGCGAGGCGGAGAATGTGCCGCCTGAGTAATACTCCGGATTTTAGGCGAAGAAGAAGAACGATGAAGTCGATTTGAAATAGGGGTTCGATACACAGGCATACACAAAACAAATACTACTAACTAATTAACTACCAGACTAAATGGGCTATGCCGCCACCTCATTCTCAACAACAAGATTTGCGAGGGGTTATGCCACCACCTCGGCTCAGCAATGCAATCAACTAAAGCTAACTACACTAACTAAAAACAAACTCGATATTTAGCTTAACTTCATTACACCTCAGGTTATGATATGAAGATCGGTTAGAGGTATCCACTAAGCTAAATATGAGCAACAAAACATAAACTACATAAACTACTAAACCTAAATGAAAGCGGGATACTTACAGCAGTTTGTCGAACCTCCAAGAAAGCCATAATACGATAATCCCTGGCAACGGTGCAAAAAATGCTTCGTCATCTCCGATATAATGGAATAACACCCCAAGCGTAGGGTTTAATACGTCGAGATAAGCATAATATTCTGGAAGACCGGGTATCGTACCTAAGGGATATTTGTTACGGCTTGGATGGATTTGTAGATGTAAGCAAGGTTTTCGGCCTTTAGACAGCCAACTTTGTTTTACTTTAAGCGGTGGGAAACAAACGACTAAATTAAGAAGATTTAACTAATATAAAATGGAAGGCTAGGTCTAGGTCTAAGAGATCCTAACACCCACAACTCAAGTCAAACTACTTTTCTCATCCTATTATGTGGTTTGAGATACACAACTAAGGCTCTCAACCTAGAAGAAATGTGGTTCGAATACCGAGTGAGTTCTAGAATTCATTTGGCAAACACCTCAAGCGACAAAGCTCCAAGCATCATGTGTGGCAAGTAGCACGCTCTTGCCTACACAAGATCAAGGAGGCTAACACCTTAGCAATTTGACAAACAAACCCGAACTAATCTTGATTTTCAAACCAAAGATTGAAACTTTATGATGAGAAAAGCAATATCAACTCAAGCCATGAGGTGCTAATCACCCCATGACCAAGCCTTATGAAATTACTCACTCATATCTTGAGAGATAGAAGCAAGACAAAATCTAGCTAACTTATTTAATCAACGAAACTTGAAATAAACTAGAGATTATGATAGATCGGAAGCGTAGCTACAACTTTAATGAAGGTGAAAACAACAAAACAAAATTAACCAAGGCAGAAAAAATGCAAATTTCAACTGGAAAAATGAAGAACAAGAAGAACAAATTCAAATGTAAGCAAATCCTATTCTAGATCTAGAAAATGAGTACTATTCTAGCTAATTCGTGCAATGGTGACATAACGGGGTATTTATACTGCCCCCAATTATGCCTACAATTCATACAAAGATGCCCTAATTTTTAGCTACGGAGGCCCCTCGGTACCGATACCCCTGCTGACTTGGTACCGATACCGAGGCTCTTAAGCTGACTCTTCTAACCCTCTCGGTCCCGATACCTCTGCTGCCTTGGTATCGGTACCAAAGCCTTTAGCTGCTTCGTTCTGATCCACTCGGTACCGATACCTCTGCTGCCTTGGTATCGGTACCGAAGCCTTTAGCTCCAGCACTTGCTCTTTGGTCCTCTTCTTGGTCTTTCGTGTCGTCAGGTCACCTCCGAGCCTTCCCAGCTTTAGATTTTGGGGCTTGGCTACCCTCGAGGGTCATCCACGGCGTTGAAAATAGCTTATTTGCATGATTTTTCCTGAAATATCTTAAAAACAACCTTACGTGCAAAAGTAAATAAAAACAACTAATTTAGTGACGAAATTAAACTAAACTAAGGACTTAGCGCACCCTTAATGGCATTATCGGGTGCTTATCAAATGGCAAATATGTGAGAACTAATCTTTGGAGAAGGGAGTGAGCAAATTTGTATTATGGTGTATTCTTTTCCATGGCTAAACAAAAAATTGAGAAAATTGCAAGAAACAAGAAAAAAAATAGAACTTGAATGAAAAGAGGAAGACGCCTATGCATTTGTTTGAAGAAAGAAACATGTGAACTTCATTGTGGAATTGTGTGAAGGGTGAATAATTAGAGGGATAAGGCGGAGTTGAAAAGAATGATAAGATGGGGCGCATATTGATATGCTTGCCCTATGTTGTTTTGGCCTATTCTCGGACACTTGCTTATGTTATACCCTAACCTTTGAAGCACTATTCTTTACCCAACGATTTAACCAAATAAAAGCCCTATTTGATCTTAGGGGCAATGGGTTGTGGATTGATGGATAGAAATAGTTTTCAATGCTTGACATTCCTTTCATGAGATCGTGTGTCCACTTTAAAGAGCTTTCTTTTCGTGTCTAAGTGTGCGGAGCACTTTTATTCCATATTGCATAACTTCCGCCCACACACATTGAGAGCTATTAAATGCACCCTGTTTCGAGTGTTTTCTGTTGGTGAGTGCATGACACAGTGAGAATTGAAGTTGAGGCTTGGTCCGGAGAGGGTGCTTGGTTGTGGTTCACTTGTGGTTAAGGTCCTTACTCATACACGCTAAGCTTGGGTGCCATGATTTATTTCTATCTTTTGATAGTGTCTAGAACTATTGTTGCATATGCTATATTCTTGGCATTGGTGCATCGATCAGTAGCATTGCAGCTTTTTGGGTTTCAAGTGGAGGGATTCGTGGTGTTTTGTGGGTGATCACTTCTGAAAACTCTCACGAGACTTCACTCGTCCTACTGGGGCCACCCGGGGGTTTAAAAGATCTATCTCTTAGTTAGTTGATTTATTTTATTTGTTTTTCTTTTCTTCGCTAGGGACTAGCAAAGTATAAGTTGGGGGATGTGATAGGTGCGTAAATATGGCTATTTACACCCCTTAACTTAAGTTTGTTATGTCCATTTAGTGCGCTACTTGGGATTTGATAGTTGTTAATTGCATTCTAGGACTCTCAAAGCACATGGATAACATTTGGAGTTAAAGCGCGAAGTCGGATTTTATTTCGTGCCAAAACAAAGCCGGTCATCAAATTAATCGAAGTTTGAAGCGACAATTGATGAGTATATGGCGTTGACTGATCTTATTTGGGTCAAAACCCATTGGGACCAATCATTTATCGACTGGAAATTGGAGAATTATAAGTGAGCCCAAGAATAATTAGCGGATCGATTGGAAATTGGCCTTTGGGAAAAGGAAAAAAAAGGTTCACACGGAAACTATAAAAAAGAGACAAGTAATATAAAACTAAGGTAATAGCAAAAGAACAGAACATAAAATAAGGACAATAATAACACACCATATGTTAAATATAGTTCTCCTGGAACTATCAGAAACACAAGTGATCAACGGGATCAATCAGATACTTCTGATTCTTACTTTTCATTGCAATTTCCATTCTATCTTTATAGGAGCCAAAGATTACAAGTTACAAATGTATATTTAATACGTTTGTTACAATTGCATTTTTTGTAAACTTAATTCACTGAAACTTATGGCTCTCATCATTTCTTACATTTTGTCAGCCATTAATTTCACATCACTCCCCATTGGATGACAAAATACTGAATGTATGTCTCGTTAAAACCTTGCCAAGGAAAACCCAATGGGAAAAAACCTCTGGCGAAGAGTTCACATGATATATAATCTTCAAGTCGTTGACTCCCTATCGGCTCCCCGACCGGCGCGCTCGAGAGTCGCCACCCGGATTTTTGAGATGGATGATCCAAGAAATTGAGGGTTCGATTTTAAAAAGGAGGCTTTTGGCCTAGCGAAAACGTTGAGACTTTGGGTTCGGGAGCCACATTACGAATGGGAAAGGTTTTGTTGAAAAAGCACCACATTCGCCTGGTAAAAACCGGTCTTTACTTAACATTTTCAAAGGGGAAAAGAAACTTTAAATATCATTTAGAAGACTATACTCTTAACAAACAAATAAGGGAAAGGGACATGGGATTGAATATATCACTTTGGCGTACCCGTGATGTTTACTGTACAGTAGATGACAAATGAATGATGTGCAAAAATGAAATGACAGTATAACAACAGTCTGCCTCAATCACAAACAACACCGCACGGTGTACCTTCTCGCTGATAGCCCACTATTATTACTCAGAACCTCGCACGATATAATTGACTACATCATACGTTATTCCTCAAAACATCGTATGGTGCAGCTTCAGGCATATTTCAGAATAGCTACGTATTTTCAGGATAAAGCAAACCATTGATCCAAACAGCTTCGTTATCATTTTTATTGATTTTGTTTTTCATAAAACAGTTTGGAAACCCTTTTTGATGCACTTGATCATTGAGAATGATCATGAAAACTTCTTTTAGAAAATAAAGACATGGGTTTTAGATGAAGCTTCATTTTGAAATACACCTGCAATGATCTCTCAATAACATTAGTGTAGCCATCAGTGGATAGATGTGATCAAGATAAATAACACAAACGAATGATGAATAGCATAACACCGTACATCGGATCCCACTACATCGTGTTGTGTATCACAACACCGCACGATGTAGTGTTTCCAGTACAGTCACTGGTTTTTGTTTTGTTTTGCTTCTAAAAATGGTTTTTAAGTCAACACTTAACACAAACAGGTTAAGTGTGACTGCAGAAAGCTCCCCTCAGGGCTA
Source organism: Rhododendron griersonianum (assembly GCA_018127125.1). NCBI lineage: Eukaryota > Viridiplantae > Streptophyta > Magnoliopsida > Ericales > Ericaceae > Rhododendron > Rhododendron griersonianum. The sequence goes on along the minus strand of CM030792.1, from coordinate 27,454,371 downwards.
AGACTGGGCTTAGCCCAAGGAAACTTGCTTTTATACCTTCGACTTTGAGCTTGGATGAGGATGGATGAGTATAAGTTTGGAGCTTTGGGGTGGCGGAGTTCCAAAGCTAGTAGTGTATTGAGCTTTGGAGGAGAAGAAGAACGGAATTTTTGTAGAGAGAGAGAGAGAGAGAGAGAGAGAGAGAGAGAGAGAGAATGTCAGAGTAATTTTCTCAAGACTTGGAGGGGTGCCTTTCATCTAAAATGAGGGGTGTATTTATAGGCAAAAGTCAAGGAGTATCAATGCAAATGGGGGAGGTGGCTTCTAGGCCGGCTAGAAGTTATATTTTCTGCTAAGCCGTTTTTCAGTTATGGCTCGAACAAGCGTGGCCGACAACTTTCTGAGCCAGTCAGAACTTTTCCTAGAAACACCGTGCAGTATACCTCAAGACCACGTGCGGTGTAGTAAAATTTTCTACATCGTACGGTTTAGTAAATATCCCGTGTGGTGTTCCAGGTCCAGTTCTGGGCTTTGGCTATGTAGACACCCCAATCTGGACTTTCCAGATTAGTTAACTTTTTGTCTTTGATTTCCCTATGATGAAACAGATCAAGAACACCCCGTGAATAAAAGGGTGTTTGAGCTTTGAGTTTTGGTACCCTTTTGAACCTAACCTAGCCTAAGCCATTTCAAAAGCCAGAAAACCCACCTGCACGCATTGGTCCTAAACCAGCGCGCGCTGGTCCAAGTGCCACGATTTGGTCAACGGTCAGCTTTGACCATTGACCAGGGTAGGTGTCATTGGACCCACACGCGCCGGTCAAACCCTGTCCCCATCACCTTTATTTTGCCATGATCACAGGACTTTTGGGGCATCCCTAACCCTGTTTATTCGTCTAAGAGGTGATCTCAGGGTAGGGGGATGTGTCCCCTCTCTCTCACATACCTCCCACCAACCTTTCTTAAGGGAGAAAACTTAGCCACCAAGCAAAATTAGCCATCACTTGGCTGGTTATATCTCTCCTTCTCCTATAAATACTCCCCATGGTTCTTCATGCCAAGGGTTACAAAAATTACAAAGAAGGTCACAAAATCAAAACCCTAAGTCTTTCAAACTCAAGCAAACACCTTACTCCCACTCAACAAGCAACCTTGTCCTTCACCATTACCACTCAAAAATTATCAAACACCACCATCCAACCTCAACTCAAAGCTCAAACATCTTTTAAACCCTAAAATCAAAGGTATAACATCTTTGTACTGCTCTCTGTTCTGATCCCTGAGGGGGGCTGGCAGGGTCAAGGCTAGTAATCAATACCATTCCTGGCCCTAAAGCTAGCAAGGTTTCAAAAACCGTAGTGGCAAGGACCAACGCACGTCGGTCCATAGCACGCGCGCGCCTATCCATGGCTACGGGCACAGATCTTGCGTGGGGCCTGGGGTCTTGTTGTTTTATGCCTTTCTTTCTATACACATCACTGCAAGCATGTTAAAAGCCAGTTTACTATTTTCCTTGCTTAAAACTGCTAGTTGTTATTTATTATTCTTACTTGCTGCTATGGAATACCCCTGGGGTCTTTCTGGACATGTCTCAGAACCTAGAAATATGTAAGGCCAAGCACTGGTTCGAGGACTTAAACCTGCTCGCCGCAATGGGTGACCCGCGCGTGCAGGTCCCTCTCTGACCAATGGCTGGCCTTTGCATGGGTAACTAGGCATTGGCCTCTGTTTTTTATCCTCACACTGTTTATGGGGTATTTTATTCATTTTGTGGCTTTGTAGCCCATTCAAACTGTATATTAACTACCCATCAACTGCCATATGAACTGCTTGGTTTGTCCTGGGTGAGCACTGGTCCTTCCAGAGCCCAGAGGGTTGAAAATAAGAACTATGGGTTTGGACCCACTGGCGCGCGCAGGTCTTGTTGTAGCACACGCAGGTATAGTCAGCATGCAGTGACTTGATCAGTGCATGCTGGTTTCTTCCTACACACATCACTCCAAAATAGTGGTTTTCCAATCTGTTTAAACTCCCACAGGAGTCTGTTTTCATTCTATTCTGATTGTTTCAATAAGCAAGCATTCACTTATGAGAAACCTAAGTCTAAATGGAGTACTGATGAAAAGAATAAGTGTACTTTAAATTCTAGAGCTATGAATGCTTTATTTTGCGGGTTTAGTCCAGATGAATAAAATAAAGTATCTATTTGTAAAACTGCGAAAAAAAATTGGGATACATTAGAAGTTACTAATGAAGGTACTAGTCAAGTGAAGGATTCTAAAATCAGTACACTTATGCATAAATATGAGATGTTCAAAATGAATCCATATCTGATATGTAAACTCGATTTACAAATACTGTGAATGGACTAACATCACTTGGTCGAGAAACTGTAGACACCTCCCAAACGGGGCATCGCCATACAGATTGGATCACGTTGTGTTTGCTCGATTGGTTGCTCATTCATAAACCAAAATCATGGACATTCCCATGGCTAGGAACATCGCCACATGATAATGGCTATCATCAAATAGAGTCGCCACCCAGTTTATTAAAACTGGGAAAATAGATAGAGATTCTGGGTACGGGAGCCAAAAGTACAATAAGGGGAAGGTGTTAGGCACCCCTCTTTGCCCAGTCGTGAGACTGGCCCATAATCGTTCAACATAAGACATATAGATGCTTTGTTTAATTCTAAACACATAGTCTGTTTAATTATTCCTTTAAACAGTAAGCAAAAGTGAGCCAGTGTTGTAATTGAAGCATGCATCAGAAAGCAGGAAACAAACAAAGCTGTCCCAGGGTAATGGATCCCGCAGCCGGTGAATGGATGTCACGGCCGAGGGATCCTCCTGGTTTGATATATCGGCCGAGGGATCGAAGCCCCGGTCGATGTTCTTCCTCACACCAGACAGAAATGTTAGTAAATAATCAAAACGCTAAAATCATGATTATTGACAGAAAATAAAACAAACCAGAGGCCGTTGGGCCTCACCACCTTGATCCCTCAGTTGCTTGATTGCTTCGGATTGCTTGTGATTGACTGATTGCTTGATTAAGAACCCTAGGGTTAGGGTTTGAACTTCGGGGTTTGATCGCCGGATTGACGGCTGCCTTCGGAAGGTTAGGGCTTTTGGAGTATGGGATTGAGGGAGTATTTGTGCAGAGCTTCGAGGTTTGAGAGAGTGTGTAAGTATCTCAATTTCTGTGTGTTAATTCGGAACCCAAAGGCCCCTTTATATAGGCATAGGGATGACTCACTCCGGCCAATCAAATCACGAGATGGCAATTGCAATTGCAATGCATCTCTAACTCTACGTCGTAATCTCCGAACGTAGCCCGAACGCATCGGAAAGGTAGTGTAGTTGGATCAAACCAAACGTCTGACAGAACGTTCGAGAGTCTGGAAAAAGGTCGATCTGGCGGCCGAGCAAAGGATGTCACGGCCGTGGAAAGGATGTCTCGGCCGAAGGATAGATCTTGCGGCCGAGGGATTGATCTCTCAGGGAGATTTTGCTGGCAACAGGTTGCTCGGGTGAGGGATTGATATTGTGGCCGTGGGATCGATGTTACGGCCGTCAGATGGATTTTCCTAGGCTTCTGTATTTCTGTCTGAAAGGCTGTATGGCTTTGAATTGGGTCCTCTAAGTGGTCAAAGTTCTCACCGAAAGTCCTAAGGTCCTCAAGGAAGCAATCAGCAATCATTGTATCCATTTCATCATCGGGATTGTCCCAAGGTGGGACTTGAAATAATCGTTAGGCCAAATTGGGGTGTCTACAGAAACTCCTTCTAGGGAAATGGTGAGAAAAGTTTTGTAGGCACTACCAAAGAAGTGGAGAAACAAAGTCACCGCAATTGAGGAAGCAAAAGATCTCAAAACTCTTTCGGTCGAGCAACTAATTGGCTCACTGATTACACATGAAATGGTGCTAATGGAGGAAGAAGAGGAAAAACCCAAAATGAGAACCACTGCATTTCAAGCTTCCTCGAAGAAAGAGAATAGAGAAGAAGATGACGAAGAAATGGCACTCTTGACTCAAAAATTTAAAAGATTTCTATGGGGTGAAAGAGATGTCAAAAGAATGGATCACGACAGAAAAACTAGTTCAAATGATGAGGAAAGAAAGTGTTTCAATTGTGATCGAATTGGGCACATAGCCATAAATTGCCGAGTGAAACAAAGCAAAGGGAAGAAGGCCTTAGCTGTGACGTGGGATGATGATGAGTCAGATATCTCTGACTCTAAAGTAAGTGAATTTGGTTTTCTAGCTTCTATTGAAAATCAATCTGATATTGATGATCATCATATTTATACTACTTTCGAAAACCTTTTCGAAGAATCACAAAAAATTTGTTTAAAAAATGTTGATCTTAAAAAGAGAGTGATAATTTTGGAACATGAAAATGAATCTTTGAAAAATAAAATCACTACTCTTGAAGAAGATTTGAGAAAAGCTAATTCTAAGGTGATCGAAGTTAATTGCAACAAGAAAAGAAAGTTTTCTTATAATTTTTTCAACTCCTCTCATAATATCACTTGCTATTACTGCTCTACTAAAGAACATGTGTGGGCTCATTGCCCTTTGAGAAAGAATAACAAGGACCCAAAATAAGATGGGTACCAAAAACAAAAAATTGTTTTGCAAGAGCAGATAGTGCAAAAATAAGGAACTTTCATTCACATGGTGAATGCTCAAGGAGTATAACAGGTAAAATGCAAAAGGTAGAGGATTAAATATCTCAGGGGGAGCAAATTGGTAACTTGCAACCACTTTTATCAGTATGATTCTCTTTTGCCTCTATCCCCAAGAGCCCTATATTGATTTTGATCATGCCACAGGGGGAGAGATTTTGGGCACAAGTTTTTGTTGAAAGTATCTTTTGAAAATTTGGTATTTCTTGAATTCATTAAAATCATTTGTGCCATAATGTGACATCATCAAAATGGGGGAGATTGTTTGGGATTTGATTTTGATGATGATGTTTTGTTGAAATAATTTCCAAAAGATGATGTAATTTGTGATGATTTATGAATGTATAATATTTCTTAGCTTGGTGTATTTAGAAGTATGGTTCACAGGCTTTTGGATCTCTTGACTAGATCTCATGTCAAGTTCTGGACCTCTATCTCATGGCTTTGTACGTCCAGTTGCAAAGTCCAAGTTCTGGACTTCAGTTCTGGATCAAATGGTGTCGTCCATTAATGAAGACCAGATTACTCTGTTGGATCTCACTTCTGGATCTTAAAGTGAAGTCCAATACCGAGAACCAGTTTTTACATTACTCTGTTTCCTTTCCTTCTCTCTCTAGATTGCATCAAGGGTCCATGCCACATCACATTGTTTTTCATAAATCTTTTTATGGGGATTTTATTTTCACATGTGCATTTATTATTTCCCACTCTCAATTTGAAAAATGTCAGAGTAATTTGAATTAATTGTATTATTGATTTGCGGGAAATCTGTTAAAGGAGATTCTCAGTTATTTAAAAATATACTCTACTGTATTTTTGGATTTGGCATACAAAGATATGATTGAATGTTGCATATACCTATGTTGACTTTGTGTATCAAATATAACAGCAAATCACTTGCAACTGTTAAAGTGATATTCAGTAAATGAGATATGACCGTTGAGTCGTATAAGAGAAAGCATGGAGTAAATGAGATGAATGTTGGTCATTTACAGCAGAAGACTTTGTGGGTTTTTACTCTTGGTCATTTAAAGGACAAGTCATCATCAGAGAGGTAGCCAAATTGATTGAGAAGAAAGAGCCTTCAAAGGATTCATTCGTTCAAACACTCAAAGAATTCAAGTCTGATATATACACTGTAGTTTTATCCTCTTCAGATTTCAGAGAGAGCTTTCACTACTCTCATTTGTTTGAGCCTACACTTGTAAATCACCCTTCCTTGGAGGGATTGTTCATCACCACACTTATCCTATCTTGTGAGAGAGAGAACCCAATTCACTGTGTTGTCAGTTAGGATTTGAGTCTCTTGCTTGAGTTGAGAATTGTAAACTCACTAGGTGTGAGTGTGCCAAGAGTTTGAGTTTGAGGAATTGGTTTGCGTGTACCAGTTGAGAGTGTTGTAGACACCCTATTCAGGACTGTGCAGATTAGTTTCCTTACGGTCTTTGATTCCCCAATGATGAGTAAGGTCAAGAGCATCCTGAGTTCGTTGGTGCGTTTTGAGCTTTGAGCGTCCCAAACTCATTCAAACCCTCTTCGAACTCCTTTCAAACCCTTCGAGCCAGAACCAAATGGCCACAACAAAACCTTACATGCTTACGCTGGTTCTATGCTGGCGTGCGCCGGTAAACTGCCACGTGTCAATCATCGACCATTGACTCAGTTTCCACTGGCGCACGCCAGTTAAGCCCAGTCAAATCAACTTTATGCGATCACGTACACGAGACTTTTGTGCCACCCTGACGTCAGCTATAGTCTCCTGATGATTGCGTTCAGCCAGAACCGTTCCCCCCTCTCTCCTACAAGATCCATCAACTAGTCCCATGCATTTAATGCATGGGAGGCTCCCTCTCTTAACCAAACCAGCCAACTAAACCAGTCCAACCAGCTCTTTAACTAGTTACCACCTCCCTCCCTCCTCTATAAATACCCCCCTTGCATTTATTTGCAAGGGGTTAGCACCATTAAGAGAGCCCAAGCCTTGTTCTTCCCCTTCTCTCTTGTTTCTCTTGCTTTTCTTTCATCCATTGAAAGAGTAAGCAAGGGAGCAATACTCCACAGTCCATAACACCCCTATGCTCACCACTCAACCCTCAAGCCTCAAGCTCAAGTTCAAGCCATCCATCGAGCTCTAGCAAAGGTATACCACCTTTGTTTCTGTTATCTATTCTGATCCCTGAGGGGGGGCTGGCAGGGTCAAGGCTGGTAATCTATACTAGTCCTGGCTCTAAACCTGGCAAAGTTTCAAAGCCCGTGCATAGAGATAGGTGGTACACGCCAGAAAACTTATGTCGTACGCCAGTCATGGCAGTACGTGCACCACTGGCGTAAGGATCACCGATCGTCTATTTTCTGCTTTCTTTTGTTATTTATCACCTTATTGCATGATAATAACCAGCCTACTATTTTCTGTATTTAGAGTTATGTCTTTATCCATCTGTTATTCATGCTTAGTAAGGCCTCTGTGGTTCTTCTGGTCATGTTCCAGAGCCCAGATGATGCAAAGCCAAAGCACAGGACAAGAGACTAACTGGCGTACGGTAGTTAGTCCAAGGCCCAGTGGCTTGGCCCTTGCATGGAAGTCAAATACAGGCCTCTTCTATTCCCCACACTGTTTATGGGGTGCTTTATGTCTTTCGTTTCTTTAGATCTAACTCCTGTTGTCTGTAACTATATATTATTGCTTATATGAACTGTGTGGTTTGTCCTGGGTGTGCACTGGTCCTTCCAGGGCCCAGAGGGTTGAGAACAGAAGTTGTGAGTTTAGGCTTACTGGAGTACGCCGGTTGATGAGTGGCGTGCGCAGGTCAGGTCCGCATGTATTGGTTCTGCCAGTGCATGTTGGCTCCCTCCTACGCATAACACCTCACTGCCTGGCATACCTCAGTCTGTTTAAAATGCTCACAAGTGCTTGTTCTCAATCTATATTTATCATTCCAATAGAGCAAGCAAACATTCATCGCATTTTTGTCACATTATAAACTTGTTATCGCCTTAATCCCCCTTTAACTGTTCCCCCGCCCTAACTGGCTAAAAGATGATCAATGAGAGAAAAATGCAAATGTTTTACAAAATGCCTGAGTAGAGACCGATCTTCGGATTGGGCGAGAGGGGTGCCATAAAACCCTTCCCCTCTCGTAACCTGGTTCCCGAACCTCAAATATCGAAGGTGACGACGGTCCAGTCTACGCCTTTTCAAAAATCAAACAACGTAGCAAACGTTTTTCAAGTTCGGTTCCTTGGGTACTTTCTGCGAAACCCGAGTGGTGACTCTAAATTGTAAGCATTTCGCCGCGCTTTCCGAAAGGGCGCACCCGTTTTATATGCAAAAATAAAATTTTTGGGGCGTGTGCCCACAGTGGCGACTCTGCTGAGGACCATTGCATTAATCTATATTTGGAAATTAATACATGAATGAACAAATTCTCAAAAGTATGTCAAAACAGTACGCTCCGCGCTGCTGAAGAACCGAATGGTAACGTAACAGGATTCTACGTCCGACCACTCCGAACTGGGGCTTTTACTATTGTTCGCCTGTGTGGTTTTTTCCAAGTGTTGATTAATGAAGTGAGCCAAGCTTCAAAAGGCATTTTGTAAAACGTTGCGTTTCTCTCTCACTCAATCATTCTGCGGCATTCTCCATTTGCATCGATGTTGGTCAGCCCCGTTGAGGTGTTTTGGGTAACCAGCACAGTTTACTGGAGCCCGGGGTCCTCGAACGCCCAACAACCTTGGACGATGATGAGTCGTATTACCGTTCGACCGTTGCTTTGCTATACGCGTTGCAATGGGAGGTATAAACGCGGCTCTAGTCAGAGGAACCCCCTTAAACCAAAATCGGCCTCTACATGCGTACAAAACACTAGAACCTTTCAAACTAAGACATGAACCCACAGGGTAGGATTACTTGCATCTAACCCTCATAAACTGTCTATGTGTTACTGCTTTCCCTATCGCATGCCTGTACATTCATTCATGCCGTTTTGCGTAGGAGCATGCTAGGGCGTCTTTTAGGTTGTCTCTCTTTCAAGCCTATCTTATGTCTCTAAGGACGCTGCTTGGCCCGATGAAGAGTCGTGCACCTTGAAGATGCTTGTTATCAACTTCCAAAATTCCTTGGGTTAACGAGACTTTGGGAAATCGAGACTTTCTAAGTCTTTGTCTAAACCTGATCGAGGTTTCAAACAGAAAACCAGGAACAACAAGGAACATGCCATGATACTCACGCCGCTCAGGTTAAAAGTGCTAAACACTTACACCATTCAAGGCCCCGGCACAGTGCTGCTTACGCCGTCTTGGTTACAGTATCATGTCATTAACACCAAGTTGTTCCACTCCAAAATTGAAACCTCGACGAAGGGATAGTCAAAGCCTTAGGCTGTTTTGACATCTCTTAGCGTTAGTCGATTCAATCAAGGATACACTGTCGAAAAAAAATCCGAGGATCTTGGCAGCGTCTGGATGTCATAAAACGGGTCTGTCTGCTAGTTCTAGAGTCTAGGAGGACACCGACAACGCTCTTATAAGCATTTTCCATCGTTTCATTTTCTTTTCAAATAAAATTGTTGCAGGCTGTCACTGAGCTCTTATACTTTACTGTCTAGCCATTGCACCGTCCAGATCAGAGTCAAGAGCCAAACCTACTTGGGAACGTCCGCTGGGTCTGTCCGAAAGAAGATTTGGGTGGGTCTGCTTATTAGTCTATCACGACGGAAGCTCCGGGTTGCATTCTGTTAAGGGAGGATTCGCCACCATCTCCTTTCTCTTCGTTTCCTGTGTCTCCGAAACTTGTTCAAGTCAAGACAGAAGCTCTCATCAAGGCTGATACTCCACCTCCGAACCTCGCTACCGTTCTGGCCGATATTCAACGCAACATGGCTATTATGCAGGAAAGGGCCGACCAGGCCGATGCATCTATGGCCAACATCCGTGCCTTGATTGAGGAACGACTCCCGGCAGGAGCGGGAGGCGGCGGTGAACGCGAGCTGGTTGCCGAAGAGACTCCTCAACCCGAAAACCCTGCTCCAAATCCGGAAATGGTTGCTCTGATTGCCAAGATGGCCAAACTCGAGGAGTCTGTCTCTAAATCCAAAAGATTGGGTGCTGGTGCCTTGGATATGGATCGTCTCTGCCCGTTCCCAAATGCTAGGCTGCCTGAAAGGTTCAAAATGATAGATTTTGCAAAGTTTGATGGTACTGGGGACCCGAAAACCCATCTGCTAGCTTACCACGGTGCTATGAAACTACACGGAGTAGGGGAAGAAGCCATGGCTCAGCTGTTCCCTCATACTCTCTCTGGTCCTGCTTTTCAGTGGTTCCTGTCCCTGGACATTTCTAAGCAAACAACATGGGAAGATATTGGGTCCGCCTTCAATGCCCAGTACAGTTACAATGCCCAACTCAAGATGACCACGCGAGAGTTGGAATCAACCAAGATGAACGCAAAGGAGTCCTTTGCGGATTTTATCCAAAGGTGGAGGGCAAAGGCAACCCTTATGACTGATCGACCGAGCGAAAAGGATTGTATCCGCATCATCTCTCGCAATTTGCAATCGGACTTTGCCAAAAACCTCGTACTAGTCCAGGGCGCAAGTTTTGAGACTTTCTTTGACTCTGGCCTCGCCATTGAAGAGGCCCTACAAACTGGGGTCCTGCCAAGGAGTGACACTTCCTCCTCTGCTTCAGCGTCAAAGTCAAAGCCCCGTGCCTACACCGGAAACAGCACTGCCCTCTTTGGTGGTAATAACTACGCCAACGTAGCTGCTGCCAGCAACAATGCTACAACCCAAAGCTCCAACCACATCGCCGATGTCAATCAAGTTCAAACCCCTCAAAAACCCCGAAACCGCAACCAACCCCGTAACTTTGCCAACTTCGAGGCACCTCTTTCCTCGGTTTTGGAGAAGTTAGTCAAGACCGGCCACCTCAGGCCCTTGACTCCAACCTCACTCCCTCAAAATCCACCACCTAGCCATAACCCTAACCTTTTCTCTACTTACCATAAGATGCCCGGTCATCATACCGACTCCTGTTGTCGCCTTCGTCATGCGATTCAGGAGTTGATGGACAATGGTACCCTTCCTACCCCTCCTACCAAACCTAATGTCATCTCCAATTCCCTACCAAATCATAATAACCAAGTAAACCAGATATCCCTCAGCTCCACTAAAATCTCCCCTACCTCCACCATATTTAACCCCACTGACCATATAACCTGAGACGAAAGCCCGAGACCTGTTGTGGCATTTCCGGTCGATCTTGACATCAACATGCTGTCAGTTGGTTGGGAAATGGAAGACAAGATGAGAGAGTGGATGGAGCTCAGCAACGACTGGAATGAGCGGTACCACTTGGGTTTCCCTGCGCCTCCACAGGTCGATCAGGCATGGGTTGACCAGCTGGAAAAAGAATGGAATGCGGCACAGTCCGATCCGCTCGACGGCCTCTCCTTGTTCATGCTTTACTATCAGGCCGAGCCAGTCAATCCCGAGGAGGAGGAATATGTTTGGGACCCGCAGCCCAATGTTGCACAGCTAGCTTGGAATCAGAATTTCCACATGGAATGGGCCGGTACTAATGAGGACATAGATGAAAAGTACTTGGACTACTACGTCGAAGGGGAGATCATTCCCAATGAAAGCCGCCAGCTCGGAGATCTCTTTTCTTTGGTAGACAAGGTCTCGGATGCTCTCCACTTGTGCACTGATCTGGGATGCGATCCGACCGTCAATATCGTGCCGGTGGAACAACCGCGCCCACACGTAGCTCCGAGCGACGAGTGCTCTATCATGGTGTTGGATGCGCCACCCGCTGACCTGTGGGACGTAGACGAGATCATCGACCTTAATAAGACTCCGCCACCTGCTGACCTTTGGGACACCGATAAAGTTGTCGATATAGACATGGGGAACAAAGTCTGGACCATCAACTCTGCTTTGGTCGATGGGGGTTTCTGGGATGTGCCGTTTGTTACCAATCCAGGAACGCCGTTTGAGGAAGCTGCCGCACAGGATCCTGCTTTCTGGGAAGGATTAGTGATGGAAGATCTGAATTGGGGAGTAACACCGGAACCGGACTCGCCTGCAAAGGCTGCATCCGTGGACAAAGGGAAGCGAAAGATGGAAGAACTGCCCGCTGACTTCTGGGATTATGTCAATACATCTTCTTGGTGGGACGTGGCCAATGTGACGAGGAGCGGCCGAGTCTTTCAGCTGCCAAACCTTCAGGCTGAGGACTCGTCCAATCCTCCGAGGCCCACTGCTCCTGCCGCCTCAAGGAACGTTCCAGTAGTCCTTAGTGGGGTCCCAGAAGGGGACGTGATTCAAAGGCAACTCGAGAGGATCCCTGCCGCTGTATCGATCTGGGGTTTAATCGCGTCATCAAAGGAGCATCGTGATAAGTTGTCTGCAGCTCTGGCCCGACTTAAGGTGCCAACCGACATCACTCCTGAAGCCATGATTGCCCTCATCTTGCCTCAGCTCTCTAAGCCCTCTGTTACTTTCACCGAAAGGGACCTGCCTGTCGAGGGAGCTGATCATAACCATCTGCTACACATCACCGTCAAATGCAAGGGGCTTTGGGTTCCGACCGTACTCATTGATAATGGCTCCGCCATTAATGTCTGTCCGTTAAGGGTCGCGTACCGCCTCGGGATTGCAAAGAAGGATTTTGCGCCGTCTAATCTGGCTGTCAAGGCCTATGATAGCACCCGCCGTGTTGTGGAGGGGACCATCATACTCAAGCTCGATACTGAGGGCTTTGAGATGGATGTGGAATTTCATGTGGTCGACATCCCTGCCACCTTCAATCTGCTGCTGGGCAGACCGTGGCTGCATAGGCCAGACATTATGGCAGTACCTTCAACTCTGCATCAGAAGGTTATGCTAGGGCTTCCGATTGGGACTGTGACTATCTGCGAGGACTCTGGGATCCGCCCACTCAAGGATGACGAACCTGTCTTAGGAATCACACATGGGGAAGAAGACTCGAATTTCGAGGGGTTTTCATTCGATACTTCAGGCTCAGTTCTTGCCATTTCCGTGGATGACGACTTCATCATTAGCTCAGTGGCCTTTGAAATTATGAGGAGGATGCCCTTCATGCCTAGTCTGGGGCTTGGGGTCAACCAGCAAGGGATCGCCGAGTTTCCCGTCTTTCCCTTTACCGAGGGTCAATTTGGTCTGGGATACACTCCCCCTGCCAAAAAGGCCAAAAAGGGGAAAGGTGCAGGAAAACCTCGAACCCTTTATGGTAACCCTGATAGCTACTTCGTCCGCGAGGGAGGGAGCATTGCTTATTTGGGATAGCTTGAACCATTCTGGGATCCGGAGACTGGCACTTGGCTACCGGGTTTTGAGATCTTCGCCGCAGACACCTGGTCCGACAGTGAGGAGGAAATAGCAAGGGAAGAGCTGGCTGAAGAAGAGTTCAAGAAGCAGCTAGCCCAAGTCAAGGAAGAGGTTGACTGGCTGCAGACTTTTGATCAAGAGGACTTGGAGATGCTGTTCTCCCAGGTAGGTTTGGTTGGCAAGACAAAGGAGGCTGAAGTGCTGATGCTTGGGCCCGACTCTCCGGACATTCTCGAGGATCCAACCTCCCTCATCGTGGAAGCCAAGGGTAGTATTAACAACTGCATTTTCACTCCACGCTTAACATGCATTGATGATGCGTCTGAGTCTGACACTGAGTCTGTTGAGTCTAAGTCTAGCTCAGAGTCGGAGCTTGTGCCTCTTGGCCCTCCACGTCATAGCTTTTATTTCGAGTTCGAATCTACTGTACTTGGCAACCCGTCTGGGTTTTGTGAAATGAATGATCCTACTTCCGACTACTTTGCGAACGTATACATAAACTGTGTCGACCCTGACGATGAAGGAACAGACTTCGACGGGACCATCCTGGCTGAGTTGCGTTCCCTCATCGAAAAGGAAGACGAAAGGCATGCTCAGCCTCTAAAAGAAGAAGTCATTTCCGTAAATTTGAAAGATGAGGATGACCCCTGTATGATGCAAATTGGTTCAACTTTGTCCTCCGAGGATCGTACCGAACAAATCGACCTGCTCAAGGAATACTTCGAGGTCTTTGCATAGTCTCACAAAGACATGCCCGGTATCGATCCTGAAATCGTACAGCACCGAATTCCGTTAGCACCTGGGGCTATACCAGTCAAGCAGAAGCTCCGCAGAATGAGACCAGACTGGGTTGAAAAGATCAAAGAGGAAGTCACCAAGCAGATTGACGCTGGGTTCTTAAGGGTAGCTGAATATCCGAAATGGGTGACTAACATCGTGCCGGTTCCTAAGAAAGATGGAAGAATCCGAGTCTGCGTCGATTTCAGGGACTTGAACAAAGCAAGCCCCAAAGACAGTTTTCCCTTGCCTCACATCGATGTGCTTGTGGACAATACGGCGGGGCATGCTTTGCTCTCTTTTGTCGACGGATTCTCAGGATACAACCAGATCTTTGTGGCGCCAGAGGATCAAGAAAAGACGACCTTCGTCACCGAGTGGGGTACTTACTGTTATGTGATGATGCCGTTTGGGTTGAAGAATGCTGGTTGCACTTTCCAGCGGGCCCAGACCACTTTGTTACATGATTTTATCCACAAGACAGTTGAGGTATAAGTCGACGACATGATTGTCAAGGCAAGAGAGAAGGAGGATTTCATCCCAGCACTTAGGCAGTTTCTCGAGAGGCTCCGCAAGTACAACGTGCGTCTTAACCCGCAGAAATGCACATTTGGGGTCACAGCAGGCAAGATGTTAGGGTTCCTAATCATGGCAAGAGGAATCGAGGTCGATCCATCTAAGATCAAGGCAATTCTCGAAATGGAGCCACCACGGTCAGAAAAGGGAGTGCGAAGCTTTCTGGGTAAGGTTTAGTTCATCAGCCGATTCATCGCCAAGTTAACTCTGACTTGTGAACCGCTGTTCCGTTTGCTCAAAAAGGATGTTCATTTCGAATGGACGGAGAAGTGCCAAGCTGCTTTTGAATCTATCCAAGCATATCTGAGGAATCCACCAGTCTTGATGCCACCTACACCTAGACGACCTTTGATCCTGTACTTGTCCGTCACTCCGATAGCAATGGGATTTTTGCTAGCACAGGAAGGGGATAAAGGAGTCGAGAAGGCCATTTACTATCTAAGCAAGAAGATGGTAGGAAGTGAGGAGCGCTATACTCTCTGGAAAAGACATGTTGAGCGCTAGTTTGGGCTACCAAAAAGCTTAGACACTACATGCTAGCCTATTCGGTGAAGCTGATTTCTCGGATGGATCCTATCAAGTATCTGTTCGAGAAGCTAGTGCTCACCCATAAGCTAGCACGTTGGTTGCTTCTGCTGGCTGAGTTCGATCTCCAATATGTCACAAGGAAATCTGTGAAGGGCTGTGCTGGGGCATAATTCTTGGCCGACCGCCCGATCGATGGACCTGAGGACGTGGATTTCAATTTCCCGGACGAAGATGTATTAACGGTTGTCGAGGAAGTTTGGATGCTCTATTTCAATGGGGTCGCTAATCAAAGAGGATTCGGAATTGGGATATTGCTTATTACGCCTGCTGGGGCTCATATCCCCCTCGCTTTCAAGTTGAACTTCGACGTCACCAACAATCAAGCTGAGTATGAAGCCTGCATCATCGGGATGGAAGCTGCTATTGCACTTGGAGTTGAGAAGCTCGAGATAATTGGAGATTCAAACCTGGTAATCTCTCAAGCCAATGGAGATTGGAAGGTTCGTGAGGAAAAGCTGAAGCCTTATCACCAAGATTTGGAAGAACTGATTCCTCGCTTTAATAAGCTGACCTTCACCCATATTCCACGCTTGAAGAATCAGCTCGCCGATGCTTTGGCGACTTTGGCTTCAATGATCGAACTTCCAATATGGGTCAGAATGCGGCCAATTGTAATTGAGCAGAGGGACTTGCCCGCTTATAAGTACGTCAACGCCGTTAATGATGTAGATTACGGCCTGCCCTGGTATCATGACATCTGGAATTTTGTGGAACGTGGAGAGTTCCCTGCCGGAGCTTCGAGAAAAGATCAGGTCGCCCTGCAAAGACTGGCAGCTCAGTACATCATTTGTGGAGGGAAACTGTATCGAAGGTCTCACTGCGGGATGCACAAACTGTGTGTCGACGGCACTGAAGCAACAAGGGTAATGGAGGAAATTCACGAAGGGGTCTGTGGTCCCCACATGAGCGGTGTTATGCTTGCTAGGAAGATCCTTAGACAGGGTTACTATTGGTCTACAATGGAGTCCCAGTGCATCGACTACGTGCGACGCTGCTACAAATGCCAAATCCATGCCAACATGCAGCACGTTCCTCCGTCTAAATTGTATGGCATGACCTCGCCATGGCCTTTCTCTGTGTGGGGAATCGATGTTATCGGGATGATTAGGCCCCATGCTTCAAATGGTCACAGGTTCATACTAGTGGCGATAGATTATTTCACTAAGTGGGTCGAAGCTGAATCATACAAAGTCCTGACAACAGTCCAGGTGGCTCAGTTCATCCGAAAGAACATCATTTATCGATACGGTGTCCCTCAGGCATTTGTGTCAAACAACGGGAGTCATTTCAAGGGAAGGGTTTTGGAGCTCTTCGAGGAGTTCGGCATTGAAATCCACCTATCGTCCACAAACGAATGGGGCAGTCGAGGCCACAAACAAGAATATTGAGGTGATCATCAAGAAGACTGTTGAGTCCACAAGGGATTGGCACGAGCAATTGCCCCTAGCACTTTGGGGATACAGGACGTCGATTCGCACTTCAACTGGTGCAACTCCTTTCTCCCTTGTCTACGGAATGGAGGCAGTGCTCCCCATTGAGCTTGAAGTTCCCTCTTTGAGAATTATGATCGAAAGCGGTCTTGAAGAATCAGAGTGGCTCAGCGGGAGGTTTGTCGAGCTAATGTTGTTTGATGAAAGGAGGCTCCGCGCTCTGTATCACGTTCAGGGTTATCAGCGTCGAATCACCCGGGCATTTGACAAGAAGGTGAAGTCCAGGGGTTTAGTCGAAGGAGATATGGTCACAAAGCAAATACGAGCCCCAGTGTTTGACGCTCGCGGGAAGTTCCGGTCGAAGCGATCCGGACCTTACATCATCAAGACTATCCTATCTGGGGGTGCTGCTCAGCTCATCGATCTCGACGACAATGAATTCTGCACTCTGGTCAACCTGGATCAACTCAAACGTTTCTATCCTTGAGAGATGCTCGTTGGGCCGAAAACCACAAGGGTGGGCAGTTCCAAGCAAAAGTTAGAGCAGCCTGCAAGATTAAAAACCCAAGGGGGCAGTCTAGGCAAAAATAAATGGGCAAAAGTTGAAAGCTCGCAAGGCCGAAAACCTGTGAAGGCGGCACTAGGCAAAAGTTAGAGCGTAAAAGGAGAGGTAAAAACACAGGAGGGAACCTTAGCCTGAACTACGTTCTGGCCTGATTCCTTGAAAAAGGATACGTAGGCAGTCTCACCTGAGACCCGGTCACATGCTATCAACTTGATCCAGGGTTCGACGTTATGGGTCCGAAGGAAATTGGAGGACGAATCAAAGTTTCATTGAAGAATCAGAAGGGGGAAACCCTCCGTCTTTCAACTTTATTGCAAAATTACTATTTCTAATACATCAGCTGAGCATAAAAGCCTTAAAATAGTTAAAGCACGAAAAAAAAAGAACAAAATGCTTGAGAAGCCTAACGGCTCACAACTTATTCTACGTACAGCAAAGTGGTCCGGAGTCAGTCGACGTTTTCTCTTACGAATACATCTGCTCTGAGCCATTGCCTGTAGCGGTTCCTTAGCCTGGTGGTGAAGTCAGGCATCTCCGCCTGGAGGACTCTGAAACCCCAGCGCCTCTTGTACCTGTTGAGCGTTTGAGCGTTGAGGTTGGGAACACGGAAACCCTCAACACTAATACGATGGTTTTCCTGGGACACGCCCAACTGTCGAAGGATGCGACCGGGATTATAGAAGGTAAAGCTTGTCAGCCCAGCAATCACCACCCTGTCGAACCCGTCAAAATGAAGGGTCATGTTCATCAGCTCTAGCCATGGGCATCTCCAGGCAATCTCATCCGGCTGCATCTGCTGCATAAACATATACCATTCTTCAATGTCCATCTCGGGGTACCTCAGCTCTATTTGATGGATCCTCTTCGGAAAAAGGTTCCAGCCATCCACCGGTGGATGAAGCAAGCTCAGCTTGTCTGATAGCCATAGTTGCATGAGTGAAAAGACAAGTGAGAAGCCAGATAAGACCTGAGTGGAAAAACAAGTAAGGAGCTAAGAAGCAGCCTAAGCCGAGTGTCGAGGTAAAATGAGAAAGTGCGAAAACCGAAAAAAGGTGAGCTGAGTGAGTTTACCTGAAGTAGAAGTGGACTCCCACTGAAAGTGATCGCCTGGCCGGTGTACACCAAATCCAAGCCCAAGAGTGTCTCTGCCAAAACCAAGGGGATCACATTGTCCCGTGCCGCCATTTGAGCAGCAACACTCACCAAGGAGGGGCTAACTCGTCCATCAGCAGGAACAAGTAGGTAGGCAGCGAGCAGACAGATCACCAGAGCAAAGCGGCGCCGGGCCTGCCACGTTGTATCCCTCAGATCACCGTCTGGACTGTACAGCTCAATTAACCGCATGATGTTGATCTGGTCACCCTCAAGAATGGTGTTGGCCAAACCCCGCGAAATGCCGAGCGAGGACGCCAGCAGGCGTGGCATGCTCTCTTGATAAAGAGGAATGACGACCGTCGGAGAGATAAAGGTTCTGAGGTACGCTTGGAACTCCTCCACAGTCGGACATATTTCATCATCACCGAAGCGCTTCGACATGGACGTTAGGGTCCCAACACCTAAGAGCGGCTCTCAAAAGGGCCGGCCGGAGCGGCACGTGACGGAGATATCGGAACGAAGAAAGGCCGTGATATTGAAAGTTTAACCAGTCAACACCCAGGAATTGCACTAGCCAAGGCCTGAGCAGAGTGGGAATTGGGTTTTCCATTGCAAGTGCTAAAATATGCTAAACATAAGAGGTGGGGCGTATCAGTATAGCTCCACAATGCATGCATCATTCAGTTATATACCAAGTTACGCACATTGCTTCCTATTCCATATTCAAAGCCAAGGGCTAACATCCAAATGGCCTTACACTTAAAGACTCTGCCCCCTGAAAGCCCAGAAATCGTGTGCAAACCGTGTGAGGGTAAAGACAAGAAGCCCCGGGAAAAAGGACAGTCGGTCAGGCAAGTGGCTCTGCAGCACACTTTTCTGGTGCACACCAGTAATCTACCAGTGTGCGCATGTTTCTCGCATTACTGGCGTACAGCAGTCAACTACTGGCGCACGCCAGTTAGGCCTACACCAGAAACTAGTCTGCAGCAGCTGCTGTCATCAAGTGTCCGATTTCAATTCCGAGGCCAGTTTTGCAAATTTGACAATTCACACAAGTCATGAATGGTATTTGGGACTATGTCAAAGCATCGGTTTCCAAACGTCACGCTTAACGAAGATTTTGGACCTCCGGCGGCCCGTGTCGGATTGAAATCGAGGATACGGAAGACCAAAACCCGTTCTAAAGACATTTGCCAAGTTTTCTCATACCGTACACGTCATATGAGTCTAGTATGACTGTGCGGGGGTGTCGGTTTCAGTCTGGGACTATATCGAGTCATCTCTGGCGTCTTATGTCCATTTTTGAGACATTTTAGCATTTTTTATGGTTTATTTCTCTTATCGGATCATTTTTTTCCCGAGTCTATCCACTCATACAGGTCATTGTACATACATACAGTCCTACAGAAGTGTCGGTTTCCCTTTCCCAGGAGAGTTTGATGTTTTGGCCCGTTAATGCCCAAAATTTCATTATTCTCCGCGTGTCTTAAGGATACGTGTCGTATCCTAAGGCTTTCCTTTCGTTCTATGCGAGCTAGGTCAAGTTTGTACGTGTCCAAGCGTTTGTTTGTCAGTTCAGGCTCGTCATCAATGCATTTTAGGTATTATTGGATGGTTTATTCTTTTCCTTTACCAATTGCATCAAAAGGAGATTAATAAGCAGAAAACGCAGTTATTATATCATCCAAAGCATGTATCTCTAAGCAAAAGTGGAAATGTACGTAGTGGCACAACGGCCCAAGCAAAACGAGAAGCTATCATGTACTGGGCACATCCGCCCGAAGGTCAAAAGGGCACACAGGCCCCCATCTCAAAAAAAAAATCAAGTATCAAGTATCAAAGCAAGTATAAAAGACAGTAAAGTGTCTGAGGCTCAGTAGTAGCTCTCAGTCGTCGAGAAGGTCCTCGAGGTCGTCGTCGTCGTCCTCGCTCTCGTCTAGCTCTCCTGGAGTAACTCGGAACCTGGGGTCACTAGTAGAGTCAGAGCCGCTGCTGAGGGACGTGGACTCCCCCTCCTCTCCCTCTTCCTCCTCCTCCTCTTCTCTCCTTCTTTTCTTCTGGCTCGGCCCTCCAGCTGGCCTTTTCTGGGCCGGCCTCTTCCTCAGCTCTCTGCGGAACTGTGGCTCGCCGCTAGCGGGAGTAATCTCCACTCCTCTCTGCACGCTCGCCGCTGGTCGTGAAGCACTCGCCTGTCTCTGGGGTGCGGCAGGAGCAGTGGAGACACTCGTCTTCTTCTTCTGAGCCACAGGTCGCGCGCTCTTCCACCTAGGAGCCACCCTAGCCTGCCCCTGCATTGTCATTTCATACAGATATATTAGTATACATATTGTGCATATTGTATATATCAAATGTTGAAACAGGAATCAAGAGCAGGTGCATCCAACATGCATTGTAACAAACATGCATAGACAGTCTAAGTATCGAATTCAGAGCAGGACAAGTTTCTAAGATTTGAACCTGAGGCTGCATGGCTGGGGCCGGAGTCACAGGTGGGTAATGCAACTGCAAAGGGGTGCCACTCGCTATCTTGTGAAACTCTTTCTCCATGGCTAGCAACAAGCGAGCGGCCTCCCTTGCCCATTCAAGCGGCACCTGTGTTCATTGTGGGATCAAGATTAATAGGCAAGTACAAGTGCAATTCAAATATGATTCAAGGAAGTGACCTAAACTGAAAATACATCATACCGGTCCTGTGATCTTCGCTGGCTCTGTCCTGGCTGGCTCAAACTGAACCGTAGCAGCCTCTCTCTGCGCATCCCGCACTGGCAGCGTCCACGTGAGTCGAGGAAGTCCGGTCGCCTCAGCGTAACCACTCCTGCTCTGTGAACGGCCTGCCTGGCTCCTCTGGCCCCGCCTCTCCTCGCCAGCTGTCAAGGCCTCGCTCTCTACCGCCAGGAGCTCCATCGCCCCTAAAGGCCTCGCCAAGTACTGCCTCCGATAGACGGCATAATTGCGCCCAGGCCTCGTGAAGGTCACCAGGTCTACTGGAACAGTGTGACGCCGTAACTCGGGAAGTGTGTACCGGCCTGTGTGTGAAGCACGAGGCGGGAGTGGTCCGGGGACAATGAACTCGGACGAACCAAGCGACTGACGTGTCACCTGGTCGCCCAAGTACCACTGCCACCCGAAAGCCGACTCCAACAACACTCGGCTCGCTGTCGCTGCTCTGCTCCTCGCCAGGTACTCAGGCTCAGTATTGCCCCAAGGATCCCACACCACCTGTAACACGTTCAAAGGATCAAAAGCAAGGCATCAGCGACAGCATTAAAGCATTTCTAAGACATGGCATACCAAGGAACTGATTCTCACCTGTGTGCCTGTCAACTCGTCGAGGTAGACTCTGAAAGCCAAAAGACTCTGTCGCGCCCCCTTCTTCCCTCTGTATAATGGCTCCCAAACCATAGCACGCGGGAGAGTCTTCAAGTCCGGGCACTTGTTCTCCGGAGGATACCCCTTCAGCACCTCGTAGGCCCATAGCTGCAAGGATTTTCAATCAATCAAAGGCATCAGTATACAGTATATTCAGTCCAAAAGGAAAAGTGCAAGTATGAAATGAAATCAAGCTACAGGATATTGTTTCTTACCTCCCACACCCTCCAGTATCCTGCAGGCGCCCTCGCTCCCCGTGAAAACTCTCCCATAAAGCTGTAGCACGCTCCCAAGGCTGCTCCTCCCCAGTCAAACCGCGAAGCCGTACGTAGGTCGCGGAGAGCAAGCAAGTAAGACAAGTGAACTGTAGCCCTCTTGTTCGGGTACAGAGTAGCCCCGAACAAGTACAGCAGGTAGGCTCTCACCATCTGCTCCTCCTCTAGCTCCGACTATGGCACCCTTCTGTGTAGATACTTCCTGAACTGGTCATGGTGGACCATCTCTACACCACCTACAGGAACCTCACCTAGAAACCACCTTAGCGCTGCTGTGTCCCTGTGGATCCCCGAGTCAAACGGGATCGGCTCACCTCCTACCCTCAAGCCTGTAATCGCCGCAAAGTCCGACGGAGCCACCGTCATCTCTCCAATCGGGAAGTGGAACGTATTGGACGCGTCCCACCACCTCTCAGCCAACGCAGTCAACACGGCGTGGTCACTCCTCACCGCTGTCAGCGTGGGGATGAACAAACCAAAACCCACCGCGTCCACCAGCTTCCTCACCCTCTCGGGCAACTCTCTGTAAAGCTCAAGCGAGCTCGCCAGACCACCGTGCCCCCACGTGCTAGCAACCCCTCTCTGCAAAGAAAACAACAACCAAAACAGAGAAAATGCGTCAGAACATATGCAGTTTCAATTCAGCAAGCAGTCAAGATCAAGCGTTTCAGGTCGAATCAAGCTATCAGAGCGTCCTATCAATTAAGTCAAGTTACTATCAGACATCCTATCAATCGATTTCAATTATTTCATGGTATCCTATCAGTCGAGTCAAGTTATCATGGCATTCCCGTAAGTCGAGTTTAAGTTCCGAAATGACCCTATCAGTCAGGGAAGTCTACAGTCGATTCAGGTTCACAATGAGTAATCCCTATTTGGCCGGGGCAATTTATCAGTCAAATTCTATTATCAAAAGTGTACCATCAATCAAATCAAGTCAAGTTACTATCAGGCATCCTATTTTGTCGATTCCGGTTAGTTCAAGGTATTCTATCAAGTCGAATCAAGTGTTACAGTCAAATTCAAGATCAAGTCAAGCTACTATCAGGCTACTCAACATGATTTCAAGACATACACAAATACGGCAAGTATAGCATGAAAATTAAAGCAAGTCAAAAGGATGTACCTCAGTCCAAGATGTGGACAAGTGCACCGTCGGGTCCCTCAGCACTAGCTCGTCGTCGTAGTGCTCTTGCTTCGGCACATAGCTGTCTATCCCAGACGGTATGAACAGATGAGGCTCTGGAAGC
This sequence comes from Rhododendron griersonianum, assembly GCA_018127125.1. NCBI lineage: Eukaryota > Viridiplantae > Streptophyta > Magnoliopsida > Ericales > Ericaceae > Rhododendron > Rhododendron griersonianum. The sequence goes on along the minus strand of CM030792.1, from coordinate 27,431,425 downwards.
ACGTACGTCTCCGCTATGAACGCAGCTCGGTTGGCCTTCAGCTTGGACTCGGCCAAGGTCACAGCTGACTCCTGTATCCACGCGGCCTCCTCCTGCTCTCTCTCAGCCGCCTCAGCCTCTCGTTCTAACTCTCCCTGGGCCCTCTCGGTCGCCTCATGCTCCCTCTCGACTGCCTCCTGCTCCCGTCTCAGCCTCTCCTCTTCGTCGGACCGGGCTATCTGCTGCAGCCGCTCTTCGCGGGCAGCCATCACCGCCGCCACTGCTGCAGGGTTCTCCCTTAGGAGACGAGTGAGTGAGGCCTCACCCACAAACTCCGCTAAGTCGCTACTCATGATGGGCTCGTGACCCGATGACCCCTCGGGAGGGATAAACTCAACCCGCTCCACGTGGGCTGCTCTCGATACCTCATCCTCTATCATTGGATCTTTTCCCCTTTCTGAACCCCTCGGAAGCATCCCCGATCCTTCACCACCGTCACCACCGCTACTGCCACTGCCACCGGTGCCACTCACACCGCCACCGGTCACTACTGAGCCTGCTACGCCGCTCGTTGGGTCCAACTGATGCACTTGTGGACCCCCTGTCTCAGCAGAAACCGGCGTACGCCCAAGGTCTACTGGCGCACGCCGACCGCAGTCGTCGCCCACCTCCACTGCATGGTTGCCATCACCGCCACCACTGCCTGAAACCATTGCACCAACGCTCGAGGAAGCCCCCGCGGTGGGTTGATCGTCGATTAGTGGCCTCACGGCCTCGGGCTCATCCGCCCTCAACCGATCACCACTGACGCCACCACCATTGTCGTTGCCACCGCCGGATTCCGCCATGGATGGTTTGGGATGTGTGGGTTTTGGAAGATAAGGGGATTAAGGAGATGGGGAGATTGGAGATTTGAGAAAGTTTGAGAGGGTTCGGAAGTTTGAAACCGAAGAATGGCGGAATCGTACGATGATCAGGAGTGTATAAGGCATTGGGCCGGATCTGGGCTCGGACCTATCAAATTTACTTGCGTACGCCCTCATTCGACTGGCGTACGCCGTTTCACTTTGGGCCTGAGGCCCAAATCATCTTCAGTATCAAAACCCGTTCTCAATAGAAGCTCATATAGTCCCGATCCATGTTGCCACTCATGGACAATTATTTCCCCTAAGTAGGGTCCAACGACGGTCCATCCGTCCAATTTCGAATCAACGACGATCCATCCGTCCAATTTCCAATCAACGACGGTCCATCCGTCCAATTTCGAATCAACGACGGTCCATCCGTCCAATTTCCAATCAACGACGGTCCATCCGTCCAATTTCGAATCAACGACGGTCCATCCGTCCAATTTCCAATCAACGACGGTCCATCCATCCAATTTCCAATCAATGACGGTCCATCCATCCAATTTCCAATCAACGACGGTCCATCCGTCCAATTATACGATCTACCCGTCCGTATAATAGAATCTTTCCCCAACGAAATCGATTCACCTGTAATGACTTATTCCTTAGGAGAGTTCGCCCATTATTATTCCCCCAGCTGGGTCAGCCGCCCAGACTGAGCTGTTAATCTATCCACATTCTGTTATCTCCAACAGCGGAGATCTATCCGTCCAGCCATTCTGACCGATCAGGTCCTTTAAATTTTGTGTTTCCATTTGACTCGTATGTTCTGCTCTGAACAGCCCGGAGAGGGTGCCTAGAAAACCTTTGACGTTACTTGCACCAAGTCAATGGTGCTCCAAGTGCCGTCAAAGGGGGGCTACTGTAGACACCCTATTCTGGATTGTGCAGATTAGTTTACTTACGATCATTGATTCCTCAATGATGAGTAAGGTCAAGAGCATCCTGAGTTCGTTGGTGCATTTTGAGCTTTGAGCGTCCCAAACTCATTCAAACCCTCTTCGAACTCCTTTCAAACCCTTCGAGCCAGAACCAAATGGCCACAACAAAACCCTACCTCTTTACGCTGGTTCTATGCTGGCGTGCGCCGGTAAACTGCCACGTGTCAGTCATCGACCGTTGACTCAGTTTCCATTGGCGCACGCCGGTAGAGAACTGACGCACGCCAGTTAAGCCCAGTCAAATCAACTTTATGCGATCACGTACACGAGACTTTTGTGCCACCCTGACGTCGGCTATAGTCTCCTGATGATTGCGTTCATCCAGAACCGTTCCCCCTCTCTCCTACAAGATCCATCAACTAGTCCCATGCATTTAATGCATGGGAGGCTCCCTCTCTTAACCAAACCAGCCAACTAAACCAGTCCAACCAGCTCTTTAACTAGTTACCACCTCCCTCTCTCCTCTATAAATACCCCCCTTGCATTTATTTGCAAGGGGTTAGTACCATTAAGAGATCCCAAACCTTGTTATTCCCCTTCTCTCTTGTTTCTCTTGCTCTTCTTTCATCCATTGAAAGAGTAAGCAAGGGAGCAATACTCCACAGTCCATAACACCCCTATGCTCACCACTCAAGCCTCAAGCTCAAGTTCAAGCCATCCATCGAGCTCTAGCAAAGGTATACCACCTTTGTTTCTGTTATCTGTTCTGACCCCTGAGGGGGGGCTGGCAGGGTCAAGGCTGGTAATCTATACCAGTCCTGGCCCTAAACCTGGCAAAGTTTCAAAGCCCGTGCATAGAGATAGGTGGCGCACTCCAGAAAACTTATGCCGTACTCCAGTCATGGCAGTACGTGCACCACTGGTGTGGGGATCACCGATCGTCTATTTTCTGCTTTCTTTTGTTATTTATCACCTTATTGCATGATAATAACCAGCCTACTATTTTCTGTATTTAGAGTTGTCCTTATCCATCTGTTATTCATGCTTAGTAAGGCCTCTGTGGTTCTTCTGGTCATGTTCCAGAGCCCAGATGATGCAAAGCCAAAGCACAGGACAAGAGACTAACTGGCGTACGGTAGTTAGTCCAAGGCCCAGTGGTTTGGCCCTTGCATGGAAGTCAGATCCAGGCCTTTTCTATTCCCCACACTGTTTATGGGGTGCTTTATGTCTTTCGTTTCTTTAGATCTAACTCCTGTTGTCTGTAACTTTATATTATTGCTTATATGAACTGCGTGGTTTGTCTTAGGTGTGTACTGGTCCTTCCAGAGCCCAGAGGGTTGAGAACAGAAGTTGTGAGTTTAGGCTTACTGGAGTACGCCGGTTGATGAATGGCGTGCGCAGGTCAGGTCCGCATGTGTTGGTTCTGCCAATGCATGCTGGCTCCCTCCTGCGCATAACACCTCACTGCCTGGCATACCTCAGTCTGTTTAAAATGCTCACAAGTGCTTGTTCTCAATCTATTTTTATCATTCCAATAGAGCAAGCAAACATTCATCGCATTTTTGTCACATTATAAACTTGTTATCGCCTTAATCCCCCTTTAACTGTTCCCCCGCCCTAACTGGCTAAAAGATGATCAATGAGAGAAAAATGCAAATGTTTTACAAAATGCCTGAGTAGAGACCGATCTCCGGATTGGGCGAGAGGGGTGCCATAAAACCCTTCCCCTCTCGTAACCTGGTTCCCGAACCTCAGATATCGAAGGTGACGACGGTCCAGTCTACGCCTTTTCAAAAATCAAACAACGTAGCAAACGTTTTTCAAGTTCGGTTCCTTGGGTACTATTCGCGAAACCCGAGTGGCGACTCTGAATTGTAAGCGTTTCGCTGCGCTTTCCGAAAGGGCGCACCCGTTTTATATGCAAAAATAAAATTTTTGGGGCGTGTGCCCACAAGTGTGAAATTAGGTCTGCGTGTACCTAAGTTGTGGTCTGCGTGTACCACTGAGTTTCAAGTCTGCATGTACCAGAGGAATTGTTGTAAAGGGGTGTTGGCTCCAGTGAAATCCAACCCAGTTGTAAGTTCTGAGAACGTAGTTGATACTGGTGATTGTTCAAGGGAAACAATCACTGAAGAGTGGACTAAGCAATTAGCCGAACCACTATAAAAATCCTCTGTCTCATCTCGTATTTATCTTTAGTTCTTTCATTATTTTGATTATCCGTTTGATTTGCTAATCAAGCTTCTTGGAAAAGAAAAATTGTCTTATTACAGGAATCAAACCTATTCACCCCCCTCTAGGTTGTTTTATCAAGTATATTGATAGATAGATAAATAGATAGATTGATATTTACACTCCCTTTTTTGTTATCCATACTTCCTTTTTTGTCTTTTAGCAAAAAAAAAATACATATACTTTCAACATTAAAAAAAAAAAAAGAGGTGTGGATAACGAAAAAGAGAGTGTGAATATCAATTTCCTTTTACTATGGTGATTTCTAAACTCTTGATTATAAATGCTTCATATTTTTACATGTACGTATATGCATATTTACCCTATCCATCATAATTTGTTGAACCCAAAAAAAAAATATTCATAATTTTGTTGAACCAAAAACAAAAAGTCATGTAGTTTTCTTTAATTGAGTCAACAGATGCTATAGTATAGCTTTGAAAATATAATTGAGAGTTCATCTCACAGTTCAATATCCTAAGTAATTATTGTAAACGAAGTTTTCAAAATTATCAAGCAAATAATATAAGGAAAAATATAGAATTTTTTAAGTATTCAAACTAGTGGAAATAGACAACAGATCGAGGGAGTAGAAACTTATCCTTTGATTTGTTGCAAAAGTTTATCAAGAATTGATGTATTGAAGAACCATTTCGCAAATTCGTTGATAAACATGTGTATGTATATATTACTCCCTCCGTCCCATAAAGTTTGGCACTTTCACTATTTCAACCTTATGAAAAAATTAACTATATCTTTTAACCCATAATGTTTTTTATAAGCAATATGGATCTTATTTGATAGAGTTTAATTTGTTCTATTAAACAAAGTTCAAAAAATCGTCTAAAATATTATGGATTAAAAGATATATGCAATTTAAAAATGGCACGCATTCCTGAAAATGCCAAACATTATTGGACGGAGGGAGTAATAGATAAAAGTTCTCTAACAAAGATGTTGTACTTCTCTCTCAGTAGATGGCATTTATACGGCCTACTTCAATGATCAAAATTATCACAATTTTTAGCACGTTGAGAAATTTATCTAGCAAAAATCATGTTTATTTATTTCAGTAAATACATGATAGCAGAGGATTTATTTCAAGACAAATGAGTTTCAATTTGGTGCGCCAATATGCCTTTTTCCAAGAAAAATACAATCTCAAGTTATATTGTTCAAAATTCAATTGGTTTGATTTTCAAACTGATTAATTAATATTATCGACAAGTTCTAAGAAATCAACGATTTCAAGCATTAAAGTGAAATGAAAAAAGACTCGCAAAGCCCTCGAGATCGTCCAATCGCACTAAAGAAGATCCTCTCCTTTGCCCTCACTAGTGCCAGGAGGAATTTTCTATAATGGTAACGTGACATATTGATGTAGTGTCACTGTCACCGATTGATTCATCTTCGGTTGTGCATGTCTGAGGCGGAGCCCAAGGCCAAGCTGGCAGATCACCTAGAACTAGCAGCTCAACCTTGGATCCCGCTTCTCGAACACACGCAACCTAATATGCGTGAATATATAAGTAACACCGCGTTAGTGCGCCACGCGGTATTGCCATTTCCCAAAATCTTTTCTCCACTACTTCTATAAGCTGGTGCTTAGTGCTTGTGCTTTCACAAGTAAAACCCACCTGCAAATCTCTCTCTCATCCACTCCTCAACATTTCTCATCCGAAACATCAGTCATTTTTTTTGGAAAATGATATTCGCACTCCAAAAATTGAAATTGATGAAGGCACTCCAAAAAATAAATGAAAGTGGCTTTGAAATTACACTAGTTTTGGAGTGTCTGCATCAATTTTTGGAGAGCCAATTGTTGGGAAACGATTCCCAGAAACCAGTAATGACGCGTACAGATTAGACAATAAGAAAACCGCAAAACCCTACAAGACGGAATTAGGGTTTTACCTCAACTCCCTGCGAACACGAACGCTAGTTGAACTTGTTATAGCACGTCTTGCTATAAGCCACGTATACTGCTCGACTGCACCTTACGATCTTCTATCGTATTCCCTGCACGCCTAGAACACGAACCGAGTGTGGACTCTTTCGTGGTCTGTTTACCCTCTCTAGATCTGCCTCTATTTTGTGAATAATAGAAACATCTAAAAACGACCTAGAGAGCATAACGTGTATATATATGGTTACGATAGGGACCTAAGGAGTAATAAGTCAGGGCTTCATGTGTAAATAAGAAACCCTAATCCCACCAGGATTCTATTTCTTATTTCACTAATTATAATTCACCCCACTACAGAATTATAATTGCACTCCCGTCTTTATCTCAATTATATTACGAGCTCCATGATATTAAATACTTATTTATCTCCCCACGTTAAGATTACAGATACCCGTTGATTAAAATAAATTACTAACAATCTCCCACTTAATCAACATCTTAACCTTGAGACTATCCGCTTAACTTATTCGACATGTCGGATACAAAATCCACCTGCAGGTTTGACATATTCGAAACTTATAAGCTTACTCAAGGGGGTATCATCAATCCCTACTGGGACGTGGATTCCATCAATAATTAATAGCTGTCATATACATAATGTTGCGACCCAACTCACCGAAACTATTGACCGTATAAAAGATCTCACCCTTTAATGAATCAAAATCAACATCATTAAATATATACCTCTAATAATTATCTTTGGATTAAGAGCATAAGCTTTCATAATAACCATGAGGTTCCAATTGTCTTATAAAGTTAGTACAAAGACAATTACCTCAATGCGGTCCCGTTCAATACACACAAAGTGTACTAGCACAATGAGTTAGAATTAGACCGTTCCCTGTAGTCAAGATAGACCTACTAAACATTGTACTACAGTCCTACCGATGGTGTGTCCAGTTCCATCTAAGACTATGAACTATCTCTTATATTCCACAAGAACTGATGATCCAATCTTCTGTGCGTAAGCCGTACTCTACACACTGGATTATCTACTATGTAGAATAAAAGACACACATGCACAACATACAAAAATATTATGCAAATATTGCCCATAAAAGATTCTCATCAAAAAAGGATAAACTTGATTAATAATTAAATATTAATCCATCATATAAAAACATAATTTTTACATAACCTCCTAACAAACTCCCACTAAGACTTAAAGTCATGCTGCCACGCATCTCACTCATATTCCCTCTACGTGACTATCAAAAGTCTTAGCCTGTAAGCTGTACGTAAAAGAATCTGCTAGGTTGTCTACCGATGCAATTTTGGTCACAGCTACATCACCTCTCTGAACGATCTCTCGAATCAGGTGATACTTACACTCGATGTGTTTACCCTTCTTGTGAGTCCTTGACTCCTTCGAATTAGCAACTGCACCGCTATTGTCACAATAGAGTGTAATGGCTGATTGCACTGAAGGGACCACTTCCATATCCAACAAGAAGTTTCTGAGCCAAACAGCCTCCTTGGCTGCTTCAGAAGCTGCCACATACTCAGCCTCCATGGTAGAATCAGCAATGCAAGATTGCTTGATACTCCTCCAACTTATGGCTCCACCTCCCAAGGTAAACACATATACCGAGGTAGACTTTCTGGAATTCCTATTTGACATAAAGTCTGAGTCTGTGTACCCATAAGGTACCAGACTATCTGATTGGAACACCAACATATGATCTTTAGTTCTTTTCAGATATTTGAGTATATGTTTCACTTCAGTCCAATGTTCTTGTCCTGGATTAGACTGAAATCTGCTAACCATGCCAACGGCAAAGCAAATATCAGGTCTAGTACACAACATAGCATACATAAGGCTTCCTACTGCCGAGGCATGAGGAACTGCCTTCATCTCCTCAGGTGTCTTAGGACACTGATCCTTGGATAGGTTGATTCCATGTCTAAAAGGGAGGATGCAATACCCCTAATCTTTAATTAAGTTTTAAGTTAATTATGTGAGTTATTGGGCTTAATTTGCTAGCTTAGTGAAATTGGAGCATAAGTTAGAATATGACACACACACACTCAATAATTTTTCCTAAGCCGAGTAAGACAAAACAGGGAAGGTTCTACGTTCTTCCTTTCTCTTGTTCATATCAGAAACGTAGAGAGAGAGAGAGAGAGAGAGAGAGAGCGACTAAGAGAAGAAGAAGGAAGAGAAGAAAAATTAGGGGAAATCTTGTCTAGGCTTGAAATTGAAGATTTAACTCGGTAATTCTTACATCTCTTACCTGAATTCATGTTTTGTATGTTGAATCCCATGTTTTAGTAGTTGAATTTCATGTTTAGTGGATGAATTTTATATATATTGGGTGAACTTGGGTTTGGGGAGGAGCACCACTTGAATCTCTTGAATTAATGAGTTTAAAGCTTGTTTTGATGCATAAATTTGATGTTCTTGGAATGGCTCTTCTATATCTATGAGTTTGAACTTGATTAGTGAGGTTTTGGTGTGAATTAGAACTGTTTTGGAAGGGTTTCGGAGCTGTAAATCACAGGAAGAAGAAGATGAAATTTCTGGGAAAAATCTGCCGGTTTGAGGAACCTTGAATCTGTCCTGTTTTTGGGGAATTTTTTTGAGGCAGTTCCTGAGCTCCGAAAATTACGAGATTTTTATAGAGAGTTCCTCTATGAGTCTATTGTCTATGGTAAAAATTTCGGAATCAGATTTGAAGTATTAAATTCTGTAGAAATTCGTAACTTAGAAGCACGCAATTTCGGACTGTGCTGACTGCACAGACACGTGTTACGGAAACGGTCATATTTTTTAGCTCGAGCGATGAAATTGCGATCCGATTTCTGATTTTGAAACTAGATTCATAGACCTTAAAAAGTATGTAGAGCTTGTGCGTTAGTTATTCTTGTGCAAAGTCAGTTTTTGCGTTGAAGTTTATGGAACTGCTGATTCTGTGATTGTTTTCTTGAGACTAGTTATCTAACTTCTTTAAATCGTTCTTAAATGTATTTAGGACCTCATTTAGGTATATTTAACCATGTTTAACAGTTCCTAATCATGTTTTTATTGCCTAATTGTTTTAGGAGGTTCGGGTGGTTCGTAGAGCTGAGGTGAGTGATTAATACCTAAACACATGGTTTTGAACTTGTTTTCTTTATCGAGCTTATTTGAACATGTTTTATAAATTGTGTACTCCATGGATAACAGTGGAAGGTGGACCTATTTGTGAAATATTTGCGAATCTATTTAATGGCATTCCCAACGTCCGGTCTTGCTAGGGGACGGCTTAATGGCTAGCAAGGGTGTTTGAGGTTGGTGTGTGTTTTGGGATAACGCATAGACGTCTGGCTTATCCACTTCCGGGGACGCCCGGTAGCTTTCGAATTTTGAATAGCGGAATGTGCATTATATTTGGCTTATGGATTTTAGTTCTTTGTTTTGAAATATTATCAAAATTATTTTGCGTTGTCCATGGAAGGCATGTGAGTTAAGTATTAATCATTCGCACGAGCTTTGGCTTATGGACTTTCTTCTCCACCTTTCAGGAAGTGACGCGTAGCGCGGTGGCGTGTTTACTTTTGGGATGTGCTGAATTTTTGGAAACTTGTGGAAATGAAGTTATGCTTGTAGACACTTCGCTTGTATATGGTTTGTCTGCTTTTGAGGTTATATGTAAGCACAGCTCTGGGAGGTTTACCCTTTTGGTTTGTAAATCTATGTAAAACTTTGGTTTGTTATCAATAAAAGTTGACTTTTGCTTCCGCTGTTATGTTTAGCCCCTTTTGATTATCACTTGCTTAGATGATATTTGATTTGTGATTTGGCATTAGTGAGAAATCACTGGCATTTGTCATGATTAAGACCTCAAGGGGCGGGTCAGGGTCGTGACAGAGGAACCCTTTCTTGGAATCATGTATGCTAAAACATGCAAGAATCTCATCGATATAAATAGCTTGTGATAAACCCAACATCCTATTCTTGCAATCTCGCATAAGATTAATCCTAAGGATGTGATCGGCTTCTCCCAAGTCCTATTCGAATTGGCCGGATAACCACACTTTCACTGAAGACAATACTCCCACATCGTTTCTGATGAGCAGGATATCATCGACATATAGTACTAAAAACACCACCACTTTTCTGTTGCGCTTCTTATACACACATGAATCATTCAGACATTGATCAAAATCAAAAGACTTGATTGCTTGATCAAAACAAATGTTCCACGATGTAGATGTCTCCTTAAGCCCATAAATAGACTTCTTAAGCTTGCACAACATGTGCTCTTGACCTTTCGCTATGAATCCATCTGGTTGCACCATATAGATACATTCATCCAGATTTCCATTAAGGAACGCAGTCTTGACATCCATTTGCCAAATCTCATAATCGAGATGAACCGCAATGGACAAGAGATTCCGGATGGACTTAAGCATGGCTACTGGCGAAAAAGTTTCCTCATAATCGATCCCTTCTTTCTGAGTATACCCTTTCGCAACAAGCCTAGCTCTGAAGGTATGCACCTTCCCGTCTGTCCCTCTCTTCTTCTTATAGATCCACTTGCATTCAATGGGTTTAATCCCTCCAAGTGGTTCTATAAGATCCTAGACCTGATTAGAGTACATAGACTTCATCTCTGATTTAATAGCCTTTTGCCAAAAGTTTACATCTTTATCTTGAAGTGCCTCATCGTAGTTACAGGGTTCGACATGTTGATCATCAGGGATCATTTCAAAAGACTCTCCCAACAACGTATACCGACTGGGTGAAACAATAACCCTCCCACTACGACAAGGTACCGGTATGTCAATAGGTGCCTCTACAGATGTCTCTTGTGGTGTTTCCTCCTGCACTATTGGTGGTAAATAAGTTTGTGTCGGTATCTCTACTCTCAATTCCTCTAGAACAATTTTACTTTTGGGCTTGTGGTCTATCACATAGTCCTCTTCTAAGAACCGGACATTAGTGCTAACAATGACCTTCTTATCCGTAGGACTATAAAACAGTCCATCTTTCGTTCCTCTAGGGTACCCCACAAACAAGCAAACTTCTGTCCTCGATTCCAATTTATCTGCTTTCCCATTCAGCACATGTGCTGGACTACCCCAAATCCAAACATGCTGCAGACTAGGTTTGCGCCCAGTCCATAGTTCTGTGGGTGTAGATGGTACTGACTTAGATGGTACCAAGTTTAGAATATATGCTGTTGTTTCTAGTGCATGTCCCTAAAACGAAATTGGTAAAATCTGAATAACTCATCATTGATCTTACCATCCATAAGAGTCTTATTCTTTCTCTCTGCTACACCATTTTGTTGTCGCATACCTGGAGCTGACAACTGGGATGTAATCCCTTCAGCTGACAAGTAGTCCCTAAACTCTCCCAAGAGGTATTCTCCACCACGATCAGATCGCAGTGTCATGAGACATTTACCCAAACGCTTTTCCGTTTCCGCCCTATACTCCCTGAATTTCTCAAAGCATTCGGACTTACGGCGCATCAAATAATTGTATCCATACCTTGAGTAATCGTCAATAAAAGTGACAAAGTACTCAAAATCACCTCTAGCTTGGACATTCATAGGCCCACACAAATCAAAATGAACCAATTCCAACGGCTCTTTGGCTCTATATCCTTTTGCTAAAAAAGGCATTTTGGTCATCTTAACTTCTAATGAACCTAAAGGTCCATCTCTAACCAGTCTAGAAATCCTATTCAGATTAATATGACCAAATCGTAAGTGCCAAAGATACGTTTGGTTCAATTTAGAAAGCTCTTTTCTCTTACATGGTAAATTATTAGTGTTATTCAATTCATGCAGTTGCATTATAGGAAACATAGGATTAATAATGTAGAGATCATCCACCAATGAACCAGAACAGATAAAACGCTTATTTAACTTAATAACCACAGAGTTACTAAAAAAACCAAATATCCGTCTTTTATTAACTTAGAAACTGAAACCAAGTTTCTTCTAATAGTAGGAACATAAAGACAATCTCTCAAAATTAAACTCCTATTACTACTAAAATTTAAAAAAATATTTCCTACTGCAACTGCTGCCACTCTCGTAGCATTTCCCATATGTAGATAAATCTCCCCATCACTGAGTCTTCTGGTTTCCTAGAACCCATGCAACAAATTGTAAACATGATTAGTGGCTCCCATATCTACACACCAGGTACTGGTAGATAACACCACTAAACGTCATTCAACAACTAGTGAAAAAGATTTATCCAGATTGTTCACTGTATTGAGATAGAATGGACATTCCTACTTCCAGTGTTCTTTTTGCTTGCAGTGAAAACACTTGCCCGCAGGCTTTTTCACTCCACCTTGAGGCGCATGAAATGCCTCCACAACCTTTTTCTGAGACTAGTTCTGCTTCTTCTTGCCTTTTAGCTTAGAAGTAGAAGCCTTCTCTGCCACTAACACTGATGGTGGTTTCTTTACAACCAAAAGACCCTCAGCTGCTTGGAGTTCCTTAAGAAGTTTCGCCAAAAATAAATGCATTTTGTTCATATAATAGTTCATGCGAAATTACTTAAAACTCTCAGACTGCAGTGAGTTAAGAATGAAATTGATCTGGGTTTCCCCATCAATTTCAGCTCCAAGGATCTCTAGTTCATTCAGAAGAGCTATCATCTTCAGAACATGATCCCTAATCAGGGTCCCTTCAACATGGGTGATATTCACCAATTTTTATAAAATTTTGCTTCATGTTATGTGGCATTCTCATCAGGTCTAGGAGGGCATATCTCATACAACACAAATTTGTGCCACTCAGCAGTTAACACAATATCCAAATTTCTTTTCCAGTCAATATAATTCGATCCAGTAAGTTTATTTCCTTTGAGAATAATTGCACGTGGATTGAAAAAAACCCATTTTTGAATATGAGAATCACATAACAACAATTATGAAGGACAATAAAACCTTGAATTTCATTTTAATATTGGATCCCTCAACCACGTGTTAAAAGAAAAACATTGGCAACCCTACACACCGTGAATAGCATGCCTCGATGGGAAGGTCGTCTACTCTTCATCATTCGTGTAGATAGGCACAACCTTTTAATTTTACAATCTAGACACTATACCATGCCAAGCAAAATTAAATAGCCAATATAGCTTCGGTCCTATAAATAATAATAGTGACTCAGATGGTGAGAATACTATTATTTACAGCTAAGTGTATACCATTACCTAGCCCCATGACCCATTGTTCTATTATGAACCACCTCAGATGGAGAAGTGACACACACAACAATTATCTTAGAACTATTCCTTTAGGAAGTTTGTACCGATGATGCCACAATTAATTTTGTCCGATAGGGAAGAAGGTTCTGAAACCAACACACAAAATTAATTATATTACCTACGAACTAGCAATGGAGACCGTGGGATTTATAAAAATAAACTCCCTCTCCCACTTAGTTATTTTAAAAAAAATTTTGTGAGGGTTATCAAAATTTTCGAGTTTACAAAAAATCGTGATCTAGGTCAAAGGCCAAATATTACCATGTTGTCCCAATATGGTAAACTATCACATATGGAAACAATATGAAAACACAAATAATAAGGAAACACAAGATAAAAAATCCAGCTATTACGGTCAAAGATGCAATTCTTGAGCAATAAGGAATCCTTCCAAACTTGAAATCCTTAAGCAATAAGGAGTCCTTCCAAACTTGAAATCCTTAAGCAATCCTTCCAACCTTGAAATCCTTCAGCTATACTTGTGTGGAAGATTTAGATACTTTGAATCAATCAAGGAAACCAAAATCCAACCGTGCTTAGGCAAGAAAATTCGGATTTGATATATTCCCGCGTAAACTGCACAGCCTTCAGTATTTTGGCCATATCTTCCTCATCCGACCTCCAATTGAAGTGATTCAAATTGGGTTGGATTCGAAATTCAATTATCTACAACTTTTGTGAAGAACAGATTTTCTAAATCTAACGTTTACTGGGTCGAAATAGCCCTGCAATCAGACCGAATCTGGAAAAAAACTGTTGCGAGCCAAATAACTTGTATCTTCTGTACCTCCCTTCTTCGATCTCCGAATAACCATCGAATGCTATTACGATTGAAGAAACATACATATATCGATCTTATGCCTCCATTGGAGTACACATGCTACGTTAATTATTACAACCACAAAAAATAATCATGGCACCCAATAAATAACACATGCTACGTTAATTATTACAACCACGAAAAATAATCGTGGTACCCAATAAATAACAATAACCACACAAAAATTATGTGGGATCCAATCACACAAAATCAACAAAAAATCATGTGACCATAATAGCTGGGTAAGAACGTTGCAAAACAAGGGTTAGCACAGTTCTACGTTCTACCCTCTATAACCTACGGACAACATGGCCTGTTTAATCCATACGCGTGATTAAAGTCTGCTCTGATACCACTGTTGGGAAACGATTCCCAGAAACCAGTAATGACGCGTACAGATTAGACAATAAGAAAACCGCAAAACCCTACAAGGCGGAATTAGGGTTTACCTCAACTCCCTGCGAACACGAACGCTGGTTGAACTTGTTATAGCACGTCTTGCTATAAGCCACGTATACTGCTCGACTGCACCTTACGATCTTCTATCGTATTCCCTGCACGCCTAGAACACGAACCGAGTGTGGACTCTTTCGTGGTCTGTTTACCCTCTCTAGATCTGCCTCTATTTTGTGAATAATAGAAACGTCTAAAAACGACCTAGAGAGCATAACGTGTATATATAGAGCTACGATAGGGACCTAAGGAGTAATAAGTCAGGGCTCCCAGTGTAAATAAGAAACCCTGATCCCACCAGGATTCTATTTCTTATTTCACTAATTATAATTCACCAAATAACAGAATTATAATTGTACTCATGTATTTATCTCAATTATATTACGAGCTCCATGATATTAAATACTTATTTATCTCCCCACGTTAAGATTACAGTTACCCTTTGATTAAAATAAATTACTAACACCAATATCATTTACCTTCTCTCTTTTTTGGTGCCAAATGTCTTCTCATGTCTAATGTCACAGCCATCTTCCTCTACCATTGTCAGTTTCAGGCAATTAACTGTTTCTGAGTGCTGACTTAATTAACCACCCCCCACCCACCCCTTCTCTCTCTACCTCTCCAAGCTCCTGATGTTCACAAGCCTTGTTTCTATAATTCCTAGGAGTTTCTATATTTCGACAATGCTAGGCTAGCTATGCCTACGCATGTGTTATACATGATCATATATATACACATCTACTGTGTTGCTTCAAATTTCCAAAGGAATGGACATTTTCCCAAGATAAACTCCTAGGAATTCAAAATCTGTCGGAACCCTTTTAATCCCAACTATTTTAGCCCTCTAATTCTCCCCCTTGTCCTGTTCCCTTCTCTTTTGGACTCCAAACCGTAGACACAAATTATCAAGAAACAGATAGGCAACAAATAGATAGTGAAAGGGTAGAAATGGAAATTTCAAGCCAAGAAGGGGAAATCCCAATTCCAATCAACTCCCCGGCCGGCAAAGGATGAGGGGAAGAGGTGGAGCAAGGGGCGGCAGCCCCACCCCGGGAGAAACCCTAACTGAAGAAGTAGAGAGAGAAAGGAGAGAGAGCTCCTAGAGAGAGAAAGGAGAGAGATTCGACCAATTATATACATTCCAATCAACTCATCATATATATGAGCATGGGCATATGATTCATCATGATCCTGCACCCCAAAATCACATTATATCCACTTCTGCGCCTCAAATGCCTTCCAATGGCCCTACACCAACAAATTTGGAGGGTCGTATGCCCTGCAAAAAAGGGGTGAAATATAGGGTCCTAGCCCTTTTTTTTAAGGAATTTAAAGGCTCCGTTCCAGAAACGGAATAAGAACTTATTTTTTGTTCAATAATAAGGCTTGTTCCACAAAAATAAGAAGAAGGTACTTATTTTTTCAAAATTTATATAGGTACCAATGGGCGCCGGGGAGGGAAATCGTACCGACGGCCACGCCGGGCCGTCTGTGGCCACCTGACGGTCAATCCGAGCCGTCCAAAAACTCTATTAAAAAAAAATCGAGGGGGCTAACGTGGGAATCAACGGCATCCGAGGTGTGTAGGGTGCTCCGATCAAGCACCCTACACACCTCGGATGCCGTTGAATCCCGCGAAAGCCCCCTCGATTTTTTTTTATAGAATTTTTGGACGGCTCGTATCGGCCGTCCGGTGGCCGGAAACGGCCCGGCGCGGCCGTCGGTACGATTTTCCTCCCCAGCCGATCTCGGTAGTCATAGCAAACTCCTTTTTTAAGAAGCTAAAAAATCATGTGCTTGCGCAAATAATTTTCTTATCAATATGGATCTTATTTGATAGATCTCATTGAGATCTTTAATACGGTACAAAAAATATATTTTTTTTTTCATTTACATTATTTTTGAGTTTGAAAATGTGAAAGAAACTTTTTATTTGGATTTTGTGGAATGACCCTTCTTATTTTTGAAATAGAAGTTTCAAAATTAAGTACTTATAAAATAAGAAGGTTTCCGAAACGGAGTTAGTGGGCTATTGACTTATTTGAAAAGGATCCTAAGGACTATGAAATTGAAAATAGGAACCGGCCAGCATTTGCTCATGAAATTCTAGATGAAAATCCGGACGAAAGCCAAAGTGGGCCTTATCATGATGCCTATCAAGTTCCAGCAACCCAAGAGCCAAGAGGGAGAGAGAGCAGTTCATGCATTCCCATCTCACTTTTCCGGCAATCAGAATAGTATGATTATCCAGGAAAATCACAGGTCAAAATCAAATCATTACTGTTAGGCTTTGTTGGAGAGAACAAAAAGAAAAATGATTGTGACACTCCAGTTTTAGTCACTGGCACTCCACTTTGCGTCTTAATCAATGTGAGATTACAAAACAAGAAGTGGAGTGCCACTGGGCAAAAGTGGAGTGTCAAAATCACATCTCAAAAAAAATGACGACCAACTAAATATTATTATTAGTAATAATAAAGTGATTAATTTTGGTACTCCACTTTTTGATAACCACACTCCAATATTTATCTTTTAGTGTTCAAAATACAAGAAGTGGAGTGCCACTGGACAAAAGTGGAGTGTCAAAATCACATCTCAAAAAGAATGACGACCAACTAAATATTATTATTACTCCCTTCGTCCATTTTTAAGTGTCCTGCTTCGTAACTCCAACTTATTAAAAAGACATCATCACTACACCTTTCACATCAATTTTTTCCTCCACTTTCCCTACTTACCCATCATCATTACACTTTTACTCATTTACTTTTTAAAATGGAATTACTTTTAGGAGCAAAATAGATAATGCACCAACTTTTACCCTCTAACTTTACAAAATAAACATTTATTAAGGGACAGTCCAAAATGAAATACTTGACTGTAAATAAGAGACGGAGGAGGGAGTAGTAATAATAAAGTGATTAATTTTGGTACTCCACTTTTTGATAACCACACTCCAATATTCATCTTTTAGTGTTCAAAATACACACGACAAGAACACTAAAAGACAAATATTGGAATGTGGTTATCAAAAAGTGGAGTACCAAAGTCATTGCTCAAGTTATTTTGAGAAACATCTACTCCATTTAATTATGTCCCTTTGTAATTTTTCTACAAAATCATTGATAGCCCTAATTCTCCACTCCTGCCCCGAAATTTTGAGGGCCAACCCTGGTCGCCTAAGGAGAATTGCTGATGCTCACGAATGACGAATGGGATACCAAGAGAAAACAAAACAACAGACTTAATAATCTCACAATTCGATGGCATGATTAATCTGCAAATATCGATTACCATACTATTTGGAAAATGAAGAAAATATTCCATCTTATATAACCATCATAGTCCAAATTACATTTGCACGAATAGCCCTTTGTATCGAGGGGAAAGGAGTCTGGAATCTCACAGCTGCACCTTTTTTTTTTAATCAAGAAACCTGCACCTCGTGATCCAAAAGAGTGACCACCAAAGAATGAACAAATAGAAAAGCTTTCCCGTTCTACTCCAACTGGGAAATGACATTTGGGGTGGGATCCAGTGCTTACAAAATACAAGTTGACATTACCAAGGAGGGTCCTTCCGCAAAGAAGCACATTAGTTCTAAACAATAGGCTACGGTGATCTCAATGAATCCTGCCGCCTGAGAGGAATGCCTTCCTGTCCAAAACCATCCTCTTCATCAGTGTGCTTGGAGAGTCGCATGGATCCTGGAGACAAAAGATAAACCTGCATGTTATTTAAAAATGGAAATTCATCCTTAGGTTCAGAAAGCCAATGATATTTAGATTTAGGCTCAGTCTGTATCTCAAAATTGTAAATATAATAGAAAACTGGTCATTCACAGTTTCTCAAAGCCCAGCATCACAAACTTGTGGCCAACATCTAAGAAACTCGGACACACTCCAAATATGTCTCAGCATGCCCAAGTCGCGCCAAATATGTGGCCTGATATATTTTTGATAGTCAGACATGTTCAGGGCACGCTACGTCACATTGGGACACGTTGGGAACACTCTAGCATATTAGAATTCAACTTTCAAAAGTTGGGACAAGGTCAAAAGTACCATGACCAAATCTTGAATACTTATTCTTATTGTTGTTTTTATATCTTCACTGTTTTTATCCCTAATTTTTAGCCCTGATTTGATAAAACTGATACTATTGTTTTAGTAAAACCTTTATAGAATCCTACCATTCATCTACTTTTCATAATCAAGGTGTCCCCAAGATCATCTGCATCCTAACTTTTTGGACCTGACATCCTGGTGTCCACGTTGGTTCAGGTCTTTATTCATGCTTCTTAGGATAGCATACAAGAAAAGACAAACCAACCTACCATCAGCCATGTCCTTTGTTTTGTGAAGAAGGAAGGTTCCCGACAGGATTGTCACAAAGCCGCACATCTCTGTTACAATCTGAGTTGGATTCTGCCTGTCCCAGTCCTACATACACTCAAACTTGAAATCTCGCGCACAGATAAATGTATGTTGATAGCCATTGGATGAAAACTAGCAACGAAGTAGAAAATATATCAAGTTGCCAAGACAAAGTTCTTTCCAAACTTTCTTCCCTTAAGTTTTTCCTCTTTTTCCTCCTAGCGTGTTAGCGTGTCCTAAAACCATTTCATACCCATCCAAGAAACGTTTTATGACATTCTTTCCATGTGATCTAACTAAGAATTTGCATTAAGATACATAGCCAAGTCCATTCGTTAGGAAATAGGGCTAAATCAACCTCTGATCAGATATTCAACAGAAGAAAACTCACTCGTGGTAACCCTTAACGAATGATTCAGACTTTCCTACTTGCACCAATATTAGCACTACAAACATAGTTTCTTGTTTCCGCCTCCCCAATGTTGCATATCTGCTATTTATAAATGGATAAATTTCACTTACCTCCCCTGAGGTGTCTGACAATGAAAGACACCTCCCCTCACGTTTCTGAAATTGCACTTACCTCCCCTGTCAGACTTGTCGGCTAACAGACGTTAACGGAGCGCATGAATGTACAATTTTGCTCTTTTATTGACCTCCCCTAAGGTTACTTCATTTTATGTCTAATTTTTTGTGAAAACAAACTTAAAAGTTATAATTTTTTGCATTTTTTTTAAAGATTTAAATTTCTAGTTTTAGATTCCTAGTTTTTGTTGCTTTATAAATTAAATTGAATTTTATTAGAACATCCTAGTCATAAATATCATTATCGGGAAAAAAATATGGGTAAATCACGTAGAGGTAAAGTCTTTTTCTGAAAAATAGGAGAGTAGGGAAAAAAAATATGGGTAAACCGGCCTCGATTAGCAACTAGATTCTTTATACCATAGAATTTTTTAAAACCATGAACTTTTCAATCTTTTAATCACAAATGTCTAAGAAGATCCAAAAGTTCGGAAAAAAATCGGTTTGAGAAAAAAGATGGTCTGGCTAAGAAACTATGTTAAGAATTTTAGCCAAAATATATATCTTTTTACTCCAACCGATTTTTTCCCGAACTTTTGGATGACATATAACCTAAACTTAAAGCCATGTATTTTAGAAATTTTTGTTATTCTTTGCAAAAACAATAAAAATTGAAGCTTCATGAAAATGGAAAGAAACTGTAATTTCTTTGTAGTTAAGCCTACATATGCATTTATCTTCAAATAAATTCAAAAGTTTTTTCAATCTACGTAAAAAAATACTTATACATGTATATATTTAAAACCAAATGTATATATGTCATCTAAAAGTTCGAACAAGAAATCAGTTGGAGAAAAAAGATGTTTTGGCTAAAACTTTTAACATAAATTTTTTGGTATAAAGATGCAAGGTGTAGGGTTGGGAAATAAAGTTTACTTTAATTTAAAGTCATATTTTTTAGAAATTTTGGTTATTCTATGCACACACAACAAAAACTTTTGAAGTTTCATGATAAAGGAAAGAAATTGTAACTCCTTCGTATTTATGCCTACATATGCATTTGACTTCAAAAAAAGTCAAAAGTTGTTTCAAATTTCGTAAAAGAAATATGGAAAGAAACTGTAATTCCTTTGTATTTATGCCTACATATGCATTTGACTACAAAAAATCAAAAGCTTTTTCAAGTTTTGTAAATAAAAAAAAAAAGCTTATACATGTATATTTAAAATCAAGGGCAAATTACAAAGGCCTCCCCTAAGGTTTCTGACTACTACAGATTCCCCCCTCACGTTTTAGAAATTACACTGTCCTCCCTTGTCAACATTTTTCCACTGACGGAATGGATAGAAAGTGGTCAATGACATATTTACCCCTCTATATTAATCCCCACACGTTGGTTGCTAGTGGAGCATTCTTCTTTTGCGCTGCTACCCCCACCGCACCAATTCAACGCTCATGCAAAATGGTGCCATTGTAACACAAGTTGGTCCTTTTTGGTGCCCAATAAATGGGCATGATGATTGATAAGTTTGTGGGACCTATTTCGGGTCCAAAAAAATAATTCAAACTGCAAGTTATTCTTAAAATATTTTTATATGGGTTCTTGTAAAAACTTATCTCAATCCGATATTCGTAAGGACTTTTTCACCATTCGCAGGGGCCTACGAATTTTGAAAAAGTCATTACTGATTGAAATCAGCTGATTTTTTTTCCAGAAACCAATGAAAAGTATTTTAAAACTAATGAGCAGTTTGAATCATTTTTGCGAGACCCGAAATGGGTCCAATAAAAATAATCAATCAATAATCTATAAACAGTCGCACAATCATAGATAAACGATTTATAACGATAAAAAATAGATTACGGATTTATTGATAATTTGTGGGGCCCATTTCGGGTCCCAAAAAATTGATTCAAACTACAAGTTATTCTTAAAATATGTTTTTATAGGTTCTTTTAAAAAATTAGCTCAATCCGATATTCGTAAGGGCTTTTTCAACATTCGTACTTGCGATTTGAATCATTTTTTTAGACTCTAATGAGCCCCACAAAATCATCAATCATCATGCCCCACATGGGATCTCCCTCCACTTGGTTTTAGGGCAATTTGGTCTCATAATTGTTACTTTTACTCATAATGTTCACAGACATAACAGCTCTTTAACGGCTAGGAGGTTTGTGATGTACGGTTGTAAACCACAAGGGAGGACAGTGTAATTTCTAAAACGTGGGGGGAATTTGTAGTAGTGAGAAACCTCAAGGGAGATTTTTGTAATTTGCCCTAAAATCAATGTATATATCTGTTTAATTTTGAAGACACGCGTGCATGTGAGATATGTATAATAACTTAATCTCTTTTAAATAGTTCTAATTAGGAACATGAACGTCTTTTATATTGAGTCTAGAAGGGCATTCATGTCATACCATCATTCTAAAGTGGTAAAATTGGTAATGATACGGATTTAGTAGCTGATGTAAGCAATTTCCGTTACCTAGTAACGGTCTTCCAACGGCAAGGGGGAATCCGCAGCCGACAACTAAAGCAAAGGGGAGGTAAGTGCAATTTCAAAAACGTGAGGGGAGGTGTCTGTTCTTTTCAGAAACCTCAGGGAGGTAAGTGAAATTTCCCATAATTAAAAAGAAACAGAACCTTCACATCTAGTCTGGCTTATAAAGGTTGCCCTCCTTGAACATTGGGAGAGAAGAGCTCTGGTAACAAATGTTTACCACATGATGGATGGATAAGAGATTCATGGATACAGCAGAAATAGCATGCCATTGCTATACTTTAAATTTTAAACTGCCCAAGTATACCATCACATAAACTGTACAAAAAAAAAACCCCAAAAACCCCAGCAGTTTTATGCGACATAATCTTGTTTTTATTTTTTCCTTTTCCCAGTTCAGCAGAAGGCATGTACCAAAAGTCCATGGTTTTCCTCTATGACAAATGCTTCACATGATCTTATCCTCTAGGACTTCTCCATTTACGTAAATGAATCCTAAAGTCTTTTTAGACATTCAGTAAAGTCAACAAGATTTCTATTGCACCCACTACTTTCGAGAGTTGATTCATTTGATGATGTTTTGAAAGGAACAAGGCAATTCATATTATCTTCCATTTCAAGCAAAGATACAGGGTGTGTTGAAATGTCGTGAACTACCGGGGACACGGCCAAAACCGTATGGGAAACACCACATGGCCTGTCCAACAACAGCAGAACTCATCTAGTCCCCAATACACATGGCGTGCCCATTAAATTTAATTTATTATTTAGGGGGACACGGCAGGGCCATGGAAGGGACACATAGAGAGACACGATATGGGTTAAATATTTAATTTTTTAGATTTGGGGGGGTAAATGTGTATTACTTCAAATATTTGGAGTCAAAAGTATAATATGATATGTATATATGATGTATACATGATGCTTGTTTACATATATTGATGCTTCATGATACTACATATAACTATGTCTCCATTGGTATAAAACAAATACTATTACTTTTGTGTGTCCCTATTTTTTAGAATTCCCTTGTCCCATGTCCGTGCTCCATAGTTCATCAACATAATCATTGAGACAACCATGTCGCGCACGCGCGCAAGAGAGAGAGAGAGAGAGAGTAAATGTTACCTTAAACACGAAGGAAAAACCTAAATGAAGGAAAAGTAAAACCTAGCAACTAAATCTCATAATACTCCGAGGCAAGAATGTTTTAACGTTTTCCATATATGAAAGAATTACCTTAAACATGATGACACTGGCCAAAATGGTAAAAGATGTAAACATGACATAGTAGATGGGTGATACAATGGCTGTGTTGAATGTGTCGAGGGCCTGCACTCGAAGTAAACAGAGAAAACATATTAAGGGAACCAACCAGAATATTTGAGAAAAGAAATCCACTAATGGAAGGGGGGAAAAGGCAAGACACACAGAAGAAAAAATGCAAAAGATGTTTGTTTAAGCAATAGCAAATATTCAAAAAAACATGCTGCTGCACATCATGATATTTGCCAAGCTAATGATCAGGAGCTCAAAAAGTTGCTGTCAACAAATTTAGCAGAGAAGGCTTGCAAAATGTTCAAGTGCTTTCTATCTTCATATACCTTAATTGCTAAAAGTAAGACTACAATGAATTAGAAGGCAAGATAAACAGTCATTAGGCAGACAACAACTGTAGGGGGCCAAAAAACAAAAACATGAGAGAAGTAGAATTTGACACCTTGTTCAAGTAATTCAACTGGGTAATTATGCAAGTAAGCACTACAAGAGTAAAAGCCCATGTTTGGGGATATATCAGCTGGTTCATTCCTGATAACGTTAGCTTTAAGGCAATTCCTAGTGCTTTGACACTCATGACCTGTCACAGAATAACCCAATAACCCCTTAGAATAAACTCATGCACAGGGAGGTTAAACAGGAAAGAGAGAGAGAGAGAGAGAAGTCTCCAACGATGAACGAAATGCATACCGATAAAGAACCAACTAAAGAACAAACTCCAATATAGAACATAATATGCGTCTGGCCATATTGAGGAATATAGTGAAATATAAGCAGGAAGACAGCTGTTAGCACCACGGCTGCATACAAGAGAAAACCTGCCCACAAGAACGTTGTTATTTGAATACTTTGCTACACAAAAAAGTTGATAAACAAACATCAGAAAACATAAGCATCAAAAATGAATGAAACAGGTAAAGAGCAAGGCAAAGAGAGAACAATTAACTTCAAGGCTCAGGCGAAAGAGGCGATTTGGGCGACAGAGGCGATTTGGGCGATGAGCATGGCCCGATCTTTGCTTGGTTCTGATTCCTCTTCTCTTCGCTTACCTCTCTGATTGCTCTGGTAAGATTCTTTACTTTTCCTGATGAATCTATCAACGAATTTTCCTACTCTTCGTTCTTCTCTTCTCGATCGTAACCCTAGCTCTTTGAAAGGTGCACGATCTGCTATTAATGTTTTACATAATAAGGGCTTTAGTTCGGCTGTTAGTGGCACTATTCTCGAATGCGGGGAGGGTGCTTCAGTGGTAAGTGAACCTGTTACGCTGGTTCAGGCTGAGGTCCAACTCTTGCGTAAGGAGGTAGAACCTAACACACAAATGGATGCTGTGATTTCAACTGGTGCTTTGGAGGGTGACTCTAATCCTAAACCTACTTGGACTGAGATTGTTGCGTCAAAACAAGATGGTCCTCGTATGAAGTTATCCTACCACCCCCCACAGATTAAGGAGGCTAGAGTAGTAGTGTGTCCTCCTCCAGAGGTTGTTGAGGCAGGGATTTCTCAGTGGAAAGATTGTGTAGTTGGGTATTTTCTGGATAAGCAACTGCCGTTTAGTGCTGTTGAGAGTATCGCTTTCCAGATCTGGAAGAGATTTGGTATTCAGAAGGTTATGTCTAACAACCAGGGTTTTTTCTTCTTTAAGTTCTCCCAGGTGGATGGTCATGAAAAGGTTGTTGCAGCTGGGCCTTGGCATTTTGGGGAAAAACTTCTAATTCTCAAGCAATGGTCCCCTCAGTTGGAGCTTAGGAAGGAGCAGTTTACCAAAGTCCCTCTCTGGGCTCAATTCTACAATGTTCCGTTGCAGCTATGGCATGAGGATGGCTTGAGCTTTATAGCTAGCGCTATTGGGATACCTTTATATGCTGATAAACTAACAGAGAGTTGTAAGAGGCTTAGCTTTGCTAGACTATGTGTGGAGGTTGAGGTTGGTTCTATTCTACCCGATACTTTTGATGTGGAGTGCTCCAATGGTCTTACTGCTACTATAGGAGTTAAATATCCTTGGAAACCAGTTAAGTGTTTGGAGTGCCATGTTTTTGGTCATTCTGAAGAACAGTGTGGTGTTAAAGCTAAGATGTCAAAGCCCAAAGCTGAATGGGTTAGGAAAGAGCCTGTGGTTGCTCCTGATGTGTGTTCTTTACCTCTGGAGGAGTCTCTTGGTCCTCAAGGGCCTTCTGAAGTGCGTGAGACTGTGGTTATTTCTGAGAAATCTAAAAGTAAGCAAGGTGAGGTGTGTCAGACAGAGGCTGTGCACTACTCTACTCCTGTCAAGCTTGCTAGTAAGGTCCTAAGCCATAGTCCTATTATGCGTAGTGACAATTCCTTTTCAGCCCTTGATAAAGCTGGGGAGGTGGAAATTGACGAGACTGGGGCTGTCTTAACAGAAGAGGAGATTCTTTCTCTTGAAACTGTACCTACTGTTGAACCAAATATTGTTTTTTTCCCTGCTACTAAGAGAGGCCGCGGGAAGAATAAAGGGTTAGTAGATCCCCCTAATACAAAGAAAGGGGTTGGGGGTGGTACCAAGAAGTAACCTTCACAGACAAAATAAGCCTGGGGGCCTGGAATGTTAGGGGCTTAAATAATCCCCTTAAGCAGAAAGAGGTTTACTACATGATTAAGCTTCATAAATTGGGTATGGTGGGTGTTATTGAGGCCAAGATTAGGCCAGAAAATATTGATAGCACAGTTAAACGTTGCTTTCCTGCTCACTGGTTGTCTGTTCATAATGCTTCTCTTGGTTCGGTCGCAAGAATTGTTTTGGGGTGGGATTCTCAGCTCCTCACAATGGATGTGGTACATTCTTCTTCTCAACTTTTGGTGGCTAAGGTTCTTACTGGTGATTATCGGTGTTTCTATGTTTCTGTTGTCTATGGCCACAACTCTTTGGTTACTCGGAGAGAACTTTGGATGGAGATGAGGTTTCTTTACGCTTCTATTGGAGATGTACCTTGGATTCAATTAGGTGATTTCAATGTTGTTCGTAGGCTGTCTGAAAGATTAGTGGGCTTTGATGGAGGTGCTGCTACTGAGTTTAATGATTGCCTTGATAGCATTGACATGGATGATATGGCTTTTAAAGGTATGTGGTTTACTTGGTCTAATAAGAGAGGGGGACTTGGAGATATAAAGAGCAAGTTGGATAGGGTTCTTATTAATCCTACATGGCTGGACAAATTCCCCGAATCAGAAACATCCTTTTTACCTCCTGGAATTTCTGACCACTGTTTCATTTTGGTGGATGTCTTGCCAGCAGGAAGATTCCTTTCAAATTCTTCAGTTTTTGGATGAGACATGATCAATTTAAGGCTGAGGTCCAAAAGTCTTGGGGCATGCCTTTCAATGGTTCATGTCATTCTCGTTTGTATGGTAAACTTGTGCAATTAAAACCAGTTCTGAGGGCTTTTAATAACAAGTTTTACTCACAAATTGGGGTCAGAGTTCATCAAGTTAGACAAGAGTTAGCTTTGGTTCAAGAGCAGTGTCTTCAAAATCCTCATAATGCTACCCTTATGGAGGAAGAGACAGCGCTGCATACTAAGTTTGTTGAGCTAAGTTCGGCTGAGGAATCATTCAAAAAACAAAAATCTAGGGTTCAATGGCTTGCCCTAGGGGACCAGAACACTAGGTTTTTTCACCAAAAACTTAAGTCTCATTGTTCTAGAAGCAAAATTTTAAGTTTGACTGATGGTTCGGGTACAAGATTGACAGATCCTGAAGCTATCAAGGGTGAGATTCTTGGTTATTACATGGGTTTACTTGGGTCACCTTTTGCTCAGAAGGTTGATGCCTCCCACGTGGTCAGTCTTGCTGTCACTCAGAGACTTCCCAGGGAGTTCAAAGAGGGTCTCTCCAAGCCTGTCTCTCGCACGGAAATCAAAGAAGCTATGTGGTCCATCAAAGGGGATAAAGCTCCTGGTCCAGATGGATTCAATTCTGATTTCTTCCATAAGAATTGGGACATTGTGGGTGAAGATGTGCTTCGAGCCATTCAGTTGTTTTTTTGACTTTTTTCAGAGTGGGATAATGCCAAGACAATGGAATTGTACTGCTTTGACTCTGGTTCCTAAGATCCAATCCACTAGTTCTATCAAAGATTATAGGCCCATTGCTTGTTGCAATGTGGTCTATAAATGTGTGACTAAAATCCTTGCTAATAGGATGCAACCTCTACTCCCTACTCTTATTAGCCTTAATCAATCTGCTTTTGTAAAAGGGAGATCAACTGTGGACAATATTTTGCTTATGCAGGAGATTGTCAAGAATTATCATAGAGAAGGTGGCAGCCCTAGATGTGCTATTAAGATGGACTTAATGAAGGCCTATGACTCAGTAGATTGGGATTTTCTGCTGAATATCATGAGGACTATGGAGTTTCCTAGACAGTTCATAAGTTGGGTACAAGTTTGCATTACCTCCCCTATGTTTTCAGTTGTGATAAATGGGGAATTGGAGGGGTTTTTTCCTGGAAAGAGAGGTTTACGGCAAGGTGATCCACTGTCTCCCTATCTTTTCCTGCTCATTATGGAAGGATTCACTGCCCTCTTTCAGTATAAGATTGGTCATTGCCTTGATTTTGTGTTTCATCCAAGATGCAGAGCTTTAAACATTAACCACATGATTTTTGCTGATGATCTCTTTGTTCTTTGTGGGGCGCAAGCTACAACATTTCAATTGGTGGCAGATATGTTGACTGATTTCCATTTATTCTCTGGTCTTGGCCCTAACTTGCAGAAAAGCACCATTTTTTTCTCAGGAGTCGATGAGGTAACCAAAGCTTCTCTTAGTACTATATTAGCTATTCCTGTGGGAACGTTACCTGTGAAGTATCTGGGGGTCCCTCTTATTTCTACCCATCTCAAAGCTAATGATTGTGCTCAGTTGAAAGAGAAGATCCTTAGCAGAATCCAGTCTTGGTCGAATAAAACCTTGTCTTATGGAGGAAGGGCCCAATTGGTACAGTATGTTCTTTTCAGCATCCAAGTCTATTGGTCTTCGATTTTTATTCTTCCTCAAAAAGTGCTGAGTGACATTGAGAGAATGTTAAGATCCTTTCTTTGGTCTGGTCCTGAACTCAAAACGTCTGGTGCTAAGGTGGCATGGCAGTTTGTGTGTGCCCCCAAGGAGGAGGGTGGTTTGGGTCTCAGACTTCTTAAAGACTGGAATAGAGCTTCCATGTTAAGACACTTATGGGCCCTGTGTTTAAAGTCTGATATGTTATGGATAAAGTGGATTCACACCTACATTATTAAAGATCAAAGTCTGTGGAGAGTTAAAATTCCTAATGAGGCTTCTTGGACCATTAGGAAGATCTTTAAACTTAGAGATCTAGCTCAACCTTGGGTTAAATACATGATCGGTAATGGATCCTCTACTTTTCTTTGGATTGATAACTGGCATGCTTTAGGCCCTTTATACCAGAAATTTGGTGATGCTGTGGTACTTGACAGAGGGAGATCTTTGCTTACCAAAGTGGCTACCATTATACATCAAGGTACTTGGAAATGGCCTAGGCCTCGGAGTATGGCCACAAGGGAAATTGTTGCACATACCCCTCGTACTTTGATTCCAAATATTGCTATTCCTGATTCGGTTAGGTGGATCTTAACTAAGGATGGTAAGTTTTCTGCCAAATCTGCTTGGAAGGCTTTGAGGGTTGCTTTTCCTAAGGTTCCATGGGCAAAAAGTGTTTGGTTTCTCCACCATGTTCCTCGTTGGGCCTTTATAGAGTGGATTGCTTTTATGGGCCGTCTTTCTACAAAGGATAGGATGCTTAGCTGGGGAATGGGGATTGATGCTAATTGTGTTTTCTGCTTAGGTGCCATGGAGTCCCATGAACACCTATTTTTTGAGTGTCTATTTTCTAAGGAGGTTTGGAATATGGTATTAACCAAGAATCAAATTGCAAGATCTGTTTTGGGGCTGGCTGAGGAAATTGATTGGGTGTGTTCTCGGATGATTGGTGCCTCTATCCCTAGCAGAATCTACAAACTATCATTGGCAGCTTCTATCTACTGGATTTGGCGTGAAAGGAATTCCAGAATATTCCAAGGTAAAGCTCGTCCTGCTTCTCTCTTGGGCTCTCACATTATTAATGAAGTTCGGGCATGCCTATGCTCTTGGAGAGGCCTCAAGCGGACTGATGGGAACCGTTTGCTGGCTGATATCTAGGGCTTAAATTCTAGGATTTTTAGTTCCTAGCTGGTTGTCGTTTTGCCTAGTTCTATTGTTTTTGTTAGCCGGTGTTTAGGCTTTGGTTATTTTTTCTTTCCTTGTTAAGGCTCCTTGTAGGTAGCCATTTCAGAGTCTGTACTGGAAAACTCTGAATATTTTGTTTGTTTGCTCTATAAAGTGGTTAATTTACCCCCCCAAAAAAAAGAGAGAACAATTAGCAAAAACACCAACAGAAAAAGTTTACCCGGCTCTGTAGCAAGGTCCCACACTTCTTTCACAGATTCAATCTCCCGTTCTTGAGGAGCATGCAGAACAATCGTAGTAGAACCCACAACACACAGAGCACAACCAAGAATCCCAAAAATATGTAACTTCTCCTTTAAAATGATATGTGCAAGAACGGCACTGCAATATAACATGTAGGTTAGCCGTCAAACCAATCCAGATAAGTTCAAAATATTGTTTAAGCTCCTGCCATGCCTGATAATAATGCTGAGTGCACCAAGAGGAGTAACCAGAATAGCTGGTGCAAATGCATAAGCCGCAAAATTAGCAATTTCTCCACCAATCACTGTTACGCAAAGTTCCCTCGTCAGACTCCTTTAACTGTTTTAGGCAACAAGTAATGTGGCAGGTAATAAGGAAATACAATTACATGTCACAGAAAACTCATAGTCTCATATAGTCACGGTTCTTTCCTGCAGAAAAAGGGTTTACATAATTTCCTTATCTTTAAGAATTCAGTGGAAGAATTCAAAACAGGAAACACAAACAAAAGTTATATCATCAGGTTCCTCCAGGGAGAACAAGAGTAGAGCCTGTTGTTCTATCATTTGGCAAAAATAAAGACATGCTCTCTATGCACACTGATGAAAAGCACAAATTTAGGTAGATTAAGAATTGATGGGATTCTGCTCCTCGTTTTATATGTGAAGAATTCAGTTACTCTCAAGTATTCAATTTTCTTTTTAATAAGCCTACTCCATCACTTATCAAACAAGATAATATTACCTACAGATGGAAGAACCTACCACTGTTAATGGTCAATTTGCTATACAAAATTTCATGGTACTGATTGAAACCGTATCATTCATTTCAAATACACAACCAATCTTTCTTCCTTTTTTTGTTTTTTAAATTGTATCCACTCATCTAAAATTCGCAAGGATCTAAACACACAATTTTTAATTCGTAAAACTCCGTAATAACTCTGCCAGCACTCGCCTTCAGGTAACCCTACTTCTGGATTTTGTTTCCCCTACCGCCATAGTTGCCAAAGTGCACTACGCTTGGAGAAAAGCAAGTTTATGGTGTTATTTGTTTCCATGGTCATCAAGTGAAGAGACTCCTAAAAGCTTGGAAGGCATGTCTCGTGTCTGATGCGGTACATTTGGAGAGCATAACCCGCATTTATTCTCAAAAAGTGGGTGACATGTGTAGGTGACCTTATGATATACTTTCACTTATAACACAGAACTTCAAATTACAATCTTTAGCAGAAATCGGATCATCAGTGACTTAATTGCTACCAAACGCAAACAAAAACGCCACTACAACAAGAGAGAGAGGGAGGGAGGGAGGGAGAGAGAGAGTAGTAACTTGGTACAAATCATTGAACACTCAACCCAAGTCACTCGTCACTGCAGAAAGAATATACATCGTGGCAGTAAAAGAGAGGTTTATTTAGCCTCTAATAGATCTCTTGCATGTTGAGAGATGGCCTTCCTTGGCTCACACGCAGAATTTCGGAAACATTAACCCCAAAATACAGCATCTTTTCTGTATAGTATAGTTAACACGTGTAGGCCCGGCCCTGAGTTTTACAGGGCCCTAGGCGATCAACCAATTTGGGGCCCTTCACATTTAGAAATGCTATATTTTCAAAAGATACAAATCATCACAAATATAAAACTTGCAAATACTTATATGTCGAGGTCACAAAAATTACTTAACATTACAATAACTAATGCCCATAGTCATACGTAGAATGAAAAGAGGATTCCGAGTGGCAAGAAAGCAATCCGACAAGGCGATATCGAATCAAAATATCAAATTTAAATGGTAGATTTATTCCTTGCCGCGAACACTGGTTCTTGCATGTTGTATCAAGTTTTTACCTCTTCAAGTGCTAAAAGTATTTTGGGGGTTTGCTTTGATTTGGAATTTGAGGGTTAGGGCCACAACTCACAAGCAGGAGATGAAATTTTCAGGTGAGAGAAGTCAACTGGGTTTGTTTCTGTGTAAAATTCTTTTCTTTTAAGAGTAAGAGTTCAGGAATTGGCCAAATTGGGCTTACAAAAACATTTGGGCCCTTAGTTTTTGAATGGCCTCACTTCAGTTAAGTTAGTTTTGGGTACAAATGTTGGGCCTAAAGACTCCTAGTATACTATGTTAACCTATAATAGTGAGGGGCCCTAATATTTGGGCGTTTTGGAGAGGCCCTAGGCCACCGCCTGGTGGACCTAGGCCTAGGGCCGGCCCTGATTACACGTGCAGAATGGGGATCCACTACTTCCCCAATTTAAACTAAATGGAACTATGGCTTATGCGATTGACTGGTGGAGAATCTGAAATCCATTCCTTGAAGAACTATCTCCATACGTGAATCAAAGTGTTTACTTCCAAGCCTTGATAGCGAAGTCGAAATCCCCAGCTGGGAAAGACTGAATGACAAAAAGGGGCTCATTTTCGAGTTTTAGGGATTTAAAGGTGGCAAACTAATATCTAAAATCCATCAATCCAAGTTCCCAAGGCTCATAGGCCTAAAAACAACGTACGACTGACTAACAAAGCTTGAATGTTTGAGGGCAGACTGATTAAGATCATACGATCAGGTTGTAATTGTGAGAAGCTTGGGCTGGGTATTTATCTGAGAAGATGATTGTTGCCAGCAAGAAGCAGAAAATTTCTTTTGAACCAAGCATGAGAACTTGTTTTTGCTCTTCCTTTTTGTAAAAAAAACAAAGCATATAACTCATTAGCTAATATCCCCTCCAACCCAACTATTCAAGTTTTTGGATTTCGGTTCAAACGTAGATAGACACCAACACCCCCTACTAACTTCCCCATTTATATGAAGAAACCAAATGCAAAACAAAAGTTATGCCCCACTTTAAACAGGAATATGATGTAGTCTTTAGTGAGTCGCGACTCTTTACATGCTTAAGTAGATTTGAACTTGGTAAGTCAAATACTTCAGCTTTCTCAACCAATCCGCTCGCAGATGATTCGACAATGTTATGAATTCATATATCTCTATTTTAGCTGGACTTAGTCCAACTTAGGAATCATCTTCTAAACTGACCACTATCTAACTTTTTGGAATGAAATATTATGAGAGGTCAACAAAGAAGTTGACCTTAAATCATCCGATGAGGATACTGCAATATCCACCACATCTCCATCTTTACCTCTATTTTTTTGCTTTCCCCTTTCATGCAAGGCTGAACCTTTTACCGCTAATTTTTTTCTAATGCCCAACAAACCATCTCCCATCGGTCAGAAGTCATAATCCAACAGTAAAAAAAAAATTCCACACACCCCGTAAACGCACGAAGGTAGTAAGTCGCAATCCTTTCAATTTTCTACTCAAAATATAATTACACATTGACTTAGAAAGAATATCTACCAACTTGCACTGCTAAGTCTTGCATGACAACTACACTAAGATTCTAGATGCATATACATACACATGAAACCATACTTAATGAGAAAGTGGAGGACATCATGAACACCATGTCAATGGATGATTATGGAGAAAGTCATCAAAACTAGTATCCACCGAAAATTCAACATTAATCAGTAGATCATCAAACAAACACAGACCCATCCGTCAACCAAATAGAACAGACATGCAAGAGTTACACAGAACTCACTGGATTTATTCGGTAAACAATACAAAACTCACTTGTTATCATGCCCGCCCACCATAGTGGCTCATACAAATACGAGTAACCTCCAACACCTGTCAAAATTGTAAATGGAAATTTTCCAATGAGAAAACTACTCACAAATAAACTTGGAAAATATTAGTCAATCTCTGGTTGATTATCTATGTAGTCTTGGCGGAAAGGAAAAATGAGACGATTGAACGACTCCATAAGCAGCGTGCCAGACTAAGCCCAACTATGAAGTAGATGTAGAACCCACTCTAGCAATCATACAAAAGTGTGCGAGAAACAAACAATCATGGTGGATGCATACCACCAAATGCATGGTGCATCACATGTTCTAGACCGGAGAAACAAAGCGTAGAGGCTGGCACGCCTTGTAACTTGAAGGGGCAAAATCATATTCTTGAGGGGATTTGTGTGTGTTGGGCGGGGGGGACTTCATGGGGCCTTTCTGCCTGCGCTCTGCCTTTGCAGCTGCCAACTCGTAGAGACGATAAACTTCCCATCCATGCTTATTCTTATATTTGATTCAATAGTGCAATCAAAAGAGGACGAGATGGTTACATTAACAACCTACGGGTGATTAAGTAAAATTGGGCAGCATGTAAAGGGAAGTAAATTCGGTAACAAAAGTGTTTCAAAATTCAAATGATCTGCTGCTCAATTAATTAGTAAACACAATTAATCAATGAACCTAAAACCGTAATCAGGTGTATCCAGATGAGATGGTTACATTGCATGAAATTTTACAGGATACGTGCGAATTGGGCCTGTCAATGATTGTGAAATTTCGCATAAGGTGGATCTCTTCGGGTCACCTCTGTCATTGGATTTGATCAAGCATAATACACTTGATTAGTATCTCAAAATACGGTCCCATATTCACTTGATATGCACTTAAAGTTAAGTTCAATCATTAAATTAAGGCTGCTGATTTTGCCACTCCTTTTTTTGTTAACGCCACTCCCCTGCAAGTGTATTTTTGGTGCAAAAATACACTTGCAGGTGAGTGAAATACACTTGCAGGTGAGTGGCGTTAACAAAAAAGGGAGTGGCAAAATCATTTCCCTAAATTAAAGGCCTAATAACCAGAAACCTAAAGTTCCGAATTATTTTACATATGATGGTTCCAGTCACGGTTAAGTCTAACTAAAATCCCCAAGCGCAAAATTACTTGGTTGCACTACCCAAACAAAACACATAGACTACGTAAATCGAGGAATGCAATCGCTACCTTGTAGTATCAAGTATCCATCACGTCAATTACTCTCATTGGCATAAAATGAAACGAAAAGAAAAGAAATCTGAAGTCAAAAAAGAGTCACCGCCATACCTGCCCTAATTCCGGATGCAGCGGCTTTCTTCAATCCCTTTTTCTTAACGATGAAGCTAGCCCCGATGAAGAAGCTCGACGAAAGTGCCAACACCAAGCCCTTGATATTGTCAGAGGACATGCCCTTGTAGGAGTCCCTCCAACTGTGAGAACCCTCCATCGCCATAAAAAAAAAAAAAAACCCTAGTTTTCACAAGTCATTTTACACAACTACTACTACTACTTTACTTCCAAGTTGACGGAGAAATCGAGATTGACGATGACTGTGTTTGTATATCTATCTATCTACTATGTGTAGATAGATATGTATCTATACGTATATACGTAGGTATATTTGGTTGTTGTGGAAGACAGAGAGGGTGGGGGAGTGAAGATCTGACGGCGGTTATGGGCAGGAGAGAGAGAGAGAGATGAGTTGGTGGTTTGCACAGCTGGGAGTGTTAATTTGTTGTCTTGGATCGTAGGGGAGAGAGAGGGAGAGCGCCGAAGGAGAAGAGAGATGTGAAGTGCGGGTTTAGTTGTGCCAAAACAAGAACTCTTCTCCGACTAGCCTATCTCCAATGGGAGTTCTTTTTGTCGAAATATAGGGGATTACTTTTTTAAAAGAAGAAATTACGAAACTATTCAATTTTTTTCAAACACATTTAAAAGTAGTATTAAATGCATACTCAATATGCAATCATGCACTACACTTGCGTGGCCAAGCTAATTTTCCCAATAATAATTCCAATTTCATCGGATGTTTCCAAATGAACTAAACATATTTCGGCCTAAATAGAAATACTATTATTGGATATGCGTGGGAAAGATTCACATAAGCACATAACGCTTTTCTGAAACGTTTTAGGCATATTGGATATGCATTAGTGCAATAGGGTTTTCTTAAACTGCAGGATCACTTCGTCTACCTCTGATACTTCCTCTGCGATCTCTCTCCCTCCTTCTGCAATTCTCTCACCGTTCACCGACGACGAATCCCTCACTGTTCACCGACCACCATTGCCGTTTTATGGCTCCCTCATCGGCGATCTACCTCACAATTGCTCTGCAATCACTCTCTCTCCAATGGGCTCTTAAACGAGTTTTTGCTGAATTTAAAAAAAAAATCCGAAATGTAACTTTTCTCAAACATATTTTAAAAATAGCGTTAAACGCTTATTCTATATGCGTGACACATAGTGGAAAATCATTTTAATTTTCTTTCGTGGCAAAACATCCACGTAAGCAAATAACATATATTGGAAACGCGTTTCGCATGTTCGATATGCGTAAGGACTTTTTTCAAACCGCATACCAAACGAGCGTTTTGTCTACCTCTCTCCCTCCCTCTGCAATCTCTCTCTCCCTCCCTCCCTTCTGCAATTCGACTCACCGCCGACGACCTTAATGTTGGGAAACCGAATCCCTAAGACCCAGTAATGACGTGTACAGATTAGACAACAAAAATTGTAAAAACCCTACAAGGCAAAATTAGGGTTTTACCACAACTCCCACGTCACGAACGCTGGTTGAACTTGTTACAGCACATCTTGATGTATGCCACGAATACTGCTCGACCGTACCTTACGATCTTCTGCCATATTCCCTTATACCTCGAATCACGTCACCCGTTTGTGGAAACCCTACGTGATTGTTTGTTCTCTCTCACAGCCCACTTTTCTGATATCTCAAAAACGTGTTATCGACCTAGAGAATGAAGCGGTATATTTATAGGGCTAGGGCAGGGACCTAAGGAGAAATAAATCTAGGCTCCTTGTGTAAATAAGAAATCTTAAACCCACCAGGATTCTATTTCTTATCACACAAAATACAATTCACCCCACTACAGAATTGTAATTGCACTCTCGTCCTTATCTCAATAACATTTCGAGCTCCATGTTATTAAATACCTATTAATCTCCCCACATTAAGATCAAAGATACCCGTTGATTAAAATAAATTACTAACAATCTCCCACTTAATCAACATCTTAACCTTGAGACTATCCGCTTAACTTATTCGATATGTCGGATACAAATATCCACCTGCAGGGTTTGACATAATCGAAACTTATAAGCTTACTCAAGGGGGTATCATCAATCCCTATAGGGACGTGGATTCCATCAATAATTAATAGCTGTCATATACATAATGTTGCGACCCAACTCACCGAGACTATTGACCGTATAAAGATCTCACCCTTTAATGAATCAAAATCAACAACATTAAATATATACCTCTAATAATTATCTTTGGATTAAGAGTATAAGCATTCATAATAACCATGAGATTCCAATTGTCTTATAAGGTTAGTACAAAGACAATTACCCCAATGTGGTCCCGTTCAATACACGCAAAAGTGTACTAACACAATGAGTTAGAACTAGACCGTTCCCTGTAGTCAAGACAGACCTACTAAACATTGTACTACAGTCCTACCGATGGTGTGTCCAGTTCCATCTAAGACTGTGAACCACATCTTATATTTCACAAGAACCGACGATCCGATCTTCTGTGTGTAAGCCGAACTCTACACACCGGATCATCTACTTTGTAAAATAAAAGACACACTGCACAACATATAATAATATCATGCAAATATTGCTCATAAAAGATTCTCATCAAAAAAGGATAAACTTGATTAATAATTAAATATTAATCCATCATATAAAAACATAGTTTTTACATAACCTCCTAACAAACTCCCACTAAGACTCAAAGTCATGCTGCCACGCATCTCACTCATATTCCCTCTACGTGACTATCAAAAGTCTTAGCCTGTAAGCTGTACATAAAAGAATCTGCTAGGTTGTTCACCGATGCGATTTTGGTCACAGCTACATCACCTCTCTGAACGATCTCTCGAATCAGGTGATACTTACTCTCGATGTGTTTTCCTTCTTATGAGTCAATGGCTCCTTAGAGTTAGCAATTCCACCACTATTGTCACAATAGATGTAATAGTTAATTGCACTAAAGGAATCATTTCTAGATTCATCAAGAAGTTTCTAAGCCAAACGGCCTCTTTGGTTGCTTAAGAGCTACCACATACTCGGCCTCCATGGTGGAATCAATCAATGCACGATTGCATGATACTCCTCCAACTTATGGCTCCACCTCCTAAGGTAAACACATATCCAGAGGTAGACTTTCTGGAATCCTTGTTTGACATAAAGTTTGAGTCTGTGTACCCACAAGGTACCAGACTCTGTGACTGGAATACCAACATATGATCTCTAGTTCTTTTCAGATACTTGAGTATATGTTTCACCGCAGTCCAATGCGCTTGCCCTGAATTAGACTGAAATCTACTAACCATGCCAACGGCAAAGCAAATATCAGGTCTAGTACACAGCATAACATACATGAGGCTTCCTACTGCCGAGGCATGAGGAACTGCCTTCATCTCCTCAGGTGTCTTAGGACACTGATCCTTGGATAGGTTGATTCCATGTCTAAAAGGGAGGAACCCTTTCTTGGAATCCTGTATGCTAAAACAGGCAAGAATCTCATCGAAATAAGTAGCTTGTGATAAGCCCAACATCATATTCTTGCGATCTCGCATAAGATTAATCCTAAGGATGTGATCGGCTTCTCCCAAGTCCTATTCGAATTGGCCGGATAACCACACATTCACTGAAGACAATACTCCCACATCGTTTCTGATGAGCAGGATATCATCGACATATAGTACTAAAAATACCACCACTTTTCCGTTGCGCTTCTTATACACACATGAATCATTCGGACATTGATCAAAATCAAAAGACTTGATTGCTTGATCAAAATGGATGTTCCACGATCTAGATGTCTGCTTAAGCCCATAAATAGACTTCTTAAGCTTGCACAACATGTGCTCTTGACCTTTTGCTATGAATCCATTTGGTTGCACCATATAGTTACATTCATCCAGGTTTCCATTAAGGAACGCAGTCTTGACATCCATTTGCCAAATCTCATAATCGAGATGAGCCGCAATGGACAAGAGATTCCGGATGGACTTAAGCATGGCTACTGGTGAAAAAATTTCCTCATAGTCGATCACTTCTTTTTGAATTTACCCTTTCGCAACAAGCCTAGCTTTAAAGGTATGCACCTTCCCGTCCATCCTTCTCTTCTTCTTGTAGATCCACTTCCATCCAATGAGTTTAATCCCTTTGGGTGGTTCTACAAGATCCCAGACATGATTAGAGTATATAGACTCCATCTTTGATTTCATAGCCTTTTGCCAAAGTTCCACATCTTTATCTTGAAGTGCCTCGTTGTAGTTACAAGGTTCGGCATGTTGATCATCAAGGATCATTTCAAAAGACTCTCCCAACAACATATACCGACTGGGTGGAACAATAACCCTCCCACTACGACGAGGTACCGGTGTGTCAATAGGTGCCTCTATAGATGTCTCTTGTGGTGTTCCCTCCTGCACTACATGTGGTAAAGAAGTTTGTGCCGATCTCTCTCTTCTCAATTCCTCTAGAACAATTTTTACTTCTGGGCTTGTGGTCTATCACATAGTCCTCTTCTAAGAACCGGGTATTAGTGCTAACAAATACCTTCTTATTTGTAGGACTATAAAATAGACCTCCTTTTGTTCCTCTACGGTATCCCACAAACAGGAAAACTTCTATCCTTGATTCCAACTTAGATGGTACCAAGTTAAGAATATACGCTGTCATTTCTAGTGGATGTCCCCAAAAACGAAATTGGTAAATCTGAATAACTCATCATTGATCTAACCATATCCATAAGAGTCCTATTTCTTCTCTCTGCTACACCATTTTGTTGTGGCATACCTAGAGCTGATAGCTAGATGTAATCCCTTCAGCTGACAAGTAGTCCCTAAACTTTCCCAAGAGGTATTCGCCACCACGATCAGATCGTAGTGTCTTGAGACATTCACCCAGATGCTTTTCTGTTTCCGCCCTATACTTCCTGAATTTCTCAAAGCATTCAGACTTACGGCGCATCAAATAAATGTATCCATATCTTGAGTAATCATCAATAAAAGTGACAAAGTACTCAAAACCACCTCTAGCTTGGACATTCATAGGCCTACACAAAACAGAGTGAACCAATTCCAACGGCTCTTTGGCCCTATATCCTTTAGCTGAAAAAAAACCCCTTGGTCATCTTACCTTCTAAACAGGATTCACAGACTGGAAGTTCCTCAACTTCCAATGAACCTAAAGGTCCATCCATGACCGGTCTAGAAATCCGATTCAGACTAATATGACCAAGGCGTAAGTGCCAAAGATACGTTTGGTTCATTTTAGAAGGCTCTTTTCTCTTACATGGCAAATTATTAGTGTTATTCAATTCATGTAGTTGCACTGTAGAAAATATAGGATTAATAATGTAGAGATCATTCACCAAATATCCATTCTTGATCAACTTAGAAACTGAAACAAAGTTTCTTCTAATAGAAAGAATATAAAGATAATCTCTCAAAATTAAACTCCTATTACTACTCAAATTTAAAATGATATTTCCTACTGCAACTGCTGCCACTCTCGTAGCATTTCTCATATGTAGATAAATCTCTCCATAACTGAGTCTTCTGGTTTCCTGGAACCCATGTAATAAATTGCAAACATGATTAGTGGCTCTCGTATCTACACACCAGGTACTGGTAGATAACACCACTAAACGTGATTCAATAACTAGTAAAAAAGATTTATCTCGATTGTTCACTTTATTGAGATAGTTTGGACATTCCTACTTCCAGTGTTCTTTCTGCTTGTAGTGAAAACACTTGCCCGCAGACTTTTTCACTCAACCTTGAGGCGCATGAACTGCCTCCACAACCTTTTTTCTGAGACTTGTTCTGCTTCTTCTTGCCTTTCAGCTTAGAAGTAGAAGCCTTCTCTGCCACTAACACTAATGGTGGTTTCCTCACTACCAAAAGACCCTCAGCTACTTGGAGTTCCTTAAGAAGTTTCGCTAAAAAAAAATGCATTTTGTTCATATAATAGTTCGGGCGAAATTACTTAAAACTCTCAAACTATAGTGAGTTAAGAACGAAATCAATCTGGGTTTCCCCATCAATTTCAGCTCCAAGGATCTCTAGTTCACTAAGAAGAGCTATCATCTTTAGAACATGATCCCTAATCAGGGTCCCTTCGACATGGGTGATACTCACCAATTTTTATAAAATTTTGCTTCATGTTACGTGGCATTCTCATCAGGTTCAGGAGGGCACACTTCAGACAACACAAATTTGTACCCCTCAGCAGTTAACACAATATCCAAATTCCTTTTCCAGTCAATATAATTCGATCCAGTAAGTTTATTTTCTTTGAGAATAATTGCAAGTGGATTGAAAAAACCCATTTTTGAATCTGAGAATCACATAACAATAATTATGAAGGGCAATAAAAACTTGAATTTCATTTTAATATTGGTTCCCTCAACCATGTGTTAAAAGAAAAACATTGGCAACCCTACACACCGTGAAGAGCATGTCTCGATGGGAAGGTCGTCTACTCTTCATCATTCTTGTAGATAGGCGCAACCTTTTAATTTTACTATCTAGACACTATACCATGCCAAGCAAAATTAAATAGCCAATATAGCTTTGGTCCTATAAATAATAATAGTGACTCAGATGGTAAGGATACTATTATTTGCAGCTAAATGTATACCATTACCTAGCCCCATGACCCATTGTTCCGTTATGAACCACCTCATATGGAGAAGTGACGCACACAACAATTATCTTAGAACTATCCCTTTAGGAAGTTTGTACCGATGATGCCACAATTAATTTTGTCCGATAGGGAGGAAGGTTCTGAAACCAACACACAAAATTAATTATATCACCTACGAACTAGCAATGGAGACCATAGGATTTATTCAAAATAAATTCTCTCTCCACTTAGTTATTTAAAAAATTTGTGAGGGTTATCAAATTTTTGAGTTTGCAAAAAACGTGATCTAGGTCAAAGGTCAAATATTACCATATTGTCTCAATATGGTAAACTATCACATATGCAAACAATATGGAAATACAAATAATAAGGAAAACACAAGATAAAAGAATCCAGCTATTATGGTCAAAGATGCAATCCTTGAGCAATAAGGAATCTTTCCAAACTTGAAATCCTTAAGCAATAAGGAGTCCTTCCAAACTGAAATCCTTAAGCAATCCTTCCAAACTTGAAATCCTTCAGCTATACTTGTGTGAAAGACTTAGATACTTTGAATCAATCAAGGAAACCAAAATCCAACCGTGCTTAAACAGGAAAAATCGGATTTGATATATTCCCGCGTAAACTGCACAGCCTTCAGTATTTTGGCCATATCTTCCTCATCTGACCTCCGATTAAAGTGATTCAAAAAGAGTTGGATTCGAAATTCAATTATCTACAACTTTCGTGAAGAACAGATTTTCTTATTCCAACGTTTACTGGGTCGAAATAGCCCTGCAATC
This sequence comes from Rhododendron griersonianum, assembly GCA_018127125.1. Classification (NCBI taxonomy): domain Eukaryota; kingdom Viridiplantae; phylum Streptophyta; class Magnoliopsida; order Ericales; family Ericaceae; genus Rhododendron; species Rhododendron griersonianum. The sequence goes on along the minus strand of CM030792.1, from coordinate 27,389,468 downwards.
AGACCTTACGAATCTGGAAATCTGTTCTTCACGAAAGTTGTAGATAATTGAATTTCGAATCCAACTCAATTTGAATCACTTTAATCGGAGGTCGGATGAGGAAGATATGGCCAAAATACTGAAGGCTGTGCAGTTTACGCGGGAATATATCAAATCCGATTTTTCCTGTTTAAGCATGGTTGGATTTTGGTTTCCTTGATTGATTCAAAGTATCTAAGTCTTCCACACAAGTATAGCTGAAGGATTTCAAGTCTGGAAGGATTGCTTAAGGATTTCAAGTTTGGAAGGACTCCTTATTGCTTAAGGATTTCAAGTTTGGAAAGATTCTTTATTGCTCAAGGATTGCATTTTTGACCATAATAGCTGGATTCTTTTATCTTAATGGCCTTGCAATCAGACCCTACGAATCTGGAAAAAATCTGTTGCGAGCCAAAACAACTTGTATCTTCTGTATCTGTCATCTTCGATCTCCGAATAACCGTCGAATGCTATTACAATCGAAGAAAAATACATACATCGATCTTATGCCTCCATTGGAGTTCACATGCTACGTTAATTATTACATCCACGAAAAATAATCGCGGCACCCAATAAATAACACATGCTACGTTAATTATTACAATCATGAAAAATAATCGTGATACCCAATAAATAACAATAACCACGAAAAAATTATCGTGGGATCCAATCACACAAAATCAACAAAAATCATGTGACCATAATAGTTGGGTAAGAACGCTGCAAAATAAGGGTTAGCAAGATCTACGTTCTACCCTCTATAACCTACGGACAACATGGCCTGTTTAATCCATACGCGTGATTACAGCCTGCTCTGATACCACTGTTGGGAAACCGAATCGCCAAGACCCAGTAATGACGCGTACAGATTAGACAACAAAAATTGCAAAAACCCTACAAGGCGGAATTAGGATTTTACCACAACTCCCGCTTCACGAACGCTGGTTGAACTTGTTACAGCACATCTTGCTGTATGCCACGAATACTGCTCGACTGTACCTTACGATCTTCTGCCATATTCCCTTATACCTCGAATCACGTAACCCGTTTGTGGAAACCCTACATGATTGTTTGTTCTCTCTCACAGCCCACTTTTTTGATATCTCAAAAACGTGTTATCGACCTAGAGAATGAAGCGGTATATTTATAGGGCTAGGGCAGGGACCTAAGGAGAAATAAATCTAGGCTCCTTGTGTAAATAAGAAATCTTAAACCCACCAGGATTCTATTTCTTATCACACAAAATACAATTCACCCCACTACAGAATTGTAATTGCACTCCCGTCCTTATCTCAATAATATTTCGAGCTCCATGTTATTAAATACCTATTAATCTCCCCACGTTAAGATCACAGATACCCGTTGATTAAAATAAATTACTAACACTTAACTGTATACCGACTACTGCCGTTCTCTCACTCTCTCCATGTCGTTCTTTATCTCTCTCTGATATCTCCCTCTCTTTGTATGCATATTCAACATGCATATGTATATATTGTATATCTATGTATGTGTATTTATGTAATTGTGTATGTATGTATTTGTATATTTATGTAATTGTATGTGTATTTATGTAACTGCATATATATGTGCGGATGCGTGATACTTATGTGTATATGTATTTCTGTATTTGTGTAATTGTACATTTTTGTTTGTATTTTACGTCTTGTATGTATATTAATGTGCCTAATTTTTTAAATCCATTTATTCGATTCATATATAATAGCACGAACCCAAGCATTATATATGAACCCAAGCTATGCACGACCAATGAAAGAACAAATGAAATGAAAAAGATAATACTCCCTCCGTCCCTTTTTAAATGTCCTGCTTCGTAATTCCAACTTATTAAAAAGACATTATCATTACACCTTTCACATCAACTTTTACCTCCACTTTCTCTCCTTGCCCTCTATGAAAACATTATCATTACATTTTTACTCACTAACTTTTCAAAATAGAATATACTTTTAGGGGCAAAATGAAAAATTCACCAACTTTTACCCACTAACTTTACAAAATGGACACTTATTAAGGGATAATCCAAAATGGAATATTGGACTCTAAAAAAGAAAGGGAGGGAGTACTAGATGTTACCACAATATACATTACTCGAAATTATAGATTTGTTTGATCCTGAACTAATAAGGTTTTCCAAATCCAAAGTTATCATATTTCTTGAACCAATTTGATCTTAAAATAGATAAAACATGAATGTTTTGAAAAAATTAGGTTAGGCCACTTATTGCACCCTGGGGTTATCACGAAAACACCCCGTGAAGATCGAAAATACCTCACAAAATTATTATTATACAAGTAAAACATGAGATTAGAAACTGTATGGTTACCCACTTAATTCAAGACACATACAAATCTTGTTATCTTACAAAACCAAGTAAATACTTCAACCAATTCCAAGACATGAGAAACGACTCAAATTTTTGGCACTAACATGATCCTCCCACACTTTTAATGAACTTAAGCCCTGAGAGTAGCCTGGAGTAGCCCGAAAAGAAATGAGTAACGAAATACTAATCACACTTCACACAAATGAACACCCACACAATCTATTGTTATTCTCCCCAATAGCTCAGGATTCTGTCTACCCTCAGTAACAGATAATAGCCGAATGACTTTGAAACTACACGAAACAATTGCTGTTTTTTTTTTTTGATCTGCCAATTGCTGTTTATTCGTTACATGGGTTTAGCACAAAATCCTTCTATCTTTTCCTTCAAAGCTTACAAGTACCAGTTTTTGACATCTTTTCTACACAAGGAGACTCCTCCAAAGTATAAACATACTTTTTGGTTGAGCTTTTACAGAAGTTGAACGGCTGCGATGGCTGGAATTTTCTCCCGCAGTTTCTGTGTAACAGCTACCCGGACAGTCATGACCCCTGCTGCCGGACCCGTTATTCTAACCTTGACAATTGGCTCTTCGATTGCCACAAATTCAAGAGATCCACCTGCTGCCCCAACAAGGTACGGCCTTATTTCTTCAAGGACCTAGAATAATTCATCATGCTGAATTAGCCAACACTTGAATTGAAAGAAAGAAATGGGGATTTGATGGTAGATAATCAAACTCACAAACACATACAATAGAACCCAAATTATGTAACCACAGAAATGCCATATTCAAGCAGTTATATCAATGGAAACAGCATTCCAACCAGGACCAATGGTCTTCTTGGTTCTGTTTCTCTTAGAAAAGGAGTTAGAAAGTGTACTCTAACATCCCATCTCTCAATTTGCTTCACATTTTTGTTCATCCCCTTCATATCGTGCATTTGTTTCTTCTCTCTTCCATATGTATCCCACATACTTGGAAGGAATCACTCATAATACCTAAGTGGAAAGAAGCTATGGTAGAGGAGATAACAGCCTTGAAAAAGAATGGCACCTGGAAATTAGTGTCTCTTCCAGAGAGAGAAATTAGTGGGTTGTAAATGGGTGTTCATTGTAAATCAGAAAACAGAAGGCAGATGGGATGGTTGAGGGATACAAGGCTAAGGGCTTTACTTAGACATACGGTGTTGACTATGAGGAGACCTTTGATCTGGTCGCAAATATGAACTCTATTCGGACTCTACTCTCTTGTGCTGCTATTTTGAATTGGCCTCTTCAACAATTTGATGTAAAAAGTGCAATTCCCCAAGGTGACTTAGTAGAGGAAGTGTACTTGGATATATGACCAGGTTTTTCTTCCTTCGCAACTAAAGGAAAGGTGTGTAGATTGAGAAAGACTCTCTATGGATTAAAGCAGTCACACTCTCTATGGATTAAAGCAGTCACATAGAGCCTGGTTTGACAGATTTCTCGAAGCTATGTTGGAACTTGGATACAGGCAGAGTCATGCTGATCATACTATGTTCATTAAGGGAGACAATGGTAAGATTGTTGTTCTTATTATCTATGTGGATGATATGATAATGACAGACAATGATATGGATGAGATACTCAGCCTTAAGGCTCGTCCCGCTCAAGAGTTCGAGATTAAGGATTTGGATCATGGAGATACTTTCTCAGGATGGAGGTGGCAAGATCTGATAAAGGTATTTTAATCTCCCAAAGGAAGTATATTTTTGATCTCTTGGAAGAGACAGGTATGTTGGGGTGTAGGCTGCTAACTCACCTATTGAGGCCAATCATCATTTTAGTGGAGATGTTGGGGAGCATATAGTTAAAGAGAGATATCAGAGACTTGTGGTTGTAGGCCGGTTGATATACTTATCTCACACTAGACTAGATATTACATATGTCGTGGGAGTTGTCAGCCAATTTATGCATGAGCCATGTACGGTGCATTCTGGATGCAGTTTATCGTATTTTAAGATATCTGCCTAGTTCAGTGGGTGATAGGCGCTCTACTTCTGGCTAGTTCAGTAGGTGATAGGCGCTCTACTTCTGACTACTGTACCTTCTTTGGAGAAAATCTAGTTACTTGGCGGAGTAAGAAGCAGTCAGTGGTAGCTAGATCTAGTGCAGAAGCTGAAAATAGAGCTATGGCTCATGGTGCTTGTGAGCTTTTGAGGCTCCAAACCTTGTTGAGCAATTTGATTTTTTTTTTGAGGTGGTCGCTTTACTATGACAACAAAGCTGCCACAAACATTGCTTATAATCCTGTACAGCATGATAGAATGAAGCATATAGAAATTGACAGGCATTTCATAAAGTAAAAGCTGAGCAAAGGTTCACTAAAGGACTTAGTAGTAAGAGTTTTCACCCTATTGTATTCAAGTTGAGCTTGATCGATAGATATCTTTGCACCAACTTGATGGGGGGTCTTAAGTAACGTGTTTTGTTATTTGTTTGTTACCTAGGGTGTTTTCGTACTTGTATCATTCCTCATATAAATACAAGGTGTGAGAAAAAGGAGCCCTATGGAGATGTCAGCTCTCTCACTTTTACACGTTTACACTGTTATATGTTGGTTTTCAGATGAGTGAGGAGTCAAAAACTGAAGTAGGCGATAGTGATTAGTAAGGTGGCATCGCACATGTAGACTCTCTTTTTTCGTCGAGAAAAAGTCTTCAGGTTAGACCTATCCAGTCATCCACCAATGTCTCGTTCTGCTCTTTCTTCAGATGTTGGTTCCTCCCCAAAGTTCACCTTCTCCCCCTCAGAGTTTTCCCCTTCACCATGACAAGGTAACAGGACATAAGACCATGACTCTTGATTATGAGATATGTCAACATCTCTTCATACCTATCATTCTCCCCCAGAAGAGATGGAGTGAAGAGAGAGGATAAAAAGATGGAGTTTCCCAAAAGGTGACATCCATAGAGACATTTTGCGGAGTGAGGGTCAAAACATTTATATCCCTTATGGGTAGGAGAGTAGCCAAGGAAAACACATTTACAGGCTTTGGGATCTAACTTGCCACCTGGATGTTTAGGAGCATGAACAAAACACATGCAACCAAAGATCTTTGGCGGAAGGAAAGAGACTTGAGAACTGCCGGGGAGGAACTCAAGAGGAGTTTGGAACTGAAGAACATTGGATGGCGTGCGGTTGATAAGATAAGCTGCAGTAAGAACAGCTTCTCCCCAAAAATATTTGGGGACACAAGTTGTATGAAAAAGAATGCCATTTTTAGTAAGGTGTGCCCGAAAAGTCCCATCGATATACTCATAGTGAACAAGAGAGCGGGCTACCTCAACAAGATGCCGTTTTTTGCATTCAGCAACTCCATTTTGCTGTGGAGTGTCAGCACAAGTCGTCTGAAAAAGAACGCCATTTTCAGTGAGGTATGCCCGAAAAGTCCCATCGATATACTCAGTCCCATTATCACTACGGAGGATCTTAATGTTGGTGTCAAACTGAGTACACACCAATTTATGAAAAGAATTAAAGCGCGAAAAAACTTTATTTTTAGATCGAAGTAAATACACCCAATTGACACGAGAATAACAATCAATAAAAGAGAAACTATCGATAAGCAGAAAGAGAGGTGACAGGGGAAGGACCCCAAACATCAGAATGGATAACCATAAATGGGAGATCACTTCTTCTTTGATTAACTCCGCTTGGTTCGAGCTTAGAACCTTATTTTTCTTTCCCAGCCGGTCCCAAGCCCGGATAAAGGAGGAGGGTTGTGCGTTAGGTAGGTAACAGCCAGCACGTAAAAAGCCCATCATATCTTTAAGACATGAATCCAAACAAGATTGCGAGACATGCTAGCGCGTTCCCTTTAAGCAACGCGTTGCGCTTGCCTTCGGGTGTTTCGAAAAATGGGCAAGGGGCGCCACATCGGCGCCCAGGTGTGGTGATAAGTGAGCAAGGGTTCTCGCGCGTGCCTAGACGAGCGCGAGTAAAGAAGCTAGCCCAGGACTATAGGGACATTAACGGGTAAGACTAGAGAGCTAGTTGACACCATGCTTAGGAGGAGGATTAGTATAGCTTGCCTTCAGGAGACTAAGTGGGTAGGGGAGAAAGCTAGGGAGATAGAGGACACATGATATAAGCTTTACTATACGGGTAAGGATAGACATAAAAATGGGATAGGTATCGTAGTAGATAAACACCTGAAAGAGCATAGTTAAGTCAGATTATTTTAGTTAAGCTTGTGATTGGAGAGAGCATAGTTAATATTATTAGTGCTTACGCAACCCAAGTAGGCATGGATGATCTTACTAAAGAGCAATTATGGGAGCAGATGGATGATGTTGTTCAAGGGATACCTTTTGGGGAGAAGTTATTTATAGGAGGCGATTTCAATGGTCATGTGGGAGTGCATAAGCAAGGGTATGAGAAGGTGCATGGTGGCTTTGGATTTGGTGACCTTTAAGGAAGGTGGGAGGAGAATTTTGGATTTCGCAGTAGCTTTTGACCTTATAGTTGGGAATACTTTATAAGAAACGAGAGGAACATTTAATCACCTTTAAGAGCGGAGCCAATAGAAGCCAAGTCGACTATTTTCTTGTTAGAGGCGCAGACTGCTTGACATGTAAGGATTGTAAGGTTATTCTCGGAGAGTGTCTAGTGGCAAAACATAGACTTTTGGTGTTAGATATTTGTCTTAAGGGGAATAATAGAATGAGAAAGGAAATTAGATGCCCACGGACTAAATGGTGGTCCCTAAGAGGGGAGAAACTAGAGGTATTCAAGGAAAGAATGTCCCAAGAAATGAGGTGGGGAGTGAAACGCGATAGTGACAATATGTGGAATACAAAAGCTGATGGTATTAGAAGAATATCGAAAGAAGTTCTTGGGGAGTCGAAGGGGCAAGGTCCAATTTCTAAGGAGCCATAGTGGTGGAATGATGAGATTCAAACCATGGTAAAAGCCAAGAAGGAGTTTTAAAAAGTGGCAAAAGGACCGGAATGAGGAAAAGTTTCACGATTCCAAACTGGCTAGCAAAGAAGCTAAGAAAGCCGTTAGGAATGCTAAGTTGAGAGCCTATGAGGATTTTTACGCTAGACTCGATAGTAAAGATGGAGAAAAGAATATTTATAAACTTGCCAAGGTGCGAGAAAGGAAAGCTAGAGACGTTTCTCAAGTTAAGTGTATAAAAGGTATTGATTCGGTGGTGATGGTGAAAGACGAGGCGATCAGGGATAGATGGAAGTCGTATTTCGAGAAATTGTTAAACGAGAAACATTAAGGAGGCTTTGGTGGGGAGGAAGTTTATGTACCTGGCAAGAACATAAAATATGAGTTCTATCGGAGAATGCAAAAGTCCGAAGTAGTCAAGGCTTTGAAAAAGATGAAACCGGGAAGGCCTTAGGACCAGATTTCTATTGAAGTGTGGAAAAGTCTAGGTGACTTGGGGGTGACTTGGTTGACAAAGTTATTCAACAATATTATTATGACTAGGAAGATACTCGACAAATGGAGGAGGAGCACCTTAGTACCTATCTATAAGAATAAATGGGTTATTCAAAGCTGCAACAACTATAGAGGTATTAAGTTGATGAGTCATACGATGAAGTTGTGGGAAAGAGTTAATTGAGCATCGCTTAAGGATGGTGACTACAATGTCAAAGAATAGTTTGGGTTCATGCCTGGGAGCTATGAAGCACTGATACTCTATTTTGGCCTCCATATCACGTATCGTATCCATAACGGATACCGATACTCTCGGATACTCTCCGGATACGTATCCGATACGTTTTTTAAAGTATCCTACTTTTAGAATTTTTTTTGGTATCCCAATACGTTTCGGATACATGTTGGATACACTCGGATACGTTTTCGATACGCGCGAGGGTAAATATGTTATTACTTAAAATATATGGGTTAAAATTGCAATTAGAACTATATTCATCTTTTTCCCCCACCAATCGACACCAGAAACACACGAACGATATCCTCTCTCGACAACCTTGTAAGTCTCTCTCTCTCCCCCTCTCTCTCGTTGTGTGTATGTGTATATATATATATAATAGTTATATGTATAACTAGATGTAAATCTCTCTTGACATGTGAAATGGTGAACTTGTGTAATGGAAAACATTAATCATTAATGAAATTTTAGGAATTAAAAATTATATATATAATATATTTTTTATTTACTTTTATATTCAACGTATCCCCCAACATATCGTATCCTTCTTTTTGGAAAAATCACGCATCCGCGTATCCGTATCGTATCGTGTCTGTATCCCGTATTCGTGCTTCTTAGACTGGGAAATCAACCATGCAAGCTATCTATCTATAAAGAAGATTTGGTAGAAAAACACAGATCAAAGAAAAAGGATTTCCATATGGTTTTCATAGACCTAGAAAAAGGCTTATGATAGGGTGCTTAGAGACATCATATGGTAGGTTCTGGAGAGAAAGAGAGTGACCAAAGGGTATATTGAGGTAATTAGAGACATGTATGAAGGTGTCGTCACTACCATTAGATCACCAGTAGGAGATACGAGTGAATTTCCAATCATAGTAGGATTGCATCAAGGGTCAGCCTTGAACCCGTACCTCTTTGCCTTAGTTATGGATGAAGTGATTAGACAGTTTTAGGAGGATATCCCATGGTGTATGATGTTTGCAAATGATATTGTCCTCATAGATGAAACCGCTTGAGGTGTTAATACGAAATTTGAAATTTGGGGGGAAGCATTAGAGTCAAAGGGGTTTCGGATAAGTAAGAGTAAAATTGAATATATGGAGTGCAAGTTTAGTGGTACTTGTAGTGCACATGAAGAAATAGTGATGATCCAAGACCAAGAGATGCCAAATAGTGACCATTATAGGTATTTAGGTTCAATTATTAGTAAAAACCGATGATGTGTCCCATAGGATTCAAGTGGGGTGGCTCAAGTGGAGGAGCACTACTGGTGTACTATGTGACAAGAGGGTACCCACAAAATTGAAGGAAAAATTCTATATAACTGCCATAAGACCAGCGATGCTTTACGGGACAGAATGTTGGCCTATTAAGAAACAACAGGTGAGCAAGATGAGTGTAGTGGAAATGAGAATGTTGAGGTGGATGTGTGGTAATACTAGACAAGACAAGATTAGAAATGAAACGGTTCGTGAGATGGTAGGTATAGCACCTATAGAGGAGAAGTTGAGGGAAAATAGGCTAAGGTGGTTTGGACATGTTCACCATAGACCTGAAGATGCAGTAGTTAAGATAGCAGATAGGAAGGTTATTATCATAACTCTCTCTCTCTCTCTCTCTCACAAAACATCCCCTCGTCTTCCATCTTCAGTTCTGCCGCCGGGGGGAGGCGGTCTCCACCCTCCTCCCCCTTGGCTCCTCCTTTCCTTTTATTGTTCTGTTTTTGCAGGTGCTCGCGCAAGGCTGAACGGATGCGGTGGGTCATCATTGCTGGTGCTCTTGGCTGGTTTTGGGACTTGCGACTCAACGGGTTCACGGCGGTTGAGTTGCGCGTGGCGGTGGTTGGCCCTTGTCTGTTTCCATTTTCGGCGGTGTGTGGTGGCAGATCTGTCGGTGTTTCTTCTGCCGGGGACTCTTGAGCGTTTTTGGGACTGGCGATTTACGACTGGTTCACGGCGTTTCGGATCTCGCGGTGGAGTTCATTCCGACGCTGCTGCTGCTCCCACCAGCATCTTCATCATCTTCTGTTGTTGTCTCTCTGCAGCTTTCTCCTCCCTCTACGCCTCAGGGATCGTCCGCCGGTTTACCTGTTGGGGCAACCGGTTTCGCCTAACGGCTAGGTTGGTCTCGGCGTTTTTGGGGTCTATGTGTCTCCACTGATCTTTCTCCTGAGATATATCGGTTCATGCCTAACGGCAGTGGGACGACGCCGCCGCTGGTGTGGTGTCTTTTTGCACATGGTGGTGGCTAGCGTGAGGGGTGGTGGTTGCTGATGTTGGGGGACTGGTAGGGTTAGGTTTGGGCTTTATTTGCTTGGACTTGTTCCATTTATCTGGGCTTTTTGGCCTCTTTGATGTGTTGGATCTCATTTGTTGGGGTTTATCCCATTTTATCTAGGCTTTTTGGCCTTTAGGTGTTTGGGCTTGTCCCAAATAGGGGTTTCCTTGGTTGGCACTTTGCCAATCAAGGGATTGGGTCTCGGACAGGGCACATTGTTGCCGTTCTCCTATTAGTCTTTCTATCATTTTCAAAGATTAATGAAAATTTTTCGCTGTTCAAATATATATATATATATATATATATATATATTGGGGCAGTTCCGGGAACCCTTAAAAAAACCTTTTAAAAAAACCCTAAAAAAATATTAATATCATATTTCCCGATCAAATTTTGATGATCCGAGCTGCTCAATGTGTTCAGAACGTGATTTTAAGGGTGTCCACAAGAAATTGGCAAAAAAAATAACCGGAAGGGCTTGATTTGAGCAGTTTTTTATTGAACCGTTCAATAAAAACTGTTCGGATGAAGCCCTTCTCGATCATTTTTTTTGCTGATTTCTCGCGGGTACCCTTAAAATCACGTTCTGATTACATTGAGCGGCTCTGATCATCAAAATTCGATCGGGAACTTGGGGGTTTTTTAGAGGTTTTTTTTAAGGGTCCCCGGAATCGCCCCGTATATATATATATATATATACACACACACACACAGTCCGTCTCCAGTAAAGACCACCTCATTTTAATAAAATGCGGACCTCACATTTCCCGATCGAATTGAGATGATCCGAGCCGCTCAATGTGTTCAAAACGTGATTTTAAGGGTACCTGCGAGAAATCAGCAAAAAAAAAGACTATGAAGGGCTTCATCCGAGCAGTTTTTGTTTGTTTTTTATCAAACAGTTCAAATAAAAACCGCTCGGATGAAGCTCTTCCTGGTCTTTTTTTTTTGCTGATTTCTCGCGGGTACCCTTAAAATCACGTTCTGAACACATTGAGCGGCTCGGATCATCGAAATTCAATCGGGAAATGGGAGAAATGAGAAGATCCACATTTTAACTAAAATGAGGAGGTCCGCATTTTAAGTCCGCATTTTAACTAAAATGAGGACCCCCTCATGGGAGACTGACTATATATATATATATATATATATATATATATATATATATATAAAAGAGCGGATAGGATAGCTTTGGGTAGCAACGCTACGGGGAGGGAAAGACCTAAATTGACATTAGATACTGTTGTGCACAAAGATACAAGTCTAATGGGTTTGAGTGAACAAGTGACCCTTTATAGAGCTCAATGGAGAAAAATGATTTATGTAGCCGACCCCAATTGATTGGGATTTGGGACATAAGGATTGGTTTGGTTTGGTCTGGTACTTCTTCCTTGATTAAAGGAATGTTTATTTTATTTTATTTTTTTGGTACTTCGGAATATATAAAAGGAACATTTATGTTTCGCAAGCTCACAAGCTTCAAAAAAAAAAACCCGACTCCTAGGACATTGCTTAGTTAAACTAGGAATTTTTTTTCTAAAATTCCAAGAGATGGATGACCCGTTTATTTTATTTTATTTTTTTGGTACTTCGGAATATATAAAAGGAACGTTTATGTTTCGCAAGCTCACAAGCTTCAAAAAAAACCCGACTCCTAGGACATTGCTTAGTTAAACTAGGAATTTTTTTTCAAAAATTCCAAGAGATGGATGACCCAATCTTCGATGCTTACTGATGTAACATAGGAAGAGTTGAACTCGTATTTGCTTCAAAAGTGTGACCCCATGACAAGGGTGTAAGAGATGTACGAGGTGCAGACTCCAAAAAGTATAGACCATTGTGGGCTTTACCACTACCTATTATTCTTCCTGTATCCAGTTCCCAAAAGACACTATGTAGGAAAAAATATCATTGAGCAATTTAAGGAATATGTAAAACTACTAACAGAGAGAAGGTTAATAGAAAAATTTTAACATGAAGAACTGAAGAGAAAGAAATGGTTGGAGAGTAGCGAATGGAACCTTTCCCTGAAATAGTAGATAGGGAGATCCATCTGCTACTCGGACTTTATCCTTACCAAAACATGTAGAGTAGGAGTCAAAAAAGGATGAACAACCTGCCATATGATTCGTAGCACCAGAATCTATTATCCAAGGAAGAGAAATGGAGGCAATGGAAGTAGAAGTTGTGGAAGACAAAGTGTCAAGCCTAGCCATTAGGCACCTAAGAGTTTGTAATTCCCCCTAAGAAAGCGCACTAGCATGAGAAGTTTTAGGCACTGAAGCATGCAAACAAGCACCATTAGGATCAATCAAGGTGTCAACAGTAGACTCCGAAACATGTGCATGAGAATGCACAGGACCACCGCCACCACCACCTCGTCGTCCACGAGAGGGACGACCATGTAACTTCCAACAGAATTCCTTTGTTTGTCTGGTTTCGTGGCAATAAACACACCGAAGCAGTTCACGATCAATAGGATCACTTTTATCACCAAGCGGCCCTGGATAGGCTTACCATCCCATGGAGTGGGAATGGTAGCTAAGGCCGAGCGATCCGGAATTGGAGTATGTATAGGCCTCTCCTAGAATGGGAAAAGGAACATAGCCCAACACTTGCACTCTAATCTGATCATATTACATATTAAGGCCAACAAGAAAGTCATAAGTGTGCTCTTTTTCCACCATGTAGTTGCACGGCAGTGCAAACAGCTTGAAACCCCTGATAACAATCAAGTTCCTGCCACACTCCACTCAATTCGCAATAATACTCAGCAAGGAACCGATTGTGTTGATCCAACCCCCGGAGTTTCTTCCTCAACTCAAAATCATGAGCATCATTACCCTTATGGGAATAGGTTTGTGCCACAGTAATCCAAATCTTATATGGAGTGTCCAGAAGTAAGAAAGTATAACAAATAGTAGGTTTCATAGAGTTGAATAACCAAGCCATGGCTAAAGCATTCTGTGAAGTCCATGTCTCAAGTTCTGGTCCAGCAGTTGCTGGTTGTGTAAGAGGGCCTGCAATGAATTTCGACATGCCACAGGCAGCAATGGCCAAAATAAAGTGCGGGACCAAAGCAAATAGTTGGTACCATCCCACTTAATTGGGTAATGGAGAGTTATCTAGAGCCCCAACACGACTTAATTCATCCTTCGTACCGATTGGAACATTTTTGGGATCCTCCATCATACAAACAGAAAAGCAGTAAAAGACTACAAAAATGCCGCAAGGAAAGAAAAGGAAAAAAATACCAGACAATAACCCCAAACTGCAGACCAAGAGCAAACTAGCTGAAAAGCTTCGAAAAAGACTCAAAAATACCCCAAAAAGCTTCAAAAGAGACAAGGAAAAAAAAGACCTTGGATGATCAAGTCCAATTGATTTCGTGGTCACCCAGTTAGTTTCGGATGCAATCAGTGATTACCTAGTGGATTTCAGAAACAAACAAGAGACATCAAAGGGTCATATGGCGTCGGAAGAAGGCCTTTCGGAGGGTTGCAGAAGCAAACGTGAAATCAGAAGCAAATGCGAGTCGTCTGCGTAAGGAAGGTCTATCGGAGGATCATGCCGGAGATGGATAACAAGAATAGAAGGTACTTGATCTTAGTTCTCCAAATTTAAGTAATCCTTTCTACAAAGGGATATGGAGGCCATAGATTCAAGAACCATCTACAGCATCAACTATCATAAGATGTTATCAAGGATTCTGCAACAATCTTGTAAAATAGCAGAATTATTCTATCCAAGTTTATTGCCACCAATAAGAGCTGATTCCTTTTACATCCTTATTTGATTGCCAAGGATATGGAATCATTCTTTATTCTGCTATTCGCAACTTCTGCACCTTTAAACATTGTTCTTGAAGATATAAAATATCAACAAGTGGGAAACAAGAAAACGAAAAAATATAGAAGAATTTAAAATTTCATTGTGATCTATGAAGCACAGACACATTTTTTTTTTAAAAGCAAAGAAAATTTTCATTCATAACAAGCACCGGCACACCTAAGTGGACGCTGTATCCAGACCGGAGAAACACAGGGATATGCGTTGGACACCCAAGTGCCATGGTCCAACGATTATAATAATTTGGTAGGGGACACATCCAGGACACGATGGGGTCACGTGTGTCTACATAGACATGCATGAGGACACGGCGTGGTATCACTTCACAATGTACAAAACTTATTTCAAGGGTTACGATTTATAACGAAATTGTCCCTCTTATGGTCTGTCTTGTTTATGAATCGTATCTTAATTACGTAGAAGCAGTGTTACTTGATATATTTTGAGCTAAGTTAGTGTTGGAAACCAATAGTTTGGGTATATGTGGGTTTGTCACTTGTGCCTCTTGGTTTGTTTTTCCTCGAGGGTAGAATTATTTCTCCTTTTAAAGGTCTAAGACCAAGACCATGTAACAACTCTCAATATATTCTCCCACCTTCTTTTCAAGTCCCATAATGTAAGCAACTTGTATATCAAGACCTAAAGCAGAGAGTGGAATTCCAATGGTGCTACACTAATGAATCCCATCGTTTAAAAGCACTTTATGGTGTGTCAACATACACTGCAAATAAACATGGCAAAAGAAACACGTTCCTTAAAAGCTGTGCCATTCTGAAGACCCAATCGAAATGGATTATTACCTTCTCTATGTTTTCTTCATTCAACTCAAGGCCAGTTTCTTTGTCTGATATTGGTTCAACTGCCACTATTTCTGGAATCTTTTCCATCAAGCGACGCTCAATTCCCATCTTCATAGTCATTACAGAACTCGGACAGGAGCCACATGCTCCTTGCAGCTTCAACCTCACAACATTGCCATCAATTTCATGTAGTGCCACATTACCGCCATCTGAAATGAGATATGGTCGGATTTCATCCAACACACTCTCCACGTTTTCTGTAGTTAAGGGCAACTCGACAGCCGAAGGTGGAGTAGCAACAGCCTTTACAACTGCACCGTAAGAAACACAGTGAATGCGAAAATTTTAACGAAAAATCTCATGTCATTATCCCAAACAAACTATAAGTCCGATATTTTGAGATACTTTCAAATTAAGCACATGCTTTCACACTGTAAAACACAGAACTTTCAAGACATAATTGAAAGAACAACATCTCCTACACAGTTTTCAGGTGTGGAATTTCGTTAAACCAAATCTCTTATTCTTTTTATGGCCTGAGTCGAACAACCAGAAATCTTCAGTTTCTTCAAACTACTAGGTTTAACTGTTCACGTACACCGAACATTATCAAACAATTTCTCGTAAGCAAATATAAACCTTTTAGCAAAAGTCTAAATATCATAGGCAATTACACATACGAGGCATGTATTTTAAAGTCTACTGCCTTTATATCCGTTCTTAGTCAGTATCTTCACAACACTGAACCTTTCCCTCCCACCTCACCTTAACCGTCCTTTTTGGAACCCTCACCTTCCAAATCAACGAACTTACCCATGATATCTATGCTATGTACAATTGCATAGAAGACTAACTGATAGATATATATATATATATCCCCTTCCTATAAGGGCAACCTTATCCAGCAAAATGCGGACCTCCCCTTTCCCAATCAAATTTCGATAATCCAAGCCGTTCAATGTGATCAGAATGTGATTTTATGGGTCCCCGCAAGAAATCAGCAAAAAATATGACCGAGAAGTGCTTCATTCGAGCAGTTTTCATTGAACAGTTCAATAAAAAACTGTTCAAATCAAGCCCTTCCCGGTCATATTTTTTGCCGATTTCTCGCAAGGACCCTTAAAATCACGTTCTGAACACATTGAACGGCCCAGATCATCAAAATTTGATCAGAAAAATGGAGGTCCGCATTTTAGCAAGTTAAGGGCACATGTGAAGGCTGGTATATATATATAGGGGCCGGTTCCTTCCACACAAATTGTGACACTCCATCTCAACCATTAAAATCAAGGGCTGAGATTAAAACTTAACAAAAACATATCCCTCCCCAAAACATTCCCACACCCTAAAATTACTCATCTTCTTCTCCAAAACATTCACACCACCACCACCAGACCTTAAACCTAACCGCCGCCATCACCACTCATCTCCGGCGATGCCCATCTCCGGCGAACCTCAAACCGAATGGCAGAATACTTGGATAAACGGGATCTCAAACCTTCACTTCTTGCCAAACGGGATAAATGGGAAATGGGTAGGTGATAAATCTGAGAGAAACAGAAGCAGCTTTAAAAAATGGAAAAATGAAAAAGATGCAATTGCGTATATAGATACAGAAATAAACTATGGAAGAGGGTCCTTTTTTTTTTCTCTCTTATTGGCCGTTTTTCCAAAGACAAGAAATGAAAGAGAACTTATTACATGGGTTTGAGCCTTTGAGGCACTGAACGATGAAAGTCCAGACTCGAGAGATGGGTCTCGCTGGAGATGGTTGGGGCCTTTATTTATTGGATTTTTTCTTCACAGATATGGGGTTCGCCAGAGATGGGTCTCGTTGGAGATGGGTTCGCCGAAGAGGGGCGTCGCCGAAGATGAGTGGTGGCGGCAGGGGCTAGGGTTTGGTGGTGGTGGTGGTGTGAATGGTTTGGGAAAGAAGATGAGTAATTTTAGGGTGTGGGAATGTTTTGCGAGGGGGATATTGGTTTTGTTAAGGTTTAATCTCAGCCCTTGGTTTTAATGGTTGAGATCGAGTGTCACAATTTGTGTTGAGTTTTGTGTGGGAGGAACCGGCCCCATACACATACACACCAGTTTTTCATAAAAACGCTATAAATGCATTTTTATGAAAAACTATTCGGATCAAGTTTTTCCCGGTCATATTTTTTGCTGATTTCTAGAGTATACCCTTAAAATCACACATTAAACGGTTTGAATCATCAAAATTTGATCAGAAAATGGGAAGTCCTTAACTTAGCAAGTTAAGGAAGCCCTTAGTAGAAGCTTGGTGTGTATATATACAACTTTCTTCATGTTTCATGCCCAATCTCCAGGAGACTAGCTCCAGCCCAAAATTTCACAAAAATGGCGACAAACCGGTGAAATCACATACCCAGGAGACTCGCTCCAGCCACGCCAATCTACTTGGGAGCTACAGTACCTCGCTCGAACGAGCGAGGTAGGGAACACTCGCCCTAGAGTATTTTACTCTTTTCTACTTTGCCAGATTGCCGGAGATTTCGAAATCGACGGATTTGTGTGTTACGAAATCGACGGAACACTCGCCCCAGAGGTACGGATCATCTCTCTCTCTCCGCGACCAAGCAACTTCCCTTGCCCTCGATGACAGCAGAAATGTGGATCTGGTGGAATCGACGATGTCGGATTCCGAAATCAAAACCCACGCTACAGTGCTTCTCCTGTCGTCGACTTCCCGGCGAGTTTCTCGGTGGATTCTTGGAATTTTTAATGGTATGTATATATGTATATATATAGGCGTATGTATATGTGTGTGTCGGCTGGATTGAATTTGTGGGTTTCAACTTCAATTTGTTGATTGAATTTGATTTCTAGGATTAATTTTATGGTTTGATTTGGTTTCTTAAGTTTGATTTTGTATTTGTGGGTTGAGGTTTGTGGACTGGTTTTGTTTTCTCTATTGAATGAATTGGGTTTGTTTTCTTGTGGAAGGCCATGCGGAAGGAATAGAGGGTTTTGCTGGGTTTGTGCAGAGAGAGAGGAGGGAGGATTGATTTGGTACAAATGGCGTTTGGTTTTGCTTAGGCTATTGGGTACCCATACATTGAATGGCTAGCTAAATGAGAGAAATTGCACTTTTTCTTGCTTAAATGGCTAAAAATTTGGTGTGGCTGCTAGAGATGCTCTAACATTTACGAAACAAATCCGAACATTGAAATCGGGAAACAACACAAAAACAAATCAATTACCAATGGCATGGAGGAAGCCTCACCTTGCCTGCGGGTCCTGGTGGGCAATGGGATCCCCAGAGAACGCGGTATGCTCCTCTGAACCAGATTACTTCTCCTCGACAGCGAAACTCGGCTACTAAGGAAGGAATTCTGACACCATGGGAATGGAAAGAAAATTTAACGCGTACCGATTGAGCTATGTAGGCAATCAATCGTGTATATAGTTATACTATATTTCTACATAGATACAGAGAGAGAAATACCTTGATGGGTGAAGAGGCGTGGAAAAAGGTGGTTGAACATGAAGGCTCTAGGGTTTGTTGTGCCCTGCAATACGAATACGATGTTGTGCTCAACATAGAAGCGCAGTGCATCTCTTTTGTTTCTCTCTCTCTCTCTCTCTCGATTGAAGGCTAGAAAAGAACGGAATCTACGGGGCACAGGTGTACTTCTGCTCCCCAGGTTATTTCTTGGTTGTGATTTTTGTACCCAGCTTTGCTCTAGGTATATATAGTATATATACATACATGTACATACATCAAGTACATACGGGTATATGGATTTGGGACCTATCTAGGGTTTTAAAAAAGTGATCTGAGCTGTTCATTTTGTTCAAAATGATTTGTTTAGAGTCCCAATATAAGAAGGGGTAAATTGAGTAGGAGGACATAGTCTAGGGGTTTATGCCACAATTAGTCCATCTACTTTTTTCCATATAATCTCCAGGACAATTGGCAATCAGTTTCTCAAAAATACCCTCGGAAGTCACCGGACGTTGACCGGCGTATCTGTTCATTTTTTGTGTATCTGTTGACTTTTTAATTTTTTTTTATTTTGACCATTGATTGGCGTTGACCGGCGTTGACTGGTGTATCTATTCATTTTTGGTGTATCTGTTGATTTTTTATTTTTACCTCCATCACTCAACCACAACTTCTACCACCACCACCACGACGCCACCACCACCGCCATCATGCCGCCACAACCTCCACCTCCACTACTACTCCATCACCAACATGCCACCACCTCCACCTCCACCACCACCACTCAACCACCACTTCCACCACCACCACCACGATGCTACCACAACCTCCACTTCCACCACCACCTCTACCACCGCTCCATCACCACCACCTCCACCTCCACCATTCAACCACCACTTCCATCACCACCACCACCACGCCGCCACCACCACCACAGCCACCATGCCGTCACAACCTCACCAACACGCCACCACCTCCACCTCCACCACCACCACCACTCAACCTTCACTTCTACCACCATGCCACCACAACATCCACTTCCACCACCACTCCAACACCACCACGCCACCATGTCCACTTCCACCACCACGCCGCCGCCGCCACCGCCAACATGCCACCACAAACCTCCACTTCCATCACCACCATGCCACCGCCTCCACCTCCACCACCACCACCACCACCACCATGCCACCACAACCTCCACTTCCACCACTACCTCTACCACCACTCCATCACCACCACGCCACCACCTCCACCACTTCCACCATTACCACTACGACGCCACCACCACCACCATGCCACCACAACCTCCACTTCCACCACCACCTCCACTTCCACCACCACCATGCCACCACTCCATCACCACCACGCCGCCACCTTCACCACTCAACCACCACTTCCACCACCACGACGCCACCACCATGCCACCACAACCTCCACTTCCACCACTACCTCTACCACCACTCCACCACCACCACCACCATGCCACCATAACCTCTACTTCCACCACCACTCCATCACCACCACGCAACCACCTCCACCTCCACCACTTCCACCACCACCACTATGACGCCGCCGCCACCATCACCTCTACTTCCACCACTACCATGCCACCACTCTATCACCACCATGCCACCACCTCCACCACCAACTTCACCACGCCGCCACCACCATGCCACCACAACCTCCACTTCCACTTCCACCACCACTCCACCACCCCCATTAGCACTTCCATAACCACTCCACCACCTCTTAGTTCCACCACCACCACTCCTGTTCCACAATCATGTCCACTATTACCGCCACCGCCACCACCACCACCACAATACAAAACAGATACAGATATACCAGATACAAATACACCAAAACAGATACAATAGATATACCACAACAGATATACTAACACAAAACAGATACAAATATATCAACAGCAGATGTACCAAAACAGATACAAATATACCAACAATATCTGCTGAAGTTTGCTTCGGCTTCTCTCTTGCAAAATTGGAGAGAGAAATAAGTTTTCTGTTTATTTTTGGACGAAGGTTGACAGTAGGAGTTTAATTGATGAGTGTTTTTAATACTTCAAGTGTTTATATGATATTTCGATAAGAGCATCCACAATGGGTGTGCTAACTAGTGTGTTAATCATGTGTGCTAAGACTTAGCAAACAAAAATGTATTTTTTGTGCCACAATGCATGTGTGTTAGAGTGTGCTAAATCTAGTAGTGCGTTAGTATGGTTATCAAGTTTGGCAACCAAGCTAACAAACAATAAGTGGGTCCTATCTCCATAAATTCAACCTTGAACCATAAAACATAAATGCTCACAACACTTTCTTTTTTGAAAACTTACCGTGAGCTTCAACACCAAAGTGCAAAAACCCACCAAAGGGCAAAGTAACTTACCATTACTTTCTTTTTCTATAGCCGTTGCCTTTCATTCAATACAGATATAGCCATTGTAAAAGTTATAGAATTAAAGAGTTAACACACTCCTAACTAACCCATTGAGGTACTCATATATATCCTAACACATTCCTAAGTTAACACACACTTGTGGGACCCATTTTTTATCCTAACACATACCTTAACAAATATTTTGATACACAAATATAACACACCCATTGCGGATGCTCTAAGGTCAGGTGTTTGTGTGATTTGCGTGAAAAGTCAGGTGCTAATATGAAATTTTTTCATACAGATATATCAATAGCAGATATACCAAAATAGATACAAATATATCAACAATAAATACACCAAAATAGATATAGATATACTAAAACAGATACACCAACAAAAAAAAAGATACAGATATACCAAGATATATACACCAAAACAAAACACTTATAGATATACTCGCAACAGATACACCAACGCAAAACAGATACACTTATATTAACAGCAGATGTACCAAAATAGATACAAATATACCAACAATAGATACACAAAATAGATATAAATATATCTAAACACATACACCAACACAACACAAAACAGATACAAATATACCAATACACCAAAACAGATACACCAACACAAAACAGATACAAATATATCAACAACAGATATACCAAAACAAATCACAACCTCCACTTCCACCACCACCTACACCACCACTCCATCACCACCATGCCACCACCTCTACATCCACCACCACTTCTACCACTCAACCACCACCACCACGACGCCACCACCATGCCACCACAACCTCCACTACTACCACCACCTCTACCACCACTCCACCACCACCACCACCACCTCCATTACCACCATGCCATCACCTCCACCACACCACCATCACCACCACTCCACAGCCATCGCCACTGTCACAACCACAACAAAATCTTTTTTGTTAGCCAAACAGATACACCAAAAATGAACAGATACACTGGTCGACGTCAACACCGGTCAATGATCAAAAAAATAAAAAAATTAACAGATACACCAAAAATGAATAGATAAGTCGGTCAACGCCAGTCAACGGTCAAAAAAATAAAAAAATCAACAGATACAGCAAAAATGAACAGATACAGCAAAAATGAACAGATACACCAGTCAACGCCGGTAGCACCGGTAAAAAAAAAAAAAAGAAGACATTTTTATGTTAGCCAAACAAGGCCCTTGTCTCATTAAAGTCAATTTAAATGAAAAAAGATATTTTTTGTGTTAGCCAAACAAGGCCCTTGTCTCATTAAAGGCAATTTGGTCTTTTCACGGACCTTAAACTCTAAAATATTTTCATTAATAAACTTTACACATCATTGAAACTTAAGCTGGACTAAATCTGCTTTGTGACCTCTTCTTTTGGACTTTAGACCAATTTGTTGATATAAGAAATCAATTCAATTCAATATCGATAAAATGATGAGTTTTTAAATAGTCATCCTCTTTAGTCATGTCATGTAAGTATTCATCCTGCCCTTTTTTCATGTTTATATTTTCATCCTTCTAATATGTGAATTACCATTATTATCCTTCATACTCCCTCCGTCCCACTTTGTTGTACCTGTTTCGTTTTTGGCACCTCGCGAAAAATTATCGATATCTCACAATCTATAATATTTTTTATGATTTCAAAAACCTTGTTTAAAAGAATTAATTGAGATCTAGCAAACAAGATCCATATTGAATATATAAAATATTACTTCCTCCGTCCCATAATCTTTGTTCGGTCCGCGAAACAAGGACTACAAAATAATGAGTATTTCTTTCAAGAAAAAATTCATATTTTTTTCACAAGTTAAAAGAACTCATTGAGATCTAGTAAATTGTTGAATTTTTTCCCAACTTTTCTTACAAAAATAGTATTATTTTTACGTCTCCGTTTTGCGGACCGGACAAAGATTATGGGATGGAGAGAGTATAAATTAAGAGATATAGACAATTTTTTCAGACGTCCAAAAAAGGAAACAAGCAGAACGAAGTGGGACGGAGGGAGTACTATATATATATATATATATATATATAGAGAGAGAGAGAGAGAGAGAGAGAGAGAGAGAGAGAGAGAGAGAGAGAGAGAGTAGGGGATTCGGATGATTATGAAAGCATCAATTAAGGGAGATATAATAGGAGGATTTTCAAACTTTCACATAAACAAATCCCACTGATTTCTCTTTCCATTAATTGTGAACGTTATCTTAAGTTCAAAGGGGTATATAAGGTTCCAAATATGGAGTTTAGTTATACTCCAAAGAGTCGTCTTCTTTCATGAAACTACTTGTTTTAATGGTAATTTAATCATGTTTTATGAAATAAGATTGAAAAAAATATTTCGTAGAAAGTTTTATAACAATTACGGTCAATTTACCATGATCCATTGCTGACTGATCATACTGGGCTAGTTAATATTCCACAACACCTTTGCAGAAAATACATGAACATTTGAACATGATCGATACATGCAAAACATGGTCAACTTATCATGTTGTGTTGACCAATTTCAATTTTGATGAAAAATAATCCATGTTTCATGAAATATGGCTGCGAATCATAATTCATTGTAAGACTTTATAAAATTTGCGATCAATTGACCATTACCAATATTGCTGAAGTCACAGTTGCTAGTAAATATTCCAAGCAACATGTGTGCAACATACACGACCAATTTAATAATTTCAAGTTATGCTCAAACATATTTCATGGTAAACGGTACAAATAATTTACCATGAAATGATTGAAAAAATAGTATAACTACAAATAATTTACCAAATGAACCACCATCCAAAAAATCCAAAGACTTCTTGAATCACTTGTAAACCGAGAAGTAAACGGCGTGGGACGATCCGGCGTGCAAGGCCCATGGCAGCAATACCGCGGTACAACCTAGCAAACGACCCAATGGTCTGTGTACAGGTCTCGAGGGTGTCAACTGGGAACATGGCCATGTGCTCAACGGCTCTGGCGACGGAGTCGGCCACCATGAACTGCCAAACAAGAGGGTCTCAAATCCTGTTAGTAAACATGACATAATTCGAAACAATAAACCAACTGAATTTTGACCTGTCCCATGACAATATTCCAACTACCATACAATATGCTTGATATTCATGACATATTTAGCATAAAACATGGAATATGAACAAGACACAATTTGGAAAAGAAAAAGAAAAAAAACTTCCATAAACATGGAATTTTAGTCCTCCAACCGAGTATCCCACACAATTGTGAACTTAGTAGAATCAACAACATATCTGCTGAGATTAATACTCTCAAACATGCTCTGATAGGCAAACCAAACAATGAAGCCAAAAAATGACGGTGGGTTTGAAGGAAAGACTTACGAAATCTAGCCATGCCGGTTTCGTCCCCTTCTTCTCCGACGGGTTTTTTAGCAAAGAAGGACTAGATCGTTTTGTGGCGTTTTGGGATTCTATGGAAAAACCCCATTCGGATTGAACAGTGGATTGCATGGGCTGTTATTCGTTTTCGAATTCCGCAATGATGGAGGACACAGATGGACTGCTTTGGAATTTTTGGGGATTTTTTAAGCATCCGAAATTGAAATGGTTTCCATTACTGGTTTAGGAAACTGGATGAGGATGATTGTAGACCCGTGTTTAAATTTCAATAATTTTAAGGGAAATTTATACAAATGGTCCTCCTAGTTTAATCCGAGTATCATTTTCGTCCTCCAAGTATCAATTACAATTCTTTTGACCTTCAAGTTTGGTTTTCATACCAAATTGGTCCAATTGATAACTTCTGTCAGCCAAACTGGACGGAAAAAATTATATTGATGGCATTTTGGACGTTGCAGTTCGTATCAAGTTGGTCCAATTGATAACATTTGCCCTCAATCTGTTTTTTTCCGTTCAGGTTGGCTAACAGACGTTATCAATTGGACCAACTTGGTACGAAAACCAAACTTGAAGGTCAAAAGAGTTGCAATTGATACTTGGAGGACGAAAATGAGACTCGGATGAAACTAGGAGGACCCTTTCTATAAATTTCCCTAATTTTAATGTTAGAATAAAATTAGAATATTAAGGTAAGGAGAAAATGAGATTTGAATATGTGATTTGGGTTGAATGTGATAGGATTTGAAAGTTTGGGGTGCAATTGGAATTGGTATTGGTATGTGTGGTGGTATAAATAGGTGAGAGTGAGTGGTAGAGAATAATTCTCCCACTCTCCCACTCACGTCTCTCTCTCCCAGCCGACGTCTCTCTCTCACTCTCTCCCTCCATAAAAACCTTGTAATACCCCTTAAATGCTAAAAGATCCACCTCCACCCTATCGTATTGAAGTGTTCTCGACTCATAGATCGCGTGAGTGAAGCTCGGAGGAGGAGTTTTGTGGTGAGATTCGGGTTTGGAAGCTAGGGCTTGCTTGGGAGTTGGGGGTTTTGCTCAAAACCCGTTCGGTAGGGATTTCTCACTTCTATTATATGTTTATGTGTTGATTTGGTGTTTGAATCGTGCCCTAGATCTTTGGTTTCGTTGCTGGAATCGTTCTGGTGAAATCTGAAAGTCGTGCACTGAAAACCTAAGTCCTACCGGTAGAAGTTTTGGACCTACAGGTAGAAACGCTGTCCAATAGTGTCATTTTGTGAAATTTTGGTCTTCTACCGGTAGGAGATTAATGTCTACCGGTAGGTATTGAAAAATCAGCATTTTTGGAAAAACTTCGAACGAGCATAACTTTTTCATCTGAACTCCGTTTTGGGCAAATTTTATATCGAAATTCATGTGCCGGAAGTCTACTTTCCAATGATGGTGGTCTCATCTCCTAATTCTAAGCCGATAAGGTTTGGTGGCCAAAATAAGATAGGTACGTTCAAAAACGTGGAGTAATCCTTTTTCCTTAGGATTGTTTGGGGGAGACACGGATGTTCCTAGGTTCTCTTGAGTACTTAATTGAATGGTATGACGAGGCTATTGGTATACTAGGGTTTGTAGTGGTCGTTGGGTTCCGTATGAGTCATTTGACACCGAAACGAGGGTTTAGAGAACGTAAAGAATATAGGTGGGCGAAGGTTGTATGTGTTGACTTGCGATGTGAGAAATAAATACGTAGATCACTCTTTTGAGTTAAACAATGCTAGGCGTGAATACAAGGGACAATTCTCTTTATGTTTGATATGCGATACATTTCTTGCGTAACTTGTACGGTTTTATGAGTTGCAAGGTGGAAATCTATGAATCGTTGTTAGAGAATATCTCTTGATATGTGAGTGCTTGTATGATGATGAGAAACTAATAACGTAATAAGAGCGAGTTGATTGAGGTGAAATTATCCATGCTACTTCTATGTGAATAAGTCTCCGTTGTGGATTCATTATGTGTGATTGAGATGAACGGCTGAGTTGTAAAGTGTATTGGAAGAATTTTGGGTACGATGACCTATGATGTGTGACTTGAGTTAGTTCCATCAGTGAGAGAGGAACTAGTGGGGAGTATAGGGGCTCCGTAAATGGCCCGACAAGAGCTTTTGCTCATGACATAGAACAAAAAGGAAATTGTGACATAATGTGATTGGAAATGGGCTATTATTGTGAAAGTGCGAGTGATATGAAAGACATCGGAGTTGTGGCTCTTTGATTATGACGGTTTCATAAGTCAAGATAGTGGATAGGAGATTAGAAATAAGATGAGGGGTAGTGGCAGTCATGAGAGAATCGTATAGACAGGTAAGTCCTCGTGGTTGAACTAGAGTCGTGATGTGTAGTCTTGGTACTTCATTTACGTCATCGACGTCGGGATAATTACTAGTCGTGTTTTGTTTCTCCTTGAGATACCGTGCCTCGTTCCTGTTATTCATTCTACCTGTCATCCCATTTGCATATAATGGTTGTGTAGATTTTTCTACTGGGTTAGTGTAGCTCAACATATCATTTTTCAGGTGTGATCCCGGAGCAGTAGCTTGGAGTGAAGTGCATGCATTCAAGTGCATATTTTTCGAAGGAATTGGTAAAAGTGACTCATGGATAATTTTGGGTAAATCATGTTTTGGGAATGTAATAGAACTTTAACTCTATTTCTTTTAATGATGTTATATATTCAGACTCTTAGAGTTGGATTTGTAATTTAATGACCATGACATGGTGAACTCTTTTAGGGTATTATGTATGATAATGTGAGGAGTTTTATTTATGAAAAGCTATTTTATTTATGATGAAAATCGAGGGCGTGACAACTTGGTATCAGAGCATGAGTTTAGAATACCTTGAGACCGTGGGGAGACTTTTAGTCTCATGGGTTCAAAATCACTGCATTTTAACAAAGCTTGTGCATACCTTGTGAGTGGCATTCATTCATCTATGTGGCATGGTATTTATGTTATTGTAGGTTGGCGTAGAGTCGTTGGACCGGATTGGTGGGGTTAGAAGTTTGTAGTATGTTTGTTGTTGATGATCTCTTTATTGTTTCTTTGTAGCGAGATGCCACCGAGACACGAGAATAGACGGGGTAGGATTGGGAATCCGAGAATGGGGGCAGGACAGAATCAGCTTGCTAGGGAAATTGTAGCGGCACTTACAGCAGCAAATCTTTTGCAACCACCTCTTAGGGATAACGCGGACAGTCGGGCCATAGTTGTAACAACTCCGATTTTCAGTGAATAAAATCTCGTTGCTTATTTTAATGACTGTAATTTTCTTGATTTTTAATAATCCGTCATGATTAGATTTATTCAATTCAAAATCTAGTTTCATCACGCCATGCAATATAGTCATTTTCTAAAGACAAGTGTGTTGTATATTTCCCTAATTACTGAAACAAGTCTTAGAATTCCTTCTTGGCTGGAAATCCTACTTAGCAAGCCTAGTTAGCTTCTAACCTAATCCGTTGAGATAACCTTAATGAACCTTCGACTTTCTCGACCCATCTGAACCTTTCTAAACCCTAAGCAAACCCTTTTGACCAAAGTCAACCTTTGATCTTTAACCTTTGGACGATAAATACTAGGGAAATCTTTATCCATTAGACAATAGGTTTCTACCTACGATATTGTGACCAGATAGCTAGGTACACCTTTGTATGTTATATATATTCTTTACCCTTTTATCCATTGGATAATAAAAGTTAGGAGAACTGTTAACCATTGGACAATAGGTTAGTCTTTCTACTTAGTACAAGATCTATTAGTTTAAAAATAGATTCACCATGAGTCATCGTACTTATATAGATAAAGTATATAAACATAGTACTTCCATTCATTAACCATTGGATAATAATGGCTAGGGGAATTATGGTCCATTGGTCAATAGAGTCTAGTCAAGCCATAGTAATAGGTTTTATTTAGTTAATTGCTTACTAGATATGATATGTACCTAAATACTTAAAGTATTAGATATGTATATGTTATCCTAGGATTCTAAGTCTTAGATTATAGTTTATAAGTACATAGGTGGCAAATTGACTTAGTTTTAAAAGGAATTTTGACCTAGAATATCTAGTAGATCACATAGTACACATGTACCTTTAGTTGGTCACACATATAAGTGTATATATATATTAGTCAAGGGAGGAAGAGAGAGGGAGAGAGAGAGAGAGAGAATCCGAGAGAGAGGGAGAGGATAGAGGGCCGAGAGAGATAGGAGAGAGAGAGAGAGTGATGTGTTGTCCTTCTTGATCTTTCTCTACCAATTCTAAGTTATATATAAATACATGTACATGTACTAATGAAAGAGGAGAAATATGAAGGACATGAGGTGGACTAAAAGGACTAGATCTTCTTACCAAAATCTCTTACAAGCTTTACACCATCTCTTACTCTTTCTAAGTCAACCACCAAACCATAGTCCTTTCATGATTAGGTGTCCCTTGTACCATGAAGAGAGAGAGAGAGGGAGAGAAAGACCGAGAGAGATGAGGGAGAGAGAGAGAGAGAGAGGAAGCCGGATTGAGGGAGAGAGAGAGAGATATATGGTTGTACCTTTCTTGATCTTTCTCTACCAAACCCTAATTCTATATATATAAGTACTTGTACTTATGGAAGAAGAGAGATAGGATGACATGAGTTAGATTGTTAGTACTAGATTGACTTACACAAAATCCTTACTCTTCCAAATCAATCCACCAACCCTTGTCCTTCCTTTTTGAATCTATAAATATATATATGTTGTACTTTGTACCAAAGAGAGAGAGAGAGAGAGAGGGGGAGAGAGAGGCCGAGAGAGATGAGGGAGAGAGAGAGAGAGGAGGCCGGATTGAGAGAGAGAAAGAGAGAGTGATGTGTGTGCAAGTGTACCTCCCCATATCTAGCTTACACCACTTTTCTTGCATCATCCATGTACTACACAATCTAGGGTTTCTTATACTTTCACTCCTAAGGACAACTAAATCTAACTTCTTAATCTTTTAAAGGACTAGATTGGACTAAAACCCCATAGAAAAACTTAAACCTTGTCCTAGTTTGGAAGAAAAGGATCTAGAGTTATGTCATGACTTGAAAGGACTAGATTTTGGAGCAAAATCCAATGGATTTGGAGGGAGAGAGGGGCCGGCCAAAGAGGGAGAGGGAGAGCCCATGTTTGCCTATAAATAGGACTTCATATCCTTCATTCAACTCACACCTTTCCAACCTTCAACTTCTCTCTCTAGAAGGCTTATTATTCTTGCTTGTTCTTAGTTAGCTCTTGCTTGTTCTTGAGGTTCTTCCTAGTTCTTCAAGAAACTCTTCTAGTACCGCCACTAAACCACCATACAAACACCCTACCGATCCAAAAGTTCTAGTAGTACTAGTCAAGACTTAGTTTCGAGAGAAACCTTTCTCTTTCGAAGCTATCGAAGCTTACCGTAAGACGTTACTCCGTCCAACCGCCGACGTACTTCCTTCCAAAATCCGTAGTCATCTCTACCGCTAAGAAGAACGGTAGGATTTTCCTACACCTCCTAAACTCTAAGTATACGTAGAAATATCAATAAACATATGTTGTTTTGAAATTTAAAAAAGAAGCATGAGTTTTGGAAGATAACATTCCTAGATTAGCTTTCATTATTCGTAATTGGTCTTAGAATGATTATGAGCATGATTATGTGATTACTTGTCTACTTGTTGCTGATTAAGCATAAGTGGTTACCACTCCAAAGGTGTCCGTCCATGTGGCACTATGCTTAACTTTGTGTGATTAAATGTTGAGCATGATGATGTGATAAAGTGAGCACGCTATCTAATATAGAGTTGAATGATCTTGCTAGTTTAGTTTCAAGATTACTTAAAATGTGAAAAGAACTACCGCGGAGTCATGGCATGCAAACGAGACACAAAAACCGAGAAAGTTAGAAACATGGCACCTAGGGTGTGGATAAAGGAAATAATTGGTCTTGGATAAAATATTTTTTGAAAGTACATTGTGGCCGGACGTGGTAGCCCAATGTGAGTATGTTTTCGAAAATCGCAACGAGGCCGGACTTGGTAGCCCATTGTGAAGATTGCCAATGGGGCCGGACGTGGTAGCCTCATGTGACGATATGGCTTGGTTATCCGCGGAGAGGGGCCAAAGCAAGTTTTGGAAGAAAATGTGTTTTTGAAAACCATGTTATGGCCGGACTTGGTAGCCATCGTGTGTGTTGCTAATGGAGTCGGACTTGGTAGCCTCGTTAGTAGCAATTTGTTTATGAAACTTGGAAATGTTGATTTAGTAAATAAAGGTGAAAAGGATGACACGGTCTATGATGAGTCGGGTAGGAGAAACTCAAGAAAAGGCATGACACCAACGCTAGTAAGATAGTGAATGCAGATGTGTAATTGTTAACTATGTTGTTAAATGAGCACATGTAATTGCTTATATTCCCTTTCTATTATAAGTTAAGGGTTAGTGGGTATGGTTTATTCTATTGAGCCTTTGTAGCTCACGGTGTTACCTTTTGGTGACCCTGGCATATTATACTGGGGGCGACGCTGGTATAATGTGTCAGAGTTGATTGATGAGCAAGGTGAACAGTACACATTGGAGGGTTTTGGAGCCGAGGAGCTTGCTAGGATGGAGGAAGAAGCGGAGTAATAGAATGCCTTAGAATTCCCATCCTTTGTGTAATAAAAAGTACTCTAGTAGGATCTATATTGTAATAATGAGCTTGACTCTTAGTCTTTTAATTCAATAAAATGTTTAATTAACGTACCCGAAAATGGGGGCGTTACAATAGTAGCCATGCGAAAGTTTAGCCGTAGAAATCCACCTCAGTTCGATGGGGAGAGTAGCGACCCCCTTGTGGCCGATCATTGGCTTGCACAAATTCGTAAGATCTTTAATGCGCTTAAGATTATGGAGGACGACCTGCGGGTGAGTATAGTCGCTTGTCAACTTGTCGGTGAGGCGAATGAGGGGTGGGAATCGATTTTAGGAGCAAGAAGAGATGCTAGGAGAATGGCAAGGGCGGTTAATCGAATCAATGAACCAGATGTAGAGAACCTGACTTGGGTTGAGTTTGAAGAACTCTTCGAGAATCAATATTTTCCAAATACGTATCGTGAGAAACTTAGAGGACAGTTCGAGAAGTTAGAACAAGGAAATATGACCATCTCTGATTACGCTATAAAATTTCAATCTTTATCACGTTTTGCACCAGAATTAGTGGCGTTAGAGGAAAGGAAGTGTAGGCGTTTTGAGAAAGGGTTAGACCCGTCTATCAGGAAGTTTGTGGTAGGTCAACGAATTGGAAAGTTTTCTGACATTGTCAAGTGTGCTAGAAGTATTGAGTATACGGAGGAAACACCAGGGGAAGTGAAAGTACGGGGACAGAGACAACAAATCGTTGACAAGAGTGTATCTATAGAAGCGTCTGGAAGCCAAGGGAGGAAAAGACAGAGAGAACAGTTTCGGTCCACCTCGGGACAACATAGTTCAGAACCACCTAATCTTACCAGAACGTCAGGAGTTTCGTCGGGGTCAACGATTGCGTGTTATCGGTGCCGTCAGTCGGGCCATCGTGTAGTAGACTGTCCTCAGGAGAGGGAATATCATGGTCAGAGACCACCTCGGGTTTGCTATCGATGTCGTCATCTGAGGCACTTAGTGGTAGATTGTCCACAGCCGACGAGCAGAGGGAGCGTGTAGAGATCCACGGAATCGGGTCATACATCTCATACCGAATTGCGAGGTAGTGTGAATTTACATATTTGAGTTGCGATTACTTATACATATTTGAGATGCTTGATTGTTGAATAACTACTATAATGAAAGTCTGTGGTCCATATTAGTATCGATTAACACTGTGGAGTGATCTATGTGATATTGTTTGATAGAGACCTACATAAATGTGCTGACTAAAGTAGTTGAATGAGAGTATTCTAGGTTGATAAAATGGATAGAAATCGTGTAAAACCTTACGAGATTGCAACGAACTTGATTACTGTTGAATTTTCGGAACCGTGAGTTATGAAGTATTGGGCACTATGTGAGCCTGTTATCGAATTGGGCACTGTGTGAGCCTGTTGTCAAATTGGGCACTGTGTGAGCCTTTTGTCGAATTGGGCACTGTGTGAGTCCGTAGTGTATAGGGCACTGTGTGAGCCCGTAGTGTGCTGGGTACTGTGTGAGCCCGTGCTATATTGGGTACTGTGTGAACCCGTTGTTGTATTGGGCCCTGTGTGAGCCCGTGGTTGCATTGGGTACTATGTGAGCCCGTTGATGCGTAGATGTGTTCGGTGTTGCGTAAGCCATTAATTCGTACAGTGAGTTTGCAGCTGATTGGTCTATTATGGTATTTGTGTGTGAAATTGGTTGTTGTTTAGTTTCGATCTACATGCTTGACCTGTGATGTAATCTTAGCGTGTGGATTTTGCTTTTAGAACACAATACTAGATAGATGATGATGTGTGTGTGGGTGCTTGCTACATGTTAAATAGATAATTGATTGAAGGTGTTTGTGTGGGCAATTGGACCTCTTAGTTAGATGTAACATTATGTGATAATTGGAATCCCTTGTCTCAACTACTTATTTGTCGTAGCTTACGAATTGATGATAGTTTTGCATGTCTTTCAATTTCTATATTATGGTTTCGTTGAGACCACTGCTAGTTTGGTTAATCCTTCGTGAAGTTATTGAATAAGCGAGAGTAGTTGGACGTTGTAGAAATATGCCTAACATGAATTGAGTCCTTTACTTGGGGCGTCGCGTAAGTATAGTAAAATGTGTGGAGTGGTGAATTTTGTTTTAGAAAGTTGTTACACTTACGGATGTACATATTTTGAACTCAAAATTTTTCTAAAAGGAATAATGTTTTGTGAAAATTGAATCTTTGTATAGTTCATTTTCAGAAACGATAACGGTACAGACTTGGAGTCGGCTACATCATAGTTCATTTCTATGTCGTCAAAATTGTCATCATTTTCCACTTACCGAGTGAGGTGTTCGTAATTGATTGTTGATAATGTCTTTCCGAAATGAACGTTTCCTTTCAAATTCTATAGAATTTTGCCACATGGGCATGTTTCAATGGCTTTGTAACTACTCGAACTAGAACTCTCAATGGGGCAAATTTTTGTCAAAACCAACATGTCACTTTTGCTTTGGAAAAATGTAAGTTGGAAAATTCATGAACTTGTTCAGTTTAGATTTCATCGTGTCGGACACTTTAACATTTGCTCGGCATTTGTCTTTTGAGGGAGTTTGCCTTGATTTAGAATTAAGAACTATTAGAGCTCTACTGGTGTGAGTCTTGATAATGTGAGTAAGTCGGGAAGTTAAGAAATGAGGTGAACGAGAAATGCATGAAAGTTGATTTTCTTGTAAGCGTACGTGAAGAATCTAGTAAATCTTGGGATGGATGAGTAAATCTTAGAACTTGTTGATTATGTTTTGCTGACAAGGTTGTTGAATTACGACGTTATGAAATTCTCCATTGTGTTTGGACACGGTCCATGGAACCAGAATTGGTTAGTCGGAAGTAATGAGAATGGGTATGGTTGGTGAGACCGGAATTAATTGGTAACATGATTATGATTAGTACGAATACGATAACTTTGTGATTTGACATGTATGAACATGGGAACTTGGCGATTGTTTGGTAAGAAGCTAAGCTAGTTAGTTATGGCATTATAGAGTTTTCTTGCATTTTGGACACGGAGGTTAGTGGATACAAAGCGTTGTGTAGTGGACTCCGTCCTTGGGAAGAGAAATTCATTGATGGTGTGCCTTTGTCTATTCTATGCAAATTTCGGGACGAAATTCCTTTAAGGAGGGTAGAATGTAGAGACCCGTGTTTAAATTTCAATAATTTTAATGTTAGAATAAAATTAGAATATTAAGGTAAGGAGAAAATGAGATTTGAATATGTGATTTGGGTTGAATGTGATAGAATTTGAAAGTTTGGGGTGCAATTGGAATTGGTATGTGTGGTGGTATAAATAGGTGAGAGTGAGTGGTAGAGAATAATTCTCCCACTCTCCCACTCACGTCTCTCTCTCTCGGTTCTCCCTCTCCCAGCCGACGTCTCTCTCTCACTCTCTCCCTCCATAAAAACCTTGTAATACCCCTTAAATGCTAAAAGATCCACCTCCACCCTATCGTATTGAAGTGTTCTCGACTCATAGATCGCGTGAGTGAAGCTCGGAGGAGGAGTTTTGTGGTGAGATTCGGGTTTGGAAGCTAGGCCTTGCTTGGGAGTTGGGGGTTTTGCTCAAAACCCGTTCGGTAGGGATTTCTCACTTCTATTATATGTTTATGTGTTGATTTGGTGTTTGAATCGTGCCCTAGATCTTTGGTTTCGTTGTTGGAATCGTTCTGGTGAAATCTGAAAGTTGTGCACTGAAAACCTAAGTCCTACCGGTAGAAGTTTTGGACCTACCGGTAGAAACACTGTCCAGTAGTGTCATTTTGTGAAATTTTGGTCTTCTACCGGTAGGTATTGAAAAATCAGCATTTTTGGAAAAACTTCGAACGAGCATAACTTTTTCATCCGAACTCCGTTTTGGGCAAATTTTATATCGAAATTCATGTGCTGGAAGTCTACTTTCCAATGGTGGTGGTCTCATCTCCTAATTCTAAGCCGATAAGGTTTGGTGGCCAAAATAATATAGGTACGTTCGAAAACGTGGAGTAATCCTTTTTCCTTAGGATTGTTTGGGGGAGACACGGATGTTCTTGAGTACTTAATTGAATGGTATGACGAGGCTAGTGGTATACTAGGGTTTGTAGTGGTCGTTGGGTTCCGTATGAGTCATTTGACACCGAAACGAGGGTTTAGAGAACGTAAAGAATATAGGTGGGCGAAGGTTGTATGTGTTGACTTGCGATGTGAGAAATAAATACGTAGATCACTCTTTTGAGTTAAACAATGCTAGGCGTGAATACAAGGGACAATTCTCTTTATGTTTGATATGCGATACATTTCTTGCGTAACTTGTACGGTTTTATGAGTTGCAAGGTGGAAATCTATGAATCGTTGTTAGAGAATATCTCTTGATATGTGAGTGCTTGTATGATGATGAGAAACTAATAACGTAATAAGAGCGAGTTGATTGAGGTGAAATTATCCATGCTACTTCTATGTGAATAAGTCTCCGTTGTGGATTCATTATGTGTGAATGAGATGAACGGCTGAGTTGTAAAGTGTATTGGAGGAATTTTGGGTACGATGACCTATGATGTGTGACTTGAGTTAGTTCCATCAGTGAGAGAGGTACTAGTGGGGAGTATCGGGGCTCCGTAAATGGCCCGGCAGGAGCTTTTGCTCATGACATAGAACAAAAAGGAAATTGTGACATAATGTGATTGCAAATGGGCTATTATTGTGAAAGTGCGAGTGATATGAAAGACATCGGAGTTGTGGCTCTTTGATTATGACGGTTTCATAAGTCAAGATAGTGGATAGGAGATTAGAAATAAGATGAGGGGTAGTGGCAGTCATGAGAGAATCGTATAGACAGTAAGTCCTCGTGGTTGAACTAGAGTCGTGATGTGTAGTCTTGGTACTTCATTTACGTCATCGACGTTGGGATAATTACTAGTCGTGTTTTGTTTCTCCTTGAGATACCGTGCCTCGTTCCTGTTATTCATTCTACCTGTCATCCCATTTGCATATAATGGTTGTGTAGATTTTTCTACTGGGTTAGTGTAGCTCAACCTATCATTTTTCAGGTGTGATCTCGGAGCAGTAGCTTGGAGTGAAGTGCATGCATTCAAGTGCATATTTTTCGAAGGAATTGGTAAAAGTGACTCATGGATAATTTTGGGTAAATCATGTTTTGGGAATGTAATAGAACTTTAACTCTATTTCTTTTAATGATGTTATATATTCAGACTCTTGGAGTTGGATTTGTAATTTAATGACCAGGACATGGTGAACTCTTTTAGGGTATTATGTATGATAATGTGAGGAGTTTTATTTATGAAAAGCTATTTTATTTATGTTGAAAATCGAGGGCGTGACAATGATGGGGATCTCCGGCGACAATTTTGGGATTGGCATGCAAAATCAACGGGGGAACCAATCGCTGGGTTATTGCGAGACGGGAGAAATTAAGTTTTCGTCCCCTTTTTCGTTGCTATATATACATATACATAGCCTAAAATATAGAGGCATTATTGGCATAAAAAAAGAGTGAGGACGAAATTATCTTAACCAAATTGGATAATCAAAACTCGCACTACAACAAAGTTGGTCTATGTTGACGAATTTTCGTCGCCAAAGGGTCACTTTTGGCGAGAGAAAAAAATTTCGTCGCCTTAGGCTTTGTTTTCAGCAACGAATTTATTTTCATCGCTAATTACTACCCTTTAGCGACGAAATCATGAAATTCGTCGCCAAAGGGTAGTATTTGGGGACGAATGAATAATATTCGTTGCCATAAGGGTTGCTTTTTAGCGAGGAAACCGAAAATTCGTCGCCATAGGGGTAGCTTTTAGCGATGAAATTTCAGAATTCGTAGCCATAGACCAACTTTTTTGACTAATTATTTTTTTTAATAAAAATTTAAATTATTTGGCATAAAATATATATATATAATTATATATTACATAAAATATACATAGATTAATTTAAAATTTAATCATAAAAAGGTAATATATATTAAATTTAGGAGTATAAGTAATGAAGTGTTATGTGGCATAGTTGGTAGAGGTTGTGGAATGGGTACCCAAGGTCATGAGTTCAAGTAGTGGCAACTATAAAGCACAAATAATTTTTTTTTTCGTTTTGGCATTTAACGACGAAAAAATTCGTCGGGCAATGAGAATGCATTGGTGACGATTTTTTTTCGTTGCCGATGAGACCATCAACGATGAAAAAAGATATCGTCACCAAGGGACTTTAGCGACGAGGATAAGACGACGAATGGGCACAACGATTTTTTTCGCCGGCAATGCATAAGGCGACGAAAATGAGCTAATTGGCGACGATTTTTTGTTGTTGCCATAGACCAACTTTGTTGTAGTGTTGTCACATCATCTTTTAGTTATCCATTAAAGGGTTACTAAGATTAACAATATGAAGTCCTACAATAGTCCATAATCAAAAACTCATTTTCAGTAGAGAGATCAACCCTTTCTATTCCGTTAGTCGCGCGCACACACACTTACCTGATTTGCCCAGCTCGGTTGTAAAGACCTGTAAATTCGTAAAATTGATTTGATTTACAAAAAATAGAAGGAGGAAATTGATTTGGATAATTGAGAATTGGGGTTAATGTGTTATAGTGTGGCTCTTGAGGGGTAAGTGTGTGTAGTGTGTATATAGCATGTGTGTGTGACAGGTAGGGAATAACTTTCCCATTTTACTCCCTTCTCACTCTCCCGTCCACCTCCCTCTCTCTCGGCTCCCACTCTCCCTCTTCTCTCTCTCACAATTTCACCCAAACCACTTCAAAACTCACCTTCAATCTTTCACTCCTTCGCGTATTGCAGCTCGTATTGCATTGGTTTGAACTCGGTGGAAGCGTATTCCATTCGGTTGCAAGAATTGGGGCTAGGGCTTGGAGGATTCTTTGGCTTTGTTCTCTAAATCCTTAAGGTAGGGAGTTCTAACTTTCAATATATGTTTATGATTTGTTTCTTGTTGCTTGATTCTTGCTCTTGATCATTGTCATCGTTGTTAAGGTGAATGTAGTCGAAAAACCCATGAAAGTCTGTTGAAAACCTGCTCGAACAGCCCTCGTTATCGATAACATTTTCCTTGTTATTGATAACATTGCATCCCAAAACCCAGAAAACCAATAGTTATCGATAACTTTTGCTATCGTAATCGATACCCTTGCGTCTGGACTGATCTTGGCCAAAATGTTATCGATACCTTCTTCCATGGTATCGATAACACTGTGCTTTTGGGCAGCTTTGCTGATTTTGATTCTTTCTCCACTCTTTTGGATTCCAATCACTTCTAATATACTCCAAACACTTCCCAAGCGATCCCTAACTTGACTATTCGTATCTAGCGACCTCATTGAACGTATCTATGATTTTAACGTTCGTATGAACTTGATTTTACGAAAACCACCTTATATATCAAAGTTGGATTTGAATGGTATAAACATGATGGATACGTGATTTTGGAACTTTACGAACGGAATGAGAACATTCAGGACTCATCGACGGGTGAGTGCCTGGCAGAGGACATCAGGGTCCTTTAATTGGCCCGGCAGGAGCTATATGCTCGTATTTGATATTTCAGGACCTCCTAATGGATAAGGTGCCTGGCAGAGGACATCGGGGTCCTTTAACTGGCCCGGCAAGAGCTTCGGCTCATGACACTTGTACGAGACACATTTGGACACACGATTGGTTCTGAAAATGAAACATTGGATTTGGATTGCTATTATTGTCCATTCATCGAATTTTGTTACCATCGTCCATCTTGTGATCATTCCTTACATTTCATATGCATACATTGTTAGATTAGAGCTTTCTACTGGGCTAGTGTAGCTCAAACCTTACATCATTTTCAGGTACTAACCCGGGGCAGTAGTCGCATGTACCGAATGCTTGGATGTGGACACTATCCTTTTTTTTTTTGAAAGCTAACATAGAGGAGTTACCAAGTCATCTTTGTTATTTATTTTTGGAAGATGTATTTGTAACTTCATTCGATAATTCTTTCGACTTAAAAGTGTTGTAACCCTTTAACTTCTGAATATTTGGTACTTATGTTAGATTTGGGCCTCGGAGCCAAAGTTGTAATGCTTTTGGACACTTTTAGATGATGAAGTGTAACTATGGAAATGAAGATGTTAAACTCTTTTGGGGTATTGTACGGATTATTGTGAGGTTTTTATTTTTGAAAATCCTTTATAATTATGTTGAAAATCGAGGGTGTGACAACTTGGCATCAGAGCATAGGTTTAGAACACCTAGAGACCGTGGGGAGGCGTTTCGTCTCATGGGTTCAAAATGTCGCGCGTTCTAACATAATTTGTGCATGCTTGTGTGACTAACATTCATATGACTACTTGGCATTGCATTTTCATTATCGTAAAGTGGTGTAGAGTTGTTAACCCGTGTTGGGAAGTTGGGGGCTTAGACCTCATAGTAATGTTGTTGTGGTTAATAGTTTCTCTTTCTTATATCATGTAGTAAGATGCCTCCGAGGATGCGTGTTAGACGAGGTGGGGCTGGAACCCGGGGTGGCCATGGCCGTGGGGTGCCATTGGAAGATGAGGTTAGTCAGCACGGGGAGAACCCTGGTGGGAATCCGGGGGCTGGGGCTGGTCGAGGTGCAGGAGTACCTCTTGTTCACAACCAATTTGCTAGGGACCTCGTCTCAGCACTTATAGCTGCAAATCTTTTGAACCAAGCTCCTAGAGAGAACATCGAGGATCGGGCCATGGTAGCAATGAGGGAGTTTAGCCGTAGGAACCCTCCGGTGTTTGATGGGACTAGTAGTGACCCTTTAGTAGCTGACCATTGGTTAGCTCAAATTTGCAAGCTTTTTAGAGCTCTTAATATCATGGAAGACAACATCAGAGTGGGTATTGTGGCCGTTCAACTAGTTGGGGAGGTCGACGAATGGTGGGAATCCGTTCTAGAAAGTAGGAAGGACGCGAGGAGGGCGGCAAGGACCGCAGCTCAAGTAAACGAACCGGATGTTGAGAATTTGACATGGGCTGAGTTTGAAGTGCTCTTTGAGGAGCAGTACTTTCTGAAGACTTCACGTGAGAATCTGAGGGATCAATTTGAGAAGCCGGAATAGGGTAATATGACCATTTCAGAGTACGTGCAAAAGTTTCAATCCTTGTCTCGTTTTACTCCGGAGTTGGTGGCGACGGAGGAGAGGAACTGTCGACGGTTTGAGAAGGGGCTGCTTAACACCGTAAGGAGGATGGTGATAGTCCAACGTAAGATGAAGTTTTCTGAAGTGGTGGAGTGTGCAAGGAGCATTGAAATTCCAAAGGAGGCTCAAAGGAATGCGAGGGTTTGGGAACCAAGACAGTCAATGGGAAGTTTTAGTTCTTCTTCAGGCAGTTTTGGGAGTTAGGGGCGGAAGAGGCAAAGGGAACCATCCCAGCAACCATCTAACCAATCTGGCTTTAAGGTGCCTTATTCTTCGGGAACTCGGGGTGCTTTGTCTAGACCTCCGACCGTGTGCTACAAGTGTAATCAACCCGGGCACATCCGTACTCAGTGTTTGCAACTTCTTAAGGCGTGCTACAATTGCAGTAAGACGGATCATCTTGCTTGGAGTTGCCCTCAATGGGCGGGAGCGCGTAGTGAGTCGGGCTCAGTACAACAGCTAGGGGCAGGGCGTGGTATTGGCCAGCAGTCTTTCAGAGGTGCACAGAGGCAGTAGCAGCCTCATTTCCGGCAGACATCGTCAGTTCAGAGTTTTGAGGTTGACCGGGGAGCGAGTTCTTCCGCACCTTCTCAAGGTTCCGGTCAGAGGGGAGGCTTTGTGCAGGGTCAGGGTACCCAGGGACGTGTTTTCAACATCTTCAAATGCTTCACCCTCTGTTTCTCAGGCTCTAGAGACATCGGTTGTGAGGGGTACTTTTCTTCTATTCAATTCTTTTGCTAGAGTACTCTTTGATTCTGGAGCATCGCATTCTTTCATTGTTGCGTCATTTGTGTATGCATTGGAATTGGACACCGAGACTCTTGATTCACCATTGTTCGTCGAGACACCATTAGGGGGAAATTCATCTCTGAGTCGCATCTGTAAAGATTGCGAGCTTGTTATTTGTGACCATCGATTCGTCTTTG
The DNA here is from genome assembly GCA_018127125.1 of Rhododendron griersonianum. Taxonomy (NCBI): domain Eukaryota; kingdom Viridiplantae; phylum Streptophyta; class Magnoliopsida; order Ericales; family Ericaceae; genus Rhododendron; species Rhododendron griersonianum. The sequence goes on along the minus strand of CM030792.1, from coordinate 27,348,468 downwards.
ACTTTATCGTGCTGGATATGTCGGGGTTCGACCTCATTTTGGGGATGGATTGGTTGTCTACGTTTCACGCTACGATCGATTGTTTTAAGCGTCGAGTTCGCATATGTCCGCCTGAGGGTGTTTGTTTCGAATTCCATGGGGAGCGTCGGGAACCGTTAGCACCGTATTTGTGTGGGTCTCGGGAAAGAGAGTCTGTTTACCTTATGTTGGCGAGTTTAACGTTAGATGAGGATTTGTCTACACGTGGGGAGTTACCCTTAGTAGTTCGTGAGTTTCCCGATGTATTTCCGGAAGAGTTGCCCGGTTTACCCCCGAGAGAGAAATCGAGTTCACGATAGATTTGCTCCCAGGCACCGCTCCTATATCAATTCCTCCTTATCGTTTTGCACCCGTCGAGCTTAGAGAGTTGAAAGTTCAGTTGCGGGAATTAGAAAATTTGGGGTTTATTCATCCTAGTACATCACCGTGGGGAGCACCGGCTTTGTTTGCCCAGAAGAAGGATGGTTCACTCCGTTTATGTATTGATTACCGTAAGCTCAACCATGTGACCGTTAAGAATAAGTATCCCATGCCTAGAATCGATGACTTGTTTGATCAACTACGGGGTGCAACTTGCTTTTCCAAAATCGATTTGAGGTCCGGTTATCATCAATTGAGGGTTCGTAGAGAGGATATTCCCAAAACCGTTTTTTGTACTCGCTATGGTCTTTACGAATTTGTTGTGATGCCATTCGGTTTGACGAACGCTCCGGCTACCTTCATGGATTTGATGAATCGTATCTTTCGTGCTTACCTCGATCATTTCGTGGTTGTATTCGTCAACGATATTCTTATTTATTCATCCACGGAGGAAGAACACCGAACTCATCTTGCCATTGTTCTAGAACTTTTGAGGGAACACCGTTTATACGCCAAGCTTAGTAAGTGCGAGTTTTGGTTATCCGAGATCAAATTTCTAAGTCACGTGGTTTCGAAAGGTGGGGTGTCCGTTGATCCGAGGAAGATAGAATCTATTATGAACTGGCAATGACCGAAGAACGTGTTTGAGATTCGAAGCTTTTTGGGGTTGGCTGGATACTACCGCCGTTTTGTTCTTGACTTTTCTCGTCTAGCGGCACCGATGACTAGACTAACTCGTAAGGGGACTCGTTTCGTTTGGAGTGACTCGTGTGAGGCGGCTCTTGAGGAATTGAAAAGAAGGTTGACTACCGCACCGGTTTTGATCATGCCTGAACGTGGGTTGGCTACTCCGTGTATTGTGATGCGTCTAAGGAAGGATTGGGGTGTGTATTGATGCAAGCGGGACGAGTAGTGGCATATGGGTCGAGGCAATTAAAAACTCACGAGCGAAACTATCCTACTCATGACTTAGAACTCGCGGTCGTCGTTTTTGCTTTGAAGAGTTGGCGTCACTACCTTTACGGTGAGAAATTTGAAGTCTTTTCCGATCATAAGAGCCTAAAGTACCTCTTTTCCCAAAAGGAGCTTAACTTGCGTCAACGTCGTTGGATGGAACACTTAGAAGATTATGACTTTGAATTGCACTATCACCCGGGTAAGGCGAATGTCGTGGCGGACGCGTTGAGTAGAAAATCGATACACTTAGCGAGCTTAGCCATACGTGAGTGGAAAATGGTGAACGATTTGGGCCATTATGCTTCGCACTTCGAGGAAGTCCAGGAAGGGGTCACGTTATGCAACTTGACCGTCCAATCGATCTTATCGGCACGAGTAGTGGAGGTTTAGGATGAGAGATAAGGACTCGGACCTATGCCACTTAGGAGAAGAAGCTGCGGGCTGCCGATTGCTCCACCGCACCATTTTCGCGCAGCATTGCGTGGTGATAACCCCCGGGTACGTCACGCTAAACGACTCCTATTGCCGATTGTCTTGATCCAACATAAGCGGAAGAAGAGGCTAATATGATCCTCTCGACGCTTGCGAGCACCGCGACTCTAATGTTGGAAGCCTTTGCGTAGCTGAGGAGATCGGCGGCGCTGTGGCGGTGAGCGAAGGTGGAACCCCAATCTTGGCGCCCAACTAGTGATCCAAACTGAACCTATTGAACGGATCAACACCCGCCTCTAACAACCCATCTCGCACCGCCAATTGCCAGTTCTTAAGCTGTAGGTGGAACACTATGGCCCTCTCGATCCACTGGTATGATTGATTCACCACTCGGAGATTCCAATGACGCCCGACCATTTGTAAAAGACGGCGTTGATGGCGCTGCTGCCGCCGAGAACGCAGAATCTGGCATTGGGAACGCCATCTTCGAACATGAACGCCTGCGCTAGCGAGTTGTGCAAGTCCACCTCGGTGAGAGTTGAGAGTTAAAAGAGTAGAGAGAAGGGCGGTTTCTTTGAGGACTGCTCGCTCTTCTCCGATCCTTTCCGCCGTCGGCGATTGTAGAGACCCGTAAATTCGTATAAGTGATTTAAATGTTTTATAAGAAATAAAAAGAAGGAAATTGATTTTGAAAAATGGAGAATTGGGGTTAATGTGTAAAATGTTATAAGTGAGGGGTAAGTGTGTAATGTGTGCATAGTGTGTATATAGCATGTGTGTGTGTGTGAGGTAGGGAATAACTTTCCCATTTTCCTCCATTCCCACTCCTCGTTCTCTTCTTTTTCTCTTGGCTCTCTCTTATAATTCCACCAAACCACCCAAAACCCTCCACAAAACAACCTCAAATCCTTCACCCCTCCGCGTATTTCAATCCATATTGCGTCGGTTTGAGCTCGGTGGAAGCATTTTCCGTCCGGTTGCAAGATTTAGGGCTAGGGCTTGGAGGATTCTTTGATTTTGCTTTCGATCTTTGAGGTAGGGAGTTCTAACTATCAATATATGTCTATGACTTGTTTCTTGTAGCTTGATTCTTGCCTTTGATCGTTGTTATTGTCGTTGAGGTTGTTGTTGCTGTAAAACCCATGCCAATCTGTTGAAAATCTGCTCAAACACCTATTGTTATCGATAACATTCCTTTTGTTATCGATAACATCGCACCCCAGAAGCCAGAAAATCTAATGTTATCAATACCTCCTGTCTTTGTTATCGCTACCCTCACGTCTGGAATGACTTTGACCCTATAGTTATCGATACCTCCCTTCATGGTATCGATAACATCACATTTTGACTGATCTCGACCTATTGTTATCGATACCATTCTTCAAGGGTATCGATAACATTTTGTACCTGGACAGTTTTGATGATCTTATTTCCTACTCCACTATTTTAGGTTCCGATCACTTCTAACCTACTCAAGTACCCTCCGAATGACCCTCAACTTGATTACTTGTATCTTAATGACTGTGTTGAACGTATCTATGATTTAAATTGCTCATTTGGACATGATATCACGAAAATCATTATATATATATATATATATATATGAGTTGGATTTGAATGGTGTTATTACGAAGGTAAAAGGATTTTGGAACTTTATGGACACGACGAGAACATTCAGGACTCATCGACGGGTGAGTGCCTGGCAGAGGACATCGGGGTCCTTTAATTGGCCCGGCAGGAGCTATATGCTCATATTCGGTACTTCAGGTTCTCCCAATGGGTAAGGTGCCTGGCAGAGGACATCGGGGTCCTGTAACTGGCCCGGCAGGAGCTTCGGCTCATGACACATGTACGAGACACGTTCGAGAAATGGTGTTTTCATAGGTTACGCATATGAACTTATGATTGGTTTTGAAAATGAAAAGTTGGATTCCAGATTGTTGTAGACACCCCAATTTGGCCTAACAATTATTTCAAGTCCCACCTTGGGGACCATCCCGATGATGAAATGGATACAGTGATTGCTGATTGCCTTCTCGAGAACCTTAGGACTTTCGGTAAGAACTTTGAGCCACTTAGAGGACCTCATCCAGAGCCATATAGCCTTTCAGACAGAAATACAGAAGCCTAGGAGAATCCATCTGTCGGCTGTAACATCGATCTAACGGCCTTAACATCATTTCCTCACCCGAGCAACCTGTTGCTAGAAAATCTCCCTGAGAGATCAATCCCTCGGCCGCAAGATCTATCCTTCGGCCGCAACATCCATTCCTCGGCCGCTAGATCTATTACTCGGCCGCCAGATCGTCCTTTTTCCAGACTCTGGAACGTTCTGTCGATTGTTTGATTCAACTATACTACCTCTCCGATGCGTTCGGGCCACGTTCAAAGATTGCAACGAAGAGTTTGAATTGCATTGCAATTGCAATCGTGCCATTTGATTGGCCGGAGTGAGTCATCAATTGCCTATATAAAGAGGCCTTTAGACCACGAAATTAACAAGTGAAATTACTCACCCAAGCTCCGAAACTTTGCAAAAATACTCTCTCAAACCCTCTCTTCAAAAGCCCTAACCTCCCGAAGGCAGCCATCAATCCGACGATCAAACCCTGAAGTTCAAACCCTAACCCTAGGGTTTTCAAAGAGGCAATCAGTCAATCACAATCAAATCCAAAGCAATCAAGCAACTGAGGGATCAAGGTGGTGAGGCCCAACGGCCTCTGGTTTGTTTTACTTACTGTATTTATGACTAACCGTAGCGTTTTGATCATCTGCTAACTTTTCTGTCTGGTGTGAGGAAGAACATCGACCGGGGCTTCGATCCCTCGGCCGATATATCAAACCAGGAGGATCCCTCGGCCGTGACATCCATTCACCGGCCGCGGGATCCATTACCTTGGGACAGCTTTGTTTGTTCTGTTTTCTGATACATGCTTTACCTATCGCACTGGCTCACTTTACTTACTGTTTAAAGGCTTAAATAAACAGACTATGTGTTAGAATTAAATAAAGCATCTACATGTCTTATGTTGAATAACTATGGGCCAGTCTCACGACTGGGCAGAGAGGGGTGCCTAACACCTTTCCCTTACTGTACTCTTGGGTCCCGTACCCAAAATCTCTCTCTCTTTTCCCAGTTTTAATAAACTGGGTGGCGACTCTGTTTTGATGATAACCGCTGTCGTGTGGCGATGTTCCTAGCCATGGGGATGTCCACGATCTTGGTTTATGAAGCAAGTAACCAATCGAGCAACAAGCGTGATCAATCTGTATGGCGATGCCCTGTCTGGGAGGTGTCTACAGTTTTTGGCGACTCCGTTGGGGATTTGAGAGCCATAACCAAAAAGTTCAACATAAGATTAATACATGCCTTGTTTAATTCATCTATCATATGCATCGAGCGGGCAACCTGTTGAGTTCACCTGATATGCCGGCATGACACGGGCTATGTTGGGGGTTCCAGCAAACTCCACAGTCACTCGTACCTAATGGTATATCAAAAAGGGAATCACCCAATCACCGCCTATGATGGGCTGGTGAAAGGATTGGTGTCCTTTGACAACGGTGCACCCTGAGACTACCAAAACCTTGCATGTATTAGAAAGCCATAGAACCTATCAAACTAAGACAGGAACCTACAGGTTAGGAACCTACTTGCATTTGCTTGCAAAAGTTCTTCCTCACACCCATTGTATATATGTATGTTGTAAAGTTTTCTTTTGCAGGTTAAACCTTAGGAGTCTCTCTGAGTCAAATAAACATTAGGTAAGATCAATCAATCTAACTATAACCAAAAATCTTTCAAGAAAAATGACTGCATCACTATCCACGTTTGATTCGCACTTTCAAGTTGTCATCGAGCTGTCTGGTCCGCTCCACTTTGCTGTTGAAGATTTCAAACCTCTCTGAATACATCACTCCAGTAAAATCAACCAAAGCCTATGGTGACTATCATTGAAGACAACCATGTCATGTTCGCTAGAACAGTTTATGAAGAAGAAGTAGAAGACATGATTGAAGAAGAAGGGTTTCGCAGGGTCCCAATCTATTTTTATGACCCTTACGCACCTACCGACGACTATTGGCCGATAGACGAGGTCAATAACCTCGAAACTGAAGAGGCAAAGGAAGAAGAGTCTGTCGACAACAATCCACTAGACGAAATATCACTGAACCTACTCTTTGATGAGGGGGTCACCGACCATGAAATAAGGGTGATCCACCCCATCACGGATAGCTTTAGTAATAGGTGGGGCTTTGTTGGCACACGAAGAGTCGACAACAGCGACGAAGCAGAGATTGAAGCTCAATTGGAAGAGATAACAGCAATAGCAAATCAAATGGCCCTCCAAGACTTGCAGGGTGACAATGATGAAAGTGCGAATCAAGGTGACAGTGAAGTGCTGATGATCAACCTTGGTGATGAAAAAGACTGCTCTGAATTGATTGTGGATGCTGAAAAAGGGGCTTACCCTAACTGGACCGTGGAACATACTCTAAAATACAAAATGAAAAGCGCTAATTCTAGTTCCGATTCTGATTCCGACTCCGAGTCGACCCAGTCCGAGTCAAGCTTTTCATCTTTTGAAACTACTAAGTCTAGTGAGGAAAACCTGGTCAAAGCACCACAGCATAACATTTACTTTGATTTTGACTCTGAAATGTCTTTTGACAATTTTAGCAATGAGAATGAAGATTTAGAGTATTTCACTTTGCCTATAATCAATTGTATGGATTCCGACACACCAAATTTTGAGGAAGAAATTGCAAAAGAAATTCTAGAATTCATAGAGAGAGAAGAAGAAAGGCATGCTAAACCTTTTTCTGAGGAAATAATCACAGCAAACATAGGCTCTGAAAACGAGTCCAAAATGGTTAAAATTGGTACCACACTATCCTTTCAAGAAAGTGAAAAACTAATCATTTTGCTAAAAGAATACAAAGATGTTTTTGCCTAGTCTTACGAGGACATGCCTGGAATAGACCCTGAAATTGTTCAGCATAAAATTCCCCTTCATCCTGATGCAAAACCTGTTAAACAAAAACTGAGACGTATGCGCCCTGATTGGGTCTTAAAGATAAAATAAGAAGTCACTAAACAAATCAACGCCGGTTTTCTCATAGTCACCAAGTATCCACAATGGGTAGCTAACATCGTTCCCGTACCAAAGAAAACTGGAGGAATCAGGGTTTGTGTAGATTTTCGAGATCTCAACAAAGCCAGTCTAAAGGATGACTTCCCATTACCCCACATAGATGAGCTAGTAGACAACACCGCAGGCCATGCATTGCTATCCTTCATGGATGGATTTTCTGGGTATAATCAAATCCTTATGTCTCCTGAGGATAGAGAGAAAACCACCTTCACTATGCCATGGGGAACCTCTGCTACCGAGTGATGCCATTTGGGTTAAAGAATGCTGGAGCCACTTACCAAAGGATGGCAACAACACTACTGCACGACATGATGCACAAAGAGGTCGAGGTATATGTCGACGATATGATAGTCAAATCAAAAGAAAGGGAAGGACACTATGGAGCACTCCAAAAGTTCTTTGAGAGGATTAGGAATTACAAACTACGTCTTAATCCTCAAAAATGCACTTTTGGGGTAACGACTGGAAAAATGTTGGGATTTCTCATCACTCAAAGAGGAATCGAGGTAGACCCTTCCAAGATACAGGCTATCATGGAAATATCACCACCTAGGATAGAAAAGGAAGTAAGGAGCTTCTTGGGAAAAGTACAATTCATCAGCAGGTTCATTTCCAAACTCACAACTACCTGCGAACCTCTTTTTAAGCTACTAAAGAAATGTATTGATTTTGAATGGAGTCAAGACTGTCAGCAAGCGTTTGAGGCAATCAAAGAATATCTTCAGAATCCACCTGTGCTGTCACCACCCATCCCTGGGAAGCCATTGATTCAGTATCTCTCAGTAATAGACACATCCATGGGATGCATGCTGGCGCAAGAGAACGACGCCAAAGTAGAGTGCGCCATATACTACCTCAGCAAAAAAATGATGGACTATGAAACAAGGTACACTCCCCTCGAGAAAACCTGTTGGGGGCTAGTATGGGCCACAAAGAAACTAAGGCACTACCTGTTAGCACATCCGGTGGTGCTGGTTTCTCGTCTAGACCCAATCAAATATCTTTTCGAAAAGCCAGCACTTATCGGAAAGCTAGCTAGGTGGTTATTGCTGCTAGCAGAATTCGACCTCAAATACATGACAAGGAAATCAGTAAAGGGAAGAGCTGTGGCATAATTCTTGGCAGATCATCCTATGACAAAAGCCGAGGCAGAAGACTTCATGTTCCCCGACGAGGACATCTTGTGTCTCTTAGACGACACCTGGCAGCTTTACTTTGATGGAGCCTCAAACCAATGTGGATATGGCATAGGGGTATTTCTAGTTTCCCCAAACGACTCTCATATCCTTTTGTCATATAAACTGAGGTTTGAAGTCACCAACAACCAAGCTGAATACGAGGCCTGTATTGCTGGAATGGAGGCAGCCCTGGAGCTAGGGGCAAAAAGGGTAGTCATTGGGGATTTAAACCTGGTGGTATCTCAAGCAAGAGGAGACTGGAAGGTCAAGGAAGACACACTGAAACTGTATCACTCTGTGCTGAAAGATCTAATTCCGCAATTTGATTCCGTTATCTTCACGCACACTCCCCGAGTGAGCAATAGATTTGCAGATGCACTAGCAACATTGGCGTCCATGGTCGAAATACCCCTGGGGTTCACAATGCGGCCTTTCATGATCGAACAAAATGTCAAACCAGCATGCGAGTGCACCTTCACCGAGGAAGGTGAAGACGATGGCAAGCCATGGTACGAAGACGTGAAGGAATTCTTGGAAGAAGGAGAATACCCATCCGAGGCCACCTCGAAAGACAAAATGGCTCTGCGGAAGTTTGCCGCTCAATCGTAATCTGCGGAGGAGCATTGTATCGAAGGGCACACTTGGGTCCAAGTCAACTTTGCGTTACAACGGAGGATAGCCGTAAGGTAATGGAGGAAATACACGAAGGAATTTGTGGGGCACACATGAATAGGGCAACAATGGCAAAGAAGATCCTGCGTCAGGGATATTACTGGACCACAATGGAGGCCGACTGTGCTGACTATGTCCGCCGATGCTACAAATGTCAAACACACGCTGTAGACACCCCAATTTGGCCTAACGATTATTTCAAGTCCCACCTTGGGACCATCCCGATGATGAAATAGATACAGTGATTGCTGATTGCTTCCTTGAGAACCTTAGGACTTTCGGTAAGAACTTTGAGCCACTTAGAGGACCCAATTCAAAGCCATACAGCCTTTCAGACAGAAATACAGAAGCCTAGGAGAATCCATCTGTCGGCCGTGACATCGATCCCACGGCCCTAACATCATTTCCTCACCCGAGCAACCTGTTGCTAGCAAAATCTCCCTGATAGATCAATCCCTCGGCCGCAAGATCTATCCTTCGGCCGAGACATCCATTCCTCGGCCGTGAAATCCTTTACTCGGCCGCCAGATCGACCTTTTTCCAGACTCTGGAACGTGTTCTATCAGACATTTGATCCAACTACACTACCTCTCCGATGCGTTCGGGCCACGTTCAGAGATTGCGACGTAGAGTTAGAGGTGCATTGCAATTGCAATTGCAATCGTGCCATTTGATTGGCCGGAGTGAGTCACCAATTGCCTATATAAAGGGCCTTTGGTCTCCGAAAATATACACATGAAATTCATTAGAGAATACACTCTCTCAAGCCACGAAACTCTGTCAAAATACTCTCTCAATCCCCCTCTTCAAAAGCCCTAACCTCCCGAAGGTAGGCACCAATCCAGTGATCAAACCCCGAAGTTCAAACCCTAACTCTAGGGTTTTCAATCAAGCAATCAGTCAATCACACCCAATCCGAAGCAATCAAGCAACTGAGGGATCAAGGTGGTGAGGCCCAACGGCCTCTGGTTTGTCTTATTCACTGTATTTATGACTAACCGTAGCGTTTTGATCATCTGTTAGTCTTTCTGTCTGGTGTGAGGAAGAACATCGACCGGGGTTTCGATCCCTTGGCCGATTTATCAAACCAGGAGGATCCCACGACTGTGACATCTATTCGCCGGCCGCGGGATCCATCTCCCTGGGACAGTTTTTGCTTTGTTTGATTTGCTTTCTGATGCATGCTTTACTTATCGCATTGGCTCACTTTACTTACTGTTTAAAGGATTAACTAAACAGACTATGTGTTAGAATTAAATAAAGCATCTACATGTCTTATGTTGAACGATTATGGGCCAGTCTCACGACTGGGCAAAGATGGGTGCTAACACCTTCCCCTTATTGTACTTTTGACTCCCGTGTCCAGAATCTCTATCTATTTTCCCAGTTTTAGCAAACTGGGTGGCGACTCTGTTTTGATAATAACCGCTGTCATGTGGCGATGTTCCTAGCCATGGGAATGTCCATGATTTTGGTTTACGAAGCAAGCAACCAATCGAGCAATACAATGTGATCAATCTGTATGGCGATGCCCCGTTTGGGAGGTGTCTACAGTTTTTGGCGACTCTGCTGGGGATATGAGAGCCATAACCAAAAAGTTCAACATAAGACTAATACATGCCTTGTTTAATTCATTTATCATATGCATCGAGTGGGCAACCCGTTGAGTTCACCTGATATCCCGGCATGACACGGGCTATGTTGGGGGTTCCAGCAAACTCCACAGTCACTCGTACCTAGTGGTATATCAAAAAGGGAATCACCCAATTACCGCCTATGATGGACTGGTGAGAGGATTGGTGCCCTTTGACAATGGAGCACCCTGAGACTACCAAAACCTTGCATGCTTTAGAAAGCCATAGAACTTATCAAACTAAGACAGGAACCTACAGGCTAGGAACCTACTTGCATTTTACTTCCAAGTTCTTCCTCACACCCGTTGTATATGTGTATGTTGTAAAGCTTTTTTCTTTTGCAGGTTAAACCTTAGGAATCTCTCTAAGTCGAATAAACAGTAGGTAAGATTAATCAATCTAATTAAAACAAAAACCTTTTCAGGAAAAATGACTGCATCACTGTTAACGTCTGATTCGCACTTTCAAGTTGTCACCAAGCTGTCTGGCCCGCTCCACTTTGCTGTTGAAGATTTCAACCCCTCTGAATACATCACTCCAGTAAATCAACCAAAGCCTGTGGTGACTATCATTGAAGACAACCATGTCATGTTCGATAGAATGGTTTATGAGGAAGAAGTAGAAGACCTGATCGAAGAAGAAGGGCTTCGCAGGGTTCCAATCTATTTTTATGACCCCTATGCACCCACCGACGACTATTGGCCAATAGATGAAGTCAACAACCTCGAAACTGAAGAGGCAAAGGAAGAAGAGTCTGTCGACAATGACCCACTAGACGAAATATCACTAAACCTACTCTTTGATGAGGGGGTCACCAACGATGAAATAAGGGTGATCCACCCCATCACAGATAGCTTTGGTAATTGGTGGGGCTTTGTTGGCACACGAAGAGTCGACAACAACGACGAAGCAGAGATTGAAGCTCAATTGGAGGAGATAACAGCAAATAGCAAATCAAATGGCCCTCCAAGACTTGCAGGGTGACAATGATGAAAGTGCGAATCAAGGTGACAGTGAAGTGCTGATGATCAACCTTGGTGATGAAAAAGACTGCTCTGAACTGATTGTGGATGCTGAAAAAGGGGCTTACCCTAACTGGACCGTGGAACATACTCTGAAATACAAAATAAAAAGCGCTAATTCTGATCTTAGTTCTGATTCCGATTCCGGCTCCGAGTCGACTCAGTCCGAGTCAAGCTTTTCATCTTTTGAAACTACTAAGTCTAGTGAGGAAAACCTGGTCAAAATACCAAGGCATAACATTTACTTTGAGTTCGACTCTGAAATGTCTTTTGATAATCTTAGCAATGAAAAGGAAGATTTAAAGTATTTCACTTTGCCTATGATCAATTGCATGGATTCCGACAAACCAAATTTTGAGGAAGAAATTACAAAAGAAATTCTAGAATACATCGAGAGAGAAGAAGAAAGGCACGCTAAACCTTTTTCTGAGGAAATAATCACAGCAAACATAGACTCTGAAAACGAGCCCAAAATGGTTAAAATTGGTGCCACACTATCCCCTCAAGAAAGTGAAAAACTAATCTTTTTGTTAAAAGAATACAAAGATGTTTTTGCCTGGTCTTACAAGGACATGCCTGGAATAGACCCTGAAATTGTTCAGCATAAAATTCCCCTTCATCCTGATGCAAAGCCAGTTAAACAGAAACTGAGACGTATGCTCCCTGATTGGGTCTTAAAGATAAAAGAAGAAGTCACTAAACAAATCAACGCCGGTTTTCTCATAGTCACCGAATATCCACAATGGGTAGCTAACATCGTTCCCGTACCAAAGAAAACTGGAGGAATCAGGGTCTGCGTAGATTTCCGAGATCTCAACAAAGCCAGTCCAAAGGATGACTTCCCATTACCTCACAAAGACGAGCTAGTAGACAACACTGCGGGCCATGCATTGTTATCCTTCATGGATGGATTTTCTGGGTATAATCAAATCCTTATGTCTCCTGAGGATAGAGAGAAAACCACATTCACTACGCCTTGGGGAACCTACTGCTACCGAGTGATGCCATTTGAGTTGAAGAATGCTGGAGCTACTTACCAGAGGATGGCAACAACACTACTGCACGACATGATGCACAAAGAGGTCGAGGTTTATGTCGACGATATGATAGTCAAATCAAAGGAAAGGGAAGGACACCATGGAGCACTCCAAAAGTTCTTTGAAAGGATTAGGAATTACAAACTACGTCTTAACCCTCAAAAATGCACTTTTGGGGTAACAGCTGGAAAGATGTTGGGATTCCTCATCACTCAAAGAGGAATCGAGGTAGACCCTTCTAAGATACAGGCTATCATGGAAATATCACAGCCTAGGACAGAAAAGGAGGTAAGGAGTTTCTTGGGGAAGGTAGAGTTCATCAGCAGGTTCATTTCCAAGCTCACAACTACCTGTGAACCTCTTTTCAAGCTACTGAAGAAAGGTACTGATTTTGAATGGAGCCAAGACTGTCAGCAAGCGTTTGAAGCAATCAAGGAATATCTTTAAAAACCACCTGTACTGTCACCGCCCATCCCTGGGAAGCCACTGATTTTGTATCTCTCAGTAATAGACACATCCGTGGGATGCAGCTAGCGCAAGAAAATGACGCCAAAGTAGAGTGCGCCATATACTACCTCAGCAAAAAAATGATGGATTATGAGACAAGGTACACTTCCCTCGAGAAAACCTGTTGGGGGCTAGTATGGGCCACAAGGAAACTGAGGCACTACCTATTAGCACATCCGGTGGTGCTGGTCTCTCGTTTAGACCCAATCAAGTATCTTTTCGAAAAGCCAGCATTTATCGGAAAGCTAGCTAGGTGGTTGTTGCTGCTAGCAGAATTCGACCTCAAATACATGACAAGGAAATCAGTGAAGGGAAGAGCTGTGGCAGAATTCTTGGCAGATCACCCTGTGACAGAGGCCGAGGCAGAAGACTTCATGTTCCCCGACGAGGACATCTTATGTCTCTTAGACGACACCTGGCAACTGTACTTTGATGGAGCATCAAACCGATGTGGATATGGCATGGGGGTATTGCTAGTTTCCCCAAACGACTCCCACATCCCTTTGTCTTATAAACTGAGGTTTGAAGTCACCAACAACCAAGCTGAATACGATGCCTGTATTGCTGGAATGGAGGCAGCCCTGGAGCTAGGGGCGAAAAGGGTAGAAGTCATTGGGGGATTCAAACCTGGTGGTATCTCAAGTAAGAGGAGACTGGAAGGTCAAGGAAGATACACTGAAGCTATATCACTCTGTGCTGGAGATCTAATTCCACAGTTCGATTATGTTATCTTCACACACACTCCTCGAGTGAGCAATAGATTTGCAGATGCACTGGCAACATTAGCATCTATGGTCGAAATACCCCTAGGATTCACAATGCGGCCTCTCATGATCGAACAAAAGGTCAAACCAGCATGTGAATGCACCTTTACCGAGGAAGGTGAAGACGACGGCAAGCCATGGTACAAAGACGTGAAGGAATTCCTGGAAAAAGGAGAATACCCATCCGAGGCCACCTCGAAAGACAAAATGGCTCTGCGGAAGTTTGCTGCCCAATTTGTAATCTGTGGAGAAGCATTGTATCGAAGGGCACACTTGGGTCCAAGTCAACTTTGCGTCACAACGGAGGACAGCCGCAAGGTAATGGAGGAAATACACGAAAGAATTTGTGGACCACACATGAATGAGGCAACGATGGCAAAGAAGATCCTGCGTCAGGGATATTACTGGACCACAATGGAGGCCGATTGCGTTGATTATGTCCGCCGATGTTACAAATGCCAAACTCACGCTGATCATATGCGTATTCCCCCTACGGAATTGTATAGCATGACATCCCCTTGGCCATTCTCCACCTGGGGGATAGACGTCATTGGAAGCATAAATCCAAAGGGAAAATACAAACATCAGTTCATTCTTGTAGCCATTGACTACTTCACCAAGTGGGTAGAAGCAGCTTCTTATGCTACTCTCAAAATCGCTCATGTGGCCAAATTTATTCGCACTAATATCATCTATCGGTATGGTGTACCTCACGAGTTCGTCTGTGACAACGGATCGCACTTCAAGGGGGCGACAAAGAAGCTTTTCGTCGAATTTGGGATACAGATCCATCGGTCATCTACTTACCGACCTCAGACTAATGGAGCAGTTGAGGCTGCAAACAAGAATATCAAAAGGATTCTGCGGAAGACTACCGACACTTATACAGATTGGCCAGAAATGCTACCTCTGGCACTATGGGGTTATCGAACGACTGAAAGGACTTCAACTGCGGCCACTCCTTACTCTCTGGTTTATGAAATGGAAGCTGTCTTGCCTATCGAGTTAGAATTACCTTCGTTAAGGGTTCTGGCTGAGACTGGAATTATCGAAGAAGATTGGGTTCAAAACCGCTACGACGAGTTGGCATTATTAGACGAGAGGAGGCTGAGAGCGTTATACCATGTACAAGGGTATCAACGCCGCATTGCACGAGCATTCAACAAAAAGGTAAAACTTAGAGACATCAGGGTAGGAGACATGGTGCTCAAGGCAATCCGTCGCCACGTTTCAGACCCAAGGGGCAAGTTTAGGCCAAACTGGGGAGGCCCCTACCTTATCAAACGCATACTTTCTGGAGGAGCAGCATACATTGCAGACTTGGATGGAATGGAATTCGCAACGCCAGTCAACATCGACAAGCTGAGGAAGTACTACCCCTGAGAGATGCTCGTTGGACCGAAAACCACAAGGGTGGGCGGATCCAAGCAAAAATTATAGCAGCCTGCTAGGCTGAAAACCCGCAAGGGCGGCTTAGGCAAAAGCTAAGGCATAAATAAAACACTCGCTAGACCGAAAACCCGCAAGGGCGGTTTTAGGCAAAATTTAGAGCACAAAAGGAGAGGAAAATACCCGAGTGGATCCTAACTAAAAACAAAACAAATCCCCTTTGTTTGGAACTACGTTTATGGCCTGATTCCCTCTATGGGATACGTAGGCAATCTCTAAGTTTGAGATCCGGCCACTGCTTTCATCATCACTTCTGAAGTTTCTAGGTCTATCTTAAAGCATGTTCACTATCAAATCATGGCAATAACATCTTCAAATAAGACGACCAAATGTTTTATTATTTCCAAAGGAAAAAGGAAAAAGCAAACCTAAACAATTCTTAATCCATGAAAGCTAGAATCAAACAAACATCTGTTGAAAAACATAAGCAAAGCGTTAATCTATAGGTCTTCCTTCTCTTTGCACTACTATCCTCCAAAAGGTTTTTCTTCAACCAGCGTTTGTAAGAACCCGATAGCTTGACAACGAAGTTCTCAGCAACCTCCTGCATCACTCTATTTGGCCAAAGACGCAGCATATTGCGACGGAAGTTGGCATCATGGATCTTAGAGACGGTGTACTCAGGGTCACCCAGAATTGCGGTTTGTTCAGCCCCGAATTGCCTTTGAAAGCGAGCAGGAAAGTAGAAAAAGACTCGAGTAATACCAATCACTGCTACACCAAAATGGTTCATGGTACTCGCAGTCATACTCTCGATACCATACCAGGGGCAAACCCATTGAATCCAATCACCCCTGCAAGTCTTCATCCATGCTTCCCAAGCAGCCTCAGTTGGGAACTGTTTAATCATGTGACGCTCCGTGCATTGGTCTAGATTATAAGGAAGTCGCTTTGGTGTATCCCACACCTTTAGTTTCTCAAACAACCATACCTAGAGAACAAGGGAAAATTGTGAGTTGAGAGAGCATGTGAGTCAAAACAAAAGAGTGATGAGTGAAAAGATAAACTTAACAAAATAAACAAATAAAGAGCGAACCTGCAATAGCAAAGGACTGCCTGAGAACTGAGCTGTAGGACTACCCTTCATCACATCTAGACCCATCAAGGTCTCTGCCAACACTAAGCCAGCGAAACCCACACGGTTTCCAATCTGTTGAGCAAGGTTAAGCAACACGGGATCAGCATAGCTAGAGGAAGGGCCAAGCAAGTAATAATGAAGGAGACAAATGCACAACGCATGAAAGCACGCCTTCTGTAGGGAAACTTGACGATGAGCCTCAGCAGTACCAAAACGCTGAATAAACTGCAGAATCTCCAACCTTCCCTTCACTAGGAAGAATCTAACTTCATGTTTCTGAACTTGGAGTAAATCCTTCAAGAGATCACCTCGGTTGAACAAAGGATTAGGGACAACGAAACCCTCTCTATCCGAATGACCCATAATCGCCGCAAACTCCTCGATAGTGGGACACAATTCCTCTCTCCTAAATCGAAAGACATGAAAAACAGGATCCCACAAGCTAGTGGCTGCCCTAAGGAAGGCAAAATTCCCAGGAATTTGACGAAGGGAGAAGAGAAAGTCCATGCCAAAGGACATAAAGTGTAAACGGTCAAGGCCATTAAAGGAATCCAACCACTGATCAAGGACTGGTTGTGCCATGTGCAAGGAATTGCTACTGACAATGCTATCGGGTTCGTAGAACACGTATTTATAAAACTAAGTCGAGTCTTAGTTCGAATCGGAATCGGATTCTTAATCCTCAGAATTGTAGACACCCCAATCTGGGCTTCCAGATTAGTTTACTTACGGTTTTTGATTCCCCGATGATGAAACGGATCAAGAACACCCCGGGAATGTCGAGTGTTTGAGCTTTGAGTGTTTGAATAACCCTTGAACCTAACCTAATCTTAAGCCACTTCCAAAAGCCAAAAACCCTATTGATGTGTGCCAGGGCACAATCATTGTGTGCCAGGGCGCAACCATCGCGCGCCCGGGCGCACCGTCGCGCGACGGTTTGACTCCATCGCGCGATGGTCAACCGGAGCATTGACCAGCGCGCCAGGGCTCATTGTCGCGCGACAGTTTGGAACCATCGCGCGACGGTCAGAACCTGTCCCCATCACCTTTATTCAGCTGGGCAGCTTAATCACCAAGTAATCCCCAGCCAGCCTCGTGGCTGGCTGCCCTCCATTCTTTGGACCAGACCTGCCTTTCCATTAATGGAAGGTGCTAAGCTTATAAATAGCCCCCTTTGTTTCTCTTTCAAAGGGTTCCAAAAAAATTCAAAGCACAAAGGTTCTAACCCTAACCCTTTGTTCATCTTTTAAAAGGTTAACAAATTTTGGCAATCAAAGGGTCTTTGCTTTGTACTCTTTTAAGCTAATAAAAGAGATACAAAGACACCCTAAGAACAAAGCTTGTTCTTCCTCCCCATTTTCACATTTCAATCAAACCTCAAACCCAACCTCAAGCTCAAAGCTCAAACACTTTTCAAACCTCAAAATTCAAAGGTATATCTTACCTTTGTTCTGCTCTCTGTTCTGATCCCTGAGGGGGGCTGGCAGGGTCAAGGCTGGTAATCAATACTAGTCCTGGCTTCAAAAGCCGTGGCCTAGCAAACCCTCGCGCGATGGACCCGAACACTCGCGCGACACTTCTGTCTGCATGAGATTGGTCCACGTGGGGAAGGGGTGCTAGCATTTTTCTTGTCTTATTCATGCTCATGGCTGTTATAGTTTTATTTTGATATAGATCACTGTTGATGCATGTAAAAACCAGTTTACTGCTTTCCTTTGTTAGAAAATGTTAGTTTTGCATTTCAATATTTAGTTCTGTTCTGTTGGAGTACCCTTGGGATCATTCTGGACCTGTCTCAGAACCCAGGATGAGCAAAACCAGACACTGGAAGTTGGCTCGAACCATCGCGCGCTGCACCCAAACCCTCGCGCGATAGTCAAATGGAGCGTTGACCAGTGTGCCAGGGCGCAACCATCGCGCGCCCGGGCGCATTGTCGCGCGACGGTTTGGAACCCTCGCGCGATTGTTTGTACCCGATCAGTGGCTGGCCTTGCATGTTTAACTTGATTTCAGGCTATTATTTTGTCCCCACACTGTTTATGGGGTGTTTTTGTTTATTTATTAGGCTTTTCAGCCTTTAAACTGTATATTATGACTGCATAAACTGCTTAGTTTGTCCTGGGTGTGCACTGGTCCTTCCAGAGCCCAGAGAGTTTAAACTGCTTGGTTTGTCCTGGGTGTGCACTGGTCCTTCCAGAGCCCAGAAGGTTTGAGAATAAGAGCTGTGGGCTTAGGCTTACTGGCGCGCGCAGGTCTTGTAGAAGCGTGCGCAGGTATGATCAGCATGCATTGACTTGATCAGTGCATACTGGTTACCTCTTGCGTGCGACACTCCAAAACAGGAGCTTTCCAGTCTGTTTAAACTCCCACAGCAGTCTGTTCTCATCCTATACTAACTGCTCATCCATGCCATCTATCACATCCTGCAAACATGTTACAGTTTTAATCCCCGATTAACTGTTCCCCCGCCCTAATTGGCTAAAATTGGTTAATAAAAGAAGAATCGCAACGTTTTCAAAATGCTCAAGTAGAGACCGATCTCCGGATTGGGCAAGAGGGGTGCCATAAAACCCTTCCCCTCTCGTAACCTGGCTCCCGAACCCAGATATGGTTATGACGGACTGGTTCCTTAACTTTTTCAAATCAAACAGCGCGGCAGGTGCTTCGATATACGGTTCCTTGGGTGTCGGACCTTCAAAACCCGAGTGGCGACTCTGTATTTTTGAGTGCTTGCCACATGCGCTCGCGCTCTCTCGATCCGGGCCCTTGCATTTTTTGGAAACCGGAATTTCAGGGCATGCTGCCCACAGTGGCGACTCTGCTGGGGATAGAACCAATATTAATCTATACTTAGAGTTTAATACGCTTGGGAACAATCCCTTAAAAGTCTGTCAAAACGGTTAGCTTCGCGCTGCCGAAGGTTGGAATGGTGATTTAACAGGACCTCGTGTCCGGCCATTATAATCTGGGGCTTTTTCGATTGTTCGCTTGCGTAGTTTCCTCTAAAGATGGACTAAATAAAGTGAGCCAAATTTGAAAAAGCATTTTGTGGTTTTGCGATTCTTCTTCTCTTAATCAAATTCTAGCATCTCATTTGCATCGATGTGGGATAAGCCTCGTTGGATCGTTTTGGCAATCCGGCACGGTTTACCGGAGCCCGGGGACCCCGAATGACCGACAACCTTCGACGATGATGGGTCATGCTACTGTTCGACTGTTACTCTGCGAAAAACGCGGGTAACGGGAGGTATATCTGTGGCCCTAGTCCGAGGAACCTGTTACAAACCAAAACCGGCCTTTTGCATATACAAAGCACTAGAACTCTCCAAACTAGGACAGGTACCCACAGGTTAAGATCTATTTGCATCTAACCCCATATGTCTGTGTGTTACTGCTTTCCCTATCGCATGCACTGTACATACACTGTTTTGCATAGGAGCATGCTTAAGGCTGTTTTGTCTTTCGAGTTTGTCTTACACTGTCTAAGACGTTGTTGAACCTGATGAGGAGTCGTTCATTCTGTTGAATGTTCGTTATCAATCGCAAAGTCCTTAGTTCAATGAGACTTTGAGAAATCAAAATTTACTACATCCTTGGCTCATGCCCGTTTAAGGATTCAACCGACGATATGGAACAACAAAGTGGTGATGTCGTGTCGCTGGCGCCACCCAGGTTGAAGTGCGTTGTCACTATACACCGCCGTGTTCAAGGTTAAGGTGCCATGACATCAACACCGAGTTGTTCCAAATTCAAAGTCGAATCTTCAAAAGGGGCTAGCCAAAGATTTAGTCTATTTTGACATCTTTTAGGATCTGTTGATCTACTCAGGGACACATCGCCGAAAAGAATTCTGAGGATTCCGGCAACGTCTGAAACTTGTGAGGCAAACTTGTCTCTGGAACTGTGCATGCATACATTCTGTTCTGCGTAGGAGCATGTTTAGGGCGGCTTCTAAGTTGTCTCTCGCTTTCGAGTCTGTCTTATGCTTATTAGGACGCTGTTATAACCCGATGAAGATTCGTGCATCCCGATAGTGCACGTTGTTAGTTTTTCAAAAGTCCTTAGATCAGCGAGACTTTGAGAAATCAAACCTTACTAAATCCTTGGCTCATGCCCGGTTGAGGATTCAACCGAACATAAGGAACCACAAAGTGTTGATGTCGTGATATTGATGTCATTTTGGTTATCGTGCTTCGCACGTACACCGCCCCGGCTAAAGCGCGTTGTCGCTCACGCCACCCCGGTAAAGGTGTCACGCCATCAATATCGAGTTGTTTCTAATTCAAAGTCGAATCTTCAAAAGGGACTAGCCAAAGTTTTAGTCTGTTTTGACATCTCTTAGGATCAGTTTGATCTATTCAAAGGATATACCCTCGAAAAGAAATCTGAGGATTCTGGCAGCGTCCGAACATCATGAGACAGACTTGTCTCTAGTTCTAGAGTCTAGGGTGGACACCGACGACGATGTATGCATTGCATTTTGCTGCAGGAACGCCACTGAGCTTTCTCTTACTTTACTGTCTAGTTTTGGAGCCATTGCACCGAGGAAGAGAGTACCGAAAAGAAGAGCCAAACCTACTTGGGAGCGTCTTCAGAATCCGGTTCAAAGACTTGTCAGGCTAGAAACTCAGTCAGTTGCAACGGAGGCTTCTCCAGGTTCATTGTTGGCAGCCCTAGAGTCGGGTTCGCCATCGATTTTACAAAGAGCCACGCCATCGGCTTCCCCTTCTTCAACATCTTCAAGGCCAGCTATGGCAGATCAACCGCTCACTTTGGAAACCATGCTTATGAACCTTCAGGATAGCATCACCGCCATGCAACAGAGGGCAGCTCAGACAGACACCAATATTGCCCACCTGAATGACCTTATCCACACTCGCCTTCCACCTCCTCTTGAAGAGGAAGGCGAGGACGTTGAGGATACTCATGAACAACCTATCTTGGTCCCAGATCCGAATCACGAGGGGCGTCTCATTGTTCAGATCAACCCTAAGGAGGCTCGTGCGCCTGCTGCAATCCCAAATCCGATAGGTGGCAAGCCTATTTTGAATCCGGATATGGCAGCTCTCATGGCCAAGATGGCAAAGCTGGAGGAGGCAGTCTCCAAGTCTGAGAAAATCAGTGCAGGGGGAATTGACTTGGATCGTCTCTGTTTGTACCCTAATGCCAAGCTCCCTGACAAGTTCAAGATGCCTCACTTGGTTAAGTTTGACGGGAGCGGTGACCCCAAAACTCATCTCTCTGGGCCTGCCTTCCACTGGTTCCTGTCGCTCGACATCTCCAAACGAAGTACTTGGGAAGACATAGGGGCTGCCTTTGTCTCTCAATATAGCTACAACTCTCAACTCAAGATGACTATTCGAGAGTTGGAATCCACGAAGATGGAGGCAAAGGAGTCCTTTGCGGACTTTGTTAAAAGGTGGAGGGCCAAAGCCGCTCTAATGACTGAGCGCCCTAGCGAAAGAGACCAACTCTGCATCATCTCCCGTAATCTTCAGCCAGACTATGCCAGGCACTTGGTACTCGCTCAAGCGACCGCCAACTTTGAGATCTTCTTTGACTCTGGCCTAGCCATTGAGGATGCGCTGCAAGCTGGAATCCTGCCAAGGGGTGAATCCTCTTCCTCCACTCAAAAGGCTAAGTCAAGGGCTTATTCGGGAAATAGTAGTGCGTTGTTTGGTGACAGCAACTACTCCAATACAGCCGCAAGTGGGAGTGATGCCCCAGCTTCCAACTCCAGTCGTGCCGCCGATATCAATCAAATTCGAAGCGCTCAAAGCCTCCGATCTCGAACACAACCCCGAAGCTTCTCTACCTTCGAGGCATCTCTGTCCGCAGTGATGGAGAAACTTGTCAAGTCTGGGCATCTCAAACCTTTGACCCCAACTTTTCCACCCAAAGTCCTTCCGACCAACTACAATGCCAACCTTTTCTGTGCCTTCCACCAAATCTCACTGATAACTGCTTGCGTCTCCGACACGAGATACAAGATCTAATTGATGATGGCACGGTTCAAGTTCCACCAAAGCCCAATGTCATTTCCAACTCCTTGCCTCAACACGGGCCTGACCCTCTGGTTGGTCAGGTATCTATCACCTCCACTCAGATCAACCCGAGCTCCACCATATTCAACCCTAGCCACCATATCGTCCCAGCACATCAACCCAAACCCATCGTATCCATCCCGTCTGAATCGGAGGTTAACATGATGGCTGTAGGTGGGACAACCGAGGTTTTCACTGCCAACGTCTGGTTTGACAGTGATGAGGGACTTACAAAGGGGAAGACTGATTGGCTGAGTTCTAGTGATCAAAGGAGCATCGAGTAGGTTTGGCTGAAGAAGCTGAGGAAGCCGAAGTGCTGTTGCTTAGGCCTGACACCCGCTGGATCCTAACTCTTTTTGCGGAAGCTATGGGTAGCTTTTTAACAATTGCATTTTCAAAACCGCGTCTAGTTTGCATTGGCGTCTTGTTTGAGTCTGACACAGAGTCTTTTGCGTTCGTCTAAGTATAGCTCTGAGTCGGAGGTTGTGCCTCTTGGCCCTCCACGTCGTAGCTTTTGTTTCAAGTTTCGAGTCTGCTGTACTTGGCAACCCCGAGGGTTTTTATGATATGCATCATCTTGCTTCTACATGCTTCGCTGGCTTTTATATAAACCCTGATGACGAAGGGATAGATTTCGAGGGGATCATTCCCAAGGAAATGTGTTCCCTCGCCGAAAGGGAAGACGAAAGGCATGCTCAGCCTATTAAAAGAAGAAGTAATTTCAAATAAACTTGAAAGACAAGTATAACCTCCTAAAAGGTTCAATTGGTTCAAAGCCGCCCCCAGAGGAGCATTGCGCCCGGTCAGACAAGCATCAACGTCTTGGCATGGTCACATCAAGTCACGCCTTGAATTTGATTTTAGGACAAAGAAGTATCAATCCCTTGCTACCGAGTGCCAATCTAGAAAGCAGAAGCACAGAAGGCTCCGGGCCTTGTACCATGTTCAAAACAGCAACAGTGGCGTTTTGCCAAGTACAAATGAGAAAATGTACACAACGGCCCGGAGCAAGGCATTTCCAATCGAAGCACTCTTGACCCTGCGTCATCAAAGCCATTTATCTGAGGCTACAACCAAAGGTCTTCGACCTCGACAGCAACAAATTCAATACCCTGGGTCAACCTGGATCAATTCAAATGTTGCTTTTCCCTGTGAGAAGCTCGTTGGGCTGAAAACCCCAAGGGTGGGCAGTTCCTAGCAAAAGTTAGAGCAGCCTGCTAGACCAAAACCTATGAAGGAGGTTTAGGCAAAAATGAATAGGCACTATTCAAAAGCTCGCTAGACCGAAGACCCGAATGGGCGGTACTAGGCAAAAGTTAGAGCGTAAAAGGAGAGGTAAATACTCGAGAGTTAACCCTTGGCCTGAACTACGTTTTGACCTGATTCCCTAGCTTGGGATACGTAGGCAGTCTTTCTTTGAGACTCGGTCACAATCTATCAATTGGATCCATGGTTGACATTTTGGTACACATCAAAGGTCAAAGAGGATCGAGGATCAGATCAAGCTGCTTTGGAGGAACCAAAAGGGGGAAAACCTTCGTCTTTCAATTTTATTACAAACTGCTTCTTCAATTTACAGGCTGAGCATAAGTCTTAAAAAAATAATTGAAGCATCGAAAACAGAACGAAATGCTGGCGAGGCCTTAACAGGCTCACAGTTTATTCTAAGTTCAGCGAAGTCTGGTGTAAGCTACCACAGCGCGTTTGTTCGAGTGATGCGCGTTGGTCTCAAACCTGCGCACGCTTCTTGCAGCAGACAGTAGCAGTCTGCTACTACCCTCGAATGTCGTTCCAGGGGCTTTTGCCAAGTCTTGTCATGCTGTGCTAGTCATATGGACTTAATGTGACTGCACGGGGGTGTCGGTTTCAGTCCGGGCCTATACGAGTCATAATCTGCGTCTTATGTCCATCTTTGCGACATTTTTCTAGCTTTTCAATCAATTATCATATCGGGATGCTTTTCTCGATTTTGTTTGTACAGGTCTTTGTACCTTTTCCAATTTTCATAAGTGTCAGTTTCACCTGTTCAGGAATATTGTGAGTTTTGGCACATTAATGCCCAAAATTTCATTGTATTCCGTGTGTCTAAGGGTTCGCATTGTAACCTGATTCTCTTTCTCCCTTTTCATTCAAGCTAGGCGAGTCTGTACATATGTGCGCATGTCTGTGTGTCGATTCAAAGCACTTGTCAATGCAAATTAGATATTAGTGGTTAGTTTTTGCATTCTCTTCAATACTTGCAAAAGAGAGTCAATAAACTGAAAAACGCAATTGTTACATTGCTACCCTAGTATCTGTAATCCGCAAGCAGTGGAATCTCTTGAAAGAAGCAGGGGCACGTCAGCCCAAGGCCAAGCAAGGCATCTCTGGGGCACATCCACCCAAGCATCGAAGAGGGGGCACGCAGGCCCAATGTCATTACTCAAACGTCAATTGGGGCACGCCAGCCCGTTCAGCGTCTTTCTATCTGGGTGCATATTTCAGAAGCACAGACAGTACAGTAATGAGGCTCAGTGGTAGTCCTTAGGCGTCGTTGTCCTTCTAGGAACCGCCCTAAGCTTGCATCTGCATTTTCAATATTTTATACATGTCATTGCATATTGTGTGTATATCAAATGTTGAACGCAGGAAAAATCCATCAAAACGACAAAGCAAGCCTGCCCGGTATCGAAGGCAGCAAGTAAACAGCTCAGCAGTTGTCACCAATTTCTCCCCAACTACAGTCCCCCTTGCTTCTATCCATGTTATCCACTGTTTGTGCTACTTGGATCAACACAACGACAGCCGGTCCTGTCCAATCTTCAGTGGCCTGATCGTTCTGCACACTGATTTGCCCATTTCTAATCAACGACAGCCGGTCCTGTCCAACCTCAATGGCTCGGTCACTTTTTATAGTGATCCGCCGTCTCTATCAACGACAGCCGGTTCTGTCCAATTTCCAATGGCTCGGTCACTTTTTATAGTGATCCGCCGTCTCTATCAACGACAGCTGGTCCTGTCCAACCCCAATGGCTCGATCACTTTTTATAGCGATCCGCCAATTCAAATCAACGACAGCCGGTCCTGTCCAACCTCAATGGCTCGATCACTTTTTATAGTGATCCGCCGTCTCTATCAACGACAGCCGGTCCTGTCCAACCTCAACGGCTCGATCACTTTTTATAGCGATCCGCCCTCCCAATTCAACGATGGTCAGCCATATCATCCATGACGGTCAGCCATATCGGTCATTCAAAGGCTTCAACGGTTTGATCATTTATACTGCTGATCCTCCCATCCAGGCTTCAACGGTTTGATCATTTATACTGCTGATCCTCCCATCCAGGCTTCAACGGTTTGATCATTTATACTGCTGATCCTGTCAATTCCCCCAACGGTTTGATCACTCGGCACAATGATCTCCCCGTCCGCTTTCAACGACAGCTGATCCTATCAATTCCCCCAACGGCTTGATCACTCGGCACAATGATCTCCCCGTCCGCTTTCAACGACAGCTGATCCTATCAATTCCCCCAACGGCTTGATCACTCGGCACAATGATCTCCCCGTCCGCTTTCAACGACAGCTGATCCTGTCAATTCTCCCAACGGCTTGATCACTCGGCACAATGATCTCCCCGTCCGCTTTCAACGACAGCTGATCCTGTCAATTCCCCCAACGGCTTGATCACTCAGCACAATGATCTCCCCGTCCGCTTTCACCGACAGCTGATCCTGTCAATTCCCCCAACGGTTTGATCACTCGGCATAATGATCTCCCCATCCGCTTTCAACGACAGCTGATCCTGTCAATTCCCCCAACGGCTTGATCACTCGGCACAATGATCTCCCCGTCCGCTTTCAACGACAGCTGATCTGTCAATTCCCCAATCGCTTGATCGGTCGGACAATGATCTCCCGTCGCTTTCACCGGCTGATCTGTCAATTCCCCCAACGGCTTGATCACTCGGCACAATGATCTCCCCGTCCGCTTTCACCGACAGCTGATCCTGTCAATTCGCCCAACAGCTTGATCACTCAGCACAATGATCTCCCCGTCCACTTTCAACGACAGCTGATCCTGTCAATTCCCCCAACGGCTCGATCATTTATACTGATGATTTGTCCATTCAAAAATCAAAGCGCGTCGAGGCGTTCAAACCGTCAGTGTTGAGGCATTGGCAAATCAAATCAGCGTCGAGGCGTTCAAACCGTCAGTGTTGAGGCATTGGCAAATCAAATCAGCGTTGAGGCATTCTTCAGTCAGTGTTGAGGCATTGGCAAATCAAATCAGCGTCGAGGCGTTCAAACCGTCAGTGTTGAGGCATTGGCAAATCAAATCAGCGTCGAGGCGTTCAAACCGTCAGTGTTGAGGCATTGGCAAATCAAATCAGCGTTGAGGCATTCTTCAGTCAGTGTTGAGGCATTGGCAAATCAAAGCGCGTTGAGGCGTTCTTCAATCAGTGTTGAGGCATTGGCAAATCAAAGCGCGTTGAGGCATTCTTCAGTCAGTGTTGAGGCATTGGCAAATCAAAACGCGTCGAGGCATTCTTCAATCAGTGTTGAGGCATTGGCAAATCAAAACGCGTCGAGGCGTTCTTCAGTCAGTGTTGAGGCATTGGCAAATCAAAGCGCGCTGAGGGGTTCTTCAGTTGGTGTTGTGGCATTGACAAACTAATCAACGACAGCCGGTCCTGTCAAATCCACAAACAACGACCAGAACATCGTTCGATGGTCCGTTCATCCGCAACTGATTGTTCCCCAGGAGAGTTCGCCTTGGCCTGTCCCGAACGACAATCACCCTCAGTCTAGCCAAAAGTGCATCTTCCAGCAGGCTTATTGCTCTGTCTCGGATGGTCTTTGATAAGGAGATTGGCTCTGATTCCCAACAGATGGAATTCAACCTGCCTGACACGACCTACCCGTGTTTGTTGGAATACTTTGTGCCGAGGATAGCTTGATCCCCAGCAACGACGGCCGGTCCCGTCAACATCTGCAGCGACAGCCTGTCTTGTCCAAATTCAATCAACAAGTGACGGTCTGTCCGTCCATTCAACCAATCAGGTTCTGTAAGTATGCTTGTCTACTTTGCTAGTATGTTCTGCTCTGGATTGCCTTGAGGGGTGTCCAGAAACCTTTGACGTTACTTGTACCAATTCAATGGTGCTCCAAGTGCCATCAAAGGGGGGCTACTGTAGACACCCCAATATGGGCTTCCAGATTAGTTTACTTACGGTTTTTGATTCCCCGATGATGAAACGGATCAAGAACACCCCGGGAATATCGAGTGTTTGAGCTTTGAGTGTTTGAATAACCCTTGAACCTAACCTAATCTTAAGCCACTTCCAAAAGCCAAAAACCCTATTGATGTGTGCCAGGGCACAATCATTGTGTGCCAGGGCGCAACCATCGCGCGCCCGGGCGCACCGTCGCGCGACGGTTTGACTCCATCGCGCGATGGTCAACCGGAGCATTGACCAGCGCGCCAGGGCGCACCATCGCACGCCAGGGCGCATTGTCGCGCGACAGTTTGGAACCATCGCGCGACGGTCAGAACAGCTGGGCAGCTTAATCACCAAGTAATCCCCAGCCAGCCTCGTGGCTGGTTGCCCTCCATTCTTTGGACCAGACCTGCCTTTCCATTAATGGAAGGTGCTAAGCTTATAAATAGCCCTCTTTGTTTCTCTTTCAAAGGGTTCCAAAAAAATTCAAAGCACAAAGGTTCTAACCCTAACCCTTTGTTCATCTTTTAAAAGGTTAACAAATTTTGGCAATCAAAGGGTCTTTGCTTTGTACTCTTTTAAGCTAATAAAAGAGATACAAAGACACCCTAAGAACAAAGCTTGTTCTTCCTCCCCATTTTCACATTTCAATCAAACCTCAAACCCAACCTCAAGCTCAAAGCTCAAACACTTTTCAAACCTCAAAATTCAAAGGTATATCTTACCTTTGTTCTGCTCTCTGTTTTGATCCCTGAGGGGGGCTGGCAGGGTCAAGGCTGGTAATCAATACCAATCCTGGCCCTAAAGCTAGCAAGGTTTCAAAAGCCGTGGCCTAGCAAACCCTCGCGCGATGGACCCGAACACTCGCGCGACACTTCTGTCTGCATGAGATTGGTCCACGTGGGGAAGGGGTGCTAGCATTTTTCTTGTCTTATTCATGCTCATGGCTGTTATAGTTTTATTTTGATATAGATCACTGTTGATGCATGTAAAAACCAGTTTACTGCTTTCCTTTGTTAGAAAATGTTAGTTTTGCATTTCAATATTTAGTTCTGTTCTGTTGGAGTACCCTTGGGATCATTCTGGACCTGTCTCAGAACCCAGAAACGTGCAAAACCAGACACTGGAAGTTGGCTCGAACCATCGCGCGCTGCACCCAAACCCTCGCGCGATAGTCAAATGGAGCGTTGACCAGTGTGCCAGGGCGCAATCGTCGTGCGCCAGGGCGCAACCATCGCGCGCCCGGGCGCATTGTCGCGCGACGGTTTGGAACCCTCGCGCGATTGTTTGTACCCGATCAGTGGCTGGCCTTGCATGTTTAACTTGATTTCAGGCTATTATTTTGTCCCCATACTGTTTATGGGGTGTTTTTGTTTATTTATTAGGCTTTTCAGCCTTTAAACTGTATATTATGACTGCATAAACTGCTTAGTTTGTCCTGGGTGTGCACTGGTCCTTCCAGAGCCCAGAGAGTTTAAACTGCTTGGTTTGTCCTGGGTGTGCACTGGTCCTTCCAGAGCCCAGAAGGTTTGAGAATAAGAGCTGTGGGCTTAGGCTTACTGGCGTGCGCAGGTCTTGTAGTAGCGTGCGCAGGTATGATCAGCATGCATTGACTTGATCAGTGCATACTGGTTACCTCTTGCGTGCGACACTCCAAAACAGGAGCTTTCCAGTCTGTTTAAACTCCCACAGCAGTCTGTTCTCATCCTATACTAACTGCTCATCCATGCCATCTATCACATCCTGCAAACATGTTACAGTTTTAATCCCCGATTAACTGTTCCCCCGCCCTAATTGGCTATAATTGGTTAATAAAAGAAGAATCGCAACGTTTTCAAAATGCTCAAGTAGAGACCGATCTCCGGATTGGGCGAGAGGGGTGCCATAAAACCCTTCCCCTCTCGTAACCTGGCTCCCGAACCCAGATATGGTTATGACGGACTGGTTCCTTAACTTTTTCAAATCAAACAGCGCGGCAGGTGCTTCGAAATACGGTTCCAACCACTGATCAAGGACTGGTTGTGCCATGTGCAAGGAATTGCTACTGACAATGCTATCGGGTTTGTAGAACACGTATTTATAGAACTAAGTCGAGTCTAATCGGAATCGGATTCTTAATCCTCGGTAATCTGATCGGTCTCTCGGCCGGCACTTCGATATGACGGCTGTAGGATCTATCCATCGGCCCGTGAAAATTAGGGTTGACCTACAAGTCAAACCCAGGCAGACAAAACGATCCTTCGGCCGCCAGATCGAAGTTTCGGCCGCGTAATCATTCGGTCGGCCGCCAGAATGGCTGTTTTACAGATTGTTTCCACGGTTCAGTTCGTTTCGCTGGATTAAACAAAACTATCATACACAAACGGTGCAAACATAGCGTACACAATCACATAGCAGAGCAAAAGGTTTTTGTTTCATATAACGAAAGCTTTTTTACATCACAAGGTGGATCATCCCACATTTCCTAAACAAACTATACATCGATTTCCTGTCAAACTAACATATGCAGGAAGAGAAACAAAGAAACAAAGAAGAGGAAGAGAGGAGGAGCTGAACCCTCTGGTGACCTAAACACCAGAGGCCTGCTGCAAAGAAACTAAAAAAAAGGGGACACCCCTGGGGTGACGTGTCCCAAAGAAGCACTGCGGTGCAGAAGAAACACCACATGGTCCAGAAAAATCATTATACCGCGTATCCTCGCCACCCCAGGAGTTCCGCGTCTCAGAAGCAAGCCACCCATGCAAGGGTCCCTAATCAAGCATCAAGACAAGACCAAGAATAGCGCGGTCTCCCTCCGCGAACGCCGGCCACACATCGCCCATCATCCGGACCTGACAGAAGAGGAGAAGGATCCTCGGTAGAAGGCGACAGCAACAGAAGAGAACGGGAGAAGAGAAAAATGAAAATAAAACGCCAAAAGGCCAGCTTTTATAGTGCTCTGGAAACCAAACGATTATGCGGCCGATACTTCAATTCCTCGGCCGAGACATCAATCCTTTGGCCGAGAGATCGATCTTCTGGCCCCTCCAATCAATTTTCTTCAAGCCCCTGTGGATTTTGCTCAGTGCACCAAACTCAAGCAATTATGGACTTCTGGGTCCTCAACCAACAAAGTAGCCTTGGGGGCACCCCCGAGCCAATACAACGCCATCAGAAATAGCCTTGGGGGCATATCCGAACATCGAAGATCTCTCTCCATAAACTGCTGGCCGAAGCAAACCAAGACAATTCAGCAGCTCTACGCTCACCAATCCATCAACTTGACAGGCCCTGAACTCATTACCTCAGCAGCTCCACGCTCAATAACCTTGTGCATAGGTCACTCAAGTCACCCAGGCTCTACGCCCACATCAATTCACTCAGCGGCTCTATGCCTATACTCACTCAGTGGCTCGAGGCCTGTCACCATGTCTATCCACTCACCAAACACCGTGACTCCAAGTCCGCTACCTCCACAGGCTCTAAGCCTATGTCTGCCGATTCAGCGGCTCTACGCCCATTACCTCAACAGGCTCTACGCCTGTATTCATCAACTCAGCGGCTCTACGCCTTCACCCTTCAACTCAGCGGCTCCAAGCCCACTATTCTAACAGGCTCGAAGCCTATCTCAACCATCTCAACCGGCTCAAGGCCATAACAACTGTCTTAACTGGCTCGAAGCCGTAACAACCAACAAAGCGGCTCCAAGCCCACTATCTCAACTGGCTCGAAGCCGTAACAACCAACAAAGCGGCTCCAGGCCCACTATCTCAATTGGCTCGAAGCTGTAAACAAGCAAATCTCAACAGGCTCTACGCCGCCCCAACAATCAAGCCATTTATTCTCAGGCTCTACGCCTGAATGCTCAAAATCTAACATTTTGAATGCTCAAACTCTACGCTTGGATGCCCAACCACTGTGTACTGGATGCTCAAGTTATACACTTGAATGCTCAAGCTCTACGCTTGGATGCCCAACCACTGCATACTGGACGCTCAAAGCCTGTACTTTGAATGCTCGGATTCTGCCGTCCGAATGCTCAAGCTCTACGCTCTGAATGCTCAAGTCCGGAACTTGATAGAAGCTCTAAGCTTAAAAAAAACACACACGCACGGGCCCGTGCACATATTGCATCACCATTTTCACATCGAGTCTGCACAATCATATCTGCTCACATCTAACAACCATCATCACACATATACACTCTGCATATCTCTCATGAAATAGGTCAACCCTGCAATCAACCGGCTCTACGCCTCGGTTTTATTGATCAGTTCAGCGCCTCGATCCTTTGGCTCTACACCAACACTTATGATGAGAAAGCTTCGTGCACAGACCATCAGAATGCAACCAGCTCTATGCTTCGGTTCAAATCATGTCAAGCTTTAAGCTCTGACACCTCAGGCTCTCGCCTTGTGATCAATACCAGCTCCGCACTTCGGTTCCATCAAGCCCTAAGCTCACCTCAGGCCCTCGCCTCAAGACTGCAACAGGCTCCACGCCTCAATCCAATCACCTCAGGCCCTCGCCTCATGACCACAGCAGGCTCCACGCCTCAATCTAATCACCTCAGGCCTCATAAACCACAGCAGGCTCTACGCCTTAGTTCCATCACCCCAGGCTCTCGCCTTATGACTACAACCGGCTCCGTGCCTCGATTTCCTCATCTCCAAAGCTCCGTGCTCTAGTTACTGGCCCTACGCCCCCCATATCTCAAAACAAACGGCATCCGACTCATCCCCAGCAGATGGTTTGGATTCCACCCCATTACATCAATTCCTTCCAGCTCATTCGCAAGGATAGGCTACTCTACCGAGCCCCTCTCAGTCAAAGTAAGGATGATCAAGAAAAGCAAACGCACCAGCCGTGTACTGATCTACCCCAAAATACTCAGGAAGCTCTCCGCAAAAACTCCCCGGCAGCCTAGCGCTCCTTCAACTACTCTTCGCAAAAACACTGGCTCAGTCTAGGTACGTCACACTACGGCTTTTTAAGCCCAAAGGTACGTCTTCTGTCTCTAACCCTCCAAACTTTTTATTTTCCTTTATTGCCCGAACTACGATTGGTCTGAATTTCCCTTGCGGAATACGTAGGCAGCCTCCCGGCCCAACCATAACAAAACCTTTTTCGAAAACCCCTTGGAATAGTGGTTGGACCAAATTGAGTTGCTTTTTACAGCTTTGACTCTTACTCAAACATGTCTCGCGATCCGTCTGAGTTCAGTCAAAAAGGGGCATCTGTAGACACCCCAATTTGGCCTAACGATTATTTCAAGTCCCACCTTGGGACTATCCCGATGATGAAATGGATACAGTGATTGCTGATTGCTTCCTTGAGAACCTTAGGACTTTCGGTAAGAACTTTGAGCCACTTAGAGGACCCAATTCAAAGCCATACAGCCTTTCAGACAGAAATACAGAAGCCTAGGAGAATCCATCTGTCGGCTGTGACATCGATCCCACGGCCCTAACATCATTTCCTCACCCGAGCAACCTGTTGCTAGCAAAATCTCCCTGAGAGATCAATCCCTCGGCCGCAAGATCTATCCTTCAGCCGAGACATCCATTCCTCGGCCGTGATATCCTTTACTCGGCCGCCAGATCGATCTTTTTCCAGACTCTGGAACGTGTTCTGTCAGACGTTTGATCCAACTACACTACCTCTCCGATGCGTTCGGGCCACGTTCAGAGATTGCGACGTAGAGTTAGAGGTGCATTGCAATTGCAATCGTGCCATTTGATTGGCCGGAGTGAGTCACCAATTGCCTATATAAAGGGCCTTTGGTCTCCGAAAATATACACACGATATTCATTAGAGAATACACTCTCTCAAGCCACGAAACTCTGTCAAAACACTCTCTCAATCCCCCTCTTCAAAAGCCTTAACCTCCCAAAGGTAGCCACCAATCCAGTGATCAAACCCCGAAGTTCAAACCCTAACTCTAGGGTTTTCAATCAAGCAATCAGTCAATCACACCCAATCCGAAGCAATCAAGCAACTGAGGGATCAAGGTGGTGAGGCCCAACGGCCTCTGGTTTGTCTTATTTACTATATTTATGGCTAACCGTAGCGTTTTGATCATCTGTTAATCTTTCTGTCTGGTGTGAGGAAGAACATCGACCGGGGCTTCGATCCCTCGGCCGATATATCAAACCAGGAGGATCCCACGGCCGTGACATCTATTCACCGGCCGCGGGATCCATCTCCCTGGGACAGTTTTTGCTTTGTTTGATTTGCTTTCTGATGCATGCTTTTCTTATCGCATTGGCTCACTTTACTTACTGTTTAAAGGATTAACTAAACAGACTATGTGTTAGAATTAAATAAAGCATCTACATGTCTTATGTTAAACGATTATGGGCCAGTCTCACGACTGGGCAAAGAGGGGTGCCTAACACCTTCCCCTTATTGTACTTTTGGCTCCCGTGTCCAGAATCTCTATCTATTTTCCCAGTTTTAACAAACTGGGTGGTGACTCTGTTTTAATAATAACTGCTGTCATGTGGCGATGTTCCTAGCCATGGGAATGTCTATGATTTTGGTTTACGAAGCAAGCAACCAACCGAGCAATACAATGTGATCAATCTGTATGGCGATGCCCCGTTTGGGAGGTGTCTACACACGCTGATCGCATGCGTATTCCCCATATGGAATTGTATAGCATGACATCCCCTTGGCCATTCTCCACCTGGGGGATAGACGTCATTGGAAGTATAAATCCAAAGGGAAAATACAAGCATCAGTTTATTCTAGTGGCTATCGATTACTTCACCAAGTGGGTAGAAGCAGCTTCTTATGCTACCCTCAAAGCCATTCATGTGGCCAAATTTATTCGCACTAATATCATCTATTGATATGGTGTACCTCACGAGTTCGTCTGTGACAATGGATCGCACTTCAAAGGAGCAACAAGGAAGCTTTTTGCCGAATTTGGGATACAGAATCATCGGTCATCTACTTATCGACCCCAAACTAATGGAGCAGTTGAGGCTGCAAACAAGAATATCAAGAGAATTCTGCGGAAGACTACCGACACCTACACAGACTGGCCAGAAATGCTACCTTTGGCACTATGGGGCTATCGAACAACTGAAAGAACTTCAACTGGGGCCACTCCCTACTCCCTGGTTTATGGAATGGAAGCTGTCTTGCCTATCGAGCTGGAATTACCTTCGTTAAGGGTTCTAGCCGAGACTGAAATGATCGAAGAGGACTGGGTTCAAAACCGTTACGACGAGTTGGCACTACTAGACGAAAAGAGGCTGAGAGCGTTATACCATGTGCAAGGGTATCAACGCCGCATTGCACGAGCATTCAACAAAAGAGTAAAACCGAGAGACATCAAAGTAGGAGACATGGTGCTCAAAGCAATCCGTCGCCACGTTTCAGGCCCAAGGGGCAAGTTTAGACCAAACTGGGGAGGCCCCTACCTTATCAAACACATACTTTCTGGAGGAGCAGCATACATTGCAGACTTGGATGGAATGGAATTCGCGACGCCAGTCAACATTGATAAGACTATGTATAAGTTGCACAAAACAAAATAAAGCGGGATACTTACAATGGTTTGTCGAACCTCCCAATAAGCTATAATAAGAAAATCCCCGGCAACGGCGCCAAAATATGCTTCGTCCACAACCTCGCCTTCGAATGAGGTTGAATTACCCCGAGCGTAGGGCTAAGTCGCTGTCAGCATAGATACCGGAAATCTGGAATCGTTCCCACAGAGAGAATCTCAATAGCTTGTTAGGATTTGTAGATGCAAGTGTTCCGGGCGTTCAGACGGCCAACTATCGGTTTGCTTTGAAAAGTGATGAAAAAGATTAGAAACTTGGTTTAGATTAAGTTAACAAGCGGCATGGCAATGGAGCTACTATCGCCCGCAACTTAGGCCATCGAGCCATTCTCAACGAAAACTCGGTTGAATTGCACGGCTTAGGCTATCAACCGAAAGATTTAGCGGTGAAAATGGTTAGACTTGATATAGAGTTTGAATAACAAGCTAAACACAAGGCGTGACATCGCTCCCGGAACCATGTGAGCAAGCACATGATCACCGGAGATTAACAACGCCAAGACTTGAATTCAAACTAAATATCAAGGATGTGAACAAGAAGTATAGTTTGGAAAGCGAGCAAGTTCTTTGGTTCTTTTGGCAAACACGAGGCGAGACATAGCTCACGGAACCATATGAGCAAGCATATGATCATCGGAGGTTAACATCGACAAGTTTTGTTACATAAAAGGCGAACCACGCACATTTACAAACCAAACCTCAAGCCATGAGTTGAGAAAAGCAAGATTAACTTAAGTCACGCTAAAAATGAACTACTACCTTGAGAGGGAGAGAGAGGGTCCTATTTATACACAAAGGCCTTCCTCTCTCCTCCAAAGTCTAAAAATATCCCACAAAACCAGCCATTAAAAGAAACTTTCCATTAGTGGAAAGTTTGAAAAACAAGAAAAATATCTGCTGGAGACAACAGGTATCGATACCAAAGGCAATGGTATCGATACCTTCTTTCAAAATTTCCCCCGTAGATAACTGGTATTGATACCAAAATGTAAAGGTATCGATACCCTCAAGGCTGGACAACTTCTGGATCAAGATGGGATGAAAGGTATCGATACCTTTCACCTTGGTATCGATACCAAAGGCTGAAAATGCAGATTCCAGGTTGAGGCTTCAGCTTCAGCAAACAGCTCCCAGCAATGGCATTACCAGAATTTCAAGATTCCAATTAAATCAAAATGTCAACCCCCCACTTTTAGTGTAAAATGGAAAACTGCACATTTTTCTAAAGAGAAAAAGGCTCGAAACATGACCTTACTCTTCAAAAAAAACCTTGCAACTTTGTAGTTATTCTTAGAAAAATTCAAGGATTAATTACTGCCATTTTTAATCTCGAAAATCGATACTTTTTCAGAAAGTCATTTTTCCATACTTAGACAGATTTTAAGGGGCCGACAGGATCTTCGGGTACTTGGAAGCACTTGGGCTATTTATGGTGTCAAACTACGCCTTATTTGCACGTTTTACCTGAAATATACAAAAACCACACCTTAAGTGCAATATCGCTATAAAAGCTAAATAAACATAAGATAAAATAATATAAAACGGGACTAGTCGCACCAAATATCTACAATGGGGTGTTCATCACAAGCTGAGGAAGTACTACCCATGAGAGATGCTCGTTGGGTCGAAAACCACAAGGGTGGGTGGACCCAAGCAAAAATTAGAGCAGCCTGCTAGGTCGAAAACCCGCAAGGGCGGCTTAGGCAAAAACTAAGGCATAAATAAAACGCTCGCTAGACCGAAAATCCGCAAGGGCGGTTTTAGGCAAAATTAAGAGCACAAAAGGAGAGGAAAATACCCGAGTGGACCCTAACTAAAAACAAAACAAATCCCCTTTGTTGGAACTACGTTTATGGCCTGATTCCCTCCATGGGATACGTAGGCAATCTCTAAGTTTGAGATCCGACCACTGCTATCATCATCACTTCCAAAATTTCTAGGTCTATCCTAAAGCATGTTCACTATCAAATCATGGCAATAACATCTTCAAATAAAACGACCAAATATTTTATTATTTCCAAAGGAAAAGGACAAAGCAAACCTAAACAATTCTTAATCCATGAAGGCTAGAATTAAATAACATCTTTTGAAAAACATAAGCAAAGTGTTAATCTTTAGGTCTTCCTTCTCTTCGCACTACTGTCTTCCAAAAAGTTTTTCTTCAACCAGCGTTTGTAAGAACCTGATAGCTTGACAGCAAAGTTCTCAGCAACCTCCTGCATCACTTTATTCGGCTAAAAACGCAGCATATTGCGACAAAAGTTGGCATCATGGACCTTGGAAACAGCGTACTTAGGGTCACCCAGGATTGCGATTTGTTCCGCCCCGAACTGCCTTTGAAAGCGAGCAGGAAAGTAGAAGACGACTTGAGTAATACCGATCACCGCTACACCAAAATGGTTCATGGTACTCGCAGTCATGCTCTCAACACCATACCAGGGGCAAACCCATTGAATCCAATCACCTCTGCAAGTTTTCATCCATGCTTCCCAAGCAGCCTCAGTTGGGAACTGTCTAATCATGCGACGCTCCGTACACTGGTCTAGATTATAAGGAAGTCGCTCTGGCGCATCCCACACCTTTAGTTTCTCAAATAACCATACCTAGAGAACAAGGGAAAATTGAGAGTTGAGAGAACACGTGAGTCAAAACAAAAGAGTGATGAATGAAAAGATAACTTGACAAAATAAACGAACAAAAAGCGAACCTTCAATAGCAAGGGACTGCCTGAGAACTGAGCTGTAGGATTACCCTTCATCACATCTAGACCCATCAAGGTCTCTGCCAACACTAAGCCAGCAAAACTCACACGGTTTCCAATTTGTTGAGCGATGTTAAGCAGTATGGGATCAGCATGGCCAGAGGAAGGGCCAAGCAAGTAATAATGAAGGAGACAAATGCACAACGCATGAAAGCATGCTTTCTGTTGGGAAACTTGACGATGAGCCTCAGTTGTACCGAAACGCTGGATAAACTGCAGAATCTCTAGCCTTCCCTTTACTACGAATAATCTAGCTTCATGTTTCTGAACTTGGAGCAAATCTTTCAAGAGATCACCTCGGTTGAACAAAGGATTAGGACAACGAAATCCTCTCTATCCGAATGACCCATGATGACCGCAAACTCCTCGATAGTAGGACACAATTGAAAGACATGAAAAGCAGGATCCCACAAACTGGTGGCTGCCCTAAGGAAAGCAAAATTCACAGGAATTTGGCGAAGGGAGAAGAGAAAGTCCATGCCAAAGGACTTAAAGTGTAAACGGTCGAGGCCATTAAAGGAATTCAACCACTGATCAAGGACTGGTTGTGCCATATGCAAGGAATTGCTACTGACAATGCTATCGGGTTCGTAGAACCCGTATTTATAGAACTAAGTCGAGTCTTAGTTCGAATCGGAATCGGATTCTTAATCCCCAGTAACCTAGTCGGTCTCTCGGCCGGCACTTCGATATGGCGGCCGTATGATCAATCCATCGGCCGCCAGATCAAAGCTTCGGTCGCTTAATCGATAGGTCTGCCTCAGAACGGCTGTTTTACAGGCTATTCCCACGGTTTTGTTCATTTCACTGGTTTTTTTTATCGGATCATCAGTTCATACAATACAAACGGTACAAAAAGCATACGCAATCACATAGCAGAGCGAAAGGTTTTTGTTTCGTATAACGAAAGCTTTTTACATCACAAGGTGGATCATCCCACATTTCCTAAAACAAACTGTACATCGATTTCCTGTCGAACTAACCTATGCAGGAAGAGAAACAGAAAAAACAAAAAAGAGGAAGGAGAGGAGGATGCCGAACCCTCTGGTGGTCTGAACACCAGAGACCAGCTACAAAAAAGAAGAGGACACCCCTGGGGCGGTGTATACCAGAGGAGTACTACGGTGCAGAAGGGACACCACGTGGCTCAAAAGAATCACCACATGGCCCAGAAAAATCACCACACTGGGTACCACCGCCACCCCAGGAGTTCCGCGTCACGGAAGCAAGCCACCCATGCGAGGGTCCCTAATCAAGCATCAAGATGAGACCAAGAACGTCGCGGATTCCCTCCGCGATCACCAGCCGCGCGCTATCCATGACCCAAAGCTGACAAGCACCAAGAGAAAGATGAGAGAAGCTCTCGGTGAGTTTCTCGGACGAAGAGAAAAACCGAGGAAAGAGAGAAATGAAGTGAAACGGCTGAGGCCGTGGCCTTTTATAGGCCCCTGGAAACG
Organism: Rhododendron griersonianum; assembly: GCA_018127125.1. Taxonomy (NCBI): domain Eukaryota; kingdom Viridiplantae; phylum Streptophyta; class Magnoliopsida; order Ericales; family Ericaceae; genus Rhododendron; species Rhododendron griersonianum. The sequence goes on along the minus strand of CM030792.1, from coordinate 27,309,166 downwards.
AACCGATTAAGCGGCCGAGTATTCGATACCTCGGCCGAGACATCAATCCTTCGGCCGAGAGATTGATCTCCAGGCCCCCTAATCCATTCCCCTCAGCCACATCAGATTTTGCTCAGTGCACTGACTCAAGCCATTATGGAATTCTGGGTCCATGACCAACAGAAGCAAAATCAAGTTAGCCTTGGGGGCATCCCTCATGCCAATACAATGTAATCAAAACTAGCCTTGGGGGCATATCCAAGCATAAGGAAAATCTCTCTCCACAAACTGCTGGCCGAAGCAAAGCAAGACACTCAGCAGCCCTGAGCTCATTACCACAGCAGCTTTACGCTCGCTATCAGCAGCTCTACGCTTGCCACCGCAGCAACCATACAACCATCAACTCACATAGCGGCTCTATGCCTATACTCACTATCACTCAGCAGGCTCCGCGCCCATCATTCAGCGGCTCGAAGCCCATTACCGTATTCACCCACTCGCCAACCAATTCAATAGCTCCAAAGCCTACTGTCCAAATAGGCTCTATACCCATCTCAATTGGCTCGAAGCCATAACAACCATCCTCAGCAGCTCTACGCTCGCTATCAACTCAACGGCTCTACGCCCTCACCCGTCAATCTCAACTGGCTCAAAGCCATAATGGCTATCTTAGCGGCTCTACGCCCGAATCCATCATCTCTATCAACTCAACGGCTCCACGCCCTCACCTGTCAACTCAGCGGCTCCAAGCCCATTATCTCAACTGGCTCGAAGCCGTAACTATCTCAACAGGCTCTACGCCGCCACAGTCAAGACATCATCTATTCTCAGGCTCTACGCCTGAATGCTCAAAATCTAACATTTTGAATGCTCGAAGCTCTTCGAATGCCCAACCACTGTGTATTGAATGCTTAAGGTTTATGCCTTGAATGCTCAAGATCTACGCTTGAATGCCCAACCACTGCGTACTGGACGCTCAAAGCCTGTACTTTGAAAGCTCGGATTCTGCCGTCCGAATGCTCGAGCTCTACGCTCTGAATGCTCAAGTCCGGAACTTGAAAGAAGCTCTAAGCTTAAATCAACACACACGCACGGGCCCGTGCACATTTGCATCAATTGCATCAACATTATCACATCGAGTCTGCATCATCATATCTGTTCACATCTAACAACCATCATCGCACATATACACTCTGCATATCTCTCATGAAACAGGTCAACCCTGCAATCAACCGGCTCTACGCCTCGATTTTATTGATTGGTTCAGTACCTCGATCCTTTGGCTCTACGCCAAAACTTATGATGAGAAAGCTCCGTGCATAGACCATCAGAATGCAACCAGCTCTATGCTTCGGTTCAAATCACGTCAAGCTCTAAGCTCCGACACCTCAGGCTCTCGCCTTATGATCGATACTAGCTCCGCGCTTCGGTTTTATCAAGCTCAAAGCTCCGATCTCCTTAGGCCCTCGCCTCATGACCACAGCAGGCTCTACGCCTCAATTCTATCACCTTAGGCTCTCGCCGCATGACTATAACCGGCTCCGTGCCTCGGTTCCCTTATCCCAAAGCTCCGTGCTCCAGTTACTGGCCTTGCGCCCCCCATATCTCAAAGCAAACCGGCATCCAATTCATCCCCAGCAGATGGCTTGGATTCCACCACAATTACATCAATTCCTTCCAGCTCATTCGCAAGGATAAGCTACTCTACCGAGCTCCTCTCAGTCAAAGTAAGGATGATCAAGAAAAGCAAACGCACCTGCTGTGTACTGATCTACCCCAAAATACAAAGGAAGCTCTCCGCAAAAAACTCCCCCGGCAGCCCCGCGCTCCTTCAACTATCTTCCGCCAAAACCCTGGCTCAGTCTAGGTACGTTGCACTACGGCTTTTTAAGCCCAAAGGTACGTCTTCTGTCTCTAACCCTCCAAACTTTTTATTTTTCTTTATTGCCTGAACTACGATTGGTCTGAATTTCCCCTGTGGAATACATAAGGCAGCCTCCCGGCCCGACCATAACAAAACCTTTTTCGAAAAACCCTTTGGAATAGTGGTTGGACCAAATTGAGTTGCTTTTTACAGCTTTGACTATTACTCAAACATGTCTCGCGATCCGTCTAAGCTCAGTCAAAGAGGGGCATCTGTAGACACCCCAATTTGGCCTAACAATTATTTCAAGTCCCACCTTGGGGACCATCCCGATGATGAAATGGATATAGTGATTGCTGATTGCCTTCTCGAGAACCTTAGGACTTTCGGTAAGAACTTTGAGCCACTTAGAGGACCTCATCCAGAGCTATATAGCCTTTCAGACAGAAAATACAGAAGCCTAGGAGAATCCATCTGTCGGCCGTAACATCGATCTAACGGCCTTAACATCATTTTCTCCCCCGAGCAACCTGTTGCTAGAAAATCTCCCTGAGAGATCAATCCCTCGGCCACAAGATCTATCCTTCGGCCGCAACATCCATTCCTCGGCCGCCAGATCGTCCTTTTTCCAGACTCTGGAACGTTCTGTCGATTGTTTGATCCAACTACACTACCTCTCTGATGCGTTCGGGCCACGTTCAAAGATTGCAACGAAGAGTTTGAATTGCATTGCAATTGCAATCGTGCCATTTGATTGGCCGAGTGAGTCATCAATTGCCTATATAAAGAGGCCTTTAGACCACAAAATTAACTAGTGAAATTACTCACCCAAGCTCCGAAACTCTGCAAAAATACTCTCTCAAACCCTCTCTTCAAAAGCCCTAACCTCCCGAAGGCAGCCATCACTCCGACGATCAAACCCCGAAGTTCAAACCCTAACCCTAGGGTTTTCAAAGAGGTAATCAGTCAATCACAATCAAATCCAAAGCAATCAAGCAACTGAGGGATCAAGGTGGTGAGGCCCAACGGCCTTTGGTTTGTTTTACTTATTGTATTTATGACTAACCGTAGTGTTTTGATCATCTACTAACTTTTCTGTCTGGTGTGAGGAAGAACATCGACCGGGGCTTCGATCCCTCGGCCGATATATCAAACCAGGAGGATCCCTCGGCCGTGACATCCATTCACCGGCCACGGGATCCATTACCCTGGGACAGCTTTGTTTGTTCTGTTTTCTGATACATGCTTTACCTATCGCACTGGCTCACTTTACTTACTGTTTAAAGGCTTAAATAAATAGACTATGTGTTAGAATTAAATAAAGCATCTACATGTCTTATGTTGAATAACTATGGGCCAGTCTCACGGCTGGGCAGAGAGGGGTGCCTTACACCTTCCCCTTACTGTACTCTTGGCTCCCGTACCCAAAATCTCTATCTCTTTTCCCAGTTTTAATAAACTGGGTGGCGACTCTGTTTTGATGATAACCGCTGTCGTGTGGTGATGTTCCTAGCCATGGGGATGTCCACGATCTTGGTTTATGAAGCAAGCAACCAATCGAGCAACAAGCGTGATCAATCTGTATGGCGATGCCCCGTCTGGGAGGTGTCTACAATTGTTGTCATTGTTCGATTATCGAACCTTGTTGCCATTGTTGTTCATGTGTCCATTCCTACATTTCATATGCATACATTGTTAGATTAGAGCTTTCTACTAGGCTAGTGTAGCTCAAACTTTACATTATCCTTCAGGTACTAACTCGGTGCAGTAGCTTCATGTTTGGAATGCATGGATGTGGATGTTCTTTTGAAAGCTAACACTGAGGAGTTATTAAGTCATTTTTGTATTTTATTTTGGAAGATGTATTAGTAACTCTATTTGTAAATCTTTTGATTAAACAACGTTGTAAGCTCATTGTAGACACCCTATTCTGGACTTTCCAAATTAGTTACTTATGGTCTTTGATTCCCCAATGATGATTAAGGTCAAGAACAACTTGAGTTTGTTGGTGTGTTTGAGCTTTAAGCGTCCTGAACCTCATCCAAACCCTTTTTCGAATCCTTTAAGCCAGAACCAAATGGCCATAGCAAAACCCTACTTGCTTACGCTGGTACAATACTGGCGTGCGCTGGTAAACTGCCACGTGTCAGTCATCGACCGTTGACTCAGTTTCTATTGGCGCACGCAGGTAAAGACCTGGTGCACGCTGGTCAAACCCAGTCAAATCAACTTTATGCGATCACGTACACAAGACTTTTATGGCCACCCCGACGTAATCTACAGTCCCTGATGATTACGGACGAGCAATGCTGCTCCCCCCTCTCTCCTACAAGATCCATCACCTTGTCCCATGCATTTAATGCATGGGAGGCTCCCTCTCTAACCAAACCAACCCTTAACCCAACTGGTTACACCCCCTCCTCAGTCATTCCACCCTCTATAAATACCCCCTTGCATTTATATGCAAGGGGTTAACCACAATTAAGTCTCCAAGAATTCTCCATTCTCTCTTTCTTGTTTTCTTTACTTCTTCTTTCATCCATTGAAAGAGAAAGCAAAGGAACACCACTCCACTTATTATAACACCCTTCACACTCACTACTCATCCCTCAAGCCTTAGGCTCAAGCTCAAACCATCCCACTAAACTCTAACAAAGGTATACCACCTTTGTTTTCTGTCATCTGTTCTAACCCCTGAGGGGGGCTGGCAGGGTTAAGGCTGGTAATCAATACCAGTCCTGGCCTTAAAGCTGGCAAGGTTTCAAAGTTCGTGTAGTGATAGGTGGCGCACGTCAGTACCCTTAAGCCGTAAGCCAGTTATGGCTGTATGTGCACCACTGGCGTGGGGATCACCGATCATCTATTTTCTGCTTTCTTTCATTCTTTCTCACCTTATAGCATGCTAATAACAGGTTTACAACTTTTTGTATTTAGAACTGTATAGCTACTTGTCTGTTATTCTTGCTTTAAAAGGCCTCTGGGGTTATTCTGGTCATGTTCCAGAGCCCAGATGATGCGAAGCCAAAGCATTGGACAGAAGAATAACTGGCATACGGCCTTGTTCCACCGGTGTACGGTAGTTAGGTCTGGGTCCAGTGGCTTGGCCCTTGCATGAGAGTCATATCCGGGCCCCTTTTATTTCCCCACACTGTTTATGGGGTGTTCATGTCTTATGTTTATTTAAGATCTATTTCCTTCTGTCTGTAACTGTATATTATCCGTGATATAACTGCGTGGTTTGTCCTGGGTGTGCACTGGTCCTTCCAGAGCCCAGAGGGTTGAGAACAGAAGCTGTGAGTTTAGGCTTACCGAAGTACGCCAGTCAGTGAGTGGCGTGCGCATGTCATATCTGCATGCAGTGGCTCTGCCAGCGCATGCCGGTTTCTTCCTGCGCACAACACTTCACTGCTCGGCGTACCTCAGTCAGTTTAAAATACTCACAGGTGCTTGTTCTCAATCTATAGTTGTTCCAATAAAGCAAACATCCATCACATGCTATCACATTACAACTTGTTACAGCTTTAAATCCCCTTTAACTGTTCCCCCGCCCTAATTGGCTAAAAATGATCAATGAGAGAAAAATGCAAAAGTTTTATAAAATGCCTGAGTAGAGACCGATCTCCGGATTGGGCAAGAGGGGTGCCATAAAACCCTTCCCTTCTCATAACCTAGCTCCCGAACCTCAGATATCGAAGGTGATGACGGTCCAGTCTACAAGCCTTTTTCAAAATCAAACAACGTAGCAAACGTTTTCAAGTTCGGTTCCTTGGGTACTTTCCGCAAAACCCGAGTGGCGACTTTGAATTGTAAGCGTTTCGCCGCGCTTTCCAAAGAGGGCGCACCCAATTTTTATACAAAAATAGAAATTTTGGGGCGTGTGCCCACAGTGGCGACTCTGCTGGGGACTCATTGCATTAATTAACATTTGGAAATTAATACATGAATGAACAATCTTTCAAAAGCCTGTCAAAGCAGTACGCTCTGCGCTGCTGAAGAACGGAATGGTAACGTAACAGGATTCTATATCCGACCAATCCGAATTGGGGCTTTTACTATTGTTTGCTTGTGTAGTTTTCTCCAAGTGTCGATTAATAAAAGTGAGCCAAGCTTTAAAAGGCATTTTCCAAAACATTGCGTTTCTCTCTCATTCAATCATTCTTCGGCATTCTTCATTTGCATTGATCTTGGTTAGCCCCGTAGAGGTGTTTTGGGTAACCGGCACAATTTACTGGAGCCCGGGGTCCTCGAACGCCCAACAACCTTGGACGATGATGAGTCATATTATACCGTTTGACCGTGGCTTTGCTATACGCGTTGCAACGGGAGGTATAACACGGCTCTAGTCAGAGGAACCCCCTTAAACCAAAACCGTCCTCTACATGCGTACAAAGCACTAGAACCTTTCAAACTAAGACAGGAACCCACAGGGTAGGATTACTTGCATCTAACCCCCATAAACTGTCTACGTGTTACCGCTTTCCTTATCGCATGCTTGTACATACATTCATACCGCTTTGCGTAGGAGCATGGCTAGGGCGGCTTTTAGGTTGTTTTTCTTTCAAGCCCGTCTTATGTCTATTAGGACACTGCTTGGCCCGATGAAGAGTCGTGCATCTCGATGGTGCACGTTATCAACTTTCACATTCCTTGAGTCAACGAGACTTTGAGAAATCGAGACTTTCTAAGTCCTTGTCTAAACCTGATCAAGGTTTCAAACAGAAAACTAGGAACAACAAGGAATATGCCATGATGCTCACACCGCTAGGTTCAAAGTGCTAAACACTTACACCGTTTAAGGCTCCGGCACAGTACTGCTTACGCCATCTTGGTTATAGTATCATGTCATTAACACCAAGTTGTTCCATTCCAAAAATTGAAACTTCGAGAACGGAATAGCCAAAGATTTAGGCTGTTTTGACATCCCTTAGTGCTAGTCAATTGAAACAAGGATACACTGCCGAAAAGAAATCCGAGGATCTTGGCAGATTCCGAATGTCATAAAACGAGTTTGTCTGCTAGTTCTAGAGTCTAGGAGGACACCGACGGCGTTGACATGTGCATCTTTCCATTGTTTCATTTTCTTTCAAATAAATTGCTGCAGGCTGTCACTGAGCTCTTATACTTTACTGTCTAGCCATTGCACCATCCAGATCAGAATCAAGAGCCAAACCTACTTGGGAACGTCCACCAGGTCTGTCTATGAGAAGATTTGGGTGGGTTTGCTTGTCAGTCTGCTACAACGAAAGCTCCGGGTTGCACTCTGTTAGGGGAGGATTCACCGCCGTCATCTCCATCCCCCTCATCTCCACCTTCATCTCCGAAGCTTGTCCAAGTCAAAACAGAAGCTCTCGTCATGGCTGAGACTCCGAACCTTGCTACTGTTCTACAAGATATCCAGCGAAACATGGCTATCATGCAACAGAGGGCCGGCTAGGCTGATGCTTCCATGGCCAACATCCGTGCCTTGATCGAGGAATGACTCCCAGCAAGAGGGGGAGGCGGAAAAGAATGCGAACGCGAGCCTGCAGGCAAGGACATTCCTCAAGTCGAAAACCCTGTTCCGAACCCAGAGATGGCTGCTCTCATTGCCAAGATGGCCAAACTTGAGGAGTCAGTCTCCAAGTCTGAAAAATTGGGCACTGGTGCTTTGGATATGGATCGTCTCTACCCGTTCCTAAATGCCAGGCTTCCTGAAAGGTTCAAAATGCCAGACTTTGCAAAGTTTAATGGCACTGGGGACCCAAAAACCCATCTATTGGCTTACCACGGCGCTATGAAACTACATGGGGTGGAAGAGGAAGCCATGGCTCAACTATTCCCTTAGACTCTCTCCGGTCTGGCTTTTCAGTGGTTCTTATCCCTTGACATTTCTAAGCGAAGAACATGGGAAGACATTGGGGCCGCCTTCAATGCCCAATATAGTTACAATGCCCAACTCAAGATGACCATCAGGGAACTGGAATCCACGAAAATGCATGCGAAGGAGCCCTTCGCGGAATTTATCAAAAGATAGAGGGGCAAGGCAGCCCTTATGACCGACCGTCCCAGCGAAAAGGACCAAATCTGAATCATTTCTCGGAATCTGCAGCCTAACTTTGCCAAAAATCTTGTGCTGGTCCAGGGTGCGAATTTTGATACTTTCTTTTATTCCGGCCTTGCCATTAAGGAGGCTCTTCAGACTGGTGTCTTGCCAAGGAGTGACACTTCCTCATCTGCCTTTGCTTCAGCTTCAAAATCCAAGCCCCGTGCCTACACCGGGAACAGTACTGGTCTTTTCGGCAGTAACAACTATGCCAACGCAACGTCCGCTAGCAATAATGCCACCACTCAAATCTCTAACCACATCGCCGATGTGAATCAAGTTCAAACCCCTCAAAAACCCCGAAACCGCAACCAACCCCGTACCTTCGCCAATTTTGAGGCACCTCTTTCCTTGGTATTGGAGAAGTTGGTCAAGACTGGTCACCTCAAGCCCTTGACTCCAACCCTACTTCCTCAAAATCCACCTCCCAGCCATAACCCTAACCTTTTCTGTGACTATCACCAGATGCCTGGTCATCACACCGACTCCTGCTATCGTCTCCGACACGCGATTCAGGATTTGGTGGACGATGGCACTCTTCCTACCCCTCCTTCCAAGCCCAACGTCATTTCCAACTCCTTACCGATACACAATAACCAAGTTAACTAGATATCCTTTAGCTCCACTAAAGTCCTTCCAAGCTCCACCATATTTAACCCCATTGACCACATAACCTCAGACAGACACCCGAAACCAATCGTGGCTTTCCCGGCAGATCTCGATGTCAACATGCTGTCAATTGGCTGGGAGATGGAAGACAAGATGAAAGAATGGATGGAACTCAGCAATGACTGGAATGAGCGATACCACTTGGGTTTCCCTGCACCTCCGCAGGTCGATCAGGCATGGGTTGATCAATTGGAAGAGGAGTGGAATGCAGCACAGTTAGATCCGCTCGATGACCTCTCTTTGTTCATGCTTTACTATTAGGCCAAGCCAGTCAATCCCGAAGAGGATGAATATGTTTGGAACCCGCAGCCCGATGCTGCACAGCTAGCTTGGGATCAGAACTTCCACATGGAATGGGCCGGTACCAATGAGGACATAGATGAGAAGAACTTGGATTACTATGCCGAGGGGGAAATCATTCCCAATGAACGTCGCCAGCTGGGAGACTTCTTTTCTTTAGTAGATAAAGTCTCGGACGCTCTTCACTTGTGCACTCACCATGGGTGTGATCCGACCGTCAACATCGTACCGGTGGAACAACCACGCCCATACGTGGCTCCGAGCGATGATTGCTCTATCATGACCCTCGATGCACCGCCTGCCGATCTTTGGGATCTTGATGAGATTGTCAACCTCAACAGAACTCCTCTGCCTGCCGATCTGTGGGATGCTGATAAGGTTGTCGATATAGCTATGGGTAACGAAGTCTGGACTGTGAACTCTGCTCTGGTCGACGGAGGATTCTGGGATGTGCCTTTTGTTACCAACCCGGGGACGCCGTTTGAGGAAGCTGCCGCGCAAGACCTTGCTTTCTGGGAAGGATTGGTAATGGAAGATCTGAACTGGGATGTAGCTTTGGGACAGGACTCGCCAGCAACGGTCGCATCAGTGGATAAGGAGAAGCGCAAGATGGAAGAACTGCCCGTCGACTTCTGGGACTCGATCGATGCATCTTCTTGGTGGGACGTGGCCAACATGATGAGGAGCGGCCGAGTCTTTCAGCCACCTAACCTTCAGGCTGGGGACTTGTCCAATCCTCCTGTTCAAAGACCCACCGCGCTGGCTGCTCCAAGGAATGTTCCTATAGTTCCTAGCGGGTCCCGGAAGAGGATGTGATTCAGAAGCAGCTTGAATGGATTCCTGCCGCCATCTCGATCTGGGTTTGATTTTGTCATCAAAGGAGCATCGCGATAAACTGTCTGCAGCTCTGGCCCGACTCAAAGTGCTGACCGACATCACGCCCGTGGCAATGATCGCCCTCATCCTGCCTTTGCTCTCTAAGCATTCCGTCACCTTCACTGAGAGGGATCTTCCAGTCGAGGGGACTACTCATAATCGCCCATTGCACATTACCGTCAAGTGCAAGGGACTTTGGGTGCCAACTGTACTTATTGACAACGGCTCAGCCATCAATGTCTGTCTGCTAAGGGTTGCGTACCGCCTTGGGATCGCCAAGAAGGATTTCACGCCGTCTAATCTGGCAGTCAAGGCCTATGACAGCACTCGTCGTGTTGTAGAAGGGACCATAGTGCTCAAGCTCGATGCTAAGGGCTTTGAGATGGACGTGGAATTTCACGTGGTCGACATCCCTGCTACTTTCAATTTGTTGTTGGGCAGACCATGGCTGCATAGGCCCGACATCATGGCAGTGCCCACAACGCTGCATCAGAAGGTCATGCTGGGGCTCCCGACTGGAACTCTGACAATTTGCGGAGACTCTGGGATCCGCCCGCTCAAAGAGGATGGGACGCCCGTTTTGGGGATCATGCACGGAGAAGAAGATTTCGACTTTGGAGGCTTCTCGTTCGACACCTCTGGCTTTGTTCTTAGCATTATTGTGGATGACGACTTTATTATCAGTTTAGCTGCCTTCGAGATCATGAGGAAGATGTCGTTCATGCCTGGTCTGGTGCTTGGAATCAACCAGTAAGGGATCGCTGAGTTCCCTATCTTTCCCTTTACCGAAGGCCGTTTTGGTCTGGGATACACTCCCCCTGCCAAAAAGGCCAAAAAGGGGAAAGGTGTGGGAAAACCTCGAACCCTTTATGGTAATCCCGACAGCTACTTCGTCCGCGAGGGAGGGAGCATTTCTTATTTGGGACAGCCCGAACCGTTTTGGGATCCGGAGACTAACGCTTGGCTACCGGGTTTTGAGATCTTCGCTGCAGACACCTGGTCCGACAGTGAGGAGGAGATAGCAAAGGAAAAGCTGGCCAAGGAGGAATTCAAGAAACAGTTGGCCCAAATCAAAGAAGAGGCTGACTGGCTGAAGGCTGCGGATCAAGGGGACTTGGAGATGCTGTTTTCCCAAGTGGGTTTGGTTGGCAAGGCAGAAGAGGCTGAAGTGCTGATGCTTGGGCCCGACTCTCCGGACATTCTCGAGGATCCAACCTCCCTCATTGTGGAAGCCAAGGGTAGTATTAATAACTGCATTTTTACTCCACGCTTGACATGCATTGATGACGCATCTGAGTCTGACACCGAGTCTGTTGAGTCTAGCTCAGAGTCGGAGTTTGTGCCTCTCGGCCCTCCACGTCATAGCTTTTATTTTGAGTTCGAGTCTACTGTACTTGGCAACCCGTCTGGGTTTTATGAAATGAATGATCCCACTTCTGACTACTTTGCGGACTTTTATATAAACTGTGTCGACCCCGATGATGAAGGAACAGACTTTGACGGGACCATCCCGGCTGAGTTGCGTTCCCTCATCGAAAGGAAAGACGAAAGGCATGCTCAACCTCTAAAAGAAGAAGTAATTTCTATAAATTTGAAAGACGAGGATGACCCCCGTATGATGCAAATCAGTTCAACTTTGTCCCCTGAAGATCACGCTGCACTAATCGATCTGCTCAAAGAATACTTCGAGGTGTTCGCATGGTCTCACAAGGATATGCCTGGTTTCGATCCCGAGATTGTACAGCACCGAATTCCGTTGGCACCAGGGGCTATACCTGTCAAGCAGAAACTCCGTAGAATGAGGCCAAACTAGGTTGAAAAGATCAAGGAAGAAGTCACCAAGCAGATTGATGCTGGGTTCTTGAGGGTCGCCGAGTACTCGAAGTGGGATGCTAACATTGTGCCTGTTCCCAAGAAAGATGGAAGAATCCGAGTCTGCGTCGATTTCAGGGACTTGAACAAAGCAAGCCCCAAAGACAGCTTTCCCTTGCCTCACGTTGATGTGCTTGTGGACAACACGGCGGGGCATGCTTTGCTCTCTTTTGTCGACGGATTCTCAGGATACAACCAGATCTTTGTGGCACCAGAGGACCAGGAGAAAACAACTTTTGTCACCGAATGGGGGACTTACTGCTATGTGATGATGTCGTTTGGGCTGAAGGACGCCTGTTGCACTTTTCAGCGGGCCCAGACGACCCTGCTACATGACTTTATCCATAAGACAGTCGAGGTTTATGTTGACGACATGATTGTCAAGGCGAAGGAAAAGGGGGACTTCATTCCGGCACTTAGGCAGTTTCTCGAAAGGCTCCGCAAGTACAACGTGCGTCTCAACCCACAGAAGTGCACATTTGGGGTCATAGCAGGCAAGATGTTGGGGTTTTTGATCACAGCAAGAGGGATCGAGGTCGATCCATCCAAAATCAGGGCAATTCTCGAGATGGAGCCACCACGGTCAGAAAAGGGAGTGTGAAGCTTTCTGGGAAAGGTTCAGTTTATCAGCCGATTCATCGCCAAGTTAACTCTGACTTGTGAACCGCTGTTCCGTTTGCTCAAAAAGGATGTTCGTTTCGAATTGACGGAGAAGTGCCAAGCTGCTTTCGAATCTATCCAGGCGTATCTGCGAAACCCACCCGTCCTGATGCCGCCTACACCTGGTCGACCTTTCATCTTATACTTATCCGTCACTCCAACAGCTATGGGATGTTTGCTAGCACAGGAAGGAGATAAAGGAGTCGAGAAGGCTATCTACTATCTGAGCAAGAAGATGGTAAGGAGTGAGGAGCGCTATACTCCTCTGGAAAAGACATGTTGGGCGCTAGTTTGGGCTACCAAAAAGCTTAGACACTACATGCTAGCCTATTCGGTAAAGCTGATTTCTCGGATGGATCCTATTAAGTATCTATTCGAGAAGCCAACGCTCACCCATAAGCTAGCACGTTGGTTTCTTCTGCTGGATGAGTTCGATCTCCAGTATGTCACGAGGAATTCTGTAAAGGGCCGTGCTGTGGCAGAATTCTTGGCCGACCACCCGATCGAGGGGCCGGAGGATGTAGATTTCACTTTCCCGGACGAAGATGTGCTAACAGTCGTCGAGGAAGTTTGGACGCTCTATTTCGATGGGGCTGCTAATCAAAGAGGATTCGAAATTGGGGTATTGCTGATTACGCCTACTGGTGCTCATATCCCCCTCGCTTTCAAGTTAAACTTCGACGTCACCAACAATCAAGCTGAATATGAGGCCTGCATCGTCGGGATGGAAGCTGCTATTGCACTTGGAGTCGAGAAGCTAGAGATAATTGGAGATTCAAACCTGGTAATCTCTCAAGCCAATGGAGATTGGAAGGTTCGTGAGGAAAAGCTGAAGCCTTATCACCAAGATTTGGAAGAACTGATTCCTCGCTTGTGACCTTCACCCATATTCCACGCTTGAAGAATCAGTTCGCCGATGCTTTGGCGACTTTGGCTTCAATAATCGAACTTCCAATAGGGGTGAGGATGCGGCCAATCGTAATTGAACAGAGGGACTTGCCCGCCTATGAGTATATCAACGCCGTCGATGATATGGATGACGGCCTACCATGGTATCATGACATCTGGAATTTCGTGGAACGGGGAGAGTTCCCTGCTGGAGCCTCAAGAAAGGATCGGGTTGCTCTACAGAGACTGGCTGCTCAGTATATCATTTGTGGAGGGAAACTGTATCGAAGGTCTCACTATGGAATGCACAAACTTTGTGTCAACGGCGCTGAAGCAACAAGGATAATGGAGGAGATTCACGAAGGAGTCTGTGGTCCTCACATGAGTGGTGTTATGCTTGCTAGGAAGATCCTCAGGCAGGGTTACTTCTGGTCTACTATGGAGTCTCAGTGCATTGACTATGTGCGACGCTGCTACAAATGTCAAATCCATGCTAACCTGCAACATGTCCCTCTGACTAAGCTGTACGGCATGACCTCGCCGTGGCCTTTCTCTGTGTGGGGCATCAATGTCATTGGGATGATCAAACCACCTACTTCGAACAGTCACAGGTTTATACTGGTGGCAATAGATTATTTCACTAAGTGGGTCGAAGCTGAATCATACAAAACCCTAACAACGGTTCAGGTAGCTCAGTTCATTCGGAAGAACATCATTTATCGGTACGGTGTCCCTCAGGCCTTTGTGTCAGATAATGGGAGTCATTTCAAGGGTAGGGTTTTCGAACTGTTCGAGGAGTTCGGCATTGAGATCCACCGATCCACAACCTATCGTCCACAAACGAATGGGGCAGTCGAGGCCGCAAACAAGAACATTGAGGTGATCATCAAAAAGACTGTTGAGTCCGCGAGGGATTGGCACGAGTAGCTGCCTTTGGCGCTTTGGGGATACAGGACGTCGATTCGTACTTCAACCGGTGCAACACCTTTCTCCCTGGTCTATGGAATGAAAGCAGTGCTACCCATCGAACTTGAGGTGCCATCTTTGAGAGTCATGGTCGAAAGTGGTCTTGAGGAATCTGAGTTGCTAAGTGGAAGGTTTGTCGAGCTAATGCTGTTTGATGAAAGGAGGCTCCGTGCATTGTATCATGTTCAAGGTTATCAGCGTTGGATCGCCCGGGCGTTTGACAAGAAGGTGAAGTCCAGGGGCTTAGTCGAAGGAGATATGGTCACAAAGGAAATACGAGCCCCAGTGTTTGATGCTCGTGGGAAGTTCCGACCAAAGCGATCCGGGCCTTACATTATCAAGACCATCCTGTCTGGGGGTGCTGCTAAGCTCATCGATCTCGACGGCAACGAATTCAGCACTCTGGTCAACCTGGATCAACTCAAACGTTTCTATCCCTGAGAGATGCTCGTTGGACCAAACACCACAAGGGTGGGCGGTTCCAAGCAAAAGTTAGAGCAGCCTGCTAGACCGAAAACCTAAGGAGGCGGTCTAGGCAAAAATAAATAGGCGAAAGTTGAAAGCTCGCTAGGCCGAAAACCTGCAAAGGCGGCACTAGGCAAGAGTTAGAGCGTAAAAGGAGAGGCAAAACACACGAGTGAACCTTGGCCTGAATTACGTTTTGACCTGATTCCTTGAAAAGGGATACGTAAGCAGTCTCTCTTTGAGACCCGGTCATATTCTATCAACTTGACCCATGGTTTGACATTCAAGGTCCATGCCGAAGGTCGAAGGAAGTTGAGGGACGAATCAAAGCTTCATTAGAAAAATCAGAAGGGGGAAACCCTCCGTCTTTCAATTTTATTCCAAATTACTATTTCTGATACACCAGCTGAGCATAAAAGCCTAAAAACAGTTAAGCATGAAAAATAGAATAAAATGCTTGAGAAGCCTAACGGCTCACAGCTTATTCTAAGTACTGCAAAGTGGTCCGGAGTCAGTCGATATTTTCTCTTGCAAATACATCTGCTCTCAGCCATTGCCTGTAGCGACTCCTCAGCCTAGTGGTGAAGTCCGGCATTTCTGCTTGAAGAACTCTCAAGCCCCAGCGTCTCTCATACCCGTTGAGTGTCTGCGCATTAAAATTGGGAACACGGAAGCCTCCAGTGCTGATGCGGTTATTCTCCTGAGACACGCCTAACTGTCGGAGGATGCGGCCAGGGATGTAAAAGGTGAAGCTTGTCAGCCCAGCAATCACCACCCTATAAACCCGTCAGAATGAACAGTCATGTTCGTCAACTCTAACCACGGGCATCTCCAGGCAATTTCATCCGGTTGCATCTGCTGCATGAACTCGAACCATTCTTCAATGTCCATCTCAGGTTACTTCATCGCTCTCTGATGAATCCTCTTTGGAAAGAGATTCTAGCCGGGCGCTGGAGGTTGCAGCAAGCTTAACTTGTCCGATAGCCACAACTGCATGAGCGGAAAAACAAGTGAGAAGCCAAATAAAGCCTGAGCGGAAAAACAAGTAAGGAGCTAGGAAGCAGCCTAAACCGAGTGTTGAGGTAAAATGAGAACGTGTGAAAACCGAAAAAAGTTGAGCTGAGTGAGTTTACCTGAAGCAGAAGTGGGCTCCCGCTGAAAGTGTGCGAATGGCCCGTGTACACCAGATCCAAACCCAGGAGCGTCGCCGCCAAAACCAAAGGGATCACATTGTGCCGCGCTCCCATTTGAGTAGCAACACTCACCAATAAGGGGCTGACCCGCCCGTCAGCGGGAACAAGCAGGTAAGCGGTGAGCAAACAGATCACCAGAGCAAAGCGGCGCCGAGCCTGCCACGCTACATCTTCCAAATCATCGTCAGGGCTGTACCTCTCGATCAGCCGCATAATGTTACCCTGGCCACCTGCAATAATGGTGTTGGCCAGACCCCGGGAGTTGTCGAGCGAGGACGCTAACAGGCCGGGCATGCTCTCTTGGTAAGGAGGAACGACGATTGTCGGGGACATGAAGGTGCGGAGATACGCCTGGAATTCCTCCACGGTTGGGCATATCTCGTCGTCGCCGAAACGGAAGACATGGACGTCAGGATCCCAAAACCTGAGAGCAGCCCTCAGGAGGGCAGGACGGAGCGGCACATGCCGCAGATACCGAAAGGAAGCAAGGCCGTGGTATTGGAAGTTTAGCCAGTCAACACCTAAGAATTGCACTAACCAAGGCCTGAGCAAAGTGGGGATTGGGTTTTCCATTACAAATACTGAAAAGTGCTGAATATAGGAAGTGGGCAGTGAAGTGCGATTACGACAACGCGTGCATCTTCCATTTATAAGCCAAAGTCTCACCATACTTTCCTATTCCATGTTCAAAGCCAATTGCTAACCTCCAAACATCCTTACAATTAAGGACCTTGCCCTCTGAAAACCCAAAAACCGTGTGCAAACCGTGTGAGGGTGAAGACAAGGAGCTCCCAGAAAAAGGACAATCGGTCAGACAAGTGGTTATGCATCACATTTCTCTGGCGTGCGCCAGTAATTCACCAGCGTGCGCATGTTTCCCTCATAACTGGCGTACAGCAGCCAACTACTAGCGTACGCCAGTGAAGTCTACACTAGAAACCAATTGACAGCAGCCACTGCCCCGGCCTTGCCAACTTCAATTCCGAGGCCCGTTTTGCAAGTTTGGTGATTCTCTCAAATCATGAATGGTATTTGGGACTATGTCGAAGCATCAGTTTCCGAACGTCGCGCTTAACAAAGATTTCGGACCTCCGACGGCCCGTGTCGAGCTAAAAGTGAGGATACGGAAGGTCAAAATCCGTTCCGGGGACTTTTGCCAAGTTTGGTCATGCCATACACGTCATGTGAGCCTAATGTGACTGTATGGGGTGTCGGTTTCAGTCCGGGACTATATCGAGTCGTCTTTGGTGTCTTATGTCCAATTTTGAGGCATTTCTTAGCATTTTGCAGTTTATTCCCCGTATCGGTTGGTTTTCCTCGAGTTTCTCCACTTGTATAAGTCATTGTACATACATAAGGTCTTACCGAAGTGTCAGTTTCCCTTTTCTAGGAGAATTTGAAGTTTTGGCCCGTTGACGCCAAAATTTCATTATTTTCCGCGTGTCTTAAGGATACGGGTCGTATCCTAGGACTTTCCTCCCCTGTTATTCAAGCTAGATCAAGTTTGTACATATCCAAGTGTTTGTTCATCGATTCAGGTTCGTCATCAATGCATGTTAGACCTTATTGGATGGTTTATTCTTTTCCTTTGTCAAAATACATCAAAAGGAGATTAATAAACAGAAAATGCAGCTATTTTATACCATCAAAAGCAAGGTATCTCTAAGTCAAAAGTGGAAATGTACGTAGCGGCACAACGGCCCAAGCAAAAAAGAAAGCTAGCATGTACCGGGCACATTTGCCCAAGGATCAAAAGGGCACGCAGGCCCCCATCTCAAAAAATCAAGTATCAAGTATTGAGCAGTAAAGTATCTGAGGCTCAGTGATAGCCCTCAGTCCTCAAAAAGGTCCTCAAGGTCATCGTCGTCCTCCTCGCTCTCGTCTAACTCCCCTGGAGCGACTCGAAACCCAGGATCGCTAGCAGAGCCGGAGCCGCTGCTGAGGGACGTCGACTCCCCCTCCTCCTCTTCTCTTCTTCTCTTCTGCGCAGGCCCTTCAGCTGGCCTCTTCTGACCTGGCCTCTTCCTCAGCTCCCTCCGAAGCTGTGGTGTCTCGCCCACTGGAGAGATCACCACTCCTCTGGTCTCGGGCCGCGAGACACTAGCCTGTCGCCGAGCCGTAGCAGGGGCTTTGCCCTTTCCCTTCTGTGGAGTCGGCTTTGCCGCCCTAGCCTGTCCCTGCATTGTCATTTCATACAGATATCTCAGTATACATATTGTGCATATTGTATATATCAAATGCTTAAACAGGAATCAAGAGCAGGTACATCTAACATGCATTGTAACAGACATGCACAGTTGATATAAGTATCGAATTCAGTATGGAACAAGTTTTGGGTTTATACCTGAGGCTGTGCAGTGGAAGCCGGAGCTGCTGGTGGGTAGTGCAGCTGCAAAGGGGTGCCGCCCGCTATCTTGTAGTATCCCTTCTCCATGGCCAGTAGCAGGCGAGCGTCCTCCTTCGCCCATTCAAGCGGCACCTGTATTCATTATGGGATCATGGTCAATCAGCAAATACAATTCAAGTATATGGTACAAGCTAAAATACTACATACCGGCCCCGTGATCTCCACAGGCTTTGTCCTTGCTGGCTTAAATAGAATTGTGGCAGCCTCTCCCTGCGCGTCCACGAAAGCACAAGTAGCCCGGTCGCCGCTGCATACGCACTCCTCTCCTCAGAGCGGGCCGACCTGCCACCCCGACCCAGTCTCTCCTCGCCAGTCATCATGGCCTCGTTCTGCACGGCCATGTGCTCAATCACCCCAAGGGGCCTCGCTAGGTATTGCCTCCGGTAAATGGCAAAGTTGCGATCGAGCCTTGTGAAGGCAGTAAGGTCTACCAGGACAGTATATCGATGCAACTCCCCAAGTGTGTACCTCCCGGTGTGTGAAGCACGAGGCGGAAGTGGCCCGGGGACAATGAACTCAGATGAGCCAAGTGATTGTCGTGTCACCCGGTCGCCTAAGTACCACTGCCACCCGAAGGCTGACTCCAGCAACACTCGACTCGCCGTCACTACCCTGCTCCTTGCCACGTATTCGGGCTCAGGCTCTGCGCTTCTCCACGTGTCCCACTCCACCAGAAAAGCAGCCGAAAAATTATCAGCGACAACATTAAAGCAGTTCAAAGTGCAAGCTACAAAAGGGAAGTTGGTTTTTACCTGAGAACCTGACAAGTCGTCGAGAAACACTCTGAAGGCGAGGAGGTTCCCCCTCGACTTCTTCTTGCCCCTATGCAGCGGCCCCCATATCATAGCCCGGGGAAGCACCCTCACGTCCAAACACCTATTCTCTGGAGGATACATCCTCAGTACCTCGTAGGCCCACAACTGCAAGGTTTTCAAGCAGTCAGAGCGTCAGAATACAACATACGTGTCTTAAATAAAGGATGCAAGTGTGGAGAGCAATTGAACTACAATGTTTGGTTTCTTACCTCCCATATTCTCCAATAGCTAGCAGCTGCTTTCTTCCCCCGGGAAAACTCACCCATGAACCCGTAGCATGTACCCAAGGCTGCTCCTCCCCAGTCGAACCGAGAAGCCGTCCGCAAGTCGTAAAGTGCAGGCAGATAAGACAAGTGAACTGTGGCCCGTTTGTTGGCATAAAGCGTGGCCCCGAACAGGTACAACAGATAGGCCCTCGCCATCTGCTCCTCCTCCTGCTCTGTCTCCGGTACCTTCCCCTTCAAGTAGCTCCTGAACTAATCATAATGGACCGTTTCTGCACCACCCTCGGGCACCATGCCTAGAAACAATCTCAGTGACTCTGCGTCACTGTGGATCCCCAGATCAAACGGAATAGGCTCGCCCCTTACCCTCAAGCCAGTCAAGACTGCAAAGTCCACCAGGGTCACTGTCATCTCCCCGATCGGAAAGTGGAAAGTGTTGGAAGTATCGTGCCACCTCTCCACCAATGCAGTCAATAGGGCGTGGTCACTCTTCACCGCTGTCAGTATCGAGATGAACAAGCCAAATCCTACAGCATCTACCAAAGCCCTAACCCGCTCCGGCAAGTCCCTGTACAGCTCCAACGAGTACGCTGGACCACCGTGCCCACGCGTACTAGCCGCTCCTCTCTGCGCATCACAAACAGCCAAACAGAAAAAGGATCGTCAGTACATGCAGTTCAAATCCAATGCGCAGTCAGATCAAGAATTTCAAAACAATCTTACCATCATGACAAGTGTTCTGTTCAATTGGCTATCGTTCAAAAGTAAGTTATCAAGGCATTCTATTAGTCGATTCAAGCTACCAGGGCATGTTATCTGGTCGATTATCGTTCCAAAGGCAAACATGGCATTCTATTAGTCGATTCAAGCTACCAAGGCATGTTATCCGGTCGATTATCGTTTCAAAGGCAAACATGGCATTCTATTAGTCGATCCAAGCTTTACCAGGCACTGTATCAGCCAAAACAAGTTCTAACAGTCAGTTTCAAGCCTAAACCACATACATTGCAAGTTACAAAGCATAAATGACAACATGGAACAAAAGCTAGAGCAAGTTCACAGTTTTACCTGAGCCCAAGTCCTGGACAAGTGCCTATCAGGGTCCCTCAGCACCACCTCTGTGTCGTAATCAACCTGGTGGGGCACATAGCTCTCAGCCCTTGACGGTAAGAACACGTGTGGCTCCGGCGGCACGTATGTCTCCGCTACAAACCTAGCACGGGGCGACTGCAGAACGGACTCCGCCAAAGTCACCGCCACCTCATACGGCCAGGGTTCCTCCTCCTGAACCCTCTCAGCCGCCTCCGTCTCTCGCTCTAACTCTCCTTAGGCCCTCTCGGCCGCCTCTTGCTCCCGTCTCAGTCTCTCCTCCTCGTCAAACCGGGCTATCTGCTGCAGTCTCTCCTCGCGGGCCGTCATCACCGCCGCCACCGCTGCCGGGTTCTCCCTAATAAGTCGGGCAAGCGAGGCCTCGCCTACAAACTCTGCGAGATCGCTACTCATGATCAGTTCGTGACTCGACGAGCCCACGGGTGGCAAGAACTCGACCCGCTCCGTATGAGCCGCCCTCGGAACCTCCTCCTCCACCATCGGATTTTTCCCCCTTTCTGAACCTCTCGGAGGCGACCCCGATTGATCACCACCACCATTGCCTCCACTGCCGCTACCACCGGCCCCAGCCGAACCTGCCCCAGTGACCACTAAACCCTCTACACCACTGCGAAAATCTAGTCGATGTACCTGTGGGCCCCCTGACCCCACTACTACAGGCGTATGCCCCTGATCCACTGGCGTACGTCGAATGCCGTCGTCACCTACCTTTGTTGCATGGTCTCCGTCGCCATCCCCACCGCTTGGAACTGATGCACCCGTGGTCGTCGGGGCTTCATCAGTTGTCTGATCGTCGATTCGGGGGCCCATTGTCTCAGTTCCACTAACCATTGGCCGATCACTACCAACATTGCCACCATCACCACCGCTGCCGCCTGTGTCCGCCATGGGTGAGTATGGATAAGTGGGTTTTGGAAGAAGGTGAAAGGTTTGTGTGAGATTTGGAGAGAGTTCGGGAAGGATGGGAGATTTGAAAACTGAAGTATGGCGGTTTCAAGGGTCGTGCAAAAGTTATGAGACATGGAACAGTGTTGGGCCAGGTTTGGGCTGGATTTGGGCTCGGATCTGTCAAAGATGTATGGCACACGACGGTCATGTGGTGGCGCACGCCAGTAACTTCTGGGCCTGATGCCCAAAGCGTCTGCAATGTTAAGAAGCCCGTTCTCAAGAGGTAATTCATATTGTCCCGATTTGTCATTTACTATACCCCCATCATAGTCAAATCAACGACGATCTATCCGTCCAATTTCAAATCAACGACGGTTCGCCCGTCCAATCTCGAATCAACGATGATCTATCCGTCCAATCTCAAATCAACGACGATTCACCCGTCCAATTTCAAATCAACGACGATCTATCCATCCAATCTCGAATCAACGACGATCTATCCGTCCAATCTCAAATCAACGATGATTCACCCGTCCAATTTCAAATCAACGACGATCTATCCATCCAATCTCGAATCAACAACGATCTATCCGTCCAATCTCAAATCAACGACGATTCGCCCGTCCAATTTCAAATCAACGACTGTTCGCCCGTCCAATTTCAAATCAACGACGATCTATCCGTCCAATCTCAAATCAACGACGATCTATCCGTCCAATCTCAAATCAACAACGATCTATTCGTCCAATTTCAAAATCAACGACGGTTCGCCCGTATAACAGAATCTTTCCCCAACGGAGTAGGTTCATCCGCGAGGGCCTATTCCCCAGGAGAGTTCACCTATTTCCCAAGGAGAGCTCGCCTACAAACAGAATGTTCCCCAGTTGGGTCCGCCCTCCCGGACTATGCTGTTCTTGCAAAGTCAACCGAACGTCAATCTATCCATCCATATCAACCCCAGGAGCGGCGATCTATCCGCCCTTTCAAAACACTCAATCAGGTTCTTTAAAGTTTCATGTCTACATCGATGCGTATGATCTGCTCTGGACGGCCTGGAGGGGTGTCTAGAAAACCTTTGACGTTACATGTACCTAGTCAATAGTGCTCCGAGTGCCGTCAAAGGGGGGCTACTGTAGACACCCTATTCTGGACTGTCCAGATTAGTTTACTTACGGTATTTGATTCCCCAATGATGATTAAGGTCAAGAACAACCTGAGTTTGTTGGTGTGTTTGAGCTTTGAGCGTCCTGAACCTCATCCGAACCCTTCCGAACCCCTTTTCGAATCTTTCAAGCCAGAACCAAATGGCCACAACAAAACCCTACTTGCTTATGCTGGTACTATACTAGCGTGCGCTGGTAAACTGCCACGTGTCAATCATCGACCGTTGACTCAGTTCCTACTGGCGCACGCTAGTCAAACCCAGTCAAATCAACTTTATACGATCACGTACATAAGACTTTTGTGGCCTCCCCGACGTAATCTATAGTCCCTGATGATTGCGGATGAGCAGTGCTGCTCCCCCCTCTCTCCTACAAGATCCATCACCTTGTCCCATGCATTTAATGCATAGGAGGCTCCCTCTCTAACCAAACCAGCCCTTAACCCAACTGGTTACACCCCCTCCTCAGTCATTCCACCCTCTATAAATACCCCCCTTGCATTTATATGCAAGAGGTTAACCACCATTAAGTCTCCAAGTCTTCTCCCTTCTCTCTCTCTTATTTTCTTTACTTCTTCTTTCATCCATTGAAAGAGAAAGCAAAGGAACACCACTCCACTTATCATAACACCCTTCACACTCAGTACTCATCCCTCAAGCCTCAGGCTCAAGCTCAAACCATCCCACTAAACTCTAACAAAGGTATACAACCTTTGTTTTCTGTCATCTGTTCTGACCCCTGAGGGGGGCTGGCAGGGTCAAGGCTGGTAATCAATACCAGTCCTGGCCCTAGAGCTGGCAAGGTTTCAAAGTTTGTGTAGTGATAGGTGGCGCACGCCAGTACCCTTGAGCCGTACGCAAGTTATGGCTGTATGTGCACCACTGGCGTGGGGATCACCGATCATCTATTTTCTGCTTTCTTTCAGTCTTTCTCACCTTATAGCATGCTAATAACAGGATTACAGCTTTTTGTATTTAGAACTGTATAGCTACTTGTCTGTTATTCCTGCTTTAAAAGGCATCTGGGGTTATTCTGGTCATGTTCCAGAGCCCAGATGATGCGAAGCCAAAGCATTAGATAGAAGAATAACTGGCGTACGGCCCTGTTCCACCGGCGTACGGTAGTTAGGTCTGGGTCCAATGGCTTGGCCCTTACATGAGAGTCATATCCGGGCCCCTTTTATTTCCCCACACTGTTTATGGGGTGTTCATGTCTTATGTTTCTTTAAGATCTATTTCCTTCTGTATGTAACTGTATATTATCTGTGATATAACTGCGTGGTTTGTCCTGAGTGTGCACTGGTCCTTCCAGAGCCCAGAGGGTTGAAAACAGAAGCTGTGAGTTTAGGCTTATCGAAGTACGCCAGTCAGTGAGTGGCGTGCACAGGTCATTCTGCATGTAGTGGCTCTGCCAGCGCATGCCAGTTTCTTCCTGCACACAACACTTCACCGCTCGGCGTACCTCAGTCTGTTTAAAATACTCACAGGTGCTTGTTCTCAATCTATAGTTGTTCCAATAAAGCAAACATCCATCACATGCTATCACATTGCAACTTGTTACAGCTTTAAATCCCCTTTAACTGTTGCCCCACCCTAACTGACTAAAAATGATCAATGAGAGAAAAATGCAAAAGTTTTATAAAATGCCTGAGTAGAGACCGATCTCCGGATTGGGCGAGAGGGGTGCCATAAAATCCTTCTGTGGGCTACCCGCCCGAAAAATATGTTTTGATTTGAAAGATTGAAGAGTCGCCACCCGGATTTGTGGTTCGCCATCCGAGAAACTGTTTCGATTGGAAATCAATCGATTGAATTGAAAACCAGAGATCCGTTTGAGGGTTCGGAAGCCACGTTACGAGAGGGGAAGGGTTTTACGGCACCCCCCTCGCCCGACGCGATGTCGGTCTCTACTTAATGTTTGTGGGATTTATATTAAACATATTTTGCTTCATTAAACAATTAGCACGCATTCCTAAGTATAACAAGTAAAGAGGTGCATGCATGTGCTAGTGTACATAGTATAACAATAGGGTAATATGAGAAAAAATAACAAGAGAAATGAACAGTGATCGGAATTACTCCCGAGCACTCGGGAGTGGTCCTGAGCGCTCGAGAATGCTGCTGGGCAACCCTACAAAGCTTTGGTTAGAGCAAACATATTATGATACTTCAAACAGGAATATAAGGCTATTAATATACACCAGAGCTCAGCAAAGGGTTTAAACAGTTAAGAACTAGTCCTAACCATCCAAACCTTGCTTCCTTGCAACTGAAAATAAAATTAATTGAGCTATGGAAGGGCTCATGCACACTCAGTATTTAATAAAATACAGGAGATGCCATGTTTGACAACAAAATAGGATTTTAGTGACAGCAGCACTCCCGAGCGCTTGGGAGTGGTCCCGAGCGCTCGGGACTGAATACAGTGCCCAGAAAATGGTTTTATTTCTTTGTGTTGCTCTTGCTTTTATTGCTTAAACTAAAATCAAATAAGCTCATAACCAGTATGAGGAACTGGTATGGGCCCTTTGATTCCCCTCAGAAATATAAAAACAGTAGATTTGAAGGTGTTTATACCTTTGCTTGACTTGAACTTTGTTTCTTGGATTGAATTGAAGGCTTGAAAATAGATGGAAAAACAGTGTGAAATGGAGCCTTTGATGTGTCAAAGACTAACAATGTGTTAGAAATTTTCTTGAAATTTTCTTAGAAAAATAATTGAGAAAATGATGGATTTTTAGAAAGAGTTTGAGAGAGAGTTTGAGAGACTGATTTTTGGTAGCAAAAGGGGGAAGAAGAGGCTGTTTTTTTCCTGGCCCTTTAGAAGGTAGAAGATGGGGGGGATTTATAGGCAAGCAAAAATTAGGATTTTGGTTTGAAAATTAAATCGAAAATGAAAGAAAATGTTTTGGGGGGAGAAATGGCATCATGAGATGCCCTGCTGGTTCAGGCAGGCCCCTGGAACGTTCAGGTTGAATGGCAGGTTTGAAAATCTGAAAAAGCCATGGTCAAAGATTAAGCTCAACATGCATTGGCTCTTACAGTACTCCTGAGCACTCTAGAGTGTCACTCCCGAGCACTCTAGAGTGGTCCCAAGCGCTTGGGAGTGGTCCAGAGCGCTTAGGAGTGGCTGTCCAACTTCAAAAGGGCGCCACGGACACTCCCTAACTCGGTTTTGGGTGTTTTTTGAAGTGTTGGAAAGCTTGTTAAACCCTTTTTCTAACTCAATTGGTTTCATTCAAAGGAATTTTATACACTGAAATGTGTGACAATTTTACCCTCAGGGTGTCGGGGAAAAGGAGGATTTTGGTTTCAAAAAGTCCAAGAAGCGTCGTCCAAGTTGTCCAAGGCCTATTTTGATTCAATTTCATCATCGGGGAGCCTCGAGGGCATAAATGAAGGGTAATTAATAGGTCCAAATTGGGGTGTCTACAGTTGCCCCTCTTTGGATTGCGCTCGGTATCATGTCTGGATACGAGTGACGTCCAAAGATTGAGATAGCCCAATTCGAGTCCTACTAAATCCTTAATTGAAAATCGAATGCAAGTAAAGACGTACAAGAGTTTGAAACATGAGGTCGTGCTCTTTAGAGCTGCCTACGTACCCTATTTGTAGGGATCAGACCAGCGTAGTTCTTTGGGACAAATGCAAACATGCACGCCAATAATTGACAAGATAGATTGATTGAGGAGCGTCCACTGATTGCTTTGTCTCAGTGGGTGGAAAAATTGAACAGGGTTGTAATCGACGCCATGCTCTGGAGGCGAAAGATGTAATATACCAACAAGACAAGTTAATTTGTCTTGAAGGGATGAAATGCGATTGAATCATGAGACAAGTTAATTTTTCTTGAAGGGATGAAATACGATTGAATCCCGAGACAAGTTAATTTGTCTTGAAGGAATGAAATGCGATTGAATCCCGGGACAAGTTAATTTGTCTTGAAGGGATAAAATGCGATTGAGAGAATTTGAAATGACATATATGCGAAAGATGGAGATAACCATGCCCTATTTGACAATGATGACGATAACATTTTATTTTTTATTTTTTGAAAAATAAGGGACACGTCTAAGTATCCTTTTTGCTTTACTGTCTAGGTATTGTCAGGCTTTTGGATTTGAGCTGGAGTTGGGTTTGAGCTGGATCTTGGGCTTAAGCTGGAGTTGGTTTGAGTTTGACTTCGGTCAGGGCTCAAATTTTAAGCATTCATGCCCCATTCTTGATGTTGGCTGTATGCTTGCTGATGACATTAGGCTAATGTTCCCCAGTTACAGACCTCAGTTCTGATTCCTTTCCTTGATTCCACTGATAGTTTCATCAACCAGTTTTATCATGAGCACAAGTGCGGGTTCTTCCATGTATTGGAGTTTCTCTCACAAGTTAGGGTCGGATGATCAATATGACTTGACTAGACGGATAACCTTGTGTGAATTTGGACAAGGCCTAGATGACCTAAAAGACAAGGAAGACACTTTATCAGAGGACTGACTCACAATGATGACCCTGACTGGACAAGGAGTTCGATTTGACTGGATGAGGAGCTTGATCACTTGAGGGTTAGAAAGATGGTAAGCATGCCCCACAATTGATGCTTGAAGTTGTCATGATAAACCAAGTTTCAATGGTTTTTCCATTCGGGGTTTTAGGAGTTTTACCACGAACTGTGCCCCAGGTTGCTGATGACAACCTATGGATTTCAAAAATGCCCCAGTTTAGATTTCGCCTTGTGTGACCGAACCTCTGGGAGAGGCTGCCTACGTATCCCTTTTACGAAGGAATCAGGTCATAACGTAGTTCGGGACCACAAACTGACTTCTTTTTCATTTTTTTGTTTTTACAAGACATTACAGACTTGAATCTAAAAACATACAGACGCGAAAGCAGAAAAGACTCGAGGTACAAACTGACTCGAAATTGAAAGATGAAGACTCGACTCAGAAATTTTCCCAACTCCTAAGAGATTCCATTCACGGATTGACTTCATTGCAAACACGGTCCTTTGTTGCCATTGCCCCTTTAAAGGCCTCTTCTTGGCCTTTTGTTAGCTCTGATGATGGCCGTTTCTGGACTTTGAGGATTTGGTTCGAGGGGTGGTTCATGGTTATTTTTTAAGGGTGTTTCTGGGTTGTGTGGAGGTGGAAGTAGCCTGGCAATCCCAGTTATGATGAGCATCAACTGGGCCATCTGATTGTCAATGCGTTCCTTCATTTGTCGAATAGAGGTTTGGATTTGATCCAACTCATTCGGATTCCCTGCTGGCTGTTCTCCGTTGAAATTTTCTACGGGCTGTTCCATGTCTTCCCGCAAATTCTAAGCTTCTGTGGTAGATTCGAATTGAGATGGTTGCGCTCCGAGCCTAAGCCCAAGTCGAGTCTATGTGGGTATGGTTTTCTTTCTTGGCTCAAATGCTTTCGGACTGACAGCAAAGCAAGAAGTTGTACTCAGACGTGTTTTCTTTTTCTTGTTTTATGAAAAATGTGCAAAATGAAAGAAATGCCCCGTTGCCAAAGTCATCGTTCAACTCTCGAATTAACGGTTATAGCTTCACGAAGGTTGCCTTGACCCTCTAAGTTTCTTTTAAGACGTATCCTTTATTTAGGACGACGGATTCTAAGAGATGTCAAAATGAACTAAGTATTCAACTAGTCCTTATTCGAAGTTTCAATTTTGAACTTGGAATAGCTTAGTATAGACGACGTGATACTATAACCAGAGTGGCGTCAGTGGCATGGCGCCATTAGCCGAAGTGGTGTAAGTGATGCGGCACTATAACCTGGATGGTGTTGGTGCCACGGCATCGTTTCCTTGCTATTCCTTATTCTCCGTTGAATCTTCGATTAGGCGTTAATCAAGGGCTTAGTAAGATTTGATTTCTCAAAGTCTCATCGTTCTAAGGACTTATCGGGTCTCGAATTTCTTTTTAATAGTGTATTCTTGTTTAGAACCATTGATTCCAAAAGATGCCAAAAATAATCTAAGTATTCGGCTAATGTTTTATCGAAACCTTAACCTTAATTTGGAATGACTTGGAGTGGACGGCGTGACACTATAACCGAAGTGGCGTGAGCGATGCGATGTTGTTAGCCGGGGTGGTGTTGGTATCATGACGCTTGTTTCTTTGTCATTCCTCCTTTTAGTTAAGACTTTGATTAAACATTAGTTAAGGACTTAGTAAGATCCTGGTTTCTCCTAGTTTCATGGCTCAAAGGACTCATACGATTAAAGCAACATATATTAAAGTACATGACTCTTTATCGGGTCTCGGCAACCTTCAATAGACTGCGTGAGCGAGCCTAAGAAATCATGACTTTAAATGGACAGAATAACAGCATGACATGTACGATATGCAAGATGCGAAGCAGTAACACGTAAGCAAGATATATCACATAATCCTATCCTGCGGGTTCCTGTCCTAATTTGGAAGGTTTTATGGCTTTCTACACATGTATGAAGGCTGGTTTGGTTCAAAAAGGGTTCCCCGGACTAGAGTCAACGTATGCCCCCTGATTATCGAGCGTACACCCGATAACGGTACAAACGGCAGGTATGACTCATCATGGTCGAGGGTTGCCGAGTATTCTGGGATTCCTTGTCACCGACAAGCCAGACAGGATTGCCAAAACACAACAACGAGGTTGAATAGAATATATATACAAAAGATAGACAATGAAACAAAATATTTTGAAAATCCCACAAACATTTTTCAAGCTTGGCTCACTTGATTAATTAATACTTGAAGAAAAAAGATACATAAGCGAATAGTTGGAAAGCCCCAGGTCGGAACGGCCGGATAGAAATCCAGTTAGAATCGCCATTTCCTTCCTTCAACGAGCATAAAGCGTCGTTGTTTTTTACAGGCTTTTTGTAAGAACCGTTCACCGATGTATCAAGTTCTTTAAGCATTAATTAAATAGTCCCCAGTGGAGTCGCCACTGTGGGCTACCCGCTCGAAAAATATGTTTTGATTTGAAAGATTGAAGAGTCGCCACCCGGATTTGTGGTTCGCCATCCGGGAAATCGTTTTGATTGGAAATCAATCGATTGAATTGAAAACCAGAGATCCGTTTGAGGGTTCGGAAACCACGTTACGAGAGGGGAAGGGTTTTACAGCACCCCCCTCACCCGACGCGATGTCGGTCTCTACTCAATGTTTGTGGGATTTATATTAAACATATTTTGCTTCATTAAACAGTTAGCATGCATTCCTAAGTATAACAAGTAAAGAGGTGCATGCATGTGCTAGTGTACATAGTATAACAATAGGGTAATATGAGAAAAAATAACAAGAGAAATGAACAGTGACCGGAATTACTCCCGAGCGCTCAGGAGTGGTCTTGAGCGCTCGAGAATGCTGCTGGGCAACCCTACAAAGCTTTGGTTAGAGCAAACATATTATGATACTTCAAACAGGAATATAAGGCTATTAATATACACCAGAGCTCAGCAAAGGGTTTAAACAGTTAAGAACTAGTCCTAACCATCCAAACCTTGCTTTCTTGCAACTGAAAATAAAATTAATTGAGCTATGGAAGAGCTCATGCACACTCAGTATTTAATAAAATACAGGAGATGCCATGTTTGACGACAAAATAGGATTTTAGTGACAGCAGCACTCCCGAGCGCTTGGGAGTGGTCCCGAGCGCTCGGGACTGAATACAGTGCCCAGAAAATGGTTTTATTTCTTTGTGTTGCTCTTGCTTTTATTGCTTAAACTAAAATCAAATAAGCTCATAACCAGTATGAGGAACTGGTATGGGCCCTTTGATTCCCCTCAGAAATATAAAAACAGTAGATTTGAAGGTGTTTATACCTTTGCTTGACTTGAACTTTGTTTCTTGGATTGAATTGAAGGCTTGAAAACAAATGGAAAAACAGTGTGAAATTTTTGATGTGTCAAAGACTAACAATGTGTTTGAAATTTTCTTAGAAAAATAATTGAGAAAATAATGGATTTTTAGAAAGAGTTTGAGAGAGAGTTTGAGAGACTGATTTATGGTAGCAAAGGGGGGAAGAAGAGGCTGTTTTTTTCCTGGCCCTTTAGAAGGTACAAGATGGGGGGGATTTATAAGCAAGCAAAAATTAGGATTTTGGTTTGAAAGTTAAATAAAAAATGAAAGAAAATGTTTTGGGGGGAGAAATGGCATCATGAGATGCCCTGCTGGTTCAGGCAGGCCCCTGGCACGTTCAGGTTGAATGGCAGGTTTGAAAATCTGAAAAAGCCATGGTCAAAGATCAAGCTCAACATGCATTGGCTCTTACAGTACTCCCGAGCGCTCTAGAGTGTCACTCCCGAGCGCTTGGGAGTGGCTGTCCAACTTCAAAAGGGCGCCACGGACACTCCCGAACTCGGTGTTGGGTATTTTTCAAAGCGTTGGAAAGCTTGTTAAACCCTCTTTCTAACTCAATTGGTTTCATTCAAAGGAATTTTATACACTGAAAT
This sequence comes from Rhododendron griersonianum, assembly GCA_018127125.1. NCBI lineage: Eukaryota > Viridiplantae > Streptophyta > Magnoliopsida > Ericales > Ericaceae > Rhododendron > Rhododendron griersonianum. Next base: position 27,278,303 of record CM030792.1, on the reverse strand, counting down.
GTGTGACAATTTTACCCACAGGGTGTCGGGGAAAAGGAGGATTTTGGTTTCAAAAAAGTCCAAGAAGCGTCGTCCAAGTTGTCCAAGGCCTATTTTGATTCAATTTCATCATCGGGGAGCCTCGAGGGCATAAATTAAGGGTAATTAATAGGTCCAAATTGGGGTGTCTACACCTTCCCCTCTTGTAACCTGGCTCCCGAACCTCAGATATCGAAGGTGATGACGGTCCAGTCTACAAGCCTTTTTCAAAATCAAACAATGTAGCAAACGTTTTCAAGTTCGGTTCCTTGGGTACTTTCCGCAAAACCCGAGTGGCGACTCTGAATTGTAAGCGTTTCGCCGTGCTTTCCAAAGAGGGCACACCCAATTTTTATACAAAAATAGAAATTTTGGGGTGTGTGCCCACACTCATAACTCGCTTGATCTTTGGTACTTTCATTAATTTGGGGCCTCGGAGCCAAAGATGTAATCTTTTGGATAATTATGGTGGATGTGGTGTAATTGTGGAGATGGAAATGTTAAACTCTTTTGGGGTATTGTACGGTTTATTGCGAGGTTTTATTTATGAGAATCCTTTATATTTCTGTTGAAAATTGAGGGTGTGACAGTGATTCTTGCCCATGAGATCTCGAAAACAGATAGCCGACGAAGCAGGAATAGCCCCAAAGTCCAAGCCGTCAAGAACGGTGGCGGCCATGTTGAGAATGCCGTGGAATCGGTCGGAGGTACGGCGGACCTGGACTGCAGTGAATGCCGGAGTCCCAATAGCGCCGCCAGATGCGGATGAGATGTAGCTACTGAGGAGGAAGCGGATGGTGCCGATGAGAGGGTCCTTGATGTATCCGACGGCAAAGATCTCGACGGAGACGCCAGAGGTATCGTCGGAGAGGAAGTCGGAGGTGACTTGGAAGATGAATTTCTTGTTCCATGTAGGGTTTTCGCCGCCTAGTCGGTCGATTCGGGTTCGGAGCTTGGCGTCCAGGTCGACCCAGGCGATGGCGTAGGTTTGTAAGCGACGCAGGTTAGCGAACGGCATCTTCAGACCTTGAGCGGAGATCAAGTTGATCTCTAGTAGATGAGTCTCATTTTCCATGTGAGTCTCCCCTCTCTCTCTCCCTAAGAACCGTCTCTCCCTAAATTACATTAAAATTGACTTATGACTCTTCTTCTTGAATTTCTTTTTCTCCGATGATTGAACTAAACAGATGTGATTAGATTCAAGAATTGAAAATCTCATCAAGAAAAGTAGAACGAGACATTGAGAGAGAGAGAGGCGACGCGAGTAGTTTTCTAGAGCAGACGAGAAGACAAAGACGATCAGCTTCTAGGGTTCCTTCCATGACAATCTCAGGAACATTACCATTCTTTGCCTCCATCAAAATGGTGGATCGTTATGTCTAAACTTCTTGGTGCCTCCCCTACTATATGAAAGGTTCTCCATTTCAAATTGCTGGTGGTGGTTATGGATCCAGATCTGTAACTCAATCTTTAACCCCTACTGGGACTGGCAAAGATGAGTAATAGAGGCATTGCCTTGAGGTTCCCGTCAATCAGCGTGCATTAGAGTGAGCACGAGGAGGAGAGACAGGGGGTTCATAAATCAGAGGGTTTGTCATTTTCGTCCACTGGGTGAAGTGACTCGAATGAAATTAGCAAAATCTGGTTTATAGAGAGGTGCTGGGGCTTGCCCAATTCGCTCGATCCGAGCTTCTATAGGAGAGATGCATAGAACAAAAGTAGGGTACCACATCTCATTCCGGTCGAAAGATGTTGATTCCATAAACTAATACCTATCATACTTTTATTGTTGCCCCATCCCAGTCTTATATCCCATGGGTTGTTCGGTCGAGCAAATGGCTGGTACTAATTAAAGGCCCTTGCCCGCCTCTCAAATAAGTTGAATAAAGGGCTTCCTTCATAGCCCCCTCAGGCAGGCTCCTTGTACAACCAAACGAAGAACTAGTGACGGCCGGAATGGAATATCGTATGTAGTGTAGAATCAGATCTGAAGCTCCTCTTTACTAGGATTGGAACAAGCAAGGAACGAGTGAACATAAGTTCCGCTTAAGCGCTCGATATGTAGTTAGCTTAAAACATGTTCATCGTGTGGCCGAGCGAAGCGCACCTGTGTGAAGCAGCCTAGCATCACTTTAGATAGGAGCAAAATGGATGACTTACAACTGAAGTTCTCCGGATCGATATATCGTACGACGTAATGGAGATCTTGATCTAGATCCGGTCGTTCGCAGAATTCGGGACCTAACGATGTTCGGTTTGGCACATGAACGGGAGCGGACGATTCCTCGCCTCTCCCTTTTCGGGGAATGGTTGTAATCACAAGCAAGTGATTGAATGAGTGGGGGGCCCCGAAAGCACATGCAGGATAAGCAGTTCAGGAGACGGTCAACAAATGGGTCCGGTCCAGAAAGAGAACTCTCAACAAAACTAAGCTGGAACTAATCAAGATCAATAGGAAGAGGAGTTAGCTAGGAATCTATTGAAAAAGTTCATGCCACGACGATCTATATGGAAGGGCAGTTTTCTTGATGCATTCCTGTTGAGAAAGTTTTTTTTCGATTCTCCAACTCCGGATGAGTTTGAGGCCTCCGGCGCCTTTTTTGAAGACTTTTTGTTGCGCCCCTATCTCTGGCGAGGGTGGCGGCTTTGATTTGGTGGAAGCCCCTCCAAGATCCCCGGTAAACTCGGGCTCGGGGGGGCCTTTGCCTTAATTTCTTGAAGAGCACGAGGTCACCTCTTCATCAATAGAAAGGAACGCCAGAAAAAATGTTGTGAATTCCCCCCAGAATCAAAGAATAAATCGCGGTAAGTGATGAGGGGGCGGCAAATCTGGAGTGGTTCCCACATGCCGATCTATATACCATTGACACATTCTCGATCGGTATCGGAGTTGCTGAATTAGACCGACTTTCCCAAGTTTTTGGTAAGTACTAGGGCTGCAAACGAACCGAGTTGTTCGGCTTGATTCATTTATGTTGTGTTTGGATGGGTTTTTAAGAATTTTTGAGTTTGGTTTTTGGGATAATGAGTGAAGAGAAATTAGGGTAATAATTGGAGATAGGGATAATGAGTGAAGAGAGAAATGAAAGTAATGATTAGAAGTAGGAGTAATAAGTGTTTTTTGAGTTGGAATTTTTATTTTCAAAAAGCAAACCAAACAAAGCATTAGTAAACGAGCCGATTTTGAACTCGAGTTTTAGGCTCGTTTAGTAAACGAGCTGAGCTCGACACTATAAATCTCGGTTTGTCTAGAAAAAGCTCGGCTCGCTTGTGGAGGCTCGGCTCGTGCAGAGCTTAGTTCGATTTTTTGGCTTGTTTAACAAATGAGCTTTCTCGAACACTTCAAAATTCGGTTCGACTCATTTGCACCACTAGTAAGAACCCTTAGGCTCTAAAAATTACACTTCCGCTCCCGCATTACAGCCTGAACCACTACCAATACAAGAGTTTGCCCCTACTCTTCCACTTTTGCATGCGGCGCGACTCGTTGGGTTTGGATTTTGAAGGATGGTTTTGGAGTAATGGGTGGAGAGATAAATAAAGAAAATTTATTGAGAGCCGTGCGCAGAGAAAGGAGTCAGTTTTTGAGACCCAAAACGAACAAGCCCATGTGATCAAAACATGAGGCCTTTGGAAATGTATCAACCAATATTGCTTGGTACTGATATCAATATGTGTCCGGATATCGCGATTTGAAATTGACCACAAAGTAGCGGCGATTGGTGATGATGGTTCCATTTGTTAGTAATTTATTTTAATCAATGGGTATCTGTAATCTTAACGTGGGGAGATTAATAAGTATTTAATATCATGGAGCTCGTAATATAATTGAGATAAGGATGGGAGTGCAATTATAATTCTGTAGTATGGTGAATTATAATTAGTGAAATAAGAAATAGAATCCTGGTGGGATTATGTTTTCTTATTTACACTGGGAGCCCAGACTTATTACTCCTTAGGTCCCTATCGTAGCCCTATATATACACGTTATGCTCTCTAGGTCAGATTGACGTTTTGACGTTTCTATTATTCACAAAAATAGAGGCAGATTTAGAGAGAGCAAACAGACTACGAAAGAGTTCACACTCGGTTCGTGTTCTAGACGTGCAGGGAATACGATAGAAGATCGTAAGGTGCAGTCGAGCAGTATACGTGGCTTATAGCAAGACGTGTTATAACAAGTTCAACCAACGCTCGTGTTCGCAGGGAGTTGAGGTAAAACCCTAATTCCGCCTTGTAGGGTTTTGCAATTTTCTTGTTGTCTAATCTGTACGCGTCATTATTGGGTTCTGGAAATCGTTTCCCAACACCATTGCCCCTCTCGTCTTACTCACTTCAACCACCGCTCCTTAAGCATAGACAATCATCACCGGCATTCCTTGCAAACCAACAAATCAAACGATTTTTTGTTGCTCGCTCTGTTGATTTTTTATGGTCCAATATTTTATTTTGGGCAGTTCTTTAATAATTTTATATTGGAAAACATTAAAATGAGTAAAAGTTTATACATTTTTTATTTTGTCATGAGTAGATTCCAAAAATTGCGGATCAAAAAGAAATTTCCAAAAATCCCACAAAAAATGTGTAATGATATGTCTCTATGAAGGGCAATTATGAAAAGTTAATATTCTAAAATGTAATGACGATGTCTTCGTAAAAAAATTGGTCCACAAAGTTGGATAATTAAAATGATTCGAAGGGAGTAATTATTAGGACCATCCAATTGGTACTAACACTTAATGGTTGGCCTGGTGCACACAGATTTTTTCGACAACTCAAGCGTAAACTTGAATAAAGTCGTACGTGCAAAGTTCAGGGAAGCAAATGAACTCAAAAGTTCTTTTTATTCTTCTAACGGAATCAATCTGAATTTTGCAGAACATCTCAAGAAGAAAAAAAATGTAACAGAACAAGATCCAATTAATTGAGTATGTCAACAGGATCCCACATATCACACTAATATATCCCAATGAATCCAGATAATTACTATAACAATTAAATCATCCTCAAAATCCAACTAGTTAAATTCATCCCTTTCTTCCAAGTGTTTTGTGACGCCTCTTCAAATCAAATGCATGGCATGTTGAAGAGAATTGATATTGTGAATGATTATTCTCAAACATCTATGAGCATTTATGCAATCAGTGTAAAAACAGTGACCGAAAAATCAAGTGATGGAAACAAGTTTTTTGAATACGTTAACAAAGCAAAAATGCTAATAGCGATGATCTCACCCCTCGAATGAATGTTTAAAAAGTTAGTCTAAAAATATCTACATGGCTAATTTTTAATTTTTTTGGTTCATTGGCTACATTTCAATTAGAGATTTAAGTAAAATGTATTGAGAGATCGAATAAGTCTGTCTAGGACGATCAGACCCATAGATTAACCATTTCTCCACCATTTTTTTTTTTTTAATAAAAACAAGTCCTATATATGTACTCGAAAGTTCAGAGTTATGGATCATTTTCTAAATAAGTTTCACAAAAGCAATCTGTTTTTTTGGCTTTTAGTGTATTATTAGTATACTCATATATTTCCTAACAAAATCCAAAATTTACCATTCAATACCAATTGATAAAATGGAACTTTTTTACCAGACTTCACACTAAAAAAAATATTCCCAAAAAGAAAAAGAGAAAAGGGATTTAAGAGAAACCCAAGGCCAGGGGACCTCAATTCAAAAACACATGGGCAGATGAAAAGAGAGAGCTGTCAAGACCGGGAGTCGTAGATGACCCTTTTCTCCTTGAAAACATCTTCCACACAAGAGGAACAATAGGCTGCTTCTTATTCACCCCCATCCCCTTTCCTTCTTTCTCTCTCCAAACAACCCTTTCCCCTTTTCACCACCGCCCAAAATCTGAGCCAGAGTTGGTAAGTACTCCTCCTCCATCCTCCTCTCCCTCTCTCTTATATTCTTTGTCCTCGCAACTACCGCCGCTTTTGCTGCTGCAGCCACCTCTGCTTTGGCTATCTTTGACATGTTCTTGAGGAGCTCCACGTTGAGGGAAGCCACCGCCACCTCCGTGTCCTCCTCTCTCTCCTTCAGTAACTTTACTCTGTCTTTGTTGCTTCCAGCTTGGCTTCGAGTCTCTTCACAGCACATACGAGGGTATTTTGGTCATTTCTGTCATTGGGTTCGATTTTCTCGGTGGGATTAATTTTTGGTGAGAATTTCCACATTGGCGATTTCTTATAGTTATTTGGTGAGTAGGAGTGGAAAATTTCTTGAGCTAGGAGTTTTTGGCCGAAAACGGCAACGGCTTCTTTGACGGAGGAGAAAAGACGGGAAGTATCGACGATGGAGGAGAGGAAGGTGGTGGGAGGCTGAGGGAGTAGGGGAGGGGTTTAGGGTTCTTCTTCCATTGTGGCGGTGAGAAATGGTAGGCTTCGTTCTTTTGGACTTAATTTAAACGTAACTTAAATTTGAAAATTTTGTCTTTATTTGAATATTTTTCGCATTTGTTAATTTTGCGTCAAATTTTTGGTCATTTTTGTGCTAAAAAATGGTTATTTCTCAAAATACTTGGGTAAAAGTGCCAAAGTTTTACTTTTCCGATTCCTCTCGTCAAGATGAATCAATAACTCAAAAAAGTTTGGCTCAAAACTAAAAATTACGAAAAAAAATTCAAATAAAGACAAAATTTTCAGATTTAAGTTAAGTTTAAGTTAAGGCCAGAAGAACACAGCCTTAATGGCGTTATGAATGATGTTCTTGGAGAGAGAGAGGGTAGTATTTAATGATGGTGTTAACTGTTAAGTTTAAGTTTTCTTTGCTTCTACTGCACAAGTTTTGTGGGGTGAAAAGAAATGGACCACCCAACCCCTCGGACATTCAGAAGGATAGAATAGCCCAACGCTAGCAAGGGGATCCCAGATAAAAACGCAATTAGCTTGGGCTTTGCTATTTGCAAGGAAGATTTACAGGGGGAACCACGTAAGGAAAAATTCGTTTGGGTCCATGTCGGGTCCCATAAAAATTTAGAAAAATATCCATAAATTTTTGAATATTATTTTATGGTGCACTGTAAAAAATCAGCTCCAATGAACATCGGTAAGTATTACTTTTGGATTCGTAGGGGCGAATTTATGGATATTTTTCTAAATTTTTGTGGGACCCGAAATGGACCCAAACGAGTTTTTCCTTGCGTGGTTCCCTGCAAATCTTCCTTGCAAATGTGAACCTGAACTGTTGATTTCTTTTTTTGGGGTACCTTTTCGGGGTATGTAGCTTTGCTGTCCAGCATAAAAGTCCAAAAAGAAAAATTAAGGCTCCTTCCAAATTCGCTATAGACTTTTGAAATGTCATGACCGGCCCTAGTGGTGATTGTGGAGGCAAGGATGTGCAGAGGGACAAATGACCCCAAACAACAGCCTACCAAAGTTTCAAAATATATATCTTGACTCTTTTTTTTTAATATCCAAATCCTTGCCCACAGGGCTAAAACAAAAGGCAAAAATCACTATCGAACAGAAGCAACACAATCTGGGGGAGAAGCCACCCAGTTACTAGGAAGAAAACTCCTTAGTGCCTTGGATGCAACTACATGAGCCAACCGAGTAGTTTCCCTTTTAACCCATGCCAACGATTGCCCACACTCCTGCTTCATCTGCCTAATATCTAAAACCAAAGCCCCAACCTCCCAAGGAGGAACAAGGCTCAGCTTAATGGCCACTTGATTATCCAACTCAATGACTGCTCCATTCAGGCCCAGAGATCTCGCCATCCCACATGCAAGTGGAATTGCTATGAGTTTCTGTTTAGCTCCGAAATGGCTCAAAGGACTGAGCGGGCGTGCCAGGACTTGTCGCGTCCAACGTGAAGGACTGAGCGTCCATGTTCTGACTTCTAGATCTGAGAGGGCGATAGTGCTGCAACCTAAGGGCTAGATTGCAGTGAAGGTCCGTAGTTTTGCCTCTTCGTGCGAGGACTTAATAATTTCATAACCGTGTAGGAAAGAAAGTAACAACGTAGAATTACTTTACTATATCGTAATAATAAAGTAGGGGATGAAGAGAGATATGAATAACTTTATTATGTCTCGTAATAATAAAGTTGGGGTACAAGAGAGATAGAAACTCGAATTACTTGGTGAAGTAATTGAGTGAAGGTGAGAAAATAGAGATAATTGCTTCGCTGGGAAGGCTTTGGTTTTTAAGCGTTGAGCTTGATTGGTGTGTGAACCCCTTTTTTGTCTTGACTTCTAGTATTTATAGGCAAGGATCTTCTGCTCTTGCATGAAATGGATTTCCCGCCCTTGCTTCTCGTGGTGACATGTGTCCCATGATTCTTCCATCATGCATGGGATCATGGGTGGTTGAGAGGAGTTGTAAACATATTGCACACGTCTTTTTCCCATCGTGGGAAGTTACCAAAGGTGAATACTAATTACCCACCTGATAATTTCTACCCATGAGCAGTTAGTGGGATAATGGGTTCCCACATTTCCTATTATTGTGGCACTTGATAACTACCAGCCATTTGACTTGGTCAAATGGCTTTCACCAGGTAACAACATTTCTCCTCCTCCCACTTTTTATGGGTCACTTGGGTAATGGGCCATTTAATAAAATTAAATGGCCTGCTAACATTTTAGCCCACACCAATCACTTAACAAACTCAAACAAGTCATGGGCCAACTGAATGCTTTTTGCAAATAGGCCCGAACTCATGAACCCAAGCCCAAATCCAACTGAAATTAATTGGGCCCAAATAATCTTGTCTTGGCCCATTAATTTTGATCCAATAACTCTTCGATTCAAGGCCCAATTTAATTGAATTTCAATTAAATGGCCGTCCAACGCTTGCCCAGGACTGGGTGCCAAAAACGGGTGTAAACAATGCCCCCCCAGGCCTTGATCTTATTCAAGATCTAGGCTTGAAAGTTAGAACAGAGCACGGTTTTTGGCAAGCCAAACGAGTCCCTATCCCTAGGTTTGAAAAATAAAAAGATAATTAGGCTCACTTAGCCTAAAAATCCCTTATCGATATTAAACTTAAAAGATAATCAGGCCATAATTAGGCCTAACAACTTTTTAAGTTCCAAAGTACATCTCTTAATTGGGTTTGGACTCTCCATTTTGAATCTCAACGATTCCGAGATAAAAACCCCATCGAGGAGTCCTACTGGCAGCCAAAATCATCACCATCTTAGGCCTAGGGGACACGTGTCATCACCCCAGGCCTTGCATTGGCTGCATGCAGCTTTTGAAGCCGTCAGGACTCTTCTTTGGGTCAATCAAGAGTCCAACTCTTGATCTACCTCTTCAACCTTGATTAAAGAGATAGAGAGAGAAAAGGGGATGAGATCACGGCAATGATTACACCCTCTTTTACAAAGCTCCATTCTTGCTTTTCATTCTCTCTCTACATCTTCCCCGCTTGCACGAACGAAGTCCAGAAAAAACCCTAAACTACCATCCTTTCACACCAGTCTCTGATCTGCACCAGAAATGGCGACCCATAGAGCTAATGCTCCTCCTCCTCCTCCAAATCCCAACAGCCTCGCCATCCAAATCCGCAAGATTATTAACGAAGAACACATAGTGATTACAAATGACGTCCTGGTCATTGCAAACGCTGATCGAGTTGGGTTGGGGCCTGCGTTTCAATTAGGGTTTTCTTCCCAACTCGCACCGATGTATCCGTTGGCTGAGGAAGTCTTTCCCTTTGAATCTTCGTCCCTTGACTGGAATCGTTTCAGCTCTGATATTCCCAATCGCCTCTGGCACAGACCAGATTCCAAATACGTGGAGTGGCTCGACCGAATGCTTGAGGCCAAGGGTGACCTGTGGAAACAAATAGGGATCCGAGACGCCATTCTGCTCAGTCAATCTCTCATCAATATGGACAAGAATCTCTTCCTGGCTGCTTCTCAATTCTGGTCAGTCACCACGAATTCATTCCATTTTAAGGTAGGCCTCATGAGCCCCACCCTTCAAGACCTTGCTTTCTTGACAGGCCTCCGTCCCCATGGGATAGAGGCCAATTACTTTCTGTCACAAAAAACTCCTTACTTCAAGTACAAAGAGCCCCTATCCTTTGCCCCTTTCCTTAGCCATTATGCCAAAAAGGGACCCGTAGAGGATAGTGAACACGTGACCTTCCTTCTGTACTAGTTAAACAAGTTTATCTTCTGTGTTTCTGCGAATAGAGTCACCAAGGATTTTATAGACTTGGCCTGCGCCCTAGCTTCTGGGCAGAAACTGGCACTAGGCCCTTTGGTCTTAGCCCATCTTTACCGTGGTATGAAGGAACTGATAAGCAACAAATTCATCTTTGCCCCTGGACCTCTGTGGATCATGACCCTATGGTTATGGTCCTATTTTCCTAGACTTGCCCCACCCATGAACAAAAAGTCAGAACACACCTGCTATGGTCTTCATTACACTGACGCTTGTGGCCCTAGATACGCCTTTGGGACCTACTTCAAATTCTTCTACCATGAACTCACAAATATGGGGAAGAACTGGCTGCCATTTGTAAGGGACACAGTTCCTTGGTGGTTGAAGCAAGGGGCATCAGATCCAGGTGATGACTTCGACGAGCACTTCGAAATCTGGACTAGCTTCCTGATCTCCCGTGACCTCATGTATGGAATGGCTTTCACTCCAACCAACTACAAGTGTGGAGTGGAATATTATAACGCAGCCCAGTTTGCTAGACAATTTGGCCTCTGTCAACTTACTCCTTTGCCTCCATACCAGTCCTTAAATGAGGACTTTACTGACAGGCCAGTGATTCAACCAAGGGATCTGGAAAGGGTTAGGAATATTCTCCCAGAGCTGAGGAAAACCTTTGCCCTCCATACCTATGTCGAACACACTGATAAGGGGGCCAAATTTGATAGCTGATGGGGAGGCTACACAAGAATGCATTTCGTTACTCCATACTTGGATGCTTTGGACAAGCTTCTGCCTCAATCCGTTGGGGTTCCTGAACCTGGCATTACTGTGCCCTTACAGCAGATCAGCCATTCCCCCTCTTTGGGTACCAAGAGAAAAGGTAAGTTCCAGACCTTTGTTGTTTCTGCATTCTTCAATTCTTCTAATTACTTGGACTGATCTTCTCCTTGTTTCCAGGCCCAGAGAAAATCCCAGAAGATACTCCCACTGATTCCACGCCACAGAAGCCTAAAAGAACTAAGATGCTTGCTCGGAAGTAGGCGCCAAAGGTAAAGTCCTTTAGCGTCTTCTCATTCCTTCAGTACATTACTTATGCTTCAAATTTTATCACAGGACCCTCAGACCAATGCGGCTGGTAGAACAAGGAGTAGTGCCAAAACCAGTTCTCCTGAGTCTGACCCTTTGGAGAAGGTTTGTACTCTTCTTGGCTCTGCCCTTGGCCTCATTGAAACATTTTGCTAAATCCCCTTCCTCTTGACAGGCCACCTCCAAGATCAAGGAAGGGCACGCTGATTCTGCTCCTACCAAGAAGAGGCTGAGAAAGAAAAAACCTACTCCAACTGACTCCGAAAATACCGTGTCTGCCACAGAGGGCAATCCTATTGTAAGGATGTATTGTGACACGTCCTCTTCAACGTTTATGGCCCCTTACTATCATCTAATCCCTCTTGTTTTTAATCCCAAGGAACTTGATGATTACTTTAAAGAAGAGAAAGAGATAGAAGACAAAGGGCTGGATATGCCTCACCAGGAACCTGAACACGAAGCATCCTCTAGGACTCCAGAGAAGCTCAGCTCTCCAGCAACCAAACCTATCCCTTCGATTGATCCTCCTGTCGAACCTGAATTTGTCATTGTAACAGAGGAAGATGAAGATGAAGATCTAGATACTCTGTTCAAGTCTGCTCAGGACTTGTTGAAGGGAGTCAACTCTGGTACCTCAGGTAGTGGTCTTGGATCAACTTCCCAATCTCAATTTACACCAGATGAAATTGCTGAGGTCAAAACAGCTCTTAGGATGGCCCTTCTACAGAACTTCAAGGCTGTTGCCCATCCAGCTCGAGCCTCAAATATTAAGAAGGCCATGGAGGTGCCGGTGAAGTCCCTGGCCTTGGGTACGGAGGAGGCCTCCCTTCAATATTTCCAGAAAGAATTTCCTACCATCATCAAGTCCCATGATTCTTCCACCCACGAGCTTAACAAGGTTAATGCCAAGTTGGCAGAATTGGATCTGGTTGAAATGGAGTTTACCAAATTCAGTTCTGAATGGAATCAACTGAAGGAAGATATCAAGGTCAATGAAGCAAGCATCACTGCCACCTCCAATGAAATTCAAGATCTCAAAACCCAATTAGCACAAGCTGAAGGCCGAATGGAAGACTTTCGGAAGGAATCCAAAATCCTGGCCCAACATCATGAAGAACTGAAGGCTGGATCAAAAAGCCAGAAAATGAAGCTGAATCTCCTGGTTGAAGAAGTCCCAGGCCTTCGTGGGCAGTGGGATACACTTGAAGCTCAGCTTGCCAACCTTGACACCTCGTGGGCAAACCTCAAAAGCAGCCTTGAAGGCCTTCTGTAGGTCTTGACCTCAAAAACTTTCACTTTTGAACTTTGGTTTGTAATAATTAGTTTATCTGCTTCTTGCCTGGCCTGGAACTTTCCTTTAATTGGCCAAGGCAATGGCTTGGTGTGGCTTGGATAATGCTTTTGTGGCCTAAACTTGAGGCCTTTATGTTTTTTGTAAAACAGGTATTTTGGCCTTTGTTTAGGCCTTGCTGGTTAACACTTCTATGGCTTATTAAATTGGTTTTCCCCAAAATCTCTCATCTCCCACATAGTAGGATAATGATGCTTCAAGTATTTTCCATTTGTTAACTGCTTAAACAAACCACCATTTAAGTCCATAAGATGATACACGTTACCTCTAAGGACTTGGGAGATCTGGTAAAGTCCTTCCCATGTTGGAGACCATTTGCCATATCTTGAGTTCTTTTCCCCCAAGGGGAAAACAGCCTTCCAAACCAAATCTCCTTCAGAAAAGATCTTCCTTCTTACACGTTTATCATAAGATCTAGCAACTCTTCTCTTCTGAACCATCATGTGGTCAAGGGCTGAGAGCCTAACCTCATCCAAGTCCTCCAATTCTATCAGCATGGCCTGAGTATAATCTGCAGGAGTGAGGCCATGTTGATATGCTATCCTTGCTGATTTCACTGCCACCTCCATGGGTAGGACTGGATCATGCCCATAAACCAACATATAAGGAGTTATATTGGTGGCTTCCTTCTTTGAGATTCTGTAGGCCCATAAGGCCTCATAAAGTAGCTCATGCCAAGCCCTTGGGTTATCCTTCACCATCTTCTCAATAATATTTACCAGAGTCCTATTGGTGGACTCGGCCTGACCATTTCCTTGAGCATAATAAGGAGTAGAATTGGACATAATGATATTTTGCTGTGCAGCAAAGTTGACCACTTGTTGACCCATGAATATTGTACCCCTATCTGCAACCAAGTGTTCTGGCAATCCAAACCTATGGATGATTCTCTCCTTGATCACCTTGATTACCTCTTGTTGATCCACAGACTTCAATGGCACTGCCTCTGCCCATTTAGTGAAATAGTCCGTGGCTACCAAGATGTAAGTATGATTTTCAGAAGAAGGAGGATAAATTTTTCCAATAACGTCCAAAGCCCAGCCCCTAAATGGCCAGGGTTTTACTACAGCATGGTAATTAGCTGCAGGAACACGCTGAATTGGGCCATGGGCTTGACAGGGCTGACATCCTTTGGAAAAACGAATACAGTCCTCTAAAATGGTTGGCCAATAGTACCCATACCTTCTGATTAGCCATCTCATCTTTATTCCTGATTGATGAGTTCCACAGACCCCTTCATGGACTTCACTCATAACCCTCATGGCTTCCGGGCGCCCTAGACACCTTAAGAGCAAGTCATCTTCCAGACTTTTCTTGTATAATTCATCTCCAATGAGAATGTAGTTGATGGCTCTCCTTCTCACCTTTCTAGAGGCTCTAGAATAAGGCCTCTTAAGGAAAGAGATGATAGGTGTACGCCAATCGTTCTCGGGTTCATCATCTGACTCTTCTCCCGTGAAGTCTGAAGTAGATACCTCCAGTCCTAGACCCCTTCTCCTAACAGAAGGTAGCAATCTCTTCTGGACTGTGATGATCTTGTGAATCGTCCCTGGGGATAACTTCAGGCCTGTTGAGGCCTGAGCCAAGCTATTGGCTTCAGTGTTCTTACTCCTTGAGACGTGCTTGACAATCACATTGTCAAAATCTTGCATTAATTGCACGGCTGCCATGTAATAAGGATCCAACTCCTCACTATAGCATTTGAATGTTCCTGCCAAGTGATTGATTACAAGGTTTGAATCCCCAATACCTTTCACTTCTCCGGCCTCTAGATTTCTAAGGATCTCAAGGCCTATAACGACTGCTTCATATTCGGCTTGATTATTGGTACATGGAAAATCAAATTGAAAGGACAGTTCAGTCCTCAGGCCTTGGGGAGAAATGATAATTACTCCACAGCCTGAGACCTCCTAAGTCCTTGATCCATCAAAAAGCAGTGTCCAATGAGTGGGTGATATTTAAAGTGCACTCAATCCTATCTCAGATTCGTCGCCGATATCCACGCATGGATGATCAGCAAGAAAATCTGCTAAGGCCTGGCCCTTTACAGCTTTTTGAGGAATGTACTGGAAACTGAATTCCATTAGAGCTAAAGACCATTTGCCAATTCGGCCTCTCATGATGGGCCGAGAAAGCAAATACTTAACTAGGTCTGTTTTACTCATGATGTAAACCAAAACAGGAAGCATATAGTGCCTCAACTTTACTGCTGAAAAGTACAAGGCAAGACAAATCTTTTTAATAGGACTGTATCTTCGTTCACATGGAGTCAGCAACCTACTTAAATAATAAACTGTCTGTTCCTTTCCTTGAGCGTTGTCTTGGGCTAAAAGGCCTCCAATAGAGCCTGCAGCTGCTGAAATGTAGAGCTTCAAGGGCTTGTTCCTGATGGGAGGCATAAGGACTGGAGCCTGAGCTAAATAGCCTTTAATCTCATCAAAGGCCTTCTGATGGCTTTCCTTCCACACAAAAGTGTCTTGGTCCTTAAGCTTCAAGAGTTGAGAAAAGACCTGGACCTTTCCTGCTAGGTTTGAGATGAACCTTCTCAAGAAGTTGAATGATCCCAAGAGCTTCTGCAACTCCTTCTTGGTGGTAGGAGGTTTTGCTTCCATGATTGCTTTGGCCTTGTTCTTGTCAACCTCAATCCCTCTGTTATGGACCAAGAATCCAAGGAATTTGCCTGCGGAAACTCCGAAGGCACACTTCAAGGGATTCACCTTCAAGTCGAACTGTTGCATTCTCAAGAATGATCTCCTCAAGTGCTCCAAATGTTCATCGTAGGACTGAGACTTGACCACGATGTCGTCGATATAGATCTCCATGAAACGGCCGATGAAATCATGGAATATGGCGTTCATAGCTCTCTGGAATGTAGCACCTGCATTCTTTAAGCCGAAGGGCATTACAACCCACTCAAAGGTCCCCAGGGCTCCGGGACACCTAAAAGCAGTCTTAGCTGTATCGGCCTCGTCAATGAAGATCTAATTGTAGCCAGAATGTCCATCCATGAAGGACAGAACCTTGTGACCAGAAGCCCCATCTACCAACTGATCTGCAACTGGCATTGGATATTCGTCCTTTGGGGATGCCAAATTTAGGTTTCTGAAATCCACACATACTCTGACCTTGCCATTCTTCTTGAGGACTGGCACAATGTTAGAAAGCCAAGTGACATACCTGGCTGTACGTATGAATCCAGCATTGAAGAGGCGTTCAATCTCGTCCTTGACCTGCAAATAGACCTCATTGGACATCCTCCTTGGCGGCTGTTTGAAAGGTTTGAAGCCTGGTTGAATGGGCAGCTTGTGTTCCACTAGACCTCTGGACAGACCTGGAAGCTCCTCATAATCCCAAGCAAAACAGGACTTGAACTCCCTTAAGAGCTTGATGAACTTCTCCTTGACGTCCTCTGGCAGAAGTTGGCTAATATACACAGGTCTGGGATTCTCTGCGTCTCCCAGATTAACTTCTTCCAAGGGATCTTGCACGTCGGCTTTTAGATCATCTAACTTGGCCGAGGCTGCCTCAAGGTCTTCCAAACGGATTTCGTCCAGATCTTCAATCAGGTTATCATCCTTATTGATCACTTCAGCCGCACAGGCCGAATGATCGTCCTCTGACTCTTCATTTCCCATTAGCCTCCTCTCAAGCAAGTAGGCTTCAAACTTCGATAGCGTGGCCTGAAGGGCCACACTCTTCTCTCTTTCTGAAGGGTTTACTGACATTAAGAAGGGCGTTTGAATGAAGCTGTAATCGGCCTGCTTGATTCCGTGATCATAGGACCGATTAACTCCTGAAAAAGTGCCTTCACCTCTTCAGCTGATCTGTTACCGTGTATAGGGGCTACTTTGTGGCGGCCATACTTGTCAAGACCTGCCACTTTCATTGGACCAACCCCTTCGTCGTATAAATGGGCCTCAGCATGGTTAGTAGAGGCCTGGAAAGGTCTGCTGTCAGCCCATATGACTTCCACGTCATCTTGATTCCAAAAGATAAGACACTGATGAAGGGTTGAGGGAACTGCTTGACAGGAGTGAATTCAATCTCTCCCCAATAAAACGTTGAAGGAAGAGTGTGAATTAACAACAAAGAAAGGTGTTGTCAATGTCTTGGATCCTACCATTAAATTCATGATCAGAATACCTTGGCAAGCTGTCTCCTTTCCAGTGAAATATGTCAGGGTTGAAGTGCATGAGACCAGGTCTTGATCAGTCTTCCCAAGCTTCTGCATCATGAACCTAGGAATGAGATTGGTTGCAGACCCGTTATCTACCAGGATACGGCTGACTAGCATTCCATCAAGACAGCCAGCAATGTACAAGGGCTTGATGTGTTTGTTCATTGCAGGGCTTGGTCTCTCAAAGATTACGCTGGCTGCCCTATCCTCAGTCCTTTCCTCGGTCTCGTCCTTCAGCACAATCACTGAAGGCCCGTTCAGTCCTACAGAGAAGGACTCGTTCAAAATCTCAGCCGTCTGCCCCATTTCTATAAAATCTCCCTCCAAGGCTGTCGGAGTGTTGTCTTTGGCTTTCAGATCTGCCGGCAGGATCACCACCATGTTGCAGTGCATATTAAGACCTTGACCAGGCTTGAACTCTTTAGCCTATGGGTTCAACTTTGACTTGCCCCCCGAGTCTGGCTTCCTTGGTTGAATGGCTGTCTTCTTGAGCAGAGTCACTTGTCTTGGAGAAGGCTCAATCCTAGCCTCCTCTAAGATTCTTTCCAAGAGTGGTTGTTTCTTGGATACAGTAGCTTGTTTCAGAGGCGTCTTAGTAACAGCCTCCTTGTATGTCTTTCCCGCAGGAACTTGCTTCTTGGGTAAAGTCCTTGGAGGAGGCTCAATGATAGCCTCTTCCACAGTCCTTTCCAAGGGCTTGTGTACTCTCTTAGCCTTAGGCATTTCAACCTTAGGCTCCTGTGCTGGCACTTCCATCTTCAACTTTCCCTTGGGGTCATCTTCGATCATTGGGTCGTCCAGTAAATCTGTCTCTTCCTCAACCCTTCTGACCGCCTGCCTGTATCGTTGGCGGCGCCTCTTTTGAGATCTGGACAAAGGCAGAGGAGGAGAAGGAAACTTGGGATGCTCAACCCTATGCCTCTCATTTGGAGGAGTGACAGGGGGTCTCACAGCCCTAGGTTTACCTTTGGAAGGAGCAGATATCCTCAAGTTGTCAAGCTCGTCCTCAACTTCAACCAACCCTGGCTGAATTCGGTTGAATACTGATTCTCGTGCAACCCTTCTTCCCTTAGGCCTGTGTGGCTCCTCAGACCTTGGTTCAGTCCTTCCCACAATGACACTCTTCAGGACTGGCTTGCTAGGACTTGCATGATGCCCACATTCTGTACAAACCATGGAGCAAGTTGGTTTCTCTGGTTTCTTCACCCCTGTAGGTCTGGACCACCATGAATTCTGCCTTTCAAACCTTCTGACCCGTTCAGTCCTAAAATCCCTTTCATCACAATAGGGATCCCAGTACCTGCCTGGGCTGGACTTGTGAACTTCTCTGGAAGGGGCTCCCAAACTTATCTTCTGCCTAGGAGCAGTCCTAGGCATGCCTCTTATGTTGACAGAGACCATATTTGTGCTCAGCCCTGTAGGAAATGGATTGCCATCTACCCCCATGGGCTGTTTATCTTTCTCGGGAAACTTGAACTCTCCCCGCTCAATTTTATCCTGGATATCATTTCTAAATACTATGCAGTTATTCGTTGAATGACTCCAAGAGTTGTGGTACTTACAATACTCCTTGCCCTTCAGATCTTCCACGGTTGGAATCTTGTGGCCAAAGGGCAGTTTGAGCAGCTTGTCAGTAAGGAGTTGGTCAGAGATGGCCTCAGCCCTGCCGACGTCAAAAGTATAGGCCCTGGTTGGCCTATTAGGACTGTTCTAGATAGGTTGCTTCGTGGGCTCCATCTTAACAAAGGCCTTGCAAACGTATGGCTTCTTGTTCATGATCTTCGCCACAGCCGCATCTGGGTTTGCCTCTGCTTCCACCGCAGCAACCTCGTAGTTAGGGTCACGGTAGTATGTCCCTTTAGATGTTGTCTTCCTATCCTGCTCCTCCGCCAAGAGCCTTTCGTAATGAGAAGCCTTAGAGGACAATTCAAACAAATCTCTGAACTCTATCCCATAAAACTTCTTCTTCATTTCGAAGCCCAAGCCGTTTAATGCTATACGCACATATTCGGCCTCTAGAAGGACTATCTTGCATTTGAATCGAGCAGTCTTGAAATGTAGGAGATAGGACTCCACGGATTCGAGATGGGTTTGACGATAGCATGACAGGTCTGCCAACGTCACTTCTGGTTCTACCCTGTAGAACTGTTGATGGAACATCTCCTCCAGTTGAGCCCAGGTCTGCACGGAATTGGGTGGAAGGTTAATGTACCAAGTAAAGGCTGTCCCAGTAAGAGAATTGGGAAAAAGCCTCAACTTCAGAGCATCGATGGTCCCAGCTTCTCCACATTGAACTTGAAACCTGGCAATGTGCTCTACTATTGAATGCATGCTTTCTCCGTTGAAGGTCTGGAACTCTGGAACTCTATAGCCCTTTGGAAAAGGTGTACTGTCCACCTCTTCGGTATGAGGCTTCCTGTACATTGGCCTTCCCAAAGGTCTGAAACCAGGTCTTAACTGCTCCTAGAGCAAGTTCAGGATTTGATCCCGTCCTATGAGCATGTTTGGTACAGGAGGCAGTTGTGGATACACCTCTTATGCCTGTTGGTTCTGGATTGAACTTGCCCCCCGAGTATCAGAGCCTTGAGGGGTATGTGCAACTCCTCTGTCCTTTCCAGAGCCCTGGCCTCCTTGCAGAGGCCTTTTATTCGTCTTGTCAGGTTTGGGCTGGTCTTCTGCCAAAACAAACCTTCGTTCATCATTTGCTGGAACCGTCTGGGCTCCTCCAATCACAACTCCTTTTCTCCTTTTGCCCCCCGAGTGCAGGACTGTTAGAAGAAGTAGCATGGTAGAATGTTTGAGGAGGGGGAGGTCCCCCTAGTAGGCCAGCTTGGTCTTGACCGTTGCCATAAACACCAAACTGTGGAAAGCCCTGCTGCTGAGGAGCGAGCGGGAGCCTCTCTGTAAGTGTAGCAATCATTTTGTGGACTGCTATGGCCAGAGGTTCCAATGATTGAGAGAACGATTGAGAGATTGACTGTGTAATGTCGTGGGAGATCTCGCGTCCTGCCATGAACATATAATTTTTGACGCTGTCGGTAGCGTCGTCAAGATCTTTAGTGCTGACCGCGGGGCCAGCTTCCTGGAGTATTGGCACGTCGACTGCCACTCCCTCAGGACTCTGTGGTGGATCCGGGATGGGTGGATCCGACTGTTGTTGCTGTTGCTTCCTTGCCATAATAAAACCCTTAGACGATTAGGGTCCCACTGGGCGTGCCAAAAGATGTTTAGCTCCGAAATGGCTCAAAGGACTGAGCGGGCGTGCCAGGACTTGTCGGGTCCAACGTGAAGGACTGAGCGTCCCTATTCTGACTTCTAGATCTAAGAGGGCGATAGTGCTGCAACCTAAGGGCTAGATTGCAATGAAGGTCCGTGGTTTTGCCTCTTCGTGCGAGGACTTAATAATTTCATAACCGTGTAGGAAAGAAAGTAACAACGTAGAATTACTTTACTATATCGTAATAATAAAGTAGGGGATGAAGAGAGATATGAATAACTTTATTATGTCTCGTAATAATAAAGTTGGGGTACAAGAGAGATAGAAACTCGAATTACTTGGTGAAGTAATTGAGTGAAGGTGAGAAAATAGAGATAATTGCTTCGCTGGGAAGGCTTTGGTTTTTAAGCGTTGAACTTGATTGGTATGTGAACCCCTTTTTTGTCTTGACTTCTAGTATTTATAGGCAAGGATCTTCTGCTCTTGCATGAAATGGATTTCCCGCCCTTGCTTCTCGTGGTGACATGTGTCCCATGATTCTTCCATCATGCATGGGATCATGGGTGGTTGAGAGGAGTTGTAAACATATTGCACACGTCTTTTTCCCCATCGTGGGAAGTTACCAAAGGTGAATACTAATTACCCACCTGATAATTTCTACCCATGAGCAGTTAGTGGGATAATGGGTTCCCACATTTCCTATTATCGTGGCACTTGATAACTACCAGCCATTTGACTCGGTCAAATGGCTTTCGCCAGGTAACAACATTTGTCCTCCTCCCACTTTTTATGGGTCACTTGGGTAATGGGCCATTTAATAAAATTAAATGGCCTGCTAACATTTTAGCCCACACCAATCACTTAACAAATTCAAACAAGTCATGGGCCAACTGAATGCTTTTTGCAAATAGGCCCAAACTCATGAACCCAAGCCCAAATCCAACTGAAATTAATTGGGCCCAAATAATCTTGTCTTGGCTCATTAATTTTGATCCAATAACTCTTCGATTCAAGGCCCAATTTAATTGAATTTCAATTAAATGGCCGTCCAACGCTTGCCCAGGACTGGGTGCCAAAAACGGGTGTAAACAGTTCCCCTTGTAGAGGACTGTAAATTCTAGCAAAAGCCACATTTCCATCTATCAACATGCCTGCCCGTTGCGCTTGATAACCACATCGCAATTAAACTTGAAACTGCCATGATCCAGAGCCCGCCATTGGGAGATGTTGTCCTCAACAGTAGGGTTATCCATATGGAATCATGGATCATTTGAGGAATCCTAAGCTCTGAACATTCTCGTAACACTTCAATAGGTCTCCTCACGGTCATCTCAGCAGCAATAGGATCCAATTTGAAAACAAACTAATTACGAGATTTCCAAATATACCAAGCTATGATTACCACTCTACTCAGAAAACAATTCAGCTCCTTACCTTGCAAGTCTTCCACCACCTGAGACGCCCACCGTTGAACTGATTGAGGAGGACCATGACCTACGTTCAGCTACACATTACATCCAAACCACACTGCACGCACCCAGTCACAATCAGAGAGCAAATGCTCTATGGTTCCTAGAATCGTCTCGATATACATTCTCACCCAGGGTCTACAACATGATCGCATGTATTGGACACATACGAATGCTTTGATTTTTTCAGTAAAAATTGCTTATTTCCAAGCTGTTTGCTCCATATATCCAGGTGAGGTTGGGTATTCTTGCTTTCCGTGGTGGAAAAAAGCTTGGGGTCTTAATTTACCACTCAAGTTTGCGTTTTTGTCTAGAAAATCATTCAATCGTACTCTTGCAGTAAAGGATGGCTTAAGGCAAAGGAAATTAATGGTTGAAATCACGGTGTGGGCACACGCCCCAAAAACTCCCGCGTTTTAGTGCATGAAAATTCCGAGTGTGCCCTTCTCGCGGAAAGCGCGACGAAACGCTTCACAGATCAGAGAGTCGCCACTCGGGTTTTGTGGAAAGTACCCAAGAAACCGTGGTTTTGAAAACGTTTTGAATTGCATTTGTTTGAATTTGAAAAAGGCTTTTGTAGACTGGACCGTCGTCACCTTTGAAATCTGAGGTTCGGGAGCCAGGTTACGAGAGGGGAAGGGTTTTATGGCACCCCCTCTCGCCCAATCCGGAGATCGGTCTCTACTCAGGCATTTTATAAAACATTTGCATTTCTCTCTTTATTTGATCATTTTCTTAGCCAGTTAGGGCGGGGGAATAGTTAATGGGGATTAAAACTGTAACACATTTGCAGTTTATGGCAAAATGTTTATGGATGTTTGATGTTTAATCTAGACAAAAATAATAGATTGAGAACAAACTTTTGTGGATTTTTCAGACAAACTAGCTCACACTGGCTGTGCAATGGTACACGCAGAAACAAGCCTGCATGCACTGGATTAACCACTGCATGCAGCTAGGACCTGCGTGCGCCACCCACAACTGGCGTGCGCCGGTGAACCCAATACCACAGCTTCTATTCTCAATCCTCTGGGCTCTAGAATGGACTAGTGCACACCCAGGACAAACCACGCAGTTGAATATGCACATTAAATTATTACAGACAGGAATAAGGGCTTAGAAGCCACCGAATGAACAGAAATCCCCTTAAACAGTGAGGGGAGGAAGATCAAAGGCCTGGATGAAAGATCCATGCAAGGCCAAGCCACTGGAACCGCCACCACTGCCGTACGCCACTAAGTAAGAGACGTACGCCAGTTGTCAATGGGTTCCACTGCTTTGACTTTGCATCATCTGGGCTCTGGAACATGACCAGAAGGATCCCAGAGGCCAAACTAAGCAATAAATACAGAGGGAAAGAGAAAGCTACTCTAAGATACAGAAAGCAAGAGGTTGATTTTAGCATGCATCAAGGTGATCAGATAGTAATGAAATAAGAAAAATGATGATCGGTGATCCCCACACCAGTTTTGCTATACAACCATGACTGGCGTACGATACATATAACTGGCGTGCGCCACCTGATCATCATGCACGGTTTTGAAACCTTGCCAGCATTAGGGCCAGGACTGGTATAGATTACCAGCCTTGACCCTGCTAGCCCCCCTCAGGAGTCAGAACAGAAAACAGAAACAAGAGGTTTTATACCTTTTGTTTGTGAGTTTTAAGAGAGAGCTTGAGTTTTGAGCTTGAAGATGATGATGGATGAGAATGTGGTGAAGGTTATAGACTATGGAGAGTATTCCCTTGTTTACTCTTTCTATGGAAGAGAAATGAAGCAAAGGAGGGTAATGGAGAAGAAGACAAAGGGGCTTGAACTTCTTTTAATGGTGCTAACCCCTTGCAAATGAATGCAAGGGGGGTATTTATGGAGGAAGTGGACTGAGATCAGTTTGGTCCTAAGGGGGTGTTTGGGGTGGTAAGGCAAGGGGAGCCTCTCATGCATTAAATGCATGGGACTTGCCTTGAGAGGTTGTGTGGGAGAGAGGGGGACAGTTCTGGCCGAAGCAATGATCAAGGACTGCCAGCTGACGTCAGGTGGCTACAAAATCTCCCGCGCGTCTGGCTGAAAAAGGTTGATTTGACTGGCATTAACTGGCGTGCGCCACTTTGTGAGTGGCGTGCGCCAGTAACCGGCGATGACTGACACGTGGCAATGATCCTGCGCACGCTAGTCAAGAACCAGCGTACTCCAGTAGGGTTTTGCTGAGGCCATTTGGTCCTAGCTTGAGGGTTCGACAAGGGTTTGAAATGGGTTCGGATGAGGTTCGGGACGCTCAAAGCTCAAACTCATTCACAAACTCGGGATGTTCTTGACCTTAATCATCGGGGAATCAAAGACCGTAAGTAAACTAATCTGGACAGTCCAGAATAGGGTGTCTACACACAGCTTTCCCAGCGTTTATAATACGCCAGTGATAGTGAAATAAACGCCGATAAAAGTCTTAAACTCCGAGACTGCTGGCATTGGAAATACTATACGGCATTTTATAGCCGATAAAAGTCTTAAACTCCGAGACTGCTGGCATTGGAAATACTATACGGCGTTTTATAAACGCCGGGAATGGACCTGGCATTTTATAAACGCGGGTAAAAATTTGCCGGTTACCGGAACCGGCATCTTTTCCTAGGGTTTGTAAAAATGCCGGTAAAAGTTTGCCGGTGCCAATGTCTTTTGCCGGGGTTTGTGTAAACGCTGGGAATAGTTTTTTTTTTTTTTAAATTCCTTTATACTGTACTAGTTTCATAGCTAGTTCATTACCCTTTCAAATAAAGGTTCTGGTTTTATTTGCCCAGCTTTCATCAAGCAATCTGTCTATTCCTTTCCAACTACTAGGACACAATGGCTGCTACTAAATATGAGAGGGGTGTGACTAGAAGAAAAAGGGCAGAAATAAGTAAATTCCCAATACATCTGAACTATGATAGCATCACAATGTCATTGTTACAACAGTCCTTTCGGAAAATTCTTAAACTAAAAGTACAGAAACTCCCCAGCGCTGCAGACAATTGCAAGGTTAGCGGTTGATGGAAGCAGAATGGTTGATAGAGGGTTTGCTTTATCCTGCATATTAGACCCACATGACCAATAAACATTCACTACCACTCATCAGAACACAATAACATTTGTAATCAGCAGAAATAAAATAGATTTGTCATGAGTTTAACCTGTCCAGCAATGCCAGGAGCAGACCCATGTATGGGTTCGAAATTCGAATAGTCCAGGTCCCTACAGTTGATAATTGCCCAAAAGAGAAAGGAGAAAAAAACAACAATTCAACTCTATGACCTGCGAACACACACAAAAAAAAGTGACGTTAAAAACATATACATAAAGATATCCCTAACTAGCTTATTAAACACTAAAAGTCTCGAGTACGCTTACGAAATAACTCAATATCGTTCTAGTGTGTATGGATCATTTCTAAAACTAAACATAGCCACATTGTCCGTTTAGCTTTCCATAATAATTACTAAAATTGCACAACTACATTAGCATTTCGAGTTGTAGTTTATTAGCTATTACAAAGTCATGCAAACTTGGAAGAATGAAAGAACCTACCAACGGTGGTGCACATGCAAAACAGGCTGTTTGAACTAGCAATTGTTTGTGACCTAAAACAACATCCTCAGACACACCTGTCCAGAATACCCATTGTTACAGATTGTTACCAAGCCAAGAGTCAAAATGAAATTTTTTTTTTTATCCAAGTGATATTTCAAGAAGTAAATCACGCAAGCACAATTGGAACAAGAAGAAATTGACTTGGAACAAGAATATGAGGAAGAAGAGTGCCCTCTGTTGATGTGAAGAAGCTACACGCTAGAAGGATAGTCAAAGGAAAAAACAAGTAGCCGTTCTAACATACCAGAGTAAAGGAAACAATACAAACATGTGCACATTTTCACCACATCATGCCAGCATATGCACAGCAAACATGTTCCCTCAAGGATTCTTACGAGACTCCATCCATGTCTGGTTCAATTCATTGCAAGCCTGTAAAATCACAACCAAGTCATCTGTATATTGCCAATCAAAAAAAAGTCATCTGCATATTATTAGTTTACTTTCAAACAAGCTGGCAAGACTAGTTCAGTAGTTCTCACGTTAAAAACTCACCTATATAAATAAATCAAAGCTATTAGATAATGGAAATGACAAATCCTTCTTCTTACAACAGTCGCTCTTACCTGATTTACAACCATCATTACAACAGTCGCTCCACTTCCTTCTTTACAAGGGAAGAATAAGGGTCACATGAGCAAACCATACACTACACACAAGAAAATAAAGCTGAAGCAACCAAACGTGTAGCATCATCTAAGAACTTATAGGCCCCAGACATGAATAGTTTTATCAAGGTGTAGCATACTATCATCAACTAACCCACAATAGTTTTATCAAGGCCATTATCCAAAAGGTGAGCTTGAACTCTAGAAAGAATAAAGCTCGTTCTCTCGATTTGTTACTTTTCCAAAATAATATAGAAAAGACCAACAAAGATCAATCCACAACATAATAAAGGAAGGACAAAACATAGAAGTTAGATAATTAGCTGAGGAAATATGTGACGACAACGATGCCGGAAAGAAGAGCTGGATCTTTGAGAGGTACAGTGAGACGAAACCTTGAAAAAAAATATGATTGACCGAAACAAAAAATAAACAGAAATTATAAGCCGATTAGACATAAATACCACAAATAAACGAAAACTAAACAAAAATTGAGCGCGCATTCACACAAAAAAAAAAAAAAAGAGATTGGGGATTATTTTTAAGAAGTCCTAATCTTTAGACGAAAAAGAAGACTTTGAGCTAGCAATTTACCTTAGTGGTACCCAAGAGGGAGAGGCGAGTTCGTGAACGGCCACACGCACAGTCACAGATCTGATCTTCGAAGACTCCCAAGACGAGGTGAATGTTTTGAACGCCTCTCCGAGCTGTCGAGGTCGTCACTGGAGAAACGGGAAGTCGATGTAGACTGCATGAAGTTTTGGAAGTCTATCCTCTATATCTTCCTTGCCCTTCTCAACGTGGACTTGCGGTAAGCTTACCCTTTCGGTCATAGATCGAGAATCATAAACTCAGGGCTTTTGTTGTAAGAAAGAACCAGAAGAAATGGAGAGAGCAGATCGAAAATAAAGATGACAAATCAGAAGAATTGGAAGGGAAACTAGGTTTATCTTTGAGACAGATGATGGTGGTTGAGGCTTGACATGGTAGAGAGAATTTCATAGCCATCAAGAAAACCCCAAATCAACACCACCTCCAGCACGAGAGTTTTTGGCCGAAGTGTCCATAATTTTAAATCAAATTGGAGGAATACCCATCTTTCCAAACGTATTGTAAAAATAGGCCATCGCGCCCTTTCAAAAGGCGTTATACCGGTTAGGTTGCCACGTAGGATAGCTCCTTTTGAAAAGGAGCTATGGCTATCGCGCCCTTTCAAAAGGCGCTATAGGATCAAAACCCAGACTTAGATCGAACCCTCCCCTTTTCTCCTCCTATCTGCTCTTTCCCTTTCTGTCGATCTCTCCACGTCGATCGCGACCTTTGAACCTACGCGATCTCCTCCAACCACCTCCGTCGTCCTCTCCAGCCACCTCCTCCGTTGTGCTCTCTCCGGCCCTCCACCTCCGTCGTGCTCTCTCCGGCCCTCCGTTGTCACTCACACTCACAGTAAGTCTCTCTCTCTCTCTCCATCTTTCCTTGTCTCATGTATGTGTGTGTATATGTATGTGTATATATATACTAGGGTTTGGCTCGAAAATCGGCATTCAAGAAATCGTCATGGCTCAAAACACACTTTTTAAAGACATGATGGAATATATCAAGAGTATTGAATCTAAAATTCCTATAGTTCAAAACCTTGAATGCTAAAATTCATTGAGTTCTGAATGCCGATTTTCTACAATTTTTATGCAGTTAATTAGGGATTGTACAGCCATGTTATTCCTAATAGTTTACTTTAGGGGTTAATAACATACGTTTAGAGTTATACCGTTTATTGCAGAGGAAATCCCTTAATTGGATATCCAGCGTGGTGTGAATTCGGCGAGAAGGAGGAGGGTTTTGTTGTTTTGAGAGCATCTTTGAGCACGTAAGATACATAAAATATTGTTGTTGGCGGCGGGGTGGGAAATAGACATCGATAACATGGACCTCCATTGTAGTTCTAAACCGTAAGATACAGAATATTTAGGATGCAGTTATACCAAAACTTAGAACAACATATGAAGGGGTTAATTATGTTATGAATCCCCAAAACCTATACATAGACTTTCACATGCTCGTATGAGAACATGTGAAAAACTGCTGGCACTTCATAAGTTGCAAACAACCGCAATAATTTTTTTAGGTTTTGCCGTATTGCCGTATCCATATTCTGTATCCGTATCTGTGCTTCATAGCCCTTTTCAAACAGATGAGAGAAAACCCACCAAATACTCTCCCTAAACTTCAAGCCATCGTCTTGTAATCATTCTTAAAATCAATCCACGAACCTGTTCTCGCCACAACCTTATCCAACTTCCCACATATCTCGTCACAATGCTCCTACACTCATTGTAATTTCCAATCCCCATCTTCAACACATCATCTCGCGTCTTTATCCCCAATTTCGTATCGAGCTCCAATAGTGCGACATTGCGTTTGCACCTTGTCTCTCTTATGTTTTCGGAAAATGCTTTTATGATGTGTGTTTGAACAAAGATGTGTCCAAAGCCACTCAATGTGTGTAAGTCCTAGATGCATCGTATGGAACCCACATGTTCTATACTTATGTTTTAATTTTTTTTATATGTAATACTTATGTTTAGGTGGGATGATCATTTTCACTCATCGGATTTGGCAACCCATGTTCTTGGATATTATAGAAATTATTTTGACATACAAAGGGCGGATGAGGTATGTGTTTCATAAAAATTATTATTTGAATAGCCAATCAACTAATCTTTGTATAATAATATTGATTTGGTCATACTGTTTGTATTTCATTTGTGTAGGTGATTTGGAGACCGTATAGTGAGGAGTTGATTGCTAGTGTTTCATAAAAATTTCCGTGTCACGATACAACTTTTCATGGAAGCGCTTCACAACTACATGACGAACTCATACAAGAAGAGCATGAGGGTTCGGACGAGGAAAGAGACGAGGGATCAGAGAGTTCGTTGGAGGATGTCGATGCGGCCTTAGAGGCCGACGGCTTGGAGGATGACTACATCGATGGACAAGGAAACACAATTCTGGCACACAAGCCGCCATGCCCCATGTACACGCAAGACACATGGTCAAACATTATCGACCCCAGTCCACCAATGCCGACCCGAAGTCATCTGGGATGGGACGGGAGATCGGAATTTTTTGAGGGACAGGTGATTTTTTAACAACTCATTTTGTTTGAGTCATAATCAATTTGTAAAAGCCGTGCACATTCATTCTGATAAGTTTTTTTCCCGCAGTTATTCTCTTCAAAGGATGAGTTGCAATGTGCTATGAAAAAATTCTGCATTGCAAGGAACTACGTCGTCAAGACAGATAAATCTTCACCCAATCTATTGTCTTACAAATGCAATAACAAGACGCCCTGCGAATGGCGACTTCGAGCATCTACGAAGGCTAATTCAGACATGTGGAAAGTCACGAAATATACAGGGCCCCACTCATGCTTGGCTGTGAATGTTACCCAAGATCACACAATGCTTGATGCTCGTTACATGGCAAATGAGATGACCGAAATTATCGGATCAAACTTCAGTACGAAGATCAAAACGCTGCAGTTATTCATTAAAAAGTTAACAGAGGGATACATGCCATCGTATTCAAAGACGTGGGCAGCTAAGCAGTTGGTTATATCGCGTCAGCACGGGGATTGGGACCTGTCTCACGCAACACTCCCAGTATTCCTACAAGTCCTCGAACAAGCCAATCCGGGTACGCGCTCACTGTTGTTATACAAGGATTCAGGGCTACCAGGATGTGCCACATTTGACAGACTATTCTGGGCATTCGCACCGGCAATTGAAGGGTTCAAGCATTCTCGGCCAGTAATTTCTGTTGATGGAACCTTCCTCACGGGAAGGTATAAAGGGACGTTACTTGTTGCAGTCACTCAAGACGCTGAGAACCAAATAATGCCGATTGCATTTGCCATAGTCGAAAAGGAGGATAGGGACAATTGGGGATGGTTCCTCACTTGCATCAGACACTTCGTAACAAAACGACAAGGCTTGTGTCTCATTTCAGACAGGCACTCCGGCCTCATGTCATGGCTGGACGATGATTCAGCATATGATTGGAGGCCCCCACATGCTTACCATCGTTATTGTCTCCGTCACTTGGGATCAAACTATCATCGTCGCTTTGGGAAATTAGTGGGAAAAGAAGTCAAAGTCTGCGCAATGGAATGTCAAAAAAAAAGTTCAAGGCCAAACTAACCCGATTGAAAAGGTTCGCCAATGAACTTATCTATCAAGAACTTAACCTGCTCAACAAAAAACAATGGACGTTTGCATACGATGGAGGTAGGCGGTACGGTAGCGAAACTACCAATTGCTCTGAGAGCTTCAATGGGGTCGTAAAGGAAGCTAGACACCTCCCGATCATGGCAACTGTTATGTTTACCTTCTACAAGTGTGTAGAGTACTTTGACGATAGGCTGGTGCAGTCAATGGATACAAAAGCCAAAGGGAATCATTTCAGCTTATATGCAAAGAAAAAGTACGATCATTGGAGGGAAAACGCAGTGGGACACAATGTCATTGTGTTCAACCGGGCCGCGGGCTTGTTCGAGGTACATACGCCAATCAATCGAACAAGCCCATACAAAGGAAATAACAAACACACAGTTGACTTGACTAACAAGACGTGCACTTGCAACAAGATTCAGTTGTGGAAAATACCCTGTTCGCACGTTATTGCGGTTTGCAACAAAATGCATATTGACCCTCTTGATTACTTCGGCAAATATTGGACGGTCGACACAACAATTGCCATGTATGGATCTCTCTCATTCAAGCCACTGCCTGACCAAGCCTACTGGCCGTCGTACGATGGGCCAAGGATTCTTCTAGACAAAGAACGTCTCCGAGGCCGAGGCCGCCCGAAAGTGAATCGAATCCGAAATGAGATGGATGATTTGATTGAGCACCAACCGCCACAGACGTGCTCAAAGTGTGGTCAACAAGGTCACAACAAGAGAAGATGCGGAAAATGAAAACCATTGTCATCTTAATCACATAATTCAAATTACATGTCATGTGAAATGATATTTTTATCTGAAAAGTTTGTACTCAAGAAGTCTTTTATGTTAATCAATGTACTCGTGAACTCTTTTATATCCAATCTTTTCCAAGTTCATAGTAATTCTAATTTTTTTGAACACAAATTGTCAGAATTTTTAATATTTTTGTGTCCAATCTTTTAATATCTTTGAAAATATGATATTACAAATTCTCACAATCTGTGTAAACAAAATTGGGATTACTACTCGGAATGCAATGCAGTTCATCCAATGAGACATTGAGAATACTACTCGGAATTATCAGGCTGCAACATAATCAAACCCGAATGGAGAAAAAATTGTATCGAATCATACCAGTCTCTATTGGGGGTTCTTAAACTAAGAGAAAGAAGGAGAATAATAATGGAAGGATTCCCTTATTCCAAGACAACGAAAAGTGAAAACATATGGTTTTGGAACACCGTAGCTTTTTTTGTAGACCAGACCGACCACACTAAAAGTACCCAAGAAGACGGAAAATTGATCCACACACAAACGAATAAGATCTGAAGCCATACAGAGCAATGACATGAATTATAGCTCCTTTCCAAAAGGAGCTATCCTACGTGGCAACTCTATAGCGTCTTTTCAAAAGGCGCGATGTCTATAGCGCCTTTTCAAAGGGCGCGATAGCTATAGCTCCTTTTGAAAAGGAGCTATCCTACGTGGCAACCAAACCGGGGCCACATGGCACCTAACCGGTATAACGCCTTTTGAAAGGGCGCGATGGACTATTTTTACAAAACGTTTGAAAAGATGGGTTTTCCTCCAATTTGATTTAAAATTATGGACACTTCGGCCAAAATCTCCCAGCACGACGGCTTCCCCTGATTCTCGGAAACCCCAACGCGTCCGCCGGGAAGTTCAAACACAGATGCAGAAAATTTTGAGAGAGAGAGAGAGAGAGAGAGAGAGAAACATACCAGTATAGAGAGAGCCGGCCAGAGAGAGGCAAGCTAGGGTTGGATCTGGAGTCGGCGCTATGTGAAGAACTGGAGGAGATATTTTCACCACTTTTAGACCTAAAACGTCTTTCAAATTTTAAGGGGAAAGAATTGGGGGAAAATGAAGCGGTTATTTTCTTTCTCCGGGATGCAAGTCAAAAAGGGACTATAAACGGGAGTTTAACACGCCGGGATGCTTGTCCCGGGAATGCCAATATTTGTTGTAGTCTGTGAGGAACGGCTTTAGAATCAGTTAACCACTTGTTTTTGGACTGTCCCTTTGCTAAGAGGTTATGGAGGTGTTACAGGTGGGTTTTAGATTTTGAGGCTGGAACTCCTTTATCATTTGTGGAGTGGTTTTTAAGGTGGATTAAGGAGGCGCTGGACACTAGAGCTGTGTGGGGAATCTCTGTGTGGAAAATATGGCCTGGCTCGAAATAGGGCTTTCTTTGACAATGTTAGTCCTTTCGTTGATGTGTCTTGCAAATGTTGACAAGTCTCTTTCTATGATGCATAAGCTAATTGGTAGCGGACTATGCATGGAGATCTAGGGTATCTCAAGAAGGGCACATGCATGGAGATCTAGGGTATCTGAAGAAGGGTGCAAGGCTTTTCAATGTACACGCAAGGGCTTGGTGACTTTTGGTGCCCAACTGGATGAGTGTCAAACTATTAAGGTGGTGGTGGACGGGGCATGGGTCAGAGATGAGACAAGGCGTTGCAGCCTGGTGCGTAACATAAGTAATTTGCAAGATGGTACAGAGAGATGCTCAAATCTTGCCTGGAGCTATCTTTGTAATGGTGTGGATGAGGTGTTATGGTTATGTTTTTGGTTCTCCAAAAAAAAAAAAAAGCAACAGGAATCACCAAGAAACTTTTCCCCCACAACTAAGCTCACTCTCTCCAATACACTAATGTCCAGAAAACGTGGTTTTGGCTGTTATCCTATTACACAATTTACCATGTCAAGAATGCATCTACAACTCCATTCCGTAAGCCATAATTCCTCTACCATCAGTGTATAAGAACATTAGTACAACTCCATTATAGATTCTCTCAATAGCTTTAGGTTGGATTTGGACCCTGGAATGGAAGGGAATCACGGAAGGAAAAGAAAAAAAAAACCGGAAACCCTGAATTTGGGAGGGAA
This sequence comes from Rhododendron griersonianum, assembly GCA_018127125.1. Taxonomy (NCBI): domain Eukaryota; kingdom Viridiplantae; phylum Streptophyta; class Magnoliopsida; order Ericales; family Ericaceae; genus Rhododendron; species Rhododendron griersonianum. The sequence continues at coordinate 27,245,483 of CM030792.1, read as the reverse complement.
ACAAGCACACAAATAAAAAGCCAATCCAAGATACACATCCAAACACAGCTTTAACATAGATCCAAGATCCAGAAATCCACACACCGACACATTTTGCATTATTGTGAATCATCATCGGACACAAGGTAATTCAAATGTTTTCCGAGCTACAGTCAAATAGATCTCCCCCTAACATTTCGCTCCAATCTAGGAAAGGTAAACCACGTTGTACAAGAAGCAAATTTCTTAGATTTATACAACATGACTGCTTTGGTTCACCTTTGCGTCAGTAGTCCCAGAAGCACCCACTCTATTGTTGTCAATAAATATCTCTATATGTACAACAACAAAATCATTAGGATACTTACTATGAGCAGTCTGTGTATGTCTGTCCAAGAATTGTGCATCGGATCAAATGACAGAAAGCTTTTGCCATTCTCTCAAATATAGTGGCAATCTCTTCTAATTCTAGTGATGGAATGGGGTGGCTGAGATAACCATTTACGAAGGTCAGGCAAAAACACTCAGTAGTCACTGATATTGGCAAAACTTGTGTTGTTTCTTTCCTTTCTCATTCACCCAGGGAAATGACAACAAAAACATCATCAAGGGACCATTTTCTAGGTTCTGCTTTGTTCTCAGGGTTAATTATGGCACATTCTGCACTTGGAAGTCGATAACCTATCACGATTTCCTGTCTTTGGCGACCCCTTATCATAACATCATAAAAGCAGAGCTCTTCCTGGTCATATAAATAGAATTCTGCTGGTTTTATGCACATTTCATTTCCCTGTGAAACATTAAGAACTAAAAAGTCAAGTACACGAATTCAGTGGTAGTGCACTAGTGCTCTGTTGAAGATTGCAGATGAGAGAATGAGAGCATGATTTGTGTTGGAATAGGCTGCATCTGCTATGCAATTGCCAGCAGATAATTGCATAGCAGATGGGAACCGTTATGATACATTTTGGGATTCTATATTCAAGTATATATTCATTATTGGTTGCATGATCCGTTCATCTGATAGTTTACTATACGCTCACACTTTTGTATAGCAAGACATATTTCCAATCAAAATGTATTCCGCACCCCAAATAAATAATGCGTTGGGTTTTTTTATAAGGGAAGAAGAGATTAGGAAATAGGAAACTATAATTCCAGGTTTGTTTGGTTAAGCAAGGAGGAAGAAGGAATTCTTACATTGTGGATTTTTTATGCGGTATTCTACCCTCAAAGGAAATATCAAGAAGCTTGTTTGAATGGTATTATGAAAAGCTAATATTTTTTCCTCCTTTTTGTCCACTTCCTTTCATAAAGGAAAAGGTTCCCCAGAAGGAAACTACCCCTTGTGGTCCTTTTCCTTTCCTCTTCCTAGCAAAAAAAAAAGAGGAACGTTCAGAATCGTGCCCCCCACCTCTCCACCGCTTATCCCTCCTAACAAAGCAAAGCATCATGGCCAACATGAACATGGTGAGTAATTTGCATGCTTGTGAATTGTTAATTTGCAACAGATACTGAATACTGCTGACTCATTGTCTCATTGAAATTTTTGTAACTTCGTAATCAGCTGCAACAACTCCGTCCTGGAAAGTTAGATGGAACAAGAAAATGTCATCCTTGTCGTGGTTTGGAATGTGGGTCATTATTTTAGATAAACAAGAAGAGAGGGTAAGTGGTAGAAGAAAGGCCTGAAAAGGTGAGATGCCTGTTACTAGAATGAATTATATGCTCAATCTTAGGAAAATATGGAACATATGGGAGGGGTATGAAACTGTACCTCTTCTGCAAAGAGTTCCTCAAGTACACGATTTATTTGTTTGTCTTCGGCTACCATCGCAAGCGCCATACTGACCAGCTCATTCGATAGCACATAATCACTAATTCTGGAGACCGAGACAAGGTTTCTAGTCCTAGAATCCAGAATCTCACTTATAATTATGGATTTGTCTGAAGCTTGCTGCATTTCACGGATCCAAGAGCTATGGCAGAACCCAGAATGCCGCAGAGGAATAGACTTAGTATCTCTGTAAGGGAGACGCTTTGACTGCAATCAATTTTATACAAGCAACTTTAATCAGCTCTAAAATGCATTAAATGCAAACAGCCCAGAAGAAAAAAAAAATTGAAATGGATAGTCAATTATTTTCGACAGATAAGCAAATTATTTTCGACAGATAAGCAAACTAATAATGACCCTACAAAGAATATGGAGTAATAATGTTCGGTATAGAAGGCCTGGGCAAAGAGTAGCAGTAGTAACTACCTGAATGTCTCGAATGAGGAGGAGGGTTGCAAGCGACCGTGAGTCAGAATGTACAACAGAGTCTTCAACGGACTCATCTGCAAGAATTAATATCTGTCTTCTTGAAGTTAGTTAGTTAGTTAGTAGTGTGCGTGTTGGTTTTTCTACCAGATATGCATGAAGCCATATGGGAGGGGTATTTCCGTGCAAGTTCTCGCTCACACTAACAAACAGGTGTAAAAGAATAGCTCTCTCTCTCAACCCTTCAAAACCACCATGTCTACCACTAAGCTCATATTGGGAATAGTGGTGAAGTGTGATGGACAGTGGTGTAGGATAGCAGTGGATTGTTGGTGTTTGTACTTTTTGATGGAACGTAAACACATTACTTCCATTCCAAGAAAAAGCTCATATTGGGGGTTTTTTTTCCCAAAGGACAATAGTGGTGAAGTGTGATGGACATTGCTGTAGGATAGCAATGGATTGTTGGTGTTAGTACTTTTTGATGGAACGTAAACACATTACTTCCATTCCAAGCGTCTGGCTTGAAATGTCAGTTTGCTTTCAAAGGGTAGGAGAGGAGGAGACTGAACTTACAGAATCAAATGTTTCCAATGGGAGACTCTCCAAATGCCGTCTAATTACCGCATTCCCTTCACGATGAACTAGTTTTATGTTCACTAGTCCTGAAATATCAAGTCCACCATCAGTCAACTTCCTTTCCCGTTCTTTTTCTGGAACCTCGTTAAACATCCACAATTCTGAACCTTCAGCCAAGAACGCCTCTAACACCTGAGATGAAAAAAAATAGAGAAACAAAATTAGAATTGAATTAGCTGTTGGTTCTCCCATCTGTCAAGAAAACGCATGCATGATTATGTTGTTTACCTATCTTTTTAATTTAGCTCTTCGAAAACAAAATATCATTCCAATTGTATATCCCACTATTTCATGTAGTTTTGCCAAGAAGATCTTGTTTTTTGTTTTTGACAAGAAAGAAGATCTTGTTCAAAAAGATCTTGTTTTTTGTTTTTGACAAGAAAGAAGATCTTGTTCAAAAACAGGACTTATTCCTCCACCAGCTTTAAATATCCTATTCTTCTACAATATGGAAACAAGATAAAAGGTACGAGGTAAAAGCAAGCCTGTAAGAACTACTATGGTTCAAGACCATTTGGTTAGCCATAGATACTAACAACGATATGGAAACAAATCAAACAATATTGCGATAAAAAGAGCATCTGAGACATCTTTTTAAGGCCAGTTAGAGATTTTGCTTTCATAATGTACAGTGTTTTCTGGATACATTGCATAAGGCAACATCTGCTGATTCAGCTCATACTACAGTCACAAGTTTGTAACTGAAAGTTGTTAGAAGTGTTTATTAGAGAGAGTGGGTTTTGTCCCACATTGCTTATCTTATATTTGTGTAACTCTCCAGACTTATATAAATATAAGTTATATGTGCAAGGGTTTAGTAACACCCTATACACTTTTTCCTCCTTTCTCTCTCATCGATTACTGTTCACCATCATTACTGTTCATCACGAACTGTTCATCACTTTTACTGTTCATCGTCTGTTTGGTACCGTTCCGCCACTCTAATGCACTGATTGTTCTGGTAATTTTGGATTTTTTGGTCGATCTACAGTTTACTTGGATTTGGATTTTAGTTCTTTGTATGTGGTAATAATCTACAGTTTATCATCTCCAATAGATGGTAGTTTGGGTATGTTGAAGTCTGATTTCGATTGTTGGATTGTGTTGAGATTATTTGGTCTATGTTGGCATATGAGCTCTTGGTTGTTGCTCGATATTGGGATTATATTGTTCGGTGGCTACTTTGTTTTTGTTGCAGTAGTTGGATGCATGCGTTGTCGTGCCCTTGGTTGTTAGCCGATCAATTAGTTACTTATTTCTTGTTTATTGGCCGTTTTGTTGGTGGAGTATTTGGTTGGTTGATCTATGGGTAGTTGACTAGTTGCCTCTCGTTGTATGGTGATATGTTTGCAATAAAATCTGGTTTTGATTCTACTTTCGTTGTTTCTGGTGATTTTGGTTCTTCATTTAGCTGTGGCCTTGGTCGCAGCCGTGATTATGGGTACAGTGGTCGTTTTGACCGTGTTTTTGGTGGTCATGATTCTGGTCATTGTGGGTTTTGTCGTACAGGTCGCATGTCAGGGAAAGGTGGCTATAGTCGAGGTCGTGGTTCTAGACTCTGTACTTATTGTGGGGGAACTAATCATACGGTGGAGCATTGCTATGACCTACATGGTTTTCCTCAGGCTCATCGGGTTACTTCTTTCGAGGATATTAGGCAAGTTGCACGCTCCACTGCTATGGTGACTATTTCTGTGGGGGAGTACCAACGCCTTGTGTCACTTCAGACAAGTTCCTCCATTGCTATGCTATCTCAGACAGGTTCTTCTAGTGCTTGTATTACATCTTCTCACTTTTCTGTTCCTTGGGTTATTGATTCTGGTGCATCTGATCATATGACTGGTACTTCTACTATTCTTTCTGGCCATCAGTCTATTGATAAACCATCTCGTGTTACCTTAGCCGATGGTTCTACCACTGATATTACTGGTTTGGGTTTGGTTTATGATACCTTTTCTTTAACTTTGGATTCCGTATTGCACGTTCCTCGTTTTCCATTAAATCTTATGTCTGTTAGTAAACTTACTAAATCTTTAAATTGTTCTGTCACATTTCTTCCTGATGGTTATGTGTTTCAGAATCTCAAGACGGGGCGAAAAATTGGTGGTGGTACTGAGCGTGGTGGTTTGTATTACTTTACCAATAATGTTCACCCTAGCTCTGTTGCTCTTCAGTCTTCCGTGTCACCCTATCAACATCATTGTCGACTTGGTCATCCATCCCTTCAGAATCTTAAACGGCTGGTACCTTCATGTAGCCGTGTTGATGCTTTGCCCTGTGAAGTCTGTTAGTTTAGTAAACATCACAGAGTGTCTTTTTATCCTAGGGTTGAGAGTCGCGTATCCCGTCGTTTTCACTTAGTTCATTATGATATTTGGGGTCCAATGCGTGTTCCAAATATTTTTGGCTTTCAGTATTATGTTATTTTTGTGGATGATTATTCTCGTGTTACGTATCTTTATCTCATGAAAGAGCGGTCAGAGTTGTCTTCTGTCTTTAAGTCATTTTATATGGAAATCAAAACTTAGTTTGATACTTGCATTCATATATTTCGTTCTGATAATGCAGGTGAATATTTTCATAATTCTCTTTCTAAGTTTTTTGATGACCATGGTACAATTCACCAATCTTCTTGCGCTCGAACTCCACAACAAAATGGAGTTGCCGAACGCAAGATTAGGCATTTATCAGAGGTTATGCGTGCTCTATTATTTCAAATGCAAGTTCCTAAGTCTTATTGGAGTTATGCTGTTCTTACAGCATATTACTTGATCAATCGTATGCCATCTAGCGTTATAGGTGGTCAGATACCCCATACAGTTTTATTTTCTGGTCGCCCTCTCCACTCATTACTCCTACGAGTGTTCGGGTGCACCTGTTATGTTCATGCTCTGGATCCTGACCGAGACAAACTTGATCCACGGTCAATTCGGTGTATTTTTCTGGGGTACTCGCGCACTCAGAAAGGGTATAAGTGTTACTCACCATCTCTTCGTCGTCATTTTGTTTGTGCTGATGTCACATTTAATGAGTCATTGCCCTTTTACTCGGGTCACAGTACTCCAGTTGATCTTCCTGAATCTGAGTCTGTGTTTCCTATTTGTGTACCATCTGGTCCTCCCTTGCAGGTTTATGTTCGTCGGCAAAACGTATTAACAGCCCCACAAGTACCAGCCACCACGCCTCCTCCGTCCCAAGATTCGGTTGCACTTTCACCTCCACCCCCACCTCCACCTCTACCTCCGCCATCACCCGGTCTTCCTATCGCTCTTCGCAAAGGTATTCGGTCTTGCACATCTCATCCTATTGCTCGGTTTGTTTCCTATGATCACCTGTCTCCGTCCCTTCGTGCTTTTACTACTTCTGTTTCGTCCATTTTTGTTCCTAACACTGTTCAGGAGGCTTTATCTGTTTCTGAGTGGCGGACAGCTATGGAGGCTGAGATGTCTACTCTTCATGACAATGGCACTTGGGAGTTGGTTTCTCTTCCGCCAGGAAAGTCTACCGTCGGATGTCGGTGGGTATTTACCGTCAAGTATAATCCGGATGGCACAGTAGAACGGTACAGAGCCCGTCTTGTGGCCAAAGGCTATACCCAGACTTATGGCGTTGATTATGCTGAGACTTTCTCCCCGGTGGCCAAGATTAATTCTGTTCGCATTCTTATTTCTATGGCTGCCAATCTTGATTGGCCCTTGTTTCAGTTGGATGTCAAGAATGCATTTCTACACGGTGACCTGCTCGAGGAGGTGTATATGGAGCAACCTCCTGGGTTTGTTGCTCAGGGGGAGCGTTCTTAGGTGTGTCGCCTTCGCAAAGCCCTTTATGGTCTTAAGCAGTCCCCTCGAGCTTGATTTGGCAAGTTTAGTGATGCTGTGTTGAAATTTGGTATGCGTCGCTCTCATTCTGATCATTCTGTCTTCTCTATTCAGTCAGATCGGGGAAGAGTAGTGTTGATTGTGTATGTGGATGATATCATTATTACTGGGGATGATCAGAAAGGTATTGATGAGCTGAAACAGTTCTTCCAGCGTCAGTTTCACACCAAAGATTTGGGTAAGCTACGATAATTCTTGGGTATTGAGGTAGCAAGATCCAAGGAAGGGATCAGTCTATCTCAAAGAAAGTATACGCTAGATATTCTAGAGGAGACTGGTTTATTGGGAGCAAAGCCTGCGGAGAAACCTATGGATCCAAACGTCAAATTGTGTGTTGATCAGGGGGAGATATTTCCCCATCCAGACCGTTATCGTTGCTTGGTAGGCAAACTGAATTATCTCACCAATACACGGCCTGATATCTCATTTGCTGTCAGTATGGTAAGTCAGTTCATGTCAGCCCCTCGTTCTCCACATTGGGAAGCTTGTCTTTGTATTGTTAAGTATCTTAAGGCTCATCCTGGACGTGGCCTATTTTATCGTTCAAATGGTCATTTGCGTGTTGAAGCCTTTACCGACGCTGATTGGGCAGGATCACCATCTGATAGACGGTCCACAACTGGGTACTGTACTTTTGTTGGTGGAAATTTAGTTACCTGGAAGAGCAAGAAACAAACTGTGGTTGCTCGATCTAGTGCTAAAGTAGAGTATCGTGCCATGGCTCATACTACATGCGAGGTTGTATGGTTGAGAGCTTTGCTCGAGGAGTTGGGATTTGGCATACAGTTACCTATTCCTATGTATTGTGATAATCAGGCAGCAATACATATCGCTTCGAATCCGGTATTTCATGAGAGAACCAAACATATTGAGGTAGATTGTCATATCGTTCGAGAGAAGGTGGTGTGTTGGCTACCCCTTTCGTGTCTACAGGAGCTCAGTTTGCAGATATTTTCACTAAACCACTGTTTAAACCTCGTTTAGAATTTTGGGGAAATTACAGTAAGCCCCCTCCAACTATACCTCGGTAACGAGTTGCCCCCTTCATCGTTTAACTCGGACACTTAACCCCCTTCATCTTTTATCGCGTGACACTTAAGCACCACCCGTTAGTGAGCTGTTACACTTAGGCCCCGTTCGGCTAAATAAGCCAACTGGCTTATTTTTTTGTCCTTATTCAAATTTTTTTCGTATTTGTTAGTTATTGATCAATTTTTTGGGGATTATTGCATCGTCATGACGAGGAATCTAGAAAGTAAAAAATTACGATCGAAACCTAATTTTTTGAATAAAGACAAAAATAAGCCAATTTTTTCGTCTTTATTAAAAAAAATTAGATTTCGATCATAATTTTATACTTTTAGATTCCTCTCGTCATGACGATACAATAATCCCCAAAAAATTGACGAAAAACTACAAATAAGAAAAAAATTTGAATAAAGACAAAAAAAAAGCTAGTTGGCTCATTTAGCCGAACGGGACCTTAATACATACAACGGTACACTCTCTTTCTTTCTCTCTCTCTCTCTCTCTGTGATGGAAGGTAGCACTGAAGGACCCAGTGCTACCTTCCGACGGATTTCAGAAGCATCACCACCACCACCACTTGTTTTAGTACTCCGTGCAACTAAAAAATGCGCTAAATGCATAATTCGTTTTGGTAAAACTATTGTATTGCTATATCAGTTTTTAAAACAGTGTTTGCAAAAGACTGATTTCGTTTTTAAGATATTCGTGATCGTTTTGTCGAAAAACTATTCCAATTCGACAGCGTGCCTGTTTGAACTCCAGATGATACTCGAGCAATGGAAGATGTCGGATCACTTCGTTCTGCCTGTGTTTAATGAGGTGGATCCGTCGGAAGTTAAGAAGCAAGCTAAACATCTGCATTTCAAAAAATTAGGTTTCGATCGTAATTTTTTACTTTTTAGATTCCTCTTGTCATGACGATGCAATAATCTCCAAAAAATTGATCAATAACTAACAAATACGAACAAAATTTGAATAAGGACAAAAAAAAAAAGCCAGTTGGTTTATTAAGCCGAACGGGGCCTAAGTGTAACAGCTCACTAACGGGTGGTGCTTAAGTGTCACGCGATAAAAGATGAAGGGGGTTAAGCGTCCGAGTTAAACGATGGAGGGGGCTTACTGTAATTTCCCCATCATCTTATTCAGGGTTGAAAGAGGGTAAATTGGTAATTTCAGCAATTCTGTTAACGACATCTACCATTTTGTGCGAGATAAAAGATGAAGGGGGCTAAGTGTCCGAGTTAAACGATGAAGGGGGCAACTCGTTACCGAGGTATAGTTGGAGGGGGCTTACTGTAATTTCCCCTAGAATTTTTATGTAACAAGCTGGGATTTTGTGATATCTATTCTTCAGCTTGAGGGGGAGTGTTAGAAGTGTTTATTAGAGAGAGTGGGTTTTGTCCCACATTGCTTATCTTCTAGTTGTGTAACTCTCCAGACTTATATAAATATAAGTTATATGTGTAAGGGTTTAGTAACACCCTATACACTTTTTCCTTCTTTCTCTCTCAACAAAAGTATGAATTCCTCTTATACAAACGTTTTTCATACAAGGATCATAAGTTTTTGAAACTAGTTTTGCACTATTTCACTATTCTCTAAAGTAGAATTGCATGAGATGTAACTAACTAGTGTTAGCACAAATCATTTTCTTGAAAGAGCTAATTTGAATTTCAGAAGAGATTTTAAGAGTTCAAAGAGTTGATCCGAACTAAAAACAAGCAGTGAACCTCTAAAATCATTTGTTTAGGGGCTAAATGGCGGCTAATCCAATGGAAGAGCCAAACAAGAATCTTTCGGTTGCCATGTGCTCATTGTGTAGCTCATTTGTGTCTCTGTCAGGGGCGGCTTCAGGAGTTCAACTGTTACAAAATCGTAAAGAAAGTTTTTGTATACAAAGCTCTACATAACATTAACATATATATTATGGTTGAAAATTATTGGCCTAATTAATTTTGTTTTGTTACACTGTATTACTGTAATATCTACTTAATCACAAATTTAAGTCAATTTTCATATACTTTAGCTACGTAAGAATAATCCAGAACCAACAATATTAAAGAAAATAATTAAACTATATGTTACAAAAAAAAAAAATTTTAGTTCATTTTTTGAACCAAGGGGCTTCGCTTGAACCCCTTTGGATATGGTGGAGCCGCCCCTGGTCTTTGAGTCTTCTGTTGATAGATATATAGACCATGTATTCCAAGAGTGATTTAATTCTGGCCCAAAGAAATAGATCGTATTTGAGCGAATTACCATAATCATATCATCAATGTCACGTCGCCAGCCACAGAAAAGTATCTTCTCTGGATATTTTGGAGGATCATGTATCCTAGGAAAAACACCTTTGCAAACCTGCAATAATGCGCAGCTTAGATGGTCTATGAAACTGCAGTTTAGATATTCAGTGCAGTGCAATGAAAGCATCATTCCTACGAGATATTTGGTTTGATTGGAGAAAACATCCATGCTACAATAGAAAGTGATAAAAGCAAATGCAGCGTCATGAAAACAACTTCCGATGTAGATCATTGGAGTAGATGTTACCCAGGCTCTGGTGTGAGTATCAGGTGGGGTGTATATCTAGGGGTCGGACAATCAAAATCTTAAAGTGGAGGATACATAGATACGGATCCAGATTTGGATACCGACTCGGGGATGTGGCTAAGTAATGACTTTGTAACGTATATTATACATATCAATGAGTGAAAAAAGATGGCCTGATAATCTTTTTCATGCCAACTATATGGACCAAAGACAAATATCTGGACACAAACTATTTATTAAAATATGGAGCACAAAAGCCAATAGTGAAGCCCACTTGTTAGAGACAAAGGGAAGCGATTGTGCGTAACAGTGTATGCCCAATGATGTGGCCTTATTTATAACTATGCAGTAGAGCAACCCATATACCACAGCTGTAAATGGAATAGAAGAAAATACAGAAATGACGGCGGCGGTTGGTGTATCTGTGTCTCTCACTCCTCTCAGCATCTCCTCTTCTCAACGAGGCTGGTGGTTCGCTGATTAGCATAGCTTCTTCTCCTTCATAAAATTCGGAAAAGAACTCAGAAATTCAAATTTCTGAGTCCGCTCTAAAACAGCCACAGCCACCTCCAATCCATATCCCGCACCTGCACCCATGCCATGTATTGTCGACACAGCTACTTTGACGAATTTGAGGATCCATGTAACATAGGTTGGTTTCAACTTTTGTCTTTTCATCCTCCCTAACTAACATACTCCGATTTAAAACAGTCCCTTGTAAATGGCGCACCAACATAACAAGTATAGGTGTTGGTCTCCAATCTCCCTTGCTCAACAATAAATTGCATTATGTCACCTACTGGGTCAGTGGCTCTACTTAAAATCGACAATGTTCACTTGTTCTAAGAGAACAATGAAAACAACTTCCCTTTATTTTCGATAATTACTGAAGTATGAGTATATTAAAGGATGATATCATGCTTGCTACAAAACAACAATACTTCTGAATGACCTCCTTTCAGTTAGAAGTAATAATAAAGCAAACTCATCATAAAATGTACAATTCGTGAATCAACGAAACCATCAAATATAAGACAATCTTCTTGTTGAAAAGGTAATGTTAAATTAAAGGAATCTGTGTCAAGGCAAAGTGAATACATAAAACTTTAGATGCAAGCATAGGGTGTCAATCAACTAAAAACAGCACGTATACCCCAGCTGCAAGGTCATCAGAATAATATAATAGAATCCAATCTGCAGCTACATGAAGTAGGAGAAGAAAGCTAACCTCTGGTGTGGGACCAGGTGCATAAGTATCATCATCCTCGGCTATGACAAGGATTTCATCACCTTCCTTTAGAGCATAACTATCATCTGGATTTAGTTTTATCTTCCCACCATCTGTGGCAACCTTAACTCCACAAGGGATTGCATCGGGGAACGAAATGAGTACGTCCTTAAAACAAAGTCCATCCATTTCAGGCCACCTTTTAATGTAAAACTCCGCATTTTCAAACCCCAAAATGTCCTCCCATATCTGCCAAAAATAACAACAATAAAAAAATAAAGATAAACCAGAACAGACAACTCACTTCTGAAGAACTAACAATAGTTTACATCAATAAGAAGGATTTCAATCACTCAGCAAACAATTACAAAAGAAACTACGACTATGTCAGAAGTCATAATGTTTTCAGAGTGCTTGTGCTAAAACTATCTAAAACAAATCTATAGTCTCAAAGGAACTCAATTGCAGAAAGACACCATCACTCAAATAATGAATCAATTGTCCCCAAAGAATCTTCTGACTTCATCTGTCAGCTTCCCTTGTTGAAGAGGGCTGAAAACAGGAGGACCTTGTAGGAGTGAGTTCACTGTTTTAACATGTTCAATTCCGCAAAGATAAAACTTCTATAAACAATAAGGTTACTTCAGCACATTCGATACTAATTCCATATTTCCATCACTGTTAATAAACCATTCACATTCAATCCCATTCCCCTCCCATAACATTGCTTGAGCGAAAATGAATGGCTTCATTGTGTTTAGCAGACCTTTAGATGGTAAGAACTTATCACTACAAATGCAGCAGTCAAGGAAATAGAGTTAATCACCATCATTAGTAATATTAAAATTGCTTCTCTCACCATTTGTTGTGAATGTGATGGATGGCCTTCTCTTCTACGACCCTTAAGTCACCGAACAAATGCCCCTAACTTCCATCTGACAACTTGGTAAAATTAAAATTGCTTTACATTGTTGAATAGCTTGATATGCATTGTTAGGTTCATTTCCTAACAGCTTAAGCTTTTGGGACTACGGTGACTTAACAATGTATCAGAGCTCAGGTTGAGAGAGGTCTTGGTTCAAATCTCTTTGTTTGCATTTATTCCCCGTTTGCATTCCATTTCTCCCTTTCATATTATGTTTTGCTCTGTCTATGAGAATTTGCATCTCCAAGTGCAAGACAAGTTGCACGTGAGGGGGGAATGTTGAATTAGGCCCATTTCCTAATAGCTTAAGCTTTTGAGACTACTGGTAACTTAACATATGCCACTATATACGAACCATTCAATTGTGGCTAATGACAACGGACAGTTGTTACCCTCTTACTTCAGTATTTTCCCCCTGCATATGCAATCATGACAGCATTAATCTTTTACAAACATAAAGTCTGAGAACCAAATTATCATCCTTGTCAGCTTAAAGCCTTTTCTAATGCTCCAAGCAATTACACTAACTTGGATCAGACAGCTCCTTATCAAGAAATGCACAACAAAAAATATCTCATGTGTCAACAGTTTTTGACAACTAGGCACGCCTGTAAATTGAAGCCATCCCAAGGCCATACCAAGAGAAGCCTTTAGAGTTGATGGATAAGAATGAACAAATTAACCAATCAAAAGAGTGGTATTGTAACCGCTGGACCTCCTTAAAATTTCTCATAGTTACACTTACAACATCAAACTTTTCTCATCATTTAAGAATATAAATTGAAGTGTAACAAACATAGCATAGAAACCAAGATTCCCAAAGTGGTGAAAGTGGCGTCCGTAAGGTCTTATGAGTCACGCGGACTTATTGAAAGGGCGAAGAAAGTCAGTAGACTCCATTAAGAAGTTACAATATAGCCATTGTGGAAATCACGACTTTGGTATATATACATATAACTAAAAGGCATTCATCAAACCTGTGCAAGACCAGGCTGTAGAGCACATTGTATCATCAAACGCCCAATCACATCATGTGCAACAACTGTTTCAATTAGTTCTCCTCCAACAAGCTTCACCAGGGGCTCATTGTCAAGATCACTCATTTCAACAACAACATGACCCCTCAAGCCCTCTTTTACTCCTGTTAGGCTAAGCACAACCCTTAGAGCACGAGCATCACTCTAACGACAAAATGCAATAACTGTTAGTATTTTGTTTAACGCAATTGTATAGCATTGGACAAAGGAAATTTAAGCAAATGGAAACGGGAAAACCTGATCTGCATTTTCATCGGATGCTAATACAATGATAGCCCGAGCCTTTGAGACAGAAACCTGGCATTCAACAAGGAGAATCAATACAAATGATCATTAAGACTCAAGTAGCGAACCAGGAGTAGCATGAGAGCATAAAATACACTATGTACTTAGGCTACATTCTTCTAAACTTAACTTATTTCTTCATTTTGTGTGTTTTGTTCGTCTTTTCTAAATTTTTGTTACATTCACGTGATTTTTTTGGGATCAATTATCCATCTCGACGAGAGGAGTCTAAAAAGTACAAAATTATGACCAAAAGCAAAAAAAAATTTCACTAAAGACGAAAAAAGTATCGAACAGCTGTCTTTTGGAGCTCAAGTGCAGTCTTATTTGAATTTTTTCAACATCGGTTCATATTTTTATACTTATTCGATTCGTCTCGTCAAGACGAACGACTAACTCCTAAAATTACGTCGAAAAGCTAAACAAAAAATTATGAAAAATAAAAAATACAGAAATAAGTTCCAAACTTATAAGTTTAAAAGAACGCAGCCTTAAACGCACAAAATCCAGACACCTGACCTTTACACTCCAAAACCCTTCCAAACCACCCTTACCCTGAAACAAACACCCACATGGACGAGAGAGAGAGAGAGAGTGACCTTCTTTAAATCAGCAAGTATAAGAGGACTGCCACTTCTGCATATAACAGAGGTTCCCATGAAGTTAAACTCCAGTTTTGCTATATCTATCTCCATTTCCTCTTTGTCTCGTTCTGCAAGTACGACAACAACACCGCCGCCAATACTTTTATTTGCTATCGCTAGCTGCTTCAAAAGTGAACCCTGCGATCAAACATTGGCACTTACTTCTCTCAGTGGATGCGTACTGTCCGACATTTAAACCTCAATGTTCAAACAGCAAACTCTTCCTTACAACACAAAATAACGCACAGTTGCAAAGAAGTCATCTCAAATGCAGGTCAACAGTCCACTTTTTACTTGCAAAGAGATATAGAAAACTCCAGGAATTAATGTAACCAAAAATACTAACTCCGTGTATGGAATGATTACCATAAAGGTGGAGACAAATGTTGCATTCATCTATATGAATACATGTTAAAATTGTATTCGTCACTGTTCAAATTCGGTTCTAGAGATGATTCAGTTACTCAAATGCACCTGTTCTACAGAGCACCACAATTCAAGTGGTTTTTACAAGTCTGTCAACCAAAAAAAATACATCCTTGATGATGTGTGCTATTACTACTCAATCTTAAGTATGGCAGAACTACTAGAGGAAAAACACCAAATTTATTACTACTCAATCAAATAAGTCCCTGCCTCTCTAACCACTGGAAGATTTCTCACATCACTGTCCTCGTCATCATCGTCTTAGCTTCCTGTTCTACATCACCTTCTTTGCTGCCTATTGAAACATAATCTAGTGCAAATTTTTTCCATGTTGATACTTAGAGCATCTCTAGCCTTCACCCATACTTTTACTCAAATTTGAGTTGAAAAATGAGTAAAAGCTTCATTGATATGAAACACTCCATTGGGCTAATCCAAAGCTAAGCATACATTTAAGTAAATACTTCATTAATGCCATAGTTGTCAATTTGAGAGGGAGAAAATAGCCTTCTAAAATTTGAGTTCCCCCTGATTTGAGTAAAAATTCGAGTAACACTCAATTTGGTTTAAGCTTTTCAGTCGAAAGAGTGGAGTCGGTTGAAGGACCTTTTACTCATATTCTGGATTTGAGGCAATAGTTTAAAGGAATTGTCCCGAACCAAACAGGCCAATATTGTTCATTTAGGTAACAAGATTTCTTAAACCATCCCGAAAGACATATTAAAAATACCATGTGTCTTAACGATATCCATAAGCCAAGGCAGTATCAAGTCATCTCAACAGCCAAAAGACAAATCAAGGCTTTCATAGCTCAAAGAATAACAACAAAAATTAGAAGTGCATCAAGTTCAAAAGTAACCTAGAAAGTTACCAATTTGTCACTCCATCCAAGAATCAGTATGTGGTTACTCTCAATGACTTCACTCTTCCCTTTCCGCAATGAATCTACTCTTTCTGTGATAGCATCTGAAACAAGCCCTAGCATCATGGCAAATATAAGCATGCCTCCTGAAGTAATAGAGACTGATACAATCCTTGGCCTAGTGCCAACAATGTCAGCATGATTTCCTGAGTCAGCCACAAAAGTCCATGACTGCCAAAGAGCTTCAGCAAAGCTACTGTCGCTCACAGCATAGAGTGCCAAGCCACCAAATCCTATAAGTAATATAGTCGCAAAGAGAAGCGCAAGTAGCTTTGCATAAGGATAAACAGAAAAACACACGTCCACCGTGTATGCAACTCTTTTCTTCAAAGGAACCTCCTCCTTATTATCCTTTTTCCTAGTTGACAGTTTCTTTATCCGTGGAACATAACCAAGATATTTGTATGAAGCAAATGGCATGATGAGAAAAAACAAAACAGTATACAGAGCTATAGTTCTACTGTTTGTGATCCGAGAAGAAAAGAATGGACTCTTGCTTTGTGATTCCAAAACTTGAATGCCATCCTTATGAACATCTTTGTTGTTACACCATCGACGGAGGTTAAAATTCTCTTCCTGCAAGCAATTCTCACTTCGATTATAAAAAGATTAAATTAAAACCACCTGTCTGTTAAAGACATTCTCCACAATTAAATCAAGTCAAGAAAGCATAATACTTGAGTTGGTTGCTGATAAATGAAAGAAGGGGCCAACAACTTTGGTTTTTGTGTGCCTCTTACCTTTGGTTTCCCAAAACTCAACAAGATCGAATGTCAAAGCTAAAAAAATCACCAAGATTGGAAGTTCAACACTTTCTCGGTTGCAGTTACTGATAAATTCAACATTCAATGATTTAATATCTGTTGAAATGTTGATAGGTTCCCAACAATCACACAGCAACCGACTTAATTACTATGTGAGCTTAGATATCTAGAAAGATTGGATATAAGTACCTGAAGTTTTGTGACTTTGCTTTGCAAACAAATAGCATATGACACAGCTACCATACAGGTAAATGTTAGCTGCAGAGAGGAATCACAACCATCAGAAACATATCATGAAGAAACTTTAACCCACCCCTTAACCCCCTCAATGTTTGTTTGTCAATCACATAGGCTTGGAATGAGAATGTGATACCTGATACCCATGTTTGGACCGAATCTTACATCTATGAATAGAAACCGTTAAGATTTCCTTAAAAAATGAAATTTACGGGCCGATCCTCTTTTCGTGGAAATGACATCAAAGGACCGTAAAAAAAAAAAAAAAAAAATTGCACCTCCAAGGACAATGAGAAGTTTTCTCACTGCACCTAAAAAGTGAAGCTAATCATTTTTATTGACCAAAAGTTGTCGTACATTCTTGGTGTGGAATATAAGTTGTCAAAAGCGGCACCTCGTGTAATCTTAGAAAAGCAGTTGGGCCCATGAATAATTCCTAACCAAACCCAACGTTTGAAAAGTATCGCCACGTGAAATTCATTACTAGGATTGGGATTCCTGGTAATAAAAGTACAATTGCCAAGCCTTCTCTTTATTCTAAACATCCAGACATAGCATATAAAGCACAACATTTTAGCAATGCTACAAATACAAAATCCGGACCCAGACACAGATATCATCAAGATGGATATGAAACTCGCACCCATCCATGGCTCCGAATACATATGTGTCCAAATCTCCAAATGCAGGTCCAGTGTGTCCCAATCCTTTTCACAATATTTTACATCACCAAACCCCCAAAACATCATGATTGGTTTCCAGAAACCCAAATGAAAGTACTGAGAAAGACTAACCAAGTACACCATCCCATAATTGCGAAATCTGCTAGGTTTTGAAGCAGCAACAGAATGAGCAGCTGAACTAGGCGAGGAAGAAGACGAACACGACGCCGTAGAAGGAACCAAACCTTGAACCGCCAGTTGCTTCATTTCTTCTTCCTTGGACTCCCTCGCCGGAAAACTCGTCCGCACTGAATCCGCCCTCCTCTCACCTCCCCCGCCGTGGGAGATCGCCGGCATCGAAGCCCTGCAAAACGCCTCGTGCTTGTGCGATTTGGACGACTTGTTCACGGTGACTCCTCCTCGATTACGAGCGGCGTGTGGGCCCAGAAACGAGGGGTACATCCAATCCCGATCGGCGGCGGCGGGAGTAGGGAAGGAGCTGAAGGGATGGCCGGTTACGGAGTAAGTTTCGGAATCAAATGAGCGGAGAGAGGGTGGTGGTGGAGAGGTGGAGACGACGCCGCGGACGGCGGGGAAGAGTGGGCCAGGGAAGTGTGGGGCCCGCGTGTCGTCGGCGATTGTTTCGGATTTCTTGAGGAGAGGTCGTCCGGGTTTGGTGGGATTGAGGTTAGGGTTCGGGGTTGTGTTCGAGTTCGAGTTACCATCGCCGTGAGGCATTATAGAGAGAGGGAGATCTGGAAGTGGAGAAAGAGAGTGGAAAGGAGAGAGAAGTGAGGGGGAGTTCAGTTCAGTTCAGTTCAGCAGGTGATTTTGTTTAGTGTAGTCAGGTGAGATTCGTGAGAAGTAAGAGCGATCTGTCCGTTTGAGCGGGTGGGTGTCGGATCAATGCGTGTGTCGATTGCGCTCCCTCTCTCTCTCTCTCTCTCTCATAAATGTCAAGATGTGCGAATCTGATGATTGATGAGTTTATGCTTTTGATAACAAGTACTCCAACGGTATACCATAACAGAATCTTTCTGGTTATGATTGTGCTTAACAGAAAGAGAAAATTCGTGAATTTCCGGTTGACCCAGAAAAGAATAACAGAAAATTCATGAATTATTGGAATGGAATTGATTTTACGCATAGGCAATGGTTTCGGTGTCTCCACCCAAATTGAAGACACCGTAAATTTGGCATAACCGAATCATTATTGGCATAATCAAACCATAATATGGCATAACCCAATCCGAATAAGGTATAACAGAACCACTGAAGAGCATAACCGAACGAACGGCTGAGATTTCGCCACACCACATGGTTGACCAAAAGTGACCGGTCAAAGCGGTAACATAATCCGGTCAAGAAGTTGGGTATAAGGAAAACCAGTAAATGGCATAACAAAAACCCAAGAGGGCATAACGAAATAATTGAAAGGTGTAACAGTAGTATAACGGAACCCAAACTGGTATAACATAAACCCGAAATGGAGTAACATAACCATGAAATGGCATAACTGTTGGTTATGCCAACTTTGGCGTACCAGAAACCATTGAAAAGCATAACGGAAAACCAAATTTGGCGTAACAAGAACCGTAAAGGGAATAACACATAACAAAACCTCAAAATAGCATGACGAAAACCATAAAATGGCATGACGAAATCCTCATGAAGCATAACTGTACAACACCTGTCCCCTGTCCCCACCTGTGTCTCCCGACAGTCAGGTTTTGTAATTAATTATTTTATTTTAGAAGGGTTAACCGTGGGTTAAGTTGAAGAAAGGGGAAAAATTTGAAAATGTAAACGTGTTTTGTGATTTTGTTGACAGTAAAATGTAAAGGATCTCGGTAAATAATGTAATCAAATAATCAAGGCCGTTGATTTGGTTGTTATTGGTTTTTTAGTTGTATTTGGAAATTCTAGGCTCCATCCTATTTATTTTGGTTTATGAACCTCTACGATTAGTAAAAAAATTCCACTTAAAAATGATAACTTATGTCTGATAAAGCTTGTAACGATAAGCAATTGACTTCATTTGTGGTAGGAATGATGTAATCTCTCTTATGCACAAGATAGACGGTTCTGATTTTGAAGAAATCGAAAAAGTGGTCATCGAGTTGTGAACTATATGGGTTAAATATGTATGTAAGCATATAATGTGTACTGGTAAATTGGTTGCCGACATCCGATTATGATAAAAGATTGTGACAAACACGTAATCGATAAGATGTGCAATCTTAACGGTTTAGATCGGTCATCAGGGAAAAGTATTGAACACTTTCCTTCAAAATTTATATGTAGAACCCTATTGTTCATAAACTAAGGTATTGTGTTGTAGTGCAATGTACAATACTCATATGATTGCAACACAATGATAACGATCGATACCGTTCATATTGTTTTGCTTGGTAATTTAATTGTTCTCGTAAATATTATGGTCTAACTTGTTTATAATGCACCTTTATTGGGACGTAAATGCATTATTAGGATGACATTTTACATCTGATCAAATATGTATTGACAAGAGATTGAATTGGTTATGTGCAAAAATATTTGAATCTTTGTTACGTAAAATATATACGATCCCGATGCAAGGAAAAATACCCGAGATGGCCCAACAGTTGTGCAGTATGGGACTTTAACGCTTATAGAAGCACCAAATGTGTTCCGATTATGTGGTTGCCGATGTCCGTTTATTACCGATTTTGGTGGCAGTGATTAAATCAACAAGATGTTAAATCCTATCGGTTTAGATCGAGCAGTCGAAAATATTACTTGGTTAATGCCTTCTAAATCTATGCACTTAATATGTGTAATTTTCAACAAATGTGTTGTACTGTAGGGTAATGTAGAAATGAGGATTATCTATCACGATGATTGATACCGTTAATTTTGCTGTTCATGCAAGTTTTTAAAAAATAAATTTGCCACTACGTGTATTTTGGAACAAAAATAAAAAAACATTTGTAGGGACGCAAAAATACTGTTGCCTGTGTAGTGGTATTAACGAAAAAGGGAGTGGCAAAATCATCAACCCACTTTAAACGTTGTCATGTTTTTTTGTGTGTAACAGATGTTGAAAGCTTATTCATCGGAACGTAGATTAAATATTTTACGTCCGATTATCTAATTACCGATTAAGTATGTAATTGTAGGAGAATCCGAAAAAAATTGAAATTACCTCTACAAAATTGGACCACGTGGACTATCCCCGTCGAAGTTAAGGGACAAAAAGGCGTGTCGTTCCCCCCAAAATTTTCCTCGAACGGTGCACCCTCAATCTTCCCCAGCACACCACCTGGTGTGTCCTCTAGTCCTCTAACCCGTCAATATTTCCCAGCACACCACCTACTCCCTCCTCTAAGCCCTCAATCTTCCCCAGCACAGCAGCGATTGGGTCTTCTCCACAGTCCAGACGCCTCACCGCCATCAGCATCCACGCGAACGGCGCCACCATCCGCACGACCCCGCGACCATCCGCCATCATCACCATCTCCACACGAGTGATTTCGCAGAAGTTGTTGTGACCTAACTCTATGTCCATCCCTTACCAGTGAACCCATGCAGAAATTATGTACCTAAACTGAAGATCAGGCAAAAAATTCCCCAAAACCTCAACTCTCCACACCATCGACGGCTTTGAACTGTTCGCAGTCCCCACGGACATCACCGCGCAGATGAGTCACTCATCCAGCATCTGCATGTGCATATCTGCATCTGCCAGGTAAGTCGTTGTATTCGTATTTGTGAAACCATGCATCATATATTGTCCCTCTATGTTGTTCATTCTGTAATGGACGAAATTTATGTTTGGTCCATGTCACCTGAGTCTTAGTTGTAAAACGTGGAGGTTTAAACAGCAATGTTTGTTTTATTTGTGACCCTTTGAAAAAGGGTTTAAAAATTTGCATCATAATGATTTGAAGCACGGGTTTTTGTTATTGTAGATGTACAAAGGTTTCATGGATGTTAGTAAATGGTAGAATTTGTCCTCATTGTTCGCAGAGATTTGGTTATGATTTTGATTGTTGTTTTATAAGGATATGGTCATGGTTATGATTTTGATCATGCATTGTGATTTTTGGAGGGACTGATTTATGTACTTAGTTATTAGTCTGAGTGTCTAGGGTATGAACACTGTAGGCATGAATGAAAGCAACACAATTTGGTAGCCCAAATGAAGGTTACTTTGTAGTAAAAGTTTAATAGGTGAAATAATAAGAATGACAAACAGAACTAAGAAACAAATAAACCAAGTAGTTGTTGGTGCATTTGTTGGTAAAATGAGCAGTGAGGTTGTATTAGACGACGTGATTTAATAAGAGATAGTCATAATGATTTGTTGTATACAATTGCAGTTAGTCCCATTAGCTTGTCATTAAAGCGGCCCAAACCAGTAGTTAGAAGGATGTTTCAGCAGTAGGTACTTGTGGCACTACTACCATGTCCTTTTGCAGTTATGACGGATTCCATTTCCAATTTAAGTTATACGTTTCCATTTAGAAATGGTGGTTGAACAATTTGATGTGATTACTTCTCCATCTGAATATATTATGTTGTAACATGGGCACTTATAAATATTGTATTTTCAGCATGACAGACCAGATGATTGAGAAGTATGCTTTGAAAGGAAGGGCGCCATCGGCCTTCATTCTATATAAGTAATATTTGTTTATGGAAATTAAATTTATTGAATGGTGTTGTAACACTTAGTTATGATTTTTTTTCCATGCCAATGTGCGACTACAACTTTTTGATTGTGCAAGTAGCAATGAAGTCATGGCGAAGCTCAAAGATGCCGGGACCAAATAACAAATCAGGTAAAATAATAATCTTCACATGTGTTTTATTTGATTTGTTTGAAGATAATAATTTGTCATGTAGTTCCATGTAATTGGTGAAATCTTGACGAATGATAAAAGTTGCATGATTTGGTATGTATTGCAGACGAAGAGGGACATTGGTAACCAATGGAAAAGCTTGTCGAATGAGGAGAGGCAAAAGTACAAAGACGTGGCTGAGGTGGCAAAAGAGGAACTTGCAAAGCATAAAGATTTATTTCCGGCAGAACCGAAGGAAGTAAAAGTGAGTACAAATTGTTCGAACCCAACTTAACTAGGTGAACATGATTTGACCTGATTTTGGAATGGCCTCTTATTTTCTGCCTATATTTTCACTTTGTAGAGAAAGCTACAGAACCGTATTTCATTGAAGTCCATTGTTGGAATAGTTAACAAGTTAAGTGCAGATCAACGCAGTGCTGTTGAGGCTATTGGTTTGGGGGGAATATTACAATTGAGGTGTACGTTTCTGAACCATGCGCTATGTAAGTGGTTGGTGGGGAAATTTGATCCTGTTTGTCATTCACTAACTGTTCATGGACGGACTTATGTTGTCACGGAGTCCCATGCTGAGGAGTGCTTGGGCATTAATGGCCAAGGTAATGTTATTGACCTGGAGGGGAATACCAAAATTGATTCATGTCCAGAAGTTGTAAAAGACGTAGGATTCACGAATGGGGTGGTCCAACTAAAAGACCTAAGACAGTATTTGGAGAAAACGGAGGAAGTTGATCATGTTTTCAAGAGAAAATTTGCATTGTACATATTGGGATGTTTTTTATGCCCGAACACAAAAGCGGGTGTTACTCGATCATTTATGAAAGCTGTTAGTAATGTTGGGGAAATGGGCAATCAGAATTGGGCGAAGCTGACCCTACAGTTCTTATGTAAGGGTATACAGGACCAACGTGATAACCATAATGTACAACCAAGTGGGTGCCTATTCCTCTTGGTGGTACGTATGCGTCATTATGCATTTATGTTATCCATATTCCTTATTTCACTATGGTTAATTTTGGGTTATGCATTATTGAATTCATTATCGCTTTTAATGTAGGTTTTCTACTTGGAACGTGTCTCGCCTACAGTCAAACCTTCCATTCGAAAATTGCCGCCTTTGGTTGTTTGGGGTGATGATGAAATTAAAAGCGTGTTGCACAAGTTTGACAAGATTGGAGGTTATGACAGCGAGGGGGTGGTGGTGCATTTCACAGAGGTCGGGGAAGCAAGTGGCAAAGAAGGTGGTGTGTCCCAAATATCAAGTGCCGATGTACAGACCATGACAAGTACATTTCTAACTATGGCAGGATTGTTGCTGCGGCAAAATATGTTTATGTCTAAGCTTATTGGGACTGAAATGAAGTCTAATCCGCAAGAAAAAAGGGGTGAAGAAATGGACGCAAACCATGTCCAATTGATTGGACAAGCGTCAGCCCTCTTGAAGGGTTTACAGAGTTGTCAAAGTTCACGACCCACCGCGTTTGAAACCCATGATATTGCGATGAAGGAAATGAAGGGTTTGTCAACCAATCCCAGCCTTGGTAGGCTGTAGACACCTCCCAAACGGGGCATCGCCATACAGATTGATCACGTTGTATTGCTTGATTGGTTGCTTGCTTCGTAAACCAAAATCATGGACATTCCCATGGCTAGGAACATCGCCACATGACAGCGGTTATTATCAAAACAGAGTCACCACCCAGTTTGTTAAAACTGGGAAAATAGATAGAGATTCTGGACACGGGAGCCAAAAGTACAATAAGGGAAAGGTGTTAGACACCCCTCTTTGCCCAGTCGTGAGACTGGCCCATAATCGTTCAACATAAGACATGTAGATACTTTATTTAATTCTAACACATATTCTGTTTAGTTAATCCTTTAAACAGTAAGTAAAGTGAGCCAATGCGATAAGTAAAGCATGCATCAGGAAGCAAATCAAACAAAGCAAAACTGTCCCAAGGAGATGGATCCCGCGGCCGGTGAATAGATGTCACGGCCATGGGATCCTCTTGGTTTGATATATCGGCCGAGGGATTGAAGCCCCGGTCGATGTTCTTCCTCACACCAGATAGAAAGATTAACAGATGATCAAAACGCTACAGTTAGTCATAAATACAGTAAATAAGACAAACCAGAGGCCGTTGGGCCTCACCACCTTGATCCCTCAGTTGCTTGATTGCTTCAGATTTGATTGTGATTGACTGATTGCTTGATTGAAAACCCTAGGGTTAGGGTTTGAACTTCGGGGTTTGATCACTGGATTGACGGCTACCTTCGGGGTGTTAGGGCTTTTGAAGAGGGGGATTGAGAGAGTATTTTGACAGAGTTTCGTGGCTTGAGAGAGTGTATTCTCTAATGAATTCGGTGTGTATATTTTCGGAGTCCAAAGGCCTTTTATATAGGCAATTGGTGACTCACTCCGGCCAATCAAATGGCACGATTGCAATTGCAATTGCAATGCACCTCTAACTCTACGTCGTAATCTCTGAACGTGGCCCGAATACATCGGAGAGGTAGTGTAGTTGGATCAAACAATCGACAGAACGTTCAAGAGTCTGGAAAAAGGTCGATCTGGTGGCCGAGTAATAGATCACACGGCCGAGGAATGGATGTCTCGGCCGAAGGATAGATCTTGCGGCCGAGGGATTGATCTCTCAGGGAGATTTTCCTAGCAACAGGTTGCTCGGGTGAGGAAATGATATTAAGGCCGTGAGATCGATGTTACAGCCGACAGATGGATTCTCCTAGGCTTCTGTATTTTCTGTCTGAAAGGCTGTATGGCTCTGATTGGGTCCTCTAAGTGGCTCAAAGCTCTTACCGAAAGTCCTAAGGTTCTCAAGGAGGCAATCAGCAATCACTGTATCCATTTCATCATCGGGATGGTCCCAAGGTGGGACTTGAAATAATCGTTAGGCCAAATTGGGGTGTCTACAGATGCCCCTCTTTGACTGAACTCAGACGGATCGCGAGACATGTTTGAGTAAGAGTCAAAGCTGTAAAAAGCAACTCAATTTGGGCTAACCACTATTCCAAGGGGTTTTTGAAAAAGGTTTTGTTATGGTCGGGCCGGGAGGCTGCCTACGTATTCCACAAGGGAAATTCAGACCAATCGTAGTTCGGGCAATAAAGGTTTTGTTATGGTCGGGCCGGGAGGCTGCCTACGTATTCCGCAAGGGAAATTCAGACCAATCGTAGTTCAGGCAATAAAGGTTTTGTTATGGTCGGGCCGGGAGGCTGCCTACGTATTCTGCAAGGGAAATTCAGACCAATCGTAGTTCAGGCAAAAAAAGGGTTTGTTATGGTCGGGCCAGGAGGCTGCCTACGTATTCCACAAGGGAAATTCAGACCAATCGTAGTTCGGGCGAAAAAAAGAAAAAGTTTGGAGGGTTAGAGACAGAAGACGTACCTTAAGGCTTAAAAAGCCGTAGTGTGACGTACCTAGACTGAGCCAGGGTTTTGGCGAAGAGTAGTTGAAGGAGCGCGGGGCTGCCGGGGGGGTTTTTGCAGAGAGCTTTCTTAGTATTTTGGGGTAGATCAGTACACGGCAGGTGCGTTTGCTTTTCTTGATCATCCTTACTTTGACTGAAAGGAGCTCGGTAGAGTAGCCTATCCTTGCGAATGAGCTGAAAGGAATTGATGTAATGGGGTGGAATCCAAACCATCTGTTGGGGATGAATCGGACGCCGTTTGTTTTTGAGATATGGGGGGCGTAGGGCCAGTAACTAGAGCACGGAGCTTTGGGGATGAAGGAACCGAAATTCAGACCAATCGTAGTTCGGGCAATAAAGGTTTTGTTATGGTCGGGCCGGGAGGCTGCCTACGTATTCCGCAAGGGAAATTCAGACCAATCGTAGTTCAGGCAATAAAGGTTTTGTTATGGTCGGGCCGGGAGGCTACCTACGTATTCCGCAAGGGAAATTCAGACCAATCGTAGTTCAGGCGAAAAAAGGGTTTGCTATGGTCGGGCCGGGAGGCTGCCTACGTATTCCACAAGAGAAATTCAGACCAATCGTAGTTCGGGCGAAAAAAAGAAAAAGTTTGGAGGGTTAGAGACAGAAGACGTACCTTAGGGCTTAAAAAGCCGTAGTGTGACGTACCTAGACTGAGCCAGGGTTTTGGCGAAGAGTAGTTGAATGAGCGCGGGGCTGCCGGGGGGGTTTTTGCGGAGAGCTTCCTTAGTATTTTGGGGTAGATCAGTACACGGCAGGTGCGTTTGCTTTTCTTGATCATCCTTACTTTGACTGAAAGGAGCTCGGTAGAGTAGCCTATCCTTGCGAATGAGCTGGAAGGAATTGATGTAATGGGGTGGAATCCAAACCATCTGCTGGGGATGAATCGGACGCTATTTGTTTTTGAGATATGGGGGGCGCAGGGCCAGTAACTAGAGCATAGAGCTTTGGGGATGAAGGAACCGAGGCACGGAGTCGGTTGTAGTCATGAGGCGAGAGCCTGGAGAGTGATAGCGTCTGACGTGATGGAATCGAGGCACAGGGTCGGTTGTAGTTACGAGGCGAAGGCCTGAGGTGATTGGATTGAGGCGTG
Source organism: Rhododendron griersonianum (assembly GCA_018127125.1). NCBI lineage: Eukaryota > Viridiplantae > Streptophyta > Magnoliopsida > Ericales > Ericaceae > Rhododendron > Rhododendron griersonianum. Next base: position 27,218,629 of record CM030792.1, on the reverse strand, counting down.
GAGCCTGTTGCAGTCTTGAGGCGAGGGCCTGAGGTGAGCTTAGAGCTTGATGGAACCGAAGCGCAGAGCTGGTATTGATCACAAGGCGAGAGCCTGAGGTGATTAGATTGAGGCGTGGAGCCTGCTGTGGTTATGAGGCAAGGGCCTGAGGTGAGCTTAGAGCTTGATGGAACCGAAGCGCGGAGCTGGTATTGATCATAAGGCGAGAGCCTGAGGTGATTTAGATTGAGGCGTGGAGCCTGCTGTGGTTATGAGGCAAGGGCCTGAGGTGAGCTTAGAGCTTGATGAAACCGAAGCGCGGAGCTGGTATAAGGCAAGAGCCTGAGGTGTCGGAGCTTTGAGCTTGACGTGTTTGAACCAAAGCATAGAGCTGGTTGCATTCTGATGGTCTGTGCACGGAGCTTTCTCATCATAAGGTTTTGCATAGAGCCAAAGGATCGAGGCGCTGGACCGATCAATAAAACCGAGGCGTAGAGCCGGTTGATTGCAGGGTTGACCTGTTTCACGAGAGATATGCAGAGTGTATATGTGTGATGATGGTTGTTAGATGTGAACAGATATGATTGTGCAGACTCGATGTGAAATGGTGATGCAATATGTGCACGGGTCCGTGCGTGTGTGTTTGTCTTAAGCTTAGAGCTTCTATCAAGTTCCGGACTTGAGCATCCAGAGCGTAGAGCTCTAGCATTCGGACGGCAGAATCCGAGCATTCAAAGTACAGGCTTTGAGCGTCCAGTACGCAGTGGTTGGGCATCCAAGCGTAGAGCTTGAGCATTCAAGTGTATAACTTGAGCATCCAGTACACAGTGGTTGGGCATCCAAGCATAGAGCTTGAGCATTCAAAAATGTTAGATTTTGAGCATTCAGGCATAGAGCCTGAGAATAGATGTTTTGATTGTTGGGGCGGCGTAGAGCCTGTTGCGATTTGCTTGTTTACGGCTTCGAGCCAGTTGAGATGGCGAACATAGGCTTCGAGCCTGTTAGAATAGTGGGCTTGGAGCCGCTGAGTTGGTTGTTACGGCTTCGAGCCAGTTGAGATAGTGGGCTTAGAGCCGCTGAGTGAGTGATAGCGAGCATAGAGCTGCTGAGTCGAGGGCTTGGAGCCACTGAGTGAGTGAATGCAGGCGTAGAGCCTGTTGAGGTAATGGGCTTGGAGCCGCTGAGATTGTTATTACGACTTCGAGCCAGTTGAGACAGTTGTTATGGCCTTGAGCCAGTTGAGATGGCGAACATAGGCTTCGAGCCCATTAGAATAGTGGGCTTGGAGCCGTTGAGTTGAAGGGTGAAGGCGTAGAGCCGCTGAGTTGATGAATACAGGCGTAGAGCCTGTTGAGGTAATGGGCGTAGAGCCGCTGAATCGGCAGACATAGGCTTAGAGCCTGTGGAGGTAGCGGACTTGGAGTCACAGTGTTTGGTGAGTGGATAGACATGGTGATGGGCCTCGAGCCACTGAGTGAGTATAGGCATAGAGCCGCTGAGTGAATTGATATGGGCGTAGAGCCTGGGTGACTTGAGTGACTTGTGCACAAGGTTATTGAGCGTGGAGCTGCTGAGGTAATGAGTTCAGGGCCTGTCGAGTTGATGGATTGGTGAGCGTAGAGCTGCTGAATTGTCTTGGTTTACTTCAGCCAGCAGTTTATGGAGAGAGATCTTCGATGTTCGAGCATGCCCCCAAGGCTAGTTTTGATCACATCGTGTTGGCTCGGGGATGCCCCCAGGCTTATTCTGTTGGTCGAGGACCCAGAATCCATGATGGCTTGAATTGGTGCACTGAGCATGATCTGATGTTGCCGAAGGAAATTGACTGAAGGGCCAGGAGATTGATCTCTCGACCGAATGATTGATGTCTCGGCCGAATGATTGATGAACCGGCCGTGAGATGCTTTAACTCCAAAGGTCTATTTAAAGGCCCCGATCAGCATCTCATTTCTCCTACCTTTTTCAACAACCGAGGACTTCTCTGCCTTCGAAGACTTCTCCTGCTTCCTTTGGCGTTTTCGTCGGGCCCGAGCAATGGGCAGCATGCAGTCAGTAATCGCGAAGGGAAGCCGCGCTTTTCTTGGTCCTGTCTTGATGCTTGATTAGGGACCCTTGCATGGGTGGCTTGCTTCCGTGATGCGGAGCTCCTGGCGTGGCGGTGGTACGCGGTGTGGTGATTTTTCTGGGCCATGTGGTGATTCTTTTGAGCCACGTGGTGTCCCTTCTGCACCGTAGTACTCCTTTGATTTATACGTGCTTCCTCTTCTTTCTGCACTCCTTTCTTCGTTGTAGGCGGTCTACTTTCTCTCCTGTAAATGGAAAATGAGGTTTCTCTTCTTGCATAGGTTAGTTTGACAGGAAATCGATGTATAGTTTGTGGGATGATCCACCTTGTGATGTAAAAAGCTTTTGTTATATGAAACAAAAACTTTTTGCTCTGCTATGTGATTGTGTACGCTATGTTTGCACCGTTTGTGTATGATAGTTTTGTTTAATCCAGCGAAACGAACTAAACCGTGGAAACAATCTGTAAAACAGCTGTTCTGGCGGCCGACCGAATGATTACGCGGCCAAAACTTCGATCTGGCGGCCGAAGGATCGTTTTGTCTGCCTGGGTTTGACTTGTAGGTCAACCCTAATTTTCACGGGCCGATGGATAGATCCTACGGCCGTCATATCAAAGTGCTGGCCGAGAGACCGACTGAAATTCCGAGGATTAAGAATCCGATTCCGATTCGAACTAAGACTCGACTTAGTTTTATAAATACGTGTTCTACGAACCCGATAGCATTGTCAGTAGCAATTCCTTGCACATGGCACTGTAGACACCTCCCAAGCGGGGCATCGCCATACAGATTGATCATGTTTGTTTGCTCGATTGGTTGCTCGTTTCATAAACCAAAATCATGGACATTCCCATGGCTAGGAACATCGCCACATGATAACGGTTATCATCAAATAGAGTCGCCACCCAGTTTATTAAAACTGGGAAAATAGATAGAGATTCTGGATACGGGAGCCAAAAGTACAATAAGGGGAAGGTGTTAGGCACCCCTCTTTGCCCAGTCGTGAGACTGGCCCATAATCGTTCAACATAGGACGTATAGATGCTTTATTTAATTCTAACACATAGTCTGTTTAATTAGTCCTTTAAACAGTAAGTAAAGTGAGCCAGGACTGTAATTGAAGCATGCATCAGAAAGCAGGAAACAAACAAAGCTGTCCCAGGGTAATGGATCCCGCGGCCGGTAAATGGATGTCACGGCCGAGGGATCCTCCTGGTTTGATATATCGGCCGAGGGATCGAAGCCCCGGTCGATGTTCTTCCTCACACCAGACAGAAACGTTAGTAAATAATCAAAACGCTAAAATCATGATTATTGACAGGAAATAAAACAAACCAGAGGCCGTTGGGCCTCACCACCTTGATCCCTCAGTTGCTTGATTGCTTCGGATTTGATTGTGATGGATTGATTGCTTGATCGAGAACCCTAGGGTTAGGGTTTGAACTTCGGGGTTTGATCGCCGGATTGGCGGCTGCCTTCGGAAGGTTAGGGCTTTTGAAGTATGGGATTGAGGGAGTATTTCTGCAGAGTTTCGTGGTTTGAGAGAGTGTGTAAGTATCTCAATTTCTGTGTGTTAATTCGGAACCCAAAGGCCCTTTTATATAGGCATAGGGATGACTCACTCCGGCCAATCAAATCACGAGATGGCAATTGCAATTGCAATGCATCTCTAACTCTACGTCGTAATCTCCGAACGTAGCCCGAACGCATCGGAAAGGTAGTGTAGTTGGATCAAACCAAACGTCTGACAGAAAGTTCGAGAGTCTGGAAAAAGGTCGATCTGGCGGCCGAGCAAAGGATGTCGCGGCCGTGGAAAGGATGTCTCGGCCGAAGGATAGATCTTGCGGCCGAGGGATTGATCTCTCAGGGAGATTTTGCTGGCAATAGGTTGCTCGGGTGAGGGATTGATGTTGTGGCCGTGGGATCGATGTTACGGCCGTCAGATGGATTCTCCTAGGCTTCTGTATTTCTGTCTGAAAGGCTGTATGGCTTTGAATTGGGTCCTCTAAGTGGTCAAAGTTCTCACCGAAAGTCCTAAGGTCCTCAAAGAAGCAATCAGCAATCATTGTATCCATTTCATCATCGGGATTGTCCCAAGGTGGGACTTGAAATAATCGTTAGGCCAAATTGGGGTGTCTACAGGCACAACCAGTCCTTGATCAGTGGTTGGATTCCTTTAATGGCCTTGACCGTTTACACTTTAAGTCCTTTGGCATGGACTTTCTCTTCTCCCTTCGTCAAATTCCTGTGAATTTTGCCTTCCTTAGGGCAGCCACTAGCTTGTGGGATCCTGTTTTTCATGTCTTTCGATTTAGGAGAGAGGAATTGAGTCCCACTATCGAGGAGTTTGCGGCGATTATGGGTCATTCGGATAGAGAGGGTTTCGTTGTCCCTAATTCTTTGTTCAACCGAGGTGATCTCCTGAAGGATATACTCCAAGTTCAGAAACATGAAGTTAGATTCTTCCTAGTGAAGGGAAGGTTGGAGATTCTGCAGTTTATTCAGCGTTTTGGTGCAGCTGAGGCTCATCGTCAAGTTTCCCTACAGAAGGCGTGCTTTCATGCGTTGTGCATTTGTCTCCTTCATTATTATTTGCTTGGCCCTTCCTCTGGCCATGCTGATCCCGTGTTGCTTAACCTTGCTCAACAGATTGGAAACCATGTGGGTTTCGCTAGCTTAGTGTTGGCAGAGACCTTGATAGGTCTAGATGTGATGAAGGGTAGTCCTACAGCTCAGTTCTCAGGTAGTCCTTTGCTATTACAGGTTCGCTCTTTATTTGTTTATTTGTCAAGTTTATCTTTTCACTCATCACTCTTTTGTTTTGACTCACGTGTTCTATCAACTCACAATTTTCCCTTGTTTCTCTAGGTGTGGTTGTTTGAGAAGCTAAAGGTGTGGGATGCGCCAGAGCGACTTCCTTATAATCCAGACCAACGCACGGAGCGTCACATGATTAAACAGTTCCCAACTGAGGCTGCTTGGGAAGCGTAGATGAAGAGTTGCAGGGGTGATTGGATTCAATGGGTTTGCCCCTGGTATGGTATCGAGAGTATGACTGCGAGTACCATGAACCATTTTGGTGTAGCAGTGATTGGTATTACTCGAGTCGTTTTTCTACTTTCCTGCTCGCTTTCAAAGGCAGTTCGGGGCTGAACAAACCGCAATCCTGGGTGACCCTGAGTACACTATCTCTAAGATCCATGATGCCAACTTCCGTCGCAATATGCTGCGTCTTTGGCCAAATAGGGTGATGCAGGAGGTTGCTGAGAACTTCGTTGTTAAGCTATCGGGTTCTTACAAACACTGGTTGAAGAAAAACCTTTTGGAGGATAGTAGTGCAAATAGAAGGAAGACCTAGAGATTGACACTTTGCTTATGTTTTTCAAAAGATGTTTATTTGATTCTAGCTTTCATGGATTAAGAATTGTTTAGGTTTGCTTTTTCCTTTTTCCTTTGGAAATAATAAAACATTTGGTCGTTTTATTTGAAGATGTTATTGCCATGATTTGATAGTGAACATGTTTTAGGATAGACCTAGAAACTTTGGAAGTGATGATGATAGCAGTGGCCGGATCTCAAACTTAGAGATTGCCTACGTATCCCATAGAGGGAATCAGGCCATAAACGTAGTTCCAACAAAGGAGATTTGTTTTGTTTTTAGTTAGGGTCCACTCGGGTATTTTCCTCTCCTTTTGTGCTCTAAATTTTGCCTAAAACCGCCCTTGCGGGTTTTCGGTCTAGCGAGCGTTTTATTTATGCCTTAGTTTTTGCCTAAGCCGCCCTTGCGGGTTTTCAACCTAGCAGGCTGCTCTAATTTTTGCTTGGGTCCGCCCACCCTTGTGGTTTTCGGTCCAACGAGCATCTCTCAGGGGTAGTACATCCTCAGCTTGTCGATGTTGACTGGCATTGCGAATTCCATTCCATCCAAGTCTGCAATGTATGCTGCTCCTCCAGAAAGTATGCGTTTGATAAGGTAGGGGCCTCCCCAGTTTGGCCTAAACTTGCCCCTTGGGTCTGAAACGTGGCGACGGATTGCCTTGAGCACCATGTCTCCTACCCTGATGTCTCTAGGTTTTACTTTTTTGTTGAATGCTCGTGCAATGCGGCGTTGATACCCTTGTACATGGTATAACGCTCTCAGCCTCCTCTCGTCTAGTAATGCCAACTCGTCGTAGCGGTTTTGAACCCAATCTTCTTCGATCATTCCAATCTCAGCCAGAATCCTTAACGAAGGTAATTCTAACTCGATAGGCAAGACAACTTCCATTCCATAAACCAGAGAGTAAGGAGTGGCCTTAGTTGAAGTCCATTCAGTTGTTCGATAACCCCATAGTGCCAGAGGTAGCATTTCTGGCCAATCTGTGTAAGTGTCGGTAGTCTTCCGCAGAATCCTCTTGATATTCTTGTTCAACTGCTCCATTAGTCTGAGGTCGGTAAGTAGATGACCGATGGTTCTGTATCCCAAATTCGACGAAAAGCTTCTTTGTCGCCCCTTGAAGTGCGATCCATTGTCACAGACGAACTCGTGAGGTACACCATACCGATAGATGATATTAGTGCGAATAAATTTGGCCACATGAGTAGCTTTGAGAGTAGCATAAGAAGCTGCTTCTACCCACTTGGTGAAGTAGTCAATGGCTACTAGAATGAACTGATATTTGTATTTTCCCTTTGGATTTATGCTTCCAATGACGTCTATCCCCCAGGTGGAGAATGGCCAAGGGGATGTCATGCTATACAATTCCGTAGGGGGAATACGCATACGATCAGCGTGAGTTTGGCATTTGTAACATCGGCGGACATAATCAGCGCAATCAGCCTCTATTGTGGTCCAGTAATATCCCTGACGCAGGATCTTCTTTGCATCGTTGCCCCATTCATGTGTGGCCCACAAATTCCTTCATGTATTTCCTCCATTACCTTGCGGCTGTCCTCCGTTGTGACGCAAAGCTGACTTGGGCCCAAATGTGCCCTTCGATACAATGATCCTCCACAGATTACAAATCGGGCAGCAAACTTCCGCAGAGCCGTTTTGTCTTTCGAGGTGGCCTCGAATGGGTATTCTCCTTTTTCCAGGAATTCCTTCACATCTTCATACCATGGCTTGCCATCGTCTTCACCTTCCTCGGTAAAGGTGCATTCACATGCTGGTTTGACCTTTTGTTCGATCATGAGAGGCCGCATTGTGAACCCCAGGGGTATCTCGACCATAGATGCTAATGTTGCCAGTGCATCTGTAAATCTATTGCTCACTCGAGGAGTGTGTGTGAAGATAACAGAATCAAATTGTGGAATTAGATCTTCCAGCACAGAGTGATATAGCTTCAGTGTATCTTCTTTGACCTTCCAGTCTCCTCTTGCTTGAGATACCACCAGGTTTGAATCCCCAATGACTTCTACCCTTTTTGCCCCTAGTTCCAGGGTTGCCTCCATTCCAGCAATACAGGCCTCGTATTCGGCTTGGTTGTTGGTGACTTCTTCTTTTATCTTTAGGACCCAATCAGGGCGCATACATCTCAGTTTTTGTTTAACTGGTTTTGCATCAGGATGAAGGGAAATTTTATGCTGAACAATTTCAGGGTCTATTCCAGGCATGTCCTCGTAAGACCAGGCAAAAACATCTTTGTATTCTTTTAGCAAAAGGATTAGTTTTTCACTTTCTTGAGGGGATAGTGTGGCACCAATTTTAACCATTTTGGGCTCGTTTTCAGAGCCTATGTTTGCTGTGATTATTTCCTCAGAAAAAGGTTTAGCGTGCCTTTCTTCTTCTCTCTCGATGAATTCTAGAATTTCTTCCTCAAAATTTGGTTTGTCGGAATCCACACAATTGATCATGGGCAAAGTGAAATACTCTAAATCTTCCTTCTCTTTGCTAAGATTATCAAAAGACATTTTAGAGTCGAACTCAAAGTAAATGTTATGCCTTGGTATTTTGACCAGGTTTTCCTCACTAGACTTAGTAGTTTCAAAAGATGAAAAGCTTGACTCGGACTGAGTCGACTCGGAGTCGGAATCGGAATCAGAACTAAGATCAGAATTAGCGCTTTTCGTTTTGTATTTCAGAGTATGTTCCACGGTCCAGTTAGGGTAAGCCCCTTTTTCAGCATCCACAATCAGTTCAGAGCAGTCTTTTTCATCACCAAGGTTGATCATCAGCACTTCACTGTCACCTTGATTCGCACTTTCATCATTGTCACCCTGCAAGTCTTGGAGGGCCATTTGATTTGCTATTGCTGTTGTCTCCTCCAATTGAGCTTCAATCTCTGCTTCGTCGCTGTAGACACCTCCCAAACGGGGCATCGCCATACAGATTGATCACATTGTGTTTGATCGATTGGTTGCTCACTTCATAAACCAAAATCATGGACATTCCCATGGCTAGGAACGTCGCCACATGATAATGGTTATCATCAAATAGAGTCGCCACCCAGTTTATTAAAACTGGGAAAATAGATAGAGATTCTGGATACGGGAGCCAAAAGTACAATAAGGGGAAGGTGTTAGGCACCCCTCTTTGCCCAGCCGTGAGACTGGCCCATAATCATTCAACATAAGACGTATAAATGCTTTGTTTAATCCTAACACATAGTCTGTTTAATTATTCCTTTAAACAGTAAGCAAAGTGAGCCAATGCATTGGAAAGCAGAAAACAAACGAAACTGTCCCAGGGGAATGGATCTCGCGGCCGGTGAATGGATCTCACGGCCGAGGGATCCTCCTGGTTTTATTTATCGGCCGAGGGATCGAAGCCCCGGTCGATGTTCTTCCTCACACCAGACAGAAAAGCTTAGCAGATAATTTAAATGCTACGGTTAGCCATAAATGCAATAAGTAAAACAAACCGGAGGCCGTTGGGCCTCACCACCTTGATCCCTCAGTTGCTTGATTGCCTCGGATTTGAATGTGATTGATTGATTGCTTGATCGAGAACCCTAGGGTTAGGGTTTGAACTTCGGGGTTTGATCGCCGGATTGACGGCTGCCTTCGGAAGGTTAGGGCTTTTGGAGTATGGGATTGAGGGAGTATTTGTGCAGAGCTTCGAGGTTTGAGAGAGTGTGTACTCTGATAATTTCGTGTGTATATTTCGGAACCCAAAGGCCCCTTTATATAGGCATAGGGATGACTCACTCCGGCCAATCAAATCACGAGATGGCAATTGCAATTGCAATGCATCTCAAACTCTACGTCGTGATCTCCGAACGTAGCCCGAACGCATCGGAAAGGTAGTGTAGTTGGATCAAACCAAACGTCTGACAGCACGTTCCAGAGTCTGGAAAAAGGTCGATCTGGCGGCCGAGTAAAGGATTTCACGGCCGTGGAATGGATGTCTCGGCCGAAGGATAGATCTCGCGGCCGAGGGATTGATCTCTCAGGGAGATTTTGCTGGCAACAGGTTGCTCGGGTGAGGGATTGATGTTATGGCCGTGGGATCGATGTCACGGCCGACAGATGGATTCTCCTAGGCTTCCGTATTTCTGTCTGAAAGGCTGTATGGCTTTGAATTGGGTCCTCTAAGTGGTCAAAGTTCTCACCGAAAGTCCTAAGGTTCTCAAGGAAGCAATCAGCAATCACTGTATCCATTTCATCATCGGGATTGTCCCAAGGTGGGACTTGAAATAATTGTTAGGCCAAATTGGGGTGTCTACAGATGCCCCTCTTTGACAGAACTCAGACGGATCGCGAGACATGTTTGAGTAAGAGTCAAAGCTGTAAAAAACAACTCAATTTGGTCCAACCACTATTCCAAGGGGTTTTCGAAAAAGGTTTTGTTATGGTCGGGCCGGGAGGCTGCCTACGTATTCCACAAGGGAAATTCAGACCAACCGTAGTTCGGGCAATAAAGAAAAGTAAAAAGTTTGGAGGGTTAGAGACAGAAGACGTACCTTAGGGCTTTAAAAGCCGTAGTGTGACGTACCTAGACTGAGCCAGGGTTTTGGCGGAAGATAGTTGAAGGAGCGCGGGGCTGCCCGGGGAGTTTTTTGCGAAGAGCTTCCTTAGTATTTTGGGGTAGATCAGTACACTGCAGGTGCGTTTGCTTTTCTTGATCATCCTTACTTTGACTGAAAGGAGCTCGATAGAGTAGCCTATCCTTGCGAATGAGCTGGAAGGAATTGATGTAATGGGGTGGAATCCAAACCATCTGCTGGGGATGAGTTGGATGCCGGTTTGTTTTTGAGATGTAGGGGAGGCGCAGGGCCAGTAGCTGGAGCACGGAGCTTTGGTGGAACCGAGGCACGGAGCCGGTTGTAGTCATGAGGCAAGAGCCTGGAGAGTGATGAAATCGAGGCGTGGAGCCTGTTGCAATCTTGAGGCGAAGGCCTGAGGAGATTGGATAGGACCGAAGCGCGGAGCTGGTGTTGATCATAAGGCGAGAGCCTGAGGTGATTGATAAGACCGAAGCATGGAGCTGGTGTTGATCATAAGGCGAGAGCCTGTGGTGTCAGAGCTTTGAGCTTGTCATGCTGAACCGAAGCGCGGAGCTGGTGTAAGGCGAGGGCCTGAGATGATTAGTTTTGAGGCATGGAGCCTGCTGTGGTTTATGAGGCGGAGGCCTGAGGTGAACTTAGAGCTTGATGTGATGGGAACCGAAGCGTAGAGCTGGTTGCATTCTGATGGTCTGCACGCGGAGCTTTTCCATCATAAGTGTTGGCATGGAGCCAAAAGATCGAGGCGTTGGGCCGATCAATAAAACCGAGGCATAGAGCCGGTTGATTGCAGGGTTGACCTGTTTCATGAGAGATATGCAGAGTGTATATGTGCAATGCTTTGTTAGATGTGAACAAATATGATGCAGACTCGATGTGATAAATGCAAATGTGCACGGGCCCGTGCGTGTGTGTTTGTTTTAAGCTTAGAGCTTCTATCAAGTTCCGGACTTGAGCATTCAGAGCGGAGAGCTCGAGCATTCGGATGGCAGAATCCGAGCATTCAAAGTACAGACTTTGAGCGTCCAGTACGCAGTGGTTGGGCATCCAAGCGTAGAGCTTGAGCATTCAAGTATACAACTTGAGCATCCAGTACACAGTGGTTGGGCATCCAAGCGTAGAGCTTGAGCATTCAAAAATGTTAGATTTTTGAGCATTCAGGCGTAGAGCCTGAGAATAGATGTCTTGATTGTTGGGGCGGCTTAGAGCCTGTTGCTTGTTTACGGCTTCGAGCCAGTTGAGATAGTGGGCTTAGAGCCGCTGAGTTGTGACAGCGAGCGTAGAGCTGCTGAATGAGTGTATATGGGCGTAGAGCCATGTCGATAATGGGCATCGAGCCGCTGGGTGATAGTAGGCCTTGAGCCGCTTGAGTTTGTGATAACAGGCGTAGAGCCTATTGCCGTGATAGCGAGCATAGAGCTGCTGAGATAAAGGGCTTCAAGCCGCTGGGATTGCTTGTTTACGGCTTTGAGCCAGTTGAGATAGCGGTCTTGGAGCCGCTGAGTTGTGTAGAGACGATGGGCACAGGGCCGCTGAATTGATACGGGCGTAGAGCCGCTATGATAAAGGGCTTCGAGCCGCTGGGTGATAAAGGCTTTGAGCCTGTAGAGGCAAAATGGGCTTCGAGCCGCTTTGGTGAGATAACGAGCGTAGAGCCTGCTGTGTTGAGGGCTTAGAGCCACTGAGATGATAGGTACAGGCTTCGAGCCTGTTGGAGTAAGGGGCTTCGAGCCGCTGAGTTGATAGGCGAAGGCGTAGAGCCTATTATTGTGATAGCGAGCATAGAGCTGCTGAGATAGTAGACATAGGCTTCGAGCCGCTGGGTTGATGAAATAGCCGGCGTAGAGCCGCTGAGTTGTGTTAGAGATGATGGGCACGGGGCTGCTGAATTGGTAGGTGGGGGCTTAGAGCCACTGAGTTGCGTAGAGATGATGGGCTTTGAGCCTGTCAGGATAGTAGAGCCGTTAAGTTGAAGGCGTAGAGCCGCTGGATGAATTGATATGGGCGTAGAGCCTGCCAATAATGGGCTTGGAGCCGCTGAAGTTTTGAGCTCAGGGCTGATGAGTGTCTTGTTTTGCTGGCCAGCAGTTTGTGGAGAGAGATCTTCGATGCTTGGGCATGCCCCCAAGGCTAGTCTTGATCATATTTTGTTGGCCTGGGGATGCCCCCAGGGCTACTTGGTTGGTTGAGGATTCTGTAGTGGCTTGAATTGGTGCACTGAGCATGATCTGCTGTTGCTGAGGGAATTTGATTAAGGGGCCAGGAGACCGATCTCTCGGCCGAAGGATTGATGTCTCGGCCGAAGGATGCATGTCTCGGCCGCTTAATCGATTCATTTCCAGGGGCCTATAAAAGGCCACGGCCTCAACCGTTCGTTTCACTTTTCTTTCTTCCCTCTCCGTTCCTTCCGTCCGAGGCTTCGACCGAAGACCCTCCCCCTTTTCACTTTTCCTTATTTCCGACAGCTCCGGGCCGTGGGTGATATGCTGACGTGGCTAGCGTGCGCGGAGGGAGGCCGCGTTCGCTTTTGGTCCTGTCTTGACGCTTGATCATGGATCCTCGCATGGGTACGCTTGATTAGGGGCCCTCGCATGGGTGACTTGTTTCCATGACACGGAGCTCCTGGTGTGGCGGTGGTACGCGGTGTGGTGGTTTTTCTGGGCCATGTGGTGATTCTTTTGAGCCATGTGGTGTCCCTTCTGCACCGTAGTACTCCTTTGGTATACATCGCCCCAGGGGCGTCCTCTTCTTTTTTGCAGCTGGTCTCTTTTGTTCGGACCACCAGAGGGTTCGACATCCTCTTCTGCTTCCTCTTTTCATTTCTTTTCCTTGCATAGGTTAGTTTGACAGGAAATCGATGTATAGTTTGTTTTAGGAAATGTGGAATGATCCACCTTGTGATGTAAAAAGCTTTCGATATATGAAACAAAAACCTTTTGCTCTGCGATTGTGATTGTATATGCTGTTCTTTACGTTTGTTTATGTGTGATATTTCCGTTAATCCAATGAAACGAACTGAACCGTGGGAACAGTCTGTAAAATAGCCGTTCTGGCGGCCGAGCTAGTGATTACACGGCCGAAGCTTCGATCTGGCGGCCGAAGGATTGTTTGGCTTGCCTGGGTTTGACTTGCAGGTCAACCCTATTATCTACGGGCCGGTGGATTGATCCCACGGCCGTCTTATCGAAGTGCCGGCCGAGAGACCGACTAAATTTTCGAGGATTAAGAATCCGATTCCGATTCGAACTAAGAGTCGACCTAGTCCTATAAGTACGCGTTCTACGAACCCGATAGCATTGTCAGCAGCCATTCCTTTGCATATGGCACAACCAATCCTTGATCAGTGGCTAGATTCCTTTAATGGCCTTGACCGTCTGCACTTTAAGTCCTTTGGCATGGATTTCCTCTTTTCCCTTCGTCACATTCCCATGAATTTTGCTTTCCTTAGGGCAGCCGCTAGTTTGTGGGACCCTGATTTTCACGCCTTCCGCTTTAAGAGAGAGGAATTGTGTCCTACTATCGAGGAATTTGCGGCCATTATGGGCCATTCAGACAGGGAAGGTTTTGTTGCTCCTAATCCCTTGTTCAACCGGGGTGATCTCCTGAAAGATTTACTCCAAGTTTAGAAACATGAAGTTAAATTCTTCCTGGTGAAAGGAAGGCTAGAGATTCTGCAACTTATTCAGCGTTTTGGCACAGCTGAGGCCCATCGCCAAGTTTCCTTACAGAAGTCGTGCTTTCATGCATTGTGCATTTGTCTCCTCCATTACTACTTGCTTGGCCCTTCCTCTGGTCATGCCGATCCTATATTGCTTAACCTTGCTCAGCAAATTGGAAACCGTGTGGGTTTTGCTGGTTTAGTGTTGGCAGAGACCTTGATGGGTCTAGATGTGATGAAGAGCAGCCCTACAGCTCAATTCTCAGGCAGTCCTTTGCTATTGCAGGTTCGCTCTTTTATTTGTTTCTTTTGTCAAGTTTATCTTTTCACTCATCACTTTCTTGTTTTGACTCACGTGTTCTCTCAACTCACAATTTTCCCTTTTTCTCCAGGTATGGTTGTTTGAGAAGCTAAAAGTGTGGGATGTGCCGGAGCGACTTCCTTACAATCCAGACCAATGTACGGAGCGTCATATGATTAAGCAATTCCCAACTGAGGCTGCTTGGGAAGCATGGATGAGGACCTGCAGGGGTGATTGGATTCAATGGGTTTGCCCCTGGTATGGTATTGAGAGTATGACTGCGAGTACCATGAACCATTTTGGTGTAGCAGTAATTGGTATTACTCGAGTCGTTTTCTACTTTCCCGCTCGCTTTCAAAGGCAATTTGGGGCTGAACAAACCGCAATCCTGGGTGACCCTGAGTACACCGTCTCTAAGATTCATGACGCCAACTTCCGTCGCAACATGCTGCGTCTTTGGCCAAATAGAGTGATGCAGGAGGTTGCTGAGAACTTCGTTGTCAAGCTATCGGGTTCTTATAAACGCTGGTTGAAGAAAAACCTTTTGAAGGACAGTAGTGCAAAGAGAAGGAAGACCTAGAGATTGACGCTTTGCTTATGTTTTTCAAAAGATGTTTGTTTGATTCTAGCTTTCATGGATTAAGAATTGCTTAGGTTTGCTTTTTCCTTTTTTGTTTGGAAATAATAAAACATTTGGTCGTTTTATCTGAAGATGTTATTGCCATGATTTGATAGCGAACATGCTTTTAGGATAGACCTAGAAATTTTGGAAGTGATGATGATAGCAGTGGCCGAATCTCAAACTTTGGAGATTGCCTACGTATCCCATGGAGGGAATCAGGCCATAAACGTAGTTCCAACAAAGGGGATTCGTTTTGTTTTTAGTTAGGGTCCACTCGGGTATTTTCCTCTCCTTTTGTGCTCTAAATTTTGCCTAAAATCGCCCTTGTGGATTTTCGGTCTAGCGAGCGTTTTGTTTATGCCTTAGTTTTTGCCTAAGCCGCCCTTGCGGGTTTTCGACCTAGCAGGCTGCTCTAATTTTTGCTTGGATCCGCCCACCCTTGTGGTTTTCGGTCCAACGAGCATCTCTCATGGGTAATACTTCCTTAGCTTGTCAATGTTGACTGGCGTTGCGAATTCCATTCCATCTAAGTCTGTAATGTATGCTGCTCCTCCAGAAAGTATGCGTTTGATAAGGTAGGGGCCTCCCCAGTTTGGTCTAACCTTGCCCCTTGGGTCCGAGACGTGGCGACGAATTGCTTTGAGCACCATGTCTCCTACCTTGACGTCCCTAGGTTTCACCTTTTTGTTGAACGCTCGTGCAATGCGGCGTTGATACCCTTGTACATGGTATAAAGCCCTCAGTCTCCTCTCGTCTAGTAGTGCCAACTCGTCGTAGCGGTTTTGAACCCAGTCTTCTTCGATCATTCCAGTCTCAGCTAGAACCCTTAACGACGGTAATTCCAATTCGATAGGCAAGACAGCCTCCATTCCATAGACCAGAGAGTAGGGAGTGGCCCCAGTTGAAGTCCTTTCAGTTGTTCGATATCCCCATAACGCCAGAGGTAGCATTTCTGGCCAGTCTGTGTAAGTGTCGGTAGTCTTCCGCAGAATCCTCTTGACATTCTTGTTTGCAGCTTCAACTGCTCCATTAGTTTGAGGTCGGTAAGTAGATGACCGATGATTTTGTATCCCAAATTCGGCGAAAAGCTTCTTTGTTGCCCCCTTGAAGTGCGATCCATTATCACAGACAAACTCGTGAGGTACACCATATCGATAGATGATATTAGTGCGAATGAATTTGGCCACATGAGTAGCTTTGAGAGTAGCATAAGAGGCTGCCTCTACCCATTTGGTGAAGTAGTCGATAGCCACTAGGATGAACTGATGTTTGTATTTTCCCTTTGGATTTATACTTCCAATGACGTCTATCCCCCAAGTGGAGAATGGCCAGGGGGATGTCATGCTGTACAATTCCGTAGGGGGAATACGCATACGATCAGCGTGAGTTTGTCATTTGTAACATCGACGGACATAATCAGCGCAGTCGGCCTCCATTGTAGTCCAATAATATCCCTGTCGTAGGATCTTCTTTGCCATTGTTGCCCCATTCATGTGCGGCCCACAAATTCCTTCATGTATTTCCTCCATTACCTTGCGGCTGTCCTCCGTTGTGACGCAAAGTTGACTTGGGCCCAAGTGTGCCCTTCGGTACAATGCTCCTCCACAGATTATAAATCGGGCGGCAAACTTCCGCAGAGCCGTTTTGTCCTTTGAGGTGGCTTCGGATGGGTATTCTCCTTTTTCCAGGAATTCCTTCACGTCCTCGTACCATGGCTTGCCATCGTCTTCACCTTCCTCGGTAAAGGTACACTCACATGCTGGTTTAACCTTTTGTTCAATCATGAGAGGCCGCATTGTGAACCCCAGGGGTATTTCGACCATAGACGCTAGTGTTGCTAGTGCATCTGCAAATCTATTGCTCACTCGAGGAGTGTGTGTGAAGATAACAGAATCGAACTGTGGAATTAGATTTTCCAGCACAGAGTGATATAGCTTCAGTGTATCCTCCTTAACTTTCCAGTCTCCTCTTGCTTGAGATACCACCAGGTTTGAATCCCCAGTGACCTCTACCCTTTTTGCTCCTAGCTCCAGGGCTGCCTCCATTCCAGCAATACAAGCCTCATATTCAGCTTGGTTGTTAGTGACTTCAAACCTTAGCTTATATGACAAAGGGATGTGAGAGTCGTTTGGGGAAACTAGCAATACCCCTATGCCATATCCACATTGGTTTGATGCTCCATCAAAGTAAAGTTGCCAGGTGTCGTCTAAGAGACATAAGATATCCTCGTCGAGGAACATGAAGTCCTCTGCCTCGGCCTCTGTCACAGGGTGATCCGCCAAGAATTCTGCCACAGCTCTTCCTTTTACTGATTTCCTCGTCATGTATTTGAGGTCGAACTCCGCTAGCAGCAATAACCACCTAGCTAGCTTTCCGATAAGTGCTGGCTTTTCGAAAAGATACTTGATTGGGTCTAAACGAGAGACCAGCACCACCGGATGTGCTAACAGGTAGTGCCTCAGTTTCTTTGTGGCCCATACTAGCCCCCAACAGGTTTTCTCGAGGGGAGTGTATCTTGTCTCATAATCCATCATTTTCTTGCTGAGGTAGTATATGGCGCACTCTACTTTGGCGTCGTTTTCTTGTGCTAGCATGCATCCCATGGACGTGTCTGTTACTGAGAGATACAGAATCAATGGCTTCCCAGGGATGGGTGGCGATAGTACAGGTGGATTCTGAAGGTATTCTTTGATTGCCTCGAATGCTTGCTAGTCTTGGCTCCATTCAAAATCAGTACCTTTCTTTAGCAGCTTGAAAAGAGGTTCACAGGTGGTTGTGAGCTTGGAAATGAACCTGCTGATGAACTGTACCTTCCCTAAGAAGCTCTTTACTTCCTTCTCTGTCCTAGGTGGTGATATCTCCATGATAGCCTGTATCTTGGAAGGGTCTACCTCGATTCCTCGTTGAGTGATGAGGAATCCCAACATCTTTCCAGCTGTTACCCCAAAAGTGCATTTTTGAGGGTTAAGACGTAGCTTATAATTCCTAATCCTCTCAAAGAACTTTTGGAGTGCTCCATAGTGTCCTTCCCTTTCCTTTGATTTGACTATCATATCGTCGACATACACCTCGACCTCTTTGTGCATCATGTCGTGCAGTTGTGTTGTGGCCATCCTCTGGTAAGTGGCTCCAGCATTCTTCAACCCAAACGGCATTACTCGGTAGCAATAAGTTCCCCAAGGCGTAGTGAAAGTGGTTTTCTCTCTATCCTCAGGAGACATAAGGATTTGGTTATATCCAGAAAATCCATCCATGAAGGATAGCAACGCATGGCCTGCGGTGTTATCTATTAGCTCGTCTATGTGAGGTAATGGGAAGTCATCTTTCGGACTGGCTTTGTTGAGATCTCGGAAATCTACGCAGACCCTGATTCCTCCAGTTTTCTTTGGTACGGGAACGATGTTTGCTACCCATTGTGGATATTCGGTGACTATGAGAAATCCGGCGTTGATTTGCTTAGTGACTTCTTCTTTTATCTTTAGGACCCAATCAGGGCGCATACGTCTCAGTTTTTGCTTAACTGGTTTTGCATCAGAATGAAGAGGAATTTTATGTTGAACAATTTCAGGGTCTATTCCAGGCATGTCCTCGTAAGACCAGGCAAAAACATCTTTGTATTCTTTTAGCAAAAAGATTAGTTTTTCACTTTCTTGAGGGGATAGTGTGGCACCAATTTTAACCATTTTGGGCTCGTTTGCGGAGCCTATGTTTGCTGTGATTATTTCCTCAGAAAAAGGTTTAGCGTGCCTTTTTTCTTCTTTCTCGATGAATTCTAGAATTTCTTTTGGAATCTCTTCCTCAAAATTTGGTTTGTCGGAATCCACACAATTGATCATAGGCAAAGTAAAATACTCTAAATCTTCCTTCTCATTGCTAAATTTATCAAAAGACATTTCAGAGTCGAACTCAAAGTAAATGCTATGCCTTGGTACTTTGACCAGGTTTTCCTCACTAGACTTAGTATTTTCAAAGGATGAAAAGCTTGACTCGGACTGAGTCGACTCGGAGTCGGAATCGGAATCAGAACTAAGATCAGAATTAGCACTTTTCGTTTTGTATTTTAGAGTGTGTTCCACGGTCCAGTTAGGGTAAGCCCCTTTTTCAGCATCCACAATCAGCTCAGAGCAGTCTTTTTCATCACCAAGGTCGATCACCAGTACTTCACCGTCACCTTGATTCGCACTTTCATCATTGTCACCCCGCAAGTCTTGGAGGGCCATTTGATTTGCTATTGCTGTTATTTCCTCCAATTGAGCTTCAATCTGGGCTTCGTCGCTGTTGTCGACTCGTCGTGTGCCAACAAAGCCCCACCAATTACCAAAGCTGTCTATGATGGGGTGGATCACCCTTATTTCATTGTTGGTGACCCCCTCATCAAAGAGCAGGTTTAGTGATATTTCGTCTAGTGGGTCATTGTCGACAGCCTCTTCTTCCTTTGCCTCTTCAGTCTCGAGGTTGTTGACCTCGTCTATTGGCCAATAATCATCGGTAGGTGCATAAGGGTCATAAAAGTAGATTGGAACCCTGCGAAGCCCTTCTTCTTCAATCAGGTCTTCCACCTCTTCCTCATAAACTGTTCCAGCGAACATGACTTGGTTGTCTTCAATGATGGCCACCATAGGCTTTGGTTGATCTACTGGAGTGATGTATTCAGAAGGGTCGAAATCTTCAACAGCAAAGTGGAGTGGGCCAGACAGCTTGGTGACAACTTGAAAGTGCGAATCAGACGTGAACAATGATGCAGTCATTTTTCCTGAAAAAGGTTTTTGCTTTAGTTAGATTGATTAATCTTACCTACGGTTTATTCGACTTAGAGAGATTCCTAAGGTTTAACCTGCAAAAGAGAAACTTTACAACATACACATATACAATGGGTGTGAGGAAGAACTTTGGAAATAAAATGCAAGTAGGTTCCTAGCCTGTAGGTTCCTGTCTTAGTTTGATAAGTTCTATGGCTTTCTAATACATGCAAGGTTTAGGTAGTTTCAGGGTGCTCCGTTGTCAAAGGGCACCAGTCCTCTCGCCAGCCCATCATAGGCGGCGATTGGGTGATTTCCTTTTTGATATACCACTAGGTACGAGTTACTGTGGAGTTTGCTGGAACCCCCAACATAGCCCGTGTCATGCCGGGATATCAGGTGAACTCAACGGGTTGCCCGCTCGATGCATATGATAAGTGAATTAAACAAGGCATGTATTAGTCTTATGTTGAACTTTCTGGTTATGGCTCTCATATTCCCCAGCAGAGTCGCCAAAAACTGTAGACACCTCCCAAACGGGGCATCGCCATACAGATTGATCACATTGTGTTTGATCGATTGGTTGCTCACTTCATAAACCAAAATCATGGACATTCCCATGGCTAGGAACGTCGCCACATGATAATGGTTGTCATCAAATAGAGTCGCCACCCAGTTTATTAAAACTGGGAAAATAGATAGAGATTCTGGATACGGGAGCCAAAAGTACAATAAGGGGAAGGTGTTAGGCACCCCTCTTTGCCCAGCCGTGAGACTGGCCCATAATCATTCAACATAAGACGTATAAATGCTTTGTTTAATCCTAACACATAGTCTGTTTAATTATTCCTTTAAACAGTAAGCAAAGTGAGCCAATGCGATAATTGAAGCATGCACAGAAAAGCAGGAAACAGACGAAACTGTCCCAGGGGAATGGATCTCGCGGCCGGTGAATGGATCTCACGGCCGAGGGATCCTCCTGGTTTTATTTATCGGCCGAGGGATCGAAGCCCCGGTCGATGTTCTTCCTCACACCAGACAGAAAAGCTTAGCAGATAATTTAAATGCTACGGTTAGCCATAAATGCAATAAGTAAAACAAACCGGAGGCCGTTGGGCCTCACCACCTTGATCCCTCAGTTGCTTGATTGCCTCGGATTTGAATGTGATTGATTGATTGCTTGATCGAGAACCCTAGGGTTAGGGTTTGAACTTCGGGGTTTGATCGCCGGATTGACGGCTGCCTTCGGAAGGTTAGGGCTTTTGGAGTATGGGATTGAGGGAGTATTTGTGCAGAGCTTCGAGGTTTGAGAGAGTGTGTAAGTATCTCAATTTCTGTGTGTATATTTCGGAACCCAAAGGCCCCTTTATATAGGCATAGGGATGACTCACTCCGGCCAATCAAATCACGAGATGGCAATTGCAATTGCAATGCATCTCAAACTCTACGTCGTGATCTCCGAACGTAGCCCGAACGCATCGGAAAGGTAGTGCAGTTGGATCAAACCAAACGTCTGACAGAACGTTCGAGAGTCTGGAAAAAGGTCGATCTGGCGGCCGAGTAAAGGATTTCACGGCCGTGGAATGGATGTCTCGGCCGAAGGATAGATCTCGCGGCCGAGGGATTGATCTCTCAGGGAGATTTTGCTGGCAACAGGTTGCTCGGGCGAGGGATTGATGTTATGGCCGTGGGATCGATGTTACGGCCGTCAGATGGATTTTCCTAGGCTTCTGTATTTCTGTCTGAAAGGCTGTATGGCTTTGAATTGGGTCCTCTAAGTGGTCAAAGTTCTCGCCGAAAGTCCTAAGGTTCTCAAGGAAGCAATCAGCAATCACTGTATCCATTTCATCATCGGGATTGTCCCAAGGTGGGACTTGAAATAATTGTTAGGCCAAATTGGGGTGTCTACAGTCGCTGTTGTCGACTCTTCGTGTGCCAACAAAGCCCCACCAATTACCAAAGCTATCTGTGATGGGGTGGATCACCCTTATTTCATCGTTGGTGACCCCCTTATCAAAGAGTAGGTTTAGTGATATTTCGTCTAGTGGGTCATTGTCGACAGACTCTTCTTCCTTTGCCTCTTCAGTTTCGAGGTTGTTGACCTCGTCTATTGGCCAATAGTCGTCAGTGGGTGCATAGGGGTCATAAAAATAGATTGGAACCCTGCGAAGCCCTTCTTCTTCGATCAGGTCTTCTACTTCTTCCTCATAAACCATTCTAGCGAACATGACATGGTTGTCTTCAATGATAGTCACCACAGGCTTTGGTTGACTTACTGGAGTGATGTATTTAGAGGGGTTGAAATTTTCAACAGCAAAGTGGAGCGGGCCAGACAGCTTGGTGACAACTTGAAAGTGCGAATCAGACGTGAACAGTGATGCAGTCATTTTTCCTGAAAAGGTTTTTGTTTTAATTAGATTGATTAATCTTACCTACTATTCATTCGACTTAGAGAGAGATTCCTAAGGTTTAACCTGCAAAAGAAAAGCTTTACAACATACACATATACAACGGGTGTGAGGAAGAACTTGGAAGTAAAATGCAAGTAGGTTCCTAGCCTGTAGGTTCCTGTCTTAGTTTGATAAGTTCTATGGCTTTCTAATACATGCAAGGTTTTGGTAGTCTCAGGGTGCTCCGTTGTCAAAGGGCACCAATCCTCTCACCAGCCCATCATAGGCGGTAGTTGGGTGATTCCCTTTTTGATATACCACTAGGTACGAGTGACTGTGGAGTTTGCTGGAACCCCCAACATAGCCCGTGTCATGCCGGGATATCAGGTGAACTCAACGGGTTGCCCGCTCGATGCATATGATAAATGAATTAAACAAGACATGTATTAGTCTTATATTGAACTTTTTGGTTATGGCTCTCATATCCCCAGCAGAGTCGCCAAAAACTGTAGACACCTCCCAAACGGGGCATCGCCATACAGATTGATCACGTTGTATTGCTCGATTGGTTGCTTGCTTCGTAAACCAAAATCATGAACATTCCCATGGCTAGGAACATCGCCACATGACAGCGGTTATTATCAAAATAGAGTCGCCACCCAGTTTGTTAAAACTGGGAAAATAGATAGAGATTCTGGACACGGGAGCCAAAAGTACAACAAGGGGAAGGTGTTAGGCACCCCTCTTTGCCCAGTCGTGAGACTGGCCCATAATCGTTCAACATAAGACATGTAGATGCTTTATTTAATTCTAACACATATTCTGTTTAGTTAATCCTTTAAACAGTAAGTAAAGTGAGCCAATACGATAAGTAAAGCATGCATCAGGAAGCAAATCAAACAAAGCAAAACTGTCCCAGGGAGATGGATCCCGCGGCCGGTGAATAGATGTCACGGCCATGGGATCCTCTTGGTTTGATATATCGGCCGAGGGATCGAAGCCCTGGTCGATGTTCTTCCTCACACCAGACAGAAAGATTAACAGATGATCAAAACGCTACAGTTAGTCATAAATACAGTAAATAAGACAAACCGGAGGCCGTTGGGCCTCACCACCTTGATCCCTCAGTTGCTTGATTGCTTCAGATTTGATTGTGATTGACTGATTGCTTGATTGAAAACCCTAGGGTTAGGGTTTGAACTTCGGGGTTTGATCACTGGATTGACGGCTACCTTCGGGGTGTTAGGGCTTTTGAAGAGGGGGATTGAGAAAGTATTTTGACAGAGTTTCGTGGCTTGAGAGAGTGTATTCTCTAATGAATTCGGTGTGTATATTTTCGGAGTCCAAAGGCCTTTTATATAGGCAATTGGTGACTCACTCCGGCCAATCAAATGGCACGATTGCAATTGCAATTGCAATGCACCTCTAACTCTACGTCGTAATCTCTGAACGTGGACCGAACGCATCGGAGAGGTAGTGTAGTTGGATCAAACAATCGACAGAACGTTCGAGAGTCTGGAAAAAGGTCGATCTGGCGGCCAAGTAATAGATCACACGGCCGAGGAATGGATGTCTCGGCCGAAGGATAGATCTTGTGGCCGAGGGATTGATCTCTCAGGGAGATTTTCCTAGCAACAGGTTGCTCGGGTGAGGAAATGATATTAAGGCCGTGAGATCGATGTTACGGCCGATAGATGGATTCTCCTAGGCTTCTGTATTTTCTGTCTGAAAGGCTATATGGCTCTGATTGGGTCCTCTAAGTGGCTCAAAGCTCTTATCGAAAGTTCTAAGGTTCTCAAGGAGGCAATCAGCAATCACTGTATCCATTTCATCATCGGGATGGTCCCAAGGTGGGACTTGAAATAATTGTTAGGCCAAATTGGGGTGTCTACATAGGCACATTGGCTTTGAAATTCCGTCGCGGGCTCACTTGGAAGCTGAAATGGGTGAAGAAATTGACTTGGACCTTGTCCACCCGTGTGCAAGATCCTCTCCCCAAGTAACAGCACCAAACAAAAGTGAAACCCCAACACCAAAGAAGTTGAAAACGCCCGATCCTGTGGTTACAAAATCAAAGGGCCCCGACACTCGAACCGCTGGGAAGAGGAGGATACAAAAAAACATGGATGAGGATGTATCTTCACCTTCACCGGTGAAGGGGTTTCGGTCGCTTGCCGGATTGAGTAGAGGTAGGAAAAGGAAGTTGAGCATTGGCAACCCTATCCCGCATGTTGGTGGTTATGATAATGTTGAAGTGCATTATGAAGCACCGTGGTTGCGACAACCTGATCAATTGAAGAAAAGCCACTTCCAGTGTTCCCCCTTTACCAAGGATGGTGTCAAGAAGAGGAACCCTCCCAAGAAACAACCAGTAAATGATAATTTGGACAACTTCGATGTGAACGTTCCCACTGTGTGTATATTTTCCCCTCATTTACATATAATGTCCATTTATGTCATTCCAATTTAGGTCTCTAATATATTTTTCCCTTTCCAATGAAACAGTTCCGTGGACGGTATAGTTCAAAGAAGGCTTTGCAATTTGTTGGTGTTCAACCGTTGAATCCACTAATCATGGTTAGTACTCATTCGCAAATCCTTTGTACACTCTTCTACTGATTCTAACCTTTACTTCCTTTCCATTCCTATTGTAAAGGCGTATGTTGAAGATATGGCAGAAGATGCAAGGAAGCAAACCTATGAACCATTAACTGACCATGAAAAGTTGTTCACTGAGTTCATTTTTGATATTCGTGATCCATCTAATGGGTAAATATTTTTATTCATGCTATGATCTGTTGTTTTCTGATGTCAACTCAAGTACGATGATTGTTTAAACCAAATCCTACTTGTAGGATTCTTACGTGCACCTCAAAATGTTTGGCACCGAAAGATTCTTTGCAACCCAATTTGAATTGTGCAGCTTGAAACCTCGAACATGGATACTAGACACGGTGTGTGTGATATGATTTAATAAACCTTACCATGTTGAACTATTGAATTTGTTATGAAATTTGGGAATTTTTTCAAATGTGGTCTTCAAATATCATGTATGGTTGTAGATTGTAAATTTGGTTGCCGTTCAAATGACTAATGCGGAGAGGTTGCACTATCCAGACAAGCGACACTTGATGTGGTATTTGCCGGTAACTGTATCGGTAAGGATAATTACTTTCCCATTTTGTAGTTGTACTTGTAATGCTCCTATGTTTGAAATTCCGTCCTTCTTCGCAGAGGCATATATTAGACAATCCGAACATGAGTGAATGTGATTTGAAGAAGTTATGCGATGGGTACTTTGGAGATGCAAATTTTACTTCTGACATTCGCTCATGCTCCATGGTAAACAAATAAATGTTTGAATAAGTTCGTAGTAAATAAAATAAAGGTTTTGCTTTCAATTGTTATGGAAAGATGATTGTTTGCCTTTGGTTGCAGATATACATACCAACTAATGATCGTGGGAGCCATTGGTTTTGCATTAAAGTAAACATTGGTATTCGGATGGCTTATATTTTTGATTCAAAGCCCGCAAGTCGATCCAATATGGCCCATAAGAAACTGACAAGGGCAGTGGTATGGCACACCTCGCATAGACCATGTTTTACTGTATGGCCGATTTGTATTCTAACAACTTCTTTTTTCTATTAGCTGGGGGGATTACATCGCGCGTTGGTCTGCCAATATGGAGACCTCTATCAAGTTGATGTGACAAAGTTTAACATTGCTACTGTTGAAAGGCAACCTCTGCAGGATGATACGGACGGGTAATTTATGAAACATATATGATTGTGTAAAATTTGTTACTTGCGTTTGTAGTGGAATACTAAATTCGTGCCTGCGCATTTGTAGGTATGATTGTGGCCTGTTTGTCATCAAATTCATGCAAGGGTTTAATTACCCATCAGGTGTACACAGGGTTAGTCCTTTTAAACTTACCATCGTAATGTTGAGGTTCTTTGGTTGTGATAGTGTACGATTTGTAAGCTACCTTTTTCTTGTTTTAGATGGATGATACTAAAAGGCCAATGTTGTTGATGGAATTGTGTGGTGACGAAAATAACCGGGATGCGTTGGAGGTTATGACAAAATTTGAGGCATGGAAGGCTGAAAGAGGTAAAATAGTTCGTTTCTAACGATGTTTATCTGGACTACACATCTCATTGTCTAGACTAGTTTCAAAAAAACACATGGAAGGTCATACCACAAGAACGTCACCTTGAGTTTTATTAAAATCGTACAGACCATGTTCACCTCAAACATACCTGCTTATTCTTCAACGTAACAAGTAGTTTTGTAGTCTGTGCTCTATATTTCCTACTTGTTATAGTGTCCTTACACACATTTGTTTATTGAATCATGATTGTGTCAGAGTTAAGTGTGCAACGCAATCGCAATGTAACCTTGCTTATTCATTATGGGGGAAAACTAGTGCAAACATCTTTTCGTTATATTGGTGGCAAGGTAGGAGAATGTACGCCTATTACTGGTAGAATGTCATATTTTGAACTGAGGGATGTAATTAATGAAACTGGGTGTTCCAATATAGTAAGGGTATTCTACCAACTCACAGCAACAAATGGAGAGATAAGGTTAGTTCTCATTGGCGGAGATGTGCGTTTGGCTGAAATGTTTGACCTGTATGGGCGAGGGGCTCAAATACATATTTATTTGGATGACCCTTTATGGTCAGATGAAAGTGAGAGTGACAGTCAACCCCAAAGGGGGATACGAAACCCAAGTGCACTACGCACAACTAGTCAAGTAAGGCGAAGGGGTGGTCAAAGCACAAGTGCGAGAGGAAGAGGACGTGGCAGTGGAACAGTAGGTCGTACATGAAGAGGAGGTGCAAGGGGAGATGCTTTCGCAAGAGGAGCTGCAACTGGAAAGGGCCAATAAAGAGGTATCATTTAAAGTTGCAGTTATCACCAACATTTGTTTTATGCAATTAAAGTACCAACTACGTAACATATACTATGTTGTACACTTTACAGGGATGCGGTGCATCGTCCATTTGTACATAAATGCAGTAAATGGTATCCAAGTGTGAAGAGGTATGAAACAGAAATAGAAAAATGGGTTACTTTGAACATTTGTTCAGCCATATAGGGGTTGTTTGAGTTGTGACAATATTATGCAAATTAAGGTGTTTTAAATACGTTGTGTACAAAGATGTCAGGAACTTGCATATTCGTCGGAGGGTAAAGGGTACGAAAGTGTGCATAGGACGTACTGTACTGTATGACTACATTGGATATTCAACAAGGCTGGACCTGTCATTGTTTGGAATAGTTTGACTGCACGTAGTTGGCCTGGATTTGTGTAACGTTATGGTCTTAAAGGTGTTTGAAATACGTAGGACATACTGTATCACTTTTGGTTGACAAAACATACCTGGACTGGGCTGGGCGTGTTCGGACTAGTTTGACTGTAACTACTTCGGTAGGATTTCACCACAGTACTGAAGGTTTTAATTGTCAGGACTTGGTTAGACATACTGTAGACACCCTATTCTGGACTATCCAGATTAGTTTACTTACGGTCTTTGATTCCCCGATGATGATTAAGGTCAAGAACATCCCGAGTTTGTGAATGAGTTTGAGCTTTGAGCGTCCCGAACCTCATCCGAACCCATTTCAAACCCTTGTCGAACCCTCAAGCCAAGACCAAATGGCCTCAGCAAAACCCTACTGGAGTACGCTGGTTCTTGACTAGCGTGCGCAGGATCATTGCCACGTGTCAGTCATCGCCGGTTACTGGCGCACGCCACTCACAAAGTGGCGCACGCCAGTCAAATCAACCTTTTTCAGCCAGACGCGCGGGAGATTTTGTAGCCACCTGACGTCAGCTGGCAGCCCTTGATCATTGCTTCGGCCAGAACTGTCCCCCTCTCTCCCACACAACCTCTCAAGGCAAGTCCCATGCATTTAATGCATGGGAGGCTCCCCTTGCCTTACCACCCCAAACACCCCCTTAGGACCAAACTGATCTCAGTCCACTTCCTCCATAAATACCCCCCTTGCATTCATTTGCAAGGGGTTAGCACCATTAAAAGAAGTTCAAGCCCCTTTGTCTTCTTCTCCATTACCCTCCTTTGCTTCCTTTCTCTTCCATAGAAAGAGTAAGCAAGGGAATACTCTCCATAGTCCATAACCTTCACCACATTCTCATCCATCATCATCTTCAAGCTCAAAACTCAAGCTCTCTCTCAAAACTCACAAACAAAAGGTATAAAACCTCTTGTTTCTGTTTTCTGTTCTGACCCCTGAGGGGGGCTAGCAGGGTCAAGGCTGGTAATCTATACCAGTCCTGGCCCTAATGCTGGCAAGGTTTCAAAACCGTGCATGATGATCAGGTGGCGCACGCCAGTTATATGTACCGTACGCCAGTCATGGTTGTATAGCAAAACTGGTGTGGGGATCACCGATCATCATTTTTCTTATTTCATTACTATCTGATCACCTTGATGCATGCTAAAATCAACCTCTTGCTTTTTGTATCTTGGAGTAGCTTTCTCTTTCCCTCTGTATTTATTGCTTAGTTTGGCCTCTGGGATCCTTCTGGTCATGTTCCAGAGCCCAGATGATGCAAAGTCAAAGCAGTGGAACCCATTGACAATTGGCGTACGTCTCTTACTTAGTGGCGTACGGCAGTGGTGGCGGTTCTAGTGGCTTGGCCTTGCATGGATCTTTCATCCAGGCCTTTGATCTTCCTCCCCTCACTGTTTAAGGGGATTTCTGTTCATTCGGTGGCTTCTAAGCCCTTATTCCTGTCTGTAATAATTTAATGTCCATATTCAACTGCGTGGTTTGTCCTGGGTGTGCACTGGTCCATTCCAGAGCCCAGAGGATTGAGAATAGAAGCTGTGGTATTGGGTTCACCGCGCACGCCAGTTGTGGGTGGCGCACGCAGGTCCTGACTGCATGCAGTGGTTAATCCAGTGCATGCAGGCTTGTTTCTGCGTGTACCATTGCACAGCCAGTGTGAGCTAGTTTGTCTGAAAAATCCACAAAAGCTTGTTCAGAATCTATTATTTTTGTCTAGATTAAACATCAAACATCCATAAACATTTTGTCATAAACTGCAAATGTGTTACAGTTTTAATTCCCATTAACTGTTCCCCCGCCCTAACTGGCTAAGAAAATGATCAAATAAAGAGAGAAATGCAAATGTTTTATAAAATGCCTGAGTAGAGACCGATCTCCGGATTGGGCGAGAGGGGGTGCCATAAAACCCTTCCCCTCTCGTAACCTGGCTCCCGAACCTCATATTTCAAAGGTGACGACGGTCCAGTCTACAAAAGCCTTTTTCAAATTCAAACAAATGCAATTCAAGACGTTTTCAAAACCACGGTTTCTTGGGTACTTTCCACAAAACCCGAGTGGCGACTCTCTGATCTGCGAAGCGTTTCGCCGCGCTTTCCGCGAGAAGGGCGCACCCGGAATTTTCATGCACTAAAACGCGGGAGTTTTTGGGGCGTGTGCCCACACATACAATCGATTCCCCTACTGATTGTCCGGTTGTAAGTATTGTTACTGTAAGTTTTCACCTTCTCATTGTGGGGTTGTGAGAACCATGACATTTTGTTCATCATATGAATATATGATTGTTGTTTGTCGATGCCTTTTAATGTTAACATTCTCCAACTTGTACTATAAATTCCGTCCACTTCTGGTGAATTTGTGACTATTTTGTCAAATCGTGTCTTCAAATTGGCCGGAATGCTTTACAATGGCATTGACGGGAACGAATGAAGACAAACATTTGAATGATACATATTCAATTTCTTACAACTAAATAATTGACTAGTAGAATCAACTACGAAGTTTTTTGTAAGAGCAATACTATCAAGTAATATGCTGGATTGGATTTTAGAAGAAGGGTACATATAGTTTTTTTTTGCCAACTTGGTATATTTAAAACCTAACTGCATGCCCCAGCATGCATGAATTTGTAACCCATTTTTTCGCGGATTCAACAAACCCACTGGAGGGCGTGTATCAGGCCGTCCATTGTTGCACTTACAGCAACGTTTAATCGAAACTCCTATTGATCCGAACCTTCCAATAATGGGTCCAACTTCCGTTCGGTCCATTGGCAAGATGAACGACCCGGATGCGGCCTAAAGGGCATTGGGCCCGTGCTTTTTTTTTTTTTTTTACCAAACGACTTTTGCAGGTCATTCGGTTTTGTTTTAAATATTTCTAAGGGTAGTAGATCATTGGAACCAGGAAGGAATATAGACTGACCATGCGTTAAGGAGGGGAACGAATACAGAGGGACACGACTTAAGGAGGGGAACGAATATGTCTGTACAGATTTATGTCTGTACCAGTATCATTTCTGAACGAGAGTGGTGCTACTGGTACAGATTTAATATCTGTACCAGCGAGTACAAATGACTTTTTGGGCCTTTTTTGGGTCTCAAAAAAAGGATCGGAACCGCTCATTTTGTTTAGAATAGTTTGTTTATGATCCTTGCAAAAAATAAGCTCAATCCGATATGGGTAAGGGCATTTACAAAACATCCAACTTTGTCTAATAATTCAAGCATGAATTCTAAAGCAAAGTTGGATGTTTTGTAAACATCCTTACCGGTATCGGATTGAGCTTATTTTTTGCAAGGACCATAAAAAAAAGTATTTTCAACAAAATGAGCGGCTCCGATCATTTTTTTGTGACCCAAAACATGCCAAAAAAATGCGTTTGTACGCACTAGTACAGATTTATGTTTGTACCAGTATCATTTCTGAATGAATATAGATGGACACGACTTATGAAAGGGAACGAGTAGTCATGACTGATGAAAAGAGATAGAATACCCACCTTTTCCAGTTCCCAAACCCCTCCAACTTTCCATCTACTCCCCCCTCGCTCCATTTACTCCTCTTCCATTTACTCCATCTTCCATTTACTCCTCTCCCTCTACTCCTGTCTCCTGTGATCTCTGTGTAGCTTTCGTTCTCTCTCTCGTCCAACCATGGAAAACAAAACAGGGAACATATCAGACTCGTCCTCTGATATTACTGACTCAGAGATCAACGAGTACAAAGACAAGCCTTATGAGGAATTGAAGCAAGGGAAGTATAGGGTCAAAAATCGAGATGGTTCCCTCAGGTGTCCGTTTTGTCAAGGAAAAAAGAAACAACAGTGGCAGTATAGGGATCTTTTGCAACATGCTTCTGGAGTGGGGTCAGGTGCGGCTTGGAGAAAGCCAAAACATAAGGCCCAACACCTTGCTTTGTCCGTGTATTTGACCTCTGACCTAGCTCACGAGGCAGAGGGGTAAGAGATTCCGAGGTTGGACATGGTGGTTTTTTTCTTTGCTGTGGGTTATTGTACGTACACAATAGGTTGGTATGGGATCTTTGGCTGTGTACGTATGTTTTCTTTTTTGGGTCATATGTTTGCCTGTGTAGGGTCGGTCATGGTTGTTTTGTTTGGGTGTGTTGGTATGTCTGCATTTGTTGTTTATGTTTTACGTCGTGACATGTTCCTGTTATGGAGGGAAGTATGTTTTCGGTTTCTAACAAAATTGGATGTATTACATGGCTGGATAATTTGGGCGTGTTTCAATGGAAGTCCTATTGGGTAGTGGTTGTACTTACAATCGATTCACGTACGCATTGTTGCGTTCTAAGTATGAAAAAAAAATCACATATTTTCTCTTCCCTTCATAAAAACAAAATTTGCTTCAAATTCCCCCTACTGGGAACATTTATTTCTCTATCCATCTCCAGTTATTAGTTTTACTAATTTCCAATAAATATTACAAAACACAATCTAAACATAGCATAAATCGGTGGAAAAATATAATTTGGGGTACCGCATAACGGCTGTCCCGTGTATAGAACGGGCACAAACGGGTCATGAAAATAAATATACATACGTATTGAAGTAATGGTATTTGGAAACTTCAGTTGTACTACTCCCACACCTGCCTCCTGCCGTCATTAAAGTTTTCCCCCCCTACATTTGAATTTCAATTTTGAAATCTATCCCCCACTTATAAATACCTCTCTCTCCCTCCCTCCCTCTCTCTTTCTCTCTCTCCCCGTCTTCAGCAAAACACGTCTAGTTCGAAGTACTCTTTCGGGTTCGACCGCCATCCCCCACCGCATAACACCGCAATACGCTACCCTCATTACCAGGTATGAAACACGAAGTACCTGTTATCTATTGGGTGTCGTTATCTGGCCTAAACGACCTCTGTTATCAATTTCGTTGTCAAATCCTTTTCATCTTTTCTCTCAACGTTTGACATTATGCCTTTCGTACTGTAATATTGTATGATCGATTGAGCATTCGATTGTAGTTTTTAGGAAAACACAAGTTTGCTGTTCAATATTATTCAATAGTTGTTGGACATTAACAAATTAACTCCACCAACTTGTCGGCTTATACTAGCATGTGAATAAGTCTTTATACGTTTCGCTTACAATTGTAGCGCCGAAATGTCATGTGGGAGCACTAATCACAGGGGTGATGATGGTGACTATCCGTTCGGTCCTCTTTATGACCCAACAACACCAAACTGTGATAATGGGATGTGGGCAAACTTGAGGATTGCAGGGCCAAAAGCAAAACACCCGGGGAGCTTGTACTTTTCGTGTTCAAAAACAAATGGAAGGTGTCGATTCTTTAGGTGGTATGTGCCCATATCCGAAAACATTGAAGTTAGTACCACCGACGGTACACATGTAGCTATTCTTGAAACAAAGGTTGATATGCTAGAAGAGCATGCTCGGGTCATGAAAAATATAAATCGTGGACTACTTTGGTGTTTACTTGCTGCAATTGTGGTAATATTTTATATGCGCTGACCGATGACAATAAAATGGACGTATTGTGCATTTCATACGGTTGGTGGATGTAATTGGTTATGAATTACCATTGTGACGTTATGTAGGACCGTTCTCCCATTTCGTACTTGGTTCAATATTATATGCTGCATGTTTCGAAAACAATGCGTAATGCGCCTAATGGCTAATGAAAATGTTCGTATTTCCGTCCAGTGTTTGGTTGGGAAACAAATCTCCCAACCATGTCTGTTGTAAACAAAACTTATTTGTAATTTTATGACAACTGGATCCCTTATGTTCAATAGTTACCTCTCACTATCTACAAAGGTTCGTATCCCACATGTTAAATAGTTACGGATCGATTAAGTGTGCATATATAAATATAGGCTTGGCCAACCTCACCTAACGAAAAGGGCCCAATAAATAAATGAATACAAGCTTTAGTATGGGGATATGAAGAGAAGGATAGGATGCCATGGTTGTATGGGGTTCCTTCATGACGATTCCCCCTGATCCCATAGTCATACTTCTTTATGTTATGTTTGGGCTGGGGGAGTAATTCTTAAACTGTGAATTATTGACTCACGTGACCATGACCCGTTCATAATTGAGGACATGTGGAATGGGTATTGTCACGTGAACTACAGGACATAACTACAAGATGAACTCTAAATCGATGGGTCAATCAGTCATAGGGTAAACAGTAATATGTGGCCTGCAAAAGCACTTTATTTGGCCCTGCAAATTCTGTAAAGGTATGACACAACTAATATAATGTCCAACGTCGGTAGAGCCATTATTGGCAATTTGATGGACAGGAACCGGGGTAAACGTTCATGGCTTTGTAGATTCCTCTTCTCATGAGGATGCAAAAATCCCTGGAAAAATGATAACTCCACGAAATGATACAAAAAAAAATTCAATAAGGACAAAAAGTAAGCCACTTTGGCTTATGTAGCCGAACGTATGTATAAATGTGGATAAAAAATTGTAGCGCTTTTCAATCCAAACACAGCATTAACCTCTACTTTTTGCCTGCACATAATGAAATAAAAGGGGAGAAAAGGAGTAGAGTTTGGTCTGCACGCCATCTCGGAATTTCTTGGCAGAGTGGGGACCATAAATTCGTCGTATTGCGTTTATTATTGTGTATTGCAGGAGCTGCAACTTAATCCATCGGTCAATCGATCATAAAGACTCAGAGTACAGTATGGGTACTCTGAACAAGGAAGCATGCTGTGCAACTTCATGTGGGGTGGACCCTGGTTGTGAGTCACGGGGTATTACCAATATAGTTCATGAAATCTGAGAACATCCTGCCTATTTATACCATTGGGAGTTCTGCATATTGTACAGCTTGAAACGCCTCTCTATCTCCTTCCCTCTGTCTCTCTCTCAAAGATCCCTCAAAGAACATACTAATACTACTCCAAAGGCTTTACCATTTTTCTCTGTTCTCAAATACAACCCTTAGTATTCTGTTCATTGAAGACCATTATAGTATAATCACTAAGTTCGATATGGTTCGGGGGTGGTGATCTGCACATGGACCAGCGT
Source organism: Rhododendron griersonianum (assembly GCA_018127125.1). Classification (NCBI taxonomy): domain Eukaryota; kingdom Viridiplantae; phylum Streptophyta; class Magnoliopsida; order Ericales; family Ericaceae; genus Rhododendron; species Rhododendron griersonianum. The sequence continues at coordinate 27,184,590 of CM030792.1, read as the reverse complement.
AGTTCTCATGTCAAGTGAGTTGGACCATCGTAGTTCTCATGTCAAGTCACGTGCCCCGTTCAATCATAACCTTAAGGTAACCTAAACTCTCCACTCCCACAAATTTATCTGTTGCGAACTTATGCAATTAACCAAGTAAATAATAATATAGTTGACTCCTTTTTATTTCATAGTAACTCATCCTTCCAACTCTCCTGAAAACCTAAAAAGCTGCACATGATTTTAAAAATTAACCAAATAAGTTGAACAATTGGCCAAGTATAACACGATTTGGTCGACACCCGTCGAATATAATGACAAATTGCACCACATCTAAAGTGGGGTCTGTCCTCATCTGTATTAAAAATTGGATTTCCATCGGTCGTTCAATCGGTCATAGGGCTTACCCTTTATGACGAAGGCGGCGTGCATAAACAACACTAGTCATATGTAAAACTATGAATCATCTGCATGGTCGCATTTGTATTTGGTATATATACATGAATTATGCCATATTTTATCTCTCTCCCTCGGAGACCTCTTAATTCCTCTCTCTCTCTGTATGTTGAATTGCTAACATTATACTATAATGCAGGGTTTGGTTAATTGGTGGCACGTGGCCTACACGAGTACATCTGGGACAAGCGTCACACGGTTGATCTGGTAAATATGCGATGATATATGCGGGGATTTGCTCAATAATGGAATTACTGCTGAGGTCCTTCCCCATTTGGAGCATATCTCACAACTTCGAACACCGAGTTCGATATAAGTGTGAAAACTAAAAAATCCAAGTATTTTAATTTACAATATGTCACTTGAGGATTTACCACCGGCTTCGCATGAACCTGTACGACAACATGAAGGATATTGTTTAATACGTCCCATGACAATAATATGAATTCAATTATTCATCGGCACATCTATTTATTGTAATTCAGAAAATGTGACTTCTCGGAATTTCCAACTGCTTCGCATGAAGGTGTAAGTCCAATCCATGTGTGCGGGAAATACGCAATGACGTTATACATACAACTTTGTATAGGAGCTATGGTATATGTGGTATCTATTTTTGTGAAACTGTCCTTGTACATACAACTTTGTCCTCATGGATGTACTTGGCATTACAAAACTGAAGATATGACCCTTGTTTCTTTATCCGGTTAGAACAAAAGTGGGACACATGGGGTGTTAGGCATTCTCATGTATTAGAATAATTTTCAGTTTCTCCTATTCCCATTTTGGCTGTTTGGCCTGAGAAACTGAAAACTGATTCCATGACAATCTACATAATGTCACCTCGACATAGGAGAACGTCGTCTGAAATTGTTCGTTCACATCCTTGGCTCTTATTTGTCTGACGTCCATCTTGCATAGCACTAAATTTCAGATTAGTCAAAATCTGTGAATGGCTTATGTATTCGGTCCACAAACTTTAACAAAAAATACTTGAAACAATAAAAACTATGCAATTATTTTCCATCGGCTTCGCATGAACCTGTACGACAACATGAAGGATATTGTTTAATACGTCCCATGACAATAATATGAATTCAATTATTCATCGGCACATCTATTTATTGTAATTCAGAAAATGTGACTTCTCGGAATTTCCAACTGCTTCGCATGAAGGTGTAAGTCCAATCCATGTGTGTGGGAAATACGCAATGACGTTATACATACAACTTTGTATAGGAGCTATGGTATATGTGGTATCTATTTTTGTGAAACTGTCCTTGTACATACAACTTTGTCCTCATGGATGTACTTGGCATTACAAAACTGAAGATATGACCCTTGTTTCTTTATCCGGTTAGAACAAAAGTGGGACACATGGGGTGTTAGGCATTCTCATATATTAGAATAATTTTCAGTTTCTCCTATTCCCATTTTGGCTGTTTGGCCTGAGAAACTGAAAACTGATTCCATGACAATCTACATAATGTCACCTCGACATAGGAGAACGTCGTCTGAAATTGTTCGTTCACATCCTTGGCTCTTATTTGTCTGACGTCCATCTTGCATAGCACTAAATTTCAGATTAGTCAAAATCTGTGAATGGCTTATGTATTCGGTCCACAAACTTTAACAAAAAATACTTGAAACAATAAAAACTATGCAATTATTTTCCAGACTTTTACTTCATGCAGATTAAAGCAATTTGAAAAAAATTGGAATACTTTAAGGGAAGTGATTATTCCTGTCAACTCCCTTAAATCTAGGGTTTCGGTTGAACCTGTACCTCTTATAACACAATTGAAGCCGCATTATAAGATTGGCAGACAACCCGTATGTGGTGTGTATTTTTCCATTTTCCACCTAATAACAGTCAAACTACAATAACAGTGGGGGATATACTAACAACATTCAACAATAATATAGGACCTACCACAATCGATCACCCAATCAATCACACACATTCTACATACTCACACTGGCATGTACATATAAGTACACAACCACACACCACAATAACAGCAATTTGACAGCCAAAAAACGTGCACGATTACACGTGCACGATATAAACAAAAGTAAGCCATTACATTTTGACCAAAGTACGCATGAAGCTTACGATAATATCCGAACAACCATAAGAAAAGGTGATCATGAATCGACATTAAGTGATCACCTATACTGCAGAATAGTTTACTTCAACCTTACCATTATCCATGCACCAAATACTAAAGAATACCAAGTACTAAACATATTCCAAGGAACCAAACACCAAAAGTTATCAGTACAGATTAAGTTTTGTTAAGTGACAAAGTCAAACCCAAGTATGTCAACAAACCTGTCACGCCCGTTAGCATCATTCATCATCGAAACTGCTTGCATCTTGTTCTACATTAGTAAGAGGAGAAGGAGAGCACACAACGCGCTCCACCCTTCTCAACTTTGCATATATGTCGAATTGATTTTCAAGCACAGCTTGCAGCGAATCTTGAATGCCTTTCAGAGTTGCAGGGTTCTTAGCCTTCCGATGAAACTTGCTTTGCCCTTCCGATTTCCCAATTGTACCACGAACTATAACTGTAACTTCTTTTCCAAACTTGTCCTGCATTAGGTCAGGTAATTTCCTTCCATGATGCACAAAACCAGTCAGCAAGTGGCCAAGAGGGAGGGATGCTTTTGGATGGTTGTTGGACCAAGCTTCATATATTGTGTCCCACCACAGAGTCGCAATATCGGGCTTGAACCCATTGTATACCGCATGGAGCAACATCGCCTGGTTAGCATTAAGCTCACGGCGTGGGGACTTTGGCTTCACATTCCACCAATATATATGGTGGAGGAGAACAAAGTCTTTCTTCAAGCCGTTCAAAAGGAAGTTGGGATTGTCGTCTTCTGGCCAACTCCCATGCACAACGTCTTCCAAATGTCATGGTAACTTGGGATTTCAACGCCAGGAAGATAGGGGTATTGCTTTTCAGTCTCAATAGGTCGGTGTATGTGTTTATATTGGCCAAGCTTGTCCGGAGTAACTTTAATAGTATGCCCCCGTACTCTGGACACCATGAACCTTTTATCCTTGTCCATCTTGAAGGGATCTATTCCGGCAAAGAACTCCCGAACAAGGGTCCAATTTGCCTACCCTCTATACATGCAAATAGGATTTAACCCCAAATCTTTCAAGATGTCAGGAACTCGCGTAATTTTCTTCAACTGCCCAATCGCCACACTTCTCTCCTCAATTACTGGACGTGATACAAAGTTGGACAGGTTTGGCAGCTTGATTGCGCCCTCACTCTCACTCTCACCATCACTCCCAGCATGACTCTCAGTCTCCCCATCACTATCACCATTGTTGTCACCATCACTGTCATTGTCAGCATGCGATATACTATTACTCATCTCCTCATGCTCACCACCAAGGCGGACATTAATTTCGTCTTCATCACAACCTTCGGTGGATTGGTCCACTGATAGTGCTGCAAGCCGTTTAGATCTTCGTAAACAAGGAGACGAACCCGAATAAGGAATTTTCCTTTTCATAGACATAATTGCAATCTCCTGCAAAACAATCACATACAACATATTAAATCAGTCCAAACAATATGTATGTTCAAAATATGGCTATGTCGAACGATGCCTTCGACTAGACAAAAAGGTTCATCAACCACAATGCCGCAGATTAATACATGTTCTGACATAGAATAGATTAACACTCACACAAACTGGGATTTCAAAAAATAACTACCACATAAATTCAGATGTCACAAACCTAATTATACTTGAAATTTCTTATATTGGCCAGTACTTATCATATGCCATGGAACAGATAATTTTTGACATTTTATAATACGAGTACTATGAATATCTTCGGTACAAATATGCAACTTACTAATTGAGTTTTACAATTGAAGTACAATAGTGAATATTCCAACCTATGAAAGTTTCTATTTCTGATGTAACAACAAAGTATCTACCGTATGAGATGCAAGTGATAATTTATAACAAACGAAGGGTAAATATGAGTTCTATGAACATCTTAACTTCAGTCTATCAATATTCGAACATAAATTACTAATTGAACTTACTAACTACTACTACTACAAGACAAAAGTGAATAAATTAAGGATACTATGCATTATTACAATGACGCCTTACGTTTATATCTTACACAAACAGTACATGTTTACATCAACCTCATTCAAATATTAAAATTGCACTACATATGAAGGTCGTCCATTTGATGCTTTGATGACAACTTTGGACATGTCCTCTTATCGTGACCTCGGCACTTGCAATGGCTACATTTCCTAGGATTTTGATAATGTTGGGCAGATGAGTTCTTCCCTGGGTTGCCTTTGGTCTTCACCACAAGTGAACCGCCCACACCAAATATGAATTGGCCATTGCTTGCTTCACCTATCTCTGTGTTCCAGTCCTTATTCTTTTTCCTTTCCCACCGCTTCCTCATCCACGATGTCATTTCGTACTCCATTTCCCTAGCATCTTCAAATGAGTCATGGCCTTGCGACACATAGAACGACATCAAATTGTAACCCGAACTCAATATCCCATACCTAGTCGTATGCGATGCAGTGCGAGACATTTGGCCATGATTTGGTTGTTGGGCCATAGGCCGAGCACACCTTGTCCATCTTCGCATGACTAAACTGGGGGGAATGGTCAGTAGATGTTCATATTTCATTACCACAATCATGTGGCAGCAAGGTAGACCAAATGACTCAAACATCAAGCAAGAACAATTCATTCTGCTTTGAATTGCATAGTACTCAACCGTCCAATTGGACTCTGTCTGCGAGTACATTTCAATGAAGTACATCCGACGCTCCACCTCATCAACGCGACGCGCCACAATCAATGCAGACGTGCGCTGTATTTCATCCTGAAACAATTTGAATATGTATCGTGTATACACCTCGGTTCCGTTCTTCTCTAAGGTTTTCAATTGCGTGATTAAGACTGGGGTACTGTGCTCCGTTACTGTCTCAACCTCTGCATTGGCAATTCGCATCCTATCCAGACCACGGTGGTACTGTTGGACGAATTCAAAAAGTCGTAGCCTTACTTTCAAGAACTGATTCATATAACAATTCATACCTTCACATCGCTGAGTCGTCCTCATCCCGGCAAAGAATGCCCAAGGAGATATGCCTCGGCCCATCTTTCGTGGTCCCTATACATCTCTATCACCCAAGCATTTGTATGTAGTCCATAGTGTGAAACCATGTCAGGCCAAAGACTCTCAAATTCTTCAACCTCACATTCCATTTGCATCAACTTGGTAAAATCAGATACAAAATTCGGCCTATGAACATTTTTTGCTGCATTTCGCTCCAAATGCCATGAACATAATCGATGCCTTGCATGTGGGAAAATGTTCCTAATTGCATTGCGCATCACCAAATCACCGTCTGTGACCACGGAGATCGGCCGTTTACCATCCATGGCCTCCAAAAAAGTTGCAAGAACCTAATTGTACGTCTCCTCTGTCTCCTTGGACAACAACGCACAACCAAATATGGTCGTCATAAAGTTATTACTCACACCCGCTAGTATGACAAATGGCTTCTTGTAAGCATTGGTCCGATATGTCGTGTCGAAAACTAACACATCTCCGAATGCGGCATAATCCATTTGAGACCTCCCATTTGCCCAGAACAGTGTCTCCAACCGGTCCTCCTCATCAACACTATACTTGAAGAAAAATAGCGGATCGTTGCTTACCTGAGTAGACAAGTATCCCAGTGCACCCTCAGCATCCCCATTTCTTATTTCTTGTGTCCGCTCCCTATGCAATTTGTTGCGCAAATATGAAAAAGTGAACCCCACATTTTGGAATCCCCCTGCCTGACATGTCATAAAGTCCATAATTTGGGATGGCTTCATGCCTACATTCCGCATGGCCATTAACTGAGCTACATCAGCATCACCCACGTGTCTGTGCGATCGAAGAAACGGAACACATTGTTGTGCTGCTAAGGGATGGTTGTGGGTACTCATAAACTCTATAACAACATAATTTCCGATGGTATTGGTCATACAATAGACCCGGAATTTAGCACCACATCCAATTCTTGTTTCAGCTCTATGACGTCGTTTCCGATTAGTGCGTTCTAAGTGCTTCTTGTTTCTCTTACCTTCCCTAGAACAAACCCAATCCCTCCACTTCACATACCCTTCATTGCCTCTGTGTCTCTTGCTTTTATGTTTGCGTACACTAAAACCCATTGCCTTGGCATATGCATTGTAGAATAGACCAGCCTCTTCTTCAGAAACAAATTTCATTTGCACAATCTCCGTATCATTCAATAAACGAAGACTATCATCTACACTAGAAACTGACCCTTCCCCTTCAACATCATTACCTCCAAATGTATTACTGTGCGAATCTTCCCTACTAGAGCAAGATTCGGACTCAGAAGTGGATTCCCAATCATACGACACACCCTAGCTGTTGGTAACTCCTATTGGGAGTTTCCATCACACCTAAATAATAAACCACAAACCACATTGCCATAAGTTTTACTCCACTTATCGGGGTCAAATACGTTGCATACACATGAGCTGTAACTAAAGTGATCAACAAACTTGTATGTATGCAAGCTCCAGTCCATAAAAGAAGATTCGCAAACCACAGATTCTATAAAATATACCTCTCAAAACAAGAATCCAGCACATGCACAAATTCTACTCATAACAGATGTAAACCAGCGCCAAACTATCAAACATACAAGGGAAAACATACATTCCACACACCCACAGCCTCTCAAAAACCAAACATTCATCATTCCATGTTCTCAAAATAAATACCGACGAATCCAATTCAGTATAACAAACCCACTTACATATCAATACCACAAGAACAAAACCCTAACTTCCTAACTCAATGGGGACAAGGTTCCAGCATGGGCAGTACAAATACAATATCAATCATGCATTTTTTTCCCAACAAATACAAACTAGAAGATCTTTCGGGAAAATAGGCAAATAAATGCGCAGTCAAAAAGATGGCCAATAAAATTATTTCTGATTCCAAAAAAAATGCCCACTAAAAGAATATTATTTCAACAAATACACCTACCAGATCTAACACAAAATATCATATTTCAACGAATGTAAATAAATTACTTCTTCAAACCGGGGAATAAATATTTACCCAAACTCAAATATTCCCTTCAGGTCCGTGAGATGTGTCGCACTTCTTCTTCTCGTCGAACCTGGGCTGCGGATTGAAGGCGTTGCTGATGCGGGCAACGTCATTGGTGTTGCTTGTACAGGATGGACGTAAGGTGCGACGGCGCAAGACAAGACGACGGACATACGAGAAGAGTGGGATTGGAGATGGAGATGAAGATGATTCGATCATTCCATGAATGCTTCTACGTCTGGGATAAAGGAGCAGATGATCGACTTGTAAACATGACAATGTGAGATGTAGAGAATCATATTCTTAACCGTGGGTTAAGGGAGTGCGCTGGGTGGGGTTGGAGTGGGAGTCAAGGATTTTACCGGTTCTTTAAGGTGACAAGTTTGTTGTGTTATACCTACAATTACACTTTCAATGGTTTTGGTTATGCTACTAGTGGTTTCAATTATGCTTCCAGTGGTTTTAGTCATGCCATTTCTTACGGTGTCTCCAAAACAGAGGGAGACACCGAAGCGTTATCCTTGATTTTAATACTCCGTTTTACTAGGAGTGAGTATGGTCCGGATTGGTTCGGTTTCATAGTAAATCAAAAACCAAACCAATATCTATGGATTATGAAATCAACCCACAAAAAGCATAGAATCAAACCAATCCAAACAATTAAAATACGGTTCGGTTTTAAATCACGGTTTGCATATATAGAAATTTAGGGTAATTAGTCTTGATAGTAGGGCTGTTAGCCGAGACCGGAAACTCGATCGAAACCGGAAAAATTGGATCGGACTGAATTTTTTAAACAGGTTGAATAATTTCGATCCGGTTCCGGTTTATAAAATTTTATAAACCGGAAAAATAATTTCAATCCGATTTATGTGTTTTAAAAACCGATCGAAATCGGACCGGTTATATATATATATATGTACAGTTTTTTTCATATCCGGTCGCCCGGATTTTAGTATGGTCCGGATTTTCTGTCTGAGCCGTTGGATCTAATCCAACGGCTGTGAAATTAAAAGGTAAACACGCGGGTAAAATGCTAAAATTGGGTCGGGCAAAACAACTCGGATCCGGGTTATAATAAAAGCCTCCTTCACCCGGACTCCTCCCATTTTTCCTCGTTCAATCCAGACCACGAAGAGAGAGAGAGAGAGAGAGAGAGAGAGAAGAAGAAGAAGAAGAAGAAGAAGAAGAAGAAGAAGAAAGAGGAACCAGAAGAAAGAGCGACGATTACGAAGAAGAAGATCGATCTGGAGAAGAAGATCGAAGCAAACCCAGGTATATCTCTCTCTCTCTCGAATCTCTAGGTCGTATCTCTCCCAATTGGACTGTAAATTAGGGTTTTTTTTCCTTATTTTGAATCAGATTGACGAAGAATGAAGCTGAAAAACGAAGACGAACAACAAGGTCTCTCTCTCTCTCTTCCTCTATGTTTGAGCCCGAATTGTATGATTTCAAAGCCCTAATTTTGGGTTCCGAGTAAAACATTGGGTTTTTTTTTTTTTTGATTTCCCTTTCTGGTTCGATTTAGGGTTCGTTTTTGTTTTGAGACAACAAAGACGAAGAAGAACGAAGACGAAGCATCTCTTTGACTCGGGTATATCTCTCTCTTGTATTTCTTTCTCGAATCTCTGGCTCGTATGTCTCTCAACCGGACTGTAAATTAGGGTTTTTTTTCCGTTATTTTGAACTAGATTGACGAAGAAAGAAGAAGAAGAACAAACACCAAGGTCTCTATCTCTCACTCTGTCTCTTTCTCTGGGTTCGAACCAGTTTAGGGTTTCTTTTCAACTTGCGAACTAATCTGTTTAGAGTTTGTATTGTGTTAGGTTTTTTTTACCAGAAATTGAGCCAGATTAAGGTTTAATATGATTGCATGACTCTCAACACTATAAAGGTTTTTTTTTTTTTTGCTTATGTGTGCCTCATTTCATTAAACTCATTTAGTGTATAAACCTAGAGCGAGGAAAATGGGGTGTTGCTTATGCTGTAGGTAGATAAGTATAGGCCGGTAGAACATGCCACTAGTTGTTTGTAGCACATTAGCGGCTCCATGTGTTTTCTGTTGGCTGGAATGGTTTAAAGCAAAAGCAACTGGATTTTGTCAACTTGCTTGGCTAACCTCTATGGGAAAAATCTTGTTTTATAAATTAAAGATGTCCTCACTGATGTTGGAAGTTGGAACTATTTTTTATAAATCAAAGATGATAATTTGTCCGATTAGCAATTAAACTGGTTAGTATTTGTACTAGTTGATCTCAAAGAAAGGGAAAAATTCTAGTATTTGTGCTAGGGCAATGAAACTGATTTTTCATTTGTAATCTTTGAGATAATGTCTGCCATTGGTTGCCATTGGTAGGTACGTTACCCATAAGTAGGTGACAATTTGATAAAATGGAAGAACAAGATCGAACCAATGTTGATCCAACCCCCTTGTTTCGAGCACCACCACCACCGAGGTATCTCTCTCCCTCTCTCAAATATTTGTTGCATATTATAGCATAAAGGGAGACACATAGACTGGTATTTGTTGTAAATGTTTGTTTGCATGGTAGTAATTGTTTTCTATTTTGATTTTTAGAATGCAATCTTTGGATGACATAGCAGTATCACCGTCACCATCCCAACCGTGTCAATCATCTGTGAATTCGTGTCAAGAAATTGACAGTCCTCCAGTTAAAAAAGCAGTGATACCGAAAATAGGCCAAGAATTTCTCAAATTAGACGACGTTTTTCATTTTTACAACGAGTATGCTAGACAAGCTGGATTTAGTGTCTAAATCAATTCTAGTCGGTTGGGTGAGAATGGTACAGTAATGAGGAAGGAGTACGTTTGTCTTAAAGAAGGGGAGATGAAAAATTCTAAGGCCATGAAACGGTGTCGGGGTTTAACTAGAGAGAAATGTGGTGCAAAACTTGCTGTTGTGAGAAAAGGTGAAGTGTTTGTTGTATCAAAATTTGTCGAGGGTCATAACCATGAGCTTACAACGCCGAAAAAGGTTCATTTGTTAAAATCTCATCGCCGAGTATCAGCCGCACAAAAAGCTTTAACGCAACAATTATCTGCTGCTAATGTACCAACTTGCCAACAAATGAGTATTTTTGAGTTGCAAGCGGGGGGTATTGAAAATGTTGGATTTTTACCACGAGATCTTTACAATGATAAAAGAGATAGGAAGAATGGTGTACATGGTCATGATGCGAACATTTTGTATGAGCATTTCGAGATGGAACAACAAAAGAATCCGGGCTTTAGGTTCACATTCGAGAAAGATGACAAGGATAGAATGACTCACTGTTTTTGGGCTGATGCGACCTCTAGAAAGTCATATCAATATTTTGGGGACGTGGTAGTCTTTGATACTACGTACTACACAAACAAATATTCATTGATATTTGCACCTATATTGGGGGTCAACCACCATAGGCAGACAACACTTCTTAGGTGTGCGTTCTTGAGTGATGAAAAAACTGAATCGTTTGTGTGGTTTTTCAATGAATGGTTAAAAGCGATGCCAGCTGGACCACCCAAGATGATCATAACTGATCAAGATCCGGCGATGACAAGAGCAATTGCTTCTGCTCTTTCGAATACATTTCATCGATATTGTATTTGGCACATTGTTAGCAAATTTTCTGAAAAATTGGGTGCACTGTCATATAAGGAACATTATGATGAGTTCAAGGATTGTATATGAAATTCTCAAACACCTGGAGAGTTCGATGCAAGATGGGCAACCATTGTAGGAAACTCTAACTTGTCTAGTAATAAATGGTTGCAGTACATGTATGAAATTTGTGGTAAATGGGTTCCCGCATATACGAACCACATGTTTTCTGCCCATATGACTAGTAGTCAACGGGCTGAAATTTCTCATTCGTTTTTCAAGAGGTATGTGTCCAGAGAAAATTCAATGATGGATTTTGTCACACGATTCAATAGGGCACTTGCCAAAGTCCGACATAATGAATTGGATTCGGACCATAAAGATGTAAATGAGAAGCCTCTGTTGAAAACCTCGTGGGCAATGGAAAAGAAAATGAGTGAATTATATACATGGAGCATATTTGAGAGGTTTCAAGGGGAAATCTTTCAAATTAATGCGTATGTGGTTACGTTCATACGCGAGAATGAACATGGATGTTTGTGGAATGTTCAGAGAGAAGAATTGGAAGGTGCGAGAATTCGTGAGATTTCGGTTGACAAGTCATCGAACCGTGTCAGTTGTAGCTGTAAGATGTTTGAATTCGATGGAATTCCTTGTCGGCACCTGTTGGGGTACCTTTTTAGAATGCAAATTAGGGAACTCCCTACTGAATACATCTTGCAGAGGTGGACGAAGACAGTAAAAGCGGGCAGGGTGATGGATGACTTAGGTAGTGGTGTGAGAGAAATATGTAACAGTTCACTTCTTGTGAGGCGACAAGGGCTCTTCCAACTTGCTTGTACAGTTATCGATGATGCTGTATTAGATGAAGAAGAAAGTGAAGTTGTGCGAGAAGCTTTGGAATCTACTCAAAAGAAGCTTGCATTGATGAGGATTTCTCGGACAGATGGTGGTACGAGTCGTATCCAAGTGCCTCTTTCTCTCGGAAGCCAAGTGCCTCTTTCTCTCGGAAGCCAACATAGTTTGAAAGAACCACTTCAAGTAAGGGCAAAGGGTTGTGGTAAGCGTTTGAAACGAGGAAAAGAGAAGGCCGTCAAGAAAGAGAGGAAATGTAATGGTTGTGGGTTAACGGGGCAATCGCATGACAAAAGGAATTGTCCAAAGCTTATGAGCATGTAAGTGGATGTTAATTTGTACTATGAAATTCAATTTTTATACACGGAATACATTGTAATTGTTATCTTCTTTTATTAGGTCTTCACAAGATGTTAGGTTGAGTGATGACGACGACTACGACGTTGACGATGAGTGTAAGTGTTTGTCTTTTGTGGTACATCTAAGTTCTTGTCTTTTGTTTCGTTTATTGATGTTATTACCTATTTGGGTTGCAGGATGGATTGCTGCTGCTGTTTAGCTGTCCGAACTACAATGGGGGATATGAGTAGTTTGGTAGTTTTTTTTTCCTTTTCGGTGGCAAGTTTCTATGGTAGTATGAGGACGTTGGTTCGGTTTGATTTCAATATTGCTTGTTCTGATCTACAAAGACACTTTTCTTCATTTGTTGTAGTCATTTGCAATGGGGGATATGAGTAATGGTTGTGAAGTCTGTGGTTTCGGTAGTTCTTTTTTTTTTTTGTGAAGTCTGTGGTTTCGCTACCAAAAATCTGCTTATGAGTGATGCATGTTTTTCGGTGTCAGCATGTTCAGAGCGAAAGAGCATTATGATTCTTTGAAATTGCACTTTCTGCTTTCATTTTTAGTTGAAAATTGTTACCCATTCCACGTTCCTTTTTACATTCATTGTTACGAAGTCTATGCAAGTGATGGTGGGATGGCCGGGGGTAGTAAAAATGCAGACTTGCCTTTTTGCCAAACCATTGGACATGATTTGTAAATAGATTTGGTTTGGCGAAATCTATTACTGCTAGGATGTTTGGTTTGCGTCTTCGACTCTTTCGGATTGGTTCGATTAAGTTTGGATTTCCATTTTTATCATTTTGGTGCTATAGGTAAGTTATAATTGGGTAAAATGTCATGAATTTGACGAAATTCATAGTTTTACAACTAATTTAATCACAAAGCTCAATTTTTGACATTGCGGCAAGTAGTTTTATGGTAGAAACTAGCAACTCGAACCTGGGTGTTGTCTAACCAGGTCCTGAGTTTCCATCACCGAATCAACCTTCATTGGAGTCTCTTTCATTCTCAAGCTTGCCAAAAAAAAAAGGCAAAAGAACTGCACATTTACATTTACCCATCAAACAAGAGGAAAATAGTTAAAAGTTTGGTTCTTTTTTTGCACTCCATTCTTTATAAGAGCATTCCAATTTTAGTAGTCTAGTGTTTTTGTAGTGTGTAATTTTTTTTTGATCCGCTTGTAGTGTGTAATTTGGAATACTAAAAGTACAATTACTGGAGTGGTTGTATAAAATGTGAAGGTCAAAAATTATTCCTAGTTTTATCCAGCAAGTTTGACAGAAACATCTAGGCTGCCGATACATAATAGAAAATGGGCTTGGCCACTCTTAAGGGAAAACAACACCACCATTGGAAATAGGCTAAAATCTTCTATAACTTCAGGTTTAGGTCAAGATTTTCTCCCACACTACTACTGGATCCACTAACTCCGGTTGTTACCGGGCCAATTCGTGCCTTTGCCGAAGGATAGAAGCATTACATTCATCCATATAGTGATAACGGGGAGAATGTAGTAGCAAAGATAAAGATTAAACCAATGACGAATGGGTGGCTCTTGTGTAGTTTTGTTGCTAAACTACACAAACTCATGAGCATTACATTCAATTTACTAATCACACCATAACTACTCAAACCAAAAGATTAAATTCTCAGGAGCATTACATTCATCCACATAGTTGCATTACATTCATTCTTAGAGCAATACATTTTTAGAACTAAGGTTTTAAACTACCGGTTACAACAAATACTAACGAATACAAAGTACATTCACTTAAGAATTGTAATGATAGCCACTACCAAGGCTAGCCCACTTAAGAATTGACAGACAATCAGCATGTGCTTTAAATTAGCCACGGTGAGCTCAAGTGGATGTGCATCATTATTTACTACTTTCACCTCAGGTGCAACACGTGGGTTGGGTTCGTGACACCCAATTTGATAGCACCACTTCCAGTACCCTCATTTTTCTTTATCCTTTGAATCCCTAGGACACCTGTAGTAGAGCCTTCCAGGATTCTCATTTGACTCTGAAATATGCACAGCAGCTCTCAACCCACACCAACATTTCTTGTTTTCAAATGTAGGCTAACGAGATTGAATGGTACTCCTGTTGCTTGAACTGGACATGACTGCACACACAGACACAATGTCTACACACACCCACACAAATGTCCAACACAGCTAAAAAGTAGAAGTAATATAAAAAATTGAGAGAGGTAGTTTTGGCTCAGAAAATTTTCATCATAGCCAAATAAAGTGGCTCAAATAAATGAAATGTTCAAGACACCACTTTTTTAAGGCACTTAGGCGGCAACATTAGTTGCCAAGCTGACCATCTAATGTTTCCAAGCCTTAGTACACATTATATATACAGTTCTTTTCATATCCAGTCGCCCGGATTTTAGTATGGTCCGGATTTCTGTCTGTGCCGTTGGATCTGGATCAACGGCAGGGGAGTAAAAAGGGTAATAAAAAGGGATTTCCCCCCTTCAGCCCTCTTCAGTCCCATTTCTCCACAGCCAGAGAAGAGAAAAAGGAGGCAAAGACAACGAACGACCAGAGCTACAATCAGCCCTAATGTCCAACACAGCTACAACTACACATAACTCATATACAAAATTTAGGTAGGCGATTTTGGCTCAGGAAATTTTCATCATAGCCAAATAGAGTGGCTCAGATAAATGAAATGTTCACGACACCACATTTTTAAGGCACTAAGGCGGCAACATTAGTTGCCAATTGACCATCTAATGTTTCCAGGCCTAAGTACACATTGCATATTAATTTATCATCATAGCCATCAAATATGGGCAAACAAATCCGGAAATAGGGGCAAAATCTCCCAATGGCTCAGAAAATATTCATCATAGCCAAATAAAGTGGCTCAGATAATTGAAATGTTCACGACACCACATTTTTAAGGCACTAAGGCGGCAACATTAGTTGCCAATTGACCATCTAATGTTTCCAGGCCGAAGTACACATTGCATATTAATTTATCATCATAGCCATCAAATAGGGGCAAACAAATCCGGAAATAGGGGCAAACTCATAGAAAATCCGGACCATACTAAAATCCGGGCGACCGAATATGAAAAGAACTGTATATATATACAAATCACAGTTCTAAATGATACACTGATAACACCAAACAAACCCCACTTCAAAATTCTCTGGCCAAAATCACCATAAGTCACACACGAAAACCAGTCCAAATAGCAACTGATCATAAGAAAATCCAACAGCTCAGACACAAATCCGGACCATACATGCCCCAAATCGAATAAAACCAGTCCAAATAGCTATGGAGAAATGGGACTAAAGAGGGCTGAAGGGGGATCCCGAGATCGATCGAAACCACACAAAAAATCACCACACAAACAAATCACAGAAATCAGCCCCTATTCTTCATTTAGGGTTTCGAAAATCGAAGATATACTGTTAGGGTTTTGAAAATCGTAGAGAGAGAGAGAGAGACCTTAGGGCTAATCGTAGCTCCGATCAACGCTCTGATCGTTCGTCGTCGGCCATCCCGAGATCGATCCAAACCACACAAAAAATCACAAAAATCAGTTCGAAAATCACATGAACGAGAGAGAGAGAAAGAGCAAGAGAGAGAATTAGAACGAGAGAGAGAGATGGAGAGAGAGAGAGAGGGAGACACACCTCGGGTCGTCTTCGTCTGGTTCGGTCGTCGTCGTCGGGCCTCCTTTTTCTCTTCTCTGGGTGTGGAGAAATGGGACTGACGAGGGTTGAAGGGTTGAGGGGAAGCGTATTGTGGAAGCTGACCCTAAGTGTACCCGCGAGACCCGCGAGACCATCTTTACCCGACCCATGGTAGCATTTTACCTGCGTGTTTACCTTTTAATTTCACAGCCGTTGGATTAGATCCAACGGCTCAGACAGAAAATCCGGACCATACTAAAATCCGGGCGACCGGATATGAAAAGAACTGTATATATGTATAATATATACATATACGTATATATATATAAACTGTTTTTATGGTTCTTTTTTTTATGTATTGGGCTCAAAATTGATCATTTTTTGTTGAGCCCAAAAAAGGGGGTTGAATTATGGGTTTTTGGTTGATATTTTGTGGGTTGAATTGTGGATTTTTTGATGTGTTGGGCTCAAAATATGGCCCATGAATGAAAACCGGATAAATCGGACCGAAACCAGTTGAGACGGTCGAAACCAGACTGTATTATCTCAACCGGTTCCGGTTTCTAAGAATCTCAAACCAAATAACCGGTTTCGATCGAAAAATATGCCAAAATCGATCGAAACCGAACTGGTATCACCCCTACTTGATAGTGAAGGAATTATAGGAATGTGAATTGGAATTAGTTTTCATGTATAGAAATTTAGGAATTTGGCCGTGGAAGTTGACTGATTTGGTGATGTTTTTTGTGTATAATAAATTAATAATCATAGGAAATTAGGATTGGGTTTGATATATAGAAGTTTAGTCTAAATTATCTTGGTAGGAAAGAAAAATCAAATATTGCGGTGGATTTAATAGGATCAATAAAATTGGGAAAATAGTTAATTAAGGCTCTCATATTTATTTGGTGAATCATAATTTTATATATATATATATATATTATAAATCAATAAAATTGGGCTGTGGAAGTTGACTGATCTGGTGATACTTTTTGTGTATAATAAATTAATAATCATAGGAAATTAGGATTGAGTTTGATATATAGAAATTTAGTCTAAATTATCTTGGTAGGAAAGAAAAAACAAATATTGCGGTGGATTTAATAGAATCAATAAAATTAGGAAAGTAGTTAACGAAGGCTCTCATATTTATCTGGTGAATCATAATTAAATTATATATATATATGTATTATACAATTCGGATAGGTTTGGAACCATAACCGTGAACGGTGTATTCACAAACCAAACCATATAACGTGGTTTCTAATTTTTTTAAACCATGACCAAACCATACTACTAAAAAACCAAATCAAATCTTTCAATTTGGATTGGTTTGGACTAGATTCGCGGTTTGACGGATTTTTTTCTCACCCCTACGTTTTACCATGTACACTTCTTTTTTGTTTTTGTTTTTACTTGGTGTGATTTTCCTATATTGCACCTTCATTTGTGAAAAGGGATGTGATTTTGGCACTCACTTTTAGTTTTATTTTCTCACACGATCAAGACACAAAGTGAAGTGTCAGTGGCTAAAACTGGAGTGTCAAAATCATTTTTTGTGAAAAAATGAACTTATGAAAGGGTAACAAAGAAAATTCACATGAATAAGGACAAAAAAAAAGAGTACGGATGATGTGGACATCACCTCGAAAGAGCATCACCGCACAATGAACAAAGCTACATGTGTTATTGCAAATCGAAATCGTGGATACTCCCATGGCTAGGAGCATTGCCACATGATAATGATTGCATTCGACAGAGTCACCACTTAATTTTAAGAAAAGTAAGAAAACAAGTAGAGATTCTAGAATCAGAAGTCAAAAGTACATTAAGGAAAAGATGTTAGACACTCCTCTCTGCCCAACCGTGTGGCTAGCCCATGTTCGTTCAAAATAGAATTAATCTTTGCTTTATTCAGCCCCACAAACAACTTGTTATTAAGCCTTTAGACAGTTAACAGGTGAGCATGGACAGTAAATAAACTACATGGGATAGGGAAGGGGAATATGCAGGTTTTTTTTGGGATAAATCAACTTGAAATAGAAAAAAGGATAACCGAATATACAGTTTACAAGGGCATATCTCAGGAGGAAAGAAAAGAAATAGAAAATAAAATAAAATTGAAGTTGCCTATGCCAAATGACTACATAGAGCTAGTGGGGAATGAGAATGATCTAGCCAAGTGTTTCTAGTCCATCTACATAAAGGGAGAAGAAACCCAAGGACAATACAAGTCAATCACAATGAGATAAATAACTACATATCAAGGGAAATTCGAGTTTAGAATTGAAAGAAAGAGAGTGTGTGTGATACCGCTTAATGTTTTAGGGGGTCATGGTTAAGCTTTTTAGTTAAGTTTTTTAAAAATTATTAAACATAAAAATTAACTTGGGTTGGATTACAGTCATGCTACAGCTACCACACCAAAATAAAAGGTGGCCGGCCACCGCATGCTGTGTGGGGCCCACTCTGGGCCCCGCACGGATGATCCGAGCCATTCAATAATTTTAAAAAAAATCGAGTGGGCTTGAAAAAAATCAGCTCAATGTGATATGTGTAGGTGCTCAATCCAATCTTCCCATTTTTTTAAAATCGGAAAAATGGATTTCATGTGGTATTTAATTTGCAAGGGTAAAAATACAAGAATAAAAAGAAATTATGCATAAAAACAATTTCGGGGCGGGTTCCAGGATGGCGTAATGCCTACCTGACCCGACCGAATTTCTTCAATTTCCCCCCCGACCCAATACCCGAATTTTTTTTAACAAAAACCCGTCCCGTCCCGATTCGGGCGGGGTGCGTTGAATTGCCATCTCTAAATTAGGGTTGTCGTCGATCAAAAAAATAATTACGCTTGTTTTTTGGGAACAAGCTTTCAATTACGGTTTTTTTTAAAAAATTATCTAACTGTAACAATATTTCCTTAAATTACGCTGCAACAAAGACCATATTTAATATAATCTTGACTTCTAATAACTTCTCTCTAAAGATGATTTACTGCTAATGAGTGGATTTTTATCGAGTATTTTTCTTTCCTAATTTTTCTTTATTGCATTTTTAACTTTCTTGGTTCGGAAGTAGTAATAATAAATACGTAAGAGAAAAACCTGACTTCCAAATCCAGCGTTCTATTTCCAAAGATACTACTATCATTTACTCCTTCTGATACGAAGAGATCTCAAAGATTTTCCTTAACAAGGAAACCCTCTTAGTTAACCAAAGCCAAACTCCCTTCTATTTTCTGATTCACCCTAACAAGATTTTCAAATAATAACTCACATTTTTTTATTTTTTATAATAAGGAAGATCAGTTTTTTTGAAAAATTGTATCCTCTATATTTTTCAGCCCTTGAATCTAGATGCTCCATAAACACCGTTGGATCTCTAGAGCTTGACTCCCTCTCCTCCTTCTCTCTCAACGGTGGGATTTCCCATAAACAGCCGACGGACTTTAATCCAGTGGTTTTAGACTTAGGGGGTGTTTGGCAGGTGGATTTTCCCATTTTCTCATTCCCATTTCTGCATTATGGGTGTTTGGCACCTCATTCCCGGAATGGATTTTGGCAAAATAGATTTTCGGATTATGGGTTTAGGAGCCAAAAACCAAAATCTGGGTTGGAGGAGTTTTTTGGATTCTCATTTTCGGATTATGAGATTGTATTACCAAAATACCCATAATACTCCCTTCATTTTACCAGATTTGCCCCTCCCTTACCAGATTTGTTTTTTTCGCATCATTTTTTTTTCATTCTGTTTTGTAGGCGTGGTTTGCATGTTTTTTTTTTTGCTTCGGATTGTACTTTAATTTGTTTTGTAATATTTAAGTGTTTGTGTTTGTTTTATTGTTCTAAATTATATTTATGTTATGTGTTTGTAGTTAAATTAAATTGTTACTTGTAACATTGGTCTTATTATTTTAATTCTAAATTACCAAAAGCAAAAATACCGAATGTCTTCCTTAAATTTAAAAAAAGATAAAAAATTACAAATGAAAAATAAACCCAATAATACAATGTCCAAAGGCAAATAGGAGATCTGAAAAACAAAAACAAAAAAAAAACAAAAACGAAATAGTACTTTACAATAATAAAAGAACTATTGAATAATAAAAACTATTGAATAATAAAAGTAAAAAAATAAAAGAACAAAAAAATGGAACTGACACATGTTATAAGAAGACAAAGGGCAATATGGTAAAAATGCAACTCATAATTCATTCTCAACAATCATCTACCAAACACTACTACAATTTCAAAATACATTTTGCACAAATCTCCCAAACACTCTACCATACCCAAAATACATTCTGGCCATAATCCAAAAAGCCAATAAGTCAAAAAAGCTGAAAATGAAAAGCCAAAAAGTAGGTTCCCAAACACCCCCTAACTAGCATTCCGAAAGCAACTGACGAGAAAACAAACATATCTATATGACTTGTGCCGCTCTCTCAAATCTTTGGCTCTGTTTCAAAATCCAAACGACTCTCTCTCTCTCTCTCAATTGAAGGGAAACAGGTCTGCTCTTAATCATCGAGAATCAGGTCCTCTGGAACCCTAAACAAGCCGTGAACCCCACAGGAGCAGCGACCCGACGCTGGTGAGGAAGACGACGATCAGTATCCCCAGGGTTTCGGCGTCGGAGAAGGTGCGGCCGAAGACGACGACGGGGTGTTCCTGCGGCCAAAAGACGTAGTGGAGGAGCCAGGCGGCGAGGAGGGAGACGAGGGTGAGGAGAGAGAACGGGTGGGAGAGGAGCAAAAAGGCGAGCACGGCGGAAGTAGGAGGCATTCTTGCGGAAGTAGTAGGAGGCGACGACGAGGGTGTAGGGCTGGGAGAAGGCGGCGTGGTCGGCGAGCTCCGGCCAGGCGCGGCGAACGCGCGCAAGGCCGGGCTAGAAAACCCCTTTTTGTTTGGTCCCCTTAACCTTTCGGTGAGTTGTTTAATTTTCAACTCAGAAAAAAAAGTGTTGTTTAGTTTTCAAATCTGGTTTGGACTCATTTACATTCATGGACAGCAGCGAGCGCTCATTCCAACTACTGTATAAGAGTTGGGCTCCCTCCCAAGACTGTTGAAGAAGAGGATTGAAATTCTCATGACACATCCAGAAATTAAAAAAATTTGAAGGGTTTCCTTCCTCCCGTATAAGGTAGAACTGATACCAAAAGTGGGCTATGATCTGAAACACCAGGAACAAGAATTGCAACTTCAGATTCAGTGAACACATTTTGCCAATGAGAGTTTACCAAAGCTCTTCTGCTACAACTATGATCTAGCCCAACTCTTCTATTAGACCAAGTGAACCATAGGCCCTTAGGCTCTGTTTGGAACTCAGGGAAAAGAAAGGAAAAGAAAAGAAAATTAAAGAATTTTCCCTCCTATTGTTTGGTTAGAAGGGAAAGAGAGAATAAAATAAAGATTTCAAGTGTAGTGAATAGTAAATTTTCCCTCCTATTTTCCTTTCCTTTCTTTTCCTTTCCCTAAAAGTTTAAATCCTCCATATCTATGTCTTCGATGCACTTATTAAAGTCCCCAGCACGACTGTTATCAAAATGATTAGCATCAGATTTCTCATTGTGCCACCGTACTGTGTTGAAATCACCCACAACAATCCAAGGCTGGCTTCTAACATATCCAAAACCATTCCAAAGATCATCCCACAACAGTCTTCTAGCACTTATTTGATTAAAACCGTAAACAACAGAGAGAACAAAAGGCTTTTGATCCATTATTACAGAGAGCAAAATCATTTGATCAGAGCAAGAAATAATACTTACTTTAGGCCCTTGAGTATCCCAAGCCACAATGATTCTAGCCACAGTGCCACCCCAATGTTGTGAACAAAATCCCATCCCGAAGGAAGGCTTTGCTTCATAGTTGATGCCAGATTCTCTGGCCTAACTTTAGTTTCAACAAGCCCTATAAGGGACAATATATTAGCCTGAATGAATTTTCTAATTTCTACCTGCTTAATGGGGTTGTTTAAACCCCTTATATTCCATGAGGCAAACTTAATCATCTCTTCTTTGGATTCCTTCCTTTTTTTTGCAGCCCCAGGGTTCTTCCCACAGAAGTCAGAGCCTCAAAAACTGCATCAGGATCAGACATCCCTACTCCAAGATCATGTGGTAAGAAATCAAAGGCATTAGTCAAATCCTCAGGCATACTAGAGCTTGGAACAATCCCAGGTCAGTTTCAATCACAGGTTTTCCCTTATCCATATCTATGGAAACACTATCCAACTCAACCACTTATGTCACCAAATCTGTAGTAGAGATATCCAGAGCAGAAACAGTTTCATCCTGTAATGTTAGAACATCAAAGGTATTAGAACAAGGAAGCTCTTTAGTAGTAGCAGTTGGAGGGAGAACACTAGCCACAGATTTTACAGAAGAATTGTGCACAATATTCCCCTCTGACTTCACCACCCAAACTTTTCCTTTTGGAGCAGCTTGAAGTGGAATAGGATCAGTAGCCCCCACAGGAACAGACTCCTTCCTTTGACTGTAGTCTGAGTGGCCAAAAACCTTACAAGTATAGCATCTAACAGATCTCCAAGGATACTTGAAATCGATTGTAACAACCCTACCAGAGGCAGTCAGCAAATCAACAGAGTGAGGCAGAGTAGCTGATGCATCTATTTCAACACATACCTTTGCATAGCTAATACTACTAGCTTGCTCAGTCATCTCATCGGCATAGAGGGGCTTCCCCACGGCACTAGCAATGTAACTTAGACCCTCAGCGGTCCAGTACTGAAGGGGAATGTTATGAATTTGAATCCAAATAGGCAATTTGGACAGGCCCTCTTTTTCAAACTCATTATTAGGATGCCAAACCTGTAGGACCATCAGTCGACCCCCAAAATGCCAAGGACCAGCCTGGATGTTCAAGAAGAGGAGGTCAATTGGGTAGAGGAAGTCGACTGGTAGGTTCTCTATTTCTTCTAAGTTGATAAATTGTGATGTCCCTTTGTTCTTGCGCAAGGTTTGGATTTGGTGGTTCAGGTGATTCAAGTATATGAATTCTTATAGGTGGTTCTTGGAGGCTTGGAGGATAGCAACCATTGGCGTAGGAGGTATACTTTTTTGTGCTTATCATGGAGGGTGCAAATGAGATGATCAGAGCCTTCCCCCCTTCGAAAAAAAAAAGCTTCTTAAATCGCAAAATATATATTTTTAATTTGCTATGGGTGTAAGTGAAAGGTTCCTCCTCGCCCAATAGGGCAAGTGGGAATCTTGGTAACCCAATGTTCTCTTTCTTGAGCATTTAATTTGCTGTACGTCTTCTTTTTCTTACTGTCATAAATTATTGTTGTGGTTGGTAGCCTCTGGTGGTTGTTGTTAGTTGGACATGTGGGTTGTGAATCGGATGAGGATAGTTAAGGGTGGAAAGAAACCGACCTTAGACACCGACCTTGTAGGAAAGGCCCGAAAGCTATTAAGGTGGAGAAGGGAAAACCACCACCCATACTTCTTAATATTGATAACTGGTTTAGGGCTCCTTATTTTAGCAAAAGTGACAAGTTGTGGCGTCTAGTGGGAGAGTTTGACATGAATAGAGATATATGTGGGGATACGGTATTAATCGGGTCGTGCAGATTTGGTGATTCAAGTATTTGGATTCTTGGAGGTCGTTCTTGGAGGATAGCAACAATTGGTATACGAGGTATATTTTCTTGTGCTTGTCATGGAGGGTGCAAGTGAGATGATTGGAGCCTTCCCCCCTTCGAAAGAAAAAAAACATGCTTTTTAAATTGCCAAATTATTATTATTTTTAATTTGCTATGGGTGCAAGTGGAAGGTTGACTCTCCTCCTCGCCAAGGGGGCATGTGGGAATCTTGGTAACCCAAGGTTCTCTTCCTTGATAATTTAATTTGTCATAAATGTTTGTTTCTTACTGTCATTGATTATTTTTATCGTTGGCTGTTTTGGTGGTTGTTGTAGGTCGGACATGTGGGTTGTAAATCAGATGGCGACAATTAAGTGTGGAGATGTGAGTAGAAAGAAACCATTGGTTAAGAGGTATACTTTATTGTGCTTGTCATGGAGGGTGCAAGAGAGATGATCGGAGCCTTCCCCCATTGGAAAGAAAAAAAAATGCTGTATAAATCACCAAATTATTAATTTTCTCAATTTGCTATGGGTGCAAGTGGAAGGTTCTGGATCTCCTCCTCCTTGCCAAGGGGGCAAGTGGGAATCTTGGTAACCCAAGGTTCTCTTCCTTGAGCATTTAATTTGATATAATTGTTCCTTTTCTTAGTGTCATTGAAAATTGTTGTGGTTGGCTGCTGTGGTGGTTGTTGGTTGGACTTATGGGTTGTAAATCCGATGGCGACAGTTAAGGATTGAGATGTGAGTAGAAAGAAATCAGTTCGATAGGAGGTATACTTTCTTGTACTTTTTTCATGGAGGGTGCAAATGAGATGATCGGAGCCTTCCCACCTTCAAAAGACAAAAAAAAACAGGCTTTATAAATCGACAAATTACTATTTATTTCAATTTGCTATGGGTGTAAATGGAAGGTTCTGGATCTCCTCCTCATCGCCAAGGAGGCAAGTGGGAATTTTGGTAAACCAAGGTTCTCTTCCGTAAGCATTTAATTTGCTGTACGTGTTCTCTTTCTTAGTGTCATTAAAAATTGTTGTAGTTGGCTGCTGTGGTGGTTGTTGTTGGTTGGTCATGTGGGTTGTGAAACAAATGGCGACAGTTAAGGGTGGAGACGTGAGTAGAAAAAGCCATCGGCTAGGAGGTATACTTTATTGTGCTTGTCATGGAGGGTGCAAGTGAGATGATCGGAGCCTTCCCACCTTTGAAAAAAAAATACATGCTTTATAAATTGTCAATTATTAGTTTTTTTCAATTCGCTATGGGTGCGAGTGGAAGGTGTTAGAATATAGTATTAGTAATAGTCCCACATTGCTTAGTTTATTTATTCAATATGTGAGTCACCTATATAAATAAGATTGTTATGTGTTAGGGTTATTCAACACCCTTCACACCTATCCTTCCTAAACAACATGGTATCAGAGCAGGTTCACTATCCACCTTAGATATACAAAACCCTAGCCGCCACCCTCTACCGCCATCATCATCTCACCACGAAACCCTAAAATCACAACCCTAATCCTGGCCTCTATCTTAACCCTAATCTCTTCCACCCATTGAAATCCCAAATCGGACACTTAACTGAAATCTATAGCCATTAATCACTGTTCACCGATTACTGTTCACCATTGGCACTGTTAACATATTACTGTTCATCGTCGGTGCTATTCACTTATTACTGTTCATTGCTGTTTAGTACTGTTCCATCACTCATGGCTGGTCAGATCTGTTCTATGGTTCTGCTTTTGGTTGCCGAAGGTATATTCGTATTGGTATTGTTGGTATTTGTTTGATGCTTATTTTTAGTTGGTGGAATATTGGTAGTTGATCCGTTCGTTGCCTCTCATTGCACGATGACATATTTGTAATGAAATCTGATTCTGCTTCCGCTGTCTCTGGTGGGTGTGGTTCTTCATTCAGCCATGGTCATGGTCACAACCGTGATTCTAGGTATCGTGGTCGGGTTTTTGGCCATGCTTTTGGTGAGCGTGGTAACATATATTGTTTTGTCGTCAATTTCGTTGACATTGGTAGTTGGTTGATGGTAGTTAAAGTTGGTTGTTGTTGAAGTCGTTCGTTGATCGTTGAAATTGTTCGTCGGTCGTTAAATTCGTTTGTCGTTCATTGGTCGTTGAATTCGTTCGTTGTTCGTTGGTCGTTGAATTCGTTCGTTGAAGTCGTTGAAATCGTTGAAGTCATTTCGTTCGTTGAAGTCGTGAAATCGTTGAAGTCGTTTCGTTCGTTGAAGTTGTTTTGTTGGTTGAAGTCGTTTCGTTGGTTGAAGTCACTCATTGGTCGTTGCTATTGAAAGTTGTTCCATTGTTTTAACAAGTTTTTTCGTTATTACTGTTAGTAGTTGAGGTAATTGTTTCGTTGGTTGATATGTAATAAGCTGGAGAGTCTCCAGCTTGCGGGGGAGTGTTAGAATATAGTATTAGTAATAGTCCCACATTGCTTAGTTTATTTATTCAATACGTGAGTCACCTATAAATAAGATTGTTATGTGTTAGGGTTATTGTAGGGGTTCGATTAATCGGGACCTTGACTGTGGTGACTGGTTAGGCTCCTTCCTCCGCTGCTCCGCTCGTCCGTCGCCTGACCTGCAACAAGTCACTAGGGCTTTGGCTGCCCAGTGACCCTCCGATGATCAAGTTAGATCTCAGGGAAGGTATTTAGGTCTAGGGTTAGGATCGTATTGCGTACCTTTCTCAGGTGTGTATCACTTCATATTTATAGACCTAGGTTTGCTTGGTCTTCACGCTAGCGCGTGGTGAGTACGCTCGGGTAACCGCCTCGGGTGACGTCACATATGACGTGGGGGGCGAGGTGGTTACGGAGCACATGGGACAGATCTCAATGATTGTGCCAGCTGTCTGGGAGGCATGATCCCCATAGGTCCCACTCGTGGAAACCGTTACCGCCTGGAAGCTTCTGGAAGCTCGGGGGCATCCAGTGAACCGATGTTCCGAAGTCGATAATAACCGAAGCCCGGGCAACGACCGAGGCGCCTCCCGAAGAGAGCTAGTCAGAGGACCTCGGCCCGTACCCTAGCCGCTGGTTTAGGGTTTGTACCCCGGTTACCGAGCCTATAACCGAGGGCCCTACAATAGCCCCTCAACTTCCGGAGTGCCATTCTGGTCTTCGGGGAGTTGATTCCTCTGACGGACTAGCGCGACCGGGCTTTTAACTGATGAAATGCTCTGGAGAAGAACCGAGCGGCCTTTGTGAGAGCCGAGCCGCCTGCTTCTGCCCTAGGAGCCACGTGTCAGTCATCGCCGAAATGAGTGACATCATACGTCGCCTCGGCACGTGAAATGCCAGTTGATTGGTACGAAACGTCCTTTCAGGGCATGTGTCGAGGCGTGAATGGCTCGGTACGCGGCGTA
The DNA here is from genome assembly GCA_018127125.1 of Rhododendron griersonianum. Lineage (NCBI taxonomy): Eukaryota > Viridiplantae > Streptophyta > Magnoliopsida > Ericales > Ericaceae > Rhododendron > Rhododendron griersonianum. Next base: position 27,157,535 of record CM030792.1, on the reverse strand, counting down.
CCTGACCTCGGTTCAGAGCTCTGATTACTGACCGCTTGATGAAGACACGCGTCATAGATCCAACGGTTCGGTTGGCGACGCTTCGCTTCCCGCGTGACTCCTCGTACGCTCCACTATAAATTCAGAGCCTTTGGAGAGAGAAAGCTACTCAAACCTTCTGACGCCGTCGAACCGCCGCCGCCGTGTTTTGCAAACTTTGGATCGCTATTTCGAGCACTTTGGCAGCAGATCTCGTCTCCTGATTTGGGTATGTCGATCTTTGTCAATCAATCTTCAAGTTTTGGTACTTTTCTTCGTGTTTTTTCAACGTTTTCTGAGCGCATTGGGGCTGGGACGCCACCTGCAACCGTCTGGTGCGCGGCGGCGCTGGCGCCCGCCGCTGCTGTTCTTGTTCTTCCCGAGGCCCACATTCTTCCCGAGGCCTAGATTCTTCCCGAGGCCTATCTTCAACCTTTGGACAAATGAAAAGTGTAGTAGTCCCCCGAGGACCCTTTCCGAGGAGGGAAGAGTCTTTAAGAGTGACCGAGGACCGTAGATTCCGAAGAGTGAGGACCATCTCGCCCCGAGCGCTAGGACCTTTTGCTCTCCCCTAGGCATATAGCTAACGGGTTTTGCACATTTTCCTTGTTTTCTTGGTCAGGGGCGAATGGTCATTGAACTCTACTCGGACAGCTCCAGTAGTTCCGACGATCCCTTGGTAGACGTCATCTTTCAAGAGCTTTGGAGGGAGAGGTTTTACCGAATCCCGGTCGACCAGATTGAGCCTGCCAACCCTAACCGAGCCCCTCGTGAGATTACTTCACTTGACCCTTGGGAGATGGAGGACCCGAGTACGTCGGACCACGGGCCGGGGCCGTTCGGAAATGCGCCCGAGGAAATCCAGGGACGCCGAAGACCGATGAGGCCCTGCACGTTTAAGAATAAATACTTCATTGGGGATCCCGCAGCTTACACCGAGTTCAAGAGGCTCTACAGCATCCCTCCTGACGTTGAGGTTCGGCTACTCGAAAACACCGACCCAAAGAACCTTCCGCATCGGTCAGGGGAGTTGATCTTCCCCCTGATGGCCATATGCGAGGGGGGCATCAGGTTTCCCCTCCACCAGTTCGTACGTCGGGTGCTCCGAACCCTCAACCTTACCTCCTCCCAGCTCACGGTGAATTCATACCGAATTATTACCAGCATCATTGAGCTGAGGAGGCAGTTTAACCTGGTGTTCGGTATTGAGGAGCTCTTCGGTGTCTATCTCCTGGGGGTTAACCAAGGCCACAACCGACACTATCTCTCCTGCAGATCAGGGAATGACACATTCTTGATCGATCACCTACCGGACTCCGAGGAGTGGGCGAGTATCTATGTCTCGGTCACCGGGAACTTCATGTTCGGGCCCGGGGAGACCATAGATATAGTCACTACAGTCCCATTTGAGATCGGAGTTCCTGGTCGGTAACCTACCCTTCGGTAGTGAACTTATTTTAATAAACGCTTTTTCTTGTAAATTTGTACTGATTTCTCCATGTTTTGACGACCTTTTGCAGCCGAAGGTACCGTTCAGGAGCTTCGGGAGAAAGCCATCCGTTCTCGGATAACCGCCGCCTACGCAATCCCAATCACCAACCGTTACGCCCCTCAGCTCCTCGGTTACGTCCCTTCGTACACCAGTTACTTAAAGAAGAAGCCGAGGAAGCAAGGGGTGTCGAAGGCAGGACGAGGGGGAGGAGGAGGACGAGGACGAGGACGTAGGGGAGGCGGAGGAGCGGGGAGAGGTGGCCGAGGAAACGCTTCTGGGACCGAGGGTAGCAGCTCCGAGCCTCTAGGTATCGTAAGAGAGGCTGTTGACCGAGAGATGCCTGAGAGGACCGGACTAAGCGACGAGATGTCGGAACATGGAGCTCGGGAGGTGCTAAACCTCAGACGGCGGTCGTCAAGAGGCCGAGGCCGAGGCTCAGCCACCAGTACCTCTGGCGCTGGGACCTCGGGGATGACCCCTCTCTCTCCGCAGGAGCCCCCGGCGAAGAGGACTCTGCACGAGGGTGAAGGTAGCGCCCGTGGTAAGGAGAAGGAAACTTCTCGGATTACCGAGAGGGAGGAGAGGGCGGAGGAGCAGGGCCGAGGGTCTGCAGAGGGGACTGAGGGGGGAACCTGGGTCCCTGCCACGGAGGTGCCTTGGGCCCTGGAATTTTGCCACTACGCCGGGCGCCAGATCCACCACGCGGACAGCGTGTCTAACCTCGGTACAGCGTACGGGATGCTCCGAGGCTGCATTCTTCCTAGGGACTCCAGGGCTGTCCAAGGGTTGACCGAGGACATTACCGCTGAGATAGCACAGGCCCTTTTCACTGTAAGTTTATTACTCTCCACTTTATTGTTGACTGCTAAGTCCATATTTGTGATTCTTCTTCGGTTTTCTGCTCGCAGGCTGGTGCTCGGGCTTTGGCTATAAACGACCGATGCAAAGATCAAGAGCGAGAGATGAGTGAGCTGAAGAAGGCTCTTGAGCAGAGAGAGGACGATCTGAAGGTGGCTCGGGAGGCCTGCGATCTTTATCTTGCAGACTTTCAAAGGTGCGACCGGGAGAGGGTGGCAGCCGAAGCCCGAGTTGCAAAGGCCGAGGAGGATGTCACCACTTTGAGGGTTACCCGAGCAACCGAGGTTGAAGCTGCTAAGAACAGGGGCTATGATGAAGGTTGGGTCGCAGCCGGGGTGGAATACCAGAAGCAGGTTCGGGAGATTGAGGCCGAGCTTTACAGGGATCGTTTCGTGGACGGGCTTCGGTTTGGTCACGAGACTCTTTTGTGTAAGCTCGATCTCCCAGCCGATTCTGAACTCCGGGTCCTTCCCGAGGTGCCGCCCGAAGAGATTGTAGTGCCCGAGGAGGAAGAAGAGGAGGGCGAGCAGGTGCCAAACCCCGATGCGGGTATTCAGACTGCTTCTGTTGCAGTTGCTTCAACCGAGGATGGTGCCCAGACCGCTCCTGCTGTCGTTGCTTCAACCGAGGATGGTGCCCAGACCGCTCCTGCTGTCGTTGCTTCAACCGAGGATGGTGCCCAGACCGCTCCTGCTGTCGTTGCTTCAACCGAGGATGGTGCCCAGACCCCTCAGCCCCCTAAATGCTTAGGACTTGGCTTTTCTCTTTTGTTTCACACTTGGCTGGACGGTTCCGAACATTTGGATTTTACCGCTCCAGGGTTTGTAAATGTTTTTTGCTAAGTAGGTACCGAACAGATAACCGAAGTATTGTTGGGCTTTAAACTTGCAATCTTCTTTACTGCTTTTGAATGAATGGTTTCTTTCGTTTCAATGCCTTGTTTATTTTTGAGATGCTCGAATGGTTTTATGCTTGTAACCGAAGGGAGCCTCATGCCCCTGCTTCTGTTGAAATGCTGTGGAATATCAGCAGATTTTAGCCGAAGCATTAATCCGAGGAGGTCTTCAAAAATTTATTCCAAACCTAAGTAAGGCAGAATATAGGAGTGAGTAAGTTAAAATGAAGCAAAGTAGTTAGCAATTTTTGAATTTTGCATGCCCCTGCTTTGTTTTAACTGACGCTGAGCCGAAAGGAGTAAACCGAAGCAACTCATTGGGGCGCAGTGATTTAGATTAGGGCTAGGGTCCTGAAGCGGGAATGGCGTCGGCCATGACTTCGGAACGTAGCGAACTTAAATAGCGTGACTTATTGGGGGGGATCGGTGTAAGGGGCTCGGGATTAATACCGAGTGTCCTTATCGCCGACGTCCGAAAGTCTGAAACGACCGAAAAGGCCGTGGTGACTTGGTGAGGGATCTGTCCGAGGAATGTCCCGTGGAGGACAGTCCCTGAAGTCAGGATAAAACGGTTCACGCAACGGCGGACCGAGTACGAAGAGTAAGTGACAAGATTTAGACTAGTGATAAACAAGAGATTCTCATTAAAACACTGTCGTAGAATCAGGCCATTACAAGAGAAGTTTGGTTCTTATCACATTTGGACAAGAAACGAAAATTGTTCGAATAAATAAGTCCGAAGAGACCGAAGCCTGGCTACCCATAGAATTTCTTCAGGTTATTGGCGTTCCAGGTCTTGGCGATTGGGGAACCGTCTAACTTCTCCAGCTTGTAGTTTCCCGAGCCGAGGTGTTTAAGGACTCGGAAGGGGCCCTCCCAATTAGGCATCAACTTCCTCTTTTTGGACTTGTCCACCACCTTTTTCCAGACAAGGTCGTCCGGTTTGAATGACCGAAGGCGGACGCTTCGGTTGTAGCCCTTGGCAACCTCTTGCTGATAAGATGCTAGTTTGATCCTTGCATTCTCTCGTTCTTCCTCGGCCAGATCGAGGTCCAAAGCAATGTTCTCATCATTAACCGCCTCGTCGAAATCTTCGGTTCGGATCGTCGGGAGCCCGACCTGGAGGGGAATTACAGCTTCCATTCCAAATGCCAGGGAGAAGGGGGTTCGGCCGGTAGATCACCGAGGCGTTGTACGGTAGCCCCAGAGTACCCGAGGGAGGTCTTCGGCCCATTTGCCCCGGCTTGATTCGAGCCGGCGTTTGAGTCTTGATGAGATTGTTTTGTTTGCAGCTTCGGCTTGCCCGTTTCCCTGGGGGTAGTACGGGGTGGAAGTGTCCCATTTGATACCAAATTCGTCCAGGAGTGCTCGGTACTTTTGACCGGTGAACTGGCTGCCGTTGTCGGTTAAGATGGCGAAGGGTACACCGAAGCGAGAAATTATATTTCGCCACACGAAGCGCATGATGTCCGACTCTTCAACCGTGACCAGTGGTTCGGCCTCAACCCACTTAGAAAAATAGTCGGTGGCGGTTAAGAGGAACTTGAATCCTCCAGGAGCGACGGGTAGCTTGCCGACGATGCCCATGCCCCACTGGGAGAAGGGCCAAGGACTGGTGAGGGGGCTGAGATCCCGAGCTGACTGATGTATAATGGGAGCAAACATTTGACACTTCTGGCAACGCTTCACAAATTCTTCAGAGTCCTTCTTCATTGTTGGCCACCAGTATCCTTGGGTAATTGCTCGGTGGGCGATGGAGCGTCCACCGGAGTGGCAATCGCTGTCACCGGCGTGTAGCTCCTCGATGATCCCGGGGACCTGGTGGGGGTGTGCAACCAATAAATAGGGGCCGGTGAACGACTGTCGGTAGAGCTTTCCATTGGGGTTGAGCCAGAAAAGGGCGGCCTTGTTGCGGAGTCGGTGGGCGTCCTTGTCGGTTGGTAGTGTGTCGTCGCGTAGGTAGCCGATGATCTCATCCATCCAGCTCGGACCAAGCTCTACGTTTAATATCTCATGACTGAGTACTTCAAGCTCGAAGCTAGGTTTGTCGATGGAGCTAAAGGAGATGGAGCGTTGTCCCGAAGCGGCGCAGGCCGTAGCGAGTCCGGCGAGGGCGTTGGCATGAGCGTTTTGGTCTCTCGGGATGTGTTCGACGCGGATAGCTCTGAAGTTTTTGAGTAACCGAACAGCAGAGCTCAGGTAAGTACGCATCCGGTCGTCCCGAGCCTCGTACTCCTCGGAGAGCTGGTTTACAACCAACTGTGAATCGCTGTAGAGGACGAGTTCTTCAATTCCAAGGGCTTCGGCAGTCTTGAGTCCGGAGATGAGCGTCTCATATTCAGCCTCGTTGTTAGAGGCCGGAAAGTTGATGGAGATAGAGCTTTCGTGTAAGATACCGGAGGGAGAAAGAAGTACGATTCCAGCCCCGGCGCCTCGGCTGTTGGAGGCGCCATCAACATACATTTTCCATACATCGCCATGGAAGAGCTTCCAGGCGGTGCTGGGATTTGCTTGGAGGACGGCTTCGGGGCGGGGGGCTGGATTTGAAGCGAGGACGTCAGCTCGGCGTCAGCTCGGCGATAAAGTCGGCGAGTGCCTGGGCTTTAATCGCCGTCCTTGGTTGAAAGTGGATCTCGTAGTTGGCAAGTTCGACGGCCCATTGAGAGATTCGGTTGGAGAGGTCGGCTTTTCGGAGGAGAGACTTGAGAGGATACTCGGTCAATACAATAATGCGGTGGGATTGGAAGTACGGTGCGAGCTTCCGAGACGCGGAGACGAGGGCGAGAACAAGCTTTTCCAAGGGAAGATAGCGTGTCTCGGCAGGTGTCATCATCTTGCTAGAATAATAAATCGGCTGATGGTCGCGCCCCTCCTGTCGGACGAGGACCGAGCTTATGGCGTGCGCCGAGACAGCGAGATAAATGAACAGGTCTTCCTGGTCCCGAGGAGTGACGAGGAGAGGGGCTTTGGAGAGGTAGTCTTTTAGCTGTTGCAGAGTCGCACTCGTTGGTCCAGCTGAAGCTGCGTCGGCTCCCCTTCAGGAGGGCAAAGAACGGTTTGCACTTGTCAGAAGATCGGCTAATAAACCTGTTGAGGGCGGCGGCCATGCCGGTTAGACGCTGCACATCTCTCTTGTTGTGGGGGGCCGAGAGTTTTTCGATTGCTGTGAGCTGTGCAGGGTCGGCCTCAATGCCTTGGCGGGAGACAAGATGCCCGAGGAACTTGCCAGAGCTCACACCGAAGGCACACTTCTCGGCGTTAAGGCGAAGCTTGTGCGTCTTGAGAATCTCAAATGCCTCGGCGAGGTGGCTGAGATGGTCGCCGGCCATCATGCTTTTAACAACCATATCGTCGATATAGGCCATCATAGTATCTCCCAGCAGACGTTCGAACATCTTGGTTATCATCCTTTGGAAGGTTGCTCCGGCGTTTTTGAGGCCGAAGGGCATGACAAGATAACCGAAGATTCCGTGGGGGGTAATGAAGGCCGTGTTCTCGACGTCGCCATCGCTCATGGCGATTTGATGGTAGCCCCGGTAGGCATCCATGAAACTAAGTCGGGCGTGGCCGGCCGTGGCATCGACGAGCTGATCTATCCGAGGAAGGGGGAAGAAATCCTTCGGGCAGGCGTCATTGAGGTTTGAATAATCAACACAGACTCGCCATTTCCCGTTTTTCTTTTTGACCACCACAGTGTTGGCCAACCACTTAGGGTATTGCACTTCTCGTATGGCTCCCGCGTTTAGGAGTCGGTTGACCTCGTCGATAACGGCATCGGAATGGACCGGGGAGGATCGCCGTGCTCTCTGGATGACTGGACGCTTGGTTCGGTCGATGTTGAGCTCGTGGCAGATGAATTTTGGATCGACCCCGGGCATTTCGTAGGGGGTCCAAGCAAAGACCTCAATGTTGCTCTTGAGGAAGTTCACCATGTCATTCCGCTCGGTTTCCGAGAGTGAGGAACCGACAAGGAAGAAACGGGAACCATCCTCGGTTAGAGGGACGGTAACAAGATCTTCAACTGCCTTTTCGTCGGCGGGCCTCCCGACGTCTTCGAGAACCGGAGCCTCTGGTACTTCGATGAAATTCACCCTGGAGGTCTGTTTGCTGCTTCGGACAGCATTGACATAGCAGCCCTTGGAGGCGGTTTGGTCTCCGTACAGATCTTCCTGTCGTCCGTTGGCACCGATGAACCGGACCACCTGGTGATAAGTAGAGGTCACTGCCTTTAACTTATGGAGCCAGGTGCGGCCAACGATGGCATTATAGGGGCTTGGGACATCGACTACGACGAACTCCATGTCGAGTACGACCGAGCCGGAGCGGACGGGTAGGGTGATCAAACCGACGGGCCAGACCGGAGCTCCGTTGAAACCTATGAGGGGGACCTCGGAGGGACGGAGATCGGCGTCTGAGAGCTTTAAATCTTTAAACAAGGAGTAGTACATAACCTCGGCCGAGCTCCCCTGATCCACGAGGACACGTCGGACATTGAAGGTGCCTATGCGCAGTGTGACCACGAGGGCGTCGTTGTGTGGAAGTTGGACGCGCGCAAGGTCCTTCTCGGTGAACGTGATCGTCCATTTGGACCCGTCGTCGGTCCGAGGACGTTTGGGCTCGGGACCGACGAGCAGGACCTGTTTAGAAGAGGAAGCGTCGTTCAACTCGGCGCGGATTATACGGGCGGCTTCGGAATTGAGAGGGCCGTGGATAACGTTAATTGTCTGGATCTCCTCTTCGGCCCTGGTTTCGGCGTTCTGCGCCCGTGCTCTCGTTTTCTCATGATCGATGAAGTTGTTGAGATGGCCACCGAGGACTAGCTGCTCCAGGTAGGCCTTGAAGGGCCTGCAAGCGGTTGTAAAGTGTCCTTGCTCGTTGTGGTAGCTACATCGGACTATCGGGTTTTTGATTTTCCCGTTCTCGGTACCGAGTTTTTGGTTGGGGAAGGAGAAAAAGGGTTGGTCCTTGACTTGGTCGATAATCCTGTAGATAGGCATAGTAAAGACGGTTTTCTCTGCGCTGAAGTCGCCTTGCTTTGGTGCCTTCCTTGGGGACTGTTTGATGTTGTTGACTTGTTTCTTCGGTGTTGAAGCCGAGGCGGGAGCCGGAGCGGACACCGGAGTAAACGGTGCCTTGGAGCTCGTTGACTTCCCCATGCCCCTTTCTGCTTTGGTTTCGATAAGCTGGCACCAACCTTCGATTCGAGTCATGAGATCTTTCATGGAATTTGGCTTGTGCCGAGCGAGATCGTAGTAAACCTGCTCGTCTTGGGCGGTTAGGCCGAGCTTGAAACCGCGGGCGGAGATGACACCGTCGCATCCTTCGATTTCGTTGAACAGTTCCCAGTAGCGACCGGCGTACTGGCGGAGCGTTTCGTCGGTTCGCTTGCGTAGGGCGAGAAGAGAGTCTATCTCTTTTTCATGCTTGTTGCTCGTGACAAATCGAGCCATAAAAGCGTCACACAGAGAATCGAAGGAAGAGATCGATCTGGCAGGAAGTTGGTTGAACCAAGTTAGGCCCAGGTTGCCGAGGCTGGCGGGGAAGACCTTACAGAGGAAGGCGTCGTCCGAAGGCTCGTTGCAAAGGAAAAGAGACATGACCAGCTTGTACTGAACCAGATGAGTGTATGCCTCGGTTTTGCCGTCATACTTTGCAAATTTGGGTTGGGTGAAGCCCTTCGGGGGGGTGACCGAGTCGATATCCCTAACGAAAGGGGAGGTCGTGAGTCTCTCGAGACGGGCGTCCCGGTGGGGTCGGATCGAACGGTCGAGACCGTCTGGACCCCCGGTCGCGGTATGCTTCTTTTCGGCTGCGGTCGGTCCTGTCTTTCGTACTCTTTTCGCTTCGGTTGGGAGTTCCCTGACCGTTGGGGGGATCTTTCGTACTCTTTTCGCTTCGGTTGGGAGTTCCCTGACCGTTGGGGAGATCTTTCGTACCGTTGCTTCTTGTAGCTACCTCGAGCGTAGGGCTCGAGGCGCTCAGTATTTTGGCTTCCGCCACCAAGCCTCTTGTAACCATCTTTGGGGTGGTGGATGAGTGGACTCTTTGAGCGAGGGCCCTTGTGTCGCTCACGATACCCTTTTGTTTGGAACTCCAAGAGGGCGTTGTTTTCTTTAGCAAAACTTGGGGTGGTCTCCCGGAGGCGCTCCTTGGATATGATTGGGTGGGTGGAGGAGGCGGAGACGCTTCCGCCACCAAGCCTTTCGAAGGCGGATCGCTTCCCTCGAGGACCCTTTGGATTAGGAGAGCGGGAGCGGTCCCTTCGTTCAACGTCCCTTTCGTTACGACCCTCGCCTGGTGGTTCGAGGCGGTCCTTGATTCCTGGTGGTTCGAGGCGGTCCTTGACCGAAGGACGGGATCGGTGTTTGACCATCTGTCCTCCGTCACGGCTTCGGGGAGGGCTGTGGTGGCTTCGTCTTCCGCCTCGGCCTCCGGAGGAATGAGACGGGGACATTTGGAGGAGGTGTTTGATCTCCGCCAACTCGTCTCGGACGCTTCTGTCGCGCTCCACCACTGTCGTGAGGTCGTCGATCTTCCGCTCCAGGTGGCGGATGTAGGATTGGAGTTCGGCCGGAGCCCCTGCCTCCTGAGTCGAAGTCCCTGCTCTGAGTCCGACGGACATGTGGGCCTTTCCAGGGGCGCCTGTTCCGCCGGACGCCGGGTCCCCGAGATCTCCGGGGCCGAAGGGGGTCTCGGCGCGATGTGCATCATTGATTTCCACCATGGTTTAATTGAAGAGCTTTGATCGGAACCTTTGTGAGGAAGGAAGTGATTGAATGAAGAACAGCTAGGTCCCCAGCAGAGTCGCCAATTGTAGGGGTTCGATTAATCGGGACCTTGACTGTGGTGACTGGTTAGGCTCCTTCCTCCGCTGCTCCGCTCGTCCGTCGCCTGACCTGCAACAAGTCACTAGGGCTTTGGCTGCCCAGTGACCCTCCGATGATCAAGTTAGATCTCAGGGAAGGTATTTAGGTCTAGGGTTAGGATCGTATTGCGTACCTTTCTCAGGTGTGTATCACTTCATATTTATAGACCTAGGTTTGCTTGGTCTTCACGCTAGCGCGTGGTGAGTACGCTCGGGTAACCGCCTCGGGTGACGTCACATATGACGTGGGGGGCGAGGTGGTTACGGAGCACATGGGACAGATCTCAATGATTGTGCCAGCTGCCTGGGAGGCATGATCCCCATAGGTTCCACTCGTGGAAACCGTTACCGCCTGGAAGCTTCTGGAAGCTCGGGGGCATCCAGTGAACCGATGCTCCGAAGTCGATAATAACCGAAGCCCGGGCAACGACCGAGGCGCCTCCCGAAGAGAGCTAGTCAGAGGACCTCGGCCCGTACCCTAGACGCTGGTTTAGGGTTTGTACCCCGGTTACCGAGCCTATAACCGAGGGCCCTACAGTTATTCAACACCCTTCACACCTATCCTTCCTAAACAACAGAAGGTTCTGCCTCTCCTCCTCCTCCCAAAAGGCAAGTGGAAATTTTGGTAACCCAAGTTTCTCTTCCTTGAGCATTTAATTTGTTGTAGGTGTTCTTTTTCTTAGGGTCATCAAAAATTGTTGTGGTTGGCTGCGGTGGTGGTTATTGTTGGTTGGACATGTAGGTTATGAATCAGATAGCGAAAGTTAAGGGTGGAGACGTGAGTAGAAAGAAACCATTGGCGTAGGCGGTATATTTTGTTGTGCATGATGGAGGGTGCAAGTGAGATGATCGGAGCTTTCCCCCCTTCGAAAGAAAAAAAAACATGCTTTATAAATTGTCAAATTATTATTTTTTTCAATTTGCTATGGGTGCAAATGGAAGGTTCTGGCTCTCCTCCTCATCGCCAAGGGGCAAGTGGGAATCCTGGTAACCAAAGGTTCTCTCTTCCTTGAGCATTTAATTTGTTGTACGTGTTCTCTTTCATAGTGTCATTAAAAATTGTTGTAGTTGGCTGCTGTGTTAGTTGTAGTTGGTTGGACATGTAGGTTGTGAATCAGATGACGATAGTAAAGGGAGGAGACGTGAGTGGAGAAGGAAAACATTGGCGTAGGAGGTATGCTTTCTTGTGCTTGTCGTAGAGGGTGCAAGTGAGATGATCGGAGCATTCTCCCCTACGAAAAAAAAACATGCTTTTATAAATGGCCAAATTATTAATTTTTTCAATTTGCTATTGTTGCAGGTGGAAGGTTCTGGCTCTCCTCCTCCTCGCCAAGAGGGCATGTGGGAATCTTGGTAACCCAAGGTTCTCTTTCTTTAGAATTTCATTTGTTGTACGTGTTTTTTTTATTACTGTCATTGATTATTGTTGTCGTTGGCTGTTTTGGTGGTTGTTGTAGGTTGGACATGTGGGTAGTGAATAGAAAGAAATCAATGGCGTAGGAGGTATACTTTCTTGTGCTGGTAATGGAGGGTACAAGTGAGATGATCGGAGCCATCACCTCTTCGAAAGAAATAAAAACATGCTTTATAAATCGCCAAATTATTATTTTTTTTCAATTTGCTGTGGGTGCAAGTGGAAGGTTCTGACTCTCCTCCTTCGCGCCATGGGGGCAAGTGGGAATGTTGGTAACCCAAGGTTCTCTTCCTTGAGCATTTAATTTGATGTACATGTTCCTTTTCTTAGTGTCATTGAAAATTGTTGTAGTTGGCTTCTGTGGTGGTTGTTGGTTGGACTTGTTAATTTTGAATCAGATGGCGACAGTTAAGGGTTGAGACGTGAGTGGAAAGAAATCATTGGAGTAGGAGGAATTTATTATTGTGGTTGTCATGGATGGTGCAAATGGGATGATCGGAGCCTTCCCCCTTCGAAAAAAAATGCATTGTAAATTATCAAATTTTTATTGTTTTCAATTTGCTATTGGTGCAATTGGAAGGTTCTGGCTCTCCTCCTCCTCGCAAAGGGAGCAAGTGGGAATCTTGGTAACCCGTGGTTATATTCCTTGAGCATTTAATTTGATCTACGTACATGTTCCTTTTCTTAGTGTCATTGAAAATTGTTGTGGTTGGCTCCTGTGGTGGTTGATGTTGGTTGGACATGTAGGTTGTTTATCAGATGGCGACAGTTAAGGGTGAAGACGAGCGTAGAAAGAAACCATTGGCGTAGGAGGTATACTTTCTTGTGCTTGTCATGAAGGGTGCAAGTGAGATCATTGGAGCCTTCCCCCCTTCGAAAAGAAACAAAACATGCTTTATAAATTGCAAAATTATTATTTTTTTCAATTTCCTATGGGTGCAAGTGGAAGGTTCTGGCTCTCCTCCTTGTCGCCAATAAGGCAAGTGGGAATTTTTGTAAATCAAGGTTCTCTTCCTTTAGCATTTAATTTGCGGTACGTGTTCTTTTTCTTAGTGTTATTGAAAAATGTTGTGATTGGCTGCTACGGTGGTTGTTGGTTGGACATTGTTAGATTAGAATAAGTGGTTTAGGCGACAGGGGAGGTAGCAGGTAGTCGGATTAGTGGGGGTGGAGGATTAAGGTTTAGGCCCTGCTCGATACCATGATGTTTAGAAGAATAGAGAAAGTGTGTAGAGTATATCTCACCCAACACACCCACATATATTTATATTACTCTGGAGAGTTACATATACATTAGATAGACAATGTGGGACAAAACCACTTATTCTAATCTAACAGACATATAGGTTGTGAATCAAATGGAGATAGTTAAGGGTAGAGATGTGAGTAGAAATAAACCATTGGCGTTGGAGGTATACATTCTAGTGCATGTCATGCAGGGTGCAAGTGAGATGATCGGAGCCTTACCCCTTTGAAACAAAAAAACTTGCTTTATAAATTGTCAAGTTATTATTTTTTTCAATTTGCTATGGGTTAAAATAGAAGGTTCTGGCTCTCCTCCTCCTTGCCAAGGAGGCAAGCGGGAATCTTGGTAACCCTAGATTCTCTTCCTTGAGCATTTAATTTGCTATACGCGTTTTTTTTCTTACTGTCATTGATTATTGTTGTGTTTGGCTTTTTTGGGGGTTGTTGTAGGTTGGGCATGTGGGTTGTTAATCAGATGGTGACAGTCAAGTGTGGAGACGTGAGTAGAAAGAAACCATTGGCTAGAAATATACATTATTGTGCTTGTCATGAAGGGTGAAAGTGAGATGATCAGAGCCTTCCCCTCTTTGAAATAAAAATATGCATTTTAAATCGTAAAATATTTATTTTTTCAATTTGTTATGGGTGAGAGTGGAAGATTTTGGCTCTCCTTTTCCTCGCCAAGGGCGCAAGTGGGAATCTTGGTAACCCGAGGTTCTTTTCCTTGAACATTTAATTTGATGTACTTGTTCCTTTTCTAGTGTCATTGAAAATTGTTGTGGTTGGCTACTATGGTGGTTGTTGTTGGTTGGACTTGTAGGTTGTGAATCAGATGACGACAGTTAAGGGTGAAAACATGAGTTGAAAGAAACCATTGGCGTAGGAGGTATACTTTCTTATGCTTGTCATGGATGGTGTAAGTGAGATGATCGGAGCCTTCTCCTTTCAAAAGAAAACAAAACATGCTTTATAAATTGCCAAATTATTATTTTTTTCAATTTTCTATGGGTGCAAGTGGATGGTTCTGCCTCTCCTCCTCCTCCTCAGCAAGGGGGACAGTGGGAATCTTGGTAACCCAAGGTTCTATTCCTTGAGTATTTAATTTGCTGTACGTGTTTTTTTCTTACCGTCATTGTTTGTTGTTGTCGTTGGCTATTTTGGTGGTTGTTGTACTTCGGACATGTGGGTTGTGAATTAGATGGCGACAATTAAGTGTGGAGACGTGAGTAGAAAGAAACCACTGGCTAGAAGTATATTTTATTGTGCTTGTCATGGATGGTGAAAGTGAGACGATTGGAGCCTTCCACCCTTCGAAAGGGAAAAAAAAGCATGCTTTTTAAATCGCAAATAATTATTTTTCAATTTGTTATGGGTGCAAGTGGAAGGTTTTGGCTCTCCATCTCCTCACCAAGGGGGCAAGTGGGAATCTTGGTAATCTAAGGTTCTCTTCCTTGAGCATTTAATTTGATGTACATGTTCCTTTTCTTAGTGTCATTGAAAATTGTTTTGGTTGGTTGCTGTGGTGGATGTTGTTGGTTGGACATGTAGGTTGTGAATCTGATGGCAATAGTTAAGGGTGAAGACGTGAGTAGAAAGAAACCATTGGCGTAGGAGGTATACTTTCTTGTGCTTGTCATGGAGTGTGCAAGTGAGATGATCGGAGCCTTCCCCCTTCGAAAAAAAACAAAACATGCTTTATAAATTACCAAATTATTATTTTTTTCAATTTCCTGTGGGTGCAAGTGGAAGACTCTGCCTCTCCTCCTCCTTGGAAAGGGGGACAGTGGGAATCTAGGTAACCCAAGGTTCTCTTCCTTGAGCATTTAATTTGTTGTACGTGTTGTTTTTTCTTAGTGTCAATGATTATTATTGTCATTGGCTATTTTGGTGGATGTTGTATGTTGGACACGTGGGTTGTGAATCAGATGGCGATAGTTAAGTGTGGAGACGTGAGTATAAAGAAATCCTTGGCGCATGATGTGTACTTTCTTGTGCTTGTGACGGAGGTTGCAAGTGAGATGATCCGAGCCTTTCCGCCTTCGAAAGAAAAAAAAAATGCTTTATAAATCGGCAAATTATTATTTTTTTCAATTTGCTATGGGTGCGAGTGGAAGGTTCTGACTCTCCTCCTCCTAGCGAAGGAAGCAAGTGGGAATCTTGGTAACCCAAGATTCTCTTCCTTGGACATTAAATTTCTGTACGTGTTCTTTTGCTTAGTGTTATTGAAAATTGTTGTGGTTTGTTGCTGTGGTGTTTGTTGGTTGGACATATAGGTTGTGAATAAGATGGCGACAGTTAAGGGTGGAGACGTGAGTAGATAGAAACCGTTGGCGTGGGAGGTATACTTTTTTGTGCTTGTCATGGAGGGTGCAAGTGAGATGATCGAAGCCTTCCCCCCTTCGAAAGAAAACAAAATATGCTTTATAAATTGCCAAATTATTATTTTTTTCAATTTCATATGGGCGCAAGTCGAAGGTTCGGCTCTCCTCCTCCTCGGCAAGGGGGACAGTTGGAATCTTGGTAACCCAAGATTCTGTTCCTGGAGCATTTAATTTGCTGTACGTGTTTTTTTTTCTTATTGTCATTGATTATTGTTGTCATTGGCTGTTTTGGTGGTTGTTGTATGTTGGACATGTGGGTTGAGAATCAGATGGCGGTAGTGAAGGTGTGGAGACGCGAGCATAAAGAAATCATTGGCGTAGGATGTATACTTTCTTGTGCTTGTCATAATGGGTGTAAGTGAGATAATCGGAGCCTTCCTCTCTTTGAAAGAAAAAAAATATGCTTTATAAATTGTCAAATTATTATTATTTTCAATTTGCTATGGGTGCAAGTGGAAGGTTATGACTCTCCTCGTGGAAATTTTGGTAACCCAAGATTCTCTTCCTTGAGCATTTAATTTGCTGTTTGTGTTCTTTTTCTTAGTGTCATTGAAAATTTTTGTGGCTGGCTGCTGTGTTGGTTGTTGTTGGTTGGTCATGTGGGTTGTGAAACAAATGGCGACAGTTAAGGGTGGAGATGTGAGTAGAGAGAAACCATTGGCGTAGGAGGTGTACTTTCTTTTGATTGTCATGGAGGGTGCATGTGAGATGATCAGAGCCTTCCCCCTTCGAAAGAAAAATAAACATGCTTTATAAATTGCCGAATTATTATTTTTTTCAATTTGCTATCGGTGCAATTGGAAGGTTCTGGCTCTCCACCTCCTGGCCAAGGGGGCAAGTGGGAATCTTGGTAACCCACGGTTCTCTTTCTTGAGCATTTAATTTGTTGTATGTGTTTTTTTCTTTTCTTACTATCATTGATTATTGTTGTCATTGGCTGTTTTGGTGGTTGGTGTATGTTGGACATGTGGGTTGTGAATTAGATGACGATAGTTAAGTGTGGAGATGTGAATAGAAAGAAATAATTGGTGTAGGAGGTATACATTCTTGTGCTTGTCATGGAGGCTGCAAGTGAGAAGATCAGAGCTTTCCCCCTTTCGAAATTGAAAAAAAAACAAGGTTTTTAAATCGCAAAATAATAATTATTTTTATTTGTTATGGGTGCAAGTGGAAGGTTTTGGCTCTCTTCCTCCTTGCCAAGGGGGCAAGTGGGAATCTTGGTAACCCAAGGTTCTCTTCCTTGAGTATTTAATTTGATGTACATGTTCCTTTTCTTAGTGTCATTGAAATTGTGGAGGTTGGCTGCTGTGGTGGTTGGTTGTTGCACATGTAGGATGTAAATCAGATGGCGACAGTTAAGGGTGAAGATGTGAGTAGAAAGAAACCGTTTGCATTGGAGGTATACTTTCTTGTGCATGTCATGAAAGGTGCAAGTGAGATGATCGGAGCCTTCGCGCCTTCGAAAGAAAACAAAATGTGCCTTAGAAATTGCCTAATTATAATTTTTTTGAATTTGCTATTGGTGCAAATCAAAGGTTCTTCCTCTCCTCCTCCTCGGCAAGGGGGACAGCAGGAATCTTGGTATCCCAAGGTTTTCTTCCTTGAGCATTTAATTTGATGTACATGTTCCTTTTCTTAGTGTCATTGAAATTGCTGAGGTTGCCTGCTGTGGTGGTTGTTGGTTGTCGCACATGTAGGATATAAATCAGATGGCGACAATTAAGGGTGAAGATGTGAGTAGAAAGAAACCATTTGCATTGGAGGTATACTTTCTTGTGCATGTGATGGAGGGTGCAAGTGAGATGATCGGAGCCTTCCCCCTTTCAAAAGAAAAATAAACCTGCTTTATAAATTGCCGAATTATTATTTTTTTCAATTTGCTATTGGTACAAATGGAAGGTTTTGACTCTCCACCTCCTCGCCAAGGGGGCTAGTGGGAATTTTGGTAACCCAAGGATCTCTTCCTTGAGCATTTAATTTGCTGTACGTGTTTTTTTTTGTAGGTGGCTGTTTTGGTGGTTGTTGTTGGTTTGACATGTGGTTTGTGAATCAGATGGCAAAAATTAAGAGTGGAGACTTGAGTTGAAAGAAAAACCGATGGCGAGGAAGTATACTTTATTGTGCTTGTCATGGAGGGTGAAAGTGATATGATCGGAGCCTTCCCCCCTTTGAAAGAAAAAAAATAGATTTTTTAATCGCAAAATTATTATTTTTTCAATTTGTTATGGGTGCAAGTGTAAGGTTTTAGCTCTCGTCCTCCTCGCTAAGGCGCAAGTAGGACTCTTGGTAACCCGAGGTTCTCTTCCTTGAGCATTTAATTTGATGTACATGTTCTTTTTCTTAATGTAATTGAAAATTGTTTTGGTTGGCTGCTGTGGTGGTTGTTGTTGGTAGGACATGTAAGCAGTAAATCAGATGGCGACAGTTAAGGGTGAAGACGTGAGTAGAAAGAAATTTTTTGCGTTGGAGGTATATTTTCTTGTGCTTGTCATGGAGAGTGCAAGGGGGATGATCGGAGCCTTCCCCCTTCGAAAGAAAACAAAACAAGCTTTATAAATTGCCATATTATTATTTTTTTCAATTTGCTATGGGTGCAAGTTGAAGGTTTTGCCTCTCATCCTCCTCCGCAAGGTGAATTGTAGGAACGTTGTTAACACAAGGTTCTTTTCCTTGAGCATTTAATTTGTTGTACATGTTTTTTTTTCTTACTGTCATTGATTATTGTTATCATTGGCTGTTTTGGTGGTTGTCGTATGTTGGAAATGTGGGTTGTGAATTGAATGACAATAGTTAAGTGTGGAGACGTGAGTAGAAAGAAATCATTGACATAGGAGGTATACTTTCTTATGCTTGTCATGGAGGTTGCCAGTGAGATGATCATAGCCTTCTTGCCTTCAATTGAAAAAAAAATATACTTTATATATAAATCGCCAAATTATTATTTTTTCAATTTCTTAAGGGTGCAAGTGAATAGTTCTTACACTACTCCTCCCAGCGAAGGAGGCTAATGGGAATCTTGTTAACCCAAGATTGTCTTCCTTGAGCATTTAATTTGCTATTCGTGTTCTTTTTCTTACTTCCATTGAAAATTGTTGTGGTTGGCTGCTACGGTGGTTATTGTTGGTTGGACATGTAGGTTGTGAATCAGATGGCAAAAGTTAAGGGAGGAGACGTGAGTAGAAGGAAACGTGGGTTGTGAATCAGATGGCAATAGTTAAGTGTGGAAACGTGAGTAGGAAGAAATCATTGGCGTAGGAGGTATACTTTCTTGTGCTTGTCATGGAGGTTGCAAATGAGATTAAAAAATATGCTTTTTAAATCGCCAAATTATTATTATTTTTCAATTTCTAGTGGGTGCAAGTGGATAGTTCTGACTCTCTTCTCCCAGCTAAGGAGGCAAGTGGAAATCTTGGTAACCCAAGATTTTCTTCCTTAAGCAATTAATTTGCTGTTCGTGTTTTTTTTTTTTTTAGTTCCATCAAAAATTGTTGTGGTTGGCTGCTGGGGTGGTTGTTGTAGGTTGGACATGTAGGGTGTGAATCAGATGGTGACAATTAAGGGAGGAGACGTGAGTAGAAGGAAACCATTGGTGTAGGAGGTATACTTTCTTGTGCTTGTCATGGAGGGTGCATGTGAGATGATCGGAGCCTTCCCCCCTTCAAAAGAAAAATAAACAAGCTTTATAAACATGCTTTTTGGTTTTTTTTTTTCCAATTTGCTATGAGTGCAAATGAAAGATACTGGCTCTCCTCCTCCTCGCCAAGGGGGCAAGTAGGAATCTTGGTAAACCAAGGTTCTCTTCCTTGAGCATTTAATTTGCTGTACTTGTTTTTTTTTTTTTTACTGTCATTGATTATTGTTGTCGTTGGCTGTTTTTGTGGTTGTTGTAGGTTGGACATTTGGGTTGTGAATCAGATTGCGACAGTTAAGTGTGGAGACGTGAGTAGAAAGAAACCATTGATTAAGAGGTATACTTTATTGTGCTTGTCATGGAGGGTGCAAGATAGATGATCGGAGCCTTCCCCCATTGGAAAGAAAAAAAAAACGTGCTTTATAAATCGCCAAATTATTATTTTTTTCAATTTGCTTTAGGTGCAAGTGGAAGGTTCTGTATCTCCTCCTCCTCGCCAAGGGGGCAAGTGGGAATCTTGGTAACCCAAGATTTTCTTCCTTGAGCATTTAATTTGCTGTTCGTGTTTTTTTTTCTTAGTTCCATCGAAAATTGTTGTGGTTGGCTGCTGGGGTGGTTGTTGTTGGTTGGACATGTAGGTTGTGAATCAGATGGCGACAGGTAAGGGAGGAGACGTGAGTAGAAGGAAACCATTGGTGTAGGTGGTATACTTTCTTGTGCTTGTCATGGAGGGTGCAAGTGAGATGATCGGACCCTTCCCCCCTTCGAAAGAAAAATAAACAAGCTTTATAAACATTCTTTATGGTTTTTTTTTTTGTTGTTTTTTTCCAATTTACTATGAGTGCAAATGGAAGGTATTTGCTCTCCTCCTGCTCGCCAACGGGGCAAGTAGGAATCTTGGTAAACCAAGGTTATCTTCCTTGAGCTTTTAATTTGCTGTACTTGTTTTTTTTTTACTGTCATTGATTATTGTTGTCGTTGGCTGTTTTTGTGGTTGTTGTAGGTTGGACATTTGGGTTGTGAATCAGATTGCGACAGTTAAGTGTGGAGACGTGAGTAGAAAGAAACCATTGATTAAGAGGTATACTTTATTGTGCTTGTCATGGAGGGTGCAAGATAGATGATCGGAGCCTTCCCCTATTGGAAAGAAAAAAAAACGTGCTTTATAAATCGCCAAATTATTATTTTTTTCAATTTGCTTTAGGTGCAAGTGGAAGGTTCTGTATCTTTTCCTCCTCGCCAAGGGGGCAAGTGGGAATCTTGGTAACCCAAGATTTTCTTCCTTGAGCATTTAATTTGATGTTCGTGTTTTTTTTTCTTTGTTCCATCGAAAATTGTTGTGGTTGGCTGCTGGGGTGGTTGTTGTTGGTTGGACATGTAGGGTGTGAATCAGATGGTGACAATTAAGGGAGGAGACGTGAGTAGAAGGAAACCATTGGTGTAGGAGGTATACTTTCTTGTGCTTGTCATGGAGGGTGCATGTGAGATGATCGGAGCCTTCCCCTCTTCGAAAGAAAAATAAACAAGCTTTATAAACATGCTTTTTTGTTTTTTTTTTCCAATTTGCTATGAGTGCAAATGGAAGGTACTGGCTCTCCTCCCAATAGGCAAGTGGAAATTTTGGTAACCCAAGTTTCTCTTCCTTGAGCATTTATTTTGTTGTACGTGTTCTTTTTCTTAGGGTCATCAAAAATTGTTGTGGTTGGCTGCGGTGGTGGTTGTTGTTGGTTGGACATGTAGGTTGTGAATCAGATGGCGACAGGTAATGGAGGAGACGTGAGTAGAAGGAAACCATTGGGGTAGGTGGTATACTTTCTTGTGCTTGTCATGGAGGGTGCAAGTGAGATGATCGGCCCTTTCGAAAGAAAAATAAACAAGATTTATAAACATTCTTTTTGGTTTTTTGTTTTGTTTTTTTTTTCCAATTTACTATGAGTGCAAATGGAAGGTATTTGCTCCCCTCCTGCTCGCCAACTGGGCAAGTAGGATTCTTGGAAAACCAAGGTTATCTTCCTTGAGCTTTTAATTTGCTGTACCTGTTTTTTTTCTTACTGTCATTGATTATTGTTGTCGTTGGCTGTTTTTGTGGTTGTTGTAGGTTGGACATGTGGGTTGTGTATCAGATGGCGACAGTTAAGTGTGGTGACGTGAGTAGAAAGAAACCATTGATTAAGAGGTATACTTTATTGTGGTTGTCATGGAGGGTGCAAGAGAGAGGATCGGAGCCTTCCCCCATTGGAAAGAAAAAAAAACGTGCTTTATAAATCGCCAAATTATTATTGTTTTCAATTTGCTTTAGGTGCAAGTGGAAGGTTCTGGATCTCCTCCTCCTCGCCAATGGGGCAAGTTGGAATCTTGGTAACCCAAGATTTTCTTTCTTGAGCATTTAATTTGCGGTTTTTGTTTTTTTTTCTTAGTTCCATCGAAAATTGTTGTGGTTGGTTGCTGGGGTGGTTGTTGTTGGTTGGACTTATAGGTTATGAATCAGATGGCGACAGTTAAGGGAGGAGACGTGAGTAGAAGGAAACCATTGGTGTAGGATGTATACTTTCTTGTGCTTGTCCTGGAGGGTGCATGTGAGATGATCGGAGCCTTCCCCCCTTCGAAAGAAAAATAAACAAGCTTTATAAACATGCTTTTTTGTTTTTTTTTTTCCAATTTGCTATGAGTGCAAATGGAAGGTACTGGCTCTCCTCCTCCTCGCCAAGGGGGAAGCAGGAATCTTGGTAAACCAAGGTTCTCTTCCTTGAGCATTTAATTTGCTGTACTTGTTTTTTTTCTTACTGTCATTGATTATTGTTGTCGTTGGCTGTTTTTGTGGTTGTTGTAGGTTGGACATGTGGGTTGTGAGTCAGATGGCGACAGTTAAGTGTGGAGACGTGAGTAGATAGAAACCATTGATTAAGAGGTATACTTTATTGTGCTTGTCATGGAGGGTGCAAGAGAAATGATCGGAGCCTTCCCCCATTGGAAAGAAAAAAAAACGTGCTTTATAAATTGCCAAATTATTATTTTTTTCTATTTGCTTTAGGTGCAAGTGGAAGGTTCTGGATCTCCTCCTCCTCGCCAAGGGGGCATGTGGGAATCTTAGTAACCCAAGGTTATCTTTCTTGAGCATTTAATTTGACGTACATGTTCCTTTTCTTAGTGTCATTTAAAATTGTTTTGGTTGGCTACTGTGGTGGTTGTAGTTGGTTGACATGTAGGTTGTAAATCAGATGGCGATAGTTAAGGGTGAAGACGTGAGTAGAAAGAAAACATTGGCGTTGGAGGTTTACTTTTTTGTGCTTGTCATGGAGGGTGCAAGTGATATGATCGGTGCCTTCCCCGCCTGAAAGAAAACATAACATGCTTTATAAATTGCCAAATTATTATGTTTCTCTATTTGCTATTGGTGCAAGTTGAAGGTTCTGCCTCTCCTCCTCCTCGGCAAGGGGGACAGTTGTAATCTTGGTAACCCAAGGTTCTCTTCCTTGAGCATTTAATTTGCTATACGTGTTTTTTTTCTAACTGTCATTGATTATTGTTGTCATTGGCTGTTTTGGTGGTTGTTGTATGTTGGACACGTGGGTTGTGAATCAGATGACTGTAGTTAAATGTGGAGACGTGAGTAGAAAGAAATCATTGGCGTATGATGTATAGTTTCTTGTGCTTGTCATAGAGGTTGTAAGTGAGATGATCGGAGCCTTCCCACATTCGAAAGAAAAAAAAATGTTTTATAAATCGCCAAATTATTATATTTTTCAATTTGCTATGAGTGCAAGTAGATGGTTCTGACTCTACTCCTCCTAGCGAAGGAGGCAAGTCAGAAGCTTAATAACCCAAGATTAATGAGAATGAAAGCCAAATAGCGGCAACCCCTCGAGGGGGCTCTGCCTTCTCTCTTGATTTTCTAGAGAGAGAAAGGGTTAATCTAGTACCACAAATCCGGTTCTGATTTTCACTGCTCAAATTGGAAACATTTATCTATAATTCCTTTTTCGGAGGGTTCTATAGACCCAAGCTCTGAATCTGGCCAGTCATGGTTGAATTAGAAGCAGTCCACACCATTCATCCGCACCTTTCAAGTTCTGAATCTCTTCAGTCTGCTTTGAGAGCTAGAGAGAGCATCAGAGGGCGGCCAAACCCACCTTGGACATCCGACTGGTGTCGTAGAGACTACCCAGGAGCTGCTGGGCTCCGTTTCATCTACACGGAGAAGACCCATAGCTCGTTGCTCATGGGTCCTCTTCTCGGCACAAGAAACCACCGATGACACTATCAGATCCGGCGGAGCTCAGCATCCATCCCAGCTACGGCGGAGAGCAGTTGCTTGTCGGAAACAGTGCTATCCGGTCCAGATCTGGTGGACCTTAGGCCCGCAAACCCCGACTTCTCCGGCGACCTCGGGTTGCTGCTAGACTTGGGAGTATTCTTGGGGCCGGCCCTAGTTCCCAGGTTGGAATTACATAGGGGTTGTTCATCATTCCCAGATTGAAGGTATGAACGATTGATAAATCTGTCGATTCATTTTGAAGAAATCTGGCTGCATTATTATTACTACATGTTGATTCATTTTCAAACACTCGATTGGGCAGTCATCTGTTGGACTGAAATTGGGTCAATCTATTTGGAAGCCATCTGTTTGAATCTATGCGACTGAGTTCCTTGTTGCAGTCGACCAGTTCAGGTGAATCTGGCCTGGTATTTTGTAGTCGACCAGTTTGGATACAATATGATCTTTAATTTGATTGTGATGGTTTCATCTGGTTAGAATTAGTTCCATCGTTCATTCTCTTTGTTGAGTTTCTTTACATGCCGAGTAACTTTGCTTCATTAGCCTGGCTCTTTAGCGTAGTATGGTTGTGACCGTGGTTATCGTTGATTAGATTGGGTTTGCTCTGATTGAAAGGGGTAGCTTCTGTGGCTGTCTTGATTAGATTGGTGGTTGGGCTCTGATCGAAAGAGGTAGCTGTTGGGGCTGTCTTTGATTAGATTGGTGGTTGTTCGCTGATTGAAAGGGGTAGCTTTCGTGCTGTCATTGATTAGATTGGTGGATGTGCGCTGGTTGAAAAAGCAGCCTTGGTTCTCCTGCAGTATCTTGTGTCCTCTTTTGTACCAGATGATTCGGTGGTTTTGCGCTGTTAATGGTTGAGGCTCTTGTCTGTCCTGCTTTTAGATGTTAGCGAGCCTTAAGAATTAGGTTGAGGGTGTAGTAGTCTGGATGGAATGGGCGTGGTGTGTAGGGTACTTGGGAGGGTAACCATGTCGGATGCAGTCATCTATAGTTTGAGCCTCTTCTCGGTGCCTAGTTTGTTGGAACTTGTGGCTCATATGTTGTGTATGAGAGGTACTAAGAAGTTCTCGTATAAGGCCAATGCCGAGCGGAGTGGAGTGAGGGAAGCGAAGCGACCGAACGGAGCGGAACGGAGCGAGGCACTGGCCCATCGCAGATTAATTGGTTGGGCCGAAGGCCCAAAGGTTTGAGGGGGGTGGGGGGGGTGTAACCCCCCCGCGGTACGGTACGGAATTATTAGGGTTGAAATAGAAGTCGTGACTATATATACTCTCTATTGTAAAACCCTATGTACTGTGATCATAATAAAAACAGCTCCGCTCCCGTGGACGTACCCGGTTTGGGGAACCACGTATATCTCTGTGTCAATCCTTTACTGTTTATACTCGAATATTGTGTGCGTGTGTGTTTAGATCCTTACAAAGTGGTATCAGAGCTCGGGTTTGATTGAACACGCGAAGAACAATGGCTTCGAGTTCGTCTGTTACAAAGTTCGATGTGATGAAGTTCGACGGGACTGGGAATTTTGGACTATGGCAACAGAGGGTAAAGGATCTGTTAGTGCAGCAGGGATTGGTGAAGGCGTTGAAGAAGAAACCAGAGACCATGTCGGCTGACGATTAGAATAGGCACAATGAAGATTAGGATGTTTGATGGTGTTGTGAGAACACTTGGTGATGTTAGGCATGTTCTAGGTTTAAGGAAGAATCTGATTTTGTTGGGAACCTTAGACTCTAATGGCTGTGAGTATAAAACAGGTGGTGGAGTCATGAGGGTAACGAAGGGTGCTCTGGTTATTATGAAAGGTTCTAAGATTGGTGGAAATATCTATCGTTTGATAGGGAGTACAGTTGTAGGTGGAGCTGCTGCCACTACAGCTGAGGAAACTGATGATACTTTGTTGTGGCATATGCGGTTAGGGCATATGGGGGAACGTGGGATGCTGGAATTACATAAAAGGAACCTGTTGAAAGGGGTGAAATCGTGCAAACTTGATTTCTGCAAGTTCTGTGTTATGGGAAAACAGTGTAAGGTGCAGTTTAAGCGTGCAGTGAGCAAAACTAAGGGAATACTTGACTATGTGCATTCTGATGTTTGGGGGCCAGTGAGGGTAGCTTCGAAAGCGGGATCTCTGTATTTCGTGACCTTTATCGATGATTTTTCGAGGAAAGTTTGGGTGTACTTCATGCGGCACAAGCCTGAGGTTTTTGAGAAATTCAGAGTGTGGAAAGCTGAAGTAGAAAATCAAACAGGGAGACGAGTTAAATGCCTCAGATCAGATAATGGGACAGAGTACAAGTATGGGCCTTTTCTGAAGTTTTGTGAGGAGCATGGTATTCAGCGGCACTGGACTGTTAGGAAGACACCACAGCAGAATGGGGTGGCAGAGAGAATGAACAGAACTATAGCAGAGAGGGCACGGTGTATCAGGTTAAATGCAGGGCTTCCAAAGAATTTTTGGGCAGAAGCAGTGAGTATGGCAGTTTTTATTATAAACAGGTCGCCGAGTACTGCTCTGGGTAGTAAGGTAGCACATGAGGTGTGGACAGAGAAAGAGGTAGATTACTCAGGTATAAAGATCTTCGGTTGTCCAGCCTATGTTCATGTTCCGCTTGATGAGAGGTCGAAGCTTGATGCAAAGTCCAAACAGTGTATCTTTCTTGGGTATGAGAAAGGTGTGAAGGGGTACAAGCTTTGGGATTCAGAATCAAAGAAAGTGGTGATCAGTAGGGATGTGGTATTTGATGAAGCTTCTATGGTCAAGGCACATCAGGGGGCTCAGAAAACCGAGACTGGGGACGTAACCAGCATAAAGCAGCTGGATGTACAGGTTGAGCTGGAAAATTCGGACACTGGCAATCCACCGCCAGTGGGACAGGGTGATCAGCAGCAGAAGCAGCAGGAGGAGAGCATAGCCATAGGGAGACCCAGACGCACTGTCAAACCACCGTAGAGGTATGGGTTTGAAGATATGGTTGCATATGCACTGTCAACCACTGATGGGGATCCTTCTACTTTTCAGGATGCTATCATTAGTTCTGAAAGGGACAGATGGATGGAAGCCATGGTGGAGGAGATGGAATCTTTGAAGAAGAATAAGACTTGGGAGTTGACAGAATTGCCTGAGGGAAAGAAGACAGTGGGTTGCAAATGGGTATACAGGAAGAAAGAGGCTGTGTCAGAAAAAGAAAGGGAGAGGTTCAAGGCTCGATTAGTTGCAAAGGGATACTCACAGAGGAAGGGGATTGATTACGATGAGGTGTTTTCTCCAGTGGTGAGGCACACTTCAATCAGGATTATCTTGGCATTGGTGGCTAGCTATAATCTGGAGTTAGAGCAGCTGGATGTGAAAACAGCTTTTCTCCATGGTGATTTGGAGGAAGTTATATTCATGGAGCAGCCTGAGGGGTTCAAGCAGCCAGAGACTGAGCACCTGGTTTGTAGATTGAAGAAGTCGCTATATGGGTTGAAGCAGTCTCCGAGACAATGGTATAAGAGGTTTGATTCGTTCATGATCCGGATTGGGTTCACACGCTGTGAGTATGATTGTTGTGTTTATGTGAAGAGTCTTGATGATGGTTCTTATATTTTTCTGTTACTTTATGTGGATGATATGCTTATTGCTGCGAAGAGTACAGTTGAAGTGAACAGGTTGAAGGCTTTGTTGGGAAAGGAATTTGACATGAAGGATTTGGGTGCTGCTAGGAAAATACTTGGAATGGAGATTTGCAGGGATAGGGCAGCTGGTAAGTTGTGGTTGTCCCAGAAGGATTATGTGGGGAAAGTGTTGGAGAGGTTTAGTATGGCTAATGCTAAACAGGTCAGCACTCCATTGGCAAGTCATTTCAGGTTGTCTACAGCACAGTGTCCGGAGTCAGCTGAAGAGATTCAGGATATGTCAAACGTGCCTTATGCTAGTGCAGTTGGTTGCTTGATGTATGCGATGGTTTGTACAAGACCCGATTTGGCACATGCAGTCAGCACAGTGAGCAAGTACATGGCAAATCCAGGCAGAGAGCACTGGAAAGCGGTCAAGTGGATATTCAGATACTTGAGAGGTACTGCAGACCATGGGATTATGTTTGCTAAGCAACAGGATCAGATTTCAGTTGCGGATTATGCTGGAGAGTTGGACGACAGGAGGTCTACGACAGGGTATGTATTTACGCTGGTGGGTGGACGTATTTGTTGGAGATCCATGGTACAACCTTTAGTGGCTCTATCTACTACTGAATCTGAGTACATGGCAGTAACTGAGGCTGGGAAAGAAGCGTTGTGGTTAAAGGGTTTTGTGAAGGAGTTGGGCATAGATCAAGGTGGAGTGCAGCTGTATTGTGATAGTCAGAGTGCCATTTATTTGGCAAAGCATCAGGTGTATCATGCGAGGACCAAGCATATTGACGTAAGATTTCACAAGGTGAGAGAGTTAATTGCTATGGGTGATGTGATATTGGAAAAGGTGCACACTACTGAGAATGCAGCCGACATGTTGACAAAGACTGTGACCGCGGACAAGTTCAAGCATTGCTTGGACTTGGTTAATGTCTCCAAGTGCTAGAAAGGAGGCGTCCCCCCCAAACTGGTTGGATCAAGATGGGTATCTTCTGAATGGGCAAGGTAATTCGCCAAGGTGGAGATTGTTGGAACTTGTGGCTCATATGTTGTGTATGAGAGGTACTAAGAAGTTCTCGTATAAGGCCGCAGATTAATTGGTTGGGCCGAAGGCCCAAAGGTTTGGGGGGGGGGGGGCCCCCCCCCCCCGGTACAGTACGGTATGGTACGGTACGGAATTATTAGGGTTGAAATAGAAGTCGGGACTATATATACTCTCTATTATAAAACCCTATGTACTGTGATCATAATAAAAACAGCTCCACTCCCGTGGATGTACCCGGTTTGGGGAACCACGTATATCTCTGTGTCTATCCTTTACTGTTTATACTCGAATATTGTGTGCGTGTGTGTTTAGATCCTTACATAGTTCCTCTGTAGTAGCTGTTTTTTAAGAAGTGGGTATTATGCTTGTTGATCTAGGTTTGGTTGGAGTATTAGTTTCTTGATTTTGCTTATCCCATCTCTAGAGTCTGTGGTGACGTGACAGGTAGTTGGTTGAGAGCGGGTTGTTCTGGCGAGCCTTAGGTCTTGGGTGAGGGAGTATTAGGTCGGATGGAATGGGCGTGGTGTGCAGGGTGGGCCCCCTGTCGGATGCCATCATCTCTGGTTCGAGCCTCTTCTTGGTACCTTGTTCCTTTGTAGTAGCTGTTCAGCTTCCCTTGATGCCGAATTACTTTGTTGTTGCTAGTTCTCAGTAATGGTTATCATTTGGTTAATTTTGACCGTGACTATTTATTTCATTTCCTAGCCTGGCGGGTTGTGCTAGGTAGTAGTTCGCTTTCGTGTAATTAGTACTCGTATCACTTAATATCATACCCCGTTGTACTATCCCTCCGTTTAGATGGATAGTGCAACGGGGGTATGATCTCAACACACATGACACTTCTGTTATTTTAATTACTTTACCTTACTCTCCATGCGGGTTATGCATGGGTTATCGCACTTTTTTCAATCTTCTTATTTTTCCTTTTCTTTTCCTCCTGGGGTATGCCCCTTGTAGGCTGTATATTCGGTTAACCTTTTTTAATTTCAAGCTAATTTACCAAAAAAAAAAAAAACCCAAGATTCTCTTCTTTGAGCATTTAATTTGCTGTTTGTGTTATATTTCTATGTGTAATTGAAAATTGTTGTGATTGGCTACTGTGGTGGTTGTAGTTGGTTGGACATGTAGGTTGTAAATTTGATGGCGACAATTAAGGGTGAAGACGTGAGTAGAAAGAAACCATTGGCGTTGGAGGTATACTTTCATGCGCTTATCATGGAGGGTGCAAATGAGATGATCGGAGCCTTCCCCCCATTTGAAAGAAAACAAAACAAGCTTTATAAATTACCTAATTATTATTTTTCTCAATTAGCTATGGGTGCAAGTGGAAGATTCTGCCTCTCCTCCTCCTCGGCAAGTGGTTCAGTGGGAATCTTGGTAACCCAAGGATCTCTTCCTGAGCATTTAATTTGCTGTATGTGTTTTTTTCTTACTGTCATTGATTATTGTTGTCATTGGTTGTTTTCGTGGTTGTTGTATGTTGGACATGTGGGTTGTGAATCAGATGATGATAGTTAAATGTGGAGGCGTAAGTAGAAAGAAATCGTTGGCCTAGGAGGTATAGTTTCTTGTGCTTGTCATGGAGGGTGCAAGTGAGATGATTGTAGCCTTCCCCCCTAAGAAGCACAGATACGGATATGGGATACGATACGGATACGCGGATACGTGATTTTTCCAAAAAGTAGGATACGATACGTTGGGGATTCGTTAAATATAAAATTAATATTTCCAAAAATTATTTGTATCCCCTTCATTAGGTTGTGAGGATGAGGAAACAGAACTATCAGTAACAGTAGAATCCAATCATACTGTTACAGAAAAAAATCCCCTAAATCAGAGATGAGAGAGAGAGAGACGAGAGAGATATACATTTCTATATGCCTATATATATATATATATATATATAGAGAGAGAGAGAGAGATATACACACTGTTACGCAATGAGAGAGAGACGAGAGAGAAGAAGAAGATGAGAGAGAGATGAGAGAGAAACACTTACAGTCATCATCGTTGTCGAGAGACGAGTGAGAGATATTGTCGTCTTTTTTCTGCCTTTCGTTCTTTTCTGTTTTCGACTTGTCCATGTACGGGAAATAAATATAAAGTCCTAATTGCAGTTTTGACCCATATATTTTAAGAAATAAAATTTTTAGCCCCGCGCGTATCCATAACGTATCCGAGCGTATCAAAAAACGTATCCATAACGTATCAGAGCGTATCCAAAACGTATCCATACCGTATCCGAGCGTACCCGAAATGTATCGGGGTACCAAAAATTAAATCTAAAAACAAGATACTCTGAAAAACGTATTGGATACGTATCCGGAATGTATCCGAGTGTATCTGTATTCGATACGCATACGGTACGAGATACGGAGGCTAAAAAAGAGTATCCGTGCTTCATAGTTCCCCCCTTCGAAAGAAAAAAAAAATGTTTTATAAATTGCCAAATTAATATTTTTTTCAATTTGCTCTGTGTGCAAGTGGATGGTTCTGAGTCTACTCCTCCTAGCGAAGGAGGCAAGTGGGAAGCTTGGTAACCCAAGATTCTCTTCCTTGAGCATTTAATTTTGCTATTCGGGTTATTTTTCTGTGTGTCATTGATAATTGTTGTGATTGGCAACTGTAGTGGTTGTAGTTGGTTGGACATGTAGGTTGTAAATTAGATGGCGACAGTTAAGGGTAAAGACGAGAGTAGAAAGAAACCATTGGTGTTGGAGGTATACTTTCATGTGCTTGTCATGGAGGGTGCAAGTGAGATGATCGGAGCCTTCCACCTATTCGAAAGAAAACAAAACTTGCTTTATAAATTACCAAATTATTATTTTTCTCAATTTGCTATGGGTGCAAGTGGTAGGTTCTGCCTCTCCTCCTCCTCGGCAATCGGTACAGTGGGAATTTTGGTAACCCAAGGTTCTCTTCTTTGAGCATTTAATTTGTTGTACGTGTTTTTCTTCGTATTGTCATTGATTATTGTTGTCATTGGTTGTTTTAGTGGTTGTTGTATGTTGGACACGTGGGTAGTTAATCTGATGACGATAGTTAAATGTGGAGATGTGAGTAGAAAGAAATCATTGGCGTAGGAGGTATACTTTCTTGTGCTTGTCTTGGAGGATGCTTGTGAGATGATCGGAGCCTTCCCTCCTTCAAAAGAAAAATAAACAAGCTTTTTTGTTTAATTTTGTTTTTTTTTTTCAATTAGCTATGGGTGCAGATGGAAGGTTCTGGCTCACCTCCTCCACGCCAAGAGGGTAAGTAGGAATCTTGGTAAACCTAGGTTCTCTTCCTTGAGCATTTAATTTGCTGTACGTGTTTTTTCCAAACTGTCATTGATTATTGTTGTCGTTGGCTGTTTTGGTGGTTGTTGTAGGTTGGACATGTGGGTTGTGAATCAGATGGCGACAGTTAAGCATGAAGACGTGAGTAAAAAGAAACCATTGGCTAGAAGTATAATTTATTGTGCTTGTCAAGGAGGTTGAAAGTGAGATGATCAGAGCCTTCCCCCATTCGAAAGAGAAAAAAAACATGCTTTTTAAATCGCAAAATAATTATTTTTTCAATTTGTTTTGGGTGCAAGTTGAAGGTTTTGAATCTCCTCCTTCTCGCCAAGGGGGTAAGTGGAAATCTTGGTAACCCAAGGTTCTCTTTCTTGAGATTATAAATTGATGTACATGTTCCTTTTCATAGTGTCATTGAAAATTGTTGTGGTTGGCTACTGTGGTGGTTGTAGTTGGTTGGACATGTAGGTAGTAAATCGGATGGCGACAGTTAAGGGTGAAGGCGTGAGTAGAAAGAAACCATTGTCGTTGGAGGTATACTTTCTTGTGCTTGTCATGGAGTGTGCAAGTGATATTATCGGAGCCTTCCCCCCTTCGAAAGAATACAGAACATGCTTTATAAATTGCCAAATTATTATTTTTCTCAATTTGATATTGGTGCAAGTTGAAGGTTCTGCCTCTCCTCCTCCTCGGCAAGGGGGACAGTGGGAATCTTGGTAACCCAAGGTTCTCTTCTTTGAGCATTTAATTTGCTGTATGTTTTTTTTTTCTTAATGTCATTGATTATTGTTGTCATTGGCTGTTCTGGTGGTTGTCGTATGTTGGTCACGTGGGTTGTGAATCAAATGACAATAGTTAAGTGTGGAGACGTGTGTAGAAAGAAATCATTGGCGCATGAGGTATACTTTCTTGTGCTTGTCATGGAGGGTGCAAGTGAGATGATCGGAGCCTTCCCCTCTGAAAGAAAAATAAATGTGCTTTATAAATTGCCAAATTATTGTTTTTTTCAATTTGCTATGGGTGCTAATGGAAGGTTCTGGCTATTCTTTTCCTCGCCAAGGGGACAAGTGGGAATTTTGGTAACCCAAGGTTCTCTTCCTTGAGCATTTAATTTGTTATACGTGTTTTTTTTTTCTTATTGTCATTGATTATTGTTGTCATTGGCTGTTTTGGTGGTTGTTATATGTTGGACACGTGGGTTGTGAATCAGATGACAATAGTTAGGTGTGGAGACGTGAGTATAAAGAAATCATTGGCGTAAGTGGTATATTTTCTTGTGCTTGTCATGGAGGGTGCAAGTGAGATGATCAAAGACTTCCCCTTTTCGAAAGAAAAAAAAATGCTTTATAAATCGCCAAATTATTTTTTTTTTCAATTTCTTATGGGTGCAAGTGGATAGTTTTGACTCTCCTCCTCCTAGCGAAGGAGGCAAGTGGGAATCTTGGTAACCCAAAATTTTCTTCCTTGAGCATTTAATTTGTTGTTTGTTTTCTTTTTCTTAGTTCCATTGAAAATTGTATTGGTTGGCTGCTGTGGTGGTTGTTGGTTGGACATGTAGGTTGTGAATTCGATGGCGACAGTTGAGGGTGGAGACGTGAGTAGAAGGAAACCATTGGTGTAGGAGGTATCTTTTCTTGTGCTTTTCATGGAGGGGGCAAGTGAGATGATCAGAGCCTTCCCCCCTTCGAAAGCAAAATAAACATGCTTTTTTGTTTTTTTCAATTTGCTATGGGTGCAAATGGAAGGTTCTGGCTCTCCTCCTCCTCGCCAAGGGGGCAAGTAGGAATCCAGGTGTAGACACCCCAATTTGGACTCGTCAAACTTCCTTAATTTGTGGCCTTAAGGCTCCCCGATGATGAATTTGGATTAAAACAAGCCTCGGAATAATCAGAACTTTGCTCCTTTGGGGACTTAAAAAAGGAAAATAAATGGTCAAAATCAATTTCAAGCGCTTGGGAGCAGTCCCGAGCGCTCAAAACCATTTTCCAAAACCATGGGCCTGGCTCATTCCCGAGCGCTCGAGAGTGACGGTCCCAAGCGCTCGAGACCACTCTTGAGCGCTCGAGACCTCTGTGCTGCCCAATGGATGGTAAAGTTCCCCACTTTTCATGCAGGATATGATTTCGGCCGTTTGAGCCAGAGGTTCACCAGAAGTAGACTCAACCTCAGGTGGCAGGGAATCACATGATGGAGATTTTCCCTCCTAAAAAGATTTTATTCATCTCATTTTATTTTGAAAACCATAGGTTATGTTCTCCTATAAATACCACTACTTCAGCTGAGAAAGGACACGAAATCCCTGTCTCAAAAAGAACCTCTCATTTGTTCAAAAAACACTCTCACCTTGCAAAGCTTGTTTTCCAATCAAAGGGATTTTCAAAAACAAAATTTGAAAAAGATCAAAGCATCAAGGAAAATGTAGGAAGTTCAGGACATCCTCAGTCTCTGATTTCTTGCATTCTTCTTCCTTCATTCACCTTTCAAAGTCATTCAAGGAGCAAAGTTCTAACCAAAAGGTAGAAGTTTTTCTACTTTAGCATCAAACAAAAAGGCTGTTCTTCCTTTCTGAGGGAGGTCTCTCAGCTTGTCCCAGTATTCAACACTGGGTACGTGGTTGAGAGGCCTTAGTGTAAAACCAAGAGCAAAGGGATCACAAAACTTATTTTCAAAACTTGCTGGAAACACTCTCGAGCGCTCAAGAGTGCTCCAAGCACTCGAGACTGTTTCCAGTTCCACCCCTTGCATTTTTGGTGGACAGTGGGTAGGGGTGAAGTGCATTCTTAAATGAAATGGTCTCATCGTGACATGCAGACGTAGAAAACTTTCTTCCTCAAACCAGAAATGTTTCTCACCAAGGTTCGAGTAAGAATAAGATTTTCCAAAGGTTAAAAAGAAGATTTATTCTTAAAAGAGCAAAACTGGAATGTCTGCATGCCAAAATGAGATCATTTCCTATTTGAAAGCAAGCTGACATGCAGCTCACTTCCAAGCGCTTGGGACCATTCCCGAGCGCTCGGGAGTGTCTGCATGCTATTGCAGTTCATTACTCCCCCTGTCTTGCCATGCTTCTAACATTTCATGTAGGGATAGGTCCATTTGCTCTTAAAAATTCAGATCTGACTTTGTAAAGGCAAGGAGGCATGGCTTGGTGGATTAGAGTGTGGTCTTAATCAGTCAAGCCCTCTGCTGAGCCTACTTCACGTTTAAGCACCCTTATTTATCATTCTCAGCATTATATTCTGCCTGTATCTAACAAGTTTTGCAGGATTGAACAGCAGTACTCTCAAGCGCTCGGGAGTACTTTCGAGCGCTCGGGAGTGAGTCCAGCGGCTAATTTCCCAGCTTTCTGTCATTATGCATTGTTCACCTCTATTTCATTACACATTGTCCACTGGCACCAGCATGCGCTCCTTACCTGTTAAACTTGTGAATACTTGCTAAATGCTTTAATGAAACAAAATATTTTGTCAAAATCCCACAAATGCTTAGTAGAGACCGATTTCGTATCGGGCGAGGGGGGTGCCGTAAAACCCTTCCCCCCTCGTAACATGGCTTCCGAACCCTTAACAAATCTCTGGTTTTCAATTCAAAAGCTATCGTTTTCAAATAAAACGGTTTCTCGGGTGGCAAACCATAAATCTGGGTGGCGACTCTTCAAATTTTTCAACTCGATTCAAAAACTTTATTTTTCGGGCCGCCCTGATCCACCCGGGGCTGTGGTAGCCCACAGTTGCGACTCTGCTGGGGAAGTTTAATTGATACTTGAGAAAAGTGGGTGTGTTGTCAAAACGACTTACTTTCCTTAAGAATTGATTAAATTGGTGAGCCAAGCTTGAAAAACATTTGTGGGATTTTTCAAACTATTTTGTTTCATTGCTTTTCTTTTTGTATATATACTGTTTAGCCCCGCTGCTGCGTTTCGGCAATCCTACCCGGCTTGCCGGTGATAGGGAATCCCGAGATGTTCAGCAACCCTCGACTATGATGGGTCATACCTACCGTTTGTACCGTTATTGGGTGTACGCTCGATATCGGGAGGTATATCTTGACTCTAGTCCGGGGAACCCGTTCAAACCCAAAATCCAGCCTCTATACATGTCTAGCAAGCCGTAGAACCTTTCAAAGCTAAGACAGGGACCCGCAGGGTAGGATTACATGCTATATCCTGTCTACGTGCTGCATCTCATTTTGCATATTGCATCATCATGCTGTCGGCCACGGCCCTCAAGACTCGCTCCCGCAGTCTACGGGAGGTTGTCAAACATCCGATGAAGAGTCACGTACCTTGAGCGCGTGTTGCCTTTCATAATCTGAATCCTCCAAATCATAAAACCAAAAGAAATCAAAATTTTACTAAGTCCTTACTTAACTGCTTGAACAAAATGAGGAATGACGAAGAAATAAACGATTCGATACTAGCACACCCTGGGTAATAGCATCGCACCGCTCACGCCACTTTGGTCATGGTATCGCATCGTCCACTCCAAGTCATTCCAAGTTGCAACAGACCGTGAGTCAAATACTTAGTTTGTTTTGACATCTTCTGGGAGTCAATGGTTATAATATGGATACAAAACAAAAAAATGTAAAAGAAATCTGAGGATCGAGGCAACCTCCCGTAGGGTGCATCAATAGCGGTAATGATGACAATAGCATGCACGCACGTTTTTCATAAACAAGGACCGCGTCTGAGCACAGTTTTTGCTTTGCTATCAGTTCTGAGCAATTGGGCCGAAGAAGAAGAATATCATACCCTCCTGGACTAGACCCCTTGGGCGGAGATTGGAACGGCTTCAACTACAGGCAGATCCTATCGGTGTATTGGGCTTGTGGGTGGAGATGGAACAGCCAGCCGGAAACCCTAACCCAAACCTTAATCCAAACCCTAACCCAAAACTTAATCCAAACCCCAACCTAAACCTCAATCCTAATCCGAACCCAAATGGAGGCAATCCAAACCCAGAACATCCAAACCCGGAAAACCCGAACCCAGAAAACCCGAATGGAGAAATGGGGCAAATCAGGGAAGCTATCCAACGACTGGGCGAACGCACTGACAATCAGATCGCCCAACTCATGCTCATGATAACAGGAGTTGCACGACGACTCCAAAACCCTAATCCGAACCCCAATCCAAACCCTAATCCGAATCCTAACCCAAATCCCAACCCAGAACAACTGCCTCATGAAACTGAAACCCCTCCGAACCCTGAAATGGCAGCGGTCCTAGCAAAGATAACCCAATTGGAGCAGTCCGTGGCAAGGAGTGAGAAGATTGCCACGACGGGCTTTGACATCAACAAGCTTTGTCTGTTTCCTAATGCAAAACTCCCAGAGAAGTTTAGGCCCATAGACTTCGCAAAATTCGATGGAACTGGAGACCCAAAGGCGCATTTGACTGGGTACATAAGGGCACTCTCCATGTGGGGTGTAGAGAAGGACGCCATGGCTCAGATGTTCTCACAAACCCTTGTGGGTCATGCTCTTCACTGGTTCACATCGCTAGATGAGAGGAAGAAACGATCTTGGGAAGACATATGTGCGGCTTTCATACCGCAATATGACTATAACATCCAGCTTGAAGTCACCACTCGTGAACTGGAATCCACTAAAATGGAAGCCAAGGTGTCCTTTGCGGATTTTGTGAAAAGATGGAGGGCGAAGGCGGCCCAAATGAAGGACAGACCAACAGATAGAGATCAGATTCGGATGATCGTCCGGAACCTTCAGCCAAACCTTGCAAGACACATGGTCATGGCGCAGGCGTGTTCAAATTTCAAGACATTCTTCGATACAGGCTTGGCCATCGAAGAAGCAGTCCAGCTCAGCATCCTTGACAAGCCTGAACCTACCCCCAAATCCAAGAAAGTCTACTCCGGCAACAGCAGCACCCTGTTCGGCAACTCCAACTACAATAGCCTCCCCAACACTTCTACAAACACCACCCAAATCGAGCCAGTCAATCAGATTGTCGCTCAAACCAATCAGCCCCATTCTCAACCTCGTGTTTTCGCCCAATTCTCAGCACCTCTCTCTGCCGTGCTTGAGAAATTGGTCGAAAGCGGCCTCCTCAAGCCACTCGCTCCTACCCCCCCTTCCCCAAAAACTTCCTGCCTCCCATAATCCCAATGCATACTGCGCCTACCATCAAAACGTAGGCCATCCAACCGACAATTGTTTCCGCCTCCGTCACGCCATCCAGGACCTCATCGATAATAAAACCCTCCCTGCACCTCCACAAAAACCCAACACCGTCTCCAACCCATTGCCAAAGCACTCAAATTCCCACGCCAACCATATCTCCCTGACCCCTCCTTTCGACCCAAGCCTCTACATCATCCCTGCAACCCAACCGAAACCAATTGTCAGGATGTCGGCCGAAGATACCATTTGTGAACTAGATACCGCTGGATGGGATTTTCAAAGGAGATGGGAAGATTTGACAGAGGACTTCCTAGCAGTAGAGGACCGGGCCCTCGTTACCGGGGTGTGGCCTGTAGCACATGACCCCTAACAGGTGGAGGAATTGGTGCATGGCGCTACAAGATTGGAAAGAAATGAAGGCGGACCCATTGGATGGTTACTCACTATTTGCTCTATTCATGGAACCAGAGCTAGTCGCTGATGAGGATGAATGGGAGTGGGAACCAGACCCCAACGGGTGGCATTGGATAGATGACTCGGACGCCTTGGACGAAACATCCTTAGCCTACCTATTCCAAGAGCAGGAAGTGGAGCGGGGACTGGACTTGATGAATCCACGCATGTTCTCTGGACTTTCTCTCACGACTGTCGATGCTCTCACTAGGGATGCCGATATCCTTGACTATGATTTGGAACACGCCTTTCACCTGCAGGCCTATATAATCGATGAATCCCTCCCTCGGCCAGTTGTGGAAATCCTCGAGGAGCATCACATCTGCGTGTTAGACCCCGAGGACCTCTGGGGCAAGGCTGAACTAGTCAATGTCTGGGTAAACGGTGAAGAATTGACTGTCAACAAAGCCATGATAGATGAAGGGTCGATCAATCTCAACAGCAACTTCTGGGACTCTTTAGAGGAGG
This sequence comes from Rhododendron griersonianum, assembly GCA_018127125.1. Classification (NCBI taxonomy): domain Eukaryota; kingdom Viridiplantae; phylum Streptophyta; class Magnoliopsida; order Ericales; family Ericaceae; genus Rhododendron; species Rhododendron griersonianum. Next base: position 27,119,460 of record CM030792.1, on the reverse strand, counting down.
AGAACATATGGAACACTCTGGACATGGAACTCCTTAACGGTACTCTCGAGAAGACGAAACTAGACAAAGGAAAACGGAAGGCTGGTATCAACCTCTCCAACTTGTGGGAAGAACCTTGGTGGGAGCCTTTCCCAAAATCCGTAAGCAACCTTACCAGAAGTGGCAGAGTCTATCAACCGACCAACCTAAAAAAGGGGAGCTCATCCCGGGCACCCCCACCGCAGCAAAATCATACCAACCCCATCAACCCCGCAAACCCAAATGATCCCATCGTGCTAACCCCGCAAATCAACCCAACACAATCCACCAACTTCAACCCATCTAACTCTCTCTCAAATTCCACTAATCCCAATCCTTCCTCTAATCCACCCTAACAACAAGATTCAACCGCCAGCACTGACCCTTTTATCAGACAACTCCACGAAACCCCCGCCCATATGTCCATGTGGGGAGTATTGGCAGCATCTCGGGTGCATCGCCGGAGGCTTGTCAATACTCTCTTGAAGCTTGAAGTCCCCTCAGACATAACACCCGAAGCCATGATTGCCCTGATTACCCCAAACCTTGCCAAGCACACCCTGTCTTTCACTGAAAAGGACCTACCGCTTGAGGGAGCCGACCATAACGAACCTCTTCATGTAACCATGAAATGCCTGGGGAAATGGGTCCCAGCAATCCTCATTGACAATGGCTTTGCCATTAATGTATGCCCTCTCCGCACAGCCTATTGCCTCGGTCTTAAGAACAAGGATTTTACTCCATCGACTTTGGGGGTCCGCACCTATGACAACACGCATCGCGATGTCCTGGGAACTGTCGACTTAGAGCTAGCAAACGGAAAATTCAAAACGACAGTGGAGTTCTGTGTGTTGGAGATCCCCGCCTCGTTTAACCTCCTCATAGGAAGGCCTTGGCTGCATCGCCCTGATGTTATGGGGGTACCCTCTACATTGCATCAAAAGCTCATATTGGGGCTAGACTCTGGAACTCTCATCATCCACGGAGACTCTGGAATCTGCCCTCATTCCGAAGATAACTCTCCACTGTTGGAAATAATGCACGGGGAGGAAGATATAGCCATGGGGGGATTTGCTGTTTTAACTCCTGGAAAAGTCTGCACCATTTGAGCCGATGATGGTTTTCTGGTAAGCTCGGCCGCCCTTGAAATCATGAGGAGGATGAACTACTTGCCAGGCATGGGCTTGGTGTAGACACCTCCCAAGCGGGGCATCGCCATACAGATTGATCGTTTGTTGCTCGATTGGTTGCTTGCTTCATAAACCAAGATCGTGGACATCCCCATGGCTAGGAACATCGCCACACGATAGCGGTTATCATCAAAACAGAGTCGCCACCCAATTTATTAAAACTGGAAAAAGAGATAGAGATTCTGGGTACGGGAGCCAAGAGTACAGTAAGGGGAAGGTGTTAGGCACCCCTCTCTGCCCAGTCGTGAGACTGGCCCATGGTTATTCAACATAAGACATGTAGATGTTTTATTTAATTCTAACACATAGTCTATTTTTAGCCTTTAAGCAGTTAATGGTGAGCTAAGACTGTAATTGAAACATGCATCAAAAAGCAGGAAACAAAACAAAGCTGTCCCAGGGGAATGGATCCCGCGGCCGGTGAATGGATGTCACGGCCGAGGGATCCTCCTGGTTCGATATATCGGCTGAGGGATCGAAGCCCCGGTCGATGTTCTTCCTCACACCCGATAGAAAGATTAGCAAATAATCAAAACATTATGATTAAGATTATAGACAGAAAATAAAACAAACCAGAGGCCGTTGGGCCTCACCACCTTGATCCCTCAGTTGCTTGATTGCTTCGGATTGTGTATGATTGACTGATTGCTTCTTGGAAACCCTAGGGTTAGGGTTTGAACTTCGGATTGATGGCGGCCTTCGGGAGGTTAGGGCTTTTATAGAGTGGGTTTGAGAGAGTATTTTGACAGAGTATCGGAGCTTGAGAGAGTGTATTCACTTATGAATTTTTGTGTGTCTATTTTCGGAGTCTAAAGGCCCTTTATATAGGCAATTGGTGACTCACTCCGGCCAATCAAATGGCACGATTGCAATTGCAATTGCAATGCAATTCAAACTCTACGTCGCAATCTCTGAACGTGGCCCGAACGCATCGGAGAGGTAGTGTAGTTGGATCAAACGTCTGACAGAACGTTCCAGAGTCTGGAAAATAGACGATCTGGCGGCCGAGTAATAGATCACACGGCCGAGGAATGGATGTTGCGGCCGAGGGATTGATCTCTCAGGGAGATTTTGCTAGCAACAGGTTGCTCGGGTAAGGAAATGATGTTAAGGCCGTTAGATCGATGTTACGGCAGACAGATGGATTCTCCTAGGCTTCTGTATTTTCTGTCTGAAAGGCTGTATGGCTCTGATTGGGTCCTCTAAGTGGCTCAAAGTTCTTACCAAAAGTCCTAAGGTTCTCAAGAAGGCAATCAGCAATCACTGTATCCATTTCATCATCGGGATGGTCCCAAGGTGGGACTTGAAATAATCGTTAGGCCAAATTGGGGTGTCTACAGATGCCCCTCTTTGACTGAACTCATACGGATCGCGAGACATGTTTGAGTAATAGTCAAAGTGTAAAAAGCAACTCAATTTGGTCCAACCACTATTCCAAGGGTTTTCGAAAAAGGTTTTTGTTATGGTTGGGCCGGGAGGCTGCCTACGTATTCCACAAGGGAAATTCAGACCAATCGTAGTTCGGGACAACCAAAAAACAAAAGCGCAGAGATTTAGAGGAGGAATTCGCCATCGGGCCATACCAAGCCTTCGAGCGATGTACCTGAGCTATGCCAGGATTTTGGCGGAGAGTAGTTAAAGGAGCGTCGAGCTGGCGGGGAAATTCTTACGGAGAGCATCTTCAATATTTTGGGGTAGATCAATACACAGCGGGTGAGTCGTTTGCTTTTCATGATCATCCTTACTTTGACTGAGGGGAGCTCGGTAGAGTAGCCTATCCTTGCGAATGAGCTTGATGGAATAGATGTAATTGGGTGGAATCCAACTATCTTCTAGAGACAACCGGACGCCGGTTTTGAGATGGGGGCACAAGGCCAGTAACTAGAGCGCAGAGCATTTGGATGGGAGGACCGAGGCACGGAACTGGTTGCAATCATGAGGCGAGAGCCTGAGGAGTCGGAGCTTGCAGCTTGACGTGATGGAACCGAGGTGTAGAGCCAGTATCACTCATGAGGCAAGGGCCTGAGGAGTCGGAGCTTGGAGCTTGAAGTGATAGAAATGAGGCATAGAGCCGGTTGTAACCTGTTTCAAATGCAAACACAGGGTATATTTGATAGCAAAATGCACTCAACTAGTGAATCCTATGAGTGTAGCACCAGGTTTCATTCAAGAGAATGTTCAGGCAAAATAAGTCTAGTGACTCACAAACATCATAATGCATCAAGAGATACAACACCATGAGGCGTATAAGACGAGAGACGTAATTTTGACTCTTGTGCACTCTATTTGGAATTTAGAATGTAACACTTATTCTATTACACCTCATGCTTCAAATCGTTGGACATGTGATTAGCTTACGTCAAGTGACACGCAACAAAGACATCAACCACTGCAAGCCACATTATTCAAGACAATGGTGTAAGAGGTATGTGCACATTATTTTGTTGATAGAATGCTTAGAGTAAAATAGGTCATACCACAATAAAGGATGCCAAAGGGCAAAATATGTCAAGAGACATAATACATCACAATACCACATCTTTTAGGGGCCAAGAGGCGCAACATGTCGAGAGACATAACATATCAAGAGATGCAAGGCCATGAGACATGCAGGTCAAGAGACTCAAGCGTCAAGGGACACAACACTGAGATGTATAAGTCAAGAGACCTAATACATCGAGAGATGTAATGCCAAGAGGCATAGTGGTCGAGAGACCTAATACATCGAGAGATGCAATTCCAAGAGGCATAGTGGTCGAGAGACCTAATGTATCAAGAGATAGCGCCTATTTTTTTCCCTAGCCAAGAGGCGTCATACCAACAGATAATCAAACACATTCATAATGCAAGCAACACGTAGTAGTGAAGACAAAAATCAAGTATTAGATCAAGAGACCAATGCAAGACCAAATAAGCACAACAGCCACAAAGACATGAAAGCGAATCAAATGCGCGGGCCAAAGAGGCCTAGGAAAATGTCTAGATAAGACTAAACAGTGAGGTACTCATGTAGACAAATCAACTGTACAGGCCAAGAGGACAATGCAACTACCTAAACTACACATCAAGCAACTATGTGATTGTGGTGATATGCAAGCAAGTGTTTTGGGACATCTCAACTTTCGCGTACTCAAGCTAGTGCTTCTCCTACACCATAAGATGGCAACAAACTCTATACTAGCCAAATAGCTATGACAAAGAAGACGATGAGATCCAAGAGACTTGAAAGATTGCAACACTCTAGCAATGTTGCTAACACACTGTATGGCCCAGGGACCTTCTTGTTACACTCTTCATGAAATGGGAAGCCCATGTTATATCCGTGAAAATTTACAAATAAATAATTGTGCTTGTATTGTTGTGTCAAAAATGCTTAGGATAAAATCAATTTTGAAAGTTTCTCCTTGAGCATTTCAAAACCAAATCATTTTACCTACATGATTCATATTCAAAGCCACTCAGTTGTCAAGAGACGCAAAACTGTTCCACGAACCCATGACCCTAGCGAGTTTACTGCTTCAGGGTGAATTGACTACTTTGAGTTGGATTGATAAGTGACCACCGCGTGCCTCATGAGAGATTGTGTGCTTCTAAAAGGGGGATGTAGTTGTGCCCCTTTGCTTCACACCACTTTTCCTTCCACATTGGTTATGCCCCTAGTATCTAGGATTTTGTTGCTAAGTCGCGTTCTTCAATCCGAGAGGACTTTATTATGGACCATATAGTAGGTTAGGGTGGGTTGTTGGCTTAAGAAATGAAGGGATTTAATAGCTCAAACCTACTTTCTACTCATGCTTGGGTTCCAAAAGCTAGCAGCCATCTAATCGCTCTATTTTGTATGAGAGGGAGATGTTTCTTCAAAATGCCCCCTATTTTTGGATTGGAAGGGATGATGTTTTTCTTCTTTCGAAACCCCCTTGTGTGACGGGATGCTTACTTTCCATTTTGTAGTCATCTCTCATTGCATTTTTATCGACCCCAGTGTGGGGGATGGCTGTCTAGCAGGCTTTACTTGAAAGAAACTATTCAGAGGCTCAATGTGGCTAGCAAGGGATAAGTGTTTGGATAGAGAAATGATGGCCTTTCTTCATTTTGAATCACACGACAGAGCAACTAGAATCCTAACCAAGAGATTAAGAGGCTTTGATGTTTTACCAAGTGGTTCTTCAAAATCGAGGACAAGTCTTGAGACTCAAAGTGGGTGCATGGAGACATGGCTAAATTTTCATTTTGTTTTTATGCTCTAACTTTTGCCTAGACCGCCCTTGAGGGTTTTCAATCTAGCGAGCTCATCATTTTTTTTCTATCTTCAACAACATGTTTCTCCTATGAGTGGCTCGATGAGAGTACACAAATGTTTTCAACTCCCCCTCAACTCAACATGAATGACATGGGTCATAACTCAATCTTTGCGTTTGACAACTCGAGTGATTTACGATGTGTTTCAAGCGATATCATGAGATTACTTTGAAACCCTTGAGGATTGTTTTCAACACTTAGTGTTATCATGAGTATTCTTTGGCAGCAAATTAGCACAAGAGAAAACATTTTTAAAAATGTGGCCGACCCTAAGGTGCCTACGTATCTCTAAAGAGAATCAGGTCATTCGTAGTTCAAGTTTAAGGAGATTCATATTCTGGGAGGGATTCACATGTCATGTTGAGTGCAAAGAGTTGATCCAAAACCATGATGAACAAAATGGCTTTAATTTCAAGAGAAAATAAACTCAAGACTCAAATTCCTAAAGGAGAACAAACTCGAGACTCAAACCCTAAAAAGAAGCAAATAAGGGTCAAAAGAAAGACCCAAAGATTAGCTAATTGAGACTCATAAAAAGAACTGACTCAAAATACATGACAGAATTTGGCCGCCGCTTCTCAATCATCCAGCTTGGTTGGATCAACTATCCCTTGATCGATGAGATCTTGGACTTCATTCTTGAGAGCCCCACATTGTTCAATGGAATGACCAGTCACTTGGTGATACTTGCAGTACTCCCCATCCTTCTTTGCAAGATTACTAGGAAATTTTGGTTGCAATGGTTTCAGATCGCCTGTTGCTTCAAAGATGTGGAATACATCTTCTAACTTCATTCCAAGAGGAACAAATTCCCTCTTACGCTTGTGATGAGATCTCACCATATTAATACCACTATCATTGTTGATATTTGTGCTTGTCTCTACCTTGTGGCTGACTTCTCCATTGTCGAGTAATCCTTGATTAAGGCCGTCTTCTACTTGCAATCCAGTAGCATATAGGCACTTAAAAGTAGAAATTGCTTGGGAATACATGTGCCTCAGGAACTGTGGTTGTAAATTTCTTACCACCATTCTAATTTGGTCTTCTTCTGAGGGAAGAGTTTTCATCTGTGCGGCTTTCTTTCTCCACCGAGTAAGAAAATTGGCAAAGCTCTCATTTGGCTTTTGTTTGAGCATCTCCAAATCTCAAGTGGTTACCTCAATCTGGACATTGTAGGCATATTGATTGATGAAAGCATTGGCAATTTCTTGCCACCCCTCGTACTTTGTAAAGTCCAGAGTGAGAAACTAGTCGAGAGCACTGCCTGTGAGAGTCCTCTGAAAAAGTTGGGCAATGAGTTCATCATTCAGGCCCATGGGTTTCAGGGTGTTGATGATATGGCGGACATGGCTGGTGGGATTGCCGGTGCCATTGAACTTCTCAATATCGGGCATCTTGAACTTCTCTGGCAGTTTGGCATTTGGAAAAAGGCAGAGTCCATCAAAATCAAGGATTTGATCTCCTTTTGAGCGAGCCAAGGCAGCTTTGATGTCCTTGACTTGTTGGGCAAGCTCATGGTTTTCCATTATGATCACGACGCTATCAACCTCTGGAGGAAAGGGCTTCTAAGAGAATGGCGGCCACAACTGTCACAGCTAAGTCCAAAAGCAAATCTAAAAGAAGCAAAAGCTCAATTACGTTTATGTTGAGACATCCCAAATCAAGTGATTGTGCAGTGCACCAACGCCTATTGCCCCCTAGAATGTAAGCTGCCCCTAATATGATGACCCATTTACCATGCATGCAACCAAGTGGTTGAACAACATATTAGTACTATGAAGTGATGTGATCAGGTAGTAATGCAATATAGCAAGCAATCATGCGACAATTATACAATCAAGTGATCATATATACAATGTACCATGCAAGATAAAAGATAGATGAAATCCCCACATTTTCTTTTTTCTTTTAAAGATCCTAGGAAAAAACAAAGAAAGAAAGAAATTTATGAAAACCTAAAGAATAAGGAAATATATATATATATATATATTTTTTGTTCTTTTGACAAGATCCTAGCAAAGATTGAAAGAGAGAGAAATAAAAAGAAAGATTCTTTTTTTTTGTTTTTTGAAAGAATCCTAGCAAGAAATAAATAAAACCTAGAGATAAAAGAAGACTTTTGTAACAACTCCGATTTTCAGTAAATAAAAATCTCGTTGATTATTATATTGACTCTATAAATTCCTTATTTTCAAATAATCCGTCATAATTAGATTCATTCGATTCAAACCTAATTTCATTTCGCCTTGCGATTTAGTCTTTTTCTAAAGACAAGTGAGATAGTAAACCCTAAGTCGTCCTATTTAGCAAGCCTAGCTAGCTTCCAACTAATCGTTAGAGTAGCGTAATCGAACCTTTGAACCATTTGAACCCTAAGTGAGACCTTGACCAAAAGTCAACCCTTGATCTATTACCCATTGGACGATAGATACTAGGATAATCTTTATCCATTGGACCATAGATTTACACCTTGGATATTGTGACAAGATTGCTAGGTACACTTTATAAGATTATATATTACTTACCATCTTTACCCATTGGACGATAGAAGTTAGGAGAATTATTAACCATTAGACGATAGGTTAACCTTTCTACCTAGTACAAGGTCCATTAGTTTAATTAGATTCACCATGAGTCATTGTACTATTATAGATAGGTTATATAAGTTTAGTACTTTCATCCTTTAACCATTGGTTAATAAATGTTAGGGGATTTATAATCCATTGGTCCATAAAACCATATTAAGCTAAAGTACTAGGTTAAATTAGTTAATTCTTTCCTAGATATGATATGTACTTATTTAATTAAAGTATATGATATGTTTACATCATCCTAGGATACTATGTATTAGTATATAGTATATAAGTACGTAGGTGGCATTTTGACATAGTTTAATAGGAAATTTTGACTTAAAAGTCCAAGATGAGATCATAGGGTACATTGTCCTTTTAGTTAGTCTTTCTTTTAACCAAGGAAGGAGGAGAGAGAGAGAGAGAGAATTCGGGAGAGGGAGAGGAGAGAGAGGCCGAGAGAGATAGAGAGATAGGAGAGAGAGAGATATATATATATATATATATGCATGTACCTTCTTGATCTTCTTCTACCAAAAACCCTAGTTATATATATATATATGTACATGTACTAATGAAAGATGAAAGATTTAAAGGACATGAGGTGGACTAAAATACTAGATCTTCCTTGCCATGTCAAGCCTTACACCAAAACCTTACTCTTTCACTTAGTCAACTACTAACCCTTTGTCCTTTCTCCATTAGGTGTCCAAGAGAGAGAGAGAGAGAGAGAGAGAGAGGCCGGTTGAGGGAGAGAGAGAGTGATGTGTATGACTAGTGTACTTCCATATCTCCCTACATCATCTTATTGCATCACCTTGTACCACCATATCTAGGGTTTCTTATTCTTTCAACTCTAAAGGACTACCATATCTTATTTTCTATTCTAGACTAGACACAAACCCCATTAAAGAAACTTAAACCTTGTCCTAGGTTAGAAGAAAGAATAAGAGAAAATCTATTAGTCTTTCAAACCCTTGTACCTTCTTTGGACCAAAGAGAGAGAGAGAGAGAGAGAGCCGAGAGAGATGGGAGAGAGAGAGGCCGGGAGAGAGAGAGAGAGAGAGAGAGAGAGGGAGAGAGAGATTTGTGATGTGTGCAAGTGTACAATAAGCCTAGTCATGTCCTTTAGTGCAACACCTCATCCAATCTAAGGACAATCAAATCTAGTCAATCTATGATCCATTGGATAACAAATGTTAGGGGAAATATTGCCTCTTGGATAATAGACCAACTTGGCCTATAAATAGCAAGCCATTTCAAGCCTTTGAACTCACACCTTCAAGCATTGCTCCAACTTCTCTCTAGAAAGTCTAAGTGTTCTTGTTGTTCTTGTTGTTCTTGCTTAGTTCTTAGTTGTTCTTGAAGTTCTTCCCTAGTTCTTCAAGAAACTCTTCTAGTGCCGCCACTAAGCCGCCACTCCACCACCCTACCGATCCAAAAGTGTTAGTAGTATTAGTCAAGATCAAGTTTCGAGAGAAACCTTTCTCTTTCGAAGCTAGCGAAGCCATTCCTAAGCCGTTACTCCGTCCGACGTACTATTTTCCTAATTCGTAGCCGACTACCGCCAAGAAGAACGGTAGATACTCTATATCTACTTTTCTCTACGTATATGTAGATTACTCTTTAAGTTTAGTATAATTTTCCTCTACTTTCAAAGATCTAAGTATAGCGTATTGCATGCGTATTTCGAAATGAAAGTGAATTATTCTAAACCTTGAAATCTCGAGCATACGTAGATTGTACGAGCTACTTTCCCTAAGCATGATTAGAAATGTTTAGAAGTTGTTATCTTGATTAACCATGGCATGAATAGCTTAACGTTAGAACACTCAATAAACATATGCTGTTTTGAACTTAAGAAAGCATGATTTAGGATTAAGCTGTTTTAATCTTAGAATGAATGTGAGCATGATTATGTGATTACTTGACTACTTGTTGTTGATAAAGCATAAGTGATTTATCACTCCAAAGGTGTCTGTCCATGTGGCACTATGCTTAACCTTGTGTGATTAAATGTGAGTATGATGATGTGACAAAATGAGCATGCTATCTAATATAGAGTTGAATGATCTTGCTAGTTTAGCTTCAAGATTACTTAAATTGTGAAATGAATTACCGCGGAGTCATTGCATGCAACGAGACACGAAACCGAGAAAGTAGAAACATGACACCTAGGGTGTGGTCAAAGAAAAGATGGGATTAACCTGCGGAAAATATTTTGAAATTACATAATGACCGGACTTGGTAGTCATTGTGTAAGTGTTTCAAAAACCGTAATGTAGCCAGACTTGGTAGCTCATTGCGAAGATTTCCAATGGGGCCAGACATGGTAGTCTCATGTGGAAATATGGCTTGATCCTCCGCGAAAAGGGATCAATGCAAGATTGAAATGGATTTTGTAAACCATGATTGACCGGACTTGGTAGCCATTGTGAGTGTTGCTAATGGAGCCGGACTTGGTAGCCTCATTAGTAACAATTTGTGAAAGAAACGTGGAAAATGTGATTTTTGGTAAGAGTGAAAATGTGACACAGTCTACGATGAGTCGCGTAGGAGAAACACGAAAAGACATGACACCAACGCTAAAAGATATCGAATATAGATGTATCATTGTTATCTATGTTGTTGAATGAGCATGTGTATTTGTTTATATATTTCCTTGCCATAAGTTATGAGTTAGTGGATATAGTTTATTCTATTGAGCTTGTAGCTCACGGTGTTACCTTTTTGGTGACCCTGACATATTATACTGGGGGTGACGCTGGTATAATGTGTCAGAGTTAATTGATGAGCAAGGTGAACAGTACGCATTGGAGGCTTTTGGAGCCGAAGAGCTTGCTAGGATGGAGGAAGAAGCGGAGTAGTAGAATACCCTAGAAATTCCATCATTGTCTAATAAAAAGTACTCTAGTAAGACTTACGTTGTAATAATGAGCTTGACTCTTAGGCTTTTTATTCAATAAAATGCTTAATTAATGAACCCGAAAATGGGGGCGTTACAACTTTTGTTTTTTTTTTTTCGAAACTCCTAACAGTATAAGACTATGACAACCTTTCACAAGTCAAAACTTATCTCAAAGAGAGACAGAGTTATGCAAGGACTATCATTTATCTCAAGAGAGATAGACTTCATCACAAACTCTTGATAGGATGAGCATGAATTCATCTTCTACAGCAATTAAAACTCTAAAGAGTACTAATTATTGAATCAAACAAGAGTTTTGGATATAATGCAACACATAGTCCTAACCTACTTGGGATTTCCTGTCCTAGTTTGGAAAGAGTTCTATGGCTTTCTAATACATGCAAGGTTTTGGTAGTCTCAGGGTGCTCCGTTGTCAAAGGGTACCAATCCTCTCACCAGCCCATCATAGGCGGTGATTGGGTGATTCCCTTTTTGATATACCACTAGGTACGAGTGACTGTGGAGTTTGCTGGAACCCCCAACATAGCCCGTGTCATGCCGGGATATCAGGTGAACTCAACAGGTTGCCCGCTCGATGCATATGATAGATGAATTAAACAAGGCATGTATTAGTCTTATGCTGAACTTTTTGGTTATGGCTCTCACATCCCCAGCAGAGTCGCCAAAAACTGTAGACACCTCCCAAGCGGGGCATCGCCATACAGATTGATCGTTTGTTGCTCGATTGGTTGCTTGTTTCATAAACCAAGATCGTGGACATCCCCATGGCTAGGAACATCGCCACACGATAGCGGTTATCATCAAAACAGAGTCGCCACCCAATTTATTAAAACTGGGAAAAGAGATAGAGATTCTGGGTACGGGAGCCAAGAGTACAGTAAGGGGAAGGTGTTAGGCACCCCTCTCTGCCCAGTCGTGAGACTGGCCCATAGTTATTCAACATAAGACATGTAGATGCTTTATTTAATTCTAACACATAGTCTGTTTTTAGCCTTTAAGTACTTAATGGTGAGCCAAGACTGTAATTGAAACATGCATCAAAAAGCAGGAAACAAAACAAAGCTGTCCCAGGGGAATGGATCCCGCGGCCGGTGAATGGATGTCACGGCCGAGGGATCCTCCTGGTTTGATATATCGGCCGAGGGATCGAAGCCCCGGTCGATGTTCTTCCTCACACCCGACAGAAAGATTAGCAAATAATCAAAACGTTATGATTAAGATTATAGACAGAAAATAAAACAAACCAGAGGCCGTTGGGCCTCACCACCTTGATCCCTCAGTTGCTTGATTGCTTCGGATTGTGTATGATTGACTGATTGCTTCTTGGAAACCCTAGGGTTAGGGTTTGAACTTCGGATTGATGGCGGCCTTCGGGAAAGGCTTTTACAGAGTGGGTTTGAGAGAGTATTTTGACAGAGTATCGGAGCTTGAGATAGTGTATTCACTTATGAATTTTCGTGTGTCTATTTTCGAAGTCCAAAGGCCCTTTATATAGGCAATTGGTGACTCACTCCGGCCAATCAAATGGCACGATTGCAATTGCAATTGCAATGCAATTCAAACTCTTCGTCGCAATCTCTGAACGTGGCCCGAACGCATCGGAGAGGTAGTGTAGTTGGATCAAACGTCTGACATAACGTTCCAGAGTCTGGAAAATAGACGATCTGGCGGCCGAGTAATAGATCACACGACTGAGGAATGGATGTTGCGGCCGAAGGATGGATCTTGCGGCCGAGGGATTGATCTCTCAGGGAGATTTTGCTAGCAACAGGTTGCTCGGGTGAGGAAATGATGTTAAGGCCGTTAGATCGATGTTACGGCTGACAGATGGATTCTCCTAGGCTTCCGTATTTTCTGTCTGAAAGGCTGTATGGCTCTGATTGGGTCCTCTAAGTGGCTCAAAGTTCTTACCGAAAGTCCTAAGGTTCTCAAGAAGGCAATCAGCAATCACTGTATCCATTTCATCATCGGGATGGTCCCAAGGTGGGACTTGAAATAATCGTTAGGCCAAATTGGGGTGTCTACACTTGGGCCGCAATCAATAGGTAGTTTCCGAATTCCCTCATTTCCCAGGGAGTGTCGATACGTTTGGCTTGGGTTATGTGCCCAAGAAGGGTGACCCTGCAAGGAGGTGGCGCAATCGCGCCCGAGCCCGTGCTGCTGAAATAAAGTTTAAGGTCGGCCTTGTGGAAAATGAGGCACCATATCGGGGGGAGCCGGAGCCGTTCATAGACATGGTGACAAAGGAAAAATATCCCGGATTCGAAATCTTTAGTAATGATACTTGGGATAGTGATGAAGAGGGCGATAAGAGGGAGGAGCTGTCTAAAGAAATGGAGAATGATTGGATCGACGCTTTTGACCTGGGCCACTTCCAATCGCTATTCGGGGGCGAAGAATCGGAGGGTATGATAGAAGATGCTGCTGTGCTCATGCTAGGAGGAGAAGAAGAGATGGAAGACCCCTCTATGCTTATTGTGGACGCCGTAGGCACATATGAAAACAACACTTTTGTACCACTTGTAAAACACGCTCACGACACTGACACTGAGTCTGAGTCTAGCACTGAATCTTCATCTAGCCAGGAGTCGGAGCTTGTGCCTATTGGCCCTCCTCGTCGTAGCTTTTACTTTGAGTTCGAGTCCACTGCTGTATTCCCTCCCTCCGAGGAGCCCCATGATGAAATCAAAGACGCTTTTGCTTACTTGCCAGACTTTGAGATAAATTGTATCGATCCTAACGATGAAGGAATAGATTTCGATGGGGACATCCCCAAGGAAATCCGTTCCCTTATCGATCGCGAAAATGAAAGACATGCTCAGCCTTTAAAAGAAGAAATAATCTCAATAAACTTGGGTGATGAGGAGAACCCTCGGTTGGTTCAGGTCGGTTCCGGGCTATCTCCCAGCGAACTTCAAGAGCTTTCTAATTTGTTAAAAGAATTCAAAGAGGTTTTTGTGTGGTCTCACGCGGACATGCCCGGAATCGACCCAGAAATTGTCGAGCATAGGATCCCCCTCTATCCCAATGTAAAACCCATCAAGCAAAAATTAAGAAGAATGCGACCTTATTGGGTGTTAAAAATAAAAGAGGAGCTTACAAAGCAAATCGACGCCGGTTTTCTAATAGTAACTGAATACCCCACTTGGGTTGCAAACATCATGCCTGTCCCTAAAAAGGATGGAAAAATCAGAGTGTGCGTCGATTTTAGAGATCTAAACAAGGCAAGCCCTAAGGATGACTTTCCTTTACCACATATAGACGTACTTGTCGATAACACTGTAGGGCATGCTTTACTTTCTTTCATGGACGGTTTCTCCGGGTACAACCAGATTCTTTTGACTCCGGAAGATAGGGAGAAAACCACGTTCATCACAGAATGGGGGACCTACTGCTATCGGGTTATGCCATTTGGATTAAAGAATGCCGGCCCTACGTACCAAAGAGCCGCTATGACATTACTGCATGACATGATTCATAAAGAAGTCAAAGTGTACGTTGATGATATGATTGTGAAGGGGAAAGAGCGAAAAGACCACCTCTCGGCACTAAGGAAGTTCTTCGAAAGGATTCGGAAATACAAGATGCGCCTTAACCCGCAAAAGTGCACTTTCGGGGTTACCGCTGGAAAAATGCTGGGGTTTATGATCATGACTCGAGTTATTGAGGTGGACCCTTCCAAGATCAAAGCCATTCTTGAGATGGAGCCGCCTCAGTCCGAAAAGGATGTTCGAAGCTTTTTGGACAAGATTCAATTTATCAGCCGATTCATTGCCAACTTAACACTCACTTGTGAGCCGATGTTTCGATTGCTCAAGAAGGACGTAAAGTTCAAATGGGATGACAAGTACCAGAAAGCCTTCGAAGCAGTGCGAAATTATCTCCAGAACCCTCCAATTCTGATGCCGCCTGTCCCGGGAAAACCTTTGATCCTATACTTGTTCGTCACTCCACTACAAGAAAAATCGCATTTTACAGCGTTTGAAAAACGCTATTAAATAATATATACAGCGTTTTTGCAAACGCTGTATTAGCCGACGTTATTAAAAGTCTTAGACATAAGACAACGTTTTTTAAACGCTATAGAATGTAAAATTTTCTACAGCATTTTTAAAACGCTATAGAATATAAATTTTTCTACAGCGTTTTAAAAATGCTATAGAAAGTAAAGTTTCTACAACGTTTTAAGAACGCTATATTAGCCAATTTTTTGCATTTTTAAAAAAATTCTATAAATACCAATATATTAGCATTTTCAAATAAAATCATGGTAATTTCATTTAAGAAACAAAAATGATTTATTTCATTTAACACCAACTATATCCAAATGTCAATATACAATAAATAATTCAACCATTGAATAAAGATTCATTACATTAGCTTGAGAAACAATATCCCAACAAAAACTACATAAAAGAGCCCAACTAATTGGACTCATTGAAAAATAACTAATGTAATTCTACTTTCCTGAAAATGTAATCATGCACTAGGCCAACCATCTCATTCCGCAGATTTTCTTTACTTGAAGCTTACTTATTTGCCGAGCTTATACCCTTTCTGCTCCCAATGGCAACCACATAAATGGGCTACTTGAAACCCTCCAAAATATGAGAAACATGCCCGTAGGTTGAAGTTGTAGCAGCAAAAATCATCCCCAAAAAGACGTAGGTTGTGTTGAATCTGAATGTTGATATTTTGCTACCCCCGGGATTTGCTCGTACTTGACTCCTGAGATGGGCAAGGACGAGAGCCCAACACCCTTGTCTAGAACTTGATTGACTCCATTTTCCTTTTCAGAAGGATGTTTTCTGCCACCACTACCATCTGAAGAGGGATACAGTGAGAAACAAAACAGCTGACATGTGCATGAGACAACTGACAACTATGAGGAACATTGTATAGCTTGTATGTGTTAAGGCCCTTGCAAATTTATCCATAAAAAGATGTGAAAGATAGATTGCTATATAAACTTAGAAAGAGATCCCCACATATAACCGGGATCCAAGGACCATTTCCCAAGGTCAATTGAAATCACACCACGATCCCACATAGAATCACCAAACAGTAGCACCGCCATCGCCTAAACTACCAGTAAATTTAGTCTTGCAACCTTAATTCTAACCATTGATAGTTTACAAATTTCTGGTAGAAAGGTAGAATCCACAAGATCAGTCAACCCCAAACACATCTTAACCCCCAGGTAGAATCCACGATCCCACATAGAATCACCAAACAGTACCCGGTCTTGTCTTTGGGGGTTGTACTGGGAATTTCTGAGTTTCCGGCATAAACTAGTGGGTACATCTTGTCCAGCTTAAATGGAGTCATCGTCTGCCCCTATGTATGGATCAGGGAAGAAAAATTAGACACCAGGAATCAAATTTGATATATACGTACCTTGTGGTTTCTCTCGGGGTGACCGATAATCCTGTGTGTTATTTAGAGGTCCATAATATGCCTCATATCCCTTTAGATAGTATCTAGCTCCAATTATTTTCCTGCATAAAGTTAAAATAAAATCACATTATTTTTCATTTTGAACTATGGGCAGGTATGAAAAACTGTACTTGAAACAATTTTGTTAGGTCTAATGAAAGCACTTTATTCACTGCTACATTCTATAAAGCAAGGTTTTCTTTTCCACTTCAAAAAAGGAAGTTATTTTTCCCTTCTTTTCCTCTTCAGGAAAAGAATTGGTGATCTTTTTATGCGATCGCACATACACCACAATCTAAGAAGGCCACAATGAACAAGAATGTAGGGAGATGTGATGGTAAGGAGTGGTACAATTTTTTCATCTCTTTTCTTTATGCCACCCAAGTACTCAACTGTGTTCGAAACAATAATTCACTTACGGAAAAGTTTTATGCAGGAAACTTGTCTTAAGAGTTTCACAATGTCAGCTTCAAAATTACACAACTCAATGGTGGTGGTTGTGGTTTGAAATGGAAGCACTACAGTCTACAATAGTTCGTATCAGTAGCTTCTGTTCTAAAAAACAATACGAAGACCACGTCTGTATAGTGATCTCATGATGACTTTATGAAATGGTCATAACTAAGAAGCAAGTATACTAAACAAACCAAATCCTAGGTTAATTTTAAAAACACAAATCATGAGGATAACCAAGCTAAAACTCAAGCAAGAAATCGATCTTTGGCAAACTCAATTTTTTACTTCCAATTCTTGACAAGTTCGATCCTACTTTCTATGCAAGAAAATCTTATTTCGACTGTGTGTCCAACAAAAGAGAACCGTAGAAGCTGTCAGTTCACGAGACATATGACTATGGAACAATGGTTCAGATATCAAGATGACTCATTGTCAATGGGCCATTCTTGGTCAGACAATTAAATAAGGGAACGTAGCAAAACCATGAGAGGAGGATTACCTGCCATAGCATATCAATAAAACAATCAAAATGAAAGCATTTAGCCAACTTGATTCTTAGTATGCCACCCAAACCTGATAAAGCATGCAAAACCAACAAAATAACGTATGTAAATCAATAAACTCAGACACGTCTCATGACAAAGGAGTGGATGAATACACCTCTCGCTGGCTCCTCAAAAAGGTCGAACACATTTAAAAACATGAATACTTGAATCAAATGCTACAGATTTACAGAGATTGAATATAGGTTTTTCTTTTTGTGTTAACTTCATGGATCTCCCGATGTCACGAAACATGGATGCAATTGATCATCAAAGTATCTATGCAACACACTATGTTGATATGTTCAATAAATGTAATGCACTGATTTTGATAAACGAGCAAAGATATTTCTAAGAGAACTTTTTGTTGTCCTGCTTCTTGGAAATACTTAAAAAAGCAGGGCAAAGGCCATATCAAACTATCAACCTATCCTCTGAAACTAAGACAATTCAACATATATTTAAGAAAGTCATTTCGGTTTTATTGCACTTGATCTGAAAATTATGGCCAAGAGTTTTCTTGCTGTTGATTCCGTTACAAATTAAAATTAGTCAATAATTTTAAACTAGCAATAGAATTGGAAGGATGAAGTAACCGATAGCGCCACAACATTGATATAGAAATCAATAAGTGTTGCCCCCATCCACCTTCAAACATAGTACTCTTAGATTCACATGTTTCATAAGCAAAAAGCACATACATCTAGAATTTGAAGGCAGATGAACGCGCGTGCATAGAAACGTTGATGCCTGAGCTTCCAGCCTCACTTCTTGTGAAATTGGCAAAAGTAATTAAAAGGGAGGCATCAAACATATAAGTGGACCTTTTAAGTATATGAAAGAGGAAAAAGGGCAAGGGAGATGCTTTCAGTTAGATTAAGAAGTTGGATAAGTGGCCACTATAGCCTAAGGGGTCAACATGAGATTCCATGGGGCAACATAGGTGGCTCGATCATTTCCTAGCAAAGTGTAGACATGTAGGATGAGAAACCTGAGAGAGAATTACAATACAACTTTCCAAAATAGCCTGTTCGCTATCGTTTTGCAGCTTTTGCTTTCTATTGTGTGCGCAATTGTCAAAAAATACAAAAAACTTTATTGGTGGACAGATTTTGAAACTTGTAACAGGAAAAATATTTCAAAACCGACTTTAGGCAACAATCAAAAAGATGTTTCTGAGTTGTTAAAAAATGAACCTAGTGCCGCTAGAAGCTGAATACGACATGAAGACGGAGAACAGTAATTTGTTCCCAAATCACGATCTGAAATCTACATTTTTGCAATACGGTATTTTCAAATGGCAGCTAAATAGGGACTGCAGATTGGAAAAACGTACTCCCCATTGTACTAAGGTTCAAGACACCGTGCACTTGGACCTCTAGCATCTCAGGTTTTACTAGGATCCATGTATGTAATAATACTACAGAATGAGAGAGCCCTAGGTCAACGTGAACTTGTTTATTGGCAATGCATGTGCATAATTAATAAGGAATAAAGATCAATTAATGAAAGGAATCTGTGAAATTAACCTTAACTCGCAGCTGCAAAGCGAAATCGAGCCTTAACTTGCAGTTGCAAAGCAAAATCGAGCCTTAATCTCGTTGCTGCGAAACGAAATCGAGAGATTAAATGCCGTGAAATGTTAAACCTATATAAAACCAGATATGAGAATGGGGTAACCTAGTGAAACACATAGGAGAGGAGAGAATGAATCAATTCAAAAGCCCAAATATCTAGAATCACAAACCCCAAATCACAAAAGAAAAAAAACCATAATCTGTAGCAAACAGTGCAGAATCACAAACCCCTAACCCTAAAATTGATTAACCGTAAATAAATGTCTTTCAAAATCGAAGTGGCTGGGTTTGTGCATGTTCAAAAACTTCTCACTCTACAACTAGGTTTCTGGCTGGGTTTGATTAATCGTACAAGATCGAAAGCTTCTCACTCTAAATTCGAAGTGGCTGAGTGTGTGCGATGGTTCTATCTGCTAGTTGATGGGAGATCGATGGTGAGAAAGAGAGGAACAAACCCTTTTAGATCATATTATTGGAAAAATAGAGGAAAAGGACCAAACCTTTGGGTGGAACACAGAACGAAGTGGGTTATCGGCTCTTCAACCCCAAAGAAAACGACGATGCCCCTTCTCTCCGAGAAAATGATGTAGATTTTCCGGCGACAGCAGCGTGGAGGGAGGAGGCAGTAGCGGTTGTGACGCCGGAAGGGATCGTTTTCGTGAGGTTGTTCGAGGATGTGATTGATAAGCTCAGGATTCCCAAATCGATTGATTTTGAGGACAGAGTTCAGCTCCAAAGACGGAGCTCTTTTACTGCGCCATGCGTGTTGCAGTTGAAATCTATACAGAGAGAGAGAGAGAGAGAGAAAGAGAGAGTTTTAGGGCTTGAAATTGAACGCGGAAGAGAGGAAGAAGGGATTTCCCACAAAATCCCCAAATGGGGTTGCCGCCTTTCATAGGTGCACGCTATAGTTGAGTTAATGATCAGAGCAAGTTTATCAGCTAAGCAAAACTAACATTTGTAGCTATTTTAGCTCATTAAGGCACCAAAACAACCTTGCAGCAGCTTCTGCAAACCGGACTCTATTTTTCCTTTATCAACAGTTGATAGTTATTTCTACCTAACAACTATTCACCAGGTAAGGATAAAAATATTATTTTCTTCTCTCTCCTCCCTCCTTTTCTGCAACTAGCCAGTTGGTGGGGAATTTAAAAAAAATGATAAAGATAATAGGGAAATAGTGAGAAATGTATATTTTAATTGGTGTTAGGTAAAATAGATAGAATTGGTGTAGTTGTGAAAGAAAAAGTTGATAGTTAAAATAGAATTGTGAACTGTTCACAATGTAATATGCATTTTTACTGGTAAACTTGCTTTGAAACGCTATCGAAAACCTTCCGCTTCCCTACAGTACCGCGTACCGCGTACGCTATCTTAGCCTCAATATGCAACTCTATTATAGCATTTGTGAAAGAACGCTATCATGTTATGCTATAAAAGGCCTTCTTTGTTGTAGTGCTCCCTCGTCAATGGGGTGCATGCTGGCGCAAGAAGGAGAAGATGGGGTTGAAAGGGCCAATTACTATCTGAGCAAAAAGATGGTGGGAAGTGAGGAGCGGTACACCCCATTGGAAAAGACGTGTTGGGCACTCGTATGGGCCACAAAGAAATTGAGACACTACATGCTGTCTTACTCGGTGATACTGATTTCTCGAATGGATCCTCTCAAATATCTCTTTGAGAAGCCAGCACTTACCGGTAAGCTAGCACGTTGGTTGTTCTTATTGGCAGAATTTGAAATCAAATATGTTACTCGAAAGTCAGTAAAAGGAAGGGCAGTAGCGGAGTTTTTGGCAAATCATCCGATCGAGGGACCGGAACATACGGAGTTTCGATTTCCTGATGAAGATGTGATGTCAACAGTCGATGAAGCATGGACGTTATACTTCGATGGAGCTGCTAATCAGAGGGGCTTTGGGATTGGTACACTGCTAGTCTCACCTGAGGGGTTGCATATCCCCTTAGCGTTCAAATTAAACTTCGAGGTCACAAACAATGAAGCAGAATACAAAGCTTGCATTGTCGGGATGGAAGCTGCTCTGGAAATTGGGGTTAAGGTATTAGAAGTTGTAGGAGATTCTAACTTGGTGGTGTCGCAAGCAAATGGAGAATGGAGAGTCCGAGATGCAAAGCTCAAGCAATACCATCGGCAGCTCGATGATCTTATCCCGAACTTTAAGAAGGTGACTTTCACTCATGTCCCAAGGATGAAGAATCGTTTCGCCGATGCCCTCGCAACATTGGCATCCATGTTGGAACTTCCAATCGGAGTGAAGCTAAGGCCAGTGATGATCGAACAGAGGGGAAAGCACGTCTACGACTATGTGATGAATGTCGACGAACCAGACGATGGGCTTCCTTGGTTCCATGACATCTGGAACTTTGTTGAGAAGGGAGAGTATCCTGCAGAGGCAACCAAAAAGGATCGGATTGCTCTACAACGGCTGGCATCCCAATACATCATTTGCGGGGGACAACTGTACCGGCGATCCCCCTGCGGTGTTCACAAGTTGTGCATTCAGGGAGACGATATGAGGGCAGTAATGGAAGAAGTTCACGAAGGCGTTTGTGGTCCTCATATGAATGGGATGATGCTCGCCAAGAAGGTTTTAAGGTTGGGTTACTATTGGTCGACCATGGAGGCGGATTGCATCGAGTATGTATGCCGGTGTCATAAATGCCAGACTCATGCCAATCTCATCCATGTGCCACCTTCCGAATTGCACTCAATGGCAACGCCTTGGCCATTCTCGGCCTGGGGCATCGATGTTATTGGGAAAATTAATCCTACAGCTTCTAACGGCCATAGGTTCATCCTGGTGGCAGTTGATTACTTCACTAAGTGGGTCGAAGCCGTCTCGTACAAGACTCTTACAACGGTCCAAGTAGCTCATTTCATTAGACAGAATATCATCTATCGATATGGAGTCCCCCAAGCCTTCGTGTCCGATAACGGTGTTCACTTCAAAGGAAAAGTCTTGGAACTCTTCGACGAATTCAAAATCCAAGTGCACCGCTCAACCACCTATCGTCCTCAGACAAATGGGGTGGTGGAAGCGGCGAATAAGACCATTAAGTCGATCCTAGAAAGGACCACCCAATCAGCAAGAAACTGGCATGAGCAATTACCACTAGCTTTGTGGGGATACCGGACATCCATCCGCACACCAACAGGGGCAATACCCTATTCTCTAGTGTACGGCATGGAAGCTGTTCTCCCCATCGAGCTAGAATTGCCATCGCTAAGAGTCATGGCCGAATGGATCAGCGGGAGATTTGAAGAGATTATGTTTTTTGACGAAAGGAGGCTAAGGGCACTGTACCACATTCAGGGTTACCAGCGAAGGATCGCTTGCGCATTCAACAAGAAAGTGAAGTCGAGGGACTTGCAGGAGGGGGATATGGTGGTAAAGGAAATCCGTGCACCGATTTTTGATGCGCGGGGGAAGTTTCAACCGAAGTGGGCCGGGCCATACATCATCAAAGCTATTCTTTCCGGAGGAGCAGCCTTAATTGTCGACCTCGATGGCAATGAATTCTCAAATTTGGATCAACTCAAACGATATTACCCCTGAGAGAGCTCGCTGGGCTGAAAACTGCAAGGGCGGGCGGACCCAGGCAAAAATTAGAGCAAAAGCCTGCTAGGTTGAAAACCCGAAAGGGCGGCCTAGGCAATAGTTAAGGTAAATAATCAAAGAAGGCTCACTACACCGAAAACCCGAAAGGGCGGTACTAGGCAAAATTTAGAGCGCAAAAGGAGAGCGTTAATACCCGAGCGAACCCAAAGCCCGAACTACGTATGGGCCTGATTCTCTCTCACGAGGGATACGTAGGCAATCTCACATCGAGATTCGGTCCTAAATCACATAAATCAAATCCAAATTGACAAATTGGTAATTTTTCCTTAAGGCACACGTGGATAATGAACCGAAAGGGGGAAGCCCTTAATCAGTCAATTTTATTCAGATCATTTCTTTATTACAAGCTGAGCATGAAAAAGAAAAACACACAACAAAGATCCACTTTTATCTCAAAGACCGGCAAAGTAAGCAATCAAGCCATCCTTGCTTCCACATCCCTCCTTAGCCACTTCCGGTACCTTCCAGTCAAAGCAATGGAGTAAAACGTGTCACCTGGCTCAGTCCTGCGGACTCCCCATGTCCGTGCATAACTCCGAAGGCCTGGAATGGTGAATGGGGGGAGACAAAGCACTTCGGAACCGGGGGCGACATCTCTTGACTTAGACCGAATTGGCGAAGAATGCGGAGGGGTGAATAGAAGGTAAAGCCAGCCAAGCCTGCCACAAACACCTGTGGCGAGCCCATATTACTCGTAGCCATTGCAGGAAGCCTCAACCAATGACATCGCCATGCAATGTCATCTTCTTCCAGGGAAGCGAAGAAGTCAATCCAATCGCCCTCATCCCTATACATCACTTGAAAAGGGCGATTCCACTCGCTAGCACGATACCACCAGTCATTTGCTGGGGTTGTCAGCAAGTTTAGTTTATCGCAAAGCCACATCTGTCAGAAGAGAGAGAAAACAAGTAAGGAGTCAGATAAAACCTGAACCGAGTGTTGAGGTAAAATGAATGAGAGAAATAGAAAAAGGAGAGCTGAGTGAGGTCCTAACCTGCAACAATAGCGGGCTACCCCCAAAAACCCTTGTGCGACCAGCATGAACCGCATCTAGTCCCATCAATGTTTCAGCAAGAACTAAAGGAGCAACATCCTTGCGGGCCTCAATCTGAGTTGCAAACCCCACCAGCAAGGGGCTGGGATGACCAACAGAGGGAACCAGCAGGAAGGCTGCCAGGAGGCAAATACAGCAGGCTGTCATTCGACGGCCTTGATACTCAAAGTCTGTCAAATCTCCAGGCGGGCTGAACATCTCGTACAAGTGCATGACATTGATGGCATTGTGTCGAGTGAGGAACTCAGCCTCGTTCCCGCTAACGCCAAGCTTGACCTTAAGTATCTTCTTCATGCTTTCCCGGACCGTGGGAACGATTGGTTCAGAAGAGTCATGGCTTCCAAGGTAGGCGTGGAATTCTTCAACGGTGGGGCATAGTTCTTGAGAACCAAAGCGAAAGACGTGCACTTCGGAATCCCAAAAACGTATTGCTGCATGCAACAAGACAGGACGGATGGCAACTTCTCGAAGGTACCTCAAAGCATGAAGGCGATGCCTCGGAAGTTCAGCCAATCAATGCCTTCGAGGCTGGCCAACCAAGGGCGGAGTAAGGCTTGGTTTAGGAGGGCCATGAGGAGAATTGATATTTGAAGAAAGATGATGAGGTGAAGTATGTGTGTGACTTACCAAAGCAAAACTTGGTATTTATAGAGGTCTAGAGGAGACAGTGTCACTCCCTCACCAGCCTTGAAACTCATCAATTTCTATGTTTTCAAAACCTTTTCAAAATTCAAACCTTGGAAACTTGGGAAAAGCTTTGAAAAAGACACAAGTCTTGCTTTGGGAAACCACTGGCCTCTAGAAAACAGTTCAAGGAAAGTTTCAAGGCACCTTGAGAACGGGCATGCAGAAGAAAACAACATGAGAAGACTAAAGAGTGGCATTGGAAAGCAGCACAGGACTGCAGGTAGCAGCTGTCCCGAGCGCTCGGGACTTCACTCCCAAGCGCTCGAGACCACTCCCGAGCGCTCGGGAGTGCTGCAGTCTGCAGCAGATTTTGGTTCTCAGGTTTTGGCTTCCGTTTTGTATCATTCATTTCAGGCATCTCAACATGGACAACTCCTGATGTTTTTATAAGGGAATACAGCAGTGTCGGTTGTTCTTTCTCTCATCTGTTCGAGTGTATTCCCTGTCAAACATCAAAATTTCAAAGGTTTTCCTCCCGTGAGTGTGTCAAAATCCGTGTCAAGCGCATTCGGTCAAATCAAATGATGCACACAAGTCATAACATGTATTGGTGACTGTATGGTACAGTCGAACACGCTCAAACGCCTATAAGTCAGATTTTTGCCTTTGAAACGTCCAAAAATCATTGTTTTACTCTGCAAGCCCGTGTCAATATCCGTAATAAGGACATTTTGGTAATTTCAGTGATCTTTACAAGGTGTAATGCACATCGTTGACTATGCGACTTGTCTTTTTACGACCGGATGCACTCAAGTCCTATCCTCCCATTTAGTCACTCAAAAATTGGTCATTTTCCCTCATTTTAGGTCGGGTTCCATGTGTCACGTGAAAGTGTCTAATCCATATGCGTTTGAAGGGTTGGTAATGTCAACTTTTCATTTGCCTTAAGGGCATCGGAACAAATTCACGTGCTCTTTGCTTTCTTTTAAGGCTAGATGAAGATATTTCAAAAAATACAATTCTCTAACATTCATGTAGTGCAAAAGTGTGTTCTTTCATAACGAAACGGTATTTACAATGGGTAAAGAGGGAAAAACATAAGCTGGGGCAAACACACGCCCGGCCCTAACTACCGGGGCACGCAGGCCCAAACAAAACCAAGGCACGCAGGCCTGAGAGCTACAACTACATTGGCACGTAGGCCCATGAAAAAAAAGAAAAAAGAAGCTAGCAAAGCAAAAACCTAAGCTCAGTCACGACGAGTCCTCTTCCGCTGCTGTCCCTCAGACTCAGTGCTTTCAACCTCGTCGTCGCTATCGTCATCATCATTGCCGGGAGAATCTGAGGCAGTACTCGAGTCTGACGTCCCTAAAACACGTGACTCGGATGACTCCTCGGTCTCCTCCTCTGACTCCTCAGAAGCGGGTCTCCGCTGAGACGTCGCTCTAGGCAAAACCTCGAACTGTCTCGCCTCTGTAGCAGGCCGCAACACTCTTTGTGTACCGTGGCCTCTCGCACTGGCAGAAGCTAGAGAGCTCGTGGTGTCCCGCGATCGTGTCCTAGCTGAGCGCCGTGGCTGTACCTGCACGTCATAAACATTCATTCATTCAATACATGTTTAATTAATTCATTAAGGTACAGAACATGCATGCATTTTTATACCTGAGGAACAAAAGGAGAAGCAGGCTCTGGAACAGGCCTAGTCTGGAGGACTCTCCCTCTCGCGCAGCCCTTCAGCAAATGGCGCATCCCCACCATCAGCATTATGGCTTTCTCAGCCCACTCTCGCGGCACCTGCATAATGATGCAAAGATCAGAAAGAGATAAATGTACAAACAAGAAGCATTCAAAGCGTAAAGGAAACATGTTCATACTTGAGCTGGAAGCCGCATTGGCGGCTGTGGAAGACATGGGACATCTATTACCTCCCGTACCCCAGAAGAGCCCGTCACTCCTATCGTCCACTCCAGCGATGGCAACCCAAGTGGTGCCGTAGTCTCTACCGCCTCTGGAATCCCCATGCCACCCTCTCCCCTATCTGGAGGACTAGTGCCTCGCCCACCAGCAGGAGGTCTAGCGCCTCGTCCTCTGCTCCGTGAGGAGCGACCACCACGACCCCACACTCCAGCCTCACCTCCAGAACCAGCCGCTCCTCCTCTAGCCTCAGCCTCTACAACCTGCCTCTCAAGCTCTCTCTCCATGCCCAAGCTCGTGGCCAGGAACCTATCTCTATATGCTGCATAGTCCAGTGTGCGCCGCAGGTACCTCTCTAAGTCTGTATCAATCACTGTGAACTACTCGAGCTCCACTCGAGTGTAGCTCTCTGTCCTCTGCACTCGTGGGGGGAGTGGCCCCGGTACGACGAACTCTGGGAGACCGAGTGACTATCGCGTCACACGATCCCCCATGTACCACTGCCAGCCCAGGGGGCACTCCAACAAAACCCTGCTCCTCGTCACCTCCCGACTCCTCGAAAGGAAGTTAGCCTCTGCCCCGGCCCAGCGGTCCCAGTAAACCTGCATTCAGTGTTTTCGCATTAATAATAGAAGATTATCGGTCAAAGGCATAAAAAGGAAGAAAAAGGGTGTCATTTGTACCGCTACCCCCGTCAAGTTGTCCAGCCAACGCCGGAAGGTCATCACCTCACCTCTCCGCTCCTTGGTCCTCCTATATTCCTTACCCCACGCGAGTCCACTTGGAAGTAAGTGTGGATTCCTGCAGGTGTTCTCGGGAGGGAACATTCCCAGAACCTCGTAGGCCCAAAGCTGCATTTTTGAATTCAAATCAATGTGATTTTAAATCAATGAATGAGTAATAAAAGCAGTTTAAGGCAATAATTTGAATCATACCTCGATTATCCTCCAGTATCCGCCAATGGTATCGCCAACTCCGCGTGAGGCAGCCCCAAGAAAACAGTAGAGTGTGCACAAAGCAGCACCTCCCCAGTCGTATCGCCCTACCTGCCACATTTTGACTAAACCCGCCAGGTAGCAAAGGTGGACTCGGCTCCGCCTATTCGGGAACAGAGAAGCCCTGAATAGGTACAGCAAGTAAGCCTTGGCCATCTGGGCCACCTCCTGATCACTAGCCGGCTCGTGATCCCAATACTTTCTGAACTGGCCATACTCCGCCACCCCTTCGCCGTGGCGCGGGACCCGCCCGAGGAACCACTCCAAGGCCGCATCATCCAACTCTATGCTCGAGTCATAAGGAATTGACTCGCCTCCAACTCTAAGCCCCGTGATCGACGCGAAGTCAAGAGGTGTCACCGTCATCTCCCCGAAGCGGAAATGGAACGTGTTGGTGGTGTCCCACCACCTCTCTGTCAGCGCTGTCAGAACTGCGCGATCCACCCGTCATCAGCTGTATGAACGGTCCAAAGCCCGCCTCTTCCACCAACACCTGTACTCGTCGGGGTAGCTCCTTGAAGTACTTCAGCGAGCTAGCCGAGCCTCCGTGACCGTATATGTCAGTGGTGCGCTGTTTCAACAGAGTAAAGAAATGACATTAATATCATAAGCAAGCGACTGCATTTCTAATTCAAGAGATTAAAACATTCAAAATCTCACCGTGGTCCACCCTGAGGAGATATGCTGATCCGGATCCCGAAGAAGTAAGTCCGCGGGATAATTTTCCTGAGCAGGGACATAACTGATCATCCCGACTGGCTCGAAGAAGTGGAGCCTTGGGGCGTAAGACGTGGACGCGAACCCAGGGCGACTCCCCCCCAAGTAGGTCCTCACCTCGTCGACCGTCGTGACCCACTCTTCAACCGCCGCCTCCGGCTCCTCTATCTCCATCTCCTCTACCTTCGACTCCTACACCTCGGGCACCCCCATATCTGACGCGTTCACGCCCGCGCCATTCAGCAAAGCCCCTAACAAGATCGCTGAGGTCTGATCCTCTGGGGTCTCAGCACCCCTCAGCACGGCCGCGATTCCGGAATCGAGGCCGAGAGCGTTTAAAATATCCCGTGGCCCCGCGGATTCCAGGAAGTCCCCCACTGCGAATGGAACAGGGCGCGAGGCTCCGATCCCACTGTCTCCACCCCTCAGCTCCACCACCGTCGTCCTCAAAACTGGAGTGGCAGTAACTTGACCGGCCGTCATCTCCTCGCCACTGACACCGCCGGCTCGCTCCGCAGCCGCGAATAACTGATCCACCGTAGGGGCGGGAGTGGTACCCGAAGCCCCACCTCCACTACCCAAAGTGCCACCTCTGCCGCCCGTGGCTTCTTCTCTATCGCCCGTTGCATCCATGCCACCATCAAACCTGCTCCTACCGCCACTAACACCCCCCTTGCCGCCGCCGTGCCTCCAGCGACTCCCTCGTCATTGGGCACACAGCCTGGACGTCGCCGCCCTCGCCCATCGCCACCCTGTCCCCGTCGCTGTCCATGGCCCCTCCTCCTTCTTCCCAAGATCTCTTCTTCCCTCTACCCCGAACTTCCTGGCACACCATAGCCCACCGGAAAATTGAAGAGAGCTCGAGGTTCTGAAATCGATCCATGTCTCTGGAGTGAGAGAGAGATCGTCTGAGAGTGAGAGAGAGACCAACTGTGAAAGAGAGTGGGATCGATCGAGGGGCAGTGAGAACAGATTCGTGCAGAAGGGAGAAGGTGTGCGGACCTCTGGTTCTCGAGCGCTCGAGAATAAGGGTGTGAGGCCCCAGATCGAAGAGGAAGGCGAAAGGACGGTGGGCCCCAGCAGTGGTCTCGAGCGCTCGAGACCACTTCCGAGCGCTCGGGAGTGGTTCCAAGCGCTCGGGTCTGTCTTCGGCCTCCGTGTCGAGCTTTCGATGTCCCGTGCATTTCTCATTTCAGAGATTTTCTTATTTTTCATTTCCATTTACAAAATCAATCTCAGTCCTGATTTCGTCTGTGTCGAAACAAAGCAGTGGATAGCAAACTTTATTCTTTGATTCATTTTTTGATTCACGTTTCATAAGTTGGCATTTTACTTTGTAGTCGATGGAAATGGTCTAATTATATCACTTTCAACATGCTGGCAAGTATTTCTGCCCAGGAGGTAATGTTTTATTATCGTTTCATCCGCCAAACAGAGTAACAGGTGGATTCTCTGTCCATTTATCTCATCAAAGTCTTGTCAATAATTTCTCGTGCATACATTACACGTGTTTGCATTTGCCCCGAAGAACTACGCTGGTCTGATCCCTGCAGAAAAGGGTACGTAGGCAGTCCGAAAGGACACGACCTCATGCATTGAATGCTTCTACTCGCATTTGACTTTTGAATTAAAGATTTGATTTGGTTTCGAATTGGGCTGTCTCAATCTTTGGATGTCACTCGTATCCAGACATGATGCCGAATGACGCCCAAAGAGGGGCAACTGTAGACACCCCAATTTGGACTCGTCAAACTTCCTTAATTTGTGGCCTTGAGGCTCCCCGATGATGAATTTGGATTAAAACAAGCCTCGGAATAATCAGAACTTTGCTCCTTTGGGGACTTAAAAAAGGAAAATAAATGGTCAAAATCAATTTCAAGCACTTGGGAGCAGTCCCGAGCGCTCAAAACCATTTTCCAAAACCATGGGCCTGGCTCATTCCCAAGCGCTCGAGAGTGATGGTCCCAAGCGCTCGAGACCACTCCCGAGCGCTCGAGACCTCTGTGCTGCCCAATGGATGGTAAAGTTCCCCACTTTTTATGCACGATATGATTTCGGCTGTTTGAGCCAGAGGATCACCAGAAGTAGACTCAACCTCAGGTGGCAGGGAATCACATGATGGAGATTTTCCCTCCTAAAAAGATTTTATTCATCTCATTTTATTTTGAAAACCATAGGTTATGTTCTCCTATAAATACCACTACTTCAGCTGAGAAAAGACACGAAATCCCTGTCTCAGAAAGAACCTCTCATTTGTTCAAAAAACACTCTCACCTTGCAAAGCTTGTTTTCCAATCAAAGGGATTTTCAAAAACAAAATTTGAAAAAGATCAAAGCATCAAGGAAAATGCAGGAAGTTCAGGATATCCTCAGTCTCTGATTTCTTGCATTCTTCTTCCTTCATTCACCTTTCAAACTCATTCAAGGAGCAAAGTTCTAACCAAAAGGTAGAAGTTTTTCTACTTTAGCATCAAACAAAAAGGTTGTTCTTCCTTTCTGAGGGAGGTCTCTCGGCCTGTCCCAGTATTCAACACTGGGTACGTGGTTGAGAGGCCTTAGTGTAAAAACAAGAGCAAAGGGATCACAAAACTTATTTTCAAAACCTGCTGGAAACACTCTCGAGCGCTCGAGACTATTTCCAGTTCCATCCCTTGCATTTTTGGTGGACAGTGGGTAGGGGTGAAGTGCATTCTTAAATGAAATGGTCTCATCGTGACATGCAGACGTAGAAAACTTTCCTCCTCGAACCAGAAATGTTTCTCACCAAGGTTCGAGTAAGAATAAGATTTTCCAAAGGTTAAAAAGAAGATTTATTCTTAAAAGATAAAAACTGGAAAGTCTACATGCCAAAATGAGATCATTTCCTATTTGAAAGCAAGCTGACATGCAGCTCACTTCCAAGCGCTTGGGACCATTCCCGAGCGCTCGGGAGTGTCTGCATGCTATTGCAGTTCATTACTCCCCCTGTCTTGCCATGCTTCTAACATTTCATGCAGGGATAGGTCCATTTGCTCTTAAAAATTCAGATCTGACTTTGTAAAGGCAAGAAGGCATGGCTTGGTGGATTAGAGTGTGATCTTAATCAGTCAAGTCCTCTGCTGAGCCTACTTCACGTTTAAGCACCCTTATTTATCATTCTCAGCATTATATTCTGCCTGTATCTAACAAGTTTTGCAGGATTGAACAGCAGTACTCTCGAGCGCTCGGGAGTGCTCTCGAGCGCTCGGGAGTGAGTCCAGCGGCTAATTTCCCAGCTTTCTGTCATTATGCATTATTCACCTCTATTTCATTACACATTGTCCACTGGCACCAGCATGCACTCCTTACCTGTTAAACTTGTGAATACTTGCTAAATGCTTTAATGAAACAAAATATTTTGTCAAAATCCCACAAATGCTTTGTAGAGACCGATTCCGTATCGGGCGAGGGGGGTGCCGTAAAACCCTTCCCCCCTCGTAACATGGCTTCCTAACCCTTAATAAATCTCTGGTTTTCAATTCAAAAGCTATCGTTTTCAAATAAAACGGTTTCTCGGGTGGCAAACCATAAATCCGGGTGGCGAATCTTCAAATTTTTCAACTCGATTCAAAAACTTTATTTTTCGGGCCGCCCCGATCCACCCGGGGTTGTGGTAGCCCACACCAGGTAAACCAAGGTTCTCTTCCTTGAGCATTTAATTTGCTGTACGTGTTTTTTTTTCTTACTGTCATTGATTATTGTTGTCATTGGCTATTTTGGTGGTTGTTGTAGGTTGGACATGTGGGTTGTAATTCATATGGCGATAGTTAAGTGTGGAGATGTCAGTAAAAAGAAACCATTGGCTAGAAGTATAATTTATTGTGTTTGTCATGGAGGGTGAAAGTGAGATGATCGGAGCCTTCACCCCTTCGAAAGAGAAAAAAAACATGCTTTTTGTGTGGCCCGTGATCCTCTGGTCCTCGATCCTTCGTGGGTGGTTCGATGATGGGTTAGCTTCCTTCTCCCAGCCTGCACAAGGAACGCACGACTAAGACCTGGCCGGGGGTTGTCCCGGCAAGGCCCTCCGGCGCGAGGATGAGTATAGCGCAGAGAGGAAGCAGAAAGCTTAGAGAGAGTATGTGAGTGTGTTCAGTAGTGTCTACCTGTTAGGGTTACCATCTCTAGGTATTTATAGTGCCTTCTGACTTGCCCTCCAAATACCATCGCGTGCCTTCCACCGGCCGTGTGACGTCACAATGACATCACGGAATGGATCTGGTAACCGTTTTTGGGGCTGAGCTGGCACACCCATGTGCGCCCGTGATCACCATTTGTTATAACCGCCTCCGCACGTGGGGGACGCGTGACTCAGCAGTCAGCCGTCGTCGGCAGCCAGCCGTGCTCCGCGGGTGGCCGAGCACGTGTCTTGACGGGTGGCCGAACCCAGCGTTCGGCTGAGACCTACATGTGGCCGAGCTTGACATGTGGCCGAACACGGCGGCGACCCGTGGGAAGGAGCCTGATGAATGAGTCGGCCTCCGGTGAGTGGCCGAGCTTGAGAAGTTCTTCGAAGGTGGCCGAACGTGGAATGACGTACGGCCATTGTCTTCGGTCGCGGCCTACTTTTCGGTGGGCTCGAATCATTTGGTTTGGTCCGCTACAATAGCCCCTCAATCTTCACCGACGCCGAGCACGAGGTGGGGATTGATAATGAACTTGACCGAACCCAACCAACGGCCGAACGTGGTGGCGACCCGCGGAAAGGATTCTAACAAAGGAGCCATCCTCCAGAGGGCGGCCGAGCTCAAGGAATTCTCCGAAGGTGGCCGAACATGAGAGACGTCAGACGACCGTCCGCTTCAGCACGTGGGGGAGCACATGACTTGGCGGGTGGCCGAGCACGAGCTTGGCCGAGCCCAATGGGCGATTCGTATAGTGACAATGCCAACGGAGGTATCTCTTCCGAAGGTGGTCGAGCCCCATGCTTCGCCGAGCTTGGTGGGCAACTCGTGAGGAGACTTCTACCGTTGAGGCTGCCCTCCAGAGGGTGGCCGAGCATGAGCAGATCCTTGAAGGTGGCCGAACGTGGAGCCGAGTGCGGCCACGTCTTTGAACGCGGCCTACCCGCCAGTGGGTACGAACTATTCGATTCGGTCCGTTACAACATTCTTGGCCGAGCCCAACGTGCCACTCTTGAGGAGACCATACCGACGGGGGTCTCTCATCTGAAGGTGGCCGAGCTTGGGCAATCTTCAGGAGGGCGGTCAAGCATGAGAAGGAGCAAGATGAGATGGTCGAGAAGTTTGAAGGATGCCGAGGAGTCAGGAGACAGCCGAGAATTTGAAGAAGGCCGAACGTGAGTTGGGAAGAGTGTTGAGGAGGGAGAAGAGGAAGGTGAAGGAGGCGGTGTTGTTTTGAATCTCGAGGCCGATTTGAACATGACCAAGTCGATTCCAGCCCCAGTCACACCCGAGCTCGTCCTTCCATACACTGAAGAGGAGTGTGTACCTCTGTCTCCAGAGGAGTTTCCCGAGAGTGAAGAGGAGATTGAGGAAATTTCTGACGCCGAAGATTAGGGAGGTGATGGAGGTAAGGAGGCAGCTGGGGATGGAGAGAAGGTTTGAGAATGCCGGGTAAGAGCTGTTTGAACGTTGTCAAAGGCGCCGAGGGTGTTACAGATGTCGTCCCCGAGGCTGCTGCAGATGTTGTGCTCGAGGATGTCCCTCAAGTTTGAAGTAGGTATCTCTCTTTAATTTTGAATGGGCTTTTGTTGGACTGGACGGCTCCGAGCATGGGAGTTTTGCCGTACCAGATGTAATAGTTGACGGGGGGTCGGCGCCGAACGATTTACTACGCCGTACCTCCCAGCTTAGGATCTTTCAAATCACTTGTCTTTATTTCGAAGTTTTTAGATGAATGCATGGCTTCCTTTGCAACGTTTTTGTCAATGCCGAGCTTGTCTGATTGCCATCACGCCTTCATATGATATTGTGTGGTTGTCCGTAGCCCCCACTTTGGTTTGGGTTCGGCAGAATAGTTGAAAGTTTTTCATGATCAAAAACGGTTAAGTATAGATATTGCTGCCGAGCTCTGACCAGAGTAGTATGGCCGTAGTAATAGGTCGCCGAACATGGATGTGTTGTAATTTGACAGGATCCAGCCTTGGACTAGTTTAGAGAGTGTGAAGTGCCCCTTTACCAGTGGATAGGGCTCGGCCAAAGTGTCAGCCCCTGGCCATGGTAGAGGAACGTTTGAGAGTAGTGATTGTTTGTGGGTGGTTTGCTCGCCAAATTGCGAGTGTAACCTTTCGGTGGCCGACCATAGTGTCTTGCCAATCCGAGCCGAAGCCTGTGTTTCATCAGAGATGTGTGTTTTAGGCTCGGCGGACCATATGTCCGTTTTTTGCTTCTTTGGGCGGCGATGGTGGCCGAAGCAAAAGGCTGAAGAGCCGTTTATAGGTGTGACCGAAGTCATCGTTTGTGTTTGGCAGATGTGCCGAGGGTGGGCTATTTGAGTAAGCCTCGCAGGTCGTCGGGTCGAACTTCGTGAATTTGGGTAGATGAAAAGTGGATTCCGGCGGCGTGTTGATGATGTGGGAGGTGAAGGGAGAGACGCTGAAATCCTTCAGTTGTCTTTCAAAACCTGGGCGCGGCGGTTTGCCGTGCTCGTCCGTCTTTGATCTCTTGGAATCCCTTTCCTTGTTCTCCTTTGATGATGCCTTCTCTGCATCCCTGCGTCGAAGCTTTTCTCGCAGGTCCGTCGTTGTTCGGCGTGGGCCGTCGACGGTTTTGTCCTTGTTATGACGGGTTTTGTTGTCTTCGTTTGCACCCTCGGTGCGTACGCCCTTACCATTTCGCCGAGCACGGTGCTCGTCGTCTAGATTCTCAGGTGGAATGTCACCAAGACGTTCAGAGATATGGGGTCTGGTCCGTGCGGAGTCTCGGCTATGGTGCGAAACCGTTGTGCGAGAGAACTCAGCACGACCAGTTGAGTATGTGCTTGTGAATGACTCGGTGTCCCTTGTCCTAGTTCCGTCGTGATGGCTTCTAGAACGATGTGTTCCAGATAAGGTGGGTTGCTTGTAGAGGATGATTTCTCTGGCGTCGCCTGGTGCTGGAGTGAAGCCTAGGCGGTCTTTCACGGATCCGCGTTGGCCTCCTTCGTTCTGACGCCCTTGCGGTGGTGGAGGTGGAGGCGGAGTTTGGCCTCCTCTACCCTGTCTCCGCCAGATCTTGATGCGGTAGGGGTGGCGTCTAGCTGCATGCGTTGCTTCATTTGGGCCACTTCCGCCCTTAGAGCTACTAGTTCATTGTCGTGTTCGTCGTCGCGACGCTGCAGTAGGCGGATGTAGGCCGAAGTGACGTCGTCCGAGACCGGTGAGAGCCCGGACCCAGGGGCGAGGGAGAGGGACATGTGCCTCTCGAGGGTTGGCGTTGAATTGACGTTTCCTCCCCGAAACGGTTGCGTCTGCTAGATCTCCGCCCATGGTAGGTGATTTGGTTGCTGTCTTACGGAGGAGTGAGGGAAGTTTGGAGGATGAGAGAGCCGCTGAGATCAGAAGGGTTCACGTCGGGTTCACCAATTGTGTGGCCCGTGATCCTCTGGTCCTCGATCCTTCGTGGGTGGTTCGATGATGGGTTAGCTTCCTTCTCCCAGCCTGCACAAGGAACGCACGACTAAGACCTGGCCGGGGGTTGTCCCGGCAAGGCCCTCCGGCGCGAGGATGAGTATAGCGCAGAGAGGAAGCAGAAAGCTTAGAGAGAGTATGTGAGTGTGTTCAGTAGTGTCTACCTGTTAGGGTTACCATCTCTAGGTATTTATAGTGCCTTCTGACTTGCCCTCCAAATACCATCGCGTGCCTTCCACCGGCCGTGTGACGTCACAATGACATCACGGAATGGATCTGGTAACCGTTTTTGGGGCTGAGCTGGCACACCCATGTGCGCCCGTGATCACCATTTGTTATAACCGCCTCCGCACGTGGGGGACGCGTGACTCAGCAGTCAGCCGTCGTCGGCAGCCAGCCGTGCTCCGCGGGTGGCCGAGCACGTGTCTTGACGGGTGGCCGAACCCAGCGTTCGGCTGAGACCTACATGTGGCCGAGCTTGACATGTGGCCGAACACGGCGGCGACCCGTGGGAAGGAGCCTGATGAATGAGTCGGCCTCCGGTGAGTGGCCGAGCTTGAGAAGTTCTTCGAAGGTGGCCGAACGTGGAATGACGTACGGCCATTGTCTTCGGTCGCGGCCTACTTTTCGGTGGGCTCGAATCATTTGGTTTGGTCCGCTACACTTTTTAAATCGCAAAATAATTATTTTTTCAATTTGTTATGGGTGCAAGTTGAAGGTTTGGCTCTCCTCCTCCTCGACAAGGGGGCAAGTAGGAATCTTGGTAACCCAAGGTTCTCTTCCTTGAGTATCTAATTTGATGTACATGTTCCTTTTCTTAGTGTCATTGAAAATTGTTGTGGTTTGTTGCTGTGGTGGTTGTTGTTGGTTGGACATGTAGGTCGTAAATCAGATGGCGACAGTTAAGGGTGAAGACGCGAGTAAAAAGAAACCATTGGCGTTGGAGGTATACTTTCTTGTGCTTATCATGGAGGGTGCAAGTGAGATGATCGAAGCCTTCCCCCGCTTCGAAAGAAAACAAAACATGCTTTATAAATTGCCAAAATATTATTTTTCTCAATTTGCTTTGGGTGCAAGTGGAAGGATCTGCCTCTTCTCCTCCTCGGCAAGGGGGACAGTGGGAATCTTGGTAACCCAAGGTTCTCTTCCTTGAGCATTTAATTTGCTGTACGTGTTTTTTTTTCTTATTGTCATTGATTATTGTTGTCATTGGCTGTTTTGGTGGTTGTCGTATCTTGGACACGTGAGTTGTGAATCAGACGACAATTGTTAATGTGGGGAGCTATTTCCGAACAGACACAATTAGTGACCGAACACGTGGTATATTAGAGCACGTGTTTGGTATGACAGGTCACACTGCCGATAAGGGCGGTGTTCGACGGAGAGGACCAAAGGCGATAGAAGTCAATGGTCCATATAAATTGATAAGGATCAGTGACATGAGAAGTCACCGATCCAGGCAGTCTGTTCGGCAATGAGAGTGCCGAACAGAGGGAAGATCTCTAAAGAGGATAGCCTTATAGCCTTCACTGATGAGGCGGTAGGGGTGTTCTAGAAGAAGAATCGAATATCCAGTCGAGATAAGTAAGGAAGCAGTCCTAATTGGGATCGAGCCCCATAAGGAGAAGAATCCCTACGAGTATGGGATCTCGGCTGGTTGGAGAAAAGGATCCCAGAAGGCTAGGTTTCCTATATGAGGTAGGAAATTTAAGGCAACTAGGATGCTTGGGAAACAAGCATACGCATATCTATAAATACAAGGTAAACCTAGAGGAAAAATGGACGCAATACGTTGCACTGAATCCACGCTTTCCTACTGATAATTAGGGTTTCTCTCTTGTACGTGATACTAACTTAGGCATCGGAGGGCCTTTGCCACGAGAGGCAAAGGTGCGCTCACCCCTTGTCTATTTTGCAGATTAGGGTTCCGACGATGTGCTAGGGTTCCGGTGAAGAGGCACGAGTAGCCGCTACAGTCTTGTGCTGTTCAAAGCATTAACCGTTTTTGTCCACCTACAATTGGCGCCGTTTGTGGGAAACGAAAGAGTTCTCTTTAAAAAACGACCATGGTGGAAGTAGATCCAGTCACACCACATAATCCGAAGGACCAGTTGGGTGGGGGAGGAGATAAATCCTCACCAGGCGCTCCGAGAAAACCCGGTGGCGGACATGGCAGGAAGACAACGAGCAAGGGTGATCCCCTGACCATTTCGAATGACCCCAAGAATAGAGAAGGTAGGACATCCACAGGATCCATACGGAGGAGTAAGTCCCACCGTAGATGAGAGTCAGTCGCACACTCGAGAAGTGTGCACAACAATGAAGACATCCTCGATAAAAAGAGGCAGGAAATCGAGGAATTCGCTCGATTGATCAAGAGACGGGAGCATGAGATCCGAGAGTTAGAACGGATTCGAGAGCACCCTGAGGACTCTGGGCTTTCATGAAGAAATTCCAGAGGAGACAGAAGGGTTGTGGTGGAGTACAAAAAGGCTCCTTCACACAGGAGGAGCAGAAGTAGGAGTAGGAGTCCTACTCCAAAGCGGAAAAGAGCTACTTCACGAAGAAGAAGAAGCAGAAGTCCAAGCCGAAGTCCAAATCGACGGAGGGCTTCTTCACGAAAAGGGAGAAGCAGGAGCCGGAGCTCCACCCCCGAAGAAGAAGGGGCCAAGAAGCACCTCAGGGACAGGTATGAGAGACCTGATATTGATTGGAACAAGTCTGGGGCTCACAAAACTAAAGAGCGCGAGGATGGAACCACAACTGCACGAGAGGCAGCACGCAAAGCGCTAAGCAATATAGCAGCTTCCCCCTTCACGAGAAAGTTGCAAGAAGCACGACTGCCGAGCAGAGTGAAGCACGGTGCATTCGTTCTTTACGAGACAAATACGGACCCCATTGCTCACGTACAACACTACCAACAGGCTATGTTCATGCATGATGGGGATGATGCCATTATGTGCAAGATGTTCCCATCAAGTCTGGGGAAGGTGGCTTTATCTTGGTTTCATAACTTGGGACCACGCTCCATACGAGGATGGAGGCAGTTGGCCAAGGAGTTCACTGCTCGGTTCTTGACAAGTAGGAGAGCCCCAAAGACATTTGAAAGTCTCTCCACAATGAAGCAGGGGGAGAGTGAGCCGATCAGAGACTATGCTAAGAAGTACTGGGAGACTTTCAACGAGATTGAAAGTTGTAGCGAGGAGTATGCGATTGCTACGTTTAAAACTAGGCTGCTTGTTTGGGGAGAGTTGCGCCGATCACTGAACATGAATCCAGTAGCAATGTTGGCTAAATTAATGGAACGTATCGAGCAACATGCCAGGATGGAGGATGACATTCTTCGGGAGGATGGCAAGATTGTTGCCGAATAGACGAAGGTGCCTGCAAAGAAAGTAGACAAACCAGAGCCCAAGACTTACGGAGAAAGGAAATAGTATGGGCAAGCTAAGAAAGAGCCGTACAAAGAAAGGCAAGCACCTGACCCCAAGTCATTCTTTTCAATAACAACGGTTTGGAAAGAACCCATTTACAGAATTCTTTATAGAATAAAGAATCGGCCCTATTTTAAGTGGCCCCCAAGATTGGAAGTAGATAAAGATGCAAAGCGAGCTACGAGTTAGCACTATAGCTACCATAAGGATTGGGGCCACATGACAAAGGATTGTGAGATGTTTAAAAGGCACCTTGATGATCTAGTTTCTCGAGGTTACCTCAACAAATTTATCCAGGAGGAACCCAAGGATAATGGGAAAGCGATGGAGATGGATTACGAACAGAATCCGAAAGGAGTGATCCATATGATACATGGATTGGCTACGCCTTATACGAGAAGTTAGGTGAGGCTGCTCCAAAGACAAGTCAAACACGACCAGCATGTTATGCGGTTGGAAAACAAAAGAGGACGAGAAAATGACATATGCAACGAAGGCATAGTCTTCACACATGAGGATCTAGGAGAAGTCCAGATACCTCATAACGATGCTTTGGTCATAACCCTACGAATTGGGGCGTATGACATCGAAAGAATCTTGGTGGACTCAGGGAGTTGCACAGAGGTATTATACTATGATGCGTTCAAAAAATTGTGATTGGCTCAGGCAGACCTGGAGCAATCAACAACACCCTTGGTTGGGTTTGGTGCAGGGGTAGTGTGGCCCCTTGGGAAAGATACACTGCCTGTTCGGGCAGGATCAGTAGTATTGAGAACTGATTTTTTGGTTGTAGATGTTCCGTCCTCCTATAATACGATTATAGGGAGGACATGGTTGCACAAGATGAGGGCTGTTTCCTCTACTTATCACCAGATGGTAAAGTTCCCAGGATCTAATGTGGATGAAAAGATCAGGGGTAATCAGAAGGTAGCACAACAGTGCTTGATTTCCATTATTAAGAAAGTCCCAAAGGCCCATCATGTTCATACAGTAGAAGTACCGGATCAACCGACTATCAAAGATGTCGGAAGAAACCCAGCAGACAAAGTGGTGGAAGGCTAAAGAAAATACAGATCAACGAGATTAATCCTGAGAGATATTTTCTGATTGGGGAATCACTGGCAGAGGAAGAGGAAGCCGAATTGTTAGAGTTCTTAAAATAGCATGTTGATGTTTTTGCATGGATACCAGAGGAGATGCCCGGAGTAGACGCATATGTAATCTACCACCATCTCAATGTGGATCCACAACTCAAACCCGTGATACAAAAGAAAGGAAGGGCAGCTGTACAGCATGTGGATGCTGTCATTGAAGAGGTAGACCGTTTATTGGAAGCCAAGGCAATACGAGAGATTTACTACCCAGATTGGCTATCTAATATAGTAGTTGTTAAGAACAAGAACAGGAAGTGGCGTGTGTGTGTGGACTTCATGGACTTAAACAAGGCATGTCCCAAGGATAGCTTCCCTCTCCCAAGGATAGACCAGCTGGTCGATGCAACTGCTGGGTACAGACATATAAGTTTCCTCGACGCATATCGGGGATATCATCAGATTGCCATGTTTGGGCCCGATCAAGAGAAGAATTCTGTCATAACACCACGAGGATTGTACTGCTATAGTGTCATGCTCTTTGGGTTGAGGAATGCAGGAGCAACGTACCAGAGACTGGCAACAATCATGTTCAGAAAACTGCTTGGCAAAATCATGGAAGTGTACATAGATGACATGGTAGTAAAAGCAGAGATAAACAAGGACACATAGCGGACTTGAAAGAGGCCTTCAGAATCCTGAGGAAATACAAACTGAAACTCAACGCCTCAAAGTGTGCTTTTGGAGTTAGTTCTGGGAAGTTCTTGGGCCACCTTGTGACCATAAAAGGGATCGAGGTGAATCCTGATCAAATAATGGCCTTGCAGAGGCTATAGAGTCCTAGGACAACGAAAGAGGTCCAACGGTAAACTGGAATGGCTGCGGCCCTCAATAGATTCATTAGCTGGTCAAGTGACAAGTGTAGGCCTTTCTTCCAGTTGCTAAAGAAGAGGGAAGGATATGAATGGGGAGCAGAGTGTGAGCAGGCTTTCCAAGACCTAAAGAAGTATTTGGTAGAAGCCCCACTCTTGTCAACTCCAGAACAGGGTGAGTCTTTAGTTTTGTATTTAGCAATTTCTGAGCATGCTGTGAGTGCAGTTCTATTGAGGAATAAGGGATCCGAGCAAATCCATGTGTATTATGTGAGCAAAACACTGCTGGATGCAGAGACGAGATATCTGCCCCTTGAGAAGTTGGTCCTGGCATTAAGGACAACAATAAGGAAATTACCACATTATTTCTAGAGCCACAAGGTTGTAGTTTATACTGAGTTCCCATTGAAATCACTGCTATGAAAGGCGGACTTCTCGGGACGAATCTCGACTTGGTCCGTCGAGTTAAGCCAGTACGACATCGACTATTAGCTGTGCACCGCAATTAAGGGCCAGGTGTTGGCTGATTTTGTGACAGAATTCTCACTCACAGTGGCGCCCTAGCCTCCTATGAGAAAGGATGAGGCACCTCGGCTGCCTGTTAAGAGAGGCAAGGCCCCGGTTGAACAGGACCCTCAAGAATGGAAGATATTCATTGATGGTTCAGCGTGCAACACCGGTTCAGGGATTGGTGTGGTATTATTTACTCCTACAGGAGTGATGATGGAGCTATCTGTTCGGCTGGGCTTCAGTGCATCAAATAATGTGGCAGAGTACGATGCACTCCTGATAGGTCTAAAGAGTGCTAGGACTCTGAAAGTCAGACGGATTAGAGTGTATTGTGATTCACAACTTGTGGTGAATCAGCTGTTCGGAGAATATGAAGCCCGGAGTGAGAAGATGGCGGCCTATGTGGTGGCAGCCAAAGATTTGCTTGATACTTTCGAAAAAGTTTATATCGAGCAGATAAGTTCTGGACAGAATGCTCATGCAGATTCTCTGGCCTAGTTGGCTGCAGCCGTACCAACTGAGTTTAAAAGGAAGGTAGCAGTGGACTATCTTAGTGAGCCTAGTTTTGGAAGAAGTGTGGAGTTGGTCTTGGATGTGAACCAAGGACCAAGTTGGATGGATCCAATTGTGGAGTTTTTACGAAAAGAAACACTCCCCTCTGATAAGAAGGAGGCTCACAAAATAAGGACTAAATTTGCACGGTTTTGGCTATCCCTAGAGGGAAAGCTATATAGGAAGTCCTTTACAGGACCATATCTGCTTTGTGTGCACCCCGAGATGGTGCAAAAATTCTTTCACGAAATTCATGAAGGGACTTGTGGAAGTAATGCAGGGGGCAGATCTATAGCCCATCGAGCAATAACTCAAGGGTATTGGTGGCCACATATGCAGGAGGATGCCAAAGTCTACGTGAAAATTTGTGAGAAATGTCAAAACTTTTCACCAATGATTAGAACACCAGCTGAGGATCTGACGCCATTAACAAGCCCTTGGCCGTTTGCTCAATGGGGGATGGACATCGTGGGTCCACTCCACAAGGCAACTGGAAATCGAAAGTTCCTGTTGATAGCAACAGATTACTTCACAAAGTGGATTGAGGTAGAGCTTGGCCAAAATCACAGAGCCTATGATAGAAAGGTTCATCTGGAAGAGTATCATTACTCGATTTGGGGTCCCATACTCGTTAATTATAGATAATGGGGCACAATTCTAGCAAATGTTTAAAGCTTTCTGTTCCCAGTATGGGATAAGGAGCTATTATTCCACCCCAGCTTACCTTTAGAGTAATGGGCAAGCAGAAGCATCGAATAAAACCATTCTTGATGGGATCAAGAAAAGGTTGGACAAGGCAAAGGGGAAGTGGCCTGATGAGCTGCCATTGGTCCTATGGGCGCACCGAACAACGCCTAGGAGGTCTACGGGAGAGACCCCCTATTCGTTGGCGTATGGTACAGAGGCTGTTATACCATTGGAGGTTGGTCTGCCGACTAATAAGACATCATTGGTTGAAAGTGGGGGAAATGACAGGGCCCTAGAAATTGAGCTGGACCTTGCCGAGAAAAGGAGGGAGTGGGCTCTAGTACATTTAGCCTCTTATCAGGAGCAACTGATGAAAAGCTACAACAAGCACGTTCACCCACGGGAATTTGGTGTTGGGGACCTTGTACTACGAAAGGTGCTCGGCAATACCAAGGTGGCAAACGAGGGCAAGTTGGGAGCCAATTGGGAAGGCCCATATCGAGTAACTGAAATTGTGGGCATTGGGGCCTATAGATTGGTGGACCTAGATGGGAACCTGGTCCTCAGACCTTGGAATGTTCACAATTTGAGGAAGTTCTTTGTTTAAAAAGATTTCTATTCGTTTTATTTTTTAGGATGCATAACGTGATTGTGTGGGGGTTATGAATAAAACTCCCTTGTTTCTTATCATTTGTTAGTTGCAAGGGGTACGAATAACGCCCCCTTGAGTTTAAAGATTATGAATATAATCCCATTTTTTGCAATATATCAGAAATTTTGTTTTTTCACCATCTGGTTCTTTTTTCTTCTGTCAAATACGAAATACGAACTTGTTTTCCTTCTTCCTCTTTCGTATTGGGGAGCAGGGACTGGGCACGAATGCCTTAGTTGCGTACGATTAAACGCTAAATTGGTATCCAAGTATGAGTAACTTGAGTGCATGTTGTTTACACCCGTTTTTGGCACCCAGTCTTGGGCAAACGTTGGAAGGCCATTTAATTATCTTTTAATTAAATTGGGCTAAAAAGTAGAGATGTATTGAACCTAAATTAGTAGGCCAAGACAGTCTTGATTGGGCCCATTCAATTTTAACCCATTTCGATTTGAAGATTAGGATCATGGGCCGTGGGCCATGTTTTACAAAAAATCAAAACAAGGCCCGGCCAAGTGGTTATGGGAATAAGGCCTTGTACATAATTTAATCAATGGCCCATGATCTATTTTGCATGTGGTGAGGTCACGTGAAAAGGAAAAGGTAAGTTGATTTGCCACATGGCCCATGAGTTACCAAGTGCCACAAGAATAGGAAATGGAGGAAACCCATTATCCCATCAACTGCCCATGTTCTCGAAGAGGAAAAATAGGAGAGGCCCACTAGCCTTTCTCAACTTCTGGTAACTACCCACTCACGCACGATGGTGCAAACATGGGACACTTGGCACGACAAGAAGCAAGGCTAGGAAATACACATGCAAAACCGTGGATGCTGTGGCCTATAAATACTAGAATCAAAGAAGAAAAAAGGGTTCACACACCAATTAAGCTCAATGCTTAAAATCAAAGCCTTCCCAGTGAAGCAACTATCTCACTTTTCTCACCTTCACTCAATTACTTCATCAAGTAATTCGGGTTTTCTATCTCTCTTGTACCCTAACTTTATTATTACGACATAATAAAGTTATTCCTATCTCTCTTGTATCCCCTACTTTATTAT
This sequence comes from Rhododendron griersonianum, assembly GCA_018127125.1. Lineage (NCBI taxonomy): Eukaryota > Viridiplantae > Streptophyta > Magnoliopsida > Ericales > Ericaceae > Rhododendron > Rhododendron griersonianum. Next base: position 27,075,053 of record CM030792.1, on the reverse strand, counting down.
TATGACATAATAAAGTTATTCTACGTTGTTACTTCTTTTCCTACACGGTTAGGAAATTATTAAGTCCTCGTTCGAAGAGGCAAAACCACGAACCAACATTGCAATCCAGCCCTTAGGTTGCAGCACTCTCGCCCTCATAGATTCGAAGTCAGAAAAGGGACACCCAGTCCTTCACGTTGGACGCGACAAGTCCTGGCACTCCCGCTCAGTCCTTTGAGCCACTTTGGTCAGCGCTTAAGATATTAACGACGCTACCGACAGCGTCAAAAATTATATGTTCATGGCAGGACGCGAGATCTCCCACGACATTACACAGTCAATCTCTCAATCGTTCTCTCAGTCCTTGGAACCTCTGACCATAGCAGTCCACAAAATGATTGCTACACTTACAGAGAGGCTACCGCTCGCTCCTCAGCAGCACGGCTTTCCACAGTTTGTTGTTTATGGCAACGGTCAAGACCAAGCTGGCCTACTGTGGGGACCTCCCCCTCCTCAAACATTCTACCATGCTACCTCATCTAACAGCCCTGCACTCGGGGGGCAAAAGGAGAAGGGAGTTGTGATTGGAGGAGCCCAAACGCCTCCAGCAAATAACGAACAAAGGTTTGTTTTGGTAGACGACCAATCCAAACCTGACAAGACGGACAAAAGGCCTCTACAAGGAGGCCAGAGTTCTGGAAAGGACAAAGGAATTGCTCAAACTCCTCAAGGCTCTGAGACGCGGGGGGCAAGTCCTATCCAGAATCAGCAGGCACAAGAGGCACGCCCACAGCTGCCTCCTATGCCAAATATGCTCGTGGGACGGGACCAAGTCCTGAACTTGCTCCAGGAGCAGTTAGGACCTGGTTTCAGACATTTGGGAAGGCCAATGTACAGGAAGCCTCATACCGAGGAGGTGGACAATACACCTTTCCCAAAGGGCTATAGGGTTCCAGAGTTCCAGACCTTCAACGGAGAAAGCATGCAGTCAATAGTGGAGCACATTGCCAGGTTTCAGGTTCAATGTGGAGAAGCTGGGACTGTTGATGCTCTGAAGTTGAGGCTTTTTCCCAATTCTCTTACTGGGACAGCCTTTACTTGGTACATCAACCTTCCACCCAACTCCGTGTTGACCTGGGCTCAACTGGAGGAGATGTTCCACTAGTAGTTCTACAGGGTAGAACCAGAAGTGACGTTGGCAAACCTGTCATGCTATCGTCAAACCCATCTCGAATCCGTGGAGTCCTATCTCCTACGTTTCAAGACTGCTCGATTCAAATGCAAGATTGTCCTTCCAGAGGCCGAGTATGTGCGCATAGCACTAAACGGCTTGGGCTTCGAAATGAAAAAGAAGTTCTATGGGACAGAGTTCAGAGATTTGTTCGAGTTATATGCTAAGGCCTCTCATTACGAAAGGCTCTTGGCGGAGGAGCAGGACAGGAAGACAGCATTTAAAGGGACATACTACCGTGACCCTAATTACGAGGTTGCTTCAGTGGAGGCAGAGGCAGACCCAGATGTGGCCGTGGCGGAGATCATCAACAAGAAACCATACGTCTGTAAGGCCTTGTCAAGATGGAGCCCATGAAGCAACATATCCAAAACACTCCCAATAGGCCAACCAAGGCCTATACTTTTGACGTCGGCAGGGCTGAGGCCATCTTTGACCAACTCCTTGCTGACAAGCTGCTCAAATTGCCCTTTGGCCACAAGATTCCAACTTTGGAAGAACTGAAGGGCAAGGAGTATTGTAAGTACCACAACTCTTGGAGTCATTGAACTAATAACTGCATAGTATTTAGAAATGATAGCCAGGATAAAATCGAGCAGGGAGAGTTCAAATTCCCTGAGAAAGAGAAGCAGCCCATGGGGTAGATGGTAATCCATTTCCTTCAGGGCTGAGCACAAATATGGTCTCTGTCAACATGAGAGGCATGCCTTCCTAGGCAGAAGATAAGTTTGGGAGCCCCTTCCAGAGAAGTTCACAAGTCCAGCCCAGGCAGGTACTGGGATCCCTATTGTGATGAAAGGGATTTCAGGACTGAACGGGTCAGGAGGTTTGAAAAGCAGAATTTATGGTGGTCCAGACCAACAGGGGTGAGGAAACCTGAGAAACCAACTTGCTCCATGATATGTACAGAGTGTGGACATCATGCCAGTCCTAGCCAGCTAGTCCTGAAGAGTTTCATCGTGGGAAGACTGAACCAAGGTTTGAGGAGCCACACAGGTCTAAAGGAAGAAGGGTTGCACGTGAATCAGTGTTCAACCGAATTCAGCTAGGGTTGGTTAAAGTTGAGGACTAGCTTGACAACTTGAGGATATCTCTTCCTTCCAAAGGTAAACCTAGGGCTGTGAGACCCCAAGTCACTCCTCCAAATGAGTGGCATAGGGTTGAGCATCCCAAGTTTCCTTCTCCTCCTCCGCCTTTGTCCAAATCCCAGAAGATGCGCCGCCAACGATTCAGGCAGGCGGCTAGAAGGGCAGAGGAAAAGACAAATTTGCTGGACGACCCAATGATCGAAGATGACCCCAAGGGGAAGTTGAAGATGGGAGTCCAAGTAGACGAGCCTAAGGTTGAAATGCCTAAGGTTAAGAGAGTACACAAGCCCCTGGAAAGGACTGTGGAAGAGGCTATCATTGAGCCTCCTCCAAGGACTTTCCCCAAGAAGCAAGTTCCTGTGGGGAAGACATACAAGGAGGCTGCTACCAAGACGCCTCCGAAACAAGCTACTGTATCCAAGAAACAACCACTCTTGGAAAGAACTCTAGAGGAGGCTAGGATTGAGCCTCTTCCAAGACAAGTGACTTTACTCCAGAAGACAGCCCTTGAACCAAGGAAGCCAGACTCGGGGGGCAAGTCAAATTTGAATCCACAGGCCAAGGAGTTCAGGCCTGGCCAGGGTCCTAATATGCACTGCAACATGGTGGTGATCCTACCGGCAGATCTGGAAGCCAAAGACAACACTCCAACAGCTTTGGAGGGGGATTTTGTGGAAATGGGGCAGACGGCTGAAATTCTGAACGAGTTCTTCTCTGTAGGACTGAACAGGCCTTCAGTGATTGTGTCGAAGGACGAGACTGAGGGAAGGACTGAGGATCGGGCAACTAGCGTTATCTTTGAGAGACCAAGCCCTGCAATGAACAAACACATCAAGCCCTTGTACGTTGCGGGTTGTCTTGATGGAATGTCGGTCAACCGTATCCTGGTGGATAATGGGTCAGCAACCAATCTCATTCCTAGGTTCATGATGCAGAAGCTTGGGAAGACTGATCAAGACCTGGTCTCATGCACTTCAACCTTGATAGATTTCACTGGAAAGGAGATAGCTTGTCAAGGTATTCTGATCATGAACTCAATGATAGGAACCAAAACTTTGACAATGCCTTTCTTTGTTGTTAATTCACACTCTTCCTTGAACGTTCTATTGGGGAGAGATTGGATTCACTCCTGTCTAGCAGTTCCCTCAACTCTTCACCAGTGTCTTATTTTTTGGAATCAAGACGACGTGGAGGTCATATGGACCGACCGTAGACCTTTCCAGGCCTCTACTAACCATGCTAAGCCCCATTTATACGATGAAGGGGTTGGTCCAATGAAGGTGGCAGGTCTTGACAAGTATGGCCGCCACAAAGTAGCCCCTATACACGGTAACAAGTCAGCTGAAGAGGTGAAGACACTTTTTCAGGAGTTAATCGGTCCTATGATCACAAAGTCAAGCAGGCCGATTACAGCTTCATTCAAACGCCCTTCTTAATGTCAGTAAACCCTTCAGAAAAAGAGAAGAGTGTGGTCCTTCAGGCCACGCTGTCGAAGTTTGAGGCCTACTTGCTTGAGAGGAGGCTAATGGGAGATAAAGAGTCAGAGGACGATCATTCGGCCTGTGTGGCCGAAGTGATCAATGAGGATGATAACCTGGTTGAAGATCTGGACGAAATCCGTTTGGAAGACCTTGAAGCAGCCCCAGCTAAGTTAGATGATCTGAAGGCTGACGTGCAAGATCCCTTGGAAGAAGTTAATCTGGGAGACTCAGAGAATCCCAGACCCGTATGTATTAGCCAACTTCTGCCAGAGGATGTAAAAGAGAAGTTCATCAAGCTCTTAAAAGAGTTCAAGTCCTGTTTTGCTTGGACTTATGAGGAGTTTCCAGGTCTGTCTAGAGACCTGTAGAGCACAAGCTGCCCATTCAACCGGGGTTCAAACCTTTCAAACAACCGCCAAGGAGAATGTCCAATGAGGTCTATTTGCAGGTCAAAGATGAGATTGAACGCCTCTTCAATGCTGGGTTCATATGCACAGCTAGGTATGTTACTTGGCTCTCTAATATTGTGCCAGTCCTTAAGAAGAACGGCAAGGTCAGAGTATGTGTGGACTTCAGAAACCTAAATTTGGCATCCCCAAAGGACGAATACCCAATGCCAGTCATAGACCAGTTAGTTGATGGAGCTTCTGGTCACAAGGTTCTGTCCTTCATGGATGGACATTCTGGCTACAATCATATCTTCATTGATGAGGCCGATACGGCTAAGACTGCTTTTAGGTGTCCCGGAGCCCTAGGGGACCTTTGAGTGGGTTGTAATGCCCTTCGGCCTAAAGAATGCAGGTGCCACATTCCAGCGAGCTATGAACGCCATATTTCATGATTTCATCGGCCGTTTCATGGAAATCTACATTGATGATATCGTGGTCATGTCTCAGTCCTACGACGAACATTTGGAGCACTTGAGGAGGTCATTCTTGAGAATTAAACAGTTCGACTTGAAGGTGAACCCCTTGAAGTGTGCCTTCGGAGTTTCCGTAGGCAAATTCCTTGGATTTTTGGTCCACAACAGAGGGATTGAGATTGACAAGAACAAGGCCAAAGAAATCATGGAAGCAAAGCCTCCTACCACCAAGAAGGAGTTGCAGAAGCTCTTGGGATCATTCAACTTATTGAGAAGGTTCATCTCAAACCTAGCAGGAAAGATTCAGGTCTTTTCTCAACTTTTGAAGCTGAAGGACCAAGACACTTTTGTATGGGAGGAAAGCCATCAGAAGGCCTTTGATGAGATCAAAGGCTATTTAGCTCAGGCTCCAGTCCTTATGCCTCCCATCAAGAACAAGCCTTTGAAGCTCTACATCTCAACAGCGGAAGGCTCTATTGGAGGCCTTCTAGCTCAAGACAATGCTCAAGGAAAGGAACATGCAGTTTATTATTTAAGTAGGTTGTTGACTCCATGTGAAAGGAGATACACTCCTATTGAAAAGATTTGCCTTGCCTTGTACTTTTCAGCAATAAAGTTGAGGCACTACATGCTTCCTGTTTTGGTTTACATTATGAGTAAAACAGATCTAGTTAAATACTTGCTTTCTCAGCCAATCATGAGAGGCTGAATTGGCAAATGGTCTTTAGCTCTAATGGAATTCAGTTTTCAGTACATTCCTCAGAGAGCTGTAAAGGGCCAGGCCTTAGTAGATTTTCTTGCTGACCATCCATGCGTGGATATCGGCGACAAATCTGAGATAGGAGTGAGTGCACTTGAAATATCTCCCATTCCTTGGACACTGCTTTTTGATGGATCAAGAACTCAAGAGGTCTCAGGCTGTGGAGTAATTATCATGTCTCCCCAGGGCCTGAGGACTGAACTATCCTTTCAATTTGATTTTCCATGTACAAATAATCAAGCCGAATACAAAGCAGTAGTTATAGGCCTCGAAATCCTTAGGGATCTACTGGCCAGAGAAGTAAGAGTTATTGGGGATTCAAACCTTGTAATCAATCACTTGGCAGGAACATTCAAATGCTATAGTGAGGAGTTAACTCCTTATTATATGGCAGCCGTGCAATTAATGCAAGATTTTGACAATGTGACTGTCAAACACGTCTAAAGGAGTATGAACACTGAAGCCAACAGCTTGGCTCAGGCCTCAACAGGCCTGAAGCTATCTCCAGGAACGATTCACAAGATTATCACAGTCCAAAAGAGATTGTTACCTTCTGTTAGAAGAAGGGGTCTAGGACTGGAGGTATTTACTTCAAACTTCACGGGAGAAGAGTCAGATGACGAACCCGAGAACGATTGGCGTACACCTATCATTTCTTTCCTTAAGAGGCCTCATCACAGAACCTCTAGGAAGGTGAGAAGGAGAGCCATCAATTACATCCTCATTGGAGATGAATTATTGTAACGCCCCCATTTTCGGGTTTGTTAATTAGACATTTTATTGAATAAAAAGACTAAGAGTCAAGCTCATTATTACAACATAAGTCTTACTAGAGTACTTTTTATTACACAAGGAGGGGAATTCTAGGGTATTCTATCACTCCGCTTCTTCCTCCATCCTAGCAAGCTCTTCGGCTCCAAAGGCCTCCAATGTATACTGTTCACCTTGCTCATCAATTAACTCTGACACATTATACCAGCGTCGCCCCCAGTATAATATGTCAGGGTCACCAAAAAGGTAACACCGTGAGCTACAAGCTCAATAGAATAAACTATACCCACTAACTCTTAACTTAAAGCAAGGAAGCATATAACCAATTACACATGCTCATTCAACAACATAGTTAAACAATGACATATCCACATTCGATATCTTATTAGCGTTGGTGTCATGCCTTTTCTCGAGTTTCTCCTACGCGACTCGTCGGAGACCGTGTCAACCTTTTTACCTTTAACAAAACCATAATTTCCAAAGTTTCTTCCACAAATTGCTACTAATGAGGCTACCACGTCCGGCTCCATTAGCAACACACACGATGGCTACCAAGTCCGGCCATATCATGGTTTTACAAAACACATTCTTTCAAATCTTGCATTGGCTACCAAGTCCGGCCAAGCCATATTTCCACATGAGACTACCACGTCCGGACCCATTGGAAATCTACGCAATGAGCTACCAAGTCCGGCCACATTACGGTTTTCAAACACTTACACAACGACTACCAAGTCCGGTCATTATGTACTTTCAAAATATTTTCCGCATGTTACTCCCATCCTTTATTTAACCACACCCTAGGTGTCATGTTTCTACTTTCTCGGTTTTCGTGTCTCGTTGCATGCAATGACTCCGCGGTAATTCATTTCACAATTTAAGTAATCTTGAAACTAAACTAACAAGATCATTCAACTCTATATTAGATAGCATGCTCATTTTGTCACATCATCATACTTACATTTAATCACACAAGGTTAAGCATAGTGCCACATGGACGGACACCTTTGGAGTGATAAATCACTTATGCTTTATCAACAACAAGTAGTCAAGTAATCATATAATCATGCTTACATTCATTCTAAGATTAAAACAGCTTAATCCTAAATCATGCTTTCTTATGTTCAAAACAGCATATGTTTATTGAGTGTTCTAACGTTAAGCTATTCATGCCATGGTTAATCAAGATAACAACTTCTAAACATTTCTAATCATGCTTAGAGAAAGTAGCTCGTATAATCTACGTATGCTCGAATTTCAAAGGTTTAGAATAATTCGCTATCATTTCAAAATACGCATGCAATACGCTATACTTAGATCTTTGAAAGTATAGTAAAATTATACTAAATCTAAAGAGTATTCTACATATACTTAGAGAAAAAGTAGATATAGGATATCTACCGTTCTTCTTGGCGGTAGTCGGCTACGGATTAGGAAAATAGTACGTCGGACGGAGTAACGGCTTAGGAATGGCTTCGCTAGCTTCGAAAGAGAAAGGTTTCTCTCGAAACTTGATCTTGACTAAAGCTACTAAAACTTTTGGATCGGTAGGGTGGTGGAGTGGCGGCTTAGTGGCGGCACTAGAAGAGTTTCTTGAAGAACTAGGGAAGAACTTCAAGAACAACTAAGAACTAAGCAAGAACAACAAGAACATCAAGAACACTAGACTTTCTAGAGAGAAGTTGGAGCAATGCTTGAAGGTGTTAGTTCAAAGGCTTGAAATGGCTTGCTATTTATAGGCCAAGTTGGTCTATTATCCAAGAGGCAATATTTCCCCTAACATTTGTTATCCAATGGATCATAGATTGACTAGATTTGATTGTCCTTAGATTGGATGAGGTGTTGAACTAAAGGACATGACTAGGCTTGGTTGTACACTTGCACACATCACACAAATCTCTCTCTCTCTCTCCTTCTCTCCCGGCCTCTCTCTTTCCCATCTCTCTCGGCTCTCTCTCTCTCTCTCTCTCTCTCTCCCTTTGGTCCAAAGAAGGTACAAAGGTTGAAAGACCAATGGATTTTCCTTGTTCTTTCTTCTAACCTAGGACAAGGTTTAATCTATTCAAATGGAGTTTGTGTCTAGTCTAGAATAAGAAAATAAGATATGGTAGTCCTTTAGGGTTAAAAGAATAAGAAACCCTAGATATGGTGGTACAAGGTGATGCAATAAGATGATGTAGGGAGATATGGAAGTACACTAGTCACACACCTCACTCTCTCTCTCTCCCTCTCTCAACCGGCCACTCTCTCTCTCTCTCTCTCCCTCTCAGCCACACACTCTCTCTCTCTCTCTTTTGGACACCTAATGGAGAAAGGACAAGGGTTGAAAGAGTAAGAGTAAACTAACAGTTTGTAAGAAGATTTTTGTAAGAAAATCTTGTACTTGATTATATCTTAGGTCATCCTATCCTTCATCTTTCAAGGTACAAGTACTTATATATATAGAATTAGGGTTTTGGTAGAAAAAGATCAAGAAGGTACAACACTATCTCTCTCTCTCTCTCTCTCTCTCTCTCTCTCCTTTCTCTCTCCCCCATCTCTCTCTCTCGGCCTCTCTCTCCTCTCTCTCTCTCCGAATTCTCTCTCTCTCTCTCTCTCCTAGGTTAATATATATACATATAATAGAAAGACTAAAATAAGGACAATGTACTATATGATCTTATCTTGGACTTCTAAGTCAAAACTTCCTATTAAACTATGTCAAAATGCCACCTATGTACTTACATACTATATACTAATATATAGTATCCTAGGATGACATAAACATATCATATACTTTAATTAAATAAGTACATATCATATCTAGGAAAGAATTAACTAATTTAACCTAGTACTATAGCTTGATATGGTTTTATGGACTAATGGATTATAATTCCCCTAACATTTATTAACCAATGGTTAAAGGATGAAAGTACTAAACTTATATAATCTATCTATAATAGTACAATGACTCATGGTGAATCAAATTAAACTAATGGACCTTGTACTAGGTAGAAAGGTTAACCTATCGTCCAATGGTTAATAATTCTCATAACTTCTATCGTCCAATGGGTAAAGATGGTAAGTAATATATAATCTTATATAAAGTGTACCTAGCAATCTTGTCACAATATCCAAGGTGTAAACCCATCCAATGGATAAAGATTATCCTAGTATCTATCGTCCAATGGGTAATAGATCAAAGGTTGACTTTTGGTCAAGGTCTCACTTAGGGTTCCAATGGTTCATGAGGGTCCAAGGTTCGATTAGGTTACCCTAACGATAGTTAGAAGCCAGCTAGGCTTGCTAAATAGGATGTCTTAGGGTTGTTATCTCACTTGTCTTTAGAAAATGACTACATCGCAAGGCGAAAATAAATTAGGTTTTGAATCTAATCACGACGGATTATTGGAAATAAGGAATTTATAGAGTCAAAATAATAATCAATGAGATTTTTATTTACTGAAAATCGGAGTTGTTACAACCTATCCCCCTTAAACAATTTCGTCCCCGAAATTAGACGGACGCTCGGATTCAAACAGGTGAGGGTGAGTCGCCTTCATAGTCTCCTCTCTTTCCCAAGTGGTCTCTCCAGTTCCTCGGTGTTTCCACAGGACTCGTACTAGTTTGATTGTCTTGTTTCGGATTGTCTTCTCGCTTCGGTCTTGAATCTCAATTGGTTCCTCCTCATATGTCGCATCTTCTTCGATGGTAACGTCTTCCCATTTGAGAACATGCATGGGTAAGGCGAGGTACTTGCAGAGCATTGAAACATGGAACACGTCATGCACTCGATCCAGCTGTGGCGGTAGGGCTAGTCGATATGCGACTCTTCCGATCTTCTCCACGACGTCAAAAGGTCCGATGTAACGTGGGGACAGTTTTCCCTTTTTCCCAAATCTGATGACTCCCTTCTTTGGTCTTATCTTCAGGAACACGTGGCCTCCTACGGCAAAGGCTAAGGGTCGGCTTCTTTTATCCGCATAACTCTTCTGTCGGCTCTGAGCGGTTTGGATCCTTTGCCTGATGGTTTTGACCTTCTCCGTGGTATCACGTACTATATCAGGTCCAATTAATCCTATTTCTCCAGCGTTTGTCCAGCAGACTGGGGATTGGCAAGGTCGACCGTATAAAGCTTCATAGGGTGCCATTCCGATACTTGCTTGATAACTATTGTTGTAGGCAAACTCTACCAATGGTAAATGCTGTTCCCAGTTCCCAGAAAAGTCTAAAGTGCAGGCTCTCAGCATATCCTCTAAGGTCTGTATCGTTCTCTCTGTTTGGCCATCGGTTTGCGGGTGGAAGGCTGTGCTAAGCCTTACATCTGTTCCCAAAGCTTTCTGTAATCCTTTCCAGAAATGTGACACGAACCGTGGGTCTCTGTCTGACACAATTGAGACGGGTACACCGTGTAGTCGTACAATTTCCCGAATGTACAACAGGCTCAGTTGTTCCACGTTTTCTGTCATCTTAACAGGCAGAAAATGCGCGGATTTAGTGAGTCGGTCCACGATTACCCAGATGGCAGTGTTGGTCTTGGCAATTCTTGGTAATCCGGTCACGAAGTCCATTGAGATGTGCTCCCACTTCCAAGTCGGGATTGGTAAAGGTTGAAGGTCGCCTCCTGGTTTTTGATGCTCGGCTTTGACTTGTTGACACACAAGACAGGTTGATACAAAGCGAGCTACGTCCTTCTTCATTCCTTCCCACCAGTACGTCCTTCGCAAATCATGGTACATCTTTGTACCTCCGGGGTGGACTGCGAAGTTTGAATGGTGTGCTTCTCGGAGTACAGCTTCTCGAAGAGTTCCAATATTAGGTACGAAGACCCTTCCTTTGAATCTCAGGTTACTGTCTCCCTCGATCGTCCATCCTGGTATCGCCTTTCCTTCTCGGATTCGATACCGAATGAACTCGCATTCTTGTTCAGTGGTTTGGGCTAGCAAGATCTCCTGGTGAAGTGCTGGTTCTGCAACAAGAGCATATAGTCGGATATTCCCACTTTCTGATGAGGGTTTCAGGTTGAATTCGTTGAGGGTGTCCACCATTTCCCATTCTTTGATGGCAGTTTTGGCTTTCTGTGCCCTGTCCTTTCGACTCAGGGCGTCAGCCACCACGTTGGCCTTGCCAGGATGGTACTGCATTGTAAACTTGTAATCTTCTAAATACTCCATCCATCGACGCTGCCTCATGTTCAACTCCTTCTGAGTGAAAAGGTATTTGAGGCTCTTGTGGTTGGTGAAGACCTCGAATTGTTCTCCCCACAGGTAGTAACGCCAGGTTTTGAGGGCGAACACTACTGCAGCCAATTCTAAGTCATGAGTAGGGTAGTTCTTCTCATGTGGTCGGAGTTGTCGCGATCCGTAAGCTACGATCTTTCCATTCTGCATTAGCACGCATCCCAAACCATCCCTTGACGCGTTGCAATAGACGGTATAATCCACACCTCGCTCGGGGATGATAAGTACCGGCGCACTGGTCAGCCTTCTTTTCATCTCCTGAAAAGATTTCTCACAGTCTTCAGTCCAATCCAGCTTCACTCCTTTCTGAGTTAGTCTCGTCATTGGTTTGGCGAGACTTGAGAAGTCGGGTATGAATCTTCGGTAGTATCCTGCCAATCCTAGGAAACTTCTGATCTCGAACACAGAGGTTGGTTGCTTCCAATTCATTACGGCTTCAACTTTACTTTCGTCCACGGCTATTCCATCTTTGGATACTACATGCCCCAAGAACTTAACCACTTCTAGCCAAAACTCGCATTTACTCGCCTTGGCATAGAGTTGGTTATCCCGGAGTACTTGTAGTGCTATCCGGAGGTGTCCCTCGTGCTCCTCCTTATTGGCGGAGTATATCAAAATGTCATCAATGAACACCACTACAAACTTATCTAAGTAGGGTTGGAAGATCTTGTTCATGAGACACATGAAAACTGCCGGAGCGTTAGTCAGCCTAAATGGCATTACTATGAACTCGTAATGTCCATATCTGGTACGGAAAGCTGTCTTGGAGATGTCCTCATCTCGGATTCTGAGTTGATGGTATCCCGATCGGAGGTCGATTTTTGAAAAACAGGTTGCTCCTCTCAATTGATCAAATAGATCATCGATCCTAGGCAGGGGGTATCGGTTTTTGATGGTGACTTGGTTTAGCCTCCGGTAATCGATGCACAGTCGGAGCGCCCCTTCTTTCTTCTTCATGAACAAGGCAGGTGCTCCCCATGGTGACGTGCTCGGTCGGATAAATCCATTTTCCAACAGCTCTTGCAATTGGGTCTTGAGCTCCTTTAGTTCCGCAGGGGCCATACGGTATGGTGTCATAGAAATTGGGGCTGTCCCTGGTTGGAGTTCGATAGAGAAGTCTATCTCTTTAGGAGGTGGTAAACCAGGAAGTTCTTCAGGGAACACATCGGCGTATTCGCAAACGATGTGTGGTAATCCCATCTCCATCCTGTCAGTTTCTTCCATTTGGAGACTAGCTAGCCATCCAAATAGTTGATTCTGCCACCTAGATCTTTTCACCGTTAAACTAGCCACTTGTCTAGCCCCCTTAAAACGGAAACGAGTCCCATCAGGGGTATAGGCCGTTACGGTCTTCTGATGACAGTCTATGACTGCTCGGTGAGCCGATAGCCAGTCCATTCCCAAGATTACGTCGAAATCCGCCATGTCGATCACTCTGAGGTCGCAGGTTAAGCGCAAGTTGGCTACCTCTAATTCGCACCCTCTACACACTAGACTAACAGTTATACTTCCCCCCCAACGGTGATGCTACTTTCGTGCTTGCACTAAGGGGTTCTGTTTCTAGCGCTAGAGCAGCTACGCAGGCAGTAGATATGAATGAATGAGATACACCAGAGTCAAACAAGGCTTGCACGTAGGTACTATATAACAACAGCGTACCTTGGATCACAGAGGGATCCTGCTCCTGTTCCTCAGTCTGCAGCGCAAAGATACGCCTCCAGTGTTTTGTTGGTTTCCCACGGGCTGCTTTCCCTTGTTCTGCCCATTCAGCTGTTGAGATGAGATTCTAGGAGTTGGCTTCGCAAATCCGGCTTGGCCAGGTTGAGCTCCTCGATTTCCAAAATTCCCATTTCCCTCCTTCTGGGGTTGTGGGCATTGGCGGCTGTAATGGCCCAAAGTCTGACAGTTGTAACACTTAACTGTCGACAGATCTCTGCTACCTCTCTGTGGGTTGTCACGAGCTATTGCAGCGGTCTTCCAGGCTTGGTTGTTCTGAGAAGAAGCAAAGGGTTTGGTGAGGTAGGGTCCGCGGTTGTTGGCTACTTGGGTTCGGATAGGTCCGCCGGTTGCCTTCCTCCATCGATTCTTGAAGTCAGCCTCTTCACTCTCCAATCGAAGGGCACATTTCACCACACTAGAGTAAGTGGGGAAAGTTTGTGCCACTACGGCTCTACGAGCGGTCGTCAGCCCCCATTCGAATCTTCTCGCCTTCTTGTCCTCAGTTGACACAGCGTCCGTGGCGTAACGGGATAGTTCCTCAAACTTGGCCGCGTACTGGGTCACGGTCATCGTTCCTTGCTTCAGGTTCATGAATTCTTGTTCCTTAGCTAGGCGAATGGGTGTAGGAAAATACTTGTCAAGAAACAGGGTTTCGAACTCAGCGAAGGTCATGGTGGCTATGGCATGGGTTGCCTCCATCAATTCCCACCAATAGCGGGCTTCTCCCTTCAGTTGGTATGTGGCTAAGGCTACACGATCTCCATCGCGGGTAATCTCCAAGAGGTCCAGGATCACCTTAGTTTCCTTCAGCCATGCTTCGGCCACAGTGGGGTTGGTATCTCCGTGGAGGGTCGGGGGTCGGCGTTTGCAGAACTCATTCATGGCTCGGGTTCGAGTCATAGGTCCGTCATCGCGGTTAGGGTTTTGGCGATTGGCATTCAGGGCGGCTACGAATGCCTGCACGACTTGGGCTAGGCTAGGGTTTGCGTTGGAGGACTCTCCGGTTTCGTATCCTAATCCACTGCGTCGATTCACCATCTACGAGTAAAAATTGTAAAGGGGGAGGTTTAGCCTATTGAACAATTTCTTTTAGAAATTCGGTTTTCTTCCTAAGATTAACGATAGAATTTAAAACAAGGTGCAATATCATATCATAAAATAAGGCAACTTTTCATAGATAAGCAAAGGATTACAACGAAGCATAGAGTTCTAAAAGAGAAACACAAGACAGATTTCCTATTACAAGTTGGAAAGATCCTACTAGTTCCGATTACATGGTTTGGTTAGTCCACGAGCGCCATAAGTGCAATCACAACTACTAAACCTTATTCTAGTACTACTAAACTACTAACTAGGTGGAATAAGTCCGAAGTATTCTCTCAATTGCTCCTCCACTCCTTCTCCCTTCTCTTGAGCCAATGTTCTCCCTTTTGACGGATCTCTTCGGCTAACTCCTTTATCTCCATGAGTTGGTCCTTGTTGGTGAGGGGTGCCATCACGATAGACTGGTATACTTGGTAGCCAGTCTCGGGGTCACATATACCCAAGTGGGGTATCGGGATAAGGCTCTCCGGTGCTAGTATGGCCTTGATAAGTATCAGGTCCACAACATTGGTCGGGGTAGCAAAGGTACGGTTATCCATATCTACAATAAGAAAAATTATATATTAGACTTAACGGTGTGATAGTGGTAGTCGCGCACAAGTATGCATGTAAACAGTGATCACAAGATAGAAAGGAAACACATAATTTTCATTACATAAACGAAGCAAGTACAACATAGATGGCTTATAACAGCCTAAACTTCCTACGCTATTTACACCAAGAGTTCGACTACTTCCTATTTTACATCCTACGTCCCGAAGGATTACAATTAGAAGTCCTACTTACGACATGTCATTCTATTGGGTTATATTACAGCAAAAGTCCTATTTGTGACATGCTCTTCCTATGGATCTAGAAGATAGGAGGAAAGTGAGCCTTGTAGGCACCTATGTCGGTCTCAAAGGGTGGTGGTGACACGTCACCGGGGTCGGTGTTGAAATCCATAAAGTCCTCCTCCTCATCCTCAGACATCTCTTCATCGCCTAATGGTTCCTCATCATCAGATGGTAAGTCTGGGTTTGGTCCATTCATCAAGTGTTGCCAATCGGCTTCGTTTTCCGGTGGGTCGTTAAATTCTTCGGGATCTTCCTCGGGATCCTTTTCTGGTTTCTCCTCGACTAAAATTTCCACATCGTCGGGGGGTGCTATGTGAACTAGGACAGGTGCTGCTGCGGCGTCATCCTCCTCCTCAATTTCGGGAAGTGGAACGGCACTGTGCTCGTGGTAAAAGTCGTGTATGTAGGGAAAGGTGTAAGGAAAGTAGGGATCTTCTACGAGTTGATGAGTCATGGCTCTTATGGTGCTTCTAAGTTGTCGAGCTTCGGCTAGTAGGTTGATTTGATAAAAGTCCGGTGGTTCCATCTACAAGGAAAGGTTAAACCTCAATTAGTAAAAAGAGAGTTGACAGGTTTAACTATAGTTTTAAGGCAAGGCTTTACTCGAACTAGAAAATTTTCAAGTTTTTAAGTTCCACATTTGATTCTTGATTTAAGTCATCATCCAATTGTTCGGGAATTCCCAGCTCGGTGGTATTGCCAATTTCCACACCTTGCTTCAATCCGGAGATTGTTTCGATAGAATTCCACCCAATTTGGGACGGTAAACTTAAACTCAATTCACGTTTGTGCAACGGTCAATCTATCTCGTGGTTCTACCCATTCTACCCATGGCCGAGGTTTTGAACCTAAGGCTCTGATACCAAGTTGTAACGCCCCCATTTTCGGGTTCTTTAATTAGACATTTTATTGAATAAAAAGACTAAGAGTCAAGCTCATTATTACAACATAAGTCTTACTAGAGTACTTTTTATTACACAAGGAGGGGAATTCTAGGGTATTCTATCACTCCGCTTCTTCCTCCATCCTAGCAAGCTCTTCGGCTCCAAAGGCCTCCAATGTATACTGTTCACCTTGCTCATCAATTAACTCTGACACATTATACCAGCGTCGCCCCCAGTATAATATGTCAGGGTCACCAAAAAGGTAACACCGTGAGCTACAAGCTCAATAGAATAAACTATACCCACTAACTCTTAACTTAAAGCAAGGAAGCATATAACCAATTACACATGCTCATTCAACAACATAGTTAAACAATGACATATCCACATTCGATATCTTATTAGCGTTGGTGTCATGCCTTTTCTCGAGTTTCTCCTACGCGACTTGTCGTAGACCGTGTCAACCTTTTTACCTTTAACAAAACCATAATTTCCAAAGTTTCTTCCACAAATTGCTACTAATGAGGCTACCACGTCCGGCTCCATTAGCAACACACACGATGGCTACCAAGTCCGGCCATATCATGGTTTTACAAAACACATTCTTTCAAATCTTGCATTGGCTACCAAGTCCGGCCAAGCCATATTTCCACATGAGACTACCACATCCGGCCCCATTGGAAATCTACGCAATGAGCTACCAAGTCCGGCCACATTACGGTTTTCAAACACTTACACAACGACTACCAAGTCCGGTCATTATGTACTTTCAAAATATTTTCCGCATGTTACTCCCATCCTTTATTTAACCACACCATAGGTGTCATGTTTCTACTTTCTCGGTTTTCGTGTCTCGTTGCATGCAATGACTCCGCGGTAATTCATTTCACAATTTAAGTAATCTTGAAACTAAACTAACAAGATCATTCAACTCTATATTAGATAGCATGCTCATTATGTCACATCATCATACCCACATTTAATCACACAAGGTTAAGCATAGTGCGACATGGACGGACACCTTTGGAGTGATAAATCACTTATGCTTTATCAACAACAAGTAGTCAAGTAATCATATAATCATGCTTACATTCATTCTAAGTTTAAAACAGCTTAATCCTAAATCATGCTTTCTTAAGTTCAAAACAGCATATGTTTATTGAGTGTTCTAACGTTAAGCTATTCATGCCATGGTTAATCAAGATAACAACTTCTAAACATTTCTAATCATGCTTAGAGAAAGTAGCTCGTATAATCTACTTATGCTCGAGATTTCAAAGGTTTAGAATAATTCGCTATCATTTCGAAATACGCATGCAATACGCTATACTTAAATCTTTGAAAGTATAGTAAAATTATACTAAATCTAAAGAGTATTCTACATATACGTAGAGAAAAGTAGATATAGGATATCTACCATTCTTCTTGGCGGTAGTCGGCTACGGATTAGGAAAATAGTACGTCGGACGGAGTAACGGCTTAGGAATGGCTTCGCTAGCTTCGAAAGAGAAAGGTTTCTCTCGAAACTTGATCTTGACTAAAGCTACTAAAACTTTTGGATCAGTAGGGTGGTGGAGTGGCGGCACTAGAAGAGTTTCTGGAAGAACTAGGGAAGAACTTCAAGAACAACTAAGAACTAAGGAAGAACAACAAGAACACTAGACTTTCTAGAGAGAAGTTGGAGCAATGCTTGAAGGTGTGAGTTCAAAGGCTTGAAATGGCTTGCTATTTATAGGCCAAGTTGGTCTATTATCCAAGAGGCAATATTTCCCCTAACATTTGTTATCCAATGGATCATAGATTGACTAGATTTGATTGTCCTTAGATTGGATGAGGTGTTGAACTAAAGGACATGACTAGGCTTGGTTGTACACTTGCACACATCACACAAATCTCTCTCTCTCTCCCTCTCTCCCGGCCTCTCTCTCTCCCATCTCTCTCGGCTCTCTCTCTCTCTCTCTCTCTCTCCCTTTGGTCCAAAGAAGGTACAAAGGTTGAAAGACCAATGGATTTTCCTTGTTCTTTCTTCTAACCTAGGACAAGGTTTAATCTATTCAAATGGGCTTTGTGTCTAGTCTAGAATAAGAAAATAAGATATGGTAGTCCTTTAGGGTTGAAAGAATAAGAAACCCTAGATATGGTGGTACAAGGTGATGCAATAAGATGATGTAGGGAGATATGGAAGTACACTAGACACACACCTCACTCTCTCTCTCTCCCTCTCTCAACCGGCCACTCTCTCTCTCTCCCTCTCTCTCTCTCTCAGCCACACTCTCTCTCTCTCTCTCTCTCTCTCTCTTTTGGACACCTAATGGAGAAAGGACAAGGGTTGAAAGAGTAAGAGTAAACTAACAGTTTGTAAGAAGATTTTTGTAAGAAAATCTTGTACTTGATTATATCTTAGGTCATCCTATCCTTCATCTTTCAAGGTACAAGTACTTATATATATAGAATTAGGGTTTTGGTAGAAGAAGATCAAGAAGGTACAACACTATCTCTCTCTCTCTCTCTCTCTCTCTCTCCTATCTCTCTCCCCCATCTCTCTCTCTCGGCCTCTCTCTCCTCTCTCTCTCTCTCTCCGAATTCTCTCTCTCTCTCTCTCTCTCTCCTAGGTTAATATATATACATATAATAGAAAGACTAAAATAAGGACAATGTACTATATGATCTTATCTTGGACTTCTAAGTCAAAACTTCCTATTAAACTATGTCAAAATGCCACCTATGTACTTACATACTATATACTAATATATAGTATCCTAGGATGACATAAACATATCATATACTTTAATTAAATAAGTACATATCATATCTAGGAAAGAATTAACTAATTTAACCTAGTACTATAGCTTGATATGGTTTTATGGACTAATGGATTATAATTCCCCTAACATTTATTAACCAATGGTTAAAGGATGAAAGTACTAAACTTATATAATCTATCTATAATAGTACAATGACTCATGGTGAATCTAATTAAACTAATGGACCTTGTACTAGGTAGAAAGGTTAAACTATCGTCCAATGGTTAATAATTCTCCTAACTTCTATCGTCCAATGGGTAAAGATGGTAAGTAATATATAATCTTATAAAGTGTACCTAGCAATCTTGTCACAATATCCAAGGTGTAAACCTATGGTCCAATGGATAAAGATTATCCTAGTATCTATCGTCCAATGGGTAATAGATCAAAGGTTGACTTTTGGTCAAGGTCTCATTTAGGGTTCCAATGGTTCATGAGGGTCTAAGGTTCGATTAGGTTACCCTAATGATAGTTAGAAGCTAGCTAGGCTTGCTAAATAGGATGTCTTAGGGTTGCTATCTCACTTGTCTTTAGAAAATGACTACATCGCAAGACGAAAAGAAATTAGGTTTTGAATCTAATCATGACGGATTATTGGAAATAAAGAATTTATAGAGTCAAAATAATAATCAACGAGATTTTTATTTACTGAAAATCGGAGTTGTTACAACCTATCCCCCTTAAACAATTTCGGAAGTTGATTGAAAGATGTTACTCAGGACAATGCCAAATCTTTGGCAGAATTTGATTAAAAGGTGTCCCTTAGGACGATGCCAAATCTATGGCGGAGTTTGATTGAAAGGTGTCCCTCAGGACAATACCAAATCGATGGCAGAATTTGATTAAAAGGTGTCCCTTAGGACAATGCCAAATCTATGGCGGAGTTTGATGGAAAGATGTCCCAGAGGACGATGCCAAATCTATGGCGGGATTTGATCGAAAGGTGTCCCTCAGGACAATGCCAAATCTATGGCAGAAGATGATTGAAAGATGTCCCAGAGGACGATGCCAAATCTATGGCGGAAGATGCTTGAAAGATGTCCCAGAGGACGATGCCAAATCTATGGCGGGAGTTGATTGAATGATGTCCCAGAGGACGATGCCAAATCTATGGCAGCATGTCAAGGAGTCGTGTTGACAAATACGATAGATAAAGGCGACCATAAGAGGTTGTGGCTAGAAAGTGAGACCCGTGTTTCGACATTTGACAACAACGATGATTTTTTTATTTTTGAAAAACAAAGGACATGTCCGAGTACCCTTTCTGCTTTACTATTTTTGGCCAGCAGGCTGGTATTTTCAGGACCTTGGGATTTGGGTTGGAGTTTGCCTTTGGATGGAAATTGGATTTGAGCTGGAGCCAGGGCTTGAGTTGGAGTTGGTTTGAGTTTGACTTTGATCAGGGCTTGAGTTTTGAGCATGCATGCCCCAGTCTTGAGGTTGGCTGTATGCTTGCTATGATTGATGACATTGGGCTGATGTGCCCCAGTGAGGGACAAGTCTCAGTTCTGATTCTTTTCCTTGATTCCACAGATAGTTTCGGCAACCAGTTTTGTCATGAGTGCAAGCGCGGGTTCTTCCATGTATTGGAGTTTTTCTCACGAGTTGGGGCCTCAAGATCAACATGAGTTGACTAGACAGGTGACCTTGTGTGAATTTGGACAAGGCCTAGATGACTCGAAAGACAAGAAGGACCATTTATCATAGGACTGACTCTCCATGATGACTTTGACTGGACGAAGAGTTTGATTTGACTAGACGTGGATCATCCCCACAATTGATGTTTGAAATAGTCATGATAAAATCAAGTTTCGATGATTTTCCCATTCGGGGTTTTGAAATTGTTTTAGCTCCATCAAGTGATGCTCATTCAGGATTTTTTGATCTTGTTTTGTCAAAACACTAGAATTTTTACCACAAACCGTGCCCCAGATTGCTGATAACAACCCATGGATTTTGAAAATGCCCCAGCTCGGTTTTTGCGGGATTCACAAAATGTCTTGCCCCTCCTTCTTTTTTTCTCCTATTGTCTAGGATTTTTGTTATCAAGTTGTGTTTTCCAATCTGAAAGGACTTTATTCGGGTTGTAACGTGGCCAAGGTTTGGCTTAACAAAGAAAGGATAATCGGCCCAAAAATTTTCATTTTCCTTGGGTTTCGAGAGCTAGCAGCCATCTTGAATATTTTTATGCCCTTTTTGCTTTTGATGGGCACCTTCTTTCACTTGATTTGTTTCGCACCTTGTTGTGCCGATGTGTTTGGCACTTTCATTGATTTTGAGTTTTCTATGATTTTTCTTCGATGTTTTGCATCTCATTGTGCCCATGTATTTGGCACTTTCACGCTTTGAATTCTGATGCGCTGATGATAACCATGTGTTTGGCACATTTGTCCTCCTTATTTCACCCTAGTGTGGGGGATAACTGCTTAGCTGGGTTCTTTCAAAGAAATTGATTTAGGCTCAAAAGGGGTATCAATGGATATATATCTTCAAGCGTTTGATAAAAGAAAAGAATGCCTTTCTTCATTTTGAATTGCACAACTTGATAACTGGATCCTAGATGCAAGTTAAGAGATTTGTGTACTCTAACTTTTGCGTAGATCAAATTTTGAGGTTTTGATCTAGTGAGCTTTTTCTCGGGCCAAGGCGTTGCTTCTTGACGGCGCCAGGGAGTGGTCCCATGAAATTCTTCTTCTTGCAAGGGCAAAGTATCTCGTGTTTTGATTCCTCAATTGATGATGAAAAACAATTCCAATTTAAGGGATTATCACAAAACACAAGTTTATTATCACAATTTCGACACAAGAGGCTTGACGTTGATTTCAAAAGACGGGATTGACCCACAAAGAATTGACTCAAAAGATCGTGACCGAATTTTGGGACCGACTCAAATGAACATGACCGGGCCTCAGGATGAGGCTGCCTACGTATCCTTCTTGCAAAGGAATCAGGTCATAACGTAGTTCGGGACTACGAAATTGACTCTCTTTTTGGTGTTTCTTCTTTGACTACAAACTTGAATTTGAAAACATACAGACACGAAAGCATGAAAGACTCGAGGTACAAACTGACTCAAAATTGAAAGACGAAGACTCGACTTGAAACTTAAAAACTTTCCCGACTCGTGAGAAATTCCATTCATGGATTGGCTTCATTGCATTCATCATTTTTCTCCAGATCTGAGGTTTGGCATTGGGATGGTTCCTTAATCAATTAGGTCTTGGATCTTGTGACGGAGACGGTGGCAGTCATTGGTAGCGTGACCGGGCATTTGGTGGAATGCGCAGAAGGCATTTGGGTTGTGGTAGGCTGGGAGCTTTTGAGGTAGGATGAGTGGCCCAATGTTGACAGTAAAATAAAAAGCAAACTCAGAATGTGCCCCTGTTGTGATTTATTGAAAAAAAAAACATGTATGAATACGTGTTGTCATCGTCGACTCAAGGGATCAAACTTTATGGATAGTTCCAACAGTCACGGGTAGGTCGCTGTCAGGCAGGTTAAATTCCGCACGTTGGGAATCAGAGCCAATCTCCTTATCTAAGACCATCCGAGACAGAGCAATAAGACTGTTGGAAGATGCACTTAAGGCTAGGGAGCCGTTTGGGCACGGCGAACACCGGAGTTATCCCAAACTCCACGGATTTATGGTCATCTAGACCTTGACTCAAGAACAACCTATGAAGGATTGCCTTAGTCCTCAGAGATTCTTTTGAATGTGTATCCTTTGATTAGGAATAACAAGACTCGGGAGATATCAAGAAAAATTAAGTCTTTCACATTTTTCATTTGAAATTTCCGTTTTGGTTTCAAAAACCGTTTGGCGTAAATGACATGATACCGTAACCGGGGTGGCGTAGGTGGCATGGCACCATTAGCCTAAGCGGTGTAAGTGACTTCGCACTATAACCTGAGTGGTGTGGGTATCACGACATTGTAGCCTAATTGTTTTGTTAATCTTCATTGAATCCATAATTGAAAAATGTATTGAAGACTTACTGAATTTCGATATCCCCAAAACCTCATCGTTCCAAGGACTAATTAATTTCGACAACGTGCCTTTAAAAAGCAAGACTCTTCATCGGTCCAGGCAATCCTAAACAGGCTGCGCGAGTGAGTCTAAGAGTTCTACCCAAAAGCAAACGGACAGCATAAGAAGAAGGTGCGATGTGCAAGCGGGGTAAGATTACGGTCTTTCGAAGGTTGCCTCATTCCTCAGAATTTCTTTTAGGGTGTATCCTTTGTTTAGAACAACAAGTTCCAAGAGATGTCAAAATGAACTAAGTATTCAACTAGTCCTCATTCAAAATTTCAATTTTGAATTTGGAATAGCTTGGTATAGACGACGTGATACCATAACCAAAGTGGCGTTAGTGGCATGGCGCCATTAGCCGAAGTGGTGTAATTGACGTGGCGTCACGGCGTCGTTTCCTTGCTATTCCTTATCCTCCGTTGAATCTTCGATTAGGCATTAGTCAATGACTTAGAAATCTTTTTGATTTCCCAAAGTCTCATTGTTCTAAGGACTCATGTAGTTTAGACAACGTACACTGGGGTGCACGACCCTTCATTGGGTCTCGGAAACCTTCTATAGACCGTGCGAGCGAGTCTTAAGAGCACATGACTTGAAATTGAACAGACAGCATGATGGCATGACATGGATGAGATGCATGGTGAGATGCAGAAAGCAGTAACATGTAGGCAGGATATAGCACATAGTCCTACGTTGCGGGTCCCTGTCCTAGTTTGGAAGGTTCTATTGCTTTCTACACATGTATAAAGGCCGGTTTTGGTTTAAAGAGGGTTCCCCGGACTAGAGTCAAGGTATGCCTCCCATTATTGAGCGTACACCCAACAACGGTACAAATGGCAGAGATGACTCATCATGGTCGAGGGTTACCGAGCATTCTGGGATTCCCTATCATCGGCAAGCCGAGCAGGATTTCCAGAACACAACAGCGAGGTTGAACAAGATATATTTACAAAAGATAGAAAATGAAACAAAATATTTTGAAAATCCCACAAACATTTTTCAAGCTTGGCTCACCAATTTAATCAATTCTTAAGGAAAGTAAGTCGTTTACCCACTTTTTCTCAAGTATCAATTAAACATCCCCAGCGGAGTCGCCACTGTGGGCTACCCGCCCGAAAATATGTTTGGATTTGAAAAATTGAGGAGTCGCCACCCGAATTTGAGGTTTATCACCCGAGAAACCGTTTTGATTGAAAATGATTGATTGAATTTGAAAACCAGAGATTGTTTTGGGTTCGGAAGCCATGTTACGAGAGGGGAAGGGTTTACGGCACCCCTCTCGCCCGACGCGATGTCGGCCTTTACTAAACGTTTGTGGGATTTTTTGAAAACATTTTGTTTCATTAGAGCATTTAGCATTGTATGTACAAATATATCAAATGATAGCAGCGCATGCATGTGCAAAGTGTACAAGGTGCAATAGAATGATGAAGCACATAAAATGAACTGTCACTGGAATCACTCCCGAGCGCTTGGGAGTGTTGATGCCCAACCTGCAAATTTTGTTAGTGCAGACAAGATATGATACTAAGGTTGTAAATTGAAGTGATTATTTTGAACATGTTACAGGCTCAGCAGAAGGCAGATCCATGATCTAAAAGAGCAAACAGGCACATGCATGGGCATGCAAAGGCAGAAAAATAGCCAAACAGGGGAAGAAATGAGGTGTGAAAACGTGCATGCACTCTCGAGCGCTCTAGAGTGGTCCCGAGCGCTCGAGAGTGATTTACACTCCAAACTGACTTTGAACCAGTAACAGGCTTATTCGAACACATTGATGCTCTTGATCTGTTCTTTTGAAACTAGGAACACCTTTTTAATGCTAGGAAAATTGATTTTTGCTTGATCTTTAAGTGAAAACAATTTCTGTTTTGAGGCAGCAGATTACTTACATCAACGTGTCCCAACGAAGCTATTTTGTTCAAAATCACACTTCATCTCCTCTATCTGTCTACCAAAGTGCCAAAAGAAGGGAAAATGAGACTAAGGACACTCTCAAGCGCTCTAGAGCACTCCCGAGTGCTCGGGAGTGTTTCCAGTGAGTTTGAAATAGAAAATGCCATTATGCCCCTTTGCTCTTGTTTTAAACTAAGGCCTTTCAACCACACGCCCAGTATTAAAGACTGGGGTGGGCTGAAGGGCCTCCCTCAGAAGGGAATAAAATATCCCTTTGATGGAAATTTAGGGTAGAAATCTTTCTACCTTTGGGTGAGACTTTGCTTATCGAACAACTTTGAAAATGGAAGAGAGAAATCCAAAAAGACCAGAAACAAGCTTTGATCTAAACTTTCTGTATTTCCCTAAGTGTTAGTAGTTTTTCAAGTAGAAAGAAAATCCTCTTCCTTGAGTTGAAAAGAGTTTCTTTGAAGGAGAGTATTGCCAATGGTTTGAAAATGAGAAAGGGGGGGAGGGGAACTATATTTCGTGTCCCTTTTTGCTGAGAAATGAGGCCTTTTTATAGAAGAAGATAGCATATGGTTTGATTTGAAGAAAAATGAAATCAAGTTTGGGAGGGAAAATCATTAAGATTTGATTCCCTTTGACTGAGGTTGAGTACTCTGCAGGGGAATCCCTGGCTCAAACGGCTGTAATGATGCGTTGCATGGAAAGTGGGGAACCTTCTTCACCCATTAGGCAGCACAGCAGTCTCGAGTGCTCGGGAGTGAGCCAGGCCAATGGTTTTGGAAAATGGTTTTGAGCGCTCAGGACTGCTCCCAAGCGCTTGAGATTGATTTTGACCCTTTATTTTTCCTTTCAAAGTCCCTCAAGAAGCATTGCTTTGATTGATTCAAGGCTTGTTTTAATCCGAATTCATCATCAGGGAGCCTCAGGGCCACAAATTAAGGGAATTTAAAGAGTCCAAATTGGGGTGTCTACACCAAGCCACATCAAATCACTGCCTTTGGCCATTTGAAGGAAAGTTCCAGGCCAGGCAAAAGCAGAAAAGCTACTTATTACAAACCAAAGTTCAAGAGTTAAGGTTTAGAAGATCAAGACCTACAGAAGGTCTTTGAGGCTGCTTTTGAGGCTTTCCCAGGAGGTGTCAAAGCTAGCAAGCTGGGCTTCAAGTGTTTCACGTCGCCCACGGAGACTTGGAACTTCTTCGACCAGGAAGTTCAACTTCATCTTCTGGCTCTTGGATCCAGCTTTCAGCTCATCATGATGTTTTGGCAAGGTTTTTGGACTCTTGCCGAAGATCTTCTAGACGACCGTCAGCCTGTGCCAACTAGGTCTTAAGGTCTTGGATCTAATTGGATGTGGCCGTGATGTTTGCTTCATTGGTCTTGATGTCCTCCTTCAACTGAAGCCACTCGGTGCTGAATCTAGTGAGCTCTGTGTCAACCATCTCCAGTTCTGACAACTTGGCATTTATCTTGTTGAGCTCGTGGGTGGAAGAATCAAGAGACTTAATCATGGTGGGGAATTCCTTCTGGAAATATTGAAGAGAGGTCTCCTCTGTGCCCAAGGCCTGGGACTTTACCAGCACATCCATGGCCTTTTTGACGTTTGAGGCTCGGGCAGGGAGAACCACGGCTTTGAAGCTTTAGAGAAGAGCCATTCTGAGGGCTGTTTTAGCCTCAGTAACTTCCTCTGGGGTGAATTCAGTCTGGGATGTTGAACCAAGACCACTACCTGAGGCAGCCTTCAACATGTCTTGAGCAGATTTGAGTAGGGAGTCCAGATCTTCGTCTTCTTCTTCCTCTGCCACGTTGACAAGTCCAGGACTGACAGGAGGATCAACCATTGGAATGGGTTCAACAATTGGAGACCTAGGCTTTTCTGGAGTCTAGGAAGATGCTTCATGCTCAGGCTCTTGTTCAGGTGCCTCCAGCCCTTTCTCTTCTGCTTCTACTTCCTCTTCCAGGTAATCATCGAGATCCTTAGGATTAAGAACAAGAGGAATTAGATGATAATAAGGAGCCATAAAGGCTGGAGGACTCATGTCACAATACATCCTTACTATGGGATTATGCTCGGTGGCAGACACAGTATTTTCGGAATTGGTAGGTGCAAGGGTTTTCTTTCTCAGCCTCTTCTTTGTGGGGGCAGAATCAGCTAGCCCTCCCTTGGTTTTGGAGACAACCTATGAGAAGAGGAATCGGTGGAATTGCTAAATAAAGCAGTGGGCATAGTCAGGAAAAGTACAAACCTTCTCAGAAGGGTTAGATTCTGGTGAGCTAGTTTTTGCACCACTTCTCGTTCTGCCAGCCACGGTGGACGCTGGGGCCTACAACAAGAATTGAAGCATAAGTAGCATGCTCAAGGAGTTAGGAGATGCTAAAGGATTATACCATTGGCGCCTGCCTACGTGCAAGCATTTTTGTCCTTTTGGGTTTCTGTGCTGTAGGATCAATGGAGACATCTTCTGGAATGCTCTCTAGCCCTAAAGACAAGGAAACAATCAGTCCAAGTTTTAAAAAATTCAAATGATGCACAATAGTAAAGGTCTGAAGCTTACCTTTTCTCTTGGTACTCATGGAGGGGGAAGGACTGATTTGTTGCAAAGGTACAGTAATGCCTGGTTCAGGGACACCGGCAGGTTGAGGAAGAAGTTTGGTCAAAACCTCCAGATATGGAGTAAAGAAGTGCATTTTTGTATAATCTCCCCACCATTTATCAAATTTGGCTCCCTTATCAGTGTGTTCCACGTAGGGATGAAGGGCAAAGTTCTTCCTCAGCTCAGGGAGAAGGTTTCTACTCTTTCCAATTCTCTTGGTTGAATCACGGGTCTATCACTGAAGTCCTCATTCAAGGACTGGTATGGGGGCAAAGGAGTGAGTTGACAGATACCAAACTGCCGAGCGAATTGAGCTGCATTGTAGTACTCAACTCCACATTTATAGTTGGTTGGAATGAAGGCCATCCCATACATGAGATCTCGTGAAATCAGAAAACTGCTCCAGATCTCGAAGTGATCATCGAAATCATCCCCTGGGTCTGAAGCCCCTCTCGTTAGCCACCAAGGTACGGTGTCTCTTACAAAAGGTGTTCAATTCTTTCCCATTCCCACAAGCTCATGGTAGAAAAATTTGAAATAAACGCCACATGCGTATCTGGGGCCACGGGCGTCAATGTAGTGGAGACCATAACAAGTATTTTCTGATTTCTTGTTCATGGGTGGGGCATACTTGGGAAAATAAGACCACAACCATAGGGTTATGATCCATAGGGGACCGAGGGCAAAGATGAACTTGTTGTTTATTAATTCTTTCATACCGCGGTAAAGGTGTGCCAGGACCAAAGGGCCTAGTGCCAGTTTCTGCCCTGAAGCTAGGGCACAGGCCAAGTCAATAAAGTCTTTAGTAACTCTATTCGCGGAGACGCAGAAAATGAATTTGTTCAACCAATACAGGAGGAAGGCTACGTGTTCATCATCCTCAACAGGGCCTTTCTTAGCGTAATGGTTTATAAAAGGAGCGAAAGACAGGGGGTCCTTGTACTCGAAATAAGGGGTTTTTTGTGACAAGAAATAATTGGCCTCTATCCCATGGGGACGGAGGCCTGTCAGAAAAGCAAGATCTTGAAGGGTGGGGCTCATGAGGCCTACCTTAAAGTGGAACGAGTTCGTGGTGACGGACCAGAACTGTGAGGCGACGAGGAAGATGTGTTTATTCATGTCAATCAATGATCGACTGAGAAGTAAAGCATCCTTGATTCCGATATGCCTCCACAAATCTCCTTTGGCTTCCATCACTCTATCAAGCCACTCAACGTATTTGGTGTCAGGCCTGTGCCAAAGCCTGTTGGGTATGTCTATAGCAAATCGGTTCCCGTCGAGACTTGGAGATTAAAAGGGAAGGGCCTCCTCCGCCAATGGGTACATAGGGGCTAGTTGAGATGGAAACCCCAACTGAAAGGCAGGGCCGAGCCCAACCCTGTCAGCATTGGCAATCACCAGGACGTCGTCGGTAATCGCGATGTGCTCCATGATCTTACGAATCTGCACCGCGCGGCTATTAGGGTTTGGAGGGGGAGCGTTGGCCTTGTGTGTAGCCATCTTTGTTGCAGACCAGAGGCTCAGGAGAGAAAAATGGCAGGTTAGGGTTTTTCTGGTTCGAGTTCGTGCAAGAAGGAAAGAAGCAGAGAGGATGTAGAGGGAGAATGAAAGTTCAAGAATGGGGTTTTGTGGATGACGGTACAATTGATGCCGTGATTTTTTCCTTTTCTCTCTCTATCTCTTTGATCAAGATTAAAGAAGTAGCCCAAGAGTTGGACTCTTGATTGACCCAAAGGAGGCATGACGGCTTGAAAGGCTGCATGGTAGCCAATGCATGGCCTGGGGTGCTGACATGTGTCCCCTAGGCCTGAAGAGGTGATAATTGTTGCTGCTAATAGGACTCTTCGGTGGGGTTCCTATCTTGGAAGTTGTTGAGATTTGGTTCAATTCAAAGTGGGGGAGTCCAAACCCAATTAAAAGATATACTTTTGAACTTGAAAAGTTGTTAGGCCTAATAATGGCCTGATTATCTTTTTGAGTTTAATTTTGAAAAGAATTCTTAGGCTAAGTGAGCCTAATTATCTTTCTATTTTTTTTTTCAAACCTGGTGATAAGGACTTGTTTGGCTCGCCAAAAACTGTACTCTGTCCTAATTTACAAGCCTAGATCTTGAATAAGATCTAGGCATGGGGGGGGGGGCATTGTTTACACCCGTTTTTGGCACCCAGTCCTGGGCAAACGTTGGAAGGCCATTTAATTATCTTTTAATTAAATTGGGCCAAAAAGTAGAATGTATTGAACCTAAATTAGTAGGCCTAGACAGTCTTGATTGGGCCCATTCAATTTTAACCCATTTCGGTTTGAAGATTAGGATCATGGGCCATGGGCCATGTTTTACAAAAATCAAAACTAGGGGGAATAAGGCCTTGTACATAATTTAATCAATGGCCCATGATCTAATTTGCATCTGGTGAGGTCACGTGAAAAGGAAAAAGCAAGTTGATTTGCCACATGGCCCATGAGTTACTGTAGACACCCCAATTTGGCCTAACGATTATTTCAAGTCCCACCTTGGGACCATCCCGATGATGAAATGGATACAGTGATTGCTGATTACTTTTTTGAGAACCTTAGGACTTTTGGTAAGAACTTTGAGCCACTTAGAGGACCCAATCAAAGCCATACAGCCTTTCAGACAGAAAATACAGAAGCCTAGGAGAATCCATTTGTCGGCCGTAACATCGATCTCACGGCCTTAACATCATTTCCTCACCCGAGCAACCTGTTGCTAGCAAAATCTCCCTGAAAGATCAATCCCTCGGCCGCAAGATCTATCCTTCGGCCGAGACATCCATTCCTCGGCCGTGTAATCTATTACTCGGCCGCCAGATCGTCCTTTTTCCAAACTCTGGAACGTTCTGTCGATTGTTTGATCCAACTACACTACCTCTCCGATGCGTTCGGGCCACGTTCAAAGATTACGACGTAGAGTTTGAATTGCATTGCAATTGCAATTGCAATCGTGCCATTTGACTGGCTGGAGTGAGTCACCAATTGCCTATATAAAGGGCCTTTGGACTCCGAAAATAGGACCACGAAATTAATAAGAGAATACACCCTCTCAAGCTCCGATACTCTGTCAAAAACTCTCTCTCAAACCCACTCTTCAAAAGCCCTAACCTCCCGAAGGCAGCCGTCAATCCGACAATCAAACCCCGAAGTTCAAACCCTAACCCTAGGGTTTTACGAGGAGTAATTAGTCAATCACACCCAATCCAAAGCAATCAAGCAACTGAGGGATCAAGGTGGTGAGGCCCAACGGCCTTTGGTTTGTTTTACTTATCGCATTTATGACTAACCATAACGTTTTGATCATCTGTTAATCTTTCTGTCTGGTGTGAGGAAGAACATCGACCGGGGTTTCGATCCCTCGGCCGATAAATCAAACCAGGAGGATCCCTCGGCCGTGACATCCATTCACCGGCCGCGGGATCCATTTCCCTGGGACAGCTTTGTTTTGTTCTGCTTTCCTGACGCATGCTTTATTTATCGCATTGGCCTACCCTTTTCTGCTTAAAGGTTAAAAACAAACTACGTGTTAGAATTAAACAAAGCATGTACATGTCTTATGTTGAACGATTATGGGCCAGTCTCACGACTGGGCAAAGAGGGGTGCCTAACACCTTCCCCTTATTGTACTTTTGGCTCCCGTGTCCAGAATCTCTATCTACTTTCCCAGTTTTAATAAACTGGGTGGCGACTCTGTTTGATGATAACCGCTATCATGTGGCGATGTTCCTAGCCATGGGAATGTCCATGATTTTGGTTTACGAAGCAAGCAACCAATCGAGCAAACAAACGTGATCAATCTGTATGGCGATGCCCCGTTTGGGAGGTGTCTACAGTTTTTGGCGACTCCGCTGGGGATTTGAGAGCCATAACCAAAAAGTTCAACGTAAGACTAATACATGCCTTGTCTAATTCATCTATCATATGCATCGAGCGGGCAACCCGTTGAGTTCGCCTGATATCCCGGCATGACATGGGCTATGTTGGGGGTTCCAGCAAACTCCACAGTCACTCGTACCTAGTGGTATATCAAAAAGGGAATCACCCAATCACCGCCTATGATGGGCTGGTGAGAGGATTGGTGCCCTTTGACAATGGAGCACCCTGAGACTACCAAAACCTTGCATGCTTTAGAAAGCCATAGAACTTATCAAACTAAGACAGGAACCTACAGGCTAGGAACCTACTTGCATTTTACTTCCAAGTTCTTTCTCACACCTTGTACCATCTGTTGTTGTAATTAACTCTTTCTGTGCAGAAGGGTTGGGATTTTTCAGCCCAAATCCTAACCCTGTACGAGCCAAGTACTGATCCTCAGGTATTCTACTTTCTCAAGCAGGCACAATAGGTAAATCAAAAAAGCAACCACAGCCAACTTTGTACTCTTATAACACCCGAAGCTACGCCAAACAGAGGTATCTGCAACCCTCCCGTCTATCGTCCTCATCTGCCAAAACACCTTCACCACAAAGATCCCAACTGCTTCCAGAAACTTCCCGGTCATCCCCTCAACGGACCCCGTCATTTACTAAATCCCAAGCTTCGTCAAGCAACCCTTCTACCTTCATGGCAGACAACGACGCCACTATTGCCAACCTACAAGCTCAAATCACTGCGCTGCTAGCAGAAAAGGCAGCTAGAGATGCTGAGGATGAGGAAAGATCAATGGAAGACGAGAATCCCCATAAAGTGATATTGGCAGAAAGTCCCGAGTTAACCAAGCAAGTTAAGGAAATCAAACAAGCCTTGGCTCAATCATAAGGGGACCAAATTCTGGATTTCGAGGGACTTGGCCTCTTCCCAGAATCCAAGCTGCCTAAAAATTTCAAAATGCCCAACATCGAGAAATTCAATGGAGCTGGCAACCCTACCAGTCATGTTCGCCACGTTATCAACACCCTGAAGCCAATGGGCTTGAATGATGAGCTCATCGCCCAGTTGTTCCAACGAACTCTTACTGGAAGCGCTCTCGACTGGTTCCTCACTTTGGAGTTTGTGCACTATCAAACTTGGCCAGAAATTGCCAACGCTTTCGTCAAACAGTATGCATACAATGTCCAAATTGAGCTAACAACTCGAGACTTGGAAATGACCAAACAAGATTTCAATGAGGACTTTGCTACCTTTGTGGCAAGATGGAGGGAAAAGGCTGCCAAGATGAAGAACCGCCCCTCCGAGGAAGACCAAGTGAGGATAGTTGTCAAAAATTTGCAACCCAAATATCTCAGGCACATCTACACACAGGCTATCACCGATTTCAAGCGTTTGCATGCAACTGGGTTGCAAATCGAAGATGGAATCAAACTAGGACTCATTGGGAAAGAAGAGGCCACTCCTCCGCCTAAGAAAACCTTCTCTAGCCGTACATCTCACGCCTCCGTGAATGCCCTTGGCACATCCTTGCCTCAAGACCCTTTCCAAGCTAGCCCATCCCGAAGCTCAAATCGACCCCGCCGCAACTTTGATCCTCTTTACATGACCTTGTCCCAAGCCTTGACCATTCTCAGCCGTCAAGGGCATCTCAAACCTTTAAACAAATCGCTTCCTCAGCCACCCTACGGTCCAAACCACAATCCAAACAAACAATGTGCCTACCACCAACATCCTGGGCACGAAACAGACAATTGCATGTGTCTTCGTCACGACATTCAAGACCTTATTGATAGTCGAACCATAAAACCTCCAAAACCTGATGGGCAAGCCAACCCTCTCCCTACCCATAATGCTGAACCACCACCTCGAAGTATCAGTCTCATAAATCTATCTCACAACCCTACATACAATCCCAGCCAATACATTGTCCAAAACAACCAAACCAAACCAATCTTAACCTTCCCCGAGGAGGACGAGTGTTTTATGGTGGAGGAGGAGGAGGATAATAACTCTGATCAGTCAGAAGTGATCGATGTTGACATGTCCGACATAAGTAGCAAAGATCAGGCAGAAGAAGAAAAGCTAAGGAAATGGAAAGAACATTCCTGGGCAAAACACAATTTGGAAGATCCAGACATTCCATTTGTAGAAGATGACGAATGGCTTCGTATCTGGTTTGAGAATAGGAAGAAGGAAAAAGAAAGGGTCATCATGATGAGAAGGCACGCTCGCTTTGAGCCTGCCCAAATAGTGGTACGCATCAACCGTCCCAAAATTCCAACACCGCCCATTGTTTGGGAGACAATCAATCTCATAGAGAAGGTAAAGGAGTTTCAAATGCAACCATGGGTCAACCCTTACGACGAGTGCGACTATAGTCAATGTATAGAGGAAAGAGAAGATCTAGATTTCATATGCACAGAACCCTATAAGACAGGGGAAAGCGACTTTGATGAAATGGAAGAAGAGTGCGATGATCCACTCGACGGAACCTCCTTAGCATCACTATTCAATCAGGAGGAAATAGCTGATGACCACACAATCAATGAGGAAGGAGAAAGGGAGATTCAAACTGACACTTCCATCTGGGGATTACTCATGGCTCAGGGAGGTAGCCATCGTACGAGCTTCAAAGATGAACCCAGTTTAAAGGCTCTGTTTGGCAAAGAAGAGGGTGGAAAAGAGTATAAAGTTGCAAAAGGCAAGGGAAATGACCCCGACATGCTGCAGTAGCTGAGAAGTCACAACATGGCAAAAAAAGGTTAAAACATTGTTTTTTTGCTTTCTAAATCAAACTAGAACGAGTTTTGGGCCCCTGTTTGGGCATTTTATTTCCGCTAAGAGAATTCCTTTTTCATCTTCCTGATTATGCTTATCTAAATCTAAATTCCTAAATTGCAATTGCCATGCGCTATACTCTCATTGCCAAAACAAGGGAAAAAAAATGCTCGTTGGGCAATCTATACACCCAAGCAAAAGTAAGAGCAGAGCCTGCTAGGACAAGAAAATGCAAAAAAACGCAGCCTAGGCAAAAGACAAGGCACTCAAAAAAGCTCGCTAGGGACTCAACCTCTTTCAGGTAACCTAGGCAAAACTTAGAGCATGAGAGAAGAAAAAACCAAGAGTAGAAACCCAACCCCCAAAGGTGGTGATCTTGGAACTACGTAAAAGGCCTGATTCCCTGATTGGGATATGTAGGCAATCTCGCATCGAGATACGGCCCAAACATTTGGAGAGAGGAAAATATCAAAGGATTTTTGTTCAATGATAGGCATAGCTAACCCTGCGTATTGAGCTCACAAAAGATGAGTATGCTTTTCTCAAGGAATTGACAATAGCAATAGACACAAGAATTGTTGTTCATCCCTTTTAACCTAGAGGTCATGGACACAATAAATAGGATACCTCGAAAGCTCTCGAATTTGACAATCAGACTATAGAGCATGACAAAAGCAAAAGACAGAAAATCAAAGACCAAGCATAGGAAGGAATGTGAAACAGGATGCCACTTGGCTAAAGCAAAACCTAGCTTCCTTGGGAAAATAGACGTAACGGCCGAGTAATCGATTCTTCGGCCAAGTGTTTTCATAAATTACTATCTATCAGTAAATACGTGTTTTAAAGCCATGTTCTGATTTTCACATGCATATCTCAAAGCATCTGGAGGCACAAAAAGCATTTCTCGTTTCATAGACAAAAACTTGTTTACAAAACCATTGTTGTGGTTGCTTTCACTATACAAATATAGTTTCTGCCTATCTCCCACTAATTATGAACAGCAAAAAGAAAAGCCCTAAAAGCTAGGCGATCTCTGAGAAGAAGGCAAGGGCTGCTCACTAGTCCCCACATTCCCCCCACCAGCAGCCGGTACTCCCTCAGTCTCAAGCTGCAGCCAAAGAGGAATACAAACATTCAGGTTCAAGAGATGATACCAAGTAGATGAAATTCTTGAAGAGAGTCGTACCTCGAGGATCCTACGGCGCTGTCTCCGAACCAAAACTTTTGCACTCTGATAGGCGTGAAGCCATTCCTGCACTATCTCAGCAGGTACCTGTGGAACAATCAAACATTACAAACATCTAAGCAAGGGATACAATGTGAAGCAATGAAAGCTAGAATGGAAAGCTAAAGATACCTGTGAAGCCCCGGCTGGCAAGGTGTAAAGCTGGGTCGTGTAAGGAGTCAGCACCAGACGCTCCTCCTCCCCATCATCTGAGTGGAAGGAGACAAACGAAGGAGCCCGTGGCCAAGCAGGAGCAATAGGAGGAGCCGCAATAGGGGAGGCCAAGAAAAGACGGCAGTACTCCGTATAATCACCTGCCTGGAGGAGTAAACCTGCCCAATCTCTGATCCGAGCATTCTTCAGATCTTCCTTTGACATCAAGGAAGTAGACCTCATAGACACTGGAGGAGGAGGAGGAACAAGCTGAAGAGCCTCAACACGTGATCGCCACTGACTAGCCACTCGATCGCCTAAGTACCAAGCTCGGCAAAATGGACCCTCGAGCAAGCAACGGGTCCGGTCCAGGACTCTACAACGTGCAAGAGGGGCATCCTCTGGTACACCACCCCAAGGGTCAAACCGTACCTACAAAGCAAGGACAAATCAGCCCCAACACAAGAACATGGAAGTCTAAAGGACAAGAAGTACAAAGAAAAAGGTACCTGGTCGACCGTCAGTCGGTCCAAAACTCGCCGCCACTCGGGAAGGCTCAAAACTAGTGACCGTGGCCTCCGTTGCCCCACCAACCATCGCTCGTAACGAGGTATACAGTTCGCATCTCCATGCCTAGTCTCAGGGGGAAATTGGAGAAGATGCTCGAAAGCCCAGAGCTGAAATATGGATTAGCAAAACAAGTTCAGAACTAGAAAAAGCCAAAGTAAGAACAAAAATACAAGGGAATGATACGCACCTCAAGCACTCGAAAGTGACCACCAAGAATGGGACTCTTGTCCCGCGAATAAGCCCCAAGATTACCATACAAGGTGGCCAAAGCAGATGAGCCCCAGTCAAACTCCCGAATAGCTCCCAAGTGCTGCAGAAGAGCCAAAAACTGCGTGTGTACCGAACCATCCTTGTTGGCAAATAACGTTTCCCCAAGGAGGTAAAGAAGAAAGGCCCGCGTCAATTGCTCAATACTCACCTGGGTCAAGATGTCAGCCACTATGAAAGACTTGCTTAGCCAAGCAAGATCGATATGACCTCGGGAACGAACAAGGGGCACCTTGCCCAGAAACCACCTCAAAGCACCCTCTCGCTCCCAAAGCCGGGGGTCAACTCGAAGAGCAACTCCGCCTACCCGCAGGCCAGTCAGCAAAGAGAAGTCACCCGGAGTGATAGTCATCTCGCCAGCAGAAGGAAAGTGGAAGGTATTGGTGGTATCCCACCACCTCTCAACTAGCGACGTCATCAACGACCAGTCCATCTTCGGAACATTGAGGCCCAGAGCGAACGCCTCGAAGCCTGCAGCACGTACTAGTTCCCGAGCCTGCTCTGGCAGTGTCAAAAACCACCTGTGTACCTCCCTGCCTCCACCGCGAGCCTTAAGCCTCCTATTTCTCTGTCAGAGACCAAAAAGGGAGTTAATTTCATGATTGCATAAACAAATAAAAAAGGCTAGGGGCCTCCAATTAACATTCAAAAGCATGCATTGCCTAAACCGAGGGCACGGTTATTTTCTTTAAATAAAAACAAACTCAACCCAAACACAGGTTCTTCTCATTCACGCTCCTAGCTAAAAGGGATTTTCATCCCGCAAACAAAAAAATTCGTTCTTAAAACATACAAAGATTTTCAAATTCCGAACTAAAGTAAACTTTTTACTTTTCAGGAAAGCTTACCGGTACATTGACAATGCTCAGGTGCAACTCAGGTTCCCGGCGAACCACCTCGGCCTCTGGGCCACCCACAGGAGGGCGGTACTGCAAGAAACCGCCAAAACCCAACCTACGCGAAGGAAGAATGTAGGTAGCAGCATCAAACAAATCAGGCTCCTCAATCGCCTCCTCATCAGAAGACGGATACTCGCACCTACATGGAGGATGCGAGGATGAACCCGCAACATCTGAAGATGGCATGGCCATCACGTCTGAACCAAGAAGGGAAGAAAACCAACAATTTCAAACAACCAAAGCTGGCAGCAACGGCGACGGCAACGGCAACGGTGGCCGGAGATGATGGCAGGCGGCGGCGAGGGAGGAGAAGGACGGCGGCGAATGGGAATGGACGTCGGAGGAGAAGAACGAAGGAGAAAAGTAGAGAAAAGATTAAAGGGGCCGTGAGATCGATTAAACCAAACTTAAATCGATTTTCTGACCTTTGGCTTTCTCACGGCCGAGACATCGATTCCTCGGCTGAGACATCAATCCTTCGGCCGAGAGATCGATCTCCTGGCCCCCCCGATCTATTTCCCTCAGCAACATCAGATTTTGCTCAGTGCACTAACTCAAGCCATTATGGAATTCTGGGTCCATGACCAGCAGAAGCAAAATCAAGTCAGCCATGGGGGCACCCTCGAGCCAATACAACGTGATCAAAACTAGCCTTGGGGGCATATCCAAGCATAAGGAAGTTCTCTCTCCACAAATTGCTGGCAGAAGCAAAGCAAGACACTCAGCAGCCCTGAGCTCATTACCACAAGTAGCCTTACGCTCGCTATCAGCAGCTCTACGCTTGCCACCCCAGCAACCATACAATCATCAACTCACATAGCGGCTCCATGCCTATACTCACTATCACTCAGCGGCTCTGCGCCCATCATCCAGCGGCTCGAAGCCCATTACCGTATTCACCTACTCGCCAATCACCCTTAGCGGCTCTAAGCCCACTAATCTCAACTGGCTTAAAGCCGTAACAACCATCTCAGCGGCTCAACGCCCATCATCATAGCGGCTCTACGCCCATATTCACTCACTCAGCGGCTCCAAGCCCTCGACTCAGCGGCTCTACGCCCTCACCTGTCAACTCAGTGGCTCCAAGCCCACTATCTCAACTGGCTCAAAGCCGTAACAACCATCTCAGCGGCTCAACGCCCATTATCATAGCGGCTCTACGCCCGTATTCACTCACTCAGCGGCTCCAAGCCCTTGACTTAGCAGCTCTACGCTCGCTATCACAGCAACAGGCTCTATGCCCACTATCTCAACTGGCTCAAAGCCATAAACAAGCAAATCTCAACAGGCTCTACGCCGCCCCAACAATCAAGCCATCTATTCTCAGGCTCTACGCCTGAATGCTCAAAATCTAACATTTTGAATGCTCAAAGCTCTTCGAATGCCCAACCACTGTGTACTGGATGCTCAAGTTATACACTTGAATGCTCAAGCTCTACGCTTGGATGCCCAACCACTGCGTACTGGACGCTCAAAGCCTATACTTTGAATGCTCGGATTCTGCCGTCCGAATGCTCGAGCTCTACGCTCTGAATGCTCAAGTCCGGAACTTGATAGAAGCTCTAAGCTTAAAACAAACACACACGCACGGGCCCGTGCACATATTGCATCAAATGCATCACCATTATCACATCGAGTCTGCACAATCATATCTGTTCACATCTAACGACCATCATCACACATATACATTCTGCATGTCTCTCATGAAACAGGTCAACCCTGCGATCAACCGGCTCTATGCCTCGATTTTATTGATCGGTCCAGCGCCTCGATCCTTTGGCTCTACGCCAACACTTATGATGAGAAAGCTCCGTGCACAGACCATCAAAATGCAAC
This sequence comes from Rhododendron griersonianum, assembly GCA_018127125.1. Taxonomy (NCBI): domain Eukaryota; kingdom Viridiplantae; phylum Streptophyta; class Magnoliopsida; order Ericales; family Ericaceae; genus Rhododendron; species Rhododendron griersonianum. The sequence goes on along the minus strand of CM030792.1, from coordinate 27,036,177 downwards.
CAGCTCTACGCTTCGGTTCAAACACGTCAAGCTCTGAAGCTCAGACACCCCAGGCTCTCGCCTTATGATCAAATACCTGCTCCGCGCTTCGGTCTTATCAAGCTCAAAGCTCCGACACCTCAGGCTCTCGCCTTGTGTTCAATACCAGCTCCGCACTTCAGTTCCATCCAGCTCTAAGCTCACCTCAGGCCCTCGCCTCAAGATTGCAATAGGCTCCACGCCTCGATCCAATCTCCTCTCGCCTCATAACTACAGCAGGCTCCACGTCTTAGCTCTATCACCTTAGGCCCTCGCCTTGTGACTACAGTCGGCTCCGTGCCTCGGTTCCATCACGTCAGAAACGATCATTCTCCAGGCTCTCGCCTCATGACTACAACCGGCTCCGTGCCTCGGTTCCTTCATCTCCAAAGCTCCATGCTTCAGTTATTGGCCCTGTGCCCCTCATATATCAAAACAAATGGCGTCCGATTCATCCCCAGCAGATGGTTTGGATTCCACCCCATTACATCAATTCCTTCGAGCTCATTCGCAAGGATAGGCTACTTTACCGAGCCCCTCTCAGTCAAAGTAAGGATGATCAAGAAAAGCAAACGCACCTGCCGTGTACTGATCTACCCCAAAATACTAAGGAAGCTCTCCGCAAAAATTCCCCCGGCAGCCCCGCGCTCCTTCAACTACTCTTCGCCAAAACCCTGGCTCAGTCTAGGTACGTTGCACTACGGCTTTTTAAGCCCTAAGGTACGTCTTCTGTCTCTAACCCTCCAAACTTTTATTTTTCTTTTTTGTCCGAACTACGGTTGGTCTGAATTTCATTTATGGAATACGTAGGCAGCCTCCCGGCCCGACCATAACAAAACCTTTTTCAAAAACCCCTTGGAATAGTGGTTGGACCAAATTGAGTTGCTTTTTACAGCTTTGACTCTTACTCAAACATGTATCGGGATCCGTCTGTGTTCAGTCAAAGAGAGGCATCTGTAGACACCCCAATTTGGCCAAACGATTATTTCAAGTCCCACCTTGGGACCATCCCGATGATGAAACGGATACAGTGATTGCTGATTGCTTTCTTGAGAACCTTAGGACTTTCGGTAAGAACTTTGAGCCACTTAGAGGACCCAATCAGAGCCATACAGCCTTTCAGACAGAAAATACAGAAGCCTAGGAGAATCCATCTGTCGGCCGTAACATCGATCTCATGGCCTTAACATCATTTCCTCACCCGAGCAACCTGTCCATGGCAGCCAAGAAAACAAAACAACGGTCGGGACCACGGGGACAAATGGACGACGGTAACCGGAGAGAGAACGACGGTAACTGGAACGTTCTGTCGATTGTTTGATCCAACTACACTACCTCTCCGATGCGTTCGGGCCACGTTCAGAGATTACAACATAGAGTTTGAATTGCATTGCAATTGCAATCGTGCCATTTGATTGGCTGAAATGAGTCACCAATTGCCTATATAAAGGGCCTTTGGACTCCGAAAATAGGACCACGCCACGAAATTAATAAGAGAATACACCCTCTCAAGCTCCGATACTCTGTCAAAAACTCTCTCTCAAACCCACGCTTCAAAAGCCCTAACCTCCCGAAGGCAGCCGTCAATCCGACAATCAAACCCCGAAGTTCAAACCCTAACCCTAGGGTTTTACGAGGTGTAATCAGTCAATCACACCCAATCCAAAGCAATCAAGCAACTGAGGGATCAAGGTGGTAAGGCCCAACGGCCTTTGGTTTGTTTTACTTATCACATTTATGACTAACCATAACGTTTTGATCATCTGTTAATCTTTCTGTCTGGTGTGAGGAAGAACATCGACCGGAGTTTCGATCCCTCGGCCGATAAATCAAACCAGGAGGATCCCTCGGCCGTGACATCCATTTACCGGCCGCGGGATCCATTTCCCTGGGACAGCTTTGTTTTGTTCTGCTTTCCTGACGCATGCTTTATTTATCGCATTGGCTCACCCTTTTCTGCTTAAAGGTTAAAAACAAACTACGTGTTAGAATTAAACAAAGCATGTACATGTCTTATGTTGAACGATTATGGGCCAGTCTCACGACTGGGCAAAGAGGGGTGCCTAACACCTTCCCCTTATTGTACTTTTGGCTCCCGTGTCCAGAATCTCTATCTACTTTCCCAGTTTTAATAAACTGGGTGGCGACTCTGTTTGATGATAACCGCTATCATGTGGCGATGTTCCTAGCCATGGGAATGTCCATGATTTTGGTTTACGAAGCAAGCAACCAATCGAGCAAACAAACGTGATCAATCTGTATGGCGATGCCCCGTTTGGGAGGTGTCTACAGTTACCAAGTGCCACAAGAATAGGAAATGGAGGAAACCCATTATCCCATCAACTGCCCATGATCTCGAAAAGGAAAAATAGGAGAGGCCCACTAGCCTTTCTCAAATTCTGGTAACTACCCACTCTCGCACGATGGTGCAAACATGGGACACTTGGCACGACAAGAAGCAAGGCAGGGAAATACAGATGCAAAACCGTGGATGCTGTGGCCTATAAATACTAGAATCAAAGAAGAAAAAAGGGTTCACACACCAATCAAGCTCAACGCTTAAAATCAAAGCCTTCCCAGTGAAGCAACTATCTCACTTTTCTCACCTTCACTCAATTACTTCATCAAGTAATTTGGGTTTTCTATCTCTCTTGTACCCCAACTTTATTATTACGACATAATAAAGTTATTCCTATCTCTCTTGTACCCCCTACTTTATTATTACGACATAATAAAGTTATTCTACGTTGTTACTTCTTTTCCTACACGGTTAGGAAATTATTAAGTCCTCGCTCGAAGAGGCAAAACCACTAACCAACACTGCAATCCAGCCCTTAGGTTGCAGCACTCTCGCCCTCACAGATTCGAAGTCAGAAAAGGGACGCCCAGTCCTTCACGTTGGACGCGACAAGTCCTGGCACGCCCGCTCAGTCCTTTGAGCCACTTTGCGCCCGAACACATGTATAAGTACGAGAATACTTAAAACGTTGTAAAAGTATGAGAAACTTATGACAAGTATGAAAAACTTGCTTGTTTTCCAAGTATGAAACACTTGGGTAAAAACATAACGAGGTATGTCTAGCACATTTGACTAAGTATGAAACACTTAGTAATTATATGCATCTAGAAACAAACAGGTGTATACGAGCATACACGATTCTCCTAGGTAAGCCTGGTAAGTATGATTCTAACCCTACATCAGGTTAAGTGAACGGTAATATGGCATCCAAGGTTGACGGTACGAGATACTTAAAGTTTTAACTAAAACATGATTTGAAAGGCCACGAAGGGCCGAGCAAAATACAAACATGATTTGAAAGGCCACAAATACCTATATCATCAAAGTATTACCAAAATAATTGAAAGTACTGATGCCACGCAGGGCTGAAATACTACGGTCACGCAGGACCTACAAATTGTTTTAAGTGTTTGAGGGGCAAGAGAAGTACTTACTTATCAGTCCAGGTTCTGGACCTCTGGGGGAGTTTCACTTGGAACCTCTATATTCACTTCGGTACTGGACCCACCACCACCAGCATTCTCCTCTAGGTTAATGGGTTCGTTGATTCCCTCACGAGCAGGTGAACGATCAGCTGTGGCCTCGAGAGATTCAGTGGGCGTGTTCTCACCAGCGTCAACAAACTCGTCAATCTGCTGCTCAATATCATCAGCTTGATGTTCCACAGGCTCGTGGGATGCAGGGGTATGACTGCTTGGGAGATCATTCTCGACCCATAAGGGAGAGTCATCGGCAATTCCAACCTTTGTTAAACATGCTTCCCAGCATGCGGCCCAAATTTGATTCTGGATGGCGGGCATCTATTCGACATAACTGGCCGTGGCTGCGTCAAAGCCCTTTTGATATCCGTCGTCATAAGCAGCTTTCTTGGCATTGTCCATCTCGGACAGAGCCTGGCTAAGGTTGTCCTCAGCGGTCTCCAGCCTTACCTTCATCGTATCCACGTCTAACTTGGCCTTGTCTCTCTCTCTCTCCAACCTGGTGATTCTTTGCAGCTGCCTATTTTACATCCTACGTCCTATTTTACAACCTACGTCCCGAAGGATTACAATTATTCCTTAGATAATCCTAATAGGCATAGTCTATTCTTGGGTCTTGTCTTCCTCGAGGGTTTCCTTATTGGCTTCCTCTTTGTCTCCAATTTCTTCCTCATCTTCTTTAGTAGTTTCCTCATTGACTTCTCCCTCTTGATCACTAACCTCAAGGTCTCCCATCGGGGGTAAGGTACCAAAGATCCCATAGTAGGCACACAGGATTGGGAATAGCATAGGGAACCAAGGGTCGGTTTCTACAGGGATAGGGGTATTTTGTTGCACTCTTATGAAATCTTGCTTTTCTGCGAGTACAACGGTAATGAAGTCAGGGCTTTCTGCTAGTTGAAAGGCCAGGATTTCTATGGTGGTCTTGAGTTGGCGAACTCCTGCCAATAGGTCGGCTAGGCGGCCCAGGTGATTCATCTACAAGGAAGGGTTAAACCTCAATTAGTAAAAAGAGAGTTGATAGGTTTAACTATAGTTTTAAGGCAAGGCTTTACTCGAACTAGAAAATTTTCAAGTTTTTAAGTTCCACATTTGATTCTTGATTTAAGTCATCATCCAGTTGTTCGGGAATTCCCAGCTCGGTGGTATTGCCAATTTCCACACCTTGCTTCAATCCGGAGATTGTTTCGACAGAATTCCACCCAATTTGGGATGGTAAACTTAAACTCAATTCACGTTTGTGCAACGGTCAATCTATCTCGTGGTTCTACCCATTCTACCCATGGCCGAGGTTTTGAACCTAAGGCTCTGATACCAAGTTGTAACGCCCCCATTTTTGGGTTCGTTAATTAGACATTTTATTGAATAAAATACTAAGAGTCAAGCTCATTATTTCAACATAAGTCTTACTAGAGTACTTTTTATTACACAAGGAGGGGAATTCTAGGGTATTCTATCACTCCGCTTCTTCCTCCATCCTAGCAAGCTCTTCGGCTCCAAAGGCCTCCAATGTATACTGTTCACCTTGCTCATCAATTAACTCTGACACATTATACCAGCGTCGCCCCCAGTATAATATGTCAGGGTCACCAAAAAGGTAACACCGTGAGCTACAAGCTCAATAGAATAAACTATACCCACTAACTCTTAACTTAAAGCAAGGAAGCATATAACCAATTACACATGCTCATTCAACAACATAGTTAAACAATGACATATCCACATTCGATATCTTATTAGCGTTGGTGTCATGCCTTTTCTCGAGTTTCTCCTACGCGACTCGTCATAGATCGTGTCAACCTTTTTACCTTTAACAAAACCATAATTTCCAAAGTTTCTTCCACAAATTGCTACTAATGAGGCTACCACGTCCAGCTCCATTAGCAACACACACGATGGCTACCAAGTCCGGCCATATCATGGTTTTACAAAACACATTCTTTCAAATCTTGCATTGGCTACCAAGTCCGGCCAAGCCATATTTCCACATGAGACTACCACGTCCGGCCCCATTGGAAATCTACGCAATGAGCTACCAAGTCCGGCCACATTACGGTTTTCAAATACTTACACAATGACTACCAAGTCCGGTCATTATGTACTTTTAAAATATTTTCCGCATGTTAATCCCATCCTTTATTTAACCACACCCTAGGTGTCATGTTTCTACTTTCTCGGTTTTCGTGTCTCGTTGCATGCAATGACTCCGCGGTAATTCATTTCACAATTTAAGTAATCTCGAAACTAAACTAACAAGATCATTCAACTCTATATTAGATAGCATGCTCATTTTGTCACATCATCATACTCATATTTAATCACACAAGGTTAAGCATAGTGCCACATGGACGGACACCTTTGGAGTGATAAATCACTTATGCTTTATCAACAACAAGTAGTCAAGTAATCACATAATCATGCTTACATTCATTCTAAGATTAAAACAGCTTAATCCTAAATCATGCTTTCTTAAGTTCAAAACAGCATATGTTTATTGAGTGTTCTAACGTTAAGCTATTCATGCCATGGTTAATCAAGATAACAACTTCTAAACATTTCTAATCATGCTTAGAGAAAGTAGCTCGTATAATCTACGTATGCTCGAGATTTCAAAGGTTTAGAATAATTCGCTATCATTTCGAAATACGCATGCAATACGCTATACTTAGATCTTTGAAAGTATAGTAAAATTATACTAAATCTAAAGAGTATTCTACATATACGTAGAGAAAAGTAGATATAGGATATCTACCGTTCTTCTTGGCGGTAGTCGGCTACGGATTAGGAAAATAGTACGTCGGACGGAGTAATGGCTTAGGAATGGCTTCGCTAGCTTCGAAAGAGAAAGGTTTCTCTCAAAACTTGATCTTGACTAAAGCTACTACAACTTTTGGATCGGTAGGGTGGTGGAGTGGCGGCTTAGTGGCGGCACTAGAAGAGTTTCTTGAAGAACTAGGGAAGAACTTCAAGAACAACTAAGAACTAAGCAAGAACAACAAGAACATCAAGAACACTAGACTTTCTAGAGAGAAGTTGGAGCAATGCTTGAAGGTGTGAGTTCAAAGGCTTGAAATGGCTTGCTATTTATAGGCCAAGTTGGTCTATTATCCAAGAGGCAATATTTCCCCTAACATTTGTTATCCAATGGATCATAGATTGACTAGATTTGATTGTCCTTAGATTGGATGAGGTGTTGAACTAAAAGACATGACTAGGCTTGGTTGTACACTTGCACACATCACACAAATCTCTCTCTCTCTCTCCCTCTCTCCCGGCCTCTCTCTCTCCCATCTCTCTCGGCTCTCTCTCTCTCTCTCCCCCTTTGGTCCAAAGAAGGTACAAAGGTTGAAAGACCAATGGATTTTCCTTGTTCTTTCTTCTAACCTAGGACAAGGTTTAATCTATTCAAATGGGGTTTGTGTCTAGTCTAGAATAAGAAAATAAGATATGGTAGTCCTTTAGGGTTGAAAGAATAAGAAACCCTAGATATGGTGGTACAAGGTGATGCAATAAGATGATGTAGGGAGATATGGAAGTACACTAGTCACACACCTCACTCTCTCTCTCTCCCTCTCTCAACCGGCCACTCTCTCTCTCTCTCCCTCTCTCTCTCTCTCAGCCACACACACTCTCTCTCTCTCTCTCTCTCTCTCTCTCTCTTTTGGACACCTAATGGAGAAAGGACAAGGGTTGAAAGAGTAAGAGTAAACTAATAGTTTGTAAGAAGATTTTTGTAAGAAAATCTAGTACTTGATTATATCTTAGGTCATCCTATCCTTCATCTTTCAAGGTACAAGTACTTATATATATAGAATTAGGGTTTTGGTAGAAGAAGATCAAGAAGGTACAACACTATCTCTCTCTCTCTCTCTCTCTCCCCCATCTCTCTCTCTCTCGGCCTCTCTCTCCTCTCTCTCTCCGAATTCTCTCTCTCTCTCCTAGGTTAATATATATACATATAATAGAAAGACTAAAATAAGGACAATGTACTATATGATCTTATCTTGGACTTCTAAGTCAAAACTTCCTATTAAACTATGTCAAAATGCCACCTATGTACTTACATACTATATACTAATATATAGTATCCTAGGATGACATAAACATATCATATACTTTAATTAAATAAGTACATATCATATCTAGGAAAGAATTAACTAATTTAACCTAGTACTATAGCTTGATATGGTTTTATGGACTAATGGATTATAATTCCCCTAACATTTATTAACCAATGGTTAAAGGATGAAAGTACTAAACTTATATAATCTATCTATAATAGTACAATGACTCATGGTGAATCTAATTAAACTAATGGACCTTGTACTAGGTAGAAAGGTTAACCTATCGTCCAATGGTTAATAATTCTCCTAACTTCTATCGTCCAATGGGTAAAGATGGTAAGTAATATATAATCTTATAAAGTGTACCTAGCAATCTTGTCACAATATCCAAGGTGTAAACCTATGGTCCAATGGATAAAGATTATCCTAGTATCTATCGTCCAATGGGTAATAGATCAAAGGTTGACTTTTGGTCAAGGTCTCACTTAGGGTTCCAATGGTTCATGAGGGTCCAAGGTTCGATTAGGTTACCCTAACGATAGTTAGAAGCTAGCTAGGCTTGCTAAATAGGATGTCTTAGGGTTGCTATCTCACTTGTCTTTAGAAAATGACTACATCGCAAGGTGAAAAGAAATTAGGTTTTGAATCTAATCACGACGGATTATTGGAAATAAGGAATTTATAGAGTCAAAATAATAATCAACGAGATTTTTATTTACTGAAAATCGGAGTTGTTACAGCTACAGATAAAAAAACACAACAACAATTAAGTAAACATGGAAAGTACAGGGAAGCAGAAAATGGCAAATTGGAGACAGTTAGAATAGGAACATACATGGGTAGCCCCATATGTGAGGGCAATGGAAGCCCACTACTTGTCTGTCCTCCCCCAATGGCTCAAAGCCTCCAGTGGCATAGAGGAAATTAATCTCGTGATTGAGAGCAGAATTTGGTAGGTTTAGCACGAAATGCTTTTTTGCTTTCCTAACTTTGAAGTAATAGGTGTTATATTCAGGGTTTAGCACGATGCTATACCACCATTGGATTTCCCATATTCCTAATTGGGTTCCCAAAATCCTATTTAGGGCTACGACCCCCATTACTAATCTAATGAAGTTGGTGGACACTTGCATGGGTGTGAGTCAATACCAGTTTAGAACGTGACGAAGCAATGGATGGAGAGGGAAACGAACTCCGCCCCCGACGATGGCTACAATGGGGATGCACATTCTATCCCTTGAACTCGCGTCCCTATTTGCACCTAAAGGGGCGAGTTCAAGCCCTACGTTATCTGAGAATGGACGAGATCAAAACCCTAAAAGAAAGAGTTTGGGGTCGAGATCTCAGGTTGAAACAGAATGTAAGTAGGGAATGGAGTGCTTACGAAGTTGTTGCAGAGGTGGCCGGAGAATGCAATCGGGTTGCAGATGGTGGCAATGGCGGAAGAATAAGGAAGCTTTCGCCTGATTTTGATGAGAGAATGGAATGATTTGAAATGAGGGTGAAAACCCTAAATGGAGCTTTGGTGAGTATATATGTGAGGGGACGGAGCATGAAGTGTCACCCCTCACACCATTAGGGAAAAAGTTAACGAAAAGTAGGCTAGTCACAACATTGTTTGGCTAGAACGTCAGATTGAATTAAATGAACAACGTACGAAATACGCCACGTGGAGTTCATGCCTCGAGAAGGCATAATGACTGAGACGCCAAAAACATCAATGAGTATAGATGACATGACTGCACGGGACCTATGGAGTTCAGCTTAAGGTCTATTTCTAGCTTCACCCGCGGCCCCCAAAAAGTGGCAACTAGCAAAGCTGGGGAGCAATTGTAGGGAGGCATTCCTGAACAAACACAATTAGTGACCGAACACGTGGTATATAGGAGCACGTGGTTGGTATGACAGGTCACACTACCGATAAGGGCGGTGTTCGGCAGAGAGGACCAAAGACGATAGAAGTCAATGGTCCATATAAATTGATAAGGATCATTGACATGAGAAGTCACTAATCTAGGCAGTCTGTTTGGCAATGAGAGTGCCGAACAAAGGGAAGATCTTTAAAGAGGATAGCCTTATACCCTTCAGTGATGAGGCGGTAGGGGTGTTCTAGAAGAAGAACAGAATATCCAGTCGAGAAAAGTAAGGAAGCAGTCCTAATTGGGATCGAGCCCCATAAGGAGAAGAATCCCTACGAGTGTGAGATCTCAGTTGATTGGAGAAAAGGATCCCCAGAAGGCTAGGTTTCCTATATGAGGTAAGAAATCTAGGGCAACTAGGATGCTTGGGAAACAAGCATACACATATCTATAAATACAAGGTAAACCTAGAGGAAAAAGGTACACAATACGTTGCATTGAATCCACGCTTTCCTACTGATAGGGTTTCTCTCTTGAACGTGATACTAACTTAGGCATCGGAGGGCCTTTACCACGAGAGGCAAAGGTGCGCTCACCCCTTATCTGTTTTGCAGATTAGGGTTCCGACGACATGCTAGGGTTCCGGTGAAGAGGCACGAGTAGCCGCTACAGTCTTGTGCTGTTCAAAGCACTAACAGTTTTTGTCCACCTACAGTTAAGTGTGGAGACGTGAGTAGAAAGAAATCATTAGCGCAAGAGGTATACTTTCTTGTGCTTGTAATGGAGGGCGCAAGTGAGATGATCGGAGCCTTCTCCTTCGAAAGAAAAATAAACATGCTTTACAAATTGCAGAATTATTGTTTTTTTCATTTTGCTATGGGTGCAAATGGAAGGTTTTGGCTCTCCACCTCCTCGCCAAGGAGGCAAGTGGGAATTTTGGTAACCCAAGGTTCTCTTCCTTGAGCATTTAATTTGTTGTACGTGTTTTTTTTTCTTATTGTCATTGATTATTGTTGTTTTTGGCTGTTTTGGTTGTTGTTGTTCGTTTGACATATGGGATGTGAATCAGATGGCGAAAGTTAAGAGTGGAGACGTGAGTAGAAAAAAAAACCATTGGCTAGGAGGTATACTTAATTGTGCTTGTCATGGAGGGTGAAAGTGATATGATCGGAGCCTTCCCCCCTTCGAAAGAAAAAAAAATAGCTTCTTTAATCGCAAATTATTATTTTTTCAATTTGTAATGGGTGCAAGGGTAAGGTTTTGGCTCACGTCCTCCAGGCTAACGGGGCAAGTAGGAATCTTGGTAACCCGAGGTTACCTTCCATGAGCATTTAATTTGATGTACATGTTCCTTTTCTTAGTGTCATTGAAAATTATTTTGGTTGGCTACTGTGGTGGTTGTTGTTGGTTGGACATGTAGGTAGTAAATCAGATGGCGACAGTTAAGGGTGAAGATGTGAGTAGAAAGAAATCATTGGCGTTGGAGGTATATTTTCTTGTGCTTGTCATGGAGAGTGCAAGTGAGATGATCGAAGCCTTCCCCCTTTGAAAGAAAAGAAAACATGCTTTTTAAATTGCCAAATTATTATTTTTTTCAATTTGCTATGGGTGCAAGTGGAAGGTTCTGTCTCTCCTCTTCCTTGGCAAGGTGGACAGTTGGAATCTTTTTAACCCAAGGTTCTTTTCCTCAAGCATTTAATTTGCTGTACGTGTTTTTTTTTCTTATTGTCATTGATTATTGTTGTCATTGGCAATTGTGGGCTATATGCCCGGAAAAATTTCCCATCTCTTTTTGTATTTTTAGTGTTACAAAAAGGGGAAATGGTTGGTTCGTTTGAGAGTCGTCACCCGGTTTTTGAAAAGGATTAACCACGAGAAACCGTTTATTTGAAAAATGTGACTCTTTTGCCCTTTTAAAAAGGTTTTGGTCTATTGAAAACAGAGAGTTTTGGGTTCGGGAGCCAGGTTACGAAAGGGGAAGGTTTTGTTTGGAAAAGCACCCCCCTCGCCCGATAAATCGGTCTTTACTAATACTTGTGGGATTTGAAAAATCATTTTATTGCTTAACTTTTATGTCACATAAACAGTTATATCACATAAATAACTTAAATTGCTGAAATAATTAAGTATAAACAGGAAACAGGCATGGCAGGAATACAATCATTTAATCGCAGAAGATAACTAAACAACATTCTGTTCCACGCAAAAACTCCACCGCACGGTAGATGTTTGTCCCGTACGGTACATGTTGTGTGGCTTTCAATTTTAAAACAAAGCTATGTAACATCCCATGTTTTAATAGGCATATATATATGCTCATGTTTCAGCTAAGCAACATTTATGTCAAAACACGCCACACAACTGATGCAATTTTTCATGAATTTAAACTAGCATGGCATGTATTGTTTAAAGCAGAATATGAAACAGATCATGAAGCAATATGGTATTTCATGTAAAAAGGAGGAGAGGAGTTGTAAATAAAACTGTTCCTTAAAGACCTCTACCGTACGATAGTAATGTGTACCGCACGGTGGAGATAGGTGGGATTCCAACTTTGATTTTCATGCAGTATTTGAACCATTTAGACCCAAGGCTGGTATAGGGAACCAGTTTCGGCCATATGGTCTCCCTCAGAATATATGAACAGAAACTTAAACCTTTTGGATTGAGAGCCTTCCTTCGGAGAGTTGGGATTCAAGTGGTAGCCCTTGGTATGAATTTGGATGAGCGGGGGAAGCTTTGGTACATCGTAGTGACAAGGTATGAGACTTGGCTTTGGATTTGGTTACTTTTGAAGCGGCTTTGGACTTGGCTTTGAGGTGTTTCGGTGTTTTGAAAGCGAAAAGAAGTGAAAATGGCTTGTTCCCCGAAATGGGAATAGGCAAGGGTATTTATAGAGTGAAAATGGCTTAGGAATCAAGCAAACTTGGGCTGCACGCATTTTTGACCGACATTGTGTCCACCGTACGACACTTAAACTCTACCGTACGGCACTAGGGTTCCACCGTACGACACTTGGGCACTTTATTATGGCGGTTTGTTGGGTCAACAAGGAGGTGGAAAAGTATCTCTACCGTACGGCACAAAGTCTACCATACGGTGGACATATGTCTGCCACGCGGTAGAGTTGACTGCTTAACAGGCCGAACTTTGTGAGGCTGCCCCGGACACTGCCGGACTCGGTTTTGGGTGTTCTTTGAACCGTTGCAAATCTTGTCAAGTCTACTTTCTAACCCAAGTTGTTTGGATCAAAGAAAATTTGTACATCAAAAGATATGACGATTCTACCCTCAGGTGGTTGAAAAAGAAGTCGTTTAGGCAAAATCCTTGTATCTCCCTCATTTCAAATCGGATTAAGGCTTATTATATATCGATAAAGAGGGTTTTGAATGTACTGGAAGATGGTGGAATCCAAACATAAAAAAAAGGAAGTTTGGTTTATGAAAAATGGGCTGAAAGCAGACTAAACCGAAGACCGTTGGTGCCACGACGGCCAAAACACGTACTCACTCATTTTAAGTGTTACTTGGCACTCTCATACCTAGTTCTAAGGTGTTTTCTCACTCCTTTGAGTACAAAGAGCATTGTTTAAAGCTTTCAAGGCACGTTTTCATCATTGAGAAGCTTATCGGCCACTTGCCTACGGTTTTCGAAAGGTAGTGCTCCAAAAGGTTTAGATCAATCCAAAGGTTTAAATCATTCTTTGTTTACCATCATTGGGAGCATAAAAGGTGTCCGAGATTTCCAAATTGGGGTGTCTAAAGTAGTTTTAGTGGTTGTTGTATGTTGGACACGTGGGTTGTGAATCAGATGACAATAGTTAAGTGTGGAGACGTGAGTGGAAAGAAATCATTCGCGTAGGAGGTATACTTTCTTGTGCTTGTTGTGGAGGGTGCGAGTGAGATGATCAGAGCCTTCCCGCTTTCGAAAGAAAAAAAATATTCTTTATAAATCGCCAAATTATTATTATTATTCAATTTATTATGGTGCAAGTGGATAGTTCTGACTCGCCTCCTCCTAGCGAAGGAGGCAAGTGGGAATCTTGGTAACCCAAGATTTTATTCCTTGAGAATTTAATTTGCGGTTTGTTTTCTTCTTCTTAGTTCCATTGAAAATTGTGGTGGTTGGCAGCAGTGGTGGTGGTTGTTGGTTGGACATGTAGGTTGTGAATTAGATGGCGACAGTTAAGGGTGGAGACGTGAGTAGAACGAAACCATTGGTGTAGGAGGTATCTTTTCTTGTACTTGTCATGGAGGGTGCAAGTGAGATGATCGGAGCCTTCCCCCCTTTGAAAGAAAAATAAACATGCTTTTTTGTTTTGTTTTGTTTTTTTTTTCAATTTTCTATGGGTGCAAATGGAAGGTTCTGGCTCTCCTCCTCCTCGGCAAGGGGGCAAGTAGGAATCTTGGTAAACCAAGGTTCTCTTCCATGAGTTTTTAATTTGCTGTACGTGTTTTTTTTTCCTTACTGTCATTGATTATTGTTGTCGTTGGCTGTTTTGGTGGTTGTTGTAGGTTTAACATGTGGGTTGTGAATTAGATGGCGACGGTTAAGTGTGGAGACATGAGTAAAAAAGAAACCATTGGCTAGAAGTATAATTTAATGTGCTTGTCATGGAGGGTGAAAGTGAGATTATCGGAGCATTCCCTACTTCGAAAGAGAAAAAAAACATGCTTTTTAAATCGCAAAATAATTATTTTTTCAATTTGTTATGGGTGCAAGTTGAAGGTTTTGGCTCTCCTCCTCCTCGCCAAGGGGGCAAGTGGGAATCCTTGTAACCCAAGATTCTATTCCTTGAGTATTTAATTTGATGTACATGTTCCTTTTCTTAGTGTCATTTAAAATTGTTGTGGTTTGCTGTTGTTGGTTGGACATGTAGGTTGTAAATCAAATGGCGATAGTTAAGGGTGAAGACATGGGTATAAAGAAACCATTGGTGTTGGAGGTATACTTTCTTGTGCATGTCATGGAGGGTGCAAGTGAGATGATCGGAGCCTTCCCCCCTTTCAAAAGAAAATGAAACATGCTTTATAAATTGCCAAATTATTAGTTTTCTCAATTTGCTATGGGTGTAAGTGGAAGGTTCTGCCTCACTTCCTCCTCGGCAAGGGGGACAGTGGGAATCATGGTAACCCATGGTTCTCTTCCTTGAGCATTTAATTTGCAGTACGTGTTTTCCTTTCTTACTGTCTTTGATTATTGTTTTGATTGGCTGTTTTGGTGGTTGTTGTATGTTGGACCCATGGGTTGTGAATCAGATGATGATAGTTAAGTGTGGAGACATGAGTAGAAAGAAATCATTGCCGAAGGAGGTATACTTTCTTGGGCTTGTCATGGAGGGTGCAAGTGATATGATCGGAGCCTTCCCCCCTTCGAAAAAAAAAATTATGATTTATAAATCGTCAAATTATTATTTTTTTCAATTTGATATGGGTGCAAGTGTATGGTTCTGAATCTCCTCCTCCTAGCGAAGGAGGCAACTGGAAATCTTGGTAACCCAAGATTCTCTTACTTGAGCATTTAATTTGCTGTTCGTGATCTTTTTCTTAGTGTCATTTAAAATTGTTGTGGTTGGCTGTTGTGGTGGTTGTTGTTCGTTGGACATGTAGGTTGTGAATCAGATGGCGGTAGTTAAGGGTGGAGACGAGAGTAGAAAGAAACCGTTGGCGTAGGAGGTATTCTTTTTTGGGCTTGTCATGGCGTGTGCAAGTGAGATGATCGGAGTCTTCCCACCTTCGAAATAAAAATAAATATGCTTTACAAATTGCGGAATTATTTTTTTTTTCAATTTGCTATGGGAGCAAATGGAAGGTTCTGGCTCTCCTCCTCCTCGCCAATGGGGTAAATGGGAATCTTGGTAACCTAAGGTTCTCTTCCTTGAGCATTAAATTTGTTGTACGTGTTTTTCTTTTCTTACTGTCATTGATTATTGTTGTCATTGGCTGTTTTGGTGATTGTTTTACGTTGGACACGTGGGTTGTGAATCAGATGGCAATAGTTAAGTGTGGAGACGTGAGTACAAAGAAATCATTTTCGTAGGAGGTATACTTTCTTGTGCTTGTCATGAAGGGTGCAAGTGAGATGATCAGAGCCTTCCCTTCCAAAAGGAAAATAAACATGCTTTATAAATTGCCGAATTATTATTTTTTTCAATTTGCTATGGGTGCAAATGGGGGGTTCTGGCTCTCCTCCTCCTCGCCGAGGGGGCAAGTGGGAATTTTGGTAACCCAAGGTTCTCTTCCTTGAGCATTTAATTTGCTATACGTGTTTTTTTTCCTTATTGTCATTGATTATTGTTGTCATTGGCTGTGTTGGTTGTTGTTGTTGGTTTGACATGTGGGTTGTGAATCAGATGGCGAAAGTTAAGAGTGGAGACGTGAGTAGAAAGAAAAACCTTTGGCTAGGAGGTATACTTTGTTGTGCTTGTCATGCATGGTGAAAGTGATATGATCGGAGCCTTCCCCCTTCGAAAGAAAAAAATAACCACTTTTTTAAACGCAAAATTATTATTTTTTCAATTTGTTATGTGTGCAAGTGGAAGGTTTCGGCTCTCGTCCTCCTCGCTAAGGGGGCAAATAGGAATCTTCGTAACCCGAGGTTCTCTTCCTTGAGCATTTAATTTGATGTACATGTTCCTTTTCTTGGTGTCATTGAAAATTGTTTTGGTTGGCTGCTGTGGTGGTTGTTGTTGGTTGGACATGTAGGTAGTAAATCAGATGGCGACAGTTAAGGGTGAAGACATGAGGAGAAATAAATCATTGGTGTTGGAGGTATATTTTTTTGTGCTTGTCATGGAGAGTGCAAGTGAGATGATCTGAGTCTTCCCCCTTCGAATGAAAACAAAACATGCTTTATAAATTGCCAAATTATTATGTTTTCCAATTTGCTATGGGTGCAAATGGAATGTTCTGCCTCTCCTCCTCCTCTGCCAGGTGGACAGTGGGAATCTTGTTAACCCAAGGTTCTCTTCCTTTTGCATTTAATTTGCTATACGTGTTTTTTTTCTTACTGTCATTGATTATTGTTGTCATTGGCTATTTTGGTGGTTGTTGTATGTTGGACACGTGGGTTGTGAATTAGATGACAATACTGAAGTGTGGAGGCATGAGTAGAAAGAAATCATTGGCGTAGGAGGTATACTTTCTTGTGCTTGTCTTGGAGGTTGCAAGTGAGATGATCAGAGCCTTCCCCCCTTCGATAGAAAAAAAAATGCTTTATAAATCGCCAAATTATTATTTTTTCAATTTCTTATGGGTGCAAGTGGATAGTTCTGACTCTCCTTCTCCTAGCGAAGGAGGCAAGTGGGAGGCTTGGTAACCCTAGATTTTCTTCCTTGAGCATTTAATTTGCTGTTCGTGTTCTTTTTGTTAGTTCCTTTGAAAATTGTTGTGGTTGGCTGATGTGGTGGTTGTTATTGGTTCGACATGTAGGTTGTGAATCAGATGGCGACAGTTAAGGGTGAAGATGTGAGTAGAAGGAAAGCATTGGTGTAGGAGGTATACTTTCTTGTGCTTGTCATGGAGGGTGCAAGTGAGATGATCGGAGCCTTCCCTCCTTTGAAAGAAAAATAAACATGCTTTATAAATGTGCTTCTTTTTTTTTCAATTTGCTATGTGTGCAAATGGAAGGTTTTGGCTCTCCTCCTCCTTGCCAAGGGGGCAAATTGGAATCTTGGTTAACCAAGGTTTAAGTCCTTGAGCATTTAATTTGCTGTACATGTTTTTTTTTTCTTACTGTCATTGATTATTGTTGTTGTTGGCTGTTTTTGTGGTTGTTGTAGGTTGGACATGAGGGTTGTGAATCAGATGGCGACAGTTAAGTGTGGAGATGTGAGTAAAAAGAAACCATTGGCTAGAAGTATAATTTATTGTGCTTGTCATGGAGGGTGAAAGTGAGATGATCGGAGCCTTCCCCCCTTCGAAAGAGAAAAAAAACATGCTTTTTAAAGTGCAAATTAATTATTTTTTTCAATTTGTTATGGGTTCAAGTTGAAGGTTTTGGTATTAGTTAATGCGCATTGGATGAAGGTCCATAATTGTTCATTTGCTCATTTTTCCACTCCTGGGATACCTGATCACTCCCCTGCCATTACAACTATCCTTCCAGGTCCTACGAAACCTAACAAACCATTTAAGTTTCTTGATTTCCTGGCTGACCATCCACAATTTCTTGCTATGGTACAAAAGGTTTGGCGGAGAGTGATCATTGGGAATCCAATGTTCTCTATATGTGAGAAGCTCAAGATGTTGTAAGGTGAGTTAAAATTAATTAATAATAGAGATTTTAGTGATGTTTCTTCTAGGGTTGTCTACACTAGACAACTCCTAGAAACCTTGCAGCATGCCATGAGTTCTCATAATCCTGATCCTTCATTGATTAGTCAAGAAAGAGTGGTTTATAAGCAACTTCTCACAATGCTTAGAGCAGAGGAAAGTCTAGCTAAGCAAAAGTCTAGGGTTCAATTGTTGAAATTGGTGTAAGGGGAAAAAATCCGCTTAGTGCTAACTCTAGCTTTTTGGTAAACAGCTTCACGTGCCTCCTCGCCGGAACCCTAGCCCTTCGCCAGAACCCTAACTGCATAACAGACAAGGGTGAGCGCACCTTTGCCTTTCGTGGCAAAGGCCCTCCGATGCCTAAGTTAGTATCACGTACTAGCAGAAAACCCTAATTATCAGTAGGTAAATAACTCGATTGCAGTAGACTGCGTACCTTTCACCTTTAGGTTTACCTTGTATTTATAGATTCACAGATGCTTGTTGCCCAAGTATCCATGTTGCCCTAGGTTTCCTGTCTCATACAGGAAACCCATAATATCTTGGATTCTCGTTCCCTTATCAGTTCATTACCTTAGTCCTTTTAGGACTCTTTTCCATAACTGACTGAACATCCCATTCCCGTTGGGTATCTCTCCTGGATCCTATATTCTCGGGATCCCATTCCTTTACGGAACACCACTGTTCTGGAACCTCCTAGTGTATTCCCTCTGCTCTAGCACTTGATTGAAGTTCTTCCCTTGTTCGGCTATCTCATCGCCGAACAACTACTTGGACCAACGTCCTCTCAGGAGCTCTACTCTTGTTCGGCCCTTTTGGACCAGGAACAAACTACTTGGACCAACAACTTCACATGTCACTGGTCCTTTATCAATCTCTTGGTCCAATAACTTCTCATGTTTACTGGACCTTGACCCCATACAGACTTCCTGGACCAATGACATTTCATATCGCTGGTCCATATTGCCGACCACCGGCTTGCACGACGACTATCCCTATCATATTTACACCATGGTCCCACGTACCATGTGTTCGGGCCCTGTTTGGCCTTGTTCGGGAATACCTCCCTACAATTGCTCCCCAGCTTTACTCGTTATTTATTCCCCAAATGACGAGCAAAGCTCTTAAGAACCGAGCAGATTCATCCTGCTTCTGCACCTTTGTAGACACCCCAATTTGGCCTAACGATTATTTCAAGTCCCACCTTGGGACAATCCCGATGATGAAATGGATACAATGATTGCTGATTGCTTCCTTGAGGACCTTAGGACTTTCGGTGAGAGCTTTGACCACTTAGAGGACCCAATTCAAAGCCATACAGCCTTTCAGACAGAAATACAGAAGCCTAGGAAAATCCATCTGATGGCCGTAACATCGATCCCACGGCCACAATGTCAATCCCTCACCCGAGCAACCTGTTGCCAGCAAAATCTCCCTGAGAGATCAATCCCTCGGCCGCAAGATCTATCCTTCGGCCGAGACATCCTTTCCACGGCCGCGACATCCTTTGCTCGGCCGCCAGATCGACCTTTTTCCAGGCTCTCGAACGTTCTGTCAGACGTTTGGTTTGATCCAACTACACTACCTTTCCGATGCGTTCGGGCTACGTTCGGAGATTACGACGTAGAGTTAGAGATGCATTGCAATTGCAATTGCCATCTCGTGATTTGATTGGCCGGAGTGAGTCATCCCTATGCCTATATAAAGGGGCCTTTGGGTTCCGAATTAACACACAGAAATTGAGATACCTACACACTCAATCAAACCTCGAAACTCTGCACAAATACTCCCCTCAATCCATACTCCAAAAGCCCTAACCTTCCGAAGGGCAGCCGTCAATCCGGCAATCAAACCCCGAAGTTCAAACCCTAACTCTAGGGTTCTCGATCAAGCAATCAATCGATCACACTCAATCCAAAGCAATCAAGCAACTGAGGGATCAAGGTGGTGAGGCCCAACGGCCTCTGGTTTGTCTTAATTTATTGCTTTTCTGATTAATCGTAGCATTTTTGATTATCCATTAATCTTTCTATCTGGTGTGAGGAAGAACACCGACCGGGGCTTCGATCCCTCGGCCGGTACATTAAACCAGTGTGATTAGTCGGCCGTGACATCCATTCACCGGCCGAGTAATCGATCTCCTGGGACATTTTGTTTGCTTTTCTGCTTTCTAATGCATGCTTCAATTATCGCACTGGCTCACTTTGCTTACTGTTTAAAGGAATAACTAAACAGACTATGTGTTAGAATTAGACAAAGCATCTATACGTCTTATGTTGAACGATTATGGGCCAGTCTCACGACTGGGCAAAGAGGGGTGCCTAACACCTTCCCCTTATTGTACTTTTGGCTCCCGTATCCAGAATCTCTATCTATTTTCCCAGTTTTAATAAACTGGGTGGCGACTCTATTTGATGATAACCGTTATCGTGTGGCGATGTTCCTAGCCATGGGAATGTCCATGATTTTGGTTTATGAAGTGAGCAACCAATCGATTAAACACAACGTGATCAATCTGGATGGCGATGCCCCGTTTGGGAGGTGTCTACAGTTTTTGGCGACTCCGCTGGGGATGTGAGAGCCATAACCAAAAGGTTCAACATAAGACTAATACATGCCTTGTCTAATTCATTTATCATATGCATCGAGCGGGCAACCCGTTGAGTTCACCTGATATCCCGGCATGACACGGGCTATGTTGGGGGTTCCAGCAAACTCCATAGTCACTCGTACCTAGTGGTATATCAAAAAGGAAATCACCCAATCGCCGCCTATGATGGGCTGGCGAGAGGACTGGTGCCCTTTGACAACGGAGCACCCTGAAACTACCTAAACCTTGCATGCTTTAGAAAGCCATAGAACTTATCAAACTAAGACAGGAACCTACAGGCTAGGAACCTACTTGCATTTTCACTTCCAAGTCCTTCCTCACACCTTGTATCATCTGTTGTTGTAAATAACTTTTTCTGTGCAGAAGGGTTGGGATTTTCAGCCTAAATCCTAACCCTACACAAGCCAAGTACTGACTTACAGGTACTCTACTTTTCAAAGCAGACACAATAAGTAAAACAAAGAAGCAACCACAGCCAATTTTATACTCTTACAACACTCGAAGTCACGCCAAACAGAGGTCTTTGCAACCGTCCCGTCTGTCACTCTCACCGGCCAAAACACCTACACTGCTACGGTCCCAATCACTTCCAGGGATTCGCGGTCATCTCCTCAACAAACTCAATCATCTACCAAATCCTAAGCTTCATCAAGTAATCCTCCCACTCTCATGGCAGATAAGGACGCCATCATTGCTAATCATCAAGCTCAAAGTCGCTATCTTACTAGCAGAGAAAGTAGCAAGAGATGCTGAGAACGAAGAGAAATCGGTGGAAGATGAGAATCCTCAATAAGTGGTATTGGCAGAAAACCCTGAATTGGCCAAACAAGTCAAGGAGATCAAACGTACTCTGGCCCGTTCACAAGGGGACCAAATTCTAGATTTTGAAGGACTCTGCCTTTTTCCAGATTCTCAACTACCTGAGAAGTTCAATAGAACTGGCAATCCCACTAGCCATGTCCGCCATGTCATCAACACTCTGAAGCCAATGGGCTTGGATGATGAGCTCATTGTTCAGTTATTTCAAAGGACTCTTATTGAAAGCGCTCTCGATTGGTTTCTCACTTTGGAGTTTGTGCACTATCATACTTGGCCAGAAATTGCCAATGCTTTTTTCAAGTAATATGCATACAACATCCAAATTGAGTTAACAACTCGAGATTTGGAAACGACTAAGCAGGAATCAAACAAGGACTTTGCAACCTTTGTGGCTAGATAGAGAGAAAAAGCCGCCAAGATGAAGAACCGCCCCTCTGAGGAAGATCAAGTGAGAATAGTTGTCAAGAGTTTGCAGCCCAAGTACCTCACACACATTTACACTCAGACTATCACTGATTTCAAGCGCCTGTAGGCTACTGGGCTGCAGATTGAAGAGAGGATCAAGCTAGGCCTCATTGGGAAAGAAGAAACTCCTCCACCCAAGAAAACCTTCACAACCCGTACATCTCCTGCCTTCGTTAACACCCTTAACTCAATCTTACCACAAGACCCTTTTCAAATTAGCTCATCCCAAAGCTCAAATCGCCCCCGTTGCAACTTTGACCATCTTTACATGACCTCATCTCAAGCCTTAGCCATTCTGAGCCATTAGGGGCATCTCAAACCTTTAAAACAAACCACTTCCTCAGCCACCCTATGGCCCAAACCATGATCCTAACAAACAGTGCGCTTACCACCAACACCCTAGGCATGAGACAGATAACTGCATGCGTCTCCGCCATGACATTCAAGATCTCATTGATAGCCGAACTACAAAACTTCCAAAACCTAATGTGCAAGCCAATCCACTTCCTACTCACAAAGCTGAGCCACCACCCCGAAACATCGATTTCATAAACAACCCCACATACAATCCTGGCCAATACATTGTCCAAAACAACCAAACCAAGCCAACCTTTACCTTCCCAGCGGAGGACGAATGTTTCATGATGGAGGAGGAAGAAAACAATGAGTCCAATCAATCAGAAGTGATCGATCCCGACATGTCTGACAAAAGTAATGAAGAAGAACAAGCAAAGGGGAAAGTGACTTTGACGGAATGGAAGGAGAATACGATGATCCACTCGATGGAATCTCCTTAGCATCACTATTCAATCAAGTGGAAATAGCTGATGACTACACAATCAATAAGGAGGAAGAAAGGGTGATGAAAACCTAGACCAACACTTCCATTTGGGGACTGCTCATGGCTCAAAGAAGTAGCCACCAGTGAAGATGGATAAAGTTCAAAGGCAATGTTTTGCAAAGAAGAGGGTGGAAAAGAGTATAAAGTTGCGAAAGGCAAGGGTTTTGAAAACGACCTCGAAATGCTACAATAGCTAAGAAGTCACAACATGGCAAAGAACATTAAACATTGCTTTTATCAAGCTAAAACCTGTTTTGAGCCCCGCTTGGGCATTTAATTTCTGCTAAGTGAATTCTGTTTCATCCTCTAGACTACGCTTATTCAAATGATTTACTTCCTAAATTGCAATTGCCAAACACTATAGTCTCTTTGCCAAACAAGGGAAATTTCAAGGA
This sequence comes from Rhododendron griersonianum, assembly GCA_018127125.1. NCBI lineage: Eukaryota > Viridiplantae > Streptophyta > Magnoliopsida > Ericales > Ericaceae > Rhododendron > Rhododendron griersonianum. The sequence goes on along the minus strand of CM030792.1, from coordinate 27,013,334 downwards.
ATCAAGTTCCTTGTGTTGCCGTTGACCAAAAGGAAGGAAAGGATGAACTTTAGTTGCTTAAGAAACTAGGTTTTTGTCAAAACTTAGAAAGAAGACACTATCTCCGCGAGAACACTTAGGGTTAGCTCGCCCATTATGAAGGTACAAACACAAGAGAGATTTAGAAAAATATCTCCATCAAATTCCTCTCCAAAACGCAGAAACCCTCTTGAGAGAAGTGCTCGTTGGGTAACCTGAAAACCCAAGCAAAAGTAAGAGCAAAGCCTGCTAGGGCAAGAAAATGCAAAAACGCAGCCTAGGCAAAAGTTAAGGCATTCAAAGAAAAGCTCGCTAGGGACTCAACCTCCATTAGGTAACCTAGGCAAAATCAAGAGCATGTGAGAAGAAAAACCAAGAGTGAAAAACCCAACCTCAAAGGTAATGATTTTGGAACTACGTAAAAGGCCTGATTCCCTGATTAGGGATACGTAGGCAATCTCACATTGAGATGCGGCCCAAACAATTGGAGAGAAGGAAAAACGTCAACAGATTTGTACTCAATGATAGGTATAGCTAACCTTGCGTATTGAGCTCGCAAAAGAGGAGTATGCTTTTCTCGAAGAATTGGCAACAACAATAGACACGAGAGCTATAGGTCATCCCCTCTAACCTAAAGGTAATTGACACAATGAGCAAGATACCTTGAAAACTCCCGAGTTTGGCAACCGGACTATGGAACACGGCAAAAGCAAAAGGCAAGAAAATCAAAACCAAGCATAAGAAGGAAGAGAAAAGAGGATGCCACTTAGCCAAAACAAAATCTACCTTTCGAAAATCAAAGTAACGGCCGAAGGATCTATACATCGGCCATAACATCGATTCTTTAGCCGAGTAATCAATTCTTCGGCCAATATTTTATTTTCACACAAATTACTGTCTATCAGCAAATACTTGTTCAAACAGCCATGTTCTGACTATCGCATGCAAACTCAAGACATCTAGGGGCATAAAAAGCATTTCTCATTTCATGAACAAAAGCTTGCCTACAAAATCATCACTGTGGTTGCTTTCACCATACAAATACAGTTTCTGCTTCTCTCTTTGCTAACCATGAACAGGAAGGAAAAAGAAAATCCTAAAGCTGGTCGTGACGCCGTCTTCAAGACAATCTCTGAGACAAAGAAGGGGATTGCTGGTTATCCTCCCCACTGACAGCTGGTGCTCATTCAACCTCAAGCTATAAGGAAAAGAATGCAAAACAAGGGGCAAGCACCAAGCGCCTCTTCTCCGTCATCAAAATGGAAGGAGACAAAGGAAAGGGCCCGTGGCCAAACAAGAGCAACTGAAGGAACAACAGGCAGAACCAAGGAAAAATGGCAGTACTCCATACAGCCACCTGCCTAAAGAAGCAAACCCACCTAGATCTGAGCATTCTCCAAGTCTACTTTAGACATCGAAGAAGTAGACCTCATCAACGTCGGAGGAGGAGGAGGAACAAACTGAAGATCCTCAGCACGCGGGCGCCACTGGCTGGCCACCCGATCACATAAGTACCAGGCTTAACAAAAGGGACCCTCGAACAGGCTACGAGTACAATCTGGAACCCTGGAACGTGTAAGAGGGGTGTCCTCTGATATACCACTCCAAGGGTCGAACCTCGCCTACAAACAAAGTCTAAATCAGCCACAGCACAGAGGAATGGAGATCTAAAGACAAGGAATGCAAGGGGTACCTGGTCAACCGTCAATCGGTCCAAAACTTGTCGCCAGGGCTCAAAACTGGCAACCGTGGCTTCCATTGCCCCACCGATCATTGCTCGTAGCAAGGGAAAAAATCACAACGAGAAAAGAAGAAGGATATACTTCAAGTACTCGGTAGTGACCACCAAAAGTCCTGTCCCGTGAACAAGCCCTAAGGAGGCCATACAAGGTGGCCAAGGCAGATGCTCCCCAATCAAGCTCCCAAACAGCCTCCAAATACTGCAAAGGGGACTAGAGACTACCTATGCACTGAACTATCCTTGTTGGCAAACAACGTTTGCCCAAGGAGGTAGAGAAGAAAGGCCCGTGTCAGCTACTCAACACTCACCTGAGTCGAGATATCAACCTTCATAAAAGTCTTGATCAGCCAAGAGACATCAACATGACTACGCGAGTGAAGAGGGGGCACAAGAACCACTTCAAAGCCCCTATCCGCTCCCAAAGCCTGGGGTCAACCCAAAGAGGAGCTCCACCTACTCATAGGCCAGTAAGCAAAGAAAAATCACCTTGCGTGATCGTCATCTCGCCAACAGAAGGAAAGTGGAACATGTTGGGAGTATCCCACCAACCAGCAAGGTCATCAACAACAAATCCATCTTCAGAAGATTGAGGCCCAAAACAAACGGCTCAAGACCAGCAGCGCGTACTAACTCCCGAGCCTGCTCCGACAACGTCACAAACCACTTGTGCACTAAAGGCCTCCACCGCGAGCCTCTAATCTCCTATTTCTCACCGACAAAAGGAAGCTTATCGAAATATTGAGGATGCTCAAGTGCTGCTCAGCGGCTCTACGCCCACACCTCAACAGCTCTATGCCACGCCATGTGCACAACCTCACGCTCAGCAGGCCAGTAAAACAATCCTGCGGCTTCCACTCAATGCACCCTCCAGAAGGCGTTTATGTTACTAGCTTCCAGAAAGCGTTGCCAACTTGCAGAAAACATTTAGCCACCAAAAGACATTTGAGTCGCTAGAAGGCGTTTGGCCTCCGGAAGGCACTCCCAGTAGTGGAGGTAATGGAAATCTCCCTAACAAATTGGAATATGGTCAAGGACTAGCCTTGGGCATATAGAATTAGCCTTGGGGGCAATCCCGAGCATATTCAAGAACTAGCCTTGGGGGCAATCCCGAGCATACTCAGAACTAGCCTTGGAGACAATCCCGAGCATGTGTAATCTAGCCTTGGGGGCAATCCCGAGCATACTCAAAACCAGCTTTGGAAACATCCCAAGCATAACCCCGTGGAAGATGGAAGATGGAATACTCAACAGCTCAGCAGCTCAAAGCCGTAACAATTCTCAACAATCCTCTATCAGCGGCTTTACGCCCATCATCTCTACACAACTCAGCTGCTCTAAGCCCGCTATCTCAACTGGCTCGAAGCCGTAAACAAACAATCTCAGCGGCTCAAAGCCCATTATCTCAAATGGCTCCAAGTCATCACCTCAACAGGCTCGAAGCCTATGTTTACTATCTCAGCAGCTCTATGCTCGCTATCACAGCAACAGACTCTACGCCTGTTATCACAAACTCTTAACAGGCTCGAAGCCTGTGTTCATCATCTCAACTGGCTCGAAGCCGTAAACAAGCAACAGGCTCTAAGCCGCCCCAACAATCAAGACATCTATTCTCAGGCTCTACGCCTGAATGCTCAAAAATCTAACATTTTTGAATGCTCAAGCTCTACGCTTGGATGCCCAACCACTGTGTACTGGATGCTCAAGTTATACACTTGAATGCTCAAGCTCCACGCTTGGATGCCCAACCACTGCGTACTGGACGCTCAAAGCCTGTACTTTGAATGCTCGGATTTTGCCGTCCGAATGCTCGAGCTCTACGCTCTGAATGCTCAAGTCCGGAACTTGATAGAAGCTCTAAGCTTAAAACAAACACACACGCACGGGCCCGTGCACATATTGCATCAACATTATCACATCGAGTCTGCATCATCATACCTGTTCACATCTAACAAACCATCATCATATACACACTCTACACCTCTCTCTTATTCATGAAACAGGTCAATCCTGCGAATCAACCGGCACTATGCCTCGGTTTTATTGATCGGTTCAGCGCCTCGATCCTTTGGCTCCACGCCAACACTTATGATGAGAAAGCTCCGTGCACAGACCATCAGAATACAACCAGCTCCGCGCGCGGTTCATTACGCCAAGCTCAAAGCTCGACACCACAGGCTCTCATCGATCAATACACACTCCGCGCTTGGTCCTATCCCATCCCCTCAGCCTTCGCCTCAAGATTGCAACAGCTCCACGCCTCAATTCTATCACTCTCCATGCTCTCGCCTCATGACTACAACCGGCCCGTGCCTCGGTTTCCTCATCACCAAAGCTCCGTGCTCCAGTTGCTGTGCCCCTCACGTCTCAAAACCAAGCCGGCATCCAACTCATCCCCAGTAGATGGTCTGGATTCCACCCCATTACATCAACCCCTTCCAGCTCATTCGCAAGGATAGGCTACTCTACCGAGCTCCTTTCAGTCAAAGTAAGGATGATCAAGAAAAGCAAACGCACCGAGTCATGTTCGGCACGCCGAACATGAAGCCTCTGGTCGAATCATGGCAGATCAGGTCCGCACCGTGCGACAATCCGGGTTCGGCCCGCTACAGTACGTCACACTACGGCTTTTTAAGCCCTAAGGTACGTCTTCTGTCTCTAACCCTCCAAACTTTTTGCTTTTCTTTATTGCCCGAACTACGATTGGTCTGAATTTTCCTTGTGGAATACGTAGGCAGCCTCCCGGCCCGACCATAACAAAACCTTTTTCGAAAACCCCTTGGAATAGTGGTTGGACCAAATTGAGTTGCTTTTTACAGCTTTGACTCTTACTCAAACATGTCTCGCGATCCGTCTGAGTTCAGTCAAAGAGGGGCATCTGTAGACACCCCAATTTGGCCTAACGATTATTTCAAGTCCCACCTTGGGACAATCCTGATTTTGAAATGGATACAATGATTGCTGATTGCTTCCTTGAGGACCTTAGGACTTTCGGTGAGAGCTTTGACCACTTAGAGGACCCAATTCAAAGCCATACAGCCTTTCAGACAGAAGCCTAGGAAAATCCATCTGACGGCCGTAACATCGATCCCACGGCCACAATATCAATCCCTCACCCGAGCAACCTGTTGCCAGCAAAATCTCCCTGAGAGATCAATCCCTCGGTCGCAAGATCTATCCTTCGGCCGAGACATCCTTTCCACGGCCGCGACATCCTTTGCTCGGCCGCCAGATCGACCTTTTTCCAGACTCTCGAACGTTCTGTCAGACGTTTGGTTTGATCCAACTACACTACCTTTTCGATGCGTTCGGGCTACGTTCGGAGATTACGACGTAGAGTTAGAGATGCATTGCAATTGCAATTGCCATCTCGTGATTTGATTGGCCGGAGTGAGTCATCCCTATGCCTATATAACTGGGCCTTTGGGTTCCGAATTAACACACAGAAATTGAGATACCTACACACTCAATCAAACCTCGAAACTCTGCACAAATACTCCCTCAATCCCATACTCCAAAAGCCCTAACCTTCCGAAGGCAGCCGTCAATCCGGCAATCAAACCCCGAAGTTCAAACCCTAACTCTAGGGTTCTCGATCAAGCAATCAATCGATCACACTTAATCCAAAGCAATCAAGCAACTGAGGGATCAAGGTGGTGAGGCCCAACGGCCTCTGGTTTGTCTTAATTTATTGCTTTTTTGATTAATCGTAGCATTTTTTGATTATCCATTAATCTTTCTGTCTGGTGTGAGGAAGAACACCGACCGGGGCTTCGATCCCTCGGCCGGTACATTAAACCAGTGTGATTACTCGGCCGTGACATCCATTCACCGGCCGAGTAATCGATCTCCTGGGACATTTTGTTTGCTTTTCTGCTTTCTAATGCATGCTTCAATTATCGCACTGGCTCACTTTGCTTACTGTTTAAAGGAATAACTAAACAGACTATGTGTTAGAATTAGACAAAGCATCTATACGTCTTATGTTGAACGATTATGGGCCAGTCTCACGACTGGGCAAAGAGGGGTGCCTAACACCTTCCCCTTATTGTACTTTTGGCTCCCGTATCCAGAATCTCTATCTATTTTCCCAGTTTTAATAAACTGGGTGGCGACTCTATTTGATGATAACCGTTATCGTGTGGCGATGTTCCTAGCCATGGGAATGTCCATGATTTTGGTTTATGAAGTGAGCAACCAATCGATTAAACACAACGTGATCAATCTGTATGGCGATGCCCCGTTTGGGAGGTGTCTACAACCTTTATTCGTGGCACATATCTTACTGCCCATATTAGATGCAAACAGATGTTTTCGTGAAACGAGACGCACAAACGGCGTCCGGGGTGACATTTCACGTTCGGCACCCTACTAACTTGGGTACTCAGGGAATCTCGTCCCCAATGCAGACCCGCATTTCGCTTTGCTAAGTTCACTCATTTTTCAGCAAATCTTTTTGCACTCTTGCTAAGTTTGTTCGTACTTAGCATTGACCCTAGGTCATTCCGTATCTTCGCAGTTTCTTGGTATTCAGTATTTGCTTTGGCCCAAAGTTTTCTCGTACTTCAGCGAATTCCCAGCAATACTCTAGGAGTACTCGTACTCGTCCCAATTCTTAGCCGAACATGGTTGTGTAGACACCCCAATTTGGACTTTTTCAAAATTCCTTGATTTGTGGCCCGGAGGCTCCCCGATGATGACTTTGGATTGAAACAAGCCTGGTACCGATCGGAACTTTGCTCCTTGAAAGATTTGAAGAGGGATCAAAAATGGTTAAAAACATTTCCAAGCGCTTGGGAGCAATCCCAAGCGCTCAAAACTGTTTCACAAAACCTCTGGCCTGGCTCTTTCTCGAGCGCTCGGGAGTGATCCCAAGCGCTCGAGACTATTCTGTTGCCCAATGAATGGCAGTATCACCCACTCACCTTGCAACTCATGATTATAACCACCTTGAGCCCGCCAATGGCTCGGTCCACACTCAACCTCTGGTGGAAGATATTCAGGCCAAAGATTTTCCTATTTAAAAATGTTTTATCAAAACCATTTGATTTTCAAAAACCATTTGAGATCTTGGCCTATAAATATAACTGGTTTTTCAGCAGAAAGGACGACCACGAAAATCCATCCCTGAAGAGCCCCTTACTCTCTGCTCTCTCTCTCTCTCTCTATAGCCAAAAACCAAAAATCTCTAAACTCTCTTTCCAAACTCCAAAAGTTTTGCAAATCACCAAAGAAAAGGGCAAGAAATCCAGAATACCCTTCTAATTTCTTGCACTCTCCTCTCTTCATCCACACTTCAAAGGCACACCAAGGAGCAAGGTTCAAGGAAAAGGTATAAAACTTTACCTTTGGTCACAACTAAAGGGCTATTCATCCCTTCTGAGGGGGGGTCTCTCAGCCTGACCTAGTCTTCAATACTGGGTGCATGGTTGGGAGACCCTAGTGTAAAAACAAGAGCAATGGGGCACAAGAAAATGTTTTCACAAAACCCTCACTGGAACCACTCCCAAGCGCTCGAGAGTTCTCCTGAGCGCTCGGGACGGTTCCCAGTTTCATGCATGCCCCCTTTGTGACGCAGTAGGTTGGGAATGATGTGAGGTATTAAAAGGATTGGTTTTGTTTTGGCATGCATGCCCAGAAAATGGTTTCCCCCCTAAAAACATAAACATTTTCTCACAAGTTTTCATGTGGAACAAGGCTTCTCTCTTTCAAAGTTAAAAGAAGTTCTCCTCTTGGGAAATGCCAAAACAAGGGCCTTTGCATGTCAAAATCAGTACCATTTCCTGTTTGAGAGTAAGCTGGTATGCGGCTCACTCCCAAGCGCTCCGAACCATTCCAGAGCGCTCGGGAGTGCATGCATGCCATAGCTTCCCATTTCCCAGTCTGCTGTGTTATCTGGTCTCTGCATGCTTTAGTGTGGCCTGTTGCCCTTTTAAATTCATAGATTTAGCTTTGTTAAGGCAGGGACGCAAGATTTGAAAGATTGAGGGCTTAGCTCAGTCTTCCAAGTCCTCTGCTAAGCCAGTAGTATAATTAATATCATTTCAGTTCCTATTTTAGCATTGCATTCTGTCTGTGCTAACAAAGCTTGCAGGTTGGGTATCAGAACTCCCAAGCGCTCGGGACCTCTCTCGAGCGCTCGAGAGTGAAGTCAGTGACAGATCCTCAGTTTCTATGATCATGCATTTTGCTCACTCCCATTTAATCATCCATTGTACACCAGCACATGCATGCAATTCTTACCTGTTATAACTGTGGATACTTGCTAAATGGTCTAATAAAACAAAATCCCTTTGAAAAATCCCACAAACGTTTAGTAGAGACCGATTTCGAATCGGGCGAGGGGGGTGCCGTAAAACCCTTCCCCCCTCGTAACATGGCTTCCGAACCCTTGAAACTGATCTCTGGTCTTCAATTCAAATCAATTGGTTTTCCAAACAAAACGGTTTCTCGGGTGATATACCGCAAATTCGGGTGGCGACTCTTCAAACGGCGTATTTCTCTCTTCAGAGCGGCGGGAAAATATTAAAAGCCAAAACCCTTTTTGTGTTTTTCGGGCTGGTAGCCCACAGTGGCGACTCTGCTGGGGACTGTTTAATTGATACTTGAGAAAAAGTTGGTTTGTTGATAAAACGGCCCGCTTTTCTTGAATATCAATTAAACTTGTGAGCCAAGCTTGAAAAACGTTTGTGGGATTTTCAAAAGGATTTTGTTTCATTGTTTATTTCTTGTATATATCTTGTGCAACCCCGCTGTTGTGTTTCGGCAATCCTACCCGGCTTGCCGGTGATGGGGAATCCCGGAATGCTCAGCAACCCTCGACCGTGATGAGTCATCCCTACCGTTTGTACCATTATTGGGTGTACGCTCAATAGTGGGAGGTATACTTTGAATCTAGTCCGGGGAACCCACTTCAAACCAAAACCGGCCCTCTATACGTGTGTAGAAAGCAATAGAACCTTCCAAACTAGGACAGGGACCCGCGGGGTAGGACTATGTGCTATATCCTGCCTACATGTTACTGCTTTCTGCATCTCACCATGCATCTCATCCATGTCATGCCGTTATGCTGTCCGTTCAATTTCGAGTCCTGCGCTTTTAATCTCGCTCGCACGGTTTGTAGAAGGTTGCCGAGGCCCGATGATGAGTCGTGCACCCCGGTGTACGTTGTCTAAACTGCATGAGTCCTTAGAACAAGGAGACTTTGGGAAATCAGAATAGACTAAGTCCTTGACTAATGCCTAATCGAAGTTTCAACGGAGAATAAGGAATAACAAGGGAACCGGCGCCGTGATGTCACTTTACTTACACCACCTTGGCTAATGGCACCATGTCACTGACACCACGATGGTTGGGGCATCACGCCGTCTATACTGAGTTATTCTAAGTTCAAAATTGAAACTTCGAACGAGGACTAGTTGAATACTTAGTTCATTTTGACATCTCTTAGAATTTGTCGTTCTAAACGAAGGATACACCCTAAAAGAAATTCTGAGGAATGAGGCAACCTTCGAAAGACCGTGATCTTATCCCGCTTGCACATCGCACCTTGCATCTTACGCTTGCTTTCGTGTCTAGTATAGAACTCTTAGACTCGCTCGCGCGGCTTGTTTAGGATTGCCTGGACCGATGATTAGTCGTGCTTTTTAAAGGCGCGTTGTTGAAATTAATTAGTCCTTGGAATGACGAGATTTTGGGGATATCAAAATTCATTAAGTCTTCTATACATTGTTCAATCATGGATTCAACGAAAATTAACAAAATAATTAGGCTACAATGCCGTGATACCCACACCACCTAGGTTATAGTGCGAGTCACTTTACACCGCTTAGGCTAATGGCGCCATGCCACTTACGCCGCCCCGGTTACAGTATCATGTCATTTGCGCTAAACGGTTTTTGAAACCAGAACATAATCTTCAAGTAAAAAAAAATAAATGTTAAAGACTTAATTTGTCTTGATATCTCCCAAATCTCGTCATTCCTAATCAAAGGATACACATTCAAAACAATCTCTGAGGACTAAGGCAATCCTTCATAGGTTGTCATTTCTTGAGTCTGGGTCTAGGAGACCATAAATCCATGGAGTTTGGGATAACTCCGGTGTTCGCCGTTCCCGAACGGCTCCCTCTAGTTTAGCCTTAAGTGCATCTTCCGGCAGTCTTATTGCTCTGTCTCGGATGGTCTTAGATAAGGAGATTGGCTCTGATTCCCAACGTGCGGAATTTAACCAGCCTGACACCGACCTACCCGTGACTGTTGGAACTATCCATAAAGTTTGATCCCTTGAGTCGACGATGGCAACACGTCAACAACAATTCTTTTATTCAGCATGCATGTTTCAATAAATCATAACAGGGCCACATTCTGAGTTCGCTTTCTGCTTTACTGTCAGCACTGGGCCACCCATCCTACAACGAAACCATACCCTCATAAACTCAGAATTTGTGGGAAGATATGGAGCAGCCGGTGGAAAATTTGAATGAGGAACATCTGAACGGGGAACAGCCAGCGGGGATTCTGAACGAGTTGGATCAAATTCGAACCTCTATCGGACAGATGGGTGAACGAACAGACAACCAGATTACCCAGTTGATGATTATGATAATCGGGGTTGCCAGACGACTTCCACCTCCGCAAAACCCAGAAACACCCCTCGAAAATAACCGTGAACCACCCTCTGAACCAAACTCCCAAAGCCCAGAAATGGCCACCATCGAAGCCAAATTATCCCAACTTGAGCTGTCCTTAGCCAAAAGCGAAAGAATCACCTCAATTGGTTTCGACATCGACGAACTCTGCCTTTTCCCGAATGCCAGACTACCCAGGAAATTCAAGCCAATCGACTTCGTTAAGTTTGACGGAACCGGTGATCCAAAAGCACACTTGAGCAGTTACATTGGGGCACTTTCCATGTGGGGCTTGGAGAAAGACGCCATGGCCCAAATGTTTTCTCAAACACTGGTTGGACATGCCTTGTGCTGGTTCACTACCTTGGAAGTGACGAAGAAGAAATCTTGGGAAGACATCTGTGAGGCTTTCGTAGCTCAGTTTGACTATAACATCCAACTTGAGGTCACCACTCGAGAGTTGGAATCAATAAAGATGGAACCGAATGAGTCTTTTATGGATTTTATTCGAAGATGGAGAGCAAAGGCTGTTCAGATGAAGGACAAACCCTCGGAGAAAGATCAAATTCGGATGATTGTCCAAAACCTCCAGCCCGCACTTGCCAGGCACATGATCCTAGCTCAAGCCTCTTCCAACTTCAAGACATTCTTCGAAACAGGCCTGGCCGTCGAAGAAGCTGTTCAGTTGGGCATCCTCGAAAATGTTGATTCCTTCCCAGAGACGGAAAATGTAGACCCCGACAGCAGCAACATGTTGTATGGTTACACCGACTTGCCATCTGACCCTACACATACCGACCATGTCCGGACCGAGCCCGTCAGCCAGATCGTTGCTCAAGCCACCAAGCCTAAACAACCTCGTGTCTTATCCGAGTTTCTTGTACCACTATCCATGGTATTCGAAAGACTGGTCGAAAGCAGAACCATCAAGCCACTCCTGCCAACTCCCCTACCTCAAAAGCTCCCAGCCTACCACAACCCAAATGCCTTCTGCGCCTTCCATCAAATGCCTGGTCACGCTACCAATGACTGTCACCGTCTCCGTCACAAGATCCAAGACTTAATCGACAACGGAACCATCCCAGTGCCGGACCTCAGATCTGGAGGAGGGTTTTGAGTGCAGCAAAGCATGAATGGAATTACTCACGAGTTTGGTAAACTTTTGAGTTTCGAGTCGAGTCTTTGTCTTTCAATTTCGAGTCAGTTTGCACTTTGGGTCTTTCATGCTTTCGTGTCTGTATGTCTTCAGGTTTGTAGTCAAAAAAAAAAAGAAAGAAAAACCAAAAAAAGAGAGTCAGTTTCGTAGGCCTGAACTACGTTATGACCTGATTCCTTTGCAAGAAGGATACGTAGGCAGCCTCATCCCGAGGCCCGGTCATGTTCATTCGAGTCGGTCCCAAAATTCGATCTGTCCCGTCTTTTGATGTCAAACCTCTTGAGTCGAAATTGTGATAATAAACTCACGTTTTGTGATAATCCCTTAAACTTGAAATTGTTTTTCACCATCAATTGAGAAATTCAAAACACGAGGTATTTTGCCCTTGCGAGAAGAAGAATTTCATGGGACCATTCCCTGACACTGTGAAGAAGCAACGCCTTGGCCCAAGTAAAAAAGCTCGCTAGATCAAAACATCAAAACGTGATCTAGGCAAAAGTTAGAGCACACATATCTCTTAACTAGCATCTAGGATCCAGTTATCAAGTTGTGCAATTCAAAATGAAGAAAGGCATTCTTTTCTTTTATCACACGCTTGAAGATATATATCCATTGATAACCCCCTTTGAGCCTAAATCAATTTCTTTGAAAGAACCCAGCTAGGCAGCTATCCCCCACACCAGGGTGAAATGAGGAAGACAAATGTGCCAAACACCTGACCATCATCGGCACGTCAGAATTCAAAGCGCAAAAGTGCCAAATGCATACGCACATTGGGATGCAAAACATTGAAGAAAAATCAGAAAAAGCTCAGAATCAACAAAAGTACCAAACGCATCGGGCACAACAAAAGGCGAAGCAAAGATGGTGAAAGAAGGCGCCTATCAAAAGCAAAGAAGGCACAAAAATATGCAAGATGGCTGCTAGCTCTCGGAACCTAAGGAAAATGAAAATTTTGAGCCTATTATCCTTTCTTTGTTAAGCCAAAACCTTGGCCACGTTACAACCCGAATAAAGTCCTGTCAGATTGAAAAACACAACTTGATAATAAAAATCCTAGACAATAGGAGAAAACATGAAGGAGCGCCAAGGCATTTTCTAAAATCCATGGGTTGTCATCAGCAACCTGGGGCATGATTCCTAATAAAAGTTCTCGTGTTTTGCTAAAACAATTTCAAAGACCCGAATGGGAAAATCATCAAAACTTGATTTTATCATGACAATTTCAAACATTAAATCCTCAAATAATCAAACTCCTCGTCTAGTCAAGGTCTTCGTTAAGAGTCAGTCCTCTGATAAAGGGTCTTTCTTGTCCTTTGAGTCGTCTGGGCCTTGTCCAAATTCACACAAGGTCATTGAGGCCCCAACTCGTGAGAAAAACTCCAATACGTGCAAGAACCCGCACTTGTGCTCATGACAAAATTGGTTGCCGAAACCATCAGTGGAATCAAGGAAAAGAATCAGAATTAATGTCTGTTACTCACTGGGGCACATCAGCCCAATGCTATCAATCACCGCAAGCGTACAGCCGACCTCAAGACTGGGGCATGAATGCTCGGAGCCCAAGCCCTGATCAAAGCTCAAGCCCTGAACCAGCTCCAGCTCAAACCCAAGGACGAATTCCATCCCAAATCCCAAAATCCTGACAATACCGGTCCGCTGGCCAAAAACAGTAAAGCAGGAAGGGTACTCGGACATGTCCTTTGTTTTTCAAAACTAAAAAAATCATCAGTGTTGTCAAAAGTCGAAACACGGGTCTCACTTTCTAACCTCGACCTCTTATGGTCGCCTTCATCTATCATCTTCTGCCATAGATTTGGCACCCTTCAATCATCTCTCGCCATAGATTTGGCACCCTTCAATCATCTCTCGCCATAGATTTGGCACCCTTCAATCATCTCTCGCCATAGATTTGGCACCCTTCAATCATCTCTTGCCATAGATTTGGCACCCTTCAATCATCTTCTGCCTTAGATTTGGCACCCTTCAATCATCTCCCGCCATAGATTTGGCACCCTTTAATCTCAAATTCAAGCTTCTTCCAAAATTCAAGCTTTCTTCAAAATTCAAGCTTCCTCCAAAATTCAAGCTTCCTTCAAAATTCAAGCTTCTTTTAAAATCCAAGCTTCTTCCAAAATTCAAGCTTTCTTCAAAATTCAAGCTTCCTCCAAAATTCAAGCTTCCTTCAAAATTCAAGCTTCTTTTAAAATTCAAGCTTCTTCCAAAATTCAAGCTTCTTCCAAAATTCAAGCTTCCTTCAAAATTCAAGCTTCTTTTAAAATTCAAGCTTTTCAGAATTCAAGCTTTTTAAATTCAAGTCTCTTCCCTCTCTAGCTTCTCCGCCGCCATAGATTTGGCACCCTTCATCCAGGTCATCCGCCGCCATAGATTTGGCGCTGTCCTGAGGGACTTCTTTCTATCATTTGCTTGCATGTCTGCATGTCTACATGTTTGCATTTGCCCCAAAGAACTACGCTGGTCTGATCCTTGCAGAAAAGGGTACGTAGGCAGTCTGAAAAGACGCGACCACATGCATCAAATGTTTGTATCTTTACTTGCATTTGATTTTGAATTGAGGATTTGATTTGGCTCGAATTGTGCTGTCTCAATCTTTGGACGGCACTCGTATCTAGATAGGATGCTGAGCGTCGCCCAAAGAGGGGCAACTGTAGACACCCCAATTTGGACTTTTCAAAATTCCTTGATTTGTGGCCCGGAGGCTCCCCGATGATGACTTTGGATTGAAACAAGCCTGGTACCGATCGGAACTTTGCTCCTTGAAAGATTTGAAGAGGGATAAAAAATGGTTAAAAACATTTCCAAGCGCTTGGGAGCAATCCCAAGCGCTCAAAACTGTTTCACAAAACCTCTGGCCTGGCTCTTTCTCGAGCGCTCGAGAGTGAGGTCCCAAGCGCTCGAGACTATTCTGTTGCCCAATGAATGGCAGTATCACCCACTCACCTTGCAACTCATGATTATAACCACCTTGAGCCCGCCGATGGCTCGGTCCACACTCAACCTCTGGTGGAAGATATTCAGGCCAAAGATTTTCCTATTTAAAAATGTTTTATCAAAACCATTTGATTTTCAAAAACCATTTGAGTCTTGGCCTATAAATATAACTGGTTTTTCAGCAGAAAGGACGACCACGAAAATCCATCCCTGAAGAGCCCCTTACTCTCTGCTCTCTCTCTCTCTCTCTCTCTCTCTAGCCAAAAACCAAAAATCTCCAAACTCTAAAAGTTTTGTAAATCACCAAGGAAAAGGGCAAGAAATCCAGAATACCCTTCTGATTTCTTGCACTCTCCTCTCTTCATCCACACTTCAAAGGCACACCAAGGAGCAAGGTTCAAGGAAAAGGTATAAAACTTTACCTTTGGTCACAACTAAAGGGCTATTCATCCCTTCTGAGGGGGGGTCTCTCAGCCTGACCCAGTCTTCAATACTGGGTGCATGGTTGGGAGACCCTAGTGTAAAAACAAGAGCAATGGGGCACAAGAAAATGTTTTCACAAAACCCTCACTGGAACCACTCCCAAGCGCTCGAGAGTTCTCCTGAGCGCTCGGGACGGTTCCCAGTTTCATGCATGCCCCCTTTGTGACGCAGTAGGTTGGGAATGATGTGAGGTATTAAAAGGATTGGTTTTGTTTTGGCATGCATGCCCAGAAAATGGTTTCCCCCCTAAAAACATAAACATTTTCTCACAAGTTTTCATGTGGAACAAGGCTTCTCTCTTTCAAAGTTAAAAGAAGTTCTCCTCTTGGGAAATGCCAAAACAAGGGCCTTTGCATGTCAAAATCAGTACCATTTCCTGTTTGAGAGTAAGCTGGTATGCGGCTCACTCCCAAGCGCTCCGAACCATTCCAGAGCGCTCGGGAGTGCATGCATGCCATTGCTTCCCATTTCCCAGTCTGCTGTGTTATCTGGTCTCTGCATGCTTTAGTGTGGCCTGTTGCCCTTTTAAATTCATAGATTTAGCTTTGTTAAGGCAGGGACGCAAGATTTGAAAGATTGAGGGCTTAGCTCAGTCTTCCAAGTCCTCTGCTGAGCCAGTAGTATAATTAATATCATTTCAGTTCCTATTTTAGCATTGCATTCTGTCTGTGCTAACAAAGCTTGCAGGTTGGGTATCAGAACTCCCAAGCGCTCGGGACCTCTCTCGAGCGCTCGAGAGTGAAGTCAGTGACAGATCCTCAGTTTCTATGATCATGCATTTTGCTCACTCCCATTTAATCATCCATTGTACACCAGCACATGCATGCAATTCTTACCTGTTATAACTGTGGATACTTGCTAAATGGTCTAATAAAACAAAATCCCTTCGAAAAATCCCACAAACGTTTAGTAGAGACCGATTTCGAATCGGGCGAGGGGGGTGCCGTAAAACCCTTCCCCCCTCGTAACATGGCTTCCGAACCCTTGAAACTGATCTCTGGTCTTCAATTCAAATCAATTGGTTTTCCAAACAAAACGGTTTCTCGGGTGATATACCGCAAATCCGGGTGGCGACTCTTCAAACGGCGTATTTCTCTCTTCAAAGCGGCGGGAAAATATTAAAAGCCAAAACCCTTTTTGTGTTTTTCGGGCTGGTAGCCCACAGGTTGCTTCAGGCATTCGATGCCAAGACCTAGGTCTCCATTGCACCCAACCTATCTCGGGCTCAGCTTGTAGCCAAGGCTTAAGTTTTGTCGATTTTTGGCATTCCTTACTGCCTTGGCCTAAGCATACTCATTCTTAGCCAATCCACTGTCGTGTCTAGGTTTATGTCGTACCTAGCTTATCTCAGGCTTTGCTCGCATGAGAGCAATGTTCGTTGCTTGGGCCCCAAACCTTTTCGTGCTTGGTTATTTTTCCAATTCTAGGCACTTAACTTCTGCCATTGTTTATGCTTGACACAGCCAAATAGTTTTTTTGAACTATTACTGTTTGAGCCTATGCATGCTCGACGAATCATCTAAGTTCATTCGTACTTAGGTAGCAGCCCAAGTGTATTCGTACTTGGGCTTTTCTCAGCATTATTCGTTGCTGTGAGACTAAGTGTATTCATACGTAGCTAAATCTCAACATTATTCATTGCCTTTTGTGAGGCAAATTTCTTTTAATCGCCTCTTTGGCCCTATTCGTGGCCAAGCTCTTTCACACTCAGCAGATACTTAGCAATCTTCATCACTCTTCCATAAATATTTTAATCATTATCCAAGCTTATTCGCACTTGGTATGCCTAAGTATATGCATACTTAGGTTTCGCTCGTACTTGTTCATACTCGGTGAACTGTCTTTTGTCCGTACTCAGGTATTGCCCAAGCTTAACCACCCTCGGCAGACTGCCCAAGTTTATTCGTACTGAGGTATATCCTGTGTTCGATCATACTCAATCGAATTTCGGCACCGTTCATGGTCATGGCCTAACTTTACTCATATTTAGCCAAACTTTGAGTTTGATTGCACTCAATCTGATTGTGGCATTTTTTATCGCCATGGCCTAAGTTTATTCATACTTTAGCCAATTTCAGAGTTTGATCGTACCCAACGAATATTTTTGATGAATGCTCTTTGCTCCCCAGGATGGAGAAAAAGTATCCTTAACTTGTTCTTGCCGGGACCGAACAAGTACAATATTCGTGCTGGAAACAATTTCTTTCGAGCAATTTTATTCATAATTCTACCGAAGCAACTCGTAGCTTAAGAGAAATGTTGAACACTACCTCTTCTTTAAGTAATCCCATTACTTGACGTTATTTTGACTGATGGCCCTTCGTGGCCAGAATATAACGTGCTCGAACGCCGATCGCAGCTGCCCAAATTTCGTGTGAGCTTCTTAAGTATTTCATACCTATCGACCTTATGTATCTCATACATAAGCTTAAGTTTTTCATTCTTAGATACTTCCGTGTCTATACTTGGCAACTCTCAAGCATAGTCGTCGTTCGCGCGCGACTCAATCTCGTGCTTGTTCATGCACATATAATTTAAGTGTTATGAATAAACCTTCCTATGTGCATTCGAGCATAAACTTAAGTGTTTCATACTTAGCAAGTTCCTAAGTTTCTTATACTTAGTATTGTTGTGCTTACATGCACACACCCTAGTTTCGTGTGTTTATTCATACACATCTAAGCATTCGTACGTAGTCGGGCTTGTGTGTTCCTTCATACACCTCAATCGTACTCAATCCCTACCGGATCTATTTACAAACCTAAACCCTTCGTGCCTGGCCAATTTCGTGCGTTTCATCCATACACACTTTTTGTACTGTGCTTGCTCACCCAAGTATTTCATACTTGACAGACTCCTAACTGTATTCATACTTTGGATAAATCTGCATATTCTCGTATGCTCCCCAAGTTCCTCGTACTTGGAAATATGTGCATATTCACGTATGCAACCCAAATGTCTCGTACTTGGGTATATTCTGAGTTAGGTCATACTCAATCAAATTCTGGCATTATTCATTGCCATGGCCTAAGTTTACTCATACTTAGCCAAATTTGGAGTATAATCATACTCCATCGGATTTTGGCATTACTCATTGCCATGGCCTAAGTTTATTCATACTTAGCCAAATTTAGAGTATGATCGTACTCAATCGGATTTCAGCATTACTCATTGCCATGGCCTAAGTTTATTCATACTTAGCCAAATTTGGAGTATAATCGTACTCCATTGGATTTTGGCATTACTCATTGCCATGGCCTAAGTTTATTCATACTTAGCCAAATTCGGAGTATAATCGTACTCCATCGGATTTTGGCATTATTCATTGCCATGGCCTAAGTTTGTTCATACTTAGCCAAATTTGGAGTATGATCGGACTCCATCGGTTTTTAGCATTATTCATTGCCATGACATAAGTTTATTCATACTAAGCCAAATTCGGAGTATAATCGTACTCCATCGGATTTTAGCATTATTCATTGCCATGGCCTAAGTTTATTCATACTTAGCCAAATTTGGAGTATGATCGGACTCCATCGAATTTTGGCATCATTCATTGCCATGGCATAAGTTTATTCATACTTAGCCAAATTCGGAGTATAATCGTACTCCATCGGATTTTGGCATTATTCATTGCCATGGCCTAAGTTTATTCATACTTAGCCAAATTTGGAGTATGATCGGACTCCATCGAATTTTGGCATCATTCATTGCCATGGCATAAGTTTATTCATACTTAGCCAAATTCGGAGTATGTTTGCACTCCATTGAATTTTGGCATTACTCATTGCCATGGCCTAAGTTTATTCATACTTAGCCAAATTTTGAGTTTTTTCGTACTCAATCGGTTCTCAAGTTTCTTTCTTAAGTCGTATTCGTACTTTAACTTGAAAAACAACAATTTTTCAAATCAAATTTCGTTTTATTGCTTCATTCCAAGTTTATTCATACTTAGATGCACACTCTCCCTGCTCCCCAGTATGGAGGCAAATTAAGTGTCTTTGGGTCCATACTTAGTTTAGTCGTGCTAGGACCGAACACAAATAAAATTTCTTAATTCCGTCACAAAGCTGCTCGTAGCTGAATAATTTCTATGGAATTCTGATCATAATTCTCTTATAGCAACTCATAGCTAAAATATAAATTGCAATAAGTAATTCCACTACTTATCTGTATATTCCATGGCATATGCATTGGATTCCCATCCAAGACTTTGAGGCGATAAGCTTCAATCTCAGCTATCTCTGTAACCTTGTATGGTCTCTCCCAATTCGGACAAAGCTTCCCATTCGTGGGATCTCATGCAAAAACTTCCTTAGTTTCTTAGCCTTCAGTACTTTGGGCACTTCGTAGCCCGACCAACAAGGCTTTGTATTCTACCACATTATTTGAAGCATTAAGCTAAACAACCAGTTCTAGCATCACAACCTTAGGAAAGCATATCATAATTCGTTCTCCTGAATCTTGAACTGTAAACATATAATTTTCACTCCTCTTGATCCTGCTTGGTAGATTCCTTCCTTCATCGTAATCACTCCCACGTGGGTTTATTACGAGAGCATCGTTGTCCGATAACTATACACTTTCTAGGTTTCTGTCCATAAAGGTGCTTGGCCCTTTGGTTTGTTGCCTATTCGAGCACTACCTGAATTCTCCACCTTTCATAGGCATCTATACCAATCTTTCATTTCTTGCTCACGTTTTTTCATACGCTAAGCAATTTCTTCAATACTACATTCTTTCTCTTTGAGACCTTTCGTAGTCTCGAGTAGTTGTGATCGCCTAACAAATTTAGACCGATCCTCATGATCATCTAACAAATTCAGATTGGCCTTCGCGAGAGCCTAACAAATTTGTACTGCTCTGTGCGATTGCCTAAACAATTTAGACTACTTCGTGCAATTGTATAGAAATTTTGAATTGCTCTGCATGGTTGCCTAGCAGATTCAGACTGCTCCACCCAATCGCCCAATAGATTCAGACTGCTCTGCGCTGCTACCGAGCAGATTCAGACTGCTCCTTAAGATCGCCTAGCAGATTCGGACTACTCTGCTACTGAGCAGATTCAGATTGCTCCTTAAGATCGCCTAGTAGATTCAGACTACTCTGCGCTGCTACCTAACAGATTCAAATTGCTCTGCGCGGTCGCCTAGCAGGTTCAGACTGCACTGCGCTGCGTGGCTGTGGAGCAGATTTTGACTGCTCCTTAGGATTGCCTAGTAGATTCAGACTGCTCTGTTCAATCGCCCAGTAGGTTCAGACTGCGCTGCTACCGAGCAGATTCAAACTGCTCCTTAAGATCGCCTAGTAGATTCGGACTACTCTGCGCTACTACCTAACAGATTCAAACTGCTCCGTGTGGACACCTAGCAGATTCGAACTGCTCGGTTAGCAGATTCAGACTGCTCTGTGCAATCGCCCAGTAGATTCAGATTGCGCTGCTACCGAGCAGATCCAGACTGCTCCTTAAAATTGCCAAGCAAATTCAAACTGCTCTGTGCTACTACCGAGCATATTCAGACTGCTCCTTAAGATTGCCTAACAGATTCAGACTACTCCTTAAGATCACCTAGCAGATTCGAACTGCTCTGCGCTGCTGCCTAGCAGATTCAAATAGGCCTTTGTGAGCGCCTAACAAGTACAAGTTGCTCTTCGCGATTGTCTAGCAAATTCGAATTGCAGTGCGCAATCACCTAGCAGATTTAGATACACCTTCGTGGCCGCCTAACAAGTTCAGATCTCTCTTCACGATCACCTAGCAGATTCAAACTGCTTTGCGCAATTCATCTACCAAATTTGGACTGCACTACGTGATCTCCTAGCAGATTCGAACTGCTTTGACTTCCATCTCGGCATCTTGATTAGCTCCCCCAATCCTAGGAGCATACAATACTGAAGGACTTGCTCATAGCCCTACTCAGTGCTTTCTCGGGAGCACCAGGCAAAGAAGGTGTCCTCTCTTTTTTCCCTCTTGGATCATCCTCCATTCGAGGAGTCTTTACGCTTTTAAAAAATATTGTTGATCTCAGAGAATTACTGTAGACACCTCCCAAACGGGGCATCGCCATACAGATTGATCACGTTTGTTTGCTCGATTGGTTGCTTGCTTCGTAAACCAAAATCATGGACATTCCCATGGCTAGGAACATCGCCACATGATAGCGGTTATCATCAAAACAGAGTCGCCACCCAGTTTATTAAAACTGGGAAAATAGATAGAGAGTCTGGGTACAGGAGCCAAAAGTACAATAAGGGGAAGGTGTTAGGCACCCCTCTTTGCCCAGTCGTGAGACTGGCCCATAATCATTCAACATAAGACATGTAGATGCTTTGTTTAATTCCAACACATAGTCTGTTTATTTATTCCTTTAAACAGTAAGCAAAGTGAGCCAGTGCGATAAGTAAGCATGCATTCAGAAAGCAGAAGAGCAAACAAAGTTGTCCCAGGAAATCGATTACTCGATCGGTGAATGGATGTCACGGCCGAGTAATCACACTGGTTTAATGTACCGGCCGAGGGATCGAAGCCCCGGTCGGTGTTCTTCCTCACACCAGAATATACGTTTAACAGATGATCAGAAAGCTATGATTAAGCGTAAGAACGATAAATAAAACAAACCAGAGGCCGTTGGGCCTCACCACCTTGATCCCTCAGTTGCTTGATTGCCTTCGGATTGGGTGTGATTGACTGATTGCTTGATTGAAAACCCTAGGGTTAGGGTTTGAACTTCGGGGTTTGATCGTCGGATTGACGGCTGCCTTCGGGAGGTTAGGGCTTTTGAAGAGTGGGTATGAGAGAGTGTTTTGGCAGAGTTTCGAGGCTTGAGAGAGTGGGTGAGTAATTTCACTTATCAATTTCGGAGCCCAAAGGCTCCTTTATATAGGCATAGGGATGACTCACTCCGGCCAATCAAATCATGAGATGGCAATTGCAATTGCAATGCATCTCTAACTCTACGTCGTAATCTCTGAGCGTAGCCCGAACGCATCGGGAAGGTAGTGTAGTTGGATCAAACCAAACGTCTGACAGAACGTTCCAGAGTCTGGAAAAAGGTCGATCTGGCGACCGAGCAAAGGATGTCGCGGCCGTGGAATGGATATCTCGGCCGAAGGATAGATCTTGCGGTCGAGGAATTGATCTCTCAGGGAGATTTTGCTGGCAACAGGTTGCTCGGGTGAGGAATTGATGTTATGGCCGTTAGATCGATGTTACGGCCGTCAGATGGATTCTCCTAGGCTTCTGTATTTCTGTCTGAAAGGCTGTATGGCTCTGAATTGGGTCCTCTATGTGGTTCAAAGTTCTCACCGAAAGTCCTAAGGTCCTCAAGGAAGCAATCAGCAATCACTGTATCCGTTTCATCATCGGGATTGTCCCAAGGTGGGACTTGAAATAATTGTTAGGCCAAATTGGGGTGTCTACAGATGCCCCTCTTTGACTGAACTCAGACGGATCGCGAGACATGTTTGAGTAAGAGTCAAAGTTGTAAAAAGCAACTCAATTTGGTCCAACCACTATTCCAAGGGATTTTCGAAAAAGGTTTTCTTGTGGTCGGGCCGGGAGGCTGCCTACGTATTCCACAAGGGAAATTCAGACCAATCGTAGTTCGGGACATAAAACAAAAGTAAAAAGTTTGGAGGGTTAGAGACAGAAGATGTACCTTAGGGCTTAAAAAGCCGTAGTGTGACATACCTAGACTGAGCCAGGGTTTTGGCGAAGAGTAGTTGAAGGAGCGCAGGGCTGCCGGGGGAGCTTTTGCGGAAAGCTTCCTTAGTTATTTTGGGGTAGATCAGTACACTGCAGGTGCGTTTACTTTTCTTGATCATCCTTACTTTGACTGAAAGGAGCTCGGTAGAGTAGCCTATCCTTGCGAATGAGCTGGAAGGAATTGATGTAGTGGGGTGGAATCCAGACCATCTACTGGGGATGAGTTGGATGCCGGCTTGCTTTTGAGACGTGAGGGGCACAGGGCCAGTAACTGGAGCACGGAGCTTTGGTGATGAGGGGATCGAGGCACGGAGCCGGTTGTAGTCATGAGGCGAGAGCCTGGAGAGTGATAGAATCGAGGCGTGGAGCCTGTTGCAATCTTGAGGCGAAGGCCTGAGGGGATTGGATTGATAAGACTGAAGCGCGGAGCTGGTGTTGATCATAAGGCGAGAGCCTGTGGTGACTAGATTGAGGCGTGGAACCTGCTGTGGTTGTGAGGCGAAGGCCTGAGGTGAGCTTAGAGCTTGATGGGACCGAAGCGCGGAGCTGGTATTGATCAGGATGAGAGCCTGTGGTGTCAGAGCTTTGAGCTTGACGTGATGAACCGAAACGCGGAGCTGGTGTAAGGCAAGGGCCTGAGATGAAGGAACTGAGGCATGGAGCCTGAAGTGATCGAGGCGTGGAGCCTGCATGCAGTCTTGAGGCAAGGGCCTAAGTTGTCGGAGCTTAGAGCTTGACGTGATTTGAACCGAAGCGTAGAGCTGGTTGCATTCTGATGGTCTGCGCACGGAGCTTTTCCATCATAAGTGTTGGCGTGGAGCCAAAAGATCGAGGCGTTGGGCCGATCAATAAAACTGAGGCATAGAGCCGGTTGATTGCAGGATTGACCTGTTTCATGAAAAATATGCAGAGTGTATATGTGTGATGATGGTTGTTAGATGTGAACAGATGTGATGCAGACTCGATGTGAAAATGCAATATGTGCACAGGCCCGTGCGTGTGTGTTTGTTTTAAGCTTAGAGCTTCTATCAAGTTCCGGACTTGAGCATTCAGAGCGTAGAGCTCGAGCATTCGGACGGCAGAATCCAAGCATTCAAAGTACAGGCTTTGAGCGTCCAGTACGCAGTGGTTGGGCATCCAAGCGTAGAGCTTGAGCATTCAAGTGTATGACTTGAGCATCCAGTACACAGTGGTTGGGCATCCAAACGTAGAGCTTGAGCATTCAAAAATGTAAGATTTTTGAGCATTCAGGCGTAGAGCCTGAGAATAGATGTCTTGATTGTTGGGATGGCGTAGAGCCTGTTGCTTGTTTACGGCTTCGAGCCAATTGAGATAATGGGCTTTGAGCCGCTGAGATTGCTTGTTTACGGCTTTGAGCCAGTTGAGATGATGAACACAGGCTTCGAGCCTGTTAAGAACTTGATTGTGTACGGCTTCGAGCCAGTTGAGACAATGGGCTTAGAGCCGCTGAGTTGGTTGTTACGGCTTCGAGCCAGTTGAGATAGTAAATACAGGCTTCGAGCCTGTTCAGGTGATGGTTACGGCTTGGAGCCATTTGAGATAGTAGATACAGGCTTCGAGCCTGTTGAGGTGATGGGCTTGTAGAACTGCTGAGCTGTTGAGTATTCCATCTTCCATCTTCCACGGGGTTTGATTGGTTCCTTATGCTTGGGATGTTTCCAAGGCTAGTTTTGTGTATGCTCGGGATTGCCCCCAAGGCTAGATTTCACATGCTCGGGACTGTCCCCAATGCTAGATTCCACATGCTCGGGATTGTCCCCAAGGCTAGTTCTGAGTATGCTCGGGATTGCCCCCAAGGCTAATTCTTGACAATATTCCAGTTTGTTAGGGAGATTTCCATTACCTCCACTGCTGGGAGTGCCTTCCGGAGGCCAAACGCCTTCTAGCGACTCAAATGTCTTCTGGTGGCTAAATGCTTTCTGCAAGCTGGCAACATAAACGTTTTCTGGAAGCTAGCAATATAAACGCCTTCTGGAGGGTGCATTGAGTGGAAGCCACAGGATTGTTTTGCTGGCCTGCTGAGCGCGAGGTTGTGCACATAGCGTGGCATAGGGCTGTAGAGCCGGTGAGCAGCACTTGAGCGTCCTCAATGTTTCGATAAGCTTCTCCCTTTTTGTCCTTGGCAGAGAAGCAGGAGACTGGAGGCTCGTGGTGGAGGCCTCTACTGCACAAGTGGTTTGTGACGTTGCCGGAGCAGGCTCGGGAGTTAGTATGCGCTGCTGGTCTTGAGCCGTTTGTTTTGGGCCTCAATCTTCTGAAGATGGATTGGTCGTTGATGACCTCGCTGGTTGGTGGGATACTCCCAACACGTTCCACTTTCCTTCTGTTGGCGAGATGATGATCACGCCAGGTGATTTTTCTTTGCTTACTGGCCTATAAGTAGGTGGAGCTCCTCTTTGGGTTAACCCTTGGCTTTGGGAGCAAGTAGGGGATTTGGAGTGGTTCTTGGGCAAGGTGCCCCCTCTTCACTCACGTGGTCATGTTGACGTCTCTTGACTGATCAAGACTTTTATGAAGGTTGATATCTCGACTCAGGTGAGTGTTGAGTAGCTGACACGGGCCTTTCTTCCCTACCTCCTTGGGCAAACGTTGTTTGCCAACAAAGATAGTCCAGCACATACACAGTCTCTAGCCCCTTTTGCAGTATTTGGAGGTTGTTTAGGAGTTTGATTAGGGAGCATCTGCCTTGGCCAACTGGTAGCCCCTTTCCTCTCTGGGCTTTTGAGTATCTTCTTCAGTTTCCTACTGACACTAGACATGCAGATACGGACTGTGTTCCTCGCTACGAGTAATGGTCTGTGGGGCAATGGAAGCCACACGGTCACCAGTTTTGAGCCTTCCTGAGTGGTGACGGGTTTTGGACGGATTGACGGTTGACCAGGTACCCCTTGCATCCCTTGTTTTTAGATCTCCATTCCTCTGTGTTGTGGCTGATTTAGACTTTGTTTGCAGGCGAGGTTTGACCCTTGGAGTGGTGTATCAGAGGATGCCCCTCTTGCGAGTTCCAGGGTTCTAGTTTGTACTCATAACCTGTTCGAGGGTCCCTTTTGTTAAGCTTGGTACTTATGTGATCGGGTGGCCAGCCAGTGGCGCCTGCGTGCTGAGGATCTTCAGTTTGTTCCTCCTCCTCCTCCGGCGTTGATGAGGTCTACTTCTTTGATGCCTAAAGTAGACTTGGAGAATGCTCAGATTAGAGACTAGGCGGGTTTGCTTCTTTAGGCAGGTGACTATATGGAGTACTGCCATTTTTCCTTGGTTCTGCCTGTTGTTCCTTCAGTTGCTCTTGTTTGGCCACGGGCCCTTTCCTTTGTCTCCTTCCATTCTGATGATGGAGAAGAGGCGTTTGGTGCTTACCCCTTGTTTTGCATTCTTTTCCTTATAGCTTGAGGCTGAGTGAGCACCAGCAGTCAGTGGGGAGGATAGCTAGAAATCCCCTTCTTCATCTCGGAGACGAGATCGTCTCGAAGACGCCATCACGACTAGCTTTAGGATTTTCTTTTTCCTTCCTGTTCATGGTTAGCAAAGAGAGAAGCAGAAACTGTATTTGTATGGTGAAAGCAACCACGGTGATGATTTTGTAGGCAAGCTTTTTGTTCATGAAATGAGAAATGCTTTTTATGCCCCTAGATGTCTTGAGTTTGCATGCGATAGTCAGAACATGGCTGTTTGAACAAGTATTTGCTGATAGACAGTAATTTGTGTGAAAATAAAATATTGGCCGAAGAATTGATTACTCGGCTAAAGAATCGATGTTGCGGCCGATGTATAGATCCTTCGGCCGTTACTTTGATTTTCCAAAGGTAGATTTTGTTTTGGCTAAGTGGCATCCTCTTTTCTCTTCCTTCTTATGCTTGGTTTTGATTTTCTTACCTTTTGCTTTTGCCGTGTTCCATAGTCCGGTTGCCAGACTCGGGAGTTTTCAAGGTATCTTGCTCATTGTGTCAATTACCTTTAGGTTAGAGGGGATGACCTATAGCTCTCGTGTCTGTTGCTGTTGCCAATTCTTCGAGAAAAGCATACTCATCTTTTGCGAGCTCAATATGCAGGGTTAGCTATACCTATCATTGAGTACAAATCTGTTGATGTTTTTCCTTCTCTCCAAATGTTTGGGCCGCATCTCAATGTGAGATTGCCTACGTATCCCAATCTGGGAATCAGGCCTTTTACGTAGTTCCAAAATCATTACCTTTGAGGTTGGGTTTTTCACTCTTGGTTTTTCTTCTCACATGCTCTTGATTTTGCCTAGGTTACCTAATGGATGATGAGTCCCTAGCGAGCTTTTCTTTGAATGCCTTAACTTTTGCCTAGGCTGCGTTTTTGCATTTTCTTGCTCTAGCAGGCTTTGCTCTTACTTTTGCTTGGGTTTTCAGGTTACCCAACGAGCACTTCTCTCAAGAGGATTTCTGCGTTTTGGAGAGGAATTTGATGGAGATATTTTTCTAAATCTCTCTTGTGTTTGTACCTTCATAATGGGCGAGCTAACCCTAAGTGTTCTCGCGGAGATAGTGTCTTCTTTCTAAGTTTTGACAAAAACCTAGTTTCTTAAGCAACTAGAGTTCATCCTTTCCTTCCTTTTTGTCAGCGACACAGGGAACTTGATTCCTTGAAATTTCCCTTGTTTGGCAAAGAGACTATAGTGTTTGGCAATTGCAATTTAGGAAGTAAATCATTGAATAAGCATAGTCTAAAGGATGAAACAGGAATTCACTTAGCAGAAATTAAATGCCCAAGCAGGGGCTCAAAACAGGTTTTAGCTTGATAAAAGCAATGTTTAATGTTCTTTGCCATGTTGTGACTTCTTAGCTATTGTAGCATTTCGAGGTCGTTTTCAAAACCCTTGCCTTTCGCAACTTTATACTCTTTTCCACCATCTTCTTTGCCAAACAGGGCCTTTGAACTGGATCCATCTTCACTGGTGGCTACTTCTTTGAGACATGAGTAGTCCCCAAATAGAAGTGTTGGTCTAGGTTTTCATCACCCTTTCTTCCTCTTTATTGATTGTGTAGTCGTCAGTTATTTCCACTTGATTGAATAGTGATACTAAGGAGATTCCATCGAGTGGATCATCGTATTCTCCTTCCATTCCGTCAAAGTCACTTTCCCCTTTGCTTGTTCTTCTTCATTACTTTTGTCAGACATGTCGGGATCGATCACTTCTGATTGATTGGACTCATTGTTTTCTTCCTCCTCCATCATGAAACATTCGTCCTCCTCTGGGAAGGTAAAGGTTGGCTTGGTTTGGTTGTTTTGGATAATGTATTGGCCAAGATTGTATGTGGGGTTGTTTATGAAATCGATGTTTCGGGGTGGTGGCTCAGCTTTGTGAGTAGGAAGTGGATTGGCTTGCACATTAGGTTTTGGAAGTTTTATAGTTCGGCTATCAATGAGATCTTGAATGTCATGGCGGATACGCATGCAGTTATCTGTCTCATACCTAGGGTGTTGGTGGTAGGCGCACTGTTTGTTAGGATCATGGTTTGGGCCATAGGGTGGCTGAGGAAGTGGTTTGTTTTAAAGGTTTGAGATGCCCCTAACGGCTCAGAATGGCTAAGGCTTGAGATGAGGTCATATAGAGATGGTCAAAGTTGCAACGGGGGCGATTTGAGCTTTGGGATGAGCTAATTTGAAAAGGGTCTTGTGGTAAGATTGAGTTAAAGGTGTTGACGAAGGCAGGAGATGTACGGGTTGGGAATGTTTTCTTGGGTGGAGGAGTTTCTTCTTTCCCAATGAGGCCTAGCTTGATCCTCTCTTCAATCTGCAGCCCAGTAGCCTGCAGGCGCTTGAAATCAGTGATAGTCTGAGTGTAAATGTGCGTGAGGTACTTGGGCTGCAAACTCTTGACAACTATTCTCACTTGATCTTCCTCAGAGGGGCGGTTCTTCATCTTGGCGGCTTTTTCTCTCTATCTAGCCACAAAGGTTGCAAAGTCCTTGTTTGATTCCTGCTTAGTCGTTTCCAAATCTCGAGTTGTTAACTCAATTTGGACGTTGTATGCATATTGCTTGACAAAAGCATTGGCAATTTCTGGCCAAGTATGATAGTGCACAAACTCCAAAGTGAGAAACCAATCGAGAGCGCTTTCAGTAAGAGTCCTTTGAAATAACTGAACAATGAGCTCATCATCCAAGCCCATTGGCTTCAGAGTGTTGATGACATGGCGGACATGGCTAGTGGGATTGCCAGTTCTATTGAACTTCTCAGGTAGTTGAGAATCTGGAAAAAGGCAGAGTCCTTCAAAATCTAGAATTTGGTCCCCTTGTGAACGGGCCAGAGTACGTTTGATCTCATTGACTTGTTTGGCCAATTCAGGGTTTTCTGCCAATACCACTTCTTGAGGATTCTCATCTTCCACCGATTTCTCTTCGTTCTCAGCATCTCTTGCTGCTTTCTCTGCTAATAAGGTAGCGACTTTGAGCTTGGTGATTAGCAATGATGGCGTCGTTATCTGCCACGAGAGTGGGAGGATTACTTGATGAAGCTTAGGATTTGGTAGATGATTGAGTTTGTTGAGGAGATGACCGCGGAGTCCCTGAAAGTGATTGGGACCGTAGCAGTGTAGGTGTTTTGGCCAGTGAGGGTGACAGACGAGACGGCTGCAAGGACCTCTGTTTGGCGTGACTTCGTTTGTTGTAAGAGTATAAAATTGGCTGCGGTTGCTTCTTTGTTTTACTTATTGTGTCTGCTTTGAAATGTAGAGTACCTGTAAGTCAGTACTTGGCTTGTGTAGGGTTAGGATTTAGGCTGAAAATCCCAACCCTTCTGCACAGAAAAAGTTATTTACAACAACAGATGATACAAGGTGTGAGGAAGGACTTGGAAGTGAAAATGCAAGTAGGTTCCTAGCCTGTAGATTCCTATCTTAGTTTGATAAGTTCTATGGCTTTCTAAAACATGCAAGGTTTTTGGTAGTCTCAGGGTGCTCCGTTGTCAAAGGGCACCAATCCTCTCACCAGCCCATCATAGGCGGTGATTGGGTGATTCCCTTTTTGATATACCACTAGGTACGAGTGACTGTGGAGTTTGCTGGAACCCCCAACATAGCCCGTGTCATGCCGGGATATCAGGTGAACTCAACCGATTGCCCGCTCGATGCATATGATTAATGAATTTGACAAGGCATGTATTAGTCTTATGTTGAACTTTCTGGTTATGGCTCTCAATTCCCCAGCAGAGTCGCCAAAAACTGTAGACACCTCCCAAACGGGGCATCGCCATACAGATTGATCACGTTTGTTTGCTCGATTGGTTGCTTGCTTCGTAAACCAAAATCATGGACATTCCCATGGCTAGGAACATCGCCACATGATAGCGGTTATCATCAAAACAGAGTCGCCACCCAGTTTATTAAAACTGGGAAAATAGATAGAGAGTATGGGTACGGGAGCCAAAAGTACAATAAGGGGAAGGTGTTAGGCACCCCTCTTTGCCCAGTCGTGAGACTGGCCCATAATCATTCAACATAAGACATGTAGATGCTTTGTTTAATTCCAACACATAGTCTGTTTATTTATTCCTTTAAACAGTAAGCAAAGTGAGCCAGTGCGATAAGTAAGCATGCATTCAGAAAGCAGAAGAGCAAACAAAGCTGTCCCAGGAAATCGATTACTCGGCCGGTGAATGGATGTCACGGCCGAGTAATCACACTGGTTTAATGTACCGGCCGAGAATCGAAGCCCCGGTCGGTGTTCTTCCTCACACCAGAATATACGTTTAACAGATGATCAAAAAGCTATGATTAAGCGTAAGAACGATAAATAAAACAAACCAGAGGCCGTTGGGTCTCACCACCTTGATCCCTTAGTTGCTTGATTGCCTTCGGATTGGGTGTGATTGACTGATTGCTTGATTGAAAACCCTAGGGTTAGGGTTTGAACTTCGGGGTTTGATCGCCGGATTGACGGCTGCCTTCGGGAGGTTAGGGCTTTTGAAGAGTGGGTATGAGAGAGTGTTTTGGCAGAGTTTCGAGGCTTGAGAGAATGTGTAGGTATATCAATTTCTGTGTTTATTTCGGAGCCCAAAGGCTCCTTTATATAGGCATAGGGATGACTCACTCCGGCCAATCGAATCATGAGATGGCAATTGCAATTGCAATGCATCTCTAACTCTACGTCGTAATCTCTGAGCGTAGCCCGAACGCATCGGGAAGGTAGTGTAGTTGGATCAAACCAAACGTCTGACAGAACGTTCCAGAGTCTGGAAAAAGGTCGATCTGGCGGCCGAGCAAAGGATGTCGCGGCCGTGGAATGGATATCTCGGCCGAAGGATAGATCTTGCGGCCAAGGAATTGATCTCTCAGGGAGATTTTGCTGGCAACAGGTTGCTCGGGTGAGGAATTGATGTTATGGCCGTTAGATCGATGTTACGGCCGTCAGATGGATTCTCCTAGGCTTCTGTATTTCTGTCTGAAAGGCTGTATGGCTCTGAATTGGGTCCTCTAAGTGGTTCAAAGTTCTCACCGAAAGTCCTAAGGTCCTCAAGGAAGCAATCAGCAATCACTGTATTCGTTTCAGCATCGGGATTGTCCCAAGGTGGGACTTGAAATAAGTGTTAGGCCAAATTGGGGTGTCTACAATTACTCCGTTTCGTATTAGATTTCTCGAATCTCTCTCTCTCATGTTTTTTAATCAGGCGTGCATACCCCTTGAGTTCATCCTACCATTTTATCCTTAGAACTCTAGGATTGAACCAGCGAGTGACTCGTACCCGCCAAGCCATTCCTTTACTCCACCAGCGGCTTTTTCGGAGCCTGTAGTGGCGTTTTGTCACGACCCCCTCAAGACCATGCGTGTTCTTTGGGTCGTATGGCTCTTCTTCCATCATGGTTTCAATGGGAATTCTATCGTTTCCCACAGATGGTGCCAATTGTAAGGGGAAAAAATCCGCTTAGTGCTAACTCTAGCTTTTTGGTAAACAGCTTCACGTGCCTCCTCGCCGGAACCCTAACTGCAAAACAGACAAGGGTGAGCGCACCTTTGCCTTTCGTGGCAAAGGCCCTCCGATGCCTAAGTTAGTATCACGTACTAGCAGAAAACCCTAATTATCAGTAGGTAAATAACTCGATTGCAGTAGACTGCGTACCTTTCACCTTTAGGTTTACCTTGTATTTATAGATTCACAGATGCTTGTTGCCCAAGTATCCATGTTGCCCTAGGTTTCCTGTCTCATACAGGAAACCCATAATATCTTGGATTCTCGTTCCCTTATCAGTTCATTACCTTAGTCCTTTTAGGACTCTTTTCCATAACTGACCGAACATCCCATTCCCGTTGGGTATCTCTCCTGGATCCTATATTCTCGGGATCCCATTCCTTTACGGAACACCACTGTTCTGGAACCTCCTAGAGTATTCCCTCTGCTCCAGCACTTGATTGGAGTTCTTCCCTTGTTCGGCTATCTCATCGCCGAACAACTACTTGGACCAACGTCCTCTCAGGAGCTCTCCTCCTGTTCGGCCCTTTTGGACCAGGAACAAACTACTTGGACCAACAACTTCACATGTCACTGGTCCTTTATCAATCTCTTGGTCCAATAACTTCTCATGTTTACTGGACCTTGACCCCATACAGACTTCCTGGACCAATGACATTTCATATCGCTGGTCCATATTGCCGACCACCGGTTTGCACGACGACTATCCCTATCATATTTACACCATGGTCCCACGTACCACATGTTCGGGCCCTGTTTGGCCTTGTTCGGGAATACCTCCCTACAATTGGGTGATCAGTTTAGTTCTTATTTCTTCAAAACTGTGACTAACACAAGAAATAGAAGTAAGATAACCAATCTAGTCTTAAAAGATGGGTCACTCACTCATGACATTGAGGTAAGTAAGTCAAGTTTTGTCAACTTTTATTCAGAGCTGCTAGGTACTGCCCATTCTAATTCGTACCAAGGGCATAGCAGAATTCAGCAGCTAGTCAATAAGAGACTTACTGATAACCAAAAGTTTGCAATGATTGCTGAGATCACTGATCAAGAAATCAAGGACACATTTTGGTCCCTCAACCCCAGCAAAGCCCCTAGTCCTGATGGCTACAATGCTGGCTGTTTCAGGAAAGCTTGGCCTATCATAGGCCATGAGGTCACTGCAGCTGTCAACACCTTTTTTAGGTTTGGTAAGCTGCTTAGGAAGGCCAATTCTACCATGGTAGCTCTTGTTCCGAAGGTCCCTAACCCATCCAAAGTTGGGGATTTTAAACCTATCTCATGTTGTAACACTGTTTACAAATGCATTGCTAGAATACTTGCCAAAAGACTCTAGAATGTTCTCCCTGTTCTAATTGATCCTGTTCAATCAGGGTTTGTTAAAGGGAGGAGGATTACTGACAACATCTTCCTCACCCAAGAACTAATGAGAGGGTATCATATATCCTCATCATCCCCAAGATGTGCAATGAAAGTAGACATTAGGAAAGCTTATGATAATGTCAGATGGGATTTTCTCTAGGATATTCTGTCCTCTATGACTTTCCATCCAACAATGATCAAATGGCTTCAAGCTTGTGTTACCACTGCTAACTACACTATCAGCTTGAATGGGGAAGCCACTGGTTACATTATAGGGCAAAAAGGTCAAAGACAATGAGACCCTCTGTCATCCTACCTCTATTGTAATAGAAATTCTCACTTAGAGAGAAATCCATGTTACCTGATTTTCATTTCCATTGGAGATGTGGGAATACTAAGATCTTCAATCTCTGCTTTACGGATGACCTCATGATTTTTTGTAAGGGTGAATTGTCTTCAATCATCCATATTCAGGAAGCCCTCACTGAGTTCCAAGCTTTGTTTGGTCTCTCCCCAAGCCCTAAGAAAAGTAGCATTTATTTCTCTAGGGTCAACACTATCAATAGAATGGCCATTCTGGACGTCTTAAGATTCCAGGAGGGCGCACTTCCAGTCAAATATCTGGGTGTGCCCCTCCTCTCCACTAAGCTCAAGGCTTCGGATTGCCAACGTTTAGTGGAGAGCATGATTGCTAGGACTAAGACTTGGACCAATAGAGACCTCACCTATGCTGGTAGGGTTCAATTAATTAAGAATGTTCTTTTTTCCATTAAATCATATTGGTCATCCTTGTTTATCCTTCCCAAAAAGGTAATCAAGGAAATTGAGTCAATACTTAGGGCTTTTCTTTGGTCTGGCCCTGATCTAAGGAAAATTGGTGCTAAAGTTTCTTGGGAGCATCTGTGCTCCCCTAAAGAGGAGGGAGGTCTAGGTTTCAAATCTTTGCAAATTTGGAACAAGGCAGCCATTGCAAAGCATATTTGGTTCCTAATCTTTGGGGGAGAACAGTCCATGTGTTGTTAGTGGGTCAAATCGTACTTAATAAGAGGTAGGAGTTTCTAGAATCTGAAAATACCTGGTGATTGCACATGGGTTTGGAGGAAGCTTTTGAATCTCAGACCTTTGGTTAAACCACATGTTCTTAGTATACTAGGTAATGGGAATTCCACATTCTTGTGGCATGACAATTGGCATCCTTTCGGCCCTTTAATGGATAGATTTGGTCCAAGAATTGCATATGACTCTGGTATCCCACAAGATGCTTTTGTGTCTCACATTATTAATGATTCAAATTGGGTGTTCCCCATTACCCAAACATTTGAACTAAATGAGGTGAGAAACACTCTGCCCCCTCTTGTTTAGTCTAGGTTGAATGGGGCTGATCAAACAAGGTGGGCTCTTACTTCCAATGGGTAGTTCACAATTGCCTCTTTATGGGACAAATTGAGAACTCCCTTTCCTAGGGTCTTGTGGCATAAGGTAGTGTGGTTCTTTGCCCACATACCAAAATGTAGCTTTGTCACATGGCTTGCCATTCAGAATAGGCTACCCACTGCTGATAGACTTGTGTCATTTGGACTGAATATTTCTCCATAATGTGGTTTTTGTTAGGGGAGTGAAAGCCATGACCATCTCTTATTTAATTGCCCATTCACCAAGCAGGTGTGGGATACCATTCAGGCCAAACTCCATGCTACATGGCCTGCTAGATCTTGGGCAGATCGACTGGGTAACTTTGTTATCAAATGTTAAAGACAAATCTCTCAAAAGTGTAATCATTAAAGTAGGCTTTACAATAACTGTTTATCATATTTTGATTGAGAGAAATTTGAGGAAGTTCCAAAATCAATCCTGTACTTGGGAGATAGTTGTTCATAAAATTTGCACTATGGTGAGAGCAAGGCTTTTATCACTTTCTAATTTGCCTCATTCACAAGCAGAGTCGATTGTAAATGTGTGGAACATTGTTGTGAGCTAAATTACTATGCTAGTTACTGTTGCTAAATTACTGTATCTGTTGAAATTTCTAATGGCTTTGTGATTCAATTGGGCTGGTTGTTCACTTTATTGGCATCCTTGAATTTAGATTCACATTGATTTGATTGTACCAGCATATTGGAGGGTCCATTCTTGTTATTACTTCTATCTAAAAGGTAGTTAACTTAATCCCTTAATGGTTACTTATATGAAGTCGGATTTAGAGGTCCTGAAAGTTGGCCTTTCCTAGCTCTCAGATGGATTTGAGTGTGCCAGCATATGTGTGAGCTGTGGGATGTGTGCATGAGCCCCAATCTTCTTGTGAGTGGAGGTAATAATTAGTGGGAGGCTTTTTGTGAGGGAGAGGCGAGGGAGTTGAGACCTGCCCTATTGTTTCTAGATTGTTGGTGAATTAGGCTTCGAGGGAGGAATAGAGTGAGCTGATAAAAGCAATAGGCTCTCTAGTTCCTTGTTGTATTCTCTAATGATCTGGATTGTGTAGAATCTTTGAGGGGATTGCATGTTGTTGGGCTAGTCATTAACAGGTTAATTTTTTTTTGTTTTTTTTTTTGTGTGGGTGAAATAGCTTGAAATTGAAAAAGAGGCTAACCGAATATACAGCCTACAAGGGGCATACCCCAGGAAGAAAAGAAAAAGAAAACAAAACAAGAGTAAATTTTTTTTTGACTATGCCGAATGGCTACATGTTGTGGGCTGCATGCCAGAAAAATTAAATATATTTTTCCCGCGTTTGAAGAAAAATACATTGTTTGAAGAGTTGCCACCCGGATTTGCGGTATATCACCCGAGAAACCGTCTTTATTTGGAAAATCGGTTGATTTGAAGTTGAAAATCAGAGATCAGTTTCAAGGGTTCGGAAGCCATGTTACGAGGGGGGAAGGGTTTTACGGCACCCCCCTCGCCCGATTCGAGATCGGTCTCTACTAAACGTTTGTGGGATTTTTCAAAAGGGGATTTTGTTTCATTAGACCATTTAGCAAGTATGTACAGTTTATAGCAGGCAAACAGTGCATGCATGTGCAGTTGTACAGGGGAAAGTGAAGTGATGGAGTAACGGTGAGCAAATGCACAAATGACAGAAAATTGGAGACTGCCACTGACTTCACTCTCGAGCGCTCGGGTACAGTCCCGAGCGCTTGGGAGTTCTGACACACTGAACCTGCAAAATTTGTTAGTACGGACAGAATACGATGCTAAACTGGGAATTGAAATGACATTAAGTACACTACTGGCTCAGCAGAGGACTTGGAAGACTGAGCTAAGCCTTCTATCTTTCAAATCATGCATCCCTGCATTAACAAAGTTAAATCTATGAATTTAAAAGAGCAACAGGTCACACCAATGCATGCAGAGACCAGGTAACACAGTAGACTGGGAAATGGGAAGCAATGGCATGCATACACTCCCGAGCGCCCTGGAACAGTTCCGAGCGCTTGGGAGTGTGCTGCATGTCAGCTTTCTCTCAAACAAGAAGTGGTTCCATCTTGACATGCAAAAGCCCTTATTTTGATGTTTCCAAAGGGGAGAACATCTTTTAACTTTGACAGAAGGCAGTCTTGTTCACACATGAAAACTTGTGAGGAAATGTTTCTGTTCTTAGGGGGAAACCATTTTCTGTGCATGCATGTCAAAATGAAACCAATTCTTTTAATATTACACCTCGTTCCCAACCTGCCATGGGACAAAGGGGCAAGCATGAAATCTGGGACAGTCCCGAGCGCTCCAGAAGACTCTCGAGCGCTTGGGAGTGTGTCCAGTAAGGGGTTTTATGAAAATATTTTCTTGTGGCCCATTGCTCTTGTTTTTACACTAGGGTCTCCCAACCATGCACCCAGAATTGAAGACTGGGACAGGCTGAGACCCCCCTCAGAAGGGAAGAACAGCCCTTAAGTTGTGACCAAAGGTAAGAGTTCTACCTTTTCCTTGAACCTTGCTCCTTGGTGTAGCTTTGAAATGTGGATGGAGAGAGGAGAGTGCAAGAGATCAGATGGATATTCTGGATTTCTTGCCCTTTTTCCTTGGTGATTTGTAAAACCCTTTGAAATTTGGAAGAGAGTTTGGAGGTTTTTGGTCTTTGGCTAGAGAGAGAAAAAGAGCAGAGAGTAAGGGTGCTCTGGAATGAAATTTTTCGTGCCCCCTTTCTAGCTGAAAACCAGCCATATTTATAGGCAAAACATCAAATGGTTTTTGAAAATCAAATGGTTTTGGTAAAATATTTCTTTAATAGGTAAACCCTTGGCCTGAAAATCTTCCTACCAGAGATTGAGTGTGGAATGAGCCATCGGCGGGCTGAAAGTGGCTGTAATGATGATTTGCAAGGTGAGTGGGTGATACAGCCATGCATTGGGCAACAGAAAAGTCTCGAGCGCTTGGGACCTCACTCTCGAGCGCTCGAGAAAGAGCCAGGCCAGGGGTTTTTGTGAAACAGTTTGGAGCGCTTGGGATTGCTCCTAAGCGCTTGAAAATGCCTTTTTTACCATTTTTAAAACTTCTTCAAATCCATCAAGGAGCAAAGTTCCGATTGGTACCAGGCTTGTTTCAATCCAAAGTCATCATCGGGGAGCCTCCGGGCCACAAGTCAAGGAATTTTAAAAAGTCCAAATTGGGGTGTCTACACATGTGCTAAATGATATGCGATGTTTCCAATCCATCTAGCAAGAGGGAAGGAAAACAACGCCATGGTGACAAATATGATACGACCAAATAGGTCTTTCAGATGCACAATTCTGTCTTGAGCAGCAAACATGCACCGAAACTAGCCGTAACAGCTTGGTTGCACACATCAGAACAGTAGGAAACAGGCAGCAAAACAGTAGCAGTCGTTAGAGACTCCATTTGTATCCTAGTTTTCCTAAGAATTTACACAAGAGGCATGAGAATAACTCAGCTCATTTATAAAAGAAACCACCACCAGCATAACAGCAGCTATCTGCTACCATTACAGCAGCAGTGGCAGCAGCAAGCAGTATCAGAAGCAGCCATGACAGGCTCAAAATAGTAGCAGTGGCCAGGATACTCATCTCAACAAGCTGCTACCAACCTGTCCCCACTAAACAAAAGGTGATAGAAACCATAGAAGCCCAACATATAGGCTTGAAAGCTCACAAAACTTGAGGTTGAGCATTAAGTCTAGGGACTGTTAGTAATTTATTTTAATCAACATGTATCTGTAATCTTAGTGTGGGGAGATAAATAAGTATTTAATATCATGGAACTCATAATATAATTGAGATAAGGACGAGAGTGTAATTATAATTATGTAGTGGGGTGAATTATAATTAGTGAAATAAGAAATAGAATCCTGGTGGGATTAGAGTTTCTTATTTACACTGGGAGCCCGGACTTATTACTTCTTAGGTCCCTATCGTAGCCCTATATATACACGTTATGCTCTCTAGGTCAGAGATACGTTTTCTATTATTCACGAAATAAAGGCAGGATTAGAGAGAGCAAACAGATCACGAAAGAGTCCACACTCGGTTTGTGTTCTAGACGTGCAGGGAATACGATAGAAGATCGTAAGGTGCAGTTGAGCAGTATACGTGGCTTATAGCAAGACGTGCTATAACAAGGTCAACCAACGTTCATGTAACGCCCCCATTTCCGGGTACGTTAATTAAACATTTTATTGAATTAAAAGACTAAGAGTCAAGCTCATTATTACAACATAGATCCTACTAGAGTACTTTTTATTACACAAAGGATGGGAATTCTAAGGCATTCTATTACTCCGCTTCTTCCTCCATCCTAGCAAGCTCCTCAGCTCCAAAAGCCTCCAATGTGTACTGTTCACCTTGCTCATCAATCAACTCTGACACATTATACCAGTGTCGCCCCCAGTATAATATGCCAGGGTCACCAAAAGGTAACACCGTGAGCTACAAGGCTCAATAGAATAAACCATACCCACTAACCCTTAACTTATAACAGAAAGGGAAATATAAGCAATTACACATGCTCATTCAACAACATAGTTAACAATTACACATCCGCATTCACTATCTTACTAGCGTTGGTGTCATGCCTTTTCTTGAGTTTCTCCTACGCGACTCGTCATAGACCATGTCATCCTTTTCACCTTTATTTACTAATTCAACACTTCCAAGTTTCATTAACAAATTGCTACTAACGAGGCTACCAAGTCCGGCTCCATTAGCAACACACACGATGGCTACCAAGTCCGACCATATCATGGTTTTCAAAACTTCTTCTTTCAAATCTTGTATTGGCTCCTCTCCTCGGATAACCAAGCCATACTACCAATGAAACTACCACGTCCGGCCCCATTGGTAATCTTCACAATGGGCTACCAAGTCCGGCCTCATTACGGTTTTCAAAAACATACTCACATTGGGCTACCACGTCCGGCCACAATGTAGTTTCAAAAATATTTTATACAAGTCGACCTATTTCCTTTATCCACACCCTAGGTGCCATGTTTCTAACTTTCTCGATTTTTGTGTCTCGTTCGCATGCCATGACTCCGCGGTAGTTCTTTTCACATTTTAAGAAATCTTGAAACTAAACTAGCAAGATCATCCAACTCTATATTAGATAGCATGCTCACATTATCACATCATCATACTCAACATTTAATCACGCAAAGTTAAGCATAGTGCCACATGGATGGACACCTTTGGAGTGGTAACCACTTATGCTTAATCAGCAACAAGTAGACAAGTAATCACATAATCATGCTCATAATTATTCTAAGACCAATTACGAATAATTAAAGCTAATCTAGGAACGTTATCTTTCAAAAACTCATGCTTCTTTTTAAATTTCAAAACAACATATGTTTATCGATATTTCTAAGTATACTTAGAGTTTAAGAGGTTTAGGAAAATCGTACCGTTCTTCTTAGTGGTAGAGATGACTACGGATTTTGAAAGGAAGTACGTCGGCGGTTGGACGGAGTAACGTCTTACGGTAAGCTTTGATAGCTTCGAAAGAGAAAGGTTTCTCTCGAAACTAAGTCTTGACTAGTACTACTAGAACTTTTGGATCGATAGGGTGGTGGAGTGGCGGTTTAGTGGCGGCCTAGGATGAGTTTCTTGAAGAACTTGGGAATAACTTCAAGAACAAGCAAGAACAAGTAAGAACAAGCAAGAAAACTAAATTTTCTAGAGAGAAGTTGGAGCAATGAAAGGTGTGAGTTGAAATGGGAAGGAATGGGTGCTATTTATAGCCAAAGGTTGGTCTATTATCCAAGAGACAATTTTTCCCCTAACATTTGTTATCCAATGGTTAATAGAATGACTAGATTTGATGGTGCTTGGATGAGGTAGGATGATGGCCAAAGATCTATGACTAGGTTCAAGAGTACACTTGCACACATCACACAATCTCTCTCTCCCTCTCTCCCGGCCTCTCTCTTTCTCCCTCTCTCTCTCTGCTATCTCTCTCTCTCTCTCTCTCCCTCCTTGGTACAATGTACATACATATAAGTACAAAGGTTGAAAGACTACAAAGATCTTTCTTGTTCTTTCTTCCAATCTAGGACAAATCTTGGTTATTCTATTGGGGTTTTGGTCTAGTCTAGTACCTTGAAAGAGTAAGAAATCTAGGGTTGGTTGTCCTTAGAGTTGAAAGAGTAAGAAAACCCTAGATTTCGTGGTACATGATGAGGTGTGAAGATTGGTCAAGGGTCATGACTAGGCTTGGAAGAGTACAATTGCACACACATCACATTCTCTCTCTCCCTCTCATCCGGCCTATCTCTCTCTCTCCCTCCATCTCTCTCTCGGCCTCTCTCCTCTCTCTCTCTCTCATTGGTACAATGGACACTTAAGCATGAAAGGACAAAGGGTTGGTGGTTGACTTGAGAAAGAGTAAGATCATGGTGTAAGGCTTGGAAGAGATTTTGTAAGAA
The DNA here is from genome assembly GCA_018127125.1 of Rhododendron griersonianum. Classification (NCBI taxonomy): domain Eukaryota; kingdom Viridiplantae; phylum Streptophyta; class Magnoliopsida; order Ericales; family Ericaceae; genus Rhododendron; species Rhododendron griersonianum. Next base: position 26,972,472 of record CM030792.1, on the reverse strand, counting down.
AATCTTAGTACTTGAGTCCACCTCATGTCCTTCCTATCCTTCTTCTTTCTTTAGTACATATATACATATATAACTTAGATTTGGAAGAAGAAAGTCCAAGACTAATGTACTTTAGTCTCCTTCTCTCTCCTATCTCTCTCTCTCCTCTCCCATCTCTCTCGGCTCTCTCTCCTCTCCGTCTCTCTCTCTCCCTCTCTCTCTTTCTCCCTTGATTAATATATACATACATATATGCAAGACTAACTAAAAGTACAAGGTACTATGATCTTATCCTAGATTTTCTAAGTCAAAATTCCTTATAAAACTAAGTCAAATTGCCACCTATGTACTTATGAACTATATTCTAAGACTTATAATCCTAGGATGACACATTTATATCTAATACTTTAAGTAAATAAGTACATACCATATCTAGTAAGTAATTAACTAAGTAAACCTAGTACTATGGCTTGACTTGGCCTTATTGACCAATGGACCAAAATTCCCCTAACTTTTATTATCCAATGGGTAAGGATGGTAAGTACAATTCTTATATAATCTATCTATACTAGTACAATGACTCATGGTGAATCTACTTAAACTAATAGATCTTGTACTAGGTAGAAAGACTAACCTATTGTCCAATGGTTAACAATTCTCCTAACTTTTATTATCCAATGGATAAAGGTGGTAAGGAATATATAAACATATAAAGGTGTACCTAGCAATCTAGTCACAATATCCTAGGTAGAACCTATTGTCCAATGGATAAAGATTTCCCTAGTATTTATCGTCCAATGGGTAAAGATCAAAGGTTGACTTTGGTCAAAAGGGTTTGTTTAGGGTTTTGAAAAGTTCAAATGGGTCGGGAAGGTCGAAGTTTCATTAAGGTTATCTCAACGGATTAGGTTAGAAGCTAACTAGGCTTGCTAAGTAGGATTTCCAACCAAGAAAGGAATTCTAAGACTTGTTTAAGTAATTAGGGAAATATACTAACACACTTGTCTTTAGAAAATGACTATATTGCATGGCGTGATGAAACTAGATTTTTAATTGAATAAATCTAATCATGACGGATTATTAGAAATCAAGAAAATTATAGAGTCATTAAAATAAGCAACGAGATTTTATTCACTGAAAATCGGAGTTGTTACAGTTCGTGTCGCAGAGAGTTAAGGTAAAAACCCTAATTCCGCCTTGTAGGGTTTTGCGATTTTCTTGTTGTCTAATCTATACGCATCATTACTGGGTTCTGGGAATCGTTTCCCAATAGTGGTATCAGAGCAGGCTGTAATCACGCGTATGGATTAAATAGGCTATGTTGTCTGTAGGTTATTGTGGGCTACCACAGCACCGGGTGGATCAGGGCGGCCCGAAAAAAAAACACTTTAGTTTTTGAATCGAATTGAAAAATTTGAAGAGTCGCCACCCGGATTTGTGGTTCGCCACCCGAGAAACCGTTTTTTGATTGAAAATGCTTGATTGAATTGAAAACCAGAGATCATTTTTGAGGGTTCGGAAGCCACGTTACGAGGGGGGAAGGGTTTTACGGCACCCCCCTCGCCCGACGCGATGCATGCACAAAGTCAGACATCACAGCAAACTGGGGGGAAAATGGATTGCAGTGGCAGGCATGCATGCACTCTCGAGCGCTCGGGAATGGTTTTGAGCGCTTGGGAGTGAACTGCATGTCAACTAATTTTCAAGCAGGAAATGACACAACCTTGACATGCAAACACCCTTGTTTTGATCTTTCCCAGGAGAAAATCTTCTTCTTAACTTTTGGAAAACCTTGTTCTTACTTGAAAATTTGTGAGAAATGTTTCTGTTTTAGGAAAACTGGTTTACTGTGCCTGCATGCCACGATAAAACCATTTTATTTAAGAATGCACCTCACCCTAGTCTTCTGTTTAACAAAAATGCCATGCATGGGACTGGAAACAGTCCCGAGCGCTCGGGAGCACTCTCAAGCGCTCGAGAGTGTTTCCAGTAGGGGTTTTGAGAAAAACGTTTTTGTGAACCCTTTGCTCTTGTTTTTACACTAAGGTCTCCCAACCATGCACCCAGCATTAAAGGCTGGGACAGGCTGAGAGACCCCCCTCAGAAGGGAAAACAGCCTCTTGTTTGTGATCAAAAGTAGAGAAATTTCTACCTTTAATGGGAGCTTTGCTTCTTGACTGGCTTTGAAAAGTGAATGCAGAGAGAAGAACACAAGAAATCAGAAGCTAGGAGTGTTCTGGATTTCTTGCCTTTTCCTTGATGATTTTGAAAACCTTTGAAGTTGAAAAACAAGTTTGAGTTTGAAAGTTTTTTGCTTTGAACAAGAGAGAGAGGGGAGGGGGGGTTTAGAGAGAGAGATTTCGTGGTCTTTCTTTGTTGAAAACCAGTTATATATAGAGGCCACATAACCTATAGTTTTGAAAATCAAATGGATTTGAATAAAACATTTTTTTAAGGGGAAAATCTTCTGGCCTGATTTTTTCTGACTGAGGTTGAGTGCTGACTTAACTCTCAGCCAGCTCAAGATGGTTGTCATGATGAGTTGCATGGATAGTGGGAAGCCCTGCCATCCATTGGGCATCACAGAAGACTTGAGCGCTCGAGAGTGGTCTCGAGCGCTTGGGAATTCACTCTCGAGCGCTCAGGAGTGAGCCAGGCCAGTGGTTTTAAAAACAGTTTTGAGCGCTTGGGACTGCTTCCAAGCGCTTGGGAATGATTTTGACCATTTATTTTCCTTTCAAAAGTCCCTCAAGAAGCATTGCTCTGATTAATCCAAGGCTTGTTTTAATCCGAAATCATCATCGGGGAGCCTCAGGGCCACAAATTAAGGAAATTCGACGAGTCTAAATTGGGGTGTCTACAGTTGCCCCTCTTTGGGCGACGCTCGGCATCATGTCTGGATACGAGTGCCGTCCAAAGATTGAGACAACCCAATTCGAGCCAAATCAAATCCTCAATTCAAAATTCGAATGCAAGTAAGAACCATTGAATGCATGAGGTCGTGTCCTTCCGGACTGCCTACGTACCCTTTCTGTAGGGATCAGACTAGCATAGTTCTTCGGGGCAAATGCAAACACGTGTAATGCATGCACAATGTAGACACCCCAATCTGGATCTCCCAATCGTTTTACTTTGTTTTACGATTTTCTTGTTTTCCCGATGATGAAATCGGATCAAACGAGCTTGGATTGGGAATGGATTAAGGTTGGAATGCTTGGAACCCTGCTTGAACCTTTCAGAACCTTCAATCAAACCCTAGAGCCAGAGTTGACCCTCGCGCGAGCCTTTGTGTCCCTCGTGCGACACTCAGCTTGCCAGGTGTAGTCAAAGTCAAACTGTTGACTTTTGACCCTCGCGAGACACTTCCGAACCCTCGCGCGATGGTTCTCTCCTGTCCCTATCACAGAATCCAGCTGGACAGGTGATCATTGGGTGTCACATGGGCTGGAACCCCGTTTTCCTCAGCTGAACAGGGTTCTGGCAGGCTACACCCTCACACCCTCACAACCACTCCCACTCACCTTGTTGGCTAGCTTCACAACCAAGTTGTGACCAGCCTTGTTGGCTGGTCCGAAGGCCATGTTTTGTCACTACCTAGCCCTTGCACTCTCCCTATAAATACCCCCCTTCATCTTCCATGTTAAGGGTTCCAAAAAATCAGCTAAGAAATTCACTCATCATTTTACAAGGCAAACACTAGCTAGCACAAAGTCACTAACCCCAAACCACTCCCTAATCTTCCAAACCTAGTGTTTCAATGTACACTTAGTTGCAAGGCCACACCAATCAATCCAATCCATTCTCAAACCCTTTCCAAGCAAAGGTATAACTTTTAACCTGTTTCTGTTTTGATCCCAGAGGGGGGACTGACAGGGCCAAGGCTGGTAATTAATACCATGTCCTGGTCCTAAAGCCAGCAGAGTTACAAGAATTCGTGGCAGTTGCACCCTCGCGCGATGGTCCACCACACTCGCGCGACACTTGTGTCAGCAAGAGAATGGACTTTGTGGGGAAGGGAGGCTAGCCCTTGTCTGTTTTGCAATGTATTCATACCTGTTGTATTTCATTTTGATTTTTTAGATCACTGTTATGCATGCAAAAACAAAATACAGTAGCTAGTTTGTTTACTCTAAATAGTTTGGAATGCCCTTGGGATCCCCTGAATCTGTCTCAGGACCCCAAGCATGCAAAGCAATTCTTGGAAGTCCAGTCAGGAATGTCGCACGAGACTCACTCTCTGTCGCGCGACAGTTCTGTGATTTCCATGAATAGCCCTTGCATGGGTAACTAGGCCCTTGGCCTCTGTTTTGATACCCCCACTATTTAGGGGTTGTGTTTCAATTCATTTGGCTCTTGTTTGGAGTGTTCTGTAATAATTAGTATTCTTACAGTTCCTTATAAACTGCTTGGTTTGCTTCCTGGGTGTGCACTGGTCCTTCCAGAGCCCAGAAGGGGATGAACTTGGACTGTGGTGAGATGACAACACTCGCGCGAGGGTCAGTGTGTCTCGCGCGATGGTTGGCTTGCATGCAGATCTGTTCATGCATGCAAGTTGGCCATCGTGCAGGGCAAATCTGTCCCGAGCTTAGTTTTGGCATCTGATCGCTGTTCTAGGTTCCATCCCATTTATCATTCGTCATGCCATCCATCCATGCTATCATTTGATCACATCCTGCAAATTGTTACAGTTTTTAATCCCCGATTAACTGTTCCCCCGCCCTAATTGGCTAAGATTAATAAAAAGAAGAAGAATCACAAAAGTTTTCATAAAAATGCCTAAGTAGAGACCGATCTCCGGATTGGGCGAGAGGGGTGCCATAAAACCCTTCCCCTCTCGTAACCTGGCTCCCGAACCCAGATATGGTTATAACGGACTGGTTTCCTTCACTTTTTCAAATAAAGCGTGGCAGGTGCTTCGAAATACGGTTCCTTGAGTGTCGGACCTTCAAAACTCAAGTGGCGACTCTGTATTTTTGAGCGCTTGCCACCGGCGCTCGCGCTCCCTCGATTTCCAAAAAAAAGGGCCGCAATGGCGAAAGGAACGAAATCCTTTTTCCGAGGGCATGCTGCCCACAGTGGCGACTCTGTTGGGGAGAAATCGAACCAATATTAATTCATACTTAGGATTTAATACGCTTGGGAACAATCCCTTAAAAGCCTGTCAAAACGGTGAGCTACGCGCTGCCGAAGGTTGGAACGGTGATTTAACAGGACCTCGTGTCTGGCCATTCTAATCTGGGACTTTTTCAATTGTTCGCTTGCGTAGTTTCTTCTAAAGATGGACTAAATAAAGTGAGCCAAATTTGTAAAGGCGTTTTTACGACTTTGTGATTCTTCTTCTTTTTATCAAAGTTTTAGCATCTCATTTGCATCGATGTGGGAAAAGCCTCGTTGGATCGTTTTGGCAATCCGACACGGTTTACCGGAGCCCGGGGACCCCGAATGACCAACAACCTTCAACGATGATGGGTCATGCTACCGTTCGACTGTTACTCTGCGAATACGCGGGTAACGGGAGGTATATCTGTGGCCCTAGTCCAAGGAACCTGTTACGAACCAAAACCGGCCTTTTGCATATACAAAGCATTAGAACTCTCCAAACTAGGACAGGTACCCACAGGTTAAGATCTACTTGCATCTAACCCCGTAAATGCCTATGTGTTACTGCTTTTTCTTATCGCATGAACTGTACATACATTTCGTTCAGCGTAGAAGCATGTCTAGGATGGCTCCTAGGTTCTCGTTCTGCTCCGAGTCTGTCTTTAGGCTTAGTAGGACACTGTCATTGGCCCGATGAGGAGTCATGCATCTCAATGATGCGTGTTATAAATCTTTTAAGACCTTTCACGGTGGGACTTTAGGAAATCAGAAGCTTTTCTACACCTTTGCCCGCATACCTGTTCAGGGTTTCAAACAAAAAACGACGAACCACGGAGTAAAATACCATGATGCTTACACCAAAAGGTAACAAGTGCCTCGTCACTTACACCGCCCGGCTAATAGCACAGTGCTGCTCACGCCAATCTGGTTATGGCATCATGATATTCATACCGAGTTGTTCTGGCTTCAGAAACTTGAAACCCCGAACATCGAAATAGACAAATGTTTAGACTCCTTTTGACATCCTTTTGGATCGCTCGTTGCAAACAAGGATACATATTCGAAAAAGAATTCTGAGGGTCTTAAACAGTGTCCGAAGCGTCATGAGACAGACTTGTCTTCTGGTTCTAGAGTCTAGGGTGACACTGACGACGTTGGCTGCATCCGCTTTAGTCTTTTATTTAGATTAAAGTTACTGCAGGACCCTTATTAAACCTCCTTTTGCCTTGCAAGCAAAGATCTGAATCATTGCACCGCCAAGGAAAGTATCGAGGCCAGTCGCCAAACCCGCTTGGGAACGTCTGCATCTGAATCCCGTTCAAAGGCTTGTCAGGTCACAATCGCAGTCAGTCGCCATGGAAGACTCTCCGCACACTCTATTGACTGCTTTACAGTCAGATTCTCAGGCAGGTTCACCGCCAGTCGTACAGGAAGGACGTCCGACCACCCTAGCATCCGCATCAAGCAGCTCTGAACCACCTGTCACGATGGAACGGCCACAACCAGAACCTCTTACCTTGGAGACCATGCTCATGAACCTTCAGGACAGCATCACCGCCATGCAACAGAGGGCAGCTCAAACTGATGCTAACATTGCCCGCCTGAACGACCTCATCCACACTCGCCTTCCACCCCCTCTCGAGGAAGAAGGTGAGGACGATGAGTCTGACCAGGAGCAACCTATCTTGGTTCCAGATCCACTTCACGCAGGACGTCTCATGGTGCTAAACCCGAGGGAAGATCGCAGGCCTGCTGCAAACCTCGCGGGTGGCAGACTGCCTCCAAACCCAGAAGAACCAACTCGGAATCCTGATGTGGTTGCACTCATGGCCAAAATGACCAAACTGGAGGAATCCATTGCTAAGACAGAAAAGATCAGTGCCGGAGGGATCGATCTGGATCGCCTTTGCCTGTATCCCAATGCCAGACTTCCTGAAAAGTTCAAAATGCCGGACTTGGCTAAATTCGATGGGAGCGGTGACCCCAGGACTCACCTCTACAGCTACCACGCCGCTATGAAACTTCTTTCTGTCGAGCCAGAGGCCATGTCACAGCTTTTTCCTTAGACCCTCTCAGGCCCGGCTTTCCAATGGTTTTTGTCACTCGACATTGCCAAAAGGAAGACTTGGGAGGACATTGGGACTGCGTTTATTTCGCAGTACAATTACAACTCCCAGCTGAAAATGACCACCCGGGAACTTGAATCCACCAAAATGGAAGCTAAGGAGTCCTTTGCGGACTTTGTCAAAAGGTGGAGAGCTAAAGCTGCACAGATGACTGATCGCCCGAGTGAGAAGGATCAGCTCCGTATCATTTCCCACAATCTCCAACCAGACTATGCTAGGCATCTGGTCCTGGCTCAGGCATCTGCCAACTTTGAAACCTTCTTCGACTCTGGCCTGGCCATCGAAGATGCTCTGCAAAGTGGGATTCTATCAAAGGGTGAATCCTCGCACGCCACCAAGTCAAAGCCTCGAGCTTATTCTGGGAATGCGAATGCGCTATTCGGAACGGGGACTTACTCCAACACGGCAACCGCCGGTACCAACGCCACTTCCTCCAGCACTGCTAATCACATTACGGATGTCAATCAAGTCCAGACTCCACAGAACAACCGGCCTCGGAACCAACCCCGCAGCTTTTCCGCTATCGAGGCACCTTTATCCTCGGTCTTGGAAAAGTTGGTCAAATCAGGGCATCTCAAGCCCCTGGATCCAACTCCTCTACCCAAAAGCCCTTTACCCGGCTTCAAAGCCAACCTTTACTGTGCTTACCATCAAGGAGCGGGTCATCTCACTGACTCCTGCTTTCGCCTCCGTCATGCGATCCAGGATCTCATTGACAATGGCACGCTGGAAACCCCTCCACCACCTCAGAAACCCAATGTCATCGCCAACTCTCTCCCTAAGCATAACGCTGTACCACACATCGGCCAAATATCCCTCAGCTCCACTTATATCAACTCTAGCTCCACCATATTTAACCCCACTGACTATATAGCCTCAACCGATCAACCCAGGCCCATCGTGCCTTTCCCGCTCGAATCGTCCACCGAGATTTCTTATATACATGTGATTGAAGGCCAGGTTGTTGACACAGATGCACCTTCAGAACCTTTACAAGCTGGATCATTTGTCTCCGAAGAATCTGTCAGCTCTCTCTTCCATCAATCAATCCCTGCTGTACAGAGCAACTCTGCCTCGTCGCTTGACAGCCCGTACGCGACCATCGCTGGCCCGTTTCCTGATCCCTACCAACCTTGGGTGCCTCCCTCGGATAATAACATGCAAGCTGCTGGCTGGGCCATAGCAGACAATTGGGACTATGCCACTCCTCTGTTCAACGAGTGGTCAAGCTTTGAAATGGACGGGATTCCTCCACAGCCTGGAAATGTCCCATTTGATCAAGCCTGGTATGATGGCTGGTTGGCCGGTTATGAAGCGGCTTTGCTTGATCCTCTGGACGGCTTCTCCTTATACATGCTATTCAACCAATCGAGCCTCCGGTTCCCGAAGCAGAATATTACTGGGATCCTGAGCCAACCTGGTTTGCTCGCATGGACGTTGACCCCAGCCCTCTTCAAGGCTATGCCACACCGGGCTACATGCTTCACTATGCAGAGGACGAACTTGTCTAGGAAGATCCACGGGCCTTGGGGGACCACGTTTCCCTCTTTGGTTCGGTCTTTGATTCGGTTTGTGACACTAATCCCGACACTGACCATGACCCCTGTTCCTACATTGTCGACGAGGAAAATCCGCGCCTTTAGATGCCTTATCCTAACAACAAGGATTACAGTATCATGGTCACGGACCGCGCTCCGCCCGTTAACCTTTGGGAAGTGGACGACATAGTGGATGTCCAAGTTGGAAATGAAGTCTGGGCTGTCAATCGTACCCTGGCTGACACTGGTCTTTGGGATGTTCCCTTTATTGCAAATCCGGAGCCCGTTGCTGAAGTTGCTGCTGTGAAAGACTTGAGCTTCTGGGACTCCTTGCTGATGAAAGATCTGGCTGAGGATTTGGGCTTAGACAGGGAAGTGCCCGTCTCTACACCAACTACTGACAAGGGAAAGCGCAAACTGGGAGATGTCCCTGCTGATCTCTGGGATGTGAAGGAAAACCCTCAAGTCGTGCTCTCTTTGGGGAACGTTCACAATGTTACAAGGAGTGGACGGATTTTTCAGCCTGCTAATCTGCAGGCCGGGAATTCTTCCAATCCTGCTAATCAAAGGAACAAACCTGTTTCTTTCCCAAGGTCTGCACCTCTTGAGGTATCAGCTGGCAATCCGATTCCTGATTTAGTTTAGCGGCAACTTGAGCGGATTCCTGCTGCAATTTCTATCTGGGGACTGATCTGTTCATCCAAGGAGCATCGTCAGAGGCTGTGTCACGCCCTATCCCGCCTTGAAGTCCAGGCCGACGTCACACTAGAGGCGATGATATCTCTCATCCTCCCTCCAACCTCCAAGCATACAGTGATCTTCACGGACAAGGATCTGCCAATCGAAGGTGTCGACCATAACCGCCCTTTGCACATCACCGTCAAGTGTCGAGGACTCTGGGTCCCGACTGTTCTTATTGACAACGGCTCCGCCATCAACGTTTGCCCTCTGCGGGTCACTTATCGTTTGGGACTCACCAAGAAGGATCTGGCACCTTCTAATCTGGCCGTCAAGGCGTATGATGGCACCCGTCGCGTGGTCGAGGGTATTTTGAAGCTCAAACTCGATGCTGAGGGTTTTGAGATGGACGTGGAGTTCCATGTCGTGGATATTCCTGCGACTTTCAATCTTCTGTTGGGTAAACCGTGGCTCCATCGATCCGACATCATGGCCGTTCCATCTACCCTCCACCAAAAGGTTATTCTGGGACTACCCACTGGTACTCTAACCATCTGCGGGGATTCTGGCATCCGCCCGCTCAAGGAAGATGGGACTCCTATTTTGGGAATTCAACACGGCGAAGAAGACGTCGATCTTGGGGGTTTCTCTTTTGATACTTCAGGCACAGTAATGGCCATCAATGTGGACGGGAACTTCCTCATAAGCTCTGTCGCGCTGGACAGTATGAGAAGGATGTCTTACTTTCCAGGCATTGGTTTAGGCTCTCGCCGTCAAGGGGTCCCGGAGTTCCCTACTTTTCCTTTCAATGAGGGCTGCTTTGGTTTGGGGTATATCGCCTCTGCCAAAGATGCCAAGCGAAGGAAATATATGGGAAAACCTCAGACCCTCTGCAGCGGTCCCAAATTCGTGCGTGAAGTGGGAAATGCCGCTTACACTGGGCAGGCTGAGCCCTTCATTCATTCCGAAACCAGGGAGCTGCTGCCTGGATTTGAGATTTTCGCTGATGAAACCTGGTCAAGCAGTGATGATGAACCAGCAAAGGAAGAATTCAAGAGGAAGCTTAATCAGGTGAAGATCAAGACCGACTGGCTGGGGTCCATCAATCAGGGAAATCTGGAGCTGCTGTTCCAAGAATTCTCCCAAGTGGGTTTGGCTGGGGAAGCGGAAGAGGCCGAAGTGCTCATGCTCGGGCCCGACGCCCTCGAGGATCCCACATCTCTCATTGTGAAAGCCGAGGGCTCTTTGAATAATTGCATTTTCAAGCCACGCCTGACTTGCATTGACAACACTTCTGAGTCTGAGTTTGAGTCTGAGTCTGAGTCTGAGTCTGAATCTGGGTCTGAGTCAGAGTCAGAGTCTGTTTCGTCCTCTAAGTCTAGCTCTGAGTCAGAGTTTGTGCCTCTAGGCCCTCCACGTCATAGCTTTTATTTCGAGTTTGACTCTCTTGTACTTGGTGACCCTTCAGGGGCTTGTGAAATGAACGAGGCATCTTCTGACTATTTCAACGATCTTTATATAAACTGTGTCGACCCTGACGATGAAGGGATAGATTTCGATGGGGACATTCCCAAGGAAATCCGTGCCTTCATCGAAAGGGAAGACGAAAGGCATGCTCAGCCATTAAAAGAAGAAATAGTTTCTATAAATTTGAAAGATGAAAACGATCCCCGGATGGTTCAAGTGGGCTCCACACTTTCGCCAGAGGAGCATCGCGATTTCAAAGAGCTGCTCACTGAGTTCAGTGATGTTTTTGTGTGGTCTCATCGAGATATGCCCGGAATTGATCCCGAGATCGTGGAGCATCACATTCCTTTGTTTCCGGATGCCAAGCCCGTGAAGCAGAAACTTCGACGGATGAGGCCGGATTGGGTTCAGAAGATTAAGGAGGAGGTTACTAAGCAAATCAACGCTGGCTTTCTCATGGTCTTTCAGTATCCCACATGGGTCGCCAACATTGTCCCTGTTCCTAAGAAAAATGGCCAAATTCGAGTTTGCGTTGATTTTCGGGACTTGAACAAAGCGAGCCCCAAAGACGACTTTCCCTTGCCACACATCGATGTGCTTGTGGACAATACTATGGGGCACGCTTTGCTCTCGTTCATGGATGGCTTCTCTGGCTACAACCAAATTCTCATGGCGCCCGAGGACCGCGAGAAAACCTTGTTCATCACCGAATGGGGGACTTATTGCTATCTGGTCATGCCTTTCGGCTTGAAGAACGCCGGACCCACTTATCAGCGAGCTGCTACCACCATCCTACACGATATGATGCACAAAGAAGTCGAGGTCTACGTTGATGACATGATCGCCAAATCCAAAACTCGAGAAGGTCATATTCCTGTGCTTAGGAAATTCTTCGAGAGATTACGAAAGTTTCGTATGCGCCTAAACCCTCAGAAATGCACCTTTGGGGTTACAGCTGGTAAGATGCTCGGTTTCATGATCACTTCTCGTGGAATTGAGGTCGACCCGTCTAAAATCAAAGCAGTCCTGGATATGAAGCCACCGGATTCTGAAAAGGGGGTGCAAAGCTTTTTAGGAAAGGTGCAGTTCATCAGCAGATTCATCGCCAAGTTGACCCTAACTTGCGAGCCGATGTTTCGTCTATTGAAGAAGAATACTCCATTTATCTGGACAGATAAGTGTCAGGCGGCTTTCAATTCCATTCAAACCTACCTGCAGAATCCTCCGGTTTTGATGCCACCAGCGCCGGGGAAACCTTTGATACTTTACTTGTCTGTAAATCCTTCGTCTATGGGGTGTTTGCTAGCTCAAGAGGGGGAAAAGGGAGTCAAAAAAGCCATTTACTACCTGAGTAAGAAGATGGTCGGTGCTGAAGAACGCTACACCGCTCTCGAAAAGACGTGTTGGGCTCTTGTTTGGGCATCCAAGAAATTAAGACACTACATGCTGGCTTACCCAGTGAAGTTGATTTCTCGAATGGATCCTCTCAAGTATCTGTTTGAGAAGCCTGCGCTTACTGGTAAGCTAGCACGTTGGTTGCTTTTGCTCGCAGAGTTTGACCTCGAATACGTCACTAGGAAATCTGTCAAAGGGCGCGCGGTCGCTGAATTCCTGGCTGATCATCCTGTCGATGGGCCAGAGGACTCGGATTTTGCATTTCCGGATGAAGGAGTGATGGCGGTTGTCGAAGACACCTGGACTCTTTATTTTGATGGGGCAGCCAATCAGAAGGGATACGTGATTGGGGTTTTGCTGATAACCCCTGATGGTGCTCATATTCCGCTCGCGTTCAAACTCAATTTCGATGTCACGAACAACCAAGCTGAATATGAGGCCTGCATTGTTGGCATGGAGGCCGCTCTTACACTTGGTGTGGAAAAGCTCGAGGTTATCGGCGATTCCAACCTTGTCGTTTCTCAGGCTAACGGGGACTGGAAAGTCCGGGAGGACAGATTAAAGCCTTATCACCAAGACCTGGAGGACCTCATTCCTCGTTTCAACAAAGTCACGTTCACGCACATCCCTCGGATGAAGAACCAGTTCGCTGATGCTCTAGCAACTCTGGCTTCCATGGTCGAACTTCCGATTGGTGTCAAGCTTCGACCTATTCTCATTGAATAACGGGACTTACCTGCTTATCAGTACATCAACGCCGTCGATGATGTCGATGACGGCCTACCCTGGTATCATGATATCTGGAACTTCGTCGAAAGTGGTCAGTTTCCAGCCGACGCCACTAAGAAGGATCAAGCAGCACTACGAAGATTGGCCGCTCAATACATTATCTATGGCGGGAAACTATATCGGAGATCTCACTGTGGAATGCACAAGCTCTGTGTCAGTGGTGCGGAGGCCACCAAAATCATGGAGGAAATTCACGAAGGAGTTTGTGGCCCTCACATGAGCGGAGTCATGCTCGCCAGGAAAATCCTGCGACAGGGTTACTGTTGGTCTACCATGGAATCTCAGTGTGTGGATTATGTGCGCCGCTGCCATAGGTGTCAAATCCATGCCAATCTTATGCATGTCCCTCCTTCTAAACTATTTGGCATGACATCGCCTTGGCCCTTTTCTGTTTGGGGTATCGACGTTATCGGCATGATCAGGCCTTCTGCTTCAAACGGGCATCGGTTCATTTTGGTGGCCATAGATTACTTCACCAAATGGGTCGAGGCTGAATCTTACAAGACCCTGACGGCGGTTCAGGTTGCTCAGTTCATCCGAAAGAACATCATCTATCGGTACGGGGTTCCACAGGCGTTCATTTCTGACAATTGGGTTCATTTCAAAGGTAGGGTGTTAGAACTTTTCGAGGAATTCAAGATTCAGGTTCATCACTCAACGGTCTATCGCCCTCAGACGAATGGGGCAGTCGAAGCAGCCAACAAGAACATCGAGACTATCATCAAGAAGTCCGCAGAGTCCGCCAGGGACTAGCACGAGCAACTGCCTCTAGCTCTTTGGGGGTACCACACGTCAATTCGAACATCAACAGGGGCTACCCCTTTTTCCCTGGCCTATGGGATGGAAGCTGTCTTTCCTATCGAGCTTGAAGTACCAACTTTGAGGATCATGGCTGAATGTGAACTCACGGAGTCCGAATGGCTTAGTGGGAGGTTTGTTGAACTTATGCTCTTTGATGAGAGAAGACTTCGTGCCTTGTATCATGTTCAGGGGTATCAGCGCAGAATTGCTCGGGCATTCAACAAGAGAGTGAAATCTTGGGATTTGATTGAAGGGGATATGGTCACGAAGGAAATACGGGCTCCCGTTTTCGATCTGCGTGGTAAGTTCCGCCCGAAGCGCGCAGGGCCTTACATTATCAAGACCATCCTTTCGGGTGGAGCAGCTCAGCTTATGGATCTAGACGGCAACGAGTTCAACACTCTGGTCAACCTGGATCAACTTAAACGTTACTATCCTTGAGAGAAGCTCGTTGGGCCGAAAACCACAAGGGTGGGCGGTCCCAAGCAAAAATTAGAGCAAGCTTGCTAGACTGGAAACCCAAGGGGGCACTTTAGGCAAAAATAAATAGGCATTCAATCAAAGCTCGCTAGACTGGAAACCTGCAAAGGCAGTTCTAGGCAAAAATTAGAGCGCAAAAGGGGAGCCAAAACACACGAGCGAACCTTAGCCTGAACTACGTTTTGACCTGATTCCCTAGCTTGGGATACGTAGGCAGTCTCTCTGTGAGATTCGGTCACAATCAATCAACTCGATCCAGGTTTTTCCCATTACCGGAGCGCACCTCGACATTCAAACGACGTGGTGTTCAACACTTGGACCAAAAGGGGGAAAATTCTTAATCTTTCACCTTTATTCAAAACTATTATTTCTATTATATAGGCTGAGCAGAGCCCTAAGAAAAAAAAACAGTAAAGCATCAAAAACAGAACGAAATGCTAAGAGGCCCTCACGGGCTCACAGTTTATTCTAGATCATTGGAGTTGAGTCAGGAGTCAGTCTGTGTTTTGTCTCCTTGCAACCTCTTCTCTTAACCATGATACATAGCGGTGTTTGAGTCTTGTGCTGAAATCGTCTTCCACTCCTCCGAGTTCTCTCAAACCCCAGTTGTGCTCATACCCTGTTAGATGTTGGGCCGTAAATGCTGGAATCTGGAAATCTTCTATCCCAGCTCGATGAAGGCCTTGGCTCATGCCTAACTGCCGCAGGATACGACCTGGAATGTAAAACGTGAAACTGGACAGCCCGGCAATCACCATTCTCTCGAAACCTGCAGAGTGCAGAGCCATATCCGGGATGTTCAGGGCTCCATGCCGCCAGACGATCTCGTGCGGAGACATCTCTCTCATGAAGGTGTACCACTCCTCCTCAGACATCTCTGGGTACAACATTCCTCTTTGGTGCATTCGCCCGGGCAGATGGGGCCAGTTCGCTTCAGGAGCCGAGATTAGTCCAAGTTTGTCGCACAGCCACAACTATATGAGCGAAAAGACAAGTAAGGAGCCACATAAGCCCGAGCGAAAGAAAACAAGTAAGGAGCTACCATATAGCCTTAGCCGAGAGTTGAGGTAAAAGCAGACTGTGTGAAAGCCAGAAAAAGGGGAGCTGAGTGAGATTTTACCTGCAACAGGAGTGGACTGCCACCAAACGTATTTGTTTGACCGGCGGCCACCAAATCCAAACCAACGAGTGTTTCAGCGAGCACCATGGGGACTACGTTCTTTCGAACACCCATCTGCGCAGCCACATCCACCAGTGAGGGGTCGGGCTGTCCATACGGAGACACCAGCAAGTATGCGGCCAATATGCCAATTGATATGGCGAATCGACGTCGAGCCTGCAGAACAGTATCCGCTGGATTGCCGTCGGGCCCGTACCATTCCATTAGGCGCACGATGTTTATCTGTTCGCCGATCAACAGGCCTTCCGCCGCACCCCTGGAAATGTTAAGACAAGTTTTCAACAGCTTTGACATGCTTTGCCTGTAAGGTGGCACGACAATCACGCTCGAAGCAAAGCCTTGGAGATATGCTTGGAATTCTTCAATGGTCTGACATAGCTCGTTGTCCCCGAATCGGAACACATGGACGTCCCGGTCCCAGAACTGGAGAGCTGCTCTCAGGATTTTGGGCCGAAGCCTTATGCTTTTTAGGAAGCGAATGGCGGCCAGCCCGTGAGAACGGAAGCATAGCCAGTCGCTTCCAACGAACTCGTCAAGCCACGGGCGGATTAATGTGGGGAGATTGCTTGCCATTAGGGACCAAAGCTTCTGAGATTTTTCCCTACTGAGATATTGTGGTCATGCAGGAGATAACCTACCTAGCTTTTATAAGGCCAAAAGGGTGGAATACTTTCCATGGCTATGAGTTGTCCATGCAAGGTGTCCCCCTAGTCATTGAAGACAAGGGCACACCCCCTGCAATGGCCCAGAGCCTCCTACACGTCCAAGAACAGTTGGCAGGTCCTGCCACATTTTGCTTTCTGAATGAGTCAAGGCTGGCAACTGTAACAGGGAATCTCTATCGCGTGACTGCTCTGGAGTGTCGCGCGACAGTGTTAAGTCGCGCGATAGGTTTAGTTACTCACGCAATGGTTCAATTTATGTGGGAACAATACGACAGGCTACTGCCTTTTGGAGGTGGATTTTTCGCGTTTTGCCTCGGGCCAGATTTTGGGATTTTCATGCTTCCAGTAAGTAGTTATGGATGATTATGACCATGTCGAAGCGTTGTTTGTTCGAATCGCATGTTCGACGATGAAATTGGCCTCTCGAATGGATGACGGCTGGAAGGTTCTTATTCGAAGTTGTTATTTAGCCAATCAAGACGGGCAAAAGGCGTACAATTTATGAGTTAAGCATTGAAAAGTAAAGCCAGAAACTCAGACAACCTCATGGTTTTATTACATGCCGACTTGGTTTTTCTACGGAGTTCAAAAATATCCCCTTTGCCTAGCTTCCACTTCAACGTGGAGCCACCTTATGTAACGACTTTCCAGCCATGTCCTGAACTCTGGGATTGGTTCCTTCAACGTCCTATCGCCCCAGTTGTCTCTATAGCAGCGCAAGTCCCATGAGGTGAATGCGGGGATGTCGAAGTCTTCCGCTCCGTATCGCTTGTATCCTTGGCTTCTCCCGAGTTGTCGGAGTGTACGCCCTGGGACGTAAAACGTGAAGCTCGATAGACCAGCGATTATCACTCTTTTGTATCCCGCTGAATTGAGCGTCATTTCCGGAAGATTTAACCAGAGATACCTCCAGACTATGTCCTCCGAGTGCAGATCATTTAGAAAGGCGAACCATATGTCCATTGTCAAGTCGGGAAATATCATCGGCTTCTCGACCAAAAGCCTGGGGAAGTCTTCAAAGCCAGCATGCGGCTCTTCTAAAACTCCCACTCTGTCCGCTAGCCAGAGCTGCATGAGGACAGAGGATAGGTAAGAAATCAGATACAGCCTAAGTGTTTGGGGTGAAGCTGAAATGCAAGAAAGTATGTCGAATAGGAATCTACCTGGAGCAGGATAGGACATCCACTGAAGGAATTGGCTTGCTCAAGTTTCAACATATCTAAGCCCAGGAGCGTTTCCGCTAAAACCACGGGCATGATGTTTTTCCCGTTATCCATTTGCAAGGCGATGCTCACCAATTTGGGATTTACCCCTCCATCGATAGGAACCAGCATGTACGCAGCCAGTGCGCATATGGACAAAATGAAGCGTCTGTGAGCTTCCCCAACATAGTCTCCCAAGCCACCCTCGGGGCCATACAGTTCAATTAGGCAAAGGATGTTGAGCTCGCTATTCTGAATGATGCTGGCCATTAGTGCCTCGGGAATATTGAGTTCTGCCCGTAAGATTTGCTCCATGTCTTCATGAACAGGTGGCACCGCCGGAACATCTAGGTTGGCGAACCCTGGCGCGTATGCCTGGAATTCTTCTATTGTAGGGCACATCTCGTCTTGACGGAACCGGAAGACGTGCACAATGGGGTCCCAGAAAGGCAATGCGGCTTGGAGGAGCTCGATGCACGGTCGAGCAAATCGGAGATCCCGAATCGAGGACAAACAGCGAGACCGGGGGCTCGCCCAATTTATGGTTTCGTCTCTCATTAGCCAAGGATCAAGGGCTTCCATTAGTGAATCTCCCATTTTAGATAAGGTGGAGGGGTGTACACTTCATTATGTCTTAAAACCCTTCTTCAAATAGCCAAGGGGTTGGTGAGATCAAGGCTTAGGTGTCCTACCACCTTGCATGAAAGAACAGCCTTCCTTCTGCAAACCCAGAATAACTTTCAAGACGTGGAACAATGAACAGGTCCATGGCAATAATTTGGTCAGACAAAGGCAGCCCAGCAGGATCTGACCGTCGCGCGACACTACTAAATCATCGCACGACAAAAGTTACTCGCGCGACACATCCAAACCATCGCGCGATCGTTGATCTGCAGTTTTGACAGATTTCCAACAGCCACTGTCCATTTTGGTCGTTTTTCATTCCAAGGGTCATTTGGTACTTTTGATGGTTCCAGCAAGTCATTATGAGCATATGTGGCTATGTCCAAGCATCGGTTTCGAAATGTCGTGTTCAACAAAGATTTTTGACCCTCGGAGGCCCGTTTCAAGTTCTAATCAAGGTTTCGGGAGGTCGAAACTTGTTCCGGAGGCTCTAGCCTAGTTCGGTCATGCCATACAGGTCATTTGGACCTTAGGTGACTGTATGGAGGTGTCGGTTTCAGTCCGGGACATAATCGAGTCATTCTGTGGCGTTTTGTGCCGTTTTTGCGTTTTCTCACGCATTTTTCGGTATAAGTCTATTCTCGGGGCGTTTTGTTCAGTTCTGTTGATTGGGACAGGTCATGTTGACCACTTTTGAGCTTTTTAGAGTGTCAGTTTTGTCTTTAGCAGAGTATTGTGAGTCTTGGCGTATTGATGCCCAGAATTTCGTTATTTCTCGTATCCTCGTATCCTGGCCGTGCCCTAGGGTACTTTTCCTATTTCTTTCAGAGCTAGGCCAGTTTTTACACTCATGTGTGTCTGTGAGTGGTCTCGATGTGTTGTCAATGCAAGTTCGGTATTAGTGGCGGGTTTTACTTTCTCTTATTCGTAACAAGAAACAATAAACTTGAAAAATGCAAATTTCTATAAACAACCATGATTTATCCATATCAGCTGCTATATCAACGGCACTTCGGCTAGTCAAAAACGCCAAGTCAAGTCAGGGCACACGCGCCCGCTAGTCAAAAGGGACGCATGCCCTCAAAACATCTATCTGTCTAAATCTACCTATTTGGGCACGCAGACCCGGAATCAAAAGCAAAAGCAGCATGCGAAAGGGTAACGGAGCCTTTGTCATTGCCCTCTGCGCACTCAAAGCTCCTCACCGCTACCTGCAACATCCCGTAGCTCCTGGGGATCGTCTTTGTACCCTGGATCGTCGATGGAGTCGTCGGAGCCACTGCTAGTGGACGAGTGCTCCTCGTCCTCTTCGTCCTCTCCTTCCTCCTCATCCTCTGCGTCCTCTTCTTCCTCGTCCTCGGAGTTTGGACCCAAGACCAGCTGCTTCCGGCGCCCCTGCTCCTTCAGTGTCGGCTTCTCGCGCTTCTTGAGTTGGTACCGAAGCTCAGCTTGCCTCGCGGCTTGCCTGACTTCCTCCTCACGTGCGCGCGCTGTCTGTAAGCCCCTTGTCTGTCGCCGCGTAGTAGTGGCCGGAGGTGTGGGTTTCTGTGCCGCCACCTTCTTCGGTGGCGGATCTCGCGCACTCTTCCTCCTAGGGTTCATCTTCCCCTGCACCTGCATTATCATTTCATTTCAAAGCATGAGTATCTATCGTGCATATTGTATTTCTGTATTGAAAACAGGTACAGTCTATCAAGCTATCAAAGCAGGAATGAATTGAAATCAGGAATGTATCGAAAGCTGGAATGTATCGTTTTCGTACCTGGGCCCTCTGGACGACGGCTGGCTGAGTCGGCTGTGGTGTCGGCACCTCGTACTGCAGCTCCAGTGGCATGCCGCTCGCCGCTCTTCTCACCACGTTCTCCAAGGCTAGCATGCGTCGGACGGCTTCGTTCACCCACTCAGTTGGCACCTGTATGCAATTCAAGTTTATCAAGCTATTCAGCAGATAATTTAAGTATTTGGAATTCAAAAGCAATATTAGAAGCTGATTCTTACCGAAACAGTCACAGGAGCGGGCTCCGCTCTCGCGGGCACTAACTGTAACTCTGCAGGATTCCCCTGGCTATCAACCACAGGAATCCTCCAAAGCAGCGCAGGAAGTCCACCAACTGCCGGTCCGCTCAGGGCTTGCCTTGCCCGGCTCTCACCTCTGCTCCGTCCCTCTCCAGCTGCTCTCCTCTCCTCAGCAGCTCCTGCAACCTGGCCTCGCACCTCTCTCAGACCACGGATCCTAAGTGGACCCGCCAGGAAGTCTCTTTGGTAGACGGCATAGTCCCTACCAGGACGTAGGTAGCGTGCAAGCTCAGTATCCGGCCTCGTATACCTCTCCAGCTCAACCCGTGTGTACTCTCCCGTGTGTGAAGCTCGAGGTGGGAGCGGCCCTGGCACCCAGAACTCAGGGTAACCAAGCGACTGGCGTGTCACTCGATCCCCCAAGTACCACTGCCAACCGAAGGCCGACTCCAGTAACACCCTGCTGGCTGTGACAACCCTGCTCCGGGTCAAGTACTCTGGCTCTGGTCCCGCTCTCCTCCAGGGATCCCAATTGACCTGCAATTCAAGGCGAACAAGCCATACGAACAATTGATCAGCGACAGCATTAAATCAGGGAATTGAATGCATGTCTAAAGCTTACAGTCATGTGTTCATACCTGTGAGGCCCTAAGCTCATCCAAGTACAGCCTGAAGGCGTTGAGCTCGCCTCTCCCCTCTTTCTTCCCCGTGCTTGCCTTGCTCCACTTCAGCGCGCGAGGGAGAGTGCTCAGGTCTGGATGCTTGCACTCCGGCGGATACATCCGCAAAACCTCGAAGGCCCAAAGCTGCAATGTTTAGACAAGTTCAAGCATTAGTCAAGGCATACAGTATTTGAAATCGAAACAGTCAAGCAGACTAAACAATGGACGAGCATAATCAAATTGTGCTTAATAAAGGGTTAGAATCGTACCTCCCAGACCCTCCACTAGCCAGCCGTGCTCTTACCCGTCCTCGACGAGTGGCCAAAGAAGTGGTAGGCTGTCCCAAGAGCAGCTCCACCCCAGTCGAAGCGCGAGGCCGTCCTCAAGTCGAGAGGTGACGAGGAGCAGGGTGCTGCTGGAGTGTCCCCTGGGCTGGCAGTGGTACCTGGGGGATCGCGTGACCCGACAGTCACTCGGTCTCCCAGCCTTCGTGGTACCCGGGCCACTTCCTCCTCGCGTGCAGAGGATGGAGACGTACACTTGCGCCGAGCTAGAGCAGTTCACGGTGCCTGACACTGACTTGGAGAGGCACCTCCGACGCACACAGGACTACGCTGCATACAGGGACAGGTACCTCGCCACAGACTTGGGAGTGGAGGCGGAGCTAGAGAGGCGAGTGGCTGAGGGAGGGCGAGGCCCTGGTGCTGGAGGAGAGACCGGAGTGCGAGGCCGTGGCGGCCGGTCTGCACGAGGCAAAGGACGAGGTGGTAGATAGGCTACTGGCGGGCGAGGTGCTAGCCCACCAAGCGGAGGGGAGAGTGGCACGAGGGTGCCGGAGACGGTGGAGGCTTCAGTTTCGACCGTACTGCCGAGGCTGGAGTGGACCATAGGCGTGACTGGGCCTAGTGGTGTGCGGGAGGTGATAGACGTCCCACGTCTTCCGCAGCCGCCGATGCGACTTCCAGCTCAGGTATTCATAAATTCATACTTCTTATGCTTTGAATGATTCCTACTTGCACAATTCTGACTTTTGAATATCACAGGTACCGCGAGAGTGGGCCGAGACGGCCATAATGCTAATGGTGGGAATGCGCCACTTGCTGAAGGGCTGTGCGATAGGGAGGGTCCTGCAGACCAGACCTGCCCCTGAGCCTGTTTCTCCTGCTGCTCCACAGGTATGAAAAATGCATGCATGTATAGTACTTTAATGAATCAATTGAATTTCAAACATGTATAGAATGATTGCATGCTTGTGATATGTAGGTGCAGCCATGACGTTCAGCCAGGGCACGACCCCAGGTTACCACGAGCCTTCCAGCTTCTGCCAGTACGAGAGGACGGGGGACACAGAGAGTGTCGCGGCCTGCTGCGGAGGCCAGGCAGTTCGAGGTGTTGCCCAGGGTGGCGTCCCAGCCGAGACTCGCTCGCGTGGAGTCAGAGGAGGAGTCAGGGGAGGAGGAGGGGACAGAGGAGTTTTCTGAGTCACGCGTTTTACGGACGACGGACTCAGAGACCGCTTCTGGTTCTCCAGACGACGACGACGGCAATGATGGCGACGAGAGTGAGAGCACGGAGCCCGAGGGCCACCAGCGGAAGAGGACTCGTCGAGACTGAGCCCTAGGTTTTTGCTTTGCAAGCTTTCTTGTACATGGGCCTGCGTGCCAACGTAGTTGTAGTTTCCGGGCCTGTGTGCCTTGATTTTGTTTGGGCCTGTGTGCCCCAGTAGTTAGGATTGGGCGTGTGTTTGCCCCTGCTTTTGTACTTCCTTCCTTACTCATTGTAAATACCGTATTTATTTATGAAAATTTGCACTTTTGTTCTTTTTATTCGTTCGCACTCCTTTTATAGAATTGTATTTTATGAAATATGTTCGTCTAGCTTTGAAAGAAAGTAAAGAGCACGTGAATTTCAACCGATACTCTCAAAGTGAGAATGAAAACTCGACATCGACACATGACGGCGACTTTTTGAGCGATCGACCGTGAAATTTAGATTTGAGGGTATTTGATCGTAACCGAGCGCGCTGTGCGGTTGACACTGAATGTTGTGACTTGCGAGGACCGCTAGAATTACCAAAATACCCTTGACACAAAGATCGACACTCACTTACGCTTGAAAACGATGGTTTTGGGACGAATGAACGATGAAAACCCGAACTAAGAACATTAACGCGCATTTGATCACGTCATACAATCACTAATGCACTTTGTGACCTATACGCATCGCTGGATCCGACCAAATATGCCTAACGTGGATTTTGACACACTTGAGGGACGAAAACCTTGGAATTTCAAGATTTTTCGAGAAACATGCTTACATACTTACAAAACAGACAAACGAAACCACTGTATTCCCTTGAGAACATGCCAGGAGTCATCCAACTCAAAACGTTTGAGGTTATATCACACATTGCAGCCATACCTTAGAAAACAAAAACCTGCTGCAAACTGCAGCACTCTCGAGCACTCGAGAGTGGTCTCGAGCGCTTAGGACTTCACTCCCGAGCGCTCGGGACTGCTGCTGTCTGTAGTCCACTGTTATTTCCCAATGCCACTCACTAGCTATTCCCATGTCATTTCCTTCTGCATGCACGTTTCCCAGGTGTTCAAATGGCTTCAATTCAGCTGCTTCCTCAGATGAAGTGACTTCTCAAAGCTTGACTTGTGTTTTTCCAATACTTTTTCAAATTTCCAAAGTTTGAATTTTGAAAATGCTTTGAAAATATTGAGCTTGATGAGTTCCAAAGCTGGTGGGAAGTGGCATTGTCTCCCCCAGGCCTCTACAAATACAGAGTCCTGCTTTGGCAAGTCTCTCACACCGTATTCCCTCATTCTTCTTCCAAAAATCCATCCTCCTCATGGCTTTGCTAAACCAAGCCTTGCTTCGTCCTTGGTTGGACAGCCTCGAAGGCATCGACTGGCTGAACTGCCGAGGGCACCGCCTTTATGCCCTAAGGCATCTCCGAGAGGTTGCAATCCGTCCTGCCTTGTTACATGCAGCGGCACGCTTTTGGGATCCCGAAGTGCATGTCTTTCGCTTTGGGTCTCAAGAGTTGTGTCCAACTGTCGAGGAGTTCCACGCCTATCTCGGAAGTCACGACTCCACTGAGCCAATTGTTCCAATGATCCGGGAGAGTATGAAGAACATTCTGAAAGCCAAACTAGGTATCAGCGGAAATACCGCTGAGTTTCTCACTCGAGGTAATGCTATTAACATCGTGCAGTTGTACGAGAAGTTCAGTCCACCTCGAGACTTAACAGACTTTGAGTATCAAGGTCGTAGAATGATGGCTTGCTGCATTTGTCTCCTGGCAGCCTTCCTGCTGGTTCCATCCGTTGGTCAGCCCAATTCCTTATTGGTGGGGGTTGCTGCTCAGATTGAGGTTCGCAAGGACGTTGCACCTTTGGTCCTTGCTGAAACCTTGATGGGATTGGATGTTGTTCATGCTGGTCACACGAGGGTTTTTGGTGGTAGCCCACTGTTGTTGCAGGTTAGGGACCTCACTCAACTCTCCTTTTTCTATTTCTCTCATTCATTTTACCTCAACTCTCGGTTTAGGCTTTATCTGGCTCCTTACTTGTTTTCTCTCTTTCTGACAGAGTGACAAATTGAATCTGCTGACACCTCCAGCCAATGATTGGTGGTATCGAGCAAGCGGGTGGAACCGTCCCTTTCTAATGATGTACGGAAGCGAAAATGATTGGGCTGATTTTCTTGCTTCTGCGGAGGAAGATGACATTGTTTGGCGGTGCCATTGGCTGAGGCTTTCTGCTATGACTACTGGTAACATGGGTTCGACGCATGCGCTTGTGGCTGGCTTGACAGGCTTCTCCTTCTATTCGCCTTTCCGCATTTTCCGTCAGTTTGGGCTTAGCCAAGAAGTGCCGCCGCCGGGCTCTGAAGTGCTTCGTCTCCCTCCCTTCACCATTCCGGGCCTTCGGAGTTATGTTCGATCGTGGGAGACTCGTAGGACTGAGCCAAGTGACCCACTCTTCTCTATTGCTTCGACCAGAAGGTACCGCAAATGGCTAAGGAGAGATGTGAAAGCAAGGATGGGTTGATTGCTTACTTTGCCGTTTTGAAATAAAGATTGTATTCCAGTTATGTGTTTTCCCGTTTCATGCTCGGCTTGTAATAAAGAAATGATCTGAATAAGATTGACTGATTAAGGGTTTCCCCCTTTCGGTTCATTAATCGCATGCGCCTTTGAGAAAACATTCCGATTTGTCAATTTGGATTATTCTTTTTTGAGATTTAGGACCGAACCTCGGCGTGAGATTGCCTACGTATCCCTTGAGAAAGAGAATCAGGCCCATACGTAGTTCGGGCTAGGGTTCGCTCGGGTATTAACACTTTCCTTTTGCGCTCTAAATTTTGCCTAGAACCGCCCTTTCGGGTTTTCGGCCTAGCGAGCTCTTTTTCGACTTTTTGCCTTAACTTTTGCCTAAGCCGCCCTTTCGGGTTTTCGACCTAGCAGGCTTGCTCTAATTTTTGCCTGGGACCGCCCGCCCTTGCGGTTTTCGGACCAGCGAGCTCTCTCAAGGGTAATATCGTTTAAGCTGATCCAGATTGACAAGACTCGAGAATTCATTGCCGTCAAAGGTCGATGATTGAGGCCGCTCCTCCGGAGAGAATGGTCTTGATGATGTAGGGCCCTGCCCACTTAGGTCGGAACTTCCCTCGTAAATCGAAAACTGGCGCACGGATTTCCTTGACTACCATATCCCCTTCCTGCAGGTCCCTCGACTTCACATTCTTGTTGAATGCCCGGGCAATCCTTCGCTGATAACCCTAAATTTGGTACAATGCCCGTAGCCTTCTTTCGTCGAATAGCATGAGCTCCTCAAACCTTCCACTGATCCATTCAGCTTCATCCACTCCGCACTCGGCCATGACCCTCAAAGATGGTACCTCTAGCTCGATAGGGAGAACGGCTTCCATACCGTACACCAAAGAATAGGGTGTTGCCCCTGTTGGTGTGCGGATAGACGTCTGGTATCCCCACAAAGCTAGTGGCAGTTGTTCGTGCCAATTCCTAGCTGACTGAGTAGTCCTTTCAAGAATTGTCTTGATGGTCTTGTTTGCTGCTTCGACTGCCCCATTCGTTTGTGGCCGATAAGTGGTCGAATGATGCACTTGAATCTTAAATTGGTCAAAGATTTCCAAAACTTTTCCCTTGAAATGAACACCATTATCAGATACGAAGACTTGAGGGACCCCATAGCAATAAATGATGTTTTGCCTGATAAAGTGAGCCACTTGAACCGTCGTCAGAGTCTTGTATGAAGCTGCTTCGACCCATTTGGTGAAATAATTTACTGCTACCAGAATGAACCTGTGACCATTAGAAGCTGCAGGCGTGATCTTTCCGATGACATCAATGCCCCAGGCGGAGAATGGCCATGGTGTTGCCATTGAGTGTAATTCCGAGGGCGGGACATGGATAAGGTTGGCATGAGTCTAGCACTTGTGACACCGGCGTATGTACTCGATGCAATATGTCTCCATGGTCGACCAATAGTAGCCTAGCCTTAAAACCCTTTTAGCTAGCATCATCCCATTCATATGAGGCCCACAAACACCTTCATGAACTTCTTCCATCACCGCTCTCGTGTCGTCACCGTGAATACACAACTTGTGAACCCCGCACGGAGATCGCCGGTACAATTGTCCTCCACAGATAATGTATTGGGATGCCAGTCATTGCAGAGCAATCCAATCTTTCTTAGTTGAATCTACAGGGAACTCTCCCTTTTCGACGAAATTCTGAATGTCGTAGAACCAAGGAAACCCATCGTCTGGTTCATCAATGTTCATGACATAGTCGTACACATGCATTCCCCTCTGCTCAATCATGACGGGCCTCAGTTTCACCCCAATCGGAAGTTCCAACATGGATGCCAGAGTAGCCAGGGCGTCTGCAAAGCGGTTCTTCATCCTCGGTACATGCGTGAAGGTCACCTTTTGAAAATTCGGGATAAGCTCGTCGAGCTGCTGATGATAAGGCTTCATCTTCTCGTCTCTAACTCTCCATTCTCCGTTTGCTTGCAATACAACCAAGTTGGAATCTCTGACAACTTCTAGCACCTTGACTCCAATCTCCAATGCAGCTTCCATTCCCACAATGCACGCTTCGTACTCAGCTTCGTTGTTCGTGACTTTGAAGTTCAACTTGAATGCGAGGGGAATATGTGACCCCTCAGGTGAGACCAGGAGTATGCCAATCCCAAAGCCCTTCTGATTTGCAGCTCCATCAAAGTACAACGTCCATGTCTCATTGACCGTTGACATCACGTCTTCATCAGGAAATTGAAATTCTGTGTGTTCTGGCCCCTCAATCGGACGATACGCCAAAAACTCTGCTACCGCTCTTCCTTTCACTGATTTGCGAGTGACATACTTGATTTTGAACTCTGCCAATAAGAGCAACCAACGTGCTAACTTACCGGTAAGTGCTGGCTTCTCGAATAGATATTTGAGGGGATCCATCCGAGAAATCAGTATCACCGAGTAAGCGAGCATGTTGTGTCTCAACTTCTTGGTGGCCCATACAAGCGCCCAACATGTCTTTTCCAGAGAAGTGTACCGCTCTTCGCATCCCACCATCTTCTTGCTCAAGTAGTAAATTGCTCTTTCAACCCCATCTTCTCCCTCTTGTGCCAGCATGCACCCCATTGATGAGGGCGTGACGGACAAGTATAGGATCAAATGTTTTCCCGGTGTAGGCGGCATTAGGATTGGAGGGTTCTGGAGGTAAGTGCGCACTGCTTCGAAGGCTTTCTGACACTTGTCGTTCCACTCGAACTTCATGTCTTTCTTGAGTAGTCGAAATAATGGTTCACAAGTCAAGGTTAACTTGGCGATGAATCGACTGATGAATTGAATCTTTCCCAAGAAGCACCGGACTTCCTTTTCAAACTGAGGTGGCTCCATCTCGAGAATGGCTTTGATCTTAGAAGGGTCTACCTCAATCCCTCGGGTTGTGATCATGAACCCGAGCATTTTCCCAGTGGTGACTCCGAATGTACACTTCTGCGGATTAAGGCGCATCCTGTATTTCTGAATTCTCTCCAAGAACTTTCTCAATGCTGGGAGATGATCCTTCCGTTCCTTTCCTTTCACTATCATATCATCGACGTACACCTCGACCTCCTTGTGAATCATGTCATGCAGCAGTGTCGTAGCACCCCTCTGATACGTAGGACCGGCATTTTTCAACCCAAATGGCATAACCCGATAACAGTAAGTTCCCCACTCGGTGATGAATGTAGTCTTTTCCCTGTCTTCCGGAGCCAAGAGAATCTGATTGTACCCAGAGAAACCGTCCATGAAGGATAGCAAAGCATGCCCTGCAGTGTTATCGACAAGTATATCTATATGCGGCAATGGAAAATCGTCCTTAGGGCTCGCTTTGTTCAGATCTCTAAAATCGACACACACTCTGATCTTTCCATCCTTTTTAGGGACGGCCACGATATTAGCAACCCAAGTGGGTATTCTGTCACTATTAGAAAACCGGCATCGATTTGTTTTGTGAGTTCCTCTTTTATCTTTAGTACCCAATCGGGCCGCATCTTCCTCAGTTTATGTTTAACGGGTTTTGCATCGGGATAGAGGGGGATCCTGTGCTCAACGATCTCTGGGTCGATTCCGAGCATGTCTGCATGGGACCAAGCAAAAACTTCTTTGAATTCTTTTAATAAATTAGTGAGCTCTTGCAGCTCATCGGGGGACAGCCCGGAACCGACCTGAACCAATCGAGGGTTCTCCTCATCACCCAAGTTTATCAAGATTATTTCTTCTTTTAGAGGCTGAGCATGCCTTTCGTTTTCACGCTCGATGAGGGAACGGATTTCCTTGGGAATGTCCCCATCGAAATCTATTCCTTCATCGTCGGGATCTAAACAATTTATTTCAAAATCCGGCAAGTAAGCAAATGCATCATTCTTCTCATTAACATCCTCCTCAGAAGGGGGGAATACAGCAGTGGACTCAAACTCAAAGTAAAAACTGCGGTGGGGAGGGCCAATAGGCACGAACTCCGACTCAGCGCTAGACGAGGAGTCAGTGACAGACTCAGACTCAGACTCGGTGCTAGTGTTGTGATTGCGAGTTACAAGTGGTATAAAAATGCAGTTTTCATAAGTGCCTACAACATCCACAATGAGCTTGGAAGGGTCTTCCATTTCTTCTTCTCCTCCCAGCATGAGCACAGCAGCGTCCTCCACCATACCCTCCAATTCCTCGCTCCCAAACAGAGATTGGAGACTGCCCAAATCGAAAGCTTCAAGCCAGTCCAGTGCTTTAGATACTTCATCCATCTTGGTCACCTCTTCAACGTCATCCCAGGTGTCATTGGCAAAGATCTCAAACCCAGGGTACTTCACCTTTGTCTCAAGATCCACGAAAGGCTCGGGCTCTCCTCGATACAGAGCTTCCTTCTCTTTCAGCTTCATTCCGGCTGCATGAGCCCGGGCACGGTTGCGCCACCTTCTCGCGGGATCACTCTTCTTGAACTCATAACCCAGGCCGAAGCGTTCATTGCTCCCAGGGAACTCGGAGACTCCTTGCCAATAGAGTCCCAAGCCCATGCCTGGCAGGTAGTTCATTCGCTTCATGATCTCTAATGCCGCAGAGCTCACCAAGAAACCATCCTCAGCCCGAATGGTGCAAACCTTCGATGTCATGACTGCAAACCCCCCCATGGCTATATCTTCTTCTCCATGCATGATTTCGAGCAGCAGGGAGTTATCTTCGAAGTGAGGACGGATGCCAG
Organism: Rhododendron griersonianum; assembly: GCA_018127125.1. Taxonomy (NCBI): domain Eukaryota; kingdom Viridiplantae; phylum Streptophyta; class Magnoliopsida; order Ericales; family Ericaceae; genus Rhododendron; species Rhododendron griersonianum. The sequence continues at coordinate 26,942,994 of CM030792.1, read as the reverse complement.
AGTCCCCATGAATGATAAGAGTCCCGGAATCCAATCCCACGATAAGCTTCTGGTGCAGCGTAGAGGGCACTGCCATGACATCAGAACGGTGCAGCCATGGCCTCCCCAGTAGGAGGTTGAATAAAGCAAGTATCTCCAGTACACAGAATTCCACGGTGGTTTTGAACTTCCCAGTTGCAAGCTCCAAGTTGACGGTTCCCAGGACATCACGCCGTGTGTTATCATAAGCGCGAACACCCAAAGTTGATGGCGCAAAGTCATTACTTTTAAGGCCCAGGCAGTAAGCAGTGCGGAGTGGGCACACATTAATGGCCGAACCATTATCTATGAGAATTGCGGGGACCCACTTTCCCAGGCACTTCATGGTCACATGGAGCGGCTTATTATGATCAGCTCCCTCAGGCGGGAGGCCTTTCTCGGTAAATGACAGGGTGTGTTGGGTGAGGTTCGGGGTTATGAGGGCGATCAGGGCTTCCGGGGCTATATCAGAAGGGACCTCAAGCTTGGAGAGAGTGTTAACGAGCCTTCGGCGATGCTCACGGGAAGCCGCCAACACTCCCCACATGGACATGCGAGCAGGGGTTTCATGAAGTTGCTGGATGATGGGGTCGGTGTTGGCACTTAGGTTTTGCTGGTGGGAGGAGTTGGGGTTTGAGCTGATGAACGGGTTAAGATGGATGGGTGGGTTAGGTTGCTGTGGAGGGTTAGTGGAGCTTGAGGGGTTATTTTGTGGAGCAGAGGTGTTTGGGCTTGCCGAGTTGACAGGGTTTACAGGAATGCTAGGGTTATTCTGTTGTGGTGGTGGTCCCCGGGATGAGCTTCCTTGCTGGAGGTTGGTGGGTTGGTACACCTTTTCGCTTCTGGTAAGATTGCTGATTGTTTTGGGAATAGGCTCCCACCAAGTACCCTCCCAAAAGTTGGAGAGATCAGTGTCGGCCTTGCGCTTGCCTTTGTCTAGGTTCGTTTTCTCCAGGGAGTCATTGAGAGTTTCCATCTCCAGAGCATGCCACATGTTCTCTTCTTCTAAAGAACTCCAGAAGTTGACATTGTTGCTATTGTTGACCTGCAGGGAGCCTTCATCCAACATAGCCTTGTTGACAGTTAGTTCTTCACCATCAACCCATACGTTTACCAATTCAGATTTACCCCAAAGGTCTTCAGGATCTAGCACACAGATATTGGGTTCGTCGGGGATTTCAACTGTCGGTTGAGGGAAGAACTCATCAATGATGTACTCCTACGGAATGAATGCATGATCTATCATATGGTCAAGGGCGTCAGAGCCTCTGGTGAGCTTGACAATGGTTCTGACAGTGAGCCCCGAGAACATACGGGGGTTCATCAAGTCCATTTCTTCCTGTACTTTCTCCTCTCGAAAGAGGTATGCCAATGACGTCTCATCCAAAGGGTCAGAATCGTCAATCCAGTGCCACCCGTTGGGCTCGGGCTCCCACTCCCATTCATCTTCTTCCTCCATTGGTTCCGGTTCCAAGAACAGAGCAAACAAGGAATACCCGTCCAACGGGTCGGCCATCATTTCTTCCCAGTCCTGTCTCCAATCGCCATGTTCCAAGTCTTCTACCTGGTGAGCATCGAGCGACACAGGCCACACTCCAGTTACAAGGGCCCGGTTTTCCACTGCAAAGAAGTCGCTCGCCAGATCTTCCCACCTCCTTTGGAAGTCCCAATCTACAGACTCGAGTGCACAGACAGCATCCTCAGCCGGTATCTCGACAATCGATTTGGGTTGGGTGGTAGGGACGATGTAAAGGCTTGGGTTAAAGGGGTGGCTTAGGGAAATGTGATTGGCGTGGGCATTCGAATGTTTCGGGAGCGGGTTGGAGACGGTATTGGGCTTTTGTGGTGGCATGGAAATGGACTTGTTATCAATCAGGTCTTGAATGGCGTGGTGAAGGCAGAAACAGTTGTCAGTTAGGTGGCCCACGTTCTGGTGGTAAGCACAGTATGCATTAGGGTTGTGGGACGCGGGGAGCTTTTGAGGTAGGGGAGTAGGGGTGAGTGGCTTGAGCGAAAGTGCGGGGTTGGGAACGGGGTTGACTGGCTTGGGTTACAATCTGGTTGACAGGTTCGGCTTGGGCCGTGTTTGGGAGGTGAGTGTAGTTGGAGTTTCCAAATAGGGCGTTGCTATTTCTAGAGTAAACTTTCTTGGGTTTGGGGGCAGGCTCAGGTTTGTCGAGGATTCCCAGCTGGACCGCTTCTTCGATGGCCAAGCCTGTATCGAAGAATGTTTTAAAGTCTGAACATGCCTGCGCCATAACCATATGCCTCGCAAGATTTGGCTGAAGGTTCCGGACAATCATCCGGATCTGGTCCCTGTTGGTCGGTCTGTCCTTCATCTGCGCTGCCTTTGCTCTCCACCTTTTCACAAAATCGGCAAAGGCTTCCTTGGCTTCCATCTTTGTTGACTCCAGTTCACGGGTGGTAACTTCCAACTGAATGTTATAATCATACTGCGCTATGAAAGTCGCACATATGTCCTCCCAGGATCTTTTCTTCCTTTCGTCCAGCGAAGTAAACTAGTGAAGGGCGTGGCTCACAAGGGTCTGTGAGAACATCTTAGCCATGGCATCCTTTTCTATTCCCCACATGGATAGTGCTCCGATGTACCCAGTCAAATATGCCTTCGGGTCTCTAGTTCCGTCGAATTTAGCAAAGTTGATTGGCCTAAACTTTTTCGGAAGCTTCGCTTTGGGAAATAGGCAAAGCTTGTTGATGTCAAAACCAGTCGAGGCTATCTTCTCATTCCTTGCTACCGATTCCTCCAATTGGGTGATCTTTGCCAATACCGCTGCAATTTCGGGATTCTGCGGGGTTTCCATCTCCAGAACCAGTTGTTCCGGGTTTGGATTTGGGTTAGGGTTATGATTCGGGATTGGATTTGGATTTGGGTTTGGATTTGGGATTAGATTTTGATTTGGGTTAGGGTTTGGGTTTGGATTTGGAGGTGGAAGTCGTCGTGCAACTCCGGTAATCATCATCATGAGTTGGGCGATTTGGTTGTCGGTACGTTTGCCCAGTCGTTGGATATCTTGCCTGATCTGCCCCAATTCTCCATTCGGGTTCTCTGGGTTTGGTTCCGGGTTTGGATTAGGATAAGGATTCGGAATTGGATTTGGGTTTGGGTTTGGGTTGCCTCCGTTTGGGTTTGGATTGCCTCCGTTTAGGTTGAGGTTTGGATTGAGGTTCCCGATTTGTAGATCCATCTCCACCCTCGAATCTGATGCACTGACGGGATCTGCCTGAAGTTGAAGCCGTTCCAATCTCTGTCCCAAGGGTCTGGTCCAGGAGGCTATGGTATCCTTCTTCTTTGGCCCAATTGCTCAGAACTGACAGCAAAGCAAAAACTGTGCTCAGACGCGATCCCTGTTTACATTTTATGAAATTTGTGCATAGCTTTTAGAAAATGTGCATCACCGTCACCGTCATCGACTCTGATTTTTCAAAAATGACTGAATGTCCGCATGGGAGGTTGCCTTGATCCTCGGATTTTTAGGATGTATCCTCATTTAGGAAACGTCATTTCCCAAAGGATGCTAAAACAAGTTAAGTATTTGGCTAGCATTTCGTCAACAAATCGACCATCGGTTTGGAATGACTTGGGGTGAACAACATGATACGATAACCGAAGTGGCGTAAGCAGTGCGTTCGCTTTTAGCCGGGGTGGTGTTGGTATCACGACGTTCCGCTTCCTTGCCATTCCTTCCTTTGGTTAATTCCCCGATAAAACACTAGTCAAGGGCTTAACTAAATTTTAGTTTCCCTCAGGCTTTAGCTCGAGGACTCACGTGGTTAACAACACGCATTAGTGTGCGTGACTCTTCATCGGGTCTCGGCAACCTCCCAAAGACCGCACGAGCGAGTCTCGAGAACCGTGGCTGACAGCATGATGATGCAAGATGAAATGCAGCACGTAAACAGGATATAGCACGTAATCCGACCCTGTAGGCTCCTGTCTTAATTTGGAAGGATCTATGGCTCGCTAAACATGTACAAAGGCCGGTTTTGGCTTGAAGAGGGTTCCCCGGACTAGAGTCAAAGTATACCTCCCACTATTGAGCATACACCCAATAATGGTACAAACGGTAGGGATGACTCATCACGGTCGAGGGTTGCTGAGCATTCCGGGATTCCCCATCACCGGCAAGCCGGGTAGGATTGCCGAAACACAACAGCGGGGCAGCACAAGATATATATACAAGAGATAGACAATGAAACAAAATAACTTTGAAAATCCCACAAACGTCTTTCAAGCTTGGCTCTCGGGTTTAATTGATGCTTAAGGAAAGTAAACTGTTTTGTCAACATGCCAACTTTTTCTCAAGTATCAATTAAACTTTCTCCCCAGCAAAGTCGCCACTGTGGGCTACCATAGCCCCGGGTGGATCAGGGCGGTCCGAAAAAAAAACACTTTAGTTTTTTAATCAAATTGAAAAATTTGAAGAGTCGCCACCCGGATTTGTGGTTCGCCACCCGAGAAACCGTTTTTGATTGAAAATGCTTGATTGAATTGAAAACCAGAGATCGTTTTTGAGGGTTCGAAAGCCACGTTACGAGGGGGAAGGGTTTTACGGCACCCCCCTCGCCCGACGCGATGTCGATCTCTACTAAACGTTTGTGGGATTTTTCAAAAGGGATTTTGTTTCATTAAACCAACTAGCAAGTATCCACAAGTATACCAAATAGACGTGTATGCATGTGCATGTGTACAGGGGGGGATAAAATGGCGATAAATAAGATGCGTGACAACATAAGCTGATGATTTGCCACTAACTTCACTCTCGAGCGCTCGGGAGTGGTCCCGAGCGCTTGGGAATGCTGGGGTTCAACCTGCACACTTTATTAGTACAAACATGATATAATGCTAAAGATTGTAAACTGAAATAAATTTAAGCATATTACAGGCTCAACAGAGGACTTGATAAACTGAGGCAGAACCTCAATCTTTCAAATCATGCATCCTTGCCATTGCATGATCAGATCTACAACTTTGAAAGAGCAAATGGACACATCTATGCATGCAGAAAGTCAGACATCACAGCAAACTGGGGGGAAAATGGATTGCAGTGGCATGCATGCACTCCCGAGCGCTCGGGAATGGTTTCGAGCGCTTGGGAGTGAACTGCATGTCAACTAATTTTCAAGCAGGAAATGACACAACCTTGACATGCAAACACCCTTGTTTTGATCTTTCCCATGAGAAAATCTTCTTCTTAACTGTTGGAAAACCTTGTTCTTACTTGAAAATTTGTGAGAAATGTTTCTGTTTTATGAAAACTGGTTTACTATGCCTGCATGCCACGATAAAACCATTTTATTTAAGAATGCACCTCACCCCAGTCTTCTGTTTAACAAAAATGCCATGCATGGGACTGGAAACAATCCCGAGCGCTCGAGAGTGTTTCCAGTAGGGGTTTTGAGAAAATTGTTTTTGTGAACCCTTTGCTCTTGTTTTTACACTAAGGTCTCCCAACCATGCACCAAGCATTAAAGGCTGGGACAGGCTGAGAGACCCCCCTCAGAAGGGAAAACAGCCTCTTGTTTGTGATCAAAAGTAGAGAAATTTCTACCTTTAATGGGAGCTTTGCTTCTTGACTGGCTTTGAAAAGTGAATGCAGAGAGAAGAACACAAGAAATCAGAAGCTCGGAGTGTTCTGGATTTCTTGCCTTTTCCTTGATGATTTTGAAAACCTTTGAAGTTGGAAAACAAGTTTGAGTTTGAAAGTTTTTTGCTTTGAACAAGAGAGAGAGAGGGGAGGGGGGGGGGTTTAGAGAGAGAGATTTCGTGGTCTTTCTCTGCTGAAAACCAGTTATATATATAGGCCACATAACCTATAGTTTTGAAAATCAAATGGATTTGAATAAAATATTTTTTTTAAGGGGAAAATTTTCTGGCCTGATTTTCTCTGACTGAGGTTGAGTGCTGACTTAACTCTCAGCCGGCTCAAGATGGTTGTCATGGATAGTGGGAAGCCCTGCCATCCATTGGGCATCACAGAAGACTCGAGCGCTCGAGAATGGTCTCGAGCGCTTGGGACTTCACTCTCGAGCGCTCGGGAGTGAGTCAGGCCAGTGGTTTTAAAAACAGTTTTGAGCACTTGGGAATGATTTTGACCATTTATTTTCCTTTCAAAAGTCCCTCAAGAAGCATTGCTCTGATTAATCCAAGGCTTGTTTTAATCCGAAATCATCATCAGGGAGCCTCAGGGCCACAAATTAAGGAAATTCGACGAGTCCAAATTGGGGTGTCTACAGTTATAGAGGGTAGAATGTAGAACTGTGCTAACCATTGTGTAGACACCCCAATCCGGACCTCGAAGGGTCTTTGTCCACCCCAATGATGAAATAAAGGAAACAAAGCCTTTGCGAGCTTGAATGAAGTATTCCTCCAGCATCCGCAGCCCAAACCAACCATCAGCCCAGAAAAGCCCAGAGAAAACCCAAAAAGCCCTGGACCGAACCTGAAGTACCGCGCGTGACACTTCTACACCGCGCGGCGTATCGAAATTTAATACGCCGCACGCAGTCATGAGGTTAACTGCACGGCATTTTGGATAAAGTTCTGACTGGCTCAGAAAGCTGTCGGCCACGCCTATTTGAGCCACAGCTGCAATACGGCTCAGCCGAAAGCACACTTCTGGCCCGCCCAGAAAATACCTCCAACTTTTGAAATTCAAAATCCAAGGCTTTTGCCTATAAATACACCCTTCCACTCAAGGGAAAAAGGCCCTTGATCACCATTATACCCTTTCTCTCTCTTCTTGCTTTCACACCCACTTTCCCATTTCCAAGCCTTGAGAATGTTGTTCTCAAAAGACATTCTCTAGGCCTTTTTCTCCATTTTTCTCTTCACCATTGAAGTTAGTTCCTTACTAACTTTGAGGTCTCAACTACCCAATAGACCCATCTATTACACACATCCATACTTCTACTCTCTTTTTCAACCTTCCGACGTCCATCCGCCTTCATCAAAGCTCATTCAAGCTCCAGATCCAAGGTAAAAACCAAGTTTCCTTGGGCTAGGCTCTGTCCTGGCCCTTAGGGGACCTTTTTGTTTTCAGGCTTAACCCTTTTGGTTAGGATCTGACCCAAAACCTCTTTTACAAAACAAAACCAATGTTCTGTGCAAAGATGTGCTACGCCGCCCGGTGCTTTGAAGCGTCGCACGGCGTAGTAATCTTGCACGCACTGCATTTTTAAAAGGATATTGTTTTCTTGATCAAGCTATCTGGATCACTATCGTCTGTTGTTGGATCTTTTCTGTATACCAAAAAGCAGTCCCAAAATGAGACCATATCTACAAGCCATGTTTTAAACCCCATAGATCTTTTCAAAACAGGCAAACGTATCAAAAATGGTTTTCTTTCCATGGCTTGAAGGAATGGTGCAGATCTGAGATGATCTGACGGCTGTGAGTTGTCTGAAGTTTTGAAATAACACCGTGCGATGTAAGGGTACACCGTGCGAAGCTTTACAAAACTATAAAAGTTTGGTATCCAGATCGGAACCACGCATGGCATACCATTAAGCCGCGCGTTGTAAGCCGATATGCCGCCTGACGGGGGATAGTGATTCAGACAGTCCGTTTGTATATCTTTCTTGTTTATATTATTGCCATGCCATCTTTATCATCTCTGTACAGCAAGCACCACTAGCACGGCAACGTGTTATGATTTATCTTGTTCCCCTCTCCCCTTTATGTGTTTTTTAAGGTTTTTCGAATGGTATTAATCCCCCCATTTAAAATGTTTAGTAGAGACCGGTTTTCACCAGGCGAGCGGGGTGCTTTTCAACAAAACCTTTCCCGTTCGTAACCTGGCTCCCGGATCCAAAATCTCAAACAGTTTCGCTAGACCAAAAAGCCTTTTTCTTTCAAACAAACTCTCGGTTTCTCGGATCATCCATCTCAAAAATCCGGGTGGCGACTCTGTCTTAAATCGTGCTTCGGGCGCGGGAGCCCACAGTGGCGACTCTGCTGGGGACTTTTGTTCAAAACTTCTTTTTTTAAAAAAAATAATAATACATAAAGAAGTGTTGAATAATCAAGAGGGCCAAACTTGAAAGGCATTTTACTTGGGGGACTTAATGCAATTTGGAGAACTTAACTTTCTTTTACACTATGCACCGCACAAGCCGCGTTAGCGTGTTTTGGCTATCTTGCCCGGTTTACCGGTGACAAGCTCTCCCGGAATGCCTAGCAACCCTCGACTATGATGGGCCATCGTGCTGTTCGACCATTGTCTTGCAATACACTTGACATGGGGTAGTACATCTTGGCTCTAGTCCGGGGAACCCCTCTCAAACCAAAACCGGCCTTTGCACTTCTACATAACCATAGAACCTTCCCAACTAGGACAGGAACCCATGGCTAGGACTTGTGTGATATATCCTGCTTATGTGTATTTCTTTTCTGTACATACATATCATTCATGCATCATTGCATCCTGCAGGCCAGGGGATTGGACTCCCTTAGAATTCTTTAGGACTTTTCGATCAGTTTAGGAGACTATAAATCCATGGAGGTTACGATACCTCCGCTGTTTGCCGTGCCCGAACGGCTCCCTTGACATGGGATTAACCTTGGAGGTGTGCGTATTTGGATTCTGACGGTCACATTGCTCTGTCTCGGATGGTCAAGATAAGGAGATTGGCTCTGGTTCCGAAAACGATCGGAATTTAACCTGCCTGACAGTACCTACCCGGATCGTCAGAAATCTTCTGTACAAATGCCCCAAGCGAAACTCAAGTCACGGTAGGTTCTAGGACCTAGAAGGCACGTAGAAGGTAGGACAGACACTCGGGACGGATTTTGAGTTGTTCCCTTTTGCCTTGTTACAACTTCAGAAACATTGGACACCTGCAAAAAGAAGAGGCTTTACCCAATTGGTTTCGTCCGTCTCGAAGATTGGTTCGCATAAATACCCTGGAAGAAACCCAACTGGTTGAGGTCCACATAGAACAGGAAGGCCAGTCGTCATTAGCAGTTTCGCTAAGCCTGGCAATACAGGAGCCTAGGTCACTTGAAAATCTCTTACCAATGGCTGACCAAGGAAACGGGGTAGAAGAGCTTAGGCAGAACATGGCTACCATGGATGCTCAGTTTAGGCAATCCCTTGTTGGGATGGATACGCAACTCAAAGCCTCGGTTGCATCCATGAAAGGCGACATGAATATGATAGTGGAGTTTATGCAGGAGGTCTGTGACAAGTTTTTGGTTAAAACTGACATACCCAAGGAGGAAACGCCAGCCAAAGACACGTCGGCAATTGATCCCAATCTAGCCGCCCTTATGGTTAAAATTGGGAAGTTGGAAGAATCAATGCAAGAAAATAAGCGATTAGGGAGAGGAGAGATTGACATGAACAAATTGTGCTTGTTCCCCAACGCGAAGTTACCAGAAAAGTTTAAGGGCGTGGATTTCGCAAAGTTCGACGGTACTGGAGATCCAAAAGCTCACCTCCAAGGGTATGTTGGTTCACTCACCATGAGAGGAATTGAGAAGGAAGCCATGGCCCAACTATTCCACGAATCTCTGTCAGGGCCAGCTTTGCAATGGTTTCTTACCCTGGAACCCTCTAAGAAAAGGACTTGGGAAAATATTGGGACGGCATTTGTGGCTCAATACAATTTCAATGTCAATCTAAAGATGACCACGAGGGAACTAGAGAGCACCAAGATGGGTGAGAAAGAAGGCTTCGCTGACTTTGTGAAACGTTGGAGGGCTAAAGCCACTCAGATGCAAAGCAAACCAGACTTAAAAGAACAAATAAGAATCATCACCAAGAATCTGCCAAACTCTTTTGCCCCATACATAGTTCTCTCCCAGGCAGCCCCGAATTTCGAAACTTTCTACGACTCAGGCCTGGCTGTGGAGGAGGCGCTGCGAGACGGTACATTGGAAAGGAAGGAATCAGCAGCAAAGCCCAAAAGGGTATATTCAGGGAACAGCAATGTCCTCTTCGGGAATTCCAATCAGGCTGGAACTTCATCCACCAAACCGGCAGAAGTAAACCAAATTTCGGAAAAACCAAAGTCCCAACAAAGAGCCTTTACCCAATTTAGCACTCCTAGATCCGCCTTGCTCAAAAAGCTTACTGAAGTAGGAGCGCTGAATCCCCTTCAGCCACCACAGAACATTCCACCCAACCTAAACCAGAACGTCTACTGTGATTTCCACCAAATGCATGGCCATACCACTGACAATTGTATCCGTCTCCGTCATGAGATTCAAAACCTCATCGACAACAAAGTCATTGATACCCCTCCTTCTGACAAACCAAACACCATGACAAATCCCTTGCCACTGCATAATTGTAGACACCCAATTTGGCCTAACGATTATTTCAAGTCCCACCTTGGGACAATCCCGATGATGAAATGGATACAATGATTGCTGATTGCTTCCTTGAGGACCTTAGGACTTTCGGTGAGAACTTTGACCACTTAGAGGACCCAATTCAAAGCCATACAGCCTTTCAGACAGAAATACAGAAGCCTAGGAGAATCCATCTGACGGCTGTAACATCGATCTCACGGCCACAACATCAATCCCTCACCCGAGCAACCTGTTGCCAGCAAAATCTCCCTGAGAGATCAATCCCTCGGCTGCGAGATCTATCCTTCGGCCGAGACATCCATTCCTCGGCCGTGTGATCTATTACTCGGCTGCCAGATCGACCTTTTTCCAGACTCTCGAACGTTCTGTCAGACGTTTGGTTTGATCCAACTACACTACCTTTCCGATGCGTTCGGGCTACGTTCGGAGATCACGATGTAGAGTTAGAGATGCATTGCAATTGCAATTGCCATCTCGTGATTTGATTGGCCGGAGTGAGTCATCCCTATGCCTATATAAAGGGGCCTTTGGGCTCCGAATTTAACACACAGAAATTGATAGACCTAAACACTCAATCAAGCCACGAAACTCTGTCAAAATACTCTCTCAATCCCATACTCCAAAAGCCCTAACCTTCCGAAGGTAGCCGTCAATCCGGCGATCAAACCCCGAAGTTCAAACCCTAACTCTAGGGTTCTCGATCAAGCAATCAATCAATCACGCCTAATCCAAAGCAATCAAGCAACTGAGGGATCAAGGTGGTGAGGCTCAACGGCCTCTGGTTTGTTTTATTTCCTGTCAATAATCATGATTTTAGCGTTTTGATTATTTACTAACGTTTCTGTCTGGTGTGAGGAAGAACATCGACCGGGGCTTCGATCCCTCGGCCGATATATCAAACCAGGAGGATCCCTCGGCCGTGACATCCATTCACCGGCCGCGAGATCCATTACCCTGGGACAGCTTTGTTTGTTTCCTGCTTTCTGATGCATGCTTCAATTACAGTCCTGGCTCACTTTACTTACTGTTTAAAGGATTAATTAAACAGACTATGTGTTAGAATTAAATAAAGCATCTATACGTCTTATGTTGAACGATTATGGGCCAGTCTCACGACTGGGCAAAGAGGGGTGCCTAACACCTTCCCCTTATTGTACTTTTGGCTCCCGTATCCAGAATCTCTGTCTATTTTCCCAGTTTTAATAAACTGGGTGGCGACTCTGTTTTGATGATAACCGCTATCATGTGGCGATATTCCTAGCCATGGGAATGTCCATGATTTTGGTTTACGAAGCAAGCAACCAATCGAGCAAACAAACATGATCAATCTGTATGGCGATGCCCCGTTTGGGAGGTGTCTACAGTTTTTGGCGACTCCGCTGGGGAATATGAGGGCCATAACCAAAAAGTTCAACATAAGACTAATACATGCCTTGTTTAATTCATCTATCATATGCATCGAGCGGGCAACCCGTTGAGTTCACCTGATATCCCGGCATGACACGGGCTATGTTGGGGGTTCCAGCAAACTCCACAGTCACTCGTACCTAGTGGTATATCAAAAAGGAAATCACCCAATCACCGCCTATGATGGGCTGGTGAGAGGATTGGTGCCCTTTGACAACGGAGCACCCTGAGACTACCAGAAACCTTGCATGTTTTAGAAAGCCATAGAACTTATCAAACTAAGACAGGAACCTACAGGCTAGGAACCTACTTGCATTTTCATTTCCAAGTTCTTCCTCACACCTTGTATCATCTGTTGTTGTAAATAACATTTTCAGTGCAGAAGGGTTGGGATTTTCAGCCCAAATCCTAACCCTACACAAGCCAAGTACTGACTTACAGGTACTCTACTTTTCAAAACAGACACAATAAGTAAAAACAAAGAAGCAACCACAGCCAATTTTATACTCTTACAACACCCGAAGTCACGCCAAACAGAGGTCTTTGCAACCGTCCCGTCTGTCACTCTCACCAGCCAAAACATCTACACTGCTACGGTCCCAATCACTTCCAGGGACTCCGCGGTCATCTCCTCAACAAACTCAATCATCTACCAAATCCTAAGCTTCATCAAGTAATCCTCCCACTCTCATGGCAGACAACGACGCCATCATTGCTAATCACCAAGCTCAAAGTCGCTACCTTACAAGCAGAGAGAGATGCTGAGGATGAGGAAAGATCAATGGAAGACGAGAATCCTCATAAAGTGATATTGGCAGAAAGTCCCGAATTGACCAAGCAAGTCAAGGAAATCAAACAAGCCTTGGCTCGTTCACAAGGGGACCAAATTCTGGATTTCGAGGGACTTTGCCTCTTCCCAGAATCCAAGCTACCTGAGAATTTCAAAATGCCCAACATCGAGAAATTCAATGGAACTGGCAACCCTACCAGTCATGTTCGCCACGTTATCAACACCCTGAAGCCAATGGGCTTGAATGATGAGCTCATCGCCCAATTGTTCCAGCGAACTCTCACTGGAAGCACTCTCGACTAGTTCCTCACTTTGGAGTTTGTGCACTATCAAACTTGGCCAGAAATTGCCAACGCTTTTGTCAAGCAATATGCATATAACGTCCAAATTGAGCTAACAACTCGAGACTTGGAAATGACCAAACAAGATTCCATTGAGGACTTTGCTACCTTTGTGGCAAGATGGAGGGAAAAGGCTGCCAATATGAAGAACTGCCCCTCCGAGGAGGATCAAGTAAGGATAGTTGTCAAGAACTTGCAATCCAAATATCTCAGGCACATCTACACAAAGACTATCACTGATTTCAAGCGCCTGCAGGCTACTGGGCTGCAGATTGAAGAGAGGATCAAGCTAGGCCTCATTGGGAAAGAAGAAACTTCTCCACCCAAGAAAACCTTCACAACCCGTACATCTCCTGCCTTCGTCAACACCCTTAACTCAACCTTACCATAAGACCCTTTTCAAATTAGCTCATCCCAAAGCTCAAATCGCCCCCGTTGCAACTTTGACCATCTTTACATGACCTCATCTCAAGCCTTAGCCATTCTGAGCCATTAGGGGCATCTCAAACCTTTAAAACAAACCACTTCCTCAGCCACCCTATGGCCCAAACCATGATCCTAACAAACAGTGCGCTTACCACCAACACCTTAGGCATGAAACAGATAACTGCATGCGTCTCCACCATGACATTCAAGACCTCATTGAAAGCCAAACTATAAAACTTCCAAAACCTGATGTGCAAGCCAATCCACAATGCTGAACCACCACCCCGAAACATCAATCTCATAAACCTATCTCACAACCCCATATACAATCCTGGCCAATACATTGTCCAAAACAACCAAGCCAAGCCAACCTTTACCTTCCCAGAGGAGGACAAATGTTTCATGATGGAGGAGGAAGAAAACAATGAGTCCAATCAATCAGAAGTGATCGATCCCGACATGTCTGACAAAAGTAATGAAGAAGAACAAGCAAAGGGGAAAGTGACTTTGACGGAATGGAAGGAGAATACGATGATCCACTCGATGGAATCTCCTTAGTATCACTATTCAATCAAGTGGAAATAGCTGACAACTACACAATCAATAAGGAGGAAGAAAGGGTGATGAAAACCTAGACCAACACTTCCATTTGGGGACTACTCATGTCTCAAAGAAGTAGCCACCGTGCAAGCAGTGAAGATGGATCCAGTTCAAAGGCCCTGTTTGGCAAAGAAGAGGGTGGAAAAGAGTATGAAGTTGCGAAAGGCAAAGGTTTTGAAAACGACCTCGAAATGCTACAGTAGCTACGAAGTCACAACATGGCAAAGAACATTAAACATTGCTTTTATCAAGCTAAAACATGTTTTGAGCCCCTGCTTGGGCATTTAATTTCTACCAAGTGAATTCCTGTTTCATCCTCTAAACTATGCTTATTCAATGATTTATTTCCTAAATTGCAATTACCAATACACTATAGTCTCTTTGCCAAACAAGGGAAATTTCAAGGAATCAAGTTCCTTGTGTCGCTGACAAAAAGGAAGGAAAGGATGAACTCTAGTTGCTTAAGAAACTAGGTTTTTGTCAAAACTTAGAAAGAAGACACTATCTCCGCGAGAACACTTAGGGTTAGCTCGCCCATTATGAAGGTACAAACACAAGGGAGATTTAGAAAAATATCTCCATCAAATTCCTCTCCAAAACGTAGAAACCCTCTTGAGAGAAGTGCTCGTTGGGTAACCTGAAACCCCAAGCAAAAGTAAGAGCAAAGCCTGCTAGGCCAGAAAATGCAAAAACGTAGCCTAGGCGAAAGTTAAGGCATTCAAAGAAAAGCTCGCTAGGAACTCAACCTCCATTAGGTAACCTAGGCAAAATCAAGAGCATGTGAGAAGAAAAACCAAGAGTGAAAACTCAGCCTCAAAGGTGATGATTTTGGAACTACGTAAAAGGCCTGATTCCCTGATTGGGATACGTAGGCAATCTCACATCGAGATGCGGCACAAACATTTGGAGAGAAGGAAAAACATCAACAAATTTGTACTCAATGATAGGCATAGCTAACCCTGCGTATTGAGCTCGCAAAAGATGAGTATGCTTTTCTCGAAAAATTGGCAACAGCAATAGACACAAGAACTATTGCTCATCCCCTCTAACCTGAAGGTCATTAACACAATGAGCAAGATATCTCGAAAACTCTCGAGTTTGGCAATCGGACTATGGAACATGGCAAAAGCAAAAGGCAAGAAAATCAAAACCAAGCATAAGAAGGAAGAGAAAAGAGGATGTCACCTTTGGAAAATCAAAGTAATGGCCGAAGAATCTATACATCGGCCACAATATCGATTTTTCAGCCGAATAATCAATTCTTCGGCCAATATTTCATTTTCACACAAATTACTGTCTATCAGCAAATACTTGTTCAAACAGCCATGTTCTGACTATCGCATGCAAACTCAAGACATCTAGGGGCATAAAAAGCATTTCTCATTTCATGAACAAAAGCTTGCCTACAAAATCATCACTGTGGTTGCTTTCACCATACAAATACAGTTTCTGCTTCTCTCTTTGCTAACCATGAACATGAAGGAAAAAGAAAATCCTAAAGCTAGTCGTGACGGCGTCTTCGAGACGATCTTGTCTCTGAGATGAAGAAGGGGATTGCTAGCTATCCTCCCCACTGACTAGTGGTGCTCACTCAGCCTCAAGCTACAAGGAAAAGAATGCAAAACAAGGGGCAAGCACCAAGCGCCTCTTCTCCGTCATCAGAATGGAAGGAGACAAAGGAAAGGGCCCGTGGCCAAACAAGAGCAATTGAAGGAACAACAGGCAGAACCAAGGAAAAATGGCAGTACTCCATACAGTCACCTACCTAAAGAAGCAAACCCGCCTAGTCTCTGATCTGAGCATTCTCCAAGTCTACTTTAGACATCAAAGAAGTAGACCTCATCAACGCCGGAGGAGGAGGAGGAACAAACTGAAGATCCTCAGCACGCAGGCGCCACTGGCTGGCCACCCGATCACATAAGTACCAGGCTTAACAAAAGGGACCCTCGAACAGGCTACGAGTACAATTTGGAACCCTAGAAAGAGGGGTGTCCTCTGATACACCACTCCAAGGGTCGAACCTCGCCTACAAACAAAGTCTAAATCAGCCACAGCACAGAGGAATGGAGATCTAAAAACAAGGAATGCAAGGGGTACCTGGTCAACCATCAATCGGTCCAAAACTCGTTGCCAAGGCTCAAAATTGGCAACCGTGGCTTCAGTTGCCCCACCAACCATCGCTCGTAGCAAGGGAAAAATCACAACTAGAAAAGAAGGAGGATATACCTTAAAGCACTCGGTAGTGACCGCCAAGGATAAAACTCTTGTCCCATGGGCAAGCTCCAAGATTACCATACAAGGTGGCCAAAGCAGATGATCCCCAATCAAACTCCCTAACAGCCCCCAAATGCTGCAAAGGGGCCAAGAGCTGTGTACGTACTGAACTATCCTTGTCGGCAAACAATGTCTGCCCGAGGAGATAGAGAAGGAAAGCCCGTGTCAACTGTTCAATACTCACCTGAGTCAAGATATCAACCTTCATAAAAGCCTTGATCAGCCAAGAGACATCAACATGACTACGCAAGTGAAGAGGGGGCACCTTGTCCAAGAACCACTTCAAAGCCCCTATCCGCTCCCAAAGCCTAGGGTTAACCCAAAGAGGAGCTCCACCTACTCACAGGTCGGTCAGCAAAGAAAAATCACCTGGCGTGATCGTCATCTCACCAACAAAAGGAAAGTGGAACGTGTTGGTAGTTTCCCACCACCTTTTAACCAGCGAGGTCATCAACGACCAATCCATCTTTGGAAGATTGAGGCCCAAAATGAACGCCTCGAAACCAGCAGCACGTGCTAGCTCCCAAGCTCGCTCCAGCAAAATCACAAACCATTCCACTGCGAACCTCTAATCTCCTATTTCTCTGCCAAGGACAAAAAGGGAGTTAACCTCACGATTGCATAAACAAATAAAAAGCTAGGGGCATCAAATCGACGTTTAAAAAGCATGCATTGCCTAAACAGGGGGCACAGTTATCTTAGCTTCTTTAAATAGAACAACTTCGACCCAACCATGGGTCCTTCTCATTCACGCCCCTGGCTAAGAGAGATTTCATCCCGCAAATCAAAACAAAAAAACTCACTTTTGATCATGCAAATTAAAACTCCGAACTAAAGTAAACCTTTTACTTTTCAGGAAGCTTATCGAAACATTGAGGACGCTCAAGTGCTGCTCAGCGGCTCTACGCCCACACCTCAACAGCTCTATGCCACGCCATGTGCACAACCTCGCGCTCAGCAGGCCAGTAAAACAATCCTGCGGCTTCCACTCAATGCACCCTCCAGAAGGCGTTTATGTTACTAGCTTCCAGAAAGCGTTGCCAACTTGCAGAAAAGATTTAGCCACCAAAAGACATTTGAGTCGCTAGAAGGCGTTTGGCCTCCGGAAGGCACTCCCAGTAGTGGAGGTAATGGAAATCTCCCTAACAAATTGGAATATGGTCAAGGACTAGCCTTGGGCATATAGAATTAGCCTTGGGGGCAATCCCGAGCATATTCAAGAACTAGCCTTGGGGGCAATCCCGAGCATACTCAGAACTAGCCTTGGAGACAATCCCGAGCATGTGGAATCTAGCCTTGGGGGCAATCCCGAGCATACTCAAAACTAGCTTTGGAAACATCCCAAGCATAACCCCGTGGAAGATGGAAGATGGAATACTCAACAGCTCAGCAGCTCAAAGCCGTAACAATTCTCAACAATCCTCTATCAGCGGCTTTACGCCCGCCACCTCATCAACTCAGCGGCTCGAAGCCCACCATCTCAACTGGCTCGAAGCCGCACACAAGCAGTCTCAGCGGCTCGAAGCCCATCATCTCAACTGGCTCGAAGGCATAACAATCAACTCAGCGGCTCGAAGCCCATTACCTCAACAGGCTCGAAGCCTTCGTCTACTATCACCCAGCGGCTCGAAGCCCTTTATCATAGCGGCTCTACGCCCGTATCAATTCAGCGGCCCTGTGCCCATCATCTCTACACAACTCAGCGGCTCTAAGCCCGCTATCTCAACTGGCTCAAAGCCGTAAACAAACAATCTCAGCGGCTCAAAGCCCATTATCTCAAATGGCTCCAAGTCATCACCTCAACATGCTCGAAGCCTATGTTTACTATCTCAGCAGCTCTATGCTCGCTATCACAGCAACAGACTCTACGCCTGTTATCACAACTCAACGGCTCAAAGCCCGCTATCTCAACTGGCTCGAAGCCGTAAACAAGCAACAGGCTCTAAGCCGCCCCAACAATCAAGACATCATCTATTCTCAGGCTCTACGCCTGAATGCTCAAAAATCTAACATTTTTGAATGCTCAAGCTCTACGCTTGGATGCCCAACCACTGTGTACTGGATGCTCAAGTTATACACTTGAATGCTCAAGCTCTACGCTTGGATGCCCAACCACTGCGTACTGGACGCTCAAAGCCTGTACTTTGAATGCTCGGATTCTGCCGTCCGAATGCTCGAGCTCTACGCTCTGAATGCTCAAGTCCGGAACTTGATAGAAGCTCTAAGCTTAAAACAAACACACACGCACGGGCCCGTGCACATATTGCATCAACATTATCACATCGAGTCTGCATCATCAAATCTGTTCACATCTAACAACCATCATCACACATATACACTCTGCATATCTCTCATGAAACAGGTCAACCCTGCAATCAACCGGCACTATGCCTCGATTTTATTGATCGGTTCAGCGCCTCGATCCTTTGGCTCCACGCCAACACTTATGATGAGAAAGCTCCGTGCACAGACCATCAGAATACAACCAGCTCCGCGCTTCGGTTCATTACGTCAAGCTCAAAGCTCTGACACCACAGGCTCTCATCCTGATCAATACCAGCTCCGCGCTTCGGTCCTATCCCATCCCCTCAGGCCTTCGCCTCAAGATTGCAACAGGCTCCATGCCTCAATTCTATCACTCTCCAGGCTCTCGCCTCATGACTACAACCGGCTCCGTGCCTCGGTTCCCTCATCTCCAAAAGCTCCGTGCTCCAGTTACTGGCCCTGCGCCCCCCATCTCAAAAACAAACGGCGTCCGACTCATCCCAACAGATGGTTTGGATTCCACCCCAATTACATCAATTCCATCCAGCTCATTCGCAAGGATAGGCTACTCTACCGAGCTCCTTTCAGTCAAAGTAAGGACGATCAAGAAAAGCAAACGCACCTGCAGTGTACTGATCTACCCCAAAATACTAAGGAAGCTCTCCGCAAAGAAACTCCCCAGGTAGCCCCGCGCTCCTTCAACTACTCTTCGCCAAAACCCTGGCTCAGTCTAGGTACGTCACACTACGGCTTTTTAAGCCCTAAGGTACGTGTTCTGTCTCTAACCCTCCAAACTTTTACTTTTCTTTATTGCCCGAACTACGATTGGTCTGAATTTCCCTTGTGGAATACGTAGGCAGCCTCCCGGCCCGACCATAACAAAACCTTTTTCGAAAACCCCTTGGAATAGTGGTTGGACCAAATTGAGTTGCTTTTTACAGCTTTGAATCTTACTCAACATGTCTCGCGATCCGTCTGAGTTCAGTCAAAGAGGGGCATCTGTAGACACCCCAATTTGGCCTAACGATTATTTCAAGTCCCACCTTGGGACAATCCCGATGATGAAATGGATACAATGATTGCTGATTGCTTCCTTGAGGACCTTAGGACTTTCGGTGAGAACTTTGACCACTTAGAGGACCCAATTCAAAGCCATACAGCCTTTCAGACAGAAATACAGAAGCCTAGGAGAATCCATCTGACGGCCGTAACATCGATCTCACGGCCACAACATCAATCCCTCACCCGAGCAACCTGTTGCCAGCAAAATCTCCCTGAGAGATCAATCCCTCGGCCGCGAGATCTATCCTTCGGCCGAGACATCCATTCCTCGGCCGTGTGATCTATTACTCGGCCGCCAGATCGACCTTTTTCCAGACTCTCGAACGTTCTGTCAGACGTTTGGTTTGATCCAACTACACTACCTTTCTGATGCGTTCGGGCTACGTTCGGAGATCACGACGTAGAGTTAGAGATGCATTGCAATTGCAATTGCCATCTCGTGATTTGATTGGCCGGAGTGAGTCATCCCTATGCCTATATAAAGGGGCCTTTGGGCTCCGAATTTAACACACAGAAATTGATAGACCTACACACTCAATCAAGCCACGAAACTCTGTCAAAATACTCTCTCAATCCCATACTCCAAAAGCCCTAACCTTCCGAAGGTAGCCGTCAATCCGGCGATCAAACCCCGAAGTTCAAACCCTAACTCTAGGGTTCTCGATCAAGCAATCAATCAATCACGCCTAATCCAAAGCAATCAAGCAACTGAGGGATCAAGGTGGTGAGGCCCAACGGCCTCTGGTTTGTTTTATTTCCTGTCAATAATCATGATTTTAGCGTTTTGATTATTTACTAACGTTTCTGTCTGGTGTGAGGAAGAACATCGACCGGGGCTTCGATCCCTCGGCCGATATATCAAACCAGGAGGATCCCTCGGCCGTGACATCCATTCACCGGCCGCGAGATCCATTACCCTGGGACAGCTTTGTTTGTTTCCTGCTTTCTGATGCATGCTTCAATTACAGTCCTGGCTCACTTTACTTACTGTTTAAAGGATTAATTAAACAGACTATGTGTTAGAATTAAATAAAGCATCTATACGTCTTATGTTGAACGATTATGGGCCAGTCTCACGACTGGGCAAAGAGGGGTGCCTAACACCTTCCCCTTATTGTACTTTTGGCTCCCGTATCCAGAATCTCTGTCTATTTTCCCAGTTTTAATAAACTGGGTGGCGACTCTGTTTTGATGATAACCGCTATCATGTGGCGATATTCCTAGCCATGGGAATGTCCATGATTTTGGTTTACGAAGCAAGCAACCAATCGAGCAAACAAACATGATCAATCTGTATGGCGATGCCCCGTTTGGGAGGTGTCTACAATAATACCTCATTCCATATCAACCAAATCACCCAAGACAAAAGCCAAGACTTTGATCCTACCTCTTTCATCATCCCTGATACCGAACCAGAGCATGTTGTGGAAATTCCCGAAGAAATTGCCCTCTGTTACCTTTGGGATTGGGGAGATTTGATTGCCGATTGGAAAGAGTTTGAAGTCGCTAATTTCCAAGAAGATGTAAATCCGTTCTTTGAGCCAGGATGGGAAGTTGATTGGTAAAACATTTATGCTGACCCTCTTGATGGATTTTCTTTGAATATGATGTTCGAAAGTCAAAATGGGAACTTGCCGGAAATGCCTGAATGGGAGCCAATTCCGGATGAGTACCAACTCTTGGCCTGGAATGATCCTTTAGATACCTTCTCTATACCCATGCTGTTTGCAGAAGAATATCAACCACCGGCAGTGATCTACAACTGGCCTGAACCTGTTCCATTTCGACCAAACCTCTCCTCCTACCTCCACGATCTCATAGCTAATGACCCATACAACAACGTAGGTCTTGCTCCATACCCAGAACCGCCAGGCCCCGAAGAAGATATGGCTAGTAATGAGTTCAACCCAATGGACTACCTAGTCGATGAAGTTAAGTCGGAGTTATCTGTCACTTTCCCAAAAGATGCCGATGTTGCCATGATGAATTTGTGGGAAGATGAACCAGGTGCTAAGACAAACTTGTGGGGTAATACGGAAATCATCAACATAAAGGTGGGGAACGAAGAATGGACCATAAATAGGGCAGTAGCAGAAGCTGAGAAATGGAAGCCCGAGGATCTGTGGGAAGACCTGGTTGTCGCTGACTTGGCTGCCAACCTCCAAGACACCGCCATTGGAAACAAGCGCAAGGCCCTTGCGGATTTGTGGAATGAAGAGTCCAAGTACCAACAGATTGGTCAATTAACCAGGAGTGGTCGAATATGTTAACCCCCTAATCTTCAGATCGGAGAATCTTCCAACCCTTCAGCTCCACTGACTAAAGAACCTTCTAACCCGTTCGTTACCCCAATCAAAGATACTTTCCAACCCTTTGCCCCACCAATTAAAGAACCTTCACGCCCTGAGAAAGACCCAGAAAGAATGATCAAGCGCCAGCTTGAACAGACTCCAGCCAAAATGTCTGTTTGGGACGTGCTTGTTCATTCCACCCTCCATCGCGAAGGATTCATCTAAGCTCTCTCTCACCTAAAAGTCCTTTCCGCCATAACCCCTGACGAACTTGTGGCACTCATCAAAACCATACCCATCAAACATGCTATCACCTTCACTGATCGAGAATTGCCCGCTGATGGAACTGATCACAATCGACCACTCCATATCACTCTGAAATGCCACGGAAAATGGGTACCGGTAATTCTGATTGACAACGGGTCAGCAATCAATGTCTGTCCACTCCGTGTTGCTTATTGCTGGGATACAAAAATAGTGATTTCTCTCCATCAGAAGTCAAAGTTCGGGCATATGACAACACCCGTCGGGATGTGACTGGCACCCTCATGCTTCCTATGACTTTTGGGCCTTACCAAACGGATGTGGAGTTCCATGTGGTAAACATTCCCGCGTCCTTCAACCTACTGCTGGGTAGACCTTGGATGCATCGACCTGACATCATGGCAGTTCCTTCAACGCTCCACCAGAAAGTTAGACTGGGATTGGAAACTGGGATGCTCACCATTCATGGCGACTCTGGGATTCGTGCTCCTGTGGAAGACAATGCCCCACTTTTGGAGATACAACATGGGGAAGAGGACATTGCCCTGGGTGGCTTCTCTCTTGACACCTCTCGTTTTGTTTTCACTCTCAAGATTGATGACGACTTCGTCGTTAGTAATGTTGCCATAAAGATAATGAAGAAAATGTCCTACATGCCAGGATTGGGGCTGGGAAAGAATCTTCAGGGGCCAGCACAGTTTGAAGAACCAGGAACTTTAACCCGCGTAATAGGTGTGGGATACCACCCTTCCGAGGATAGGAAGGAGAAGAAAGGAGATAAGTTGGAAGATTATTTATCAAGGGCAGCCGGAACCATTCTGGGACAAAGAAACCAAAACCTTCCTACCAGGGTTTGAGATATTCGCCAATGATGTCTGGCCTGAAAGTGATGAAGAGCTAGAAGCGGTGATCAAACCAGCAAAGACGACAGATTGGGTTGAAACTCTTGCCGTGGGTAGCCTAGCGACCTTATTCGAGGAGGACGAACCATTGGGTATAGTCGCGGAAGCAGAAGTGCAAATGCTGGGGCAGGAGGCCCCCGAAGATCCAACTTCACTCATCATGGATGCCGCTGGAGATTATAAGAATTGGACCTTCATACCAAATGCAACCAGTCATGAGTCTGAATCTGAAGCTGAGTCCTTTAAGTCTTCTGAGTCCTTCGAGTCTTCTGAGTCTTCTGAGTCTTCTGAGTCTGTTGAGTCTGAGTCGATGCCTCTTGGCCCAACTCCTCAGAGTCTGTATTTTGAGTTTGAGTCTACCCGTGTGTATGATGCCCTCGAGGCCTCTGCTAATGATGAAATAAACGAATCTGATTCCGCTTACTTCCCTAATTTTGAAATAAATTGTGTCGACCCCAACGATGAAGAGATCGATTTCGAGGGGGAAATCCCTGAAGAAATTCGGTCCCTAATCGGAAAGGGAAGACGAAAGGCATGCTCAGCCTGTAAAAGAAGAAGTTGTTTCAATAAATTTGAGGGATGAAGGGAATCCCCGAATGGTCCAGATCGGTTCCGCGCTGTCAGAAGAAGAGCGTCAGGCTCTCGTAGAATTGTTAAAAGAATTCGAAGATGTTTTTGCATGGTCACACGCTGATATGCCCGGAATTGATCCTGAAATCGTGGAACATCGGATTCCCCTTTACCCTGACGCGAAACCAGTAAAACAAAAACTAAGACGCATGAGGCCCGATTGGGTGCTTAAAATAAAAGAGGAAGTAACTAAATAAATCAACGCTGGGTTCTTAATGGTAACTAAATACCCTCAGTGGGTTGCTAACATCGTTCCCGTTCCAAAGAAGGATGGCAAAATCAGGGTCTGTGTGGACTTCAGGGACTTAAACAAAGCTAGCCCCAAGGATGACTTCCCTCTGCCCCACATTGACGTGCTAGTTGATAACACCGCGGGACATGCCTTACTTTCCTTCATGGATGGTTTCTCAGGATATAACCAGATTCTCATGGCCCCGGAAGTCCGAGAGAAGACCACGTTCATTACTGAATGGGGAACCTATTGCTATCGGGTCATGCCTTTCGGGCTGAAAAACGCTGGTTCCACCTATCAGCGAGCTGCTATAACCTTGTTGCATGATATGATTCATAAAGAGGTAGAGGTTTACGTTGATGACATGATCGTTAAGGCAAAAGAGCGAGAAGGCCACTTACCCACGTTGAGGAAGTTCTTCGAAAGGATAAGAAAGTACATGATGCGCCTCAACCCGGCTAAATGCACGTTTGGAGTCACTACAGGGAAAATGCTCGGGTTCATGATCACCACTCGTGGCTTCGAAATCGATCCATCAAAGATTAAGGCCATTCTGGAAATGGAACCACCACGGACAGAGAAAGACGTAAGGAGTTTTCTTGGCAAAATACAGTTCATTAGCCGGTTTATTGCGAAACTGACTTCAACATGTGAACCCATATTTCGCTTGCTCAAGAAAGGAACACCATTTGCGTGGAACGACAGATGTCAGCAAGCCTTCGAGGTCATCAAAGCCTATCTAAGGAATCCGCCAGTCTTAATGCCGCCGGAACCAGGAAAACCTTTGATCCTATACTTGTTAGTCACTCCGTCTTCCATGGGGTGCATGCTGGCACAGGAAGGAGACGATGGGGTTGAAAGGGTTGTCTATTACCTCAGCAAAAAGATGGTTGGGTCTGAAGAACGTTATACTCCATTAGAAAAGACGTGTTGGGCACTTGTTTGGGCTTCCAGAAAGTTAAGACATTACAAGCTGGCCTATTCGGTAAGATTGATATCCCGAATGGATCCTCTGAAGTACTTATTCGAAAAGCCAGCACTCACAGGAAGAATGGCACGATGGCTATTGATGCTGGCAGAATTTGAATTGAAATATGTCAGCAGAAAGTCAGTAAAAGGAAGAGCTGTCGCTGAATTTTTGGCCGACTGCCCAGTCGAAGGAAAGGAAGATGCCGAATTTGAGTTCCCAGATGAAGGCATATTGACCATAGTCGAGGACGTGTGGCGGTTGTATTTCGATGGAGCAGCCAATCAGAAAGGATTCAGAATCGGCATACTATTGATTTCACCGAATGGGTCGCATATCCCGCTTGCATTTAAGCTTAACTTCGAAGTCACCAACAATCAAGCGGAATACGAAGCTTGCATTGTTGGTATGGAAGCAGCCATTGAAATCGGTATAGAAAAGTTGGAAGTTGTGGGAGATTCAAACTTGGTCGTTTCTCAAGTAAACGGTGATTGGAAGGTCAGGGAAGAGAAGTTAAAGCCGTACCATCAAGATCTCGAAGATCTCATTCCCCATTTTAACAAAGTAACTTTCACTCATGTCCCGAGACTCAGGAATCAATTCGCTGATGCCTTGGCAACATTAGCCTCTATGGTCGAAATCCCTGTCGGTGTGAAGCTAAGGCCAATTATGATCGAGCAAAGGGACACCCTAGTATACCAACATGTCATGGCCATCAACGAGCCCGAGGACGGTCACCCTTGGTTCTACGATATCTGGAGATTCGTGGAAAGAGGAGAGTACCATTCTGAAGCAAGCAAGAAAGACAGGATCGCCCTTCGGAGAATGGCAGCTCAGTACATCATTTGTGGAGGAAATCTATACCGAAGGTCTCACTGTGGAACCCACAAACTGTGTATTCATGGTGAGGAGGCAAAAAGGGTGATGGAGGAAGTCCACGAAGGAGTATGCGGTCCTCACATGAACGGCATGATGCTTGCCAAAAAGGTTTTGAGACAAGGCTACTTCTGGTCCACCATGGAGACGGAATGTGTGGAATACGTACGACGTTGCCATAAGTGCCAAATTCACGCTAACCTCACGCATGTTCCACCACATGAGCTGCAGCAAACGACCTCGCCATGGCCTTTCTCGACATGGGGTATTGATGTCATCGGAAGGATTGTGCCAGCAGCCTCTAATGGCCATAAGTTCATCCTGGTGGCCATCGATTACTTCACAAAATGGGTAGAAGCAGCCTCGTATGCAACCCAGACGGTAGTTCAAGTCGCGCACTTTATCAAGCAGAACGTCATTTATCGGTATGGGGTCCCACAGGCATTCGTATCCGATAATGGGGTTCATTTCAAAGGACGAGCAAGGGAAGTCTTGGAAGA
The DNA here is from genome assembly GCA_018127125.1 of Rhododendron griersonianum. Taxonomy (NCBI): domain Eukaryota; kingdom Viridiplantae; phylum Streptophyta; class Magnoliopsida; order Ericales; family Ericaceae; genus Rhododendron; species Rhododendron griersonianum. The sequence continues at coordinate 26,916,813 of CM030792.1, read as the reverse complement.
GTTCCAGATCCAAATACACAAGTCAACGACCTACCGACCACAGACCAATGGGGCTGTGGAAGCAGCCAACAAAACAATCAAGACCATCCTGGAAAAGACCATTCAATCTGCAAGGGATTGGCACAAACGACTACCTTTGGCATTGTGGGGATACCGCACGTCTATGCGTACACCAACAGGGGCAACTCCGTACTCTTTGGTTTATGGCATGGAGGCCGTACTCCCCATAGAATTAGAGGTTCCATCCCTCCGGACTATGATCGAATGCAATGTACAAGAGGCAGATTGGCTAAGCAACCGGTTTGAGGAACTTATGTTATTCGAAGAACGTCGTTTAAGGGCACTTTACCACATTCAAGGATATCAAAGGAGAATTGCGCGTGCATTCAATAAAAGAGTGAAGCCCAGGGACCCGGTAGAAGGCGACATGATTCTGAATGAGATACGAGCACCAATCTATGATCCACGAGGAAAGTTCCGACCAAAATGGTCTGGGCCGTATATCATCAAGACTATCCTATCCGGAGGAGCTACGCAACTCATCGATCTGGACGGAAACAAATTCTCAACTCTAGTCAACCTGGATCAACTCAAGCGCTACTACCCCTGAGAGAAGCTCGCTGGGCTGAAAAACTGCAAGGGTAGTCAGTTCCAGGCAAAAATTAGAGCAAAGGCCTGCTAGGATGAAAGCCCGCAAGGGCATCTTAGGCAAAAGTCAAGGCATACAATGAATGAGCTCACTAGGCCGAAAACCCGAAAGGGCGGTACTAGGCAAAAATTAGAGCGCACAAGGAGAGTGCCAAAACCAGAGCGAACCTTATCCTTGAACTACGTCATGACCTGATTCCTTCACCAAAAAGGATACATAGGTAGTCTCACTATGAGACTCGGTCACGATCAATCAAAACAAAAATCCAGGTTGACAGAATCCAGAAAGGAAGAATCAGAGAGGGGGAGACCCTCTATAACTCACTTTATTAAGATAACTGCTTCTAATACATAAGGCTGAGCATGATCTTCGAAAATAAAAGCGCAATACAATAAAAGGAGGTCCATGATTTATTCAATGATCAGGGTAGTAAGATCGAGTGAGTTTCCTTGGGCACCTGCCCTCGCAGCAATGTCTCTCTTGAGCCATTTCTTGTAACTCCCACGCACTGCAACAGATGGGTAAGGATGAGCATCAGTCACCTCGCGAGACCTCCAGAATCGCTGGTAGTTACAAAGAATCGAATGGCGGAAGAAAGGCAGAGCTACATCCACCAGCATCTCTGCAGGAGCCTCCTGCCTTAGACCAAGCTGACGCTGAATTCGATAGGGGATGTAAAAGGTGAAAGCCTCTAGCCCAGGAAGAATCACCCACTGGGAACCCATATAGTGTACAGTCATGGGCGGAAGGTCAAGCCAGTGGCATCTCCAGGAAATAGTCTCAGCCCGCTGACGTTTGAAGAAGCTGACCCACTCGGAAACTCGCCTGTCCGCAAATTCAAAGCACTGAGAGGAAAGTAACCTAGCCCTATACGCCAAGTTGCCAGGAGGGAGAGTCAGCACGTTCACCTTGTCACACAGCCAAATCTGCCAAAGAGGGAAAACAAGTGAGAAACTGTAGAAAGCCAAGCCCGACGTTAAAGAAAATAGGAAGAGCCGGAAAGAGGAAAGATGAGGCGAAAACTAACCTGTAAGAGAAGGGGGCTACCTCCAAAAGTCTCAGTCTCTCCAGAACGAACCCTGTCTAAACCCATCAGTGTCTCAGCCAAAACCATCGGAATCACGTCCTTTCGAGCTCCAATCTGCACTGCAATGCTGACCAATGCCGAGCTAGCATGACCAGTGGAAGGAACCAAGAAGTAAGCAGCAAGTAAGCACATACAAAGAGCGGTCATGCGCCGAGTATGGTAGGTGGTGTCCACTAGGTTGCCAAGAGGAGAGAACATCTCAATAAGGCGCATCACGTTGAGATGACCATTGCTAACCAAGTAACGAGCAACACCATCATTCAGACCTAGAGAGGCAGCAAGAACCTTGGACATGTTCTCACGCACGGGGGGAACAATGACATCTCTAGAGCCGAAGCCGCCAAGATAGACGCGAAACTCCTCGATTGTAGGGCAAAGCTCATGTTCACCAAAGCGGAATACGTGCACCTCCGGATCCCAAAGATTTATGGCAGCCTTTAGGAGCTCGGGACGAAGGCGGATGTTACGCAGGTATCTCATAGAGTAGAGACCGTGCACCCGAAAGTTGAGCCAATCGACCCCCTCCATGGAAATCAACCATGGCCGTAGCGAATCGGTGAGAGAAAGAGCCATTGGGAGGAGATGAAGATTTGAGGAAGAAAGATATGGTTAATATGAGGCCTAAGGCCTGAATTTATAGAAGGATAGAGGAGACAACTTCAACTTTCAAAAGAGTCTCTTGGGTTCCAAAAGTGTAGATTTTCCATGAGTCTTGCATAGGGAAAAGTTTGGTCATGCTCTAAAAGAACAAAGTAGACATGCATTGGTCCGGAAATGTTATAGGACAGGTCAAACTTCAACCTTCGTGCAATCTGTCTTGGGAAGCAGCAAATGGCAGAATGTCAGAAAAATAGTGCCGCGCGGTATACCGAGAGAACGCACGGTATATCAAAACCAGGAGAAAACCACAGCATAGCACGGATACGCCGTGAGTCACGCACGGCACTTTGTAGCCCCGTGCGGCATTTTAAGTCTGCATTTCTGCAGACTTTGACAGCAGAGGTTTGAAGCCAATTTGAAGCACTCGCAAGCGTCACCAACCCTCAGAACATGTTTCAATGGGTATCTGGGACTTCGGGGAACTCCCACTTCAAGTCAACTCTCAAAATTCGACGTGAAGACACCAAAAAGTCAATAAAACCCATTTCCTAGGTCGTGTCAAGACATCGGAGTCCGTTTCAAGCCATTTCAAGTTGATTTTTCAAGTCCCGCAAGTCACAATGGCCAAAAGTGACCTGGTCCAAGTTCCGTTTCGTGGTTAATCTCAAAATCTGAGAATGTCACCCTCCAAAATCAAGGTTTTCTTGCTTTTCAGGTATGTTTTCAAGCGGTTTTCGGTTTTTTTAATCACATGTCAAGTATCCAGGGTCATTGTTGATGAACAAGAGTCCACGACAGGGGTAGTTTCGTAAAGTCTTACACAAAGGGATCAGTTTTTCAGAGTTATTCATTTATCTTCTTTGATTTCTATTCCAATGTCGATAAATCTTTGCCCTAACATGCTGCTCATTGTAAAACTCAAGTTCGCTTCAGATTATGGCCAAGAGGACTAAATTGCATGCATTGGTTAGTGTTTTCTGTTATTCAATCTTTCTTAAACAAACGACAATAAGGGAAGTTGAATGACGTAAAACAATGAAAGAAATGAGCTTCTCTATATATAATCTCCAAGATATCCATGAGTCGAAGTACAAAAAGGCGTGCAAGCCCCAAAATCCTATCTACTGAGGGTAAACAGGCACCCTTCCAAAAGAAGCACGCAGGCTCTACCAAAAAGCAAAACAAAAGGGAACTCAACTCTCATCCTCGTCCTCGTCATCGTCCTCACCCTCCTCGCCGTCCTCCCCAGAGGCCTCCTCCGCCTGAGAACTGGCTGCCTCCTGAGTACCTGACGCTCTAGGCACCGTACTCCCCGAGGTGTCCGAGAGGTCAACGTCCGTCGGCTCCTCAGTCTCGTCAGAGACGTCGACCGGCTCGTCCTCTGTCCCCCCGAGAAAGCCGCTGCCTCTTCGAAGGAGGCTCCTCCCGTGAGCCTGCAGAGGAAGCCTGAGGCACCTGCATGCGCACAGACTTCCTGCGCAGCCCACGCGAAGCCCCTCCTCCAGCCTGCAATAACATGGTATTCATCATTTGCATTGTAATCATGGTATAAGCAATAGGAAATAAAAGCAAAGGGTTCGAAAGCTTTACCATAGTCCCACCAGCACGAGGAAGCACCTCTGGGGCGTGGCCCATGGCGTACTGCCTCACCAGCTGCTCTAGGCCCATCATGGCCTCGGCCATCTCTCTCACGTACTCCGGAGTCGCCTGCACAATAGGTCAATTGTTTAGAACGTACAGTGATACTAACAAGTGCATATAAATGGGCGAAAGAGTGCAAGTTATAGCTGAGCAAGGAACTCCGGAGCTGTGACCGTGGGACGTCGCACCACCACTACCCCAGAAACCCCCTGGGCAGTCGTCACGTCCACGGTCCAGGAGAGCTGAGGCAAGCTGGCCCCGCTCGGACCTGCGCCGTCACCTCGACCTCCAACGCTACCCTCGCGTCCTCTGCCTCTCCCTCCTCTCTGTCCTCGTCCGCCTCTGCCACCGGCACCGCCTGGTGCTCGAAGCGTTGCCTCCCAAGCAGCAGCCCGTACCCCGAAACTTGGCATCAAGTACCGAGCCCGGTACTCAGAGTAGTACACGCCCGCCTGGAAGAGCGGCTCCAGCTCCAGGTCCGGTCCTCAACCTCCCCCCTGGTGTACAAGCTCGTCCTCTGCACCAGAGCAGGAAGGGGACCAGGGACTCTAAAAGCGTCCAACCTCAACGACTGACGTGACACCCGGTCACCCAGGTACCACTGCCAGCCGTAAGGGGACTCGAGTAGCACTCTCCCCCTCGTCACCTCCCTACTCCGGACCAAGTAAGGAAGCCCGCAGCGGTCCCACACACGCCAGCGAATCTGCAATCAAAGATGAATAACATCAGCATGAGACTTGAATAAGAACTGTCAAACAAATGAAAGCATGCGAGATATAATCATACCCGGTCAGGACGAAGCTCGTCTAAGAAGAGGCGGTAGGCGTTCAAGTCGCCCTTCCCCTTCTTCACTCCCCGGAACTCTTTGGACCAACGTAGGGCCCGGGGAAGCACTGTGTCACTAGGGCAGGAGGTCTCGGGAGGGTACATGTCCAGTACCTCGTACGTCCACAGCTGTAGAATCAAACAATTAGCACAGGATATGCAATAAGCGAATAGAAAGACAAATGAAATGCAAGAGAAGTTCGAAATGTACCTCCCAGACCCTCCAGTAACCGCCGAGGCTCTTCCCCGCTCCTCGGGAAAGAGACCCCATGAAGGCGTAGCACGCCCCCAAAGCTGCACCGCCCCAGTCGAAACAGGCTATCTCCCCGACGTCCCTCAAGGCCGGTAGGAGCGAAAGGTGTACCCGGTTGCACCTGTTGGGAAACAGGGACGCACCGAGTAAGTACAAAAGAAAGCACCGCGCCATCTGCTCCTCCTGCGCCCTGTCAATCGGGAGCTCCTCCGTCCAAAACCCCAACAACTGAGCGTACTGGGCGTCCTCCTTCTCCGCCCTCAGCACGTACCTCAGTGTCTCTCGCTGGAGCACCGCACTCCTCCCTATAACAGCGTCGTAGGGGATAGGGTCAACCCGACCCTCAGACCATTGATCACCGCGAAGTCCAGCGGCATCACCGTCAGCTCGCCAAAAAGGAAGTGGAACGTGTTCGTCGTGTCCCACACCACCTCTCAGCCAGTGCCCTCACCACCTGGCGATCGTTGCTCGCCCTCGTCAGCACGCTCACAAACTCCCCAAAGCCCGCCTGCCTCACGATCTCCCTCACAGCCTCAGGGAGTCTCTCCCAGAACGTCGGCACGTCGGCCGCACCACCGTAGCACGAGATGGTGATCACCTGTTGCAATAAGTTGTTAACATTCAGTAAACAGGTATACTATTCAAAGCGAATACAGCATTCAGATAAAAGTACGATACATTGGAATTTGAAATGCAAGTGTTTAAGGCATACCTCGTCTCGGCGCAAAGAAAGGTGCTGCTGTGGGTCCCTCAGGACCAGAGCCTCGTCGTACGTGGGCCGCGCCGGTCTTTAGGCGTCTAAAAGAGTAGGGACCACCACGTGCTGAAAGGGCACGTAGGACTTCGCCACGTAAGTCCGGCGCCCTTTTAGGGCCACCGTCGCCTCCTCCACAACACTCCTCCGAGGGCCTGTCTCACCTCCGGCAGCCTCCTCCTCTACTCCCTGAGGCCCTCCAGTAGCCCCTGCCTCCACCTCAGCCTGGAGCTCCCTCTCCCGAGCCTCCAGTAAAGCCTCCGCTAGCCCCGGCACCCCTCGGAAGGTCTCAACCAGGTCGTCTAGGGATGCCACCTCCAAGTAGTCGCTCAACCCTATGGGCTGCGACGACCCTGCACCCTCACCACTACCGACAAATAGAGTCGGTGTCTCCCTCTCCTCCACCAACTCCTCCTCGACAACAGGACCCTTCCCCAGGTCAGTCCGGGGCTCCCTCATAGGGGAAGCCTCCGTCACCACCTCCGCTCTGTCAGGCCCGTTACCACCGTAAGTCTCAGTAACCCTCTTCTCCAAACCAACTGCACCCTCTGTCCGGCCCGTAGCCTCGTCCTCGCCCCTAGGCTCCACTGCACTCGGAGTCTCTGTCACCTGGCCAAAGCCGGCCAGTACCCTACTACTGCTGTCGTCGCCGTCCACACCAACCGCCGCGGCAGCCGAGGCCGAAGCTTCCTCAGCCAATGCCGCCGGGGCCGAGACCCCCACGGTCTCCGGCCCCACCTCGGCTGCCACATCGCTCCCCGGGGCCACCGTGGCCGGTGCAACCTCGACCCACGGGGGGTGATCACCCCCGGGTATATCCGTGCTATCCATGAGAGAGAGAGAGAGCGAGAGAGAGAAAGAGCAGTGAGAGCGAGAGAGAGAGAGAACAGTGAGAGAGAGCGAGAGAGAGAGAGCAGTGAGAGCGAGAGAGAGAGATGATCGGGAGAGAGAAGGAGAAACGAGAGAGAGAAAGAGAGCGACGGGAGAGAGAGACGAGTGAGAGAGAGATAGGAGAGAGAGGAGGGAGTTTTTCGAACGGGGGCGTACTGTGTACGCCCCGTATATATATATATATATAAATCCCCTGAACCGGTTCGTCTGAACTTTAAGTGGACCGGGTTCGAAGAGAGATGTACCGCACGGCATACTGGATAGAAGCGCGCGGCATAATAGCTTAACTGGATGAGAATTCTCGAGTTACCACGACGCACGGCATTACCCATGCTGCGCACGGCATACTGGGTTAGTACGACAGTTTAGATTCTGAAGGCAGTTTCTGACAATGGCATTCGCGTTCAATTTCGTTCATGAACAGTATGAGCATGAAAAGCAGACAAGCGATGACGAGAAAGGGGGTTTTTCATTCCACGAAGCCCAAGGTAATCCCCCAGGATTTTCATTACATCGTTCAAAAAAAAAAAGAGAAAAGAGAAAATCAAAACAGAAAAAAATCCTACTGGCCCCCTTTCTTCTTCCTCAATCCTCATCCTCAGTCGCTCCCTCCGCCGGACGCACCATCCCCTTCGCCGGAATAGTCATCCGAGCCATTCGGATTCCCCTCCGAGTCCTCTGCAGTCCCATCCGAATCACGCCCCGGTGCATACTCCGGGTCATGTTTGCTGTCCATCTGATCAAAAGCAAGGTCTTGAAGGTTGGACACCGCGCGACGAAGAGTGCGGATCGTTGATATGAGCCTCGCGATCTGACGGTTCAGTTGCTCAGTCTCCTCACGGTAAAAGCCCATTTCTGCTTCCAAAGAGATCACCCGCGCTGCCAAGTCGCCTTCCGCCATGTCTTGAGAGTAGTCTATGAATTCAGGAATCTAGAGAGACTTGGGAGAATGGTGCATAGAATGAGGCATCACCATCCCTTTAAAAGAGAGTCCTGACCAACGAAAGGGCACGCTTGTATTAATGGGCACCTTTAAACCAGCCAACTGATCTCGGAAATCGAAGAGGTGCATGGGAAAACGAAATGCCGCGCGCCACATCGAACACCCGCACGGCATTATGGCTTCAGAGGAATAAATGTGTTTTCTCGGAAATTGAGCACCCTAGCCACCAAAGTCATCTCGGGAACCAAAAGCTCCAACCGTTTTGCAGCAGAAATCCTTTGGAATAACGTGCATTAATGTTGGGATCATTCGATCCTAGTTCCCCCGGGACTCGCAAAATTTCCCCGTCCCCCGAGGACTGGTCGTATTCACATTTGCTTGCAGTATTTGCTACATTTGCGTTCCTAGTCTCAAATCAATTTCAAATTTCACCTCTCGAAGGCTCGTCTCAAATCAAGTCTCAATTCAAGTCTCAAATCAATTTCAAAATTCGCCTCCCGAAGGCTCGTCTCAAATCAAGTCTCAAATTAATTTCAAAATTCGCCTCCCGAAGGCTCGTCTCAAATCAAGTCTCAATTCAAGTCTCAAATCAATTTCAAAATTCGCCTCCCGAAGGCTCGTCTCAAATCAAGTCTCACTTCAAGTCTCAAATCAAGTCTCAATTCAAGTCTCAAATCAATTTCAAGTTTCGCCTCCCGAAGGCTCGTCTCAAATCAAGTCTCAAATCAATTTCAAAATTTGCCTCCCGAAGGCTCGTCTCAAATCAAGTCTCAATTCAAGTCTCAAATCAATTTCAAGTTTCGCCTCCCGAAGGCTCGTCTCAAAATCAAGTCTCAATTTCAAACCAGTCTCAAATCAAATTTCGCCTCCCGAAGGCTCGTCTCGGATTTTCAAAAGGCTTACTTCAAACTTTTTCTTTGCATTGTGTGCTACGATTGCATTGTCCCAATTGAACTACGTTGGTCTGATCCCTACAAAAGGGGTACGTAGGCAGTTCCACGAACGCGACCACCATTGTCATTTACTTGCATTTTCGAGTATTGTGTTTCTGTTTCTGTTCAAAGACTTTAGAGCAACGGATCGGGATGCCTATTCTTTAAACGTCACTCGTATCAAAACAATGATATCTGAGTTACATTAAAGAGGGACTACTGTAGACTCCCCAATCCGGACCTCGAATGGTCTTTGTCCACCCCGATGATGAAATAAAGGAAACAAAGCCTTTGCGAGCTTGAATGAAGTATTCCTCCAGCATCCGCAGTCCAAACCAACCATCAGCCCAGAAAAGCCCAGAGAAAACCCAAAAAGCCCTGGACCGAACCTGAAGAACCGCGCGTGACACTTCTACACCGCGCGGCGTATCGAAATTTAATACGCTGCACGCAGTCATGAGGTTAACCGCACGGCATTTTGGATAAAGTTCTGACTGGCTCAGAAAGCTGTCGGCCACGCCTATTTGAGCCACAGCTGCAATACGGCTCAGCCGAAAGCACACTTCTGGCCCGCCCAGAAAATACCTCCAACTTTTGAAATTCAAAATCCAAGGCTTTTGCCTATAAATACACCCCTCCACTCAAGGGAAAAGGGCCCTTGATCACCATTATACCCTTTCTCTCTCTTCTTGCTTTCACACCCACTTTCCCATTTCCAAGCCTTGAGAATGTTGTTCTCAAAAGACATTCTCTAGGCCTTTTACTCCATTTTTCTCTTCACCATTGAAGTTAGTTCCTTACTAACTTTGAGGTCTCAACTACCCAATAGACCCATCTATTACACACATCCATACTTCTACTCTCTTTTTCAACCTTCCGACGTCCATCCGCCTTCATCAAAGCTCATTCAAGCTCCAGATCCAAGGTAAAAACCAAGTTTCCTTGGGCTGGGCTCTGTCCTGGCCCTGAGGGGACCTTTCTGTTTTTAGGCTTAACCCTTTTGGTTAGGATCTGACCCAAAACCTCTTTTACAAAACAAAACCAATGTTCTATGCAAAGATGTGCTACGCCGCGCGGTGCTTTGAAGCGTCGCACGGCGTAGTAATCTTGCACGCACGGCATTTTTAAAAGGATATTGTTTTCTTGATCAAGCTATCTGGATCACTATCGTCTGTTGTTGGATCTTTTCTGTATATCAAAAAGCAGTCCCAAAATGAGACCATATCTACAAGCCATGTTTTAAACCCCATAGATCTTTTCAAAACAGGCAAACGTATCAAAAATGGTTTTCTTTCCATGGCTTGAAGGAATGGTGCAGATCTGAGATGATCTGACGGCTGTGAGTTGTCTGAAGTTTTGAAATAACACCGTGCGAAGCTTTACAAAACTATAAAAGTTTGGTATCCAGATCGGAACCACGCACGGCATACCATTAAGCCGCGCGTTGTAAGCCGATATGCCGCCTGACGGGGGATAGTGATTCAGACAGTCCGTTTGTATTTCTTTCTTGTTTATATTATTGTCATGTCATCTTTATCATCTCTGTACAGCAAGCACCACTAGCACGGCAACGTGTTATGATTTATCTTGTTCCCCTCTCCCCTTTATGTGTTTTTTAAGGTTTTCCGAATGGTATTAATCCCCCCATTTAAAATGTTTAGTAGAGACCGGTTTTCACCGGGCGAGCGGGGTGCTTTTCAACAAAACCTTCCCCGTTCGTAACCTGGCTCCCGGATCCAAAATCTCAAACAGTTTCGCTAGACCAAAAAGCCTTTTTCTTTCAAACAAACTCTCGGTTTCTCGGATCATCCATCTCAAAAATCCGGGTGGCGACTCTGTCTTAAATCGCGCTTCGGGCGCGGGAGCCCACACATTGTTTTGCAGCGTTCTTACCCAACTATTATGGTCACATGATTTTTTGTTGATTTTGTGTGATTGGATCCCATGATAATTTTTTCAAGGTTATTGTTATTTATTGGGTACCACGATTATTTTTCGTGGTTGTAATAATTAACGTAGCATGTGTTATTTATTGGGTGCCCCGATTATTTTTCGTGGTTATGATAATTAACGTAGCATGTGAACTCCAATGGAGGCATAAGATCGATGTATGTATGTTTCTTCGATTGTAATAGCATTCGACGATTATTCGAAGATCGAAGATGGTAGATACAGAAGATACATGTTGTTTGGCTCGCAACAGATTTTTTCCAGATTCGTAGGGTTTGATTGCAGGGCTATTTCAACCCAGTAAACATTGGAATGAGAAAATCTGTTCTTCACGGAAGTTGTAGATAATTGAAGTTCGAATCCAACACAATTTGAATCACTTCAATCGGAGGTCGGATGAGGAAGATATGGCCAAAATACTGAAGGCTGTGCAGTTTACGCGGGAATATATCAAATCCGAATTTTCTTGCCTAAGCACGTTTGGATTTTGTTTTCCTTGATTGATTCAAAGTATCTAAGCCTTCCACACAAGTATGGCTAAAGGAGTTCAAGTAATGGAAGAATTCCTTATTGCTTAAGGATTTCAAGCTATGGAAAGATTCCTTCACATTTAAGGATTTCAAGTTATGGAAGAATTCCTTGTCGTTCAAGGATTGCATTCTTGACCATAATAGCTGGATTCTGTTATTTTGTGTTTCCTTATTACTCGTGTTTCCATACTGTTTGCATATGTGATAGTTTACCATATTGAGACAACATGGTAATATTTGGCCTTTGACCTAGATCACGTTTTTTGCAAACTCGAAATTTTGATAACCCTCACAAATTTTTTAAATAACTAAGTAGGAGAGGGAATTTATTTTAGATAAATCCCATGGTCTCCATTCCTATTCTGTTGATGATATAATTAATTTTGTGTGTTGATTTCTAAACCTTCCTCCCTATCGGACAAAATTAATTGTGGCATCATCGGTACAAACTTCCTAAAGGGATAGCTCTAAGATAATTGTTGTGTGGGTCGTTTCTCCATCTGAGATGGTTCATAATGGAACAATAGGTCTAAGAGCTAGGTAATGGTATACACTTAGCTATAAATAATAATATCTCTCTATCTGAGTCACTGTTATTATTCATAGGACCGAAGGAATATTGGCTATTTAATTTTGCTTGACATGGTCTAGTGTCTAGATAGTAACATTAAAAGGTTGTGCCTATCTATACGAATAATGAAGAGTAGATGACCTTCCCATCGAGGCATGCTCTTCACGGTGTGTAGGGTTGCCAATATTTTTTTTTCTTTTAACACGTGGTTGAGGGAACCAATATTAAAATAAAATTCAAGTTTTTATTGCCCTTCATAATTGTTGCTATGTGATTCACAGATTCAAAAAATAGGTTTTTTCAATCCACTTGCAATTATTCTAAAAGCAAATAAACTTACTGGATCGAATTATATTGACTGAAAAAGGAATTTGGATATTGTGTTAACTACTGAGGGGCACAAATTTGTGTTGTATGAGGTGTGCCCTTCTAAACTTGATGACAATGCCACAGAACGGGAAGTAAAACTTTAGAAAAATTGGCGAGTATCACCCATGTTGAAGGAACCCCGATTAGGGATCATGTTCTAAAGATGATAGCTCTTCTTAATGAACTAGAGATCTTTGGAGCTGAAATTGATGGGAAAATCCAGATCGATTTCATTCTTAACTCATTGCAGTCTGAGAGTTTTAAGTAATTTCGCCTGAACTATTATATGAACAAAATGTATTTATCTTTGGCGAAACTTCTTAAGGAACTCCAAGCAGCTGATGGTCTTTTCGTTGTGAAGAAACCACCATCAGTGTTAGTGGTAGAGAAGGCTTCTACTTCTAAGCTGAAAGGCAAGAAGAACCAAAACAAGTCTCAGAAAAAGGTTATGGAGGCAGTTCATGTGCCTCAAGGTGGAGTGAAAAAGCCCGCGGGCAAGTGTTTTCACTACAAGCAGAAAGAACACTGGAAGTAGGAATGTCCATTCTATCTCAATAAAGTGAACAATCAGGATAAATCTTTTTCACTAGTTGTTGAATCACGTTTAGTGGTATTATCTACCAGTACCTGGTGTGTAGATATGGGAGCCACTAATCTTGTTTGCAATTTATTACGTGGGTTCCAGGAAATCAGAAGACTCAGTGATGGAGAGATTTATCTATATATGTAAAATGCTACGAGAGTGGCAACAGTTGCAGTAGGAAATGTCATTTTTAAATTTTAGTAGTAATAGGAGTTTAATTTTGAGAGATTGTCTTTATGTTCCCTCTATTAGAAGAAACATGGCTTCAGTGTTTAAGTTTATCAAGGATGGATACTTGGTGGATGATCTCTACATTATTAATCCTATATTTCCTACAATGCAACTGCATGAATTGAATAACACTAATAATATGCCATGTAAGAGAAATGAGCCTTCTAAATTTGAACCAAACGTACCTTTGACACTTACGCATTGGTCATATTAATCTGAATAGGATTTCCAGACTGGTTAGGGATGAACCTTTGGGTTCATTAGAAGTTGAGGAACTTCCAGTCTGCAAATCCTGTTTGGAAGGTAAGATGACTAAGAGGCCTTTTTCAGCAAAAGGATATAGAGCCAAAGAGCCGTTGGAATTGGTTCACTTTGATTTGTGTAGACCCTTGAATGTCCAAGCTAGAGGTGGTTTTGAGTATTTTGTCACTTTTGTTGATGATTACTCTAGGTATGGATACATTTATTTGATGTGCCGTAAGTCCGAATGCTTTGAGAAATTTAGGGAGTATATGGTAGAAACGGAAAAGCGTCTGGGTAAATGTCTTAAGACACTACGATCTGATCGTAGTGGCGAATACCTCTTGGGAGAGTTTAGGGACTACTTGTCAGCTGAAGGGATTACATCCCAGTTGTCAGCTCCAGGTATGCCACAACAATATGGTGTAGCAGAGAGAAGGAATAAGACTCTTATGGATATGGTAAGATCAATGATGAGTTATTCAGATTTACCAATTTTGTTTTGGGGACATGCACTAGAAACAGGAGCGTACATTCTGAACTTGGTACCATCTAAGTCAATACCATCTACACCCACAGAACTGTGGACTGGGCATAAACCTAGTCTGCAGCATGTTCGGGTTTGGGGTAGTCCAGCACATGTCCTAAATGGGAACGCAGATAAATTGGAATCAAGGACATAAGTTTGTCTGTTTGTGGGGTATCCTAGAGGAATGAAATGTGGATTATTTTATAGTTCTAAGGATCACAAGGTCATTGTTAGCACCAATGCCCGATACTTAGTGGAGGACTATGTGATAGACCACAAGCCTAGAAGTAAAATTGTTCTAGAGGAATTGAGAAGAGAGAGATTAGCACAAACTTCTTTACCACCAGTAGTGCAGGAGGAAACACCACAATAGACATTTGTAGAGGCACCTATTGACACACCGGTATCTCGTCGTAGTGGGAGGGTTATTGTTCCACCCAGTCAGTATACGTTGTTGGGAGAGTCTTATGAAATGATCCCTGATGATCAACATGCCGAACCCTGTAACTACAATGAGGCACTTCAAGATAAAGATGTGGAACTTTGGCAAAAGGCTATGAAATTAGAGATGGAGTCTATGTACTCTAATCAGGTCCGCATTCCTTAATGGAAATCTGGATGAGTGCATCTATATGGTTCAACCAGATGGATCATAGCAAAAGGTCAAGAGCACATGTTGTGTGCAAGCTTAAGAAGTCTATTTATGGGCTTAAGTAGGCATCTAGATCTTGGACCATCTGTTTGATCAAGCAATCAAGTTTTTTGGTTTTGATCAATGTTCGGATGAGTCATGTGTGTACAAGAAGCGCAACGGAAAAGTGGTGGTGTTTCTAGTGCTATATGTCAATGATATCCTACTCATCGGAAATGATGTGGGAGTGTTGTCTTCGGTGAAAGTGTGGTTATTCGGCCAATTTGAAATGGACTTGGGAGAAGTCGGTCACATCTTTGGGATTAAGCTTATGCGAAATCGCAAGAACAAGATGTTGGGCTTATCACAAGCTACTTATATCGATGAGATTCTTGCCCATTTTAGCATGCAGGATTCCAAGAAAGGGTTCCTCCCTTTTAGACATGGAATCAACCTATCCAAGGATCAGTGTCCTAAGACACCTAAGGATATGAAGGCAGTTCCTCATGCCTCAGCAATAGGAAGCCTCATGTATGCTATGCTGTGTACTAGACCTGATATTTGCTTTGACGTTGGCATGGTTAGTAGATTTCCGTCTAATCCAGGGCAAGGGCATTGGACTGCAGTGAAACATATACTCAAGTATCTGAAAAGAACTAGCGATCATATGTTGGTATTCCAGTCAGAGAGTCTGGTACCTTGTGGGTACACAGACTCAAACTTTATGTCAGACAAGGATTCCAGAAAGTCTACCTCCGGATATGTGTTTACCTTAGGAGGTGGAGCCATAAGTTGGAGGGGTATCAAGCAATCGTGGATTGATTGATTGGATTGATTGATTCCACCATGGAGGCCGGGTATGTGGTAGCTTCTTAAGCAACCAAAGAGGCCATTTGGCTTAGAAACTTCTTGATGGATCTAGAAGTGATTCCTTTAGTGCAATTAGCTATTACATCTATTGTGACAATAGTGGTGGAATTGCTAACTCTAAGGAGCCATTGACTCATAAGAAGGAAAACACATCGAGTGTAAGTATCACCTGATTCGAGAGATCGTTCAAAGAGGTGATGTAGCTGTGACCAAGATCGCATCAGTAAACAACCTAGCAGATTCTTTTACGTACAACTTATAGGCTAAGACTTTTGATAGTCACATAGAGGGAATGTGAGTGAGATGCGTGGCAGCATGACTTTGAGTCTTAGTAGGAGTTTATGTAAAAGTTATATTTTCATATGATGGATTAATATTTAATTATTAATCAGATTTATCCTTTTTTGATGAGAATCTTTTATGGGCAATATTGTAGACACCCCAATTTGGCCTAACGATTATTTCAAGTCCCACCTTGGGGACCATCCCGATGATGATATGGATACAGTGATTGCTGATTGACTTCTTGTGAACTTTAGGACTTTCGGTAAGAACTTTTAGCCACTTAGAAGACCCAATCCAGAGCCAAATAGCCTTTCAGACAGAAGTACAGTATCCCAGGAGAATTCATCTGTCGGCCGTGACATTGATCTCACGGCCTCAACATCATTTCTTCACCCGTGAAGCTTGTTGCTTGAAAATCTCCCTGAGAGATCATTTAGTCGGCCGCCAGATCTATCCCTCGGCTGCGATATCATTCCTTCGGCCGCTAGATCCTTTGCTCGGCCACCAGATCGTCTATTTTCCAGATTCTGGAACGTTCTGTCAATCGTTTGATCCGTTCACAAAACCCTAGCAGCCTTTTTCTGATGCATTCGGGCCACGTTTGGAGATCACCATGAGGAGTTTGTATTGCATTACAATTCCAATCGTGCATTTTGATTGGATGGAGTGAGTCATCCCTATGCCTTTATAAAGGGACCCTTGGGTTCCGAAATTAATAAGTAGAGGCACCCACTCAAGCTACGAAACTCTGCAGAAAAACACTCTCAAATTCCCTCTACAAAAGCCCCAACCTCCCCAAGGCAGCCGCTAATCCGATGATCAAACCCCAAAGTTCAAACCATAACCTTAGGGTTTCAAGAAGCAATCAGTCAATCACCCTCAATCCGAAGCGATCAAGCTACTGAGGGATCAAGGTGGTGAGGCCCAGGGGCCTCTGGTTCGATTTATTTCTTGCTTTTACGCTTAATCATAGTATTTTAATTATCTGTTAGTTGTAAAGTCGGGTGTGAGGAAGAACATTGGTCGGATCTTCGATCCATCGGCTGGTACATCAAACCAAGAGGATCCCTCGGCCGTGACATCCATTCACCGGCCGCGAGTTCCATCTCCCTGGGACAGTCTGTTTTATTCCTGCTTTACTTATCGTCTCAGCTCACCTTATTCACTGCTTAAGGCTTAATTAAACAAATTACATGTTAGAATTAAACAATGCATGCGCTAATCTTATGTCAAATAATTAAGGGCCAGTCTAACGGCTAGGCAGAGAGGGGTGCCTAACACCTTCCCCTCATTGTACCTTTGGCTCCCGTACCCAGAATCTCTATCTGTTTTAAACTAGGTGGCGACTCTGTTTTGATGATAACCATTATCGTGTGGCGATGTTCCTAGCCATGGGAATGTCCGTGATCTTGGTTTATGAAGCAAACAACCAAACAAACAGCAAGGATCAATCTGTATGGCAATGCCCCGCTTCCGGGAGGTGTCTACAGTTTTTGGCGACTTTGCTGGGGATATGAGAGCCATAACTAGAAAGTTCGACATAAGACTAACACATGCTTAATTTAATTCTTTTATCATATGCATCGAGCGGGCAACCTTGTTGAGTTCACCTAATACCCTGGCATGTCACGGGCTATGTTAGGGGTTCCAGCAAACTCTACATTCACTTGTACCTAGTGGTATATCAAAAAGGGGATCATCTGATTGTCGCCTATGATAGGTTGATGAAAGGGCTGGTGCCCTTTGACAACGGAGCACCCTTGAGACTACCCAAACCTTACATGTATTAGAAAGCCATAGAACCTATCAAAATAAGACAGGATCCCGCAGGTTAGGAGCCTACTTGCATCTTTTCTAGAAGTTTTTCCTCACACCTTGTATATGTTGTTGTTGTTGTAACTTTGCTTTCTGTGCAGAAGGGTTGGGGCTTGAACTAAGAAGCCCTAACTCTAAGTCTTTATAGTTGAGCGCTGAGGCATAGCATTGCTTGTAAGGTATGTTTTTGGTAAGTTGAAAGCACCACTGCTTACTTCCTACTCCTACTTCGCTTGAAGCACCACGAAGCATAGATTTCTAAAGCAACATTAAACAATGGCAGTAGCGTAAGCTGCCCGCCTGAAATCGAATTGAGGTTGCTCTAGCAATCTCTGCTTTGAAAGGCCAAGAGAAAGGAGGAGTGTGAAGTGGAAGAGTAGGTTATGGGTGATGGCATGCAAAATTGAGGATATTATCGATAGAAGTGGCAATACTCAAATGGATGATTCAACATGACAAGTTTAGGACTTTGATTCCTATTTTCAAATCGGCCTAGCAACCCATCTTTCAAAATTCAAAATTTTGAGCAAACTTACTGTGACGAACCGGTAAGATTTAGGAGTTTGTCAATGTGCTGGCAGGTAGTCATGTGGATCCCAATTACTTAAATCATATTTTGAGAAAGAGAAAGAAAAAAAAAACTTGTTGAATGAATTTTCTGATAGATCAACCCTGATATGCTTTGGTGAAAATGAGTTTTGAAAAATACTTGCTGAAAGAATGATCTGAAGCTAGTAGAAGATCATGGTAGCATTGTGTGGAGTAAATGAATCTTCTCTAACCAAGAATTAAAAGAGAAAAACTTTCAAAACTTTTTAATGCCTGATGATAATCCTCAAATAACAAGTTTTCCTTAAAACTAAAAGTTGTGTAAGGTGGAACATACAAATAACCGCTAGCATAGTGGTGAACTCCGAGTCTACTCTCCGTTGTAGTCATCTGCTCAGCTTTTTTGGTCTATCTTATAGTGTGGACTGGCTTGGAAGTAGGGTCTTAAGTGTCATGCAATATTTGTAAGCAACGAGTTTTAAGAATCATCCATATCAAAAATTGCTAGCTGTCTATGGTATCCAATAAACTCATGCATGGACACGAATTGCTATACCCATCCATAATCTGTGAAAGTAGCTATGGTGCTATGTATATCATTTTGTTTGCCTTTCTCTAACCATGCAGGGGACTAAACCAAAAGAGGAGTCCATCACCCTTATTTCTTCTCATAGCACATTGCATGATCACGTGCCAACATCAAATATCATTTGGTTAAGCCCCCCCAATGCTAGATTTGCATTTTAAGGGCAATAAGAGTGTTTGATGTGTGCATTGCATAGAAACTTGATTTTGAACATCTCAACCTGAGCGTAACTAAGTTTTTGCTTTTCCTAAATTTTGGGTTTGGTCTTAGACATGACAACAATGGCTGACAAGAAGTCCTCCACAAGCTCCACCTCCACTTCCCCCTACTAGATGGATGAAAAGGGCAGCTCGATCAGAGAGAAACTTATCTCGCTAAGGACAACCAAATTGAAATGGTGGTGGATGATCTGCAGCAGCAACATGAGAAGCAACTTCTTCTCGATATTGTCGGTCTAAACCAAGAATCTCTCAAAAAGAAAAATAGCTGTAAGATGAACATGAGCAACAATAATGTTGAACTGGTAGGATCTCATCTCAACCACAAGCAAAAAAGAAAATTT
Organism: Rhododendron griersonianum; assembly: GCA_018127125.1. NCBI lineage: Eukaryota > Viridiplantae > Streptophyta > Magnoliopsida > Ericales > Ericaceae > Rhododendron > Rhododendron griersonianum. Next base: position 26,897,937 of record CM030792.1, on the reverse strand, counting down.
GTTCCTCTTGGAATGAACTTGGAAAAGGTGTTCTGCATCTTGGAAGCAAAAGGGGTATTGAAGCCATTGCAGCCAAAATTTCCTAACTTTATACAAAAAAGTGGAGGGTATTGCAAGTACCACCAAGTAAATGGTCACTCTATCAGAGAATGCAGGGCTTTCAAGAACGCAATCCAAGACCTCATCGATCAAGAGAAGATTGATCCGACTGAGTTTGATCGATCACCGGACAGCAGCAGCATCCAGGCCTGTCACGTCTTAGGCTATGAGTCAATCTTTTGAGGAGTCTTATCTAGCTAGTTTGGCTATTGCTTTGGTCTGTATCTGTTTCTTTTTTAAAAGGTCTATGTCTTGACTTTATTTTGGGTCGTAATCCGCTTGTTGCACCTAGCATGAAATGTGAACCTAAAATGAAAGTCTCCTCGGACTTGAACTACGAATGGCCTGATTCTCTTTTTGAGATACGTAGGCACCTTATGGTCGGCCACAATTTTGAAAATGTTTTCTCTTGTTCTAAGTTGCTGCTATGGAATGTTCATGATAACGTTAAATGTTGAAAACAATCCTTAGGGATTTCAAAGTGATCTCATGATATCTTTTTAAAATGCATCATAAATCACTCGAGTTGTCAAAATAAGTTTTTCAAAACTATGACCCGCGTCATTTCTGTTGAGCTGAGAAGGAGTTGGAACATTTCTGCACCCTCACAAGAGATTACTTATAAACAAATCATGTTGTTGAATATGAAGAGTAGGAAAGAGAAGAAAGAAGAAAAGAGAAGAAAGATGAAGAAAAAAAAGATGAGCTCGCTAGATTGAAAACCCGGAAGGGCGGTTTAGGCAAAAGTTAGAGCACGAACAAAGTGAGAAATCAGCCATGCATCCACTATGTGTCTCAAAGGATTGTCCTCAATATTAGAAAAATCCACTCGGTTAAACATCAAAGCTCTTTATCTCTTGGCTAGGATCCCTGTCACTTTGTCGTATGATTCAAAATGAAGAGAGGCATTCATTTCATCCATCCAAACACTTATCCTTTGTTAGCCACGTTGAGCCTCTGGATAATTCCTTTGAAAAGCCTGCTAGACAGCTATCCCCTACGCAGGGGCAAACAAAAAATGCAAGGAAAGATGAAAGAAAAATCAATGGAAAAAATGAGCACCCCATCATATAAGGGGCATTTTGAAGGAGACATTCCTTTCAATCCTTACAAAGGACATTTTGAAGAAAACAACTCTTTCACACAAAGTGAGGCAAGAGGCAACAAGAGTCGATAAGAATGTTGAAGATGGCTGCTAGCTTTTAAAACCCAAGCGTGAGTAGAAGTTAGGTTTGAGCCTTTACATCCACTTCTTTTCTTAAACCAAAATCTTAAGCCTACATTATGGTCCATAACAAAGTCCTCTCAAATTGAGGAACACGACTTAGCAGTAGGGTTCTAGGCACTAGGGGTATAACCAGTGTGGAAAAGTGACGCGATAAGCAACATCATGGGGTACGTATCACTTTGGCAAAGTACACATCATGAAAGGGGCATGACTAGGCCCTCCTCTATTCTCCTCTCAAAAGTATTCAACCTCCCGTGAGGATAGCCGCTTAACAATTCAACTCATGATGATCGACTCAAAACAATGACCTCACCTAGAATGACTAGGGGCATGGGTTTGTGAAGCTATGCCTCATGGCAAATTGAGTGGTTTGGATATAGAGCATGATTGATAGAATGGTATGATTTTGAAATCCTCGAGGAAAAGTTTTCAAAGTTAATTTTAGGGCAAATTTTTGTAGTAGTCCCTGTAGTTTTACGGTTGTCTCACTTTCGTCCCTCTAGTTTCAAAGTGCTCCAATTTCATCCCTGTAGTTTGTTTTCGTTCCAAATTGGTAAAATCGTTAACACCATTAACGAAACTAACGGAAAAATATGATTAAAAAATTAAGTGCTCCAATTTTCAATCCGGTTGAACTGGTGCTAATATCTTATTTTTTTGATAATTTTATCCTAAATGGTCGTAATGAATTTTTGGCTCTAAGGCCTTTCAACGAGCACCTGAAGACTCCTTATTTAGTTTCAGGGCTCTCTTAGGGTGCTCATTGAAAGGCCTTAAAGCCAAAAATCCATTATGACCTTTTAACATAAAATTGGAGCACCCTAAGAGTGCCCTGAAACTAAATAAGGAGTTTTCGGGTGCTCGTTGAAAGGCCTTAGAGCCAAAAATTTATTACGACCATTTAGGATAAAATGATCAAAAAAATAAGATCTTCGCACCGGTTCAACCGGATTGAAAATTGGAGCACTTAATTTTTAATCATATTTTTCCGTTAGTTTCGTTAACGGTGTTAACGATTTTACCAATTTGGAGCGTAAAACAAACTACAGGGACGAAATTGGAGCACTTTGAAACTAGAGGGACGAAAGTGAGACAACCGTAAAACTACAGGGACAACTACAAAAATTTGTCCTTAATTTTATCCTAAACATTCTTGACACAGCAATACAAGCACGATTGCTTTTACAAACTTTCGAGGAGATAAAAATAAGTTTCTCATTTCATGAGGAGTGTAGCTAGATGGGCCCTGGGTCAAACAATATTTTCAGCAGTGTCGTTAGAGTATTGTAGTCTGTCTTATCATAGTCACTTGACTAGTTTAAAGTCATTGTCGGTCTCCCTAGATCAAAGAGAAGCATTGGCTGGAATACGCAAAAGTTGAGATACCCAAAAATGCATTGCATGTCATCATCAACCTGTCAAATGCGCTTATCTCTTGACCTTAAAAATGGCTAGAGGAAGTAGTCACTTTGGTTGCATATCACTAACTCCAAGCATGGGGAGCTCTTATTTCAAGCAAGATTATTATTGTTACCAGCAAAATGTTTCCAAAGATAATTCATCGATCCTCAGCAAGGGTATTTAAGCATAATCATCGTGACCATCATCAGGGGGAGCAAGTGTAAAACTGTCTCACCCTTAGTTGATATGCATGGTTTGCTAACAATTTTGCAGGTAGGAAGCAAGGGGCAATGAAAAGACACACCTTCGAAGAAGCTCAGTCTAGAAGATGCCATATTCTAGAAGAAACACCAATGCTTTAACCCTTTTCATGAGGGACTGTCATATGGCACTGTCAAGAGCATGCCAAAGACCTCTGCCAAACAGCAAGAGAAGAATTGCATTCATACATTGCGTGTCTCCATGCTAGGGGCAATTAGTTATGCATAGTTGAATTAGAGTTAGGCATTCATTGCCTAAACAGGGGTCTTCTATTCCTTTCTAAACATTGAATATGCATATATGCCACGTTGCAAACCATGTCACCCACAATGGTTCAATGTTTGAACTAGGGTCCTTAAAAGTGTGGTGGCCTTGCCCTTAGCAGTCAGCTTAAAAGGATTTCGGCCCGTGGTCGATTCCAAATTTGTTGCATGTTTTCTTATCCATGTCGCTTTCTAAACTATTCAAATGTAGATTGCAGGCCGCGATGGACCCTCTCAACATCGAAATGCTAAACCAGGATTTTCCTCGCGATCACTCTTTGAAACCGAAAGAAAATGCAAGCTGTAGGCTGTATCAAATTTTGTGTCTATGACCGATAGAGCCAAGTCAAAGAAGCTGGAAGGGAGCCTCGTAGCTAGTTTTGAGCAAACTGTACAGTTAGCACCATGTCAGCAGTTCCGAGCTTACATCTTAAGTGGCTTCGCACTCAAAACTCTGTGAATCCTTGCTTCACGCTTCTATGTCAGCAGCTCTGCCTTCATCACTCAGAAGCCTCGCACTTACTCTTCAGCAAACCCGTGCATATGCGTTGTCGTATTCGCGGCCTCGTCTAGCTTCTTGTTGTTCAAAAACTCCAAGCAACTCTACACTCAGGCCTCGCCATATGCACAACCTCGCGCTCAGCAGGTCCCATCCCAACAGTGCAGCGCTTACTTTAGCCGCCCCGAGCACATCTTGAAGCTAAGCAGCCCCGCCACTTCTAGGCCAGCGAAACAATCCTGCGGCTTCCACTTAATGCATTGAGTGAACATGCCAACAAGAAAAAGCACCTGTGTGAAGCTTACAACAACCTAGTGCACACTTTAATCCTCCAAAAAGGTCATCCATGTTGCTAAAAGCCCTCTAGAAGGCATTTGTGTTGCCAGCTTGTAGAAAGCATTTAGCCACCAGAAGACGTTTGTGTCGCTAGAAACGTTCAACCTCCGGAAGGCACTCCCAGTAGTAGAGGTGATGGAAATCTCCCTAACAAAGTTCAAATTGCCAAAGGAAGCAATCTCCTAGAAATACACGTGTGGATCACTCCGTCAGTAAAAGCAATGGAACCTTCCCTTAAACACCAAGTTTGAAGAGGCGATGGAAATCTCTAAAGGCAATAACGGCCAACAGGTTTCACCCAAAGCATTTAACAAGTCTTGTGGCATATAGTCGGAACTAGCCTTGGAGGCACTTCCAAGAATGTGAAGTATACTCAGAACTAGCCTTGGGGACAATCCCGAGCATATGGAATCTAGCCTTGGAAACATCCCGAGCATGTGGAAACTAGCCTTGGAAGCATCCCAAGCATGAGGAACAAATCAAACCCCGTGGAAGATGGAAGATGGAATACTCAATGGCTCTAATCTCATCGGCTCTACATCCTAACAGGCTCCATGCCGTAACCAATCAAGCAAGATATCGTCTATTCTCAAGCTCTATGCTTGAATGCTTAAAGTTTAAAGCTTTGAATGCTCGAAGTTCTTCGAATGCCCAACCACTGTGTACTGGATGCTCAAGTTCCATACTTGAATGCTCAAGCTCTACGCTTGAATGCCCAACCACTGCATACTGGATGCTCGAACTCTACGTTCGAATGCTTAAAGTTTATACTTTAAATGCTCAGGCTCTATGCTCTGAATGCCCAACCACTGTGTACTGGATGCTCAAAGCCTGTACTTTGAATGCTCGGACTCTACCCTCTGAATGCTCGAGCTCTACGCTCTGAATGCTCAAGACCAGAACTTGAAAGAAGCTCCACACTTAAATCAAACACACATGCACGGGCCCGTGCACATAAGCATCAATTGTATCACCATTATCACATTAAGTCTGCATCAATTACATCACCATCACATCTAATCACCATCACCATACACCTACTATGTTCTGTATATCTCTTACTCATGAAACAGGTCAATACTGCAATCAATCGGCTCCACGCCTCGATTTTATTGATCGGTCCAGCGCCTCGATCCTTTGGCTCTATGCCAAAATTTATGATGAGAAAGCTCCGTGCACAGACCATCAGAATGCAACCGGCTCTACGCCTCTGTTCAAATCACGTCAAGCTCTAAGCTCTGACTCCTCAGGCTCTCACCTCATGGCTGTAACCGGCTCCGCGCCTCGGCTCCCTCATCTCAACACTCCATGCTCTAGTTACTGGCCTTGCCCCCCCCCCCCCCCCCATATCTCAAAATCGGCATTCAACTCGTATCTAGAAGATGACTTGGGTTCCACCCCATATCTCAAAGCCGGCGTCTGACTCATCCCCTGCAGATGGCTTGGATTCCACCCAATTACACCAATTCACTCCAACTCATTCGTAAGGATAGGCTACTCTACTGAGTTCCCCTTAGTCAAAGTAAGGATGATCAAGAAAAGCAAATGACTCACCTGCCGTGTATTGATCTACCCCAAAATACTAAGGAAGCTCTCCGCAAAAATTCCCTCGGCAGCCCCGTGCTCCTTCAACTATCCTCCGCCAAAATCTTGGTTTAGCCTAGGCACGTCACACTACGGCTTTTTAAGCCTGAAGGTGCATCTTCTATTTCTAGCCCTCCAAACTTTTTATTTTTATTTATTGCCCTCCCGAACTACGATTGGTCTAAATTTCCTCTGTGGAATACGTAGGCAGCCTCCCAGCCCGACCATAACAAAAACCTTTTTCGAAAACCCTTGGAGTAGTGGTTGGACCAAATTGAGTTGCTTTTACAGCTTTGACTCTTACTTAAACATGTCTCGCGATCCGTATAAGTTCAGTCAAAGAGGGGCATCTGTAGACACCCCAATTTGGCCTAACGATTATTTCAAGTCCCTTGGGGACCATCCCGATGATGATATGGATACAGTGATTGCTGATTGACTTCTTGTGAACCTTAGGACTTTCGGTAAGAACTTTTAGCCACTTATAGGACCCAATCCAGAGCCATACAGCCTTTCAGACAGAAATACAGAATCCTAGGAGAATCCATCTGTCGGCCGTTACATTGATCTCACGGCCTTAACATCATTTCTTCACCCGAGCAACCTGTTGCTTGAAAATCTCCCGGAGAGATCAATCCCTCGACCGCCAGATCGATGGCTCGGCCGCCAGATCGTCCTTTTTCCAGATTCTAGAACGTTCTGTCATACGTTTGTTCCGATCACAAAACCCTAGCAGCCAAATCCTGATGCGTTCGGGCTACGTTAGAGGATTGCCATGAAGAGTTAGAATCACACTCTAACTCCAATTTTGATCGTGCATTTGGATTGGCCGGAGTGTGTCATCCCTATGCCTATATAAAGGAGCCTTTGGGCTCCGAAATTAATAAGTTAACACACCACGATCAGCCACAAAATTCTGCAGAAATACTCTCTCAAACCCCCTCTTCAAAAGCCCTAACCTCCCGAAGGCAGCCATCAATCCGACGATCAAACCCCGAAGTTCAAACCCTAACCCTAGGGTTTTCAAAGAAGCAATCAGTCAAACCCTCATATTTCTCCTACCTAAATAGTTTCTAGGATAAACTTCCTTCGGAAAAGTTGTAGAGCACTTCGAGATCTTCAAGTTAGACCCAAGAACCACCCTAATCGGTCAAGAAACGACAAAGATATTGACATCCGAAGTTCAGTCAAAATCTCGGATTTCCTTTTTCCAGACAGCAAGCTGCCACTTCCTTTATCATCATATTTCTCCTACCTAAAGTACTTTCTAGGATCAACTCCCTTCACGAAAGTTGTAGAGCACTTCTAGAGCTTCGATTTCGACTCAAGAACAATCATATTCGGCCAATTATTGACCAAGTTACTGCCATCCAAAGTTGGGTCCGAATTTGGAGTTTCACCGCCCGTAGAATTTTCCAACTAGCTTATTCGGCCCCGACTAGTTTCGGATCAAGGTAGGATTTTCCTACACCTCCTAAAACTCTAAGTATAGCGTATTGTATGCGTATTTTGAAATGATTGTAGACTATTCTATACACTCAAATCCTAAGTATAGATATTCATGCCTTCATGTACATTAATCTCAACCCATTACCCTAAGTATAGATGATAGTATGATCACATAGATTTCCTATATCTACTTCTCCTTTGAAAACGTAGAATTTCCGCCTACACTATTCTGATATATGCAATGCAATTTAATAAACATATGCTCTTTTGAACTTATGAAAGAAAGAATGAATTTTGAAGGATAATGACCATAGTCTAACTTTAAGTAATTGTATTTTAATCTTTTGAATGATATTAGACTTGCTATGTGCTTACTTGCATTACTTGTGATTGTTTAAAATAAAGCATAAGTGATTAACACTCCAAAGGCGACCGTACATGTGACGTTATGCTTTACGAATGATTGAGCATGTTAAATGATATAGAATTGGATGATCTTGCTAGTTTAGTTTCAAGATTACTATGATCACATGAAAGTCTTACCGCAGAGTCTATGCATGAGAACGAGACACAAAAATCGAGAAAGTTAGAAACATGACACCTAGGGTGTGTTTAAAGGCGTTGCGTTGGTAAAATATTTTTGAAACTACATAATGACCGATTGGATAGTCATTATGCGAGTTGTGTGGTGTGTGGGTGTAAAAGAAAGATTTATGACATTGGATAAAATATTTTTGAAACTACATTGTGGCCGTTTGCCCAATGGGAGTTGTGTGTGTGTGTTCCAATGGGAATTCGTGGTGGCGGAACCATTGTGAGGCTGTGTGTGTTCCAATGGAAATCCGTGGTGGCGGAACCATTGTGAGGTTGTGTGCGTTCCCATGGGAACCCGAAGCAGCCGAACCATGGTGAGGTATGGCTTGGTTATCCGTGGAGATGAGCCAATGCAAGATGTGTGCCAATGGGAACCCGGCGCGGCGGAACCATTGTGAGGATACTCGGGAACCCGGCGCGGCGGAACCGAGGATGGGTGTGTTCCAATGGAAATCCGTGGTGGCGAAACCATTGTGAGGCTGTGTGTGCTTTAAAAACCTCAATGTGGCCGGACTTGCCCATTGTGTGGTGTGCGTGTGTAAAGGAAACGATTTTTGAAATGTTGATTTGGTGAATAAAAGGTAAAGTGGTGACACGGTCTACGAAACGCTGCGTAGGAGAAACTCTGATGACACGGACACTTACGATAGAAAGATAGCGAATGTGGATGTGTAATTGCTAAACTATGTTGTTGAATGAGCATGCGTAATTGTTTATATGCTTCTTTGTTGTAAGTTAAGGGTTAGTGGGTATGGTTTATTCTATTGAGCTTTGTAAGCTCACGGTGTTGCCTTTGGTGAGAATCCTCTAACGCGAACCCTAACCTAACCCAAATCATGCAAGCATTCGTGGCTGCTTTGAATGCCAACCGCCGAAACCCAAACCGTGATGATGAACCTATGAACCGAACCCGAGCGATGAACGAGTTCTGCAAATGTCGACCCCCGACCTTTCACGGAGATACCAACCCCACCGTGGCTGAAACCTGGCTGAAAGAAGTCAAGGTGATCCTGGACACCTTGGAGATTACCCAAGATGGACATCGTGTAACCCTAACCACATACCAACTGAAGGGAGAAGCCCGTTATTGGTGGGAATTGATAGAGGCAACCCATAACATAGCCACCATGACATTTGCCGAGTTTGAAACCCTATTTCTCGACAAATACTTTCCCACGCCCCTTCGCCTAGCCAAAGAACAAGAGTTCATGAATCTGAAACAAGGGACAATGACCGTTACCCAGTACGCGGCCAAATTTGAGGAGCTGTCCCGTTACGCTCCAACCGCTGTAGCAACTGAAGATAAGAAGGCAAGAAGATTCGAGTGGGGGCTGACAACCGCTCGTAGGGCTGTGGTAGCACAAGCCTTTACCACCTATACCGGTGTCGTAAAGTGTGCGCTCCGGCTAGAGAGTGAGGAGGCAGACTTTAAAACCCGCTGGAGGAAGGCGACCAGTAGCACCGGTGGGCCAATCCGAACCCAAACATCCAATAACAACCGTGGACCCTACCCTATCAAACCCTCTAACCCGCCTCAAAGCAACCAATCGTGGGAGACTGCTACACCAGCACATGGCGAACCGTAGAGGGGAGGTCAAGACATAACCACAGTTCGGTGCTACAACTGTCAGGATATGGGCCACATTAGGCGCAACTGCCCGCAACCCCAAAAAAGGAGTGATGGGAGCTTTGGAAATCAGAAGGCTCAACAACTTGGACAGGCCGATTTTGTGAAGCAAAACCTCGGAGGCCCATCACAGCAGCAGAATGGGCAGAACTAAGGAAAGCAGCCCATAGGAAACCAGCCAAGCATTGGAGGGCGTATCTTCGCGCTGCAGACCAAGGAACAGGAGCAGGATCCATCTGTGATCCAAGGTACGCTACTATAGTACCTACGTGCAAGCTATGTTTGACTCTGGGGCATCGCATTCATTGTATCTATTACCTGCGCGACCGCGCTAGCACTAGAAATAGAACCCCTAAGTACGAGTATGAAAGTATCATCACCCTTGGGGGAAAGAATAACTGTCAGGCCAAGTACACAACAGTAGGAAACCCAATTGGCCCTATAGAACTCCAACGACACCGTACCAAATGGCCCCCGCTAAGCTAAAGGAGCTCAAGACCCAATTGCAAGAGCTTTTGGACGAAGGATTCATCAGGCCAAGTACACAACAGTAGGAAACCCTAGCATTATTTGTGAGAAAGAAAGAAGGGTCGTGATAAGGAAACCTTGTGAGGCACGGGTCCGCATGATGATTTGATAGAGGTTTTGCATTTGGCGTTGGTATTTTCAATGGAAACTTTATCAAAGGTCGACAACGGGGCAAGCTGTTCGACGGCGGAAGCAACTTCAACCCCGTCTTAAGCAAGTAAGGAGGCTTAATTCAATTAACAAAACCCGCGGAAGATTGCAAGAGATGCCTAAAATGCTGTCGTGATACTCAAAAATACTTCTAGGACCTGCCGGAGCCTGTAGATAGTGACCGTGAAGTGCCAAAGCGTTTTGTAGGATGCCAGAGTATTCGAATCTTATCACTCTTAAACCTACCGTCACTCTAGGAAGGAGAATAGCCGTCAACCTAGTCTACGGAGGTTACGAAATGGCGATATCCACCTGTGTCTATCATACGATCGACAATGGCAAAGATGATTACCTCAACGTCACGCTAGAAGGGATTGATGATAACCTGCTTCTTCTTTAAGGGGGATAGATGACGATTCCAAGGCCGGTATAGTGACAAGATTCAAACCGTAGCCGCGCACCAATTTCGAGGACAAAATTATTTTAAGGGGGATAGGTTGTAACGACCCTGATTTTTGGTCAGTAAAAATTTCGTTAAAAATTTGAATTTTATTTTAATTACTTGGACTTCTTTTAAAATTCCTTTTTAATACCCAAAAATCTGTCGTTACTAAATTCTAGACTTATAAAACTAGATTTCTTCACTCCGAGCAATAAGATCATTTTCTAAAGACAAGTAGGTTGGACTACTTTCCTAGCCATCAAGCTTAAGCCTAGATTATATTCTTGACTAAAAATCCTACTTAGCAAGCCTAGTTAGCCTCTAATCTAATCCGTGGAAATAACCTAATTAAACACTTGACCTTCCTTGAACCGTTTGAACCTTTTGATCTCTTGAACCCTAGATGAACCCTTTTGACCAAAGTCAACCTTTGACCTTTGTCCATTGGTCCATAAATGTTAGGAGAATTATTATCCATTGGATAATAGGACTAGTACCAATATATAATAGTTAATACATTGTCTAGGATCCCATGGGATTCCCTCATTAAAGAATTAGAAGAGTATCTAATATAAAATAGGATTCTAGGATTCCCCAAGTACAAATACTATATTATTAGGAGACATGTGCCAAATTGGAGTATTATAATGTGGAATTTTGACTAGATACCTACCCAGATTCTCTAGTACTTACCTAAATATTATAATAGGGTACCAGTACACCTACTCCAATATAATATAGAGATAGAAAACATGTGTTCATTTCATTATTAAATAGGAAAATCCTTATTCTTTCAAATCCCCTTAGTTTATTAAGTACCATGTACTTCAAAATCTATTATGTAGATATGTACTTATATAAATATACATAAGTAGTACAAGGGAGAGAGAGGGAGAGAGAAGTTCGGGAGAGAGAGAGGAGAGAGAGCCGAGAGAGATAGAGAGATAGGAGAGAGAGAGAAGAAGATATGATGTACTTCTTGGATTGTCTTCTACCAAATCCTAGTTTTAATATTACCTAGTACCTTAGTTTATTAAAATAAGAAAACATGTGCCAATTAGATTAGTTTAATAGGAAATCTAGTAAGATCATGAAGTATAGGTACATACCTATATATATATATGTGTGTGTATATAGATATATATATATATATATATATATATATTATTGTAAGTACCATGTGATGGATTTCCTTATTTTAATAAGAAATCTTATTTACTTAAAAGATTGGATTTTCATTGTACTTATATATAGTAGTATATATGTATTCTTCCATAAGTACATATGTATATATATATAGTACAAGAGAGAGAGAGAGAGAGAGAGGGAAAGAAGGAGAAAGATTTGGTTGTACCTTGATCTTCTATGTACTTTGATTTTCATATCACCCAAAGATTGTATTCTTCCTAGCCAAATCTTGTACAACTGTCCTAGTTTGTTAAACAAATAACCAAATCTTGTACAAACCTTCATCTTTCACTCAAAATCTTCCAAGATCAAATCCAAGTACCAAATCCATAGCCATGCAAGCCTAGTTTTAGACCTTGATCTTCCAAGGAAGCTTGATTTGGTTGAATAAAAAATGAGATGTAGAGAGAGAGAGAGAGAGGCCGGCTAGGGAGAGGAGAGAGGAGAACTTGGCCTATAAATAGCAAGCCATTCAAGCCCTGAACTCACACCTTCAAGCATTGCTCCAACTTCTCTCTAGAAACCATTTCTGTTTTTCCAGGCAGCCTACTGCCCTCCACAAAACCTCGTATTTCTCCTACCTAAAGTAGTTTCTAGGATAAACTTTCTTCGGGAAAGTTGTAGAACACTTCGAGATCTTCAAGTTAGACCCAAGAACCACCCTAATCGGTCAAGAAACAACAAAGATATTGACATCTGAAGTTCAGTCAAAATCTCGGATTTCCTTTTTCCAGACAGCAAGCTGCCTCTTCCTTTATCATCATATTTCTCCTACCTAAAGTACTTTCTAGGATCAACTCCATTCACGAAAGTTGTAGAGCACTTCTATAGCTTCGATTTCGACTCAAGAACGATCATATTAGGCCAAATATTGACTGAGTTACTGCCATCCAAAGTTGGGTCCGAATTTGGAGTTTCACCGCCCGTAGAATTTTTCAACTAGCTTATTCGGCCCCGACTAGTTTCGGATCAAGGTAGGATTTTCCTACACCTCCTAAAACTCTAAGTATAGCGTATTGTATGCGTATTTTGAAATGATTGTAGACTATTCTGTACACTCAAATCCTAAGTATAGATATTCATGCCTTCATGTAGATTAATCTGAACCCATTTCCCTAAGTATAGATGATAGTATGATCACATAGATTTCCTATATCTACTTCTCCTTTGAAAACGTAGAATTTCCGCCTACACTATTCTGATATATGCAATGCAATTTAATAAACATATTCTCTTTTGAACTTATGAAAGAATGAATGAATTTTGAAGGATAATGACCATAGTCTAACTTTAAGTAATTGTATTTTAATCTTTTAAATGATATTAGATTTGCTATGTGCTTACTTGCATTACTTGTGATTGTTTAAAGTAAAGCATAAGTGATTATCACTCCAAAGGCGTCCGTACATGTGACGTTATGCTTTACGAATGATTGACCATGATAAATGATATAGAATTGGATGATCTCGCTAGTTTAGTTTCAAGATTACTATGATCACATGAAAGTCTTACCGCGGAGTCTATGCATGAGAACGAGGCACGGAAACCGAGAAAGTTATAAACATGACACCTAGGGTGTGTTTAAAGGCGTTGCCTTGGTAAAATATTTTTGAAACTACATAATGACTGATTGGATAGTCATTATGCGAGTTGTGTGGTGTGTGGGTGTAAAAGAAAGATTTATGACAATGGATAAAATATTTTTGAAACTACATTGTGGCTGTTTGCCCAATGGGAGTTGTGTGTGTGTGTTCCAATGGGAATCCGTGGTGGCGGAACCATTGTGAGGTTGTGTGCGTTCCCATGGGAACCCGGAGCAGCGGAACCATGGTGAGGTATGGCTTGGTTATCCGTGGAGAGGAGCCAATGCAAGATGTGTGCCAATGGGAACCCGGCGCGGCGGAACCATTGTGAGGATACTCGGGAACCCGGCGCGGCGGAACCGAGGATGGATGTGTTCCAATGGAAATCCGTGGTGGCGGAACTATTGTGAGGCTGTGTGTGCTTTAAAAACCTCAATGTGGCCGGACTTGCCCATTGTGTGGTGTGCGTGTGTAAAGGAAACAATTTTCGAAATGTTGATTTGGTGAATAAAAGGTAAAATGGTGACACGGTCTACGAAATGCTACGTAGGAGAAACTCTGATGACATGGACACTTACGATAGAAAGATAGCGAATGTGGATGTGTAGTTGCTAAACTATGTTGTTGAATGAGCATGCGTAATTGTTTATATGCTTCTTTGTTGTAAGATAAGGGTTAGTGGGTATGGTTTATTCTATTGAGCTTTGTAAGCTCACGGTGTTGCCTTTGGTGACCCTGACATATTATATTGGTGGCGACGCTGGTATAATGTGTTAGACCTTATAGATGAACATGGTGAGATGTACACTTTGGAGGTTTTGGAGCCAAAGAGCTGGCTAGGATGGAAGAGCAGGCGGAGCTGTAGTTAGGAACCTTAGTTCCCTCCCTTATTGAATAAATGTACTCTTGTGAGGTTGTTGATGTAATAATGAGCCAGACTCCATTTGATTTTATCAATAAAATGTTTATTTAACGTACCCGAAAATGAGGGGCGTTACACTTTATAAATTGCTGAATTATTATTATTTTCATTTTTCTATGGGTGCAAATGGAAGGTTCTGGCTCTCTTCCTCCTTGCCAAGGGGGTAAGTGGAAATCTTGGTAACCCAAGGTTCTCTTCCTTAAGCATTTAATTTGTTGTACATGTTTTTTGTAGGTGGATAAAAACAAAAGAGGCTTTGAACAACACAAGAGTGTAACGGCTACTCGTGCCTCTTCACCGGAATCCTAGCACGTCGTCGGAACCCTAATATGCAAAATAGACAAGGGGTGAGCGCACCTTTGCCTCTTGTGGCAAAGGTCATCCGATACCAAAGTTAGTATCACGTTCTAGCAGAAAACCCTAATTATTAGTAGGAATATGGTGAGGATGCAACATATTGTGTCACGCCCTCGATTTTCAACATAAATATTAATAACATTTGATAGTTAAAAACCTCGCGTTAACACATAAATTATCCCAAAAGACAAATCTTCCTTATAATCACAAGTAAAGTCTCAATATTTCATCTCCAGCTCGAAGGCCCCAAACTGTAATGGTACTTGTACTGAAAAGGAGGATTAAGAGTTTACAAGATTTCATAATCAAAATGGTTTCAATGATAATCGAAATTACAATTACATCTTCAAAAGTGTTTACTACAATGCCAAGTAGTTTCCCCATGTTAGCTTTCAAAATGATGTAGTCAAACGTGCACACCAAGCACTTCATGTCGATAACCTGCAATGTACCTGAAAATGATAGGTTGAGCTACACTAGCCCAGTAGAGAAATCTATGCACAAGTTATAGGAAAATATGTCAAGTGATGCATCTAGAGTGAATGAGAAACGACAGATGTACCCAAGATGTGTATGACTATCAGTAGGCAACTCACAACGGCCAAAGGATTCTAGACAATCCTATGTACGATACCTATCCCCTCACACGTCATACTCATGTCACTAACGTTCCTATATCATACACAATTAACCAATCTTCGGTTTATCAACTGATACTTCGCATCACATCTATCTCCACATTCATTCTCATTTCACAATCTTTTCACGTTTATCATTTCGTCACCAAATCCCATTTCTTATTAAAAGATCATTTTTCCTTTCCTTTCTTTTAGTCAGATATATCCCATCAATAATCACTAGGGTCACCTCGGGTCTACTTCCCTCGAGCGCAGGGTCACCCCGAGTCTATTCCCTCACAATCATAATAATCCTTTGGGTCACCTCGGGTCTATTCCCTCGAGCGCAGGGTCACCCCGAGTCTTTTCCCTCAATAACAATAACCATTTGGGTCACCTCGGGTCTATCCCCTCGAGCGTAGGGTCACCCCGACTCTATTCCCTCAAGAACGACCCCTCGGGTCACCTCTCACACTTTTCATAATCGTCATCATCTCATAATCAATTTCATCCTCAATCTATCGGCCATTACCTAACTCTACAGACGTACCTGCTCGTGTCTTTTCATTAGTTTACAACTCCGCATCCTACATAACATGTTAAGCCTATACGTATAATCCCACAATACTCTACTTATTTGCTTTCTATGCTTGAACCTCATTGGACGAGTCAAGAAGACTCAAGTTATAATATCATCCCAAACAATTCTACACAACCTCGATTTCACTTTAAGCATTCTAAATAATCCACCAATCCACCACATTGGTTACCTTTCAAACGTTCCAAATCGTCAACCATAACACTACTTCAACTAATAAAGTAATAAACGCCATTCCCTTTAATTATATCCCAAGTAATGTACGAACCCGTCAACATCCTACGACATACCCCTCACTAACACCGACACCTAAACCTCATGGAAAGAGTACCGAAGGAATTAAAAAGGGAACCACAAACGGATCATGAGAACATGGCTTTCGATATTACCTTTCAAATCACTAGACGAACACTAACCTACCCAAACATACTTACCACGAGACCTCGCATAACCTACGACTTCCCTAAACGATCATACGGTACATCCTCCGTTACGACACTAAGAAATCGATTAATGAGTGTCTAAGACGTGGAATCGAGCAACAAGTCGTTGGAGGACAAGCAACCAAGTATTAGGATGGTTTAATGGTGCATAAAAGGTATTAGGAGTGATCGAGGGTCAAAATAACGAAGTTTGGAGCAAAACAGCAAAAGCTGATTTTAGGGCACTTTGTATCGATACTAGCGATTCTAGTATCGATACAGATGGGCTTAAAAACGTTCCAGAGATTCTTGTATCGATACTGATCTGAGCAGTATCGATACAAATGGGTGTTCGAGCAGATTTTCTGCAGAATTACAAGAACGAAACCCCAACCAAAAACCAACATTTTACAGCACGATCCATATGCAAAACCAACACATAAACACATAACAAGTGCAAGAAATCCCTACCTCGATTATCAAAGCCGAACCCAAGAGACTCTCCGAGCCCTAGACTCCAAGATCGACACCGAGAGAAATACACCTCCTCCGAGCCAAACCGGACGAGCTACGAAATCAATAGCGCGTGAGGAAGATGATGAGAGGGTTGGGTTCTTTGGGTTTTGAGTTTGGAGGTTGAATTTTGGTGGAGGAGCAAGAGAGAAGGAGAGGAGCCGAGAGGGAGAGGGAGACGCCGGTGAGAGAGAGTGGAGGAAAATAATTCTCTACTCTCTCACCCTCCTATATATACTCACCCAAAAACATATTACACTAGACACCCTTTCACAAACAATTCTATCACTTTAGCCCTAAATCAACCAAATCTAATAAATTCCATATTTTCCTTAAATTTCTAATATTAATAAACCTTTAAATAAAATTTTTGAAATTACGGGTCCTAACATATTGCGTACCTTTTACCTCTAAGTTTACCTTATATTTATAGATTCATAGATGCTTGCTGCCCAAGTATCCGTGTTGCCCTTGGTGTCCACCTCGTATAAGAAACCCAAATTATCTTGGATTTTCATTCCCTTATAAATTCATTACCTTAGTCCTTTTAGGCCTCTTTTCCATAGCGGGCTGAACATCCCATTCCCGTTGGGTATCTTCCCCAGATCCTGTTTTCTTGGGATCTTATTCCTTCATGGAATACCACTGTTCTGGAACCTTCTAGAGTGTTCCTTGCACTTGAGGCTGCCTTCCCAAGAGGTTTTTCTCTGTTCGGCCTTCTCATTGCCGAACAGACTACCTGGTCCAGTGACTTCACATGTCACTGGTTCTTTATCAATCTCTTGGACCAATTACTTTCACATGTTTGTTGGTCCTTTTCCCCGTACAGACTGCCTGGACCAATGACTTCTCATGTCACTGGTCCATATCACCGACCATCGTCATGCAGGGCGACTTATCCTGTCTTACTCATAACATGGTCCCACGTACCATGTGTTCGGGCCCTATTTGAGCCTATACGGGAATACCTCCCAACAATTTTTTTTCTTACTGTTATTCATTATTGTTGTAATTGGCTGTTTTGGTGTTTGTTGTAGGTTGGACACGTGGTTTGTGAATTAGATGGCGATAGTTAAGTGTGGAGACGTGAGTAGAAAGAAATAATTGGCGTAGGCGGTATACTTTCTTGTGCTTGTCATGGAGGGTGCAAATGAGATGATCAGAGCCTTCCCCCTTTCGAAAGAAAAATAAAAATGCTTTATAAATTGCTGAATTATTTTTTTTTTTCACTTTTCTACGGGAGAAAATGGATGGTTCTTGCTCTCCTCCTCTTCGCCAAGGGGGTAAGTGGGAATCATGGTAACCCAAGGTTCTCTTCCTTGAGCATTTAATTTGTTGTACGTGTTTTTTTTCTTACTGTCATTGATTATTGTTGTCATTGGCCGTTTAGGTGGTTGGACACGTGGGTTATGAATCAGATGCCAATAGTTAAGTGTGGCGACGTGAGTAGAAAGAAATCGTTGGCGTAGGAGGTATACTTTCTTGTGCTTGACATTGAGGGTGCAAGTGAGATGATCAAAGCCTTCCCCCCTTCGAAATTATTATTTTTTTCAATTTGCTATGGGTGCAAGTGGAAGGTTTTGGCTCTCCTCTTCCTCGGCAAGGGGGACAGTGGGAATCTTGGTAACCCAATGTTCTCTTCCTAGAGCATTTAATTTGCTGTATGTGTTTTTTTTTTCTTATTGTGTTTGATTGTTATTGTCATTGGCAGTTTTGGTGGTTGTTGTAGGTTGGACATGTGGGTTGTGAATCAAATGGCGATAGTTAAGTGTGGAGACGTGAGTAGAAAGAAATCATTGGCGTTGGAGGTATACTTTCTAGTGCTTGTCATGGAGGGTGCAAGTGAGATGATCGGAGCCTTCTCCCCTTCAAAAGAAAAATAAACATGCTTTACAAATTTCTAAATTATTAGTTTTTTAATTAGCATTGGGTGCAAGTGGAATGTTTTGGCTCTACTGCTTCTCGCCAAGGGTGCAAGTTGGAATCTTGGTAACCCAAGATTATCTTCCTTGAGCATTGAATTCGTTGTACGTGTTCTTTTTTTTAGTGTCATTGAAAATTGTTTTGGTTGGTTGATGTGGTGGTTGTTGTTAATTGGTTGGATATTTAGGTTGTGAATTGGATGGCGACAGTTAAGGGAGGAGACGTGAGTAGAAAGAAACCATTGGTGTAGGATGTATACTTTTTGTGGTTGTCATGGAGGGTGCAAGTGAGATGATTGGAGTTTTCCCCCCTTCGAAAGAAAAGTAAACATGCTTTATAAATTGCCGAATTATTATTTTTTTCAATTTTCTTTTGGTGCAAAAGGAAGGTTCTGGCTCTCCACCTCCTCGCCAAGGGGCAAGTGGGAATCTTGGTAACCCAAGGTTCTCTTCCTTGAGCATTTAATTTGCTGTACGTGTTTTTTTTCTTAATGTCATTGATTATTTTTGATATTAGCGGTTTTGGTGGTTGTTTTAGGTTTGACACATGGGTTGTGAATTACATGGCGATAGTTAAAAGTGGAGACGTGAGTAGAAAGAAATCATTGGCGTAGGAGGTATATTTTCTTGTGCTTGTCATGGAGGGTGCAAGTGAGATGATCGGAGTCTTCCCCCTTCGAAATAAAAAAATGTGTGCTTTATAAATCGCCAAATTATTATTTTTTTCAATTTGCTATTGTAGACACCTCCCAAACGGGGCATCGCCATACAGATTGATCACGTTGTGTTTAATCGATTGGTTGCTCACTTCATAAACCAAAATCATGGACATTCCCATGGCTAGGAACATCGCCACACGATAACGGTTATCATCAAATAGAGTCGCCACCCAGTTTATTAAAACTGGGAAAATAGATAGAGATTCTGGATACGGGAGCCAAAAGTACAATAAGGGGAAGGTGTTAGGCACCCCTCTTTGCCCAGTCGTGAGACTGGCCCATAATCGTTCAACATAAGACGTATAGATGCTTTGTCTAATTCTAACACATAGTCTATTTATTTATTCCTTTAAACAGTAAGCAAAGTGAGCCAGTGCGATAATTGAAGCATGCATTAGAAAGCAGAAAAGCAAACAAAATGTCCCAGGAGATCGATTACTCGGCCGGTGAATGGATGTCACGGCCGAGTAATCACACTGGTTTAATGTACCGGCCGAGGGATCGAAGCCCCGGTCGGTGTTCTTCCTCACACCAGACAGAAAGATTAATGGATAATCAAAAAATGCTACGATTAATCAGAAAAGCAATAAATTAAGACAAACCAGAGGCCGTTGGGCCTCACCACCTTGATCCCTCAGTTGCTTGATTGCTTTGGATTGAGTGTGATCGATTGATTGCTTGATCGAGAACCCTAGAGTTAGGGTTTGAACTTCGGGGTTTGATTGCCGGATTGACGGCTGCCTTCGGAAGGTTAGGGCTTTTGGAGTATGGGATTGAGGGAGTATTTGTGCAGAGTTTCGAGGTTTGATTGAGTGTGTAGGTATCTCAATTTCTGTGTGTTAATTCGGAACCCAAAGGCCCCTTTATATAGGCATAGGGATGACTCACTCCGGCCAATCAAATCACGAGATGGCAATTGCAATTGCAATGCATCTCTAACTCTACGTCGTGATCTCCGAACGTAGCCCGAACGCATCGGAAAGGTAGTGTAGTTGGATCAAACCAAACGTCTGACAGAACGTTCCAGAGTCTGGAAAAAGGTCGATCTGGCGGCCGAGCAAAGGATGTCGCGGCCGTGGAATGGATGTCTCGGCCGAAGGATATATCTCGCGGCCGAGGGATTGATCTCTCAGGGAGATTTTGCTGGCAACAGGTTGCTCGGGTGAGGGATTGATGTTGTGGCCGTGGGATCGATGTCACGGCCGTCAGATGGATTCTCCTAGGCTTCTGTATTTCTGTCTGAAAGGCTGTATGGCTTTGAATTGGGTCCTCTATGTGGTCAAAGTTCTCACCGAAAGTCCTAAGGTCCTCAAGGAAGCAATCAGCAATCACTGTATCCATTTCATCATCGGGATTGTCCCAAGGTGGGACTTGAAATAATCGTTAGGCCAAATTGGGGTGTCTACAGATGCCCCTCTTTGACTGAACTCAGACGGATCGCGAGACATGTTTGAGTAAGAGTCAAAGCTGTAAAAAGCAACTCAATTTGGTCCAACCACTATTCCAAGGGGTTTTCGAAAAAGGTTTTGTTATGATCGGGCCGGGAGGCTGCCTACGTATTCCACAAGGGAAATTCAGACCAATCGTAGTTCGGGCAATAAAGAAAAGCAAAAAGTTTGGAGGGTTAGAGACAGAAGACGTACCTTAGGGCTTAAAAAGCCGTAGTGTGACGTACCTAGACTGAGCCAGGGTTTTGGCGAAGAGTAGTTGAAGGAGCGCGGGGCTACCTGGGGAGTTTCTTTGCGGAGAGCTTCCTTAGTATTTTGGGGTAGATCAGTACACTGCAGGTGCGTTTGCTTTTCTTGATCATCCTTACTTTGACTGAAAGGAGTTCGGTAGAGTAGCCTATCCTTGCGAATGAGCTGGAAGGGGTTGATGTAATGGGGTGGAATCCAGACCATCTACTGGGGATGAGTTGGATGCCGGCTTGCTTTTGAGACGTGAGGGGCACAGGGCCGTGGCTGGAGCACGGAGCTTTGGTGATGAGGAAACCGAGGCACGGAGCAGTTGTAGTCATGAGGCGAGAGCATGGAGAGTGATAGAATTGAGGCGTGGAGCTGTTGCAATCTTGAGGCGAAGGCATGAGGGGATGGGATAGGACCGAAGCGCGGAGCCAGTATTGATCAGGATGAGAGCCTGTGGTGTCAGAGCTTTGAGCTTGACGTAATGAACCGAAGCGCGGAGCTGGTTGTATTCTGATGGTCTGTGCACGGAGCTTTCTCATCATAAGTGTTGGCGTGGAGCCAAAGGATCGAGGCGATGAACCGATCAATAAAACCGAGGCATAGTGCCGGTTGATTCGCAGGATTGACCTGTTTCATGAATAAGAGAGAGATGCAGAGTGTGTATATGATGATGGTTTGTTAGATGTGAACAGATATGATGCAGACTCGATGTGATAATGTTGATGCAATATGTGCACGGGCCCGTGCGTGTGTGTTTGTTTTAAGCTTAGAGCTTCTATCAAGTTCTGGACTTGAGCATTCAGAGCGTAGAGCTCGAGCATTCGGACGGCAGAATCCGAGCATTCAAAGTACAGGCTTTGAGCGTCCAGTACGCAGTGGTTGGGCATCCAAGCGTGGAGCTTGAGCATTCAAGTGTATAACTTGAGCATCCAGTACACAGTGGTTGGGCATCCAAGCGTAGAGCTTGAGCATTCAAAAATGTTAGATTTTTGAGCATTCAGGCGTAGAGCCTGAGAATAGATGTCTTGATTGTTGGGGCGGCTTAGAGCCTGTTGCTTGTTTACGGCTTCGAGCCAGTTGAGATGATGAACACAGGCTTCGAGCCTGTTAAGAGTTTGTGATAACAGGCGTAGAGTCTGTTGCTGTGATAGCGAGCATAGAGCTGCTGAGATAGTAAACATAGGCTTCGAGCCTGTTGAGGTGATGACTTGGAGCCATTTGAGATAATGGGCTTTGAGCCGCTGAGATTGTTTGTTTACGGCTTCGAGCCAGTTGAGATAGCGGGCTTAGAGCCGCTGAGTTGTGTAGAGATGATGGGCGTAAAGCCGCTGATAGAGGATTGTTGAGAATTGTTACGGCTTTGAGCTGTTGAGCTGTTGAGTATTCCATCTTCCATCTTCCACGGGGTTATGCTTGGGATGTTTCCAAAGCTAGTTTTGAGTATGCTCGGGATTGCCCCCAAGGCTAGATTCCACATGCTCGGGATTGTCTCCAAGGCTAGTTCTGAGTATGCTCGGGATTGCCCCCAAGGCTAGTTCTTGAATATGCTCGGGATTGCCCCCAAGGCTAATTCTATATGCCCAAGGCTAGTCCTTGACCATATTCCAATTTGTTAGGGAGATTTCCATTACCTCCACTACTGGGAGTGCCTTCCGGAGGCCAAACGCCTTCTAGGACTCAAATGTCTTTTGGTGGCTAAATGTTTTCTGCAAGTTGGCAACGCTTTCTGGAAGCTAGTAACATAAACGCCTTCTGGAGGGTGCATTGAGTGGAAGCCGCAGGATTGTTTTACTGGCCTGCTGAGCGCGAGGTTGTGCACATGGCGTGGCATAGAGCTGTTGAGGTGTGGGCGTAGAGCCGCTGAGCAGCACTTGAGCATCCTCAATATTTCGATAAGCTTCCTTTTGTTGGTGAGAAATAGGAGATTAGAGGCTCGCGGTGGAGGCCTTTAGTGCACAAGTGGTTTGTGATGTTGTCGGAGCAGGCTCGGGAGTTAGTACGCGCTGCTGGTCTTGAGCCGTTTGTTTTGGGCCTCAATCTTCTGAAGATGGATTGGTTGTTGATGACCTTGCTGGTTGGTGGGATACTCCCAACATGTTCCACTTTCCTTCTGTTGGCGAGATGACGATCACGCAAGGTGATTTTTCTTTGCTTACTGGCCTATGAGTAGGTGGAGCTCCTCTTTGGGTTAACCCTAGGCTTTGGGAGCAAGTAGGGGGTTTGGAGTGGTTTTTGGGCAAGGTGCCCCCTCTTCACTCGCGTGGTCATGTTGACGTCTCTTGGCTGATCAAGATTTTTAAGAAGGTTGATATCTTGACTCAGGTGAGTGTTGAGTAGTTGACACGGGCCTTTCTTCTCTACCTCGTTGTTTGTCAACAAGGATAATTCAGTGCATAGGCAGTCTCTAGCCCCTTTGCAGTATTTGGAGGCTGTTTGGGAGCTTGATTGGGGAGCATCTGCCTTGGCCACCTTGTATGGCCTCCTTAGGGCTTGTTCACGGGACAGGACTCTTGGCAGTCACTACCGGGTACTTGAGGTATATCCTTCTTCTTTTCTCGTTCTGATTTTTCCCTTGCTACGAGCGATGGCTGGGGAGACAACGGAAGCCACGATCGCCAATTTTGAGCCTTGGCGACAAGTTTTGGACCGATCGACGGTTGACCAGGTACCCCTTGCATTCCTTGTCTTTAGATCTCCATTCCTCTGTGCTGTGGCTAATTTAGACTTTGTTTGTAGGCGAGGTTCGACCCTCGGAGTGGTGTATCAGAGGACACCCCTCTTGCACGTTCCAGGGTTCCAGATTGTACTCGTAGCCTGTTCGAGGGTCCCTTTTGTTAAGCCTGGTACTTATGTGATCGGGTGGCCAGCCAGTGGCGCCCGCGTGCTGAGGATCTTCAGTTTGTTCCTCCTCCTCCTCCGACGTTGATGAGGTCTACTTCTTCGATGTCTAAAGTAGACTTGGAGAATGCTCAGATCTAGGTGGGTTTGCTTCTTTAGGCAGGTGGCTGTATGGGGTACTGCCATTTTTCCTTGGTTCTGCCTGCTGTTCCTTCAGTTGCTCTTGTTTGGCCACGGGCCCTTTCCTTTGTCTCCTTCCATTTTGATGACGGAGAAGAGGCACTTGGTGCTTGCCCCTTGTTTTGCATTCTTTTCCTTGTAGCTTGAGGTTGAATGAGCACCAGCTGTCAGTGGGGAGGATAACCAGCAATCCCCTTCTTTGTCTCAGAGATTGTCTCGAAGACGGCGTCACGACCAGCTTTAGGATTTTCTTTTTCCTTCCTGTTCATGGTTAGCAAAGAGAGAAGCAGAAACTGTATTTGTATGGTGAAAGCAACCACAGTGATGATTTTGTAGGCAAGCTTTTGTTCATGAAATGAGAAATGCTTTTTATGCCCCTAGATGTCTTGAGTTTGCATGCGATAGTCAGAACATGGCTGTTTGAACAAGTATTTGCTGATAGACAGTAATTTGTGTGAAAATGAAATATTGGCCGAAGAATTGATTATTCGGCTGAAAAATCGATATTGTGGCCGATGTATAGATTCTTCGGCCGTTACTTTGATTTTCCAAAGGTAGATTTTGTTTTGGCCAAGTGGCATCCTCTTTTCTCTTCCTTCTTATGCTTGGTTTTGATTTTCTTGCCTTTTGCTTTTGCCATGTTCCATAGTCCGATTGCCAAACTCGAGAGTTTTCAAGGTATCTTGCTCATTGTGTCAATTACCTTTAGGTTAGAGGGGATGACCTATAGCTCTCGTGTCTATTGCTGTTGCCAATTCTTCGAGAAAAGCATACTCATCTTTTGCGAGCTCAATACGCAAGGTTAGCTATACCTATCATTGAGTACAAATCTGTTGACGTTTTTCCTTCTCTCCAAATGTTTGGGCCGCATCTCAATGTGAGATTGCCTACGTATCCCTAATCAGGGAATCAGGTCTTTTACGTAGTTCCAAAATCATTACCTTTGAGGTTGGGTTTTTCACTCTTGGTTTTTCTTCTCACATGCTCTTGATTTTGCCTAGGTTACCTAATGGAGGTTGAGTCCCTAGCGAGCTTTTCTTTGAATGCCTTAACTTTTGCCTAGGCTGCGTTTTTGCATTTTCTTGCCCTAGCAGGCTTTGCTCTTACTTTTGCTTGGGTTTTCAGGTTACCCAACGAGCACTTCTCTCAAGAGGGTTTCTGCGTTTTGGAGAGGAATTTGATGGAGATATTTTTCTAAATCTCTCTTGTGTTTGTACCTTCATAATGGGCGAGTTAACCCTAAGTGTTCTCGCGGAGATAGTGTCTTCTTTCTAAGTTTTGACAAAAACCTAGTTTCTTAAGCAACTAAAGTTCATCCTTTCCTTCCTTTTTGTCAGCAACACAGGGAACTTGATTCCTTGAAATTTCCCTTGTTTGGCAAAGAGACTATAGTGTTTGGCAATTGCAATTTAGGAAGTAAATCATTTGAATAAGCTTAGTCTAGAGGATGAAACAGGAATTCACTTAGCAGAAATTAAATGCCCAAGCAGGGGCTCAAAACAGGTTTTAGCTTGATAAAAGCAATGTTTAATGTTCTTTGCCATGTTGTGACTTCTTAGCTATTGTAGCATTTCGAGGTCGTTTTCAAAACCCTTGCCTTTCGCAACTTTATACTCTTTTCCACCCTCTTCTTTGCCAAACAGGGCCTTTGAACTGGATCCATCTTCACTGGTGGCTACTTCTTTGAGCCATGAGCAGTCCCAAAATGGAAGTGTTGGTCTAGGTTTTCATCACCCTTTCTTCCTCCTTATTGATTGTGTAGTCGTCAGCTATTTCCACTTGATTGAATAGTGATGCTAAGGAGATTCCATCGAGTGGATCATCGTATTCTCCTTCCATTCCGTCAAAGTCACTTTCCCCTTTGCTTGTTCTTCTTCATTACTTTTGTCAGACATGTCGGGATCGATCACTTCTGATTGATTGGACTCATTGTTTTCTTCCTCCTCCATCATGAAACATTCGTCCTCCGCTGGGAAGGTAAAGGTTGGCTTGGTTTGGTTGTTTTGGACAATGTATTGGCCAGGATTGTATGTGGGGTTGTTTATGAAATCGATGTTTCGGGGTGGTGGCTCAGCTTTGTGAGTAGGAAGTGGATTGGCTTGCACATTAGGTTTTGGAAGTTTTGTAGTTCGGCTATCAATGAGATCTTGAATGTCATGGCGGATACGCATGCAGTTATCTGTCTCATGCCTAGGGTGTTGGTGGTAAGCGCACTGTTTGTTAGGATCATGGTTTGGGCCATAGGGTGGCTGAGGAAGTGGTTTGTTTTAAAGGTTTGAGATGCCCCTAATGGCTCAGAATGGCTAAGGCTTGAGATGAGGTCATGTAAAGATGGTCAAAGTTGCAACGGGGGCGATTTGAGCTTTGGGATGAGCTAATTTGAAAAGGGTCTTGTGGTAAGATTGAGTTAAAGGTGTTGACGAAGGCAGGAGATGTACGGGTTGTGAAGGTTTTCTTGGGTGGAGGAGTTTCTTCTTTCCCAATGAGGCCTAGCTTGATCCTCTCTTCAATCTGCAGCCCAGTAGCCTACAGGCACTTGAAATCAGTGATAGTCTGAGTGTAAATGTGTGTGAGGTACTTGGGCTGCAAATTCTTGACAACTATTCTCACTTGATCTTCCTCAGAGGGGCGGTTCTTCATCTTGGCGGCTTTTTCTCTCTATCTAGCCACAAAGGTTGCAAAGTCCTTGTTTGATTCCTGCTTAGTCGTTTCCAAATCTCGAGTTGTTAACTCAATTTGGACGTTGTATGCATATTGCTTGAAAAAGGAATTGGCAATTTCTGGCCAAGTATGATAGTGCACAAACTCCAAAGTGAGAAACCAATCGAGAGCGCTTTCGGTAAGAGTCCTTTGAAATAACTAAATAATGAGCTCATCATCCAAGCCCATTGGCTTCAGAGTGTTGATGACATGGCGGACATGGCTAGTGGGATTGCCAGTTCTATTGAACTTCTCAGGTAGTTGAGAATCTGGAAAAGGCAGAGTCCTTCAAAATCTAGAATTTGGTCCCCTTGTGAACGGGCCAGAGTACGTTTGATCTCATTGACTTGTTTGGCCAATTCAGGGTTTTCGGCCAATACCACTTCTTGAGGATTCTCATCTTCCACCGATTTCTCTTCGTTCTCAGCATCTCTTGCTACTTTCTCTGCTAGTAAGATAGCGACTTTGAGCTTGATGATTAGCAATGATGGCGTCCTTATCGCCATGAGAGTGGGAGGATTACTTGATGAAGCTTAGGATTTGGTAGATGATTGAGTTTGTTGAGGAGATGACCGCGGAGTCCATGGAAGTGATTGGGACCGTAGCGGTGTAGGTGTTCTGGCCGGTGAGAGTGACAGACGGGACGGTTGCCACGACCTCTGTTGGGCGTGACTTCGAGTGTTGTAAGAGTATAAAATGGGCTGTGGTTGCTTCTTTGTTTTACTTATTGTGTCTGCTTTGAAAAGTAGAGTACCTGTAAGTCAATACTTGGCTTGTGTAGGGTTAGGATTTAGGTGAAAATCCCAACCCTTCTGCACAGAAAAAGTTATTTACAACAACAGATGATACAAGGTGTGAGGAAGGACTTGGAAGTGAAAATGCAAGTAGGTTCCTAGCCTATTGTAGGTTTCTGTCTTAGTTTGATAAGTTCTATGGCTTTCTAAAGCATGCAAGGTTTAGGTAGTTTCGGGGTGCTCCGTTGTCAAAGGGCACCAGTCCTCTCGCCACCCCATCATAGGCGGCGATTGGGTGATTTCCTTTTGATATACCACTAGGTACGAGTGACTATGGAGTTTCCTTGGAACCCCCAACATAGCCCGTGTCATGCCGGGATATCGTGAACTCAACGGGTTGCCCGCTCGATGCATATGATAAATGAATTAGACAAGGCATGTATTAGTCTTATGTTGAACCTTTTGGTTATGGCTCTCACATCCCCAGAGTCGCCAAAAGCTGTAGACACCTCCCAAACGGGCATCGCCATACAGATTGATCACGTTGTGTTTAATCGATTGGTTGCTCACTTCATAAACCAAAATCATGGACATTCTCATGGCTAGGAACATCGCCACACGATAACGGTTATCATCAAATAGAGTCGCCACCCAGTTTATTAAAACTGGGAAAATAGATAGAGATTCTGGATACGGGAGCCAAAAGTACAATAAGGGGAAGGTGTTAGGCACCCCTCTTTGCCCAGTCGTGAGACTGGCCCATAATCGTTCAACATAAGACGTATAGATGCTTTGTCTAATTCTAACACATAGTCTGTTTAGTTATTCCTTTAAACAAGAAGCAAAGTGAGCCAGTGCGATAATTGAAGCATGCATTAGAAAGCAGAAAAGCAAACAAAATGTCCCAGGAGATCGATTACTCGGCCGGTGAATGGATGTCACGGCCGAGTAATCACACTGGTTTAATGTACCAGCCGAGGGATCGAAGCCCCGGTCGGTGTTCTTCCTCACACCAGACAGAAAGATTAATGGATAATCAAAAATGCTACGATTAATCAGAAAAGCAATAAATTAAGACAAACCAGAGGCCGTTGGGCCTCACCACCTTGATCCCTCAGTTGCTTGATTGCTTTGGATTGAGTGTGATCGATTGATTGCTTGATCGAGAACCCTAGAGTTAGGGTTTGAACTTCGGGGTTTGATTGCCGGATTGACGGCTGCCTTCGGAAGGTTAGGGCTTTTGGAGTATGGGATTGAGGGAGTATTTGTGCAGAGTTTCGAGGTTTGATTGAGTGTGTAGGTATCTCAATTTCTGTGTGTTAATTCGGAACCCAAAGGCCCCTTTATATAGGCATAGGGATGACTCACTCCGGCCAATCAAATCACGAGATGGCAATTGCAATTGCAATGCATCTCTAACTCTACGTTGTGATCTCCGAACGTAGCCCGAACGCATCGGAAAGGTAGTGTAGTTGGATCAAACCAAACGTCTGACAGAACGTTCCAGAGTCTGGAAAAAGGTCGATCTGGCGGCCGAGCAAAGGATGTCGCGGTCGTGGAATGGATGTCTCGGCCGAAGGATAGATCTCGCGGCCGAGGGATTGATCTCTCAGGGAGATTTTGCTGGCAACAGGTTGCTCGGGTGAGGGATTGATGTTGTGGCTGTGGGATCGATGTCACGGCCGTCAGATGGATTCTCCTAGGCTTCTGTATTTCTGTCTGAAAGGCTGTATGGCTTTGAATTGGGTCCTCTAAGTGGTCAAAGTTCTCACCGAAAGTCCTAAGGTCCTCAAGGAAGCAATCAGCAATCACTGTATCCATTTCATCATCGGGATTGTCCCAAGGTGGACTTGAAATAATCGTTAGGCCAAATTGGGGTGTCTACAGCTATGGGTGCAAGTGGAAGGTTCTTGCTCTCCTCCTCCTAGCGAAGGAGGCAAAGGGAATCTTGGTAACCCAAGACTCTCATCCTTGAGCTTTTAATTTGTTGTACGTGTTCTTTTTCTTAGTGTCATAGAAATTGTTGTGGTTGGCTGCTGTGGAGGTTGTTTTTTGTTGGACATATAAGTTGTGAATCAGATGGCAACAGTTAAGGGTGGAGACGTGAGTAGAAAGAAACCCTTGGCTAGGAGGTATACTTTATTGTGCTTGTAATGGAGGGTGCAAGTGAGATGATTGGAGCCTTCTCCCCTTCGAAAGAACAATAAACATGTTTTATAAATTGCTGAATTATTATTTTTATCAATTTTATGTGGGTGCAATTGGAAGGTTCTGGCTCTCCACCTTCTCGCCTAGGGGGCAATTGGAAATCTTGGTAATCCAAGGTTCTCTTCCTTAAGCATTTAATTTGTTGTACGTGTTTTTTTTCTTACTGTCATTGATTATTGTTGTCATTGGTTGTTTTGGTGGTTGTCGTAGGTCGGACACGTGAGTTGTGAATCATATGGCGATAGTTAAGTGTGGAGACGTGAGTAGAAATAAATCATTGGCGTAGGAGGTATACTTTCTTGTGTTTGTCATGGAGGTTGCAAGTGAGATGATCGGAGCCTTCCCCCCTTCGAAAGAAAAATATATATGTTTTATAAATCGCCAAATTATTATTATTTTTTCAATTTGCTATAGGTGTAAGTGGAAGGTTCTGGCTCTCCTCCTCCTAGCGAAGGAGGCAAGTGGGAATCTTGGTATCCCAAGATTCTCATCCTTGAGCATTTAATTTTGGGCCCCTAAAATTCGGGTGCGCCCTTTTTGGAAAGCACGGCGAAACGCTACAATTCAGAGTCACCACTCGGGTTTTAGTGGTGAACCACCCAAGGAACCGAACTTGAAATGCTTGCTATGTTTTGATTGAAAAAGATTTGTAGACTGGTCCGTCGTGAGCTTTGGATATCTGAGGTTCGGGAGCCAGGTTACGAGGGGGGAAGGGTTTGAAGGCACCCCTCTCGCCTAATCCGGAGATCGGTCTTTACTCAGGCATTTGTAAAACATTTGCGCTTTTCTTTCATTAATCATTTTTTAAGCCAGTTGGGGCGGGGGAACAGTTTAAGGGGATTAAAACTGTAACATGTTGGCAGGATGTGATAGATGGCATGCTCGCTTATCGAAACATTTAGTATAGGATGAAAACAGACTCTTGTGGGAGTTTTAAATAGAGTGGAAGACATTGCCCGGAGTAGTGTGCGCAGGAAGAAACCAGTATGCTCTGATCAAGTCACTGCAAGTTGATCCTACTTGCATACGCCACTACCAGGCTCGGGTACGCCAGTTAGTCTAAACCCACAGCTCTTATCTTCACCCTCTGGGCTCTGTAAGTGACCAGTGCACACCCAAGACAAACCAAGCAGTTGATATAGCAGATAATAGGCAATTATGAACAATTTTAAAGGGCTTTAGGTGCCATGCAAGGGCCACCCACTAGACTGGAATAAACTGGCGCACGCAGGTAGACCAGTTATGACCCCCTTTTCCAGTGCTTGGCTTTGCATTTTTTGGATTTTAGAACATGACCAGAAGGACCCCAGAGGCATTCCAAAGCAGCATAAATGAATATTGAACAATAAAACTAGCAGATCTAACTATGGAAAACAGTAAACTTGTTATATCATGCTCAAAGGTGGTGAAAATAGAAGGAAATACAGAAAATAGTTAGACACTGATCCCCACGCCAGTACTG
The DNA here is from genome assembly GCA_018127125.1 of Rhododendron griersonianum. Taxonomy (NCBI): domain Eukaryota; kingdom Viridiplantae; phylum Streptophyta; class Magnoliopsida; order Ericales; family Ericaceae; genus Rhododendron; species Rhododendron griersonianum. The sequence goes on along the minus strand of CM030792.1, from coordinate 26,866,828 downwards.
CATATACCACCATAACTGGCGTACGCGTACTTACTACTGGCGTGCGCCAGTTCTAACCACACACGACTTTGAAACCTTGCTAGCTTTAGGGTCAGAATTGGTATTGATTACCAGCCTTGACCTTGCCAGCCCCCCTCAGGGATCAGAACAGAGAGTTTTCAAAGGTGGTATACCTTTGGTCTTTGAGTTTGTAGGAGTGTTTGAGCTTTGAACTTGTGGTTTGATGGATGTATGAAGAATGTATGTGGGTGGATGTGAGTAGTTAGAGTGTATGAAGCTTGTTTGTCACTTTCTTTGGCAAAGAAAATGATGAACAAGAGGTGGAGGGCTAGAACTTGTAACTTGTGCTTTGAAGTTTTGTAGCAAGGGTGTAACGCCCCTCATTTTCGGGTACGTTAAATAAACATTTTATTGATAAAATCAAATGGAGTATGGCTCATTATTACATCAACAACCTCACAAGGAGTACATTTATTCAATAAGGGAGGGAACTAAGGTTCCTAACTACAGCTCCGCCTGCTCTTCCATCCTAGCTAGCTCTTCGGCTCCAAAAGCCTCCAAAGTGTACATCTCACCCTGTTCATCTATAAGGTCTGACACAATATACCGACGTCGTCACCAATATAATATGTCAGGGTCACCAAAAGCAACACCGTGAGCTTACAAAGCTCAATAGAATAAACCATACACACTAACCCTTAACTTACAACAAAGAAGCATATAAACAATTACGCATGCTCATTCAACAACATAGTTTAGCAATTACACATCCACATTCGCTATCTTTCTATCGTAAGTGTCCGTGTCATCTGAGTTTCTCCTACGCAGCGTTTCGTAGACCGTGTCACCATTTTACCTTTTATTCACCAAATCAACATTTCGAAAATCGTTTCCTTTACACACGCACACCACACAATGGGCAAATCCGGCCACATTGAGGTTTTTAAAGCACACACAGCCTCACATTGGTTCCGCCACCACGGATTTCCATTGGAACACACCCATCCTCGGTTCCGCCGCGCCGGGTTCCCGAGTATCCTCACAATGGTTCTGCCGCGCCAGGTTCCCATTGGCACACATCTTGCATTGGCTCCTCTCCACGGATAACCAAGCCATACCTCACCATGGTTCCGCTGCTTCGGGTTCCCATGGGAACGCACACAACCTCACAATGGTTCCGCCACAACAGATTCCCATTGGAACACACACAGCCTCACAATGGTTCCGCCACCACGGATTTCCATTGGAACACACACAGCCTCACAATGGTTCCACCACCACAGATTCCCATTGGAACACACACACACAACTCCCATTGGGCAAACGGCCACAATGTAGTTTCAAAAATATTTTATCCAATGTCATAAATCTTTCTTTTACACCCACACACCACACAACTCGCATAATGACTTTCCAATCGGTCATTATGTAGTTTCAAAAATATTTTACCAAGGCGAAGCCTTTAAACACACCCTAGGTGTCATGTTTCTAACTTTCTCGGTTTCCGTGTCTTGTTCTCATGCATAGACTCCGCGGTAAGACTTTCATGTGATCATAGTAATCTTGAAACTAAACTAGCGAGATCATCCAATTCTATATCATTTATCATGCTCAATCATTCGTAAAGCATAACGTCACATGTACGGACGCCTTTGGAGTGATAATCACTTATGCTTTACTTTAAACAATCACAAGTAATGCAAGTAAGCACATAGCAAGTCTAATATCATTTAAAAGATTAAAATACAATTACTTAAAGTTAGACTATGGTCATTATCCTTCAAAATTCATTCTTTCATTCATAAGTTCAAAAGAGCATATGTTTATTAAATTGCATTGCATATATCAGAATAGTGTAGGCGGAAATTGTACGTTTTCAAAGGAGAAGTAGATATAGGAAATCTATGTGATCATACTATCATCTATACTTAGGGTAATGGGTTGAGATTAATCTACATGAAGGCATGAATATCTATACTTATGATTTCAGTGTATAGAATAGTCTACAATCATTGCAAAATAAGCATACAATACGCTATACTGAGAGTTTTAGGAGGTGTAGGAAAATCCTACCTTGATCCGAAACTAGTCGGGGCCGAATAAGCTAGTTGGAAAATTCTACGGGCGGTGAAACTCCAAATTCGGACCCAACTTTGGATGGCAGCAACTCGGTCAATATTTGGCCGAATGTAGACACCCCAATTTGGCCTAACGATTATTTCAAGTCCCACCTTGGGACCATCCCGATGATGAAATGGATACAATGATTGCTGATTGCTTTCTTGAGAACCTTAGGACTTTCGGTAAGAACTTTGAGCCACTTAGAGGACCCAATCAAAGCCATACAGCCTTTCAGACATAAAATAGAGAAGCCTAGGAGAATCCATCTGTCGGCCGTAACCTCGATCTCACGGCCTTAACATCATTTCCTCACCCGAGCAACCTGTTGCTAGCAAAATCTCCCCGAGAGATCAATCCCTCGGCTGCAATATCTATCCTTCGGCCGAGACATCCATTCCTCGACCGTGTAATCGATTACTCGGCCACCAGATCGTCCTTTTTCCAGACTCTGGAACATTCTGTCGATTGTTTGATCCAACTACACTACCTCTCCGATGCGTTCGGGCCACGTTCAGAGATTACGACGTAGAGTTTGAATTGCATTGCAATTGCAATTGCAATCGTGCCATTTGATTGGCCGGAGTGAGTCACCAATTGCCTATATAAAGGGCCTTTGGACTCCGAAAATAGGACCCACGAAATTAATAAGAGAATACACCCTCTCAAGCTCCGATACTCTGTCAAAACGCTCTCTCAAACCCACTCTTTAAAAGCCTGTAGACACCCCAATCTGGGCTTCCAGATTAGTTTACTTACGGTATTTGATTCCCCGATGATGAAACGGATCAAGAACACCCCGGGGATGTCGAGTGTTTGAGCTTTGAGTGTTTGAAAAACCCTTGAACCTAACCTAGCCTAAGCCACTTCCAAAAGCCAAAAACCCTACTGATGCGCGCCAGGGCGCAATCATCGCGCGCCAGGACGCAACTATCGCGCGCCCGGGAGCATCGTCGCGCGCCAGGGCGCACCGTCGCGCGACAGACTAGAACCCTCGCGCGATGGTCAGTTCCCCACCTACTTTTTCAGAGGCAGAAATTTGGCCACCGATGCAACTTCAGCCAGGCCTCGTGGCTGGCTTTGTCCCTTTCCTGGCACCAGCCAGATCCACCCTCCATGCCTATAAATAGCCCCCTTTGTTCTCTTTCAAAGGGTTCCAAAAAATCAAGTACAAAAGGTTCCACAAACCCAAATACACTTGATACTTCATCACTCTAGCCATCTACATACACTTATTTTGCAAGCTCTATCACCTTGTTCCACCTCAAGCATCAAAGCTCAAACACCGTTCAAACTCAAAAAAAAAGCCAAAGGTATAACACCTTTGTTCTGCTCACTGTTCTGATCCCTGAGGGGGGCTGGCAGGGTCAAGGCTGGTAATCAATACCAGTCCTGGCCCTAAAGCTAGCAAGGTTTCAAAAGCCGTGGCCTAGCAAACCCTCGCGCGATGGACCCGAACACTCGCGCGACACTTCTGTCTGCATGAGATTGGTCCACGTGGGGAAGGGATGCTAGCATTTTCTTGTCTTATTCATGCTCATGGCTGTTATATAGTTTTATTTTGATATAGATCACTGTTGATGCATGTAAAAATCAGTTTATTGCTTTTCTTAGAGCTTAAATTGCTAGCTTGCATTTCAATATTTAGTTCTGTTGGAGTACCCCTGGGATCATTTTGGACTTGTCTCAGAACCCAGGACGTGCAAAACCAGACACTGGAAGTTCGGCCCATACACTCGCGCGCTGCTCCCAAACACTCGCGCGATGGTCAAAAGGAGAGTTGACCAGTGCGCCCAGGCGCAGCTATCGCGCGCCAGGGCGTAACCATCGCGCGCCAGGGCGCACCATCGCGCGACTGTTTGGAACCCTCGCGCGGCGGTTCCATTCTGTTCCCGATCAGTGGCTGGCCTTGCATGTTTAACTTGGTTTTAGGCTATTATTTTGTCCCCACACTGTTTATGGGGTGTTTTTATTTATTTATTAGGCTTTTCAGCCTTTAAACTGTATATTATGACTGCATAAACTGCTTGGTTTGTCCTGGGTGTGCACTGGTCCTTCCAGAGCCCAGAGAGTAAAACTGCTTGGTTTGTCCTGGGTGTGCACTGGTCCTTCCAGAGCCCAGAAGGTTTGAGAATAAGAGCTGTGGGCTCAGGCTTACTGGCGCGCGCAGGTCTTGTAGTAGCGGGCGCAGGTTTGGTCAGCATGCATTGACTTGATTAGTGCATACTGGTTTCTTCTTGCGCACGACACTCCAAGACAGGAACTTTCCAGTCTGTTTAAACTCCCACAGCAGTCTGTTCTCATCCTATACTAACTGCTCATCCATGCCATCTATCACATCCTGCAAACATGTTACAGTTTTAATCCCCGATTAACTGTTCCCCCGCCCTAATTGGCTAAAATCGATTAATAAAAGAAGAATCGCAACGTTTTCAAAATGCTCAAGTAGAGACCGATCTCCGGATTGGGCGAGAGGGGTGCCATAAAACCCTTCCCCTCTCGTAACCTGGCTCCCGAACCCAGATATGGTTATGACGGACTGGTTCCTTAACTTTTTCAAATCAAACAGCGCGGCAGGTGCTTCGAAATACGGTTCCTTGAGTGTCGGACCTTCAAAACTCAAGTGGCGACTCTGTATTTTTGAGTGCTTGCCACCTGCGCTCGCGCTCCCTCGATTTCCAAAAAAGGAAACCGGGATTTCCAGGGCATGCGGCCCACAGTGGCGACTCTGCTGGGGATGATCGAACCGATATTAATCCATACTTAGAGTTTAATACACTTGTGAACAATCCCTTAAAAGTCTGTCAAAACGGTTAGCCTCGTGTCCGGCCATTCTAATGGTGATTTAACAGGACCTCGTGTCCGGCCATTCTAATCTGGGGCTTTTTCGATTGTTCGCTTGCGTAGTTTCCTCTAAAGATGGACTAAATAAAGTGAGCCAAATTTGAAAAGGCATTTTGCGATTTTGCGGTTCTTCTTCTCTTAATCAAATCTAGCATCTCATTTGCATCGATGTGGGATAAGCCTCGTTGGATCGTTTTGGCAATCCGGCACGGTTTACCGGAGCCCGGGGACCCCGAATGACCGACAACCTTCGACGATGATGGGTCATGCTACCTGTAGAGTACTCTGCGAAAAACGCGGGTAACGGAAGGTATATCTGTGGCCCTAGTCCGAGGAACCCGTTACAAACCAAAACCGGTCTTTTGCATATACAGAGCATTAGAACTCTCCAATCTAAGACAGGTACCCGCAGGTTAAGATCTACTTGCATCTAGCCCCGTAACTGCCTACGTGTTACTGCTTTCCCTATCGCATGCACTGTACATACACTGTTTTGCATAGGAACATGCTTAAGGCTGTTTTGTCTTTCGAGTTTGTCTTGTGCTGTCTAAGACGTTGTTGGACCCGATGAGGAGTCGTTCATTCTGTTGAATGTTCGTTATCAATCGCAAAGTCCTTAGTTCAATGAGACTTTGAGAAATCAAAATTTACTACATCCTTGGCTCATGCCCGGTTGAGGATTCAACCGAACATAAGGAACCACAAAGTATTGATGTCGTGATATTGATGTCATTTTGGTTATCGTGCTTCGCACGTACACCGCCCCGGCTAAAGCGCATTGTCGCTCACGCCACCCCGGTAAAGGTGTCACGCCATCAATACCAAGTTGTTCCAAATTCAAAGTTGAATCTTCAAAAGGGACTAGCCAAAGATTTAGTCTATTTTGACATCTTTTAGGATCTGTCGATCTACTCAGGGACACATCGCCGAAAAGAATTCTGAGGATTCCGGCAACGTCTGAAATATTGTGAGGCAAACTCGTCTCTGGTTCTGTACATGCATGCATACATTCTGTTCTGCGTAGGAGCATGTTTAGGGCGGCTTCTAGGTTCTCTCGCTTTCAAGTCTGTCTTATGCTTATTAGGATGCTGCTATGACCCGATGAAGAGTCGTGCATCTCGATGGTGCACGTTGTTAGTTTTTCAAAAGTCCTTAGATCAGCGAGACTTTGAGAAATCAAACCTTACTAAATCCTTGGCTCATGCCTGATTGCGGATTCAACCGAACATAAGGAACCACAAAGTATTGATGTCGTGATATTGATGTCATTTTGGTTATCGTGCTTCGCACGTACACCGCCCCGGCTAAAGCGCATTGTCGCTCACGCCACCCAGGTAAAGGTATCACGCCATCAATACCGAGTTGTTTCTAATTCAAAGTCGAATCTTCAAAAGGGACTAGCCAAAGATTTAGTCTGTTTTGACATCTCTTAGGATCAGTTTGATCTTTCCAAAGGATATACCCTCGAAAAAAATATATCCGAGGATTCTGGCAGCATCCGAGCATCATGAGACAGCCTTGTCTCTAGTTCTAGAGTCTAGGAGGACACTGACAACGATGATCTTTGCATTTTCGTTCTTTCAATTCTTTCAATAAACTGCTGAAAGGGCATCACTGAGCTTTCATTACTTTACTGTCAAAGCTTCGGGCCATTGCACCAAGCAAAAGAGTACCGAAAAGAAGAGCCAAACCTGCTTAGAAGAGTCTGCCAGGGCTATTACACCTTTGCTTCCAAGGTCATATCACCTACCTCGCTCATCAATTCGGAATGGCAGTACAAATGGAGCTGGCTGAGCTCAGGAAAGCTGTAGAAGAATTGGGTCACAAGATGGACAAACAGATGATTATGGTCCAGGGACTCGTTGGCCTTGTTTCCTCCACAGCCTCGCAACCAGATATGGGGCTAGTCAGAGAACCTTCTCAAGCCTACCGCTCTCCAACAGTTGGAATCACGCTGTGCTCAGGAGACATGTTCAAAGACCTGGCTGAGTTTCATGAGGCCAGGACTCATTCGAAGGAGGATGCTGATTCCTTGTTCAAAGCCTTTGCCAAAGGGGAGGACATGCTTAGTGATGAATTCAGTCCTGAAGGCAAAAGAATGCATCCTGTTGATGAGGCAAATTGCAAAGCAGACAAGGGTTCCGCTTCGGATTCTCAGTCCACTCGCCGGAACCCACCGAGAACTTTCTCATGCTTCTCTGCGCCTCTGGCCTCAATTTATGAGAAGCTCCTCGATGCTGGTTCCATCAAGCCCCTCAATCCAACTCCTCTACCCAAAAATCCATCACCCAATTTCAAGCATAACCTCTATTGCACCTACCATCAAATGCCTGGCCATTCTACCAATGCCTGTTTTCGGCTTCGACATGCCGTTCAAGATCTTGTCGATTGTAGTGTCATCACAACTCCACCTCCATCAACAGCCGATATTAACCAAATTCGAAGCGCTCAAAGCCTCCGATCTCGAACCCAACCCCGGAGTTTCTCTGTCTTAGAGGTATCTCTATCTGCAGTAATGGAGGAACTCGTCAAGTCTGGGCATCTCAAACTTTTGACCCCAACTTCTCCACCCAAAGTCTTTCCAGCCAACTACAATACCAACCATTTCTGTGCCTTCCACCAAATGCCTGGCCATCTCGCTGATGACTGCCTGCGTCTCCGACACGAGATACAAGATCTAATTGACGATGGCACGATTCAAGTTCCACCAAAGCCCGATGTCATTTCCGACTCCTTGCCTCAGCACGAGTCTGACCCTCTGGTTGGTCAAATATCAATCGACTCTACTCAGATCAACCCGAGCTCCACCATATTCAACCCTAGCCACTATGTCATCCCAGCGAATCAACCCAAACCCATCGTATCCATCCCGTCCGAATCGGAGGTTAACATGATGGCTGTAGGTGGGGCAACCGAGGTTTTCACTGCCAACGTCTGGTTTGACAGTGATGAGGGGCTTGCAAAGGAAAGGACCGTTTGGCTGAGGTCCATCATTCAAAGGAGCATCAAGTAGGTTTGGCTGAAGAAGCTGAGGAAGCCGAAGTGCTGTTGCTTGGGCCTAACACCTGCTGGATCCTACCTCTTTTTGTGGAAGCTATGGGTAGCTTTTTAACAATTGCATTTTCAAAACCACGTCTAGTTTGCATTGGCGTCTTGTCTGAGTCTGACACAGAGTCTTTTGCGTTCGTCTAAGTCTAGCTCTGAGTCGGAGGTTGTGCCTCTTGGCCCTCCACGTCGTAGCTTTTGTTTCAAGTTTCGAGTCTGCTGTACTTGGCAAACCCCGAGGGTTTTTATGATATGCATCATCTTGCTTCTACATGCTTCGCTGGCTTTTATATAAACCCTAATGACGAAGGGATAGATTTCGATGGGATCATTCCCAAGGAAATGTGTTCCCTCGCCGAAAGGGAAGACGAAAGGCATGCTCAGCCTATTAAAAGAAGAAGTAATTTCAAATAAACTTGAAAGACAAGTATAACCTCCCGAAAGGTTCAAAATTGGTCCAAGCACCGCCCCCAGAGGAGCATTGTGCCCGGTCAGACAGGCTCGAAGAATTCATAGACGTCTTAGCATGGTCTTACCAAGTCACGCCTCGCGTTTGATTTTGAGACAAAGAAGCATCAAATCCCCTGTTACCGGGTGCCAATCCAGAAGCACAGAAGGCTCCGGGCCTTGTACCATGTTCAAAGCAATGATAGTGGCGTTTTGCCAAGCACAAATGAGAAAATGTACACAACGGCCCGGAGCAAGGCATTTCTAATCGAAGCACTCTTGACCCTGCGTCATCAAAGCCATATTATCTGGGGCTGCAGCCAAAGGTCTTCGACCTCAACGGCAACAAATTCAATACCATGGTTGATCTGGATCAATTCAAAAGCAACTTTTCCCTGAGAGAAACTCGTTGGGCTGAAAACCCCAAGAGTGGGCAGTTCCAAGCAAAAGTTAGAGCAGCCTGCTAGACCAAAACCTATGAAGGTGGTTTAGGCAAAAATGAATAGGCAATATTCAAAAGCTCGCTAGACCGAAGACCCGCATGGGCGGTACTAGGCAAAAGTTAGAGCGCAAAAGGAGAGGTAAATACTCGAGAGTTAACCGTGACCTGAACTACGTTCTGACCTGATTCCCTAGCTTGGGATACGTAGGCAGTCTTTCTTTGGGACTCGGTCATACTCTGTCGAACCGTGACCTGAACTACGTTTTGACCTGATTCCCTAGCTTGGGATACGTAGGCAGTCTTTCTTTGAGACTCGGTCACAATCTATCAATTGGATCCATGGTTGACATTTTGGTGCACATCAAAGGTCGAAGAGGATCGAAGATCAGATCAAGCTGCATTGGAGGAACCAGAAGGGGGAAAACCTTCGTCTTTCAATTTTATTACCAAACTGCTTCTTCAATTTACAGGCTGAGCATAAGTCTTAAAAATAATTGAAGCATCAAAAACAGAACGAAATGCTGGCGAGGCCTTAACAGGCTCACAGTTTATTCTAAGTTCAGCGAAGTCTGGTGTAAGCAACCGCAGCGTGTTTGTTCGAAGTGATGCGCGTTGGTCTCAAACCTGCGCACTCTTCTTGCAGCAGACAGTAGCAGTTAGCTACTACCCTCGAATGTCGTTCCAGGGGCTTTTGCCAAGTCTTGTCAAACCATGCAAGTCATATGGACTTAATGTGACTGCACGGGGGTATCGGTTTCAGTCCGGGCCTATACATGTCATAATCTGCGTCTTATGTCCATTTTTGCGACATTTTTCCAGTTTTTCAATCAATTGTCATATCGGGATACTTTTCTCGATTTTGTTTGTACAGGTCTTTGTACCTTTTCCACTTTTCATAAGTGTCAGTTTCACCTGTTCAGGAATATTGTGAGTTTTGGCACATTAATGCCCAAAATTTCATTATATTCTATGTGTCTGAGGGTTCGCATTGTACCATGGGGCTCTGTCTCCCTTTTCGTTCGAGCTAGGCGAGTCTGTACATATGTGTGCATGTCTGTGTGTCGATTCAAAGCACTTGTCAATGCAAATTAGATATTAGTGGTTAGCTTTTGCATTCTCTTCAACACTTGTAAAAGAGAGTCAATAAACTGAAAAACGCAATTGTTACATTGCTACCCTAGTATCCATAATCCACAAGCAGCGGAATCTCTTGAAGCAGCAGGGGCACGTCAGCCCAAGGCCAAGCAAAGCATCTCTGGGGCACACCTGCCGAAGCATCAAAGAAAGGGCGCAGGCCCAATTCCATTACTCAAATGTCAATTGGGGCACGCCAGCCCGTTCAGCGTCTTTCTATCTGGGTGCGCGTCTCAGAGGCACAGACAGTACGGTAATGAGGCTCGGTGGTAGTCCTTAGGTGTCGTTGTCCTTCTAGGAGCCGCCCTAAGCTTGCATCTGCATTTTCAATATTTTATACATGTCATTGCATATTGTGTGTATATCAAATGTTGAACGCAGGAAAAATCCATCAAAACGGCAAAGCAAGCCTGCCCGGTATCGAAAGCAGCAAGTAAACGGCTCAGCAGTTGTCACCAATTTCTCCCCAGCTGCATTCCGCCTTGCTTCTATCCATGTTATCCACTGTTTGTGCTACTTGGATCAACACAACGACAGCCGGTTCTGTCCAATTTCCAATGGCTCGGTCACTTTTTATAGTGATACTTCGATCATCACAACGACAGCCGGTCCTGTCCAACCTCAATGGCTCGGTCACTTTTTATAGCGATCCGCCGTCTCCGTCAACGACAGCCGGTTCTGTCCAATTTCCAATGGCTCGGTCACTTTTTATAGTGATCCGCCGTCTCTATCAACGACAGCCGGTCCTGTCCAACCTCAATGGCTCGATCACTTTTTATAGCGATCCGCCGTCTCAATCAACGACAGCCGGTCCTGTCCAACTTCAAACGGCTCGATCACTTTTTATAGCGATCCGCCCTCCCAATTCAACGATGGTCAGCCATATCATCCATGACGGTCAGCCATATCGGTCATTCAACGGTTTGATCATTTATACTGCTGATCCTCCCATCCAGGCTTCAACGGTTTGATCATTTATACTGCTGATCCTCCCATCCAGGCTTCAACGGTTTGATCATTTATACTGCTGATCCTCCCATCCAGGCTTCAACGGTTTGATCATTTATACTGATGATCCTCCCATCCAGGCTTCAACGGTTTGATCATTTATACTGCTGATCCTCCCATCCAGGCTTCAACGGTTTGATCATTTATACTGCTGATCCTCCCATCCAGGCTTCAACGGTTTGATCATTTATACTGCTGATCCTCCCATCCAGGCTTCAACGGTTAGATCATTTATACTGATGATCCTCCTGTCAATTTTCCCCCAACGGCTTGATCACTCGGCACAATGATCTCCCCGTCCGCAATCACCGACAGCTGATCCTGTCAATTCCCCCAACGGCTTGATCACTCAGCACAATGATCTCCCCGTCCGCTTTCACCGACAGCTGATCCTGTCAATTTCCCCAACGGCTTGATCACTCAGCACAATGATCTCCCCGTCCGCTATCAACGACAGCTGATCCTGTCAATTCCCCCAACGGCTTGATCACTCAGCACAATGATCTCCCCGTCCGCTTTCAACGACAGCCTGTCCTGTCAAATCCACAAACAACGACCAGAACATCGTTCGATGGTCCGTTCATCCGCAACTGTTTGTTCCCCAGGAGAGTCCGCCTTGGCCCTTCCCGAACGACAATCACCCTCAATCTAGCCGAAAGTGCATCTTCCAGCAGGCTTATTGCTCTGTCTCGGATGGTCTTTGATAAGGAGATTGGCTCTGATTCCCAACAGATGGAATTCAACCTGCCTGACACGACCTACCCGTGTTTGTTGGAATACTTTGTGCCGAGGATAGCTTGATCCCCAGCAACGACGGCCGGTCCCGTCAACATCTGCAGCGACAGCCTGTCCTGTCCAAATTCAATCAACAAGCGACGGTCCGTCCGTCCATTCAACCAATCAGGTTCTGTAAGTATGCTTGTCTACTTTGCTAATATGTTCTGCTCTGGATTGCCTTGAGGGGTGTCTAGAAACCTTTGACGTTACTTGTACCAATTCAATGGTGCTCCAAGTGCCATCAAAGGGGGGCTACTGTAGACACCCCAATCTGGGCTTCCAGATTAGTTTACTTACGGTATTTGATTCCCCGATGATGAAACGGATCAAGAACACCCCGGGGATGTCGAGTGTTTGAGCTTTGAGTGTTTGAAAAACCCTTGAACCTAACCTAGCCTAAGCCACTTCCAAAAGCCAAAAACCCTACTGATGTGTGCCAGGGCACAATCATTGCGCGCCAGAGCGCAACTATCGCGCGCCCGGGAGCATCGTCGCGCGCCAGGGCGCACCGTCGCGCGACAGACTAGAACCCTCGCGCGATGGTCAGTTCCCCACCTACTTTTTCAGAGGCAGAAATTTGGCCACCGATGCAACTTCAGCCAGGCCTCGTGGCTGGCTTTGTCCCTTTCCTGGCACCAGCCAGATCCACCCTCCATGCCTATAAATAGCCCCCTTTGTTCTCTTTCAAAGGGTTCCAAAAAATCAAGTACAAAAGGTTCCACAAACCCAAATACACTTGATACTTCATCACTCTAGCCATCTACATACACTTATTTTGCAAGCTCTATCACCTTGTTCCACCTCAAGCATCAAAGCTCAAACACCGTTCAAACTCAAAAAAAAAGCCAAAGGTATAACACCTTTGTTCTGCTCACTGTTCTGATCCCTGAGGGGGGCTGGCAGGGTCAAGGCTGGTAATCAATACCAGTCCTGGCCCTAAAGCTAGCAAGGTTTCAAAAGCCGTGGCCTAGCAAACCCTCGCGCGATGGACCCGAACACTCGCGCGACACTTCTGTCTGCATGAGATTGGTCCACGTGGGGAAGGGATGCTAGCATTTTCTTGTCTTATTCATGCTCATGGCTGTTATATAGTTTTATTTTGATATAGATCACTGTTGATGCATGTAAAAATCAGTTTATTGCTTTTCTTAGAGCTTAAATTGCTAGCTTGCATTTCAATATTTAGTTCTGCTCTGTTGGAGTACCCCTGGGATCATTTTGGACTTGTCTCAGAACCCAGGACGTGCAAAACCAGACACTGGAAGTTCGGCCCATACACTCGCGCGCTGCTCCCAAACACTCGCGCGATGGTCAAAAGGAGAGTTGACCAGTGCGCCCAGGCGCAGCTATCGCGCGCCAGGGCGTAACCATCGCGCGCCAGGGCGCACCATCGCGCGACTGTTTGGAACCCTCGCGGCGGTTCCATTCTGTTCCCGATCAGTGGCTGGCCTTGCATGTTTAACTTGGTTTTAGGCTATTATTTTGTCCCCACACTGTTTATGGGGTGTTTTTATTTATTTATTAGGCTTTTCAGCCTTTAAACTGTATATTATGACTGCATAAACTGCTTGGTTTGTCCTGGGTGTGCACTGGTCCTTCCAGAGCCAGAGGGTTTGGTTTGTCCTGGGTGTGCACTGGTCCTTCCAGAGCCCAGAAGGTTTGAGAATAAGAGCTGTGGGCTCAGGCTTACTGGCGCGCGCAGGTCTTGTAGTAGCGGGCGCAGGTTTGGTCAGCATGCATTGACTTGATTAGTGCATACTGGTTTCTTCTTGCGCACGACACTCCAAGACAGGAGCTTTCCAGTCTGTTTAAACTCCCACAGCAGTCTGTTCTCATCCAATACTAACTGCTCATCCATGCCATCTATCACATCCTGCAAACATGTTACAGTTTTAATCCCCGATTAACTGTTCCCCCGCCCTAATTGGCTAAAATCGATTAATAAAAGAAGAATCGCAACGTTTTCAAAATGCTCAAGTAGAGACCGATCTCCGGATTGGGCGAGAGGGGTGCCATAAAACCCTTCCCCTCTCGTAACCTGGCTCCCGAACCCAGATATGGTTATGACGGACTGGTTCCTTAACTTTTTCAAATCAAACAGCGCGGCAGGTGCTTCGAAATACGGTTCCTTGAGTGTCGGACCTTCAAAACTCAAGTGGCGACTCTGTATTTTTGAGTGCTTGCCACCTGCGCTCGCGCTCCCTCGATCCGGGCCCTTGCATTTTTGGAAACCGGGATTTCCAGGGCATGCTGCCCACAAAGCCCTAACCTCCCGAAGGCAGCCGTTAATCCGACAATCAAATCCCGCAGTTCAAACCCTTACCCTAGGGTTTTCAATCAAGCAATTAGTCAATCACATCCAATCCGAAGCAATCAAGTAACTGAGGGATCAAGGTAGTGAGGCCCAACGGCCTCTGGTTTGGTTTACTTATCATTTTTATGTTTAATCGTAGCGTTTTGATTATCTGCTAAGTTTTCTGTCTGGTGTGAGGAAGAACATCGACTAGGGCTTTGATCCCTCGACCGGTATATCAAACCAGTGAGATTACTCGGCCGTGACATCCATTCACCGGCCGAGTAATCTATTTCCTGGGACAGCTATGTTTTATTTTGTTTTCTGCTTTCCTATGCATGCTTTCAATTACAGTTATGGCTCACCATTAACTGCTTAAAGGCTAAAAACAAACTACGTGTTAGAATTAAATAAAGCATCTATATGTCTTATGTTGAACAAATATGGGCCAGTCTCACGACTGGGCAGAGAGGGGTGCCTAACACCTTCCCCTTACTGTACTCTTGGCTCCCGTACCCAGAATCTCTATATATTTTCCTAGTTTTAATAAACTGGGTGGCGACTCTGTTTTTATGATAACCACTATCGTGTGGCGATGTTCCTAGCCATGGGAATGTACACGATCTTGGTTTATGAAGCAAGCAACCAATCAAGCAAACAAATGATCAATCTGTATGGCGATGCCCCGTCTGGGAGGTGTCTACAGTTTTTGGCGACTCTGCTGGGGACGTGAGAGCCATAACTAGAAAGTTCAACATAAGACTAATACATGCCTTGTTTAATTCACTTATCATATGCATCGAGCGAGCAACCCGTTGAGTTCACCTGATACCCCGGCATGACACGGGCTATGTTGGGGGTTCCAGCAAACTCCACACTCACTCGTACCTAGTGGTATATCAAAAAGGGAATCACCCAATCACCGCCTATGATGGGCTGGTGAGAGGATTGGTGCCCTTTGACAATGGAGCACCCTGAGACTACCTAAACCTTGCATGTATTAGAAAGCCATAGAACTTATCAAACTAAGACAGGAACCTACAGGCTAGGAACCTACTTGCATTTGACTGTAAAAGTTTTTCCTCACACCTTGTATCATCTGTTGTTGTAAATAACTTTTTCTGTGCAGAAGGGTTGGGATTTTCGGCCCAAATCCTAACCCTACACAAGCCAAGTACTGACTTACAGGTACTCTACTTTTCAAAGCAGACACGATAAGTAAAACAAAGAAGCAACCACAGCCAATTTTATACTCTTACAACACCCGAAGTCACGCCAAACAGAGGTCTTTGCAGCCGTCCCGTCTGTCCCCCTCACCGGCCAAAACACCTGCACTACTACGGTCCCAATCACTTTCAGGGACTTCGCGGTCATCTCCTCAACAAACTCAATCATCTACCAAATCCTAAGCTTCATCAAGTAATCCTCCCACTCTCATGGCAGATAACGACGCCATCATTGCTTATCACCAAGCTCAAAGTCGCTACCTTACTAGCAGAGAAAGCAGCAAGAGATGCTGAGGACGAAGAGAAATCGGTGGAAGACAAGAATCCTCAAGAAGTGGTATTGGTAGAAAACCCTGAATTGGCCAAACAAGTCAAGGAGATCAAACATGCTCTGGCCCGTTCACAAGGGGACTAAATTCTGGATTTTGAAGGACTCTGCCTTTTTCCAGATTCTCAACTACCTTAGAAGTTCAATAGAACTGGCAATCCCACTAGCCATGTCCGCCATGAATGATGAGCTCATTGTTCAGTTATTTCAAAGGACTCTTACTGAAAGCGCTCTCGATTGGTTTCTCACTTTGGAGTTTGTGCACTATCATACATGGCCAGAAATTGCCAATGCTTTTGTCAAGCAATATGCATACAACAACCAAATTGAGTTAACAACTCGAGATTTGGAAATGACTAAGCAGGAGTCAAACAAAGACTTTGCAACCTTTGTGGCTAGATGGAGAGAGAAAGCCGCCAAGATGAAGAACCGCCCCTCTGAGGAAGATCAAGTGAGAATAGTTGTCAAGAGTTTGCAGCCCAAGTACCTCACGCACATTTACACTCAGGCTATCACTGATTTCAAGCGCCTGCATGCTACTGGGCTGCAAATTGAAGAGAGGATCAAGCTAGGCCTCATTGGGAAAGAAGAAACTCCTCCACCCAAGAAAACCTTCCCAACCCGTACATCTCCTGCCTCTGTCAACACCCTTAACTCAATCTTACCACAAGACCCTTTTCAAATTAGCTCATCCCAAAGCTCAAATCGCCCCCGTCGCAACTTTGACCCTCTCTATATGACCTCATCTCAAGCCTTAGCCATTCTGAGCCGTTAGGGGCATCTCAAACCTTTAAACAAACCACTTCCTCAGCCACCCTATGGCCCAAACCATGATCCTAACAAACAGTGCGCCTACCACCAACCCCTTAGGCATGAAACAGATAACTGCATGCGTCTCCGCCATGACATTCAAGATCTCATTGATAGCCGAACTATAAAACTTCCAAAACCTGATGTGCAAGCCAATCCACTTCCTACTCACAATGCTAAACCACCACTCTGAAACTTCGATCTCATAAACCTATCTCACAACCCCACATACAATCCTGGCCAATACATTATCCAAAACAACCAAGCCAAGCCAACCTTTACCTTCCTGGAGGAGGATGAATGTTTCATGATGGAGGAAGGAGAAAATAACGAGTCCGATCAATCGGAAGTGATCGATCCCGACATGTCTGACAAAAGTAATGAAGAAGAACAAGCAAAGGGGAAATGGAAGGAGAATACGATGATCCACTCAATGGAATCTCCTTTACATCACTATTCGGCCAAGTGGAAGTAGCTAATCTCTCTTATGACTGCATAATCAACGAGGAGGTATGACTGCATAATCAACGAGGAGGAAAAAGAGGTGATGAAAACCCAGACTGACATTTCCATTTGGGGACTACTCATGTCTCAAAGAGGTAGCCACCTGTGGGCAGCATGCCCTTCGGAGGGGAAAAGGATTTCGTTCCTTCCCCTGCCGTTTGCGGCCCTTTTTCTTGAAAAATCGAGGGAGCGCGAGCGCCGGTGGCAAGCGCTCAAAAATACAGAGTCGCCACTTGAGTTTTGAAGGTCCGACACTCAAGGAACCGTATTTCGAAGCACCTGCCGCGCTATTTGATTTGAAAAAGTGAAGGAAACCAGTCCGTCATAACCATATCTGGGTTCGGGAGCCAGGTTACGAGAGGGGAAGGGTTTTATGGCACCCCTCTCGCCCAATCCGGAGATCGGTCTCTACTTAGGCATTTTTATGAAAACCTTTGTGATTCTTCTTCTTTTAATCGATTTTAGCCAATTAGGGCGGGGGAACAGTTAATCGGGGATTAAAGTTGTAACAGTTTGCAGGATGTGATCAAATAATGGCATGGATGGACAGCATGATGAAAAATAAATGAAATGAACTTGAAACAATGATCAGATGCCAAAACCAGGCTCGGGGCAGATTTGCCCTGCACGATGATCAACTTGCATGCCTGAACAGATCTGCATACAAGTCAACCATCGCGCGAGACACACTGACTCTCGCGCGAGCATTGTCATCTCACCACAGTCCCAAAATCATCCCCTTTCTGGGCTCGGAAGGACCAGCGCACACCCAGGAAGCAAACCAAGCAGTTTATTGAAAGACTTTAAAATACTAATTATTACACAATACTCCAAGCAGGAGCCAAATGAATTGAAACACAACTCCTAAACAGTGGGGGTATCAAAACAAGGACTAAGGGCCTAGTTACCCATGCAAGGGCCATTCATGGAGATCACAGGACTGTCGCGCGACAGAGACTGAGTCTTGCGCGACATTCCTGACTGGACTTCCAGGAATTGCTTTGCATGCTTGGGGTCCTGAGACAGATTCAGGAGATCCCAAGGGCATTCCAAACTATTTAGAGCAAATAAACTAGCTACTGTATTTTGTTTTTGCATGCATAACAGTGATCTAAAAATCAAAATGAAATACAACCGGCATGAACATATTGCAAAACAGAAAAGGGGTAGCCTCCCTTCCCCACGAGGTCCATTCTCTTGCTGACACAAGTGTCGCGCGAGTATAGGGGACCGTCGCGCGAGGGTGTAGCTGCCACGAATTCTTGTAACTTTGCTGGCTTTAGGACCAGGGCATGGTATTGATTACCAGCCTTGGTCCTGTCAGCCCCCCTCAGGGATCAAAACAGAAATAGGTTAAACATTATACCTTTGCTTGGAAAGGGTTTGGGAATGGATTGATTTGATTGGAATGGCCTTGCTACCAAGTGTGCATGAACACACCAAGTTCAGAAGATTAGGAAGTGGTTTGAGGGTTAGTGACTTTGTGCTAGCTAGAGTTTGCTTTGCAAAATGACTTAGTGGATTGACATGGAAGATGAAGGGGGGTATTTATAGGGGGATGTAAGGGCTAGTTAGGGGCCAAACAAGGCCTTGGGACCAGCCACCAAGGCTGGTCACAACTTGGTTGTGAGGCTAGCCAACAAGGTGAGAGAGTGGTTGGGAGATTGCATGGGGTTAGAACCTGCCAGCACGCCGTTCAGCTGAGGAAAACGGGGTTCCAGCCCATGGGTACCCATGTGCCAAGCAATCATCACAAGTCCAACTGGATTCTGTGATAGGGACAGGAGGGAGCCATCGCGCGAGGGTTCGGAAGCGTCGCGCGAGGGTCAACAGTCAACAGTTTGACTTTGACTACACGTGGCAAGCTAAGTGTCGCACGAGGGACACAAAGGCTCGCGCGAGGGTCAACTCTGGCTCTAGGGTTTGACTGAAGATTCTGGAAGGTTCAAAAGGTTTCAAGCAAGGTTTCTAAGCGTTCCAAGTCTAATCCATTCCCGATCCAAGCTCTGTTTGATCCGATTTCATCATCGGGGAAACAAGAAAATCGCAAAACGAAGTAAAACGATTGGGAGACCCAGATTGGGGTGTCTACAGTAGTCCCTCTTTGACGGCACGCGGAACACCATTGACTGGTACGGGTAACGTCAAAGATTTCTAGACACCCACCAAATCCGTCCAAAAGCCGATTAAATGGAAAATGCAGACGAGTATATAAAAATACCGTGCACCAAGGGGAGAGATTGAAAGTCAGACGGATAGATCGTTGCTGATTGATGATCGGACGGATAAATCGTCGCTGATTGATTGATCGGACGGATAGATTGTCGCTATTGATTGATCGGACGGATAGATCGTCGCTTTTGATTAATCGGACGGATAGATCGTCACTTTTGATGATCGGACGGATAGATCGTCGCTGATTGATTGATCGGACGGATAGATCGTCGCTTTTGATGATCGGACGGATAGATCGTCGCTGATTGATTGATCGGATGGATAGATCGTCGCTGATTGATTGATCGGACGGATAGATCGTCGCTTTTGATTGATCGGACGGATAGATCGTCGCTTTTGATTAATCGGACGGATAGATCGTCGCTTTTGATGATCGGACGGATAGATCGTCGCTGATTGATTGATCGGACGGATAGATCGTCGCTTTTGATTGCGGGCGGACCACTGCTGGGGATACCAAATTCTTCGGGTCTGAAGGCAAAGCTTCCAAAATGACCTTCAAATTTATTGGCAACATATCAACATGTCATGGACCTCAAAGAGGGGTTAAATGAGATTGGGCCGGTCTCAGAATCCGAATTGGGTCTGAGGCCCAAGATGTAGTGTCGTGCGACACTACCGAACCATCGCGCGCGGGTCATAAGTTAGGGCATGGGTCTGGACAGGCCCAGACCCGGCCCAAACCCGTTCCAATTGCTTAAACGTCGCGGGGACGTTACAGAAACAGTGCACAGCAGTTTCAAAAGTTCAGAACTCTTTCCCTCTCTCGTCTCTCCTCTCAAACTCCTTCAAACTCCGATCTCACCCACGAAATCATTCAAACCCAACCTTGATCGTTTATCCATGGCAGACCACGGTGGCAGGGGTGACGGGGGTGAAGTTATTGATCGGTCGGAGGATCGAGGAGGTTCCGTAGTCGTAGGAACGGGGGATCCTCCACCCGCGGAGGCTATCGCAGAGGCCGGTGCAGCGGTGGCGACGGGCGGAGATGGCGAAGGAGGCCACGAGCAGGAGGTAGGTGGCGGAGACGAGCATCGCGCGACTGAGCTTGAGGCTCGCGCGACGGTTGATACAGGAGTCATGGGCCACAGTGTTGAGCGACTGGACCCAAGCACGGTCATAGAAGGGTCAGCAGTGGCCGGAGTGAGTTCAGGAGATGCAGAACGAACTGGCACTGGAGAGCAACATCGCGCGACAGAGGAGGAACCTCGCGCGATGGTCGATGCTGGAGGAGGCAGTGGCAGTGGTGGAGGAGATGACACTGTTGAGCCGTCCGGGTCCCCGCCGAGGGATTCGGCGAAAGGCAAGAGCGTTGTAGATGCAGAGGCGGAGGTCACAGAGACTCCGGTTGAGGTCCGAGAGGAGGACATTTTGTTCAGGCCCGCGGTGACGTCGTCGAGTCATAGGCCGATCACGAAACACGACGTCACCGAGCACCTTCCGGACGAAATGTTGGCAAAGCTGTTAGAGGATAACCCCTTGGTCAGGGAGATAGTTTTGAAGGCCAAGGAGGACCGGGCAAGGGCCATTGCTGCATCAGAGGCGGCGGAGCGAGCCGAGAGAGAGAGACTGGAGAGAAAGGAGCTTCTGAGAGACGCAGAGGCTAAGGAGAGAGCCAGAGCTGAGGCACAGGGGCCTAGGGTGACGGCCGTGGAGGAGGCGAAGAACACGAGTCTGCCGGGCTTTTCAGCAGAGGCGTACGTGCTTCCTACGCCGCACCTTTTTGTGCCGTCGGGCATTGCGGCCCACGCACCGTCGCAGAGAGATTACGACGACGAGTTGGTGTTGAGAGATCCCCGGGCCCACATTGCAGCGACATGGATGGAGGTATATTCCCAGAAAACACCCTTCGTAACTTGATTTCGATATTCTTGTCTTGATAGTCCAAATTCGATACTTGCTTACAATGCGTTTGAACTTAGAATTTGCACGGATGATCTTGCAAACCAAAGTATGCTAAAACCACGTACTTCTGTAGCACAGGCCCAATACATAATAACTTGAACCAACCATTTGTCATAGGCTTCATTGATTACCTAGAACTTGAGAATGAACTTCCCGTATACTGACGGACCATTTGCTGCTTGTCTTCGTATCCGAAACAGGCGGGAGCAGAGCAGAGGGACATCCGCGGCTTCGGGGGCGCGTGCATGTCCTTGCAGCTGTACGAGGGGCTGCCGGAGAGAGTGAGGCGGCTGGTAGACGAGGCAGGCTTTGGGGAGTTTGTGCGGACTTTGACCCCAGCAAGGATTGACCATGCCGTCCTCGTTGCACTTGCTGAGAGGTGGAGGGATACCACTAATACCTTCCACCTACCTCCTGGGGAGATGACGGTGACGCCTGCTGACTTCGCAGCGATCACAGGGCTGAGGGTTGGAGGTGAGCCTATCCCGTTTGACTCGGGGATCCAGGAGGATCGGGCTGCTTTGGAGTGGTTTCTGGGCAAAGTGCCCAAAATAGAGGGGGGAATGGCGAGGTACGACCAGTTCAAAGGCTACCTGAAGAAGGAGGTGATGAGTGATCGGGAGGCGGAGCAGATGGCCCGGGCGTTTCTGTTATACCTGTTTGGTGCCACTCTGTACCCAAACAGGCGAAGCAACGTCCACCTTTCTTACTTGCCGGCGTTGAGGGACTTGAGGACGGCCTCGCGCTTCGATTAGGGTGGAGCGGCTCTTGGGACAGCCTACCACTTCTTTGGCCACTCGTCGAGGACAGGTAAGAGCAGGGCCGGCTACTGGAGGGTCTGGGAGGTACAATTCTAACCCTTTTAAGCACAATTTGATTATGCTTGTCCATTGTTTAGTTTGCTTGACTGTTTCGATTTCAAATGCTGTATGTCTTGAATAATGTTTGAACTTGTCTAAACCTTGCAGCTTTGGGCTTACGAGGTATTACGAATGTATCCGCCAGAGTGTAAGCATCCAGACTTGAGCACTCTCCCTCGCGCGCTGAAGTGGAGCAGGGCAAGCACCGGAAAGAAGGAAGGGAGAGGCGAGCTCAACACCTTCAGGCTGTACCTGGATGAGCTTAGGGCCTCACAAGTATGAATACGTAACCATAAGCCTTAGACATGTCTTCGTTTCCTCGTTTTAATGCTATCACTGATCAATTGCTTGCATTGCCTGTTTACTTTGAATCGCAGGTCAATTGGGATCCTTGGAGGAGAGCGGGACTAGAGCCAGAGTACTTGGCTAGGAGCAGAGCTGTCACGGCTAGCAGGGTGTTGTTGGAGTCTGCCTTTGGTTGGCAGTGGTACCTAGGGGATCGAGTGACGCGCCAGTCGCTTGGTTACCCTGAGTTCTGGGTGCCAGGGCCACTCCCACCTCGAGCTTCACACACGGGAGAGTACACGCGGGTTGAGCTGGAGAGGTATATGAGGCCGTACATCGAGCTTGAACGCCACCTGCGTCCTGGTAGGGACTATGCAGTCTACTAGAGAGACTTCCTGGCGGGCCCGTTGGGGATCCGCGGCCGGAGAGAGGCGCGAGGCCAGGCCGCAGGGGCCACCGAGGAGAGGAGAGCAGCCGGAGAGGGACGGAGAGGAGGCGAGAGCCGGGCCAGGCGAGCCCCGAGCGGACCGGCAGTTGGTGGACTTCCTGCACTGCTCTGGAGGATTCCCGTGGTTGACAGCCAGGGAAATCCTGCAGAGTTACAGTTAGTGCCCGCGAGAGCGGAGCCTGCTCCTGTGACTGTTTCGGTAAGAATCAGTTTCCAATATTGCTTTTGAATTCCAAATACTTGAATTATCTGCTGAATAGCCTGATGAACTTGAATTGCATGCAGGTGCCAATTGAGTGGGTGAACGAGGCCGTTCGACGCATGCTGGCGTTGGAGAATGTGGTGAGAAAGGCGGCGAGCGGCACGCCACTGGAGTTGCAGTACTAGGCGACGACACTACAGCCGACTCAGCCAGCCGTTGTTCAGAGGACCCAGGTATGAAAACGATACATTCCAGCTTTCGATACATTCCTGCTTTCGACATATTCCTGCTTTGATAGCTTGATAGAGTGTACCTGTTTTCAATACAGAAATACAATATGTGCAATAGATACTCATGCTTTGAAATGCAATGATAATGCAGGTGGAGGGGAAGATGAACCCCAGGCGGAAGAGTGCGCGAGATCCGCCACCGAAGAAGGTGGTGGCACAGAAATCCACGCCTCCGGTCATCACCACACGGCAACAGACGAGGGGTTCACAGACGGCGCACGCACGCGAGGAGGAAGCCAAGCAAGCCGCGAGGCAAGCTGAGCTTCGGTACCAACTTAAGAGGCGCGAGAAGCCGACGTTGGGGAAGCCGGGCCCGGCTCGCAGGCCGAAACTGATCATGAGCCCAAACTCCGAGGATGAGGAAGAAGAGGCAGAAGCTAGAAGAGGGCAGGGAGCACTCGTCCACCGGCAGTGGCTCTGATGACTCTGTTGATGATCCGAGGTATAGAGATGATCCCCGGGAGCTGCACGATACTTCAGACAGCGATGACGGACTTGAGGGGCGCTGACGAGGCCCCCGTTACCCTTTTTGCTTTTGATTCTGGGCCTGCGTGCCCAAGTAGATAGCTTTTGATAGATAGACATTTTGAGGGCCAGCGTGCCTTTTTTGATTGGCGGGCGCATGTGCCCTGTCTTAACTTGGTAGCTTTTGATCGACCGAGGGCCATAGATACAGTAGTTCTTTTGCTTTTGACATGGATAGATCACGGTTTAGTATATAAAAGTTGCATTCTGAAGTTTTAGCTTCTCATTGTGCATAAGAATCTGTAAAACCCGCCACTAATACCAAACTTGCATTGACGACACATCGAGACCACACACAGACACATATGAGTGTATAAACCAGTCTAGCTCTGAAAGAAAAAGGCAATATACCCGAAGACACAATCAGGATACGAGGATACGGGAAACAATGAAATTTTGGGTATTTAATACACCAAAACTCACAATACCTTGAAAAAGATGAAAATGACGCTCTTAAACGATCAATGGTGGTCAACATGACCTGCGCCAATTGAGAGAATTGAACAGAACGCCCCAAGAATGGACTTACACCGAAGAATGCTCAAAATAACACAAAAATGGTATAAAACGTTGAAAGATGACTCGATTATGTCTCGGACTGAAACCGACACCTCCATACAGTCACCTAAGGTCCAGGCGACTTGTATGGCATGACCAAAATAGGCTAGGGTCTCCGGAACGAGTTTCAAAGTTTCGAAACCTTGGTTTGAACTCGAAACGGGCCTCCGAGGGTCCAAAATCTTCGTTGAGCACGGCATTCGGGATCCGATGTTTGGATACAGTCACATATGCTCATAATGACTTGCTGGAACCATCAAAAGTACCAAATGACCTTTGGAATGAAAAACGACCAATTTGGACAGTAGCTGTTTGAAATCTGTCAAAACTGCAGATCAACCGCCGCGCGATGGTTTGGAACTGTCGCGCGATAAAGATGTGTCGCGCGATTCTTTGAGAGTGTCGCGCGAGGGTCAATCCCTGCTAAGCTGCCTTTGTTTGACCAAATTATTGCCATGGACCTGTTCATTGTTTCCACCTCCTGAAAGTTATTCTGGGCTTGCAGAAGGAAGGCTGCTCTTCCATGCAAGGTGGTAGGACACCTAAGCCTTGATCTCACCAACTCCTTGGCTATTTGAAGAAGGGTTTTAGGACTTAATGAAGTGCACACCCCTTCAACTTATCTAACATGGGAGATTCACTAATGGAGGCCCTTGATCCTTGGCTAATGAGAGAGGAAACCATAAATTGGGCGAGCCCTCGGTCTCGCTGTTTATCCTCGATTCGGGATCTCCGATTTGCTCGGCCATGCGTCGAAATCCTCCAAGCCGCATTGCCTTTTTGGGACCCCATTGTGCACGTCTTCCGGTTCCGTGAAGATGAGATGTGCCCCACAATAGAAGAGTTCCAGGCATACGCGCCAGGGTTTGCCAATCTAGATGTTCTTGCCGTGCCGCCCGTTCATGAAGACATGGATCAAATTCTACGGGCAAAACTCAACATTCCGGCGGCGGTGACAGCCAGCATCATTCGAAACGGCGAGCTCAACATCCTTCGCCTAATCGAACTGTATGGTCCCGAGAGTGGCCTGGGAGACTATGTTTGGGAAGCCCACAGACGCTTCGTCTTGTCTATATGCGCACTGGCCGCGTACATGCTGGTTCCCATTAACGGAGGGGTAAATCCCAAACTGGTGAGCATTGCCTCACAAATGGATAACGGGAAGAACATCATGCCCGTGGTTTTAGCGGAGACGCTCCTGGGTTTGGACATGGTGAAGCTTGAGCAAGCCGACTCTTTCAGCGGATGCCCTATCTTGCTCCAGGTAAATACACACTCGACACGCTTTCTTGCATTTCCAACTTCACTCCAAACGCTTGGGTTGCATTTGATTTCTGACCTGTCCTCTGTTCTCATGTAGCTCTGGCTGGCAGACAAGGTTGGGGTTTTGGAAGAGCCACAGGCTGGCTTTGAAGAGTTTCCCAGATTATTGGTCGCGAGACCGATGATATTCCCCGACTTGCCGGTGGACATATGGTTTGCCTTCCTAAACAATCTGCACTCTGAGGATATAGTCTGGAGGTGCCTCTGGTTAAACCTCCCGGCAATGACGCTTAAATCAGCGGGATACAAAAGAGTGACAATCGCCAGCCTGTCAAGCTTCACATTTTACGTCCCTGGGCGTACGCTCCGCCAGCTCGGAAGGAGCCAAGGATACAAGCGATACGGAGCGGAAGACTTCTACCTCCCCGCGTTCACTTCCCGGGATTTGCGCTGCCATAGAGACAACTGGGGTGATAGGACGTTGAAGGAATCAGTTCCAGAGTTCAGGACGTGGCTGGAAAATCGTTACATAAGGTGGCTCCGTGTCGAAGTTGAAGCAAGACTGAGGGGATACTTCTGAATCCCGTGGGAAAACAAGTTGTAATTAGTAAGGCCATTAGGATAAGCTTCTGGCTCCGCTTTTCAGTACTTGCTTTGTAAACTGTATGCCACTTTGCCTGGCTTGACCGGCTAAATAACAACTTTGAATTATCCGGCCGTTATTCCTTCGAGGGATCGAACTCGTCATTGAACGTGTAATTTGAACAAACAACGCTTCGACGTAGTCATAAACGCTCATAATGACCTACTGGAAGCATCAGAATTTCAAAATCTGGCCCGAGTCAAAATCCGGAAAATAACCCCAAAAAGGCAGTAGCTTGCCCTACTGTGCTGAATGAAACTGAACTCTCGCGCGAACAATCAAAACAATCGCGCGAACATAAACAGTCGTGCGACACTCCAGTACCCTCGCGCGATGGAGAATCCCTGTTACAGTGGCCAACCTTGACTCATTCGGACAAAAAGAGGTGGCAGGCCTTGTCAGCAGGTCTGGGCGTGCAGGGGGCTCCTGGCTTTCTCCAGAGATGTCCCCTTGATCTTTAGCAAGTGGAGGGACACCTTGCAAGGCCACATCATTCAATAGGAAAGGCATGCCTCCTTCCTTGGCTTATAAAGAGGGGTGAGTCCCTGAAATGGAGGGTGTGCTTCCGTGGGAAATCTCTAGCACTGTTCCCCAAATGGCAAATCATCTCCCCACCTTAATCGGCTAGTGGCTCGAAGAATTTGTCGCAAGTGATTGGATATGCTTCCGTTCTCATGGGTTGGCGGCCTTCCGCTTCTTAAAAAGTGTAAGGCTCCGCCCCGAAATTCTGAGAGCAGCCCTGCAGTTTTGGGACCTGGACGTCCATGTGTTCCGATTTGGGGACAACGAGTTGTGTTTGACCGTTGAAGAATTCCAAGCGTATCTCCAAGGTTTTGCTTCGAGTGTAATCGTCGTGCCACTTTACAGACAAAGCATGTCAAAGCTGTTGAAGACGTGTCTGAACATTTCCAGGGGCGCAGCGGAAGGCCTGTTGGCCGGCGGACAAATAAACATTGCGTGCCTAATGGAATGGTACGGGCCTGACGGCGATCCAGCAGACACGGTTCTGCAGGCTCGACGTCGATTCGCCATGTCAGTTAGCATACTGGCCGCATACCTGCTGGTGTCTCCGTATGGACGGCCCGACCCCTCGTTGGTACACGTGGCCGCGGAGATGGGCGCTCGGAAGAGTGTAGTGCCCCTGGTCGCTGAGACGCTCCTTGGTTTGGATTTGGTGGCCACAGGTCAGACGAACACATTTGGTGGCAGTCCAATCCTGTTACAGGTAAAATCTCACTCAGCTCACCTTTTTCCGGTTTTCACACAGTCTGCTTTTACCTCGACTCTCGGCTAAGGCTGTATGGTAGCTCCTTACTTGTTTTCTTTCGCTCGGGCTTATGTGGCTCCTTACTTGTCTTTTCACTCATGCAGTTGTGGCTATGTGACAAACTTGGGCTAATCTCGGCTCCTGGAGCGGACTGGCCCCGTCTGCCCGGGCGGATGCACCAAAGGGGAATGCTGTACCCAGAAATGTCTGAGGAGGAGTGGTACACCTTCATGAGAGAGAAGTCTCCGCGCGAGATCGTCTGGCGGCATAGAGCCCTGAACATCCCGGACATGGCTCTGCACTCTGCAGATTTCGAGAGAATGGTGATTGCTGGACTGTCCAGTTTCACGTTCTACATTCCAGGTCGTATCCTGCGGCAACTGGGCATGAGCCAAGGCTTTCATCGAGCTGGGATAGAAGACTTCCAGATTCCCGCTTTTACAGCCCAACATCTAGCAGGGTATGAACACAACTGGGGTTTGAGAGAACTTGGAGGAGCGGAAGACGACTTCAGCACGAGACTCAAACATCGCTATGTAGCATGGTTAAGAGAAGAGGTCGAAAGCAGACAAAACGCAGACTGACTCCTGACTCAAATCCAATGATCTAGAATAAACTGTGAGCCCGCGAGGGCCTCTTAGCATTTCGTTCTGTTTTTGATGCTTTACTGTTTTTCTTGGGGCTCTGCTCAGCCTATATAATAGAAATAATAGTTTTGAATAAAGGTGAAAGGTTAAGAATTTTCCCCTTTTTGGTCCAAGTGTTGGACACCACGTCGTTCGAAAGTTGAAGTATGCTCTGGAATAAAAACCCGGATCGAGTTGATTGATTGTGACCGAATCTCACAGAGAGATTGCCTACGTATCCCAAGCTAGGGAATCAGGTCAAAACGTAGTTCAGGCTACGGTTCGACAGAGTATGACCAAGTCCCAAAGAGAGACTGCCTACGTATCCCGAGTCAGGGAATCAGGTCAAAACGTAGTTCAGGCTAAGGTTCGCTCGTGTGTTTTGGCTCTCCTTTTGCGCTCTAAATTTTGCCTAGGACTGCCCTTGCAGGTTTCCAGCCTAGCGAGCTTTGATTGAATGCCTATTTATTTTTGCCTAAACTGCCCCCTTGGGTTTTCAATCTAGCAGGCTTGCTCTAATTTTTGCTTGGGACCGCCCACCCTTGTGGTTTTCGGCCCAACGAGCTTCTCTCAAGGGTAGTAACGTTTAAGTTGATCCAGGTAGACCAGAGTGTTGAACTCGTTGCCGTCCAGATCGATGAGCTGAGCTGCCCCACCCGAGAGGATGGTTTTGATAATGTAAGGTCCCGCGCGCTTCGGGCGGAACTTGCCACGCAGATCGAAGATGGGAGCCCGGATTTCCTTCGTGACCATGTCCCCTTCAGCCAAGTCACGAGACTTCACTTTCTTGTTGAATGCCCGAGCAATCCTGCGCTGATACCCCTGAACGTGATACATGGCACGGAGCCTTCTCTCGTCAAAGAGCATGAGTTCGACAACCCTCCCGCTAAGCCATTCGGACTCCGCGAGCTCACATTCAGCCATGATCCTCAAAGTCGGCACTTCCAGCTCGATGAGAAGGACAGCTTCCATCCCATAGACCAAAGAAAAAGGGGTTGCCCCCGTTGATGTTCGAATTGACGTGCGGTACCCCCAAAGGGCTAGAGGCAGCTGCTCGTGCCAGTCCCTGGCGGACTCTGCAGACTTTTTGATGATAGTCTCGATGTTCTTGTTGGCCGCCTCAACCGCCCCATTCGTCTGAGGGCGATAGACCGTTGAGTGATGAACCTGGATCTGGAATTCTTCGAAAAGCTCCAGCACCCTGCCTTTGAAATGGACCCCATTGTCAGAAACAAACGCCTGCGGAACCCCGTATCGATAAATGATGTTCTTTCGGATAAACTGAGCAACCTGAACCGCCGTCAGGGTCTTGTAAGATTCGGCCTCAACCCACTTGGTGAAGTAATCTATTGCCACCAAAATGAACCGATGCCCGTTCGAAGCAGAAGGCTTGATCATGCCGATAACGTCGATACCCCAAACAGAAAAGGGCCAAGGCGATGTCATGCCAAATAGTTTAGAAGGAGGGACATGCATGAGATTGGCATGGATTTGACACCTATGGCAGCGGCGTACATAATCCACATACTGAGATTCCATGGTAGACCAAAAGTATCCTTGTCGTAAGATTTTCCTGGCAAGCATGACCCCGCTCATGTGAGGGCCACAAACTCCTTCGTGAATTTCCTCCATGATTTTGATGGCTTCAGCGCCGTTGACACAGAGCTTATGCATTCCGCAGTGAGATCTCCAATACAGTCTCCCACCACAGATAATGTATTGAGCGGCCATTCTTCGTAGTGCCGCTCGATCCTTCTTAGTGGCATCGGCCGGAAACTGACCACTTTCGACGAAGTTCCAGATATCGTGATACCAGGGTAGGCCGTCATCGAGATCATCGACGGCGTTGACGTACTGATAAGCAGGCAAGTCCCGCTGCTCAATTAGAATAGGACGAAGCTTGATACCAATCGGAAGCTCGACCATGGAAGCCAGAGTTGCTAGAGCATCAGCGAACTGGTTCTTCATCCGAGGGATGTGCGTGAACGTGACCTTGTTGAAACGAGGAATGAGGTCCTCCAGGTCTTGGTGATAAGGCTTTAATCTGTCCTCCCGAACTTTCCAGTCTCCGTTAGCCTGAGAAACGACAAGGTTGGAGTCACCAATAACCTCAAGCCTTTCAACACCGAGTGTAAGAGCAGCTTTCATGCCAACAATGCAGGCCTCATATTCAGCTTGGTTGTTTGTGACATCGAAATTGAGTTTGAATGCAAGCGAAATATGAGCACCATCAGGGGTTATAAGCAAAACCCCAATCCCGTATCCCTTCTGATTGGCTGCCCCATCAAAGTAAAGAGTCCAGGTATCCTCGACAACTGCCATCACCCCTTCATCCGGAAATGTAAAATCCGAGTCCTCTGGCCCATCGACGGGATGATCAGCCAAAAATTCGGCGACCGCGCGCCCTTTGACAGATTTCCTAGTGACATACTCGAGGTCAAACTCTGCGAGCAACAGCAACCAACGTGCTAGCTTACCAGTAAGCGCAGGTTTCTCAAACAGATACTTGAGAGGATCCATTCGAGAAATCAACTTCACTGGGTAAGCCAGCATGTAGTGTCTTAATTTCTTGGATGCCCAAACAAGAGCCCAACACGTCTTTTAGAGAGCAGTGTAGCGTTCTTCAGCGCCACATCTTCTTACTCAGGTAGTAAATGGCCTTTTCGACTCCCTTTTCTCCCTCTTGAGCCAGCAAGCACCCCATAGACGAAGGATTCACAGACAAGTAAAGTATCAAGGGTTTCCCTGGCATCGGTGGCATTAAAACTGGAGGGTTCTGCAGGTAGGTTTGAATAGAGGTGAAAGCCGCCTGGCATTTGTCTGCCCAAACAAATGGAGTATTCTTCTTCAATAGACGAAACATCGGCTCGCAAGTTAGTGTCAACTTGGCGATGAATCTGCTGATGAACTGTATTTTTCCCAAAAAGCTCCGCACTCTCTTTTCAGAATCTGGCGGCTTCATCTCGAGGACCGCTTTGATTTTGGACGGGTCGACCTCAATTCCACGAGAAGTGATCATGAAACCGAGCATCTTACCAGCCGTAACCCCAAAGGTGCATTTCTGAGGATATAGACGCATGCGAAACTTTCGTAATCTCTCGAAGAATTTCCTAAGCACAGGAACATGACCTTCTCGAGTTTTGGACTTGGCGATCATGTCATCGACGTAGACCTCGACTTCTTTGTGCATCATATTGTGCAGGATGGTGGTAGCAGCTCGCTGATAAGTGGGCCCAGCATTCTTCAATCCAAAAGGCATGACTAGATAGCAATAAGTCCCCCATTCAGTGATGAACGTGGTTTTCTCGTGGTCCTCGGGCGCCATGAGGATTTGGTTGTAGCTAGAGAAGCCATCCATGAACGAAAGCAAAGCATGCCCCGCAGTGTTATCCACAAGCACATCGATGTGTGGCAAGGGAAAATCGTCTTTGGGGCTCGCTTTGTTCAAGTCCCGAAAATCAACGCAAACTCGAATTTGGCCATTCTTCTTAGGAACAGGGACAATGTCGGCAACCCACGTGGGATACTGAGAGACCATGAGAAAGCCAGCGTCAATCTGCTTAGTAACCTCATCCTTAATCTTCTGAACCCAATCTGGCCTCATCCGTCGGAGTTTCTGCTTCACAGGCTTGGCATCCGGAAACAAAGGAATGTGATGCTCCACGATCTCGGGATCAATTCCGGGCATATCTCGATGAGACCATGCAAAAACGTCACTGAACTCGGTGAGCAGCTCTTTGAAATCACGATGCTCCTCTGGTGAAAGTGTGGAGCCCACTTGAACCATTCGGGGATCATTTTCATCTTTCAAATTTATAGAAACTATTTCTTCTTTTAATGGCTGAGCATGCCTTTCGTCTTCCCTTTCGATGAAGGCACGGATTTCCTTGGGGATGTCCCCATCGAAATCTATCCCTTCATCGTTAGGGTCGACACAGTTTATATAAAGATCATTGAAATAGTCAGAAGATGCTTCGTTCATTTCACAAGCCCCTGAAGGGTCACCAAGTACAAAAGAGTCAAACTCGAAATAAAAGCTATGACATGGAGGGCCTAGAGGCACAAACTCCGACTCAGAGCTAGACTTAGAGGACGGGACAGACTCTGACTCAGACTCAGACTCAGACTCGGACTCAGACATGTTGTCAATGCAAGTCAGGCGTGGCTTGAAAATGCAATTATTCAAAGAGCCCTCGGCCTTCACAATGAGAGAGGTGGGATCCTCAAGGGCGTCGGGCCCGAGCATGAGCACTTCGGCCTCTATAGCTTCCCCAGCCAAACCCACTTGGGAGAATTCCTGGAATAGCAGCTCCAGATTTCCCTGGTTGATAGATCCCAGCCAGTCAGTCTTGGTCTTCACCTGATTAAGCTTCCTCTTGAATTCTTCCTTTGCTGGTTCATCATCACTGCTTGACCAGGTGTCATCAGCGAAAACCTCAAACCCAGGTAGCAGCTCCCCGATTTTGGAATGAACGAAGGGCTCAGCCTGCCTAGTGTAAGCGGCATTTCCCACTTCACGCACAAATTTGGGACCGCTGCAGAGGGTCCAAGGTTTTTCCATATATTTCCTCCGTTTGGCATCTTTGGCAGAGGCGATATACCCCAAACCAAAGCGACCCTCGTTGAAAGGAAAAGTAGGGAACTCCAGGACCCCTTGACGGCGAGAGCCTAAACCAATGCCTGGAAAATGAGACATCCTTCTCATAATGTCCAGCGTGACAGAGCTTATGAGGAAATTCCCGTCCACGTTGATGGCCATTACTATGCCTGAAGTATCGAAAGAGAAACCCCCGAGATCGACGTCTTCTTCGCCGTGTTGAATTCCCAACACAGGAGTCCCGTCCTCCTTAAGCGGGCGGATGCCTGAATCCCCGCAGATGGTTAGAGTGCCAGTGGGTAGTCCCAGAATAACCTTTTGGTGGAGGGTAGATGGCACAGCCATGATGTCAGACCAATGAAGCCATGGTCTGCCCAACAGAAGATTGAAAGTTGCAGGAATGTCCACGACATGGAACTCCACGTCCATCTCAAAACCCTCAGCATCAAGTTTGAGCTCCAAAATACCTTCGACAGCGCGACGGGTGCCGTCATATGCCTTGACAGCTAGATTGGAAGGTGCGAGATCCTTCTTGGTGAGTCCCAGACGATAAGCGACCCGCAGAGGGCAAACATTGATGGCGGAGCCGTTGTCAATAAGAACGGTCGGGACCCAGAGTCCTCGACACTTGACGGTGATGTGCAAAGGGCGGTTGTGGTCGACTCCTTCGACTGGCAGATCCTTGTCCGTGAAGATCACTGTGTGCTTGGAGGTTGGAGGGAGGATGAGAGATATCATCGCCTCTGGCGTGACGTCGGCCTGGACTTCGAGGCGGGATAGAGCGTGACACAGCCTCTGACGATGCTCCTTGGATGAACAGATCAGTCCCCAGATAGAAATTACAGCGGGAATCCGCTCAAGTTGCCGCTGAACTATATCAGGAACTGGATTGCCAACTGATATCTCAAGAGGTGCCGGCCTTGGGAAAGAAACAGGCTTGTTCCTTTGATTAGCAGGATTGGAGGAATTCCCGGCCTGCAGATTAGCAGGCTGAAAAATCCGTCCACTCCTTGTAACATTGTGAACGTTCCCCAAAGAGGGCACGACTTGAGGGTTTTCCTTCACATCCCAGAGATCAGCAGGGACATCTCACAGTTTGCGCTTTCCCTTGTCAGTAGCTGGGGCAGAGACGGGCACTTCCATGTCTAAGCCCAGATCTTCAGCCAGATCCTTCATCAGTAAGGAGTCCCAGAAGCTCAAGTCTTTCACAGCAGCCATTTCAGCAACAGGCTCTGGATTCGCAATAAAGGGAACATCCCAAAGACCAGTGTCAGCCAGGGTGCGATTGACGGCCCAGACTTCATTCCCAACTTGGACGTCCACTATGTCGTTAACTTCCCACAGATTAGCGGGCGGAGCGCGGTCCGTGACCATGATGCTGCAGTCCCTGTTGTTGGGGTAAGGCACCTGAGGGCGCGGATTTTCTTCGTTGACAATGTAGGAACAGGGGTCATGGTCAGTGTCGGGGTTAGTGTCACAAACCGAATTAAAGACCGAACCAAAGAGGGAAATGTGGCCTCCCAAAGCCCGTGGATCTTCCTGGACAAGTTCATCCTCCGCGTAGTGAAGCATGTAGTCCGGCGTGGCATAGCCTTGCAGAGGGTTAGGGTCAACATCTATGGGAGCAAACCAGGTTGGCTCAGGATCCCAGTAGTATTCTGCTTCGAGAACTGGAGGCTCGATCGGGTTGAATAGCATGTACAAGGAGAAACCGTCTAAAGGGTCAAGCAAGGCCGCTTCATAACCGGCCAACCAGCCATCATACCAGGCTTGATCAAATGGGACATTTCCGGGCTGCGGAGGAATCCCGTCCATCTCAAGGCTCGACCACTCGTTGAACAGAGGAGTGGCACAGTCCCAATGGTCTGCTATGGCCCAGCCAGTAGCTTGCATGTTGTTATCTGAGGGAGGCACCCAAGGCTGATAGGGATCAGGAAATGGGCCAGCGACGGTTGCGTACGGGCTGTCAAGCGACGAGACATAGTTGACTTGCACAGCAGGGATTGACTGATGGAAGAGGGAGCTGACAGATTCTTCGGAGATAGGTGATCCGGCTTGTAAAAGTTCCGAAGGTGCATCTGCATCAACAACTTGGCCTTCAACCAATTGTATATAAGAAACCTCGGTGGACGGCTCGAGCGAGAAAGGCACGATGGGCCTGGGTTGATCGGCTGAGGCTATATAGTCAGTGGGGTTAAATATGGTGGAGCTAGGGTTGATATAAGTGGAGCTGAGAGATATCTGGTTGATATGTGGTACAGCGTTGTGCTTAGGGAGAGAGTTGGCAATGACGTTGGGTTTCTGAGGTGGTGGAGGAGTCTCCAGCGTGCCATCGTTGATGAGATCCTAGATCGCATGACGGAGGCGAAAGCAGGAGTCAGTGAGATGACCCGCTCCTTGATGGTAAGCGCAGTAAAGGTTGGCCTTGAAGCCGGGTGAAGGGTTCTTGGGTAGAGGAGTCGGATCCAGGGGCTTTAGATGCCCTGATTTGACCAACTTTTCCAAGACCGAGGATAGAGGTGCCTCGATGGCGGAAAAGCTGCGGGGTTGGTTCCGAGGTCGGTTGTTCTGTGGATTCTGGACTTGGTTGACGTCCGCGATGTGATTAGTAGCGCTGGAGGAAGCGGCATTGGTACCAACAGTCGCCGTGTTAGAGTAAGTCCCCGTTCCGAACAGTGCATTGGCGTTCCCAGAATAAGCCCGAGGTTTTGATTTTGGGGCATGCGAGGATTCACCCTTTGATAGAATTCCACTCTGCAGAGCGTCTTCGATGGCCAGGCCAGAGTCGAAGAAGGTTTCAAAGTTAGCGGAGGCCTGAGCTAGGACCAGGTGCCTAGCATAGTCTGGTTGGAGGTTGCGGGAAATGATGCGGAGCTGGTCCTTCTCGCTTGGGCGATCAGTCATCTGTGCGGCTTTAGCTCTCCACCTTTTGACGAAGTCTGCAAAGGTCTCCTTAGCCTCCATTTTGGTAGATTCAAGTTCCCGGGTAGTCATTTTCAGTTGGGAGTTGTAATTGTACTGCGAAATAAACGCATGTAGACACCCCAATTTGAACTCTTCGAATTTCCTTAATTTGTGGCCCGGAGGCTCCCCGATGATGAATTTGGATTGGAACAAGCCTCGTACCGATTGGAACTTTGCTCCTTGAAAGATTTGAAAGGAAATAAAAAATGGTCAAAATCACTTACAAGCGCTTGGGAGTAGTCCCGAGCGCTCAAAAACAACTTTCAAAACCTCTGGCCTGGGTCACTCTCGAGCACTCGTGTCTCCTGCGCTGGCCAATGGATGGCGGGGCTCCTCATTACCCATGCAATCCATCATTGCAGAGACCTTTAGCCGGCTGAGATTTACGGCTAGCACTCATGCTCAGTCAGGAATCTTCAGGCTAAATGATTTCCCCTTTAAACATTTTTGATTTTAAAAATCCATTTGATTTTCAAAAAAAATCATGGGTTATTTCTGGCCTATAAATAAAACCTGTTTCCAGCTGAGATAGAGGTTACAAAATCTCCTCCCTGGGAATCCTCTCCTTCTCTTCTCTCCCTCTCTTTCAGAACAAGAGCTCCCTAACTCAAGTTTCAACTTCAAACTTCAAAAAGCTTTTCGAAAAATCCTCAAGGAAAATACAGGAAACCCAGAACACTTCAAGCTTCTGATCTCTTGTATTCTTCTCTCTTCATCCACCTTTCAAAGCCATTCCAAAGAGAAAAGTTCGAGCAAAAAGGTAGAAATCCTTCTATCTCAACCCCAAAACATAGAGGCTGTTCTTCCCTTCTGAGGGGGGTCTCTCAGCCTGACCCAGTCTTCAATACTGGGTTCATGGCTGGGAGACCTTAGTGTAAAGACAAGAGCAATGGGGTACAAAAACGTTTTGACAAACCCTCACTGGCATAACTCTCGAGCGCTCGAGAATGCTTCCGAGCGCTCAGGACCGTCCCCAGTTTCTTGCATGCTCCCTTGTCATACAGTAGCAGGGAATGAGGTGTACTCTTCAAATAAATGGTTTCATTTTGGCATGCATGCACAGGAAATCATTTTCCCCAAAACAGAAGTATTCCTCACAGGTTTTCATGTAATATAAGGTTTTTCCAAAGTTAAATGATGATTTCCTATTGGGAAATATCAAAATAAGGATTTTTACATGTCAGTACCATTTTCTGTTTAAAGCAAAGCTGTTGTGCATAACACTCCCAAGCGCTCTGGACTGTTCCCGAGCGCTCGGGAGTGCAGCCATGCCATTTCCTCTTATCTCCCCAGTCTTCTGTGTTCCTTGGTTTCTGCATGCATAAGGGTACCCATTTGTTCTTTAAAATTTGTAGATCTAATCTTGTCATGGCAGGGATGCACGATCTGAAAGATTGAAGGCTTAGTTCAGTCTTTCAAATCCTCTGCTGAGCCAGTAGTGTAAATTACAGCATTCCAGTTCCCTTTTTAGCATTACATCCTGTCTGTACTAACAAGTTTGCAGGTTGGGCATCAGAATTCCCAAGCGCTCGGGACTACTCCCGAGCGCTCGAGAGTGAAGTCAGTGGCAATTTCCCAGTTTCTGCTGTCATGCATTTTATTACTTCACAGTTTTGTCACCCTCCTGTACACATGCACATGCAAACACTTCCTATCTGGTATAACTGTGGATACTTGCTACTTGTCTAATAAAATAAAATCCCCTTTTAAAATCCCATAAACGTTTAGTAGAGACCGATTCCGAATCGGGCGAGGGGGGTGCCGTAAAACCCTTCCCCCCTCGTAACATGGCTTCCGGACCCTTCAAACGATCTCTGGTTTTCAATTCAAATCGATCATTTTCAAAACAAAACGGTTTCTCGGGTGATAAACCATAAATCCGGGTGGCGACTCTTTCAACTCTTCAAACGATATTTTTCTCAAAAAGGGAAATATATTTTTCGGGCAGGTAGCCCACAATGCAGTCCCAATGTCTTCCCAAGTCCTCCTTTTGGCAATGTCGAGTGACAAAAACCAATGGAAAGTAGGGCCCGAAAGGGTCTGAGGAAAGAGCTGTGACATGGCCTCTGGCTTAACAGAAAGAAGTTTCATAGCGGCGTGATAGCTGTAGAGATGAGTCCTGGGGTCGCCACTCCCGTCGAACTTAGCCAAGTCGGGCATTTTGAACTTTTCGGGAAGCTTGGCGTTGGGATACAGGCAAAGGCGATCCAGATCGATCCCTCCGGCACTGATCTTTTCTGTCTTGGCAATAGATTCCTCCAGTTTGGCCATCTTAGCCATGAGTGCAACCATTTCCGGATTCTGAGCTGGCTCCTCTTGATTTGGAGGCAGTCTACCACCTGCAAGGTTTGCAGCGGGCCTGCGGCCTTCTCTCGGATTCAGGACCATGAGACGTCCTGCGTGAAGCGGATCTGGAACTAAGACGGGCTGCTCCTGGTCAGACTCATCGTCCTCACCTTCTTCCTCGAGAGGGGGTGGAAGGCGAGTGTGGATGAGGTCGTTCAGGCGAGCAATGTTACTGTCGGTCTGAGCTGCCCTCTGTTGCATAGCGGTGATGCTGTCCTGAAGGTTCATGAGCATGGTCTCCAAGGTAAGAGGTTCCGGTTGTGGCCGTTCCATCGTGACGGGTGGTTCAGAGCTGCTTGATACGGATACCGGGGTAGTCGGACGCCCTTCCTGTAAAACCGGAGGTGAAACTGACTGAGAACCTGACTGAGACTCTGAGTGCTGTGCTGCCGGAGGTGAGCGCAGAGAGTCTTCCGTGATGACTGACTGGGACCGTAACCTGACATGCCTTTGAACCGGACTCAGATGCAGACGTTCCCAAGCGGTTTTGGCAACTGGCCTCGATACTTTCCTCGGCGGTGCAATGATTCAGATCTTTGCTTGCAAGGCAAAAGGAGGCTTAATAAGGGTCCTGCAGTAACTTTAATCTAAATAAAAGACTAAAGCGGATGCAGCCAACGCCGAGAGTGTCACCCTAGACTCTAGAACCAGAAGACAAGTCTGTCTTACGACGCTTTGGACACTGTTTTAGGTCCTCAGAATTCTTTTCGAAGATGTATCCTTGTGGAACGAGCGGTCCTAAAGGATGTCAAAAGGATTCTAAACCTTTGTCCGTTTCGATGTTCGGGGTTTCAAGTTTTTGGAGCCAGAACAACTCGGCATGAATATCATGATGCCATAACCAGATTGGCGTGAGCAGCACTGTGCCATTAGCCGGGCGGTGTAAGTGACGAGGCACTTGTTACCTTTTGGTGTAAGCATCATGGTATTTTACTCCGTGGTTCCTCGTTTTTTTTGTTTGAAACCCTAAACAGGTACACGGGCAAAGACGTAGAAAAGCTCCTGATTTCCTAAAGTCCCATCGTAAAAGGACTTTAAAAGATGATAACGCGCATCACTGAGATGCACGACTCCTCATCGAGCCACGACAGTGTCCTACTAAGCCTGAAGACAGACTCGGAACAGATTGAGAACCTAGGAGCCAACCTAAACATGCTTCTACGCTGAACGAGAATGTATGTACAGTTCATGCGATAAGGAAAGCAGTAACACGTAGGCATTTACGGGGTTAGATGCAAGTAGATCTTAACTTGTGGGTACCTGTCCTAGTTTGGAGAGTTCTAATGCTCTGTATATGTAAAGGCCGGTTTTGGTTCGTAACAGGTTCCTTGGACTAGGGCCACAGATATACCTCCCGTTACCCGCGTTTTTCGCAAAATAACAGTCGAACGGTAGCATGACCCATCATCGTCGAAGGTTGTTGGTCATTCGGGGTCCCCGGGCTCCGATAAACCGTGCCGGATTGCCAAAACGATCCAACGAGGCTTATCCCACATCGATGCAAATGAGATGCTAAAATTTGGTTAAAAGAAGAAGAATCACAGAGTCGTAAAAATCCCTTTTCAAACTTGACT
Organism: Rhododendron griersonianum; assembly: GCA_018127125.1. Classification (NCBI taxonomy): domain Eukaryota; kingdom Viridiplantae; phylum Streptophyta; class Magnoliopsida; order Ericales; family Ericaceae; genus Rhododendron; species Rhododendron griersonianum. The sequence goes on along the minus strand of CM030792.1, from coordinate 26,827,264 downwards.
CACTTTATTTAGTCCATCTTTAGAAGAAACTACGCAAGCGAACAATCGAAAAAGCCCCAGATTAGAATGGCCGGACACGAGGTCCTGTTAAATCAACGTTCCAACCTTCGGCAACGCGAAGCTCACCGTTTTGACAGGCTTTTAGGGATTGTTCCCAAGCGTATTAAGTCCTAAGTATGAATTAATATTGGTTCGATTTATCCCCAGCAGAGTTGCCCTTCGGAGGGGAAAAGGATTTCGTTCCTTCCCCTGCCGTTTGCGGCCCTTTTTCTTGAAAAATCGAGGGAGCGCGAGCGCCGGTGGCAAGCGCTCGAAAATACAGAGTCGCCACTTGAGTTTTGAAGGTCCGACACTCAAGGAACCGTATTTCGAAGCACCTGCTGCGCTATTTGATTTGAAAAAATGAAGGAAACCAGTCCGTCATAACCATATCTGGGTTCAGGAGCCAGCTTACGAGAGGGGAAGGGTTTTATGGCACCCCTCTCGCCCAATCCGGAGATCGGTCTCTACTTAGGCATTTTTATGAAAACCTTTGTGATTCTTCTTCTTTTAATCGATTTTAGCCAATTAGGGCGGGGGAACAGTTAATCGGGGATTAAAGTTGTAACAGTTTGCAGGATGTGATCAATAATGGCATGGATGGACAGCATGATGAAAAATAAATGAAATGAACTTGAAACAGTGATCAGATGCCAAAACCAGGCTCGGGGCAGATTTGCCCTGCACGATGATCAACTTGCATGCCTGAATAGATCTGCATACAAGTCAACCATCGCGCGAGACACACTGACTCTCGCGCGAGCATTGTCATCTCACCACAGTCCCAAAATCATCCCCTTTCTGGGCTCCGGAAGGACCAGCGCACACCCAGGAAGCAAACCAAGCAGTTTATTGAAAGACTTTAAAATACTAATTATTACACAATACTCCAAGCAGGAGCCAAATGAATTGAAACACAACCCCTAAACAGTGGGGGTATCAAAACAAGGACCAAGGGCCTAGTTACCCATGCAAGGGCCATTCATGGAGATCACAGGACTGTCGCGCGACAGAGACTGAGTCTCGCGCGACATTCCTGACTGGACTTCCAGGAATTGCTTTGCATGCTTGGGGTCCTGAGACAGATTCAGGAGATCCCAAGGGCATTCCAAACTATTTAGAGCAAATAAACTAGCTACTGTATTTTGTTTTTGCATGCATAACAGTGATCTAAAAATCAAAATGAAATACAACCGGCATGAACATATTGCAAAACAGAAAAGGGGTAGCCTCCCTTCCCCATGAGGTCCATTCTCTTGCTGACACAAGTGTCGCGCGAGTATAGGGGACCGTCGCGCGAGGGTGTAGCTGCCACGAATTCTTGTAACTTTGCTGGCTTTAGGACCAGGGCATGGTATTGATTACCAGCCTTGGTCCCCCATCAGGGATCAAAACAGAAACAGGTTAAACATTATACCTTTGCTTGGAAAGGGTTTGGGAATGGATTGATTTGATTGGAATGGCCTTGCTACCAAGTGTGCATGAACACACCAAGTTCAGAAGATTAGGAAGTGGTTTGAGGGTTAGTGACTTTGTGCTAGTTAGAGTTTGCCTTGCAAAATGACTTAGTGGATTTCTTAGTCAATTTTTGGAACCCTTAACATGGAAGATGAAGGGGGGTATTTATAGGGGGGATGTAAGGGCTAGTTAGGGGCCAAACAAAGCCTTGGGACCAGCCACTAAGGCTGGTCACAACTTGGTTGGGAGGCTAGCCAACAAGGTGAGAGAGTGGTTGGGAGATTGCATGGGGTTAGAACCTGCCAGCACGCCGTTCAGCTGAGGAAAACGGGGTTCTAGCCCATGGAGACCCATGTGCCAAGCAATCATCACAAGTCCAGCTGGATTCTGTGATAGGGACAGGAGGGAACCATCGCGCGAGGGTTCGGAAGCGTCGCGTGAGGGTCAACAGTCAACAATTTGACTTTGACTACACGTGGCAAGCTAAGTGTCGCACGAGGGACACAAAGGCTCGCGCGAGGGTCAACTCTGGCTCTAGGGTTTGACTGAAGATTCTGGAAGGTTCAAAAGGTTTCAAGCAAGGTTTCTAAGCGTTCCAAGTCTAATCCATTCCCGATCCAAGCTCTGTTTGATCCGATTTCATCATCGGGGAAACAAGAAAATCGCAAAACGAAGTAAAACGATTGGGAGACCCAGATTGGGGTGTCTACACCACCGTGCAAGCAGTGAAGATGGATCCAGTTCAAAGGCCCTGTTTGGCAAAGAAAAGGGTGGAAAAGAGTATAAAGTTGTAAAAGGCAAAGGTTTTGAAAACAACCTCGAAATGCTACAGTAGCTAAGAAGTCACAACATGGCAAAGAACATTAAACATTGCTTTTATCAAACTAAAACATGTTTTGAGCCCCTGCTAGCTTGAGCATTTTATTTCTGCTAAGTGAATTCCTGTTTCATCCTCTAGACTATGCTTATTCAATGATTTACTTCCTAAATTGCAATTGCCAAACACTATAGTCTCTTTGCCTAACAAAGGAAATTTCAAGGAATCAAGTTCCTTGTGTCGCTGACAAAAAGGAAGGAAAGGATGAACTCTAGTTGCTTAAGAAACTAGGTTTTTGTCAAAACTTAGAAAGAAGACACTATCTCCGCGAGAACACTTAGGGTTAGCTTGCCCATTATGAAGGTACAAACACAAGAGAGATTTAGAAAAATATCTCCATCAAAATTCCTCTCCAAAACACAGAAATCCTCTTGAGAGAAGTGCTCGTTGGGTAACTTGAAAACCCAAGCAAAAATAAGAGCAAAGCCTGCTAGGGCCAAAAAATGCAAAAACGCAGCCTAGGCAAGAGTTAAGGCATTCAAAGAAAAGCTCGCTAGGGACTCAACCTCCATTAGGTAACCTAGGCAAAATCAAGAGCATGTGAGAAGAAAAACCAAGAGTGAAAACTCAACCTCAAAGGTGATGATTTTGGAACTACGTAAAAGGCCTGATTCCTTGATTAGGGATACGTAGGCAATCTCTCATCGAGATGCGGCCCAAACATTTGGAGATAAGGAAAAACATCAACAGATTTGTACTCAATGATAGGCATAGCTAACACTGCGTTTTGAGCTCGCAAAAGATGAGTATGCTTTTCTCGAAGAATTGGCAACAACAATAGACACAAGAATTATAGTTCATCCCCTCTAACCTAAAGGTTTTTGACACAATGAACAGAATACCTCGAAAACTCTCGAGTTTGGCAATCAGACTATGGAACATGGCAAAAGCAAAGGCAGGAAAACCAAAACCAAGCATAAGAAGGGAGAGAAAAGAGGATGCCACTTGGCCGAAACAAAATCTACCTTCAAAAAATCAAAGTAACAGCCGAATAATATATACATCGGCCGCAACATTGATTCTTTAGCCGAGTAATCAATTCTTCGGCCAGTATTTCATTTTCACACAAATTACTGTCTATCAGCAAATATTTGTTCAAAAAGCCATGTTCTGACTATCGTATGCAAACTCAAGACATCTAGGGGCATAAAAAGCATTTCTCATTACATGAACAAAAGCTTGCCTACAAAATCATCACTGTGGTTGCTTTCACTATACAAATACAGTTTCTGCTTCTCTCTTTGCTAACCATGAATAGGAATGAAAAAATGAAAATCCTAAAGCTAGTTGTGACGGCGTCTTCGAGACGATCTATGAGATGAAGAAGGGGATTGCTAGCTATCCTCCCCACTGACAGCTGGTGCTCACTCAGCCTCAAGCTACAAGAAAAAGAATACAAAACAAGGGGCAAGCGCCAATCGCTCCTCTTCTCCATCATCAGAATGGAAGGAGACAAAGGAAAGGGCCCGTGGCCAAACAGGAGCACCTGAAGGAACAGTAGGTAGAACCAAGGAAAAATGGCAGTACTCCATACAGTCACCTGCCTAAAGAAGCAATCCCGCCCAATCTCTGATCTGAGCATTCTCCAAATCTACTTTGGACATTGAGGAAGTGATTCTCATCAACGTTGGAGGCGAAGGAGGAACGAACTGAATAGCCTCAGCACGTGGATGCCACTGGCTGGCCACCCAATCATCTAAATACCAAGCTTGACGAAAGGGGCCTTCAAGCAAACTGCAAGTGCGGTCCAAAACCCTGGAACTCGCAAGAGGGGCATCCTCTGGTACACCACTCCAAGGGTCGAACCGCACCTACAAAATGAGGTCAAAATCAGCCACATGGAAACCTGAAGACAAGGGACATAAGAGAAGAGAGGTACCTGGTCGATGGTCAATCGATCGAAAACCCGTCACCACTCAGGAAGGCTCAAAACTGGTGACCGTGGCTTCCATTGCCCCACGGACCATCACTCGTAGCGAGGAACACAGTCCGCATCCGCATGTCTAGTGTCAGTAGGAAACTGAAGAAGATACTCAAAAGCCCAGAGAGGAAAGGGGCTACCAGTTGGCCAAGGCAAATGCAACCTAATCAAACTCCTAAACAACCTCTAAATACTGCAAAGGCGCTAGAGACTGTGTATGCACTGAACTATCCTTGTTGGCAAACAACGTTTACCCAAGGAGGTAGAGAAGAAAGGCCCGTGTCAGCTACTCAACACTCACTTGAGTCGAGATATCAACCTTCATAAAAGTCTTGATCAGCCAAGAGACGTCAACATGACCACGCGAGTGAAGAGGGGGCACCTTGCCCAAGAACCACTCTAAAGCCCCTACTCGCTCCCAAAGCCTAGGGTTAACCCAAAGAGGAGCTTCACCTACTCATAGGCCAGTAAGCAAAGAAAAATCACCTGGCGTGATCGTCATCTCTCCAACAGAAGGAAAGTGGAACGTGTTGGTAGTATCCCACCACCTTTCAACCAGCAAGGTCTTCAATGACCAATCCATCTTCGGAAGATTGAGGCCCAAAACATACGACTCAAGACCAGCAGCACGTACTAACTCCTGAGCCTGCTCTGGCAACGTCACAAACCACTTGTGCACCTCTTTGCCTCCATCGCGAGCCTCCGGTCTCCTATTTCTCTACCAAGGACAAAAAAGGAGTTGATCTCACGATTCCATAAACAAATAAAAAGCTAGGGGCATCAAATCGACGTTTAAAAAGCATGCATTGCCTAAACAGGAGGCACAGTTATTTTAGCTTCCTTAAATAGAACAACTTCGACCCAACCATGGGTCCTTCTCATTCACGCCCCTAGCCAAAAGGGATTTCATCCCACAAATAAGAAGTTCACTCTTAAATCATACAAAATCAAAAACTCCGAACTAAAGCAAACTTTTTGCTTTTCAGGAAGCTTACTGAAACATTGAGGACGCTCAAGTGCTGCTCAGCGGCTCTACGCCCACACCTCAATAGCTTTATGCCACGCCATGTGTACAGCCTCGCGCTCAGCAGGCCAGCAAAACAATCCTGCGACTTCCACTCAATGCAGTGAGTGAATATTTATACAGTTCTGAGTCAACAGCCAACAAGAAAAAGCACCTGCATGAAGCTTACAATAACCTAGTGCACAAGCCCTCCATAAGGTATTTATGTTGCTAGCTTCATGTTGCCAGAAAGCGTTTAGCCACCAGAAGACATTTGAGTCGCTAGAAGGCGTTTGGCCTCCGGAAGGCACTCCCAGCAGCAGAGGTAATGGAAACCTCCCTAACAAAGTGGAATATACTCAAAACTAGCCTTGGGGACAATCCCGAGCATGTGGAAACTAGCCTTGGGGGCAATCCCAAGCAAACTCAGAACTAGCCTTGGGGACAATCCCGAGCATGTGGAAACTAGCCTTGGGGGCAATCCCGAGCAAACTCAGAACTAGCCTTGGGGGCATATCCAAGCATGAGGAAACTCTCTCTCTCTCTCCGTAACAGCAAGCTCACTAGATGCTGGTCACTTAACCACTGAGGATAATCAAACTCAAGCTCTCGCTCATAAGATCAAAGGACTTTTTGATGCGTCCAAACTCCGGCTCTATGCCCAAACCAACTATGCCTCGGAAATGCGTCAATGATCAACAACTCAGTCACTACCACTATCCTACTCGCCCAGCAACACCACTTGCTTATCAAAGCAAATCACCATCTCAGCGGCACCGAGCTCATTCAACAGCCTCAAGCTCACTATTGACAAATCATTCAGCAACTCTACAACCAAGCCTCGAGCTCATTACCTCAGTGGCTCAAAGCCCATCTCAAACTATTCAGCGGCACTACGCCCATGCTCACTATCACTCAACAAGTTCTATCAGCGGCTCTATGCCTACCATCTCATCAACTCAGCGGCTCGAAGCCCACCATCTCAACTGGCTCGAAGCCGTAAATAATCATCTCAAATTGGCTCGAAGCCGTAACAATTCTCAAACAGGCTCAACGCCCGCCATCTCATCAATTCAGCGGCTCGAAGCCCACCATCTCAACTGGCTCGAAGCCGTAAACAATCAACTCTCAGCAGGCTCTAGGCCGCCCCAATCAGCAAGATATCTATTCTCAAGCTCCATGTTGGAATGCTCAAAGTTCTACACTTTGGATGCTCGAAGCCCTTCGAATGCCCAACCACTGTGTACTGGATGCTCAAGTTCTACACTTGAATGCGCAAGCTCTACGTTTGAATGCCCAACCACTGCGTACTGGATGCTCGAACTCTATGTTCGAATGCTTAAGGTTTATACCTTGAATGCTCAAGCTCTACGTTTGAATGCCCAACCACTATGTACTGACGCTCAAAGCCTGTACTTTGAATGCTTGGACTTTGCCGTCCGAATGCTCGAGCTCTACGCTCTGAATGCTCAAGTCCGGAACTTGAAAGAAGCTTTATGCTTAAATCAAACACACACGCACGGGCCCGTGCACGTAAGCATCAATTGCATCACCATTGTTATCATCGAGTATGCGTCATCATATATCTAACCACTATCATCATATACACACTCTGCATCTCTCTCTTATTCATGGAACAGGTCAATCCTGCAAATCAACCGGCTCTACGCCTCGGTTTTATTGATCGGCCCGGCGCCTCGATCCCTTGGCTCCAAGCCAAAACTTATGATGAGAAAGCTCCGTGCACAGACCATCAGAATGCAACCAACTCTAAGCTTTGGTTCAAATCACGTCAAGTTTTAAGCTCCGACACCTCAGGCTCTCGCCTTATGATCAATACCGGCTCCGCCCCTCGGTTCCATCACGTCAGAAACGACCACTCCCCAGGCTCTCGCCTCATGACTACAACCGGCTCCATGCCTCGGTTCCTTCATCTCCAAAGCTCCGTGCTCCAGTTACTGGCCCTGCGCCCCTCATATCTCAAAACAAACGGCGTCCGATTCATCCTCAGCAGATGGTTTGGATTCCACCCCATTACATCAATTCCTTCCAGCTCATTCGCAAGGATAGGCTACTCTACCGAGCCCCTCTCAGTCAAAGTAAGGATGATCAAGAAAAGCAAACGTACCTACCGTGTACTAATCTACCCCAAAATACTAAGGAAGCTCTCCGCAAAAATTTCCCGGGCAGCCCTGCGCTCCTTCAACTACTCTTTGCCAAAATCCTGGCTCAGTCTAGGTACGTTGCACTACGGCTTTTTAAGCCCTAAGGTACGTCTTCTGTCTCTAACCCTCCAAACTTTTATTTTTCTTTTTTGCCCGAACTACGGTTGGTCTGAATTTCCCTTGCGGAATACGTAGGTAGCCTCCCGGCCCGACCATAACAAAAACCTTTTTTCAAAAACCCCTTGGAATAGTGGTTGGACCAAATTGAGTTGCTCTTTACAGCTTTGACTCTTACTCAAACATGTCTCGCGATCCGTCTAAGTTCAGTCAAAGAGGGGCATCTGTAGACACCCCAATTTGGCCTAACGATTATTTCAAGTCCCACCTTGAGACCATCCCGATGATGAAATGGATACAGTGATTGCTGATTGCTTTCTTGAGAACCTTAGGACTTTTGGTAAGAACTTTGAGCCACTTAGAGGACCCAATCAGAGCCATACAGCCTTTCAGACAGAAAATACAGAAGCCTAGGAGAATCCATCTGTCGACCGTAACATCGATCTTGTAATGCCCCCATTTTCGGGTTCGTTAATTAGACATTTTATTGAATAAAAAGACTAAGAGTCAAGCTCATTATTACAACATAAGTCTTACTAGAGTACTTTTTATTACACAAGGAGGGGAATTCTAGGGTATTCTATCACTCCGCTTCTTCCTCCATCCTAGCAAGCTCTTCGGCTCCAAAGACCTCCAATGTATACTGGTCACCTTGCTCATCAATTAACTCTGACACATTATACCAGCGTCACCCCCAGTATAATATGTCAGGGTCACCAAAAAGGTAACACCGTGAGTTACAAGCTCAATAGAATAAACTATACCCACTAACTCTTAACTTAAAGCAAGGAAGCATATAACCAATTACACATGCTCATTTAACAACATAGTTAAACAATGACATATCCACATTTGATATCTTATTAGCGTTGGTGTCATGCCTTTTCTCGAGTTTCTCCTACGCGACTCGTCGTAGACCGTGTCAACCTTTTTACCTTTAACAAAACCATAATTTCCAAAGTTTCTTCCACAAATTGCTACTAATGAGGCTACCACGTCCGGCTCCATTAGCAACACACACGATGGCCACCAAGTCCGGCCATATCATGGTTTTACAAAACACATTCTTTCAAATCTTGCATTGGCTACCAAGTCCGGCCAAGCCATATTTCCACATGAGACTACCACGTCCGACCCCATTGGAAATCTACGCAATGAGCTACCAAGTCCGGCCACATTACGGTTTTCAAATACTTACACAATGACTACCAAGTCCGGTCATTATGTACTTTCAAAATATTTTCCGCATGTTAATCCCATCCTTTATTTAACCACACCCTAGGTGTCATGTTTCTACTTTCTCGGTTTTCGTGTCTCGTTGCATGCAATGACTCCGCGGTAATTCATTTCACAATTTAAGTAATCTTGAAACTAAACTAACAAGGTCATTCAACTCTATATTAGATAGCATGCTCATTTTGTCACATCATCATACTCACATTTAATCACACAAGGTTAAGCATAGTGCCACATGGACGGACACCTTTGGAGTGATAAATCACTTATGCTTTATCAACAATAAGTAGTCAAGTAATCACATAATCATGCTTTCTTAAGTTCAAAACAACATATGTTTATTGAGTGTTCTAACGTTAAGCTATTCATGCCATGGTTAATCAAGATAACAACTTCTAAACATTTCTAATCATGCTTAGAGAAAGTAGCTCGTATAATCTACGTATGCTCGAGATTTCAAAGGTTTAGAATAATTCACTATCATTTCGAAATACGCATGCAATACGCTACACTTAGATCTTTGAAAGTATAGTAAAATTATACTAAATCTAAAGAGTATTCTACATATACGTAGAGAAAAGTAGATATAGGATATCTACCGTTCTTCTTGGAGGTAGTCGGCTACGGATTAGGAAAATAGTACGTCGGACGGAGTATGTAGACACCCCAATTTGGCCTAACGATTATTTCAAGTCCCACCTTGGGACAATCCCGATGATGAAATGGATACAATGATTGCTGATTGCTTCTTTGAGGACCTTAGGACTTTCGGTGAGAACTTTGACCACTTAGAGGACCCAATTCAAAGCCATACAGCCTTTCAGACAGAAATACAGAAGCCTAGGATAATCCATCTGACGGCCGTAACATCGATCCCACGGCCACAACATCAATCCCTCACCCGAGCAACCTGTTGCCAGCAAAATCTCCCTGAGAGATCAATCCCTCGGCCGCGAGATCTATCCTTCGGCCGAGACATCCATTCCACGGCCGCGACATCCTTTGCTCGGCCGCCAGATCGACCTTTTTCCAGACTCTGGAACGTTCTGTCAGACGTTTGGTTTGATCCAACTACACTACCTTTCCGATGCGTTCGGGCTACGTTCGGAGATCACGACGTAGAGTTAGATATGCATTGCAATTGCAATTGCCATCTCGTGATTTGATTGGCCGGAGTGAGTCATCCCTATGCCTATATAAAGGGGCCTTTGGGCTCCGAATTTAGCACACAGAAATTGATAGACCTACACACTCAATCAAGCCACGAAACTCTGTCAAAATACTCTCTCAATCCCATACTCCAAAAGCCCTAACCTTCCGAAGGTAGCCGTCAATCCGGCGATCAAACCCCGAAGTTCAAACCCTAACTCTAGGGTTTTCAATCAAGCAATCAGTCAAATCACGCCCAATCCAAAGCAATCAAGCAACTGAGGGATCAAGGTGGTGAGGCCCAACGGCCTCTGGTTTGTTTTACTTATCGTGTTTATGGCTAACCGTAGCATTTAATCGCTTGCTAACTTTTCTGTCTGGTGTGAGGAAGAACATCGACCGGGGTTTCGATCCCTCGGCCGATAAATAAAACCAGGAGGATCCCTCGGCCGTGAGATCAATTCACCGGCCGCGGGATCCATTTCCCTGGGACAGTTTTGTTGGTTTCCTACTTTCTGAATGCATGCTTCAATTATCGCACTGGCTCACTTTGCTTACTGTTTAAAGGAATAAATAAACAGACTATGTGTTGGAATTAAACAAAGCATCTATACGTCTTATGTTGAATGATTATGGGCCAGTCTCACGACTGGGCAAATAGGGGTGCCTAACACCTTCCCCTTATTGTACTTTTGGCTCCCGTATCCAGAATCTCTATCTGTTTTCCCAGTTTTAATAAACTGGGTGGCGACTCTATTTGATGATAACCGTTATCATGTGGCGATGTTCCTAGCCATGGGAATGTCCATGATTTTGGTTTATGATGTGAGCAACCAATCGAACAAACAACGTGATCAATCTGTATGGCGATGCCCCGCTTGGGAGGTGTCTACAGTTTTTGGCGACTCTGCTGGGGATGTGAGAGCCATAACCAAAAAGTTCAACATAAGACTAATACATGCCTTGTCTAATTCATCTATCATATGCATCGAGCGGGCAACCCGTTGAGTTCACCCGATATCCCGGCATGACACGGGCTATGTTGGGGGTTCCAGCAAACTCCACAGTCACTCGTACCTAGTGGTATATCAAAAAGGGAATCACCCAATCACCGCCTATGATGGGTTGGAGAGAGGATTGGTGTCCTTTGACAACGGAGCACCCTGAAACTACCAAAAACCTTGCATGCTTTAGAAAGCCATAGAACTTATCAAACTAAGACAGGAACCTACAGGCTAGGAACCTACTTGCATTTTACTTGGAAAAGTTCTTCCTCACACCTTGTATCATCTGTTGTTGTAATTAACTCTTTCTGTGCAGAAGGGTTGGGATTTTCAGCCCAAATCCTAACCCTACACAGGCAAAGTACTGACTTCCAGGTATTCTACTTTTAAAGCAGGCACAATAGGTAAATCAAAGAAGCAACCACAGCCAACTTTGTACTCTTATAACACCCGAAGCTACGCCAAACAAAGGTCTCTGCAACCCTCCCGTCTATCATCTTCATCTGACAAAACACCCTCACCACAATGGTTCCGACCGCTCTCAGAAACTTCCCGATCATCCCCTCAACAGACCCCGTCATTCACTAAACCTCAAGCTTCGTCAAGCAACCCTTCTACCTTCATGGCAGACAACGACGCCACTATTGCCGAGCTCCAAGCTCAAATCACTGCGCTACTAGCAGAAAAGGCAGCTAGAGATGCTGAGGATGAGGAAAAATCAATGGAAGACGAGAACCCCCATAAAGTGATATTGGCAGAAAGTCCTGAGTTGACCAAACAAGTCAAGGAAATCAAACAGCCTTGGCTCGTTCGCAAGGGGATCAAATTCTGGATTTCGAGGGACTTTGCCTCTTCCCAGAATCCAAGCTGCCTGAGAATTTCAAGATGCCCAACATTGAGAAGTTCAATGGAACTGGCAACCCTACCAGTCATGTTCGCCATGTTATCAACACCCTGAAGCCGATGGGCTTGAACGACGAGCTCATCGCCCAGTTGTTCCAACGAACCCTCACCGGAAGTGCTCTCGACTGGTTCCTCACTTTGGAGTTTGTACATTATCAAACTTGGCCAGAAATCGCCAATGCTTTCGTCAAGCAATATGCATACAACGTCCAAATTGAACTAACAACTCGAGACTTGGAAATGACCAAACAGGATTCCAATGAGGACTTCGCCACCTTTGTGGCAAGATGGAGGGAAAAGGCTGCCAAGATGAAGAACCGTCCCTCCGAGGAAGACCAAGTGAGGATAGTTGTCAAAAATTTACAACCCAAATATCTCAGGCATATTTACACACAGGCTATCACCGATTTCAAGCGCTTGCATGCCACCGGGTTGCAAATCGAAGATGGAATCAAGCTAGGACTCATTGGGAAAGAAGAGGCCACTCCTCTACCTAAGAAAACCTTCTCTAGCCGTACATCTCACGCCTCCGTGAATGCCCTTGGCTCTTTGTCTCAAGACCCTTTCCAAACTAGCCCATCCCGAAGTTCAAATCGACCTCGTCGCAACTTTGATCCTCTCTATATGACCTTGTCCCAAGCTTTGACCATCCTTAGCCGTCAAGGGCATCTTAAACCTCTAAACAAGCCACTTCCTCCGCCGCCCTATGGTCCAAACCATGATCCAAACAAGCAATGCGCCTATCACCAACATCCTGGGCACGAAACAGACAATTGTATGCGTCTTCGTCACGACATTCAAGATCTTATTGATAGTCGAACCATAAAACCACCAAAACCTGATGGGCAAGCTAACCCACTCCCTACTCATAATGCCGAACCACCACCTCGAAGCATCAATCTCATAAATCTCTCTCATAACCCCACATACAATCCCAGCCAATACGTTGTCCAAGACAAACAAACCAAACCTACCTTAACCTTCCCTGAGGAGGACGAATGTTTCATGATAGAGGAGGAGGAGGATGATAATTCTGATCAGTCAGAAGTAATTGACATTGATATGTCCGACATAAGCAGCAAAGATCAGGTAGAGGAGGAAAAGCTAAGGAAGTGGAAGGAACACTCTTGGGCGAAACACAATTGGGAGGATCCCGACATTCCATTTGTAGAAGATGACGAATGGCTTCGTATCAGGTTTGAGAATAGGAAGAAGGAAAAAGAAAGGGTCATCATGATGAGAAGGCACGCTCGCTTCGAGCCTGCCCAAATAGTGGTACGCATCAACCGTCCCAAAATTCCAACACCACCCATTGTTTGGGAAACAATCAATCTCATTGAGAAAGTAGAGGAGTTCCAAATGCAGCCATGGGTCAACCCTTACGACGAGTGCGATTATAGTCAATGGATAGAGGAAAGAGAAGATCTAGATTTCATGTGCACAGAACCCTATAAAACAGGGGAAAGCGACTTTGATGAAATGGAAGAAGAGTGCAATGATCCGCTCGATGAAACCTCCTTGGCATCACTATTCAATCAGGAGGAAATAGCTGATAATCACGCAATCAATGAGGAAAGAGAAAGGGAGTTTTCTGCTGACACATCCATCTGGGGATTACTCATGGTTCAAGGAGGTAGCCATCGTGCAAAAGATGAACCCGGTTCAAAGGCTCTGTTTGGCAAGGAAGAGGGTGGGAAAGAGTACAAAGTTGCAAAAGACAAGGGAAATGACCCCGACATGCTGCAGTAGCTGAGAAGTCACAACATGGCAAATAAGAAACAATAAAACATTGTTTTCGCTTTAAACAAACTAGAACGAGTTTTGGGCCCCTGTTTGGGCATTTTATCTTCGCTAAGAGAATTCCTTTTTCATCTTCCAGATAATGCTTATCTAAATCCAAATTTCTAAATTGCAATTGCCATGCACTATGCTCTCATTGCCAAAACAAGGGAAGTTCGAAGGGATCAAAATCTTTGTGTCCCCGATAAAAGGAAAGGAAAGGATGAACTCTAATTACTTAGAACTAGGTTTTTACCAAAACTCAGGAAGAAGACGCTATCTCCGTGAGAACACTTAGGGTTAGCTTGCCCATTGTGAAAGTACAAACGCAACAGGAGATTTATAAAAAACATCTCCATCAGATTTCATGAGAACACTAAAACCCTCTTGAGAGAAAAATGCTCGTTGGGCAATCTATACACCCAAGCAAAAGTAAGAGCAGAGCCTGCTAGGACAAAGGCAAAACAAAAACACAGCCTAGGCAAAAGTTAAGGCATTCAAAGGAAAGCTCGCTAGGGACTCAACCTCTATCAGGTAACCTAGGCAAAATTTAGAGCATGAAAGAAAGAAAAACCAAGAGTGAAAACCCAACCCCAAAAGGTGGTGATCTTGGAACTACGTAAAAGGCCTGATTCCCTGATTGGGATACGTAGGCAATCTCGCGTCGAGATGCGGCCCAAACATTTAGAGGGAAGAAAGATGATACCAACATGTTTGTATTCAATGATAGGCGTAGCTAACCCTGCGTATTGAGCTCACAAAAGATGAGTTAGTCATTTTCCAAGGAATTGGCAAAAACAAAGACACATAAGAATTGTAGTTCATCCTCTCTAAACCAAAAGTCGTCAATACAAAGGGTATGATCCTTCAAAAGACTCTTAAAGTTTGGCAATCAGGCTGTAAAGCATGGCAAAGGCAGGAGACAAAAAATCAAAGACTAAGCATAGGAAAGGATGTGAAACAGGATGCCACTTGGCTAAAGCAAAACCTATCTTCCTTGGGAAAATAGATATAACAGCCGGACAATCAATACCTCGGCCGCAACAATGATCCTTCGGCCGAATGATCGATTCTTCGGCCAAATATTTTTCACACAAAATAACTGTCTATCAGCAAATACTTGTTCAAAAAGCCATGTTCTGACTATCAAAACATTTTGGGGCATGAAAGGCATTTCTCATTTCTCAAAAACTTGTTTACAAAACCGTTGCTGTGATTGCTTTTACTATACAAATATAGTTTCTGCCTATCATCTACTAACTATGAACAGGGAAAAGAAAAGCCCTAAAAGCTAGGCGATCTCTGAGAAGAAGGCAAAGGCTGCTCACTGGTCCCCACATTCCCCTCAGCAGCCGATACTCTCTCAGCCTCAAGCTGCAGCCAAGAAAGATATAAACATTCAGACTCAAGGGATAATGCATAGCAGATAAAGCTCATGAAGAAAGTCATACCTCGAGGATCCTACGGCGCTGTCTCCGAACCAAGACCTCTGTACTCTGGTAGGCGCGAAACCATTCCCGCACTATCTCGACAGCCCCGTCTGGCAAAGTGTAGAGCGGGGTCGTGCAAGGAGTCAGCATCAGGCGTTCCTCCTCCCCATCGTCTGAGTGGAAGGAGATATACGAAGGAGCCCGTGGCCAAACAGGAGCAACGGGAGGAGCTGCAGCAGAGGAGGTCAAGAAAAGACGGCAGTACTCTGTATAGTCACCTGTCTGGAGGAGTAAACCTGCCCAATCTCTGATCCGGGCAGTCTTCAGATCTTCCTTCGACATCAAGGAAGTGGACCTCATGGATACTGGAGGAGAAGGAGGAACAAGCTGAAGAGCCTCAGCGCGTGACCGCCACTGACTGGCCACTCGATCGCCTAAGTACCAGGCTCGGCAAAATGGACCCTCGAGCAAGCTACGAGTCCGGTCCAGAACTCTACAACGTGCAAGAGGGGCATTTTCAGGTACACCACCCCAAGGGTCAAACCGTACCTACAAAGCAAGGACAAATCAGCCCCGACACAAAAATATGGAAGTCCAAAGGATAAGAGGTACAAAGAAAAAGGTACCTGATCAACCGTCAGTCGGTCCAAAACTCGCCGCCACTCGGGAAGGCTCAAGACTGGTGACCGTGGCCTCCGTTGCCCCATCAACCATCGCTCGTAACGAGGTATGCAGTTCGCATCACCATGCCTAGTCTCAGGAGGAAACTGAAGAAGGTGCTCAAAAGCCCAGAGCTGAAAAGCAGGTTAACCAAAGCAAGTTCAGAACTAGGAAAAGGCTAAAGTGAAAACAGAAGTACAAAGGAACGATACATACCTCAAGCACTCGAAAGTGACCACAAAGAATGGGACTCTTGTCCCGCGAGCAAGCTCCAAGACTGCCGTACAGAGTGGCCAAGGCAGACGAGCCCCAGTCAAACTCCCGAATAGCTCCCAAATGCTGCAAAGGAGCCAAAAATTGTGTGTGTACCGAACCATCCTTGTTGGCAAACAACGTTTGCCCAAGGAGGTAAAAAAGGAAGGCCCGCGTCAACTGCTCAGCACTCACCTGGGTCAGAATATCAGCCACCATGAAAGTCTTGCTTAGCCAAGCAAGATCTACATGACCTCGAGAACGAACAGGGGGCACCTTGCCCAGAAACCACCTCAAAGCACCCTCTCGCTCCCAAAGCCGGGGGTCAACTCGAAGAGCAACTTCGCCTATCCGCAGGCCAGTCAACAAAGAAAAATCACCCGGAGTGATAGTCATCTCACCAGCAGCAGGAAAATGGAAGGTATTGGTGGTATCCCACCACCTCTCAACCAGCGAGGTCATCAATGACCAATCCATCTTTGGAAGATCGAGGCCCAGAATGAACGTCTCGAAACCTGCAGTTCCCGAGCCTGCTCTGGCAGCTTCAAGAACCATCTATGCACCTCCTTGCCTCCACCGCGAGCTTCCAGCCTCCTGTTTCTCTGCCAAAGACAAAAGGGAGTTAATCTCATGATTGCATAAACAAAGAAAATACTAAGGGGCGTCAGATTAATATCTAAAAGCATGCATTGCCTAGACAGGGGGCATAGTTATTTTAGCTTCCTTAAACAAAAATAAATTCAACCCAAACATGGGTTCCTCATATTCACGCTCCTAGCCAAAAGGGATTTTCATCCCGCAAGCAAAAACTTTTATTCTAAAATGCAAGGATTTCCAAAACTCCGAACTAAAGTAAAACTTTTTACTTTTCAGGAAACTCACCGGCACGTTCAGAACGCTCAGGTGAAACTCAGGCTCTCGACGAACCACCTCGGCCTCTGGGCCACCAACAGGAGGGCGGTATTGCAGAAAACCGCCATAACCCAGCTTACGTGAAGGACGAACGTAGGTAGTAGCATCAAACAAACCGGGCTCCTCAATCGCCTCCTCATCGGAAGATGGATGCTCGCACCTACATGAAGGGTGCGAGGATGAACCTGCAACGCCCGAAGATGGCGTGGCCATCACGTCCGAGCCAAGAAAAAAAGAAAACCAACGGTTTCAGACAACCGAAGCCAGCAGCAACGGCAATGACGGCGGTGGTCGGAGAGGATGGTCGCCGGAGATGCTGGTGGCCGACGGTAGTGGAGGAGGGCGGCGGCGTGTGGTGGTCGTCGGGCGAGAGGAATGGAGGAAAATGAGAGAGGAAGAGAAGAAGGGATTAAATGGGCCGTAAGATCGATTTAACTGAACTTAAATCGAGATCCTGACTTTTTGGCGTTCTCACGGCCGAGACATCAATTCTTCGGCCGAGGGATCGATCTCCTGGCCCCTTAATCAAATTTCCTCAGCAACAGCAGATTTTGCTCGATGCACTAGCTCAAGCCATTACAGACTTCTAAGTCCTCGACCAACCAAGTAGCCTTGGGGGCACCCCCAAGCCAATGCAACATGATCAAAACCAGCCTTGGGGGCATACCCAAGCATGAGGAAAATCTCTCTCCACAAACTGCTGGCCGGCAAAACAAGACACTCAGCAGCCTTGAGCTCAAAACTGCAGCGGCTCCAAGCCCATTATTGACAGGCTCTACGCCCATATCAACTCACTCAGCGGCTTTATGCCTATACGAACTCAGCGGCTCCAAGTCCACTATCCTGACAGGCTCAGAGCCCATCATCCTTACACGACTCAACGGCTCCTAGCCCGCTATCTCAACTAGCTCGAACCCATAACAACCATCTTGGCGGCTCTAAGCCCATTATCGACAGGCTCTACGCCCTTTATCACAACTTAGCGGCTCAAAGCCTATTATCTCAAATGGCTCCAAGCCATCACCTCAAATAGGCTCGAAGCCTATCTCAACAGACTCTACGTCTACTATCACCCAGCGGCTCGAAGCCCTCGAATCAGCAGCTCTGTGCTCGCTATCACAACAACAGACTCTACGCCTGTTATCACTCAATTTGGCGGCTCCAAGCCCATTGTCTCAACTGGCTCGAAGCCGTACACAATCAAGCTCTTAATAGGCTCAAAGCCTATGTCTATTACCTCAGCGGCTCAAAGCCCATTATCTCAACAGGCTCGAAGCCTATATCTACCACCTCGGCGGCTCCAAGCCCATTACTCTAATAGGCTCAAAGCCTGTATCTACCCTCTGAAATGGCTCGAAGCCATAAACTCAGCGGCTCAAAGCCCAACATCTCAACTGGCTCGAAGCCGTAAACAAGCAACAGGCTCTAAGCCGCCCCATCAATCAAAGACATCTATTCTCAGGCTCTACGCCTGAATGCTCAAAAATCTAACATTTTTGAATGCTCAAGCTCTACGCTTGGATGCCCAACCACTGTGTACTGGATGCTCAAGTTATACACTTAAATACTCAAGCTCTACGCTTGGATGCCCAACCACTGCGTACTGGACGCTCAAAGCCTGTACTTTGAATGCTCGGATTCTGCTGTCCGAATGCTCGAGCTCTACGCTCTGAATGCTCAAGTCCGGAACTTGATAGAAGCTCTAAGCTTAAAACAAACACACACGCACGGGCCCGTGCACATTTGCATCAACATTTTCACATCGAGTCTGCATCATATCTGTTCACATCTAACGAACCATCATCACACATGTACACTCTGCATATCTTTCATGAAACAGGTCAACCCTGCTATCAACCGGCTCTATGCCTCGGTTTTATTTGATCGGCCCAACGCCTCGATCCTTTGGCTCCACGTCAACATTTATGATGAGAAAGCTCCGTGCACAGACCATCAGAATACAACCAGCTCTACGCTTCGGTCCATATCACGTCAAGCTCTAAGCTCCGACAAACTCAGGCCCTCGCCTCAAAACTGCATGCAGGCTCCACGCCTCAATCACTTCGGGCTCCATGCCTCAGTTCCTTCACCTTAGGCCCTTGCCTTATACCAGCTCCGCGCTTCGGTTCATCACGTCAAGCTCAAAGCTCTGACACCACAGGCTCTCATCCTGATCAATACCAGCTCCGCGCTTCGGTCCCATCAAGCTCTAAGCTCACCTCAGGCCTCCGCCTCATAAACCACAGCAGGCTCCACGCCTCAATCTAATCCCCTCAAGGCTCTCGCCTTATGATCAACACCAGCTCCGCGCTTCGGTCCTATCAATCACCTCAGGCTCTCGCCTTATGATCAACACCAGCTCCGCGCTTCGGTCCTATCAATCACTCTCCAGGCTCTCGCCTCATGATTACAACCGGCTCCGTGCCTCGGTCCCCTCATCGCCAAAGCTCCGTGCTCCAGCTACTGGCCCTGCGCCTCCCCTACATCTCAAAAACAAACCGGCGTCCAACTCATCCCAGCAGATGGTTTGGATTCCACCCCATTACATCAATCCCATCCAGCTCATTCGCAAGGATAGGCTACTGTACCGAGCTCCTTTTAGTCAAAGTAAGGACGATCAAGAAAAGCAAACGCACCTGCAGTGTACTGACCTACCCCAAAATACTAAGGAAGCTCTCCGCAAAGAAACTCCCCAGGTAGCCCCGCGCTCCTTCAACTACTCTTCGCCAAAACCCTGGCTCAGTCTAGGTACGTCACACTACGGCTTTTTAAGCCCTAAGGTACGTCTTCTGTCTCTAACCCTCCAAACTTTTACTTTTCTTTATTGCCCGAACTACGATTGGTCTGAATTTCCCTTGTGGAATACGTAGGCAGCCTCCTGGCCCGACCATAACAAAACCTTTTTCGAAAACCCCTTGGAATAATGGTTGGACCAAATTGAGTTGCTTTTTACAGCTTTGACTCTTACTCAAACATGTCTCGCGATCCGTCTGAGTTCAGTCAAAGAGGGGCATCTGTAGACACCCCAATTTGGCCTAACGATTATTTCAAGTCCCACCTTGGGACAATCCCGATGATGAAATGGATACAATGATTGCTGATTGCTTCTTTGAGGACCTTAGGACTTTCGGTGAGAACTTTGACCACTTAGAGGACCCAATTCAAAGCCATACAGCCTTTCAGACAGAAATACAGAAGCCTAGGAGAATCCATATGACGGCCGTAACATCGATCCCATGGCCACAACATCAATCCCTCACCCGAGCAACCTGTTGCCAGTAAAATCTCCCTGAGAGATCAATCCCTCGGCCGCGAGATCTATCCTTCGGCCGAGACATCCATTCCACGGCCGCGACATCCTTTGCTCGGCCGCCAGATCGACCTTTTTCCAGACTCTGGATCTCAGACGTTTGGTTTGATCCAACTACACTACCTTTCCGATGCGTTCGGGCTACGTTCGGAGATCACGACGTAGAGTTAGAGATGCATTGCAATTGCAATTGCCATCTCATGATTTGATTGGCCGGAGTGAGTCATCCCTATGCCTATATAAAGGGGCCTTTGGACTCCGAATTTAACACACAGAAATTGATAGACCTACACACTCAATCAAGCCACGAAACTCTGTCAAAATACTCTCTCAATCCCATACTCCAAAAGCCCTAACCTTCCGAAGGTAGCCGTCAATCCGGTGATCAAACCCTGAAGTTCAAACCCTAACTCTAGGGTTCTCGATCAAGCAATCAATCAATCACGCCCAATCCAAAGCAATCAAGCAACTGAGGGATCAAGGTGGTGAGGCCCAACGGCCTCTGGTTTGTTTTACTTATCGCATTTATGGCTAACCGTAGCATTTAATCGTTTGCTAACTTTTCTGTCTGGTGTGAGGAAGAACATCGACCGGGGTTTCGATCCCTCGGCCGATAAATAAAACCAGTCACACACCTCACTCTCTCTCTCTCCCTCTCTCAACCGGCCACTCTCTCTCTCTCCCTCTCTCTCTCTCTCTTTTGGACACCTAATGGAGAAAGGACAAGGGTTGAAAGAGTAAGAGTAAACTAATAGTTTGTAAGAAGATTTTTGTAAGAAAATCTAGTACTTGATTATATCTTAGGTCATCCTATCCTTCATCTTTCAAGGTACAAGTACTTATATATATAGAATTAGGGTTTTGGTAGAAGAAGATCAAGAAGGTACAACACTATCTCTCTCTCTCTCTCTCCTATCTCTCTCCCCCATCTCTCTCTCTCGGCCTCTCTCTCCTCTCTCTCTCCGAATTCTCTCTCTCTCTCCTAGGTTAATATATATACATATAATAGAAAGACTAAAATAAGGACAATGTACTATATGATCTTATCTTGGACTTCTAAGTCAAAACTTCCTATTAAACTATGTCAAAATGCCACCAATGTACTTACATACTATATACTAATATATAGTATCCTAGGATGACATAAACATATCATATACTTTAATTAAATAAGTACATATCATATCTAGGAAAGAATTAACTAATTTAACCTAGTACTATAGCTTGATATGGTTTTATGGACTAATGGATTATAATTCCCCTAACATTTATTAACCAATGGTTAAAGGATGAAAGTACTAAACTTATATAATCTATCTATAATAGTACAATGACTCATGGTGAATCTAATTAAACTAATGGACCTTGTACTAGGTAGAAAGGTTAACCTATCGTCCAATGGTTAATAATTCTCCTAACTTCTATCGTCCAATGGGTAAAGATGGTAAGTAATATATTCTTATAAAGTGTACCTAGCAATCTTGTCACAATATCCAAGGTGTAAACCTATGGTCCAATGGATAAAGATTATCCTAGTATCTATCGTCCAATGGGTAATAGATCAAAGGTTGACTTTTGGTCAAGGTCTCACTTAGGGTTCCAATGGTTCATGAGGGTCCAAGGTTCGATTAGGTTACCCTAACGATAGTTAGAAGCTAGCTAGGCTTGCTAAACAGGATGTCTTAGGGTTGCTATCTCACTTGTCTATAGAAAATGACTACATCGCAAGGCGAAAAGAAATTAGGTTTTGAATCTAATCACGACGGATTATTGGAAATAAGGAATTTATAGAGTCAAAATAATAATCAACGAGATTTTTATTTACTGAAAATCGGAGTTGTTACAGATCTCACGGCCTTAACATCATTTCCTCACCCGAGCAACCTGTTGCTAGCAAAATCTCCCCGAGATCAATCCCTCGGCCGCAAGATCTATCCTTCGGCCGAGACATCCATTCCTCGACCGTAATCTATTACTCGGCCGCCAGATCGTCCTTTTTCCAGACTCTGGAACGTTCTGTCGATTGTTTGATCCAACTACACTACCTCTCCGATGCGTTCGGGCCACGTTCAGAGATTACGACGTAGAGTTTGAATTGCATTGCAATTGCAATCGTGCCATTTGATTGGCCGGAGTGAGTCACCAATTGCCTATATAAAGGGCCTTTGGACTCCAAAAATAGGACCCACGAAATTAATAAGAGAATACACCCTCTCAAGCTCCGATACTCTGTCAAAACTCTCTCTCAAACCCACTCTTCAAAAGCCCTAACCTCCCGAAGGTAGCCGTCAATCCGACAATCAAACCCCGAAGTTCAAACCCTAACCCTAGGGTTTTCAATCAAGCAATCAGTCAATCACATCCAATCCGAAGCAATCGAGCAACTGAGGGATCAAGGTGGTGAGGCCCAACGGCCTCTGGTTTGGTTTACTTATCGTTTTTATGTTTAATCGTAGCGTTTTGATTATCTGCTAAGTTTTCTGTCTGGTGTGAGGAAGAACATCGACCGGGGCTTTGATCCCTCGACCGGTATATCAAACCAGTGAGATTACTCGGCTGTGACATCCCTTCACCGGCCGAGTAATCTATTTCCTGGGACATCTATGTTTTATTTTGTTTTACGCTTTCCTATGCATGCTTTCAATTACAGTCATGGCTCACCATTAAATGCTTAAAGGCTAAAAACAAACTACGTGTTAGAATTAAATAAAGCATCTATATGTCTTATGTTGAACAAATATGGGCCAGTCTCACGACTGGGCAGAGAGGGGTGCCTAACACCTTCCCCTTATTGTACTCTTGGCTCCCGTACCCAGAATCTCTATCTATTTTCCTAGTTTTAATAAACTGGGTGGCGACTCTGTTTTTATGATAACCGCTATCGTGTGGCGATGTTATTAGCCATGGGAATGTCCACGATCTTGGTTTATGAAGCAAGTAACCAATCAAGCAAACAAATGATCAATCTATATGGCGATGCCCCGTCTGGGAGGTGTCTACACCGAATATGATCGTTCTTGAGTCGAAATCGAAGCTCTAGAAGTGCTCTACAACTTTTGTGAAGGGAGTTGATCCTAGAAAGTATTTTAGGTAGGAGAAATATGATGATAAAGGAAGAGGCAGCTTGCTGTCTGGAAAAAGGAAATCCGAGATTTTGACTGAACTTCGGATGTCCATATCTTTGTCGTTTCTTGACCGATTAGGGTGGTTCTTGGGTATAACTTGAAGATCTCGAAGTTCTCTACAACTTTCCCGAAGGAAGTTTATCCTAGACACTACTTTAGGTAGGAGAAATACGAGGTTTTGTGGAGGGCAGTAGGCTGCCTGGAAAAACAGAAATGGTTTCTAGAGAGAAGTTGGAGCAATGCTTGAAGGTGTGAGTTCATGGCTTGAATGGCTTGCTATTTATAGGCCAAGTTCTCCTCTCTCCTCTCCCTAGCCGGCCTCTCTCTCTCTCTCTCTCTACATCTCATTTTTTATTCAACCAAATCAAGCTTCCTTGGAAAATCAAGGTCTAAAACTAGGCTTGCATGGCTATGGATTTGGTATTTGGATTTGATCTTGGAAGATTTTGAGAGAAAGATGAAGGTTTGTACAAGATTTGGTCATTTGTTTAACAAACTAGGACAATTGTACAAGATTTGGCTAGGAAGAATACAATCTTTGGGTGATATGAAAATCAAAGTACATAGAAGATCAAGGTACAACCAAATCTTTCTGCTTCTTTCCCTCTCTCTCTCTCTCTCCCTCTCGGAAATTCTCTCTCTCTCGGAAATCTCTCTCCCTCTCTCTCTCTCTCTTGTACTATATATATATACATATGTACTTTTGGAAGAATACATATATACTACTATATATAAGTACAATGAAAATCCAATCTTTTAAGTAAATAAGATTTCTTATTAAAATAAGGAAATCCATCACATGGTACTTACAATAATATATATATATATATATCTATATACATATATATATATATATATAGGTATGTACCTAGGTACTTCATGATCCTACTAGATTTCCCAAATCAAGATTTCCTATTAAACTAATCTAATTGGCACATGTTTTCTTATTTTAATAAACTAAGGTACTAGGTAATATTAAAACTAGGATTTGGTAGAAGACAATCCAAGACGTACATCATATCTTCTTTTCTCTCTTTCCTAACTCTCTATCTCTCTCGGCTCTCTCTCCTCTCTCTCTCCCGAACTTCTCTCTCCCTCTCTCTCCCTTGTACTACTTATGTATATTTATATAAGTACATATCTACCTAATAGATTTTGAAGTACATGGTACTTAATAAACTAAGGGGATTTGAAAGAATAAGGATTTTCCTATTTAATAATAAAATGAACACATGTTTTCTATCTCTATATTATATTGGAGTTGGTGTACTGGTACCCTATTATAATATTTAGGTAAGTACTAGAGAATCTGGGTAGGTATCTAGTCAACATTCCACATTATAATACTCCAATTTGGCACGTGTCTCCTTATAATATAGTATTTGTACTTAGGGAATCCTAGAATCCTATTTTATATTAGATACTCTTCTAATTCTTTAATGAGGGAATCCCATGGGATCCTAGACAATGTATTAACTATTATATATTGGTACTAGTCCTATTATCCAATGGATAATAATTCTCCTAACATTTATGGACCAATGGACAAAGGTCAAAGGTTGACTTTGGTCAAAAGGATTCATCTAGGGTTCAAGAGATCAAAAGGTTCAAACAATTCAAGGAAGGTCAAGGGTTTAATTAGGTTATTTCCACGGATTAGATTAGAGGCTAACTAGGCTTTCTAAGTAAGATTTTTAGTCAAGAATATAATCTAGGCTTAAGCTTGATGGTTAGGAAAGTAGTCCAACCTACTTGCCTTTAGAAAATGACACTACGCCAAATATCGCTTTTGCCGTCGGTATTATTACCGGCGGTAAAAAAACTGCCGTTAAAAGCTACTTTTACCGGCGTTAGTAAAACCACCGGGAACAACTACCTAAAACGGCGGGTTTTTTAAGAATGCCGTTTTTATAAACTTTTACCGGCGGTTTTTTAAAATACCGCCGGAAAAAATAGAATATACGGTTTTTCTTAATACCGGCGGTTTATTAATGCCGCTTATAATAATACCGACCCGTATAATATAAATATTATTATTTATCCTATATGACACAATATGCGGGTCAGCCTAGTTGGTAGCACGCGCGCTATAGGATCCGGAGGTTCCGGGTTCGATTCCTGGGAGAACAAAAAAAATTAACCACCGATTTTATTGCTGGCGGTATTATTACCGGCGGTTTTTGATCGCCGTTTTTAGTATTGCCGGCGGTTTTCTAATGCCGCTTTTGTTTTTCCGACAATTGTTTTCCCGACGGTTTATTTCCGGCAGTTTTTGAACTTTTACTGGCGATTTTGAGTATTACCGGCGGTTTTGGGACTATTAACGGCAGTTTTCTCATGCCGCTAATACTAAAATTTGGCGTAGTGTGATCTTATTGCTCGGAGTGAAGAAATCTAGTTTTATAAGTCTAGAATTTAGTAACGACGGATTTTTGGGTATTAAAAAGGAATTTTAAAAGAAGTCCAAGTAATTAAAATAAAATTCAAAATTTCAACGAAATTTTTACTGACAAAAAATCAGGGGCGTTACAACCTATCCCCCCTTAAAATAATTTCGTCCTCAAAATTGGTGCGCGGCTACGGTTTGGATCTTGTCACTATACCGGCCTTGGAATCGTCATCTATCCCCCTTAAAGAAGAAGCAGGTTATCATCAATCCCTTCTAGCGTGACATTGAGGTAATCATCTTTGCCATTGTCGATCATATGATAGACACAAGTGGATATCGCCATTTCGTAACCTCCGTAGACTAGGTTGACGGCTATTCTCCTTCCTAGAGTGACGGTAGGTTTAAGAGTGATAAGATTCGAATACTCTGGCATCCTACAAAACGCTTTGGCGCTTCACGGTCACTATCTACAGGCTCCGGTAGGTCCTAGAAGTATTTCGGAGTATCACGATAGCGTTTTAGGCATCTCTTGCAATCTTCCGAGGGTTTTGTTAATCGAATTAAGCCTCCTTACTTGCTTAAGACGGGGTTGAAGTAGCTTCCACCATCGAACAGCTTGCCTCGTTGTCGACCTTTGATAAAGTTTCCATTGAAAATACCAACGCCAAATGCAAAACCTCTATCAAATCATCATGCGGACCCGTGCCTCACAAGGTTTCCTTATCACGACCCTTCTTTCTTTCTCACGAATAATGCTGGGGTTTCTTACTGTTGTGTACTTGGCCTGATGAATCCTTCATCCAAAAGCTCTTGCAATTGGGTCTTGAGCTCCTTTAGCTTAGCAGGGGCCATTTGGTACGGTGCCGTTGGAGTTCTATAGAGAAGTCTATCTCTCTTTGGGTTGGTAAGCCAGGAAGTTCTTCAGGGAAATCATCGGCGTACTCGCAAACGATGTGTTGTAATCCCACTTCCATTCTATCGGCTTTTTCCAATTGGATGCTATCTAGCCATCCAAACAGCTGGTTTTGCCACCTAGATCTCTTCGTTGTTGGACTTGCCGTTCTGACTATCCCCCTTAAAAATAGGAATGAGTACCTTCTAGGGTATAAGCTGTCCCCATCTTTTGGTGGCAGTCTATGACCGCTCGATAGCTAGTCCAACCCTAGGATTATGTCAAAGTCCGTCATATTGATCATTCTAAGATCGTAGGTCAGGCGCAGGTTGGCTACTTCTAGTTTGCACTCTCTACACACTAGACTGACAGTTATTCTTTCCCCCAAGGGTGATGATACTTTCATACTCGTACTTAGGGGTTCTGTTTCTAGTGCTAGCGCGGTCGCGCAGGTAATAGATACAATGAATGCGATGCCCCAGAGTCAAACATAGCTTGCACGTAGGTACTATAGTAGCGTACCTTGGATCACAGATGGATCCTGCTCCTGTTCCTTGGTCTGCAGCTCGAAGATACGCCCTCCAATGCTTGGCTGGTTTCCTATGGGCTGCTTTCCTTGGTTCTGGCCATTCTGTTGCCGTGATGGGCCTCTAAGGTTTTGCTTCACAAAACCAGCATGTCCAAGTTGTTGAGCCTTCTGATTTCCAAAGCTCCCATCCCTCCTTTTTTGGGGTTGCGGGCAGTTGCACCTAATGTGGCCCATAGCCTGACAGTTGTAGCACCGAACTGTGGTTATGTCTTGACCTCCCCTCTGCGGTTCGCCATGTCCTGGTGTAGCAGTCTCCCACGATTGGTTGCTTTGAGGCAGGTTAGAGGGTTTGATAGGGTAGGGTCCACGGTTGTTATTTGATGTTTGGGTTCGGATTGGCCCATCGATGCTATTGGTCGCCTTCCTCCAGCGGGTTTTAAAGTCTGCCTCTTCGCTCTCTAGCCGGATCGCACACTTTACGACACCAGTATAGGTGGTAAAGGCTTGTGCTACCACAGCCCTATGAGCGGTTGTCAGCCCCCACTCGAATCTTCTCGCCTTCTTATCTTCAGTTGCTACAGCGGTTGGAGCGTAACGGGACAGCTCCTCAAATTTGGCCGCGTACTGGGTAACGGTCATTGTCCCTTGTTTCAGATTCATGAACTCTTGTTCTTTGGCTAGGCGAAGGGGCGTGGGAAAGTATTTGTCGAGAAACAGGGTTTCACACTCGGCAAATGTCATGATGGCTATGTTATGGGTTGCCTCTATCAACTCCCACCAATAACGGGCTTCTCCCTTCAGTTGGTATGTGGTTAGGGTTACACGATCTCCATCTCGGGTAATCTCTAAGGTGTCCAGGATCACCTTGACTTCTTTCAGCCAGGTTTCAGCCACGGTGGGGTTGGTATCTCCGTGAAAGGTCGGGGGTTGACGTTTGCAGAACTCGTTCATCGCTCGGGTTCGGTTCATAGGTTCATCATCACGGTTTGGGTTTCGGCGGTTGGCATTCAAAGCAGCCACGAATGCTTGCATGATTTGGGTTAGGTTAGGGTTCGCGTTAGAGGATTCTCCGGTTTCGTATCCTAATCCACTGCGTCGGTTTGCCATCTACGAGTAGAAATTGTAAAAGGGGGTTTTAGTCTACTTAACGGTTTTCCTCCTAAGGTTTGAAAACAGTAAATTAAATAGCATGCAACAGTAAATAAGGTGAACTTTTCATAGATAAGCTAAGGTTTACAATCAGAAGCATAGAATTCTACTACAAAAGACAAGTAGAGACACGAGATTCTTCCTAGTACATGTTGAAACGGTCCTACATACTCCTACGTGGTCCGATTCGCCTTAGTGTACCACAAGCGTGACTATGACTCTTGAGATCTTATTCTAATACTACTACGCTGCTGCTGCTGCACTCTAGCTAATAGGTTAACTATGCGGTTTATCTACAAGGAAATATTTTAACCTCAAGTAGTAACGTTTTAAGACAAGGTTTAATCTAAATAGGAAGTTTTCAAATTCTAAGTTCCACATTCGATTCTTGATTTAGGTCATCATCCAATTGTTCGGGAATTCCCAGCTCGGTGGTACTGCCAATTTCCACACCTTGCTTCAATCCGAAGATTGTTTTGACAAAATTCCACCCAATTTGGGAAGGTAAACTTAAACTCAGTTCACGTTTGTGCAACGGTCAAACTATCTTATGGTTCTACCCATTCTACCCATGGTCGAGTGTTGAGCCTAGAGCTCTGATACCACTTGTAACGCCCCTCATTTTCGGGTACGTTAAATAAACATTTTATTGATAAAATCAAATGGAGTCTGGCTCATTATTACATCAACAACCTCACAAGGAGTACATTTATTCAATAAGGGAGGGAACTAAGGTTCCTAACTACAGCTCCGCCTGCTCTTCCATCCTAGCCAGCTCTTCGGCTCCAAAAGCCTCCAAAGTGTACATCTCACCCTGTTCATCTATAAGGTCTGACACATTATACCGGCGTCGCCACCAATATAATATGTCAGGGTCACCAAAGGCAACACCGTGAGCTTACAAAGCTCAATAGAATAAACCATACCCACTAACCCTTAACTTACAACAAAGAAGCATATAAACAATTACGCATGCTCATTCAACAACATAGTTTAGCAATTACACATCCACATTCGCTATCTTTCTATCGTAAGTGTCCGTGTCATCAGAGTTTCTCATACGCAGCGTTTCGTAGACCGTGTCACCATTTTACCTTTTATTCACCAAATCAACATTTCAAAAATCGTTTTCTTTACACACGCACACCACACAATGGGCAAGTCCGGCCACATTGAGTTTTTTAAAGCACACACAGCCTCACAATGGTTCCGCCACCACGGATTTCCATTGGAACACACCCATCCTCGGTTCCGCCGCACCAGGTTCTCGAGTATTCTCACAATGGTTCCGCCGCGCCGGGTTCCCATTGGCACACATCTTGCATTGGCTCCTCTCCACGGATAACCAAGCCATACCTCACCACGGTTCCACTGCTCCGGGTTCCCATGGGAACGCACACAACCTCACAATGGTTCCGCCACAACGGATTCCCATTGGAACACACACAGCCTCACAATGGTTCTGCCACCACGGATTTCCATTAGTTCCGCCACCACGGATTTCCATTGGAACACACATAGCCTCACAATGGTTCCGCCACCACGGATTCCCATTGGAACACACACACACAACTCCCATTGGGCAAACAGCCACAATATAGTTTCAAAAATATTTTATCCAATGTCATAAATCTTTTTTTTACACCCACACACCACACAACTCGCATAATGACTATCCAATCGGTCATTATGTAGTTTCAAAAATATTTTACCAAGGCAACGCCTTTAAACACACCCTAGGTGTCATGTTTCTAACTTTCTCGGTTTCCGTGCCTCGTTCTCATGCATAGACTCCGCAGTAAGACTTTCATGTGATCATAGTAATCTTGAAACTAAACTAGCGAGATCATCCAATTCTATATCATTTATCATGCTCAATCATTCGTAAAGCATAACGTCACATGTACGGACGCCTTTGGAGTGATAATCACTTATGCTTTACTTTAAACAATCACAAGTAATGCAAGTAAGCACATAGCAAGTCTAATATCATTTAAAAGATTAAAATACAATTACTTAAAGTTAGACTATGGTCATTATCCTTCAAAATTCATTCTTTCTTGGGAAAATTTTACAAATGGTCCCTTTACTTTGCTTGAATTCTCATTTTCGTCCCTCTAGTACCAATTGCATTAGTTTTAGCCCTATAGTTTATATTTTGCCTCAATTTCGTCCCTCTTGCTTACGGTGTCAATGAAGCAAACGGAATTGAAGGGCAAAATTGTTATTTCTCCTCACAGAGGGACTAAATTGAGACTTCATACAAACTAGAGGGACTATTTCTAAAAATGTTCTTTTTACTTTTGTTTTTGCAAATATAATTAAAAGACACCATTCATAATATATTTTTCATCTCAGTTTTTTTAATCAAAATATGTTGAAAATTTTAAAGCTTTTATTATATTCCTTCGAAAAGTAACCCCTATGTTAAATGTTTATGTATCGTATTTTTTTCAATTGGATTTTCAATCTCGTTATGTTCTTTGTTACGCAATTAAAAAGAAAAATTGTTCAATAGTATTTAGGTGTCTTGTATTTTTGTTTAATTAACCAATGAAATACTATTGCATTAAAACATGGGTATAGTGTATTTTTTTGGGACTTACTCATAGGACCACTCATATAACAAATAAATACAGATTGAATATTAATAGCTACATAATCAGTTTATTTTAGTCTTCAAATAATTTAACGACATATAGCTACATAATGAAATATGAAAATAACATCTTCAGATCAATATAAGTTAGCAATATCAAAGCTGTGAGTTGGCTTAAAATATCACCCCCAAGTCAAAAGTTCACTCGCTTATTTGTTATTCAATAGTGATCAACTTCTTAATCAATGATTACAAGATTAACTAAACAATTTTGAACATTATTTTTTATTGGGTGAAAAAAAAAGAACATTATAAAAACATGATACTAATGATATGGAATATAATGATTTTCAATTACATACTAAATGATAAAAACAAAACTTTTTGTGATATGAAATATAATAAAAACATTATATTTCCATACTTAATGATATGGAACATCATTAAAAAAATTTGTGATATGGAATATAATAAAAGTAAAAGCTTTAAAATTGTTTATATATTCCAAAAAATTTTGTGATATGGAATATTAAGTACTCCTATTATATGTTGAAAATTTTTGCAAATTGTTTCCTCTTGCGTTTTTATATTCCATACTTAATATTCCATATCATTAAGTATGAAATATTAAGTATGGAACATCATTAAAAAAATTTGTTTTTGCAAATATAATGTTTTTATAATAAAAGCTTTAAAATTTTCAACATATTTTGATTAAAAAAACTGAGATGAAAAATATATTATGTATGGTGTCTTTTAATTATATTTGCAAAAACAAAAGTAAAAATAACATTTTTAGAAATAGTCCATCTAGTTTGTATGAAGTCTCAATTTAGTCCCTCTGTGAGGAGAAATGACAATTTTGCCCTTCAATTCCGTTTGCTTCATTGACACCGTAAGCAAGAGGGACGAAATTGAGGCAAAATATAAACTATAGGGCTAAAACTAACGCAATTGGTACTAGAGGGACGAAAATGAGAATTCAAGCAAAGTAAAGGGACCATTTGTAAAATTTTCCCTTCTTTCTTTCATAAGTTCAAAACAGCATATGTTTATTAAATTGCATTGCATATATCAGAATAGTGTAGGCGGAAATTCTACGTTTTCAAAGGAGAAGTAGTATAGGAAATCTATGTGATCATACTATCATCTATACTTAGGGAAATGGGTTAAGATTAATCTACATGAAGGCATGAATATCTATACTTAGGATTTGAGTGTATAGAATAGTCTACAATCATTTCAAAATACGCATACAATACGCTATACTTAGAGTTTTAGAAGGTGTAGGAAAATCCTACCTTGATCCGAAACTGGTCGGGGCCGAATAAGCTAGTTGGAAAATTCTACGGGCGGTGAAACTCCAAATTCGGACCAAACTTTGGATGGCAGTAACTCGGTCAATATTTGGCCGAATATGATCGTTCTTGAGTCGAAATCGAAGCTCTAGAAGTGCTCTACAACTTTTGTGAAGGGAGTTGATCCTAGAAAGTACTTTAGGTAGGAGAAATATGATGATAAAGGAAGAGGCAGCTTGCTGTCTGGAAAAAGGAAATCCGAGATTTTGACTGAACTTCGGATGTCAATATCTTTGTCGTTACTTGACCGATTAGGGTGGTTCTTGAGTCTAACTTGAAGATCTCGAAGTGCTCTACAACTTTCCCGAAGAAAGTTTATCCTAGAAACTACTTTAGATAGGAGAAATACGAGGTTTTGTGGAGGGCAGTAGGCTGCCTGGAAAAACAGAAATGGTTTCTAGAGAGAAGTTGGAGCAATGCTTGAAGGTGTGAGTTCAGGGCTTGAATGGCTTGCTATTTATAGGCCAAGTTCTCCTCTCTCCTCTCCCTAGCCGGCCTTTCTCTCTCTCTCTCTCTACATCTCATTTTTTATTCAACCAAATCAAGCTTCCTTGGAAGATCAAGGTCTAAAACTAGGCTTGCATGGCAATGGATTTGGTACTTGGATTTGATCTTGGAAGATTTTGAGAGAAAGATGAAGGTTTGTACAAGATTTGATTATATGTTTAACAAACTAGGACAATTGTACAAGATTTGGCTAGGAAGAATACAATCTTTGGGTGATAAGAAAATCAAAGTACATAGAAGATCAAGGTACAACCAAATCTTTCTCCTTCTTTCCCTCTCTCTCTCTCTCTCTCTCTCTCTCACTCTCTCTCTCCCTCTCGGAAATTCTCTCTCTCTTGGAAATCTCTCTCTCTCTCTCTCTCTCTCTCTCTCTTGTACTATATATATATATATGTACTTATGGAAGAATACATATATACTACTATATATAAGTACAATGAAAATCCAATCTTTTAAGTAAATAAGATTTCTTATTAAAATAAGGATATCCATCACATGGTACTTACAATAATATATATATATAGGTATGTACCTAGGTACTTCATGATCTTACTAGATTTCCCAAATCAAGATTTCCTATTAAACTAATCTAATTGGCACATGTTTTCTTATTTTAATAAACTAAGGTACTAGGTATTATTAAAACTAGGATTTGGTAGAAGACAATCCAAGAAGTACATCATATCTTCTTCTCTCTCTCTCTCTCTCTCCTATCTCTCTATCTCTCTCCCCTCTCTCTCCCTTGTACTACTTATGTATATTTATATAAGTACATATCTACCTAATAGATTTTGAAGTACATGGTACTTAATAAACTAAGGGGATTTGAAAGAATAAGGATTTTCCTATTTAATAATGAAATGAACACATGTTTTCTATCTCTATATTATATTGGAGTAGGTGTACTGGTACCCTATTATAATATTTAGGTAAGTACCAGAGAATCTGGGTAGGTATCTAGTCAAAATGCCACATTATAATACTCCAATTTGGCACATGTCTCCTTATAATATAGTATTTGTACTTAGGGAATCCTAGAATCCTATTTTATATTAGATACTCTTCTAATTCTTCAATGAGGGAATCCCATGGGATCCTAGACAATGTATTAACTATTATATATTGGTACTAGTCCTATTATCCAATGGATAATAATTCTCCTAACATTTATGGACAAATGTCAAAGGTTGACCTTGGTCAAAAGGGTTCATCTAGGGTTCAAGAGATCAAAAGGTTCAAACAATTCAAGGAAGGTCAAGGGTTTAATTAGGTTATTTCCACGGATTATATTAGAGGCTAACTAGGCTTGCTAAGTAGGATTTTTAGTCAAGAATATAATCTAGGCTTAAGCTTGATGGTTAGGAAAGTAGTCCAACCTACTTGTCTTTAGAAAATGATCTTATTGCTCGGAGTGAAGAAATCTAGTTTTATAAGTCTAGAATTTAGTAACGACGGATTTTTGGGTATTAAAAAGAAATTTTAAAAGAAGTCCAAGTAATTAAAATAAAATTCAAATTTTTAACGAAATTTTTACTGACAAAAAATCAGGGTCGTTACAACCTATCCCCCTTAAAATAATTTTGTTCTCGAAATTGGTGCGCGGCTACGGTTTGGATTTTGTCACTATACCGGCCTTGGAATCGTCATCTATCCCCCTTAAAGAAGAAGCAGGTTATTGTAGACACCCCAATTTGGCCTAACGATTATTTCAAGTCCCACCTTGGGACCATCCCGATGATGAAATGGATACAGTGATTGCTGATTGCTTCCTTGAGAACCTTAGGACTTTCGGTAAGAACTTTGAGCCACTTAGAGGACCCAATTCAGAGCCATACAGCCTTTCAGACAGAAATACAGAAGCCTAGGAGAATCCATCTGTCGGCCGTGACATCGATCCCACGGCCCTAACATCATTTCCTCACCCGAGTAACCTGTTGCTAGCAAAATCTCCCTGAGAGATCAATCCCTCGGCCGCAAGATCTATCCTTCGGCCGAGGCATCCATTCCTCGGCCGTGATATCCTTTACTCGGCCGGCAAATCGACCTTTTCCCAGACTCTGAACGTGATCTGTTAGACGTTTGATCCGATTACACTACCTCTCCGATGCGTTCGGGCTACACTCAGGAATTACGACGTAGAGTTAGAGATGCATTGCAATTGCAATTGCCATCTCGTGATTTGATTGGCCGGAGTGAGTCACCAATTGCCTATATAAAGGGCCTTTGGACTCCAAAAATAAACACACGAAAATTATCAGAGTATACACTCTCTCAAGCCTCGAAACTCTGCACAAATACTCCCTCAAACCCACTCTTCAAAAGCCCTAACCTCCCGAAGGCAGCCATCAATCCGGTGATCAAACCCCGAAGTTCAAACTCTAACCCTAGGGTTTTCAATCAAGCAATCAGTCAATCACGCCCAATCCAAAGCAATCAAGCAACTGAGGGATCAAGGTGGTGAGGCCCAACGGCCTCTGGTTTGTCTTATTTACTGTATTTCTGACTAACCGTAGCGTTTTGATCATCTGTTAAATCTTTCTGTCTGGTGTGAGGAAGAACACCGACCGGGGCTTTGATCCCTCGGCCGGTACATCAAACCAGGAGGATCCCTCGGCCGTGACATCCATTCACCGGCCGCGGGATCCATCTCCCTTGGACATTTTGTTTGCTTTTTTGCTTTCTGATGCATGCTTACTTATCGCACTGGCTCACTTTGCATACTGTTTAAAGGAATAAATAAACAGACTATGTGTTGGAATTAAACAAAGCATCTACACGTCTTATGTTAAATAACTATGGGCCAGTCTCACGACTGGGCAGGGAGGGGTGCCTAACACCTACCCCTCACTGTATTTTTGGCTCCCGTGCCCAGAATCTCTATCTATTTTCCCAGTTTTAATAAACTGGGTGGCGACTCTGTTTTGATGATAACCGCTATCATGTGGCGATGTTCCTAGCCATGGGAATGTCCATGATTTTGGTTTACGAAGCAAGCAACCAATCGAGCAAACAAACATGATCAATCTGTATGGCGATGCCCCGTTTGGGAGGTGTCTACAGTTTTTGGCGACTCCGCTGGGGATATGAGAGCCATAACCAAAAAGTTCAACATAAGACTAATACATGTTTTGTTTAATTCATTTATCATATGCATCGAGCGGGCAACCCGTTGAGTTCACCTGATATCCCGGCATGACACCGGCTATGTTGGGGGTTCCAGCAAACTCCACAGTCACTCGTACCTAGTGGTATATCAAAAAGGAACTCGCCCAATCACCGCCTATGATGGGCTGGTGAGAGGATTGGTGCCCTTTGACAACGGAGCACCCTAAAACTACCAAAACCTTGCATGTATTAGAAAGCCATAGAACTTATCAAACTAAGACAAGAACCTACAGGCTAGGAACCGACTTGCATTTTCGCTTCCAAGTTCTTCCTCACACCTTGTACCATCTGTTGTTGTAATTAACTCTTTCTGTGCAGAAGGGTTGGGATTTCCAGCCCAAATTCTAACCCTACACAAGCCAAGTACTGACTTACAGGTACTCTACTTTTCAAAGCAGACACAATAAGTAAAACAAAGAAGCAACCACAGCCAATTTTATACTCTTACAACACCCGAAGTCACGTCAAACAGAGGTCTTTGCAACTGTCTCGTCTGTCACCCTCACCGGCCAAAACACCTACACTGCTACGGTCCCAATCACTTCCAGGGACTCCGCGATCATCTCCTCAACAAACTCAATCATCTACCAAATCCTAAGCTTCATCAAGTAATCCTCCCACTCTCATGGCAGATAACGACGCCATCATTGCTAATCACCAAGCTCAAAGTCGCTACCTTACTAGCAGAGAAAGCAGCAAGAGATGCTGAGAACGAAGAGAAATCGGTAGAAGATGAGAATCCTCAATAAGTGGTATTGGCAGAAAACCCTGAATTGGCCAAACAAGTCAAGGAGATCAAACGTACTCTGGCCCGTTCACAAGGGGACCAAATTCTAGATTTTGAAGGACTCTGCCTTTTTCCAGATTCTCAACTACCTGAGAAGTTCAATAGAACTGGCAATCCCACTAGCCATGTCCGCCATGTCATCAACACTTTGAAGCCAATGGGCTTGAATGATGAGCTCATTGTTCAGTTATTTCAAAGGACTCTTACTGAAAGCGCTCTCGATTGGTTTCTCACTTTGGAGTTTGTGCACTATCATACTTGGCCAGAAATTGCCAATGCTTTTGTCAAGCAATATGCATACAACGTTCAAATTGAGTTAACAACTCGAAATTTGGAAATGACTAAACAGGAATCAAACAAAGACTTTGCAACCTTTGTGGGTAGATGGAGAGAAAAAGCCGCCAAGAACCGCCCCTCTGAGGAAGATCAAGTGAGAATAGTCGTCAAGAGTTTGCAGCCCAAGTACCTCACGCACATTTGCACTCAGGCTATCACTGATTTCAAGCGCCTGCATGCTACTGGGCTGCAGATTGAAGAGGGGATCAAGCTAGGCCTCATTGGGAAAGAAGAAACTCCTCCACCCAAGAAAACCTTCCTAACCCGTACATCTCCTGCCTCCGTCAACACCCTTAACTCAATCTTACCACAAGACCCTTTTCAAATGAGCTCATCCCAAAGCTCAAATCGCCCCCGTCGCAACTTTGACCCTCTCTATACGACCTCATCTCAAGCCTTAGCCATTCTGAGCCGTTAGGGGCATCTCAAACCTTTAAACAAACCACTTCCTCAGCCACCCTATGGCCCAAACCATGATCCTAATAAACAGTGCGCCTACCACCAACCCCTTAGGCATGAAACAGATAATTGCATGTGTCTCCGCCATGACATTCAAGATCTCATTGATAGCCGAACTATAAAACTTCCAAAACCTGATGTGCAAGCCAATCCACTTCCTACTCACAATGCTGAACCACCACCCCGAAACATTGATCTCATAATCCTAGCTCACAACCCCACATACAATCCTGGCCAATAGATTGTCCCAAACAATCAAGCCAAGCCAACCTTTACCTTCCCAGAGGAGCATGAATGTTTCATGATGGAGGAGGAAGAAAACAATGAGTCCGATCAATCGGAAGTGATCTATCCCGACATGACTGACAAAAGTAATGAAGAAGAACAAGCAAAGGGGAAATTGACTTTGACAAAATGGAAGGAGAATACAATGATCCACTCGATGGAATCTCCTTAGCATCACTATTCAATCAAGTGGAAATAGCTGACGACTACACAATCAATAAGGAGGAAGAAATGGTGATGAAAACCTAGACCAACACTTCCATTTGGGGACTACTCATGTCTCAAAGAAGTAGCCACCAGTGAAGATGGATCCAGTTCAAAGGCCCTGTTTGGCAAAGAAGAGGGTGGAAAAGAGTATAAAGTTGCGAAAGGCAAAGGTTTTGAAAACGACCCCGAAATGCTACAATAGCTAAGAAGTCACAACATGGCAAAGAACATTAAACATTGCTTTTGTCAAGCTAAAACATGTTTTGAGCCCCTGCTTGGGCATTTAATTTCTACCAAGTGAATTCCTGTTTCATCCTTTAGACTATGCTTATTCAATGATTTACTTCCTAAATTGCAATTACCAATACACTATAGTCTCTTTGCCAAACAAGGGAAATTTCAAGGAATCAAGTTCTTTGTGTCGCTGACAAAAAGGAAGGAAAGGATGAACTCTAGTTGCTTAAGAAACTAGGTTTTTGTCAAAACTTAGAAAGAAGACACTATCTCCGTGAGAACACTTAGGGTTAGCTTGCCCATTATGAAGGTACAAACACAAGAGAGATTTAGAAAAATATCTCCATCAAATTCCTCTTCGAAACACAGAAACCCTCTTGAGAGAAGTGCTCGTTGGGTAACTTGAAAACCCAAGCAAAAATAAGAGCAAAGCCTGCTAGGCCAAAAAATACAAAAATGCAGCCTAGGCAAAAGTTAAGGCATTCACAGAAAAGCTCGCTAGGGACTCAACCTCCATTAGGTAACCTAGGCAAAATCAAGAGCATGTGAGAAGAAAAATCAAGAGTGAAAACTCAACCTCAAAGGTGATGATTTTGGACTACGTAAAAGGCCTGATTCCCTGATTGGGATACGTAGGCAATCTTATATCGAGATGCGGCCCAAACATTTGGAGAGAAGGAAAAACATTAACAAATTTGTACTCAATGATAGGCATAGCTAACCCTGCGTATTGAGCTCGCAAAAGATGAGTATGCTTTTCTCGAAGAATTGGCAACAGCGATAGACACAAGAATTATTGCTCATCCCCTCTAACCTGAAGGTCATTAACACAATGAGCAGGATACCTCGAAAACTCTCGAGTTTGGCAATTGGACTATGGAACATGGCAAAAGCAAAAGGCAAGAAAATCAAAACCAAGCATAAGAAGGAAGAGAAAAGAGGATGCCACTGTAGACACCTCCCAAACGGGGCATCGCCATACAGATTGATCACGTTTGTTTGCTCGATTGGTTGCTCGCTTCATAAACCAAAATCATGGACATTCCCATGGCTAGGAACATCGCCACATGATAACGGTTATCATCAAATAGAGTCGCCACCCAGTTTATTAAAACTGGGAAAACAGATAGAGATTCTAGATACGGGAGCCAAAAGTACAATAAGGGGAAGGTGTTAGGCACCCCTCTTTGCCCAGTCGTGAGACTGGCCCATACTCATTCAACATAAGACGTATAGATGCTTTGTTTAATTCCAACACGTAGTCTGTTTATTTATTCCTTTAAACAGTAAGTAAGGTGAGCCAGTGCGATAAATAAGCATGCATCCAGAAAGCAGAAAAGCAAACAACTGTCCCAGGAGATCGATTACTCGGCCGGTGAATGGATGTCACGGCCGAGTAATCACACTGGTTTAATGTACCGGCCGAGGGATCGAAGCCCCGGTCGGTGTTCTTCCTCACACCAGACAGAAAGATTAACGGTTAATCTAAATGCTACGGTTAGTCAAAAATACAGTAAATTAAGACAAACCAGAGGCCGTTGGGCCTCACCACCTTGATCCCTCAGTTGCTTGATTGCTTTGGATTGGGCGTGATTGACTGATCGCTTGATTGAAAACCCTAGAGTTAGGGTTTGAACTTCGGGGTTTGATCGCCGGATTGACGGCTTCCTTCGGGAGGTTAGGGCTTTTCGAGTATGGGATTGAGGGAGTATTTGTGCAGAGTTTCGAGGTTTGATTGAGTGTGTAGGTATCTCAATTTCTGTGTGTTAAATTCGGAGCCCAAAGGCCCCTTTATATAGGCATAGGGATGACTCACTCCGGCCAATCAAATCGCGAGATGGCAATTGCAATTGCAATGCATCTCTAACTCTACGTTGTGATCTCCGAACGTAGCCCGAACGCATCGGAAAGGTAGTGTAGTTGGATCAAACCAAACGTCTGACAGAACGTTCCAGAGTCTGGAAAAAGGTCGATCTGGCGGCCGAGCAAAGGATGTCGCGGCCGTGGAATGGATGTCTCGGCCGAAGGATAGATCTCGCGGCCGAGGGATTGATCTCTCAGGGAGATTTTGCTGGCAACAGGTTGCTCGGGTGAGGGATTGATGTTGTGGCCGTTAGATCGATGTCACGGCCGTCAGATGGATTTCTGTCTGAAAGGCTGTATGGCTTTGAATTGGGTCCTCTAAGTGGTCAAAGTTCTCACCGAAAGTCCTAAGGTCCTCAAGGAAGCAATCAGCAATCATTGTATCCATTTCATCATCGGGATGGTCCCAAGGTGGGACTTAAAATAATCATTAGGCCAAATTGGGGTGTCTACAGATGCCCCTCTTTGACTGAACTCAGACGGATCGCGAGACATGTTTGAGTAAGAGTCAAAGCTGTAAAAAGCAACTCAATTTGGTCCAACCACTATTCCAAGGGGTTTTTCGAAAAAGGTTTTGTTATGGTCGGGCCGGGAGGCTGCCTACGTATTCCACAGGGAAAATTCAGACCAATCGTAGTTCGGGCAATAAAGAAAAGTAAAAGTTTGGAGGGTTAGAGACAGAAGACGTACCTTAGGGCTTTAAAAGCCGTAGTGTGACGTACCCAGACTGAGCCAGGGTTTTGGCGGAAGATAGTTGAAGGAGCGCGGGGCTACCTGGGGAGTTTTTACCGAGAGCTTCCTTAGTATTTTGGGGTAGATCAGTACACTGCAGGTGCGTTTGCTTTTCTTGATCATCCTTACTTTGACTGAAAGGAGCTCCGTAGAGTAGCCTATCCTTGCGAATGAGCTGGAAGGGGTTGATGTAATGGGGTGGAATCCAAACCATCTGCTGGGGATGAGTTGAACGCCAGTTTGTTTTTGAGATGTGGGGGGCACAGGGCCAGTAACTGGAGCACGGAGCTTTGGTGGAACCGAGGCACGGAGCCGGTTGTAGTCATAAGGCGAGAGCCTGGAGAGTGATAGAATCGAGGCGTGGAGCCTGTTGCAATCTTGAGGCGAAGGCCTGAGGTGAGCTTAGAGCTTGATGAGACCGAAGCGCAAAGCTGGTATTGATCAGGATGAGAGCCTGTGGTGTCAGAGCTTTGAGCTTGACGTAATGAACCGAAGCGCGGAGCTGGTTGTATTCTGATGGTCTGTGCACGGAGCTTTCTCATCATAAGTGTTGGCGTGGAGCCAAAGGATCGAGGCGCTGAACCGATCAATAAAACCGAGGCATAGTGCCGGTTGATTGCAGGGTTGACCTGTTTCATGAAAGATATGTAGAGTGTATATGTGTAATGCTTGTTTGTTAGATGTGGACAGACATGATGCAGACTCGATGTGATAATGTTGATGCAATATGTGCACGGGCCCGTGCGTGTGTGTTTGTTTTAAGCTTAGAGCTTCTATCAAGTTCCGGACTTGAGCATTCAGAGCGTAGAGCTCGAGCATTCGGATGGCAGAATCCGAGCATTCAAAGTACAGGGTTTGAGCGTCCAGTACGCAGTGGTTGGGCATCCAAGCGTAGAGCTTGAGCATTCAAGTGTATAACTTGAGCATCCAGTACACAGTGGTTGGGCATCCAAGCGTAGAGCTTGAGCATTCAAAAATGTTAGATTTTTGAGCATTCAGGCGTAGAGTCTGAGAATAGATATCTTGATTGTTGGGGCGGCGTAGAGCCTGTTGCTTGTTTACGGCTTTGAGCCAGTTGAGATAATGGGCTTTGAGCCGCTGAGATTGCTTGTTTACGGCTTTGAGCCAGTTGAGATGATGAACACAGGCTTCGAGCCTGTTAAGAACTTGATTGTGTACGGCTTCGAGCCAGTTGAGACAATGGGCTTAGAGCCGCTGAGTTGGTTGTTACGGCTTCGAGCCAGTTGAGATAGTAGATACAGGCTTCGAGCCTGTTGAGGTGATGGTTACGGCTTGGAGCCATTTGAGATAGGAGATAGTAGATACAGGCTTCGAGCCTGTTGAGGTGATGGTTACGGCTTGGAGCCATTTGAGATAGTAGATACAGGCTTCGAGCCTGTTGAGGTGATGGACTTGTAGAACTGCTGAGCTATTGAGTATTCCATCTTCCATCTTCCACGGGGTTTGATTGGTTCCTTATGCTTGGGATGTTTCCAAGGCTAGTTTTGTGTATGCTCGGGATTGCCCCCAAGGCTAGATTTCACATGCTCGGGACTGTCCCCAATGCTAGATTCCACATGCTCGGGACTGTCCCCAATGCTAGTTCTTGACCATATTCCAGTTTGTTAGGGAGATTTCCCATTACCTCCACTGCTGGGAGTGCCTTCCGGAGGCCAAACGCCTTCTAGCGACTCAAATGTCTTCTGGTGGCTAAATGCTTTCTGCAAGCTGGCAACATAAACGCTTTCTGGAAGCTAGCAATATAAACGCCTTCTGGAGGGTGCATTGAGTGGAAGCCACAGGATTGTTTTACTGGCCTGCCGAGCGCGAGATTGTGCACATGGCATGGCATAGAGCTGTTGAGGTGTGGGTGTAGAGCTGCTGAGCAGCACTTGAGCGTCCTCAATGTTTCGGTAAGCTTCTTTTTGTCCTTGGCAGAGAAATAGGAGATTAGAGGCTCGCGGTGGAGGCCTTTAGTGCACAAGTGGTTTGTGACGTTGTCGGAGCAGGCTCGGGAGTTAGTACGCGCTGCTGGTCTTGAGCCGTTTGTTTTGGGCCTCAATCTTCTGAAGATAGATTGGTTGTTGATGACCTCGCTGGTTGGTGGGATACTCCCAACATGTTCCACTTTCCTTCTGTTGGCGAGATGACGATCACGCCAGGTGATTTTTCTTTGCTTACTAGCCTATGAGTAGGTGGAGCTCCTCTTTGGGTTGACCCCAGGCTTTGGGAGCGGATAGGGGCTTTGAAGTGGTTCTTGTGCCCCCTCTTCACTCGCGTAGTCATGTTGATGTCTCTTGGCTGATCAAGACTTTTATGAAGGTTGATATCTCGACTCAGGTGAGTGTTGAGTAGCTGACACGGGCCTTTCTTCTCTACCTCCTTGAGCAAACGTTGTTTGCCAACAAGGATAGTTCAGTGCATAGGCAGTCTCTAGCCCCTTTGCAGTATTTGGAGGCTGTTTGGGAGCTTGATTGGGGAGCATCTGCCTTGGCCACCTTGTATGGCCTCCTTAGGGCTTGTTCACGGGACAGGACTTTTGGTGGTCACTACCGAGTACTTGAAGTATATCCTTCTTCTTTTCTCGTTGTGATTTTTTCCCTTGCTACGAGCGATGGTTGGTGGGGCAACGGAAGCCACGGTCGCCAATTTTGAGCCTTGGCGACGAGTTTTGAACCGATTGACGGTTGACCAGGTACCCCTTGCATTCCTTGTTTTAGATCTCCATTCCTCTGTGTTGTGGCTGATTTAGACTTTGTTTGTAGGCGAGGTTCGACCCTTGGAGTGGTATATCAGAGGACACCCCTCTTACACGTTCCAGGGTTCCAGATTGTACTCGTAGCCTGTTCGAGGGTCCCTTTTGTTAAGCCTGGTACTTATGTGATCGGGTGGCCAGCCAGTGGCGCCCGCGTGCTGAGGATCTTCAGTTTGTTCCTCCTCCTCCTCCGACGTTGATGAGGTCTACTTCTTCGATGTCTAAAGTAGACTTGGAGAATGCTCAGATCTAGGCGGGTTTGCTTCTTTAGGCGGGTGACTGTGTGGAGTACTGCCATTTTTCCTTGGTTCTGCCTGCTGTTCCTTCAGTTGCTCTTGTTTGGCCACGGGCCCTTTCCTTTGTCTCCTTCCATTTTGATGACGGAGAAGAGGCGCTTGGTGCTTGCCCCTTGTTTTGCATTCTTTTCCTTGTAGCTTGAGGTTGAATGAGCACCAGCTGTCAGTGGGGAGGATAACCAGCAATCCCCTTCTTTGTCTCAGAGATCGTCTTGAAGACGGCGTCACGACCAGCTTTAGGATTTTCTTTTTCCTTCCTG
Source organism: Rhododendron griersonianum (assembly GCA_018127125.1). NCBI lineage: Eukaryota > Viridiplantae > Streptophyta > Magnoliopsida > Ericales > Ericaceae > Rhododendron > Rhododendron griersonianum. The sequence goes on along the minus strand of CM030792.1, from coordinate 26,783,122 downwards.
TTCATGGTTAGCAAAGAGAGAAGCAGAAACTGTATTTGTATAGTGAAAACAACCACAATGATGATTTTGTAGGCAAGCTTTTGTTCATGAAATGAGAAATGCTTTTTATGCCCCTAGATGTCTTGAGTTTGCATGCGATAGTCAGAACATGGCTTTTTGAACAAGTATTTGCTGATAGATAGTAATTTGTGTGAAAATAAAATACTGGCCGAAGAATTGATTATTCGGCTGAAAAATCGATTTTGTGGCCGATGTATAGATTCTTCGGCCATTACTTTGATTTTCCAAAGGTAGATTTTGTTTTGGCCAAGTGACATCCTTTTTTCTCTTCCTTCTTATGCTTGGTTTTGATTTTCTTGTCTTTTGCTTTTGCTATGTTCCATAGTCCGATTGTCAAACTCGAGAGTTTTCGAGATATCTTGCTCATTGTGTTAATGACCTTCAGGTTAGAGGGGATGAGCAATAACTCTTGTGTCTATTGCTGTTGCCAATTCTTTGAGAAAAGCATACTCATCTTTTGTGAGCTCAATACGCAGGGTTAGCTATGCCTATCATTGAGTACAAATTTGTTGATGTTTTTCCTTCTCTCCAAATGTTTGGGCCGCATCTCGATGTGAGATTGCCTACGTATCCCTAATCAGGGAATCAGGCCTTTTACGTAGTTCCAAAATCATTACCTTTGAGGTTAGGTTTTTCACTCTTGGTTTTTCTTCTCACATGCTCTTGATTTTGCCTAGGTTACCTAATGGAGGTTGAGTCCCTAGCGAGCTTTTCTTTGAATGCCTTAGCTTTTGCCTAGGCTGCGTTTTTGCATTTTCTGGCCTAGCAGGCTTTGCTCTTACTTTTGCTTGGGTTTTCAGGTTACCCAACGAGCACTTCTCTCAAGAGGGTTTCTGCGTTTCGGAGAGGAATTTGATGGAGATATTTTTCTAAATCTCTCTTGTGTTTGTACCTTCATAATGAGCGAGCTAACCCTAAGTGTTCTCGCGGAGATAGTGTCTTCTTTCTAAGTTTTGACAAAAACCTAGTTTCTTAAGCAACTAGAGTTCATCCTTTCCTTCCTTTTTGTCAGCGACACAGGGAACTTGATTCCTTGAAATTTCCCTTGTTTGGCAAAGAGACTATAGTGTTTGGCAATTGCAATTTAGGAAGTAAATCATTGAATAAGCATAGTCTAGAGGATGAAACAGGAATTCACTTAGCAGAAATTAAATGCCCAAGCAGGGGCTCAAAACATGTTTTAGCTTGATAAAAGCAATGTTTAATGTTCTTTGCCATGTTATGACTTCTTAGCTATTGTAGCGTTTCGAGGTCGTTTTCAAAACCCTTGCCTTTCGCAACTTTATACTCTTTTCCACCCTCTTCTTTGCCAAACAGGGCCTTTGAACTGGATCCATCTTCACTGGTGGCTAATTCTTTGAGACATGAGTAGTCCCCAAACAGAAGTGTTGGTCTAGGTTTTCAACACCCTTTCTTCCTCTTTATTGATTGTGTAGTCGTCAGCTATTTCCACTTGATTGAATAGTGATGCTAAGGAGATTCCATCGAGTGGATCATCGTATTCTCCTTCCATTCCGTCAAAGTCACTTTCCCATTTGCTTGTTCTTCTTCATTACTTTTGTCAAACATGTCGGGATCGATCACTTCTGATTGATTGGACTCATTGTTTTCTTCCTCCTCCATCATGAAACATTCGTCCTCCTCTGGGAAGGTAAAGGTTGGCTTGGTTTGGTTGTTTTGGACAATGTATTGGCCAGGATTGTATGTGGGGTTGTTTATGAAATCGATGTTTCGGGGTGGTGGCTCAGCTTTGTGAGTAGGAAGTGGATTGGCTTGCACATTAGGTTTTGGAAGTATTATAGTTCGGCTATCAATGAGATCTTGAATGTCATGGCGGAGACGCATGCAGTTATCTGTCTCATGCCTAGGGTGTTGGTGGTAAGCGCACTGTTTGTTAGGATCATGGTTTGGGCCATAGGGTGGCTGAGGAAGTGGTTTGTTTAAAGGTTTGAGATGCCCCTAACGGCTCAGGATGGCTAAGGCTTGAGATGAGGACGTATAGAGAGGGTCAAAGTTGCGATGGGGGCGATTTGAGCTTTGGGATGAGCTAATTTGAAAAGGGTCTTGCGGTAAGATTGAGTTAAAGGTGTTGACGAAGGCAGGAGATGTACGGGTTGGGAAGGTTTTCTTGGGTGGAGGAGTTTCTTCTTTCCCAATGAGGCCTAGCTTGATCCTCTCTTCAATCTGCAGCCCAGTAGCATGCAGGCGCTTAAAATCAGTGATAGCCTGAGTGTAAATGTGCGTGAGATACTTGGGCTGCAAACTCTTGATGACTATTCTCACTTGATCTTCTTCAGAGGGGCGGCTTTTTCTCTCCATCTAGCCACAAAGGTTGCAAAGTCTTTGTTTGATTTCTGCTTAGTCATTTCCAAATTTCGAGTTGTTAACTCAATTTGAACGTTGTATGCATATTGCTTGACAAAAGCATTGGCAATTTCTGGCCAAGTATGATAGTGCACAAACTCCAAAGTGAGAAACCAATCGAGAGCGCTTTCAGTAAGAGTCCTTTGAAATAACTGAACAATGAGCTCATCATCCAAGCCCATTGGCTTTAGAGTGTTGATGACATGGCGGACATGGCGGACATGGCTAGTGGGAGTGCCAGTTCTATTGAACTTCTCAAGTAGTTGAGAATTTGAAAAAAGGCAGAGTCCTTCAAAATCTAGAATTTGGTCCCCTTGTGAATGGGCCAGAGTACATTTGATCTCCTTGACTTGTTTTGGCCAATTCAGGGTTTTCTGCCAATACCACTTCTTGAGGATTCTCATCTTCCACCGATTTCTCTTCGTTCTCAGCATCTCTTGCTGCTTTCTCTGCTAATAAGGTAGCGACTTTGAGCTTGGTGATTAGCAATGATGGCGTCATCATCTGCCATGAGAGTGGGAGGATTACTTGATGAAGCTTAGGATTTGGTAGATGATTGAGTTTGTTGAGGAGATGACCGCGGAGTCCCTAAAAGTGATTGGGACCGTAGCAGTGTAGGTGTTTTGGCCAGTGAAGGTGACAGACGAGACGGCTGCAAGGACCTCTGTTTGGCGTGACTTCGGGTGTTGTAAGAGTATAAAATTGGCTGTGGTTGCTTCTTTGTTTTACTTATTGTGTCTGCTTTGAAAAGTAGAGTACCTGTAAGTCAGTACTTGGCTTGTGTAGGGTTAGGATTTAGGCTGAAAATCCCAACCCTTCTGCACAGAAAAAGTTATTTACAACAACAGATAATACAAGGTGTGAGGAAGAACTTGGAAGTGAAAATGCAAGTAGATTCCTAGCCTGTAGGTTCCTGTCTTAGTTTGATAAGTTCTATGGCTTTCTAAAACATGCAAGGTTTTTGGTAGTCTCAGGGTTCTCCGTTGTCAAAGGGCACCAATCCTCTCAGCAGCCCATCATAGGCGGTGATTGGGTGATTCCCTTTTTGATATACCACTAGGTACGAGTGACTGTGGAGTTTGCTGGAACCCCCAACATAGCCCGTGTCATGCCGGGATATCAGGTGAACTCAACGGGTTGCCCGCTCGATGCATATGATTAATGAATTAGACAAGGCATGTATTAGTCTTATGTTGAACTTTCTGGTTATGGCTCTCATATTCCCAAGCGGAGTCGCGTAGACACCTCCCAAACGGGGCATCGCCATACAGATTGATCACGTTTGTTTGCTCGATTGGTTGCTCGCTTCATAAACCAAAATCATGGACATTCCCATGGCTAGGAACATCGCCACATGATAACGGTTATCATCAAATAGAGTCGCCACCCAGTTTATTAAAACTGGGAAAACAGATAGAGATTCTGGATACGGGAGCCAAAACTACAATAAGGGGAAGGTGTTAGGCACCCCTCTTTGCCCAGTCGTGAGACTGGCCCATACTCATTCAACATAAGACGTATAGATGCTTTGTTTAATTCCAACACGTAGTCTGTTTATTTATTCCTTTAAACAGTAAGTAAGGTGAGCCAGTGCGATAAATAAGCATGCATCCAGAAAGCAGAAAAGCAAACAACTGTCCCAGGAGATCGATTACTCGGCCGGTGAATGGATGTCACGGCCGAGTAATCACACTGGTTTAATGTACCGGCCGAGGGATCGAAGCCCCGGTCGGTGTTCTTCCTCACACCAGACAGAAAGATTAACGGTTAATCTAAATGCTACGGTTAGTCAAAAATACAGTAAATTAAGACAAACCAGAGGCCGTTGGGCCTCACCACCTTGATCCCTCAGTTGCTTGATTGCTTTGGATTTGATTGTGATTGACTGATCGCTTGATTGAAAACCCTAGAGTTAGGGTTTGAACTTCGGGGTTTGATCGCCGGATTGACGGCTTCCTTCGGGAGGTTAGGGCTTTTGGAGTATGGGATTGAGGGAGTATTTGTGCAGAGTTTCGAGGTTTGATTGAGTGTGTAGGTATCTCAATTTCTGTGTGTTAAATTTGGAGCCCAAAGGCCCCTTTATATAGGCATAGGGATGACTCACTCCGGCCAATCAAATCGCGAGATGGCAATTGCAATTGCAATGCATCTCTAACTCTACGTCGTGATCTCCGAACGTAGCCCGAACGCATCGGAAAGGTAGTGTAGTTGGATCAAACCAAACGTCTGACAGAACGTTCCAGAGTCTGGAAAAAGGTTGATCTGGCGGCCGAGCAAAGAATGTCGCGGCCGTGGAATGGATGTCTCGGCCGAAGGATAGATCTCGCGGCCGAGGGATTGATCTCTCAGGGAGATTTTGCTGGCAACAGGTTGCTCGGGTGAGGGATTGATGTTGTGGCCGTTAGATCGATGTCACGGCCGTCAGATGGATTCTCCTAGGCTTCTGTATTTCTGTCTGAAAGGCTGTATGGCTTTGAATTGGGTCCTCTAAGTGGTCAAAGTTCTCACCGAAAGTCCTAAGGTCCTTAAGGAAGCAATCAGCAATCATTGTATCCATTTCATCATCGGGATGGTCCCAAGGTGGGACTTGAAATAATCGTTAGGCCAAATTGGGGTGTCTACAGCCACTTGGCCAAAACAAAATCTACCTTTGGAAAATCAAAGTAATGGCCGAAGAATCTATACATCGGCCACAATATCAATTTTTCAGCCGAATAATCAATTCTTCGGCCAGTATTTCATTTTCACACAAATTACTGTCTATCAGCAAATACTTGTTCAAAAAGCCATGTTCTGACTATCGCATGCAAACTCAAGACATCTAGGGGCATAAAAAGCATTTCTCATTTCATGAACAAAAGCTTGCCTACAAAATCATCATTATGGTTACTTTCACTATACAAATACAGCTTCTGCTTCTCTCTTTGCTAACCATGAACAGGAAGGAAAAAGAAAATCCTAAAGCTGGTCGTGACGGCGTCTTCGAGTCGATCTCTGAGATGAAGAAGGGGATTGCTGGCTATCCTCCCCACTGACAGCTGGTGCTCACTCAGCCTCAAGCTACAAGGAAAAGAATACAAAACAAGGGGCAAGCACCAAGCGCTCCTCTTCTCCGTCATCAGAGTGGAAGGAGACAAAGGAAAGGGCCCGTGGCCAAACAGGAGCAACTGAAGGAACATCAGGCAAAACCAAGGGAAAATGGTAGTACTCCATACAGTCACCTACCTAAAAGAGCAAACCTGCCCAGAGCATTCCCCAAGTCTACTTTAGACATTGAAGAAGTAGATCTCATCAACGCCGGAGGAGGAGGAGGAACAAACTGAAGATTCTCAGCACGCGGGCGCCACTGGCTAGCCACTCGATCACATAAGTACCAGGCTTAACAAAAAGGACCCTCGAACAGGCTACGAGTACAATCTGGAACCCTGGAACGTGCAAGAGGGGTGTCATCTGATACACCACTCCAAGGGTCAAACCTCGCCTACAAACAAAGTCTAAATCAGCCACAGCACAGAGGAATGGAGATCTAAAGACAAGGAATGCAAAGGGTACCTGGTCAACCGTCAATCGGTCCAAAACTCGTCGCCAAGGCTCAATATTGGCGACCGTGGCTTCCGTTGCCCCACCAACCATCACTTGTAGCAAGGGAAAAATCACAACGAGAAAAGAAGAAGGATATACCTCAAGTACCCAGTAGTGACCGCCAAGAGTCCTGTCCCGTGAACAAGCCCTAAGGAAGCCGTACAAGGTGGCCAAGGCAGATGCTCCCCAGTCAAGCTCCCAAACAGCCTCCAAATACTACAAAGGGGCTAGAGACTGCCTATGCACTGAACTATCCTTGTTGACAAACAACGAGGTAGAGAAGAAAGACCCGTGTCAACTACTCAACACTCACTTGAATCAAGATATCAACCTTCATAAAAGTCTTGATCAGCCAAGAGACGTCAACATGACCACGCGAGTGAAGAGGGGGCACCTTGCCCAAGAACCACTCCAAAGCCAAGGGTTAACCCAAAGAGGAGCTCCACCTACTCATAGGCTAGTAAGCAAAGAAAAATCACTTGGCGTGATCGTAATCTCGCCAACAGAAGGAAAGCGGAACGTGTTGGGAGTATCCCACCACCTTTCAACCAGCGAGGTCATCAACGACCAATCCATCTTCGGAAGATTGAGGCAAAAAACAAACGGCTCAAGACCAGCAGCGGGTACTAACTCCCGAGCCTGCTCCAGCAACGTCACAAACCACTTGTGCACTAAAGGCCTCCACCATGAGCCTCCAGTCTCCTGTTTCTCTACCAAGGACAAAAAGGGAGAAGCTTACCGAAACATTGAGGACGCTCAAGTGCTGCTCAACGGCTCTACGCCCACACCTCAACAGCTCTATGCCACGCCATGTGCACAATCTCGCGCTCAGCAGGCCAGTAAAACAATCATGTGGCTTCCACTCAATGCACCCTCCACAAGGCATTTATATTGCTAGCTTCCAGAAAGCTTTTATGTTGCCAGCTTGCAGAAATCATTTAGCCACCAGAAGACATTTGAGTCGCTAGAAGGCGTTTGGCCTCCGGAAGGCACTCCCAGCAGTGGAGGTAATGGAAATCTCCCTAAACAAATTGGAATATGGTCAAGGACTAGCCTTGGGGACAACCCCGAGCATATGGAATCTAGCCTTGGGGGCAATCCCGAGCATACTCAAAACTAGCCTTGGAAACATCCCAAGCATAAGGAACCAATCAAACCCCGTGGAAGATGGAATACTCAACAGCTCAGCGGCTCAAAGCCCACCATCTCAATTGGCTCGAAGCCGTAAACAATCAGTTCTCGACAGGCTCTACGCCCGCCGTTTCATCAACTCAGCGGCTCGAAGCCCATTAACTCAACAGGCTCGAAGCCTATGTCTACCATCTCAGCGGCTCCAAGCCCTCGACTTAGCAAGCTCTATGCTCACTCAACGGCTCCAAGCCCACTATCTCAACTGGCTCCAAGCCGTAACAACCAACTTAGCGGCTCCAAGCCCATCATCTCAACTGGCTCGAAGCCGTAAACAAGCAAATCTCAACAGGCTCTATGCCGTCCCAACAATCAAGCCATCTATTCTCAGGCTCTACGCCTGAATGCTCAAAATCTAACATTTTGAATGCTCAAGCTCTACGCTTGGATGCCCAACCATTGTGTACTAGATGCTCAAAATCTAACATTTTGAATGCTCAAGCTCTACGCTTGGATGCCCAACCACTGTGTACTGGATGCTCAAAATCTAACATTTTGAATGCTCAAGCTCTAAGCTTGGATGCCCAACCACTGCGTACTGGACGCTCAAAGCCTGTACTTTGAATGCTCGAATTCTGCCGTCCGAATGCTCGAGCTCTACGCTCTGAATGCTCAAGTCCGGAACTTGATAGAAGCTCTAAGCTTAAGACAAACACACATGCACGGGCCCGTGCACATATTGCATTATCACATCGAGTCTGCATCATCATATCTGTTCACATCTAACAACCATCATCACACATATACACTCTGCATATCTCTCATGAAACAGGTCAACCCTGCAATTAACCGGCTCTGCGCCTCGGTTTTATTTGATCGGTTCAGCGCCTCGATCCTTTGGCTCCACGCCAACACTTATGATGGGAAAGCTCCGTGCACAGACCATCAGAATGCAACCAACTCTACGTTTTGGTTCAAATCACGTCAAGCTCTAAGCTCCGACAACTCAGGCCCTCGCCTCAAGACTGCAGCAGGCTCCAAGCCTCAATCTAATCAGCTCAGGCTCCACGCCTCAGTTCTTTCACCTCAGGCCCTTGCCTTGTACCAGCTCCGCGCTTCGGTTCATCACGTCAAGCTCAAAGCTCTGACATCACAGGCTCTCACCTTATGATCAATACCAGTTCTGCGCTTCGGTTCCATCAAGCTCTAAGCTCACCTCAGGTCTCCGCCTCAAGACCACAACAGGCTCCATGCCTCGATTCCATCACTCTCAGGCTCTCATCTTATACCAGCTATGCGCTTCGGTCCCATCAAATTCCTTCACCTCAGGCCTTGCCTTATACCAGCTCCGCGCTTTGGTTCATCACATCAAGCTCAAAGCTCTGACATCACAGGCTCTCACCTTATGATCAATACCAGCTCCGCGCTTCGGTTCCATCAAGCTCTAAGCTCACCTCAGGCCTCCGCCTCAAGACCACAATAGGCTCCATGCCTCGATTCCATCACTCTCAGGCTCTCATCTTATACTAGCTCCGCGCTTCGGTCCCATCAAATTCCATCACCTCAGGCTCTCGCCTTATACCAGCTCCGCGCTTCGGTTCAGCAAGTCAACCTCAAAGCTCTGACACCTCAGGCTCTCGCCTCATGACTACAATCGGCTCCGTGCCTCGGTTCCCTCATTCTGCGAAGCTCCGTGCTCCAGTTACTGGCCCTGTGCCCCCACATCTCAAAAACAAAACGGCGTCCAACTCATCCCAGCAATGGTTTGGATTCCACCCCACTACATCAATTCCTTCCAGCTCATTCGCAAGGATAGGCTACTCTACCGAGCTCTTTTAAGTCAAAGTAAGGATGATCAAGAAAAGCAAATGCACCTGCAGTGTACTGGTCTACCCCAAAATACTAAGGAAGCTCCCCGCAAAAAATCCCCGGGCAGCCCAGCGCTCCTTCAACTATCTTCCGCCAAAATCCTGGCTCAGTCTAGGTACGTCACACTACGGCTTTTTAAGCCCTAAGGTACGTCTTCTGTCTCTAACCCTCCAAGCTTTTTACTTTTCTTTATTGCCCGAACTACGGTTGGTCTGAATTTCCCTTGTGGAATACGTAGGCAGCCTCCCGGCCCAACCATAACAAAACCTTTTTCGAAAACCCCTTGGAATAGTGGTTGGACCAAATTGAGTTGCTTTTTACAGCTTTGAATCTTACTCAAACATGTCTCGCGATCCGTCTGAGTTCAGTCAAAGAGGGGCATCTGTAGACACCCTAATTTGGCCTAACGATTATTTCAAGTCCCACCTTGGGACCATCCCGATGATGAAATGGATACAGTGATTGCTGATTGCTTCCTTGAGAACCTTAGGACTTTCGGTAAGAACTTTGAGCCACTTAGAGGACCCAATTCAGAGCCATACAGCCTTTCAGACAGAAATACAGAAGCCTAGGAGAATCCATCTGTCGGCCGTGACATCGATCCCACGGCCCTAACATCATTTCCTCACCCGAGCAACCTGTTGCTAGCAAAATCTCCCTGAGAGATCAATCCCTCGGCTGCAAGATCTATCCTTCGGCCGAGACATCCATTCCTCGACCGTGATATCCTTTACTCGGCCGCCAGATCGACCTTTTCCCAGACTCTGGAACGTGTTCTGTCAGACGTTTGATCCGATTACACTACCTCTCCGATGCGTTCGGGCTACGCTCAGGGATTACGACGTAGAGTTAGAGATGCATTGCAATTGCAATTGCCATCTCGTGATTTGATTGGCCGGAGTGAGTCACCAATTGCCTATATAAAGGGCCTTTGGACTCCGAAAATAAACACACAAAAATTATCAGAGTATACAGTCTCTCAAGCCTCGAAACTCTGCACAAATACTCCCTCAAACCCACTCTTCAAAAGCTCTAACCTCCCGAAGGCAGCCGTCAATCCGGCGATCAAACCCCGAAGTTCAAACCCGAACCCTAGGGTTTTCAATCAAGCAATCAATCAATCACGCCCAATCCAAACCAATCAAGCAACTGAGGGATCAAGGTGGTGAGGCCCAACGGCCTTTGGTTTGTCTTTTTTACTGTATTTCTGACTAACCGTAGCGTTTTGATCATCTGTTAAATCTTTCTGTCTGGTGTGAGGAAGAACACCGACCGGGGCTTCGATCCCTCGGCCGGTACATCAAACCAGGAGGATCCCTCGGCCGTGACATCCATTCACCGGTCGCGGGATCCATCTCCCTGGGACATTTTTTTGCTTTTCTGCTTTCTGATGCATGCTTACTTATCGCACTGGCTCACTTTGCTTACTGTTTAAAGGAATAAATAAACAGACTGTGTGTTGGAATTAAACAAAGCATCTACACGTCTTATGTTGAATAACTATGGGCCAGTCTCACAACTGGGCAGGGAGGGGTGCCTAACACCTTCCCCTCACTGTACTTTTGGCTCCCGTGCCCAGAATCTCTATCTATTTTCCCAATTTTAATAAATTGGGTGGCGACTCTGTTTTGATGATAACCGCTATCATGTGGCGATGTTCCTAGCCATGGGAATGTCCATGATTTTGGTTTACGAAGCAAGCAACCAATCGAGCAAACAAACATGATCAATCTGTATGGCGATGCCCCATTTGGGAGGTGTCTACAGTTATCATCAATCCCTTCTAGCGTGACGTTGAGGTAATCATCTTTGCCATTGTTGATCATATGATAGACACAGGTGGATATCGCCATTTCGTAACCTCCGTAGACTAGGTTGACGGCTATTCTCCTTCCTAGAGTGACGGTAGGTTTAAGAGTGATAAGATTCGAATACTCTGGCATCCTACAAAACGCTTTGGCGCTTCACGGTCACTATCTACAGGCTCCGGCAGGTCCTAGAAGTATTTCGGAGTATCACGACAGCGTTTTAGGCATCTCTTGCAATCTTCCGCAGGTTTTGTTAATCGAATTAAGCCTCCTTACTTGCTTAAGATGGGGTTGAAGTTGATTCTGCCGTCAAACAGCTTGCCCCGTTGTCGACCTTTGATAAAGTTTCCATTGAAAATACCAACGCCAAATGCAAAACCTCTATCAAATCATCATGCAGACCCGTGCCTCACAAGGTTTCCTTATCACGACCCTTCTTTCTTTCTCACGAATAATGCTGGGGTTTCCTACTGTTGTATACTTGGCCTGATGAATCCTTCGTCCAAAAGCTCTTGCAATTGGGTCTTGAGCTCCTTTAGCTTAGCGGGGGCCATTTGGTACGGTGCCGTTAGAGTTCTATAGAGAAGTCTATCTCTCTTTGGGTTGGTAAGCCAGGAAGTTCTTCAGGGAAATCATCGGCGTACTCGCAAACGATGTGTTGTAATCCCACTTCCATTCTATCGGCTTTTTCCAATTGGATGCTATCTAGCCATCCAAACAGCTGGTTCTGCCACCTAGATCTCTTCGTTGTTGGACTCGCCGTTCTGACTATCCCCCTTAAAAATAGGAACGAGTCCCTTCTAGGATATAAGCTGTCACCATCTTTTGGTGGCAGTCTATGACCGCTCGATAGCTAGTCCAACCCTAGGATTATGTCAAAGTCCGTCATTTTGATCATTCTAAGATCGTAGGTCAGGCGCAGGTTGGCTACTTCTAGTTTGCACTCTTTACACACTAGACTGACAGTTATTCTTTCCCCCAAGGGTGATGATACTTTCATACTCGTACTTAAGGGTTCTGTTTCTAGTGCTAGCGCGGTCGCGCAGGTAATAGATACAATGAATGCGATGCCCCAGAGTCAAACATAGCTTGCACGTAGGTATTATAGTAGCGTACCTTGGATCACAGATGGATCCTGCTTCTGTTCCTTGGTCTGCAGCGCGAAGATACGCCCTCCAATGCTTGGCTGGTTTCCTATGGGCTGCTTTCCTTGGTTCTGCCCATTCTGCTGCTGTGATGGGCCTCCAAGGTTTTGCTTCACAAAATCGGCATGTCCAAGTTGTTGAGCCTTCTGATTTCCAAAGCTCCCATCCCTCCTTTTTTGGGGTTGCGGGCAGTTGCGCCTAATGTGGCCCATAGCCTGACAGTTGTAGCACCGAACTATGGTTATGTCTTGACCTCCCCTCTGCGGTTCGCCATGTCCTGGTGTAGCAGTCTCCCACGATTTGTTACTTTGAGGCGGGTTAGAGGGTTTGATAGGGTAGGTTCCACGGTTGTTATTGGATGTTTGGGTTTGGATTGGCCCACCGGTGCTACTGGTCGCCTTCCTCCAGCGGGTTTTAAAGTCTGCCTCCTCGCTCTCTAGCCGGAGCGCACACTTTACGACACCGGTATAGGTGGTAAAGGCTTGTGCTACCATAGCCCTACGAGCGGTTGTCAGCCCCCACTCGAATCTTCTCTCCACTTATCTTCAGTTGCTACAGTGGTTGGAGCGTAACGGGACAGCTCCTCAAATTTGGCCGCGTACTGGGTAACGGTCATTGTCCCTTGTTTCAGATTCATGAACTCTTGTTCTTTGGCTAGGCGAAGGGGCGTAGGAAAGTATTTGTCGAGAAACAGGGTTTCAAACTTGGCAAATGTCATGGTGGCTATGTTATGGGTTGCCTCTATCAACTCCCACCAATAACGGGCTTCTCCCTTCAGTTGGTATGTGGTTAGGGTTACACGATCTCCATCTCGGGTAATCTCCAAGGTGTCCAGGATCACCTTGACTTCTTTCAGCCAGGTTTCAGCCACGGTGGGGTTGGTATCTCCGTGAAAGGTCGGGGGGTCGATGTTTGCAGAACTCGTTCATCGCTCGGGTTCGGTTCATAGGTTCATCATCACGGTTTGGGTTTCGGCGGTTGGCATTCAAAGCAGTCACGAATGCTTGCATGATTTGGGTTAGGTTAGGGTTCGCGTTAGAGGATTCTCCGGATTCTCCGGTTTCGTATCCTAATCCACTGCGTCGGTTTAAAACCGTGATAAAAAAGAGTGACTTACAATCACACTCAAATCCATCACAGTAGGAGGAGTGTGATAGAAGACTAACTATCACTACCAATAACTGTGATTGTTATGCTTTATTGTAGTAGTGCTCTCTCTCTCTCTCTCTCTCCCTCTCGGAAATTCTCTCTCTCTCTCTCTCAGAAATCTCTCTCTCTCTCTCTCGGAAATCTCTCTCTCTCTCTCTCTCTTGTACTATATATATATACATATGTACTTATGGAAGAATAGATATATACTACTATATATAAGTACAATGAAAATCCAATCTTTTAAGTAAATAAGATTTCTTATTAATATAAGGAAATCCATCACATGGTACTTACAATAATATATATATTTACATACACACACACACATATATATATATAGGTATGTACCTAGGTACTTCATGATCTTACTAGATTTCCCAAATCAAGATTTCCTATTAAACTAATCTAATTGGCACATGTTTTCTTATTTTAATAAACTAAGGTACTAGGTAATATTAAAACTAGGATTTGGTAGAAGACAATCCAAGAAGTACATCATATCTTCTTCTCTCTCTCCTATCTCTCTATCTCTCTCTCCTCTCTCTCTCTCCCTCTCTCTCCCTTGTACTACTTATGTATATTTATATAAGTACATATCTACCTAATAGATTTTGAAGTACATGGTACTTAATAAACTAAGGGGATTTGAAAGAATAAGGATTTTCCTATTTAATAATGAAATGAACACATGTTTTCTATCTCTATATTATATTGGAGTAGGTGTACTGGTACCCAATTATAATATTTAGGTAAGTACCAGAGAATCTGGGTAGGTATCTAGTCAAAATTCCACATTATAATACTCCAATTTGGCACATGTCTCCTTATAATATAGTATTTGTACTTAGGGAATCCTAGAATCCTATTTTATATTAGATACTCTTCTAATTCTTTAATGACGGAATCCCATGGGATCCTAGACAATGTATTAACTATTATATATTGGTACTAGTCCTATTATCCAATGGATAATAATTCTCCTAACATTTATGGACCAATGGACAAAGGTCAAAGGTTGACTTTGGTCAAAAGGGTTCATCTAGGGTTCAAGAGATCAAAAGGTTCAAACGGTTCAAGGAAGGTCAAGGGTTTAATTAAGTTATTTCCACGGATTAGATTAGAGGCTAACTAGGCTTGCTAAGTAGGATTTTTAGTCAAGAATATAATCTAGGCTTAAGCTTGATGGTTAGGAAAGTAGTCCAACCTACTTGTCTTTAGAAAATGATCTTATTGCTCGGAGTGAAGAAATCTAGTTTTATAAGTCTAGAATTTAGTAACGACGGATTTTTGGGTATTAAAAAGGAATTTTAAAAGAAGTCCAAGTAATTAAAATAAAATTCAAATTTTTAACGAAATTTTTACTGACCAAAAATCAGGGTCGTTACAAAGGGTGTGAGGGAGGGGTATTTATATGACGGCAAAATGCCTCAACGTGCTTTGATTTGCCTATCCCTCAACACTGACGGTAGAACGCCTCAACGTGCTTTTGAATCTGCCAATGCCTCAACACTGACGATAGAACGCCTCAACTTGCTTTGATTTGCCAATGCCTCAACACTGACGATAGAACGCCTCAACGCGCTTTGATTCAATTTGATACACTTTCCTGCTTTTGACATTTGATATACAATATGCAACGATAATGTATGCTAAACATATATGTACAAATTGAAAATGCAAGCATAGAGAAGGGTGGCTCCTAGGGAAAGGACGACACTAACGACGATCATGACAACCTTGACGATTGAGGGCTACCACTGAGCCATGCTTTCGCTTTACTGCTTTGACTTGAGATGCGGGCCTGCGTGCCTAGGTAGATAACTTTCGAACGTGTCAAAGCACCCTTTGACTTGCTTTTGCGTTGGGCTAATGTATCCCTTTGTACTTGATGACTTGCTACTTTGACTATGCATGCCGTAGCGGCGCTATAAAAGTTGCATTACCTTCAGTTCATTCGGAAGAGAGTATAAACCAATCGCTAATATCCAACCTGCATTGATGAGTGAACTGAGTTGACACACCGACACACGCCCACGTGTATACTTGCATAGCTCGGACGACAAAGGAAGAAGTGTCCTAGGATTTGACACGGACTCTTAGACACATGGAAAATAATGAAATTTTGGGCATTAATAGGCCAAAATCCAAAATATCCCTAGACAGGTAGAACTGATGCTCACACACAGTCAAACATGTACAAAGACCTGTACGAACAAACAAAACGGAAAAGAAAGCCTCGAAATGGGCAATAGACCGAGAAACTAGAAAAATATCGCAAAGATGGACAAAAGACGCAAATGGATGACTCATATAAGTCCTGGACTAAAACCGACAATCCTGCACAGTCACATTAGGCCCACTTGACCTGCACGGCATAGAAAACCTAGCAAAAGCTTTTAAAACCAATTTTGAGGCGTCGAAACCTTGGCTTTAACTTGAAATATCCCCCCGGGGGTCTGATATCTTTGTTGGGCACGATGGCCGCCAACTGCTGTCTGCTGCAGGAATTGAAGAAGCGCGTGCATGTTTGAGACCAATGTGCATCACTTTGAACAAACGTGCGTGAGCCTCAAACTAGTGCGCGTAACTGAAAAGCTACTGTATGTAGACACCCCAATTTGGACTCGTCGAATTTCCTTAATTTGTGGCCCTGAGGCTCCCCGATGATGAATTCGGATTAAAACAAGCGTTGAATTAATCAGAACAATGCTTCTTGAGGGACTTTAAAAAGGAAAATATTTGGTCAAAATCAATCTCAAGCGCTTGGGAGCAGTCCAAAGCGCTCAAAACCATTTTCAAAAACTGTGGGTCTGGCTCACTCTCGAGCGCTCGAGAGTGGCAGTCCCGAGCGCTCGGGACTACTCCCAAGCGCTCGAGACCTCTGTGCTGCCCAATGGGTGAAAAAGTTTCCCACTTTCCATGCAAGCCATGATTACAGCCGTTTCAGCCGGTTGAATCTTCAGACAACACTCAACCTAAGTCAGAGGGAGTCAGGCCTGAAGATCTTCCCTCCAAGAAAAGATTTTACTTCCATTTCATTTTCAAATCAAACCTTAGGTTATATTTGCTATATATATAGCCTCTGGTCAGCAGCTAGAGGACCACGAAAAAATCCTCTCTCTACCCCCCTTTCCATTGTCAAAAAACCTTTAAACTCTCCAAGCAAGATTTGGTTCTTTCAACTCAAAAGAATTTCCAAAAACACATTGAAAAACATCCAAGTACAAGAAATGCAAGGACTTCAGGGCACATTCAGCCTCTGATCTCTTGTATTCTTCCTTATTCCTCACCCATCAAAGCCATCTCAAGAAGCAAGGTTCTCATCAAAGGTAGAAAACACTCTCCTTTGACTTCGAGCAAGAGGCTGTTCTTCCCTTCTGAGGGAGGTCTCTCAGCCTGTCCCAGTCTTTAATACTGGGTGCATGGTTGGGAGACCTTAGTGTAAAAATAAGAGCAAAGGGACCATGAAACATTTTTTATCAAAAACCCACTGGAAACACTCTCGAGCGCTCGAGAGTGCTCCCAAGCGCTCGGGACTGTTTCCAGTTCCATTCCTTGCATTTTTGGTAGACAGTGGGTAGGGGTGAAGTGCATTCCTAAATGAAATGGTCTTATCATGGCATGCAGACGTAGAAAACCCACTTCCTCCAAGTGGAAATATTTTTCACCAAAGTTCGAGCTAAAACAAGATTTTCCAAGGTTAAAAAGGAAACTTTATTCTTAGAAGAATCAAAACTGGGATGTCTACATGCCAAAATAAGATCACTTCCTGTTTGAAAGCAAGCTGACATGCATCTCACTTCCAAGCGCTTGAGATCACTCCTGAGCGCTCGGGAGTGTCTGCATGCTATTGCATTTCATTACTCCCCCTGTCTAGCCATGTTTCTGATATTTCATGCAGGGATAGGCCCATTTGCTTTTAAAAATGCATATCTGACTTTGCAAAGGCAGGGATGCACGGTTTGGAAGGTTGGGGCTCAATTCCAGCCAGTCAAGCCCTCTGCTGAGCGTCTAACATGTTCAAAACAATCATTTCAATTTACAGTCTTGGTATTGTACCCTGTTTGTGCTAACAAAACTTGTAGGTTGGGCATCAGCACTCCCAAGCGTTTGGGAGTACTCCCGAGTGCTCGGGAGTGAAGTCAGTAGCAGATCATCAGTCCTCTATTATCTTGCATTTCTTTACCATTTTCATCATCCCCTGTACACATGCACCAGCATACACGTTCATTTGGTATACCTGTGGATACATGCTACATGCCTAATGAAATAAAATCCCTTTGAAAAATCCCACAAACATTTAGTAGAGACCGATTTCGTATCGGGCGAGGGGGGTGCCGTAAAACCCTTCCCCCCTCGTAACATGGCTTCCGAACCCTCAAACAATCTCTGGTTTTCAATTCAAATAATCATTTTCAATCAAAAACGGTTTCTCAGATGGCTAACCATAAATCCGGGTGGCGACTCTCTAAATTTTTCAATTCGATTCAAAAAAAAAAAGTGTGTTTTTCGGGCCGCCCCGATCCACCCGGGGCTGTGGTAGCCCACATTGGCGACTTTGCTGGGGAAAAGGTTTAATTAATACTTGAGAAAAAGTTGGCATGTTGTCAAAACGGTCCGCTTTCCTTAAGCATCAATTAAACTTGTGAGCCAAGCTTGAAAAATGTTTGTGGGATTTTCAAAGTTATTTTGTTTCATTGTCCATCTCTTGCATATATGTGCTGTTCAGCCCCGCTGTTGCGTTTCGGCAATCCTACCCGGCCTGCCGGTGATAGGGAATCCCGGAATGCTCAGCAACCCTCGACCGTGATGAGTCATCCCTACCGTTTGTACCATTATTGGGTGTACGCTCAATAGTGGAAGGTATACTTTGACTCTAGTCCGGGGAACCCTCTTCAAGCCAAACCCGGCCTTTGTACATGTTTAGCGAGCCATAGAACCTTCCGAATTAGGACAGGAACCTACAGGGTAGGGTTACGTGCTATATCCTGTTTACGTGCTGCATTTCATCTTGCATCATCATACTGTCAGCCACGGTTCTCGAGACTCACTCGCGCAGTCTTTGGGAGGTTGCCAAGACCCGATGAAGAGTCACGCACCCTAATGCGTGTTGCTTAACCACGTGAGTCCTCGAGCTAAAACCTAAGGGAAACTAAAATTTTGCTAAGTCCTTGACTAGTGTTTATCGGGAAATTAACCAAAGGAAGGAATGACAAGGAAGCAAAACGCCGTGATACCAACACCACCCAGGCTAAAAGCAAATGCATCGTTTACGCCGCTTTGGTTATCGTATCACGTCGTTTGCCCCAGGTCATTCCAAACCGATGGCCGAGTTGTCGATGAAATATTAGCCAAATACTTAGCTTGTTTTAGCATCTTTTGGGAAGCGACGGTTCCTAAATGAGGATACACCCCAAAAATCCGAGGATCAAGGCAACCTCCGATAAAGGATATTCAATCATTCTTGAAAAATCAAAGTCGATGACGGTGACGGTGATGCACGCATTTTCTAAAAACTATGCACAAATTTTATAAAAATGTAAACAGGGACCGCGTTTGAGCACGGTTTTTGCTTTGCTGTCAGTTCTAAGCAATTGGGCCAAAGAAGAAGAATATCATACCCTCCTGGACCAGACCCCTGGGGCAGAGATTGGAACGGCTTCAACTTCAGGCAGATCCCGTCGGTGTATCAGACTCGTGGGTGGAGATGGAACAGCCAGCCGGAAACCCCAACCCCAACCTCAATCCAAACCCCAACCTAAATCTCAATCCAAACCCTAACCTAAATCTCAATCCTAATCCAAACCCAAATGAAGGCAATCCAAACCCAGAAAACCCGAACCCGGAAAACTCGAATGGAGGAATGGGGCAGATCAGGGAAGCTATCCAACGACTGGGCGAACGCACCGACAATCAAATCGCCCAACTCATGCTTATGATAACCGGAGTTGCACGACGACTCCCAAATCCAAACCCAAACCCAAATCCTAATCCAAACCCAAATCCTAACCCAAATCCAAACCCGAACCCTAATCCAAATCCAAACCCAGAACAACCAGCCCCCGAGATGGAAACCTCGCAGAATCCTGAAATGGCAGTTGTCTTGGTAAAGATCACCCAATTGGAGCAATCCGTGGCAAGGAGTGAGAAGATTGCCACGACAGGCTTCGACATCAACAAGCTTTGTCTATTTCCCAACGCAAAGCTCCCGGAGAAGTTTAGGCCCATAGACTTCGCAAAATTCGACGGAACTGGAGACCCGAAGGCGCATTTGACTGGGTACATAGGGGCACTATCCATGTGGGGCGTAGAGAAGGATGCCATGGCTCAGATGTTCTCACAGACCCTTGTGTGTCATGCTCTTCACTGGTTCACATCGCTGGATGAAAGGAAGAAACGATCTTGGGAAAACATATGTGCGGCTTTCATAGCGCAATATGACTATAACATTCAGCTTGAAGTCACCACCCGTGAACTGGAGTCTACGAAGATGGAAGCCAAAGAATCCTTTGCGGTTTTTGTGAAAAGGTGGAGGGCGAAGGCGGCCTAGATGAAGGACAGACCAACAGATAGAGATCAGATCCAGATGATCGTCCGGAACCTTCAACCAAACCTCGCGAGACACATGGTCATGGCTCAGGCCTGTTCGGATTTCAAGACATTCTTCGATACAGGCTTGGTTGTCGAAGAAGCAGTCCAGCTGGGAATCCTCGACAAGCCCGAACCCGCACCCAAAGTCAAGAAAGTCTACTCTAGTAACAGCAGCACGCTGTTTGTAAACTCCAACTTCGCTCATCTTCCAAACACCTCCTCGAGCACGACCCAAGCCGAACCTGTCAACCAGATTGTAACCCAAACCAGTCAACCTCGATTCCAACCCCGTGTTTTCGCCCAATTCTCAGCACCTCTCTCTGCAGTGTTTGAGAAATTGGTCGTAGGTGATCTCCTCAAACCACTTGCTCCCACCCCACTTCCACAAAATCTCCCTGCCTCTCACAATCCCAACGCCTACTGCGCCTATCACCAAAATGTAGGCCACCCGACCAACAACTGTTTCCGCCTTCGCCACGCCATCCAGGACCTCATCGATAACAAGACCCTCCCCATGCCTCCGCAAAAACCCAATATCGTCTCCAACCCGCTCCCAAAACACTCAAGCACCCACACCAATCACATTTCCCTAAGCAACCCCTTTAACCCAAGCCTTTACATCATTCCTGCTACCCAACCCAAACCGACTGTCGAATTACCAGCTGAGGATGCTGTCTGTGCACTCGAAATCGTAGAATGGGACTTCCAAAGGAGATGGGAAGATCTGGCGAGCGACTTCTTCGCAGTGGAAAACCGGGCTCTTGTCTCTGGAGTGTGGCCTGTGGCGCTCGACTCTCACCAGGTAGAAGAGTTGGAACAAGGTGATTAGAGACAGGATTGGGAAGAGATGATGGCTGACCCGTTGGACGGGTATTCTCTGTTTGCTCTGTTCATGGAACCTGAACCGGTCGATGATGAAGATGAGTGGG
The DNA here is from genome assembly GCA_018127125.1 of Rhododendron griersonianum. NCBI lineage: Eukaryota > Viridiplantae > Streptophyta > Magnoliopsida > Ericales > Ericaceae > Rhododendron > Rhododendron griersonianum. Next base: position 26,762,494 of record CM030792.1, on the reverse strand, counting down.
AGTGGGAGCCCGAGCCCAACGGGTGGCATTGGATTGACAACTCCGACCCTTTGGACGAGACATCTTTGGCGTACCTCTTTCGAGAAGAGGAAGAGAGCAAGAAATGGACTTGATGAACCCTCGCATGTTCTCAGGAATCTCTGTCACAACCATTGTCAATCTCACCAGAAACTCCGACGTCCTTGATCATGCCTTCTGTCTGCAGGAGTATATTATTGATGAGTTTTTCCCTCAGCCGATAGTTGAGATTCCCGATGAACCCAACATTTGCGTGCTAGATCCTGAAGACCTCTGGGGCAAGACTGAATTGGTGAACGTATGGGTGGACGGTGAAGAACTAATCGTCAACAAGGCTATGATAGATGAAGGGTCCCTACAAGTCAACAACAACAACAACGTCAACTTTCGGAATTCGCTAGAAGAGGAGAACATATGGAATGCTCTGGAAATGGAACTTCTCAATGACACTCTGGAGAAAACGAAGCTCGACAAAGGAAAGCGCAAGGCCGATACCGATCTCTCCAACTTCTGGGAAGCTTCTTGGTGGGAGCCTGCCCCCAAGACAATTAGTAATCTTACCAGGAGCGGTAGGGTATTGTAGACACCCCAATTTGGACTTCTCGAATTTCCTTGATTTGTGGCCCGGAGGCTCCCCGATGATGAGCTCGGATTAAAACAAGCCTTGGACCGATCGAGACCATGCTTCTTGGAAGACTTTAAAAGAGTAAAATAAAAGTGCAAAATCAGTTTTAAGCGCTCAGGAGCATTCCCAAGCGCTTGAGAACATTTTTCAAAACCTTGGACTAGACTCACTCTCGAGCGCTCGAGACCTCTGTTGCTGCCCAATGGGTGAAAAAGTTTCCCCACTATCCATGCAATCCATCATTACAGCCGGCTGGTCCAAGATTTTCTTCAGGCAACACTCCACCTCAGTCATAGGGAGTCAGACCTGGAGATTTTCCCTCCAAACAAAAGATTTTATTTCATTTCATTTTTCAAATGAAAACCTTGGGTTATAGTTGCTATATATATACCCATTTGGTCAGTGGAGAAGAGGACAAAAAATCTCTCTCTCTAGCCTTCTCCCTCTCTGGTCAAACAAGTCTCAAAATCTTCAAACCTCTAGGGAAAGTTTTGCTCTTGAAGCTCAAAAAAGATTTTCAAAAGACATTGAAAAAGATCCAAGCATAAAAAATGATGCAAGGACTTCAGGGTAGTCTCAAGCTCTGATCCTTGATACTTCCCATCACTCCCCACCTCTCAAAGTGATTTCAAGAAGCAAAGTCTCACAAAAGGTAAAAACATTTCTATCCTTGGTTCAAATCAAAGGGCTGTTCTTCCTTTCTGAGGGAGGTCTCCCAGCCCACCTCAGTCTTTAATACTGGGTGTGTGGTTGGGAGACCCTAGTGAAAAACAAGAGCAAAGGGGCATGAAAACGTTTTTTGTGCTAACTTACTGGAAGCACTCCCAAGCGCTCGGGAGTACTCTAGAGCGCTCGAGAGTGCCTCCAGTCCCATTTTCTCCGTTCTTTTGGCACTTTGGCAGACATGCATGAGGGGTGAAGTGTGATTTCAAATAAAATAGTCCTGTTGAAGCATGTTGATGTCTACAATCTATTGTCCCAAAACAGAAACCATTATCATTCAAAGTTCATGCACAAGTGGGTTTCTTAAATGTTAAAGAAAAGGAAAACTTCATCTTTAAAAGATAGATCTGGTATGTCAACATGTCATAATAGGCCTGTTTGTTGGTCAAAGTCAGTTTGGAGTGCAGGTCACTCCCAAGCGCTTGGGACCACTCCAGAGCGCTCGGGAGTGTTTGCACGCAATTACCTTCACTCTTTCTCCAGTCTTGCCATTTTCCTGTCTTTGCATGTGCCTGTTTGTCCTTCTAGATCATGGATTTGCCCTTATAAAGGCAAGGAGGCATGACTTGGAAGACTAAGGTTCAATGTTTGCCTGCTAAGTCCTCTGCTGAGTCTGCAACATGCTTAGAATCATCTCGATCAGTTTACAGTTTTAGGATTGTATCCTGTTTTTACTAACAAAATTTGCAGGTCAGAAAGCAACACTCCCAAGCGCTTGGGAACACTCCCGAGCGCTCGGGAGTGAAGTCAGTGGCAGGGTCTCAGCTTCTGTTATCTTGCATTCTTTTCGTCACCATTTTCATCATCCCCTGTACACATGCACCAGCATACACGTTTATTTGGTATACCTGTGGATAAATGCTACATGCCTATCGAAACAAAATCCTTTTGAAAAATCCCACAAATGTTTAGTAGAGACCGATCCCGTATCGGGCGAGGGGGGTGCCGTAAAACCCTTCCTTCCTCGTAACGTGGCTTCCGAACCCTCAAACAATCTCTGGTTTTCAATTCAAATCAATCATTTTTCAAATCAAAGACGGTTTCTTGGATGGCTAACCACAAATCCGGGTGGCGACTCTTCAAACTTTTTTCGATTCGATTAAAAAAAGGTGTGTTTTTCGGGCCGCCCCGATCCACCCGGGGCTGTGGTAGCCCACAGGTATACCAGCCCACCAACCTCCAGCAGGGAAGCTCATCCCGAGCACCTCCACCACAACAGAATAACCCTGGCATTCTCGTAAACCCTGTCAACTCCGCAAATCCAAACACCCCTATCCCACCTGCTGGGGAGGCCGTGGCTGCACCGCTCTGATGTTATGGGGGTACCATCCACGCTACACCAAAAGCTCATCCTGGGATTGGATTCCGGGACTCTTATCATTCATGGGGACTCCGGTATCCATCCTCACTCCGAAGATAACTCCCCACTTTTGGAAATCATGCACGGGGAAGAAGACATAGCCATGGGGGGGTTTGCTGTCGTGACTTCAAAGGTTTGCAGCATCCGGGCTGAAGATGGTTTCTTGGTGAGCTCTGCGGCGTTGGAAATCATGAAGCGAATGAATTACTTGCCAGGCATGGGCTTGGGACTCTATGGGCAAGGAGTCTCCGAGTTCCCTCATTTACCTGGGAGCAATGAACGCTTTGGCCTGGGTTATGTCCTCAAGAAGAGTGATCCCGCAAAAAGGTGGCGCAACCGCACCCGAGCTCATGCAGCTGAAATGAAGCTGAAGGAGAAGGAGGTACCGTATCAAGGAGAGCCCGAGCCTTTTGTGGATGTTGAGACAAAAGTGAAGTATCCTGGGTTTGAAATCTTTGCCAATGACACCTGGGACAATGATGAAGAGGTAACGAGGATGGAAGAATTGTCTGAAGCACTGGATTGGCTCGAAGCCTTTGGTTTGGGTAGTCTCCAATCTCTATTCGGGGGCGAGGAATCGGAGGGTATGATAGAAGATGCTGCTGTGCTCATGCTGGGAGGAGAAGAAGAGATGGAAGACCCTTCTAAGCTCATTGTGGACGCTATAGGCACATATGAAAACTGCACTTTCATTCCACTTGTAAAACGCACTCACGACACTAGCACCGAGTCCGAGTCTGAGTCTGATACTGACTCCTCGTCTAGCGCTGAGTCGGAGTTCGTGCCTATTGGCCCTCCCCGCCGTAGCTTGTACTTCGAGTTTGAGTCCACCGCTGTATTCCCTCCTTCCGAGGAGCCTATCAATGAAATGAATGATGCCTTTGCTTACTTGACGGACTTTGAAATAAATTGTTTGGATCCCGATGATGAAGGAATAGATTTCGATGGGGACATTCCCAAGGAAATCCGTTCCCTCATCGAGCGAGAAAATGAAAGGCATGCTCAGCCTCTAAAAGAAGAAATAATCTCGATAAACTTGGGTGATGAGGAGAACCCTCGATTGGTTCAGGTCGGTTCCAGGCTGTCTCCCAATGAGCTTCAAGAGCTCACCGATTTATTAAAAGAATTCAAAGAAGTTTTTGCTTGGTCCCATGCGGATATGCCCGGAATCGACCCAGAGATCGTCGAGCACAGAATCCCCCTCTATCCCGATGCAAAACCCGTTAAACAGAAACTGAGGAAGATGCGGCCCGATTGGGTATTAAAGTTAAAAGAGGAACTCACAAAGCAAATCGACACATGTTTTCTAATAGTAATTGAATACCCCACTTGGGTTGCAAACATGGTGCCCATCCCCAAAAAGGACGCAAAGATCAGAGTGTGTGTCGATTTTAGAGACCTGAACAAAGCGAGCCCTAAAGATGACTTTCCTTTACCGCATATAGATGTACTTGTCGATAACACTGCAGGGCATGCTTTACTATCCTTCATGGACGGTTTCTCTGGGTACAACCAGATTCTCTTGGCTCCAGAAGACAGAGAAAAGACTACATTCATCACAGAGTGGGGGACCTACTGCTATCGGGTTATGCCGTTTGGGTTGAAGAACTCCGGTCCTACGTACCAAAGGGCTGCCACGACACTGCTGCATGACATGATTCATAAGGAAGTCGAGGTGTACGTCAATGACATGATTGTAAAGGGAAAGGAGCGGAAGGACCATCTCCCGGCGTTGAGAAAGTTCTTGGAGAGAATTCAGAAGTACAGGATGCGTCTAAATCCGCAGAAGTGCACGTTCGGAGTCACGGCTGGAAAGATGCTCGGATTCATGATCACGACCAGGGGGATTGAAGTGGATCCTTCTAAGATCAAAGCCATTCTCGAAATGGAGCCACCCCAGTCCGAAAAGGATGTTCGAAGCTTCTTGGGCAAAATTCAATTCATTAGCCAATTCATTGCAAAGTTAACATTGACTAGTGAGCCGATGTTTCGATTACTCAAGAAGGACGTGAAGTTCGAATGGAACGACAAGTGTCAGAAGGCCTTCGAAGCAGTACGAACTTACCTCTAGAATCCTCCAATCTTGATGTCACCCATCCCGGGAAAACCTTTGATCCTGTACTTGTCCATCACGCCCTCGTCAATGGGGTGCATGCTGGCACAAGAAGGAGAAGATGGGGTTGAAAGGGCGATTTACTATTTGAGCAAAAAGATGGTGGGAAGTGAAGAGCGGTACACCCCATTAGAAAAGACATGTTGGGCACTTGTATTGGCCACAAAGAAGTTGAGACACTACATGCTGTCTTACTCGGTGATACTGATTTCTCGGATGGATCCCCTCAAATATCTATTCGAGAAGCCTGCACTTACCGTTAAGTTAGCACGTTGGTTGCTCTTATTGGCGGAGTTCGAAATCAAGTATGTCACCCGAAAGTCAGTGAAGGGCAGGGCCATTACAGAGTTCTTAGCAGACCATCCGATTGAGGGACCGGAGCACACAGAATTTCAATTTCCTGATGAAGACGTAATGACAGCAGTCGATGAGACTTGGACTTTGTACTTCGATGGAGCCACTAATCAGAAGGGCTTTGGGATTGGCATACTGCTAGTCTCACCTGAGGGGTCGCATATCCCTCTCGATTTCAAGTTAAACTTCAAAGTCACGAACAACGAAGCAGAGTATGAAGCATGCATTGTAAGAATGGAAGCCGAACTGGAAATTGGAGTCAAGGTATTAGAGGTCGTGGGAGATTCCAACTTGGTTGTGTCACAAGCAAACGGAGAATGGAGAGTCAGAGATGAAAAGATGAAGCCATATCATTAGCAGCTCGATGAGCTTATCCCGAATTTTCAAAAAGTGACCTTCACACATGTCCCAAGGATGAAGAATTGCTTTGCCGACGCACTCGCTACTTTAGCATCCATGCTGGAACTTCCAATCGGGGTAAAGCTGAGGCCTGTCATGATTGAGTAGAGGGGAAAGCACGTGTACGACTATGTCATGAACATCGAAGAACCAAACGATGGGCTCCCTTGGTTCCATGACATTTGGAATCTGGTGGAAAAAGGAGAGTTCCTTGAAGATTCAACTAAGAAAGATCGGATCGCCTTACATCGGCTTGCATCTCAATAAATTATCTGTGGAGGACAATTGTACTGGCGATCTCCGTGCGGAGTCCACAAGTTGTGCGTTCAGGGTGACAAGTCGAGAGCAGTAATGGAAGAAGTTCATGAAGGAGTTTGTCGGCCTCACATGAATGGGATGATGCTAGCTAAGAAAGTTTTGAGACTGGGATACTATTGGTCGACCATGTAGACAGATTGCATCGAGTATGTACGCCGGTGTCATAAGTGCCAGACTCATGCCAACCTTATCCATGTCCCGCCCTCGGAGTTACACTCAATGGCAACACCATGGCCATTCTCCGCCTGGGGCATTGATGTTATCAGAAAGATCACACCCGCGGCTTCTAACGGTCATAGGTTCATCTTGGTAACAGTCTATTACTTCACTAAAGGGGTCGAAGCAGCTTCGTACAAGACTTTGATGACAGATCAAGTGGCTCACTTTATCAGGAAAAACATCATTTATTGGTATGGGGTCCCTCAAGCCTTCATATCTGATAATGGTGTTCACTTCAACGGAAAAGTTTTGGAACTCTTTGACGAATTTAAGATTCAAGTGCATCATTCGACCACCTATCGGCCACAAACGAATGGGGCAGTCGAAGCAGCAAACAAGACCATCAAGACGATTCTCGAAAGGACTACTCAGTCGGCTAGGAATTGGCACGAACAACTACCACTAGCTTTGTGGGGATACCGTACGTCTATCCGCACACCGACAAGGGCAACACCCTATTCTTTGGTGTATGGTATGGAAGCCGTTCTCCCCATCGAGCTAGAAGTGCCATCTCTGAGGGTCATGGCTGAGTGCGGAGTGGATGAGGCCGAATGGATCAGTGGAAGGTTTGAGGAGCTCATGCTATTCGACGAAAGAAGGCTACGGGCATTGTTCCACATTCAAGGCTACCAACGAAGGATTGCTCGGGCATTTAACAAGAAGGTGAAGTCGAGGGACCTGTAGGAAGGGGATATGGTGGTCAAGGAAATCCGTGCGCCAGTTTTTGATTTACGAGGGAAGTTTCGACCTAAATGGGCAGGGCCCTACATCATCAAGACCATTCTCTCCGGAGGAGCAGCCTCAATCATCGACCTTGACGGCAATGAATTCTCGAGTCTTGTCAATTTGGATCAACTTAAGCGATATTACCCTTGAGAGAGCTCGCTGGGCCGAAAACCGCAAGGGCGGGCAGTCCCAGGCAAAAATTAGAGCAAGCCTGCTAGGTCGAAAACCTGAAAGGGCGGCTTAGGCAAAAATGAAGGCAAAAAGTTGAAAAAGGCTCGCTAGGCCGAAAACCCGAAAGGGCGGTACTAGGCAAAATTTAGAGCGTAAAAGGAGAGTGTTAATACCCGAGCGAACCCTAGCCCGAACTACGTATGGGCCTGATTCCCTTTCTCAAGGGATACGTAGGCAATCTCACACTGAGGGTCGGTCCTAAATCTCAAAAATCAAAATCCAAATTGACAAATCAGAATGTTTTCTCAAAGGCGCATGCGATTAATGAACCAAAAGGGGGAAACCCTTGATCAGTCAATTCTATTCAGATCGTTTCTTTATTACAAGCTGAGCATGAAAACGGGAAAACACACAATTAAAATACACTCTTTATTTCAAAGAACGGCAAAGTAAGCAGTCAACCCATCCTTGCTTCCACATCTCTCCTTAGCCATTTGCGGTACCTTCCAGTCGAAGCAATAGAGAAGAGTGGGTCACTTGGCTCAGTCCTACGAGTCCCCCACGATCGAACATAACTCCGAAGGCCCGGAATGGTGAAGGGAGGGAGACGAAGCACTTCAGAGCCCGGCGGGGCACTTCTTGGCTAAGTCCAAACTGACAGAGAATGCGGAAAGGTGAATAGAAGGAGAAGCCTGTCAAGCCAGCCACAAGCACGTGCATCGAACCCGTATTACCAGTAGTCATAGCAGGAAGCCTCAGCCAATGGCACCGCCAAGCAATGTCATCTTCTTCCGCGGAGGCAAGGAAATCAGTCCAGTCATCTTCGCTCCCGTACATCAATTGAAAGGGACGGTTCCATCCGCTTGCACGATACCACCAATCATTGGTTGGGGGTGTCAGCAGATTCAATTTGTCACAAAGCCACATCTGTCAGAAAGAGAGAAAACAAGTAAGGAGTCAGGTAAAGCCTAAACCGAGCGTTGAGGTAAAATGAATGAGGGAAATAGAAAAAGGAGAGTTGAGTGAGGTCCCTAACCTGCAGCAATAGCGGGCTACCACCAAAAACCTTCGTGCGACTAGCATGAACAGCATCTAACCCCATCAAGGTTTCAGCAAGAACCAAAGGTGCAACATCCTTGCGAGCCTCAATCTGAGCAGCAACCCCCACCAATAAAGAGTTGGGCTGACCAACAGACGGAACCAGCAAAAAGGCCGCCAGGAGACAAATGCAACAAGCCATCATTTGACGACCTTGATACTCAAAGTCTGTCAAGTCTCCAGGTGGACTGAACTTCTCATACAACTGCACGATGTTGACGGCATTGCCCCGAGTGAGAAACTCAGCGGTATTACCACTGACACCCAGTTTGGCTTTGAGAATATTCTTCATACTCTCCCTGATCATAGGAACAACGGGCTGAGCGGACTCGTGACTTCCCAGATAGATGTGGAACTCCTCGACGGTAGGGCAGAGCTCTTGAGAGCCAAAGCGAAAGACGTGCATTTCGGGGTCCCAAAAGCGCGCCGCTGAATGTAGCAAGGCAGGACAGATTGCAACCTCTCGGAGATACCTTAGGGCGTAAAGTCGATGCCCTCGGAAGTTTAGCCAGTCAATACCTTCGAGACTGTCCAACCAAGGATGAAGTAAGGTTTGGTTTAGCAAGGCCATGAGGAGGATGGGTTTTTGAAGGGAGAATGGTGAAATGAAGTGTGAATCACTTGCCAAAACAAGGCTTGGTATTTATAGAAGCCTGGGGGGAGACAATCTCACTTCCCCACCAGCTTTGGAAATCATCAAACGCAATATTTTCAAGACATTTTCAAAATTCAAGCGTTGGAAATTTGAAAAAGATTTGGAAAAACTCAAGTCTTGCTTTGGGAAGCCATTTCCCCTGGGAAACAGTTAGTGCAGGGTTACAGAGCACCTTGAAAGCATGCATGCAGAAGAAAACAACGCGGGAATAGCTAGTGAGTGGCATTGGGAAGCAACAGGAGACTGCAGACAGCAGCAGTCCCAAGCGCTCGAGAGTGCTGCAGTTTTGCAGCAGGTTTTGGTTTCCATATTCCAACCTCAACATTGCATTCTAATCTCAGGACCATTGATTGGAATAGCTTCCAGCAAGTTTCTAGGGTGGTACAGCGGTGTTATCAACTCATTTTCTCCAGTATTCAAGTGTATTCCCTGAAAAAACCTTGGATTTCCAAAAACTTTCTCTCCATGGGCATGTCAAAATTCGCGTTACACGCCTTTTGTCGAATCAAATGGCTCGTACAGGTCATGATGTCTGTTTCGATACAATCAAACGCATGTTAACGCTCTTAGTTCAAGTTTTCATTGTTCGATCGTCCCAAAATCATCGTTTTCAAGCGTAAGCGAATGTCAATTTTCATGTCAAGGGTATTTTGGTAATCCTAGCGGTCCTCGCAGGTCATAACACTCAGTGTCAACCGCACAGCGCGCTCTGTTACAACCAAACACCCTTAGGTCTAATTTTTATAGTCAAATACTCCAAAGTTCGCTATTGTGTGTCGATGTCAAGTTTTCATTCTTACTTCGAGAGTATCGGTTGAAATTCGCGTGCTCTTTACTTTCTTTCAAAGCTAGACGAACATATTTCATAAAATACAATTCTCTGTAAGGAGTGCAAACAATCGGAAAGAACAAAAGTGCAAATTTTCATAAATGAGCATGGTATTTACAATGAGTAAGGAAGGGAGTACAAAAGCTGGGGCAAACACACGCCCAATCCTAGCTACCGGGGCACACAGGCCCAAACAAAATCAAGGCACGCAGGCCCGGAAAATACAACTACGTTGGCACGTAGGCCTATGTACAAGAAAAGCTGGTAAAGCAAAACACGAAGCTCAGACCCGGCGAACCCTCTTCCGCTGCAGTCCCTCGGACTCAGAACTCTCGGGCTCGTCATCGCCATCGTCGTCGTCTGGAGAACCAGAAGCAGTACTCGAGTCTGAGGTCCTGAGAACACGTGACTCGGAGGACTCCTCTCTCTCCTCCCCTGTCCCCTCCTCAGACTCCTCAGACTCCTCGATAACGAGTCTCCGCTGGGACGCCGCCCTGGGCAAAACCTCGAATTGTCTGGCCTCCGCAGCAGGCTGCGACACTCTCTGTGTCCCTCGTCCTCTCATGCTAGCGGAAGCCGGAGAGCTCGTGGTAACCTGCGGCTGACTCCTAGCTGAGCGTCGTGGCTGCATCTGCACATCATAAACATCATATCATTTCATGCATATGTGAAAGTAAGATTGTTTATTGAAATATGAAACATGCATGCATTTGTATACCTGAGGGGCAACAGGTGAAGCTGGCTCCGGAACAGCTCTAGTCTGAAGGGCTCTCCCCTTCGCGCACTTCTTCAACAGGTGGCCCATCCCCACCATCACCATCACTGCTGTCTCAGCCCACGCTCGCGGTACCTGTAATATTCAAAAGTCAGAATTGTGCAAGCAGGAGTCATTTAAAGCATAAGAAGTGCGAATTTGTGTATACCTGAGTAGGAAGCCGCATCGGCGGCTGTGGAAGGCGTGGGACGTCTATCACCTCCAGCACGCCACTAGGCCCAGTCACGCCTATAGTCCACTCCAGCCTCGGCAACGTAGTCGAAGCTGAAACCTCCGCTGTCTCCAGCACTCTCGTGCCACTCTCCCCTCCGCCTGGTGGACTAGCACCTCGCCCGCTGGCAGGTTGTCTACCACCTCATCCCCTACCTCGTGCAGACCGACCGCCACAGCCTCGCACCCCAACTGCTCCTCCAGCACCGGGACCTCGCCCTCCCTCAGCCACTCGCCTCTCAAACTCCTCCTCCACGCCCAAGTCTATGGCCAGGTACCTATCCCGGTAAGCTGCGTAGTCCAGTGCGCGTCGGAGGTGCCTCTCCAGGTTAGTGTCAGGCACCGTGAACTGCTCGAGCTCAATGCGGGTATAGGTCTCCATCCTCTCCACGGGAGGAGGAAGTGGCCCGGGTACCGCGAAGGCTGGGAGACCGAGCGACTGTCGGGTCACGCGATCCCCCAAGAACCACTGCCAGCCCAGGGGGCACTCCAGCAGCACCCTGCTCCTCGCCACTTCTCGACTCCTCGGAAGGAAGTCAGCATCCATCCTCGACCACCTATCCCAGTAAACCTGCATTTCGAATTTTTGGAGCATTTATAAAGGTATTCATAAAAAATGTGGAAAAGAAAGGAAAGAGACGTGAATCATACCGTGACACCTGTCAGGTTGTCCAGCTAGCGCCGGAAGGTCATCACTTCCCCTCTCCGCTCTTTGGTTCTCCTGTACGCCTTACCCCAAGCAAGCCCGCGAGGGAGTAGGTTCGGGTCCCTGCTAGTGTTCTCAGGCGGGAACATCCCGAGAAACTCATAAGCCCAAAGCTGCAAATTGTCGAATCCAGGTTATTTCAATCTCAAGTACATATTTCAATGAATGAACAAATGGAAAGTAATCTTAAGCATAAATCGTACCTCGACTATCCTCTAGTACCCGCCAATTGTGTCACCAACTCCACGAGAGGCTGCTCCCAGGAAGCAGTAGAGGGTGCACAGAGCAGCCCCTCCCCAGTCGAAGCGCCCAGCCTGTCTCAAGTCGACCAAGCCTGCCAGGTAGTAGAGGTGGACTCGTGACCGCCTATTCAGGTACAGAGAAGCCTCGAATAAGTATAGCAAGTACGCCCGGGCCATCCTCGCCGCCTCCTCGTCGTCTGTAGGTTCGTGGTCCAGTACTCCACGAACTGCCCGTACGCCGCCATCCCTCCGCTATGGCGTGGGACCCGCCCGAGAAACCACCGCAGGGCTGCATTGTCTAGCACCAAACTCGAATCGTAGGGGATAGGCTCCCCTCCAACCCTAAGTCCTGTGATCGATGCAAAGTCGAGGGGCGTCACCGTCATCTCCCCGAATCAGAAGTAGAAGGTGTTGGTGGTGTCCCACCACCTCTCGGTCAACGCCGTAAGCACGACGCGGTCCACCCTCACCACCGTCATCAACTGGATGAACGGTCCAAAGCCCGCCGCCTCCACCAACGTCTGTACTCTCTCAGGCAATGCCCTGAAGTGCGTCAGCGAGCTCGCCGACCCTCCGTGGCCGTATATGTCCGTGGTACGCTGTTTCAACAGAGCAAAGAAATAGCATCAACATCAATTCAATATTGGGTAAAGGATAGTATTTCTAATAAAAGGTGCAAAAATCAGGTTTGTCGAGTCCTTACCGTAGTCCAATCAGAAGAGATGTGCTGGTCCCGATCCCGAAGCATCACGTCCTCCGGGTAATCGGCCCGGGCAGGCACGTAACCCGTCATCCCCACCGGCTCGAAGAAGTGGAGTCCAGGAGTGTACGTCGCTAGTGTGAACCCATGTCGTTCACCTTCCAAGTACGCCTTCACCTCCTCAACAGCGGAGACTCGCACCTCAGCCGCCGCCTCTAGCTCCGGCCTGTCTGTCTCCATCCCCTCACCTTTTGATCCCTCCACCTCCAGCACCACAGTCTCCGAGATACCCGTGTCCGCACCACTCAGCAAAGCTCCAAGCAAAAAGGCCGAGGTCCGATCTTCGGGCATTTCAGCGGCCCTCAGTATGTCCGCCACCGCGGAGTCGAGACCGAAAGCGCCTAAGATATCCCGCGGCTCTGCAAAATCTAAGAAGTCTCCCGCCTCGAAGGGAACAGGGCGTGATGCCCCAATCCCACTATCTCCCATCCTCGGCTCCGCCACCGTCGTCCTCAAGACGGGGGTAGTGATGACACGGCCACCCACCGCCGCCTCGCTACCAACATCGGCCTGTCGCCCGTCGCTAGCCCGTTCCACGGCCGCGAGCAACTCCTCCATGGTAGGAGTGGGAGGAGTACCTGCAACACCGCCTCCGCTGCCCACGGCACCACCACCGCTGCCCGAGGCCTCCCCATCGCACGTAGCCCGGCTGTCGTAACCCCTGCGCGCAGCCATAATCTCGCCAACCCCCCTACTGCCGCCAAACCTCCCTCACCGCCACCCATCGTCACTGGGTTCCCGCCGGCGACCCTCCCGTCGTCGGGCGCAACCTGGCCACATCAGCCTCACCCATCGCCGCCGCGCCGCCCACAGCAGCCTCCACGCTGCCGGGCGCCGCCCTTTCCTCACCGCCGGCCATCACCTCACCTACCCCCACCCAGGAGGCCTTTGGCCCCTTTTTCTGTACCTCGTGAACCACCACGGCCCCCCGGAAGATGGACAAGATTTCAAGATCTTCGAATCGAACCATTTCAGAGAGAGAGAGAGGAAGTTCGGTCTGAGTGAGAGAGAGAGATTGATCGTGAGACAGAGGGAAGGATCGAGAGCAGAAAAGGCTGTCGTACGAGTTCTAGTTCTCGAGCGCTTGAAAATGGGGTTTAAAACCCCAGATCTGGAAAAGGTAGACGAAGGAGTGGCAGGCCCCGGTCGCGGTCCCGAGCGCTCGACACCACTCCCGAGCGCTCGGGAGTGGTCCAAAGCGCTCGACTCAGTTTTCAGTTGCCGTGCCAAGTTTTCGGTACCCCGTTCTATTGATTATTTCTCTGTCAAATCTTTTTACAAAATCAATCTTAGTCCTATTATTTGTCCATGTCGGAGCAGAGCAATCGGCACCAAACTTTATTCGTTAATCTGTTTTTGGGACATGCTTAATAATTGAGCATTTCGCTTCGTGGTCGATGAAAATAGTCTTATTTTAGCTCTTTCAACACGTTTGCAAATATTTTACCCAACAGGTGATGTATATTCATGTTTTGTCCGCCAAACAGAGTAACAGGTGGACCCTCTGTGCATTTGTATTATCAAAGTCTTGTCAATCCTTTCTTGTGCATGCATTACACGTGTTTACATTTGCCCCAAAGAACTACGCTGGTCTGATCCCTGCAGAAAAGGGTACGTAGGCAGTCTGAAAAGACGCGACCTCATGCATCGAATGCTTGTATGCTCTTTGCTCGCGTTTGATTTTTGAATTGAGGATTCGATTTGGCTCGAATTGGGTTGTCTCAATCTTTGGATGGCACTCGTATCCAGACATGATGCTGAGCGTCGCCCAAAGAGGGGCAACTGTAGACACCCCAATTTGGACTCGTCGAATTTCCTTAATTTGTGGCCCTGAGGCTCCCCGATGATGAATTCGGATTAAAACAAGCCTTGAATTAATCAGAACAATGCTTCTTGAAGGACTTTAAAAAGGAAAATATTTGGTCAAAATCAATCTCAAGCGCTTGGGAGCAGTCTAAAGCGCTCAAAACCATTTTCAAAAACTGTGGGTCTGGCTCACTCTCGAGCGCTCGAGAGTGGCAGTCCCGAGCGCTCGGGACTACTCCCAAGCGCTCGAGACCTCTGTGCTGCCCAATGGGTGAAAATGTTTCCCATTTTCCATGCAAGCCATGATTACAGCCGTTTCAGTCGGTTGAATCTTCAGACAACACTCAACCTCAGTCAGAGGGAGTCAGGCTTGAAGATCTTCCCTCCAAGAAAAGATTTTATTTCCATTTCATTTTCAAATCAAACCTTAGGTTATATTTGCTATATATATATAGCCTCTGGTCAACAGCTAGAGGACCACAAAAAAATCCTCTCTCTACCCCCCTTTCCATTGTCAAAAAACCTTTCAACTCTCCAAGCAAGATTTGGTTCTTTCAACTCAAAAGAATTTCCAAAAACACATTGAAAAACATCCAAGTACAAGAAATGCAAGGACTTCAGGGCACATTCAGCCTCTGATCTCTTGTATTCTTCCTTATTCCTCACCCATCAAAGCCATCTCAAGAAGCAAGGTTCTCATCAAAGGTAGAAAACACTCTCCTTTGACTTCGAGCAAGTGGCTGTTCTTCCCTTCTGAGGGAGGTCTCTCAGCCTGTCCCAGTCTTTAATACTGGGTGCATGGTTGGGAGACCTTAGTGTAAAAACAAGAGCAAAGGGACCATGAAACATTTTTTTCAAAAACCCACTGGAAACACTCTCGAGCGCTCGAGACTGCTCCCGAGCGCTCGGGACTGTTTCCAGTTCCATTCCTTGCATTTTTGGTAGACAGTGGGTAGGGGTGAAGTGCATTCCTAAATGAAATGGTCTTATCATGGCATACAGATGTAAAAAACCCACTTCCTCCAAGTGGAATTATTTTTCACCAAAGTTCGAGCTAAAACAAGATTTTCCAAGGTTAAAAAGGAAACTTTATTCTTAGAAGAATCAAAACTGGGATGTCTGTATGCCAAAATAAGATCACTTCCTGTTTGAAAGCAAGCTGACATGCATCTCACTTCCAAGCACTTGAGATCACTCCCGAGCGCTCGGGAGTGTCTGCATGCTATTGCATTTCATTACTCCCCCTATCTAGCCATGTTTTTCTGATATTTCAAGCAGGGATAGGCCCATTTGTTTTTAAAAATGCAGATCTGACTTTGCAAAGGCCCCTATGCACGGTTTGGAAGGTTGGGGCTCAATTCCAACCAGTCAAGCCCTCTGCTGAGCGTCTAACATGTTCAAAACAATCACTTCAATTTACAGTCTTGGTATTGTACCCTGTTTGTGCTTACAAAACTTGCAGGTTGGGCATCAGCACTCCCAAGCGCTTGGGAGTACTCCCGAGCGCTCGGGAGTACTCCCGAGCGCTCGGGAGTGAAGTCAGTAGCAGATCATCAGTCCTCTGTTATCTTGCATTTCTTTACCATTTTCATCATCCCCTGTACACATGCACCAGCATACATGTTCATTTGGTATACCTATGGATACACGCTACATGCCTAATGAAATAAAATCCCTTTGAAAAATCCCACAAACATTTAGTAGAGACAGATTTCGTATCGAGCGAGGGGGGTGCCGTAAAACCCTTCCCCCCTCGTAACATGGCTTCCGAACCCTCAAACAATCTCTGGTTTTCAATTCAAATAATCATTTTCAATCAAAAATGGTTTCTCGGATGGCTAACCATAAATCCGGGTGGCGACTCTCTAAATTTTTCAATTCGATTAAAAAAAAACGTGTGTTTTTCGGGCCGCCTCAATCCACCCGGGGCTGTGGTAGCCCACACTGTAGTTGCTCAAACTAGACTTCGCTGAACTTAGAATAAACTGTGGGTCCATTGGACCTCGTATGCATTTCGTTCTGCTTTTGATGCTTCAAATATTTTTTTAGGGCTTTTGCTCAGCTTTGAAATTGAAGTAGTAGTTGTAGACACTCCAATTTGGCCTAACGACTATTTCAAGTCCCACCTTGGGGACCATCCCGATGATGATATGGATACAGTGATTGCTGATTGACTTCCTGTGAACCTTAGGACTTTTGGTAAGAACTTTTAGCCACTTAGAGGACCCAATCTAGATCCAAATAGCCTTTTAGACAGAAGTACTACTAGGAGAATTCATCTGTCGGCCGTGACATTGATCTCATGGCCTCAACATCATTTCTTCACCCGTGAAGCCTGTTGCTTGAAAATCTCCCTGAGAGATCGATCATTTGGCCGCCAAGTCTATTCCTCGGCCACAACACCAGATCCTTTGCTCGGCCACCAGATCGTCTATTTTCCAGATTTTGGAATGTTCTGTCATACGTTTGATCCGTTCACAAAACCCTAGCAGCCAAATCCCAATGCGTTCGGGCCACGTTTGGAGATTACCATAAGGAGTTTGTGTTGCCCTATAATTCCAATTCAATCGTACATATCCCAGCAGCTCCACGCTCGCTATCAACAGCTCAACTACTTCAGCAACTCCATCCCCGCCATCAACAGCTCCACGCTCACTATCCGAACAACTCCGTTATCACTATCAACAGCTCTAAGCTCACTCAGCGGCTCTACGCCCACCATCTTAGTGGCTCTACGCCCGTATTCAGCAAGTCATTCAGCGGCTTTACGCTCGTGCTCACTATCATCAATCTACTCAGTAGTTCTACACTCGCTCACTCAGCGGCTCGACGCCAGCACTAGTCATCCCAGCAGCTCCGAAGCTCCCTATCAGCCAAGCAGGCTCTACGCCCATGTTCACCATTGGCCAAAATAGCTCCAAGCTAACTACTCAGCGGCTCTACGCCCATATTCACCCTCCCAGCGGCTCTATGCCCATATCCACCATCTCAGCGGCTCCATGCCCGTATTCACCATCCCAGCGGCTCTACGCCCGCATTCACCATCTCAGCGGCCCCACGCTCGCTATCTCAGCAGCTCCACACTCGCTTAGTGGCTCTACGCCCGTGCTCACTAAGCTCACTCACCAGCTCTAAGCTCGCTACTCATCAGCTTCACAAACTCAGCGGCTCTACGCCCACAAACTCAGCGGCTCTACGCCCATTATCTCAACTGGCTCTACGCCGTAAACAATCCTCAACTGGCTCTACGCCGCCCTCAACAAGATACCACCTATTCTCAAGCTCTAAGCTTGAATGCTCAAAATACAACATTTTGAATGCTCGAAGCTCTTTGAATGCCCAACCACTGTGTACTGGATGCTCAAGTTCTACACTTGAATGCTCAAGTTCTACACTTGAATGCTCAAGCTCTATGCTTGAATGCCCAACCACTGTGTACTGGATGCTCAAAGCCTGTACTTTGAATGCTCGGATTCTACCCTCCGAATGCTTGAGCTCTACGCTCCGAATGCTCAAGTCCAGAACTTGAAAGAAGCTCTACGCTTAAATCAAACACACACGCACGGGCCTGTGCACATAAGCATCAATTGCATCATCATTATCACATCCAGTCTACATCATCATATATATTCACATCTAACGACCAACATCATCACGTACATACACATACTTTACATCTCTCTCATGAAACAGGTCAAATCCTGCAATCAACCGGCTCTACGCCTCTGTTTTATTGATCGGTCCAGCGCCTCGATCCTTTGGCTCTACGCCAAAATTTATGATGAGAAAGCTCCATGCACAGACCATCAGAATGCAACCGGGTCTACGCCTCGGTTCAAATCACGTCAAGCTCTAAGCTCTGACTCCTCAGGCTCTCGCCTTGTGAATGCAACTGGCTCTACGCCTCAAATCTGTCAAGCTCCTTAGGCTCTCGCCTTGTGACTACAACTAGCTCTACGCCTCAGTTCTATCACCTCAGGCTCTTGCCTCATAACTGCAACCGGCTCCGCGCCTCGGTTCCCTCATCTCAACGCTCCATGCTCTAGCTACTAGCCTTGCGCCCCCCATATCTCAAAACCGGCGTCTAACTCGTCTCCAAAAGATGGCATGGGTTCCACCCCATATTTCAAAACTGGTGTCCGATTCATCCCCAGCAGATGGTTTGGATTCCACCCCATTACATCCATTCCTTCTGGCTCATTCACAAGGATAGGCTACTCTACCGAGCTCCCCTCAGTCAAAGTAAGGATGATCAAGAAAAGCAAACGACTCACCCGCTATGTATTGATCTACCCCAAAATTCTGGAAATGCTCACTGCAAAAATTTCCCCGGCAGCCCCGTGCTCCTTCAACTACCCTTCGCCAAAATCTTGGCTCAACCTAGGTACGTCACACTACGGCTTTTTAATCCTGAAGGTACGTCTTCTGTTTCTAACCCTCAAAACTTTTTATCTTTCTTTATTGCCCTTCTGAACTACGGTTGGTTTAAATTTCCCCTGTGGAATACGTAGGCAGCCTCCCGGCCCGACCATAATTAAACCTTTTTCGAAAACCCTTGGAATAGTGGTTGGACCAAATTGAGTTGCTTTTACAGCTTTGACTCTTAAACATGTCTCGCGATCCGTCTAAGTTCAGTCAAAGAGGGGGCATCTGTAGACACCCCAATTTGGCCTAACGATTATTTCAAGTCCCACCTTGGGGACCATCCTGATGATGATATGGATACAGTGATTGCTGATTGACTTCCTATGAACCTTAGGACTTTTGGTAAGAACTTTTAGCCACTTAAAGGACCCAATCCAGAGCCAAATAGCCTTTTAGACAGAAGTACAGTATCCTAGGAGAATTCATCTGTCGACCGTGACATTGATCTCATGGCCTCAACATCATTTCTTCACCCGTGAAGCCTGTTGCTTGAAAATCTCCCTGAGAGATCGATCACTCGGCCGCCAGGTCTATTCCTCGGCCGCAACATCAATCCTTCGGCCGCCAGATCCTTTGATTAGCCGCCAGATCGTCTATTTTCCAAATTCTGGAATGTTATGTCATACGTTTGATCCGTTCACAAAACCCTAGCAGCCAAATCCCGATGCGTTCGGGCCACGTTTGGAGATTACCATGAGGAGTTTGTGTTGCCCTATAATTCCAATTCAATCGTGCATTGTGATTGGATGGAGTGTGTCACCCCCATGCCTATATAAAGGGGCCTTTGGCTCCGAAATTAAATACACAATCCATTCTCTACAGCCAGGAAACTATGCCAATATACACTCTCATATCCCCTCTACAAAAGCCCTAACCTTCTGAAGGTAGCCGCTAATCCAACGATCAAACCCCGAAGTTGAAACCCTAACCCTAGGGTTTCAAGAAGCAATCAGTCAATCACCCTCAATTCGAAGCAATCAAGCTGCTGAGGGATCAAGGTGGTGAGGCCCAGGGGGCTCTGGCTTGATTTATTTTCTGGTCATACCCTTCATCATAACGTTTTGATTATCTGTTAACTGTTTAGTCTGGTGTGAGGAAGAACATCGGCCAGGGCTTCAATCCCTCGGCCGGTACATTGAACCAGGAGGATTCCTCGGCCGTGAAATCCATTCACCGGCCACAGAATCCACCCCTGGAATAAAGCTATTTTATTCTGCTTTTCTGATGCATGCTTTCAATTACAGTTGTAGACACCTCCCTGACGGGACATCACCATACAGATTGATCATTTGTTTGTTGGTCGATTGGCTGCTTGCCTCATAAACCAAGATCGTGGACATTCCCATGGCTAGGAACATCGCCACACGATATCGGCTATCATCAAAACAGAGTCGCCACCTAGTTTATTAAAACTAGGAAAATAGATAGAGATTCCGGGTACGGGAGCCAAGAGTACAGTAAGGGGAAGGTGTTAGTCACCCCTCTCTGCCCAGCCATGAGAGTGGCCCATAGTTGTTCAACATAAGACATGTAGATGCTTTATTTAACTCTAACACATAGTCTGTTTGATTAATCCTTTAAACAGTAAGTAAAGTGAGCCAGTGCGATAAGCATGCATCAGAAAGCAGAAAAGCAAACAAAGCTGTTCCAGGGTAATGGATCCCGCGGCCGGTGAATGGATGTCACGGCTGAGGGATCCTCTTGGTTTGATATATCGGCCGAGGGATCGAAGCCCCGGTCGATGTTCTTCCTCACACCAGACAGAAAAGTTAGCAGATGACTAAATGCTACGATTAATCATAAATACGATAAGTAAAACAAACCAGAGGCCGTTGGGCTGTAGACACCCCAATTTGGCCTAACGATTATTTCAAGTCCCACCTTGGGGACCATCCCGATGATGAAATGGATACAGTGATTGCTGATTGTCTTCTCGAGCACCTTAGGACTTTCGGTAAGAACTTTGAGCCACTTAGAGGACCCAATCAGAGCCATACTGCCTTTCAGACAAAAAATACATAAGCCTAGGAGAATCCACCTGTCGGCCGTAACATTGATCTAACGGCCTTAACATCATTTCCTCACCCGAGAAACATGTTGCTAGAAAATCTCCCTGAGAGATCAATACCTCGGCCGCAAGATCCATCCTTCGGCCGCAACATCCATTCCTCGGCCGTGTGATCTATTACTCGGACGCCAGATCGTCCTTTTTCCAGACTCTGGAACATTCTGTCGATTGTTTGATCCAACTACACTACCTCTCCGATGCATTCGGGCCACGTTCAGAGATTGCAACAAAGAGTTCGAATTGCATTGCAATTGCAATCGTGCCATTTGATTGGCCGGAGTGAGTCATCTCTATGCCTATATAAAGGAGCCTTTGGGCTCCGAAATTGATAAGTGAAATTACTCACCCAAGCTCCGATACTCTGCTAAAATACTCTCTCAAACCCTCTCTTCAAAAGCCCTAACCTCCCGAAGGCAGCCATCAATCCGACGATCAAACCCCGAAGTTCAAACCCTAACCCTAGGGTTTTCAAAGAGGCAATCAGTCAATCACACCCAATCCGAGGCAATCAAGTAACTGAGGGATCAAGGTGGTGAGGCCCAACGGCCTCTGGTTTGTCTTACTTACCTTCTTTATGACTAACCGTAGTGTTCTGATCATCTATTAGCTTTTCTGTTGGGTGTGAGGAATAACATCGACCGGGGCTTCGATACCTCGGCCGATATATCAAACCAGGAGGATCCCTCGGCCGTGACATCCATTCATCGGCCGCGGGATCCATTACCCTGGGACAGCTTGTTTTGTTCTGCTTTCTGATGCATGCTTTACTTATCGCATTGGCTCACCTTATTTACTGTTTAAAGGCTTAAATAAACAGGTTATGTGTTGGAATTAAACAAAGTATCTATATGTCTTATGTTGAATGATTATGGGCCAGTCTCACGACTGGGCAAAGAGGGGTGCCTAACACCTTCCCCTTATTGTACTTTTGGCTCCCGCGACCAGAATCTCTGTCTATTTTCCTAGTTTTAATAAACTAGGTGGCGACTCTGTTTTGATAATAACCGCTATCGTGTGCCGATGTTCCTAGCCATGGGAATGTCCACAATCTTGGTTTACGAAGCAAGCAACCAATAGAGCAACAAACGTGATCAATCTGTATGGTGATGCCCCGTTTGGGAGGTGTCTACAGTTTTTGGCGACTTTGCTGGGGAATTGAGAGCCATAACCAAAAAGTTCAACATAAGACTACTACATGCCTTGTTTAATTCACCTATCATATGCATCGAGCGGGCAACCCGTTGAGTTCGCCTGATATCCCGGCATGACACGGGCTATGTTGGGGGTTCCAGCAAACTCCACCGTCACTCGTACCTAGTGGTATATCAAAAAGGGAATCACCCAATCACCGCCTATGATGGGCTGGTGAGAGGATTGGTGCCCTTTTACAACGGAGCACCCTGAGACTACCAAAACCTTGCATGTATTAGAAAGCCATAGAACTTATCAAACTAAGACAGGAACCTACAGGTTAGGAACCTATTTGCATTTTGCTTGCAAAAGTTCTTCCTCACACCCATTGTATATGTGTATGTTGTAAAGTTTTTCTTTTGCAGGTTAAACCTTAAGAATTTCTCTAAATCAAATGAACAGTAGGTAAGATCAACCAATCTAATTAAAACAAAATCTTTTCAGGAAAAATGACTACATCACTGTCCACGTATGATTCGCACTTTCAAGTTGTCACCGAGCTGTCTGGCCCGCTCCACTCTGCTGTTGAAGATTTCAACCCCTCTGAATACATCACTCCGGTAGATCAACCAAAGCCTGTGGTGACTATCATTGAAGACAACCATGTCATGTTCGCTACAACGGTTTATGAAGAAGAAGTAGATGATATGATTGAAGAAGAAGGGCTCCGCAGGGTCCCAATTCTATTTTTATGACCCCTATGCACCTACTGACGACGATTGGTCGATAGACGAGGTCAATAACCTCAAAACTGAAGAGGCAAAAGAAGAAGAGTCTGTCGACAACGACCCACTAGACGAAATATCACTGAACCTACCCTTTGATGAGGAGGTCACCGACCATGAAATAAGGGTGATCCACCCCATCACGGATAGCTTTGGTAATTGGTGGGGCTTTGTTGGCACACGAAGAGTCGACAACAGCGACGAAGCAGAGATTGAAGCTCAATTGGAGGAGAAAACAGCAATAGCGAATCAAATGGCCCTCCAATACTTGCAGGGTGACAATGATGAAAGTGCGAATCAAGGTGACAGTGAAGTGCTGATGATCAACCTTGGTGATGAAAAAGACTGCTCAGAATTGATTGTGGATGCTGAAAAAGGGGCTTACCCTAACTGAACCGTGAAGCATACCCTAAAATACAAAATGAAAAGCACTAGTTCTGGTCTTAGTTCCGATTCTGATTCCGACTCTGAGTCGACTCAGTCCGAGTCAAGCTTTTCATCTTTTGAAACTACTAAGTCTAGTGAGGAAAATCTGGTCAAAGCACCAAAGCATAACATTTACTTTGAGTTTGATTCTGAAATGTCTTTTGATAATCTTAGCAATGAGAAGGAAGATTTAGAGTATTTCACTTTGCCTATAATCAACTGTATGGATTCCGACACACCAAATTTTGAGGAAGAAATTCCAAAAGAAATTCTAGAATTCATCAAGAGAGAAGAAGAAAGGCACGCTAAACCTTTTTCTGAGGAAATAATCACAGCAAACATAGGCTCTGAAAATGAGCCCAAAATAGTTAAAATTGGTGCAACACTATCCTCTCAAGAAAGTGAAAAACTAACCCTTTTGCTAAAAGAATACAAAGATGTTTTTGCCTGGTCCTACGAGGACATGCCTGGAATAGACCCTGAAATTGTTCAGCATAAAATTCCCCTCCATCCTAATGCAAAACCAGTTAAACAAAAATTGAGACGTATGCGCCCTGATTGGGTCCTAAAGATAAAAGAAGAAGTCACTAAACAAATCAACGCCGGTTTTCTCATAGTCACCGAATATCCACAATGGGTAGCTAACATTGTACCCGTACCAAAGAAGACTGGAGGAATCAGGGTCTGTGTAGATTTCCGAGATCTTAACAAAGCCAGTCCAAAGGATGACTTCCCATTGCCCCACATAGACGAGCTAGTAGACAATACCGCAGGCCATGCATTGCTGTCCTTCATGGATGGATTTTCTGGGTATAATCAAATCCTTATGTCTCCTGAGGATAGAGAGAAAACCACCTTCACCACACCTTGGGGAACTTACTGCTACCGAGTGATGCCGTTTGGGTTAAAGAACGCTGGAGCCACTTACCAGAGAATGGCAACAACACTACTGCACGACATGATGCACAAAGAGGTTGAGGTATATGTCGACGATATGATAGTCAAATCAAAGGAAAGGGAAGGACACTATGGAGCACTCCAAAAGTTCTTTGAGAGGATTAGGAATTACAAACTACGTCTTAATCCTCAAAAATGCACTTTTGGGGTAACAGCTGGAAAAATGTTGGGATTTCTCATCACTCAAAGAGGAATCGAGGTAGACCCTTCCAAGATATAGGCTATCATGGAAATATCGCCGCCTAGGACAGAAAAGGAGGTAAGAAGTTTCTTGGGGAAGGTACAATTCATCAACCGGTTCATTTCCAAGCTCACAACTACCTGCGAACCCCTTTTCAAGCTACTAAAGAAAGGTACTGACTTTGAGTGGAGCCAAGACTGTCAGCAAGCATTTGAGACAATCAAAGAATATCTTCAGAATCTGCCTATACTGTCACCGCCTATTCCTGGGAAACCATTGATTCTGTATCTCTCAGTAACAGACACATCCATGGGATGCATGCTAGCGCAAGAAAATGATGCCAAAGTAGAGTGCGCCATATTCTACCTCAGCAAAAAAATGATGGACTATGAAACAAGATACACTCCCCTCGAGAAAACCTGTTGGGGGCTAGTATGGGCCACAAAGAAACTGAGGCACTACCTGTTAGCACATCCGGTGGTGCTGGTCTCTCGTTTAGACCCAATCAAATATCTTTTCGAAAAGCCAGCACTTATCGGAAAGCTAGCTAGGAGGTTATTGCTGCTAGCAGAATTCGACCTCAAATACATGACAAGGAAATCAGTGAAGGGAAGAGCTGTGGCAGAATTCTTGGCAGATCATCCTGTGACAGAAGCCGAGGCAGAAGACTTCATGTTCCCCGACGAGGACATCTTATGTCTCTTAGACGACACTTGGCAGCTTTACTTTGATGGAGCATCAAACCAATGTGGATATGGCATAGGGGTGTTGCTAGTTTCCCCAAACGACTCTCATATCCCTTTGTCATATAAACTGAGGTTTGAAGTCACCAATAACCAGGCTGA
The DNA here is from genome assembly GCA_018127125.1 of Rhododendron griersonianum. Lineage (NCBI taxonomy): Eukaryota > Viridiplantae > Streptophyta > Magnoliopsida > Ericales > Ericaceae > Rhododendron > Rhododendron griersonianum. Next base: position 26,737,569 of record CM030792.1, on the reverse strand, counting down.
ATATGAGGCTTGTATTGCTAGAATGGAGGCAGCCCTAGAGCTAGGGGCAAAAAGGGTGGAAGTTATTGGGGATTCAAACCTGGTGGTATCTCAAGCAAGAGGAGACTGGAAGGTCAAGGAAGACACACTGAAACTGTATCACTCTGTGCTGGAAAATCAATTTGATTCCGTTATCTTCACACACACTCCCCGAGTGAGCAATAGGTTTGCAGATGCACTGGCAACATTAGCATCTATGGTCGAAATACCCCTGGGATTCACAATGTGGCCACTTATGATCGAACAAAAGGTCAAACCAGCATGCGAATGTACCTTTACTGAGGAAGGTGAAGACGATGGCAAGCCATGGTACGAAGATGTAAAGAAATTCTTGGAAGGAGGAGAATACCCATCCGAGGCCACCTCGAAAGTCAAAACGGCTCTGCGGAAGTTTGCCACCCGATTTGTAATTTGTGGAGGAGCATTGTATCGAAGGGCACACTTGGGCCCAAATCAACTTTGCGTCACAACGGAAGATAGCCATAAGGTAATGGAGGAAATACACGAAGGAATTTGTGGGCCACACATGAATGGGGCAACAATGGCAAAGAAGATTCTGCGGCAGGGATATTACTGGACCACGATGGAGGCCGACTGTGCTGACTATGTCTGCCGATGCTACAAATGTCAAACTCACGCTGATCGCATGCGTATTCCCCCTACGGAATTGTATAGCATGACATCCCCTTGGCCGTTCTCCACCTGGGGGATAGACGTCATTGGAAGTATAAATCCAAAGGGAAAATACAAGCATCAGTTCATTCTAGTGGCTATCGACTACTTCACCAAGTGGGTAGAAGCAGCTTCTTATGCTACTCTCAAAGCCACTCATGTGGCCAAATTTATTCGCACTAATATCATCTATCGATATGGTGTACCTCACGAGTTTGTCTGTGACAATGGGTCGCACTTCAAAGGAGCAACAAATAAGCATTTTGCAGAATTTGGGATACAGAATCATCGGTCATCTACTTATCGACCCCAAACTAATGGAGCAGTTGAGGCTGCAAACAAGAATATCAAGAGGATTCTGCGGAAGACTACCGACACCTACACAGACTGGCCAGAAATGCTACCTTTGGCATTATGGGGTTATCGAACAACTGAAAGAACTTCAACTGGGGCTACTCCCTACTCTCTGGTTTATGGAATGGAGGCTGTCTTGCCTATCGAGCTGGAATTGCCTTCGTTAAGGGTTCTAGCTGAGACTGGAATGATCGAAGAAGATTGGGTTCAAAACCGCTACGACGAGTTGGCACTACTAGACGAAAGGAGGCTGAGAGCGTTATACCATGTACAAGGGTATCAACGCCGCATTGCACGAGCATTCAACAAAAAGGTAAAACCTAGAGACATCAAGGTAGGAGACATGGTGCTCAAGGCAATCCGTCGCCACGTTTCAGACCCAAGGGGCAAGTTTAGACCAAACTGGGGAGGCCCCTACCTTATCAAACGCATACTTTCTGGAGGAGCAGCATACATTGCAGACTTGGATGGAATGGAATTCGCGACGCCAGTCAACATCGACAAGCTGAGGAAGTACTACCCCTGAGAGATGCTCGTTGGGCCGAAAACCATAAGGGTGGGCGGATCCAAGCAAAAATTAGAGCAGCCTGCTAGGTTGAAAACCCGCAAGGGCGGCTTAGGCAAAAACTAAGGCATAAATAAAACGCTCGCTAGACCGAAAACCTGCAAGGGCGGTATTTAGGCAAAATTTAGAGCACAAAAGGAGAGGAAAATACCCGAGTGGACCCTAACTAAAAACACTAAAAACAAAACAAATCCCCTTTGTTGGAACTACGTTTATGGCCTGATTCCCTCTATGGGATACGTAGGCAATCTCTAAGTTTGAGATCTGGCCACTGCTATCATCATCACTTCTGAAGTTTCTAGGTCTATCCTAAAGCATGTTCACTATCAAATCATGGCAATAACATCTTCGAATAAAACGACCAAATATTTTATTATTTCCAAAGGAAAAAGACAAAGCAAACCTAAACAATTCTTAATCCATGAAAGCTAGAAACATCTTTTGAAAAACATAAGCAAAATGTCAATCTTTAGGTCCTCCTTCTCTTTGCACTACTATCCTCCAAAAGGTTTTTCTTCAACCAGCGTTTGTAAGAACCTGATAGCTTGACAACAAAGTTCTCAGCAACCTCCTGCATCACTCTATTCGGCCAAAAACGCAGCATATTGCGACGAAAGTTGGCATCGTGGACCTTAGAAACAATGTATTCAAGGTCACCCAGGATTGCGGTTTGTTCAGCCCCGAACTGCCTTTGAAAGCGAGCAGGAAAGTAGAAAATGGCTCGAGTAATACCAATCACTGCTACACCAAAATGGTTCATGGTACTCGAAGTCATGCTCTCCACACCATACCAGGGGCAAACCCATTGAATCCAATCACCTCTACAAGTATTCATCCATGCTTCCCAAGCAGCCTCAGTTGAGAACTGTTTAATCATGCGATGCTCCGTGCATTGGTCTGGATTATAAGGAAGTCGCTCTGGCGCATCCCACACCTTTAGCTTCTCAAACAACCACACCTAAAGAATAAGGGAAAATTGTGAGTTGAGAGAACATGTGAGTCAAAACAAAAGAGTGATGAGTGAAAAGATAAACTTGACAAATAAACAAATAAAGAGTGAACCTGCAATAGCAAAGGACTGCCTGAGAACTAAGCTGTAGGATTACCCTTCATCACATCCAGACCCATCAAGGTCTCTGCCAACACTAAGCCAGTAAAACTCACACGATTTCCAATTTGTTGAGTGATGTTAAGCAGTATGGGATCAGCATGGCCAGAGGAAGGACCAAGCAAGTAATAATGGAGGAGGCAAATGCACAACGCATGAAAGCATGCTTTCTGTTGGGAAACTTGACGATGAGCCTCAACTATACCAAAATGCTGGATAAACTGAAGAACCTCCAGCTTTCCCTTCACTATGAAGAACCTAGCTTCATGTTTCTATACTTGGAGCAGATCCTTCAAGAGATCACCTCGGTTGAACAAAGGGTTAGGGACAACAAAACCCTCTCTATCCGAATGACCCATGATGGCCGCAAACTCCTCAATAGTAGGACACAATTCCTCTCTCTTAAATCGAAAGACATGAAAAGCAGGATCCCACAAACTGGTGGCTGCCCTAAGGAAAGCAAAATTCACAGGAATTTGACGAAGGGAGAAGAGAAAGTCCATGCCAAAGGACTTAAAGTGTAAATGGTCGAGGCCATTAAAGGAATCCAACCACTGATCAAGGACTGGTTGTGCCATGTGCAAGGAATTGCTACTGACAATGCTATCGGGTTCGTAGAACACGTATTTATAGAACTAAGTCTAGTCTTAGTTCGAATCGAAATCGGATTCTTAATCCTCGGTAATTCGGTCGGTCTCTCGGCCGGCACTTCGATATGACGGCCGTAGGATCTATCCATCGGCCCGTGAAAATCAGGGTTGACCTACAAGTCAAACCCAGGCAGACAAAACGATCCTTCGGCCGCCAGATCAAAGCCTCGGCCGCGTAATCATTAGATCGGCCGCCAGAACGGCTGTTTTACAGACTGTTTCCACGGTTCAATTTGTTTCACTGGATTAACAAGTTATTACGTACAAACAACGTAAATATAGCATACACAATCGCATAACAGAGCAAAAGATTTTTGTTTCATATAACGAAAGCTTTTTACATCACAAGGTGGATCATCCCACATTTCCTAAACAAACTATACATCGATTTCCTGTCGAACTAAGCTATGCAGGAAGAGGAACAGAAAAATAAAAAAAGGAAGTAGAAGAGGATGTCGAACCCTCTGGTGGTCTGAACACCAGAGACCAGCTGCAAAAAAGAAGAGGACACCCCTGGGGCGGTATATACCAGAGGAGTACTACGATGCAGAAGGGACATCACGTGGCTCAAAAGAATCACCACATGGCCCAGAAAAATCACCACACCGCGTACCACCGCCACCCCAGGAGCTCCGCATCACGGAAGCAAGCCACCCATGCAAGGGTCCCTAATCAAGCATCAAGACAGGACCAAGAATAGCGCGGCCTCCCTCCGCGATCTCTGGCCGTGCATCACCCATGGCCCAGAGCCGTCAGGAACGAGGGGAAGCGAAAGGGGGTCTTCGGTGGAAGTCTTAGATGCAGAAGATGGAGGGAGGAGAGAGGAAAATTAAATGAAAGAACGCCAAGGCTCGGCTTTTATAGAGCTCTGGAAATCAAACGATTGCGCGGCCGAGACTTCAATTCCCCGGCCGAAACATCGATTGTTCGGCCGCGTGATCTATCTCTCGGCCCCCACAGCAGTATTGGATTTTGCTTATTCAAGCAAATATGCAGCTCTAAGCCCTGATTAGCAAAGCTAGTGATTGAATCAGTCTTGGGGGCATCCCTCGAGCCAATGCAATACAACGCGATCAGAGCTAGCCTTGGGGGCATATCCAGGCATATGGAAGTTCTTTCTCTACAAACTGCCGGCCGAAGTCAATCAAGACGTTCAGCGGTTCTATGCCTAAGCCCATTATCTCAACTGGCTCAAAGCCGTAAACAAGCAAATCTCAATAGGCTCTACGATGTCCCAACAATCAAGACATCACCTATTCTCAGGCTCTACGCCTGAATGCTCAAAATCTGACATTTTGAATGCTCGAAGCTCTTCGAATGCCCAACCAATGTGTACTGGATGCTTAAGGTTTTTGCCTTGAATGCTCAAGCTCTACGCTTGAATGCCCAACCACTGCGTACTGGACGCTCAAAGCCTGCACTTTGAATGCTCGGATTCTGCCGTCCGAATGCTCGAGCTCTACGCTCTGAATGCTCAAGTCCGGAACTTGAAAGAAGCTCTAAGCTTAAATTAACACACACACACGGACCCGTGCACATTTGCATCAATTGCATCTTCATTATCACATCGAGTCTGCATCATCATATCTGTTCACATCTAACAATCACCATCACACATATACACTCTGCATATCTCTCATGAAACAGGTCAACCCTGCAATCAACCGGCTCTACGCCTCAGTTTTATTGATCGGTCCAGCGCCTCGATCCTTTGGCTTTACGCCAAAACTTATGATGAGAAAGCTCCGTGCACAGACCATCAGAATGCAACCAGCTCTATGCTTCGGTTCAAATCACATCAAGCTCTAAGCTCCGACACCTCAGGCTCTCGCCTTATGATCAATGCCAGCTCCGCGCTTCGGTTCTATCGAAACTCTAAGGTCACCTCAGGCCCTCGCCTCAAGACTGCAACAGGCTCCATGCCTCAATCCAATCTCCTCAGGCCTCATGACCATAGCAGGCTTCACGCCTCGATTCTATCAGCTTAGGCTCTCGCCTTGTGACTATGACCGGCTCCGTGCCTCGGTTCCATCACGTCAGAAACCATCGTTCTCCAGGCTCTCGCCTTATACCAGCTCCGCGCTTTGGTTCCATCAAGCTCTAAGCTCACCTCAGGCCCTCGCCTCAAGACTGCAACAGGCTCCATGCCTCAATCCAATCTCCTCTCGCCTCATGACCACAGCAGGTTCCACGCCTCGATTCTATCACCCCAGGCTCTCGCCTTATGACTACATCCAGCTCTGTGCCTCGGTTCCCTCATCTCCAGCACTCCGTGCTCCAGTTATTGGCCTTGCGCCCCCCATATCTCCAAACGGCGTCCGACTCATCCCCAGCAGATGGCTTGGATTCCACCCCAATTACATCAATTCCTTCCAGCTCATTCGCAAGGATAGGCTACTCTACCGAGCTCCTCTCAGTCAAAGTAAGGATGATCAAGAAAAGCAAACGCACCTGCCGTGTATTGATCTACCCCAAAATACTAAGGAAGCTCTCCGCAAAAACTCCCCCGGCAGTCCAGCGCTCCTTCAACTATCTTCCGCCAAAACCCTGGCTCAGTCTAGGTAGGTCACTACGGCTTTTTAAGCCAAAAGGTACGTCTTCTGTCTCTAACCCTCCAAACTTTTTATTTTCTTTATGTCCCGAACTACGGTTGGTATGAATTTCCCTTGTGGAATACGTAGGCAGCCTCTCGGCCCGACCATAACAAAACTTTTTTCGAAAACCCCTTGGAATAGTGGTTGGACCAAATTGAGTTGCTTTTACAGCTTTGACCCTTACTCAAACATGTCCCGCGATCCGTCTGAGTTCAGTCAAAGAGGGGCATCTGTAGACACCCCAATTTGGCCTAACGATTATTTCAAGTCCCACCTTGGGGACCATCCCGATGATGAAATGGATACTGTAACGCCCCCATTTTCGGGTACGTTAATTAAACATTTTATTGAATTAAAAGACTAAGAGTCAAGCTCATTATTACAACATAGATCCTACTAGAGTACTTTTTATTACACAAAGGATGGGAATTCTAAGGCATTCTATTACTCCGCTTCTTCCTCCATCCTAGCAAGCTCCTCGGCTCCAAAAGCCTCCAATGTGTACTGTTCACCTTGTTCGTCAATCAACTCTGACACATTATACCAGCGTCGCCCCCAGTATAATATGCCAGGGTCACCAAAAAGGTAACACCGTGAGCTACAAGGCTCAATAGAATAAACCATACCCACTAACCCTTAACTTATAACAAGAAGCAGATAAACAATTACACATGCTCATTTAACAACATAGTTAACAATTACACATTCGCATTTACTAGCGTTGGTGTCATGCCTTTTCTTGAGTTTCTCCTACGCGACTCATCATAGACCGTGTCATCCCTTTTTACCTTTATTTGCAAAATCAACATTTCCAAGTTTCATTAACAAATTGCTACTAACGAGGCTACCAAGTCCGGCTACATTAGCAACACACACGATGGCTACCAAGTCCGGCCATATCATGGTTTTCAAAACTTCTTCTTTCAAATCTTACATTGGCTCCTCTCCTCGGATAACCAAGCCATACTACCAATGAAACTACCACGTCCAGCCCCATTGGTAATCTTCACAATGGGCTACCAAGTCCGGCCTCATTATGGTTTTCAGAAACATACTCACATTGGGCTACCACGTCCGGCCACAATGTAGTTTCAAAAATATTTTATCCAAGACCAATTATTTCCTTTATCCACACCCTAGGTGCCATGTTTCTAACTTTCTCGGTTTTTGTGTCTCGTTCGCATGCCATGACTCCGCGGTAGTTCTTTTCACATTTTAAGTAATCTTGAAACTAAACTAACAAGATCATCCAACTCTATATTCACTATCATGCTCATATTGTCACATAATCATGCTTAATCACATTTAAGCATAACGCCACATGTACGGACGCCTTTGGAGTGATAAATCACTTATGCTCTAATCAACAAACACAAGTAATGTAAGTAAACATTTAGTCATCCTCATCACCATCTCAAGATCAATTACGAATAATTAAAGCTAATCTAGGAACGTTATCTTTCAAAAACTCATGCTTCTTTTTAAAGTTCAAAACAACATATGTTTATTGATATTTCTATGTATACTTAGAATTTAGGAGGTGTAGGAAAATCCTACTATACTTAAAGTTAGGGCGTAAGGAGTATTCTACCGTTCTTCTTGGCGGTAGGCGGCTACGGATTTTGGAAAGTGGTACGTCGGACGGAGTAACGGCTTAAGAATGGCTTCGATAGCTTCGAAAGAGAAAGGTTTCTCTCAAAACTAAGTCTTGACTAATAGTACTAAAACTTTTGGATCGGTAGGGTGGTTGTATGGTGGTTTAGTGGCGGCACTAGAAGAGTTTCTTGAAGAACTAAGAAGAACCTCAAGAACAAGCAAGAACTAACTAAGAACAAGCAAGAATAATAAGCCTTCTAGAGAGAGAAGTTGAAGGTTGGAAAGGTGTGAGTTGAATGAAGGATATGAAGTCCTATTTATAGGCAAACATAGGCTCTCCCTCTCCCTCTTTGGTCGGCCCCTCTCTCCCTCCAAATCCATTGGATTTTGCTCCAAAATCTAGTCCTTTCAAGTCATGACATAACTCTAGATCTTTTTCTTCCAAACTAGGACAAGGTTTAAGTTATTCTATGGGGTTTTAGTCCAATCTAGTCCTTTGAAAGATTAAGAATTTAGATTTAGTTGTCCTTGGTCAAGAAAGAACAAGAAACCCTAGATTGGGTGGTACAATGGTGATGCAATAGGATGATCAAAGGCTAGATATGGGAGTACACTAGTCACACACATCACACTCTCTCTCCCTCTCTCAACCGGCCTCTCTCTCTCGGCCATTCTCTCTCTCCCCCTCTCTCCATGGTACAATGTACCAAAGTACAAAGGTTGAAAGACTATAAGACTTCCTTTGTTCTTTCTTCCACTCTAGGACAAGTGTAAGCAATTCTAAGGGTCTCCTAGTCTTGTCTAGTACTTTGAAAGGGTAAGAAAACTAGGGTTGGTTGTCCTTAGTGTTGAAAGAGTAAGAAAACCCTAGATTTTAGTGGTACATGATGAGGTGTGAAGATTGGTCAAGGGTTGTGACTAGGCTTGAAAGAGTACAACATCACACTCTCTCTCTCCCTCTCCCATCCGGCTATCTCTCTCTCTCTCCCTTCATCTCTCTCTCGGCCTCTCTCTCCTCTCTCTCTCTCTCTCTCATTGGTACATTGGGCACCTAAGCATGAAAGGACAAAGGGTTGGTGGTTGACTATGTGAAAGAGTAAGATTTTGGTGTAAGGCTTGTAAGTGATTTGGTAAGGAAGTCTAGTACTTTTAGTCCACCTCATGTCCTTTATATCCTTCTTCTTTCCTTAGTACATGTACATATATATATATATAACTTAGATTTGGTAGAAGAAAGGTCAAGAAGTACAAGCATATCTTTCTCTCTCTCTCCTATCTCTCTCGGTGTAGACACCTCCCAAACGGGGCATCGCCATACAGATTGATCACGCTTGTTTGGTTCCACTTCATAAACCAAGATCGTGGACATTCCCATGGCTAGGAACATCGCCACACGATAACGGTTATCATCAAAATAGAGTCGCCACCTAGTTTATTAAAACTAGGAAAAATGGACAGAGATTCCGGGTACGGGAGCCAAGAGTACAACAAGGGGAAGGTGTTAGGCACCCCTCTTTGCCCAGTCGTGAGACTGGCCCATAATCGTTTGACATACAATGTATATTTGCTTTATTTAATTCTAACATATAATCTGGTTTTTAGCCTTTAACAGTTGGTAAGGTGAGCCAGTACGATAAATGAAAGCATGCATCAGAATAAACATAAAACAAATATATCCCAGCAAATAGATCCCTCGGCCGGTGAATTGATGTCACGGCCGAGGAATCCCACTGGATCTATATATCGGCCAAAGGATTGATTCCCCAGCCGATGTTCTTCCTCACACCAGAATACGAACAGTTAATAGAAAGAACTAATTAAAAGCGAGAGACGGAAATTAAATCAAACCGTAGGCCGTTGGGCCTCACCACCTTGATCCCTCAGTAATTGATTGCTTGGATTGCGATTGATTGTAGATAATAGTGGTTGATTGTGGTAGTCAACTTCACAAAACCCTAGAACAAAGTGAGTTCTTTGGGGGTTTTTACTCTCGGATGCGGCTACTCACGGGAGGTTAGGGCTTTTGTAGATGATTGATATGAGATGATTTCTGTAGAGTTTGGGGACGGATCATGGAGTGGAGAGATGTGTATTCCGTGGTTGTTATTTCGGAAACCCTAAGGCCCTTTATATAGGCAATTGGTGACTCACTCCGGCCAATCAAATGGGAGCGAATCAAAGTGGAGTTCTAGGGCAATAAGACCTCTATGGTAAGTGTATTCGTAGCCCCGAAGTAATGGTTCGTGGCTGCTAGGGTTTGGGCGAACGGATTGAAAAGCTGCTGAACATTCCAGAATCTAGAAAACATCGGTCTACCGGCCGCCCAAAGGATTTCACGGCCGAAGAAAGGATTTCGCGGCCGCAGAAAGGATTTTCCAGCAAAAGGCCAAACTTTGCGGGCTCGCTCCGGACACTCCCGAACTCGGTTTTGCGCGTTCTTTGGACCGTTGGAAAACTTGTTGAGTCTACTTTCTAACCCAAGTAGTTTGGATCAAATAAATTTAGTACATCAAAAGATATGACAATTTTACCCTTAGTGGGTCAGAAAATGGATTGTTTTGGTAAAATTCTCATATCTCCCTCGTTTCAAATTGGTTTAAGGCTTATTATGTATCAATAAAGAGGGTTTTGAAAGTACTACAAGATGGTGGAATCCAACCACAAAAATAAGGAATTTTAATTTATGAAAAATGGGCTGAAAGTAGACTTATTTGAAGATCGACGATGCTACCAAGGCTAAAACGCATTTCTATCCACTCTAAGTATCGCTTGGCACTCCTATCACCTATTTCAAAGTGTTCCTTAATCCCTTAAGAGTTCCACAAAGTTCCTAAGGCTTTCATGAAGTCAACCACAACAACCACATATCATATTCATCATCGGGATGGTCCCCAAGGTGGGACTTGAAATAATCGTTGAGCCAAATTGGGGTGTCTACACTCGGCCTCTCTCTCTCCCTCTCCCTCTCGAATTCTCTCTCTCTCTCCCTCTCTCTCTTTCTCTCTTGGGTAATATATATACATATATGCAAGACTAAATAAAGTACAAGGTACTATGATCTTATCCTAGATTTTTTAAGTCAAAATTCCTTATAAAACTAAGTCAAATTGCCACCTATGTACTTATGAACTATATTCTAAGACTTATAATTCTAGGATGACACATGTATATCTAATACTTTAAGTAATTAATTACATAACATATCTAGTAAGTAGTTAACTAAAATAAACCTAGTACTATGGCTTGACTTGGCCTCATTGACCAATGGACCATAATTCCCCTAACTTTTATTATCCAAAGGTTAATGGATGGAAGTACTATGCTTATATAATCTATCTATATTAGTACAATGACTCATGGTGAATCTAATTAAACTAATAGATCTTGTACTAGGTGGAAAGACTAACCTATTGTCCAACGGTTAACAATTCTCCTAACTTTTATTATCCAATGGGTAAAGATGGTAAGTAATATATAAACATATAAAGGTGTACCTAGCAATCTAGTCACAATATCCTAGGTAGAAACCTATTGTCCAATGGATAAAGATTTTCCTAGTATTTATCGTCCAATGGGTAAGGATCAAAGGCTCGATTAGGTTTCCCTAACGATTAGTTAGAAGCTAACTAGGCTTGCTAAATAGGATTCCCAGTCAAGAAGTGTAACCTTAGGGTTTACTATCTCACTTGTCTTTAGAAAATGACTATATTGCATGGCGTGATGAAACTAGATTTGAATTGTATAAATCTAATTATGACGGATTATTAGAAATTAAGAAATTTATAGAGTCAATAAATAAGCAACGAGATTTTTATTCACTGAAAATCAGAGTTGTTACAACCTATCCCCCTTAAACAATTTCGTCCTCGAAATTAGATGTACGCTCGGATTCAAACAGGTGAGGGTAATTCGCCTTCATAGTCTCCTCCCTTTCCCATGTGGTCTCTCCAGCTCCCCGGTGTTTCCACAGGACTCGTACCAGTTTGATTATCTTGTTTCGGATTGTCTTCTCGCTCCAGTCTTGAATCTCTATTGGTTCCTCTTCGTACGTCGCATCTTCCTCAATGGTAATGTCTTCCCAGTTGAGAACATATGTGGGTAGGGCGAGGTACTTGCGGAGCATTGAAACATGGAACACGTCATGTACTCTATCCAGCTGTGGCGGTAGGGCTAGACGATACGCAACTTTTCTGATCTTCTCCACGATGTCGAAAGGTCCGATGTAGCGTGGGGACAGCTTTCCCTTTTTCCCAAATCTGATGACTCCTTTCTTCGGTCTGATCTTCAGGAACACATGATCTCCTACGGCAAAGGTTAATGGTTGGCTTCTTTTATCCGCATAGCTCTTCTGTCGGCTCTGAGCAGTTTGGATCCTTTGTCTGATGGTTTTGACCTTCTCCGTGGTGTCACGTACTATATCAGGTCCAATCAATCCCGTTTCTCCAGCATCTGTCCAGCAGACTGGGGATCGGCATGGTCGTCCGTATAGAGCTTCGTAGGGTGCCATTCTGATACTGGCTTGGTAACTGTTGTTGTAGGCAAACTCTACCAATGGTAAGTGCTGCTCCCAGTTCCCAGAGAAATCCAAAGCGCAGGCTCTCAGCATATCCTCCAAAGTCTGTATCGTTCTCTCCGTTTGGCCATCGGTTTGCGGGTGGAAGGCTGTGCTAAGCCTTACGTCTGTTCCCAAAGCTTTTTGTAATCCTTTCCAGAAATGTGACACAAATCGTGGGTCCCTGTCTGATACAATCGAGATGGGTACTCCGTGTAGTCGTACAATTTCTCGGATGTATAATAGGCTCAGTTGTTCCACGTTTTCTGTCATCTTAACAGGCAGAAAATGCGCGGATTTGGTAAGTCGGTCCACGATCACCCAGATAGCAGTGTTGGCCTTGGCAGTTCTTGGTAGTCAGGTTACGAAGTCCATTGAGATGTGCTCCCACTTCCAAGTCGGGATTGGCAAGGGTTGAAGGTCGCCTCCTGGTTTCTGATGTTCGGCTTTGACTTGTTGACACACAAGACAGGTTGATACAAAGCGAGCTATGTCCTTCTTCATCCCTTCCCACCAGTACGTTCTTTGCAAATCATGATACATCTTCGTACCGCCAGGATGAACTGCGAAGTTTTAATGGTGTGCTTCTCGGAGTATAGCTTCTCGAAGAGTTCCAATATTAGGTACAAAAATCTTTCCTTTGAATCTCAGGTTATTGTCTCCCTCGATTGTCCATCCTGGTAACGCCTTTCCTTCTCGGATTCGGCACCGGATGAACTCACAATCTTGCTCGAAGGTTTCGGCTAGTAGGATCTCCCGGTGAAGTGCTGGTTCTGCAACAAGAGCATATAGTCTAATATTCCCACTTTCTGATGAAGGTCTCAGGTTGAATTCATTGAGGGTGTCCACCATTTCCCACTCCTTGATAGCAGTTTTGACTTTCTGTGCCCTGTCCTTTCGACTCAGGGCGTCAGCCACTACGTTGGCCTTGCCAGGATGATACTGCATTGTAAACTTGTAATCTTCCAAATATTCCATCCATCGGCGCTGCCTCATGTTCAACTCCTTCTGAGTGAAAAGGTATTTGAGGCTCTTGTGGTCGGTGAAGACCTCGAATTGTTCTCCCCACAGGTAGTAACGCCAGGTTTTGAGAGCGAACACTACTGCAGCCAATTCTAAGTCATGAGTAGGGTAATTCTTTTCATGTGGTCGGAGTTGTCGTGATCTGTAAGCTACCACCTTTCCATTCTGCATCAGCACGCATCCCAAGCCATCCCTCGACGCGTCGCAATAAACAGTATAATCCACGCCTTGCTCGGGGATGATAAGTATCGGTGCGCTGGTCAGCCTTCTTTTCAGCTCCTGAAAAGATTTCTCACAGACTTCGGTCCAATCCAGCTTCACTCCTTTCTGGGTTAGTCTCGTCATTGGTTTGGCGAGAATTGAGAAGTCGGGTATGAATCTTCGGTAGTATCCAGCCAATCCTAGGAAACTTCTGATTTCGAACACTGAGGTTGGTTGCTTCCAGTTCAGTACTGCTTCAACCTTACTTTCGTCCACGGCTATTCCATCCTTGGATACTACGTGCCCCAAGAATTTAACCACTTCTAGCCAAAACTCGCATTTACTTGCCTTGGCGTAAAGTTGGCTATCCCGGAGTACGTGTAGTACTATTCGAGGGTGTCCCTCGTGCTCCTCCTTATTGGCGGAGTATATCAAAATGTCATCAATGAACACCACTACAAACTTGTCTAAGTAGGGTTGGAAGATCTTGTTCATGAGACACATGAAGACTGCCGGAGCGTTTGTCAGTCCAAATGGCATTACTATAAACTCGTAATGTCCATATCTGGTACGAAAGGCTATCTTGGAGATGTCCTCATCTCGGATTCTGAGTTGATGGTATCCCGATCGGAGGTCGATTTTTGAGAAACAGGTTGCTCCTCTCAATTGGTCAAATAGATCATCGATTCTAGGCAGGGGGTACCGGTTTTTGACGGTGACTTGGTTTAGCTTCCGGTAGTCGATGCATAGTCGGAGTGTCCCTTCTTTCTTCTTCACGAATAATGCGGGCGCTCCCCATGGCGACGTACTAGGCCTGATAAATCCTTTTTCCAACAGCTCCTGCAATTGGGTCTTGAGCTCCTTTAGTTCCGCAGGGGCCATACGGTATGGTGCCATAGAAATAGGGGCTGTACCCGGTTGGAGCTCTATAGAGAAGTCTATCTCTCTCTGAGGTGGTAACCCAGGAAGTTCTTCAGGGAACACATCGGCGTATTCGCAAACGATGTGTGGTAACCCCACCTCCATCCTGGCCGTTTCTTCCATTCGGAGACTAGCTAGCCATCCAAATAGTTGATTCTGCCACCTAAATCTTTTTGCCGTTAAACTTGCCACTTGTCTATCCCCCTTAAAACGGAAATGAGTCCCATCAGGGGCATAGGCCGTCACTGTCTTCTGATGACAGTCTATGACTGCTCGGTGTGCCGATAGCCAGTCCATTCCCAAGATTACGTCGAAATCCGCCATGTCGATCACTCTGAGGTCGCAGGTTAAGCGCAAGTTGGTTACCTCTATCTCGCACCCTCTACACACTAGACTAACAGTTATACTTCCCCCCAACGGTGATGCTACTTTCGTACTTACACTAAGGGGTTCTGTTTCTAGCGCTAGAGTAGTTACACAGGCAGTAGATATGAATGAATGAGATGCACCAAAGTCAAACAAGGCTTGCACGCAGGTACTATATAACAGTAGCGTACCTTGGATCACAGAGGGATCCTACTCCTGTTCCTCAGTCTGTAGCGCAAAGATACGCCCTCCAGTGTTTTGTTGGTTTCCCACGGGTTGCTTTCCCTTGTTCTGTCCATTCTGTTGTTAAGATGAGCTTCCAGGGGTTTGCTTCGCAAATCCGGCTTGACCAGGTTGAGCTCCCCGATTTCCAAAATTTCCATTCCTCTCCTTCTGGGGTTGTGGGCATTGGCGGGCTGTAATGGCCCATAGACTGACAGTTGTAACACCTAACTGTCGACAGATCTCTGTTACCTTTCTGTGGTTCACCACGGCCTGGTGTAGCAGTTTTCCAATTTTGGTTGTTTAAAGACGGGGTAAAGGGCTTGGTGGGGTAGGGTCCGCGGTTGTTGTTGGAAGGTTGAGTGCGGATAGGTCTGCCAGCGTTGCCTGTCGCCTTCCTCCATCGGTTCTTGAAGTCATTCTCCTCACTCTCCAGCCGGAGAGCACATTTCACCACACCAAAGTAAGTGGGGAAAGTTTGTGCCACCACGGCTCTACGAGCAGTCGTCAGCCCCCACTCGAATCTTCTCGCCTTCTTATCCTCAGTTGATACAGCGTCCGTGGCGTAACGGGACAGCTCCTCGAATTTGGCCGTGTATTGGGTAACGGTCATTGTCCCCTGCTTCAGGTTCATGAATTCTTGTTCCTTGGCTAGGCGAATGGGTGTAGGGAAATACTTGTCTAGGAACAGGGTCTCAAACTCAGCGAAGGTCATGGTGGCTATGGTGTGGGTTGCCTCCATCAAGTCCCACCAGTAACGGGCTTCTTCTTTTAGTTGATATGTGGCTAAGGCTACACGATCTCCATCGCGGGTAATTTCCAAGGTGTCCAGGATCACCTTGGTTTCTTTCAGCCATGCTTCAGCCACGGTGGGGTTGGTATCTCCGTGGAAGGTCGGGGGTCGGCATTTGCAGAACTCGTTCATGGCTCGAGTTCGGGTCATTGGTTCCTCCTCACGGTTTTGGTTTCAGCGGTTGGCGTTCAAGGCGGTCACAAGTGCTTGCATGACTTGGGTGAGATTAGGGTTTGCGTTGGAGGATTCTCCGGTGTAATGTCCTAGTCCGCTGCGTCGGTTCACCATCTACGAGTACAAATTGTAAAAGAGGAGGTTTAGCCTAATGAACAATTTCTTTTGAAATTCATTTTTTTTTTCCTAAGATTGAAAGCAGTAAATTAAGCAGGATGCAATATTATACCTTAAAATAAGGCAATTTTTCCATAGATAAGCAAAGAATTACAACATAGCATAGAGTTCTAATACAAAATAAAACACAAGACAGATTTCCTACTACAAGTTGAAACGATCCTACATAATTTCTATTACATGGTTTGGTTAGTCTACTAGTGCCACAAGTGCAACCACAACTTTTGAAACCTTATTCTAGTACTACTATACTACTGACTAGGTGGGATAAGTCCGAAGTACTCTCTCAATTGCTCCTTCCACTCCTTCTCCCTCCTCTCGAGCCAATGCTCTCCCTTCTGACGGATCTCCTCGGCTAACTCCTCCACCTCCATGAGTCAGTCCTTGTTGGTGAGGGGTGCCATCATGACAAACTCGTACATTTGGCAGCCAGTCTCGGGGTCACCTATACCCAAGTGGGGTATCGGGGTAAGGCTCTCAGGTGCTAGTATGGCCTTGTAGAGTATCAGGTCCGCAACAGTGGTTGGGGCAGCAAAGGTACGGCTATCCATATCTACAATAAGAAAATTATATATTAGACTTAACGATGTGAAAGTGGTAATTGCGCACAAGTATGCATATAAATAGTGATCATAAGATAGAAAGGAACACATGATTTTCATTACATAAACGGAGCAAGTACAAACATAGATGGCTTATAACAGCCTAAACTTCCTACTACAGTTATATTACAACAGAAGTCCTACTTACGACATGTCATTCTATTTCGGTTATATTACAGCAAAAGTCCTACTTATGACATGTTCTCCTAATGGATCTAAAAGATAGGTGGAAAGTGGGCCTTGTAGGCACCTATGTCGGTCTCAAAGGGTGGCGGTGGCACGTCACCGGGGTCGGTGTTGAAATCCATGAAGTCTTCCTTCCAAATATCTATCTCCTCATCATCAGACAGCTCTTCATTGTCAAATGGCTCCTCATCGTCAGATGGTAAGTCGGGATTTGGTCCATACATTAGGTGTTCCCAGTCGGCTTCGTTTTCAGGTGGGTCATTGAATTCCAAGGGTTCTTCTTCGGGATCTTCTTCGGGATCCTCTTCAGGGTCTTCCTCAAGAGGTGGGTTAAGGAAAGGTTCTATTTGGACTAGAGTAGGGATTGCATCAGTGTCATTTTCTTCCTCGAAGTTGGGATCTGGTAAGGCACCGTGCTCATGGTAGTATAGTGTGACGTATGGGAAAGCATGGGGAAAATAGGGATCTTCCACCAGTTGGTTGGTCATGACTCTCAAGGTGGTTGTGAGTTGGCAAACTTCTCGCGACAGGTTGTATTGATAAGGGTCTGGTTGCTCCATCTACAAGGATAGTTTTAACCTCAATTAGTAACGCTTTAAGACAGAGTTTTATCATTAATAAAGATCTTGGATTATCCAATTCCACATTCGTTCCTTGATTTAAGTCATCATCCAATTGTTCGGGAATTCCCAGCTCGGTGGTATTGCCAGTTCCACACCTTGCTTCAATCCGAAGATTGTTTTGACAGAATTCCACCCAATTTGGGACGGTAAACTTAAACTCAATTCACGTTTGTGCAACGGTCAATCTATCTCGTGGTTCTACCCATTCTACCCATGGCCGAGGTTTTGAACCTAAAGCCCTGATACCAAGTTGTAACGCCCCCATTTTCGGGTACGTTAATTAAACATTTTATTGAATTAAAAGACTAAGAGTCAAGCTCATTATTACAACATAGATCCTACTAGAGTACTTTTTATTACACAATGGATGGGAATTCTAAGGCATTCTATTACTCCGCTTCTTCCTCCATCCTAGCAAGCTCCTCGGCTCCAAAAGCCTCCAATGTGTACTATTCACCTTATTCGTCAATCTACTCTGACACATTATACCAGCGTCGCCCCCAGTATAATATGCCAGGGTCACCAAAAAGGTAACACCATGAGCTACAAGGCTCAATAGAATAAACCATACCCACTAACCCTTAACTTATAACAAGAAGCAGATAAACAATTACACATGCTCATTTAACAACATAGTTAACAATTACACATTCGCATTTACTAGCGTTGGTGTCATGCCTTTTCTTGAGTTTCTCCTACGCGACTCATCATAGACCGTGTCATCCCTTTTTACCTTTATTTGCAAAATCAACATTTCCAAGTTTCATTAACAAATTGCTACTAACGAGGCTACCAAGTCCAGCTACATTAGCAACACACACGATGGCTACCATGTCCGGCCATATCATGGTTTTCAAAACTTCTTCTTTCAAATCTTACATTGGCTCCTCTCCTCGGATAACCAAGCCATACTACCAATGAAACTACCACGTCCGGCCCCATTGGTAATCTTCACAATGGGCTACCAAGTCCGGCCTCATTACGGTTTTCAAAAACATACTCACATTGGGCTACCACGTCCGGCCACAATGTTGTTTCAAAAATATTTTATCCAAGACCAATTATTTCCTTTATCCACACCCTAGGTGCCATGTTTCTAACTTTCTCGGTTTTTGTGTCTCGTTCGCATGCCGTGACTCCGCGGTAGTTCTTTTCACATTTTAAGTAATCTTGAAACTAAACTAACAAGATCATCCAACTCTATATTCACTAGCATGCTCATATTGTCACATAATCATGTTTAATCACATTTAAGCATAACGCCACATGTACGGACGCCTTTGGAGTGATAAATCACTTATGCTTTAATCAACAAACACAAGTAATGTAAGTAAACATGTAGTCATGCTCATCACCATCTTAAGATCAATTACGAATAATTAAAGCTAATCTAGGAACGTTATCTTTCAAAAACTCATGCTTCTTTTTAAAGTTCAAAACAACATATGTTTATTGATATTTCTATGTATACTTAGAATTTAGGAGGTGTAGGAAAATCCTACTATACTTAAAGTTAGGGCGTAAGGAGTATTCTACCGTTCTTCTTGGCGGTAGGCGGCTACGGATTTTGGAAAGTGGTACGTCGGACGGAGTAACAGCTTAAGAATGGCTTCGATAGCTTCGAAAGAGAAAGGTTTCTCTCAAAACTAAGTCTTGACTAATACTACTAAAACTTTTGGATCGGTAGGGTGGTTGTATGGTGGTTTAGTGGCGGCACTAGAAGAGTTTCTTGAAGAACTAAGAAGAACCTCAAGAACAAGCAAGAACTAATTAAGAACAAGCAAGAATAATAAGCCTTCTAGAGAGAGAAGTTGAAGGTTGGAAAGGTGTGAGTTGAATGAAGGATATGAAGTCCTATTATAGGCAAACATGGGCTCTCCCTCTCCCTCTTTGGCCGGCCCCTCTCTCCCTCCAAATCCATTGGATTTTGCTCCAAAATCTAGTCCTTTCAAGTCATGACATAACTCTAGATCTTTTTCTTCCAAACTAGGACAAGGTTTAAGTTATTCTATGGGGTTTTAGTCCAATCTAGTCCTTTGAAAGATTAAGAATTTAGATTTAGTTGTCCTTGGTCAAGAAAGAACAAGAAACCCTAGATTGGGTGGTACAATGGTGATGCAATAGGATGATCAAAGGCTAGATATGGGAGTACACTAGTCACACACATCACACTCTCTCTCCCTCTCTCAACCGGCCTCTCTCTCTCGGCCATTCTCTCTCTCCCCCTCTCTCCATGGTATAATGTACCAAAGTACAAAGGTTGAAAGACTATAAGACTTCCTTTGTTCTTTCTTCCACTCTAGGACAAGTGTAAGCAATTCTAAGGGTCTCCTAGTCTTGTCTAGTACTTTGAAAGGGTAAGAAAACTAGGGTTGGTTGTCCTTAGTGTTGAAAGAGTAAGAAAACCCTAGATTTTGGTGGTACATGATGAGGTGTGAAGATTGGTCAAGGGTTGTGACTAGGCTTGAAAGAGTACAACATCACACTCTCTCTCTCTCCCTCTCCCATCCGGCTATCTCTCTCTCTCCCTTCATCTCTCTCTCGGCCTCTCTCTCCTCTCTCTCTCTCTCATTGGTACATTGGGCACCTAAGCATGAAAGGACAAAGGGTTGGTGGTTGACTATGTGAAAGAGTAAGATTTTGGTGTAAGGCTTCTAAGTGATTTGGTAAGGAAGTCTAGTACTTTTAGTCCACCTCATGTCCTTTATATCCTTCTTCTTTCCTTAGTACATGTACATATATATATAACTTAGATTTGGTAGAAGAAAGGTCAAGAAGTACAAGCATATCTTTCTCTCTCTCCCCTATCTCTCTCGGCCTCTCTCTCTCCCTCTCCCTCTCGGATTCTCTCTCTCTCTCTCTCCCTCTCTCTCTTCCTCTCTTGGTTAATATATATACATAGATGCAAGACTAAATAAAGTACAAGGTACTATGATCTTATCCTAGATTTTTTAAGTCAAAATTCCTTATAAAACTAAGTCAAATTGCCACCTATATTCTAAGACTTATAATTCTAGGATGACACATGTATATCTAATACTTTAAGTAATTAATTACATAACATATCTAGTAAGTAGTTAACTAAAATAAACCTAGTACTATGGCTTGACTTGGCCTCATTGACCAATGGACCATAATTCCCCTAACTTTTATTATCCAAAGGTTAATGGATGGAAGTACTATGCTTATATAATCTATCTATATTAGTACAATGACTCATGGTGAATCTAATTAAACTAATAGATCTTGTACTAGGTGGAAAGATTAACCTATTGTCCAATGGTTAACAATTCTCCTAACTTTTATTATCCAATGGGTAAAGATGGTAAGTAATATATAAACATATAAAGGTGTACCTAGCAATCTAGTCACAATATCCTAGGTAGAAACCTATTGTCCAATGGATAAAGATTTTCCTAGTATTTATCGTCCAATGGGTAAAGATCAAAGGCTCGATTAGGTTTCCCTAACGATTAGTTAGAAGCTAACTAGGCTTGCTAAATAGGATTCCCAGCCAAGAAGTGTAACCTTAGGGTTTACTATCTCACTTGTCTTTAGAAAATGACTATATTGCATGGCGTGATGAAACTAGATTTGAATTGTATAAATCTAATTATGACGGATTATTAGAAATCAAGAAATTTATAGAGTCAATAAATAAGCAACGAGATTTTTATTCACTGAAAATCGGAGTTGTTACAGATACAGTGATTGCTGATTGCCTTCTCGAGAACCTTAGGACTTTCGGTAAGAATTTTGAGCCACTTAGAGGACCCAATCAGAGCCATACAGCCTTTCAGACAGAAAATACAGAAGCCTAGGAGAATCCATCTGTCGGCCGTAACATCGATCTAACGGCCTTAACATCATTTCCTCACCCGAGCAACCTGTTGCTAGAAAATCTCCCTGAGAGATCAATACCTCGGCCGCAAGATCCATTCTTCGGCCGCAACATCCATTCCTCGGCCGTGTGATCTATTACTCGGCCGCTAGATTGTCCTTTTTCCAGACTCTGGAACGTTCTGTCGATTGTTTGATCCAACTACACTACATCTCCGATGCGTTCGGGCCACGTTCAGAGATTGCAATAAAGAGTTCGAATTGCATTGCAATTGCAATTGCAATCGTGCCATTTGATTGGCCGGAGTGAGTCATCCCTATGCCTATATAAAGGAGCCTTTGGGCTCCGAAATTGATAAGTGAAA
Source organism: Rhododendron griersonianum (assembly GCA_018127125.1). Lineage (NCBI taxonomy): Eukaryota > Viridiplantae > Streptophyta > Magnoliopsida > Ericales > Ericaceae > Rhododendron > Rhododendron griersonianum. The sequence goes on along the minus strand of CM030792.1, from coordinate 26,715,946 downwards.
TTACTCACCCAAGCTCCGATACTCTGCTAAAATACTCTCTCAAACCCTCTCTTCAAAAGCCCTAACCTCCCGAAGGCAGCCATCAATCCGACGATCAAACCCCGAAGTTCAAACCCTAACCCTAGGGTTTTCAAAGAGGCAATCAGTCAATCACACCCAATCCGAGGCAATCAAGCAACTGAGGGATCAAGGTGGTGAGGCCCAACGGCCTCTGGTTTGTCTGACTTACCATCTTTATGACTAACCGTAGTGTTCTGATCATCTATTAGCTTTTCTGTCGGGTGTGAGGAATAACATCGACCGGGGCTTCGATCCCTCGGCCGATATATCAAACTAGGAGGATCCCTCGGTCGTGACATCCATTCACCGGCCGCGGGATCCATTACCCTGGGACAGCTTGTTTTGTTCTGCTTTCTGATGCATGCTTTACTTATCGCATTGGCTCACCTTATTTACTGTTTAAAGGCTTAAATAAACAGGTTATGTGTTGGAATTAAACAAAGCATCTATATGTCTTATGTTGAACGATTATGGGCCAGTCTCATGACTAGGCAAAGAGGGGTGCCTAACACCTTCCCCTTATTGTACTTTTGGATCCCGTGCCCAGAATCTCTGTCTATTTTCCTAGTTTTAATAAACTGGGTGGCGACTCTATTTTGATAATAACCGCTATCGTGTGGCGATGTTCCTAGCCATGGGAATGTCCACGATCTTGGTTTACGAAGCAAGCAACCAATCGAGCAACAAACGTGATCAATCTGTATGGTGATGCCCCGTTTGGGAGGTGTCTATATGGGCCTCACCACCTTGATCCCACAGTTGCTTGATTGCTTCGGATTTGATGGTGATTGACTGATTGCCTCTTTGAAAACCCTAGGGTTAGGGTTTGAACTTCAGGGTTTGATCGTCAGATTGATGGCTGCCTTCGGGAGGTTAGGGCTTTTAAAGAGAGGGTTTGAGAGAGTGTTTGTGCAGAGCTTCGGAGCTTGAGTGAATAATTTCACTTATTAATTTTGTGGTCTAAAGGCCTCTTTATATAGGCAATTGGTGACTCACTCCGGCCAATCAAATGGCACGATAGCAATTGCAATGCAATTCAAACTCTTCGTTGCAATCTCTGAACGTGGCCCAAACGCATCGGAGAGGTAGTGTAGTTGGATCAAACAATCGACAGAATGTTCCAGAGTCTGGAAAAAGGACGATCTGGCGGCCAAGTAATGGATGTCGCGGCCGAAGGAATGGATGTCGCGGCCGAAGGATAGATGTTGCGGCCGAGGGATTGATCTCTCAGGGAGATTTTCTAGCAACAGGTTGCTCGGGTGAGGAAATGATGTTAAGGCCGTTAGATCGTTGTCACGGCCAACAGATGGATTCTCCTAGCTTTTGTATTTTCTGTCTGAAAGGCTATTTGGCTCTGGATTGGGTCCTCTAAGTGGCTCAAAGTTCTTACCGAAAGTCCTAAGGTTCTCGAGAAGGCAATCAGCAATCACTGTATCCATTTCATCATCGGGATGGTCCCCAAGGTGGGACTTGAAATAATCGTTAGGCCAAATTGAGGTGTCTACAGATGCCCCTCTTTGACTGAGCTCAGACGGATCGCGAGACATGTTTGAGTAATAGTCAAAGCTGTAAAAAGCAACTCAATTTGGTCCAACCACTATTCCAAGGGGTTTTTGAAAAAGGTTTTTGTTATGGTCAGGCCGGGAGGCTGCCTACGTATTCCACAAGGGAAATTCAGACCAATCGTAGTTTGGGCAATAAAGAAAAATAAAAAGTTTGGAGGGTTAGAGACAGAAGACGTACCTTTGGGCTTAAAAAGCTGTAGTGCAACATACCTAGACTGAGCCAGGGTTTTGGCAAAGAGTAGTTGAAGGAGCGCGGGGCTACCAGAGGAGTTTTTGCGGTGAGCTTCCTTAGTATTTTGGGGTAGATCAGTACACGGCAGGTGCGTTCGCTTTTCTTGATCATCCTTACTTTGACTGAGGGGAGCTCGGTAGAGTAGCCTATCCTTGCGAATGAGCTAGAAGGAATTGATGTAGTCGAGGTGGAATCCAAGCCATCTGCCGGGGATGAATTGGATGCCGGTTTGTTTTGAGATATGAGGGGCGCGAGGCCAGTAACTGGAGCACAGAGCTTTGGGATGCGGGAACCGAGGCACAAAGCCGGTTGTAGTCACAAGGCGAGAGCCTAAGGTGATAGAATCGAGGCGTGGAGCTTGCTATGGTCACGAGGCCTGAGGAGATTGGATTGAGGCATGGAGCCTGTTGCAGTCTTGAGGCGAGGGCCTAAGGTGAGCTTAGAGCTGGATGGAACCAAAGCGCGGAGCTAGTATTGATCATAAGGCGAGAGCCTGAGGTGTCGGAGCTTAGAGCTTGACGTGATCTGAACCAAAGCGTAGAGCTGGTTGCATTCTGATGGTCTGTGCACGGAGCTTTCTCATCATAAGTTTTGGCGTAAAGCCAAGGAATCGAGGTACTGGACCGATCAATAAAATCGAGGCGAAGAGCCGGTTGATGCAGGGTTGACCTGTTTCATGAGAGATGTGCAGAGTGTATATGTGTGATGATGTTGTTAGATGTGAACAGATATGATGATGCAGACTCGATGTGATAATGTTGATGCAATTGATGTAAATGTGCACAGGCCCGTGCGTGTGTGTTTGATTTTTAAGCTTAGAGCTTCTATCAAGTTCCGGACTTGAGCATTCAGAGCGTAGAGCTCGAGCATTCGGACGACAGAATCCCAGCATTCAAAGTACAGGCTTTGAGCATCCAGTACGTAGTGGTTGGGCATCCAAGCATAGAGCTTAAGCATTCAAGTGTAGAACTTGAGCATCCAGTACACAGTGGTTGGGCATTTGAAGAGCTTCGTGCATTCAAAATGTTAGATTTTGAGCATTCAGGCGTAGAGCCTGAGAACATATGATGTCTTGTTTGTGGCGGCGTAGAGCCTGTTGAGATAGTTACGGCTTCGAGCCAGTTGAGATAATGGGCTTAGAGCAGCTGAGTTGGTTGTTACGGCTTCGAGCCAGTTGAGATAGTGGGCTTAGAGCCGCTGAGTTGGTAGATATAGGCTTAGAGCCTGTTGAAATTACCTGAAGCTGCTGGAGTGGCAAGCGTAGAGCTGCTGAGATAGTCATTTACGGCTTTGGGCTTGGAGCCGTTGAGTTGATAGAGATGGTGGGCGTAGAGCCGCTGAGATAGTCGTTATGGCTTTGAGCCAGTTGAGATTGCTTGGAGTATGTGAAGCTGTTGAGGTAGCGAGCATAGAGCTGCTGAGTTGATAGAGATGATGGGCATATGGTTGCTAGGGTGGCAAGCGTAGAGCTGCTGAATGTTTTGAGATGGACTCTGGGCCGCTGAAATGATGGTTACGGCTTCGAACCTGTTGAGTGACAACGAGCGGGTGAATAAGGTAATGGGCTTTGAGCCGCTAAACAATGGGCATAGAGCCACTGAGCTGTTTGTTAGAGATGAGTTCGAAGTTGCAGTTGGGGGTGAGCTTAGAGCTACCAGGGGCGCGGAGCAAGAGCTTAGTTTGGACCATCCTTAGTGGTCAAGTGACCAGTTGTTGTGGAGAGAGGGGTCTTCGATGCTCGAGTGTGCCCCCAAGGCTGGTTTTGATCACGTTGCATCGTATTGGCTCGAGGGATGCCCCCAAGACTGACTTGATTTTGCTTATGTTGGTCATCGACCCAGAATTCCATAATGGCTTGAGTCAGTGCACTGAGCAAAATCTGATGTGGCTGAGGGTAATGGAGTAGGGGGGCAGGAGATCGATCTCTCAGCCGAAGGATTGATGTCTCGGCCGAGGAATCGATGTCTCGGCCGTGAGAAAGCCAAAGGTCAGAAAATTGATTTAAGTTTGGTTTAATCGATTTCACGGCTCATTTAATCGTTTTTCTTCTCCCTCTTGTTTCTCCTCCACTGCTCTCGTCCGAGTTCCTTCGGTGGTCACCTTCATTCACCACCGTCCTCCTCCTCTATCTCTGCCGGTCGCCGTCCCCGGCTACTGCCGCCTGTTCCCGCAGCTTTCATTGCCGATTTCGGTTGGTGCAACCGTTGGTTTTCTTTCCTTTTTGGTTCGGACGTGATGGCCACGCCATCTTTGGATGTTGCGGGTTCGTCCTTGCACCCTCCATGTAGGTGCGAGTATCCGTCTTCCGATGAGGAAGCGATTGAGGAGCCCGGCTTGTTCGACGCTGCTACCTACGTTCTTTCTTCGCGTAGGCTGGGCTTTGGCGATTTTTTGCAGTACCGCCCTCTTGTTGGTGGCCCAGAGGCCGAGGTGGTTCACCGGGAACCTGAGCTGCACCTGAGCGTTCTCAATGTGCCGGTAAGCTTTCCTGAAAAGTAAAAAGTTTACTTTTGTTTGGAGTTTGAAAATCTTTGCACGAGTTTAGGAGTGAATTTCTTACCTTTTAGCTAGGGGCACAAATGAGAGGGACCCGTGTTTGGGTTGAATTTGTTTTTGTTTAAAGAAACTAAAATAACCGTGCCCCCTGTCTAGGCAATGCATGCTTTAAAATGTTAGTTTGATGCCTCTTAGCGTTTCCTTTGCTTATGTAAACATGAGATTAACTCCCTTTTGTCTTTGGCAGAGAAATAGGAGGCTGGAGGCTCGCAGTGGAGGCAAGGAGGTGCACCGGTGGTTCTTGACGCTACCGGAGCAAGCTCGGGAACTAGTACGTGCTGCGGGTTTCGAGGCATTTATTCTGGGCCTCGATCTTCCGAAGATGGATTGGTCATTGATGACCTCGCTGGTTGAGAGATGGTGGGATACCACCAATACATTCCATCTTCCTTCTGCTGGCGAGATGACTATCACTCCAGGTGACTTCTCTTTGCTGACTGGCCTGCGGGTAGGCGGAGCTTTTCTTCGAGTTGACCCCAGGCTTTGGGAGCGAGTAGGTGCTTTGGAGTGGTTTCTGGGCAAGGTGCCCCCTGTTCGTTCTCGGGGTCATATTGATCTTGCTTGGCTAAGCAAGACTTTCATGACGGCTGACATCTTGCCCCAGGTGAGTGTTGAGCAATTGACGCGGGCCTTCCTTCTTTACCTCCTTGGGCAAACGTTGTATGCCAACAAGGATGGTTCGGTACACACGCAGTTTCTGGCTCCTCTGCAGCACTTGGGAGCTATTCGGGAGTTTAACTGGAGCTCGTCTGCTTTGGCCACCTTGTATGGTAATCTTGGAGCTTGCTCACGGGACAAAAGTCCCATTCTTGGCGGTCACTTTCGAGTGCTTGAGGTATGTATCATTGCTTTGTACCTCTGTTCTTATTTTGGCTTTTTCTGGTTCTGAACTTGTTTTGCTAATCCATATTTTAGCTCTGGGCTTTCGAGCATCTTCTTCAGTTTCCCACAGGTACTAGGCATGGGAATGCAAACTGTATTCCCCGCTATGAGCGATGGCTGACGGGGCATCAGAAGCCACGGTCGCCCGTTTTGAGTCTTCCTGAGAGGCAGCGAGTCTTGGACCGTTTGACGGTCGATCAGGTACTCCTTTTGCATTTCTCGTCCTTAGATTTCCATATCTCTATGCCGTAGCTAATTCGTCTTTGTTTGTAGGTGCGGTTTGATCCTTGGGAGGGTGTTCCTGAGGATACCCCTCTTGCGCGTTCCAGAGTCCTAGACCGGACCCGTAGCTTGCTCGAGGGTCCATTTTGCCGAGCCTGGTACTTAGGCGATCGGGTGGCTAGTCAGTGGCGCCCATGTGCTGAGGCGCTTCAGTTTGTTCCTCCTCTTCCTCCAACGTCGATGAGGTCTACTTCTTCAATGTCTAAGGAAGACTTGAAGAATGCTCGAATCAGAGATTGGGCAGGTTTGCTTCTTCAGGAAGGAGACTACATGGAGTACTGCCGTCTTCACCTAGCTTCAGCGGTTGTAGCTCCCCCTGTTGCTCCTGTTTGGCCGCGAGCCCCTTCTTTTGTTTCCTTCCATTCTGACGATGGGGAGGAGGAGCGCCTGGCCCTTACTCCTTGCGCGAGCTAGCTTTATACGCTGCCAGCTGGGGTTTCACACCCTATTTCTGAACTTTGCTTTCCCTGCTTTATCATTGTATCTGTCACTCCTGTATTTGAGATGCCTGGTCTATTTTTGTAGGTGCATGCTGAGATAGTGCAGGAATGGCTTCATGCCTATCAGAGTGCAGAGGCTTTGGTTCGGAGACAGCGCCGTAGGATCCTCGAGGTACGACTCTCTTCATGAGTTTCATCTGCTTGGTATCATCCCTTGAATCTGAATGTTTGTATCCTCTTTGGCTGCAGCTTGAGGCTGAGGGAGCGCCGGCTGCTGGTGGGGAGGATGTGGGAACCAACAAGCAGTCCCCATCTCAGAGACCGTCTCAGAGATGCCGTCATGACTAGCTTTTAGGATTTTCTCTTTTCCTGTCCATAGTTAGTAAAAGAGACAAACAGAAATTGTATAGTGAAAGGAACCACAGCAAGAGTTTTGTAACCAACTTTTGTTTATGAAATGAAAACCTTTTTTTGTGCCTCTAAATGCTTTGAGTTATGAAAGTCAGAACATGGCCCCCCCTTTTTTTTGAACAAGTAATTTGTGTAAAAATGAAATACCGGCCGAAGAATCGATTACTCCGTCAAAGGATCAATGTTACGGCCGATGTATCAATTCCTCGGCTGTTACTTTCATTTTTTAAAAGTAGTGTGGGCTACATGCCCAAAAAACGAAAATCGTTCTTGGCGTTTTATATTTTCCCGCCGCTTTGAAGAGAAATATGCCGTTTGAAGAGTCGCCACCCGGATTTGCGGTACATCACCCAAGAAACCGTTTCGTTTGAAAACCAATTGATTTGAAGTTGAAAACCAGAGATCAGTTCCGAGGGTCCAGAAGCCATATTACGAGGGGGAAGGGTTTTACGGCACCCCCCTCGCCCGATTCGAAATCGGTCTCTACTAAACGTTTGTGGGATTTTTCAAAGGGATTTTGTTTCATTAGATCATTTAGCAAGTATCCACAGTTATAACAGGTAAGAATTGCATGCATGTGCTGGTGTACAATGGATGATTAAATGGAAGTGAGCAAAATGCATGATCACAGAAACTGAGGATCTGTCACTGACTTCACTCTCGAGCGCTCGAGAGAAGTCCCGAGCGCTTGGGAGTTCTGATACCCAACCTGCAAGCTTTGTTAGCACAGACAGGATACAATGCTAAAAATAGGAACTGAAGTGATATTAAGCACACTACTGGCTCAGCAGAGGACTTGGAAGACTGAGCTAAGCCTTCAATCTTTCAAATCATGCATCCCTGCCTTAACAAGGCTAAATCTACTAGTTTAAAAGAGCAACAGGCCACACTAATGCATGCAGAGACCTGATGACGCAGCAGAGTGGGAAAATAGGAAGCAATGGCATGCATGCACTCCCGAGCGCTCTGGAAAGGTTCGGAGCGCTTGGGAGTGAGCTGCATACCAGCTTACTCTCAAACAGGAAATGGTACTGATTTTGACATGCAAAGGCCCTTGTTTTGACATTTCCCAAGAGGAGAACCTCTTTTAACTTTGAAAGAGAGAAGCCTTGTTCACACATGAAAACTTGTGAGAAAATGTTTATATTTTTAGGGGGAAAAACCATTTTCTGGGCATGCATGCCATAACAAAACCAATCCTTTTAATATCTCACATCATTCCCAACCTCCTGCGTCACAAAGGAGGCATGCATGAAACTGGGAACCGTCCCGAGCGCTCAAGAGCACTCTCGAGCGCTTGGGAGTGGTTCCAGTGAGGGTTTTGTGAAAACGTTTTCTTGTGCCCCATTGCTCTTGTTTTTACACTAGGGTCCCCCAACCATGCACCCAGTATTGAAGACTGGGTCAGGCTGAGAGACCCCCCTCAGAAGGGATGAATAGCCCTTAAGTTGTGACCAAAGGTAGAGTTTTATACCTTTTCCTTGAACCTTGCTCCTTGGAATAGCTTTGAAATGTGGATGAAGAGAGGAGAGTGCAAGAGATCAGAAGAGTTTCTGGATTTCTTGCCCTTTTCCTTAGTGATTTCTAAAACCTTTGAAGTTTGGAAGATGGGTTTTGGGTGTTTTTGGCTTTGAGCAAGAGAGAGAGAGAGAGAGGGCAGAGGATGGGTTCTGCAGGAGAGGAATTTCATGGTCCTCTTTTTGCTGCAAAACCAGTTATATTTATAGGCCAAGACCTCAAATGGTTTTTGAAAATCAAATGGTTTTGATAAAACATTTTTTAATAGGAAAATCTTTGGCCTGAATCTCTGCCACCAGAGGTTGAGTGTGGACCGAGCCATCGGCGGGCTCAAGGTGGCTGTAATGATGAGTAGCATGGTGAGTGGGTGATACTGCCATCCATTGGGCAACAGATCAGTCTCGAGCGCTTGGGATTACTCCCGAGCGCTTGGGACCTCACTCTCGAGCGCTCGAGAGTGAGCCAGGCCAGAGGTTTTGTAAAACAGTTTTGAGCGCTCGGGATTGCTCCCAAACGCTTGAAAATGTTTTTTTACCATTTTTAATCCCTCTTCAAATCTTTCAAGGAGCAAAGTTCCGATCGGTACCAGGCTTGTTTCAATCCAAAGTCATCATCGGGGAGCCTCCGGGCCACAAATCAAGGAATTTTGAAAAGTCCAAATTGGGGTGTCTACAAGTAGATTTTTGTTTTGGCCAAGTGGCATCCTCTTTCCTCTTCCTTCTTATGCTTGGTTTTGATTTCCCGCCTTTTGCTTTTTGCCATATTCCATAGTCTGATTGCCAAACTCGAGCTTTCGAGGTATCCTGTTTATTGTGTCAATGACCTTTAGGTTAAAAAGGGATGAACTATAATTCTTGTGTCTATGGCTGTTGTCAATTCCTCGAGAAAAGCATACTCATCTTTTGCGAGCTCAATACGCAGGGTTAGCTATACCTATCGCTGAGTACAAATTTGCTGATGTTGTTTTCTTCACTCCAAATGTTTGGGCCGCATCTCGATATGAGATTGCCTACGTATCCCAATCAGGGAATCAAGCCTTTTACGTAGTTCCAAGATCTCCACCTTTGACGTCGGGTTTCCACTCTTGGTTTTTCTTCTCACATGCTCTAAGTTTTGCCTAGGTTACTTGATGGAGGTTGAGTCCCTAGCGAGCTTTTGAATGCCTTATCTTTTGCCTAGGCTGCGTTTTTTGCATTTTCTTGTCCTAGCAGGCTTTGCTCTTACTTTTGCTTGGGTGTTTAGGTTACCCAACGAGCACTTTTCTCTCAAGATGCTTTCTGCGTATTGGGGAGGAATTTGATGGAGGTATTTTTCTGAATCTCCTGTCGTATTTGTGCTTTCACAATGGGTAAGCTAACCCTAAGTGTTCTCACGGAGATAGTGTCTTCTTTCTAAGTTTTGACAAAAAACCTAGTTCTTCAAGTGACTAAAGTTCATCATTTCCTTCCCTTTCGTCGGGGACACAAAGGACTTGATCCCTTTGAATTTTCCTTTGTTTGGCAAAGAGAGTATAGCGCATGGCAATTGCAATTCAGGAATTTAGATTTAAGATAAGCATAATCTGGAAGATGAAAAAGAAATTCTTCTTAGCGGAAATAAAATGCCCAAACAGGGGCCCAAAACTCGTTTTGATTTAGAAAACAAAAGCAATGTTTAATGTTCTTCGCCATGTTGTGACTTCTCAGCTACTGTAGCATTTTGGGTTTGTCTTCTTTCCCTTTGTCTTTCGCAACTTTATAGTCTTTTCCACCCTCTTCCTTGCCAAACAGAGCCTTTGAACTGGATCTGCCCTTGAAGCTTGCATGGTGGCTACCTCCTTGAGACATGAGCAATCCCCAAATGGAAGTGTCGGTCTGGGTTTTCATCACCCTTTCTTTTTCCTTATTGATTGTGTGGTCGTCAGCTATTTCCGCTTGGTGAATAATGATGCTAAGGAGACCTCATCGAGTGGATCATCGCACTCTTCTTCCATTTCATCAAAGTCGCTTTCCCCTGTCTTGTATGGCTCTGCGCATATGAAATCTAGATCTTCTCTTTCCTCTATCCATTGACTATAGTCGCACTCGTCGTAAGAGTTGACCCATGGCTGCATTTGAAACTCCTCTACTTTCTCTATGAGATTGATTTTCTCCCAAACAATGGGCGGTGTTGGAATTTTGGGATGGTTGATGCGTACCACTATTTGGGCAGGCTCGAAGCGAGCGTGCCTTCTCATCATGATGACCCTTTCTTTTTCCTTCTTCCTATTCTCAAACCAGATACGAAGCCATTCGTCATCTTCTACAAATGGAATGTCTGGATCTTCCAAATTGTGTTTTGCCCAGGAATGTTTTTTCCATTTCCTTAGCTTTTCTTCCTCTGATTGATCTTGGCTACTTATGTCAGACATGTCGGGATCGATCACTTCTGATTGATCGGACTCATTATTCTCATCATCTTCCATCATAAAACACTCATCGTCCTCGGGGAAGGTTAAGGTTAACTTGGTTTGGTTGTCTTGAACAATGTATTGACTAGGATTGTATGCGGGGTTGCGAGATAGATTTATGAGATTGATACTTTGAGGTGGTGGTTCAGCATTATGAGTAGGGAGTGGGTTGGCTTGCCCATCAGGTTTTGGAGGTTTTATAGTTCGGCTATCAATGAGGTCTTGAATGTCATGGCGGAGACGTATGCAGTTGTCTGTTTCATGCCCAGGGTGTTGGTGGTAGGCGGATTGTTTGTTAGGATCATGATTTGGGCCGTAGGGTGGCTGAGGAAGTGGTTTGTTTAAAGGTTTGAGATGCCCCTGGCGGCTGAGAATGGTCAAGGCTTGGGATAATGTCATGTAGAGGGGATCAAAATTGCGGCGGGGTCGATTTGAATTCCGGGATGAGCTAGCTTGGAAAGGGTCCTGAGGCAGGGATGTGCCAAGGGTATTTACGGAGGCGTGAGATGTACAGCTAAAAAGGTTTTCTTTGGTGGATGGGGAGCTTCTTCTTTCCCAATGAGCCCTAGCTTGATTCCATCTTCGATTTGCAACCCAGTGGCATGCAAGTGTTTGAAATTGGTGATAGCCTGCGTGTAGATGTGCCTGAGATATTTGGGTTGCAGGTTCTTAACAACTATCCTCACTTGATCTTCCTCAGAGGGGCGGTTCTTCATTTTGGCAGCCTTTTCCCTCCATCTTGCCACATAGGTAGCAAAGTCCTCATTGGATTCTTGCTTGGTCATTTCCAAGTCACGAGCTGTTAGCTCGATTTGGATATTATATGCATACTACTTGACAAAAGCGTTGGCAATTTTTGGCCAGGTCTGATAATGCACGAATTCCAAAGTGAGTAACCAGTCGAGAGCGCTTCCAGTGAGAGTCCTTTGGAACAATTGAGCGATGAGCTCATCATTCAAGCACATTGGCTTCAGGGTGTTGATAACGTGGCGAACATGACTGGTAGGATTGCCAGTTCCATTGAACTTCTCGATGTTTGGCATTTTGAAATTCTCAGGTAGTTTGGATTTTGGGAAGATGCAAAGTCCTTCGAAATCCAGAATTTGGTCCCCTTGTGAACGGGCCAAGGCTTGTTTAATTTCCTTGACTTGCTTGGTCAATTCAGAACTTTCTGCCAATATCACCTTGTGGGGATTCTCGTCTTCCATCGATCTTTCCTCATCCTCAGCATCCCTAGCTGCCTTTTCTGCTAGCAGAGCAGTGATTTGAGCTTGGAGGTCGGCAATAGTGGCATCGTTGTCTGCCATGAATGTAGAAGGTTTGCTTGACGAAGCTTGGGATTGAGTAAATGACGGGGTCTGTTGAGGGGATGACCGGGAAGTTTCCGGAAGCGGTTGGGATCGTTGTGGTGAGGGTGTATTGGCAGATGAAGACGACATACGGGATGGTTGCAGAGACCTCTGTTTGGCGTAGCTTCGGGTGTTATAAGAGTATAAAGTCGGCTGTGGTTGCTTCTTTGATTTACCTATTGTGCCTGCTTGAAAAGTAGAGTACCTGAAAGTCAGTATTCGGCATGTGTAGGGTTAGGATTTGGGTTGAAAATCCCAACCCTTCTGCACAGAAAGAGTTATTTACAATTACAAATGATACATGGTGTGAGGAAGAACTTTTGCAAGCAAAATGCAAGTAGGTTCCTAGCCTGTAGGTTCCTGTCTTAGTTTGATAGGTTCTATGGCTTTCTAATACATGCAAGGTTTTGGTAGTCTCAGGGTGCTCCGTTGTCAAAGGGCACCAATCCTCTCACTAGCCCATCATAGGCGGTGATTGGGTGATTCCCTTTTTGATATACCACTAGGTACGAGTGACTGTGGAGTTTGCTGGAATCCCCAACATAGCTCGTGTCATGCCGGGATATCAGGTGAACTCAACGGGTTGCCCGCTCGATGCATATGATAGATGAATTAAACAAGGCATGTATTAGTCTTATGTTGAACTTTTTGGTTATGGCTCTCATATTCCCCAGCAGAGTCGCCAAAAACTGTAGACACCTCCCTGACAGGGTATCACCATACAGATTGATCGTTTGTTTGTTGCTCGATTGGTTGCTTGCCTCATAAACCAAGATCGTGGACATTCCCATGGCTAGGAACATCGCCACACGATAGCGGCTATCATCAAAATACAGTCGCCACCTAGTTTATTAAAACTAGGAAAACAGATAGAGATTCCGGGTACGGGAGCCAAGAGTACAGTAAGAGGAAGGTGTTAGGCACCCCTCTCTGCCCAGCCGTGAGACTGGCCCATAGTTGTTCAACATAAGACATGTAGATGCTTTATTTAACTCTAACACATAGTCTGTTTGATTAATCCTTTAAACAGTAAGTAAAGTGAGCCAGTGCGATAAGCATGCAACAGAAAGCAGAAAAGTAAATAAAGCTGTTCCAGGATAATGGATCCCGCGGCCGGTGAATGGATGTCACGGCCGAGGGATCCTCCTGGTTTGATATATCGGCCGAGGGATCGAAGCCCCGGTCGATGTTCTTCCTCACACCAGACAGAAAAGTTAGCAAATGACTAAATGCTACGATTAATCATAAATACGATTAGTAAAACAAACCAGAGGCCATTGGGCCTCACCACCTTGATCCCTCAGTTGCTTGATTGCTTCGGATTTGATGGTGATTGACTGATTGCCTCTTTGAAAACCCTAGGGTTAGGGTTTGAACTTCGGGGTTTGATCGTCGGATTGATGGCTGCCTTCGGGAGGTTAGGGCTTTTGAAGAGAGGGTTTGAGAGAGTGTTTGTGCAGAGCTTCGGAGCTTGAGTGAATAATTTCACTTGTTAATTTCGTGGTCTAAAGGCCTCTTTATATAGGCAATTTGTGACTCACTACGGCCAATCAAATGGCACGATAGCAATTGCAATTCAAACTCTTCGTTGCAATCTTTGAACGTGGCCCGAACGCATCGGAGAGGTAGTGTAGTTGGATCAAACAATCGACAGAACGTTCCAGAGTCTGGAAAAAGGACGATCTGGCGGCCGAGTAATGGATGTCGCGGCCGAAGGAATGGATGTCGCGGCCGAGGGATTGATCTCTCAGGGAGATTTTCTAGCAACAGGTTGCTCGGGTGAGGAAATGATGTTAAGGCCATTAGATCGATGTCACGGCCGACAGATGGATTCTCTTAGCTTCTGTATTTTCTGTCTAAAAGGCTATTTGGCTCTAGATTGGGTCCTCTAAGTGGCTCAAAGTTTCTTACCGAAAGTCCTAAGGTTCTCGAGAAGGCAATCAGCAATCACTGTATCCATTTCATCATCGGAATGGTCCCCAGGGTGGGACTTGAAATAATCGTTAGGCCAAATTGGGGTGTCTACAACAGTCTCGGCTCACCATTAACTACTTAAAGGCTAAATAAACAGGCCAAATTGGGGTGTCTACAACAGTCTCGGCTCACAATGAGGACTTTGCTACCTTTGTAGCAAGATGGAGGGAAAAGGCTGCCAAAATGAAGAACCGCCCCTCCGAGGAAGATCAAGTGAGGATAGTCGTCAAGAACCTGCAACCCAAATATCTCAGGCACATCTACACACAGGCTATCACCAATTTCAAACACTTGCATGCCACTGGGTTGCAAATCGAAGATGGAATCAAGCTAGGGCTCATTGGGAAAGAAGAAGCTCCCCATCCACCAAAGAAAACCTTTTCCAGTCATACATCTCACGCCTCCGTAAATACCCTTGGCACATCCCTGCCTCAGGATCCTTTCCAAGCTAGCTCATCCCGGAATTCAAATCGACCTCGCCGCAATTTTGATCCCCTCTACATGACATTATCCCAAGCCTTGACCGTTCTCAGCCACCAGGGGCATCTCAAACCTTTAAGCAAACCACTTCCTCAGCCACCCTACAGCCCAAATCATGATCCTAACAAACAATGCGCCTACCACCAACACCCTGGGCATGAAACAGACAACTGCATACGTCTCCGCCATGACATTCAAGACCTTATTGATAGCCGAACTATAAAACCTCCAAAACCTGATGGGCAAGCCAACCCACTCCCTACTCATAATGCTGAACCACCACCTCGAAATATCAATCTCATAAGTCTATCCCACAACCCCGCATACAATCCTAGCCTATACATTGTCCAAGACAACCAAACCAAACCAACCTTAACCTTCCCCGAGGAGGATGAATGTTTTATGATGGAAGAGGAGGAAAACAATGAGTCCGATCAATCAGAAGTGATCGATCCCGACATGTCTGACATAAGTAGCAAAGATCAATCAGAGGAAGAAAAGCTAAGGAAATGGAAAAAACATTCCTGGGCAAAACACAATTTGGAAGATCTAGACATTCCATTTGTAGAAGATGACGAATGGCTTCGTATCTGGTTTGAGAATAGGAAGAAGGAAAAAGAAAGGGTCATCATGATGAGAAGGCACGCTCGCTTCGAGCCTGCCCAAAAAGTGGTACGCATCAACCGTCCCAAAATTCCAACACCGCCCATTGTTTGGGAGACAATCAATCTCATAGAGAAAGTAGAGGAGTTTCAAATGCAGCCATGGGTCAACCCTTATGACGAGTGCGACTATAGTCACTGGATAGAGGAAAGAGAAGATCTAGATCTCATATACGCAGAGCCATACAAGACAGGGGAAAGCGACTTTGATGAAATGGAAGAAGAATGCGATAATCCACTCGATGAAATCTCCTTAGCATCACTATTCGACCAAGTAGAAATAGCTGACAACTACACAATCAATGAGGAGAAAGAAAGGGTGATGAAAACCCAGGCCGACACTTCCATTTGGGGATTGCTCATGTCTCAATGAGGTAGCCACCATGCAAGCTTCAAGGGCAGACCCAATTCAAAGGCTCTGTTTGGCAAGGAAGAGGGTGGATGTAACGCCCCCATTTTCGGGTACGTTAATTAAACATTTATTGAATTAAAAGACTAAGAGTCAAGCTCATTATTACAACATAGATCCTACTAGAGTACTTTTTATTACACAAAGGATGGGAATTCTAGGGCATTCTATTACTTCGCTTCTTCCTCCATCCTAGCAAGCTCCTCGGCTCCAAAAGCCTCCAATGTGTACTGTTCACCTTGTTCGTCAATCAGCTCTGACACATTATACCAGTGTCGCCCCCAGTATAATATGCCAGGGTCACCAAAAAGGTAACACCGTGAGCTACAAGGCTCAATAGAATAAACCATACCCACTAACCCTTAACTTATAACAGAAAGGGAATATAAGCAATTACACATGCTCATTCAACAACATAGTTAACAATGACACATCCACATTCGATATCTTTCTGGCGTTGGTGTCTGTGATATCAGAGTTTCTCCTACGCAGCGTTTCGTAGACCGTGTCGCCATTTCACTTTTCATTTACCAAATCAACATTTCCAAGTTCTTTAACAAATTGCTACTAACGAGGCTACCAAGTCCGGCTCCATTAGCAACACACACGATGGGCTACCAAGTCCGGCCACACGCGGTTTTCACAATCCATTCAAATCTTGCATTGGCTCCTCTCCGCGGATAACCAAGCCATATTACCACATGAAACTACCACGTCCGGCCCCATTGGAAATCTTCGCAATGGGCTACCAAGTCCGGCCTCATTGCGGTTTTCAAAAACATACTCACATTGGGCTACCACGTCCGGCCACAATGTAGTTTCAAAAATATTTTATCCATATCAACCACACCCTAGTTGTCATGTTTCTACTTTCTCAGTCTTTTGTGTCTCATTTGCATGCCATGACTCCGCGGTAGTTCAATTCACAATTTAAGTAATCTGGAAACTAAACTAACAAGATCATCCAACTCTATATTCACTGTCATGCCCATATTATCACATAATCATGCTCAATCACATTTAAGCATAACGCCACATGTACGGACGCCTTTGGAGTGATAAATCACTTATGCTTTAATCAACAACCACAAGTAATACAAGTAAACATGTAGTCATGCTCATCACCATCTTAAGATCAAAATACAAATACTTCAGCTTAATCCAAAATCATACTTCTTTTTTGAAAAGTTCAAAACAGCATTTGTTTATTGAGTGATTCTAACGTTATGCTAATCATGCCATGGTTATTCAAAATAACAACTTATACACAAGCTTAAGGAAAATAGATAAGGTAATCTACGTATACTTAGGATAGGGATGTAGGAATATCCTACTTAGGATTCGAAGGTATAGATTAGTCTACAATCATTTCAAAGTACGCATACAATACGCTATACTTAGAGTTTAGGAGGTATAGGAAAATCCTACCGTTCTTCTTGCGGTAGAGATGACTACGGATTTTGAAAGGAAGTACGTCGGCGGTTGGACGGAGTAACGTCTTACGGTAAGCTTCGATAGCTTCGAAAGAGAAAGGTTTCTCTCGAACCTAAGTCTTGACTAGTACTACTAGAACTTTTGGATTGGTAGGGTGGTTGTGTGGTGGTTTAGTGGCGGCACTAGAAGTGTTTCTTGAAGAACTAGGAAAGAACCTCAAGAACAACTTAAGAACAAGCAAAGAACAACTAAGAACACTAACTTTCTAGAGAGAAGTTGGAGGTTGGAAGAGGTACGAGTTGAATGAAGAGTTTGAAGTCCTATTTATAGGCAAATGGATGGCCTCTCCCTCTCCCTCATGGCCGGCCCTCTCTCTCTCCAAATCCAATGGATTTTGCTTCCAAATCTAGCCATGACAAGTTATGACATCACCTAGATCTTCTTCTTCCAAACTAGGACAAGGTTTATGTTATTCTATGGGGTTTTAGTCCAATCTAGTCCTTTAAAAGATTAAGAAATTAGATTTAGTTGTCCTTAGGTGTGAAAGTATAAGAAACCCTAGATTGTGTAGTACATGGTGATGCAAGAAAGGTGATGTAAGCTAGATATGGTGAGGTACACTTGCACACACATCACTCTCTCTCTCTCTCCCTCAATCCGGCCTCCTCTCTCTCTCTCCCCCTCATCTCTCTCGGCCTCTCTCTCCCTCTCCCTCTCTCTCTCTCTTTCTCTTTGGTACAAAGTACAACATATATATATATATATATATATATATAGATTTAAATATGGAAGGACAAGGGTTGGTGGATTGATTTGGAAGAGTAAGGATTGGTTTGTAAGAGATTTAGTACTTCCATATCTCTCTCATATCTTCTATATCTCTCCCTCCATAAGTACAAGTACTTATAAGTATATATAACTAGGATTTGGAAGAAGAAATCTAGTACTTGTACATCAAATCCCTCTCTCTCTTTCCTATCTCTCTCTCTCTCTCTCTCTCTCTCTCTCTCTCCCTCTCGGAAATCTCTCTCTCTCTCTTTCTCCCTCTCTCTCCCTTGTACTACCTATGTATATTTATATAAGTATATATCTACCTAATAAGATATTGAAGTACAAGGTTCTAATAAACTAATGGGTTTTGAAAGAACAAGGATTTTCCTTTTAAACAATGAAATGAACACATGTGTTCTATCTCTATATTATATAGGAGTAGGTGTACTCATGTCCTATTATAATATTTAGGTATGTACTAGATGATTTGGGTAGATATCTAGTCAAAATTTCATATTATACTAAGCCACATGACTCTTTATTATATAGTATTTGTACATAGGAAATCCTAGAATCCTATATTATATTACATACTCTTCCAATTCTTTAATGGGAGAATCTCATGGGATTCTAGTCATTGATTTAACTATAATATAATAGTACTAGTCCTATTATATAAGGGATAATAATTCTACTAACAATTATGGACCAATGGACAAAGGTCAACGGTTGACTTTCGGACAAAGGGTTCTACTTAAGGTTCAAGAGGTTCGAATGGCTCGAGGAAGGTCAATGATTAAATTAGGTTATCTCCAAGGGTTAGGTTAGAAGCTAACTAGGCTCGCTAAGTAGGATTTCTAGTCAAGACATATTCTAGGCTTAAGCTTGATGATTAGGAGAATAGTCCTACACACTTGTCTTTAGAAAATGATCTTATTGCTCGGAGTGAAGAAATCAAGTTTTACAAGTCTAGATTTTAGTAACGACGGATTTTTGGATATTAGCAAGGAATTTTAAATGGAATCCAAGTAATTATAATAAAATTCCAATTTTTAACGAAATTTTCACTGACCAAAAATCAGGGTCATTACAGTGGAAAAGAGTATAAAGTTGCAAAAGACAAAGGGAAAGAAGACAACCCCAAAATGCTACAGTAGCTGAGAAGTCACAACATGGCAAAGAACATTAAACATTGCTTTTGTTTTCTAAATCAAACTAGAACGAGTTTTGGGCCCCTGTTTGGGCATTTTATTTCCGCTAAGAGAATTTCTTTTTCATCTTCCAGATTATGCTTATCTTAAACCCAAATTCCTAAATTGCAATTGCCATGCGCTATACTCTCATTGCCAAAACAAAGGAAAATTAAAAAGGGATCAAGTCCTTTGTGTCTCTGACAAAAGGGAAGGAAAGGATGAACCTTAGTTGCTTAAGAAACTAGGTTTTTGTCAAAACTTAGAAAAAAGACACTATCTCCATGAGAACACTTAGGGTTAGCTTACCCATTGTGAAAGTACAAATACGACAGGAGATTCAAAAAAATATCTCAATCAAATTCCTCTCCAAAACACCGAAGCCCTCTTGAAGAGAAAAATGCTCGTTGGGTAACCTAAACACCCAAGCAAAAGTAAGAGCAAAGCCTGCTAGGACAAGAAAATGCAAAAAACACAACCTAGGATAAGGCATTCAAAAGCTCGCTAGGGACTCAACCTCTATCAGGTAACCTAGGCAAAACTTAGAGCATGTAAGAAGAAAAACCAAGAGCGGAATCCCGACCTCAAATGTGGAGATCTTGGAACTACGTAAAAGGCCTGATTCCCTGATTGGGATACGTAGGCAATCTCATATCGAGATGCGGCCCAAACATTGGGAGAGAAGAAAACAACATCAGCAAATTTATACTCAGCAATGGGTATAGCTAACCCTGCGTATTGAGCTCGCAAAAGATGAGTATGCTTTTCTCGAGGAATTGACAATAGCCATAGACACAAGAATTATAGTTCATCCCCTCTAACCTAAAAGTCATTAACACAATGAGCATGATACCTCAAAAGCTCTTGAGTTTGGCAATCAGACTATAGAACATGGCAAAAGCAATTCAAAACCAAGCATAAGAAGGAAGAGGAAAGAGAATGCCACTTGGCCGAAACAAAATCTACTTTTGGAAAACAATCGAAGAATTGATACATCGGCCGATCGATTCTTCGGCCAATACTCCGTTTCACAAAGACTACTGTTTATCAGTAAACACTTATTCAAAAAAGCCATGTTCTGACTTTCACATGCATATCTTAAAGCATTTAGGGGTACAAAAAAAAGCTTTCATTTCATAAACAAAAGTTAGTCACAAAACTCTCGTTGTGGTCGCTTTCACTATACAATTTCTGTTTGTCTCTTTTACTAATTATGGACAGAAAAAGAGAAAATCCTAAAAGCTAGTCATGGCGGCGTCTCTGAGATGGTCTCTGAGATGGGGACTGCTCGTTAGTTCCCACATCCTCCCCGCCAGCAACCGGCGCTCCCTCAGCCTCAAGCTGCTGCCAAAAAGGATACAAACATTCAGATTCAAGGGATGATACCAAGCAGATGAAACTCATGAAGAGAATCGTACCTCGAGGATCCTACGGCGCTGTCTCCGAACCAAAGCCTCTGCACTCTGATAGGCATGAAGCCATTCCTGCACTATCTCAGCAGGCACCTACAAAAATAGACCAGGCATCTCAAGTACAGGAGTGACAGATACAATGATAAAGCAGGGAAAGCAAAGTTCAGAAATAGGGTAATACCTGTGAAACCCCAACTGGCAGCATATAAAGCTGGCTCGCGCAAGGAGTAAGGGCCAGGCGCTCCTCCTCCCCATCGTCAGAATGGAAGGAAACAAAAGAAGGGGCTCGTGGCCAAACAGGAGCAACAGGGGGAGCTACAACCGCTGAAGCTAGGTGAAGACGGCAGTACTCCATGTAGTCTCCTGCCTGAAGAAGTAAACCTGCCCAATCTTTGATCCGAGCATTCTTTAAGTCTTCCTTAGACATCGAAGAAGCAGACCTCATCGATGTTGGAGGAAGAGGAGGAACAAACTGAAGCGCCTCAGCACGTGGGTGCCACTGACTAGCCACCCGATCGCCTAAGTACCAGGCTCGGAAAAATGGACCCTCGAGCAAGCTACGGGTACGATCTAGAACCCTGGAACGTGCAAGAGGGGCGTCCTCTGGTACACCACCCCAAGGGTCAAACCGTACCTACAAAGCAAGGTCAAACCAGCCCCAACACAAGAATATGGAAGTCTAAAGACAAGAAGTACAAAGAGAAAAGTACCTGATCGACCGTCAGTCGGTCCAAAACTCGCCGCCACTCGGGAAGGCTCAAAACTGGTGACCGTGGCCTCCGTTGCCCCACCAACCATCGCTCATAGCGAGGTATACAGTTTGCATCTCCGTGTCTAGTCTCAGGAGGAAACTGGAGAAGGTGCTCGAAAGTCCAGAGTTGAAAAGCAGATTAACCAAAATAAGTTCAATACTAGGAGAAGTCAAAATAGGAAAGGAAGCAAGAGAGAAAGATATATACCTCAAGCACCCGATATTGACTGCCAAGTTTGGGACTCTTGTCCCATGAGCAAGCTCCTAGATTGCCATACAAAGTGGCCAAAGCAGACAATCCCCAATCAAACTCTTTAACGGCCTCCAAATGCTGCAAGGGAGCCAGAAACTGTGTGTACCGAGCCATCCTTGTTGGCAAACAACGTTTGCCCAAGGAGGTAGAGAAGGAAAGCCCGCGTCAGCTGCTCCATGCTTACCAGGGTTAGGATGTCAACCGTCATGAAAGTCCTTCTTAGCCAAGCAAGATCAATATGACCCCGAGAACGAACAGGGGGCACCTTGCCCAGAAACCACTCCAAAGCACCTGCTCGCTCCAAAAGCCTGTGGTCAACTCGAAGAGAAGCTCCGCCTACCCGCAGGCCAGTCAGCAAAGAGAAGTCACCCGGAGTGATAGTCATCTCGCCAGCAGAAGGAAAGTGGAAGGTATTGGTGGTATCCCACCACCTCTCAACCAGCGACGTCATCAACGACCAGTCCATCTTCGGAACATTGAAGCCCAGAACAAATGCCTCGAAGCCAGTAGCACGTACCAGTTCCCGAGCCTGCTCTGGCAACATCAAAAACCACATGTGCACCTCCTTGCCTCCACCTCGAGCCTCCAGTCTTCTATTTCTCTGTCAAAGATGAAAAGGGAGTTAATCTCACAGTTGCATGAACAAATAAAAAGCTAGGGGCATCAAGTTAACGATTAAAAAGCATGCATTGCCTAAAACAGGGGCATAGTCATTTCGGTTTCTTCAAGACAAAACAATTCCGACTCATTCATGCCCCTAGCTAAAAGGGATTTCATCCCGTGAATAAAATTCATCTTTAAATTCTACAAGGACTAAGCTCCAAACTAAAGCAAAATGTTTACTTTTCAGGAAACTTACTGGAACATTAAGGATGCTCAAATGCTGCTCAGGCTCTCTGCGAACTACCTCGGCCTCTGGGCCACCAATAGGGGGACGGTACTGCAGGAAACCGCCATAACCCAACCTACGCGAAGGAAGTATGTAGGTAGCAGCATCAAACAAACCCGTTTCTTCAATTGCCTCTTCGTCAGACGAAGGATACTCACACCTACATGGTGGGTGCGAGGAAGAACCCGCAACGTCCGTAGAAGAGGATGGCGGCAGGTCGACGAAGGGTGGCGTGTCCATTCCGTTTGAAGCAAGAAACAACAAACAACCAACGGTTGCACCAACCGAAATCGGCAATGAAGACTGCGGAAACAGGCGGCAGTAGCCGGAGACGGCGGCCGGCGGTGATAGAGGAGGAGGACGGCGGCGAATGGAGATGACCACCGGAGGAACTCGGACGAGAGCAGTGGAGGAGAAACAAGAGGGAGAGGAAAAAGATTAAATGAGCCGTGAAATCGATTAAACCAAACTTAAATCGGTTTTCTGACCTTTGGCTTTCTCACGGCCGAGACGTCGATTCCTCGGCCGAGACATCAATCCTTCGGTCGAGAGATCGATCTCCTGGCCCCCTAATCCATTCCCCTCAGCCACATCAGATTTTGCTCAGTGCACTGACTCAAACTATTATGGACTTCTAGGTCCTCAACCAACAAAGTAGCCTTGGGGGCATCCCCCAGCCAATACAACGTGATCAGAATTAAGCCTCGGGGGCATATCTAAGCACAACGAAACTTTCTCTCCACAAACTGCTGACCAAAGCTATTGCTACAGCAAACCAAAACAACCAGCAGCTCTGCTATTTATCAAACAACTCAGCGGCTCCAAGCCCATCATCTCAACGGCTCAAAGCCCATCTCAAGGCATCCACCAGCCCTATGCTTGCCACCCCAGCAACCATACAACCATCAACTCATTCAGCAACTCTGCTATTCATCATTATCAAACAAATCAACAGGCTCTAAGCCCAATCATCACTCAGCGTCTCTAAGCCCGCCACTCAACGGCTCCATGCCCGTATTCCCCATCTCAGCGACTCGAAGCCCATTATCATAACGGCTCTACACCCGTATTCACTCACTCAGTGGCTCCGAGCCTTCAACTCAGCAGCTCTACGCTCGCCATCCCGACAGCAGGCTCTACGCCTATAATCATACTTAAGCAATCTCAGCGGCTCCAAGCCATCAACTCAGCAGCTCTACACTCGCTATCCAAGCAACAGGCTCTAAGCCATGATCATCATTATCTCAAAGCGGCTCTACGCCCGATTATTCAGCAGCTCGAAGCTCGCCCACTATCTCAATTGGCTCAGAGCCGTAACAACCATCTCAGCGGCTCTATGCCCGTGTTCACTCAGTCAGCGGCTCCAAGTCCTCGACTCAGCAGCTCTACGCTCGCTATCACAGCAACTGGCTCTACGCCCGCTATCTCAACTGGCTCGAAGCCATAACTATCTCAAACAGGCTCTACGCCGCCCCAATCAACAAGACATCATCTATTCTCGGGCTCTACGCCTGAATGCTCAAAATCTAACATTTTGACTGCTCGAAGCTCTTCGAAAGCCCAACCCCTGTGTACTGGATGCTTAAGGTTTATACCTTAAATGCTCAAGCTCTACGCTTGAATGCCCAACCACTGCGTACTGGATGCTCAAAGCCTGTACTTTGAATGCTCAGATTCTACCGTCCGAATGCTCGAGCTCTACGCTCTAAATGCTCAAGTCCGGAACTTGATAGAAGCTCTAAGCTTAAATCAACACACACGCATGGGCCCGTGCACATTTGCATCAATTGCATCAACATTATCACATCGAGTCTGCATCATCATATCTGTTCACATCTAACCATCATCATCACATAGATACATTCTGTATATCTCTCATGAAACAGGTCAACCCTGCAATCAACCGGCTCTACGCCTCGGTTTTATTGATCGGTCCAGTACCTCGATCCTTTGGCTCTATGCTAAAACTTATGATGAGAAAGCTCCGTGCACAGACCATCAGAATGCAACCAGCTCCACGCTTCGGTTCCATCAAGCTCTAAGCTCACCTCAGGCCCTCGCCTCAAGACTGCAACAGGCTCCACGCCTTAGTTTTATCACCCCAGGCTCTTGCCTCATGACTACAACCAGCTCCGCGCCTCGGTTCCCTCATCCCCAAAGCTCCGTGCTCTAGTTACTGGCCTCGCGCCCCCCATATCTCAAACCGGCATCCGATTCATCCCCAGCAAATGGCTTGGATTCCACCCCAATTACATCAATTCCTTCAAGCTCATTCGCAAGGATAGGCTACTCTACCGAGCTCCTCTCAGTCAAAGTAAGGATGATCAAGAAAAGCAAACGCACCTTCTGTGTACTGATCTACCCCAAAATACTAAGGAAGCTTTCCGCAAAAACTCCCCGGCAGCCCTGCGCTCCTTCAACTATCTTCCGCCAAAACCCTGGCTCAGTCTAGATACGTTGCACTACGGCTTTTTAAGCCCTAAGGTACGACTTCTGTCTCTAACCCTCCAAACTTTTTATTTTTCTTTATTGCCCGAACTACGGTTGGTCTGAATTTCCCCTGTGGAATAGTGGTTGGACCAAATTGAGTTGCTTTTTACAGCTTTGACTATTACTCAAACATGTTTCGCGATCCGTCTGAGCTCAGTCAAAGAGGGGCATCTGTAGACACCCCAATTTGGCCTAACGATTATTTCAAGTCCCACCTTGGGGACCATCCCGATGATGAAATGGATATAGTGATTGCTGATTGCCATCTCGAGAACCTTAGGACTTTCGGTAAGAACTTTGAGCCACTTAGAGGACCCTATCCAGAGCCATACAGCCTTTCAGACAGAAAATACAAAAGCCTAGGAGAATCCATCTGTCGGCTGTAACATCGATCTCACGGCCTTAACATCATTTCCTCACCCGAGCAACCTGTTGCTAGAAAATCTCCCTAACAGATCAATCCCTCGGCCACAGGATCTATCCTTCGGCCGCAACATCAATTCCTCGGCCGCCAGATCCATTGCTCGGCCGCCAGATCGTCCTTTTTCCAGACTCTGGAACGTTCTGTCGATTGTTTGGTCCAACTACACTACCTCTCCGATGCGTTCAGGCCACGTTCAGAGATTGCAACGAAGAGTTTGAATTGCATTGCAATTGCAATTGCAATCGTGCCATTTGATTGGTCGGAGTGAGTCATCCCTATGCCTATATAAAGGAGCCTTTGGGCTCCGAAATTAACAAGTGAAATTACTCACCCAAGCTCTGAAACTCTGCAAAAATACTCTCCCAAACCCTCTCTTCAAAAGCCCTAACCTTCCGAAGGCAGCCATCAATCCGACAATCAAACCCCGAAGTTCAAACCCTAACCCTAGGGTTTTCTGAGGAGCAATCAGTCAATCACACTCAATCCGAAGCAATCAAGCAACTGAGGGATCAAGGTGGTGAGGCCCAATGGCCTCTGGTTTGTTTTACTTACTGTATTTATGACTAACCATAGCGTTTTGATCATCTATAAATCCTTCAGTTTGGTGTGAGGAAGAACATCGACCGGGGCTTCGATCCCTCGGCCGATACATCAAACCAGGAGGATCCCTCGGCCGTGACATCCATTCACCGGCCGCGGGGATCCATTACCCTGGGATAGCTTTGTTTTGTTCTGCTTTCTGATACATGCTCTACTTATCGCATTGGCTCACCTTATTCACTGTTTAAAGGCTTAAATAAACAGACTATGTGTTAGAGTTAAACAAAGTATCTACACGTCTTATGTTGAATAACTATGGGCCAGTCTCACGACTGGGCAGAGAGGGGTGCCTAACACCTTCCCCTCACTGTACTTTTGGCTCCCGTACCCAGAATCTCTGTCTATTTTCCTAGTTTTAATAAACTGGGTGGCGACTCTGTTTTGATGATAACCGCTATCGTGTGGTGATGTTCCTAGCCATGGGAATGTCCACGATTTTGGTTTATGAAGCAAGCAACCAATCGAGCAAACAAACGATCAATCTGTATGGTGATGCCCCGTTTGGGAGATGTCTAGAGCGTGTATTTGTGAGACCATGCCAAGACGTCGATAAACTCTTCGAGCCTGTCTGATTGGGTGCAATGCTCCTCTGGGGACAGTTTTGAACCAATTTTGAACCATCCGGGGGTCTACCTTATCTTTCATGTTTATTTGAAACTACTTCTTCTTTTAATCGGCTGAGCATGCCTTTCGTCTTCCCTTTCGGTGAGGGAACACATTTTCTTAAGAATGATCCCATCAAAATCTATCCCTTCGTTGTCAGGGTCAACACAGTTTATTCAAAAGCCAGCAAAGTACAGAGAAGCAGGATAATGACTTTCATTAGAGAACCCTCGAGGGATTGCTAAGTAAAGCAGACACAAACTTGAAACAAAAGCTATGACATGGAGGGCCAAGAGGCAGAAACTCTGACTCAGAGCTAGACGAAGACGACTTGACAGACACTGTGTCAGACTCAGACTCAAAAGTGTCAATGCAAAATAGACGCGACTTGAAACTGCAACTTTTTAGAGTTGCCCTTGGCTTCCTCACAGAGAGGTAGGATGTCAGGCCCAAACAACAGCACTTCAGCTTCCTCAGCTTCTTCAACCAAACCTACTCGGTGCTCCCTTGATCAAAGGCCCTTAGCCTATCAGTCCGCTCCTTTTCTTGATTGATCCGGTCCTCAACCAGCGCTTTCCAGCTTTCAGCCCCATCTTCTACCCCGCAACCTACGGCCATCATGCTAACCTCGGATTCAGATGGCATAGACACAGTTGGTTTGGGTCAGTTTTGAGGGAAGATATAGTGGCTAGGATTAAATATGGTGGAGCTCGGTGAAAGATATCTGACCAATCAGAGGGTCAAACTTGTGTTGTTGAGGCAAGGAGTTGGAAATGACATTGGACTTTAACGGCGCTTGAACAGTGCCATTGTCAATGAGGTCTTGTATCTCATGTCGAAGACATAAGCAGTTATCAATGAGATGGCCAGGCATTTGATGGAAGGCACAAAAATGGTTGGCGTTGTAGTTGGCTGGAAGGACTTTGGTTGGGAGAGTTGGGGTCAAAGGCTTGAGATGCCCAGATTGGAAAAGCTTCTCCATCACTGCGGACAGTGGTGCCTTGAAGACAGAGAATCTCCGAGGCTGGGTTCAGGATCAGAAGCTTTGAGCGTTTCAAATTTGGTTGATATCGTCGGTATGACTGAAGTTGAAAGCTGGAGCATTGCTCCCACTTGTAGCTGTATTTGAGTAGTTGCTGTTACCAAACAACGCACTACTTTTTCCAGAATAGGGTTGCTGCTTTGCTTTCTAAGCAGAGGAAGAAGAGGACTCTCCTCTTGGTAGAACTCCAGTTTGCAGCGCCTCCTCGATGGCCAAACCAGATTCAAAGAAAGTCTCGAAGTTGGCGGATGCTTGAACCAACACAAGATTCTTGGCATAGTCGGGCTGCAGGTTTCGGGAGATGATGCGAATCTGATCCCTCTCGCTCGGGCAATCAGTCATTAAAGCGGCTTTGCTCCTCCACCTCTTGATAAAATCAGCAAATGACTCATTTGCTTCCATTTTTGTAGACTCCAATTCTCGAGTAGTCATCTTGAGCTGAGAGTTGTAGCTGTACTGCGAGACAAAGGCAGCCCCTATGTCTTCCCAAGTTCTTCTTTTGGAGATGTCGAGAGACAGAAACCATTGAAAAGTCGAGCCAGAGAGCATTTGAGGGAACATCTGGGCCATCGCATCATCTTCGACCCCAAGCAGCTTCATAGTAGCGTGATACCCAATAGATGAGTCTTCAGGTCACCAGTCCCATCAAAGTTGGTGAAATTCGGCATTTTGAATCTCTTTGGGAGCTTGGCATTCAGAAAGAGGCAAAGCCGGTCCATGTCCAAACCACCAGCCTCTAGTTTTTCAGATTTGGAGATAGTCTCCTCGAGCTTGGCCATCTTGGCAATCAGAGCATCCATTTCTGGGTTAGGAACTGCCGCTTTGACATGAGGAATTTGAACTTCGAGCTCGGGGTTAGCTCTCTCTTCCTCAACTCTTTCTCCTCTTGCCGGGAGTTGCTCATTTATCAGTGTATGCAAGTTGGCAATAGAAGCCTCAGCCTGATCGGCCCTTTGTTGCATGATTGCCATGTTGTGCTGGAGGTCGGCAAGAATAGTAGTTTGATCCTGAGGAGCACTGGCCATGACGAATGCTTGGGTGGATTTTGGTGATGTCATTGAAGAAGAGGAGGACGGAGGTGTCTCGTGCGGAATAATTGGTAGTGAATCTGCCTTTGACAGTGAACCAGGCAGAGCTTCCGTTGTGACTGACTGAGGAGCAAGCCTACCAAGTCTTCTTCTGTACAGACCCAGTGGACGTTCCCAAGCAGGTTTGGCTATTCTTTTCGGTACTTTCTTTGATGGTGCAATGGCTCAAAGCTAGACAGTAAAGCAATTGGAGGCTCAGAAAGTGTCCCTACAATAGTTTATTGAAAGAATTTGACATACACGTCGTTGTCGTCGGTGTCCTCCTAGACTCTATAACTAACAGACAAGTCTGTTTCATGATGTTTGGATGCCACCAGAATCCTCAAAAATCTTTTCGAGAGTGTATCCTTGTTTGAATCGACTAACATTAAGAGATGTCAAAATAGCCTAAGCCTTTGACTATTCCGTTCTCGAAGTTTCAACTTTTGGAGTTAGAATAACTCGGTGTAGATGACGTGATACCGGAACAGGGGCGGCATAGGCGACGCATTGCCAGAGCCTGAGTGGTGTACGTGCTTCGCACGATAACCAAGGTGGTGTAAGTATCACGACATTCTCTCCGTTGTTCCTATCTTACTGTTTGAAACCTCGATCGGGCATTTAGACAAGGACTTAGAAAGTCTTGATTTCCCAAAGTCTCGTTGATCTAAGGCTTTTGAAAATTGATAACGTGCATCATCGAGATGCACGACTCTTCATCGAGCCATAGCAGCGTCCTAATAATTATACGACAGACTCGAAAGAGAGACAACCTAAAAGCTGCCCTATCATGCTTCTACGCAAAACAATATGTATGTACAGTGCATGCGATAGGGAAAGCGGTAACACATAGACAGTATATGGGGGTTCGATGCAAATAATCTTACCCTGCGGGGACCTATCCTACTTTGGAGAGTTCTATTGCTTTGTACATGTAGAGGCTGGATTTGGTTTGAGGGGGTTCCTCAGACTAGAGCCATGATATACCTCCCGCTGCAACGCGTATTGCAGAGCAACAGTCAAACGGTAGTACAACTCATCATCGTCCAAGGTTGTTTGGCATTCGAGGACCCCGGGCTCCAATAAACTATGCCGGTTACCCAAAAAACCTCAACGGGGCTAGCCAACATCAATGCACACGAAGAATGCCAAAGGAATGATTAATGAGAGAGAATCGCAACATTTTGCAAAATGCCTTTTAAAGTATGGCTCACTTTTATTAATCATACTTGGAGAAAACTACACAAGTGAAAAATCGAAAAAAGTCCCAGTTCGGATTGGTCGGATACGAGGATCCTATTAAGCCACCATTCCGTTCTTCAGCAGCGCAAATCGTACTGTTTGGACAGACTTTTGAAGGATTGTTCTCAAGTGTATTAATTTCCAAATATAGATTAATGCAATAAGTTCCCCACAGAGTCGCCACTGTGGGCACACGCCCCTAAAAATTTGGGTGCACCCTTTTTGGAAAGCGCGGCAAAATGCTACAATTCAGAGTCGCCACTCAGGTTTTAGCGGTGAACCACCTAAGGAACTGAACTTGAAATGCTTGCTACGTTTTGATTGAAAAAGGTTTGTAGACTGGTCCATTGTAACCTTTGGATATCTGAGGTTCGGGAGCCAGGTTACGAGAGGGGAAGGGTTTGAAGGCACCCCTCTCGCCCAATCCGGAGATCGGTCTCTACTCGGGCATTTGTAAAACATTTGCACTTTTCTCTCATTAATCATTTTTTAAGCTAGTTAGGGCGGGGGAACTGTTTAAGGGGATTAAAACTGTAACATGTTGGCATGATGTGATAGATGGCATGCTCGCTTATCGAAACAGTTAGTATAGGATGAAAACAGACTCCTGTGGGAGTTTTAAACAGACTAGAAGACATTGTTTCGGAGTAGCATGCGCAGGAAGAAACCAGTATGCACTGATCAAGTCACTGCATGCTGATCCTACTTGTGTACGCTAGTAAGTCTAAACCCACAGCTCTTATCTTCAACCCTCTGGGCTCTGGAAGTGACCAGTGCACACCCAGGACAAACCAAGCAGTTGATATAGCAGATAATAGGCAGTTATGAACAGTTTTAAAGGGCTTTAGAGCCACAAAATAAATAGAATACCCCATAAACAAAGAGGGGACAAATTTAGAGGCCAAGGCCTAGGTGCCATGCAAGGGCCAGCCACTGGACTGGAATAAACTGGCGCACGCATGTAGACCAGTTATGACCCCCTATTTCAGTGCTTGGCTTTGCATTTTCTGGGTTCTGGAACATGACCAAAAGGACCCTAGAGGCATTCCAAAGCAGCATAAATGAATATTGAACAATAAAACTAGCAGATCTAACTATGGAAAACAGTAAACTGGTTTTATCATCCTCAAAGGTGGTGAAAGTAGAAGGAAATACATAAAATAGTTAGACACTGATCCCCACACCAGTACTGCACATACCACCATAACTGGCATACGTGTACTTACTACTTGCGTGCGCTAGTTCTAACCACACATGACTTTGAAACCTTGCTAGCTTTAGGGCCAGGACTGGTATTGATTACCAGTCTTAACCCTGCCAACCCCCCTCAGGGATCA
Organism: Rhododendron griersonianum; assembly: GCA_018127125.1. NCBI lineage: Eukaryota > Viridiplantae > Streptophyta > Magnoliopsida > Ericales > Ericaceae > Rhododendron > Rhododendron griersonianum. The sequence continues at coordinate 26,685,193 of CM030792.1, read as the reverse complement.
GAACAAAGAGTTTTCAAAGGTGGTATACCTTTGGTCTTTGAGTTTGTAGGAGTGTTTGAGCTTTGAACTTGTGGTTTGATGGATGTATGAAGAATGTATGTGGGTGGATGTGAGTAGTGAGAGTGTATGAAGCTTGTTTGTCACTTCCTTTGGCAAAGAAAATGATGAACAAGAGGTGGAGGGCTAGAACTTGTAACTTGAGCTTTGAAGTTTTGTAACCAAAGCTTGTTCACTTGGAACTTGGTGAACCCTTCGCAAGGGTGTGAGAGAGGGGTATTTATAGGAGGATGAGGGACTATACCAGCCAAAGGATGTTACTTTTTTCCTATTAGTGTGGCCCACTAGCCTCTGTAGGTGGAGAAAAACAAATAGTACCCAGAACAGCACTGGATCGCGGCGTCTCACATGCTGTTTGATTTGAGCCCTAATGCCTTCGCCTGAACCCTAATCTGTAAAACAGACGAGGATGAGCGCACCTTTGCCTCTCGTGGCAAAGGCCCTCCGATGCTTGAGTTAGTGTCTCGTACTGTATGAAACCCTAATTATCGATAGGAAAGTTGTAGACACCCCAATTTGGTCTAAGGATTATTTCAAGTCCCACCTTGGGACCATCCCGATGATGAAATGGATACAGTGATTGCTGATTGCTTCCTTGAGAACCTTAGGACTTTCGGTAAGAACGTTGAGCCACTTAGAGGACCCAATTCAGAGCCATACAGCCTTTCAGACAGAAATACAGAAGCCTAGGAGAATCCATCTGTCGGCCGTGACATCGATCCCACGGCCCTAACATCATTTCCTCACCCGAGCAACCTGTTGCTTGCAAAATCTCCCTGAGAGATCAATCCCTCGACCGCAAGATCTATCCTTCGGCCAAGACATCCATTCCTCGGCCGTGATATCCTTTACTCGGCCGCCAGATCAACCTTTTCCCAGACTCTGGAACGTGTTCTGTCAGACGTTTGATCCGATTACACTACCTCTCCGATGCGTTCGGGCTACGCTTAGGGATTACGACGTAGAGTTAGAGATGCATTGCAATTGCAATTGCAATTGCAATTGCCATCTTGTGATTTGATTGGCCGGAGTGAGTCACCAATTGCCTATATAAAGGGCCTTTGGACTCCGAAAATAAACACACGAAAATTATCAGAGTACGCACTCTCTCAAGCCTCGAAACTCTGCACAAATACTCCCTCAATCCCATTCTTCAAAAGCCCTAAACTCCCGAAGGCAGCCGTCAATCCGGCGAACAAACCCCGAAGTTCAAACCCTAACCCTAGGGTTTTCAATCAAGCAATCAGTCAATCACGCCCAATCCAAAGCAATCAAGCAACTGAGGGATCAAGGTGGTGAGGCCCAACGGCCTCTGGTTTGTTTTATTTATCGTTCTTATGCTTAATCATAACTTTCAGATCATCTGTTAATCGTATAATCTGGTGTGAGGAAGAACACCGACTGGGGCTTCGATACCTCAGCCAGTACATTAAACCAGTGTGATTACTCGGCCATGACATCCATTCACTGGCCGAGTAATAGATTTCCTGGGACAGTTTGTTTGCTTTTCTGCTTTCTGATGCATGCTTCATTTATCGCACTGGCTCACTTTGCTTACTGTTTAAAGGAATAAATAAATAGACTATATGTTGGAATTAAACAAAGCATCTACACGTCTTATGTTGAATGATTATGGGCCAGTCTCACGACTGGGCAAAGAGGGGTGCCTAACACCTTCCCCTTATTGTACTTTTGGCTTCCGTATCCAGAATCTCTATCCATTTTCCCAGTTTTAATAAACTGGGTGGCGACTCTGTTTTGATGATAACCGCTATCATGTGGCGATGTTCCTAGCCATGGGAATGTCCATGATTTTGGTTTACGAAGCAAGCAACCAATCGACCAAACAAACGTGATCCAATCTGTATGGCGATACCCCGTTTGGGAGGTGTCTACAGTTTTTGGCGACTCTGCTGGGGATATGAGAGCCATAACCAAAAAGTTCAACATAAGACTAATACATGCCTTGTTTAATTCATTTATCATATGCATCGAGCGGGCAACCCGTTGAGTTCACCTGATATCCCGGCATGACACGGGCTATGTTGGGGGTTCCAGCAAACTCCACAGTCACTCGTACCTAGTGGTATATCAAAAAGGGAATCACCCAATCACCGCCTATGATGGGCTGGAGAGAGGATTGGTGCCCTTTGACAATGGAGCACCCTGAGACTACCAAAACCTTGCATGTTCTAGAAAGCCATAGAACTTATCAAACTAAGACAGGAACCTACAGGCTAGGGGCCTACTTGCATTTTACTTGCAAAAGTTCTTCCTCACACCTTGTATCATTTGTTGTTGTAATTAACTCTTTCTGTGCAGAAGGGTTGGGATTTTAGACCAAAATCCTAACCCTACACAGGCCGAATACTGACTTCCAGGTATTCTATTTTTCAAGCAGGCATAATAGGTAGGTTAAAGAAGCAACCTCAGCCAGTTTTATACTCTTACAATACCCGAAGTCACGCCAAACAGAGGTCCTTACAGTCATCTCATCGGTCGCCTTCGTCTACCAAGACACTCTCACCGCAACGGTCCCAATCAGTTTCAGGGACTTCGCGGTCGTCTCCTCAACAAACCCAATTATCTACCCAATTCCAAGCCTCACCAAGCAATCCCTCTACCTACATCCTAAAAATGGCAGACAATGATGCTACCATCACCGAGCTCCGAGCCCAAATTGCCTATTTACAAGCTGAGAAAGCAGCAAGAGATGCTGAAGACAAGAAAAACAAGGAGGAAGCAGAAAATCCTCATGAAATTGTAGAAAACCCTGAATTGGTCAAACAGGTCAAGGAGATCAAGCACGCTTTGGCTCGTTCACAAGGAGACCAAATTCTAGATTTCGAAGGACTCTGCCTCTTTCCAGAATCTCAACTGCCTGAACGGTTCAAAATGCCAAACATCGAGAAGTTCAACGGGACTGGTAACCCTACCAGCCATGTCCGCCATGTCATCAACACTCTGAAGCCTATGGGATTGACCGACGAGCTCATCGCTCAATTGTTTCAAAGAACTCTCACTGGAAGCGCCCTCGATTGGTTTCTCACTTTGGAATTTGTACACTATCAAACTTGGCCAGAAATTGCCAACGCTTTTGTCAAGCAGTATGCGTACAATGTCCAAATTGAGCTAACTACCCGAGACTTGGAGATGACTAAACAAGAATCCAATGAGGACTTTGCTACCTTTGTGGCAAGATGGAGAGAAAAGGCCGCCAAGATGAAAAGTCGCCCTTCCGAGGAAGATCAAGTGAGGATAGTTGTCAAGAACCTACAGCCCAAATACCTCACCCACATTTACACTCAAGCTATCACTGACTTCAAACGCCTACACGCCACTGGATTACAAATTGAAGATGGGATCAAGTTGGGCCTCATTGGAAAAGAAGAAACCCCTCCACCCAGAAAAACCTTTCCAACCCGTGCATCTCCTGCCTCCGTCAACACCCTTGACTCAGCCTTGCCACAAGACCCTTTTCAAACTAGCTCATCTAGAAACACGAATCATCCTCGCCGCAATTTCAGCCCACTCTATATGACTCCATCCCAAGCCTTAGCCATCTTAAGCCGTCAAGGGCACCTTAGGCTCTTGAATAATCCACCTCCTCAGCCACCTTATGGCCCAAGCTTTGATGCCAATAAGCAATGTGCATACCACCAACACCCTGGACATGAGACAGACCGCTGCATGCGTCTTCGTCATGACATCCAGGATCTCATTGATAGTCAAGCCATAAAACCTCTTAAGCCTAATGTACAAACCAATCCACTTCCCGCTCACAACAACGAACCACCGCCTCAAAATATCAATCTCATAAGCCTATCCAATAGCCCCACATATCATCCTACCCTACACATTATTCCAAATACCTAAGCCAAACCGTCCCTAATCTTCTCTAAGAATGATGAATGCTTTGCAATAGGGGGAGAACCCCACATCTATGCCATTGATGATGAGGATTGGTGGTTGGACATGCGTCAAGCCCTGCCAAGTGATTGGAAAGTTGGAAGAATTGAGCCTGCTGATCCTTGGGGCACCCATGAAGAAGAAGTGGGTCACCTCACCCGAAGCGGAAGGGTATATAAACCTCCTAAACTAAGTGGGTAAAGTTCAACCTCAACACGAGTAATGGAAGAAGAAGAAGGAGAAGAAAGCCAAAGGACCGAACCTGAGGAAGACAGGGTGCTAAGACAACTAAAGAAAATCCAAGCTGATATCTCTATTTGGGGATTGCTTATGTCCTCCTACGAGCATCGTAATTCCTTCTTCAAAACCTTGGGGAAAGCCAAAGTTCCCATCGACATCACCCCCGAAGAACTGGTGGGCTTTATAATGGCGTCAAAGGCTCCAAAACCAACGATAGCTTTCACTGACAAGGATCTACCTCTTGAAGGGCCTGCACACAATAAACCTCTCTACATTTCACTTAAATGTCTCACTAAATGGATCCCACTGGTCTTGGTGGATAATGGGTCTGCTTTAAACGTATTGTAGACACCCCAATTTGGCCTAACGATTATTTCAAGTCCCACCTTGGGACAATCCCGATGATGAAATGGATACAGTGATTGCTGATTGCTTCCTTGAGGACCTTAGGACTTTCGGTGAGAACTTTAACCACTTAGAGGACCCAATTCAAAGCCATACAGCCTTTCAGACAGAAATACAGAAGCCTAGGAAAATCCATCTGACGGCCGTAACATCGATCCCACGGCCATAACATCAATCCCTCGCCCGAGCAACCTGTTGCCAGCAAAATCTCCCTGAGAGATCAATCCCTCGGCCGCAAGATCTATCCTTCGGCCGAGACATCCGTTACACGGCCGCAACATCCATTACTCGGCCGCCAGATCGACCTTTTTCCAGACTCTCGAACGTTCTGTCAGACGTTTGGTTTGATCCAACTACACTACCTTTTCGATGCGTTCGGGCTACGTTCGGAGATCACGACGTAGAGTTTGAGATGCATTGCAATTGCAATTGCCATCTCGTGATTTGATTGGCCGGAGTGAGTCATCCCTATGCCTATATAAAGGGGCCTTTGGGTTCCGAATTAAAACACAGAAATTGATAGACCTACACACTCAATCAAGCCACAAAACTCTGTCAAAATACTCTCTCAATCCCATACTCTAAAAGCCCTAACCTTCCGAAGGTAGCCGTCAATCCGGCGATCAAACCCCGAAGTTCAAACCCTAACTCTAGGGTTCTCGATCAAGCAATCAATCAATCACGCCTAATCCAAAGCAATCAAGCAACTGAGGGATCAAGGTGGTGAGGCCCAACGGCCTCTGGTTTGTTTTATTTCCTGTCAATAATCATGATTTTAGCGTTTTGATTATTTACTAACGTTTCTGTCTGGTGTGAGGAAGAACATCGACCGGGGCTTCGATCCCTCGGCCGAAATATCAAACCAGGAGGATCCCTCGGCCGTGACATCCATTCACCGGCCGCGAGATCCATTACCCTGGGACAGCTTTGTTTGTTTCCTGCTTTCTGAATGCATGCTTACTTATCGCACTGGCTCACTTTGCTTACTGTTTAAAGGAATAAATAAACAGACTATGTGTTGGAATTAAACAAAGTATCTACATGTCTTATGTTGAATGATTATGGGCCAGTCTCACGACTGGGCAAAGAGGGGTGCCTAACACCTTCCCCTTATTGTACTTTTGGCTCCCGTACCCAGACTCTCTGTCTATTTTCCCAGTTTTAATAAACTGGGTGGCGACTCTGTTTTTATGATAACCGCTATCATGTGGCGATATTCCTAGCCATGGGAATGTCCATGATTTTGGTTTACGAAGCAAGCAACCAATCGAGCAAACAAACATGATCAATCTGTATGGCGATGCCCCGCTTGGGAGGTTGTAGACACCCCAATTTGGCCTAACGATTATTTCAAGTCCCACCTTGGGACAATCCCGATGATGAAATGGATACAATGATTGCTGATTGCTTCCTTGAGGATCTTAGGACTTTCGGTGAGAACTTTGGCCACTTAGAGGACCCAATTCAAAGCCATACAGCCTTTCAGACAGAAATACGGAAGCCTAGGAGAATCCATCTGTCGGCCGTGACATCGATCCCACGGCCATAACATCAATCCCTCACCCGAGCAACCTGTTGCCAGCAAAATCTCCCTGAGAGATCAATTCCTCGGCCGCAAGATCTATCCTTCGGCCGAGACATCCATTCCTCGGCCGTGAAATCCTTTACTCGGCCGCCAGATCGACCTTTTTCCAGACTCTCGAACGCTCTGTCAGACGTTTGGTTTGATCCAACTACACTACCTTCCCGATGCGTTCGGGCTACGTTCGGAGATTATGACGTAGAGTTAGAGATGCATTGCAATTGCAATTGCCATCTCGTGATTTGATTGGCCGGAGTGAGTCATCCCTATGCCTATATAAAGGGGCCTTTGGGTTCCGAATTAACACACAGAAATTGAGATACCTACACACTCAATCAAACCTCGAAACTCTGCACAAATACTCCCTCAATCCCATACTCCAAAAGCCCTAACCTTCCGAAGGTAGCCGTCAATCCGGCGATCAAACCCCGAAGTTCAAACCCTAACCCTAGGGTTCTCGATCAAGCAATCAACCAATCTCACCCAATCCAAAGCAATCAAGCAACTGAGGGATCAAGGTGGTGAGGCCCAACGGCCTCTGGTTTGTCTTAATTTACTGTATTTCTGACTAATCCTAGCATTTTGATTATCCATTAATCTTTCTGTCTGGTGTGAGGAAGAACACCGACCGGGGCTTCGATCCCTCGGCCGGTATATCAAACCAGGAGGATCCCTCGGCCGTGACATCCATTCACCGGCCGCGGGATCCATCTCCCTGGGACAATTTTGTTGCTTTTCTGCTTTCCAATGCATGCTTCAATTATCGCACTGGCTCACTTTGCTTACTGTTTAAAGGAATAACTAAACAGACTATGTGTTAGGATTAAACAAGGCATCTATACGTCTTATGTTGAATGATTATGGGCCAGTCTCACGGCTGGGCAAAGAGGGGTGCCTAACACCTTCCCCTTATTGTACTTTTGGCTCCCGTATCCAGAATCTCTATCTATTTTCCCAGTTTTTATAAACTGGGTGGCGACTCTATTTGATGATAGCCATTATCATGTGGCGACGTTCCTAGCCATGGGAATGTCCATGATTTTGGTTTATGAATGAGCAACCAATCGAGCAAACACAATGTGATCAATCTGTATGGCGATGCCCCGCTTGGGAGGTGTCTACAGTTTTTGGCGACTCCGCTGGGGAATTGAGAGCCATAACCAGAAAGTTCAACATAAGACTAATACATGCCTTGTCTAATTCATTAATCATATGCATCGAGCGGGCAACCCGTTGAGTTCACCTGATATCCCGGCATGACACGGGCTATGTTGGGGGTTCCAGCAAACTCCACAGTCACTCGTACCTAGTGGTATATCAAAAAGGAAATCACCCAATCGCCGCCTATGATGGGCTGGCGAGAGGGCTGGTGCCCTTTGACAACGGAGCACCCTGAAACTACCTAAACCTTGCATGCTTTAGAAAAGCCATAGAACTTATCAAACTAAGACAGGAACCTACAGGCTAGGAACCTACTTGCATTTTACTTGCAAAAGTTCTTCCTCACACCTTGTACTATCTGTTGTTGTAATTAACTCTTTCTGTGCAGAAGGGTTGGGATTTTCAGCCCAAATCCTAACCCTACACAGGCGAAGTACTAACTTCCAGGTATTCTACTTTTCAAGCAGGCACAATAGGTAAATCAAAGAAGCAACCACAGCCAACTTTGTACTCTTATAACACCCGAAGCTACGCCAAACAAAGGTCTCTGCAACCCTCCCGTCTATCGTCTTCATCTGACAAAACACCCTCACCACAACAGTTCCAACCGCTCTCGGAAACTTCCCGGTCATCCCCTCAAAGGACCCAGTCATTCACTAAATCTCAAGCTTCGTCAAGCAACCCTTCTACCTTCATGGCAGACAACGACGCCACTATTGCCGACCTCCAAGCTCAAATCGTTGCATTACTAGCAGAAAAGGCAGCTAGAGATGCTGAAGATGAGGAAAAATCAATGGAAGATGAGAACCCCCATAAAGTGGTATTGGCAGAAAGTCCTGAGTTAACCAAGCAAGTCAAGGAAATCAAACAGGCTTTAGCTCGTTCACAATGGGACCAAATTCTGGATTTCGAAGGACTTTGCCTCTTCCCAGAGTCCAAGCTGCCTGAGAATTTCAAAATGCCCAATATTGAGAAGTTCAATGGAACTGGCAACCCTACCAGTCATGTTCGCCATGTTATCAACACCCTGAAGCCGATGGGCTTGAATGACGAGCTCATCGCTCAGTTGTTCCAACGAACTCTCATTGGAAGTGCCCTCGACTGGTTCCTCACTTTGGAGTTTGTGCATTATCAAACTTGGCCAGAAATCGCCAATGCTTTTGTCAAGCAGTATGCATATAACGTCCAAATTGAGCTAACAACTCGAGACTTGGAAATGACCAAACAGGATTCCAATGAGGATTTCGCCACCTTTGTGGCAAGATGGAGGGAAAAGGCTGCCAAGATGAAGAACCGTCCCTCCGAGGAAGACCAAGTGAGGATAGTTGTTAAAAATTTGCAACCCAAATATCTCAGGCATATTTACACACAGGCTATCACCGATTTCAAGCGCTTACATGCCACTGGGTTGCAAATCGAAGATGGAATCAAGCTGGGACTCATTGGGAAAGAAGAGGTCACTCCTCCACCTAAGAAAACCTTCTCTAGCCGTACGTCTCATGCCTCCGTGAATGCCCTTGGCTCTTTGCCTCAAGATCCTTTCCAAACTAGCCCATCCCGAAGCTCAAATCGACCTCGTCGCAACTTTGATCCTCTCTATATGACCTTATCCCAGGCCTTAACCATTCTCAGCCGTCAAGGGCATCTCAAACCTCTAAACAAGCCACTTCCTCCGCCGCCCTACGGCCCAAACCATGATCCAAACAAACAATGCACCTACCACCAACATCCTGGGCATGAAACAGACAATTGCATGCGTCTTCGTCACGACATTCAAGACCTTATTGATAGTCGAACCATAAAGCCACCAAAACCTGATGGGCAAACCAACCCACTCCCTACTCACAATGCTGAGCCGCCACCTCGAAGCGTCAATCTCATAAATCTCTCTCACAACCCCACATACAATCCCAGCCAATACATTGTCCAAAACAACCAAACCAAACCTACCTTAACCTTCCCCGAGGAGGACGAATGTTTCATAATAGAGGAGGAGGAGGATGATAATTCTGATCAGTCAGAAGTAATTGACATTGATATGTCCGACATAAGCAGGGAAGATCAAGTAGAAGAGGAAAAGCTAAGGAAGTGGAAGGAACACTCTTGGGCGAAACACAATTTGGAGGATCCAGACATTCCATTTGTAGAAGATGACGAATGGCTTCGTATCTGGTTTGAGAAAAGGAAGAAGGAAAAAGAAAGGGTCATCATGATGAGAAGGCACGCTCGCTTCGAGCCTGCCCAAAAAGTGGTACGCATCAACCGTCCCAAAATTCCAACACCGCCCATTGTTTGGGAGACAATCAATCTCGTTGAGAAAGTAGAGGAGTTCCAAATGCAACCATGGGTCAACCCTTACGATGAGTACGACTATAGTCAGTGGATAGAGGAAAGAGAAGATCTGGATTTCATGTACGCAGAACCCTATAAAACAGGGGAAAGCGACTTTGATGAAATGGAAGAAGAATGCAGTGATCCGCTCGATGAAACCTCCTTGGTATCACTATTCAATCAGGAGGACATAGCTGATAACCACGCAATCAATAAGGAGGAAGAAAGGGTGATGAAAACCTAGACCAACACTTCCATTTGGGGACTGCTCATGGCTCAAAGAAGTAGCCACCAGTGAAGATGGATCCAGTTCAAAGGCCCTGTTTGGCAAAGAAGAGGGTGGAAAAGAGTATAAAGTTGCGAAAGGCAAGGGTTTTGAAAACGACCTCGAAATGCTACAATAGCTAAGAAGTCACAACATGGCAAAGAACATTAAACATTGCTTTTATCAAGCTAAAACCTGTTTTGAGCCCCTGCTTGGGCATTTAATTTCTGCTAAGTGAATTCCTGTTTCATCCTCTAGACTACGCTTATTCAATGATTTACTTCCTAAATTGCAATTGCCAAACACTATAGTCTCTTTGCCAAACAAGGGAAATTTCAAGGAATCAAGTTCCTTGTTTGACAAAAAGGAAGGAAAGGATGAACTTTAGTTGCTTAAGAAACTAGGTTTTTGTCAAAACTTAGAAAGAAGACACTATCTCCGCGAGAACACTTAGGGTTAGCTCGCCCATTATGAAGGTACAAACACAAGAGAGATTTAGAAAAATATCTCCATCAAATTCCTCTCCAAAACGTAGAAACCCTCTTGAGAGAAGTGCTCGTTGGGTAACCTGAAAACCCAAGCAAAAGTAAGAGCAAAGCCTGCTAGGGCAAGAAAATGCAAAAACGCAGCCTAGGCAAAAGTTAAGGCATTCAAAGAAAAGCTCGCTAGGGACTCAACCTCCATTAGGTAACCTAAGCAAAATCAAGAGCATGTGAGAAGAAAAACCAAGAGTGAAAAACCCAACCTCAAAGGTAATGATTTTGGAACTACGTAAAAGGCCTGATTCCCTGATTAGGGATACGTAGGCAATCTCACATTGAGATGCGGCCCAAACATTTGGAGAGAAGGAAAAACGTCAACAGATTTGTACTCAATGATAGGTATAGCTAACCTTGCGTATTGAGCTCGCAAAAGAAGAGTATGCTTTTCTCGAAGAATTGGAACAGCAATAGACACGAGAGCTATAGGTCATCCCCTCTAACCTAAAGGTAATTGACACAATGAGCAAGATACCTTGAAAACTCCCGAGTTTGGCAACCGGACTATGGAACACGGCAAAAGCAAAAGGCAAGAAAATCAAAACCAAGCATAAGAAGGAAGAGAAAAGAGGATGCCACTTAGCCAAAACAAAATCTACCTTTGGAAAATCAAAGCAACGGCCGAAGGATCTATACATCGGCCATAACATCGATTCTTTAGCCGAGTAATCAATTCTTCGGCCAATATTTTATTTTCACACAAATTACTGTCTATCAGCAAATACTTGTTCAAACAGCCATGTTCTGACTATCGCATGCAAACTCAAGACATCTAGGGGCATAAAAAGCATTTCTCATTTCATGAACAAAAGCTTGCCTACAAAATCATCACTATGGTTGCTTTCACCATACAAATACAGTTTCTGCTTCTCTCTTTGCTAACCATGAACAGGAAGGAAAAAGAAAATCCTAAAGCTGGTCGTGACGCCGTCTTCAAGACGATCTCTGAGACAAAGAAGGGGATTGCTGGTTATCCTCCCCACTGACAGCTGGTGCTCATTCAACCTCAAGCTACAAGGAAAAGAATGCAAAACAAGGGGCAAGCACCAAGCGCCTCTTCTCCGTCATCAAAATGGAAGGAGACAAAGGAAAGGGCCCGTGGCCAAACAAGAGCAACTGAAGGAACAGCAGGCAGAACCAAGGAAAAATGGCAGTACTCCATACAGCCACCTGCCTAAAGAAGCAAACCCGCCTAGATCTGAGCATTCTCCAAGTCTACTTTAGACATCGAAGAAGTAGACCTCATCAACGTCGGAGGAGGAGGAGGAACAAACTGAAGATCCTCAGCACGCGGGCGCCACTGGCTGGCCACCCGATCACATAAGTACCAGGCTTAACAAAAGGGACCCTCGAACAGGCTACGAGTACAATCTGGAACCCTGGAACGTGTAAGAGGGGTGTCCTCTGATATACCACTCCAAGGGTCGAACCTCGCCTACAAACAAAGTCTAAATCAGCCACAGCACAAAGGAATGGAGATCTGAAGACAAGGAATGCAAGGGGTACCTGGTCAACCGTCAATCGGTCCAAAACTTGTCGCCAGGGCTCAAAACTGGCAACCGTGGCTTCCATTGCCCCACCAACCATCGCTCGTAGCAAGGGAAAAAAATCACAACGAGAAAAGAAGAAGGATATACTTCAAGTACTCGATAGTGACCACCAAAAGTCCTGTCCCGTGAACAAGCCCTAAGGAGGCCATACAAGGTGGCCAAGGCAGATGCTCCCCAATCAAGCTCCCAAACAGCCTCCAAATACTGCAAAGGGGCTAGAGACTGCCTATGCACTGAACTATCCTTGTTGGCAAACAACGTTTGCCCAAGGAGGTAGAGAAGAAAGGCCCGTGTCAGCTACTCAACACTCACCTGAGTCGAGATATCAACCTTCATAAAAGTCTTGATCAGCCAAGAGACATCAACATGACTACGCGAGTGAAGAGGGGGCACAAGAACCACTTCAAAGCCCCTATCCGCTCCCAAAGCCTGGGGTCAACCCAAAGAGGAGCTCCACCTACTCATAGGCCAGTAAGCAAAGAAAAATCACCTGGCGTGATCATCATCTCGCCAACAGAAGGAAAGTGGAACATGTTGGGAGTATCCCACCAACCAGCGAGGTCATCAACAACCAATCCATCTTCAGAAGATTGAGGCCCAAAACAAACGGCTCAAGACCAGCAGCGCGTACTAACTCCCGAGCCTGCTCCGACAACGTCACAAACCACTTGTGCACTAAAGGCCTCCACCGCGAGCCTCTAATCTCCTATTTCTCACCAACAAAAGGAAGCTTATCGAAACATTGAGGAGGCTCAAGTGCTGCTCAGCGGCTCTACGCCCACACCTCAACAGCTCTATGCCACGCCATGTGCACAACCTCGCGCTCAGCAGGCCAGTAAAACAATCCTGCGGCTTCCACTCAATGCACCCTCCAGAAGGCGTTTATGTTACTAGCTTCCAGAAAGCGTTGCCAACTTGCAGAAAACATTTAGCCACCAAAAGACATTTGAGTCGCTAGAAGGCGTTTGGCCTCCGGAAGGCACTCCCAGTAGTGGAGGTAATGGAAGTCTCCCTAACAAATTGGAATATGGTCAAGGACTAGCCTTGGGCATATAGAATTAGCCTTGGGGGCAATCCCGAGCAGATTCAAGAACTAGCCTTGGGGGCAATCCCGAGCATACTCAAAACTAGCTTTGGAAACATCCCAAGCATAACCCCATGGAAGATGGAAGATGGAATACTCAACAGCTCAGCAGCTCAAAGCCGTAACAATTCTCAACAATCCTCTATCAGCGGCTTTACGCCCGCCACCTCATCAACTCAGCGGCTCGAAGCCCACCATCTCAACTGGCTCGAAGCCGTACACAAGCAGTCTCAGCGGCTCGAAGCCCATCATCTCAACTGGCTCGAAGCCATAACAATCAACTCAGCGGCTCGAAGCCCATTACCTCAACAGGCTCGAAGCCTTCGTCTACTATCACCCAGCGGCTCGAAGCCCTTTATCATAGCGGCTCTACGCCCGTATCAATTCAGCGGCCCTGTGCCCATCATCTCTACACAACTCAGCGGCTCTAAGCCCGCTATCTCAACTGGCTCGAAGCCGTAAACAAACAATCTCAGCGGCTCAAAGCCCATTATCTCAAATGGCTCCAAGTCATCACCTCAACAGGCTCGAAGCCTATGTTTACTATCTCAGCAGCTCTATGCTCGCTATCACATCAACAGACTCTATGCCTGTTATCACAAACTCTTAACAGGCTCGAAGCCTGTGTTCATCATCTCAACTGGCTCGAAGCCGTAAACAAGCAACAGGCTCTAAGCCGCCCCAACAATCAAGACATCTATTCTCAGGCTCTACGCCTGAATGCTCAAAAATCTAACATTTTTGAATGCTCAAGCTCTACGCTTGGATGCCCAACCACTGTGTACTGGATGCTCAAGTTATACACTTGAATGCTCAAGCTCTACGCTTGGATGCCCAACCACTGCGTACTGGACGCTCAAAGCCTGTACTTTGAATGCTCGGATTCTGCCGTCCGAATGCTCGAGCTCTACGCTCTGAATGCTCAAGTCCGGAACTTGATAGAAGCTCTAAGCTTAAAACAAACACACACGCACGGGTCCGTGCACATATTGCATCAACATTATCACATCGAGTCTGCATCATCATACCTGTTCACATCTAACAAACCATCATCATATACACACTCTGCATCTCTCTCTTATTCATGAAACAGGTCAATCCTGCGAATCAACCGGCACTATGCCTCGGTTTTATTGATCGGTTCAGCGCCTCGATCCTTTGGCTCCACGCCAACACTTATGATGAGAAAGCTCCGTGCACAGACCATCAGAATACAACCAGCTCCGCGCTTCGGTTCATTACGTCAAGCTCAAAGCTCTGACACCACAGGCTCTCATCCTGATCAATACCAGCTCCGCGCTTCGGTCCTATCCCATCCCCTCAGGCCTTCGCCTCAAGATTACAACAGGCTCCACGCCTCAATTCTATCACTCTCCAGGCTCTCGCCTCATGACTACAACCAGCTCCGTGCCTCGGTTCCCTCATCTCCAAAAGCTCCGTGCTCCAGTTACTGGCCATGTACCCCCCACATCTCAAAAACAAACCGGCGTCCAACTCATCCCCAGCAGATGGTTTGGATTCCACCCCACTACACCAATTCCTTCCAGCTCATTCGCAAGGATAAGCTACTCTACCGAGCTCCTCTCAGTCAAAGTAAGGATGATCAAGAAAAGCAAACGCACCTGCAGTGTACTGATCTACCCCAAAATACTAAGGAAGCTCTCCGCAAAGAAACTCCCCAGGTAGCCCCGCGCTCCTTCAACTACTCTTCGCCAAAACCCTAGCTCAGTCTAGGTACGTCACACTAAGACTTTTTAAGCCCTAAGGTACGTCTTCTGTCTCTAACCCTCCAAACTTTTACTTTTCTTTTGCCCGAACTACGATTGGTCTGAATTTCCCCTGTGGAATACGTAGGCAGCCTCCGGGTCCGACCATAACAAAACTTCTTTTGCCTGAACTACGATTGGTCTGAATTTCCCTTGTGGAATACGTAGGCAGCCTCCGGGCCCGACCAGAACAAAACTTTTTTCAGCCCGAACTACGATTGGTCTGAATTTCCCTTGTGGAATACGTAGGCAGCCTCCCGGCCCGACCATAACAAAACCTTTTTCAAAAACCCCTTGGAATAGTGGTTGGACCAAATTGAGTTGCTTTTTATAGCTTTGACTCTTACTCAAACATGTCTCGCGATCCGTCTGAGTTCAGTCAAAGAGGGGCATCTGTAGACACCCCAATTTGGCCTAACGATTATTTCAAGTCCCACCTTGGGACAATCCCGATGATGAAATGGATACAGTGATTGCTGATTGCTTCCTTGAGGACCTTAGGACTTTCGGTGAGAACTTTGACCACTTAGAGGACCCAATTCAAAGCCATACAGCCTTTCAGACAGAAATACAGAAGCCTAGGAAAATCCATCTGACGGCCGTAACATCGATCCCACGGCCATAACATCAATCCCTCGCCCGAGCAACCTGTTGCCAGCAAAATCTCCCTGAGAGATCAATCCCTCGGCCGCAAGATCTATCCTTCGGCCGAGACATCCATTACACGGCCGCAACATCCATTACTCGGCCGCCAGATCGACCTTTTTCCAGACTCTCGAACGTTCTGTCAGATGTTTGGTTTGATCCAACTACACTACCTTTCCGATGCGTTCGGGCTACGTTCGGAGATCACGACGTAGAGTTTGAGATGCATTGCAATTGCAATTGCCATCTCGTGATTTGATTGGCCGGAGTGAGTCATCCCTATGCCTATATAAAGGGGCCTTTGGGTTCCGAATTAAAACACAGAAATTGATAGACCTACACACTCAATCAAGCCACGAAACTCTGTCAAAATACTCTCTCAATCCCATACTCTAAAAGCCCTAACCTTCCGAAGGTAGCCGTCAATCCGGCGATCAAACCCCGAAGTTCAAACCCTAACTCTAGGGTTCTCGATCAAGCAATCAATCAATCACGCCTAATCCAAAGCAATCAAGCAACTGAGGGATCAAGGTGGTGAGGCCCAACGACCTCTGGTTTGTTTTATTTCCTGTCAATAATCATGATTTTAGCGTTTTGATTATTTACTAACGTTTCTGTCTGGTGTGAGGAAGAACATCGACCGGGGCTTCGATCCCTCGGCCGATATATCAAACCAGGAGGATCCCTCGGCCGTGACATCCATTCACCGGCCGTGAGATCCATTACCCTGGGACAGCTTTGTTTGTTTCCTGCTTTCTGAATGCATGCTTACTTATCGCACTGGCTCACTTTGCTTACTGTTTAAAGGAATAAATAAACAGACTATGTGTTGGAATTAAACAAAGTATCTACATGTCTTATGTTGAATGATTATGGGCCAGTCTCACGACTGGGCAAAGAGGGGTGCCTAACACCTTCCCCTTATTGTACTTTTGGCTCCCGTACCCAGACTCTCTGTCTATTTTCCCAGTTTTAATAAACTGGGTGGCGACTCTGTTTTGATGATAACCGCTATCATGTGGCGATATTCCTAGCCATGGGAATGTCCATGATTTTGGTTTACGAAGCAAGCAACCAATCGAGCAAACAAACATGATCAATCTGTATGGCGATGCCCCGCTTGGGAGGTGTCTACACGTTTGTCCTCAAAGGACCCTCGACAAGTTAGAGGTAAACGCCATCGACGTACGCCCTTCAAGCCAGGGTGTAAGGGGGTATGACAATTCAAAGAGAAGAGTAGTTGGGTGTGTCACACTGCCAGTAGAAGTGGAGAAGATCAAAAGGGACGTGGAGTTCCATGTGATGGATATACCAGCCACCTTCAATCTTTTACTAGGAAGACCTTGGCTACATGACGCTGGGGCAGTACCTTCCACTTTGCATCAGAAAGTCAAATTCGCGGTAGATGGAAGGGTCATAACTATTCTGGGGGATTCGTCAATCCGAGCTCATTCTGATACGCCTGTCCAAGAGGTAGAAACTGAGGAAACCTTCCTTACTGGATTCAGTCTTGAGGAAGCAACTGCTGTGCAAGCCTTAATGGCTGAGAGGAGCTTCTACGTAAGCACCCCCGCCATATGGATGATGAAGAAGCAAAAATACTTCCCTGGGTTGGGTTTAGGCAAAAGATCACAAGGCATCCCGCAAATGATTGATCCTCCGCATAATCAATACGCCTTTGGTCTTGGCTACACCCCGACAGAAGCCGAGGTAAAAAGGAAGAGAAGCATGGAAAAGGCTAAGGTAAGAGGAAGCAGGGTCAAAGAAGAGAAACTCGTGATCCCGAAAACACTCAATGGCTGGTTTGTAAGAGAAGGAGAAGACTTTCCATTTTGTGGCTTCGCAGAAACATGGGAAGACGAAGTTACCAAGCAAAGGTACCCTGGGATGCAAATCTTCTTTGATCAGGAATGGACTGACAGTGATTTGGAAGAAGAACCAACCAATGCATCTCCTACTCCCGAAGACTGGATTGAGGTGCTAGCTGAATTTGACCTAAAGATTCTGTTTGGCAAAGAGGGTGAAGAAGAGTATAAAACTGCAAAAGGAAAAGGAAAAGGAGCCACCCCCGAGATACTGCAGTAAATCACATGACAAAAACATTGATTTCATTTCCTAAAGACAAGTTAGGACATGTTTTGGGCCCCTGTTTGGGCATTATCTACGATTAAATAAATCCCCATTTTATCACTTCTATGCTTGACAAATGATTCCATCTTTAAAATGTGATTGCTATACACTACAATCTCTCTACCAAAGATAAAAGGATTTTAAGAATCTAATTCTTTATGTTACCGACCAAAAGGAAAGAAGGGACGAACCCTGGTTACTTAGAACTAGGTTTTTATCAAAACTCAGGAAGAAGACGCTATCTCCGTGAGAACACTTAGGGTTAGCTTGCCCATTGTGAAAGTACAAACGCAACAGGAGATTCATAAAGACATCTCCATCAGATTCCTCTCCAAAACACCTCTTGAGAGAAAAATGCTCGTTGGGCAATCTATACACCCAAGCAAAAGTAAGAGCAGAGCCTGCTAGGACAAGAAGACGCAAAAAACGCGGCCTAGGCAAAAGTTAAGGCATTCAAAGGAAAGCTCGCTGTGGGCTACCTGCCCGAAAAATTATGTTTCCCGTTTTGAAGAAAAATATGGTTTGAAGAGTCGCCACCCAGATTTGTGGTCCATCACCCGAGAAACCATTTTGTTTTGAAAATGGTTGATTTGAAATTGAAAACCAGAGATCGTTTTGAGGGTCCGGAAGCCATGTTACGAGGGGGGAAGGGTTTTACGGCACCCCTCTCGCCTGATTCGAGATCGGTCTCTACTAAACTTTTGTGGGATTTTCAAAAGGGATTTTGTTT
This sequence comes from Rhododendron griersonianum, assembly GCA_018127125.1. NCBI lineage: Eukaryota > Viridiplantae > Streptophyta > Magnoliopsida > Ericales > Ericaceae > Rhododendron > Rhododendron griersonianum. The sequence continues at coordinate 26,666,799 of CM030792.1, read as the reverse complement.
CATTAGAGCATTTAGCAAATATCCAGAGTTATGACACATAAGAAGTGTATACTGGTGCATGTGTACAGTAGAGGGTGAAATGGTTGTGCATGCAACACATGATAACAGAAGATGAAACCCTATTACTGGATTCGCTCTCGAGCGCTCGGGAGTGGTCCCGAGCGCTTGGGAGTTCTGACACTCTGAACCTGCAAAACTTGTTAGCACAGACAGGATATAATGCTAAAATAGGGACTGAAAAGCTTCTATATACACTACTGGCTCAGCAGAGGATTTGAAAGACTGGAATAAACCCTCAATCTTTCAGATCTTGCATCCTTGCCTTAACAAGATTAAATCTACAATATTAAAAGAGCAAGAGGCCACACTTATGCATGCAGAAACCAGAGAACACAGCAGACTGGGAAAGATGGAACGCAATAGCATGCATACACTTCCGAGTGCTCGGGAATGGTTCAGAGCGCTTGGGAGTGAGCTGCATGCTAACTTGCTCTCAGATAGAAAATAGTACTATCTTGACATGCAAAGGCTCTTGTTTTGATTTTTCCCTGAAGTGAATGATTCTTTTAACTTTGAAAGAAAGGAGCCTTATTCACACATGAAAACTTGTGAGAAAATGTTTCTATTTTAGGGGAAAACGATTTTCTGTGCGTGCATGCCAAGATGAGATGCTTTCATTTAAAAGTTTAACTCATACCCAGCCTGTTGTGTGACAAAAGATCATGCATGAAACTAGGAACAGTCCCGAGCGCTTTGGAGTACTCTCGAGCGCTCGGGAGTGTTACCAGTAAAGGTTTTTATGAAAACATTTTTTTGTACCCCATTGCTCTTGTTTTTACACTAGGGTCTCCCAACCATGCACCCAGTATTGAAGACTGGGTCAGGCTGAGAGACCCCCCTCAGAAGGGAAGAACAACCTCTTTGTTTGATCAAAGGTAAAGATTTCTACCTTTTACTTGAACCTTGCTCCTTGGAATGACTTTGAAATGTGGGTGAAGTGAGAAGAGTGCAAGAGATCAGAAGAGTATTCTGGATTTCTTGCCCTTTTCCTTGGTGATTTCTAAAACTTTTGAAGTTTGGAAGGTGAGTTTTGGAAGTTTTTGGTTTTGAGCAAGAGAGAGAGAGAGCAGAGAATGGGTTTTCTCCAGGAGGAAATTTCGTGCTCCCCCGCTCAGCTGAAGACCAGTGGTATTTATAGGCAAAATAACCTATAGTTTTGAAAATCAAATGGGTTTAAATAAAACATTTTTTTAATAGGAAAATCTTTGGCCTGAATCTCTGCCACCAGAGGTTGAGTGTGGACTGAGCTACCAGCCGGCTCAAGATGGTGGTAATGATGAGTTGCATGGGTAGTGGGTGATACTGCCATCCATTGGGCAGCAAAGAAGACTCGAGCGCTCGGGATCACTCCCAAGCGCTTGGGTCTTCACTCTCGAGCGCTCGAGAGTGATCCAGGCCAGAGGTTTTGGAAAACGGTTTTAAGCGCTCAGGACTTCTCCCAAGCGCTTGAAAATGCTTTTGACCATTTTTATTCCCTTTTCAAATCTTTAAAGGAGCAAAGTTCCGATCGATACTAGGCTTGTTTCAATCCAAAGTCATCATCGGGGAGCCTCCGGGCCACAAATCAAGGAATTTTGAAGAGTCCAAATTGGGGTGTCTACAGTTGCCCCTCTTTGGGCGTCACTCAGCATCATGTCAGGATACGAGTGCCGTCCAAAGATTGAGAAAGCCCAATTCGAGCCAGATCAAATCCTCAATTCAAAATCAAATGCAAGTGAAGACACAAACATTTGATGCATGCGGTCGCGTCTTTTCAGACTGCCTACGTACCCTTTTTAGCAGGGATCAGACCAGCGTAGTTCTTTGGGGCAAATGCAAACATGCAGACATGCAAGTAAATGATGGAAATGTGTCCCTCAGGACGGTGCCAAATCTATGGCGGGGTATGAAGGTGGTGCCAAATCTATGGCAGCGGAAGAAGGGTGCCAAATCTATGGTAGACAAGATGGGTGCCAAATCTATGGCGGCGGATGACCTGGAGAAAACCGGGGATGAAGGGTGCCAAATCTATGGCGGCGGAAGAAGGGTGCCAAATCTATGGCAGACAAGATGGGTGCCAAATCTATGGCGGCGGATGACCTGGAGAAAACCGGGGATGAAGGGTGCCAAATCTATGGCGGCGGAAGAAGGGTGCCAAATCTATGGCAGATAAGATGGGTGCCAAATCTATGGCGGCGGATGACCTGGAGAAAACCGGGGATGAAGGGCGCCAAATCTATGGTGGCGGAAGAAGGGTGCCAAATCTATGGCAGACAAGATGGGTGCCAAATCTTGGGCGCCGGAAGAAGGGTGCCAAATCTATGGCAGACAAGATGGGTGCCAAATCTATGGCGGCGGATGACCTGGAGAAAACCGGGGATGAAGGGTGCCAAATCTATGGCAGAGGAAGAAGGGTGCTAAATCTATGGCAGACAAGATGGGTGCCAAATCTATGGCGGCGGATGACCTGGAGAAAACCGGGGATGAAGGGTGCCAAATCTATGGCAGCGGAAGAAGGGTGCCAAATCTATGGCAGGAGATGATTGAAGGGTGCCAAATCTATGGCAGATGATGATTGAAGGGTGCCAAATCTATGGCGAGAGATGATTGAAGGGTGTCCCTCAAGACAATGCCAAATCTATGGCAGAAGATGAAAGGGTGCCAAATCTATGGCGGGAGATGATTGAAGGGTGCCAAATCTATGGCGGGAGATGATTGAAGGGTGCCAAATCTATGGCAGAAGATGATTGAAGGGTGCCAAATCTATGGCGGGAGATGATTGAAGGGTGCCAAATCTATGGCGGGAGATGAAAGGGTGCCAAATCTATGGCGAGAGATGATTGAAGGGTGCCAAATCTATGGCGGGAGATGATTGAAGGGTGCCAAATCTATGGCAGAAGATGATTGAAGGGTGCCAAATCTATGGCAGAAGATGAGCAGTCATGTTGACGAATATGAAGGAAGAAGGCGACCATGAGAGGTCGAGGTTAGAAAGTGAGACCCGTGTTTCGACTTTTGACAACACTGATGATTTTTTAGTTTTGAAAAACAACAAAGGACATGTCCGAGTACCCTTTCTGCTTTACTATTTTTGGCCAGCGGACCGGTATTGTCAGGATTTTGGGATTTGGGATGGAGTTTGTCTTTGGATGGAAATTGGGTTTGAGTTGGATCCAGGGCTTGAACGGGGGTTGGTTTGAGTTTGACCTTGATCAGGGCTTGAGCTCCGAGCGTTCATGCCCCAGTCTTGAGGTCGGCTGTACGCTTGCAGTGATTGATGGCATTGGGCTGATGTGCCCCAATGAGTAACAGACCTTAGTTCTGATATCTTTTCCTTGATTCCACTGATAGTTTCGGCGACCAGATTTGTCATGATCAGAAGTGCGGGCTCTTCCACGTATTGGAGTTTCTCTCACAAGTTGGGGCTTCAATGACCTTGTGTGAATTTGGACAAGGCCCAGATGACTCAAAGGACAAGAAAGACCCTTTATCAGAGGACTGACTCTTAACGAAGACCTTGACTGGACGAGGAGTTTGATTATTTGAGGATTTAATGTTTGAAATTGTCATGATAAAATCAAGTTTTGATGATTTTCCCATTCGGGTCTTTGAAATTGTTTTAGCAAAACACGAGGACTTTTATTAGGAATCATGCCCCAGGTTGCTGATGACAACCCATGGATTTAGAAAATGCCTTGGCGCTCCTTCATGTTTTCTCCTATTGTCTAGGATTTTTATTATCAAGTTGTGTTTTTCAATCTGATAGGACTTTATTCGGGTTGTAACGTGGCCAAGGTTCGGCTTAGCAAAGAAGGGATAATAGGCTCAAAAATTTTCATTGTCTTTGGGTTTCGAGAGCTAGCAGCCATCTTGAATAATTTTGTGCCTTCTTTGCTTTTGATGGGCGCCTTCTTTCACCTGACTTGCTTCGCCTTTTGTCGTGCCGATGCGTTTGGCATTCTCGTTGATCTTGCGCTTTCTCCGATTTTTCTTCAATGCTTTGCATCTCAATGTGCGTATGCATTTGGCATTTTCACGCTTTGAATTCTGATGCGGCGATGATAACCAGGTGTTTGGCACATTTGTCCTCCTCATTTCACCCCGGTGTGGGGGATAGCTGCCTAGCTAGGTTTTTTCAAAGAAATTGATTTAGGCTCAAAGGGGGTTATCAATGGATATATATCTTCAAGCGTGTGATAAAAGAAAAGAATGCCTTTCTTCATTTTGAATTGCACAACTCGATAACTGGATCCTAGATGCAAGTTAAGAGATTTGTGTGTTCTAATTTTTTGCCTAGATCATATTTTGAGGTTTTGATCTAGCGAGCTTTTTACTTGGGCCAAAGCGTTGCTTCTTCACGGCGTCAGGGAATGGTCCCATGAAATTCTTCTTCTTCAGAGGGCAAAGTATCTCGTGTCTTACTCTCTCAATTGATGGTGAAAAACAATTCCAAGTTAAGGGATTATCGCAAAACGTGAGTTTATTATCACAATTTCGACTCAAGAGGTTTGACATCAAAAGACAGGACGTACCGACAAAGGATCGACTCGAAAGAACATGACCGAATCTTGGGATCGACTCGAATGAATATGACCGGGTCTCGGGATAAGGCTGCCTACGTATCCTTCTTGCAAAGGAATCAGGTCGTAACGTAGTTCAGACCTACGAAACTGACTCTCTTTTTGGTTTTTCTTTTTTTGACTACAAACTTGAAGACATACAGACACGAAAGCATGAAAGACCCAAAGTACAAACTGACTCGAAATTGAACGACAAAGACTTGACTCAAAACTCAAAAGCTTTCCAAACTCGTGAGAAATTCCATCCATGGATTGCTGCACTCAAAATCCTCCTCCCGATCTGAAGTCCGGCACTGGGATGGTTCCTTTGTCGATTAAGTCTTGGATCTTGTGACGGAGATGGTGACAGTCATTGGTAGCGTGACCAGGCATTTGATGGAAGGCACAGAAGGCATTTGGGTTGTGGTAGGCTGGGAGCTTTTGAGGTAGGGGAGTTGACAGGAGTGGCTTGATGGTTCTGCTTTCGACCAGTCTTTCGAATACCATGGATAGTGGTACAGAAAACTCGGAAAAGACGCGAGGTTGTTTAGGCTTGGTGGCTTGAGCAACGATCTGGCTAACGGGCTCGGTTCGAACATGGTCGGTAAGTGTAGGGTCAGATGGCAAGTCGGTGTAACCAAACAACATGTTGCTGCTGTCGGGGTCTACATTTTCTGTCTCTGGGAAGGAATCAGCATTTTTGAGGATGCCCAACTGAACAGCTTCTTCGACGGCCAGGCCTGTTTCGAAGAATGTCTTGAAGTTGGAAGAGGCTTGAGCTAGGATCATGTGTCTGGCAAGTGCGGGCTGGAGGTTTCGGACAATCATGCGAATTTGATCTTTCTCCGAGGGTTTGTCCTTCATCTGAACAGCCTTTGCTCTCCATCTTTGAACAAAATCCATAAAAGACTCCTTCGGTTCCATCTTTATTGATTCCAACTCTCGAGTGGTGACCTCAAGTTGGATGTTATAGTTAAACTGGGCCACGAAAGACTCACAGATGTCTTCCCAAGATTTCTTCTTTGTCACTTCCAAGGTAGTGAACCAGCGCAAGGCATGTCCAACCAGTGTTTGAGAAAACATTTGGGCCATGGCGTCTTTCTCCAAGCCCCACATGGAAAGTGCCCCAATGTAACTGGTCAAGTGTGCTTTTGGATCACCGGTTCCGTCAAACTTAGCGAAGTCGATTGGCTTGAATTTCCTGGGTAGTCTGGCAATCGGAAAAAGGCAGAGTTCGTCGGAGTCGAAACCAATTGAGGTGATTCTTTCGCTTCTGGCTAAGGACAGCTCAAGTTGGGATAATTTGGCTTCGATGGTGGCCATTTCCGGGCTTTGGGAGTTTGGTTCAGAGGGTGGTTCACGATTATTTTCGAGGAGTGTTTCTGGGTTTTGTGGAGGTGGAAATCGTCTGGCAATCCCGATTATCATAAGCATCAACTGGGTAATCTGGTTGTCTGTTCGTTCACCCATCTGTCGGATAGAGGTTCGAATTTGATCCAACTCGTTTAGAATCCCTGCTGGCTGTTCCCCGTTCAGATGTTCCTCATTCAAATTTTCCACCGGCTGTTCCATATCTTCCCACAAATTCTGAGTTTATGAGGGTATGGTTTCGTTGTAGGATGGATGACTCAGTGCTGACAGTAAAGCAAACGAAAACGAACTCAGGACGTGCACCTGTTATGATTTATTAAAAAATGTGTACTGAATAAAAGAGTTGTAATTGACGTGTTGTCGTCGTTGACACGAGGGATCAAACTTGACGGAAAGTTCCAACAGTCACGGGTAAGTCGGTGTCAGGCAGGTTAAATTCCGCACGTTGGGAATCAGAGCCAATCTCCTTATCTAAGACCATCCGAGACAGAGCAATAAGACTACTGGAAGATGAACCTAAGGCTAAACTAGAGGGAGCCAATCGGGCACGGCGAACACCAGAGGTATCCCAAACTCCATGGATTTATGGTCTCCTAGACCCTGACTCAAGAAATGACATCCTATGAAGGATTGCCTCAGTCCTCAGAGATTTCGTTTAGTGTATCCTTCGTTCAGAACGACGAATTCTAAGAGATGTCAAAATGAACTAAGTATTCAACTAGTCCTCGTTCGAAGTTTCAATTTTGAACTCGGAATAGCTTAGTACAGACGATGTGATACCCCAACCATCCTGGTGTCAGTGACATGGTGCCATTAGCCAGAGTGGTGTAAGTAAAGTGGCATCACGACGTCGTTTCCTTGTTATTCCTTATTCTCTGTTGAATCTCCGATTAGGCATTAGTCAAGGACTTAGTATATTCTGATTTCCCAAAGTCTCCTTGTTCCAAGGACTCATCTAGTTTAGACAACGTACACCAGAGTGCACGACTCATCATCGGGCCTCGGCAACCTTCTACAGACCGTGCGAGCGAGATAACGGCATGACATGGATGAGATGCATGGTGAGATGCAGAAAGCAGTAACACGTAGGCATGATATAGCATATAATCCTACCCTGCGGGTCCCTGTCCTAATTTGGAAGGATCTATGGCTTGCTAAGCATGTACAAAGGCCGGTTTTGGCTTGAAGAGGGTTCCCCGGACTAGAGCCAAAGTATACCTCCCACTATTGAGCATACACCTAATAATGGTACAAACGGTAGGGATGACTCATCACGGTCGAGGGTTGCTGAGCATTTCGGGATTCCCCATCACCGGCAAGCCGGGTAGGATTGCCGAAACACAACAGCGAGGTTGAACAAGATATATATACAAGAAATAGACAATGAAACAAAATCCCTTTGAAAATCCCACAAATGTTTTTCAAGCTTGGCTCACAAGTTTACTTGATATTCAAGAAAAGCGGGCCGTTTTATCAACAAACCAACTTTTTCTCAAGTATTAATTAAACGTCCCCAGCAGAGTCGCCACTGTGGGCTACCAGCCCGAAAAATATATTTCCGTTTGAAGAAAAATATGATTTGAAGAGTCGCCACCCGGATTTTTGGTTAATCACCCGAGAAACCGTTTTGTTTTGAAAATGGTTGATTTGAAATTGAAAACCAGAGATCGTTTTGAGGGTTCGGAAGCCATGTTACGAGGGGGGAAGGGTTTTACGGCACCCCCCCTCACCCGATTCGAGATCGGTCTCTACTAAACTTTTGTGGGATTTTCAAAAGGGATTTTGTTTCATTAGAGCATTTAGCAAATATCCAGAGTTATGACACATAAGAAGTGTATACTGGTGCATGTGTACAGTAGAGGGTGAAATGGTTGTGCATGCAACACATGATAACAGAAGATGAAACCCTGTTACTGGATTCGCTCTCGAGCGCTCGGGAGTGGTCCCGAGCGCTTGGGAGTTCTGACACTCTGAACCTGCAAAACTTGTTAGCACAGACAGGATATAATGCTAAAATAGGGACTGAAAAGCTTCTATATACACTACTGGCTCAGCAGAGGATTTGAAAGACTGGAATAAACCCTCAATCTTTCAGATCTTGCATCCCTGCCTTAACAAGATTAAATCTACAATATTAAAAGAGCAACAGGCCACACTTATGCATGCAGAAACCAGAGAACACATCAGACTGGGAAAGATGGAATGCAATAGCATGCATACACTTCCGAGCGCTCAGGAATGGTTCAGAGCGCTTGGGAGTGAGCTGCATGCTAACTTGCTCTCAGATAGAAAATAGTACTATCTTGACATGCAAAGGCTCTTGTTTTGATTTTTCCCTGAAGTGAATGATTCTTTTAACTTTGAAAGAAAGGAGCCTTATTCACACATGAAAACTTGTGAGAAAATGTTTCTATTTTAGGGGAAAACGATTTTCTGTGCGTGCATGCCAAGATGAGATGCTTTCATTTAAAAGTTTAACTCATACCCAGCCTGTTGTGTGACAAAAGATCATGCATGAAACTAGGAACAGTCCCGAGCGCTTTTGAGTACTCTCGAGCGCTCGGGAGTGTTACCAGTAAAGGTTTTTATGAAAACATTTTTTTATACCCCATTGCTCTTGTTTTTACACTAGGGTCTCCCAACCATGCACCCAGTATTGAAGACTGGGTCAGGCTGAGAGACCCCCCTCAGAAGGGAAGAACAGCCTCTTTGTTTGATCAAAGGTAAAGATTTCTACCTTTTACTTGAACCTTGCTCCTTGGAATGACTTTGAAATGTGGGTGAAGTGAGAAGAGTGCAAGAGATCAGAAGAGTATTCTGGATTTCTTGCCCTTTTCCTTGGTGATTTCTAAAACTTTTGAAGTTTGGAAGGTGAGTTTTGGAAGTTTTTGGTTTTGAGCAAGAGAGAGAGAGAGAGCAGAGAATGGGTTTTCTCCAGGAGGAAATTTCGTGCTCCCCCGCTCAGCTGAAGACCAGTGGTATTTATAGGCAAAATAACCTATAGTTTTGAAAATCAAATGGGTTTAAATAAAACATTTTTTTAATAGGAAAATCTTTGGCCTGAATCTCTGCCACCAGAGGTTGAGTGTGGACTGAGCTACCAGCCGGCTCAAGATGGTGGTAATGATGAGTTGCATGGGTAGTGGGTGATACTGCCATCCATTGGGCAGCAAAGAAGACTCGAGCGCTCGGGATCACTCCCAAGCGCTTGGGTCTTCACTCTCGAGCGCTCGAGAGTGAGCCAGGCCAGAGGTTTTGGAAAACGGTTTTGAGTGCTCGGGACTTCTCCCAAGCGCTTGAAAATACTTTTGACCATTTTTATTCCCTTTTCAAATCTTTAAAGGAGCAAAGTTCCGATCGATACTAGGCTTGTTTCAATCCAAAGTCATCATCGGGGAGCCTCCGGGCCACAAATCAAGGAATTTTGAAGAGTCCAAATTGGGGTGTCTACAATTGCATATACAATCAAGTAAGCAAGGAACGCTGAAGGAAACCAAAGCAGAATCTACAATATTACCTGCTGAACTCCGGCAGGAAGCACGTAGAACTGCATAGCACACAGTGTCAGTGTCAAACGCTCCTCCTCTCCATTTGCATTGTGGAAAGAAATGAAACTGGGGGCCTGTGGCCAAACAGGAGGAGCAGCAGCAGCAGTAGCAGTAGGAAGGGTCAATGAGGCCGAACGAAAGGCTGAGTAATCTCCCACTACGAGAAAACTCATGGCTGGCTGTCTCTCAAGAGCGAGTAGCAAGCCCTCCCCGGTCAAAAGATGGGTCAACCTCATACCAACAGGAGGAGGGAGAGGAACAAGCTGCAACGCCTCGGAACGTGGAAAGTACTGGCTCGCTACCCTCTCTCCAAGATACCAGGCTCTCGAAAATGGCCCCTCCAGAAGGAAGTGCTGGCTGTCCAACGCCCGAGCTGAGGTCAACTCCAGAGGAGCCTCATCAAGTAGCACGCCCCATGGGTCAAAACGCACCTATAAACAAGGGAAATAGCATCAAAACGACAGAATGAGGAAATTGCACGAAAATCAGAGGATAAAGAGATGTCATACCTGATCCACCGTTAGGCGATCCAAAACTCGCCTCCAAGCCAGCAAGTCCATGGCAGGCGATCGTGACTTCTGAACTCCCTTCAACCAACGGGCTGCTCGTGGAACAAACCTAGGCTCTCTGTGCCCGGTCGGAGGAGGAAACTGCAACAAGTGCTCAAAAGCCCAGAGCTACAAGCAAAGACGGAAAACGTGAATAAACAACGATAGAAGCAACAAGAGAATAATGCAGAAATCAAAAGGGGTACCTCAAGAATACGGTGGTGTCCGCCGAGCGACAAACTAACCCCCCGGGAACAAGCACTGAGGTGTCCGTACAACGTGGCTAGGGCGGGAGTTCCCCAATCAAACTCTGCTATGGTCTCTAAGTGCACCAAAGCAGCCAAGAACTGGACATGCACCGAATTCTCCTTATTGCAAAACAAAGTTTGCCCAAGGAGATAAAGCAGGAAAGCTCGTACCAGCTGAGAAAGGGGAATCTCCGTCAGGATATCAACTTGATCAAACTCTTCCCGAAGCCAGGTATATGTGATATGACCACTCTCTGACACAATGGGAACCTTCCCCAAAAGATATCCAAGGGCACCCTTTCGCTCATGGATCCGCGGGTCAATTGGAAGAGGATCGCCGCCAACTCTCAGGCCTGTAAGCAAAGCGAAGTCACCTGGAGTGATCGTCATCTCCCCAGCCTCCAGAAGGTGGAAAGTATTGGTGGTATCCCACCACCGCTCCACCAAGGATGTGGTCAATCCCAACTCCGCCTTCGGAAGGTGGAAACCAAGTATCAAGGGCTCGAAGCCAGCCAAAGCAACCGCATCCTTGGCTTCCTGAGGAAGCCTCTCATACCACTCAAACACCTGGGGGCAGCTTCCCCACATGCGCAGCCTCTCATTTGCCTGACAAAATACGAAGAAGGAATCAAATACACAAGATATCGCCTATACAGGGGGCAACTTCTAGAACTCAAACTCCCTATCAAAATATCAAATTATCACTCTGCAAAATCTTATATACAAAAATCATTTGACAGGATAAAATTCTACCTTCCTGTTGGTGAAACCAAGATGCTGCTCTGGCTCCCTGTGCAAGACCTCAAGTGGGATGTCACTGAGGGGAGGACGGTATCGCAAGGAACCACCACGCCTGACCAGGTGAACCTAAGGAGCGTAAGTGGCAACGTCAAATGGTGGAAGAATATCACCACCCACATCAGTAGAAACCTCGGGTTCAACCCCAGGAGGAATGGGTTGCGAGGAACTTCCCCCAACAGTGGCTCTGCGCCGACTTGAACGAAGAACGCGGGAACTTGAAACCCCGCCAAGAATCGCGGCCTCAACGGCCGGAGCTTTGCCCGTATCCCTAGGTGCGGCAGAAGTGCCAGAAGATGGAGGAGGGGGCGGAGATGATGCCATGGCAGGAGGTAGCAATGGGAACCGTGGTGGTCGAAAAACCGACAGGTAGGAGGCGGCGGCGGCCGACGAGGAGAGAGAGGAGGAAGCAGCGGCGATCGCTCGAAAGGGAGAGAAAAATGAGGAATGGAGGAAGAAAGGGTAGGATGACCCATGAGATCGATTAAGTTTAACTTAAATCGATTTTCTAACTTTTGGCTTTCTCACGGCCGATACATCGATTCCTCGGCCGAGACATCAATCCTTCGGCCGAGAGATCGATCTCCTGACCCCCCCCAATCAATTTTCTTCAGCAACAGCAGATTTTGCTTAGTGCACTGACTCAAGCCATTATAGAATTCTGGGTCCGTGACCAACATAAGCAAAATCAAGTCAGCCTTGGGGGCACCCCCGAGCCAATACAATGTGGTCAAAACTAGCCTTGGGGGCATGCCCAAGCATCGAAACTCTCTCTCCACAAACTGCTGGCCAAAACGAGTCAGAACACTCAGCGGCTATATGCTCATATTCACTCATCAAGCACCGTGACTCCAAGTCCATCTCCACAGGCTCAAAGCGGCTCTACGCCTGTTACAACTAATCTCAGTGGCTCGAAGCCCATTATCGACAGACCCCACGCCTATATACACTCACTCAGTGGCTCGAAGCCGTAAAACAACACAACTCAGTGGCTCTACGCCCATTATCTCAACAGGCTCGAAGCCTGTGTCTACCCTCTGAAATGGCTCTAAGCCCATCGCTTCAACTGGCTCGAAGCCGTAACAATCAAGTCTACTCAGCGGCTCGAAGCCCATAACCTCAACAGGCTCGAAGCCTACGTCTACTATCACCCAGCGGCTCGAAGCCCTTTATCGTAGTAGCTCTATGCTCGCTATCACGGCAACAGGCTCTATGCCTGTATTCATTCATTCAGCAGCTCTACGCTCGCTATCACAACTCAGCGGCTCCAAGCCCACTATTTCAACTGGCTCGAAGCCATAACAACCATCTTAGCGGCTCCAAGCCCATTATCGACGGGCTCTACGCCTGTTATCACAACTCAACGGCTCGAAGCCCATTACTTCAACAGGCTCGAAGCCTGTATCTACCCTCTGAAATGGCTCAAAGCCGTAACAAACAATCTAAGGGGCTCAAAGCCCAACATCTCAACTGGCTCAAAGCCGTAAACAAGCAACAGGCTCTAAGCCGCCCTAACAATCAAGACATCTATTCTCAGGCTCTACGCCTGAATGCTCAAAGATCTAACATTTTTGAATGCTCAAGCTCTACGCTTGGATGCCCAACCACTGTGTACTGGATGCTCAAGTTATACACTTGAATGCTCAATCTCTACGCTTGGATGCCCAACCACTGCGTACTGGACGCTCAAAGTCTGTACTTTGAATGCTCGGATTCTGCCGTCCGAATGCTCGAGCTCTACGCTCTGAATGCTCAAGTCCGGAACTTGATAGAAGCTCTAAGCTTTAAAATAAAACACACACGCACGGGCCCGTGCACATATGGCATCAACATCGAGTCTGCATAATCATGTCATCATATCTGTTCACATCTAACAAACATCACACATATACACTCTGCATATCTCTCATGAAACAGGTCAACCCTGCAATCGACCGGCTCTATGCCTCGGTTTTATTGATCGGTCCAGCGCCTCGATCCTTTGGCTCCACGCCAACACTTATGATGAGAAAGCTCTGTGCACAGACCATCAGAATACAACCAGCTCTACGCTTCGGTTCATATCACGTTAAGCTCTAAGCTCCGACAACTCAGGCCCTCGCCTCAAGACTGCATGCAGGCTCCACGCCTCAATCACTTCAGGCTCCACGCCTTAGTTCCTTCACCTCAGGCCCTTGCCTTATACCAGCTCCATGCTTCGGTTCCATCAAGCTCTAAGCTCACCTCAGGCCTTTGCCTCATAACCACAGCAGGCTCCACGCCTCAATCCAATCACCTCAGGCTCTCGCCTTATGATCAACACCAGCTCCGCGCTTCGGTCCTATCAATCCAATCCCCTCAGGCCTTCACCTCAAGACTTCAACAGGCTCCACACCTCGATTCCATCACTCTCCAGGCTCTCGCCTCATGACTACAACCGGCTCTGTGCCTCGGTTCCCTCATCACCAAAGCTCCATGCTCCAGTTACTGGCCCTGCGCCCCCTACATCTCAAAAACAAACCGGCATCCAACTCATCCCAGCAGATGGTTTGGATTCCACCCTACTACATCAATTCCTTCCAGCTCATTCGCAAGGATAGGCTACTCTACCGAGCTCCTTTCAGTCAAAGTAAGGATGATCAAGAAAAGCAAACGCACCTGCAGTGTACTGATCTACCCCAAAATACTAAGGAAGCTCTCCTCAAAAATTCCCTAGGCAGCCCAGCGCTCCTTCAACTATCTTCCGCCAAAACCCTGGCTCAGTCTAGGTACGTCACACTACGGCTTTTTAAGCCCTAAGGTACGTCTTCTGTCTCTAACCCTCCAAGCTTTTTACTTTTCTTTATTGCCCGAACTACGATTGGTCTGAATTTCCCTTGTGGAATACGTAGGCAGCCTCCCGGCCCGACCATAACAAAACCTTTTTCAAAAACCCCTTGGACTAGTGGTTGGACCAAATTGAGTTGCTTTTTACAGCTTTGACTCTTACTCAAACATGTCCCGCGATCCGTCTGAGTTCAGTCAAAGAGGGGCATCTGTAGACACCCCAATTTGGCCTAACGATTATTTCAAGTCCCACCTTGGGACCATCCCGATGATGAAATGGATACAGTGATTGCTGATTGCTTCCTTGAGAACCTTAGGACTTTCGGTAAGAACTTTGAGCCACTTAGAGGACCCAATTCAGAGCCATACAGCCTTTTAGACAGAAATGCAGAAGCCTAGGAGAATCCATCTGACGGCCGTGACATCGATCCCACGGCCCTAACATCATTTCCTCACCCGAGCAACCTGTTGCTAGCAAAATCTCCCTGAGAGATCAATCCCTCGGCCGCAAGATCTATCCTTCGGCCGAGACATCCATTCCTCGGCCGTGATATCCTTTACTCGGCCGCTAGATCGACCTTTTCCCAGACTCTGGAACGTGTTCTGTCACACTACCTCTCCGATGCGTTCGGGCTACGCTCAGGGATTACGACGTAGAGTTAGAGATGCATTGCAATTGCCATCTCGTGATTTGATTGGCCGGAGTGAGTCACCAATTGCCTATATAAAGGGCCTTTGGACTCCGAAAATAAACACACGAAAATTATCAGAGTACGCACTCTCTCAAGCCTCGAAACTCTGCACAAATACTCCCTCAATCCCACTCTTCAAAAGCCCTAACCTCCCAAAGGCAGCCGTCAATCCGGCGATCAAACCCCGAAGTTCAAACCCTAACCCTAGGGTTTTCAATCAAGCAATCAGTCAATCACGCCCAATCCAAAGCAATCAAGCAACTGAGGGATCAAGGTGGTGAGGCCCAACGGCCTCTGGTTTGTTTTATTTATCGTTCTTACGCTTAATCATAACTTTCTGATCATCTGTTAATCGTATAATCTGGTGTGAGGAAGAACACCGACCGGGGCTTCGATCCCTCGGCCGGTACATTAAACCAGTGTGATTACTCGGCCGTGACATCCATTCACCGGCCGAGTAATCGATTTCCTGGGACAGTTTGTTTGCATTTCTGCTTTCTGATGCATGCTTCATTTATCGCACTGGCTCACTTTGCTTACTGTTTAAAAGGAATAAATAAACAGACTATAAGTTGGAATTAAACAAAGCATCTACACGTCTTATGTTGAATGATTATGGGCCAGTCTCACGACTGGGCAAAAAGGGGTGCCTAACACCTTCCCCTTATTGTACTTTTGGCTTCCGTATCTAGAATCTCTATCCATTTTCCCAGTTTTAATAAACTGGGTGGCGACTCTGTTTTGATGATAACCGCTATCATGTGGCGATGTTCCTAGCCATGGGAATGTCCATGATTTTGGTTTACGAAGCAAGCAACCAATCGAGCAAACAAACGTGATCCAATCTGTATGGCGATACCCTGTTTCGGAGGTGTCTACAAAAGTATGGAATGATTGCCACCAAATGCGTACCTTTTACCTCTAGGTTTACCCTGTATTTATAGACATACGTTTGCTTGCTCTTCAAGCATCCTAATTGCCCTAGGTTACCTGTCCCGTACAGGAAACCTGGCCTTTCTGGGGATCTTCTTACCCAATCGACCGAGATCCCTCACTCATAGGGACTCTTTTCATAATAGGACTGTCTCCTGACTTATCTTCACCGGATACTAGGTTCTTTCTCTTAGAACATTCTTACTGCCTTATCACTTAAGACCATTCTTCTTCGGAGATCCCCCTCTGTTCGGCCCTCTTTATTGCCGAACAGACTGCATGAACCGATGAGTTCTCATGTCCTTGGTCCCTCTCTGCCGAACAGACCGCATGATCCAATGACTCCTCATGTCATTGGACCTAATCATCGTGCACCGTATTTCACGGCATCCTACTTTACTTTATTAATTACGTGGACCCTGTACATTACGTGTTCGGCTACTAGATGAACCTGTCCGGGAATACCTCCCTACAATTGCTCCCCAGCTTTGCTCGTTGCCACTGTTCGGGGGCAATGGGTGAAGCTAGAAGTAGACCCTGAGCCAAACTTGTTAGGTCTCAAACAGTCGTGGCTGCTATACTCATTGATGGTTTTGGCGGTTTAGTCATTATATTTCCTCGAAGAAATGACTCCACGTGGCACAATTTGAACACCTCACATTAATTTTGAACTGACGTTCCAGCCAAACGTCGTTAGAACGGCATCCATCCGACCTCTGTTTGGACGTTACTTTTCACGTAACAGCGTAAGAGGAGACGTTTCGTCTCCATCTCTCGCCACTAAACCCCCAAAAAGGATCATTTTGGGTTTTTCACCCAAAAAACTTGAATCTCCTCCTTCTCTCTCTAGAATCCAGGTGAAAAACATCCTTTCTCGCTGCCATCGCCGCCGTCTGCTACTCGTTCGTGTTGCATCTCAGGCAACCACTCCAATCATCCTTGTAAGATTCTCACTTCCTTTCTTCCTTTGTGTTTGAATATGAGATTTTCGTTCTCAGATCCCTTTCTGTTCAAGGTTTTCGATCATAACTACCTCTCGTTTATACTCCATTTCGAGTACATCCTTGGCGGATGAGGGTGATAGTGGCCCAAAACCTGGAAAATTTAGGAAGCTTTGTGAAACTCCTGCTGCAATGGCAGCCTTTAGGACTGAATACAACATTCCAAATAATGTAGGTCTCGAACTCGCCCGCTTGGGCGCAGATAGAAATGCATGTTCGTAGGACAGAACGTGTATCCCAATTGTTGCCGTTGTCGAGGGTGGAGTTCGTTTCCCCCTCGACCCATTGCTTCGTCAAGTATTGAATTGGTATCGCCTCACGCCCATGCAAGTTTCCACTAATTTCTTCAGATTAGTGATGGGGGTCGTAGCCCTAAACAGGATCCTCGGCACCCAATTAGGAATCTGGGACATCCAGTGGCGGTATAGCATCGTGCTAAACCCCGAATATAATACTTATTACTTTAAAGTGAGAAGAGCATAAAAGCGTTTCGTGCTTAACTTGCCAGATTCTGCTCGTGATCACGAGACAGACTTTCTATATGTCACTGGAGCTTTCGAACCAATGGGGGAAGATGGCCAGGTGATAGGCTTCCACTGCCCCCATTTATGGGGCTACCCACATATGCTCCTACTTTGCTCCTTTATTCATATAGCTGTTCTCTCTTTTCTGTATTCCCTTTGCATTTCTAATTTACTTTTGTGCCTGCTATTTCATCTACCAACGCTAACAAACGCCCAAGAA
This sequence comes from Rhododendron griersonianum, assembly GCA_018127125.1. Lineage (NCBI taxonomy): Eukaryota > Viridiplantae > Streptophyta > Magnoliopsida > Ericales > Ericaceae > Rhododendron > Rhododendron griersonianum. The sequence goes on along the minus strand of CM030792.1, from coordinate 26,649,513 downwards.
GGGAACCAAGCTACGTCCGAATAGCAGATATAAACAAGGTTCTCAAATACAAAGGGGAACTAGGCACCCGAACAGCTGGTCGTGGTCGTAACGCAGACGTCTTGCTGGGCTATGATCCTGCATACAAGGGATTCATTGACAGAAGACTTGCCAACCCAAGTACTAGTGGTGCCTCTACCTCGTCTGCTCCCCATCCAAGGAGTTCGATATCTAATGCTGGCGTGACGATCGCCGAGCAAACAGGAGAAATTCCAATCCCTGAAGGCATCCCTCTTACTCGCGTGGTTTTAAGAAGGCCTAGACATCGGCAAGCTACCGAATAGCCGGCTCCCGAACGAAGTACAAGCCAATCATCCTCCTCCGGATACTCTCCGTCCCCTCCAAATTCAGGTACAATGACCCGTCAACCTCTGAACTTGAGTTCCCTTCTTACTGTATCATCCCGAGGACGTGGTTCTTTCGGCCGTGCACCCTCTACCGGCCATGCGCCACCACCTCCCCGACGAACCAGAGGAGCTTCGACCAGGACCAGTTCATCTCCTGGGGGGTTTGAGACCGGTTTGGAGGCCGAAGACCCCCATTGGGACAGACGTCCCAGGAACCAAGAAACTGGGGATGTTGTAACCCAGGCTGCTGCCTCTGTTCAGCAACCTCCCACACCGAGCACCCAGGTTACACCCCAAACCTGGGTCCCCCAACTCGTCAGAGGGGACCGTCCGGTGAATATCGGGGACAGTGCGAGTTCATCTGAAACCGCACTGGCCCTCGTGCAAGGTCTGCTGCTTCCAGTAGACGTGCAAAAAGAAGCTACCTCCTCTCCTGAACGACTGGTGTCCACTGGGCTTGTTAGTGGAATTAAGGTAACTTTGCTTTATTCGTAGCCATAGTTAACTTCCTTTGCAAAGTTCTAACTTTTGCTCCACCTTCTGTACTTCTCAGTTCGTCCAGAAGATGGTTACCCTGGGCCAAAAGTTCCATGAAGCAGAGTTTGAGAGGACCAGACTGCTCAATGAAAATACCAGACTGCTGCGGGCTGTCTCGAGGCTGGAAAGGGAGAGGGACAAAGCCAAATTAGACGTAGACGATTATAAAGGTTGGCTCGAGACCGCTGAGGATAGCCTTAACTAGGCTCTGGCTGAGATGGACAGCACCAAGAAGGCTGCTCATGAGGATGGGTACCAGAAGGGCTTTGACGCAGCAACGGCAAGTTACGTCGAATAGATGCCAGCCATCCAGGATCAAATTTGGGCTGCTTGTTGGGAGGCGTGTTTGACAAAGGTTGGGGTCCTAGATGATTCTGCCTTTTGGGTAGACAATGATTTATCGAGCAAACGTGCTGCTGCTTCCCTCGAGTTAGAAGAGCCCCAGTGGATGATGTTGATCAAGAGATTGATGATTTTGTAGATGCTGATGAAGACATCCAGATGGAGTCTCAGGGTGCTCAAATTGAGTCTCATGAAGCACATCCCGAACAATCACTTGTTGGGGGAACAACTACCGAACCAGTCAACCCGGAGGAACAAGCTGCTGGGGGTGATACCACTACAGAGGTTCCAAGCAACACCCCCGCAGATGTCCAGAACCTGGACTGATTTTGGTAAGCCTTTCTCATTTTCCTGAATATATTTGCAACAGTTTTGGGAGGTCCTGTGTGGCCGTAATCTTCAGCCCTGCGCGGCATTAGTACTTATATACTTTGGATAAAAAAGGTATTCGGCCCCTTGTGGCACATTATTATGTTTTTACGTTTTGCTCGGCACTTCACGGCCATAAACTCTTGTCTCTGAATGTTTGGGAACATCTGTTCGTATGTTTTTTCTTTTAAGTTTCTTACGTTTAAACTGAATTGTGGGCTACCACAGCCCCGGGTGGATCGAGGCGGCCCGAAAAACCACTTAATTTTTGAATCGAATCGAAAATAGTTTGAAGAGTCGCCACCCGAATTTATGGTTCGCCACTCGAGAAACCGCTTTTGATTTGAAAATGATGTTTGAATTTGAAAACCAGAGATCATTTTTGAGGGTTCGGAAGCCACGTTACGAGGGGGGAAGGGTTTTACGGCACCCCCCTCGCCCGACGGTGATGTTGTTCTCTACTAAACGTTTGTGGGATTTTTCAAAAAGGATTTTGTTTCATTAAACCAACTAGCAAGTATCCACAGTTATAATACATAAGAGGTGTATACTGGTGCATATGTACAAGGGGCGATAAAATGGCGATAAATAAGATGCATGACAACAGAAGCTGATGATTTGCCACTAACTTCACTCTCGAGCGCTCGGGAGTGGTCCCGAGCGCTTGGGAGTGCTGGGGTTCAACCTGCACACTTCATTAGTACAAACAGGATATAATGCTAAAAATTGTAAACTGAAATAAACTTAAGCATATTACAGGCTCAACAGAGGACTTGATAAACTGAGATAGAACCTCAATCTTTCAAATCATGCATCCTTGCCATTGCATGATCAGATCTACAACTTTGAAAGAGCAAATGGACACATCTATGCATGCAGAAAGTCAGACATCACAGCAAACTTGGGGGAAAATGGATTGCAGTGGCATACATGCACTCCCGAGTGCTCGGGAATGGTTTTGAGCGCTTGGGAGTGAGCTGCATGTCAACTAATTTTGAAGCAGGAAATAACACTACCTTGACATGCAAACACCCTTGTTTTGATCTCTCCCAGGAGGAAATATTCTTTTTAACCTTGGGAAAACCCTGTCCTTATTTGAAACTTATGAAAAGTATTTCTGTTTTAGGAAAATTGATTTTCTATGTTTGCATGCCACGATAAAACCATTTTATCTTAGAATGCACCTCACCCCTAGCCTGCTGTTTACCAAAATGCCATGCATGGAACTGGAAACAGCCCCGAGCGCTCTGGAGCTCTCTCGAGCGCTCGAGAGTGTTTCCAGTAGGGGTTTTAAGAAAAACGTTTTGTGAACCCTTTGCTCTTATTTTTACACTGAGGTCTCCCAACCATGCACCTAGAATTAAAGGCTGGGACAGGCTGAGAGACCCCCCTCAGAAGGGAAAAATAGCCTATTTGTTTGAGATTAAAGTAGAGAAATTACTACCTTTGCTTGGAACTTTACTCCTTGACTGGCTTTGAAAAGTGAATGCAGAAGAACACAAGAAATCAGAAGCTAGGAGAGTTCTGGATTTCTTGCCTTTTCCTTGATGGTTTTGAAAACCTTTTGAAGTTGGAAAACAAGTTTTAGTTTGAAAGTTTTTGCTTTGAACAAGAGAGAGAGGGGAGGGGGGGTTTAGAGAGAGAGATTTCATGGTCTTTCTCTACTGAAAACAAGTTGTATATATAGGTCATATAACCTATGGTTTGCAAAATGAAATGAATTCGAATAAAATATTTTTTTAAGAAGAAAAATCTTCTGGCCTGATCCTCTCTGACTGAGGTTGAGTGCTGACTTAAATCTCAGCCGGCTCAAGATGACTGTCATGATGAGTTGCATGGATAATGGGAAGCCCTGCCATCCATTGGGCAGCACAGAAGACTCGAGCGCTCGAGAGTGGTCTCGAGCGCTTGGGACTTCACTCTCGAGCGCTCGGGAGTGAGCTAGGCCAATGGTTTTGAAAAACAGTTTTCAGCGCTTGGGACTACTTCCAAGCGCTTGGGAATGATTTCGACCATTTTATTTCCTTTTCAAATCCTTCAAGGAGTAAAGCCTCAATTGGTACGAGGCTTGTTTCAATCCAAATTCATCATCGGGGAACCTTAGGGCCACAAATTAAGGAAATTTGAAAAGTTCAAATTGGGGTGTCTACAGTTGCCCCTCTTTGGGCGACGCCTCGGCATCATGTCTGGATACGAGTGACGTCCAAAGATTGAGACAGCCCAATTCCAGCCAAATCAAATCCTCCATTCAAAAATCAAATGCAAGTGAGGAACATACCAACATTTGATGCATGCGGTCGCGTTTTTTCAGACTGCCTACATACCCTTATCTGCAGGGATCAGACCAGGGTAGTTTTTGGGGGCAAATGCAAACACGTGTGATGCATGCACAAGAAAGTATCGACAAGACAAATGCATGGAGAGTCCACCTGTTACTCTGTTTGGCGGACAAAATAAAGATAAAATATTCTGCGAATGCAGTGAAAGCGGGATGGTTAGACTATCTCGATCGACCTCGACATAAAATACCAATTTTTTAAACGTGAACCAAGAGTGAATTAACGAATGAAGTTCGTGATCAGCTGCTCTGTTTTGACACGAACAAAATAAGGACTGAGATTTATTTTGTAAAATAAATTGCAAAATAAGAAAATGGTCTTAACAATCTCCTTTTGTGCTCTAAATTTTGCCTAGAACCGCCCTTTCGGGTTTTCGGCGTAGCGAGCTCTTTTTTGACTTTTTGCCTTAACTTTTGCCTAAGCCGCCCTTTCGGGTTTTCGACCTAGCAGGCTTGCTCTAATTTTTGCCTGGGACCGCCCGCCCTTGCGGTTTTTGGCCCAGCGAGCTCTCTCAAGGGTAATCGCTTAAGCTGATCCAAATTGACAAGACTCGAGAATTCATTGCCGTCCAGGTCGATGATTGAGGCCGCTCCTCCTGAGAGAATGGTCTTGATGATGTATGGCCCTGCCCACTTAGGTCAAAACTTCCCTCGTAAATCAAAAACAGGCGCACGGATTTCCTTGACTACCATGTCCCCTTCCTGCAGGTCCCTCGACTTCACTTTCTTGTTGAATGCCAGGGCAATCCTTTGCTGATAACCCTGAATGTGGTACAATGCCGCAGCCTTCTTTCGTCGAATAGCATGAGCTCCTCAAACCTTCCACTGATCCATTCAGCTTCATCCACTCCGCATTCAGCCATGACCCTCAGAGATGGTACCTCTAGCTCGATGGGGAGAACGGCTTCCATACCATACACCAAAGAATAGGGTGTTGCCCCTGTTGGTGTGCGGATAGACGTCCGGTATCCCCACAAAGCTAGTGGCAGCTGTTCGTGCCAATTCCTAGCTGACTGAGTAGTCCTTTCAAGAATCATCTTAATGGTCTTGTTCGCCGCTTCGACTGCCCCATTTGTTTGTGGCCGATAAGTGGTTGAATGATGCACTTGAATCTTGAATTCGTCAAAGAGTTCCAAAACTTTTCCCTTGAAATGAACACCATTATCAGATACGAAGGCTTGAGGGACCCCATACCGATAAATGATGTTTTGCCTGATAAAGTGAGCCACTTGAACCGTCGTCAAAGTCTTGTATGAAGCTGCTTCGACCCATTTGGTGAAGTAATCGACCGCTACCAAGATGAACTTGTGACCGTTAGAAGCTGCAGGTGCGATCTTTCCGATAACATCAATGCCCCAGGCGGAGAATGGCCATGGCGTTGCCATTGAGTGTAATTCCGAGGGCGGGACATGGATAAGATTGGCATGAGTCTGGCACTTGTGACACCGGCGCACATACTCGATGCAATCTGTCTCCATGGTCGACCAATAGTAGCCTAGCCTTAAAACCTTTTTAGCTAGCATCATCCCATTCATATGAGGCCCACAAACACCTTCATGAACTTCTTCCATCACCGCTCTCGTGTCGTCACCATGAATACACAACTTGTGAACCCCGCATGGAGATCGCCGGTACAATTGTCCTCCACAGATGATGTATTGAGATGCCAGCCGCTGTAAAGTAATCCGATCTTTCTTAGTTGAATCTGTAGGGAACTCTCCCTTCTCGACGAAATTGCGAATATCGTAGAACCAATGGAGCCCATCGTCTGGTTCATCGATGTTCATGACATAGTCGTACACATGCTTTCCCCTCTGCTCAATTTTGACGGGCCTCAGTTTCACCCCAATTGGAAGTTCCAGCATAGATGCCAATGTAGCCAGGGCATCTGCAAAGTGATTCTTCATCCTCGGTACATGCGTGAAGGTCACCTTTTGAAAATTCAGGATAAGCTCATCGAGCTGCTGATGATAAGGCTTCATCTTCTCGTCTCTGACTCTCCATTCTCTGTTTTCTTACGATACAACCAAGTTGGAATCTCTGACAACTTCCAGCACCTTGACTCCAATCTCCAATGCAGCTTCCATTCCCACAATGCATGCTTTATACTCAGCTTCGTTGTTCGTGACTTCGAAGTTCAACTTGAATGCGAGGGGAATATGTGACCCCTCAGGTGAGACCAGCAGTATGCCAATCCCAAAACCCTTCTGATTTGCAGCTCCATCGAAGTACAACGTCCACGTTTCATTGACCGTTGACATCACGTCTTCATCAGGAAATTGAAATTCTGTGTGTTCTGGCCCCTCAATCGGACGATCTGCCAAAAACTCTGCTACCGCTCTTCCTTTCACTGACTTGCGAGTGACGTACTTGATTTCGAACTCTGCCAATAAGAGCAACCAACGTGCTAACTTACCGGTAAGTGCTGGCTTCTCGAATTGATATTTGAGGGGATCCATCCGAGAAATCAGTATCACCGAATAAGCGAGCATGTAGTGTCTCAATTTATTTGTGGCCCATACAAGCGCCCAACATGTCTTTTCCAGTGAAGTGAATCGTTCTTCGCATCCCATCATCTTCTTGCTCAAGTAGTAAATTGCCCTTTCAACCCCATCTTCTCCCTCTTGTGCCAGCATGCACCCCATTGATGAGGGCGTGATGGACATGTATAGGATCAAAGGTTTTCCCGGTATAGGTGGCATTAGGATCGGAGGGTTCTGGAGATAAGTTCGCACTGCTTCGAAAGCTTTCTGACACTTGTCGTTCCACTCGAACTTGACGTCTTTCTTGAGTAGTCGGAATAATGGTTCACAAGTCAAGGTTAACTTGGCGATGAATCGACTGATGAATTGAATTTTTCCTAAGAAGCACCGGACCTCCTTTTCAGACTGAGGTGGTTCCATCTCAAGAATGGCTTTGATCTTAGAAGGGTCTACCTCAATCCCCCGGGTCGTGATCATGAACCCGAGCATTTTCCCAGCAGTGACTCCGAATGTGCACTTCTGCGGATTAAGACGCATCCTATATTTCCGAATTCTCTCCAAGAACTTCCTCAATGCTAGGAGATGACCCTTCCGTTCCTTTCCTTTTAGTATCATATCATCGACGTACACCTCGACCTCCTTGTGAATCATGTCATGCAGCAGTGTCGTAGCACCCCTCTGATACGTAGGACAGGCATTCTTCAATCCAAATGGCATGACCCGATAACAGTAAGTTCCCCACTCGGTGATGAATGTAGTTTTTTCTCTGTCTTCCGGAGCCAAGAGAATCTGATTGTACCCAAAGAAACCGTCCATGAAGGATAGCAAAGCAAGCCCTGCAGTGTTATCGACAAGTATATTTATATGCGGCAATGGAAAATCATCCTTAGGGCTCGCTTTGTTCAGATCTCTAAAATCGACACACATTCTGATCTTTCCATCCTTTTTAGGGACGGGCACGATGTTAGCAACCCAATTGGGGTATTCTGTCACTATTTGAAAACCGGCATCGATTTGTTTTGTGAGTTCCTGTAGACACCCCAATTTGGCCTAACGATTATTTCAAGTCCCACCTTGGGACAATCCCGATGATGAAATGGATACAGTGATTGCTGATTGCTTCCTTGAGGACCTTAGGACTTTCGGTGAGAACTTTGACCACTTAGAGGACCCAATTCAAAGCCATACAGCCTTTCAGACAGAAATACAGAAGCCTAGGAAAATCCATCTGACGGCCGTAACATCGATCCCACGGCCATAACATCAATCCCTCGCCCGAGCAACCTGTTGCCAGCAAAATCTCCCTGAGAGATCAATCCCTCGGCCACAAGATCTATCCTTCGGCCGAGACATCCATTACACGGCCGCAACATCCATTACTCGGCCGCCAGATCGACCTTTTTCCAGACTCTCGAACGTTCTGTCAGACGTTTGGTTTGATCCAACTACACTACCTTTCCGATGCGTTCGGGCTACGTTCGGAGATCACGACGTAGAGTTTGAGATGCATTGCAATTGCAATTGCCATCTCGTGATTTGATTGGCCGGAGTGAGTCATCCCTACGCCTATATAAAGGGGCCTTTGGGTTCCGAATTAACACACAGAAATTGATAGACCTACACACTCAATCAAGCCACGAAACTCTGTCAAAATACTCTCTCAATCCCATACTCCAAAAGCCCTAACCTCCCGAAGGCAGCCGTCAATCCGGCGATCAAACCCCGAAGTTCAAACCCTAACCCTAGGGTTCTTAATCAAGCAATCAGTCAATCACAAGCAATCCGAAGCAATCAAGCAACTGAGGGATCAAGGTGGTGAGGCCCAACGGCCTCTGGTTTGTTTTATTTCCTGTCAATAATCATGATTTTAGCGTTTTGATTATTTACTAACGTTTCTGTCTGGTGTGAGGAAGAACATCGACCGGGGCTTCGATCCCTCGGCCGATATATCAAACTAGGAGGATCCCTCGGCCGTGACATCCATTCACCGGCCGCGGAATCCATTACCCTGGGACAGCTTTGTTTGTTTCCTGCTTTCTGATGCATGCTTCAATTATTGCACTGGCTCACTTTACTTACTGTTTAAAGGCTTAATTAAACAGACTATGTGTTAGAATTAAACAAAGCATCTACATGTCTTATGTTGAATAACTATGGGCCAGTCTCACGGCTGGGCAGAGAGGGGTGCCTAACACCTTCCCCTTACTGTACTTTTGGCTCCCATACCCAGAATCTCTATCTGTTTTCCTAGTTTTAATAAACTAGGTGGCGACTCTGTTTTGATGATAACCGCTATCATGTGGCGATGTTCCTAGCCATGGGAATGTCCATGATTTTGGTTTATGAAGCACGCAACCAATCGAGCAAACAAACATGATCAATCTGTATGGCGATGCCCCGTTTGGGAGGTGTCTACAGTTTTTGGCGACTCTGCTGGGGAATATGAGAGTCATAACCAGAAAGTTCAACATAAGACTAATACATGCCTTGTTTAATTCACTTATCATATGCATCGAGCGGGCAACCCGTTGAGTTCACCTGATATCCCGACATGACACGGGCTATGTTGGGGGTTCCAGCAAACTCCACAGTCACTCGTACCTAGTGGTATATCAAAAAGGGGATCACCCAATCACCGCCTATGATGGGCTGGTGAGAGGATTGGTGCCCTTTGACAACGGAGCACCCTGAAACTACCTAAACCTTGCATGTATTGGAAAGCCATAGAACTTATCAAACTAAGACAGGAACCTACAGGCTAGGAACCTATTTGCATTTGCTTGCAAAAGTTCTTCCTCACACCTTGTATCATATGCTGTTGTAATATCATTTTCTGTGCAGAAGGGTTGGGGCATGAACTAAGAGCCCTAACTCTAAGTCTTTATAGCTAAGCACTGAAGCATAGCATTGCCTGCAAGGTATGTTTTTAGTAAGTTGAAAGCACCACTGCTTATTTCTCACTCCCATTTTGCTTGAAGCACCGCGAAGCATGGATTTCTAGAACAAAATCAAACATCAAAAAAAAAAAAAAAGAAGCCGCCCCGTCGGCAATTGAACTGAGGTTACTCTAGCAATCTCTGCCTTGCAAGGCTAAAGGAAAGTGGGAGTGTGAGGTAGTAGAGCAGATTATGGATGATTGTATGCAAAGTTAAGGATATTATGGATAGAACTTGCAATACTCATTTCTCGATGAGTGATTCAACTTAGGACTTTGATTCGTATTTCCAAATCGGCATAGCAACCCATCTTTCAAAATTCAAAATTTTGAGCATGCTTACCTCAGCAAGCTGGTAAAATTTAGGAGGTTGTCAATGTGCTAGCAAATAATCAGGTGGATTTCAATTACCTCAATCACGTTTTGAATCTTCCCTAACCAAGAATTGAAAGAACTTTCAAAACTTTTTGCAATACCTAGTCTAATGACAAGTTTTTCTAAAACATCCAAATAGCCGCTAGCACAGTGATGGACTCCGAGTCTACTTTCTGTTGTAGTCATATGCTCAACCTTTTCGGTTTATCTCATAATATGGATTGGGTTGGAAGTGGGATCTTAAGTGGCAGCAACGAGTCTTAAGAATCATCCATATCAAAAATAGCTGGCTATCTATAATATCTGACAAACTCATGCATACAAACGAATTGCTATGCATGACTCATCCATAATCTGTGAAGGTAGCTATGGTGCTTTGTATATCATTTTGCTTGCCTCTTTCTAACTATGCAGGGGCCAAACCAAGAGAGGAATCTATCGCCCTCATTTCTTCTTATAGCACATTGCATGATCACGTGTCAACATCGATTATCATTTGGTTAAGCCACCCCATCATGCTAGATTTGCATTTTAAGGGCAATAAGTGTGTTTGATGTGTGCATTACATAGACACTTGATTTTGGACATCTCAACCTAAGCGTAGCTAAGTTCTTGCTTTTTCTAAATTTTGGGTTTGGTCTTAGACGTGACAGCAATGACTGACAAGAAGATTGAAGCTCTGGCTGCTAAAGTTGATGTATTGACTGAATTAGTGGCTGCCCTAGCCACCATTGTTCACAGTTTGCAAATAAGTCCTTCACAAGCTCCACCTCCACCTCCCCCTACTAGATGGACGAAAAACGCAGCTCAGAAAGAAACTTATCCCGCTAAGGACAACCAAATTGAAATGGTGGTGAATGATCTGCAGCAGCAACATGAAAATCAACTTCTTTTCAATACCATCGATCTAAACCAGGAATCTCTCAAAGGGAAAAACAGCTGTAAGATGAACATAAGCAACAGTAATATTAAAATGGTGGGATCCCATCTCGACCGCAGGCAAAAGAGAAACTTTGTTCCTCTTAGAATGAACTTGGAAAAGGTGTTCTGTATCTTGGAAGCAAAAGGGGTATTGAAGCCGTTACAGCCAAAGTTTCCAAACTTTATACAAAAAGGCGGAGGGTATTGCAAGTACCACCAAGTAAGTGGTCACTCTATCAGAGAATGCGGGGCTTTCGAGAATGCGGGGCTTTCAAGAATGCGATCCAAGACCTCATCGATCAAGAGAAGATTGATCCAGCTGAGTTTGATCACTAGGCAGCAGTAGCATCCATGCCTGTCACGTCTTAGGCTAAGAGTCAATCTTTTGAGGAGTCTTATCTAGCTATTTTTGGCTACTATTTTGGTCCATATTTGTTTCCTTTTTAAAAGGTCTACGTCTTGAGTTTATTTTGGTCATAAATCCGCTTGTTGCACCTAGCATGAAATGTGAATCTCCTTAGACTTGAACTACGAATGGCCTGATTCTCTATTGGGATACGTAGGCACCTTTTGGTCGGCCACAAATTTTGAAAATGCTTTCTCCTGTGCTAGTTCGCTGCCATAGAATACTCATGATAACATCAAACGTTGAAAACAATCCACAAGGGATTCAAAGTAATCTTATGACATCTTTTGGAACACATCATAATCACTTGAATTGTCAAAAGCGCAAAATGAGTTTTTCAAAGCTAAGACCCGCGTCATTTCTGTTGAGGAGTTGACACATCTTTGCACCCTCATAGAGATCACTTGTAAGCAAAACATGCTATCAAAGATGAAGAGTAGGAAAAAGGAGAAAGAAGAAAAGAGAGGAGAAAAAAATGATGAGCTCGCTAGATTGAAAACCTGTAAGGGCGGTCTAGGCAAAAGTTAGAGCACGAACAAAATGAGAAATCAACCATGTCTCCATGCATCTACTATGTGTCTCAAAGGATTGTCCTCAATCTTAGAAAATTCACTTGGTTAACATCGAAGCCCCTAATTTCTTGGTAAAGATCCTTGCCACTTTGTCGTGTGTTTCAAGATGAAGAAAGGCATTCATTTCTCTATCCTAAACACTTATCCCTTGCTAGCCACATCGAGCCTCTGGATAATTTCTTTGAACAGCCTGCTAGGCAGCCATCCCCTACACTGGGGCAAACACAAAAAAATACAAGGAGAGATGAAAGAAAAATCAATGAAATAATGAGCATCTCGTCATACAAGGGGCATTTTGAAGGAAACATTTCTTCCAATACATATGAAGGACATTTTTGAAGAAACCAACTCTTTCACACAAAGTGAGGCAAGAGACAACAAGAGTTGATAAAAATGTTGAAGATGGCTGCTAGCTTTTAAAACCCAAGCATGAGTAGAAATTAGGTTTGAGCCTTTACATCTGCTTCTTTTTCAAACCAAAACCCCAAGCCTACATTATGGTCCATAATAAAGTCCTCTCAGATTGGGGAACACGACTTAGTAGCAAGGTCCTAGACACTAGGGGCATCACCAGTATGGGACTTAACACGAAGGGCAAGAATCTTGGAATTTGCATCATCTTGGCAAATTGCACAACATGGAGAGTCACGTGAGACAGGGGGCATGGCTATGTTCCCCTTTATGCACTTCTCTCAAAAGTATCCAACCTCTTGTGTGGGTCTCAGTAGGTGCTTATCAATCCAACTCAAGTCAACCAAATCAAGCTCGCAGCAACAAACTCACCTAATTGACTAGGGGCATAGGTTTGCAAAATAGTTCTACGTCCTTTGATGATTGAATGACGTGAGTGTGGAACATGGATGGAATGATATGACCTTGAAATCCTCGAGGAAAAGCTTTCGAAGATGGTTTTATCCTAAGCATTCTTAACATAGCAAATGCAAGCGCAGTCACCTTTTTGCAAATTTCTGAGGAAATAACACGGGTCTCTCATTTCATGAAGGGAGCAGCAATATGGTTCCTTGACCAAACTATGTTTTCAGTGGTACTGCTAGGGCATTGCGGTCTTTCAAAACACCTGGCTAGTATAAGCAATAAGCCATTATCAAATACGCGAAAGTTGAGATGTCCAGAATGCATTGCGGGTTCACATGCATATCATCATCACCCTGTCTTTTGCACCTAGTAGTTCATGTGTACATCCTTATGTTTGCTTAGCAAAATTAGTTGTCTTGGTTGCACGATTTAACCCCAAGTATGAGGTGTTCTTATGCTCAAACAAGGCAAGTTCATCAAGGCATCATGGCCATCGAGAAATAAAGGGCAATAAAGGGATGCATTGTAAAGTCTACCTCCCTGCCAACACATTTGAAAAAAGCTCAGCCTGAGAAGCGTCATATCCTGGGGGAACACCTCAACTCTTTTGTGGAATGCTGTCACATAGCACTGTCAAGGGCATGCCAAGACCTCTGCCGAACGGAAACATTGCACCCACGTTTATTGTTATTCACATCGCATGTTTCTATGCTAGGGGCAAGTAGATCATTGTCATCATGCACGATTGAGCTAGGGTCAAGCATTCATGGCCTAAACAGGGGGCTTGCATTTCTTTTTAAATACTCAAATTAACATGCCTATGTATTGCATTGCAATCTATGTCACCCAAAATCGTTCAAGCTCTTGAACTAGGGTTCTTTAAAAGTGATGGTCTTGCCCTTAGCAGTCAGCATAAAAGGGTTTCGGCCCGTGGTCGATCCCAAGCCTATTGCATGTTGTTTTCCTATCCATTGCTATTTTTCTAAACTATTCAAATATGGATTGCAGGATTCTCCTGGATTTCGGTCCTTGAACCGACCATACCAAGCTTGGTATCTATAACTGACAGAGCCAAGTCAAAAAAGCTGAAAGATAGCCTCAGCAAACTCTACAATTGGCACCATATCAACAGTATTAAAGTGGCTTCGCACTTCACATCCCCATAGCTCCTTACTTTGCATCAGCAACTTTGCCTTCATAACTCAGAAGCCTCACACTTGCTCTTCGAGCACCGTACGCATGCCTTGTCATATTCACGACCTTGTTGGGTTTCATAAGCTCCGAGCAATTCTATGCACAGGTCGCCTTGCGCTCAGCAGGTCCGATCTCCACGACTCCCTCTCAACAGTAGCTCAATTCAGCAGCTCCCTGCACCTATTATCTCAGCAGCTACATGCTCGCTACCATCAAAACATGTCAATGGCTCCCACACGTCAGTAGCACCCCGTGCTCAAAAGCTCCGTACTCAGGTCACTCAACTTCGGAAACTCGGCAGCTCTATGCCTATGCTCACTATCACCTAGCAGCTTTAGGCTCAGCAGCTCTAAGCCTACTCAGCGGCCCTGTGCTCGCCATCATGATCACTCAATAGCCGCTTTTACAGCCTTGTGCCCAAATCGCTCATCAGCTCAGTATTCACTCCTCCAACGGCTTTGAGTTCAAGTATTTATCAACAACTCTAAGTTCACTATCACTACCAGCCACTCTATACTCATACTCAACAGCCCTGTGCCCAAGTCACTCAAACAGCTCTGCACTCACCTCAACAGCCTCGTGCCTACTAGTCATTCAGCAGCTCTGTAGCTACCCCGAGCTCACATCTTGAAGATAAGCAGCCTCACCACTTCCAGGCCGGTGAAGCAATCTTGTGACTCCCACTTAATGCACATTTATGCAGTTCTGGCCCAGCGCACACTTCGGAAAGCATCCCTTCAGTAGGGGAGTTGAAAGTCTGCTTAACAAGGTTGAAATTAGGAGGCGAAGGAAATCTCCTAGGCGTGCATGAGGATCATCTTGTCAGCAAAGACGATGGAAATCTCTGAAGACATTAATCACCGAAGCATTTAACAAACCTTATGGCACTTTGGGTCAACAAGTCAACGAAGTCAAAGTGGAATATGGTCAAGAACTAGCCTTGGGGACGATCCCGAGCATACTCAAAAAACTAGCCTTGGGGGCAATCCTGAGCATACTCAGAAGTCAAAGTGGAATATGGTCAAAAACTAGCCTTGGGGGCAATCTCGAGCATACTCAGAACTAGCCTTGGGGACAACCCCAAGCATATGGAATCTAGCCTTGGGGGCAATCCCGAGCATACTCAAGAACTAGCCTTGGGGGCAATCCCGAGCATACTCAGAACTAGCCTTGGGGACAGTCCCGAGCATGTGGAATCTAGCCTTGGGGCAATCCCGAGCATACTCGTAACTAGCCTTGGGGGCAATCCCGAGCATACTCAAAACTAGCCTTGGAAACATCCCAAGCATAAGGAACCAATCAAACCCCGTGGAAGATGGAAGATGGAATACTCATCAACTCGGGCCGGCTCAAGCCCACCATCTCAACCGGCTCAAGCCGTAAACAATCATCTCAACACCCGTATTTATCATCTCATCAACTCGGCGGCTCTACGCCGCTATCTCAACTGGCTCGAAGCCGTAAACAAGCAACAGGCTCTAAGCCGCCCCAACAATCAAGATATCTATTCTCAGACTCTACGCCTGAATGCTCAAAAATCTAACATTTTTGAATGCTCAAGCTCCACGCTTGGATGCCCAACCACTGTGTACTGGATGCTCAAGTATACACTTGAATGCTCAAGCTCTACGCTTGGATGCCCAACCACTGCGTACTGGACGCTCAAAGCCTGTACTTTGAATGCTCGGATTCTGCCGTCCGAAAGCTCGAGCTCTACGCTCTGAATGCTCAAGTCCGGAACTTGATAGAAGCTCTAAGCTTAAAACAAACACACACGCACGGGCCCGTGCACATATTGCATCAACATTATCACATCGAGTCTGCATCATCATATCTGTTCACATCTAACAACCATCATCACACATATACACTCTGCATATCTCTCATGAAACAGGTCAACCCTGCAATCAACCGGCACTATGCCTCGGTTTTATTGATCGGTTCAGCGCCTCGATCCTTTGACTCCATGCCAACACTTATGATGAGAAAGCTCCGTGCACAGACCATCAGAATACAACCAGCTCCGCGCTTCGGTTCATTACGTCAAGCTCAAAGCTCTGACACCACAGGCTCTCATCCTGATCAATACCAGCTTTGCGCTTCGGTCTCATCAAGCTCTAAGCTCACCTCAGGCCTTCGCCTCAAGATTGCAACAGGCTCCACGCCTCGATTCTATCACTCTCCAGGCTCTCGCCTTATGACTACAACCGGCTCCGTGCCTCGGTTCCACCAAAGCTCCGTGCTCCAGTTACTGGCCCTGTGCCCCTCACGTCTCAAAAGCAAGTCGGCATCCAACTCATCCCCAGTAGATGGTCTGGATTCCACCCCACTACAACAATTCCTTCCAGCTCATTCGCAAGGATAGGCTACTCTACCGAGCTCCTTTCAGTCAAAGTAAGGACGATCAAGAAAAGCAAACGCACCTGCAGTGTACTGATCTACCCCAAAATACTAAGGAAGCTGTCCGCAAAAACTCCCCAGGTAGCCCCGCGCTCCTTCAACTACTCTTCGCCAAAACCCTGGCTCAGTCTAGGTACGTCACACTACGGCTTTTTAAGCCCTAAGGTACGTCTTCTGTCTCTAACCCTCCAAACTTTTACTTTTCTTTATTGCCCGAACTACGATTGGTCTGAATTTCCCTTGTGGAATACGTAGGCAGCCTCCCGGCCCGACCATAACAAAACCTTTTTCAAAAACCCCTTGGAATAGTGGTTGGACCAAATTGAGTTGCTTTTTACAGCTTTGACTCTTACTCAAACATGTCTCGCGATCCGTCTGAGTTCAGTCAAAGAGGGGCATCTGTAGACACCCCAATTTGGCCTAACGATTATTTCAAGTCCCACCCTGGGACAATCCGGATGATGAAATGGATACAGTGATTGCTGATTGCTTCCTTGAGGACCTTAGGACTTTCGGTGAGAACTTTGACCACTTAGAGGACCCAATTCAAAGCCATACAGCCTTTCAGACAGAAATACAGAAGCCTAGGAAAATCCATCTGACGGCCGTAACATCGATCCCACGGCCATAACATCAATCCCTCGCCCGAGCAACCTGTTGCCAGCAAAATCTCCCTGAGAGATCAATCCCTCGGCCGCAAGATCTATCCTTCGGCCGAGACATCCATTACACGGCCGCAACATCCATTACTCGGCCGCCAGATCGACCTTTTTCCAGACTCTCGAACGTTCTGTCAGACGTTTGGTTTGATCCAACTACACTACCTTTCCGATGCGTTCGGGCTACGTTCGGAGATCACGACGTAGAGTTTGAGATGCATTGCAATTGCAATTGCCATCTCATGATTTGATTGGCCGGAGTGAGTCATCCCTATGCCTATATAAAGGGGCCTTTGGGTTACGAATTAACACACAGAAATTGATAGACCTACACACTCAATCAAGCCACAAAACTCTGTCAAAATACTCTCTCAATACCATACTCCAAAAGCCCTAACCTCCCGAAGGCAGCCGTCAATCCGGCGATCAAACCCCGAAGTTCAAACCCTAACCCTAGGGTTCTTAATCAAGCAATCAGTCAATCACAAGCAATCCGAAGCAATCAAGCAACTGAGGGATCAAGGTGGTGAGGCCCAACGGCCTCTGGTTTGTTTTATTTCCTGTCAATAATCATGATTTTAGCGTTTTGATTATTTACTAACGTTTCTGTCTGGTGTGAGGAAGAACATCGACCGGGGCTTCGATCCCTCGGCCGATATATCAAACTAGGAGGATCCCTCGGCCGTGACATCCATTCACCGGCCGCGGAATCCATTACCCTGGGACAGCTTTGTTTGTTTCCTGCTTTCTGATGCATGCTTCAATTACAGTTCTGGCTCACTTTACTTACTGTTTAAAGGCTTAATTAAACAGACTATGTGTTAGAATTAAACAAAGCATCTACATGTCTTATGTTGAATAACTATGGGCCAGTCTCACGGCTGGGCAGAGAGGGGTGCCTAACACCTTCCCCTTACTGTACTTTTGGCTCCCATACCCAGAATCTCTATCTGTTTTCCTAGTTTTAATAAACTAGGTGGCGACTCTGTTTTGATGATAACCGCTATCATGTGGCGATGTTCCTAGCCATGGGAATGTCCATGATTTTGGTTTATGAAGCACGCAACCAATCGAGCAAACAAACATGATCAATCTGTATGGCGATGCCCCGTTTGGGAGGTGTCTACAGTTCCTCTTTTATCTTTAGTACCCAATCGGGCCGCATCTTCCTCAGTTTCTGTTTAACGGGTTTTGCATCGGGATAGAGGGGGATCCTGTGCTCTACGATCTCTGGGTCGATTCCGGGCATGTTCGCATGGGACCAAGCAAAAACTTCTTTGAATTCTTTTAATAAATCAGTGAGCTCTTGAAGCTCATCGGGGGACAGCCCGGAACCGACCTGAACCAATCGAGGGTTCTCCTCATCACCCAAGTTTATCGAGATTATTTCTTCTTTTAGAGGCTGAGCATGCCTTTCGTTTTCACGCTCGATGAGGGAACGGATTTCCTTGGGGATGTCCCCATCAAAATCTATTCCTTCATCGTCGGGATCCAAACAATTTATTTCAAAATCCGGCAAGTAAGCAAATGCATCGTTCATTTCATTAATAGCCTCCTCAGAAGGGGGGAATACAGCGGTGGACTCAAACTCAAAGTAAAAGCTATGGTGGGGAGGGCCAATAGGCACGAACTCTGACTCAGCGCTAGACGAGGAGTCAGTAACAGACTCAGACTAAGACTTGGTGCTAGTGTTGTGAGTGCGTGTTACAAGTGGTATGAAAATGCAGTTTTCATAAGTGCCTACAGCATCCACAATGAGCTTGGAAGGGTCTTCCATTTCTTCTTCTCCTCCCAACATGAGCACAGCAGCGTCCTCCACCATACCCTCCGATTCCTCACCCCCAAATAGAGATTGGAGACTGCCCAAACCGAAAGCTTCAAGCCAGTCCAGTGCTTCAGATACTTCCTCCATCTTGGTCACCTCTTCAACGTCATCCCAGGTGTCATTGGCAAAGATCTCAAACCCGGGGTACTTCACCTTTGTCTCAAGATCCACGAAAGGCTCGGGCTCTCCTCGATACAGAGCTTCCTTCTCTTTCAGCTTCATTCCGGCTGTATGAGCCCGGGCGCGGTTGCACCACCTTTTTGCGGGATCACTCTTCTTGAGCTCGTAACCCAGGCTGAAGCGTTCATTGCTCCCAGGGAAATGCAGGAACTCAGAGACTCCCTGCCCATAGAGTGCCAAGCCCATGCCCGGCAGGTAATTCATTTGCTTCATGATCTCTAATGCCGCAGAGCTCACCAAGAAACCATCCTCAGCCCGAATGGTGCAAACCTTTGATGTCATGACTGCAAACCCCCCCATGGCTATGTCTTCTTCTCCATGCATGATTTCAAGCAGCGGGGAGTTATCTTCGGAGTGATGACGGATGCCAGAGTCCCCATGAATGATAAGAGTCCCGGAATCCAATCCCAGGATAAGCTTCTGGTGCAGCGTAGAGAGCACTCCCATGACATCAGAGCGGTGCAGCCATGGCCTCCCCAGTAGGAGGTTGAATGAAGCAGGTATCTCCAGTGCATAGAATTCCACGGTGTTTTTGAACTTCCCAATTGCCAGCTCCAAGTTGACGGTTCCCAGGACATCACGCCGTGTGTTATCATAGGCGCGAACACCCAGAGTTGACGACGCAAAGTCCTTACTTTTAAGGCCCAGACAGTAAGCAGTGCGGAGTGGGCATACATTAATGGCCGAACCATTATCTATGAGTATTGCGGGGACCCACTTTCCCAGGCACTTCATGGTCACATGGAGCGGCTTGTTATGATCAGCTCCCTCAGGCGGGAGGTCTTTCTCGGTGAATGACAGGGTGTGTTGGGTAAGGTTCGGGGTTATGAGGGCGATTAGGGCTTCCGGGGCTATGTCAGAAGGGACCTCAAGCTTGGAGAGAGTGTTAACGAGTCTTCGGCGATGCTCGCGGGAAGCCGCCAACACTCCCCACATGGACATGCGAGCAGGGGTTTCATGAAGTTGCTGGATGATGGGATCGGTGCTGGCACTTGGGTTTTGCTGCTGGGAGGCGTTGGGGTTTGAGCTGATGAATGGGTTAAGATGGATGGGTGGGTTAGGTTGATGTGGAGGGTTAGTGGAGCTTGAGGGGTTATTTGGTGGAGCAGGGGTGTTTGGGCTTGCAGAGTTGACAGGGTTTACAGGAATACTAGGGTTATTCTGTTGTGGTGGTGGTCCCCGGGATGAGCTTCCTTGCTGGAGGTTGGCGGGCTGGTACACCCTGCCGCTTCTGGTAAGATTGCTAATTGTCTTGGGAGCAGGCTCCCACCAAGAACCCTCCCAAAAGTTAGAGAGATCAGTGTCGGCCTTGCGTTTTCCTTTGTCGAGCTCTGTTTTCTCCTGGGTTTCATTGAGAATTTCCATCTCCAGGGCATGCCACATGTTTTCTTCCTCCAAAGAATTCTAGAAGTTGACATTGTTGTTGTTGCTGACCTGCAGGGAGCCTTCATCCAACATAGCCTTGTTGACAGTCAGCTCTTCACCATCAACCCATACGTTTACCAATTCAGATTTACCCCAAAGGTCTTCAGGATCTAGCACACAGATATTGGGTTCATCGGGGATTTCAACTGTCGGTTGAGGGAAGAACTCATCAATGATGTACTCCTGTGGAATGAACGCATGATCTATCATATGGTCAAGGGCGTCATAGCCTCTGGTGAGATTGACAATGGTTCTGACAGTGAGCCCCGAGAACATACGGGGGTTCATCAAGTCCATTTCTTCCTGTACTTCCTCCTCTCGAAAGAGGTATGCCAGAGATGTCTCATCCAAAAGGTCAGAATCGTCAATCCAGTGCCACCCATTGGGCTCGGGCTCCCACTCCCATTCATCTTCTTCCTCGACCGGCTCAGGTTCCAAGAACAGAGCAAACAGGGAATACCCATCCAACGGGTTGGCCATCATTTCTTCCCAGTCCTGTCTCCAATCGCCGTGTTCCTAGTCTTCTACCTGGTGAGCATCGAGCGACACAGGCCACACTCCAGTTACAAGAGCCCAGTTTTCCACTGCAAAGAAGTCGCTCGCCAGATCTTCCCACCTCCTTTGGAAGTCCCAATCTACAGACTCGAGTGCACAGACAGCATCCTCAGCCGGTATCTCGACAATCGGTTTGGGTTGGGTGGTAGGGATGATGTAAAGGCTTGGGTTAAAGGGGTGGCTTAGGGAAATGTGATTGGCGTGGGCATTCGAATGTTTCGGGAGCGGGTTGGAGACGGTATTGGGCTTTTGTGGTGGCATGGGGATGGTCTTGTTATCAATCAGGTCTTGAATGGCGTGGCAAAGGCGAAAACAGTTGTCAGTTAGGTGGCCCACGTTCTGGTGGTAAGCACAGTATGCATCAGGATTGTGGGATGCGGGGAGCTTTTGAGGTAGGGGAGTAGGGGTGAGTGGCTTGAGCACGCCACTTTCAACCAACTTCTCGAGCATGGCAGAGAGAGGTGCTGAGAATTGAGCGAAAGTGCGGGGTTGGGAACGAGGTTGATTGGCTTGGGTTACAATCTGGTTGACAGGTTCGGCTTGAGTTGTGCTTGAGGAGGTGTTTGGGAGGTGAGTGTAGTTGGAGTTTCCAAATAGGGTGTTGCTATTTCCAGAGTAAACTTTCTTGGGTTTGGGGGCAGGTTCAGGTTTGTCGAGGATTCCCAGCTGGACCGCTTCTTCGACGGCTAAGCCTGTATCGAAGAATGTTTTAAAATCTGAACATGCCTGCGCCATAACCATATGCTTCGCAAGATTTGGCTGAAGGTTCCGGACAATCATGCGGATCTGGTCCCTGTCGGTTGGTCTGTCCTTCATCTGCGCTGCCTTTGCTCTCCACCTTTTCACAAAATCGGCAAAGGCTTCCTTGGCTTCCATCTTTGTTGATTCCAGTTCATGAGTGGTAACTTCCAGCTGAATGTTATAATCATACTGCGCTATGAAAGCTGCACATATGTCCTCCCAGGATCGTTTCTTCCTTTCGTCCAGCGAAGTAAACCAGTGAAGTGCGTGGCCCACAAGGGTCTGTGAGAACATCTGAGCCATGGCATCCTTTTCTTCTCCCCACATGGATAGTGCTCCGATGTACCCAGTTAAATGTGCATTCGGGTCTCCAGTTCCGTCGAATTTAGCAAAGTCGATTGGCCTAAACTTTTTCGGAAGCTTCGCGTTGGGAAACAAACAAAGCTTGTTGATGTCAAAACCCGTCGATGCAATCTTCTCATTCCTTGCTACTGATTCCTCCAATTGGGTGATCTTTGCCAATACCGCTGCCATTTCGGGATTCTGCGGGGTTTCCATCTCGAGTACCAGTTGTTCCGGGTTTGGATTCGGGTTAGGGTTAGGATTCGGGATTGGATTTGGGATTGGGTTTGGATTTGGGATTAGATTTGGATTTGGGTTAGGGTTTGGATTTGGATTTGGAGGTGGAAGCCGTCGTGCAACTCCGGTAATCATAAGCATGAGTTGGGCAATTTGATTGTCGGTACGTTCGCCCAGACGTTGGATAGCTTGCCTGATCTGCCCCATTTCTCCATTTGGGTTCTCCGGGTTTGGTTCCGGGTTTAGGTTAGGATTTGGATTTGGGTTTGGGTTTGGGTTTGGATTGCCTCCATTAGGGTTTGGATTGCCTCCGTTTGGGATGAGGTTTGGATTGAGGTTTGGGTTGAGGTTCCTGATTTGCAGATCCATCTCCACCCTCGAATCTGATGCACTGACGGGATCTGCCTGAAGTTGAAGCCGTTCCAATCTCTGTCCCAAGGGTCTGGTCCAGGAAGGTATGGTATCCTTCTTATTTGGCCCAATTGCTCAGAACTGACAGCAAAGCAAAAACCGTGCTCAGACGCGATCCCTGTTTACATTTTATGAAATTTGTGCATAGCTTTTAGAAAACGTGCATCACCGTCACCATCATCGACTCTGATTTTTCAAAAGTGATTGAATATCCTTTATGGGAGGTTGCCTTGATCCTCGGATTTTTAGGATGTATCCTCATTTAGGAAGCGTCGTCTCCCAAAGGATGCTAAAACAAGTTAAGTATTTGGCTAGCATTTCGTCAACAAATCGACCATCGGTTTGGAATGACTTGGGGTGAACAACATGATACGATAACCGAAGTGGCGTAAGCAGCGTGTTTGCTTTTAGCCTGGGTGGTGTTGGTATCACGACGTTCTGCTTCCTTGTCATTCGTTCCTTTGGTTAATTCCCCGATTAAACACTAGTCAAGGAGTTAACTAAATTTTAGTTTCCCTTAGGCTTTAGCTCAAGGACTCACATGGTTAACAACACGCATTAGGGTGCGTGACTCTTCATCGGGTCTTGGCAACCTCCCAAAGACCGCGCAAGGGAGTCTCGAGAACAGTGGCTGACAGAATGATGATGCAAGATGAAATGCAACACATAAACAAGATATAGCACGTAATCCTACCCTGTAGGCTCCTGTCTTAATTTGGAAGGATCTATGGCTTGCTAAGCATGTACAAAGGCCGGTTTTGGCTTGAAGAGGGTTCCCCGGACTAGAGTCAAAGTATACCTCCCACTATTGAGCGTACACCCAATAATGGTACAAACGGTAGGGATGACTCATCACGGTCAAGAGTTGCTGAGCATTCCGGGATTCCCCATCACCGGCAAGCCGGGTAGGATTGCCGAAACACAACAGCGGGGTTGCACAAGATATATATACAAGAAATAGACAATGAAACAAAATAACTTTGAAAATCCCACAAACGTTTTTCAAGCTTGGCTCACAAGTTTAATTGATGCTTAAGGAAATCGGGCCGTTTTGTCAACATACCAACTTTTTCTCAAGTATCGATTAAACCTTCTCCCCAGCAGAGTCGCCACTGTGGGCTACCACAACCCCGGGTGGATCAGGGCGGCCCGAAAAACCACTTAATTTTTGAATCGAATCGAAAATAGTTTGAAGAGTCGCCACCCGGATTTATGGTTCGCCACCCGAGAAACCGCTTTTGATTTGAAAATGATGTTTGAATTTGAAAACCAGAGATCATTTTTGAGGGTTTGGAAGCCACGTTACGAGGGGGGAAGGGTTTTACGGCACCCCCCTCGCCCGACGCGATGTCGGTCTCTACTAAACGTTTGTGGGATTATTCAAAAGGGATTTTGTCTCATTAAACCAACTAGCAAGTATCCACAGTTATAACACATAAGAGGTGTATACTGATGCATATGTACAGGGGGCGATAAAATGGCGATAAATAAGATGCATGACAACAGAAGCTGATGATTTGCCACTGACTTCACTCTCGAGCGCTCGGGAGTGGTCCCGAGCGCTTGGGAGTGGTCCCGAGCGCTTGGGAGTGCTGGGGTTCAACCTGCACACTTCATTAGTACAAACAGGATATAATGCTAAAACTTGTAAACTGAAATAAACTTAAGCATATTACAGGCTCAACAGAGGACTTGATAAACTGAGACAGAACCTCAATCTTTCAAATCATGCATCCTTGCCATTGCATGATCAGATCTACAACTTTGAAAGAGCAAATGGACACATCTATGCATGTAGAAAGTCAGACATCACAGCAAACTGGGGGGGAAAATGGATTGCAGTGGCATGCATGCACTCCCGAGCGCTCGGGAATGGTTTCGAGCGCTTGGGAGTGAGCTGCATGTCAACTAATTTTGAAGCAGGAAATAACACTACCTTGACATGCAAACACCCTTGTTTTGATCTCTCCTAGGAGGAAATCTTCTTTTTAACCTTGGGAAAACCCTGTCCTTATTTGAAACTTACGAAAAGTATTTTTGTTTTAGGAAAACTGATTTTCTATGTTTGCATGCCACGATAAAACCATTTTATCTTAGAATGCACCTCACCCCTAGCCTGCTGTTTACCAAAATGCCATGCATGGAATTGGAAACAGTCCCGAGCGCTCGAGAGTGTTTCCAATAGGGGTTTTGAGAAAAATGTTTTGTGAACCCTTTGCTCTTGTTTTTACACTGAGGCCTCCCAACCATGCACCTAGAATTAAAGACTGGGACAGGTTGAGAGACCCCCCTCAGAAGGGAAAACAGCCTCTTTGTTTGAGATTAAAGTAGAGAAATTACTACCTTTGCTTGGAACTTTACTCCTTGACTGGCTTTGAAAAGTGAATGCAGAAGAACACAAGAAATCAGAAGCTAGGAGAGTTCTGGATTTCTTGCCTTTTCCTTGATGGTTTTGAAAACCTTTTGAAGTTGGAAAACAAGTTTTAGTTTGAAAGTTTTTGCTTTGAACAAGAGAGAGAGGGGAGGGGGGTTTAGAGAGAGAGATTTCGTGGTCTTTCTCTGCTGAAAACAAGTTGTATATATAGGCTATATAACCTATGGTTTGCAAAATGAAATGAATTTGAATAAAATATTTTTTTAAGAAGAAAAATCTTCTGGCCTGATCCTCTCTGACTGAGGTTGAGTGCTGACTTAAATCTCAGCCGGCTCAAGATGACTGTCATGATGAGTTGCATGGATAGTGGGAAGCCCTGCCATCCATTGGGCAGCACAGAAGACTCGAGCGCTCGAGAGTGGTTTCGAGCGCTTGGGACTTCACTCTCGAGCGCTCGGGAGTGAGCCATGCCAATGGTTTTGAAAAACAGTTTTGAGAGCTTGGGACTGCTTCCAAGCGCTTGGGAATGATTTCGACCATTTTATTTCCTTTTTAAATCCTTCAAGAAGCAGAGTCTCAATTGGTACGAGGCTTGTTTCAATCCAAATTCATTATCGGGGAGCCTCAGGGCCACAAATTAAGGAAATTTGAAAAGTTGGGGTGTCTACATGAACCCTAAGTATTTCATACTTAGTCAAATACCTCTGTATTATGTCTCTATCCAAGTATTTCATACTTGGGAAAGAAGCAAGTATTTCGTACCTGCTCATAATTTTCTCATACTTAACCAGAAAGTTAAGTTTTGTCGTACTTAAAAATCTGTGCATATATGCGTATGCAATACAAGTGTTTTCATTACTTGTAGAATCTAAGTTTCCCGTACGTTGTAAGGTATACATACCTATTCTAAGTTTTTCGTACTTAGCCAATCTAAGTTTCTCGTACTGAGATAAATGGTAGGTGTTTCGTAAATACTAAGGCACAGATGCCCATTACCTGCTCCCCAATATGAAAAATGGAAAACAAGGACATTGTTCATATTCTTATGATAAAAAAACAACCAGAAAATACGAGAAACGAAATTTCTGAAAAATCAATATACTGCAGAGAATGTGACTTTATTCATGATCCTTAAACCCAAGGGGGTCTTACGTGTTCCCCTTGCAACTAATAAAAATAAAAAACAAAGGAATTTTCTTCGTAATTCCCACACAGTTACGTGATCCTAAAACAGAATAGAGGATAAAGCGAAGTCTTTTAAACAAAGAATTTCTCAAATTATGGACGTTCCAGGGCCTTGGCACCGGGTTCCCGTCCAGGTCTGCCAACTTATAGGCCCCAATGCCCAAAATTTGAGTCACTCGATACAGGCCTTCCCAATTAGCCCCCAATTTTCCCTCGTTTGCAACTTTGGTATTGCCAAGTACTTTTCGAAGTACAAGGTCTCCAACACCAAATTCTCGAGGGTGAACATGTTTGTTGTAGCCCTTCATTAGCTGTTCCTGGTATGAGGCTAGATGGACCAGAGCTCTTTCCCTCCTTTCCTCGACCAGGTCAAGCTCAATCTCAAGGGCCCTGTCATTACCCCCACTCTCAACCAATACAGTTCTGTTGGTTGGAAGACCAACTTCTAGGGGTATGACTGCCTCTGTACCATATGCTAATGAATAGGGGGTCTCTCCCGTAGACCTTCTAGGTGTTGTACGGTGTGCCCACAATACAAGTGGTAATTCATTAGGCCACTTCCCTTTCGATTTATCCAACCTTTTCTTGATCCCATCAAAAATGGTTTTGTTGGAAGCTTCTGCTTGCCCATTGCTCTGAGGTAAGCTGGGGTTGAATAGTAGTTCCTTATTCCATACTTGGAACAAAAAGCCTTGAATTTCTTCTGGAACTGTGCCCCTTTGTCTGTGATCAAAAAATAGGGGACCCCAAAACGAGTAATGATACTCTTCCACACAAACCTTTCTATCATGGGTTCAGTGATTTTGGCCAAGGGTTCTGCCTCAATCCACTTTGTGAAGTAATCTGTGGCCACTAATAGGAACTTTCGATTTCCTGTTGCCTTATGGAGTGGACCCACGATGTCCATTCCCCATTGGGCAAACGGCCAAGGGCTAGTGAAGGGCACCAGATCTTTGGCTGGTGTCCTTATCATAGGTGAGAACTTCTGACATTTCTCACAAATTTTAACATAGACCTTGGCATCCTCCTGCATATGCGGCCCCCAATAGCCTTGGGTGATTGCTCGGTGAGCAATAGACCTGCCCCCAGCATGGCTTCCACATTTTCCCTCGTGGATCTCATGGAGGAACTATTGCACCATTTCGGGGTGTACACAGAGCAAATATGGTTTGGTGAAGGACTTTTTGTACAACTTACCCTCCGGGGATAGCCAAAACCTTGCAGATTTGGTTTTGATCTTATGTGCTTCCTTCTTATCTAAAAGGAGTATTTCATCTTGTAAAAACTCCACAATTGGATCCATCCAACTTGGTCCTTGGTTCACGTCCAAGACCAATTCTATACTCCTGCCAATGCTCGGCTCAGCCAGGTAGTCAACTGCTACTTTTCGTCTAAACTCAGTTGGAACAGCTGCAGCCAACCAAGCCAAAGAATCCGCATGGGAATTCTGTCCAGAGCTTATCTGCTCAATATATACCTTCTCGAAGGTATCAAGCAAACCTTTGGTTGCCTCTACATAGGCTACCATTTTCTCATTTCGAGCCTAATATTCCCCGGACAGTTGATTTACTACAAGTTGTGAATCACAATAAACCCTAATCTTCTTCACCTTCAAAGTCTTTGCACTTTTTAGGCCGATCAGGAGAGCCTCGTACTCCGCCACATTGTTCGACGCACTAAAACCAAGCCGAACAGATAGCTCCACCATCACTCCTTCGGGAGGGAACAGGACAACACCAATACCAGAACTAGTGTTACAAGCAGAACCGTCGACGAATAGTTTCCATTCCAAAGGATCCTGTTTGGCAGGTTCCTTATCCTTCTTGGCTGATGATCCAATCGGCTGCTCCTTTCTCATAGGAGGCTGGGGTGCTACCGTTGGTGAAAACTCTGCCACAAAACCAGCCAAGACTTGGCCTTTTATTGTAGTGCGCGGCTGGTAGTCAATATCATATTGGCTTAACTCGACAGACCAAGTTGAGATCCGTCCCAAGAAGTCTGCTTTTCGTAGTAGTGACTTCAATGGATATTTAGTATAGACCAGGACCTTGTGGCTCTGGAAGTAATGAGGTAACTTCCTCGTTGCTGTCCTTAATGCAAGGACCAGCTTCTCAAGGGGCAGATACCTTGTCTCCACATCCAGTAGAGTTTTACTTACATAATAAACCGGGATTTGCTCAGATCCCTTGTCCCTTAACAGAACTGCACTTACAGCATGTTCAGAAACTGCCAAATATAAAATCAAAGACTCACCCGGGTCCGAAGTTGACAAAAGTGGGGCCTCAGCCAGGTATTTCTTTAAGTCCTAGAATGCCTGCTCACATTCTTCTCCCCATTCATATCCTTCCCTCTTCTTTAGCAGCTGGAAGAAGGGCCTACACTTGTCACTTGACCAGCTGATGAATCTATTAAGGGCCGCCGCCATCCCAGTTAACCTTTGAACTTCCTTGGTTGTTCTGGGACTTTGCAGTCTTTGTAAGGCTGCAATTTGATCAGGGTTTGCCTCTATCCCCCTTATGGTCACCAGATGGCCTAAGAATTTCCCGGAACCCACTCCAAATGCACACTTCGAGGCGTTGAGTTTTAGTTTATATTTCCTCAGAATCTCAAAGGCTTCTTCCAAATCTGCAATGTGTCCCTTGTAGGGAGGTATTCCCAAACAGATACAATTAGTAATCGAACACATGGTATGCCAAATCCGTGTAATGAGGAAAGTGATATGGGACTCCATACAAGATGAAGTACGGCAATGAGATCCGGTGGTACGAGAAGTCACCAGATCAGATAGTCTGTTCGGTTGAAAGGGACCAAAGATATGAGAAGTCGTTAGTTGGTGCAGTCTGTTCGGCTGAGGTGTGCACCGGACAGATGTAGTCATCTAAAAGAACGTAGCCTTAAGAGATAAGACAGCGGGAGTGTTCTAGAAGAAGAACCCAATAATCCAGTAAAGATAAGTGAGGAGACAGTCCGATGATGGAACAAGTCCCATAAAGGGAAGAGTCCCTATGAGTAAGGGATCTCAGTTGATTGGGCAAGAGAACTCCTAGGAAAGCCAGATTTCCTGTACGAGGCAGGAGACTTGGGGCAATAAGGATGCTCGAAGAGCAAGCAAACGTATGATTATAAATACAAGGTAAACCTAGAGGTAAAAGGTACGCAATTAGCTGCAATCATTCCATACTCTCCTATTAATAATTAGGGTTACATACAGTACGAGATACTAACTTAGGCATCGGAGGACCTTTGCCACGAGCGGCAAAGGTGCGCTCACCCCTTGTCTGTTTTACAAGTTAGGGTTCAGGCGAAGGCATTAGGGTTCCGATTGGACAGCACGTGAGGAGACGAGAATCAGTGCTGTTCCAGGTACTCTCTGTTTTTCTCCACCTACAATTGGCGCCGTCTGTGGGAAACAAAGGAGTTCCCTTTTGAAATACGACCATAGTGGAAGTAGATCCAGTCACACCACTCACTGAAAAGAACCAGGCTGGTGGGGGAGGAGATAAATCCCCACCAGGTGCTCCGAAAAAGCCTAATGGTGGGCATGGCAGGAGGACGACCAGTAAAGATCCTCTTACCATCCAAGATGACTCCAAGAATAAGGAGGGCAGAACGGCTACAGGCTCCACGCGAAGGAGCAAATCCCATGTCCGGGGAGAGTCGGTTGCACATTCTAGGAGTGTGCATAACAATGAAGATATCCTTGATAAAAAGAGGTAGGAAGTCGAGGAGTATGCTCGACTAATTAGAAAACGAGAACACGAGATCCGAGAGCTAGAACGAATCCGAGAACACCCTGAGGACTCTAGACTTTCACGAGGACATTCCAGAGGAAATAAAGGGGCTCTAGTGACCTATAAAGCAGCTACCTCACACAGAAAGAGCGGAAGTCCTACTCCAAAAAAGAAGAGAGCTTCTTCAAGAAGAAGAAGAAGCAGGATTCCAAGCAGGAGTCCAAGCAGGCGAAGGTCTTCTCCACGAAAAAGGAGAAGTAAGAGCCGAAGCACCTCTCCCGAGGACAACGCACCCAAACACCATAGGGACAGGTACGAGAGACCTGATTCCCATTGGAATAGGTCTGGGGCTCCAAAGACCAAGGAGGATGAAGAAGGGGCCATGTCTGCACGAGAAGTAGCAAGGAAAGCCCTAAGTAATATAGCAACTTCTCCGTTTGCAAGGAGGATACAGGATGCACGACTACCGAGCAGAGTTAAGCACAGTGCATTCATTCTATACGAGACAGATGCAGATCCCGTTGCTCACATACAGCACTACCAATAGGCTATGTTCATGCATGACGGGGATGATGCCATCATGTGCAAGATGTTCCCGTCCAGTTTGGGAAAGATTGCTCTGTCCTGGTTCCATATGTTGGAACCACGTTTCATACGTGGTTGGACACAATTGGCAGAAGACTTCACTGCTCGGTTTTTGACAAGTAGGAGGGCCCCTAAAACATTTGAAAGCCTCTCAACGATGAAGCAGGGGGAAAGCGAGCCGATCAGAGACTACGCTAAGAAGTATTGGGAAACTTTCAATGAGATTGACAGTTGCAGTGAGGAATATGCAATTGCTACGTTCAAAACTGGTCTACCTGTTTGGGGGGAGCTACGCTGGTCATTGAACATGCATCCTGTGCAAACATTGGCAAGGCTGATGGAGCGAATAGAGCAACACGCCAGAATGGAAGATGACATACTCCGAGAAGATGGTAAGGTCGTAGCCGAGTAGCCAAAAACCCCAGCAAAGAGGTTAGATAAGCAAGAGCCCAAGACCTATAGAGAGAGGAAAGAGTATGGGCAGGCTAAGAAAGAGCCATACAAGGAAAAACAGGCACCTGATCCTAAGTCCTTCTTTTCAATTACCAGTGTTTGGAAGGAGCCCATCTATAGGATTCTTTATCGAATAAAGAATCAGCCTTACTTTAAATGGCCCCCAAGTCTAGGAGGAGATAAGGATGCAAAACGTGCTACGAACCAGCACTGCAATTACCACAAGGATTGGGGTCACATGACCGAAGATTGTGAAATGTTTAAGAGGCACCTCAATGATTTAGTCTCACGTGGCTATCTCAAGGAGTTTATCCAAGAGGACCCCAAAGATAAAGGGAGAGCCATGGAAATAGATTATGAACAGAACCCCAAGGGGATAATACATATGATACATGGGCTGGCTGCACCTTATATGAGGAATGAGGTTAGGCTGCTCCAAAGGCAAGCCAAGTACGACCAGCACGTTATGCGGTTGGGGAATAAAAGAGGGCGAGAGAGTGACATATGCAAAGAGGTCATAGTTTTTACAGACGAGGATCTAGGAGAAGTCCAGATGACCCACAACGATGCATTAGTCATAACCTTACGAATTGGGGAATATGACATTGAGAGAATCCTGGTGGACTCAGGGAGCTGTACAGAGGTGTTGTACTATGATGCATTCAAGAAGTTGGGGCTGACACAGACAGATTTGGAACAATCTATTACACCTTTGGTTGGGTTTGGTGCAGAAGCGGTTTGGCCCCTTGGAAAGGTGACACTGCCTGTTCGGGCAGAATCAGTGGTCTTAAGAATTGATTTTTTGGTTGTGGATGTCCCATCCTCCTATAATGCGATTATAGGGAGGACATGGTTGCATAAGATGAAGGATGTTTCCTCTACATATCACCAGATGGTAAAATTCCCAGGGTCTAACCGGGTCGAGAAGATTAGAGGGAATCAAAAAGCAGCGCAACAGTGCTTGATCTCCATTATCAAGAAAGTTCCAAAGGCCCATCAAGTTCACAAGGTCGAAGTACCGGACCAACCGACTATCGAGGATGTCGGAAGAGATCCAGTAGAGAAGGTAGTGGAAGGCCTAAAGAAGGTACAGATCAACGAGATTGATCCTCAGAAGTATTTTCTGATTGGGGAATCATTGCCGGCTAGAGAAGAAGCTGAATTGGTTTACTTCTTAAAAGAGCACGTTGATGTGTTTGCTTGGACACCAGAAGAGATGCCTGGGGTAGACGAAAATATAATCTGCCACCACCTAAACGTTGATCCACAGCATAAGCCTGTTATTCAAAAGAAAAGAAGGGCAGCTGTGCAGCATGTTGACGCTGTTATTGAAGAAGTGGATCGTTTGTTAGAAGCCAAAGCAATACAAGAAGTATACTACCCAGAGTGGCTATCCAACACTGTGGTTGTAAAAAAGAAGAATGGGAAATGGCGTGTCTTTGTGGATTTCACAGACTTGAATAAAGCATGTCCTAAGGATAGCTTCCCTCTTCCAAGAATTGACCAGTTGGTCGACGCCACTGCTGGATATGAACGGATGAGTTTCCTCAACGCATATCGGGGGTATCATCAGATTGCCATGTTGAGGCCTGATCAAGAAAAGACTTCTTTTATTACACCACGAGGGTTGTACTGTTACAGTGTTATGCCTTTTGGGCTGAGGAATGCAGGAGCAACTTACCAGAGGCTGGCAACGATCCTGTTCAAAAAACTTATTGGCCAGACTATGGAGGTATACATAGATGATATGGTGGTCAAGAGCAAAACCCGACAAGGGCATATAGTGGATTTGAAAGAAGCCTTTGAAATCTTGAGAAAATACAAGCTAAAACTCAACGCCTCGAAATGTGCGTTTGGGGTTGGTTCTGGAAAATTCCTAGGCCACCTTGTGACTCTAAGGGGAATTGAGGCAAACCCTGATCAAATAACAGCCTTTCAAAGTCTGCAAAGTCCTAAGACAACAAAGGAGGTCCAGAGGCTGACTGGAATGGCTGCAGCCCTCAATAGGTTCATCAGCCGTTCAAGTGATAAATGTAGGCCCTTATTCCAGTTGTTAAAGAAAAGAGAAGGATTTGAATGGGGAGCAGAGTGTGAGCAGGCATTCCAAGATTTAAAGAAATATTTGGCTCAAGCCCCACTTCTGTCAACTCCAGACCCAGGTGAGACTTTGGTTTTATATTTGGCAGTTTCTGAGCATGCTGTGAGTGCAGTCCTGTTGAGGGATAAGGGATTCGAGCAAGTCCCAATTTATTACGTGAGTGAAACACTACTGGACGCAGAGACGAGGTATCTGCCCCTCAAAATGCTGGCCCTTGCATTAAGGACAGCAACAACGAAGTTGCCTCATTACTTTCAGAGCCATAAGGTTGTGGTCTATACTGAAAATCCATTAAGATCACTGCTACGAAAGGCGGATTTCTCTGGACGGATCTCAACTTGGTCTGTTGAGTTGAGTCATTATGATATTGACTTCCAGCCGTGCACTGCGATAAAGGGCCTAGTGTTGGCAGATTTTGTAGCAGAATTCTCACCAATGGTAGCACCTCAGCCTCCCAGGAGAAAGGGGCTGGAAGTTGAACTGCCAAACAAGAAAGGAAAGGCGCCTGCCGAACAGGACCCTTCAAAGTGGAAACTATTCGTCGACGGTTCTGCCTGTAACACTGGTTCTGGTATTGGAATTGTTCTGTTCCCTCCCGGTGGGGTGATGGTGGAGCTATCTGTTTGGCTTGGCTTTAGTGCATCAACAATGTGGCGGAGTACGAGGCCCTCCTGATCGGCCTAAAGAGTGCAAAGACTTTGAAGGTAAAAAAGATCAGGGTTTATTGTGATTCACAGCTTGTGGTAAACCAACTGTCCGGTGAATATGAGGCTCAAAATGAGAAAATGGCAGCCTATGTAGAGGCAGCCAAAGGTTTGCTTGATACCTTCGAGAGGGTATATATTGAGCAGATAAGCTCTGGACAGAATTCCAACGCAGATTCTTTGGCTTGGCGTGCTGCAGCAGTTCCAACTGAGTTTAAACGGAAAGTAGCAGTAGACTACTTGGCTGAGCCGAGCATCGATAGGAATATAGAATTGGTCTTGGACGTGAACCAAGAACCAAGTTGGATGGATCCAATTGTGGAGTTTTTATGAGACAAAATACTCCCTTCAGATAAGAAGGAAGCACATAAGATCAAAACCAAGTCTGCAAGGTTTTGGCTGTCCCCTGAGGGGAAGTTGTATAGGAAGTCCTTCACCGGGCCATATTTGCTCTGTGTACACCCCGAGATGGTGCAAAAGTTCCTCCATGAGATCCACGAGGGAACATGTGGGAGCCATGCTGGGGGCAGGTCTATTACCCACCGAGCAATCACCCAAGGCTATTGGTGGCCACATATGCAAGAGGATGCCAAGGTTTATGTTAAAATTTGTGAGAAATGCCAGAAGTTCTCACCTATGATAAGGACACCAGCCGAAGATCTGGTGCCCTTGACTAGCCCTTGGCCATTTGCCCAGTGGGGAATGGACATCGTGGGTCCACTCCATAAGGCAACAGGGAATCGAAAGTTCCTATTAATTGCCACAGATTACTTCACAAAGTGGATTGAGGCAGAACCCTTGGCCAAAATCAGTGAACCCATGATAGAAAGGTTTGTGTGGAAGAGTATTATTACTCATTTTGGGGTCCCCTATTCTTTGATCACAGACAATGGGGCACAGTTCCAGAAAAAATTCAAGGCTTTTTGTTCCCAGTATGGAATAAGGAACTATTATTCAACCCCAGCTTACCCTCAGAGCAATGGGCAAGCAGAAGCTTCCAACAAGACCATTCTTGATGGGATCAAGAAAAGGTTGGATAAAGCAAAAGGGAAGTGGCTTTACGAACTACCACTTGTGTTGTGGGCACACCGTACAATACCTAGAAGGTCTACGGGAGAGACCCCCTATTCATTAGCATATGGTACAGAGGCAGTCATACCCCTAGAAGTTGGTCTTCCAACCAACAGAACTGCACTGGTTGAAAGTGGGGGCAATGACAGGGCCCTTGAGATTGAGCTCGACCTGGCCGAGGAAATGACGGAAAGAGCTCTGGTCCACCTAGCCTCATACCAGGAACAGCTAATGAAAGGCTACAACAAACATGTCCACCCTCGAGAATTTGGTGTTGGAGACCTTGTACTTCGAAAAGTACTTGGCAATACCAAAGTGGTTAACGAGGGAAAGTTGGGGGCTAATTGGGAAGGCCTGTATCGGGTAACTAAAATTGTGGGCATTGGGACCCATAGGTTGGCAGACCTGGATGGGAACCCGGTGCCAAGGCCCTGAAATGTCCATAATTTGAGAAATTTCTTTGTTTAAAGGGCATTTGGTTTATCTATTATTCTATTTTAGGATCATGTGTCTGTGTGGGAACTACGAAAAAATTCCTTTGTTCTTTATTTCCATTAGTTGCAAGGGGTACGCGTAACGCCCCCTTGGGTTTAAGAATTATGAATAAAGCTACATTTGATTTTTTCAGAAATTTTGTTTCTCGTATTTTGTGGTTGTTTATTTATCCTATAAATACGAACAATGGCCTAGCTTTCCCTTCTTTGTATTGGGGAGCAGGTAATGGGTATGAATGCCTTGTAACGTACTGTAGACACCCCAATTTGGCCTAACGATTATTTCAAGTCCCACCCTGGGACCATCCCGATGATGAAATGGATACAATGATTTGCTGATTGCTTCCTTGAGGACCTTAGGACTTTCGGTGAGAACTTTGAACCACTTAGAGGACCCAATTCAGAGCCATACAGCCTTTCAGACAGAAATACAGAAGCCTAGGAGAATCCATCTGATGGCCGTAACATCGATCTAACGGCCAAAACATCAATTCCTCACCCGAGCAACCTGTTGCCAGCAAAATCTCCCTGAGAGATCAATTCCTCGGCCGCAAGATCTATCCTTCGGCCGAGACATCCATTCCACGGCCGCAAGATCCTTTACTCGGCCGCCAGATCGACCTTTTTCCAGACTCTGGAACGTTCTGTCAAACGTTTGGTTTGATCCAACTACACTACCTTCCCGATGCGTTCGGGCTACGCTCAGAGATTACGACGTAGAGTTAGAGATGCATTGCAATTGCAATTGCCATCTCATGATTTGATTGACCAGAGTGAGTCATCCCTATGCCTATATAAAGGAGCCTTTGGGCTCCGAAATAAAGACACGAAATTGATATACCGTCACACTCAATCAAGCCACGAAACTCTGTCAAAATACTCTCTCAAACCCATACTCCAAAAACCCTAACCTTCCGAAGGTAGCCGTCAATCCGGCGATCAAACCCCGAAGTTCAAACCTTAACTCTCGGGTTCTCGATCAAGCAATCAATCAATCACGCCCAATCCAAAGCAATCAAGCAACTGAGGGATCAAGGTGGTGAGGCCCAACGGCCTCTGGTTTGTCTTAATTTACTGCATTTTGATTAACTGTAGCGTTTTGATTATCCATTAATCTTTCTGTCTGGTGTGAGGAAGAACACCGACCGGGGCTTCGATCCCTCGGCCGGTACATCAAACGAGTGTGATTACTCGGCCGTGACATCTATTCACCGGCCGAGTAATCAATCTCCTGGGACAGTTTATTTGCTTTCTTTGCTTTCTGAATACATGCTTCAATTATCGCACTGGCTCACTTTGTTTACTGTTTAAAGGAATAACTAAACAGACTATGTGTTGGAATTAAACAAAGCATCTATATGTCTTATGTTGAACGATTATGGGCCAGTCTCACGACTGGGCAAAGAGGGGTGCCTAACACCTTCCCCTTATTGTACTTTTGGCTCCCGTATCCAGAATCTCTATCTGTTTTCCCAGTTTTAATAAACTGGGTGGCGACTCTATTTGATGATAACCGTTATCATGTGGCGATGTTCCTAGCCATGGGAATGTCCATGATTTTGGTTTAACGAAGCGAGCAACCAATCGAGCAAACAAACGTGATCAATCTGTATGGCGATGCCCCGTTTGGGAGGTGTCTACAGTTTTTGGCGACTCTGTTGGGGATATGAGAGCCATAACCAAAAAGTTCAACATAAGACTAATACATGCCTTGTTTAATTCATTTATCATATGCATCGAGCGGGCAACCCGTTGAGTTCACCTGATATCCCGGCATGACACGGGCTATGTTGGGGGTTCCAGCAAACTCCACAGTCACTCGTACCTAGTGGTATATCAAAAAGGAAATCACCCAATCACCGCCTATGATGGGCTGGTGAGAGGATTGGTGCCCTTTGACAACGGAGCACCCTGAGACTACCAAAACCTTTCATGTTTTAGAAAGCCATAGAACTTATCAAACTAAGACAGGAACCTACAGGCTAGGAACGTGCTTGCATTTTGCTTCCAAGTTCTTCCTCACACCCATTGTATATGTATGTTGTAAAATTTCTCTTTTGCAGGTTAAACCTTAGGAATCTCCCTAAGTCAAATAAACAGTAGGTAAGATTAATCAATCTAACTAAAGCAAAAACCTTTTTCAGGAAAAATGACTGCATCACTGTTCATGTCCGATTCGCACTTTCAAGTTGTCACCAAGCTGTCTGGCCCGCTCCACTTTGCTGTTGAAGATTTCAACCCCTCTGAATACATCACTCCAGTAAATCAACCAAAGCCTATGGTGGCTATCATTGAAGACAACCATGTCATGTTCGCTGGAACGGTTTATGAGGAAGAGGTAGAAGACCTGATTGAAGAAGAAGGGCTTCGCAGGGTTCCAATCTACTTTTATGACCCCTATGCACCTACCGATGATTATTGGCCAATAGACGAGGTCAACAACCTCGAGACTGAAGAGGCAAAGGAAGAAGAGGCTGTCGACAATGACCCACTAGACGAAATATCACTAAACCTACTCTTTGATGAGGGGGTCACCAACAATGAAATAAGGGTGATCCACCCCATCATAGACAGCTTTGGTAATTGGTGGGGCTTTGTTGGCACACGACGGGTCGACAACAGTGAGGCCGAGATTGAAGCTCAATTGGAGGAAATAACAGCAATAGCAAATCAAATGGCCCTCCAAGACTTGCAGGGTGACAATGATGAAAGTGCGAATCAAGGTGACAGTGAAGTACTGGTGATCGACCTTGGTGATGAAAAAGACTGCTCTGAGCTGATTGTGGATGCTGAAAAAGGGGCTTACCCTAACTGGACCGTGGAACATACTCTAAAATACAAAATGAAAAGCGCTAATTCTAATCTTAGTTCTGATTCCGATTCCGACTCCGAGTCGACTCAGTCCGAGTCAAGCTTTTCATCCTTTGAAACTACTAAGTCTAGTGAGGAAAACCTGGTCAAAGTACCAAGGCATAGCATTTACTTTGAGTTCGACTCTGAAATGTCTTTTGATAAACTTAGCAATGAGAAGGAAGATTTAGAGTATTTCACTTTGCCTATGATCAATTGTGTGGATTCCGACAAACCAAATTTTGAGGAAGAAATTCCAAAAGAAATTCTAGAATTCATCGAGAGAGAAGAGGAAAGGCACGCTAAACCTTTTTCTGAGGAAATAATCACAGCAAACATAGGCTCTGCAAACGAGCCCAAAATGGTTAAAATTGGTGCCGCACTATCCCCTCAAGAAAGTGGAAAACTAATCCTTTTGTTAAAAGAATACAAAGATGTTTTTGCCTGGTCTTACGAGGACATGCCTGGAATAGACCCTGAAATTGTTCAACATAAAATTCCTCTTCATCCTGATGCAAAACCAGTTAAACAAAAACTGAGACGTATGCGCCCTGATTGGGTCCTAAAGATAAAAGAAGAAGTCACTAAACAAATCAACGCCGGCTTTCTCATAGTCACCGAATATCCACAATGGGTAGCAAACATCGTTCCCGTACCAAAGAAAACTGGAGGAATCAGGGTCTGTATAGATTTCCGAGATCTCAACAAAGCCAGCCCGAAAGATGACTTCCCATTACCTTACATAGACGAGCTAGTGGATAACACCGCAGGCCATGCATTGCTATCTTTCATGGACGGATTTTCTGGGTATAACCAAATCCTTATGTCTCCTGAGGATAGAGAGAAAACCACCTTCACTACGCCTTGGGGAACTTACTGCTACCGAGTAATGCCGTTTGGGTTGAAGAATGCTGGAGCCACTTACCAGAGGATGGTCACAACACTGCTGCACGACATGATGCACAAAGAGGTCGAGGTGTATGTCGACGATATGATAGTCAAATCAAAGGAAAGGGAAGGACACTATGGAGCACTCCAAAAGTTCTTTGAGAGGATTAGGAATTATAAGTTACGTCTTAACCCTCAAAAATGCACTTTTGGGGTAACAGCTGGAAAGATGTTGGGTTTCCTCATCACTCAAAGAGGAATCGAGGTAGATCCTTCCAAGATACAGGCTATCATGGAGATATCACCGCCTAGGACAGAGAAGGAAGTAAGGAGCTTCTTAGGGAAGGTACAGTTCATCAACAGGTTCATTTCCAAACTCACAACCACCTGTGAACCTCTTTTCAAGCTACTGAAGAAAGGTACGGATTTTGAATGGAGCCAAGACTGTCAGCAAGCGTTCGAGGCAATCAAAGAATACCTTCAGAATCCACCTGTACTATCACCACCCATCCCTGGGAAGCCATTGATTCTGTATCTCTCAGTAACAGACACGTCCATGGGATGTATGCTAGCGCAAGAAAACGACGCCAAGGTAGAGTGCGCCATATACTACCTCAGCAAGAAAATGATGGATTATGAGACAAGGTACACTCCCCTCGAGAAAACCTGTTGGGGGCTAGTATGGGCCACAAAGAAACTGAGGCACTACCTGTTAGCACATCCGGTGGTGCTGGTCTCTCGTTTAGACCCAATCAAGTATCTTTTCGAAAAGCCAGCACTTATCGGAAAGCTAGCTAGGTGGTTATTGCTGCTAGCAGAGTTCGACCTCAAATACATGACAAGGAAATCGGTGAAGGGAAGAGCTGTGGCAGAATTATTGGCAGATCACCCTGTAACAGAGGCCGAGGCAGAAGACTTCATGTTCCCCGACGAGGACATCTTATGTCTCTT
The DNA here is from genome assembly GCA_018127125.1 of Rhododendron griersonianum. Taxonomy (NCBI): domain Eukaryota; kingdom Viridiplantae; phylum Streptophyta; class Magnoliopsida; order Ericales; family Ericaceae; genus Rhododendron; species Rhododendron griersonianum. The sequence continues at coordinate 26,609,680 of CM030792.1, read as the reverse complement.
AGACGACACCTGGCAACTTTACTTTGATGGAGCATCAAACCAATGTGGATATGGCATAGGGGTATTGCTAGTTTCCCCAAACGACTCCCACATCCCTTTGTCATATAAACTAAGGTTTGAGGTCACTAACAATCAAGCTGAGTACGAGGCTTGTATTGCCGGAATGGAGGCAGCCCTGGAGCTAGGGGCAAAAAGGGTAGAAGTCACTGGGGACTCAAATCTGGTGGTATCTCAAGCTAGAGGAGACTGGAAGGTCAAGGAAGATACACTGAAGCTATACCACTCTGTGCTGGAAGATCTAATTCCACAATTCGATTCTGTTATCTTCACACACACTCCTCGAGTGAGCAATAGATTTGCGGATGCACTGGCGACATTGGCGTCTATGGTCGAAATACCCCTGGGATTCACAATGCGGCCTCTCATGATCGAACAAAAGGTTAAACCAGCATGTGAGTGTACCTTTACCGAGGAAGGTGAAGACGATGGCAAGCCATGGTACGAAGACGTGAAGGAATTCCTGGAAAAAGGAGAATACCCATCCGAGGCCACCTCGAAGGACAAAACAGCTCTGCGGAAGTTTGCTGCCCGATTTATAATCTGTGGAGGAGCATTATACCGAAGGGCATACTTGGGTCCAAGTCAACTTTGCATCACAACGGAGGACAGCCACAAGGTAATGGAGGAAATACATGAAGGAATTTGTGGGCCACACATGAATGGGGCAACGATGGCAAAAAAGATCCTGCGTCAGGGATATTACTAGACTAGGCCGACTACGCTGATTATGTTCGTCGATGTTACAAATGCCAAACTCACGCTGATCGTATGCGTATTCCCCCTACAGAATTGTACAGCATGACATCCCCCTGGCCATTCTCCACCTGGGGGATAGACGTTATTGGGAGTATAAATCCAAAGGTAAAATACAAACATCAGTTCATCCTGGTGGCTATCGACTATTTCACCAAGTGGGTAGAAGCAGCTTCTTATGCTACTCTCAAAGCCACTCATGTGGCCAAATTTATTCGCACTAATATCATCTATCGATATGGTGTACCTCACGAGTTCGTCTGTGACAATGGATCGCACTTCAAGGGGGCGACAAAGAAGCTTTTCGCTGAATTTGGGATACAAAATCATCGGTCATCTACTTACCGACCGCAAACTAATGGAGCAGTTGAGGCTGCAAACAAGAATGTCAAGAGGATTCTGCGGAAGACTACCGACACCTACACCGACTGGCCAGAAATGCTGCCTCTGGCACTATGGGGATATCGAACAACTGAAAGGACTTCAACTGGGGCCACTCCCTACTCTCTGGTCTATGGAATGGAAGCTGTCTTGCCTATCGAATTGGAATTACCTTCGTTAAGGGTTCTAGCTGAGACTGGAATGATCGAAGAAGAATGGGTTCAAAACCGCTACGACGAGTTGGCACTACTAGACGAAAGGAGACTGAGAGCCTTATACCATGTACAAGGGTATCAACGCCGCATTGCACGAGCATTCAACAAAAACCTAGGGACATCAAGGTAGGAGACATGGTGCTCAAAGCAATTCGTCGCCACATCTCGGACCCAAGGGGCAAGTTTAGACCAAACTGGGGAGGCCCCTACCTTATCAAACGCATACTTTCTGGAGGAGTAGCATACATTGCAGACTTAGATGGAATGGAATTCGCAACGCCAGTCAACGTTGACAAGCTAAGGAAGTATTACCCATGAGAGATGCTCGTTGGACCAAAAACCACAAGGGTGGGCGGATCCAAGCAAAAATTAGAGCAGCCTGCTAGGTCAAAAACCCGCAAGGGCGGCTTAGGCAAAAACTAAGGCATAAATAAAATGCTCGCTAAGACCGAAAACCCGCAAGGGCGGTTTTTAGGCAAAATTTAGAGCACAAAAGGAGAGGAAAATACCCGAGTGGACCCTAACTAAAAACAAAACAAATCCCCTTTGTTGGAACTACGTTTATGGCCTGATTCCCTCCATGGGATACGTAGGCAATCTCTAAGTTTGAGATTCGGCCACTGCTATCATCATCACTTCCAAAATTTCTAGGTCTATCCAAAAGCATGTTCGCTATCAAATCATGGCAATAAACTCTTCAAATAAAACGACCAAATGTTTTATTATTTCCAAAGAGAAAGGACAAAGCAAACCTAAACAATTCTTAATCCATGAAAGCTAGAATCAAACAAACATCTTTTGAAAAACATAAGCAAAGCGTCGATCTCTAGGTCTTCCTTCTCTTTGCACTACTATCCTCCAAAAGGTTTTTCTTCAACCAGCGTTTGCAAGAACCCGATAGCTTGGCAACGAAGTTCTCAGCAACCTCCTGCATCACTCTATTTGGCCAAAGACGCAGCATATTGCGACGGAAGTTGGCATCATGGATCTTAGAGACGGTGTACTCGGGGTCACCCAAGATTGCGGCTTGTTCAGCCCCAAACTGCCTTTGACGGCGAGCAGGGAAGTAGAAAACGACTCGAGTAATGCCAATCACTGCCACACCAAAGTGGTTCATACTACTCACAGTCATACTCTCTATACCATACCAGGGGCAGACCCATTGAATCCAATCACCCCCACAAGTCCTCATCCACGCTTCCCAAGCAGCCTCAGTTGGGAACTGTTTAATCATGTGACGCTCCGTACACTGGTCTGGATTGTAAGGAAGTCGCTCCGGCGCATCCCACACTTTTAGCTTCTCAAACAACCACACCTAGAGGAAAAGGGAAAATTGTGAGTTGAGAGAACACGTGAGTCAAAACAAAAGAGTGATGAGTGAAAAGATAAACTTGACAAATGACACAAATAAAAGAGCAAACCTGCAATAGCAAGGGACTGCCTGAGAACTGAGCTGTAGGACTACCCTTCATCACATCTAGACCCATCAAGGTCTCTGCCAACACTAAGCCGGTGAAACCCACACGGTTTCCAATTTGCTGAGCAAGGTTAAGCAATATAGGATCAGCATGACCAGAGGAAGGGCCAAGCAAGTAATAATGAAGGAGACAAATGCACAATGCATGAAAGCACGACTTCTGTAGGGAAACTTGGCGATGAGCCTCAGCTGTACCAAAACGCTGAATAAGTTGCAGAATCTCTAGCCTTCCTTTCACCAGGAAGAATTTAACTTCATGTTTCTGAACTTGGAGTAAATCCTTCAGGAGATCACCCCGGTTGAATAAAGGATTAGGGGCAACAAAACCTTCCCTGTCTGAATGGCCCATAATAGCCGCAAATTCCTTGATAGTAGGACACAACTCCTCTCTCTTAAAGCGAAAGACGTGAAAATCAGGGTCCCACAAACTAGCGGCTGCCCTAAGGAAGGCAAAATTCACGGGAATGTGACAAAGGGAAAAGAGGAAGTCCATGCCAAAGGACTTAAAGTGCAGATGGTCAAGGCCATTAAAGGAATCCAACCACTGATCAAGGACTGGTTGTGCCATGTGCAAAGAATTACTGCTGACAATGCTATCGGGTTCGTAGAACGCGTACTTATAGGACTAGGTTGAGTCTTAGTTTGAATCGGAATCGGATTCTTAATCCTCGGAAATTTAGTCGGTCTCTCGGCCGGCACTTCGATAAGACGGCCGTGGGATCAATCCATCGGCCCATAGATAATAGGGTTGACCTGCAAGTCAAACCCAGGCAAACAAAACGATCCTTCGACCGCCAGATCAAAGTTTCGGCTGCGTAATCATTTGGTCGGCCGCCAGAACGGCTATTTTACAGACTGTTCCCACGGTTCAGTTCATTTCGTTGGATTAACGAGAATATCACACGCAAACAACGTAGAAACAGCATGTACAATCACAATCGCAGAGCAAAAGGTTTTTGTTTCATATATCGAAAGCTTTTTACATCACAAGGTGGATCATCCCACATTTCCTAAACAAACTATACATCGATTTCCTGTCGAACTAACCTATGCAGGAAGAGAAACAAAGAAAGAAACAAAAAGAGAAAGTAGAAGAGGATGTCGAACCCTCTGGTGGTCCGAACAAAAGAGACCAGCTGCAAAAAAGAAGATGATGCCCCTGGGGCGATGTATACCAAAGGAGTACTACGGTGCAGAAGGGACACCACATGGCCCAGAAAAACCACCACACCGCGTACCACCGCCATGCCAGGAGCTCCGCGTCACGGAAGCAAGCCACCCATGCGAGGGTCCCAAATCAAGCATCAAGACAGGACCAAAAGCAAACGCGGTCTCCCTCCGCGCACGCAAGCCACGTCAGCGTATCATCCATAGCCCAGAGCTGTCGGAAACAAAGAGAAAGGGTGAGAGGAGTTTTCGGTGGGTTTCTCGGATGGAGAGAGAAACTGAGGAAAGACAGAAATGGAATAAAACGGCTGAGGCCGTGACCTTTTATAGGCCCCTGGAAATGAACCGATTAAGCGGTCGAGACATCGGTTCCTCGGCCGATAGATCAATCCTTCGGCCGAGAGATCGATCTCCTGGCCCTTCTAATCCATTCCCTCAGCAACAGCAGATTTTGCTCAGTGCACTAACTCATGCCACTACAGACTTGTAAGTCCTCAACCAACCAAGTAGTCTTGGGGGCATCCCCAAGCCAATGCAACATGATCAAAACCAGCCTTGGGGGCGTACCCAAGCATGAGGAAAATCTCTCTTCACAAACTGCTGGCCGAAGCTCCTACTACGGCAAAACAAGACACCTGGCAGCTCTACGCCTCCACCTACTAGCTCAGCGGCTCCCAGCCCACCATTTCAACAGGCTCGAAGCCATGACGACCAATCTTAGCGGCTCGAAGCCCACTACTTCAACAGGCTCAAAGCCTTTATCACCCAGCGGCTCGAAGCCCTTTATCATAGTGGCTCTACGCCCGTATCAATTCAGCGGCCCCGTGCCCATCGTCTCTACACAACTCAGCGGCTCCAAGATCGCTATCTCAACTGGCTCAAAGCCGTAAACAAGCAATCCCAGCGGCTCTAAGCCCTTTATCTCAGCAGCTCTATGCTCGCTATCACAGCAACAGGTTCTACGCCTGTAATCACTCAACTTAGCGGCTCCAAGCCCATTATCTCAACTGGCTCAAAGCCGTAACAACCAACCCAGCGGCTCTAAGCCCTTTGTCTCAAACTGGCTCGAAGCCGTACACAATCAAGCTCTTAACAGGCTCGAAGCCTATGTCTATTACCTCAGCGGCTCGAAGCCCATTATCTCAACAGGCTCGAAGCCTATATCTATCACCTCGGCGGCTCCAAGCCCATTACTCTAATAGGCTCGAAGCCTGTATCTACCATCTGAAATGGCTCGAAGCCATAAACTCAGCGGCTCAAAGCCCAACATCTCAACTGGCTCGAAGCCGTAAACAAGCAACAGGCTCTAAGCCGCCCCAACAATCAAGACATTTTTTCTCAGGCTCTACGCCTGAATGCTCAAAAATCTAACATTTTTGAATGCTCAAGCTCTACGCTTGGATGCCCAACCACTGTGTACTGGATGCTTAAGTTATACACTTGAATGCTCAAGCTCTACGCTTGGATGCCCAACCACTGCGTACTGGACGCTCAAAGCCTGTACTTTGAATGCTCGAATTCTGCCGTCCGAATGCTCGAGCTCTACGCTCTGAATGCTCAAGTCCGGAACTTGATAGAAGCACTAAGCTTAAAACAAACACACACGCATGGGCCCGTGCACATATTGCATTTTCACATCGAGTCTGCATCATCGTATCTGTTCACATCTAACAAGCATTTGCACATATACACGCTGCATATCTCTCATGAAACAGGTCAACCCTGCAATCAACCAGCTCTATGCCTTGGTTTTATTGATCGACCCAACGCCTTGATCCTTTGGCTCCACGTCAACACTTATGATGAGAAAGCTCCGTGCACAGACCATCAGAATGCAACCAGCTCTACGCTTCGGTTCATATCACGTCAAGCTCTAAGCTCCGACAGCTCAGGCCCTCGCCTCAAGACTGCATGCAGGCTCCACGCCTCAATCACTTCAGGCTCCATGCCTCAGTTCCTTCACCTCAGGCCCTTACCTTACACCAGCTCCGCGCTTCGGTCCTATCAATCACCTCAGGCTCTCGCCTTATGATCAATAACTGCTCCGCGCTTCGGTCCCATCAAGCTCTAAGCTCACCTCAGGCCTTCGCCTCAAGATTGCAACTGGCTCCACGCCTCGATTCCATCACTCTCCAGGCTCTCGCCACATGACTACAACAGGCTCCATGCCTCGGTTTCCTCATCACCAAAGCTCCGTGCTCCAGTTACTGGCCCTGCGCCCCCCACATCTCAAAAGCAAATCGGCGTCCAACTCATCTCCAACAGATGGTTTGGATTCCACCCCATTACATCAAATCTCTTCCAGCTCATTCGCAAGGATAGGCTACTCTACCGAGCTTCTTTCAGTCAAAGTAAGGATGATCAAGAAAAGCAAACGCACCTGCAGTGTACTGATCTACCCCAAAATACTAAGGAAGCTCTCCATAAAAAAACTCCCCAGGTAGCCCCGCGCTCTTTCAACTACTCTTCGCCAAAACCCTGGCTCAGTCTAGGTACGTCACACTACGGCCTTTTAAGCCCTAAGGTACGTCTTCTATCTCTAACCCTCCAAACTTTTTGCTTTTCTTTATTGCCCGAACTACGATTGGTCTGAATTTCCCTTGTGGAATACGTAGGCACCCTCCCGGCCCGACCATAACAAAACCTTTTTCGAAAACCCCTTGGAATAGTGGTTGGACCAAATTGAGTTGCTTTTTACAGCTTTGACTCTTACTCAAACATGTCTCGCGATCCATCTGAGTTCAGTCAAAGAGGGGCATCTGTAGACACCCCAATTTGGCCTAACGATTATTTCAAGTCCCACCCTGGGACCATCCCGATGATGAAATGGATACAATGATTGCTGATTGCTTCCTTGAGGACCTTAGGACTTTCGGTGAGAACTTTGAACCACTTAGAGGACCCAATTCAGAGCCATACAGCCTTTCAGACAGAAATACAGAAGCCTAGGAGAATCCATCTGACGGCCGTAACATCGATCTAACGGCCAAAACATCAATTCCTCACCCGAGCAACCTGTTGCCAGCAAAATCTCCCTGAGAGATCAATTCCTCTGCCGCAAGATCTATCCTTCGGCCGAGACATCCATTCCACGGCCGCAAGATCCTTTACTCGGCAGCCAGATCGACCTTTTTCCAGACTCTAGAACGTTCTGTCAGACGTTTGGTTTGATCCAACTACACTACCTTCCCGATGCGTTCGGGCTACGCTCAGAGATTACGACGTAGAGTTAGAGATGCATTGCAATTGCAATTGCCATCTCATGATTTGATTGACCGGAGTGAGTCATCCCTATGCCTATATAAAGGAGCCTTTGGGCTCCGAAATAAAGACACGAAATTGATATACCGTCACACTCAATCAAGCCACGAAACTCTGTCAAAATGCTCTCTCAAACCCATACTCCAAAAGCCCTAACCTTCCGAAGGTAGCCATCAATCCGGCGATCAAACCCCAAAGTTCAAACCTTAACTCTAGGGTTCTCGATCAAGCAATCAATCAATCACGCCCAATCCAAAGCAATCAAGCAACTGAGGGATCAAGGTGGTGAGGCCCAATGGCCTCTGGTTTGTCTTAATTTACTGCATTTTGATTAACTTTAGCGTTTTGATTATCCATTATTCTTTCTGTCTGGTGTGAGGAAGAACACCGACCGGGGCTTCGATCCCTCGGCCGGTACATCAAACGAGTGTGATTACTCGGCCGTGACATCTATTCACCGGCCGAGTAATCAATCTCCTGGGACAGTTTATTTGCTTTCTGAATACATGCTTCAATTATCGCACTGGCTCACTTTGTTTACTGTTTAAAGGAATAACTAAACAGACTATGTGTTGGAATTAAACAAAGCATCTATATGTCTTATGTTGAACGATTATGGGCCAGTCTCACGACTGGGCAAAGAGGGGTGCCTAACACCTTCCCCTTATTGTACTTTTGGCTCCCGTATCCAGAATCTCTATCTGTTTTCCCAGTTTTAATAAACTGGGTGGCGACTCTATTTGATGATAACCGTTATCATGTGGCGATGTTCCTAGCCATGGGAATGTCCATGATTTTGGTTTAACGAAGCGAGCAACCAATCGAGCAAACAAACGTGATCAATCTGTATGGCGATGCCCCGTTTGGGAGGTGTCTACACGTACGAATTCACGTATCAAATATCTTAGTACGAGAAACTTAGATTAGCTAAGTACGAAAAACTTAGAATGGGTAAGAATGCCTTGGAACGTACGAATTCACGTATCAAATATCTTAGCATAGATTATACAAGTACGAAAGAAAAAAATACTTAGATTATACAAGTACGAAAGAAACTCGTATGCACGGATTGCTAAGTACGACAAAACTTAACATTCTGTTTAAGTACGAGAAACTTATAAGCGAGTATGAAATACTTGCTTCTTTTTCCTAGTATGAAATACATGGATAAAAGCAAAACAGACATATGTTCGACTAAGTACGAAATACTTATGGTTCAAACATAAGAAATTATGTATAAGTAACTAAGTGTGAAACACTTAGTAATGATATGCATTTGAACATATGAGATACAAGCATATACGATTCTGCTAAGTATGACTCTACACCTACATCCGGTTAGATGAATGGTCCCATGGTATCCAAACACAATGGTACGAGATACTTAAGGTGTAAAACCAAAACATTATCTGAAAGGCTACGAAGGGCCGAGCAAAATACAGAGGCCGTGCATAGCCAATTGATAAAAGACTTATTTTTCTGTCTAGGTATGAGAAACTTACAAATAATAACATGCGAAGAGATGTTCCCAGAAATTCAGAGACAAAAAGTTTATAGCCATGGAAGGCCGAGCAAAACATGAAGCATAGTGATGTGCCACGAAGGGCCGAATACCTGTTTTATCTTAAGTATGTAACTGATGTTGCCACACAGGGCTGAAAGATTACGGCCACGCAGGGCCTACCGAAAATTGTTCATGAAATTGGGAAGTACTTACCAATCAGTCAAGGGTCTGGACCTCTGGGGGGTATCGTTTGAAACCTCTGCAATTGTACTACCCCCAGCAATCTGTCCCTCCAGGTTGATTGGTTCGTTGGTTACTTCCACGAGTTGTGATTGCTCGGGATGTGTTTCGTTGGGTTCAGACTCCATCTAGATGTCTTCACCAGCATCTGCAAATTCATCGATCGCTTGGTCAATATCATCCACTGGAGGCTCTTCCAACTCAAGGGAAGCGGCAGCGCGTTTGCTCGGCAGATCATTCTCTACCCAGAAAGGAGAATCTTCTGCAGTCCCAACCTTGGTTAGACAGGTCTTGTATGACCGGCATCTGTTCAACATAGCTCGCTGTTGCCGCATCAAACCCTTTCTAATAACCATCTTCGTGAGCAGCCTTCTTGGTAGCATCAATCTCGGCCAGTGCTTGGCTAAGATTGTCTTCAGCGGTCTGGAGTTTAGTCATTGCCTCCTCAGCGTCCAGCTTTGCCTTGTCTCTCTTCCTCTCCAGCCTCGTGATTGTTTGCAGCTGCCTCGTGTTGTCCCTTAGCAGCCTATTCCGTTTGGGCTCGATCTCTTGAATCTTCTGTCCCAATGCCATCATTTTTTGGATAAACTAACAAGGTTCAAATAGTAGGAAACGTTAACAAAAGCTTACGAAGTATATAGGAATGAGGAAATTAAATGAAATGAGGTATCGTACCTTAATGCCATTAACAAGGCCAGTCGACACCAGCCGGTCAGATGATGATGAAGCCTCCTTTTGCATGTCTACTGGCAATAGCAGTGCCTGGGCAAGGGCCAGAGCGGTCTCAGATGAGCTAGCACTGTCCCCCACACTCACTGGCCGGTCACCTCTGATGAGTTGAGGGGTCCAGGGTTGAGGAGAGGTTTGGGTACTTGGGGTAAGGGTTTGTTCACCAACCCCAGCAGCTTGAACCGTTTCATCCCTGGTGGATTGGTGTCTGGGACGTTTGTCCCGATGGGCATCTCCAGCCTCCAAACTTGTTTCGAATTCCCGAGGAGACGAGTTGCTCCTGTTCGACACCCCCTGGTACGTCGGGGAGGCGGGGGCACATTGCCAGTAGAAGGAGCCCGTCTCGAAGAAACACGTCCTCGGGATGAGATAGTGAGAAGGGAGCTCAAGTTCAAAGGCTGTCGAGACATCGTACCTGAATTTGGTGGTGATGGGGAATACCTAGACGATGAGGATTGGCTGGTCTCTCGGTTGGACATCAGCTGTTCGGGTTGTTGTCGAGAAGCAACCTGTCGCTGCGAGGACCTTCTGAGTATCAATCGAGACAACGGGATGCCTTCGGAAACTGGTACCTCGTCCTGATGTCCGGCAACCGTCACGCCAGCACTGGATCTTGAGTTCCTTGTCTGGGGAGCAGAAGAAGTAGAGGCGCCGCTGGTACTCGGGTTGGCAAGTCTCCTGTCGATAAAGCCCTTATACGCAGGATCGTAACCCAGTAGGACGTTTGCGTCATGACCCCGACCAGCTGTTCGTGTGCCTGGCTCCCCTTTGTACCTGAGGACCTTGTTGATGTCCGATGTTCGGACGTAGCTTGGTTCCCTCCGTGGGCGTTTGTTGGCGTTTATAGCTAAGGAAACAAATATAAGGGCAAAAATCAGAAATGCAGAGTTAATACAGAAAGAGGAGTAACAGACTAAAACACAAGACAAAAGAGCAAAAATTAGAAGCGTACGTGGGTAGCCCCACTCGTGGGGATAGTGGACACCCACCACTTGGCCATCTTCCCCCATAGGCTCGAAAGCTCCAGTTACATAGAGAAAGTCCATCTCGTGATCACGAGCAGAGTCAGGCAGGTTAAGCACGAAACGCTTCTCTGCTTTTCTCACCTTTAAGTAATAGGTGTTGTACTCGGGGTTTAGTACAATGCTGTACCACCATTGAATATCCCAGATTCCTAGTTGGGTTCCTAAGATTTTGTTTAAAGCTACAACTCCCATTACTAATCTGAAGAAATTGGTAGAAACTTGCATGGGGTTGAGTCGATACCAGTTTAGCACCCGACGAAGTAGTGAATCGAGGGGGAAACGAACTCCACCCTCGACAATGGCCACGATGGGAATACACGTTCTATCCCACGTACATGCATTCCTATTTGCACCCAGAGGGGCGAGTTCTAGACCTACAGTCTCTGGAATGTTGTATTCGGTTCTAAAGGCTGCCATTGCAGCGGGCGTTTCACAAAGTTTCCTAAATTTTCCAGGCTTAGGGCCACTATCACCTTCATCCGCCATGAATGAACTCTTAAAACACTAAAAGCAAAATGAAATCTGGGAATAGGATTGAAACCCTAGACGCAGAGGAATCTGAAAATGAAGATCTCTAAATGGAAAGGAAAACAGAGTGGGAATAAGAATCTTACGAGGGTGTTTTCTCGAGGTGCAATCGAGTTTGCAGACGGTGGCGATGGCGGGCGTAATGTGAACAATTTCGCCAGGTTTTAGAGAGAGAAAGAGCTGAAGATTCGAGTTTTTGGGTGAAAACCCAAAAAGATCCCTTGTTAGGGGTTCAAAAGTGAGGGACGGAGATGAAACGTCTCCGCCACGCAGTTACATAAAAAGTAACGTTCAAACAGGGGTTTTGGTGGATGCCGTTCTAAAGACGTTTGGCGAAATGTCAGTTCGAATTAAATGAAAGGCGTACGAAACATGCCACGTGGGGTCATTACTTCGAGACAGTAATGACTAAACCGCCAAAAGGCATCAATAGGTACCCAATGACTATGACTGCACGGGATCTGGTTTGTTCGGCCTTAGGTTCATTTTTTGAGCTTTACTCATCACTCTCGAACAGTAGTAATGAGCAACACTAGGGAGGAATTGTAGGGAGGTATTCCCGCACAGATACAATTAGTAACCGAACACGTGGTATGACAGATATGTGTAATGAGGAAAGTGAATGGGACTCCATACAAGATGAAGTACGATGATGAGTCCGGTGGTACGAGGAGTCACCAGATCAGATAGTCTGTTCGGCTGAAAGGGACCAAAGACATGAGAAGTCATTAGTTGGTGCAGTCTGTTCGGCTGAGGTGTGTACCGGACAGATGTAGTCATCTGAAAGAACGTAGCCTTAAGAGATAAGACAGCGGGAGTGTTCTAGAAGAAGAACCCAATAATCCAGTAAAGATAAGTGAGGAGACAGTCCTATGATGGAACAAGTCGCATAAATGGAAGAGTCCCTATGAGTAAGGGATCTCAGTTGATTGGGCAAGAGAACTCCTAGGAAAGCCAGGTTTCCTGTACGAGGCATGAGACCTGGGGCAACAAGGATGCTCGAAGAGCAAGCAAACGTATGATTATAAATACAAGGTAAACCTAGAGGTAAAAGGTACGCAATTAGCTGCAATCATTCCATACTCTCCTATCGATAATTAGGGTTACATACAGTACGAGATACTAACTTAGGCATCGGAGGGCCTTTGCCACGAGAGGCAAAGGTGCGCTCACCCCTTGTCTGTTTTATAGGTTAGGGTTCAGGCGAAGGCATTAGGGTTCCGATTGGATAGCACGTGAGGAGACGAGATTCAGTGCTGTTCCAGGTACTCTCTGTTTTTCTCCACCTACATCCCTGTTTGGTCTTACTCTTCACCACTATGTCGTCTATGTAGACTTCCATGGTTTTGCCAAGCAGCTTTCTGAACATGATCGTTGCTAGCCTCTGATACGTTGCCCCTGCATTCCGTAGCCCGAAGGGCATGACGCTGTAATAGTATAACCCTCGTGGTGTAGTAAAAGAAGTCTTCTCTTGATCAGGCCCAATAATGGAAATTTGATGATATCCCCGATATGCATCGAGGAAACTCATCCGTTCGTACCCTGCAGTGGCATCGACCAACTGGTCAATCCTGGGAAGGGGAAAGCTGTCTTTGGGACATGCTTTGTTTAGGTCTGTGAAATCCACACAGACACGCCACTTTCCATTCTTCTTTTTCACAACTACAGTTTTGGATAGCCATTCTGGATAGTAAACCTCCCGTATTGCTTTGGCTTCCAGCAAACGTTCGACTTCCTCAATAACAGCATCAACATGTTGTATTGCTGCCCTTCTCTTCTTTTGAATTATGGGCTTATGCTGAGGATCTACATTTAAATGATGGCAGATCACGTCTGCATCCACTCCGGGCATTTCCTCTGGAACCCATGCAAACACGTCAACGTGTTCCTTCAAGAAACCCACCAGTTCGGACTCTTCCTCGTCCGGTAGTGATTCCCCAATTAGAAAATACCTCTCTGGATCAGTCTCGTTGATCTGTATCTTCTTTAGACCTTCAATCACTCTTTCCGTTGGATTTCTTCCGACATCCTCAAAAGTGGGTTGATCAGGTTCCTCTATCGTATGAACGTGATGGGCCTTTGGGACTTTCTTGATAATGGAAATCAAGCACTATTGCACTACTTTTTGATTTCCTCTAATCTTCTCAACCCCATTAGACCCTGGGAATTTTACCATCTTGTGATATGTAGAGGAAACAGCCTTCATCTTATGCAACCAAGTCCTCCCTATAATCGCGTTAAGGAGGATGGCACATCCACTACCAGAAAATCTATTCTCAGAACTACAAATCCTGCTCGAACAGGTAACGTTGCCTTACCAAGGGGCCAGACTGCCCCTACACCAAACCCAACCCAGGGCGTTATTGACTGTTCTAAATCTGCTTGGGTCAATCCCAACTTTTTAAACGCATCGTAATACAATACTTGTAACGCCCCCATTTTCGGGTTCGTTAATTAATCATTTTATTAATAATTCAAACAGAGTCTGGCTCATTATTACATTGTTAATCTCACAAAGGAGTACATTTTATTCAAAAGGGAAGGAAACTAGGGTTCCTAACTACAGCTCCGCCTGCTCTTCCATCCTAGCCAGCTCTTCGGCTCCGAAAGCCTCCACAGTGTACATCTCACCCTGTTCGTCTATAAGGTCTGACACATTATACCAGCGTCGCCACCAATATAATATGTCAGGGTCACCAAAGGCAACACCGTGAGCTTACAAAGCTCAATAGGATAAACCGTACCCACTAATCCTTACTTATAATTAGAAATTCACATAGACAATTACACATGCTCATTCATTGAAGTAATTAAGCAATAACACATCCGCATTCGCTACCTTCCTAGCGTTGGTGTCATGTCTTTTTGTGTTTCTCCTACGCGACTCATCGTAGACCGTGTCATCATTTTCCACTTCATTAACACTTCCAAATTACCTTTTTGAAAATCACATTTTTAACACACGCACACCACACAATGGGCAAGTCCGGCCACATTGAGGTTTTTAAAACACATAGCCTCACAATGGTTCCGCCACCACGGATTTCCATTGGAACACACCCAACCTCGATTCCGCCGTTCCGGGTTCTCGAGTATCCTCACAATGGTTCCGCCGTCCCGGGTTCCCATTGGCACACATTAGCATTGGCTCCTCTCCACAGATAACCAAGCCACACACCCAACCTCGATTCCGCCGTTCCGGGTTCTCGAGTATCCTCACAATGGTTCCGCCTTCCCGGGTTCCCATTTGCACACACACACACACACATACATAATGACTCCCAAAATGGTCATTATGTAATTTCAAAAATATTTTACCAAGGCCAAGCCTTTATACTCACCCTAGGTGTCATGTTTCTATCGTTCTTGGTTTTCGTGTCTCGTTCTCATGCATAGACTCTGCGGTAGGACTTTCATAGAAATCTTGAAACTAAACTAGCAAGATCATCCAACTCTATTTCATATAGCATGCTCAATTATTCTTAAAGCATAACGTCACATGTACGGACGCCTTTGGAGTGATAATCACTTATGCTTTACTAAAAAACAAACACAAGTAATGCAAGTAAGCACATAACAAGTCTAATATCATCTAAACGGTCAAAGTACAATTACTTAAAGTTAATCCACGACGTTAACCTTCAAAGTTCATTCTTTCTTTCAAGATGTTCAAAACAGCATATGTTTATTGAATTGCAATGCATATATCAGAATAGTGTTGATAAGGATTCTATGTTTTCACGAGAGGTGTCGATTTAGAAAAATCTATGTGATCATGCCTTTATCTTTACTCTAATCAATTTGAGTTATGCGTACGATATGCTACACTCAGAGTAAAATCTATCTACATACTCTTAGCCTACTTTAAAGTAAACTATATATTTGGAAAAAGTAGTAAGGATTATCTACCTTTCAAAAGTATACACATTTCTAATTATATTTAAAGAAAGTAGATATGGAAGTCTACGTATACTTAGGAATAACGGGGATGAAGAATCCTACCGTTCTTCTTGGCGGTAGAGATGACTATGGAAAGTACATCGATAGTTGGATGGAGTAACGTCTAGGAATGGCTTCCGTTAGCTTTGAAAGAGAATGGTTTCTCTCGAAACTAAATCGTGACCTACGGTACTTGACTTTTTGGATCGAAAGGGTGGTCGAGCGGTGGTTTAGTGGCGGCTTAGGATGAGTTTCTTAAGAACAAGGAAGAACACTCAAGAACAAGCTCAAGAACAAGCAAGAATACAAAGCTTTCTAGAGAGAAGTTGGAGCAAAGAAAGGTGTGAGTTCAAATGGTGAGAAATGCTTGCTATTTATAGGCAAAAGTTGGCTCCCTCTCCTCCAACATGGCCGGCCATCTCTCTCTCTCCAAATCCCAATGATTTCTTCCAAATCTAGTCATATCGTAGGCTATGAAAGGCTACCAAGATCTTCTCCTTTCTTTATTTCCATTTTGGGACAAATTCTATGTTATTCTTTGGTGTTTTTGTCTAGTCTAGTACCTTAAAGAGTTAGAATACTAGATATGGTTGTCCTAGTTAAACATGTGCAAGAAAAACCCTAGATTTTGGTGGTACAAGATGATGTAGGAAGATTGGACAAGATTGGTGCTAGATTTGGATGGTACACTAGCACACATCACACTCTCCCTCTCTCCCTCTCTCCCTCTCATCCGGCCTCTCTCTCTCTCTCCCTCCATCTCTCTCTCGGCCTCTCTCTCCCTTTCTCTCTCTCTCTCTCTCTCTCTTGGTACAAAGTACATATATATATATATATGTTTACAAGGACAAAGATTGGAAAGAGTAAGGATTGGATGGTAAGTTTGTAGGAGATTTTGTAGGCAAAATCTAGTACCCTAAATCTATCTCACATCATCCTATCTTCTTCCTCCATTTAGCACATGTACTCCTATGTATATAAAACTTAGATTTGATAGAAAAAAGATCAAAGAAGTACTTCCATATCTTGTTCTCTCTCTCTCGGCCTCCCCTCTCTCTCCCTCGGCAATCTCTCTCTTGGTACAAAGTACATATATATATATATGTTTACAAGGACAAAGATTGGAAAGAGTAAGGATTGGATGGTAAGTTTGTAGGAGATTTTGTAGGCAAAATCTAGTACCCTAAATCTATCTCACATCATCCTATCTTCTTCCTCCATTTAGCACATGTACTCCTATGTATATAAAACTTAGATTTGATAGAAAAAAGATCAAAGAAGTACTTCCATATCTTGTTCTCTCTCTCTCGGCCTCCCCTCTCTCTCCCTCGGCAATCTCTCTCTTGGTACAAAGTACATATATATATATATGTTTACAAGGACAAAGATTGGAAAGAGTAAGGATTGGATGGTAAGTTTGTAGGAGATTTTGTAGGCAAAATCTAGTACCCTAAATCTATCTCACATCATCCTATCTTCTTCCTCCATTTAGCACATGTACTCCTATGTATATAAAACTTAGATTTGATAGAAAAAAGATCAAAGAAGTACTTCCATATCTTGTTCTCTCTCTCTCGGCCTCCCCTCTCTCTCCCTCGGCAATCTCTCTCTTGGTACAAAGTACATATATATATATGTTTACAAGGACAAAGATTGGAAAGAGTAAGGATTGGATGGTAAGTTTGTAGGAGATTTTGTAGGCAAAATCTAGTACCCTAAATCTATCTCACATCATCCTATCTTCTTCTTCCATTTAGCACATGTACTCCTATGTATATAAAACTTGGATTTGATAGAAGAAAGATCAAAGAAGTACTTCCATATCTTGTTCTCTCTCTCTCCCTCTCGGCCTCCTCTCTCTCTCTCCCTCTCTCGGCTGTCCTCTCTCTCTCTCTCTCTTCCTCCCTTGTACAATATATAGGTGAAAGGTTACAAAGTACCCTTGTACCTTCATGATCTTCCTAGGTCAAGATATCCTAATAAACTAAGTCAATAGGCACATGTTGCACCCTAAATTTATAAAATATAAACCTAGAATCCTAGTGTGGCATATGCCTATCTTATTACTTAATTGAATTAGGCACATGTTGTTTGATAAACTAATAAGTTCTAAGTACTTGGCTAGGCTTCAAGGATTGATCAAGAGTACACCAAATCTTGGCTCTTCTCTCTCCTATCTCTCCCTCTCTCTCGGCTATCTCTCTCTCTCTCACTCTCGGCTTCTCTCTCTCCCTCTCTCCCGAATTCTCTCTCTCTCTCTCTCCCTCTCTCTCCCTTGTACTACAATAATATACTAATATAGATATATATCATCAATTAGATTTTGGAAGTACAAGGTTAATAATAAACTAAAGGGTTTTTGAAAGAATAAGATTTTTCTAATTAAATAATGAATTTGACACATGTTTTCTACCTCTATATTATATTGGGGTGTTGTACTGGTACCCTATTATAATATAGATATAAGTACTAGAGAATCTGGGTGGATATCTAGTCAAAATTTTATAATATAAAGCTCCGATTTGACACATGTCTCCTTATAATACAATATTTGTACTCAGAGAATCTTAGGACCCAATATTATATTAGATACTCTTCCAATTCTTTAATGGGAGAATCCCATGGGATTCTAGTCATTAAATTAATTATAATATAATAGTACTAGTCCTATTATCCAATGGATAATAATTCTACTAACAACTATGGACCAATGGACAAAGGTCAACGGTTGACTTTTTGGTCAAAGGGTCTTACTTAGGGTTCAAGAGGTTCAAAAGGTTCAAAAGGCTCGAGGAAGGTCAAGAGTTTAATTAGATTATCTCCGAGGATTAGGTTAGAAGCTAACTAGGCTCGCTAAGTAGGATTTCAAGTCGAAAGATAACCTAGGCTTACGTTTGACAATTTGGAGAAAGGTCTAACTCGCTTGTCTTTAGAAAATGATCTTATTGACGAATCTAATCATGACGGATTACTAAGGATAACTCAAGTTGATTAATCACTCGAGAATAATTAAAGACTTTTCGAATTAACAAAGAAATTTTTATTTAGTAAAAATCGGAGTTGTTACAACCTATCCCCCTTAAACAATTTCGTCCTCGAAATTGGGTGCGTGCTCAGATTCGAATAGGTGGGGATAATTCGCTCTCATGGTTTCTTCTCTTTCCCATGTGGTTTCTCCAGCTCCTTGGTGCTTCCATTGGACTCGTACCAGTTTGATTGTCTTGTTCCGGATTTTCTTCTCGCTGCGGTCTAGAAGCTCTATTGGTTCCTCTTCGTATGTCGCGTCTCCCTCCATGGTGATGTCTTCCCAATTGAGAACATGTGTGGGCAGGGCGAGATATTTACGGAGCATGGATACGTGAATCACGTCATGTACTCTTTCTAGTTGCGGTGGCAGGGCTAAGCGATACGCAACTTTACCGATCTTTTCCACGATGTCAAAAGGTCCTATGTATCGTGGGGATAACTTTCCCTTCTTTCCAAATTTGATGACTCCCTTCTTCAGTCGGATCTTCAGGAATACATGATCTCCCACGGCAAAGGTCAATGGTCGGCTTCTTTTATCCGCGTAACTCTTTTGTCGGCTCTGAGCTGTTTGGATCCTTTGTCTGATGGTTTTGACCTTCTCCGTAGTATCCCGTACTATGTCTGGTCCAATTAATCCCATTTCTCCAGCATCTGTCCAGCAGACTGGGGATCGACAGGGTCGTCCGTATAAGGCTTCGTATGGCGCCATCTCTATGCTCGCTTGATAGCTGTTGTTGTAGGCAAACTCGACTAACGATAAATGTTGCTCCCAGTTTCCCGAGAAATCTAAAGCACAGGCTCTCAGCATATCTTCCAATGTCTGGATTGTCGTCTCCGTTTGTCCGTCTGTTTGGGGGTGGAAGGCGGTACTAAGTCTCACATCTGTTCCCAATGCCTTCTGTAGTCCCTTCCAAAAGTGTGATACGAAACGTGGGTCCCTATCGGATACAATCGAGATGGGTACTCCATGGAGTCGTACAATTTCTCGAATGTTTAAGAGACTCAGTTGTTCCACGTTTTCTGTCATCTTTACAGGCAGAAAATGCACGGATTTGGTGAGTCGGTCCACGATCACCCAAATAGCAGTGTTGGATTTGGCAGACCTTGGTAGTCCAGTTACAAAATCCATCGAGATGTGCTCCCACTTCCATGTTGGAATTGGTAAGGGTTGAAGGTCTCCTCCGGGTTTCTGATGTTCAGCCTTGACTTGTTGACACACAAGGCAAGTTGATACAAATCGGGCCACGTCTTTCTTCATTCCTTCCCACCAGTATGTCCTCCGCAGGTCGTGATACATCTTTGTACCGCCCGGGTGGACTGCGAAGTTTGAATGGTGAGCTTTGCGGAGTACAATTTCTCGAAGAGCTCCAATATTAGGTACAAATACCCTTCCTTTGAATCGCAGGCTATTATCTCCCTCGATCGTCCATCCTGGTAGCGCCTTTCCTTCTCGGATTCGGTACCGGATGAACTCACAATCCTGCTCAGAGGTTTGAGCTAGTAAAATCTCTTGGCGTAGTGCTGGTTCTGCAACGAGAGCATATAGTCGGGCGTTCCCATTCTCTGATGAAGGCCTCAGGTTGAATTCGTTAAGGGTATCTACCATCTCCCATTCCTTGATGGCGGTCTTGACTTTCTGAGCCTTGTCCTTTCGGCTAAGAGCGTCAGCTACCACGTTGGCCTTGCCGGAATGATACTGTAGCGTGAACTTGTAATCCTCCAAGTATTCCATCCAACGGCGCTGCCTCATGTTCAACTCCTTCTGAGTGAAAAGGTACTTGAGGCTTTTGTGGTCAGTAAAGACCTCGAATTGTTCTCCCCACAGATAGTAGCGCCAAGTTTTGAGGGCGAAACTACTGCAGCCAATTCTAAGTCATGAGTAGGGTAATTCTTCTCATGTGGTCGGAGTTGTCGTGATCCGTAAGCCACAACTTTTCCATTCTGCATCAGCACACAACCCAAGCCATCCCTTGATGCGTTGCAATAGACGGTATAATCCACGCCTCGTTCGGGAATGATGAGTATCGGTGCACTGGTCAGCCTCTTTTTCAACTCCTGAAAAGATTTCTCACAGGCTTCATTCCAATCCAGCTTCACTCCTTTCTGAGTGAGTCTCGTCATTGGTTTTGGCGAGAAGCGAGAAGTCTGGTATGAATCTTCGTAGTATCCAGCCAATCCTAGAAAACTTCTGATTTCGAACACGGAGGTTGGCTGCTTCCAATTGAGCACTGCCTCAACCGTACTTTCGTCCACGGCTATTCCATCCTTGGATACTACGTGCCCCAAGAACTTAACCACTTCTAGCCAAAACTTGCATTTACTTGCTTTGGCAAAAAGTTGGCTATCTCAGAGTACTTGTAGCGCTATCCGAAGGTGTCCTACGTGCTCCTCCTTATTGGCGGAGTATATCAAGATGTCATCAATGAACACCACTACAAACTTATCTAAGTAGGGTTGAAAAATCTTGTTCATGAGACACATGAATACTGCCGGAGCGTTTGTCAGCCCAAATGGCATTACTACAACCTCGTAGTGTCCATATCTGGTGCGGAAAGCGGTTTTGGAGATATCCTCATCTCGGATTCTAAGTTGATGGTAACATGATCGGAGGTCGATTTTTGAGAAACAGGTTGCTCCTCTCAACTGGTCGAATAGGTCATCAATTCTAGGTAAGGGGTATCGATTCTTGACCGTGACTTGGTTTAGCTTCTGATAATCGATGCATAGTCGAAGCGTTCCTTCTTTCTTCTTCACGAACAATGCAGGTGCTCCCCATGGTGACGTGCTCGGCCTGGTAAATCCTTTATCCAATTGCTCTTGCGATTGGGTCTTGAGCTCCTTCAATTCTGTGGGGGCCATACGGTAGGGTGCCATGGAGATTGGGGCTGTCCCCGGTTGGAGTTCTATAGAGAAGTCTATCTCTCTCTGTGGTGGTAAACCAGGAAGTTCTTCAGGGAAAACATCGACGTACTCGCAAACGATGTGTGGTAATCCCATATCCATCCTGTCAGTTTCTTCCATTTAGAGACTAGCTAGCCATCCAAACAGTTGATTCTGCCACCTATATTTCTTCGTCGTCAGACTCGCCACTTGTCTATCCCCCTTAAAACGGAAACGAGTTCCATCAGGGGTGTATGCCGTCACCGTCTTTTGATGACAGTCTATGACTGCTCGGTGTGCGGATAGCTAGTCCATTCCCAAGATTACGTCAAAGTCCGCCATGTCGATCACTCTGAGGTCGCAGGTTAAGCGTAAATTGGCTACTTCTAATTCGCACCCTCTACACACTAGACTAACAGCTATACTCCCCCCCCCCAATGGTGACGCTACATTCGTACTTGACTTAAGGGGTTCTGTTTCTAGTGCTCGAGCAGTAACGCAGGCAGTCGATATAAAAGAGTGCGATGCTCCGGAATCAAACAAGGCTTGAACACAGGTACTATATAATAATAGCGTACCTTGGATCACAGAGGGATCCGACTCTTGCTCCTCAGTTTGTAATGCAAATATACGCCCTCTAGTGCCATGCTGGGTTCCTATGGGCTGTTTGCCTTGGTTTTGCCCGGTGTGCTGCTGCAGTGGGCCTCCCGGATTCTGCTTCACAGAACCGATCGATCCGGGGTTCTGAGTCCTTTGAGCTCCAAAGCTTCCAATTCTCTCCTTTAGAGGTTGAGGGCATTCACGCTTGTAATGTCCTATGGCCTGATAATTGAAGCACTACACTGTCGCCCTGTTTTGGCCACTCTTCTGAGGTACACCACGTCCTGACGCAGTAGTCCTCCAAGCTTGGTTGGTTTGAGACGAGGCAAAGGGTTTGGTAGGGTAAGGTCCACGGTTGCTGCTGACCGCTTGGGTTCGAATTGGTCCACCGGTATTGCCGGTCGCTTTTCTCCATCAGGTTTTGAAATCAGTCTCCTCACTCTCCAGTCGAAGAGCACACTTCACCACACCGGAGTATGTGGGAAAAGCTTGTGCTACTACGGCCCTTCGAGCGGTTGTTAGCCCCCACTCGAATCTTCTCGCCTTCTTATCTTCCGTTGCCACGGCGGTAGGGGCATAATGAGACAGCTCCTCGAACTTGGCCGCGTACTGGGTGACGGTCATCATTCCCTGCTTCAGGTTCATGAATTCTTGCTCCTTGGCTAGGCGAATGGGTGTGGGAAAGTATTTGTCAAGAAACAGGGTTTCAAATTCGGTAAAGGTCATGGTGGCTATGGCATGGGTTGCCTCCATCAAGTCCCACCAATAACGGGCTTCTCCCTTTAGTTGGTACGTGGCTAAGGCTACACAATCTCCATCGCGGGTAATCTCCAAGGTGTCCAGGATCACCTTGACTTCTTTCAGCCAGACTTCGGTGATGGTAGGGTTAGTATCTCCATTGAAAGTTGGGGGTCGACGTTTGCAGAATTCGTTCATCGCTCGAGTGCGGTTCATAGGTTCATCGTCGCGGTTAGGGTTTCGGCGGTTGGCATTCAAAGCAGCCACAAATGCTTGCATGATTTGGGTTAGGTTAAGGTTTGCGTTAGAGGATTCTCCGGTCTCGTATCCTAATCCACTTCGTCGGTTCACCATCTACGAGTAAAAATTGTAAGGGGGGAGGTTTTAGCCTAACGATCAATTTCTTTTTCGTAGTTTGTTTTCTTCCTAAGATCGAAAGCAATAATTTAAGCAGGGTGCAACATTATTCCTTAATACAAGGCAACTTTTTCATAGATAAGCAAGGATTACAACGTAAGCATAGATTTCTACTACAATCATAAAACACAAAGCAGATTCTCCTAGTACAAGTTGAAACGATCCTACACATATCCTACTACATGGTTCTTATCACATGGTTTGGTTAGTCTACGAGTGCCACAAGTGCAACTACCACTACCGCGACCTTATTCTAATGCTATTACTCCTAAGGTAGGATAATTCCAAACATCTCTCTCAGTCTTTTCTTGTAGTCTCTTTTGGCTTCGGCCACGGTTTCCTCGAGGAGTTTATATCCCTGCTTATGAAATTCCTCTTCCATTAGAACAGGTGGTTCCTCCCATGGTTCTAGGTAGTATTGAGAATAGTCTAGTATAGCAGCTTCCAATTCAGGGTCAGTCTCGACGTTATAAATAGGGAAACTAAATGGTTGCTCAAAGTCCTCCACATGTGATGCAGGGACTTCGGTCGATGGAAGGTATTCGTGGTCCACGGCCGGTGGTGGTATCTCCCAGGTGATTGGTACTTCGTAGAGTTCCATGTTATCTTTGGATAAAGGTGTTGGTCCCGTGTACTCAGGTACTAGTAATGACCGATAGTCGGCCAAGACTTTAGGGGAAAAGGGCGGGCATCCCCCTTGTTTCTTGTTTGACATCTAGAACATTTCAAGAGGATTGTACTTTAGTTTTTTGTGGTTATGCATTGAGTACGAGTATGTATACAAACAGTGATCATAAAAACTCACATATCTTTTATAACATAGAAGGCTCACATTGACCTAAGTTTCCTATTACATAGGTAAGCTCTTTATCACCAACATAGTAAAGGTACTTCTTAGAGTTATCCTAAACAAAGGATGGTGGCCTAAATTCTCAACATCTTACATATCCCGAAGGATTACAATTTATTTATTAATAGCACATCCTATTGGCTTCTTTTACTTTGGGGTCTCTTCTTTGACGTTCTCCTTATCACCATTTCTTTCCTCCTCATCACCAATTTCAACACTCTCCATCAAGGGTAGGGTACCAAAGATTTCACGAAGGGCATGAAGGATTGGAAACATTCCAGGGAACCAGAGATCCTCCACCAAGGGGATCGAGGTATTTTGTTGCACTCTCTTGAAATCTCGTATCTCGGTAAGTGTGGCAGCGACAAATTCGGGGTTCTTAAGTAGTTGAGTGGTTGTGGTTTCCATGGTGATCTTGAGTAGGTAGATTCCAGCTAACAGGTTAATCAGGTGACTCATCTACAAGGAAAATTTTAAACCTCAATTAGTAATGTTTTAAGACGGGGTTTAATCTAAATAGGAAGTTTTCAAATTTCTAAGTTCCACATTCGATTATTGATTTAAGTCATCATTCAATTGTTCGGGAATTCCTAGCTCGGTGGTACTGCCAATATCCACACTTTGCTTCAATCCGAAGATTGCTTTGCCAGAATTCCACCCAATTTGGGACGGTAAACTTAAACTCAATTCACGTTTATGCAACGGTCAAACTATCTCGTGGTTCTACCCATTCTACCCATGGCCGAGGTTTTGAACCTAAAGCTCTGATACCAAGTTGTAACGCCCCCATTTTCGGGTTCGTTAATTAATCATTTTATTAATAATTCAAACAGAGTCTGGCTCATTAGTACATTGTTAATCTCACAAAGGAGTACATTTTATTCAAAAGGGAAGGAAACTAGGGTTCCTAACTACAGCTCCGCCTGCTCTTCCATCCTAGCCAGCTCTTCGGCTCCGAAAGCCTCCACAGTGTACATCTCACCCTGTTCGTCTATAAGGTCTGACACATTATACCAGCGTCGCCACCAATATAATATGTCAGGGTCACCAAAGGCAACACTGTGAGCTTACAAAGCTCAATAGGATAAACCGTACCCACTAATCCTTACTTATAATTAGAAATTCACATAGACAATTACACATGCTCATTCATTGAAGTAATTAAGCAATAACACATCCGCATTCGCTACCTTCCTAGCGTTGGTGTCATGTCTTTTCGTGTTTCTCCTACGCGACTCATCGTAGACCGTGTCATCATTTTCCACTTCATTAACACTTCCAAATTACCTTTTTGAAAATCACATTTTTAACACACGCACACCACACAATGGGCAAGTCCGGCCACATTGAGGTTTTTAAAACACAGCCTCACAATGGTTCCACCACCACGGATTTCCATTGGAACACACCCAACCTCGATTCCACCGTTCCGGGTTCTCGAGTATCCTCACAATGGTTCCGCCGTCCCGGGTTCCCATTGGCGCACATTAGCATTGGCTCCTCTCCACAGATAACCAAGCCACACACCCAACCTCGATTCCGCCGTTCCGGGTTCTCGAGTATCCTCACAATGGTTCCGCCGTCCCGAGTTCCCATTGGCACACACACACACACACATTCATAATGACTCCCAAAATGGTCATTATGTAATTTCAAAAATATTTTACCAAGGCCAAGCCTTTATACTCACCCTAGGTGTCATGTTTCTATCGTTCTTGGTTTTCGTGTCTCGTTCTCATGCATAGACTCCGCGGTAGGACTTTCATAGAAATCTTGAAACTAAACTAACAAGATCATCCAACTCTATTTCATATAGCATGCTCAATTATTCGTAAAGCATAACGTCACATGTACGGACGCCTTTGGAGTGATAATCACTTATGCTTTACTAAAAAACAAACACAAGTAATGCAAGTAAGCACATAACAAGTCTAATATCATCTAAACGGTCAAAGTACAATTACTTAAAGTTAATCCACGACGTTAACCTTCAAAGTTCATTCTTTCTTTCAAGATGTTCAAAACAGCATATGTTTATTGAATTGCAATGCATATATCAGAATAGTGTTGATAAGGATTCTATGTTTTCACGAGAGGTGTCGATTAAGAAAAATCTATGTGATCATGCCTTTATCTTTACTCTAATCAATTTGAGTTATGCGTACGATATGCTACACTTAGAGTAAAATCTATCTACATACTCTTAGCCTACTTTAAAGTAAACTGTATATTTGGAAAAAGTAGTAAGGATTATCTACCTTTCAAAAGTATACACATTTCTAATTATATTTAAGGAAATTAGATATGGAAGTCTACGTATACTTAGGAATAACGGGGATGAAGAATCCTACCGTTCTTCTAGGCGGTAGAGATGACTATGGAAAGTACGTCGATAGTTGGATGGAGTAACGTCTAGGAATGGCTTCCGTTAGCTTTGAAAGAGAATGGTTTCTCTCGAAACTAAATCGTGACCTACGGTACTTGACTTTTTGGATCGAAAGGGTGGTCGAGCAGTTGTTTAGTGGCGGCTTAGGATGAGTTTCTCAAGAACAAGGAAGAACACTCAAGAACAAGCTCAAGAACAAGCAAGAATACAAAGCTTTCTAGAGAGAAGTTGGAGCAAAGAAAGGTGTGAGTTCAAATGGTGAGAAATGCTTGCTATTTATAGGCAAAAGTTGGCTCCCTCTCCTCCAACATGGCCGGACATCTCTTTCTCTCCAAATCCCAATGATTTCTTCCAAATCTAGTCGTATCCTAGGCTATGAAAGGCTACCAAGATCTTCCCCTTTCTTTATTTCCATTTTGGGACAAATTCTATGTTATTCTATGGGGTTTTTGTCTAGTCTAATACCTTAAAGAGTTAGAATACTAGATATGGTTGTCCTAGTTAAACATGTGCAAGAAAAACTCTAGATTTTGGTGGTACAAGATGACGTAGGAAGATTGGTCAAGATTGGTGCTAGATTTGGATGGTACACTAGCACACATCACACTCTCCCTCTCATCCGGCCTCTCTCTCTCTCTCTCTCCCTCCATCTCTCTCTCGGCCTCTCTCTCCCTCTCTCTCTCTCTCTCTTGGTACAAAGTACATATATATATATGTTTACAAGGACAAAGTTTGGAAAGAGTAAGGATTGGAAGGTAAGTTTGTAGGAGATTTTGTAGGCAAAATCTAGTACCCTAAATCTATCTCACATCATCCTATCTTCTTCCTCCATTTAGCACATGTACTCCAATGTATATAAAACTTAGATTTGATAGAAAAAAGATCAAAGAAGTACTTCCATATCTTGTTCTCTCTCTCTCCCTCCTATCTCTCTCTCTCGGCCTCCCCTCTCTCTCTCTCTCTCGGCAATCTCTCTCTTGGTACAAAGTACATATATATATATATGTTTACAAGGACAAAGATTGGAAAGAGTAAGGATTGGATGGTAAGTTTGTAGGAGATTTTGTAGGCAAAATCTAGTAACCTAAATCTATCTCACATCATCCTATCTTCTTCCTCCATTTAGCACATGTACTCCTATGTATATAAAACTTAGATTTGATAGAAGAAAGATCAAAGAAGTACTTCCATATCTTGTTCTCTCTCTCTCTCTCCCTCCTATCTCTCTCTCTCGGCCTCCCCTCTCTCTCTCCCTCGGCAATCTCTCTCTCTCTCTCTCTTCCTCCCTTGTACAATATATAGGTGAAAGGTTACAAAGTACCCTTGTACCTTCATGATCTTCCTAGGTCAAGATATCCTAATAAACTAAGTCAATAGGCACATGTTGCACCCTAAATTTATAAAATAGAAACCTAGAATCCTAGTGTGACATATGCCTATCTTATTACTTAATTGAATTAGGCACATGTTGGTTGATAAACTAATAAGTTCTAGGTACTTGGCTAGGCTTCAAGGATTGATCAAGAGTACACCAAATCTTGGCTCTTCTCTCTCCTATCTCTCCCTCTCTCTCGGCTATTTCTCTCTCTCACTCTCGGCTTCTCTCTCTCCCTCTTCCCGAATTCTCTCTCTCTCTCTCTCTCTCTCTCTCCCTCTCTCTCCCTTGTACTACAATAATATACTAATATAGATATATATCATCAATTAGATTTTGGAAGTACAAGGTTAATAATAAACTAAAGGGTTTTTGAAAGAATAAGATTTTCCTAATTAAATAATGAATTTGACACATGTTTTCTACCTCTATATTATATTGGGGGGTTGTACTGGTACCCTATTATAATATACATATAAGTATTAGAGAATATGGGTGGATATCTAGTCAAAATTTTATAATATAAAGCTCCGATTTGACACATGTCTCCTTATAATACAATATTTGTACTCAGAGAATCTTAGGACCCAATATTATATTAGATACTCTTACAATTCTTTAATGGGAGAATCCCATGGGATTCTAGTCATTAAATTAATTATAATATAATAGTACTAGTCCTATTATCCAATGGATAATAATTCTACTAACAACTATGGACCAATGGACAAAGGTCAACAGTTGACTTTTTGGTCAAAGGGTCTTACTTAGGGTTCAAAAGGTTCAAATGGCTCGAGGAAGGTCAAGAGTTTAATTAGATTATCTCCGAGGATTAGGTTAGAAGCTAACTAGGCTCGCTAAGTAGGATTTCAAGTCGAAAGATAACCTAGGCTTACGTTTGACAATTTGGAGAAAGGTCTAACTCACTTGTCTTTAGAAAATGATCTTATTGACGAATCTAATCATGACGGATTACTAAGGATAACTCAAGTTGATTAATCACTCGAGAACAATTAAAGACTTTTCGAATTAACAACGAAATTTTTATTTAGTAAAAATCGGAGTTGTTACAATACTTCTGTGCAACTCCCTGAATCTACCAGGATTCTTTCAATGTCATACTCCCCAACTCGTAGGTTTATGACCAATGCATCATTGTGGGGTATTTGAACTTCTCCCAGATCCTCGTCTGTAAAAACTATGCCCTCGTTGCATACGTCGCTCTCTCGCCCTCTTTTGTTCCCGAACCGCATAACGTGCTGGTCGTGCTTGGCTTGCCTTTGGAGCAGCCTAACCTCATTTCTCATATAAGGTGCAACCAGCCCATGTATCATATGGATTATCCCCTTGGGATTCTGTTCATAATCCATTTCCATGGCTCTCCTCTTATCTTTGGGATCCTCCTGGATAAACTCCTTGAGAGAGCCACGTGAGACTAAATCATCAAGGTGCCTCTTAAACATTTCACAATCTTCTGTCTTATGACCCCAATCCTTGTGGTAACTACAGTGCTGATTCATAGCATGTTTTGTATCTTTATCTCCACCTAGAGTTGGGGGCCATTTGAAATAGGGCTGATTCTTTATTCGGTAAAGAATCCTATAAATGGGTTTTTTCCAAACCGTGGTAATAGAAAAGAAAGATTTGGGATCAGGTGCTGGCTTATCTTTGTATGGCTCTTTCTTGGCCTGCCCGTACTCTTTCCTCTCCTTGTAAGTCTTGGGCTCTGTCTTATCCACCTTTTTCGCTTGTGTCTTTGGCTGTTCGGCTACGATCTTGCCATCCTCTCGGAGTATATCATCCTCCATCCTGGCATGTTGCTCTATTCACTCCATCAGCCTAGCTAAAGTCGCCACGGGGTGTTTGTTTAATGACCGGCGTAGCTCCCCCCAAACAGGCAAGCCAGTTTTGAAAGTAGCAATTGCATATTCCTCGCTGCAACTATCAATCTCATTGAAAGTTTCCCAATACTTGTTGGCGTAGTCCCTGATCGGCTCGTTTTCCCCCTGCTTCATAGTGGAGAGACTTTTGAACGTTTTAGGGGCTCTTCTACTCGTCAAGAACCGAGCAGTGAATTCTTCTGCCAATTGTGTCCATCCACGTACGGAACGTGGTTTCAACTTATGGAACCAAGACAAAGCAAGCTTGCCCAAGCTGGACGGGAACATCTTGCACATGATGGCATCGTCCCCCTCATGCATGAACATTGCTTGTTGATAATGTTGTATGTGAGCAACGGGATCCGCATCTGTTTTGTAGAGAACGAATGCACCGTGCTTCATTCTGCTCGGTAATCGTGCGTCCTGTAACTTCCTTGCAAACGGAGAAGCTGCAATGTTACTTAGGGCTTTCCTTGCCGCTTCTTGTGCAGACATGGCCCCTTCTTCGCTTCCCTTGGTTTTTTGAGCCCCAGCTCTATTCCATTGGGAGTTAGGTCTCTCATACCTGTCCCTATGGTGTTTACGAGTGCCTCCCTCCGGCAAGGAGCTTCGGCTCCTACTTCTCCTTTTGTGTGGAGAAGACCTTTGCCTGCTAGGACTCCTACTTGGACTCCTACTCCCTTTTCTCTGTGAGGAAGCCGTTTTCTTTCTTAGTGTAGGACTCCTGCTCCTGCTCCTTCTATGTGAGGGAGCTGCTTTATATGTCACTACAGCCCCTCTGTTTCCTCTGGAACACCCTCGTGAGAGTCCAGAGTCCTCAGGGTGTTGTCGGATCCGTTCTAGCTCTCGGATCTCGTGTTCTCATTTTTTGATTAATCGAGCATACTCCTCGACTTCTTGCTTCTTTTTATCGAGGATATCCTCATCATTATGCACACTCCTCGAATGTGCAACCGATTCTCCTATGTGGTGGGATTTGCTTCTTCTCGTGGAGCCTGTTGCCGTCCTTCCCTCCTTATTCTTGGAGTCATCTTGGATGGTTAGAGGACGATCTTTGCTTGTCGCCCTCCTTCCGTGCCCGCCGGTAGGCTTTTTCGGAGCTCCTGGTGGGGATTTATCTCCTCCCCCACCAGCCTGGTTCTTTTCAGTTAGCGGCGTGACTGGATCTACTTCCACCATGGTCGTATTTCAAAAGGGAAATCCTTCGCTTCCCACAAACGGCGCCAATTGTAGGTGGAGAAAAACAAACAGTACCCAGAATAGCACTGGATCGCGGCGTCTCACGTGCTGTTCGATCGGAGCCCTAATGCCTTCACCTGAACCCTAATCTGCAAAACAGACGAGGGGTGAGTGCACCTTTGCCTCTCGTGGCAAAGGCCCTCCGATGCTTGAGTTAGTGTATCGTACTGTATGAAACCCTAATTATCGATAGGAAAGTATGGAATGATTGCCACCAAATGCGTACCTTTTACCTTTAGGTTTACCCTGTATTTATAGACATACGTTTGCTTGCTCTTCAAGCATCCTAATTGCCCTAGGTTTCCTGTCCCGTACAGGAAACCTGGCCTTTCTGGGGATCTTCTTACCCAATCGACCAAGATCCCTCACTCATAGGGACTCTTTTCATAATAGGACTCTCTCCTGACTTATCTTCACCGGATACTGGGTTCTTTCTCTTAGAACATTCTTACTGCCTTATCACTTAAGACCATTCTTCTTCAGAGATCCCCCTCTGTTCGGCCCTCTTTATTGCCAAACAGACTGCATGAACCGATGACTTCTCATGTCCTTGGTCCCTCTCTGCCGAACAGACCGCATGATCCAATGACTCCTCATGTCATTGGACCTAATCACTATGCACTGTATTTCACGGCATCCTACTTTACTTTATTAATTACGTGGACCCTGTACATCACGTGTTCGGCTACTAGATGCACCTGTCCGGGAATACCTCCCTACAGCCTCCACATTTTTTGCATGTGGGGCTCCATTATCAGATAAGCCAATGAAGTGATATGGTTCATTATGATAACTAATTAGAATTATAGATGAAGAAAAACTCTTGATAATAAAAGAGACCTTGAAGGACTAGGTGTCTTTTAATAATTATCTCTAAGGCCCTCTTCTCTCCTCTATAAAAGGTTGAATACCCTCCCCTTATTCCCACGATTTTTCCATCAATTAAAGTACTGTGGTGTTCTAGAAAAGTAGAGACAGAGAGAAGAAGGTGAGCCAAGAATTAAGGTGTTTCTATTTAAGGGGTTTGTTCTCTCTAATCACGATGGCCAACAAAGGTACTCTATTTATTGTTCTTGAGATGTGTTGAATTCAAGATCCTGCTATATCTGTTTTCCGTATAATAGTTTTAATACATATATAGATTTACTAAGGAAGGCTGGTAGCTTTGGCCCAAAGCTTTCCCTCTCATTGGATGAGAGGGAAAAGGTGAAATATGGGGTGTAAGGGTTGTCCCCTGGTGAATACAGCTTTTAGGGCCAAACAGAGCCTTCCTTCGGCCCCAAAAGTCTTGTTGATCATGGCTAAATAAATGTGATGGGACAGGGTTTTAACAGGCGTACGCAGGCAGTGGACCTGCGTGCGCTGGTCCAAACTGCCCTACCCTGGTCAACGGTCAAAGCTGACCGATGACTGACACGTGGCAACAGGACCAGCGCACGCTGGTGTTGGACCAGCGTATGCTGGTAGGGTTTTTGCCGAAGCTTTTTTGGCTCTAGTTCAAAGGGTTTGAAAGGGTTCAGAACGCTCAAAGCTCAAACACACTAAAATTCTCGGGGTGTTCTTGATCTTATTCATCATCTGGGAATCAAAGACCCTAAGTAAACTAATCTTGGAAAGTCCAAAATATGGTGTCTACAAATTTGTTGTACGTGTTCTTTTTCTTAGTGTCAGTGAAAATTGTTGTCGTTGGTTGCTGTGGTGGTTGTTGTTGGTTGGACATGTAGGTTTTGAATGAGATGGTGACAGTTAAGGGTGGAGACGTGAGTTGAAAGAAACCATTGGCATAGGAGGTATTCTTTCTTGAGCTTGTCATGGAGGGTGCAAGTGAGATGATCAGAACCTTACCCCGTTCGGGAAAAAAAGCCATGCTTTATATATTGCCAAATTATTATTTTTTTCAATTTACTATGGGTGCAAGTGGAAGGTTCTGTCTCGCCTCCTCCTCGCCAATGGGGCAAGTGGGAATCTTGGTAACACAAGGTTCTCTCCCTTGAGAATTTAATTTGCTTTACGTGTTTATTTTTTCTTACTGTCATTGATTATTGTTGTCGTTGGCTTTTTTGGTAGTTGTTATAGGTTGGACATGTGGGTTGTGAATTAGATGGCGCCAATTAAGTGAGGAGACATGAGTAGAAAGAAACCATTGGCTAGGAGGTACACTTTATTGTGCTTGTTATGGAGGGTGCAAGTGAGATGATCAGAGCCTACCCACTTCGACAGGAAAAAAACATGCTTTTTAAATCGCAAAATTATTATTTTTTTATTTTGTTGTGGGTGCAAGTGAAAGGTTTTGGCTCTCCTCCTCCTTGCCAAGGGGGCAATTGGGGATTTCAATAACCTAGGGTTCTCTTCCTTGAGCATTTAATTTGATGTACAAGTTCCTTTTCTTAGTGTCATTGAAAATTGTTGTGGTTGGCTGCTGTGGTGGTTGTTGGTGGGACAGGTGGGTTATGAATTAGATGGCGACAGTTAAGGCAGGAGACGTGATTAGAAAGAAACCATTGGCGTAGAAGGTATACTTTCTTGTGCTTGTCATGGAAGGTGAAAGTGAGGTGATCGAAGCCTTTCCCCTTTCGAAAGAAAAAAAAACATGCTTTATAAATTGCCAAATTATTATTTTTTTCAATTTGCTATAGGTGCAAGTGGAAGGTTGTGGCTCTCCTCCTCCTCGCCAAGGGGACAAGTGGGAATCATGGTAACTCAAGGTTTTCTTTTTTGAGCATTTAGTTTGCTGTACGTGTTTTTTTTCTTACTGTCATTGATGGTTGTTGTCGTTGGCTGTTTTGGTGGTTGTTGTAGGTTGAACTTGTGGGTTGTGAATCAGATGGCGACAGTTAATTGTGGAGACGTAAGTAGAAAGAAACCATTTACTAGGAGGTATACTTTATTGTGCTTGTTATGGAGGGTGCAAGTGAGATGATTGGAGTTTCCCCCCTATGAAAGGAAAAAAAACATGCTTTTTAAATCGCAAAATTATTATTTTTTCAATTTGTTATGGGTGCAAGTGGAAGGTTTTGGCTCTCCTCCTCGCCAACAGGGCAAGTGGGAATCCTGGTATCCCAAGGTTCTCCTCCTTAAGCATTTAATTTGATGTACATGTTCCTTTTCTTAGTGTCAATGAAAATTGTTGTGATTGGCAGCTGTGGTGGTTGTTGGTTGGACATGTATGTTGTGAATCAGATGGCGACAGTGTAGACACCTCCCGAAGTGGGGCATCGCCATATAGATTGATCGTTGCTGTTTGTTTGGTTGTTTGCTCTCTAAACCAAGATCATGGATATTCCCATGGCTAGGAACATCGCCACATGACAACGGTTATCATCAAAACAGAGTCGCCACCTAGTTGATAAAAACTAGGAAAAACAGATAGATATTCTGGGTACAGGAGCCAAAAGTACAATAAGGGGAAGGTGTTAGGCATCTCTCTTTGCCCAGCCGTGAGACTGGCCCATAGTTGTTCGACATATGATTAATTCCTGCTTTATTTAATTCTAACACATAATTTGTTTATTTAGCCTTTAAACAGTCAATGGTGAACTAGTACGGTAATTGAAAGCATGCATCAAAATAAGATGAATAAAACAAGTTGTCCCAGGAAAATAGTTCCCTCGGCTAGTGAATAGATGTCATGGCTGAGGAATCCCACTGAGTTGATGTATCGGCCGAAGGATCGAAGTCCCAGCCGATGTTCTTCCTCACACCAGACTAAATGATTAACAGAAAGCTAAAACACTACGATTAATATGTAAAAGCCGTAAGTAAATTAAAGCATAGGCCCCTGGGCCTCACCACCTTGATCCCTCAGTTGCTTGATTGCTTCGGATTGGGGATGATTGACTGATTTGCTTCTTGAAAACCCTAGAGTTAGGGTTTGAACTTTGAGGGTTTGATCGTGGGATTGCGGCTGCATTCGGAAGATTAGGGCTTTTGTAGAGGGGATTTGAGAGAGAATTTGTGCAGAATTTCATGACCAGGGAAGATGATGATTTGTGATCTTAATTTCGGAACCCTAAGTGCCCTTTATATAGGCAATTGGTGACTCACTCTGGCCAATCAAATGGCATGAATCAATAAGGAATTCTAGGGTAATAAGATCTCTAGACGCGATCTGCTGCGTAGCCCGAACGCATCGGAAAAAGGCTGGTAGGGTTTTGGTGAACGGATCAAACATATGACAGAACATTCCAAAATCTAGAAAATAGACGATCTGGCGGCCGAACAATGGATCTGGCGACTGAAGGAAGGATGTTGCAGCTGAGGAATGGACCTGGCGGCCGAGTGATCAATCTCTCAGGGAGATTTTCAAGCAACACGTTTCACGGGTGAAAGAATGATGTTGAGGCCGTGAGATCAATATTAAGGCCGACAGATGGATTCTCCTGGGATACTATATTTCTGTCTGAAAGGCTATTTGGCTCTAGATTGGATCCTCTACATGGCTAAAAGTCTAAAGGTTCACGAGAAGTCAATCAGCAATCATTGTATCCATTCATCATTGGGATGGTCCCCAAGGTGGGACTTGAAATAATCGTTAGGCCAAGTTGGGGTGTCTACAGATACCCCTCTTTCACTGAACTTAGACGGATCGCGAGACATGTTTAAGTAAGAGTCAAAGCTGTAAAAGCAACTCAATTTGGTCAAACCACTATTCCAAGGGTTTTCAAAAAAGGTTTTAGTTATGGTCGGGCCGGGAGGCTGCCTAGTATTCCACGAGGGAAATTCAGACCAACCGTAGTTCGGGGGGGCAATAAAAAGAAAAAAAGTTTGGAGGGTTAGAGACAAAAGACGTACCTTCAGGCTTAAAAAGTTGTACCTAGAGGCCAATAACTGGAGCACAGAGCATTTGAGATGAAAGAACTGAGGCACGGAACCGGTTGCAATCATGAGGCAAAAGCCTAAGGAGTCGGAGCTGTGATGAACCGAGGCGTAGAGCCGGTTGCATTCTGAAGGTCTGTGC
The DNA here is from genome assembly GCA_018127125.1 of Rhododendron griersonianum. Lineage (NCBI taxonomy): Eukaryota > Viridiplantae > Streptophyta > Magnoliopsida > Ericales > Ericaceae > Rhododendron > Rhododendron griersonianum. The sequence continues at coordinate 26,574,052 of CM030792.1, read as the reverse complement.
ACGGAGCTTTCCCTTCATAAATTTTGGCGTAGAGCTAGATGATTGAGGCGCTGGACCGATCAATAAAACTGAGGCATAGAGCCTGTTGCTTATAGGATTGACCTGTTTCATGAAAGAGAGAGATGCAAAGTATGTATGTGATAATGATAGTTAGATATGATAATGGTGATGTAATTGATGCAGACTCGATGGTGACAATGGTGATGCAAATGATGCTTTATGTGCACGGGCCCGTGCGTGTGTGTTTGCTTTAAGCGTAGAGCTTCTTTCAAGTTCTGGACTTGAGCATTCACAGCATAGAGCTCGAGCATTCGGAGGATAGAATCCGAGCATTCAAAATGTTGGATTTTGAGCATTCAAGCGTAGAGCTTGAGAATAGATGATATCTTGGTTGTTAGGGCGTGGAGCCAGTTGAGATAGTGGGCATAGAGCCGCTGAGTTGACGAACGTAGAAAGTGCACAAGTTGTTTGTGACGTTGCCGGAGCAAGCTTGAGAGCTAGTACGTGCTGCTGGTTTCGAGGCGTTCATTTTGGACCTCAATCTCTCGAAGATAGATTGGTCGTTGATGACCTCGCTGGTTGAGAGGTGGTGGGATATACCACCAACACGTTCCACTTCCTTTCTGCTGGTGAGATGACGATTACACCGGGCGACTTCTCTTTGCTCACTGGCCTACGAGTAGATGGAGCTCCTCTTTGGATTTATCCTAAGCTCTAGCAACAGGAGGGAGCTTTGGAGTGGTTTCTATGTAAGGTGCCTCCTCTTCACTCACGGGGTCACCTTGACATTTCCTGGCTAAGCAAGAACTTTATGAAGGCCAACATTCTGACTCAGGTGAGCGTCGAGCAGCTGACACGGGCTTTCCTTCTCTATCTTCTGGGGCAAAATTGTTTGCCAACAAGGATAGCTCGGTTCATACACAGTTCTTGGCCCCTTTGCAGCATCTGGAGGCCGTTTGGGAACTTGATTGGGAAGCATCTGCTTTAGCTACCATGTACGACAACCTTGGGGCTTGTTCACAGGACAAGAGCCTCATTCTTGGAGGTCACTACCGAGTGCTCGAGGTATATCCTTCTTTCTTTACTTCCATTCTTGTTTTGATTTCTCCTGGTATTGAACCTGTTTATTAATCCGTCTTTCAGCTCTGGGCTTTTGAGCACCTTCTTCAGTTTTCGACTGGCACCAAGCATGAGGATGTGAACTGTGTACCTCACTACAAGCGATGGTTGGTGGGGCAACGGAAGCCACAGTCACCTGTTCTAAGCCTCCCTGAGTGGCGGCGAGTTTTGGATCGATTGACTGTTGATCAGGTGCCTTTCTTTTCTTGTACTCCTTGTCTCTGGATTTTTGTATCTTTGTGTTGAAACTGATTTGGCCTTTATTTGCAGGTGCGGTTTGACCCTTGGAGTGGTGTACCAGGGGATGCACCTCTTGCACGTTCCAGGGTTCTGGATCGTACTCGTAGCCTACTTGAGGGTCCTTTTTACCGAGCCTGGTACTTAGGTGATCGGGTGGCTAGTCAACGGTGCCCATGCACTAAGGCTATTCAGTTTGTTCCACCTTCACCTCCGGCATCGATGAGATCTACTTCCTCAATGTCTAAGGAAGACTTGAAGAACGCTTGGATTAGAGATTGAGTGGGTTTGCTTCTTCAGGCGGGGGACTATACAGAGTATTGCCGCCTTTTCTTGACTCCGCCCGATGTTCCTCCAGTTGCTCTTGTTTGGCCACAGGCCCCTTCCTTCATCTCCTTCCACTCTGATGATGGAGAGGAGGAGCGCTTGGCGCTTACTCCTTGTTCGACCCAGCTTTACACACTGCCAACCGGGGCTTCACAGTTATCTCTTCATCTCTTATTTTGTTTTCCTATTTTATCATTGTATTTTGCGTTCCAATGTTTGAAATGCTTGGTTACTTTCACAGGTGCCCGCTGAGATAGCACATGAATGGCTGTGTGCTTATCAGAGTGTGGAGGCTTTGTTTTGGAGGCAACACCATCGAATCCTCGAGGTATGGTCTTTTCCCATGTACTCTATTTGCTTTGTACCATTTCTTGATTCTGAGTGTTTGTATTCCTCTTTCTGTTGCAGCTTGAGGCTGAGCGAGTACCAGCTACTAGTGGGGAGGACATGGGGACTAGTGAGCGATCCCCATCTTTGTCTCAGAGATCGTCTTGGAGGCGCCATCATGATTAGCCTTAGAATTTTCTCTTTCCTGTTCATAGTTAGGAAAAAGACAAGCAGAAACTGTACTTGTATAATGAAAGCAACCACAACGATGATTTTGTAAGCAAACTTTTGTTTATGAAATGAGAAATGTCTGCGACAATTAGAACATGGCTTTTGAATTTGTTTTGAACAAGCATATTGCTGTTTCTTGAAACAAAATACTGGCCAAAAAATCGATTAAACGGCTGAAGAATTGATGTTGCGGCCGATGCATCCATCCTTCGGTCGTTACTTCCATTTTCCAAATGAAACTAGATTTTGTTTTGGCCAAGTGGGTTTTTCTTCTTCTTTCTTATGCTTGATTTTGACTTATATCTTGCCGTTTGTCATGTCCTATATCCTTATTGCCAAATTTGAAAATCTTTGAGATACCCTGTTCATCGTGTCAACGATTCTTAAGTCAGAGGGGATGAACTATAGTTCTTGCGTCTTTTGCTGTTGTCAATTCCTCGAGAAAAGCATACTCATCTTTTGCGAGCTCAATACGCAGGGTTAGCTATGCCTATCATTTAGTACAAATCTCTTGATGTTGTTCCTTCTCTCCAAGTGTTTGGGCCACATTTCAATGTGAGATTGCCTACATATCCCAATCAGGGAATCATGCCTTTTTACGTAGTTCCAAAATCACCACCTTTGAGGTTGGGTTTCCACTCTTGGTTTTTCTTCTCACATGCTCTTGATTTTGCCTAGGTTACCTAATGAAGGTTGAGTCCCTAGCGAGCTTTTCTTTGAATGCCTTAACTTTTGCCTAGGCTGCGTTTTTGCATTTTCTTGCCCTAGCAGGCTGTGTTCTTGCTTTTGCTTGGGTTTCTTGGATCACCCAACGAGCATTTCTGTATTTCGGAAAGGAATCTGGTGGAGATATTTTTCTAAATCCCCTTTTGTGTTTGTACTTTCATGATGCCAAGCTAACTCTAAGTGTTCTCACGGAGATAGCGTCTTCTTTCTAAGTTTTGACAAAAACCTAGTTTTTTAAGCAACTGAAGTTCATCCTTTCTTCCCTTTTTGTCATTGACACAAAGAACTTAATTCTTTGAAGTTTCCTTTGTTTGACAACGAGACTATAGTGTATGGCAATTGCAATTAGATTATTGAATAAGCCTAGTCTAGAAGATGAAAAAGGAATTCATTTAGCAGAAATAGAATGCCCAAACAGGGGCCCAAAATATGTCCTAGTTTGATTTAGAAAACAAAAGCAATGTTCAATGTTTTTTGCCATGTCAGCTACTGCAGCACTTCGGGGTCATTTTCTTTGCCTTTCGCTACTTTATACTCTTTTTCACCCTCTTCTTTGCCAAAAAGAGCCTTTGAACTAGAGCCATCTTCGAAGCTCGCACGGTGGCTACCTCTTTGAGACATGTGTAGTCCCCAAATGGAAATGTTAGCTTGGGTTTTCATCACCTCTTCTTCCTTGTCGTTGATTGTGCAGTCATAAGAGAGATCAGCTACTTGGTTAAATAATGATGCTAAGGAGATTCCATCGAGCGGATCATCATATTCTCCTTCCATTTCGTCAAAGTCACTTTCTCCTGTTTTGTATGGATATGTGTACATGAAGTCTAGAATTTCTTCTTCTTCTATCCATTGACTATAGTCATACTCTTCATAGGGATTGACCCACGGCTGCATTTGGAACTCCTCCACTTTTTCTGTAAGGTTGATTGTTTCCCAGACAACTGGAGGTGTTGGGATTTTTGGACGATTGATGGGTACCACTATTTGGGCAGGCTCGAAGCGAGCATGCCTTCTCATCACGATGACCCTCTCCTTTTCCTTCTTCTTATTTTCAAACCAGATACGCAGCCATTCATCTTCCTCTACAAACGGAATGTCGGGATCCACCAAATTGTGTTTTGCCCAAGAATGCTCTTTCCATTTCCTTAGCTCTTCCTCATTTGCTTGTTCTTCTTCATCACTCTTGTCAGATATGTAGGGATCTATCACTTCCGATTGATTGGATTCATTGTTTTCTTCTTCCTCCATCATGAAACATCCATCCTCCTTTGGGAAGGTCAAGGTTGGCTTGGCTTGGGTGCTTTGGACAATGTATTGGCTAGGGTTGTATATGAGGTTGTGAGACAGGGTTATGAGATTGATATTTCGGGGTGGTTCAGTATTGTGGGGTGGTTTGGTTTGTGCATCAGGTTGTGGAGGTTTTGTGGTTCGACTGTCAATGAGATCTTGAATGTCATGGCGAAGACGCATGCAGTTGTCTGTCTCATGCCCAGACTGTTGATGGTAGGCACACTGTTTGTTAGGGTCATGGTTTGGGCCATACAGTGGCTGAGGAGGTGGTTTGTTCAAAGGTTTAAGATGCCCCTAATGGCTTAGAATGGTTAAGGCTTGGGAGAGAGTCATGTAGAGAGGATTAAAGTTGCGGCGAGGCCGATTTGAGTTTCGGGAAGGGTTGGCTTGGAAAGGGTCTGGCGGCAAGGCTGGGTCAAGGGTGTTTACGGAGGCGTGAGATGTGCGGGTTGGGAAGGATTTCTTAGGTGAATGAGCTTCTTCTTTCCCAATGAGTCCCAGTTTGATCCCTTCTTCAATTTGCAGCCCAGTTGCATGTAGGCGCTTGAAATCAATAATAGCTTGAGTGTAGATATGCTTCAGATACTTAGGCTGCAGATTCTTAACAACTATTCTTACTTGATCTTCCTCGGAAGGACGGTTCTTCATTTTGGCAGCCTTTTCTCTCCATCGAGCCACAAAAGTGACAAAGTCTTTTCTCGACTCCTGCTTGGTCATCCCTAAATCTTGAGTGGTTAGCTCGATTTGGACATTGTATGCATACTGCTTGACGAAAGCGTTGGCAATTTTTCGCCAAGTATGATAATGCTCAAATTCCAGGGTGAGGAACCAATCAAGGGCACTTCCATTGAGAGTTCTTTGAAATAATTGAGCAATGAGCTCGTCATTCAATCCCATTGGCTTCAGGGTGTTGATAACATGGCGGACATGGCTGGTAGGGTTGCCAGTCCCATTGAACTTCTCAATGTTTGGCATTTTGAATCTTTCAGGAAATTGAGAATCTGGGAAGAGGCAGAGTCCTTCAAAGTCCAGAATTTGATCTCCCTGTGAACGGGCCAGAGCATGTTTGATCTCCTTGACTTGCTTGGTCAATTTGGGATTTTCAGCCAACACCACTTTATGGGGATTTTCATCCCCATCCCTCGTGTCTTCTTTGTCCTCAGCGTCTCTTGCTGCTTTCTTGGCTAGTAAAGTAGTGATTTGGCCTTGGAGATCGGCAATAGTGGCATCGTTGTCTGCCATTTTTGAGATGGGAGTGGGAGGATAGCTTGGTGAGGCTTGGGATTTGGTAGATGATCGGGTTTGCTGAGAAGATGACCGCGAAATCCCCGGAAGTGATTGGGACTGTTGCGATGAAGGTGTTTTGACAGGCGAAGGTGACAGACGAGACGGCTGCAAAGACCTCCGTTTGGCGTGACTTCAGGTGTTGTAAGAGTATAAAATTGGCTATGGTTGCTTTCTTAGCTTACCTATTGTGCTTGCTTTAAAAGTAAAATACCTGTAAGTCAGTATTTGGATGTAAAGGGTTAGGATTTGGGCTAAAAAATCCTAACCCTTCTGCACAGAGAGAGATGTTACAACAACAGTTTATACATGGTGTGAGGAAGAACTTCAAAGTTAAATGCAAGGAAATGCCTTAACTTGTGGGTTCTAGTCTTATTTTGATAAGTTCTACGGCTTTCTACATATGTAAGGTTTGGGTAGTCTCAAGGGTGCTCCATTGTCAAAGGGCACCAGTCCTTCTGCCAGCCCATCATAGGCGGCGATCGGATGATTCCCTTCTTGATATACCACTAGGTACAAGTGACTGTGGAGTTTGCTGGAACCCCTAACATAGCCCGTGACATGCCGGGGTATTAGGTGAAATCAACGAGGTTGCCCGCTCGATGCATATGATAATTGAATTAAATAAAGCATGTATTAGTCCTATGCTGAACTTTCTGGTTATGGCTCTCAAGTCCCCAGCAGAGTCGCCAAAAACTGTAGACACTTCCCAAAGTGGGGCATCGCCATACAAATTGATCGTTGCTGTTTGTTTGGTTGTTTGCTTCATAAACCAAGATCGTGGATATTCCCATGGCTAGGAACATCGCCACACGATAACGGTTATCATCAAAACAGAGTCGCCACCTAGTTCATAAAAATTAGGAAAAACATATAGAGTTTCTGGGTACGAGAGCCAAAAGTACAATAAGGGGAAGGTGTTAGGCACCCCTCTTTGCCAGTCGTGAGACTGGCCCATAGTTGTTCGACATATGATTAATTCATGCTTTATTTAATTGTAACACATAATCTGATTATTTAGCCTTTAAATAGTCAATGGTGAACCAGTACGGTAATTGAAAGCATGCATCAAAATAAGCAGAATAAAACAAGCTGTCCTAGGAAAATAGATCCCTCGGCCAGTGAATAGATGTCACGGCCGAGGAATCCCACTGGGTTGGTGTATCGGCCAAAGGATCGAAGTCCTAGCCGATGTTCTTCCTCACACCAGACTAAATGATTAACAGAAAGCAAAAACACTACGATTAATATGTAAAAGCCGTAAGTAAATTAAACCATAGGCCCCTGGGCCTCACCACCTTGATCCCTCAGTTGCTTGATTGCTTCGGATTAGGGATGATTGACTGATTTGCCTCTTGAAAACCGTAGAGTTAGTGTTTGAACTTCGAGGGTTTGATCGTCGGATTGCGACTTCCTTCGGAACATTAGGGCTTTTGTAGAGGGGATTTGAAAGAGTATTTGTGCAGAATTTCGTGGCTAGAGAAGATGATTTGTGATCTTAATTTTGGAACCCTAAGGGCCCTTTATATTGGCAATTGGTGACTCACTCCGGCCATTCAAATCGCGTGAATCAATAAAGAATTCTAGGGTAATAAGATCTCTAGACGCGATCTGCTGCGAAGTCCGAACGCATCAAAAAAATGCTACTAGGGTTTTGGTGGCTGAGCAATGGATCTGGCGGTCGAAGGAAGGATGTTGCGGCCGAGGAATGGACCTGGCAGCCGAGTGAACGATCTCTCATGGAGATTTTCAAGCAACACGTTTCACGGGTGAAAGAATGATGTTGAGGTCGTAAGATCAATATTACGGCTGGCAGATGGATTCTCCTGGGATACTGTATTTCTGTCTGAAAGGCTATTTGGCTCAGGATTTGGTCCTCTAAGTGGCTAAAAGTACTCACCAAAAGTCCTAAGGTTCACGAGAAGTCAATCAGCAATCATTGTATCCATTCATCATCGGGATGGTCCCCAAAGTGGGACTTGAAATAATTGTTATGCCAAATTGGGGTGTCTACAAATTGGGGTGGCAACGTGAGTATAAAGAAATCATTGGCGTAGGTGGTATATTTTATTGTGTTTGCCATGGACGGTGCTAGTGAGATGATCGGTGCCTTCCCCGCTTCGAAAGGAAAAAAAAAGCTTTCTAAATCCCCAAATTTTTATTTTTTTCAATTTGCTATAGGTGCAAGTGGAAGGTTCTGGCACTCCTCCTTCTCGCCAAGGGGGCAAGTGGGAATCTTGGTAACCCAAGGTTCTCTTCCTAGGGCATTTAATTTACTGTACGTGTTTTTTTTTCTTACTGTCATTGATTATTGTTGTCGTTGGCTTTTTTGGTGGTTGTTGTAGGTTGGACATGTGGGTTGTGAATCAGATGGCGATAGTTAAGTGAGAAGATGTGAGTAGAAAGAAACCATCGGCTAGGAGGTATGATTTATTGTGCTTGTTAGGAGATCCTTCTGGTTTGATGCATCGGCCGAGGGATTGAAGCCCCAGTCGATGTTCTTCCTCACACCAGACAGAAAAGTTAGCAGATGATCAAAACGCTATGATTAAGTACAAAGACAATAAATAAATGAAACCAGAGGCCCTTGGGCCTCACCACCTTGATCCCTCAGTGGCTTGATTGCCTCAGATTGAATGGGATTTGACTGATTGCTTGTTGAAAAACCCTAGGGTTAGGGTTTGAACTTTCAGGGTTTGATCGTCGGATTAGCGGCTACCTTCGGAAGATTAGGGCTTTTGAAGAGAGGGTTTGAGAGTGTATATGTGCAGAATTTCGTGGCTTGAGAGAGTGATTTTGTAGGTGAATCTGATTTCTTATTTTTCGAACCCAAAGGCCCTTTATATAGGCAATTGGTGACTCACTCCGGCCAATCAAAACGCACAACGGGAATTGGAGTTATAATGCATCTTAAACTCCTCATGGCAATCCCCGGGCGTAGCCCGAACGCATCGGGAGGTTTCGTGTTGGGATCAAACGTTTGACAGAACGTTCGAGAATCTGGAAAAGGGACGATCTGGCGGCCGAACAATGGATCTGGCGGCCGAGGAAATGATGTTGCGGCCGTAGGATAGATCTAGCGGCCGAGTGATCAATCTCTCAGGGAGATTTTCAGGCAACAGGTTGCTCGGGTGAAGAAATGATGTTAAGGCCGTGAGATCAATGTTAGGGCCGACAGATGGATTCTCCTAGGATTCTGTATTTCTGTTTGAAAGGCTATTTGGCTCTGGATTGGGTCCTCTAAGTGGCTCAAAGTTCTTACCATAAGTCCATGGGTTCACAAGAAGTCAATCAGCAATCACTGTATCCATTTCATCATCGGGATGGTCCCCAAGGTGGGACTTGAAATAATCGTTAGGCCAAATTGGGGTGTCTACAGATGCCCCTCTTTGACTGAACTTAGACGGATCGCGAGACATGTTTAAGTAAGAGTCAAAGCTGTAAAAGCAACTCAATTTGGTCTAACCACTATTCCAAGGGGCTTTTTTGAAAAAGGTTTTTGTTATGGTCTGGCCGGGAGGCTGCCTACGTATTCCACAGGGGAAATTCAGACCAACCGTAGTTTCGGAGGCAATAAAAAAAAGAAAAAGTTTGGAGGGTTAGAAACAGAAGACGTACCTTCAGGCTTAAAAACCGTAGTGCAACGTACCTGGGTTAAGCCAGGGTTTTGGCGGAGGATAGTTGAAGGAGCGTGGGGTTGCCGAGGGAATTTTTGCGGAGAACTTCCTTAGTATTTTGGGGTAGATCAGTACACGACAGATGCGTTTTCTTTTCTTGATCATCCTTACTTTGACTGAGGGGAGCTTGGTAGAATAGCTTATCCTTGTGAATGAGCTGGAAGGAATTGATGTAATTGGGGTGGAATCCAAGCCATCTGCTTGGGATGAGTCGGACGCCGGTTTTTTAGATATGAGGGGCACAAGGCCAGTAACTGGAGCGCAGAGCGTTTGAGATGAGGGAACCGAGGCGCGGAGCCGGTTGCTGTCATGAGGCGAGAGCCTGAGGGGTTGGAGCTTAGAGCTTGACGTGATTTGAACCAAGGCGTAGAGCCGGTTGCATTCTGATGGTCTGTGCACAGAGCTTTCTCATCATAAGTTTTGGTGTAGAGCCAAAGGAGTCAGAGCTTAGAGCTTGATTTGATTTGAACCGAAGCGTAGAGTTGGTTGCATTCTGATGGTCTGTGCATGGAGCGTTCTCATCATAAGTTTTGGTGTAGAGCCGAAGGATCGAGGCGCTGGACCGATTAGTAAAACCGAGGCGTAGAGCCGGTTGATTGCAGGATTGTCTTGTTAAATGAGAGATATGCAGAGTATGTATATGTGATGATATTGGTTAGATGTGAACAGATACGATGATGATGCAGAATCGGTGTGATAATGGTGATGCAATTGATGCAATATGTGCACGGGCCCGTGCGTGTGTGTTTGACTTAAGCTTAGAGCTTCTATCAAGTTCTGGACTTGAGCATTCGGAGCGTAGAGCTCGAGCATTCGGACGGCAGAATCAGAGCATTCAAAATACAGGCTTTGAGCATCCAGTACGTAGTGGTTGGGCATTCAAGCGTAGAGCTTGAGCATTCAAGTGTAGAACTTGAGCATCCAGTACACAATGGTTGGGCATTCGAAGAGCTTCGAGCATTCAAAATGTTAGATTTTAAGCATTCAAGCTTTGAGCTTGGGAGTTGATGATATCTTGTTGATTGGGGCGGCGTAGAGACTGTTGAGATAGTTGTTACGGCGTAGAGCCATTTGAGATAGTGGGCGTGGAGCCGCTGTGTGATAGAGATGGTGAATACGGGCGTAGAGCCGCTATGATAATGGGCTTGGAGCCGCTGAGATGGTGGGCTTGGAGCCACTGAGATGGGGAATACGGGCGTAGAGCTGCTATGATAATGGGCTTGGAGCCGCTGAGATGGTGGGCTTGGAGCCGCTGAGATAGGGAATACGGGCGTAGAGCCGCTATGATAATGGGCTTGGAGCCGTTGTGTAATGACCCTAATTTTTGGTAAATAAAAATTTCGTTAAATATTTGAATTTTATTTTAACTACTTGGGTTCCATTTAAAAATTTCTTTTTAAAACCCAAAAATCAGTCGTTATTGATTCTAGACTTATAAAAATAGTTTGCTTTATATAAAATTATTTAGTCACTTTCTAAAGACAAGTATGCTTATAAAAGCACTTGTGTATTTTCCTAGTATTTGAAATAAAGTCTTAAAATTTTGTTTATTAGCTAGTTATCCTACTTGGCAAGTAGAATTGGTATCCAACTAGTTAGTTAGCCTAACCTAAGTACCAATTGACTTAGTTACATCCTCCTAACATCCTAGAACCATTGGACAATAGGAATCATCATGAAATGCCAAAAGTAGGACACATGGCTTGGAGTAATCATTACTTTTATGGTAAGTTACTTTCTAGGAAAGTAAGTTTCACCTTTAATCATTTTACTTTACTAGACTTTATTCTTCATCATTACATCTTCCAAGAGTATCCTTTTCTTTTACCCATGGAATTATAATTGCTAGGGAAAGGTTTATCTCTTGGGTAATAGAAACAAGTCTTTCCAAAAAGAAACTCATCATTTTGCTTAAAAAAGAAGCAACCATAGTCTTGCATGCATGCAACCCTAGGTCATATAGCCCTAACCCTATTTATGTTACTTTCCTAGATTCTTATGTACTTAGACAACCATATATATGGATATATATATGTCTCCTAGCCTAATAAAATCAAGACTATATTACTAGGGGTACACTTTCTAGGAAAGTATTAGCCAACTTTTCATTGAAAGGTCACTTGAAAACCCTTTATCCTTATTTCTTCCTTAGAGTTTCCATATAAGTATATACAAGATATATATATATATATGTACTTGGTTCCAAGAGAGAGAGAGAGGAAGAGGGAGAGAGAGAGCCGTAGGTGAGAGAGAGGGAGAGAGAGAGGCCGAAAGTTGAGGGAGAGGGAGAAGTGTGTGCTAGTGTCTTTGGTCACTTCAACAAGCTACACCATAGCCTTAAACCTAGAAAGTTTGTCATCACAAGCCATGGCATGCTTCAAGCATGACGTGACAAGGCAATGAGAGAGAGAGAGAGAAAGATTCGGCCAAGAGAGGGGAGAGAGGCCAAGAGTGAGAGAGTGAGGTGGAGTGTGCTTTTGGTTCTTGCACAAGCTACCTAATAGCCTTAAGCCTAAACCCCATTTGCCAAACCATCTCCTAGCCAACTTTAAACATGGGAAGACTACTCCTAGGCCTAGCTATCATTTCCCTTTGCTTGCAAGACTTACCAACCTAGGTTATAATCACCTAGAATAGCCTTAAAAGCCTTAAAAAATCTCCATGATCACACCTAGGATGGATTGACAAGGCTTTGGCTTGTTTAAAGTAGTGATTGGACATGCAATGGAGCAAAAAGATGAGAGAAAGAGAGAGAGAGGGCTGGCCGAAATTTTTGAGGGGAGGGTGAGGTGTGTGCTTGAGTGTTGTACACTCCATCAAGCTACAAGCTTAGCCTTAAGCCTATTATCCACTTTCCAACCCATTTCTAGTCTTCCAAAGTACAACCTAGCCTTGCAAGCCAACCCATTCTAGGACAAGACTAGACCAAAACCCTTCATGAGAACCTAGTTCATTAGCCTTAAGCCTAAAAAGATTGGACAAGACAAGTCATGGAAAGCTTGGCATGCTTTCAAGCTTGATTGGACAACACATTGGAGCAAATCCATGGGAAGGAGAGAGAGAGAGATTTTCGGCCAAGGAGAGAGAAAGAGGAGCCAAATCTTTGCCTATAAATAGAACCCCCTCTTGCCATTCAACTCACACCTTCACTTCTTGCTCCAACTTCTCTCTAGAAACCATTTCTGTTTTTCCAGACAGCCTACTGCCCTTTGTAAATCCTCATTATTCTCCAGCTTAGAGTAGTTTCTAGAACCAACTCCCTCCGGGAAAGTTGTAGAACACTTCGAGAGCTTCAAGTTAGACCCAAGAACCACCCTAATCGGTCAAGAAACGACAAAGATATTGACATCCGAAGTTCAGTCAAAATTCGGATTTCCAGATTCCAGACAGCAAGCTGTCCCTTCCTTTATCACCATATTTCTCCTAACTAAAGTAGTTTCTAGGATCAACTTCCTTCACAAAAGTGGTAGAGCACTTCTAGAGCTTCGATGTCAACTCAAGAACGATCGTATTCGGCCAAATATTGACCGAGTTACTGCCATCCAAAGTTCGGTCCAGATTTAAGAGTTTCACCGCCCGTAGGATTTTCCAACTAGCTTATTTGGCCCCGACTAGTTTCGGATCAAGGTAGACTTCTCTTATACCTTTTAACTCTAAGTATAGCGTATGGTATGCGTATGATGTTAAACAAATGTAGATTTTCTATATCTACTTTCCCTACGTATATGTAGAATATTCTCATACACTTTAATCCTAAGTATACGTAGAGTTTTCCTGCACTTAATATCTTGAAGTATATCGTATGATTCTTGCATGTTGTTTGATGTTGAAATATATACGAACTTGAAAAGTGTTTTACTAAAGATTTGAAAAGGAAGGGGAGTATGTTGTATATCCCGACTTTATTTTTCGGAAAAACATATGCTGTTTTGAACTTCCTTAAAAGAAAGAAAGAACGACTTTTGAAAGATAAAGCTTACCGCTTACTTAGAAGTATTTGTATTTTGATCATAAGGATGGTGATGAGCTTAATTGTATGATTGCTTGCATTACTTGTTGTGTGATAAAACATAAGTGGTTTTCCACTCCAAAGGTGTCCGTCCATGTGACACTATGCTTTACATTGTGTGTTAAATGTTAAGCATGATTATGTGATAATACGAGCATGCTAAGTAATATAGAGTTGGATGATCTTGCTAGTTTAAGTTTTAAGATTTCAATGAATGATTTATGTGTACGTATGTCCTGCCGCGGAGTCTATGCATGATAACGAGACACTAGAATCAAGGAAAATAGAAACATGACACCTAGGGTGTGTTAAAGACAAGGTGTGTTTTGAAACCGCAATGTGGCCGGACTTGCCCATTGTGTGGTGTGTGTTTTTGAAACCACAACGTGGCTGGACTTGCCCGTTGGGTGGTGTGTGTGTGTGTATACCAATGGGAACCCGGCGCGGCGGAACCATTGTGAGGATACTCGAGAACCCGGCGCGGCAGAATCGAGGTTGGGTGTGTTCCCATGGGAAACCGGACTGGTGGAACCATGGTGAGGTATGGCTTGGTTATCCGTGGAGAGGAGCCAATGCAAGTGTTGTGTGCCAATGGGAACCCGGCGCGGCGGAACCATTGTGAGGATACTCGGGAACCCGGCGCGGCGGAACCGAGGTTGGGTGTGTTTTAAACCCTCATGTGGCCAAACGTGGCAGCTCATTGTGTGGATAGATTTTGAAAGCAGCAAAGTGGCCGTACTTGCCCATTGTGTGGTGTTCGGTAGCCATTGTGTGTGTGTCACCAATGAAGCCAGACGTGGTAGCTCCATCGGTGACATGATTTATCTATACACGCAATAGGGACCTGGCGTGAAAGCCCTTGTGTGGATTTTGAAAACCACGATGTGGACGGACATGGTAGCCCATCGTGTGTAATATTTGAAAACCACAACGTGGCTAGACTTGCCCGTTGGGTGGTGTGTGTGTGTGTATGCCAATGGGAACCCGGCGCGGCAGAACCATTGTGAGGATACTCGAGAACCCGGCGCGGCGGAATCGAGGTTGGGTGTGTTCCCATGGGAAACCGGACTAGCGGAACCATGGTGAGGTATGGCTTGGTTATCCGTGGAGAGGAGCCAATGCAAGTGTTGTGTGCCAATTGGAACCCGACGCGGCGGAACCATTGTGAGGATACTCTAGAACCCGGCACGGCGGAATCGAGGTTGGGTGTGTTCCCATGGGAAACCGGACCGGCGGAACCATGGTGAGGTATGGCTTGGTTATCCGTGGAGAGGAGCCAATGCAAGTGTTGTGTGCCAATGGGAACCCGGCGCGGCGGAACCATTGTGAGGATACTCGGGAACCCGGCGCGGCGGAACCGAGGTTGGGTGTGTTTTAAACCCTCATGTGGCCAAACGTGGCAGCTCATTGTGTGGATAGATTTTGAAAGCAGCAAAGTGGCCGGACTTGCCCATTGTGTGGTGTTCGGTAGCCATTGTGTGTGTGTCACCAATGAAGCCAGACGTGGTAGCTCCATCGGTGACATGATTTATCTATACACGCAATAGGGACATGGCGTGAAAGCCCTTGTGTGGATTTTGAAAACCACGATGTGGACAGACATGGTAGCCCATCGTGTGTAATATTTGAAAACCCCAATGTGGCCGGACTTGCCCATTTTATGGTGTGTGTTAAAATGTGATTTTCGAAATGTTGATTTGGAAATGAAAAGTAAAATGGCAACACGGTCTATGAAACGCTGCGTAGGAGAAACTCTGATATCACAGACACCAACGATAGTTAATAGAGAATGTGGATGTGTCATTGTTGATAGTTGAATAAGCATATACTGCATAGATATTGTTATCTGTATGACTTGTTTCGTGTAAGTTATGGGTTAGCGGGTATAGGATTATTCTTCTGAGCTCTCGTAGCTCATGGTGTTACCTCTGGTGACCCTGACATATTATATTGGTGGCGACGTTGGTATAATGTGTCAGACTTTGTAGATGATCAAGGGGAGCTGTACACCCTGGAAGCCTTGGAGCAGAAGAGCTGGCTAGGATGGAGAAGCAGGCGGGGCCGTAGATAGGAACCCTAGATTTTCCTTCCCTTATGTAAAGAAGGCACCCTTATGGGTAATGTGATGTAATAAAGAGCCAGACTCTCTTTGATTATTCAATAAAATTGTCCTTTTAACGTACCCAAAATTGGGGGCGTTACACGCTGAGATGGTGGGCTTGGAGCCACTGAGATGGGGAAGGCGGGCATAAAGCTGCCGAAGTGAGCTATAGAGTTGCTGAGTAATGGATGGTGAGCACAGGCATAGAGCCACTGCATAGTATGATGGCAAGCTTAGTGCCTGCTTGAGCAGTGGGCTTGGAGCTGTTGAGAAGGTCGTTGCTAAGTGGGTGAATACGTGAGTGGAACCGTTGAGATGGTGGTTGTGAGTGTGGGGCTTGAATGGGCATATAGCCATTTGAGCGAGTGTAGAGCTGCTGATAGTGCAAGGAGTATGGTGCTGCTATGAATCTGGCAGTAGGTAGTGATAATAAGCTCGGGGCTTGGTTGCAGAGCTGCTAAGTGTGATGGTAGTGAGGAACTTGTTGAGCATAGAGCTACTGAAATAATGAGCTCTGGGTTTGTTTGGAGCGAGCTTAAAGTTTGCTAAATGTTAGTGAGTAAGGTGTGGGCCGCTATGCCCGAAAATTATATTTTTCCCGCTCTCGAAGAAGAAAAATACGAATGTCGCTCTTTTTGTTTTGTTCTTGGTGCCGCTTTGAAGAGAAATACGCCGTTTGAAGAGTCGTTTTGGTTTGATTTGAAGAGTCGCCACCCAGATTTGCGGTATATCATCCGAGAAACCATTTCGTTTGGAAAACCAATTGATTTGAAGTTGAAAACCAGAGATCAGTTTCAAGGGTTCGGAAGCCATGTTACGAGGGGGGAAGGGTTTTACGGCACCCCCCTCGCCCGATTCAAGATCGGTCTCTACTAAACGTTTGTGGGATTTTTCAAAAGGGGATTTTGTTTCATTAGATCATTTAGCAAGTATCCACAGTTATAACAGGTAAGAATTGCATGCATGTGCAGTTGTACAGTGGATGATTAGATGAAAGTGAGCAAAATGAATGATTACAGAAACTGAGGATCTGTCACTGACTTCACTCTCGAGCGCTCGAGAGAAGTCCCGAGCGCTTGGGATACCCAACCTGCAAGCTTTGTTAGCACAGACAGGATACAATGCTAAAATAGGAACTGAAATGAATATTAAGCACACTACTGGCTCAGCAGAGGACTTGAAAGACCAAGCTAAGCCTTCAACCTTTCAAATCATGCATCCCTGCCTTAACAAGGCTAGATCTACAAATTTAAAAGAGCAACAAGCCACTTTAATGCATGCAGAGATCAGGTAACACAGCAGGCTGGGAAATGGGAAGCAATGACATGCATGCACTCCCGAGCGCTCTAGAATGGTTCTGAGCGCTTGGGAGTGAGCTGCATACCAGCTTACTCTCAAACAGGAAATGGTTCCATCTTGACATGCAAAGGCCCTTGTTTTTATGTTTCTCTGAAATGACTGATTCTTTTAACTTTAAACAAAAGGAGCCTTGCTCTTCCATGAAATCTTTGTAAGAAAATGGTTCTATTTTGAGGAAAAATGGCTTTCTGTGCATGCATGCCAAAACGAAACCATTCATTTAAGATCAACACATCATTTCCAACTTACTGTGTCACAAAGGGGGCCATGCATGAGACCTGGAACAGTCCCGAGCGCTCAGGAGCACTCTCGAGCGCTTGGGAGTAGTTCCAGTAAGGGTTTTGTGAAAATATTTTCTTGTGCCCCATTGCTCTTGTTTTTACACTAGGGTCTCCCAACCATGCACCCAGTATTGAAGACTGGGTTAGGCTGAGAGACCCCCCTCAGAAGGGAAGAACAGCCCTTTAGTTATGACCAAAGGTAAGAGTTCTACCTTTTCCTTGAACCTTGCTCCTTGGTGTGCCTTTGAAATGTGGGCGGAGTGAGGAGAGTGCAAGAGATCAGATGGGTAACCTGGATTTCTTGCCCTTTTCCTTGGTGATTTTGCAAAACCTTTGAAATTTGGAAGAGAGTTTGGAGGTTTTTGATCTTTGGCTAGAGAGAGAAAGAGAGCAGAGATTAAGGGTGCTCTGGGATGATAATTTCGTGGTCTCCTCCCCTCTTCTCTCCCTCCTCCTTTTTAACTGAAAAGCCAGGCATATTTATAGGCAAAACATCCAATGGTTTTTGAAAATCAAATGGTTTTGATAAAACATTTGTTTAATGGGTAAATCTTTGGCCTGAATATCTTCCTACCAGAGGTTGAGTGTGGAATGAGCCATCGGCGGGCTGAAAGTGGCTGTAATGATGATTTGCAAAGTGAGTGGGTGATACAGCCATGCATTGGGCAACAGAAAAGTCTCGAGCGCTTGGGATTACTCCCGAGCGCTTGGGACCTCACTCTCGAGCGCTCGAGAAAGAGCCAGGCCAGAGGTTTTGTGAAATAGTTTTGAGCGCTTAGGATTGCTCCCAAGCGCTTGAAAACATTTTTAACCATTTTTAATCCTTCTTCAATCTTCCAAGGAGCAATGTTCCGATCGATACCAAGCTTGTTTCAATCCAAAGTCATCATCGGGGAGCCTCCGGGCCACAAGTCAAGGAATTTTGAAAAGCCTAAATTGGGGTGTCTACAGCTCAAAGCCTGTAGGCGACGCTCAGCATCACATCTAGATACGAGTGCCGTCCAAAGATTGAGACAGCCCAATTCGAGCCAAATCAAATCCTCAACTCGGAATCAAATGCAAGTAAAGATACAAACATCTGATGCATGTGGTCGCATCTTTTCAGACTGCCTACGTACCCTTTTCTGCAAGGATCAGACCAGCGTAGTTCTTTGGGGCAAATGCAAACATGCAGACATGCAGACATGCAAGCAAATGATAGAAAGGTGTCCCTCAGGACAGCGCCAAATCTATGGCGGGGTAGATCCTGGAGAAAACCGGGGATGAAGGGTGGCGAATGAAGCTTGAATCTGAAAAGCTTGAATTTTTGGAAGAAGCTTGAATTTTAAAAGAAGCTTGAATCTGAAAAGCTTGAATTTTTGGAAAAAGCTTGAATTTTTGGAAGAAGCTTGAATCTGAAAAGCTTGAATTTTTGGAAGAAGCTTGAATCTGAAAAGCTTGAATTTTGGAAAAAGCTTGAATTTTTAAAAGAAGCTTGAATCTGAAAATCTTGAATTTTTGGAAAAAGCTTGAATTTTTGGAAGAAGCTTGAATTTTTGGAAAAAGCTTGAATTTTTAAAAGAAGCTTGAATCTGAAAAGCTTGAATTTTTGGAAAAAGCTTGAATTTTTGGAAGAAGCTTGAATTTTGAAGGAAGCTTGAATCTGAAAAGCTTGAATTTTTGGAAGAAGCTTGAATTTTGAAGGAAGCTTGAATCTGAAAAGCTTGAACTTTGAAGGAAGCTTGAATCTGAAAAGCTTGAATTTTTGGAAGAAGCTTGAATTTTGAAGGAAGCTTGAATCTGAAAAGCTTGAATTTTTGGAAGAAGCTTGAATTTTGGAGGAAGCTTGAATCTGAAATTAAAGGGTGTCTCTCAGGACAGCGCCAAATCTATGGCAAAATATGAAAGGTGCCAAATCTATGGCAGCGGATGATTGAAGGGTGTCCCTTAGGACAATGCCAAATCTATGGCAAGAGATGTGCAGTCATGTTGACGAATATGAAGGAAGAAGGCGACCGTGGGGGGGTCGAGGTTAGAAAGTGAGACCCGTGTTTCAACTTTTGACAACACTGATGATTTTTAGTTTTGTAAAACAACAATGGACATGTCCGAGTATCCCTTCTGCTTTACTGTTTTCGATCAGCGGGCTGGTATTTTCAGGACCTTGGGATTTGGGATGGAGTTCGTCTTTGGATGGAAATTGGGTTTGAGCTGGAGCTGGTTTGAGTTTGGCTTTAATCAGGGCTTGAGTCCCGTGCATTCATGCCCCAGTCTTGAGGTCGGCTGTACGCTTGCAGTGATTGATGGCATTGTGCTGATGTGCCCCAGTGATTGACAGACCTTAGTTCTAATATCTTTTCCTTGATTCCACTGATAGTTTCGGTAACGAGTTTTGTCATGAGCACAAGTGCGGGTTCTTCCATGTATTGGAGTTACTCTCACGAGTTGGGACCTCAATGATGACCGGAAATGACCCTGCGTGAATTTAGACAAGGTCCAGGTGACTCAGAGGATAAGAAAGACCCATTACCAGAAGACTGACTCTTAACGAAGACCTTGACTGGACGAGGAGTTTTGATGCGACCGGACGAGGAGCTCGATTATTTGAGAATTTTAATGTTTGAAATTGTCATGATAAAATCATGTTTTGATGATTTCCCCATTTGGGGTTTTGAAATTGTTTTGGCAAAACACGAGGACTTTTATTAGGAATCATGCCCCAGGTTGTTGATGACAACCCATGGATTTAGAAAATGCCTTGGCGCTCCTTCTTGTTTTCTCTTATTGTCCAGGATTTTTTATTATCAAGTTGTGTTTTCCAATCTGAAAGGACTTTATCAGGGTTGTAACGTGCCCAAGGTTCGGGTTAACAAAGAAAGGATAATAGGCTCAACATTTTTCATTTTCTTGGGGTTCCGAGAGCTAGCAGCCATCTTGAATATTTTTGTGCCCTTTTTGCTTTTGACGGGCGCCTTCTTTCATTTGCTTTCCTTCACACTTGTTGTGCCGATGTGTTTGGAACTTTAGTTGATTTTTGAGTTTTCTCTAATTTTTCTTCAATGTTTTGCATCTCAAGTGTGCGTATGCATTTGGCACTTTTGCGCTTTGAATCCTGACGCGCCGATGATGGTCAGGTGTCTGGCACTTTCGTCTTCTTTATTTCACCCCAGTGTGGGGGATAGCTGCCTAGCTGGGTTCTTTCAAAGAAATTGATTTAGGCTCAAAGGGGGTTATCAATGGATATATATCTTCAAGCGTGTGATAAAAGAAAAGAATGCCTTTCTTCATTTTGAATTGCACAACTTTGATAACTGGATCCTAGATGCA
Source organism: Rhododendron griersonianum (assembly GCA_018127125.1). NCBI lineage: Eukaryota > Viridiplantae > Streptophyta > Magnoliopsida > Ericales > Ericaceae > Rhododendron > Rhododendron griersonianum. Next base: position 26,553,781 of record CM030792.1, on the reverse strand, counting down.
GTTTAAGAGATTTGTGTGCTCTAACTTTTGCCTAGATCACATTTTGAGGTTTTGATCTAGCGAGCTTTTTCTTGGGCCAAGGCGTTGCTTCTTCACGGCGTCAGGGAATGGTCCCATGAAATTCTTCTTCTCGCAAGGGCAAAATACCTCGTGTCTTAATTTCTCAATTGACGGTGAAAAACAATTCCAAGTTAAGGGATTATCACAAAACACAAGTTTATTATCACAATTTCGACTCAAGAGGTTTGACATTGACTTAGAAAGACAGGACTGACAGAATTTTGGGACCGACTCGAATGAAAATGACCAAATTTTGGGATCGACTCGAAAGAACATGACCGGGCCTCGGGATAAGGCTGCCTACGTATCCTTCTTGCAAAGGAATCAGGTCATAACGTAGTTCAGACCTACGAAGAAACTGACTCTCTTTTTGGTCTTTCTTTTTTTTTTTGACTACAAACTCGAATTTGAAAACGTACAGACACGAAAGCATGAAAGACGCAAAGAACAAACTGACTCGAAATTGAAATACTTGACTCGAAACTCAAAAGCTTCCCAGACTCGTGAGTAATTCCATTCATGCTTTGCTGCACTCAAAATCCTCCTCCCGATCTGAAGTCCGGCACTGGGATGGTTCCGTTGTCGATTAAGTCTTGGATCTCGTGACGGAGACGGAAGCAGTTATTGGTGGGATGGCCAGTATGTTGGTGAAAGGCACAATAGACGTTTGGGTTGTGGGACGCCGGGAGCTTTCGAGGTAGGGGAGTTGGTGGGAGCGGCTGGATGAGGCCGGCTTCGAGGAGCTTCTCATAAAGTGAGGACAAAGGTACAGGAAAGCGGGAGAAGATCCTTGGTGGGATTTTGCAGCCGGGTTGAGGGTTCATGGTGATGCTGATTGGACCTTTGGTGAAAGCTTTGCTTGCTTCGCAACTGCATAATGCTCTTTTGCTCTTGGGGTTGCTCTCATCAATGTGCACACCCTCCCTTTTAGTACCAGTTTCAAACAAGGATCCAGTATTCTTATTTGAGCGATTCTTGGCATCATGGAATTCCATCAAGTCTTTGAACATGTCCGAGAGTTTCGCTTTTGAGCATGGCTTGATCCCGGCGGTTGGAGGGTGATAGGTTTGTGGGGTTTCTTTGATCCTGGCCTCACCAGCATTTAGTCCCAGATCTGGATTTGACATGGCGCAGGTGAAAACGTCAATCAGCCCTTGCAATAGAGCTGTCAGCTTATCCATTTTCTGACTCATTTCGTCTACAGCCCTTTTCAGCTCAACCAGCTCTGTTTGCCCTGTCATTTCGAGGTGGTCGGATAAGGTGGTATGGCTTTGTGTAGAATGGGTGGCCCAGTGCTGACAGTAAAGTAAAGAGCGGACTCAGAATGTGCCCCTGTTATGATTTATTGAAAAATGTGTATTTAATAAAAGAATCGTCATTCACGCGTTGTCATCGTCGACTCAAGGGATCGAACTTTGCGGATAGTTCCAATAGTCACGGGTAGGTCGGTGTCAGGCTGGTTAAATTCCTCACATTGGGAATCAGAGCCAATCTCCTTATCTAAGACCATCTGAGGCAGAGCAATAAGACTGCTGGAAGATGCACTTAAGGCTAAACTAGAGGGAGCCGTTCGGGCACGGCGAACACCAGAGGTATCCCAAACTCCATGGATTTATGGTCTCCTAGACCCTGACTCAAGAAATGACATCCTATGAAGGATTGCCTTAGTCCTCAGAGATTCCTTTGAATGCGTATCCTTTGATTAGGAATGACAAGATTTGAGAGATAACAAAACAAATTAAGTCTTTAATATTTTTCACTTGAAGTTTCTGTTCTGGTTTCGAAAACCGTTTAGCGTAAATGACATGATACCGTAACCGGGGCGGCGTAAGTGGCATGGCGCCATTAGCCTAAGCAGTGTAAGTGACTTCGCACTATAACCTGGGTGGTGTGGGTATCACGACATTGTAGCCTAATTGTTTTGTTAATTTTCATTGAATCCATGATTGAAAAATGTATAGAAGACTTAACGAATTTTGATATCCCTAAAACCTCGTCATTCCAAGGACTAATTAATTTCAACAACGTGCCTTCAAAAAGCACGACTCATCATTGGTCAAGGCGATCCTAAACAAGATGCGCAAGCAAGCGTAAGAGTTCTATATGCGACACGAAAGCAAGCGTAAGATGCAAGGTGCGATGTGCAAGCGTGATGAGATTACGGTCTTTCGAAGGTTACCTAATTCCTCAGAATTTCTTTTTAGGGTGTATCCTTCGTTCAGAACGACAAATTCTAAGAGATGTCAAAATGAACTAAGTATTCGACTAGTCCTCATTCGAAGTCTCAATTTTGAACTCGGAATAACTTAGTATAGACGGCGTGATACCCCAACCATTGTGGTGTCAGTGACACTGTGTCATTAGCCAAGGTGGTGTAAGTAAAGTGGCATCACGGCGCCGTTTTCCTTGTTATTCTTCGTTCTCCGTTGAAATTTCGATTAGGCATTAGTCAAGGACTTAGTAACATCCTGATTTCCCAAAGTCTCCTTGTTCTAAGGACTCATGTAGTTAAACAACGTACACCGGGGTAAACGATTCATCATCGGGCCTCGGTAACCTTCTACAGACCGTGCGAGTGAGATTATGACACGAAATTGGACGGACAGCATGACGGCATGATATGAATGAGATGCATGGTGAGATGCAGAAAGCAGTAACATATAGGCAGGATATAGCATATAATCCTACCCTGCGGATTCCTGTCCTAGTTTGGAAGGTTCTATTGCTTTCTAAACATGTACAAAGGCTGGTTTTGGCTTGAAGAGGGTTCCCCGGACTAGAGTCAAAGTATACCTCCCACTATTGAGCGTACACCCAATAATGGTACAAACGGTAGAGATGACTCATCACGGTCGAGGGTTGCTGAGCATTCCGGGATTCCCCATCACCGGCAAGCCGGGTAGGATTGCCGAAACACAACAGCGGGGTTGCACAAGATATATACATACAAGAAATAAATAATGAAACAAAATCCCTTTTGAAAATCCCACAAACGTTTTTCAAGCCTGGCTCACTAGTTTAACTGACATTCAAGAAAAGCGGACCGTTTTATCAACAAACCAACTTTTCTCAAGTATTAATTAAACTTCTCCCCAGCAGAGTCGCCACTGTGGGCTGCTATGCCCGAAAATTATATTTTTCCCGCTCTCGAAGAAGAAAAATACGAATGTCGCTCTTTTTGTTTTGTTCTTGGTGCCGCTTTGAAGAGAAATACGCCGTTTGAAGAGTCGTTTTGGTTTGATTTGAAGAGTCGCCACCCAGATTTGCGGTATATCATCCGAGAAACCGTTTCGTTTGGAAAACCAATTGATTTGAAGTTGAAAACCAGAGATCAGTTTCAAGGGTTCGGAAGCCATGTTACGAGGGGGGAAGGGTTTTACGGCACCCCCCTCGCCCGATTCGAGATCGGTCTCTACTAAACGTTTGTGGGATTTTTCAAAAGGGGATTTTGTTTCATTAGATCATTTAGCAAGTATCCACAGTTATAACAGGTAAGAATTGCATGCATGTGCAGTTGTACAGTGGATGATTAGATGAAAGTGAGCAAAATGCATGATTACAGAAACTGAGGATCTGTCACTGACTTCACTCTCGAGCGCTCGAGAGAAGTCCCGAGCGCTTGGGAGCTCTAATCAACCTGCAAGCTTTGTTAGCACAGACAGGATACAATGCTAAAATAGGAACTGAAATGAATATTAAGCACACTACTGGCTCAGCAGAGGACTTGAAAGACCAAGCTAAGCCTTCAACCTTTCAAATCATGCATCCCTGCCTTAACAAGGCTAGATCTACAAATTTAAAAGAGCAACAAGCCACTTTAATGCATGCAGAGATCAGGTAACACAGCAGGCTGGGAAATGGGAAGCAATGACATGCATGCACTCCCGAGCGCTCTAGAATGGTTCTGAGCGCTTGGGAGTGAGCTGCATACCAGCTTACTCTCAAACAGGAAATGGTTCCATCTTGACATGCAAAGGCCCTTGTTTTTATGTTTCTCTGAAATGACTGATTCTTTTAACTTTAAACAAAAAGAGCCTTGCTCTTCCATGAAATCTTTGTAAGAAAATGGTTCTATTTTGAGGAAAAATGGCTTTCTGTGCATGCATGCCAAAACGAAACCATTCATTTAAGATCAACACATCATTTCCAACTTACTGTGTCACAAAGGGGGCCATGCATGAGACCTGGAACAGTCCCGAGCGCTCAGGGGCACTCTCGAGCGCTTGGGAGTAGTTCCAGTAAGGGTTTTGTGAAAATATTTTCTTGTGCCCCATTGCTCTTGTTTTTACACTAGGGTCTCCCAACCATGCACCCAGTATTGAAGACTGGGTCAGGCTGAGAGACCCCCCTCAGAAGGGAAGAACAGCCCTTTAGTTATGACCAAAGGTAAGAGTTCTACCTTTTCCTTGAACCTTGCTCCTTGGTGTGCCTTTGAAATGTGGGCGGAGTGAGGAGAGTGCAAGAGATCAGATGGGTAACCTGGATTTCTTGCCCTTTTCCTTGGTGATTTTGCAAAACCTTTGAAATTTGGAAGAGAGTTTGGAGGTTTTTGATCTTTGGCTAGAGAGAGAAAGAGAGCAGAGATTAAGGGTGCTCTGGGATGATAATTTCGTGGTCTCCTCCCCTCCTCTCTCCCTCCTCCTTTTTAACTGAAAAGCCAGGCATATTTATAGGCAAAACATCCAATGGTTTTTGAAAATCAAATGGTTTTGATAAAACATTTGTTTAATGGGTAAATCTTTGGCCTGAATATCTTCCTACCAGAGGTTGAGTGTGGAATGAGCCATCGGCGGGCTGAAAGTGGCTGTAATGATGATTTGCAAAGTGAGTGGGTGATACAGCCATGCATTGGGCAACAGAAAAGTCTCGAGCGCTCGGGATTACTCCCGAGCGCTCGGGACCTCACTCTCGAGCGCTCGAGAAAGAGCCAGGCCAGAGGTTTTGTGAAATAGTTTTGAGCGCTTAGGATTGCTCCCAAGCGCTTGAAAACATTTTTAACCATTTTTAATCCTTCTTCAATCTTCCAAGGAGCAATGTTCCGATCGATACCAGGCTTGTTTCAATCCAAAGTCATCATCGGGGAGCCTCCGGGCCACAAGTCAAGGAATTTTGAAAAGCCTAAATTGGGGTGTCTACATAAGGGCGTAAGGCCGTTGAGATAGTCAGCTCGGAGCTATTGTGTGGTAGTGAGCATGGAGCTTGAAGGAACATAGATGCGACGATCATAGCACTTCCAGAGTACAATAATCTGGATGTAGAGTCTGAACTTGATGTTCCAAGGTTCCCTTGAGTAAGAGTTTGGAATTGACAGCTTTTAAAAGGTCAAATGACCAGTAATTGGTGATCTTTGCTACTCCTAGAGAGAGAACTTTGATGTTTTTCATGCTCGGGCGTGCCCCCAAGGATAGTTCTGATTATGTTGCATTTGCTCCGGAATGCCCCCAAGGCTGATTTGATTTTCCTTCTATTGGTCACGGACCCAGAACTTCATATTCGCTCGAGTTGGTGCACTGAGCAAGACCTACTGGGGCTGAAGGAAATTGATTGGAGGGCCAGGAGATCGATCTCTCGGCCGAAGGATCGATGTCTCGACCGAGGGATCGAAGTCCCGGCCGTGAGAACACCAAAGGTCAGAAAATCGATTTAAGTTCGTTTTAATCGATTTCACGACTCATTTAATCTTCCTCTTTCCTCTACTCTTCTTCTCTGTTCCTCTCGTCCGAGTACCTCCGACGACCACTACCATTCGCCGCTGTCCTCCTCCTCCATCACCGTCGGCCGCCGTTACCTCCGGCCACCATTGCTGTCACTTGCTTTCTTTTCCTCTTGTTTTGGACATGATGGCCACGCCATCTTCGGACGTTGTGGGTTCATCCTTGCACCCTCCATGTAGGTGCGAGTATCCGTCTTCCGACGAGGAGACGATTGAGGAGCCTGGCTTGTTCGACACTGCTACCTACGTTCTTCCTTCGCGTAGGTTGGGTTTTGGCGGTTTCTTGCAGTACTGCCCTCTCGTTGGTGGCCCAGAGGCCGAGGTGATTCGCCGGGAACCTGAGCTGCATCTGAGTGTTCTCAATGCACCGGTAAGTTTCCTGAAATGTAAAAAAGTTTACTTTAGTTTAGTTTTTTTTTTTTTTTTGCTTTTCATGATCAAAATTTTCTTATTTGCGGGATGAAATCCCTTTTAGCCAAGGGCATGAATGAGAAGGACCCGTGTTTGGGTTGAATTTGTTCTGTTTTAAAGAAGCTAAAATAATTGTGCGCCCTGTTTAGGCAATGCATGCTTTTAAATGTTAATTTGATGCCCCTTAGTGTTTCCTTTGTTTATGTAATCATGAGATTAACTCCCTTTTTGTCTTTGGTAGAGAAATAGGAGACTGGAGGCTCGTGGTGGAGGCAAAGAAGTGCACAGGTGGTTTTTGACGCTGCCAGAGCAGGCTCGGGAACTGGTACGTGCTGCGGGCTTCGAGCATTTGTTCTGGGCCTCAATCTTCCGAAGATGGATTGGTCGTTGATGACCTCGCTAGTTGAAAGGTGGTGGGATACCACAAACACATTCCACTTCCCTTCTGCTGGTGAGATGACAATTACGCCTGGTGATTTCTCTCTTTTGACTGGCTTGCGAGTAGGCGGAGCTCCTCTTCGGGTCGACCCTCGGCTTTGGGAGCGGGTAGGTGCTTTGGAGTGGTTTTTGGGCAAGGTGCCCCCTATTCGCTCTCGAGGTCACATGATCTTGCTTGGCTGAGCAAGGCCTTCATGACGGCTGACATCATTACCCAGGTGAGTGTCGAGCAGCTGACGCGGGCCTTCCTTCTTTATCTCCTTGGGCAAACGTTGTTTGCCAACAAGGATGGCTCGGTGCACACACAGCTCTTGGCCCCTTTGCAGTAGTTGGAGGCCGTTTGGGAGTTTGATTGGGGATCGTCTGCTTTGGCCACCCTGTATGGTAACCTTGGAGCTTGTTCACGGGACAAGAGTCCCATCCTCGGTGGTCACTATCGGGTACTTGAAGTACATATCCTTCTCTTTTATTTCCTTTTCTGTTTCAATTTTTCTTAGTTCTGAACTTGTTTTGCTAATCCATTTTTCAGCTCTGCGCTTTTGAGCATCTTCTCCAGTTTCCCACTGACACTGGACATGAGGATGCGAACTGTGTTCCTCGCTATGAGCGATGGTTTGTAGACACCTCCCAGACGGGGCATCGCCATACAGATTGATCGTTTGTTTGCTCGATTGGTTACTTGCTTCATAAACCAAGATCGTGGACATTCCCATGGCTAGGAACATCGCCACACGATAGCGGTTATCATCAAAACAGAGTCGCCACCCAATTTATTAAAACTGGGAAAAGAGATAGAGATTCTGAGTACGGGAGCCAAGAGTACAGTGAGGGGAAGGTGTTAGGCACCCCTCTCTGCCCAGCCGTGAGGCTAGTCCATAGTTATTCAACATAATACGTGTAGATGCTTTGTTTAACTCTAACACATAGTCTGTTTGTTTAAGCCCTTAAACAGTGAATAAGGTGAGCCAATGCGATAAGTAAAGCATGCATCAGAAAGCAAAACAAAACAAAGCTGTCCCAGGGAATCGTTTACTCGGCCGGTGAATGGATGTCACGGCCGAGTAATCATACTGGTTTTATGTACCAGCCGGGGGATCGAAGCCCCGGTCGGTGTTCTTCCTCACACCAGACAGAAAAGTTAACAGATTATCTGAACACTGTGATTAGGTATAAGATTGATAAATAAGACAAACCAAAGGCCGTTGGGCCTCACCACCTTGATCCCTCAGTTGCTTGATTGCTTCGGATTGGGTGTGATTGACTGATTGCTTCTTAGAAAACCCTAGGGTTAGGGTTTGAACTTCGGGGTTTGATCATCGGATGGATGGCTGCCTTCGGGAGGTTGGGGCTTTTGAAGAGAAGGTTTGAGAGAGTATTTGTGCAGAGTATCGGAGCTTGGGTGAGTAATTTCACTTATTAATTTTAGAGCCCAAAGGCTCCTTTATATAGGCATGGGGATGACTCACTCCGGCCAATCAAATGGCACGATTGCAATTGCAATTGCATTGCAATTCGAACTCTTTGTTGCAATCTCTGAACGTGGCCCGAACGCATCGGAGAGGTAGTGTAGTTGGATCAAACAATCGACAAAACGTTCCAGAGTCTAGAAAAAGGATGATCTGGCGGCCGAGTAATAGATCACACGGCCGAGGAATGGATGTTGCAGCCGAAGGATGGATCTTGCGGCCGAGGGATTGATCTCTCAGGGAGATTTTCTAGCAACAGGTTGCTCGGGTGAGGAAATGATGTTAAGGCCGTTAGATCGATGTTACGGCTGACAGATGGATTCTCCTAGGCTTCTGTATTTTCTGTCTGAAAGGCTGTATGGCTCTGATTGGGTCCTCTAAGTGGCTCAAAGTTCTTACCGAAAGTCCTAAGGTTCTTGAGAAGGCAATCAGCAATCACTGTATCCATTTCATCATCGGGATGGTCCCCAAGGTGGGACTTGAAATAATCGTTAGGCCAAATTGGGGTGTCTACAGATGCCCCTCTTTGACTGAGCTCAGACGGATCGCGAGACATGTTTGAGTAATAGTCAAAGCTGTAAAAAGCAACTCAATTTGGTCCAACCACTATTCCAAGGGGTTTTCGAAAAAGGTTTTGTTATGGTCGGGCCGGGAGGCTGCCTACGTATTCCACAAGGGAAATTCAGACCAACCGTAGTTTGGGCAATAAAGAAAATAAAAAGTTTGGAGGGTTAGAGACAGAAGACGTACCTTTGGGCTTAAAAAGCCGTAGTGTGACGTACCTAGACTGAGCCAGGGTTTTGGCGAAGAGTAGTTGAAGGAGCGCGGGGCTGTCGGGGAGTTTTTGCGGATAGCTCCCTTAGTATTTTGGGGTAGATCAGTACATGGCAGGTGTGTTTGCTTTTCTTGATCATCCTTACTTTGACTGAGAGGAGCTCGGTAGAATTTCCTATCCTTGCGAATGAGCTGGAAGGAATTGTTGTAGTCAAGGTGGAATCCAATCCATCTGCTGAGGATGAATTGGATGCCGGTTGTTTTGAGATATGGGGGGCGCAAGGCCAGTAACTGGAGCACGGAGCTTTGGGATGCGAGAACCGAGGCACGGAGCCGGTTGTAGTCATGAGGCGAGAGCCTAAGGTGAAAGAATCGAGGCGTGGAGCCTGTGTGGTCATAAGGTGAGAGGAGATTGGATTGAGGCGTGGAGCCTGTTGCAGTCTTGAGGCGAGGGCCTGAGGTGAGCTTAGAGCTTGATGGAACCGAAGCGCGGAGCTGGTATTGATCATAAGGCGAGAGCCTTGGAGCTTGACGTGATTCGAACGGGAGCGTAGAGCTGGTTGTATTCTGATGGTCTGTGCACGGAGCTTTCTCATCATAAGTTTTGGTGTAGAGCCAAAGGATCGAGGTACTGGACCGATCAATAAAACCGAGGCATAGAGCCAGCTGATTGCAGGGTTGACCTGTTTCATGAGAGATATGCAGAGTGTATATGTGTGATGATGGTTGTTAGATGTGAACAGATATGATGATGCATACTCGATGTGACAATGTTGATGCAATTGATGCAGATGTGCACGGGCCCGTGCGTGTGTGTTGATTTAAGCTTAGAGCTTCTTTCAAGTTCCGGACTTGAGCATTCAGAGCGTAGAGCTCGAACATTCGGACGGCAGAATCCGAGCATTCAAAGTACAGGCTTTGAGCGTCCAGTACGCAGTGGTTGGGCATCCAAGCATAGAGCTTGAGCATTCAAGTGTAGAACTTGAGCATCCAGTACACAGTGGTTGGGCTTTCGAAGAGCTTCGAGCATTCAAAATGTTTGATTTTGAGCATTCAGGTGTAGAGCCTGAGAATAGATGATGTCTTGATTGTTGGGGCGGCGTAGAGCCTGTTGAGATTTGCTTGTTTACGGCTTTGAGCCAGTTGAGATAATGGGCTTGGAGCAGCTGAGTTGGTTGTTACGGCTTCGAGCCAGTTGAGATAGTGGGCTTGGAGCCGCTGAGTTGTGATAGCGAGCGTAGAGCTGCTAAGTTGAGGGCTTGGAGCCGCTGAGTGAATGAACACGGTGACGGGCCTCGAGCCACTGAGTGAGTACAGGCATAGAGCCGCTGAGATGATGGGCGTAGAGCCGCTGAGATGACTGTTATGGCTTCGAGCCAGTTGAGATAGTGGGCTTGGAGCCGCTGAGTTGAGGGGTGAGGGCGTAGAGCCGTTGAGTTGATGAGTTGGTGAATTCGGGCGTAGAGCCGCTGAGATAGTTGTTATGGCTTTGAGCCAGTTGAGATTGCTTTAGTATGATTTGTAGGCGTAGAGCCTGCTGTTGGGATGGCGAGCATAGAGCTGTTGAGTCGAGGAGCATGGCGTTGTTGAGCGATCTTATGTAGAGCTGCTAATGTAGTGAGATGGTAGGCGTAGAGTCTGTCGGTAACGGGCTTCGAGCCGCTGAGTGATGGGCGTAGAGCCGCTGAGATGACGAGCGAGGGCGTAAAGCCGCTGATTTGGTGAATACGGGCATAGAGCCGTTGAGATAATGGGCTTGGAGCCGCTGAGTTTGATAGAGATGGTGAGCACAGGGCCGCTGAGTTGATACGGGCATAGAGCCGCTGAACGTTTTGATTTACTTCGGCTAGCAGTCTGTGGAGAAAGAATTTCCCTATGCTTGGATATGCCCCCAAGGCTAATTCTGGTTACGTTGTATTGGCTCGGGAATGCCCCCAAAGCTGACTTGATTTTGCTTCTGTTGGTCATGGACCCAGAATTCCATAATGGTTTGAGTCAGTGCACTGAGCAAAATCTGACGTGGCTGAGGGAAATTGACTAGGGGGGCCGAGAGATAGATCACGCGGCCGAACAATCGATATTTCGGCCGAGGAATTGAAGTCTCGGCCGCGCAATCAGTTGATTTCCAGAGCTCTATAAAAGCCGAGCCTTGGCGTTCTTTCATTTCACTTTCCTCTCTCCTCCCTCCATCTTCTTCGTCCGGAACTTTCGCCGAAGACCCCCTTTTGCTTCTCCTTGTTCCTGACGGCTCCGGGCCATGGGCGATGCACGGCCAGAGATCGCGGAGGGAGGCCGTGCTGTTCTTGGTCCTGTCTTGATACTTGATTAGGGGCCCTTGCATGGGCGGCTTGCTTCCGTGATGCGGAGCTCCTGGGGTGGTGGTGGTATGCGGTGTGGTGATTTTTCTGGGCCGTGTGGTGATTCTTTTGAGCCACGTGGTGTTCCTTCTGCACCGTAGTACTCCTCTGGTATACACCGCCCCAGGGGTGTCCTCTTCTTTTTTTGCAGCTGGTCTCTGGTGTTCAGACCACCAGAGGGTTCGGCATCCTCTTCTGCTTCCTTTTTTGTTTTTCTGTTTCTCTTCCTACATAGGTTAGTTCGACAGGAAATCGATGTATAGTTTGTTTAGGAAATGTGGGGTGATCCACCTTGTGATGTAAAAAGCTTTCGTTATATGAGACAAAAACCTTTTGCTCTGCTTGTGATTGTATATGCTATATCTATGTTGTTTGTGCATAATAACTTGTTAATCCAATGAAACAAACTGAACCGTGGGAACAGTTTGTAAAAGAGCCGTTCGGGTGGCCGACCTAATGATTAAGTGGCCGAGGCTTTGATCTGGCGGCCGAAGGATCGTTTTGTCTGCCTGGGTTTGAATTGTAGGTCAACCCTGATTTTTACGGGCCGATGGATAGATCCTACGGCCGTCAGATCGAAGTGCCGGCCGAGAGACCGACCAAAATTCCGAGGATTAAGAATCCGATTCCGATTCGAACTAAGACTCGACTTAGTTCTATAAATACGCGTTCTACGAACCCGATAGCATTGTCAGTAGCAATTCCTTGCACATGGCACAACCAGTCCTTGATCAGTGGTTGGATTCCTTTAATGGCCTCGACCGTTTACATTTTAAGTCCTTTGGCATGGACTTTCTCTTCTCCCTTCGTCAAATTCCTGTGAATTTTGCTTTCCTTAGGGCAGCTACTAGTTTGTGGGATCTTGCTTTTCATGTCTTTCGATTTAAGAGAGAGGAACTGTGTCCTACTGTCGAGGAGTTTGCGGCTATCATGGGTCATTCGGATAGAGAGGGTTTCGTCATCCCTAATCCTTTGTTCAACTGAGGTGATCTCTTGAAGGATTTGCTCTAGGTTCAGAAACATGAAGCTAGGTTCTTCGTAGTAAAGGGAAGGCTGGAGATTCTGTAGTTTATCCAGCGTTTTGGTATAGCTGAGGCTCATCGTCAAGTTTCCCAACAGAAAGCGTGCTTTCATGCGTTGTGCATTTGTCTCCTTCATTATTACTTGCTTGGCCCTTCCTCTGGCCATGCTGATCCAGTGCTGCTTAACCTTGCTCAACAAATTGGAAACCGTGTGAGTTTCGCGGGCTTAGTGTTGGCAGAGACCTTGATGGGTCTAGACGTTATGAAGGGTAATCCTACAGCTCAGTTCTCAGGCACCTTTGCTATTGCAGGTTCACTCTTTTGTTTATTTATTTGTTAAGTTTATCTTTTCACTCATCACTCTTTTGTTTCGACTCACATATTCTCTTAACTCACAATTTTCCTTTATTCTCTAGGTGTGGTTATTTGAGAAGCTAAAGGTGTGGGATGCGCCAGAGCGACTTCCTTATAATCCAGACCAATGCACGGAGCGTCGCATGGTTAAACAGTTCTCAACTGAGGCTGCTTAGGAAGCATGGATGAAGAAACCGCAATCCTGGGTGACCCTGAGTACACCGTTTCTAAGGTTCATGATGCCAACTTCCGTCGCAATGTGCTGCGTCTTTGGCCGAATAGAGTGATGCAGGAGGTTGCTGAGAACTTTGTTGTCAAGCTATCAGGTTCTTACAAACGCTGGTTGAAGAAAAACCTTTTGGAGGATAGTAGTGCAAAGAGAAGGAAGACCTAAAGATTGACATTTTGCTTATGTTTTTCAAAAGATGTTTGTTTGATTCTAGCTTTCATGGATTAAGAATCGTTTAGGTTTGCTTTGTCCTTTTCCTTTGGAAATAATAAAACATTTGGTCGTTTTATTCGAAGATGTTATTGACATGATTTGATAGTGAACATGCTTTAGGATAGACCTAGAAACTTCGGAAGTGATGATGATAGCAGTGGCCGGATCTCAAACTTTAGAGATTGCCTACGTATCCCATAGAGGGAATCAGGCCATAAACGTAGTTCCAACAAAGGGGATTTGTTTTGTTTTTAGTTAGGATCCACTCGGGTATTTTTCTCTCCTTTTGTGCTCTAAATTTTGTCTAAAACCGCCCTTGCGGGTTTTCGGTCTAGCGAGCGTTTTATTTATGCCTTAGTTTTTGCCTAAGCCGCCCTTGCGGGTTTTCGACCTAGCAGGCTGCTCTAATTTTTGCTTGAGTCCGCCCACCCTTGTGGTTTTCGGCCCAACGAGCATCTCTCATGGGTAATACTTCCTCAGCTTGTCAATGTTGACTGGCGTTGCGAATTCCATTCCATCCAAATCTGCAATGTATGCTGCTCCTCCAGAAAGTATGCGTTTGATAAGGTAGGGGCCTCCCCAGTTTGGTCTAAACTTGCCCCTTGGGTCTGAAACGTGGCGACGGATTGCTTTGAGCACCATGTCTCCTACCTTGATGTCTCTAGGTTTTACCTTTTTGTTGAATGCTCTTGCAATGCGGCGTTGATACCTTTGTACATGGTATAACGCTCTCAGCCTCCTTTCGTCTAGTAGTGCCAACTCGTCGTAGCGGTTTTGAACCCAATCTTCTTCGATCATTCCAGTCTCAGCTAGAACCCTTAACGAAGGCAACTCCAGCTCGATAGGCAAGACAGTCTCCATTCCATAAACCAGAGAGTAGGGAGTAGCCCCAGTTGAAGTTCTTTCAGTTGTTCGATAACCCCATAGTGCCAAAGGTAGCATTTCTGGCCAGTCTGTGTAGGTGTCGGTAGTCTTCCGCAGAATCCTCTTGATATTCTTCTTTGCAGCCTCAACTACTCCATTAGTTTGGGGTCGATAAGTAGATGACCGATGATTCTGTATCCCAAATTTGGCAAAAAGCTTCTTTGTTGCTCCTTTGAAGTGCGACCCATTGTCACATACGAACTCGTGAGGTACACCATATCGATAGATGATATTAGTGCGAATAAATTTGGCCACGTGAGTGGCTTTGAGAGTAGCATAAGAAGCTGCTTCTACCCACTTGGTGAAGTAGTCGATAACCACTAGAATGAACTGATGCTTGTATTTTCCCTTTGGATTTATACTCCCAATGACGTCTATCCCCCAGGTGGAGAATGGCCAAGGGGATGTCATGCTATCCAATTCCGTAGGGGGAATACGCATGCGATCAGGGTGAGTTTGACATTTGTAGCATCGGCGGATATAGTCAGCACAGTTGGCCTCCATCGTGGTCCAGTAATATCCCTGCCGCATGATCTTCTTTGCCATTGTTGCCCCATTCATGTGTGGCCCACAAATTCCTTCGTGTATTTCCTCCATTACCTTATAGCTATCTTTCGTTGTGACGCAAAGTTGACTTGGGCCCAAGTGTGCCCTTTGATACAATGCTCCTCCACAGATTACAAAGCGGGCGGCAAACTTCCGTAGAGCTGTTTTGTCTTTCGAGGTAGCCTCGGATGGGTATTCTCTTTCTTCCAAGAATTTCTTTACGTCTTCGTACCATGGCTTGCCATCGTCTTCACCTTCCTCGGTAAAGGTACATTCGCATGCTGGTTTGACCTTTTGTTCGATCATGAGAGGCCGCATTGTGAATCCCAGGGGTATTTCGACCATAGATGCTAATGTTGCCAGTGCATCTGCAAACCTATTGCTCACTCGGGGAGTGTGCGTGAAGATAACGGAATCGAATTGTGGAATTAGATCTTCCAGCACAGAGTGATACAGTTTCAGTGTGTCTTCCTTGATCTTCCAGTCTCCTCTTGCTTGAGATACCACCAGGTTTGAATCCCCAATGACTTCTACCCTTTTTGCCCCTAGCTCCAGGGCTGCCTCCATTCCCGCAATACAAGCATCGTATTCAGCCTGGTTGTTGGTGACTTCAAACCTCAGTTTATATGACAAAGGGATATGAGAGTCGTTTGGGTAAACTAGCAATACCCCTATGCCGTATCCACATTGGTTCGATGCTCCATCAAAGTAAAGCTGCCAGGTGTCGTCTAAGAGACATAAGATGTCCTCGTCGGGGAACATGAAGTCTTCTGCCTCGGCTTCTGTCACAGGATGATCTGCCAAGAATTCTGCCACAGCTCTTCCTTTTACTGATTTCCTTGTCATGTATTTGAGGTCGAATTCTGCTAGCAGCAATAACCACCTAGCTAGCTTTCCGATAAGTGCTGGCTTTTCGAAAAGATATTTGATTGGGTCTAAACGAGAGACCAGCACCACCGGATGTGCTAACAGGTAGTGCCTTAGTTTCTTTGTGGCCCATACTAGCCCCCAACAGGTTTTCTCGAGGGGAGTGTATCTTGTTTCATAGTCCATCATTTTTTTGCTGAGGTAGTATATGGCGCACTCTACTTTGGCGTCGTTTTCTTGCGCTAGCATGCATCCCATGGATGTATCCGTTACTGAGAGATATAGAATCAACGGTTTCCCAGGAATGGGCGGCGACAGTATAGGTGGATTCTGAAGATATTCCTTGATTGCTTCAAACGCTTGCTGGCAGTCTTGGATCCACTCAAAATCAGTACCTTTCTTCAGTAGCTTGAAAAGGGGTTCGCAGGTAGTTGTGAGCTTAGAAATGAACCTGTTGATGAATTGTACTTTCCCCAAGAAACTCCTTACCTCCTTTTCCGTCCTAGGTGGCGATATTTCCATGATAGCCTGTATCTTGGAAGGGTCTACCTCAATTCCTCTTTGAGGGATGAGAAATCCCAACATTTTTCCAGCCGTTACCCCAAAAGTGCATTTTTGAGGATTAAGGCGCAGTTTGTAATTCCTAATCCTCTCAAAGAACTTTCGGAGTGCTTCATAGTGTCCTTCCCTTTCCATTGATTTGACTATCATATCGTCGACATATACCTCGACCTCTTTGTGCATCATGTCGTGCAGCAGTGTTGTTGCCATCCTCTGGTAAGTGGCTCCAGCATTCTTTAACCCAAATGGCATCACTCGGTAGCAGTAGGTTCCCCAAGGCGTAGTGAAGGTGGTTTTCTCTCTATCCTCAAGAGACATAAGAATTTGATTGTACCCAGAAAATCCATCCATGAAGGATAACAATGCGTGGCCTGCGGTGTTGTCTACTAGCTCGTCTATGTGGGATAATGGGAAGTCATCCTTCGGACTGGCTTTGTTGAGATCTCGGAAATCTACACAGACCCTGATTCCTCCAGTTTTCTTTGGTACGGGGACGATGTTAGCTACCCATTGTGGATATTCGGTGACTATGAGAAAACCGGCGTTGATTTGTTTAGTGACTTCTTCTTTTATCTTTAAGACCCAATCAGGGCACATACGTCTCAGTTTTTGTTTAACTGGTTTTGCATCAGGATGAAGGGGAATTTTATGCTGAACAATTTCAGGGTCTATTCCAGGCATGTCCTCATAAGACCAGGCAAAAACATCTTTATATTCTTTTAGCAAAAGGATTAGTTTTTCACTTTCTTGAGAGGATAGTGTTGCACCAATCTTAACCATTTTGGGCTCATTTTCAGAGCCTATGTTTGCTGTGATTATTTCCTCAGAAAAAGGTTTAGCGTGCCTTTCTTCTTCTCTCTCGATGAATTCTAGAATCTCTTTTGGAATTTCTTCCTCAAAATTTGGTGTGTCGGAATCCATACAATTGATTATAGGCAAAGTGAAATACTCTAAATCTTCCTTCTCATTGCTAAGATTATAAAAAGACATTTCAGAGTCAAACTCAAAGTAAATGTTATGCTTTGGTGCTTTGACCAATTTTTCATCACTAGACTTAGTAGTTTCAAAAGATGAAAAGCTTGACTCGGACTGAGTCGACTCGGAGTCGGAATTGGAATCAGAATCGGAGCTAAGACCAGAACTAGCGCTTTTCATTTTGTATTTTGGGGTATGCTCCACGGTCCAGTTAGGGTAAGCCCCTTTTTCAGCATCCACAATCAATTCAGAGCAGTCTTTTTCATCACCAAGGTTGATCATCAGCACTTCACTGTCACCCTGATTCGCACTTTCATCATTGTCACCCTGCAAGTCTTGGAGGGCCATTTGATTTGCTATTGCTGTTATCTCTTCCAATTGAGCTTCAATCTCTGCTTCGTCACTATTGTCAACTCTTCGTGTGACAACAAAACCCCACCAATTACCAAAGCTATTCGTGATGGGGTGGATCACCCTTATTTCATGATTGGTGACCTCCTCATCAAAGAGTAGGTTCAGTGATATTTCGTCTAGTGGGTCGTTGTCGACAGACTCTTCTTCCTTCGCCTCTTTAGCTTCGAGGTTATCGACCTCGTCTATCGGCCAATAGTCGTCGGTAAGTGCATAGGGGTCATAAAAATAGATTGGGACCTTGCGAAGCCCTTCTTTTTCAATCATGTCTTCTACTTCTTCTTCATAAACCGTTCTAGCGAACATGACATGGTTGTCTTCAATGATGGTCACCACAGGCATTGGTTGATTTACCGGAGTGATGTATTCAGAGGGGTTGAAACCTTCAACAACAGAGTGGAGCGGGCCAGACAGCTCGGTGACAACTTGAAAGTGCGAATCATACGTGGACGGTGATGCAGTCATTTTTCCTGAAAAGATTTTTGTTTTAGTTAGATTGATTGATCTTACCTACTGTTTATTTGACTTAGAGAAATTCCTAAGGTTTAACCTGCAAAAGAAAAACTTTACAACATACACATATACAATGGGTGTGAGGAAGAACTTTCGCAAGCAGAATGCAAATAGGTTCCTAGCCTGTAGGTTCCTGTCTTTGTTTGATAAGTTCTATGGCTTTCTAATACATGCGAGGTTTTGGTAGTCTCAGGGTGCTCCGTTGTCAAAGGGCACCAATCCTCTCAACAACCCATCATAGGCGGTGATTGGGTGGTTCCCTTTTTGATATACCACTAGGTACGAGTGATTGTGGAGTTTGCTGGAACCCCCAACATAGCCCGTGTCATGCCGGGATATCAGGTGAACTCATCGGGCTGCCTGCTCGATGCATATGATAGATGAATTAAACAAGGCATGTATTAGTCTTATGTTGAACTTTTTGGTTATGGCTCTTATGTCCCCAGCAGAGTCGCCAAAAACTGTAGACACCTCCCAGACGGGGCATCGCCATACAGATTGATTGTTTGTTTGCTCGATTGGTTGCTTGCTTCATAAACCAAGATCGTGGACATTCCATGGCTAGGAACATCGCCACACGATAGTGGTTATCATCAAAACAGAGTCGCCACCCAATTTATTAAAACGGGGAAAAGAGATAGAGATTCTGAGTACGGGAGCCAAGAGTACAGTGAGGGGAAGGTGTTAGGCACCCCTCTCTGCCCAGCCGTGAGGCTGGCCCATAGTTATTTAACATAAGACGTGTAGACACCTCCCAAATGGGGCATTGCCATACAGATTGGATCATGTTTGCTTGCTCGATTGGTTGCTTGCTTCGTAAACCAAAATCATGGACATTCCCATGGCTAGGAACATCGCCACATGATAGCGGTTATCATCAAAACAGAGTCGCCACCCAGTTTGTTAAAGCGGAGTAAATAGATAGAGATTCTGAGTACGGGAGCCAAAAGTACAGTAAGGGGAAGGTGTTAGGCACCCCTCTCTGTCCAACCGTGAGACTGACCCATAGTTATTCAACATAAGACGTATAGATGCTTTATTTAATTCTAACACATAGTCTGTTTAATTAATCCTTTAAACAGTAAGTAAAGTGAGCCAGTGCGATGAGTGAAGCATGCGTCAGAAAGCAGGAAACAAAGCAAAACTGTCCCAGGGAGATGGATCCTGCGGCCGGTGAATAGATGTCACGGCCGAGGGATCCTCCTGGTTTGATATATCGGCCGAGGGATCGAAGCCCCGGTCGATGTTCTTCCTCACACAAGACATAAAGATTAACATATGATCAAAACACTACGGTTAGTCATAAATACAGTAAATAAGACAAACCAGAGGCCGTTGGGCCTCACCACCTTGATCCCTCAGTTGCTTGATTGCTTCGGATTTGATTGTGATTGACTGATTGCTTGATTGAAAACCCTAGGGTTAGGGTTTGAACTTCGGGGTTTGATCGTCGGATTTATGGCTACCTTCAGGAGGTTAGAGCTTTTGAAGAGGGGGATTGAGAGAGTATTTTGACAGAGTTTCGTGGCTTGAGAGGGTGTATTCTCTTATGAATTTCGTGTGTATATTTTCGGAGTCCAAAGGCCCTTTATATAGGCAATTGGTGACTCACTCCGGCCAATCAAATGGCACGATTGCAATTGCAATTGCAATGCACCTCTAACTCTACATCGTAATCTCTGAACATGGCCCGAACGCATCGGAGAGGTAGCGTAGTTGGATCAAACAATCGACAGAACGTTCCAAAGTCTAGAAAAAGGATGATCTGGCGGCCGAGTAATAGATCACACGGCCGAGGAATGGATGTCTCGGCCGAAGGATAGATCTTACGGCCGAGGGATTGATCTCTCAGGGAGATTTTGCTAGCAACAGGTTGCTCGGGTGAGAAAATGATGTACAGGCCATGAGATCGATGTTACGGCCGATAGATGGATTCTCCTAGGCTTCTGTATTTTCTGTCTGAAAGGCTGTATGGCTCTGAATTGGGTCCTCTAAGTGGTTCAAAGCTCTTACCGAAAGTCCTAAGGTTCTCAAGGAGGCAATTAGCAATCACTGTATCCATTTCATCATCGGGATGGTCCCAAGGTGGGACTTGAAATAATCGTTAGGCCAAATTGGGGTGTCTACAGATGCCCCTCTTTGACTGAACTCAGACGGATCGCGAGACATGTTTGAGTAAGAGTCAAAGCTGTAAAAAAGCAACTCAATTTCGTCCAACCACTATTCCAAGGGGTTTTTGAAAAAGGTTTTTGTTATGGTCGGGCCGGGAGGCTGCCTACGTATTCCACAAGGGAAATTCAGACCAATCGTAGTTCGGGCAATAAAGAAAAATAAAAAGTTCGGAGGGTTAGAGACAGAAGACGTACCTTTGGGCTTAAAAAGCCGTAGTGTGACGTACCTAGACTGAGCCAGGGTTTTGGCAGAAGATAGTTGAAGGAGCGCGGGGCTGCCGGGGGGGTTTTTGTGGAGAGCTTCCTTAGTATTTTGGGGTAGATCAGTACACGTCAGGTGCGTTTACTTTTCTTGATCATCCTTACTTTGACTGTAAGGAGCTCGGTAGAGTAGCCTATCCTTGCGAATGAGCTGGAAGGAATTTATGTAATGGGGTGGAATCCAAACCATCTGCTAGGGATGAGTCGGATGTCGTTTCATTTTTGAGATATGGGGGGCGCAGGGCCAGTAACGGATCTTTGGAGATGAGGGAACCGAGGCACGGAGCCGGTTGTAGTCATGAGGAGTGATAGCTTCTGACGTGATAGAACCGAGGCGCGGAGCCGATTGTAGTCATAAGGCGAGGGCCTAAGGTGATAGAATTGAGGCGCAGAGCCTGCTGTGGTCATGAGGCGAGGGCCTGAGGTGAGCTTAGAGCTCGACGGAACCGAAGCGCGGAGCTGGTATAAGGCGAGAGCCTGAGGTGATAGAGTTGAGGCGTAGAGCCTGCTGTAGTCTTGAGACGAGGGCCTGAGGTGATAGAGTTGAGGTGTAGAGCCTGCTGTAGTCTTGAGGCGAGGGCCTGAGGTGATAGTGTTTGAAGGAACCGAAGCCGGAGCTGGCATAAGGCGAGGGCCTAAGGTGTCGGAGCTTTGGAGCTTGACATGATTCGAACCGAAGCGTAGAGCTGGTTGTATTCTGATGGTCTGTTCACGGAGCTTTCTCATCATAAGTGTTGACGTAGAGCCAAAGATCGAGGCGCTGGGCCGATCAATAAAACCGAGGCGTAGAGCCGGTTGATTGCAGGGTTGACCTGTTTCATGAGGGATATGCAGAGTGTATATGTGTGATGATGGTTGTTAGATGTGAACAGATATGATGATGCAGACTCGATGTGAAAATGTTGATGCATTTGATGCAATATGTGCACGGGCCCGTGCGTGTGTGTTTGTTTTAAGCTTAGAGCTTCTATCAAGTTCCGGACTTGAGCATTCAGAGCGTAGAGCTCGAGCATTCGGACGGCAGAATCCGAGCATTCAAAGTACAGGCTTTGAGTGTCCAGTACGCAGTGGTTGGGCATCCAAGCGTAGAGCTTGAGCATTCAAAATGTTAGATTTTGAGCATTCAGGCATAGAGCCTGAGAATAGATGTTTTGACTGTTGGGGCGGCGTAGAGCCTGTTGCGATTTGCTTGTTTACGGCTTTGAGCCTAGTTGAGATGATAGGCTTAGAGCCGCTGAGTTTGTAATAGCAAGCATAGAGCTGCTGAGTGAATGAGTACAGGCGCTGAGTTGAGTGATTACAGGCGTAGAGCCCGTCGATAATGGGCTTTGAGCCACTGAGGTGGTAGACATAGGCTTCTAGCCTGTTGAGGTAATGGGCTTGGAGCCGCTGAGATAGCAAGCGTAGAGCTGCCGACGGTGATCTGGGCTTGGAGCCGCTGAGATGGTCGATATGGGCGTAGAGCCTGGATGACTTGAGCGACCTGTGCACAAGGTTATTGAGCGTGGAGCTGCTGAAGTTTTGAGCTCAGGGCTGCTTATTTTGCTTCGGCCAGCAGTTTGTGGAGAGAGATCTTCGATGCTTGGGCATGCCCCCAAGGCTAGTTTTGATTACGTTGTGTTGGCTCGGGGGTGCCCCCAAGGCTACTTGATTCCATAATAGCTTGGATTTGGTGCACTGAGCATGATCTGATGTTGTCGAAGGAAATTGATTAGAAGGCCAGGAGATCGATCTCTCGGCCGAAGGATTGATGTCTCGGCCGAGACATCGAATGCTCGGCCGTTTAATCGGTTCGTTTCCAGGGGCTTATAAAAGGCCACGGCCTCAGCCGTTCCATTTCATTTCGCTTTCCTCGGTTCCTCTCTTCGTCCAAGAGGCTTGTCGAGAGCTTCTCCTTCACTCCCCCTCGTTCCTGACGGCTCCGAGCCATGGATGACGCACGGCCAGAAATTGCGGAGGGAGGCCGCTCTGTTCTTGGTCCTGTCTTGATGCTTGATTAGAGACCCTTGCATGGGTAGCTTTGATTAGGGACCCTTACATGGGTGGCTTGCTTACGTGACGCGGAGCTCCTGGCGTGGCGGTGGTACGCGGTATGGTGATTTTTTTGGGCCATGTGGTGATTCTTTTGAGCCATGTGGTGTCTCTTCTGCACCGTAGTACTCCTCTGGTATACACCGCCCCAGGGGTATCCTCTTCTTTTTTGCAGCTGGTCTCTGGTGTTCGGACCACCAGAGGGTTCGGCATCCTCTTCTGCTTCCTCTTTTTGTTTTTTTTTTTCTTCCTGCATAGGTTAGTTCGACAGGAAATCGATGTATAGTTTGTTTAGGAAATGTGAGATGATCCACCTTGTGATGTAAAAAGCTTTCGTTATATGAAACAAAAATCGTTTGCTCTGCTATTGTGATTGTGTACGCTGTGTCTACGTTGTTTGCGTGTGATAATCTTGTTAATCCAATGAAATGAACTGAACTGTGGAAGCAGTCTGTAAAACAGCCGTTCTGGTGGCCGATCCAGTGATTACGCGGCCGAGGCTTCGATCTGGCGGCCGAAGGATTGTTTTGTCTGCCTGGGTTTGACTTGCAGTCAACCCTGATTTTCACGGGCCGATGGATAGATCCTACGGCCGTCACATCGAAGTGTCGGCCAAGAGACCGACTGAAATTCCGAGGATTAAGAATCTGATTCCGATTCGAACTAAGACTCGACTTAGTTCTATAAATACGCGTTCTACGAACCCGATAGCATTGTCAGCAGCAGTCATTTGCGCATGGCACAACCAGTCCTTGATCAGTGGTTGGATTCCTTTAATGGCCTCGACCGTTTACATTTTATGTCCTTTGGCATGGACTTTCTCTTCTCCCTTCGTCAAATTCCTGTGAATTTTACCTTCCTTAGGGCAGCCACTAGCTTGTGGGATCCTGTTTTCCATGTCTTTCGATTTAGGAGAGAGGAATTGTGTCCCACTATCGAGGAGTTTGCGGCGATTATGGGTCATTCGGATAGAGAGGGTTTCGTTGTCCCTAATCCTTTATTCAACCGAGGTGATCTCATGAAGGATTTACTCCAAGTTCAGAAACACGAAGTTAGATTCTTCCTAGTGAAGGGAAGGTTGGAGATTCTGCAACTTATTCAGCGTTTTGGTACAACTGAGGCTCATCCTCAAGTTTCCCTACAAAAGGCGTGCTTTCATGCGTTGTGCATTTGTCTCCTTCATTATTATTTGATTGGCCCTTCCTCTGGCCATGCTGATCCTTTGTTGCTTAACCTTGCTCAACAGATTGGAAACCGTGTGGATTTCGCTGGCTTAGTGTTGGCAGAGACCTTGATGGGTCTAGATGTGATGAAGGGTAGTCCTACAGCTCAGTTCTCAGGTAGTCCTTTGCTATTGCAGGTTCGCTCTTTATTTGTTTATTTGTCAAGTTTATCTTTTCACTCATCACTCTTTTGTTTTGACTCACGTGTTCTCTCAACTCACAATTTTCCCTTGTTCTCTAGGTGTGGTTGTTTGAGAAGCTAAAGGTGTGGGATGCGCCAGAGCGACTTCCTTATAATCCAGACCAATGCACGGAGCGTCACATGATTAAACAGTTCCCAACTGAGGCTGCTTGGGAAGCATGGATGAAGACTTGCAGGGGTGATTGGATTCAATGGGTTTGCCCCTGGTATGGTATCAAGAGTATGACTACGAGTACCATGAACTATTTTGGTGTAGCAGTGATTGGTATTACTCAAGTCGTTTTCTACTTTCCTGCTCGCTTTCAAAGGCAGTTCGGGGTTGAACAAACCATGATCCTGGGTGACCCTGAGTACACTATCTCTAAGGTCCATGACGCCAGCTTCCGTCTCAACATGCTGCGTCTTTGGCCAAATAGAGTGATGTAGCGGGCCGAACATAGATGTTCGCAATGGTGCGGACCTGACCTGCCATGTACCAATCGTCGGCTTCGTGCACGACTGCCGTCGATGACTTGTCATTAATATTCGGCTTGCCACAGGCTCGGCAAGAGACAAGCCTGCGCTCGGATTATGCCGTCGGCAGAGTTCACGACAACGTTACCTCCCTCATTGAACGTATGGCCAGGCTCGGCGTTGTCCGTGTTCGGCCACCTTCAGAGCACGGCAGGCAGCCGACGGTGGATAGCTGTAAAGCCACGCGTCCTGCCACGTGCAGAAGCGGTTATAACAGAATATGATCACGGGCGCATATGGGTGTGCCAGCTCAGCCCCGAAAACGGTTACCAGATCTATCCCGTAATGTAACTATGACGTCACTTGGCCCGTGGAAGGCACGCGATCGTACTTGGAGAGCAAGCCAGGAGGCACTATAAATACCTAGTGATGGTAACCCTAACAGGTACACGCTACTCAATACTCACACTTACTCTCTCTAAGCTTTCTGCTTCCTCTCTCTGCACTATACTCATCCTCTCGCCGGGGCAACCCCCGGCCAGGTCTTAGTCGTGCGTTCCCTGTGCAGGCTAGGAGAAGAAGGCTCAACAACCATCGAACCACTATAGGAGGAGCGAGGATCAAGGATCACGGGCCACACAATTGGTGAACCCGACGTGAAACACTTCTGATTCAAACGGCTCTCACATCCTCAAAACCCCCTCACTCCTTCGTAAAACAACCACCAAATCACCTACCATGGGCGGAGATCTAGCAGACGCAGCCGCTTCGGGGGCCAAAGACGCTAGTGGAAACGTCATCCCCACACCAACCCTCGAAAGGCACATGTCCATGTCCCTCGCCCCTGGGTCCGGACTCTCACCAGTCTCAGACGACGTAACTTCGGCCTACATCCGCCTACTGCAGCGTCGCGACGACGAACGCGACAATGAACTGGCCGTGCTAAGGGTGGAAGTGGCCCAAATGAAGCAACGCATGCAGTAGGAAGCCACCCCTGCCGCATCAAGATCTGGCGGAGACGGAGGAAGAGGTAGGCAAACTCCACCCCTTCCACCACCACCACCACAAGGGCGTCAGAACGAGGGAGGCCAACACGGATCCGTGAAAGACCGCCTAGGCTTCACTCTAGCACCAGGCGACGCCAGAGAAATCATCCTCTACAAGCAACCCATCGTATCTGGAACACATCGTTCTAGAAGCCATCACGATGGAACTAGGACAAGGGATACCGAATCGTTTACAAGTACGTACTCGACTGGTCGTGCAGAGTTCTCTCGCACAACGGCCTCGCACCGTAGCCGAGATTCTGCACGGACCAGACCCCATGTCTCCGAACGCCTAGGGAACATCCCGATTGAAAACGTAGACGACGAGCACCACGCTCGGCGCAACGGGAAAGGCGTACATACTGAGGGCGCGAACGATGAGAACAAGACCCGTCGCAACAAGGACAAAACTGTCGACGGCCCACGCCGAACAGCGATGGACCTGCGAGACAAGCTTCGGCGAAGGGAAGCCGAGAAGACATCGGCAAAAGAGCACAAGGAAAGGGATTCCAAGAGATCAAAAACGGACGAGCACGGCAAACCGCCGCGCCCAGGGTTTGAAAGGCAACTGAAGGATCTCGGCGTATCCCCATTCACCTCCCACATCATCAACACGCCGCCGGAACCCACTTTTCATCTACCCAAATTCACGAAGTTCGATCCGGCGACCTGCGAGGCCTACACTCACCTCATCCACTTCAGACAGACCATTGAGCTCTGCACTCTTAAGGATGAAGTAAAATGCAAGGCGTTCCAGTCCAGCCTCGGCTCCCTGGGACTCCAGTGGTTCAACAAATTGCCCGCTGGATCCGTAAGGAACCTGGCCGACCTTGAACGCACCTTCAACACACGCTTCATCACGAGCAACAAAACGGCTAAAGAGCCTGAGTCACTGTCTCAGATGAGAAAACTATCGTCCGAAACCCTCAGGCAATATACCGAGCGTTATTGGCAGCTATTCAACGAAATTCCAGGAATCGATGAATATTGGGCTGCGCGCACTTTCAAGAACGGCCTGGAAACCGGCAGCAAAATCTTAGACGAACTCGCCATCCGCCCACCACACGGCATGGGTGAACTGATGCGCGTCGTGGAAAGATTTTGTGCTCTCGAGGAACTCTATGCAGACAGGGCGGCCCAGGGAATCCCAAGCTCAACCAATCCATTCTCCTCGACCGTACACCAGCTGCCGGCACAAGCGGCAACCCAACAAACGCAGCCGAAGAAGCAAGTGCACAACATCAAAGAGGGGAAGAAGCGTCCGCCGAAGGAGCATGACTACGTGGCCGAAACCACACACTTCAAGGAACCAATTTGGTCTTTTCTGAAGGAAATAATGAGACAACCGTGGTTTGAATGGCCGACGGGCAAGCTTGGAACCGACACCGGCCAATCGGATCAAAATCCAAGGAAAAAATGCACTTACCACAACGAGCTCGGCCACTACACGACTGCCTACGCACCATACAAAGCCCTCCTCGAAAAGCTTGCAGCTCAAGGTCACCTCGATCAATACATTGATCAATCAAAGACGCCCGCCCGGCAGACAAATCCCAACCCCAACGAACAACGACCGCTGATCCACGTCATCCATGGACCAGTAACAAAGGCATTCGAAACCGCCCTCCGAGCCGACATCGATCAAGCCTCAACTTCAAAAGAGATACTCTCCGTCGGCTGTGGATCCAAACGTTCACGACCACAAGACTTGCCCAAATGGACGATAAGCTTTACCGAACGTGACCTTGAACACGTTCAGACTCCACATTCGGATGCACTCGTCGTCACCGTCCAGATCGGTGTTCATGACGTCAAGCGCGTCCTCATTGATCAAGGAAGTTCAGCTGAGGTTATGTACTATTACCTCTTCAAGAAGTTGGACCTACCAGAGTCGGCTCTGCAGCCCACTGAGGTACCCCTCATTGGCTTCAACGGAGTTCCTGTATGGCCGCTCATCCGAATCTTCCTCCCGGTCGTCGTTGGCTCAAAGACTCTCACCGTCGAATTCATCGTCGTCAACGCGCCGAGCCCATACAACGCCATCCTCGGCCGAGCTTGGCTCCATGGAATGCAAGCAATTGCTTCAACATACCACCAGGTTGTCCGCTTCATTGGCGCCACAGGAAGACAGGAAGATTTGCGAGGTGACCAAATTGCATCCAAAAAATGCTACGTCTCCACCGTACACAGCTCTTCCAAAGCAAAACAGGTGCAATGGGTTGAAGTCCCAGACATGGCCGTAATCGAAGACGTCGGCCAAAAGGCCGAGGACAAAGCAGAGGAGGACCTGGTGAAAATGCCCGTCAACGAGGACGGATCACGCTTTTTCTTACTTGGCTCCTCACTATCTGACGCCGAGCGAGAAGAGATGTTCCAGTTCCTCAAAAACAATCTTGAAGTCTTTGCATGGACCCCGGAGAAGATGCCAGGGGTGGATTCCAACTTCATTTGCCACTCCCTCAACATAAAAAAGGACTCCAAACCGGTGGTGCAACGAGCTCGACGTTCGGCACCTGAGCACGCCGACGCCGTCATCGAAGAGGTCAACCGACTTCTCGACACCAATGCAATTCAGGAAGTGCAATACCCAACCTGGCTCTCGAACACAGTGGTCGTCAAGAAGAAGAATGGGAAGTGGCGAGTTTGCGTCAACTACACGAACCTCAATGACGCCTGTCCAAAGGACTGGTTCCCACTACCAAAGATCGACCAACTAGTAGATGCAACAGCCGGCCATGCTCGGTTAAGTTTTTTGGATGCCTACCGTGGCTATCACCAGATTGCCATGGACCCGGACGACATGGAGAAAACAGCATTCATCACTCCACATGGCATCTTTTGCTATAGGGTGATGCCATTCGGCCTAAAGAACTCAGGAGCTACATTCAACAGAGCAATCTTCAAAATGCTCTATGCACAAATAGGCAACATCCTGGAAGCATACATTGACGACCTCGTCGTCGAAAGTCAAAAAGAGCACAATCATCTGAAGGAGCTGGCCGAGGTCTTCGAGATCCTCAAATTCCACAAACTCCGTCTAAATCCGGAGAAATGTGCGTTCGGCGTCAGTGCTGGAAAATTCCTTGGCCACTTGGTCACACGACGCGGCATCGAGGCAGACCCCAACCAAATCAAGGCGGTGGCAGACCTTCGGCCACCAAGAACAATCAGAGAGGTACAAAAACTCACAGGGATGGCGGCAGCCCTCAACCGCTTCATCAGCAAGTCGTCTGACAAATGCCACTCCTTTTTTCACGCCCTCAAAGGGAAAAGCCGATGAAGCTTCGAGTGGACGCCAGACTGCGACAAAGCGCTGGCCGAGCTCAAAGACTATCTCGGTACTTCACCCTTAATGGTAAAACCAAAGGAATTCGAAACCCTATACCTTTACCTGGCGGTCTCAACCCATGCCATCAGCTCAGCTCTTGTTCGGCGAGAAGGGGCTGACGACATGCACTGGAGAAGCTGGCACTCGCCCTCGTATCAGCGGCGAGGAAACTTCTGCCGTACTTTCAAGCCCATACAATCATGGTATTAACCGAATATCCTCTCAAAGCGCTCTTTCGAAAAGCCGACCTCTCAAACAGAGTATCCAAATGGGTGGTAGAGTTGGCAAATTTTGACATCCGCTTTGAACCAAGGACGGCAATCAAAGGGCAAGTCCTCGCCGACTTCATTGCCGAGCTCACCCCAGAAGACTCCGAGATCCTAAACACTCCTCCAGCCCAGCCCTCTGCCGAACACGAACCAAAAGAGAAACGGTGGCTCCTCTTTCAAGGAGACACTTGGCGAATGCAAGTTGACGGCGCCTCCAACAACAACGGGGCCGGAGCTGGTGTCGTCTTGGTCTCTCCTTGCGGAACTCTTCACGAAAGTGCCATTAGCATCGACTTCCCCGCCACCAATAATGAGGCCGAATATGAAGCCCTGCTTGCTGGCTTACGCTCGGCAATCGCAATGAACGTTGACAACTTGGCCGTATTCTGCGACTCTCAACTTATAGTCAATCAGGTGCTGGGGGACTACGAAGCTCGGGACCCAAGGATGATGAAGTACCAGGCCACAACAGTAGAACTCATCACTCGCTTCAAAAATTTCAACATCGAGCAGATCAACCATGAGCACAACGCACACGCAGACGCACTTGCTGGCCTTGCTTCGGCTTCGAAAGCATCTGAGTTCAGAACCATAAATTTTGGCAACATTGACCACCCAAGTTTTGACACAACTCCAGAGGTGCTCAACATTGAACTTGGTCCAAGCTGGATGGATGAAATCGTTGCCTTCCTCAGAAACGATACCTTACCCGACGACAAAAAGGAAGCTTTCCAAATCAGAAACAAGGCCGCCTACTATTGGCTCTCTGAGAGCGGTCAACTCTATAGAAAATCGATTTCCGGGCCCTATCTTCTCGTCGTCCACCCAAACCAAGTTGCCGAGATCCTTGATGAACTGCACTCTGGAAGCTGCGGCTGCCACTCTGGTGGTCGTTCGTTATGCCAACGCGCGATGAGTCAAGGATACTTTTGGAAAAAAATGAAAAAAGACTGCGAAGAAATCGTCCGGAGGTGCCGACCATGCCAACTATTTTCCCCAATCCCCAAGCAGCCGGCTCAGAATCTCTCCCCCATCACAAGTCCATGGCCATTCGCACAATGGGGGCTCGACATCGTCGGGAAACTCCAGACAGCACCTGGAGGCTTCAAATTCTTGATCACTGCAACGGATTATTTCTCAAAATGGGTAGAAGCCGAGGCCCTCGTCACCATCACAGAAGCAGACATCCGACGATTCGTATGGAGAAACATTGTGACAAGGTTCGGCGTACCCTATGCCATCGTCTCCGACAACGGCACCCAATTTGTCGGGGACGGCCTCACAAGTCTCTGCGAGGAGTTCAGCATACGATTCTTCAACTCGACCCCAGCTTACCCTAAAGGAAATGGCCAAGCCGAGGCCTCGAACAAGACAGTCTGTGCAGGGATTAAACGCAGATTGAATTCAAAGAGAGGAAAATGGGCAGAAGAACTCCCTAGAGTTTTATGGGCTTACCGCTCCACACCACGTCGTTCCACAGGCCAAACCCCCTTCTCAATGGCGTTCGGCATGGAGGCCATCATCCCACTGGAGTCAAGGTTCCCAACCCTCCGAACGGAAAACTTCAACCCACAGACAAATGACGAAGCCGTGGAGCAAGAGCTAATTCTGGCTGAAGAAAAACTCGATGACGCTCGGCTGAAGCTTGCCGAATATCAACAGCAAGTTGCCAAAGGATACAACAGGAGTGCCCGAATCAAGAAGTTCAAGCCTGACGATTTGGTTTGGCGAAAGGTCGTACAAGCAAGCAAGAAGAAAAAATTCATGCCTAATTGGGAAGGGCCTTTTCGCATCGTCAAAGTTGCTGGTGAAGGGGCTTACACCCTCGAAGACATGCAAGGGAAGGTGCTCACCAACCCATGGAATGCACAGAACCTAAGGAGGGCATACATGTGACGCTTCCTCCACAACACATCAGGCTGACAACTACCTTCGGCTAGCACTCTATGCAAAAAGAGTTTCAGTTTTCTTCAGCTTTGGCCTGAATCTTTTATGTTTTTCTTTTGCGTTTCAAAGAAGGGCCTCGACCCACTGTTACTGTTTTTATCTTCAATATTTTCCCTGTACTTCGAAGAAATATGAATGAAATGACAATCTTTTCTGATAAAAAATCTTCAAAACATTTCAAGTATCATTCCACTCTCGGCTATGAATGCCAAACACAAACGATGACTTCGGTCACACCCACAAACGGCTCCTTAAAAAGCCCTTTGCTTCGGCCAATATCACCGCCCAAAGAAGCAATCGCTGGACATATGGTCCGCCGAGCCTAAAATACACTTATCTAATGGAACTTCGACTTCGGCTCGGATTGGCAAGACACTATGGTCGGCCACCGAAAGGTTACACTCGCAATTTGGCGAGCAAACCACCCACAAACAATCACTACTCTCAACGTTCCTCTACCATGGCCAGGGGCTGACACTTTGGCCGAGTCCCATCCACTGGCAAGGGGGCACTTCACACTCTCAAACTAGTCAAAGGCTGGATCATGTCAGATCACAACACGTCCATGTTCGGCGACCTATTATTACGGCCATACTACTTTGGTCAGGGCTCGGCTGCAATATCTATACTTAACCATTTCGATCATGAAAAATTCTCAACCATTCTGCCGAACCAAAACCAAAGTGGGGGCTACGGACAACTACACATTCACAAACATGCAAGACCTACAAAATCTTGTGAAGACATGAAGGCAATCAGACAAGCTCGTCATTAACAGTGACGTTGCAAAAAGAAGCCATGCATTCATTCAAAACTTCGAAATAAAGACAAGTGTTGTAAAAAATTCTAAGCTGGGAAGTACGGCGTAGTATACCGTTCGGTGCCGACCCCCAAGTTAACTATTACACCTAGCACGGTAAACTCCCAAGTTTGGAGCCGTCCAGTCCAACAAAAGTTCAAAAAGCTAGAAACTCTAAAGTTGGGGCAGATTACCCTCTGCAGCAACTTCAGCAGAACGAGCAGCACCACCCTCGGCATCTACAGCCACCTCATCATTCTTAGGCTGCTCGGTGCCCTGCTCGGCGTTTCCATCTTCGCCTGACTTTTTCCCTCCTGAACCATCCCCACCTCTTTCAGCGTCGGCGTCAGTCATATCTTCGACATCGTCCTCACTCTCGGGAAACTCCTCCGGAGGAAGTGGGGCACACTCCTCGTCAGTGTACGGCAAGTTAAGCTCGGGCACTTCAGCTACGGGGATTGACTTCATCAGGTTCATGTCCGGCCCCATCTGCATGACCCCACACGCAGCCTTCAGCCCATCCTTGTACACACTTCGGTACGCGATCGGCAGCTTCTTCGCGAGCTCCTCGTTGACCATCGACCGAGCCTCCCGGACGTACTCGACACCAGCTCTGTCATACCCAGCTTGAAATGCCTTCTCATCCACTTCCTTCATCTTCCTCTTCTCCCTCCGCACAACCTGCCCGAGCTCGCGTTCGACCATCTTGGCATTCTCAAGGGCTTCGTCCCTCTCTTTCTCGAGCTCGGCAACCCTGGACTTGGCAAACCTCAAGCCATTCTTCGCAGCCTTTGTCTTTTCACGCTCGGTTTTTGCGTCCTCACGGTAACGAGTCCTTTCAGCGGCCAAGAGTTCAGCTTGACGGGAAGCACGCAGCAAAGCTTGCCCAATCTACACGAGACAAGTCATCAGCCTCGGCAATACTTCAAAAAATAAATTAGAAAACTAAGTCAAAAGCGTACCTGGACGAGATAAGCACTGGTATGGACCAAGCTTGGCTGAAGCTCCCCTGGAACCCTGTTCATGTCCTTCGGAAGAGCCAGTCTGTGCAGCATGGTCACAGTGAGGCCAGGCTCCTCCTTGATGCTGTCCTCTACCGTAACCACCCTGCCGTCGGCCATTGCAAACGATGGCGCAAACTCCGGCACGACCACTCGGACACCTGAACCTGCTGCCCTCTCCACAGCTTTTGAGCCGCCCGCAGCCGAAGACTCAGTTTGATCCTTTTCCTTAGGAAGTGGCGTCGGCGGCCTTGTAGGAAAGAAGTCATGAGTGACCTTCTTGCTGGCAGCAGCCGCGTCTTTAAGATTCATCTTCACTACATTTCTCCTCCCCATTTCGTCGGCAAAATGAGGAATAAGGGTTCGGATGGGAGGAATGTTGATACCTTGAAAGTCGGCTGGTTGACTACCCTGGAACCAGAAGTCAGCTGACTTCTTGAAGGTGGGAAATTTTAGCCTCGGCTCCTTCGCCTTCTTGCTCGGTTTCGGAATATTCTCGCCAATACCTTGCTCCACAGCAGCTGCCTTCTTACCCTTAGCCTTCGTGCTCGGCTCAGCCTTCTTATCCTTCTTCTTCCTCTTTGTCAATTTCCCTTTATATGAAGGCTCGTAACCCAGCAGCGTCGGCGCGTCGCGACAGATGAAGGCCCTTAACGTCTCCACGTGACCGTCTACTGCCAAAGAATTTTGTGTCTTGGTTATTGCTCGGTGGTCTGCAAAGAAGAGAAAGTGTTAGCAAAATATCACGAATTCAATGGGTCGTGTTCGGCAGATTAAAGAAAGAAGAAGAAACCTCGAAAATCTGTTATCTTCGGCACAGAATGCAGTCGCATAGTCTGATTACCGAACTCGTACTTTCCACTGACTTCGACATATAAGTTAGCCCACTTATCAGTGTCGGGAAGTCCGTTTATTAATGGCTCCTTACCGCTACGTGTAGACAGGTACCTACGGCCAGTCTTCTCGTGCCTAGACATAATGTATGTATGGAAGAGGTCGGCAATGGTGAATTCAAGGTCGTGCAGTTCCTTTAACTTAACTACGGACATCACTATCCTGTAACTGTTGACGGTGGCTAGCTGTAAAGCCGACGGTGAATTCAGAGCACAACAGGCAGCCGACGGTGGCTAGCTGTAAAGCCACGCGTCCTGCCACGTGCAGAAGCGGTTATAACAGAATATGATCACGGGCGCACATGGGTGTGCCAACTCAGCCCCGAAAACGATTACCAGATCTATCCTGTAATGTCACTATGACGTCACTTGGCCCGTGGAAGGCACGCGATCGTACTTGGAGAGCAAGCCAGGAGGCACTATAAATACCTAGTGATGGTAACCCTAACAGGTACACGCTACTCAATACTGACACTTACTCTCTCTAAGCTTTCTGCTTCCTCTCTCTGCACTATACTCATCCTCTCGCAGGAGGGCCTTGCCGGGACAACCCCCGGCCAGGTCTTAGTCGTGCGTTCCCTGTGCAGGCTAGGAGAAGAAGGCTCAACAACCATCGAACCACTATCGGAGGATCGAGGATCAAGGATCACAGGCCACACAAGTGATGCAGGAGGTTGCCGAGAACTTTGTTGTCAAGCTATCAGGTTCTTACAAACGCTGGTTGAAGAAAAACCTTTTTGGAGGATGGTAGTGCAAAGAGAAGGAAGACCTAAGACCTAAAGATTGACACTTTGCTGTAGACACCCCAATTTGGCCTAACGATTATTTCAAGTCCCACCTTGGGACAATCCCGATGATGAAATGGATACAATGATTGCTGATTGCTTCCTTGAGGACCTTAGGACTTTCGGTGAGAACTTTGACCACTTAGAGGACCCAATTCAAAGCCATACAACCTTTCAGACAGAAATACAGAAGCCTAGGAGAATCCATCTGACGGCCGTAACATCGATCCCACGGCCACAACATCAATCCCTCACCCGAGCAACCTGTTGCCAGCAAAATCTCCCTGAGAGATCAATCCCTCGGCCGCGAGATCTATCCTTCGGCCGAGACATCCATTCCACGGCCGCGACATCCTTTGCTCGGCCGCCAGATCGACCTTTTTCCAGACTCTGGAACGTTCAGACGTTTGGTTTGATCCAACTACACTACCTTTCCGATGCGTTCGGGCTACGTTCGGAGATCACGAAGTAGAGTTAGAGATGCATTGCAATTGCAATTGCCATCTCGTGATTTGATTGGCCGGAGTGAGTCATCCCTATGCCTATATAAAGGGGCCTTTGGGTTCCGAAATAAACACAGAAATTGAGATACTTACACACTCTCTCAAACCACGAAACTCTGCAGAAATACTCCATCAATCCCATACTTCAAAAGCCCTAACCTTCCGAAGGCAGCCGTCAATCCGGCGATCAAACCCCGAAGTTCAAACCCTAACCCTAGGGTTC
Source organism: Rhododendron griersonianum (assembly GCA_018127125.1). Classification (NCBI taxonomy): domain Eukaryota; kingdom Viridiplantae; phylum Streptophyta; class Magnoliopsida; order Ericales; family Ericaceae; genus Rhododendron; species Rhododendron griersonianum. The sequence goes on along the minus strand of CM030792.1, from coordinate 26,518,812 downwards.
TCGATCAAGCAATCAATCCATCACAATCAAATCCGAAGCAATCAAGCAACTGAGGGATCAAGGTGGTGAGGCCCAACGGCCTCTGGTTTGTCTTAAATTCACTGTCTTTTTGACTAATCGTAACGCTTTGATTACCTGTTAATTTTTAGTCTGGTGTGAGGAAGAACACCGACCGGGGCTTCGATCCCTCGGCCGGTACATCGAACCAGGAGGATCCCTCGGCCGTGACATCTATTCACCGGCCGCGAGATCCATCTCCCTGGGACATTATGTTTGTTTTCTCTGCTTTCTGATGCATGCTTCATTTATCGCACTGGCTCACTTTTGCTTACTGTTTAAAGGAATAATTAAACAGACTATGTGTTTAGAATTAAACAAAGCATCTATATATCTTATGTTGAACGATTATGGGCCAGTCTCACGACTGGGCAAAGAGGGGTGCCTAACACCTTCCCCTTATTGTACTTTTGGCTCCCGTACCCAGAATCTCTATCTATTTTTCCAGTTTTAATAAACTGGGTGGCGACTCTATTTGATGATAGCCGTTATCATGTGGCGATGTTCCTAGCCATGGGAATGTCCATGATTTTGGTTTATGAAACGAGCAACCAATCGAGCAAACAAATGTGATCAATCTGTATGGCGATGCCCCGCTTGGGAGGTGTCTACAGTTTTTGGCGACTCTGTTGGGGATATGAGAGCCATAACCAAAAAGTTCAACATAAGACTAATACATGCCTTGTTTAATTCATTTATCATATGCATCGAGCTGGCAACCCGTTGAGTTCACCTGATATCCCGGCATGACACGGGCTATGTTGGGGGTTCCAGCAAACTCCACAGTCACTCGTACCTAGTGGTATATCAAAAAGGGAATCACCCAATCACCGCCTATGATGGGCTGGTGAGAGGATTGGTGCCCTTTGACAACGGAGCACCCTGAGACTACCAAAACCTTGCATGTATTAGAAAGCCATAGAACTTATCAAACTAAGACAGGAACCTACAGGCTAGGAACCTACTTGCATTTTCGCTTCCAAGTTCTTCCTCACACCTTGTACCATCTGTTGTTGTAATTAACTCTTTATGTGCAGAAGGGTTGGGATTTCCAGCCCAAATCCTAACCCTACACAAGCCAAGTACTAACTTACAGGTACTCTACTTTTCAAAGCAGACACAATAAGTAAAACAAAGAAGCAATCACAGCCAATTTTATACTCTTACAACACCCGAACTCACGCCAAACAGAGGTCTTTGCAACCGTCCCATCTGTCACTCTCACCGGTCAAAACACCTACACTGCTACGGTCCCAATCACTTTCAGGGACTTCGCGGTCATCTCCTCAACAAACTCAATCATCTACCAAATCCTAAGCTTCATCAAGTAATCCTCCCACTCTCATGGCAAATAACGATGCCATCATTGCTAATTACCAAGTTCAAAGTCGCTACCTTACTAGCAAAGAAAGCAGCAAGAGATGCTGAGAACGAAGAGAAATCGGTGGAAGATGAGAATCCTCAAGAAGTGGTATTGGCAGAAAACCCTGAATTGGCCAAACAAGTCAAGGAGATTAAACGTACTCTGGCCCGTTCACAAGGGGACCAAATTCTAGATTTTGAAGGACTCTGCCTTTTTCCAGATTCTCAACTACCTGAGAAGTTCAATAGAACTGGCAATCCCACTAGCCATGTCCGCCATGTCATCAACACTCTGAAGCCAATGGGCTTGGATGATGAGCTCATTGTTCAGTTATTTCAAAGGACTCTTACTGAAAGCGCTCTCGATTGGTTTCTCACTTTGGAGTTTGTGCACTATCATACTTGGCCAGAAATTGCCAATGCTTTTTTCAAGCAATATGCATACAACGTCCAAATTGAGTTAACAACTCGAGATTTGGAAACGACTAAGTAGGAATCAAACAAGGACTTTGCAACCTTTGTGGCTAGATAGAGAGAAAAAGCCGCCAAGATGAAGAACCGCCCTCGAGGAAGATCAAGTGAGAATAGTTGTCAAGAGTTTGCAGCCCAAGTACCTCACACACATTTACACTCAGACTATCACCGATTTCAAGCGCTTACAGGCTACTGGGCTGCAGATTGAAGAGAGGATCAAGCTAGGCCTCATTGGGAAAGAAGAAACTCCTCCACCCAAGAAAACCTTCACAACCCGTACATCTCCTGCCTCCGTCAACACCCTTAACTCAATCTTACCACAAGACCCTTTTCAAATTAGCTCATCCCAAAGCTCAAATCGCCTCCGTTGCAACTTTGACCATCTTTACATGACCTCATCTCAAGCCTTAGCCATTCTGAGCCATTAGGGGCATCTCAAACCTTTAAACAAACCACTTCCTCAGCCACCCTATGGCCCAAACCATGATCCTAACAAAGAGTGCGCCTACCACCAACACCCTAGGCATGAGACAGATAACTGCATGCGTCTCCGCCATGACATTCAAGATCTCATTGATAGCCGAACTATAAAACTTCCAAAACCTAATGTGCAAGCCAATCCACTTCCTACTCACAAAGCTGAGCCACCACCCCGAAACATCGATTTCATAAACAACCCCACATACAATCCTGGCCAATACATTGTCCAAAACAACCAAACCAAGCCAACCTTTACCTTCCCAGGGGAGAACGTATGTTTCATGATGGAGGAGGAAGAAAACAATGAGTCCAATCAATCAGAAGTGATCGATCCCGACATGTCTGACAAAAGTAATGAGGAAGAACAAGCAAAGGGGAAAATGTCGTTGACGAATTGGAAGGAAAATACAATGATCCACTCGATGGAATCTCCTTAGCATCACTATTCAATCAAGTGGAAATAGCTGACGACTACACAATCAATAAGGAGGAAGAAAGGGTGATGAAAACCTAGACCAACACTTCCATTTGGGGACTGCTCATGGCTCAAAGAAGTAGCCACCAGTGAAGATGGATCCAGTTCAAAGGCCCTGTTTGGCAAAGAAGAGGGTGGAAAAGAGTATAAAGTTGCGAAAGGCAAGGGTTTTGAAAACGACCTCGAAATGCTACAATAGCTAAGAAGTCACAACATGGCAAAGAACATTAAACATTGCTTTTATCAAGCTAAAACATATTTTGAGCCCCTGCTTGGGCATTTAATTTCTGCTAAGTGAATTCCTGTTTCATCCTCTAGACTATGCTTATTCAATGATTTACTTCCTAAATTGCAATTGCCAAACACTATAGTCTCTTTGCCAAACAAGGGAAATTTCAAGGAATCAAGTTCCTTGTCTGACAAAAAGGAAGGAAAGGATGAACTTTAGTTGCTTAAGAAACTAGGTTTTTGTCAAAACTTAGAAAGAAGACACTATCTCCGTGAGAACACTTAGGGTTAGCTCGCTCATTATGAAGGTACAAACACAAGGGAGATTTAGAAAAATATCTCCATCAAATTCCTCTCCGAAACGCAGAAACCCTCTTGAGAGAAGTGCTCGTTGGGTAACCTGAAAACCCAAGCAAAAGTAAGAGCAAAGCCTGCTAGGCCAGAAAATGCAAAAACGCAGCCTAGGCAAAAGTTAAGGCATTCAAAGAAAAGCTCGCTAGGGACTCAACCTCCATTAGGTAACCTAGGCAAAATCAAGAGCATGTGAGAAGAAAAACCAAGAGTGAAAACTCAACCCCAGAGGTGATGATTTTGGAACTACGTAAAAGGCCTGATTCCCTGATTGGGATATGTAGGCAATCTCACATCGAGATGCGGCCCAAACATTTGGAGAGAAGGAAAAACATCAACAAATTTGTACTCAATGATAGGCATAGCTAACCCTGCGTATTGAGCTCGCAAAAGATGAGTATGCTTTTCTCAAAAATTGGCAACAGCAATAGACACAAGAACTATTGCTCATCCCCTCTAACCTGAAGGTCATTAACACAATGAGCAGGATATCTCGAAAACTCTCGAGTTTGGCAATCGGACTATGGAACATGGCAAAAGCAAAAGGCAAGAAAATCAAAACCAAGCATAAGAAGGAAGAGAAAAGAGGATGCCACTTGGCCAAAACAAAATCTACCTTTGGAAAATCAAAGTAACGGCCGAAGAATCTATACATCGGCCACAATATCGATTTTTCAGCCGAATAATCAATTCTTCGGCCAATATTTCATTTTCACACAAATTACTGTCTATCAGCAAATACTTGTTCAAAAAGCCATGTTCTAACTATCGCATGCAAACTCAAGACATCTAGGGGCATAAAAAGCATTTCTCATTTCATGAACAAAAGCTTGCCTACAAAATCATCACTGTGGTTGTTTTCACTATACAAATACAGTTTCTGCTTCTCTCTTTGCTAACCATGAACAGGAAGGAAAAAGAAAATCCTAAAGCTGGTCGTGACGCCGTCTTCAAGACGATCTCTGAGACAAAGAAGGGGATTGCTGGTTATCCTCCCCACTGACAGCTGGTGCTCATTCAACCTCAAGCAACAAGGAAAAGAATGCAAAACAAGGGGCAAGCACCAAGCGCCTCTTCTCCGTCATCAAAATGGAAGGAGACAAAGGAAAGGGCCCGTGGCCAAACAAGAGCAATTGAAGGAACAGCAGGCAGAACCAAGGAAAAATGGCAGTACTCCATACAGCCACCTGCCTAAAGAAGCAAACCCGCCTAGATCTGAGCATTCTCCAAGTCTACTTTAGACATCGAAGAAGTAGACCTCATCAACGTCGGAGGAGGAGGAGGAACAAACTGAAGATCCTCAGCACGCGGGCGCCACTGGCTGGCCACCCGATCACATAAGTACCAGGCTTAACAAAAGGGACCCTCAAACAGGCTACGAGTACAATCTGGAACCCTGGAACGTGTAAGAGGGGTGTCCTCTGATATACCACTCCAAGGGTCGAACCTCGCCTACAAAGACAAAGAATGCAAGGGGTACCTGGTCAACCGTCAATCGGTTCAGAACTCGTCGCCAAGGCTCAAAATTGGCGACCGTGGCTTCCGTTGCCCCACCAACCATCGCTCGTAGCAAGGGAAAAATCACAACGAGAAAGGAAGAAAGATATACCTCAAGTACCCGGTAGTGACCGCCAAGAGTCCTGTCCCGTGAACAAGCCCTAAGGAGGCCATACAAGGTGGCCAAGGCAGATGCTCCCTAATCAAGCTCCCAAAACAGCCTCCAAATACTGCAAAGGGGCTAGAGATTGCCTATGCACTGAACTATCCTTGTTGACAAACAACGAGGTAGAGAAGAAAGGCCCGTGTCAACTACTCAACACTCACCTGAGTCAAGATATCAACCTTCATAAAAGTCTTGATCAGCCAAGAGACGTCAACATGACCACGCGAGCGAAGAGGGAGGCACCCTGCCCAAGAACCACTCCAAATCCCCTACTCGCTCTCAAAGCCTAGGGTTAACCCAAAGAGGAGCTCCGTCTACTCATAGGCCAGTAAGCAAAGAAAAATCACCTGGCGTGATCGTCATCTCGCCAACAGAAGGAAAGCGGAACGTGTTGGGAATATCCCACCACCTTTCAACCAGCGAGGTCATCAACGACCAATCCATCTTCAGAAGATTGAGGCCCAAAACAAACGGCTCAAGACCAGCAGCGTGTGCTAACTCCCGAGCCTACTCCGACAACGTCACAAACCACTTGTGCACTAAAGGCCTCCACCGCGAACCTCCAGTCTCCTGTTTCTCTGCCAAGGACAAAAAGGGAGTTAATCTCACGATTGCATAAACAAATAAAAAGCTAGGGGCATCAAATAGACGTTTAAAAAGCATGCATTGCCTAAACAGGGGGCACAGTTATCTTAGCTTTTTTAAACAGAACAACTTCGACCCAACCACGGGTTCTTCTCATTCACGCCCCTGGCTAAGAGGGATCTCATCCCGCAAATCAAAACAAAAAACAAAAAAAACTCACTCTTAAATCATACAAAACCAAAAACTCCGAACTAAAGCAAACTTTTTGCTTTTCAGGAAGCTTACCGAAACATTAAGGACGCTCAAGTGCTGCTCAGCGGCTCTACGCCCACACCTCAACAGCTCTATGCCACGCCATGTGCACAACCTCGCGCTCAGCAGGCCAGTAAAACAATCCTGCGGCTTCCACTCAATGCACCCTCCAGAAGGCGTTTATGTTACTAGCTTCCAGAAAGCGTTGCCAACTTGCAGAAAACATTTAGCCACCAAAAGACATTTGAGTCGCTAGAAGGCGTTTGGCCTCCGGAAGGCACTCCCAGTAGTGGAGGTAATGGAAATCTCCCTAACAAAGTGGAATATGGTCAAGAACTAGCCTTGGGGACAATCCCGAGCATGTGGAAATCTAGCCTTGGGGACAATCCGAAGCATACTCAGAACTAGCCTTGGGGACAATCCCGAGCATGTGGAATCTAGCCTTGGAGGCAATCCCGAGCATACTCAAAACTAGCCTTGGAAACATCCCAAGCATAAGGAACCAATCAGACCCCGTGGAAGATGGAAGATGGAATACTCAACAGCTCAGCAGCTCAAAGCCGTAACAATTCTCAACAATCCTCTATCAGCGGCTTTACGCTCGCCACCTCATCAACTCAGCTGCTCGAAGCCCACCATCTCAACTGGCTCGAAGCCGTACACAAGCAGTCTCAGCGGCTCGAAGCCCATCATCTTAACTGGCTCGAAGCCATAACAATCAACTCAGCGGCTCGAAGCCCATTACCTCAACAGGCTCGAAGCCTTCGTCTACTATCACCCAGCGGCTCGAAGCCCTTTATCATAGCGGCTCTACGCCCGTATCAATTCAGCGGCCCTGTGCCCATCATCTCTACACAACTCAGCGTCTCTAAGCCCGCTATCTCAAATGGCTCGAAGCCGTACACAAGCAGTCTCAGCGGCCCTGTGCCCATCATCTCTACACAACTCAGCGGCTCTAAGCCCTCTATCTCAACTGGCTCGAAGCCGTAAACAAACAATCTCGGCGGCTCAAAACCCATTATCTCAAATGGCTCCAAGTCATCACCTCAACAGGCTCGAAGCCTATGTTTACTATCTCAGCAGCTCTATGCTCGCTATCACAGCAACAGACTCTACGCCTGTTATCACAAACTCTTAACAGGCTCGAAGCCTGTGTTCATCATCTCAACTGGCTCGAAGCCGTAAACAAGCAACAGGCTCTAAGCCGCCCCAACAATCAAGACATCTATTCTCAGGCTCTACGCCTGAATGCTCAAAAATCTAACATTTTTGAATGCTCAAGCTCTACACTTGGATGCCCAACCACTGTGTACTGGATGCTCAAGTTATATACTTGAATGCTCAAGCTCCACGCTTGGATGCCCAACCACTGCGTACTGGACGCTCAAAGCCTGTACTTTGAATGCTCGGATTCTGTCATCCGAATGCTCGAGCTCTACGCTCCGAATGCTCAAGTCCGGAACTTGATAGAAGCTCTAAGCTTAAAACAAACACACACGCACGGGCCCGTGCACATATTGCATTATCACATCGAGTCTGCATCATCATATCTAACAATCATCATCACACATATACACTCTGCATATCTCTCATGAAACAGGTCAACCCTGCAATCAACCGGCTCTATGCCTCGATTTTATTGATCAGCCCGGCGCCTCGATCCCTTGGCTCCAAGCCAAAACTTATGATGAGAAAGCTCCGTGCACAGACCATCAGAATGCAACCGGTTCTACACTTCGGTTCAAATCAAAACAAGCTCCAACCCCTTTTGGCTCTACGCCAACACTTATGATGGAAAAGCTCCGTGCACAGACCATCAGAATTATACCAGCTCCGTGCTTCGGTTCATCACGTCAAGCTCAAAGCTCTGACACCACAGGCCCTTGCCATATACCAGCTCCGCGCTTCGGTCCCATCAAGCTCTAAGCTCACCTCAGGTCTTCGCCTCATAACCACAGCAGGCTCTACACCTCAATCTAGACCAGCTCCGTGCTTCGGTCCTATCAATCACCTCAGGCTCTCGCCTTATGATCAAGACCAGCTCCGTGCTTCGGTCCTATCAATCACCTCAGGCTCTCATCCTGATCAATACCAGCTCCGCGCTTCGGTCTTATCCCAATCTCCTCAGGCCTTCGCCTTAAGATTGCAACAGGCTCCACGCCTCGATTTCATCACTCTCCAGGCTCTCGCCTCATAATTACAACCGGCTCCGTGCCTCGGTTCCCTCATCTCCAAAGCTCCGTGCTCCAGCTACTGGCCCTGCGCCTCCCCTACATCTCAAAAACAAACCGGCGTCCAATTCATCCCCAGCAGATGGTCTGGATTCCACCCCACTACATCAATTCCTTCCAGCTCATTCGCAAGGATAGGCTACTCTACCGAGCTCCTTTCAGTCAAAGTAAGGATGATCAAGAAAAGCAAACGCACCTGCAGTGTACTGATCTACCCTAAAATAACTAAGGAAGCTCTCCGCAAAAACTCCCCAGGTAGCCCCGCGCTCCTTCAACTATCTTCCGCCAAAACCCTGGCTCAGTCTAGGTACGTCACACTACGGCTTTTAAAGCCCTAAGGTACGTCTTCTGTCCCTAACCCTCCAAACTTTTTACTTTTCTTTATTGTCCGAACTACGATTGGTCTGAATTTCCCTTGTGGAATACGTAGGCAGCCTCCCGGCCCGACCATAACAAAACCTTTTTCGAAAACCCCTTGGAATAGTGGTTGGACCAAATTGAGTTGCTTTTTACAGCTTTGACTCTTACTCAAACATGTCTCGCGATCCGTCTGAGTTCAGTCAAAGAGGGGCATCTGTAGACACCCCAATTTGGCCTAACGATTATTTCAAGTCCCACCTTGGGACAATCCCGATGATGAAATGGATACAATGATTGCTGATTGCTTCCTTGAGGACCTTAGGACTTTCGGTGAGAGCTTTGACCACTTAGAGGACCCAATTCAAAGCCATACAGCCTTTCAGACAGAAATACAGAAGCCTAGGAAAATCCATCTGACGGCCGTAACATCGATCCCACGGCCATAATATCAATCCCTCACCCGAGCAACCTGTTGCCAGCAAAATCTCCCTGAGAGATCAATCCCTCGGCCGCAAGATCTATCCTTCGGCCGAGACATCCTTTCCACGGCCGCGACATCCTTTGCTCGGCCGCCAGATCGACCTTTTTCCAGACTCTCGAACGTTCTGTCAGACGTTTGGTTTGATCCAACTACACTACCTTTCCTATGCGTTCGGGCTACGTTCGGAGATTACGACGTAGAGTTAGAGATGCATTGCAATTGCAATTGCCATCTCGTGATTTGATTGGCCGGAGTGAGTCATCCCTATGCCTATATAAAGGGGCCTTTGGGTTCCGAATTAACACACAGAAATTGAGATACTTACACACTCTCTCAAACCATGAAACTCTGCAGAAATACTCCCTCAATCCCATACTTCAAAAGCCCTAACCTTCCGAAGGCAGCCGTCAATCCGGCGATCAAACCCCGAAGTTCAAACCCTAACCCTAGGGTTCTCGATCAAGCAATCAATCCATCACAATCAAATCCGAAGCAATCAAGCAACTGAGGGATCAAGGTGGTGAGGCCCAACGGCCTCTGGTTTGTCTTAAATTCACTGTCTTTTTGACTAATCGTAACGCTTTGATTACCTGTTAATTTTTAGTCTGGTGTGAGGAAGAACACCGACCGGGGCTTCGATCCCTCGGCCGGTACATCGAACCAGGAGGATCCCTCGGCCGTGACATCTATTCACCGGCCGCGAGATCCATCTCCTTGGGACATTATGTTTGCTTTCTCTGCTTTCTGATGCATGCTTCATTTATCGCACTGGCTCACTTTTGCTTACTGTTTAAAGGAATAATTAAACAGACTATGTGTTTAGAATTAAACAAAGCATCTATATATCTTATGTTGAACGATTATGGGCCAGTCTCACGACTGGGCAAAGAGGGGTGCCTAACACCTTCCCCTTATTGTACTTTTGGCTCCCGTACCCAGAATCTCTATCTATTTTCCCAGTTTTAATAAACTGGGTGGCGACTCTATTTGATGATAGCCGTTATCATGTGGCGATGTTCCTAGCCATGGGAATGTCCATGATTTTGGTTTATGAACCGAGCAACCAATCGAGCAAACAAATGTGATCAATCTGTAAGGCGATGCCCCGCTTGGGAGGTGTCTACAGCTTGATTTGATTGGCCGAGCTTAATAAAAATAGTAACTGCAACACTTAGACACGCGGCACCATTTGATTGGCCCATTTGTGTCACTTTGACCTTTGACCTCGAGACACATGGCAACATTTGATTGGCCATTTATCGTGCCCTATTTATTAGGTCCTGCAACACGTGGCGACATCTAATTGGATGTTATGTTTTTCAAAAGATGTTTATTTGATTCTAGCTTTCATGGATTACGAATTGTTTAGGTTTGCTTTTTCCTTTTTCCTTTGGAAATAATAAAACATTTGGTCGCTTTATTTGAAGATGTTATTGCCATGATTTGATAATGAACATGCTTTAGGATAGACCTAGAAACTTCGGAAGTGAGGATGATAGCAGTGGCCGGATCTCAAACTTAGAGATTGCCTACGTATCCCATAGAGGGAATCAGGCCATAAACGTAGTTCCAACAAAGGGATTTTTTTTTTTAGTTAAGGTCCACTCGGGTATTTTCCTCTCCTTTTGTGCTCTAAATTTTGCCTAAAACCGCCCTTGCGGGTTTTCGGTCTAGCGAGCGTTTTATTTATGCCTTAGTTTTTGCCTAAGCCGCCCTTGCGGGTTTCGACCTAGCAGGCTGCTCTAATTTTTGCTTGGATCCGCCCACCCTTGTGGTTTTCGGTCCAACGAGCATCTCTCATGGGTAATACTTCCTCAGCTTGTCAATGTTGACGGGCGTCGCGAATTCCATTCCATCCAAGTCTGCAATGTATGCTGCTCCTCCAGAAAGTATGCATTTGATAAGGTAGGGGCCTCCCCAGTTTGGTCTAAACTTGCCCCTTGGGTCTGAGACGTGGCGACGGATTCCTTTGAGCACCACGTCTCCTACCTTGATGTCTCTAGGTTTTACCCTTTTGTTAAATGCTCGTGCGATGCGGCGTTGATACCCTTGTACATGGTATAACGTTCTCAGCCTCCTTTCGTCTAGTAGTGCCAACTCGTCGTAGCGGTTTTGAACCCAGTCTTCTTCGATCATTCCAGTCTCAGCCAGAACCCTTAACGAAGGTAATTCTAACTCAATAGGCAAGACAGCTTCCATTCCATAAACCAGAGAGTAAGGAGTGGCCCCAGTTGAAGTCCTTTCAGTCGTTTGATAACCCCATAGTGTCAGAGGTAGCATTTCTGGCCAATCTGTGTAAGTGTCGGTAGTCTTCCGCATAATCCTTTTGATATTCTTGTTTGCAGCCTAAACTGCTCCATTAGTCGGAGGTCGGTAAGTAGATGACCGATGGTTCTGTATCCCAAATTCGACGAAAAGCTTCTTTGTCGCCCTCTTGAAGTGCAATCCGTTGTCACAGACGAACTCGTGAGGTACACCATACCGATAGATGATATTAGTGCGAATAAATTTGGCCACATGAGTGGCTTTGAGAGTAGCATAAGAAGCTGCTTCTACCCACTTGGTGAAGTAGTCAATGGCTACTATAATGAACTGATGTTTGTATTTTCCCTTTGGATTTATGCTTCCAATGACGTCTATCCCCCAGGTGGAGAATGGCCAAGGGGATGTCATGCTATACAATTCCGTAGGGGAATACACATACGATAAGCGTGAGTTTGGCATTTGTAACATCGGCGGACATAATCAGCGCAATCGGCCTCCATTGTGGTCCAGTAATATCCCTAACGCAGGATCTTCTTTGCCATCGTTGCCCCATTCATGTGTGGCCCACAAATTCCTTCGTGTATTTCCTCCATTACCTTGCGGCTGTCCTCCGTTGTGACACAAAGCTGACTTGGGCCCAAGTGTGCCCTTCGATACAATGATCCTCCACATATTACAAATCGGGCAGCAAACTTCCGCAAAACCGTTTCGTCTTTCGAGGTGGCCTCGGATGGGTATTCTCCTTTTTCCAGGAATTCCTTCACATCTTTATACCATGGCTTACCATCGTCTTCACCTTCCTCGGTAAAGGTGCATTCACATGCTGGTTTGACCTTTTGTTCGATCATGAGAGGCCGCATTGTGAATCCCAGGGGTATTTCGACCATAGATGCTAATGTTGCCAGTGCATCTGCAAATCTATTGCTCACTCGAGGAGTGTGTGTGAAGATAACAGAATCAAATTGTGGAATTAGATCTTCCAGCACAGAGTGATATAGCTTCAGTGTATCTTCTTTGACCTTCCAGTCTCCTCTTGCTTGAGATACCACCAGGTTTGAATCCCCAATGACTTCTACCCTTTTTGTCCCTAGTTCCAGGGCTGCCTCCATTCCAGCAATACAGGCCTCGTATTCGGCTTGGTTGTTGGTGACTTCAAACCTCAGTTTATATGACAAAGGGATGTGGGAGTTGTTTGGGGAAACTAGCAATACCCCTATGCCATATCCACATCGGTTTGATGTTCCATCAAAGTAAAGTTGCCAGGTGTCGTCTAAGAGACATAAAATGTCCTCATCGGGGAACATGAAGTCTTCTGCCTCAGCTTCTGTCAAAGGATGATTTGCCAAGAATTCTGCCACAGCTCTTCCCTTTACTGATTTCCTTGTCATGTATTTGAGGTCAAATTCTGCTAGCAGCAATAACCACCTAGCTAGCTTTCCGATAAGTGCTGGCTTTTCGAAAAGATACTTGATTGGGTCTAAACGAGAAACCAGCACCACCGGATGTGCTAACAGGTAATGCCTCAGTTTCTTAGTGGCCCATACTAGTCCCCAATAGGTTTTCTCGAGGGGAGTGTACCTTGTCTCATAGTCCATCATTTTTTTGTTGAGGTAGTATATGGCGCACTCTACTTTGGCGTCGTTTTCTTGCGCCAGCATGCATCCCATGGATGTGTTTGTTACTGAGAGATACATAATCAACGGCTTCCCAGGGATGGGCGGCGACAGTACAGGTGGATTCTGAAGATATACTTTGATTGCCTCGAACGCCTGCTGACAGTCTTGGCCCCATTCAAAATCAGTACCTTTCTTCAGTAGCTTGAAAAGAGGTTCACAGGTAGTTGTGAGCTTGGAAATGAACCTGCTGATGAACTGTACCTTCCCCAAGAAACTCCTTACCTCCTTTTCCGTCCTAGGCGGTGATATTTCCATGATAGCCTGTATCTTGGAAGGGTCAACCTCGATTCCTCTTTGAGTGATGAGGAATCCCAACATCTTTCCAGCCGTTACCCCAAAAGTGCATTTTTGAGGGTTAAGACGTAGTTTGTAATTCCGAATCCTCTCAAAGAACCTTTGGAGTGCTCCATGGTGTCCTTCCCTTTCCTTTGATTTGACTATCATATCGTCAACATACACCTCGACCTCTTTGTGCATCATGTCGTGCAGCAGTGTTGTTGCCATCCTCTGGTAAGTGGCTCCAGCATTCTTTAACCCAAATGGCATCACTCGGTAGCAGTAGGTTCCCCAAGGTGTAGTGAAGGTGGTTTTCTCTTTATCCTCAGGAGACATAAGGATTTGATTGTACCTAGAAAATCCATCCATGAAGGATAGCAATGCATGGCCTGCGGTGTTATCTACTAGCTCGTCTATGTGAGGTAATGGGAAGTCATCCTTTGGACTGGCCTTGTTGAGATCTCGGAAATCTACGCAGACCCTGATTCCTCCAGTTTTCTTTGGTACGGGAACGGTATTAGCTACCCATTGTGGATATTCGGTGACTATGAGAAAACCGGCGTTGATTTGTTTAGTGACTTCTTCTTTTATCTTTAGGACCCAATCAGGGCGCATACGTCTCAGTTTTTGTTTAACTGGTTTTGCATCAGGATGAAGGGGAATTTTATGCTGAACAATTTCAGGGTCTATTCCAGGCATGTCCTCGTAAGACCAGGCAAAAACATCTTTGTATTCTTTTAGCAAAAGGATTAGTTTTTCACTTTCTTGAGGGGATAGTGTGGCACCAATTTTAACCATTTTGGGCTCGTTTTCAAAGCCTATGTTTGCTGTGATTATTTCCTCAGAAAAAGGTTTAGAGTGCCTTTCTTCTTCTCTCTCGATGAATTCTAGAATTTCTTTTGGAATTTCTTCCTCAAAATTTGGTTTGTCGGAATCCACACAATTGATCATAGGCAAAGTGAAATACTCTAAATCTTCCTTCTCATTGCTAAGATTATTAAAAGACATTTCAGAGTCGAACACAAAGTAAATGTTATGCCTTGGTATTTTGACCAGGTTTTCCTCACTAGACTTAGTAGTTTCAAAAGATGAAAAGCCTGACTCGGACTGAGTCTACTCGGAGTCGGAATCGGAATCAGAACTAAGATCAGAATTAGCGCTTTTTGTTTTGTATTTCAGAGTATGTTCCATGGTCCAGTTAGGGTAAGCCCCCTTTTCAGCATCCACAATCAGTTCAGAGCAGTGTTTTTCATCACCAAGGTTGATCATCAGCACTTCACTGTCACCTTGATTCGCACTTTCATCATTGTCACCCTGCAAGTCTTGGAGGGCAATTTGATTTGCTATTGCTGTTATCTCCTCCAATTGAGCTTCAATCTCTGCTTCGTCGTTGTTGTCGACTCTTCGCGTGCCAACAAAGCCCCACCAATTACCAAAGCTGTCTATGATGGGGTGGATCACCCTTATTTCATCATTGGTGACCCCCTCATCAAAGAGTAGGTTCAGTGATATTTCGTCTAGTGGGTCATTGTCGACAGACTCTTCTTCCTTTGCCTTTTAAGTTTTGAGGTTGTTGACCTCGTCTATTGGCCAATAGTCGTCGGTGGGTGCATAGGGGTCATAAAAATAGATTGGAACCCTGCGAAGCCCTTCTTCTTCGATCAGGTCTTCTACTTCTTCCTCATAAACCGTTCTAGTGAACATGACATGGTTGTCTTCAATGATAGTCACCACAGGCTTTGGTTGAGTTACCGGAGTGATGTATTCAGAGGGGTTGAAATCTTCAACAGCAAAGTGGAGCGGGCTAGACAGCTTGGTGACAACTTGAAAGTGCGAATCAGATGTGAACAGTGATGCAGTCATTTTTCCTGAAAAGGTTTTTGTTTTAATTAGATTGATTAATCTTACCTACTGTTCATTCGACTTAGAGAGATCCCTAAGGTTTAACCTGCAAAAGAAAAGCTTTACAACATACACATATACAACGGGTGTGAGGAAGAACTTAGAAGTAAAATGCAAGTAGGTTGCTAGCCTGTAGGTTCCTGTCTTAGTTTGATAAGTTCTATGGCTTTCTAAAGCATGCGAGGTTTGGGTAGTCTTAGGGTGCTCCATTGTCAAAGGGCACCAATCCTCTCACCAGCCCATCATAGGCGGTGATTGGGAGATTCCCTTTTTGATATACCACTAGGTACGAGTGACTGTGGAGTTTGCTGGAACCCCCAACATAGCCCGTGTCATGCCGGGATATCAGGTGAACTCAACGGGTTGCTCGCTCGATGCATATGATAAATGAATTAAACAGGGCATGTATTAGTCTTATGTTGAACTTTTTGGTTATGGCTCTCATATCCCCAGCAGAGTCGCCAAAAACTGTAGACACCTCCCAAATGGGGCATCGCCATACAGATTGGATCATGTTTGCTTGCTCGATTAGTTGCTTGCTTTGTAAACCAAAATCATGGACATTCCCATGGCTAGGAACATCGCCACATGATAGCGGTTATCATCAAAACAGAGTCGCTACCCAGTTTGTTAAAGCGGAGTAAATAGATAGAGATTCTGAGTACGGGAGCCAAAAGTACAGTAAGGGGAAGGTGTTAGGCACCCCTCTCTGCCCAGCCGTGAGACTGACCCATAGTTATTCAACATAAGACGTATAGATGCTTTATTTAATTCTAACACATAGTCTGTTTAATTAATCCTTTAAACAGTAAGTAAAGTGAGCCAGTGCGATGAGTGAAGCATGCGTCAGAAAGCAGGAAACGAAGAAAAACTGTCCCAGGGAGATGGATCCCGCGGCCGGTGAATAGATGTCACGGCCGAGGGATCCTCCTGGTTTGATATATCGGCCGAGGGATCGAAGCCCCGGTCGATGTTCTTCCTCACACCAGACAAAAAGATTAACAGATGATCAAAACACTACGGTTAGTCATAAATACAGTAAATAAGACAAACCAGAGGCCGTTGGGCCTCACCACCTTGATCCCTCAATTGCTTGATTGCTTCGGATTTGATTGTGATTGACTGATTGCTTGATTGAAAACCCTAGGGTTAGGGTTTGAACTTCGGGGTTTGATCGTCGGATTGATGGCTGCCTTCGGGAGGTTAGGGCTTTTGAAGTGAGGGATTGAGAGAGTATTTCGACAGAGTTTCGTGGCTTGAGAGGGTGTACTCTCTGATGAATTTCGTGTGTATATTTTCGGAGTCCAAAGGCCCTTTATATAGGCAATTGGTGACTCACTCCGGCCAATCAAATGGCACGATTGCAATTGTAATTGCAATGCACCTCTAACTCTACATCGTAATCTCTGAACGTGGCCCGAACGCATCGGAGAGGTAGTGTAGTTGGATCAAACAATCGATAGAACGTTCCAGAGTCTGGAAAAAGGATGATCTGGCGGCCGAGTAATAGATCACACGGCCGAGGAATGGATGTTGCGGCCGAAGGATGGATCTTGCGACCGAGGGATTGATCTCTCAGGGAGATTTTCTAGCAACAGGTTGCTCGGGTGAGGAAATGATGTTAAGGCCATTAGATCGATGTTACGGCCGACAGATGGATTCTCCTAGGCTTCTGTATTTTCTGTCTGAAAGGCTGTATGGCTCTGATTGGGTCCTCTAAGTGGCTCAAAGTTTTTACCGAAAGTCCTAAGGTTCTTGAGAAGGCAATCAGCAATCACTGTATCCATTTCATCATCGGGATGGTCCCCAAGATAGGACTTGAAATAATCGTTAGGCCAAATTGGGGTGTCTACATGGTTGGTGGGGCAATGGAAGCTGCGGTCGCCTGTTCTAAACCTTCCCGAGTGGAGACGGGTTCTGGACCGGTTGACGGTTGATCAGGTACTTCTCTTCTCCCTTTGTATTCCTTGTCTTTTAGATTTCCATATCCTTGTATCGTGGCTGCTTTAATCTCGTCTCGTGGGTACGGTTTGACCCTTGGGGTGGTGTACCAGAGGATGCCCCTCTTGCGCATTCCAGGGTTCTGGATCGTACTCGTAGCTTGCTCGAGGGTCCATTATGTCGAGCCTGGTACTTAGGTGATCGGGTGGCCAGTCAGTGGCGCCCGCGTGCTGAGGCACTTCAGTTTGTTCCTCCTCCTCCTCCAGCATCGATGAAGTCTACTTCTCTGATGTCTAAGGAAGATTTGAAGAATGCTCAGATCAGAGATTGGGCAGGCTTGCTTCTTCAGGCAGGAGACTACACGGAGTACTGCCGTCTTTACTTAGCTCCAGCGGTTGCAGCTCCTCCTGTTGCTCCTGTTTGGTCACGGGCCCCTTCTTTTGTTTATTTCCATTTTGATGATGGAGAGGAGGAGTGCTTGGCGCTTACCCCTTGTACGACCCAGCTTTACACATTGCCAGTTGGGGTTTCTCAGGTATCTCTTTATTTCTGATTTTGTTTCCTTGCTTTGTCATTGTATCCTGCGTTCCAATGTTAGAAACACTTGGTTATTTGTACAGGTGCCTACTGAGATTGTACAGGAATGGCTAGGTGCCTATCAAAGTGCCGAGGCTTTGATTCGGAGACAGCGTCGTCAAATCCTTGAGGTATGGTCATTCCATGTGTCCCTTTGCTTTGTATTTCTCCCTGAATCTGAATGTTTGTATCCTCTTTTTGTTGCAGCTTGAGGCTGAGCGAGCTCCAGCTGCTAGTGGGGAGGGTATGGGAGCTAGTGAGCAATCCCTATCTATGTACTTACATACTATATACTAATATATAGTATCTTAGGATGACATAAACATATCATATACTTTAATTAAATAAGTACATATCCTATCTAGGAAAGAATTAACTAATTTAACCTAGTACTATAGCTTGATATGGTTTTATGGACTAATGGATTATAATTCCCCTAACATTTATTAACCAATGGTTAAAGGATGAAAGTACTAAACTTATATAATCTATCTATAATAGTACAATGACTCATGGTGAATCTAATTAAACTAATGGACCTTGTACTAGGTAGAAAGGTTAACCTATCGTCCAATGGTTAATAATTCTCCTAACTTCTATCGTCCAATGGGTAAAGATGGTAAGTAATATATAATCTTATAAAGTGTACCTAGCAATCTTGTCACAATATCCAAGGTGTAAACCTATGGTCCAATGGATAAAGATTATCCTAGTATCTATCGTCCAATGGGTAATAGATCAAAGGTTGACTTTTGGTCAAGGTCTCACTTAGGGTTCCAATGGTTCATGAGGGTCCAAGGTTCGATTAGGTTACCCTAACGATAATTAGAAGCTAGCTAGGCTTGCTAAATAGGATGTCTTAGGGTTGCTATCTCACTTGTCTTTAGAAAATGACTATGTTGCATGGCGAAGAAATCTCATCACGACGGATTACTAGGGAAAATATACAAGTGCTTTACAAGTATACTTGTCTAGGAGGAATGACTAGAAAGTCTATATGAAGAAAACTATATTTATAAGTCTAGATTTTAGTAACGACGGATTTTTGGATATTAGAAAGGAATTTTAAATGGAATCCAAGTAATAAAATAAAATTCAAATTTTTTATGAAATTTTTATTTCCCAAAAATCCGGGTCGTTACATGAACACTTGCTTTGTAAGCCGTATGGCCTTTATGCCTGGCATGTTTTATGAAATAATGTCTTGCACAGTAGAAGAATTTGGAAATTCTCTCCTTGAGGGCTCGAAATCATCAGTAAACGTGAGATTTTGACAAAATAACGCTTCGACACAGTCATAAATAACCATAATGACCTGCTGGAAGTGTTGGAAATTCAAAAACTAGCCCCGGATGAAAAGTGAAAAATCACACCCCCAAAAGACAGTAGCCTGTTTTTCTGGCAAGAAAAAGTTGCTCTATCGCGCGATGAAGAGACAAAGACGCGCGCGCATCACTCTCACGCGCGTGAAACCCACACCGTCGCGCGATGGAGAGACCCAGTCACAGTTGCCAACCTTGACCCATTCGGAAATTAAAGGGTGCAAGCCTTGTCATCACCCTTAACCGTCCAGGAGACCTCTGGGATATCCCATAGGTGTACCCTTGAATTGAAGGGAGGGTGCCACCTTGCCTAGATATTTCTCTTGGCAAAAAGAGGATATTTCCCATCCTTTTGCTATAAAAAGGGCAATGCCCCTGTGAATGGAAGGCATCCCTCCAGAAAGAAAGCCCCATATATCCCTCTCAATGGCAAATCACCAACCAACCTTAATTAGCCCATGGCTGGAAGAATTTATTGCCAGCGATTGGCTATGCTTCTGGTCCCACGGGCTGGCCGCCTTCCACTTCCTTCGAAGCATAAGGTTTCGCCCCAAAATCTTGAGAGCGGCCCTACGGTTCTGGGACCCAGACGTCCATGTGTTCAGATTCGGGGATAATGAGTTGTGCCCGACCGTGGAGGAATTCCAGGCATACCTCCAGGGTTTTGCTTCCAGTGTGATTGTCGTGCCGCCTTACAGAAAAAGCATGCCAAAGCTTCTGAAAACCAGTCTGAACATCTCGAGAGGAGCAGCCGACAGTCTGCTGATTGGCAGGCAAATAAATGTCATGCGCCTGATGGAGTTGTAAGGGCCCGAAGGCAACCCAGAGGACACCGCCATGCAGGCTCGATGCCGATTTGCTTTGTCAATTAGCGTATTAGCCACGTACTTGTTGGTGTCCTCAGATGGATGGGTTGATCCTTCACTGGTGAGTGTTGCCACTCAGCTAGGCGCTCGAAGGAACGTGGTGCCAATGGTTCTCGCAGAAACGCTCATAGGTTTGGATTTGGTTTCTACTAGCCAAACAAACATATTTAGCGGTAGTCCACTCCTATTGCAGGTAAACTCTCACTCAACTCACCTTTTTCTGGCCTTCACACATTCTGCTTTTACCTCAACTCTCAGCTAAAGGCTTTATCAGAGCTCCTTACTTGTTTTTTCGCTCATACAGGTATGGCTATCAGACAAACTTGGGCTACTGACAGCCCCTGAGGTGAATTGGCCCCACCTGCCCGGCCGAATGCATCAGCGAGGGATGATTTACCCGGAGATGTCGGAAAATGAGTGGTACACCTTTATGAATGAAATGTCCCCGAATGAAATTGTCTGGAGGCACGAGACCCTGAACATTCCGGACATGGCCATGAACTCTGCAGGTTTCAAGAGAATTGTAACGCCCCCATTTTCGGGTTCGTTAATTAATCATTTTATTAATAATTCAAACAGAGTCTGGCTCATTATTACATTGTTAATCTCACAAAGGAGTACATTTTATTCAAAAGGGAAGGAAACTAGGGTTCCTAACTACAGCTCCGCCTGCTCTTCCATCCTAGCCATCTCTTCGGCTCCGAAAGCCTCCATAGTGTACATCTCACCATGTTCGTCTATAAGGTCTGACACATTATACCAGCATCGCCACCAATATAATATGTCAGGGTCACCAAAGGCAACACCGTGAGCTTACAAAGCTCAATAGGATAAACCGTACCCACTAATTCTTACTTATAATTAAAAATTCACATAGACAATTACACATGCTCATTCATTGAAGTAATTTAAGCAATAACACATCCGCATTCGCTACCTTCCTAGTGTTGGTGTCATGTCTTTTCGTGTTTCTCCTACGCGACTCATCGTAGACCGTGTCATCATTTTCCACTTCATTAACACTTTCAAATTACCTTTTTGAAAATCACATTTTTAACACACGCACACCACACAATGGGCAAGTCCGGCCACATTAGGGTTTTTAAAACACACAGCCTCACAATGGTTCCGCCACCACGGATTTCCATTGGAACACACCCAACCTCGATTCCGTCGTTCCGGGTTCTCGAGTATCCTCACAATGGTTCCGCCGTCCTGGGTTCCCATTGGCACACATTAGCATTGGCTCCTCTCCACGGATAACCAAGCCACACACCCAACCTCGATTCCGCCGTTCCGGGTTATCGAGTATCCTCACAATGGTTCCGCCGTCCCGGGTTCCCATTGGCACACACACACACATATATAATGACTCCCAAAATGGTCATTATGTAATTTCAAAAATATTTAACCAAGGCCAAGCCTTTATACTCACCCTAGGTGTCATGTTTCTATCGTTCTTGGTTTTCGTGTCTCGTTCTCATGCATAGACTCCGCGGTAGGACTTTCATAGAAATCTTGAAACTAAACTAGCAAGATCATCCAACTCTATTTCATATAGCATGCTCAATTATTCGTAAAGCATAACGTCACATGTACGGACGCCTTTGGAGTGATAATCACTTATGCTTTACTTAAAAACAAACACAAGTAATGCAAGTAAGCACATAACAAGTCTAATATCATCTAAACGGTCAAAGTACAATTACTTAAAGTTAATCCACGACGTTAACCTTCAAAGTTCATTCTTTCTTTCAAGATGTTCAAAGCAGCATATGTTTATCAAATTGCAATGCATATATCAGAATAGTGTCGATAAGGATTCTATGTTTTCACGAGAGGTGTCGATTTAGAAAAATCTATGTGATCATGCCTTTATCTTTACTCTAATCAATTTGAGTTATGCATACGATATGCTACACTTAGAGTAAAATCTATCTACATATTCTTAGCCTACTTTAAAGTAAACTGTATATTTGGAAAAAAAAATAGTAAGGATTATCTACCTTTCAAAAGTATACACATTTCTAATTATATTTAAGGAAAGTAGATATGGAAATCTACGTATACTTAGGAATAACGGGGATGAAGAATCCTACCGTTCTTCTAGGCGGTAGAGATGACTACGGAAAGTACGTCGATAGTTGGACGGAGTAACGTCTAGGAATGGCTTCCATTAGCTTCGAAAGAGAATGGTTTCTCTCAAAACTAAATCGTGACCTACGGTACTTGACTTTTTGGATCGAAAGGGTGGTCGAGCGGTGGTTTAGTGGCGGCTTAGGATGAGTTTCTCAAGAACAAGGAAGAACACCAAGAACAAGCTCAAGAACAAGCAAGAATACAAAGCTTTCTAGAGAGAAGTTGGAGCAAAGAAAGGTGTGAGTTCAAATGGTGAGAAATGCTTGCTATTTATAGGCAAAAGTTGGCTCCCTCTCCTCCCACATTGGCCGGCCATCTCTCTCTCTCCAAATCCCAAAGATTTCTTCCAAATCTAGTCATATCCTAGGCTATGAAAGGCTACCAAGATCTTCTCCTTTCTTTATTTCCATTTGAGGACAAATTCTATGTTATTCTATGGGGTTTTTGTCTAGTCTAGTACCTTAAAGAGTTAGAATACTAGATATGGTTGTCCTAGTTAAACATGTGCAAGAAAAACCCTAGATTTTGGTGGTACAAGATGATGTAGGAAGATTGGTCAAGATTGGTGCTAGATTTGGATGGTACACTAGCACACATCACACTCTCCCTCTCTCCCTCTCATCCGGCCTCTCTCTCTCTCTCCCTCTATCTCTCTCTTGGCCTCTCTCTCCCTCTCTCTCTCTCTCTCTTGGTACAAAGTACATATATATATATATGTGTTTACAAGGACAAAGATTGGAAAGAGTAAGGATTGGTTGGTAAGTTTGTAGGAGATTTTGTAGGCAAAATCTAGTACCCTAAATCTATCTCACATCATCCTATCTTCTTCCTCCATTTAGTGCATGTACTCCTATGTATATTAAACTTGGATTTGATAGAAGAAAGATCAAGGAAGTACTCCATATCAAGCTCTCTCTCTCTCTCTCCCTCCTATCTCTCTCCCTCTCGGCCTCCTCTCTCTCTCTCCCTCTCTCGGCTGTCCTCTCTCTCTCCCTCTCTCGGCTGTCCTCTCTCTCTCTCTCTCTCTCTTCCTCCCTTGTACAATATATAGGTGAAAGGTTACAAAGTACCCTTGTACCTTCATGATCTTCCTAGGTCAAGATATCCTAATAAACTAAGTCAATAGTCACATGTTGCACCCTAAATTTATAAAATAGAAACCTAGAATCCTAGTGTGACATATGCCTATCTTATTACTTAATTGAATTAGGCACATGTTGGTTGATAAACTAATAAGTTCTAGGTACTTGGCTAGGCTTCAAGGATTGATCAAGAGTACACCAAATCTTGGCTCTTCTCTCTCCTATCTCCTATCTCTCCCTCTATCTCGGCTATCTCTCTCTCTCTCACTCTCGGCTTCTCCCTCTCCCTCTCTCCCGAATTCTCTCTCTCTCTCTCCCTCTCTCTCCCTTGTACTACAATAATATACTAATATAGATATATATCATCAATTAGATTTTGGAAGTACAAGGTTAATAATAAACTAAAGGGTTTTTGAAAGAATAAGATTTTCCTAATTAAATTATGAATTGAACACATGTTTTCTACCTCTATATTATATTGGGGGGTTGTACTGGTACTCTATTATAATATACATATAAGTACTAGAGAATCTGGGTGGATATCTAGTCAAAATTTTATAATATAAAGCTCCGATTTGACACATATCTCCTTATAATACAATATTTGTACTCAGAGAATCTTAGGACCCAATATTATATTAGATACTCTTCCAATTCTTTAATGGGAGAATCCCATGGGATTCTAGTCATTGAATTAATTATAATATAATAGTACTAGTCCTATTATCCAATGGATAATAATTCTACTAACAACTATGGACCAATGGACAAAGGTCAACGGTTGACTTTTTGGTCAAAGGGTCTTACTTAGGGTTCAAGAGGTTCAAAAGGTTCAAATGGCTCGAGGAAGGTCAAGAGTTTAATTAGATTATCTCCGAGGATTAGGTTAGAAGCTAACTAGGCTCGCTAAGTAGGATTTCAAGTCGAAAGATAACCTAGGCTTATGTTTGACAATTTGGAGAAAGGTCTAACTCGCTTGTCTTTAGAAAATGGTCTTATTGACGAATCTAATCATGACGGATTATGGAAGCTTATAAGGTATTTATCTAGTCACTAAAATGATTATCGAATAACAACGAGATTTTTATTTTCTGAAAATCGGAGTTGTTACAAGAATGGTGATTGCGGGGTTGTCCAGCTTCACATTCTACATTCCAGGCCGTATCCTCTGCAAACTAGGGATAAGCCAAGGGCTACATCGAGCCGGAGAGGAGACCTTTCACATACCCGCATTCACGGCCCAAAACCTGAACGGATATGCATGTGCATAACTGGGGTTTGCGACAACTTGGCAGAGTGGATCCAGACTTCAGCACAGGACTCAGGCATTGCTACATAGCATGGCTAAGATAAGAAGTTGCAAGGAGACAAAATATAGGCTGACTCGCGACAAGACTCCAATGAACTAGAATAAACTGTGAGCCAGTTAGGGCCTCTAGCATTTCATTCTGTTTTTATGCTTAACCCTTTTTTTAAAGACTTTGCTCAGCCTGTGTAATAGAAATAACAGTTTGAATAAAAACGAAAGATCAAGAACTTTCTCCTTTTGGTCCAAATGTTGAACACCGCGCCGCTTTGAACATTGAGGTACACACCCTGGCATAGGAAACCATGGATCAAGTTGATTGATTGTGACCGAATCTCACGGAGAGATTGCCTACGTATCCCTTTGTAGACACCTCCCTGGAGCGGGACATCGCCATACAGATTGATCGTTGTTTGCTCGTTGTAGCAGGCTGAACATAGAAGTTCGCAGTGATGCGGACCGGACCCGCCTAGTGCTGAACATAAGCCTCATGCACGGCTCCCGTCGGTGTTCTTCATCGACACCCCACTTGCCACGGGCTCGACAGAAGACAAGACCGTGCTCGGTCTCTGCCCTCGGCGACGTTACCTCCCCCGTCGGTCGCATGACCAGGTTCGGCCAGGTCCGTGTTCGGCCACCCGCGGAGCATAGCTGGGTGCCGACGACGGCTGGCTGTTAAGCCACGCGTCCTCCCACGTGCAGAGGCGGTTATAACAGAAGATGATCACGGGCGCACATGGGTGTGCCAGCTCAGCCCTGAAAATGGTTACCAGATCTATTCCTTGATGTCACTATGACATCACTCGGCCCGTGGAAGGCACGCGATCGTACTTGGAGAGCAAGCCAAGAGGTCCTATAAATATCTAGTGATGGTAACCCTAACAGGTACACGCTACTCAAAACTCACACTTACTCTCTCTAAGCTTTCTGCTTCCTCTCTCTGCACTATACTCATCCTCTCGCCGGAGGGCCTTGCCGGGACAACCCCCGGCTAGGTCTTAGCCGTGCGTTCCCTGTGCAGGCTAGGAGAAGAAGGCTCAACAACCATCGAACCACCAACGGAGGAGCAAGGATCAAGGATCACGGGCCACACAATTGGTGAACCCGACGTGAACCACTTCTGATTCAAACGGCTCTCACATCCTCAAAACCCCCTCACTCCTTCGTAAAACAACCACCAAATCACCTACCATGGGCAGAGATCTAGCAGACGCAGCCGCTTCGGGGGCCAAAGACGCTAGTGGAAACGTCATCCCCGCACCAACCCTCGAAAGGCACATGTCCATGTCCCTCGCCCCTGGGTCCGGACTCTCACCAGTCTCAGACGACGTAACTTCGGCCTACATCCGCCTACTGCAGCGTCGCGACGACGAACGTGACAATGAACTGGCCGCGCTAAGGGCGGAAGTGGCCCAAATGAAGCAACGCATGCAGCAGGACGCCACCCTTGCTGCATCAAGATCTGGCGGAGGCGGAGGAAAAGGCAGGCAAACTCCACCCCCACCACCACCACCACCACAAGTGCGTCAGAATGAGGGAGGCCAACGCGGATCCGTGAAAGACCGCCTAGGCTTCACTCTAGCACCAGGCGACGCCAGAGAAATCATCCTCTACAAGCAACCCACCGTATCTGGAACACATCGTTCTAGAAGCCATCACGATGGAACCAGGACAAGGGATACCGAGTCGTTTACAAGTACGTACTCGACTGGTCGTGCAGAGTTCTCTCGCACAACGGCCTCGCACCGTAGCCGAGATTCTGCACGGACCAGACCCCATGTCTCCGAACGCCTAGGGAACATCCCGATTGAAAACGTAGACGACGAGCACCACGCTCGGCGCAACGGGAAAGGCGTACATACTGAGGGCGCAAACGACGAGAACAAGACCCGTCGCAACAAGGACAAAACCGTCGACGGCCCACGCCGAACAGCGACGGACCTGCGAGACAAGCTTCGGCGAAGGGAAGTCGAGAAGACATCAGCAAAAGAGCACAAGGAAAGGGATTCCAAGAGATCAAAAACGGACGAGCACGGCAAACCGCCGCGCCCAGGGTTTGAAAGGCAACTGAAGGATCTCGGCGTATCCCCATTCACCTCCCACATCATCAACACGCCGCCGGAACCCACTTTTCATCTACCCAAATTCACGAAGTTCGATCCGGCGACCTGCGAGGCCTACACTCACCTCATCCACTTCAGACAGACCATTGAGCTCTGCACTCTTAAGGATGAAGTAAAATGCAAGGCGTTCCCGTCCAGCCTCGGCTCCCTGGGACTCCAATGGTTCAACAAATTTTCCGCTGGATCCGTAAGGAACCTGGCCGACCTTGAACGCGCCTTCAACACACGCTTCATCACGAGCAACAAAACGGCTAAAGAGCCTGAGTCACTGTCTCAGATGAGAAAACTCTCGTCCGAAAACCTCAGGCAATATGCCGAGCGTTACTGGCAGCTATTCAACGAAATTCCAGGAATCGATGAATATTGGGCTGCGCGCACTTTCAAAAACGGCCTGGAAACTGGCAGCAAAATCTTAGACGAACTCGCCATCCGCCCACCACACGGCATGGGTGAACTGATGCGCGTCGTGGAAAGATTTTGTGCTCTCGAGGAACTCTATGCAGACAGGGCGGCCCAGGGAATCCCGAGCTCAACCAATCCATTCTCCTCGACCGTACACTAGCTGCCGGCACAAGCGGCAACCCAACAAACGCAGCCGAAGAAGCAAGTGCACAACATCAAAGAGGGGAAGAAGCGTCAGCCGAAGGAGCATGACTACGTGGCCGAAACCACACACTTCAAGGAACCAATTTGGTCTTTTCTGAAGGAAATAATGAGACAACCGTGGTTTGAGTGGCCGACGGGCAAGCTTGGAACCGACACCGGCCAATCGGATCAAAATCCAAGGAAAAAATGCTCCTACCACAATGAGCTCGGCCACTACACGACTGCCTGCGCACCATACAAAGCCCTCCTCGAAAAGCTTGCAGCTCAAGGCCACCTCGATCAATACATTGACCGATCAAAGACGCCCGCCCGGCAGACGAATCCCAACCCCAACGAACAACGACCGCTGATCCACGTCATCCATGGACCTGTAACAAAGGCATTCGAAACCACCCTCAGAGCCGACATTGATCAAGCCTCAACTTCAAAAGAGATACTCTCCGTCGGCTGTGGATCCAAACGTTCACGACCACAAGACTTGCCCAAATGGACGATAAGCTTTACCGAACGTGACCTTGAACACGTTCAGACTCCACATTCTGATGCACTCGTCGTCACCGTCCAGATCGGTGTTCATGACGTCAAGCGCGTCCTCATTGATCAAGGAAGTTCAGCTGAGGTTATGTACTATGACCTCTTCAAGAAGTTGGACCTACCAGAGTCGGCTCTGCAGCCCACTGAGGTACCCCTCATTGGCTTCAACAGAGCTCCTATATGGCCGCTCGGCCGAATCTTCCTCCCGGTCGTCGTCGGCTCAAAGACTCTCACCGTCGAATTCATCGTCGTCAACGCGCCGAGCCCATACAATGCCATCCTCGGCCGAGCTTGGCTCCATGGAATGCAAGTAATTGCTTCAACATACCACCAGGTTGTCCGCTTCATCGGCGCCACAGGAAGACAGGAAGATTTACGAGGTGACCAAATCGCGTCCAAAAAATGCTACGTCTCCGCCGTGCACAGTTCTTCCAAAGCAAAACAAGTACAATGGGTTGAAGTCCCAGACATGGCCGTCATCGAAGACGTCGGCCAAAAGGCCGAGGACAAAGCAGAGGAGGACCTGGTGAAAATGCCCATCAACGAGGACGGATCACGCTTTTTCTTACTTGGCTCCTCACTAACTGACGCCGAGCGAGAAGAGATGTTTCAGTTCCTCAAAGACAATCTTGAAGTCTTTGCATGGACCCCGGAGGAGATGCCAGGGGTGGATCCCAACTTCATTTGCCACTCTCTCAACATAAAAAAGGACTCCAAACCGGTGGTTCAACGAGCTCGACGTTCGGCTCCTGAGCACCCCGACGCCGTCATCGAAGAGGTCAACCGACTTCTTGAGACCAACGCAATTCAGGAAGTGCAATACCCAACTTGGCTCTCGAACACCGTGGTCGTCAAGAAGAAGAATGGGAAATGGAGAGTTTGCGTCGACTACACGAACCTCAATGACGCATGTCCAAAGGACTGGTTCCCGCTACCGAAGATCGGCCAACTAGTAGATGCAACAGCCGGCCATGCTCGGTTAAGTTTTTTGGATGCCTACCGTGGCTATCACCAGATTGCCATGGACCCGGCCGACATGGAGAAAACAACATTCATCACTCCACATGGTATTTTTTGCTATAGGGTGATGCCATTCGGCCTCAAGAACTCAGGAGCTACATTCAACAGAGCAATCTTCAAAATGCTCTATGCACAAATAGGCAACATCCTAGAAGCATACATCGACGACCTCGTCGTCAAGAGTCAAAAGGAGCACAATCATCTGAAGGAGCTGGCCGAGGTCTTCGAGATCCTCAAATTCCACAAACTCCGTCTAAATCCGGAAAAATGTGCGTTCGGCGTAAGTGCTGGAAAATTCCTCGGCCACTTGGTCACACGTCGCGGCATCGAGGCCGACCCCACCCAAATCAAGGCGGTGGCAGACCTTCGGCCACCAAGAACAATCAGAGAGGTACAAAAACTCACAGGGATGGCGGCAGCCCTCAACCGCTTCATCAGCAAGTCGTCTGACAAGTGCCACTCCTTTTTTCACGCCCTTAAAGGGAAAAGCCCACGAAGCTTCGAATGGACGCCGGACTGCGACAAAGCGCTGGCCGAGCTCAAAGACTATCTCGGTAGTTCACCCCTAATGGTAAAACCAAAGGAGTTCGAAACCCTTTACCTTTACCTGGCGGTCTCAACCCATGCCATCAGCTCAGCTCTTGTTCGGCGAGAAGGGGCTGACGACATGCCAGTATATTTCACAAGCAAGACGCTCTTACCCGCCCAGACTCGATATCTTCCACTGGAGAAGTTGGCACTCGCCCTCGTATCTGCGGCGAGGAAACTTCTGCCGTACTTTCAGGCACATACAATCACGGTATTAACCGAATATCCTCTCAAAGCGCTCTTTCGAGGCCGACCACTCAAACAGAGTATCCAAATGGGCAGTAGAGTTAGCAAATTTTGACATCCGCTTTGAACCAAGGATGGCAATCAAAGGGCAAGTCCTCGCCGACTTCATTGCCGAGCTCACCCCAGAAGACTCCGAGATCCTAAACACTCCTCCAACCCAACCCTCTGTCGAACACGAACCAAAAGAGAAACGGTGGCTCCTCTTTCAGGGAGACACTTGGCGAATGCAAGTTGACGGCGCCTCCAACAACAACGGGGCCGGAGCTGGAGTCGTCTTGGTCTCTCCTTGTGGAACCCTTCACGAAAGTGCGATCACCATCGACTTCCCTGCCACAAATAATGAGGCTGAATATGAGGCCCTGCTTGCTGGCTTACGCTCGGCAATCGCAATGAAAGTTGACAACTTGGCCGTATTCTGCGACTCTCAACTTGTAGTCAATCAAGTGCTGGGGGACTACGAAGCTCGGGACCCAAGAATGATGAAATACCAGGCCACTGCAGCAGAACTCATCACTCGCTTCAAAAATTTCAACATCGAGCACAACGCACACGCAGACGCACTTGCTGGCCTCGCCTCGGCTTCGAAAGCATCTGAGTTCAGAACCATAAATTTTGGCAACATTGACCACCCAAGTTTTGACACAACTCCAGAGGTGCTCAACATTGAACTTGGTCCAAGCTGAATGGATGAAATTGTTGCCTTCCTCAGAAACGACACCTTACCCGACGACAAAAAGGAAGCTTTCCGAATCAGAAACAAGGCCGCCTACTATTGGCTCTCTGAGAGTGGTCAACTCTATAGAAAATCCATTTCCGGGCCCTATCTTCTCGTCGTCCACCCAAACCAAGTTGCCGAGATCCTTGATGAACTGCACTCCGGAAGCTGCGGCTGCCACTCTGGTGGTCGTTCGTTATGCCAACGCGCGATGAGTCAAGGATACTTTTGGAAAAACATGAAAAAAGACTGCGAAGAAATCGTCCGGAGGTGCCGACCATGCCAACTATTTTCCCCAATCCCCAAGCAGCCGGCTCAGAATCTCTCCCCCATCACAAGTCCATGGCCATTTGCGCAATGAGGGCTCGACATCGTCGGGAAACTCCCGACAGCACCTGGAGGCTTCAAATTCTTGATCACTGCAACAGATTATTTCTCTAAGTGGGTAGAAGCCGAGGTCCTCGTCACCATCACAGAAGCAGACGTCCGACGATTCGTATGGAGAAACATTGTAACAAGGTTCGGCGTACCCTATGCCATCGTCTCCGACAACGGCACCCAATTTGTCGGGGACGGCCTCACAAGTCTCTACGAGGAGTTCGGCATACGATTCTTCAACTCAACCCCAGCTTACCCTCAAGGAAATGCCAAGCCGAGGTCTCAAACACGATAGTCTGTGCAGGGATAAAACGCAGATTGAACTCAAAGAGAGGAAAATGGGCAGAAGAACTCCCCAGAGTTTTATGGGCTTACCGCTCCACACCACGTCGTTCCACAGGCCAAACCCCCTTCTCAATGGCGTTCGGCATGGAGGCCGTCATCCCACTGGAGTCAAGGTTCCCAACCCTCCGAACGGAAAGCTTCAACCCACAGACAAATGACGAAGCCGTGGAGCAAGAGCTGATTTTGGCTGAAGAAAAATGCGATGACGCTCGGCTGAAGCTTGCCGAATATCAACAGCAAGTTGCCAAAGGATACAACAGGAGTGTCCGAATCAAAAAGTTCAAGCCTGTGGACACCCCAATTTGGCCTAACGATTATTTCAAGTCCCACCTTGGGACCATCTCGATGATGAAATGGATACAATGATTGTTGATTGCTTCCTTGAAAACCTTAGGACTTTCGGTAAGAACTTTGAGCCACTTAGAGGACCCAATTCAGAGCCATACAGCCTTTCAGACAGAAATACAGAAGCCTAGGAGAATCCATCTGTCAGCCGTGACATCGATCCCACGGCCCTAACATCATTTCCTCTCCCGAGCAACCTGTTGCTAGCAAAATCTCCCTGAGAGATCAATCCCTCGGCTGCAAGATCTATCCTTCGGCCGAGACATCCATTCCTCGGCCGTGATATCCTTTACTCGGCCACCAGATCGACCTTTTCCCAGACTCTGGAACGTGTTCTGTCAGACGTTTGTTCTGATTACACTACCTCTCCGATGCGTTTAGGCTACGCTCAGGGATTACGACGTAGAGTTAAAGATGCATTGCAATTGCAATTGCCATCTCGTGATTTGATTGGCCGGAGTGAGTCACCAATTGCTTATATAAAGGGCCTTTGGACTCCGAAAATAAAGACACAAAAATTATCAGAGTATACACTCTCTCAAGCCTCGAAACTCTGCACAAATACTCCCTCAAACCCACTCTTCAAAAGCCCTAACCTCCTGAAGGCAGCCGTCAATCCGGCGATCAAACCCCGAAGTTCAAACCCTAACCCTAGGGTTTTCAATCAAGCAATCAGTCAATCACGCCCAATCCAAAGCAATCAAGCAACTGAGGGATCAAGGTGGTGAGGCCCAACGGCCTCTGGTTTGTCTTATTTACTGTATTTCTGACTAACCGTAGCGTTTTGATCATCTGTTAAATCTTTCTGTCTGGTGTGAGGAAGAACACCGACCGGGGCTTCGATCCCTCGGCCGGTACATCAAACCAGGAGGATCCCTCGGCCGTGACATCCATTCACCGACCGCGGGATCCATCTCCCTGGGACATTTTGTTTGCTTTTCTGCTTTCTGATGCATGCTTACTTATCGCACTGGCTCACTTTGCTTACTGTTTAAAGAAATAAATAAACAGACTATGTGTTGGAATTAAACAAAGCATCTACACGTCTTATGTTGAATAATTATGGGCCAGTCTCACAACTGGGCAGGGAGGGGTGCCTAACACCTTCCCCTCACTGTACTTTTGGCTCCCGTGCCCAGAATCTCTATCTATTTTCCCAGTTTTAATAAACTGGGTGGCGACTCTGTTTTGATGATAACCGCTATCATGTGGCGATGTTCCTAGCCATGGGAATGTCCATGATTTTGGTTTACGAAGCAAGCAACCAATCGAGCAAACAAACATGATCAATCTGTATGGCGATGCCCCGTTTGGGAGGTGTCTACAGTTTTTGGCGACTCCGCTGGGGATATGAGAGCCATAACCAAAAAGTTCAACATAAGACTAATACATGCCTTGTTTAATTCATTTATCATATGCATCGAGCGGGCAACCCATTGAGTTCACCTGATATCCCGGCATGACACGGGCTATGTTGGGGGTTCCAGTAAACTCCACAGTCACTCGTACCTAGTGGTATATCAAAAAGGAAATCGCCCAATCACCGCCTATGATGGGCTGATGAGAGGATTGGTGCCCTTTGACAACGGAGCACCCTAAAACTACCAAACCCTTGCATGTATTAGAAAGCCATAGAACTTATCAAACTAAGACAGGAACCTATAGGCTAGGAACCGACTTGCATTTTCGCTTCCAAGTTCTTCCTCACACCTTGTACCATCTGTTGTTGTAATTAACTCTTTCTGTGCAGAAGGGTTGGGATTTCCAGCCCAAATTCTAACCCTACACAAGCCAAGTACTGACTTACAGGTACTCTACTTTTCAAAGCAGACACAATAAGTAAAACAAAGAAGCAACCACAGCCAATTTTATACTCTTACAACACCCGAAGTCACGTCAAACAGAGGTCTTTGCAACCGTCTCGTTTGTCACCCTCACCGGCCAAAACACCTACACTGCTACGGTCCCAATCACTTCCAAGGACTCCGCGGTCATCTCCTCAACAAACTCAATCATCTACCAAATCCTAAGCTTCATCAAGTAATCCTCCCACTCTCATGGCAGATAACGACGCCATCATTGCTAATCACCAAGCTCAAAGTCGCTACCTTACTAGCAGAGAAAGCAGCAAGAGATGCTGAGAACGAAGAGAAATCGGTGGAAGATGAGAATCGTCAAGAAGTGGTATTGGCAGAAAACCCTGAATTGGCCAAACAAGTCAAAGAGATCAAACGTACTCTGGCCCGTTCACAAGGGGACCAAATTCTAGATTTTGAAGGACTCTGCCTTTTTCCAGATTCTCAACTACCTGAGAAGTTTAATAGAACTGGCAATCCCACTAGCCATGTCCGCCATGTCATCAACACTTTGAAGCCAATGGGCTTGAATGATGAGCTCATTGTTCAGTTATTTCAAAGGACTCTTACTGAAAGCGCTCTCGATTGGTTTCTCACTTTGGAGTTTGTGCACTATCATACTTGGCCAGAAATTGCCAATGCTTTTGTCAAGCAATATGCATACAACGTTCAAATTGAGTTAACAACTCGAAATTTGGAAACGACTAAACAGGAATCAAACAAAGACTTTGCAACCTTTGTGGCTAGATGGAGAGAAAAAGCCGCCAAGAACCGCCCCTCTGAGGAAGATCAAGTGAGAATAGTCGTCAAGAGTTTGCAGCCCAAGTACCTCACGCACATTTGCTCTCAGGCTATCACTGATTTCAAGCGCCTGCATGCTACTGGGCTGCAGATTGAAGAGGGGATCAAGCTAGGCCTCATTGGGAAAGAAGAAACTCCTCCACCCAAGAAAACCTTCCCAACCCGTACATCTCCTGCCTTCGTCAACACCCTTAACTCAATCTTACCACAAGACCCTTTTCAAATGAGCTCATCCCAAAGCTCAAATCGCCCCCGTCGCAACTTTGACCCTCTCTATACGACCTCATCTCAAGCCTTAGCCATTCTGAGCCGTTAGGGGCATCTCAAACCTTTAAACAAACCACTTCCTCAGCCACCCTATGGCCCAAACAATGATCCTAATAAACAGTGCGCCTACCACCAACACCTTAGGCATGAAACAGATAACTGCATGCGTCTCCGCCATGACATTCAAGATCTCATTGATAGCCGAACTATAAAACTTCCAAAACCTGATGTGCAAGCCAATCCACTTCCTACTCACAATGCTGAACCACCACCCCGAAACATTGATCTCATAAACCTATCTCACAACCCCACATACAATCCTGGCCAATACATTGTCCAAAACAATCAAGCCAAGCCAACCTTTACCTTCCCAGAGGAGGATGAATGTTTCATGATGGAGGAGGAAGAAAACAATGAGTCCGATCAATCGGAAGTGATCGATCCCGACATGACTGACAAAAGTAATGAAGAAGAACAAGCAAAGGGGAAAATGACTTTGACGAAATGGAAGGAGAATACAATGATCCACTCGATGGAATCTCCTTAGCATCACTATTCAATCACGTGGAAATAGCTGACGACTACACAATCAATAAAGGAGGAAGAAAGGGTGATGAAAACCTAGACCAACACTTCCATTTGGGGACTACTCATGTCTCAAAGAAGTAGCCGCCAGTGAAGATGGATCCAGTTCAAAGGCCCTATTTGGCAAAGAAGAGGGTGGAAAAGAGTATAAAGTTGCGAAAGGCAAAGGTTTTGAAAACGACCTCGAAATGCTACAATAGCTAAGAAGTCACAACATGGCAAAGAACATTAAACATTGCTTTTGTCAAGCTAAAACATGTTTTGAGCCCCTGCTTGGGCATTTAATTTCTACCAAGTGAATTCCTGTTTCATCCTCTAGACTATGCTTATTCAATGATTTACTTCCTAAATTGCAATTACCAATACACTATAGTCTCTTTGCCAAACAAGGGAAATTTCAAGGAATCAAGTTCTTTGTGTCGCTGACAAAAAGGAAGGAAAGGATGAACTCTAGTTGCTTAAGAAACTAGGTTTTTGTCAAAACTTAGAAAGAAGACACTATCTCCGTGAGAACACTTAGGGTTAGCTTGCCCATTATGAAGGTACAAACACAAGAGAGATTTAGAAAAATATCTCCATCAAATTCCTCTTCGAAACACAGAAACCCTCTTGAGAGAAGTGAAGTGCTCGTTGGGTAACTTGAAAACCCAAGCAAAAATAAGAGCAAAGCCTGCTATGCCAGAAAATACAAAAATGCAGCCTAGGCAAAAGTTAAGGCATTCAAAGAAAAGCTCGCTAGGGACTCAACCTCCATTAGGTAACCTAGGCAAAATCAAGAGCATGTGAGAAGAAAAACCAAGAGTGAAAACTCAACCTCAAAGGTGATGATTTTGGAACTACGTAAAAGGCCTGATTCCCTGATTGGGATACGTAGGCAATCTTATATCGAGATGCGGCCCAAACATTTGGAGAGAAGGAAAAACATTAACAAATTTGTACTCAATGATAGGCATAGCTAATGTAGGGAGTAAATCCCGAGCAGGTACAAATTGTGCCCGGGTACGTGGTACGTGGGACCACGATATAATTATGATGGGGACAGTCGCCGTGCAAAACGGTGGTCGGCGACAGAGACCAATGATATGAGAAATCATTGGTTCAGAGAGTCTATGCAAGGTCAAGGTCCAGTGACACGAAAGGATATTGAACCAAGGGATTGTCAAAGGACCAGTAACATGTAAAATCATTGGTCCAGGTAGCTTGTTCGGCAACGATAAGGCCGAACAGGGGGGGAGTTTATACGAAAGTAGTCCCAGAGCAGGGGACGATCCAGAAGGTTCCAGAAACAGAGATGTTCCGTGAAGGAATGAGATCCCAATAAAATAGGATCTTGGGAAGATACCCAACGGGAATGGGAAGTTCGGCCAGCTGTGGAAAAGAGTCCTAAACAGACTAAGGTAATGAACTGATAAGGGAACGAGAATCCAAGATATTCTGGGTTTCCTATACGAGATAGGAAACCTAGGGAAACGTGGAGACTTGGGCAGCAAGCATCCATAAACCTATAAGTACGAGGCAAACCTAGGGGAAAAAGGTACACAATACATTACAGTTTTACATATTCTTCTACTCGAATTAGGGTTTTTCGAGTAGTACGTGATACTAACTTAGGCATCGGAGGGCCTTTGCCACGAGAGGCAAAGGTGCACTCACACTTTGTCTGTTTTGCAGATAAAGACTACGGCGACATATTAGGGTTCCGGCGAGGATATCGAAGTAGCCGTTACGTTCTTGTGTTACTTAAACCACTCACGGTTTTTCTGCACTTACAATTGGCGCCGTCTGTGGGAAACGAAAGAGATCCCTCTGAAAAGCGACCATGATGGAAGAAGATCCAAAGACTCCACATGATCCGAAACACCAGTTGGGGGGAGGAGGTGGCAACTCCCCACCGGATCCTCCGAGAAAGCCCGACGGTGGGAAAGCAAAGAAGCCCACAAACATGGATAATCCCCTGACTGTCCATGGCGACTCCAGGAACAAGGAGGGAAGGACGGCCACAGGCTCCACGAGAAGGAGTAAATCCCATCGTGAGGGAGAATCAGTGGCGCATTCAAGGAGTGCACACAACCGTGACGATATCTTGGATAAAAAGAGACAAGAGATCGAAGAGTACGCACGTTTGATTAAAAAACGAGAATATGAGATACATGAATTGCAACGGATACGAGGACATCCGGAGGATTCTGGATTGTCACGAAGGGATTCCAGAGGAGAAAGGCTGGCAATAGTAGAACACAAGAAGGCTCCTTCACGAGGAAGAGGGAGCCGGTCCAGAAGTCCCACTCCGAAAAAGAAAAGGACTTCTTCACGAAAAAGAAGAAGCAGAAGCCTCACCCCCGAAGAAGGAGAGATTAGAAGACATCACAGGGATAGGTACGAGAGACCTGATTCCGATTGGGAAAAGAGTACTCCCAAGAAAGCAAAAGAGCGAGAGGAGGGAGCCATGTTTGCACGAGAGGCGGCACGGAAAGCCCTCAGCAATATAGCCTCATCCCCTTTTTCAAAGAGATTGCAGGAGGCGAGGCTTCCGAGCAGGGTGAAGCACGGGGCATTCGTACTTTACGAAACAAATAACGATCCCGTGGCACACGTACAACACTACCGACAGGCAATGTTCATGCACGACGGGGATGATGCAATCATGTGCAAGATGTTCCCATCGAGGGTGGGGAAAGTGGCCTGGTCATGGTTCCATAAGTGGGGCCGAACACCGTGCGAGGATGGAGACAGTTGGCCGAAGAATTCACTGCTCGATTTTGACGAGCAGGAAAGCACCAAAAACCTTTGAAAGCCTCTCTATTATGAAACAAGGAGAGAGTGAACCGATCAGAGATTATGCCAAGAAGTACTGGGAGACTTTCAACGAGATTGAAGGGTGCAGCGAGGAATATGCCATAGCCACGTTCAAAACAAGGTTGCCTGTTCGGGGAGAGCTGCGTAAATCCCTGAACATGAACCCGGTAGATACACTGGCGAGGCTAATGGAACGAATCGAGCAGCATGCCAGAAACGAGGATGACATACTGCGTGAGGACAACAGGATGGTTGCCGAACAGGCAAAGGTCCTACCGAAAAGGGCGGACAAGCCAGAGCCCAAGACCTACAAAGAAAGGAAAGAGTACGGGCAGGTCAAGAAAGAACCGTATAAAGAAAAGCACGCCCCAGACCCCAAGTCTTTCTTTTCGGTGACAACGGTTTGGAAGGAACCAATCTACCGGATTCTCTACAAAATAAAGAATCGCCCATATTTCAAATGGCCCCCAAGGCTGGAGGGGGACAAAGATGCGAAGAGGGCTACGAGTCAGCATTGTAGTTACCATAAAGACTGGGGGCATATGACGGAGGATTGCGAGATGTTCAAACAACACCTCGATGATCTGGTCTCACGGGGTTACCTGAAAGAATTTATTCAGGAGGAGCACAAGGGTGCAGAGAAAGCATTGGAATTGGATTATGATAAGAATCCAAGAGGGGTAATCCATATGATACATGGATTGGCCGCGCCTTACACGAGAAGTGAGGTGAGGTTGCTCCAAAGACGAGTAAAACACGACCAGCACGTGATGCGGTTGGGAAAGAAACGAGGACGTGAAGGAGAAGAATGCACTGGGGCATAATCTTCACAGATGAGGACCTGGGGAATCCAGGTGCCGCACAATGATGCCCTAGTCATAACCCTACGAATTGGGGAATATGACATGGAGAGAATCCTGGTAGATTCGGGAAGCTGCACGGAGATACTGTATTATGACGCATTCAAGAAGCTAGGGCTGACACAAGCAGATTTGGAGCAGTCAACAACCCCATTGGTCGGATTTAGTGCAGGAGCAGTGTGGCCATTGGGCAAAGCAACTCTCCCTGTTCGGGCAGGAACAGTTGTGCTAAGAACCGACTTTTTGGTGGTAGATGTACCATCCTCCTATAACGCGATTATCGGAAGGACGTGGTTGCACAAGATGAGGGCGGTTTCCTCCACTTACCATCAGATGGTAAAATTTCCTGGGTCAAATGGCATCGAAAGGATTAGGGGAAATCAGAAGGTCGCCCAGCAATGCTTGGTTTCTATAATCAAGAAGGCACCAAAGGCCCAGTTAGTTCAAGCAATCGAGGTTCCGGATCGGCCGACCATTGAGGATGTCGGAGGAGATCCCGCCGAGAAAATGGTGGAAGGCTTGAAGAAGATTCAGATCAACGAGAATGATCTAGAAAGGTATTTTCTGATTGGGGAAAATCTGAATGAAGCAGAAGAGGGAGAATTGGTAGGGTTCCTCAAGGAACACGTTGATGTGTTTGCTTGGGTGCCCGAAGAGATGCCCGGAGTGGATGCAAACGTGATTTGTCACCACTTGAATGTGGATCCACAGCATAAGCCTGTGATGCAGAAGAAGAGACGATCCGCCGTACAACACGTGGATGCTGTTATCGAGGAGGTGGATCGATTGCTCGAAGCAAAGGCTATACGAGAGGTATACTACCCGGAATGGCTGTCCAATACTGTGGTGGTAAAGAAGAAGAACGGGAAGTGGCGAGTTTGTGTCGACTTCACCGACTTGAA
Organism: Rhododendron griersonianum; assembly: GCA_018127125.1. Classification (NCBI taxonomy): domain Eukaryota; kingdom Viridiplantae; phylum Streptophyta; class Magnoliopsida; order Ericales; family Ericaceae; genus Rhododendron; species Rhododendron griersonianum. The sequence continues at coordinate 26,479,495 of CM030792.1, read as the reverse complement.
CAAGGCATGCCCCAAGGATAGTTTCCCCCTCCCCAGGATAGACCAGTTTGTCGATGCAACGGCTGGGTATGGGCGGATGAGCTTCCTTGATGCTTATCGGGGTTATCATCAGATAGCCATGTACGGCCCCGATGAGGAGAAGACATCCTTTATCACGCCAAGGGGGGGCTGTACTGTTACAGTGTCATGCCTTTTGGTCTGAGAAATGCCGGTGCAACATATCAGAGGTTAGCAACGATTATGCTAAAGAAGTTGCTTGGTAAGACCATGGAGGTTTACATAGATGACATGGTGGTCAAGAGCAAAGAGAAGGAAAACCACATCGCTGATTTAAAAGAAGCCTTTGAGATATTGAGAGAGTATAAACTGAAGCTCAACGCCTCGAAGTGTGCGTTTGGGGTAAACTCAGGAAAGTTCCTGGGGCATTTGGTCACCATAAGAGGGATAGAAGCGAACCCCGATCAAATTACAGCATGTAAAGGCTCCAAAGTCCAAGGACCACGAAGGAAGTCCAGAGGTTGACTGGGATGGCAGCGGCTTTAAACCGATTCATCAGCAGGTCTAGTGACAAGTGCAGACCCTTCTTTCAGCTGCTGAAAAAGAGGGAAGGATACGAATGGGGAGCAGAATGTGAGCAGGCGTTCCAAAACCTGAAGAAGTACTTGGCAGCAGCCCCCCTTCTGTCCACTCCCGAACAAGGCGAGTCCCTAACTCTATATCTAGCAGTCTCCGAACATGCTGTAAGCGCGGTGCTACTGAGGGACAAGGGATCCGAGCAAATCCCAGTCTATTATATCAGCAAAACGTTGCTGGATGCAGAGACAAGATATCTGCCCCTCGAAAAGTTGGTCCTGGCATTAAGAACAGCGGCACGTAAATTGCCCCATTATTTCCAGAGTCACAGAATCGTGGTTTATACTGAGTATCCGTTAAAATCTCTGCTACGAAAGGCAGATTTCTCGGGACGTATCTCAACTTGGTCGGTCGAACTGAGTCAGTACGACATAGATTATCAGCCGCGCACCGCAATAAAGGGACAGGTGCTGGCGGATTTCGTAGCTGAGTTTTCACCTACGGTGGCTCCCGAGCCTCCTATGAGACAGGAGCCGAGAAAGGAGCAAATGAAGGAGCAATCAATGAAAACAAAGAAAGCTCCGGCCGAACAGGATCCCACGGAGTGGAAATTATTTGTTGATGGCTCTGCATGCAACACGGGTTCGGGAATTGGTGTGGTGCTTTTCCCTCCTGAAGGAGCAATGATGGAACTGTCCCTTCGATTGGGATTCAGTGCCTCAAATAACGTGGCGGAGTATGAGGCACTCTTGGCGGGATTAAGAAGTGCAAAAACCCTGAAGGTGAAAAAGATACGAGTGCATTGTGACTCGCAACTCGTGGTGAACCAGTTGTCCGGGGAGTATGAAGCCCGGAACGAAAAGATGGCTGCCTACGTGATAGCCGCCAAAGATCTGCTTGACACTTTCGAGGAAGTATACATCGAGCAGATAAGTTCTGGGCAGAATGCCCATGCTGATTCTCTTGCCTGGTTGGCCGCCGCTGTACCAACAGAATTTAAGAGAAGGGTGACAGTAGATTATCTTGCTGAGTCGAGCATCGGAAGAAGTGTGGAACTGGTCTTGGACGTGAACCAAGGACCAAGTTGGATGGACCCAATAGTGGAGTTCCTACGAGATGGGATACTCCCCACAGATAAAAAGGAGGCTCACAAGATTAAAACAAAGTCTGCACGGTTTTGGTTGTCACCAGAAGGATATAGAAAATCCTTCACTGGACCCTACCTACTTTGTGTGCACCCCGAAATGGTGCAGAAGTTTCTCCACGAAATCCACGAGGGAACGTGTGGAAGTCATGCTGGGGGAAGGTCCATTGCTCATCGAGCAATAACCCAAGGGTACTGGTGGCCTCACATGCAAGAAGACGCAAAGGTGTATGTAAAGATTTGTGAGAAGTGCCAGAAATTCTCACCAATGATAAGGACACCAGCCGAAGATCTGGTGCCCTTGACCAGTCCTTGGCCCTTCGCACAATGGGGGATGGACATCGTGGGTCCACTTCACAAGGCAATAGGAAATAGGAAATTTCTATTGGTAGCAACAGATTATTTCACCAAATGGATTGAAGCTGAGCCACTGGCTAAGATCACTGAGCCTATGATAGAGAGGTTCGTTTGGAAAAGTATAATCACCCGTTTCGGGGTCCCTTATTCCTTGATTACGGATAATGGGTCCCAATTTCAGAAAAAGTTTAAGGCTTTTTGTGCCCAGTATGGGATAAGGAATTATTACTCTACCCCAGCCTACCCACAGAGTAATGGGCAAGCGGAAGCGTCCAACAAAACTATACTTGATGGGATCAAGAAGAGATTGGACAAAGCAAAGGGGAAGTGGCCCGATGAATTGCCACTTGTTCTTTGGGCGCACCGAACAACGCCTAGGAGGTCTACGGGAGAGACCCCCTACTCATTAGCCTATGGGACAGAAGCCGTAATCCCATTAGAGGTTGGTTTGCCGACCAACAGGACCACTTTGGTTGAAAGTGGAGGCAATGACAGAGCCTTGGAAATAGAGCTGGATCTTGCCGAGGAACGTAGAGAAAGGGCTCTGGTGCACTTAGCCTCATATCAAGAGCAGCTGATGAAGAGCTACAACAAAAATGTCCACCCCCGAGAATTCGGTATTGGAGACCTTGTACTTCGTAAGGCGCTCGGCAATACCAAAGTAGCCAACGAGGGCAAGTTGGGAGCAAACTGGGAGGGCCCGTATAGAGTTACGGAGATTGCGGGCATTGGGGCTTACCGCTTGGCGGACCTTGGACGGGAACCCGGTGCCAAGGCCATGGAATGTCCACAACTTGAGGAAGTTTTTGTTTGAAAAAACTTCAGCGTATTTTTTAGGTTGCACATCGTGATTGTGTGGGAATTACGAGTACAATTCCTTTGTTCTTTTATTTATTTAGTTGCAAGGGGTACGAATAACGCCTCCTTGAGTTTTTTGAATTATGAATAAAATTCTGATTTTGATTTAAGACATCGTTTCTTTTGTCTTCATTATGATTAGAATACGAAGTTTGGTCCTTGCTCCTCACTTCGTATTGGGGAGCAGAGGATAGGTTTATGCCAAATACGAATACATTTGAGCGGATTCAAAACTTTGCAAGAACAAATATACTCGGTTACGAATACAGGTATGAACAAACCGGGCATGTATACGTGAAAATACACACTTTTCCCAAATATGAAAACATTTGGATAGACTAAGTATGAATACACTTAGACTTACGAACAAACATTTGGCGTGCATACGAAAATATGCATAGCTTCCCCAAATACGAAGACATTTGGGAATTTAAGTACGAATAAACTTAAGAGGGTTATATTCCAACCCAACGAAAATGGGCAGCATACGAATATATGCAACAACTGTTTAGGTACGAATACACCTAAGAATTGTCTCCAAGTACGAGGAAAACTTGGGCAGTACATGAACGAATACGAAATCGTCTAAGTACGAACATACTTAGAGTCACCTCCGAATTACGAGGAAAATTCAGAAAGCATTCGAAAACATGCAAAGCAAAAAGCTAAATCAAACAGTTGGCCATGAAAGGGCCACCAGCAATGTCAGAAGGCCACGAAGGGCCGGGCAAACTTACAGCCGCACAGGGCAAACTTACAGCCGCGCAGGGCCACCACTACGTATCAAAAATTATATTGTTCCAAGGGAGGAAGCCTTTATACCTGTTGATCAACGATAGGGTTTTGAGTGACTGGGGTTGAGTCTTGAGTGACTGAAGCTGGGGTCTGATCTTGAGGGACAGGAGCAGGTGTTTGCGCGGGAACATCTTTCACAGTAGTGCTTCCATCTGTTGGACCACCATCGGCTTCCTTCTAGCCAGGGTTGGTCACTTCATCATTAGCATCAGCGCCGAACTGCTCGGGAATATCCACGCTGGGCTCCTCGATCAGATTGTCCTCCTCTTCCTCGATCTCATCTTCATCCACCATAGCGCTTGGAAGATCAATTTCCGTCCACAGGGAAGAAGATTCAGCTGTACCAGTCTTCCTGAGGCCAGCAGTCCAACCAGCAGCAAATACTTGATCTTGGATCTTGGGCATCTGACTTTTGTAGCTTTCAGTGGCTACGTTGATCCCTTCGTTATATCCCTGCTGGTAAGACGTCTTCGCCTCGCTTTTGCTCGCCTCCAGCTCTATCAGAGTCTGGTTCAGGCTATCTTCAGCACCATCCAGCTTGTTCTTCAACTCAGTTGCCACGTTTCGAGCTTGGTTTCTCTCTCTCTCAAGCCGGGCTATGGAGGTCAGGAGTTTGGCGTTTTCGCTGGCCAGCTTTGCACGCTGGGGCTCTGAGTGACCTAACTTTTGGGCCATGGCCACCATTTTTTGTGCAGCCTGAACATATTTTGATGGTTCAGTAACAACGAGTGAGAAGAGGACGTAGTAATGTAACTAGGAAATAAAAAGGGTAAGACAGGTTTACCTTGAAGCTGTGCACCATAAATGATCCAAGCAGGTTGTCCGGTGAGTTGACCACTTCCTTTTGCATGTCCCCGGGCAACATGAGAGCCTGGGATAGGGCCAGAGCGGTCCCTTCCTACTCCACACTGTCCCGGACGGTGACGGTCTTGTTTCCATGGGAAAGTTGGGGAGCCCATACTGGAGTTTGGGTTGAAGTTGCCCCAGGTGCTTCGAGACGCGGGCGTTTGTCCCTGTGACCTGCCTCGATTTCCTCGGGAGAAAATCCAGGAGGAGCGTCAATTTGTGTTGTTCCTCGGCGGCCATGAGGAGGAACCGGGCTCTGGGAGCGACCGCGGCCCCGAGAAGTGCCACGGCCTCTTCCACGGCCTGCTCCTGGGATTGTGAGGAGACTTTCGAGGCTGATGGGCTGATTCATTTCTGGAGAAGGAGGAGATGGAGAGTACCCGTCGGATGACGTAGATGCTTCCTCGACAATTTCCACAGATGAACTGCGGAATGGGGGAGTCCGAGAACGTCTATCCTCCTCTATTTGCTCGGGCTGTGCGGCAGGTCCAGGGACTGGCGGGTCGTCTGCTGCTCGGATGCGCCGATCAATGAAGCCCCCGTAAGATGCTCTGTAACTCAGGAGCACCTGCGCTGCTCTTGCTCGGCCTGCCAAGTAGGTGCCCTCGCCGTTGAAATTTAGGGCCTGGTTGATGTGTGCCACATGTACTTGGGGGGTGATGATGCCGTGCCCTTGGTTGATGTTTTCAGCTGCAACATGTGAAGTTAGCAGTTAGAAGATAGGAAAACTAAAGAGTGCAATACGATTAAAATTGCTCGACAAGTAAATTTTATAAAGAGGAAAGAACTAACGTGGTTGCCCAAATCTGTGAGGGGCATGAAAGCCTATCACTTGACCATCCTCATTTCTGGGCTCGAAATGTCCAGTAACGACGAGGAAGTCATCATCATCTCCTCGGGCGGAGTCAGGCAACTCAAGCACCAGTCGCCTTCTGGAATCCCTACTCTTTAGGTAGTAGGTAAGGGCATCTTTTGTACGTGAAATGCTTACAGATGATGGATGTCATATAAGCCTAGAGACGTGCCTAACATCTGGTTTAGGGCATGTACGCCCATGACAACCCTAAAGAAGTTGGCAGAGACTTGCATAGGGGATAGCCTGTAATAGGCCAGAACCTGGCGGAGTAATGGCGCCAGGGGGAATCTAACGCCGCCCTCGACAATGGCAACCACCGGGATGTGGAGAGTGTCGTTGTTAGGACTCTGGCGTATGGCGTCTACGGGGGCCAGACTAGTAGCAATATCATCAGGAATCTCATAGCGAGATCTGAACGAAGCCATGGCCTGAGGAGTATTGCAGTGACGTCTAAACCTCCCCATTATGAACAGGGATGGTACAGACGAGTAATATGGGAACAAAGAAACCCAGAAAGCAATTAAAAGAAACCCTAGACCGACGAAAGGAAAGGGAAGAGGAAAGTGATGACTTACGATTGAGATGATCAGGGGTCCTAAGTGCACAAACAAAGAATCTCGAGGTATTGAACAGGGCTCCAATGGCGGATGTGCTTGTGAGTTCTGGTTGCAGAGGGAATCGATACAGAGAAAGGGGTTTCGAAATGAGGGGAAAATCCAAAAGTGCCCCAAGCTTAGTGAGGTGGCGTATGCGAAACGTCATCTCAGCGCCGTTTGGGCGTTCCGTTTTCCAAAGGACGTCCATTCGCATTTAATACGGGCGGTACGATTTGTGCCACGTGGAAAGGTTGGGGCAGGAAAGGCTTGTCCAGCCCAAACGACGAGACGATTTTAGGCTGGTATAATGATGATATTTGCACCAGTTTTAGAAACGAAGAGTGCATGAACAAAAACAAATGTTATTCGGACCCTAAATAGCTTTGCTCGTCATATATGAAGAGATAACGAGTAAAGCTGGGGAGCAATTGTAGGGAGTAAATCCCGAGCAGGTACAAATTGTGCCCGGGTACGTGGTACGTGGGACCACGATATAATTATGATGGGGACAGTCGCCGTGCAAAACGGTGGTCGGCGACAGAGACCAATGATATGAGAAATCATTGGTTCAGAGAGTCTATGCAAGGTCAAGGTCCAGTGACACGAAAGGATATTGAACCAAGGGATTGTCAAAGGACCAGTAACATGTAAAATCATTGGTCCAGGTAGCTTGTTCGGCAACGATAAGGCCGAACAGGGGGGGAGTTTATACGAAAGTAGTCCCAGAGCAGGGGACGATCCAGAAGGTTCCAGAAACAGAGATGTTCCGTGAAGGAATGAGATCCCAATAAAATAGGATCTTGGGAAGATACCCAACGGGAATGGGAAGTTCGGCCAGCTGTGGAAAAGAGTCCTAAACAGACTAAGGTAATGAACTGATAAGGGAACGAGAATCCAAGATATTCTGGGTTTCCTATACGAGATAGGAAACCTAGGGAAACGTGGAGACTTGGGCAGCAAGCATCCATAAACCTATAAGTACGAGGCAAACCTAGGGGAAAAAGGTACACAATACATTACGGTTTTACATATTCTTCTACTCGAATTAGGGTTTTTCGACTAGTACGTGATACTAACTTAGGCATCGGAGGGCCTTTGCCACGAGAGGCAAAGGTGCACTCACACTTTGTCTGTTTTGCAGATAAAGACTACGGCGACATATTAGGGTTCCGGCGAGGATATCGAAGTAGCCGTTACGTTCTTGTGCTACTTAAACCACTCACGGTTTTTCTGCACTTACAGCTAACCCTGCGTATTGAGCTCGCAAAAGATGAGTATGCTTTTCTCGAAGAATTGGCAACAGCAATAGACACAAGAATTATTGCTCATCCCCTCTAACCTGAAGGTCATTAACACAATGAGCAGGATACCTCGAAAACTCTCGAGTTTGGCAATTGGACTATGGAACATGGCAAAAGCAAAAGGCAAGAAAATCAAAACCAAGCATAAGAAGGAAGAGAAAAAAGGATGCCACTTGGCCAAAACAAAATCTACCTTTGGAAAATCAAAGTAATGGCCGAAGAATCTATACATCGGCCACAATATCAATTTTTCAGCCGAATAATCAATTCTTCGACCAGTATTTCATTTTCACACAAATTACTGTCTATCAGCAAATACTTGTTCAAAAAGCCATGTTCTGACTATCGCATGCAAACTCAAGACATCTAGGGGCATAAAAAGCATTTCTCATTTCATGAACAAAAGCTTGCCTACAAAATCATCACTGTGGTTACTTTCAAATACAGCTTCTGCTTCTCTCTTTGCTAACCATGAACATGAAGTAAAAAGAAAATCCTAAAGCTGGTCGTGACGGCGTCTTCGAGTCGATCTCTGAGATGAAGAAGGGGATTGCTGGCTATCCTCCCCACTGACAGCTGGTGCTCACTCAGCCTCAAGCTACAAGGAAAAGAATACAAAACAAGGAGCAAGCACCAAGCGCTCCTCTTCTCCGTCATCAGAGTGGAAGGAGACAAAGGAAAGGGCCCGTGGCCAAACAGGAGCAACTGAAGGAACAGCAGGCAAAACCAAGGAAAAATGGCAGTACTCCATACAGTCACCTACCTAAAAGAGCAAACCTGCCCAGAGCATTCTCCAAGTCTACTTTAGACATTGAAGAAGTAGATCTCATCAACGCCGTAGGAGGAGGAGGAACTGTAGACACCCCAATTTGGCCTAACGATTATTTCAAGTCCCACCTTGGGACCATCCCGATGATGAAATGGATACAATGATTGCTGATTGCTTCCTTGAGGACCTTAGGACTTTCGGTGAGAACTTTGAACCACTTAGAGGACCCAATTCAGAGCCATACAGCCTTTCAGACAGAAATACAGAAGCCTAGGAGAATCCATCTGACGGCCGTAACATCGATCTAACGGCCAAAACATCAATTCCTCACCCGAGCAACCTGTTGCCAGCAAAATCTCCCTGAGAGATCAATTCCTCGGCCGCAAGATCTATCCTTCGGCCAAGACATCCATTCCACGGTCGCAAGATCCTTTACTCTGCCGCCAGATCGACCTTTTTCCAGACTCTGGAACGTTTGGTTTGATCCAACTACACTACCTTCCCGATGCGTTCGGGCTACGCTCAGAGATTACGACGTAGAGTTAGAGATGCATTGCAATTGCAATTGCCATCTCATGATTTGATTGGCCGGAGTGAGTCATCCCTATGCCTATATAAAGGAGCCTTTGGGCTCCGAAATAAGGACACGAAATTGATATACCCTCACACTAAATCAAGCCACGAAGCTCTGTCAAAATACTCTCTCAATCCCATACTCCAAAAGCCCTAACCTTTCGAAGGTAGCCGTCAATCCGGCGATCAAACCCCGAAGTTCAAACCCTAACTCTAGGGTTCTCGATCAAGCAATCAATCAATCATGCCCAATCCAAAGCAATCAAGCAACTGAGGGATCAAGGCGGTGAGGCCCAACGGCCTCTGGTTTGGTTTACTTATCGTTTTTATGTTTAATTGTAGCGTTTTGATTATCTGCTAAGTTTTCTGTCTGGTGTGAGGAAGAACATCAATCGGGGCTTTGATCCCTCGGCCGGTTTATCAATCCAGTGGGATCCCTCGGCCGGGAAATCCATTCACCGGCCGAGAGATCAATTTTCCTGGGACAGCCTGTCTGTTTTGTTTATTTCTGATGCATGCTTTCAATTACAGTCCTGACTCACCTTATTCACTGTTAAAGGCTTAATTAAACAGACTATGTGTTAGAGTTGAATAAAGCATGTACATGTCTTATGTTGAATAACTATGGGCCAGTCTGTAGACACCTCCCAAACGGGGCATCGCCATACAGATTGATCACATTGTGTTTGCTCGATTGGTTGCTCATTCATAAACCAAAATCATGGACATTCCCATGGCTAGGAACGTCGCCACATGATAATGGCTATCATCAAATAGAGTCGCCACCCAGTTTATAAAAACTGGGAAAATAGATAGAGATTCTGGATACGGGAGCCAAAAGTACAATAAGGGGAAGGTGTTAGGCACCCCTCTTTGCCCAGCCGTGAGACTGGCCCATAATCATTCAACATAAGACGTATAGATGCCTTGTTTAATCCTAACACATAGTCTGTTTAGTTATTCCTTTAAACAGTAAGCAAAGTGAGCCAGTGCGATAATTGAAGCATGCATTGGAAAGCAGAAAAGCAACAAAATTGTCCCAGGGAGATGGATCCCGCGGCCGGTGAATGGATGTCACGGCGAGGGATCCTCCTGGTTTGATATACCGGCCGAGGGATCGAAGCCCCGGTCGGTGTTCTTCCTCACACCAGACAGAAAGATTAATGGATAATCAAAATGCTACGATTAGTCAGAAATACGATAAGTAAAGACAAACGAGAGGCCGTTGGGCCTCACCACCTTGATCCTCAGTTGCTTGATTGCTTTGGATTGGGTGAGATTGGTTGATTGCTTGATCGAGAACCCTAGGGTTAGGGTTTGAACTTCGGGGTTTGATCGCCGGATTGACGGCTACCTTCGGAAGGTTAGGGCTTTTGGAGTATGGGATTGAGGGAGTATTTGTGCAGAGCTTCGAGGTTTGAGAGAGTGTGTAAGTATCTCAATTTCTGTGTGTTAGTTCGGAACCCAAAGGCCCCTTTATATAGGCATAGGGATGACTCACTCCGGCCAATCAAATCACGAGATGGCAATTGCAATTGCAATGCATCTCAAACTCTACGTCGTGATCTCCGAACGTAGCCCGAACGCATCGGAAAGGTAGTGTAGTTGGATCAAACCAAACGTCTGACAGAACGTTCGAGAGTCTGGAAAAAGGTCGATCTGGCGGCCGAGTAATGGATGTTGCGGTCGTGTAAAGGATGTCTCGGCCGAAGGATAGATCTTGCGGCCGAGGGATTGATCTCTCAGGGAGATTTTGCTGGCAACAGGTTGCTCGGGCGAGGGATTGATGTTATGGCCGTGGGATCGATGTTACGGCCGTCAGATGGATTTTCCTAGGCTTCTGTATTTCTGTCTGAAAGGCTGTATGGCTTTGAATTGGGTCCTCTAAGTGGTCAAAGTTCTCACCGAAAGTCCTAAGGTCCTCAAGGAAGCAATCAGCAATCACTGTATCCATTTCATCATCGGGATTGTCCCAAGGTGGGACTTGAAATAATCGTTAGGCCAAATTGGGGTGTCTACACCACATCGGGAACTCCTCAAATGCCAAACCCCTCGAAATAAACCCGATAGCTGATAAACCAACCCGCACCTTCACCCAGTTTTAATAAACTGGGTGGCGACTCTGTTTTGATGATAACCGTTATCGTGTGGCGATGTTCCTAGCCATGGGAATGTCCACGATTTTGATTTACGAAGCAAGTAACCAATCGAGAAAACAAATGTGATCAATCTGTATGGCGATGCCCCGTTTGGGAGGTGTCTACAGTTTTTGGCGACTCCGCTGGGGAATATGAGAGTCATAACCAGAAAGTTCAACATAAGACTAATACATGCCTTGTTTAATTCATTTATCATATGCATCGAGCGGGCAACCCGTTGAGTTCACCTGATATCCCGGCATGACACGGGCTATGTTGGGGGTTCCAGCAAACTCCACAGTCACTCGTACCTAGTGGTATATCAGAAAGGGAATCACCCAATCACCGCCTATGATGGGCTGGTGAAAGGACTGGTGCCCTTTGACAACGGAGCACCCTGAGACTACCAAAACCTTGCATGTTTTAGAAAGCCATAGAACTTATCAAACTAAGACAGGAACCTACAGGCTAGGAACCTACTTGCATTCGCTTGTAAAAGTTCTTCCTCACACCTTGTATCATCTGTTGTTGTAAATAACTTTTTTTGTGCAGAAGGGTTGGGATTTTCAGCCCAAATCCTAACCCTACACAAGCCGAGTACTGACTTACAGGTACTTTAGTTTTCAAAGCAGACACAATAAGTAAAACAAAGAAGCAACCACAGTCAACTTTATACTCTTACAACACCCGAATCCACGCCAAACAAAGGTCTTTGTAGCCGTCCCGTCTGTCACTCTCACCGGCCAAAACACCTACACTGCTATGGTCCCAAGCTCAAAGTCGCTACCTTACTAGCAGAGAAAGCAGCAAGAGATGCTGAGAACGAAGAGAAATCGGTAGAAGATGAGAATCCTTAAGAAATGGTATTGGCAGAAAACCCTGAATTGGCCAAACAAATCAGGGAGATCAAACGTACTTTGGCCCGTTCACAAGGGGACTAAATTCTAGATTTTGAAGGACTCTGCCTTTTTCCAGATTCTCAACTACCTGAGAAGTTCAATAGAACTGGCAATCCCACTAGCCATGACCGCCATGTCATCAACACTTTGAAGCCAATGGGCTTGAATGATGAGCTCATTGTTCAGTTATTTCAAAGGACTCTTACTGAAAGCGCTCTCGATTGGTTTCTCACTTTGGAGTTTGTACACTATCATACTTGGCCAGAAATTGCCAATACTTTTGTCAAGAAATATGCATACAATGTTCAAATTGAGTTAACAACTCGAAATTTGGAAATGACTAAGCAGGAATCAAACAAAGACTTTGCAACCTTTGTGGCTAGATGGAGAGAAAAAGCCGCCAAGAACTGCCCCTCTGAGGAAGATCAAGCGAGAATAGTCGTCAAGAGTTTATAGCCCAAGTACCTCACGCACATTTGCACTCAGGCTATCACTGATTTCAAGCGCCTGCATGCTACTGGGCTGCAGATTGAAGAGGGGATCAAGCTAGGTCTCATTGGGAAAGAAGAAAACTCCTCCAAAGAAAACCTTCCCAACCCATACATCTCCTGCCTCCGTCAACACCCTTAACTCAACCTTACCACAAGACCTTTTTCAAATTAGCTCATCCCGAAGATCAAATCGCCCCCGCCGCAATTTTGACCCTCTCTATATGACCTCATCTCAAGCCTTAGCCATACTGAGCCATTAGGGGCATCTCAAACCTTTAAACAAACCACTTCCTCAGCCACCCTATGGCCCAAACCATGATCCCAACCAACAGTGCGCCTACCACCAACACCCTGGGCATGATAGCTGAACTATAAAACCTCTAAAACCTAATGTACAAGTCAATCCACTCCCTACTCACAATGCTGAACCACCACCCCGAAACATCAATCTCATAAGCCTATCTCATAGCCCCACATACAATCCTAGCCAATACTTTGGTCAAATCACCCAAGCCAAACCAACCTCGACCTTCCCAGAGGAGGATGGATGTTTCATGATGGAGGAAGAAGAAAATAATGAGTCCGATCAATCAGAAGTGATCAATCCCGACATGTCTGACAAGAGTGACGAAGAAGAACAAGCAAAAGAGGAAAGGCTAAGGAAGTGGAAAGAGCATTCCTGGGCGAAACACAATTTGGAGGATTTTGACATTTCGAATGGCTGCACATCTGATTTGAGAAAAGGTGGAGGAATTTCAAATGCAGCCGTGGGTCAATCCCTACGAAGAATGCGACCACAACTGGTGGATAGAGTAAGATTCCACATGTATGGACCCGTATCAAATAGGGGAAAGTGACTTTAACGAAATGAGGAGAGAATACAATGATGGAATCTCCTCAACATCACTATTCAGCCAAGTGGAAGTAACTAATCTCTCTTATGACTCCACAATCAACAAGGAGGAAGAAGAGGTGATGAAAACCTAGACTGACATTTCCATTTGGGGACTGCTCATGTCTCAAAGAGGTAGCCACCGTGCAAGCCGTGAAGATGGATCCAGTTCAAAGGCTCTGTTTGGCAAAGAAGAGGGTGGAAAAGAGTATAAAGTTGCGAAAGGCAAAGGTTTTGAAGACGACTTCGAAATGCTACAGTAGCTAAGAAGTCACAACATGGCAAAGAACATTCAACATCGCTTTTATCAAACTAAAACATGTTTTGAGCCCCTGCTTGGGCATTTTATTTCTGCTAAGTGAATTCCTGTTTCATCCTCTAGACTATGCTTATTCAATGATTTACTTCCTAAATTGCAATTGCCAAACACTATAGTCTCTTTGCCAAACAAAGGAAATTTCAAGGAATCAAGTTCTTTGTGTCTTTGACAAAAGGGAAGGGAGGGATGAACTTTAGTTGCTTAAGAAACTAGGTTTTTGTCAAAACTTAGAAAGAAGACACTATCTCCGCGAGAACACTTAGGGTTAGCTCGCCCATTATGAAGGTACAAACACAAGAGATATTTAGAAAAATATCCCCATCAAATTCCTCTCCGAAACACAAAAATCCTCTTGAGAGAAGTGCTCGTTGGGTAACCTGAAAACCCAAGCAAAAGTAAGAGCAAAGCCTGCTAGGGCAAGAAAATGCAAAAACGCAGCCTAGGCAAAATTTAAGGCATTCAAAGAAAAGCTCGCTAGGGACTCAACCTCCATTAGGTAACCTAGGCAAAATCAAGAATATGTGAGAAGAAAAACCAAGAGTGGAAAACCTCAAAGGTAATAATTTTGGAACTACGTAAAAGGCCTGATTCCCTGATTGGGATACGTAGGCAATCTCATATCGAGATGCGGCCCAAACATTTGGAGAGAAGGAAAAACATCAACAAATTTGTACTCAATGATAGGCATAGCTAACCCTGCGTATTGAGCTCGCAAAAGATGAGTATGCTTTTCTCGAAGAATTGGCAACAGCAATAGACACAAGAATTATTGCTCATCCCCTCTAACCTGAAGGTCATTAACACAATGAGTAGGATACTTCGAAAACTCTTGAGTTTGGCAATCAGACTATGGAACATGGCAAAAGCAAAAGGCAAGAAAATCAAAACCAAGCATAAGAAGGAAGAGAAAAGAGGATGCCACTTAGCCAAACCAAAATCTACCTTTGAGAAACCAAAGTAACGGCCGAAGAATCTATACATCGGCCACAATATTGATTTTTCAGTCGAATAACCAATTCTTCGGCCAGTATTTTATTTTCACACAAATTACTGTCTATCAGCAAATACTTGTTCAAAAAGCCATGTTCTGACTATCGCATGCAAACTCAAGACATCTAGGGGCATAAAAAGCATTTCTCATTTCATGAACAAAAGCTTGCCTACAAAATCATCACTGTGGTTGCTTTCACCATACAAATACAGTTTCTGCTTCTCTCTTTGCTAACCATGAACAGGAAGGAAAAAGAAAATCCTAAAGCTGGTCGTGACGGCGTCTTCGAGACGATCTCGTCTCTGAGATAAAGAAGGGGATTGCTAGCTATCCTCCCCACTGACTGCTGGTGCTCACTCAGCCTCAAGCTACAAGGAAAAGAATACAAAACAAGGGGCAAACACCAAGCGCTCCTCTTCTCCGTCATCAGAGTGGAAGGAGACAAAGGAAAGGGCCCGTGGCCAAATAGGAGCAACTGAAGGAACAGCAGGCAGAACTAAGGAAAAATGGCAGTACTCCATACAGTCACCTGCCTAAAGAAACAATCCCGCCCAATCTCTGATCTGAGCATTCTCCAAGTCTGCTTTGGACATTGAGGAAGTGAATCTCATCAACGTCGGAGGTGGAGGAGGAACGAGCTGAATAGCCTCAGCACGTGGATGCCACTTGCTGGCCACCCGATCATCTAAATACCAAGCTCGACAAAAGGGGCCTTCAAGCAAACTGCAAGTGCGGTCCAAAACCCTGGAACTCGCAAAAGGGGCATCCTCTGGTACACCACTCCAAGGGTCGAACCGCACCTACAAAATGAGGTCAAAATCAGACACGTGGAAACCTGAAGACAAGGGACATAAGAGAAGAGAGGTACCTGGTCGATGGTCATTCGATCCAAAACCCGTCACCACTCAGGAAGGCTCAAAACTGGTGACCGTGGCTTCCATTGCCCCACGGACCATCACTCGTAGCGAGGAACACAGTCCGCATCCGCATGTCTAGTGTCAGTAGGAAACTGAAGAAGATACTCAAAAACCCAGAGAGGAAAGGGGCTACCAGTTGGCCAAGGCAGATGCTCCCTAATCAAATGCCTAAACAACCTCCAAATACTGCAAAAGGGGCTAGAGACTGAACTATCCTTGTTGGCAAACAACGTTTACCCAAGGAGGTAGAGAAGAAAGGCCCGTGTCAGCTACTCAACACTCACCTGAGTCGAGATATCAACCTTCATAAAAGTCTTGATCAGCCAAGAGACATCAACATGACTACGCGAGTGAAGAGGGGGCACCTTGTCCAAGAACCACTTCAAAGCCCCTATCCGCTCCCAAAGCCTAGGGTTAACCCAAAGAGGAGCTCCACCTACTCACAGGCCGGTCAGCAAAGAAAAATCACCTGGCGTGATCGTCATCTCACCAACAAAAGGAAAGTGGAACGTGTTGGTAGTATCCCACCACCTTTTAACCAGCGAGGTCATCAACGACCAATCCATCTTCGGAAGATTGAGGCCCAAAATGAACGCCTCCAAACCAGCAGCACGTGCTAGCTCCCGAGCTCGCTCCAGCAACATCACAACCTCTAATCTCCTATTTCTTTGCCAAGGACAAAAAGGGAGTTAATCTCACGATTGCATAAACAAATAAAAAGCTAGGGGCATCAAGTCGACGTTTAAAAAGTATGCATTGCCTAAACAGGGGGCACAGTTATCTTAGCTTCTTTAAACAGAACAACTTCGACCCAATCACGGGTCCTTCTCATTCACGCCCCTGGCTAAGAGGGATTTCATCCCGCAAATCAAAACAAAAAAACTCACTTTTGATCATGCAAATTAAAACTCCGAACTAAAGTAACCCTTTTACTTTTCAGGAAGCTTACCGAAACATTGAGGACGCTCAAGTGCTGCCCAGCGGCTCTACGCCCACACCTCAACAGCTCTATGCCACGCCATGTGCACAACCTCGCGCTCAGCAGGCCAGCAAAACAATCCTGTGGCTTCCACTCAACGCACCCTCCAGAAGGCGTTTATGTTGCTAGCTTCCAGAAAGCGTTTATGTTGCCAACTTGCATTTAGCCATCAGAAGACATTTGAGTCGCTAGAAGGCGTTTGGCCTCCGGAAGGCACTCCTAGCAGTGGAGGTAATGGAAATCTCTCTAACAAATTGGAATATGGTCAAGGACTAGCCTTGGGGACAACCCCGAGCATATGAAATCTAGCCTTGGGGGCAATCCCAAGCATACTCAAGAACTAGCCTTGGGGGCAATCCCGAGCATACTCAGAACTAGCCTTGGGGACAATCCCGAGCCTATGGAATCTAGCCTTGGGGGCAATCCCGAGCATACTCAGAACTAGCCTTGGGGGCAATCCCGAGCATACTCAAAACTAGCCTTGGAAACATCCCAAGCATAAGGAACCAATCAAACCCCGTGGAAGATGGAAGATGGAATACTCAACAACTCAGCAATTCTGCAAACTCACTACTCAGCAAGATATCTATTCTCAAGCTCCATGTTTGAATGCTCAAAGTTCTACACTTTGGATGCTCGAAGCCCTTCGAATGCCCAACCACTGTGTACTGGATGCTCAAGTTCTACACTTGAATGCGCAAGCTCTACGTTTGAATGCCCAACCACTGCGTACTGGATGCTCGAACTCTATGTTCGAATGCTTAAGGTTTATACCTTGAATGCTCAAGCTCTACGTTTGAATGCCCAACCACTGCGTACTGGATGCCTAAAGCCTGTACTTTGAATGCTCGGACTTTACCCTCCGAATGCTCGAGCTCTATGCTCCGAATGCTCAAGTCCGGAACTTGAAAGAAGCTTTATGCTTAAATCAAACACACACGCACGGGCCCGTGCACATAAGCATCAATTGCATCACCATTGTTATCATTGAGTCTGCATCATCATATCTGCTCATATCTAACCACTATCATCATATACACACTATGCATATTTCTTATTCATGAAACAGGTCAATCCTGCAAATCAACCGGCTCTACGCCTCGATTTTATTGATCGGCCCGGCGCCTCGATCCTTTGACTCTATGTCAAAACTTATGATGAGAAAGCTCCGTGCGCAGACCATCAGAATGCAACCGACTTTATGCCTCGGTTCAATCAAGCTCCTCCAACCGGCTCCGTGCCTCGGTTCCTTCATTTCGAACGCTCCATGCTTTATTTACTGGCCTTGCACCCCCATATCTTAAAAACAGCATCCGATTCATCCCAAGCAGATGACTTGGATTCCACCCAAATTACATCAATTCCATCAAGCTGATTCACAAGGATAGGCTATTCTACCGAGCTCCTTTCAGTCAAAGTAAGGATGATCAAGAAAAGCAAACGCACCTGCCGTGTACTGATCTACCCCAAAATACTAAGGAAGCTCTCCGCAAAAACTCCCCGGCAGCCCCGCGCTCCTTCAACTACTCTTCGCCAAAACCCTGGCTCAGTCTAGGTACGTCACACTACGGCTTTTTAAGCCCTAAGGTACGTCTTCTGTCTCTAACCCTCCAAACTTTTTACTTTTGTTTTATTTGCCTGAACTACGATTGGTCTGAATTTCCCTTGTGGAATACGTAGGCAGCCTCCCGGCCCGACCATAACAAAACCTTTTTCGAAAACCCCTTGGAATAGTGGTTGGACCAAATTGAGTTGCTTTTTACAGCTTTGACTCTTACTCAAACATGTCTCGCGATCCGTCTGAGTTCAGTCAAAGAGGGGCATCTGTAGACACCCCAATTTGGCCTAACGATTATTTCAAGTCCCACCTTGGGACCATCCCGATGATGAAATGGATACAATGATTGCTGATTGCTTCCTTGAGGACCTTAGGACTTTCGGTGAGAACTTTGAACCACTTAGAGAACCCAATTCAGAGCCATACAGCCTTTCAGACAGAAATACAGAAGCCTAGGAGAATCCATCTGACGGCCGTAACATCGATCTAACAGCCAAAACATCAATTCCTCACCCGAGCAACCTGTTGCCAGCAAAATCTCCCTGAGAGATCAATTCCTCGGCCGCAAGATCTATCCTTCGGCCGAGACATCCATTCCACGGCCGCATGATCCTTTACTCGGCCGCCAGATCGACCTTTTTCCAGACTCTAGAACGTTCTGTCAGACGTTTGGTTTGATCCAACTACACTACCTTCCCGATGCGTTCGGGCTACGCTCAGAGATTACGACGTAGAGTTAGAGATGCATTGCGATTGCAATTGCCATCTCATGATTTGATTGGCCGGAGTGAGTCATCCCTATGCCTATATAAAGGAGCCTTTGGGCTCCGAAATAAGGACACGAAATTGATATAACCTCACAGTAAATCAAGCCACGAAGCTCTGTCAAAATACTCTCTCAATCCCATACTCCAAAAGCCCTAACCTTCCGAAGGTAGCCGTCAATCCGGCGATCAAACCCCGAAGTTCAAACCCTAACTCTAGGGTTCTCGATCAAGCAATCAATCAATCACGCCCAATCCAAAGCAATCAAGCAACTGAGGGATCAAGGTGGTGAGGCCCAACGGCCTCTGGTTTGGTTTACTTATCGTTTTTATGTTTAATTGTAGCGTTTTGATTATCTGCTAAGTTTTCTGTCTGGTGTGAGGAAGAACATCGATCGGGGCTTTGATCCCTCGGCCGGTATATCAATCCAGTGGGATCCCTCGGCCGTGAAATCCATTCACCGGTCGAGAGATCGATTTTCCTGGGACAGCCTGTCTGTTTTGTTTATTTCTGATGCATGCTTTCAATTACAATCCTGACTCACCATATTCACTGTTAAAGGCTTAATTAAACAGACTATGTGTTAGAGTTGAATAAAGCATGTACATGTCTTATGTTGAATAACTATGGGCCAGTCACACGACTCGGCAGAGAGGGGTGCCTAACACCTTCCCCTTACTGTACTTTTGGCTCCCGTACCCAGAATCTCTATCTATTTTCCCAGTTTTAATAAACTGGGTGGCGACTCTGTTTTGATGATAACCGTTATCGTGTGGCGATGTTCCTAGCCATGGGAATGTCCACGATTTTGGTTTACGAAGCAAGCAACCAATCGAGCAAACAAATGTGATCAATCTGTATGGCGATGCCCCGTTTGGGAGGTGTCTACAGAATCCACCTTCCACTTACCAAAATTCACGAAGTTCGATCCGGCCACCTGTGAGGCTTACACCCACTTAATCCATTCTGGAACCCTGGAACGTGCAAGAGGGGTGTCCTCTGATACACCACTCCAAGGGTCGAACCTCGCCTACAAACAAAGTCTAAATCAGCCACAGCACAGAGGAATGGAGATCTAAAGACAAGGAATGCAAGGGGTACCTGGTCAATCGTCAATCGTTCCAAAACTCGTCGCCAAGGCTCAATATTGGCGACCGTGGCTTCCGTTGCCCCGCCAACCATTGCTCGTAGCAAGGGAAAAATCACAACGAGAAAAGAAGAAGGATATACCTCAAGTACCCGGTAGTGACCACCAAGAGTCCTGTCCCGTGAACAAGCCCTAAGGAAGCCGTACAAGGTGGCCAAGGCAAATGCTCCCCAGTCAAGCTCCCAAACAGCCTCCAAATACTACAAAGGGGCTAGAGACTGCCTATGCACTGAACTATCCTTGTTGACAAACAACGAGGTAGAGAAGAAAGACCCGTGTCAACTACTCAACACTCACCTGAGTCAAGATATCAACCTTCATAAAAGTCTTGATCAGCCAAGAGACGTCAACATGACCACGCGAGTGAAGAGGGGGCACCTTGCCCAAGAACCACTCCAAAGCCAAGGGTTAACCCAAAGAGGAGCTCCACCTACTCATAGGCCAGTAAGCAAAGAAAAATCACTTGGCGTGATCGTAATCTCGCCAACAGAAGGAAAGCGGAACGTGTTGGGAGTATCCCGCCACCTTTCAACCAGCGAGGTCATCAACGACCAATCCATCTTCGGAAGATTGAGGCAAAAAACAAACGGCTCAAGACCAGCAGCGCGTACTAACTCCCGAGCCTGCTCCGGCAACGTCACAAACCACTTGTTCACTAAAGGCCTCCACCATGAGCCTCTAGTCTCCTGTTTCTCTACCAAGGACAAAAAGGGAGAAGCTTACCAAAACATTGAGGACGCTCAAGTGCTGCTCAGCGGCTCTACGCCCACACCTCAACAGCTCTATGCCACGCCATGTGCACAATCTCGCGCTAAGCAGGCCAGTAAAACAATCATGTGGGTTCCACTCAATGCACCCTCCAGAAGGCATTTATATTGCTATCTTCCAGAAAGCGTTTATGTTGCCAGCTTGCAGAAATCAATTAGCCACCAGAAGACATTTAAGTCGCTAGAAGGCGTTTGGCCTCCGGAAGGCACTCCCAGCAGTGGAGGTAATGGAAATCTCCCTAAACAAATTGGAATATGGTCAAGGACTAGCCTTGGGGACAACCCCGAGCATATGGAATCTAGCCTTGGGGGCAATCCCGAGCATACTCAAGAACTAGCCTCGGGGGCAATCCCGAGCATACTCAGAACTAGCCTTGGGGACAACCCCGAGCATATGGAATCTAGCCTTGGGGGCAATCCCGAGCATACTCAAAACTAGCCTTGGAAACATCCCAAGCATAAGGAACCAATCAAACCCCGTGTAAGATGGAATACTCAACAGCTCAGCGGCTCGAAGCCCACAATCTCAACTGGCTCGAAGCAGTAAACAATCAGTTCTCGACAGGCTCTACGCCCGCCGTTTCATCAACTCAGCGGCTCGAAGCCCATTACCTCAACAGGCTCGAAGCCTATGTCTACCATCTCAGCGGCTCCAAGCCCTCGACACAGCAAGCTCTATGCTCACTCAACGGCTCCAAGCCCACTATCTCAACTGGCTCGAAGCCGTAACAACCAACTCAGCGGCTCCAAGCCCATCATCTCAACTGGCTCGAAGCCGTAAACAAGTAAATCTCAATAGGCTCTACGCCGTCCCAACAATCAAGCCATCTATTCTCAGGCTCTACGCCTGAATGCTCAAAATTTAACATTTTGAATGCTCAAGCTCTACGCTAGGATGCCCAACCACTGTGTACTGGATGCTCAAAATCTAACATTTTGAATGCTCAAGCTCTACGCTTGGATGCCCAACCACTGTGTACTGGATGCTCAAGTTATACACTTGAATGCTCAAGCTCTACGCTTGGATACCCAACCACTGAGTACTGGACGCTCAAAGCCTGTACTTTGAATGCTCGGATTCTGCCATCCGAATGCTCGAGCTCTACGCTCTGAATGCTCAAGTCCGGAACTTGATAGAAGCTCTAAGCTTAAGACAAACACACATGCACTGGCCCGTGCACATATTGCATTATCACATCGAGTCTGCATCATCATATCTGTTCACATCTAACAACCATCGTCACACATATACACTCTACATATCTCTCATGAAACAGGTCAACCCTGCAATTAACCGGCTCTGCGCCTCGGTTTTATTTGATTGGTTCAGTACCTCGATCCTTTGGCTCCACGCCAACACTTATGATGGGAAAGCTCCGTGCACAGACCATCAGAATGCAACCAACTCTACGTTTCGGTTCAAATCACGTCAAGCTCTAAGCTCCGACAACTCAGGCCCTCGCCTCAAGACTGCAGCAGGCTCCACGCCTCAATCTAATCACCTCAGGCTCCACGCCTCAGTTCCTTCACCTCAGGCCCTTGCCTTATACCAGCTCCGCGCTTCGGTTCATCATGTCAAGCTCAAAGCTCTGACATCACAGGCTCTCACCTGATGATCAATACCAGCTCCGCGCTTCGGTTCCATCAAGCTCTAAGCTCACCTCAGGCCTCCGCCTCAAGACCACAACAGGCTCCATGCCTCGATTCCATCACTCTCAGGCTCTCATCTTATACCAGCTCCGCGCTTCGGTTCATCACGTCAAGCTCAAAGCTCTGACGTCACAGGCTCTCACCTTATGATCAATACCAGCTCCGCGCTTCAGTTCCATCAAGCTCTAAGCTCACCTCAGGCCTCCGCCTCAAGACCACAACAGGCTCCATGCCTCGATTCCATCACTCTCAGGCTCTCATCTTATACCAGCTCCGCGCTTCGGTCCCATCAAATTCCATCACCTCAGGCTCTCGCCTTATACCAGCTCCGCGCTTCATTTCAGCACGTCAAGCTCAAAGCTCTGACACCTCAGGCTCTCGCCTCATGACTACAACTGGCTCCGTGCCTCGGTTCCCTCATTCCGCGAAGCTCCGTGCTCCAGTTACTGGCCCTGTGCCCCCCACATCTCAAAAACAAACCGGCGTCCAACTCATCCCAGCAGATGGTTTAGATTCCACCCCACTACATCAATTCCTTCCAGCTCATTCGCAAGGATAGGCTACTCTACCGAGCTCCTTTCAGTCAAAGTAAGGATGATCAAGAAAAGCAAACGCACCTGCAGTGTACTGGTCTACCCCAAAATACTAAGGAAGCTCCCCGCAAAAACTCCCCGGGCAGCCCAGCACACCTTCAACTATCTTCCGCCAAAATCCTGGCTCAGTCTAGGTACGTCACACTACAGCTTTTTAAGCCCTAAGGTACATCTTCTGTCTCTAACCCTCCAAGCTTTTTACTTTTCTTTATTGCCCGAACTACGATTGGTCTGAATTTCCCTTGTGGAATACGTAGGCAGCCTCCCGGCCCGACCATAACAAAACCTTTTTCGAAAACTCCTTGGAATAGTGGTTGGACCAAATTGAGTTGCTTTTTACAGCTTTGACACTTACTCAAACATGTCTCGCAATCCGTCTGAGTTCAGTCAAAGAGGGGCATCTGTAGACACCCCAATTTGGCCTAACGATTATTTCAAGTCCCACCTTGGGACCATCCCGATGATGAAATGGATACAGTGATTGCTGATTGCTTCCTTGAGAACCTTAGGACTTTCGGTAAGAACTTTGAGCCACTTAGAGGACCCAATTCAGAGCCATACAGCCTTTCAGACAGAAATACAGAAGCCTAGGAGAATCCATCTGTCGGCCGTGACATCGATCCCACGGCCCTAACATCATTTCCTCACCCGAGCAACCTGTTGCTAGCAAAATCTCCCTGAGAGATCAATCCCTCAGCCGCAAGTCTATCCTTCGGCCGATACATCCATTCCTCGGCCGTGATATCCTTTACTCGGCCGCCAGATCGACCTTTTCCCAGACTCTGGAACGTGTTCTGTCAGACGTTTGATCCGATTAAACTACCTCTCCGATGCGTTCAGGCTACGCTCAGGGATTACGACGTAGAGTTAGAGATGCATTGCAATTGCAATTGCCATCTCGTGATTTGATTGGCCGGAGTGAGTCACCAATTGCCTATATAAAGGGACTTTGGACTCCGAAAATAAAGACACAAAAATTATTAGAGTATACACTCTCTCAAGCCTCGAAACTCTGCACAAATACTCCCTCAAACCCACTCTTCAAAAGCCCTAACCTCCCGAAGGCAGCCGTCAATCCAGCGATCAAACCCCGAAGGTCAAACCCTAACCCTAGGGTTTTCAATCAAGCAATCAGTCAATCACGCCCAATCCAAAGCAATCAAGCAACTGAGGGATCAAGGTGGTGAGGCCCAACGGCCTCTGGTTTGTCTTATTTACTGTATTTCTGACTAACCGTAGCGTTTTGATCATCTGTTAAATCTTTCTGTCTGGTGTGAGGAAGAACACCGACCGCGGCTTCGATCCCTCGGCCAGTACATCAAACCAGGAGGATCCCTCGGCCGTGACATCCATTCACCGGCCGTAGGATCCATCTCCCTGGGACATTTTGTTTGCTTTTCTGCTTTCTGATGCATGCTTACTTATCGCATTGGCTCACTTTGCTTACTGTTTAAAGGAATAAATAAACAGACTATGTGTTGGAATTAAACAAAGCATCTACACGTCTTATGTTGAATAACTATGGGCCAGTCTCACGACTGGGCAGGGAGGGGTGCCTAACACCTTCCCCTCACTGTACTTTTGGCTCACGTGCCCAGAATCTATCTATTTTCCCAGTTTTAATAAACTGGGTGGCGACTCTGTTTTGATGATAACCGCTATCATGCGGCGATGTTCCTAGCCATGGGAATGTCCATGATTTTGGTTTACGAAGCAAGCAACCAATTGAGCAAACAAACATGATCAATCTGTATGGCGATGCCCCGTTTGGGAGGTGTCTACAAAGCCTGACGATCTGGTTTGGTGGAAGGTCGTACAAGCAAGCAAGAAGAAAAAATTCATGCCTAATTGGGAAGGACCTTTTCGCATCGTCAAAGTTGCTGGTGAAGGGGCTTACACCCTCGAAGACATGCAAGGGAAGGTGCTCACCAACCCATGGAATGCACAGAACCTAAGGAGGGCATACATGTGACGCTTCCTCCACAACACATCAGGCTGACAACTACCTTCGGCTAACACTTCATGCAAAAAGAGTTTCAGTTTTCTTTAGCTTCGGCCTAAATCTTTTATGTTTTTCTTTTGCGTTTCAAAGAAGGGCCTCGACCCACTGTTACTGTTTTTATCTTCAATATTTTCCCTGTACTTCGAAGAAATATCAATGAAATGACAATCTTTTTTAATCAAAAGTTTTCAAAAGCATTTCAATTATCATTCGACCTTCGGCTGCGACGCCGAACACAAACGTTGACTTCGGTCACACCACAAACGGCTCCTTAAAAAGCCCTTTCTTGCTTTGGCCACCATTACCGCCCAAAGAAGCAATCAATGGACGTACGGTCCGCTGAGCCTAAAATACACATTTCTACTGGAACTTAGGCTTCGGCTCGGATTGGCAAGACATCATGGTCGGCCACCGAAAATCCACACTCACATTTTGGTGAGCACAGAACCCACAAATCAATCAGCTACTCTCAACAATCCTTTACCATGGCCATGGGCTGACACCTTCGCCGAGCCCCAGCCACTGGCAAGGGGCATCTCACATTTTTACAGTCAAAACAAGCTGAATCATAACAGCTTCAAAGGTCTCATGTTCGGCGACCTGTTCGAAGGACAACAATACTTTGGTCAAGGCTCGGCTGCAATATCTATACTTAACCATTTCGATCATGAAATATTCTCAACTACTCTGCCGAACCCAAACCAAAGTGGGGGCTACGGACAACTACACATTCATAAACATGCAAGACCTACAAAATCTTGTGAAGACATGAAGGCAATCAGTCAAGCTCGGCGTTAACAGAGACGTTGCAAAAAGAAGCCATGCGTTCATTCAAAACTTTGAAATAAAGACAAGTGTTGTCAAAAATCCTAAGCTGGGAAGTACGGCGTAGTAAACCGTTCGGTGCCGACCCCCAAGTTAACTATTACACCTGGCACGGTAAACTCCCAAGTTTGGAGCCGTCCAGTCCAACAAAAGTTCAAAAAACTAGAAACTCTAAAGTTGGGGCGGATCACCCTCTGCAGCAACTTCAGCAGAACGAGCAGCACCACCCTCGGCATCTACAGCCACCTCATCATTCTTAGGCTGCTCGGTGCCCTGCTCGGCGTTTCCATCTTCGCCTGACTTTTTCCCTCCTGAACCATCCCCACCTCTTTCAGCGTCGGCGTCAGTCATATCTTCGACATCGTCCTCACTCTCGGGAAACTCCTCCGGAGGAAGTGGGGCACACTCCTCGTCAGTGTACGGCAAGTTAAGCTCGGGCACTTCAGCTACGGGGATTGACTTCATCAGGTTCATGTTGGGCTCCATCTGCATAACCCCACACGCAGCCTTCACCCCATCCTTGTACCCAGTTCGGTACGCGATCGGCAGCTTCTTCGCGAGCTCCTCGTTGACCATCGACCGAGCCTCCCGGATGTACTTGGCACCAGCTCTGTCATACCCAGCTTGAAAAGCCTTCTCATCCACCTCCCTCATCTTCCTCTTCTCCCTCCGCACAACCTGCCCGAGCTCGCGTTCGGCCATCTTGGCATTCTCAAGGGCTTCATCCCTCTCTTTTTCGAGCTCGGCAACCCTGGACTTGGCAAACCTCAAGCCGTTCTTCGCAGCCTTTGTCTTTTCACGCTCGGCTTTCACGTCATCACGGTAACGAGTCCTCTCAGCGGCCAAGAGCTCGGCTTGGCGGGAAGCACGCAGCAAAGCTTGCCCAGCCTACACGAGACAAGTCATCAGCCTCGGCAATACTTTGAAAAATAAATTAAAAAACTAAGTCAAAAGCATACCTGGACGAGATAAGCACTGGTATGGATCAAGCTCGGCTGAAGCTCCCCTGGAACCCTGTCCATGTCCTTCGGAAGAGCCAGACCATGCAGCATGGTCACAGCGAGACCAGGCTCCTCCTTGATGCTGTCCTCAACCGTAACCACCTTGCCGTCGGCCATCGCAAACGATGGCGCAAACTCCGGCACGATCACTCGGCCACCTGAACCTGCTGCCCTCTCCACAGCTTTTGAGCCGCCCGCAGCCGAAGACTCAATTTGATCCTTTTCCTTAAGAAGTGGCGTCGGCGGCCTTGCAGGAAAGAAGTCATGAGTGACCTTCTGCTTCTTTGCAGGATTATCGGAAGGTGCAGCTACCTTCTTGCTGGCAGCAGCCGCGTCTCTAAGACTCGTCTGCACTACATTTCTCCTCCCCATTTCTTCGGCAAACTCGGGAATAAGGGTTCGGATGGGAGGAATGTTGATACCTTGAAAGTCGGCTAGTTGACTATCCTGGAACCAGAAGTCAGCTGACTTCTTGAAGGTGGGAAATTTTAGCCTCGGCTCCTTCGCCTTCCTGCTCGGTTTCGGAATGTTGTCACCAATACCTTGCCCCTCAGCAGCTGATTTCTTACCCTTAGCCTTCGTGCTCGGCCCTGCCTCCTTATCTTTCTTCTTCCTCTTCATCAATTTCCCCTTATACGAAGGCTCGTAACCCAACAACGTCGGTGCGTCGCGGCAGATATAGGCCTTTAACGTCTCCACGTGACCGTCTACGGCCAAAGAGTTCTGGGTCTTGGTTATTACTCGGTGATCTGCAAAGAAGAGCCAGCAAAATATCATGGATCGAACAAAAGAATGAATCGTGTTCGGCAGATTAAAGAAAGAAGAGGAAACCTCGAAAGTCCGTTATCTTCGGCACAGAATGCAGCCGCATGATCTGATTGCCGAACTCGTAATTTCCACTAACTTCGACATAAAAGTTAGCCCACTTGTTAATGTCGGGAAGACCATTTATTAATGGCTCCTTACCGCTACGTGTAGATAGATACCTACGGTTAGTCTTCCCGTGTCTAGACATAATGTATGTATGGAAGAGGTCGGCAACGGTGAATTCAAGGTCGTGCAGTTCCTTCAACTTAATTACGGACATCACTATCCTGTAACTGTTGATCGAGAAAAAATGAGGCACTATGCCGAACCTAGCTAGCAATTCCCTCAGAAACGGGTGAAGAGGGAATCGGAGCCCAGCCTCACATATGGCCATCAGGGGGACTGTTATGTGTTCGGGATGATCTCCCCTCTTGTCCCTAATCCTATTACTAGCCACCTGGTGGACGACGACATCATCTGGGATGTGGTATGCTCGACAGAAGTCTGCACATTCATTAGGTCGCCCACTGAAGTAATGGGCGTGGGTACAAACTTGCCCTCGCTCGAAGAGGTCGGCGAACTCCCTGTCCCCAGACAAGGTTTCGGCAAGTGCAGATTGAGAAGAGGTCGTAGCTCCGACCTGGGAACGAATCCTGGACTCGGCCTTAGGCCCAAGTTCATGCTCGGCTTCGGATTCTGTGCTAGTGGTGAAGGATATTTCCGGCTCGGTATTGAACCCGCCGTCGTACTCGTGGTCACGCTCGGCGTTGGAATCACCAAAATCTGACATGTTCGAGGCGATGGAAGAAGCTTGACGTCGGCTTCTGTTGATCTCCAAGTATTCTCGGATCACAAGGTTTGCAGAATCGTCCCCTGAACTTTCAGAGTCGGATGAGATGACGATGATTGGGGGAGCCAGACCTAACAAAGTCAAAAATAGAAACGTGAGACCTTATCGTCGGCTAGAAAATAGGGATCTCACTACGCTCGGTATCCTAAATGGCCCACCCAATCATCGTTCTCAAGGCTCGGCCAAATCATGTTCAATCTGAGCCTACCAAACATCAGAGACTGGGGCTCGGCCTACTCCATCAACGGCCAAGCCCAGAACCCCTTGAAGGTTCCACGCTCAGAAGAACAGATTGAAAAAGGAGATGAACAGTTCGTTCATCTCCAGGGCGCACTGTTCACTCAAAACAAAAAATGCCCCAAAAACCCAGAAAAGCAATAGGAAATCGACTGAAAACTGCAAAAGGTAAAGAGAAGCAAGAAACGATCTCGTACCTGTGATTTGGAGCAAGATCTGGTAGCAGAATCTGTTGGAAATCGAAGCTGGAAGATGAACAGTTACTCTGAAGCTCTGGAAGATGGAGTTCTAGAGAGAGAGAGAACGAAGGAACTTCTCTCTGCTCGCCTCATCCCTTTTATAGGGCTAGGGTTTGGGATTTTGAGTTTCCCGCCCACCATTACACCGCCGAACCAATGGCCACACAGCGCATGACACGTGTCATAGAAAGGACAGCTTGCAGGGTCTGCCAACCGTCCTCTCGTCCGCCGTGCCCAGCCACAAGATGACATCTGGCACTCCTCCACTAGAGTTCTCCATCGACGGCTGTGCTTGCTTCTAAAGAGAGGATGGTACAGGCTCGGCAGAAGTTCACCTTCAACAAACAAGAACCACCTTTGGCGATTCAACAGGTTCGGTCAAGGCTCGGCTTCAATCCCTACCACGCGTTCGGCTTCGGCAGAGATTGAGGGGCTATTGTAGCAGGCCGAACATAGAAGTTCGCAGTGATGCGGACCGGACCCGCCTAGTGCCGAACGTAAGCCTCGTGCACGACTCCCGTCGGTGTTCTTCATCGACACCCCACTTGCCACGGGCTCGGCAGAAGACAAGACCATGCTCGGTCTCTGCCCTCGGCGACGTTACCTCCCCCGTCGGTCGCATGACCAGGTTCGGCCAAGTCCGTGTTCGGCCACCCGCGGAGCATAGCTGGGTGCCGACGACGGCTGGCTGTTAAGCCACGCGTCCTCCCACGTGCAGAGGCGGTTATAATAGAAGATGATCACAGGCGCACATGGGTGTGCCAGCTCAGCCCTGAAAACGGTTACCAGATCCATTCCTTGATGTCACTATGACATCACTCGGCCCGTGGAAGGCACGCGAACGTACTTGGAGAGCAAGCCAGGAGGTCCTATAAATATCTAGTGATGGTAACCCTAACAGGTACACGCTACTCAATACTCACACTTACTCTTTCTAAGCTTTCAACTTCCTCTCTCTGCACTATACTCATCCTCTCGCCGGAGAGCCTTGCCGGGACAACCCCCGGCCAGGTCTTAGTTGTGCGTTCCCTGTGCAGGCTAGGAGAAGAAGGCTCAACAACCATCAAACCACCAACGGAGGAGCAAGGATCAAGGATCACGGGCCACACACTCGTTTTGGTTGCTTGCTTCATAAACCAAGATCGTGGACATTCCCACGGCTAGGAACATCGCCACACGATAACGGTTATCATCAAAACAAAGTCGCCACCTCTCTGCCCAGTCGTGAGACGGGAGCCAAAAGTACAGTAAAGGGAAGATGTTAGGCACCCCTCTCTACCCAGTCGTGAGACTTGCCCATAATCATTCAACATAAGACATGTACATGCTTTATTTTATTCTAACAAGTAGTCTGTTTTTAGCCTTTAAGCAGTTAATGGTGAGCCAAGACTATAATTGGAACATGCATAGGAAAGCAAAAATCAAAACAAACTGTCCTAGGAGAATGGATCCCGCGGCCAGTGAATTGATGTCATGGCCGAGGGATCCTCCTAGCTTGATGTACTGGCCGAGGGATTGAAGCCCTGGCCAATGTTCTTCCTCACACCAGACTGAACAAAAATCAGATAATCAAACGCTACGATTAAGCATAAAAATGATAAATAAATAAAATTAGAGGCCCTTGGGCCTCACCACCTTGATCCCTCAGTGGCTTGATTGCTTTGGATTGTGGGTGTTTTGACTGATTGCTTCTTTGAAAACCCTAGGGTTAGGGTTTGAACTTCGGGGTTTGATCGTCGGATTAGCGGTTGCCTTCGGGAGGTTAGGGCTTTTGAAGAGAGGGTTTGAGAGTGTATATGTGCAGAATTTCATGGCTTGAGAGAGTGATTTCGTAGGTGAATCTGATCTCTTATTTTTGGAACCCAAAGGCCCTTTATATAGGCAATTGGTGACTCACTCCGGCCAATCAAAACGCACAACGGGAATTGGAGTTATAATGCATCTCAAACTCCTCATGGCTATCCCCGGGCGTAGCCCGAATGCATCGGGAGGTTTCGTGTTGGGATCAAACGTTTGATAGAACGTTCGAGAATCTGGAAAAGGGACGATCTGGCGGCCGAACAATGGATCTGGCAGCCGAGGAAATGATGTTGCGGCCGTAGGATAGATCTAGCGGCCGAGTGATCGATCTCTCAGGGAGATTTTCAGGCAACAGGTTGCTCGGGTGAAGAAATGATGTTAAGGCCGTGAGATCAATGTCACGGCCGACATTTGGATTCTCTTAGGATTCTGTATTTCTGTCTGAAAGGCTATTTGGCTCTGGATTGGGTCCTCTAAGTGGCTCAAAGTTTTTACCATAAGTCCATGGGTTCACAAGAAGTCAATCAGCAATCACTGTATCCATTTCATCATCGGGATGGTACCCAAGGTGGGACTTGAAATAATCGTTAGGCCAAATTAGGGTGTCTACACCCTTTCCGAGGAATCAGGTCACACGTAGTTCAAGCTAAGGTTCGCTCGTGTATTTTGTCTCTCCTTTTACGCTCTAATTTTTGCCTAGAACTGCCTTCACAGGTTTTCAGTCTTGCGAGCTTTGATTGATTGCCTATTTATTTTTGCCTCGACTGCCCCCTTGGGTTTTCAGTCTAGCAGGCTTGCTCTAATTTTTGCTTGGAACCGCCCACCCTTGTGGTTTTCGGCCCAACAAGCTTCTCTCAGGGATAGTAATGTTTAAGTTGATCCAAGTTGACCAAAGTATTGAACTCGTTGCCGTCCAGGTCGCTGAGCTGAGCCGCTCCACCCGAGAGGATGGTCTTGATGATGTAAGGTCCCAAACGCTTTCGGACGAAACTTGCCGCGCAGATAAAAAATGGGAGCCTGGCTTTCCTTTGTAACCATATCCCCTTCGACCAAGTCCCGAGACTTCACTCTCTTGTTGAAAGCCCTAGCAATTCTTCGTTGATACCCCTGAACGTGATACAAGGAACGGAGCCTCCTCTCATCAAAGAGCATGAGTTCAACAAATCTCCCACTGAGCCATTCGGATTCCGTGAGTCCACATTCTGTTATGACCCTTAATGACGGTACCTCGAGCTCGATGGGAAGCACAGCTTCCATCCCGTAGACTAGGGAAAAGGGGGTTGCCCCTGCTGATGTTCGAATCGATGTGCGATACCCCCAAAGAGCTAAAGGCAGCTCTCGTGCCAGTCCCTGGCAGATTTTGGGGATTTTTTGATGATTGTATCGACGTTCTTGTTAGCCGCCTCGACTGTTGGCGATAGACTGTTGAATGATGAACCTGAATCTTGAACTCATCAAAAAGTTCCAAGACCCTGCCTTTGAAATGAGTCCATATTATCTAATACAAATGCCTGTGGGACATCGTATCGATAGATAATGTTCTTCCTGATGAACTGAGCGACTTGAACTGCAGTTAAAGTCTTGTAAGATTTAGCTTCCACCCACTTGGTGAAGTAATCTATTGCCACTAAAATGAACCGATGGCCATTCGAAGCAGAGGGCCTGATCATGCCGATAACATCGATGCGCCAAACAGCAAAGGGCCAAGGCGATGTCATGCCAAACAAGTTGGAAGGAGGGACATGCATAAGATTGGCATGAATCTGACACTTGTGACAGCGGCATACATAATCCACACACTGCAATTCCATGGTGGACCAAAAGTAACCCTATCGCAGGATCTTCCTGGCAAGCATGACACCGCTCATGTGAGGTCCTCCCTCGTGAATCTCCTTCATTATTCCGGTGGCCTCAGCGCCATTAACACAGAGCTTATGCATCCCACAATGAGATCTTCGGTACAGCTTTCCTCCACAGATAATGTATTGGGCGGCCAACCTTCGCAATGCAGTTTGATCCTTCTTAGTGGCCTCAGCTGGATACTTGCCACTCTCAATGAAGTTCCATATGTCGTGGTACTAGGGTAGGCCATCATCGACAACGTTGATATTCTGATAAGCAGGAAAGTCCCGCTGTTCAATCAGGATTGGGCAAAGTTTGATACCCAACGGAAGCTCGACCATGGAAGCCAAAGTTGCCAAAGCATCGGGAAACTGATTCTTCATCCGGGGAATGTGCGTGAACGTCACCTTAGTGAAGCGAGGGATGAGATCCTCCAAGTCTTGATGATACGGTTTCAGTCTGTCTTCCCGAACTTTCCAGTCCCCGTTGGCCTGAGATACAACAAGGTTGGAATCGCCAATGACTTCGAGCTTTTCCACACCAAGTGTGAGTGCAGCTTCCATGCCAACAATATAGGCTTCATACTCAGCTTGGTTGTTCATGACATCAAAATTCAGTTTAAACACAAGCGGAATATGAGAACCATCGGGAGTTATCAACAACACCCCGATCCCGTATCCTTTCTGATTAGCCACCCCATCAAAGTAGAGAGTCCACGTGTCCTCGACAACTGTTAGCACCTCTTCATCTGGAAATACAAAGTCTGAGTCCTCTGGCCCATCGACTGGATGATCAGCCAGGAATTCTGCAACTGCACGCCCCTTGACAGACTTCCTTGTGACATACTCAAGATCAAATTCAGCTAGTAAGAGCAACCAATGTGCTAACTTACCAATAAGCGTGGGCTTCTCGAATAGATACTTGAGAGGATCCATTCGAGAAATCAGCTTCATTGGGTAAGCCAGCATGTAGTGTCTCAACTTCTTAGAAGCCCATACAAGAGCCCAACACGTCTTTTCAAGAGCGGTGTACCGTTTTTCACAACCAACCATCTTCTTGCTTAAGTAGTAAATGGCCTTCTCGACCCCTTTATCTCCCTCCTGAGCTAGTAAACACCCCATAGATGAAGGATTCACAGACAAGTAAAGAATCAAAGGCTTCCCAGGCACGGGCGGCATTAGAATTGGAGGGTTCTGCAAGTAGTTCAGAATAGACGTGAAAGCCGCCTGACACTTGTCTGTCCATATGAACGGGGTGTTCTTCTTGAGTAGATGAAACATCGGTTCGCAAGTTAAGGTTAACTTGGCGATGAATCTGCTGATGAACTGGACCTTCCCCAAAAAGCTTCGCACTCCTTTTTCGGACTCTGGTGGCTTCATCTCAAGCACGGCCTTGATTTTAGATGGATCGACCTCAATTCCACGAGAGGTGATCATGAAACCAAGCATTTTTCCCATTGTGACCCCGAGGTGCACTTTTGAGGATTGAGGCGCATGCGAAACTTATGGAGCCTTTCGAAGAACTTCCTAAGCACAGGAATATGACCTTCTCAAGTTTTAGACTTGGCGATCATGTCATCGACGTAAACCTCAACCTCTTTGTGCATCATGTCATGTAGGATGGTTGTAGCAGCCCGCTAATAGGTAGGTCCAGCATTCTTCAAACCGAACGGCATGACCAGATAGCAGTAAGTTCCCCACTCAGTGATGAATGTGGTTTTCTCACGGTCCTCGGGTGCCATAAGAATCTGGTTGTAGCCAGAGAAGCCATCCATGAACGAGAGCAAAGCATGCCCCGCAGTATTAACCACAAGCACATCGATGTGTGGCAAAGGAAAATCGTCTTTGGGGCTTGCTTTGTTCAAGTCCCTGAAATCGACGAAACTCGAATTTGTCCATTCTTTTTAGGAACGGGAACAATGTTGGCCACCCAAGCGGGATACTAAGAGACCATGAGAAAGCCAGCGTCGATCTGCTTGGTGACTTCTTCCTTGATTTTCTACACCCAATCCGGCCTCATCCGCCTTAGCTTCTGTTTCACAGGTTTAGCGTCCGGCAACAGGGGGATTTGATGCTCCACAATCTCAGGGTCGATGCCGGGCATGTCTTGATGAGACCAGGAAAAGACATCGCTGAACTCGGTGAGCAGCTCTTTGAAGTCACGATACTCCTCCGGCGAAAGCGTGGAGCCCACTTGAACCATTCGGGGATCGTTCTCATCTTTCAAGTTTATAGAAACTACTTCTTCTTTTGAAGGCTGAGCATGCCTTTCGTCTTCCCTTTCGATGAAGGCATGGATTTCCTTGGGAATGTCCCCATCAAAATCTATCCCTCCATCGTCGGGGTCGACATAGTTTATATAAAGATCATTGAAGTAGTCAAAAGATGCCTCATTCATTTCACAAGACCCAAGAGGGTCGCCAAGTACAAGAGAATCAAACTCGAAATAAAAGCTATGACGTGGAGGGCCCAGAGGCACAAACTCCAACTCAGAGCTAGACTTAGACGACGCAACAGACTCTGTGTCAGACTCAGACTCAGACTCAGACTCAGACTCAGACGTGTCATCAATGCAAGTTAAGCGCGGTTTGAAAATGCAATTTTTAATGCTACCCTTGGCTTCCACGATAAGAGAGGTAGGATCCTCGAGGGCATCGAGCCCGAGCATGAGCACTTTGGCTTCTTCAGCTTCCTCGGCCAAACCCACTTTGGAGAACTCACGGAACAGCAGCTCCAAACTCCCCTGATCAATGGATCCCAGCCAGTTAGTCTTGACCTTCACCTGACTAAGCTTCCTCTTGAATTCTGCCTTTGCTGGCTCTTCATCGCTGCTTGACCAGGTGTCATCAGCAAAGACCTCAAAACCATGCAGCAGTTCCCCAGTTTGTGGATCGATAAACGGCTCGGCCTGTCCGGTGTAAGCAGCATTTCCCACCTCACGCACAAAGTAGCTGTCAGGATCACCATAGAGGGTTCGAGGTTTTCCTGCACATTTCCTTCTTTTGGCATCTTTAGCAGAGGCGATATACCCCAAACCAAAGCGGCCCTCACAGGAAGGAAAGGTAGGGAACTCTGGGATCCCTTGTTGGTGAATCCCTAAGCCAAGGCCAGGCAGATAGGACATCCTTCTCATAATGTCTAGCGCGACAGAGCTTTTGATGAAGTCCCCATCCATATTGATGGCCAAAACAGAGCCAGAAGTGTCGAAAGAGAATCCTCCAAGGTCCACATCTTCTTCACCGTGCATAATTCCCAAAACAGACGTGCCACCTTCCTTGAGGGGGCGGATTCAAGAGTCTCCGCAGATAGTTAGAGTGCCAGTAGGAAGTCCCAGGATGACCTTTTGGTGGAGAGTAGATGGCACAACCATGATGTCGGGTCAGTGAAGCCAAGGCCTGCCTAGCAAAAGGTTGAAGGTAGCGGGAATGTCGACAACATGGAACTCAACGTCCATCTCGAAACCCTCAACATCAAGCTTGAGCACCAGAGTGCCCTCGACCACACGACAGGTGTCGTCGTATGCCTTGACAGCCAAGTTGGAAGGTGCAAAGTCCTTTTTAGCCAGTCCCAAACGGTAAGCAACCCTCATAGGGCAAACATTGATCGCTGAGCCGTTGTCGATGAGAATAGTCGAAACCCAAAGTCCTCAACATTTGACAGTGATATGCAAGGGGCGATTGTGGTCAACTCCTTCGACTTGCAGGTCTTTATCAGTGAAGACCACAGTATGCTTGGAGGTAAGAGGGAGGATGAGAGACACCATTCCCTCAGGTGTGACATCAGCCTGAACCTCGAGGCGAGAGAGAGTGTGGCACAGCTTCTGACGGTGTTCTTTGGAAGAACAAATCAGCCCCCAAATCGATATGGCAGCGGGAATCCGCTCAAGCTGTCGTTGAACCAGGTCAGCAGTTGGTGGGCCGGCTAATACCTCAAGAGGTGCAGACCTTGGGAAAGCAATGGGTTCGTTCCTTTGGTTAGAAGGGTTGGACGAACTTCCAGCTTGCAGATTCGCAGGCTGAAAAATCCGTCCACTCCTCGTAACGTTGTGAACGTTCCCTAAGGAGGGCACGACTTGAGGGTCTTCATTCACATCCCAGAGATCAGCAGGGACCTCTCCCAGTTTGCGCTTTCCTTTGTCAGTGGCTGGCGTAGTAACAGGTACTTCCATATCCAACCCCAGATCCTCAGCCAAGTCTTTCAGCAGCAGCGAATCCCAAAAGTCCAGATCCTTGACAGCGGCTACTTCGACAACAAGCTCGGGATTCGTAATGAAAGGGATATCCTAGAGACCACCATCGGCCAAAGAGTGATTGACAGCCCCGATTTCAGTCCCTACTTGAACATCAACTACCTCGTCGACCTCCCAAAGGTCAGCAGGGGGAACAAGATCCGTGACCATGACATAACAATCTTTCGGAGAAGGGACCACAGGGCGTGGAAGCCGCTCGTCAATAAGGTTGAACGAAGGGTCATACTCGGCATCAGACACCGAGTTGACAAGCCTGTCGATGGTGGAAGGGAGAAAGCATTCCCCCAAGATACGAGGCTCCTCCTGAACGAGGTCGTCTTCCACAAAGTTAGCGAGGTACTCAGGCACAGTGTAGCCTAGAAGAGGGTTTGGGAAATCATCGGGAAATTGCCAAGTAGGCTCAGGATCCCAAAAGTATTCCTCCTCGGGAATCACAGGCTCAAGCTGCTGGAAAAAGGATGTAAAGGGAGATGCCATCTAAGGGATCAAGCATCGCCTGATTGTGTCTGGCCTGCCATGCATCGTTCTAGCCAGGATCGTATGGGATAGGCTCGGGAAACAGATCTTGCTCGGGAAACGGGTCTTGTTCATGATGCAGTGGGAACCCTTCCAGTTCAAGCTAGTTCCATTCTTGGATCAGAGGAGCGGCATAATCATCGCTATCGGCTATGGCCCAACCTACAGCCTGCATGCTAAGCTTTGGTTCTGGGATGACCGGGGCCACGGGCCTGAAACGATTCCTGAAGTCCTGGAAAGAGTCAGAATCAGCCATGATGAAAACAGGGTCACGACGGGTTGAAGTTGGACCAAACTGAATGGGTTGAATGGGGCAATCATAGAGATCGCTAATGATCTCGTTGTAGTATTCCAGGCCCATTTGCAACACCTGGGGGGTTGGATTGCGATAAGAGGATTCTCCAATGTACATGAGTTCAGCTTCCAGTTCAAGCGGCAAGGGCACAATCGGCTTGGGTTGATCGACTGGGGCTATATAGTCAGTAGGGTTGAATATGGGGGAGCTGGGATTGATATGAGTGGAGCTGAGGGATATCTGGCTGATGTGCGGGACAGCATTGTGCTTGGGAAGGGAGTTGGAAATGACGTTGGGTTTCTGAGGTGGCGG
The DNA here is from genome assembly GCA_018127125.1 of Rhododendron griersonianum. Classification (NCBI taxonomy): domain Eukaryota; kingdom Viridiplantae; phylum Streptophyta; class Magnoliopsida; order Ericales; family Ericaceae; genus Rhododendron; species Rhododendron griersonianum. Next base: position 26,441,747 of record CM030792.1, on the reverse strand, counting down.
AGGTGTTGCAAGCGTGCCATCATCAATGAGATCCTGAATCGTATGACGGAGGTGAAAGCAAGAGTCAGTGAGATGACCTACCCCTTGATGATAGGCACAATAGAGGTTGGCCTTGAAGTTGGTTGATGAGTTTTTGGGTAAAGGAGTTGGATCCAGGGGCTTGAGATGACCCGACTTGACCAACTTCTCCAAGACCGAGGACAGAGGTGCCTTGATAGCGAAAAAGCTGCGGGGTTGATTGCGAGACCGGTTGTTCTGCGGTGTCTACACCTGGTTAACATTTGCGATGTGGTTGGCAGTGTTGGAGGAAGTGGCATTAGAACCACTGGTTGTTGTGTTGGAGTAAGTTCCTCCTCCAAACAGCGCATTGGTGTTCCCATAGTATGCCCGAGGCTTCGACTTGGGAGGATTAAAAGATTCCCCCTTTGCTAGAATTCCGCTTTGCAGTGCATCCTCGATGGCCAGGCCAGAGTTGAAGAAGGTTTCAAATTTAGCGGACGCTTGAGCAAGAACCAGGTGCCTAGCGTAGTCCGGCTGGAGGTTGCGAGAGATGATGCGGAGTTGATCCTTCTCGCTGGGGTGCTCAGTCATTAGAGCGGCTTTGGCTCTCCACCTTTTGACAAAGTCAGCAAAGGACTCCTTTGCTTCCATTTTGGTGGACTCCAGCTCCCGAGTGGTCATCTTCAGTTGGGAATTATAGCTATACTGCGAAATAAACGCAGTCCCAATGTCCTCCCAAGTCCTTCTTTTGGCGATGTCGAGTGACAAAAACCAATGAAAAGCAGGGCCTGAGAGGGTCTGAGGGAAGAGCTGTGACATCGCCTCCGGCTCAACAGACAAAAGCTTCATGGCGGCATGGTAACTGTAAAGGTGAGTCTTGGGGTCACCACTTCCATCGAATTTAGCCAAGTCTGGCATTTTGAACTTCTCGGGAAGCCTGGCATTAGGATGCAGGGAAAGGAGATCCAGATCAATCCCCCCAGCATTGATCTTTTCGGATTTAGAAACAGATTACTCCAGCTTGGCCATCTTGGCCATGAGTGCGGCCATGTCGGGGTTCTGAGTTGGCCTTTCTTGATTTAGAGCAGGTCTGCCACCTGCTAGATTCGCAGTAGGCATGCGAACTTCCCTAGAGTTGGGCTGGACAATAAGACGTCCTGCGTGGTTGGGGTCCTCGACCATGATGGGATGTTCATGATCATCCTCTTCGGCCTCGCCTTCCTCTTGAACAACCGGAGGAAGACGAGTGTTAAAGAGGTCATTCAAACGGGTAATGTTGGCATCAGTCTGAGCTGCTATCTGTTGCATGGTGGTGATGCTATCTTGAAGGTTCATAAGCATTGCTTCCAGGGTGAGTGGCTGTGGGTGCGGCTAATCTGTCATGGTGTAGACACCCTGTTTTGGACTTTCCAATTTAGTTTACTTATGGTATTTGATTCCCCGGTGATGAAACGGATCAAGAACACCCCAAAAATGTTAGTATGTTTGAGCTTTGAGCATTCCAAAACCCTTTTAGATCCCTTTCAAACTCTCGAAACCAAAACCAAAAGGCCTCAGCAAAACCTAACTTGCATACGCTGGTACTCAACTGGTGTGCACTGGTCCTTTGCCACGTGTCAGTCATCGGTCGAAAACTGCAGTTGGAACCCGAGTACGCCAGTTATTTACTGGCGTACGCCAGTCAAACTTGTGTTTTTCAATATGCAGAAGCCATGTTTAGGGGTCTACAGCACGTGGGAACCTTTTAATCCATCGAAAAAATAGTCTTCGCCGGGGGACATCTCTTACACACCCATCCCATCACCTTTTTCTCTCATCCAATGAGAGGGACGTCTTAAGGGCTAAGGAACCAGCCCCTATCCAGCTGGTTACTGCCCTCTCTCTCCCTTTCCCCCTATATATTCCCCCTCCATTAGTCTTTCAAAGGGGTTGGTTCTCCAAGTTACAAGTTTAGTTGCTAGGTTCCAAGTCTATTTCTTTCTCTTTTCTTGGTTTTTTTCTTGTTTGCTCTTCTTTCATCCATTGAAAGAGTAAACAAGAGACCCCTCCATACACCTCTTCCAGTCAAACATCCATCACCCTCCATCATCCAACCCTCAAGTTCAAAGCTCAAACATCTCTCAAGCCTCAAAACCAAAGGTATACACCTTTGTATTGTTTTCCTGTTCTAATCCCTTAGGGGGGCTGGCAGGGTCAAGGCTGGTAATCAATACCAGTCCTGGCCCTAAAGCTGGCAAGGTTTCAAAAAAAAACGTCAATAACAAGAACCGGTGTGCGTCGGTCATAAGCATGTGTACGCCGGTCCTTGGCAGTACGTACAATTTTTTTAACTTGGCCTGTCTGGAATCTGTCTGGAACTGGCGTACTCCAGTTCTGAACCCTTCGCAACTGGCGTACTCCAGTTGTGAACTGGGGTCAGATTTTTATTTTATGCTTTATATCTTGCCTATTCATCACTGTGAAAATACCTAATAACAAGTTTACAGTTTTCTGTATTTAGAACTGTGTTGTTATTTATTCATTATTTCTGTTATGGAATGCCTCTGGGAGCCTTCTGGTCATGTTTCAGAGCCCAGAAGATGCAAAGCCAAGCACTGGGCAAAAGGTGTCACTAGCGTACAGCGTCCTTTGACTGGTGTACAGCAGTGAGATCAAACCCAATGGCTGGCCCTTGCATAGTAGTTAGATCCTGGCCTTCCTTATTTCCCCACATTGTTTATGGGGTGTTCTGCCTATTCTTATGGCTTAAAGCCCTTGTGTTTGTCTGTAACTGCTTAAATATCTGTGATATAAACTGCGTGGTTTGTCCTGGGTGTGCACTGGTCCCTTCCAGAGCCCAGAGGGTTGAGAACAAGGATTGTAGTTTTGGACCTACTAGAGTACGCCAGTTGTGGTGTGGCGTGCGCAAGTATTACTTGCATGCAGGGGTCTAACCAGTGCATGCGGGTTTCCTTTTGTGCACGACATCCCTGACCAGTGTGTTCCTGTACGTCCAAAACACTCCCAGGTGCTTGTTCTTAATCTATATTCATTGTTTCGTAATCATCCATCACATTTTGTCACATAATACAACTTGCTACAGTTTTGATCCCCTTTAACTGTTCCCCCACCCTAATTGGCTAAAAAAATGATCAATGAGAGAAAAATACAAATGTTTTACAAAATGCCCGAGTAGAGACTGATCTTCGGATTGGGCGAGAGGGGTGCCATAAAACCCCTCCCCTCTCGTAACCTGGCTCCCGAACCTCAGATATCGAGGGTGACGACGGTCCAGTCTACAAAGCCTTTTTCAAATCAAACAACGTAGCAAACGTTTTCAAGTTCGGTTCCTTGGGTACTTTCCGCGAAACCCGAGTGGCGACTCTGAATTGTAAGCATTTCGCCGCGCTTTCCAAAAGGGTGCACCCGATTTTTTATACAAAAATGGAAATTTTGGGGCGTGTGCCCACAGTGGCGACTCTGCTGGGGACTCATTGCATTAATCTATATTTGGAAATTAATACATGAGTGAACAATCTTTCAAAAGTCTGTCAAAATAGTACGCTCTGCGCTACTGAAGAACGGAATGGTAACGTAATGGGATTCTACATCCGACCAATCCAAACTGGGGCTTTCACTATTGTTCACTTGTGTAGTTTTCTCCAAGTATTGATTAATAAAAGTGAGCCAAGCTTTAAAAGGCATTTTCAAAACATTGCATTTCTCTCTCCTAAATCATTTTTCAGCATTCTTCCATTTGCATTTATGTTGATCAGCCCCATTGAGGTGTTTTGGGTAACCGGCACAGTTTACTGGAGCCTGGGGTCCTCGAATGCCCAACAACCTTGGACGATGATGAGTCGTACTACCGTTTGACTGTTGCTCTGCTCTACGCGTTGCAATGGGAGGTATATCGCGGCTCTAGTCAGAGGAACCCCCTTTAAACCAAAACCGGCCTATACATGTGTACAAAGCACTAGAACCTTTCAATCTAGGACAGGAACCTACAGGGTAGGATTACTTGCATCTAACCCCCATAAACTGTCTATGTGTTACTGCTTTTCCTATCGCATGCCTGTACATACATACATACCGTTTTGCATAGGAGCATGCTAGGGCGGCTTTTAGGTTGCCTCTCTTCCGAGTCTGTCTTCTGATTAGTAGGACGCTACTTGGCCCGATGAAGAGTCGTGCATCTTAATGGTGTACGTTATCAATTTTCAAAAATCCTTGAGTCAACGATACTTTGAGAAATCAAGACTTTCTAAGTCCTTGTCTAACGCCCGATCGAGATTTCAAACAAAAAAAAACTAGGAACAACAGAGAGAATGCCGTGATACTTACACCACCCAGGTTAAGTGCTAAACACTTACACCATTTTGGCTAAATGGAGTGTTGCCGCCTACGCCGCCCCGGTCCCGGTATCACGTCATCTACACCGAGTTGTTGCGACCTCCAAAATTTGAAATTTCGAGAACGGAATAGTCAAAGGCATAGACTATTTTGACATCTCTTAGTGTTAGTCGATTCAAACAAAGGATACACTGTCGAAAAGAATTCCGAGGATTCTATTAGCGTCTGAACGTTATGAGACAGACTCATTTCTAGTTCTAGAGTCTAGGAGGCGACGACGTTGACGTGTGCATTGCATTCTAACTACTGCAGGAACCTCACTGAGTTCTCATTTACTTTGCTTTCCAAAGCTCTTGGACATTTCGCTGAAGGGAAAAACCAAACCTACTTGGGAGCGTCTACCGGGGCTTTGGCAAAGGATTGCCACTCAATCAAGTACAGCGGCATCACCAGCAGGTTCACTATTACTTCCAAAGCCATATTACCTTCCTCGATCATCAATCCAGAATGGCAGCACAAATGGAGCTGGCTGAGTTGAAGAAAACCGTAGAGGAACTAGGTCACAAAATGGACAAGCAAATGATGATGGTCCAAGGGCTGGTTGATCTCTTTACCTCCGCCATGTCAAAGCCGGGTCTGGGGTTAAATGCTGATCAAGCCTGCCACACTCCTGCGATTGGAATCAAGCTATGCTCAAAAGACATGTTCAAAGACCTGGCTGAATTCCATGAGGCCAAAACTCACCCAAAGGGGGATGACGGTTCCCTATCCGAAACCGGTATTGAAAGGAAAGGCGCACACATTGACAAGGTCTGGCCCAATCCCGAAAGAGTGTGTTCCATTGATAGCGCAACGCTATACGGCGGCAGAGTGAGTAAAAGTTCCGCCAATCCTCGTCCCAATTGCAGAACCCGACCAAGGATCTTCTCCCACTTCCCAGCACCTTTGTCCTCAGTTTATGAGAAGCTTCTCGAAGCTGGCTTCATCAAGCCGCTCCTTCCAGCTCCTACACCTCGAACATTCCCGGCTTCCCACAATCCTAACCTTTTCTGTACCTACCACCAAATGCCTGGCCATCTCACCGATGCTTGCTACCGCCTTCGACATGCCATTCAAGATCTCATCCACAATGGCACTATTGAAGCTCCCCCTCCATCAAAGCCTTATGTCATTTCCAATTCCTTGCCTCAACGCAACTCCAGCCCGCAAGTTGGTCAAATATCCATAAGCTCCACTCAAAACAACCCTAGCTCCACCATATTCAACCCAACTCTCTATATTATCCCAGCAAATCAACCCAAACCAGTCCTATCCATCCCATCTGAACCTAAGGTTAACCTGGTGGCCGTAGGTGGTGCAATTGAGGTCTTCTCTGCCGACACCTGGACTGACAGTGTTGAAGAGTCCTCAAAGGAGAAATTCAAGAGGAAACTTAGTCAATCAAGGGAGAAGACTGACTGGCAGAGGTCCTTTACTCAAGGGAGTTTGGAGTTGCTGTTCTCCCAAGTGGCCGGGTTTGGTTGAAGATGCTGAAGAGCCTGAAGTGCTGATGCTTGGGCCCAGCACTCTCGAGGGCTCTACCCCTCTCATCGCGGAAGCTAAAAGTAGTTTTTAAATATTGCATTTTCAAACTGCGTCCAACTTGCATTTACGACACGTCTGAATCTGACACAGAGTCGGTCAAGTCTAAGTCTAGCTCAGAGTCGGAATTTGTGCCTCTTGGCCCTCCATGTCGTAGCTTCTATTCTAAATACGAGTCTTTTGTTGTACTTGGCAACCCCGAGGGGCTTTCTATATGATATGCACTATTTTGCTTCTAAGTATTTCGCTGGCTCTTGAATAAACTGTGTCGATCCTAACAACGAAGGGATAGATTTCGATGGGAATATCCCCAAGGAAATGTGTTCCCTCGCCAAAAGGGAAGACTAAAGGCATGCTCAGCCTTTAAAAGAAGAAGTGGTTTCAATAAACTTGAAAGATGAGGTAGACCCCCGAATGTTTCAACTTGGCTCAACGCTGTCCTCAAAGGAGCATTGTGCCTAGTCAGACAGGCTCGAAGAATTCAGTGACGTTCTGGCATGGTCTCCCAAAAGACACTCCTAGCGCCACCCCTAAGATGACGAAGCATCAAATCTCATGCTACCGGATGCCAAGCTAGAAAGCAAAAGCTCAGAAGGCTCCAGGCCTTGCACTATGTTCAAAACAGCGTCAGCGGCATTCCATCAAGTGCACATTAAAAAGGCGCCAAAGTGGCCTGGAGCGAGGCATTTCTAATCAAAGCAGTCAGGACCCTGCATTATCAAAGCCATTTTACCAGGGGCTGCAGCCTAAGGTCATCGATCTCAACGGCAACAAATCCAATACCTTGGTCAACCTGGATCAAATTCAAAAGTATCCCTGAGAGAAGCTCGTTGGGCTGAAAACCCCAAGGGTGGGCAGTTCCAAGCAAAAGTTAGAGCAGCCTGCTAGACCAAAAACCTAAGGAGGCGGTCTAGGCAAAAATAAATAGGCAAAAAGTCGAAAGCTCGCTAGATCAAAGACCCGAATGGGCGCAAAAGTTAGAGCGTAAAAGGAGAGGTAAAATACACAAGTGAACCTCGGCCTGAACTACATTTTGACCTGATTCCCCAGAATGGGATACATAGGCAGTCTCTCTTCAAGACTCGGTCTCAATCTATCAACTGGATCACAGGTTTGCAGCTTTGGTATACCGCGATGGTCGCTTAAATGGGATATGTAGGCAACCCCTCCTTGAGGTTCGGCCACAATCTATTAATTTGATCCAAGGCTTTGGTGCATCGCCGTGGTCGAGAAGAAGTCAAGCTTCAGCATAAACAGAAGGGGGGGAAACCTTTAATCTTTCAACTTTAATGCAAACTACTACTTCAATTTCAAAGCTGAGCAAAAGCCTTAAAATAATTAGAGGCATCAAAAACAAAACGAAATGCTAGAGGCCCCAATGGGCTCACAGTTTATTCTAAGTTCAGCGAAGTCTAGTTTGAGCAGGCAGCAGCTTTTCAGTTACACGTGCTAGTTTGAGGCTCACGCGCATTTGTTCAAAGTGATGCGTGTTGGTCTTAAACCTGCGCACTCTTCTTCAATTCCTATAGTAGGCAACAGTTGGCAGCCATCGCGCCTAACAAAGATTTCGGACCCCGAGGGGTATTTCAAATTAAAACCAAGGTTTCGGTGCCTCGAATTGGTTTTAAGGGCTCTCGCCAAGTTTTGTCATACCATACACGTCATATGGATCTAATGTGACCATACAGGGGTGTTGGTTTCAGTCCGGGACTTATATGAGTCTTCTTCAGCGTCTTTTGTCCGTTTTTGTGACATTTTTCCAATTTTTCAATCCATTGTCATTTCGGGATGCTTTTCTCGCTTTTATCAGTTCGTACAGGTCATTGTACATTTATTTGACCTTACACAAGTGTCGGTTTCACCTGTCTAGGAATGTTTTGAGTTTGGGTTCATTAATGCCCAAAATTTCATTATTTTCCTTGTGTCAAAGAGCTTATGCATTATTCTAGGGCTCTTCATTCCTTTTTCATTCGAGCTAGGCAGATTTGTACATATACGTGCGTCTATTTGTCAACTCAGATCATTCGTCAATGCAAGTTGGATATTAGCAATTGGTTTTAGGCTTTCTGTTATCAGTTTTCCTCAAGAGAACCAATAAAGCCAGAAAATGCAACTTTTATTTGCTACTAACAGTATCAATGAAACAACGGTGGAACATCATGCATGTCAAAAGCTCAACGACCCAAGCAAAAGCATATCTACGAGGCACATCCGCCCAAAAATCAAAAGAGGCGCGCAGTCCCAATGCTATTCCTACTTAAGGTCTAATGTCAACAGGGGGCATGCCTGCCGACTCAGCGTCTATCTATCTGGGCACACAGGCGCGAATCTCAAAAGCAACGGACAGTAAAGTAAAGAGGCTCAGTGGTAGTCCTTAGTGGTAGAGCTCGGTCTTATTCTTGTCGTTGTCATCACTCTTGGTCTCCTTGGGTACCTGGGGCTCCGCTCCCACCCTTCTCTTTCGAGGAGGCTTTCACCGACGAGGTCTCTCTCTCTTAGACTTCTCCTTTGAGTCTCTGGAGACTCCTCGGCGTGAGCCACCCTTTCTATTGGCCTCTCTTTCAACTGCACGCCTCCAGCCATGGGTTTTCAGGTGCTCTCGTACCTCTGATCTGGGGTTAGGGTAGCAGTGTTGCTTTGTGTAGCTCTTGTGGCTGTGGTCATTCTAGGTAGTCATCCTCTAGAAGCCGCCCTAGTTTGCCCTTGCATTTCCAATTTGTGCATCCAATTTAGTATGCATGTCATTGCATATTGTATATCAAATGTTGAAAGCAGGAGAAGTCTATCAAGTGCCAAAGCACACTTATCCAGTATCGAAAGCAACAAGTAATTAGGATTTTGGGGCTCATACCTGGGATCAAGTCACTATTGGGACTAGAGTCGGAGTCACTGCTTTGGGATAGTGCAATTGTAAGAGGGGTGCCACACACCAGCCCATGGCAAAATGTCAAGCATACAGCATCTCTGTCCTACTCTACTAGCACCTGGAATGCATCTTGGGGGATCAGAGTACAATCCAAGTTCACTGATGACCGGTCCCCGGAAGTTCAACGACATCCGGTCTAGTTCAATCCATCAACGACGATCAGCCATGTCGTCCCTCTTCAATCCATCAATGACGATCAGCCATGTCATCCCTCTTCAATCCTTCAACGACGATCAACCATGTCGTCCTTGTCAATCCTTCAGCGACGATCGGCCATGTCGTCCCTCTTCAATCCATCAATGACGATCAGCCATGTCGTCCTCTTCAATCCTTCAGCGACGATTAGCCATGTTGTCCCTTTTCAATCCATCAATGGCGATTAGAACATCGTTCGACTCAATCCACAACGACAATCATAATATTGTTCGATTGTCCATCAGTCTACAACTAATTATTCCCCAAGAGAGTCCGCCTTGGCCCGCCCCCAATGGCTACCTCTACTTCGGTCTAACTATTAGCGCATCTTCCACCAGTCTTATTGCTCTGTCTCGGATGGTCTTTGATAAGGAGATTGGCTCTGATTCCCAACGGATGGAATATAACCTCCCTGACACGACCTACCCGTGATTGTTGGAATTATTTGTGCCGAAGATAGTTTGATCCTCAACAACAACATGTATCGTCCAAATCAATGACGGTTCGCCCGTCCACTCTCAAAATCAACGACGGTTCGCCCGTCTGTAGACACCTCCCAAACGGGGCATCGCCATACAGATTGATCACGTTGTATTGCTCGATTGGTTGCTTGCTTCGTAAACCAAAATCATGGACATTCCCATGGCTAGGAACATCGCCACATGATAGCGGTTATTATCAAAATAGAGTCGCCACCCAGTTTGTTAAAACTGGGAAAATAGAAAGAGATTCTGGACTCGGAGCCAAAAATACAATAAGGGGAAGGTGTTAGGCACCCCTCTTTGCCCAGTTGTGAGACTGGCCCATAATCGTTTAACATAAGACATGTAGATGCTTTATTTAATTCTAACACATAGTCTGTTTAATTAAAGCCTTTAAACAGTAAATAAGGTGAGCCAGGACTGTAATTGAAGCATGCATCAGAAAGCAAAACAAACAAAGATGTCCCAGGGTAATGGATCCCGCGGCCGGTGAATGGATGTCACGGCCGAGGGATCCTCCTGGTTTGATGTATCGACCGAGGGATCGAAGCCCCGGTCGATGTTCTTCCTCACACCAGACAGAAACGTTAGTAAATAATCAAAACGCTAAGATTATGATTATTGGCAGAAAATAAGACAAACCAGAGGCCATTGGGCCTCACCACCTTGATCCCTCAGTTGCTTGATTCCTTTGGATTGGGCGTGATTGACTGATTGCTTGATTGGAAACCCTAGGGTTAGGGTTTGAACTTCGGGGTTTGATCGTCGGATTGATGGCAGCCTTCGGGAGGTTAGGGCTTTTGAAGAGAGGGATTGAGAGAGTATTTTGATAGAGTTTCGTGGCTTGAGAGAGTGTATCCTCTAATGAATTTCGTGTGTATAATTTCGGAGTCCAAAGGCCCTTTATATAGGCAATTGGTGACTCACTCCAGCCAATCAAATGGCACGATTGCAATTGCAATTGCAATGCACCTCTAACTCTACGTCGTAATCTCTGAACGTGGCCCGAACGCATCAGAGAGGTAGTGTAGTTGGATCAAACAATCGACAGAACGTTCGAGAGTCTGGAAAAAGGTCGATCTGGCGGCCGAGTAATAGATCACACGGCTGAGGAATGGATGTCTTGGCCGAAGGATAGATCTTACGGCCGAGGGATTGATCTCTCAGGGAGATTTTGCTAGCAACAGGTTGCTCGGTTGAGGAAATGATATTAAGGCCGTGAGATCGATGTTACGGGCGACAGATGGATTCTCCTAGGCTTCTGTATTTTCTGTCTGAAAGGCTGTATGGCTATGATTGGGTCCTCTAAGTGGCTCAAAGCTCTTACCGAAAGTCCTAAGGTTCTCAAGGAGGCAATCAGCAATCACTGTATCCATTTCATCATCGGGATGGTCCCAAGGTGGGACTTGAAATAATCGTTAGGCCAAATTGGAGTGTCTACAGATGCCCCTCTTTGACTGAACTCAGACGGATCGCGAGACATGTTTGAGTAAGATTCAAAGCTGTAAAAAGCAACTCAATTTGGTCCAACCACTATTCCAAGGGGTTTTTGAAAAAGGTTTTGTTATGGTCGGGCCGGGAGGCTGCCTACGTATTCCACAAGGGAAATTCAGACCAATCGTAGTTCGGGCAATAAAGGTTTTGTTATGGTCGGGCCGGGAGGCTGCCTACGTATTCCGCAAGGGAAATTCAGACCAATCATAGTTCAGGCAATAAAGGTATTGTTATGGTCAGGCCGGGAGGCTGCCTACGTATTCCGCAAGGGAAATTCAGACCAATCGTAGTTCAGGCAATAAAGAAAAATAAAAGTTTGGAGGGTTAGAGATAGAAGACGTACCTTAGGGCTTAAAAAGCCGTAGTGTGACGTACCTAGACTGAGCCAGGGTTTTGGCGGAAGATAGTTGAAGGAGCGCTGGGCTGCCGGGGAGTTTTTTTTTGCGGAGAGCTTCCTTAGTATTTTGGGGTAGACCAGTACACGGCAGGTGCGTTTGCTTTTCTTGACCATCCTTACTTTGACTGAGAAGAGCTCGGTAGAGTAGCCTATCCTTACGAATGAGCTGGAAGGAATTGATGTAATGGGGTGGAATCCAAACCATCTGCTGGGGATGAGTCGGATGCCGTTTTCATTTTTGAGATATGGGGGGGCGCAGGGCCAGTAACTAGAGCACGGAGCTTTGGGGATGAGGGAACCGAGGAACGGAGCCGGTTTGTAGTCATGAGGCGAGAGCCTGAAGAATGATGGCTTTTGACGTGGTGGAATCGAGGCGCGGAGCCGGTCATAATCACAAGGCAAGAGCCTAAGGTGATAGGATTGAGGCATGGAGCCTGCTGTGGTTATGAGGCGAGAGCCTGAGGTGAGCTTAGAGCTTGATGGAACCGAAGCGCGGAGCTGGTATTTGATCATAAGGCGAGAGCCTGAGGTGTCGGAACTTAGAGCTGGACGTGATTTGACTTGATAGAACCGAAGCGCGGAGCTGGTATTGATCATAAGGCGAGAGCCTGAGGTGTCGGAGCTTAGAGCTTGACGTGATATGAACCAAAGCGTAGAGCTGGTTGCATTCTAATGGTCTGTGCACGAAGCTTTCTCATCATAAGTGTTGGCGTAGAGCCAAAAGATCGAGGCGCTGGACCGATCAATAAAACCGAGGCGTAGAGCCGGTTGATTGCAGGGTTGACCTGTTTCGTGAGAGATATGCAGAGTGTATATGTATGATGTTGGTTGTTAGATGTGAACAGATATGTTTGTACAGACTCGATGTGATAATGTTGATGCAAATGTGCACGGGCCCGTGCGTGTGTGTTTGATTTAAGCTTAGAGCTTCTATCAAGTTCCGGACTTGAGCATTCAGAGCGTAGAGCTCGAGTATTCGGACGGTAGAATCTGAGCATTCAAAGTACAGGCTTTGAGCGTCCAGTACGCAGTGGTTGGGCATCCAAGCATAGAGCTTGAGCATTCAAGTGTATAACTTGAGCATCCAGTACACAGTGGTTGGGCATCCAAGCGTAGAGCTTGAGCATTCAAAATGTTAGATTTTGAGCATTCAGGCGTAGAGCCTGAGAATAGATGGCTTGATTGTTGGGGCGGCGTAGAGCCTGTTGAGATTTGCTTGTTTACGGCTTCGAGCCAGTTGAGATAGTGGGCTTGGAGCCGTTGGTTTGTAATAGCAAGCATAGAGCTGCTGAGTGAATGAGTACAGGCGTAGAGATTGTTTGTTACGGCTTCGAGCCGGTTTGGCGAATTCGGTAATGGGCTTAGAGCCGCTGAGTTGCGATAGCGAGCGTAGAGCTACTGAGTGAATGAGTACAGGCGTAGAGCCTGTTGTTGTGATAGCGAGCATAGAGCTGCTGAGTCGAAGGCTTGGAGCCTCTGAGTGAGTGAATACGGGCGTAGAGCCGCTGGGATGGTTGTTACGGCTTAGAGCCAATTGAGATAATAGGCGTAGAGCCGCTGAGTCGGTAGGTGAGGGCTTCGAGCCGCTGAGATGATGGGCTTCGAGCCGCTGAGTTGATGAATACGGGCATGGAGCCGTTAAGTTGACTTGGCAGTGATGAGCTCAGAGTTGTTGCGTTATTTTGATTTTGCTGTAGCAAGAGCTTATGACCAGTAGTTTGTGGAGAGAGAGAGAGAGATCTTTGGTGCTCAGGCATGCCCCCAAGGCTAGTTTTGATCACATTGTGTTGACTCGGGGATGCCCCCAGGTTTATTCTGTTGGTCGAGGACCCAGAATCCATGACGGCTTGAATTTGGTGCACTGAGCATGATCTGATGCTGTCGAAGGAAATTGATCAGGAGGCTAGGAGATTGATCTCTCGGCCGAAGGATTGATGTCTCGGCCGAGGAATTGAAGTATCGGCCGCATAATCGTTTGATTTCCAGAGCACTATAAAAGCCGGCCTTTTGGCGTTTTATTTTCATTTTTCTCTTATCTCCTCTTCTCCCGTTCTCTTCTGTTGCTGTCGCCTTCTACCGAGGATCCTTCTCCTCTTCTGTCAGGTCCGGATGATGGGCAGTGTGTGGCCGGCGTTCGCGGAGGGAGACCATGCTGTTCTTGGTCTTGTCTTGATGCTTGATTAGGGACCCTTGCATGGGTGGCTTGCTTCCGTGACGCGGAACTCCTGGGGTGGCGAGGATACGTGGTATGATGATTTTTCTGGGCCGTGTGGTGTTTCTTCTGCACCGCAGTGCTTCTTTGGTACACGTCACCCCAGGGGTGTCCTCTTTTTTAGTTTCTTTGCAGCAGGCCTCTGGTGTTTAGGTCACTAGAGGGTTCAGCTCCTCCTCTCTTCCTCTTCTTTGTTTCTTTGTTTCTCTTCCTGCATAGGTTAGTTTGACAAGAAATTGATGTATAGTTTGTTTAGGAAATGTGGGATGATCCACCTTGTGATGTAAAAAGCTTTCGTTATATGAAACAAAAACTTTTTGCTCTGCTATGTGATTGTGTACGCTATGTTTGCACCGTTTGTGTATGATAGTTTTGTTTAATCCAGTGAAACAAACTGAACCGTGGAAACAATCTGTAAAACAGCCGTTCTGGCGGCCAACCGAATGATTACGCGGACGAAACTTCGATCTGGAGGCCGAAGGATCGTTTTGTCTGCCTGGGTTTGACTTGTAGGTCAACCCTAATTTTCACGGGCTGATGGATAGATCCTACGGCAGTCATATCGAAGTGCCGGCCGAGAGACCGACTGAAATTCTGAGGATTAAGAATCCGATTCCGATTCGAACTAAGACTCGACTTAGTTTTATAAATACGCGTTCTACGAACCCGATAGCATTGTCAGTAGCAATTCCTTGCACATGGCACAACCAGTCCTTGATCAGTGGCTGGATTCCTTTAATGGCCTTGACCGTTTACACTTTAAGTCCTTTGGCATGGACTTTCTCTTCTCCCTTCGTCAAAATTCCTGTGAATTTTGCCTTCCTTAGGGCAGCCACTAGCTTGTGGGATCCTGTTTTTCATGTCTTTTGATTTAGGAGAGAGGAATTGTGTCCCACTATCGAGGAGTTTGCGGCGATTATGGGTCATTCGGATAGAGAGGGTTTCGTTGTCCCTAATCCTTTGTTCAACCGAGGTGATCTCCTGAAGGATTTACTCCAAGTTCAGAAACATGAAGTTAGATTCTTCCTAGTGAAGGGAAGGTTGGAGATTCTGCAGTTTATTCAGCGTTTTGGTACAGCTGAGGCTCATCGTCAAGTTTCCCTACAGAAGGCGTGCTTTCATGCGTTGTGCATTTGTCTCCTTCATTATTACTTGCTTGGCCCTTCCTCTGGCCATGCTGATCCCGTGTTGCTTAACCTTGCTCAACAGATTGGAAACCGTGTGGGTTTCGCTGGCTTAGTGTTGGCAGAGACCTTGATGGGTCTAGATGTGATGAAGGGCAGCCCTACAGCTAAGTTCTCAGGCAGTCCTTTGCTATTGCAGGTTCGCTCTTTATTTGTTTATTTGTCAAGTTTATCTTTTTCACTCATCACTCTTTTGTTTTGACTCATGTGTTCTCTCAACTCACAATTTTCCCTTGTTCTCTAGGTGTGGTTGTTTGAGAAGCTAAAGGTGTGGGATGCGCCAGAGCGACTTCCTTATAATCCAGACCAATGCACGGAGCGTCACATGATTAAACAGTTCCCAACTGAGGCTGCTTGGGAAGCATGGATGAAGACTTGCAGGGGTGATTGGATTCAATGGGTTTGTCCCTGGTATGGTATCGAGAGTATGACTACGAGTACCATGAACCATTTTGGTGTAGCAGTGATTGGTATTACTCGAGTCGTTTTCTACTTTCCTGCTCGCTTTCAAAGGCAGTTCGGGGCTGAACAAACCGCAATCCTGGGTGACCCTGAGTACACCGTCTCTAAGATCCATGATGCCAACTTCCGTCGCAATATGTTGCGTCTTTGGCCAAATAGGGTGATGCAGGAGGTTGCTGAGAACTTCGTTGTCAAGCTATCGGGTTCTTACAAACACTGGTTGAAGAAAAACCTTTTGGAGGATAGTAGTGCAAAGAGAAGGAAGACCTAGAGATTGACACTTTGCTTATGTTTTTCAAAAGATGTTTATTTGATTCTAGCTTTCATGGATTAAGAATTGTTTAGGTTTGCTTTTTCCTTTTTCCTTTGGAAATAATAAAACATTTGGTCGTTTTATTTGAAGATGTTATTGCCATGATTTGATAGTGAACATGTTTTAGGATAGACCTAGAAACTTTGGAAGTGATGATGATAGCAGTGGCCGGATCTCAAACTTAGAGATTGCCTATGTATCCCATAGAGGGAATCAGGCCATAAATGTAGTTCCAACAAAGGAGATTTGTTTTGTTTTTAGTTAGGGTCCACTCGGGTATTTTCCTCTCCTTTTGTGCTCTAAATTTTGCCTAAAACCGCCCTTGCGGGTTTTCGGTCTAGCGAGTGTTTTATTTATGCCTTAGTTTTTGCCTAAGCCGCCCTTGCGGGTTTTTCAGCCTAGCAGGCTGCTTTAATTTTTGCTTGGATCCGCCCACCCTTTTGGTTTTCGGTCCAACGAGCATCTCTCAGGGGTAGTACTTCCTCAGCTTGTCGATGTTGACTGGCATTGCGAATTCCATTCCATCCAAGTCTGCAATGTATGCTGCTCCTCCAGAAAGTATGCGTTTGATAAGGTAGGGGCCTCCCCAGCTTGGCCTAAACTTGTCCCTTGGATCTGAAATGTGGCGACGGATTGCCTTGAGCACCATGTTTCCTACCCTGATGTCTCTAGGTTTTACCTTTTTGTTGAATGCTCGTGCAATGCGGCGTTGATACCCTTGTACATGGTATAACGCTCTCAGCCTCCTCTCATCTAGTAATGCCAACTCGTCGTAGTGGTTTTGAACCCAATCTTCTTCGATCATTCCAGTCTCAGCCAGAACCCTTAACGAAGGTAATTCTAACTCGATAGGCAAGACAGCTTCCATTCCATAAACCAGAGAGTAAGGAGTGGCCCCAGTTGAAGTCCTTTCAGTCGTTCGATAACCCCATAGTGCCAGAGGTAGCATTTCTGGCCAATTTGTGTAAGTGTCGGTAGTCTTCCGCAGAATCCTTTTGATATTCTTGTTTGCAGCCTCAACTGCTCCATTAGTCTGAGGTCGGTAAGTAGATGACCGATGGTTCTGTATCCCAAATTTGACGAAAAGCTTCTTTGTCGCCCCCTTGAAGTGCGATCTGTTGTCACAGACGAACTCGTGAGGTACACCATACCGATAGATGATATTAGTGCGAATAAATTTGGCCACATGAGTGGCTTTGAGAGTAGCATAAGAAGCTGCTTCTACCCACTTGGTGAAGTAGTCAATGGCTACTAGAATGAACTGATGTTTGTATTTTCCCTTTGGATTTATGCTTCCAATGACGTCTATCCCCTAGGTGGAGAATGGCCAAGGGGATGTCATGCTATACAATTCCGTAGGGGGAATACGCATACGATCAGCGTGAGTTTGGCATTTGTAACATCGGCGGACATAATCAGTGCAATCGGCCTCCATTGTGGTCCAGTAATATCCCTGACGCAGGATCTTCTTTGCCATCGTTGCCCCATTCATGTGTGGCCCACAAATTCCTTCGTGTATTTCCTCCACTACCTTGCGGCTGTCCTCCGTTGTGACGCAAAGCTGACTTGGGCCCAAGTGTGCCCTTCGATACAATGATCCTCCACAGATTACAAATCGGGCAGCAAACTTCCGCAAAGCCGTTTTGTCTTTCGAGGTGGCCTCGGATGGGTATTCTCCTTTTTCCAGGAATTCCTTCACATCTTCATACCATGGCTTGCCATCGTCTTCACCTTCCTCGGTAAAGGTGCATTCACATGCTAGTTTGACCTTTTGTTCGATCATGAGAGGCCGCATTGTGAATCCCAGGGGTATCTCGACCATAGATGCTAATGTTGCCAGTGCATCTGTAAATCTATTGCTCACTCGAGGAGTGTGTGTGAAGATAACAGAATCAAATTGTGGAATTAGATCTTCCAGCACAGAGTGATATAGCTTCAGTGTATCTTCTTTGACCTTCAGTCTCCTCTTGCTTGAGATACCACCAGGTTTGAATCCCCAATGACTTCTACCCTTTTTGCCCCTAGTTCCAGGGCTGCCTCCATTCCAGCAATACAGGCCTCGTATTCGGCTTAGTTGTTGGTGACTTCAAACCTCAGTTTATATGACAAAGGGATGTGGGAGTCGTTTGAGGAAACTAGCAATACCCCTATGCCATATCCACATCGGTTTGATGCTCCATCAAAGTAAAGTTGCCAGGTGTCGTCTAAGAGACATAAGATGTCCTCATCGGGGAACATGAAGTCTTCTGCCTCGGCTTCTGTCACAGGATGATTTGCCAAGAATTCTGCCACAGCTCTTCCCTTTACTGATTTCCTTGTCCTGTATTTGAGGTCGAATTCTGCTAGCAGCAATAACCACCTAGCTAGCTTTCCGATAAGTGCTGGCTTTTCGAAAAGATACTTGATTGGGTCTAAACGAGAAACCAGCACCACCGGATGTGCTAACTGGTAATGCCTCAGTTTCTTAGTGGCCCATACTAGCCCCCAACAGGTTTTCTCGAGGGGAGTGTACCTTGTCTCATAGTCCATCATTTTTTTGCTGAGCTAGTATATGGCGCACTCTACTTTGGCGTCGTTTTCTTGCGCTAGCATGCATCCCATGGATGTGTTTGTTATTGAGAGATACAGAATCAATGGCTTCCCAGGGATGGGCGGCGACAGTACAGGTGGATTCTGAAGATACTCTTTGATTGCCTCGAGCGCCTGCTGACAGTCTTGGCTCCATTCAAAATCAGTACCTTTCTTCAGTAGCTTGAAAAGAGGTTCACAGGTAGTTGTGAGCTTGGAAATGAACCTGCTGATGAACTGTACCTTCCTCAAGAAACTCCTTACCTCCTTTTCCGTCCTAGGCAGTGATATTTCCATGATAGCTTGTATCTTGGAAGGGTCTACCTCGATTCCTCTTTGAGTGATGAGGATTCCCAACATCTTTCCAGCCGTTATCCTAAAAGTGCATTTTTGAGGGTTAAGACGTAGTTTGTAATTCCTAATCCTCTCAAAGAACCTTTGGAGTGCTCCATGGTGCCCTTCCCTTTCCTTTGATTTGACTATCATATCGTCGACATACACCTCGACCTCTTTGTGCATCATGTCATGCAGCAGTGTTGTTGCCATCCTCTGGTAAGTGGCTCCAGCATTCTTTAACCCAAATGGCATCACTCGGTAGCAGTAGGTTCCCCAAGGTGTAGTGAAGGTGGTTTTCTCTCTATCCTTAGGAGACATAAGGATTTGATTGTACCCAGAAAATCCATCCATGAAGGATAGCAATGCATGGCCTGCGGTGTTATCTACTAGCTCGTCTATGTGAGGTAATGGGAAGTCATCCTTTGGACTGGCCTTGTTGAGATCTCAGAAATCTACGCAGACCCTAATTCCTCCAGTTTTCTTTGGTACGGGAACGATGTTAGCTACCCATTGTGGATATTCGGTGACTATGAGAAAATCGGCGTTGATTTGTTTAGTGACTTCTTCTTTTATCTTTAGGACCCAATCAGGGCGCATACGTCTCAGTTTTTGTTTAACTGGTTTTGCATCAGGATGAAGGGGAATTTTATGCTGAACAATTTCAGGGTCTATTCCAGGCATGTCCTCGTAAGACCAGGCAAAAACATCTTTGTAGTCTTTTAGCAAAATGATTAGTTTTTCACTTTCTTGAGGGGATAGTGTGGCACCAATTTTAACCATTTTGGGCTCGTTTTCAGAGCCTATGTTTGCTGTGTTTATTTCCTCAGAAAAAGGTTTAGCGTGCCTTTCTTCTTCTCTCTCGATGAATTCTAGAATTTCTTCCTCAAAATTTGGTTTGTCGGAATCCACACAATTGATCATAGGCAAAGTGAAATACTCTAAATCTTCCTTTTCATTGCTAAGATTATCAAAAGACATTTCAGAGTCGAACTCAAAGTAAATGTTATGCCTTGGTATTTTGACCAGGTTTTCCTCACTAGACTTAGTAGTTTCAAAAGATGAAAAGCTTGACTCGGACTAAGTCGACTCGGAGTCGGAATCGGAATCAGAACTAAGATCAGAATTAGCGCTTTTCATTTTGTATTTCAAAGTATGTTCCACTGTCCAGTTAGGGTAAGCCCCTTTTTCAGCATCCACAATCAGTTCAGAGCAGTCTTTTTCATCACCAAGGTTGATCATCAGCACTTCACTGTCACCTTGATTCGCACTTTCATCATTGTCACCCTGCAAGTCTTGGAGGGCCATTTGATTTGCTATTACTGTTATCTCCTCCAATTGAGCTTCAATCTCTGCTTCGTCGCTGTTGTCGACTCTTCGTGTGCCAACAAAGCCCCACCAATTACCAAAGCTATCTGTGATGGGGTGGATCACCCTTATTTTATCGTTGGTGACCCCCTCATCAAAGAGTAGGTTTAGTGATATTTCGTCTAGTGGGTCATTGTCGACAGATTCTTCTTCCTTTGCCTCTTCAGTTTTGAGGTTGTTGACCTCGTCTATTGGCCAATAGTCGTCGGTGGGTGCATAGGGGTCATAAAAATAGATTGGAACCCTGCGAAACCCTTCTTCTTCGATCAGGTCTTCTACTTCTTCCTCATAAACCATTCTAGCGAACATGACATGGTTGTCTTCAATGATAGTCACCACAGGCTTTGGTTGATTTACTGGAGTGATGTATTCAGAGGGGTTGAAATCTTCAATAGCAAAATGGAGCGGGCCAGACAGCTTGGTGACAACTTGAAAGTGCGAATCAGACGTGAACAGTGATGCAGTCATTTTTCCTGAAAAGGTTTTTGTTTTAATTAGATTGATTAATCTTACCTACTGTTCATTCGACTTAGAGAGATTCCTAAGGTTTAACCTGCAAAAGAAAAGGTTTACAACATACACATATACAACGGGTGTGAGGAAGAACTTGAAAGTAAAATGCAAGTAAGTTCCTAGCCTATAGGTTCCTGTCTTAGTTTGATAAGTTCTATGGCTTTCTAAAGCATGCAAGGTTTTGGTAGTCTCAGGGTGCTCCATTGTCAATGGGCACCAATCCTCTCACCAGCCCATCATAGGCGGTAATTGGGTGATTCCCTTTTTGATATACCACTAGGTACGAGTGACTGTGGAGTTTGCTGGAACCCCCAACATAGCCCGTGTCATGCCGGGATATCAGGTGAACTCAACGGGTTGCCCGCTCGATGCATATGATAAATGAATTAAACAAGGCATGTATTAGTCTTATGTTGAACTTTTTGGTTATGGCTCTCATATCCTCAGCAGAGTCGCCAAAAACTGTAGACACCTCCCAAACGGGGCATCGCCATACAGATTGATCACGTTGTATTGCTCGATTGGTTGCTTGCTTCGTAAACCAAAATCATGGACATTCCCATGGCTAGGAACATCGCCACATGACAGCGGTTATTATCAAAACAGAGTCGCCACCCAGTTTGTTAAAACTGGGAAAATATATAGAGATTCTGGACACGGAGCCGAAAGTACAATAAGGGGAAGGTGTTAGGCACCCCTCTTTGCCCAGTCGTGAGACTGGCCCATAATTGTTCAACATAAGACATGTAGATGCTTTATTTAATTCTAACACATAGTCTGTTTAATTAAAGCCTTTAAACAGTAAATAAGGTGAGCCCGGACTGTAATTGAAGCATGCATCAGAAAGCAAAACAAACAAAGATGTCCCAGGGAAATGGATCCCGCAGCCAGTGAATGGATGTCACGGCTGAGGGATCCTCCTGGTTTGATGTATCGGCCGAAGGATCGAAGCTCCGGTCGATGTTCTTCCTCACACCAGACAGAAACGTTAGTAAATAATCAAAACGCTAAGATTATGATTATTGGCAGAAAATAAGACAAACCAGAGGCCGTTGGGCCTCACCACCTTGATCCCTCAGTTGCTTGATTGCTTTGGATTGGGCGTGATTGACTGATTGCTTGATTGGAAACCCTAGGGTTAGGGTTTGAACTTCGGGGTTTGATCGTCGGATTGATGGCAGCCTTCGGGAGGTTAGGGCTTTTGAAGAGGGGGATTGAGAGAGTATTTTGACAGAGTTTCGTGGCTTGAGAGAGTGTATCCTCTAATGAATTTCGTGTGTATATTTTCGGAGTCCAGAGGCCCTTTATATAGGCAATTGGTGACTCACTCCGGCCAATCAAATGGCACGATTGCAATTGCAATTGCAATGCACCTCTAACTCTACGTCGTAATCTCTGAACGTGGCCCGAACGCATCGGAGAGGTAGTGTAGTTGGATCAAACAATCGACAGAACGTTCGAGAGTCTGGAAAAAGGTCGATCTGGCGGCCGAGTAATAGATCACACGGCTGAGGAATGGATGTCTCGGCCGAAGGATAGATCTTGCGGCCGAGGGATTGATCTCTCAGGGAGATTTTGCTAGCAACAGGTTGCTCGGGTGAGGAAATGATATTAAGGCCGTGAGATCGATGTTACGGGCGACAGATGGATTCTCCTAGGCTTCTGTATTTTATGTCTGAAAGGCTGTATGGCTCTGATTGGGTCCTCTAAGTGGCTCAAAGCTCTTACCGAAAGTCCTAAGGTTCTCAAGGAGGCAATCAGCAATCACTGTATCCATTTCATCATTGGGATGGTCCCAAGGTGGGACTTGAAATAATCGTTAGGCCAAATTGGGGTGTCTACACCGTCCACTCTCAAATCAACGACGGTTCGCCCGTCCAATCTCAAATCAACGACGGTTCGCCTGTCCAATCTCAAATCAACGACGGTTCGCCTGTCCAATCTCAAATCAATGACGGTTCGTCCCGTCTACTCTCAAATCAACGACGGTTCGCCCGTCCAATTTCAAATCAAAAACGGTTCGCCCGTCCACTCTCAAATCAACGACGGTTCGCTCGTCCAATTTCAAAATCAACGACGGTTCACCTGTCCAATCTTAAATCAACGACGGTTCGCCCGTCCACTCTCAAATCAACGACGGTTCGCCCGTCCAATTGTTTAATCAACGACGGTCCTCCCGTCCAATCAGTCTACGACAACCGCCCGCCTGTTCTGGTCCACTCCGGTCTAACTATTAGTGCATCTTCCAACAGCCTTATTGCTCTGCCTCGGATGGTCCTTGATAAGGAGATTGGCTCTGATTCCCAACAGATGGAATTTAACCTCCCTGACGCGACCTACCCGTGACTGTTGGAATTCTTTGTATGCCGAAGAAGATTTGGTCCCCAAGCAGTGACGATTCGCCCATAGCTAATCATTCTCCAAGGGAATCCACCTCAAAGTCAGCCTGTTCTGTCCAAATTCAACAAGCGGCAATCCTCCCGTCCACTCAACTTATCCCTAGCAAGCAGCGGCCTTCCCGTCCACTCAATGACAAAGCAGCAGCCCTCCCGTCCATTCGAATCAACAAAGCAATGGTCTTCCTGTCCTTTCAAACCAGTAAGCAGCAGCCTATTCTATCCAATTCAACAAGCAGTGGCCTGCCCCGTCTATTCAAATCAAAGTGGCGATCCATTTGTCAAGTTCAACCAATCAGGTTCTTTAAGTATACATGTCTACTTTACTAGTATGTTCTGTTCTGGATAGCCTTATAGGGTGTCTAGAAACCTTTGACGTTACTTGTACCAAGACAATGGTGCTCCAAGTGTCGTCAAAGGGGGGCTACTGTAGACACCCTATTTTGGACATTCCAATTTAGTTTACTTATAGTATTTGATTCCCCGACGATGAAACGGATCAAGAACACCCCGAAAATGTTAGTATGTTTGAGCTTTGAGCATTCCAAAACCCTTTTAGATCCCTTTCAAACTCTCTAAACCAAAACCAAAAGGCCTCAGCAAAACCCAACTTGCATACACTGGTACTCAACTGGTGTGCGCTAGTCCTTTGCCACATGTCAGTCATCGATCAAAAATTGCAGTTGGAACCCGAGTACGCCAGTTATTTACTGGTGTACGCCAGTCAAACCTCTAGTCAAACTTGTGTTTTTCAGTATGCAGAAGCCATGTTTAGGGATCTACAGCACGTGGGAACCTTTTAATCCATCGAAAAAACAGTCTTCGCCGGGGGACATCTCTTACACACCCATCCCATCACCTTTTTCTCTCATCCAATGAGAGGGAAGTCTTAAGGGCTAAGGAACAGCCCCTAACCAGCTGGTTACTACCCTCTCTCCCCCTATATATACCCCCTCCATTAGTCTTTCAAAGGGGTTGGTTCTCCAAGTTACAAGTTTAGTAGCTAGGTTCCAAGTCTATTTCTTTCTCTTTTCTTGGTTTTTTTCTTGTTTGCTCTTCTTTCATCCATTGAAAGAGTAAACAAGAAACCCCTCCATACACCTCTTACAGTCAAACATCCATCACCCTCCATCATCCAACCCTCAAGTTCAAAGCTCAAACATCTCTCAAGCCTCAAAACCAAAGGTATACACCTTTGTACTGTTTTCCTGTTCTAATCCCTGAGGGGGGCTGGCAGGGTCAAGGCTGGTAATCAATACCAGTCCTGGCCCTAAAGCTGGCAAGGTTTCAAAAAAAAACGTCAATAACAAGAACCGGCGTGCGCCGGTCATAAGCATGTGTACGCCGGTCCTTGGCAGTACGTACAGTTTTTTTAACTTGGCCTATCTGGAATCTGTCTGGAATTGGCGTACTCCAGTTCTGAACCCTTCGCAACTGGCGTACTCCAGTTGGTAACTAGCGTACTCCAGTTGTGAACTGGGGTCAGATTTTTATTTTATGCTTTATATCTTGCCTAGTCATCATTGTGAAAATACCTAATAACAAGTTTACAGTTTTCTGTATTTAGAACTGTGTAGTTATTTATTCATTATTTCTGCTATGGAATGCCTCTGGGAGCCTTCTGGTCATGTTCCAGAGCCCAGAAGATGCAAAGCCAAGCACTGGGCAAAAGGTGTCACTAGCGTACGGCATCCTTTGACTGGTGTATGGCAGTGAGATCAAACCCAGTGGCTGGCCCTTGCATAGTAGTTAGATCCTGGCCTTCCTTATTTCCCCACATTGTTTATGGGGTGTTCTGCCTATTCTTATGGTTTAAAGCCCTTGTGTTTGTCTGTAACTGCTTAAATATCTGTGATATAAACTGCTGTAGGGAGGTATTCCCGAATAGGTACAGTTAGTAGCCGAACGCGTGGCATACCAGATCCGTGTAATGAGAAAAGTGATATGGGATTCCATACAAGATGAAGGACGACAATAAGGTTCGGTGGTACGAGAAATCACCGGACCAGATAGTCTGTTCGGCTGAAAGGGACCAACGACGTGAGAAGTCATTAGTTGGTGCAGTCTGTTCGGCAATAAAGGACCAAAGATATGAGAAGTCATTTGTTGG
Source organism: Rhododendron griersonianum (assembly GCA_018127125.1). Taxonomy (NCBI): domain Eukaryota; kingdom Viridiplantae; phylum Streptophyta; class Magnoliopsida; order Ericales; family Ericaceae; genus Rhododendron; species Rhododendron griersonianum. The sequence continues at coordinate 26,416,881 of CM030792.1, read as the reverse complement.
TACAGTCTGTTCGGCTGAGGTGTGTACCGAACTAGATGTAGTCATCTGATGAAACGTTGTCTTAAGAGATAAGGCAGTAGGAGTGTTCTAGAAGAAGAACCCAATATTCAGTAAAGATAAGTGAGGAGACAGTCCTATTACGGAACAAGTTCCATAATAGGAAGAGACCCTATGAGTAAGGGATCTCGGATGATTGGGCAAGAGACTCCCAGGAAAGCCAGGTTTCCTATACGAGGCAGGAGACCTGGGGCGATGAAGATGCTTGAAGGGAAAGCAAACGTATGATTATAAATACAAGGTAAACCTAGAGGTAAAAGGTACGCAAAAAGTTGCATTCGCTCCATACTTTCCTAATGATAATTAGGGTTTTATAAAGTACGAGATACTAACTTAGGCATCGGAGGGCCTTTGCCACGAGAGGCAAAGGTGCACTCACCCCTTGTCTGTTTTACAGGTTAGGGTTCAGGCGAGGGCATTAAGGTTCCGATTGGACAGCACGTGAGGAGACGAGATTCAGTGCTGTTCTAGGTATTGTTTGTTTTTCTCCACCTACAATTGGTGCCGTCTGTGGGAAACGAAGGAGTTCCCTTTTGAAATACGACCATGGTGGAAGTAGATCCAGTCACACCGCTCACTAAAAAGAACCAGGCTGGTGGGGGAGGAGACAAATCTCCACCAGGTGCTCCGAGAAAGCCTACTAGCGGGCATGGCAAGAGGACGACAAGCAGAGATCCTTTTACCATCCAAGATGACTCCAAGAATAAGAAGGGCAGAACGGCTACAACCTCCATGCGAAGGAGCAAATCCCATCAGAGGGGAGAGTCGGTTGCACATTCAAGGAGTGTGCATAACAACGAGGACATCCTTGACAAAAAGAGGCAGGAGGTCGAGGAATATGTTTGATTAATTCGGAAAAGGGAACATGAGATCCGAGAGTTAGAACGGATCCGAGAACATCCTGAGGACTCTGGACTTTCACGAGGGCATTCCAAAGGGAACAGAGGGGCTATAGTGGCGTATAAAGCAGCTCCCTCCCTCACGAAGAAGAAGTAGGAGTCCTACTCCAAGGAAGAAAAGAGCTTCTTCACGGAGAAGAGGAAGCAGAAGCCCAAGCAGGAGTCCCGACAGAAAAAGATCTCTCCACGAAAAAGGAAAAGTAGGAGCCGAAGTTCCTCACCCGAGGAAAACACTCGCAAACACCATAGGGACAGGTACGAGTGACCTGATACCCACTAGAATAAGTCTGACGCTCGAAAGACCAAAGAGAATGGAGAAGGGGCCATGTCTGCACGAGAAGCAGCAAGGGAAGCCCTAAGTAACATCGCAGCTTCTTTGTTTGCAAGGAGGTTGCGGGATGCACGATTACCGAGCAGAGTGAAGCACGGTACATTCATTCTGTACGAGACACATGCGGATCCCGTTGCTCACATACAGCATTATCAACAAGCTATGTTTATGCATGATGGGGATGATGCCAACATGTGCAAGATGTTCCCGTCCAGTTTGGGAAAGGTTGCCCTGTCTTGGTTCCATAATTTGGAACCACGTTCCATACGTGATTGGGCGCAACTGGCGGAGGAGTTCACTGCTCGGATTCTGACAAGTAGGAGGGCCCCTAAAACATTCGAAAGCCTCTCCACAATGAAGCAGGGAGAAAACGAACCAATCAGAGACTACGCTAAGAAATATTCGGAGACTTTCAACGAGATTGACAGCTGCAGTGAGGAATATGCAATCGCTACGTTCAAAACTGGTCTACCTATCCGAGGAGAGCTACGCCTGTCTTTGAACATGCATCCTGTGCAAACATTGGCAAGGCTGATGGAACGAATAGAGCAACATGCAAGAATGGAAGATGACATACTCCGAGAAGATGATAAGGCCGTGGCTGAACAGCCAAAAACCCCGGCAAAGAGGGTGGATAGGCAGGAGCCCAAGACCTGTAGAGAAAAGAAAGAGTATGGGTAGGCTAAGAAAGAGCCATACAAGGAAAAGCAAGCACCTGATCCTAAGTCCTTCTTTTCAGTTACCGCTGTTTGGAAGGAGCCCATCTATAGGATTCTTTATCGAATAAAGAATCAACCATACTTCAAATGGCCCCCAGCCCTATGAGGAGATAAAGATGCGAAACGTGCTACAAATCAGCATTGCAGCTACCACAAGGATTGGGGCCACATGACTGAGGATTGCGAGATGTACAAGAGACATCTCGATGATTTAGTCTCTCGAGGCTACCTGAAGGAATTTATCCAGGAGGATCCCAAAGATAAAAGGAAAGCTATGGAGATGGATTACGAACAGAATCCTAAAGGGGTGATCCATATGATACATGGGTTGGCCACACCTTATACGAGGAATGAGGTTAGGTTGCTACAAAGACAAATCAAACATGACCAGCACGTTATGAGGTTGGGAAATAAGAGAGGACGAGAAAACGACGTATGCAGCGAAGGCATAGTCTTTACAGACGAGGATCTTGATGAAGTCCAAGTGCCCCCACAATGATGCATTAGTCATAACCCTACGAATAGGGGAATATGACATTGAGAGAATCCTGGTGGACTCGGGGAGCTGTACAGAAGTCTTGTACTACTATGCTTTCAAAAAATTGGGATTATCTAGGACAGATTTGGAACAATCAATAACACCCTTGGTTGGGTTTGGTGCAGGAGCAGTTTGGCCCCTTGGAAAGGTAACACTGCCTGTTCGGGCTGGATCAGTTGTGTTAAGAACTGACTTTTTGGTTGTAGATGTCCCATCCTCCTATAATGCGATTATAGGGAGGACTTGGTTACATAAGATGAAGGCTGTTTCCTCTACATATCACCAGATGGTGAAATTCCCAGGGTCTAATGGGGTTGAGAAGATTAGCGGTAATCAGAAAGCAGCTCAACAATGCCTGATTTCTATCATCAAGAAAGTTCCAAAGGCCCATCAGGTTCATACGGTAGAAGTACCAGATCAACCGACTGTCAAGGATGTCGGAAGAGATCCAGCAGAGAAAGTAGTAGAAGGCTTAAAGAAGATACAGATCAACGAGACTAATCCTGAGAGGTATTTTCTAATTGGGGAATCACTGCCGGACGAGGAAGAATCCAAATTGGTGGGTTTCTTGAAAGAACATGTTGATTTATTTGCTTGGGTACCGGAAGAAATGCCTGGAGTGGATGCAGATGTGATCTGCCACCACCTAAATGTTGACCCACAGCATAAGCCTGTTATTCAGAAAAAAAGAAGAGCAGCTATACAACATGTTGACGCTGTCATTGAAGAAGTAGATCGTTTATTAGAGGCCAAAGCAATAGGAAAAGTTTACTACCCAGAGTGGCTGTCCAACACTGTGGTCGTAAAGAAGAAGAATGGGAAATGGCGTGTCTGTGTGGATTTCACAGACTTGAACAAAGCATGTCCTAAAGATAGCTTCCCTCTTCCAAGGATCGATCAGTTGGTCGATGCCACTGCTGGATATGAGCGGATGAGTTTCCTCGACGCATATCGGGGATAGCATCAGATTGCCATGTTTGGGCCTGATCAAGAAAAGACTTCTTTTATTACACCACGTGGGTTGTACTGTTATAGTGTTATGCCTTTTGGGCGGAGGAATGCAGGGGCAACTTATCAAAGGCTGGCAACGATCATGTTCAAAAAACTCCTTGGTCAGACTATGGAGGTATACATAGACGATATGGTGGTCAAGAGCAAAACCCGACAAGGGCATATACTGGATTTGAAAGAGGCCTTCGAAATCCTGAGGAAATACAAGTTAAAACTCAATGCCTCGAAATGTGCGTTTGGGGTTGGTTCTGGAAAGTTCCTAGGCCACCTTGTGACTTTAAGGGGAATCGAGGCAAACCCTGATCAGATAACGGCCTTACAAAAGCTACAAAGTCCCAAGACTACAAAGGAGGTCCAGAGGCTGACTGGGATGGCTGTGGCCCTCAATAGGTTCATTAGCCGTTCAAGTGATAAGTGTAGGCCCTTCTTCCAGTTGCTAAAGAAAAGAGAGGGATTTTAATGGGGAGCAGAGTGTGAGCAAGCATTCCGAGATTTAAAGAAGTATTTGGCTCAAGCCCCTCTTTTGTCAACTCCAGACCCAGGTGAGACTTTGGTTTTATATTTAGCAATTTCTGAACATGTTGTGAGTGCAGTTCTGTTAAGGGATAAGGGATCCGAGAAAATCCCAGTTTATTACGTGAGCAAAACACTCCTGGACGTAGAGACGAGGTATCTGCCCCTCAAAAACTGGTCCTTGCTTTGAGGACAGCAACAAGAAAGTTGCCTCATTACTTCCAGAGCCATAAAGTCGTGGTCTATACTGAATTTCCGTTGAGATCAGTGCTACGAAAGGCAGATTTCTCTGAACGGATCTCAACCTGGTCTGTTGAGTTAAGTCAATATGATATTGACTTCCAGCTGCGCACTGCGATAAAGGGCCAAGTGTTGGCAGATTTTGTGGCGGAATTCTCACCAACAGTAGCTCCTCAGCCTTCTGCGAGAAAGGAGCAGGAAGTTGAAATGTCAAACAAAAAAGGTAAGGCGATTGCCGAACAGGACCCTTTAGAATGGAAACTATTCGTCGACGATTCTGCCTGCAACACTGGTTCAGGTATTGGTATTGTTTTGTTCCCTCCCGGAGGGGTGATGCTGGAACAATCTGTTCGGCTTGGCTTTAGTGCATCAAACAATGTGGCGGAGTACGAGGCTCTCCTGGTCGGCTTGAACAGCGCAAAAACTCTGAAGGAAAATACGAGGCTCGAAATGAGAAGATGGCAGCCTATGTGGAGGCAGCCAAAGGTTTACTTAATACCTTCGAGAGGGTATGTATAGAACAGATAAGCTCTGGACAGAATTCCCATGCGGATTCTTTGGCTTGGCAGGCTGCAGCTGTTCCAACTGAGTTTAAACAAAAGGGGAAATTACAGTAAGCCCCCTCCAACTATACCTCGGTAACGAGTTGCCCCCTTCATCGTTTAACTCCGACACTTAACCCCCTTCATCTTTTATCGCGTGACACTTAAGCACCACCCGTTAGTGAGCCGTTAGTGAGCTGTTACACTTAGGCCTCGTTCGGCTAAATAAGCCAACTGGCTTATTTTTTTGTCCTTATTCAAATTTTGTTCGTATTTGTTAGTTATTGATCAATTTTTTGGAGATTATTGCATCGTCATGATAAGAGGAATCTAAAAAGTAAAAAATTACGGTCGAAACCTAATTTTTTGAATAAAGACAAAAATAAGCCAATGTTTTCGTCTATATTAAAAAAATTTAGATTTCGATCATAATTTTATACTTTTAGATTACTCTCGTCATGACGATACAATAATCCCCAAAAAATTGACGAAAAACTACAAATACGAAATTTTTTTGAATAAAGACAAAAAAAAAAAGCCAGTTGGCTCATTTAGCCGAACGGGACCTTAATACATACAACGGTACACTCTCTTTCTCTCTCTCTCTCTCTCTCTCTCTATGATGGAAGGTAGCACTGGAGGACCCAGAGCTACCTTTCGACGGATTTCAGAAGCATCACCACCACCACCACTTGTTTTAGTACTCCATGCAACTAAAAAATGCGCTGAATGCATAATTCGTTTTGGTAAAACTATTGTATTGCTATATCAGTTTTTAAAACAGTGTTTGCAAAAGACTGATTTCATTTTTAAGATATTCGTGATTGTTTTGTCGAAAAACTATTCCAATTCGACAGCGTGCCTGTTTGAACTCCAGATGATACTCGAGCAATGGAAGATGTCAGATCACTTCGTTCTACCTGTGTTTTATGAGGTGGATCCGTTGGAAGTTAAGAAGCAAGCTAAACATCTGCATTTCAAAAAATTAGGTTTCGATCGTAATTTTTTACTTTTTAGATTCCTCTTGTCATGACGATGCAATAATCTCCAAAAAAATGATCACTAACTAACAAATACGAAAAAAAAAATTAAATAAGGACAAAAAAATAAGCCAGTTGGCTTATTTAGCCGAACGGGGCCTAAGTGTAACGGCTCACTAACGGCTTGGTAACGGGTGGTGCTTAAGTGTCACGCGATAAAAGATGAAAGGGGTTAAGTGTCCGAGTTAAACGATGAAGGGGGCAATTTGTTACCGAGGTATCAGGGTTGAAAGAGGGTAAATTGGTAATTTCAGCAATTCCGTTAAAGGCATCTTCCATTTTGTGCGAGATAAAAGATGAAGGGGGTTAAGTGTCCGAGTTAAACGATGAAGGGGGCAACTTGTTACCGAGGTATAGTTGGAGGGGGCTTACTGTAATTTCCCCTAAACAAAAAGTAGCAGTTGACTACTTGGCTGAGCCGAGCATCGGCAGGAATATAGAGTTGGTCCTGGACGTGAACCAAGGACCAAGTTGGATGGATCCAATCGTGGAGTTTTTAAGAGGTGAAATACTCCCTTCAGATAAGAAGGAAGCACATAAAATCAAAACCAAGTCTGCAAGGTTTTGGCTGTCCCCCGAGGGGAAGTTGTATAGAAAGTCCTTCACTGGGCCATATTTGCTCTGTGTGCACCCCGAGATGGTGCAAAAGTTCCTCCATGATATCCACGAGGGAACATGTGGAAGCCATGCTGGGGGCAGATCTATTTCCCACCAAGCAATCACCCAAGGCTATTGGTGGCCGTATATGCAGGAAGATGCCAAGGTTTATGTTAAAATTTGTGAGAAATGCCAGAAGTTCTCACCTATGATAAGAACACCAGCCGAAAATCTGTTGCCTTTGACTAGCCCTTGGCCATTTGCCCAGTGGGGAATGGACATCGTGGGTCCACTCCATAAAGCAACAGGGAATCGAAAGTTCCTATTAGTGGCCACAGACTACTTCACAAAGTGGATCGAGGCAGAACCCTTGGCCAAAATCACCGAACCTATGATAGAAAGGTTTGTATGGAAGAGTATCATTACTCGTTTTGGGGTCCTCTACTCTTTGATCACAGATAATGGGGCACAGTTCCAAAAGAAATTCAAGGCTTTCTGTTCCCAGTATGGAATAAGGAACTATTATTCGACCCCAGCTTACCCTCAGAGCAATGGGCAAGCAGAAGCTTCCAACAAAACCATTCTTGATGGGATCAAGAAAAGGTTGGACAAAGCAAAGGGAAAGTGGCCTGACGAGTTACCATTGGTGCTGTGGGCGCACCGGACAACACCAAGGAGGTCTACGGAAGAGACCCCCTATTCATTAGCATATGGTACAGAGGCAGTCATACCCTTAGAGGTTGGTCTTCCAACCAACAGGACTGTATTGGATGAGAGTGGGGGCAATGACAGGGCCCTTGAGATCGAGCTTGACCTGGCCGAGGAAAGGAGGGAAAAGGCTCTGGTCCACTTAGCCTAGCTCATACCAGGAACAGCTAATGAAGGGCTATAACAAACATGTCCACCCTCGAGAATTTGGTATTGGAGACCTCGTGCTTCGAAAGGTACTTGGTAATACCAAAGTGGCTAACGAAGGAAAGTTGGGGGCTAATTGGGAAGGCCCGTATCGAGTAACTGAAATTGTGGGCATTTGGGCCTACAAGTTGGCAGATCTGGACGGGAACCCGATGCCAAGGCCTTGGAATGTCCACAATCTGAGGAAGTTCTTTGTTTAAAAGACTTTTGGTTTATCTTTTATTCTGTTTTAGGACTGTGTAATTCTGTGGGAATTACGAAGAAAATTCCTCTGTTTTTACTTTTCTTAAGTTGCAAGGGGTACGCGTAACGACTCCTTGAGTTTGAGAACTATGAATAAAGTTGTGTTTTCTGCAACATATTGATTTTTTCAGAAATTTTGTTTCCTATATTTTGTGGTCGTTTTTTATCTTATAAATACGAACAATGGCCTAGCTTTCCCTTTTTCGTATTGGGGAGCAGGTACTGAGTATAAACGCCTTAGAACGTACGAATTCGCGTATCAATTATCTTAGTACGAGAAACTTAGATTGACTAAGTACGAAAAACTTAGAATAGGGATGAATGCCTTGTAACGTACGAATATACGTATTACCGTCTAAGCACGAAAAAATACTTAGACTATACAAGTACGAGAGAAACTTGTATGCACGGATTGCTAAGTACGACAAACTTAACATTCTGTTCAAGTACGAGAAACTTATAAGAAGTACGAAATACTTGCTTATTTTTCCCAAGTATGAAATACTTGAATAAGAGACTTATGAATTTGGTAAGTATGATTTTGAACCTACGTTAAGGTTAGATAAAGTATGAAAGACTTAATTTCCTATTTAAGTTTGAGAAACTTAAACATGCATAAATCAAGTGATTCCAAAGTACGAAACACTTAGGAACAAGACATAACGAAATTTTGTTTACAAATGATTGACCAGGTATGAATAAAACTGGTATTAGATATTGTGTGAATGAAAATCGTAGATTTTACAAGATACTTGTATCGCATACGTGTATATGCATAGATTCTTTTTGAGTTCGATAAAACTCAAAATTTCTGGTTAAAGTATGAGAAACTAATAAACAGGAATGAAATACTTGCTTCTTTCATAAGTATGAAACACTTGGGTAGAGACATAAATACATCGGTATTCGACTAAGTATGAAATACTTAGAGTCTAGTTTGAAGATAAAAAACTTGGAACAAGCAAACATACGAACAGATGTTCCCAGAAATTTTCAGAAATGAGAATTTATGTGCCGAACAAAACATAATGTATAGTGATGTGCCACAGAGGGCCGAATACCTATTTTAAAGTAAGTAATAGCTGAGGCCACGCAGGGCTGAGGATTATGGCGCCACGCAGGACCTACCAAAAATTGTTCATAAAATTACGAAGTACTTACTGATCAGTTAAGGGTCTGGACCTCTGGGGGGTATCATTTGAAACCTCTACGGTTGTGCTACCCCCGACAGTCTGTCCTTCCAAGTTGATTGGTTCGTTGGCTGCTTCCACAGGTTGTGATTGCTCGAGGTGTGGTTCAGACTCCATCTGGATGTCTTCATCAGCATCTGCAAATTCATCGATCGCTTGGTCAATGTCATCCACTGGAGGCTCTTCCAACTCTAGGGAAGCAGCAGCTTGTTTGCTCGGCAGATCGTTCTCTATCCAAAAAGGAGAATCTTCTGCAGTCCCAACCTTAGTCAAACAGGCTTCCCAGCTACTAACCTAGATCTGATCCTGGATGGCAGGCATCTGTTCCACGTAGCTCGCTGTAGCAGCATCGAAGCCCTTCTTATATCCATCTTCATGGGCTGTCTTCTTGGTGCTATCAATTTCAGACAGCGCCTGGCAAAGGTTGTCTTCAGCAGCATCCAGCTTTACCTTCATCCCATCAGCTTCCAGCTTGGCCTTATCTCTCTCTCTCTCCAATCTTGAGACAGATCGAATCAGGCTAGTATTCCCGTTCAACAGTCTGATTCTTTCAGCCTCTGCTTCTTGGAACCTCTGGCCAGTGTGACCATCTTTTGGATGAACTAAAGGAATGTCAAAAATAGTTTACAGTTAGATATTCTTAAACTACTATGAGAAAGGTGAAACTGAGATGAGGTAGCAAATGAATTACCTTGATTCCACTAACGAGTCCAGTGGATACAAGCCGGTCAGAGGGGGACGAGGACTCCTTCTGCATGTCTATGGGTAGCAGTAAACCCTGAGCAAGGGCCAGTGCAGTCTCTGTGGAGCTTGCACTGTCCCCAACGTTTACTGGACGGTCCCCCCTTATGAGCTGAGGGGCCCAAGCCTCGTGAATTATTTGGGTGCTCGGTGAAGGAGTTTCCAAAGTCGATGCAGCAGCTTGTGCATCTGGGGCTCCGGCATCTTGGCGCCTTGGGCGTTTGTCCCGATGGGCGTCGGTAGCCTCGAAGGAACTGTCTTGATCCCGAGGAGAGGAAGAGGATCATGTAGAAGAACCCTCTAGTACGACGAGGTGGCGGGGGAGCATGGCCAGTGGATGATACCCTGCCCGGGGCACCACGTCCCCGTGAAGAAACAGTAAGAAGGGTGCTGAGGTTCAGTGGTTGATGAGACATGGTACCTGAATCCGGAGGGGATCGAGAATACCCTGAGGAGGATGATTGACTTGTATCTTGATGAGGAGCTGACTGATCGGGCTGTTGTTGGGTGGGTGTTTGTCGTCGTGATGATCTTCTAAGCACCAAGCGTGGCAAAGGGATGCCCTCAGATACTAGAAGCTCGCCTAGCTGTCCGGCGACTGTTACTCCAGCATTGGATCTTGAAGTCAGTCAAAGTAGAGGCGGCACTGGTACTTGGGTTGGCAAGCCTTCTGTCCGTAAAACCTCTATATGCAGGGTCGTAGCCTAGCAGTACGTTTGCATCATGACCCCGACCAGCTGTCCGTGTCCCAGATACGCCTGTGTATTTTAGGATCCTGTTGATTTTAGTTGTTCGGACGTAGCTGGGTTCACGTCTAGGACGTTGGTTAGCATTAATAGCTGCAGATTAGAATAGACGAAAGTTAGAGACAAAAAGAGGCTGTGAAGAATACAGTAAAACAAGGAATACAAAGCAAATTAGGAGCATACGTGGGTAGCCCCATATGTGGGGACAATGAGAGCCCACTACTTGGCCATCCTCCCCCTGTGGCTCGAAGGCTCCAGTGACATAGAGGAAGTCCATTTCATGATCACAGGCAGAATCTGGCAAGTTAAGCACGAGACGCTTTTCTGTTTTCCTTACTTTGAAATAGTAAGTATTATACTGAGGGTTTAGCACGATGCTATACCACCATTGGATGTCCCAGATTCTTATTTGGGTTCCTAGGATCCTATTCAGGGCTACGATTCCCATTACTAACCGAAAAAAGTTAGTAGAAACTTGCATGGGTGTGAGGCGGTACCAGTTTAATACACGTCGAAGTAATGGGTCGAGGGGAAAACGGACCCCACCCCTCAACAATGGCTACAATAGGGATACACATCCTATCCCATGATCCAGCGTCCCTATCTGCTCCCAATGGGGCGAGTTCGAGCCCTACATTATCTGGGATGTTGTAATCTTTCCTAAAAGCTGCCATAGCAGCGGGGGTTTCGCAAAGTTTCCTAAATTTACCGGGCTTAGGCCCACTATCGTCCTCGTTCGCAATGGAAATACTCAAGGAAAACTACGAAATTAGAGATTGGGTGTGAACAGGACCCTAGGAAATAACGAATCTAAGAAACAGGATCTCAGAATGAAATGGAATGGAAAATGAGGAGAGGGTGAGAATCTTATGAGAATGTTGAGGAGTTTTTCTGAGTTGCAATCAGGTTTGCAGACGGCGGCGATGGCAGACTGGAGTTGAATGGTTTCGCCTGGTTTTAGAGAGAGAAATGGGAAGTTCGAAGTTTTGAATAAAAAACTTCGAAAGATCCCTTTTGGGTTTTAGTGGCGAAAAGGTGAAGACGGAACGTCTCATCTTACGCCATTACATGAAAAGTAACATTCAGACTGAAGTCTGATGGATGCCATCCTAACGGCGTTAGACGAAACGTAAGTTCAAATTAAATGAGAGGCGTACGAAGTACACCACGTGGAGTCATTACTTCGAGAGAGTAATGACTAAACCGCCAAGGGACATCAATGGGCACCCAATGACTATGTCTGCACGGGATCTGGTTTGTTCGGCTTTAGGTTCATTTTTTGAGCTTTACTCATCACTCTCGAGCAGTAGTAATGAGCAAAACTGGGGAGCAATTGTAGGGAGGTATTCCCGAACAGGTATAGTTAGTAGCCAAACGCGTGGCATACCAGATCCGTGTAATGAGAAAAGTGATATGGGATTCCATACAAGATGAAGGACGGCAATAAGGTCCGGTGGTACGAAAAATCACCAGACCAGATAGTCTGTTCGGCTGACACAGCAAATACAAGCACAGTCACTTTTTGCAAATTTCTGAGGAAATAATATGGGTCTCTCATTTCATGAGGAGTGTAGCAATATGGTCCCTTGACCAAACAATGTTTTCAGTAGTGCCGCTAAGGCATTGCGGTCTTTCAAACACCTGGCTAGTAAATAAGTCATTATTGGTCTCCCCAAATCAAGGGGAAGCATTTGATCAAATACGCAAAAGCTGAGATGTCCAGAATACATTGTGAATTTACATGCATATCGCTATCACCCTGTCTTTTGCACTAACCTCTTGTCATGATTGCACAAGCTAACTCCAAATATGAGGTGTTTCTTATGATCAAACAAGGCAGAATCATCAAGGCATCATGGCCATCATCTCTATGCGAGGAGTAAAAGAGCAACAAAGGGACGCACTGTAAAATCTACCTCCCTGCCAACACACTCGGCCTTCAAAAAGCTCAGCCTAAGAAGCATCATATCCTGGGAGAACACCTCAACTCTTTTGTGGAAATGCTGTCACACAGCATTATCAGGGGCATGCCAAGATCTCTGCCAAACAGAAAGAGAAACATTGCACTCACATTCATTGCTGTTTACATCGCATGTCTCTATGCTAGGGGCAATTAGATCATTGTCATCATGCACATCTGAGCTAGGATCAAGCATTCATAGCCTAAACAGGGGGCTTGCGTTTCTTTTTAAATACTCAAATGCATATATGTCGCGTTGCAAACCATGTTACCCGCAATCGTTCAAGCTCTTGAACTAGGGTTCACTAAGTGTGGTGGTCCTGCCCCCAGCAGTCAGCATAAAAGGACTTTGGCCCGTGGTCGACTCCAAGCCTGTTGCATGTTGTTTTCTTATCCATTGCTGTTTTCTAAACCATTCAAATGTGGATTGCAGGATTCTCCTGGATTTCGGTCCTTGAACCGACCATACCGAGCTTGGTATCTATGACCGATAGAGCCAAGTCAAAGAGGCTGAAAGACAGCCCCAGCAAACTCTACAAATGGCACCGTGCCAATAGCATTAAAGTGGCTTCGCACTTCACATCTCCATAGCTCCTTGCTTCGCGCTTTCATCTCCATCTTAGCAGCTCTGCCTTCATAAAATCAGAAGCCTCACACTTGCTCTTCAGTAGCACTATACACGTGCCTTGTCGTATTCGCGGCCTTATCTGGCTTTTCAAGAACTCCGAGCAACTCTACACTCAGGCCTCGCCGTATAGCAGGTTTTTTCTTAACAGTGCAGTGCTTACATTAGCTGCCCCGAGCTCACATCTTGAGGTTAAGTAGCCTCACCACTTCCAGGCCAGCGAAACAATCCTGCGGCTTCCACTTAATACATTGAGTGAACAGCCAACAAGAAAAAGCACCTGTATAAAGCTTGCACACTCCAGCCCTTCAGAAGGCATCTATCCTCCAAAAAGGGCATCCGTGTTGATAAAGCCCTCCAGAAGGCGTTTATGTTGCTAGCTTCCAGAAAGCGTTTGTATAGCCAGCTTCTAGAAAGCGTTCAGCCTCCAGAAGGCACCCCGTTAATGGAGGCGATGGAAATCTCTGAAGTCATTAATGGCCGAAGCATTTAACAAACCTTATGGCACTTTGGGTCAACAAGTCAACAAAGTCAAAGTGGAATATGGTCAAGAACTAGCCTTAGGGGCAATCCCGAGCATACTCAGAACCAGCCTTGGGAGGCATCCCAAGCATGTGGAAACTAGCCTTAAGGGCACCCCAAGCACGTGGAATCAATCCTCTGACTCCCGGCGTTCCCACGCCCGATAAATCAACCTCGCAGCTGCTGCATCCTTCTTCAAAATCTCCTCTTGCAAAGGCAATCAATTTAAATCCAGGCACCAACAAAACATTCGTGATATTCTGGGCCCGTGGCCAATAGAACTTATAATCAAATCCAGCCTTGGGAGCATTCCTGAGCGTGCATGATATCAAGCACCAGCGTCAGAATAAATCAAAAGCCTTGCAAAGGTTGTCAAATGTATGCCAGAAGCACTCAGTCTAAAACTCAAGATCATTCCGAGCATGAGGAAATTAGCCTTGGGAGCATTCCCAAGCTTAAGAAGGATCAAGTAATGACAAAAGCTTTGCAGGGGTTACCAAATGCACGCAATCTAGCCTTGGGGGCAATCCCGAGCAAGTGAAATATAGCCTTGGAGGCAATCACAAACATGAGGAATCTCAAGCACCAATGTTGGACCCGCTTCGGGACTTTTTCGGAGCTCTCTCTGAAGCAGTAAGTTCGCAACTACTGGTCACTTGACCTTTGAGGATCATAGACTGTGAACTCTTGCTCGCAAAACCCAAAAGATCCTTCAGACTCTACACCCCAGTTACTGTACTCCAGAAGTACGACAGCAATCACCAGGCTCTATGCTCATCGTCACCCAGCAACTCCATGTTCACGCCTACAGCAATCAAGACACTCGACGGCTCTGCTATTCATCCCCATCAAGTCACTCAACAGCTACATGCTCGCTACTATCAAAGCCAGTCAATGGCTCCCCCGCCTCAGCAGCACCCCGTGCTCAATAGCTCCATACTTAAGTCGCTCAGCAAGCTATTCCAACATCTCCATATCCAATAGCTTTAGCGGCTCTATGCCCATACTCACTAGCGCCCAGCAGCTTTAGGCTCACTATCAGCAGCTCTGAAGCTCACTCAGCGGCCCTATGCTCACCATTATGATCACTTAGCAGCTCCGTGTCCAAGCCCCGAGCTCATTATCTCAACAGCCCTATGCTTACTATCAGCAACACCATGCTCCTTGCTTCAAACTCCGCAGCTTCAAGTTTGCCATCGCTCAACACAGGTTCTACGCCCATATCAACTCACTCAGCGGCTCTATGCCTATACGAACTCAGCGGCTTGAAGCCCATTACCTCAATAGGCTCGAAGCCTGTATCTACCATCTCAACTGGCTCAAAGCCATAACAATCAACCCAGCGGCTTGAAGCCCATTACCTTAACAGGCTCGAAGCCTTTGTCTACTATCACCCAGCGGCTCGAAGCCCTTTATCATAGCAGCTCTACGCTCGCTATCACAATCTCGGCGGCTCGAAGCCCATTACTTCAACAGGCTCCAAGCCCGCTATCTCAACTGGCTCAAAGCCGTAAACAAGCAATCTCAGCGGCTCAAAGCCCATTATCTCAAATGGCTCCAAGCCATCACCTCAACAGGCTCGAAGCCTATGTTTACTATCTCAGCGGCTCAAAGCCTATCATCTCAACTGGCTCAAAGCCGTAAACAAGCAATCTCAGCGCTCAAAGCCTATCATCTCAACTGGCTCAAAGCCGTAAACAAGCAATCTCAGCGGCTCAAAGCCCATCATCTCAACTGGCTCGAAGCCGTAAACAAGCAACAGGCTCTACGCCGCCCCAACAATCAAGACATCTATTCTTAGGCTCTACACCTGAATGCTAAAAAATCTAACATTTTTGAATGCTCAAGCTCCACGCTTGGATGCCCAACCACTGTGTACTGGATGCTCAAGTTATACACTTGAATGCTCAAGCTCTACGCTTGGATGCCCAACCACTGAGTACTGGACGCTCAAAGCCTGTACTTTGAATGCTCGGATTCTGCCGTCCGAATGCTCGAGCTCTACGCTCTGAATGCTCAAGTCCGGAACTTGATAGAAGCTCTAAGCTTAAAAAAAACACACACGCACGGGCCCGTGCACATATTGCATCAACATTATCACATCGAGTTTGCATCATCATATCTGTTCACATCTAACAACCATCATCACACATATACACTTTGCATATCTCTCATGAAACAGGTCAACCCTGCAATCAACCGGCTCTATGCCTCGGTTTTATTGATCGGTCCAGCGCCTCGATCCTTTGGCTCCATGCCAACACTTATGGTGGAAAAGCTCCGTGCACAGACCATCAGAATGCAATCAGCTCTACGCTTCGGTTCATATCACGTCAAGCTCCGACAACTCAGGCCCTCGCCTCAAGACTGCAGCATGCTCCACGCCTCAATCTAATCACCTCAGGCTCCACGCCTCAGTTCCGTCACCTCAGGCCCCTGCCTTATACCAGCTCCGTGCTTCGGTTCATCACGTCAAGCTCAAAGCTCTGACACCACAGGCTCTCACCTTATGATCAAAACCAGCTCCGCGCTTTGGTTCTATCAAAGCTCAAAAGCTCCGACACCTCAGGCTCTCGCCTTATGGTCAACACCAGCTCCGCGCTTCGGTCCTACCCAATCTCCTCAGGCCTTGGCCTCAAGACTGCAACAGGCCCCGCGCCTCGGTTCCACTACGCCAGAAATCATCACCTCAGGCTCTCGCCTTGTGATCAATACCAGCTCCGCGCTTCGGTCCTATCCCATCCCCTCAGGCCTTCGCCTCAAGATTGCAACAGGCTCCACGCCTCAATTCTATCACTCTCCAGGCTCTCGCCTCATGACTACAACCGGCTCCGTGCCTCGGTTCCCTCATCTCCAAAAGCTCCGTGCTCCAGTTACTGGCCATGTGCCCCTCACATCTCAAAAACAAACCGGCGTCCAACTCATCCCCAGCAGATGGTTTGGATTCCACCCCACTACACCAATTCCTTCAAGCTCATTCGCAAGGATAAGCTACTCTACCGAGCTCCTTTCAGTCAAAGTAAGGACGATCAAGAAAAGCAAACGCACCTGCAGTGTACTGATCTACCCCAAAATACTAAGGAAGCTCTCCGCAAAGAAACTCCCCAGGTAGCCCCGCGCTCCTTCAACTACTCTTCGCCAAAACCCTGGCTCAGTCCAGGTACGTCACACTACGGCTTTTTAAGCCCTAAGGTACGTCTTCTGTCTCTAACCCTCCAAACTTTTACTTTTCTTTATGTCCCGAACTACGATTGGTCTGAATTTCCCTTGTGGAATACGTAGGCAGCCTCCCGGCCCAACCATAACAAAACCTTTTTCAAAAACCCCTTGGAATAGTGGTTGGACCAAATTGAGTTGCTTTTTACAGCTTTGACTCTTACTCAAACATGTCTCGCGATCCGTCTGAGTTCAGTCAAAGAAGGGCATCTGTAGACACCCCAATTTGGCCTAACGATTATTTCAAGTCCCACCTTGGGACAATCCCAATGATGAAATGGATACAGTGATTGCTGATTGCTTCCTTGAGGACCTTAGGACTTTCGGTGAGAACTTTGACCACTTAGAGGACCCAATTCAAAGCCATACAGCCTTTCAGACAGAAATACAGAAGCCTAGGAAAATCCATCTTACGGCCGTAACATCGATCCCACGGCCATAACATCAATCCCTCGCCCGAGCAACCTGTTGCCAGCAAAATCTCCCTGAGAGATCAATCCCTCGGCCGCAAGATCTATCCTTCGGCCGAGACATCCATTACACGGCCGCAACATCCATTACTCGGCCGCCAGATCGACCTTTTTCCAGACTCTCGAACGTTCTGTCAGACGTTTGGTTTGATCCAACTACACTACCTTTCCGATGCGTTCGGAGATCACGACGTAGAGTTTGAGATGCATTGCAATTGCAATTGCCATCTCGTGATTTGATTGGCCGGAGTGAGTCACCAATTGCCTATATAAAGGGCCTTTGGACTCCGAAAATAAACACAGAAATTATCAGACCTACACACTCAATCAAGCCACGAAACTCTGTCAAAATACTCTCTCAAACCCACTCTTCAAAAGCCCTAACCTCCCGAAGGTAGCCGTCAATCCGGCGATCAAACCCTGAAGTTCAAACCCTAACCCTAGGGTTCTCAATCAAGCAATCAATCAATCACGCCCAATCCAAAGCAAATCAAGCAACTGAGGGATCAAGGTGGTGAGGCCCAACGGCCTCCGGTTTGTCTTAATTTACTATATTTTTGACTAACCGTAGCATTTTGATTATTCGTTAATCTTTCTGTCTGGTGTGAGGAAGAACACCGACCGGGGCTTCGATCCCTCGGCCGGTACATCAAACCAGTGTGATTACTCGGCCGTGACATCCATTCACCGGCCGAGTAATCGATCTCCTGGGACAGTTTATTTGCTTTCTCTGCTTTCTAATGCATGCTTATTTATCGCACTGGCTCACCTTACTTACTGTTTAAAGGAATAAATAAACAGACTATGTGTTGGAATTAAACAAAGCATCTACACGTCTTATGTTGAATGATTATGGGCCAGTCTCGCGAATGGGCAAAGAGGGGTGCCTAACACCTTCCCCTTATTGTACTTTTGGCTCCCGTATCCAGAATCTCTATCTATTTTCCCAGTTTTAATAAACTGGGTGGCGACTCTATTTGATGATAACCGTTATCATGTGGCGATGTTCCTAGCCATGGGAATGTCCATGATTTTGGTTTATGAAACGAACAACCAATCGAGCAAACAAATGTGATCAACCTGTATGGCGATGCCCCGTTTGGGAGGTGTCTACACAAACGAAACGGTTTCTCGGATGATATACCGCAAATCTGGGTGGCGACTCTTCAAATCAAACCAAAACGACTCTTCAAACGGCGTATTTCTCTTCAAAGCGGCACCAAGAACAAAACAAAAAGAGCGACATTCGTATTTTTCTTCTTCGAGAGCGGGAAAAATATAATTTTCGGGCATAGCAGCCCACAGTGGCGACTCCGCTGGGGAAAAGTTTAATTAATACTTGAGAAAAGTTGGTTTGTTGATAAAACGGCCCGCTTTTCTTGAATGTCAGTTAAACTAGTGAGCCATGCTTGAAAAACGTTTGTGGGATTTTCAAAAGGGATTTTGTTTCATTATATATTTCTTGTATGTATATATCTTGTGCAACCCCGCTGTTGTGTTTCGGCAATCCTACCCGGCTTGCCGGTGATGGGGAATCCCGGAATGCTCAGCAACCCTCGACCGTGATGAGTCATCTCTACCGTTTGTACCATTATTGGGTGTACGCTCAATAGTGGGAGGTATACTTTGACTCTAGTCCGGGGAACCCTCTTCAAGCCAAAACCAGCCTTTGTACATGTTTAGAAAGCAATAGAACCTTCCAAACTAGGACAGGAGCCTACAGGGTAGGATTATATGCTATATCCTGCCTATATGTTACTGCTTTCTGCATCTCACCATGCATCTCATTCATATCATGCCGTCATGCTGTCCGTCCAATTTCGTGTCATAATCTCACTCGCACGGTCTGTAGAAGGTTGCCGAGGCCCGATGATGAATCGTGCACCCCGGTGTACGTTGTTTAACTACATGAGTCCTTAGAACAAGGAGACTTTGGGAAATCAGGATGTTACTAAGTCCTTGACTAATGCCTAATCGAAATTTCAACGGAGAACGAAGAATAACAAGGAAAACGGCGCCGTGATGCCACTTTACTTACACCACCTTGGCTAATGACACAGTGTCACTGACACCACGATGGTTGGGGTATCACGCCGTCTATACTAAGTTATTCCGAGTTCAAAATTGAGACTTCGAATGAGGACTAGTCGAATACTTAGTTCATTTTGACATCTCTTAGAATTTGTCGTTCTGAACGAAGGATACACCCTAAAAAGAAATTCTGAGGAATTAGGTAACCTTCGAAAGGCCGTAATCTTATCCCGCTTGCACATCACACCTTGCATCTTTCGCTTTCTTTTTGTGTCTCATATAAAACTCTGAGACTCGCTTGCGCAGTCTTTGCGAGGTTGCCAAGACCCAATGAAGAGTCACGCAGTCTATGTGCGTGTTGTCTAAACTACATGAGTCCTTAGAACAAGGAGACTTTGGGAAATCAGGATGTTACTAAGTCCTTGACTAATGCCTAATCGGAGATTCAACAGAGAATAAGGAATAACAAGGAAAACGGCGCCGTGATGCCACTTTACTTACACCACCTTGGCTAATGACACAGTGTCACTGACACCACGATGGTTGGGGTATCACGCCGTCTATACTAAGTTATTCCAAGTTCAAAATTGAGACTTCGAATGAGGACTAGTTGAATACTTAGTTCATTTTGGCATCTCTTAGAATTCGTTGTTCTTAAACAAAGGATACACCCTAAAAAGAAATCCGAGGATCAAGGCAACCTCGTGTGGAAGATACTCGATCATTCTTGGAAAATCAAAGTCGATGACGGTGACGATGATGCACATTTTCTAAAAACCTATGCACGTATTTCATGAAAATAAAAAAATAATAATAAAAACAGGAATCGCGTCTGAGCACGGTTTTTGCTTTGCTGTCAGTACTGAGCAATTGGGCCGAAGAAGAAAGACACCATACCCTCCTGGACCAGACCCTTGGGACAGAGATTGGAACGGCTCCGACTTCAAGCAGTCTCTGTCGGTACATCAGATTTGAGGGAGGAGATGGATCTATTGGTCGGGAACCTGAACCCAAATACCGGCAATCCAAACCCAAATGGAGGTAACCCAAACGAGGGCAACCCAAACCCAAATACCGGCAATCCAAACCCAAACCCAAATGGAGGTAACCCAAGCGGGGGCGAACCGAACCCAAATCCTAACCCCATCCGTAATCCTAACCCCAGTCTGGAAAACTTGTACGAAGGAATGGGACAGATAAGGGAAGGTATCCAACATCTTGGCGAGCGCACTGATAACCAAATCGCTCAGCTTATGATGATGATCACAGGGGTCGCACGACGCCTCCCGCCACTGAACCCGAATCCGAATCCTAACCCAATCCCGAATCCGAATCCTAATCTCACCTTAAACCTCAATCCTAACCCGAACCCGATGCCGAATCTGGAACAGCTGACTGTTGAATTGGAAACCCCGCAAAACCCCGAGATGGCTGCAGTGTTGGCAAAGATCACTCTGTTGGAGGAGTCTGTGACAAGAAATGAGAAGATAGCATCAACTGGCTTTGACATCAACAAGCTTTGCTTGTTTCCTAATGCAAAGCTTCCAGAAAAGTTCAGACCGATCGACTTCGCTAAATTTGACGGAACAGGAAATCCAAGGGCTCACTTGACCGGATATATCAGGGCGCTCTCCATGTGGGGAGTAGAGAGGGATGCTATGGCGCAGATGTTCTCGCAGACTCTAGTGGGGCATGCTTTGCATTGGTTTACCACCCTGGATGAAAGAAAGAAACGCTCATGGGAAGACATATGCGAGGCTTTTGTGGCGCAATACGATTACAACATTCAGTTGGAGGTAACCACCCGAGAGTTAGAATCAACGAAGATGGAAACAAAGGAAGCCTTCGCCGAGTTTGTAAAAAGGTGGAGGGCTAAGGCCGCACAGATGAAAGACAGGCCAAGTGATAGGGACCAAATCCGGATGATTGTCCGGAACCTCCAACCGACTCTCGCACGACACATGATTATGGCTCAAGCATGCTCGGACTTTAAGACGTTCTTCGACACAGGCTTAGCCGTCGAAGAGGCAGTTCAATTGGGGATCCTTGACAAACCCGAGCCTATGCCCAAGCCTAGGAAGGTTTTCTCCGGAAATAGCAATACCCTGTTTGGCAACTCGAACTACACTAACCTCCCAAACTCTTTCTTAAACACAGCTCAGACCGAGCCCGTCAATCAGATTGTGACCCAAGTCAGTCAACCCCGTGCCCAATCCCGCGCCTTTGCTCAATTCTCAGCACCCCTCTCTGCTGTGCTCGAGAAATTGGTCAAAGATGGTATGCTTAAACCACTTGCCCCTACTCCTCTACCACAAAAACTCCCCGCATCCCACAACCCAAACGTATACTGTGCCTTCCACCAGGGCCCGGGCCATTCAACCGACAATTGCTTCCGCCTACGCCATGCCATCCAAGATCTCATAGACAATAAGACTATCCCCACACCACCACAAAAACCAAACACCGTCTCAAACCCACTCCCAAAACACACTAACGCCCGCACCAACCATATCTCCCTAGACCATCCCTTTGACCCGAGTCTCTACATCCTCCCTACCACCCAACCCAAACCAATTGTCGAGTTGCCAACCGAGGATACCGTCTGTGCCCTTGAAACTGTGGATTGGGATTTCCAAAGAGAGTGGGAAGAATTGGCAAGTGATTTTCTGGCAGTGGAAAACCGGGCTATCGTAACTGGAATATGGTCCGTAGCTCTCGATGCTCTCCGTGTCGCAGAATTGGAACAGGGGAATTGGAGGCAAGAATTCGAAGAAGTGTTGACCGAACCGCTGGATGGGTACTCCCTGTTTGCTCTGCTTTTGGAGCCAGAACCGATAGAGGAAGAGGATGAATGGGCATGGGAGCCCAAACCCAATGGGTGGCTTTGGATGGATGATTCCGACCCGTTAGACGAGACGTCATTGGCATACCTTTTCCTGGAGGAAGAAGTTCGTGAAGAAATGGACCTTATGAATCCCCGCATGTTTTCCGGGCTTACTGTCAGCGCTATCATCAACATTGCTAGAGGATCCGACGCTCTGGACCGTATCATGGATCAGACCTTCATCCCACAGGAATACATTATTGGGGAGCACCTTCCGCGGCCCATAGTCGGAATCCCTGATGAGCCCGCTATCTGTGTACTGGACCCTGAAGATCTGTGGGGAAAATCTG
Source organism: Rhododendron griersonianum (assembly GCA_018127125.1). Lineage (NCBI taxonomy): Eukaryota > Viridiplantae > Streptophyta > Magnoliopsida > Ericales > Ericaceae > Rhododendron > Rhododendron griersonianum. Next base: position 26,394,561 of record CM030792.1, on the reverse strand, counting down.
AATTGGTGAATGTGTGGATTGATGGCGAAGAACTGACCGTCAACAGAGCCATGATAGATGAAGGTTCTCTGCAGATCAACAACAACAACAACAGTAACGGCAACAACAACAACAGTGGTAACAACAACGTCAACTTTTGGAGTTCCCTAGAGGAAGGGAATATGTGGCACGCTCTGGAGATGGAAACCCTCAACGAGACCTTGGAGAAAACTACAATTGACAAAGGAAAACGTAAGGCTGACTCTTACAACTCTGACTTCTCCAACTTTTGGGAGGGCACTTGGTGGGAGTCCATTCCCAAAACGATCAGCAATCTTACCAGGAGTGGAAGAGTGTACCAACCGACCAACCTTCAGCGGGGAAGCTCGTCCCGAGCCCCTCCGCCACGGCAAGACAACCCCGTCAACTCGGCAAACCCGAACACCCCTCAAGCTCCACAAAACAACCCTCCTAACTCCACAAACCCGCATGTCCATCCCAACCCTTCCATAAATTCAAACCCTGATGCCTCCCAACAACAAAACCCAACAACCACCACCGACCCCATAATCCAACAGCTCCAAGAAAACCCCGTTCGTATGTCTATGTGGGGAGTGTTAGCTGCATCCCGTGAGCACCGCCGTAGGCTCGTAAACACTCTTTCTAAATTCGAGGTCCCCTCTGATATAGCCCCAGAAGCTCTCGTTGCCCTCATAACCCCGATGAACCTCACCCAGCACACCCTATCGTTCACTGAAAGGATCTCCCACCGGAAGGAGCTGACCATAACAAACCACTGCACGTGACGATGAAGTGTCTCGGAAAATGGGTCCCTACAATTCTCATCGACAATGGTTCAGCCATCAACGTGTGCCCACTTCGCACTGCTTATTGCTTGGGCCTCAAGAACAAGGACTTTGCACCGTCGAATCTGGGTGTCCGCGCCCATGATAATACGCGCCGCGATGTTTTGGGGACAGTCAACTTGGAACTTGTGACGGGGAAGTTTAAAACCACTGTCGAATTCTGTGTGTTAGAGATACCTGCATCGTTCAACCTCCTGCTAGGGAGGCCGTGGCTGCACAGGTCGGATGTCATGGGTGTGCCCTCAACGCTACATCAGAAACTCATTCTGGGTTTAGATTCTGGGACCCTCATCATCCATGGAGACTCAGGCATCCGTCCACACTCAGAGGACAACTCCCCACTACTAGAGATTATGCATGGAGAGGAAGACATCACCATGGGAGGCTTTGCGGTTATGACTTCAAAAGTGTGCACCATCCGGGCCGAGGACGGCTTCTTGGTAAGCTCCGCGGCGCTAGAAATTATGAAAAAGATGAAATATTTACCAGGCATGGGTTTGGGACTTTATGGTCAAGGAGTCCCGGAGTTCCCTGATTTTCCCGGAAGTAACGAACGCTTTGGTCTAGGATATGAGGCCAAGAAGAGCGATCCAGCAAAGAAGTGGCGCAACCGTGCCCGGGCTCACCCAGCCGGGATTAAGCCGAAAGCGGAAGAAGCGCTGTACCAAGGAGAGCCCGAGCCCTTTGTGGATCTTGAAACGAAAATGAAGCACCCGGGGTTTGAAATCTTTGCCAACGACACTTGGGAAGAAGATGAAGTGGTAACCAAGGTAGAAGAGGTATCTGAGGCACTCGACTGGCTAGAGGCTTTTGGAGTAGGCAGTCTCCAACTCCTGTTCGAGGGTGAAGATCCGGAGGGTATGGTCGAAGATGCTGCTGTGCTGGTGCTTGGAGGGGAAGAAGAAGTTGAAGATCCTTCCAAACTCATCGTAGAGGCTGTAGGCGTTTACGATAATTGCACTCTCATACCACATGTAACTCGCACTCAGAGCACCTGCACTGGGTCTGAATCTGAGTCCGACACTAGTTCATTGTCTAGCACAGAGTCGGAGTTTGTGCCTATCGGCCCTCCACAGTGTAGCTTTTCCTTTGAATTCGAGTCAACCGCTGTATTCCCCCCTTCCGAGGAGGCTGCTCATGAAATGAATGACGCTTTCGCTTACTTGCCCATTTTTGAAATAAATTGTTTAGATCCCGACGATGAAGGAATAGATCTCGATGGGGACGTCCCCAAGGAGATCCGTTCCCTCATCGATCGCGAAAATGAAAGGCATGCTTAGCCTTTAAAAGAAGAAATAATCTCTTTAAATTTGGGTGATGAGGAGACCCCTCGATTGGTTCAGGTTGGTTCCGGGCTGTCCCCCGATGAGCTTCAAGAGCTCACCAATTTACTAAAAGAGTTCAAAGAAGTTTTCGCTTGGTCTCACGCGGACATGCCCGGAATCGACCCGGAGATCGTCGAGCACATAATCCCTCTCTTCCCAGACGCAAAGCCCGTTAAGCAGAAACTGAGAAAAATGCGGCCCGATTGGGTGCTTAAGATAAAAGAGGAGCTCACAAAACAAATTGATGCCGGTTTTCTAATCGTAACGGAATACCCCACTTGGGTCGCAAACATCGTTCCGGTCCCTAAAAAGGACGGAAAAATTAGAGTGTGCGTCGATTTCAGGGACCTGAACAAAGCAAGCCCTAAAGACGATTTCCCATTGCCACATATAGACATACTTGTTGATAGCACTGCAGGGCATGCTCTACTATCCTTCATGGATGGTTTCTCAGGGTACAATCAGATTCTCCTAGCTCCGGAAGATAGGGAAAAGACAACATTCATCACTGAGTGGGGGACATACTGTTATCGGGTTATGCCATTTGGGTTGAAGAACGCCGGTCCTACGTACCAAAGGGGTGCCACGATGCTGCTCCACGACATGATTCATAAGGAGGTCAAAGTATATGTCGATGACATGATAGTGAAGGGAAAGGAGCGGAAAGACCATCTCCCAGCATTGAGAAAGTTCTTGGAAAGGATTCAGAAATACAGGATGCGTCTCAACCCACAGAAATGCACGTTCGGAGTCACGGCCGGAAAGATGCTCGGATTCATTATCACAACCAGGGGGATTGAGGTGGATCCTTCTAAGATCACAGCCATTCTTGAGATGGAACCACCTCAATCCGAGAAAGAGGTCCGGTGCTTCTTAGGGAAGATCCAATTCATCAGCCGATTTATCGCCAAGTTAACATTGACCTGTGAACCACTGTTTCGACTACTCAAGAAAGATGTGAAGTTCGAGTGGAACGACAAGTGTCAGAAGGCCTTTGAAGCAGTACGGACTTATCTCCAGAATCCTCCGATCTTGATGCCACCCATCCCGGGAAAACCTTTGATCCTGTACTTGTCTGTCACGCCCTCGTCAATGGGGTGCATGTTGGCACAAGAAGGAGAAGATGGGGTTGAAAGGGCAATCTACTACTTGAGTAAGAAGATGGTGGGAAGCGAAGAACGATACACTTCATTGGAAAAGACGTGCTGGGCGCTGATATGGGCCACAAAGAAATTGAGACACTACATGCTGGCTTACTCGGTGATACTGATTTCTCGAATGGATCCCCTCAAATATCTATTCGAGAAGCCGGCACTTACCGGTAAGTTAGCACGTTGGTTACTCTTATTGGCCGAGTTTGAAATCAAGTATGTCACTCGCAAGTCAGTGAAAGGAAGAGCAGTGGCAGAGTTCTTGGCAGATTGCCCAGTTGAGGGCCCGGAACACACCGAATTTCGATTCCCCGACGAGGATGTAATGACAGCAATGGACGAAACATGGATGTTGTACTTCGATGGAGCCGCTAATCAAAAGGGTTTCGGGATTGGTATACTGCTAGTCTCACCCGAGGGATCGCACATTCCTCTCGCATTCAAGCTAAACTTCGAAGTCACAAACAACGAGGCAGAATACGAAGCATGTATCGTGGGAATGGGAGCTGCATTGGAAATTGGGGTCAAGGTACTGGAAGTTGTCGGAGATTCCAACTTGGTCGTATCACAAGCAAATGGGGAATGGAAAGTAAGGGATGAGAAAATGAAGCCGTATCATCAGCAACTCGACGAACTTATCCCGAACTTTCAGAAGGTGACTTTCACGCACGTACCAAGGATGAAGAATCGCTTCGCGGACGCACTGGCTACTTTAGCATCCATGCTGGAACTTCCAATCGGGGTAAAGCTAAGACCTGTCATGATTGAGCAGAGGGAGAAACGTGTGTATGACTATGTTATGAACATCGACGAACCAGATGATGGTCTCCCTTGGTTCCATGATATTTGGAATCTCGTCGAGAAGGGAGAATTTCCCGCGGATTCAACTAAGAAGGATCGGATCGCTTTGCAATGGCTCGCATCTCAATACATCATCTGCGGTGGGAAATTATACCGACGATCTCCGTGCGGAGTTCACAAGTTGTGTGTTCACGATGACGAGTCAAGAGCAGTAATGGAAGAGGTACATGAAGGTGTTTGTGGACCCCACATGAACGGAATGATGCTAGCAAAGAAGGTTCTTAGGTTGGGATACTATTGGTCGACCATGGAAACAGATTGCATTGAGTATGTGCGCCGATGCCATAAGTGCCAGACTCACGCCAATCTTATCCATGTCCCGCCCTCAGAGTTACACTCAATGGCGACACCATGGCCATTCTCCGCCTGGGGCATCGACGTTATTAGAAAAATCACGCCCGCGGCTTCCAATGGTCACAGATTCGTTCTGGTAGCAGTGGATTACTTCACCAAGTGGGTCGAGGCAGCCTCGTATAAGACATTGACGGCCGTTCAAGTGGCTCATTTTATCAGGCAAAACATCATTTATCGGTATGGAGTCCCTCAAGCCTTCGTGTCTGATAATGGAGTTCACTTCAAAGGAAGGGTTTTGGAGCTTTTCGACGAGTTCAAAATCCAAGTGCATCATTCGACCACCTAACGGCCACAAACGAATGGGGCAGTTGAAGCAGCGAACAAAACGATCAAGACGATCCTCGAAAGGACCACTCAGTCAGCTAGGAATTGGCACGAACAATTACCGCTAGCTCTGTGGGGGTACCGGACATCTATTCGTACACCGACGGGGGCAACACCCTATTCTTTGGTGTACGGTATGGAAGTCGTTTCTCCCTATCGAGCTAGAAGTTCCATCGCTGAGAGTCATGACTGAGAGCGGAGTGAACGAAGCTGAATGGATCAGTGGGAGATTTGAAGAACTCATGTTATTCGACGAAAGAAGGCTACGGGCGTTATACCACATTCAGGGATACCAACGGAGGATCGCCCGGGCATTCAACAAGAAAGTGAAGCCAAGAGACCTGCAAGAAGGGGATATGGTAGTTAAGGAAATTCGCGCACCGGTGTTTGATCTGCGAGGAAAGTTCCGACCTAAATGGGCAGGACCATACATCATCAAGACCATTCTCTCTGGATGAGCAGCCTCGATCATCGACCTTGACGGCAACGAGTTCTCTAATCTTGTCAATTTGGATCAACTTAAACGGTATTACCCCTGAGAGAGCTCGCTGGATCGAAAACCGCAAGGGCGGGCGGTCCCAGGCAAAATTTAGAGCAAGCCTACTAGGTCGAAAACCCGAAAGGGCGGCTTAGGCAAAAGTTAAGGCAAAAACTGAAAAAGAGCTCGCTAGGCCGAAAACCCGAAAGGGCGGCTCTAGGCAAAATTTAGAGCGCAAAAGGAGAGCGTTAATACCCGAGCGAACCATTGCCCGAACTACGTATGGGCCTGATTCCTTTTCACGAGGGATACGTAGGCAATCTCACGCTGAGGTTCGGTCCTAAATATCTCTAAAATCAAAATCCAAATTGACAAATCAGAAAGCTTTCTCAGAGGCGCATTCGATTAGCCAACCAAAAGGGGGAAACCCTTAATCAACCAATTTTATTCAAATTATTTCTTTATTACAAGCTGAGCATGAAAATGGAAAACACACATTTTTAATACACGCCTTTTTATTCCAAAAAAAAAACGGGCAAAGTAAGTGGTCAACCCATCCTTGCTTCCACATCTCTCCTCAGCCATCTGCGATACCTTCCGGTGGTAGCAATAGAGAAAAGTGGATCACTAGGCTCAGTCCTGCGAGCTTCCCATGAACGAACATAACTCCGAAGGCCCGGAATGGTGAAGGGAGGGAGACGAAGCACTTCAGAACCCGACGGCGGTACTTCTTGATTGAGCCCAAACTGACGGAGGATGCGGAACGGTGAATAGAAAGAGAAGCCGGTCAAGCCAGCCACAAGGACATGCGTCGAACCCATGTTACCAGCCGTCATGGCAGGGAGCCTCAGCCAATGGCACCGCCAAATGATGTCATCTTCCTCGGCAGAAGCAAAGAAATCAGCCCAATCATCCTCGTTGTTGTACGTCACTAGAAAAGGGCGGTTCCATCCACTTGCACGATACCACCAGTCATTCGCCGGAGGTGTCAACAGGCTTAACTTGTCACAAAGCCACATCTACCCAAAAAGAGAGAAAACAAGTAAGAAGTCAGAATAAGGCCTAAGCCGAGCGATGAGGTAAAATGAATGAAAGAAATAGAAAAAGGAGAGTTGAGTGAGGTCCCTAACCTGCAGCAACAGCGGGCTACCACCAAAAACCCTTGTCCGACCAGCATTCGCCGCATCTAAACCCATCAAAGTCTCGGCAAGGATTAAGGGTGCGACATCTTTGCGAGCCTCGATCTGAGAAGCGACGCCCACCAATAGAGAACTGGGTTGACCAACTGAAGGAACCAACAGGAAGGTCGCCAAGAGACAAATGCAGCAGGCCGCCATTCGTCGGCCTTGGTATTCGAAGTCTGTCAAATCCCCGGGGGGGCTGAATCTCTCGTACAGTTGCACGATGTTGATGGCGTTGCCCCGAGTAAGAAACTCAGCGACATTTCCACTAACACCCAGCTTAGCTTTCAGAATATTCTTCATACTCTCTCTAAGCATTGGGACAATGGGCTCCGTGGATTCGTGACTGCCAAGGTAAGCATGGAACTCCTCGACGGTAGGGCATAGCTCTTGAGAACCAAAGCGAAAGACATGCGCTTCAGAATCCCAAAAGCGCACCGCCCCGTGTAACAAGACAGGACGGATGGCAATCTCCCGAAGATGCCTAAGAGCGTAAAGCCGGTGACCGCGGAAGTTCAGCCAATCAATGCCTTCGAGGCTGTCCAACCAGGGACGGAGCAAGGGTTGGTTTAGCAAGGCCATGAGAGGAATGGATTTTTGGAAGGAAAAAGGATTTGGGAGGGGAAGAATGAAATGAAGTGTGAAGGAATGGCCAAGGCAGGAGCTCTCTATTTATAGAGGTCTGGAGAATGCAATGCCAGCCCCCATTAGCCTTGGAACTCTTCAAAACTCAACATTTCTAAGACAATTTCAAAATTTCAAAATTTGAAAAAAAGGTGGGAAAGCCCAAGTCTTGCTTTGGGAAGTTGTTTCTGCTGGGAAACAGATGGTGCAAAGTTACGAGATGTCTCGGAAGGGTGCATGCAGAAGAAAACGACATGGGAATAACTAGTGAGTGGCATTGGGAAGCAACTCTGAATCTGCCAATGACAGAAGTCCCAAGCGCTCGGGAGTGAAGACCCAAGCGCTCGAAAGTTTTACTATTTTACAAAGGATTCTGATCCTGGTGTTCCAGCCTCAGTTCGACACCACAAATGCGCCCAACTCCAATCAGAAAATTCTCAACGTATTTTCGGGGGATGCAGCGGTTTCTGTTACATGTTTTCTTGCATATCTGTTCTCGTTCTTTGAAAAATGTTAAAATTCCCAAGATTTTTGTCTCTCGAGTACCACGTAAAGCATGTTTCATTGAACCCAACGATAAGTCGCGATGCGCATTATTGACTGTGTGTCGGTGTCAGATTTTCGTTCTTACTTTGAGAGTATCGGTTGAAATTCGCGTGCTCTCTACTTTCTTGCAGGCTAGACGTACATATTTCATAAAATACAATTCTTAAGGAGAGTGCGAAACGAATACCGAAGAGCGAAAGGAAAGCTTTCATAAACAAGTGCAGTATTTACAATGAGTAAGGAAGGAAGTACAAAAGCTGGGGCAAGCACCGCCCAATCCTAACTACCGGGGCACGCAGACCCAAACAAATCAAGGCACGCAGGCCTAGAAGTTACAACTACCTCAGCGCTCGGGTCTATGTATGAGTAAGCTAGCAAGGCAAAAATCTAAGGCTCAGACACGACGGATCCCTCTCCGCCGTTGGCCCTCGGGCCCTCTTTCGTCACTCTCGTCATTGTCATAACCCTTCATCCCCGGTTTTCTCTTCCGCCGCCATATATTTGGCACCCATCTTGTCTGCCATAGATTTGGCACCCCTCTTTCCACCGCCATAGATTTGGCACCCATCTTGTCTGCCATAGATTTGGCACCCCTCTTTCCACCGCCATATATTTGGCACCCTACTTGTCTGCCATAGATTTGGCACCCCTCCTTCCGCCGCCATAGATTTGGCACCCATCTTGTCTGCCATAGATTTGGCACCCCTCTTTCCACTGCCATATATTTGGCACCCATCTTGTCTGCCATAGATTTGGCACCCCTCCTTCCACCGCCATAGATTTGGCACCCATCTTGTCTGCCATAGATTTGGCACCCCTCCTTCCGCCGCCATATATTTGGCACCCTACTTGTTTGCCATAGATTTGGCACCCCTCCTTCGGCCGCCATATATTTGGCACCCATCTTGTCTGCCATAGATTTGGCACCCCTCCTTCCGCCGCCATATATTTGGCACCCATCTTGTCTGCCATAGATTTGGCACCCCTCTTTCCGCCGCCATAGATTTGGCACCCATCTTGTCTGCCATAGATTTGGCACCCCCCTTTCGCCGCCATAGATTTGGCGCTGTCCTGAGTGACACCTTTCTATCATTTGCTTGCATGTCTGCATGTCTGCATGTTTGCATTTGCCCCAAAGAACTACGCTGGTCTGATCCTTGCAGAAAAGGGTACGTAGGCAGTCTGAAAAGACGCGACCACATGCATCAGATGTTTGTATCTTTACTTGCATTTGATTCCGAGTTGAGGATTTGATTTGGCTCGAATTGGGCTGTCTCAATCTTTGGACGGCACTCGTATCTAGATGTGATGCTGAGCGTCGCCCAAAGAGGGGCAACTGTAGACACCCCAATTTGGACTTTTCAAAATTCCTTGACTTGTGGCCCGGAGGCTCCCCGATGATGACTTTGGATTGAAACAAGCCTGGTATCGATCGGAACATTGCTCCTTGGAAGATTGAAGAAGGATTAAAAATGGTTAAAAATGTTTTCGAGCGCTTGGGAGCAATCCTAAGCGCTCAAAACTATTTCACAAAACCTCTGGCCTGGCTCTTTCTCGAGCGCTCGAGAGTGAGGTCCCAAGCGCTCGAGAGTAATCCCAAGCGCTCGAGACTTTTCTGTTGCCCAATGCATGGCTGTATCACCCACTCACTTTGCAAATCATCATTACAGCCACTTTCAGCCCGCCGATGGCTCATTCCACACTCAACCTCTGGTAGGAAGATATTCAGGCCAAAGATTTACCCATTAAACAAATGTTTTATCAAAACCATTTGATTTTCAAAAACCATTGGATGTTTTGCCTATAAATATGCCTGGCTTTTCAGTTAAAGGAGGAGAGAGGAGACCACGAAATTATCATCCCAGAGCACCCTTAATCTCTGCTCTCTTTCTCTCTCTAGTCAAAGATCAAAAACCTCCAAACTCTCTTCCAAATTTCAAAGGTTTTGCAAAATCACCAAGGAAAAGGGCAAGAAATCCAGATTACCCATCTGATCTCTTGCACTCTCCTCACTCCGCCCACATTTCAAAGGCACACCAAGGAGCAAGGTTCAAGGAAAAGGTAGAACTCTTACCTTTGGTCATAACTAAAGGGCTGTTCTTCCCTTCTGAGGGGGGTCTCTCAGCCTGACCCAGTCTTCAATACTGGGTGCATGGTTGGGAGACCCTAGTGTAAAAACAAGAGCAATGGAGCACAAGAAAATATTTTCACAAAACCCTTACTGGAACTACTCCCAAGCGCTCGAGAGTGCTCCTGAGCGCTCGGGACTGTTCTAGGTCTCATGCATGGCCCCCTTTGTGACACAGTAAGTTGGAAATGATGTGCTGATCTTAAATGAATGGTTTCGTTTTGGCATGCATGCACAGAAAGCCATTTTTCCTCAAAATAGAACCATTTTCTTACAAAGATTTCATGGAAGAGCAAGGCTCCTTTTGTTTAAAGTTAAAAGAATCAGTCATTTCAGAGAAACATAAAAACAAGGGCCTTTGCATGTCAAGATGGAACCATTTCCTATTTGAGAGTAAGCTGGTATGCAGCTCACTCCCAAGCGCTCAGAACCATTCTTGAGCGCTCGGGAGTGCATGCATGTCATTGCTTCCCATTTCCCAGCCTGCTGTGTTACCTGGTCTCTGCATCCATTAGTGTGGCCTGTTGCTCTTTTAAATTTGTAGATCTAGCCTTGTTAAGGCAGGGATGCATGATTTGAAAGGTTGAAGGCTTAGCTTGGTCTTTCAAGTCCTCTGCTGAGCCAGTAGTGTGCTTAATATTCATTTCAGTTCCTATTTTAGCATTGTATCCTGTCTGTGCTAACAAAGCTTGCAGGTTGATCAGAGCTCCCAAGCGCTCGGGACTTCTCTCGAGCGCTCGAGAGTGAAGTCAGTGACAGATCCTCAGTTTCTGTCATTTTGCTCACTTTCATCTAATCATCCACTGTACAACTGCACATGCATGCAATTCTTACCTGTTATAACTGTGGATACTTGCTAAATGATCTAATGAAACAAAATCCCCTTTTGAAAAATCCCACAAACGTTTAGTAGAGACCGATCTCGAATCGGGCGAGGGGGGTGCCGTAAAACCCTTCCCCCCTCATAACATGGCTTCCGAACCCTTGAAACTGATCTCTGGTTTTCAACTTCAAATCAATTGGTTTTCCAAACGAAACGGTTTCTCGGATGATATACCGTAAATCTGGGTGGCGACTCTTCAAATCAAACCAAAACGACTCTTCAAACGGCGTATTTCTCTTCAAAGCGGCACCAAGAACAAAACAAAAAGAGCGACATTCGTATTTTTCTTCTTCGAGAGCAGGAAAAATATAATTTTCGGGCATAGCAGCCCACACCCGGCATGTCACGGGCTATGTTAGGGGTTCCAGCAAACTGCACAGTCACTTGGACCTCGTGGTATATCAAAAAGGAAACCATCCCATCACTGCCTATAATGGGCTAGCGAAAGGACTAGTGCCCTTTGACAACGGAGCACCCTTGAGACTACCCAAACCTTACATGTGTTAGAAAGCCATAGAATTTATCAAAATAAGACAGGAACCCGCAGGTTAAGAAAAAAATTCTGCATTTTACTTCAAAGTTCTTCCTCACACCCTGTATCATTTATTGTTGTAACATTTCTTTATGTGCAGAAGGGTTGGGATTTTCAGCCCAAATCCTAACCCTATACAGCCAAATACTGACTTGCAGGTATTTTTACTTTTAAAAGTAGGCACAATTGGTTGAATAAAGAAACAACCTCAGTCAGTTTTATACTCTTACAACACCCGAAGTCATGCCAAACAGAGGTCTTCACAACCGTCTCGCCTGTTGCCTTCACCTAACAAAACACCTTCACCGCAATGGTCCCAATCACTTCCAGGGACTTCGCGGTTAACTTCTCAGCAAACCTAATTATCTACCAAATCCCAAGCTTCACCAAGCAATCCTCCCACTCCCAAAATGGCAGACAACAACGCCACTATCGCTGAGCTCCAAGCTCAAATTGTCTATTTACTAGCCGAGAAAGCAGCAAGAGATGCTGAAGATAAGAAAGACGAGGAAGAAGCAGAAAATCCTCAAGAAGTGGCAGTGGCAGAGTACCCTGAATTGGCCATACAAGTCAAGGAGATCAAACACGCTCTGGCCCATTCACGAAGGGACCAAATCCTGGACTTTGAAGGACTTTGCCTTTTTCTAGACTCTCAACTGCTTGAGAAGTTCAAGATGCCAAACATCGAGAAGTTCAATGGAACTGGCAACCCCACTAGTCATGTCTGCCATGTCATCAACACCTTGAAGCTGATGGGCTTGAATGATGAGCTCATCGCCCAATTGTTTCAAAGGACTCTCACCGGAAGTGCACTTGATTGGTTCCTCACTTTGGAATTTGTGCACTATCATACTTGGCCAGAAATTGCCAATGCTTTATCAAGCAATATGCGTACATCATCCAGATTGAGTTAACCACTCGAGATTTAGAAATGACCAAACAAGAGTCGAGCGAAGATTTTGCTACCTTCGTAGCAAGATGGAGAGAAAAGGCTGCCAAAATGAAGAACCGCCCTTCTGAGGAAGATCAAGTGAGAATAGTCGTCTAGAATCTACAGCCTAAGCATCTTAGGCATATCTACACTCAAGCCATCACCGATTTCAAATGCCTGCATGCTACTGGGCTGCAGATTGAAGAAAGGATCAAACTGGGGCTCATTGGGAAAGAAGAAACTCCTCCACCCAAGAAAACCGTCCCTACTCGTACCTCTCATGCCTCTGTTAATGCCCTTAACTCGGCCTTACCTCAAGACCCTTTCCAAGCTAGCTCGTCCCAAAACTCAAATCGCCCCTGCCGCAACTTTGATCCTCTCTATATGACCCCATCCTAAGCCTTAACCATTCTAAGCCGTCAGAGGCATCTCAAGCCCTTAAATAACCCACCTCCTCAGCCACCTTATGACCCAAACTATGATACCAACAAACAGTGCGCTTACCACCAACACCCTGGGCATGAGACGAACCATTGCATGTGTCTCCGCCATGATATCCAGGATCTCATTGATAGCCAAACCATAAAGCCACCCAAGCCCAATGTGCAATTCAACCCGCTCCCCACTCACAATGCTGAACCGCCACCTCGAAACATCAATCTTATGAGCCTATCCAACAACTCCACATATAATCCTACCCAATACATCATCCCAAATACGCAAGCCAAACCGCCTCTGACTTTCCCTGAGAATGATGAGTGTCTCGTGACAAAAGAGGAGTTCAATTTCCCTTACATTTGTGCAATTGATGATGGAGACTGGCGGTTGGAAATGGGCCCTGCCAAGCGATTGAGAGACTAAAAGAATCAATCCTGCTAACCCTTGGGGTGCTCAAGAAGAAGGGATAAGCCATCTCACTCGAAGTGGAAGAGTGTACAAACCACCCAAGCTCAGCGGAGAAAGCCCAACTACAACTCGAGTAATGGAGGAAGAAGAAGAAGAAAGCCAAAGGATCGAACCTAAGGAAGATAGGGTACTCAGGCAATTGAAGAAGATCCAAGCTGATATCTCTATCTGGGGGCTGCTCATGTCTTCTTATGAGCATCGCAATTCCTTTTTCAAAACCTTGGGAAAAGCCAAAGTTCCCATCGATATCACCCCTGAGGATTTGGTAGGCTTCATAATGACATCCAAAGCCCTGAGACCAACAATAGCCTTCACTGACAAGGATCTGCCTCCTGAAAGCCCTGCACATAACAAGCCCCTATACATCTCTCTCAAGTGTCTCACTAAATGGATTCCACTAGTCTTGGTGGATAACAGATCCGCTTTGAATGTGTGCCCTCAAAGAACCCTTGAAAAGCTGGGAGTGGGCGCTACAAACATACGCCCTTCAAACCAAGGCGTAAGGGGAGACGACAATTCAAAAAGAAGAGTGGTTGGGTGTGTTACCCTACCATTAAAAGTAGAAAAGATCAAGAGAGACGTGGAATTCTGTGTAATGGACATACTGGGAAGACCTTGGCTACATGATGCTGGGGCGGTGCCTTCCACTTTACATCAAAAGGTCAAATTTGCAGCAGATGGAAGGATTGTGACCATCCTAGCAGACTCATCAATCCGAACTCATTCTGATACGCCTATGCAAGAGGTTGGGGTCGAGGCAGAGGAAACTTTTCTTACTAGGTTCAGTCTCGAGGAAGCAACTGCCGTGCAATCTTTGATGGCTGAAAGAAGTTTCTACATAAGCACCCCCGCTATACGAATGATGAAGAAGCAGAACTACTTCCCTGGATTGGGTTTAAGCAAAAGATCACAAGGCATCCCGCAAATAATTGATCCCCCACACAATCAATACGCCTTTGGTCTTGGCTACACCCCAACGAAGGCTGAAATAGAAGAAAAGAGAAAAGAAAGCATAGAAAAGGCTAGGGCAAAAGGAAGCATAATCAAAGAAAAGGCATTCGTGATTCCAAAGACGCTTAATGGTTGGTTTGTAAGAGAAGGCGAAGACTTCCCATTTTGTGGTTTTGCAGAAACATGGGAGGATGAAACCACCAAGCAAAGGCATCCTGGGATGCAAATCTTCTTCGATCAAGAATGGACTGACAGTGACACGGAAGAAGAACCAATAAACTTATCTCCCGTCCCCGAAGACTGGATCGAGGTGTTAGCTGAGTTTGATCTAAAGCTTCTGTTTGGCAAAGAAGAGGGTGAAAAAGAGTGTAAAACTGTGAAAGGCAAAGGAGCAAATCTCAAGATGCTGTAGTAATTGCAAAGTTTCAACATGGCAAAAACATTGAACACTACTTTAATTTCTTAAATCAAGCTAGAACATGTTTTGGGCTCCTGTTTGGGCATTTTCTATAGCTAAATGAACTCCCATTTTATCTTTCCATTTTATGCTTATTAAATGATTTGGTCCTTGAATTCCAATTTCCATTTATACAATCTCTTTGCCAAAGAAGGGAAATTTTAAGAATCAAATTCTTTATGTTGTCGGCAAAAGGGAAGGAAGGGACGAGCCCTAATTACTTAGAGCTAGGTTTTTGTCAAAACTTAGAAAGAAGACGCTATCTCCGTGAGAACACTTAGAGTTAGCTTGCCCATCATGAAAGTACAAACACGAAAGGAGATTCAGAAAAAATATCTCTGTCAAATTCCTCTCCAAAGTACAAAAAACCTCTTGTGAAAAATGCTCGTTGGGTGACCCGAGAAACCCAAGCAAAAGTAAGAGCAAAGCCTGCTAGGGCAAGAAAATGCAAAAATGCAGCCTAGGCAAAAGTTAAGGCATTCAAAGAAAAGCTCGTTAGGGACTCAACCTCCATTAGGTAACCTAGGCAAAATCAAGAGCATGTGAGAAGAAAAACCAAGAGTGGAAACCCAACCTCAAAGGTAGTGATTTTGGAACTACGTAAAAGGCCTGATTCCCTGATTGGGATGCGTAGGCAATCTCACTTTGAGATGCAGCCGAAACATGTGAAGAGAAGATATCGAAGTAGTTTGTACTCATTGATAGGCATAGCTAACCCTGCGTATTGAGCTCACAAAAGATGAGTTAGTCATTTTTCAAAAGAATTGACAAAATCAAAAAGTCATGAGAATCATTGCTCGTCTTCTCTGACTCAAAAGTTAATGTGTATCCTTTGATTAGGAATGAGATTTGAGAGATATCAAGACAAATTAAGCCTTTAACATTTTTCACTTGAAATTTCTGTTTTGGTTTCAAAAACCGTTTGGCGTAAATGACATGATACCGTAACCGGGGTGGCGTAAGTGACATGGCACCATTAGCCTAAGCGGTGTAAGTGACTTCGCACTATAACCTGAGTGGTGTAGGTATCACGACATTGTAGCCTAATTGTTTCGTTAATCTTCGTTGAATCCATGATTGAAAAATGTATTGAAGACTTAATGAATTTCGATATCCCTAAAACCTCATCGTTCCAAGGACTAATTAATTTCAACAACGTGCCCTTTAAAAGAAGCACGACTCTTCATCGGTCAAGGCAATCCTAAACAAGCTGCGCAAGCAAGTCCAAGAGTTCTATACACGATACGAAAGCAAACGGACAGCATAAGATGCAAGGTGCGATGTGCAAGCAGGATAAGATTACGGTCTTTCGAAGGTTGCCTCATTCCTCAGAATTTCTTTTAAGGTGTATCCTTTGTTTAGAACAACAAGTTCCAAGAGATATCAAAATGAAATAAGTATTCAACTAGTCCTCATTTGAAGTTTCAATTTTGAACTTAGAATAGCTTAGTATAGATGGCGTGATACCATAACCAGAGTGGCGTCAGTGGCATGGTGCCATTAGCCGAAGTGGTGTAAGTGACGTGGCATCACGGCGTCGTTTCCTTGTTATTCCTTATTCTCCGTTGAATCTTCGATTAGGCGTTAGTCAAGGACTTAGTATATTTTGATTTCTCAAAGTCTCATTGTTCTAAGGACTTATGTAGTTTAGACAACGTACACAAGGGTGCACGATTCTTCCATCGTGTCTTGGCAACCTTCTACAGGCCGCGCGATCGAGATTAAGAAAACACAACACTTGAAATTGAACAAATGGCATGATGGCATGACATGGATGAGGTGCATGGTGAGATGCAGAAAGCAGTAACATGTAGGCAGGATATAGCACATAATCCTACCTTGCGGGTCCCTGTTCTAATTTAGAAGGTTCTATTGCTTTCTACGCATGTATAAAGGCCGGGTTTTGGTTTAAAGAGGGTTCCTCGGACTAGAGTCAAGGTATGCCTCCCATTGCTGAGCGTACACCCAACAACGGTACAAACGGAAGAGATGACTCATCATAGTCGAGGGTTGCCGAGCATTCTGGGATTCCCTGTCACCGGTAAGCCGGACAGGATTGCCAGAACACAACAGCGCGGTTGAACAAGATATGTGTACAAAAGATAGACAATAAAACAAAATATTTTGAAAATCCCACAAACATTTTTCAAGTTTGGCTCTCTTGATTAATTAATACTTAGAGAAAAATACACAAGTAACCAATCAAAAAGCCCCAGGTCGGAACGGCCGGATAGAAATCTAGTTAGAATCGCCATTTCCTTCCTTCAACGAGCATAAAGCGTCGTTGTTTTTGACAGACTTTGCAAAGATTGTTCACAAATGTATATAAACTCTAAGTATTAATTAAGCTATCCCCAGTAGAGTCGCCAATGTGGGCTACCCGCCCGGATTTGAAAAATTGATAAGTCGCCACCCAGATTTGAGGTTCGCCATCCGAGAAACCGTTTTGATTGAAAATGATTATTTGAATTGAAAACCAGAGATCGTTTTTGAGGGTTCGGAAGCCATGTTACGAGGGGGGAAGGGTTTTACGGCACCCCCCTCGCCCGATACAAGATCGGTCTCTACTAAATGTTTATGGGATTTTGAAAATATTTTGTTTCATTAAGCAATTAGCACGTATGTACAAATACCAAAAGATATCAGTGCATGCATGTGCAAAGTGTACAATGTGCAATAGCATGATAAAGCAAGTAAACAGAATGAACTGTTACTGGAATCACTCCTGAGCGCTCGAGAGTGGTCCTGAGCGCTCGGGAGTGCTTGTCAAGCCACCCTGCAATTTTTGGTTAGAACAAATGCAATATGATACTTAAAACAGAAACAAATAACTACTGACATACAATAGTGCTCAGCAAAGGGTTTAAACAGCTAAGAACTAGTCCTAACCATCCAAACCTTGCTTCTTTGCAACTGAAAGCAAACCTAACTGGGCTCTGGAATGACCAGTGCACACCCAGTGTCTACAAAGAACGGAAAATGCAGCATTTGATGACAAAATAAGATTTTGGTGAGAAGCAGCACTCCTGAGCGCTCAGGAATGGTCCCGAGCGCTCGGGAGTGAACACAGTGCCCGGAAAAAGACTTGTTTCTTTGTGCTCCTCTTGCTCTTGGTGCTAAACTAAGATCAAATGAGCTCACAACTAGTATGAGAAACTAGTATGAGCCCTTGATCCCCCTCAGAAGTAGAAAAACGGTAGATTTTAGGTATAAAATGAGATTTTATACCTTTGCTTGACTTGAATCTAGCTTCTTGGACTGACTTTGGTGCTTGAAAATGGTTAGAAAACAGTAGAAAAAGAGGGAGGTTAGGCCTTCATTTCTCTTATAGATTTTACTTGAGAATTGATGATTTTTCTTAGAAAATGAGATTGTTTTGAAAGAGTTTGGGAGAGAATTTTGGGGACTGGTTTTTGGCAGCAAAATGGGGAGTTTTTCAGGGGAAAATTTCGTGGTCCTTTGTGAGGTAGAACAATGGGGTATTTATAGGGGAGGGGAAAATGAGTTTGAAACTTAAAAAATAAAAGAAAATCAAAAGGAAAATGGTTTTGGGGGAAAAAAAGGCATGATCATATTCCTGCTCCATCTGAATACTCAGGAAGGGCCAGGTTGAATGTTGAATGGACTGAAGAGGGCTGAAAAAGGTCTGAAAAAGCCAAGCTCAACATGCATTGGCCCTGACAGCACTCCCAAGCGCTTGGGAGTGCCACTCCCGAGCGCTCTAGAGTGGTCCCGAGCGCTTGGGAGTGACTGCCCAACTTCAGCGGGGCGCCACGGTCACTCCCGAACTCGGTTTTGGGTGTTTTTTGAAGCGTTGGAAAGCTCGTTAAGTCCTATTTCTAACCCAATTGGTTTCATTCAAATATATTTTATATGCTAAAATGTGTGCCAATTTTACCCTAAGGGTGTCGGGAAAAAAAGAGTTTTGGTTTTGAAAAAGTCCAAGAAGCATCGTCCAAGTTTGTCCAAGGCCTGTTTTGATTCCGTTTCATCATCGGGGAGCCTCGAGGGCACAAATTAAGGATAATTAATAGGTCCAAATTGGGGTGTCTACAAGCAAGACGTGCTATAACAAGTTCAACCAGCGTTCGTGTCGCAGGAAGTTGAGGTGAAACCCTAATTCCGCCTTGTAGGGTTTTGCAGTTTTTCTTGTTGTCAAATCTGTACGCGTCATTACTGGGTTCTGGGAATGGTTTCCCAACAGTGGTATCAGAGCAGGCTGTAATCACGTGTATGGATTAAACAAGCCATGTTGTCCGTAGGTTATAAAGGGTAGAACGTTGAATTGTCCTAACCCTTGTTTTGTAGCGTTCTTACCCAGCTATTATGGTCACATGATTTTTTGTTGATTTTTTGTGATTGGATCCCACATAATTTTTGTGTGGTTATTGTTATTTATTGGGTACCATGATTATTTTTCGTGGTTGTAATAATTAACGTAACATGTGTTATTTATTGGGTGCCACGATTATTTTTTGGGGTTGTAATAATTAACGTAGCATGTGAACTCCAATGGAGGCATAAGATCGATGTATGTATGTTTCTTCGATTGTAATAGCATTCGATGGTTATTCGGAGATCGAAGAAGGGAGATACAGAAGATACAAGTTGTTTGGCTCGCAACAGCTTTTTTTCCAGATTTGTAGGGTCTGATTGCAGGGCTATTTCGACCCAGTAAACGTTGGAATTAGAAAATCTGTTCTTCACAGAAGTTGTAGATAATTGAATTTCAAATCCAACCTAATTTGAATCACTTCAATCGGAGGTCGGATGTGGAAGATATGGCCAAAATACTGAAGGCTGTGCAGTTTATGCGGGAATATATCAAATCCGAATTTTCTTGCCTAAGCACGGTTGGATTTTGGTTTCCTTGATTGATTCAAAGTATCTAAGTCTTCCACACAAGTATAGCTGAAGGATTTCAAGATTGGAAGGACTCCTTATTGCTTAAAGATTTCAAGTTTGGAAGGATTCCTTATTGTTCAAGGATTACATCTTTGACCATAATAACTGGATTCTTTATCTTATGTTTCCTTATTATTTGTGTTTCCGTATTGTTTGCATATGTGATAGTTTACCATATTGGGACAACATGGTAATATTTGGCTTTTGACCTAGATCACGTTTTTTTGCAAACTCAAAAATTTGATAACCCTCACAAATTTTTAAATAACTAAGTGGGAGAGGGAATTTATTTTGGATAAATCCCATGGTCTTCATTGCTAGTTCGTAGGTGATATAATTAATTTTGTGTGTTGGTTTCAGAACCTTCCTCCCTATCGGACAAAATTAATTGTGGCATCATCGGTACAAACTTCCTACAGGGATAGCTCTAAGATAATTGTTGTGTGGGTCACTTCTCCATCTGAGGTGGTTCATAACGGAACAATAGGTCTAAAAGCTAGGTAATGGTTGTAGACACCCCAATTTGAACTTGTCAAATTTCCTTAATTTGTGGCCCGGAGGCTCCCCGATGATGAATTTGGATTGAAACAAGCCTCGTACCATTTGAAGCTTTGCTCCTTGAAGGATTTGAAAAGGAATTAAACTTGGTCAAAATCATTTCCAAGCGCTTGGGAGAAGTCCCGAGCGCTCCAAACAATTTTTCAAAACCTCTGGCCTGGCTCACTCTCGAGCGCTCGAGCCTCCTGCGCTGCCCAATGGATGGCAGGGCTCCTCTTTACCCATGCAAGCCATCATTGCAGTCGCCTTGAGCCGGCTAGGATTTACGGCAAGCACTCATCACAGTCAGAGATCTTCAGGCTAAAGAATCTTCTCATTAAAAAATTGTTTGATTTCAAATTCATGTCATTTTTGAACCATAGGTTATTTAGGCCTATAAATAGAACCTCATTTCAGTTGAGGAGAGGGGGCTACGAAATCTTCTCTCTGAGAATCCTCTCCTTCTCTTCTCTCTCTCTTTTAGAGCAAGAACTCCCTAACTCAAATTCCAACTTCAAACTTCAAAAAGCTTTCGAAAAATCATCAAGGAAAATACAGGAAATCCAGAACACTCCAAGCTTCTGATTTATTGTATTGTTCTCTCTTCATCCACATTTCAAAGCCATTCCAAGGAGCAAAGTGTCAAGCAAAAGGTAGAAAACCCTTCTACTTTGACATCAAAACAAAGAGGCTGTTCTTCCCTTCTGAGGGGGGGTCTCTCAGCCTGACCCAGTCTTCAATACTGGGTGCATGGATAAGATACCCTAGTGTAAATCAAGAGCAATGGGTCACAAAAAAATGTTTTCTCAAAACCATTACTGGAAACACTCTCGAGCGCTCGAGAGTGCTCGGGACTGTTTCCAGTTCCATACATGTTGTTTTGGTAGGCAGTAGGCTGGGGATGAGGTGCACTCTCAAATAAAACGGTGGTAATCTAGCATGCATGCACATAAAATCAGTTTTCCTGAGACAGAAATATCCCTCACAAGTTTTTCATGTAAGACTAAAGATTTCCAAGCCTAAAAGATCATTTTCTCCTGGGGAAGATCAAAGCAGAGGCTTTTTCATGTTAAAGTAACGCCATTACCCATTTCAGAGAGTGCTGACATGCAGCTCACTCCCAAGCACTCGAGACCGTTCCTGAGCGCTCGGGAGTGCATGCATGCCACTGCATCCCATTTTCTCAGTTTGTTGCATTTTCTGACTTTCTGCATGCATGAATGTATCCTCTTTCTCTTTTCAAAGTTGTAGGTCTAACCGTGCAGTGGCAGGGAAGCATGACTTAAGGGGTTGAGCCCCTATCTCAGTCTATTAAGTCCTCTGCCGAGCCTTTAATATGTTTAGAATCATTTCAGTTTGTTGTTATTAGCATTATTTCCTGTATGTACTAACAAAGCTGGCAGGTTGGGTAGCAGAACTCCCAAGCGCTCGGGACCACTCCCGAGCGCTCGAGAGTGCAGTCAGTGGCAGATCATCAGTTTCTATTATCATGCATCTTATTCATTTACCATTTTTTCATCCACTATACACTTGCACATGCATGCACTTCTTACGTGTTATAACTGTGGATGCTTGCTAAACGCTTTAATGAAACAAGATCCCTTTGAAAAATCCCACAAAAGTTTAGTAGAGACTGATTTTGAATCGGGCGAGGGGGGTGCCGTAAAACCCTTCCCCCTTCGTAACGTGGCTTCCGGACCCTCAAAACGATCTCTGGTTTTCAATTTCAAATCAATGGTTTTCAAATAAAACGGTTTCTCGGGTGATATACCACAAATCCGGGTGGCGACTCTTCAAATTCAAACTCAAACTATTTTTCGAATCGATTTTATCCAAAACGGCACGAGGTGCGCGATTTTTCCAAATTGGGCCGCCTCGATCTCAACCCGGGGCTGTGGTAGCCCACAATGGTATACACTTAACTATAAATAATAATATCCTCTCTATCTGAGTCACTGTTATTATTTATAGGACCGAAGCAATATTGGCTATTTAATTTTGCTTGGCATGGTATAGTGTTTAGATAGTAAAATTAAAAGGTTGTGCCTATCTACACGAATGATGAAGAGTAGATGACCTTCCCGTCAAGGCATGCTCTTCACGGTGTGTTGGGTTGCCAATATTTTTCTTTTAACATGTGGTTGATGGAACCAATATTAAAATGAAATTCAAGTTTTTTATTGCCCTTCATAATTGTTGTTATGTGATTCTCATATTCAAAAATGGGTTTTTTTTCTATTGGGAAACCTTTCCCAAAACCCAGTAATGACGCGTACAGATTAGACAACAAGAAAAACTGCAAAATCCTACAAGACGGAATTAGGATTTCACCTCAACTCCCTGCGACACGAACGCTGGTTGAACTTGTTATAGCACATCTTGCTATAAGCCACGTATACTGCTCGATTGCACCTTACGATCTTCTATCATATTCCCTGCACGTTTAGAACACGAACCAAGTGTGGACTTTTTCGTGATCCGTTTACTCTCTCTAAGTCTGCCTCTATTTCGTGAATAATAGAAAATCTCTCTCACTGACCTAGAGAGCATAATGTGTATATATAGGGCTACGATAGGGACCTAATTAAGGAGTAATAAGTCAGGGCTCCCAGTGTAAATAAGAAACCCTAATCCCACCAGGATTCTATTTCTTATTTCACTAATTATAATTCACCGCACTACAGAATTATAATTGCACTCTCGTCCTTATCTCAATTATATTACGAGCTCCATGATATTAAATACTTATTTATCTTCCCACGTTAAGATTACAGATACCCGTTTGATTAAAATAAATTACTAACAATCTCCCACTTAATCAACATCTTAACCTTGAGACTATCCGCTTAACTTATTCGATATGTCGGATATCAAATCCACCTGCAGGGTTTGACATATTCGAAACTTATAAGCTTACTCAATGGGGTATCATCAATCCCTATTGGGACGTGGATTCCATCAATAATTAATAGCAGTCATATACATAATGTTGCGACCCAACTCACCGAGACTATTGACCGTATAAAGATCTCACCCTTTAATGAATCAAAATCAACAACATTAAATATATACCTCTAATAATTATCTTTGGATTAAGAGCATAAGCATTCATAATAACCATGAGGTTCCAATTGTCTTATGAAGTTAGTATAAAGACAATTACCTCAAAGCGGTCCCGTTCAATACACACAAAGTATACTAGCACAATGAGTTGGAATTAGTACCATTCCCTGTAGTCAAGACAGACCTACTAAAATATTGTGCTACAATCCTACTGATGGTGTGTCAAATTCCATCTAAGACTGTGAACTATCTCTTATATTCCACAAGAACCGATGATCCTATCTTTTGTGTGTAAGCCGTACTCTACACACTGGATTATCTACTACGTAGAATAAAAGACACACATGCACAACATTCAAAAATATTATGCAAAAATTGCCCATAAAAGATTCTCATCAAAAAAGGGATGAAACTGATTAATACATAACAATATTAATCCATCATATAAAAACATAGCTTTTACATAACCTCCTAATAAACTCCCACTAAGACTCAAAGTCATGCTGCCACACATCTCACTCACATTCCCTTTATATGACTATCAAAAGTCTTAGCCTATAAGCTATACGTAAAAGAATCTGCTTGGTTGTTTACCGATGCGATCTTGGTCACAACTACATCACCTCTCTGAACGATCTCTCGAATCAGGTGATATTTACACTCGATGTGTTTTCCTTCGTATGAGTCAATGACTCCTTAGAGTTAGCAATTCCACCACTATTGTCACAATAGATGTAATAGCTAATTGCATTAGGGGAATCATTTCTAGATCCATCAAGAAGTTTCTAAGCCAAAATGGCCTCTTTGGTTGCTTAAGAAGCTACCACATACTCGGCCTCCATGGTGGAATCAATCAATCCACGATTGCTTGATACTCCTCCAACTTATGGCTCCACCTCCTAAGGTAAACACATATCCGGAGGTAGACTTTCTGGAACCTGTAGACACCTCCCAGACGGGGCATCGCCATACAGATTGATCGTTTGTTTGCTCGATTGGTTGCTTGCTTCATAAACCAAAATCGTGGACATTCCCATGGCTAGGAACATCGCCACACGATAGCGGTTATCATCAAAACAGAGTCGCCACCCAGTTTATTAAAACTAGGAAAATAGACAGAGATTCTGGGTACGGGAGCCAAGAGTACAGTAAGGAGAACGTGTTAGGCACCCCTCTCTGCCCAGTCGTGAGACTGGCCCATAGTTATTTAACATAAGACGTGTACATGCTTTATTCAACTATAACACATAATCTATTTTTAGCCTTTAAGCAGTTAACGGTGAGCCAAAACTGTAATTGAAACATGCATCAGAAAAGCAGAACACAAAACAAACTGTCCCAGGGAGATGGATCCCGCGGCCGGTGAATGGATGTCACGGCCGAGGGATCCTCCTGGTTTGATGTATCGGCCGAGGGATCGAAGCCCCGGTCGAAGTTCTTCCTCACGCCAGACAGAAAAGTTAGTAGATGATCAAAACGCTACGGTTAGTCATAAATACAGTAAGTAAAACAAACCAGAGGCCGTTGGGCCTCACCACCTTGATCCCTTAGTTGCTTAATTGCTTCAGATTTGATTTTGATTAACTGATTGCCTCTTTGAAAACCCTAGGGTTAGGGTTTGAACTTCGGGGTTTGATCGTCGGATTGATGGCTGCCTTCGGGAGGTTAGGGCTTTTGGAGAGAGGGTTTGAGAGAGTATTTGTGCAGAATTTCGGGGCTTGAGAGAGTGCATTCACTTGTTAATTTTGTGGTCTAAAGGCCTCTTTGTATAGGCAATTGGTGACTCACTCTGGCCAATCAAATGGCACGATTGCAATTGCAATTGCAACGCAATTCAAACTCTTCATTGCAATATCTGAACGTAGCCCGAACGCATCGGAGAGGTAGTGTAGTTTGATCAAACAATCGACAGAACGTTCCAGAGTCTGGAAAAAGGATGATCAGGCGGCCGTAGAAAGGATCTGGTGGCCGAGGAATGGATGTCGCGGCCGAAGGATAGATCTTGCGGCCAAGGGATTGATCTCTCAGGGAGATTTTCTAGCAAGAGGTTGCTCGGGTGAGGAAATGATGTTAAGGCCGTGAGATCGATGTTACGGCCGACAGATGGATTCTCCTAGGCTTCTGTATTTTCTGTCTGAAAGGCTATATGGCTCTGGATGAGGTCCTCTAAGTGGCTCAAAGTTCTTACCGAAAGTCCTAAGGTTCTCGAGAAGGCAATCAGCAATCACCGTATCCATTTCATCATCGGGATGGTCCCCAAGGTGGGACTTGAAATAATTATTAGGCCAAATTGGGGTGTCTACAGATGCCCCTCTTTGACTGAGCTCAGACGGATCGCGAGACATGTTTGAGTAATAGTCAAAGCTGTAAAAAGCAACTCAATTTGGTCCAACCACTATTCCAAGAGATTTTCAAAAAAGGTTTTGTTATGGTCGGGCCGGGAGGCTGCCTACGTATTCCACAGGGGAAATTCAGACCAATCGTAGTTCGGGCAATAAAGAAAAATAAAAAGTTTGGAGGGTTAGAGACAGAAGACGTACCTTTGGGCTTAAAAAGCCGTAGTGCAACGTACCTAGACTGAGCCAGGGTTTTGGCGGAAGATAGTTGAAGGAGCACGGGGCTGCCAAGGGAGTTTTTTGCGAAGAGCTTCCTTAGTATTTTGGGGTAGATCAGTACAAGGCAGGTGCGTTTGCTTTTCTTGATCATCCTTACTTTGACTGAGAGGAGCGCGGTAGAGTAGCTTATCCTTGCGAATGAGCTGGAAGGAATTGATGTAGTCGTGGTGGAATCCAAGCCACCTGCTGGGGATGTATTGGATGTCGGTTTGCTTTAAGATATAGGGGGCGCAAGGCCAGTATCTGGAGCACGGAGCTTTGGGATGAGGGAACTGAGGCACGGAGCCGGTTGTAGTCACAAGGTGAGAGCCTAAGGTCATAGAACTGAGGCGTGGAGCCTGTTGTGGTCATGAGGGCCTGAGGAGATTGGATTGAGGCGTGGAGCCTGTTGTAGTCTTGAGGTGAGAGCCTGAGGTGAGCTTAGAGCTGGATGGAACCGAAGCGCGGAGCTGGTATTGATCATAAGGCGAGAGCCTGAGGTGTCGGAGTTCAGAGCTTGACGTATTTGAACCAAAGCGTAGAGCTGGTTGCATTCTGATGGTCTGTGCACGGAGCTTTCTCATCATAAGTTTTGGCGTGGAGCCAAAGGATTGAGGTACTGGACCGATCAATAAAACTGAGGCGTAAAGCCGGTTGATTGCAGGGTTGACCTGTTTCATAAGAGATATGCAGAGTCTATATGTGTGATGGTGGTGGTTAGATGTGAACAGATATGATGATGCAGACTCGATGTGATAATGGTGATGCAATTGATGCAAATGTGCACGGGCCCGTGCGTGTGTGTTGGTTTAAGCTTAGAGCTTCTATCAAGTTCCGTACTTGAGCATTCAGAGCGTAGAGCTCGAGCATTCGGACGATAGAATCCGAGCATTCAAAGTACAGGCTTTGAGTGTCCAGTACGCAGTGGTTGGGCATTCAAGCGTAGAGCTTGAGCATTCAAGGTATAAACCTTAAGCATCCAGTACACAGTGGTTGGGCTTTCGAAGAGCTTCGAGCATTCAAAATGTTAGATTTTGAGCATTCAGGCGTAGAGCCTGAGAATAGATGATGTCTTGTTTGGGGCGGCGTAGAGCCCGCTGAGATAGTCGTTATGGCTTTGAGCCAGTTGAGATTGCTTGAGTATTGTTGTAGGCGTAGAGCCTGCTGCTGGAATAGCGAGCGTAGAGCTGCTGAGTTAGATAGAGATGATGGGTGTAAAGCTGTTGAGATGATGAAGCTGCTGGAGTGGCAAGCATAGAGCTGCTGAGATAGTCATTTACGGCTTTGAGCCAGTTAAGGTAGTGGGCTTGGAGCCGCGGAGATTGCAAGCGTAGAGCTGCTGACGGTGATTGGCGAGTGGGTGAACACGGTGACGGGCCTTGAGCCACTTAGTGAGTATAGGCATAGAGCCGCTGAGTGAGTTGATATGGGCGTAGAGCCTGGGTGACTTGAGTGACCTATGCACAAGGTTATTGAGCGTGGAGCTGCTGGGGTAATGAGCTCAGGGCTGATGAGTGTCTTGCTTTGCTTCGGCTAGCAGTTTGTGGAGAGAGAATTTCCTTATGCTCGGACATGCCCCTGAGGCTAGTTCTGATCACGTTGTATTGGTTCGGGGATGCCCCCAAGGCTGACTTGATTTTGCTTCTGTTGGTCATGGACCCAGAATTCTGTAGACACCCCAATCTGGGTCTCACGTTTGTTTTACTTTATTTTTTCAGTTTCTTGTTTCCCCGATGATGAGATCGGATCAAACAGGCTTGAATGTGGAATGGATTGGATTTGGAACCCTTCTTGAACCCTTTGAACCCTTTTTGAACCCCCAAAACCTTCAGTCAAAACCCTAACCGAAGTTTGACCGTCGCGCGATACTTCTTGTTCCTCGCGCAATAGTCAGCTTGCCAGGTGTTGGTCAAAGTCAAAGGTTGACTGTTGACCCTCGCGCGATGGTTCCAAACCCTCGCGCGACGGTTCCACCTGTCCCCATCACCCTTGTCCAGCTGGATTTAGTGATCATCAGGGCCACATGGGCTGGAACCCCGTTTTCTCTGGCTGAACAGCGTTCTGGCAGGCTCACCCTCACACCCTCACAACCACCCCCACTCACCTTGGTGGCTAGTCTCTCCACCAAGCAAGAGTAACCAGCCTTGTTGGCTGGTTACTTGGCCAAGTTCTCCACTCTCCCTAGCCCTCTCACTCCTCCTATATATACCCCCATTGCTCTTCCATGCAAAGGGTTACAAGGTTACAAATTTTCATAAAAATCACAAGGTTATCAAATCTAGCACAAAGTCACTAACCTTAACCACTTCCTAGTCTTTCAAATCCACTACACTCCCTTGCAAGGCTACATCACTCCATTCAATCCATTCCAAAAGCCATTCAAGCAAAGGTATAAAAAATTACCTGTTCCTGTCTTGATCCCTGAGGGGGGCTGACAGGACCAAGGTTGGTAATCAATACCAGTCCTGGCCCTAAAGTCAGCAGAGTTACAAGAACCTGTAACCAGCCAAACCCTCGCGCGATGGACCCAAACACTCGCGCGACGTTTCTGTCTGCAAGAGATTGGTCCACGTGGGGAAGGGAAGCTGGTTATTTCTTGTTTTATTGATGGCCATCTTTGTTTTGGTTTTTATTTCCATATATAGATCACTGTTATGCATGATAAAAACAAGTCCAGTTTCCTAGTTCTTTATTTTAGTCAGTCTGTTTGCCCTGGGGATATTCCTGAATTTCTCAGAATCCCAAACATGCAAAGCAACTCCTGGGAGTCCAATCGAAACCCTCGCGCGAGTCTTTCACTCTGTCGCGCGACGGTTCATTGATTTCCAGCGGCTCCCTTGCATGGCTAACTTGGTTTTAAATGGTCTTGTCCTTAGCTTGCTGCTTCAGTCAGTCTGGAATGCCCTTGGGATATCTCTGAACATGTCTCAGAGCCCCAAGCATGCAAAGCAATTCCTGGAAGTCCAGTCAGAACCCTCGCGCGAGTATTCCACTCTGTCGCGTGATGGTTCACTGATTTCCAGAAATGGCCCTTGCATGGGCAACTAGGCCTTAGGCCTCTGCTTATTTCCCCCACTGTTTAGGGGCTGTTTTTCCATTTGCTTCTGTTGGCTTGTAATAATTAATTGTTTTCCAGTACTTATGAACTGCTTGGTTTGCCTCCTGGGTGTGCACTGGTCCTTCCAGAGCCCAGAAGGGGATAAAATTTGAACTATTGGTGAAACACAAACTCTTGCGCGAGTGTATGGGTTTATCGCGCGACGGTTCGCTTGAATGCAGGTTGATCCATGCATGCAAGTTGGCCACTGTGTGTGACAAAATCATACCAAGCACTGTTTTGGTGTTTTATTGATATTTTGAACTTTGTCTCATTTATTTCCTTAATATTTCATCCATCCATGCTATTCATCACATCTTGCAAAATGTGTTACAGTTTTAATCCCCGATTAACTGTTCCCCCGCCCTAATTGGCTAAAATCTGGTTTATAAAAGAAGAATCGTAAATATTTTCAAAATGCTCAAGTAGAGACCGATCTCCGGATTGGGCTAGAGGGGTGCCATAAAACCCTTCCCCTCTCGTAACCTGGCTCCCGAACCCAGATATGGTTATGACGGACTGGTGCCTTCACTTTTTCAAATCAAAAATCGGCAGGTGCTTCGAAATACGGTTCGTTGGGTGTCGGACCTTCAAAACCTGAGTGGCGACTCTGTATTTTTGAGCGCTTGCCTCTCCGTTCGCGCTCCCTCGATTCCCGCGAGGGCCCTTGCCCCGAAAGTTTGTCGGAAGGGGAACGGAATCCCTTCTCCGAGGGCATGCTGCCCACAAATTCCATAATGGTCAGTGCACTGAGCATAATCTGATGTTACTGAAGGAAACTGATTGAAGGGCCAGGAGATCGATCTCTTGGCCGAAGGATCGATGTCTCGGCCGAGGAATTGAAGTCTCGACCGTGAGAATGCCAAAAGTCAGAAAATCGATTTAAGTTCGATTTAATCGATCTCACGGGTCATTTAATCTTTTCCCCTCTTCCTCTCTTCTCTCGTCCGAAACCTCTCCACCTTTGCTCCTCCGACCACCGTCGTCCGGTCACCGTCGTTCCTCCGACCACCGTAGTTCGGCCACCATTGTCTCCGGCCGCCATTGCCGTTGTTCTCAGTTACTTTCTTTCCCTCTTGACTTGGACGTGATGGCCACGCCATCTTCGGACGTTGCGGGTTCGTCCTTGCATCCTCCATGTAAGTGTGAGTATCCGTCTTCCGACGAGGAGGCGATTGAGGAGCCCAGTTTGTTCGACGCTGCTACCTACGTTCTTCCTTCACGTAGGTTGGGTTTTGGTGGTTTCTTGCAGTACCGCCCTCCTGTCGGTGGCCCTGAGGCCGAGGTGGTTCGTCGGGAACCTGAGCTCCACCTGAGTGTTCTGAATGTACCGGTGAGTTTCCTGAAAAGTAAAGAGTTTACTTTAGTTTAGTCATTTCGACTTTGTATGATTTAAGAATGAATCTCTTATTTGTGGGATGAAATCCCTTTTAGCTAGGGGCGTGAATGAGTCGGAATTGTTTTGTCTTGAAGAAACCGAAATGACTATGCCCCCTGTTTTAGGCAATGCATGCTTTTTAATCGTTAACTTTATGCCCCTAGCTTTTTATTTGTTCATGCAACCATGAGATTAACTCCCTTTTCGTCTTGGATAGAGAAATAGGAGACTAGAGGCTCGAGGTGGAGGCAAGGAGGTGCACAGGTGGTTTTTGGCGTTGCCAGAGCAGGCTCGGGAACTGGTACGTGCTGCTGGCTTCGAGGTATTTGTTCTGGGCCTCAATGTTCCGAAGATGGACTGGTCGTTGATGACGTTGCTGGTTGAGAGGTGGTGGGATACCACCAATACCTTCCACTTTCCTTCTGCTGGCGAGATGACTATCACTCCGGGTGACTTCTCTTTGCTGACTGGCCTGCGGGTAGGCGGAGCTTTTCTTCGAGTTGACCCCAGGCTTTGGGAGCGAGCAGGTGCTTTGGAGTGGTTTCTGGGCAAGGTGCCCCCAGTTCGTTCTCGGGGTCATATTGATCTTGCTTGGCTAAGCAAGACTTTCATGACGGCTGACATCCTGACCCAGGTGAGTATTGAGCAATTGACGCGAGCCTTCCTTCTTTATCTCCTTGGGCAAACGTTGTTTGCCAACAAGGATGGCTCGGTACACACACAGTTTTTGGCTCCTTTACAGCGTTTGGAGGCCGTTAAAGAGTTTGATTGGGGATTGTCTGCTTTGGCCACTTTGTATGGCAATCTAGGAGCTTGCTCACGGGACAAGAGTCCCATACTTGGCGGTCACTATCGGGCGCTTGAGGTATATATCTTTCTCTCTTGCTTCCTTTCCTGTTTTGACTTCTCCTAGTATTCAACTTGTTTTGGTTAATCTGCTTTTCAGCTCTGGGCTTTCGAGCACCTTCTCCAGTTTCCCCCTGAGACTAGACACGGAGATGCAAACTGTATACCTCGCTATGAGCGATGGTTGGTGGGGCAACGGAGGCCACGGTCACCAGTTTTGAGCCTTCCCGAGTGGCGGCGAGTTTTGGACCGACTGACGGTCGATCAGGTACTTTTCTCTTTAGACTTCCATATTCTTGTGTTAGGGCTGATTTGACCTTGCTTTGTAGGTACGGTTTGACCCTTAGGGTGGTGTACCAGAGGACGCCCCTCTTGCACGTTCCAGGGTTCTGGATCGTACACGTAGCTTGCTCGAGGGTCCATTTTGCCGAGCCTGGTACTTAGGCGATCGGGTGGCTAGTTAGTGGCGCCCGCGTGCTGAGGCGCTTCAGTTTGTTCCTCCTCCTCCTCCAACATCGATGAGATCTACTTCTTCGATGTCTAAGGAAGACTTGAAGAATGCTCGGATCAGAGATTGGGCAGGTTTGCTTCTTCGGGCAGGAGACTACATGGAGTACTGCCGTCTTCACCTAGCTTCAGCGGTTGTAGCTCCCCCTGTTGCTCCTGTTTGGCCGCGAGCCCCTTCTTTTGTTTCCTTCCATTCGGATGATGGTGAGGAGGAGAGCCTGGCCCTTACTCCTTGCGTGACCCAGCTTTATATGCTGCCAGCTGGGGTTTCACAGGTATTACCTTATTTCTGAACTTTGCTTTTCCTGCTTTATCATTGTATCTATCGCTCCTATATTTGAGATGCCTGGTCTGTTTCTGTAGGTGCCTGCTGAGATAGTGCAGGAATGGCTTCATGCCTATCAGAGTGCAGAGGCTTTGGTTCGGAGACAGCGCCGTAGGATCCTCGAGGTATGACTCTCTTCATATGTTTTATTTGCTTTGTATCATTTCTTTGAATCTGAATGTTCATATCCTCCTTGACTGCAGCTTGAGGCTGAGCGAGCACCAGCTGCTGGTGGGGAGGATGTGGGAACCGATGAGCAGTCCCCATCTCAGAGACGCCGCCATGACTAGCTTTTAGGATTTTCTCTTTTCCTGTCCATAGTTAGTAAAGAGGCAAGCAGAAATTGTATAGTGAAAGCAACCACAGCGAGAATTTTGTAACTAAACTTTTGTTCATGAAATGAAAAGAGTTTTTCGTGCCCCTAAATGCATGTAATAGTCAGAACATGGCTTTTTGAACAAGTATTTGCTGATAGACAGTAATATGTGTGAAATGGAGTACTGGCCGAAGAATTGATTGTTCGATATTGTGGCCGATGTATCAATTCTTCGGCTGTTACTTTGATTTTCCAAAGGTAAATTTTGCTTTGGCCAAGTGGCATCCCCTTTTCTCTTCCTTCTTATGCTTGGTTTTGATTTTCGCCTTTTGCTTTTGCCATATTCCATAGTTTGATTGCCAAATTCGAGAGCTTTCGAGGTATCCTGTTTATTGTGTTTGTTCGATATTGTGGCCGATGTATCAATTCTTCGGCTGTTACTTTGATTTTCCAAAGCTAAATTTTGCTTTGGCCAAGTGGCATCCCCTTTTCTCTTCCTTCTTATGCTTGGTTTTGATTTTCGCCTTTTGCTTTTGCCATATTCCATAGTCTGATTGCCAAATTCGAGAGCTTTCGAGGTATCCTGTTTATTGTGTCAATGACCTTTAGGATAAAAAGGGATGAACTATAATTCTTGTGTCTATTGTTGTTGTCAATTCCTCGAGAAAAGCGTACTCATCTTTTGCGAGCTCAATATGCAGGGTTAGCTATGCCTATCATTGAGCACAAATCTTTTGATGTTTTTTTTCCTCTCTCCAAATGTTTGGGCCGCATCTCGATGTGAGATGGCCTACGTATCCCAATCAGGGAATCAGGCCTTTTACGTAGTTCCAAGATCTCCACCTTTGAGGTCGGGTTTCCACTCTTGGTTTTTCTTCTCACATGCTCTAAGTTTTGCCTGGGTTACCTGATGGAGGTTGAGTCCCTAGCGAGCTTTTGAATGCCTTATCTTTTGCCTAGGCTGCGTTTTTGCATTTTCTTGCCCTAGCAAGCTTTGCTCTTACTTTTGCTTGGGTGTTTAGGTTACCCAACAAGCATTTTTCTCTTCAAGAGGGCTTCGGTGTTTTGGAGGAATTTGATGGAGATATTTTTCTGAATCTCCTGTCGCATTTGTACTTTCACAATGGGTAAGCTAACCCTAAGTGTTTTCACGGAGATAGTGTCTTCTTTCTAAGTTTTGACAAAAACCTGGTTTCTTAAGCAACTAAGGTTCATCCTTTCCTTTTGTCAGAGACACAAAGGACTTGATCCCTTTGAATTTTCCTTTGTTTTGGCAATGAGAGTATAGCGCATGGCAATTGCAATTTAGGAATTTAGATTTAAGATAAGCATAATCTGGAAGATGAAAAGGAAATTCTCTTAGCGGAAATAAAATGCCCAAACAAGGGCCCAAAACTCGTTCTAGTTTGATTTAGAAAATAAAAGCAATGTTTAATGTTCTTTGCCATGTTGTGACTTCTCAGCTACTGTAGCATTTTGGCGTTGTCTTCTTTCCCTTTGTCTTTCGCAACTTTATACTCTTTTCCACCCTCTTCCTTGCCAAACAGAGCCTTTGAACTGGGTCTGCCCTTGAAGCTTGCGTGGTGGCTACCTCCTTGAGACATGAGCAATCCCCAAATGGAAGTGTCGGCCTGGGTTTTCATCACCCTTTCTTTCTCCTCATTGATTGTGTAGTCGTCAGCTATTTCCACTTGGTCGAATTGTGATGCTAAGGAGATTTCATTGAGTGGATCATCGCATTCTTCTTCCATTTCATCAAAGTTGCTTTCCCCTGTCTTGTATGGTTCTGCGCATATGAAATCTAGATCTTCTCTTTGCTTTATCCATTGGCTATAATCGCACTCGTCATAGGGGTTGACCCAGGGCTGCATTTGAAACTCCTCTACTTTTTCTATGAGATTGATTGTCTCCAAAACAATGGGCGGTGTTGGAATTTTGGGACGGTTGATGCGTACCACTATTTGGGCAGGCTCGAAGCGAGCGTGCCTTCTCATCATGATGACCCTTTCTTTTTCCTTCTTCCTATTCTCAAACCAGATACGAAGCCATTCGTCATCTTCTACAAATGGAATGTCTGAATCCTCCAAATTGTGTTTTGCCCAGGAATGTTCTTTCCATTTCCTTAGCTTTTCTTCCTCTGATTGATCTTTGCTACTTATGTCAGACATGTCGGGATCGATCACTTCTGATTGATTGGACTCATTGTTTTCCTCCTCTTCCATCATAAAACATTCATCCTCCTCGGGGAAGGTTAAGGTTGGTTTGGTTTGGTTGTCTTGGACAATGTATTGGCTAGGATTGTATGCGGGGTTGTGGGATAGACTTATGAGATTGATATTTCGAGGTGATGGTTCAGCATTATGAGTAGGGAGTGGGTTGGCTTGCCCATCAGGTTTTGGAGGTTTTATAGTTCAGCTATCAATGAGGTCTTGAATGTCATGACGGAGACGTATGCAGTTGTCTGTTTCATGCCCAGGGTGTTGGTGGTAGGCGCATTGTTTGTTAGGATCATGATTTGGGCCGTAGGGTGGCTGAGGAAGTGGTTTGTTTAAAGGTTTGAGATGCCCCTGGCGGCTGAGAATGGTCAAGGCTTGGGATAATGTCATGTAGAGAGGATCAAAATTGTGGCAGGGTTGATTTGAATTCCGGGATGAGCTAGCTTGGAAAGGATCCTGAGGCAGGGATGTGCCAAGGGTATTTACGGAGGCGTGAGATGTACGGCTGGAAAAGGTTTTCTTTGGTGGATGGGGAGCTTCTTCTTTCCCAATGAGCCCTAGCTTGATTCCATCTTCGATTTGCAACCCAGTGGCATGCAGGCGTTTGAAATCGGTGATGGCCTGGGTATAGATATGCCTGAGGTATTTGGGTTGCAAATTTTTGACAACTATCCTCAGTTGGTCTTCCTCGGAGGGACGGTTCTTCATCTTAGCAGCCTTTTCCCTCCATCTTGCCACAAAGGTAGCAAAGTCCTCATTGGATTCTTGTTTGGTCATCTCCAAGTCTCGAGTGGTTAACTCAATTTGTACATTGTATGCGTACTGCTTGACAAAAGCATTGGCAATTTCTGGCCAAGTTTGATAGTGCACAAATTCTAGAGTGAGGAACCAGTCGAGGGCGCTTCCGGTGAGAGTCCTTTGGAACAATTGAGCAATGAGCTCATCATTCAAGCCCATTGGCTTCAGGGTGTTGATAACGTGGCGAACATGACTGGTAGGATTGCCAGTTCCATTGAACTTCTCGATGTTTGGCATTTTGAAATTCTCACGCAGTTTGGATTCTGGGAAGAGGCAAAGTCCTTCGAAATCCAGAATTTGGTCCCCTTGTGAACGGGCCAAGGCTTGTTTGATTTCCTTGACTTGCTTGGTCAATTCGGGACTTTCTGCCAATATCACTTTATGGGGATTCTCGTCTTCCATCGATCTTTCCTCATCCTCAGCGTCCCTAGCTGCCTTTTCCGCTAGCAGAGCAGTGATTTGAGCTTGGAGGTCGGCGATAGTGGCGTCGTTGTTTGCCATGAAGGTAGAAGGTTTGCTTGACGAAGCTTGGGATTTAGTAAACGACGGGGTCTGTTGAGGGGATAACCGGGAAGTTTTTGGAAGCGGTTGGGATCGTTGTGGTGAGGGTGTTTTGGCAGATGAGGATGACAGACGGGATGGTTGTAGAGACCTCTGTTTGGCGTAGCTTCGGGTGTTATAAGAGTATAAAGTTGGCTGTGGTTGCTTCTTTGATTTACCTATTGTGCCTGCTTGAAAAGTAGAGTACCTGAAAGTCAGTATTCGGCTTGTATAGGGTTAGGATTTTGGTTGAAAATCCCAACCCTTCTGCACAGAAAGAGTTATTTACAATAACAAATGATACAGGGTGTGAGGAAGAACATTTGCAAACAAAATGCAAGTAGGTTCCTAGCCTGTAGGTTCCTGTCTTAGTTTGATAAGTTCTATGGCTTTCTATCACTTGCAAGGCTTTGGTAGTCTCAGGGTGCTCCATTGTCAAAGGGCACCGACCCTCTCATCAGCCCATCATAGGCGGTGATTGGGTGATTCCCTTTTTGATATACCACTAGGTACGAGTGACTGTGGAGTTTGCTGGAACCCCCAACATAGCCCGTGTCATGCCGGGATATCAGGTGAACTGTAGAGACCCGAATAAATTTAATTTTTGAAATATTTATTGAATGCCTAATTGAGAAAATTATGGATTAATTGGTGAATAATTGATTCGAGGACTATAGTGGAAGAATAGAAGGTTGAGGGGTAAATGTGTGATTTGAGGATGTTGTAGTATAAATAGGAGTGATTAGGAGTATGGGATCATTTTCCCAAGAACACAACTCTCGGCTCTCTCTCCCTCCCTCCGCCGGTTTCTCTCTCTCCTCTCCTCAAAACTCACCCAAATACCTCAAACACCTTAAGAACCCACCCTTATTTCACCTCCTCTACGCAACTCCGGGCTCGTATCGCGTTGGGTGAGGCTCGGGAGAAAGATCTCGATTGATTTCCAAAGATTCGGAGCTAGGGCTCATTCGAGTTTCTTGGGTCTCGTTCCTTGAATCGAGGTAGGGATTTCTTGCACTTGTTATGTGTTTATATGTTGATTATGCACCTTGATCGTGCCTTAGAATGTTGGTTATTGTTGGGTTGTGTTTTCTGAAAATCTGCAGAAAATCTGCTCGAAACCTCTCCGTATCGATACGGGATTCTTGCCGTATCGATACCCAGTTAAAACAGAATGGACTTGGCTGATTTGCATCCTGTATCGATACAGCTATTTTGGCTGTATCGATACCAGATGCTTATGGGCAGTTTCTCAGCATTTGTTTCGTACTTCATTCCTTTGGCCCCCGGTCACTTCCAATTCCTTTTGGACACTTCCAAACCTATTTCTAGCATGCCTAAACGAATTCCTTTGGTTTACTTAAATTATCCTCGTCTCATTGGCTTTCTATTGTTAGAGAAAGGGTAGTATCCCATTAGATAAAACTTAATCAAGCATATTTGTGGGATTGGTGGTGCTTGAGAGTCTTTGTGGCCTGAGGTGAAGCATGCTATAGGTCTGTTAAGTGCTATGACTAGACGTGGCGAATGGTAGGAAGAAAATGCGTATTATAGAGAGGTTATCGCGTATGGTAGGATATGAGGTATAACGTGGGGCGCTTGTTGATCATTAGGGGTATGTCTAGAGATCCGGAGGGGAATAGGGTAACCTGTATCTTCGTGCTTCGTCTCGAATGTTCATCCTTGGTTTCTTTGGCATTCGTTCTATAGGGTTCGGTACGAGGCGTAGGGCGTCGTAATAAGCTTAGAGGAATAACGTGAACTTAAGGCATTTATTATCCTATATTCGAATTGATAGTGTATATGTGTTGTGTGAGTTGTGAATGTTGAACTGAGGGTCCTGCAACGCAAGGT
Organism: Rhododendron griersonianum; assembly: GCA_018127125.1. Taxonomy (NCBI): domain Eukaryota; kingdom Viridiplantae; phylum Streptophyta; class Magnoliopsida; order Ericales; family Ericaceae; genus Rhododendron; species Rhododendron griersonianum. The sequence goes on along the minus strand of CM030792.1, from coordinate 26,357,108 downwards.
GTGGTAATGCAGAGACTCTAGAGGGCCCGCAACGCAAGGTGTGGTAATGCGGAAACACAGGAGGAGAGAATTCACTGTAACGCAAGGTGTGGTAATACAGTTGAATGTCTCATATGATGAATGCAGTCGTAATTGACTTATTGAAGTTTAAGTTATTGTTTGGGCTATGAGCTACTTGAGATTGTAACTGTTGAAAAGAGGAAATAAACAATAGATTCAACCAAAGTTTTTGAAGAGAAAGGAACTTGGTTTTGGAAAAAGGATTTTTATGAAAAATCCTCCGGTATTCCTGAGTGAATCAACGGTTCCGGTATTTGGGCACAAATCAACGGATTCCGGTATTCAAGAGAATCAACGGAGCTCGACCCGCGGAGGTCGAGAGTATTTCTCAAAATTATTTTGGAAACCAAACGGGAGTGTTTTCTTTTCATGAAAAGAGGCTCGATGGCAATGGCATTGAATAATAAGGCTGTTCGTGGCATTCGTTTAAGTAGTTATAAAAGGGTTGAGAAGTCGTCGTGGTTATTCAGAATGATATGAGCTTAATGTTGCTTCGAGATGACGTACGAATGGTTAGGGATGTCTTAAGAAGCATAGGATCCCATAGTCGTAGCTTGTTGATTCTTTATGGTGCCCCTGTGTATCTCTTGTTCGTTAGTGGAGATCATTCATTCTCATTGCATAAATCGTCACATTTTCATATAGCTTGTGCATAGAATTCTCTACTGGGCACATGTTTGCTCAACCTACCATTTCAGGTTCATTGCAGGTCATGGTCATGGAAAGTTCGGAGTGCAGGCGGGCATTATCAAGTAAAGCTATTTTGATGAATACTTTGTTATTCTTGTAAAGTGAACAGCTTGTTATGGTTTTGTAATTTGGAAGATTGTATTTGTAGACCAGTTGAAGAATTGGAAACTGTAATGTATTTTGGGGTAATGTAAACACGATTGCGAGGGTTTTGTATTTCAAATGTTATTATTATTTATGTTCAAAATCGAGGGCGTGACATGAACTCAACAGGTTGCCTGCTCGATGCATATGATAGATGAATTAAACAAGGCATGTATTAATCTTATGTTGAACTTTTTGGTTATGGCTCTCAAGTCCCCAACAGAGTCGCCAAAAACTGCAGACACCTCCCAGACGGGGCATCGCCATACAGATTGATCGTTTGTTTGCTCGATTGGTTGCTTGCTTCATAAACCAAAATCGTGGACATTCCCATGGCTAGGAACATCGCCACACGATAGCGGTTATCATCAAAACAGAGTCGCCACCCAGTTTATTAAAACTAGGAAAATAGACAGAGATTCTGGGTACGGGAGCCAAGAGTACAGTAAGGGGAAGGTGTTAGGCACCCCTTTCTGCCGAGTCGTGAGACTGGTCCATAGTTATTCAACATAAGACGTGTACATGCTTTATTCAACTCTAACACATAATTTGTTTTTAGCCTTTAAGCAGTTAACGGTGAGCCAAAACTGTAATTGAAACATGCATCAGAAAAGCAGAACACAAAACAAACTGTCCCAGGGAGATGGATCCCGCGGTCGGTGAATGGATGTCACGGCCGAGGGATCCTTCTGGTTTGATGTATCGGCTGAGGGATCGAAGCCCCGGTCAATGTTCTTCCTCACGCCAGACAGAAAAGTTAGTAGATGATTAAAACGCTACGATTAGTCGTAAATACAGTAAGTAAAACAAACCAGAGGCCGTTGGGCCTCACCACCTTGATCCCTCAGTTGCTTGATTGCTTCGGATTTGATTGTGATTAACTGATTGCCTCTTTGAAAATCCTAGGGTTAGGGTTTGAACTTCGGGGTTTGATCGTCGGATTGATGGCTGCCTTCGGGAGGTTAGGGCTTTTGGAGAGAGGGTTTTAGAGATTATGTGTGCAGAATTTCGGGCTTGAGAGAGTGTATTCACTTGTTAATTTCGTGGTCTAAAGGCCTCTTTATATAGGCAATTGGTGACTCACTCCGGCCAATCAAATGCCACGATTGCAATTGCAATTTCAACGCAATTCAAACTCTTCGTTGCAATCTCTGAACGTAGCCCGAACGCATCGGAGAGGTAGTGTAGTTGGATCAAACAATCGACAGAATGTTCCAGAGTCTGAAAAAAGGACGATCTGGCGGCCGTAGAAAGGATCTGGCGGCCGAGGAATGGATGTCGCGGCCGAAGGATAGATCTTGCGATCGAGGGATTGATCTCTCAGGAAGATTTTCTAGCAACAGGTTGCTCGGGTGAGGAAATGATGTTAAGGCCGTGAGATCGATGTTACGGCCGACAGATGGATTCTCCTAGGCTTCTGTATTTTCTGTCTGAAAGGCTATATGGCTCTGGATGAGGTCCTCTAAGTGGCTCAAAATTCTTACCGAAAGTCCTAAGGTTCTCAAGAAGGCAATCAGCAATCACCGTATCCATTTCATCATCGGGATGGTCCCCAAGATGGGACTTGAAATAATTGTTAGGCCAAATTGGGGTGTCTACAGAATCCTTGTCTGACATAAAGTTTGAGTCTGTGTACCCCCACAAGGTACCAGACACTCTGACTAGAATACCAACATATGATCTCTAGTTCTTTTCAGATACTTAATTAAGTATATGTTTCACTACTAACCATGCCAATGGCAAAGCAAATATCAGGTCTAGTACACAGCATAGCATACATGAGGCTTCCTACTGCCGAGGCCTGAGGAACTGCCTTCATCTCTTCAGGTATCTTAGGACACTGATCCTTGGATAGGTTGATTCCATGTCTAAAAGGGCGGAACCCATTCTTGGAATCCTGCATGCTAAAACGGGCAAGAATCTCATCGATATAAGTAACTTGTAATATGCCCAACATCTTGTTCTTGCAATCTCACATAAGCTTAATCCCAAAGATGTGATCGGCTTCTCCCAAGTCCATTTCGAATTGGCCGAATAACTACACTTTCACTGAAGACAACACTCCCACATCGTTTCCGATGAGCAGGATATTATCGACATATAGCACTAGAAACACTACCACTTTTCCGTTGCGCTTCTTGTACACACATGACTCATCTGGACATTGATCAAAACCAAAAAATTTGATTGCTCGATCAAAACGGATGGTCCAAGATCTAGATGCCTACTTAAGCCCATAAATAGACTTCTTAAGCTTGCACATAACATGTGCTCTTGACCTTTCGCTATGAATCCATCTGGTTGCACCATATAGATGCACTCATCCAGATTTCCATTAAGGAATGCGGATCTTATTATAGTACATAGACTCCATCTCTGATTTCATAGCCTTTTGCCAAAGTTCCACATTTTTATCTTGAAGTGCCTCATTGTAGTTACAGGGTTCGGCATGTTGATCATCATGGATCATTTCAAAATACTCTCCCAACAACGTATACCGACTGGGTGGAACAATAACCCTCCCACTACGACGAAGTACCAGTGTGTCAATAGGTGCCTCTACAGATGTCACTTGTGGTGTTTCCTCCTGCACTACTGGTGGTAAAGAAGTTTGTGCCGATCTCTCTCTTCTCAATTCCACTAGAACAATTTTACTTCTGGGCTTGTAGTCTATCACATAGTCCGCCACTAAGTATCGGGCATTGGTGCTAACAATGACCTTCTGATCCTTAGAACTATAAAATAATCCACATTTCGTTCCTCTAGGGTACCCCACAAACAGACAAACTTATGTCCTTGATTCCAATTTATCTGCGTTCCCATTCAGCACATGTGCTGAACTACCCCAAACCCGAACATGCCACAGACTAGGTTTGCGCCCAGTCCACAGTTCTGTGGGCGTAGATGGTACTGACTTAGATGGTACCAAGTTAAGAATATACGCTGTCGTTTCTAGTGCATGTCCCAAAAACGAAATTGGTAAATCTGAATAACTCATCATTGATCTGACCATATCCATAAGAGTCTTATTCCTTCTCTATGCTACACCGTTTTGTTGTGGCATACCTGGAGTTGATAACTGGGATGTAATCCCTTCAGCTGACAAGTAGTTCCTAAACTCTCCCAAGAGGTATTCGCCACCACGATCAGATCGCAGTGTCTTGAGACATTCACTCAGACGCTTTTCCGTTTCCGCCTATACTCCCTGAATTTCTCAAAGCATTCGGACTTACGGCGCATCAAATAAATGTATCCATATCTTGAGTAATTATCAATAAAGTGACAAAGTACTCAAAATCACCTCTAGCTTGGACATTTATAGGCCCACACAAATCAGAGCGAACCAATTCCAACGGCTCTTTGGCCCTATATCCTTTAGCTAAAAAAAGTCTCTTGGTCATCTTATCTTCTAAACAGGATTCACAGACTGGAAGTTCCTCAACTTCCAATGAACCTAAAGGTCCATCCCTGACCAGTCTAGAAATCCTATTCAGATTAATTTGACCAAGGCGTAAGTGCCAAAGATACGTTTAGTTCAATTTAGAAGGCTACTTTCTCTTACATGGCAAATTATTAGTGTTATTCAATTCATGCAGTTGCACTGTAGAAAATATAGGATTAATAATGTAGAGATTATCCACCAAATATCCATCCTTGATCAACTTAGGCAATCTCTCAAAATTAAACTCCTATTACGACTAAAATTTGAAAAGACATTTCCTACTGCAACTGCTGCCACTCTCGTAGCATTTCCCATATATAGATAAATCTCTCCATCACTGAGTCTTCTGGTTTCCTGGAACCCATGCAACAAATTGCAAACATGATTAGTGGCTCCGGTATCTACACACCAGGTACTGGTAGATAACACCACTAAACGTGATTCAACAACTAATGAAAAAGATTTATCCAGATTGTTCACTTTATTGAGATAGAATGGATATTCCTACTTCCAGTGTTCTTTCTGCTTGCAGTGAAAACACTTGCCTGCAGGCTTTTTCACTCGATCTTGAGGCGCATGAACTGTCTCCACAACCTTTTTTCTGAGACTTGTTCTGCTTCTTCTTGCATTTCAGCTTAGAAGTAGAAGCATTTTCTGCCACTAACATTGATGGTGGTTTCTTCACAACCAAAAGACCCTTACCTGCTTGGACATCCTTAAGAAGTTTCGCCAAAGATAAATGCATTTTGTTCATATAATAGTTCAGGCGAAATTACTTAAAACTCTCAGACTGCAGTGAGTTAAGAATGAAATCGATCTGGGTTTTTCCCATCAATTTCAACTCCAAGGATCTCTAGTTTATTAAGATGAGCTATCATCTTCAAAACATGATCCTTAATCGGGGTCCCTCCAATATGGGTGATACTCACCAATTTTTATAAAGTTTTGCTTCATGTTATGTGGCATTCTCATCAGGTCTAGGAAAGCATACCTCAAACAACACAAATTTGTGTTCCTTAGCAGTTAACACAATATCCAAATTCTTTTTCCAGTCAATATAATTTGTGTCCCTCAACCTCGTGTTAAAAGAAAAACATTAGCAACCCTACACACCGTGAAGAGCATGCCTCGATGGGAAGGTCGTCTACTCTTCATCATTCGTGTAGATAGGCACAACCTTCTAATTTTACTATCCAGACACTATACCGTGCTAAGCAAAATTAAATAGCCAATATAGCTTCGGTCCTATAAATAATAATAGTGACTCAGATGGTGAGGATATTATTATTTACAGCTAAGTGTATACCATTACCTAGCTTTTAGACCTATTGTTCCGTTATGAACCACCTCAGATGGTGAAGTAACCCATACAACAATTATCTTAGAGCTATCCCTTTAGGAAGTTTGTACCGATGATGCCACAATTAATTTTGCCCGATGGGGGGGAAGGTTCTAAAACCATCACACATAATTAATTACATCATCTACATACTAGTAATGGAGACCGTGGGATTTATAAAAATAAACTCCCTCTCCCACTTAGTTATTTTAAAAAATATTTGTGAGGGTTATCAAAATTTTCGAGTTTTCAAAACCGTGATCTAGGTCAAAAGCCAAATATTATCATGTTGTCCCAATATGGTAAACTATAGATCGTAAGGTGTAGTCGAGCAATATACGTGGCTTATAGCAAGACGTGCTATAACAAGTTCAACCAGCGCTCGTGTTCACAGGGAGTTGAGGTAAAACCCTAATTCCGACTTGTAGGGTTTTGCGATTTTCTTGTTGTCTAATCTGTACGCGTCATTACTGGGTTCTGGGAATCGTTTCCCAACAGTGGTATCAAAGCCAGGTTACGATCCTTGGACCTGTGGGTTAATAAGTCAGGGCTCCCAGTGTAAATAAGAAACCTTAATCTCACTAGGATTCTATTTCTTATTTCACTAATTATAATTCACCCCACTACAGAATTATTTGCACTCCCGTCTTTATCTTAATTATATTACGAGCTCCATGATATTAAATACTTATTTATCTCCCCACGTTAAGATTACAAATACCCGTTGATTAAAATAAATTACTAACATCACCACCTCAAGCTCTAAGCTCTGACTCCTCAGGCTCTCGCCTCATGACTACCACCGGCTCCATGCCTCGGTTCCCTCATCTCAAAAGCTCCATGCTCCAAGTTACTGGCCTCGTGCCCCCCATATCTCAGAAAACGGCATCCTACTCGTCTCCAGAAGATGGCTTGGATTCCACCCCTATATCTTGAAACCGACGTCAGATTGTCTCTAGCATACGGTTTGGATTCCACCCAATTACATCAATTCCTTCCAGCTCATTCGCAAGGATAAGCTGCTCTACCGAGCTCCCATTAGTCAAAGTAAGGATGATCAGGAAAAGCAAGTGACTCACCTGCTGTGTATTGATCTACCCTAAAATTCTGTGTGTTATGGTTGGGTCCCAAATAATTATTTTGCAAGCGCTATGGGTATTGTTGTCATGATTGTAATCTTTGGAGTAAGTGATTGATTTTGGGTAAATTAGTGGGAACATGCTTGATTATAGAATTTGTTATTAAATCAGATGAAGTAAATTCATATTGTTACTTATTTACCTAAACTTTAATTGACTAGTTAGCTATAATTTAGGCCGCAATGTTAGTGGGTAGTTATAAGAGTTCTACTTAGATATTCATAAGTTTGATAGGGTTTTATTTGAGAGAACTGCCGACTTTCATATGAGAGTGTAGACACCCCAATCTGGGCTTCCAGATTAGTTTACTTACGGTTTTTGATTCCCCGATGATGAAACAGATCAAGAACACCCCGGGAATGTCGAGTGTTTGAGCTTTGAGTGTTTGCAAAACCCTTGAACCTAACCTAGTCCTAAGCCACTTCCAAAAAGCCAAAACCCTACTGGCACGCATTGGTTGAGAACCAACGCGCGCGGGTCGAACGGACAGGTGGTAGTCAATAGTCGCGCGATGGTCAAACTGCCAGGTGGACAAATTTGACCGTTGACCCTCGCGCGACAGTTTGGAACCATCGCGCGATGGTCAGATCCCCACCTACTTTTTCAGAGGCGGAAACTTGGCCACGAATGCAGTCTCAGCCAGGCCTCGTGGACTGGCTGAACTTCTCTCTTTGCATCAGCCAACCCTTGTTTGGTTGGTTCTTTCTCCTCCATACACCATTTTCACCATTCCTCCTATAAATACCCCATTGGTTCCTCCATTAAAAGGGTTCCCAAAAAAAAGAAAAGAAAGAAAGAAGGAGAAGGAAGTTACAAGGGTTCCAACTTTTCGAGTACACTTGATACTCCCTCACTCAAGTCATCCTCATACACTTATTTTTCAAGCTCTATCATCTCATTCAACCTCAAGCCTCAAACCTCAAAGCTCAATCATCCGTTCAAACTCAATTTAGGTATAGCATACCTACTGTTTTTTTTGTTCTGATCCCTGAGGGGGGCTGGCAGGGTCATGGCTGGTAATCAATACCAGTCCTGGCCCTAAAGCTAGCAAGGTTTCAAAAGCCGTGGCCAAGTAAACCCTCGCGAGATGGACCCGAACACTCGCGTGACAGTTCTATCAACAAGAGATTGGTCCACGTGGGGAAGGGAGGCTGGTCATTTCTTGTTTTAGCTACGTGCATGACTGTTGTAATTTTTACTTAGCATATAATTCACTGTTAAGCATGCTAACAACCAATTTACTGCTTTCCTTTGTTAAAATGTTAGTTTTACATTCCAATATTCATTTCTGTTCTGTTGGAGTACCCCTGGGATCATTCTGGACCTGTCTCAGAACCCAGGATGAGCAAAACCAGACATTGGAAAGTTGGCTCGAACCCGCGCGCGCTGCACCCAAACCATCGCGCGATGGTCAACGCTCCATTTGACCAGTGCGCCAGGGCGCAATCGTCGCGTGCCAGGGCGTAACCATCGCGCGCCCGGTCGCATTGTCGCGCGACGGTTTGGAACCCTCGCGCGATTGTTTGTCCCCGACCAGTGGCTGGCCTTGCATGGTTAACTTGATTTCAGGCTATTATTTTGTCCCCACACTGTTTATGGGGTGTTTTGTTTATTTGTTGGGCCTTTCAGCCTTTAAACTGTATATTATGACTGTATAAAACTGCTTGGTTTGTCCTGGGTGTGCACTGGTCCTTCCAGAGCCCAGAGGGTTTGACAATAAGAGCTGTGGGCTTAGGCTTACTGGCTTGCGCAGGTCTTGTAGTAGCGTGCGCAGGTTTGGTCAGCATGCATTGACTTGATCAGTGCATACTGGTTTCTTCCTGTGCACGACACTCCAAGACAGGAGCTTTCCAGTCTGTTTAAACTCCCACAGCAGTCTGTTCTCATCCTATACTAACTGCTCATCCATGCCATCTATCACATCCTGCAAATTGTTACAGTTTTAATCCCCGATTAACTGTTCTCCCGCCCTAATTTGCTAAAAATCGATTAATAAAAGAAGAATCACAACGTTTTCAAAATGCTTAAGTAGAGACCGATCTCCGGATTGGGCGAGAGGGGTGCCATAAAACCCTTCCCCTCTCGTAACCTGGCTCACGAACCCAGATATGGTTATGACGGACTGGTTCCTTAACTTTTTCAAATCAAACAGCGCGGCAGGTGCTTCGAAATACGGTTCCTTGAGTGTCGGACCTTCAAACCCGAGTGGCGACTCTGTATTTTTGAGCGCTTGCCACCTGCACTCGCGCTCCCTCGATTTCCAAAAAAGGGCCGCAATGGCGAAAAGGAACAAAATCCTTTCTCTCCAAGGGCATGCTGCCCACAGTGGCGACTCTGCTGAGGATGATTGAACCGATATTAATTCATACTTAGAGTTTAAATACGCTTGGGAACAATCCCTTAAAAGTCTGTCGAAACGGTTAGCTTCGCGCTGCCGAAGGTTGGAATGGTGATTTAACAGGACCTCGTGTCCGGTCATTCTAATCTGGGGCTTTTTCGATTGTTCGCTTGCGTAGTTTCCTCTAAAGATGGACTGAATAAAGTGAGCCAAATTTGAAAAAGGCATTTTACGACTTTGCGATTCTTCTTCTCTTAATCAATTCTAGCATCTCATTTGCATCGATGTGGGATAAGCCTCGTTGGATCGTTTTTGCAATCTGGCACGGTTTACCGGAGCCTGGGGACCTTGAATGACCAACAACCTTCGACGATGATGGGTCATGCTACCGTTCGACTGTTACTCTACGAATACGCGGGTAACGGGAGGTATATCTGTGGCCCTAGTCTGAGGAACCTGTTACAAGCCAAAACCAGCCTTTGCATATACAAAGCACTAGAACTCTCCAAACTAGGACAGGTACCCACAAGGTAAGATCTATTTGCATCTAACTACCCCGTAACTGCCTATGTGTTATTGCTTTCCCTATCGCATGCACTGTTTTGCATAGGAGCATGCTTAAGGCTGTTTTTGTCTTTCGAGTTTGTCTTGCGCTGTCTAAGACGTTGTTGGACCCGATGAGGAGTCGTTCATTCTGTTGAATGTTCGTTATCAATCGCAAAATCCTTAGACCAATGAGACTTTGAGAAATCAAAATTTACTAAGTCCTTGGCTCATGCCCGTTTAAGGATTCAACCGACAATAAGGAACAACAGAGTAGTGATGTCGTGTCACTGGCGCCACCCAGGTTGAAGTGCGTTGTCACTATACACCGCCGTGTTCAAGGTTAAGGTGCCATGACATCAATACCGAGTTGTTCCAAATTCGAAGTCGAATCTTCAAAAGGGACTAGCTGAAGGTTTTGTCTATTTTGACATCTTTTAGGATCTGTCGATCTACTCAAGGACACATCGCCGAAAAGAATTCTGAGGATTCCGGCAACGTCTGAAACTTGTGAGGCAAACTCGTCTCTGGTTCTGTACATGCATACATACATTCTGTTCTGCGTAGGAGCATGTTTAGGGCGGCTTCTAGGATTGTCACTTTTTCGAGTATGTCTTATGCTTACCAAGACGCTGCTATAACCCGATGAAGAGTCGTGCATCTCGATGGTGCATGTTGTTAATTTTTCAAAGTCCTTAAATAAGCGAGACTTTGAGAAATCAAACCTTACTAAATCCTTGGCTCATGCCTGATTGCGGATTCAACCGACAATAAGGAACCACAAAGTATTGATGTCGTGATATTGATGTCATTTTGGTTATCGTGCTTCGCACGTACACCGCCCCGGCAAAAGCGCGTTGTCGCTGAAGCCACCCCAGTAAAGGTGTCACGCCATCAATACCGAGTTGTTTCTAATTCAAAGTTGAATCTTCAAAAGGGACTAGCCAAAGATTTAGTCTGTTTTGACATCTCTTAGGATCAGTTTGATCTTTCCAAAGGATGCACCCTCGAAAAGAAATCCGAGGATTCTGGCAGCATCCGAACATCATAAGATAGACTCGTCTCTAGTTCTAGAGTCTAGGAGGACACTGACGACGATGATCTTTGCATTTTCGTTCTTTCAATTCTTTCAATAAACTGCTGAAAAGGGTGTCACTGAGCTTTCATTACTTACTGTTAAAGCTTCGGGCCATTGCATCGTCAGAGAGTACCAAAAAGAAGAGCCAAACCTGCTTAGGAGAGTCCGCCAGGGTTGTTACACCTTTGATTCCAAGGTCATACCACCTACCTCATTCATCAATTCAGAATGGCAGTACAAATGGAGCTGGCTGAGCTCAGGAAAGCTGTAGAGGAATTGGGTCACAAAATGGACAAACAGATGATTATGGTCCAGGGACTCGTTGGCCTTGTTACTTCCACAGCCCCGCAGCCAGATATGGGGCTAGTCAAAGAACCTTCTCAAGCGTACCACCCTCCAACGGTTGGAATCAAGCTGAGCTCAGGAGATATGTTCAAAGACCTAGCTGAGTTTCATGAAGCTAGGACTCACTCGAAGGAGGATGTTGATTCCTTGTTCAAAGCCTTTGCCAAAGGGGAGGACATGCTTAGTGATGAATTCAGCCCCGAAGGCAAAAGAATGCATCCTGTTAATGAGGCAAACTGCAAAGCAAACAAGGGTTCCGCTCTGGATTCTCAGTTCACTCGCCGAAACCCGCCAAGGACTTTCTCATGTTTCTCTATGCCATTGGCCTCAATTTATGAGAAGCTCCTCGATGCTGGTTCCATCAAGCCCCTCAATCCAACTCCTCTACCCAAAAATCCATCACCCAACTTCAAGTATAATCTCTATTGTACCTACCATCAAATGCCTAGCCCTTCTACCAATGCCTGTTTCCGGCTTCGACATGTTGTTCAAGATCTCGTCGATTGTGGCATCATCACAAACCCACCACCATCAACAGCCGATATCAATCAGGTTCAAAACGCTCAAAGCTTCCGAGCCCGAACCCAACCCCGGAGTTTCTCTATTTTCGAGGCATCTCTATCTGCAGTAATGGAGAAACTTTTCCAATCCGGGCATCTCAAGCCTTTGACCCCAACTTCCCCACCCAAAGTCCTACCAGCCAACTGCAATGCCAACCATTTCTGTGCCTTCCACCAAATGCCTGGCCATCTCACAGACAAGTGCTATCATCTCCGACACGAGATTCAAGACCTTATTGACAATGGCACGATTCAAGTTCCACCAAAGCCCAATGTCATTTCCGACTCCTTGCCTCAACACGAGTCTGACCCTCTGGTCGGTCATATAACAATCGACTCTACTCAAATCAACCCGAGCTCCAAGCCGACTGTACCCATCCCGTCTGAGCCCGAGGACAGCCTGCTGGCTACTGTTTGTGTGATTGGGACTTCCTCTGCCGATATCTGGTTTGACAGTGATGAGGGGCTTACAAATGAGAGGACCGACTGGCTGAGGTCCGTTGATCAGAGGAGCGCTGAGTAGGTTTGGTCGAAGAAGCTCAGGAGGCCGAAGTGCTGTTGCTTGGGCTTGACTCCTACTGGATCCTACCTCTTTTTGTGGAAGCTATGGGTAGCTTTTTAACAATTGCGTTTTCAAAACCGCGTCTAGTTTGCATTGGCGTCTAGTCTGAGTCTGACACAGAGTCTTTTGCGTTTGTCTAAGTCTAGCTCTGAGTCGGAGGTTGTGCCTCTTGGCCCTCCACGTCGTAGCTTTTGTTTCATGTTTTGAGTCTGTTGTACTTGGCAAACCCCAAGGGTTTTTTAGATATGCATCATCTTGCTTCTACATGCTTCGCTGGCTTTTATATAAACTGTGTCAACCCTAATGACGAAGGGATAGATTTCAATGGGATCATCCCCAAGGAAATGTGTTCCCTCGCCAAAAGGGAAAACGAAAGGCATGCTCAGCCTATTAAAAGAAAAAGTAATTTCAAAAAAACATGAAAGACAAGTATAAACCTCCTGAAAGGTTCAAAATTGGTCCAAGCACCGCCCCCAGAGGAGCATTGTGCCCAGTCAGTCAGGCTCGAAAGGTTCATCGACGTCTTGGCGTGGTCTCATCAAGTCACGCCTCGCGTTGATCCTGAGACAAAGGAGCATCAAATCCCCTGTTATCGGGTGCCAATCCAGAAAGCAGAAGCACAGAAGGCTCCGGGCCTTGTACCATGTACAAAGCAATGATAGTGGCGTTCTGCCAAGCACAAATGAGGAAGTGCACAAAATGGCCCGGAGCAAGGCATTTCCAACCAAAGCACTCTTGACTCTTTGTCATCAAAGACATATTATTTTGGGCTATAGCCAAAGGTCTTCGACCTCGACGGCAACAATTTCAACACCTTGGTCAACCAGGATCATGTCAAAAGTAACTTTTCCCTGTGAGAAGCTCGTTGGGCTGAAAGCCCCAAGGGTGGGCAGTTCCAAGCAAAAGTTAGAGCAGCATGCTAGACCAAAACCTATGAAGGTGGTTTAGGCAAAAATGAATAGGCAATCAATCAAAGCTCGCTAGACCGAAGACCCGAATGGGCGGTTCTAGGCAAAAGTTAGAGCATAAAAGGAGAGGTAAATACTCGAGAGTTAACCCTTAGCCTGAACTACGTTTTGACCTGATTCCCTAGCTTGGGATACGTAGGCAGTCTCTCTTAGAGACTCGGTCACATATCTATCAATTGGATCCATGGTTGACGCTTTGGTACACATCAAAGGTTGAAGAGGATCGGAGATCAAGACAAGCTGCATTGGAGGAACCAGAGGGGGGAAAACCTTCGTCTTTCAATTTTTTTACAAACTCCTTCTTCAATTTACAGGCTGAGCTTAAGTCTTAAAATATTTGAAGCATAAAAAATAGAACGAAATGCTGGCGAGGCCTAACGGCTCACAGTTTATTCTAAGTTCAGCGAAGTCTGGTGTAAGCAACCGCAGCGCGTTTGTTCGAAGTGATGCGCGTTGGTCTCAAACCTGCGCATTCTTATTGCAGCAAACAGTAGCAGATAGCTACTACCCTCGAATGTCGTTCCAGGGGCTTTTGCCAAGTTTTGTCATGCTATGCAAGTCATATGGACTTAATGTGACTGCACGGGGGTGTCGGTTTCAGTCCGGGCCTATACGCGTCATAATCTGCGTCTTATGTCCGTTTTTGCGACATTTTTCCAGTTTTTCTATCAATTGTCATTTCGAGGTGTTTTTCTCGATTTTGTTTGTACAGATCTTTGTACCTTTTGCACCTCTCGTAAGTGTCAGTTTCACCTGTTCAGGAATGTTGTGAGTTTTGGCACATTAATGCCCAAAGTTTCATTGTATTCCGTGTGTCTAAGGGTTCGCATTGTACCCTGGTTCTCTTTCTCCATTTTTTTATGTGCGCGCGTCTGTGTGTCGATTCAAAGCACTTGTCAATGCAAAGTAGATATTAGTGGTTAGTTTTTGCATTCTCTTCAACACTTGCAAAAGAAAGTCAATAAACTGGAAAACGCAATTGTAACATTGCTACCCTTAGTATCCGTAATCCGCAAGCAGCGGAATCTCTTGAAGCAGCAGGGGCACATTAGCCCAAGGCCAAGCAGAGCATCTCTGGGGCTCACCTATGGGGCATATCTGCCCAAGCATCGAAAAAGGGGGGGCACGCAGGTCCAATTCCAGTGCTCAAGCGTCAACTGGGGCACGCTGGTCCGCTCAACGTCTATCTATCTGGGTGCACATCTCAGAAGTAACAAACAGTACAGTAATGAGGCTCAATGGTAGTCCTTAGGTGTCGTTGTCCTCCTAGGAACCGCCCTTAGCTTGCATCTACATTTTCAATATATTATACATGCCTTTGCATATTGTGTATGTTAAATGTCGAAAGCAGGAACCAAGAATGGTCGCCATCCTCTCGATTTGTTTTCCAAGGGATGCGATGCAATCTTCTGCAGAACAATCTGACGACGATCCATCCGTCCAATTTCCAATCAACGACGATCCATCCGTCCAATTTCGAGTCAACGACGGTCCATCCGTCCAATTTCAAGTCAACGACGATCCATCCGTCCAATTTCAAGTCAACGACGATCCATCCGTCCAATTTCCAATCAACGACGATCCATCCGTCCAATTTCAAATCAACGACGATCCATCCGTCCAATTTCAAGTCAACGACGATCCATCCGTCCAATTTCAAGTCAACGACGATCCATCCGTCCAATTTCCAATCAACGACAATCCATCCGTCCAACTTCCAAATCAACGACGATCCATCCGCCCAATTCCAATCAACGACGATCTGTCCGTCCAACTTCCAATTCAACCGATAGCGCATTTTCCAGCGGTCTTATTGCTCTGTCTCGGATGGTCCTTGATAAGGAGAATGGCTCTGATTCCCTACAGATGAAATTCAACCTGCCTGACGCGACCTACCCGTGATTGTTGGATTTCTTTGTGCCGAGGATAGTTTGATCCCCAGCAGCGATGGTCTATCGGTCCACGGCCGTAATTATTTCCCCAGCAGCAGTCCATCTTGTCAATATCTATGCTATTTTCAAGGGTAATCTCTCCTTGGGATACTTCAAATCAAATCAAATCAAATCAACGATGATCAACAATGTCATCGCCGACGATCAGCCATGTCGTCCCTTCAAATCAAATCAACGATGATCAGCCATGTCATCGCCGACGATCAGCCATGTCGTCCCTTCAAATTATATCAACGATGATCAGCCATGTCATCGCCGACGATCAGCCATGTCGTCCCTTCAAATCAAATCAACGACGATCAGCCATGTCATCGCCGACGATCAGCCATGTCGTCCCTTCAAATCAAATCAACGACGATCAGCCATGTCATCGCCGACGATCAGCCATGTCGTCCCTTTCAAATCAAATCAACGATGATCAGCCATGTCATCGCCGACGATCAGCCATGTCGTCCCTTCAAATCAAATCAACGATGATCAGCCATGTCATCGCCGACGATCAGCCATGTCGTCCCTTCAAATCAAATCAACGATGATCAGCCATGTCATCGCCGACGATCAGCCATGTCGTCCCTTCAAATCAAATCAACGATGATCAGCCATGTCATCGCCGACAATCAGCCATGTCGTCCCTTCAAATCAAATCGACGATGATCAGCCATGTCATCGTCGACGATCAGCCATGTCGTCCCTTCAAATCAAATCGACGATGATCAGCCATGTCATGTCGTCCCTTCAAATCAAATCAACGATGATCAGCCATGTCATCGCCGACAATCAGCCATGTCGTCCCTTTCAAATCAAATCAACGATGATCAGCCATGTCATCGCCGACGATCAGCCATGTCGTCCCTTCAAATCAAATCAACGATGATCAGCCATGTCATCGCCGACGATCAGTCATGTCGTCCCTTCAAATCAAATCAACGATGATCAGCCATGTCATCGCCGAAGATCAACCATGTCGTCCATTCAAATCAAATCAACGATGATCAGCCATGTCATCGCCGACGATCAGCCATGTCGTCCCTTCAAATCAAATCAACGATGATCAGCCATATCATCAATGACGGTCAGCCATATCAGTCATTCAACGATGATCAGCCATATCATCAATGACGGTCAGCCATATCGGTCATTCAAAGATGATCAGCCATATCATCCATGACGGTCAGCCATATCGGTCATTCAATGACGGTTAGCCATATCGTCTATCTCCACCAAATCAACGATAGCCGGTCCTGTCAAATGTCTGCAACGACTTCAACGGCCCCAACGGTTTGATTATTCGGCACATTGATCTCTCCGTCCACATTCACGACAGCCGGTCCTGTCGAAGTTCCCAAACGGTTTGATCATTCGGCACATTGATCTCTCCGTCCGCATTCACGACAGCTGGTCCTGTCAAATCCCTCAACGGCTTGATCATTACGCACACTGATTGTTCCCCAGGAGAGCCCGCCTTGGCCCTTCCCGAACGACGATCGCCCTCAATCTAGCCACAAGTGCATCTTCCAGCAGGCTTATTGCTCTGTCTCTGATGGTCTTTGATAAGGAGATTGGCTCTGATTCCCTACAGATGGAATTCAACCTGCCTGACACGACCTACCCGTGTTTGTTGGAATACTTTGTGCCGATGATAGCTTGATCCCCAGCAACGAAGGCCGGTCCCGTCCAAATCTGCAGCGACAGCCTGTCCTGCCCAAATTCAATCAACAAGCGGCGATGCAATCGTCCACTTCCACTTTCATCCCCAGTGACGGTCCGTCCGTCCATTCAACCAATCAGGTTCTGTAAGTATGCTTGTCTACTTTGCTAGTATGTTCTGCTCTGGATTGCCTTGAAGGTGTCTAGAAACCTTTGACGTTACTTGTACCAAGTCAATGGTGTTCCAAGTGCCGTCAAAGGGGGCTACTGTAGACACCCCAATCTGGGCTTCCAGATTAGTTTACTTACGGTTTTTGATTCCCCGATGGTGAAACGGATCAAGAACACCCCGGGAATGTCGAGTGTTTGAGCTTTGAGTGTTTGCAAAACCCTTGAACCTAACCTAGTCTTAAGCCACTTCCGAAAAGCCAAAACCCTGCTAACGTGCGCCAGGGTGCAATCATCATGCGCCAGGGCGCAACCATCGCGCGCCCGGGTGCACCGTCGCGCGACGGTCTAGAACCCTCGCGCGATGGTCAAACTGCCAGGTGGACAAAGTTTGACCGTTGACCCTCGCGCGACAGTTTGGAACCATCGCGCGATGGTCAGTTCCCCACCTACTTTTTCAGAGGCGGAAACTTGGCCACGAATGCAGTCTCAGCCAGGCCTCGTGGACTGGCTGAACTTCTCTCTTTGCATCAGCCAACCCTTGTTTGGTTGGTTCTTTCTCCTCCATACACCATTTTCACCATTCCTCCTATAAATACCCCATTGATTCCTCCATTAAAAGGGTTCCCAAAAAAAAGAAAAGAAAGAAAGAAGGAGAAGGAAGTTACAAGGGTTCCAACTTTTCAAGTACACTTGATACTCCTTCACTCAAGTCATCCTCATACACTTATTTTTCAAGCTCTATCATCTCATTCAACCTCAAACCTCAAAGCTCAATCATCCGTTCAAACTCAATTTAGGTATAGCAAACCTACTGTTTTTTTGTTCTGATCCCTGAGGGGGGCTGGCAGGGTCAAGGCTGGTAATCAATACCAGTCCTAGCCCTAAAGCTAGCAAGGTTTCAAAAGCCGTGGCCAAGTAAACCCTCGCGCGATGGACCCGAACACTCGCGCGACAGTTCTGTCAGCTAGAGATTGGTCCACGTGGGGAAGGGAGGCTGGTCATTTCTTGTTTTAGCTACGTGCATGAATGTTGTAATTTTTACTTAGCATATA
Source organism: Rhododendron griersonianum (assembly GCA_018127125.1). Taxonomy (NCBI): domain Eukaryota; kingdom Viridiplantae; phylum Streptophyta; class Magnoliopsida; order Ericales; family Ericaceae; genus Rhododendron; species Rhododendron griersonianum. Next base: position 26,339,078 of record CM030792.1, on the reverse strand, counting down.
GTTCACTGTTAAGCATGCTAACAACCAATTTACTGCTTTCCTTTGTAAAAATGTTAGTTTTACATTCCAATATTCATTTCTGTTCTGTTGGAGTACCCCTGGGATCATTCTGGACCAGTTTCAGAACCCAAGATGAGCAAAACCAGACACTGGAAAGTTGGCTCGAACCCGCGCGCGCTGCACCCAAACCATTGCGCGATGGTCAACGCTCCATTTGACCAGTGCGCCAGGGCGCAATCGTCGCGCGCCCAGGCGCATTGTCACGCGACGGTTTGGAACCCTCGCGCGATTGTTTGTCCCCGACCAGTGGCTGGCCTTGCATGGTTAACTTGATTTCAGGCTATTATTTTGTCCCCACACTGTTTATGGGGTGTTTTATTTATTTGTTGGGCCTTTCAGCCTTTAAACTGTTTATTATGACCGTATAAAACTGCTTGGTTTGTCCTGGGTGTGCACTGGTCCTTCCAGAGCCCAGAGGGTTTGATAATAAGAGCTGTGGGCTTAGGCTTACTGGCGTGCGCAGGTCTTGTAGTAGCGTACGCAGGTTTGGTCAGCATGCATTGACTTGATCAGTGCATACTGGTTTCTTCCTGTGCACGACACTCCAAGACAAGAGCTTTCCAGTCTGTTTAAACTCCCACAGCAGTCTGTTCTCATCCTATACTAACTGCTCATCCATGCCATCTATCACATCCTGCAAATTGTTACAGTTTTAATCCCCGATTAACTGTTCTCCCGCCCTAATTGGCTAAAAATCGATTAATAAAAGAAGAATCACAACGTTTTCAAAATGCCTAAGTAGAGTCCGATCTCCGGATTAGGCGAGAGGGGTGCCATAAAACCCTTCCCCTCTCGTAACCTGGCTCACGAACCCAGATATGGTTATGACGGACTGGTTCCTTAACTTTTTCAAATCAAACAGCGCGGCAGGTGCTTCAAAATACGGTTCCTTGGGTGTCGGACCTTCAAACCCGAGTGGCGACTCTGTATTTTTGAGCGCTTGCCACCTGCACTCGCGCTCCCTCGATTTCCAAAAAAGGGCCTCAATGGCGAAAAGGAACGAAATCCTTTCTCTCCAAGGGCATGCTGCCCACAGAGAGCCACAGCCGTCGAACTTCTTGGTTCCTGTAGACACCTCCCAAATGGGGCATCGCCATACAGATTGATCACGTTTGTTTGCTCGGTTGCTTGCTTGCTTCGTAAACCAAAATCATGGACATTCCCATGGCTAGGAACATCGCCACATGGTAGCGGTTATCATCAAAACAGAGTCGCCACCCAGTTTATTAAAACTGGGAAAACAGATAGAGATTCTGGGTACGGGAGCCAAAAGTACAGTGAGGGGAAGGTGTTAGGCACCCCTCTCTGCCCAGCCGTGAGGCTGGCCCATAGTTATTCAACATAAGACATGTAGATGCTTTGTTTAATTCCAACACATAGTCTGTTTAATTAAGCCTTTAAACAGTAAGTAAAGTGAGCCAGTGCGATAATTGAAGCATGCGTCAGAAAGCAAAACAAAACAAACTGTCCCAGGGAGATGGATCCCGCGGCCGGTGAATGGATGTCACGGCCGAGGGATCCTCCTGGTTTGATGTACTGGCCGAGGGATCGAAGCCCCGGTCGGTGTTCTTCCTCACACCAGAATATACGTTTAACAGATGATCAGAAAGTTGTGATTAAGCGTAAGAACAATAAATAAAACAAACCAGAGGCCGTTGGGCCTCACCACCTTGATCCCTCAATTGCTTGATTGCTTTGGATTGGGCGTGATTGACTGATTGCTTGATTGAAAACCCTAGGATTAGGGTTTGAACTTCGGGGTTTGATCGCCGGATTGACGGCTGCCTTCGGGAGGTTAGGGCTTTTGAAGAGTGGGTTTGAGAGAGTATTTTGGCAGAGTTTTGAGGCTTGAGAGAGTGTATTCTCTATGAATTTCGTGTGTTTATTTCGGAGCCCAAAGGCTCCTTTATATAGGCATAGGGATGACTCACTCCGGCCAATCAAATCATGAGATGGCAATTGCAATTGCAATGCATCTCTAACTCTACGTCGTAATCTCTGAGCGTAGCCCGAACGCATCGGGAAGGTAGTGTAGTTGGATCAAACCAAACGTCTGACAGAACGTTCCAGAGTCTGAAAAAGGTCGATCTGGCGGCCGAGTAAAGGATCTTGCGGCCGTGGAATGGATGTCTCGGCCGAAGGATAGATCTTGCGGCCGAGGAATTGATCTCTCAGGGAGATTTTGCTGGCAACAAGTTGCTCGGGTGAGGAATTGATGTTTTGGCCGTTAGATCGATGTTACGGCCATCAGATGGATTCTCCTAGGCTTCTGTATTTCTGTCTGAAAGGCTGTATGGCTCTGAATTGGATCCTCTAAGTGGTTCAAAGTTCTCATCGAAAGTCCTAAGGTCCTCAAGGAAGCAATCAGCAATCATTGTATCCATTTCATCATCGGGATGGTCCCAAGGTGGGACTTGAAATAATCGTTAGGCCAAATTGGGGTGTCTACAGTTCCCTGAGTGAAGGTGTGCGGCGTGGTGCATGTGGCGGTGATCGGTATGTGGTAATCAGTTGGGGTTGCTTAAATATTGGACATTTTTGGGATGATTTGAATATTAATACCAGTGGTGGACTTTTAATGGTGCCGATGCAATAGGCTAGATCAATTTGGTGCATGTGTGGATAAGTTGTCGTATATGTTGAAGGGATTAAAGGTGAGTTCAGTTTTGGCACTTAGATGGCACATTGGGTTGTTCGTGTGTATGTGGAGCTTGGGCTTAGGAGTTAGAGTTTTGGGTTTGCTAATTGTATGGTGATTTGTATATAGGCTATTTTATTTTTCCGTGATTGAGTTGCATTGTCCTTGGGCCCAGGTGAGTGGTTAAGCAAGTTACGTACTTTCGAACTTCCTCGTGTCCCTTAAATTGTTGTTTTGGAAAATTTATTATTGAAATTGGAAACACATATTGTTTATATTAAATTGGCATGCGGTATCGCTGAAAGCATTTGTTGATCGAATAATCTTTTGGTGAGAACTTTGTGGGTATCGAATGGGAACATATTTTGGAAGTCCAGGGAAATTAATCCTCTGTGTGCGGGTGACTCTGGTCATTAGGGAAGAGACCGGATTAGGCCAGTGACCCTAATGCCCAACGGTTATTGACCAGATCATTCTTAGGGAAAAGTTCCATGGGCTGCCTACTCGTGGTGACTCTAAGTTTCGATATTGGATTCAATTATGAGATATTTATTCACTGGCACTTGGTACTATTAATTTTGGTTGTGGTTCCCCATTGTTGTTGGAGATTGGATTGAGAACACCCTTAAGACATATCGGATGAATCGTTAATTGGATTAATGGATTATTTTGTTGTTCACCTGTTTGCCAAATCTACGTTGACATGGTAAATTATTTTGGTCCTTGTTTAGAACCTTATTCGAATATACATGCTTTGCCATTCACTGAGCCCGTCAGCTGACGGATTTATTCCAACTTCTTTTTCAGGCTAGTCGAGGATTTAGGTAAGGACTCTGGCGGCATCTCGGGGACTTCTTTTAGTTTGACCTCCTTAGGGTGTCTCATCATATTTTTATTTTATTAATCGCTTCCGCATTTGAAACATTTGTCAGTTATTGAATTCTTTTTATTATTGGTGGATCACCTGGTATTATTTGGTTCCACTACAAGAAATTTTGTGTTTGGAGACGAATTAAATTGTCACAAAATGCACATTTTTTGTCGCCAAAAGTTTAGAGACGAAAAAACTTTTGTCACCTATAGGTTGTCTCAGAAAGTAACATGGTGACGAAAATCATGTTTCGTCACCTATAGTAATTTTTGGAGACGAAATTTATCGTCACCAATTTATCGATTATTCGTCACCCTTGTCCAATTTCGTCACTAATAGTGAATGAATATTGTCCAGGAAAACTACATAGGTGACAAAAAATTTCATCTCCAAAGAATTTAATTTAAATATTATAAAATAGTAAATGTGACAAATAATTTCGTCTCCTATAATTGTTTAATTAAAGCCGATTAATGACAAAAAATTTCGTCTTTGAAATGCTTCTTCGAAAATCCTATTTAGTGACAAAAAAATTTGTCACCTATTTTTCATATATTAGAAATACAGGTGACAAAAAATCGTCTCGCACTCTTCTAAATACCATATCCTATGCATTTTAGAATCCAATAGATCTCAAACAAGAACTATAATACATCTGAATTGCACTAAATAGTAAGTCCATTCTATCTTACCATAATATCAAACACATCGTCATACCCAACATTCATCCATACCAAAATAATCATCCACACTTAGGATGTAATGCATCCATGTACGAATGTCAAAAATAACCAAACTAGACCATATACGTTGTTCATCATAGTTCTTATCCTATGAATCATCAAAAAAAAAAAAGAGTTCTCATAGCATCATCGAAAAAAAGAAGACTCTGAACTTCATCCAAAAAGAAGTCTTCATAGAAAAGCATATATCATCTTCTGCTACCAACCTTCTACATACTCAATCTACAAATTAACATAAAACAAAATTCAGAAAATATTGTTACGATATTGTTAATAGAAATACGAAACATCATGTAAACTTAAGTTTTATGCCAAAATCAATGAACTGAAGTGTAATGCCTTCATTTTGTGCTTCATAAACATTGACATGTATGCAGCAAACAATCTGACAATAGAACTGGAACATTACTATTTGGACAGACAATGGACAGAGTTTGCAGCAAACAACTTGGACAGATTATACTTCAAGCAGAAAAATCTAATGCCAAAAAATATAACCAAAGTTGAAGACGAAGTGCAACTGAAACATAAGTGCTTTCATCTCATCCATAAGTGCTTTCCTTTTGTGCAATTGAAACAGAACCCAAGTTAGAGATGTTATGCCTGAACTGAAGTTTGTGACTACTCAAGTGTCCATACCAGCTAAAGTGTCAATACTTAAAAAATTTCCATAACTGCTGCAACTCAACATATCACCAGCAAACAACAAAAAATAGACCACATAACTGCTGTAACTTGAACATAGAACCCATAAACCAAAACAGGCCACAAAACTGGTTCATAACAAGTCTAATGCTGTAGCAAGTAAAACAAAAAAATGCACAAGCAGAACATACTTGAAACAGAAATGCATATGCAGAAATTAAAACCTGCTAAACGTACACTGAAACCAAAATACCAACTGGGGGTCTTTTGACTAAACTTTTATGGGTCTTGCTGGGAACACTTCTCAAATCCACTAAAGGTGTGTGTTGGTGTGAGTTGTGTCCACTAAAGGTGTGTTGTGTCCTCTAAAGGTGTGGATTTCATTACTGGTGTGTGTTGTGTGGGTGCCAAGTTAGTTGGAATGCAAAAAACAGCCAAAAACCATCAGCAAAGATCAGCCAAGCAATCCAGAAAATTAAGAGCAGAAATACAAAACAGAAGTCTAGAGTGAAATGGTTGGCTTTAGGAGACCAAAACTCTAAGTACTTTCACCAGAAAATGTGTTCCCATAGAGCTAGAAATACAATTCTAAGTCTTACTGATTCTAGTGGTTGTTTGATTGATGATCCTAAGGTCGTGAAGTAGGAGATTTTGGGTTACTATGCTGGGTTATTAGGGACTGCTTTCGATGGAAAAGTGGATGCTATGCCTACTCTTAATCTAGCCATTCAATCTAAGGTTCCAGTTCACTTCAGAGATCAGTTGATTGCTCCAGTTACAGAGCATGAAATCCCGCTATCCAAGTTCTTTGGTTAAGGACATTGAAAGCACTCTCATGGCATTTCTTTGGTCTGGATTTGAGCTCAAGCATTCAAGGGAAAAAGTGAAGTGGGATCAGCTCTGTTGTCCTAAAGAGGAAGGTGGTTTGGGATTCAAAAGGATTAAAGAATGGAATAGGGCTGCCATGCTGTAACTTGAACATAGAACCATAAACCAAAACAGACCACAAAACTGGTTCATAACAAGTCTAATGCTGAAAAAGGGCAAAAAATCAAACCAACAAAAATATATAGCCCACTCCAAGTTTTCTCATTAAGAATATAAATAGGGAGAGCATGATGTACTAACCAGCAATGTGAAGGCCAATATAATGGAAAACTCACCTCAGCGGCAACCCTAACTGGAAGTGACTTTGATCCACATCTGTGTTTTGTCTTAGACCAAGACCTGTTTAGAAAAGGAGCGCTCAAAAAGAAGATGAACAAATGGGAAATATGTTACATAAACAAGTTTCATCTGAAACTTCTTAAAAGAAAGCCGTTTGTCGCACCTTGCAATGCTAGCAGTGTCAGATATGCAACTCTATGTGATGGCCAAAGCTGGAGAAATGAAGTCAACATGCTACAGATCTGATGGCATGAGAAGCAAAAAGGTTGATTCTCCACCTAGGTCCTCAAGGGGCCTACTAAAAGAGCATGAATGATTGCTAGGGAACGAGGTTTGAAACTTCCTTTCAAAGAAAAAAATAGCTCAACTAAAGTCGAATTGCTAGATTGTCATCCCCATGTAAAAGCAACCACTAAACATAGTATAACATAATGATCGAGACTGATCATTACTAGTAAATCTAGACTTCCACACATGCTAATAAAAGTAAAGGAAAGCCCATGCAAACCAGTGAACTGCCTGAAATAGCAGTGCAGGCTTACATTTTAACTCGTTCACTTCAATTGCCAAGTTCTTCAAACTTCAACTATGCATTAAGGCCAAGTCCATGTATATTCTTAGTGTATCTTAAATTCTATACTCAACAATATTCTTTTACCTAATCACCTACTTTGGCATAAACTAACACCATCTTTGTATGCACATGAGTCCTAAATCTGTGGGATGCATTGTAATTACAAGCAACTATGCACGGACACTTATTGTGTACATAGAAGTGGTAGAGTGTGGAACTACAAACACATAATGAGTCTAAAGCAATCAAAAGAACTATTATACAATCCGTAGTTCTGTACTACAAATTCAGTGCATGGAGATTTTTAAAATCCTAGATTATACACATTTGGAATCAGCACATGTGAGTGTCTCCGACACTGGCGCACGTCCTGCAGTCACAGAGAAAGGGTGAGAGGAAATCGATCGGAGAAGAATAGATGAAGAGAGAGAGAGAGTACGGGATTGAGGAGGGAGAGGCGCACGTCCTGTGCAGAGAAAGGGAGAGAGGCGTCTGAAATTTTGGGAGCTACAGTTTATTCAATAGTGGGATTGTGAATTTTGGGGGAAGGGGGGAAAGGGGAATTTTGGGGAAAGAGTTATTCATGAAGCTACGTCGTTTCAGGTAAAGGGTTAAAACACCCAACTTCGCCGTTCTTTTTCCTGCTGCCCGTATGTTTTTTCAACTATTCCTGGGGTTTTTTGTAATCGCCGGGAACGAAATGCGGGGAAAAGTCATTTTTCTTGTAGTGACGGAGATATCAACAGGCGCGCCTTGCAAGCAGGAAACAAACGAAAATGGCAAATATTAACAGGATAAACAAGTAATAGTTTCTTTTTCCTAGACTTCTCAATGCCAACACACACCTGAGCGTAGCATTACACAATAAACCATCATTTTCCAAGCATCTAGCAACTTATTGCTACATCAGCAGAAGCTTCCTCACATCCCACATAAGTGAACTCAGCCTAACTCCTCGGAAAATCACAACTTTCTAATAACTCTGGGAAGGAACTTACACATTTGGCAAGAACTTGTAAACAAGAAACATAGGGTACTAGCCGAAAAGTAGTTTCGATTCACGAAAGTTGTGGCAAACAAGCTAACATAAATTGCAGAAAGAAAAAATAAATAAAGCTGGTCTTATAAGCTTTTCAAAAAATCCAAGTCTATGCTATCATAACAAGGCTACTTACTATGTTGGTCTCCACCGAAGAAACATCCACCTTAGTCCTTTGATTTCATTCAAAAATGCTGGAGGTTAGGAATCTATTAAAAACATACATAAACTGGAAAAACGCATAAGCTATGAAACTATAATGAGAGAACGCAGTGTGTTGTGAAAACTAAATCAAACCAAGAGACACCAACAGTGAAAGTTAGTAAGCAAGCAATTTTGATTCCCCACTGCCCTAAGATTTAATGCTCTTCCAAGTAGTTCCAATACAAACATGCACACATTTTCACCACATCATGCCAGCATATGCACAAGAAGTTCAAACAAGTTCCGTCAAGGATTCTTACTAGACTCCATCCATGTCTGGTTCAATTTGTTGCAAGCTTGTAAAACCACAACCAAGTCATCTGTTTATAATTAGTTAACTTTCATAATATGATCATATTGCTAGGAAAAGAACAAAAAAATCGCCTATAATAATAAATCAAAGCTATTAGATAATGGAAATTGAAGATCATAAGGGTAACATGAGCAACCATACACTACCAAGAAATCAAATGGAAGAATGAGCTCTCAGAACTAAGATGCTACAATGCAACAGATTTCCAGTTATGTAAAACAAGATAGAGAGTCGTATTGAAAACATGGACAGTTGCAGTGTTTCTCTTTATCAATAGGACTAAATTTTCCTTGAGTTGCTAATTGACAAAAGATAACATTAACCATCTTTGCTATCACACATCATGAGATCATCTAAAGCCACCATGCTAGCACTAACACAACATTCTCATTTACTGGTCCAACAGAAGGAGGGTAGAGTTGCCTATAACACATGATTGGATAAGTGTTCACATATCTATGAGCCCAAAGAGGGAAAAGAGAAAAACACCAAAAACTTGCCTCAGCACAACATCTAGATTAATGTCTGAAAGGGTTTGAACAGCACCATCGTTCTTGTCATTCCAACCTGAAAAAGTAAATCACAGTGCTATAGTTAATAAAAGTAGATGCTTTTGTTACGAAATTTATTCAAAAACATCATTTCAAGATCCTAAAGATCTTCTGGTACCACAAAGATGATATTTTGATAGTTGTTTTCAAGGGAGTGAACTCAGTGAGACAAATAATACAAACTTCTCACAGTTGTTTTTGCATATGTTGTGAATTTACAGTTCTAGATTGTTTCATTTTTTTACAAGTTCCATTTTTTGGGTGGTTAAAATAAATCCTTTCTAAATAGTGATGGTTAAGTATGTCCTTGTGAAAGATCTAGACATAACTACAGAAGATTTCAAAAAGCTAGTAAATCAAGTCATGCAGTAAAGAAAACCAACAAATCAAACAAAAACAGAGAATTTACACAACTAACTGCATCAACAAAGTAAGGGTTTATCATTTTCTACAAGAAAAACCAGCTTTTTGTGCCCTAATCCAAATCCTCCTTCCCCACGACCCCCCCTCCCTCCCTCCCTCCCTGAATAGACTGCCCTAACTAGAAACCCAACCCTGACCACGGAAGAGAGAGAGAGATACCAGTGGCAAGGAGAACGTCGAACCTCAGAGACGTACAGAGTGCTGATATGGACGGGAGATAGATTAGGTAGTGAGAGCAACAACAACCGGTTGGGCCGTCCTTCGCTTCCACACCACAGATCTGTTATACCCATCAATGAACCCGCAACCCCTTCACTACCACATATCCGCTGACCACAGAGAGAGAGAGAAGACAACACGTAGAGAGAGAGGGAGAGAGAGAGAGAATACTAGTAGAGATAGAACAACCGAACACATGGTATGTAGATCCTGAAGTTTCCTGCCCAAAACGAGATACAATAAGTCCAATCGTGATACAAATTCAAGATAAAACGAGCGAGCGAGAGAGAGAGAGAGACGTACCAGTAGAGTGAGACGAGACTAGAGTGTCTATCGAAGAGAAAAATAGGGCTTTCTGAGAGAGAGGAGGAGATCGAAGAAAACTAGGGCTTTTCTCTGCCTTAGGCGGCGCCGAAGGGAAAATAAGAAGGGATGGGGAAATTGGGAAGCACCCACGTGTTTTGTTTTCTCCAGCCCGGGCAAAAACTGACCTTAAGCGGGGTTTATTGGAAACCCCGGGAATGAAGTGCCGAGAAAGCCATTATTTCTTGTAGTGGATCCATAGAGGAGAAGAGAAATAAGTTGAATAACATACCTTGAGAGAGAGATTCAGAGTTGAAGAGATGGCGGGGGGGAGTGGTGTGAGCGATGGAGTTGCAAAGATGGAGTGGGGCGCGGTGTGAGAGACGGTGATGGGGTTTGTGAGAGAAATAGAGGGGTGTAAAAAATTAGAACGAACAAGGGCTTTCCAATGTCAAAAAAACAAGGGCTTTCACTAAAATTTTGGGATTTACACCCAAAATTTTCAGCGCCCTTTTCACCCGCCAAAACTCCCCCTCAACGACGACAAAAAAAAAATCTCACCCAAACCCTTTCCTTTTGTGAGGAACTAATTTGTCATGTATTAGGTGTAAGCATCTGTGCAAATTATGAAGGGAACAGATTAGTGACGAAAATAAATATTTCGTCACCTTATATTTATTTTGTCAATCCTTTAGGTGACGAAATTTATATTTTCCTCACTAATGAACTATTTTTGGTGACAAAATAAAATTTCCTCACCTTAAATTTGTCTGTCCTCTTAATTGGTGACGAAAAAAAAATTCCTCACAAATAGGCACAATTGGAGACGAAATCTATTTTCCTCACAAGCAATTTCGTCACTTATTCTCATTTTTGTTGTAGTGTTCGTGGGATGTTTGTGCCCCATGCTTTTGTCTGAACCTTTTTGGCTGATACTGTTTTGAATAAAATTTACTCAATGATTCAAAGCTTTGGCATTTAATTTATTTTCTTTTTAGGCTGCGTGTTCCATGGGTTAGTCTCATGGTTCACGGCCGGTCACTTACCATTTTGGGGTGTGACAATTGTGGTATCAGAGCCTAAGTTTTAAAAAAAAACCACTTTTGCATTCATTTTTATCGTGTTCATTTAGTGGAGGTCCAGCTCCCCAGAGTCCTACTGCCATTTGTGAGAGTGTTTGTTATTTGATGTGTATCAGTACCCGCATAGTATTATGGAGATACTAGTCATTTGGTGGGAACATTATTTTTCTATAGACTTTGGATAGGGTATTAGAGGAGAATGTGGCATATGTGATTTTATTCGTTATTTGGATCGTCGCCCTTATTTTACAAGTACTTTGGTGATGTAATGTAGTTGGAGTATGATATTAGTGAATACGAAGAATTAGTATTGGTGGTAGTACACTTGGAGATTGACTTAAGAATGTAACTTAGATGATTGCTACAAGGTTGTATTAACTATGGGCTAGTTGAATTGTGTGAGAGTGTGCCAAGAATTTCTTACTTGTAATACTCAGAACACATCCCTAATAGTACTCTTGAATTGTTGTTATTTGATCGGTCCTTCGTTCATATGCTTGAGATCCTAATAGAGATTTGGTTATGGTCTATTAGGAGAGGTCAATAATTATGCTTGTCTGAGGAACTACCCCATGAATTCCTTGATGATTATTAGGTGAATACCCTATGAACTCGTTGATGGTTAGGATTCTTGTGTTTCGTCTCAATCCAAAAAAAGAAAAAACTTAGACTTTCAAGTGGATATAAAGTGGAAGTAGTTGATCATTGAAAGTGGGTTTTCTAAACATAGAAGTAGTTTTTTGGTTTTGAGAGTTTGACAAAAAAATAGATAGGCTTTGGCAAGGGTACGGTCACTTGACTGTTATTGACATGCATTGGGCTATGGCTGTATCAGCATGTGAGTGTGAGTGCTTTGGTTGGATTGAGTCTATGAAAAAGGATTGTTTAAGTATGTTTGGTAATTAGACAATAAGGTTATGGAGTGCACTGGTGGTGCTTTGAAATTTTAATGCATTACAGCATCGCTATTATGGAATTATGGAAAGTTTAGGAAGGAGAAAATTTGTGTGGGTAAACTTATGTGATTAGAGTTGTTATCATGCCATTTAAAGTAAATCTGGAGTGTTACTGACTTGATCATTAGTAGTTTTGGGAATCTTAGTTTATTTGCTGCGAAAGGTTAAAACTCTTACTTTTGGGGATAATTTAGAGACATGGTTTTGGAATGACAAGGGAATATTCTGTGGTATTAAATTTTGGGTTAGTGTATGGAGTTGGTCTTCAAGTTGCAAGGTGAATTTTAGGATCTTTAGGCGGTGATGTGTATTTTGCGTTATTTTGCGGAGTGAGACTAGTGGCTAGTTAGTTCGATTATTAGTTTTGAAAAAACCATTGAATTTGGGTAATTGATAAAGGCTGCGGATATATGTATAATGACCCGTGAAATTTTTGGATGATTCAGTAGAGTAAAATCTTGTTTATACTTTAGCAATATTATTGTTGTAGACACCCCAATTTGGCCTAACGAATATTTCAAGTCCCACCTTGGAGACCATCCCGATGATGAAATGTAAACAGTGATTGCTGATTGCCTTCTCGAGAACCTTAGGACTTTCGGTAAGAATTTTGAACCACTTAGAGGACCCAATCTAGAGCCATATAGCCTTTCAGACAGAAAATACAGAATCCTAGGAGAATCCATCTGTCGGCCGTGACATTGATCTCACGGCCTTAACATCATTTCTTCACCCGAGCAACCTGTTGCATGAAAATCTCCCTGAGAGATCAATCCCTCGGCCGCAAGATCTATCCTTCGGCCGCAACATCATTTCCTCGGCCGCCAGATCCTTTGCTCGGCTGCCAGATCGTCTATTTTCCAGACTCTGGAACGTTCTGTCAGACGTTTGATCCAACTACACTACCTTCCCGATGTGTTCGGGCTACGCCCAGAGATTATCATGAAGAGTTTGCATTGCATTGCAATTGCAATCATGCATTTTGATTGGCCGGAGTGAGTCACCAATTGCCTATATAAAGGGCCTTTGGGTTCTGAAAATACAACAACGAAATACGCAAAATTCATATACTTCCATACTCTCTCAGGCCACGAAACTCTGCAAAAATACTCTCTCAAACCCCCTCTTCAAAAGCCCTAACCTCCCGAAGGCAGCCATCAATCCGACGATCAAACCCCGAAGTTCAAACCCTAACTCTAGGGTTTTCAAAGAAGCAATCAGTCAATCACAAGCAATCAGAAGCAATCAAGCAACTGAGGGATCAAGGTGGTGAGGCCCAACGGCCTCTGGTTTGTTTTATTTACTGTATTCATTGACTAATCGTAGCGTTTTGATCATCCGCTAACTTTTCTGTCTAGTGTGAGGAAGAACAACGACCGGGGCTTCGATCCCTCGGCCGGTACATAAAACCAGGAGGATCCCTCGGCCGTGACATCCATTCACCGGCCGCGGGATCCATCTCCCTGGGACAGTTTGTTTTGCTTTTCTGCTTTCTGATACATGCTTTAATTATCACACTGGCTCACTTTACTTTCTGTTTAAAGGCTTAATCAAACAGACTATGTGTTAGAATTAAACAAAGCATCTACATGTCTTATGTTGAACAACTATGGGCCAGTCTCACGACTGGGCAGAGAGGGGTGCCTAACACCTCCCCCTTACTGTACTTTTGGCTCCCGTACCCAGAATCTATATCTGATTTCCTAGTTTTAATAAACTGGGTGGCGACTCTGTTTTGATGATAACCACTATCGTGTGGCGATGTTCCTAGCCATGGGAATGTCCACGATCTTGGTTTATGAAGCAAGCAACCAATCGAGCAACAAACGATCAATCTGTATGGTGATGCCCCGTTTGGGAGGTGTCTACAGTTTTTGGCGACTCTGCTGGGGAACATGAGAGCCATAACCAGAAAGTTCAACATAAGACTAATACATGCCTTGTTTAATTCATTTATCATATGCATCGAGCGGGCAACCTTGTTGAGTTCACCTGATATCCCGGCATGACACGGGCTATGTTGGGGGTTCCAGCAAACTCCACAGTCACTCATACCTAGTGGTATATCAAAAAGGGAATCACCCAATCACCGCCTATGATGGGCTGGTGAAAGGACTGGTGCCCTTTGACGACGGAGCACCCTGAGACTACCTAAACCTTGCATGTATTAGAAAGCCATAGAACTTATCAAACTAAGACAGGAACCTACTTGCATTTTGCTTCCAAGTTCTTCCTCACACCTCGTATCATCTATTGTTGTAACATTTCTTTCTGTGCAGAAGGTTTGGGATTTTCAGCCCAAATCCTAACCCTGTACGAGCCAAGTACTGACCTTCAGGTACTCTACTTTCTCAAGTAGGCACAATAGGTAAATCAAGGAAGCAACCACAGCCAATTTTATACTCTTACAACACCCGAGGCTGCGCCAAACAGAGGTCTCTGCAGCCATCCCGTCTGTCATCCTCGTCTACCAAAACACCTTCACCACAACGGTCCCAATCACTCCCAGGGACTTCACGATCATCCTCTCAACAAACTCCTCTATCTACCAAATCCCTAGCTTCATCAAGCAATCCTCCTACCCTCATGGCAGACAATGACACCGCTATTGGCGATCTTCGAGCTCAAATCGCCACCTTGCTAGCCGAGAAAGCAGCCAGAGATGCTGAGGACAAAGAAAGATCAATGGAAGACGAGAATCCTCACAAAGTAGTGTTGGCGGAAAGTCCTGAACTGACCAAGCAAGTCAAGGAGATCAAACAAGCTTTGGCTTGTTCACAAGGTGATCAAATCCTGGATTTCGAAGGACTTTGCCTCTTCCCAGAATCTAAACTGCCTGAAAATTTCAAAATGCCAAACATCGAAAAGTTCAATGGAACTAGCAACCCTACCAGTCATGTTCGATACGTCATCAACACGCTGAAGCCAATGGGCTTAAATGATGAGCTCATCGCCCAATTGTTCCAGGGAACTCTCACTGGAAGCGCTCTCGACTGGTTCCTCACTTTGGAATTTGTGCACAATCAAACTTGGCCAGAAATTGCAAACGCTTTTGTCAAGCAGTACACATACAGTGTCCAAATTGAGTTAACTACTCGAGACTTGGAGATGACCAAACAAGAATCCAACGAAGACTTTGCTACCTTTGTGGCAAGATGGAGGGAAAAGGCTGCCAAGATGAAGAACCGCCCCTCCGAGGAAGACCAAGTGAGGATAGTTGTCAAAAATCTGCAACCCAAATACCTTAGGCATATCTATACACAGGCTATCTCCGATTTCAAACGCCTGCATGCCACTGGGTTGCAAATCGAAGATGGAATCAAGTTAGGGCTCATTGGGAAAGAAGAAGCTCCTCCTCCACCTAAGAAAACCTTTTCCAGCAGTACATCTCACGCCTCCGTAAATACCCTTGGCACATCGCCTTGCCTCAGGACCCTTTCCAAGCTAGCTCATCCCGGAATTCAAATCATCCCCGCCGCAATTTTGACCCTCTTTACATGACCTTGTCCCAAGCTTTGACCATTCTTAGCCGTCAAGGGCATCTCAAACCTTTAAACAAACCGCTTCCTCAGCCACCCTCTGGTCCAAACCATGATCCTAACAAACAATGCGCCTACCACCAACACCCTGGGCATGAAACAGACAACTGCGTCTCCGCCATGACATTCAAGACCTCATTGATAGCCGAACTATAAAACCTCCAAAACCTGATGGACAAACCAACCCACTCCCTACTCATAATGTTGAACCGCCACCTCGAAATATCAATCTCATAAATCTATCTCACAACCCCACATACAATCCTAGTCAATACATTGTCCAAAACAACCAAACCAAACCAACCTTAACCTTCCCCGAGGAGAACGAGTGTTTTATGATGGAGGAGGAAGATAACAATGAGTCCGATCAATCGAAAGTGATCGATCCTGACATGTCCGACATAAGTAGTAGAGATCAAACAAAGGAGGAAAAGCTAAGAAAATGGAGAGAACATTCCTGGGCAAAGCACAATTTGGAAGATCCAGACATTCCATTTGTAGAAGACGATGAGTGGCTCCGTATTTGGTTTGAGAATAGGAAGAAGGAAAAGGAAAGGGTCATCATGATGAGAAGGCACGCTCGCTTCGAGCCTGCCCAAATAGTGGTACCTATCAACCGTCCCAAAATTCCAGCACCGCCCATTGTCTGGGAGACAATCAATCTCATAGAGAAGGTGGAGGAGTTCCAAATGCAACCATGGGTCAATCCATACGAAGAATGTGACTATAGCCAGTGGATAGAGGAAGAAGAGGATCTGGATTTCACATGTGCAGACCCATATAAAATAGGGGAAAATGACTTCGACAAAATGCAAGGAGAATGCAATGACCCCCTTGATGGAATCTCCTTAACATCACTATTCAGCCAAGTAGAAGTGACTGGTCTCTCTTGCGACTGCGCAATCAATAAGGAGGAAGAAAAAGTAATGAAAACCCAGGCTGATGTTTCCATTTGGGGACTACTCATGTCTCAAAGAGGTAGCTATCATGCAAGCTGTGAAGATGGATCCAGTTCAAGGGCTCTGTTTGGCAAAGGAAAGGGTGGAAAATAGTATAACGTTGCGAAAGGCAAAGAAAAAGAGGACAACCCCGAAATGCTACGGTAGCTGGGAAGTCACAACATGGCAAAGAACATTAAAACATTGCTTATCAAACAAGAACATGTTTTGGGCCCCTGGTTGGGCACTTTATTTCTGCTAAGTGAATTCTTATTTTCATCTTCCAGCTTATGCTTATTTAACAATCTAAATTCCTAAAATTGCATTTGCCATGTGCTATAATCTCTTTGCCAAACAAAAGAAAATTCAAGGAATCAAGTTTTTTATGTCCCCAACAAGAAGAAAGAAGAGGGTGAACTCTGGTCGCTTGAAGAACTAGGTTTTTGTCAAAACTTAGAAAGAAGGTGCTATCTCCGTGAGAACACTTAGGGTTAGCTTGCCCATTGTGAAAGTACAAACGCAATAGGAGATTCAGAAAAAGATATCTTCGTCAAATTCCTCTCCAAAACCCTCTTAAAAAGAAACGCTCGTTGGGTAACCTAAGTACCCAAGCAAAAGTAAGAGCAAAGCCTGCTAGGACAAGCAAAAATGCAGCCTAGGCAAAAGATAAAGGCATTCAAAAGCTCGCTAGGGACTCAACATCTATCAGGTAACCTAGGCAAAACTTAGAGCATGTGAAATGAAAAACCAAGAGTGAAAACCCAACCCCCAAAGGTGGTGATTTTGGAACTACATAAAAGGCCTGATTCCCTGATTGGGATACGTAGGCAATCTCACATCGAGATGCGGCCCAAACATTTGAAGAGAGGAAAAAACATCAAAAGATTTGTGCTCAATGATAGGCATAGCTAACCCTACTTTTCTCGAGGAATTGACAACAACAATAGACACAAGAATTATAGTTCATCCCTTTTTAACCTAAAGGTCATTGACACAATAAACAGAATACCTCGAAAGCTCTCGAATTTGGCAATCAGACTATGGAATATGGCAAAAGCAAAAGGCGAAAATCAAAACCAAGCATAAGAAGGAAGAGAAAAGGGGATGCCACTTGGCCAAAGCAAAAATTACCCTTGGAAAATCAAAGTAACAGCCGAAGAATTGATACATCGGCCACAATATCGAACCATCAATTCTTCGGCCAGTACTTCATTTCACAGATTACTGTCTATCAGCAAACGCTTGTTCAAAAAGCCATGTTCTGACTATCACATGCATATCTCAAAGCATTTAGGGGTACGAAAAGCACTTTTCGTTTCATGAACAAAAGTTTAGTTACAAAATTCTCGCTGTGGTTGCTTCCACTATACAATTTTTGCTTGCCTCTTTTACTAACTAAGAACAGGAAAAGAGAAAATCCTAAAAGATAGTCATGGCGGCGTCTCTGAGACGGTCTCTGAGATGGGGACTGCTCATTGGTTCCCACATCCTCCCCACCAGCAGCTGGTGCTCGCTCAGCCTCAAGCTGCAGCCAAAGAAGATACGAACATTCTGATTCAAGGAATGATACAAAGCAAATGAAACACATGAAGAGAGTCATACCTTGAGGATCCTACGGCGCTGTCTCCGAACCAAAGCCTCCGTACTCTGATAGGCATGAAGCCATTCCTGCACTATCTCAGCAGGCACCTGTGGAAACAAACCAGGCATTTCAAATACAGGAGCGACAGATATAATGATAAAGCAGGAGAAACAAAGTTCAGAAATAGGGTAATACCAGTGAAACTCCAACTGGCAGCGTATAAAGCTGGGTCGCGCAAGGAGTAAGGGCCAGGCGCTCCTCCTCCCCATCATCAGAATGGAAGGAAACAAAAGAAGGGGCCCGCAGCCAAATAGGAGCAACAGGAGGAACAACAGTAGCTGAAGCTAAGAAAACACGGCAGTACTCCGTGTAGTCTCCTAGCCTGCCTGAAGAAGCAAGCCTGCCCAATCTCTGATCCGAGCATTCTTCAAGTCTTCCTCAGACATCAAAGAAGTAGACCTCATCGATGCTGGAGGAGGAAGAGGAACAAACTGAAGCGTCAGTCGGTCCAAAACTCGCCGCCACTCGGGAAGGCTCAAAACTGGTGACCGTGGCCTCCGTTGCCCCACCAACCACCGCTCATAGCGAGGTATACAGTTTGCATCTCCATGCCTAGTCTCAGGGGGAAACTGGAGAAGGTGCTCGAAAGCCCAGAGCTGAAAAGTAGGTTAACCAAAACAAGTTCAATACTAAGAGAAGTCAAAACAAGGAAGGAAGCAAGAAAGGAAGATATATACCTCAAGCGCCCGGTAGTGACCGTCGAGGATGGGACTCTTGTCCCGTGAGCAAGCTCCTAGATTGCCATACAAGGTGGCCAAAGCGGGCGATCCCTAGTCAAACTCCCTAATAGCCTCTAAGTCCTGCAAAGGGGCCAGAAACTGTGTATGCACCGAACCATCCTTGTTGGCAAACAACGTTTGCCCAAGGAGGTAAAGAAGGAAGGCCCATGTCAGCTGCTCAACACTAACTTGGGTAAGGACATCAGCCGTCATGAAGGACTTGCTCAGCCAAGTAAGATTAATGTGACCTCGAGAGTGAACAGGCGGCACCTTGCCCAAAAACCACTCCAAAGCACTTACCCTCTCCCAAAGCGGGGGGTCGACCCGAAGAGGAGCTCTGCCTACCCGCAGGCCAGTCAGCAAGGAGAAATAACTAGGAGTGATCATCATCTCGCCAGCAGAAGGAAAGTGAAATGTGTTGGTGGTATCCCACCATCTCTCAACCAACGAGGTCATTAGTGACCAATCCATCTTCGGAAGATTGAGGCCTAGAACAAATGCCTCGAAGCCAGCAGCACGAACTAGTTCCTGGGCCTGCTCTGGTAGCGTCAAGAACCACCTGTGCACTTCTTTGCCTCCGCCACGAGCCTCCAATCTTTTATTTCTCTGCAAAATCTAGCAAAAGGGAGTTAATCTCATGATTGCATGAACAAACAAAAGCTAGGGGCATCAAATTAATATTTAAAAAGCATGCATGGCCTAAACAGGGGGCACGGTTATTTTAGTCTTTTTAAATAAAATAATTCTGACCCAACCACAGGTCCTTCTCACTCACGCCCCTGGCTAAAAGGGATTTCATCCCGAGAATAAGAAGTTCACCCTTAAACCATACAAAATTCCTAACTAAAGTAAACTTTTTACTTTTCAGGAAACTTACCGGTACATTGAGAACACTCAGGTGCAGCTCGGGTTCCCGGTGAACCACCTTGGCCCAGGGCCGCCAACGGGAGGGCAGTACTGCAAGAAACCGCCAAAAGCCAACCTACGCGAAGGAAGAACGTAGGTAGCAGCATTGAACAAACCACGCTCCTTAATCGCCTCCTCGTCGGAAGACGGATACTCGCACCTACATGGAGGGTGCGAGGACGAACCCGCAACGTCCGAAGATGGCGTGGCCATCACGTCCAAGTCAAGAGGGAAAGAAAACAACCGAGAACAACGGCAACGGCGGCCGGAGACAATGGCGGCCGACGGTGATGGAGGAGGAGGACGGTGGCGAACGGTGGTGACCGTTGGGGAAACTCGGACGAGAGGAGTGGAGGAGAAACAAGAGGAGGAGAAAAGATTAAATGGGTCGTGAAATCGATTAAGCCGAAACTTAAATCGATTTTCTGACTTTTGGAGTTCTGTAGACACCCCAATTTGGACTTATTAATTATCCTTAATTTGTGCCCTCGAGGCTCCCCAATGATGAAATAGGGTCAAAACAGGCCTTGGAAAATTTGGACGATGCTTCTTGGACATTTTTCAAAACCAAAACTCTTTTTTTTTTAATTTTCCCGACACCCTAAGGGTAAAATTGGCACACATTTCAGCATATAAAATATATTTGAATGAAACCAATTGGGTTAGAAAGAGGACTTAATGAGCTTTCCAACGCTTCGAAAAACATCCAAAACGGAGTTTGGGAGTGTCCGTGGCCCCCTTCTGAAGTTGGGCAGCCACTCCCAAGCGCTCGGGAGTGCTGACAGGCCAATGCATGTTGAGCTTGGACTTTGACCATGGCTTTTCAGGCTTTTCAGACCTTTCAACATTCAAACCTGGTCCTACCTGATTATACAAGTCTGGCAGGGCATCTCATGATGCCATTTTCCCCCCCAAAACCATTTTCTATTTCATTTTTCTTTTATTTTTCAAAATTCAAACATATTTTCTCCTCCCCTATAAATTCCCCATTGTTCTACCTCACAAGCGCCAAGAAATTTAACTCTCTCACTCCCCTATTTTCAGAAAACTCTAGACCTCAAACACCCTCAAACATTTTTCAACTCAAACATTTTCCAACTTTCATCTTCAAATAATTTTCAAAGAAAATCCAAACAACACAAAAGCATTTGAAGTCTTAGACTTCATTTTTCTACTATTTTTCAGCCTACATTCAAGCATCCAAGTCAATCCAAGAGGCCTTGTTCAAGCATAAAGGTATAAAATCTCATTTTATACTTACAAGCCATTGTTTTTCCACTTCTGAGGGGGATCAAGGGCTCATACCAGTTCTTCATACAGCTTATGAGCTCATTTGATCTTAGTTTAAGCAACAAGAGCAAGAGGAGCACGAAGAAACAAAGCATTTTTTTGGGCACTGTGTCCACTCCCGAGCGCTCGGGATCATTCCTGAGCGCTCAGGAGTGTTGCTGCCACTAAAACCCTATTTTGTTCATTATGTATTTCATTTTCTATTTTCAATAGACACTGGGCGTGCACTGGTCTTCCAGAGCCCAGTTAGGTTTATTTATAGTTGCAAGGAAGCAAGGTTTGAATGGTTAAGACCAGTTCTTAGCTGTTTAAGTCTCTGGCTGAACACGTCTGTACTTTGATTTCTTTGTGATTTTGCTGGTAGTACTAGCATGTGAATATGTCTAACCAAATTTGCAGGATGGCTTGACAGCACTCCTAAGCGCTCGGGAGTGATTCCAGTGACAGTTCATTTTGTTTACTTGCTTCATCATTTTATTGCACCTTGTACACTTTGCACATGCATGCACTGCTATCTTTTGGTATTTGTACATACGTGCTAGTTTCTTAATGAAATAAATATTTTTATTAAATTCCACAAATATTGAGTAGAGACCGACATTGCGTCGGGCGAAGGGGGTGCCGTAAAACCCTTCCCCCCTCGTAACATGGCTTCCGAACCCTCAAACGAATCTCTGGTTTTCAATTCAAATAATCATTTTCAATCAAAACGGTTTCTCGGGTGGGAAACCTCAAATCCGGGTGGCGACTCCTTAATTTTTCAAATCAAAACATATTTTTCGGGCGGGTAGCCCACAGTGGCGACTCCGCTGGGGATAGCTTAATTAATACTTAGAGTTTATATACATTTGTGAACAATCATTGCAAAGTCTGTCAAAAACAACGACGCTTTATGCTCGTTGAAGGAAGGAAATGGCGATTCTAACTTGATTTCTGTTCGGCCGTTCCGACCTGGGGCTTTTTGATTGATTACTTGTGTATTTTTCTCTAAGTATTAGCTAATCAAGAGAGCCAAGCTTGAAAAATGTTTGTGGGATTTTCAAAATATTTTGTTTCATTTTCTATCTTTTTGTTCAACCTCGCTGTTGTGTTTTAACAATCCTGCCCGGCTCACCGGTGACAGAGAATCCCAGAATGCTCGGCAACCCTCGATCGTGATGAGTCATCTCTGCCGTTTGTACCGTTGTTGGGTGTACGCTCAGCAATGGGAGGCATACATTGACTCTAGTCCGGGGAACCCTCTTTAAACCAAAATCGGCCTTTATACATGCGTAGAAAGCAATAGAACCTTCCAAACTAGGACAGGGACCCACAAGTTAGGACTATGTGCTATATCCTGCCTACATGTTACTGCTTTTTGCATCTCACCTTGCATATCATCCATGTCGTGCTGTTAGGCTATCCATTATCTTCTTAATCTTGCTCGCACGGTCTGTAGAAGGTTGCCAAGACCCAATGAAGAATCGTGCACCCTAGTGTACGTTGTCTAAACCACATGAGTCCTTAGAACAATGAGACTTTGGGAAATCAAAATATACTAAGCCCTTGACTAATGCCTAATCGAAGATTCAACAGAGAATAAGGAATAGCAAGGAAACGATACCGTGATGCCACGTCACTTACACCACTTCGGCTAATGGCACCATGCCACTGACGCCACTCTGGTTATGGTATCACGTCATCTATACTAAGCTATTCCAAGTTCAAAATTGAAACTTCGAGCAAGTACTAGTTGAATACTTAGTTCATTTTGACATCTCTTGGAATTTGTCGTTCTAAACAAAGGATACACCCTAAAAGAAATTCTGAGGAATGAGGCAACCTTCGAAAGACCGTAATCTTATCCCGCTGTACGTTTGCTTTCGGGTAGAACTCTTAGACTCGCTCACGCGGCTTGTTTAGGATTGCCTGGACCAATGAAGAGTCGTGCTTTTTAAAGGCACGTTGTTGAATTTAATTAGTCCTAGGAACGATGAGGTTTTAGGGATATCAGAATTCATTAAGTCTTCAATACATTTTTCAATCATGGATTCAATGAAGATTAACGAAACAATTGGGCTACAATGTCGTGATACCCACACCACCCAGGTTATAGTGCGAAGTCACTTACACCGCTCAGGCTAATGGCGCCACGTCACTCACGCCGCTTCGGTTACGGTATCATGTCATTTACGCCAAACGGTTTTTGAAACCAAAACAAAAATTTCGGATGAAAAGTGTTAAAGACTTAATTTGTCTTGATATCTTCCAAGTCTTGTCATTCCTAATCAAAGGATACACACTCAAAAGAATCTCTGAGGACTAAGGCAATCCTTCGTAGGATGTCATTTCTTGAGTCAGGGTCTAGGAGACCATAAATCCGTGGAGTTTGGGATAACTCTCGTGTTCGCCGTGCCCGAACGGCTCCCTAGCCTTAAGTGCATCTTCCAACAGTCTTATTGTTCTGTCTCGGATGGTCTTAGATAAGGAGATTGGCTCTGATTCCCAACGTGCGGAATTTAACCTGCCTGACAGCGACCTACCCGTGGCTGTTGGAACTATCCATAAAGTTTGATCCCTTGAGTCAACAATGACAACACGTGAATAACAATTCTTTTATTCGTACACGTTTTTTTCCAATAAATCACTACAGGGGCACATTATGAGTTTGCTTTTTACTTTATTGGCAGCACTTTGCCACCCCCTACCTCAAAAGCTCCCAGCCTACCACTACCCAAATGCCTTCTGCGCCTTCCACCAAAAGCCCGGTCACGCTACCAATGATTGTCACCGTCTCCGTCACAAGATCCAAGACCTAATCGATGACGGAACCATCCCAGTGCCGGACTTCGAATCTGGAGGAGGATTTTAAGTGCAGTAAAGTCAATCCATGAATAGAATTTCTCAAGAGTCTGGGAAGTTTCTGAGTTTTAAGTCGAGTTTTCGCTTCGATTTCAAGTCAGTTTGTACCTCGAGTCTTTCATGCTTTCGTGTCTGTATGTTTTCAAATTCAAGTTTGTAGTCGAAGAAGAAAAACCAAAAAGAGAGTCAGTTTCGTGGGCCCGAACTACGTTATGACCTGATTCCTTTGCAAGAAGGATACGTAGGCAGCCTCATCCTGAGGCCCGATCATGTTCATTCGAGTCGATCCCAAAATTCGGTCATGATCTTTTGAGTCAATCCTTTGTGGGTCAGTCTTGTCTTTTGAAATCAACGTCAAGCCTCTTGTGTCGAAATTGTGATAATAAACTTGTGTTTTGTGATAATCCCTTAAATTGGAATTGTTTTTCACCATCAATTGAGGAATCAAAACACGAGATACTTTGCCCTTGCAAGAAGAAGAATTTCATGGGACCACTCCCTGGCACCGTCGAGAAGCGACGCCCTGGCCCGAGAAAAAGCTAGCTAGGTCAAAACATCAAAATGTGATCTAGTCAAAAGTTAGAGCACACAAATCTCTTAACTTGCATCTAGGATCCAGTTATCAATTTGTGCAATTCAAAATGAAGAAAGGCATTCTTTTCTTTTATCAAACGCTTGAAGATATATATCCATTGATACACCCTTTGAGCCTGAATCAATTTCTTTGAAAGAACCTAGCTAAGCAGCTATCCCTCACACCGGGGTGAAATAAGGAAGACAAAAGTGCTCAATACATGTTTATCATCGGCGCATCAGAATTCAAAGCATGAAAGTGCCAAATACATAGGCACAATGAGATGCAAAAAAAAAAAAAACAGAGAAAGCTCAAAATCAACAAAAGTGCTAAACACATCGGCACAACAAAAGGCGAAGCAAATCAAGTGAAAGAAGGCGCCCATCAAAAGAGGGCACAAAAATATTCAAGATGGCTGCTAGCTCTCGAAACCCAAAGAAAATGAAAATTTTTGGGCCTATTATCCTTTCTTTTTTAAGCCAAACCTTGGCCACGTTACAACCCGAATAAGGTCCTTTCAGATTGGAAAACGCAACTTGATAACAAAAATCCCAGACAATAGGAGAAAACAAGAAGGAACGACAAGGCATTTTGCGAATCCCGCAAAATCCAAGCTGGGGCATTTTCCAAATCCATGGGTTGTCATCAGCAATTTGGGGCATGGTTCATGGTAAAACCCTCGTGTTTTGACAAAACAAGACCAAAAAAAATTCTGAATGAGCATCACTTGATGGTGCTAAAACAATTTCAAAAGCCTTGAATGGGAAAATCATCGAAACTTGATTGTGGGGCATGCTAGCCATTTTTCAAACCCTCAAGTAATCATGCTCCTCGTCCAGTCAAATCAAACTCCTCGTAGAGTCAAGGTCATCATTGAGAGTCAGTCCTCTGATAAAGGGTCTTTCTTATCCTTCGAGTCATCTGGGCCTTGCCCAAATTCACGCAGGGTCATTCCCGGTCATCATCTAGTCAAGTCATATTGATCTTGAGGCCCCAACTCGTTAGAGAAACTCCAGTACATGGAAGAACCCGCACTTGTGCTCATGACAAAACTGGTTGCCAAAACTATCTGTGGAATCAAGGAAAAGAATCAGAACTGAGGTCCGTCACTCATTGGGGCATATCAGCCCAATGTCATCAATCATAGCAAGCATACAGCCAACATCAAGACAGGGGCATGAATGCTCAAAACTCAAGCCCGGATCAAAGTCAAAATCAAACCAGCTCCAGCTCAAGTCAAACTTAAGCTCAAATCTAAACCCCAACCAAAGACAAATTCCAACCCAAATCCCAAGGTCCTAAAAGTACTAGCCCGCTGGCCAAAAAATAGTAAAGCAGAAAGGGTACTCGGACATGTCCTTTGTTTTTCAGAAAATAAAAAAATCATCGTCGTTGTCAAATGTTGAAATGCGGGCCTCACTTTCTAGCCACAACCTCTTATGGTCGCCTTCATCTATCATATTTGTCAACATGACTGCTTGACATGCCGCCATAGATTTGGCATCGTCCTCCTGGACATCATTTCAATCAATTTTCGCCATAGATTTGGCATCGTCCTCCTGGACATCATTTGAATCAATTTCCACCATAGATTTGGCATCGTCCTAAGGGACATCTTTAAATCATCTTCTGCCATAGATTTGGCACCGTCCTGAGTGACATCTTTTCAATCAAATCTCACCATAGATTTGGCATCGTCCTCCTGGACATCATTTCAATCAATTTCCGCCATAGATTTGGCTTCTTTCAATCACCTTCCGCCATAGATTTGGCATCGTCCTCCTGGACATCATTTTAATCAATTTCCGCCATAGATTTGGCTTCTTTCAATCACCTTCCGCCATAGATTTGGCATCGTCCTCCTGGACATCATTTCAATCAATTTCCGCCATAGATTTGGCATCGTCCTAAGGGACATCTTTCAATCATCTTCCGCCCTAGATTTGGCACCGTCCTGAGTGACATCTTTTCAATCAAATCTCGCCATAGATTTGGCATCGTCCTCCTAGACATCATTTCAATCAATTTCCGCCATAGATTTGGCTTCTTTCAATCACCTTCCGCCATAGATTTGGCATCGTCCTCCTGGACATCAGTTCAATCAATTTCCGCCATAGATTTGGCATTGTCCTAAGGGACATCTTTCAATCATCTTCCGCCATAGATTTTGCACCGTCTTGAGTGACATCTTTTCAATCAAATCTCGCCATAGATTTGGGATTGTCCTCCTGGACATCATTTCAATCAATTTCCGCCATAGATTTGGCTTCTTTCTATCACCATCCGCCATAGATTTGGCACCGTCCTAAGGGACATCTTTCTATCATTTTCTGCCATAGATTTGGCACCGTCCTGATTGACATCTTTCAATCATCTTCCACCATAGATTCGGCATCGTCCTTCGGGACATCTTTCAATCATCTTCCACCGTAGATTTAGTTTTAATCCTTTCGTGACAAACTAGCTTGTCTCATTGGATGGCACCCCTCGGAGTTTAATCGCATTTTATCCCTTCGAGACAATCTAACTTGTCTTGTTGGTGTATGGCGTCGATTACAACTTTTTTTTGCTTGTTTAATTTTTCCACCCACTGAGACTGAGCAATTGGTGGGCGCTCCTCAATCAATCTTCCTTGTCCATCATTTGCTTGCATGTCTGCATGTTTGCATTTGCCCCAAAGAACTACGCTGGTCTGATCCCTGCAAATGGGGTACGTAGGCAACTCGAAAGAGCACGACCTCATATTTCGAATGCTTGTACATTTTTACTTGCATTTGATTTTGAATTAAGTATTAGTTGGGCTCGAATTGGGCTATCTCAATCTTTGGACGTCACTCGTATCCAGACATGATGTCGAGCGCCATCCAAAGAGGGGCAACTGTAGACACCCCAATTTGGACTTATTAATTATCCTTAATTTGTGCCCTCGAGGCTCCCCGATGATGAAATAGGGTCAAAATAGGCCTTGAAAAACTTGGACGATGCTTCTTGGACTTTTTTCAAAACCAAAACTCTTCTTCTTCTTTTTTTCCCCGACACCCTGAGGGTAAAATTGGTACACATTTCAGCATATAAAATATATTTGAATGAAACCAATTGGGTTAGAAAGAGGACTTAACGAGCTTTCCAACGCTTTGAAAAACATCCAAAACCGAGTTCGGGAGTGTCCGTGGCGCCCTTCTGAAGTTGGGCAGCCACTCCCAAGCGCTCGGGAGTGCTGACAGGCCAATGCATGTTGAGCTTGGACTTTGACCATGGCTTTTCAGGCTTTTCAGACCTTTCAACATTCAAACCTCGTCCTACCTGAGTATACAAGTTTGGCAGGGCATCTCATGATGCCATTTTTCCCCCCCAAAACCATTTTCCATTTCATTTTTCTTCTATTTATCAAAATTCAAACCTATTTTCTCCTCCCCTATAAATACCCCATTGTTCTACCTCACAAGCGCCACGAAATTTAACTCTCTCACTCCCCTATTTTCAGAAAACTCTAGCCCTTAAACACCCTCAAACATTTTTCAACTCAAACATTTTCCAACTTTCATCTTCAAATAATTTTCAAAGAAAATCCAAACATCACAAAAGCATTTGAAGTCTTAAACTTCATTTTTCTACTGTTTTTCAGCCTACATTCAAGCATCCAAATCAATCCAAGAGGCCTTGTTCAAGCATAAAGGTATAAAATCTCATTTTATAGTTACAAGCCATTGTTTTTCCACTTCTGAGGGGGATCAAGGGCTCATACCAGTTCTTCATACAGCTTATGAGCTCATTTGATCTTAGTTTAAGCAATAAGAGCAAGAGGAGCACGAAGAAACAAAGCATTTTTTTGGGCACTGTGTCCACTCCCAAGCGCTCAGGACCATTCCTGAGCGCTCAGGAGTGTGGCTGCCACTAAAACCCTATTTTGTTCATTATGTATTTCATTTTTTGTTTTCAATAGACACTGGGCGTGCACTGGTCCTTCCAGAGCCCAGTTAGATTTATTTATAGTTGCAAGGAAGCAAGGTTTGAATGGTTAAGACCAGTTCTTAGCTGTTTAAGTCTCTGGCTGAACACGTCTGTACTTTGATTTCTTTGTAATTTTGCTGGTAGTACTAGCATGTGAATATGTCTAACCAAATTTGCAGGATGACTTGACAGCACTCCTGAGCGCTCGGGACCACTCCCAAGCGCTCGGGAGTGATTCCAGTGACAGTTCATTTTGTTTACTTGCTTCGTCATTTTATTGCACCTTGTACACTTTGCACATGCATGCACTGCTATCTTTTGGTATTTGTACATACGTGCTAGTTTCTTAATGAAATAAAATATTTTTATTAAATCCCACAAATATTGAGTAGAGACCGATATTGCGTCGGGCGAGGGGGGTGCCGTGCGTCGGGCGAGGGGGGTGCCGTAAAACCCTTCCCCCCTTGTAACATGGCTTCCGAACCCTCAAACGAATATCTGGTTTTCAATTCAAATAATCATTTTCAATCAAAACGGTATCCCGAGTGGCAAACCTCAAATCCAGGTGGTGACTCCTCAATTTTTCAAATCAAAACATATTTTTCTGGCGGGTAGCCCACAAGTTCTCACGGCCGAGACTTTGATTCCTCGGTCGAAACATCTTTTACTCGGCCGAGAGATCGATCTCCTGGCCCTTCGATGAATTTCCTTCAGCAACATCAGATTTTGTTCAGTGCACCAACTCAAACAATTATGGACTTCTGGGTCCTCAACCAACAAAGTAGCCTTAGGGGCACCCCCGAGCCGATACAACGTGATCAGAACTAGCCTTGGGGGCACGCCCGAGCATCGAAGATCCCTCTCTCTCCGCAACAGCAAGCCCACAACAACTGGTCACTTGACCACTAAGGATTGTCCAGACCATGCTCTTACTCCGTGCCCACTATTATCAAATCACTCAGCAGCTCTACGCTCAGTAGCTTTGTGCACAAGTCGCTTGATAACACCATGCTCCTCGCATCACCAGCAGCTCAGAGCTCATCATCATATCCACCATCATTTCAACGGCCCTACTTAGCAGGCTCTAAGCCCAATCACCTCAGCGGCTCAAAGCCCATCTCAAAGTATTCAGCGGCTCTACGCCAACGCTCACTAGGCTCACACAACGGCTCTACGCCCACCATCTCGTTACATCAACAGCTCTACGCTTGCCACCCCAACAGCTTCGTCTCTATCAACTCAGTGGCTACACACCCACCATCTCTATCAACTCAGCGACTACACGCCCACCATCTCTATCAACTCAACAGCTCCAAGCCCACTATCTCAACTGGCTCAAAGCCGTAACAACCATCTCAGCGGCTCAACGCCCATTATCATAGCAGCTCTACGCCCATGTTCACCGTTTCTATCACTCAGCGGCTCCAAGCCCACTATCTCAACTGGCTCGAAGCCGTAACAATCATCTCACGGCTCTATGCATGTATTCACTCACTCTACGGCTCCAAGCCTTCGACTCAGCAGCTCTACGCTCGCCATCCCAACAGCAGGCTCTACGCCTACAATCATACTCAAGCAATCCCAACTGGCTCGAAGCCGTAACAACTATCTCAATAGGCTCTACGCCGCCCCAACAATCAAGACATCATCAATTCTCAAGCTCTACGCTTGAATGCTCAAAATCTAACATTTTGAATGCTCGAAGCTCTTCGAATGCCCAACCACTATGTACTGGATGCTCAAGTTCTATACTTGAATGCTCAAGCTCTACACTTGGATGCCCAACCACTGCGTACTGGACGCTCAAAGCCTATACTTTGAATGCTTGGATTCTGCCGTCCGAATGCTCGAGCTCTATGCTCTGAATGCTCAAGTCCGAAACTTGAAAGAAGCTCTATGCTTATATCAAACACACACGCACGGGCCCGTGCACGTTTGCATCAATAGCATCACCATTATCACATCGAGTCTGCATCATCATATCTGTTCACATCTAACAACCATCATCACATATATACACTCTGCATATCTCTTATGAAACAGGTCAACCCTGCAATCAACCGGCTCTATACCTCGGTTTTCATTGATCGATCCAGCGCCTCGATCCTTTGGCTCTACCCCAAAAAACTTATGATGAGAAAGCTCCGTGCACAGACCATCAGAATGCAACCAGCTCTACGCTTCGGTTCAAATCACGTCAAGCTCTAAGCTCTGACACCTCAGGCTCTCGCTTTATGATCAATACCAGCTCCGCGCTTCGGTTCTATCAAGCTCAAAGCTCCAATCTCCTCAGGCTCTCGCCTCAATGACCACAGCAGGCTCTACGCCTCAATTCTGTCTCCTCAGGATCTCGCCTCATGACTACAACTGGCTCCGCGCCTCGGTTCTCTCATCCCCAAAGTTCTGTGCTCTAGTTACTAGCCTTGCGCCCCCCATATCTCAAAAACAGCGTCCGATTCATCCCCAGCAGATGGCTTGGATTCCACCCCAATCACATCAATTCTTTCCGGCTCATTCGCAAGGATAGGCTACCCTACCGAGCTCCCTTCAGTCAAAGTAAGGATGATCAAGAAAAGCAAACGCACCTGCCGTGTACTGATCTACCCCAAAATACTAAGGAAGCTCTCCGCAAAAAAAAATTAAAAAAATTCCCCAGCAGCCCTGCGCTCCCTCAACTATCTTCCACCAAAACCCTGGCTCAGTCTAGGTACGTCGCTACGGCTTTTTAAGCCCGAAGGTACGTCTTCTGTCTCTAACCCTCCAAACTTTTTATTTTTCTTTATTGCCCGAACTACGATTGGTCTGAATTTCCCTTGTGGAATACGTAGGCAGTCTCCTGGCCCGACCATAACAAAAACCTTTTTCAAAAACCCCTTGGAATAGTGGTTGGACCAAATTGAGTTGCTTTTACAGCTTTGACTCTTACTCAAACATGTCTCGCGATCAGTCTGAGCTCAGTCAAAGAGGGGCATCTGTAGACACCCCAATTTGGCCTAACGATTATTTCAAGTCCCACCTTGGGGACCATCCCGATGATGAAATGGATACAGTGATTGCTGATTGACTTCTCGAGAACCTTAGGACTTTTGGTAAGAACTTTGAGCCACTTAGAGGACCCAATCCAGAGCCATACAGCCTTTCAGACAGAAATACAGAATCCTAGGAGAATCCATCTGTCGGCCGTGACATTGATCTCACGGCCTCAACATCATTTCTTCACCCGAGCAACCTGTTGCTTGAAAAGCTCCCTGAGAGATCAATCCCTCGGCCGCAAGATCTATCCTTCAGCCGCAACATCCATTCCTCGCCCGCCAGATCGATGGCTCGGCCGCCAGATCGTCCTTTTTCCAGATTCTAGAACGTTCTGTCATACGATTGATCCGATCACAAAACCTTAGCAGCCAAATCCCGATGCGTTCGGGCTACATTAGAGGATTGCCATGAAGAGTTAGAATCACACTCTAACTCCAATTTTGATCGTGAAATTCGATTGGCCGGAGTGTGTCATCCCTATGCCTATATAAAGGAGCCTTTGGGCTCCGAAATTAATAAGCTAACACACCACCATCAGCCACGAAATTCTGCAGAAATACTCTCTCAAACCCCCTCTTCAAAAGCCCTAACCTCCCGAAGGCAGCCATCAATCCGATGATCAAACCCCGAAGTTCAAACCCTAACCCTAGGGTTTTCTGAGAAGCAATCAGTCAATCACCACCAATCCGAAGCAATCAAGCAACTGAGGGATCAAGGTGGTGAGGCCCAATGGCCTCTGGTTTGTTTTATTTATCGTTCTTATGCTCAATCATAGCTTTCTGATTATCTGTTAATCATATAGTCTGGTGTGTGGAAGAACACCGACCGGGGCTTCGATCCCTCGGCCGGTACATAAAACCAGGAGGATCCCTTGGCCGTGACATCCATTCACCGGCCGCGGGATCCATCTCCCTGGCACAGTTTGTTTTGCTTCTCTGCTTTCTGATGCATGCTTTAATTATCGCACTGGCTCACTTTATTTACTGTTTAAAGGCATAATTAAACAAACTATGTGTTAGAATTAAATAAAGCATCTACATGTCTTATGTTGAATAACTATGGGCCAGTCTCACGGCTGGGCAGAGAGGGGTGCCTAACACCTTCCCCTCACTGTACTCTTGGCTCCCGTACCCAGAATCTCTATCTGTTTTCCTAGTTTTAATAAACTGGGTGGCGACTCTGTTTGGATGATAACCGCTATCGTGTGGCGATGTTCCTAGCCATGAGAATGTCCACGATCTTGGTTTATGAAGCAAGCAACCAATCGAGCAACAAACGATCAATCTGTATGGCGATGCCCCACTTGGGAGGTGTCTACATCTTCCTGATTGGTCGATTAAAATCCTTGCGGAAAATGTGTAGTTGTCCTTTCCACTTGCGATATCCATAGCTATGTATTTGCTTTTTCATGTATGCACTGTCTGTGAATTCTGTTATTAGTACTGAAACTAGTACCTTGTATAGTTATTGCAGCACTAAATAATCATGATTTCACAACTTTAGTATGCTAGTAGTTTAATTATAATCCATATTCCATATGGCAATACCTAAGGAATATGGTACTACAGTACTTAAACTAGTTTATGGTCATGGTTATTTGTACAGAAACTAGTATCAGACAACAGAGGTTCGAGACAAAACTTTCCATAACGTGTTAGGAGAGGATGGACATGGTTATTGCAAAATCTATGGTGCGGGTGTGCCTCGGAGTGCAATTTATGGTCAGTCTTCCAGCCCGTCACATGCCTCCTTTTCTTCCATTCTTAATGAGATCACTAGGCAAGTACATGAGGCCACTCAAGATATAGAGCAAAGGATAAGCATTGAGATTGAGCAGAGGCTCACCGGAGAGATTGAGCAGAGGCTCACGGGAGAGATGGAGCATATGCTTAATGAGAAGATGATGGCTCATCTCGAGCGTATGGGGGCTCAGATGACCTTATTGAGTCTTATGGAAGGACAACTCACTGAACTGGTCCTTTCTAAATTGTAAGTGCAGAAAAACCAAGAAGGGTTTAAGCAACACAAGGTTGTAACGGCTACTTCGTGATCCTCGCCGGAACCCTAATGCGTCGCCGGAGTTCTTATCTGCAAAACAGACAAGGGGTGAGCGAACCTTTGCCTCTCGTGGCAAAGGCCCTCCGATGCCTAAGTGAGTGTCACGTACTATTGGAAAACCCTAATTAAACATAAGAGAATGCGTATAACTGTAATGTATTGTGTACCTTTTTCCTTCCGGTTTGCTTTATATTTATAGGTTCATGGATGCTTGCTGCCCAAGTATCCATGTTGCCCTAGGTTTCCTATCTCGTATAGGAAACCCAGAATATTTCGGATTCTCATTCCCTTATCAGTTCATCACTTTAGTCCGTTTAGGACTCCTTTCCATAGCTGGCCGAACTTCCCATTCCCGTTGGGTATCTCTCCTAGATCCTATTTCATTGGGATCTTATAGTATACACGGAATATCCCTGTTTCTAGAACCTTCTGGAACGTTTCCTGCATCTGGGACTGCTTTTCGTACAAATCCCCTCCTGTTCGGCTCTTTTGCTGCCAAACAGACTACTTGGACCAATGACTTCACATGTCACTACTCCTTCGTCAATCTCTCGATCCAATACTCTCTGGACCTTGACCCGGTACAGACTCTCTGGACCAATGATTCCTTATATCACTGGTCCCTATCGTCGATCACCGTATTGCACGGCGACTGTCCCTATCATAACTATACCGTGGTCCTACATACCACGTGTTCGGGCCATCTTGCACCTGTTCGGGATTTACTCCCTACAATCGCTCCCCAGCTTTACTCTTTATGTCTTCGTTTATGACGAGCAAAGCTTTCTTAGGACTTGAGCTACGTCTCTTTGACCCTGCATTCCCCAAAACTGGTGCAGATATCATCATTAAACCAGTCCAAAAACGTCTCGTCGTTTGGGCTGGACAGGCTTTTCCTGCTCCAACCCTTCCACGTGGCACTCATCGTGCCGCTTTCATTAAATGCGAATGGATATCTTTTGGGAAACGGAACGCCCAAACGGCGTCTGGATGACGTTTCGCATACGCCACCCTACTAATTGGGGTACATTTGGGTTTTCACCCTATTTCAAAACCCCTTTCTCTGTCTCGATTCCCTCTGCAACCAGAGCTTTCAAGCGTACCCGCCATTGGAGCCCTGTTCACCATCTCGAGATTTCTTCCTTGTGCATCTAGGACTCTGATCACCACAATCGTAAGTCATCGTTCCTTCTTCCCCTATCTTTCGTCGATCTAGGGATTTTTCAGGGTCTCTTCGTACCCATATTACTCGCCTATTTCACTCCTGTTTATAATGGGGAGATTCCGCCGTCATTGTAACACAACTTAGGCCATGGCGACATTCAGGTCTCGTTATGAGATCCCTGACGTTGTTGCCACTGCACTGGCCCATGAGGATGCCCTTCGGGAAAGCCCAGATAATGACACCCTTCACATTCCCGTAGTGGCCGTCGTTGAGGGTGGTGTTAGGTTCCCCTTGGCTCCATTACTCCGACAAGTTCTAGCTTTCTATAGATTGTCACCAATGCAGGTGTCTGCCAATTTCTTTCGCGTCGTTATGGGCATCAATACCCTAAACCAGATGTTAGGCACATCCTTAGGTTTGCACGATATTCATCACCTGTACAGCATTTCTCGGACCAAGGATGCCTTAACCTATTATTTAAAGAGTAGAGATTCCAGGAGACGTCTCGTGCTCGAACTGCCTGACTCCGCTCGTGGAGACAACGATGATTTCCTAATTGTCACTGGAAACTTCGAGCCCAGGAATGAGGATGGCAGAGTGATAGGATTTCATGCCCCTCACAGATTCGGGCAACCACGTTAGTTCTTTTTTCCTCGTAGAATCACTTAGCAATTTTTCATATTGCATTTTGATCACTTATTTTCTAACTGTCAACCTCTCGTGTTGTAGCCGAAAATGTCAACCAAGGGCATGCCATCATCACGCCCCAAGTTCATGTAGCACATATCGATCAGGCCCTAAATTTCAACAGTCAGGGTACCTTTTTGGCAGGCCGAGCAAGAGCAGCACAGGTGCTCTTGAGTTACAGGGCATCATACGGGGGCTTTATTGATCGGCGCATCCGTGCAGCCGATGACCCACCAATTCCTGGGCCTGCTGCTGCACAACCCGCACAACCCGAGCAAATAGAAGAGGAAAGGCGTTCTCGGACTCCTCCATTCTGTAGCACATCTATGGAAATTGTCGAGGAAGCATCCACGTCATCCGACGGCTATTCTCCATCTTTACATTCTCAAGAGATGAATCAGCCTATCAACCTCGAAAACCTCCTCACGATCCCTGGAGCTGGTCGAGGAAGAGGCTGCGGCGCTGTTCGTGGCCGAGGTCGCTCCCAGAGTCCGGTGCCTTCGCATGGCCGCTGAGGAGCAACACAACTCGATGCCCCTCCTGGATTTTCTCCCGAGGAAATCGAAGCTAGCCACAGGGACAAACGCCCGCGCTTGGAAGCATCTGGGGGGCCTTTGACCCAGACACCTATGACCCAAACTCCAATCTGGGCTCCCCAATTTACTCACGGCAACAAGACTGTCACTGTCTGGGATAGTGTGGAGTCTGAAGGGACTGCACTGGCCCTATCTCAGGCTCTCATGCTTCCGGGGGATATGCAGAAGGAGGTGGTCAATTCACCGGACAACCTGCTCGGGTCATTTATGGTGCACAGCTTTAAGGTAGATCCTCTTTTCTTTTATTCTTATAACTTGGCCTTCTCCCAGCTATATTACTGAGTCACTAACAATATGCTTAGGCTGCGCAAAAGATGGTGGCCATGGCCCAAAAGTTGGGCCACTCAGAGCCCCAGCGCGCAAAATTGGCCAATGACAATGCCAAGCTCCTGACCACCGTTGCCCGGCTTGAGAGAGAGAGGAACCAGGCTCGAAGTGCAGCAAATGAATTCAAGACTAAGCTTGATGGTGCTGAAGATAGTCTGAACCAGACCTTGATAGAGCTGGAAGCGAGCAAAGGCGAGGCCAAGGCGTCCTACCAGCAGGGCTATAATGAAGGAATCAATGTAGCTACTGAGAGATACAAAGGCCAGATGCCTGGGATCCAGGATCAGATATTTGCTGCTGGGTGGACTGCTGGCCTCAGGAAGTCTGGCACGGCTGAGTCTTCTCCCCTGTGGACGGAAATTGATCTTCCGAGCACCACGGTGGCCCAAGACGAGGAGGAATATGTTGAGGAAGGGGATAATCTGGATGAGGGGCTCAATACTGACGCCTCTGAGCATCAAGATGCAGAAGCTGTTATAAATGTGGAAGAGACCCACCCTGGCCAAAAGGAAGCCAGTGGAGGTCCAACTAACGAGGGCACAAACACTGAGGCTACTCCTGCATAGATTCCTTCCCTCACCGTCGAGAATCCTACCGTCGAGAACCCTACCGTTTAACCAGCAGGTATGACTTCCCTTCTCATGGAACTTTTCCCAATCATGTTTGTTTTGGATACTTATGGTGGCCCTGCGTGGCCGTAAGTTTGCCCTGCGTGGCACAGATATATTTCAATACTTTTAACTTAAGTATTTGGCCCTTCGTGGCTTCTTAACATTGCTGGTGGCCTTTTTCGTGGCCAACCATTTTAATTTCGATTGCCCAAGTATCTCGTACTTAGGTGTTCTGAGTGTTTTCTCTCTTCTTCTTTTTTTATCTTGCTGGGGTGCATCCCTATGCTACCCAAGTTTATTCATACCTCTGAACAGCATGTTTTCGTATGTTCTCCGAGTTACCCTCGTATTTGGAAAAAAGTCCTAAGTGTATTCGTACTTAGACAATATCGTATGTATTCGTATGCTGTCCAAGTTTTTCCTCGTACTTGGAAATAATTCTAAGTGTGTTCATACTTAGATAAGTTTGCATACATTCGTTTGCTCCCCATTTTTCATTAGTTTGGACTAGAAACCATCTAAGTTTACTCGTGCTTAGATTCCCAAATGTTTTCGTATTTGGGGCAGCTATGCATATTTTCGTATGCACGCCAGATGTTCGTTCTTAAGTCTAAGTGTATTCGTACTTAGTCTATCCAAATGTTTTCATATTTGGCGAAAGTGTGTATATTCACGTATGCACACCAGGTTTTTTTTTTTTTTTGGTTAACTTAGCTTGAAATTAAAAAAGGTTAAGCGAATATACAGCCTACAAGGGGCATACCCCAGGACGAAAAGAAAAGGAAAAAAAACAAGAATGACAAAAGTGCGATAAACCATGCACAACCCGCATGGAGAGTAAGATGAAGTGGTAACCATGCACAACCCGCATGGAGAGTAATATAAAGTGAATACATAACAAAATGCCATGTGTACTGAGATATATAAAAGTGAACTACTACTACCTGGCACAACCCGCCAGGCTAGGAAATAAGGTAAATAAGGTAGATAGTCATGGCCAACGATGACCACATGATAACCAACGCTAAGGAGAGCAGCACGAAGTAAGACGGCTTCTAGGCAATCTGAACGGCTACTACAGAGGAACAAGGCATCAAGAGGTTCGAACCAGAGATGACGGCATCCGACAAGGCCCCGCTGCAAGAGCCCTGCTCACCACGCCCAATCCTTCCGGCCTAACCCTCCCTCGTCCTAACCTAAGGCTCGCCAAAACTACCCACTGAACCAACTACCCAGTAACCTCCTCCTCCAAAGCTGGGATAAGAAAACCAAGAACCTAGTACTCCAAACCCAAAGCTAGCATAATACCCACTCATCAGAGATCAGCTACTACAGAGGGACACGGGCCGAGAGAGGCACGGCCCGGAAATGTCGGACAAGGCTACCCTGCTAAGTACCCTGCACACCACGACTACTCCCCCCTCAACCTAATCCCCTAGGCTCGCCAACGATTAAAAGCGGAACAGAAAGAGGAACCACCAGAAGTGGCCACTCAAACCTCAAGTGGACCAAGCTGCTCCTTTCGATCAGTGCAAATCACCCATCTAATCGGCAACAGACTGCGAAGCTACCCCTTTCGATCAGTGAACAACCACCAAACTAATCAATGACAGCTCCGGCAGCTACCTCGCTCAATCAGAAACCATCCACCAATCTAATCAGTGGCACCCACAGCTGCTGCTACTGCGAACTACCCTTTTCAACCAGAATAGATTCTAATCTAATCAATGATAGCCACGACCACAAGAATACTACACACAACCTCAGGGCTAAAAAGCACATGATCAAGGGATATAAAAGGCTCGACCAAGAGCCTGACCCCCGATTTCAGTCCAACAGATGACCGCCTATCGGGGATCGCAGAGACTAACAGTAAACTGGCCCATAAGTCCAGCAACAAGTTGACAATAGATAGATAAATGCAAAGCGCATTGCTAGCTAGTATAATACCCACTGCCCGAGTCACCACAACCAGTCAATGTTCAATTAAGCACAAAATTTTCGTAATCAGTGAGATCTCATATGGAATATATGCTCCTGAGTTCATTACCTTCAGCCGCAGTCGCCGGAATACCGAAACCCATGACATCGCCGTCAGCAGTTGGGATGGGATATCCGGTAGGAATCCTCGAAACCCACAGCTCCGACGCCGTCTGTAAGCTCTGGAATTCCGGCTGGAAAAGAGCTAATCTGAACCCCAGTAGATGCAGAGCTCTAATCCGAGCCTTCCGATTTGACCCACCGTGCCACCGGAGAAACGCCGGGGGTTTTGAACCCCACAAGAGCTGATGAACACTGCCCTCGCCGGTGGTTTCTATTGCCCTTAAGCCCACGAGCAAGTAGTTCTTGCGAACCACTGTACCTACGAGCCCTTGTGTCTTCCGAGATTGAAAGGGACCCACGGCTGTGGAATCGATCGAACCACTATACCGACGAGCCACGACCTTCCCTGTCGTGGATCTGTTCACGGGAGGATCTGTTCACGGGTGAACTCTATTGCCGGCGGACTCAACACAGACCCATTATCTGGGTCGGATATGTCCTACCACCGTGTAGATAGACCCACGAACTGGTCTTCAGGATATGGATGATACCCGTAATGGGCAAGTAGATCTGGAACTGGATATTCTGCCCTTGGCTTGGTCGCCGCCAGCAAGCTCTGCCCCACGAACGGGGTAGTGCCGAGTAGAGCTTGGATACCTCTGCCTCGGAAACTATGGTGGATATGGGACTGATTGCTGAGTCGGATGTTCCTTGGAGAAACGCTTATGAGAGGCCAGCTGAGGTTCCCATAACCTTATCAGGAATTTGAGTGGCCGGCTGGAATTTGGGCGGTGGAGGAGAGCTTCTCTAGAGAGAGAAGCTCCCTTGCCCTTGCTTTCTCCCACACCAGGTTTGTTCATACCTGTATTCGTAACTGAGTATATTCGTACTTGCAAAGTTTTGAATCTGCTCAAATATATTCATATTTGGCATAAACCTATCCCTTTGCTCCCCAATACGAAGTGAGGAGCAAGGACCAAGCCTAACTTCGTATTATAATCATAACGAAGATAAAAATGATGTCTTATATCAAAATCAGAATTTTATTCATAATTCAAAAAACAACGGAATTTTATTCGTAATTCCCACACAATCACGATGTGCATCCTAAAACAGAATAAAAAATAAACTGAAATTTTTTCAAACAAAAAACTTCCTCAAGTTGTGGACATTCCATGGCCTCGGCACCAGGTTCCCGTCCAGGTCCGTCAAACGATAAGCCCCAATGCCCACAATCTCTGTAACTCTATATGGGCCTTCCCAGTTTGCTCCCAACTTGCCCTCGTTGGCCACCTTGGTATTGCCGAGCACCTTACGAAGCACAAGGTCTCCAATACCAAATTCTCGGGGGTGGACATTTTTGTTGTAGCTTTTCATCAGCTGCTCCTGATATGAGGCCAAATGCACCAGAGCCCTTTCTCTCCGTTCCTCGGCAAGATCAAGTGCAATCTCCAGGGCTCTGTCATTTCCTCCACTTTCAACTAAAGTGGTCCTGTTGGTCGGCAGACCAACCTCCAATGGGATCACAGCCTCCGTCCCATATGCCAATGAGTAGGGGGTCTCTCCCGTAGACCTCCTAGGAATTGTTCGGTGCGCCCATAAAACGAGTGGCAGTTCGTCGGGCCA
Source organism: Rhododendron griersonianum (assembly GCA_018127125.1). NCBI lineage: Eukaryota > Viridiplantae > Streptophyta > Magnoliopsida > Ericales > Ericaceae > Rhododendron > Rhododendron griersonianum. Next base: position 26,298,744 of record CM030792.1, on the reverse strand, counting down.
CTTCCCCTTTGCCTTGTCCAACCTCTTCTTGATCCCGTCAAGTATGGTCTTGTTGGACGCCTCTGCCTGCCCATTACTCTGTGGGTAGGCGGGGGTCGAATAATAATTCCTTATCCCATACTGGGCACAAAAAGCCTTGAACTTTTTCTTAAATTGGGACCCGTTATCCGTAATCAGTGAATAGGGGACCCCAAATCGAGTAATTATGCTCTTCCACACGAACCTTTCTATCATAGGCTCAGTGATCTTAGCCAATGGTTCTGCCTCAATCCATTTGGTGAAATAGTCTGTTGCTACCAACAAAAATTTCCTATTTCCTGTTGCCTTGTGAAGTGGACCCACGATGTCCATCCCCCATTGTGCAAAGGGCCAAGGACTTGTCAAAGGCACCAGATCCTTGGCTGGTGTTCGGATCATTGGTGAGAATTTCTGGCACTTCTCACAAATTTTCACATACACCTTTGCATCTTCCTACATGTGAGGCCACCAGTACCCTTGGGTTATTGCTCGGTGGGCAATGGACCTACCCCCAGCATGACTTCCACACGTTCCCTCGTGGATCTCGTGGAGGAACTTCTGCACCATCTCTGGGTGCACACAAAGTAAGTATGGACCAGTGAAAGATTTTCTGTACAACTTCCCTTCTGGTGACAGCCAAAATCGTGCAGATTTTGTTTTTATCTTGTGAGCCTCCTTTTTGTCTGTGGGGAGTGTCCCATCTCGTAGGAACTCCACTATTGGGTCCATCCAACTTGGTCCTTGGTTCACGTCCAAGACCAACTCCACACTTCTTCCAATGCTCGGCTCAGCAAGGTAATCTACTGCCACACGTCTTTTGAATTCTGTTGGTACAGCTGCAGCCAACCAGGTAAGAGAGTCAGCATGGGCGTTCTGCCCAGAACTTATTTGCTCAATATACACCTTCTCAAAAGTGTCTAGCAGATCTCTGGCAGCCATCACGTAGGCAGCCATCTTCTCGTTCCGAGCCTCGTATTCCCCGGACAACTAATTCACCACGAGTTGTGAATCACAGTGTACTCGTATTCTTTTTACCTTTAGGGTCTTTGCACTCCTTAGCCCGGCCAAGAGTGCCTCATACTCTCCCACGTTATTTGAAGCACTAAATCCTAATCGAAGGGACAACTCCATCATTGCTCCTTCAGGAGGGAAGGGTACTACCCCAATTCCTGATCCTGTATTACAAGCAGAGCCATCAACAAATAATTTCCATTCCATAGGATCTTGTTCGGCCAGAGCTTTCTTCTTTCTTGTTATTTGCTCCTTCCCCTGTTCCTTTCCCTGCTCCTGTCTCATAGGAGGCTGGGGAGCCACCGTGGGCGAAAACTCAGCTACAAAATCTGCCAGAACTTGCCCCTTTATTGCGGTGCGTGGCTGGTAGTCTATGTCGTATTGGCTTAACTCGACCGACCAAGTTGAGATACGTCCCGAGAAGTCCGCCTTTCGTAGCAAAGACTTTAACGGGAATTCAGTATAGACCACAACCCTGTGACTCTGGAAATAATGGGGCAATTTTCTCGCCGCCGTCCTTAATGCTAGGACCAACTTTTCGAGGGGCAGATATCTCGTTTCTGCGTCCAGCAGTGTCTTGCTCACATAATAGACGGGGACTTGCTCGGATCCCTTATCCCTCAACAACACTGCACTCACAGCATGTTCAGAAACTGCTAAGTACAAAGTTAAAGACTCACCTTCTTCGGGCGTGGATAATAGGGGAGCTGCTGCCAAGTACTTCTTCAGGTCTTGGAACGCTTGCTCACACTCTGCTCCCCATTCATATCCTTCCCTCTTTTTCAGCAATTGGAAGAAAGGTCTACATTTGTCACTGGACCTGCTGATGAATCTATTTAGAGCCGCTGCCATCCCTATTAACCTCTGGACCTCCTTCGTGGTCCTCAGGCTTTGGAGTTTTTGCAACGCAGTAATTTGATCGGGATTTGCCTCTATCCCTCGTATGGTCACCAAATGCCCTAGGAATTTTCCTGAGTTTACCCCAAACGCACACTTCGAGGCGTTGAGTTTCAGCTTATATTCCCTCAGTATCTCAAAGGCTTCCTTCAAATCAACAATGTGGTTCTCCTTTTCCTTGCTTTTGACTACCATGTCGTCTATGTAAACCTCCATGGTCTTGCCGAGCAACTTCTTTAGCATAATCGTTGCTAACCTCTGGTATGTTGCACCTGCATTCCTCAAACCAAAGGGCATGACGCTATAACAGTACAGCCCCCTTGGTGTGATAAAGGAAGTCTTCTCTTGATCGGGACCATACATGGCTATCTGGTGATACCTTCGATAAGCATCAAGGAAACTCATCCGCCCATATCCAGCTGTTGCATCAACAAGTTGGTCTATCCTGGGAAGGGGGAAGCTATCCTTGGGACACGCTTTGTTTAAGTCGGTGAAATCAACACAGACTCGCCACTTCCCATTTTTCTTCTTTACCACCACAGTATTGGACAACCATTCTGGGTAGTATACCTCCCGTTTAGCTTTTGCTTCGAGCAACCGGTCCACCTCTTCGATGACAGCGTCCACGTGCTGTACGGCAGACCGTCTCTTTTTCTGCATCACAGGCTTATGTTGTGGATCCACATTCAAGTGGTGACAAATCACGTTTGCATCCACTCCAGGCATCTCCTCGGGCACCCAAGCAAACACATCAACGTGCTCCTTGAGGAACCCCACCAATTCTTTCTCCTCGGTTTCACTCAGGTTCTCCCCAATCAGGAAATACCTTTCTGGATCATTCTCGTTGATCTGGATCTTTTTCAAGCCTTCCACCACCTTCTCGGCGGGGTCCCCTCCGACATCCTCAATGGTCGGCTGATCCGGGACCTCGACTGCTTGGACCAACTTCGCTTTGGGTGCCTTCTTGATTATAGAAATCAAGCACTGCTGGGCAACCTTCTAATTCCCCCTTATCCTTTCTATACCATTTGATCCTGGGAATTTCACCATCTGATGGTAAGTGGAAGAAATCGCCTTCATCTTGTGTAGCCACGTTCTTCCAATAATCGCGTTATAAGAAGATGGTACATCTACCACTAGGAAATTGGTCTTCAGCACGACCGTTCCTGCCCGAACAGGAAGAGTTATTTTGCCCAAGGGCCAAACTGCTCCTGCACTGAATCCGACCAAAGGGGTTATTGACTGCACCAAGTCCGCTTGTGTTAGCCCCAACTTTTTGAACGCGTCATAGTACAGTATCTCTGTGCAGCTTCCTGAGTCCACCAAGATTCTTTCTATGTCATATTCCCCAATTCGTAGGGTTATGACCAGGGCATCATTATGTGGCACCTGGATTCCACCCAGGTCCTCATCCGTGAAGACTATGCCTCCATTGCATTCTTCTCCCTCACGTCCTCGTTTCTTTCCCAACTGCATCACATGCTGATCGTGTTTTACTTGTCTCTGGAGTAACCTCACCTCATTTCTCGTATAAGGCGCGGCCAACCCATGTATCATATGGATTACACCCCTTGGATTTTGCTCGTAATCCAATGCCAATGCTTTCTCTGCACCCTTGTGCTCTTCCTGAATAAACTCTATCAGGTAACCACGCGAAACCAGATCGTCGAGGTGTTGCTTGAACATCTCACAATCTTCCGTCATGTGACCCCAGTCTTTGTGATAACTGCAATGCTGACTCATAGCCCTTTTTGCGTCTTTATCTCCTTCCATCCTTGGGGGCCACTTAAAATATGGACGATTCTTTATTTTATAAAGAATCCGATAGATTGGTTCCTTCCAAACCGTTGTCACCGAAAAGAAAGACTTAGGGTCTGGAGCATGTTTCTCTTTGAACGGCTCTTTCTTGATCTGCCCGTATTCCTTCCTCTCCTTGTAGGTTTTGGGCTCCGGTTTGTCTGTCCTCTTCGGCAAGCCCTTCGCCTGTTCGGCGACCATTCTGTTGTCCTCTCGCAATATGTCATCCTCGTTTCTGGCATGCTATTCGATTCGTTCCATCAGTCTTGCCAATGTACCTACCGGGGTCATGTTCAGGGATTTACGGAGTTCTCCCCGAACAGGTAACCCTGTCTTGAAGGTGGCTATTGCATACTCCTCACTGCAACCTTCAATCTCGTTGAAAGTCTCCCAGTATTTCTTAGCGTAGTCCCTGATCGGCTCGTTCTCACCTTGTTTCATGACAGAAAGGCTCTCAAAGGTTTTTGGTGCTTTCCTGCTCGTCAGAAATCGAGCAGTAAATTCTTCAGCTAGCTGTCTCCATCCTCGTATGGTGTTCGGCCCTAGTTTATGGAACCAAGACAAAGCTACCTTTCCCAAACTCGATGGGAACATCTTGCACATGATCGCATCATCTCCGTCGTGCATGAACATTGCCTGCCGGTAATGCTGTATGTGGGCCACAGGATCAGTATTTGTTTCGTAAAGAACGAATGCCCCGTGCTTCACCCTGCTCGGGAGCTTTGCCTCTTGCAATCTCCTTGCAAAAGGGGATGAAGCTATATTGCTGAGGGCTTTCCGTGCTGCTTCTCGTGCAGACATGGTTCCCTCCTCTTGTTCTTTTGCCTTCTTGGGAGTATTTTTTTCCCAATCGGAATCAGGCCTCTCGTACCTATCCCTGTGGTGTCTTCTAATCTCTCCTTCTTTGGGGGTAAGGCTTCTGCTCCTTCTTTTTCGTGAAGAAGCCCTTTTCTTCCTCGGAGTGGGGCTTCTGGACCTGCTCCTCCTTCCTCGTGAAGGAGCCTTCTTGTGTTCCACTATTGCCAGCCTGTCTCCTTTGGAATTTCTTTGTGACAGTCCGGAATCCTCCGGATGTTCTCGTATCCGTTGCAATTCCTGGATCTCATACTCTCGTTTTTTTAATCAGACGAGCGTACTCTTCGACCTCATGTCTCTTTTTGTCCAAGACATCGTCACGGTTGTGTGCACTCCTTGAATGCGCCACTGATTCTCCCTCACGATGGGACTTACTCCTTCTCGTGGATCCTGTGGCCGTCCCTCCCTTCTTGTTCTTGGAATCGTCATGGACGATCAGGGGATTACCCTTGCTTGTGGGCTTCTTGGCTTGCCCACCATCGGGTTTTCTCGGTGGATCCGGTGGAGACTGGTCGCCTCCTCCTCCCAACTGGTGTTTCGGGTCGTGTGGTGTCTTTGGGTCTTCTTCCATCATGGTCGCTTTTCAGAGGGATCTCTTTCGTTTCCCACAGACGGCGCCAATTGTAAGTGCAGAAAAACCAAGAAGGGTTTAAGCAGCACAAGGTTGTAACGGCTACTTCGTGATCCTCGCCGGAACCCTAATCCGTCGCCAGAGTTCTTATCTGCAAAACAGACAAGGGGTGAGCGCACCTTTGCCTCTCGTGGCAAAGGCCCTCCGATGCCTAAGTGAGTGTCACGTACTAATGGAAAACCCTAATTAAACATAAGAGAATGCGTATAACTGTAATGTATTGTGTACCTTTTTCCTCTTGGTTTGCTTTATATTTATAGGTTCATGGATGCTTGCTGCCCAAGTATCCATGTTGCCCTGGGTTTCCTATCTCGTATAGGAAACCCAGAATATCTTGGATTCTCATTCCCTTATCAATTCATCACTTTAGTCCGTTTAGGACTCCATTCCATAGCTGGCCGAACTTCCCATTCCCGTTGGGTATCTCTCCTAGATCCTATTTCATTGGGATCTTATAGTATACACGGAATATCCCTGTTTCTAGAACCTTCTGGAACGTTTCCTGCATCTGGGACTGCTTTTCGTACAAATCCCCTCCTGTTCGGCTCTTTTGCTGCCGAACAGACTACTTGGACCAATGACTTCACATGTCACAGCTCCTTCGTCAATCTCTCGATCCAATACTCTCTGGACCTTGACCCGGTACAGACTCTCTGGACCAATGATTCCTTATATCACTGGTCCCTATCGCCGATCACCGTATTGCACGGCGACTGTCCCTATCATAACTATACCATGGTCCTACATACCACGTGTTCGGGCCATCTTGCACCTGTTCGGGATTTACTCCCTACATAAATATTTGTATTTTTTTTGGCTGTATATAGTTTTTAAGCATGTCATAGTGACAAATGGTATTTGGTATTTCATAGGTTCCGAATGTCTCTAGCAGACAACCTATAATTAGGGCATCTGTGGGAAATGGCATCCAAGATGGTGACCAAGTTGCCTCTCCTTTACCAGCACATTCTCCACAACTTGATGGTCAGGTACATTTAGATTCAGTCCATGTAAACGCATGTAAAATTGAGCTCAGTTTAGTTCTTGCATTTTTGCTCAAGATGTAGTTTCATATTCTACAAGTTGTCATTTGAGTTTCATAAGGTGTTATGTTCAGTTTCATTTCTGGAAAATTAGTTTTAGTGATATTCTGGTATGAGGGACTAAATTGAAAGCTTTGCGTTGATAATATGAATGGTTAAAATGCATCACTCAACTACAGTAGTTAATTAATGGTCTTGTGACTGCATCACTCAACTGCTGTGTCCTTCACTTGCACAATTTAGTTGTAAAAGTTACAGAAAATGGTTTATTTCATGTGTTGTTATGGGCATACTATTCTATTTATTTATCACCACGCTTAATCTAATCTAGTGGTTAGCATCATAGTTGTTAATTAAGCTTCTTTGTGCTTCTGTCCCTTTTATCTTTATATTCTTGCATGCCTTAGGCATCTTATCCCCCTCCATAGAGCCTTTTGAATGTGAAAGAAATTGCTTATATTTTTTTGGTATATATGGTTTCTTGGTCAATATGGATTCCCACCTGTTTTGTGTTCTTATTACGTGTAAGGTTGAGATTGTTGAAAAATCTTATTTTTTGGTAGGCATTTGGTACAAATTTGTGAAACCCTATAAAACAAATTGAGCTTTAAGTATTAGTAATTAAGGCCGGCTAGATGATTTGGTTTTCTCCGTTACGCTCATATTCATTATGCCATTGGGTTTGATTTCTTTTATCACTATAGTCTCTTCTTTGCTAAATATAAAAATGTGGGTACTAAAAAACGTTACTTTTGATGGACAAAAAGTATGCTTGGTGAGTTATACTATTCCAAAACACATTGTGACAGAGGGAGTTGTTATTAATTAGTATGGAACCGTTGGTAAAAGTAGACGGAAAGCCATTGGGTTCTAATTTTTGGAAAGTATTTTTTTTAAAAGCAAAAAGGCCTAATGCTTCTTTGGAAAGACCTCACCAAAAAATTCGAACAGTTGGAGAAGCTGTTGGCTGCGCTATTGCTTGGAGGTCTTGTGATGTATGTTACGATAAAACATTGTTGTTTCATGTGATTGGTGCATATATCAGCATCTTATTCTCGTGTATTTTCTTTTTCAAGTGTTTGTCGAGGAATAAAGTGTGCAACGATGAACAAGCTAGATGCAATATTTTGGGTTCCGCCGAGGTTCCTATTTTGTTGAGGACTTAACTTGTAACGCCCCTCATTTTTGGGTACGTTAAATAAACATTTTATTGATAAAATCAAATGGAGTCTGGCTCATTATTACATCATCAACCTCACCAGGAGTACATTTATTCAATAAGGGAGGGAACTAAGGTTCCTAACTACAGCTCCGCCTGTTCTTCCGTCCTAGCCAGCTCTTCGGCTCCAAAAGCCTCCAAAGTATACATCTCACCCTGTTCGTCTATAAGGTCTGACACATTATACCGGCGTCGCCACCAATATAATATGTCACGGTCACCAAGGGCAACACCATGAGCTTACAAAGCTCAATAGAATAAACCATACCCACTAACCCTTAACTTACACATAGCAAGTCACATATAACAGCAATGAATCATACAGATAAGGATATCTACGCAGTACGTGTTTATTCAACAGCTATATATCAACAATAACACATCCGCATTTTCTATGAACTATCGTTGGTGTTCGTGATATTAGAGTTTCTCCTACGCAGCGTTTCATAGACCGTGTCACCATTTTTCCAAGATTAACCGTACCCACCAATCCTTACTTATAACCAGAAATTCACATAGACAATTACACATGCTCATTCATTAAAGTAATTTAAGCAATAACACATCCGCATTCGCTATCTTTCTAACGTTGGTGTCATGTCTTTTCGTGTTTCTCCTACGCGACTCATCGTAGACCGTGTCATCCTTTTCACCTTTATCAAATCCACATTTCCAAAGTTTCATTAACAAATTGCTACTAATGAGGCTACCAAGTCCGGCTCCATTAGCAACACACACGATGGGCTACCAAGTCCGGCCACACCGCGGTTTTCACAATCCATTCAAATCTTGCATTGGCTCCTCTCCGCGGATAACCAAGCCATATTACCATATGAGACTACCACGTTCGGCCCCATTGGAAATCTTCGCAATGGGCTACCAAGTCCGGCCTCATTGCGGTTTTCGCAAGTCCACACAAAGGGCTACCAAGTCCGGCCACCTTGTGGGTTTTCACAACTCACATTGGGCTACCATGTCCGGCCACAATGTAGTTTCAAAAATATTTTATCCAAGACCAATTATTTCCTTTATCCACACCCTAGGTGCCAGGTTTCTAACTTTCTCGGTTTACGTGTCTCGTTCTCATGCATAGACTCCGCGGTAAGACTTTCATGTAATCATAGAAATCTTGAAACTAAACTAGCAAGATCGTCCAACTCCATATTTAATAGCATGCTTACTTTATCACAACATCATACTCAACATTTAATCATACAAGGTAAAGCATAGTGTCACATGGACGGACACCTTTGGAGTGGTAAACCACTTATGCTTTATCAACAAGTAGTCAGATAATCACATAATCATGCTCATAATCATAATACAAGTACTTAAAGCTAAGCTACGAACATTATCTTTCAATATTCATTCTTTCTTTCATAAGTTCAAAACAACATATGTTTATTGAATTGCAATGCATATATCAGAATAGTGTTGATAAGGATTCTATGTTTTCACAAGAGGTATCGATTAGATAATCTATGTGATCATGCCATTATCTTTATTCTAATCGATTCGAATCATGCATACGATATGCCATACTTTGGTGAAAAATCTATCTCATGTTCTTAGCCTACTTTAAAGTAAACTTTATTTTTGAAAAATAGTAAGGATTATCCATCTTTCAAAAGTATACACATTTCAATTTATATTTAAGGAAAGTAGATATGGAAATCTACGTGATCATACTATTGTTTATACTTAGGAAAATGAGTCGAGATTAATCTATCTATAAACACGATTATCTATATTTCAAGCAAACACATTTCTAATTATATTTAGAGTTCGAAAGTATAGGAAAATCGACATATACTTAGAGTGTAGGAGGTATAGGAAAATCCTACCTTGATCCGAAACTAGTCGGGGCCGAATAAGCTAGTTGGAAATCCTACGGGCGGTGAAACACTCGAATCTGGACCGAACTTCGGATGGCAGTAACTCGATCAATATTTGGCCGAATATGATCGTTCTTGAGTTGACATCGAAGCTCTAGAAGTATTCTACTACTTTTGTGAAGGAAGTTGATCATAGAAATTACTTTAGGTAGGAGGAATATGGTGATAAAGGGGGAGACAGTAAGCTGTCTGGAATCTGGAAATCCGAATTTTTGCTGAACTTCGGATGTCGATATCTTTGTCGTTTCTTGACCGATTAGGGTGGTTTTTGGGTCTAACTTGAAGCTCTCGAAGTGCTCTACAACTTTCCCGGAGGAAGTTGGTTCTAAAAACTACTCTAAGCAGGAGAATAATGAGGATTTACAAAGGGCAGTAGGCTGTCTGGAAAAACAGAAATGGTTTCTAGAGAGAAGCTGGAGCAATGCTTGAATTTCTAGAGAGAAGTGGGAGCAAGAAGTGAAGGTGTGAGTTTAAGCTTGGAGTGGCCTTCTATTTATAGGCAAGGCATGCCTCTCTCCCTCTCTCAACCGAAATCTCTCTCTCACTCTCCTATCTTTGATTTTTTTCTTATTTAAACACATGAAAGACTAGATTTGTACTTTGGGAAGATTTGATGGTACTTGGATTGTGTGAGGTGTTGGCCAAAGGACCATGACTAGGCTCATGGGTACACTTGCACACATCACTCTCCCTCTCTCCCTCTCATCCGAAATCTCTCTCTCTCTCTCTCCATGGTACAATGTACATAAGTACATAGGTGGAAAGATTACAAAGATTTTTCTTGTTCTTTCTTCCAATCTAGGACAAGTGTAGGTGATTCTATTGGGGTTTTTGTCTTGTCTAGTACTTGAAAGAGTAAGAAATCTAGATATGGTTGTCCTTAGGTGTACAAGTGCAAGAAAATCCTAGATTTTGGTGGTACATGGTGATGCAAGAAGATGATCCAAGGAGATTGACTAGATTTGGGGAAGTACACTAGCACACACATGACTCTCTCTCTCTCCCTCTCCATCCGGCCCATCTCTCTCTCTCTCCCTCCATCTCTCTCGGCCTCTCTCTCCCTCTCTCTCTCTCTCTCTCTCTCTCTTAGTGCAATGTACACATAAGCATGAAAGGACAATGGTTGGTGGTTTGACTAGAAAGAGTAAGGATTTGGTTTGTAAGGTTGCAAGAGATTTTTGGTACCCTAAAAATCTATTTCAAAATCTTCATATCTTCTTCTTTCATTAGTACAAGTACTTATATATATATAACTTAGATTTGAAAGAGGAAAATCCAAAGAGTACATCTCTCCTATCTCTCTTTCTCTCTCTCTCTCCCATCTCTCTCGGCTCTCTCTCCTCTCCCGAATTCTCTCTCTCTCTCTCTCCCTCCCTTGATTAGTTTAGGAATATCTAAGGATGACTAACCTTAAAGGACAATTGTACTACATGATCCTATTCTAGATTTTTAGGTCAAAATTCCTAATAGAATAAGCCTAAATGCCACCTATGTACTTAGAAGATTGGATAGGATAGAAAGAGTAAGATAACTCTAGATTTGGTTGTCCTTGGGTGATCAAGGTGTAAGAAAGACTAGATTTTTGTTGTACTTGGATTGTGTGCAAAGATGGCCATCAAGGATGGACTAGATTTGTAGAGTACACTTGCACACACATCACACTCTCTCTCCCTCTCCCAATCCGGCCATCTCTCTCCTCTCCCTCTCGACTTCTCTCTCTCTCTCTCCCTTGGTTAATATAAGTATATAAATATATATGCATTAGTATGACCAACTACAAAGTACAAAGGTACTAAATGATTCCAAATCAAAATTCTATATTACACTAAGTCAAATTGACACTTGTCCTAGTATAATATAGTATTGAGGTACAAGGAGAATCCTAGGGCTAGATATCTTATCTATGTCCTTATTCTATTGGACACATGTCATCTATTAAGCAATTAACTAATAAATCCTAGTACTAGGTAGGAAGACTAACTCTTTTATCCAATGCGTAATAATTACCCTAGCATTTATTAACCAATGGTTTAGAAGCAAAGTATATACATATATAGATGTATTGACCAAGTATACAAAGGTACATAGAATCCTAGGATAAGATATCCATATCTATTTCTTTTAAACTATTAGGCACATGGAATATCTAGTAAGCAAATAAACTAATAATACCTAGTACTTTGGCTTGACTTGACCTTATTAACTAATGAACCATAATTCTCCTAACCATTATTATCCAATGGGTAATGGATGGAAAGTACTATGCTTCCAATATATATATGTATAAGCATATTGACACATGGCAATCCTATTAAACTAATAGGTTTAGTACTTGGTGGGAAGACTAGGCTATGGACCAATGAGTAATATTCTCCCTAATTTCTATCGTCCAATGGGTAAAGGAGTAAAGTATAATATTGGAATATTATATATACATCTTTCAAACATGTGTACAAAGGCCTATATAATACTATATAAGTGTACCTTGGTCAAATCTAATAAGATATCTTATGAAGAAAGCCTATTGTCCAATGGATAAAGTTTTCCCTAATTTCTATCGTCCAATGGGTAAAGGTCAAAGATGACTTTGGTCCAAAGGGTTCCTTTAGGGTTTTGGAAAGGTTCAAAAGATTCAATTAGGGTTGGAAGTGCAATTGGTAGTTAGGTTACCTCAATGAATCAGTTGGAAGCTAACTAGGCTTGCTAAGTAGGATTTCCAGCCAAGAAATGGGATTCTAAGACTTTATCTTAAGAGTTAGAAAAATAACCTAGACACTTGTCTTTAGAAAATGACCTTATTGCTCGGAGTGAAGGAATCTAATTACGACGGATTACAAGGGGAAATATACAAGTGCTTTTACAAGCATACTTGTCCTTGGGGAAACGACTAGAAAATTTATATGAAGAAAACTATATTTATAAGACTAGAATTTCGTAACGACGGATTTTTGGATATTAGAAAGGAATTTTAAATGGAATCCAAGTAATTATAATAAAATTCAAATTTTTAACGAAATTTTTACTGACCAAAAATTAGGGTCGTTACATAACTGTGCAACAATAAAGAAGATGCAATATTTTGGGTTTCACTTATTTTGCATTGTAGTGTTAAAAAAACTAAACCGAGGTTCCTATTTTGTTTGACGTACTATTGACTATGTCTATTTTAGGTTTTATTTCCGAAACATATTATTCGAATAATGTTATAGATATGGATCTCTTGGGATTAAATGAATGGGTAAAGTTGTGAATATTGGCTGCGTTTTTTGATTAATGGTTTTTGTATTAGAATGGATGAGGACATGTTTTGGATGGAGTGGTGGTGTTTTATGTAACGCCCCCCATTTTCGGGTACGTTAAATAAACATTTCATTGATAAAATCAAATGGAGTCTGGCTCATTATTACATCGAAATTCCCATCAGAGTGCTTTCATTACAACAAGGGAAGGAAAATCTAGGGTTCCTAACTACAGCTCCGCCTGCTCCTCCATCCTAGCCAGCTCTTCTACTCCAAGGGCCTCCAAGGTATACAGCTCACTTCGATCATCTACAAAGTCTGACACATTATACCAGCGTCGCCACCGATATAATATGTCAGGGTCACCAAAGGTAACACCGTGAGCTACGAGAGCTCAGCAGAATAAACCATACCCACTAACCCTTAACTTATAACAGGAAGAAAACATAATCAATTACACATGCTCATTCAACAACATAGTTAACAATGACACATCCACATTCGATTATCTTTCTTGCGTTAGTGTCATGCCTTTCTGTGTTTCTCCTACGCAATCATTTCGTAGACCGTGTCACCATTTTCAACTTCATTAATACTTCCAAATCAACATTTCCAAGGTTTCATAAATAAATTGTTACTAATGAGGCTACCAAGTCCGGCTTCATTAGCAACACTCACGATGGGCTACCAAGTCCGGCCACATCACGGTTTTCAAAACACAATTTCTTCCAAAACTTGCCTTGGCTCCTTTCCGTGGATAACCAAGCCTTATTGCCACATGAGACTACCACGTCCGGCCTCATTGGAAATCTTCGCAATGGGCTACCAAGTCCGGCCACATTACGGTTTCCGCAAATCCATACAAAGGGCTACTAAGTCCGGCCACCTTGCAGGTTTTCACATCCACATAATGACTACCACGTCTGGCCATTATGTAGTTTCAAAAATATTTTATCCAAGACCAATTATTTCCTTTATCCACACCCTCAGTGCCATGTTTCTACTTTCTCGGTTTTTGTGTCTCGTTTGCATACCATGACTCCGCGATAGTTCATTTCACAATTTAAGAAATCTTGAAACTAAACTAGCAAGATCGTCTAACTCTATATTTACTATCATGCTCACATAATCACATAATCATGCTCAATCACGTTTAAGCATAACGCCACATGTACGGATGCCTTTGGAGTGATACATCACCTATGCTAAATCAACAACCACAAGTAATGCAAGTAAACATGTAGTCATGCTCATCACCATCTTAAGATCAAAATATAAATACTTCAGCTTAATCCAAAATCATACTTCCTTTTTGATAAGTTCAAAACAACATATATTTATTTGGTGATTGCCATGGATATCCAAAATAACAACTTATACACATTTCTAGTCATGCTCAAGGAAAGTAAATAAGGTAATCTACGTATACTTAGGGAATCACATAATCATGCTCACAATCATTCTAAGATCAATTACGAATAATTAACGCAAATCTAGGAACGTTATCTTTCAAAACTCATGCTTCTTTTTATAAGTTTTAAAACAACACGTGTTTATTGATATTTCTACGTATATTTAGAGTTTTAGGAGGTGTAGGTAAATCCTACATGATCGTACAATTATCTATACTTAGGATTAGAAGGTGTAAGAACAATCTACAATCATTTCAAAATACGCATACAATACGCTATACTTAGAGTTTAGAAAGCATAGGTAAAATCTACATATACTTAGGATAAGGATGTAGGAATGTCCTACCTTGATCCGAAACTAGTCGGGGCCGAATAAGCTAGTTGGAAATCCTAAGGGCGATGAAACTCACGAATCTGGACCGAACTTCGGATGGCAGTAACTCGATCAATATTTGGCTGAATATGATCGTTCTTGAGTTGGCATCGAAGCTCTAGAAGTGCTCTTCCACTTTTGTGAAGGAAGTTGGTCCTAGAAACTACTTTAGGTAGGAGAAATATGGTGGTAAAGGAAGGGACAGTTTGCTGTCTGGAATCTGGAAATCCGAATTTTGACTGAACTTCGGATGTCAATATCTTTGTCGTTTCTTGACTGATTAGGGTGGTTCTTGGGTCTAACTTTAAGATCTTGAAGTGCTCTACAACTTTCCCGGAGAAAGTTTATCCTAGAAACCACTTTAGGTAGGAGAAAGATGAGGTTTTGTGGAGGGCAGTGGGCTGCCTGGAAACAGAAATGGTTTCTAGAGAGAAGTTGGAGCAATGCTTGAAGGTGTGAGTTCAAGGCTTGAAGTGAGCTTGCTATTTATAGGCCAAGGGCTCTCTCTCTCTCTCTCCCTCTCTCCCTCTCTCCCTCATCCGAAATCTCTCTCTCTCTCTCCTATCTTTGATTTTTTTTCTTATTTAAACACATGAAAGACTAGATTTTGTACCTTGGGAAGATTTGATGGTACTTGGATGGTGTGAGGTGTTGGCCAAAGGACCATGACTAGGCTTAGGAGTACACTTGCACACATCACTCTCTCTCTCTCCCTCTCTCTCTCTCTCTCTCTCTCTCCATGGTACAATGTACATAAGTACATAGGTGGAAGATTACAAGGATTTTTCTTGTTCTTTCTAGGACAAGTGTAGGTGATTCTAAGGGCTTCCTAGTCTAGTCTAGTACTTGAAAGAATAAGAAATGGTGACATGGTTGTCCTTAGATACACAAGAGCAAGAAGGGCTAGATTTTTGGTGGTACATGATGAGGTAGGATGATGGCCAAAGGACCATGACTAGGCTTAAGTGTACACATTGCACACATCACTCTCTCTCTCTCCCTCCCTCTCATCCGAAATTTCTCTCTCCCTCTCTCCCTCTCTTACTCTCTCTCCACGGTACAATGTACAAGTACAAAGGTGGAAGATTACAAGGATTCTTCTTCAAATTTTAGGACAATTCTAGGTTATTCTAATGGGTTTCTAGTCTTGTCTAGTCCTTTGAATGAATAAGAAACTTAGATATGTTTGACCTTAGATTATCATGTGCAAGAAAGACTAGATTTTTTGTTGTACTTGGATTGTGTACAAAAATGGCCAACAAGGATGGACTAGATTTGGAAGAGTACAAGTGCACACATTACTCCCTCTCTCTCTCCCTCTCCATCCGGCCCTCTCTCTCTCTCTCTCTCTTCATCTCTCTCGGCCTCTCCCTCTCTCTCTCTCCCTCTCTCTCTCTCTCTTGGTACAAAGTACATATATATATATATATATGTATAAGGATGAAAGGACAAAGGTTGATAGGTTGACTAAGGAAGAGTAAGGATTTTGGTTGTAAGGTTGTAAGACAATCTAGTACCTCATATCTATCTTATGTCATCCCATCTCTCTTCTTCCACAAGTACATGTACCTATATATATATATATAACTAGGGTTTGGTGGATGAAAGATCAAGAAAGGTACAACCATATCTTTCTCTCTCTCTCTCTCTCTCTATCTCTCTCGGCCTCTCTCTCTCTCTCTCTCCCTCTCCCGAATTCTCCCTCTCTCTCTCTCTCCCTTTCATTCTCGTGTACTACTTATGTATATTAATAAGTACATATCTACCTAATAAGATATTGAAGTACAAGGTTCTAATAAACTAAGGGGATTTTGAAAGACTAAGGATTTACCTATTAAACAAATAGATTTGGCACATGTATTCTATCTTTATATTATATAGGAGTAGGTGTACTAGTGTCCTATTATAATATTTAGGCATGTACTAGAAGATCTAGGTAGATATCTAGTCAAAATTTTATATTATACTAAGTCAAATTGACACATGTCTCTTTATTAAATAGTATTTGTACACAGGGAATCTTAGAATCCTATATTATACTGGATTCTCTTCTAATTCTTTAAGGAGGGAATCCCATGGAATCCTAGACAATGAATTAACTATTATATCTTAGTACTAGTCCTATTATCCAATGGATAATAATTCTACTAACAACTATGGACCAATGGACAAAGGTCAACGGTTGACTTTTTGGTTAAAGGTTTCAAAAAGGTCAAAAGGTTCACATGGTTCGAGGATGATAAATGATTAAATTAGATCATCTCAAAGGATTAGGTTAGAAGCTAACTAAGCTTGCTAAGTAAGATTTCCAGCCAAGGAATGGGATTTCTAAGACTTAATAGAATAATAAACTCTTAGTACTTTTGAAAGATTGACTCTATTATCCAATGGATAAAGATTCCCCTAACTTTATTGACCAATGGGCAAGGATCAAAGTTGACTTTGGTCAAAGGGTCCCATTAGGGTTTAAGGGTTCAAAAGGTTCAAACAGTTTCAAGAGATCGAAGGTTGCCCTAACGATTTGGTTAGAATCTAACTAGGCTTGTTAGATAGGGTTTCCAGCTAAGAAACATAACTTCAAGGTTGTCTATCACACTTGCCTTTAGAAAATGACTGTATTGACTGGCGTGACGAAATTTTTATAATCTTGAATCTAGTAACGACGGATTTTTGGGATGCTAAAAGGAATTTTAAATGGAATCCAAGTAATAAAAATAAAATTCAAATTTTTAGTGAAATTTTTATTTACCAAAAATCCGGGTCGTTACATTTTATATGTCCAGAAAATTATGTAGGCTACTAGGCTAGTATGTATTAGATGCCCGACCAATGTACATAAAGCGTGCTGGCTGTTTAGTTGTTCCCATTTTTGCGTCAGCAATACCGCCCGATGCAAAAAGAGCAAGTATATATGTGAACCATTGGCGACGGCATGGGTCGACGAAAATAACATTTTTTGCGTTGGCAAGACCACCCGATGCTAATTACAATACTTTTTTTCAAATTTTTTGAGTCGGGAAGTGTAACGACCCTGATTTTTGGTAAGTAAAAATTTCGTTAAATATTTGAATTTTATTTTAATCACTTGGATTTACTTTAAAATTCTTTTTAAATTTCTAATAATCCGTCATAATTAAATTCTAGACTATAAATTAAGTTTTCTTCGTATAAAAAATTACTAGTCATTCCCTAAGAACTTAGTTATACTCTTGCATATTTATTTGTGTCTAAAATTAATTCATAAGTTTATCTCATTGGCTAGGAAACCTAACTTTCCTAGGATAATTTATTCCAACTAATTAGTTAGCCAAATCAATTGGATTCCAAGCCTAGTTAAACCTCCCTAACCATTTTTGAACCTTATGACCTTTATGAACCCTCCTAATTCCTAGGTGAACCTTTTCACCTTATGAACCTTTTCAACCCTAGACTAGAAAATCATTGCACTTTCATGACTAGTCATTTCAAGACTTTATTACTCATCATTACTTCTTCCAAGTATATCTTTCCTCTTTACCCATTGAACAATAATTCGTAGGGAAATTATTATCCTTTGAGCAATAGGAATAAGACTTGCCAAAATCCAATGAGTACATAGATTTGATAAGACAAATCATTAGAACCCTTCATCATAACCTAGACTTGTCATGCATGCAAGCCTAGAATAATAGCCTTGAACCTAATTACTTTCAAGAATAACTTTCCTAGATTTTCTTTAGGTGTTCATGCATGCAACCCTAGAACTAATAGGCTTGAACCTAATAACCTTCAAAAGATACTTTCCTTGTTTCTTCTCTAGGTATATGTATATACATATATACATAAAGCCTAAATATATAGATATACTTTCTAGGAAAAATGTTAACCATTGGACAATTGCATTGTACTTGAAAGCTTTACTTTAATCATTACTCTTTTTCTAGACTTAGTATAGCTACCTAAACCTAAGTACCATTTAGCTTAGTTACCTGTCCCTAACATTTAAGAACCATTGGACAAAGGTAGTAATCATAAGGCTTCCTAAAGTAGCACCCATAGCCTAATTTAAGCATGCCTAAATGCCCATAGGTTTACTTTCTAGGAAATTATTAACCGTTGGTCAATAAGATTACACTTGGAAGCTTAACTTTAATCATTACCTTTCCTTAGGCTTAATAGGACTACTTAGACCTAGGTATATATATATATATATATACACTTTCTAGGAAAAGTTTTGACCATTGGATATTACCTAGCACTTGAAAACCTTGACTATCATCATTACCCTTTTCTAGACTTAATAAGACTAGGCCACTTGGCACCCAAGTATACTTAGTCTTACACCATACATACATAGGCATACATAGTATAAGAGAGAGAGAGCCGAGAAGAGAGAGGCCGAGAGGGAGAGAGAGGAGAGAGAGAGAGAGTGTGTGTAACGCCCCCATTTTCGGGTTCGTTAATTAGACATTTTATTGAATAAAAAGACTAAGAGTCAAGCTCATTATTACAACATAAGTCTTACTAGAGTACTTTTTATTACACAAGGAGGGGAATTCTAGGGTATTCTATCACTCCGCTTCTTCCTCCATCCTAGCAAGCTCTTCGGCTCCAAAGGCCTCCAATGTATACTGTTCACCTTGCTCATCAATTAACTCTGACACATTATACCAGCGTCGCCCCCAGTATAATATGTCAGGGTCACCAAAAAGGTAACACCGTGAGCTACAAGCTCAATAGAATAAACTATACCCACTAACTCTTAACTTAAAGCAAGGAAGCATATAACCAATTACACATGCTCATTCAACAACATAGTTAAACAATGACATATCCACATTCGATATCTTATTAGCGTTGGTGTCATGCCTTTTCTCGAGTTTCTCCTACGCGACTCGTCGTAGACCGTGTCAACCTTTTTACCTTTAACAAAACCATAATTTCCAAAGTTTCTTCCACAAATTGCTACTAATGAGGCTACCACGTCCGGTTCCATTAGCAACACACACGATGGCTACCAAGTCCGGCTTTATCATGGTTTTACAAAATACATTCTTTCAAATCTTGCATTGGCTACCAAGTCCGGCCAAGCCATATTTCCACATGAGACTACCACGTCCGGCCCCATTGGAAATCTACGCAATGAGCTATCAAGTCCGGCCACATTACGGTTTTCAAACACTTACACAATGACTACCAAGTCCAGTCATTATGTACTTTCAAAATATTTTCCGCATGTTACTCCCATCCTTTATTTAACCACACCCTAGGTGTCATGTTTCTACTTTCTCGGTTTTTGTGTCTCGTTCGCATGCATAGACTCCGCGGTAATTCATTCCACAATTTAAGTAATCTTGAAACTAAACTAACAAGATCATTCAACTCTATATTAGATAGCATGCTCATTTTGTCACATCATCATACTCACATTTAATCACACAAGGTTAAGCATAGTGCCACATGGACGGACACATTTGGAGTGATAAATCACTTATGCTTTATCAACAACAAGTAGTCAAGTAATCACATAATCATGCTTACATTCATTCTAAGATTAAAACAGCTTAATCCTAAATCATGCTTTCTTAAGTTCAAAACAGCATATGTTTATTGAGTGTTCTAACGTTAAGCTATTCATGCCATGGTTAATCAAGATAACAACTTCTAAACATTTCTAATCATGATTAGAGAAAGTAGCTCGTATAATCTACGTATGCTCAAGATTTCAAAGGTTTAGAATAATTCGCTATCATTTCGAAATACGCATGCAATACGCTATACTTAGATCTTTGAAAGTATAGTAAAATTATACTAAATCTAAAGAGTATTCTACAT
The DNA here is from genome assembly GCA_018127125.1 of Rhododendron griersonianum. Classification (NCBI taxonomy): domain Eukaryota; kingdom Viridiplantae; phylum Streptophyta; class Magnoliopsida; order Ericales; family Ericaceae; genus Rhododendron; species Rhododendron griersonianum. The sequence goes on along the minus strand of CM030792.1, from coordinate 26,278,540 downwards.
ATACGTAGAGAAAAGTAGATATAGGATATCTACCGTTCTTCTTGGCGGTAGTCGGCTACGGATTAGGAAAATAGTACGTCGGACGGAGTAACGGCTTAGGAATGGCTTCGCTAGCTTCGAAAGAGAAAGGTTTCTCTCGAAACTTGATCTTGACTAAAGCTACTAAAACTTTTAGATCGGTAGGGTGGTGGAGTGGCGGCACTAGAAGAGTTTCTTGAAGAACTAGGGAAGAACTTCAAGAACAACTAAGAACTAAGCAAGAACATTAAGAACACTAGACTTTCTAGAGAGAAGTTGGAGCAATGCTTGAAGGTGTGAGTTCAAAGGCTTGAAATGGCTTGCTATTTATAGGCCAAGTTGGTCTATTATCCAAGAGGCAATATTTCCCCTAACATTTGTTATCCAATGGATCATAGATTGACTAGATTTGATTGTCCTTAGATTGGATGAGGTGTTGAACTAAAGGACATGACTAGGCTTGGTTGTACACTTGCACACATCACACAAATCTCTCTCTCTCTCTCTCCCTTTCTCCCGGCCTCTCTCTCTCCCATCTCTCTCTCTCTCTCTCTCCCTTTGGTCCAAAAAAGGTACAAAGGTTGAAAGACCAATGGATTTTCCTTGTTCTTTCTTCTAACCTAGGACAAGGTTTAATCTATTCAAATGGGGTTTGTGTCTAGTCTAGAATAAGAAAATAAGATATGGTAGTCCTTTAGGGTTGAAAGAATAAGAAACCCTAGATATGGTGGTACAAGGTGATGCAATAAGATGATGTAGGGAGATATGGAAGTACACTAGTCACACACCTCACTCTCTCTCTCTCTCCCTCTCTCAACCGGCCACTCTCTCTCTCTCTCTCCCTCTCTCTCTCTCAGCCACACTCTCTCTCTCTCTCTCTCTCTCTCTCTTTTGGACACCTAATGGAGAAAGGACAAGGGTTGAAAGAGTAAGAGTAAACTAATAGTTTGTAAGAAGATTTTTGTAAGAAAATCTAGTACTTGATTATATCTTAGGTCATCCTATCCTTCATCTTTCAAGGTACAAGTACTTATATATATAGAATTAGGGTTTTGGTAGAAGAAGATCAAGAAGGTACAACACTATCTCTCTCTCTCTCTCCTATCTCTCTCCCCCATCTCTCTCTCTCGGCCTCTCTCTCCTCTCTCTCTCCGAATTCTCTCTTTCTCCTAGGTTAATACATATACATATCACTACAAGAAAAATTACATTGGGTGACGAATGAAAATCGTCACAAATTGCATATTTTTCGTCACAAATAATATATGTGACGAAAAAAACTTTGTCGACTAAAGGTTGTCGAGGATTCCTACCTGGTGACGAAATCTATTTTTCGTCACCTATAGTGCCTTTTGATGACAAAATATTTCGGCACCAAAAAGTGAATAATTGGTGACAAAAAAATTTTCCTCGCTTATTGTTCTTTTTGGCGACGAAAAAATTCGTCACCGATGGGTTACATCGGTGACGAAAATTTTCGTCACCAATATAAGAAATCGGTGACAAAATTTTTCGTTGCAAAAGACGTTTTCACATGGAAAAAAAATCCTTCTTTCTTGCTCCTGCTGGGTTTCGAACCTGAGACCTTTGAATTTTTCGCACATGCTCCGACCAACTGCACCACACACACTTTGCAGTAAATATTTGAAATATCTAATATATAACATATATGTTTAACATGAAAATATATTTCGATTGTAATTTTGAACCTTTAAACATTAAAATTAGCAATTTTGATAAACATGAAAGTTGTAGGCAATTGAGTTATTGTTCAAACCCAATTTGAATTATATCTTAATCGGAGTTTTTAGTAAAGAATTATGTCCGAAATACATTTAGTGACAAAGCGAAATTCATAAATTTCGTCACGGAAGGTACCCATTTGACGATGAAATATATTTTTCGTCGCTGAAAGCGTTAAAATGGTGACGAAATTATTTTTTGTCACCAAAGTTAAGCATTTGGTGACGGGAAAAATATTTCGTTACTAAATTGGTCACATTTGGCGACGAAATATATTTTTTTGTTAGCAAATGATTATCTTTGGTGACAAAAAATAATTTCGTCACCTTTTTTAAGCTTTCGGCGACGAAAAATATATTTCGTCACCAAATGGGTACCTTTGGTGACGAAAATATTTTTTTCGTCGCTAAACATGTATAATTGGTGACAAAATTATTTCATCACGGAAGTTGTCAAAATAGTGACGAAATTATTTTTTTCGTCACCAAATATACTCATTTAGTGACGAAATTAAATTTCGTCGCCACTTTTTCGTCACCAATTTTCATTTTTCTTGTAGTGTATAATAGAAAGACTAAAATAAGGACAATGTACTATATGATCTTATCTTGGACTTCTAAGTCAAAACTTCCTATTAAACTATGTCAAAATGCCACCTATGTACTTACATACTATATACTAATATATAGTATCCTAGGATGACATAAACATATCATATACTTAATTAAATAAGTACATATCATATCTAGGAAAGAATTAACTAATTTAACCTAGTACTATAGCATGATATGGTTTTATGGACTAATGGATTATAATTCCCCTAACATTTATTAACCAATGGTTAAAGGATGAAAGTACTAAACTTATATAATCTATCTATAATAGTACAATGACTCATGGTGAATCTAATTAAACTAATGGACCTTGTACTAGGTAGAAAGGTTAACCTATCGTCCAATGGTTAATAATTCTCCTAACTTCTATCGTCCAATGGGTAAAGATGGTAAGTAATATATAATCTTATAAAGTGCACCTAGCAATCTTGTCACAATATCCAAGGTGTAAACCTATGGTCCAATGGATAAAGATTATCCTAGTATCTATCGTCCAATGGGTAATAGATCAAAGGTTGACTTTTGGTCAAGGTCTCACTTAGGGTTCCAATGGTTCATGAGGGTCCAAGGTTCGATTAGGTTACCCTAACGATAGTTAGAAGCTAGCTAGGCTTGCTAAATAGGATGTCTTAGGGTTGCTATCTCACTTGTCTTTAGAAAATGACTACATCGCAAGGCGAAAAGAAATTAGGTTTTGAATCTAATCACGACGGATTATTAGAAATAAGGAATTTATAGAGTCAAAATAATAATCAACGAGATTTTTATTTACTGAAAATCGGAGTTGTTACAGAGAGAGAGAGAGAGAGAGAGCGAGAGAGAGAGAAAGAAAGGTGTTTGTGTGCATGTGCCTATTTTCTCCTAGAAAGCTATGCTTTCTTACACCATCTCTAGCCCTTAAGCCTAGTACCACATGACAACCCATTCCTAGACTATTTCAAGCACCAAATCTAGCCTTTAATCATCCTAGAACCTAGCCCTTAATTACCTAGATTTTGACTACAACCTAGACCTTGGATTGACTAAACATGTGTGGGCAGCATGCCCTTAAAAATGGGAGAAGGATTCCGTTCCTTTCCCAAGGCTATGGGCCCGGATCGAGGGAGCGCGAGCGCAGGTGGCAAGCGCTCAAAAATACAGAGTCGCCACTCGGGTTTTAAAGGTCCGACACCCAAGGAACCGTATTTCAAAGCACCTGCCGCGCTATTTTGATTTGAAAAAGTTTAAGGAAACCAGTCCGTCATAACCATATCTGGGTTCAGGAGCCAGGTTACGAGAGGGGAAGGGTTTTAAGGCACCCCTCTCGCCCAATCCGGAGATCGCTCTTTACTTGAGCATTTTGAAAATATTTATGATTCTTCTTTTATTAACCAGATTTTAGCCAATTAGAGCGGGGGAACAGTTAATCGGGGATTAAAACTGTAACACGTTTTGCAAGATGTGATGAATAGCATGGATGGATGAAATATTAAGGAAATAAATGAGACAAAGTTCAAAATATCAATAAACACCAAAACAGTGCTTGGTATAATTTTGTCACACACAGTGGCCAACTTGCATGCATGGATCAACCTGCATGCAAATGAACCGTCGCGCGACAAACCCATACACTCGCGCGAGAGTTTGTGTTCCACCAATAGTTTGAATTTTATCCCCTTCTGGGCTCTGGAAGGACCAGTGCACACCCAGGAGGCAAACCAAGCAGTTCATAAGTACTGGAAAATAATTAATTATTACAAGCCAACAGAAGCAAATGGAAAAACAGCCCCTAAACAGTGGGGGAAATAAGCAGAGGCCTAAGGCCTAGTTGCCCATGCAAGGGCCAATTCTAAAAATCAGTGAACCATCGCGCGACAGAGTGGAATACTCGCGCGAGGGTTTGGATTGGACTCCCAGGAGTTGCTTTGCATGTTTGGGATTCTGAGAAATTCAGGAATATCCCCAGGGCAAACAGACTGACTAAAATAAAGAATTGGGAAACTGGACTTGTTTTTATCATGCATAACAGTGATCTATATGCTAAGTAAAAATTACAACAGTCATGCACGTAGCTAAAACAAGAAATGACCAGCCTCCCTTCCCCACGTGGACCAATCTCTTGTTGTGTCGCGCGAGTGTTCGGGTCCATCGCGCGAGGGTTTGCTTGGCCACGGCTTTTGAAACCTTGCTAGCTTTAGGGCCAGGACTGGTATTGATTACCAGCCTTGACCCTGCCAGCCCCCCTCAGGGATCAGAACAGAAAAGAATAGGTATGCTATACCTAAATTGAGTTTGAATGGATGATTGAGCTTTGATGTGTTTGAGATTTGGAAGATGGAAGCCTTTTGAATGGTAGAAGCAAAGAACAAGAAGCTTGTTGCTTGGTATTAGAGTTTGTATGAAGGATGGAGTGTAATCCTTCTTCTTCTTTTTTGAACCCAAGGTTGCTAACCCTTTGAAAGATGAACAATGGGGGCTATTTATAGGAGGAGAGGTGAATCTGGTTGGTGCCAGGAGAGGAATTCAGTCAGCCCACGAGGCTGGCTTTGGGATGCATTGGTGGCCAAGTTTCTACCTCAAGAAAAGTAGGTGGGGAACCGACCATCGCGCGATGGTTCCAAACTGTCGCGCGAGGGTGCGCCCTGGCGCGCGAGGGTTACGTCCTGGCGCGCGACGGTCAACGGTCAAACTTTGTCCACCTGGCAGTTTGACCATCGCGCGATGGTTCCAGACTGTCGCGCGACGGTGCGCCTTGGCGCGAGATGATTGCGCCCTGGCGCACGATGGTTGTGCCCTGGCGCACGTCAGTAGGGTTTTGGCTTTTGGAAGTGGCTTAGGCTAGATTAGGTTCAAGGGGTTTTTCAAACACTTAAAACTCAAACACCTGACATTCCCGGGGTGTTCTTGATCCAATTCATCATCGGGGAATCAAATACCGTAAGTAAACTAATCTGGAAGCCCAGATTGGGGTGTCTATAGTAGCCCCCCTTTGACGGCACTTGGAGCACCATCAACTTGGTACAAGTAACGTCAAAGGTTTCTAGACACCCCTTAAGGCAATCCAGAGCAGAACATGCTAGCAAAGTAGACACGAATACTTAAAGAACCTGATTGGTTGAATGGACGGACGGACCGTCACTGGAGATGGAAGTAGAAGTGGACGATTGCATCGCCGCTTGTTGATCGAATTTGGATAGGACAGGCTGTCGCTGCAGATGCGGACGGGAGAGGCCGTCGTTGCTGGGGATCAGGCTATCCTCGGCACAAAGTATTCCAACAAACACGGGTAGGTCGTGTCAGGCAGGTTGAATTCCATCTATTGGGAATCAGAGCCAATCTTCTTATGAAAGACCATCCGAGACAGAGCAATAAGCCTGCTGGAAGATGCACTTGTGGCTAGACTGAGGGTGATTGTTGTTCGAGACAGGCCAAGACGAACTCTCCTGGGGAACAATCAGTTGTGGATGAACGGACCATCGGACAATGTTCTGGTCGTTGTTGTGGATTTGACAGGACTGGCTGTCGTGAATGCGGACGGGGAGATCAATGTGCCGAATGATCAAACCGTTGAGGAACTTTGACAGGACCGGCTGTCGTTGATTTGAACTGGCGGATCGCTATACAAAGTGATCAAGCCATTGAGGTTGGACAGGACCGGCTGTCGTTGATTTGGTTTGCCAATGCTACAACATTGACGGTTTGAATGCCTCAACACTGATTTGATTTGCCAATGCCTCAACACCGACGGTTTGAACGCCTCAACGCTAACTTGATTTGCCAATGCCTCAACACTGACGGTTTGAACGCCTCAACGCTAACTTGATTTGCCAATTCCTCAACACTGACGGTTTGAATGCCTCAACGCTAACTTGATTTGCCAATGCCTCAACATCGACGGTTTGAACGCCTCAACGCTAACTTGATTTGCCAATGCCTCAGCACTGACGGTTTGAACGCCTCAACGCTGACTTGATTTGACTTGATGCACGTTCCTGCTTTTGACATTTGACATATACAATATGCGATGATATGATATATTGAAAATGCAGATGCAGGCTAAGGGCGGCTCCTAGGAGGACAACGACACCTAAGGACTACCACTGAGCCTCATTACTGTACTGTCTGCACTTCTGAGATGCGCATCCAGAGAGATAGACATTTGAACGGGCCGACGTGCCCCAGTTTGACGTTTTAGTAATGGAATTGGGCCTGCGTGCCCTTTCTGCAATGCTTGGGCAGATGTGCCCCAGAGATGCTTTGCTTGGCCTTGGGCTGACATGCCCTTGCTGCTTCAAGAGATTTCGCTGCTTGCGGATTATGGATACTAGGGTAGCAATGCAACAATTGCGTTTTCCAGTTTATTGACTCTCTTTTACAAGTGTTGAAGAGAATGCAAAAACTAACCACTAATATCTAATTTGCATTGACAAGTGCTTTGAATCGACACACAGACGTGCGCACATATGTACAGGCTCGCCTAGCTCGAACGAAAAAGGGGGAAAGAGCCCCAGGGTACAATGCGAACCCTTAGACACATGGAATACAATGAAATTTTGGGCATTAATGAGCCAAAACTCACAACATTCCTGAACAGGTGAAACTGCCACTTGCGAGAGACGCAAAAAGGCACAAAGACCTGTACAGACAACCAAAATTGAGAAAAGCATCCCGACATGACAGTTGATTGAAAAACTAGAAAAATGTCGCAAAGATGGACATAAGGCGCAAATGATGACTCGTATAGGCCCGGGCTGAAACCGACACCCCCGTGCAGTCACATTAAGTCCATATGACTTGCATGGTATGACAAGACTTGGCAAAAGCCCCTGGAACGACATTCGAAGGTAGTAGCTAACTGCTACTGTTTGCTGCAAGAAGCGTGCGCAGGTTTGAGACCAACGCGCATCACTTTGAACAAATGCGCTGCGGTTGCTTACACCAGACTTCGCTGAACTTAGAATAAACTGTGAGCCTGTTAAGGCCTCGCCAGCATTTCGTTCTATTTTTGATGCTTCAAATATTTTAAGACTTATGCTCAGCCTGTAAATTGAAGAAGCAGTTTGCAATAAAATCGAAAGACGAAGGTTTTCCCCCTTCTGATTCCTCCAATGCAGCTTGATCTGATCTTTGATCCTCTTCGACCTTTGATGTGTACCAAAATGTCAACCATGGATCCAATTGATAGATTATGACCGAGTCTCAAAAAGAGACTGCCTACGTATCCCAAGCAAGGGAATCAGGTCAGAACGTAGTTCAGGCTAAGGGTTAACTCTCGAGTATTTACCTCTCCTTTTATGCTCTAACTTTTGCCTAGAACCGCCCATTCGGGTCTTCAGTCTAGCGAGCTTTGATTGATTGCCTATTCATTTTTGCCTAAACCGCCTTCATAGGTTTTCGGTTTAGCAGGCTGCTCTAACTTTTGCTTGGAACTGCCCACCCTTGGGGTTTTCAGCCCAACGAGCTTCTCTCAAGGAAAAGTTGCTTTTGAATTGATCCAGGTTGACCAAGGTGTTGAATTTGTTGTCGTTGAGGACAATGCTTTTGGCCGCAGCCCTAGATACAATGGCTTTGATGACACAGGCTCAAGAGTGTTCCGGTTGACATGCCTTGCTCCGGGCCATTTTGTACACTTTCTCATTTGTACTTGGCGGAACGCCACTATCATTGCTTTTGAATACAATGCAAGGCCCGGAGCCTTTTGAGCTTCTACTTTCTGGATTGGCACCCAGTAGCATGGGATTGATACTTCTTTGTCTCAAAATCAAACACGAGGCGTGACTTGATGAGACCATGCCAAGACGTTGATGAATTCTTCGAGCCTGTATGATCGGGCACAATGCTCCTCTGGGGGCGGTGCTTGGACCAACTTTGAACCAAATTTGAACCTTTCGGGAGGTTATACTTGTCTTTCAAGTTTATTTGAAATTACTTCTTCTTTTAATAGGCTGAGCATGCCTTTCATCTTCCCTTTTGGCGAGGGAACACATTTCCTTGGGGATGATCCCATTGAAATCTATCCCTTCGTCATTAGGGTTGACACAGTTTATATAAAAGCCAGCGAAGCATGTAGAAGCAAGACGATGCATATCATAAAAACCCTCGAGGTTTGCCAAGTACAACAGACTCAAAACTTGAAACAAAAGCTACGACGTGGAGGGCCAAGAGGCACAACCTCCGACTCAGAGCTAGACTAGACAAACACAAAAGACTTTGTGTCAGACTCAGACAAAATGCCAATGCAAACTAGACGTGGTTTTGAAAATGCAATTGTTAAAAAGCTACCCATAGCTTCCACAAAAAGAGGTAGGATCCAGCAGGAGTCAAACCCAAGCAACAGCAATTCGGCTTCCTCAGCTTCTTCGGCCAAACCTACTCGGTGCTCCTTTGATCAATGGACCTCAGCTGGTCGGTCTTCCCCTTTGTAAGCCCCTCATCACTATCAAACCAGATGTTGGCAGTGAAAACCTCGGTTGCCCAACCTACAGCCATCATGTTAACCTCTGGTTCGGATGGGATGAATACGACGGGTTTGGGTTGATGTGCTGGGACGATGTAGTGGCTAGGGTTAAATATGGTGGAGCTCGGATGGATTTGAGTGGAGGTGATAGATACCTGACCAACCAGAGGGTCAGACCCATGTTAAGGTAAGGAGTTGGAAATGACGTTGGGCTTTAGTGGAACTTGAACCGTGCCATCATCAATTAGATCTTGAATCTCATGTCGAAGACGATAGCATTTGTCTGTGAGATGGCCAGGCATTTGGTGGAAGGCACAGAATAGGTTAGGATTGTAACCGGCAGGTAAGACTTTGGGTGAGGAAGTTGGGGTCAAAGGTTTGAGGTGCCCAGACTTGACAAGTTTCTCCAACACTGCGGATAGAGATGCCTCGAAGGTAGAGAAACTCCGGGGTTGGGTTCGGGATCGGAGACTTTGAGCACTTCGTATTTGGTTGATATCGGCGACACGACTGGAGTTGAAAGCTGGAGCATCGCTCCCACTTGCAGCCCTTGGCTTAACCTTTTGAGTGATGGAAGAGGACTCGCCCCTTGGTAGGATTCCAGCTTGCAGCGCATCCTCGATGGCTAGGCCAGAGTCGAAGAAGGTCTCAAAGTTGGAGGTCGCTTGAGCGAGTACCAGGTGCCTGGCATAGTCTGGCTGAAGATTGCGGGAGATAATGCAGAGTTGATCTCTCTCGCTCGAGCGCTCAGTCATTAGAGCAGCTTTGGCTCTCCACCTTTTAACAAAGTCCGCAAAAGACTCCTTTGCCTCCATCTTCATGGATTCTAACTCTCGAATAGTCATCTTGAGTTGAGAGTTGTAGCTATACTGTGAGACAAAGGCAGCCCCTATATCTTCCCAAGTGCTTCGCTTGGAGATGTTGACTAACAGAAACCAATGGAAGGCAGGCCCAGAGAGGGTTTGAGGGAAAAGCTGAGACATGGCCTCACTTTCCACACCCAGCAGCTTCATGGCGGCATGGTAGCCATAGAGGTGAGTTTTGGGGTCACCGCTCCCGTCAAACTTAACCAAGTCAGGCATCTTGAATCTGTCAGGGAGTTTGGCATTAGGATACAGGCAAAGACGGTCCAAATCAATCCCCCCAGCATTGATCTTTTCAGTCTTGGAAACGGATTCCTCCAGCTTCACTATCTTGGCCATGAGAGCTGCCATATCCGGATTCAAAACAGGCCTACCACCTGCCGGATTTGGGTTCGCAGCAAGTGCGCGAACCTCCCCCTCCCTAGGATTGAGCTGAACAATGAGACGCCCCTCGTGATTCGGATTTGGGACCAAGACAGGTTGCACCTGGTCGGCCTCATCGTCCTCGCCTTCCTCTTCGAGAGGAGGTGGAAGACGAGTGTTGATAAGGTCATTCAGACGGGCGATGGAAGCATCAGTCTGGATAGCCCTTTGCTGTATGGCGGTGATGCTATTTTGGAGGTTTGTGAGCACGGCCTCCAGAGTGAGCGGTTGATCTGCCATAGCTGGCTTTGAAGATGTTGAAGCAGGGGAAACCGACGGCGTGGCTTTTTGTAAAATCGATGGCGAACCCGACTGTAGGGCAGCCAACAATGAACTTGGAGAAGCCTCCGTTGCAACTAACTGAGTTTCGAGCCTGACAAGTCTTTGAACCGGATTCTGAAGACGTTCCCAAGTAGGTTTGGCTCTTCTTTTCGGTACTCTCTTGCTCGGCGCAATGGCTTTGAACTAGACAGTAAAGTAAGTGAAAGCTCAGTGGCGTTCCTGCAGCAAATAGAATGCAATGCATACATCGTCGTTGGTGTCCACCTTAGACTCTAGAACTAGAGACAAGTCTGTCTCATGATGTTCGGACGGTGCCAAAATCCTCAGATTTCTTTTCGAGGGTATATCCTTTGAATAGATCGAACTGATCCTAAGAGATGTCAAAATAGACTAAGTCTTCGACTAGTCCCTTTTGAAGATTCGACTTTGAACTTGGAACAACTCGGTATTGATGGCGTGACACCTTTACCGGGGTGGCGTGAGCGACAAGGCGCTTTAGCCGGGGTGGTGTACGTGCGAAGCACGATAACCAAAATGACATCAATATCACGACATCAATACTTTGTGGTTCCTTATTGTCGGTTGAATCCGCAATCAGGCATGAGCCAAGGATTTAGTAAGGTTTGATTTCTCGAAGTCTCGCTGATTTAAGGACTTTGAAAAATTAACAACGTACACCATCGAGATGCATGACTCTTCATCGGGTCATAGCAGCATCCTAATAAGCATAAGACAGACTTGAAAGCGAGACAACCTAGAAGCCGCCCTAAACATGCTCCTACGCATAACATAATGTATGCATGTACAGTTCCAAAGACGAGTTTGCCTCACAAGTTTCAGACGTTGCCGGAATCCTCAGAATTCTTTTCGGCGATGTGTCCCCGAGTAGATCGACAGATCCTAAAAGATGGCAAAATAGACTAAATCTCTGGCTAGTCCCTTTTGAAGACTCAACTTTGAATTTGGAACAACTCGGTGTTGATGACATGGCACCTTAACCTTGAACACGGCGGTGTATAGTGACAACGCACTTCAACCTGGGTGGCGCCAGTGACACGTCATCACTACCTTGTTGTTCCTTATTGTCGGTTGAATCCTTAATTGGGCGTGAGCCAAGGATGTAGTAAATTTTGATTTCTCAAAGTCTCATTGAACTAAGGACTTTGCGATTGATAACGAACATTTGACAGAATGAACGACTCCTCATCGGGCCCAACAACGTCTTAGACAGCGCAAGACAAACTCGAAAGACAAAACAACCTTAAGCATGCTCCTATGCAAAACAGTGCATACGATAGGGAAAGCAGTAACACATAAGCAGTTACGGGGTTAGATGCAAATAGATCTTACCCTGTGGGTACCTGTCCTAGTTTGGAGAGTTCTAGTGCTTTGTATATGCAAAGGCCGGTTTTGGTTTGCAACAGGTTCCTCGGACTAATGCCACAGATATACCTCCCGTTGCCCGCGATACACAGAGCAACAGTCGAACGGTAGCATGACCTATCATCGTCGAAGGTTGTTGGTCATTCGAGGTCCCCGGGCTCCGGTAAACCGTGCCGGATTGCCAAAACGATCCAACGAGGCATATCCCACATCGATGCAAATGAGAATGCTAGAAATTGATTAAGAGAAGAAGAATCGCAATATTGCAAAAATGCCCTTTCAAATTTTGGCTCACTTTTATTTAATCCATCTTTAGAGCAAACTACACAAGTGAACAATCGAAAAAGCCCCAGATTAGAATGGCCGGACACGAGGTCCTGTTAAATCACCATTCCAACCTTCGGCAGCGCGAAGCTCACCGTTTTGACAGACTTTTAAGGGATTGTTCCCAAGTGTATTAAACTCTAAGTATAGATCAATATTAGTTCGATCATCCCCAGCAGAGTCGCCACTGTGGGCAGCATGCCCTTAAAAATGGGAGAAGGATTCCGTTCCTTTCCCAAGGCAATGGGCCCGGATCGAGGGAGCGCGAGCGCAGGTGGCAAGCGCTCAAAAATATAGAGTCGCCACTCGGGTTTTGAAAGTCCGACACCCAAGGAACCGTATTTCGAAGCACCTGCCGCGCTATTTTGATTTGAAAAAGTTTAAGGAAACCAGTCTGTCATAACCATATCTGGGTTCGGGAGCCAGGTTACGAGAGGGGAAGGGTTTTAAGGCACCCCTCTCGCCCAATCCGGAGATCGGTCTTTACTTGAGCATTTTGAAAATATTTATGATTCTTCTTTTATTAACCAGATTTTAGCCAATTAGGGCGGGGGAACAGTTAATCGGGGATTAAAACTATAACACGTTTTGCAAGATGTGATGAATAGCATGGATGGATGAAATATTAAGGAAATAAATGAGACAAAGTTCAAAATATCAATAAAACACCAAAACAGTGCTTGATATGATTTTGTCACACACACTGGCCAACTTGCATGCATGGATCAACCTGCATGCAAACGAACCGTCGCGCGACAAACCCATACACTCGCGCGAGAGTTTGTGTTCCACCAATAGTTTGAATTTTATCCCCTTCTGGGCTCTGGAAGGACCAGTGCACACCCAGGAGGCAAACCAAGCAGTTCATAAGTACTGGAAAATAATTAATTATTACAAGCCAACAGAAGCAAATGGAAAAACAGCCCCTAAACAGTGGGGGAAATAAGCAGAGGCCTAAGGCCTAGTTGCCCATGCAAGGGCCAATTCTAGAAATCAGTGAACCATCGCGCGACAGAGTGGAATACTCGCGCGAGGGTTTGGATTGGACTCCCAGGAGTTGCTTTGCATGTTTGGGATTCTGAGAAATTCAGGAATATCCCCAGGGCAAACAGACTGACTAAAATAAAGAATTGGGAAACTGGACTTGTTTTTATCATGCATAACAGTGATCTATATGCTAAGTAAAAATTACAACAGTCATGCACGTAGCTAAAACAAGAAATGACCAGCCTCCCTTCCCCACGTGGACCAATCTCTTGCTGACAGAACTGTCGCGCGAGTGTTCGGGTCCATCGCGCGAGGGTTTGCTTGGCCACGGCTTTTGAAACCTTGCTAGCTTTAGGGCCAGGACTGGTATTGATTACCAGCCTTGACCCTGCCAGCCCCCCTCAGGGATCAGAACAGAAAAGAATAGGTATGCTATACCTAAATTGAGTTTGAACGGATGATTGAGCTTTGATGTGTTTGAGATTTGGAAGATGGAAGCCTTTTGAGTGGTAGAAGCAAAGAACAAGAAGCTTGTTGCTTGGTATTAGAGTTTGTATGAAGGATGGAGTGTAATCCTTCTTCTTCTTTTTTGAACCCAAGGTTGCTAACCCTTTGAAAGATGAACAATGGGGGCTATTTATAGGAGGAGAGGTGAATCTGATTGGTGCCAGGAGAGGAATTCAGTCAGCCCACGAGGCTGGCTTTAGGATGCATTGGTGGCCAAGTTTCTACCTCAAGAAAAGTAGGTGGGGAACCGACCATCGCGCGATGGTTCCAAACTGTCGCGTGAGGGTTGCGTCTTGGCGCGCGACGGTCAACGGTCAAACTTTGTCCACCTGGCAGTTTGACCATCACGCGATTGTTCCAGACTGTCGCGCGACGATGCGCCCTGGCGCGAGATGATTGCGCCCTGGCGCACGTCAATAGGGTTTTGGCTTTTGGAAGTGGCTTAGGCTAGATTAGGTTCAAGGGTTTTTCAAACACTTAAAGCTCAAACACTCGACATTCCCGGGGTGTTCTTGATCCAATTCATCATCGGAGAATCAAATACCGTAAGTAAACTAATCTGGAAGCCCAGATTGGGGTGTCTACAACATGGAAGGCTATTCTTTTAGCCTAATCATCCATATCTTTAGACTTGTAAGACTAGTAACCTAGACTATAATCACGTAAGATTGACCTAAAAAGCTTAAGATCCTACTTGATTTTATAGTCTTAAGACTAAAAATGGAAAAGACAAGACATGGCATGCTTGGAAGGCTTGATTTGACAAGACAATGGAGCAAATCCATGGGAGAGAGAGAGAGAGATATGGTCGGCCAAGAGAGGGGAAGGAGAGCCCAACATTTTGCTATAAATAGGACCCCTCACTTGCCGTTTCAACTCACACCTTCATCCTTTAACTTCTCTCTCTAGAAATTCTTGTGCTCTTGCTTTGTTCTTCCTTTGTTCTTGAGTTCTTCAAGAAACTCACCCAAGGCCGCCACTAAACCGCCACTCGACCACCCTCTCGATCCAAAAAGTTTAGTAGTTCAGTCAAGGTTTAGTTTCGAGAGAAGCCTTTCTCTTTCGAAACTACTGGAAGCTTACCGTAGGAAGTTACTCCGTCCAATCGCCGACGTACTTTCTTTCCTCCGTAGTCGTCAATACCGCCAAGAAGAACGGTAGAATATTCTTATACACTCTTACTCTAAGTATATTGTATGATGTTTCTATGTTGAAAGGCATGAGAAATTGAAATGTGTTTTACTAAAGATTTGAAAAGGAAGGGGAGTATGTTGAATATTCCGACTTTATTTTTTGGAAAAACATATGTTGTTTTGAACTTCCCTAAAAGGGAGAAAGAACGGATTTTGAAAATACAAATTCAAATGAAAGTATTCGTATTTTGATCTTAAAGATGGTTATGAGCATGTATATGTGTTTACTTGAATTACATGTATGATGTGTGATAAAACATAAGTGGTTTTCCACTCCAAAGGTGTCCGTTCATGTGACACTATGCTTATTATTGTGTGCTAAATGTTGGAGCATGACTATGTGAAAATAGGAAGTTATGACACGGTATCAAAGATATAGAGTTGGATGATCTTGCTAGTTTAGTTTCAAGATTACAATGAATGATTTATGTGTACGTACGTGAAAAGTCCTACCGCGGAGTCGATGCATGTAACGAGACACAAAAATTGAGAAAGTAGAAACATGACACCTAGGGTGTGTTAATGACAAGGTGTGTTTTGGAAAAGGAAAGTGTTTTGAAAACCGCAATGTGGCCGGACATGGTAGCTCATTGTGTGGTGTGTGTGTGTTCCCATTGGAACCCGGAACGGCGGAACCATGGTGAGGATACTTGGGAACCCGGAACGGCAGAACCATTGTGAGGATACTCGGGAACCCAGAGCGGCGGAACCGAGGTTGGGTGTGTTAAAAAAATGCTTTTCGAAATGTTGATTTGGTGATGAAAATGAGACATGGTCTACGACGAGTCGCGTAGGAGAAACACATGTTACCGACACCACTGTTAGACTAGGGAATGTGGATGTGTCATTGTTATTTGGATATTTGTGTGCTATATGACTTGCTATGTGTAAGTTAAAAGTTAGTGAGTATAGGATTATTCTGATGAGCTCTTGTAGCTCATGGTGTTACCTTTGGTGACCCTGATATATTATATCGGTGGTGACGCTGGTATAATGTGTCAGACTTTGTAGATGATCAAGATGAGCTGTACACCTTGGAGACCTTTGGAGCCGAAGAGCTGGTTAGGATGGAGGAGCAGGCGGAGCTGTTAGGAACCTTAGTTTTCCCTCCCTTGTGTAAATAATGAGCTCTTGTGAGAGTTATGACGTAATAAGAAGCCAGACTCTATTTAGATTTTCAATAAAATTGTCTATTTAACGTACCCAAAATTAGGGGCGTTACAGGAAGAATGCCAATGCAAACAAAATATTAGCGACAGCACAAGCCAACGCAATTACTACACGACGGCACATGCCGACGCAAAAAACTTTTTGAGACCCCACCATTTACGTCCCACCAAATGCCGACGCAAAAAACAGCTCCCATCGCAAATGGTGTCCCTGCCGACGCAAATAGGTTGACGCAAATTGCATATTCTCTTGTAGTGAGGTTTGGTTCCAATGAGTAAAGGTTGCAACACAAGGACTTGAGTGAAATAGCAAATGCAAGCAATAAAACTTATAGCAGCCACAAATGAACCCAAACAGGAGTGTTTCAATACAAATGACGAGCACTAGCAAAAGATAGAGATAAATACAAAACCATAATGATTTCAAACCATGTGACTCTAAAGTTGAGAAACTATAACAAATTTTGACACCAAAGAAGGCAATAACAGCAACTGAACCCAAATTTAATGGCACCAACTAATTGATATCATAGAGTATGTAACCATCAGGTTTGGTTCCAATGAGTTAAGGTTGCAACACAAGGACTTGAGTGAAATAGCAAATGCAAGCAATAAAACTTGTATCAACCATAAATGAACCCAAACTGACTAACGAAGTTTTATACCAAGTGTGGTTGTATCAAGAGTTCAACTAGAGTGAGAGGCAAGAGCTAGATATCCACCAACGTCAAAGACATACACGCGATAGAACATTCCATGACAAGGATCCAAGTAGTATGTGGTAGTCAATTCAGATATTGAAAATCCCAAACAGCCAAAAACACAAAAGGCCTCAAGGAAAGCAGATTAAGATACCACTCAGACAAGAGTAAACTAGGCCAACGAAAAGAAGTAAAAAAAGAAGCAACTCTTACAGGAACATATCCAAAATATCACCACTATAATAGGTATAACCAATCTCTTCCCAAAATCAGATCAAACCTCGCCATATGCAAATTAAAACATCAATCTGGGATGAATAACTCACAATCTCGGCAATTACGATCTAGTGATGTTTCTCAACAAGCTGAAGTGGACTAAGTGTAGACACCTCCCAAACGGGGCATCGCCATACAGATTGATCGTTTATTGCTTGATTGGTTGCTTGCTTCATAAACCAAGATCGTGGACATTCCCACGGCTAGGAACATCGCCACACGATAGCGGTTATCATCAACACAGAGTCGCCACCCAGTTTATTAAAACTAGGAAAATAGATAGAGATTATGGGTACGGGAGCCAAGAGTACAGTGAGGGGAAGGTGTTAGGCACTCCTCTCTGCCCAGCCGTGAGACTGGCCCATAGTTATTCAGCATAAGACATATAGATGCTTTGTTTAATTCCAACACATAGCCTGTTTAATTAAGCCTTTAAACAGTAAATAAAGTGAGCCGAGACGATAAGTAAATCATGCATCAGGAAGCAGAAAACCAAAACAAACTGTCCCAGGGAGATGGATCCCGCGACTGGTGAATGGATGTCACGGCCGAGGGATCCTCCTGGTTTGATGTACCGGCCGAGGGATCGAAGCCCCGGTCGGTATTCTTCCTCACACCAGACAGAAAAGTTAGCAGACGATTAAATGCTACGATTAATCAATGAATGTAGTAAATAAAAAAAACCAGAGGCCGTTGGGCCTCACCACCTTGATCCCTCAGTTGCTTGATTGCTTCGGATTGCTTGTGATTGACTGATTGCTTCTTTGAAATCCCTAGGGTTAGGGTTTGAACTTCGGGGTTTGATCATCGGATTGATGGCTGCCTTCGGGAGGTTAGGGCTTTTGAAGAGAAGGTTTGGGAGAGTATTTTTGCAGAGTTTCGTGGCCTGAGAGAGTATGGAAGTATACGAATTTTGTGTATTTCGTTGTTGTATTTTCGGAACCCAAAGGCCCTTTATATAGGCAATTGGTGACTCACTCCGGCCAATCAAAATGCATGATTGCAATTGCAATTGCAATGCAATGCAAACTCTTCGTGATAATCTCTGAGCGTGGCCCGAACGCATCGGGAAGGTAGTGTAGTTGGATCAAACGTCTGACAGAACGTTCCAGAGTCTGGAAAACAAAGGATCTAGCGGCTGAGCAAAGGATCTGGCGGCCGAGGAAATGATGTTGTGGCCGAAGGATAGATCTTGCGGCCGAGGGATTGATCTCTCAGGGAGATTTTCATGCAACAGGTTGCTCGGGTGAAGAAATGATGTTAAGGCCGTGAGATCAATGTCACGGCCAACAGATGGATTTTCCTAGGATTCTGTATTTTATGTCTGAAAGGCTATATGGCTCTGGATTGGGTCCTCTAAGTGGTTCAAAGTTCTTACCGAAAGTCCTAAGGTTCTCGAGAAGGCAATCAGCAATCATTGTTTCCATTTCATCATCGAGATGGTCCCCAAGGTGGGACTTGAAATAATCGTTAGGCCAAATTGGGGTGTCTACAGATGCCCCTCTTTGACTGAGCTCAGACGGATCGCGAGACATGTTTGAGAAAAAGTCAAAGCTGTAAAAAGCAACTCAATTTGGTCCAACCACTATTCCAAGGGGTTTTCGAAAAAGGTTTTTGTTATGGTCGGGCCGGGAGGCTGCCTACATATTCCACAAGGGAAATTCAGACCAATCGTAGTTCGGGCAATGAAGAAAAATAAAAAGTTTGGAGGGTTAGAGACAGAAGACGTACCTTCGGGCTTAAAAAGCCGTAAAGCGACGTACCTAGACTGAGCCAGGGTTTTGGCGGAAGATAGTTGGAGGAGCGCGGGGCTACCGAGGGAATTTTTGGCGGAGAGCTTCCTTAGTATTTTGGGGTAAATCAGTACACGACAGGTGCGTTTGCTTTTCTTGATCATCCTTACTTTGACTGAAGGGAGCTCGGTAGGGTAGCCTATCCTTGCGAATGAGCTGGAAGGAATTGATGTAATTGGGGTGGAATCCAAGCCATCTGCTGGGGATGAATCGGATGCCGGTTTGAGATATGGGGGGCGCAAGGCCAGTAACTAGAGCACGGAGCTTTGGGGATGAGGGAACCGAGGCACGGAGCCGGTTGTAGTCATGAGGCGAGAGCCTGGAGAGTGATGGTTTCTGACGTGATGGAACCGAGGCGCGGAGCCGGTTGTAGTCACAAGGCGAGAGCCTAAGGTGATAGAATTGAGGCGTGGAGCCTGCTGTGGTCATGAGGTGAGGGCCTGAGGAGATCGGAGCTTTGAGCTTGATAGAACCGAAGCGCGGAGCTAGTATTGATCATAAGGCTAGAGCTTGAGGTGTCGGAGTTTAGAGCTTGACGTGATTTGAACTGAAGCATAGAGCTGGTTGCATTCTGATGGTCTGTGCACGGAGCTTTCTCATCATAAATTTTTTGGCGTAGAGCCAAAGGATCGAGGCGCTGGACCGATCAATGAAAATCGAGGCGTAGAGCCAGTTGATTGCAGGGTTGACTTGTTTCATGAGAGATATGCAGAGTGTATATATGTGATGATGGTTGTTAGATGTGAACAGATATGATGATGCAGACTCGATGTGATAATGGTGATGCAATTGATGCAAATGTGCACGGGCCTGTGCGTGTGTGTTTGATATAAGCGTAGAGCTTCTTTCAAGTTTCGGACTTGAGCATTTAGAGCATAGAGCTCGAGCATTCGAATGGCAGAATCCAAGCATTCAAAGTACAGCTTTGAGCATCCAGTACGCAGTGGTTGGGCATCCAAACGTAGAGCTTGAGCATTCAAGTGTAGAACTTGAGCATCCAGTACATAGTGGTTGGGCATTCGAAGAGCTCCGAGCATTCAAAATGTTAGATTTTGAGCATTCAAGCGTAGGGCTTGAGAATTGATGATGTCCTGATTGTTAAGGCGGCGTAGAGCCTGTTGAGATAGTTGTTACGGCTTCGAGCCAGTTGGGATTGCTTGAGTATGATTGTAGGCGTAGAGCCTGCTGTTGGGATGGCGAGCGTAGAGCTGTTGAGTCGAAGGCTTGGAGTCGCTGAGTGAGTGAATACGGGCGTAGAGCCATGAGATGATTGTTACAGCTTCGAGCCAGTTGAGATAGAGGGCTTGGAGCCGCTGAGTGATAGAAACGGTGAACACGGGCGTAGAGCCGCTATGATAACGGGCATTGAGCCGCTGAGATGGTTGTTACGGCTTTGAGCCAGTTGAGATAGTGGGCTTGGAGCTGCTGAGATGATAGAGATGGTGGGCATGTAGTCGCTGAGTTGATA
Organism: Rhododendron griersonianum; assembly: GCA_018127125.1. Lineage (NCBI taxonomy): Eukaryota > Viridiplantae > Streptophyta > Magnoliopsida > Ericales > Ericaceae > Rhododendron > Rhododendron griersonianum. The sequence goes on along the minus strand of CM030792.1, from coordinate 26,258,360 downwards.
GAGATGGTTGGCGTGTAGCCATTGAGTTGATAGAGACGAAGCTGCAGGGGTGGCAAGCGTAGAGCTGTTGATGTAACGAGATGGTGGGCGTAGAGCCGTTGTGTGAGCCTAGTGAGCGTTGGCGTAGAGCCGCTGAATACTTTGAGATGGGCTTTGAGCCGCTGAGGTGATTGGGCTTTAGAGCCTTGTGGGCTACCCGCCCAGATTTGAAAAATCGAAAGAGTCGCCACTCGGATTTATGGTTCGCCACCCGAGAAACCGTTTTGATTGAAAATGATTGTTTGAATTGAAAACCAGAGATTGTTTTTTAGGGTTCGGAAGCCACGTTACGAGGGGGAAGGGTTTTACGGCACCCCCCTCGCCCAACACAAAATCGGTCTCTACTATATGTGTGTGGGATTTTGTCGAAAACATTTTTGTTTCATGAAAACAATTAGCAAGTATGTACAAATATACCAAATAAGGAGTGCATGCATGTGAAAGGTGTACAAGGTGCAATAGAATGATGAAGCAAGAAAATAGAATGAACTGTCACTGGAATCACTCCTGAGCGCTCGGGAGTGCTGTCAAGCCACCCTGCAAATTTGGTTAGACATATTCACATGTTAGTACTGCCATCAAAAACACAAAGAAATCAAAGTACAAGTGTGCTCAGCAAGAGGCTTAAACAGCTAAGAACTGGTCTTAACCATTCAAACCTTGATTCCTTGCGACTGTAAATAAACCTAACCGGGCTATGGAGGGACAAGTGCACATCCAGTGCCTACTGAGAATAGAAAAATGCAGCATTTGATGACAGAACAAGATTTTGGTGAGCACCAGCACTCCCGAGCGCTCGGGAGTAGTCCTGAGCGCTCAAGAGTGTATTCAGTGCCCAGAGAAAGGTTTTGTTTCTTTGTGCTCCTCTTGCTCTTATAGTTAAACTAAGATCAAATGAGCTCACAACCAGTATGAGGAACTGGCATAAGCCCTTGATCCCCCTCAGAAGTTTGAAAAAAACAGTAGATTTTAGGTATAAAATGAGCTTTTATACCTTTGCTTGACTTGAATCTAGCTTCTTGGACTGACTTTGGTGCTTGAAAATGGTTAGACAATAGTAGAAAAAGAGGGAGTTTAGGCCTCCATTTCTCTTAGAGATTTTACTTGAGAATTGATGATTTATCTTAGAAAAGGAGATTGTTTTGAAAGAGTTTGAGAGAGAATTTTGGGGACTGGTTTTTGGAAGCAAAATGGGGAGTTTTTCAGGGGAAAATTTCGTGCCCTTGGGGTGTAGAATGAAAGGGTATTTATAGGGAAAGATAACCTATGGTTTGGGTTTGAAAATGAAATCAAAACCTCAATAAAATCATTTTGGGAGGGAAAATCTTTATGATGAGATGCCCTGCCAGGCCTGGAACGTGCAGGTTTGAACCTCAGGTTTGAATGATCTGAAAAATCTGAAAAAGCCATGGTCAAAGGTCAAGCTCAACATGCATTGGCCTGTCAGCACTCCTGAGCGCTCAAGAGTGGTACTCCCGAGCGCTTGGGAGTGGTCCCGAGCGCTTAGGAGTGACTGCCAAACTTCAGCGGGGCGCCACGGACACTCCCGAACTCGGTTTTGGGTATTTTTTGAAGCGTTGGAAAGCTCGTTGAGTCCTCTTTCTAACCTAATTAGTTTCATTCAAATATATTTTATATGCTGAAATGTGTACCAATTTTACCCTCAGGGTGTCGGAAAAAAAAGAGTTTTGGTTTTGAAAAAAGTCCAAGAAGCATCGTCCAAGTTTTCCAAGGCCTGTTTTGACTCTATTTCATCATCGGGGAGCCTCGAGGGCACAAATTAAGGATAATTAATAAGTCCAAATTGGGGTGTCTACAAGCCTGCTAAGTAGGGCCGTTGAAATGATGGTGGATATGATGATGAGCTCTGAGCTGCTGGTGATGCGAGGAGCATGGTGTTGTTGAGCGACTTGTGCACAAAGCTACTGAGCGTAGAGCTGCTGAGTGATTTGACAATAGTGGGCACGGAGTAAGAGCTTGGTTTGGACAATCCTTAGTGGTCAAGTGACCAGTTGTTGAGGGCTTGCTGTTGCGGAGAGAGAGGGATCTTCGATGCTCGGACGTGCCCCCAAGGCTAGTTCTAATCACGTTATCGGCTCGGGGGTGCCCCCAAGGCTACTTTGTTGGTTGAGGACCCAGAAGTCCATAATTGTTTGATCTGGTGTTGCTAGGGAGATTGATTAGGGGGGCCAGGAGATCGATATCTCGGCCGAAGGATTGATGTCTCGGCCGAGGAATGGATGTCTCGGCGGCGCAATCGCTCGGTTTCCAGAGCTCTATAAAAGCCGAGGCTTTGGCATTCCGTTCCATTTTCTCTTCCTCTTCCTTTTTCTTCCGTTTTCCTTTTTCATTACAGGCTTCACCGAGGACTTCTCTGCCTCTTCATTGTCGTTGGGTTCGAGCCATGGGCAACGTGCGGTCAGCGATCGCGGAGGGAGGCCGCGCTGTTCTTAGTCCTGTCTTGATGCTTGATTAGGGACCCTCGCATGGGTGGCTTGCTTCCGTGACGCGGAACTCCTGGGGTGGCGGTGGTACGCGGTATGGTGATTTTTCTGGGCCGTGTGGTGTTTCTTTTGTACCGCAGTGCTTCTTTGGTACACGTCGCCCCAGGGGTGTCCTCTTTTTTTGTTTCTTTGCACCAGGCCTTTGGTGTTTGGACCACCAGAGGATTTCAGCATCCTCTTCTCCTTCTCTTTTTTTGTTTTTCTGTTTCTCTTCCTGCATAGGTTAGTTCGACAGGAAATCGATGTATAGTTTGTTTAGAAAATGTGGGATGATCCACCTTGTGATGTAAAAAGCTTTCGTTATATGAAACAAAAACCTTTTGCTCTGCTATGTGATTGTGTATGCTATGTTTGCACCGTTTGTGTATGATAATTTTGTTAATTAGTGAAATGAACAGAACCGTGGAAACAATCTGTAAAACAGCCGTTCTGGCAGCCGACCTAATGATCATGCGGTCGAGGCTTGGATCTGGCGGCCGAAGGATCGTTTCGTCTGCCTGGGTTTGACTTTTAGGTCAACCCTGATTTTCACAGGCCGATGGATTGATCCTACGGCCGTCATATCGAAGTGCCGACCGAGAGACCGAGTAAGTTACTAAGGGTTTGGTTTAGAATCCGATTCCGATTTGAACCAGAACCCGACTCAGCCTATAAGTATGCGTTCTTCGAACCCGATAGCATTGTCATTAACAATTTCTTGCATATGGCACAACCAGTCCTTGATCAGTGGTTGAATTCCTTTAATGGCCTCGACCGTTTACACTTTAAGTCCTTCGGTATGGACTTTCTCTTCTCCCTTCGTCAAATTCCTGTGAATTTTGCTTTCCTTAGGGCAGCTACCAGTTTATGAGATCCTGCTTTTCATGTCTTTCGATTTAAGAGAGAGGAATTGTGTCCAACTATTGAGGAGTTTGTGGCCATCATGGGTCATTCAAATAGAGAAGGTCTCATTGTCCCTAATCCTTTGTTCAACCGAGGTAATCTTTTGAAGGATTTGCTCCAAATTCAAAAACATGAAGCTAGGTTCTTCATGGTGAAGGGAAGGCTGGAGATCCTACAATTTGTCCAGCGTTTTGGTACAGCTGAGGTTCATCGCCAAGTTTCTCAACAGAAAGTATGCTTTCATGCGCTGTGCATCTGTCTCCTTCATTACTACTTGCTTGGCCCTTCCTCTGGCTATGCTGATTCCATGTTGCTTAACCTTGCCCAACAAATCGGAAATCGTGTGAGTTTCGCTGGCTTAGTGTTGGTAGAGACTTTGATGGGTCTTGATGTGATAAAAGGTGATCCTACAGCCCAGTTCTCAGGCAGTCCTTTGTTACTGCAGGTTCGCTCTTTGTTTGTTTTATTTGTCAAGTTATCTTTTCACTCATCACTCTTTTGTTTTGACTCACGTGTTCTCTCAACTCACAATTTTCCCTTGTTCTCTAGGTATGGTTATTTGAGAAACTAAAGGTGTGGGATGCGCCAGAGCGACTTCCTTATAATCTAGACCACTGTACGGAGCGTCGCATGATTAGACAGTTTCCAACTGAGGCTGCTTGGGAAGCATGGATGAAAACTTGCAGGGGTGATTGGATTCAATGGGTTTTCCCCTGGTATGGTGTTGAGAGCATGACTGTGAGTACCATGAACCATTTCGGTGTAGCAGTGATCGGCATTACTCAAGTCGTCTTCTACTTTCCTGCTCACTTTCAAAGGCAGTTCGGGGTTGAACAAACCGCAATCCTAGGTGACCCTGAGTACGCTATTTCCAAGGTCCATGATGCCAACTTTTGTCGCAATATGCTGCGTCTTTGGCCAAATAGAGTGATTCAGAAGGTTGCTGAGAACTTTGCTAACAAGCTATCAGGTTCTTACAAATGCTGGTTGAAGAAAAACCTTTTGGAGGACAATAGTGCAAAGAGAAGGAAGACCTAGAGATTGACACTTTGCTTATGTTTTTCAAAAGATGTTGTTTGATTCTAGCTTTCATTGATTGAGAATTGTCTAGGTTTGCTTTTTCCTTTTCCTTTGGGAAGTAATAAAACATTTGATCGTTTTATTTGAAGATGTTATTGCCATGGTTTGATAGTGAACATGCCTTTAGGATAGACCTAGAAATTTTGGAAGTGGTGAAGATGATAGCAATGGATGAATCTCAACTTAGAGATTGCCTACGTATCCCGTGGAGGGAATCAGGCCATAAACGTAGTTCCAACAAAGGGGATTTGTTTTGTTTTTAGTTAGGGTCCACTCGGGTATTTTCCTCTCCTTTTGTGCTCTTAATTTTGCCTAAAATCGCCCTTGCGGGTTTTCGGTCTAGTGAGCATTTTATTTATGCCTTAGTTTTTGCCTAAGCCGCTCTTGCGGGTTTTCGACCTAGCAGGCTGCTCTAATTTTTGCTTGGGTCCGCCCACCCTTGTGGTTTTCGGCCCAACGAGCATCTCTCATGGGTAGTACTTCCTCAGCTTGTCGATGTTGACTGGTGTCGCGAATTCCATTCCATTCAAGTCTGCAATGTATGCTGCTCCTCCAGAAAGTATGCGTTTGATAAGGTAGGGGCCTCCCCAGTTTGGTCTAAACTTGCCCCTTGGGTCTGAAATGTGGCGACGGATTGCTTTGAGCACCATGTCTCCTACTTTGATGTCTCTCGGTTTTACCTTTTTGTTGAATGCTCATGCAATGCGGCGTTGATACCCTTGCACATAGTATAACGCTCTCAGCCTCCTTTCGTCTAGTAGTGCCAACTCGTCGTAGCGGTTTTGAACCCAGTCTTCTTCGATCATTCCAGTTTCAGCCAGAACCCTTAATGAAGGTAGCTCCAGCTCGATAGGCAAGACAGCTTCCATTCCATAAGCCAGAGAGTAGGGAGTGGCCCCAGTTGAAGTCCTTTCAGTTGTTCGATAACCCCATAGTGCCAAAGGTAGCATTTCTGGCTAGTCTGTGTAGGTGTCGGTAGTTTTTTGCAGAATCCTCTTGATATTCTTGTTTGCAGCCTCAACTGCTCCATTAGTTTGAGGTCGATAAGTAGATGACCGATGATTCTGTATCCCAAATTTGGCAAAAAGCTTCTTTGTTGCTCCTTTGAAGTGCGATCCATTGTCACAGATGAACTCGTGAGGTACAACATATCGATAGATGATATTGGTGCGAATAAATTTGGCCACATGAGTGGCTTTGAGGGTAGCATAAGAAGCTGCTTCTACCCACTTGGTGAAGTAGTCGATGGCCACTAGAATGAACTGATGTTTGTATTTTCCCTTTGGATTTATACTTCCAATGACATCTATCCCCCAGGTGGAGAATGGCCAAGGGGATGTCATGCTATATAATTCCGTAGGGGGGATGCGCATGCGATCAGCGTGGGTTTGGCGCTTGTAACATCGGCAGACATAATCAGCACAGTCGGCCTCCATTGTGGTCCAGTAATATCCCTGACGCAGGATCTTCTTTGCCATCGTTGCCCCATTCATGTGTGGCCCACAAATTCCTTCGTGTGTTTCCTCCATTACCTTGCGGTTGTCCTCCGTTGTGACACAAAGTTGACTTGGACCCAAGTGTGCCCTTCGATATAATGCTCCTCCACAGATTACAAATAGGGTGGCAAACTTCCGTAGAGCCATTTTGTCCTTTGAGGTGGCCTCGGATGGGTATTCTCCTTCCATGAATTTCTTCACGTCTTCGTACCATGGCTTGCCATTGTCTTCGCCTTCCTCGGTGAAGGTACACTCGCACGCTGGTTTGACCTTTTGTTCGATCATGAGAGGCCGCATTATGAATCCCAGGGGTATTTCGACCATAGACGCCAATGTTGCCAGTGCATCTACAAATCTATTGCTCACTCGAGGAGTGTGCGTGATGATAACGGAATCGAATTATGGAATTAGATCTTCCAGCACAGAGTGGTATAGTTTCAGTGTGTCTTCCTTGACCTTTCAGTCTCCTCTTGCTTGAGATACCACCAGGTTTGAATCTCCAATGACTTCTACCCTTTTTGCCCCTAGTTCCAGGGCTACCTCCATTCCAGCAATGCAGGCCTCCTATTCAGCTTGGTTGTTGGTGACTTTAAACCTTAGTTTATATGACAAAGGGATATGAGAGTCGTTTGGGGAAACTAGCAGTACCCCTATGCCATATCCACATTGGTTTGATGCTCCATCAAAGTAAAGCTGCTAGGTGTCGTCCAAGAGACATAAGATATCCTCGTCGGGGAACATGAAGTCTTCTGCCTTGGCTTCTGTCACAGGGTGATCTGCCAAGAATTCTGCCACAGCTCTTCCCTTTACTGATTTTCTTGTCATGTATTTGAGGCCGAATTCTGCTAGCAGCAATAACCACCTAGCTAGCTTTCCGATAAGTGCTGGCTTTTCGAAAAGATATTTGATTGGGTCTAAACGAGAAACCAGCACCACCGGATGTGCTAACAGGTAGTGCCTTAGTTTCTTTGTGGCCCATACTAGCCCCCAACAGGTTTTCTCGAGGGGAGTGTACCTTGTTTCATAGTCCATCATTTTTTTGCTGAGGTAGTATATGGCGCACTCTACTTTGGCATCGTTCTCTTGCGCTAGCATGCATCCCATGGATGTGTCTATTACTGAGAGATACAGAATCAATGGCTTCCCAGGGATGGGTGGTGACAGTACAAGTGGATTCTGAAGATATTCTTTGATTGTCTCAAACGCTTGCTGACAGTCTTGGCTCCATTCAAAATCAGTACCTTTCTTCAGTAGTTTGAAAAGGGGTTCACAGGTAGTTGTGAGCTTGGAAATGAACCTGTTGATGAACTGTACTTTCCCCAAGAAGCTCCTTACTTCCTTTTCTGTCCTAGGTGGTGATATTTCCATGATAGCCTGTATCTTGGAAGGGTCTACCTCGATTCCTCTTTGAGTGATGAGAAATCCCAATATTTTTCCAGCCGTTACCCCAAAAGTGCATTTTTGAGGATTAAGACGTAGTTTGTATTGCCCAATCCTCTCAAAGAACTTTTGAAGTGCTTCATAGTGTCCTTCCCTTTCCTTTGATTTGGCTATCATATCGTCGACATATACCTCGACCTCTTTGTGCATCATGTCGTGCAGTAGTGTTGTCGCCATCCTCTGGTAAGTGGCTCCAGCATTCTTTAACCCGAATGGCATTACTCGATAGCAGTAGGTTCCCCAAGGTGTAGTGAAGGTGGTTTTCTCTCTATCCTCGGGAGACATAAGGATTTGATTATACCCAGAAAATCCTACCATGAAGGATAGCAATGCATGGCCTACGGTGTTGTCTACTAGCTCGTTTATGTGGGGTAATGGGAAGTCATCCTTTGGACTGGCTTTGTTGAGATCTCCAAAATCTACACAGACCCTGATTCCTCCAGTTTTCTTTGGTACGGGAACGATGTTAGCTACCCATTGTGGATATTCGGTGACTATGAGAAAACCGGCGTTGATTTGTTTGGTGACTTCTTCTTTTATCTTTAAGACCCAATCAGGGCGCATATGTCTTAGCTTTTGTTTAACTGGTTTTGCATCAGGATGAAGGGGAATTTTATGCTGAACAATTTCAGGGTCTATTTCAAGCATGTCCTCGTAAGGCCAAGCAAAAACATCTTTGTATTCTTTTAGCAAAAGGATTAGTTTTTCACTTTCTTGAGAGGATAGTGTTGCACCAATTTTAACCATTTTGGGCTCGTTTTCAGAGCCTATGTTTGCTGTGATTATTTCCTCAGAAAAAGGTTTAGCGTGCCTCTCTTCTTCTCTTTCTATGAATTCTAGAATTTCTTTTGGAATTTCTTCCTCAAAATTTGGTGTGTCGGAATCCATACAATTGATCACAGGCAAAGTGAAATACTCTAAATCTTCCTTCTCATTGCTAAGATTGTTAAAAGACATTTCAGAGTCAAACTCAAAATAAATGTTATGCCTTGGTGCTTTGACTAGGTTTTCCTCACTAGACTCAGTAGTTTCAAAAGATTAAAAGCTTGACTCGGACTGAGTCGACTCAGAGTTGGAATCGGAATTGGAACTAAGATCAGAATTAGCGCTTTTCATTTTGTATTTCAGAGTATGTTCCACGGTCCAGTTAGGGTAAGCCCCTTTTTCAGCATCCACAATCAGTTCAGAGCAGTCTTTTTCATCACCAAGGTTGATCATCAGCACTTCACTGTCACCTTGATTCGCACTTTCATCATTGTCACCCTGCAAAGTCTTGGAGGGCCATTTGATTTGCTATTGCTGTTATCTCTTCCAATTGAGCTTCAATCTCTGCTTCGTCGCTGTTGTCGACACTTCGTGTGCCAACAAAGCCCACCAATTACCAAAGCTATCTGTGATGGGGTGGATCACCCTTATTTCATCGTTGGTGGCCCCCTCATAAAAGAGTAGGTTTAGTGATATTTCGTCTAGTGGGTCGTTGTCAACAGACTCCTCTTCCTTTGCTTCTCCAGTTTCGAGGTTATTGACCTCGTCTATCGGCCAATAGTCGTCGGTAGGTGCATAGGGGTCATAAAAATAGATTGGGACCCTGCGAAGCCCTTCTTCTTCAATCATGTCTTCTACTTCTTCTTCATAAACTATTCTAGCGAACACGACATGGTTGTCTTCAATTGATGTATTTGGAGGGGTTGAAATCCTCAACAGCAGAGTGGAGTGGGCCAGATAGCTTGGTGACAACTTGAAAGTGCTAATTAGATTGATTGATCTTACCTACTGTTCATTTGACTTAGAGAGACTCCTAAGGTTTAACTTGCAAAAGAAAACTTTACAGCATACATATATACAATGGGTGTGAGGAAGAACTTTTGCAAGCAAATGTAAGTAGATTCCTAGCCTGTAGGTTCCTGTCTTAGTTTGATAAGTTCTATGGCTTTCTAATACATGCAAGGTTTAGGTAGTCTCAGGGTGCTCCGTCGTCAAAGGGTACCAGTCCTTTCACCAGCCCATCATAGGCGGTGATTGGGTGATTCCCTTTTTGATATACCACTAGGTACGAGTGACTGTGGACTTTGCTGGAACCCCTAACATAGCCCGTGTCATGCCGGGGTATCAGGTGAACTCGACGAGGTTGCCCGCTCAATGCATATGATAAATGAATTAAACAAGGCATGTATTAGTCTTATGTTGAACTTTCTGGTTATGGCTCTCATTTCCTCAGCAGAGTCGCCAAAAACTGTAGACACCTCCCAAATGGGGCATCGCCATACAGATTGATCGTTTGTTGATCGATTGGTTGCTTGCTTCATAAACCAAGATCGTGGACATTCCCAAATTCCTATGGCTAGGAACATCGCCACACGATAGCGGTTATCATCAAAACAGAGTTGCCACCCAGTTTATTAAAACTAGGAAAATAGATAGAGATTCTAGGTACGGGAGCCAATAGTACAGTGAGGGGAAGGTGTTAGGCACCCCTCTCTGCCCAGCCGTGAGACTGGTCCATAGTTATTCAACATAAGACATATAGATGCTTTGTTTAATTCCAACACATAGTCTGTTTAATTAAGACTTTAAACAGTAAATAAATTGAACCGAGACGATAAGTAAATCATGCATCAAGAAGCAGAACACCAAAACAAACTGTCCCAGGGAGATGGATCCCGAGGCCGGTGATTGGATGTCACGGCTGAGGGATCCTCCTAGTTTTATGTACCGGCCGAGGGATCGAAGCCCCGGTCGGTGTTCTTCCTCACACCAGACAGAAAAGTTAGCAGACGATTAAATGCTACGATTAATCAATGAATGTAGTAAATAAAACAAACCAGAGGCCGTTGGGCCTCACCACCTTGATCCCTCAGTTGCTTGATTGCTTCGGATTGCTTGTGATTGACTGATTGCTTCTTTGAAAACCCTAGGGTTAGGGTTTGAACTTCGGGGTTTGATCGTCGGATTGATGGCTGCCTTCGGGAGGTTAGGGCTTTTGAAGAGAAGGTTTGGGAGAGTATTTTTGTAGAGTTTCGTGGACTGAGAGAGTATGGAAGTATACGAATTTTACGTATTTCATTGTTGTATTTTCGGAACCCAAAGGCCCTTTGTATAGACAATTGGTGACTCACTACGGCCAATCAAAATGCATGATTGCAATTGCAATTGCAATGCAATGCAAACTCTTCGTGATAATCTCTGAGTGTGGCCCGAACGCATCGGGAAGGTAGTGTAGTTGGATCAAATGTCTGACAGAACGTTCCATAGTCTGGAAAACAAAGGATCTGGCGGCCGAGCAAAGGATCTGGCGGCCGAGCAAAGGATCTGGCGGCTGAAGGATAGATCTTGCGACCGAGGGATTGATCTCTCAGGGAGATTTTCATGCAACAGGTTGCTCGGGTGAAGAAATGATGTTAAGGCCGTGAGATCAATGTCACGGCCGACAGATGGATCCTCCTAGGATTCTGTATTTTCTGTCTGAAAGGCTATATGGCTCTGGATTGGGTCCTCTAAGTGGTTCAAAGTTCTTACCAAAAGTCCTAAGGTTCTCGAGAAGGCAATCAGCAATCACTGTTTCCATTTCATCATCGGGATGGTCCCCAAGGTGGGACTTGAAATAATCGTTAGGCCAAATTGGGGTGTCTACACTAAGGTCCTGAATTTTCAATTTCAAGCACGAACAAAGATGTTGTTATCAATGAATGAAATGCTCTAAAGCCAAAAGATTTGTAGCGAAGGAGTTGAACAATAAAGAAGAGAAAATACCCCACATAACTGATGTATCTCAAAACTAAAAAGTGGTAGGAGGTGGTGGAATAGTTGCAGTAATCGTAAAGGCTCTCCCATGGGTAGTCTGACCCTGAACGTCTTCACCCCTGTGGGCTACCAAGCCCGAGGCTTTGGCCCCCGCTCGTTTCGAGAGGTTTTGATTATTGAAATGAAGAGTCGCCAACCGGATTTTTATAAAATGGTTTGCCACCCGAGAAACCTTGAATTTGAAAATGATATTTGAGCTTTATTTTGAGTTTGAAAAAGAAACCAGAGATTTTGAGTTCGGAAGCCAAGTTACGAAAAGGGAAGGCTTTTGTTCGGCACCCTTCTCCCCCGATACAAGGATCGGTCTTTACTAAATACTTGCGGGATTTTGGAAAATGCTTGTATTTCTTAACTATGAAACACGTAGCAAGTAGAGTGTGCGGTGAAGGCATGTGCTAGTGTACTATACACAAATGGAAATGAGGTAGAATCCTATGTACGTATTTACAGAAGGAAAGCAGTTTGTCGAAAACTGCACAAAATGGAGACACAACCCCAGTGCTGAGTTCCCTAAGCCCAACTTGGGCTTCTCTTTCCAGACTAGTTTTGAAAAATGTTTTTGAGTACTGTGGACACCTCCCGTAAAGGGTATCGCCACACAGATATCCTCATTACGTTTTTCCTCTTTATAAATCAAAATTGTGGATATTCTCATGCTTAGAAACATCTCCACATGATAATGATCACCGCTAAATAGAATTGCCTTTTAGTTTATTAAAACTAAGAAAATAAGGAGAGATTCTTGGTATGGGAGCCCCAAAGTACGATAAGGGGAATGTGTTAGGCACCCCTCTTTGCTCGGTCGCGAGACCGGCCCATAATCATCCAACATACAACTAATATTTGTTTTATTTAATTCTACACAATTAAAATGGTTATTTAGGCCATTAAATAGTTAGTAAGGTGAGCCAGGACAGTAAAAAGACCACATGCAACTAAATAAACGAAAGCAGGAAACTGTTTTAGCAGATGGATTCCTCAGTCAGCGAATGGATCTCGCGCCTGGGGAATCCTACTGGATTGATCTACCAGCCGCGAGAACGAAGTCCCGGTCGGTGCTCTTCCTCATACCAGACTACTAACAATTATCAGAAAAAGCTACGATTAATAAAAACGGAAATTAAACCAAACCATAGGCTCCTGGGCCTCACCACCTTGATCCGTTAGTGCTTGATTGCTTCGGATTGAGGGTGATTTATTGATTTCTCTCTCGAAACCCTACGAACTAGAATGGGTGCTTTGGGATTAATTTGATCGCTCGGATTGCGACTACTCACAGGGAGTTAGGGCTTTTGTAGGGGGAGGGAGTATTGAACCTTAATTTTGGACCCCTAAGGCTCTCTTTATATAGGAAATTGGTGACTCACTTTGGCCAATCACAATGCACAAATCAAAAAAGAATACGTAGACAGCCTCATCCTGAGGTTAGGTCACATTCTCACAAAACGATCCCAAGTTGGCAGCATTCACAACTTTAAAGTAATAGCAAGTACTACATGATTCTATACTCCAAAAATGTAAAAGATTATTACAATAAGCACTTAGCAAGTATTCCAAGTTCTCAAACACATTACCTCATATACTAGAGCATAACGACAGTAAATACATTCACATCTGCTATCTAGTAACGGAGATTCAATAGGAGTTACGAGCTTGGCAACTTGGGAGTCGGAGACGAAAATAAATACATATTTGTATATATGCATGCATATATAAGCTATTGTATGATATTATGTATAATATAGAAATAGGTGTAAAATTATAATTATTTATTGTAGACACCTCCCAAACGGGGCATCGCCATACAGATTGATCACGTTTGTTTGCTCGGTTGGTTGCTTGCTTCGTAAACCAAAATCATGGACATTCCCATGGCTAGGAACATCGCCACATGATAGCGGTTATCATCAAAACAGAGTCGCCACCTAGTTTATTAAAACTAGGAAAACAGGTAGAGATTCTGGGTACGGGAGCCAAAAGTACAGTAAGGGGAAGGTGTTAGGCACCCCTCTCTGCCCAGCCGTGAGACTGGCCCATAGTTATTCAACATAAGACGTGAAGATGCTTTGTTTAATTTCAACACATAGTCTGTTTATTTATTCCTTTAAACAGTAAGCAAAGTGAGCCAGTGCAATAAATAAAGCATGCATCAGAAAGCAAAACAAAACAAACTGTCCCAGGGAGATGGATCCCGCAGCCGGTGAATGGATGTCACGGCCGAGGGATCCTCCTGGTTTGATGTACCGGCCGAGGGATCGAAGCCCCGGTCGGTGTTCTTCCTCACACCAGACAGGAAGATTAACAGATAATCAGAAAGCTATGATTTAAGCGTAAGAATGATAAATAAAACAAACCAGAGGCCGTTGGGCCTCACCACCTTGATCCCTCAGTTGCTTGATTGCCTCGGATTGGGTGTGATTGACTGATTTGCTTGATTGAAAACCCTAGGGTTAGGGTTTGAACTTCGGGTTTGATCGCCGGATTGACGGCAACCTTCGGGAGGTTAGGGCTTTTGAAGAGTGGGTTTTAGAGAGTATTTGTGCAGAGTTTCGAGGCTTGAGAGAGTGTATACTCTAATGAATTTCGTGTGTTTATTTTCGGAGTCCAAAGGCCCTTTATATAGGCAATTGGTGACTCACTCCGGCCAATCAAATCACGAGATGGTAATTGCAATTGCAATGCATCTCTAACTCTACGTCGTAATCTCTGAGCGTAGCCCGAACGCATCGGGAAGGTAGTGTAGTTGGATCAAACGTCTGACAGAACACGTTCCAGAGTCTGGAAAAAGGTCGATCTGGCGGCCGAGTAAAGGATATCACGGCCGAGGAATGGATGTCTCGGCTGAAGGATAGATCTTGCGGCCGAGGGATTGATCTCTCAGGGAGATTTTGCTAGCAATAGGTTGCTCGGGTGAGGAAATGATGTTAGGGCCGTGGGATCGATGTCACGGCCGACAGATGGATTCTCCTAGGCTTCTGTATTTCTGTCTGAAAGGCTGTATGGCTTTGAATTGGGTCCTCTAAGTGGCTCAAAGTTCTTACCGAAAGTCCTAAGGTTCTCAAGGAAGCAATCAGCAATCACTGTATCCATTTCATCATCGGGATGGTCCCAAGGTGGGACTTGAAATAATTGTTAGGCCAAATTGGGGTGTCTACAGATGCCCCTCTTTGACTGAACTCAGACGGATCACGAGACATGTTTGAGTAAGAGTCAAAGCTGTAAAAAGCAACTCAATTTGGTCCAACCACTATTCCAAGGAGTTTTCGAGAAAGGTTTTTGTTATGGTCGGGCCGGGAGGCTACCTACGTATTCCACAAGGGAAATTCAGACCAACCATAGTTCGGGCAATAAAACAAAAGAAAAAGTTTGGAGGGTTAGAGACAGAAGACGTACCTTAGGGCTTTAAAAAAAGCCGTAGTGTGACGTACCTAGACTGAGCCAGGGTTTTGGCGCAAGATAGTTGAAGGAGCGCTAGGCTGCCCGGGGAGTTTTTGCGTAGAGCTTCCCTAGTATTTTGGGGTAGATCAGTACACGGCAGGTGCGTTTGCTTTTCTTGATCATCCTTACTTTAACTGAAAGGAGCTCGGTAGAGTAGCCTATCCTTGCGAATGAGCTGGAAGGAATTAATGTAATGGGGTGGAATCCAAACCATCTGCTGGGGATGAATCGGACGCCGTTTGTTTTTGAGATATGGGGGCACAGGGCCAGTAACTGGAGCACAGAGCTTCGGGGAATGAGGGAACCGAGGCACGGAGCCGGTTGTAGTCATAAGGCAAGAGCCTGGAGAGTGATGGAATCGAGGCATGGAGCCTGTTGCAGTCTTGAGGCGGAGGCCTGAGGTGAGCTTAGAGCTTGATGGAACCGAAGCGCGGAGCTGGTATTCATCATAAGGCGGGATCCTGAGGTGTCAGAGCTTTGAGTTTGACGTGCTGAACCGAAGTGTGGAGCTGGTATAAGGCAAGGGCCTGAGGTGAAAGAACCGAGGCGTGGAGCCTGAAGTGATTAGATTGAGGCGTGGAGCCTGCTGCAGTCTTGAGGCGAGGGCCTGGGTTGTCGGAGCTTAGAGCTTGACGTGATTTGAACCGAAGCGTAGAGCTGGTTGCATTCTGATGGTCTGTGCACGGAGCTTTTCCATCATAAGTGTTGGCGTAGAGCCAAAGGATCGAGGCGCTGAACCGATCAATAAAACCGAGGCGTAGAGCCGGTTGATTGCAGGGTTGACCTGTTTCATGAGAGATATGCAGAGTGTATATGTATGATGCTTGTTAGATGTGAATAGATATGCAGACTCGATGTGGATGCAATATGTTCACGGGCCTGTGCGTGTGTGTTTTTAAAGCTTAGAGCTTCTATCAAGTTCCGGACTTGAGCATTCAGAGCGTAGAGCTCGAACATTCGGACGGCAGAATCCGAGCATTCAAAGTACAGGCTTTGAGCGTCCAGTACGCAGTGGTTGGGCATCCAAGCGTAGAGCTTGAGCATTCAAGTGTATAACTTGAGCATCCAGTACACAGTGGTTGGGCATCCAAGCGTAGAGCTTGAGCATTCAAAATGTTAGATTTTGAGCATTCAGGCGTAGAGCCTGAGAATAGATGTCTTGATTGTTGGGGCGGCATAGAGCCTGTTGAGATTTGCTGGTTTACGGCTTTGAGCCAGTTGAGATGATGGGCTTTGAGCCGCTGAGTTGTGATAACGGGCGTAGAGCCTGTCGATAATGGGCTTGGAGCCGCTAAGTGAGTGAGTACAAGCGTAGAGCCTGTTGATAATAGGCTTCGAGCCGCTAAGATTGGTTGCTTACGACTTCGAGCCAGTTGAGACAGTGGGCTTAGAGCTGCTGAGTTGTGATAGCGAGCATAGAGCTGCTGAGTGAGCGAGTACAGGCGTAGAGCCTGTTGATAATAGGCTTCGAGCCGCTGAGATTGGTTGTTTACGGCTCCGAGCCAGTTGAGGTAATGGGCTTCGAGCCGCTGAGACTGCTTGTGTACGGCTTCGAGCCAGTTGAGATGGTGGGCTTGGAGCCGCTGAGTTGATAGAGATGATGGGCGTAGAGCCACTGTGAAGACTGTTATGGCCTTGAGCCTGTTGAGAAGGTGGACATAGGAATGAGTTTGAGGCTGCTGAGCTGTCAAGTGAGCTTAGGGCTGCTGATGATGCTTAGAACCTGTTGAGTAAGTTGGCGGCGATATGGTCGCTGGAGTGGCAAGCATAGAGCTGCTGTATGAGTTGATGTGAGTGACCATGGGCACGAACCGTTGAGTTGTCGATGATGCAAAGAGCATGGTGTTGTCGAGTGACTTGTGCATAAGGCTATTGAGCATAGAGCTGCTGGGATAATGAGCTCAGGACTGCTGAGTGTCTTGTCTTGCTTCGGCCAGCAGTTTGTGGAGAGAGGATTTCCTTATGCTCGGACATGCCCCCGAGGCTAGTTCTGATCACATTGTATTGGCATCAGGGATGCCCCCAAGGCTGACTTGGTTTTGCTTTTGTTGGTCACGGACCCAGAATTCTATAATGGCTGGAGTCAATGCACTGAGCAAAATCTGCTGTTGCTGAAGGAAATTGATTGAGGGGCCAGGAGATCGATCTCTCGGCCGAAGGATTGATGTCTCGGCCGAGGTATCGATGTCTCGGCCGTGAGAAAGTGAAAAGCCAGAAAATTGATTTAAGTTCGGTTTAATCGATTTCACGGCCCATTTAATCTTTTCTCCTCCTCCTCTCCTGTTCTTCTCCACTCCTTTCGTTCGACGAACACCACCGCACGCCGCCGTTCTCCTCCACCATCAACGCCGGCTGCCATTATCTCCGGCCGCTGTTGCCGTCGCCGCTGCTGCCAGCTTTGGTTGTTTGAAACCGTTGGTTTTCTTCCCTTTTTGGTTTGGACGTGATGGCCACGCCATCTTCAGACGTTGCGGGTTCATCCTCACATCCTCTATGTAGGTGCGAGTATCCGTCTTCTGATGAGGAGACGATTGAGGAGCCCGGCTTGTTCGATGCCGCCACCTACATTCTTCCTTCGCGTAGGTTGGGTTTTGGCGGTTTCTTGCAGTACCACCCTCATGTGGGCGGCCCAGAGGCCGAGGTAGTTCGCAGAGAGCCTGAGCAGCACTTGAGTGTTCTAAATGCGCCGGTGAGTTTCCTGAAAAGTAAAAAGTTTACTTTTAGTTCGGAGTTTGAAAACTTGTGCATGATTTTAAAAGCAAATCTCTTACTTGTGGGATGAAAAATCCTTTTTAGCTAAGGGCATGAATGGAGGGAACCCGTGTTTGGGTTGAACTTGTTTTTGTTTAAGGAAACTAAAATAACTGTGCCCCCTGTCTAGGCAATGCATGCTTTTAGATGTTAATTTGATGCCCCTTAGCATTTCCTTTGTTTATGCAATCATGAGATTAACTCCCTTTTGTCTTTGGCAGAGAAACAGGAGGCTGGAGGCTCGCGGTGGAGGCAAGGAGGTGCACAGATGGTTCTTGAAGCTGCCAGAGCAGGCTCGGGAATTAGTACGTGCTGCAGGCTTCGAGGCATTCGTTCTGGGCCTCGATCTTCCGAAGATGGATTGGTCATTGATGACCTCGCTAGTCGAGAGGTGGTGGGATACCACCAATACCTTCCACTTTCCTGCTGTTGGCGAGATGACTATCACTCTGGGTGACTTCTCTTTGCTGACTGGCCTGCGGATAGGCGGAGTTGCTCTTCGAGTTGACCCCCGGCTTTGGGAGCGAGAGGGTGCTTTGAGGTGGTTTCTGGGCAAGGTGCCCCCTGTCCGTTCCCGGGGTCATATCGATCTTGCTTGGCTAAGCAAGTCTTTCATAGTGGCTGACATCTTGACCCAGGTGAGTGTTGAGCAATTGACGCGGGCCTTTCTTCTTTACCTCCTTGGGCAAACGTTATTTGCCAACAAGGATGGTTCGGTACACACACAGTTTTTGGCTCCTCTGCAGCACTTGGGAGCTATTTGGGAGTTTGATTGGGGCTCATCTGCTTTGGCCACTCTGTATGGCAACCTTGGGGCTTGTTCACGGGACAAGAGTCCCATTCTCGGTGGTCACTTCCGAGTACTTGAGGTATGTATCGTTCCTTTGTACCTCTGTTCTTACTTTAGCTTTTTCTAGTTCTGAACTTTCTTTGGTTAACCTGTTTTTCAGCTCTGGGCTTTCGAGCACCTTCTCCAGTTTCCCCCCGAGACTAGGCATGGTGATACGAACTGCATACCTCGTTACGGGCGATGGTTGGTGGGGCAACGTAGGCCACGGTCACCAGTTTTGAGCCTTCCCGAGTGGCGGCGAGTTTTGGACCGACTGACAGTCGATCAGGTACCTCTTTCTTTGTACCTCTTGTCCTTTAGACTTCCATATTCTTGTGTTAGGGCTGATTTTTGTCCTTGCTTTGTAGATACGGTTTGACCCTTGGGGTGATGTACCAGAGGATGTTTCTCTTGCACGTTGTAGAGTCCTGGACCGGACCCGTAGCTTGCTCGAGGGTCCATTTTGCCGAGCCTGGTACTTAGGCGATCGAGTGGCTAGTCAGTGGCGATCACGTGTTGAGGCTCTTCAGCTTGTTCCTCCTCCTCCTCCAGTATCTATGAGGTCCACTTCTTTGATGTCGAAGGAAGATCTAAAGAACGCTCGGATCAGAGATTGGGCGGGTTTACTCCTCCAGGCAGGTGACTATACGGAGTACTGCCGTCTTTTCTTGACCTCCCCTATTGCGGCTCCTCCCGTTGCTCCTGTTTGGCCACGGGCTCCTTCGTTTGTCTCCTTCCACTCAGATAATGGGGAGGAGGAGCACCTGACGCTGACCCCTTGCATGACCCAGCTTTACACTTTGCCAGCCGGGGCTTCACAGGTATCTTTAGCTTTACATGTTAGCTTTCATCACTTCGCATTGTATCCCTTGCTTTAGATGTTTGTAATGTTTGACTGTTCCACAGGTACCTGCCGAGATAGTGCAGGAATGGCTTCACGCCTATCAGAGTGTAGAGGTTTTGGTTCGGAGACAGCGCCGTAGGATCCTCGAGGTACGACCCTCTTCATGAACTTTATCTGCTGTATATTATCCCTTGAGTCTGAATGTTTGTATCCCTATTTGGCTGCAACTTGAGGCTGAGGGAGTACCGGCTGCTGGTGGGGAGAATGTGAGGACCAGTGAGCAGCCCTCGCCTTCATCTCAGAGATCGCCTAGCTTTTAGGGCTTTTCTTTTTCCTGTTCATAGTTAGTGGGAGATAGGCAGAAACTATATTTGTATAGTGAAAGCAACCACAACAACGATTTTGTAAATAAGTTTTTGTTCACGAAATGAGAAATGCTTTTTATGCCCCTAGATGTCTTGAGTTTGCATGCGATAGTCAGAACATGGCTTTTTTGAACAAGTTTTTGTTGATAGACAGTAATTTGTGTGAAAACACTTGGCCGAAGAATCGATCACTCGGCCGAAGGATCATTGTTGCGGCCGAGGTATTGATTATCCGGCCGTTACGTCTATTTTCCCAAGGGAGCTAGGTTTTGCATTAGCCAAGTGGCATCCTGTTTCACATTCCTTCCTATGCTTAGTCTTTGATTTTCTGTCTCTTGCTTTTGCCATGTTCCACAGCCTGATTACCAAACTTAAGAGTTTTTGAGGTATCATACTCATTGCGTTGATGACTTTTGGGTTAGAGGGGATGAACTATAATTCTTACGTGTCTTTGTTTTTGCCAATTCCCTGGAAAATGACTAACTCATCTTTTGTGAGCTCAATACGCAGGGTTAGCTATGCCGATCATTGAGTACAAACCTGTTGATGTTTTCCTTTCTCCAAATGTTTGGGCTGTATCTCGATGCGAGATTGCCTACGTATCCCAATCAGGGAATCAGGCCTTTTACGTAGTTCCAAGATCACCACCTTTGGGGGTTAGGTTTTCACTCTTGGTTTTTCTTTCTCTCATGCTCTAAGTTTTGCCTAGGTTACCTGATAGAGGTTGAGTCCCTAGCGAGCTTTCCTTCAAATGCCTTAACTTTTGCCTAGGCTGCGTTTTTCGCTTTTTCTTGTCCTAGCAGGCTTTGCTCTCACTTTTGCTTGGGTGTATAGATTTGCCCAACGAGCATTTTTCTCTCAAGAGGGTTTTAGTGTTTTGGAGAGGAATCTGATGGAGATGTTTTTATGAATCGCCTGTTGCGTTTGTACTTTCACAATGGGCAAGCTAACCCTAAGTGTTCTCACGGAGATAGTATCTTTCTTCTAAGTTCTGACAAAAACCTAGTTTCTTAAGCAATTAGAGTTCATCCTTTCCTTCCCTTTTGTCGGGGACACAAAGATTTTGATCCCTTCAAATTTTTCCCTTGTTTTGGCAATAAGAGCATAGCGCATGGCAATTGCAATTTAGGAATTTAGATTTAGATAAGCATAATCTGGAAGATGAAAAAGAAATTCTCTTAGCGGAAATAAAATGCCCAAACAGGGGCCCAAAACTCGTTCTAGTTTGTTTAAAGCAAAAACAATGTTTTAACGTTTTTTGTTTGCCATGTTGTGACTTCTCAGCTACTGCAGCATGTCGGGGTCATTTCCCTTGTCTTTTGCAACTTTGTACTCTTTCCCACCTTCTTCCTTGCCAAACAGAGCCTTTGAACTGGGTTCATCTTTGAAGTTTGCACGACGGCTACCTCCTTGAGCCATGAGTAATCCCCAGATGGATGTGTCGGTATGAATCTCCCTTTCTCTTTCCTCATCGATTGTGTGGGGTCGGTATGAATCTCCCTTTCTCTTTCCTCATCGATTGTGTGGTCATCAGCTATTTCCTCCTGATTGAATAGTGATGCTAAGGAGGTTTCATCGAGCGGATCATTGCACTCTTCTTCCATTTCATCAAAGTCGCTTTCCCCTGTTTTATAGGGTTCTGTGCATATGAAATCTGGATCTTCTCTTTCCTCTATCCATTCACTATAGTCGCACTCGTCGTAAGGGTTGACCCATGGTTGCATTTGAAACTCCTCTACCTTTTCTATGAGATTGATTGTCTCCTAAACAATGGGCGGTGTTGGAATTTTGGGACGGTTGATGCGTACCACTATTTGGGCAGGCTCGAAGCGAGCTTGCCTTCTCATCATGATGACCCTTTCTTTTTCCTTCTTCCTATTCTCAAACCAGATACGAAGCCATTCGTCATCTTCTACAAATGGAATGTCTGGATCCTCCAGATTGTGTTTTGCCTAGGAGTGTTCCTTCCATTTCCTTAGCTTTTCCTCCTCTGCCTGATCTTTGCTACTTATGTCGGACATATCAACGTCGATTACTTCTGACTGATCAGAGTTATTATCCTCCTCCTCCTCCATCATGAAACACTCGTCCTCCTCGGGGAAGGTTAAGGTAGGTTTGGTTTGGTTGTCTTGGACAATGTATTGGCTGGGATTGTATGTGGGGTTGTGAGATAGATTTATGAGATTGATACTTCGAGGTGGCGGCTCAGCATTATGAGTAGGGAGTGGGTTGGCTTGCCCATCAGGTTTTGGAGGTTTTATGATTCGACTATCAATAAGGTCTTGAATGTCGTGACGAAGACACATACAATTGTCTGTTTCGTGCCCAGGGTGCTGGTGGTAGGCGCATTGTTTGTTTGGATCATGGTTTGGACCGTAGGGCGGCGGAAGAAGTGGTTTGTTTAAAGATTTGAGATGCCCTTGACGGCTGAGGATGGTCAAGGCTTGGGACAAGGTCATGTAAAGAGGATCAAAGTTGCGGCGGGGTCGATTTGAGCTTCGGGATGGGCTAGTTTGGAACGGGTCTTGAGACAAGGATGTGCCAAGGGCATTCACGGAGGCATGAGATGTACGGCTAGAAAAGGTTTTCTTAGGTGGAGGAGTGGCCTCTTCTTTCCCAATGAGTCCTAGCTTGATTCCATCTTCGATTTGTAACCCAGTGGCATGCAAGCGCTTGAAATCAGTGATAGCCTGTGTGTAAATATGCCTGAGATATTTGGGTTGCAAATTTTTGACAACTATCCTCACTTGGTCTTCCTCGGAGGGGCGGTTCTTCATTTTGGCAGCCTTTTCCCTCCATCTTGCCACAAAGGTAACAAAGTCCTCATTGGAATCTTGTTTGGTCATTTCCAAATCTCGAGTTGTTAGCTCAATTTGGACGTTGTACGCATATTGTTTGACAAAAGCATTGGCAATTTCTGGCCAAGTTTGATAATGCACAAATTCCAAAGTGAGGAACCAGTCGAGAGCACTTCCGGTGAGAGTTCGCTGGAACAACTGGGCGATGAGCTCGTCATTCAAGCCCATTGGCTTCAGGGTGTTGATAACATGGCGAACATGACTGGTAGGGTTGCCAGTTCCATTGAACTTCTCAATGTTGGGCATCTTGAAATTCTCAGGCAGCTTGGATTCTGGGAAGAGGCAAAGTCCCTCGAAATCCAGAATTTGGTCCCCTTGTGAACGAGCTAAGGCTTATTTGATTTCCTTGACTTGCTTGGTTAACTCGGGATTTTCTGCCAACACTACTTTATGGGGATTCTCGTCTTCCATTGATCTTTCCTCATCCTCAGCATCTCTAGCTGCCTTTTCTGCTAGTAGTGCAGTGATTTGAGCTTGGAGGTCAGCAATAGTGGCGTCGTTGTCTGCCATGAAGGTAAAAGGGTTGCTTGACGAAGCTTGGGATTTAGTAAATGACGGGGTCCGTAGAGGGGATGACCGGGAAGTTTCTGAAAGCGGTTGGGATTGTTGTGGTGAGGGTGTTTTGTCAGATGAGGACGATAGATGGGAGGGTTGCAGAGACCTTTGTTTGGCGTGGCTTCGGGTGTTATAAGAGTACAAAGTTGGCTGTGGTTGCTTCTTTGATTTACCTATTGTGCCTGCTTGAAAAGTAGAATACCTGGAAGTCAGTATTCGGCCTGTGTAGGGTTAGGATTCGGGTTGAAAATCCCAACCCTTCTGCACAGAAAGAGTTAATTACAACAACAAATGATACAAAGTGTGAGGAAGAACTTTTGCAAGTAAAATGCAAGTAGGTTCCTAGCCTGTAGGTTCCTGTCTTAGTTTGATAAGTTCTATGGCTTTCTAGAACATGCAAGGTTTTGGTAGTCTCAGGGTGCTCCGTTGTCAAAGGGCACCAATCCTCTTACCAACCCATCATAGGCGGTGATTGGGTGATTCCCTTTTTGATATACCACTAGGTACGAGTGACTGTGGAGTTTGCTGGAACCCCCAACATAGCCCGTGTCATGCCGGGATATCAGGTGAACTCAACGGGTTGCCCGCTCGATGCATATGATAAATGAATTAGACAAGGCATGTATTAGTCTTATGTTGAACTTTTTGGTTATGGCTCTCATAGTCCCCAGCGGAGTCGTCAAAAACTGTAGACACCTCCCAAACGGGGCATCGCCATACAGATTGATCACGTTTGTTTGCTCGGTTGGTTGCTTGCTTCGTAAACCAAAATCATGGACATTCCCATGGCTAGGAACATCGCCACATGATAGCGGTTATCATCAAAACAGAGTCGCCACCTAGTTTATTAAAACTAGGAAAACAGGTAGAGATTCTGGGTACGGGAGCCAAAAGTACAGTAAGGGGAAGGTGTTAGGCACCCCTCTCTGCCTAGCTGTGAGACTGGCCCATAGTTATTCAACATAAGACGTGAAGATGCTTTGTTTAATTTCAACACATAGTCTGTTTATTTATTCCTTTAAACAGTAAGCAAAGCGAGCCAGTGCGATAAATAAAGCATGCATCAGAAAGCAAAACAAAACAAACTGTCCCAGGGAGATGGATCCCGCGGCCGGTGAATGGATGTCACGACCGAGGGATCCTCCTGGTTTGATGTACCGGCCGAGGGATCGAAGCCCCGGTCGGTGTTCTTCCTCACACCAGACAGGAAGATTAACAGATAATCAGAAAGCTATGATTTAAGCGTAAGAATGATAAATAAAACAAACCAGAGGCCGTTGGGCCTCACCACCTTGATCCCTCAGTTGCTTGATTGCCTCGGATTGGGTGTGATTGACTGATTTGCTTGATTGAAAACCCTAGAGTTAGGGTTTGAACTTCGGGTTTGATCGCCGGATTGACGGCTACCTTCGGGAGGTTAGGGCTTTTGAAGAGTGGGTTTTAGAGAGTATTTGTGCAGAGTTTCGAGGCTTGAGAGAGTGTATACTCTAATGAATTTCGTGTGTTTATTTTCGGAGTCCAAAGGCCCTTTATATAGGCAATTGGTGACTCACTCCGGCCAATCAAATCACGAGATGGTAATTGCAATTGCAATGCATCTCTAACTCTACGTCGTAATCTCTCAGCTTAGCCCTATGTAGACACCCCAATTTGGCCTAACGATTATTTCAAGTCCCATTCCAGAGTCTGGAAAAAGGTCGATCTGGCGGCCGAGTAAAGGATATCACGGCCGAGGAATGGATGTCTCGGCCGAAGGATAGATCTTGCGGCCGAGGGATTGATCTCTCAGGGAGATTTTGCTAGCAACAGGTTGCTCGGGTGAGGAAATGATGTTAGGGCCGTGGGATCGTTGTCACGACCGACAGATGGATTCTCCTAGGCTTCTGTATTTCTGTCTGAAAGGCTGTATGACTTTGAATTGGGTCATCTAAGTGGCTCAAAGTTTTTACCGAAAGTCCTAAGGTTCTCAAGGAAGCAATCAGCAATCACTGTATCCATTTCATCATCGGGATGGTCCCAAGGTGGGACTTGAAATAATCGTTAGGCCAAATTGGGGTGTCTACATTTACGACATGTTACATATATATCATTTTTTTTATTTCTTAAATATCTCATGGTCCGGTTCGTATAATCCACGGTTTTCAAATGAAAATCCAATCCTAATCCGTATCTCACGGTTTAATTTTAATTTTCGAATCCGTGTCCGGACAATTAATCCACGGACAAAATCCAAAATGTACGGATCGGTTCAGTCCGAACCGGATTCACGGTTCACCAAATTTTTTGTGCAGCGCTAGTAATTTCCTTCTAACTGTACACTTTGCACAAGTCTACACTGTACATGTTATGTGTTTAAAAGTTAAGAATGTAAACATTAATTTCTAAAATCCCACAAGCATTTAATAGAGATTGATTCTCACATTGGGCGAGAGGGATACCAAACGAAACCCTTCCCCTCTCGTAACCTGAATCCTAAACCCAAGATCTCATGGTGACGACGGACTGGTAATCAAAGCCTTTTTCAAACTCAAACATCATTTTCAAGTTCAAGGTTTCTCGGGTGGCAAACCATTTACAAAAAATCCAGGTGGCTAACTCCGAACTCCACGCGCACCCCTGGAGGCAGTAGCCCACAGATTCCGTGACCTAGAAGCTTTTAATTGTGCTTAACTAGCTAAACAATTTTGGAGAATGGTTACCAACCCCAACGCTTTCTGGGTTCAGGTTCACAAAGGGCTTTATTTCTTTAATACATCGTGTATGGAGGTAGAAAGAGGGGCCACCCCTTTGTGGTTATGGAGCAGCCTATTGGAGGGGAAAACTCTTTTGAAGAAAGGCCTATGATGGAATGTGGGAAATGGGGATTGCATTAGCTTCTAGTGAGATAATTGGATTCCGAGTTGGGATGAAGGAAAGCAAGTGTCAACACCACCTGCGGATTGCCCATGGAACAAAGTCTCTGACTTCATCAAACAACCAGCACAAGTTTGGGATGTGGGGAAGCTGAGAAGTTGTGTGTCAACAGATGAAGTTAGGGCCATTGTTAAAATCCCTATTAGTGTAACAAATTCTCCTGATATAGTCATATGGAGCCACACAAAGAATGGTTCTTATACGGTGAAATCAGGATACGCTCAAGCTTATAAAGCCAAGGCCAAGGCTCCTCGTCCATCCTCTTCTCACTACCATCCAAACAAGTTCTGGACAAAACTCTGGGCAACCCCTACTATTCCAAAGGTACGTAATTTCATGTGGAGATTGATACGTAATTGGGTGGCATGTAAAGATAATCTGTGTAAAAGAAAATGTGCTCATAACCCACTATGTCCTATTTGTGAGTTAGAGCATGAATCAATTGAACATGTGTTATTTAGATGCCCTTGGACAGAAGCTATTTGCTTTGGTTGTGGTCTGTCTTTCTTGATTAAAGAACACCCTATTGCTTCAGGTGATAGATGGGCAGAGGAGCTGTTATGTGGAAACTTAGCCAAAGAATCTAGCCCAGAGGTGGTAGGGTATATTTTCCAGATTTGTTGGGCCATTTGGAAGGCCAAGAATGAGTGTGTTTTCAATGGAGTGTTGCCTAATCTAGAGTGAACTGTTGATATAGCAAAGCGGGCCAATTCTGATTATCTACACGCTACATTTGGGGATAAGAAGCAAACTTCAACTAAGCTTAGTAGAGAAAGGATAGGCAGTTGTAATGTCTTCGTAAACAATGTTTGACTTATAAAAAAAAAACGAAATTGAAATTGTTTATTTCCTTTATGAATAAGAAGTAACAAATAAAAATAGATAACAATATAGGAATCCATTTGAGGTCCATTAAATCGATAGAAAATTGAAATGAGTTCAAAAACTCTATTGCTGAGCATTTCTGGTTGTTGGATCAAGTTGGAGTTTTTTTATTCTTTAAAATTTCTACATGATCCAATGGCCAAAGATACACTGAACATGATTGTACAGAATATTCGGTACAAAAGATTGAGGGGAATTAAAATGTAACCGTATTCGATTGAAATGGGGAGGAATGTAGTTTCAAGGGCAAAATGGCTTGTCCAAACTGCCTCTATGACTTGGGATTCTAAAGTGCCTTAACCTTCCTTGTTGTTTCTTCATATACCCATCACACAGAAAAGCCGTAGAAAACTTATCCTCCACTTCCCTATTAACATCATGCACAAACACATCAGTTTCTCCTCCTTCCTCTCTGTTCCTTGCCATCATCCCAGATGTATATATAGCACTCATTCTCCCAGGGGCTTCCTCGTGGTACCCAGTTGGAGCATCAACCATAATTAAATCCCACTTTGTCTCATAAACTTCACTTGGCAAACTCTTTAGGGCTAGTTGGCACATGGAGTACCTGTTGGAGCTAGGGTTTAGATAGAAACTTAGTAGACGTGCAAAAAATCATGACAACCTATAAAATCAATGGACTTGTAAGCTATAATATCAATGCCCAAAATATCTTGTCCGGACACAATGTGCAAGTGATGGGCGTCTAGACAACCCTCATCCCCGGATGTATGTTGCGAGTCCAATTTTGTTCACTCTCATTTAAAGGGGGTGAACATTATCCTCACTTTGATTGGTGAAAATTATATACTGTCCAAATTCAAGCGATATCTCACAACACGTATAATAAGGTTATCGTAAAGATAATAACGAAATAAAACAAAGGCTCCTGCATGTTTGGTGCTAACTTTTGAAACAGTTATGCTGGACATTTTTCAGTAACTGGTTTTGAAATTAAACCAAAAACACTTGTGTTCATTGACATGTTCATTTTTATTGGAAAGATTATTATTTTTTTAAGTCAGGAACATCTTCTTGGATTTTTCTAATATAGGAGTATTAGGTATTTGCAAATTCACCCAAAAAAGGAATTCAAAAAACAGTTCATGTCATAAGTAAAAGTAATCGAATACACATGCCTCACGGTCATACGATTGGATCATATCTACTCTACGGAAAGGAGAAAATGTGGTTTTAAGGATAGACCTCCCATTTTCGTAGGACAAATGAGATCCGATCATGTGTCGATCAATGTTTGGCTAACGAGTTTTTTTTACGTGGATAATTAAATCGGCGAGCCAGCATTGATGCTTGGATTTACCAAGGTGGACCCACAAAAGTCCAACTCGGCTGAAACCCAGTCCAAAATTAAGGGGATAAGATTTTAAATTGGATGTTCAAAAAAAATATCCAACTGATTCAAAAAAAAAAAAGGAAAATTTTAATTCCAACAGTACCTAGTGTCACCAACTGCTGTGCACTCAGGGCCCTTGCCAATCTCCATTAAAATTTCTGCTTGGCTAACTTTGCTCTCATAACTAACATGATATGATTTTAACATGGGAAATTTCCTCCTAATTTGCTCAATCCACACGCCATCTTCCTCCAAGAAAATAGTATGTCCACCATAGTTGAGTGCACTCCACATCAGACTATCATGTCCCAACCCAAAAACTAAGAAATTACATGGGGCCTTCTTTTCCAAGACCTTTGCTGTTACTGATACCTCTTTGGCTGTTTGTTGTGGTGTTATTGTTGAGGTTGAGTAGTGGATCACAGTTTTGGCTAAAGAGGGTGGGATTTTAGTGCAAATGGGTGAACAATTTGTGGGTAGCTTTGCATCTTTTATTGTATTTGAGGATTTTTTGAAAATGGTTTGGGAGATTGGAGAATGGTTCTGTTTGGATGATGAGAAAGATGATTTTAGCACAAAGAGGATGAAGAAAGCAAGGAAGACACATATAATGAGGAGTTTAAGGTTGAGAGCGAGTTGGGTTTTTGGCCTCATCTTCTATTGGTTTGTTTGGATTGAGAGAAAGAGTGGGAAGTTCCACGAAAAAAATGTGTATTTTATGAAGTCATGGGGAAAATGTGTATTGCTTTGAAGGTTTTGGGTTGTGGGATTTGACAGAAAGACTATATTTTGGTTTGTAAAGGGTAAACGAAGGAAGGTAGAGAATTGAACTAGGTGCTTAGAGATGAAGGGATTTGATATAGAGACTAGAGAACTAAAAAGCTTTTGAATGAAGCAAAACAGTGGTTAGAAGATCTGTTGGTTTGGTGGTATTCCATTTTGAGAGTTTTGGTTATATTTTGATTAGTTGGTTTTTACCTATAAGCAGCAAGGTTCCTTGGAGACAAGCTTAATTAGAATTAAAATCTCAGTTTTTTGACAAGTTCCTAATCATCTCACCACTCCCTTGAATAGAGTTGCTTGTTACGCAAGAGGCAATATATTACTCCACATACAAAGCATTGAGTTTGAACATTAAAGAGTTAATCAATTAACCCCATGGCGTATATCCCAACTGCTCAAGTGATAAACACGGATGAGCGGTAAACCCAAATATCCTGAGTTCAAAATTTGGCAAGCTCGATCTTGGGGTCAAGCCGCAAAGAGAAATTTTTTGTGAATCCCCTAGTCTTGACGTAGATTGTCTGCTTTTGACCGGACTGAAGAGGGGAATAGTCGAAGTGTGTTTGCTGCCCAAACACCCCTAACTGTTGAAAAAAAAAAGGTTAGGAGTTTGAACATTAAAGAGTTAATCAATTGTCCCAGTAATTACCTAATATAGCTAAGATTAGTCAGAATGAGGTCCTTAGGCGGACAGCATAGTTGGGAGAAACATACTTTTATTGCACCTTAGAGCATCTCCAATGCAAGCCACCAAAATGAAGACCCAAATCTCTATTTTTATTTTTATTTAATAAGAAAAAAAGGGACTTAAATAGGGGTCCTGCCCTACATAGATACTTAAGTCCTCAGCCTAGTGAGTTTGAAAACTTATCTTTCCATCCTCAAATTCAAATAAATCATAAACTACCCTTTCTCTCTCCTTATCTTTTCTAATTATCTCAATTCTTTTTTTTTAGGTAAACCAGCTTGAAATGAAGTGGAGGCTAATCGAATATACTGCCTACAAGGGTCATACTGACCGTGTCATTCCGTGTCAAAAATAAATTTATAAAAGCTTGGAGTTAACTACTACTCCGTATAATAGTGGTCAAGACCGAGTGTCGATCCGCAAGGACAGATTGACTAAGTTACTATAATTTCGATCAACTTCTAGATTAGTTTGAAAAAGTAAAGATTGATAGATTGGATTATTTTGAAGAGCTAATTAAACTAAAGAGCAATTTAATTAAAAGGTTTAGAAACGATGGAGGAAAATATCTAAGGTTTTGAATCCACCCCGACCGCGTAACAACAATATGCATAGTCTAGGTTTATTTATTCGAATCAAAAGGGATTATTGCTAGGGCTTGCGAACACTTTCGATAATCGTCAAGGAAGTAATCGGGTTGTTAAAAGGCATAGACTATCTCATACCATGGATTGTCTCTCAATAGCACGGTCTGGCCACCTAACGGCATGATCCGTCTTATGAGCATAATCTATCTCAGAACTCCAACCACAATCAGAGAAAACCATTGCAAAACCAGGTATTTGAAATCGCGAATACAAATACTCAATCGATAGTAAGAATTAAAATCAATTCATTCAATTGCAATGATCGAAAAGGGTTCTGAGTTTTAAAATTGATCCGAAAAATAAACCAAAACCCATGAGTAAAAGAGGTTACTTGGCGCGATGTTTCATCTTCCCCCTAGACAAGGGGTTTAGTCGGCCATGGAGAAGAAAGATGCGATTGAGATTGAAGAAACCATGGAAGACATGAAGTTTTTCCTTGAAATCCTCTTGCCTCTCTCTCTAACGTTTGCTGGAAAAGAGCGTAACCTAAACAAGGAACTAAGGGCTTCCTTTTATAGTTCGGCCTGAAAAAATAAGACTTAAAATGGAGCGTGGAATTCTCGTATGCGCGCTGCCCGCTGGTCCGGACCAACGGTTGCAGCATGTCTAGATGTCGATCCAGCCTTGGTCGTTCGGACCAACATAGCCTTGTATCGGACCAGATTTTCAGCTTTCATCTTTTCGCTCCCCTTCTCGCCGCGGATCCCTTCGGAACATCCTTAAGTCACGATTATTACTCCAAATCCTTTCCGAATGCTCCGTAAGCCCTGAAACACCACAAACCAATTAAATCTCATCAAATAACACTAGATAGAACCGACAAAGCTTAAGTTAATGGGAATAAACAGGTGCTTTTCAACACCTATCACATATCCGAGGAGGAAAGAAACAAAAGAAAAATAAGACAAAAGAAAACTAAGGCCAAATGGCTACATTGGAGAAAGTACTACAAAATTAAACTAAATAAGCTAATAAGAGAAATATAATTAACAAAGTGATTCGAATCCATCTAAGAGAGGGAGAGAAATCACTATAGCAAATGGGGACTTGACACCCAGATTTTAGATCAACCTAACGATGGGATATCTGATTAAGTGCTCAATTAGATAGTACTCCAAGTGAATGAGTTGAATCATACGCCCAAATGAATAAACTGGATCAACACGCATTGGCCCATAGCTATGTAGACACCCTATTTTGGACTTTTCAGATTAGTTTACTTACGGTATTTGATTCCCCGATGATGAGTAAAGATCAAGAACACCCCGAGAATGTTAGCATGTTTGAGCGTTCTAAAACCCTTTCAAACCCTTAAACCAGAGCCGAAAAGCCTTAGCTAAACCCTACCTGCATACGCTGGTGTAAAACAGCGTACACTGGTCCAATTGCCATGTGTCAGTCATCGATCTGTCAGCTTTGATCGATGACCAGGGCAGGGTGGATTGGACCCGCGTACGCAGGTCATCCATCAGCGTACGCCGGTCAAAGCTAGTCCCATCACCTTTATTCAGCCATGATCACAGGACTTTTGTGGCACCCCTACTCTCTGTACATTCGGCTAAGAAGCAATCTTGGGGGAGGGGATGTTCCCACCCCTCTCGCACACCTCCCATCAACCTTTCTTGAAGGAGAGGACTTGTTTGCTAAGCCAAACCAGCCATTACTTAGCTGGTTACATCTCCCTCTTCTCCTATAAATACCCCCTTGCTCACCATGCCAAAGGGTGACCAAGTTCAAAAGCTCTAGTTACAAGTTCAAGCTCCTTTTCTTGTTCATCTTCTCCTTGCCAAAGGAGAACTTAAACAAGCTTCATACATCCCCACTACTTACATCTATCCATATACACTCTCCATCCATCCATCAAGGCACAAGTTCAAAGCTCAAACACTCCTACAAACTCAAAACCGAAGGTATATCACCTTTGATCAATGCTCTGTTCTGATCCCTGAGGGGGTTGGCAAAGTCGAGGCTGGTAATCAATACCAGTCTTGACCCTAAAGCTGGCAAAGTTTCAAAGTTGTTTGTGGCTAGAACTGGCGCACGCCGGTTACAAGTATGCGTATGCCAGTCATGGCTATACGTGCAATACTGGCGTGGGGATCAGTGTCTAGTTGTTTTGTATCTTTCAGTTCCTATATCTCACTGTGAGCATGCTAAAAAACCAGTATACTGCTTTCCATAGTTAAAGTTGTTAGTTTTACTTTCTCAGCTTTCATTTCTACTGCTATGGAATGCCTCTGGGGTCTTTCTGAACATGTCTCAGAACCCAGAAAAATGTAAAACCAAGCACTGGTCAAACGACTCAAACTTGCGTGCTGTAGTGGTTTACCCGCGCACGCAGGTCCCTTTTTGACCAGTGGCTGGCCTTTGCATGGGTAACTAGGCCTTGGCCTCCAATTTATCTCCACACTGTTTATGGGGTGTTTTATTCATCTTGTGGGTTTGTAGCCCTTTTAAACTGCCTATAATTGTATACTACCTGTATTATAAACTTCTTGGTTTATCCTGAGTGTGCACTGGTTATTTCCAGAGCCTAGAGGGTTGAAAATAAGAGCTATGGGCTTAGGCTTACTGGCGCACGCGGGTGATGGAATGGCGTACGCAGGTGTAGTCAGCATGCAGTGACTTGGTCAGTGCATGCTGGATTCTTCCTGCGCACGACACTCCAGAACCGCTCCCTCTAGTCTGTTTAAAACTCCCACAGGAGTCTGTTTTCATCCTATACTAACTATTTCAATAAGCGAGTGTAGAGACCCGAATATTTCTAATTTCCGAAATACTTATTTATTGCCTAATTGAGAAATTATGGATAAATTGGTGAATAATTGACTTGAGGACCAAAGTGAACAAAATGAAGTTTGAGGGAGTAAATGCGTAATTTGTCTATGAGGTGGTATAAATATGGTGGATGTGTTGTAGGAGATAAAAGTATCTCCATACTCCTCTCCCTTTCTCACGCCGTCCCCCTCTCTCTCCCACCGACATCTCTCTCTCTCCTCCTCTCACACTCAAAACTCCACCTCACACCCGAAAATCTTCGAGAAACAACTACATTCAAGCCTTGCAATCGCGTTCATAAGCTCGGAAATCCTTGGGTTGAGTTCAAATCGAAGTTTCAAAGCTCGAAAGTCTAGGGCTCGTCCAATCACGCGAGAATCTCGTCCATTGTCTCGAGGCAGGAACTTCTTGACCTCTTTTATATGTTTGCTTGTTGTTTTGGTGTAGAATCGAGCTATTGGTTGTTGGATTTTGGTTGAGCATTGAGTTCTGAAAATCTGCAGAAATCGCCCTTCGAAGCCCCGTGGTATCGATACAGATTACGCGCTGTATCGATACCATAAGCTTATCTTTTTGGACAGCCTGTTCCGTATCGATACGGATTTTTCCCGTATCGATACGGGGAGCCTATCTCCAGGTTTTGTTCCTGTTGACCATTTATTGATTGTTTTGGCTTCCGACCACTTCTAAACCCCTTGAAACACCTCCTAATTGATCTCAAGCTCGCTCTTTTGGCTTCTTGCGACTTTTCGATGCTTCCCTTGTCCGTTGGCCTTCCGTTGACACAAATGGAACAAGGAACCACATGGTTAAACATGATTAAAGTGCTTATTGATTGATAATTGACATGTGTGACTGTTTGTGGTGTATTTGTGATAGTTTTGGCACGTTATGTGACATTACGCTTAAGAAAGTGATCTCGGGAAGTCATAGTTCGCGTGTTAGTTCAGAATGGGGTCGTTTGAGGTCGGATGGTGGTTTAGGGAGTCCCGTGCGCAAGGGGTGGTAACACGGTGACACACAAGGGTTTCGTACGCAAGGGGTGGTAATACGGTAACCCGGGGTTACAGGGATCATTGTGACGCAAGGGGTGGTAACACGGTAATCGTCGTAGTGGTGTACGGTAACGCAAGGGGTGGAAATACCGATGGTGGGAGTTTGGATTGGTGAGTTGAGTTGGGATATTTGAATTGTTGAGTCACGTAACTAGTGTACATGGTCGAGATCGAGGTTTAGGTTGTAAATTGATTGATCCTGAGTACTGAGCTTTGCTTCCTTATATATCTTTCTTTCCATTGCATCAATCGACATGTTTGCATATAATTTTGGTTAAGATTTTCCTACTGGGCCTTTGTAGCTCAATAAAATCATTCCTTTCAGGTACCAATGCCGGACTTTAGCCTCATGCGTGCATGCTTGGATTGTGGACAAGTTTTTGGAAGCCTATTGCACTTAGTTACTTTTTCATCTTGTGATAGTTTAGCTTTGGTCAAGATGGCTTTGTAACTAATAATTCATGAATTATCTTTTGACTAAGTTTGTAATTTTACTTAAGCTAATTTGGGCCGTGGTGCCAAAGTTGTACAATCTTTCAATGTGGCGACTTGTCTGTAATTTAAACAGGGGAGACATTATTTTGGGAATACGATGACAAGTGAGGTTCATTCTTTTTAAAACGTATTATTTATATTATGTTGAAAATCCAGGTCGTGACAGCAAGCATGCCATCTATCACATCCTACCAACATGTTACAGTTTTAATCCCCCTTAAACTGTTCCCCCGCCCTAACTGGCTAAAAAATGATTAATGAGAGAGAATAACAAATGTTTTACAAATGGCTGAGTAGAGACCGTTCTCCAGATTGGGCAAGAGGGGTGCCTTAAAACCCTTCCCCACTCGTAACCTGACTCCCGAACCTCAGATATCAAAAGTGACGACGGACCAGTCTACAAAACCTTTTCCAATTAAAACGTAGCAAGCGTTTCAAGTTCGGTTCCTTGGGTGGTTCACCGCTAAAATCCGAGTGGTAACTCTGAATTGAGCGTTTCGCCGCGCTTTTCCAAAAAGTGCGCACCCAATTTCACAGATTTTAGGGGTGTGTGCCCACAACCTAGGCACCATATATTGGCGGGGAATTTCCAAGCCGGTCCTACCTTACTTGAATTTGCCCTGCCAAGTCCTAGTGCTCAATTACACATAATTATTTTCCCACCAAGTCCTCTCCCCACGCGCTGGACTCCGTGCTACCACCCACATGCAATTACTTCAGCTAATGATGACTACAGTTGAATGACTAAATGAAATCAATATTTAATATTTAATATAAAATTAAAAAATTAAAATTTTCAATTTTCAAAGAGATTAAAAAATTGGGCTTTTTACCACTAGGTACATAAAATAAAAAGTAATTCCAACCAGGTCTCCTCCAATCAACGAAACACTAAAACCCTAAACCCTAAAAGTGCCTAAACCCTAGGGTAACCTTTGAAAATGCCTAAACCCTAGGGTACCCTATGAAAGTGCCTAAATCCTAAAACTCTATGATAGGAAAGTGCACCCTAAAACCTCGATGAAAGTACCTAAACCTAAACCCTAAGGCTCTATGAAAGATTTAAAATAGAAATTAGATTTCAAATATATGTATATTTTTAAAATTGGATATGTACAATAAAAGTTATAGTCATTTAAGACTTAAAATAAGAAAAGAAGAAAGAGGAGAGAGAGAGAGAGAAGAGAATGAACGAGAAGGAGAGAGAGTGTGTGAGAGAGAGAGACGTGGGAGAGAGCATAAAGTAACAGGAAAGACAGGAAAGAGGAAAGCTAGGGTAATAAATGCTCGCGCACGTGTAATTCTATTAAGAGGACCTGATGAGACATAAAGGTTATATGGGTAGGATCTCTCCTGTCAAGAATTCAAAAAATGGGACCGGCCCAGCATTATCCCTATACTAGCGGCCGGGGGATAATGATCCATGATGAGAGAGAATTAAGATGGCTACCTTCCAGCCATAGTACTAGGAGAATAGACCCCAACAATTAGCCGCGCGTTGAATCTATCAATTTCCTAAGGGAATGTAGTTGGACCTCCCAAAGACTCCAGACTCCCAATCCTTAATCCCTAGATTTTCCACTTTCTTTAAAAAAAAAAACCCCACGTTCACAAAACTCACACACTTCCTATATTTTCCATTTATATTTTTAAAAAAAACCCACGTTCTCAAAACTCACACCCAGTCTCACACCAAACCCACTACTCCTCCAAGATTCGGCTGAAAACAGCCCTAGCCCCCCACACTCCGGCATCCATCTCTCTCTATCTCTCTCTCCCTTCCTCAACCGCCACCACCCCACCCCTCTCTCCCACACCCCCACCCCTCACTCTCTCATGGCCTATGAATACCCCCTCTTCACTCCTCTCTCAAATTTCCACAGAATTGCTTCACCGTCAACCACGGTGCCGCTCCCTGCTCTTGACAGAACCGTCCCACCCCCCGCTCCCCACTATTGACAGAAAGGTAGGAATACTCCTTCTTCACTCCTATACTCTCTCTTTTCCGTCTTTCCCCATCTAAAATTCTCTCTTCGATGTGTCTTTCAGAGGCGAGGTTTAGAAGAGGCGAGGGGTCAATTGTTGATCACGGGTGTAGACACCTCCCAGACGGGGCATCGCCATACAGATTGATCATTTGTTTGCTTGATTGGTTGTTTGCCTCATAAACCAAGATCGTGGACATTCCCATGGCTAGGAACATCGCCACACGATAGCGGTTATCATAAAAACAGAGTCGCCACCCAGTTTATTAAAACTAGGAAAATAGATAGAGATTCTGGGTACGGGAGCCAAGAGTACAGTAAGGGGAAGGTGTTAGGCACCCCTCTCTGCCCAGTCGTGAGACTGGCCCATATTTGTTCAACATAAGACATATAGATGCTTTATTTAATTCTAACACGTAGTTTGTTTTTAGCCTTTAAGCAGTTAATGGTGAGCCATGACTGTAATTGAAAGCATGCATAGGAAAGCAGAAAACAAAATAAAACATAGCTGTCCCAGGAAATAGATTACTCGGCCGGTGAATGGATGTCACGGCCGAGTAATCTCACTGGTTTGATATACCGGTCGAGGGATCAAAGCCCCGGTCGATGTTCTTCCTCACACCAGACAGAAAACTTAGCAGATAATCAAAACGCTATGATTAAACATAAAAACGATAAGTAAACCAAACCAGAGGCCGTTGGGCCTCACCACCTTGATCCCTCAGTTGCTTGATTGCTTCGGATTGGATGTGATTGACTGATTGCTTGATTGAAAACCCTAGGGTTAGGGTTTGAACTTCGGGGTTTGATTGTCGGATTGACGGTTGCCTTCGGGAGGTTAGGGCTTTTGAAGAGTGGGTTTGAGAGAGAGTTTTGACGGAGTATCGGAGCTTGAGAGGGTGTATTCTCTTATTAATTTCGTGGGTCCTATTTTCGGAGTCCAAAGGCCCTTTATATAGGCAATTGGTGACTCACTTCGACCAATCAAATGGCACGATTGCAATTGCAATTGCAAAGCAATTCAAACTCTACGTCGTAATCTCTGAACGTGGCCCGAACGCATCGGAGAGGTAGTGTAGTTGGATCAAACAATCGACAGAACGTTTCAGAGTCTGGAAAAAGGATGATCTGGCGGCCGAGTAATAGATTACACGGCCGAGGAATGGATGTCTTGACCGAAGGATAGATCTTGCGGCCGAGGGATTGATCTCTCGGGGAGATTTTGCTAGCAGCAGGTTGCTCGGGTGAGGAAATGATGTTAAGGCCGTGAGATCGATGTTACGGCCGACAGATGGATTCTCCTAGGCTTCTGTATTTCTGTCTGAAAGGCTGTATGGCTCTGATTGGGTCCTTTAAATGGCTCAAAGTTCTTACCGAAAGTCCTAAGGTTCTCAAGAAAGCAATCAGCAATCACTGTATCCATTTCATCATCGGGATGGTCCCAAGGTGGGACTTGAAATAATCGTTAGGCCAAATTGGGGTGTCTACAATGGGCCTTCAGGGTTTCTTCAATTCAACCAAGTAAGATTGGAACCCAGTTCCATTTTTCGCCATTATAATTTTTCCCCGTGCAATCAAATACAGAACTAGGTCATGGATTATACTTAGACAAAGTGGGTGTTTTGGTGTAGTCCTAAATTACAATAATTGGGAAGAGGGTTGAAATTGATAATGGGAACATTGTGGTTGGGATCGATAAAGCCTAGGGTTTGAACCGTTTGAGTTTCTCACATACAACAGGAGTTCTGTTTTGATTTCTGGACCACCCCCTCTTATATGTTCTGCTACAGAGAGCATTACACTACAACTACCTCACTGTTATGGCATGCCTTGATCATTTCATTCAACATTTGCTGTAATTTTGTCAGGGAAGAAGGAAATATAGAATTGGTCAAGTAAATTTTTGTTTTTACATTCTTAATTAGTTCGAAAAATGCAGAACTGTACTGGGTCATGGATCCCAGTTAAAGATATACAGGTCATGGATCCTTCTTCCAACATTTGGTTGTAATTTCGTTCGTTTAATCTACAGTCGGAAATGTATATGAACATTAGTGTGCATAGCACTGCTCTAAATTAATGTAATCTGGTGGGAGTTCTTGCACAAAATCTGACTGATATTTTTCTGGCCATGCTTTGAATGCATTGATTCTGAACGGTTAGCAGAAACAATTTGTGGGCTCCCGCGCCCGAAGCGCGATCGACAGAGTCGCCACCCGGATTTTTGAGATGGATGATCCGAGAAATCGAGAGTCTGTTTTGAAAAGAAAGGCTTTTTGATCTAGCGAAACCGTTGAGATTTTGGATCCGGGAGCCAGGTTACGAGCGGGGAAGGTTTTGTTAAAAAGCACCCCGCTCGCCCGATGAAAACCGGTCTCTACTAAGCATTTTAAATGGGGGGATTAATACCATCCGGAAAACCTTAAAAACACATAGAGGGAAAGGGGAACAAGATGAAAAATGTCACGTTGCCGTGCTAGTGGTGCTTGCTGTACAGAAATGATAAAGATGTCATGGCGATAATGTAAACAAGAAAGATATACAAACGGGCTGTCTGAATCACCATCTCTCGTCAGACGGCATATCGCTTTACAACGCACGGCTTATTAATATGTCGTGCGTAGTTCTGATCTCGATACCAAGCTTTTATTGTTTTGCAAAGCCTCGCACGGTGTACCCATCACATCGTACGGTGTTATTTTTAAAACTTCAGAAAGCTCACAGTCATCAGATCATCTCAGATCTGCACCATCCTTTCAAGCCATGAGTAGGAAACCATTTTTGATACGTTTGTTCGTTGTGAAAAGGTCTATGAAGTTTAAAACATGGCTTGTAGATATGGTCTCATTTTGGGACTACTTTTGGTATACAGAAACAGATCCAACAACAGACGATCGTGATCCAGACAGTTTGAACAAGAAAACAACAGTGTTCTGAAATGCCGTGCGTGTGAGTCCACTACGCCGTGCGACGCTTCGAAGCGCCGCGCAGCGTAGCACACCCTGCACAGAACACTAGTTTTGTTTTGTAAAAGAGGTTTTGGGTCAGATCCCAACCAAAAGGGCTAGGCCTGAAGATAGAAAGGTCCCCTCAGGGCCAGGACAGAGCCTAGCTCAAGGAAACTTGGTTTTTACCTTTGGTCTTGAGCTTGAATGAGTGTTGATGATGGTGTATGGACGTCGGACGGTTGGAAAAGAGAATAGATGTATGGGTGTGTGTAGTAGATGAGTGTATTGGGTGGTTGGGGTCTCAAAGTTAGTAAGGAACTAACTTCAATGGTGAAGAGAAAAATGGAGTAAAGGACCTAGAGAATGTCTTTTGAGAACAACATTCTCAAGGCTTGGAAATGGAAAAGTGGGTGTGAAAGCAAGAAGAGAGAGAAAGGGTATAATAGTGATCAAGGGCCCTTTTCCCTTGAGTGGAGGGGTGTATTTATAGGCAAGAGCCTTGGATTTTGAATTTCAAATGTTGGAGGTATTTTCTGGGCGGGCCAGAAGTGTACTTTCGGCTGAGCCGTATTGTAGCTGTGGCTCAAATGGGCGTGGCCGACAACTTTCTGAGCCAGTCAAAACTTTTACCTGAAATGCCGTGCCGCTAACCTCATGACCGCGTGCGGCGTATTAAATTTTGATACGCCGTGCGGTGTAGAAGTGTCACGTGCGGCATTATAGGTTCACTCCAAGGCTTTTGGGTTTTCTGGGCTTTTGGGTTTGTTTTGGGCTGACGGTTTTATTTGGGCTGAGGATCCGTTTGGGGTTAAGGGAGTCCTTCATTCAAGCTCGCAAAGGTTCCGTTTCCTTTATTTCATCATCGGGGAGAACAAAGACCCTTCGAGGTCTGGATTGGGGTGTCTACAGTAGTCCCTCTTTAACGTAACTCGGATATCATTGTTTTGATACGAGTGACGCTTAAAGAATAGGCACCCCGATTCGTTGCTCTAAAGTCTTTGAACAGAGACAAAAATACTTGAAAATGCAAGTAAATGGTAATGGTGGTCGCGCTCGTGGAGCTGCCTACGTACCCCGTTTGTAGGGATCAGACCAACGTAGTTCAATTGGGACAATGCAATCGTAGCAAACAATGCGAAAAATTCGAAGTGAGCCTTTTTTGAAAATTCGAGATGAGCCCTCGGGAGGCGCAATTTTGATTTGAGACGAGCCATCGGGAGGCGAAGTTTGATTTTGAGACGAGCCTTCGGGAGGTGAAATTTGATTTTTGATTTGAGACGAGCCTTCGGGAGGCGAATTTTGATTTGAAATTTGATTTGAGACGAGCCTTCGGGAGGCGAAATTTGATTCGAAATTTGATTTGAAATTTGATTTGAACTTTGATTTGAAACTTGATTTGAACTTTGATTTGAGACGAGCCTTCGAAAGGCGAAATTTGATTTGAGACGAGCCTTCGGGAGGCAAAATTTGATTTTTGATTTGAGACGAGCCTTCGGGAGGCGAATTTTGATTTGAAATTTGATTTGAGACGAGCCTTCGGGAGGCGAAATTTGATTTGAGATGAGCCTTCGGGATGCGAAATTTGATTTGAGACGAGCAGCGCGAATTCGGCAAATACTGCGAGCAAATGTGAATGCGACCAATCCTCGGGGGACTAGGATCGAATAATCTCATCATTAATGCACGTTATTCCAAAAGATCTCTGCTGCAAAACGGCCGGAGTATTCGGTTTCTGAGATGATTTTGGTGGCTAGAGTGCTCAATTTCCGAGAAAACATATTTATTCCCTTGAAACCATAATGCCATGCGGGCCTTCAATACGGTGCGCGGCATTTCGAATTTCCATGCACCTCTTCGATTTCCGAGGTCAGTTGGCTGGTTTAAGGGTGCCCATTTAATACAGGCGTGCCCTTTCGTCGGCCAGAACTGCTTTAAAAAGGGGGTAGTGCCCCCATTCCATGCATTATTCTCCCTAAGTCTCTCTATCTTCCTCCTCATTCTAAAAAGAGTTACTTTCGAGACTTGAACATGGCGAACATCAACTTGGCGACACGGGTGACAGCCCTAGAGGTCGAGATTGGCTTCTATCGAGAGGAGATTGAGCGGCTTACTACTCAAATCTCTAGGTTGGTCTCGACCATCCACACTCTCCGCCGCGCGGTTTCCAACCTACAGGATTTCGCGTACGACCAGCAAAATGACAAAATCGATGCTTGGTTTGCACCGGAGTGCCTGTCCAGCGACACTGCGGAGAATTCTGAAGGGAATCCGAACGGTTCCGAAGACCGTTTGGACGGGGCAAATGACGTGTCCGATGGAAAAAGCGACTAAGGCGGAGGGGCTGGAAGAAGAAGAGCAGTAGGATTTTTCTTTTTCTCTTTTTTTTTTGTTTGCTTCTTTTTTTTTGAACAATGTAATGGAAATACCGGGGATCACCTCGGGTTTTATGAAATGGAAAACCTTCTTTCTTGCTACTGTTTGTCTGCTCTTTTCTGCTTTCTGTACACGAACGAAATCAAACGCGAATACCATTGTCAGAAACTGCCCTCAGAGTCCAAACTGCCGAATTAGCCCAGTATGCCGTGCGTAGTGTGTGATATGCCGTGCGTCGTGGCAACTCGTGAAATCTCATCCAGTCAGGCTGTTATGCCGCGCGCCTCTTATCAATATGCCGTGCGGCACACCGTTCTTCAAACCCGGTCCATTTAAATTCCAGACGAACCGGTTCAGGGGATATATATATATATATACAGGGCGTACACAGTACGCCCCCATTCGAAATTCCCTCCTCTCTCTCTCTTCTCTCTCTGGTCTCTCTCTCTCTCACCCGTCTCTCTCTCTCTCGCTCATCCCTCTCTCTCTCGCTGCTCTCTCTTCTCTCTCTCGGTTCTCTCTCTCTGACACCATGGATGGCACAAATATACCCGGGGATGATCACCCCCCGCGGGTTGAGGTTGTACCGGCTACGGTGGCCCCGAAGAGTGGCGCGACAGTCGGAGAGGGCCGGAGACCGTGGGGGTCTCGGCCCAGGCGGCATTGGCCGAGGAGGCGGCCGTGGTGGCTAGTGTTGACGGTGGTGATAGTGGTAGCAGGGTGCTGGCCGACTTCGGCCAAGAGACGGAGACTTCGGGTGCAGTGGAGTCCAGGGGTGAGGACGAGGCCACAGGCCGAGCGGAGGGTGCAGTTAGTTTAGAGGAGAGGGCTACAGAGGCTCGCAGTGGTGAGAGGCTAGACGGAGTGGAGGTGGAGACAGAGGCTTCACCTGTGAGAGAGCCCTGGACGGACTTGGGGAAGGGTCCCATTATCGAGGAGGAGTTGGTGGAGGAGAGGGAGACGCCGGCTATGTTTGTTGGTAGCGGCGAGGGTGCAGGGTTGTCACGACCCATAGGCTTAGGTGACTGCCTAGAGGAGGCGTCTCTCGAGGACCTGGTTGAGACCTTACGGGGGGTGCCTAGACTGGCAGCGGCTTTGCTTGAGGCTAGGGAGAGAGCTCTCCAGGCTGAGCTTGAGACGGGGGCCGCTGGAGGGCCGTAG
This sequence comes from Rhododendron griersonianum, assembly GCA_018127125.1. Taxonomy (NCBI): domain Eukaryota; kingdom Viridiplantae; phylum Streptophyta; class Magnoliopsida; order Ericales; family Ericaceae; genus Rhododendron; species Rhododendron griersonianum. The sequence goes on along the minus strand of CM030792.1, from coordinate 26,215,413 downwards.
GGCGTAGAGGAGGAGGCCGGTAGAGGCGAGATAGCCCCTCGGAGGAGTGTTGTGGAGGAGGCGACGGTGGCCCTGAGAGGGCGAGGAGCTTACGTAGCGGAGTCCTACGTGCCCTTTCAGCACGTGGTGGTCCCTACTCTTTTAGACGCCTACAGGCCGGAGCAGCCTACGTACGACGAGGCTCTGGTTCTGAGGGACCCACAGCAGCACCTTTCCTTGCGCCGAGACGAGGTATACCTTAAACACTTGCATTTTAAATTTCAATGTATCGTACTTTCATTACCTTATTTGAATGCCGTATTTGCCTTGAATAGTATACCTCTTTACCGAATGTTATCATTTTATTGCAACAGGCGAACACCATCTCGTGCTACGGTGGTGCGGCCGACGTGCCGACGTTCTGGGAGAGGCTCCCCGAGGCTGTGAGAGAGATAGTGAGGTAGGCGGGCTTCGGGGAGTTCGTGAGTGTGCTGACGAGGGCGAGCAACGATCGCTAGGTGGTGAGGGCACTAGCCGAGAGGTGGTGGGACACGACGAATACGTTCCACTTCCTCTTTGGCGAGCTGACGGTGACGCCGCTGGACTTTGCGGCAATCACCGGTCTGAGGGTTGGAGGCAACCCTATCCCCTACGACGCTGTTACAGGGAGGAGTGCAGTGTTCCAGCGGGAGATGTTGGGGTACGTGCTGAAGGCAGAGAGCGAGGACGCCCAGTACGCCCAGCTGTTGGGGTTTTGGACAGAGGAGCTCCCGACTGACAGGGTGCAGGAGGAGCAGATGGCGCGGTGCTTTTTGTTGTACTTGCTCGGTGCGTCCCTGTTTCCCAACAGGCGCAACCGGGTACACTTTCGCTCCTACCGGCCTTGAGGGACGTCGGGGAGATAGCCCGTTTTGACTGGGGTGGTGCAGCTTTGGGGGAGTGCTACGCCTTCATGGGGTCTCTTTCCCGAGGTGCGGGGAAGAGCCTCGGCGGCTACTGGAGAGTCTGGGAGGTACATTTCGAACTTTTCTTTCATTCATTGGTCTTTCTATTCACTTATTGCATATCCTGTGCTAATCCTTGATGTTTGATTCTGCAGCTATGGATGTACGAGGTACTGGACATGTACCCTCCCGAGACCTCCTGTCCTAGCGACACAGTACTTCCCCGGGCCCTACGTTGGTCCAAGGAGTTCCGGGGAGTGAAGAAGGGGAAGGGTGACTTGAACGCCTACCGCCTCTTCCTAGACGAGCTTCGTCCTGACAGGGTATGACTACATCTCGCATGCTTCTATTTGTTGATGGTTCTTATTCAATTCTCATGCTGATGTTGTTTATCTTTGATTGCAGATTCGCTGGCGTGTGTGGGATCGCTGTGAGCTTCCTTACTTGGTCCGGAGTAGGGAGGTGACGAGGGGGAGAGTGCTTCTCGAGTCCCCTTACAGTTGGCAGTGGTACCTGGGTGACCGGGTGTCACGTCAGTCGTTGAGGTTGGACGTTTTTCGAGTCCCTGGTCCCCTTCCTACTCTGGTGCAGAGGACGAGCTTGTACACCAGGGGGGAGGTTGAGAGGTTCGTACGACCGGACCCTGAGTTGGAGCCGCTTTTCCAGGCAGGCGTGGACTACTCTGAGTACCGGGCTCGGTACTTGATGCCGAGTTTCGGGGTGCGGGCTGCTGCCTGGGAGGCGATGCTTCGAGCGTCAGGTGGTACAGGCGGTAGAGGTGGACGAGGACGGAGAGGAGGGAGAGGAAGAGGAAGAGGAAGAGGACGCGAGGGTGGTGATGGTGGTCGAGGTGATGGTGCAGGTCCGAGCGGGGCCAGCTTGCCTCGACTCTCCTGGACCGTGGACGTGACGACTGCCCAGGGGGTTTCCGGTGTAGTGGTGGTGCCACGTCCCACAGTTGCAGTTCCGGAGTTCCTTGCTCAGGTATAATTTGCACTTTTTCGCCCCTTTGCATGCACTTGTTATTACCATCGTACATTCTAATCAATTGACCTATCGTGTAGGCGACTCCAGAGTACGTGAGAGAGATGGCCGGGCCCATGATGGGCCTAGAGCAGCTGGTGAGGCAGTACGCCATGGGCCACACCCCAGAGGTGCTTCTCCGTGCTGGCGGGACTATGGTAAGGCTTTCGAACCCTTTGTTTTTACTTCCTATTGCTTATACTATGATTACAATGCAAATGATGAATACCATGTTATTGCAGGCTGGAGGATGGGCTTCTCACGGGTTGCGTAGGAAGTCTGTGCGCATGCAAGCGCCACAGGCTTCCTCTACTGGCTCTCGGGAAGAGCCTCCGTCGAAGAGGCCACGGCATTCTGGGGGGACAGAGGATGAGCCAGTCGACATTTCTGACGAGACTAAGGAGCCGACGAACGTCGACCTAGCAGACACCTCGGGGAGTACTGTGCCTAGGGTGACAGGCAACCAGGAGGCAGCTAGTCCCGAGACAGAGGAGGTCTCTGGGGAGGACGGCGAGGAGGGTGAGGACGAGGACGAGGATGAGGGTTGAGCTCCTCCTTTTGTTTGTTTTGCTTTTGCCTTTTTGTGGAGCCTGGGTGCTTCTTTTTGGAAGGGTGCCTGTTTTCCCTCAGTAGATAGGATTTTGGGCTTGCACGCCTTTTTGTACTTCGGCTCATGGATATTTTGGGGATTATATATATAGAAAAGCTTATTCTTTCAATGTTTATGCCATTCAATTTCTCTTATTGTCATTTGTCTAAGAAAGATTGAATAACAGAAACACTAACCAATGCATGCAACTAGTCCTTTTGGCCATAATCTGAAGCGAACTCGAGCTTTACGATGAGCAGTATGTTGGGGCAAAGATCTATCGACGTTGGAATAGAAATCAAAGAAGATAAATGAATAATTCTGAAAAATGGACACTTTGTACAAGAATTTACAAAAATGCCCCTATTGTGGACAACAACCCTTGACATTTTACACGTGACTAGAATACTCAAGCTCTCATTTGCAAACTGAAAACGGCTTGAAAACATGCCTGAAAAGCAAGAAAACCTTGACTTTGGAGGGTGACATTCTCAAATTTTGACCTTGACCGCGAAACGGAACTTGGACCAGGTCACTTTTGACCATTATGACCTGTAGGACTCGAAAGATCAGCTTGAAACGTCTTGAAACGGACTCCGATACCTTGACATGACTTAAGAAATGGGTTTTATTGACTTTTTGGTGTTCTTACGTCGAATTTTGAGAGTTGACTCGAGGCGGGAGTTCCCCAAAGTCCCAAATATCCATCGAAATGTGTTCTGGGGGTTGACGATGTCTACGGGTGCCTCGAATTGGTTTCAAACCCCTGCTGTCAAAGTCTGCAGAAATGCAGACTTTATATGCCGTGCGGGGCTACAAAGTGCCGCGCGTGGTTTCATCTGATCCCGCGGCGTATCCGTGTTATGCCGTGGCTTTCCCTTGGTTTTGTTATGCCGTGCGGTACCCCGTTATGCCGCGCGGCACTATTTTCCTGACATTCTGCCGTTTGCTGCTTTCCAAGACTGATTGCACGAGGGTTGAGGTTTGACCTGATCTATAACATTGCCGGGCCAATGCATGTTTACTTTGTTCTTTTAGGGCATGACCAGGCTTTTCCCTATGTAAGACTCATGGAAAATCTACACTTTTTGGAACCTAAGGCTCTTTTGAAAGTTGAAGTTGTCTCCTCTATCCCTCTATAAATTCAGGCCTTGAGCTTTACACTAGCCATATCTTTCTTCCTCAAACCTTCACCTCTTCTCAATGGCTCTTTCTCTCACCGGTTCACTACGACCATGGTTGATTTCCATGGAGGGGGTCGATTGGCTCAACTTTCGGGCGCATGGTCTCTACTCTATAAGATATCTTCGTAACATCCGCCTTCGTCCCGAGCTCCTGAAGGCTGCCGCAAGTCTTTGGGATCCGGAGGTGCACGTATTCCGCTTTGGTGAACAAGAGCTTTGCCCTACAATTGAAGAGTTTCGCGCTTATCTTGGCAGCTTCTGCTCTGGAGATGTCATTGTCCCTCCCGTGCGTGAAAACATGTCCAAGGTTCTAGCTGCTTCCCTCGGTTTGAATGATGGTGTTGCTCGTTACTTGGTTAGCAATGGTTAGCAATGGTCACCTCAATGTGATGCACCTCATTGAGATGTTCTCTCCTCTTGGCAACCTAGCGGACACAACCTACCACACTCGGCGCATGACTGCTCTTTGCATGTGCTTACTTGCTGCTTACTTCTTGGTTCCTTCCATTGGTCATGCTAGCTCGGCGTTGGTCAGCATTGCAGTGCAGGTTGGGGCTCGGAAGGATGTGGTTCCAATGGTATTGGCTGAGACACTGATGGGTTTGGACAGGGTTCGTTCTGGAGAGACTGAGACTTTTGGAGGCAGCCCCCTTCTCTTACAGGTTGGTTTTCGCCTCATCTTTCCTCTTTCAAACTTTTCTCACTTTCTTTAACGTTGGGCTTGGCTTTCTACGGTTTCTCACTTGTTTTCCCTCTTTGGCAGATTTGGCTTTGTGACAAGGTGAACGTACTGACCCTCCCTCCTGGCAACTTGGCGTATGGGGCTAGGTTACTGTCCTCTCAGTGCTTTGAATTTGCGGACAGGCGAGCTTCCGAGTGGGTCAACTTCTTCAAACGTCAGCGGGCTAAGACTATTTCCTGGAAATGCTCATGGCTTGATCTTCCGCCCATGACTGTACACTACATGGGCTCCCAGTGGGTGGTTCTTCCTGAGCTGGAGGCTTTCACCTTTTACATCCCCTATCGGATTCAGCGTCAGCTTGGTTTGAGGCAGGAGGCTCCTGTAGAGGTCCTGGTGGATGTAGTTCTGCCTTTCTTCCGCCATTCAGTTCTTTGCAACTACCAGCGATTCTGGAGGTCTCGCGAGGTGACCGATGCTCATCCTTACCCGTCTGTTGCAGTGCGTGGGAGTTACAGGAAATGGCTCAAGTGGGACATTGCTGCAAGGACAGGAGCTCAAGGAAACTGACTCGATCTTACTGCCCTGATTATTGAATAAATCATGGACCTCCTTTTTATTGTATTGTACTTTTTAAATCATGCTCAGCCTTATGTATTAGAAGTAGTTATTTCAATAAAGTGAGTTACAAAGGGTCTCCCCCTCTCTGATTCTGCCTTTCCGAACTCTGTCAACCTGGATTTTTGTTTTGATTGATTGTGACCGAGTCCCATAGTGAGACTGCCTACGTATCCTTTTTGGTGAAGGAATCAGGTCATGACGTAGTTCAAGGATAGGGTTCGCTCTGGTTTTGACACTCTCCTTTTGCGCTCTGATTTTTGCCTAGTACCGCCCTTTCAGGTTTTCGGCCTAGCGAGCTCGTTCATTGTATGCCTTAACTTTTGCCTAAGATGCCCTTACGGGTTTTCATCCTAGCAGGCCTTTTTGCTCTAATTTTTGCCTGGAATTGGCTGCCCTTGCAGCTTTCAGTCCAGCGAGCTTCTCTCAGGGGTAGTAGCGCTTGAGTTGATCCAGATTGACTAGCGTTGAGAATTCGTTAATGTCCAGGTCGATGAGTTGCGTAGCTCCTCCAGATAGGATAGTCTTGATGATATAAGGCCCGGACCATTTTGGTCGGAACTTTCCTCGGGGATCATAGACTGGTGCTTGGATCTCTTTCAAAACCATGTCGCCTTCCGCCAAGTCCCTGGGCTTCACCTTTTTATTGAATTCGCGTGCAATTCTCCTTTGTTATCCTTGAATGTGGTAAAGTGCCCTTAAACGGCGTTCATCGAACAACATAAGTTCCTCAAATCGGTTGCTCAGCCAATCTGCCTCTTGGACATTGCATTCGATCATGGTTCGGAGGGATGGAACCTCTAATTCTATGGGGAGTACGGCCTCCATGCCATAAACCAAGGAGTACGGAGTTGCCCCCGTTGGTGTACGTACAGACGTGCGATATCCCCACAATGCCAAAGGTAGTCGTTCGTGCCAATCCCTTGCAGATTGAATGGTCTTTTCCAGGATGGTTTTGATTGTTTTGTTGGCCGCTTCCATAGCCCCATTGGTCTGCGGTCGGTAGGTTGTCGACTTGTGTATTTGGATCTGAAACTCCTCCAAGACTTCCCTCGCTCGGCCTTTGAAATGAACCCCGTTATCGGACACGAATGCCTGTGGGACCCCATACCGATAAATGACGTTTTGTTTGATAAAGTGCGCGACTTGAACTGCGGTCAGGGTTGCATATGAGGCTGCTTCCACCCATTTCGTGAAGTAATCGATAGCCACCAGGATGAACTTATGACCATTAGAGGCTGCTGGCACAATCCTTCCGATGACATCAATTCCCCAGGTCGAAAAAGGCCATGGCGAGGTCGTTTGCTGCAACTCATGCGGTGGGACATGCGTGAGGTTAGCATGAATCTGGCATTTATGACAACGTCGTACGTATTCCACACATTCCGTCTCCATAGTGGACCAGAAGTAGCCCTGTCTCAAAATCTTCTTGGCCAGCATCATACCATTCATGTGAGGACCGCATACTCCTTCGTGAACTTCCTCCATTACCCTTTTCGCCTCCTCACCATGAATACACAGCTTGTGGGTTCCATAGTGAGATCTTCGGTATAAATTTCCTCCACAAATGATGTATTGGGCTGCCATTCTCCGAAGGGCGATCCTGTCTTTCTTGCTTGCTTCAGAGGGGTACTCTCCCCTCTCTACGAATCTCCAAATATCGTAGAACCAAGGGTGACCATCTTCAGGTTCATTAATGACCATGACATGCTGATATACCGGGGCATCCCTTTGCTCGATCACAATTGGCCTTAGCTTTACACCGACAGGGATTTCGACCATGGAGGCCAATGTTGCCAAGGCATCAGTGAATTGATTCCTGAGTCTCGGGACATGAGTGAAAGTTACTTTGTTAAAATGGGGAATGAGATCTTCGAGGTCTCGATGGTATGGCTTTAGCTTCTCTTCTTTGACCTTCCAGTCACTGTTTGCTTGAGAAATGACCAAGTTCGAATCTCCCACAACCTCCAATTTCTCTATGCCGATTTCGATGGCTGCCTCCATGCCTACAATACAAGCTTCGTATTCCGCTTGATTGTTGGTGACCTTGAAGTTAAGCTTGAATGCAAGTGGGATATGCGACCCATCCGGCAAAATCAACAGCACGCCAATCCCAAATCCTTTTTGATTGGCTGCTCCATCAAAATACAATCGCCACATGTCTTCGGCTATGGTCATTATGCCCTCATCCGGGAATTCGAATTCAGCATCCTCCTTTCCTTCGACTGGACAGTCAGTCAAGAATTAAGCGACAGCTCTTCCTTTCACTGACTTTCTGCTGACGTACTTTAATTCGAATTCTGCCAGCATCAATAGCCATCGTGCCATTCTTCTTGTAAGTGCTGGCTTCTCGAATAAATACTTCAAAGGATCCATTCGGGATATTAATCTCACCGAGTAGGCCAGCATGTAATGTCTTAACTTTCTGGAAGCCCAAACGAGTGCCCAACACGTCTTTTCTAAGGGAGTATAGCGTTCCTCGGATCCGACCATCTTTTTGCTGAGGTAGTAGACAACCCTTTCAACCCCATCGTCTCCTTCCTGTGCCAGCATACACCCCATGGAAGACGGAGTGACTGACAAGTATAGGATCAAAGGTTTTCCTGGTTCAGGCGGCATCAAGACTGGCGGATTCCTTAGATAGGCTTTGATGGCCTCGAAGGCTTGCTGACATCTGTCATTCCACGCAAATGGTGTTCCTTTCTTGAGCAAGCGAAATATGGGTTCACACGTTGAAGTCAGTTTCGCAATAAACCGGCTGATGAACTGTATTTTGCCAAGGAAGCTCCTTACATCTTTCTCTGTCCGTGGCAGTTCCATTTCCAGAATGGCCTTAATCTTTGATGGATCGATTTCGATGCTGTGAGTGGTGATCATGAACCCAAGCATTTTCCCCATAGTGACTCCAAACGTGCATTTAACCGGGTTGAGGCGCATCCTGTACTTCCTTATCCTTTCGAAGAACTTTCTGAGCGCGGGTAAATGGCCTTCTCGCTCTTTTGCCTTAACGATCATGTCGTCAACGTAAACCTCCACCTCTCTATGAATCATATCATGCAACAAGGTTATAGAAGCTCGCTGATAGGTGGAGCCAACATTCTTTAGCCCAAAAGGCATGACCCGATAGCAATGAACGTGGTCTTCTCTCGGTCTTCCGGGGCCATGAGAATCTGGTTATACCCTGAGAAACCATGAAAGAAAGTAAGGCATGTCCCGCGGTGTTATCGACTAGCACGTCAATGTGCGGCAGAGGGAAGTCATCCTTGGGGCTAGCTTTGTTTAAGTCCCTGAAGTCCACACAGACCCTGATTTTGCCATCCTTCTTCGTAACGGGAACAATGTTCGCGACCCACTGAGGGTATTTAGTTACCATTAAGAACCCAGCATTGATCTGTTTAGTTACTTCCTCTTTTATTTTAAGCACCCAGTCAGGCCTCATGCGTCTCAGTTTCTGTTTTACTGGTTTCGCGTCAGGATGAAGGGGAATCCGATGTTCCACGATTTCAGGATCGATTCCGGGCGTGTCAGCGTGTGACCAGGCAAAAACATCTTCGAATTCTTTTAGTAAATTTACAAGAGCCTGACGCTCTTCTTCTGACAGCGCGGAACCGATTTGAACCATTCGGGGATTCCCTTCGTCCATCAAATTTATTGAATCAACTTTTTCTTTTACAGGCTGAGCATGCCTTTCGTCTTCCCTTTCGATTAGGGACCGAATTTCTTCAGGGATATCCCCCTCAAAATCGATCTCTTCATCATTGGGGTCGACATAATTTATTTCAAAATCAGGGAAGTAAGTGGAATCAGATTCATTTATTTCATCATAAGCAGAGGCCTCGGGGGCACCATACACGCGGGTAGACTCAAACTCAAAATACAGACTCTGAGGAGTTGGGCCAAGAGGCACCGACTCAAACTCAACAGACTTAGAAGACTCAGAAGACTTAAGAGTCCTAGGAGACTCAAGGGACTCGGAGGACTCAGAGGACTCAGTTTCAGACTCAGGCTCATGACTAGTTGCACTTGGTATGAAAGTCCAGTTCTTATAATCTCCAGCGGCATCCATGATGAGTGAAGTCGGGTCTTCGAGGGCCTCCTGCCCTAGCATCTGCACTTCTGCTTCCACAGCTACACCCAATGGTTCGTCTTCCTCGAATAAGGTCGCTAGGCTACCCACGGTAAGAGTTTCGACCCAATCTGCCATCCTTGCTGGTTTGATTACTGCTTCCAATTCGTCATCACTTTCAGGCCAGACATCATTAGCGAATATCTCAAATCCCAGTAGGAAGGTGTTGGTTTCTTTGTCCCAGAATGGTTCTGGCTGTCCTCGATAAACCTGCTTTGCCTCCTCTTTGACAAAATAATCCTCCAATCTATCTCCCTTTTTTTCTTTCTTATCCCCTGAAGGGTGGTATCCCAAGCCTGTTATGCGGGTTAAAGTTCCTGGTTCTTCAAACTGTGCTGGCCCCTGGAGATTCTTTCCCAGCCCCAAACCTGGCATGTAAGACATTTTCTTCATTATCTTTATGGCGACATTGCTAATGACAAAGTCGTCATCAATCTTGACAGTGAAAACAGAATTAGAGGTGTCAAGAGAGAAGCCGCCTAGAGCGATGTCCTCTTCTCCATGTTGTATCTCCAAAAGTGGGGCATTGTCTTCCACAGGAGCACGAATCCCAAAGTCGCCATGAATGGTGAGCATCCCAGTCTCCAGTCCCAGTCTAACTTTCTGATGGAGCGTTGAAGGAACTGCCATGATATCAGGCCGATGCATCCAGGGTCTACCTAGCAGTAGGTTGAAGGATGCGGGAATGTTTACCACATGGAACTCCACATCCGTTTGATAAGGTCCGAAAGTCATAGGAAGCATGAGGGTCCCAATCACATCCCGACGGGTGTTGTCATATGCCCGAACTTTGACTTCTGATGGAGAGAAATCATTATTCTTGTATCCCAGGCAATAAGCAACACGGAGTGGACAGACATTGATTGCTGACCCGTTATCAATCAAAATTACCGGTACCCATTTCCTATGGCATTTTCAGGGTGATATGGAGTGGTCGATTGTGATTAGTTCCTTCAGCAGGCAAATCTCGATCAGTGAATGTGATAGCATGTTTGACGGGTATGGTCTAGATGAGTGCTACAAGTTCGTCAGGGGTTATGGCGGAAGGAACTTTTAGGTGGGAGAGGGCTCGGATGAGTCCTTCGCGATGGCGGGTGGAGTGAACAAGCACGTCCCAAACAGACATTTTGGCTTGAGTCTGTTCAAGTTGGCGCTTGATCACCCCTTCAGGGTTTTTCTCAGGGCGTGAAGGCTCTTTAACTGGTGGGGCAAAGGGTTGGAAAGTATCCTTGATTGGGGTGGCGAACGGGTTAGAAGGTTCTTTGGTCGGTGGAGCTGGAGGGTTGGAGGATTCTCCAATTTGAAGATTAGGGGGTTGATAAATTCAACCACTCCTGGTTAGCTGACCAATCTGTTGGTACTTAGACTCCTCACTCCACAAATCAGCTAGGGCCTTGCACTTGTTTCCAATAGCGGTATCTTGGAGGTTGGTAGCCAAGTCAGTGATAACCAGGTCTTCCCACAAATCCTCAGGCTTCCATTTTTTAGCTTCAACTACTGCCCTGTTTACGGTCCATTCTTCGTTTCCTACCTTTATGTTAATGATCTCCGTGTTTCCCCACAGGCTTGTCTTAGCTCCTGGTTCATCTTCCCACAAATTCATCATGGCAACATCAGCATCCTTTGGGAAAGTAACAGATGATTCTGACTTAACTTCGTCGGCCAGATAGTCCAATGGGTTGAACTCATTGCTAGCCACGTCTTCTTCGGGGTGTGGCGGTTCTGGGTATGGAGCAAGTCCCACATTGTTGTATGGGTCGTTGGCCATGAGGTCGTGGAGGTAGGAGAGATTCGGTTGGAACGGAGCAGGCTCAGGCCAGTTGTAGGTCATCGTCTGTGGTTGGTATTCTTCTGCAAACAGCATGGGTATAGAGAAGGTATCCAAAGGATCATTCCAGGCCAAGAGTTGGTATTCATCCGGAATTGGATTCCATTCCCATTCAGGCATCTCCGGCAAGTTCCCATTTTGACTTTCGAACATCATGTACAAAGAAAACCCATCAAGAGGGTCAGCATAAATGTTTTGCCAATCAACTTCCCATCCTGGTTCAAAGAACGGATTCACGTCTTCTTGGAAATTAGCGACTTCAAACTCCTCCCAATCAGCAATCAAATCTCCCCAATCCCAAAGGTAACAGAGGGCAGTCTCTTCGGGAATTTCCACAACAGGCTTTGGTCCAGTATCAGGGATGATGAAAGAGGTAGGATCAAAGTCTTGGCTTTTGGCTTGGGTGATTTGGTTGATATGGAATGGGGTATTATGCTGTGGTAAGGGATTTGTCATGGTGTTTGGTTTATCTAAAGGAGGGGTATCAATGACTTTATTGTCAATGAGGTTTTGAATCTCATGACGGAGGCGGATACAGTTGTCAGTGGTATGGCCATGCATTTGGTGGAATTCACAGTAGACATTCTGGTTTAGGTTTGGTGGAATGGTTTGTGGCGGCTGAAGAGGATTCAGTACTCCTGCCTCGGTAAGCTTTTTGAGTAAGGCAGATCTAGGAGTGCTAAATTGGGTAAAGATTCTTTGCTGGGACATTGGTTTTTCAGAGATTTGGTTTACTTCTGCCGGTTTGGTGGATGAAGTTCCAGCCTGATTGGAATTCCCAAAGTGGCCGCTGATGGTGCCAGCACGCCCTCCGCGGGACCCTATATCACCATGGCGGAAGTCCAAGCCCTGCTAGCGCAGTGTAGACACCCCAATTTGGCCTAACGATTATTTCAAGTCCCACCTTGGGACAATCCCGATGATGAAATGGATACAGTGATTGCTGATTGCTTCCTTGAGAACCTTAGGACTTTCGGTGAGAACTTTGACCACTTAGAGGACCCAATTCAAAGCCATATAGCCTTCAGATAGAAATACGGAAGCCTAGGAGAATCCATCTGTCGGCCGTGACATCGATCCCACGGCCATAACATCAATCCCTCACCCGAGCAACCTGTTGCCAGCAAAATCTCCCTGAGAGATCAATTCCTCGGCCGCAAGATCTATCCTTCGGCCGAGACATCCATTCCTCGGCCGTGAAATCCTTTACTCGGCTGCCAGATCGACCTTTTTCGAGACTCTCGAACGTTCTGTCAGACGTTTGGTTTGATCCAACTACACTACCTTCCCGATGCGTTCGGGCTACGCTCAGAGATTACGACGTAGAGTTAGAGATGCATTACAATTGCAATTGCCATCTCGTGATTTGATTGGCCGGAGTGAGTCATCCCTATGCCTATATAAAGGGGCCTTTGGGCTCCGAAATACACACAGAAATTGATAGACCTACACACTCAATCAAGCCACGAAACTCTACACAAATACTCTCTCAATCCCATACTCCAAAAGCCCTAACCTTCCGAAGGTAGCCGTCAATCCGGCGATCAAACCCCGAAGTTCAAACCCTAACTCTAGGGTTCTCGATCAAGCAATCAATCAATCACGCCCAATCCAAAGCAATCAAGCAACTGAGGGATCAAGGTGGTGAGGCCCAACGGCCTCTGGTTTGTTTTACTTATCGCGTTTATGGCTAACCGTAGCATTTAATCGTTTGCTAACTTTTCTGTCTGGTGTGAGGAAGAACATCGATCGGGGTTTCGATCCCTCGGCCGATAAATAAAACCAGGAGGATCCCTCGGCCGTGAGATCAATTCACCGGCCGCAGGATCCATTTCCCTGGGACAGTTTTGTTGGTTTCCTGCTTTCTGAATGCATGCTTCAATTATCGCACTGGCTCACTTTGCTTACTGTTTAAAGGAATAAATAAACAGACTATGTGTTGGAATTAAACAAAGCATCTATACGTCTTATGTTGAATGATTATGGGTCAGTCTCATGACTGGGCAAAGAGGGGTGCCTAACACCTTCCCCTTATTGTACTTTTGGCTCCCGTATCCAGAATCTCTATCTGTTTTCCCAGTTTTAATAAACTGGGTGGCGACTCTATTTGATGATAACCGTTATCATGTGGCGATGTTCCTAGCCATGGGAATGTCCATGATTTTGGTTTATGATGTGAGCAACCAATCGAACAAACAACGTGATCAATCTGTATGGCGATGCCCCGCTTGGGAGGTGTCTACAGTTTTTGGCGACTCTGCTGGGGAATATGAGAGCCATAACCAAAAAGTTCAACATAAGACTAATACATGCCTTGTCTAATTCATTTATCATATTGTAGACACCCTATTTTGGACTTTCCAGAATAGTTTATTTACGGTCTTTTGATTCCCCGATGATGAGTAAAGGTCAAGAACATCCCGAGTTTTTGGAAGAGTTTGAGCTTTGAGCGTCCTGAGCCTCATCCGAACCCTTTACAAACCCTTGTCGAACCCTCAAGCCAGAGCCAAATGGCCCCAGCAAAACCCTACTGGAGTACGCTAGTGGTGGACTAGCCACTACAAGAAAATGCAGATTTGGCGATGCACTATAACGCATAGGCAAAAGTGTAATTGTGTCGGCGAAGGTTTTTGCCGATGAAAAACGTTGTGTCGCCAGCCTGTCGGTGTTAGTATATCGGGAAAGATATTTGCCGATGTGAACTGGCACTCATCGGCAAAGGTAATAGCTTCAGCGATGCAGACTTGCATCGGCAAATTTTGTCTGCAAATGCTACTGCATCGGCAAAAGTGGGTCAAAATTTAAGACCTCCAACACTTTTGGCTACAGGATTTTGCATCGGCAAAAGTGGGTCAAAATTTAAGACCTCCAACACTTTTGGCTACAGGATTTTGTATCGGCAAAAGTTAAAACAATTGGCAATGTGCTATGTTTGCCGCGGAAAGTTACCTTCACTGCCGACCAACTTCGTGTCGGCGATAGTATTTCCATTTTTTTTATATTAAAATTTCTATTTTCCCAATAACCTGTCCATAAGAATTTATCCCATCCAAGCTCATTTAGAAATTTATATAAATATCACAAATGTACAACCTGTTTACATATGCAATCCATCTAAACTCGTTTAATAACTAACACAAAAGATACATACATTCCAAATCATACGAGAATTTAATCCATTCAAGTATAAATTACACCAACTCGCAGACAATAGGACTCCAAAACCAAATCTTTCCCCACCCAATGTCTCGAGCTAGTAATGATCTCGTATATGCTCCTTGATCGCACGAGCCAGGAAGTTCAACACTCGACCTCTACCGCCATAATTTCGTGAATATTATCGGCCGCAATAGAATGACCAAGTATTTTCCTTTTCTCATCTGAATTCTTCCGCCATGTTGAACCCCGTACATGCTTCATACTCGAGAGTGACGTGGACCCTGTAAAGACCACAATATCTCAGGTACTAATAGGTGAACAATCTAACACATAAATAATATTTCTAGCACGCGAGCTCATAACTAAGAAATGCAGTAGCATATAATGTAACACTTTGATCCAAAGGTATCCAGCAAATCGTAAGTACTTCAAATATGAACCTTATCAAGTGCGAGGATCTTAGTCCATATAAACACAAGAATCTGCCGTAGCTCCGGTGTAGTAGTTTGCAACAGCTTTAGAACATATGGAAATATTCCAACAGACAAGGCCTACAAAAACAGAAATTTCATTTCATTACATATTTGATAAGATGCCATACTCTACTGATGCACATACATGCAAAACAAATAATAAGAATTCCAACAGCAAAGCCAACGAAAACTACCAGATGTACGGCCCAGGGACCCATATCGAGGAATCGTCCCAACCCATATCGAGGAATCGTCCCAGAAGCACAAATGCACGAAACCGATGACATTGACTAAGTAAAACCTAAGGAAAAAAAAAGATGTGTGAGCTGTCATAGAAACAGTGGAAATTAACATAAGCAACTATTCTTTGAAAAGAATAAAACCAAAAAAACACCGCAACACTAGTCCCAGAGTGCACATCCCAAGGAACACGACAAAAACTAGAAATGAGTAACATGGATATTCTTTTTCTTAACAATAAAGACATCTTGAGAGACTGGATTTCAACTTTCCTATCACAAAACACTCTATACTAAAGTTGAAAATATACTTGAAACTACCTGTGGAATTGGAGGTAGGACATTTAATCACCTATATCCTGAACTTAGGTACCCAAGGTGGAAAAGAATGACCAGATTAAGGTTCTGCATCCAACAAGGACCATGCAAAGAGCCAGACCTGAAGAACGATAGGCAACTGCTCAGGCGGTTTCTTATGTTCAGATCCATGATCAAGCCACACCTCAAAAGCTGTAAATTGTTTTGTGAAAAAAGGACTTGGCTGAAAACAAAATGAACAGCTTATCATTCCATAATGACAAACACATAGAAAAGTCTAGAAAGCCAGAAGCACAATATTCTAGAAGCACCAAATACTAATGAATAATTGTGCCAAATGCAAGATGAGAGCAATATTCTTGAGAGAGAGAGAGAGAGAGAGGTTTAAGGAAAGACACCTGGAAATCAACATTAGGATCCTCCAGCAAAGTCGGAAGCTGAGTAAGGTAGATTTCAGCAGCCATGTCCTAGGCATCCCTATAGTGTGGAAAGTGAAATGAATCAGAACACACTAAAAGACCACGAAGCAGAAAGACTTCACACGTAAATAGTAGATACCACATATGATGCTGATGAGTAGGTGGCAACATAGGATATGAAATCGGGGAACAATTTGCCGAACGCATTATTCTCTCAGCAAGTAAAAAATTTCGGAACAAACTAGCAACTAGCAGATCTTGTCTAAATAATCTCTGAAAAAGATCTGCAGGAGGTAAAATTCAGCAATAATTACCATATCAGCAAAAAACTGTAATAAGCAAAATAGTACAATCACAGCTGCACCATACAATAAGCCTATTTCATTACCATGCAGGAGGACATTCCAAGCAATCCTGTCTGTGATTGCTGTAAATATCCAATTCAGTTCCCCCATAAGTGTTTTACGGTCATTAAAAATAATAAAATTAGGGAAGCATGGCAGTAACAGCACACTTTTGGAGTAACAACTACAACCATAATAGTATCACTACAGCTGCTTGCAATTGGAACAACAGTAAAAGTTAGCTCGTATAAACAAGAGTTTATGAACTCTCTATATATAATTAAAGAAGAGTTTCGCCATGCCTATTCCAGCAGTCAATTCAAATGGCAATTGAAGTTTCAGTCGTGGAGGCTTTAACAAATAACAACAGTTACACAAAACTGAAGTACCACAACAACAGAAAAAGAGTATGCAAGAAGAAATCTCACCCCTAAGATGAGTTGGACGTCACAAGGAACCGTGTAGGTGTGCATCAGACCTTTTTGCGCTGGCTATATATAGATACATATCTGCACAAAAACCATATCTGCACATAAGACATTTTAGAGCAACAAAGGGAGAAAACACAAAGAAACTTGTAACTAGCATTAACATATTAAATTTACAAAGTGAAAGACAGATCGAGAGAGAGAGAGAGGCAGACCTGGTAACGAGAAGGTGGGGGGCCGGGGGCTGCACATTGCCTTGGTAAAGGAGAGGAAAGAGAGGGGGAAAGAGAGCAACGTGTAGGAACGATTGATTTCTTTTCGGGTTATAAACCTGTTTTCGCTATTCAGATTTCCATTCCTAATCTATTTGTATGTTCATCTCATCCAAAATCCATGCCAATATATTCCATAAAACTTCACATACATCCATATCAAATCCTAAATGCATCAAGCAAAAGTCATGACACTTCAAAATATTTGATAATTCATACATGCAACATATATGCATCCAAAAACTAATCTCAATACCTAGTGCATCCAAAAAACTAGTCACAGTATATGTTAATGCATTGAGATTTTACCAAATACATCACCAACAGCATAGTGTCAAAATCAATATCCAAAAACTTGCTTAAGTATTTGAATTCAGCACCCATGTGACCATCTTAATGACCAACTTCGTCATCTTCCTCTCCAGCCAATGTGTCGTCCTCTTCATTTCCACTGCATGAAACTAGCCCCGGAATGCAAGCTGGATCTATTCCAGACTTCATTACTACCATCATCAGCATATGTTGGAACATTTTAGCTTGATCAGCCATGGCTTTCTCATGATTAGCCACGACTTTCTCATGATTAGCCAATTTTTCTTGAAGAGCAACCACCTCTGGATTTGGTATTGGTTGGGACGGCATTGCATTCGCTTTAGTGTTCTTGCGAATTCCATATCCTTTCAAGTAGCCAGATCTCTTCCCAAGCACCTCAACGGAAGCATGTTCTTCTGTTTGAGGATTTGTGACATCGGAAGTGATTCTAACAATTTCTTGCTGTCATATTTTAACTAAGTAAGCATGTGGCATATCAAGAAACTTACATGTGGAGTAGATTTATCAAGAGTGATATATTCATACTTACATGAGCTTCCTTCGCCGTATCGTTTATCCACACATCCTTTCCAAGCCGATGGCGTATGTGTGTCTCCTTGAAGTGCTCCGCGAAAGGCTGCTTTTTGTGATTCTCTTTAATCTGAAATTTTATTTTCATTTCTAGTAATTCTAGAACAAGTTGGAATGTTTATAAAATGGAAATCCTAAACCGATACTTACAAACTTGGCTGCTCGTGCAGCAAATGATAGCGAGCCGCTAGTATGATTGAATTTCAAGCAAGACCGTGCATGCCGCCCCCTTTTAGATTTCGTCTACAAAAAAAGATAAAATAAAATGCAGTCAAAGAACAAAGTATGACATCTATCTAATAAGCAACTAAAGGGTACCTTCCAATCCTTTTTTGTGATCAGCAATCCAGAAACTTGAACTATCAATTCAAGGTAAAATAGCAGGAGACAAGGTACCTTCCAATCTTTGGTCTCCCACACATTCTCAATCATGAATATCCAGTCATTTGGGTTACAAGGATATAATGCACGACTTTTGATGTCGGACACCTTCTTCTTCTTGAGATCCTTGTAGTGTTTGTACAAATCGCACTTCCAGTTCGCATATAAAGATTGGCATTTGATGTCAATGACACGCCTAACAACCATATCATTCTTGTAGTCACCTAGGCCAAACATTTGCTGCAAATGGAAATAATTTAACTTGGCAGTTGTGATTTAAATAGAAAACACATTGAACAAGAACTACAAATTATTAATTACCCCAACTCGCATAATGATAGACTCTCTAATCCCAAAATCAATGTCTCCCCATCCAATGTCTCGGACTGGTGCATGATCTCGAATATTCAACCCGATAGCACAAGCCACAGAAGTTGCATACTTCCCCTCTATTGACATAGTTTCAGGATTAATAACGACGGGGATGGGTTGACCAAGAGTTTTCCTTATGTGATCCACATTCTTCCCCCTTGTTGGACCTCTTACGCGCTTTGATGAGGACGCTCCTAAGACCATAGTTCAATTTGCATCACTTGATCAACATAGTGGATACTAAAATTTATTGATTGTTGTTCCCAATGTACTAAAAAATAAGAAAAGAAATCTAAACTAACTGCGCATGAACCATTTTAACATGAACCAATGAAGGTTTGAAGATACATGAACAAACTGCACATGAACCATTTTCAGAATCCTAGCTCCATGTAATTGGAGAATGAACTGACTAAAAGGAATGAGTTTTGGGTTCAGCAGAGGTCTTCTTCAGCTTTCTAATGGGTTTGCGGCTGATCTATTTTTTGTGGTGGTGGTGTTTAGGGTTGCTTGGATTAGGATTTGGTTTTGGTTCTTAGGCTGGGATGGGATTTGGTTTTGGTTTTGGTTCTTCTTCCTCCTATTACTATGTAGGGTATAAAAATTATATGTAGAAGAAATACATCCTAATAATATTTCTCACCTGTGCTGCTCGCGATAGTATGTGGGCTACCAAACGGGTTGGTTTGTTCGGTAGGTGATGTGGGGAGTTGAGTAGGTTGAGCAGCCACTTCAGTCATGCCTTCAGCTAGGACAGTATGAGGTTGGATCTGGAGAGCTTGGCAACCATTTTCTTGCGTTCTTTGCGATTTTCTCAAAGGTTGAGCATCAGAAGTACCTTTCTTCTTTCCTGGACCATTCTTCTTTCCTTGACCTGTACTTGTAACCTGAAATAGAATAGAAAAAGAAGCAATGCATGCTATACAAACTTTGAAGATAGTCTAACCAAACAAAAATACATACTACGTCATTTGGATGTATACATAGTTTAATTAGCAAAAATGTATATAGTTTAATTAGCAAAAATGTATATCGATCAGACAAGCCCCCAACTGAGACCAACCATTTTGAAGGGCCAAGTCTCACACATTAAAAAAGAACAAGAAGCAATGCATGATTTTTGAATCATAATTACTTATCTATAAGTAAAAAAGTGAAGGGAAACATACAAGTAGAAGATCAATATTCTGCCAAAAAGTATACCCTTTTCCTTCATACATTACCTTATTTGCTTGAGACCCCGAGGAGACATCATCATCCGAGGAGTCATCATCCTCCTCACTAGAACTCACCCTTCCTTCACCATTGGATGGTAGATAGTCTTCATCAATATTGCCATGCCCAGCCTTGTTCTTTCTCTTATGAGTACCTTTAGTGTTACCACTATGATTTGAACCAAACAACGCCTTTGACAGGCTCTTTATTCCAAAAGACTCCAGTACTTGTAAGTTTTCTTCTACATTTCGGTTCCTGGACTTTTCATTTCCTGTCAACTGCTGGGACAAGAACCCCGGACTGACATACATGTTTCTAAAAACATAAATGAAATACCATGAAATACACACATGACATATGGTAAAATGAGATGAATACATGTTTGAAATGTAACCGGGAAAAGAAAAAAAAGAACATGGAGAGCAACTTTTAGTAATTAATATCACAATCTCTATTAAAAATCCACATATTAACAGACATTATAGCTATCATAATGAATGCAGATCTTGCAATGTAACACAAAATGATGTAATATAACACAAGATGATGTAATATAAATAGCAAAAGTCACTAATTAATATCACCAGTTACATATAGTCGAAATCTAGTCGTCATAATCGACATCGATTTCAAGATCTACATCAACATATACATTAGTGTCAGCTTGTCCACTCAATTCATTGTCTTCGTCATCTATGTATTCTGCCATTGTATCATTCTCTTCATCCTCATCATCTCCATGGTCAGCCATAAGTTCAGCCTCAAGAATGATCTCAGGATCCGCATCATCCCTTTTGTAATGACCAACATCATTTTCAATGAAGATTGGGATACCACTATCAGTGGTTTCATCCTGCTGAAACGGTTCGTTAGGCGATTCAACTTGCTCCGGTATATCCCATACACCTCTATGTCTAACTAGTTCTACCACTCGCCAATTTTTTCCTTTACTGGTATCATTTACATAAAAGACTTGCCTCACATTACTCGGAAGTACAAATGGATCATCTTTATACCAAAGCCTTGTGATATCAATACTTGTGACATGTCCATCGGTATATATCCTTTTTTTGTGGCCGGTGTTGTACCATTCACACTCAAATAGAACCACCGTTTCACCATGTGAATATCGTAATTCCCAAATTTTACACAAGTAACCATAAAAGTTAATGGTCTTCCCTTTATGCAGTCCTTCGACAACTAAGCCACTATTTTGACACATCCGACGTTTTTCACGATCTCTGGTGTGGAATCGAAAACCATTGGAGATGCAACCTTAATAAAGACCAATTATTGAACCGGGACCATCTGCTAATGACCACAGCTCTTCGGTAGCCTCTGGAGATCCTTGACTTCTCAAGTCATTCATCTATACATCAAAACATATGTCAAACACTGACTTTAATGTTATTTGAAACTTATTTAGTGTTTAAAGACTTTCAACTCTAAATACTTACTCTTTTTTTGAACCAAATTGGAAATTGTTCTCGTTGTATTTGAGTTACATCACGTCCTTGTGGAATTTGTATAATGCTCTCATGTTCCCTATGCAAAGAAGTTAAATTTCATAAATAACTTGTATATCAACTTCACTAGTTATGCTTACACTTACTAAAATACACATACTCTAGATATGGCTCCACCTCGGGGCAATTGTACAACACAAACCAATGAGCCATTTCCCGTTCTTTTTGGGAAGGATCGGGAGCCCTTGTGATCGGAGAGAAGAGACGGACATGCTGGTGGAATATCTCCATCCCAAGGCCATGAATGCCACCATCGTTATTTCGCTCAGGGTTCTTAGTACCTCTTTTTAAGTACATTGAACAAAAAGTGATGCACTCTTTCAAAATGTAAGCCTCAGCAATCGACCCTTCTGGACGCGCTTTGTTACTCACATAAACTTTTAGTTTTCCGAGAAACCTTCAGCAAAAACAAAAAAATACCATTACTTAATGTAGATAATTGCAAAATAAGTAACTATTCTAGCATCTTGTGGTAACTTTTACCTTTCAATAGGATACATCCATCGATATTGCACTGGTCCAGCAATCATGGCCTCACGCGACAAATGAACAGTCAAATGAACCATAACATCAAAGAAAGCTGGTGGGAAAATCCTCTCTAGTTTGCAAAGTATGAGTACTGCTCGTTCTTCCCATTTTTCCACCTCACTCCGCTTTATTGTCTTCGAGCAAAGTTCTTGAAAAAAATTTCCCAACTCAAACAAAGTTGTACATATCTCCTTGTTCACAAAACCGCGCATGCCAATGGGAAGAATACGTTGAAGGAGAACATGGCAGTCATGGCTTTTCATACCTGATAACCTTCCATACTTTGAATTCACACACCTTGATATGTTAGATGCATAGCCATCTGGATAACTAATTGACTTCAAAAATTCATAAAACTCGTCTACTTGATGTGAATCCAACGTGTACATTGCTCGAGGTTTCACAATTGATCCATTTTGAGAAACTTGTAGATGCAATTCTGGCCTTATTCCCATTATTTTCAAATCATCGCGTGCTTTGTACGTGTCCTTATTCTTTCCATCTATACCCAGCATTGTCCCATATAAGCTTTCGCATATGTTCTTTTCTATATGCATCACATCAAGCATGTGTGGGACCATCAATTCACTAAAGTACTCCAGCTCCCATAATATACTTTTCTTCGTCCAATTCAAATTTTCAACATGACGAGGTCTTTTTTTACTCGTAGTATCCTTTCCAAACTCGACTGGTTGCAACCTAGCCAACTGAGCCATTACTTTTTCCACTGGTAAGTCCAAAGTTTTCTTGCTAAACTCTGGCAAACCGGTGAACTTCTTGTCCTTCCTCAAAGGATGATTATTAGGCAAGTAAGCTCGATGACCAAACCACCCAATCTTACTGATTAACTTGTGGGACAGCGGGCTATCATTGCAAGTGGGACAAGCCAAATAGCCTTTTGTTCTCCACCCAGATACATCACCATATGCAGGTAAGTCATGAATGGTCCTTATTATAGCCGCATGCATTTGAAAGGTTTCTCTGGTTGAGGCATCATAAGTTCTGACACCATTCTTCCATAGTTCCTTCAATTCATCAACCAAAGGCCTTAAGTAGACATCAATATTAGTCCCCGGTTGATTTGGTCCTGGAATAAGTAATGGCATCATGAAGAAAGGGTCCTTCATACATCTCCACGGTGGCAAATTATATGGGATTAATATCACAGGCCACATGCTGTATGATGTGCTCATGTTGCCAAAGGGATTGAACCCATCTGTGGCAAATCCTAGTCTCACATTCCGAGTCTCCCAAGAAAACTCAGGATATTTTTCATCTAATCTCTTCCACTGGGGGGTGTCGGCTGGATGCCTCATATCCTCGTCATCCACTCGCTTATCACTATGCCATTTCATGTCCTCGGCTATGTCTGGATTCATATACAATCTTTGCAACCTAGGTGTCACTGGGAAATAACGCAATATCTTATGTGGTATCTTCTTACCTTTGCCATCATTGACCTTATATCGAGGTCGCTGACATTTGGGATTGGGACATTTTTCTAGGTGAGCATTCTCCTTCCAATATAACACACAATCATTTGGACACGCATCGATGAGCTCATATCCTAAGCCCAAGTCACGTAATAACTTCTTGCACTCATCAATTGACCGAGGAGCTACATGGCCTTCCGGTAGAAATCGCCTTAGTGTTGACAAAAACACATTAAAAGAAGAGTTGCTCCACCTATATTGTACCTTCACTTGTAACATCTCAATGACAAATGCTAAGAGGGTATCCGATTTTTTGCATCCTGGGTACAAGCCACATTGGGAGGCCTCCAACAATTTCTCAAAGTTTTGAACACCATTCCTCTCACTAGTATCATCATCCATGTATGTCCCCCTATAGTGGTCGTTTAACAGTTCCCCATAAACATCATCATTATCCTTATTGTTTTCATCATCGCTCTCATCTTGGTCATCGGGTTCAGGAATTTCACCATGTAGTAACCAGGTGGTATAAGATAACATGATTCCCCGCACAAGCAAATGAGCTCTTACAGTATCATATTTATGCTTATAAAAGTTACGGCAATCAATACATGGACACTTAATCTCCACTGCCTCACCTGAATTTGCACTTGCAAATTCAATGAAATAGTCCACCCCGTCGACATAAGGTTGACTAAATCTGTCAGAAAGAGACATCCAACTTCTATCCATATCTGGTCACATGCAATTTTAAGGGCATGTCACCCAATGTGGGATAAGGCAGGAAAATAAAACTTTATCCTCGAGTATTTTGGAGCTATTATATTTGGTTACATTTTTGTGGCACTGAAAAGGTAACTCACAAGTATGATGGTTCCAAAAGATAAAGTATGATGATTGCATTAAAGATATGAAATGTAAAAAATGGAGGGCATGGAAAGAAATGTATTTCTTCTAGCAAAGTTTCCTGCTCCAAAACAACCAAGCAAAAAAGGTTAAAAAAAGAAAAAAATGGGCGGGGAAAAAGAAGAATCTATACTTTATGCTTCCATATTGATATCTAGTTAATTAGTTAATGTTATTTCAGTTGGATTCTTTTCCAATATGTTCCGACCATATGGAATAAAAAATTGTTTTAATTTGAAGTATAATAGTTTTAAATACTCCTTTTACTCGCCTACCAAACATTAAAAATACTTGTATACTTCTCAAATGCTTCTTTAATCACCAATGCACAAACAACATAAATCAAACTGTGTGGTTTAATCATTAAAGAAGCTCCCAAATCATGGAGAATAGGGACTGAATAAATAAAAGTGAAAGAGCAAGATACCTTAACAATATGACACCAACGGAGGAAAATGCTAGCAACAAGTGTTGGAGAACTTAGGAATTGATTCAGCAATTTGTCTATGATGAATCACTGTTGTACAACAAAGTCACCATAAAAATGCACTTAAAAATACATACATGAACACATAATTACAGATTCAAAGAAAAGACGGAGCAAAATCTCATAAAAACACATAAATTGAGCAATGGCAAACGACTGAACAGTTCATAAATATTGTCATACACTGTTGTCAATAGCTGTAAGTATAAGAATGGTACGAAGCTCCACCAAATTCAAAGGAATTAGGCAAGATGTACAGAGAATCAATCTGTGATTATTTTAGAAGCTATTAGTCTAATCTCAAAACCCCCATCTAAATCAAAATACCCAATGCCTATTTTAATGGCTTTCTGCTCTGTTTGACTATGGAAACTGCTAAACCTATTGCATATAGAAAACCTAGCTGATGTTCAATTTGTTTGCTTTTTAGTTTGCCCAACAATAAATCTATTCTAGTCCTTTCTATGCCACGAAATTACGACTTAGTTATCATATGCTGCCCTCTAACTTGAGCATTCTGCTATTAAAGATTGAGAACCCTGCGACAACTACAGTAGGCAATCGAACTCTTGAAGGACTACCAATGACCTCAGAGCATCCTCTCTCGCGGGCTGGCGTATATCTCAACTTCTTTCCCGATTATGAGGTAAACTATATTGCCTAGTTTCACATTGTGATATCATGTTACGTACACCAATAAACCAAAAGTGAGTATTAAATATTGTTCGCTTCACACATCGATCTAGCTGAACAACATTTTCTTCTAAGTAAAACCAGGACCATAATTTCAGTAATCTGTAATTTATTTACCCAAATTGCCTAAATAGCTAAAACAACCCGGAAATAAAACAACTTATTAATTTGCCTATAAAAAAATTCATGCAGAAGATCCATTCACGAAAGCCATCTGTCACTTATAAAGTACATCCAAAATATTGAAGAAAATAATCTAAATACCGCCTGTCAAGAAAGATAAACACATAAAGCAAAAATGACAATTTTCTTTTGTATCTAGACTTCATGCTCTTAACACATACAGTAGACAAATCGAAAACGAGTTCAGCGATAGTGCAACTAGATTCAAATAGAAGAACAGTGGAGAGCCATGTAATTCCACCACAGAGAAACACCGAAATAAAGGAAAAACAAACAAAAAAAGAATTAAAAACTAGAAGATCAAAACACTCCTGTACCAAAAATCCGGATCTCAAACCCTGGATGAAAGGGCAGCGACCTTTGAGATTCAGAACTCAACACTCCGCTCTCCAGACCCAATCCACACCTGCTCTTCGGTAGACAGTGGAGGGAAGTAGATAAGGCGGTGGGTGGTAGACAGTGGGGTATGGTGAAGCAATGGAAGAGGGTGGCGACACGACAGATGAGGTAGTAAGGAGGAGGGTAGCTCAAAATTAAGAGGAAGAGATGGAGATTATTGCAAAATAAAAGGGGAAAACACCTCACGGAGGATATATAACACCCCCACTAGCTAGGGAGGGAGCTAGCTAGGCCAGAACAGGTGGTGGTTGTGCTAAATAGAGGAGGACAAAACGATAGCGTGGGCTGTTTTGGTGGGAGAATGGGTAGTGGAGCTTGAAACTAAGCACATGAATCGCATGTCTAATGTTAGGTCGCAAATTGTGATCTGGGTGAGCACACCAAAGATCAACGATCATCAATCGTTCCAATTCTCGCTCATCAAAATTCATGCCCAGTTTCGCGTCCCCTGCTTCAAGTAACCTTCCCATTCCATAAAGGTCCCAATCCCATTCCACCATTCCCATTGACATTCTGGTACATTCATATCAAAGGGTTTTCTCCCGCAAGTTATTTCAACACCACAACTCCAAAACTGTAGACATCCAATTCCTTACTAGCTTTACCTGTAACCACACAACCCATATTGGTATTTCTTCTCCTCTGAGGTGTGGAAATTTTGAGAACAACAAACATGAAAAACTTTTTAGTAGTGAGACTCAATTCTGATGGTTTATCTATGTGTTCAAATACAATCATTGTGTGTAGAGTACCTGCCAAAAAGAAAAATCTGTGTGGGGAGCCCATCCTCAACGATGTAGTTGTTTCCTTTTTCAATTTATCAGCCAATGGTTGTTGTTTCGGTTTTAAATGGAGGGTAAAAGTTCTGCGTCATTCCTTCTAAGGATTTCGTACAATCGCTTGTGTTTGTATCATGCTGCACATTGCAAAACCTGCAATATCATGCTGCCCATTTCGTACAATCGCTTCTGTGGATGGTGTTCTTTACAAACAAGTACTCCTATGTTTATAGGGCAAAAGGTCCTGTGCTATTTTGGGTAGGTGTCATGCTCTTATTTCACATAAAAATAGGTTATAACAATCGGTCTGGATTAGTCTCAAGAAGAGTTTGGGACAAAATATTTGTTATTGGTCCACCCATTGAGATTCCAAGTTTCCAACACTTGTGACCTTGAGGAATCATATGCATGGCCGGATGGCTTTTGCTTTGAAAACCCCCATTTAAAACCTTTTAGACCTAGTAATTCAACTATTCAAGCAAAGAGAACCAGATTGTGAAAAGTTTCTAGCTTTACAACCAAAAGCCCCTTATAAAATTGGTAGTTAGTTTGGCTTTTGCTTTCAGCCACTAAGATTTCCCATGTACGGCAGGCAGATACAAACATGGCGCACCAAAACCTAGGACATGCAAATACAAAAATGGCACACCAAAACCTAGGATAGGCAAATATAAAATGGTGCTGCTTCGAAAACCCCCATTTAAAACCTTTTAGAGCTAGTAATTCAACTATTCAAGCAAAGAGAACCAAATTGTGAAAAGTTTCTAGCTTTACAACCGAAAGCCCCTTAAAAATTGGTAGTTAGTTTGGCTTTTGCTTTTAACCACTGAGATTTCCCATGTACGGTAGGCAAATACAAAAATGGCGCACCAAAACCTAGGACATGCAAATACAAAAATGGCACACCAAAACCAAGGACAGGCAAATACAAAATGGTGCACAAAAAAAAAAAGCCCCGATACAGTGAGAACCCAAAACTCGCAACAAAAATGGCGTATTGTATCAATTAATACAGAGGGAAAGAGAGATCGAGAGGGGGAGAGACAAATAGGGAGAGAGAGAGAGAGAGAGAGAGAGAGAGAGAGAGCGACCTGAAAAGGAGATTGCAGGAGCTTCAACTTCGCCTGGTTCGCCATGGTCGTAATGCTAGAGAGAGAGAGAGAGAGAGAGAGAGAGGGGGGGGGGGAGCGACAGACTTCTAAATACTAGCTAATAGGAAAAAAAATTATAAATTGGATACAATTACCTAATACTACGTCGTTTGATAAG
The DNA here is from genome assembly GCA_018127125.1 of Rhododendron griersonianum. NCBI lineage: Eukaryota > Viridiplantae > Streptophyta > Magnoliopsida > Ericales > Ericaceae > Rhododendron > Rhododendron griersonianum. Next base: position 26,187,717 of record CM030792.1, on the reverse strand, counting down.
CCTTACTTATGCCAACCCATCAACTTTGTCGGTGAATCCCTAAAAAAAGCGCCAAGTGGAAATTGTGGAGCGCGAAAAACTCGCGCCTAAAAAATTGGGCTTCGGCGATGCAATTTGTGTATTGCCAAATGTGGGCTTTTCGCTGACAACATTTTTTCATCGCTGAAACTACAATTTTGGTCGCTAGAAATAGATCCACCAAAAGACCCAATTGGATTATCAGCGGCCGCTCACCGCCGATGCATTTATCAAAGCGTGTCGCCATTGCATACCCAACAGCAACTCAATTTTTGGTTCATCGCCATCTGGGTTGCCCTTGCTGCATTTTCTTGTAGTGGCGTGCGCAGGAACCACTGCCACGTGTCAGTCATCGCCGCTTTTCTGGCGCACGCCACTCAACAAGTGGCGCACGCCAGTTAATTCTAGTCAAATCAACTTTATTCGGCCAGAAGCGCGGGACTTTTGTGGCCACCCTGACGTCGTCCACAGTTCCTTGATGATTATCTCGGCCAGAACTGTCCCCTTCCCTCCTACATTACCTCTCAAGGCAAGTCCCATGCATTAAATGCATGGGAGGCTCCTCCAAGGCCTTGCCACCCCAAACAGCCCTTAAGGGCAGGCTGATCTCAGTCTCCCTCCTCCATAAATACCCCCCTTGCATTCATTTGCAAGGGGTTAGCACCATTAAAGAGTCCAAGCCCCTTTGTCTTCTTCTTCATCATTCTCCTTTGCTTCCTTTCTCTTCCATAGAAAGAGCAAGCAAGGGAACATATTCACCATAGCCCATAATCATCCTTACACTCATCCTCCAACCCTCAACTCTCAAGCTCAAGTTCAAACCATCCATCAAAACTCACAAGCAAAGGTATAATACCTTTTGCTCCTGCTTTCTGTTCTGACCCCTGAGGGGGGCTGGCAGGGTCAAGGCTGGTAATCTATACCAGTCCTGGCCCTAATGCTAGCAAGGTTTCAAAACCGTGCACAATGATCAGTGGCGCACGCCAGTAGTTATGTGCCGTACGCCAGTTATGGTAGTACGTGCAAAACTGGCGTGGGGATCATGGATCATTGTTTTCTTGCATTATTTAAGCTGTGATCACCTTGCTGCATGCTAAAACCAGTTTATTATTTTCTGTATTTAGAACTGCTTTCTCTTCCATCTGTATTTATTGCTTAGCTTGGCGTTCTGGGTTCCTCTGGTCCTGTTCCAGAGCCCAGAATGTGCAAAGCCAAAGCATTGGGACCAAGAGACTACTGGCGTACGGCTCTTTCTAAGTGGCGTGCGGTAGTGGATTGTGTTCCAGTGGCTTGGCCCTTGCATGGATCTTCCATCCAGGCCTTTGATCATCCTCCCCTCACTGTTTAAGGGGTTTTCTGTCTATTTGGTGGCTTTTAAGCCCTTTACATTGTCTGTAATAGCTTAGTAATCCATATTTAACTGCGTGGTTTGTCCTGGGTGTGCACTGGTCCTTTCCAGAGCCCAGAGGGTCGAGAGCAGAAGGTGTGGGCTTAAGTCTACCGGCGCACGCCAGTTGTGGAATGGCGCACGCAGGTCATGACTGCATGCAGTGGCCTAGCCAATGCATGCAGCCTTGATCCTGTGTGCAACATTTCACGGCCTGTGTGTTCTAGTCTTCTTAAAACGTGCACAGCGGTTTGTTCTCAATCTATTATACTTGCTTAGATCAAACATCAAATATCCATAAAACATTTTGTCATATTTTTGTACATAAATGCAAATGTGTTACAGCTTTAATCCCTATTAACTGTTTCCCTGCCCTAACTGGTTAAGAGAATGATCAAATAAAGAGAGAAATGCAAATGTTTTATAAAACGCCTGAGTAGAGACCGGTCTCCGGACTGGGCGAGGGGGGTGCCATAAAACCCTTCCCCTCTCGTAATCTGGCTCCCGAACCTCAAGATCGAAGGTGACGACGGTCCAGTCTACAAAAGCCTTTTTCAAAATCAAACAAACGTGGTCCAAACGTTTTCAAAAGAACGGTTTCTTGGGTACTAACCGCAAAACCCGAGTGGCGACTCTCTGATTTGCGAAGCGTCTCGCCGCGCTTTCCAAAAAGGGCGCACCCGGAATTTTCCCACACCAAAAACGCGGGGATTTTTGGGTCGTGTGCCCACACATATGCATCGAGCGGGCAACCCGTTGAGTTCACCTGATATCCCGGCATGACACGGGCTATGTTGGGGGTTCCAGCAAACTCCACAGTCACTCGTACCTAGTGATATATCAAAAAGGAAATCACCCTATCGCCGCCTACGATGGGCTGGTGAGAGGATTGGTGCCCTTTGACAACGGAGCACCTTGAAACTACCAAAACCTCGCATGTTTTAGAAAGCCATAGAACTTATCAAACTAAGACAGGAACCTACAGGCTAGGAACCTGCTTGCATTTTATTTCCAAGTTCTTCCTCACACCCATTGTATATGTGTATGTTGTAAAGTTTCTCTTTTGCAGGTTAAACCTTAGGAATCTCTCTAAGTTGAACAAACAGTAGGTAAGATTAATCAATCTAACTAAAGCAAAAACCTTTTTCAAGAAAAATGACTGCATCATTGTTCACGTCTGATTCGCACTTTCAAGTTGTCACCAAGCTGTCTGGCCCGCTCCACTTTGCTGTTGAAGATTTCAACCCCTCTGAATACATCACTCCAGTAAATCAACCAAAGCCTATGGTGGCTATCATTGAAGACAACCATGTCATGTTCGTTGGAACAGTTTATGAGGAAGAGGTAGAAGACCTGATTGAAGAAGAAGGGCTTCGCAGGGTTCCAATCTACTTTTATGACCCTTATGCACCTACCGATGATTACTGGCCAATAGACAAGGTTAACAACCTCGAGACTGAAGAGGCAAAGGAAGAAGAGGCTGTCGACAATGACCCACTAGACGAAATATCACTAAACCTGCTCTTTGATGAGGGGGTCACCAACAATGAAATAAAGGTGATCCACCCCATCATAGACAGCTTTGGTAATTGGTGGGGTTTTGTTGGCACACGACGGGTCGACAACAGCGACGAAGCCGAGATTGAAGCTCAATTGGAAGAAATAACAGCAATAGCAAATCAAATGGCCCTCCAAGACTTGCAGGGTGACAATGATGAAAGTGCGAATCAAGGTGACAGTGAAGTACTGGTGATCGACCTTGGTGATGAAAAAGACTGCTCTGAGCTGATTGTGGATGCTGAAAAAGGGGCTTACCCTAACTGGACCGTGGAACACACTCTAAAATACAAAATGAAAAGCGCTAATTCTGATCTTAGTTCTGATTCCGATTCCGACTCCGAGTCGACTCAGTCCGAGTCAAACTTTTCATCCTTTGAAACTACTAAGTCTAGTGAGGAAAACCTGGTCAAAGCACCAAGGCATAGCATTTACTTTGAGTTCGACTCAAATGTCTTTTGATAAACTTAGCAATGAGAAGGAAGATTTAGAGTATTTCACTTTGCCTATGATCAATTGTGTGGATTCCGACAAACCAAATTTTGAGGAAGAGATTCCAAAAGAAATTCTAGAATTCATCGAGAAAGAAGAGGAAAGGCACGCTAAACCTTTTTCTGAGGAAATAATCACAGCAAACGTAGGCTCTGAAAACGAGCCCAAAATGGTTAAAATTGGTGCCACACTATCCCCTCAAGAAAGTGAAAAACTAATCCTTTTGCTAAAAGAATACAAAGATGTTTTTGCCTTGTCTTACGAGGACATGCCTGGAATAGACCCTGAAATTGTTCAACATAAAATTCCTCTTCATTCTGATGCAAAACCAGTTAAGCAAAAACTGAGACGTATGCGCCCTGATTGGGTCCTAAAGATAAAAGAAGAAGTCACTAAGCAAATCAACGCCGGTTTTCTCATAGTCACCGAATATCCACAATGGGTAGCAAACATCGTTCCCGTACCAAAGAAAACTGGAGGAATCAGGGTCTGTGTAGATTTCCGAGATCTCAACAAAGCCAGTCCGAAAGATGACTTCCCATTACCTCACATAGACGAGCTAGTGGACAACACCGCAGGCCATGCATTGCTATCTTTCATGGATGGATTCTCTAGGTATAACCAAATCCTTATGTCTCCTGAGGATAGAGAGAAAACCACCTTCACTACACCTTGGGGAACCTACTGCTACCGAGTGATGCCATTTGGGTTGAAAAATGCTGGAGCCACTTATCAGAGGATGGCCACAACACTGCTGCACGACATGATGCACAAAGAGGTCGAGGTGTATGTCGACGATATGATAGTCAAATCAAAGGAAAGGGAAGGACACTATGGAGCACTCCAAAAGTTCTTTAAGAGGATTAGGAATTATAAGCTACGTCTTAACCCTCAAAAATGCACCTTTGGGGTAACAGCTGGAAAGATATTGGGTTTCCTCATCACTCAAAGAGGAATCGAGGAAGATCCTTCCAAGATACAGGCTATTATGGAGATATCGCCGCCTAGGACAGAGAAGGAAGTAAGGAGCTTCTTAGGGAAGGTACAGTTCATCAGCAGGTTCATTTCCAAGCTCACAACTACCTGTGAACCTCTTTTCAAGCTACTGAAGAAAGGTACGGATTTTGAATGGAGCCAAGACTGTCAGCAAGCGTTCGAGGCAATCAAAGAATACCTTCAGAATCCACCTGTACTATCGCCACCCATCCCTGGGAAGCCATTGATTCTGTATCTCTCAGTAACAGACACGTCCATGGGATGTATGCTAGCACAAGAAAACGACGCCAAGGTAGAGTGCGCCATATACTACCTCAGCAAGAAAATGATGGATTATGAGACAAGGTACACTCCCCTCGAGAAAACCTGTTGGGGGCTAGTATGGGCCACAAAGAAATTGAGGCACTACCTGTTAGCACATCCGGTGGTGCTGGTCTCTTGTTTAGACCCAATCAAGTATCTTTTCGAAAAGCCAGCACTTATCGGAAAGCTAGCTAGGTGGTTATTGTTGCTAGCAGAGTTCGACCTCAAATACATGACAAGGAAATCAGTAAAAGGAAGAGCTGTGGCAGAGTTCTTGGCAGATCACCCTGTGACAGAGGCCGAGGCAGAGGACTTCATGTTCCCCGACGAGGACATCTTATGTCTCTTAGACGACACCTGGCAACTTTACTTTGATGGAGCATCAAACCAATGTGGATATGGCATAGGGGTATTGCTAGTTTCCCCAAACGACTCTCACATCCCTTTGTCATATAAACTGAGGTTTGAAGTCACTAACAACCAAGTTGAATACGAGGCTTGTATTGCTGGAATGGAGGCAGCCCTGGAGCTGGGAGCAAAAAGGGTAGAAGTCACTGGGGATTCAAACCTAGTGGTATCTCAAGCAAGAGGAGACTGGAAGGTCAAGGAGGATACACTGAAGCTATATCACTCTGTGCTGGAAGATCTAATTCCACAATTCGATTCTGTTATCTTCACACACACTCCTCGAGTGAGCAATAGATTTGCAGATGCACTGGCGACATTGGCGTCTATGGTCGAAATACCCCTGGGATTCACAATGCAGCCTCTCATGATCGAACAAAAGGTTAAACCAGTATGTGAGTGTACCTTTACCGAGGAAGGTGAAGATGATGGCAAGCCATGGTACGAAGACGTGAAGGAATTCCTGGAAAAAGGAGAATACCCGCCCGAGGCCACCTCAAAGGACAAAACGGCTCTGCGGAAGTTTGTTGCCCGGTTTGTAATCTGTGGAGGAGCATTGTACCGAAGGGCACACTTGGGTCCAAGTCAACTTTGCGTCACAACGGAGGACAGCCACAAGGTAATGGAGGAAATACATGAAGGAATTTGTGGGCCACACATGAATGGGGCAACGATGGCAAAGAAGATCCTGCGTCAGGGATATTACTGGACTACAATGGAGGCCGACTGCGCTGATTATGTCCGTCGATGTTACAAATGCCAAACTCACGCCGATCGTATGCATATTCCCCCTACAGAATTATACAGCATGACGTCCCCCTGGCCATTCTCCACTTGGGAGATAGACGTCATTGGAAGCATAAATCCAAAGGGGAAATACAAACATCAGTTCATTCTAGTGGCCATCGACTACTTCACCAAATGGGTAGAAGCAGCTTCTTATGCTACTCTCAAAGCCACTCATGTGGCCAAATTCATTCGCACTAATATCATCTATCGATATGGTGTACCTCACGAGTTTGTCTGTGATAATGGATCGCATTTCAAAGGGGCGACAAAGAACCTTTTCGCCAAATTTGGGATACAAAATCATCGGTCATCTACTTACCGACCTCAAACTAATGGAGCAGTTGAGGCTGCAAACAAGAATGTCAAGAGGATTCTGCGGAAGACTACCGACACTTACACAGACTGGCCGGAAATGTTACCTCTAGCGCTATGGGGATATCGAACAACTGAAAGGACTTCAACTGGGGCCACTCCCTACTCTCTGGTCTATGGAATGGAAGCTGTCTTGCCTATCGAATTGGAATTACCTTCGTTAAGGGTTCTAGCTGAGACTGGAATGATCGAAGAAGACTGGATTCAAAACCGCTACGACGAGTTGGCACTACTAGACGAAAGGAGACTGAGAGCCTTATACCATGTACAAGGGTATCAACGCCGCATTACACGGGCATTCAACAAAAGGGTGAAACCTAGGGACATCAAGGTAGGAGACATGGTGCTCAAAGCAATTCGTCGCCACGTCTCAGACCCAGCAAGTTTAGACCAAACTGGGGAGGCCCCTACCTTATCAAACGCATACTTTCTGGAGGAGCAGCATACATCGCAGACTTGGATGGAATGGAATTCGCAACGCCAGTCAACATTGACAAGTTGAGGAAGTATTACCCATGAGAGATGCTCGTTGGACCGAAAACCACAAGGGTGGGCGGATCCAAGCAAAAATTAGAGCAGCCTGCTAGGTCGAAAACCCGCTAGGGCAGCTTAGGCAAAAACTAAGGCATAAATAAAACGCTCGCTAGACCGAAAACCCGCAAGGGCGGTTGTTAGGCAAAATTTAGAGCACAAAAGGAGAGGAAAATACCCGAGTGGACCCTAACTAAAAACAAAACAAAACCCCTTTGTTGGAACTACGTTTATGGCCTGATTCCCTCCATGGGATACGTAGGCAATCTCTAAGTTTGAGATTCGGCCACTGCTATCATCATCGCTTCCAAAATTTCTAGGTCTATCCTAAAGCATGTTCGCTATCAAATCATGGCAATAACATCTTCAAATAAAACGACCAAATGTTTTATTATTTCCAAAGAGAAAGGACAAAGCAAACCTAAACAATTCTTAATCCATGAAAGCTAGAATCAAACAAACATCTTTTGAAAAACATAAGCAAAGCGTCGATCTCTAGGTCTTCCTTCTCTTTGCACTACTATCCTCCAAAAGGTTTTTCTTCAACCAGCGTTTGTAAGAACCCATAGCTTGGCAACGAAGTTCTCAGCAACCTCCTGCATCACTCTATTTGGCCAAAGACGCAGCATATTGCGACGGAAGTTGGCATCATGGATCTTAGAGACGGTGTACTCAGGGTCACCTAAGATTGCGGCTTGTTCAGCCCCAAACTGCCTTTGAAAGCGAACAGGGAAGTAGAAAACGACTCGAGTAATGCCAATCACTGCTACACCAAAGTGGTTCATGGTACTCACGGTCATGCTCTCGATACCATACCAGGGGCAAACCCATTGAATCCAATCACCCCTGCAGGTCCTCATCCATGCTTCCCAAGCAGGCTCAGTTGGGAATTGCTTAATCATGTGACGCTCCGTGCACTGGTCTGGATTATAAGGAAGTCGCTCCGGCGCATCCCACACCTTTAGCTTCTCAAACAACCACACCTAGAGAAAAAGGGAAAATTGTGAGTTGAGAGAACACGTGAGTCAAAACAAAAGAGTGATGAGTGAAAAGATAAACTTGACAAAATAAGCAAATAAAGGAGCGAACCTGCAATAGCAAGGGACCGCCTGAGAACTGGGCTGTAGGACTACCCTTCATCACATCTAGACCCATCAAGGTCTCTGCCAACACTAAGCCAGCGAAACCCACACGGTTTCCAATTTGTTGAGCAAGGTTAAGCAATACAGGATCAGCATGACCAGAGGAAGGGCCAAGCAAGTAGTAATGAAGGAGACAAATGCACAATGCTTGAAAGCACGACTTCTGTAGGGAAACTTGGCGATGGGCCTCAGCTGTACCAAAACGCTGAATAAGTTGCAGAATCTCCAGCCTTCCTTTCACTAGGAAGAATTTAACTTCATGTTTTTGGACTCGTAGTAAATCCTTCAGGAGATCACTTCGGTTGAACAAAAGATTAGGGATAACAAAACCTTCCCTGTCTGAATGGCCCATAATGGCCGCAAATTCCTTGATAGTAGGACACAACTCCTCTCTCTTAAAGCGAAAGACGTGAAAATCAGGGTCCCACAAACTAGCGGCTGCCCTAAGGAAGGCAAAATTCACGGGAATGTGACGAAGGGAAAAGAGGAAGTCCATGCCAAAGGACTTAAAGTGCAGACGGTCAAGGCCATTAAAGGAATCCAACCACTGATCAAGGACTGGTTGTGCCATGTGCAAAGAATTGCTGCTGACAATGCTATCGGGTTCGTAGAACGCGTACTTATAGGACTAGGTCGAGTCTTAGTTCGAATCGGAATCGGATTCGTAATCCTCGGAAATTTAGTCGGTCTCTCGGCCGGCACTTCGATAAGACGGCCGTGGGATCAATCCATCGGCCCGTAGATAATAGGGTTGACCTGCAAGTCAAACCCAGGCAAACAAAACGATCCTTCGGCCGCCAGGTCGAAGTTTCGGCCGTGTAATCACTAGATCGGCCGCCAGAACGGCTATTTTATAGACTGTTCCCACGGTTCAGTTCGTTTCATTGAATTAACAAGATTATCATACACAAACCACGTAGAAACAGCATGTACAATCACAATCGCAGAGCAAAAGGTTTTTGTTTCATATATCAAAAGCTTTTTACATCACAAGGTGGATCATCCCACATTTCCTAACAAACTATACATCGATTTCCTGTCGAACTAACCTATGCAGGAAGAGAAACAAAGAAAAAACAAAAAAAGAGGAAGCAGGAGAGGATGTCGAACCCTCTGGTGGTCCGAACAAAAGAGACCAGCTGCAAAAAAGAAGAGGACGCCCCTGGGGCGATGTATACCAAAGGAGTACTACGGTGCAGAAGGGACACCACATGGCTCAAAAGAATCACCACATGGCCCAGAAAAACCACCACACCGCGTACCACCGCCACGCCAGGAGCTCCGTGTCGCGGAAGCAAGTCACCCATGCGAGGGCCCCTAATCAAGCATACTCATGCGAGGATCCATAATCAAGCGTCAAGACAGGATCAAAAGCAAACGCGGTCTCCCTCCGCGCACGCTAGCCGCATCAGCATATCACCCACGGCCCGGAGCTGTCGGAAACAAGGAGAAGTAGAGGGGGGTCTTCGGTGGAAGCCTCGGACGGAAGGAACGGAGAGGGAAGAAAGGAAAGTGAAACAAACGGCTGAGGCCGCGGTCTTTTATAGGCCCCTGGAAATGAATCGATTAAGCGGCCGAGACATCGGTTCCCCGGCCGATACATCAATCCCTCGGCCGGGAGATCGATCTCCTGGCCCTCCAAATCAATTTCCTTCAACGAGAAGCAGATTTTGCTCAGTGCACTAATTTGAGCCATTACAGACTTCTAAGTCCTCAACCAACCAAGTAGGCTTGGGGGCATCCCCAAGCCAATGCAACATGATCAAAACCAGCCTTGGGGGCATACCCAAGCGTGAGGAAAATCTCTCTCCACAAACTGCTGGCCGAAGCTCCTACCACGGCAAAACAAGACACCTGGCGGCTCTATGCCTCCACCTGCTAACTCAGCGGCTCTGAGTCCGCTATCTTAAACTGGCTCGAAGACATGACAACCATCTCGGCAGCTCGAAGCCCTTTATCATAGCGGCTCTACGCTTTCATCTTAACGGCTCCACGCTCACTATCCTGATAGGCCCTGTGCCCATCGTCTCTACACAACTCAGCAGCTCCAAGCCCGCTATCTCAACTGGCCCAAAGCCGTACATAATCAAGTTCTTAACAGGCTCGAAGCCTGTGTTCATCATCTCAACTGGCTCAAAGCCGTAAACAAGCAATCTCAGCGGCTCAAAGCCCATTATCTCAAGTGGCTCCAAGCCATCACCTCAACAGGCTCGAAGCCTATGTTTACTATCTCAGCAGCTCTATGCTCGCTATCACAACAACAGACTCTACGCCTGTTATCACAACTCAGTGGCTCAAAGCCCACTATTTCAAATGGCTCGAAGCCGTAAACAAGCAACAGGCTCTACGCCATCCCAACAATCAAGACATCTATTCTCAGGCTCTACGCCTGAATGCTCAAAAATCTAACATTTTTGAATGCTCAAGCTCTACGCTTGGATGCCCAACCACTGTGTACTGGATGCTCAAGTCATACACCTGAATGCTCAAGCTCTACGCTTGGATGCCCAACCACTGTGTACTGGATGCTCAAGTCATACACCTGAATGCTCAAGCTCTACGCTTGGATGCCCAACCACTGCATACTGGATGCTCAAAGCCTGTACTTTGAATGCTCGGATTCTGCCGTCCGAATGCTCGAGCTCTACGCTCTGAATGCTCAAGTCCGGAACTTGATAGAAGCTCTAAGCTTAAAACAAACACACACGCACGGGCCCGTGCACATATTGCATCAACATTTTCACATCGAGTCTGCATCATACCTGTTCACATCTAACAACCATCATCACGCATATACACTCTGCATGTCTCTCATGAAACAGGTCAATCCTGCAATCAACTGGCACTATGCCTCGGTTTTATTGATTGGCCCAACGCCTCGATCCTTTGGCTCCATGCCAACACTTATGATGAGAAAGCTCCGTGCACAGACCATCAGAATACAACCAGCTCTACGCTTCGGTTCATATCACGTCAAGCTCTAAGCCCCGACAACTCAGGCCTTCGCCTCAAGACTGCATGCAGGCTCCACGCCTCAATCACTTCAGGCTCCATGCCTCAGTTCCTTCACCTCAGGCTCTCGCCTTATGATCAACACCAGCTCCGCGCTTCGGTCTTATCAAACCAATCCCCTTAGGCCTTCGCCTCAAGATTACAACAGGCTCCACGCCTCGATTCTGTCACACTCCTCAGGCTCTTGCCTCATGACTACAACCAGCTCCGTGCCTCGGTTCCCTCATCTCCAAAAGCTCCGTGCTCCAGTTACTAGCCCTGCGCCCCCCATCTTAAAAACAAACGGCGTCCAACTCATCCCCAGTAGATGGTTTGGATTCCACCCCAATTACATCAATTCCTTCCAGCTCATTCGCAAGGATAGGCTACTCTACCGAGTTCCTTTCAGTCAAAGTAAGGATGATCAAGAAAAGCAAACGCACCTGCAGTGTACTGATCTACCCCAAAATAACTAAGGAAGCTCTCCGCAAAAACTCCCCCGGCAGCCCAGCGCTCCTTCAACTATCTTTCGCCAAAACCCTGGCTCAGTCTAGGTACGTCACACTACGGCTTTTTAAGCCCTAAGGTACGTCTTCTGTCTCTAACCCTCCAAACTTTTATTTTTCTTTTGCCCGAACTACGATTGGTCTGAATTTCCCCTGTGGAATACGTAGGCAGCCTCCGGGTCCGACCATAACAAAATTTCTTTTGCCCGAACTACGATTGGTCTAAATTTCCCTTGTGGAATACGTAGGCAGCCTCCCGGCCCGACCATAACAAAACCTTTTTTGAAAACCCCTTGGAATAGTGGTTGGACCAAATTGAGTTGCTTTTTACAGCTTTGACTCTTACTCAAACATGTCTCGCGATCCGTCTGAGTTCAGTCAAAGAGGGGCATCTGTAGACACCCCAATTTGGCCTAACGATTATTTCAAGTCCCACCTTGGGACAATCCCGATGATGAAATGGATACAGTGATTGCTGATTGCTTCCTTGAGAACCTTAGGACTTTCGGTGAGAACTTTGACCACTTAGAGGACCCAATTCAAAGCCATACAGCCTTTCAGACAGAAATACGGAAGCCTAGGAGAATCCATCTGTCGGCCGTGACATTGATCCCACGGCCATAACATCAATCCCTCACCCGAGCAACCTGTTGCCAGCAAAATCTCCCTGAGAGATCAATTCATCGGCCGCAAGATCTATCCTTCAGCCGCAAGATCTATCCTTCGGCCGAGACATCCATTCCTCGGCCGTGAAATCCTTTACTCGGCCGCCAGATTGACCTTTTTCCAGACTCTCGAACGTTCTGTCAGACGTTTGGTTTGATCCAACTACACTACCTTCCCGATGCGTTCGGGCTACGCTCAGAGATTACGACGTAGAGTTAGAGATGCATTGCAATTGCAATTGCCATCTCGTGATTTGATTGGCCGGAGTGAGTCATCCCTATGCCTATATAAAGGGGCCTTTGGGCTCTGAAATACACACAGAAATTGATAGACCTACACACTCAATCAAGCCACGAAACTCTACACAAATACTCTCTCAATCCCATACTCCAAAAGCCCTAACCTTCCGAAGGTAGCCGTCAATCCGGCGATCAAACCCCGAAGTTCAAACCCTAACTCTAGGGTTCTCGATCAAGCAATCAATCAATCACGCCCAATCCAAAGCAATCAAGCAACCGAGGGATCAAGGTGGTGAGGCCCAACGGCCTCTGGTTTGTTTTACTTATCGCGTTTATGGCTAACCGTAGCATTTAATCGTTTGCTAACTTTTCTGTCTGGTGTGAGGAAGAACATCGACCGGGGTTTCGATCCCTCGGCCGATAAATAAAACCAGGAGGATCCCTCGGCCGTGAGATCAATTCACCGCCCGTGGAATCCATTTACTGGGACAGCAGTTCTGTTGGTTTCCTGCTTTCTGAATGCATGCTTCAATTATCGCACTGGCTCACTTTGCTTACTGTTTAAAGGAATAAATAAACAGACTATGTGTTGGAATTAAACAAAGCATCTATACGTCTTATGTTGAATGATTATGGGCCAGTCTCACGACTGGGCAAAGAGGGGTGCCTAACACCTTCCCCTTATTGTACTTTTGGCTCCCGTATCCAGAATCTCTATCTGTTTTCCCAGTTTTAATAAACTGGGTGACGACTCTATTTGATGATAACCGTTATCATGTGGCGATGTTCCTAGCCATGGGAATGTCCATGATTTTGGTTTATGATGTGAGCAACCAATCGAACAAACAACGTGATCAATCTGTATGGCGATGCCCCGCTTGGGAGGTGTCTACACAGAGCCTCCTCTACAGCCAAGCCCGAGTCATAGAAAGTTTTGAAATTTGGGGCTGCCTGGGAGAGGACCATGTACGGGGCAAAAGAGTTTGGTAGGTTCTTGGTGATGATCCTTATTTGTTCTTTTAAGTCCTGTTTGCTTTGCATTTGAGCGGCTTTAGCCCTCCAACGTTTTACAAAGTCAGCGAAACCTTCTTTCTCACCCATCTTAGTGCTTTCTAGCTCCCTCGTGGTTATTTTTAGATCGACATTGAAATCGTATTGAGCCACAAATGCCGTCCCAATGTCCTCCCAAGTCCTTTTCTTAGACGGTTCAAGAGTAAGAAACCATTGCAAAGCTGGCCCCGACAGAGATTCGTGGAATAGCTGAGCCATGGCTTCCTTTTCGATTCCTCTCATGGTGAGTGAACCAACATACCCTTGGAGGTGAGCCTTTGGATCTCCCGTACCGTCAAACTTTGCAAAATCCACGCCCTTAAACTTCTCTGGCAACTTAGCATTAGGGAACAAACACAATTTGTTCTTGTCAATTTCTCCTCTTCCTAATCGCTTATTTTCTTGCACAGATTCTTCCAACTTACCAATTGTAGCCATAAGAGCGGCTAAATTGGGATCAATAGCTGGTGTATCCTTGGCTGGTGTCTCACCCTTGGGCGTGTCAATCTTGATTAAGAGCTTGTCGCAAATTTCCTGCATGGATTCCATTATCATGTTCATGTCGTTTTTCGTGGATGCGACCGAGACTTTGAGTTGTGTATCCATGCCAGCAAGGGATTGCCTAAACTGGGTATCCATGGTGGTCATGTTTTGTCTAAGCTCTTCTACCCCATTTCCTTGGTCAGCCATTGGTAAGGGATTTTCAGGTGACAGAGACTCCTGTACTACTGGGCTTGGCGAAACTGCTAATGACGACCGCCCTTCCTGTTCTATGTGGACCTCAAACAGTTAGGTTTCTTCCAGGGTATCTACGCGAACCAGTCTTCGAGACAAACGAAACCAATTGGGTAAAGCCTTTTCTTTTTGCAGGTGTCCAATGTTTCTGAACTGGCAACAAGGCAAAAGGGAGCAACTCAGAATCCATCTCGTATGTCCGTCCTACCCTCTACGCGCCTCCTAGATCCTAAAACCTACCGTGACTTGAGTTACCCTTGAGACATTTGTACAGAAGATTTCTGGCGGTCCGGGTAGGTACTGTCAGGCAGGTTAAATTCCGATTGTTTCGGAACCAGAGCCAATCTCCTTATCTTGACCATCCGAGACAGAGCAATGTGACCGTCAGAATCCAGATACGCACACCTTCAAGGTTAATCCCATGTCAAGGGAGCCGTTCGGGCAAGGCGAACACCAGAGGTATCACATCCTCCATGGATTTATAGTCTCCTAGACTGACCGGCAAATCCTACAGAATTCTAGGGAAGCCTAATCCTCTAGCCTGCAAGATGCAATGATGCGTGAATGATATGTATGTACAGAAAAGAAATACACATAAACAGGATATATCACATAAGTCCTAGCCATGGGTTCCTGTCCTAGTTGGGAAGGTTCTATGGTTATGTACAAGTGCAAAGGCCGGTTTTGGTTTGAGAGGGGTTCCCCGGACTAGAGCCAAGATGTACTACCCATGTCAAGTGTATTGCAAGACAATGGTCGAACAGCACGATGGCCCATCATAGTCGAGGGTTGCTAGGCATTACGGGAGAGCTTGTCACCGGTAAACCGGGCAAGATAGCCAGAACACGCTAGCGCGGCTTGTGCGGTGCATAGTGTAAAAGAAAGTTTGAGTTTTCCAAATTGCATTAAGCCCCCCAAAAAAAAATACCTTTCAAGTTTGGCCCTCTTGATTATTCAACACTCCTTTATGTATTTTTTTTTTTAAAAAGAAGTTTTGAACAAATATACTCCCCAGCAGAGTCGCCACTGTGGGCTCCCGCACCCGAAGCGCGATCGACAAAGTCGCCACCCGGATTTTTGAGATGGATGATCCGAGAAACCGAGAGTCTGTTTTGAAAAGAAAGGCTTTTTGATCTAGCGAAACCGTTGAGATTTTGGATCCGGGAGCCAGGTTACGAGCGGGGAAGGTTTTGTTGAAAAGCACCCCGCTCGCCCGGTGAAAACCGGTCTCTACTAAGCATTTTAAATGGGGGGATTAATACCATCCGGAAAACCTTAAAAACACATAGAGGGAAAGGGGAACAAGATGAAAAATGTCACGTTGCCGTGCTAGTGGTGCTTGCTGTACAGAAATGATAAAGATGTCATGGCGATAATGTAAACAAGAAAGATATACAAACGGGCTGTCTGAATCACCATCTCTCGTCAGACGGCATATCGCTTTACAACGCACGGCTTGTTAATATGCCGTGCGTGGTTCTGATCTCGATACCAAGCTTTTATTGTTTTGCAAAGCCTCGCACGGTGTACCCATTACATCGCACGGTGTTATTTTTAAAACTTCAGAAAGCTCACAGTCATCAGATCATCTCAGATCTGCACCATCCTTTCAAGCCATGAGTAGGAAACCATTTTTGATACGTTTGTTCGTTGTGAAAAGGTCTATGAAGTTTAAAACATGGCTTGTAGATATGGTCTCATTTTGGGACTGCTTTTGGTATACAGAAACAGATCCAACAACAGACGATCGTGATCCAGATAGTTTGAACAAGAAAACAACAGTGTTCTGAAATGCCGTGCGTGTGAGTCCACTACGCCTTGCGACGCTTCGAAGCGTTGCGCGGCGTAGCACACCCTGCACAGAACACTAGTTTTGTTTTGTAAAAGAGGTTTTGGGTCAGATCCTAACCAAAAGGGCTAGGCCTGAAGGCAGAAAGGTCCCCTCAGGCCCAGGACAGAGCCTAGCTCAAGGAAACTTGGTTTTTACCTTTGGTCTTGAGCTTGAATGAGTGTTGATGATGGTGTATGGACGTCGGACGGTTGGAAAAGAGAATAGATGTATGGGTGTGTGTAGTAGATGAGTGTATTGGGCGGTTGGGGTCTCAAAGTTAGTAAGGAACTAGCTTCAATGGTGAAGAGAAAAATGGAGTAAAGGACCTAGAGAATGTCTTTTGAGAACAACATTCTCAAGGCTTGGAAATGGGAAAGTGCGTGTGAAAGCAAGAAGAGAGAGAAAGGGTATAATAGTGATCAAGGGCTCTTTTCCCTTGAGTGGAGGGGTGTATTTATAGGCAAGAGCCTTGGATTTTGAATTTCAAATGTTGGAGGTATTTTCTGGGCGGGCCAGAAGTGTGCTTTCGGCTGAGCCGTATTGTAGCTGTGGCTCAAATAGGCGTGGCCGACAGCTTTCTGAGCCAGTCAGAACTTTTACCTGAAATGCCGTGCGGCTAACCTCATGACCGCGTGCGGCGTATTAAATTTCGATACGCCGTGCGGTGTAGAAGTGTCACGTGCGGCATTATAGGTTCACTCCAGGGCTTTTGGGTTTTCTGGACTTTTGGGCTTTTGGGTTTGTTTTGGGCTGACGGTTTTATTTGGGCTGAGGATCCGTTTGGGGTTAAGGGAGTCCTTCATTCAAGCTCGCAAAGGTTCCGTTTCCTTTATTTCATCATCAGGGAGAACAAAGACCCTTCGAGGTCTGGATTGGGGTGTCTACACAATTGATCTAGGAAACAGCCTCACTGAAAAAATACTTTCAATTCAAAGATTCAGATCAACTTTAGGAGCACGTGCTAATTGGATTCGTGTACTTAGTATGACAATTTCCCTTTTTGATTTCGTTGTTTAGTGTGGGTGATACGGGTTCCGCTGGAGGTGCTTACGTGTAGAAATGTGAGCTGGAGAGGTGCGATTGGCTGATAATTAGTATTAAGGAGGAAAGGAGAATGATCTTATGGGGTGAGGGAAAGAGCAAGAGGTACGGAAAAGATAAAGGCAACGTGTCTCCTTTGTTCTCCGCGGGGGTGATGTCCGGCCTTCTCTGGAATCGAACAAGTGAGGTCACCTTCTCTCCGGGGAAGAATGTTCTCCTTCCTCAGAATCAGTGCTCACACACTTTCTTTCCAGAAAAGTCAGCCTCTCAATCATTGGGAATGACAGGGGTATTTATAGGGCACCTGAGCCTAGGTCAGGCCCAGAACGACGCTCCTATAAGACCCTAACACGTGTCCCTCCCATACCTCCAGGTCCCGGATAGACTCGTCCTCCCGCAGAGGTCTTTCCGCGGGAGGACTCGCATTTCCACGACGCTACCTCCATCCCAAGCCACCAAGCCACAAGAACTTCCCCAATTCCCGCAAGAGCAAGGTCGCGACCCGCGGCGATCGTTTGCTTCTCGCGGGGTTCCCTCTAGGCCCTGCCTTCTAGGCCCAAATAGAACCCTGGGATCTTCCTGTGGTCCTTTGCCGTCGTACCTATCTCGGTACGTCTTTAGTTCCTCCGCGGAGCCAGCGGGGGTCCCGCGGTGCCTTCGCGACAGCTACGGTGGCACCCGTGGCTTTGCCCTTCCAGGTATCTTTCCTGGCTGGTTTAACCATGTGGCGAATATTGTACGCGGATTCCAGCAGGGCGAAAAATGTTCCCAGCTTCAAGTTGATGAGCAACATCTTGAACTCATCCATCATTCCACCAATGCAGATTTTGACAAGTTGAACTTCCTTCACCGACTCGGTGCAGTCGACTGCGCGATCTTGGAACCACCTGATGTAATCTACCACATCCTCTTTGCTTGTTTACATTTCCTTTGTCAGACTAATCACCGTTACCTTCTCGCGGACCTGGAGAACTTAGCATAAAAGCTATTCACCATCTCCTCTCAAGTGGTGATCGAGTAAGGCTCCAAGTTGACATACCAAGTGTACGCGCGGGAAGTGAGAAACTTCGAAAACTCGCGGAGGCGCAAGTTGGAGTCGGACACGTGGGCCCCAAGGGATTCTATAAAACGGGTCACGTGCTCCTTAGCGCTGCCTTCTTTCCCATCAAATTTGACGAACTTTGGTGGGGTGTACCCCTCCGGGTAAGGTAATGATAAGATTGTCATGGGGTAAGGCGGGCGGATATCTGGGCTAGGAAGGGAGGGTAAAACTGTCTTTGCTTTTTCCTTAGTAAGGAGGGCCTGCACGTCTGCCATAGTGATGAACTGTCCCGCGGATGGGGTCCCAACATCAGTAGCGGCTGGCTCCTTTCTGCTTGCCTCACTTGCCTTTTGCTGCGCCAGCAGGGCCTGGACATCCGCCATGGTGATGTAGGGTCCTGCGGAAGGCGCGCTGGCACCATCGGCGACAACCTCTTTCTGGCGGTCTCCAGCGTGGTTTCCCGCGATGCCTCCTATAAGCATAGGGCGCAAGCGGTGAGGCACCATCGGGGGGACCAGAGGCTGCACCGTCTAGCTAGTGCTGCCCCCGGCCTGGTTCTGTGGTGGTTCGTCGCTTTGGCCGACCGCGGCCTTCGGGAGCGCCGCCGAGATGAGCTCAGTGAGACCGGTAAAGGCCGCGAGCAACTGTCTCTGCGTCTCGAGGAACTGTCGCTGACCCTCTTGCAGAGCCCGCAGTGTCTGCGTGGCCGCGCCTGCACTGTTGGTTTCTTCGACTTCCTTGATAACTGGCGCGCCGTTGTCTGGTGCCGTCATTGCTCTACGGCGTGGTGGTGGCTGTTCGATGTATTCCTTGGAACGGGTACTAACCATAAACCAAAAGACACCTCCCCAGCAGAGTTGCCTAAATGTGGGTGATACGGGTTCCGCTGGAGGTGCTTACGTGTAGAAATGTGAGCTGGAGATGTGCGATTGGCTGATGATTAGTATTAAGGAGGAAAGGGGAATGATCTTATGGGGTGAGGGAAAGAGCAAGAGGTACGGAAAAGACAAAGGCAACGTGTCTCCTTTGTTCTCCGCGGGGGTGATGTCCGGCCTTCTCTGGAATCGAACAAGTGAGGTCACCTTCTCTCCGGGGAAGAATGTTCTCCTTCCTCAGAATCAGTGCTCACACCCTTTCTTTCCAGAAAAGTCAGCCTCTCAATCATTGGGAATGACATGGGTATTTATAGGGCACCTGGGCCTAGGTCAGGCCCAGAACGACGCTCCTATAAGACCCTAACACGTGTCCCTCCCGTACCTCCAGGTCCTGGATAGACTCGTCCTCCCGCGTGAGGACTCGCATTTCCACGACGCTACCTCCATCCCAAGCCACCAAGCCACAAGAACTTCCCCAATTCCTGTAAGAGCAAGGTTGCGACCCACGGTGATCATTTGCTTCCCGCGGGGTTCCCTCTAGACCCTGCCTTCTAGGCCCAAATAGAACCCCGGGATCAACCTGTGGTCCTTTGCCGCCGTACCTATCTCGGTACGTCTTTAGTTCCTCCGCGGAGCCAGCGGGGGTCCCGCGGTGCCTTCTCTTCCGCGGGTCGCCTCCGCGAGCATCACTTTTATGTGCTACACGTGCTTTCCTCCTATTGGGTGGTCAACCGTCCTCTCAGAATAGAATTTTGACTAAGGCTGACCTTCCACGTGGGCCTAGTTACCACGTGTCCGCGGCCAATTGGTTGGTCAAAAAGTCTTCCAGCTGATGCACCGCTGATTTTGACAGCACCTTCATTTAGTTTCGAATTTTTTTGTTGGGTAAGCCATAAACCATCCGTTACTGCCCCCCAAAAAATCCCAACTAGAATAAATTGACCATAGCTATCGCATGAAGTTAACAAAAAAAAGGTGGTTAGTTGGAAAATTTTAGGTCGTTCGGTTACAATTAACTGTCTTTTACGTGTTCGACAGGATGCTTCCCTCATCCTTTATACGCGAATTCATTTGGCAAGTTTAAGGTTTTGACAATTGAAAGCAATTCGTATCTCACTCCGCTCAGTTCTGCTAACCTCTAGGTATGATTTTCTCTTCCCAAATGCTTTATATACCTGTCTTTTGTCGGGTGTTTATTTTTTTGTGGGTGTCCGGTCAGCTTCATCTGTTTTCTCTCTGCTTCATAAGTTTGTTTATTGTGCCTGATTTGTCCTCTCGATTTTAGTTGGCATCACTCCCCCTATTTCAAACGAGAAATGACACAGGAAAAAACAAAATCTGTTATGGGGTTTTTTAACCCACTTAGAATCGATACCGAAAACACAAAATGTCATATGGCTTCTTCAACCCCCTTAGAATTGAATAATTGATACAGAAACTACAATATCTGATATGGGGAAATACAAAATGTGATATAGTTTTTCAAAATGCGATTGTATTGTGGTGTCTAAGCCCGAGAGGCAAGAGTAATAGCAATTCTAATAGTTTTTCAAAATGCGATTGTATTGTGGTGTCTAAGCCCAAGAGGAATAGCAATTCGAATAGTTTTTCAAAATGTGTTTGTACATCAGTTATTCAGTTATATGACAATTCATGGGTAGCTATTTTTGTTGCTCTGTTTCTATTCGGCTCGCCTATTGAAGTAAATAATTTCAAACTAATAACTATGTCGTTCGATTCCATGTCAACCTATCATTGGAGTTATGTAATGGCACTCGCCTTATTGTTGATAAGATGGGAAATCAGGTAATTGAAGGTTGTAGAGCTGGAGAAATAGTCCATCTTCACCATGCTGTCTTATCACGTTCTTCAACTCATTCGCCGTTCACAATGAAAAGAAGGCAATTTCCTATCAAGTTGGCATTTTCCATGACAATAAATAAGAGTCAAGGGCAGACTTTGAAGAATGAAGAATGTTGGGCAGTATCTTCCAAATTCATGTTTCTCTCATGGCCAGTTATATGTACCTTTGTCACGTGTCACCTCTCCACAGGGCTTGAAGATATTGATTGTTAACAAACTCGGTATGCCAGGTGATGTCACCCAAAATATTGTGTACAACGAAATTTATAATAGGATACCCCAACCCCAGTAAACCTGTTTACCAGTTGTTTTTAGTTGTTGTAGACACCCTATTTTGGACTGTCCAGATTAGTTTACTTACGGTCTTTGATTCCCCGATGATGAATGAGATCAGGAACACCCCGAGAATGTGAGTTTGTTCGAGATTTGAACAGTAAACCCCTTTCGAACCCTCTAATCCAGAGCCAAAAAGCCACAACAAAACCCTACCTGCACACGCTGGTCCCTCGCCAGCATGCACTGGTCCATTGTCACGTGTCAGTCATCGGTCAGCTTTGACTGTTGACCAAGCTTGGACTGGCGCACACAGGTATAGGATTGGCGTACGTCGGTCAAAGGTAGTCCCATCACCTTTATTCAGCCACGTTCACAAGACTTTTGTGGCACCCCAGTGCACTGTTTGATCGTCTGATGAGCAACCTCGGGGCAAAGAGTGTCCCCCCCCCCCCTCACATGCTTCCCATCACCTTGTCATTTGCATTTAATGAATGGAGACTTTCCCTCCAAGCCAACCAGCCCCAACTTCAGCTGGTTACTCCCCGCACTTTAACCACCTTCTCCTATATATAACCCCCTGACATTTATGTGCAAGGGGTTACAAAGTTCTAAGGTCCTAGTTACAAGTTCAAACTTCAACCTCTTGTTCATCATTTCCTTGTCAAGGGAAGTTATAAACAAGCTTCATACATCCCCACAACACACATCCATCCATCCACATTCTTCATCCAAGCCATAGTTCAAAGCTCAATCACTCCTACAAACTCAAAACCAAAGGTATACCACCTTTGATCAATACTCTGTTCTGATCCCTGAGGGGGGCTGGCAGGGTCAAGGCTGGTAATCAATACCAGTCCTGACCCTAAAGCTAGCAAAGTTTCAAAGTTGTCTGTGGTTAGAACTGGCGCATGCCAGTTCCAAGTACGTGTACGCTAGTCATTGCTGTACATGCAGTACTGGCGTGGGGATCAGTGTCTAGTTGTTTTGTGTCTTTTAGTTCCTATATCTCACTGTGAGCATGCTAAAAACTAGTTTACTACTTTCTATAGTTAAAATTGTTAGTTTTACTTTCTCAGCATTTGTTTTTGCTATTATGGAATACCTCTGGAGTCCTTCTGGTCATGTTCCAGAACACAGAAAATGCAAAGCCAAACACTGACCAAAAGACACAAACCAGCGTGCAGCAGTGGGCTACTCGCGCACGTTGGGCCAGTGGCTAGCCATTGCATGGTAACTAGGCCTTGGCCTCTACTTTTGTCCCTTCACTATTTAAGGGGTGTTTTATTCTCTTGTGGTTCCCTTGCCCCTTTTAACTGCTTATAGTTGTATACTACCTGTATTATAAATAGCTTGGTTTGTCCTGGGTGTGCACTGGTCATTTCCAGAGCCCAGAGGGTTGAAAATAAGAGCTGTGGGCTTAGGCTTACTAGCGCACGCTTGTTCCATAGTGGTGTACGCAGGTGAGGTGAGTATGTAGTGTAACGCCCCCATTTTCGGGTTCGTTAATTAATCATTTTATTAATAATTCAAACAGAGTCTGGCTCATTATTAAATTGTTAATCTCACAAAGGAGTACATTTTATTCAAAAGGGAAGGAAACTAGGGTTCCTAACTACAGCTCCGCCTGCTCTTCCATCCTAGCCAGCTCTTCGGCTCCGAAAGCCTCCACAGTGTACATCTCACCCTGTTCGTCTATAAGGTCTGACACATTATACCAGCGTCGCCACCAATATAATATGTCAGGGTCACCAAAGGCAACACCGTGAGCTTACAAAGCTCAATAGGATAAACCGTACCCACTAATCCTTACTTATAATTAGAAATTCACATAGACAATTACACATGCTCATTCATTGAAGTAATTAAGCAATAACACATCCGCATTCGCTACCTTCCTAGCGTTGGTGTCATGTCTTTTCATGTTTCTCCTACGCGAGTCATCGTAGACCGTGTCATCATTTTCCACTTCATTAACACTTCCAAATTACCTTTTTGAAAATCACATTTTTAACACACGCACACCACACAATGGGCAAGTCCGGCCACATTGAGGTTTTTAAAACACACAGCCTCACAATGGTTCCGCCACCACGGATTTCCATTGGAACACACCCAACCTCGATTCCGCCGTTCCGGGTTCTCGAGTATCCTCACAATGGTTCCGCCGTCCCGGGTTCCCATTGGCACACATTAGCATTGGCTCCTCTCCACGGATAACCAAGCCACACACCCAACCTCGATTCCGCCGTTCCAGGTTCTCGAGTATCCTCACAATGGTTCCGCCGTCCCGGGTTCCCATTGGCGCACACACACACACACACATACATAATGACTCCCAAAATGGTCATTATGTAATTTCAAAAATATTTTACCAAGGCCAAGCCTTTATACTCACCCTAGGTGTCATGTTTCTATCGTTCTTGGTTTTCGTGTCTCGTTCTCATGCATAGACTCCGCGGTAGGACTTTCATAGAAATCTTGAAACTAAACTAGCAAGATCATCCAACTCTATTTCATATAGCATGCTCAATTATTCGTAAAGCATAACGTCACATGTACGGACGCCTTTGGAGTGACAATCACTTATGCTTTACTAAAAAACAAACACAAGTAATGCAAGTAAGCACATAACAAGTCTAATATCATCTAAACGGTCAAAGTACAATTACTTAAAGTTAATCCACGACGTTAACCTTCAAAGTTCATTCTTTCTTTCAAGATGTTCAAAACAGCATATGTTTATTGAATTGCAATGCATATATCATAATAGTGTTGATAAGGATTCTATGTTTTAACGAGAGGTGTCGATTTAGAAAAATCTATGTGATCATGCCTTTATCTTTACTCTAATCAATTTGAGTTATGCGTACGATATGCTACACTTAGAGTAAAATCTATCTACATACTCTTAGCCTACTTTAAAGTAAACTGTATATTTGGAAAAAGTAGTATGGATTATCTACCTTTCAAAAGTATACACATTTCTAATTATATTTAAGAAAAGTAGATATGGAAGTCTACGTATACTTAGGAATAACGGGGATGAAGAATCCTACCGTTCTTCTTGGCGGTAGAGATGACTACGGAAAGTACGTCGATAGTTGGACGGAGTAACGTCTAGGAATGGCTTCCGTTAGCTTCGAAAGAGAATGGTTTCTCTCGAAACTAAAACGTGACCTACGGTACTTGACTTTTTGGATCGAAAGGGTGGTCGAGCGGTGGTTTAGTGGCGGCTTAGGATGAGTTTCTAACGAACAAGGAAGAACACTTAAGAACAAGCTCAAGAACAAGCAAGAATACAAAGCTTTCTAGAGAGAAGTTGGAGCAAAGAAAGGTGTGAGTTCAAATGGTGAGAAATGCTTGCTATTTATAGGCAAAAGTTGGCTCCCTCTCCTCCAACATGGCCGGCCATCTCTCTCTCTCCAAATCCCAAAGATTTCTTCCAAATCTAGTCATATCATAGGCTATGAAAGGCTACCAAGATCTTCTCCTTTCTTTATTTCCATTTTAGGACAAATTCTATGTTATTCTATGGGGTTTTTGTCTAGTCTAGTACCTTAAAGAGTTAGAATACTAGATATGGTTGTCCTAGTTAAACATGTGCAAGAAAAACCCTAGATTTTGGTGGTACAAGATGATGTAGGAAGATTGGTCAAGATTGGTGCTAGATTTGGATGGTACACTAGCACACATCACACTCTCCCTCTCATCCGGCCTCTCTCTCTCTCTCCCTCCATCTCTCTATCGGCCTCTCTCTCCCTCTCTCTCTCTCTCTCTCTCTCTCTTGGTACAAAGTACATATATATATATATGTTTACAAGGACAAAGATTGGAAAGAGTAAGGATTGGATGGTAAGTTTGTAGGAGATTTTGTAGGCAAAATCTAGTACCCTAAATCTATCTCACATCATCCTATCTTCTTCCTTCATTTAGCACATGTACTCCTATGTATATATGTAGACACCCCAATTTGGCCTAACGATTATTTCAAGTCCCACCTTGGGACAATCCCGATGATGAAATGGATACAGTGATTGCTGATTGCTTCCATGAGAACCTTAGGACTTTCGGTAAGAACTTTGAGCCACTTAGAGGACCCAATTCAAAGCCATACAGCCTTTGACAGAAAATACAGAAGCCTAGGAGAATCCATCTGTCGGCCGTAACATCGATCTCACGGCCATAACATCATTTCCTCACCCGAGCAACCTGTTGCTAGAAAATCTCCCTGAGAGATCAATCCCTCGGCCGTAAGATCGATTCCTCGGCCGCCAGATCCATTCCTCGGCCGCCAGATCGTCCTTTTTCCAAATTCTGGAACGTTCTGTCAAACGTTTGATCCGTTCACCAAACCCTAGCAGCCAAATCCCGATGCGTTCGGGCTATGCCAGAGGATTGCCATGAAGAGTTAGAATCACTCTCTAACTCCAATTTTAATCGTGCATTGTGATTGGTTGGAATGAGTCATCCGGTGCCTATATAAAGGAACCTTTGGGTTCTGAAATTAACATTCAATTCCTCCATCTCATACCTCCAAACTCTGCAGAAATCATCTCACATACTCCCTCTATAGAAGCCCTAACCTCCCAAAGGTAGCCATCAATCCGACGATCAAACCCCGAAGTTCAAACCCTAATCCTAGGGTTTTCTGAGAAGCAATCAGTCAATCACCACCAATCCGAAGCAATCAAGCAACTGAGGGATCAAGGTGGTGAGGCCCAACGGCCTCTGGTTTGGTTTACTTATCGTTTTTATGTTTAATTGTAGCGTTTTGATTATCTGCTAAGTTTTATGTCTGGTGTGAGGAAGAACATCGACCGGGGCTTTGATCCCTCGGCCGGTATATCAATCCAGTGGGATCCCTCGGCCGTGAAATCCATTCACCGGCCGAGAGATCGATTTTCCTGGGACAGCCTGTCTGTTTTGTTTATTTCTGATGCATGCTTTCAATTACAGTCCTGACTCACCTTATTCACTGTTAAAGGCTTAATTAAACAGACTATGTGTTAGAGTTGAATAAAGCATGTACATGTCTTATGTTGAATAACTATGGGCCAGTCACACGACTGGGCAGAAAGGGGTGCCTAACACCTTCCCCTTACTGTACTTTTGGCTCCCGTACCCAGAATCTCTATCTATTTTCCCAGTTTTAATAAACTGGGTGGCGACTCTGTTTTGATGATAACCGTTATCGTGTGGCGATGTTCCTAGCCATGGGAATGTCCACGATCTTGGTTTACGAAGCAAGCAACCAATCAAGCAAACAAATGTGATCAATCTGTATGGCGATGCCCCGTTTGGGAGGTGTCTACAGTTTTTGGCGACTCCGCTGGGGAATATGAGAGTCATAACCAGAAAGTTCAACATAAGACTAATACATGCCTTGTATAATTCATTTATCATATGCATCGAGTGGGCAACCCGTTGAGTTCTCCTGATATCCCGGCATGACACGGGCTATGTTGGGGGTTCCAGCAAACTCCACAGTCACTCGTACCTAGTGGTATATCAAAAAGGGAATCACCCAATCACCGCCTATGATGGGCTGGTGAAAGGACTGGTGCCCTTTGACAACGGAGCACCCTGAGACTTCCAAAATCTTGCATGTTTTAGAAAGCCATAGAACTTATCAAACTAAGACAGGAACCTACAGGCTAGGAACCTACTTGCATTCGCTTGTAAAAGTTCTTCCTCACACCTTGTATCATCTGTTGTTGTAAATAACTTTTTCTGTGCAGAAGGGTTGGGATTTTCAGCCCAAATCCTAACCCTACACAAGCCAAGTACTGACTTACAGGTACTTTACTTTTCAAAGCAGACACAATAAGTAAAACAAAGAAGCAACCACAGCCAACTTTATACTCTTACAACACCCGAATCCACGCCAAACAAGGTCTTTGTAGCCGTCCCGTCTGTCACTCTCACCGGTCAAAACACCTACACTGCTACGGTCCCAATCACTTCCAGGGACTCCGCGGTCATCTCCTCAACAAACTCAATCATCTACCAAATCCAAAGCTTCATCAAGTAATCCTCCCACTCTCATGGCAGATAACGACGCCATCATTGCTAATCACCAAGCTCAAAGTCGCTACCTTACTAGCAGAGAAAGCAGCAAAAGATGCTGAGAACGAAGAGAAATCGGTAGAAGATGAGAATCCTTAAGAAGTGGTATTGGCAGAAAACCCTGAATTGTCCAAACAAGTCAAGGAGATCAAACGTACTCTGGCCCGTTCACAAGGGGACTAAATTCTAGATTTTGAAGGACTCTGCCTTTTTCCAGATTCTCAACTACCTAAGAAGTTCAATAGAACTGGCAATCCCACTAGCCATGACCGCCATGTCATCAACACTTTGAAGCCAATGGGCTTGAATGATGAGCTCATTGTTCAGTTATTTCAAAGGACTCTTACTGAAAGCGCTCTCGATTGGTTTCTCACTTTGGAGTTTGTACACTATCATACTTGGCCAGAAATTGCCAATACTTTTGTCAAGCAATATGCATACAACGTTCAAATTGAGTTAACAACTCGAAATTTGGAAATGACTAAGCAGGAATCAAACAAAGACTTTGCAACCTTTGTGGCTAGATGGAGAGAAAAAGCCGCCAAGAACTGCCCCTCTGAGGAAGATCAAGCGAGAATAGTCGTCAAGAGTTTACAGCCCAAGTACCTCACGCACATTTGCACTCAGGCTATCACTGATTTCAAGCGCCTGCATGCTACTGGGCTGCAGATTGAAGAGGGGATCAAGCTAGGCCTCATTAGGAAAGAAGAAAACTCCTCCAAAGAAAACCTTCCCAACCCATACATCTCCTGCCTCCGTCAACACTCTTAACTCAACCTTACCACTAGACCTTTTTCAAATTAGCTCATCCTGAAGCTCAAATCGCCTCCGCCGCAATTTTGACCCTCTCTATATGACCTCATCTCAAGCCTTAGCCATTCTGAGCCATTAGGGGCATCTCAAACCTTTAAACAAACCACTTCCTCTGCCACCCTATGGCCCAAACCATGATCCCAACCAACAGTGCGCCTACCACCAACACCCTGGGCATGATAGCTGAACTATAAAACCTCTAAAACCTAATGTACAAGTCAATCCACTCCCTACTCACAATGCTGAACCACCACCCCGAAACATCAATCTCATAAGCCTATCTCATAGCCTCAGATACAATCCTAGCCAATACTTTGGTCAAATCACCCAAGCCAAACCAACCTCGACCTTCCCAGAGGAGGATGGATGTTTCATGATGGAGGAAGAAGAAAATAATGAGTCCGATCAATCAGAAGTGATCAATCCCGACATGTCTGACAAGAGTGACGAAGAAGAACAAGCAAAAGAGGAAAGGCTAAGGAAGTGGAAAGAGCATTCCTGGGCGAAACACAATTTGGAGGATTTTGACATTTCGAATGGCTGCACATCTGATTTGAGAAAAGGTGGAGGAATTTCAAATGCAGCCGTGGGTCAATCCCTATGAAGAATGCGACCACAACTGGTGGATAGAGTAAGATTCCACATGTATGGACCCGTATCAAATAGGGGAAAGTGACTTTAACGAAATGAGGAGAGAATACAATGATGGAATCTCCTCAACATCACTATTCAGCCAAGTGGAAGTAACTAATCTCTCTTATGACTCCACAATCAACAAGGAGGAAGAAGAGGTGATGAAAACCTAGACTGACATTTCCATTTGGGGACCGCTCATGTCTCAAAGAGGTAGCCACCGTGCAAGCCGTGAAGATGGATCCAGTTCAAAGGCTCTGTTTGGCAAAGAAGAGGGTGGAAAAGAGTATAAAGTTGCGAAAGGCAAAGGTTTTGAAGACGACTTCGAAATGCTACAGTAGCTAAGAAGTCACAACATGGCAAAGAACATTCAACATCGCTTTTATCAAACTAAAACATGTTTTGAGCCCCTGCTTGGGCATTTTATTTCTGCTAAGTGAATTCCTGTTTCATCCTCTAGACTATGCTTATTCAATGATTTACTTCCTAAATTGCAATTGCCAAACACTATAGTCTCTTTGCCAAACAAAGGAAATTTCAAGGAATCAAGTTCTTTGTGTCTTTGACAAAAGGGAAGGGAGGGATGAACTTTAGTTGCTTAAGAAACTAGGTTTTTGTCAAAACTTAGAAAGAAGACACTATCTCCGCGAGAACACTTAGGGTTAGTTCGCCCACTATGAAGGTACAAACACAAGAGATATTTAGAAAAATATCCCCATCAAATTCCTCTCCGAAACACAAAAACCCTCTTGAGAGAAGTGCTCGTTGGGTAACCTGAAAACCCAAGCAAAAGTAAGAGCAAAGCCTGCTAGGGCAAGAAAATGCAAAAACGCAGCCTAGGCAAAATTTAAGGCATTCAAAGAAAAGCTCGCTAGGGACTCAACCTCCATTAGGTAACCTAGGCAAAATCAAGAGTATGTGAGAAGAAAAACCAAGAGTGGAAAACCTCAAAGGTAATAATTTTGGAACTGCTTAAAAGGCCTGATTCCCTGATTGAGATACGTAGGCAATCTCATATCGAGATGCGGCCCAAACATTTGGAGAGAAGGAAAAACATCAACAAATTTGTACTCAATGATAGGCATAGCTAACCCTGCGTATTGAGCTCGCAAAAGATGAGTATGCTTTTCTCGAAGAATTGGCAACAGCAATAGACACAAGAATTATTGCTCATCCCCTCTAACCTGAAGGTCATTAACACAATGAGTAGGATACTTCGAAAACTCTTGAGTTTGGCAATCAGACTATGGAACATGGCAAAATCAAAAGGCAAGAAAATCAAAACCAAGCATAAGAAGGAAGAGAAAAGAGGATGCCACTTAGCCAAAACAAAATCTACCTTTGAGAAACCAAAGTAACGGCCGAAGAATCTATACATCGGCCACAATATCGATTTTTCAGTCGAATAACCAATTCTTCGGCCAGTATTTTATTTTCACACAAATTACTGTCTATCAGCAAATACTTGTTCAAAAAGCCATGTTCTGACTATCGCATGTAAACTCAAGACATCTAGGGGCATAAAAAAACATTTCTCATTTCATGAACAAAAGCTTGCCTACAAAATCATCACTGTGGTTGCTTTCACCATACAAATACAGTTTCTGCTTCTCTCTTTGCTAACCATGAACAGGAAGGAAAAAGAAAATCCTAAAGTTGGTCGTGACAGCGTCTTCGAGACGATCTCGTCTCTGAGATGAAGAAGGGGATTGCTAGCTATCCTCCCCACTGACTGCTGGTGCTCACTCAGCCTCAAGCTACAAGGAAAAGAATACAAAACAAGGGGCAAACACCAAGCGCTCCTCTTCTCCGTCATCAGAGTGGAAGGAGACAAAGGAAAGGGCCCGTGGCCAAATAGGAGCAACTGAAGGAACAGCAGGCAGAACTAAGGAAAAATGGCTAGACTCCATACAATCACCTGCCTAAAGAAACAATCCCGCCCAATCTCTGATCTGAGCATTCTCCAAGTCTGCTTTGGACATTGAGGAAGTGAATCTCATCAACGTTGGAGGTGGAGGAGGAACGAGCTGAATAGCCTCAGCACATGGATGCCACTTGCTGGCCGCCCGATCATCTAAATAACAAGCTCGACAAAAGGGGCCTTCAAGCAAACTGCAAGTGCGGTCCAAAACCCTGGAACTCACAAGAGGGGCATCCTCTGGTACACCACTCCAAGGGTCGAACCGCACCTACAAAACGAGGTCAAAATCAGCCACGTGGAAACCTGAAGACAAGGGACATAAGAGAAGAGAGGTACCTGGTCGATGGTGTAGACACCCCAATTTGGCCTAACGATTATTTCAAGTCCCACCTTGGGACAATCCCGATGATGAAATGGATACAATGATTGCTGATTGCTTCCTTGAGGACCTTAGGACTTTCGGTGAGAACTTTGACCACTTAGAGGACCCAATTCAAAGCCATACAGCCTTTCAGACAGAAATACAGAAGCCTAGGAGAATCCATCTGACGGCCGTGACATCGATCTAACGGCCACAACATCAATCCCTCACCCGAGCAACCTGTTGCCAGCAAAATCTCCCTGAGAGATCAATCCCTCGGCCGCGAGATCTATCCTTCGGCCGAGACATCCATTCCACGGCCGCGACATCCTTTGCTCGGCCGCCAGATCGACCTTTTTCCAGACTCTGGAACGTTCTGTCAGACGTTTGGTTTGATCCAACTACACTACCTTTCCGATGCGTTCGGGCTACGTTCGGAGATCACGACGTAGAGTTAGAGATGCATTGCAATTGCAATTGCCATCTCGTGATTTGATTGGCCGGAGTGAGTCATCCCTATGCCTATATAAAGGGGCCTTTGGGCTCCGAATTTAACACACAGAAATTGAGATACCTACACACTCAATCAAACCTCGAAACTCTGCACAAATACTCCCTCAATCCCATACTCCAAAAGCCCTAACCTTCCGAAGGCAGCCGTTAATCCGGCGATCAAACCCCGAAGTTCAAACCCTAGCTCTAGGGTTCTCGCTCAAGCAATCAATCAATCACGCCCAATCCAAAGCAATCAAGCAACTGAGGGATCAAGGTGGTGAGGCCCAACGGCCTCTGGTTTGTTTTACTTATCGCGTTTATGACTAACCGTAGCATTTAATCGTTTGCTAACTTTTCTGTCTGGTGTGAGGAAGAACATCGACCGGGGTTTCGATCCCTCGGCCGATAAATAAAACCAGGAGGATCCCTCGGCCGTGAGATCAATTCACCGGCCGCGGGATCCATTTCCCTGGGACATTTTGTTGGTTTCCTACTTTCCGAATGCATGCTTCAATTATCGCAGGCTCACTTTGCTTACTGTTTAAAGGAATAAATAAACAGACTATGTGTTGGAATTAAACAAAGTATCTATACGTCTTATGTTGAATGATTATGGGCCAGTCTCACGACTGGGCAAAGAGGGGTGCCTAACACCTTCCCCTTATTGTACTTTTGGCTCCCGTATCCAGAATCTCTATCTGTTTTCCCAGTTTTAATAAACTGGGTGGCGACTCTATTTGATGATAACCGTTATCATGTGGCGATGTTCCTAGCCATGGGAATGTCCATGATTTTGGTTTATGATGTGAGCAACCAATCGAACAAACAACGTGATCAATCTGTATGGCGATGCCCCGTTTGGGAGGTGTCTACAGTTTTTGGCGACTCTGCTGGGGAATATGAGAGCCATAACCAAAAAGTTCAACATAAGACTAATACATGCCTTGTCTAATTCATTTATCATATGCATCGAGCGGGCAACCCGTTGAGTTCACCTGATATCCCGGCATGACACGGGCTATGTTTGGGGTTCCAGCAAACTCCACAGTCACTCGTACCTAGTGGTATATCAAAAAGGAAATCACCCAATCGCCGTCTATAATGGGCTGGTGAGAGGATTGGTGCCCTTTGACAACGGAGCACCCTGAGACTACCAAAACCTTGCATGCTTTAGAAAGCCATAGAACTTATCAAACTAAGACAGGAACCTACAGGCTAGGAACCTACTTGCATTTTTACTTCCAAGTTCTTCCTCACACCCACTGTGTATGTGTATGTTGTAAAGTTTCTCTTTTGCAGGTTAAACCTTAGGAATCTCTCTAAGTCAAATGAACAGTAGGTAAGATTAATCAATCTAACTAAAGCATAAAAACTTTTTCAGGAAAAATGACTGCATCACTGTCCATGTCTGATTCGCACTTTCAAGTTGTCACCAAGCTGTCTGGCCCGCTCCACGTTGCTGTTGAAGATTTCAACCCCTCTGAATACATCACTCCAGTAAATCAACCAAAGCCTATGGTGGCTATCATTGAAGACAACCATGTCATGTTCGCCGGAACAGTTTATGAGGAAGATGTAGAAGACCTGATTGAAGACGAAGGGCTTCGCAGGGTTCCAATCTACTTTTATGACCCTTATGCACCTACCGATGATTATTGGCCAATAGACGAGGTCAACAACCTCGAGACTGAAGAGGCAAAGGAAGAAGAGGCTGTCGACAATGACCCACTGGACGAAATATCACTAAACCTACTCTTTGATGAGGGGGTCACCAACAATGAAATAAGGGTGATCCACCCCATCATAGACAGCTTTGGTAATTGGTGGGGCTTTGTTGGCACACGACGGGTCGACAACAGTGAAGAAGCCGAAATTGAAGCTCAATTGGAGGAAATAACAGCAATAGCAAATCAAATGGCCCTCCAAGACTTGCAAGGTGACAATAATGAAAGTGCGAATCAAGGTGACAGTGAAGTATTGATGATCGACCTTGGTGATGAAAAAGACTGCTCTGAGCT
This sequence comes from Rhododendron griersonianum, assembly GCA_018127125.1. Taxonomy (NCBI): domain Eukaryota; kingdom Viridiplantae; phylum Streptophyta; class Magnoliopsida; order Ericales; family Ericaceae; genus Rhododendron; species Rhododendron griersonianum. Next base: position 26,154,303 of record CM030792.1, on the reverse strand, counting down.
GATTGTGGATGCTGAAAAAGGGGCTTACCCTAACTGGACCGTGGAACACACTCTAAAATACAAAATGAAAAGCGCTAATTCTGATCTTAGTTCTGATTCCGATTCCGACTCCGAGTCGACTCAGTCCGAGTCAAACTTTTCATCCTTTGAAACTACTAAGTCTAGTGAGGAAAACCTGGTCAAAGCACCAAGGCATAGCATTTACTTTGAGTTCGACTCCGAAATGTCTTTTGATAAACTTAGCAATGAGAAGGAAGATTTAGAGTATTTCACTTTGCCTATGATCAATTGTGTGGATTCCGACAAACCAAATTTTGAGGAAGAAATTCCAAAAGAAATTCTAGAATTCATCGAGAGAGAAGAGGAAAGGCACGCTAAACCTTTTCTGAGGAAATAATCACAGCAAACATAGGCTCTGCAAACGAGCCCAAAATGGTTAAAATTGGTGCCGCACTATCCCCTCAAGAAAGTGAAAAACTAATCTTTTTGCTAAAAGAATACAAAGATGTTTTTGCCTGGTCTTACGAGGATATGCCTGGAATAGACCCTGAAATTGTTCAACATAAAATTCCTCTTCATTCTGATGCAAAACCAGTTAAGCAAAAGCTGAGACGAATGCGCCCTGATTGGGTCCTAAAGATAAAAGAAGAAGTCACTAAGCAAATCAACGCCGGTTTTCTCATAGTCACCGAATATCCACAATGGGTAGCAAACATCGTTCCCGTACCAAAGAAAACTGGAGGAATCAGGGTCTGCGTAGATTTCCGAGATCTCAACAAAGCCAGTCCGAAAGATGACTTCCCATTACCTCACATAGACGAACTAATAGATAACACCGCAGGCCATGCTTTACTATCCTTCATGGATGGATTTTCTGGGTATAACCAAATCCTTATGTCTCCTGAGGATAGAGAGAAAACCACCTTCACTACACCTTGGGGAACTTACTGCTACCGAGTAATGCCGTTTGGGTTGAAGAATGCTGGAGCCACTTACCAGAGGATGGCCACAACACTGCTGCACGACATGATGCACAAAGAGGTCGAGGTGTATGTCGACGATATGATAGTCAAATCAAAGGAAAGGGAAGGACACTATGGAGCACTCCAAAAGTTCTTTGAGAGGATTAGGAATTATAAGTTGCGTCTTAACCCTCAAAAATGCACTTTTGGGGTAACAGCTGGAAAGATGTTAGGTTTCCTCATCACTCAAAGAGGAATCGAGGTAGATCCTTCCAAGATACGGGCTATCATGGAGATATCACCACCTAGGACAGAAAAGGAAGTAAGGAGCTTCTTAGGGAAGGTACAGTTCATCAGCAGGTTCATTTCCAAGCTCACAACCACCTGTGAACCTCTTTTCAAACTACTGAAGAAAGGTACGGATTTTGAATGGAGCCAAGACTGTCAGCAAGCATTCGAGGCAATCAAAGAATACCTTCAGAATCCACCTGTACTATCGCCACCCATCCTTGGGAAGCCATTGATTCTGTATCTCTCAGTAACAGACACGTCCATGGGATGTATGCTAGCACAAGAAAACGACGCCAAAGTAGTGTGCGCCATATACTACCTCAGCAAGAAAATGATGGATTATGAGACAAGGTACACTCCCCTCGAGAAAACCTGTTGGGGGCTAGTATGGGCCACAAAGAAACTGAGGCACTACCTGTTAGCACATCCGGTGGTGCTGGTCTCTCGTTTAGACCCAATCAAGTATCTTTTCGAAAAGCCAGCACTTATCGGAAAGCTAGCTAGGTGGTTATTGCTGCTAGCGGAGTTCGACCTCAAATACATGACAAGGAAATCAGTAAAAGGAAGAGCTGTGGCAGAATTCTTGGCGGATCACCCTGTGACAGAGGCCGAGGCAGAGGACTTCATGTTCCTCGACGAGGATATCTTATGTCTCTTAGACGACACCTGGCAACTTTACTTTGATGGAGCATCAAACCAATGTGGATATGGCATAGGGGTATTGCTAGTTTCCCCAAACGACTCTCACATCCCTTTGTCATATAAGCTAAGGTTTGAAGTCACTAACAACCAAGCTGAATATGAGGCTTGTATTGCTAGAATGGAGGCAGCCCTGGAGCTAGGAGCAAAAAGGGTAGAAGTCACTGGGGATTCAAACCTGGTGGTATCTCAAGCAAGAGGAGACTGGAAGGTCAAGGAGGATACACTGAAGCTATATCACTCTGTGCTGGAAAATCTAATTCCACAATTCGATTCTGTTATCTTCACACACACTCCTCGAGTGAGCAATAGATTTGTAGATGCACTGGCGACATTGGCGTCTATGGTCGAAATACCCCTGGGATTCACAATGCGGCCTCTCATGATCGAACAAAAGGTTAAACCAGCATGTGAGTGTACCTTTACCGAGGAAGGTGAAGACGATGGCAAGCCATGGTACGAAGACGTGAAAGAATTCCTGGAAAAAGGGGAATACCCATCCGAGGCCACCTCGAAGGACAAAACAGCTCTACGGAAGTTTGCTGCCCGGTTTGTAATCTGTGGAGGAGCAATATACCGAAGGGCACACTTGGGTCCAAGTCAACTTTGCGTCACGACAGAGGACAGCCGCAGGGTAATGGAGGAAATACATGAAGGAATTTGTGGGCCACACATGAATGGGGCAACGATGGCAAAGAAGATCCTACGTCAGGGATATTACTGGACTACAATGGAAGCCGACTGCGCTGATTATGTCCGTCGATGTTACAAATGCCAAACTCACGCTGATCGTATGCGTATTCCCCCTACGGAATTGTACAACATGACATCCCCCTGGCCATTCTCCACTTGGGGGATAGACGTCATTGGAAGTATAAATCCAAAGGGAAAATACAAACATCAGTTCATCCTAGTGGCTATCGACTACTTCACCAAATGGGTAGAAGCGGCTTCTTATGCTACTCTCAAAGCCACTCATGTGGCCAAATTCATCCGCACTAATATCATCTATCGATATGGTGTACCTCACGAGTTTGTCTGTGATAATGGATCGCACTTCAAGGGGGCGACAAAGAAGCTTTTCGCCGAATTTGGGATACAAAATCATCGGTCATCTACTTACCGACCTCAAACTAATGGAGCAGTTGAAGCTGCGAACAAGAATGTCAAGAGGATTCTGCGGAAGACTACCGACACTTACACGGACTGGCCAGAAATGCTACTGTAGACACCCCAATTTGGACTTTTCAAAATTCCTTGACTTGTGGCCCGGAGGCTCCCCGATGATGACTTTGGATTGAAACAAGCCTGGTACCAATCGGAACTTTGCTCCTTGATGGATTTGAAGAAGTATTAAAAATGGTAAAAAAGGCATTTTCAAGCGCTTAGGAGCAATCCCAAGCGCTCCAAACTGTTTCACAAAACCCCTGGCCTGGCTCTTTCTCGAGCGCTCGAGAGTGAGTTCCCAAGCGCTCGGGAGTAATCCCAAGCGCTCGAGACTTTTCTGTTGCCCAATGCATGGCTGTATCACCCACTCACCTTGCAAATCATCATTACAGCCACTTTCAGCCCGCCGATGGCTCATTCCACACTCAATCTCTGGTAGGAAGATTTTCAGGCCAAGGGTTTACCTATTAAAGAAATATTTTACCAAAACCATTTGATTTTCAAAAACCATTTGATGTTTTGCCTATAAATATGGCTGGTTTTCAGCTAGAAAAGGGGGAGGGGCACGAAAAATTTCATTCCAGAGCACCCTTACTCTCTGCTCTTTTTCTCTCTCTAGCCAAAGACCAAAAACCTCCAAATTCTCTTCCAAATTTCAAAGGGTTTTGCAAATCACCAAGGAAAAAGGGCAAGAAATCCAGAATATCCATCTGATCTCTTGCACTCTCCTCTCTCCATCCACATTTCAAAGCTACACCAAGGAGCAAGGTTCAAGGAAAAGGTAGAACTCTTACCTTTGGTCACAACTTAAGGGCTGTTCTTCCCTTCTGAGGGGGGTCTCTCAGCCTGACCCAGTCTTCAATACTGGGTGCATGGTTGGGAGACCCTAGTGTAAAAACAAGAGCAATGGGCCACAAGAAAATATTTTCATAAAACCTCTTACTGGACACACTCCCAAGCGCTCGAGAGTCTTCTGGAGCGCTCGGGACTGTCCCAGATTTCATGCTTGCCCCTTTGTCACATGGCAGGTTGGAAACGAGGTGTAATATTAAAAGAATTGGTTTCATTTTGACATGCATGCACAGAAAATGGTTTCCCCCCTAAGAACAGAAACATTTCCTCACAAGTTTTCATGTGTGAACAAGACTGCCTTCTGTCAAAGTTAAAAGATGTTCTCCCCTTTGGAAACATCAAAATAAGGGCTTTTGCATGTCAAGATGGAACCACTTCTTGTTTGAGAGAAAGCTGACATGCAGCACACTCCCAAGCGCTCGAAACCGTTCCAGGGCGCTCGGGAGTGTATGCATGCCATTGCTTCCCATTTCCCAGTCTACTGTGTTACCTGGTCTCTGCATGCATTGGTGTGACCTGTTGCTCTTTTAAATTCATAGATTTAACTTTGTTAAGGCAGGGATGCATGATTTGAAAGATAGAAGGCTTAGCTCAGTCTTCCAAGTCCTCTGCTGAGCCAGTAGTGTACTTGATGTCATTTAAATTTCCAGTTTAGCATTGTATTCTGTTCGTACTAACAAATTTTGCAGGTTCAGTGTGTCAGAACTCCCAAGCGCTCGGGACTGTACCCGAGCGCTCGAGAGTGAAGTCAGTGGCAGTCTCCAATTTTCTGTCATTTGTGCATTTGCTCACCGTTACTCCATCACTTCACTTTCCCCTGTACAACTGCACATGCATGCACTGTTTGCCTGCTATAAACTGTACATACTTGCTAAATGGTCTAATGAAACAAAATCCCCTTTTGAAAAATCCCACAAACGTTTAGTAGAGACCGATCTCGAATCGGGCGAGGGGGGTGCCGTAAAACCCTTCCCCCCTCGTAACATGGCTTCCGAACCCTTGAAACTGATCTCTGGTTTTCAACTTCAAATCAACCGATTTTCCAAATAAAGACGGTTTCTCGGGTGATATACCGCAAATCAGGGTGGCGACTCTTCAAACAATGTATTTTTCTTCAAACGCGGGAAAAATATATTTAATTTTTCGGGCATGCAGCCCACAGCTACCTCTGGCACTATGGGGATATCGAACAACTGAAAGGACTTCAACTGGGGCCACTCCCTACTCTCTGGTCTATGGAATGGAAGCTGTCTTGCCTATCGAATTGGAATTACCTTCGTTGAGGGTTCTAGCTGAGACTGGGATGATCGAGGAAGACTGGGTTCAAAACTGCTACGACGAGTTGGCACTACTAGACGAAAGGAGACTGAGGGCTTTATACCATGTACAAGGGTATCAACGCCGCATTGCACGAGCATTCAACAAAAAGGTGAAACCTAGGGACGTCAAGGTAGGAGACATGGTGCTCAAAGCAATTCGTCGCCACGTCTCAGACCCAAGGGGCAAATTTAGACCAAACTGGGGAGGCCCCTACCTTATCAAACGCATACTCTTCGGAGGAGCAGCATACATTGCAGACTTGGATGGAATGGAATTCGCAACACCAGTCAACATCGATAAATTGAGGAAGTATTACCCATGAGAGATGCTCGTTGGACCGAAAACCACAAGGGTGGGCGGATCCAAGCAAAAATTAGAGCACCCTGGTCGAAAACCCGCAAGGGCGGCTTAGGTAAAAACTAAGGCATAAATAAAACGCTCGCTAGACCGAAAACCCGCAAGGGCGGTTCTCAGGCAAAATTTAGAGCACAAAAGGAGAGGAAAATACTCGAGTGGACCTTAACTAAAACAAATCCCCTTTGTTGGAACTACGTTTGTGGCCTGATTCCCTCCATGGGATACGTAGGCAATCTCTAAGTTTGAGATTCGGCCACTGCTATCATCATCACTTCCAAGATTTCTAGGTCTATCCTAAAGCATGTTCGCTATCAAATCATGGCAATAACATCTTCAAATAAAACGACCAAATATTTTATTATTTCCAAAGAGAAAGGACAAAGCAAACCTAAACAATTCTTAATCCATGAAAGCTAGAATCAAACAAACATCTTTTGAAAAACATAAGCAAAGCGTCGATCTCTAGGTCTTCCTTCTCTTTGCACTACTATCCTCCAAAAGGTTTTTCTTCAACCAGCGTTTGTAAGAACCCGATAGCTTGGCAACGAAGTTCTCAGCAACCTCCTGCATCACTCTATTTGGCCAAAGACGCAGCATATTGCGACGGAAGTTGGCATCATGGATCTTAGAGACGGTGTACTCAGGGTCACCTAAGATTGCGGCTTGTTCAGCCCCAAACTGCCTTTGAAAGCGAACAGGGAAGTAGAAAACGACTCGAGTAATGCCAATCACTGCTACACCAAAGTGGTTCATGGTACTCACGGTCATGCTCTCGATACCATACCAGGGGCAAACCCATTGAATCCAATCACCCCTGCAGGTCCTCATCCATGCTTCCCAAGCAGCCTCAGTTGGGAATTGCTTAATCATGTGACGCTCCGTGCATTGGTCTGGATTATAAGGAAGTCGCTCCGGCGCATCCCACACCTTTAGCTTCTCAAACAACCACACCTAGAGAAAAAGGGAAAATTGTGAGTTGAGAGAACACGTGAGTCAAAACAAAAGAGTGATGAGTGAAAAGATAAACTTGACAAAATAAACAAATAAAGGAGCGAACCTGCAATAGCAAGGGACCACCTGAGAACTGGGCTGTAGGACTACCCTTCATCACATCTAGACCCATCAAGGTCTCTCCCAACACTAAGCCAGCGAAACCCACACGGTTTCCAATTTGTTGAGCAAGGTTAAGCAATACAGGATCAGCATGACCAGAGGAAGGGCCAAGCAAGTAGTAATGAAGGAGACAAATGCACAATGCATGAAAGCACGACTTCTGTAGGGAAACTTGGCGATGGGCCTCAGCTGTACCAAAACGCTGAATAATTTGCAGAATCTCCAGCCTTCCTTTCACTAGGAAGAATTTAACTTCATGTTTCTGGACTCGGAGTAAATCCTTCAGGAGATCACTTCGGTTGAACAAAGGATTAGGGATAACAAAACCTTCCCTGTCTGAATGGCCCATAATGGCCGCAAATTCCTCGATAGTAGGACACAACTCCTCTCTCTTAAAGCGAAAGACGTGAAAATCAGGGTCCCACAAACTAGCGGCTGCCCTAAGGAAGGCAAAATTCACGGGAATGTGACGAAGAGAAAAGAGGAAGTCCATGCCAAAGGACTTAAAGTGCAGACGGTCAAGGCCATTAAAGGAATCCAACCACTGATCAAGGACTGGTTGTGCCATATGCAAAGAATTGCTGCTGACAATGCTATCGGGTTCGTAGAACGCGTACTTATAGGACTAGGTCGAGTCTTAGTTCGAATCGGAATCGGATTCTTAATCCTCGGAAATTTAGTCGGTCTCTCGGCCGGCACTTCGATAAGACGGCCGTGGGATCAATCCACCGGCCCGTAGATAATAGGGTTGACCTACAAGTCAAACCCAGGCAAACCAAACGATCCCTCGGCCGCCAGATCGAAGCTTCGGCCGTATAATCACTAGCTCGGCCGCCAGAACGGCTATTTTGCAGACTGTTCCCACGGTTCAGTTCGTTTCGTTGGATTAACGAGAATGTCACACGTAAACAACGTAGAAACAGCATGTACAATCACAATCGCAGAGCAAAAGGTTTTTGTTTCATATATCAAAAGCTTTTTACATCACAAGGTGGATCATCCCACATTTCCTAACAAACTATACATCGATTTCCTGTCGAACTAACCTATGCAGGAAGAGAAACAAAGAAAAAACAAAAAAATAGGAAGTAGGAGAGGATGTCGAACGCTCTGGTGGTCCGAACAAAAGAGACTAGCTGCAAAAAAGAAGAGGACGCCCCTGGGGCGATGTATACCAAAGGAGTACTACGGTGCAGAAGGGACACCACATGGCTCAAAAGAATCACCACATGGCCCAGAAAAACCACCACACCGCATACCACCGCCACGCCAGGAGCTCCGTGTCGCGGAAGCAAGTCACCCATGCGAGGGCCCCTAATCAAGCATACTCATGCGAGGATCCATAATCAAGCGTCAAGACAGGACCAAAAGCAAACGCGGTCTCCCTCCGCGCACGCTAGCCGCATCAGCATATCACCCACGGCCCGGAGCTGTCGGAAACAAGGAGAAGTGGAGGGGGGGTCTTCGGTGGAAGCCTCGGACGGAAGGAACGGAGAGGGAAGAAAGGAAAGTGAAACAAACGGCTGAGGCCGTGGCCTTTTATAGGCCCCTGGAAATGAATCGATTAAGCGGCCGAGACATCGGTTCCCCGGCCGATACATCAATCCCTCGGCCGGGAGATCGATCTCCTGGCCCTCCAAATCAATTTCCTTCAACGAGAAGCAGATTTTGCTCAGTGCACTAATTCGAGCCATTACAGACTTCTAAGTCCTCAACCAACCAAGTAGCCTTGGGGGCATCCCCAAGCCAATGCAACATGATCAAAACCAGCCTTGGGGGCATGCCCAAGTATGAGGAAAATCTCTCTCCACAGACTACTGACCGGAGCTCCCACTAAGGATTATCAAAACCAAGCCCACCATCTCAGCAACTCTACGCTTGCCACTCCAGCAGCTTCGTCTCTACCAACTCAGCGGCTCTACTCATCAACTCAGCGGCTCCAAGCCCACCGTTTCAACTGGCTCCAAGCCATAAACAATCAAGTTCTCAACAGAGTCTACGCCCACTATCCTGACAGGCTCAAAGCCCATCATCCTTACACGACTCAGCGGCTCCTAGCCCGCTATCTCAACTAGCTCGAACCCATAACAACCATCTTGGCGGCTCTAAGCCCATTATCAACAGGCTCTACGCCCTTTATCACAACTTAGCGGTTCAAAGCCTATTATCTCAAATGGCTCCAAGCCATCACCTCAAATAGGCTCGAAGCCTATCTCAACAGACTCTACGTCTACTATCACCCAGCGGCTCGAAGCCCTCGAATCAGCAGCTCTGTGCTCGCTATCACAACAACAGACTCTACGCCTGTTATCACTCAATTTGGCGGCTCCAAGCCCATTGTCTCAACTGGCTCGAAGCCGTACACAATCAAGCTCTTAATAGGCTCAAAGCCTATGTCTATTACCTCAGTGGCTCAAAGCCCATTATCTCAACAGGCTCGAAGCCTATATCTACCACCTCGGCGGCTCCAAGCCCATTACTCTAATAGGCTCAAAGCCTGTATCTACCCTCTGAAATGGCTCGAAGCCATAAACTCAGCGGCTCAAAGCCCAACATCTCAATTGGCTCGAAGCCGTAAACAAGCAACAGGCTCTAAGCCACCCCAACAATCAAGACATCTATTCTCAGGCTCTACGCCTGGATGCTCAAGTCATATACTTGAATGCTCGAGCTCTACGCTTGGATGCCCAACCACTGAGTACTGGACGCTCAAAGCCTGTACTTTGAATGCTCGGATTCTGCCGTCCGAATGCTCGAGCTCTACGCTCTGAATGCTCAAGTCCGGAACTTGATAGAAGCTCTAAGCTTAAAAACAAACACACACGCACGGGCCCGTGCACATATTGCATCAACATTCTCACATCGAGTCTGCATCATCGTATCTGTTCACATCTAACGAACAAGCATTGCACATATACACTCTGCATATCTCTCATGAAATAGGTCAATCCTACAAATCAACCGGCTCTATGCCTCGGTTTTATTGATCGATCCAGCGCCTCGATCCTTTGGCTCCATGCCAACACTTATGATGGAAAAGCTCCGTGCGCAGACCATCAGAATGCAACCAGCTCTAGGCTTCGGTTCATATCACGTCAAGCTCTAAGCTCCGACAACTCAGGCCCTCGCCTCAAGACTGCAGCAGGCTCCACGCCTCAGTTTCTTCATCTCAGGCCCTTGCCTTATACCAGCTCCGTGCTTCGGTTCATCACGTCAAGCTCAAAGCTCTGACACCACAGACTCTCATACTGATCAATACCAGCTCCGCGCTTCGGTCCTATCCAATCTCCTCAGGCCTCTGCCTCATAAACCACAGCAGGCTCTACGCCTCAATCAATCACCTCAGGCTCTCGCCTTATGATCAACACCAGCTCCGCGCTTCGGTCCTATCAATCACCTCAGGCTCTCGCCTTATGATCAACACCAGCTCCGCGCTTCGGTCCAATTAATCACTCTCCAGGCTCTCGCCTCATGACTACAACCGGCTCCGTGCCTCGGTCCCCTCATCGCCAAAGCTCCGTGCTCCAGGCCCTGCGCCTCCCCTACATCTCAAAAACAAACCGGCGTCCAACTCATCCCAGCAGATGGTTTGGATTCCACCCCATTACATCAATCCCATCCAGCTCATTCGCAAGGATAGGCTACTCTACCGAGCTCCTTTCAGTCAAAGTAAGGACGATCAAGAAAAGCAAACGCACCTGCAGTGTACTGATCTACCCCAAAATACTAAGGAAGCTCTCCGCAAAGAAACTCCCCAGGTAGCCCCGCGCTCCTTCAACTACTCTTCACCAAAACCCTGGCTCAGTCTAGGTACGTCACACTACGGCTTTTTAAGCCCTAAGGTACGTCTTCTGTCTCTAACCCTCCAAACTTTTTGCTTTTCTTTATTGCCCGAACTACGATTGGTCTGAATTTCCCTTGTGGAATACATAGGCAGCCTCCCGGCCCGACCATAACAAAACCTTTTTCGAAAAACCCTTGGAATAGTGGTTGGACCAAATTGAGTTGCTTTTTACAGCTTTGACTCTTACTCAAACATGTCTCGCGATCCGTCTGAGTTCAGTCAAAGAGGGGCATCTGTAGACACCCCAATTTGGCCTAACGATTATTTCAAGTCCCACCTTGGGACAATCCCGATGATGAAATGGATACAATGATTGCTGATTGCTTCCTTGAGGACCTTAGGACTTTCGGTGAGAACTTTGACCACTTAGAGGACCCAATTCAAAGCCATACAGCCTTTCAGACAGAAATACAGAAGCCTAGGAGAATCCATCTGACGGCCGTGACATCGATCTAACGGCCACAACATCAATCCCTCACCCGAGCAACCTGTTGCCAGCAAAATCTCCCTGAGAGATCAATCCCTCGGCCGCGAGATCTATCCTTCGGCCGAGACATCCATTCCACGGCCGCGACATCCTTTGGTCGGCCGCCAGATCGACCTTTTTCCAGACTCTGGAACGTTCTGTCAGACGTTTGGTTTGATCCAACTACACTACCTTTCCGATGCGTTCGGGCTACGTTCGGAGATCACGACGTAGAGTTAGAGATGCATTGCAATTGCAATTGCCATCTCGTGATTTGATTGGCCGGAGTGAGTCATCCCTATGCCTATATAAAGGAGCCTTTGGGCTCCGAATTTAACACACAGAAATTGAGATACCTACACACTCAATCAAACCTCGAAACTCTGCACAAATACTCCCTCAATCCCATACTCCAAAAGCCCTAACCTTCCGAAGGCAGCCGTTAATCCGGCGATCAAACCCCGAAGTTCAAACCCTAGCTCTAGGGTTCTCGCTCAAGCAATCAATCAATCACGCCCAATCCAAAGCAATCAAGCAACTGAGGGATCAAGGTGGTAAGGCCCAACGGCCTCTGGTTTGTTTTACTTATCGCGTTTATGACTAACCGTAGCATTTAATCGTTTGCTAACTTTTCTGTCTGGTGTGAGGAAGAACATCGACCGGGGTTTCGATCCCTCGGCCGATAAATAAAACCAGGAGGATCCCTCGGCCGTGAGATCAATTCACCGGCCGCGGGATCCATTTCCCTGGGACAGTTTTGTTGGTTTCCTGCTTTCTGAATGCATACTTCAATTATCGCACTGGCTCACTTTGCTTACTGTTTAAAGGAATAAATAAACAGACTATGTGTTGGAATTAAACAAAGTATCTATACGTCTTATGTTGAATGATTATGGGCCAGTCTCACGACTGGGCAAAGAGGGATGCCTAACACCTTCCCCTTATTGTACTTTTGGCTCCCGTATCCAAAATCTCTATCTGTTTTCCCAGTTTTAATAAACTGGGTGGCGACTCTATTTGATGATAACCGTTATCATGTGGCGATGTTCCTAGCCATGGGAATGTCCATGATTTTGGTTTATGATGTGAGCAACCAATCGAACAAACAACGTGATCAATCTGTATGGCGATGCCCCGTTTGGGAGGTGTCTACAGATGGTCAATCGATCCAAAACCCGTCACCACTTAGGAAGGCTCAAAACTGGTGACCGTGGCTTCCATTGCCCCACGGACCATCACTCGTAGCGAGGAACACAGTCCGCATCCGCATGTCTAGTGTCAGTAGGAAACTGAAGAAGATACTCAAAAACCCAGAGAGGAAAGGGGCTACCAGTTGGCCAAGGCAGATGCTCCCTAATCAAACGCCTAAACAACCTCCAAATACTGCAAAAGGGGCTAGAGACTGAACTACCCTTGTTGGCAAACAACGTTTGCCCAAAGGAGGTAGAGAAAAAAGGCCCGTGTCAGCTACTCAACACTCACCTGAGTCGAGATATCAACCTTCATAAAAGTCTTGATCAGCCAAGAGACATCAACATGACTGCGCGAGTGAAGAGGGGGCACCTTGTCCAAGAACCACTTCAAAGCCCCTACCCGCTCCCAAAGCCTAGGGTTAACCCAAAGAGGAGCTCCACCTACTCACAGGCCGGTCAGCAAAGAAAAATCACCTGGCGTGATCGTCATCTCACCAACAAAAGGAAAGTGGAACGTGTTGGTAGTATCCCACCACCTTTTAACCAGCGAGGTCATGAACGACCAATCCATCTTCGGAAGATTGAGGCCCAAAATGAACGCCTCGAAACCAGCAGCACGTGCTAGCTCTCGAGCTCGCTCCAGTAACATCACAAACCATTCAACTGCGAACCTCTAATCTCCTATTTCTCTGCCAAGGACAAAAAGGGAGTTAATCTCACGATTGCATAAACAAATAAAAAGCTAGGGGCATCAAATCGACGTTTAAAAAGCATGCATTGCCTAAACAGGGGGCACAGTTATCTTAGCTTCTTTAAACAGAACAACTTCGACCCAATCACGGGTCCTTCTCATTCACGCCCCTGGCTAAGAGGGATTTCATCCCGCAAATCAAAACAAAAAAACTCACTTTTGATCATGCAAATTAAAACTCCGAACTAAAGTAACCCTTTTACTTTTTAGGAAGCTAACCGAAACATTGAGGACGCTCAAGTGCTGCCCAGCGGCTCTACGCCCACACCTCAACAGCTCTATGCCACGCCATGTGCACAACCTCGCGCTCAGCAGAACAATCCTGTGACTTCCACTCAATTCACCCTCCAGAAGGCGTTTATATTGCTAGCTTCCAGAAAGCGTTTATGTTGCCAACTTGCATTTAGCCATCAGAAGACATTTGAGTCGCTAGAAGGCGTTTGGCCTCCGGAAGGCACTCCTAGCAGTGGAGGTAATGGAAATCTCTCTAACAAATTGGAATATGGTCAAGGACTAGCCTTGGGGACAACCCCGAGCATATGGAATCTAGCCTTGGGGGCAATCCCAAGCATACTCAAGAACTAGCCTTGGGGGCAATCCCGAGCATACTCAGAACTAGCCTTGGGGACAATCCCGAGCCTATGGAATCTAGCCTTGGGGGCAATCCCGAGCATACTCAGAACTAGCCTTGGGGGCAATCCCGAGCATACTCAAAACTAGCCTTGGAAACATCCCAAGCATAAGGAACCAATCAAACCCCGTGGAAGATGGAAGATGGAATACTCATCAACTCAGCGGCTCGAAGCCCACCATCTCAACTGGCTCGAAGCTGTAAACAAGCAAATCTCAACAGGCTCTAAGCCGCCCCAACAATCAAGACATCATCAATTCTCAAGCTCCATGCTTGAATGCTCAAAGTTGTACACTTTGGATGCTCGAAGCCGTTCGAATGCCCAACCACTGTGTACTGGATGCTCAAGTTCTACACTTGAATGCTCAGACTCTACGTTTGAATGCCCAACCACTGCGTACTGGATGCTCGAACTCGATGTTCGAATGCTTAAGGTTTATACCTTGAATGCGCAAGCTCTACGTTTGAATGCCCAACCACTGTGTACTGGACGCTCAAAGCCTATACTTTGAATGCTCGGATTTTGCCGTCCGAATGCTCGAGCTCTACGCTCTGAATGCTCAAGTTCGGAACTTGATAGAAGCTCTAAGCTTAAAATCAAACACACACGCACGGGCCCGTGCACATTTGCATCAATTGCATCACCATTATCACATCGAGTCTGCATCATCATACCTGTTCACATCTAACAATCATCATATACACACTATGCATATTTCTTATTCATGAAACAGGTCAATCCTGTAAATCAACCGGCTCTACGCCTCGATTTTATTGATTGGCCCAGCGCCTCGATCCTTTGACTCTATGTCAAAACTTATGATGAGAAAGCTCCGTGCGCAGACCATCAGAATGCAACCGACTTTATGCCTCGGTTCAATCAAGCTCCTCCAACCGGCTCCGCGCCTCGGTTCCTTCATTTCCAACGCTCCATGCTCTATTTACTGGCCTTGCACCCCCATATCTCAAAAACAGCATCCGATTCATCCCCAGCAGATGACTTTGATTCCACCCAAATTACATCAATTCCATCAAAGCTGATTCGCAAGGATAGGCTATTCTACCGAGCTCCTTTCAGTCAAAGTAAGGATGATCAAGAAAAGCAAACGCACCTGCCGTGTACTGATCTACCCCAAAATACTAAGGAAGCTCTCCGCAAAAACTCCCCGGCAGCCCCGTGCTCCTTCAACTACTCTTCGCCAAAACCCTGGCTCAGTCTAGGTACGTCACACTACGGCTTTTTAAGCCCTAAGGTACGTCTTCTGTCTCTAACCCTCCAAACTTTTTACTTTTGTTTTATTTGCCCGAACTACGATTGGTCTGAATTTCCCTTGTGGAATACGTAGGCAGCCTCCCGGCCCAACCATAACAAAACCTTTTACAAAAACCCCTTGGAATAGTGGTTGGACCAAATTGAGTTGCTTTTTACAGCTTTGACTCTTACTCAAACATGTCTCGCGATCCGTCTGAGTTCAGTCAAAAAGGGGCATCTGTAGACACCCCAATTTGGCCTAACAATTATTTCAAGTCCCACCTTGGGACAATCCCGATGATGAAATGGATACAGTGATTGTTGATTGCTTCCTTGAGAACCTTAGGACTTTCGGTAAGAACTTTGAGCCACTTAGAGGACCCAATTCAAAGCCATACAGCCTTTGACAGAAAATACAGAAGCCTAGGAGAATCCATCTGTCGGCTGTAACATCGATCTCACGGCCATAACATCATTTCCTCACCCGAGCAACCTGTTGCTAGAAAATCTCCCTGAGAGATCAATCCCTCGGCCGTAAGATCGATTCCTCGGCCGCCAGATCGATTCCTCGGCCGCCAGATCCATTCCTCGGCCGCCAGATCGTCCTTTTTCCAGATTCTGGAACGTTCTGTCAAACGTTTGATCCGTTCACCAAACCCTAGCAGCCAAATCCCGATGCGTTCGGGCTACGCCAGAGGATTGCCATAAAGAGTTAGAATCACTCTCTAACTCCAATTTTAATCGTGCATTGTGATTGGTTGGAATGAGTCATCCGGTGCCTATATAAAGGAACCTTTGGGTTCCGAAATTAACATTCAATTCCGCCATCTCATACCTCCAAACTCTGCAGAAATCATCTCACATACTCCCTCTATAGAAGCCCTAACCTCCCAAAGGTAGCCATCAATCCGACGATCAAACCCCGAAGTTCAAACCCTAATCCTAGGGTTTTTCAGAAAAAGCAATCAGTCAATCACCACCAATCCGAAGCAATCAAGCAACTGAGGGATCAAGGTGGTGAGGCCCAACGGCCTCTGGTTTGGTTTACTTATCGTTTTTATGTTTAATTATAGCGTTTTGATTAACTGCTAAGTTTTCTGTCTAGTGTGAGGAAGAACATCGACCGGGGCTTTGATCCCTCGGTCGGTATATCAATCCAGTGGGATCCCTCGGCCGTGAAATCCATTCACCGGCCGAGAGATCGATTTTCCTGGGACAACCTGTCTGTTTTGTTTATTTCTGATGCATGCTTTCAATTACAGTCCTGACTCACCTTATTCACTGTTAAAGTCTTAATTAAACAGACTATGTGTTAGAGTTGAATAAAGCATGTACATGTCTTATGTTGAATAACTATGGGCCAGTCACACGACTGGGCAGAAAGGGGTGCCTAACACCTTCCCCTTACTGTACTTTTGGCTCCCGTACCCAGAATCTCTATCTATTTTCCCAGTTTTAATAAATTGGGTGGCGACTCTGTTTTGATGATAACCGTTATCGTGTGGCGATGTTCCTAGCCATGGGAATGTCCACGATCTTGGTTTACAAAGCAAGCAACCAATCAAGCAAACAAATGTGATCAATCTGTATGGCGATGCCCCGTTTAGGAGGTGTCTACAATATAAAACTTAGATTTGATAGAAGAAAGATCAAAGAAGTACTTCCATATCTTGTTCTCTCTCTCTCCCTCAGCAATCTCTCTCTCTCTCTCTCTCTCTTCCTCCCTTGTACAATATATAGGTGAACGGTTACAAAGTACCCTTGTACCTTCATGATCTTCCTAGGTCAAGATATCCTAATAAACTAAGTCAATAGGCACATGTTGCACCCTAAATTTATAAAATAGAAACCTAGAATCCTAGTGTGACATATACCTATCTTATTACTTAATTGAATTAGGCACATGTTGGTTGATAAACTAATAAGTTCTAGGTACTTGGCTAGGCTTCAAGGATTGATCAAGAGTACACCAAATCTTGGCTCTCCTCTCTCCTATCTCTCCCTCTCTCTCGGCTATCTCTCTCTCTCTCTCTCACTCTCGGCTTCTCTCTCTCCCTCTCTCCCGAATTCTCTCTCTCCCTCTCTCTCCCTTGTACTACAATAATATACTAATATAGATATATATCATCAATTAGATTTTGGAAGTGTGTGGCCCGTGATCCTCCGGTCCTCGATCCTTCGTATGTGGTTCGATGGTGGGTTAGCTTTCTTCTCCTAGCCTGCACAAGGAACGCACGACTAAGACCTGGCCGGGGGTTGTCCCGGCAAGGCCCTCCGGCGGGAGGATGAGTATAGCGCAGAGAGGAAGTAGAAAGCTCTGGAGAGAGTAAGTGTGAGTATTCAGTTGTGTGTACCTGTTAGGGTTACTATCACTGGATATTTATAGGGCCTCCTGGCTTGCTCTCCAAGTACGATCGCGTGCCTTCCACGAGCCAAGTGACGTCACAGTGACATCAAGGAATAGATCTGGTAACCGTTTTCAGGGCTGAGCTGGCACACCCATGTGCGCCCATGATCATCTTCTGTTATAACCGCCTCCGCATATGGGGGACGCGTGACTCAGCAGCCAGCCGTCGTCGGCAGCCAGCCGTGCTCCGCAGGTGGCCGAGCACGTGTCTTGACGGGTGGCCGAACCCAGCGTTCGGCCGAGCTTGACATGTGGCCGAACACGGCGGCGACCCGTGGGAAGGAGCCTGATGAATGAGTCGGCCTCCGGTGGGTGGCCGAGCTTGAGAAGTTCTTCGAAGGTGGCCGAACGTGGGCAACGGTGATCGTCCGTCGGTAAGACGAATCAGTGCCCGCTCCCGGACCTCGATTGTAGCCGAACGTGGAATGACGTACGGCCATTGTCTTCGGTCGCGGCCTACTTTTCGGTGGGCTCGAATCATTTGGTTTGGTCCGCTACAATAGCCCCTCAATCTTCACCGACGCCGAGCACGAGGTGGGGATTGATAATGAACTTGACCGAACCCAACCAACGGCCGAACGTGGTGGCGACCCGCGGAAAGGATTCTAACGAAGGAGCCATCCTCCAGAGGGCGGCCGAGCTCAAGGAATTCTCCGAAGGTGGCCGAACATGAGAGACGTCAGACGACCGTCCGCTTCAGCACGTGGGGGAGCACATGACTTGGCGGGTGGCCGAGCACGAGCTTGGCCGAGCCCAATGGGCGATTCGTATAGTGACAATGCCAACGGAGGTATCTCTTCCGAAGGTGGTCGAGCCCCATGCTTTGCCGAGCTTGGTGGGCAACTCGTGAGGAGACTTCTACCGTTGAGGCTGCCCTCCTGAGGGTGGCCGAGCATGAGCAGATCCTTGAAGGTGGCCGAACGTGGAGCCGAGTGCGGCCACGTCTTTGAACGCGGCCTACCCGCCAGTGGGTACGAACTATTCGATTCGGTCCGTTACAACATACCGACGGGGGTCTCTCATCTGAAGGTGGCCGAGCCTGGGCAATCTTCAGGAGGGCGGTCAAGCATGAGAAGGAGCAAGATGAGATGGTCGAGAAGTTTGAAGGATGCCGAGGAGTCAGGAGACAGCCGAGAATTTGAAGAAGGCCGAACGTGAGTTGGGAAGAGTGTTGAGGAGGGAGAAGAGGAAGGTGAAGGAGGCAGGTGTTGTTTTGAATCTCGAGGCCGATTTGAACATGACCAAGTCGATTCCAGCCCCAGTCACACCCGAGCTCGTCCTTCCATACACTGAAGAGGAGTGTGTACCTCTGTCTCCAGAGGAGTTTCCCGAGAGTGAAGAGGAGATTGAGGAAATTTCTGACGCCGAAGATTAGGGAGGTGATGGAGGTAAGGAGGCAGCTGGGGATGGAGAGAAGGTTTGAGAATGCCGGGTAAGAGCTGTTTGAACGTTGTCAAAGGCGCCGAGGGTGTTACAGATGTCGTCCCCGAGGCTGCTGCAGATGTTGTGCTCGAGGATGTCCCTCAAGTTTGAAGTAGGTATCTCTCTTTAATTTTGAATGAGCTTTTGTTGGACTGGACGGCTCCGAGCATGGGAGTTTTGCCGTACCAGATGTAATAGTTGACGGGGGGTCGGCGCCGAACGATTTACTACGCCGTACCTCCCAGCTTAGGATCTTTCAAATCACTTGTCTTTATTTCGAAGTTTTTAGATGAATGCATGGCTTCCTTTGCAACGTTTTTGTCAATGCCGAGCTTGTCTGATTGCCATCACGCCTTCATATGATATTGTGTGGTTGTCCGTAGCCCCCACTTTGGTTTGGGTTCGGTAGAATAGTTGAAAGTTTTTCATGATCAAAAACGGTTAAGTATAGATATTGCTGCCGAGCTCTGACCAGAGTAGTATGGCCGTAGTAATAGGTCGCCGAACATGGATGTGTTGTAATCTGACAGGATCCAGCCTTGGACTAGTTTTGAGAGTGTGAAGTGCCCCTTTACCAGTGGATAGGGCTCGGCCAAAGTGTCAGCCCCTGGCCATGGTAGAGGAACGTTTGAGAGTAGTGATTGTTTGTGGGTGGTTTGCTCGCCAAATTGCGAGTGTAACCTTTCGGTGGCCGACCATAGTGTCTTGCCAATCCGAGCCGAAACCTGTGTTTCATCAGAGATGTGTGTTTTAGGCTCGGCGGACCATATGTCCGTTTTTTGCTTCTTTGGGCGGCGATGGTGGCCGAAGCAAAAGGCTGAAGAGCCGTTTATAGGTGTGACCGAAGTCATCGTTTGTGTTTGGCAGATGTGCCGAGGGTGAGCTATTTGAGTAAGCCTCGCAGGTCGTCGGGTCGAACTTCGTGAATTTGGGTAGATGAAAAGTGGATTCCGGCGGCGTGTTGATGATGTGGGAGGTGAAGGGAGAGACGCTGAAATCCTTCAGTTGTCTTTCAAAACCTGGGCGCGGCGGTTTACCGTGCTCGTCCGTCTTTGATCTCTTGGAATCCCTTTCCTTGTTCTCCTTTGCTGATGCCTTCTCTGCACCCCTGCATCGAAGCTTTTCTCGCAGGTCCGTCGTTGTTCGGCGTGGGCCGTCGACGGTTTTGTCCTTGTTATGACGGGTTTTGTTGCCTTCGTTTGCACCCTCGGTGCGTACGCCCTTACCATTTCGCCGAGCACGGTGCTCGTCGTCTAGATTCTCAGGTGGAATGTCACCAAGACGTTCAGAGATAGGGTCTGGTCTAGCTGCATGCGTTGCTTCATTTGGGCCACTTCCGCCCTTAGAGCTGCTAGTTCATTGTCGCGTTCGTCGTCGCGACGCTGCAGTAGGCGGATGTAGGTCGAAGTGACGTCGTCCGAGACCGGTGAGAGCCCGGACCCAGGGGCGAGGGAGAGGGACATGTGCCTCTCGAGGGTTGGCGTGGAGTTGACGTTTCCACCTGCGTCTTTGGCCCCCGAGATGGTTGCGTCTGCTATATCTCCTCCCATGGTGAGTGATTTGGTTGCTGTCTTACGGAGGAGCGAGGGAAGTTTGGAGGACGAGTGAGCCGCTGAGATCAGAAGGGATTCACGTCGGGTTCACCAATTGTGTGGCCCGTGATCCTCCGGTCCTCGATCCTTCGTATGTGGTTCGATGGTGGGTTAGCTTTCTTCTCCTAGCCTGCACAAGGAACGCACGACTAAGACCTGGCCGGGGGTTGTCCCGGCAAGGCCCTCCGGCGGGAGGATGAGTATAGCGCAGAGAGGAAGCAGAAAGCTCTGGAGAGAGTAAGTGTGAGTATTCAGTTGTGTGTACCTGTTAGGGTTACCATCTCTAGGTATTTATAGTGCCTTCTGACTTGCCCTCCAAGTACGATCGCGTGCCTTCCACGAGCCAAGTGACGTCACAGTGACATCAAGGAATAGATCTGGTAACCGTTTTCAGGGCTGAGCTGGCACACCCATGTGCGCCCATGATCATCTTCTGTTATAACCGCCTCCGCATATGGGGGACGCGTGACTCAGCAGCCAGCCGTCGTCGGCAGCCAGCCGTGCTCCGCAGGTGGCCGAGCACGTGTCTTGACGGGTGGCCGAACCCAGCGTTCGGCCGAGCTTGACATGTGGCCGAACACGGCGGCGACCCGTGGGAAGGAGCCTGATGAATGAGTCGGCCTCCGGTGGGTGGCCGAGCTTGAGAAGTTCTTCGAAGGTGACCGAACGTGGGCAACGGTGATCGTCCGTCGGTAAGACGAATCAGTGCCCGCTCCCGGACCTCGATTGTAGCCGAACGTGGAATGACGTACGGCCATTGTCTTCGGTCGCGGCCTACTTTTCGGTGGGCTCGAATCATTTGGTTTGGTCCGCTACAGGAAGTACAAGGTTAATAATAAACTAAAGGGTTTTTGAAAGAATAAGATTTTCCTAATTACATAATGAATTTGACACATGTTTTCTACCTCTATATTATATTGGGGGGTTGTATTGGTACCCTATTATAATATACATATAAGTACTAGAAAATCTGGGTGGATATCTAGTCAAAATTTTATAATATAAAGCTCCGATTTGACACATGTCTCCTTATAATATAATACAATATTTGTACTCAGAGAATCTTAGGACCCAATATTATATTAGATACTCTTCCAATTCTTTAATGGGAGAATCCCATGGGATTCTAGTCATTAAATTAATTATAATATAATAGTACTAGTCCTATTATCCAATGGATAATAATTCTACTAACAACTATGGACCAATGGACAAAGGTCAACAGTTGACTTTTTGGTCAAAGGGTCTTACTTAGGGTTCAAGAGGTTCAAAAGGTTCAAATGGCTCGAGGAAGGTCAAGAGTTTAATTAGATTATCTCCGAGGATTAGGTTAGAAGCTAACTAGGGTCGCTAAGTAGGATTTCAAGTCGAAAGATAACCTAGGCTTACGTTTGACAATTTGGAGAAAGTTCTAACTCGCTTGTCTTTAGAAAATGATCTTATTGACGAATCTAATCATGACGGATTACTAAGGATAACTCAAGTTGATTAATCACTCGAGAATAATTAAAGACTTTTCGAATTAACAACGAAATTTTTATTTAGTAAAAATCGGAGTTGTTACAACCTATCCCCCTTAAACAATTTCGTCCTCGAAATTAGGTGCACGCTCAGATTCGAATAGGTGGGGATAATTCACTCTCATGGTTTCTTCTCTTTCCCATGTGGTTTCTCCAGCTCCTTGGTGCTTCCATAGGACTCGTACCAGTTTGATTGTCTTGTTCCGGATTTTCTTCTCGCTGCGGTCTTGATGCTCTATTGGTTCCTCTTCGTATGTCGCGTCTCCCTCCATGGTGATGTCTTCCCAATTGAGAACATGTGTGGGCAGGGCGAGATATTTACGGAGCATGGATACGTGAAACACGTCATGTACTCTATCTAGTTGCGGTGGTAGGGCTAAGCGATACGCAACTTTATCGATCTTTTCCACGATGTCAAAGGGTCCTATGTATCGTGGGGATAACTTTCCCTTCTTTCCAAATCTGATGATTCCCTTCTTTGGTCGGATCTTCAGGAATACATGATCTCCCACGGCAAAGGTCAATGGTCGGCTTCTTTTATCCGCGTAACTCTTTTGTCGGCTCTGAGCTGTTTGGATCCTTTGTCTGATGGTTTTGACTTTCTCCGTAGTATCCCGTACTATGTCTGGTCCAATTAATCCCGTTTCTCCAGCATCTGTCCAGCAGACTGGGGATCGACAGGGTCGTCCGTATAAGGCTTCGTATGGCGCCATCTCTATGCTCGCTTGATAGCTGTTGTTGTAGGCAAACTCGACTAACGGTAAATGTTGCTCCCAGTTTCCCGAGAAATCTAAAGCAAGGCTCTCAGCATATCTTCCAATGTCTGGATTGTCCTCTCCGTTTGTCCGTCTGTTTGGGGGTGGAAGGTGGTACTAAGTCTCACATCTGTTCCCAATGCCTTCTGCAGTCCCTTCCAAAAGTGTGATACAAAACGTGGGTCCCTATCGGATACAATCGAGATGGGTACTCCATGGAGTCGTACAATTTCTCGAATGTGTAGGAGACTCAGTTGTTCCACGTTTTCTGTCATCTTTATAGGCAGAAAATGCGTTGATTTGGTGAGTCGGGCCACGATCACCCAAATAGCAGTGTTGGATTTGGCAGACCTTGGTAGTCCAGTTACAAAATCCATCGAGATGTGCTCCCACTTCCATGTTGGAATTGGTAAGGGTTGAAGGTCTCCTCCGGGTTTCTGATGTTCAGCCTTGACTTGTTGACACACAAGGCAAGTTGATACAAATCGGGCCACGTCTTTCTTCATTCCTTCCCACCAGTATGTCCTCCGCAGGTCGTGATACATCTTTGTACCGCCCGGGTGGACTGCAAAGTTTGAATGGTGAGCTTCGCGGAGTACAGCTTCTCAAAGAGCTCCAATATTAGGTACAAATACCCTTCCTTTGAATCGCAGGCTATTATCTCCCTCAATCGTCCATCCTGGTAGCGCCTTTCCTTCTCGGATTCGGTACTAGATGAACTCACAATCCTGCTCAGAGGTTTGAGCTAGTAAAATCTCTTGGCGTAGTGCTGGTTCTGCAACGAGAGCATATAGTCGGGCGTTCCCATTCTCTGATGAAGGCCTCAGGTTGAATTCGTTAAGGGTAACTACCATTTCCCATTCCTTGATGGTGGTCTTGACTTTCTGAGCCTTGTCCTTTCGGCTAAGAGCGTCAGCTACCAAGTTGGCCTTGCCGGGATGATACTGTAGCGTGAACTTGTAATCCTCCAAGTATTCCATCCAACGGCGCTGCCTCATGTTCAACTCCTTCTAAGTGAAAAGGTACTTGAGGCTTTTGTGGTCAGTAAAGACCTCGAATTGTTCTCCCCACAGATAGTAGCGCCAAGTTTTGAGGGCAAAAACTACTGTAGCCAATTCTAAGTCATGAGTAGGGTAATTCTTCTCATGTGGTCGGAGTTGTCGTGATCCGTAAGCCACAACTTTTCCATTCTGCATCAGCACACAACCCAAGCCATCCCTTGATGCGTCGCAATAGACGGTATAATCCACGCCTCGTTCGGGAATGATTAGTATCGGTGCACTGGTCAGCCTCTTTTTCAACTCCTGAAAAGATTTCTCATAGGCTTCATTCCAATCTAGCTTCACTCCTTTCTGAGTGAGTCTCGTCATTGGTTTGGCGAGAATCGAGAAGTCTGGTATGAATCTTCGGTAGTATCCAGCCAATCCTAGGAAACTTCTGATTTCGAACACGGAGGTTGGCTGTTTCAAATTGAGCACTGCCTCAACCTTACTTTCGTCCACGGCTATTCCATCCTTGGATACTACGTGCCCCAAGAACTTAACCACTTCTAGCCAAAACTCGCATTTACTTGCTTTGGCAAAAAGTTGGCTATCTCGGAGTACTTGTAGCGCTATCCGAAGGTGTCCTACGTGCTCCTCCTTATTGGCGGAGTATATCAAGATGTCATCAATGAACACCACTACAAACTTATCTAAGTAGGGTTGAAAAATCTTGTTCATGAGACACATGAATACTGCCGGAGCGTTTGTCAGCCCAAATGGCATTACTACAAACTCGTAGTGTCCATATCTGGTGCGGAAAGTGGTTTTGGAGATATCCTCATCTCGGATTCTAAGTTGATGGTAACCTGATCGGAGGTCAATTTTTGAGAAACAGGTTGCTCCTCTCAACTGGTCGAATAGGTCATCGATTCTAGGTAAGGGGTATCGATTCTTGACCATGACTTGGTTTAGCTTCCGATAATCGATGCACAGTCGAAGCGTTCCTTCTTTCTTCTTCACGAACAATGCAGGTGCTCCCCATGGTGACGTGCTCTGCCTGATAAATCCTTTATCCAACAGCTCTTGCAATTAGGTCTTGAGCTCCTTCAATTCCGCGGGGGGCATACGGTAGGGTGCCATGGAGA
Source organism: Rhododendron griersonianum (assembly GCA_018127125.1). Classification (NCBI taxonomy): domain Eukaryota; kingdom Viridiplantae; phylum Streptophyta; class Magnoliopsida; order Ericales; family Ericaceae; genus Rhododendron; species Rhododendron griersonianum. The sequence goes on along the minus strand of CM030792.1, from coordinate 26,129,581 downwards.
TTGGGGTTGTCCCCGGTTGGAGTTCTATAGAGAAGTCTATCTCTCTCTGTGGTGGTAAACCAGGAAGTTCTTCAGGGAAAACATCGGCGTACTCGCAAACGATGTGTGGTAATCCCATATCCATCCTGTCAGTTTCTTCCATTTGGAGACTAGCTAGCCATCCAAACAGTTGATTCTGCCACCTAGATTTCTTCGTCGTCAAACTCGCCACTTGTCTATCCCCCTTAAAACGAAAACGAGTTCCATCAGGGGTGTATGCTGTCACCGTCTTTTGATGATAGTCTATGACTGCTCGGTGTGCAGATAGCCAGTCCATTCCCAAGATTACGTCGAAGTCCGCCATGTCGATCACTCTGAGGTCGCAGGTTAAGCGTAAATTGGCTACTTCTAATTCGCACCCTCTACACACTAGACTAACAGCTATACTCCCCCCAATGGTGATGCTACATTCGTACTTGACTTAAAGGGTTCTGTTTCTAGTGCTAGAGCAGTAACGCAGGCAGTCGATATAAAAGAGTGCGATGCTCCGGAATCAAACAAGGCTTGAACACAAGTACTATATAATAATAGCGTACCTTGGATCACAGAGGGATCCGACTCTTGCTCCTCAGTTTGTAATGCAAATATACGCCCTCCAGTGCCATGCTGGGTTCCTATGGGCTGTTTGCCTTGGTTTTGCCCGGTGTGCTGCTGCAGTGGGCCTCCCGGATTCTGCTTCATAGAACCGATCGATCTGGGGTTCTGAGTCCTTTGAGCTCCAAAGCTTCCAATTCTCTCCTTTAGAGGTTGAGTTCTATGGCCTGACAGTTGAAGTACTACACTGTCGCCCTGTTTTGGTCACTCTTCTGCGGTACACCACGTCCTGACGCAGTAGTCCTCCAAGCTTGGTTGGTTTGAGACGAGGCAAAGGGTTTGGTAGGGTAAGGTCCACGGTTGCTGCTGACCGCTTGGGTTCGAATTGGTCCACAAGTATTGCCGGTCGCTTTTCTCCATCGGGTTTTGAAATCAGTCTCCTCACTCTCCAGTCGAAGAGCACACTTCACCACACCGGAGTATGTGGGAAAAGCTTGTGCTACTACGGCCCTTCGAGCGGTTGTCAGCCCCCACTCGAATCTTCTCGCCTTCTTATCTTCCGTTGCCATGGCGGTAGGGGCATAACGAGACAGCTCCTCGAACTTGGCCGCGTACTGGGTGACGGTCATCGTTCCCTACGTCAGGTTCATGAATTCTTGCTCCTTGGCTAGGCGAATGGGTGTGGGAAAGTATTTGTCAAGAAACAGGGTTTCAAATTCGGCAAAGGTCATGGTGGCTATGGCATGGGTTGCCTCCATCAAGTCCCACCAGTAACGGGCTTCTCCCTTTAGTTGGTACGTGGCTAAGGCTACACGATCTCCATCGCGGGTAATCTCCAAGGTGTCCAGGATCACCTTGACTTCTTTCAGCCAAATTTCGGCGATGGTAGGGTTAGTATCTCCATTGAAAGTCGGGGGTCGACGTTTGCAGAATTCGTTCATCGCTCGAGTGCGGTTCATAGGTTCATCGTCGCGGTTAGGGTTTCGGCGGTTGGCATTCAAAGCAGCCACAAATGCTTGCATGATTTGGGTTAGGTTAAGGTTTGCGTTTGCGTTAGAGGATTCTCCGGTCTCGTATCCTAATCCACTTTGTCGGTTCACCATCTACGAGTAAAAATTGTAAGGGGGGAGGTTTTAGCCTAACGATCAATTTCTTTTTCGTAGTTTGTTTTCTTTCTAAGATCAAAAGCAATAATTTAAGCAGGGTGCAACATTATTCCTTAATACAAGGCAACTTTTTCATAGATAAGCAAGGATTACAACGTAAGCATAGATTTCTACTACAATCATAAAACACAAAGCAGATTCTCCTAGTACAAGTTGAAACGATCCTACACATATCCTACTACATGGTTCTTATCACATGGTTTGGTTAGTCTACGAGTGCCACAAGTGCAACTACCACTACCGCGACCTTATTCTAATGCTATTACTCCTAAAGTAGGATAATTCCAAACATCTCTCTCAGTCTTTTCTTGTAGTCTCTTTTGGCTCCGGCCACGGTTTCCTCGAGGAGTTTATATCCCTGCTTATGAAATTCCTCTTCCATTAGAACAGGTGGTTCCTCCCATGGTTCTAGGTAGTATTGAGAACAGTCTAGTATAGCAGCTTCCAATTCAGGGTCAGTCTCGACGTTATAAATAGGGAAACTAAATGGTTGCTCGAAGTCCTCCACATGTGATGCAGGGACTTCGGTCGGTGGAAGGTATTCGTGGTCCACGGCCGGTGGTGGTATCTCCCAGGTGATTGGTACTTCGTAGAGTTCCATGTTATCTTCGGATAAAGGTGTTGGTCTTGTGAACTCAGGTACTAGTAATGACCGATAGTCGGCCAAGACTTTAGGGGAAAAGGGCGGGTGTCCCCCTTGTTTCTTGTTTGACATCTAGAACATTCAAGAGGATTGTACTTTAGTTTTTAGTGGTTATGCATTGAGTACGAGTATGGGCACAAACAGAGATCATAAAAACTCACATATCTTTTATAACATAGAAGGCTCATATTGACCTAAGTTTCCTAATTACATAGGTAAGCTCTTTATTGCCAACAAAGTAAAGGTACTTCTTAGAGTTATCCTAAACAAAGGATGGTGGCCTAAATTCTCAACATCCTACATATCCCGAAGGATTACAATTTATTTATTAATAGCACATCCTATTGGCTTCTTTTACTTCGGGGTCTCTTCTTTGACGTTCTCCTTATCGCCATTTCTTTCCTCCTCATCACCAATTTCAACACTCTCCATCAAGGGTAGGGTACCAAAGATTCCACGAAGGGCATAAAGGATTGGAAACATTCCAGGGAACCAGAGATCCTCCTCCAAGGGGATCGAGGTATTTCGTTGCACTCTCTTGAAATCTCGTATCTTGGTAATTGTGGCAGCAACAAATTCAGGGTTCTTAAGTAGTTGAGTGGTCGTGGTTTCCACGGCGATCTTGAGTTGGTAGATTCCAGCTAACAGGTTAATCAGGTGACTCATCTACAAGGAAAATTTTAAACCTCAATTAGTAATGTTTTAAGACGGGGTTTAATCTAAATAGGAAGTTTTCAAGTTTCTAAGTTCCACATTCGATTATTGATTTAAGTCATCATCCAATTGTTCGGGAATTCCCAGCTCGGCGGTACTGCCAATTTCCACACTTTGCTTCAATCCGAAGATTGCTTTGCCAGAATTCCACCCAATTTGGGACGGTAAACTTAAACTCAATTCACGTTTATGCAACGGTCAAACTATCTCGTGGTTCTACCCATTCTACCCATGACCGAGGTTTTGAACCTAAAACTCTGATACCAAGTTGTAACGCCCCCATTTTTGGGTTCATTAATTAATCATTTTATTAATAATTCAAACAGAGTCTGGCTCATTATTACATTGTTAATCTCACAAAGGAGTACATTTTATTCAAAAGGGAAGGAAACTAGGGTTCCTAACTACAGCTCCGCTTGCTCTTCCATCCTAGCCAGCGCTTCGGCTCCGAAAGCCTCCACAGTGTACATCTCACCCTATTCGTCTATAAGGTCTGACACATTATACCAGCGTCGCCACCAATATAATATGTCAGGGTCACCAAAGGCAACACCGTGAGCTTACAAAGCTCAATAGGATAAACCGTACCCACTAATCCTTACTTATAATTAGAAATTCACATAGACAATTACACATGCTCATTCATTGAAGTAATTAAGCAATAACACATCCGCATTCGCTACCTTCCTAGCATTGGTGTCATGTCTTTTCGTGTTTCTCCTACGCGACTCATTGTAGACCGTGTCATCATTTTCCACTTCATTAACACTTCCAAATTACCTTTTTGAAAATCACATTTTTAACACACGCACACCACACAATGGGCAAGTCCGGCCACATTAAGCTTTTAAAACACACAGCCTCACAATGGTTCCGCCACCATGGATTTCCATTGGAACACACCCAACCTCGATTCCGCCGTTCCGGGTTCTCGAGTATCCTCACAATGGTTCCGCCGCCCCGGGTTCCCATTGGCACACATTAGCATTGGCTCCTTTCCACGGATAACCAAGCCACACACCCAACCTCGATTCCGCCGTTCCGGGTTCTCGAGTATCCTCACAATGGTTCCGCCGTCCCGGGTTCCCATTGGTGCACACACACACACACACACATACATAATGACTCCCAAAATGGTCATTATGTAATTTCAAAAATATTTTACCAAGGCCAAGCCTTTATACTCACCCTAGGAGTCATGTTTCTATCGTTCTTGGTTTTCGTGTCTCGTTCTCATGCATAGACTCCGCGATAGAACTTTCATAGAAATCTTGAAACTAAACTAGCAAGATCATCCAACTCTATTTCATATAGCATGCTCAATTATTCGTAAAGCATAACGTCACATGTACGGACGCCTTTGGAGTGATAATCACTTATGCTTTACTAAAAAACAAACACAAGTAATGCAAGTAAGCACATAACAAGTCTAATATCATCTAAACGGTCAAAGTACAATTACTTAAAGTTAATCCATGACGTTCACCTTCAAAGTTCATTCTTTCTTTCAAGATGTTCAAAACAGCATATGTTCATTGAATTGCAATGCATATATCATAATAGTGTTGATAAGGATTCTATGTTTTCACGAGAGGTGTCGATTTAGAAAAATCTATGTGATCATGCTTTTATCTTTACTCTAATCAATTTGAGTTATGCGTACGATATGCTACACTTAGAGTAAAATCTATCTACATACTCTTAGCCTTCTTTAAAGTAAACTGTATATTTGGAAAAAGTAGTAAGGATTATCTACCTTTCAAAAAAACTTGATGTGAAATTTTAATGTACTCGCAAGCGCACGAATCGTACCGAAGTATAGTAATGCAAGAGCGAGGTCGAACCCACAGGGACTTGGTGATTTTTTGTAGGAAAACTAAATAAACTTAAATTGATTAAACCCTAACCTAGTTGACAAAAGTTGTAATTGATTTTTAAACTAACAATTGAATAAAACTGTGATAAAAGAAAACAACTAATTATGAAACTATCACGGAAAAGTAGTGGAGATTACGATGAGAAAGGCAACTAAGGTTTTGGAATCCACACCCATAAATATTTATCAATCAATTCTACGCAATGATTTTTCCTTTGATTTCTACACAATGATTTAGAAGCCAATCTTAACCACCATGGATAATGTATCGTTAAGCCCTTTTTATTTATAACAAAAATATGTTCCTCCTCTGCTTCGCAAGTTTAAGTCAAAATCATCAACTGTATCCGCGTAAAACAAATCACAGTAGATATCCCGTACTTAAATATTAACAATGACAAACCAAGCAATTCGATTAATATGGTGATATCAAATCATGGAAAAAACCCATTCCGATTGAATCCATATCCGAGTTTCAACCAAATTAATTAATGAGATCAGAACAATAAACTACAAAAGCACGTTGGAAAAATCATATGCATAAAACCATTCAATAAAATTCATGGGGTTTCATCCCCAACCCTAGTTTAAGAGTTTAACTGCTCATGGAGTCAAAACACATAAACACGTAAAGATAAAACTCCATTAAAACAGCTGACGAAAGAAAATGATTAACAATTTCTCCAAGCTTTTTCTTCTCTGCCGTCGCTCGTGGTAGCTAGGCGTGGCTTCCTGGTGAGCTGCTGCGTGGAAAAAGTCATCCCCCTCTGCTTCGTCTTCTTTTCTTTTTATAAGGCTAGCTGAGAGTTCCTTTAAAGGAAAACAAAACCTTTTCTGATTTTGCTTTCCTAATAATGTGAACCACTACCCCAAATAAAGAATAATATGTTTCCTAATTGTATACTAATAATATTAGGTATATATGGTGGTGATCAAACATGAGTATTTAGTCCCGCCATACACGTACAATCCGTCCAAACATGAGCTGCCTTTCATATTCCCTTCCAAAACCCAACTGAAAATCCTCTTTTTAAGTCTCGAACAAAGCCTTTTTGTGCGACAAGTCCAGAATACCTACAAAACATGAATCAATAATAATAAGTCATAAATAACTATTAAGTGCAGACTAAAAATGCAAGTATGAGGGACTTTCTAATACTATATTTTGTGTTCATCAAATACCCCCAAACCTGCATTTTGCTAGTCCTCGAGCAAAAGAAATAAATAAAACGAAGAACAACACTAGGTAATCCTTTTCGGAGGAGTCCGATTGCATTTAGCACATGCAACAAGCCTTTAAGCCCCTAGGTTGCCCTAGTGGACGAGTTATAGTCTCGTGAGGGTTTGCCGTGAATATACCCACAAAATTCCCAAGATGTTGATACTCGATTAGAATCCCAAAACATAGTCTATATGGCCTCTCAAAGTAACTAGCGTGAGAATAACACAAGTTAGAGGCAATATATTTCCTCCATTAATAAAGTTAAACAAGCGAACATATATTCTAATCCAAATTGGCACAAAAATGGTTCCTCCCACATATATCTAGATAGATAGAAATCACAAGGCATGCGTGTAAGTGAAAAATCACACAAAGATGTTCATTAACCTCGAAAACAATACACGCACCTTCAGTGCCTCAATACTCATCAAAATGTTCAAATCAAATTATAGCCCATCCCCTTGTTCCAATTCACTTTTTTCCCTTTTTTTTTTTCTTGCTATTATTTTTTTTCTTGTGGTCGTGCTATGCCTTGGTCCCTTAAGCTTTCTAATTGACCCTTGTAGCGAGTTTTAGGCCAGTGACACCCAAACCAGACGGCTTTAGGGTACTAGATGTAGAGAACACCCCAACGGACTTAATCACTCGAGTCAAGAAGGCTACGAACCCAAGCTAACCACACATGACAATCGCGGAACTCTCCACCGTTTGACGCGAACACTCACTGCTTACTGAGGCAAGAGGCCCGGTTACTAAGTGAAAAGCCCGAAAAAGCATGCACTTTATTCATTTTTTTTTCTTTTTGGGGAAAGGACATTACGCATTTTAATAAGACATCTGACTCATATTGAGGCATCAAAAATATATGTACGATACTCAAGGTCAAATCCAACTCTAAGTGTGACAGTGTTCGTGCAAAGGCATGTATACGAGTGATAAATCCCTATCCAAATATAGGTGATATGAACCAACTAAGTGCCTCTCATCAATGCCTATGTTCACAAGCGTAACTCCATCAATGAATTCATATCAAGACTCAAACTTGGGCAACAATCACACCAACACTAATCAAAAACCAACAACCATGTTGGAAGTCAAAATCAAGCATCCAAAAAAATAATAATTTTTTGTTTGAAAAAAAATTTCAACTTTACTTTTTTTTTTTTTTTTGAAAAATGATAAAACTATGGAGTCTATGCACAGAACAGACACAAATAATAGGTGAACCCTCCCCCAAACCTAAATATGACAGTGTCCTCAATGTCATGAATGCAAAAGCTTAAAAAGAAATAGACTAGGACATAAAAGTAATAAAGGGTAAGATACACCTCGTAAGCGTAATATGGCTGAACCGTGTGACACCTGCAAAATAAATTTTGGAAACACAAGAGAAAAAAAATGCACTAAACGAAAGTAAGTTAAAAGAACGAATAACTCTCTCTCTCTTTTTTTTTACCTGCATTCCCCAAATGTGATTTGTGCATGAATCTAAATATATTAAAGAGTCGCTCACCATTGTCATAGAGCATGAGACGGAATATTTGTGGGTCACTCCAACGAAAAATGTACGCCAAATAAAATATCACCACTAAGCCACTCCCTTTTATCCGCTTTTTATAATTGACAATACAAGGATTTGCCCCACAAAATTTGTGTGACTTGATTAACAACTGTTGACTTAATTTTGAAACCAATTTAGTCGAAAGTGTAATTTTACTCACATGATAGAAAGATTCAGCATACCAAGGAAATGTTTGCTTGCAGAAAATTGCCTCTAACAAAATTCTATGACTAGAAAGTACGGGTTCTGCTCTAATGACAAAATCACACTCAAATTCTTTACTGCATTGGTCATTCTCGTCAACTATCTTTTCCTCTTCAATTTGATCATTATTTGGGGTAACGAGGGCTGACATAATTTCTGTTGGTCCCACAATTTCAACACTAGGATCGGGTGGCAAAGGTTTTAACTCAAAATTGGACTCTTGTTCATCCCACAAACTTGGGATAATCTCGTTAGATTGTGGCTCTACAAAGCACGAGTTCCGCCTACTAATATCTATGAAAGACTCTAAAAACATGTTGACAGATTCAATCGTAGAGTCTTCATCAATGTTATTAAAATGAGATAGACAAGCTTCAAAAGGATCCTCATAGCTTGATTGAGTAAGGTGTTCTTTAATTTGACTATCTATCATGTAAACTGCACTCACCTCATCCTCACATGGTGACTGTTTGTCAATATCAAAAATATTAAGATCAACAGTCATGTTACCAAATGACATCTTCATCACACCATTCCTACAGTTAATTTGAGCATTCGATGTGGCCAAGAAAGGACGGCCTAATATGACAGGAATGTGCCCCTTTGAGTTTTGAACAGGTTGAGTGTCTAAGACTATTAAGTCTGCTGGAAAATAAAATTTGTCAACTTTTACTAGAATATCCTCAATAGCACCTTTTGGAATTTTAATGGATCCATCAGCCAATTGAATTCTTACGGAAGTGGGTCTTAACTCCCCCAAACCTAGTTGCAAGTAAACTGAATATGGTAGACACTCGCTCCCAAATCTAACAAAGCTCGCTCAATGTGATGATTACCTATCGTGCACGAAATTGTAGGACACCCAGGGTCCTTATACTTGACAGGGATTTTGTGCTGAATTATAGAGCTAACTTGTTCGGTCAACACTACTTCTTTAGGGACGCTTGTCTTTCTCTTTATGGATACTAGGTCTTTCAAAAATTTGGCATAAGAGGGCACCTGTCGAATAGCATCTAAGAATGGAACATTGATTCTCACTTGCTTAAATACCTCTAGAATATCTCCATGGTCTACACCTTTCTTAGGGGCTATTAGTCGTTCAGGATATGGAGCTTTAGGGATGAAACTCCTAAGTTCAGGTTCTTTTGGAGGTCGAGGAGAACTAGATTCCTGATCTTTGGTGGGACCACTCTGCCTTTCTTCTTTCTCTGACTCCCCTAAACTCTTCTCTATTGGCATACTTACTTGGTTGTCAACTTGTTTTCCTGACCTAAGGGTTACAATGGATTGAACCTGGTCATACTTATAGGTAGAGTTAGAGGGGTTGCTAAGAGCAAATTGTCCTTTTGGGTTAGGTATCGGCTGGCTAGGGAATTTTCCATTTTCTCTCTCTGCCATTTGACTAGCCAATTGACCCATTTGATTTTCTAGTTTAGCGATGGCTTGTGCATGCAAGTGAGTTGAATTTTCAATTTTAGCGTCATTTTTTTCAATTTTAGCCATGATTGCTTTAAGGGTGTCCTCTAAGGATGACTGTTGCTGTGGTGCAACAGATTGGAAATTTGGTTGGGACACAGGAGTTGGAGTATAAAAAGGCTGAGATTGAGTAGGATATGATTGTGTAGGAGGATGAAAACCTAGGGGAGATTGATTTTGTGAATGGAATGGTTGCCCACCTATATTAGTAGAAGGTTGGTTCTGACGCCATGAAAAGTTCGGATGTTTTGACCAATTTTGGTTGTATGTTTCCGAAAAAGGACTAGCAAATGATTTCCCAAAATTATTAAGTGCGTTTGCATGTTCAATATAGCTTTCAGAATATCCAATCATGGAAGGACATGTTTGTGTTGTGTGCATGTGACTACTGCAAAGAGAACACACCTCACTTTGAACTTGATTGGCTGACTCCAAAGTTCTACTTAAAACTAACGCCTCAACCTTTCGAGTAAGATTATCTAACTTTATTCTCATATCTGAATCTTCTTTCACCTCATATAATCCCCCTCTCTTAGGTGTGGAAGTTGGTTTGTCTCGATGAGAAGTAAAATCCCACTGTTGAGATCTCTCGGACAAATTTTCAAGAAACTCATAAGCTGCATCACCCCTAAGATTTAGAAAATCACCCCCGTTCATCGACTCAAGCATATTGCGGTTAGACTGAGTTAAACCGTTATAGAAAAATTGAACGAGTCTCCATGTTTCAAAACCATGAGGGGGGCACTTTAAAATAAGATCTTTAAATCTCTCCCAACTCTCATAAATTTTTTCATGTTCTTCTTGACAAAAATCAGTAATCTCCCTCCTTAGAATAGTTATTCTAGACATTGAAAAGAATTTTGAAAGAAACTTTTTAACGAGGGTGTCCCATGAAGTGATTGAGCTAGAGGGTAGAGAATTTAACCATGCCTTTGCTTTATCTTTCAGTGAGAAGGGAAAAAGGCGCAATTTAACAGACTCCTCAGAAAAATTTTGATACCTAAAGGTAGCACAAATTTCAAGAAAGTCTTTAACATGCATGTAAGGATCCTCTCGTTCAACCCCATGAAACTGAGGAAGAAGTTGTATTATGTGATGTTTCAGCTCAAAATGTGTTGCATTTGTTGTGGGTAACACGATACAAGAAGGAGGATTTGTGGTTACGGGTGAGAACAATTCCCTTAAAGATTTCGTATCTTCTGCTAGTTCTCCCATTTTTAATTGATTATGTTGCACTCTTTGAATCTTTAAGTTGCGTCTAAAGGTTCTCTCAATTTCCGGATCAAGAGGTATTAATTCTAAGTTTTTCGAACGGCAACCAAACATAAACTTATGATATAAAAAATAAGGGGAACAACCTGAAAAAATAAAAATGTGACAGAAGTGTCTACTGCTAACAAATAAAATGATAATTCTCGGGGGGTTTTTTTCTTTTTCAAACACTGACTCACTAACACGTTAAAAAAAAAACAATAAATAATGACAGTAAAGTAAGTTTACTAACCTTCCTTCGACTCGTTGAAATTCCAACGCCAACCACCGTGGTGCACGGAAAATAACATTGGTTCCGATTATTATTCTATTGAAGCACCTGTACCCAACTTGGTAGAAGCTTGGCCGATAAAAACAGATGAAAAGGCAACTCTACTTGTGACTAAATAACGAGACAGCAAACACTAAAACAATTAATAATAAAACCAATTACTAATGACTAATCACAGATGCACGTAATGAAGTGTATTTTTTTCAAATATCTAAAAAGTAAAATCCTAACTACAACCAGTAGAAGGGAAAAATCAATTCAAACTTTTAGATTTCCAACAAAAAACAATTAAGTCCCCGGTAACGGCGCCAAAAACTTGATGTGAAATTTTAATGTACTCGCAAGCGCACGAATCGTACCGAAGTATAGTAATGCAAGAGCGAGGTCAAACCCACAGGGACTTGGTGATTTTTTGTAGGAAAACTAAATAAACTTAAATTGATTAAACCCTAACCTAGTTGACAAAAGTTGTAATTGATTTTTAAACTAACAATTGAATAAAACTGCGATAAAAGAAAACAACTAATTATGAAACTATCACGGAAAAGTAGTGGAGATTACGATGAGAAAGGCAACTAAGGTTTTGGAATCCACACCCATAAATATTTATCAATCAATTCTACGCAATGATTTTTCCTTTGATTTCTACACAATTATTTAGAAGCCAATCTTAACCATCATGGATAATGTATCGTTAAGCCCTTTTTATTTATAACAAAAATATGTTCCTCCTCTGCTTCGCAAGTTTAAGTCAAAATCATCAACTGTATCTGCGTAAAACAAATCACAGTAGATATCCCGTACTTAAATATTAACAATGACAAACCAAGCAGTTCGATTAATATGGTGATATCAAATCATGGAAAAAACCCATTCCGATTGAATCCATATCCGAGTTTCAACCAAATTAATTAATGAGATCAGAACAATAAACTACAAAAGCACGTTGGAAAAATCATATGCATAAAACCATTCAATAAAATTCATGGGGTTTCATCCTCAACCCTAGTTTAAGAGTTTAGCTGCCCATGAAGTCAAAACACATAAACACGTAAAGATAAAACTCCATTAAAACAGCTTACGAAAGAAAACGATTAACAATTTCTCCAAGCTTTTTCTTCTCTGCCGTCGCTCGTGGTAGCTAGGCGTGGCTTCCTGGTGAGCTGCTGCGTGGAAAAAGTCATCCCCCTCTGCTTCGTCTTCTTTTCTTTTTATAAGGCTAGCTGAGAGTTCCTTTAAAGGAAAACAAAACCTTTTCTGATTTTGCTTTCCTAATAATGTGAACCACTACCCCAAATAAAGAATAATATGTTTCCTAATTGTATACTAATAATATTAGGTATATATGGTGGTGATCAAACATGAGTATTTAGTCCCGCCATACACGTACAATCCGTCCAAACATGAGCTGCCTTTCATATTCCCTTCCAAAACCCAACTCAAAATCCTCTTTTTAAGTCTCGAACAAAGCCTTTTTGTGCGACAAGTCCAGAATACCTACAAAACATGAATCAATAATAATAAGTCATAAATAACTATTAAGTGCAGACTAAAAATGCAAGTATGAGGGACTTTCTAATACTATATTTTGTGTTCATCAAGTATGCACATTTCTAATTATATTTAAGGAAAGTAGATATGGAAGTCTACGTATACTTAGGAATAACGGGGATGAAGAATCCTACCGTTCTTCTTGGCGGTAGAGATGACTACGGAAAGTACGTCGATAATTGGACAGAGTAACGTCTAGGAATGGCTTCCGTTAGCTTCGAAAGAGAATGGTTTCTCTCGAAACTAAATCGTGACCTACGGTACTTGACTTTTTGTAACGCCCCCATTTTCGGGTACGTTAAAGGACAATTTTATTGATAAAATCAAATGGAGTCTGGCTCATTATTACATCATCAACCTCACAAGGAGTACATTTATTCAAAAGGGAAGGGAACTAAGGTTCCTAACTACAGCTCCGCCTGCTCTTCCATCCTAGCCAGCTCTTCGGCTCCAAAAGCCTCCAAAGTGTACATCTCACCCTGTTCGTCTATAAGGTCTGACACATTATACCGGTGTCGCCACCAATATAATATGTCTGTGTCACCAAAGGCAACACCGTGAGCTTGTCACGCCCTCGATTTTCAACATAAACAATAATAACATTTAATAATTAAAATCCTCTCCGAAATTACCATAAGTAACCCAAAAGATAGTTTAATTCCCAATTCCACAAACCGGCCCAATATTTACAAAGTTCCACAATAGGAAATGCGATACAATGAAATTTTATTTTACAAAGATTGAAAAGTACTTCTGAAAATAGCTTTAAACCATGACATCAGCATGCACTCCATGACAGTGACCTGCAATAAACCTGAAAACGATAGGTTGAGCTACACTAGCCCAGTAGAGAAATCTATGCACAAGTTATGGGAAAATATGTCAAGTGATGCATCTAGAGTGAATGAGAAACGACAGATATACCCAAGGTTTATATGACTATCAACAGGCAACTCACAACGGCCAAAGGATTCTAGACAATCCTATGTACAAGACCTACCACCTCACACGCCATACCAGTGTCACTAACGTTCCTATCTCAAATACAATTAGCCAATCTTTAGTTTGTCAGTCGGTACTTCGCATCACATCTATCTCAACATTCATTTTCATTTCACAATCTTTCACGTTTCTCATTTCATAACCAAATCCCATTTCTTATAAAAAGATCCTTTTTCCTTTCCTTTCTTCTAGTCAGATATTTCCCATCGATAATCACTAGGGTCACCTCGGGTCTACTTCCCTCGAGCGCAGGGTCACCCCGAGTCTATTCCCTCACAATCATAATAATCCTTTGGGTCACCTCGGGTCTATTCCCTCGAGCGCAGGGTCACCCCGAGTCTTTTCCCACAATACAATAACCATTTGGGTCACCTCGGGTCTATCCCCTCGAGCGTAGGGTCACCCCGAGTCTATTCCGTCAAGAACGACCCCTCGGGTCACCTCTCACACTTTTCATAATCGTCATCATCTCATAATCAATTCCATCCTCAATCTATCGGTCATTACCTAACTCTACAGACGTACATGCTCGTGTCTTTTCATTAGTTTACAACTCCGCATCCTACATAACATGTTAAGCCTATACATATAATCCCACAATACTCTACTTATTTGCTTTCTATGCTTGAACCTCATAGGACGAGTCAAGAAGACTCAAGTTATAATATCATCCCAAACAATTCTACACAACCTCAATTTCACCTTAAGCATTCTAAATAATCTACCAATCCACCACATTGGTTACCTTTCAAACGTTCCAAATCGGCAACCATAACACTACTTCAACTAATAAAGTAATACACGCCATTCCCTTTAATTATACCCCAAGTAATGTACGAACCCGTCAACATCCTACGACATACCCCTCACTAACACCGACACCTAAACCTCATGGAAAGAGTACCAAAGGAATTAAAAAGGGAACCACAAACGGATCATGAGAACATGGCTTTCGATATTACCTTTCAAATCACTAGACGAACACTAATCTACCCAATCATACTTACCATGAGACCTCGCATAACCTACGACTTCCCTAAACGATCATACGATACATCCTCCGTTACAACGATACTAAGATTTCAATTTATGAGTGTCTAAGACATGGAATCGAGCAACAAGTCATTGGAGGACAAGCAACCAAGTATTAGGATGGTTTAATGGTGCATAAAAGGTATTGGGAGTGATCGGGGGTCAAAATAACGAAGTTTGGAGCAAAACAGCAAAAGCTGATTTTAGGGCACTTTGTATCGATACTAGCGATTCTAGTATCGATACAAACGGGCTTAAAAACGTTCCAGAGATTCTTGTATCGATACTGATCTGAGCAGTATCGATACAAATGGGTGTTCGAGCAGATTTTCTGCAGAATTACAAGAACGAAACCCCAACCAAAAACCAACATTATACAGCACGATCCATATGCAAAACCAACACATAAACACATAACAAGTGCAAGAAATCCCTACCTCGATTATCAAAGCCGAACCCAAGAGACTCTCCGAGCCCCAGACTCCAAAATCGACACCGAGAGAAATACACCTCCTCCGAGCCAAACCGGACGAGCTACGAACTCAATAGCGCGTGAGGAAGATGATGAGAGGGTTGGGTTCTTTAGGTTTTGAGTTTGGAGGTTGAATTTTGGTGGAGGAGCAAGAGAGAAGGAGAGGAGCCGAGAGGGAGAGGGAGACGCCGGTGAGAGAGAGTGGAGGAAAAATAATTCTCTACTCTCTCACCCTCCAATATATACTCACCCAAAAACATATTACACTAGACACCCTTTCACAAACAATTCTATCACTTTAGCCCTAAATCAACTAAATCTAATAAATTCCATATTTTCCTTCAATTTCTAATATTAATAAACCTTTAAATAAAATTTTCGAAATTACGGGTCCTTACAGAGCTTAAAAAGCTCAATAGAATAAACCAAACCCACTAACCCTTAACTTACACATAGCAAGTCACGTATAACAGCAGTGAATCATACAGATAATGATATCTACGCAGTACATGTTTATTCAACAGCTATTAACAATAACACATCCGCATTTTCTTTCTAACGTTCGTTGGTTTTCGAAATATCAGAGTTTCTCTTACGCAGCGTTTCATTTCTCAAATTAACATTTTGAAAATCGTTAAGTAACCAGACATTCACATAGACAATTACACAAGCTCATTCAACAACATGACTAGCAATTACACATCCACATTTGATATCTGTTATTAGCGTTGGTGTCATGTCTTTTCGTGTTTCTCCTACGCGACTCATCGTAGACCGTGTCATCTTTTTCACCTTTACCAAAATCACATTTTCCAACGTTTCTTTCACAAATTGTTACTAACGAGGCTACCAAGTCCGGCTCCGTTAGTAACACACACGATGGCTACCAAGTCCGGCCATATCGCGGTTTTCAAAATCCACACAAGGGCTTTCACGCCAGGTCCCTATTGAGTGTATAGATAAATCATGTTACCAATGAAGCTGCCACGTCCGGCTACATTGGTGACACACACACAATGGGCTACCAAGTCCGGCCACATTACTGCTTTCAAAATCTATCCACACAATGAGCTACCACGTTCGGCCACATGAGGTTTTTTTAAACACACACCCAACCTCGGTTCCGCCGTTCCGGTCTCCCGAGTATCCTCACAATGGTTCCGCCGTCCCGGGTTCCCATTGGCACACAAAACTTGCATTGGCTCCTCTTCGCGGATAACCAAGCCTTATTGCCACATGAGGCTACCACGTCCGGCCCCATTGGCAATCTTCGCAATGGGCTACCAAGTCCGGCCACATTACGGTTTTCGCAAGTCCACACAAAGGGCTACCAAGTCCGGCCACCTTGCGGGTTTTCACACCTCACATTGGGCTACCATGTCCGGCCACAATGTAGTTTCAAAAATATTTTATCCAAGACCAATTATTTCCTTTATCTTCGCAATGGACTACCAAGTCTGGCCTCATTGCGGTTTTCGAAAACACTCACACAATGACTACCAAGTCCGGTCATTATGTACTTTCAAAATATTTTCCGCATGTTAATCCCATCCTTTCTTTAACCACACCCTAGGTGTCATGTTTCTATTTTCTCGGTTTTTGTGTCTTGTTACATGCCTTGACTCCGCGGTAGTTCATTTCACAATTTAAGAAATCTTGAAACTAAACTAATAAGATCATCCATCTCTATATTCACTATCATGCTCATATTATCACATAATCATGCTCAATCACATTTAAGCATAACGCCACATGTACGGACGCCTTTGGAGTGATAAATCACTTATGCTTTAATCAACAACCACAAGTAAAGTAAGTAAACATGTAGTCATGCTCATATCATCTTAAGATCAAAATACCATTACTTCAGCTTAATCCAAAATCATGCTTCCTTAAGTTCAAAATAGCATATGTTTATTGAGCGATTCTAACGTTATGCTAATCATGCCGTGTTTAATCAAGATAACAACTTATAAACATTTCTAGTCATGCCTAAGGAAAGTAGATAAGATAATCTACGTATACTTAGAATTCGAAGGCTTAGAATAATCTACATTCATTTCGAAATATGCATACAATACGCTATACTTAAATTTTAGGAGGTATAGGAAAATCCTACGTTCATTTCAACAACAAAACTTATATACATTATATTTATAAGTATATAGGATAAACTACATTTCAAGAGTAAACATAATTCAAATTATAATTAAGGGAAATAGATATGGAAATCTACATTCTTTTCAACATACGCATGTCATACGTTATATTTAGAGTTTAGAAGGCATAGTTAAAATCTACATATACTTAGAGTGTAGAAGGTGTAGGAAGATCCTACCTTGATCCGAAACTAGTCGGGGCCGAATAAGCTAATTGAAAATCCTACGGGTGGTGAAACTCTCGAATCTGGACCGAACTTCGGATGGCAGTAACTCGGTCAATATTTGGCCGAATATGATCGTTCTTGAGTTGAAATCGAAGCTCTAGAAGTGCTCTACAACTTTCGTGAAGGAAGTTGATCCTAGAAAGTACTTTAGGTAGGAGGAATATGGTGATAAAGGGGGGGACAGTAAGCTGTCTGGAAATCTGGAAATCCGAATTTTTGCTGAACTTCGGATGTCGATATCTTTGTCGTTTCTTGACCGATTAGGGCGGTTCTTGGGTCTAACTTGAAGCTCTTGAAGTGCTCTACAACTTTCCCGGAGGAAGTTGGTTCTAAAAACTACTCTAAGCAGGAGAATAATGAGGATTTACAAAGGGCAGTAGGCTGCCTGGAAAAACAGAAATGGTTTCTAGAGAGAAGTTGGAGCAATGCTTGAGTTTCTAGAGAGAAGTGGGAGCAAGAAGTGAAGGTGTGAGTTCAAGGCTTGAATGGCTTGCTATTTATAGGCCAAGGGTGATCTATTATCCAAGGGATAAATTTTCCCCTAACATTTGTTGTCCAATGGATAAAAATTTGTCTAGATTTGGTTGTCCGTTGGTGAGGTAGGATGATGGCTTAAAGGACATGACTAGGCTCATTGTACACTTTGCACACATCACTCTCCCTCTCTCCCTCTCATCCGAAATCTCTCTCTCTCTCTCTCTCTCTCTCTCTCTCTCTCTCTCTCCATGGTACAATAGGTGGAAAGATTACAAAGATATTTCTTGTTCTTTCTTCCAATCTAGGACAAGTGTAGGTGATTCTAAGGGCTTCCTAGTCTTGTCTAGTACTTGAAAGAGTAAGAAATCTAGATATGGTTGTCCTTAGGTGTACAAGTGCAAGAAAACCCTAGATTTTGGTGGTACATGATGATGCAAGAAGATGGTCCAAGGAGATTGACTAGATTTGGGGAAGTACACTAGCACACACATCACTCTCTCTCTCCCTCTCCATCCGGCCCATCTCTCTCTCTCTCCCTCCAATCTCTCTCGGCCTCTCTCTCTCTCTTGATTAGTTTATGAATTTAAAAGGATGACTAACTACAAAGGACAAGGGTACTATGTGATCTTCTCCTAGATTTTTAGGTCAAAATTCCTAATAGAATAAGCCTAAATGCCACCTATGTACTTATAAACTATATTCTAGGACTTTAAAATCTTAGAATGACATAATCATATCTAATACTTTAAGTAAATAGGTACATATCATATCTAGTAAGTAATTAACTAAAATAAACCTAGTACTATGGCTTGACTTGGCCTTATTGACCAATGGACCAAAATTCCCCTAACCTTTATTAACCGATGGATAAAGAAATAAAGTAACATATACTTTAGAAAATCCTAGGCAATATATTATAAGGTACACACATATATATATATATATCTTAAGTATATAAGTACATGGGAAATCTAGGAAGTGATTTTATTTAATAAACCCTAGTACTTGTTGAAAGATTAACTCTATTATCCAATGGGTAAAAATTCTCCTAACTTTTATTGACTAATGGTTAAAGAAGCAAAGTATATATATATAATCATATAAAGTGTACCTAGTAATCTAGTCACAATATCCTCGGTGGAAACCTATGGTCCAATGGATGAAGATTATTCTAGCATTTATCGTCCAATGGGTAATAGATCAAAGGTTGACTTTGGTCAAAAGGTTTGCTTAGGGTTCAAATGGTTCATGAAGATTAAAGGTTCGATTAGGCTTCCCTAACGATTAGTTAGAAGCTAAATAGGATTCCCAGTCAAGAAATACGATTCTACGACTTCTCAATATGCTAGGCACTTGTCTTTAGAAAATGACTATGTTGCATGGCGAAGAAATCTAATTACGACGGATTACTAGGGAAAATATACAAGTGCTTTACAAGCATACTTGTCTAGGAGAAATGACTAGAAATTTATGAAGAAGACTATATTTGTAAGTCTAAATTTTAGTAATGACGGATTTTTGGATATTAGAAAGGAATTTTAAATGGAATCCAAGTAATAAAATAAAATTCAAATTTTTAATGAAATTTTTATTTCCCAAAAATCCGGGTCGTTACACTTTTTGGATCGAAAGGGTGGTCGAGCGGTGGTTTAGTGGCGGCTTAGGATGAGTTTCTCAAGAACAAGGAAAAACACTGAAGAACAAGCTCAAGAACAAGCAAGAATACAAAGCTTTCTAGAGAGAAGTTGGAGCAAAGAAAGGTGTGAGTTCAAATGGTGAGAAATGCTTGCTATTTATAGGCAAAAGTTGGCTCCCTCTCCTCCAACATGGCCGGCCATCTCTCTCTCTCCAAATCCCAAAGATTTCTTCCAAATCTAGTCATATCCTAAGCTATGAAAGGCTACCAAGATCTTCTCCTTTCTTTATTTCCATTTTAGGACAAATTCTATGTTATTCTATGGGGTTTTTGTCTAGTCTAGTACCTTAAAGAGTTAGAATACTAGATATGGTTGTCCTAGTTAAACATGTGTAAGAAAAACCCTAGATTTTGGTGGTACAAGATGATGTAGGAAGATTGGTCAAGATTGGTGCTAGATTTGGACGGTACACTAGCACACATCACACTCTCCCTCTCTCCCTCTCATCCGGCCTCTCTCTCTCTCCCTCCATCTCTCTCTCCCTCTCTCTCTCTCTCTCTCCTGGTACAAAAATACATATATATATATATATATATATGTTTACAAGGACAAAGATTGGAAAGAGTAAGGATTGGATGGTAAGTTTGTAGGAAATTTTGTAGGCAAAATCTAGTACCCTAAATCTATCTCACATCATCCTATCTTCTTCCTCCATTTAGCACATGTATTCCTATGTATATAAAACTTAGATTTGATAGAAGAAAGATCAAAGAAGTACTTCCATATCTTGTTCTCTCTCTTTCCCTCCTATCTCTCTCTCTCGGCCTCCCCTCTCTCTCTCCCTCGGCAATCTCTCTCTCTCTCTTCCTCCCTTGTACAATATATAGGTGAAAGGTTACAAAGTACCCTTGTACCTTCAAGATCTTCCTAGGTCAAGATATCCTAATAAACTAAGTCAATAGGCACATGTTGCACCCTAAATTTATAAAATAGAAACCTAGAATCCTAGTGTGACATATGCCTATCTTATTACTTAATTGAATTAGGCACATGTTGGTTGATAAACTAATAAGTTCTAGGTACTTGGCTAGGCTTCAAGGATTGATCAAGAGTACACCAAATCTTGGCTCTTCTCTCTCCTATCTCTCCCTCTCTCTCGGCTGTCTCTCTCTCTCTCACTCTCGGCTTCTCTCTCTCTCCCTCTCTCCCGAATTCTCTCTCTCTCTCTCCCTCTCTCTCCCTTGTACTACAATAATATACTAATATAGATATATATCATCAATTAGATTTTGGAAGTACAAGGTTAATAATAAACTAAAGGGTTTTTGAAAGAATAAGATTTTCCTAATTAAATAATGAATTTGACACATGTTTTCTACCTCTATATTATATTGGGGGTTGTACTAGTACCCTATTATAATATACATATAAGTACTAGAGAATCTGGATGGATATCTAGTCAAAATTTTATAATATAAAGCTCCGATTTGACACATGTCTCCTTATAATACAATATTTGTACTCAGAGAATCTTAGGACCCAATATTATATTAGATACTCTTCCAATTCTTTAATGGGAGAATCCCATGGGATTCTAGTCATTAAATTAATTATAATATAATAGTACTAGTCCTATTATCCAATGGATAATAATTCTACTAACAACTATGGACCAATGGACAAAGGTCAACGGTTGACTTTTTGGTCAAAGGGTCTTACTTAGGGTTCAAGAGGTTCAAAAGGTTCAAATGGCTTGAGGAAGGTCAAGAGTTTAATTAGATTATCTCCGAGGATTAGGTTAGAAGCTAACTAGGCTCACTAAGTAGGATTTCAAGTCGAAAGATAACCTAGGCTTACGTTTGACAATTTGGAGAAAGGTCTAACTCGCTTGTCTTTAGAAAATGATCTTATTGACGAATCTAATCATGACGGATTACTAAGGATAACTCAAGTTGATTAATCACTTGAGAATAATTAAAGACTTTTCGAATTAACAACGAAATTTTTATTTAGTAAAAATCGGAGTTGTTACATGTAGTGACTTGGTCAGTGCATGCTAGTTTCTTCCTGCGCACATCAATCCGGAACAGTGTCTTCTAGTTTGTTTAAAACTCCCACAAAAGTCTGTTTTCAATCTATACTAACTGTTTCAACAAGCAAGCAT
Organism: Rhododendron griersonianum; assembly: GCA_018127125.1. Classification (NCBI taxonomy): domain Eukaryota; kingdom Viridiplantae; phylum Streptophyta; class Magnoliopsida; order Ericales; family Ericaceae; genus Rhododendron; species Rhododendron griersonianum. The sequence goes on along the minus strand of CM030792.1, from coordinate 26,107,882 downwards.
GCCATCTATCACATCCTGCCAACATGTTACAGTTTTAATCCCTTTAAACTGTTTCCCCGCCCTAACTAGCTAAAAAATGATTAATGAGAGAGAATCCAAATGTTTTACAAATGCCCGAGTAGAGACCAATCTCCGGATTGGGCGAGAGGGGTGCCTTAAAACCCTTCCCCCCTCGTAACCTAGCTCCCGAACCTCAGATATCAAAGGTGACGACGGACTAGTCTACAAAACCTTTCCCAATCAAAACAATGTAGCAAGCGTTTCAAGTTTGGTTCCTTGGGTGGTTTACCGTAAAAACCCGAGTGGCAACTCTGAATTGAGTGTTTCGCTGCGCTTTCCAAAAAAGGCGCACCCGATTTCACAGATTTTAGGGGCGTGTGCCCACTGTGGCGATTCTGCTGGGTACTTATTGCATTGGTCTATATTTGAAAATTAATACACTTAAGACCAATCCTTCAAAAGTCTGTCAAAACAGTACGCTCCGTGCTGCTGAAGAACAGAATGGTGGCTTAACAGGATCCCGTATCCGACCAATCCAAACTGGGACTTTTTCGGTTGTTCACTTGTGTAGTTTTCTCCAAGTATTGATTAATAAAAGTGAGCCAAACTTTAAAACGCATTTTGCAAACGTTGCGCTTCTCTCTCATTAATCATTCCTTTGGCATTCTTCACATGCATCGATGTTGGTTAGCCCCGTTGAAGTGTTTTGGGTAACCGACACAGTTTACTGGAGCCCGGGGTCCTCAAACGCCCAACAACCTTGGACGATGATGAGTCGTACTATTGTTCGACCATTGCTTTGCAATACGCGTTGCAGTGGGAGGTATATCATGGCTTGAGTCTGAGGAACCCCTCAAACCAAAACCAGCCTCTTCATGTACTAAGCACTAGAACTCTCCAAACAAGGACAGGTACCTGCAGGGTAAGATTATTTGCATCTAACCCCCATATACTGTCTATGTGTTACTGCTTTCCCTATCGCATGCACTATACATACATACCGTTTTGCGTAGAAGCATGCTAGGGCGGCTTTTAGGTTGTCTCTCTTTCGAGTCTGTCTTATAATTATTTGGACACTGCTATGGCCCGATGAAGAGTCGTGCATCTTGATGGTGCGCGTTATCAAAATTCAAAGTCCTTGGATCAACGAGACTTCGAGATATCAATATTTTCTAAGTCCTTGTAAAAAATTCGATACTAGGAACAACAAAGGAACCGATGTCGTGGAACAAACACCTTCGGGGTTACAAGTGCCTTGTCACTTACAACCGCCGTGGCTAAAGTAGCGCGTCGCCACACATGCCATTCAAGGTTAGGAACCACGCCATCCGTAACGTCATGAGATAGACTCGTCTATTAGTTCTAGAGTCTAGGAGGACACCGACGACGATGACTTGTGCATTTTTCATTCTTTCAATTCTTTCAATAAAATTGTTGCATGAGTAGCACTGAGTTCTCATTTACTTTACTGTCTAGCCATGAGCCATTAAACCATCAAAGAAGAATCCAAAAACAAGAGCCAAACCTGCTTGGGAACGTCCACCGGGTCTAGAAAGAAGAAGGCTTGATAGGGTTGCTCCTCAGTCAGTTACAACGGAAGCTCTGGCTATTTCATTGTCAAGGGCTGATTCACCACCAACTACTCCGCACGAGACACCTCCGTCCTCCCCTTCTTCGACATCATCATCACCGAAATCTGTCAAAGCACTCATCATGGCAGATTTTCCTCCTCAAGATCAGGCTACCATACTTACAAACCTCCAGCATAACATGGCCATCATACAACAAAGGGTCGACAAGGCCGAGACTTCTATGGCCAATTTGCGTAACTTGATAGAAGAGCGACTCCCAGTGAGAGGAGATAGGGTTGAGGAAGAGAGAGCCAATCCTAAACCAAAGGCTGAAATGCCACAACTCAAAGTGGTTGTTCCTAACCCAGAAATGGTTGCTCTAATTGCTAAGATGGCTAAACTTGAAGAGGCCGTCTCCAAATCTGAAAAGATTGGCGCAAGAGGATTGGACATGGACCGACTATGCCTCTTTCCAAATGCTAGGCTGCCAGAAAGGTTCAAAATGCCGTACTTCACCAAGTTCGATGGAACCGGTGATCCAAAAATGCACCTTTTGGGTTATCATGGTGTGGGCACACGCCCCAAAATTTAAACAAATTTTGTGTAAACATCGGGTGCGCCCCTTTTCGGAAAAGCACGGCGAAACGCTTTACAATTCAGAGTCGCCACTCGGATTTCGCGAAAAGTACCAAAGGAACCGAACTTGAAAAAGTTTGCTACGTTTGTTTGATTTTGAAAAGGCTTGTAGACTGGACCGTCGTCACCTTCAATATCTGAGGTTCGGGAGCCAGGTTACGAGAGGGAAAGGATTTTATGGCACCCCTCTCTCCCAATTCGAAGATCGGTCTCTACTCAGGCATTATATAAAAACTTTTGCATTTTTCTCTCATTGATCATTTTTTAGCCAATTAGGGCGGGGGAACAGTTAAAAGGGGATATTAACCGTAACACGTTGCAATGTGATAGAATGTGGTGGATGTTTGCTCAATTGAAACAAATATAGATTGAGAACAAGCACCTGTGAGCATTTTAGATAAACTGGAACACACTAATCCGGAGCGATGCACCCAGGAGCAAACCCGTATGTAGTGGTCATGCCACTGCATACAGAGATGACCTGCGTGTGCTGTACCAGATCTGGCGTGCGCCGGTAGATCTAAGTCCACAGCTTCTGTACTCAACCCTCTGGGCTCTGGAAGGGACCAGTGCACACCCAGGACAAACCACACAGTTTATATCACAGTTGATATACAGTTACAGACAGCATGAGATAGATCTAAGGGAAGTACAAGAAAGAAACACCCCATAAATAGTGTGGGGAAATAGGAGAGGCCTGGATCTGACTCTCATGCAAGGGCCAAGCCATTGGACCTTGATATAACTGCCGTACGCCAGTAATATGGAACCGTACGCCAGTTACACCTCTTGTCCATTGCTTTGGCTTTGCTCGATCTGGGCTCTGGAACACAACCAGAAGGATCCCAGAGGCCATCTAAAGCATAAATGACAGATAAACAACTACATGGTGCTAAGTACAAAAAGCTGTAAACTGGTTCTTATCATGCTGTAAGGTGAGAAAGACTGAAAGAAAACAGAAAATAGATGATCAGTGATCCCCACGCCAGTGGTCACATACAGCCATGACTGGCGTACGGTTCAAGTTGATTGGCGTGCGCCACCTATCACTACACGACCTTTGAAACTTTGCTAACTTTAGGGCCAGGACTGGTATTGATTACCAGCCTTGACCCTGCCAGCCCCCCTCAGGGGTCGGAACAGATTACAGAAATAAAGGTGGTATACCTTTGTTAGAGCTCAATGGGATGGTTTGAGCTTGAGCTTGAGGCTTTGAAGGTTGAGTAACAAGTGTGGAGGGTATTATGATAAGTGGAGTGGTGTTCCTTTGCTTTCTCTTTCAATGGATTGAAAGAAGAAGTAAAGAAAACAAGAGAGAGAAAAGAGGGAGACTTGGAGACTTAATGGTGGTTAACCCCTTGCATATAAATGCAATGGGGGTATTTATAGAGGGTGGAATGACTGAAGAGGGGGGGTGTAATCAATTGGTTTGGGCTGGTTAGGGGTTGGTTAGGTTAAGGGAGGGAGCCTCCCATGCATTAAATGCATGGGACTTGGCTTGAAAGGCTTTGTAGGAGAGAAGGGGACAGCCCTGGACGATGCAATCACCAGGGAATTGTGGCTGACGTCGGGTGGCCACAAAAGTCCCGCATACATGATCGCATAAAGTTGATTTGACTGGGATGGTTCGGCGTACGCCAGTATGTTACCTGCGTGCGCCAGGAAAAACTGAGTCAACGGTCGATGACCGACACGTGGCAGTTTTCTGGCGCATGCCGGCAAATTTCCAGCATAAGCAGGTAGGGTTTTGCTGAGGGTCTTTTGGTTCTGGCTTGACGAGCTTGAAAGGATTTTGGAAGGGTTCGGAACGCTCAAAGCTCAAACGCACCAGCGAACTCGGGTTGTTCTCGACCTTAATCATCATTGGGGAATCAAAGATCGTAAGTAAACTAATCTGGACAGTCCAGAATGGGGTGTCTATAGTAGTCCCCCCTTTGACGGCACTTGGAGCACCATTGACTTGGTGCAAGTAACAACAAAGGTTTCTGTGGGCTACCACAGCCCCGGGTGGATCGGGGCGGCCCAAAAAACAACACGCCGCTTTTGAGTCGATTTGAAAGCTTTGAAGAGTCGCCACCCGGATTTATGGTTAGCCATCCGAGAAACCGTTTTGATTGAAAATGATGTTTGAATTGAAAACCAAAGATCACTTTTGAGGGTTCGGAAGCCACGTTACGAGGGGGAAGGGTTTTACGGCACCCCCTTCGCCCGATACGAGATCGGTCTCTACTAAATGCTTGTGGAATTTTTCAAAAGGATTTTGTTTCATTAGACAAGTAGCATGTATCCACAGGTATACCAAATAGACGTGTATGCATGTGCATGTGTACAGGAGGTGATGAAAGTGGTAAAGGAATGCAAAATAATAGAAAATGAAGCCCTGCCCACTGACTTCACTCTCGAGCGCTCGGGAGTGGTCCCGAGCGCTTGGGAGTGCTGATGCCCTACCTGCAAATCTTGTTAGTACAAACAGGAAATAATGCTAATAACTATAAACTGAAATGATTTTTAAGTATATCACAGGCTCTGCAGAGGACTTGATAGACTGAGATAGAACCTCAATCTTTCAAATCATGCATCCCTGCCTCAACAAAATTAGATCTGTATCTTTTAAGAGCAAATGAGCACGTCCATACATGCAGATTATCAGAAACATGGCAAAATGGGGAAAATAATGGACTGCAGTGGCATGCAGGCACTCCCGAGCGCTCGGGAATGGTTCCAAGCGCTTGGGAGTGAGCCGCATGTCAGCTTACTCTCAAATAGGAAATGACATTATCCTGGCATGCAGACCCTCTTGTTTTGATCTTTCCCAGGAGAAGATCTTCTTTTTAACTTTGGAAAATCTTGACATTACTTGAAGCTTGGTAAGAAACACTTCTGTTTTGAGAAAACAAATTTTCCATGTCTGCATGTTACAATAACACCATTTCCTTTATGAGTGCACTCCACTCCAGCTTCCTGCCCTACCAAAATTGCATGCATGGAACTGGAAACAGTCCCGAGCGCTCGGGAGCACTCTTGAGCGCTCGAGAGTGTTTCCTGTAGGTTTTCAGAAAAAATGCTTTGTGATCCCTTTGCTCTTGTTTTTACACTAAGGTCTCCCAACCATGCACCCAGTATTAAAGACTGGGACAGGCTGAGAGACCCCCCTCAGAAGGGAAAAACAACCTCTTGCTTGAGATTAAAGTAGAAAGATTTTTACCTTTGATTGAAACTTAGCTCCTTGAATGGCTTTGAAGAGTGAATGTAGAGAGAAGAATACAGGAAATCAGAGACTAGGAATGTTCTGAATTACTTGCCTTTTCCTTGAGACTTTTGAAAACCTTTGTAGTTGGAAAACAAGTTTGAGTTTTGAAAGTCTTTTTCTTGGACAAGAGAGAGGGGGAAGGTTTTAGAGAGAGATTTCGTCCTCTGGTTTTTGCTGAGAAAGGGGGTTTTCGTCCTCTGGTTTCTGCTGAGAAAGGGGGTATATATAGGGGATTATAACCTATAGTTTTCAAAAAATGAAATGAGATTTGAAATAAAATCTTTCCTTGGAGGGAAGATCTCCACCATCTGATCCCCTGCCACCTGAGGTTGAGTGTTGACTCAACATCAGCCGGCTCAAGATGGCTGTAATGATGGATTGCATGGATAGTGGGAAGCCTCATCATCCATTAGGCAGCATAGCAGTCTCGAGCGCTCGGGAATGGTCTCGAGCGCTTGGGACTGTCACTCTCGAGCGCTCGGGAGTGAACCAGGCCCACAGCTTTTGAAAATGGTTTTAAGCGCTCGGGACTGCTCCCAAGCGCTTGAGATTGATTTTTGACCATTTGTCTTCCTTTTCAAAGTCCTTCAAGAAGCATCGTTCTGATTAAATCGGGGCTTGTTTTAATCTGAATTCATCATCAGGGAGCCTCAGGGCCACAAATTAAGGAAATTTGAAGTGTCCAAATTGGGGTGTCTACAGTTGCCCTTCTTTGGGCGTCGTTCGGCATCATGTCTGGATACGAGTGACGTCCAAAGATTGAGACGGCCCAATTCGAACCCAAATCAAACCCTTAATTCAAAAGACAAATGCGAGAAGAAACATTCAATGCATGAGGTCGTGTCCTTTCGGACTGCCTACGTACCCTTTTCTGCAGGGATTAGACCAGCGTAGTTCTTCGGGGCAAATGCAAACACGTGTAATGCATGCACCAGAAAGTATCGACAAGACTTTGATGAGATGAATGCACTGAGGGTCCACCTGTTACTCTGTTCGGCGGACAAAACATGAAAAATACATCACCTGTTGGATGAAATATTTGCAAACATATTGATAGACCTAAAATAAGACTATCTTCATCGACCATGGAGCGAAAATGCTCAATCATCAAGCACATCCCCAAAAATAGATTAACGAATAAAGTTGGTGCCGATTGCTCTGTTTCGACATGGGAAAATAACAGGACTGAGATTGATTTTGTAAAAAGCCTCGACATTGAAATAAACAATAGAAAGTGAAATAAACAGGGAATCGAAGACATCGGCACGGCGACCGAAAATAGAGTCGAGCGCTTGGGACCACTCCCGAGTGCTCAGGAGTGGTGTCGAGCGCTCGGGACCGCGACTGGGGCCCGCCACTCCTTCGTCTACCTTTTCCAGATCTGGGGTATTGAACCCCCAAACCCGAGCGCTCGAGAACCAGGGCTAGCTTCGATACTTTCCTATTCTCTCTGACTCTCGACGATCTCTCTCACTCTCCGATAATCTCTCCCTCACTCTCCGACAATCTCTCTCTCTCCTAAAAAACCACGGATCGATTTCAAGACCTCGAGATTTCCTTGATTTTCCAGTGGGCAATTGTGTGCCAGGAGATTCGAGTCAGGGGGAAGAAGAAGCTTTGAGAAGAAGAAGGAAGGGCAATGGCCAACACCGAGGACAGGATGACGGTGGGCGAGGCCCGCGGTGGTGCTGCTACGCCTGGCGACGGCGTGGCGGCAGCTGCAGTCGCCATGGCGGCGATGGGTGAGACTGGTGGCAGCAGGGTTGTGCCCAGCGACGAGGGGGTTACCGGTGGGAGTACGGCGGCAGTGGGCGGCGCTGGTGGTGACCTTACAGTGGTAGAGGAGGTCCCGGGTAGTAGTATGGCGATTGGAAATACCAACGGGGGCGTGGCTGAGCCCGACGTTGGTGGGGATCGGATAGACAGTGGTGGAGATGCCATGGGCAGCAGGGGTGGTGCCACGGGCAGCGGAGGTGGAGCCACGGGCACTCCTCCTACTCCTACAGTGGAGGAGTTGTTCGTGGCCACGGAACAGGCTAGCGACGAGCGACAGGCCGACAAAGCAGTGGTGGGTGGCCGTGTTGTCGCCACCCCCGCCTTGAGATCGACAGCGGCGGCGCCGAGGAGTGGAGATAGCAGGATTGCGGCATCACGCCCCGTTCCCTTCGAGGAGGGGGACTTCTTGGATTCCGCGGAGCCGCGAGACATCTTAGACACACTTGGCCTCGACTCTGGGGTTGCGGCGGTACTGAGGGCTGCTCGGACGCCCGAGGACCGAACGTCGGCACTGTTGCTGGGGGCTTTACTGAGCGGCACAGGGCGTCGGATGCATGGGGAACAGGGGCAGAGGAGTCGGAGGCAGAGGAGATGGAGATGGAGGAGATGGAGATGGAGAGGCCGGAGCCGGAGGCGACCGTTGAGGCGCGGGTCACCGCGGTCGACGAGGTGAAGGCCTACCTGAGAGGGGAGCGGCCCGGGTTCGCGCTTGCGACTTACGCTTCGCGAGCTCACTTTTTTAAGCCTGTGGGGATGGACAGTTACGTCCCTGCTCGAGCCGACTACTCCGAGGACTTGCTCCTGCGAGATCCAGACTCGCACATCTCCTCAGGTTGGACCACGGTGAGTTTCGACAGCTTTAATTCTTGAATTTGATTCCTGAGTTCATTTGAGAATTGTTTATTGATGTTGATGACATTTCTTTGCTTTGTTGAAACAGCGCACGACAGATATATACGGCCACGGGGGTTCAGCTAGCTCGCTGAAGTACTTCAGGGCGTTGCCCCAGAGAGTACGAGAGTTGGTGGAGGCGGCGGGCTTCGGTCCGTTCATCCAGCTGATGACGGTGGTGAGGGTGGACCGCGCGGTTCTCACGGCGTTGACCGAGAGGTGGTGGGACACCACCAACACCTTCCACTTCCAGTTCGGGGAGATGACGGTGACACCCCTCGACTTCACGGCGATTACCAGGTTGAGGGTGGGAGGAGAGCTAGTCCCCTACGACTCGAGCTTGGTGTTAGACGACGTAGCCTTGCGGTGGTTCCTCGGGCGGGTCCCACGCCATAGCGGGGGGATGGCGGCATACGGACAGTTCGTGGAGTACTGGGACCAAGAGCCTGCAGACGATGAGGAGGCGGCGAGGATGACCCGGGCGTACTTGCTATACCTATTCGGGGCTTCTCTGTACCCGAATAGGCGGTCGCGAGTCCACCTCTGCTACTTGGCGGGCCTGGTTGACCTGAGGACAGCGGGGCGGTTCGACTGGGGAGGGGGTGCTCTGTGCACCCTCTACTGCTTTCTAGGAGCTGCTTCTCTTGGGGTACGTGACACGATTGGCGGGTATTGGAGGATAGTTGAGGTACAATTTATGCTTTAAATTACCCTTTGTTGCTTATCCAATGAAGTATATGCTTGAAATTGAATTACCTTGAATTCGACCATTTGCAGCTTTGGGCTTACGAGGTTTTTGGGATGTTCCCGCCCGAGAACACCTGCAGGGATCCGAACTTACTTCCTCGAGGGCTAGCCTGGAGTAAGGCGTACAGGAGGGCGAAGGAGCGACGAGGAAAGGTGATGACCTTCCGGCGCTGGCTGGACAACCTGACGGGCGTCACGGTATGATTTGCGCTTATTCCTTTTTCTTTTCCGCATTTGATGAATACTTTTATTGATGCTCCAAAGATTCGAAATGCAGGTTCACTGGGATAGGTGGTCGAGGGTGGAGGCCGACTTCCTTCCGAGGAGTCGAGAGGTGACGAGGAGCAGGGTGTTGCTGGGGTGTCCCCTAGGCTGGCAGTGGTACCTGGGGGATCGGGTGACCCGACAGTCACTTGGTCTCCCAGCTTTCGCGGTACCCGGGCCGCTTCCTCCACACGTGCAGAGGACGGAGACTTACACCCATGCTGAGCTTGAGCAGTTCACAGTGCCTGACACTGACCTGGAGAGTCACCTCCGACGTACGTTGGACTACGCGGCTTACAGAGACCGGTACCTGGCCACAGACTTAGGGGTGGAGGCAGAGCTTGAGAGGAGATTGGCTGAAGGAGGGCAAGGTCCCGGCGTTGGAGGAGAGGCTGGAGTGCGAGGCCGTGGCGGTGGGTCCGCACGAGGTAGAGGACGAGGAGGTAGGCAGTCTGCCGGCGGGCGAGGTGCCAGTCCACCAGGTGGAGGGGAGAGTGGCACGAGAGTGCCGGAGACAGTGGAGACTTCAGTTTCGTCTGTAATGCCGACGCTGGAGTGGACCATAGGGGTGACGGACTCTTCGGGGGCACGAGCGGTGATAGACGTCCCACGCCTTCCACAGCCGCCGATGCGGCTTCCTGCTCAGGTATACGCTTGATTCTAACTTTGTTTAAACGCTTCTCATTTCCACATGTACCTCTTTTTGATGTTTGAACTATTACACAGGTGCCGCGAGAGTGGGCGGAGAGGGCCATAATACTAATGGTGGGGATGCGCCATTTGCTGAAGGGCTGCGCGAGAGGGAGAGCCCTCCAGACTAGACCTGCTCCTGAGCCTGTTTCTCCTGTTGCCCCTCAGGTATGGAAATGCATGCATGTATAGCACTTTAATGAATCAATTGAGTTTCAAACATGTATAGAATGATTGCATGCTTGTGATATGCAGGTGCAGCCACGACGTTCGGCCAGGACACGACCCCAAGTTACAACGAGCCCTCCGGCTTCCGCCAGTACGAGAGGACGAGGGACACAGAGAGTGTCGCGGCCTGCAGCGGGGGCCAGACAGTTCGAGGTTTTGCCCAGGGCGACGTCCCAGCGGAGACTCGCTCGCGTGGAGTCAGAGGATGAGACATGGGAGGAGGAGGAGACAGAGGAGTCTTTCGAGTCACGCGTTTTAGGGACGACGGACTCAGAGACTGCTTCTAGTTCCCCAAACGACGACGACGAGCCTGAGAGTTTTGAGTCCGAGGGCCAACAGCGGAGGAGGACCCGTCGAGACTGAGCGTTAGGTTTTTGCTTTGCTAGTGTTTCTTGTACATGGGCATGCGTGCCAACATAGTTGTAGTTTCCAGGCTTGCGTGCCTTGATTTTGTTTGGGCCTATGTGCCCCGGTAGTTAGGATTGGGCGTGTGTTTGCCCCAGCTTTTGTACTTCCTTCCTTACTCATTGTAAATACCGCATTCATTTATAAGAATTTGCACTTTTGCTCTTTCCATTCGTTCGCACTCCCTTTATAGAATTGTATTTTATGAAATATGTTCGTCTAGCTTTGAAAGAAAGTAAAGAGCACGCGAATTTCAACCGATACTCTCAAAGTAAGAGTGAAACTTGACATTGATACACAACGGCGAATTTTTGAGCGATCGACCGTGAAATTTAGATTTAAGGGCATTTGATTGTAACAGAGCGCGCTGTGCAGTTGACACTGAGTGTTGTGACTTGCGAGGACCGCTAGGATTACCAAAATGCCCTTGACACAAAGATCGACACTCACTTACGCTTGAAAACGATGGTTTTGGGATGATTGAACGATAAAAACTTGAACTAAGGGTGTTAACACGCATATTTGAACACGTCATACAGTCACTAATGCACATCGTGACTTGTACGAGCCATTTTATTAGACAAAATGCGTGTAACGTGGATTTTGACATGCCCATGGATAGAAAATTTCTTGGAAATCCAAGGTTTTTCAGGGAATACACTTGAATTTTGGAGAAAACGAGTTACTGACACCGCTGTACTACCCTAGAAAACTTGCTGGAAGCTATTCCAATCAAAGAACCTGAGATTAGAGTGCAACGTTGAGGTTGAAACTTGGAAACCAGAACCTGCTGCAAACAGCAGCACTCTCGAGCGCTCGGGACTGCTGCTATCTGCAGTCTTCTGTTGTTTCCCAATGCCATTCCCTAGCTATTCCCACGTTGTTTTCTTCTGCATGCATACTTCCAAGGTGCTTTGTAACCCTGAACTAACTGTTTCCCAGGGGAAATGGCTTCCCAAAGTAAGACTTGAGCTTTTCCAATACTTTCTCAAATTTCCAAAGTTTGAATTTTTGAAATTGTCTTGAAAATGTTAGGTTTGAAGAGTTCCAAGGCTGGTGGGAAGTGACATTGTATCCCCTAGGCCTCTATAAATATAAAGTCTTGCTTTGGCAAGTCATTCACACCTCATTTCATCATTCTCCTTCCAAAAACATATCCTCTTCATGGCCTCGCTAAACCAAGCCTTGCTTCGTCCTTGGTTGAATTTCCGAAGGCACCGCCTTTACGCCCTAAGGCATCTCCGAGAGGTTGCAATCCGTCCTGTCTTGCTACATGTAGCGGCGCGCTTTTGGGATCCCGAAGTGCATGTCTTTCGCTTTGGCTCTCAAGTGTTGTGTCCTACCGTCGAGGAGTTCCATGTCTATCTTGGAAGTCACGACTCCGCTGAGCCAATTGTTCCAATGATCAGGGAGAGTATGAAGAACATTCTCAAAGCCAAGCTGGGTGTCAGTGGGAATACCGCTGAGTTTCTCACTCGGGGCAATGCCATCAACATAGTGCAACTGTATGAGAAGTTCAGTCCACCTGGAGACTTGACAGACTTTGAGTATCAAGGACGTCGAATGATGGCTTGTTGCATTTGTCTCCTGGCGGCCTTCCTGCTGGTTCCGTTTGTTGGTCAGCCCAACTCCTTATTGGTGGGGGTTGCTACTCAGATTGGGGCTCGCAAGGATGTTGCACCATTGGTTCTTGCCGAAACTTTGATGGGGTAAGATGCTGTCCATGCTAGTCGCACGAGGGTTTTTGGTGGCAGCCCACTGTTGCTGCAGGTTAGGGACCTCACTTAACTCTCCTTTTTCTATTTCTCTCATTCATTTTACCTCAACGCTTGGTTTAGGCTTTATCTGGCTCCTTACTTGTTTTCTCTCTTTCTGACAGATGTGGCTTTGTGACAAACTGAATCTGCTGACACCCCCGGCCAATGATTGGTGGTATCGTGCAAGTGGATGGAACCATCCCTTTCAAGTGATGTACGGGAGTGAAGATGACTGGGCCGATTTCCTTGCCTCTACGGAGGAAGATGACATTGTTTGGCGGTGCCATTGGTTGAGACTTCCCGCTATGACCACTGGTAACATGGGCTCGACACACGTGCTTGTGGCTGGCTTGACAGGCTTCTCCTTCTATTCACCTTTTCGTATTCTCCGTCAGTTTGGACTTCGCCAAGAAGTGCCGCCGCCAGGCTCTGAAGTGCTTCGTCTCCCTCCCTTCACCATTCCGGGCCTTCGAAGTTATGTTCAATCATGGGGGACTCGTAGGACTGAGCCAAGTGACCCACTCTTCTCTATTGCTTCGACCAGAAGGTACCGCAAATGGCTAAGGAGAGATGTGAAAACAAGGATGGGTGGACTGCTTACTTTGCCGTTCTTTGAAATAAAGAGTGTATTTCAGTTATGTGTTTTCCCGTTTTCATGCTCAGCTTGTAATAAAGAAATGATCTGAATAAAATCGACTGATTAAGGGTTTCCCCCTTTCGGTTCATTAATCGCGTGTGCCTTTGAGAAAACATTTTGATTTGTCAATTTGGATTTGGATTTTTGAGATTTAGGACCGAACCTCAGTTTGAGATTGCCTACGTATCCCTCAACAAAGGGAATCAGGCCCATACGTAGTTCGGGCTAGGGTTCGCTCGGGTATTAACACTCTCCTTTTGCGCTCTAAATTTTGCCTAGTACCGCCCTTTCGGGTTTTCGGCCTAGCGAGCTTTTTTTGACTTTTTGCCTTAACTTTTGCCTAAGCCGCCCTTTCGGGTTTTCGACCTAGCAGGCTTGCACTAATTTTTGCCTGGGACCGCCCGCCCTTGCAGTTTTCGGCCCAAGGAGCTCTCTCAAGGGTAATATCGCTTAAGCTGATCCAAATTGACAAGACTCGAGAATTCATTGACGTCAAGGTCGATGATTGAGGCCGCTCCTCCGGAGAGAATGGTCTTGATGATGTAGGGCCCTGCCCACTTAGGTCGGAACTTCCCTCATAGATCGAAAATCGGCGCACGGATTTCCTTGACTACCATGTCCCCTTCCTGCAGGTCCCTTGACTTTACTTTCTTGTTGAATGCCCGTAGCCTTCTTTCGTCAAATAGCATGAGCTCCTCGAACCTTCCACTGGTCCATTCAGCTTCATCCACTCCGCACTCAGCCATGACCCTCAGCGATGGCACCTCTAGCTCGATGGGGAGAACGGCTTCCATACCATACACCAAAGAATAGGGTGTTGCCCCTGTCGGTGTGCGGATAGACGTCCGGTATCCCCACAAAGCTAGTGGTAGTTGTTCGTGCCAATTCCTAGCCGACTGAGTAGTCCTTTCGAGAATCGTCTTGATGGTCTTGTTTGCTGCTTCGATTGCCCCATTCGTTTGTGGCCGATAAGTGGTCGAATGATGCACTTGAATCTTGAATTCGTCAAAGAGTTCCAAAACTTTTCCCTTGAAATGAACACCGTTATCAGATACGAATGCTTGAGGGACCCCATACCGATAAATGATGTTTTGCCTGATAAAGTGAGCCACTTGAACCATCGTCAAAGTCTTGTACGAAGCTGCTTCGACCCATTTAGTGAAGTAATCGACTGCTACCAAGATGAACCTATGACCGTTAGAAGCCGCGGGTGTGATCTTTCCGATAACATCAATGCCCCAGGCGGAGAATGGCCATGGTGTTGCCATTGAATGTAATTCCGAGGGCGGGACATGGATAAGATTGGCATGACTCTGGCACTTGTGACACCGGCGTACATACTCGATGCAATCTGTCTCCATGGTCGACCAATAGTAGCCTAGCCTTAAAACCTTTTTAGCTAGCATCATCCCATTCATATGAGGCCCACAAACTCCTTCGTGAACTTCTTCCATTACCGCTCTCGTGTCGTCACCGTGGATACACAACTTGTGAACCCCGCAAGGAGATCGCCGGTACAATTGTCCCCCACAGATGATGTATTGAGATGCAAGCCGCTATAAGGCGATCCGATCTTTCTTAGTTGAATCAGGAGGGAACTCTCCCTTTTCGACGAAATTCCGAATATCGTAGAACCAAGGGAGCCCATCGTCTGGTTCGTCGATGTTCATGACATAGTCGTACACGTGTTTTCTCCTCTGTTCAATCATGACAGGCCTCAGCTTCACCCCAATTGGAAGTTCCAGCATGGATGCTAAAGTAGCCAGGGCGTCCGCAAAGCGGTTCTTCATCCTCGGTACATGCGTGAAGGTCACCTTTTGAAAATTCGGGATAAGCTCATCGAGCTGCTGATGATAAGGCTTCATCTTCTCGTCTCTGACTCTCCATTCTCCGTTTGCTTGCGATACGACCAAGTTGGAATCTCCGACGACTTCTAGCACCTTGACTCCAATCTCCAATGCAGCTTCCATTCCCACAATGCACGCTTCGTACTCCGCTTCGTTGTTCGTGACTTCGAAGTTCAACTTGAATGCGAGAGGAATATGTGACCCCTCAGGTGAGACCAGCAATATGCCAATCCCAAAGCCCTTCTGATTTGCAGCTCCATCGAAATACAACGTCCACGTTTCATTGACTGTTGACATCACGTCTTCATCAGGAAATTGAAATTCTGTGTGCTCTGGCCCCTCAATCGGACGATCTGCCAAAAATTCTGCTACCGCTCTTCCTTTCACTGACTTGTGAGTGACGTACTTGATTTCGAACTCTGCCAATAAGAGCAACCAACGTGCTAACTTACCAATAAGGGCTGGCTTCTCGAATAGATATTTGAGGGGATCCATCCGAGAAATCAGTATCACCGAGTAAGCGAGCATGTAGTGTCTCAACTTCTTTGTGGCCCATACAAGCGCCCAACATGTCTTTTCCAGCGAAGTGTATCGTTCTTCGGATCCCACCATCTTCTTGCTCAAGTAGTAAATCGCCCTTTCAACCCCATCTTCTCCCTCTTGTGCCAACATGCACCCCATTGATGAGGGCGTGATGGACAAGTATAGGATCAAAGGTTTTCCCGGTGTAGGTGGCATTAGGATCGGAGGGTTCTGGAGGTAAGTTCGCACTGCTTCGAAAGCTT
Source organism: Rhododendron griersonianum (assembly GCA_018127125.1). NCBI lineage: Eukaryota > Viridiplantae > Streptophyta > Magnoliopsida > Ericales > Ericaceae > Rhododendron > Rhododendron griersonianum. Next base: position 26,092,398 of record CM030792.1, on the reverse strand, counting down.
TTTGACACTTGTCGTTCCACTCGAACTTCACATCTTTCTTGAGTAGTCGAAATAATGGTTCACAAGTCAAGGTTAACTTGGCGATGAATCGACTGATGAATTGAATTTTTCCCAAGAAGCACCGGACTTCCTTCTCGGATTGAGGTGGCTCCATCTCAAGAATGGCCTTGATCTTAGAAGGGTCTACCTCAATCCCCCGGGTTGTGATCATGAACCCGAGCATTTTCCCAGCAGTGACTCCGAACGTGCACTTCTGCGGATTAAGACGCATCTTGTATTCTGAATTCTCTCGAGGAACTTCCTCAACGCTGGGAGATGATCCTTCCGTTCCTTTCCTTTCACTATCATATCATCGACGTATACCTCGACCTCCTTGTGAATCATGTCATGCAGCAGTGTGGTAGCACCCCTCTGGTACGTAGGACCGGCATTTTTCAACCCAAACGGCATAACCCGATAGCAGTAAGTTCCCCACTCGGTGATGAATGTAGTCTTTTCTCTGTCTTCCGGAGCCAAGAGAATCTGATTGTACCCAGAGAAACCGTCCATGAAGGATAGTAAAGCATGCCCTGTAGTGTTATCGACAAGTATATCTATATGCGGCAATGGAAAATCATCCTTAGGGCTCGCTTTGTTCAGATCTCTAAAATCGATGCACACTCTGATCTTTCCATCCTTTTTAGGGACGGGCACGATGTTTGCAACCCAAGTGGGGTATTCTGTTACTATTAGAAAGCCGGCATCGATTTGTTTTGTGAGTTCCTCTTTTATCTTTAATACCCAATCGGGCCGCATCTTCCTCAGTTTCTGTTTAACGGGTTTTGCATCGGGATAGAGGGGGATCCTGTGCTCGACGATCTCTGGGTCGATTCCGGGCATATCCGCATGGGACCAAACAAAAACTTCTTTGAATTCCTTTAATAAATCGATGAGCTCTTGAAGCTCATTGGGAGACAGCCCGGAACCGACCTGAACCAATCGAGGGAAAGCGGGCCGTTTTGACAACATGCCAACTTTTTCTCAAGTATTAATTAAACCTTCCCCAGCGGAGTCGCCACTGTGGGCTACCACAGCCCCGGGTGGATCGGGGCGGCCCGAAAAACAACACACCGCTTTTGAGTCGATTTGAAAACTTTGAAGAGTCGCCACCCGGATTTATGGTTAGCCATCCGAGAAACCGTTTTGATTGAAAATAATGTTTGAATTGAAAACCAGAGATCACTTTTGAGGGTTCGGAAGCCACGTTACGAGGGGGGAATGGATTTACGGCACCCACCTCGCCCGATACGAGATCAGTCTCTACTAAATGCTTGTGGGATTTTTCAAAAGGATTTTGTTTCATTAGACAAGTAGCATGTATCCACAGGTATACCAAATAGACGTGTATGCATGTGCATGTGTACAGGAGGTGATGAAAGTGGTAAAGGAATGCAAAATAACAGAAAATGAAGCCCTGCCCACTGACTTCACTCTCGAGCGCTCGGGAGTGGTCCCGAGCGCTTGGGAGTGTTGATGCCCTACCTGCAAATCTTGTTAGTACAAACAAGAAATAATGCAAATAACTATAAACTGAAATGATTTTTAAGTATATCACAGGCTCTGCAGAGCGCTTGATAGACTAAGATAGAACCTCAATCTTTCAAATCATGCATCCCTGCCTCAACAAAATTAGATCTGCATCTTTTAAGAGCAAATGAGCATGTCCATACATGCAGAATATCAGAAACATGGCAAAATGGGGAAAATAATGGACTGCAGTGGCATGCAGGCACTCCCGAGCGCTCGGGAATGGTTCTAAGCGCTTGGGAGTGAGCCGCATGTCAGCTTACTCTCAAATAGGAAATGACATTATCCTGGCATGCAGACCCTCTTGTTTTGATCTTTCCCAGGAGAAGATCTTCTTTTTAACTTTGGAAAATCTTGACATTACTTGAAGCTTGGTAAGAAACACTTCTGTTTTGAGAAAACAAATTTTCCATGTCTACATGTTACAATAACACCATTTCCTTTATGAGTGCACTCCACTCCAGCTTCCTGCCCTACCAAAATTGCATGCATAGAACTGGAAACAGTCCCGAGCGCTCGGGAGCACTCTCGAGCACTCGAGAGTTTTTCCAGTAGGTTTTCAGAAAAAATGCTTTGTGATCCCTTTGCTCTTGTTTTTACACTAAGGTCCCCCAACCATGCACCCAGTATTAAAGACTGGGACAGGCTGAGAGACCCCCCTCAGAAGGGAAAAACAGCCTCTTGCTTGAGATTAAAGTAGAAAGATTTTCTACATTTGATTGAAACTTAGCTCCTTGAATGGCTTTGAAGAGTGAATGTAGAGAGAAGAATACAGGAAATCAGAGACTAGGAATGTTCTGAATTACTTGCCTTTTCCTTGAGACTTTTGAAAACCTTTGTAGTTGGAAAACAAGTTTGAGTTTTGAAAGTCTTTTTCTTGGACAAGAGAGAGGGGGAAGGTTTTAGAGAGAGAGATTTCGTCCTCTGGTTTCTGCTGAGAAAGGGGGTATATATAGGGGATTATAACCTATAGTTTTCAAAAAATGAAATGAGATTTGAAATAAAATCTTTCCTTGGAGGGAAGATCTCCACCATCTGATCCCCTGCCACCTGAGGTTGAGTGTTGACTCAACATCAGCAAGATGGCTGTAATGATGGATTGCATGGATAGTGGGAAGCCTCATCATCCATTGGGCAGCACAGCAGTCTCGAGCGCTCGGGAATGGTCTCGAGCGCTTGGGACTGTCACTCTCGAGCGCTCAGGAGTGAACCAGGCCCACAGCTTTTGAAAATGGTTTTGAGCGCTCGGGACTGCTCCTAAGCGCTTGAGATTGATTTTTGACCATTTGTCTTCCTTTTCAAAGTCCTTCAAGAAGCATCGTTTTGATTAAATCGGGGCTTGTTTTAATCCAAATTCATCATCAGGGAGCCTCAGGGCCACAAATTAAGGAAATTTGAAGTGTCCAAATTGGGGTGTCTACAGTTTCATAGACACCCATCCGGGCCATTCAGAGCAGAACATACGAATCCAAGAAGACATGAAACTTAAAGAACCTGATTGGTTGGTTCTACAGGACGGACAGATCGCCGCTGCTGAAGGATAATAATGTATGCGGATAGATTGATGCTGAATTGGCTTTAACAGCTCAGTCTGGGCGGCTGACTCAGTTGGGGAATATTCTGCTGTAAGCAGGCAGGCGGACTCTCCTAGAGAATTAGGTGAACTCTCCTGGGGAATAAGCCATTGCAGATGAACCGACTCCGTTGGGGAAAGATTCTGTTATGCGGATGAGCGAAATGTCGTGGATTTGAGTTTGGACGGGAGGACCGTCATTGATTTGAGAGATTGGACGGGTGGACCGTCGTTGATTTGAGAGATTGGACGGGTGGACTGTCGTTGATTTGAGATTGGACGGGTGGACCGTCGTTGATTTGAGAGATTGGACGGGTTGACCGTCGTTGATTTGAGATTGGACGGGTGGACCGTCGTTGATTTGAGAGATTGGACGGATGGACCGTCGTTGATTTGAGATTGGACGGGCGGACCGTCGTTGATTTGAGATTGGACTCTGCTTTTGGGAAATGGCTAACCCGGGATAGAAACATGCATTTGGGTGATTACGGGCCTTGATCTTGAAAGAATTTGACCTCAGAGTATAATTTGGGCCCCGGGCCCAAAATCCAACGGCGTACGCCAGAAATGGGAAGGCGTACGCAGGTGACAATGGTAGATCCGAGCCCAGATCCGGCCCAAACCTGGCCCAGCGCCTTACAAACTTCTGATCGACGTACGAAACCGCCATTCGGCAGTTTTTCAAACTCCCAAACTTCTCTAATCTCTCCAACTCTCTCTCATTCTTCTCACCCTCTCTCAAAGCCACCATCCTACCTACACCCATGGCGGAGCCAGATAACAGCACCGGCGGGAATGGCGGCAGTGATGTCGGGGCTCGATTGAGCCATGAAGCCAAGGTTTTGGGGGCTCCAATCGACGATCAAGCCATTGTAGAGGGTGCATCGGGCATAGGTGCAGGGGTTTCGAGCAGGGCGATGGTAATGGCAGCCATGCAGTGGAGGTTGGTGGCGACGGTGTCCGGTGTACGCCTGTGGTGGAGGGGCACATGCCAGTGGGCGTTGTACCAGGGGACCCACGGGTACGTCGGATGGATTTTAGCAGCGGTGTAGAGGGTCTAGTGGTCACCGAGGTAGGCTCGGGTAGGGCCGGCGGCAGTGGCAGTGGTGGTGTTGACAGTAAGGGCCGACCGGGGTCGCCTCTGAGGGATCCGGAAAGGGGGAAGGATCCAGTAGTCGAGGAGGAGGTTCCGAGAGCGGTTCACACGGAGCGGGTCGAGTTCATTCCTCCCGAGGGGTCGTTGGGCCACGAGCCCATAATGAGTAGTGACCTCGCAAAGTTTGTGGGTGAAGCCACACTCGCTCGGCTTATGAGGGAGAATCCCACGGTGGTTGTAGCGGTTCTGGCGGCTCGTGAGGAGAGGTTGCAGGAGATAGCCCGGGCGAACGAGGAAGAGAGATTGAGGCGGGAGCAGGAGGCGGCCGAGAGGGCCCAGGGAGAGTTAGAGCGAGAGACGGAGGCAGCTGAGAGGGCCCAGGAAGAGGCTGCGTGGGTACAGGAATCAGCTGTGGCCTTGGCCGAGTCCAAGCTGAAGGTCGCCCAACCTGCGTTTGTAGCTAAGGCGTATGTGCTTCCAGAGCCTCACTTGTTTATACCGTCTGGGATAGACAGCTACGTGCCGAAGCAGGGGCACTACGATGATGAGTTGGTGTTGAGGGATCCGACGGTGCACTTGTCCACGTCTTGGACTGAGGTATTCCCTTTCGACTTGCTTTAATTTGCGTTTTATACTCACCGCATCTGTGTATGCTTTGAAATTGTGTTGAATAGCCTGATAGTAGCTTGACTTGTAGCACTTGATTCGATTGATAGAATACCTTGAAATAATTGGGATCGACAAAATAGAATACTTGACAAATAGCTCGACTTGACTTGATTGATGGTATACCCTTAATGATTGAACTCGACTGATAGGATGCTTTTGACAATTGAACTCGACCGACAGTATGTGCAGACTGTAGTAAAGATTACCCATCTTGAACTTGAATCGTCCATAGGCTTCCTTGACTGATAAAACTGCTTTGGAATTTGAACTCGACTTTAGGGAATACCATAATAACTTGATTCGACTTGATAAAATATCGTGAGATAACCGGGATCGACTGATGGGATGCTTGAAAGTAGTTTGACTTGCTTTGGAAGAATGCTTTGACGATTGGTTCGACCTGAAATACTCACTTTTAATTGTCTGTTGAACTGAATTTGCATATGTACTGACGCAGTTTCCTTGTTTCGGTTGTTGTTTTCTCTGTAGAGAGAGGTGGCTAGCACGAGGGGGCATGGAGGTCCAGCAAGCTCGCTAGAGCTTTACAGAGAGTTGCCTGAGAGGGTGAGAGAGCTGGTGGACGCGGTGGGGTTTGGCTTGTTAATCCCCACGCTGACAGTGGTGAGGAGTGACCATGCTGTACTGACTACGCTGGCTGAGAGGTGGTGGAACGCGTCCAATACGTTCCACTTCCCGACTGGGGAGATGACAGTGACTCCGTCGGACTTTACGGTAATTTCGGGATTGAGGGTAGGAGGCGAGCCGATCCTGTTTGACTCGGCAGGGCTGAGGTGGTGTGGGCTACCACAGCCTCGGGTGGATCGGGGCGGCCCAAAAAATATAATAATGTTTTGAATTCAAAAAATTGAGTAGTCGCCACCCGGATTTATGGTTTATCACCCGAGAAACCGGTTTGATTGAAAATGATTTTTGAATTGAAAACCAGAGATGCGTTTGAGGGTTCAGAAGCCATGTTACGAGAGGGGAAGGGTTTTACGGCACCCCTCTCGCCCGACACGGGGTCGGTCTCTACTCAATGTTTGTGGGAATTTGTCAAAATATTTTGTTTCATAAAAGCAGCTAGCAGATATCTTCAGATGTATCAAGTAAAGAGGTGCATGCCTGTGCTGGTGTACAATATATGAATGAAATGCTGCAAGATGTAAAATAACATAAAAGAGAAAATCTGTCACTGAGATCACTCCCGAGCGCTCGGGACAGCACTCCTGATCGCTCATGAGTTCTGCTACCTCATCTTGCAAATTTTGGTTGGACAAATATACTGCAACGTTTGAAATGACAAAATACTACTACTATCATATAACAATGCTCAGCAAAAGGTTCAAACAATCAGGGAACTGGTCCTGGCTGTCCAAACTCTGCTTCCTTGCATTTGAAATTAAAACTAATTGGGTTCTGGAAGAACCAGTGAACACCTAGCATTTATTGAAATGCAAGAAAAGCAATATCTGATGACAAAACAAAATTATGGTGGCAACAGCACTCCTGAGCGCTCAGGAATGGTCCCAAGTGCTCGGGAGTGAACACAGTGTCCAAAAAAAAGTTTTGTGTCTTTGTGCTCCTCTTGCTCTTGTAGTTAAACTAAGATCAAATGAGCTCACAACTAGTATGAGGAACTGGCATGAGCCCTTGATCCCCCTCAAAAGTTTGAAAAAAATAGTAGATTTTAGGTATAAAATGAGCTTTTATACTTTTGCTTGACTTGAATCTGGCTTCTTGGACTGACTTTGGTCCTTGAAAATGGTTAGAAAACAGTTTGGGAAGAGGAAATTTAGGCCTCCATTTCTCTAAGAGATTTTCCTTGAAAGTTGGTAATTTCTCTTAGAAATGGAGATTGTTTTGAAAGAGTTTGGGAGAGAATTTTGGGGACTGGTTTTTGGCAGCAAAATGGGGAGTTTTTCAGGGGAAAATTTTGTGCCCCTTAGGGTGTAGAATGAAAGGGTATTTATAGGGAAACATAACCTATGGTTTGGATTTGAAAATGAAATCAAAACTTCAATAAAATCATTTTGGGACGAAAATCTTCATGATGAGATGCCCTGCCAGGCCTGGAACGTGCAAGTTTGAACCTCATGTTTGAATGATCTGAAAAATCTGAAAAAAACCATGGTCAAAGGTCAAGCTCAACATGCATTGGTCTGTCAGCACTCCCGAGCGCTTGGGAGTGGCTGCCCAACTTCAGCGGGCCGCCACGGACACTCCCGAACTCGATTTTGAGTGTTTTTCAAAGCGTTGGAAAGCTCGTTAAGTCCTCTTTCTAACCCAATTGGTTTCATTCAAATATATTTTATATGCTGAAATGTGTGCCAAATTTACCCTCAGGGTGTCGGAAAAAAGAGGATTTTGGTTTTGAAAAAGTCCAAGAAGCATCGTCCAAGTTTTTCCAAGGCCTGTTTTGACCCTATTTCATCATCGGGGAGCCTCGAGGGCACAAATTAAGGATAATTAATAAGTCCTAATTGGGGTGTCTACAGTTGCCCCTCTTTGGATGGCGCTCGGCATCATGTCTGGATACGAATGACGTCCAAAGATTGAGACAGCCCAATTCGAGCCCTACTAAATCCTTAATTCAAAATCAAATGCAAGTAAAGATGTACAAGCATTCGAATCATGAGGTCGTGCTCTTTCGAGCTGCCTACGCACCCCGTTTACAGGGATCAGACCAGCGTAGTTCTTTGGGGCAAATGCATGCAACATAAGAAAACGTGTCATGAAACAAAGTTATGTTCACGTACACATGTATATGTAGATGCAAACATAATAAAATTGATTGAAATTTATCACAAAAATGGGACGAACCCTTGAGATTTGTTTTGGAAATGGTGCTATGAAAGATGTCCCTCAGGACGACACCAAATCTATGGCAGAAGTCGATTGAAAGTTGTCCCTCAGGATGATGCCAAATCTATGGCAGAAGTCGATTGAAAGATGTCACAGAGGACAATGCCAAATCTATGGCGAAAAATGATTGAATGATGTCACAGAAGACAATGCCAAATCTATGGCAGAAGATGATTGAATGATGTCCAAGAGGACGATGCCAAATCTATGGCAAAAGATGATTGAATGATGTCCAAGAGGACGATGCCAAATCTGTGGCAGAAGATGATTGAATGATGTCCAATAGGACAATGCCAAATCTATGGCAGCATGTCAAGCAGTCATGTTGACAAATATGATAGATGAAGGCGACCATAAGAAGTCGAGGCTAGAAAGTGAGACCCGTGTTTCGACATTTGACAACAACGATGATTTTTTTATTTTTTTGAAAAAACAAAGGACATGTCCGAGTACCCTTTCTGCTTTATTGTTTTTGGCCAGCGGACTGGTATTTTTCAGGTCTTTGGGATTTGGGATGGAATCTGTCTTTGAATGGAAATTGGGTTTGAGCTGGATTTAGGGCCTGAGCTGGAGTTGGTTTGAGTTTGACTTTGATCAGGGCTTGAGTTTTGAGCATGCATGCCCCAGTCTTGATGTTGGTTGTATGCTTGCTATGATTGATGACATTGGGCCGATGTGCCCCAACGAGTGATGGACCTCAGTGTTGGGAAACGATTCCCAGAACCCAGTAATGACGCGTACAGACTAGGCAATAAAATAACCACAAAACCCTACAAGGCGGAATTAGGGTTTTACCTCAACTCCCTGCGAACACGAGCGCTGGTTGAACTTGTTATAGCACATCTTGCTATAAGCCACGAATACTGCTCAACCGTACCTTACGATCTTCTACCGTATTCCCTGCACGTCTAGAACACGAACCGAGTGTGGCCTCTTTCGTGATCTGTTCGCTCTCTCTAAGCCTGCCTCTATTTCGTGAATAATAGAAAACGTCAAAACGTCAAAACGTCAAATCTGACCTAGAGAGCATAACATGTATATATAGGGCTACGATAGGGACCTAAGGAGTAATAAGTCTGGGCTCCCAGTGTAAATAAGAAAACCTAATCCCACCAGGATTCTATTTCTTATTTCACTAATTATAATTCACCCCACTACAGAATTATAATTGCACTCCCGTCCTTATCTCAATTATATTACGAGCTCCATAATATTAAATACTCATTAATCTCCCCACGTTAAGATTACAGATACCCGTTGATTAAAATAAATTACTAACAATCTCCCATTTAATCAACATCTTAACTTGAGACTATCCGCTTAACTTATTTGATATGTCGGATACAAATATCCACCTGCAGGGTTTGACATAATCGAAACTTATAAGCTTACTCAAGGGGTATCATCAATCCCTATCGAGACGTGGATTCCATTAATAATTAATAGTTGTCATATACATAATATTGCGACCCAACTCACCGAGACTATTGACCGTATAAAGATCTCACTTTTTAATGAATCAAAGTCAACAATATTAAATATATACCTCTAATAATTATCTTTGGATTAAGAGCATAAGCATTCACAATAACCATGCCATGAGGTTCCAATTGTCTTATAAAGTTAGTACAAAGACAATTACCTCAATGCGGTCCCGTTCAATACACACAAAGTGTACTAGCACAATGACTTAGAACTAGATCGTTCCCTGTAGTCAAGACAGACCTACTAAATATTGTACTATAGTCCTACCGATGGTGTGTCCAGTTCCATCTAAGACTGTGAACTATATCTTATATTTTACAAGAACCGATGATCCAATCTTCTGTGTGTAAGCCGCACTCTACATACTGGATTATCTACTATGTAGAATAAAAGACACACATGCACAACATACAAAAATATCATGCAAACATTGCCCATAAAAGATTCTCATCAAAAAAGGATAAACTTGATTAATAATTAAATATTAATCCATCATATAAAAACATAGTTTTTACATAACCTCCTAACAAACTCCCACTAAGACTCAAACTCATGCTGCCACGCATCTCACTCATATTCCCTCTACGTGACTATCAAAAGTCTTAGCCTGTAAGCTATACGTAAGAGAATCTGCTAGGTTGTTTGCTGATGCAATCGTGTTCACAGTAACATCACCTCTCTATACGATCTCTCGAATCAGATGATACTTACGCTCGATGTGTTTACCCTTCTTGTGAGTCCTTGGCTCCTTCGAATTAGCAACTGCACCGCTATTGTCACAATAGAGTGTAATGGCTGATTGCACTGAAGGGACCACTTCCATATCCAACAAGAAGTTTTTGAGCCAAACAGCCTCCTTGGCAGCTTCTGAAGCTACCACATACTCAGCCTCCATGGTAGAATCAGCAATGCAAGATTGCTTGATACTCCTCCAACTTATGGCTCCACCTCCCAAGGTAAACACATATCCCGAGGTAGACTTTTTGAAATCCCTATTTGACATAAAGTCTAAGTCTGTGTACCCATAAGGTACCAGACTATCTGATTGGAACACCAACATATGATCTCTAGTTTTTTTCAGATACTTGAGTATATGTTTCACTGCAGTCCAATATTCTTGCCCTGAATTAGACTGAAATCTGCTAACCATGCCAATGGCAAAGCAAATATCAGGTATAGTACACAACATAGCATACATAAGGCCTCCTACTGCCGAGGCATAAGGAACTGCCTTCATTTCCTCAGGTGTCTTAGGACACTGATCCTTGGATAGGTTGATTCTATGTCTAAAAGGGAGGAACCCTTTCTTGGAATCTAGCATGCTAAAACGGGCAAGAATGACATCGATATAAGTAACTTGTGATAAGCCCAACATCTTGTTCTTGCGATCTCGCATAAGCTTAATCCCAAAGATGTGACTGGCTTTTCCCAAGTCCATTTCAAATTGGTCGGATAACCACACTTTCACTGAAGACAATACTCCCACATCGTTTCTGATGAGCAGGATATCATCGACATATAGTACTAAAAACACCACCACTTTTTCGTTGCGCTTCTTATACACACATGAATCATTCGGACATTGATCAAAATCAAAAGACTTGATTGCTTGATCAAAACGGATGTTCCACGATCTAGATGTTTGCTTAAACCCATAAATAGACTTCTTAAGCTTGCACAACATGTGCTCTTGACCTTTTGCTATGAATCCATCTGGTTGCACCATATAGATGCACTCATCCAGATTTCCATTAAGGAATGCGGACCTGATTAGAGTACATAGACTCCATCTCTGATTTCATAGCCTTTTGCCAAAGGTTTACATCTTTATCTTGAAGTGCCTCATCATAGTTACAGGGTTCGGCATGTTGATCATCAGGGATCATTTCAAAAGACTCTCCCAACAACGTATACCGACTGGGTTAAACAATAACCCTCCCACTACGACGAGGTATCGGTGTGTCAATAGGTGCCTCTACAGATGTCTCTTGTGGCGTTTCCTCCTGCACTATTGGTGGTAAAGAAGTTTGTGTCGGTATCTCTCCTCTCAATTCCTCTAGAACAATTTTACTTCTGGGCTTGTGGTCTATCACATAGTCCTCTTCTAAGAACCGGGCATTAGTGCTAACAATGACCTTCTTATCCGTAGGACTATAAAACAGTCCACCTTTCGTTCCTCTAGGGTACCCCACAAACAAGCAAACTTCTGTCATCGATTCCAATTTATCTGCGTTCCCATTCAGCACATGTGCTGGACTACCCCAAACCCGAACATGCTGCAGACTAGGTTTGCGCCCAGTCCATAGTTCTGTGGGTGTAGATGGTACTGACTTAGATGGTACCAAGTTAAGAATGTACGCTGTTGTTTCTAATGCATGTCCCCAAAACGAAATTGGTAAATCTGAATAACTCATCATTGATCTTACCATATCCATAAGAGTCCTATTCCTTCTCTCTGCTACACCATTTTGTTGTGGCATACCTGGAGCTGACAACTGGGATGTAATCCCTTCAGCTAACAAGTAGTCCCTAAACTTTCTCAAGAGGTATTCGCCACCACGATCAGATCGCAGTGTCTTGAGACATTTACCCAAACGCTTTTCCGTTTCCGCCCTATACTCCCTGAATTTCTCAAAGCATTTGGACTTACGGCGCATCAAATAATTGTATCCATACCTTGAGTAATCGTCAATAAAAGTGACAAAGTACTCAAAATCACCTCTAGCTTGGACATTCATAGGCCCACACAAATCAGAATGAACCAATTCCAACGGCTCTTTGGCTCTATATCCTTTTGCTGAAAAAGGCCTTTTGGTCATCTTACCTTCCAAATAGGATTCACAAACTGGAAGTTCCTTAACTTCTAATGAACCTAAAGGTCCATCTCTAACCAGTCTAGAAATCATATTCAGATTAATATGACCAAATCGTAAGTGCCAAAGATACGTTTGGTTCAATTTAGAAAGCTCTTTTCTCTTACATGGTAAATTATTAGTGTTATTCAATTCATGCAGTTGCATTATAGAAAACATAGGATCAATAATGTAGAGATCATCCACCAATGAACCAGAACAGATAAAACGTTTATTTAACTTAATAACCACAGCGTCACTAAAATAAACCAAATATCTGTCCTTTATTAACTTAGAAACTGAAACCAAGTTTCTTCTAATAGTAGGAACATAAAGACAATCTCTCAAAATTAAACTCCTATTACTAATAAAATTTAAAAAGACATTTCCTACTGCAGCTGCTGCCACTCTCGTAGCATTTCCCATATGTAGATAAATCCCCCCATCACTGAGTCTTCTGGTTTCCTGGAACCCATGCAACAAATTGTAAATATGATTAGTGTCTCCCATACCTACACACCAGGTACTGGTAGATAACACCACTAAACGTCATTCAACAACTAGTGAAAAAGATTTATCCAGATTGTTCACTTTATTGAGATAGAATGGACATTCCTACTTCTAGTGTTCTTTTTGCTTACAGTGAAAACACTTGCCCGTAGGCTTTTTCACTCCACCTTGAGGCGAATAAAATGCCTCCACAACCTTTTTCTGAGACTAGTTCTGCTTCTTCTTGCCTTTCAGCTTAGAAGTAGAAGCCTTCTCTGCCACTAACACTGATGGTGGTTTCTTTACAACCAAAAGACCCTCAGCTGCTAGGAGTTCCTAAAGAAGTTTCGCCAAAAATAAATGCATTTTGTTCATATAATAGTTCAGGCAAAATTACTTAAAACTCTCAGACTGCAGTGAGTTAAGAACGAAATCGATCTGGTTTCCCCATCAATTTCAGCTCCAAGGATCTCTAGTTCATTCAGAAGAGCTATCATTTTCAGAACATGATCCCTAATCAAGGTCCCTTCAACATGGGTGATATTCACCAATTTTTATAAAACTTTGCTTCATGTTATGTGGCATTCTCATCAGGTCTAGGAGGGCACATCTCATACAACACAAATTTGTGCCCCTCAGCAGTTAACATAATATCCAAATTCCTTTTCCAGTCAATATAATTCGATCCAGTAAGTTTATTTCCTTTGAGAATAATTGCAAGTGGATTGAAAAAACCCATTTTTGAATATGAGAATCAAATAACATAACAACAATTATGAAAGGCAATAAAAACTTGAATTTCTTTTTAATAATGGTTCCCTCAACCACGTGTTAAAAGAAAAACATAGGCAACCCTACACACCATGAAGAGCATGCCTCGATGGGAAGGTCGTCTACTCTTCATCATTCGTGTAGATAGGCACAACCTTTTAATTTTACTATCTAGACACTATACCATGCCAAGCAAAATTAAATAGCCAATATAGCTTCAGTCCTATAAATAATAATAGTGACTCAGATGGTGAGGATACTATTATTTATAGCTAAGTGTATACCATTACCTAGCCCCATGACCCATTGTTCCGTTATGAACCACCTCAGATGGAGAAGTGACCCATACAACAATTATCTTAGAACTATTCCTTTAGGAAGTTTGTACCAATGATGCCACAATTAATTTTGTCCAATAGGGAGGAAGGTTCTGAAACCAACACACAAAATTAATTATATCACCTACGAACTAGCAATGTAGACCGTGGGATTTATAAAATAAACTCCCTCTCCCACTTAGTTATTTTAAAAAAAAATTTGTGAGGGTTATCAAAATTTTCGAGTTTGCAAAAAATCATGATCTAGGTCAAAGGCCAAATATTACCATGTTGTTCAAATATAGTAAACTATCACATATGCAAACAATATGGAAACACAAATAATAAGGAAACACAAGATAAAGAATCCAGCTATTATGGTCAAAGATGCAATCCTTGAGCAATAAGGAATCCTTCCAAACTTGAAATCCTTAAGTAATAAGGAGTCCTTCCAAATTTGAAATCCTTAAGCAATCCTTCCAACCTTGAAATCCTTCAGCTATACTTGTGTGGAAGACTTAGATACTTTGAATCAATCAAGGAAACCAAAATCCAACCTTGCTTAGGCAAGAAAATTCGGATTTGATATATTCCCGCGTAAACTGCACAGCCTTCAGTATTTTTGCCATATCTTCCTCATCCGACCTCCGATTGAAGTGATTCAAATTGATTTGGATTCGAAATTCAATTATCTACAACTTCCGTGAAGAACAGATTTTCTAATTCCAACGTTTACTGGGTCGAAATAGCCCTACAATCAGACCCTACGAATCTGGAAAAAAACTGTTGCGAGCCAAACAACTTGTATCTTCTGTATCTCCCTTCTTCGATCTCCGAATAACCATCGAATGCTATTACAATCGAAGAAACATACATACATCGATCTTATGCCTCCATTGGAGTTCACATGCTACGTTAATTATTACAACCACGAAAAAATAATTGTGGCACCCAATAAATAACACATGCTACGTTAATTATTACAACCACGAAAAATAATCATGGTACCCAATAAATAACAATAACCACGGAAAAATTATCGTGGGATCCAATCACACAAAATCAACAAAAAAAAACATGTGACCATAATAGCTGGGTAAGAATGCTGCAAAACAAGGGTTAGCATAGTTCTACGTTCTACCCTCTATTACCTACGGACAACATGGCATGTTTAATCCATACGCGTGATTACAGCCTGCTTTGATACCACTGTTGGGAAACGATTCCCAGAACCCAGTAATGACGCGTACAGACTAGGCAATAAAATAACCGCAAAACCCTACAAGGCGGAATTAGGGTTTTACCTCAACTCCCTGCGAACACGAGCGTTGGTTGAACTTATTATAGCACGTCTTGCTATAAGCCACGAATACTGCTCGACCGTACCTTACGATCTTCTACCGTATTCCCTACAAGTCTAGAACACGAACCGAGTGTGGCCTCTTTCGTGATCTGTTCGCTCTCTCTAAGCCTGCCTCTATTTCGTGAATAATAGAAAACGTCAAAACGTCAAATCTGACCTAGAGAGCATAACGTGTATATATAGGGCTACGATAGGGACCTAAGGAGTAATAAGTCTGGGCTCCCAGTGTAAATAAGAAAACCTAATCCCACTAGGATTCTATTTCTTATTTCACTAATTATAATTCACCCCACTACAATTATAATTGCACTTCCGTCCTTATCTCAATTATATTACGAGCTCCATAATATTAAATACTTATTAATCTCCCCACGTTAAGATTACAGATACCCGTTGATTAAAATAAATTACTAACACTCAGTTCTAATTCTTTTCCTCGATTCCATTGATAGTTTCGGCAACCAGTTTTATCATGAGCACAAGCGTGGGTTCTTCCATGTATTTGGAGTTTCTCTCACAAGTTGGGGCCTCAAGACATATGACTTGACTAGACAGATGACCTTGTGTGAATTTGGACAAGGCCTAGATGACTCGAAAGACAAGAAAGACCCTTTATCAGAGGACTGACTCTCCATGATGACCTTGACTGGACGAGGAGCTTGATTTGACTGGACAAGAAGCTTGATTACTTGAGGGTTTGAAAAATTGCAAGCATGCCTCACGATTGATGTTTGAAATTGTCATGATAAAATCAAGTTTCAATGATTTTCCCATTAGGGGCTTTGAAATTGTTTTAGCACCATCAAGTGATGCTCATTCAGGATTTTCTTTGATCTTGTTTTGTCAAAACACGAGGATTTTTACCACAAACCGTGCCCCAGATTGCTGACGACAACCCATGGATTTCAAAAATGCCCCATCTTGGATTTTGCAGGATTCACAAAATGCCTTGCCCCTCCTTCTTGTTTTCTCCTATTGTCTAGGATTTTTGTTATCAAGTTGTGTTTTCCTATCTGAAAGGACTTTATTCGGGTTGCAACGTGGCCAAGGTTTGGCTTAACAAAGAAAGGATAATAGGCTCAAGAATTTTCATCATTTGTTTTATGGGTTTTGAGAGCTAGCAGCCATCTTGAACATTTTTGTGCCCTTTTTTCATTCAATGGGCGTCTTCTTTCACTTGATTTTCTTCGCTTTTGTTGTGCCGATGTGTTTGGCACTTTCGTTGATTTTGAGCTTTCTCTGATTCTTCTTCGATGTTTTGCATCTCACCGTGCCTATGTATTTGGCATTTTCATGCTTTGAGTTTTGATGCGCCGTTGATAATCATGTGTTTGGCACTTTTGTCTTCCTTATTTCACCCCGGTGTGGGGGATAGCTGCCTAGCTGGGTTCTTTCAAACAAATTGATTTAGGCTCGAAGGGGTTATCAATGGATATATATCTTCAAGCGTTTGTTAAAAGAAAAGAATGCCTTTCTTCATTTTGAATTGCACAACTTGATAACTGAATCCTAGATGCAAGTTAAGAGATTTGTGTGCTCTAACTTTGTGTAGATCAAATTTTGAGATTTTGATCTAGCGAGCTTTTTCTCGGGCCAAGGTGTTGCTTCTCAACGGCGTTAGGGAGTGGTTCCGTGAAATTCTTCTTCTTGCAAGGGCAAAGTATCTCATGTTTTGATTCCTTAATTGATGGTGAAAAACAATTCCAAATTAAGGGATTATCACAAAACGCGAGGTTATTATCACAATTTCGACACAAGAAGCTTGAGATTGATTTCAAAAGACGGGATGGACTGACAAAGGATTGACTCGAAAGATCATGACCGAATTTTGGGATTGACTCGAATGTACATGACCGGGCCTCAAGATGAGGCTGCCTACGTATCCTTCTTGCAAAGGAATCAGGTCATAACGTAGTTCGGGCCTACGAAACTAACTCTCTTTTTGGTTTTTCTTCTTCGACTACAAACTTGAATTTGAAAACATACAGACACGAAAGCATGAAAGACTCGAGGTACAAACTGACTTGAAATCGAAACGAAAACTCGACTTAAAATTCAGAAACTTCCCAGACTCGTGAGAAATTCCATTCATGGATTGACTTTACTGCACTCAAAATCCTCCTCCAGATCTGAGGTTCGGCATTGGGATGCTTCCGTCATCAATTAGGTCATGGATCTTGTGATGGAGACGGTGACAGCCATTGGTAGCGTGACCGGGCATTTGGTGGAAGGCGTAGAAGCATTTGGGTTGTGGTAGGCTGGGAGCTTTTGAGGTAGGGGAGTTGGAGGGAGTGGTTTGATGGTTCCGCTTTCGACAAGTCTTTAGAATACCATGGATAGTGGTACTAAAAACTCGGAAAAGACATGAGGTTATTTAGGCTTGGTGGCTTGAGCAACGATCTGGCTAACAGGCTCGGTCCGAGCAAGATCGGTATTTGTAGGGTTAGATGGTAGGTTGGCGTAGCCATACAGCGTGCTGCTGCTGTCGGGGTCCACATTTTTTGTTTCTGGGAAGAAATCAGCACTTTCGAGGATGCCCAACTGGACGGCTTCTTCGACGGCCAGGCCTGTTTCGAAGAATGTCTTGAAGTTGGAAGAGGCTTGAGCTAGGATCATGTGCTTGGCAAGTGCGGGCTGGAGATTTCGGACAATCATCCGAATTTGATCTTTCTCTGAGGGTTTCTCCTTCATCTGAACAATCTTTACTCTCCATCTTCGGACAAAATCCATAAAATACTCATTCGGTTCCATCTTTGTGGATTCCAACTCTTGAGTGGTGACCTCAAGTTGGATGTTGTAGTCGAACTGGGCCACGAAAGCCTCACAGATGTCCTCCCAAGATCTCTTCTTCGTTGTTTCCAGGGCAGTGAACCAGTGCAAAGCATGTCCAACCAGTGTTTGAGAAAACATTTGGGCCATGGCGTCTTTCTCCACGCCCCACACAGAAAGTGCACCAATGTAGCTGGTCAAGTGTGCTTTTGGATCACCGGTTCCGTCGAACTTAGCAAAGTCGATTGGCTTGAATTTCTTGGGTAGTCTGGCATTTGGGAAGAGGTAGAGTTCGTAGATGTTGAAACCAATTGAGGTGATTCTTTCGCTTCTGGCTAAGGACTGCTCAATTTGGGCTAATTTGGCCTTGATGGCGGCCATTTCTGGGCTTTGGGGGTTTGGTTCAGGGGGTGGTTCATGGTTATTTTCGAAGGGTGTTTCTGGGTTTTGTGGAGGTGGAAGTCGTCTGGCAACCCCAGTTATCATGAGCATCAACTGGGTAATCTGATTGTATATTCCTTCACCCATCTGTTGAATAGAGGTTCGGATTTGATCCATCTCATTCAGATTCCTTGTTGGCTGTTCCCCGTTCGGATGCTCCCCATTCAAATTTTCCACCGGCTGTTCCATATTTTCCCACAAATTCTAAGTCTATGAGGGTATGGTTTTCTTTTTCGGCCCAATCGCTCTCGGACTGACAGCAAAGCAAAAAGTTGTACTCAGAATGTGCCCCTGTTGTGTTTTATTGGAAAAGAAGGTGTATGAATAAAAGAATTGCTGTTCACGTGTTGTCATTGTCGATTTAAGGGATCAAACTTTACGGATAGTTCCAACAGTCACGGGTAGGTCGTTGTCAGACAGGTTAAATTCCGTACATTGGGAATCAGAGCCAATCTCCTTATCTAAGACCATTCGAGACAGAGCAATAAGACTGCTGGAAGATGCACTTAAGGCTAGACTGAATTAGAGGGAGCCGTTAGGGCACGGCGAACACCGGAGTTATTCCAAACTCCATGGATTTATGGTCTCCTAGACCCTGACTCAAGAAATAACAACCTGCGAAGGATTGCCTTAGTCCTCAGAGATTCTTTCGAGTGTGTATCCTTTGATTTGGAATGACAAGATTTGGGAGATATCAAGACAAATTAAGTCTTTAACATTTTTCATCTGAAGTTTCAATTTTTTGGTTTTAAAAACTGTTTGGCGTAAATGACATGATACCATAACCGGAGCGGCGTAAGTGACATGGCGCCATTAGCCTAAGCGGTGTAAGTGACTTCGCACTATAACCTGAGTGGTATGGGTATCACGGCATTGTAGCCTAATTGTTTCGTTAATCTTCATTGAATCCATGATTGAAAATGTATTGAAGACTTAATGAATTTTGATATCCCCAAAACTTCGTCGTTCCAAGGACTAATTAATTTCAACAACGTGCCTTTTAAAAAGCACGACTCTTCATCAGTCCAGGCAATCCTAAACAAGCAGCGCGAGCAAGTCTAAAAGCAAACGGACACCATAAGATGCTAGGTGCGATGTGCAAGCGGGATAAGATTACGGTCTTTCGAAAGTTGCCTCATTCCTCAGAATTTCTTTTAGGGTGTATCCTTTGTTTAGAACGACAAATTCCAAGAGATGTCAAAATGAACTAAGTATTCAACTAGTATTCGCTCGAAGTTTCAATTTTGAACTTTGAATAGCTTAGTATAGATGACGTGATACCATAACCAGAGTGGCGTCAGTGGCATGGTGCCATTAGCCGAAGTGGTGTAAGTGACGTGGCATCATGACATCGTTTCCACGTTATTCCTTATTCTCCATTGAATCTTCGATTAGGCGTTAATCAAGGACTTAGTATGTTTTGATTTCCCAAAGTCTTATTGTTCTAAGGACTCATGTAGTTTAGACAACGTACACCAGAGTGCACGACTCTTCATTGAGTCTCGGCAACCTTCTACAGACCGTGCGAGCAAGATTAAGAAGACAAGGCTTGAAATTGAACAAACAGCATGATGGCATGACATGGATGAAATGCATGGTGAGATGCAGAAAGCAATAACATGTAGGCAGGATATAGCACATAGTCCTACCTTGCGGGTCCCTGTCCTAGTTTGGAAGATTCTATTACTTTCTACACATGTATAAAGGCCGGTTTTGGTTTAAAGAGGGTCCCCCGGACTAGAGTCAATGTATGCCTCCCATTGCTGAGCGTACACCCAACAACGGTACAAACGGCATAGATGACTCATCACGGTCGAGGGTTGCTGAGCATTCCGAGATTCTCTGTCACCGGCAAGCCGGGCAGGATTGCCAGAATACAACAGTGAGGTCAAACAAGATATATGTACAAAAGATAGAAAATGAAACAAAATATTTTAAAAATCCCACAAAACATTTTTCAAGCTTAGCTCTCTTAATTAATTAATACTTAGAGAAAAATACGCAAGTAACCAATCAAAAAGCCCCAGGTCGGAACGGCCGGATAGAAATCCAGTTAGAATCGCCATTTCCTTCCTTCAACGAGCATAAAGCTTCGTTGTTTTTGACAGACTTTGCAATTATTGTTCACAAATGTATATACTCTAAGTATTAATTAAGCTATCCCCAGCGGAGTCGCCACTGTGGGCTACCACAGCCCCGGGTGGATCGGGGCGGCCCGAAAAATATAATAATGTTTTGAATTCAAAAAATTAAGTAGTTGCCACCCGGATTTATGGTTTATCACCCGAGAAACCGTTTTGATTGAAAATGATTTTTGAATTGAAAACCAGAGATGCGTTTGAGGGTTTGGAAGCCATGTTACGAGAGGGGAAGGGTTTTACGGCACCCCTCTCGCCCGACACGGGGTCGGTCTCTACTCAATGTTTGTGAGAATTTGTCAAAATATTTTGTTTCATAAAAGCAGCTAGCAGATATCCTTAGATGTATCAAGTAAAGAGATGCATGCCTGTGCTGGAGTACAATATATGAATGAAATGCTGCAAGATGTAAAATAACATAAAAGAGAAAATCTGTCACTGAGATCACTCTCGAGCGCTCGGGACTGCACTCCTGAGCGCTCAGGAGTTCTGCTACCTCATCTTGGAAATTTTGGTTGTGTAGACACCTCCCAAACGGAGCATCACCATACAGATTGATCACGTTTGTTTGCTCGATTGGTTGCTTGCTTCGTAAACCAAAATCATGGACATTCCCATGGCTAGGAACATTGCCACATGATAGCGGTTATCATCAAAACAGAGTCGCCACCCAGTTTATTAAAACTGGGAAAGTAGATAGAGATTCTGGACACGGGAGCCAAAAGTACAATAAAGGGGAAGGTGTTAGGCACCCCTCTTTGCCCAGTCGTGAAACTGGCCCATATTCGTTCAACATAAGACATGTACATGCTTTGTTTAATTCTAACACGTAGTTTGTTTTTAACCTTTAAGCAGAAAAGGGTGAGCCAATGCGATAAATAAAGCATGCGTCAGGAAAGCAGAACAAAACAAAGCTGTCCTAGGGAAATGGATCCCGCGGCCGGTGAATGGATGTCACGGCCGAGGGATCCTCCTGGTTTGATTTATCGACCGAGGGATCGAAACCCTGGTCGATGTTCTTCCTCACACCAGACAGAAAGATTAACAGATGATCAAAACGTTATGGTTAGTCTAAATGCGATAAGTAAAACAAACCAAATGCCGTTGGGCCTCACCACCTTGATCCCTCAGTTGCTTGATTGCTTTGGATTGGGTGTGATTGACTGATTACTCCTCGTAAAACCCTAGGGTTAGGGTTTGAACTTCGGGGTTTGATTGTCGGATTGACGGCTGCCTTCGGGAGGTTAGGGCTTTTGAAGAGTGGGTTTGAGAGAGAGTTTTTGACAGAGTATCGGAGCTTGAGAGGGTGTATTCTATTATTAATTTTGTGGTCCTATTTTCGGAGTCCAAAGGCCCTTTATATAGGCAATTGGTGACTCACTCCGGCCAATCAAATGGCACGATTGCAATTGCAATGCAATTCAAACTCTACGTCGTAATCTCTGAACGTGGCCCGAACGCATCGGAGAGGTAGTGTAGTTGGATCAAACAATCGACAGAACGTTCCAGAGTCTGGAAAAAGGACGATCTGGCGGCCGAGTAATAGATTACATGGCTGAGGAATGGATGTCTCGGCCGAAGGATAGATATTGCGGCTGATGGATTGATCTCTCAGGGAGATTTTGCTAGCAACAGGTTGCTCGGGTGAGGAAATGTTGTTAAGGCCGTGAGATCGATGTTACGGCCGACAGATGGATTCTCCTAGGCTTCTATATTTTCTGTCTGAAAGGCTGTATGGCTCTGATTGGGTCCTCTAAGTGGCTCAAAGTTCTTACCGAAAGTCCTAAGGTTCTCAAGAAAGCAATTAGCAATCACTGTATCCGTTTCATCATCGGGATGGTCCCAAGGTGAAATAATCGTTAGGCCAAATTGGGGTGTCTACAGATGCCCCTCTTTGACTGAACTCAGACGGATCGCGAGACATGTTTGAGTAAGTGTCAAAGCTGTAAAAAGCAACTCAATTTGGTCCAACCACTATTCCAAGGGGTTTTTGAAAAAGGTTTTGTTATGGTCGGGCCGGGAGGCTGCCTACGTATTCCACAAAGGAAATTCAGACCAACCGTAGTTCGGGCAAAAAAGAAAAATAAAAGTTTGGAGGGTTAGAGACAGAAGACGTACCTTAGGGCTTAAAAAGCCTTAGTGCAACGTACCTAGACTGAGCCAGGGTTTTGGCGCAGAGTAGTTGAAGGAGCGCGGGGCTGCCGGGGGAATTTTTGCGGAGAGCTTCCTTAGTATTTTGGGGTAGATCAGTACACGGCAGGTGCGTTTGCTTTTCTTGATCATCCTTACTTTGACTGAGAGGGGCTCGGTAGAGTAGCCTATCCTTGCGAATGAGCTGGAAGGAAATGATGTAATGGGGTGGAATCCAAACCATCTGCTGGGGATGAATCGGACGCCGTTTGTTTTGAGATATGAGGGGCACAGGGCCAGTAACTGGAGCACGGAGCTTTGGAGATGAAGGAACCGAGGCACAGAGCCGGTTGTAGTCATGAGGCGAGAGCCTGGAGAGTGATCATTTCTGACGTGATGGAACCGAGGCGCGGAGCCGGCTATAGTCACAAGGCGAGGGCCTAAGGTGATAGAGCTGAGACGTGGAGCCTGCTATAGTTATGAGGCGATAGGAGATTGGATCGAGGCGTGGAGCCTATTGCAATCTTGAGGCGAGGGCCTGAGGTGAGCTTAGAGCTGGGTGGAACCGAAGCGTGGAGCTGGTATTGAACACAAGGTGAGAGCCTGAGGTGTCGGAGCTTTGAGCTTGATAAGACCGAAGCGCGGAGCAGGTATTTGAACATAAGGCGAGAGCCTGGGGTGTCAGAGCTTCAGAGCTTGACGTGTTTGAACCGAAGCGTAGAGCTGGTTGCATTATGATGGTCTGTGCACGGAGCTTTCTCATCATAAGTGTTGGCGTAGAGCCAAAGGATCAAGGCGCTAGACCGATCAATAAAACCGAGGCATAAAGCCGGTTGATCGCAGGGTTGACCTATTTCATGAGAGACATGCAGAATGTATATGTGTGATGATGGTCGTTAGATGTGAACAGATATGATTGTGCAGACTCGATGTGATAATGGTGATGCATTTGATGCAATATGTGCACGGGCCCGTGCGTGTGTGTTTGTTTTAAGCTTAGAGCTTCTATCAAGTTCCGGACTTGAGCATTCAGAGCGTAGAGCTCGAGCATTCGGATGGCAGAATCCGAGCATTCAAAGTACAGGCTTTGAGCGTCCAGTACGCAGTGGTTGGGCATCCAAGCGTAAAGCTTGAGCATTCAGGTGTATAACTTGAGCATCTAGTACACAGTGGTTGGGCATTCGAAGAGCTTCGAGCATTCAAAATGTTAGATTTTGAGCATTCAGGCGTAGAGCCTGAGAATAGATGGCTTGATTGTTGGGGCGGCGTAGAGCCTGTTGAGATTTGCTTGTTTATGGCTTTGAGCCAGTTGAGATAGTGGGTGTAGAGCCTTTTGCTGTGATAGCGAGCGTAGAGCTGCTAAGTCAAGGGCTTGGAGCCACTGAGTGAGTGAATATGGGCGTAGAGCCACTATGATAATGGGCGTTGAGCCGCTGAGATGGTTGTTACGGCTTTGAGCCAGTTGAGATAGTGGGCTTGGAGCCACTGAGTTGACAGGTGAGGGCGTAGAGTCGCTGAGTCGAGTGCTTGGAGCCGCTGAGTGAGTGAATACGGGCATAGAGCCGCTATGATAATGGGCGTTGAGCCGCTGAGATGGTTGTTACGGCTTTGAGCCAGTTGAGATAGTGGGCTTGGAGCCACTGAGTTGACAGGTGAGGGCGTAGAGCCGCTGAGTCGAGGGCTTGGAGCCGCTGAGTGAGTGAATATGGGCGTAGAGCCGCTATGATGATGGGCGTTGAGCCGCTGAGATGGTTGTTACGGCTTTGAGCCAGTTGAGATTAGTGGGCTTAGAGCCGCTGAGGGTGATTGGCGAGTAGGTGAATACGGTAATGGGCTTCGAGCCACTGGATGATGGGCGCAGAGCCGCTGAGTGATAGTGAGTATAGGCATGGAGCCGCTATGTGAGTTGATGATTGTATGGTTGCTGGGGTGGCAAGCGTAGAGCTGCTGATAGCGAGCGTAAGGCTACTTGTGGTAATGAGCTCAGGGCTGCTGAGTGTCTTGCTTTGCTTCGGCCAGCAGTTTGTGGAGAGAGAACTTCCTTATGCTTGGATATGCCCCCATGGCTAGTTTTGATCTCGTTGTATTGTCTCGGGGGTGCCCCCATGGCTGACTTGATTTTGCTTCTGCTGGTCATGGACCCAGAATTCCATAATGGCTTGAGTTAGTGCACTGAGCAAAATCTGATGTTGCTGAGGGAAATAGATTAGGGGGCCAGGAGATAGATCTCTCGGCCGAAGGATTGATGTCTTGGCCGAGGAATCGATGTCTCGGCCGTGAGAAAGCCAAAGGTCCGAAAATCGATTTAAGTTTGGTTTAATCGATCTCACGGCCCATTTAATCTTTTCTCTACTTTTCTCCTTCGTTCTTCTCCTCCGACGTCCATTCCCATTCGCCGCCATCCTTCTCCTCCCTCGCCGCCAGCTGCCATCATCTCCGGCCACCGTTGCCGTCGCCGTTGCTGCCAGCTTTGATTGTGTGAAACCGTTGGTTTTCTTCCCTTCTTGGTTCGGACGTGATGGCCACGCCATCTTCAGATGTTGCGGGTTCATCCTCGCATCCTCCATGTAGGTGCGAGTATCCGTCTTCTGATGAGGAGGCGATTGAAGAGCCTGATTTGTTTGATGTTGCTACCTACATTCTTCCTTCGCGTAGGTTGGGTTTTGGCGGTTTCTTGCAGTACCGCCCTCCTGTGGGTGGCCCAGAGGCCGAGGTGGTTCGCCGGGAACCTGAGTTGCACCTGAGCATTGTCAACGTACCGGTAAGCTTTCCTGAAAAGTAAAACAGTTTACTTTAGTTCGGAATTTGAAAATCTTTGTATGTTTTAAGAACGAATTTTTTTGTTTGCGGGATGAAAATCCCTTTTAGCTAGGAGCGTGAATGAGAAGAACCTGTGTTTGGGTTGAGTTTGTTTTTGTTTAAAGAAAATAACCGTGCCCCTGTTTAGGCAATGCATGCTTTTGAATGTTAATTGGAGGCCCCTAGCCTTTTTTATTTGTTTATGCAATCATGAAATTAACTCCCTTTTTGGTCTCTAATAGAGAAATAGGAGGCTTGAGGCTCGCGGTGGAGGCAGGGAGGTACACAGGTGGTTTTTAACACTGCCAGAGCAGGCTCGGGAACTAGTACGTGCTGCAGGCTTCGAGGTGTTCGCTTCTGGCCTCAATGTTCTGAAGATGGACTGGTCGTTGATGACGTCGCTGGTTGAGAGGTGGTGGGATACCACCAATACCTTCCACTTTCCTTCTGCTGGCAAGATGACTATCACTCCGGGTGACTTCTCTTTGCTGACTGGCCTGCGGGTAGGCGGAGTTGCTCTTCGAGTTGACCCCCGGCTTTGGGAGCGAGAGGGTGCTTTGAGGTGGTTTTTGGGCAAGGTGCCCCCTGTTCGTTCCTAAGGTCATATCGATCTTGCTTGGCTAAGCAAGTCTTTCATAGTGGCTGACATCTTGACCCAGGTGAGTATTGAGCAATTGACGCGGGCCTTTCTTCTTTACCTCCTTGGGCAACCGTTATTTGCCAACAAGGATGGTTCGGTACACACGCAGTTTTTGGCTCCTCTGCAGCACTTGGGAGCTATTCGGGAGTTTGACTGGGGCTCATCTGCTTTGGCCACCTTGTATGGTAATCTTGGGGCTTATTCGCAGGACAAGAGTCCCATTCTTGGTGGTCACTTTCGAGTGCTTGAGGTGCGTATCATTCCCTTGTATTTCTGTTCTTACTTTGGCTTTTTCTAGTTTTGAACTTGTTTTGCTAATCCATATTTCAGCTCTGGGCTTTCGAGCATCTTCTCCAGTTTCCCCCTGAGACTAGGCATGGAGATGCGAACTGTATACCTCGTTACGAGCGATGGTTGGTGGGGCAACGGAGGCCACGGTCACCAGTTTTGAGCCTTCCCGAGTGGCGGCGAGTTTTGGACCGACTGACGGTCGACCAGGTACCTTTTTCTTTGTACTTCTTGTCCTTTAGACTTCCATGTTCTTGTGTTGGGGCTGATTTGTCCTTGCTTTGTAGGTACGGTTTGACCCTTAGGGTGGTGTACCAGAGGATGCCCCTCTTGCACGTTGTAGAGTCCTGGACCGGACCCGTTGCTTGCTCGAGGGTCCATTTTGCCGAGCTTGGTACTTAGGCGATCGAGTGGCTAGTCAGTGGCGATCACGTGTTGAGGCTCTTCAGCTTGTTCCTCCTCCTCCTCCAGTGTCTATGAGGTCTACTTCCTTGATGTCGAAGGAAGATCTGAAGAATGCTCGGATCAAAGATTGGGCAGGTTTACTCCTCCAGGCAGGTGATTATACGGAGTACTGCCGTCTTTTCTTGGCCTCCCCTGTTGCGGCTCCTCCTATTGCTCCTGCTTGGCCACGGGCTCCTTCGTTTGTCCCCTTCCACTCAGATGATGGGGAGGAGGAGCGTCTGGTGCTGACTCCTTGCACGACCCAGCTTTACACCTTGCCAGCCGGGGCTTCACAGGTATCTTTAGCTTTCCATTCTAGCTTTCATTGCTTCGCATTGTATCCCTTGCTTAGATGTTTGTAATGTTTGATTGTTCCACAGGTACCTGCTAAGATAGTGCAGGAATGGCTTCACGCCTATCAGAGTGCAGAAGTTTTGGTTCGGAGACAGCGCCGTAGGATCCTCGAGGTACGACTCTCTTCATGAATTTCATCTACTTGGTATCATCTCTTGAACCTGAATGTTTGTATCCCTCTTTGGCTGCAGCTTAAGGCTGGGGGAGTACCGGCTGCTGGTGGGGGGAATGTGGGGACTAGTGAGCAGCCTTTGCCTTCTTCTCAGAGATCGCCTAGCTTTTAGGGCTTTTCTTTTTCCTGTTCATAATTAGTGGGAGATAGGCAGAAACTATATTTGTATAGTGAAAGCAACCACAACAATGGTTTTGTAAACAAGTTTTTGTCTATGAAACGAGAAATGCTTTTTGTGCCTCCAAATGCTTTGAGATATGCATGTGAAAATCAGAATATGGCTTTAAAACACGTATTTACTGATAGATAGTAATTTATGAAAACACTTGGCCGAAGAATCGATTACTCGGCCGTTACGTCTATTTTCCCAAGGAAGCTAGGTTTTGCTTTAGCCAAGTGGCATCCTGTTTCACATTCCTTCCTATGCTTGGTCTTTGATTTTCTGTCTTTTGCTTTTGCCATACTCTATAGTCTGATTGCCAAATTCGAGAGCTTTTGAGGTATCCTATTTATTGTGTCCATGACCACTAGGTTAAAAGGGATGAACAACAATTCTTGTGTCTATTGCTATTGTCAATTCCTTGAGAAAAGCATACTCATCTTTTGTGAGCTCAATACGCAAGGTTAGCTATGCCTATCATTGAGCACAAATCCTTTGATATTTTCCTCTCTCCAAATGTTTGGGCCGTATCTCGATGCGAGATTGCCTACGTATCCCAATCAGGGAATCAGGCCTTTTACGTAGTTCCAAGATCACCACCTTTGGGGGTTGGGTTTCTACTCTTGGTTTTTTCTTCTCTCATGCTCTAAGTTTTGCCTAGGTTACCTGAAAGAGGTTGAGTCCCTAGCGAGCTTTTTTGAGTGCCTTGTCTTTTGCCTAGGCTGCGTTTTTTTGCATTTTCTTGTCCTAGCAGGCTCTGCTCTTACTTTTGCTTGGGTGTATAGATTGCCCAACGAGCATTTTTCTCTCAAGAGGGTTTTAGTGCCTTTTTTTTTTGGAGAGGAATTTGATGGAGATCTTCTTATGAATCTCCTGTTGCGTTTGTACTTTCACAATGGGTAAGCTAACCCTAAGTGTTCTTACGGAGATAGTGTCTTTCCTCTAAGTTTTGACAAAAACCTAGTTTCTTAAGCAATTAGAGTTCATCCTTTCCTTCCCTTTTGTCGGGGACACAAAGATCTTGATCCCTTCAAATTTTCCCTTGTTTTGGCAATGAGAGTATAGCGCATGGCAATTGCAATTTAGGAATTTAGATTTAGATAAGTATAATCTGGAAGATGAAAAAGAAATTCTCTTAGCAGAAATAAAATGCCCAAACAGGGGCCCAAAACTCGTTCTAGTTTGATTTAGAAAGCAAAAAAACAATGTTTTAACGTTTTTTTGCCATGTTGTGACTTCTCAGCTACTGCAGCATGTCGGGGTCATTTCCCTTGCCTTTTGCAACTTTATACTCTTTTCCACCCTCTTCTTTGCCAAACAGAGCCTTTGAACTGGGTTCATCTTTGAAGCTCGTACGACGGCTACCTCCCTGAGCCATGAGTAATCCCCAGATGGAAGTGTCAGTTTGAATCTCCCTTTCTCCTTCCTCATTGATTGTGTGGTCATCAGCTATTTCCCCCCTGATTGAATAGTGATGCTAAGGAGGTTCCGTCGAGTGGATCATCGCACTCTTCTTCCATTTCATCAAAGTCGCTTTCCCCTGTCTTATAGGGTTCTGTGCATATGAAATCTAGATCTTCTCTTTCCTCTATCCATTGACTATAGTCGCACTCGTCGTAAGGGTTGACCCATGGTTGCATTTGAAACTCCTCTATCTTCTCTATGAGATTGATTGTCTCCCAAACAATGGGTGGTGTTGGAATTTTGGGATGGTTGATGTGTACCACTATTTGGGCAGGCTCGAAGCGAGCGTGTCTTCTCATCATGATTACCCTTTCTTTTTACTTCTTCCTATTCTCAAACCAAATACGAAGCCATTTGTCATCTTCTACAAATGGAATGTCGGGATCTTCCAAATTGTGTTTTGCCCAGGAATTTTTTTCATTTCCTTAGCTCTTCTTCCTCTGCCTGATCTTTTCTACTTATGTCGGACATGTCAACATCGATCACTTCTGACTGATCATAGTTATTATCCTCCTCCTCCTCCATCATAAAACACTCGTCCTCCCCGGGGAAGGTTAAGATTGGTTTGGTTTGGTTGTTTTGGACAATGTATTGGCTGGGATTGTATGTAGGGTTGTGAGATAGATTTATGAGACTGATACCTCGAGGTGGTGGTTCAGCATTACGGGTAGGGAGTGGGTTGGCTTGCCCATCAGGTTTTGGAGGTTTTATGGTTCGACTATCAATAAGGTCTTGAATGTCGTGACGAAGACGCATGCAATTGTCTGTTTCGTGCCCAGGATGTTGGTGGTAGGCGCATTGTTTGTTTGGATCGTGGTTTGGACCGTAGGGTGGCTGAGGAAGCGGTTTGTTTAAAGGTTTGAGATGCCCTTGATGGCTGAGAATGGTCAAGGCTTAGGACAAGGTCATGTAAAAAGGATCAAAGTTGCGGCGGGGTCGATTTGAGCTTCGGGATGGGCTAACTTGGAAAGGGTCTCGAGGCAAGGATGTGCCAAGGGCATTCACGGAGGCGTGAGATGTACGGCTAGAGAAGGTTTTCTTAGGCGGAGGAGTGGCCTCTTCTTTCCCAATGAGCTCTAGCTTGATACCATCTTCGATTTGAAACCCAGTGGCGTGCAGGCGTTTAAAATCAGTGATAGCCTGAGTGTAGATGTGCCTAAGATATTTGGGTTGCAGGTTTTTAACAACTATCCTTACTTGATCTTCCTCGGAGGGGCGGTTCTTCATCTTGGCGGCCTTTTCCCTCCATCTTGCCACAAAGGTAGCAAAGTCCTCGTTGGATTCTTGTTTGGTCATTTCCAAGTCTCGGGTTGTTAGCTCGATTTGGACGTTATACGCATATTGCTTGACAAAAGTGTTGGCGATTTCTGGCAAAGTTTGATAGTGCACAAACTCCAAAGTGAGGAACCAGTTGAGGGCGCTTCCAGTGAGAGTTCGCTGGAACAACTGGGCGATGAGCTCATCATTCAAGCCCATTGGCTTCATAGTGTTGATAACGTGGCGAACATGACTGGTAGGGTTGCCAGTTCCATTGAATTTCTCGATGTTGGGCATTTTGAAATTCTCAGGCAGCTTGGATTCTGGGAAGAGGCAAAGTCCCTCGAAATCCAGGATTTGGTCCCCTTGTGAACGAGCCAAGGCTTGTTTGATTTCCTTGACTTGCTTGGTCAATTCGGGACTTTCCGCCAATATCACTTTATGGGGATTCTCGTCTTCCATTGATCTTTCCTCATCCTCAGCATCTCTAGCTGCCTTTTCTGCTAGCAGCGCAGTGATTTGAGCTTGGAGGTTGGCAATAGTGGCGTCGTTGTCTGCCATGAAGGTAGAAGGGTTGCTTGACGAAGCTTGGGATTTAGTAAATGACGGGGTCCGTTGAGGGGATGACCGGGAAGTTTCTGGAAGCAGTTAGGATCGTTGTGGTGAGGGTGTTTTGGCAGATGAGGACGATAGACGGGATGGTTGCAGAGACCTCTGTTTGGCATAGCTTCGGGTGTTATAAGAGTACAAAGTTGGCTGTGGTTGCTTCTTTGATTTACCTATTGTGCCTGCTTGAGAAAGTAGAATACCTGAGGATCAGTACTTGGCTCGTACAAGGTTAGGATTTGGGCTGAAAAATCCCAACCCTTCTGCACAGAAAGAGTTAATTACAATAACAGATGATACAAGGTGTGAGGAAGAACTCTTGCAAGTAAAATGCAAATAGGTTCCTAGCCTGTAGGTTCCTGCCTTAGTTTGATAAGTTCTATGGCTTTCTAATGCATGCAAGGTTTTGGTAGTCTCAGGGTGCTCCGTTGTCAAAGGGCACCAATCCTCTCACCAGCCCATCATAGGCGGTGATTGGGTGATTCCCTTTTTGATATACCACTAGGTACGAGTGACTGTGGAGTTTGCTAGAACCCCCAACATAGCCCGTGTCATGCCGGGATATCAGGCGAACTCAACGGGTTGCCCGCTCGATGCATATGATAGATGAATTAGACAAGGCATGTATTAGTCTTATGTTGAACTTTTTGGTTATGGCTCTCAAGTCCCCAGCAGAGTCGCCAAAAACTGTAGACACCTCCCAAACGGGGCATCGCCATACAGATTGATCACGTTTGATTGCTCGATTGGTTGCTTGCTTCGTAAACCAAAATCATGGACATTCCCATGACTAGGAACATCGCCACATGATAGCGGTTATCATCAAAACAGAGTCGCCACCCAGTTTATTAAAACTGGGAAAGTAGATAGAGATTCTGGGCACGGGAGCCAAAAGTATAATAAGGGGAAGGTGTTAGGCACCCCTCTTTGCCCAGTCGTGAGACTGGCCCATAATCGTTCAACATAAGACATGTACATGCTTTGTTTAATTCTAACATGTAGTTTGTTTTTAACCTTTAAGCAAAAAAGGGTGAGCCAATGTGATAAGCAAAGCATGCATCAGAAAAGCAGAACAAAACAAAGCTGTCCTAGGGAAATGGATCCCGCGGCCGGTGAATGGATGTCACGGCCGAGGGATCCTCCTGGTTTGATTTATCGGCCGAGGGATCGAAACCCCGGTTGATGTTCTTCCTCACACCAGACAGAAACGTTAGTAAATGACTAAATGCTACGATTAGTCATAAATGCAATAAGTAAAACAAACCAGAGGCCGTTGGGCCTCACCACCTTGATCCCTCAGTTGTTTGATTGCTTTGGATTGGGTGTAATTGACTGATTGCTCCTCGGAAAACCCTAGGGTTAGGGTTTGAACTTCGGGGTTGGATTGCTGGATCGGCGGCTGCCTTCGGGAGGTTAGGGCTTTTGAAGAGAGGTTTGGAGAGAGTATTTTGACAGAGTATCGGAGCTTGAGAGGGTGTATTCTCTTATTAATTTCGTGGTCCTATTTTCGGAGTCCAAAGGCCCTTTATATAGGCAATTGGTGACTCACTCCGGCCAATCAAATGGCACGATTGCAATTGCAATTGCAATGCAATTCAAACTCTACGTCGTAATCTCTGAACGTGGCCCGAACGCATCGGAGAGGTAGTGTAGTTGGATCAAACAATCGACAGAACGTTCGAGAGTCTGGAAAAAGGACGATCTGGCGGCCGAGTAATGGATATCACGGCCGAGGAATGGATGTCTCGGCCGAAGGATAGATCTTGCGGCCGAGGGATTGATCTCTCAGGGAGATTT
Source organism: Rhododendron griersonianum (assembly GCA_018127125.1). Taxonomy (NCBI): domain Eukaryota; kingdom Viridiplantae; phylum Streptophyta; class Magnoliopsida; order Ericales; family Ericaceae; genus Rhododendron; species Rhododendron griersonianum. Next base: position 26,059,896 of record CM030792.1, on the reverse strand, counting down.
TGCTAGCAACAGGTTGCTCGGGTGAGGAAATGATGTTAAGGCCGTGAGATCGATGTTACGGCCGACAGATGGATTCTCCTAGGCTTCTGTATTTTCTGTCTGAAAGGCTGTATGGCTTTGAATTGGGTCCTCTAAGTGGCTCAAAGTTCTTACCGAAAGTCCTAAGGTTCTCAAGGAGGCAATCAGTAATCACTGTATCCATTTCATCATCGGGATGGTCCCAAGGTGGGACTTGAAATAATCGTTAGGCCGAATTGGGGTGTCTACAACGCTTGGGGGACGCCATACCGATAAATGATGTTCTTTCGGATGAATTGAGCTACCTGAACCGTTGTCAAGGTTTTGTAGGATTCGGCCTCGACCCATTTAGTGAAATAATCTATCGCCACTGGTATGAACCTGTGACCGTTTGAAGCAGGTGGTTTGATCATTCCAATGACGTCAATACCCCAGACAGAGAAGGGCCACAGCAAAGTCATGCCGTATAGCTTAGACGGAGGAACATGCTGCAGGTTGGCATGGATTTGACACTTATAGCAATGCCGTACGTAGTCAATGCACTGAGATTCCATGGTAGACCAATAGTAACCCTGCCTGAGGATCTTCCTAGCAAGCATAACACCACTCATGTGAGGACCACAGACCCCTTCGTGAATCTCTTCCATTATCCTTGTTGCTTCAGCGTCGTCGACACATAGTTTGTGCATCCCACAGTGAGACCTTCGGTATAGTTTCCCTCCACAAATGATGTACTGAGCAGCCAGCCTTTGCAGAGCAACCTGATCCTTTCTCGAAGCTCCGGCAGGGAACTCTCCACTTTCCACGAAATTCCAGATGTCATGATACCAGGGCAGGCCGTCATCAACATCATCGACGGCGTTGACATACTTATAAGCGGGCAAGTCCCTCTACTCAATCACGATCGGTCGCATCCTGACCCCTATTGGAAGTTCGATCATTGAAGCCAAAGTCGCCAAAGCATCGGCGAACTGATTCTTCAAGCGTGGAATATGGGTGAAGGTCATCTTATTAAAGCAAGGAGTTAGTTCTTCCAAATCTTGGTGATAAGGCTTCAGCTTTTCTTCGCGAACCTTCCAATCTCCATTAGCCTGAGAAATTACCAAGTTTGAATCCCCAATTATCTCAAGCTCCTCGACTCCAAGTGCAATAGCAGCTTCCATCCCGACGATGCAGGCCTCGTATTCAGCTTGATTGTTGGTGACGTCGAAGTTCAACTTGAAAGCGAGGGGGATATGAGCCCCAACAGGCGTAATGAGCAATACTCCAATTCCGAATCCTCTTTGATTAGCAGCCCCATCGAAATAGAGCGTCCAAATTTCTTCGACAACCGTCAACACATCTTCGTCTGGGAAAGTGAAATCCGCGTCCTCCGGCCCCTCAATTGGGTGATCGACCAAGAACTCTGCCACAGCACGGCCCTTCACAGATTTCCTCGTGACATATTGGAGATCGAACTCGGCCAGCAAAAGCAACCAACGTGCTAGCTTATGGGTGAGCGCTGGCTTCTCGAACAGATACTTGATAGGATCCATCCGAGAAATCAGCTTCACCGAATAGGCTAGCATGTAGTGTCTAAGCTTTTTGGTAGCCCGCACCTTATGCCCAACATGTCTTCTCCAGAGGGGTATAGCGCTCCTCACTCCCTACCATCTTCTTGCTCAGATAGTAAATGGCGTTCTCGACTCCCTTATCTCCTTCCTGTGCTAGCAAACATCCCATAGCTGTCGAAGTGACGGACAAGTACATGATCAAAGGTCGACCAGGCGTAGGCAGCATCAACACTGGTGGGTTCCGCAGATACGCCTGGATAGATTCAAATGCGGCTTGGCACTTTCTGTCCATTCGAAACGAACATCCTTTTTGAGTAACCGGAATAGCGGTTCACAAGTCAGAGTTAACTTGGCTATGAACCGGCTGATAAACTGAACTTTTCCCAGAAAGCTTCGCACTCCCTTTTCTGATCGCGGCGGCTCCATTTCGAGAATTGCCTTGATCTTAGATGGATCGACCTCAATTGCTCTTGTTGTGATTAGCAACCCCAACATTTTGCCTGCTGTGACCCCAAATGTGCACTTCTGCGAGTTGAGACACACGTTGTACTTGCGGAGCCTCTCGAGAAACTGCCTAAGCGCCGGGATGAAATCCTCCTTTTCCTTTGCCTTGACAATCATGTCGTCGACGTAGACCTCAACCGTCTTGTGGATAAAATCATGTAACAAAGTGGTCTGGGCCCGCTGGAAAGTGCAACCAGCGTTTTTTAGCCCAAACGGCATCATCACATAGCAGTAAGTACCCCACTCGGTGACAAAAGTCGTCTTCTCTTGATCCTCTGGCGCCACAAGGATCTGGTTGTACCCTGAGAATCCGTCGACAAAAGAGAGCAAAGCATGCCCCGCCGTGTTGTCCACAAGCACATCGATGTGAGGTAAGGGAAAACTGTCTTTGGGGCTTGCTTTGTTCAAGTCCCTGAAATCGACGCAGACCCGGATTCTTCCATCTTTCTTAGGAACAGGCACAATGTTCGCAACCCATTTTGGATATTCGGCAACCCTTAAGAAACCAGCATCGATCTGCTTGGTGACCTCTTCCTTAATCTTTTCAACCCAGTCTGGCCTCATTCTGCGGAGTTTCTGCTTGACAGGTATAGCCCCAGGTGCTAACGGAATTCGGTGCTGTACAATTTCGGGATCGAAACCAGGCATGTCCTTGTGAGACCATGCGAAGACCTCGAAGTATTCTTTGAGCAGATCAATCAGTGCGGCATGATCCTCGGGGGACAAAGTTGAACCGACTTGCATCATTCGGGGGTCATCCTCGTCTTTCAAATTTATAGAAATTACTTCTTCTTTTAGAGGCTGAGCATGCCTTTCGTCTTCCTTTTCAATGAGGGAACGCAACTCAACCGGGATGGACCCGTCGAAGTCTGTTCCTTCATCGTCGGGGTCCACACAGTTTATATATAAGTTCGCAACGTAGCCAGAAGTAGGATCATTCATTTCATAAAACCCAGACGGGTTGCCAAGTACAGTTGACTCGAATTCGAAGTAAAAGCTATGACGTGGAGGGCCAAGAGGCACAAACTCCGACTGTGAGCTAGACTTAGACTCAACAGACTCAGTGTCAGACTCAGATGCATCATCAATGCATGTTAAGCGCGGAGTAAAAATGCAGTTGTTAATACTACCCTTGGCTTCCACGATGAGGGAGGTCGGATCCTCGAGAATATCCGGAGAGTCGGGCCCAAGCATCAGCACTTCAGCATCTTCTGTCTTGCCAACCAAACCTACCAGGGAGAACAACATCTCCAAGCCCTCTTGATCAATAGCCTGCAGCTAGTCAGCCTCTTCCTTGACCTGGGTTAGCTGTTTCTTAAACTCTTCTTCAGCCAGCTCTTCCCTTTCTATTTCCCCCTCACTGTCGGACCAGGTGTCTGCAGCGAAGATCTCAAATCCCGGTAACCACGTGCCAGTCTCTGGATCCCAAAAAGTTTGGGCTGTCCCAAATAAGCAATGCTTCCTCCCTCGCGGATGAAGTAGCTGTCGGGGTTACCATAAAGGGTTCAAGGTTTTCCCGCACCTTTCCCCCTTTTGGCCTTTTTGGCAGGGGGAGTGTATCCCAGACCAAATTGGCCCTCGGTAAAGGGAAAGATGGGGAACTCAGTGATCCCTTGCTGGTTCATCCCGAGCCCCAGACCAGGCATGAAGGACATCCTTCTCATAATCTCAAAGGCAGTTGAGCTAATGATGAAGCCCTCGTCCATAACAATGCTAAGGACTGATCCTGAAGTATCGAACGCAAACCCTCCAAAATCTGAGTCCTCTTCCCCGTGCATAATCCCCAAAACAGGTTCATCATCCTTGAGTGGGCGGATCCCAGAGTCCCTGCAGATAGTCAGAGTACCAGTCGAAAGCCCCAACATAACCTTCTGATGCAGAGTTGAAGGTACTGCCATAATATCTGGCCTATGCAGCCACGGTCTTCCCAGCAGCAGATTGAAGGTGGCAGGGATGTCGACCACATGAAATTCTACATCCATCTGAAATCCCTCAGCATCGAGCTTGAGTATGATGGTCCCTTCCACAACGCGGCGGGTGCTGTCGTAGGCTTTGACCGCAAGATTAGACGGCACAAAGTCCTTCTTGGCAATCCCGAGGCGGTACGCGACCCTCAACGGATAGACATTGATGGCAGAGCCATTATCGATGAGCACGGTCGGAATCCAAAGTCCCTTGCACTTGACGGTGATGTGCAGCGGGCAGTTGTGATCGGTCCCTTCGACAGGCAGATCTCTTTCGGTAAACGTGATAGAGTGTTTGGAGAGGAGAGGCAGAATGAGGGAGATCATGGCTTCGGGAGTGATGTCGGTCGGTACCTTGAGTCGGGCCAGAGCAGCAGATAACTTATCACGATGCTCCTTTGACGACGAAATTAAACCCCAAATCGATACGGCGGCGGGAATCCTTTCCAGTTGCTTCTGAATTACGTCCTCTTCTGGGACCCCACTAGGAACTACTGGAACATTCCTTGAGGCGGTAGGAGCGGTGGGCCTCGGAGGATTGGACGAGTCCCTAGCCTGAAGGTTTGGCGGCTGAAAGACTCGGCCGCTCCTCGTCACATTGGCCACGTCCCACCAAGAAGATGTATCGATGGAGTCCCAGAAGGCAGCGGGCAGTTCTTCCATCTTGCGCTTCCCTTTATCCACAGATGCGACCGTTGCAGGCGAATCCTGTTCCAGCGTTACACCCCAGTTTAAATCTTCCATCACTAACCCTTCCCAAAAAGCAGGATCCTGTGTGGCAGCTTCCTCAAACGGCGTTCCTGGATTGGTAACAAACGGCACATCCCAGAAACCTCCATAGACCAAAGCAGAGTTGACGGTCCAGACTTCACTTCCCATATCTATGTCGACAACCTTATCAGCGTCCCAAAGATCAGCAGGCAGCGGAGCCTGGTTAAGGTCAACGATTTCCTCTACATCCCAAAGGTCAGCAGGTGGCGCATCCAACACCATAATAGAGCAATTCTCACTCGGAGCTACGTACGGACGCGGCTGTTCGACTGGCACAATGTTTACGGTTGGATCGCACCCAAGGTCAGTGCACAAGTGGAGAGCATCTGAGATCTTATCCGCTAAAGGCAGGAAGGTCCCAAGCTAGCGATGTTCATTGGGAATGATCTCTCCCTCGACATAGTATTCCAAATACTTCTCATCTATGTCCTCATTGGTACCGACCCACTCCATGTGAAAGTTCTGACCCCACGCTAGCTGTGCAGCATCGGGCTGCGGGTCCCAAACATATTTCTCCTCCTCGGGATTGACTGGCTCGGCCTGATAGTAAAGCATGAACAAGGAGAGGTCATCGAGCGGATCTGACTGTGCCGCGTTCCATTCCTCTTCCAATTGATCAATCCATGCCTGATCGACTTGCAGAGGTGCGGGGAAACCCAAGTGGTACCGCTCATTCCAGTCGTTGCTGAGTTCCATCCATTCTCTCATCTTTTCTTCCATTTCCTAGCCAATTGCCAGCATGTTGACGTCAAGATCCACCGGGAAAGTTACTATCGGTTTCGGACGTTCGTCTGAGGTTATATGGTCGGTGGGGTCAAATATGGTGGAGCTAGGGGAGATTATAGTGGAGCTGAGGGATATCTGGTTTACTTGGTTATTATGATTCGGTAGGGAATTGGAGATGACATTGGGTTTGGTAGGAGGGGTAGGAAGGGTGCTGTTGTCTACCAAATCCTGAATCGCATGTCAGAGGCGATAACAATAGTTAGTATGATGACCGGGCATCTGATGGTAAGCACAGAAAAGGTTAGGGTTATGGCTAGGTGGTGGCTTTTGAGGGAGTGGGGTTGGAGTCAAGGGCCTGAGGTGACCAGTCTTGACTAACTTCTCCAAAATCGAGGAAAGAGGTGCCTCGAAGTTGGCGATGTTACGGGGTTGGTTGCGGTTTTGAGGTTTTTGAGGGGTTTGAACTTGGTTTACATCGGCGACGTGGTTAGAACTCTGGGCGGTGGCATTGTTGCTGGCAGACGTCGCGTTGGCATAGCTGCTGCCACCAAAGAGAGCAGTACTGTTCCCGATGTAGGCACGGGGCTTGGATTTTGATGCCGAAGCAGAGGCAGATGAGGAAGTGTCGCTTCTTGGCAGAACACCAGTTTGAAGAGCCTCCTCAATGGCAAGGCCGGAATCGAAGAAAGTCTCAAAACTTGCACCCAGGACCAGTACGAGGTTCTTGGCAAAGTCCGGTTGCAAATTGCGAGAGATGATGCGGATCTGATCCTTTCCGCTCGGCCGATCGGTCATAAGGGCTGCCTTCCCCCTCCATCTCTTGATAAAATCTGCAAAGGACTCCTTTGCGTTCATTTTGGTTGATTCCAACTCTCGCGTGGTCATCTTGAGTTAGGCATTGTAACTGTAATGAGCATTGAAGGCGGTCCCAATATCTTCCCATGTTCTTCGCTTAGAAATGTCAAGGGACAGGAACCACTGGAAAGCAGGACCAGAGAGAGTCTGAGGGAACAACTGAGCCATGGCTTCTTCCCCTATTCTGTGTAGTTTCATAACACCGTGGTAAGCAAGCAGATGAGTTTTTGGATCCCCGGTGCCATCGAACTTTACGAAGTCCGACATCTTGAACCTTTCGGGCAACCTCGCGTTCAGGAATGGGCAGAGACGATCCATGTCTAACCCACTAGCACCTAGCTTTTCGGATTTAGAGACAGATTCCTCGAGCTTGGCCATTTTGGCGTTAAGAGCATCCATTTCCGGATTTAGAGCAGGGTTCTCGGGTTGAGGAATTTCTTCGGCTGCAAGCTCGCATTCACCGCCGCCTCCCCCTCCTGTCGAGAGTCGTTCCTCAATCAGAGCGCGAATGTTGGCCATAGAAGCATCAGTCTAGTCGGCCCTGACCTGCATAATGGCTATGTTGCGTTGAATATCGGCCAAAACGGTGGCGAGGTTCGGAGGTGGAGTATCAGCCATGACAAGAGCTTCTGTCTTGACCTGAACGAGCTTCGGAGACACAGGAAACAGGGAGAAAGGAGACGACGGCGAATCCTCCCTTAACAGAGTGCAACCCGGAGCTTCCGTTGTAGTAGACTAACAAGCAGACCCACCCAAATCTTATTTCGGTCAGATCCAGTGGACGTTCCAAGTAGGTTTGGCTCTTGATTCTGATATGGATGGTGCAATGGCTAGACAGTAAAGTATAAGAGCTCAGTGATAGCCTGCAGCAATTTATTTTGAAAGAAAGTGCAACAATGGAAAGATGTTTATGCGAGCGTCGTCGGTGTCCTCCTAGGCTCTGGAACTAGCAGACAAGCCCGTTTTATGAGATTCGAATGCTGCTAAGATCCTCAAATTTCTTTTCGACGGTGTATCCTTGATTGAATCGACTAACACTAAGAGATGTCCAAACAGCCTAAGTCTTTGTCTACTCCATTCTCGAAGTTTCAATTTTGGAGCGGAACAACTCGGTGTTAATGACATGATACTGTAACCAAGATGGCGTAAGCAGCACTGTGCTGGAGACTTGAACGGTGTGAGTGTTTAGCACTTTTAACCTGGGCGGTGTAAGTATCATGGCATGTTCCCCGTTGTTCCTAGCTTTCTGTTTGAAACCTCGATCGGGTTTAGACAAAAACTTAGAAAGTCTCGTTGACCCAAGGAATTTGAAAGTTGATAACATGCATCAACTAGGACGGACTTGAAAGAGAGACAACCTAAAAGCCGCCCTAGCATGCTCCTACGCAAAAACGGTATGAATGGATGTACATGCATGCGATAGGGAAAGCAGTAACACATAGACAGTTTATGGGGGTGAGATGCAAGTAATCCGACCCTGTGAGTTCCTGTCTTAGTTTTGAAAGGTTCTAGTGCTTTGTACGCATGTAGAGGCCGGTTTTGGTTTATGGGGGTTCCTCTGACTAGAGTCGGGTCATACCTCCCGCTGCAACGCGTTTAGCAAAGCAACGGTCAAACGGTAATACGACTCATCATCGTCTAAGGTTGTTGGGCGTTCGAGGACCCCGGACTCCAGTAAACTGTGTCGGTTACCCAGAACACCTCAACGGGGCTGACCAACACCGATGCAAATGGAGAATGCCGAAGAATGATTGAGTGAGAGAGAAACGCAACGTTTTGAAAAATGCCTTTTGAAGCTTGGCTCACTTTATTAATCAATACTTGGAGAAAACTACACAAGCGAACAATAGTAAAAGCCCCAGTTCGGAGTGGTCGGATGTAGAATCTTGTTACGCTACCATTCCGTTCTTCAGCAGGGCGGAGCGTACTGTTTGGACAGACTTTTGAAAGATTGTTCATTCATGTATTAATTTCCAAATGTAGATTAATGCAATGATCCCCAGCAGAGTCGCCACTGTGGGCACACGCCCCAAAATTTAAACAAATTTTGTGTAAACATCGGGTGCGCCCTTTTTCGGAAAAGCGCGGCGAAACGCTTTACAATTCAGAGTCGCCACTCGGGTTTCGCGGAAAGTACCCAAGGAACCGAACTTGAAAACGTTTGCTACGTTTATTTGATTTTGAAAAGGCTTGTAGACTGGACCGTCGTCACCTTCAATATCTGAGGTTCGGGAGCCAGGTTACGAGAGGGGAAGGGTTTTATGGCACCCCTCTCGCCCAATCCGGAGATCGGTCTCTACTCAGGCATTATATAAAAACTTTTGCATTTTTCTCTCATTGATCATTTTTTAGCCAATTAGGGCGGGGGAATAGTTAAAAGAGGATATTAACCGTAACACGTTGCAATGTGATAGAATGTGGTGGATGTTTGCTCAATTGAAACAAATATAGATTGAGAACAAGCACCTGTGAGCATTTTAGATAAACTGGAACACACTGAACCGGAGCGATGAACCCAGGAGCAAACCCGTATGCAGTGGTCATGCCACTGCATACAGAGATGACCTGCGTGCGCCGTACCAGATCTGGCGTGCGCCGGTAGATCTAAGTCCATAGCTTCTATACTCAACCCTCTGGGCTCTGGAAAGGACCAGTGCACACCCAGGACAAACCACGCAGTTTATATCACAGTTGATATACAGTTACAGACAGCAGGAGATAGATCTAAGGGAAGTACAAGAAAGAAACACCCCATAAATATTGTGGGGAAATAGGAGAGGCCTGGATCTGACTCTCATGCAAGGGCCAAGCCATTGGACCCTGATATAACTGCCGTATGCTAGTAATATGGAACCGTACGCCAGTTACACCTCTTGTCCAATGCTTTGGCTTTGCACGATCTGGGCTCTGGAACATGACCAGAAGGATCCCAGAGGCCATCTAAAGCATAAATGACAGACAGACAACTACATGGTGCTAAGTACAAAAAGCTGTAAACTGGTTTTTATCATGCTGAAGGTGAGAAAGACTGAAAGAAAACAGAAAATAGATGATCAGTGATCCCCACGCCAGTGGTCACATACAGCCATGACTGGCGTACGGTTCAAGTGGACTGGCGTGCGCCACCTATCACTACACGACCTTTGAAACTTTGCCAGCTTTAGGGCCAGGACTGGTATTGATTACCAGCCTTGACCCTGCCAGCCCCCCTCAGGGGTCGGAACAGATTACAGAAATAAAGGTGGTATACCTTTGTTAGAGCTCAATGGGATGGTTTGAGCTTGAGCTTGAGGCTTTGAAGGTTGAGTAACAAGTGTGGAGGGTATTATGATAAGTGGAGTGGTGTTCCTTTGCTTTCTCTTTCAATGGATTGAAAAAAGAAGTAAAGAAAACAAGAGAGAGAAAAGAGGGAGACTTGGAGACTTAATGGTGGTTAACCCCTTGCATATAAATGCAATGGGGGTATTTATAGAGGGTGGAATGACTGAAGTGGGGGGGGGGGGGGGTGTAATCAGTTGGTTTGGGCTGGTTAGGGGTTGATTAGGTTAAGGGAAGGAGCCTCCCATGCATTAAATGCATGGGACTTGGCTTGAAAGGCTTTGTAGGAGAGAAGGGGACAGCCCTGGACGATGCAATCATCAGGGAACTGTGGCTGACGTCGGGTGGCCACAAAAGTCCCGCGTACATTATCGCACAAAGTTGATTTGACTGGGATGGTCCGGCGTACGCCAGTATGTTACCTGCGTGCGCCAGGAAAAACTGAGTCAATGGTCGATGACCAACACATGGCAGTTTACTGGCGCACGCCGGCAAATTTCCAGCGTAAGCAGGTAGGGTTTTGCTGAGGTCTTTTGGTTCTGGCTCGACGAGCTTGAAAGTATTTTGGAAGGGTTCAGAACGCTCAAAGCTCAAACGCACCAGCGAACTCGGGTTGTTCTCGGCCTTAATCATCATTGGGGAATCAAAGATCATAAGTAAACTAATCTGGACAGTCCAGAATGGGGTGTCTACACATGGTGCAATGAAATTGCTTGCGGTCGAGGATGACGCAATGGCACAAATGTTCCCGCAACACTCTCTGGTCCAACTTTCCAATGGTTTATGTTTCTTGACGTCTCCAAAAGAAGAACATGGGAGGATATCGGAACAGCCTTTAATGCTCAGTACAGCTACAACTCTCAGCTCAAGATGACCACTCGGGAGTTGGAGTCCACCAAAATGAACGTAAAGGAGTCCTTCGCCGATTTTATCAAAAGGTGGAGGTGCAAGGCCGCTCTAATGACCGATCGTGTGAGCGAGAGGGTTCAAATCCACATCATCTCCCGCAACTTGCAGCCCGATTATGCTAAGAACCTTGTGTTGGTTCAAGGTGGCAACTTTGAGACTTTCTTTGAGTCTGGCCTAGCTATCAAAGAAGCTCTGCAAACTGGGGTTCTGCCAAGAAGTGAATCCTCCTCTACTACCTCAACTCAAAAAGCTAAGCCCTGTGCTTACACAGGAAATAGCTCCGCTCTGTTTAGCAATAATAGCTATGCCAACGCAACCTCTGGTGGAAACAGTGCCACCGCTCAAAATTCCAACTATGTTATGGATATTAACCAGGTCCAAGCTCCACAAAAGACCCGAAACTGAAATCAACCCCGGAACTTTGCTATCTTCGAGGCATCACTTACCTCGGTGATGGAAAAGTTGGTCAAGTCCGGCCATCTCAGGCCCTTGGCTCCAACTCTTCTTCCTCAAAATCCACCTCCTAGCCATAACCCTAACCTATTCTATGCCTTCCACCAGATGCCCGGTCATCACATCGATTCTTGTTATCGCCTTCTTCATGCGATTTTGTAGACACCTCCCAAACGGGGCATCGCCATACAGATTGATCGTTTGTTGCTCGATTGGTTGCTTGCTTCATAAACCAAGATCGTGGACATTCCCATGGCTAGGAACATTGCCACACGATAGCGGTTTTCATCAAAACAGAGTCGCCACCCAGTTTATTAAAAGTAGGAAAAACAGATAGAGATTCTGGGTACGGGAGCCAAGAGTACAGTGAGGGGAAGGTGTTAGGCACCCCTCTCTGCCCAACCGTGAGACTGGCCTATAGTTATTCAACATAAGACATGTAGATGCTTTATTTAACTCTAACACATAGTCTGTTTATTTAAGCCTTTAAACAGTAAATAAGGTGAGCCAATGCGATAATCAAAGCATGAATCAGAAAGCAGAGAAGCAAAACAAACTGTCCCAGGGTAATGGATCCCGCGGCCGGTGAATTGATGTCACGGCCGAGGGATCCTCCTGGTTTGATGTATCGACCGAGGGATCGAAGCCCCGGTCGATGTTCTTCCTCACACCAGACAGAAAAGTTAGTAGATGATCAAAACGCTACGGTTAGTCATAAATACAGTAAGTAAAACAAACCAGAGGCCGTTGGGCCTCACCACCTTGATCCCTCAGTTGCTTGATTGCTTCGGATTTGATTGTGATTGACTGATTGCCTCTTTGAAAACCCTAGAGTTAGGGTTTGAACTTCGGGGTTTGATCGTTGGATTGATGGCTGCCTTCGGGAGGTTAGGGCTTTTGAAGAGAGGGTTTGAGAGGGTGTTTCTGCAGAGTTTTGTGGCTTGAGAGAGTGATTTCACTTGTTAATTTCGTGGTCTAAAGGCCTCTTTATATAGGCAATTGGTGACTTACTCCGGCCAATCAAATGGCACGATTGCAATTGCAATGCAATTCAAACTCTTCGTTGCAATCTCTGAACGTGGCTCGAACGCATCGGAGAGGTAGTGTAGTTGGATCAAACAATCGACAAAACGTTCCTAGAGTCTGGAAAAAGGACGATTTGGCGGCCGAGTAATAGATCTAGCGGCCGAGGAATGGATGTTGCGGCCGAAGGATAGATCTTGCGGCTGAGGGATTGATCTCTCAGGGAGATTTTCTAGCAACAGGTTGCTCGGGTGAGGAAATGATGTTAAGGCCGTTAGATCGATGTTACGGCCGACAGATGGATTCTCCTAGGCTTCTGTATTTTCTGTCTGAAAGGCTATATGGCTCTGGATGGGGTCCTCTAAGTGGCTCAAAGTTCTTACCGAAAGTCCTAAGGTTCTCGAGAAGGCAATCAGCAATCACTGTATCCATTTCATCATCGGGATGGTCCCCAAGGTGGGACTTGAAATAATTGTTAGGCCAAATTGGGGTGTCTACAGATTCAAGACTTGATTGACGATGGCATTCTGAATACCCCACCTTCTAAACCAAACGTTATCTCCATCTCCATGCCTAAACACAACCCTAACCTGTAGACTAGCCACATATCCCTCAGCTCCACTCAAATCAGCCCAAGCTCCACTCAAAATGACCTCAGCTCCACCATATTCAACCCTACCCACTATATCATCCTAGAAAGCCACCCTAAGCCGATCGTAACTATTCTGTCCGATCTTGATATCAACATGATGGCAGTTGGTTGGAACATGGAAGACAAGGCTGACAAATGGAAATAACTCTCCATGGACTGGATCGAGCGGTACAACTTGGGCTTCCCTGCATACCGTCATGTCAATCAAGTGTGGCTGGACCATTGAGAAGGCGAATGGAATGCGGCACAAGCAGACCCATTGGATGGCCTTTCACTGTTCATGCTCTTTCATCATGCTAAACCGGTCAATTCCGAGGAGGAGACAGAAGAATACGTATGGGACCCGCAGCCCGATGCTGGGTAGATAGCATGGGGTCTTAAATCCAATTTGGGTTAGGTTGACACTGACAGTGACATAGATGAGCAGTACTTGAGTTAATATGCTAAAGGGGAGCTTATTCCCGATAGGCATCGCCAGGTTGGAGCCATGCTCCCTCTAATAGATTCAATCTTAGACGTTATCGATGATTGCATCCGTGAGTTCGACCCCACTCTCAATACTGTCTCCCTAGAACAGCCACGTCCGTATGTTACTACTCCCGGTGATGATTGTTCTATCATGGTTCTATAGGCTGCACTGCCCGATGATCTTTAGGAGGTTGAGAAAATTGTCAATGTTGGTAGGGCTTCACCACCTGCTAACCTCTGGGATGTCGATACAATCGTCGACATTACCGTTGGCGACGAGGTTTGGACAATAAACTCTGCTCTGGTGGATGGAGGTCTTTGGGACGTTCCATTTGTAACCAACCCGGGAACACCTTTCGAGGAGGCTGCTGCTCAGGACCCTACTTTTTGGGAGGGATTGGTGATGGAAGATCTAGAAAAGGACTTAGCTCTGGGGTAAGATGCGACAGCAATGGTGGCTTCAGTCGACAAAGGAAAGCGCAAGATGGGGGATGTTCCTGTTGACCTATGGGATTTTGATGGTATGTCTTCTCTGTGGGATGTTGCCAACGTCACAAGGAGTGGCCGAGTTTTCCAACCTCCTAATCTTCAGGCTGGAAGCTCGTCCAATCCACCTGCTCAAAGGCCCAACGTTCCCGCTGCTCAAAGGGATGCTTTTCTCGCTGTTCCTATAGTTCCAAGTGGTGCTCCGGAGGACGACATCGTTAAAAAGCAACTCGAATGGATCCCTGCTGCAATCTCTGTCTGGGGTCTGATATGTTCCTCTAAGGAGCGTCGTGAGAAGTTGTCTTTCACTCTTGCTCATCTCAAGGTGCCTAACAACCCCCGAGGCCGTGATTGCTCTCATACAGCCACTACTCTCTAAGCACTCTGTTACTTTCACCGAGAGGGATCTCCCTGTTGAAGGAACTGTGCACAACTGCCCCCTGCACATCACTGTTAAGTGTAGGGGCCATTGGGTGCCGACTATCCTCATTGATAATGGCTCCGCAATCAATGTCTGCCCTTTGAGGGTTGCTTACTGTTTGTGTCTCGCCAAAAAGGATCTTGTGCCGTCTAACTTGGCAGTCAAGGCCTACGATAGCACTCGTCGTGCAGTAGAGGGGACGTTAATGCTCAAGCTCGATGCTGAGGGCTTTGAGATGGATGTTGAGTTTCATGTTGTCGACATCCCTGTTACCTTTAACCTATTGTTGGGCAGGCCGTGGCTTCATAGGGCAGACATCATGGCCGTGCCCTCAACTCTTCACCAGAAGGTCATGCTGGGACTCACTTCTTGGACGTTGACAATTTGCGGGGACTATGGAATCTGCCCGCAGACTGAAGATGGAGCACCGATCTTAGGAATCATGCACGGGGAAGAGGATGCTAACTTTGGAGGTTTCTCTTTTGATACGTCTGGTTCAGTCCTTGCCATTACTAAGGATGATGATTTCATTGTAAGCTCTGCTGCTCTTGACATAATGAGGAGGATGTAGACACCCCAATCTGGGCTTCCAGATTAGTTTACTTATAGTTTTTGATTCCCCAATGATGAACCGGATCAAGAACATCCCGGGAATGTCGAGTGTTGGAGCTTTGAGTGTTTGAAAAACCCTTGAACCTAACCTAGCCTAAGCCACTTCCAAAAGCCAAAAACCCTACTGACATGCGCCAGGGCGCACCATCGCGCGCCAGACCCAATCCCTCGCGCGATGGTCAAACTGCCAGGTGGACAAAGTTTGACCGTTGACCATCGCACGCCAGGGCGCATCCTCGCGCGACAGACTGGCTCCATCGCGCGATGGTCTGTAGACATCCCAATTTGGCCTTACGATTATTTCAAGTCCCACCTTGGGACAATCCCGATGATGAAATGGATACAATGATTGCTGATTGCTTCTTTGAGGACCTTAGGACTTTCGGTGAGAACTTTGACCACTTAGAGGACCCAATTTAAAGTCATACAGCCTTTCAGACAGAAATACAGAAGCCTAGGAGAATCCATCTGACGGCCGTGACATCGATCTAACGGCCACAACATCAATCCCTCACCCGAGCAACCTGTTGCCAGCAAAATCTCCCTGAGAGATCAATCCCTCGGCCGCGAGATCTATCCTTCGGCCGAGACATCCATTCCACAGCCGCGACATCCTTTGCTCGGCCGCCAGATCGACCTTTTTCCAGACTCTGGAACGTTCTGTCAGACGTTTGGTTTGATCCAACTACACTACCTTTCCGATGCGTTCGGGCTACGTTCGGAGATCACGACGTAGAGTTAGAGATGCATTGCAATTGCAATTGCCATCTCGTGATTTGATTGGCCGGAGTGAGTCATCCCTATGCCTATATAAAGGGGCCTTTGGGCTCCGAATTTAACACACATAAATTGATAGACCTACACACTCAATCAAGCCACGAAACTCTGTCAAAATACTCTCTCAATCCCATACTCCAAAAGCCCTAACCTTCCGAAGGTAGCCGTCAATCCGGCGATCAAACCCCGAAGTTCAAACCCTAACTCTAGGGTTCTCGATCAAGCAATCAATCAATCACGCCTAATCCAAAGCAATCAAGCAACTGAGGATCAAGGTGGTGAGGCCCAACGGCCTCTGGTTTGTTTTATTTCTGTCAATAATCATGATTTGTAGCGTTTTGATCATCTGTTAATCTTTCTGTCTGGTGTGAGGAAGAACATCGACCGGGGCTTCGATCCCTCGGCCGATATATCAAACCAGGAGGATCCCTCGGTCGTGACATCCATTCACCGGCCGCGAGATCCATTACCCTGGGACAGCTTTGTTTGTTTCCTGCTTTCTGATGCATGCTTCAATTACAGTCCTGGCTCACTTTACTTACTGTTTAAAGGATTAATTAAACAGACTATGTGTTAGAATTAAATAAAGCATCTATACGTCTTATGTTGAACGATTATGGGCCAGTCTCACGACTGGGCAAAGAGGGGTGCCTAACACCTTCCCCTTATTGTACTTTTGGCTCCCGTATCCATAATCTCTGTCTATTTTCCCAGTTTTAATAAACTGGGTGGCGACTCTGTTTTGATGATAACCGCTATCATGTGGCGATATTCCTAGCCATGGGAATGTCCATTATTTTAGTTTACCAATCGAGCAAACAAACATGATCAATCTGTATGGCGATGCCCTGTTTGGGAGGTGTCTACAGTTTTTGGCGACTCCGCTGGGGAATATGAGAGCCATAACCAGAAAGTTCAACATAAGACTAATACATGCCTTGTTTAATTCATCTATCATATGCATCGAGCGGCCAACCCGTTGAGTTCACCTGATATCCCGACATGACACGGGCTATGTTGGGGGTTCCAGCAAACTCCACAGTCACTCGTACCTAGTGGTATATAAAAAAGGGAATCACCCAATCACCGCCTATGATGGGCTGGTGAGAGGATTGGTGCCCTTTGACAACGGAGCACCCTGAGACTACCAAAAACCTTGCATGTTTTAGAAAGCCATAGAACTTATCAAACTAAGACAGGAACCTACAGGCCAGGAACCTACTTGCATTTTCACTTCCAAGTCCTTCCTCACACCATGTATCATCTGTTGTTGTAAATAACTTTTTCTGTGCAGAAGGGTTGGGATTTTCAGCCTAAATCCTAACCCTACACAAGCCAAGTACTGACTTACAGGTACTCTACTTTTCAAAGCAGACACAATTAGTAAAAAACAAAGAAGCAACCATAGCCAATTTTATACTCTTACAACACCCGAAGTCACGCCAAACAGAGGTCCTTGCAGTCGTCTCGTCTGTCACCCTCACTGGCCAAAACACCTACACTGCTACGATCCCAATCACTTTCAGGGACTCCGCGGTCATCTCCTCAACAAACTCAATCATCTACCAAATCCTAAGCTTTATCAAGTAATCCTCCCACTCTCATGGCAGATAACGACGCCATCATTGCTAATCACCAAGCTCAAAGTCGCTACCTTATCAGCAGAGAAAGCAGCAAGAGATGCTGAGAACGAAGAGAAATCGGTGGAAGATGAGAATCCTCAAGAAGTGGTATTGGCAGAAAACCCTGAATTGGCCAAAACAAGTCAAGGAGATCAAATGTACTCTGGCCCGTTCACAAGGGGACCAAATTCTAGATTTTGAAGGACTCTGCCTTTTTCCAGATTCTCAACTACCTGAGAAGTTCAATAGAACTAGCAATCCCACTAGCCATGTCCGCCATGTCATCAACACTCTGAATCCAATGGGCTTGGATGATGAGCTCATTGTTCAGTTATTTCAAAAGACTCTTACTGAAAGCGCTCTCGATTGGTTTCTCACTTTGGAGTTTATGCACTATCATACTTGGCCAGAAATTGCCAATGCTTTTTTCAAGCAATATGCATACAACGTCCAAATTGAGTTAACAACTTGAGATTTGGAAACGACTAAGCAGGAATCAAACAAGGACTTTGCAACCTTTGTGGCTAGATAGAGAGAAAAAGCCGCCAAGATGAAGAACCGCCCCTCTGAGGAAGATCAAGTGAGAATAGTTGTCAAGAGTTTGCAGCCCAAGTACCTCACGCACATTTACACTCAGACTATCACTGATTTCAAGCGCCTGCAGGCTACTGGGCTGCAGATTGAAGAGAGGATCAAGCTAGGCCTCATTGGGAAAGAACAAACTCCTCCACCCAAGAAAACCTTCCCAACCCGTACATCTCCTGCCTTCGTCAACACCCTTAACTCAATCTTACCACAAGACCCTTTTCAAATTAGCTCATTCCAAAGCTCAAATCGCCCCCATTGCAACTTTGACCATCTTTACATGACCTCATCTCAAGCCTTAGCCATTCTGAGCCATTAGGGGCATCTCAAACCTTTAAAACAAACCACTTCCTCAGCCACCCTATGGCCCAAACCATGATCCTAACAAACAGTGCGCTTACCACCAACACCCTAGGCATGAGACAGATAACTGCATGCGTCTCCGCCATGACATTCAAGATCTCATTGATAGCCGAACTATAAAACTTCCAAAACCTAATGTGCAAGCCAACCCACTTCCTACTCACAAAGCTGAGCCACCACCCCGAAACATCGATTTCATAAACAACCCCACATACAATCCTGGCCAATACATTGTCCAAAACAACTAAACCAAGCCAACCTTTACCTTCCCAGAGGAGGACGAATGTTTCATGATGGAGGAGGAAGAAAACAATGAGTCCAATCAATCAGAAGTGATCAATCCCGACATGTCTGACAAAAGTAATGAAGAAGAACAAGCAAAGGGGAAAGTGACTTTGACGGAATGGAAGGAGAATACGATGATCCACTCGATGGAATCTCCTTAGCATCACTATTCAATCAAGTGGAAATAGCTGACGACTACACAATCAATAAGGAGGAAGAAAGGGTGATGAAAACCTAGACCAACACTTCCATTTGGGGACTGCTCATGGCTCAAAGAAGTAGCCACCAGTGAAGATGGATCCAGTTCAAAGGCCCTGTTTGGCAAAGAAGAGGGTGGAAAAGAGTATAAAGTTGCGAAAGGCAAGGGTTTTGAAAACGACCTCGAAATGCTACAATAGCTAAGAAGTCACAACATGGCAAAGAACATTAAACATTGCTTTTATCAAGCTAAAACCTGTTTTGAGCCCCTGCTTGGGCATTTAATTTCTGCTAAGTGAATTCCTGTTTCATCCTCTAGACTACGCTTATTCAATGATTTACTTCCTAAATTGCAATTGCCAAACACTATAGTCTCTTTGCCAAACAAGGGAAATTTCAAGGAATCAAGTTCCCTGTGGACAAAAAGGAAGGAAAGGATGAACTTTAGTTGCTTAAGAAACTAGGTTTTTGTCAAAACTTAGAAAGAAGACACTATCTCCGCGAGAACACTTAGGGTTAGCTCGCCCATTATGAAGGTACAAACACAAGAGAGATTTAGAAAAATATCTCCATCAAATTCCTCTCCAAAACGCAGAAACCCTCTTGAGAGAAGTGCTCGTTGGGTAACCTAAAAACCCAAGCAAAAGTAAGAGCAAAGCCTGCTAGGGCAAGAAAATGTAAAAACGCAGCCTAGGCAAAAGTTAAGGCATTCAAAGAAAAGCTCGCTAGGGACTCAACCTCCATTAGGTAACCTAGGCAAAATCAAGAGCATGTGAGAAGAAAAACCAAGAGTGAAAAACCCAACCTCAAAGGTAATGATTTTGGAACTACGTAAAAGGCCTGATTCCCTGATTGGGATACGTAGGCAATCTCACATTGAGATGCGGCCCAAACATTTGGAGAGAAGGAAAAACGTCAACAGATTTGTACTCAATGATAGGTATAGCTAACCTTGCGTATTGAGCTCGCAAAAGATGAGTATGCTTTTCTCGAAGAATTGGCAACAGCAATAGACACGAGAGCTATAGGTCATCCCCTCTAACCTAAAGGTAATTGACACAATGAGCAAGATACCTTGAAAACTCCCGAGTTTGGCAACCGGACTATGGAACACGGCAAAAGCAAAAGGCAAGAAAATCAAAACCAAGCATAAGAAGGAAGAGAAAAGAGGATGCCACTTAGCCAAAACAAAATCTACCTTTGGAAAATCAAAGTAACGGCCGAAGGATCTATACATCGGCCATAACATCGATTCTTTAGCCGAGTAATCAATTCTTCGGCCAATATTTTATTTTTACACAAATTACTGTCTATCAGCAAATACTTGTTCAAACAGCCATGTTCTGACTATCGCATGCAAACTCAAGACATCTAGGGGCATAAAAAGCATTTCTCATTTCATGAACAAAAGCTTGCCTACAAAATCATCACTGTGGTTGCTTTCACCATACAAATACAGTTTCTGCTTCTCTCTTTGCTAACCATGAACAGGAAGGAAAAAGAAAATCCTAAAGCTGGTCGTGACGCCGTCTTCAAGACGATCTCTGAGACAAAGAAGGGGATTGCTGGTTATCCTCCCCACTGACAGCTGGTGCTCATTCAACCTCAAGCTACAAGGAAAAGAATGCAAAACAAGGGGCAAGCACCAAGCGCCTCTTCTCCGTCATCAAAATGGAAGGAGACAAAGGAAAGGGCCCGTGGCCAAACAAGAGCAACTGAAGGAACAGCAGGCAGAACCAAGGAAAAATGGCAGTACTCCATACAGCCACCTGCCTAAAGAAGCAAACCCGCCTAGATCTGAGCATTCTCCAAGTCTACTTTAGACATCGAAGAAGTAGACCTCATCAACGTCGGAGGAGGAGGAGGAACAAACTGAAGATCCTCAGCACGCGGGCGCCACTGGCTGGCCACCCGATCACATAAGTACCAGGCTTAACAAAAGGGACCCTCGAACAGGCTACGAGTACAATCTGGAACCCTGGAACGTGTAAGAGGGGTGTCCTCTGATATACCACTCCAAGGGTCGAACCTCGCCTACAAACAAAGTCTAAATCAGCCACAGCACAGAGGAATGGAGATCTGAAGACAAGGAATGCAAGGGGTACCTGGTCAACCGTCAATCGGTCCAAAACTTGTCGCCAGGGCTCAAAACTGGCAACCGTGGCTTCCATTGCCCCACCAACCATCGCTCGTAGCAAGGGAAAAAATCACAACGAGAAAAGAAGAAGGATATACTTCAAGTACTCGGTAGTGACCACCAAAAGTCCTATCCCGTGAACAAGCCCTAAGGAGGCCATACAAGGTGGCCAAGGCAGATGCTCCCCAATCAAGCTCCCAAACAGCCTCCAAATACTGCAAAGGGGCTAGAGACTGCCTATGCACTGAACTATCCTTGTTGGCAAACAACGTTTGCCCAAGGAGGTAGAGAAGAAAGGCCCGTGTCAGCTACTCAACACTCACCTGAGTCGAGATATCAACCTTCATAAAAGTCTTGATCAGCCAAGAGACATCAACATGACTACGCGAGTGAAGAGGGGGCACAAGAACCACTTCAAAGCCCCTATCCGCTCCCAAAGCCTGGGGTCAACCCAAAGAGGAGCTCCACCTACTCATAGGCCAGCAAGCAAAGAAAAATCACATGGCGTGATCGTCATCTCGCCAACAGAAGGAAAGTGGAACATGTTGGGAGTATCCCACCAACCAGCGAGGTCATCAACAACCAATCCATCTTCAGAAGATTGAGGCCCAAAACAAACGGCTCAAGACCAGCAGCGCGTACTAACTCCCGAGCCTGCTCCGACAACGTCACAAACCACTTGTGCACTAAAGGCCTCCACCGCGAGCCTCTAATCTCCTATTTCTCACCAACAAAAGGAAGCTTATCGAAACATTGAGGACGCTCAAGTGCTGCTCAGCGGCTCTACGCCCACACCTCAACAGCTCTATGCCACGCCATGTGCACAACCTCGCGCTCAGCAGGCCAGTAAAACAATCCTGCGGCTTCCACTCAATGCACCCTCCAGAAGGCGTTTATGTTACTAGTTTCCAGAAAGCGTTGCCAACTTGCAGAAAACATTTAGCCACCAAAAGACATTTGAGTCGCTAGAAGGCGTTTGGCCTCCGGAAGGCACTCCCAGTAGTGGAGGTAATGGAAATCTCCCTAACAAATTGGAATATGGTCAAGGACTAGCCTTGGGCATATAGAATTAGCCTTGGGAGCAATCCCGAGCATATTCAAGAACTAGCCTTGGGGGCAATCCCGAGCATACTCAGAACTAGCCTTGGAGACAATCTCGAGCATGTGGAATCTAGCCTTGGGGGCAATCCCGAGCATACTCAAAACTAGCTTTGGAAACATCCCAAGCATAACCCCGTGGAAGATGGAAGATGGAATACTCAACAGCTCAAAGCCGTAACAATTCTCAACAATCCTCTATCAGGCTTTACGCCCGCCACCTCATCAACTCAGCCGGCTCAAGCCCACCATCTCAACCGGCTCAAGCCGTACAAGCGATCTCGCAGCTCGAAGCCCATCATCTCAACGGCTCGAAGCCATAACAATCAACTCGGCGGCTCGAAGCCCATTACTCAACAGGCTCGAAGCCTTCGTCTACTATCACCCAGCGGCTCAAAGCCCTTTATCATAGCGGCTCTACGCCCGTATCAATTCAGCGGCCCTGTGCCCATCATCTCTACACAACTCAGCGGCTCTAAGCCCGCTATCTCAACTGGCTCGAAGCCGTAAACAAACAATCTCAGCGGCTCAAAGCCCATTATCTCAAATGGCTCCAAGTCATCACCTCAACAGGCTCGAAGCCTATGTTTACTATCTCAGCAGCTCTATGCTCGCTATCACAGCAACAGACTCTACGCCTATTATCACAAACTCTTAACAGGCTCGAAGCCTGTGTTCATCATCTCAACTGGCTCGAAGCCATAAACAAGCAACAGGCTCTAAGCCGCCCCAACAATCAAGACATCTATTCTCAGGCTCTACGCCTGAATGCTCAAAAATCTAACATTTTTGAATGCTCAAGCTCTACGCTTGGATGCCCAACCACTGTGTACTGGATGCTCAAGTTATACACTTGAATGCTCAAGCTCCACGCTTGGATGCCCAACCACTGCGTACTGGACGCTCAAAGCCTGTACTTTGAATGCTCGGATTCTGCCGTCCGAATGCTCGAGCTCTACGCTCTGAATGCTCAAGTCCGGAACTTGATAGAAGCTCTAAGCTTAAAACAAACACACACGCACGGGCCCGTGCACATATTGCATCAACATTATCACATCGAGTCTGCATCATCATACCTGTTCACATCTAACAAACCATCATCATATACACACTTTGCAACTCTCTCTTATTCATGAAACAGGTCAATCCTGCGAATCAACCGGCACTATGCCTCGGTTTTATTGATCGGTTCAGCGCCTCGATCCTTTGGCTCCACGCCAACACTTATGATGAGAAAGCTCCGTGCACAGACCATCAGAATACAACCAGCTCCGCACTTCGGTTCATTACGTCAAGCTCAAAGCTCTGACACCACAGGCTCTCATCCTGATCAATACCAGCTCCGCGCTTCGGTCCTATCCCATCCCCTCAGGCCTTCGCCTCAAGATTGCAACAGGCTCCACGCCTCAATTCTATCACTCTCCAGGCTCTCGCCTCATGACTACAACCGGCTCCGTGCCTCGGTTCCCTCATCTCTAAAAGCTCCGTGCTCCAGTTACTGGCCATGTGCCCCCCACATCTCAAAAACAAACCGGCGTCCAACTCATCCCCAGCAGATGGTTTGGATTCCACCCCACTACACCAATTCCTTCCAGCTCATTCGCAAGGATAAGCTACTCTACCGAGCTCCTCTCAGTCAAAGTAAGGATGATCAAGAAAAGCAAACGCACCTGCAGTGTACTGATCTACCCCAAAATACTAAGGAAGCTCTCCGCAAAGAAACTCCCCAGGTAGCCCCGCGCTCCTTCAACTACTCTTCGCCAAAACCCTGGCTCAGTCTAGGTGCGTCACACTACAGCTTTTTAAGCCCTAAGGTACATCTTCTGTCTCTAACCCTCCAAACTTTTACTTTTCTTTTGCCCGAACTACGATTGGTCTGAATTTCCCCTGTGGAATACGTAGGCAGCCTCCGGGTCCGACCATAACAAAACTTCTTTTGCCCGAACTACGATTGGTCTGAATTTCCCCTGTGGAAAACGTAGGCAGCCTCCGGGTCCGACCATAACAAAACTTCTTTTGCCCGAACTACGATTGGTCTGAATTTCCCTTATGGAATACGTAGGCAGCCTCCCGGCCCGACCATAACAAAACCTTTTTCGAAAACCCCTTGGAATAGTGGTTGGACCAAATTGAGTTGCTTTTTACAGCTTTGACTCTTACTCAAACTTGTCTCGCGATCCGTCTGAGTTCAGTCAAAGAGGGGCATCTGTAGACACCCCAATTTGGCCTAACGATTATTTCAAGTCCCACCTTGGGACAATCCCGATGATGAAATGGATACAATGATTGCTGATTGCTTCTTTGAGGACCTTAGGACTTTCGGTGAGAACTTTGACCACTTAGAGGACCCAATTCAAAGCCATACAGCCTTTCAGACAGAAATACAGAAGCCTAGGAGAATCCATCTGACGGCCGTGACATCGATCTAACGGCCACAACATCAATCCCTCACCCGAGCAACCTGTTGCCAGCAAAATCTCCCTGAGAGATCAATCCCTCGGCCGCGAGATCTATCCTTTGGCCGAGACATCCATTCCACGGCCGCGACATCCTTTGCTCGGCCGCCAGATCGACCTTTTTCCAGACTCTGGAACGTTCTGTCAGACGTTTGGTTTGATCCAACTACACTACCTTTCCGATGCGTTCGGGCTACGTTCGGAGATCACGACGTAGAGTTAGAGATGCATTGCAATTGCAATTGCCATCTCATGATTTGATTGGCCAGAGTGAGTCATCCCTATGCCTATATAAAGGGGCCTTTGGGCTCCGAATTTAACACACAGAAATTGATAGACCTACACACTCAATCAAGCCACGAAACTCTGTCAAAATACTCTCTCAATCCCATACTCCAAAAGCCCTAACCTTCCGAAGGTAGCCGTCAATCCGGCGATCAAACCCCGAAGGTCAAACCCTAACTCTAGGGTTCTCGATCAAGCAATCAATCAATCACGCCTAATCCAAAGCAATCAAGCAACTGAGGGATCAAGGTGGTGAGGTCCAACGGCCTCTGGTTTGTTTTATTTCCTGTCAATAATCATGATTTTAGCGTTTTGATTATTTACTAACGTTTCTGTCTGGTGTGAGGAAGAACATCGACCGGGGCTTCGATCCCTCGACCGATATATCAAACCAGGAGGATCCCTCGGCCGTGACATCCATTCACCGGCCGCGAGATCCATTACCCTGGGACAGCTTTGTTTGTTTCCTGCTTTCTGATGCATGCTTCAATTACAGTCCTGGCTCACTTTACTTACTGTTTAAAGGATTAATTAAACAGACTCTGTGTTAGAATTAAATAAAGCATCTATACGTTTTATGTTGAACGATTATGGGCCAGTCTCACGACTGGGCAAAGAGGGGTGCCTAACACCTTCCCCTTATTGTACTTTTGGATCCCGTATCCATAATCTCTGTCTATTTTCCCAGTTTTAATAAACTGGGTGGCGACTCTGTTTTGATGATAACCGCTATCATGTGGCGATATTCCTAGCCATGGGAATGTCCATGATTTTGGTTTACGAAGCAAGCAACCAATCGAGCAAACAAACATGATCAATCTGTATGGCGATGCCCCGTTTGGGAGGTGTCTACATGGTCAGTCCCCACCAACCTTTTTCAAAGGTGGAAGCTTGGCCACCATTGCAGTCTCAGCCAGACCTCGTGGACTGGCTGAACTCCTCTCTATGCATCACCCAACCTTTCCAAAGGGGGAAATTTGGCCACCAAGCCAAGTTAGTCTTTACTTGGTTGGTTCTTTCTCCTCCATACACTATTTTCACCACTCCTCCTATATATACCCCCTTGGTGCTTCCATTAAAAGGGTTCAAAAAAAGAAGAAGAAGAATGTTGAAGTTACTAATGTTCAAGCAAAAAGGGCTACACATCCCTTAATACACTTGATACTTCACCACTCTAGCCACTTCCATACACTCATTTTACAAGCTCTATCACTTTGTTCAACCTCAATTCAACTCAAAGCTCAAGCACATTTCAAACCCCAAGAACCAAAGGTATAGCTTACCTTTGTTCTGTTTTCTGTTTTGATCCCTGAGGGGGGCTGGCAGGGCCAAGGTTTCAAGAACCGTGCAACTGGCAGACCATCGCGCGACACTTCTGTCTGCATGAGATTGGTCCACGTGGGGATGGGATGCTAGTTATTTTGTGCTCATTTTATACCTGTAATCATTTTGAAGCATGTTGTATATTATATCACTGTGTTGCATGATAAAATCCATGGGTTAGGCCCTTCTACTATGTTATTTGATTTGGAATGCCCTTGGGATGCTCTTGAATATGTGTCAGAGCCCCAAGCATGCAAAGCAATTCCTGGAAGTCCAGTCAGGAGCCTCGCGCGAGTTTCCCACTCTGTCGCGCGATGGTCCACTGATTTCCAGAGACTGCCCTTGCATGGGTAGCTTGACCCTTGGCCTTTGTTTTAATACCCCCACTGTTTAGGGGTTGCAAGTTAATTTTATTCAATCTGTATGTAATAATTATTCACTTCCAGCACATATAAACTGCTTGGTTAGCCCCCTGGGTGAGCACTGGTCCATCCAGAGCCCAGAAGGGAATAAAATTCAAACTGTGAGTGAAGCATCAACACTCGCGCGAGTGTATGGGTTTGTCGCGCGATAGTCAGCTTGCATGTACTTAGATCCAGGCATGCAAGTTGGCCATTGCTTGTGCCAAATTCATACAAGACACAGTTTTGGTGTTTGAATCAAAGTATTGGGTTTTATCCCATTTATTTTCCAAACATTCCATCCATCCATGCTATATCAATCACATCTTGCAAACTGTTACAGTTTTAATCCCCGATTAACTGTTCCCCCGCCCTAACTGGCTAAAAATTGATTAATAAAAGAAGAATCGCAAATCTTTTCAAAATGCCTAAGTAGAGACCGATCTCCGGATTGGGCGAGAGGGGTGCCTTAAAACCCTTCCCCTCTCGTAACTTGGCTCCCGAACCCAGATATGGTTATGACGGACTGGTGCTTTCACTTTTCAAATCAAAAAGCGCGGCAGGTGCTTCGAAATACGATTCCTTGGGTGTTAAACCTTCAAACCCGAGTGGCGACTCTTATTCCGAGCGCTTGCTTCTCCGCTCGCACTCCCTCGATCCAAAAAGGGCCGCTTTGGCAAAAGGAACAGAATCCTTTTCCAAGGGCATGCTGCCCACAGTGGCGACTCTGCCAGGGATGATCGAACCGATATTGATCCACACTTAGAGTTTAAATACACTTGGGAACAATCCCTTAAAACCCTTCAAAACGGTGAGCTTTGTGCTGCCGAAGGTTGGAATGGTGATTTAACAGGACCTCGTGTCCAGCCATTCTAATTTAGGGCTTTTTCGATTGTCCACTTGCGTAGTTTCCTCTAAAGATGAATTAAATAAAGTGAGCCAAATTTGAAAGGGTATTTTGCGATTCTTCTTCTTCTTAATCAATTTCTAGCATTTCTCATTTGCATCGATGTGGGATAAGCCTCGTTGGATCGTTTTGGCAATCCGACACGGTTTACCGGAGCCCATGGACCCCGAATGGCCAACAACCTTAGACGATGATGTGTCATTCTACTGTTCGACTGTTGCTCTGTGGTTACGCGGGCAACGGGAGGTATATCTTTGGCCCTAGTCCGAGGAACCTGTTACAAGCCAAAACCAGCCTTTGCATATACAAAGCACTAGAACTCTCCAAACTAGGACAAGTACCTATAGGGTAAGATTATGTGCATCTAACCCCCATAACTGTCTATGTGTTACTGCTTTCCTATTGCATGCACTGTTTTGCATAGAAGCATGCTTAAGGCTGTTCTGTCTTTCGAGTTTGTCTTGCGTTGTCTAAGACGTTGTTGGGCCCGATGAGGAGTCGTTCATTTTGTCGAATGTTCGTTATCAATCGCAAAGTCCTTAGTTCAATGAGACTTTGAGAAATCAAAATTTACTAAGTCTTTGGCTCATGCCCGATTAAGGATTCAACCGACAATAAGGAACAACAGAGTAGTGATGCCGTGTCACTAGCGCCACCCAGGTTGAAGTGCGTTGTCACTATACACCGCGGCGTGCAAGGTTAAGGTGTCACGCCATCAATGCCGAGTTGTTCCAAGTCCAAAGTTGAATCTTCAAAAGGGACTAGCTGAAGATTTAGTCTATTTTGACATTTTTTAGGATCTGTCGATCTACTCAGGGACACATTGCTGAAAAGAATTCTGAGGATTCCGGCAATGTCTGAAACTTGTGAGGCAAGCTTGTCTCTGGTTTTGTGCATGCATGCATTCTGTTCTACGTAGGAGCATGTTTAGGGCGGCTTCTAGGTTGTCTCTCGCTTTCGACTCTGTCTTGTGCTTATTAGGATGCTGCTATGACCCGATGAAGAGTCGTGCATCTCAATGGTGCACGTTGTTAATTTTTCAAAGTCCTTAGATCAACGAGACTTTGAGAAATCAAACCTTTCTAAGTCCTTGGCTCATGCCCGATTGAGGATTCAACCAAAAATAAGGAACCATAAAGTATTGATGTCGTGACATTGATATCATTCAGGTTACAAGTGCCTCGTCACTTACAACCACCCCGGCTAAAGCACTAAGTTGCCCACGCCACCCCGGTTAAGGTGTCACGCCATCAATACCGAGTTGTTTCTAATTCAAAGTCGAATCTTCAAAAGGGACTAGTCGAAGACTTAGTCTGTTTTGACATCTTTTAGGATCAGTTTGATCTATTCAAAGAATACACCCTCGAAAAGAAATCTGAGGATTTTGGCAGCGTCCAAACATCATGAGACAGACTCGTCTCTAGTTCTAGAGTCTAGGGTTGACACCGACGAAGACATGTACATTGCATTCTAATTGCTACAGGAACGCCACTGAGCTTTCACTTACTTTACTGTCTAGTTTGAAGCCATTGCACCGAGCAAGAGAGTACCGAAAGGAAGAGCCAAACCTACTTGGGAACTTCTTCGGAATCCGGTTCAAAGACTTGTCAGGCTCGAAACTCAGTCAGTTGCAACGGAGGCTTCTACAGGTTCATTGTTGGCCGCCCTACAGTCGGGTTCGCCATCGATTTTGCAAAGAGCCACGCCGTCGGCTTCCCCAACTTCAACATCTTCAAGGCCAACTATGGCAGATCAACCGCTCACTCTAGAGGCTGTGCTCACAAACCTCCAGAATAGCATCACTGCTATGCAGCAAAGGGCTATCCAGACTGATGCTTCCATCGTCCGTCTGAATGACCTTATCAACACTCGTCTTCCACCTCCTCTCGAAGAGGAAGGCGAGGACGATGAGGCCGACCAGGAACAACCTGTCTTGGTCCCAGATCCGAATCACGAGGGGCGTTTCATTGTTCAGCTCAACCCTAGGGAGGCTCGTGCACCTGCTGCGAACCCAAATCTGGCAGGTGGCAGGCCTATTTTGAATCCGGATATGGCAGCTCTCATGGCTAAGATGGCAAAGCTGGAGGAGGCAATCTCCAAATCCGAGAAGATCAGCACAGGGGGAATCGACTTGGATGGTCTCTGCCTGTATCCCAATGCCAAGCTCCCTGACAGATTCAAGATGCCTGACTTGGTTAAGTTTGACGGGAGTGGTGACCCCAGAACTCATCTCTATGGCTACCATGCCGCCATGAAGCTGCTGGGTGTGGAAAGTGAGGCCATGTCTCAACTTTTCCCTCAAACTCTCTCTGGGCCTGCCTTCCATTGGTTTTTGTCGCTCGACATCGCCAAAAGAAGAACTTGGGAAGACATAGGGGCTGCCTTTGTCTCGCAATATAGTTACAACTCTCAACTCAAGATGACTATTCGAGAGTTGGAATCCACGAACATGGAAGCTAAGGAGACCTTTGCGGACTTTGTTAAAAGGTGGAGAGCCAAAGCAGCTCTAATGACTGAGCGCCCGACCGAGAGAGATCAACTCCGCATTATCTCCCGCAATCTATATCTCGACTATGCTAAGCATCTCGTGCTGGTTCAAGCATCTGCCAACTTTGAGACCTTCTTTGAATCTGGCCTAGCCATCGAGGATGCGCTGCAAACTGGAGTTCTGCCAAGAGGGGCGTCCTCTTCTTCCAATAGTAGTTCGTTGTTCGGTAACGACAACTACTCCAATACAGCTACAAGTGGGAGCGATGCTCCAGCTTTCAACTCCAATCGCGCTGCCGATGTCAATCAGGTTCAAAACGCTCAAAGCTTTCGAGCCCGAACCCAACCCCGAAGTTTCTCTTTCTTCGAGGCATCTTTATCCGCAGTGTTGGAGAAACTTGTCAAGTCTGGGCATCTCAAACCTTTGACCCCGACTTCCCCACCCAAAGTCTTACCAGCCAACTGCAATGCCAACCATTTCTGTGCCTTCCACCAAATGCCTGGCCATCTCACAGACAAGTGCTATCATCTTCGACACGAGATACAAGATCTTATTGACGATGGCATGTTTCAAGTTACACCAAAGCCCAACGTCATTTCCAACTCCTTGCCTCAACATGAGTCTGACCCTTTGGTTGGTCAGGTATCTATCACCTCCACTCAAATCAACCCAAGCTCCACCATATTCAACCCTAGCCACTATATTCAACCCTAGCCACTATATCGTCCCAGCAAATCAACCCAAACCCATTGTATCCATCCCGTCCGAACCGGAGGTTAACATGATGGCTGTAGGTTGAGCAATCGAGGTTTTCACTGCCGACATCTAGCTTGACAGTGATGAGGGGCTTGCTAAGGAGAGGACCGTTTGGCTGAGGTCCATTTTTCAAAGAAGCACCGAGTAGGTTTGGTCGAAGAAGCTGAGGAAGCCGAAGTGCTGTTGCTTGGGCCCGACACCTGCTGGATCCTACCCCTTTTTTTGAAAGCTATGGGTGGCTTTTAACAATTGTGTTTTCAACCGCGTCTAGTTTGCATTGGCGTCTTGTCTGAGTCTGACACAGAGTCTTTTGCACTTGTCTAAGTCTAGCTTTGAGTCGGATGTCGTGCCTCTTAGCCCTCCATGTTGTAGCTTTTGTTTCAAGTTTCGAGTCTGTTGTATTTGGCAAACCCCAAGGGTTTTTATGATATGCTTTATCTTGTTTCTAAGTACTTCGCTGAGCTTTATATAAACTGTGTCGACCCTGACGATGAAGGGATAGATTTCGATGGGATCATTACCAAGGAAATGTGTTCCCTCGCCGAAAGGGAAGACGAAAGGCGTGCTCAGCCTATTAAAAGAAGAATTAATTTCAAATAAACTTGAAAGACAAGGATAACCTCCCAAAAGGTTCAAATTTGGTTCAAAGCCACCCTCAGAGGAGCATTGCGCCCGGTCAGACAAGCATCGACGTCTCGGCGTTATCTCATCAAGACACGCCTGGCATTGATCCCAAGATGAAGAAGCATCAAAACCCCTGCTACCGGGTGTCAATCTAGAAAGTAGAAGCACCAAAGGCTCCGGGCCTTGCATTGTGTTCAAAAGCAACAACAGTGGCGTTCCGCCAAGTACAAATGAGAAAATGTAACAACAGCCCGGAGCAAGGCATGCCAACTGAAGCACTCTTGACCCTGCGTCATCGAAGCCATTGTATCTGGGGCTGCAGCCAAAGGTCTTCGACCTCGACGGCAACAAATTCAATACCTTGATCAACCTGGATCAATTCAAAAGTTACTTTTCCCTGAGAGAAGCTCGTTGGGCTGAAAACCCCAAGGGTGGGCAGTTCCAAGCAAAAGTTAGAGTAGCCTGCTAAACCAAAACCTATGAAGGTGGTTTAGGCAAAAATGAATAGGCAATCAATCAAAGCTCGCTAGACTGAAGACCCGAATGGGCGGTTCTAGGCAAAAGTTAGAGCGTAAAAGGTGAGGTAAATACTCGAGAGTTAACCCTTGGCCTGAACTACGTTTTGACCTGATTCCCTAGCTTGGGATACGTAGGCAGTCTCTCTTTGAGACACGGTCACAAATCTATCAATTAGATCCATGGTTGACGTTTTGGTACATATCAACGGTCGAAGAGGATTGAAGATCAAGACAAGCTTCATTGGAGGAATTAGAGGGGGGAAAACCTTCGTCTTTCAATTTTATTACAAACTACTTCTTCAATTTACAGGCTGAGCATAAGACCTTAAAATATTTGAAATCTAACTAGACTTGCCAAGTGGGATTTCTAGTCAAGAAATATAATTCTAAGACTTCATCTCAATTATTTGGAAAATACTCTAGTACACTTGTCTTAAGAAAATGACTAGATTGCTCGGAGTGAAGAAAATCTAATTTTGAAAGTCTCAAATCTAATTATGACGGATTATTAAAAAGAAATTTTAAAAATTCAAAATTTTAACGAAATTTTTATTTACCAAAAATCGGGGTCGTTACACTGACACCTGGTCTGATAGCGAGGATGAGGAGCTGGCCAAAGAGGAATTCAAGAAATAGCTGGCTCAAGTCAAGGAGAAAACCGAGTGGCTGAAGACGTTTGATCAGGGGAGCTTGGAGCTGTTATTCTCCCAAGTAGGTTTGGTTGGCGATGCTGAGGAGGCTGACGTGCTGATGCTTCGGCCCGACACTCTCGAAGATCCTACCTCTCTCATTGTGGAGGCTAAGGGTAGTATTAAAAACTGCATCTTCACACCACGTCTAACTTGCATTGACGACACGTCTGAATCTGACACAGAGTCGGTCTAGTCAAAGTCTAGCTCAGAGTCAGAGTTTGTGCCTCTTGGCCCTCCACGTCATAGCTTTTACTTTGAGTTTGAGTCGACTGTACTTGGCAACCCTGAAGGGTTTTATGAAATGCATGATCCTACTTTTGACTACTTTGCTGAAATCTATATAAACTGTGTCGACCCTGACGATGAAGGAACAGATTTTGAAGGGAACATCCCTGCTGAATTGCATTCCCTCATCGAAAGGGAAGACGAAAGGCATGCTCAGCCTCTAAAAGAAGAAGTAATTTCTGTAAATTTGAAAGACGAGGATGACTCCCGTATGATGCAAATTGGTTCAACTTTGTCCCCGGAGGATCGCACCGCATTGATCGACTTACTCAAGGAATTCTTTGAGGTCTTTGCGTGGTCTCACAAGGATATGCCTGGCATTGATCCCGAGATAGTGCAGCATCGGATTCCTTTGACGCCTGGAGCTATACCTGTCAAGCAGAAGCTCCGTAGAATGAGGCCGGACTGGGTACAGAAGATCAAGGAAGAAGTCATTATGTAGATTGACGCAGGTTTCTTGAGGGTTGCGAAATACCCTAAATGGGTCACCAATATCGTGCCTGTTGTAAGTGGAGAAAAACAAAAGAAGCTTTAGACAGCACAAGTATGTAACAGCTACTCGAGCCCCATCACCGGAACCCTAACACATCGTCGGAACCCTAATCTGCAAAACAGACAAAGGGTGAGCGCACCTTTGCCTCTCGTGGCAAAGGCCCTCCGATGCCTAAGTTAGTATCACGTACTAGCAAAAAACACTAATTATCAATGGGAATATGATGAGAATGCAACGTATTGCGTACCTTTTACCTCTAGGTTTACCTCATATTTATAGATTCACAGATGCTTGCTGCCCAAGTATTCGTGTTGCCCTAGGTTTCCTATCTCGTATAGGAAACCCATAATATCTTGGATTCTTGTTCCCTTATCAGTTCATTACATTACTCCTCTTAGGACTCCTTTCCATAGCTGGCCGAACATCCCATTTTCATTGGGTTTCTTTCCTTGATCCTATATTCTTGAGATCTTATTCCTTTACGGAATTCCACTATTCTGGAACCTTCCAGAATGCTCCTTGCATCTGAGGCTGCTTTCCCTAGAGTTCTCCTCCTGTTCAGCCTTCTCATTGTAGAATAGACTACTTGGACCAGTGACCTCACATGTCACTGATTCCTTATCAATCTCATGGACCAATAACTTCTCATGTTCACTAGTCCATATCGCCAACCACCGTCTTGCATGGCAACTTATCCAGTCCTACTCAAACCATGGTCCCATGTACCGCGTGTTCGGGCCATCTTTCTACCTGTTCGGGAATACCTCCCTACAATTGCTCCCCAGCTTTACTCGTTATTGTCACTCAAATGACGAGCAAAGCTCCCAAGTACCGAGCAAATTCATTCTGCTCCCGCACCTTTACACGTGGCACTCTTCGTACTGCCTACATTAAATGTGAATGGGTGCTTTTGGGGAACAGAACGCCCAAACGGCGTCTGGGTGACGTGTCACATACGCCACCCTACTCATTTAGGGTATATTTGGGTTTTAGTCCCATTTTAAACCCTCATTCTCTCTCTAGAGGCCCTCTGTAGAAAGAAGACTCAAGCACACCCGCCATTGGAGCACTGTTCACCGTCTCAAGGTTTCTCCCTTTCTACACCTTTAGGAACTCTGATCGTCATATCTGTAAGTCATCGCTCCCCAATCTGCCCCATCTCTTTCATTGATTTTGGGTTTTCATAGTCGCCTTAGGGTTTTCTCTTTCCCTTCGCCTCCTCCTGTATTTCTACTTTTCACATATGAGAAGATTTAGGCGCCACTGCGACACCCCTCAGGCCATGGCTACTTTCAGATCTCGTTATGAGATCCCTGACAACGTAGCCACTTCACTGGCCCTTGAGGATGCCATCCGCCAGAGTCATGATAACGTCACCCTCCACATTCCGATAGTCGCCGTCGTGGAAGGTGGCGTTAGATTCCCTTTAGCACCACTGCTTCGCCAAGTATTAGCCCACTATAGGCTTTCTCCTATGCAAGTCTCTGCTAATTTCTTTAGGGTCGTCATGGGTATAGACACTGTCAACCAAATGCTTGGTACTTCTTTAGGATTACATGATATCCACCACTTATACAGCATTTCCAAGACCAAAGACGCCCTAACCTACTATCTGAAAAGTAGGGATTCTAGGAAAAAACTCGTCCTTGAACTTCCTGATTCTACCCGAGGAGACGATGATGATTTCCTCATCATCACGGGGAACTTCGAGCCCAGAGATGAGGATGGCCGAGTGATAGGTTTCCACGCCCCTCACAGATTTGGGCAACCACGTTAGTTCCTTTTACTCACCTAAACTTTTCTTGTACTTTACTTACACAAATCACTGCATATAACCTATTGCATTCTTCATTGTAGCTACAAACGTCAACCAGGGTCACGACATTATCACCCCACAGGTCCATGTAGCGGATGTCAACCGTGCACTCGCTTTCAACGGACAAGGTACTCACCTCGCTGGCCAAGCAAGGGCAGCCCAAGTGCTTCTTAGCTAACGAGCTTCTTACGGAGGGTTCATTGACCGGCGTACTCAAGCGGCGAACAATCCAGACCTCCTTTCGCCTTCCTCCTCAAACCCCGACCAAGAAGGAAGCCGTCGATACTAGACTCCTTCAATGCCTGACGAACCTATTGAACTCGCCGAGGAAGCCTCCACCTCAACTTCTAGTGGTTATTCTCCTTCTCCCCCACTTCAAGAGATGAACCAACCGATCAATCTCAGCAGCTTACTCACCATTCTTGGTGCTGGTCGGGGATGTGGCACTACTCGGAGCCATGGAGATTCTCGAGGCCATGGTCGTCGGGCCTCTGTCCAAACAGATGCACCACCAGGGTTTTCACCAAGTGAGGTTGCTGAGGCTCACAGAGATAAACGTCAACGTGTTGACTCTACTTCAACAGAGGCCACACCACCTAAGGGGTCCCTAACTACTCGTAGGACCACTGCTGCTGCTCCTATTTGGGCTCCTCGATCGTCCCATGGAAATAGCCCAATAACTGTTCGGGACAGTGCGGAGTCCGAGGATACTGCGCTGGCCCTTTCCCAAGCTCTCCTTCTCCCTGGGGATATGCAAAGGGAGGTGAACCATTCTCCTGATAAGCTTCTCAGCTCTTCCATGGTTAACAGCATTAAGGTATGACCTGTTTTCTATTTTTTGCAAGTTCCTTCTATTTGCTTCGTAAAAAGAAACCCCAGTCCTATCTTTAACGCCTGTGTGCTTCGTTCAGTCCGTGCAGAAAATGGTGGCAATGGCACAGAGGCTTGGCCAGGTAGAACCACAGCGTGCCAAACTAGCCAGTGACAATGCCAAGATGGAACGCACGATTGCCCAGCTCGAGAGAGAGAGAGGGACCAGGCTCGAGGATTAGTTGACGAACTGAGGGGAAAGCTAGATGGAGCCGAGGATAGTCTAAACCAGACTCTCATCGAGCTTGAGGCTAGCAAAAATGAGACCAAAGCTGCCTACCAACACGGCTACAATGAAGGAATCAATGTAGCCACTGAAAGCTACAAAATTTAGATGCAAGCTATCTAGGACCAGATCTGGGCAGCTGCTTGGGCAGCATGCCTGACGAAGGTTGGCACGCCTGAGTCTTCCCCTCTCTGGACCGACAATGACCTTCCAAGCTCCGTTGCTGTGCCTGATGAAGACACTACCGTGGAGGATGACAGCCTTGACAGGGAGCTAAATGCTCAACTCTCCGAGCAGCCCGGTGCCGGTGCCGATCAAACTTAACAAGTGACCAACCCTAGCCAAAAGGAAGCCAGTAGTGATCCCAACGAAGGTAGCATGGTTGTGGAAATCACTCCCATGCAAGCTGCTTCCTCTCCTACCATTCAAGACTTAGCGACCGAAGAGTAAGTATGATTTCATCCCTTATGAACAATTTCAACTTTCATGAATAGTTTGCTGGCCCTGCGTGGCCATAGATCTTGCCTTGCGTGGCACTGGTATAATTTCAAACACATAACACATGTATTTGGCCCCTCGCGGCGTGACTTTGGTCGTTTCTGTGGCCTTGCATTGGCCTGAATATTTGTTGGTTTGCTCAGCCCCTCGTGGCCATTTTGACATTGCTGGTGGTCCTTCGTGGCCAGTTGATCATGTTCAAGTTCTAAGTTTTTCATACTTAGTTAGCCTTTATGCTCTCCAAGTTTGTTCATACTCTTGGATAACCAGCTAGGTTTGCTCGTACTTAGCTGCGTTGTGCATGTTATCGTATGCACCTAAGTATTACGTACTTAGGGAATTTTGCATCTAAGTTTCCATACTTAGACAAGTGCCCATATTTGGCAGAAATGTGCACATTCTCGTATGCATCCCAAGTTCATTCATGCTTGGTCAAATCCCTAAGTGTATTCATACTTAGATAAATCTGCATGTTCTCGTATGCTCCCCAAGTTTTCATGTACTTGGAAAAATTCCTAAGTTTATTCGTACTTGGAAACATTCCTAAGTTTATTCGTACTTGGAAACATTCCTAAGTTTATTCGTACTTAGATGTTGTTGCATGTCCACGTATGCAACCCAAGTGTTTCGTACTCTAAAAAATTTGTAACTCGTAAATTCATATGGACCCACTCTCTGCTCCCCAATACGAAGGGAGGACAAAGAACAAATGCCTGGCTTCGTATTCAAGCACCCAAAAAGAAGTAGAATAAAAAATTGCCAACACAGAATGTTTCTCAAAAATAGAATTTCATTCATAATTCAAAACTCAAGGGGGCGTTACGCATACCCCTTGCAACTAACAAAAAATGAAAAACAAGGGAGTTCTATTCACAACTCCCACACAATCACGATATGCATCCTAAAACAGAATGAAAAATAAACTGACGTCTTTCAAACAAAGAACTTCCTTAAATTATGGACATTCCAGGGCCTTGGCACCGGGTTCCCGTCTAGTTCTGCCAAACGATAAGCCCATATGCCCACAATTTTAGTTACTCGATATGGCCCTTCCCAATTAGCTCCCAACTTGCCCTCGTTGGCCACCTTGGTGTTGCCGAGCACCTTACGAAGCATAAGGTCTACAACACCAAATTCTCGTGGATGGACATGCTTACTGTAGCTTTTCATCAGCTGCTCCTGATGAGAGGCCAAATGCACCAGAGTCCTCTCTCTCCGTTCCTCGACAAGATTCAACCCGATCTCCAGGGCTCTGTCATTGCTTTCACTTTCAACCAAAGTGGTCCTGCTGGTCGGCAAACCCACCTCTAATGGAATAATAGCTTTTGTTCCATATGCTAATGAATAAGGGGTCTCTCCCATAGATCTCCTAGGCGTTGTTCGGTGTGCCTAAAAGACTAGTGGCAACTCGTCGGGCCACTTCCCCTTTGCTTTATCCAAACTTTTCTTGATCCCGTCAAGGATGGTTTTGTTGGATGCCTCTGCCTGCCCATTACTCTGAGGGTAGGCTGGGGTTGAGTTATAATTCCTTATCCCATACTGGGAACAGAAAGCCTTGAACTTCTTCTGCAATTGGGGCCCATTATTCGTAATCAGTGAATAGGGGACCCCAAACCGAGTGATAATACTCTTCCAAACGAACCTTTCTATCATAGGCTCAGTGATCTTGGCCAATGGCTCTGCCTCAATCCACTTAGTGAAATAATCTATTGCTACCAACAGAAATTTCCTGTTCCCAGTTGCCTTGTGGAGTGGACCCACGATGTCCATCCCCCATTGTGCCAATGGCCAAGGACTTGTCAACGGCACCAGATCTTTGGCTAGTGTTCGGATCATTGGTGAGAATTTCTAATACTTCTCATAGATTTTCACATACACCTTTGCATCTTCTTGCATATGTGGCCACCAATATCCTTGGGTGATTGCTTGGTGGGCAATGGACCTTCCTCCAGTATGACTCTCACAAGTCCCCTCGTGAATCTCGTGGAGGAACTTCTGCACCATCTCGGGATGCACACAAAGTAGTTATGGACCAGTGAAGGACTTTATGTACAACTTTCCTTCGGGTGACTACCAAAACCGTGCAGACTTTGTTTTAATCTTATGAGCCTCCTTCTTATCAGTGGGGAGTGTCCCATCTCGTAAGAACTCTACTATTGGATCCATCCAACTTGGTCCTTGGTTCACGTCCAAGACCAATCCCACGCTCTTTCCAATGCTAGGCTCAGCAAGATAGTCCATCGCCACCCTTCTCTTGAACTCAAATGGCATAGCTGTGGCCAACCAAGCCAGTGAATCTGCATGGGCATTCTGCCCAGAATTTATTTGCTCAATGTACACCTTCTCAAAAGTGTCGAGCAAATCCTTGGCGGCCTCCACGTAGGCTGCCATTTTTTCATTCCGGGCTTCATATTCCCCGGACAACTGGTTCACCACGAGTTGTGAATCACAGTACACTCTTATCCTTTTTAACTTTAGGGTCTTTGCATTTCTCAAACCTGCTAAGAGTGCCTCGTACTCCGCCACATTATTTGAAGCACTGAATCTCAACCGGAGAGACAATTCCATCATTATCCCCTCAGGAGGAAAAAGCACAACTCCAATTCCTGAACCAGTATTACATGCTGAACCGTCAACAAACAATTTCCATTCCAAGGGATCTTGTTCGGCTGGTGCCTTACCCTTTCCGATTGGTGGCTAAGCTACCTGCTCCTTTCTCGTAGGAGGCTGGGGAGCCACTGCGGATGAGAATTCTGCTACAAAGTTGGCCAACACCTGTCCTTTGATCACAGTGCGCGGCTGGTAGTCAATATCGTAAAGGCTAATCTCCACCGACCAAGTAGAAGTTCTTCCCGAGAAGTTCACCTTTCGTAGCAACGATTTCAGTGGAAACTCAGTGTAAACCACAATTCTATGGCTCTAAAAATAGTGTGGCAAGTTCCTTGCCGCTGTCCTTAATGCCAGGACTAATTTCTCGAGGGGCAGATATCTCGTTTCTGCGTCTAATAACGTTTTGCTCACATAGTAAATGGGGATTTTCTCAGATCCTTTGTTCCTTAATAAAACTACACTCACAGCATGCTCTGATACTGCCAAATACAAAATTAAAGACTCACCCGGATCTGGAGTGGACAAGAGTGGGGCCGCTGCCAAGTACTTCTTCAAGTCTTGGAACGCCTGCTCGCATTCTGCTCCCCATTCGTATCCTTCTCTCTTTTTCAGCAGTTGAAAGAAGGGCCTACACTTGTCACTAGACCGGATGATGAATCTATTGAGGACCACGGCCATTCCAGTTAGCCTTTGGACCTCATTCGTGGTCCTGGGGCTTTGGAGCTTCTTCAAAGCTGTTATCTTATTGGGATTTGCCTCTATTCCTCTTATAGTCACAAAGTGGCCCAAGAACTTCCCTGAGCTTACTCCGAATGCACACTTCGAGGCATTGAGTTTCAGTTTGTACTCCCTTAGAATCTCAAAGGCTTCCTTTAAATCAGTTATGTGGTGCTGCTTCTCTTTGCTTTTGACCTCCATGTCGTCTATGTACACCTCCATTGACTTGCCGAGCAACTTCTTTAGCATAATCGTTGCCAATCTTTGGTACGTCGCTCCGGCATTCTTCAAGCCAAAAGGCATGACACTGTAACAATACAGCCCTCTTGGCATGATAAAGGAAGTCTTCTCTTGATTGGGCCCATACATGGCAATCTGATAATACCCTCGATATGCATCGAGGAAACTCATCCGCCCATATCCTGTTGTTGCATCAACCAATTGATCTATCCTTGGGAGGGGGAAACTGTCCTTTGGACATGCCTTGTTCAAATCAGTGAAGTCAACACAGACATGCCACTTCCCATTCTTCTTTTTTACCACCACAGTGTTGGATAACCATTCTGGGTAGTAAACCTCTCGTATGGCCTTTGCTTCTAGTAAACGGTCAACCTCTTCAATAACAGCGTCTACGTGCTATACGACCGATCGTCTCTTTTTCTACATCACGGGCTTATGTTGTGGATCTACATTCAAGTGGTGGCAAATCACGTTTGCATCCACCCCAGGTATCTCTTCGGGTACCCAAGCAAACACATCAACATGCTCCTTGAGGAATCCCACCAACTCTTCTTCTTCTTCCTTGTTCAGGTTTTCCCCAATCAGGAAATACCTTTCTAGATCAACCTCATTGATCTGAATTTTCTTCAATCCTTCCACCACTTTCTCGGCGGGGTTCCCTCCGACATCCTCGATGGTCGGCTGGTCTGGAACCTCGATGGCTTGAACCAACCTTGCTTTAGGTGCCTTCTTGATTATAGAAATCAGGCACTGCTGGGCAACCCTCTGATTTTCCCTGATCCTTCAATGCCATTTGATCTGGGAAACTTTACCATCTGATGGTAAGTGGAGGAAACTGCCCTCATCTTGTGCAACCACGTTCTTCCTATAATCGCGTCATAAGAAGATGGCACATCCACCACCAGGAAGTCGGTTCGTAGCACCACTGATCCTGCCCGAACAGGCAGGGTTACTTTACCCAACGGCCAGACTGCTCCTGCACTAAATCCGACCAATGGAGTTATTGACTACAGCAGGTCCGCCTGTGTCAATCCTAACTTCTTAAATGCATCGTAGTACAACACCTCTGTGCAGCTTCTTGAGTCGACCAAGATCCTCTCCATGTCATACTCCCCATGTTGTAGGGTTATGACCAAAGCATCATTATGTGGCACCTGGACTCCTCCCAGGTCCTCATCCGTGAAGACTATGCCGTCGTTGCATACTTCTTCCTCACGGCCCCTTTTCTTTCCTAGCTGCATCACATGTTGGTCATGCTTCACTTGCCTCTAGAGCAACCTCACCTCATTTCTCGTATGAGGTGTGGCCAATCCATGTATCATATGGATTACACCCCTTGGATTCCTCTCGTAATCCAGCTCCATTGCTTTCTCTGCAACCTTGGGTTTTTCCTGAATGAATTCCTTCAAATAACCACGAGAGAAATCATCGAGGTGTTGCTTGAACATCTCACAATCCTCCATCATGTGACCCCAATCCTTGTGATAACTGCAATGCTGACTCGTAGCTCTCTTTGCATCTTTATCTCCTTCTAGCCTCGGGGGCCACTTGAATATGGGCGGTTCTTTATTCGATAAAGAATTCGGTAGATTGGTTCTTTCCAAACCGTAGTTACTGAAAAGAAAGACTTGGGGTCTGGGGCATAGTTCTCCTTATACAGCTCTTTCTTAGCCTGCCCATAGTCCTTCCTCTCCCGATAGGTTTTGGGCTCTGGCTTATCTGCCTTCTTTGCAGGCCCCTTGGTTTGCTCGGCAACCATCTTGCCATCTTCCCGGAGTATGTCATCCTCATTCCTAGCATGCTGCTCAATCTGTTCCATCAGCTTTGCCAATGTTCCTACTGGACTCATGTTTAAAGACTGGTGTAGCTCCCCCCAAACAGGCAGCCCAGTCTTGAACGTGGCTATTGCATACTCCTCACTGCAACTTTCAATCTCGTTGAAGGTCTCCCAGTACTTATTTGCATAGTCCCTGATCGGCTCGTTCTCTCCCTGCTTCATAACGGAGAGGCTCTCAAATGACTTTGGTGTTTTTCTGCTCATCAGGAACCGAGCAGTGAATTCCTCAACCAATTGCCTCCATCCTCATATGGAGTGTGGACCTAGCTTATGGAACCAGGACAGAGCCACCTTTCCCAAACTCGATGGGAACATCTTGCACATAATTGCATCATCCCCGTTGTGCATGAACATTGCCTGCTGGTAATGCTATGTTTGTTTCATAGTGCCACGGGATCTGTATTTGTTTCATAAAGGATGAACGCATCGTGCTTCACCCTGCTAGGCAACCTTGCCTCTTGCAACCTCCTTGCAAAGGGGGAGGATGCTTTATTGCTGAGGGCCTTCCGTGCTGCTTCTCGTGCAGACATGGTTCCCTCTTCACGTTCCTTCGTTTTGCTAGGGGCATTCCTTTCCCAATCGGAATCAAGTCTCACGTACCTATCCCTGTAGTGCTTTTTGGTCCCTCCTTCCTTGGGGGTGGGACTTCAACTTCTGCTCTTTCTTTTTCGTGAAGAAGCCCATTTTCGTCTGGAAGTGGGGCTCCTACTCCTGCTCCCCCTTCTATGAAGGAGCCTTCTTGTATGCCACTAAAGCCTGTCTGTCTCCCCTAGAATTCCTTCATGAAAGTCCAGAATCCTCTGGGTGTTCTCGTACTTGTTGTAACTGTCGAATCTCGTATTCTCGTTTCTTGATTAAACGAGCATACTCCTCAATTTCCTGTCTCTTCTTGTCCAGGATATCCTCATTGTTGTGCACACTCCTCGAGTGTGCAACCGACTCTCTTCCGCGATGGGACTTACTCCGTCTTGTGGATTCCATGGCTGTCCTGCCCTCCCTATTCTTGGAGTCATCCTGGACAATCAGGGGATGGCCCTTGCTTGTCGTCCTCTTGGCATGTTCGCCATCAGGTTTTTTCGAAGCGTCTGGTGGTGATTTATCTCCTCCCCCACCTAGCTGGTTTTTTGGGTCGAGCGGTGTGCTTGGATCTCCTTCCACCGTGGTCATTTTTCAAAGGGAACTCTTTCATTTCCCATAGATGGCGCCGATTGTAAGTGCAGAAAAATGAAAGAAGCTTTGGACAGCACAAGTATGTAACGGCTACTCGTGCCCCATCACCGGAACCCTAATCTGCAAAACAGACAAAGGGTGAGCGCACCTTTGCCTCTCGTGGGAAAGGCCCTCCAATGCCTAAGTTAGTATCACGTACTAGCAGAAAACCCTAATTATTAGTAGGAATATGATGAGAATGCAACGTATTGCGTACCATTTACCTTTAGGTTTACCTTGCATTTATAGATTCAGAAATGCTTGCTGCCTAAGTATTCGTGTTGCCCTAGGTTTCTTATCTAGTATAGGAAACCCAAAATATCTTGGATTCTTGTTCCCTTATCAGTTCATTACCTCATTCCTTTTAAGACTCCTTTCCATAGCTGGCCGAACCTCCCATTCCCGTTGGGCTTCTTTCCTTGATCCTATATTCTCAAGATCTTATTCCTTTACAGAATTTCACTATTCTGGAACCTTCCAGAATGCTCCTTGCATCTGAGGCTGCTTTCCCTAGAGTTCTCCTCCTGTTCGGCCTTCTCATTGCTGAACAGACTACTTGGACCAGTGACCTCACATGTCAATGATTCCTTATCAATCTCATGGACCAATAACATCTCATGTTCACTGGTCCATATCGCCGACCACCGTCTTGCACGGCGACTTATCCGGTCCTACTCAAACCATGGTCCCACATACCGTGTGTTCGGGCCATCTTTCTACCTGTTAGGGAATACCTCCCTACACCTGTTCCTAAGAAGGATGGAAGAATTCGAGTCTGCGTTGATTTCAGGGACTTGAACCAGGCAAGCCTTAAAGACAATTTTCCCTTGCCACACATCGATGTGCTTGTGGACAATACGGCGGGGCATGCTTTGCTTTCGTTCGTCGACAGATTCTTAGGATACAACCAGATCTTCTTGGCACCGGAGGACCAGGAGAAGACAACGTTCGTCACTGAATGGGGTACCTACTGCTATGTGATGATACCGTTTGGACTAAAGAATGCTGGCTGCACCTTTCAATGGGCCCAAATGACCCTGTTACATGACTTCATCCACAAAACGGTTGAGGTCTATGTTGACGATATGATTGTTAAGGCAAAGGAACGTGAGGATTTCATTCCGGCACTCAGGCAGTTCCTTGAAAGGCTCCGCAAGTATAGAATGTGTCTCAACCCACAAAAGTGCACATTTGGGGTCACGACAGGCAAGATGTTGGGGTTCCTAATCACTACAAGAGGGATCGAGGTAGACCTATCTAAAATCAAGGCAATTCTCGAAATGGAGCCGCCACGGTTCGAAAAAGAGTGCGAAGCTTTCTGGGGAACGTTCACTTTATAAGCAGATTCATCGCCAAGTTGACTTTGACTT
Source organism: Rhododendron griersonianum (assembly GCA_018127125.1). Classification (NCBI taxonomy): domain Eukaryota; kingdom Viridiplantae; phylum Streptophyta; class Magnoliopsida; order Ericales; family Ericaceae; genus Rhododendron; species Rhododendron griersonianum. The sequence goes on along the minus strand of CM030792.1, from coordinate 26,015,477 downwards.
ACGAGCCGATGTTTCATCTACTGAAGAAGGATGTCCCTTTCGAATGGACAGATAAGTGCCAAGCTACTTTCGAATCTATTCAAGGGTACTTGCGGAACCCACCGGTGCTGATGCCTCCTACACCGGGTCAACCTTTGATCTTGTACTTGTCTGTCACCCCGTTGGCTATGGGATGTTTACTAGTGCAAAAGGGAGATGCTGGAGTCGAGAAAGCTATCTACTATCTGAGCAAGAAGATGGTGGGATGTGAGGAACAAAATACTCCTTTGGAAAAGACGTTTTTGGGTGCTTGTTTGGGCCTCCAAAAAGCTGAGGCACTACATGTTGGCTTATTTGGTGAGACTGATTTCTCGGATGGATCCTATCAAGTATCTGTTCGAGAAACCTGCGCTTACTCATAAGCTATCGCGTTGGTTACTTTTGCTGGCAGAGTTCAATCTTCAATATGTCACAAGGAAATCTGTGAAGAGACGTGCCGTGGCAGAATTCTTGGCTTATCACCCGATCGATGGACCCGAGGATGTGGATTTCACTTTCCTTGACGAGGATGTGCTAACGGTGGTCGAAGAAGTTTGGACGCTCTATTTTGATGGGGTCGCTAACCAGAAAGGATTTGGGATTGGGGTGTTGTTGATCACGCTCGCTGGCGCTCATATTCCGCTTGCTTCCAAGCTAAACTTCGATGTCACAAATAATCAAGCTGAGTATGAGGCCTGTATTTTGGGAATGGAGGCTACTTTTGCTCTTGGAGTCGAAAAGCTCGAGGTAATTGGAGATTCAAACCTAGTGGTCTATCAGGCCAATGGAGATTGGAAGGTTCGTGAGGAAAAGCTGAAGCCTTATCACCAAGATTTGGAAGAACTGATTCCTCGTTTCAGTAAGGTGACTTTCACTCATATTCCACTTTTGAAGAATCAGTTCGCTGATGCTTTGGCAACTTTGGCTTCATTGATCGAACTTCCAACAGGTGTTAAGCTACGGTGAATCGTGATTGAATAGAGAGACTTGCCCGCTTACGAATATGTCAACGCCATCGATGATGTTGATGATGGCCTACCTTGGTACCATGACATATGGAACTTTGTGGAGCATGGGGAGTTTCCCGCTGAGGTCACTAGAAAGGATTGAGTTGCTTTGCAAAAGTTAGCCGCCCAATATATCATTTGTGGAGGGAAACTGTATTGATGGTCTCATTGTGGAATGCACAAGCTGTGTGTTAATGGTGCTGAGGCATCAAGGATAATGGAGGAGATTCATGAAGGAGTTTGCGGTCCTCACATGAGTGGAGTCATGCTAGCTAGGAAGATCCTAAGGCAGGGCTACTACTAGTCTACTATGGAATCTCAGTGCATTGACTACGTACGGCGGTGTCACAAGTGTCAAATTCATGCCAATCTACACCATCTTCCTCCGTCTAATTTGTATGGCATGACTTCGCCATGGCCTTTATCTGTTTGAGGCATCGACGTTATTGGCATGGTTAGACCTTTTGCTTCAAATGGTCACAAGTTCATACTAGTAGCGATAGACTACTTTACTAAATGGGTCAAAGCTGAGTCTTACAAAACCCTGACGACTGTTCAAGTCGCTCAATTCATTCGGAAGAACATTATCTATCGATATGGTGTCCCATAAGCATTTGTGTCCGATATTGGTTCTCATTTTAAAGGAAGGTTTTTGGAGCTCTTTGAGGAATTCAATATTTAGATTCGTCATTCAACAACCTATCATCCACAAACAAATGGAGAAGTCGAGGCTGCAAACAAGAACGTCGAGGTGATTATCAAGAAAACTGCTGAGTTTGTAACAGACTGGCACAAGCAACTGCCTCTAGCACTTTGGGGGTATCGAACGTCGATCCGCACTTCAACATCTTATTCCCTAGTCTATGGGATGGAGGCGGTACTCCCCATCGAGCTGGAGGTACCATCATTGAGGGTCATGGCGGAGTGTGGCCTCACAGAATCTGAATGGCTAAGTGGAAGGTTTGTCGAGTTGATGCTATTTGATGAGAGAAGGCTCCGTGCTTTGTATCATGTCCAAGGGTATCAACATTGAATCGCTCACGCATTCAACAAGAAAGTAAAGTCCAGGGACTTGGTCGAATGGGATATGGTTACAAAGGAAATCCATGCTCCGGTGTTTGATCCTCATGGGAAGTTCTGGTCGAAGCATTCTGGGCCTTACATTATCAAGACCATCCTATTTGGGGGTGCTGCTAAGCTCATCGATCTTGACGGTAATGAATTCAACACCTTGGTCAACCTGGATCAACTCAAGCATTACTATCCCAGAGAGATGCTCGTTGGACCAAAAATCACAAGGGTGGGTGGTTCCAAGCAAAAGTTAGAGCAGCCTGCTAGACCGAAAACCTAAAGAGGCGGTCTAGGTAAAAATAAATAGGCAATAATCAAAGAGCTTGCTAGACCAAAAACCTAAAAAGGCGGTTCTAGGCAAAAGTTATAGCGTAAAAGGAGAGGTAAAACACACGAGTGAACCTTGGCCTGAACAACATTTTGACCTGATTCCTTGAAAAGCGATACATAGGCAATCTCACCTCGAGATTCGGTCATAATCTATCAACTGGATCCATGGTTGGCGTTTTGGTACACATCAAAGGTCGAGGAGGGTCGAGAACAAGTCAAGCTTCATTGGAGAATCAGAAGGGGGAAACCCTTCGTCTTTCAATTTTATTGCAAACTACTATTTCTACTATACAAGCTGAGCATAAAAGCCTTAAAACATTTGAAGCATGAAAAACAGAACAAAATGCTTGAGAAGCCTAAACGGCTCACAACTTATTCTAAGTATAGCAAGGTCAGCTCAGGAGTCGGTCGATATTTTGTCTCGCTTCTACTTCTACTTGCAACCACCTATTGTAACAGTTCTTTTGCCTTGGGTTGAATTCTAGGACTTCTACTTGAATGTCCCTAAGACCCCAGCGCCTTTGGTATCCACCGAGCGTCTGAGCATTGAAGTTGGGCAGACGGAAGTTCCTGGTACTCACGCGGTTGTTTTCTTGAGGGATGCCTAGCTGGCGTAGGATGCGACCTGGAATGTAGAATGTGAACCTTGTTAAACAAGCAATCACCATCCTGTTGTTAACACCTCCCAAGCGGGGCATCGCCATACAGATTGGTCACGTTTGTTTGCTCGATTGGTTGCTTGCTTCATAGACCAAGATCGTGGACATTCTCATGGCTAGGAACATCGCCACACGATAGCGGTCATCATCAAAACAGAGTCGCCACCCAGTTTACCAAAACTGGGAAAATAGACAGAGATTCCGGGTAGAGCTGCTGTGGTAATGAGCTCAGGACTGCTAAGTGTCTTGCTTTGCTTCGGCCAGCAGTTTGTGGAGAGAGAACTTCCTTATGCTTGGATATGCCCCCAAGGCTAGCTTTGATCACGTTGTATTGGCTCGGGGATGCCCCCAAGGCTGACTTGATTCTGCTTCTGTTGGTCGAAGATTCAGAAGCCCATGATTGCTTGAGTTAGTGCACTGAGCATGATCTGATGTTACTGAAGGAAATTGATTGAAGGGCCAGGAGATCGATCTCTCGGCCGAAGGATTGATGTCTCGGCCGAGGAATCGATGTCTCGGCCGTGAGAAAGCCAAAAGTCAGAAAATTGATTTAAGTTCGATTTAATCGATCTCACGGGTCATTCTCCCCTTTCTTCCTCCATCCTTCATTCTTCTCTCCTTTTCGAGCGACCGTCGTCGTCCCTCTCTTCCTCCACCGCCGTTCTCCACCTTACCGCCGTCGATCTTCCGACCACCACGGTTCCGGCCGTCATTTTCCTCGGGTGTCATGGCTTCGCCACCGCCTCCTCCATCGTCATCTGATATTCCTGCCGCGTCTAGGGATACGGGCAAAGCTCCGACCGTTGAGGCCGCGATTCTTGGCGGGGTTTCAAGTTCCCGCGTCTTACGTTCGAGTCGGCGCAGAGCCACTGTTGGGGGGAGCTCCTCGCAACCAATTCCTCCTGAGACAGAGCCCGAGGTTTCTACTGATGCGGGCGGTGATGTTCTACCGCCGTTTGATATTGCCACATACGCCCCTCAGGTTCACATGGTTGGACGTGGCAGTTCATTGCGATATCGTCCTCCTCTCAGTGATGTCCCACCTGAGGTTTTGCACAGGGAGCCAGAGCAGCACCTTGGTTTCACCAATAGGAAGGTAAAATTCTCCCATGTCAAATGATTTTTATGTATAAGATGAAGCGATAATTTGATATTTGATAGGGAATTATGAGTTTTTAGAAGTTGGCCCCTGTATAGGCGATGTTTTTGTATTGATTTTCTTCTTCGTATTTTGTCAGGCGAATGAGAGGCTACGCGTGTGGGGAAACTCCCCAGGTGTTTGAGTGGCACGAGAGGCTTCCTCGAGAAGCCAAGGACATGGTTGCTTTGGCCGGCTTTGAGCAGCTAATACGGGGCTTTCATCTTCCGAAGGCTGAGCTGGGGTTGACCACAACATTGGTGGAGCGGTGGTGGGATACCACCAACACTTTTCATCTTCCCGAGGCCGGAGAGATGACGATCACTCCAGGTGATTTTGCTTTGCTTACAGGTCTGAGAGTTGGTGGTGATCCTCTTCCGATTGACCCACAAATCCACGAGCGAGAGGGTGCTTTTGAATACCTTTTGGGGAAGGTCCCTCTTGTGTCAGAGAGCAGTCACATCACCTATTCCTTGCTTCGGGAAGAGTTTGATCGAGATGATATCTTGACGGAGGTTTCCCTTTCTCAGCTGGTATGAGCTTTCCTTCTTTATCTCCTTGGGCAGACTCTGTTTTGTAACAAGGAGAATTCGGTGCATGTCCAGTTTTTGGCCGCCTTGGTCAATTTGGAAACTTTAGCAGAGTTCGATTGGGGGACTCCTGCCTTAGCTACGCTGTATGGGCACCTGAGCGCCTGTTCCCGAGGTGTTAGTTTGTCGCTGGGTGGGCATCACCGCGTTCTCGAGGTACATACTTTAGCTTTCTTTGTCGTTCATTTGTCACTTCGTTTTCTATATCTCACGCTCGTCTTTTATCTGGTAGCTCTGGGCCTTTGAATATTTGATGTAGTTCCCTCCTCTGACTAGGCATATTGAGCCTAGGTTTGTTCCACGGGCAGCCCGCTGGCTGAAAGGGGTCCGGAGGACGCGGTCGCCTGCTATGGATTTGCTAGCTTAGAGGCGAGTTTTGGATCACCTAACAGTGGATCAGGTACGATGTCTCTTTATTCTTTGATTTTCATGCAATTTCTTCATTCTGTTATTTTGATGTTATTTCCCTTATTACAGGTGCGATTCGATCCGTGGGGCATTTTGCTTGACGACGCTCCTTTGGAGCTGACTTCGGCTCGGGCTTTGGACAACCAGCGTTTCCTCCTGGAGGGGCCCTTCTTGAGAGCTTGGTACCTTGGGGAGAGGGTAGCGAGTCAGTACTTCCCACGCTCTGAGGCATTGTAGCTTGTTCCTCTTCCTCCTCCAGCTGGCATGAGGTCTACTCATCTTTTGACAGGAGAGGGTTTGCTCCTTGCTCTTGAGAGACTGCCAGCCGTGAGTTTTCTTCAGGCGAAAGATTACTCGACCTTCCGTTTGGCCTCGCTGACCCTACCTACTGCTACTGCTGCTGCTGCTCCCCCTGTTTGGCCACGGGCCCCCAGCTTTATCTCTTTCCACAATGCCAGCGGAGAAGAGGAGCGTTTGACGCTGACACCGTGTGCTACGCAGCTCTACGTGCTTCCTACCAGAGTTCAGCAGGTAATATTGTAGATTCTGCTTTAGTTTCCTTCAGTAATCTTCACTTGCTTTGCTGTATATGTAATTGTTTCCTCTGCAGGTGCCTGCTGATGTTGTTCAGGAATGGTTGCGAGCATTCCAGAGTGTAGAGGCCTTGGCTCGACGGCAGCGAAGCCGGATAGTCGCGGTATATATCCTTTGACTTCTTCTCTTTCCATCCCATATTCTATGTGAATCTGAGTGTCCACAAACTATATTTTGCGGCTTGAAGCGGAGCAGGTGCCAACGGTGTCAGTTACTCAGAGTGCTAGGGTCAGCGAGGGCGGAAGCACCAAGGCTGGTGACGGAGGTGCTAGAGATGGTGACGGAGCTGATGGCGAAGGTGAAGGACAAATAATTAGTGTCCCTGTTCCTGAGCGCTTTCGTCCTTCTTTTTCCCGTCCTGCGCCCAAGAGAGGCCACGGCCAGTAGCTTTCCTTTTACTTGTATTTGTTAGTTCCAAAACAGATAATTGATATTTGTATTTTTTTATGAAGCAACTTCAGCGTGCTTGGCAAGTATTATGATTTGTGTTTTAAGGGAACATGTTTCGTCTCAAGATACTTTTTGTAACAGATTAAAACATGGGCCGAGGAATGGATTGCTCGGCTGAGAATTCCATTCTTCGGCCGTTACTTCTATTCCCTGAAGAGATGGTGACGGAGCTGATGGCGAAGGTGAAGGACAAAGAATTAGTGTCCCTGTTCCTGAGCGCTTTCGTCCTTCTTTTTCCCGTCCTGCGCCCAAGAGAGGCCGCGGCCAGTAGCTTTCCTTTTTCCTGTATTTGTTAGTTCCAAAACAGATAATTGATATTTGTATTTTTTTATGAAGCAACTTCAGCGTGCTTGGCAAGTATTATGATTTGTGTTTTAAGGGAACATGTTTCGTCTCGAGATACTTTTTGTAACAGATTAAAACATGGGCCGAGGAATGGATTGCTCGGCTGAGAATTCCATTCTTCGGCCGTTACTTCTATTCCCTGAAGAGGCTGGACCTTTTGTTGTTTAACCAAGTGGCATTTCTTTCTTCTTACACTTGAATTTGATTCATGCCTTTTATTTGCTTTTGCCGTCTCCACAGCCTCTTTGCCATGTTTTTTTTTATTTTAGAATACTTTGTCCTTTATGTTGACGACTTCTGAGTTAGAGAGGATGAGCGATGATTCTCATGTGTCTTTGTTTTTGTCAATTCCCTGGAAAATGACTAACTCATCTTTTGCGAGCTCAATAGGCAGGGTTAGCTATACCCATCGTTGAGCCCAAATGTTTGGGCCGCATCTCGATGTGAGATTGCCTACGTATCCCAATCAGGGAATCAGGCCTTTTTACGTAGTTCCTAGATCACCACCTTTGGGGGTTGGGTTTTTACTCTTGGTTTTTCTTTTCACATGCTCTAAGTTTTGCCTAGGTTACCTGATGGAGGTTGAGTCCCTAGCGAGCTTTCGAGTGCCTTATCTTTTGCCTAGGCTGCGCTTTCGCATTTTCTTGTCCTAGCAGGCTCTGCTCTTACTTTTGCTTGGGTGTATAGATTACCCAACGAGCATTTTTCTTTCAAGAGGGTTTTGGTGTTTTGGAGAGGAATTTGATGGAGATGTTCTTATGAATCTCATATTGTATTTGTACCTTCACAATGGGTAAGCTAACCCTAAGTGTTCTCACGGGGATAGCGTCTTCTTCCTAAGCTTTTGACAAAAACCTAGTTCTTAAGTAATCAGGGCTTGTCCCTTCCTCCCCTTTTGTTAACATCATAAAGAATTAGATTCTTAAGACCCTTTCATCTTGGCAAAGAGACTGTAGCGTGTAGCGATAGCATTTTAAAGGTTGAACCATTAATCAAGCATAAAATGATAAAATGAGAATTCTATTTTATTGCAGAGAATGCCCAAACAGGGGCCCAAAATGTGTCCTAATTTTGTCTTTAGGGAATGAAAGTAATGTTTCATGCGGTTTACTGTGGTATCTCGGGAGTTGCTCCTTTGCCTTTCACAGTTTTATACTCTTCTTCACCCTCTTCCTTGCCAAACAGAATCTTCAGGTCAAACTCAGCTAATACTTTGATCCAGTCTTTGGGAATAGATGTTGAATTTTTGGTTCTTCTTCCATATCACTGTCAGTCCATTCTTGATCAAAGAAGATTTGCATTCCAGGGTACCTTTGCTTGGTAATTTTGTCTTCCCATGTTTCTGCGAAGCCACAAAATGGGAAGTCTTCTCCTTCTCTTACAAACCAACCATTGAGTGTTTTGGGGATCATGAGTTTCTCTTCTTTGACCCTGCTTCCTCTTGCCCTAGCCTTTTCCATGTTTCTTTTCTTTTCCATCTCTGCTTCTGTCGGGGTGTAGCCAAGACCAAAGGCGTATTGGTTATGCGGGGGATCAATCATTTGCAGGATGCTTTGTGATCTTTTGCCTAAACCCAATCCAGGGAAGTAGTTTTGCTTCTTCATCATCCATATGGCAGGGGTGCTTATGTAGAAGCTTCTTTCAGCCATCAAGGCTTGCACAACAGTTGCTTCCTCAAGACTGAACCCGGTAAGGAAGGTTTCTTCGGTCCCTACCTCTTGGACAGGTGTGTCGGAATGTGCTCGGATTGATGAATCCCCTAGAATGGTTATGACTCTTCCATCTACTGCAAACTTGACTTTCTGATGCAAAGTGGAAGGCACTGCCCCAGCATCATGTAACCAAGGTCTTCCTAGTAAAAGATTGAAGGTAGCTGGTATATCCATCACATGGAACTCTACGTCTCTTTTGATCTTTTCCACTTCTACTGGCAGTGTGACGCACCCATCCACTCTTCTCTTTGAATTGTCATAGCCCCTTACGCCTTGGCTTGAAGGGCATATGTCGATGGCGCTTAACCCTAGCTTGTCGAGGGTCCTTTGAGGACATACGTTTAAAGCAGACCCATTATCCACCAAGACCAGTGGGATCCATTTAGTGAGACATTTAAGTGAAATGTAGAGAGGTTTGTTGTGTGCAGGTCCTTCAGGAGGTAGATCCTTATCAGTGAAGGCTATCGTCGGTTTTGGAGCTTTTGACGTCATTATGAAACTCACCAGATCTTCGGGGGTGATGTCGATGGGAACTTTAGCTTTCCCCAAAGTTTTGAAGAAAGAATTACGATGCTCGTAGGATGACATAAGCAATCCCCAGATAGAGATATCAGCCTGGATTTTCTTTAGTTGTCATAGCACTCTGTCTTCCTCAGGTTTGATCCTTTGGCTCTCTTCTTCTTCTTCTTCCATCACTCGTGTTGAGGTTGAACCTTCCCCACTTAGTTTAGGAGGTTTATACACTCTTCCACTTCGGGTGAGGTGACTTACTTCTTCCTCTTGGGTGCCCCAAGGATCAGCAGGTTCAATTCTTCCAACTTCCCAATCACTTGGCAGGGCTTGACGCATGTCCAACCACCAATCCCCATCATCAATGGCATAGATGTGGGGTTCTCCTCCTGTCGCAGAGCATTCGTCATTCTTAGAGAAGATCGGGGAAGGTTTGGCTTGGGTGTTTGGGATAATGTGTCGGGTAGGATTATATGTGGGGCTATTGGATAGGCTTATGAGATTGATATTTTGAGACGGTGGTTCGTTATTGTGAGCAGGAAGTGGATTGGTTTGCACATTGGGCTTGGGAGGTTTTATAGCTCGACTATCATGACGAAGACGCATGCAGCGGTCTGTCTCATGTCTAGGGTGTTGGTGGTACGCACATTGTTTATTGGCGTCATAGCTTGGGCCATAAGGTGGCTGAGGAGGTGGATTATTCAAGAGCTTGAGATGACCTTAGCGGCTTAGGATGGCTAAGGCTTGGGATGGAGTCATATAGAGAGGGTCAAAATTGCGGCGAGGGCGATTTGTGTTCCTAGATGAGCTAGAAAGGATCTTGTGGTAAGGCTGAGTTGAGGGTGTTGACGGAGGCAGGAGATGTACGGGTTGGAAAGGTTTTTCTGGGTGGAGGAGTTTCTTCTTTCCCAATGAGGCCCAGTTTGATTCCGTCTTCGATTTTCAACCCAGTGGCATGTAAGCGTTTGAAATCGGTGATAGCCTGAGTGTAAATGTGGGTGAGATATTTGGGTTGCAGGTTCTTGACAACTATCCTCACTTGATCTTCCTCAGGGGGCGGTTCTTCATTTTGGCAACCTTTTCCCTCCATCTTGCCATGAAGGTAGCGAAGTCCTCATTGGATTCTTGTTTGGTCATTTTCAAGTCTCGAGTAGTTAATTCAATTTGGACATTGTATGCATATTGTTTGACAAAAGCGTTGGCAATTTCCGGCCAAGTTTGATAGTGCACAAATTCCAAAGCGAGAAACCAATCAGGGCGTTTTCAGTGAGAGTTCTTTGAAACAATTGAGCGATGAGCTCATCGGTTAAGCCCATAGGTTTCAGAGTGTTGATGACATGGCGAACATGGCTGGTAGGGTTACCAGTCCCGTTGAACTTCTGGAAAGAGGCAGAGTCCTTTGAAATCTAGAATTTGGTCTCCTTGTGAATGAGCCAAAGCGTGCTTGATCTCCTTGACTTGTTTGACCAATTCAGGGTTTTCTGTAACTTCATGAGGATTTCCTGCTTCTTCCTCATCTTTCTTGTCTTCAGCATCTCTTGCTGCTTTCTCGGCTTGTAAATAGGCAATTTGGGCTCGGAGCTCGGTGATAGTAGCATCATTGTTTGCCATTTTTGGGATGTAGGTAGAGGGATTGCTTGGCGAAGCTCGGGATTGGGTAGATAGTCGGGTTTGTTGAGAAGATGACCGCGAAGTCCCCAGAATTGATTGGGACCGTTGCGGTGAGGGTGTCTTGACAGGTGAAGGCGACCGATGAGATGACTGTAAAGACCTCTGTTTGGTGTGACTTTGGGTATTGTAAGAGTATAAAATTAGCTAAGGTTGCTTCTTTAATCTACCTATTGTGCCTACTTTGTAAAAGTAGAGTACCTGAAAGTCAGTATTCGGCTTGTGTAGGGTTAGGATTTGGGTTGAAAATCCCAACCCTTCTGCACAGAAAGAGTTATTTACAATAACAAATGATACAGGGTGTGAGGAAGAACTTTTGCAAGCATAATGCAAGTAGGTTCCTAGCCTGTAGGTTCATGTCCTAGTTTGATAAGTTCTATGGCCTTCTAATACATGCAAGGTTTTGGTAGTCTCAGGGTGCTCCGTTGTCAAAGGGCACCAATCCTCTCACCAGCCCATCATAGGCAGTGATTGGGTGATTCCCTTTTTGATATACCACTAGGTACGAGTGACTGTGGAGTTTGCTGGAACCCCCAACATAGCCCGTGTCATGCCGGGATATCAGGTGAACTCAACGGGTTGCCCGCTCGATGCACATGATAGATGAATTAAACAAGACATGTATTAGTCTTATGTTGAACTTTTTGGTTATGGCTCTCATGTCCCCAGCGAAGTCGCCAAAAACTGTTAACACCTCCCAAGCGGGGCATAGCCATACAGATTGGTCATGTTTGTTTGCTCGATTGGTTGCTTGCTTCATAGACCAAGATCGTGGACATTCCCATGGCTAGGAACATCGCCACACGATAGCGGTCATCATCAAAACAAAGTCGCCACCCAGTTTACCAAAACTGGGAAAATAGACAGAGATTCCGGGTACGGGAGCCAAAAGTACAATAAGCGGAAGGTGTTAGGCACCCCTCTTTGCCCAGTCGTGGGACTTGCCCATAATCATTCAACATAAGACATATACATGCTTTATTTAATTCTAACACGTAGTTTGTTTTTAGCCTTTAAGCAGTAAAGGGTGAGCCAAGACTGTAATTGAAGCATGCATCAGAAAGCAGAGAAGCAAACAAGTTGTCCCAGGGTAATGGATCCCGCGGCCAGTGAATGGATGTCACCGCCGAGGGATCCTCCTGGTTTGATGTATCGGCCGAGGGATCGAAGCCCCAGTCGATGTTCTTCCTCACACCAGACAGAAAAATTAGCAAATGACTAAATGCTACGATTAATTGTAAATACGATAAGTAAAACAAACCAGAGGCCGTTGGGCCTCACCACCTTGATCCCTCAGTTGCTTGATTGCTTCGGATTTGATTGCGATGGACTGATTGCTTCTTGAAAACCCTAGGGTTAGGGTTTGAACTTCGAGGTTTGATCGTCGGATTGATGGCTTCCTTCGAGAGGTTAGGGCTTTTGAAGATAGGGTTTGAGAGAGTATTTTTGCAGAGTTTCGGAGCTTGGGTGAGTAATTTCACTTGTTAATTTCGGAACCCAAAGGCTCCTTTATATAGGCATAGGGATGACTCACTCCGGCCAATCGAAATGCACGATCAAAATTGGAGTTAGAGTGTGATTCTAACTCCTCATGGCAATCCTCTAACTTAGCCCGAACGCATCGGGAAGGTAGTGTAGTTGGATCAAACGTCAGACAGAACATTCGAGAGTCTAGAAAAAGGACGATCCGGCGGCCGAGCAAAGGATCTGGCGGCCGAGGAATGGATGTTGCGGCCGAAGGATAGATCTTGCGGCCGAGGGATTGATCTCTCAGGGAGATTTTCTAGCAACAGGTTGCTCGGGTGAAGAAATGATGTTAAGGCCATGAGATCAATGTCACGGCTGACAGATTGATTCTCCTAGGATTCTGTATTTTCTGTCTGAAAGGCTATATGGCTCTGGATTGGGTCCTCTAAGTGGCTTAAAGTTCTTACCGAAAGTCCTAAGGTTCTCGAGAAGGCAATCAGCAATCATTGTATCCATTTCATCATCGGGATGGTCCCCAAGGTGGGACTTGAAATAATCGTTAGGCCAAATTGTGGTGTCTACACATGTCAAACCCATCAGAGTGCGTAGCCATGTCAGGCAGATCCAAACCAAGCACACCTCCAGGCAATCTCATTAGGCTGCATGTGCCTCAGAAACTCATACCAGCCTTCCAAATCCATCTCAGGAAACCTCATCTGCCTTTGGTGAATTCTTTTTGGGAAGAGATTCTAGCCTTCCTCCGGAGGGTGGAGAAGCCCAATCTTGTCTGACAGCCACAACTACATGAGCGAAAAGACATGTAAGAAGCAAGATAAAACCGAGCGGAAAAATAATTAAGAAACTAGGAGCAGACTGAGCCGAGCGTCGAGGTAAAATGAGAAAGTGCAAAAATCGGAAAAAGGTGAGCTGAGTGAGTTTACCTGTAGCAGAAGCAGACTGCCGCTGAAGATGTCTGTTTGGCTGGTGTATATCAAGTCCAAACCCAGAAGTGTCTCAGCCAGGACAAGGGGCATCACATTCCTTCGAGCCCCCATTTGAGCAACTACGCTCACTAGCAGGGGACTGACCCGTCCATCAGTAGGAATCAGTAAGTAAGCTACCAGTAGGCAAATCACCAGAGCAAAATGACGCCAAGCCTGCACCGCGTCGCTAGTCAAGTAGCCATCGGGGCTGTATGTTTCGATCAAGCGGAAGATATTGATCTGGCCACCTTCGAGAAGGGTGTTGGCCAAACCTTGGGAAATCTTGAGTGATGACGCCAGCAGTCTAGGCATGCTCACCTGGTAGGGAGGAACGACGAGAACAAGAGACGCAAAGGTCTGGAGGTAGGCTTGGAATTCTTCCACAGTCAGACACATCTCATCGTCTCCAAAGCGAAAGACATGGACGTCGGGGTCCCAGAACCGAAGAGTAGTTCTAAGGAGTTCGGGATGGAGTCGTACATGGCGAAGGTAACGAAACAAAGCAAGGCCGTGTGATTGAAAGTTTAACCAATCAATGGTCATAAACTGCACTAGCCAAGGTTTGAGCAAGGTTGGGAGTGGGTTCTCCATTGAGAACGCCAAGGATTGCTGAATATGGGAAGTGAGAGTGTGAGTTCAATAATGCTAGCACCTTCCATTTATAGGCAAAAATGTCAAAATATCAACCTCAATTCGCGTGCCGGAGTTAAACCCATGCCTTGGTGTCCTACCACCTTTGCATGCAAGCACACTGCCCTCTGATGATCAAAACCGTGTTCAAGACGTGTGAAGTGGTGACAAGGACTTTTCTAAAAAAAGAGAGACTTGTTAACAAAGGTTCTTGTAGTAGGTCTTACCTGCATACGCCAGTAAAAGACCCGTGTGCGTGTATCCGTTTGACACGGCATGCAGGTTCCAACCTGCGTACGCCAGTTCAATGTACCATAAAATAGTTTCAGACAGCTACTGTCCTCAAATTGCCGTTTTCGATTCTAAGGCATGTTTTGCACTTTTGATGGTTCCTGCAAGTCATAAATGGTATATGGGACTATGTCGAAGCATTGGATTTCAAATGTCGCGCTCAATGAAGATTTTGTACCTCCGACGGCCAATTTCAAGTTCAAATCAAGGTTTCGAAGTCTCAAAATCCGTTCTAGGGGCTTTTGTCAAGTTTTGTCATATTGTACGCGTCATATGGACCTAATGTGACTGTACGGGGGTGTCGGTTTCAGTCCAGGACTTAAATTTATCATCTTTGGTGTCTTATGTCCATTTTTGTGACATTTCTCTAGTTTTTCGGTCCACTTCTCGTTTCAGGATGCTTTTCTCGGTTTTGTCGGTTCGTACAGGTCATTGTATACCTATATGACCTTACGGAAGTGTCAGTTTCCCCTGTCTAGGAGAATTTTGAGTTTTGGCTCATTAATGCCCAAAATTTCATTATTTTCCATGTGTCCAAGCTTCGTGTCGTATCCTGGGACTTCTCTATCCTTTCTTTCGAGCTAGGCAAGTCTTGTACATACGCGTGCGTCTATTTGTTGATTCAGATCACTCGTCAATGCAAGTTTGATATTAGTGGTTGGTTTATATTTTCTTTTATCAATTTTCTTCATCAGAGAGAATTAATAAATGGAAGATGCAAATTTTATATACTACTAACCAAAATCCGTAAAGCAAAAGGTGGAATCAATGTATGTAGCGGCACAACGGTCCGAGCAAAAGTCATATCAATGGGGCACATCCGCCCAAAAGTCAAAAGGGCACGTAGGCCCCCTGCTACTCCTACCAAGATATCAAGTCTAGGGCACGCCGGCCCGTCATCAAGTCTATCTATGCGGGCGCGCAGGCCCAAATCAAAAGTAAAAGACATGTAAAGTAAATGAGGCTCAGTGGTAGCCCTCAGTCAAAAAGGTCCTCATCGTCGTCGTCCTCCTCGTCATCGTCATCTCTCTCTCTTGGGTTCATCTTGTACCCAGGGTCGCTGACGGAGTCATCGGAGCCGCTGCTGAAAGGCGAGCGCTCCTCGTCCTCTTCTCCCTCCTCACTCACGCTCTCGATCTCAGCTGTCTCCTTCCTCATCTTCTTCTGAGCTGGCCCCTGTTCTGGCCTTTTTCTCAGCTAGATCTGAAATCTCCTCGCCTCGTGGCCTGCATTCTCTGCGCCTCTCTGCACGCTTGCCAGCTGGTCGTGAAGCGCTCGCCTATCTCTGGGCTGCGGCAGGAGTGGTAGAAGTGCTGGTCACCTTCTTCTGAGGGGGAGGCCGTGTACTCTTCCGCCTAAGAGCCGCCCTAGCTTGTCCCTACGTTGTCAATTTATTCAATCATTTCAGTATATCTTGTGCATATTGTATATGTTAAATGCTGAAAACAGGAGTCAAGAGCAGGTCTATCAAACATATTATATCAAAACAAGCCTATCTAGCTTCGAAAGCAGGAATTGAGCAAGCTTTTGAGGTTATACTTGAGGCCTCGTCTGCACAGAAGCAGGAGCTAGAGTCACCGGTGGGTACTGCAGTCGCAGAGGGGTGCTGCTTGCTATCTTGTGAAATTCCTTCTCCATTGCAAGCATCAAGCGGACAGCTTCCTCCGCCCACTTAACAGGCACCTGTGTTACATTTTGGGGAACAAAGTCAGAATACAGTTCAAATATGATACAAATAAATGGAACAAGCTGAAAGTACATCTTACCGGTCCCGTGATCCGTGCTGGCTCCGTCCTAGCAGGCTCAAACCGAACAGTGGCAGCCTCTCCTTACGCGTCGCGCACCGCCAATGTCCAAGAAAGCTGAGGAAGACCAGTTGCCGCCGCATAGCTGGACCTCCCCCACGAGCTAGCCGTCCTGTCTCTTTGGCCTCGCCTCTCCTGGCCTGCTTCCATAGCTTCACCAACCATGGCCTGGTGTGCCATCACCCCAAATGCCCCCGCCAAGTACTGCTTCTAATAGATGGCGTAGTCACGCTCTGGCCTCAGGAAGGCCGAAAGGTCCGCCGGAACAGTAAAACGCTACAGCTTGGCCAGCGTGTACCTTCCAATGTGTGAAGCACGAGGCGGAAGTGGCCCAGGGACCTGGAACTCAGACAAGCCAAGTGACTGTCGAGTCACCCGGTCGCCCAA
The DNA here is from genome assembly GCA_018127125.1 of Rhododendron griersonianum. Taxonomy (NCBI): domain Eukaryota; kingdom Viridiplantae; phylum Streptophyta; class Magnoliopsida; order Ericales; family Ericaceae; genus Rhododendron; species Rhododendron griersonianum. The sequence continues at coordinate 25,999,414 of CM030792.1, read as the reverse complement.
GTACCATTGCCACCCAAAGGCCGACTCCAACAGCACCCGACTCGCTATCACCACTTTACTCCTAGCCACGTACTCTGCCTCAGGCACCAAGCCGCTCCATGGGTCCCACTCCACCTGCAACACATTCAAAAAGCAAAAGCAAAGGATATCAGTGACAACATTAAAGCATTTTAAGGTACAATCAACTGGTGAAATCATTGTTTACCTGGGTGCTTGACAATTCGTCGAGATATGCTCTGAAGGCTAGGAGGCCTCCCTTCGATTTCTTCTTACCCCTGTATTGCAGCCCCCAGATCATCGTATGTGGGAGTATCCTCATATCTGGACACTTGTTCTTCGGTGGGTACATCCTCAGCACCTCGTAGGCCCACAACTGCAAGGTTTTCAAACAAACAAAGCATCAGGATACAACATATTCAATTCAAAGTACAAATATGGGCTGAAATTGAGCTACAGGTTTGAAATCATACCTCCCATACCCTCCAGTATCCAACAATCGCCTTCTTTTCCTGTGTGAACTCCCCCATGAAGCCATATCACGCCCCTAAAACTCCCTAATCGTATCGAGAGGCCGTACATAGGTCACGAAGGGCTGGTGTAGGTGGATAAAAACGAAAGCGGCTTTGAAGAGCTGTGGGCTGCTATGCCCGAAAATTTATATCATTCCCGCTCTCGGAGAAGAAAATACGAGGGTCGCTCTTTTTGTTTTGTTCTTGGTGCCGCTTTGAAGAGAAGTACACCGTTTGAAGAGTTTGAAGAGTCGCCACCCGGATTTGCGGTATATCACCCGAGAAACCGTTTTGTTTGGAAAACCATTGGTTGATTTGAAATTGAAAACCAGAGATCAGTTTCAAGGGTTCGGAAGCCATGTTACGAGGGGGGAAGGGTTTTACGGCACCCCCCTCGCCCGATTTGAAATCGGTCTCTACTAAACGTTTGTGGGATTTTTCAAAAGGGATTTTGTTTCATTAGACCATTTAGCAAGTATGTACAGTTATAGCAGGTAAGAATTGCATGCATGTGCAGTTGTGCAGTGGATGATTAGATGAAGGTGAGCAAAATGCATGATTACAGAAAATGAGGATCTGTTACTGACTTCACTCTCGAGTGCTCGGGTACAGTCCCGAGCGCTTGGGAGTTCTGATCAACCTGCAAGCTTTGTTAGCACAGACAGAATACAATACTAAACTGGAAATTGAAATGACATCAAGTACACTACTGGCTCAGTAGAGGACTTGGAAGACTGAGCTAAGCCTTCAATCTTTCAAATCATGCTTCCCTGCCTTAAAAAAGTTAAATCTATGAATTTAAAAGAGCAACAGGCCACACTAATGCATGCAGGGACCTGATGACACAGCAGAGTGGGAAAATAGGAAGCAATGGCATGCATGCACTCTCGAGCGCTCTGGTATGGTTCGGAGCGCTTGGGAGTGTGCTGCATGTCAGCTTTCTCTCAAACAAGAAGTGGTTCCATCTTGACATGCAAAAGCCCTTGTTTTTATATTTCTCTGAAATGACTGATTCTTTTAACTTTAAACAAAAGGGAACTTTGTTCACCCATGCAATCTTTGTGAGAAAATGGTTCTGTTTTGGGGAAAATGGCTTTCTGTGCATGCATGCCAAAATGGAACCATCCATCTTTATTACACCTCATTCCCAACCTACTGCGTCACAAAGGGGGGCGGCAGCATGAGACCTGGGACAGTCCCGAGCGCTCCAGAAGACTCTCGAGCGCTTGGGAGTGTGTCCAGTAAGGGGTTTTGTGAAAACATTTTTGTGTCCCATTGCTCTTGTTTTTACACTAGGGTCTCCCAACCATGCACCCAGTATTGAAGACTGGGTCAGGCTGAGAGACCCCCCTCATAAAGGAAGAACAGCCCTCTAGTTGTGACCAAAGGTAGAGTTTTACCTTTTCCTTGAACCTTGCTTCTTGGTGTAGCTTTGAAATGCGAATGAAGAGAGGAGAGTGCAAGAAATCAGAAGGGTATTCTGAATTTCTTGCCCTTTTCCTTGGTAATTTGCAAAGCCTTTGAATTTTTTGAAGGATAGTTTGGAGATTTTTGGTTTTGAGCTAGAGAGAGAGAATGAGAGAGCAGAGGATGGGTGGTCTGGCAGAGTGAAAAATTTCGTGTCCCTCCCTAGCTGAAAACCAGCCATATTTATAGGCAAATCATCAAATGGTTTTTGAAAATCAAATGGTTTTGATAAAACATTTTTTTAATAGGTAAACCCTTGGCCTGAATATCTTCCTACCAGAGGTTGAGTGTGAAATGATCCATCGGCAGGCTGAAAGTGGCTGTAATGATGATTTGTAAGGTGAGTGGGTGATACAGCCATGCATTGGGCCACAGAAAAGTCTCGAGCGCTTGGGATCACTCCCGAGCGCTTGGGACCTCACTCTCGAGCGCTCGAGAAAGAGCCAGGCCAGAGGTTTTGTGAAACAGTTTGGAGCGCTTGGGATTGCTCCTAAGCGCTTGAAAATGCCTTTTTTACCATTTTTAATACTTCTTCAAATCTTTCAAAGAGCAAAGTTCCGATTGGTACCAGGCTTGTTTCAATCCAAAGTCATCATCGGGGAGCCTCCGGGCCACAAATCAAGGAATTTTGAAAAGTCCAAATTGGGGTGTCTACAAGAGCACAAGAGTGTAACGGCTACTCGTGCCTCTTTACCGGAATCCTAGCATGTCGTTGGAACCCTAATCTGCAAAACAGACAAGGGGTGAGCGTACCTTTGCCTCTCGTGGCAAAGGCCCTCCGATGCCTAAGTTAGAATCACGTTCTAGCAGAAAACCCTAATTATCAGTAGGAATATGGTGAGGATGCAACGTATTGCGTACCTTTTACCTCTAAGTTTACCTTATATTTATAGATTCATAGATGCTTGCTGCCCAAGTATCCGTGTTGCCTTAGGTGTCCTACCTCGTATAGAAAACCCAGAATATCTTGGATTCTCATTCCCTTATCAATTCATTACCTCAGTCCTTTTAGGACTCTTTTCCATAGCGGGCCGAACATCCCATTCCCGTTGGGTATTTTCCCCAGATCCTATTTTCTTAGGATCTTATTCCTTCACGGAATACCACTGTTCTGGAACCTTCTAGAGTGTTCCTTGCACTTGAGGCTTCCTTCCCAAGAGGTTTTTCTCTGTTTGGCCTTCTCATTACCGAACAGACTACCTAGTCCAGTGACTTCACATGTCACAGGTTCTTTATCAATCTCTTGGACCAATTACTTTCACATGTTTGCTGGTCCTTTTCCCCGTACAGACTGCCTAGACCAATGACTTCTCATGTCACTGCTCCATATCGCCGACCACCGTCTTGCATGGCGGCTTATCCTGTCTTACTCATACCATGGTCCCATGTACCACGTGTTCGGGCCCTATTTGAGCCTATTTGGGAATACCTCCCTACAACCGGCAAGTAGGACAGGTGCACCATGGCGTGTTTGTTTGGGTACAACGTAGCCCCAAACAAGTATAGCAGATAACCCTGGCCATCTGCTCCTCCTCCTGCTCAGGGGTCGGTATCTTCTTCAAGTATTCTCTGAATTGCTCGTACCTGACCATCTCCTCCCCTCTCTCCGGCGCCCGTCCTAGGAACCACTTCAGTGCCGTCTCATCCTTATGTATCCCCGAGTCGAATGGGATGGGCTCGCCTTCTGCCATCAGGCCTGTGATGGCCGCGAAGTCCAATGGGGTCACAGTCACCTCCCCGATTGGAAAGTGAAAGGTGTTGGACGTGTCCTGCCATCTCTCACCCAGAGCAGTCAACACGGCATGGTCACTGTTTGCCGCCGTCAGGGTGGGAATGAAAAAGCCAAACCCCGCAACATCCACCAACTCCCGCACTTGCTCGGGGAGTCCTCGGTATAGCTCCAGTGAGCTCGCTGGGCTGCCATGCCCTCTCAAGCTGGCAACTCTCCTCTATTCAAAACAACAACAGTCAAGATAATGGGAATGCATTAGTACATGTGCAATTCAGGTTCAAAAAGCAATAAGTTAAATTATCAAAGACATGTTCTCCGTCGATCTCAATTATCAAAGGCATTCTATCAGTCGAATCAAGCTATCGAGGCATTCTATCAATCGAATCAAGCTACCAAGGCATTCTATTAGTAGAATCAAATTAGGCATCCTATGGTCGAGTTCGGTTATCAAAGGCATTCTATTAGTCGAATCAAGCTACCAAGGCATTCTATCAGTCGAATCAAATTAGGCTGTAGGGGGGGTTTTTCCCGAACAGAGGAAACACAGCCTGAGCACATGCATAACACATGACCACATCAGAGCACTAAGTGAGGGTGCACGGTACAGCCTAACAAGTGCGTTGGTAGGCAGTACCATGCGAGGGTGTTCGGCAATGATGCCTAAGAGGTGTGCTGGTAGGCAGAGGGTGTTCGGCAATGATGCCTAACAAGTGTGCTGGTAGGCGGCCCCATGTGATGGTGCTTGGTAATAATGCCTAACAGGTGCGCTGGTAGGCGGAACCATGCTGGTAGGCATAGGGTGTTCGGCAATGATGCCTAACAGGTGCGCTAGTAGGCGGCCCCATGTGAAGGTGCTTGGTAATAATGCCTAACAAGTGCGCTGGTAGGCGGCACCATGCTGGTAGGCAGAGGGTGTTCGGTAATGATGCCTAACAGATGTGCTGGTAGGCGGCGCCATGTGAAGGTGCTAGGTGATAATGCCTAACAGGTGCGCTGGTAGGCGGCCCCATGTGAAAGTGCTTGGTAATAATGCCTAACAGGTGCGCTGGTAGGCGGCACCATGCTGGTAGGCAGAGGGTGCTACGACATGATGCCGAACAGGTGCGCAACACCTGAGGTTGCTAGGCAGTGACGCTGAACAGTGTCGACTGCACCATATAAAGGTGTTCGTTGGTATAGCCGAACACGTGATATTGTTCAATGAGTTAGCCTAACACGTGGTACAGGTGCACCGTAGTAACTGTGCACCGTCGATGTACATTGGACCAACTCTATCTGGATCACTGTTCCAAAAGGTTCTAGAAAGGAAATCCTACGTGATAGGCAAGTGTCCCATGAATAAAGGGATTATAATTGAGTTACCATATGGGAGGGAATTCCATATGGGCTCCTAATGAAGTTGGAACCCTAGGCAGAAAAGGAGACTTGGAAAACAAGTAAGTCTACATCTATAAATAAGAAATAACACCCACGAAGGGAGGTATGTTGATATACATTTTTATTACCTACTGTGAATTAGGGTTTTATGAGTACGAAATACTGACTTTGGCATCGGAGGGCCTTTGCTGACGAGAGGCAAAGGTGCACTCACGGTGTCTTGTTTTGCAGAACTAGGGTTCCGGCAAGAAGGCATGCACGTTGATCTCAAGAGATGTTGATAGAATAATAAGCGGATTTTTTCCCCTTACATAGGCATCCTATGGTTGAGTTTGGTTATCAAAGGCATACTGTGTCGAGCTACCTATCAAGAGTTCTACAGTTGATCATTCAAGGGGCATTTTACCAGTCAAATAGGCATTCTACAGTCGAGTTCAATTGTTTAAAATCGATTCAAGTTCAAAATTCAAGGTCGAGGCATTCTAAGTCGATTCAAAGGTTCTACTCGTCTTGTCAAGTTCAATGGTTCAAGTGACATGCATTACAAGCTCAAACAGTTCGAAAATAAGCCTATGCAGATAAAATAATACAATGGAAGCTGAAGCAAGTGTTGAAGGGTATACCTGCTCCCAAGACTACGCCAGGTGCTTCGTGGGGTCCCGCAACACAAGCTTGGGGTCATAGTCTTCCCGTTGAGGCGTGTAACTCTTAACTCCCAACGGAACAAAGATGTGTGACTCCGGCGGTGTATACATCTCTACAACAAAAGCAGCGCGAGCCGCCTGCAGTCTAGTCCTGGCCAGGTCCACTACCGACTCTTGCGCCCTTGCCTCCTCCTCCTGGGCCCTCTCGGCCGTCTCGGTCACCCTCATGAGATCCTCGGCCTCCCGTCTCAACCGTTCCTCCTCCTCGACCAGCCCGATTTGCCTCTGTCTCTCTTTCGCGGGCAGCCAACACCGCCGCAACCACCGTCGGGTTCTCCTCCAATAACCGGGCAAGCACGCCGTCACCCACGTATTCCGCAAAGTTGCTCTTTGTAATGGGATCGTGCCCCGAGGACCCCGCGGCTGGTATAAACTCAGGCCGCTCCACCAGCACCTCTTTGGATGCCCCCTCAGCCACTACAGGGTCTTTCCCCATGCCAATCCCTCAACGGAGGCTCCAACCAGTCGTCACTGCCATCGCTGCCACTCGCCCCATCGAGATCTCTACCCGTAACTGCCGAATGGCGGTTTCATCTGGCGTCCAGGAGAAGAAAAGGGGAAGAAAAAGAGCTGGGCTAGGTCTAGGCTAATTCTGGGACCGTGGTCCACGAGCCATATCCGCGTGCGCTGCTACATTACCCGCGTACGTAGTTGGTATCTGGGCCCGAAGCCCAATTAGCACTTCTGCATCAAATTCTTCTCAATGACAACCCGTGTTGCCCCAAATCCATGTTTTATCAATGAATAATTATCCCTTGGGCTAACGGAGTCCATTCAAGTCAATTCATATCAAATCGATGGCCTGTCCCATCCATCAATTCAATCAACGACGGCCTGCCCCGTCCATCAATTCAAATCAAAACGACGGCCTGCTCCGTCCATCAATTCAAAACGACGGCCTGTTCTGTCCATCAATTCAATAAACAACGGCATGCTTCGTCCATCAATTAAATCAACGATGGCCTGCTCCGTCCATCAATTCAAAACGACGGCTTGTTCCGTCCATCAATTCATTCAACAACGGCCTGCCCCATCCAATTTATCCCTAGCAGCAGCGGTCCTCCCGTCCACTCAATCAATTAGTTTCTTTAAGTATACGTGTCTACTTCGCTAGCATGTTCTATTCTGGATAGCCTTGTGGGGTGTCTAGAAACCTTTGACGTTACTTGTACCAAGTCAATGGTGCTCCAAGTGCCGTCAAAGGGGGCTATTTTGGACTGTCCAGATTAGTTTACTTATGGTCTTTGATTCCTCGATTATGAATGAGATCAGGAACACCCCGAGAATGTGAGTGTGTTCGAGCTTTGAATAGTAAACCCCTTTTGAACCCTTTAAACTAGAGCCAAAAAGCCATAGCAAAACCCTACCTGCACACGCTGGTCCATTGCCATGTGTCAGTCATCAGTGAGCTTTGACCGTTGACCAGGCTTGGACTGGCGCACGCAGGTACAGGATTGGCGTACCCCGGTCAAAGGTAGTCCCATCACCTTTATTTAGCCACGTTCACAATACTTTTGTGGCACCCCAGTGCACTGTTTGATCGTCTGATGAGCAACCTCGGGGCAGAGAATGTTCCCACCCCTCTCACATGCTTCCCATCACCTTGTCATTTGCATTTAATGCATGGAGATTTTCCCTCCAAGCCAACCAGCCCCAACTTCAGCTGGTTACTCCCCCCACTTTCACCACCTTCTCCAATATATACCCCCCTTACATTTATGTGCAAGGTGTAGACACCCTATTTTGGACTGTCCAGATTAGTTTACTAACGGTCTTTGATTCCCCAATGATGAATAAGGTCAAGAACTCCTCGAGAATGTTAGTGTGATTGAGCTTTGAGCATTCCGAACCTCATTTAAACCCTTTTCGAAACCCTTTCAAACCCTTCGAGCCAGAACCAAAAGGCCCCAATAAAACCCTACGTGCATATGCTGGTACTGTACTGGCGTGCGCTAGTAAGTTGCCACATGTCAGTCATCGACCATTGACCAAGTTCTTACTGGCGCACACACGTACTTTACTGGCGTACGCTGGTCAAAGCCAGTCAAATCACCTTTATTCAACCACCTGCACAAGACTTTTGGGCCACCCCAGTACGCTGTACATTCTTTTGATGATTGCAAACGTGCAGGGGATGTTCCCCTCTCTCTCCTACAACTTCCATCAACAAGTCCCATGCATTTAATGCATGGAGACTTCCTTCACTAGCCCAACCAGTCTCCAACCCAGCTGGTTACACCCCCACTCTCCTCTATATATACCCCCTTTGCATTTATATGTAAGAGATTAACCACATAAATGCTCTCAAGCCTTTTCTCTCTTTTCTTCTTTATTTCTTAGCTTCCTCTTCTTTCATCCATTGAAAGAATAAGCAAGAGACCCTCTCACATACCACAGTACCTCAGTCATTCACCATCCATCCATCAAACCTCAAGCTCAAGCTCAAAACATTCCATCAAACTCAAAACCAAAGGTATACCACCTTTTGTAAACTTTATGTTCTGACCCCTGAGGGGGCTGGCAGGGTCAAGGCTGGTAATCAATACCAGTCCTGGCCCTAAAGCTAGCAAGGTTTCAAAGATCGTGAATGGCTATTAGTGGCGCACGCCAGTAATTGTGAGCCGTACGCTAGTAATGGCTGAACATGCAGTACTAGCGTGGGGATCATTGTTTGGCAATTTTCTGTTCTTCTTTCTATTCCATCACCTTATTGCATGCTAAAAACCAGCTTATTGCTTTCTATATTTAGAACTACGTAGTGATAGTATTCAATATTTACTTATATATGCTTTGGAATGCCTCTGGGATCTTTCTGGTCATGCTCCAGAACCCAGAAGATGCAAAGCCAAGCACTGGACAAAAAGATGTAACTGGCGTACGGTACCCTGGTACTGGCGTACGACAGTAATATCTAACCTAGTGACTGGCCCTTGCATGGCAACTAGCCCTTGGCCTCTGTTTATTTCTCCCCACACTGTTTATGGGGTGTTCTGTTTATTTTATGGCTCTGAGGCCATTCCTATTCTACTCCATAAATTGTGTGGTTTGTCCTGGGTGTACACTGGTCCTTTCCAGAGCCCAAAGGGTTGAGAATAAGAGTTGTAAGTTTAGGCTTACTGGTGTACGCTAGTCATTGAATGGTGTGCGCAGGTCAGGTCTGCATGCTGTAGTTCAGCCAGTGCATGTTAGTTTTGTGGGCTCCCCGCCCAGCGCGCTTGAAGAGTCACCACTCAAATTTTTGAGATGGATGATCCGAGAAACCAAGAAACTCGTTTGGAAAAGGTTTTTGGTCTAGCAAGACGTCGAGACTCTGGATTCGGGAGCCACGTTACGAATGGGGAAGGTTTTTCTTTATAAAGCACCCCATTTGCCCGATAAAACCGGTCTCTACTAAGCTTTTTCAAAAGGGGAAATTTTTAATATCTTTTGGAAAATCAAGCTCTTTAATAAAGCAAGTAAAGGGGGAAGGGACACAGGAAGTATATCACATTAGCGTGCACGTGGTGCTCACTGTACAGAGATAGTAAAGATGATGCGGAGAAGAATAGAAAAGTAAAGCTACCCAACAAACTGGCTGGACTACGGTCATCTTTCGCGCAGCATACCATAATAAAGCGCACGGCCTTATGATACGCCGTGCGTGGTACCTATCCTGTCATCAGGCTATCATCAGTGTCCAGGACATCGCCCGGCATATTGAATATGACGTGCGACATCCCTCAGAAATATCAGAAGATCCACAGCCACTAGATCACCTCAGAACAGTATCGTTTCCTCAAGCCATGAATATAAAACAATTATTAATGCATTTGATCACTCGAGACGTTTAAGAAAATCTTATTTATGAGGTAAAACATGGCTTGTAGATATGGTCTTATTCTAAAGACACTGATAACAGACATTGTTACAACAGAAGCAGATTCGACGAAGAATAACCATGATCCAGACAGCTTGAGCAAGAAAAATAACAATTAGTGAAAAGGCCGAGTGCATGAACACGCTACGCCGTGCGACGCATCAAAGTGCCGCGCGGCGTGGTTTGTCCAGCACATGGGGTGTTTTGTTTTGTGAAAGTGATTTTTAGGCCAGAGCTTAACCAAAAGGGGTTAAGCTTGACTGCAGAAGAGTCCCCTCAGGATCAGGATAGAGCCTAACCCAAGGAAACTTGATTTGTACCTTTGATATTGAGCTTGGATGAAGGCGGATGATGAAGAACGATGACGGATGATGAAGGATGTGAGTGGGTGAGAAAAGATAGGTGTGGGTATGAGTGGTTGTTGGGTATTTGGGTGGATGAAGCTTCAAAGTTAGTAAGAGACTAACTTTGATGATGAGAAGAAAAATGGAGTAAAGTGCTTAGAGAATGTCTTTTGGGAATGGCATTCTCAAGGCTTGGAAGTAGAGAATGGGTGCAAAGAAGAGAGAAGGATTTTGGGATCAATGATCAGGGCCCTTTTCTCTTGAGTGGAGGGGTGTATTTATAGGCAAGAGCCAAGGATTTTGAAATTCAAATGGTGGAGGTATTTTCTGGGCGGGCCAGAAGTGCATTTTCGGCTGAGCCATTTTGCAGCTGTGGCTCAAATGGGCGTGGCCGACAGCTTTTTGAACCAGTCATAACTTTTCCTGAAATGCCGTGTGGTTGACCTTGGGGTGTCGTATGGTGTAATAAGTTTTGTTACACCGCGCATTGCAGGTGTGTTCCGCGCGGTATTCCAGGTCCAGTCCAGGGCTTTTGGGCTTTTCTGGGCTGAGGGAATCCTTTATTCAAGCTCGCAATGGTACCGTTTCCTTTATTTCATCATCGGGGCGTACAAAGAACCTCTGAGGTCCGGATTGGGGTGTCTACAGTAGTCCCTCTTTAACGTACCTCAGATACCATTGGTTGGTACGAGTGACGCTTAAAGAATAGGCATCCCAATCCGTTGCTCTAAGGTCTTTGAACGGAGACAAAACACATGAAAATTGAAATGCAAGCAAAATAATATGGGTGGTCGCGCTCGTAGAGCTGCCTACGCACCCTGTTTGCAGGGATCAAACCAACGTAGTTCAATCGGGACAATGCAAGTAAAACGAGTCCCGGAGGACAACCGGAAAAACTATGCAGCGAACTTGAGAAGATCGAGTGTCTGCAGTGCCAAGCACCTGTGGTGCTAAGTGCCGTGCAAATAGAGTGATAAAATTTGAGACGAGCCCTCGGGAGGCAAAAATTCGAGACGAGCCCTTGGGAGGCAAAAAATTCGAGACGAGCCCTCGGGAGGTGAAAATTCGAGACGAGCCCTCGGGAGTTAAAAAATTCGAGACGAGAATATTGCGAGTCGAGATTGGAAAGGTTTTGGTAAAGTCTGGGGTGGAAAAATGACAACGAGTCCCGGAGGATGAATACTGCAAAAAGCACGAATACGGTGAGTCCTTGAGGGATGAAAAATTCCACGAGTCCCGGGGGACAAGAATTAAGAAATCCTTTAACCAAAGCACAACATTCAAAAAGATTTTGGTTGAAAAACGATTGAAATATTTGATTTCCAAGAAGATTTTGGTGGCTGGGTTGATCAATTCCCGAGAAAATTGAATTTAATCCTCTGGAGCCATAATGTCATGCGGTTAGTCATGGAGGCGCGCGGTATTTCAATTTTCCCATGCAACTCTTCGATTTCCAAGAACAATCGGCTGGTTTAAGGGTGCCTATTAATGTAGGCGTGCCCTTTCGACGGCTAACGTTTCTTTAAAAAAGGGGAAGGGTGCCACATTCCAGGCACTACGAACAAAAGCCTCTCAAGTCTCTTCATCTCCTCCGACACTGTAAAGGCAGGTTGCTTTCAAGACTTGTGCAATGGCAGACACCAATTTGGCGGAACGGGTGGCCTCCTTAGAGGCCGAAATGGGTTTTTATTGCGAAGAAATCGAGCAACTGAACGCACAGATCGTGAGGCTGATCTCCACCATCCGGACCCTTCGCCGCGCTGTCTCCAGCCTTCAGGACTTTGCTTTCGACCAGGTGGATGACAAGCACGACCCGGAGTATGCACCAGGGCGTGAGTCGGATGAGACCGCAGAGGAGCGAACGACGCGTCGGATGACCGTTCAGATGGAGCGAACGACGTGTCGGGCGATCCGAATGGGTCGGATGACCGTTCGGATGGAGCGAACGACGCGTCGGGCGAGGGAAGCGACTAAGGCGGAGGACAAGGAAGAAGGAAGAAGGAAGAAGGAAGAAGGAAGAGGAAGGGGCAGTAGGACTATTTTCTTTTTCCTCTTTTTTTGTTTTGAATGTAATGGAAAAATTCCCGGGGTTCGCCCCGGGTTTATGAATGGAATGCAAATTTCCCGTTTTCTTACTCCTGTCTATTTTCCTACTTCCTGCTTCCGAATGTGTGAATAATTCCAAAGAACACAGCCTTGATCGTCAGGAACTGCTCTTAGAATCCAAACTGTCGAGATAACTCAGTACGCTGCGCATACCTTGTGTAAGGGCGTACGGCGTAACGGAACTAAGGATTCTGCATGCTACATCAGAATGCCGCGCGCTTCTGTCAAAATGCCGTGCGGCGCTATAGGTAACGAACCTGGTCCAGATTTAATTCCTGACGAACCGGTTCAAGGGGGTATATATGGGTGAGGCGTATACGATACGCCCCACCGTTCGAAATCTCGCACTCTCTCTCTCGTCTCTCCCCCTCTGCTCTCTCTCTTCGATCACTCTCTCTCTCTCTCTCTCTCTCTCGCCCTCTGATCACTCTCTCTTCTCTCTGTCTCTTTTCTCTGTCTCTCTGGTCTCTCTCGCTCTCTGGTCTCTTCTCTCTCTCTCTCTCTTTCTCTCTCTCTCTCTCTCGATTTCCTCTCTCTCTCTCTCACATGGATGATATTGATACACCCGGTGGTGATCAACCACCAAGGGTTGAGTTTACACCTCCTACGATCACTCCGGAGTGTGCTACGACGATCGGGGACGTCCCGGAGACCATGGGGGTCTCGGCTCTGACGGCAATGGCCGAGGAGGCCACGGCCTCGGCCACCGTGGTGGGTGGCAACAGTGGTGGCAGTGAAGTGGTGGCTGGCTATGGCCAGGGCACGGGGGACTCGGATGCAATGGTGCAAGAGGGTGAAGACGAGGCTACGGGTCGATCGGAGGGGCGGTTGGTTTGGAGGAAAGGGCCGCGGAGGCTCGCGACGGTGGTGGTTCGGACAGGACGGAGGAGGAGACGGAGGTCTCTCCCGTGAGAGAGCCTCGAGCCGACTTGGGGAAGGACCCCATTGCCGAGGAGGAGCGGGAGACATCGGCCATGTTTGTTGGTAGTGGTGAGGGTGCTGGATCGTCACGGCCTGTAGGACTGGGCGACTACTTGGAGGCGGCGTCTCTTGAGGACTTAGTTGAGACTTTACGGGGATTGCCTGGGTTGGCGGCGGCCTTGCTTGATGCTCGCAAGAGGGAGCTTCAGGCCGAGCTCGAGGCCGGGGCCACAAGGGAGCCGCAGGTGGAGGAGGAGGCTGGAGGTAAGGTAGCCTCTCGGAGGAGCATTGTGGAGGAGGCAGCGGAGGCCCTGAAGGGGCGAGGTGCTTACGCTGAGGTGACCTACGTGCCCTTTCAGCACGTGGTGGTGCCTTTTGTTCTAGTTGCCTATAGGCCGGAGAGGCCTACGTACGACGAGGCCTCGGTCCTGAGGGACCCACAGCAGCACCTTGCCTTACTCCGAGACGAGGTATACTTTAAATACTTGCATTTCAAATTCCAATGTTCTATGCTTTCATTTCCTTACTTTGAATATCACACCTGTCTTGAATGCTATGCCTGTTTACTGAATATTGTCAATTTATTGCAACAGGCGATTCTGATCTCATGCTACGGTGGTGCAACGGATGTACCAAAGTTTTGGGAAAGGCTCCCTGAGGTAGTTAGGGAGGCGGGCTTTGGGGAGTTTGTCGGCGTGTTGACGAGGGCGAGCAACGATCGCCAGGTGGTGAGAGCGCTTGCCGAGAGGTGGTGGGATACGACGAACTCGTTCCACTTCTCTTTTGGTGAGATGACGGTGATGCCATTGGACTTTGCGACGATCACCGGTCTGAGGGTCGGAGGTGACCCTATTCCTTTCGACACCACGACGGGAAGGAGCGCAGAGTTCCAGCGGCTGATGCTGGGGTACATTTTGAGGGCAGAGACGGACGATGCCTAGTACGCCCAGCTTTTGGAGTTCTGGAAGGAGGAGCTCCCAGTGGACAAGGCCCAGGAGGAGTAGATGGCGAGGTGTTTCCTGCTGTACATGCTCGGTGCCTCACTGTTTCCTAACAGGCGCAACCGGGTACACCTCTCGTTCTTACCGGCTTTGAGGAATGTTGGGGAGATTGCCCGCTTCGATTGGGGAGGTGCAACACTAGGGGCGTGCTACGCCTTCATGGGATCTCTTTCCCGAGGGGTAGGGGTGAGCCTCGGCGGCTACTAGAGAGTCTAGGAGGTATATCTCGATCCCTTTCCTTTGAATAGTTAGCTTTTCATTCGTCCATTATTCAATATACATCTTGTGCTAACTTTCGATGCCTTGACTTGCATCTTTGGACGTACGAGGTGATAGGCATGTACCCTCCCGAGACTACATGCCCGGACGACATGATACTCCCTCGAGCCTTGCGCAGGCCGAAGGAGTATCGAGGGGTGAAGAAGGGGAAGGGCAATCTGAATGCCTTCCGCCTCTTTCTGGACGAGCTGCGTCCTGATCAGGTATCACCACACCTTTACATCAATTTCTTAACTTTCACGCCCATTTCAATTTGAAAAGTATGCTGACATTGCTCATTCTTGATGGAAGGTCTACTGGCGGATCTGGGACTGCTTCGAGGTCCCATACATTGCACGGAGCAGGGAGGTGGCGAGGGGGAGAGTGCTTCTCGAGTCCCCTTACGGCTGGCAGTGGTACCTGGGTGACCGGGTATCACGTCAGTCACTGAGGCAGGACCATTTTCGAGTCCTGGGTCACTCCCTCCTCTGGTGCAGAGGACGAGACAGTACACTCGGGGGGAGATCGATCGGTTCACACAGCCGGACCCCGAGCTGGAGCTGCTCTTCCAGGCAGGCGCTAGCTACGCTGCTGACTACGCTGAGTACCAGGCTCGGTACCTGATGTAGGGCCTTGGGATGCGCACTGCTTGGGAGACAACGCAGCTGGCGCGTGGCGGTAGAGGTGGTAGAGGTTGTAGAAGGGGAAGAGGAGGTAGGAGAGGTGATGGAGGTAGAGAAGGTGGAGGCCGAGGCGACGGTGAGGGCCTGAGTGGAACTAGCTTGCCTCCACTTTCCTGGATGGTGGATGTGACAACCGCCGAGGGAGCTCCTGGTCTAGTGGTGGTGCCACGTCCCACAGTCACGGCTCCGGAGTTCCTTGCTCAGGTATGACATGTCTTTATTCCTTTCCGTACGTTCGCTATTATCACTGCGTGTTCTAATTGATCTCTTCATTATGCAAGCGACTCCAGAGTATGTGAAGGAGATGGCTGAGGCCATGATGGGCTTGGAGCAGCTGGTGCGGCAATACGCCATGGGCCATCCTCCGGAGGTGCTTCCCCGCGCCGGTGGGACAATGGTAAACCCTTGAACTCTGGCTTTTACCTTATTCCTATTGCCTTTACTACAGTTATGATGCGAATGTTGTATGAATGTTATACCATTGCCGGCAAGAGGAGGGGCATCACGGGGTCTACGCAGGAAGTCTGTTCGCGTGCCAACGCTACAAGTCTCTTCTACCGGCTCTCGGGAGGAGCCACCATCAAAGAGGGCGCGACACTCGGCGGGGACTGAGGATGAGCCTATCGCCGTCTCCGATGAGAATAACGAGCCTACTGATGTCAACCTGGAGGACACTTCAGAGAGTACTGTGCCCAGGGCGACCGGTACTCAGGAGGTGGCTAGCTCCCAAGCGGAGGAGGTCTCCGAGGAGGTTGAGGACAGAGATGAGGATGAGGACTGAGCTCCTTCTTTTGCTTTTTGCCTTTTGGTGGAGCCTGCGTGCTTCCTTTTATAGGGTGCATGTTTACCCTTGGTAGATAGGATTTTGAGCGTTGGGTTTGCATGCCTCATTTTGTACTTCGACTCATGGATACCTCTGAGATTATATAGAAAACTGGCCTTTCAATGTTTATACTATTGAATTTCTTTTACTGCTACTGTATAACTAAAACATTAATCGAAATGTACAACCAGCCATTGATCACAACACTGAACCGGATACAAGGTTTGCAATGGGCAATATGTTGGCGAATGAACATATCGACAAAGGAATAGAAATCAAAGAAGGTAACTGAATGAATCTTGAAAAATTGACACTATACACGAGAATTTACATGAAGCCCTTGCTACTGTCTTAAATACGACCATGCATGACAACAGCGACCTTCAAAACTTGATACATGACTCGAAAACTCGACCTTGCGCTTGAAAAATACTCGAAAAGTAAGGATGACATTCTCAAATTTTGACTTTGAACTCGAACCGGAACTTGGAGTAAGTCACTTTTGACCATTATGACCTGTGTGACTCGATGAAGTGGCTTGAAATGGTTCGAAACGGATTTTGATACCCCGACACGGCTTAAGAAGTGGATTTTATCGAATTTTTGTGCCACGACCTCGAATTTTGAGAGTTGACCCGAAGCAAAACATCCCTGAAGTCCCAAATACCTGTTGAAGTGTGTTTTGGGGGTTGGTGATGTCCCACTGTGCCTCGAATTCATTTCAAACCTCTGCTGTAAAAAATTGCAGAAATTTAAACATACAATGCCGTGCGCAGCTTCATAATGTCGTGCGTGGCTTCATGCAACTCTGCGGTGTATCAATGTTATGCCGTGGTGATTTCCCAGATTCGATATGCCGCGCGACACTATAGTACGCCGAGCGTGGCTATTTTCCTGACAGCTCCCAGTTTTGCTACTTCCCGAGACAGATTTCACGATGGTTGAAGTTTGACCCCTGCAATGGCATTTTTGAACCAATGCATGTCTGCATTGAGTTTTTAGGGTATGACCAAGCTTTTTCCCATACAAGACTCATGGAAAACTTGCATTTTTGGACACCCGAGGCTCTTTGAAAGTTGAAGTTGTCTTCTCCATCCTTCCTATAAATTCAAGCCTTGAACCTCAAACTTTCCTCACCCCCCCTTTAACCCTCATCTTTCTTAAGCTCTTCCTTCCTCCCAATGGCTCTTTCTCTCACCGGTTCCCTCCGCCCATATTTGTCTCCATGGAAGGTGTCGATTGGCTCAACTTTCGGGCTCATGGCCTCTACTCCATGAGGTAGCTTCGCAACATTCGTCTCCGTCCCGAGCTTTTGAGGGCGACCGCGAGTCTTTAGGATCCGGAGGTGCACGTATTCTGCTTTGGTGAACAAGAGCTTTGTCCCACCATAGAAGAGTTTGTGGGCACACGCCCCAAATTTTCTCAAATTTTGTGTAAAAATTGGGTGCGCCCTTTTGGAAAGCACAGCGAAACGCTTACAATTCAGAGTCGCCACTCGAGTTTTGCGGAAAGTCACCCAAGGAACCGAACTTGAAACGTTTGCTACATTGTTTGATTTTGAAAAAGGCTTATAGACTGGACCGTCGTCACCTTTGATAACTGAGGTTCGGGAGCCAGGTTACGAGAGGGGAAGGGTTTTATGGCACCCCTCTCGCCCAATCCGGAGATCAGTCTCTACTCGGGCATTTTTATAAAACATTTGCATTTTCTCTCATTGAATCATTTTTAGCTAGTTAGGGCGGGGGAACAGTTAAAGGGGATTGAATCTTGTGACAAGTTGCATTTATGACAAAATGTGATGGATGATTTATAAAAATGAGCATAATAGATTGAGAACAAGCACTTGTGAGCATTTTAAACCAACTGGAACGCGCATATCCGGGATGCTACACGCAGGAACAAGCCTATGTGCACTGGCCATGCTATTGCATACAGAAATGACCTGCGTGCGCCACACTTGTACTGGCGCGCGCTGGTAGATTCAAACTCACAGCTCTCATCTTCAATCCTCTGGGCTCTGGAAGGGACTAGTGCACACCTAGGGCTAACCACGCAGTCTATAAAGGATATACTAAGCTATTACAGACAAACAAAATGGCTTGGAGCCACCAAAATGGACAAAACACCCCATAAACAAAGTGGGGAAATAAAAGGGGCCTAGATCTGACTATCACACAAGGGCCAAGCCACTGGACCTTGATCTAACTGTCGTACGCCAAAAGAATGAGGCCGTACGTTAGTTAGCCTTTTGCCCAATGCTTTGGCTTTGCATCATCTGGGCTCTGGAACATGACCAGAATAACCCCAGAGGCCTTTTAAAGCAGAAATAATGGACAAATAACTATACAGTTCTAAGTACAGAAAGCTGAAAACTGGTTATTATCATGCAATAAAGTGACAAATGTAAAGAACAAAGTAGGAAGTAGTGATCTGTGATCCCCACGCCAGTGGTGCACGTACTGCCATAACTGCGCGTACGGCTTAATGTTACTGGCGTGCGCCACTTATCACTGCACACGATCAGTGAATCCTTGCCAACTTTAGGGCCAGGACTGGTATTGATTACTAGCATTGGCCCTGCCAGCCCCCCTCAGGGGTTAGAATAGAAAGTCAGTAAAAGGTGGTATACCTTTCGGGTTGAGCTTGATGATGGGTTTGAGCTTGAACTTGGGGTTTGGAGAGTAATGGTACTGTGGTATGTGGGAAAGTATTCCTTACTTGCTCTTTCAATGGAGGAAAGAAAAAGAAAGCAAGGAAACTAGAGAGAGAGAGAGAGAGAGACTTGGAGAGTCTTAATGGAAGTAACCCCTTGCATATAAATGCAAGGGGGGGTATTTATAGAGGGTGAGTGGACTGTGAAAGGGCAGTAACCAGGTGAGGTTAAGGCTGGTTGGGCTGGTTAGGCTTAAAGAGAGTGCCTCCCATGCATTAAATAAATGGGACAAGGTGATGGATCTTGTAGGAGATAGGGGGGAGCAACACTGCTCGTTCGCAATCATCAGGGACTGTAGATTATGTTGGGGTGGCCACAAAAGTCTTGTGTACGTGATTGAATAAAGTTGATTTGACTGGGTTTGACTGGCGTACGCCAATTCTTTACCTGCGTGCGCCAGTGAAAACTAGGTCAACGGTCGATGACTGACACGTGGCAGTTTACCAGCGCACGCCAGCACAGTACCAGCGTAAGCAGGTAGGGGTTTGAAAAGGGTTTGGATGAGGTTTGGAATGCTCAAAGCTCAAACACACCAACAATCTCAGGTTTTCCTTGACCTTAATCATCATTGGGGAATCAAAGATCGTAAGTAAACTAATCTGGACCGTCCAGAATAGGGTGTCTACAATAGTCCCCCTTTGACGGCACTTGGAGCACCATTGACTTGGTACAAGTAAAGTCAAAGGTTCTCTAGACACCCCTCTGGGCCATCCAGAGCAGATCATACGAATCAATGTAGACATGAAACTTAAAGAACCTGATTAATCGAATTGGATGAGCGGACCATCGGATTGATTTGAACGGACGGATAGATCGCCGCTGCTGGGGATAATATAGATGGATAGATTGACGTTGGATCGACTTTGATAGTACAGTCTGGGGGGCAAACTCTACTGGGCAGAATTACGTTGTAAGCAAATAGGCAAACTCTCCTGGGGAATAGCCTGCTGGGAGCAAATTGGTATTGCTTGCTTGCTTGATTGACTTGAGATTTGAGATTGGACGGGCGAACCGTTGTTGATTCGAGATTGGACGGGTTCTGCTTGGGGAGCACCATCCAGGAGAGATAATATGAACCGGGTGACCACGGGCTTTGCCTTTTGAACAGATTCCATCTCGTAATACAATTTGGGCCTCAGGCCTAGAACAAATGCGCGTACGCCAGTATGTCAGAGCCGTACGCGGGTAACCTTGGAATATCCGAGCCCAGATCCAGCCCATTCATTCTCCCACACCTCATAACTTCATCCAGGAGTACGAAACCGCCATACTTTGGTTTCAAAACTCCCAAAACTCTCACATCCTCTCAAACCTCCATCTCTCATCCTCAATCCCTCCATATTCTTCCAAAATGCACACAACCCAACTCTCCCATGGCGGAAACAGGCGGCGGCAGTGGCAATGGTGATGGCCATGGCGGTAATCGGCCGAGGCCGAGGGGCCTCGAATCGATGATCAGATGGCAGAGGGGGCTTCACCAGACGCCGGTGCAGAGATTACAGGGCAAGATGGGGGCGGCGATTGCCATGCAGCGGTGGTAGGTGGCGACGGAGAACGGCGTATGCCAGAGAATGAGGGGCGTGTGCCAGTGACGAGTGAGTCAGGGGGCCCACGGGTGCAACGGTTGGGCTTCCGGAGTGAGGTGGAAGGCCTGGTGGTGACTGGAGTGAGCCCGGCTAGCATCGGCAACAGTAGTAGTAGCGGTGGTGGCGGTGATGTTCAATTGGGGCAACCGCCGAGGGGTTCGAGGAGTGGTAAGGACCCAATAGTGGAGGATGAGGTACCAAGGGAGGCCCATGTGGAGCGGGTTGAGTTTATCCCTCCTGCAGGGTCGTCGAGTCACGAGCCTATCATGAGTAGTGACCTTGCAGAGTTTGTAGGCGAGGCCTCGCTTGCTCGACTCATGAGGGAGAATCCTGCAGCAGTGGCGGCGGTGATGGCGGCCCACGAGGAGAGGCTGCAGTAGATAGCCCGGTCTGATGAAGAGGGGAGGCTGAGACGGGAGCAGGAGGCCGCCGAGAGAGCCCAGGGAGAGTTAGAGCGAGAGATGGAGGTGGCCGAGAGGGCCCACGAGGAGGCTGTATGGGTACAGGAGTCAGCTGTGGCCTTGGCCGAGTCCAAGCTGAAGGCGGATCGAGCTGCGTTTGTAGCGGAGACGTACGTGCTACCAGAGCCTCACCTGTTTATACTGTTTGGGATTGACAACTACGTGCCAAAGCAGGAGCACTATGACGACGAGCTGGTGCTGAGGGACCCGACAGCGCACTTGTCCATGTCTTGGACGCAGGTATATCCTTTCGACTTGTTTCAATTCTCATTTTATATCTGTGCATATTTGAAATTATACTGCATAGCCTGCAATGTATGTGATTTGAACTTGAATTTGAATGTAACAATTAAGATTGACCAATAGGATGCCTGATAGTAGCTTGACTTGATTCGACTGGTGGTATGCTTTTGATAATTGAGCTCGACTGATAGATTGCCCAGGCCTCAATAGAGATTACTCATTGTGAACCTGAATCGACTGTAGACTCCCCTGATAGGATCACTTCGGGACTTAAACTCAACTTATTAGAATGCCACGATAACTTAGCTTGATCAATAGAATGCCCAACAATAGCTTGATTCGACTGATAGTATGCTGATTTGACGATGTAGCCCTTAGAACTTGATTCGACTAAAAGAATGCTTGATAATAGCTTGATTCGACTTGAAACAATTGATATTGACTGCTTGCTGAACTGAAGTTGCATATGTACTGACGCATTTTCTCTGTTTTGGTTGTTGTTTTCATGCAGAGAGGGGTGGCCAGCACACGGGGGCATGAAGGTCCTGCTAGCTCGCTTGAGCTTTACAGAGGGTTGCCTGAGAGAGTCAGGGCTTTGGTGGATGCTGCGGGGTTTGGCTTGTTTATCCCCACACTGATAGCCGTGAAGAGTGACCACGCTAAACTAACTGCGCTGGCTGAGAGGTGGTGGGACGTGTCCAACACATTTCACTTCCCGATCGGAAAGATGACGGGACTCCGTCAAACTTTGCGGCAATTACCGATTTGAGGGTAGGAGGTGAGCCGATCCCGTTTGACTCGGGGATCGACAGGGACACAGAGGCGCTAAGGTGGTTTCTGGGCGAGGTACCCGTAGGTGGTGCGGAGACGGTCCATCACGACCAGTTCAGGAAGTATCTGCACAGGAGGGTGCCGCAGACAGAGCTGGAGGAGGAGCAGATGGCGAGGGCCTACTTGTTGTACTTGTTCGGGGCTACTCTGTACCCGAACAAGAGGTCCACAGTGCACTTGTCTTACTTGCCTGCTCTCCGTGACCTACGCACAGCTTCACGGTTTGACTGGGGAGGAGCAGCTTTGGGAGCGTGCTACAGCTTTATAGGGGAGTTCTCGCGGGGAGCGAAGGCGCCTGCTGGTTACTGGAGGGTGTGGGAGGTAAGAAATGAAATCCTTTAGCTTGATTTCATTTCATACTTGCACCTTTCCTTTGAATTGTATATGATGTATACTGACGCTTTGATTGATTGAAAACCTTGTAGTTGTGGGCTTACGAGATGCTGAAAATATACCCTCCGGAGAACAAGTGCCCGGACTTGAAGACCCTCCCTCGTGCCATGGTCTGGGGGCCATTACACAGAGGCAAGAAGAAGTCGATGAGGAGCCTTCTAGCTTTCAGAGCCTTTCTCGACGAGCTGTCAGGCTTACAGGGGAGAACCATTTCCATCGGTAGATTATGCTTTAGAAAATGCTTTAATGCTGTCGCTGATGCCTGTTTATTTGGTCTCTTGAATGTGCTGCAAGTGGCGTGGGATCCTTGGAGTAGTACGGAGCCTAAGCCTGAGTACCTGGCGCGGAGCAGAGTAGTGACAGCGAACCGAGTGCTGTTGGAGTCGGCTTTCGGGTGGCAACGGTACTTGGGCGATCGAGTGACACGTCAGTCGCTTGGCTCGTCCGAGTTCATAGTCCCTGGGCCACTTCCGCCTCGAGCTTCACATACAGGTCGGTACACACTTCCTGAGCTGCGGCGACACACTGTCCCGGTAGACCTGGCTGCTTTTACAAGGCCGGGGTGCAACTATGCCGTCTACTGGAGGCAACACTTGGCGGGGCCCTTGGGTGCGATGGAGCTCCTCCTAGCAGTAGAGCACGAGGCCTTGGCAGTTGGTGAGGAGAGGCGGGGCCAGAGGAGCCAGACAGGTCGTTCACGGAGCAGGAAAGGCTATGCCGCGGCGACTGGACTTCCTCTGCTTTCGTGGACGTTGCCGGTGCGGGATGCGTAGGGAGAGGCTGCCACGGTTCACTTTGAGCCAGCCAGGACAGAGCCAGCAGAGATCACGGGACCGGTATGATGTATTTTCAGCTTGAGTCATTTCCTTGTACCATATTTGAATTGCACTTGAACTTGTTTACTAACTTTGCTTCCACAACGAATGCAGGTGCCGCTTGAATGGGCGAGGGAGGCCGCTTGCTTGCTGCTAGCAATGGAGAAGGAATTTCACAAAATAGCAGGCGGTACACCTCTGCAGTTGCACTACCCACCGGTGACTCCGGCTCCTTCTGTACAGCCTCAGGTATGAACCCTTAGAAACACATTCCATTCTGAATCCAATACTTAGATTGGCTATGCATGTCTGTTACAATGCGTCTTGGACGTACCTGCTCTTGATTCCTATTTCAGCATTTGATATATACAATATGCACAATACAAACATATACTGAAATATTTGAATGATTGACGATGCAGGGACAGGCTAGGGCAGCTCCTAGGCGTAAGATTGCGCGACATGTGGCTTAGAAGAAGAAGACGAGTGCCTCCACTGCTCCTGCCGCAGGCCAGAGACAGGCGAACGCTTCACGACCAGCGGCGAGCATGCAGAGAGGAGTGGAGATTACTCATACTAGCGACGAGCCACAGTTTCGAGAAAGAGGCCAGCTAATGCTGAGGAAGAGGCCAGCTAAAGGGCCTGGCCAGAAGAAAAGGAGACAAGAAGAGGAGGCGGAAGAGGAAGAGGAGGAAGAGCAGCCGTCTCTCCGCCAGCGACCCCAGGTTCCTGGTTGACCCAAGAGCGTTGGAAGAGAGCGAGGAGGACGACGACGACCTCGAGGACCTTTTTTACGACTGAGGGCTATCACTGAGCCTCAGATACTTTACTGTCTTTTGATACTTGATACATGATACTTGGGTTTTTGAGATGGGGGCCTGCGTGCCTTTTGACTTTTGGGTATATATGCCTAGTACATTATAGCTTTCCTTTTGCTCGGGCCGTTGCATACATTTCCATCCTTGTCTTATAGATATTTGATTTTGATAGTATATAATTGCTGCATTTTCTGTTTATTAATCTCCTTTTGATGCAAACTGATTGAAGGAAAAGAATAAACCATCCACTAACATCTAACATGCATTGATGAATGACCTAAATCGACAACCAATTGCTTGACTATGTACAAACTCGACCTAGCTCGAATAGAAGGGGAGAAAAGTCCCAGGATACGACACGTATCCCTAAGACACGCGGAAAATAATGAAATTTTGGGCGTTAACGGGCCAAAACTCCAAATTCTCCTAGAAAAGGGAAACTGACACTTCTGTAAGACCATATGTATGTACAATGACCTGCACGAGTTGATGAAACCGAGAAAAACAACCCGATACGAGAAATAAACCGCAAAATGCTAAAAATGTCTCAAAAACGGACATAAGACGCCAAAGATGACTCGATATAGTCCCGGATTGAAATCGACACCCCCATACAGTCATATTAGGCGCATATAACGTGTACGGCATGACAAAACTTGGCAAAAGTCCCCGGAATGGATTTTTGACCTTTCGTATCCTCAATTTTAGCTTGAAACGGGCCGCCGGAGGTCTAAAATCTTCGTTAAGCGTGACGTTTGGAAACCGATGCTTTGACATAGTCCCAAATACCATTCATGACTTGTGCAAACCATCCAACTTGCAAAAACAGGCCTCGGAATTGAAAACGGCCACTTGATGACAGCAGTTGCTGCAAACTGGTTTCTGGTGCAGGTTTTACTGGCGTGCGCCAATTGATGGCTGAAGTACACCAGAAGCGAGGGGAACCTGTGTACGCCAGTAAGTGGCTGGCGCACACCAGTAAAATGTGATGCAGAGCCACTTGTCTGACCGACTGTCCTTCTTCTGGCAGCACCTTGTCTCCACTCATACATGGTTTGTACACGGTTTCTGCATATTCAGGAGGCAGGTCCTTGGCTGCAAAGGTTGTTTGGACTTTATTGCTTGGCTTTGAATATGGCATAGAAAGCAAGGTAAGATTTTGGCTTATAAATGGAAGATGCATGCATTGTTGTAATCACACTCCTACTGCCTCCACTATACTCAGCACACTTCAGTGTCTTGTAATGAAAAACCCATTCCCAACCTTACTCAGGCCTTGGCTAGTGCAGTTTCTGGGCGTTGACTGGCTGAATTTCCAATATCACGGCCTTGCCTCATTCCGGTATCTGCGACATGTGCCACTCCGGCCTTCCCTTCTGAGGGCCACTCTCAGGTTCTGGGATCCCGACGTCCACGTCTTCTGTTTTGGCGACGATGAGATTTGCCTAACCGTGGAGGAGTTCCAGGCGTATCTCTGAACCTTCACATCTCCGACAATCGTCATTCCCCCCTACCAAGTGAGCATGCCGAACCTACTGGCGTCCTCGCTCAATATTTCACGGGGTTTGGCCAACACCATACTTGAAGGTGGCCAGGTCAATATTATGTGGCTGATCGAGCAGAACAGCCCAGATGGCGACTTGGAGGATGTAGCTGTGCAGGCCCGGTGCCGCTTTGCTCTGGTGATTTGTCTACTTGCCGCCTATCTGCTTGTTCCTGCTAACGGGCGGGTCAGCCCCTTGTTGGTGAGTGTTGCTACTCAAATGGGAGCATGGCACAATGTGATCCCTTTGGTCTTGGCGGAGACGCTTCTGGGCTTGGATCTGGTGTATACTGGCCAATCGAACACTTTCAGCGGCAGTCCGCTTCTGCTTCAGGTAAACTCACTCAGCTCACCTTTTTCTGGCTTTCTCACTTTATCATTTTACCTCGACGCTCGGCTTAGGCTGCTTCCTAGCTCCTTACTTGTTTTTCCGCTCAGGCTTTATCTGGCTCCTTACTTGTTTTTCCGCTCATGCAGTTGTGGCTATCATACAAGTTAGGTTTGCTGCAACCACCAGCACCTGGCTGGAATCTCTTCCCGAAGAGGATTCATCAGAGAGAGATGAAATACCCTGAGATGGATCAGGAGGAATGGTACGAATTTATGCAGTAGGTGCAGCCGGATGAAATTGCCTGGAGATGCCCATGGCTAGATTTAACGAACATGACTGTTCATTCTGATGGGTTCGATAGGGTGGTGATTGCCGGGCTGACAAGCTTCACTTTTTATATTCCTGGCCGCATCCTCCGACAGCTGGGCGTTTCTCAGGAGAACAACCGCATCAGCATTGGGGGCTTTCGGGTTCCTAACTTTAATGCGCAGACACTCAACGGGTATAAGAGGCGTTGGGGCTTCAGGGTTCTTCAGGCAGAGATGCCGGATTTCACCACCAGGCTGCGGAGTCGCTACAGGCAATGGCTAAGAGCAGATGTATTTGCAAGAGAAAACATTGACTGACTACGGACCACTTTGCTGTACTTAGAATAAGCTGTGAGCCGTTAGGCTTCTCAAGCATTTTGTTCTGTTTTTCATGCTTAATTGTTTTAAGACTTTTATGCTCAGCTGATGTATCAGAAATAATAATTTTGGAATAAAATTGAAAGACGGAGGGTTTCCCCCTTTTGATTCTCCAATGAAGCTTTGATTTATCCCCCAACTTCCTTCGACCTTTGATATGGACCCACAATGTCAAACCATGGATCAAGTTGATGGAATATGACCGGGTCTCAGAGAGAGACTGCCTACGTATCCCTTTTTAAGGAATCAGGTCAAAACGTAGTTCAGGCCAAGGTTCACTCGTGTATTTTACCTCTCCTTTTACGCTTTAACTTTTGCCTAGCGCCGTCCTTTTTAGGTTTTCGGCCTAGCGAGCTTTCGACTTTTGCCTATTTATTTTTGCCCAGACAGCCTTTTCAGGTTTTCGGTCCAGCAGGCTGCTCTAATTTTTGCTTGGCACCGCCCACCCTTGTGGTTTTTGGTCCAACGAGCATCTCTCAGGGATAGAAACGTTTGAGTTGATCCAGGTTGACCAGAGTGCTGAATTCGTTGCCGTCGAGATCGATGAGCTTAACAGCACCCCCAGACAGGACGGTCTTGATGATGTAATGCCCGGATCGCTTTGGTCAGAACTTCCCGCGAGCGTCAAACACTGGGGCTCGTATTTCCTTCGTGACCATATCTCCTTCAACCAATCCCCTGGACTTCACCTTCTTGTCAAATGGCCGGGCGATTCGACGCTGATAGCCTTGAACGTGATACAAGGCGCGGAGCCTTCTTTCATCAAACAGCATTAGCTCGACAAACCTTCCACTCAGCCATTCAGATTCCTCGAGACCACTTTCAACCATGACTCTCAAAGATGGCACCTCAAGCTTGATGGGGAGCACTGCCTCCATTCCATAGACTAGAGAGAAAGGAGTTGCACCGGTTGAAGTACGAATCGACGTCCTGTATCTCCAAAGTGCCAGTGGCAGTTGCTCGTGCCAGTCCCTTACAGACTCAGCAGTCTTCTTGATGATCATCTCGACGTTCTTGTTTGCAGCCTCGACTGCCCCATTTGTTTGTGGACGATAGGTTGTGGAACGATGGATCTCAATACTGAACTCCTCAAAAAGTTCCAAAACCCTACCCTTGAAATGACTCTCGTTATCCGACACAAAGGCCTGAGGAACGCTGTATCGATAAATGATGTTCTTCCAGATGAACTGAGCTACCTGGACCGTTGTCAGGGTTTTGTACGATTCAGCCTCGACCCACTTAGTGAAATAATCTATCGCCACTAGTATGAACCTGTGACCGTTTGAAGCAGATGGTCTAATCATCCCAATAACATCAATGCCCCACACAGAGAAAGGCTACGGTGAGGTCATGCCGTATAGCTTAGATGGAGGAACATGTTGCAGGTTGGCATAGATTTGACATTTGTAGCAGCGCCGTACGTAGTCAATGCATTGAGACTCCATAGTAGACCAGTAGTAACCTTGTCTGAGGATCTTTTTAGCAAGCATAACACCACTCATGTGAGGACCACAGACTCCTTCGTGAATCTCCTCCATTATCCTTGTTGCTTCAGCGCCGTTGACACAAAGTTTGTGCATCCCACAGTGAGACTTTCGATACAGTTTCCCTCCACAAATGATGTATTGAGCAGCCAGCCTTTGCAGAGCAACGCGATCCTTTCTTGAAGCTCCGGCAGGGAACTCTCCACGTTCCACGAAATTCCAGATGTCATGATACCAGGGCAGGCCGTCATCAACATCATCGACGGCGTTGACATACTCATAAGCAGGCAAGTCCCTCTGCTCAATTACGATCGACCGCATCCTAACCCCTATTGGAAGTTCGATCATTGAAGCCAAAGTCGCCAAAGCATCGGCGAACTGATTCTTCAAGCGTGGAATATGGGTGAAAGTCACCTTATTAAAGCGAGGAATCAGTTCTTCCAAATCTTGGTGATAAGGCTCCAACTTTTCTTCGCGAACCTTCCAATCTCCATTAGCCTGAGAGATTACCAGGTTTGAATCTCCGATTATCTTGAGCTTTTCGACTCCAAGCGCAATAGCAGCTTCCATCCCGACGATGCAGGCCTCATACTTAGCTTGATTGTTGGTGACATCGAAGTTAAATTTGAAGGCGAGGGGGATATGAGCACCAGCAGGCGTGATCAGCAATACCCCGATTCCAAATCCCTTTTGATTAGCGGCCCCATCAAAATAGAGCGTCCAAACTTCTTCGACAACCGTTAGCACATCTTCATCCAAGAAAGCGAAATCCACATTCTCAGGCCCATCAATCGAGTGGTCAGCCAAGAATTCTGCCACAGCACGACCCTTCATAGACTTCCTCGTGACATATTGGAGATCGAACTCAGCCAGCAGAAGCAACCAACGTGCTAGCTTATGGGTTAGCGCTGGCTTCTCAAACAGATACTTGATAGGATCCATTCGATAAATCAGCTTCACCGAATAGGCTAGCATGTAGTGTCTAAGCTTTTTGGTAGCCCAAACTAGCGCCCAACATGTCTTTTCCAGAGGAGTATAGCGCTCCTCACTCCCTGCCATCTTCTTGCTCATGTAGTATATAGCCTTCTCGACTCCCTTATCTCCCTCATGCGCTAGCAAACATCCCATAGCTATTGGAGTAATGGACAAGTATAGGATCAAAGGTCGACCAGGTACAGGCGGTATTAAGACTGGCAAGTTCCGCAGATACGTCTGGATAGATTCAAAAGCAGCTTGGCACTTCTCCGTCCATTCGAAATGAACATCCTTTTTGAGCAAACGGAAGAGCGGTTCACAAGTCAGAGTTAACTTAGCGATGAATTGGCTAATAAACTGAACCTTTCCCAGAAAGCTTCGCCTTGATTTTGGATGGATCGACCTCGATTCCTCTTGCAATAATTAGGAACCCTAACATCTTTCCTGCTGTGACCCCAAACGTGCACTTCTGTGGATTGAGACGCACGTTGTATTTGCGGAGCCTCTCAAGAAATTGTCTAAGTGCCGGGATGAAGTCCTCCTTTTCCTTTGCTTTGACAATCATGTTGTCGACATAAACCTCGACTGTCTTATGGATAAAATCATGTAACAGGGTAGTCTGGGCCCATTGGAAAGTGCAACCAGCGTTCTTTAGCCCAAACGGCATCATCACATAGTAGTAAGTACCCCATTCGGTGACAAAAGTCGTCTTCTCCTGGTCCTTCGGTGCCACAAAGATCTGGTTGTATCCTAAGAATCCGTAGACAAAAAAGAGCAAAGCATGCCTCGCCGTGTTGTCCACAAGCACATCAATGTGAGGCAAGGGAAAACTATCTTTGGGGCTTGCCTTGTTCAAGTCCCTAAAATCGACACAGACTCGGATTTTCCCATCCTTCTTGGGAATAGGCACAATGTTAGCAACCCACTTCGGGTACTCGGCGACCCTTAAGAATCTAGCGTCAATCTATTTGGTGACCTCTACCTTGATCTTCTCAACCCAGTCTGGCCTCATTCTGCAGAGTTTCTACTTGACAGGTATAGCCCCGGGCGCCAACGGAATTCGGTGTTTTACAATTTCGGGATCGATACCGGGCATATCCTTGTGAGACCATGCAAAAACCTTGAAGTATTCCTTGAGCAGATCAATTAGTGCAGCACGATCCTCAGGGGACAAAGTCGAACCGATTTGCATCATACGGGGGTCATCCTCGTCTTTCAGATTTATAGAAATTACTTCTTCTTTTAGAGGCTAAGCATGCCTTTCGTCTTTCTTTTCGATGAGGGAACGCAACTCAGCTGGGATGGTCCCGTCGAAGTCTGTTCCTTCATCGTCGGGGTCGACACAGTTTATATAAAAGTTCGCAAAGTAGTCAGAAGCAGGATCATTCATTTCATAAAACCCAGACGGGTTGCCAAGTACAGTCGACTCGAACTCAAAGTAAAACCTATGACGTGGAGGGCTGAGAGGCACAAACTCCGACTCTAAGCTAGACTTAGACTCGACAGACTCGGTGTCAGACTCAGATATGTCATCAATGCATGTCGAACATGGAGTAAAAATGCAGTTATTGATACTACCCTTGGCTTCCACGATGAGGGAGGTTGGATCCTCGAGAATGTCCGGAGAGTCAGGCCTAAGCATCAGCACTTCAGCCTCTTCAGTCTTGCCGACCAAACCTACTTGGGAGAACAGCATCTCCAAGTCCCCTTGATCACAGTCTTCAGCCAGTCAGCCTTCTCTTTGATCTGGGCCAAATGTTTCTTGAACTCTTCCTTAGCCAGCTCTTCCCTTTCCATTTCTTCCTCACTGTCGGACCAGGTGTCGCCAGCGAAGATCTCAAAACCCGGTAGCCAAGTGCCAGTCTCCGAATCCCAAAACGGTTCAGGCTGTCCCAAGTAAGCAATGCTCCCTCCCTCGCGGATGAAGTAGCTGTTGGGATTACAATAAAGGGTTCGAAGTTTTCTTGCACCTTTCCCCTTTTTGGCCATTTTGGCAGAAGGAGTGTATCCCAAACCAAATTGACCTTCGGTAAAGGGAAAGATGGGGAACTCGGCGATCCCTTGCTGGTTGATTCCGAGCCCCAGACCGAGCATGAATGACATCTTCCTCATGATCTCGAGGGCAACTGAACTGATAATGAAGTCATCATCCACGGCGATGCTAAGGACTAAGCCAGAAGTATCGAACGAGAACCCTCCAAAGTCTGAGTCTTCTTCTCCATGCATAATTCCCAAAATAGGCGTCCCGTCCTCCTTGAGTACTGGGCGGATCCCAGAGTCCCCGCAGATTGTCAAAGTTCCAATCGGGAGTCCTAACATGACCTTTTGATGCAGCGTTGATGGTACTGCCATGATGTCGGGCCTATGCAGCCATGGTCTGCCCAGCAGTAGATTGAAAGTAGCAAGGATGTCGACCACGTGAAATTCTACGTCCATCTCAAAGCCCTCAGCGTCGAGCTTGAGTACTATAGTCCCCTCTACAACACGGCGTGTGCTGTCATAAGCTTTGACTACCAAATTAAATGGCTTAAAATCCTTCTTGGCGATCCCAAGACTGTATGCGACCCTTAACGAACAAACATTAATGGCGGAGCCTGTAACAACTCCGATTTTCAGTAAATAAAAATCTCGTTGTTTATTCGATATTTCCTTAATATTCTTGAGTAACTCTAGAAATTCCCTTCCTAAATTCCTCCTAAGATATTGAGTCGTTATTAGTAATCCGTCATGATTAGATTCTTCACTCCAGCAGTAAGGTCATTTTCTAAAGACAAGCGTCTAGCATATTGAGAAGTCGTAGAATCATATTTCTTGACTAGAAATCCTACTTAGCAAGCCTAGTTAGCTTCTAACCGATTCATTGAGATGACCTAACAACCAATCTCAACCCTAGTTGAACCTTGTGAACCTTTCCAAACCCTAAAGGAACCCTTTGGACCAAGATCATCTTTGACTATTACCCATTGGACGATAAATGCTAGGGAAATCTATATCCATTGGATAATAAAAGTTAGGAGAATTGTTACCCATTGGACAATAGGTTAGTCTTTCTACCTAGTGCAAGGACTATAAGTTTAAATAGATTCACCATGAGTCATTGTACTTGTATAGATAGATTATATAAGCATAGTACTTCCCATCCATTAACCATTGGATAATAATGGTTAGGAGAACTTTGGTCCATTGGTCAATAAAGACTAGTCAAGCCATAGTACTAGGTTTTATTTAGTTAATTGTTTACTAGATATGATATGTACCTATTTACTTAAAGTATTAGATATGTATATGTCATCCTAAGATTCTAAGTCCTAGAATATGGTTTAAAAGTACCACATGTGGCATTTAGACTTATTCTATTAGGAATTTTGACTTAGAAATCTAGGATAAGATCATATAGTACCTTGTCCTTTGTAGTTAGTCATCCATATATATACATATACTAATCAAGGGAGGAAGAGAGAGAGAGAGAGAATCCGAGAGGGAGAGAGAGAGAGGGAAGCCGAGAGAGAGATAGGAGAGAGAAGGAGATTAAGGTACACTAGTCTTGGATTTCCTTCTTTCAAATCCTAGTATATATATACTTAAGTACTTGTACTTATGAAAGAAGAGAGATATGGAGAATATGAGATAGATTTAGGAGTACAAGATTGACTTACAACACAATCTTATACTCTTCCTAGTCAAACACCAACCATTGTCCTTTCATGCCTATGTGTACATTGTGCTAAGAGGAGAGAGAGAGAGAGAGAGAGAGAGAGAGAGAGAGAGAGAGGCCGGATGAGAGAGGGAGAGAGAGGGAGTGATGTGTGCACTTGTACTCTTCCAAACCTAGTCATAGTCCTTGCCCAATCTTTCCACATCATCTTGTACCACCAAATCTAGGGTTTTCTTACTCTTTCTATCCAATCCAATCTTCTAAGTACTAGACTAGACCAAAACCCCAATAGAATAACCTAGATTTGTCCTAGATTGGAAGGAAAATCTTGTAACCTTTCCACCTATGTACTTATACATTGTACCAAAGAGAGAGAGAGAGAGAGAGAGGCCGGGAGAGAGGGAGAGAGAAATTGTGTGATGTGTGCATGTGTACTCTTGAACCTAGTCATGGTCCTT
Organism: Rhododendron griersonianum; assembly: GCA_018127125.1. NCBI lineage: Eukaryota > Viridiplantae > Streptophyta > Magnoliopsida > Ericales > Ericaceae > Rhododendron > Rhododendron griersonianum. The sequence continues at coordinate 25,966,641 of CM030792.1, read as the reverse complement.
TGGCCATCATCCTACCTCATCAAAGTACCATCAAATCTAGTCATTTTATGAACCTTTGGACAACAAATGTTAGGGGAAAATTTACCCCTTGGATAATAGGTCACCCTTTGGCTATAAATAGCACCCATTCCTTCCCATTTCAACTCACACCTTCATTCTACAACTTCTCTCTCTAGAAAGCTTAGTATTCTTGCTTGTTCTTGGTGTTCTTGCTTGTTCTTAGCGTTCTTCCCAAGTTCTTCAAGAAACTCATCCAAGGCTACCACTAAACTGCCACTCTGCCACCCTATCGATCCAAAAGTTTTAGTAGTGTTAGACAAGATCTAGTTTCGAGAGAAACCTTTCTCTTTCGAAGCTACCGGAAGCCATCCTTAAGATGTTACTCCGTCCAACCGCCGACGTACCATCTTCCTTCCATAGTCGTCACTACCGCCAAGAAGAACGGTAGACTATTCCATACACTCAAATCCTAAGTATAGATAATTGTATGATCATGTAGACTATTCCATACACTCAAATCCTAAGTATAGATAATTGTATGATCATGTAGACTATTCCATACACTCAAATCCTAAGTATAGATATTCGTGTATTTATGTAGATAGATCTTACCCCTAAATTCTAAGTATACGTAGAATTTCAATAAACATATGTTGTTTCGAACTTTTGAAAAGGTGGAATGAGTTTTAAAAGATAATGTTCGTAGTTTAACTTTTAGTATTCATATTTTGATCTTCGAATGAATATGAGCATGATTATGTGATTACTTGTCTACTTGTTGCTGATAAAACATAAGTGGTTTACCACTCCAAAGGTGTCCGTCCATGTGGCACTATGCTTTACCTTATATGATTAAATGTTGAGCATGATGATGTGATAAAGTGAGCATGCTATTTAATATAGAGTTGAATGATCTTGCTAGTTTAATTTCAAGATTACTATGATTACATGAAAAGTCCTGCCGCGGAGTCTAGGCATGATGACAAGACACAAAAATCGAGAAGAGTTAGAGACATGACACCTAGGGTGTGTTAAAGACAAGGTGTGTTTTTGAAAACCGCAATGTGGCCGGACTTGCCCATTGTGTGGTGTGTGTGCGTGCGTAAAATATTTTTGAAACTACATAATGACTAAGAATGGGAGTCATTATGAGAGTATGGTGTGTTTTGTGTGCCAATGGGAACTCGGCGCGGCGGAACCATTGTGAGGATACTCGAGAACCCGGCGTGGCGGAATCGAGGTTGGGTGTGTGCCAATGGGAACCCGGTGCAGCGGAACCATTGTGAGGATACTCGGGAACCTGGCGCGGCAGAACCGAGGTTGGGTGTGTTAAAAAATGTGATTTTCGAAATGATTTTGGAAGTGTTAATAAAGTGAAAAATTGATGACACGGTCTACGATGAGCCGCGTAGGAGAAACACAGAAAGGCATGACACCAACATTAGAAAGATAGCAAATGTGGATGCGTAATTGCTAGCTACGTTATTGAATGAGCATGTGTAATTGTTTATATGCTTCTTGTTATAAGTTAAGGGTTAGTGGGTATGGTTTATTCTATTGAGCTTTATAAGCTCACGGTGTTACCTTTGGTGACCCTGACTTATTATATTGGTGGCGACGCCGGTATAATGGGTCAGATCTTATAGACGAACAGGGAGAGCAGTACACGTTGGAGGCTTTTGGAGCCGAAGAGCTTGCTAGGATGGAGGAAAAAGTGGAGCAATAGATAACCTTAGAGTTTTCTCATCCTTTGTATAATAAAAACACTCTAGTAGGAGCCATGTTGTAATAATGAGCTTGACTCTTAGTCTTTTAAATCAATAAAAATGTTTATTTAACGTACCCGAAAATGGGGGCGTTACAACTTGGTATCAGAGCTTTAGGTTCAAAACCTCGGCCATGGGTAGAATGGGTAGAACCACGAGATAGTGTGACCATTGCACAAACATGAATTGAGTTTAAGTTTACCGTCCCAAATTGGGTGGAATTCTAGCAAAACAATCTTCGGATTGAAGCAAGGTGTGGAACTGGCAATACCACCGAGCTGGGAATTCCCGAACAAGTGGATGATGACTTAAATCAAGAAACGAATGTGGAATTGGATAAATCCAAGTTCTTTAATAGATTGCAAAACCTTGTCTTAAAACAATACTAATTGAGGTTTAAAATTTTCCTTGTAGATGGAGCAACCAAACCCTTACCAATACCATCTGATGCATGAAGTTCGTCAACTTACAACCACCCTAAGAGTCATGACCAACCAACTGGTGGAAGATCCCTATTTTCCCCATGCTTTCCCGTACATCACAATTTACTACCATGAGCACGGAACCTTACCAAATCCCGACTTTGAGGAAGAAAATGATGTGGACGCAATACCTATTCTAGTCCAAATAGAACCTCTTCTACCTGAAGAGGAAGACCCTGAGGAGGATCCCGAAGAAGCCCCCAAGGAGGAACCCATGGAATTCAACGACCCACCTAAAAACGAAGCAGATTGGCAGCACTTAATGAATGGACCAAATCTAGACCTACCATCTAACGATGAAGAGCCGTCTGACGATGAGGAGCTGTCTGACGATGAGGAACTAGAGATTGGGAAAGAGGACTTCATGGATTTTAGCACCGACCCCGGTGACGTACTACCACCACCCTTTGAGACCGACATAGGCGCATACAAGGCCCACCTCCCGTACATCTTCTAGGTCCATTAGGAAGACATGTCATAAGTAGGACTTTTGTTGTAATATAACCAAGGAAGAAAGACATGTCGTGGGAAGAAAGACATCTAATATAAGCCATCTATGATGTACTTATTTCGTTTAAGTAATGAAAATCGTGTATGCTTCCTTTTCTTTGATCATTCATTATATACTCGTGTTTGATAAGTGATTGCCTCCTTACACCGTTAGATTCCTTGTAGATATTCTAGATGTCACACAAGAAACGCGGAGGATGCCCACCCTTCACCCCAAAAGTCTTGGCCAACTATCGATCATTACTAGTACCCAAGTACACGGGACCAACACCCCCACCTGAAGACGACATGGAACTCTACGAAGTCCCAATCACTTGGGAGATACCCCCGACGGCCATAAAACCCGAATACCTCCCACCCACTGAAACCTCTGCACCACCGATGGAAAACTTCGAGTAACCATTTAGTTTCCCTATGTTTGAAATAGAGACTGACCCTGAGTTGGAAGCTGCACTGCTGGACCTTTCCCAATATCCCCTAGAACCATTAATGGAACCACCCGTTCTAACAGAAGAAGAGCTGCGTAAACAGGAACATACAATCCTCAAGGAAGCCGAAACCAGAGCTGAAAGAGACTACAAAGTGTGGCTGAGGGAAAATTATGGAATTATCCTACCCTAGAGTAGCAATATTAGAATAAGGTCCTGGAAGTCATAGTGATCCACTAAGACCAAAAAGAATCACGATATGTGGGACCGTTTCAACTTGTATTAGGACATCTTGCCTTATGTTTTATTCTGTAGTAGAACTCTATGCTTATGATGTAACCCTCCACTTATCTATGAAAAAGTTGCTTTATTTCATAAAGAATAATGTTGCGTCCCGCCTAAATTTACTGCTTTGATCTTAGGAAGAAAACCAATTTCGAATAAGAATCATTTAGTAGGCTTAAACCTCCCCCTCGCGATTTTTACTCGTAGATGGTGAACCGACGCAGTGGATTAGGATACGAAACTGGAGAATCCCCCAACGCAAACCCCAACCTAACCCAAGTCATGCAAGCACTTGTAACCGCTTTGAATACCAACCGCCAAAACCCAAACCGTGATGACGGACCAATGACTCGAACCCGAGCGATGAACGAATTCTGCAAACGCCGACCCCCGACTTTCAACAGCGATACCAACCCTACCGTGGCTGAAAGAGGTCAAGGTGATCCTGGACACCTTAAAGATCACCTGCGATGGAGATCGTGTAGCCCTAGCCTCGTACCAACTGAAGGGAGAAGCCTGCTATTGGTGGGAATTGGTGGAGGCAACCCATGCCATAGCCACCATGACCTTCACTGAATTTGAAACCTTGTTTCTTGACAAATACTTCCCCACACCCATTCACCTAGCCAAGGAACAAGAATTCATGAACCTGAAGCAGGGAACGATGACCGTTACCCAGTACGCGGCCAAGTTCGAGGAGCTGTCTCGTTATGCCCCAACCGCTGTAGCAACGGAGGATAAGAAGGCAAGAAGATTCGAGTGGGGGCTGACAACCGCTCGAAGGGCTGTAGTGGCACAAGCTTTTACCACCTACTCTGGTGTTGTAAAGTGTGCACTTCGGCTGGAGAGTGAGGAGGCTGATTTCAAAACCCGATGGAGGAGGGCAATAGGCAATATCGGCGGACCAATCCGAACCCAATCTACCAACAACAACCGTGGACCTTACCCTACCAAACCCTTTGCCTCGTCTCAAAACAACCAAGCTTGGAAGACTGCTACACCAGGACGTGGTGAACCGCAGAGGAGTGGCCAGAACAGAGCCACAGTTCAGTGCTTCAACTGCCAGGCCATAGGCCATTACAAGCGTGACTGCCCTCAACCTCTGAGAGAGAGAACTGGAGGTTTTGGAGGTCAAAAGGCTCAAAACCCTGGACCAGTCGATTCTGTGAAGCAGAATCAGGGAGGCCCACTGCAGCAACAAAATGGGCAAAACCAAAGCAAGCAGCCCGTGGGAACCCAGTATGGCACTGGAGGGCGCATTTTTGCACTGCAGACTGAGGAGCAAGAATCGGATCCCTCCGTGATCCAAGGTATGCTACTATTGTATAGTACCTGCGTGCAAGCCTTGTTTGATTCCGGAGCATCTCATTCATTTATATCTACTGCCTGCGTCACTGCTCTAGCACTAGAAACAGAACCCCTTAAGACAAGTACGAAAGTAGCCTCACCATTGGGTGGAAGTATAGCTGTTAGTCTAGTGTGTAGAGGGTGCGATTTAGAAGTAGCCAATTTACGCTTAACCTGCGACGTCAGAGTGATCGACATGGCGGACTTCGACGTAATCTTGGGAATGGACTGGCTATCCGCACACCGAGCAGTCATAGACTGTCATCAGAAGACCGTGACGACATACACCCCTGACAGGACTCATTTCCGTTTTAAGGGGGATAGACAAGTGGCAAGTCTAACGACGAAGAGATCTAGGTGGCAGAATCAACTATTTGGATGGCTAGCTAGTCTCCAAATGGAAGAAACTGACAGGATAGAGATGGGATTACCACACATCGTTTGCGAGTACGCCGATGTTTTTCCCTAAAGAACTTCCTGGCTTACCACCTCAGAGAGAGATAGACTTTCTCTATAGAACTCCAGCTGGGAACAACACCAATCTCGATGGCACCATATCGTATGGCCCCTGCTGAGCTGAAGGAGCTCAAGACCCAATTGCAGGAGCTATTGGACAAAGGATTTATTAGGCCAAGTACGTCGCCATGGGGAGCGCCTGCACTGTTCGTGAAGAAGAAGGAAGGGACACTTCGCCTGTGCATCGACTACAGGAGGCTAAATCAAGCTACGATCAAGAACTGGTATCCATTGCCTAGGATTGATGACCTATTCGATCAATTGAGAGGGGCAACATGCTTCTCAAAAATCGATCTTCGATCGGGTTATCATCAGCTTAGGATCCGGAATGAAGACATCTCCAAGACCGCTTTCCGCACCAGATATGGACACTACGAGTTTGTAGTGATGCCATTCGGACTGACGAACGTTCCGGCAGTATTCATGTGTCTCATGAACAAGATCTTTCAACCCTACTTAGACAAATTTGTAGTGGTTCTCATTGATGATATCTTGATATACTCCGCCAATAAGGAGGAGCACGAGGGACACCTTCGGTTAGCACTACAGGTACTCCGAGATAACCAACTTTGTGCCAAGGCAAGTAAATGCGAGTTTTGGCTAGAAGTGGTTAAGTTCTTGGGGCACGTAGTGTAGAGATCCGAATAATTTTAATTCTTGAAATATTTATTAAATGCATAATTGAGACATTATGGTTAATTGGTAGATAATTGAATCGGGGACTCAAGTGAGAGAATCAAAGATTGAGGGAGTAAATGTGTAATTTCTAGATATGGGACTATATAAGGTGTGTGTGTGTGCAATGTAGGAGAACATTTTTATCTCCACCTTCTCTCTCTCCCTCACGCCGGTCTCTCTCTCTCTCTCCACCGTATGTATCTCTCTCTCAAAAACTCACCCAAATTCCTTAAAGATCTCAAGAACCCAACCTCATTTCTCCTCCTCTACGTAACCCCGGGCTCGTATCGCGTTGGGTGAGGCTCGGGAAGTAGATCTTGGTTGATTTCAAAAGTTGGAAGCTAGGGCTCGTTCGAATCCATTGGGTTTTGCTCCTTGACTCGAGGTAGGAATTTCTTTGCTACTTTATGTGTAAATAGCTTGATTTGGTGTGTTGTTCGTGCCCTTTGTTGTTGTTGTTGTTGGTGTTGTTGTCGAAACCTTTGAAATCTGCAGAAAATCTGTTCGTAACCACTCCGTATCGATACGGGTTTTAGCCGTATCGATACCCGTTGAAAACAGAAGCTTCAGAAATTTCTGATTTGAATCCCGTATCGATACAGCGTTTTTCTGTATCGATACCAGATCATAAGGGACAGTTTTTCAGCTTTTGCCCCAAACTTTGTCGTTTTGACCCCCGATCACTTCTAACTTGTTCTAAACACTTCCAAATCACCTCATAACATGATAAATCGTATCCGTTGAGTTCGTGAGATATCTATGCTTCTTTTGCCCTGGTTCGGTGATCCTACTCATTGATTGGTCATTGGAAATGTTTATGGTATTGTCGAAACATAGTTGGCTTGCCGTGTGGTGTTTTTACTTGTGGATTTGATAGTGAAAGAGTCATGGATTGCGCATCGAGTACGGTAGTGGTTGGTGTGAGTTGTAAGTCGGTTAGGGAGTCCTGTAATGCAAGGGGTGGAAATACGGAGACTCTAGTGGACCTCGTAACACAAGGGGTGGTAACACAATGGTCCGAGTTGTTAGGGTTCGCCGTAACGCAAGGGGTGGTAATACGGTAACTCACGGGATGTAGTACTGTAACGCAAGGGGTGGAAATACAGTTAGTGGAGGTTGGTGTTGACAAGTCTTGTCGGGATGGTTAGAGTGAATACACTGAACATTGTCATGCTCTCTCTCTCATTGCTCCTTGATCATTGATAGAACAATGCCTTCTCGTTAGTTCTCTTTTGCATTCATCATGTTATTTGTACATAAGCCTAGTAAAGATTTTCCTATTGGGCTCGCATAGCTCAACCTAATCTTTCTTTTCAGGATTAAATGCTAGACAGAGATTTGCATGACTTGCGTGCCTGGAAGTGAAAAGGACTTTTGGAAGCTAACTCTGATTTAGTTACATAGTCATCTTTGTAATAGACTTTCTTTTGATAAAGATGAGGTTGTAAGTTAATGATTTGTCCGTATAAACAATTGTAATCTATTTGGGGGCCGGAGTGCCAAAAGTGTTTATTCTTTTGAAACTGGGACTTATTTGTAAAGCTCAACATGTGGGAACTATTTGGGGTATTTATTATCATATGCGAAGGATTTTATTTGAGAAAGCTTTATTTATTTATGCTAAAAATCCAGGTCGTGACACGTAGTATCCAAAGATGGAATAGCCGTGGACGAAAGTAAGGTTGAAGCAGTGCTAAATTGGAAGCAGCCAACCTCCGTGTTTGAAATCAGAAGTTTCCTAGGATTGGCTGGATACTACCGAAGATTTATACTAGACTTCTCGATTCTCGCCAAACCAATGACGAGACTCACTCAGAAAGGAATGAAGCTGGATTGGAATGAAGCCTGTGAGAAATCTTTTCAGGAGCTGAAAAGGAGGCTGACCAGCGCACCGATACTCATAATCCCCGAGCGAGGCGTAGATTATACGGTTTATTGCGACGCGTCAAGGGATGGCTTGGGATGCGTGCTGATGCATAATGGAAAGGTTGTAGCCTACGGATCCCGACAACTCAAACCACATGAGAAGAATTACCCTACTCATGACCTAGAATTGGCTGCAGTAGTACTCGCCCTCAAAACTTGGCGTTACTACTTGTGGGGAGAACAATTCGAGGTCTTTACCGACCACAAGAGCCTCAAGTACCTGTTCACTCAAAAGGAGTTGAACCTGAGGCAGCGCTGTTGGATGGAATACTTGGAAGATTACAAGTTTACGCTGCAATACCATCCTGGCAAGGCCAACGTGGTGGCTGATGCTCTGAGTCGAAAGGACAGAGCCCAGAAGGTCAAAACGGCCATTAAGGAATGGGAGATGATGGACACCCTCAACGAATTTAACCTTAGGCCATCATCAGATGATGGGAACGCCCGACTATATGCTCTTGTTGCAGAACCAGCACTACACCAAGAGATCTTACTGGCTCAAACCTCTGAACAAGATTGCGAGTTCATCCGGTACCGAATCCGAGAAGGAAAGGCGCTACCTGGATGGACGATCGAGGAGGACAAAAGCATGAGATTCAAGGGAAAGGTATTCGTACCTAACATTGGAACCCTTGAGAAGCTGTACTCCGAGAAGCTCACCATTCAAACTTCGCAGTCCACCCTGGTGGTACAAAGATGTATCATGACTTGCGAAGGACTTACTGGTGGGAAGGAATGAAGAAGGATGTAGCTCGATTTGTACCTACCTGTTTGGTGTGCCAACAAGTCAAAGCCGAACATCAGAAACCCGGAGGAGACCTTCAACCCTTGCCAATCCCGACTTGGAAGTGGGAGCACATCTCGATGGATTTCGTAACTGGACTACCCAGATCCGCCAAGAGCAACACAGCAATTTGGGTAATCGTAGACCGACTCACCAAATCCGCGCATTTTCTGCCTGTTAAGATGACGGAGATCGTGGAACAGTTGAGTCTGTTATACATTCGAGAGATTGTACGACTCCATGGAGTACCTATCTCGATTGTATCCGATAGAGACCCACGGTTTGTGTCACACTTTTGGAGGGGACTGCAGAAGGCATTGGGAACAGATGTGAGACTTAGTACCGCCTTCCACCCTCAAACAGATGGTCAAACGGAGATGACAATACAGACGTTGGAAGATATGCTGAGAGCATGCGCTTTGGATTTCTCTGGGAATCGGGAGCAACACTTACCATTGGTGGAATTTGCCTACAACAACAGTTACCAAGCAAGCATTGGGATGGCACCGTACGAAGCGTTATACGGACGACCCTGTCGATCCCCAGTCTGCTGGACAGATGTTGGAGAAACGGGATTGATTAGACCTGATATAGTCCGGGATACCACGGAAAAGGTCAAGACTATCAGGCAAAGGATCCAGACCGCACAAAGCCGACAGAAGAGTTATGCGGACAAGAGAAACCGACCGTTAACCTTTGAGGTAGGAGACCATGTATTTCTGAAGATTAGACCAAAGAAGGGAATTATCAGATTTGGGAAAAAGGAAAGTTATCCCCACGATACATTGGACCCTTCGACATCGTGGAAAAGATTGGGAAGGTTGCCTATCGTTTAGCCCTGCCCCCACAGTTAGATAGAGTGCATAACGTGTTTCACGTTTCCATGCTTCGCAAGTATCTCGCGTAACCCACTCACGTTCTCAACTGGGAAGACGTCACCATCAAAAAAGATGCGACGTACGAGGAGGAACCAATAGAGATACAAGATCGCAGTGAGAAGATAATCCGGAACAAGACAATCAAACTAGTACGAGTCCTGTGGAAGCACCGTGGAGCTGGAGAGACCACATGGGAGAGAGAAGAGACTATGAAGGCAAATTACCCTCACCTATTCGAATCCGAGCGTACACCTGATTTCGAGGACGAAATTGTTTAAGGGGGATAGGTTGTAACAACTCCGATTTTCAGTAAATAAAAATCTCGTTGTTTATTCGATATTTCCTTAATATTCTTGAGTAACTCTAGAAATTCCCTTTCTAAATTCCTCCTAAGACCTTGAATCGTTATTAGTAATCTGTCATGATTAGATTCTTCACTCCAGCAGTAAGGTCATTTTCTAAAGACAAGCGTCTAGCATATTGAGAAGTCGTAGAATCGTATTTCTTGACTAGAAATCCTACTTAGCAAGCCTAGCTAGTTAGCTTTTAACCGATTCATTGAGATGACCTAACAACCAATCTCAACCCTAGTTGAACCTTGTGAACCTTTCCAAACCCTAAAGGAACCCTTTGGACCAAGATCATCTTTGACTATTACCCATTGGACGATAAATGCTAGGGAAATCTATATCCATTGGATAATAAAAGTTAGGAGAATTGTTACCCATTGGACAATAGGTTAGTCTTTCTACCTAGTGCAAGGACTATAAGTTTAAATAGATTCACCATGAGTCATTGTACTTGTAGAGATAGATTATATAAGCATAGTACTTCCCATCCATTAACCATTGGATAATAATGGTTAGGAGAACTTTGGTCCATTGGTCAATAAAGACTAGTCAAGCCATAGTACTAGGTTTTATTTAGTTAATTGCTTACTAGATATGATATGTATCTATTTATTAAAGTAGGTGCTGTCAGGCAGGTTAAATTCCGATCGTTTCGGAATCAGAGCCAATCTCCTTATCTTGACCATCCGAGACAGAGCAATGTGACTATCAGAATCCAGATACGCATGTCCTCAAGGTTAGACCCAAATCAAGGGAGCCATTTGGGCACGGCAAACACCGGAGGTATCGCAGACTCCATGGATTTAAGGTCTCTTAGACCGACCGGAGTAAGCAAAAGAGTTCTAGGGGAGCCCTATCCTCTAGCCCGCAAAATGCAATAATGCATGAATGATATGTATGTACAGAGAAGGTTCTATGGCTATGTACGAGTGCAAAAGGCCGGTTTTGGTCTCAAAAGGGTTCCCCGGACTAGAGCCAAGATGTACTACCCCATGTCAAGTGTATTGCAAGACAATGGTCAAACAGCACGATGGCCCATCATAGTCGAGGGTTGCTAGGCATCTCGGGAGAGCTTGTCACCAGTAAACCGGGCAAGATAGCCGAAACACACTAGCGAGGCTTGTGCGGTGCAAAGTGTACAGGATAAAAAAACTTTATTTTCCAAAAGATATTAAAAATCCCCTTTTGAAAATACCTATCAAGCTTGACTCTCACAATTATTCGATTCTTCAAAAAATAAAAAATAAGTTCAAAAGTTTCGAATAATAAAATCCCCAATAGAGTCGCCACTGTGGGATCCCCACCCGGCAGGCTTGAAGAGTCGCCACCCGGATTTTTGATATGGATGATCCGAGAAACCAAGAAACTCGTTTGGAAAAGGTTTTTTGTCCAGCAAGAAGTCGAGACTCTAGATTCGGGAGCCACGTTACGAATGGGAAAGGTTTTTCTTTAAAAAGCACCCCATTCACCCAATAAAACCGATCTCTACTAAGCATTTTCGAAAGGGGAAATTTTTAATATCATTTGGAAAATCAAGCTCTTTAATAAAGCAAGTAAAAGGGGAAGGGACACGGGGAGTATATCACATTAGCGTGCACGTGGTGCTCACTGTAAAGAGAAAGTAAAGATGATGCGGTGAAGAAAAGAAAAGTAAAGCTTCCCAACAAACTGTCTGGACTACAGTCATCTTTTGCGTGGCATAACATAATAAAGCGCACAGCCTTATGATACGCCGTGCGTGGTACCTATCCTGTCATCAGGCTATCATCAGTGTCCAGGACATCGCCCGGCATATTGAATATGACGTGCGACATCCCTTAGAAATATCAGAAGATCCACAGCCACAAGATCACCTCAGAACAATACCGTTTCCTCAAGCCATGAATATAAAACAATTATTGATGCATTTGATCACTCGAGACGTTCAAGAAAATCTTATTTATGAGGTAACACATGGCTTGTAGATATGGTCTTATTCTAAAGACACTGATAACAGACATTGTAACAAGAGAAGCAGATCCGACGAAGAATAACCATGATCCAGACAGCTTGAGCAAGAAAAATAACAGTTAGTGAAAAGGCCGCGCGCGTGTACACGCTACGCCGTGCGACGCATCAAAGTGTCCCGCGGCGTGGTTTGTCCAACACAGGGGGTGTTTTGTTTTGTGAAAGTAATTTTTAGGCCAGAGCTTAACCAAAAGGGGTTAAGCCTGACAGCAGAAGAGTCCCCTCAGGATCAGGACATAGCCTAACCCAAGGAAAGTTGATTTTTACCTTTGATCTTGAGCTTGGATGAAGGCGGATGATGAAGAACGAAGACGGATGATGAAGGATGTGAGTGGGTGAGATCAGGTGAGAAAAGATAGGTGTGGGTATGAGTGGTTGTTGGGTATTTGGGTGGATGAAGCTTCAAAGTTAGTAAGAGACTAACTTTGATGATGAGGAGAAAAATGGAGTAAAGTGCTTAGAGAATGTCTTTTGGAAATGACATTCTCAAGGCTTGGAAGTAGAGAATGGGTGCAAAGAAGAGAGAGAAAGATTTTGGGATCAATGATCAAGGGCCCTTTTCTCTTGAGTGGAGGGGTGTATTTATAGGCAAGAGCCAAGGATTTTGAAATTCAAATGGTGGAGGTATTTTCTGGGCGGGCCAGAAGTGCATTTTCGGCTAAGCCATTTTGCAGCTGTGGCTCAAATGGGCGTGGCCGACAGCTTTCTGAGCCAGTCAGAACTTTTCCTGAAATGCCGTGCGGTTGACCTCGGGGTGTCGCACGGTGTAATAAGTTTTGTTACACCGCGCGTCGCAGGTGTGTTCCGGCTTTTCTGGGCTTTCTGGATTGAGGGATTCTTTATTCAAGCTCGCAATGGTACCGTTTCCTTTATTTCATCATCGGGGCGTACAAAGAACCTCTGATGTCCGGATTGGGGTGTCTACAGGTTTCTTCCTGCGCATAACACCCCTGACCAGTGTTCTCCAGTCTGTTTAAAACGCTCACAAAAGTCTATTTTCAATCTATTTCATTTGTTTCAATAAATCAAGCACGCCATTTTGTCATATACTGCAAACTTGTCACAGTTTTAATCCCCTTTAACTGTTCCCCGCCCTAATTGGCTAAAAAATGATTAATGAGAGAAAAATGCAAATGTTTTATAAAATGCCTGAGTAGAGACCGTTCTCCAGATTGGAGGAGAGGGGTGCCATAAAACCCTTCCCCTCTTGTAACCTGTCTCCCGAACCTCAGATATCGAAGGTGACGACGGCCCAGTCTACAAAACCTTTTCCAATCAAAACCTAGCAAAGTGTTTCAAGTTCGGTTCCTTGGGTGCATTCCGTAAAACCTAAGTGGCAACTCTGAATTGTAGCATTTCGCCGCGCTTTTCCTTAAAAGGGCGCACCCAAATTTGCAGGGGCGTGTGCCCACAGTGGCGACTCTGCTAGGGATCGTTGCATTAATAAAAAATTTGAAATTAATACATAAATGAACAATCTTTCAAAAGTCTGTCAAAACAGTACGCTCCGCGCTGCTAAAGAACGGAATGGTAACGTAACAGGATTTCATATCTGTGGGCAGCATGCCCTCGGAGAAGGGATTCCATTCCCTTTCCGACAAACTTTTTTGGGGCAGGGCCCTCGCGGGAATCGAGGGAGCGCGAGCGGAGAGGCAAGCGCTCAAAAATACAGAGTTGCCACTCGGGTTTGAAGGTCCGACACCCAAGGAACCGTATTTCGAAGCACCTGCCACGCTGTTTGATTTCAAAAAGTGAAGGCACCAGTCCGTCATAACCATATCTGGGTTCGGGAGCCAGGTTACGAGAGGGGAAGGGTTTTAAGGCACCCCTCTCGCCCAATCCGGAGATCGGTCTCTACTTGAGCATTTTGAAAATGTTTACGATTCTTCTTTTATTAACCAGATTTTATCCAATTAGGGCGGGGGAACAGTTAATCGGGGATTAAAACTGTAACACGTTTTGCAATGATGTGATGAATAGCATGGATGGATGAAATACCAAGTAATAAACGGAACAAAGTTCAAAATATCGCTAAAACACCAAAACAGTGCTTTGGCATGGGAATATCACAAGCGGTAGCCAACTTGCATGCATGGAACAACCTGCATGCAAGTGAACCATCGCGCGATACTTCCATACCATCGCGCGAGTGTTGGTGCCTCACCAACAGTTTGAACTTTATCCCCTTCTGGGCTCTGGAAGGACCAGTGCACACCCAGGAGGCAAACCAGGCAGTTTATAAGTACTTGAAAATAAATAATTATTACAAGCCAACAGAAGTAAATGGAAAGACAGCCCCTAAACAGTGGGGGAAATAAGGAGAGGCCAAAGGCCTAGTTGCCCATGCAAGGGCCATTACTGGAAATCAGTGAACAATCGTGCGACAGAGTGAAATACTCGCGCGAGGGTTCTGACTGGACTTCCAGGAATTGCTTTGCATGCTTGGGGCTCTGAGACATGTTCAGAGACATCCCAAGGGCATTCCAAACTAACTGAAGCAGCAAGCTAAGAAACTGGACTATTTAAAACCAAGTTGGCCATGCAAGGGCAGCCACTGGAAATCAGTGAACCGTCGCGCGACAGATTGCAAGACTCGCGCGAGGGTTCTGACTGGACTTCCAGGAGTTGCTTTGCACGCTTGGGATTCTGAGAAGTTCAGGAACATCCCAAGGGCAATACAAACTAACTAAAATAAAGAACCAAGGAACTGAACTTGTTTTAACATGCATAACAGTGATCTATATATCAAGATAAAAACCACAACAAGGATGCTCATGGATAATACAAGAAATGACCAGCATCCCCTTCCCCACGTGGATCAATCTCTTGCAGACAGAAATGTCGCGCGAGTGTTCGAATCCATCGCGCGAGGGTTTGTCTGGTCACAGTTCCATGTAACTCTACTGACTTTAGGGCTAGGACTGGTATTGATTACCAGCCTCGGCCCTGCCAACCCCCCTCAGGGATCAAAACAAGAACAGGTAAATTTTATACCTTTGCTTGAATGGCTTTGAAATAGATTAGACAAGGTGATGTAGCTTGCCAAATGAGTGTATGGAAAGCTCAAGTGCGAGTGAGTAGGAGATGTGGTTAGGGCTTGTAACTTTGTGCTAGATTTTGATAACTCTTCTCTGTTGAAACTTGGTAACCCTTTGGAAGAACAACCAATGGGGGTATATATAGGAGGAGTGAATGGCTTAAGGGGGGTGGAAAACTTGGCCTAGCAACCAGCCAACAAGGCTGGTCACTCTTACTTGGTGGAGAAATGAGCCACCAAGGTGAGTGGGGGTGGTTGTGAGGGTGGTGTATCCAAGCCTGCCAGAACGCTGTTCAGCCAAGGAAAACGGGGTTCCAGCCCATATGGCCCTGATGATCACAAAAATCCAGCTGGATTAAGATGATGGGGACAGGTGGGACCGTCGCGCGAGGGTTTGGAACCATCGCGCAAGGGTCAACAGTCAAACTTTGTCTTTGACCAACACCTGGCAAGCTGACTATCGCGCGAGGAACAAGAAGTATCGCGCGACGGTCAAACTTCGGTTAGGGTTTTGACTGAAGGTTTTAGGGGTTCAAAAGGGTTCAAAGGGTTGAAGAAGGGTTCCAAGTCCAATCCATTCCACATTCAAGCCTGTTTGATCCGATCTCATCATCGGAGAAACAAGAAACTGAAAAATAAAGTAAAACAAACGGGAGACCCAGACTGGGGTGTCTACAATATCCGACCAAACCGAACTGGGACTTTTACTATTGTTCACTTGTGTAGTTTTCTCCAAATTTTGATTAATAAAAGTGAGCCAAGCTTTAAAAGGCATTTTTTTTTTCAAAACATTGCGTTTCTCTCTCATTCAATCATTCTTCGACATTCTCCATTTGCATCGATGTTGGTCAGCCCCATTGAGATGTTTTGGATAACCGGCACAATTTATTGGAGCTCGGGGTCCTCGAACCCCCAACAACCTTGGACGATGATGAGTCGTACTACCGTTCGACCGTTGCTCTGCAATACGCGTTGCAACGGGAGGTATATCGCGGCTCTAGTCAGAGGAACCCCCTTATACCAAAACTAGCCTCTACATGCGTACAAAGCACTAGAACCTTTCAATCTAGGATAGGAACCTGCAGGGTAGGATTACTTGCATCCAACCCCCATAAACTGTCTATGTGTTACTGTTTTTCCTATCTCATGCCTGTACATACATACATACCGTTTTGCGTAAGAGCATGCAAGGGCGGCTTTTAGGTTGTCTCTCTTTTGAACCCGTCTTATGCCTATTAGGACGCTGCTTGGCCCAATGAAGAGTCGTGCATCTTGATGGTGCACATTATCAATTTTCAAATTCCTTGAGTCAATGAGACTTCGAGAAATCAAGACTTTTTAAGTCCTTGTCTAAAATACCCGATCGAGGTTTCAAACAGAAAAACAGGAACAACGGAGAGAATGTCGTGATACTTACACTCCCATGGTTAAAAGTGCAAAACACTTACACCGCCCAGGCTCCGGCACTGTGCTGCTTACGCCGGCCCGGTTCCAGTGTCACGTCATCTACACCGAGTTGTTCCAAATCCAAAATTTAAACTTCGAGAACGAAATTGTCAAAGATTTGACATCTCTTAGTGTTAGTCGATTCAAACAAGGATACACTGTCAAAAAGAAATCTGAGGATCTTGGCAGCGTTCGAACATCATGAGACGGACTTGTCTTCTAGTTGTAGAGTCCAGGAAGACACCGATGACGTTGATGTGCGCATTTTTCATTCTTTCATTTCATTCAAATAAATTGATGCAAGTTGTCATTGAGCTCTTGTACTTTACTATCTAGCCATTGCACCATCAAGGGAAGTTCCGAAATAAAGAGCCAAACTTGCTTGGGTACGTCTGCCGGGTCCGTCCGTAAGAAGATTTGGAAGGGTTTGCTTCTCAGTTAGCCACAACGGAAGCTTTGGCCTGTTCTCTGTCAAGGGAAGATTCACCACTGACTACTCTGCACGAAACTCCTCCGTCTTCTCCATCTCTGCCTTCATCACCGAAACCCGTCAAAACAGAAGCTCTAGTCATGGCTGACGTTCCACCTCAGGATCAAGCTACTATCTTGGCAGATCTCCAACACAACATGGTCATCATGCAACAAAGGGCTGATCAGGCCGAGGCTTCTATGGCCAATATATGTGCCCTCTTAGAAGAGAGACTCCCGCCTAGAGGAGGGGGAAGGGTTGAAAAAGAGAGAGCTAATCCCGAAGGCGAAGCTGAAAAGCCACATCTTGAAGTGGTAGTTCCCAACCCCGAAATGGCTGCCCTAATTGCTAAGATAGTGAAGCTCGAAGAGGCCGTCTCTATGTCCGAAAAGATTGGTGCCGAAGGGTTGGACATGGACCATCTCTGCCCGTTTCCAAATGCCAGGTTGCCCGAAAGGTTCAAGATGCCGGACTTTGCGAAGTTCGATGGAACGGGTGACCCAAAGACTCATCTTTTGAGTTATCATGGTGTAATGAAACTACATGGGGTCAAAGAAGACGCAATGGCACAGTTGTTTCTGCAAACTCTCTCAGGCCCGGCATTCCAATGGTTTTTGTCTCTCGACATTTCCAAAAGGAGAACGTGGGAGGATATCGGAGTGGCCTTCAATGCTCAGTACAGCTACAACTCTCAACTCAAGATGACTACCCGAGAGTTAGAATCAACCAAGATGACTGCAAAGGAGTCCTTTGCCAACTTTATCAAAAGGTGGAGGGGCAAGGCTGCTCTAATGATGGACTACCCAAGTGAAAGGGACCAAATCTGCATCATCTCCTGCAATCTGCAGCCCGACTTTGCCAAGAACCTCGTGCTAGTCCAGGGAGCTAACTTCGAGACTTTCTTCAAGTCTGAATTGGCTATTGAAGAAGCTCTCCAAATAGGAGTCTTGCCGAGGAGTGACACTTCCTCTTCTACCTCAGCTCCAAAAGCTAAACCCCATGCTTACACTAGGAACAGTACTGCTCTTTTCGGCGGTAGCAACTACGCCAATGCAGCTTCCGGCAGCAACAATGCCACTACTCAAAGCTCCCACCATATCGTGGATGTAAACCAAGTGCAAACCCCACAAAAACCCTGAAACCGGAATCAACCTCGAAACTTTGCCAACTTCGAGGCACCTCTTTCCTTGGTGTTGGAGAAGTTAGTCAAGTCCGGTCATCTCAGGCCCTTGACTTCAACCTCACTTCCTCAAAATGTACCCCCTAGCCACCACCCCAACGTTTTCTGCGCCTACCACCAAATGCCTGGCCATCACACCGACTCCTGCTATCATCTCCGTCATGCGATTCAGGATTTGGTAGACAATGGTACCCTTCCAACTCCACCTACTAAACCCAACGTCATCTCCAATTCCTTGCCTAAACACAACCCTAACCCACAAATTAACCAGATATCCCTCAGCTCCACCATATTCAACCCCACCGACCATATCATCCCAGAAAATCACCCCAAGCCAATTGTAACCATTCCCTCCAATTTTGACATCAACATGTTGGTCGTAAGTTGGAATATGGAAAGAACTCTACAAAGACTGGAATGATCGTTATAACATGGGTTTCCCTCCAGTCCCTCAGGTCGATCAGGCGTGGTTGGAACATTAGGAAGGCGAGTGGAATGCGGCACAGGCAGATCCCTTGGATGGCCTATCTTTGTTCATGCTCTATCACCAGCCTGAGCTAGTCAATTTTGAGGGTGAAGCTGAAGAGTATGTTTGGGATCCGCAACCCGATGAAGGACAGTTGGCATTGGGTCTTAATCTCAACTTAGGTCAGTATGACAGCGATAGCGACATAGATGAGCAGTACTTCAGCTACTATGCCGAGGGAGAGATCATTCCCGATAGACGCCACCAGCTTGGGGCCTTTCTCCCCCCTAGTGGACTCAATCTCAGATGTTGTCCATGAATGTGTCCCCAAGTGCGATCCCACCCTCAGCATAGTCTCTGCATAAGAGCCGCGTCCATACATTGCCGCTCCTAGCAATGACTACTCTATCATGGTCTTGAATGCACCGCCCGATGACCTTTGGGATGTGGATAAGATTGTTGACATTGCGGGACCCCACCTCCTGCTAATCTTTGGGACGTCGATACAGTTGTTGATGTGGCCGTAGGCGATGAAATTTGGACGGTCAACTCCACTCTTGTGGATGGAGGCTTTTGGGATGTTCCGTTCATCACCAACCCGGGGATGCCTTTCGAAGAAGCTGCTGCTCAGGACCCTGCTTTTTGGGAAGGATTTGTGATGGACGACTTGGAATGGGATTTAGCTCTGGGCAAGATTCATTAGCAACGGTTGCGTCAGTTGACAAAGGAAAGCGCAAGTTGGGGGATGTTCCAGCTGACTTATGGGATTTTGATGATATGTCTTCTTTATGGGATGTTGCCAATGTCAGGAGGAACGGCCGAGTCTTTCAACCTCCCAATCTTCAGGCCGGAAGCTCGTCTAATCCTCTTGCTCAAGGGCCCAATGCTCCTACCACTCAAAGGAATGTTCCCTTAGTCCTAAGTGGTGTCCCAGAGAAAGATGTTATCCAGAAACAACTCGAACGGATCCCTGCTACTGTCTCTATTTGGGATCTAAATATCTTCATCAAAGGAGCATCGTGAGAAGTTGTCTTCAGCTCTGGCTCGTCTCAAGGTACCAACTGACATCACTCCCGAGGCCATGATCGCCCTCATACTACCGCTTCTCTCCAAGCACTCCGTTACTTTCACCAAGAGGGATCTTCCTGTTGAGGGGACTTCTCATAACCGCCCACTACACATCACTGTCAAATGTAGGGGACATTGGGTGCCGACCGTGCTCATTGACAATGGTTCCACAATCAACATATGCCCTATGAGGGTTGCTTACCGTCTCGGTCTTACTAAAAAGGATTTTGTGCCATCTAACTTGGCGGTCAAAGCATATGATAGCACATGCCGCGTGGTAGAGGGGACTCTAATGCTCAAACTTGACGTTAAGGGTTTTGAGATGGATGTGGAATTCCATGTGGTCGACATCCCTGCTACTTTCAATCTGCTGCTGGGCAGGCCGTAGTTACATAGGGCAGACATCATGGCCGTACCTTCAACTCTGCACCAGAAGGTCATGTTGGGACTCCCCACTGGGACTTTGACAATTTGCGGAGATTCTGGAATCCGTCCGCACGCACTGCACGCCGAAGATGGAGTACCGATTCTGAGGATCATGCATGGAGAGGAGGATTCAAACTTTGGGGGTTTCTCTTTTGACACATCTAGCTCAGTCCTCACCATTGCCGTGGACGACGATTTTATCATAAATTCTGCTGCCCTCGAGATAATGAGGAGAATGTCGTTCATGCCTGGTTTGGGACTCGGGATCAACCAGCAAGGGATCGCCGAATTCCCTATCTTTCCTTTTACCGAAGGCCGCTTTGGCTTGGGATACGTTCCCCTGGCCAAAGGTGCCAAAAAGAGGAAAGGTGCGGGAAAGCCTCGAACACTTTATGGTAACCATGACAGCTACTTTGTCCGTGAAGGAGGAAGCACTGCTTACTTGGGACAGGTTGAACCGTTTTGGGATCTAGAGACTCGCACTTGGCTGCCAGGTTTTGAGATCTTTGCTGTTGACACCTGGTCCGACAGCGAGGAAGAGATGCCTAAGGAGGAGCTTGCCAAAGAAGAATTCAAGAAGTAGCGGGCTAAGATCAAGGAAAAGACCAACTGGTTGAAGACTTTTGATCAAGGGAGCTTAGAGATGCTATTCTCCCAAGTGGTTTTGGTTGGCGAAGATGAAGAGGCTGAAGTGCTAATGCTCGGGCCCGGCTCTCCCGACACTCTAGAAGATCCCACTTCTCTCATTGTGGAAGCAAAGGGCAGTATTAATAACTGCATCTTCACTCCACGTCTAACATGCATTGACGATACATCTAAATCTAACACAGAGTCTGTCGAGTCTAAGTCTAGCTCAGAGTCGGAGTTTGTGCCTCTCGGCCCTCCACGTCATATCTTTTACTTTGAGTTTGAGTCGACTATACTTGGCAACCCTGAAGGGTTTTATGAAATGCATGATCCTACTTCTGACTATTTTGCTGACTTTTATATAAACTGTGTCGACCCCGACTATGAAGGAACAGATTTTGACGGGAACATCCTGGCTGAGTTGCGTTCCCTCATCGAAAGGGAAGACGAAAGGCATGCTCAGCCTTTAAAAGAAGAAGTAATTTCTGTAAATTTGAAAGACGAGGATGACCCCCGTATGATGCAAATTGGTTCAACCTTGTCCCCAAAGGATCGCACTGCACTGATTGAACTGCTCAAAGAGTACTTTGAGGTTTTCGCATGGTCTCACAAGGACATGCCCGGTATCGATCCCGAGATAGTGCAACACCGGATTCCTTTGGCACCTGGAGCTGTACCAGTCAAGCAGAAGCTTCGCAGAATGAGGCCGGACTGGGTTCAGAAGATCAAGGAGGAGGTCACTAAACAGATTGACGCTGGCTTCTTGAGGGTTGTAGAGTATCCGAAATGGGTCACTAATATCATGCCTGTTCCTAAGAAAGATGGGAGAATCCGAGTCTGCATCGATTTCAGGGACTTGAACAAAGCAAGCCCCAAAGACAGCTTTCCTTTGCCATACATCGATGTGCTTGTGGACAACATGGCGGGGCATCCTTCTACCATCGGATCACCGATTTGGAGACCCGAAGTCTCGCCTCCCACTCTCGGCCGAGCTCTGTCATCACCACCTTCACCACTGCCGCCTCCACCACCGTTGCCGCCACTGTTGATTCCGGCCATAGGAGTGTCTGGGTTGTGGGTCTTTGGGGATTGAGAAGGAAAGAAGAGAGGAGAGGTGTGAGAAGAGGAGTTGAAGAGGTTTTTTTTAAACTGTTATACGGTGGTTTCATACTCATTTAGAAGTTTATAAGGCGTGGGAAAGGATTGGGCCGGGTCAGGACTGGATTTGGGCTTGGACCTGCCAAACTTTATGGCGCACGCCAGTAACGTGACGGCTCATGCCGGTAGTATCTGGACCTGAGGGCCAAATCACTTTTGGCATCAAAACCCATTCTCAACGGCAGCCCATATTGCCCTGATCTATGTTGGCACCCATGGTTAACTATTTCCCAAGCAGAGCCCGTCCAATCTTAAATCAACGACGATCTATCCGTCCAATTTCAAATCAACGACGGTTCGTCTGTCCAATTTCGAATCAACGACGGTTCGCCCATCCAATTTCAAACCAACAACGGTTCGCCCGTCCAATTTCAAATCAACGACAATCTATCCGCCCAATTTCAAATCAACGACGATCTATCCGTCCAATTTCGAATCAACGACGGTCCGCCCGTCCAATTTCGAATCAACGACGGTCCGCCCATCCAATTTCAAATCAACGATGGTCCACCCGTCCAATTTCAAATCAACGACGATCTATCCGTCCAATTTCAAATCAACGACAATCTGCACTGTCCTTACAAATCAAGCGAGTGACTGCGAATTGCTTGCAATGGATTATTCCCCAGGAGAGTCCACCTTCTGCAATAGCTTGTTATGTCCGTCGAATCAATCAAACGGCGATCTATTCGTCCAATTTCAAACCAACGATGATCTATCCGTCCAATTTCAAATCAACAATGGTCCGCCCGTTCAATTTCAAATCAACGACGGTCCGCCCATCCAATTTCGAATCAACGACGGTCCGCCCGTCCAATTTCGAATCCACCCGTCCAATTTTGAATCAACGACGGTCCGCCCATCCAATTTTGAATCAACGACAGTCCGCCCGTCCAATTTCAAATCAAAGCAACGATCCAATCATCCAAATCCAACCAATCAGGTTCTTTAAGTATTCGTGTTTTCTTTGACTAGTATGTTCTGTTCTGGATAGCCTGGAAGGGTGTCTAGAAAAACTTTGACATTACTTGTACCAAGTCAATGGTACTCCAAGTGCTGTCAAAGGGGGACTACTGTAGAAACTCTATTCTGGACTGTCCAGATTAGTTTACTTACAGTCTTCGATTCCCCAATGATGAATAAGGTCAAGAACTCCTCGAGAAAGTTAGTGTGTTTGAGCTTTGAGCATTCCGAACCTCATTCAAACTCCTTTCAAACCCTTCGAGCCAGAACCAAAAGGCCCTAGCATAACCCTACGTGCATACACTGGTACTGTATTGGCGTGCGCTGGTAAGTTGCCACATGTCAGTTGTGGGCACACGACCCAAAAATCCCCGCATTTTTGGTGTGAGAAAATTCCGGGTGCGCCCTTTTTGGAAAGCGCGGCGAAACGCTTCGCAAATCAGAGAGTCGCCACTCGGGTTTTGCGGTTAGTACCCAAGAAACCGTCCTTTGAAAACGTTTGGACCACGTTTGTTTGATTTTGAAAAAGGCTTTTGTAGACTGGACCGTCGTCACCTTCGATCTTGAGGTTCGGGAGCCAGATTACGAGAGGGGAAGGGTTTTATGGCACCCCCCTCGCCCAGTCCGGAGACCGGTCTCTACTCAGGCATTTTATAAAACATTTGCATTTCTCTCTTTATTTGATCATTCTTTTAACCAGTTAGGGCGGGGGAACAGTTAATAGGGATTAAAACTGTAAACAAGTTGCATTTATGTACAAGATCGGTGGCAAAATGTTTATGGATGATGATGTTTGATCTAAGCAAATATAATAGATTGAGAACAGGCTTTTGTGGACATTTTAAGCAGACTGGAGCACACTGACTGTGAGATAGTGCACACAGGAACAAGCCTGCATGCACTGGCCAAGCCACTGCATGCAGTCATGACCTGCGTGCGCCACACCACAACTGGCGTGCGCCGGTAAGCCTAAGACCACAGCTTCTGTTATCAACCCTCTGGGCTCTGGAAAGGACCAGTGCACACCCAGGACAAACCACATAGTTCATAAAGGTTACTAAGCTATTACAGACAGATTAATGGACTTAAAAGCCCCCAAATAGACAGAAAACCCCTTAAACAATGAGGGGAGGATGATCAAAGGCCTGGGTGGAAGATCCATGCAAGGGCCAAGCCACTGGAACACGAACCACTACCGTACGCCACTCAAGGAGGGCCGTACGCCAGTAGTCTCTTGGTTCCAATGCTTTGGCTTTGCACATTCTGGGCTCTGGAACAGGACCAGAGGGACCCAGAAGGCCAAACTAAGCAAAAGTACAGATGGAAGAGAAAGCAGTTCTAAGTACAGAACAATAAACTGGTTTTAGCATACATCAGGGTGACCAGAATGTAAATAAAGCAGAAAAACAATGATCTATGATCCCCACGCCAGTTTTGCACGTACTACCATGACTGGCGTACGGTACATAACTACTGGCATGCGCCACTGATCATTGTGCACGATTTTGAAACCTTGCTAGCATTAGGGCCAGGACTGGTATAGATTACCAGCCTTGGCCCTGCCAGCCCCCCTCAGGGGTCAGAACAGAAAGCAGGAGCAAAAGGTATTATACCTTTGCTTGTGAGTTTTGATGGATGGTTTGAACTTGAGCTTGAGAGTTGAGGGTTGGAGGATGAGTGTAAGGATGATTATGGGCTATGGTGAATATGTTCCCTTGCTTGCTCTTTCTATGGAAGAGAAAGGAAGCAAAGGAGAATGATGAAGAAGAAGACAAAGGGGCTTGAACTCTTTAATGGTGCTAACCTCTTTGTGAACCAACCAACCCTTGTAAGGGTGAAGGAGAGGGGTATTTATAGGCCAAGGAGGGCTGAGATCAGTTGGGTTAAGGGCTTGTTGAGTTAGAGAGGGAGCCTCCCATGCATTTAATGCATGGGACTAGTTGATGGAAGATGTAGGAGAGAGGGGGGAGCAGTTCTGGCCGATGCAATCATCAGGGGACTGTGGCTGACGTCGGGGGGTTACAAAATCTCCCGCGCATCTGGCTGAAAAAAGGTTGATTTGACTAGAATTGACTGGCGTACGCCCCTTGTTGAGTGGCGTGCGCCAGTACGCGGCGATGACTGACACGTGGCAGGGCTTCCTGCGTACGCTAGTCCATCTCCTGCGTACTCCAGTAGGGTTTTGTTGTGGCCATTTGGTTCTGGCTTGAAGGGTTTGAAAGGGGCTCGAAGAGGTTTTGAGATGAGGCTCGGGATGCTCAAAGCTCAAACACACTTGCAAACTCAGGTTGTTCTTGACCATAATCATCATCGGGGAAACAAAAGACCGTAAATAAACTATTCCGGAAAGTCCAAAATAGGGTGTCTACAGTAGCCCCCCTTTGACGGCACTTGGAGCACCATTGTTTTGGTACAAGTAACGTCAAAGGTTTCTAGACACCCTCTCAAGGCTATCCAGAAGAAATAGAAAATGCGGACATGTATTTAAATGTACCGTCCATTGAGAGATTGAAGACGGGCGGACCATCTGAAGATCGTTGGAAAAGAGTTTGAACTCTGTTGGAAGATAGGGATGGGTGGACCATCATTGAATGGTGAGGTGGACTCTCCTGGGGAATAGTTAGTTGCGGAAAGACCAATGCCGCTAGGGATCAAACCTTCTTCGGCATAAGTAACTCCAACAGTCGCGGGTAAGTCGCGTCAGGTAGGTTGAATTCCATTTGTTGGGAATCAGAGCCAATCTCCTTATCATGGACCATCCGAGACAGAGCAATAAGACTGCTGGAAGATGCGCTAACGGTTGAGTCGGACGGACAGACCGTCATTGATTTGATTTTAGACGGACAGACCGTCGTTGATTTTAGGTTTGGATGGACAGACCGTCGTTGATTTGAGGTTGGACGGACAGACCGTCATTGATTTGGGGTTGGATGGACAGACCGTCGTTGATTTGAGGTTGGACGGACAGACCGTCGTTGATTTGAGGTTGGACGGATAGACCGTCGTTGATTTGAGGTTGGACGGACAGACCGTCGTTGATTTGGACAGGACGGGCTGTCATTGCTGGGGATCGAACTATCTTTGGCACAAAGAATCCCAACAATCACGGGTAGGTGGCGTCAGGTAGGATAAATTCCATCTGTTGGGAATCAGAGCCAATCTCCTTATCATGGACCATCCGAGGCAGAGCAATAAGACTGTTGGACGATGCGCTACTTGTAGACTGATGTGGACTAGGATAGGCGAACGGTGTCGTAGACTGATTGGACGGGCAGACCGTCGTCGTGGATCGATCGGACGATATTCTGATCGCCGTTGAGGGGGTGAACGCGGGCAATATTCTGATCGCCGTTGATCGGGGTGAACGCGGGCAATATTCTGATCGCCGTTGCTCGGGGTGAACGCGGGCAATATTCTGATCGCCGTTGATCGGGGTGAACGCGGGCCAAAATTCTGATCGCCGTTAATCGGGGTGAACGCGGGCAATATTCTGATCGCCGTTGATCGGGGTGACCGCGGGCAATATTCTGATCGCCGTTGATCGGGGTGAACGCGGGCAATATTCTGATCGCCGTTGCTCGGGGTGAACGCGGGCAATATTCTGATCGCCGTTGGTCGGTGGTAAACGCGGGCAATATTCTGGTCGCCGTTGCTCGGGGTGAACGCGGGCAATATTCTAATCGCCGTTGATCGGGGTGAACGCAGGCAATATTCTGATCGCCGTTGATCGGGGTGAACGCGGGCAATATTCTGATCGCCGTTGATCGGGGTGAACGCGGGCAATATTCTGATCGCCGTTGCTCGGGGTGAACGCGGGCAATATTCTGATCGCCGTTGGTCGGTGGTGAACGCGGGCAATATTCTGATCGCCGTTGCTCGGGGTGAACGCGGGCAATATTCTGATCGCCGTTGATCGGGGTGATGACATGACTGATCATCGTTGAGGGGACGACATGGCTGATCGTCGGTGATGACATGGCTGATCATCGGTGAGTGGACGACATGGCTGATCGTCGGTGATGACATGGCTGGTCATCGTTGAGAGGACGACATGGCTGATCGTCGGTGATGACATGGCTGGTCATCGTTGAATGGACGACATGGCTGATCGTAGGTGATGACATGGCTGATCATCGGTGGGTGGGACGACATGGCTGATCATCGGTGGGTGGGACGACATGGCTGATCGTCGGGGATGACATGGCTGGTCATCGTTGAATGGACGACATGGCTGATCGTTGGTGATGACATGGCTGATCATCGTTGAATTTGAACAGGACTGGCTGTTGTTTTGAGGATAAAGCTGACCATGGCACGGATAGTTCCAACAAATCACGGGTAGGTCGCGTCAGGTAGGTTAAATTCCATCTGTTGGGAATCAGAGCCAATCTCCTTATCATGGACCATCCGAGACAGAGCAATAAGACTGTTGGACAATGTGCTACTTGTTGAATCGGCGGACAGACCGTCATTGATTTGATTCCAGACGGACAGACCGTCGTTGATTTTAAATAGGACGGATGGATCGTCGTTGATTTGAATTGGGACGGATGGATCGTCGTTGATTTGAAATTGGACGGATAGATCGTCGTTGATTTGAAATAGGACGGATGGATCGTCGTTGATTTGAAATAGGACGGATTGATCGTCGTTGATTGGAATTGAACGGATTGATCGTCGTTGATTTCAAATAGGACGGATGGATCGTCGTTGATTTGAAATTGGACGGATAGATCGTCGTTGATTGGAATTGGACGGATAGATCGTCGTTGATTGGAATTGGACGGATAGATCGTCGTTGATTTGAAATAGGACGGATGGATCATCGTTGATTTGAAATTGGACGGATAGATCGTCGTTGATTGGAATTGGACGGATAGATCGTCGGTGATTTGAAATTGGACGGATGGATCGTCGTTGATTGGAATTGGACGGATAGATCGTCGTTGATTGGAATAGGACGGATAGATCGTCGTTGATTTGAAATAGGACGGATGGATCGTCGTTGATTCGAAATAGGACGGATGGATAGTCGTTGATTGGAATAGGACGGATAGATCGTCGTTGATTTGAAATAGGACGGATGGATCGTCGTTGATTTGAAATTGGACGGATAGATCGTCGTTGATTGGAATTGGACGGATAGACCGTCGTTGATTTGAATTGGGACGGATGGATCGTCGTTGATTTGAAATTGGACGGATAGATCGTCGTTGATTGGAATTGGACGGATAGATCGTCGTTGATTTGAAATAGGACGGATGGATCGTCGTTGATTTGAAATAGGACGGATGGATTGTCGTTAATTTGAAATAGGACGGATGGATCGTCGTTGATTGGAATTGGACGGATAGATCGTCGTTGATTTGAAATAGGACGGATGGATCGTCGTTGATTTGAAATTGGACAGATAGATCGTCGTTGATTGGAATTGGACGGATAGATCGTAGTTGATTGGAATTGGACGGATAGATCGTCGTTGATTTGAAATAGGACGGATGGATCGTCGTTGATTTGAAATTGGACGGATAGATCGTCGTTGATTGGAATTGGACGGATAGATCGTCGTTGATTTGAAATTGGACGGATGGATCGTCGTTGATTGGAATTGGACGGATAGATCGTCGTTGATTGGAATAGGACGGATAGATCGTCGTTGATTTGAAATAGGACGGATGGATCGTCGTTGATTCGAAATAGGACGGATGGATAGTCGTTGATTGGAATAGGACGGATAGATCGTCGTTGATTTGAAATAGGACGGATGGATCGTCGTTGATTTGAAATTGGACGGATAGATCGTCGTTGATTGGAATTGGACGGATAGACCGTCGTTGATTTGAATTGGGACGGATGGATCGTCGTTGATTTGAAATTGGACGGACAGACCGTCGTTGATTGGAATTGGACGGATAGATCGTCGTTGATTTGAAATAGGACGGATGGATCGTCGTTGATTTGAAATAGGACGGATGGATTGTCGTTAATTTGAAATAGGACGGATGGATCGTCGTTGATTGGAATTGGACGGATAGATCGTCGTTGATTTGAAATAGGACGGATGGATCGTCGTTGATTTGAAATTGGACAGATAGATCGTCGTTGATTGGAATTGGACGGATAGATCGTCGTTGATTGGAATTGGACGGATAGATCGTCGTTGATTTGAAATAGGACGGATGGATCGTCGTTGATTTGAAATTGGACGGATAGATCGTCGTTGATTGGAATTGGACGGATAGATCGTCGTTGATTTGAAATTGGACGGATGGATCGTCGTTGATTGGAATTGGACGGATAGATCGTCGTTGTTTGGAATAGGACGGATAGATCGTCGTTGATTTGAAATAGGACGGATGGATCGTCGTTGATTTGAAATTGGACGGGCTCTGCTTGGGGAAATAGCGAACCGGGATGGAAGCATGGATCAGGGCAACATGGGCTGCCTGACGGGAATGGGCCTCAGTGCTGATTTGATTTGATTTGCCAATGCCACAACACTGACGATAGAAACGCCTCAATGATGGTTTGATTTGATTTGAAAGCCTCCACGTGCTTTGGATTGATTTTGATTTGATGCACTTTCCTGCTTTTGACATTTGATATACAATATGCAACGACAATATATGCTAAACACATATGTACAAATTGAACATGCAAAGGCAGACTAGGGCGGCTTCTAGAGGACGGGACGACACAAACGACGACCAAGACAATTTTGACGATTGAGGGCTACCACTGAGCCACACTTTTGCTTTACTGCTCTGATTTGAGTTGCGGGCCTGCAGGTCCGGTAGGTAACTTTCGAGTGGGTTAGAGGTTTGCTGCTTTGATTTGAGGTGCGGGCCTGCGTGCCCAAGTAGATAACTTTTGAGCGGGTTAGATCACCCTGTGACTTGCTTGATTTGCTTTTGCGTTGGGCCAATTTACCCCTCTGTACTTGACGACTTGCTGCTTGCTTGGACCATGGACGCCGTAGTGGCGCTGTAAAAGTTGCATTATTCTCGGTTCATTGGAGGTAGAGTATAAACCAATCGCTAATATCCAACTTGCATTGACGAGCGAATCGAGTTGACACACAGACATACGCACACGTATAGACTGCCTAGCTCGGAAGAATGAGGAAGAAGAGTCCTAGGATACAATGCAGACTCTCCGACACATGGGCGATAATGAAATTTTGGGCATTAACAGGCCAAAATCCAAAATATCCCTAGATAGGTGAAACTGACACTTACACACAGTCAAATATGTACAAAGACCTGTACGAATAACCAAACAGAGAAGAAAGCCCCGGAATGGGCAATAGACCGGAATACTAGAAAAACGTCGCAAAGATGGACAAAATACGCAAATGGAATGACTCATATAGGCTCGGACTGAAACCGACACCCCCGCACAGTCACACTAGGCACATATGACCTGCACGGCATAGAAAACTTGGCAAAAGCCCTTAAAACCAATTTCGAGGCACCGAAACCTTGGTTTTAACTTGAAATTCCCACCGGGGGTTCAAAATCGTTGTTAGGCGTGATGGCTGCCGACTGCTGCCTGCGGCAAGAATTGAAGAAGCGCGCGCAGGTTTGAGACCAACGCGTGTCACTTTGAGAAAACGTGCGTGAGTCTCAAACTAGCGCGCGTGACTGAAAAGCTGCGCAAATTAGACTTCGCTGAACTTAGAATAAACTGTGAGCCCGTTAGGACCTCGTAAGCATTTCGTTCTGTTTTTGATGCTTTAAATATTTTTTTAGGGCTTTTGCTCAGCTTTGAAATTGAAGTAGTAGTTTGAAATAAGATTGAAAGACAAAGGGTTCCCCCTTCTGTTTCTGATGAAGCTTGTTCTGTTCTTGACCCTTCTCGACCCTTGATGTGTACCAAAACGTCAACCATGGATCCAATTGATAGAATATGACCGAGTCTTGAAGAGAGACTGCCTACGTATCCCACATTTGGGGAATCAGGTCAAAACGTAGTTCAGGCCAAGGTTCACTCGTGTGTTTTACCTCTCCTTTTACGCTCTAACTTTTGCCTAGTGCCGCCTTCTCAGGTTTCCGGCCTAGCGAGCTTTCGAC
Organism: Rhododendron griersonianum; assembly: GCA_018127125.1. Lineage (NCBI taxonomy): Eukaryota > Viridiplantae > Streptophyta > Magnoliopsida > Ericales > Ericaceae > Rhododendron > Rhododendron griersonianum. The sequence continues at coordinate 25,935,772 of CM030792.1, read as the reverse complement.
TTTTTGCCTATTTATTTTTGCCTAAACCGCCTGCTTAGGTTTTCGGTCTAGCAGGCTGCTCTAACTTTTGCTTGGCACCGCCCACCCTTGTGGTTTTCGGCCCAACGAGCTTCTCTCAGGGAAAAGTGGCTCTTGAATTGATCCAGGTTGACCAAGGTATTGAATCCGCTGCTGTCGAGATCAATGACCTTTGGCTGCAGCCCCAGATAAGATGGCTTTTGATAATGCAGGGTCCTGACTGCTTTTGTTGGAAATGCCTCGCTCTAGGCCACTTTTGCACCTTTCTAATGTGCGCTTGATGGAATGCCGCTAACGCTGTTTTGAATATGGTACGAGGGCTGGAGCCTTCTGAGTTTCTGCTTTCTGGCTTGACATCCGTTAGCAAGGGTTTTGAAGTTTCTTTATCTCACGATCAACGCCAAGCGCGTCTTTGTGAGACCATGCCAAAACGTCGATGAATTCTTTGACCCTGTCTGATCGGGCACGATGCTCCTTTGGGGGACAGCATTGAGCCAATTTTGAACCATCTGGGGCCAAGTGCTCCTTTGGGGGACAGCGTTGAGCCAATTTTAAGTCATCCGGGGGTCTACTTTATCTTTCAAGTTTATTGAAACTACTTCTTCTTTTAATAGGCCGAGCATGCCTTTCGTCTTCCCTTTCGGCGAGGGAACACATTTCCTTGGGGATGACCCCATCGAAATCTATCCCTTCGTCGTCAGGGTCGACACAGTTTATTCAAAAGCCAGCAAAGTACTTATAAGCAAGATAGTGCATATCATAAAGAAAGCCCCACGGGGTTGCCAAGTATAGCAAAAGACTCGAATTTGAGAATAGAAGCTACGACATGGAGGGCCAAGAGGCACGAACTCCGACTCAGAGCTAGACTAAGACGACTTGACAGATACTGTGTCAGACTCAGACTCAAAAGTGTGCAATGCAAGCTAGACGCGATTTGAAAATGCAACTTTTATTGTTACCCTTTGCTTCCTCACAGAGAGGTGGGATCTAGAGGATGTCAGGCCCAAGCAACAGCACTTCAGCTTCCTCAGCTTCTTTGACCAAAACTACTCAGTGCTCCCATGAACAAGGATCCCCAAATTGTCAGTCCGCTCATTTGCTTGATCGATCCGGTCCTCAACCAGTGCTTTCCCGCTTTCAGCCCCGTCTTCTATGCCACAACCTACGGCCTCGGATTCAGCAGGGATAGACACAATTGGTTTGGGTTGAGTTTCTGGGACAATGCAGAGGGTTGGGTTGAGTATGGTGGAGCTCGGGTTGATTTGAGTGGAGATGGGGTTGATTTGGGTGGAGGTGATAGCCATCTGACCGACCAGAGGGTCAGAATTGAGTTGAAGCAAGGAGCTGGGATTGACGTCGGATTTTGATGGGAGCGGGGGCGGAATAGTGCCATTATCAATGAGATTCTGAATGGCATGCCGGAGGCGGTAGCAAGCATTGGTGGAATGGCCAGGCGTTTGATGGTAGGTGCAGAAGTGATTAGGGTTGTGGCTAGCAAGGAGAACCTTGGGCAGTGGAGTTGGGGTTAGAGGCCTGATGGAACCGGCATCGAGAAGCTTCTCGTAAACTGAGGCCAGAGGTGCAGATAAGCATGAGAAGGTCCTTGGCTGGCTCCGGCGACGGGATTGAGGGCTCAAGGTGGAGCCTTTGCTTGCTTTGTACAACACTGCGCCTTCGACAGGGTGCATTCTTTTGCTTTTGGGGGTGACTTTGATTTGGGATTCAGCATCCTCCTTTGGGTGAACTTTAACCTCATGGAACTCGGCCAGACTTTTGAACATGTCTCTTAAGCACGGCTTGATTCTGACCGCCGGAGGGTGGCAGGCCTGAGGAGGTTCTTTGGCTCCAGCATTAGCAGCGTTTAGCGCCAGATCCGATTTTGACAGGGTAGAGGTAAAAAGGTCAACCAGCCCCTGAATGATAATCATTTGTTTGTCCAGCTTCTGGCTCATTTCTTCCACAACCCTCTTTACCTCAGCCAGCTCTGTTTGTGCCGCCATTTTGGATTGATGATCGAGGAAGGTGATACGGCTTTGGAAGTACTAATGAAATAGCCCTGGCAGACACTCCCAAGCAGGTTTGGCTCTTCTTTTTGGTACTTTCCTCGACGGCGCCACGCCCAAAGCTAGACAGTAAAGCAATCGAAGGCTCAGGAAGTGTCCCTGCAATAGTTTTATTTTGAAAGGAAAATGAAACAACGGAAAATGCCTGTAAGAGCGTCGTCGGTGTCCTCCTAGACTCTAGAACTAGCAGACAAAACCGTTTTATGACAGCCGGACGCTGCCCAGGTCCTCAGATTTCTTTTCGGCGATGTACCTTGACGGGATCGATTAACACTAAGAGATGTCGAAACAGCCTAAGTCTTTGACTATCCAGCTTTCGAAGTTTCAATGTTGGAATGGAACAACTTGGTGTTGACGACATGATACTGTAACCAAGAGGGCGTAAGCAGCACTGTGCCGGAGCCTTGAATGGTGTAAGTGTTTAGCACTTTTAACCTGGGTGGTATGAGCATCATGTCATGTCTCCCGTTGTTCCTAGTTTTCTGTTTGAAACCTCGATCGGGTTTAGGCAAGGACTTAGAAAGTCTCGATTTCCCAAAGTCTTGTTGACCCAAGGAATTTGAAAGATGATAACGTGCACCATCGAGATGCACGACTCGTCATCGGTCCAGGCAGCGCCCCTACAGGCACAAAACGGGTTTGAAAGAGAGACAACCCTAAAAGCCGCCCTAGCATGCTCCTACGCAGAACGGTATGGATGTATGTACAGGCATGCGATATGGAAAGCGGTAACACATAGACAGCTTATGGGGGTTAGATGCAAGTAATCCTACCATGTGGGTTCCTGTCTTAGTTTTGAAAGGTTCTATTGCTCTGTACGCGTGGCGAGGCTGGTTTTGGCTTAAGGGGGTTCCTCAGGCTAGAGATGTTTTATACCTCCCGTCGCAATGCGTGCAGCAGAGCAACGGTCAAACGGTAATACGTCTCATCATCGACCAAGGTTGTTGGCCATTCGAGGACCCCGGGCTCCAGTAAACTGTACCGGTTACCCAAAACACCTCAACGGGGCTGATAGAACACCGATGCAAATGTACGCGTGTCGAAAGAATGATCGAGAGAGAGAAAACTGTAAATGCTTTTGAAATACACCTTTTGAAGCTTGGCTCACTTCATTAATCGACACTCGGAGAAAACTACACAAGTGAACAATAGTAAAAGCCCCAGTTCGGAGTGGTCGGATGTAGAATCCTGTTACGTTACCATTCCGTTCTTCAGCAGCGCGGAGCGTACTGTTTTGCCAGACTTTTGAAAATTGTTCGTTCGTGTATTAATTTCCAAATGTTGATCAATGCAATGTCCCCAGCAGAGTCACCATTGTGGGCACACGACCCAAAATCCCCGCATTTTTGGTGTGAGAAAATTCCGGGTGTGCCCTTTTTGGAAAGCGCGGCGAAACGCTTCGCAAATCAGAGAGTCGCCACTCGGGTTTTGCGGTTAGTACCCAAGAAACCGTCCTTTTGAAAACGTTTGGACCACGTTTGTTTGATTTTGAAAAAGGCTTTTGTAGACTGGACCGTCGTCACCTTCGATCTTGAGGTTCGGGAGCCAGATTACGAGAGGGGAAGGGTTTTATGGCACCCCCCTCGCCCAGTCCGGAGACCGGTCTCTACTCAGGCATTTTATAAAACATTTGCATTTCTCTCTTTATTTGATCATTCTTTTAACCAGTTAGGGCGGGGGAACAGTTAATAGGGATTAAAACTGTAAACAAGTTGCATTTATGTACAAGATCGGTGGCAAAATGTTTATGGATGATGATGTTTGATCTAAGCAAATATAATAGATTGAGAACAAGCTTTTGTGGACATTTTAAGCATGGGAGCACACCGATCGTGAGATAGTGCACACAGGAACAAGCCTGCATGCACTGGCCAAGCCACTGCATGCAGTCATGACCTGCGTGTGCCACACCACAACTGGCGTGCGCCGGTAAGCCTAAGACCACAGCTTCTGTTATCAACCCTCTGGGCTCTGGAAAGGACCAGTGCACACCCAGGACAAACCACACAGTTCATAAAGGTTACTAAGCTATTACAGACAGATTAATGGACTTAAAAGCCCCCAAATAGACAGAAAACCCCTTAAACAATGAGGGGAGGATGATCAAAGGCCTGGGTGGAAGATCCATGCAAGGGCCAAGCCACTGGAACACGAACCACTACCGTACGCCACTCAAGGAGGGCCGTACGCCAGTAGTCTCTTGGTTCCAATGCTTTGGCTTTGCACATTCTGGGCTCTGGAACATGACCAGAGGGACCCAGAAGGCCAAACTAAGCAAAAGTACAGATGGAAGAGAAAGCAGTTCTAAGTACAGAACAATAAACTGGTTTTAGCATACATCAGGGTGACCAGAATGTAAATAAAGCAGAAAAACAATGATCCATGATCCCCACGCCAGTTTTGCACGTACTACCATGACTGGCGTACGGTACATAACTACTGGCGTGCGCCACTGATCATTGTGCACGGTTTTGAAACCTTGCTAGCATTAGGGCCAGGACTAGTATAGATTACCAGCCTTGGCCCTGCCAGCCCCCCTCAGGGGTCAGAACAGAAAGCAGGAGCAAAAGGTATTATACCTTTGCTTGTGAGTTTTGATGGATGGTTTGAACTTGAGCTTGAGAGTTGAGGGTTGGAGGATGAGTGTAAGGATGATTATGGGCTATGGTGAATATGTTCCCTTGCTTGCTCTTTCTATGGAAGAGAAAGGAAGCAAAGGAGAATGATGAAGAAGAAGACAAAGGGGCTTGAACTCTTTAATGGTGCTAACCTCTTTGTGAACCAACCAACCCTTGTAAGGGTGAAGGAGAGGGGTATTTATAGGCCAAGGAGGGCTGAGATCAGTTGGGTTAAGGGCTGGTTGAGTTAGAGAGGGAGCCTCCCATGCATTTAATGCATGGGACTAGTTGATGGAAGATGTAGGAGAGAGGGGGGAGCAGTTCTGGCCGATGCAATCATCAGGGGACTGTGGCTGACGTCGGGGGGTTACAAAATCTCCCGCGCATCTGGCTGAAAAAAGGTTGATTTGACTAGAATTGACTGGCGTACGCCCCTTGTTGAGTGGCGTGCGCCAGTACGCGGCGATGACTGACACGTGGCAGGGCTTCCTGCGTACGCTAGTCCATCTCCTGCGTACTCCAGTAGGGTTTTGTTGTGGCCATTTGGTTCTGGCTTGAAGAGTTTGAAAAGGGCTCGAAGAGGTTTTGAGATGAGGCTCGGGATGCTCAAAGCTCAAACACACTTGCAAACTCAGGTTGTTCTTGACCATAATCATCATCGGGGAATCAAAAGACCGTAAATAAACTATTCCGGAAAGTCCAAAATAGGGTGTCTACATCAGTCATCGACCGTTGACCAGGTTCTTACTGGCGCACGCACGTACTTTACTGGCGTACGCCGGTCAAAGCCAATCAAATCACCTTTATTCAACCCTGTGCACAAGACTTTTGGGCCACCCCAGTATGCTGTACATTCTTCTGATGTTTGCAAACGTGTAGGTTATGTTCCCCTCTCTCTCCTACAACTTCCATTAACAAGTCCCATGCATTTAATGCATGGAGACTTCCTTCACTAACCCAACCAGCCTCCAACCCAGCTGGTTACACCCCCACTCTTCTCTATATATACCCCCTTGCATTTATATGCAAGGGGTTAACCACATAAAAGCTCTCAAGCCTTTTCTCTCTTTTCTTCTTTGTTTCTTAGCTTCCTTTTTTTCATCCATTGAAAGAATAAGCAAGAGACCCTCTCACATACCACAGTACCTCAGTCATTCACCATCCATCCATCAAACCTCAAGCTCAAGCTCAAAACCAAAGGTATACCACCTTTTGTAAACTTTCTATTCTGACCCCTGAGGGGGCTGGCAGGGTCAAGGCTGGTAATCAATACCAGTCCTGGCCCTAAAGCTGGCAAGGTTTCAAAGATTGTGAATGGCTATTAGTGGCGCACGCCAGTAATTGTGAGCCGTACGCCAGTAATGGCTGAACATGCAGTACTGGCGTGGGGATCATTGTTTGGCTATTTTCTGTTCTTCTTTCTATTCCATCATGTCACGCCCTCGATTTTCAACATAATAAATAAACCATTTCAATAAAAGAACCTCGCATAACATAAGAAAATACCCCAAAAGGAATTTCCCACCCAATTAAATTACAAATGAAGTCTCCAAGTTTTAGTAAATTACATCCATGGCACCACGACCCAAATTAACTTAAATACAAGTAAGAACAAGTTTTCCTTGAATTTATAAACAGTTTAGTCAAAAGAAATTTAAAGGTTTTCTGTCACAAAACCATTCTTAACAAAAAGGGTGATCATTACAAACGATGAAGTAAGGAATGAAGCTAGCTTTCAAAGAAAATATCTTCCACATTGAGCACACGATGCAATGCAAGCTACTGCCCAGCACTTGAACCTGAAAAGAAGGATTTTGTTGAGCTACACTAGCCCAATAGAGAAATCTTTACACAAGCTATATAAAAAATATGACGAGATATGCACTTAGAATGAACGAGTTCCAATAAATGGATATGAAATACAAAGGGGGGGGGTACCATAGCGAACCGACAAACTACGACTACGGGATTCTAAACGTCTTAAAGACATCCTTAACCATTCGTACATCAAGCTAGGGATAGCATTAGGCACACATTAATCTAAATAACCTCTAACAATTTCTCAAGCCATTTAAGGACTCCTCAAAGAACACCACAGTTTGCTTCCTCATTTCTTACCATTCGTTATTGAGCCCATTTTCATAAAACATTCCTTTTGGTTACCAAAACAATTTCGAGAAAACACTCGACCTTCACGGGTCAAGCTCCGTTGATTCGAGCTTGAATAGCCGGAGTCCGTTGATTTGTGCCCAAATACCGGAAACCGTTGATTCGCTCAAGAATAGCCGGAGGATTTTCATAAAAATCCTTTTTCAAAACCAAATTCCTTCCATTTCAAAAACTTTGATGTAATAAATGTTTATTCCCTTTTTCAACAGTTACAGTCTCGGGCACATCACAGCCAAAACAAAAACAACAACTTCCATAATCAATCATAACTTCTTTCATCAGGAGAGACATTTGTGGGCAGCATGCCCTCGGAGAGAAAGGATTTCGTTCCTTCCCGCCGTTGCGGCCCTTTTTTGAAAAATCGAGGGAGCGCGAGCGCCGGTGGTAAGCGCTCAAAAATACAGAGTCGCCACTTGAGTTTTTTGAGGGTCCGACACTCAAGGAACCGTATTTCGAAGCACATGCCGCGCTGTTTGTTTGAAAAAGTTTAAGGAAACCAGTCCGTCTTAACCATATCTGGGTTCGGGAGCCAGGTTACGAGAGGGGAAGGGTTTTAAGGCACCCCTCTCGCCCAATTCAAAGATCGGTCTCTACTTAGGCATTTTCATGAAAACTTTTGTGATTCTTCTTTTTTTTAATTAATTTTAGCCAATTAGGGCGGGGGAACAGTTAATCGGGGATTAAAACTGTAACAATTTGCAAGATGTGATCAAATAATAGCATGGATGGATGGCATGATGAGTAATAAATGGGATGGAGTTAAAATAGCGATCAGATGCCAAAACTAGGCTCGAGACAGATTTGCCCTGCACGATGGCCAACTTGCATGCATGAACAAATCTGCATGCAAGCAAACCATCGCGCGAGACACACGAACCCTCGCGCGAGTGTTGTCACCTCACCACAGTTTCAATTTCATCCCCTTCTGGGCTCTGGAAGGACCAGTGCACACCCAGGAGGCAAACCAAGCAGTTTATCAATGGACTGTAAAAATACTAATTATTACAAACAGCTTGAAGATGGAACTGAATAAAGGGAAATACAACCCCTAAACAGTGGGGGATAAAAAAGAGGCCAAGGGCCTAGTTGCCCATGTAAGGGCCATCCCTGGAATAAACAGAACTGTCGCGCGACAGAGAGGGAATCTCGCGCGACATTCCTGATTGGATTTCCAGGAATTGCTTTGCATGCTTGGGGTCCCGAGACAGATCCAGGAAGACCCAAGGGCATTTCATGCTACTCAAAACAAACAACTAAGCTACTGTATTTTGTTTTTGCATGCATAACAGTGATCTAAAAATCAAAATAAAGTACAACAGGCATGCCAATGTTGTAAAACAGAAAAGGGCTAGCCTCCCTTCCCCACAAGGTCCATTCTCTTGCTGACACAAGTGTCGCGCGAGTGTTGTGGACCATCGCGTGAGGGTTTGGCTGCCACGGATTCTTGTAACTCTGCTGGCTTTAGGACCAGGACATGGTATTAATTACCAGCCTTGGCCCTGTCAGCCCCCCTCAGGGATCAAAACAGAAACAGGGCAAACATTATACCTTTGCTTGGAAAGGGTTTGGAAATGGATTGGATTGATTGGTGAAGCCCTTTGACTAAGTGTGTGTGTAGAACACCTAAATGGAAGACTAGGAAGTGGTTTAGGTTAGTGACTTTGTGCTAGAATGTTAATTGCATTGTGAAGGGTAATTTAGCTTCTTAATCATTTTCTTGGAACCCTTAAATGGAAGACCAATGGGGGTATTTATAGGAGGAGTGCAAGGGCTAGGTGGTGGCCAAACTTGGCTTTGCAACCAGCCAACAAGGCTGGTCACAACTTGGTGGATAAGCTAGCCAACAAGGTGAGTGGGAGTGGTTGTGAGGGTGTGAAGGTGTAGCCTGCCAGAACCCTGTTCAGCTGAGGAAAACGGGGTTCCAGCCCATGTGACACCCAATCATCACAAGTCCAGCTGGATTCTGTGATAATGACAGGAGGGAACCATCGCGCGATGGTTCCGCGAGGGTCAACAGTCAACAGTTTGACTTTGACCAGACCTGGCAAGCTGAGTATCGCGCGAGTAACATGAAGGATCGCACGACGGTCAAACCTGATCCTAGGGTTTGACTAAAGGTTCAGAGGGGTTCAAGAGGTTCAAGCAGGGTTCTAAGCATTCCAAGCTCAATCCATCCCCAATCCAAGCTCGTTTGATCCGATTTCATCATCGGGGAAACAAGAAAACCGTAAAACAAAGTAAAACAATTGGGAGACCCAGATTGGGGTGTCTACAGTAGTCCCTCTTTGACGGCACACGAAGCACCATTGACTGGTACGGGTAACGTCAAAGATTTCTAGACACCCAACAAATCCGCCCAAAAGCCGATTAAAAGGAAAATGCAAACGAGTATATAAAAATACCGTGCACCAAGGGAAATTGAAGAACAGACGGATGGATCGTCGCTGATTGAAGATCAGACGGATGGATCGTCACTGATTGATAATCGGACGGATGGATCGTCGCTGATTTGATGATCGGACGGATGGATCGTCGCTGATTTGATGATCTGACGGATGGATCATCGCTGGTTTGATGATCGGACGGATAGATCGTCGCTGATTTGATCGGACGGATGGATCGTCGCTGATTGAAGATCGGACGGATAGATCATCGCTGATTTGATCGGACGGATGGATCGTCGCTGATTGAAGATCGGACGGATGGATCGTCGCTGATTTGATCAGACGGATGGATCGTCGCTGATTGAAGATCGGACGGATGGATCGTCGCTGATTGAAGATCGGACGGATAGATCGTCGCTACTCGATGACCGGACGGATGGATCGTCGCTGATTGAAGATCGGACGGATAAATCGTCGCTGATTGATGATCGGACGGATTGATCGTTGCTGATTTGATCGGACGGATGGTGGGGATGCAAAAATGATCCGAGTCGAAGGCGACACTTCCAAAATGACCCTCAAATTTATCGTGCAATATATCAAAAAGCCATAGACCCTAACAGAGAGGGGATTGAGATTGGGCCGGACGTAGAATATGGATTGGGCCTGAGGCCCAAAACAAAGTGTCGCGTGACACTTGTGAATCGTCGCACGAGGGTCTCGAGTTAGGGCTTGAATCTGGACAGGCCCAGACCCGGCCCATACCCGTTCCAATCATTTAAACTCCGCGGGGGACGTTGCAGGAATAGTTCCAAACAGTTTCAAATTTTTAGAGCTCTCCCAAACTCTCGTCTTCTCCTCTCAAATCTCTCTCAAACCCTCTCCAATCTCGAATCATCCACGAAATCAAGACCTCCACGCCTACCCATCACAGCCATGGCAAATCACGGTGGTGATGGCGGTGGGGGTGATGTTATTGACCAACCGGAGGACCGAGGAGGGCCATTGGGTCTTGAAACGGTCGATCAGACGGCGGCGGAGGTTGGTACAGACGCCGGTGCAGAGGCGGTAGGCGGCGGCGACGAAGAACAGAGCCGTGAGCAGACACCTGGTGATGGCGAGATCCATCGCGCGACGGAGCCAGAGGCTCGCGCGATGGTTGATACAGGGGCCGTGGGCCACAGTGTTGAGCGGCTGGATCTAGTCACGGCCGTAGAAGGGGCAGTGGTGGTCGGAGTGGGTCCAGGGGACGCCGGAGATATTGGTGCTGGAGAGCACCCTCGCGCGACAGAGGAGGAGCCTCGCGCGAGGGTCGAAGCTGGAGGAGGCAGTAGTAGTGGGGCAGGAGATGACACTGTTGAGCCGACCGGGTCCCCGCCGAGGGATTCGGCGAAGGGCAAAAGCGTTGTAGACGCCGAGGAGGAGGTCACAGAGACTCCGGTTGAGGTTCGAGAGGAGGACATTTTGTTTCGGCCCGCGGTGACGTCGTCGAGTCATAGGCCGATCACGAAACACGATGTCGCCGAGTTCTTGACAGACGAGGCATTGGCGAGGCTTCTCGAGGACAACCCCCTGATTGGGGAGTTGGTCCTAAAGGCTAGAGAGGATCGTGCCCGGGCCATTGAGGCGTCGGAGGCCACAGAGAGGGCCGATAGAGAGAGACAGGAGAGAGAGGAGCTTTTGAGAGAGGCAGAGGCCGAGGAGAGGGCCAGAGCAGAGGCACAGGGGCCTAGGGTTACGGCCGTGGCGGAGGCGAAGGACTCGAGTCGCCCAGGCTTTTCAGCGGGAGCATATGTGCTTCCCACGCCGCACCTTTTTGTGCCGTCAGGCATTGGGGCACGCGTACTGTCGCGGAGAGACTACGACGACAAGTTGGTGTTGAGAGATCCCCGGGCCCACATTGCAGCGACGTGGATGGAGGTATATTCCCAGAAAACACCCTTTGTAACTTGATTTCGATATTCTTGCTTTGATAGTTCACACTTGATACTTGCTTAGAACATGCTTGAACTTAGAATTGCATAGATAACTCGCGAGCCAAAGCATGCTAAACCTATGTACTTCTTGCAATGTAAGCCCAATATGTAATAACTTGAACCAACCATCCGTTGTATGCTTCATTGATTACCTAGAACTCGAAAATGAGAACTCTGTATGCACGGGAATCTAGAATAGCACATCACACTCCCGAGTCGAGCTATGGCATAGAATTCAAGCCGAACATGTGTCCTAGGCTTCATTGATTACCTAGAACTTGAGAATGAACTTCCTATATACTGATAAACCCTTTTGCTGCTTGTCTTTGTGTCTGAAACAGGCTGGAGCAGGACAGAGGGATATCCGCGGCTTCGGGGGCGCGTGTATGTCCTTACAGCTATTCGAGGGGCTGCCTGAGAGAGTGAGGCGGTTGGTGGACGAGGCAGGCTTCGGGGTGTTCGTACAGACTTTGACCCCTGCGAGGAACGACCACGCCGTCCTTGTAGCGCTTGCTGAGAGGTGGAGGGATACCACCAATACCTTCCACCTACCTCCCGGGGAGATGACAGTGACGCCTGCAGACTTCGCAGCGATCACGGGGCTGAGGGTTGGAGGTGAGCCCATCCCGTTCGACTCGGGGATCCAGGAGGATCGGGCTGCTCTGGAGTGGTTTCTGGGCAAAGCGCCCAAGATAGAGGAGGGGATGGCGAGGTATGACCAGTTCAAGGGCTACCTGAAGAAGGAGGTGACGAGCGACCGGGAGGCGGAGCAGATGGCCCGAGCATTCCTACTGTACCTGTTTGGTGCCACTCTGTACCCAAACAGACGAAGTAAAGTCCACCTCTCCTACTTGCCAGCGCTGAGGGACTTGAGGACGGCCTCATGCTTCGACTGGGGTGGAGCTGCTCTTGGGACGGCCTACCACTTCTTTGGCAACTCGTCGAGGATGGGTAAGAGCACAGCTGGCTACTGGAGGGTTTGGGAGGTACGATTCTAACCCTTTATTAAGCACAATTTGATTATGCTTGTCCATTGTTTAGTCTGCTTGACTGTTTCAATTTCAAATACTGTATGCCTTGACTAATGTTTGAATTTGTCTAAACATTATGCAGCTTTGGGCCTACGAGGTTTTGCGGATGTATCCGCCGGAGTGCAAGCATCCAGACTTGAGCACTCTCCCTCGCGCGCTGAAGAGGAGCAAGGCAAGCACGGGGAAGAAGGAAGGGAGAGGCGAGCTCAACGCCTTCAGGCTGTACTTGGACGAGCTCAGGGCCTCACAGGTATGAACACATAACCATAAGCGTTAGATATGTATTCATTTCCTTGCTTTAATGTTGTTGCTGATCAATTGCTCGTATTGCTTGTTTGCCCTGAAGCAGGTCAATTGGGATCCCTGGAGGAGAGCGGGAGCAGAGCCAGAGTACTTGGCCCGGAGCAGGGTGCTACTGGAGTCAGCCTTCGGTTGGCAGTGGTACTTGGGGGATCAAGTGACGCGCCAGTCGCTTGGTTACCCTGAGTTCCAGGTGCCAGGGCCACTTCCACCTTGAGCTTCACACACAGGAGAGTACACACGGGCTGAGCTGGAGAGGTACACGAGGGCAGACACTGAGCTTGCGCGCTACCTACGTCCTGAGAGGGACTATGCAGTCTACCAGAGAGACTTCCTGGCGGGCCCACTGGGGATCCGTGGCCTGAGAGAGGTGCGGGGCCAGGTCGCAGGGGCCGCTGAGGAGAGGAGAGCAGCTGGAGAGGGACGGAGAGGAGGTGAGAGCCGGGCAAGGCGAGCCCCGAGCGGACTGGTGGTTGGTGGACTTCCTGCGCTACTTTGGAGGATTCCTGTGGTTGACAGCCAGGAGAATCCTGCAGAGTTACAGTTAGTGCCCGCGAGAGCGGAGCCCACTCCTGTGACTATTTCGGTAAGACCCAGCTTCCAATATTGCTTTTCAATTCCAAATATTTGAATTATGTGCTGAATAGCTAGATAAACTTGAATTGCATGCAGGTGCCAACTGAGTGGGTGAACGAGGCCGTTCGACGGATGCTGGCATTGGAGAACGTGGTGAGAAGAGCGGCGAGCGGCCTACCACTGGAGTTGCAGTACCAGGTGCCGACACCACAGCCGACTCAGCCAGCCGTCGTTCAGAGGACCCAGGTATGGAAAACGATACATTCCTGCTTTCGATACACTTTGCTTTCGATACATTCCTGCTTTCGATACATTCCTGCTTTGATAGCTTGATGGACTGTACCTGCTTTCAATACAGAAATACAATACGCACAATAGATACTCATGCTTTGAAATGAAATGATAATGCAGGTGCAGGGGAAGATGAATCCTAGGAGGAAGAGTGCGTGAGATCCGCCACCGAAGAAGGCGGTGGCAAAGAAACCCACACCTCCGGCCACTACTACGCAGCGACAGATGAGGGGCTTCCAGACAGCGCGCGCATGCGAGGAGGAAGACAGAAGAGCCGTGAGGCAAGCTGAGCTTCGATATCAACTCAAGAAGCGCGAGAAGCCGACACTGGAGGAGCTGGGCCGCCGGAAGCGGCTAATCTTGGGTCAGACTTCTGAGGACGAGGAAGAAGAGGACGAAGAGGAAGGAGAGGACGAGGAGCACTTGTCCACTAGCAGTGGCTCCGACGACTCCATTGACGATCCGGGGTACAGAGACGATCCCCAGGAGCTACGGGACGATGGGGGTAGCGGTGACGGGCTTTGAGTGCGCAGAGGGCGATGACAAAGGCTCCGCTACCCTTTTGCATGCTGCTTTTGCTTTTGATTCCGGGTCTGCGTGCCTAAGTAGATAACTTTTGACAGATACTCTGAGGGCCTGCGTGCCTTTTGACTAGCGGGCGCATGTGCCCTGACTTGACTTGGCGTTTTTGATTGGCCGACGTGCCGTTGATATAGCAGTTGACATGGATACATCACAGTTGTTTACAAAAATTTTGCATTTTCCAAGTTTATTGTTTCTCATTACGAATAAGAGAAAGCAAAACCCACCACTAATACCAAACTTGCATTGACAACACACCGAGACCACTCACAGACACATATGAGTACAAAAACTGGTCTAGCTCTGAAAGAAATAGGAAAAGTACCCTAGGACACGGCCATGATACGAGGATACGAGAAATAATGAAATTTTGGGCATTAATACGCCAAAACTCACAATATTCTACTGAAGACAAAACTGACACTCATGAAAGGTCAATGACGGTCAACATGACCTGTACCAATCAACGGAACTGAACAAAACGTCCCCGGAAAAGACTTATATCGAAAAACGCACAAAATGACGCGAAAATGGCATAATACGTCCAAGAAAGACTCAATTATGTCCCGGACTGAAACCGACACCTCCACACAGTCACTTAAGGTCCAGTTGACCTGTATGGCATGACCAAAATGGGCTAGAGCCTCCATGGCGCGTTTCGACATCCCGAAACCTTGATTTGAACTTGAAACGGGCCTCCGAGGGTCCAAAATCTTCATCGAGCATGGCATTCGGAATCCGATGCTTGGATACAGTCATAAATACTTATAATGACTTGCTGGAATCATTAAAAGTGCAAAAAGACCCTTGGAATGAAAAACGACAAAAGTTGGACAGTAGCTGTTGGAAACTGTCAATACTACAGACCAACCATCGCGCGATGGTTTGGAACTGTCGCGCGATGCTTTGGAATTGTCGCGCGATAGTCAAATCCTGCTAAGCTGCCTTGGTTTGACCAAATTATTGCCATTATCCTGTTCATTGTTCCACGTCTTGGGAGCTGTTCTGATGTTGCAAAAAGAGGGGAGTCCTTGCATGGCAAGGTGGTAGGACACCTAAGCTTCCATTCTACCACATTTGGCCTATAAGAAGGAAGGCTTCCAGGAGGAATGTAGTGTGCACCCCTCTTCATTACCAAAAATGGGAGACGCATTGACGGAATTACTCGACTTTTGGTTACTGAGAGAAGAGACCATAAATTGGGCGAGCCCCCGGTCTCGATGCTTGTCCTCAATCCGAGATCTCCGATTCGCTCGACCGTGCGTCGAGCTCCTTCAAGCCGCATTGCCTTTTTGGGATCCAATCGTGCATGTCTTCCAATTCCGTCAAGACGAGATGTGCCCTACCGTAGAAGAATTTCAAGCGTACGTGCCAGGCTTCGCCAACCTAGACATCCTTGCGGTTCCGCCTGTTCACGAAGACATGGAGCAAATCCTACAAGAGAGACTCAATATTCCAGAGGCACTGACGGCCAGTATTATTCAGAATGGCGAACTCAACATCTTCCGCCTAATTGAGCTGTATGGACCCGAGGGAGCCCTGGGAGATTACGTGGGGGAAGCTCACAGACGCTTCGTTTTGTCCATATGCGCACTGGCCGCGTATATGCTAATTCCCGTTGAAGGAGGAGCGAATCCCAAATTAGTGAGCATCGCCCTGCAAATGGATGCTCAGAAAAATATCATGCCGGTGATTTTAGCGGAAACGCTCCTGGGTTTAGACATGCTGAAACTTGAGCAAGCTGACTCCTTCAGCGGATGCCCTATCCTGCTCCAGGTAAATTCCTATTCGGCACAATTTCTTGCATCTTCATTTTTACCCCAAATACTCAGGCTGTATTTGATTTCTGATTTGTCCTCTGTTCCCATGCAGCTCTGGCTGGCGGACAAAGTGGGGGTTTTAGAAGAGCCACAGGCTGGCTTTGAAGAGTTCCCCAGGCTTTTGGTCGAAAGACCAATGTTATTCCCCGATCTGACGGTGGACATATGGTTTGCGTTCCTGAATGATCTGCAATCTGAGGACATAGTCTGGAGATGTCTCTGGTTAAACCTTCCAGCAATGACGCTCAATTCAGCTGGCTTCAAGAGAGTGATAATCGCTGGCCTATCGAGCTCACATTTTACGTTCCAGGGCGTACACTCCGACAGCTCGGAAGAAGCCAAGGGTATAAGCGTTATGGGGTGGAAGACTTCGACATCCTTGCATTTGACTCGTGGCAATTGCGCTGCTATAAAGACAACTGGGGCGATAGGACGCTGAAGGAACCAATCCCAGAGTTCAAGACATGGCTGGAGAGTCGTTACGTAAGATGGCTTCGCGTTGAAGTCGAAGCAAGGCAGAGGGGATATTTCTGAATCTTTGTAAATTGTACGACCCTTTGCCTGGCTTGACCGGCTAAATAACAACTTTAAATCATCCGGCCGTTATCCATTCGAGGGACTGAATTCGTCACCAAACGTGCAAATTGAACAAACAACGCTTCGACGTAGTCATAATCACCCATAATGATCTACTGGAAGCATCGGAATTTCAAAATCTGGCCCGAGTCAAAATCCGAAAAATCACCCCAAAAAGACAGTAGCCTGCCTTACTGTGCCGAATTCAAACTTGACCCTCGCGCGAGCAAACGAAACCATCGCGCGAGTACACACAGTCGCGCGACACTTCAGAACCATCGCGCGATGGAGAACTCCTGTTACGGTGGCCAACCTTGACCCATTCGGAAAGAAAAAGGTGGCAGGCTTTGTCAGCAGGCCTGGACGTGCAGGGGCTTCTGGTTCCTCCCAGAGGTGTTCCCTTGATCTTTAATAAGTAGAGGGACACCTTGCATGGACACCTCATCCAAAGGAAAGACATTACCTACTTCCTTGGCTTACAAAAGAGGAGTAGCTCCCTGAATGAAGGGCATGCTCTCCGTAGAAAACTTCAGACACTTTTCCCCAAATGGCAAATCATCTCCCCACATTAATCAGCTCGTGGCTCGAAGAATTTGTCGCGAGCGATTGGCTATGCTTCCGTTCTCACGGGCTGGCCGCCTTTCGCTTCTTAAAAAGTGTAAGGCTCCGCCCCGAAATCCTGAGAGCAGCCCTACAGTTTTGAGATCGGGACGTCCATGTGTTCCGATTCGGGGACAACGAGCTGTGCCCAACCGTAGAAGAATTTCAGGCATATCTCCAAGGCTTTGCTTCGAGAGTGATTGTCGTGCCACCTTACAGGCAAAGCATGTCAAAGCTGTTGAAAACCTGTCTGAATATTTCCAGAGGTGCGGCGGAAGGCCTGCTGATTGGCGGACAGATAAACGTCGTGCGCCTAATGGAATGGTACGGGCCCGACGGCGATCCAGCGGATACCGTTCTGCAGGCTCGACGTCAATTTGCCATGTCAATCGGCATACTGGCCGCATATTTGCTGGTGTCTCCGCATGGACGGCCCGACCCCTCGCTGATTTACGTGGCTACACAGATGGGTGTTCGAAAGAACGTAGTTCCCATGGTGCTCGCCGAAACGCTCATTGGTTTGGATTTGGTGGCCACAGGTCAAACAAACACGTTCGGTGGCAGCCCACTCCTGTTGCAGGTAAATTTTCACTGAGCTCACCTTTTTCCGATTTTCACACAGTCTGTTTTTACCTCAACTCTCGGCTAAGGCTATATAGGAGCTCCTTACTTGTTTTATTTCGCTCAGGCTTATATGGCTCCTTACTTGTTTTTTTCGCTCATACAGTTGTGGCTATGCGACAAACTTGGGCTAATCTCGGCTCCTGGAGCGAACTGGCCCCGTTTGCCCGGGCGAATGCATCAAAGGGGAATGCTGTACCCAGAAATGTCTGAGGAGGAGTGGTACACCTTCATGAGGGAGATGTCTCCGCGTGAGATCGTCTGGCGGCACGAAGCCCTGAACATCCCGGACACGGCTATGCAATCTGCAGGTTTTGAGAGAATGGTGATTGCTGGGCTGTCCAGTTTCACGTTCTACATTCCAGGTCGCATTCTGCGGCAATTAGGCATGAGCCAAGGCTTTCATCGAGCTAGGATAGAAGATTTCCAGATTCCAACATTCACAGCCCAACATCTGGTAGGGTATGAGCGTAACTGGGGCTTGAGAGAACTCGGAGGAGTGGAAGACGACTTCAGCACAAGACTCAAACGCCGCTATGTAGCATGGCTAAGAGAAGAGGTTGCAAGGAGACAAAACACAGACTGACTCCTGACACGACTCCAATGATCTAGAATAAACTGTGAGCCCGTGAGGGCCTCTTAGCATTTCGTTCTGTTTTTTATGCTTTACTGTCTTTAGGGCTCTGCTCAGCCTATGTAATAGAAATAATAGTTTTGAATAAAGGTGAAAGATTAAGAATTTTCCCCTTTTTGGTCCAAGTGTTGAACACCACGCCGCTTGAATGTTGAATTACACTTCGGAATATAACCCTAGATCGAGTTGATTAATTGTGACCGAATCTCACAGAGAGACTGCCTACGTATCCCAAGTTAGGGAATCAGGTCAAAACGTAGTTCAGGCTAAAGTTCGCTCGTGTATTTTGGCTCTCCTTTTGCGCTCTAATTTTTGCCTAGAACTGCCCTTGCAGGTTTCCATTCTAGCGAGCTTTGATTGAATGCCTATTTATTTTTGCCTAAACTGCCCCCTTGGGTTTTCAGTCTAGCAGGCTTGCTCTAATTTTTGCTTGGGACCGCCCACCCTTGTGGTTTTTGGCCCAACGAGCTTCTCTCAAGGATATTAACGTTTAAGTTGATCCAGGTTGACCAGAGTGTTGAACTCGTTGCCGTCTAGATCAATGAGCTGAGCCGCCCCACCCGAGAGGATGGTCTTGATAATGTAAGGTCCTGCGCGCTTCGGGCGGAACTTACCACGTAGATCGAAGATGGGAGCCCGGATTTCCTTTGTGACCATATCCCCTTCAGCCAAGTCACGAGACTTTACTTTCTTGTTGAACGCCCGAGCAATTCTGCGCTGATACCCCTGAACATGATACAAGGCACGAAGCCTCCTCTCATCGAAGAGCATAAGTTCAACAAATCTCCCACTAAGCCATTCGGACTCCGTGAGTTCACATTCAGCCATGATCCTCAAAGTCGGTACTTCAAGCTCGATAGGAAGCACAGCTTCCATCCCATAGACTAGGGAAAAAGGGGTGGCCCCTGTTGACGTTCGAATTGACGTGCGGTACCCCCAAAGAGCTAGAGGCAGCTGCTCGGGCCAGTCCCTGGCGGACTCTGCGGACTTCTTGATGATAGTCTCGATGTTCTTGTTGGCTGCCTCGATCGCCCCATTTGTCTGAGGGCGATAGACCGTCGAGTGATGAACCTGAATCTGGAATTCCTCGAAAAGTTCTAACACCCTGCCTTTGAAATGGACCCCATTGTCAGAAACGAACGCCTGTGGAACCCCGTACCGATAGATGATGTTCTTTCGGATGAACTAAGCAACCTGAACCTCCGTCAGGGTCTTGCAGGATTCAGCCTCGACCCACTTGGTGAAGTAATCTATTGCCACCAAAATGAATCGATGCCCGTTCGAAGCAAAAGGCCTGATCATGCCAATAACATCGATACCCCAAACAGAAAAAGGCCAAGGTGATGTCATGCCGAACAGTTTAGAAGGGGGGACATGCATGAGATTGGCGTGGATTTGACACCTATGGCAGCGGCGCACATAATCCACACACTGAGATTCCATGGTAGACCAAAAGTAACCCTGTCGCAGGATTTTTCTGGCGAGCATGACCCCGCTCATGTGAGGGCCACAAACTCCCTTGTGAATTTCCTCCATGATTTTGATGGCCTCAGTACCACTGACGCAGAGCTTGTGTATTCCGCAGTGAGACCTCCGATACAGCTTCCCCCCACAAATAATGGATTGAGCAGCCAATCTTCGCAGCGCTGTTTGATCCTTCTTAGTGGTGTTAGGCGGGAACTGACCACTTTCAATGAAATTCCAAATATCATGATACCAGGGTAGGCCATCATCAACATCATCGACGGCGTTGATGTACTGATAAGCAGGCAAGTCCCGCTGTTCAATCAGAATAGGTCGAAGCTTGACACCAATCGGAAGCTCGACCATGGAAGCCAGAGTTGCTAGAGCATCGGCGAACTGGTTCTTCATCCGAGGGATGTGCGTGAACGTGACTTTATTGAAACGAGGAATAAGGTCCTCCAGGTCTTGGTGATAAGGCTTTAATCTGTCCTCCCGAACTTTCCAGTCCCCGTTAGCCTGAGAAACGACAAGGTTGGAATCACCAATGACTTCGAGTTTCTCCACACCAAGCGTAAGAGCAGCTTCCATGCCAACAATGCAGGCCTCATATTCAGCTTGGTTGTTCGTGACATCGAAATTGAGTTTAAATGCCAACGAAATGTGGGCACCTTCAGGGGTTATCAGCAAAACTCCAATCCCGTATCCCTTCTGATTGACTGCTCCATCAAAATAAAGGGTCCAGGCGTCCTTGACCATCGCCAATATCCCTTCATCTGGAAATGCAAAATCTGAGTCCTCTGGCCCATTGACAGGATGATCAGCCAGGAATTCGGCGACTGCACGCCCTTTGACAGACTTTCTAGTGACATACTCGAGGTCAAACTCTGCGAGCAAAAGCAACCAACGCGCTAGCTTACCAGTAAGCGCAGGCTTCTCAAACAGATACTTGAGAGGATCCATTCGAGAAATCAACTTCACTGGGTAAGCCAGCATGTAGTGTCTTAATTTCTTGGATGCCCAAACAAGAGCCCAACACGTCTTTTCGAGAGCGGTGTAGCGTTCTTCAGCGCCAACCATCTTCTTACTCAGGTAGTAAATGGCTTTTTCGACTCCCTTTTCTCCCTCTTGAGCTATCAAACACCCCATAGATGAAGGATTTACAGACAAGTAAAGTATCAAGGGTTTCCCTGGCATTGGTGGCATTAAAATCGGAGGGTTCTACAGGTAGGTTTGAATGGAGGTGAAAGCCGCCTGGCACTTGTCTGTCCAAACAAACGGAGTATTCTTCTTCAATAGACGAAACATCGGCTCGCAAGTCAGAGTCAACTTGGCGATGAATCTGCTGATGAACTGTACCTTTCCCAAAAAGCTTCGCACCCCCTTTTCAGAATCTGGTGGCTTCATATCAAGAACTGCTTTGATTTTCGACGGGTCGACCTCAATTCCACGAGAAGTGATCATGAAACCAAGCATCTTACCAGCTGTAACCCCAAAGGTACATTTCTGAGGATTTAGACGCATACGAAACTTTCGCAATCTCTCGAAGAACTTCCTAAGCACAGGAACATGACCTTCTCGAGTTTTGGATTTGGCGATCATGTCATCGACGTAGACCTCGACTTCTTTGTGCATCATGTCATGCAGGATGGTGGTAGCGGCTCGCTGATAAGTGGGCCCGGCGTTCTTCAAGCCGAAAGGCATGACAAGATAGCAATAAGTCCCCCACTCAGTGATGAACGTGGTTTTCTCACGATCTTCAGGCGCCATGAGAATTTGGTTGTAGCCAGAGAAGCCATCCATGAATAAGAGTAAAGCGTGCCCCGCAGTATTGTCCACAAGCACATCGATGTGTGGTAAGGGAAAATCGTCTTTGGTGCTCGCTTTGTTCAAATCCCGAAAATCAATGCAAACTCGAATTTGGCCATTTTTCTTAGGAACAGGGACAATGTTGGCAACCCATGTGGGATACTGAGAGACCATGAGAAAGCCAGCGTCAATCTGCTTAGAATCTGCTTCACAGGCTTGGCATCCGGAAACAAAGGAATGCGATGCTCCACGATCTCGGGATCGATTCCGGGCATATCTCGATGAGACCATGCAAAAACGTCACTGAATTCGGTGAGCAGCTCTTTGAAATCGCGATGCTCCTCTGGTGAAAGTGTGGAGCCCACTTGAACCATCCGGGGATGGTTTTCATCTTTCAAATTTATAGAAACTATTTCTTCTTTTAATGGCTGAGCATGCCTTTCGTCCTCCCTTTCGATGAAGGCACGGATTTCCTTGGGAATGTCCCCATCGAAATCTATCCCCTCATCGTCAGGGTCGACACAGTTTATATAAAGATCATTGAAATAGTCAGAAGATGCTTCGTTCATTTCACAAGCCCCTGAAGGGTCACCAAGTACAAGAGAGTCAAACTCGAAATAAAAGCTATGACGTGGAGGGCCCAGAGGCACAAACTCCGACTCAGAGCTAGACTTAGAGGACGAAACAGACTCAGACCCAGACTCAAACTCGGACTCAGAAGTGTCGTCAATGCAAGTTAGGCGTGGCTTGAAAATGCAATTATTGAGAGCCCTTGGCTTTCACAATGAGAGAGGTGGGATCCTCGAAGGCGTCGGGCCCGAGCATGAGCACTTCGGCCTCTTCAGCTTCCCTAGCCAAACCCACTTGGGAGAATTCCTGGAACAGCAGCTCCAAATTTCCCTGATTGATGGATTCCAGTCAGTCAGTCTTGATCTTCTCCTGATTAAGCTTCCTCTTGAATTCTTCCTTTGCTGGTTCATCATCATTGCTTGACTAGGCGTCATCAGCGAAAATCTCAAACCCAGGCAGCAGCTCCCCGGTTTTGGAATGAATAAAGGGCTCAACCTGCCCAGTGTAAGCGGCATTTCCCACCTCTCGTACAAATTTGGGACCACCGCAGAGGGTCCGAGGTTTTCCCATATATTTCCTCCACTTGGCATCTTTGGCAGAGGCGATATACCCCAAACCAAAGCGGCCCTTGTTGAAAGGAAAAGTAGGGAACTCCGGGACCCCTTGACGGCGAGAACCTAAACCAATGCCCGGAAAATAACATATCCTCCTCATAATGTCCAGCGCGACAGAGCTTATGAGGAAATTCCCGTCCACATTGATGGCCATCACGGTGCCTGAAGTATCAAAAGAGAAACCCCTGAGATCGACGTCTTCTTCGCCATGTTGAATTCCCAAAATAGGAGTCCCATCCTCCTTGAGCGGGCGGATGCCAGAGTCCCCGCAGATAGTTAAAGTACCAGTAGGTAGTCCCAGAATAACCTTTTGGTGGAGGGTAGATGGCACAGCCATGATGTCGGACCGATGGAGCCACGGTCTGCCCAACAGAAGATTGAAAGTCGCGGGAATGTCCACGACATGGAACTCCACGTCCATCTCAAAACCCTCAGCATTGAGTTTGAGTTTCAAAACACCCTCGACTACGCGACGGGTGCCGTCATATGCCTTGACAGCCAAATTGGAAGGTGCAAGGTCCTTCTTGGTGAGTCCTAAACGATAAGCAACCCTCAGAGGGCAAACGTTGATAGCGGAGCCGTTGTCAATAAGAACAGTCGGGACCCAGAGTCCTCGACACTTGACGGTGATGTGCAAAGGGCGGTTGTGGTCGACTCCTTCGACTGGCAGATCCTTGTCCGTGAAGATCACTGTATGCTTGGAGGTTGGAGGGAGGATGAGAGATATCATTGCCTCTGGCGTGACGTCGGCCTGGACTTCAAGGCGGGATAGGGCGTGACACAGCCTCTGACGATGCTCCTTAGACGAACAGATCAGTCCCCAGATAGAAATTGCGGTAGGAATCCGCTCAAGTTGCCGCTGAACTAAGTCAGGAATCGGATTGCCAGCTGATACCTCAAGAGGTGCAGACCTTGGGAAAGAAACAAGTTCGTTCCTTTGATTAGCAGGATTGGAAGAACTCCCGGCCTACAGATTAACAGGCTGAAAAATCCGTCCACTCCTTGTAACATTGTGAACGTTCCCCAAAGAGGGCACGACTTGAGGGTCTTCCTTCACATCCCAGAGGTCGGCAGGGACATCTCCCAGTTTGTGTTTTCCCTTGTCAGTAGTTGGTGCAGAGACGGGCACTTCCATGTCTAAGCCCAGGTCCTCAGCCAGATCTTTCATCAGCAAAGAGTCCCAGAAGCTCAAGTCTTTCACAGCAGCAACTTCAGCAACAGGCCCCGGATTTGAAATAAAGGGAACATCCCAAAGACCAGTGTCAGCCAGGGTACGATTGACAGCCCAGACTTCGTTTTCAACTTGGACATCCACTATGTCGTCCACTTCCCAAAGATTAGCAGGCGGAACGCGGTCCGTGACCATGATACTGCAGTCCCTATTGTTGGGGTAAGGCACCTGAGGGCGCGGATTTTCCTCGTCGACAATGTAGGAACAGGGGTCACGGTCAGCATCGGGATCAGTATCACAAACTGAATCAAAGACCGAACCAAAGAGGGAAACGTGGTCTCCCAAGGCCCGTGGATCTTCCTGGACAAGTTCATCCTCTGCGTAGTGAAGCATGTAGTCCGGTATAGCATAGCCTTGAAGAGGGTTAGGGTCAATGTCCATGGGAGCATTCCAAGTTGGCTCAGGATCCCAGTAATATTCTGCTTCGAGAATTGGAGGCTCAATTGGGTTGAACAGCATGTATAAGGAGAAGCCATCCAGAGGATCGAGCATGGCTGCTTCATAACCAGCCAACCAGCCATCATACCAGGCTTGATCAAACGGGACATTTTCGGGTTGTGGAGGAATCCCGTCCATTTCAAAGCTTGACCACTCGTTGATGAGAGGAATGGCGTAGTCCCAATTGTCTGCTATAGCCCAGCCAGTAGCTTGCATGTTGCTATCTGAGGGAGGCACCCAAGGCTGGTAGGGATCAGGAAACGGGTCAGCGATGGTTGCGTACGGGCTGTCAAGAGATGAGGCAGAATTGATCTGTACAGCAGGGATTGATTGATGGAAGAGAAAGCTGACAGATTCTTCGGAGGCAGGTGATCCAGCTTGTAAAGGTTCTGAAGGTGCATCTACGTCAACGACCTGGCCTTCAATCACATGTATATAAGAAATCTCGGTGGACGATTCGAGCGGGAAAGGCACGATGGGCCTGGGTTGATCGGTTGAGGCTATATAGTCAGTGGGGTTGAATATGGTGGAGCTAGGGTTGATATAAGTGGAGCTGAGAGATATCTGGCTGATATGTGGTACAGCGTTGTGCTTGGGGAGAGAGTTGGCAATGACATTGGGTTTTTGAGGTGGTGGAGGGGTTTCCAGCGTGCCATCGTCAATGAGATCCTGGATTGTATGACGGAGGCGGAAGCAGGAGTCAGTGAGATGACCTGCGCCTTGATGGTAAGCACAGTAAAGGTTGGCTTTGAAACCGGGTAAAGGGTTCTTGGGTAGAGGAGTTGGACCCAGGGACTTGAGATGCCCTGATTTGACCAACTTTTCCAAGACCGAGGATAGAGGTGCCTCGATAGCGGAAAAGCTGCGGGGTTGGTTCCGAGGCCGGTTGTTCTGCGGAGTTTGAACTTGATTGACATCCGCAATGTGATTAGCAGTGCCGGAGGAAGTGGTGTTGGTACCGGCGGTTGCCGTGTTGGAGTAAGTCCCTGTTCCGAACAGTGCATTCGCGTTCCCAGAATAAGCCCGAGGCTTTGACTTGGTGGCGTGCGAGGATTCACCCTTTGATAGAATCCCGCTCTGCAGAGCATCTTCGATGGCCAGGCCAGAGTCGAAGAAGGTTTCAAAGTTGGCAGATGCCTGAGCTAGGACCAGATGCCTAGCATAGTCTGGTTGGAGATTGCGGGAAATGATGCGGAGCTGATCCTTCTCACTCGGGCGATCGGTCATCTGCGCAGCTTTAGCTCTCCACCTTTTGACGAAGTCCGCAAAGGACTCCTTAGCTTCCATCTTGGTGGATTCAAGTTCCCGGGTAGTCATTTTCAGCTGGGAGTTGTAGTTGTACTGCGAAATAAACGCAGTCCCAATGTCCTCCCAAGTCCTCCTTTTGGCAATGTCGAGTGACAAAAACCAATGGAAAGCAGGGCCTGAAAGGGTCTGAGGGAAAAGTTGCGACATGGCCTCCGACTCGACAGAAAGAAGTTTCATAGCGGCATGGTAGCTGTAGAGATGAGTCCTGGGGTCACCGCTCCCATCGAACTTAGCCAAGTCCGGCATTTTGAACTTTTCAGGAAGTCTGGCATTGGGATACTGGCAAAGGCGATCCAAATCGATCCCTTCGGCACTGATCTTTTCTGTCTTAGCAATGGATTCTTCCAGCTTGGTCATCTTGGCCATGAGTGCAACCACATCCGGATTCTGAGCTGGTTCTTCTTGGTTTGGAGGCAGTCTGCCACCTGCAAGGTTTGCAGCGGGCCTGCGGCCTTCCCTCGGGTTTAGCACCATGAGACGTCCTACGTGAAGCGGATCTGGAACCAAGATGGGTTGCTCCTGGTCAGACTCATCGTCCTCACCTTCTTCCTCGAGAGGGGGCGGAAGGCGAGTGTGGATGAGGTCGTTCAGGCGGGCAATGTTAGCATCTGTCTGAGCTGCCCTCTGTTGCATGGTGGTGATGCTGTCCTGAAGGTTCATGAGCATGGTCTCCAAGGTAAGAGGTTCTGGTTGTGGCCGTTCCATCGTGACAGGTGGTTCAGAGCTGCTTGATGCGGATGCTGGGGTAGTCGGATGCCCTTCCTGTAAAACCGGTGGTGAACCGGTCTGAGAATCTGACTGTAGAGCAGTCAACAGAGTGTGTGGAGAGTCTTCCGTGGCGACTGACTGGGATTGTAACCTGACAAGCCTTTGAACCGGATTCAGATGCAGACGTTCCCAAGCGGGTTTGGCAACTGGCCTCGATACGTACTTTCCTTGGCGGTGCAATGATTCAGATCTTTGCTTGCAAGGCAAAAGGAGGTTTAATAAGGGTCCTGCAGTAACTTTAATCTAAATAAAAGACTAAAGCGGATGCAGCCAACGTCGTCAGTGTCACCCTAGGCTCTAGAACCAGAAAACAAGTCTGTCTTACGACACTTCAGACACTGTTTTAGGCCCTCGGAATTCTTTTCGAAGATGTATCCTTGTTTGGAACGAGCGGTCCTAAAGGATGTCAAAAGGAGTCCAAACCTTTGCCCATTTCAATGTTCGGGGTTTCAAGTTTTTGAAGCCAGAACAACTCGGTATGAATATCATGATGCCATAACCGGATTGGCGTGAGCAGCACTGTGCTATTAGCCGGGCGGCCTAAGTGACGAGGCACTTGTTACCTTTTGGTGTAAGCATCATGGCATTTTACTCCGTGGTTCCTCGTTTTTTTTTTTTTTTGTTTGAAACCTTAAACAGGTACACGGGCAAAGGTGTAGAAAAGCTTATGATTTCCTAAAGTCCCACCGTAAAAAGGATTTAGAAGATCATAACGTGCACTACTGAGATGCACGACTCCTCATCGGGCCGTGACAATGTCCTACTAAGCCTAAAGACAGACTCGGAACAGATCGAGAACCTAGGAGCCATCCTAGACATGCTTCTACGCTGAACGAGATGTATGTACAGTTCATGCGATAAGAAAAGCAGTAACACATAGGCATTTACAGGGTTAGATGCAAGTAGATCTTAACCTGTGGGTACCTGTCCTAGTTTGGAGAGTTCTAATGCTTCATATATGCAAAAGGTCGGTTTTGGTTCGTAACAGGTTCCTCGGACTAGGGCCACAGATATACCTCCCGTTACCCGCGTATTCGCAGAGTAACAGTCGAACGGTAGCATGACCCATCATCGTCGAAGGTTGTTGGTCATTCGGGGTCCCCGGGCTCCGGTAAACCGTGCCGGATTGCCAAAACGATCCAACGAGGCTTTTCCCACATCGATGCAAATGAGATGCTAATTTTGATAAAAAGAAGAAGAATCACAAAGTCGTAAAAATGTCTTTTCAAATTTGGCTTACTTTATTTAGTCCATCTTTAGAAGAAACTACACGAGTGAACAACAGGAAAAACCCCAGATTAGAATGGCTGGACACGAGGTCCTGTTAAATCACCATTCCAACCTTCGGCAGCGCGAAACTAACCGTTTTGACAGGCTTTTAAGGGATTGCTCCCAAGCGTATTAAATTCTAAGCATGAATTAATATTGGTTCGAATTATTTCCCCAGCAGAGTCGCCACTGTGGGCAGCATGCCCTCGGAGAGAAAGGATTTCGTTCCTTCCCGCCGTTGCGGCCCTTTTTTGAAAAATCGAGGGAGCGCGAGCGCCGGTGGCAAGCGCTCAAAAATACAGAGTCGCCACTTGAGTTTTTTGAGGGTCCGACACTCAAGGAACCGTATTTCGAAGCACATGCCGCGCTATTTGTTTGAAAAAGTTTAAGGAAACCAGTCCGTCATAACCATATCTGGGTTCGGGAGCCAGGTTACGAGAGGGGAAGGGTTTTAAGGCACCCCTCTCGCCCAATCCGGAGATCGGTCTCTACTTAGGCATTTTCATGAAAACTTTTGTGATTCTTCTTCTTTTTAATTAATTTTAGCCAATTAGGGCGGGGGAACAGTTAATCGGGGATTAAAACTGTAACAATTTGCAGGATGTGATCAAATAATAGCATGGATGGATGGCATGACGAGTAATAAATGGGATGGAGTTAAAATAGCGATCAGATGCCAAAACTAGGCTCGGGACAGATTTGCCCTGCACGATGGCCAACTTGCATGCATGAACAAATCTGCATGCAAGCAAACCATCGCACGAGACACACGAACCCTCGCATGAGTGTTGTCACCTCACCACAGTTTCAATTTCATCCCCTTCTGGGCTCTGGAAGGACCAGTGCACACCCAGGAGGCAAACCAAGCAGTTTATCAAAGGACTGTAAAAATACTAATTATTACAAACAGCTTGAAGATGGAACTGAATAAAGGGAAATACAACCCCTAAACAGTGGGGGATAAAAAGGAGGCCAAGGGCCTAGTTGCCCATGCAAGGGCCATCCCTGGAATAAACAGAACTGTCGCGCGACAGAGAGGGAGTCTCGCGCGACATTCCTGACTGGACTTCCAGGAATTGCTTTGCATGCTTGGCGTCCTGAGACAGATCCAGGAAGACCCAAGGGCATTCCATGCTACTCAAAACAAACAACTAAGCTACTGTATTTTGTTTTTGCATGCATAACAGTAATCTAAAAATCAAAATAAAGTACAACAGGCATGCCAATGTTGTAAAACAGAAAAGGGCTAGCCTCCCTTCCCCACAAGGTCCATTCTCTTGCTGACACAAGTGTCGCGCGAGTGTTGTGGACCATCGCGCGAGGGTTTGGCTGCCACGGATTCTTGTAACTCTGCTGGCTTTAGGACCAGGACATGGTATTAATTACCAGCCTTGGCCCTGTCAGCCCCCCTCAGGGATCAAAACAGAAATAGGCCAAACATTATACCTTTGCTTGGAAAGGGTTTGGAAATGGATTGGATTGATTGGTGAAGCCCTTTGACTAAGTGTGTGTGTGTGTAGAACACCTAAATGGAAGACTAGGAAGTGGTTTAGGTTAGTGACTTTGTGCTAGAATGCTAATTGCCTTGTGAAGGGTAATTAAGCTTCTTAATCATTTTCTTGAAACCCTTAATATGGAAGACCAATGGGGGTATTTATAGGAGGAGTGCAAGGGCTAGGTGGTGGCCAAACTTGGCTTTGCAACCAGCCAACAAGGCTGGTCACAACTTGGTGGATAAGCTAGCCAACAAGGTGAGTGGGAGTGGTTGTGAGGGTGTGAGGGTGTAGCCTGCCAGAACCCTGTTCAGCTGAGGAAAACGGGGTTCCAGCCCATGTGACACCCAATCATCACAAGTCCAGCTGGATTCTGTGATAATGACAGGAGGGAACCATCGCGCGAGGGTCAACAGTCAATAGTTTGACTTTGACCACACCTGGCAAGCTGAGTATCGCGCGAGTAACATGAAGGATCGCGCGACGGTCAAACCTGATCCTAGGGTTTGACTGAAGGTTCAGAGGGGTTCAAGAGGTTCAAGCAGGGTTCTAAGCATTCCAAGCTCAATCCATCCCCAATCCAAGCTCGTTTGATCCGATTTCATCATCGGGGAAAAAAGAAAACCGTAAAACAAAGTAAAACAATTGGGAGACCCAGATTGGGGTGTCTACAACATTCAACTGTAACATCACCCCTTGCGTTACATGGAATTCTCTCCTTCTACCCGGGTTTCCGTTCTTACCACACCTTGTGTAACGGGCCCTCTAGAGTCACCACATTCCCACATCTTGCGTTGCAGGACCCTCAATTCACAATTATCAATTCATACATACACACAAGCAATACCAATCCATATTCAAAAGACAACATTTCTCAAGTTCGCATTCTTTCATTTATCAACACTCAATGGATTACAAACTTATAAACACACTCCATTGTACATTGACACATAGCTTAAGTCCACGTTAGTCCTCTAAATCCATAACGCGCGACGCCCTATGCCACATGCCGAACTCACAAGACTCCACGATACACCACCGACTAGGTTCTAAACGGAAATCATATAGAACAAGTGCCAAAGGAACCAAGGGAGCTCAACAAGACCAGGCACGAGGATACGAGTCTCAATACTACTCATCGGACCACTAGACAAGCTCATACCTACCCATAACACTCACCGCATTACCCCTTGTTGTCCACGGCACTCCTATCAATCTCGCGGTATGTTCTCCAGCCAACGATACTAATATTATACTCTAACGAGTGCTAAGGGACATGATCGAACCACGAACCATTAGGACACAAGCAATCATACTCGAGAGTGGCTTAAACATATCGTAATCATGTGGGGAGTCATAGCACGGAACGAAAACAACTTAGGAATAGCCGACAGACATGGGCAGACTGACACACCTCTACTAGAATGGTCATAACTTTCAATGTACTAAGAGTTCTAAGGTGATTCTAACGGCAAACGAAAGCTAACTTCAAGACCTTCGAATCGACATAAAATTTACATAAAACGGACATCGGATGAAGGAGTTATGGCCGTTTGAAGTTGACTGAAACTCAGAAAACGGGAAGAAATTTCCAGATTCGATCGAAACACAAAACCCAACCTCAAGCACAAAACAAAGCACGATCTAGGTACATAAACATCACATGATCGTATAACAAGAGTAAGAAATCTCTACCACAATGGGTTTTGAGCAAAACCCTAAGTCTCCAAAGACAATAAGCTTGAATCCTTCAAAGACAAGCCTCACCCGAGCTTGGATACAAGATCTAGAGTATATAAAGTCCAAAAACATTATCAACAAGCAAAGATCAACCAATAATCAAGAGGAGAGAGAGAAAAACGTGGTTGAGAGCCAAGGAGTATGAACAAGAACACAAAACTTACCATTTGTTCACCAAACGTGGGATTGAAGTGATTTTGAGGTTGGAAACCCTTGGATCTTGAAGATTTAAGGTTGAAATCAAGAGTCTTGGGTGAGATTAGAGTTGGGTAGGTGAGAGGGGGTGTTTCCAAGTGTTTTTCGTGGGTTTGGAGTGAGAAATGACCAAAGGGGGCTATTTATAGAGTCCCAAAAAGCGTGCTGAAAAAGTGCAGAAAACAGAGCTTGTACCGGTACTGGGCGACTCCCAGTACCGGTTCATGAGCCTACAAAATGTCAGAAAACATAACTTCTGGACATCATGTACCGGTACTGGGCGACAGCCAGTACCGGTTCAAGCAAGGCAGAAAAAGAATTTTTTTGCGACTGTTACCGAATCAACCCCACATGCTACCAACACTTCCAAACATCAATATAACCTCAAAATACAATATTCTACATATTCAAACGATTAAAGAAAATGAAATAATTGACGGATCTCTACATTCTATCCTCCTTAAAGAAATTTCGTCCCGAAATTTAATAAACCAAGTCCAATCATTCCAAGTAACATATTAACATACTCCAATCGTATCGCTATTCATCATACAACAACTCAATAACCGTCAAAACCTATGGCAAAGATTCGTATCAATCAAACCACAACAAACATTAGTACATCTTTCTAATTTCATCCTTCCCTCCCATGTAAACTTGTACTAACGGCATCGGCTTACCTCTCGACACTTGACTTCGCAAATTTAAGGTATGAATCGGACTCTCACCATGGGACACGTCGGCTTCTAACTCACGTTCAAACCTTTCTAACTCATGCAATGGATTCGGCTCGTAGCTCTTTACTATCCGCATATGTATAACGCATCACAAATGCTAAAAAGTTTCGGCGGCACTTCCAAACGGTACGTAATTTCTAAGCTTCCATTTATTACGAAATTTTCATATACGATTATCTATCCAAGCATAATGATCTTGTATATAATCTTTTGGGAACTCTCTTTTGGGTATTATTTATATCATGCGTGGATCTTGTATTGAAATGGATTATTTATTTATGTCGAAAATCGAGGGCGTGACACATACGGTACCCTGGTACTGGCGTACGACAGTAATATCTAACCCAGTGACTGGCCCTTGCATGACAACTAGGCCTTGGCCTCTGTTTATTTCTCCCCACACTGTTTATGGGTGTTCTGTTTATTTTATGGCTCTAAGGCCATTCCAACTATCTGTACCTATATATATTCTACTCCATAAATTGCGTGGTTTGTCCTGGGTGTGCACTGGTCCTTTCCGGAGCCTAGAGGGTTGAGAATAAGAGTTGTGAGTTTAGGCTTACTGGTGTACGCCAGTTATTGAATGGCGTGCGCAGGTCAGGTCTGCATGCAGTGGTTCGGCCAGTGCATGTAGGCTTCTTCCTGCGCACGACACCCCTGACCAGTGTTCTCCAGTCTGTTTAAAACGCTCACAAAAGTCTGTTTTCAATCTATTTCATTTGTTTCAATAAAGCAAGCACGCCATTTTGTCATACACTGCAAACTTATCACAGTTTTAATCCCCTTTAACTGTTCCCCGCCCTAATTGGCTAAAAAATGATTAATGAGAGAAAAATGCAAATGTTTTATAAAATGCCCGAGTAGAGACCAATCTCCATATTGGGAGAGAGGGGTGCCATAAAACCCTTCCCCTCTCGTAACCTGGCTCCCGAACCTCAGATATCGAAGGTGACGACGGTCCAGTCTACAAAACCTTTTCCAATCAAAATGTAGTAAAGCGTTTCAAGTTCAGTTCCTTGGGTGCATTCCGCAAAACCCGAGTGGCGACTCTGAATTGTAGCGTTTCGTCGAGCTTTTCCTTAAAAGGGCGCACCCGAATTTTCAAGGGCGTGTGCCCACACAATGGGTTACAAGTTCAAACTTCAACCTCTTGTTCATCATTTCCTTGTCCAGGGAAGTTATAAACAAGCTTCATACATCCCCCCACTACACACATCCATCCATCCACATTCTTCATCCAAGCCATAGTTCAAAGCTCAATCACTCCTACGAACTCAAAACCAAAGGTATACCACCTTTGATTAATACTCTGTTCTGATTCTTGAGGGGGGCTGGTAGGGTCAAGACTGGTAATCAAAATCAGTCCTAACCCTAAAGCTAGCAAAGTTTCAAAGCTGTTTGTGGTTAGAACTGGCGCACGCCAGTTCCAAGTACGCGTACGCTAGTCATGGCTGTACGTGCAGTTCTGGCGTGGGATCCGTGTCTAGTTGTTTTGTGTCTTTCAATTCCTATATCTCACTGTGAGCATGCTAAAAACCAGTTTACTGCTTTCTATAGTTAAAGTTGTTAGTTTTACTTTCTCAGTATTCATTTATGCTATTATGGAATACCTCTAGAGTCCTTCTGGTCATGTTCCAGAACCCAGAAAACGCAAAGCCAAACACTGACCAAAAGACACAAACCGGCGTGCAGCAGTGGGCTACTCGCGCACGCTGGTTGTTCTCAGGCGAGTGGCTGGCCATTACATGGTAACTAGGCCTTGGCCTTTGCTTTTGTCCCCTCACTGCATTTGGGGCCGAAGCAGTAGTCCCAATTGAAGTCGAACTCCTCAACTACAGGACTGTAAGCACAGACCCCCAGGAGAACCAAGAAGATCTCAGGGCAGAGCTGGACCTTTTGGAAGAGACGAGGGAAACATCCATGGCCAAGCTGGCCCTCTACCAACAGAGAATGGTCAAATATCACGAGGCACAGGTTAGGCCAAGGGATTTTTGAGCTGGTGATCTGGTCCTAAGGAAAGTTGACCCTACGGGAAAGAAGGTGGGCAAACTAGGCCCAAATTGGGAAGGACCCTACCAGGTTTTGCACCATATCAAAGCTGGTGCATATAGACTCGCAACCCTAAGGGGAAAAGAGCTACCAAATTCATGGAATGCAGAACATCTAAAGAAGTACTACAAGTAGGTACTTGCAGCCCGAATTTATTTCCATTTCTAGGAAGTTTATTTCTGTTTTTAGGAAACTCTCTGTTTTCAATAAAAACTTTAGCAATCAAAGTTGTTTTAGTTAGTACCATGTGTTCCTTCCGTTTACCAGCCCAAGTGGCCAATAAAAATTCCTCACGAGGGATGTTTGTTTCGAATTTTCAATATACATGATGTGGATCGATTTTCTTGTATGCATGAAATAGAGAGACAGCAAAAAGATAAAATTATCAAAAATTTTATTAATTAATCCACACCCCAAGGGATGTGGACAGCTTTTACATAAAAACTTTGTGGATAAACCCATAAAGTTGCAACCTAATCACTACCCCCCTCCCTCGGAGGGGAAGGAACTGGTGGTGCAGGTTGCCCTCGGAAAGCCTCCAGCTGATCCCAGTTGGCTATCAGCACCATGCGGACCGTCTTCTCCATGACGGAAATGGAATCCGCCATGACCTCCATCTTTGAGGTCAGCCCAGTGATGGCTGCCTTCAAGCTCTGCAACTCCTGGCACAACTCGGTGATACGATCACTGCTTGCCATTAGCAATTTGAATTTGATTATGGAATGGGGAGTAATCCCTAAAAAATCCACTGATATTTATAGCCAAATTGAGCGGTTCACTAACCGCTTGATAAGCCAATCAGCACAATCACAATCGAACTTGCAATTAAAACCGCCACCTCAACCGCTTGGGATAATGGGAAGTTACAAACCCCACTACCTCAAGCAGTTGAAACGATAGCTTACAATTAAATGCAGACGGCTTGAACTCTGCAATCCAACCTCTCACGTGAGGGGAAATTATGATATTCTAAGAAAATAATCATCAGGCTTGAGAAATATCCCACGGGGTAAACGAAGTAAGCACATTAATTATTCGAACACGAACAGACGTAGCACAGCTATAAATTAATAAACAGCTTAGGAAAATTTCCAAGCTCAAAAGACGTAGCACAGCTATGCATTAATAAACAGCTTAGGAAAATTTCCAAGCTCAAAGAGACGTAGCACAGCTATGCATTAATAAATAGCTTAGGAAAATTCTCAAGCTCAAAAGACGTAGCACAGCTATGCAAACTACTAGAATGTAGCTCCCCAGTAAAAACCTAACTACTAGAATGTAGCTCCCCAGTAAAAACCTAAGGGTAAACCTAAATAAGTGTCTTAAGTACTTGGACGCAAGCATTTAAAACACTTAGGGGAGTAAGAGACGTAGTATAACTACGCATGTCTACCCAAACCAAACAAGCTCAGAATAAAAATTCTAGCTGCGCAATTCGGTACAGTAAAGGGCATGCCACTTGCAAAAATACTAGCGCTTGACACAGCAATAGTAAGGGCAGGAACTGGCAAAATCAAAATGTCTACATGCACAAAAGACTATTGAAAAAATGCCATACCATGAAGTGAAAGTATTTTTCCATTTTCAACCAGCACCTGTACCTGTCATAACAAGCCTTTAGGAGGCCCCAAAATATGATCTCCTAAAGATCATCCTCATCAACCATCAAGAAAAGTGTTTAGGCCAAACCAAAGGCCACTCCCAAAACACACACAGCCAAAGTACGAAAGTATTTAAAAGTGTTTTACAGACCCAAATGAATTAAAAGTTTCAAAGGCCATTCAAAGGCCCGGGGTGGAACTGCCAATAGCCTGCCCATCACCAGATGATGGGCCAGGAGGTGTTACTACTAGAATTGGAGTATCAAGAGGGAGAGAGACTTTTTCTGGAGTTTGGAGAAGGGATGCAATCGAAGAGCTCGGGATAGATGTATCTTTGGATGCCACTTCATCGCCTTCCTCTTCCCCCTTCTGTCCCCCGTCAAGACATGAGGGCCCTTCTTCATCATCAACCTCAAACTTGGAGAAATCCAAGTTTGGGAAAGCCAAAGCTGCCTGGCTCCTCATAGCTTCAAACCCATCAAAGTATTGTTGGGTAACATCTTGACGGTACTCAGGAGACTGCAGGAAGAGTTCAATAGCATCTCTACGAGCATTTTTTACCTTCTCCAGCATCCCCAAGCTTGTGGTTTTACATTTCTCCATCTCCTTTTCCCTATCAAGAATTTTCAGCTCCAAGCTTCGAGCATTCGCCACGGCGGTATCTCTCTCCTCCTCCAAACCTCTCTTTGACTTCAGGGCGTTGTCCCTCTCAGTTGTCAACTTCCGAAGCTCTGCAGCCATGGTAGCACTTTGGTTAGAAAGCCTCATGTTGGTCTCTGAAAGTGTAGCCATTTGTTTCCCCAAACCAAGGCTTTGGGAAACCAGAAATCGGCCACGAGCCGTAGCCTGCAATAAGAGAAACAGAATTAGTAAAGAAGCACTTGGAAAAGCAAATTGACAAAAAGATAACAAAAGAGGAAAAACCCACCACGGCCAACTCGACCAACATAAGCTCCCCCACTGCCTGGAGAGACATCTCCGCCATTGAGTCCTTATCAGCTGCACAGAGTAACCCAGAAGCACGCTCCAAGGCTTCCTGGAAATTGGCCAGTGTGGAAGGACCAGCAGCAACTTTGGTCTTCTTAGAGCAAGGGGTACCCTCCACGCCTGTACCCTTTGCCTTTCTCTTTAATATCTCAGCACCACCCACCTCAAGCGGCTCAACCACTAAGTCAAGAGCAGGGTCCTTTGAGAGGTCAGCATCCAAGAAACTTTCAACATTTAGCTCCTTCTGGAGACGAGAGCTCTTCCTTTTTAGAGCCACGCCTCCAGACGATTGCTTCACCCTCTCAGCCTTTAGTTGAGCCAGCAAGTTTTTATCCATTTTTGGTGCCATCTCTGTATCTTCTCCTTCTTCTTCTGAAAAGAAATGAAAGGAGAACAATAAGAAAAGTCAGCGGGCAATTCAAATACCTAAACAGAAACTGGGAATACCTCTCGAAAGAGCTAAAGCCTCACGAGATGTTTCTGGACCCAGCAGGTAAGTGGCCAAAGACTCCGGAGTCACAAGCAACCCCCAGCTATGGATCTCGTAGCTCCGGGCTAACTTCAGTTTTGCCTCTATGGCAGGGGTCGAAGGATATGAAGCACGAGCTGCACAGAAGCATAAAATAGAGACCTTTAAGAAATAAAGAAACACTAAACAAAATTCAAGAAAGTAAAAGAAAGCCATGGCTTACAACTGGCAATGGGTTCCCCCCGTCTATTGGGAGCATGCTGCGTATAGGACCCAACCTCCCAGTCCGAAATCTCCCATCCGTCTCCCCCAACAAAGAAAAACTTATCCTTCCAATTTTTATGAACGTTGGGAAGATCGGTGACCAACTCTCCTCCGCCAGGTCTCTTGGTAAAGTAATACCATCCTACACCCCCAGGAGCCTCTTTTACTTGGAACTGGTTAAGAAAGGGCCCTTTCGTCAGTGGCGTAAGACCATCTGACATGGCTCCCCAAAGAGCAGCACAGCCGATCATTAAACGCCAAGAATTGGGAACAAATTGGCCAGGAGCCAAACCCAAGAAGCTTAACACCTCCCTAGCCACGGCAGGAAAAGGCAAACGAAGCCCCCCTTCTAAAGCCCCAACGTAAATGCATGTTTCGTTCTTAACAAAGGAACAGGCTCGCTCAGACCCTAAAGGCTTCCTAAGGGTCACAGAGGATGGAATTGAAAATCTAACCCTAAGAATGGCTAACTCTTCGTTCATAATCGTCGAAGGAATGGAGGAAGCAGAAAAATTTGGAACCCTACGGGGACCCTTCGAGGACGACGGAGGAGATGAGAGCTTAACACCGCCAAAATAACCCACATGCGAAGAGGCCCTGGCTACATTACTATGACGCAACGGGACCTCTTCATCTACCGACGATTCTTCCACCTGGAGAATCGAGGAAAAATCAATGGTATCCCCCGACATTAGGGTTGCAGTGGATGATCGTGGGTGTAGGGAAGCCAATGAACCAAAAAGATCACGGAAAACCCTGTTTTGAAGAACAACAGAGTAGGGGGCGAAATCTTCTATAAAAGCAGGAATAGGGTTGGTAGAGGCAAAATAAGCTAATCTAGCGCAAATGAACTCCCCTAGAGTAGCCCGCTCAGGGCTTGGAATTTCTACACCAGAAAAAAGGGAATCAAACATGAAAAGAAGGAAAGAACAGCAAGAAGGAGAGAACGTACCAACGAGAGACAGGCTCTAACACGACGACGAAGGGAGAGCAAGGAAGAAGGGTTTTCGCGCAATAAAATCGCCTGGGATGATTTGGATACAGACTGAGAAAATCTTGATCAGAGCTTAGAGTAAGCTTAAGCGCCACAGCACCAATCCCGATAAACGCTCCTGGATCTTCATCGTCCACCTCTAAGCACCAGAGTAGCAAAGATATCGACACCTGTCCCACGATGCAACGTGCATTTAAAACCTCAAAGGAAGAGAAAAAGCGGCAACCGCCATACAGGTCTGGACTATGTTTCTAACCTCCAGCTGAGAGCTAGAGCTTGAAAACAAGGGAGTACCTGATAAGTAGGATAAAATCTGGTAAAGCCAGCTCAATAAGAAGTGCGGACCTGGGGAGTAGGTGTTAGCTTTGCCCAAGCTCCCCAGGAAAGCAATACCTACAGCAAGGTAAGAGGGTGCCAGCTACGCCTATAAGGTGGAGCTGGAGCAAGGTCTGAGGACCAGCTATAACACAAAGCTGGTCCAGGGTATGTAGTACCCACCGAATATACATGCTATTATACCGCTCAACTAACCCAAGTCCTACGGGATAAAGGAAGTAGAACCGGTAAGATAAGCATAAAATGCTTATCGTAATCATTGACAACATCAGATAAGGATTCCATGCTAAAGCAGGGTGCTCGTGGAGTTCCAGCTAAAGCAGGACTCCACCCACCATGTTAAAGCAATCCAGATATCCCTGGAATGCAGTCCTACTAGGACTCAACCTCCTATCAAATGCTTATAAAAGCGACAGTAGAACTCCAATAAAGGTACGCTCCATTTACAACTGAGAACCTGAATTCTCATACCACATAGCAAGTTCCATACTGACTTAGGCATCATAGGGTGGTTGGCACGCCACCACACCGGTGACTTTTGCTTCAGCTTTGTTTTGCAGGATCAGGTCTGTGCCGGATTCAAAATTGCTTCATCAGCGGCGTACGGGCAGTTCGTGGAGTACTGGGACCACGAGCCCACAGACGACGAGGAGGTGGCGAGGATGGCCCGGGCGTACCTACTTTACCTATTCGGGGCTTCTCTGTACCCGAATAGGCGGTCGCGAGTGCACCTCTGCTACTTGGCGGGCCTAGTCGACTTGAGGCAGGCTGGACGGTTCGACTGGGGAAGGGGTGCTCTGTGCACCCTCTACTGCTTCTTGGGGGCTGCCTCACGCGGAGTGGGCAACACGGTCTGCGATTACTGGAGGATCGTCGAGGTATGGTTTCAAATTACTGCTTTAATACTGCTTTCCATTGCTCAATCATTGAAATGTATACTTGAAATTGAATTGACTTGAATTCGACCATTTGCAGCTTTGGGCTTACGAGGTTCTCGGGATGTTCCCGCCTGAGAACACCTGTAGGGACCCGAACTTGCTTCCTCGCGGGCTGGCCTGGAGCAAGGCGTACAGAAGGACAAAGGAACGATGCGGAGAGGTGATGACCTTCCGACGCTGGCTGGACAACCTGACAGGCGTCGCGGTATGACTCGTCCTTATTCCTTTTCTTTTCCGCATTCGACGTATGCTTTTATTAATGCTTCAAAATTCGACATGCAGGTCCACTGGGATAGGTGGTCGAGGGTGGAGGCCGACTACCTTCCGAGGAGCCGCGAGGTGCCACGGAGTAGGGTGCTGTTGGAGTGTCCCCTGGGCTGGCAGTGGTACCTGGGGGATCGAGTGACCCGACAGTCACTCGGTCTTCCGGCGTTCATGGTACCTGGGACACTTCCTCCTCGCGTGCAGCGGACGGAGACGTACACTCGCGCTGAGCTGGAGCAGTACACAGTGCCTGACATTGACTTGGAGAGGCACCTTCGGCGCACGCTAGACTACGCTGCTTATCGGGACCGATACTTAGCTACAGACCTAGGGGTGGAGGCAGAGCTGGAGCGGCGAGTAGCTGAGGGAGGGCAAAGCCCTGGTGCTAAAAGAGAGGCTGGGGTGCGAGGCCGTGGCGGCCGGTCTGCACGAGGTAGGGGTCGAGGCGGTAGGCAGCCTGCCGACGGGCGAGGTGCCAGTCCACCAAGCGGAAGGGAGAGTGGCACGAGGGTGCCGAAGACGGTAGAGGCGTCAGGTTCGACTGTGTTACCGACACTGGAGTGGACGATAGGGGTGACAGACCCTTCGGGGACACGGGCGGTGATAGACGTCCCGCGCCTTCCACAGCCGCCTATGCGGCTTCCTGCTCAGGTATAAACAGATTCGCACTTCTTATGCTTTAAATGATTCCTGCTTGCACATTTCTGATGCTTGAACATTACAGGTACCGCGAGAGTGGGCCGAGACGGCCATAATGCTGATGGTGGGGATGCGCCATCTACTGAAAGGTTGTGCGAGAGGGAGGGTCCTGCAGACTAGACCTGTCCCTGAGCCTGTTTCTCCTGTTGCTCCTCAGGTATGAAAAACGCATGCATGTATAGAACTTTTAATGAATCAATAGAATTTCAAATATGCATAGAATGATCGCATGCTTGTGATATGCAAGTGCAGCCACGACGTTCGGCTAGGGCACAGCCCCAGGTTACCACGAGCTCTCCGGCTTCCGCCAGCACACGAGGTCGAGGGACACAGAGAGTGTCGCGGCCTGCTGCGGAGGCCAGACAGTTCGAGGTTTTGCCCAGGGCGGCGCCCCAGCGGAGACTCGCTCGCGTGGAGTCAAAGGAGGAGACAGAGGAGTCTTCTGAGTCACGCGTTTTAGGGACGACAGACTCGGAGACTACTTCCGACTCTCCTAGCGCAGACGATGGTGACGACGGCGACGAGAGCGAGAGCACCGAGCCCGAGGGCCACTAGCAGAAGAGGACTCGTCGTGTCTGAGTCTTAGGTCTTTGCTTTGCTAGCTTTCTTGTACATAGGCCTGCGTGGCGATGTAGTTGTAGCTTCTAGGCCTGCGTGCCTTGATTTTGTTTGGGTCTACGTGCCCCGATAGTTAGGATTGGGCACGTGTTTGCCCCAGCTTTTGTACTTCCTTCCTTACTCATTGTAAATACCGTATTTATTTATGAGAATTTGCACTTTGCTCTTTTTATTCGTTCGCACTTCCTTTATAGAATTGTATTTTATGAAATATGTTCGTCTAGCTTGAAAGAAAGTAAAGAGTACGCGAATTTCAACCGATACTCTCAAAGTAAGAACAAGAACTCGACATTGACACAGCAAACTTCGAGCAATCGACCATGGAACTTAGATTTAAGGGCTTTTGATCGTAACCGAGCGCGCTGTACAGTTGACACTGAGTGTTGTGACTTGCGAGGATCGCTAGAATTACCAAAATGCCCTTGACACAAAGATTGACCTTCACTTACACTTGAAAACAATGGTTTTGGGACGATTGAACAACGAAAACTTGAGCTAAGAGCGTTAACGCGCGTTTGATCATGCCATACAGTCACTAATGCACATTGTGACTTATACGCATCGCTGGACTCAAACAAATACGCTTAACGTGGAATTTGACATATTTGCGGAATGAAAATCTTGGAAACTTTCGTATTTTTGAGGAAAATGGACGAATACACAAGAAAACACATAACGGAAACTGCTATATCCCCAGAGTATATGTTGGGAACCTTCTAATCTGGGCTGCATGCATTTGCGATGTTGAATTGAGGCTGGAAAGTTGGAATCAGAACCTGCTGCAAAACAGTAGCACTCTCGAGCGCTCAAGAGTGGTCTCGAGCGCTCAAGAGTGGTCTCGAGCGCTTGGGACTGCTGCTGTCTGCAGTCTCTTGGTGCTTCCCAATGCCACTCACTAGCTATCCCCACGTTGTTTTCTTCTGCATGCATACTTCCAAGGTGCTTTGTAACCCTGCACTAACTGTTCCCCAGGAGAAATGGCTTCCCAAAGTAAGACTTGAGCCTTTCCAACACTTTTTTGAACTTCCAAAATTTGAATCTTTGAAATTGTTTTGAAAATGTTAGGTTTGATGAGTTCCAAGTCTGGTGGGAAGTGGCATTGTATCCCCCAGGCCTCTATAAATACAGAGTCATGCTTTGGCAAGCCACTCACACCTTATTCCATCATTCTTCTTCCAAAAACCCATCCTACTCATGGCCTTGCTAAACCAAGCCTTGCTTCGACCTTGGTTGGACAGCCTCGAAGGCATCGACTGGCTGAACTTCCGAGGGCACCGACTTTACGCCCTAAGGCATCTCCGAGAGGTCGCAATCCGTCCTGTCTTGCTGCATGCAGCGGCACGTTTTTGGGATCCCGAAGTGCATGTCTTTCGCTTTGTGTAGACACCCCAATTTGGACTTGCTAATCATCCTTAATTTGTGCCCTCGAGGCTCCCCGATGATGAAATAGGGTCAAAACGGGCCTTGGCAAACTTGGACGATACTTCTTGGACTTTTTCAAAATCAAAACATTTCTTTTTTCTCGACACCCTGAGGGTAAAATTGGCACACATTTTAGCATATAAAATATATTTGAATGAAACCAATTGGGTTAGAAAGAGGACTTAACAAGCTTTCCAACGCTTCGAAAAACACCCAAAACCGAGTTCGGGAGTGTCCGTGGCGCCCTTCTGAAGTTGGGCTGCCACTCCCAAGCGCTCGGGACCACTATAGAGCGCTCGGGAGTGACACTCCCAAGCACTTGGGAGTGCTGACTAACCAATGCATGTTGAGCTTGGCTTTTGACCATGGCTTTTCAGGCTTTTCAGACCCATTCAACGTTCAACCTAGTCCTGCCTGATTATTCAGATGGGGCAGCAATATAATCATGCCATTTTTCCCCCCAAAACCATTTTCCATTTCATTTTTCTTTTATTTTTCAAGTTTCAAACTCAATTTCCCCTCCCCTATAAATACCCCTTTGTTCTTCCATTCAATGGACGACGAAAAATCAGTCTCTCTCTCCCCCTTTTGCTGCCAAAAAACAGCCTCTCAAACTCTCTCTCAAACTCTTTCAAAACAACCTACATTTTCTAAGAAAAATCACCAATTTTCAAGGAAAATTTCTAAGAAGAATGGAATACTAGATTTCATCTCCTCTTACTGTTTTCAATCCATCTTCAAGCAAACAAGTCAGTCCAAGAAGTTAGATTCAAGTCAAGCAAAGGTATAAAACCTCATTTTATACCTAAAATCTACTGTTTTTCTACTTCTGAGGAGGATCGGGGGCTCAAGCCAGTTCCTTATACTGGTTGTGAGTTCATTTGATCTTAGTTTAACTACAAGAGCAAGAGGAGCAAAGAAACAAAACTTTTTTTTTTGGGTACTGTGTGCACTCCCGAGCGCTCGGGACCATCCCTGAGCGCTCAGGAGTGCTGCTGCCACTAAAACTTTGTTTTGTTCATTATGCATTTCATTTTCTATTTTTAGTAGATAGTGGGTGTGCACTGGTCCTTCCAGAGCCCAGTTAGGTTTGTTTTCAGTTGCAAGGAAGCCTTGTTTGGATGGTTAGGTCCAGTCCTTAGCTGTTTAAATCTCTGGCTGAGCACATCTGTATTTTGATTTCTTTGTGATTTCGCTTGCAGTACAAGCATGTGAATATGTCTAACAAAATTTGCAGGTTGGGCATCGGCACTCCCAAGCACTCGGGACCACTCCCGAGCGCTCGAGAGTGAAGTCAGTAGGCAGGGTTTCACTTCCTGTTATTTTGCATTCTTTTACCACTTTCATCACCTCCTGTACACATGCACATGCATGCACGTCTATTTGGTATATCTGTGGATACATGCTATTTGTCCAATGAAACAAAATCCCTTTTGAAAATCCCACAAACGTTTAGTAGAGACCGATCTCGAATCGGACGAGGGGGGTGCCGTAAAACCCTTCCCCCCTCGTAACATGGCTTCCGAACCCTCAAAACGATCTCTGGTTTTCAATTTCAAATCAACCATTTTCAAAACAAAACGGTTTCTCGGGTGATTAACCATAAATCCGGGTGGCGACTCTTCAA
Organism: Rhododendron griersonianum; assembly: GCA_018127125.1. NCBI lineage: Eukaryota > Viridiplantae > Streptophyta > Magnoliopsida > Ericales > Ericaceae > Rhododendron > Rhododendron griersonianum. The sequence goes on along the minus strand of CM030792.1, from coordinate 25,891,612 downwards.
ACCATTTTTCTCAAAACGGAAATATATTTTTCGGGCTGGTAGCCCACAGTGGCGACTCTGCTGGGGATGTTTAATTAATACTTGAGAAAAAGTTGGTTGTTGATAAAATGGCCTGTTTTCCTTGATTATCAATTAAACTTGTGAGCCAAGCTTGAAAAACGTTTGTGGGATTTTCAAAAGGGATTTTGTTTCATTGTCTATTTCTTGTGTATATATCTGGTGCACCCCCGCTGTTGTGTTTAGGCAATCCTACCCGGCTTGCCGGTGGTGGGGAATCCCGGAATGCTCAGCAACCCTCGACCGTGATAAGTCATCTCTGCCGTTTGTACCATTATTGGGTGTACGCTCAATGGTGGGAGGTATACTTTGACTCTAGTCCGGGGAACCCTCTTCAAGCCAAAACCGGCCTCTATACGTGTGTAGAAAGCAATAGAACCTTCCAAACTAGGACAGGGACCCGCAGGGTAGGATTATATGCTATATCCTGCCTACATGTTACTGCTTTTTGCATCTCACCATGCATCTCATTCATGTCATGCCGTCATGCTGTCTATTCAATTTCGAGTCCTGCGCTCTTAATCTCGCTCGCACGGTCTGTAGAAGGTTGCCGAGGCCCGATGATGAATCGTGCACTCTAGTGTACGTTATCTAAACTACATGAGTCCTTAGAACAAGGAGACTTTGGGAAATCAGAATATACTAAGTCCTTGACTAATGCCTAATCGAAAATTCAGCGGAGAATAAGGAATAACAAGAAAACGACGCCGTGATGCCACTTTACTTACACCACTCTGGCTAATGGCACCATGTCACTGACACCACGATGGTTGGGGTATCACGTCGTCTATACTAAGTTATTCCAAGTTCAAAATTGAAACCTCGAACGAGGACTAGTTGAATACTTAGTTCATTTTGACATCTCTTAGAATTTGTCGTTCTGAACGAAGGATACACCCTAAAAGAAATTCTGAGGAATTAGGCAACCTTCAAGAGACCGTGATCTTATCCCGCTTGCACATCGCACCTTGCATCTTACGCTTGCTTTCGTGTCTCATATAGAACTCTTAGGCTCGCTCGGGCGGCTTGTTTAGGATTGCCTGGACCGATGATGAGTCGTGCTTTTTAAAGGCACGTTGTGGGAATTAATTAGTCCTAGGAACGACAAGGTTTTGGGGATATCAAAATTCATTAAGTCTTCAATACATTTTTTTTTCAATCATGGATTCAATGAAAATTAACGAAACAATTAGGCTACAATGCCGTGATACCCACACCACCCAGGTTATAGTGCGAAGTCACTTTACACTGTTTAGGCTAATGGCGCCATGCCACTTACGCCGCCCCGGTTACGGTATCATGTCATTTACGCTAAACAATTTTTGAAACCAGAACAGAAATTTCAAGTGAAAAATGTTGAAGGCTTAATTTCTCTTGATATCTCTCAAGTCTTGTCATTCCTAATCAAAGGATACACGCTCAAAAGAATCTCTGAGGACTAAGGCAATCCTTCATAGGATGTCATTTCTTGAGTCAGGGTCTAGGAGACCATAAATCCATGGAGTTTGGGATACCTCTGGTGTTCGCCGTGCCCGAACGGCTCCCTCTAGTTTAATCTAGCCTTAAGTGCATCTTCCAGCAGTCTTATTGCTCGGTCTCGGATGGTCTTAGATAAGGAGATTGGCTCTGATTCCCAACGTGAGGAATTTAACCTGCCTGACAACGACCTACCCGTGACTGTTGGAACTTTTCGTAAAGTTGGATCCCTTGAGTCGACGATGACAACATGTTATTAACTGTTCTTTTATTCATACACATTTTTCAATAAATCACAACAGGGGCTCGTCCTGAGTTCGTTTTCGTTTGCTTTACTATCAGTACTGGGCCACCCATCCTACGCAAAGCCATACCACCTTCTCCAACCACCTCAAAATGACAGGGCAAGCAGAACTGGTTGAGCTGAAAAGGGCTGTAGAGGAAATGAGTCAAAAAATGGATGAGCATATAGCTCTATTGCAAGGGCTGATTGACATTTTCACCTCTGCCATGTCGAATCCAGATCTGGGACTGAATGCTGGTAAGGCCAGGATCAAAGAAATTCCACAAACCTACCACCCTCCAGCTGCTGGAGTCCAGCCACGATCAGAAGTGATGCTCTCTCACATGCTCAAAGACTTAGTCGAATTCCGTGACACCAAGAAACGCTCAAAGGAAGGTACTAGATCCTTGCCTAAAACTAGTGCTAAAAGGCAGGATGTGCACAACCCCAAAGGCAAGAGAGCATCATGCAGTGTCGAAGCAAGCAGCGTCTTCGCCAGAGGCCCACTTGGCACCACTATGAACCCTCAACCCAGCTACAAAATCCCACCAAGGTTCCTCTCCCGCTTTCCTGTCCCTTTGTCTTTGGTTTATGAGAGACTCCTTGAAGCCGGTCTCATCCAGCCACTCCCTCCAACTCCCCTACCTCAGAAGCTCTCGTCGTCCCACAACCCAGATGCCTATTGTACCTATCACCAATGTACCGGCCATTCCACTAATAGCTGCTTCCGTCTCCGCCACAAAATCCAAGATCTCATCGATGATGGAACCATCTCACCTCCACTTCCAAACCCAAGTTCTGCTGTGGGAAATTATCCTCTGACCTTTGAGGAGTTCAAGGTTGGCCAAGTCAGTGACTCGATGGGACATGCTTCCTTTGGATGACTTCTGAGCAACCAAACCATCAACAGCAATGGCATCAAAATCCATCCTCTCCAGTGCATTATCGACAATTGGTTGCCAGAGCCCGTTGTTCCAACCCCTAATATGCTCAGTGCCTTAGCTACAAGCTCCAAGCCGACACAGAATCTGAGGGTTGATCAAAATCCGAATAATGCCTGAGATAGTGTGAAAGGACTGGAACCATCCCAACGCCAGACCTCAGATCTGAAGAAGAATGGCGAATGCAGCGCAGCCAATCCATGGATGGAATTTCTCACGAGTTTGGAAAGCTTTTGAGTTTCGAGTCAAGTCTTTGTCTTTCAATTTCGAGTCAGTTTGTACTTTGGGTCTTTCATGCTTTCGTGTCTGTATGTCTTCAAATTCAAGTTTGTAGTCAAAAAAGAAAAACCAAAAAAAGAGTCAGTTTCGTAGTCCTGAACTACGTTATGACCTGATTCCTTTGCAAGAAGGATACGTAGGCAGCCTTATCCCGAGGCCCGGTCATGTTCATTCGAGTCGATCCCAAAATTCGGTCACGATCTTTCAAGTCAATGTCAAACCTCTTGAGTCGAAATTGTGATAATAAACTCGCGTTTTGTGATAATTCCTTAACTTGGAATTGTTTTTCACCATCAATTGAGGAATCAAAACACGAGGTATTTTGCCTTTGCAAAAAGAAGAATTTCGTGGGACCACTCCCTAGCGCCATCAAGAAGCAACGCCTTGGCTCGAGAAAAAGCTCGCTAGATCAAAACCTCAAAATATGATCTAGGCAAAAGTTAGAGCACACAAATCCCTTAACTTGCATCTAGGATCCAGTTATCGAGTTGTGCAATTCAAAATGAAGAAAGGCATTCTTTTCTTTTATCACACACTTGAAGATATATATCCATTGATAACCCCCTTTGAGCCTAAATCAATTTCTTTGAAAGAACCCAGCTAGGCAGCTATCCCCCACACCGGGGTGAAATGAGGAGGACAAATGTGCCAAACACATGGTTATCATCGGCGCATCAGAATTCAAAGCGTGAAAGTGCCAAATACATGGGTATAGTGAGGTGCAAAACATCAAAGGAAAATTAGAGAAAGCTCAAAATCAATGAAAGTACCAACACATCGGCACTACAAAAGGCGAAGCAAGTCAGGTGAAAGAAGGCGCCTATCAAAAGCAAAAAGGGCACAAAATTATTCAAGATGGCTGCTAGCTCTCGAAACCCAAAGAAAATGAAAATTTTTGAGCCTATTATCCTTTCTTTGTTAAGCCCAATCCTTGGCCACGTTACAACCCGAATAAAGTCCTTTCAGATTGAAAAACACAACTTGATAACAAAAATCCTGGACAATAGGAGAAAACAAGAAGGAACGCCAAGGCATTTCGTGAATCCTGCAAAATCCAAACTGGGGCATTTTCGAAATTCATGGATTGTCATCAGCAACCTGGGGCATGGTTCTTGGTAAAATCCTCGTGTTTTGATAAAACAAGATCAATTTCAGAGCCTCGAATGGGAAAATCATCGAAACTTGGTACTCAAGTAATCAAACTCCTCATCCAGTCTGGTTCATCATTGAGTCAGTTCTCTGATAAAGGGTCTTTCTTGTCCTTTGAGTCGTCTGGGCCTTGTCCAAATTCACACAAGGTCATTAAGGTCCCAACTCGTGAGAGAAACTCCAATGCATGGAAGAACCCGCACTTGTGCTCAGGACACAATTTGTTGCCAAAACTATCAGTGGAATCAAGGAAAAGATATCAGAACTAAGGTCTGTTACTCACTGGGGCACATCAGCCCAATGCCATCAATCACTACAAGCATACAGCCGACCTCAAGACTGGGGCATGAATGCTCGGAACTCAAGCCCTGATCAAAGTCAACCTCAAACCAGCTCCAGCACAAGCCCTGGCTCCAGCTCAAACCCAATTTCCATCCAAAAACAAATTCCATCCCAGATCCCAAGGTCCTGAAAATACCAGCCCGCTGATCAAAATAGTAAAGCAGAAGGGATACTCAGGCATATCCTTTGTTTTTCAACAAAAAAAAAAAAATCATCAGTGTTGTCAAAAGTCGAAACACGGGTCTCACTTTCTAACCTCGACCTCTCACGGTCGCCTTCTTCCTTCATATTCGTCAACATGACTGCTCATCTGCTGCCATAGATTTGGCATTGTCCTGAGGGACACCATTCATTCATCCGCTGCCATAGATTTGGCACCCGTCGAACTCGCCATAGATTTGGCACCTTTCTTTTTCTGCCATAGATTTGGCACCGCTCTTTCCTGCCATAGATTTGGCACCCTTTCCATCCCGCCATAAATTTGGCACCCTTTCTTTCCCGCCATAAATTTGGCACCGTCCTGTTGGACACCCTCTAGTCTCTTCCTGCCATAAATTTGGCGCTGTCCTGAGAGACACCCTTTAATCTCAAATTCAAGCTTCCTTCAAAATTCAAGCTTCTTTCAAAATTCAAGCTTTTCAAATTCAAGCTTCTTTCAAAATTCAAGCTTCCTTCAAAATTCAAGCTTTTCAGATTCAAGTCTCTTCGCCACCCCTCCCAGTTTCTCCGCCGCCATAAATTTGGCACCGTCCTAAGGGACACCCTCCCAGGTTCTCCGCCGCCATAAATTTGGCACCGTCCTAAGGGACGCCCCCCCGGTTTCTCCAGTTTCTCCGCCGCCATAAATTTGGCACCGTCCTAAGGGACGCCCCCCCCCCCCCCCCGGTTTCTCCAGGTTCTCTGCCGCCATAAATTTGGCATCGTCCTAAAGGACGCCACCCCCGGTTTCTCCAGGTTCTCCGCCGCCATAAATTTGGCACCGTCCTAAGGGACACCTCCTCCAGTTTCTCCGCTGCCATAAATTTGGCACCGTCCTAAGGGACGCCCCCCCCCCCCCCCCGGTTTCTCCAAGTTCTCCGCCGCCATAAATTTGGCACCGTCCTAAGGGACACCTCCTCCAGTTTCTCCGCCGCCATAAATTTGGCACCGTCCTAAGGGACGCCCCTTTCCGCCATTTGTTTGTACTTGCATGTTTGCATTGGCCCCAAAGAACTACGCTGGTCTGATCCCTACAGAAAATGGTACGTAGGCAGTCTGGAAAGACGCGACCGCATGCATCAAATGTTTGTGTTTTCGCTTGCATTTGTGTTTTGAATTAAGGATTTAGTAGGACTCGAATTGGGCTGTCTCAATCTTTGGACGTCACTCGTATCCAGACATGATGCCGAGCGCCATCCAAATAGGGGCAACTGTAGACACCCCAATTTGGACTTGCTAATCATCCTTAATTTGTGCCCTCGAGGCTCCCTGATGATGAAATAGGGTCAAAACGGGCCTTGCCAAACTTGGACGATACTTCTTGGACTTTTTCAAAATCAAAACATTCCTTTTTTCTCGACACCCTGAGGGTAAAATTGGCACACATTTTAGCATATAAAATATATTTGAATGAAACCAATTGGGTTAGAAAGAGGACTTAACGAGCTTTCCAACGCTTCGAAAAACACCCAAAACCAAGTTCGGGAGTGTCCGTGGCGCCCTTCTGAAGTTGGGCTGCCACTCCCAAGCGCTCGGGACCATTCTAGAGCGCTCGGGAGTGACACTCCCAAGCGCTTGGGAGTGCTGACTGACCAATGCATGTTGAGCTTGGCCTTTGACCATGGCTTCTCAGGCTTTTCAGACCCATTCAACGTTCAACCTGGTCCTGCCTGATTATTCAGATGGGGCAGCAATATAATCATGCCATTTTTTCCCCCAAAACCATTTTCCATTTCATTTTTCTTTTATTTTTCAAGTTTCAAACTCAATTTCCCCTCCCCTATAAATACCCCTTTGTTCTTCCATTCAATGGACGACGAAAAATCAGTCTCTCTCTCCCCCTTTTGCTGCCAAAAAACAGCCTCTCAAACTCTCTCTCAAACTCTTACAAAACAACCTACATTTTCTAAGAAAAATCAGCAATTTTCAAGGAAAATTTCTAAGAAGAATGGAATACTAGATTTCATCTCCTCTTACTGTTTTCAATCCATCTTCAAGCAAACAAGTCAGTCCAAGAAGTTAGATTCAAGTCAAGCAAAGGTATAAAACCTCATTTTATACCTAAAATCTACTGTTTTTCTACTTCTGAGGGGGATCGAGGGCTCATGCCAGTTCCTTATACTGGTTATGAGTTCATTTGATCTTAGTTTAACTACAAGAGCAAGAGGAGCAAAGAAACAAAACTTTTTTTTTTGGGTACTGTGTGCACTCCCGAGCGCTCGGGACCATCCCTAAGCGCTCAGGAGTGCTGCTGCCACTAAAACTTTGTTTTGTTCATTATGCATTTCATTTTCTATTTTTAGTAGATACTGGGTGTGCACTGGTCCTTCCAGAGCCCAGTTAGGTTTGTTTTCAGTTGCAAGGAAGCCTTGTTTGGATGGTTAGGTCCAGTCCTTAGCTTTTTAAATCTCCGGCTGAGCACATCTGTATTTTGATTTCTTTGTGATTTTGCTGGCAGTACTAGCATGTGAATATGTCTAACAAAATTTGCAGGTTGGGCATCGGCACTCCCAAGCGCTCGGGACCACTCCCGAGCGCTCGAGAGTGAAGTCAGTAGGCAGGGTTTCACTTCCTGTTATTTTGCATTCTTTTACCACTTTCATCACCTCCTGTACACATGCACATGCATGCACGTCTATTTGGTATATCTGTGGATACATGCTATTTGTCCAATGAAACAAAATCCCTTTTGAAAATCCCACAAACGTTTAGTAGAGACCGATCTCGAATCGGACGAGGGGGGTGCCGTAAAACCCTTCCCCCCTCGTAACATGGCTTCCGAACCCTCAAAACGATCTCTGGTTTTCAATTTCAAATCAACCATTTTCAAAACAAAACGGTTTCTCGGGTGATTAACCATAAATCCGGGTGGCGACTCTTCAAACCATTTTTCTCAAAACGGAAATATATTTTTCGGGCTGGTAGCCCACACTTTGGTTCTCAAGAGCTGTGCCCCACCGTCGAGAAATTCCATGCCTACCTAGGAAGTCATGATTCCACTGAGCCAATTGTTCCAATGATCCGGGAGAGCATGAAGAACATTCTGAAAGCCAAGCTGGGAATCAGTGGAAATACCGCTGAGTTCCTCACTCGGGGCAATGCCATCAACATTGTGCAGCTGTACGAGGGATTCAGTCCTCCTAGAGACTTGACAGACTTTGAGAACCAAGGACGCCGAATGATGGGTTGTTGCATTTGTCTCCTGGCGGCCTTTCTGCTGGTTCCGTCCGTTGGTCAGCCCAGTTCTCTATTGGTGGGTGTTGCTTCTCAGATTGAGGCTCGCAAGGATGTTGCACCCTTGGTTCTTGCCGAAACCTTGATGGGGTTAGATGCTATTCATGCTGGTCGCACAAGGGTTTTTGGTGGTAGCCTGCTGTTGCTACAGGTTAGGGACCTCACTCAGCTCTCCTTTTTCTATTTCTCTCATTCATTTTACCTCAACGCTTGGTTTAGGCTTTATCTGGCTCCTTACTTGTTTTCTCTCTTTTTGGGTAGATGTGGCTTTGTGACAAGTTGAGTCTGTTGACACCCCCGGTCAATGATTGGTGGTATCGTGCAAGCGGATGGAACCGTCCCTTTCTAGCGAAGTACAGTAACGAAGATGACTGGGCTGATTTCCTTGCTTCTGCGGAGGAAGATGACATTGTTTGGAGGTGCCATTGGTTAAGGCTTCCTGCCATGACTACTGGCAACATGGGTTCGACGCACGTGCTTGTGGCTGGCATGACAGGCTTCTCTTTCTACTCACCCTTCCGCATTCTCCGTCAGTTTGGTCTTAGCTAAAAGGTGCCGCCGCCGGGTTCTGAAGAGCTTCGTCTCCCTCCCTTCACCATTCCGGGCCTACGGAGTTATGTTCGATCGTGGGAGGCTCGTAGGACTGAGCCAAGTGACCCACTCTTCTCTATTGCTTCGACCGGAAGGTACCGCAAATGGCTAAGGAGAGATGTGGAAGCAAGGATGGGTTGACCGCTTACTTTGTCGTTCTTTGAAATAAAAAGTGTATTTTAAATTGCGTGTCTTTCGTTTTCATGCTCAGCTTGTAATGAAGAAATAATCTTAATAAAATCGACTGATTAAGGGTTTCCCCCTTTCGGTTCATTAATCGCATGCGCCTTTGAGAAAACATTCTGATTTGTCAATTTGGATTTTGATTTTTGAGATTTAGGACCGAACCTCAGTGTGAGATTGCCTACGTATCCCTCGCGAAAAGGGAAACAAGCCCATACGTAGTTCGGGCTAGGGTTCGCTCGGGTATTAACACTCTCCTTTTGCGCTCTAACTTTTGCCTAGAATCGCCCTTTCGGGTTTTTGGCCTAGCGAGCTCTTTTTTTACTTTTGCCTTAACTTTTGCCTAAGACACCCTTTCGGGTTTTCGACCTAGCAGGCTTGCTCTAATTTTTTCCTGGGACCGCCCGCCCTTGCAGTTTTCGGCCCAGCGAGCTCTCTCAAGGGTAATACCGTTTAAGTTGATCCAAATTGACAAGGTTTGAGAATTCGTTGCCGTCAAGGTCGATGATTGAAGCCGCTCCTCCGGAGAGAATGGTCTTGATGATGTATGGCCCTGCCCACTTAGGTCGGAACTTCCCTCGTAGGTCAAATACTGGCGCACGGATTTCCTTGACTACCATATCCCCTTCTTGCAGGTCCCTCGACTTTACTTTCTTGTTGAATGCCCGGGCGATCCTTCGCTGATAACCCTGAATGTGGTACAATGCCCGTAGCCTTCTTTCGTCGAATAGCATGAGCTCCTCAAATCTTCCATTAATCCATTCAGCTTCATTTACTCCGCACTCAGCCATGACCCTCCTTGATGGAACTTCTAGCTCGACAGGGAGAACGGCTTCCATACCGTACACCAAAGAATAGGGTGTTGCCCCCGTCGGTGTGCGGATAGACGTCCGGTATCCCCACAAAGCTAGTGATAATTGTTCGTGCCAATTCCTAGCTGACTGTGTCACGCCCTCGATTCTTAACATAATATAATAAACCATATCAATAAAAGATCCTCGCATTAAGTAAATAATACCCCAAAAGAGAGTTCCCACCTGTTCAAATACAAATCAAGTCCCCAAGTTTACATAAATAACAACCTTGGCTCCGAGGCCCAAATTAAACTAATTATAAGTACGAAACGTTTAGAATATTACAAACCGTTACCAAAAGATATTACAAGTGCAAAATTAGTTACAGAGCCATCTTTAATCAAAAGGAGTCATTACTAAGATGGTTACGTAACTAAGATACATTTAGCTTCCAAAAGGGGTCTTCATATCACTATGCTCGAAACATGCTTGCTACTGACCGGCGTTTAAACCTGAAAAGAAGGATTTTGTTGAGCTACACGAGCCCAGTAGGAAGTTCTCTACAAAATCTATATGTAATAAGATGGCAAGCATGAATGCGATGAATTGAATTAACTAACACGGTCCAAACAATGCACGTCAATATCTTTTCAAGTAGTATGCCAAGTCCCACACACATTCACACACACGCGCGCACACTCAACCTCCAACTCATTTCCACCCCTTGCGAGTTGTGTTTCCACCCCTTGCGTCACAATATAACCCACCCCTTGCGATTCTAGTGTTTCCACCCTTGCGTCACAATATACTCCATATTCATCTCCCAACAACGACTCTATTATCACCACAACCAAAACCAGTGCCTTAACCACATTTAACGCACACGGACATTATCAAATACGTTACAACAAGCTCATGAACCATAACAATCAAGACTATTATGCCCATCTTCAATGGAATATGCAATCACCAAGCCACATTCACTCTATTCAACAATAAGCAGCATTCAAACACCCAAAGCATACTTAATCAACTTAGAACATGTAGAGAATGAGAGAAATCCCTACCAAAGTGGATTTTGAGCAAAACCCTAGGTCTATCGAGAGCCAAACACTTGAATCCTTCAAAAACGAGCTTCACCCGAGCTTGGGTACAAAATCTAGAGTGAATAAAGTCCACAAGCACGAAGAACAAACAAAAATCAACCAATAGTCGAGAGGAGAGAGAGAAAAACGTGGGTTTGTATCAAGAAGAGAGAACAAGAACATAAAACTCACCCTTGGTTCACCAAATGCAAGAATCTTGAGAATTTGAAGAAGAAAGCTCTTGGATCTTGAAGATTTGAACTTGAAATCGATGATCTTGGGTGAGATTTGAGTTGGGTAGGTGAAAGGGGGGTGTTTAGATCCGTTTTCGTGGCCAAATGGTGTGGAAAATGACAAAAAGGAGTATTTATAGTGGTCCAAAAAGCGTGCTGAAAAAGTGCAGAAAACATACCATGTACCGGTACGGGGAAAAGGTCGTACCGGTTCATGAACCTTCAAAATGTCAAAAAACACAATTTCTGAACACCATGTACCGGTACGGGGAAAAGGTCGTACCGGTTCATGCTGGGCCGAAAGAAAGGATTTTTCAACGGACACCGAAACGAACCCGACTTGGTACCAACACTTTCAAACATCAATACAACATCAAAATTAACATTTTACCATTCTCCGAAAGTCCGATACACATCCGGATACGTATCTCCATACACCCCCACAACATACGAGCGATTTTACTAACAATACAACTACTTAACGAAATAAACGATTTCCGAAATTAAAACAAGTTTGCGAGTCTCTACAGATTGAGTAGTCCTTTCGAGAATCGTCTTGATGGTCTTGTTCGCTGCTTCGACTGCCCCATTCGTTTGTGGCTGATAAGTGGTTGAATGATGCACCTGAATCTTAAACTCGTCAAAGAGTTCCAAAACCTTTCCCTTGAAGTGAACAACATTATCAGATACGAAGGCTTGAGGGACCCCATACCGATAAATGATGTTTTGCTTGATAAAATGAGCCACTTGAACTGCCGTCAAAGTCTTGTATGAAGCTTATGGGCAGCACGCCCTGGAAATTCCGATTTCCAAAAATGCAAGGGGCCAGGATCGAGGGAGCGCGAGCGCAGGTGGCAAGCGCTCAAAAATACAGAGTCGCCACTTGAGTTTTGAAGGTCCGACACTCAAGGAACCGTATTTCGAAGCACCTGCCGCGCTGTTTGATTTGAAAAAGTTAAGGAACCAGTCCGTCATAACCATATCTGGGTTCGGGAGCCAGGTTACGAGAGGGGAAGGGTTTTATGGCACCCCTCTCGCCCAATCCGGAGATCGGTCTCTACTTGAGCATTTTGAAAACGTTGCGATTCTTCTTTTATTAATCAATTTTAGCCAATTAGGGCGGGGGAACAGTTAATCGGGGATTAAAACTGTAACATGTTTGCAGGATGATAGATGGCATGGATGAGTAGCATGATGAATAATAAACGGAATGATCTTGAAACAGCGATCAGATGCCAAAACCAGGCTCGGGGCAGATTTGCCCTGCACGATGATCAACTTGCATGCCTGAACAGATCTGCATGTAAGTCAATCATCGCGCGAGACACTCTGACTCTCGCGCGAGTGTTGTCATCTCACCACAGTCCCAAAATCATCCCCTTCTGGGCTCTGGAAGGACCAGTGCACACCCAGGAAGCAAACCAAGCAGTGTATTGGAAGACTGTAAAATGCTAATTATTACACAATACTCCAAGCAGGAGCCAAATAAGATGAAACACAACCCCTAAACAGTGGGGGTATCAAAACAGAGGCCAAGGGCCAAGTTGCCCATGCAAGGGCCATTCATGGAAATCAGAGGACTATCGCGCGACAGAGCGTAAACCTCGCGCGACACTCCTGACTGGACTTCCAGGAATTGCTTTACATGCTTGGAGTCCTGAGACAGATTCAGGGGATACCAAGGGCATTCCAAACTGAACATAAATGAATATTGAGATGTAAAACCAGCAATTTAAGTTCTAAGAAAAGCAGTAAACTGATTATTAGCATGCTTAACAGTGATCCATAATAATTATTAAGACAATAAAACAGGAAAGAACCAACATCCCTTTCCCACGAGAACCATCGCGCGATGCTTGAGACAAGCGCGCGCGTGACTGGGTCCGTCGCGCGAGGTTATGTTGGTTGCACGGTTTTTGAAACCTTGCCAGCTTTAGGGCCAGGACTGGTATTGATTACTTGACCCTGCCAGCCCCCCTCAGGGATCAGAACAGAGAGCAGAACAAAGGTAAGATATACCTTTGAATTTTGAGGTTTGAAAAGTGTTTGAGCTTTGAGTTTGAGGTTGGGTTTGAGGTTTGAGTTTGAGGTTGAGTTTGAGGTTTGATTGAAATGTGTAAATGGGGAGGAAGAACAAGCTTTGTTCTTAGGGTGTCTTTGTATCTCTTTTATTAGCTTAAAAGAGTGCAAAGCAAAGACCCTTTGTAATGCCAAATTTTGTTAACCCTTTGAAAGATGAACAAAGGAGGGTTTTTATAGGGAGAGCACCTTCCATTAATGGAAAGGCAGGTCTGGTCCAAAGAATGGAGGTCAGCCAGCCACGAGGCTGGCTGAGGGTTACTTGGTGATTAAGCTGCCCAGCTGAATAAAGGTGATAGGGACAGGTTCTGACCGTCGCGCGATGGTTCCAAACTGTCGCGCGACAATAAACTCTGGCGCGCTGGTCAATGCTCCGGTTGACCATCGCGCGATGGTTCCAAACTGTCGCGCGATGGCACACATCAATAGGGTTTTTGGCCTTTGGAAGTGGCTTAAGATTAGGTTAGGTTCAAGGGTTTTGCAAACACTCAAAGCTCAAACACTCGACATTCCCGGGGTGTTCTTGATCCGTTTCATCATCGGGGAATCAAAAACCGTAAGTAAACTAATCTGGAAGCCCAGATTGGGGTGTCTACAGTAGCCCCCCTTTGATGGCACTTGGAGCACCATTGAATTGGTACAAGTAACGTCAAAGGTTTCTAGACACCTCTCAAGGCAATCCAGAGCAGAACATACTAGCAAAGTAGACAAGCATACTTACAGAACCTGATTGGTTGAATAGACGGACGGACCGTCGCCAGGGATGGAAGTAGAAGTGGACGATTGCATCGCCGCTTGTTGATTGAATTTGGACAGGACAGGCTGTCGCTGCAGATGTTGACAGGACCGGCCGTCGTTGCTGGGGATCAAGCTATCCTCGGCACAAAGTACTCCAACAAACACGGGTAGGCCGTGTCAGGCAGGTTGAATTCCATCTGTTGGGAATCAGAGCCAATCTCCTTATCAAAGACCATCCGAGACAAAGCAATAAGCCTGCTGGAAGATGCACTTTCGGCTAGATTGAGGGTGATTGTCATTCGGGACAGGCCAAGGCGGACTCTCCTGGGGAACAATCAGTTGCAGATGAACGGACCATCGAACGATGTTCTGGTCGTTGTTTATGGATTTGACAGGGCCGGCTGTCGTTGATTAGTTTGTCAATGCCACAACACCGACTGAAGAACGCCTCAACACGCTTTGATTTGCCAATGCCTCAACACTGACGATTTGAACGCCTCGACGCGCTTTGATTTGCCAATGCCTCAACACTGACTGAAGAACGCCTCAACACGCTTTGATTTGCGAATGCCTCAACACTGACGGAAGAACGCCTCAACACGCATTGATTTGCCAATGCCTCAACACTGACGGAAGAACGCCTCAACACGCATTGATTTGCCAATGCCTCAACACTGACGGTTTGAACGCCTCGACGCGCTTTGATTTTTGAACGGACAGATCATCAGTATAAATGATCGAGCCGTTGGGGGAATTGACAGGATCAGCTGTCATCGAAAGCGGACGGGGAGATCATTGTGCTGAGTGATCAAGCCGTTGGGGGAATTGACAGGATCAGCTGTCGTTGAAAGCGGACGGGGAGATCATTGTGCTTAGTGATCAAGCCGTTGAGGACATGATGGAAGGATCATCAGTATAAATGATCAAACCGTTGAATGACTGATATGGCTGACCGTCATGGATGATATGGCTGACCATCGTTGAATGACTGATATGGCTGACCGTCATGGATGATATGGCTGACCATCGTTGAATGACTGATATGGCTGACCGTCATGGAATTGGAAGGGCGGATCACTATAAAAAGTGACCGAGCCATTGAAAATTGGACAGAACCGGCTGTCGTTGATTAGAAATGGGCAGATCAGTGTGCAGAACGATCAGGCCACTGAAGATTGGACAGGACCGGCTGTCATTGTGTTGATCCAAGTAGCACAAACAGTGGATAACATGGATAGAAGCAAGGCAGACTACAGCTGGGGAGAAATCGGTGACAACTGCTGAGCTGTTTACCTGCTGCCTTTGATACCGGGCAGGCTTGCTTTGTCGCTTGATGGATTTTTCCTGTGTTCAACATTTGATATACACACAATATGCAATGACATGTATAAAATATTGAAAATGCAGATGCAAGCTTAGGGCGGCTCCTAGAAGGACAACGACGCCTAAGGACTACCACTGAGCCTCATCACCGTACTGTCTGTGCCTCTGAGATGCGCACCCAGATAGAAAGACGCTGAACGGGCTGGCGTGCCCCAATTGACGTTTGAGCAATGGAATTGGGCCTGCGTGCCCCCTCTCTTAGATGCTTGGGTGGATGTGCCCCAGAGATGCCTTGCTTGGCCTTGGGCTGACGTGCCCTTTCTGCTTCAAGAGATTCCGCTGCTTGCGGATTATGGATACTAGGGTAGCAATGCAACAATTGCGTTTTCCAGTTTATTGACTCTCTTTTTGCAAGTGTTGAAGAGAATGCAAAAGCTAATCACTAATATCTAATTTGCATTGACAAGTGCTTTGAATCGACACACAGACATGCACACATATGTACAGACTCGCCTAGCTCGAACGAAAAGGGAGACAGAGCCCCATGGTACAATGCGAACCCTCAGACACATAGAATATAATGAAATTTTGGGCATTAATGTGCCAAAACTCACGACATTCCCTAGACAAGTGAAACTGACACTTACGAAAGGTGGAAAAGGTACAAAGACCTGTACAAACAAAATCGAGAAAAGCATCCCGATATGACAATTGATTGAAAAACTGGAAAAATGCCGCAAAAATGGATATAAGACGCAGATTATGACACGTGTAGGCCCGGACTGAAACCGACACCCCCGTGCAGTCACATTAAGTCCATATGACTTGCATGGTTTGACAAGACTTGGCAAAAGCCCCTGGAACGACATTCGAGGGTAGTAGCCAACTGCTACTGCCTGCTACAAGAAGCGTGCGCATGTTTGAGACCAACGCGTATCACTCGAACAAACGCGCTGCGGTTGCTTACACCAGACTTCGCTGAACTTAGAATAAACTGTGAGCCTGTTAAGGCCTCGCCAGCATTTCGTTCTATTTTTGATGCTTCAATTATTTTTTTAAGACTTATGCTCAGCCTGTAAATTGAAGAAGCAGTTTGGTAATAAAATTGAAAGACGAAGGGTTTCCCCCTTCTGGTTCCTCCAAAGCAGCTTGTCTTGATCTTCGATCCTCTTTGACCTTTGATGTGTACCAAAATGTCAACCATGGATCCAACTGATAGATTGTGACCGAATCTCATAGAGAGACTGCCTACGTATCCCAAGCTAGGGAATCAGGTCAAAACGTAGTTCAGGTCAAAGGTTAACCCTCGAGTATTTACCTCTCCTTTTACGCTCTAACTTTTGCCTAGTACCGCCCATTCGGGTCTTCGGTCTAGCGAGCTTTTGAATATTGCCTATTCATTTTTGCCTAAACCTCCTTCAAAGGTTTTGGTCTAGCAGGCTGCTCTAACTTTTGCTTGGAACTGCCCACCCTTGGGGTTTTCAGCCCAACGAGCTTCTCACAGGGAAAAACAACATTTGAATTGATCCAGGTCGACCATGGTATTGTTGCCGTCGAGGTCGAAGACCTTTGGCTGTAGCCCCAGATACGATGGCTTTGATGACAAAGAGTCAAGAAAGCTTCGGTTGGAAATGCCTTGCTCCGGGCCGTTTTGTACACTTTCTCATTTGTACTTGGTGGAACGCCACTGTTATTGCTTTAAACATGGTACAAGGCCCGGAGCCTTCTGTGCTTCTGCTTTCTGGATTGGCACCCGATAACAGGGGATTTGATGCTCCTTTGTCTCAAAATCAAACGCGAGGCGTGACTTGGTAAGACCATGCCAAGACATCTATGAATTCTTCGAGCCTGTCTGACCGGGCACAATGCTCCTCTGGGGGCGGTGCTTGGACCAATTTTGAACCTTTCAGGAGGTTATACTTGTCTTTCAAGTTTATTTGAAATTACTTCTTCTTTTAATAGGCTGAGCATGCCTTTCGTCTTCCCTTTTGGCGAGGGAACACATTTCCTTGGGAATGATCCCATCGAAATCTTTCCCTTCGTCATTAGGGTTGACACAGTTTATATAAAAGCCAACGAAGCATGAAAAAGCAAGATGATGCATATCATAAGAACCCTTGGGGTTTACCAAGTACAGCAGACTCGAAACTTGAAACAAAAGCTACGACGTGGAGGGCCAAGAGGCACAACCTCCGACTCAGAGCTAGACTTAGACAAACGCAAAAGACTCTGTGTCAGACTCAGAAAAAACGCCAATGCAAACTAGACGCGGTTTTGAAAATGCAATTGTTAAAAAGCTACCCATAGCTTCCACAAAAAGAGGTAGGATCCATCAGGAGTCAGGCCCAAGCAACAGCACTTTGGCCTCCTCAGCTTCTTCAGCCAAACCTACTTGATGCTCCTTTGAATGATGGACCTCAGCCAAACGGTCCTTTCCTTTGCAAGCCCCTCATCACTGTCAATCCAGGTGTTGGCAGAGAAAGCTTCGACTGCCCAACCTACAGCCATCATGTTAACCTCCGGTTCAAACGGGATGGATACGATGGGTTTGGGTGGATTTGCTGGGACGATATAGTGGCCAGGGTTGAATATGGTGGAGCTCGGGTTGATTTGAGTGGAGGTGATAGATACCTGACCAACCAGAGGGTCAGACCCGTGTTGAGGCAAGGAGTTGGAAATGACGTTGGGCTTTGGTGGAACTTGAACCGTGCCATCATCAATTAGATCTTGTATCTCGTGTCGGAGACGCAAGCAGTTATCAGTGAGATGGCCAGGCATTTGGTGGAAGGCACAGAAAAGGTTGGCATTGTAGTTGGTCGGAAGGACTTTGGGTGGAAAAGTTGGGGTCAAAGGTTTGAGATGCCCAGACTTGACAAGCTTCTCCATCACTGCGGACAGAGATGCCTCGAAGGCAGAGAAGCTTCGGGGTTGTGTTCGAGATCGGAGGCTTTGACCGCTTCGAATTTGGTTGATATCGGCGGCACGACTGGAGTTGGAAGCTGGGGCATCACTCCCACTTGCGGCTGTATTGGAGTAGTTGCTGTCACCAAACAACGCACTACTATTTCCCGAATAAGCCCTTGGCTTAGCCTTTTGAGTGGAGGAAGAGGATTCACCCCTTGGCAGGATTCCAGCTTGCAGCGCATCCTCGATGGCTAGGCCAGAGTCGAAGAAGATCTCAAAGTTGGCGGTCGCTTGAGCGAGTACCAAGTGCCTGGCATAGTCTGGCTGAAGATTGCGGGAGATGATGCGGAGTTGATCTCTCTCGCTCGGGCGCTCAGTCATTAGAGCGGCTTTGGCTCTCCACCTTTTAACAAAGTCCGCAAAGGACTCCTTTGCCTCCATCTTCGTGGATTCTAACTCTCGAATAGTCATCTTGAGTTGAGAGTTGTAGCTGTACTGAGAAACAAAGGCAGCCCCTAT
Source organism: Rhododendron griersonianum (assembly GCA_018127125.1). Taxonomy (NCBI): domain Eukaryota; kingdom Viridiplantae; phylum Streptophyta; class Magnoliopsida; order Ericales; family Ericaceae; genus Rhododendron; species Rhododendron griersonianum. The sequence goes on along the minus strand of CM030792.1, from coordinate 25,873,204 downwards.
GTCTTCCCAAGTGCTTCGTTTGGAGATGTCGACTGACAGAAACCAATGGAAGGCAGGCCCAGAGAGAGTTTGAGGGAAGAGTTGAGACATGGCCTCACTTTCCACAACCAGCAGCTTCATGGCGGCATGGTAGCCATAGAGATGAGTTTTGGGGTCACCGCTCCCGTCAAACTTAACCAAGTCAGGCATCTTGAACTTGTTAGGGAGCTTGGCATTAGGGTACAAAGAGAGACGATCCAAGTCAATTCCTCCTGCACTGATTTTCTTAGACTTGGAGACTGCCTCCTCCAGCTTTGCCATCTTGGCCATGAGAGCTGCCATATCCGGATTCAAAATAGGCTTGCCACCTACCGGATTTGGGATTACAGCAGGCGCACGAGCCTCCTTAGGGTTGATCTGAACAATGAGACGCCCCTCGTGATTCGGATCTGGGACCAAGATAGGTTGTTCATGAGCATCCTCATCGTCCTCGCCTTCCTCTTCAAGAGGAGGTGGAAGGCGAGTGTGGATAAGGTCATTCACGCGGGCAATATTGGTATCTGTCTGAGCTGCCCTCTGTTGCATGGCGGTGATGCTATCCTGAAGGTTCATAAGCATGGTTTCAAGAGTGAGCAGTTGATCTGCCATAGCTGGCCTTGAAGATGTTGAAGAAGGGGAAGCCGATGGCGTGGCTCTTTGTAAAATCGATGGCGAACCCGACTCTAGGGCTGCCAACAATGAACCTGGAGAAGCCTCCGTTGCAACTGATTGAGTTTCTAGCCTGACAAGTCTTTGAACCGGATTCTGAAGACGCTCCCAAGTAGGTTTGGCTCTTCTTTTCGGTACTCTCTTCCTCGGGGCAATGGCTCCAAAACTAGACAGTAAAGTAAGAGAAAGCTCAGTGGCGTTCCTGCAGCAAAATGCAATGTATACATCGTCGTCGGTGTCCACCCTAGACTCTAGAACTAGAGACAAGTCTGTCTCATGATGTTCGGACGCTGCCAGAATCCTCAGATTTCTTTTTCGAGGGTATATCCTTTGGAAAGATCAAACTGATCCTAAGAGATGTCAAAACAGACTAAATCTTTGGCTAGTCCCTTTTGAAGATTCGACTTTGAATTAGAAACAACTCGGTATTGATGGCGTGACACCTTTACCGGGGTGGCGTGAGCGACAACGCGCTTTAGCCGGGGCGGTGTACGTGCAAAGCACGATAACCAAAATGACATCAATATCACGACATCAACACTTTGCGGTTCCTTATGTTCGGTTGAATCCTCAACCGGGCATGAGCCAAGGATTTAGTAAGGTTTGATTTCCCAAAGTCTCGCTGATCTAAGGACTTTTTGAAAAACTAACAACGTGCACTATCGAGATGCACGACTCTTCATCGGGTTATAACAGCGTCCTAATAAGCATAAGACAGACTCGAAAGCGAGACAACCTAGAAGCCGCCCTAAACATGCTCCTACGCAGAACAGAATGTATGCATGCACAGTTCCAGAGACAAGTTTGCCTCACAAGTTTCAGACGTTGCCGGAATCCTCAGAATTCTTTTCGGCGATGTGTCCCTGAGTAGATCGACAGATCCTAAAAGATGTCAAAATAGACTAAATCTTTGGCTAGTCCCTTTCGAAGATTCGACTTTGAATTTGGAACAACTCGGTGTTGATGTCATGGCACCTTAACCTTGAACACGGCGGTGTATAGTGACAACGCACTTCAACCTGGGTGGCGCCAGCGACACGACATCACCACTTTGTTGTTCCATATTGTCGGTTGAATCCTTAAACGGGCATGAGCCAAGGATGTAGTAAATTTTGATTTCTCAAAGTCTCATTGAACTAAGGACTTTGCGATTGATAACGAACATTCAACAGAATGAACGACTCCTCATCGGGCTCAACAACGTCTTAGACAGCGTAAGACAAAGACAAACTCGAAATACACAACAGCCTTAAGCATGCTCCTATGCAAAACGGTGTATGTACAGTGCATGCGATAGGGAAAGCAGTAACACGTAGACAGTATATGGGGTTAGATGCAAATAGATCTTAACCTGTGGGTACCTGTCTTAGTTTGGAGAGTTCTAATGCTTCGTATATGCAAAAGGCCGGTTTTGGTTTGTAACAGGTTCCTCGAACTAGGGCCACAGATATACCTCCCGTTACCCGCGTTTTTCGCAGAATAACAGTCGAACGGTAGCATGACCCATCATCGTCGAAGGTTGTCGGTCATTCGGGGTCCCCGGGCTCCGGTAAACCGTGCCGGATTGCCAAAACGATCCAACGAGGATTATCCCACATCGATGCAAATGAGATGCTAAATTTTGATTAAGAGAAGAAGAAACGCAAAATCGCAAAATGCCTTTTCAAATTTTGGCTCACTTTATTTTGTCCATCTTTAGAGGAAACTACGCAAGCGAACAATCGAAAAAGCCCCAGATTAGAATGGCCGGACACGAGGTCCTGTTAAATCACCATTCCAACCTTCGGCAGCGCGAAGCTAACCGTTTTGACAGACTTTTAAGGGATTGTTCCCAAGCGTATTAAACTCTAAGTATGGATTAATATCGGTTCGATCATCCCCAGCAGAGTCGCCACTGTGGGCAGCACGCCCTGGAAATTCCGGTTTCCAAAAATGCAAGGGGCCCGGATCGAGGGAGCGCGAGCGCAGGTGGCAAGCGCTCAAAAATACAGAGTCGCCACTTGAGTTTTGAAGGTCCGACACTCAAGGAACCGTATTTCGAAGCACCTGCCGCGCTGTTTGATTTGAAAAAGTTAAGGAACCAGTCCGTCATAACCATATCTGGGTTCGGGAGCCAGGTTACGAGAGGGGAAGGGTTTTATGGCACCCCTCTCGCCCAATCCGGAGATCGGTCTCTACTTGAGCATTTTGAAAACGTTGCGATTCTTCTTTTATTAATCAATTTTAGCCAATTAGGGCGGGGGAACAGTTAATCGGGGATTAAAACTGTAACATGTTTGCAGGATGATAGATGGCATGGATGAGTAGCATGATGAATAATAAATGGAATGATCTTGAAACAGCGATCAGATGCCAAAACCAGGCTCGGGGCAGATTTGCCCTGCACGATGATCAACTTGCATGCCTGAACAGATCTGCATGTAAGTCAATCATCGCGCGAGACACTCTGACTCTCGCGCGAGTGTTGTCATCTCACCACAGTCCCAAAATCATCCCCTTCTGGGCTCTGGAAGGACCAGTGCACACCCAGGAAGCAAACCAAGCAGTGTATTGGAAGACTGTAAAATGCTAATTATTACACAATACTCCAAGCAGGAGCCAAATAAGATGAAACACAACCCCTAAACAGTGGGGGTATCAAAACAGAGGCCAAGGGCCAAGTTGCCCATGCAAGGGCCATTCATGGAAATCAGAGGACTGTCGCGCGACAGAGCGTAAACCTCGCGCGACACTCCTGACTGGACTTCCAGGAATTGCTTTACATGCTTGGAGTCCTGAGACAGATTCAGGGGATACCAAGGGCATTCCAAACTGAACAGAAATGAATATTGAGATGTAAAACCAGCAATTTAAGCTCTAAGAAAAGCAGTAAACTGATTATTAGCATGCTTAACAGTGATCCATAATAATTATTAAGACAATAAAACAGGAAAGAACCAACATCCCTTTCCCACGAGAACCATCGCGCGATGCTTGAGACAAGCGCGCGCGTGACTGGGTCCGTCGCGCGAGGTTATGTTGGTTGCACGGTTTTTGAAACCTTGCCAGCTTTAGGGCCAGGACTGGTATTGATTACCAGCCTTGACCCTGCCAGCCCCCCTCAGGGATCAGAACAGAGAGCAGAACAAAGGTAAGATATACCTTTGAATTTTGAGGTTTGAAAAGTGTTTGAGCTTTGAGTTTGAGGTTGGGTTTGAGGTTTGAGTTTGAGGTTGAGTTTGAGGTTTGATTGAAATGTGTAAATGGGGAGGAAGAACAAGCTTTGTTCTTAGGGTGTCTTTGTATCTCTTTTATTAGCTTAAAAGAGTGCAAAGCAAAGACCCTTTGTAATGCCAAATTTTGTTAACCCTTTAAAAGATGAACAAAGGAGGGTTTTTATAGGGAGAGCACCTTCCATTAATGGAAAGGCAGGTCTGGTCCAAAGAATGGAGGTCAGCCAGCCACGAGGCTGGCTGAGGGTTACTTGGTGATTAAGCTGCCCAGCTGAATAAAGGTGATAGGGACAGGTTCTGACCGTCGCGCGATGGTTCCAAACTGTCGCGCGACAATAAACCCTGGCGCGCTGGTCAATGCTCCGGTTGACCATCGCGCGATGGTTCCAAACTGTCGCGCGATGGCACACATCAATAGGGTTTTTGGCCTTTGGAAGTGGCTTAAGATTAGGTTAGGTTCAAGGGTTTTGCAAACACTCAAAGCTCAAACACTCGACATTCCCGGGGTGTTCTTGATCCGTTTCATCATCGGGGAATCAAAAACCGTAAGTAAACTAATCTGGAAGCCCAGATTGGGGTGTCTACAAAGCTGCTTCGACCCACTTGGTGAAGTAATCTACTGCTACCAAAATGAACCTATGACCGTTAGAAGCCGCGGGAGTGATCTTTCCAATAACATCGATGCCCCAGGCGGAGAATGGCCATGGTGTCGCCATTGAGTGTAACTCCGAGGGTGGGACATGGATAAGATTGGCATGAGTTTGGCACTTTTGACATCAGCGCACATACTCGATGCAATCTGTCTCCATGGTAGACCAATAGTATCCCAGCCTCAACACTTTCTTTGCTAGCATCATTCCGTTCATGTGGGGTCCACAAACACCTTCATGAACCGCTTCCATTACTGCTCTCGATTCGTCGCCGTGAATACACAATTTGTGAATCCCGCACGGAGATCGCCGGTATAATTTCCCACCACATATGATGTATTGAGACGCGAGCCGCTGCAAAGCGATCCGATCCTTCTTAGTTGAATCCGCAGGAAATTCCCCCTTTTCGACAAAGTTCCAAATATCGTGGAACCAAGGGAGCCCATCATCTGGTTCATCGATGTTCATGACGTAGTCGTACACATGCTTTCCCCTCTGCTCAATCATGACAGGTCTCCACTTCACCCCGATTGGAAGTTCCAGCAAGGATGCCAAAGTAGCCAGTGCATCCGCAAAGCGGTTCTTCATCCTCGGTACATGAGTGAAGATCACCTTTTGAAAGTTCGGGATAAGCTCGTCGACCTGTTGATGATACGGCTTCATCTTCTCGTCTCTGACTTTCCATTCTCCATTTGCTTGCGACACAACCAAGTTGGAATCTCCGACAACTTCCAGCACCTTGACTCCAATCTCCAATGCAGCTTCCATTCCCACAATACATGCTTCGTACTCAGCTTCATTGTTCGTGACTTCGAAGTTCAACTTGAATGCGAGGGGAATATGCGACCCCTCATGCGAGACCAGCAGTATGCCAATCCCAAAGCCCTTCTGATTAGCGGCTCCATCGAAGTATAACATCCACGTTTCGTCAACTGCTGTCATTACGTCTTCATCAGGAAATTGAAATTATGTGTGTTCTGGCCCCTCAATTGGACGATCTGCCAAAAACTCTGCTACCGCTCTTCCTTTCACTGACTTGCGAGTGACGTACTTGATTTTGAACTCTGCCAATAAGAGCAACCAACGTGCTAACTTACCGGTAAGTGCTGGCTTCTCGAATAGATATTTGAGGGGATCCATCTGAGAAATCAGTATCACCGAGTAAGACAGCATGTAGTGTCTCAATTTCTTTGTGGCCCATACAAGCGCCCAACATGTCTTTTCCAGTGAAGTGTACCGTTCTTCGCTTCCCATCATCTTCTTGCTCAAGTAGTAGATTGCCCTTTCAACCCCATCTTCTCCTTCTTGTGCCAGCATGCACCCCATTGACGAGGGCGTGACAGACAAGTATAGGATCAAAGGTTTTCCCGGGATGGGCGGCATCAAGATTGGAGGATTCTGGAGATAGGTTCGCACTGCTTCGAAGGCCGTTGGACACTTGTCGTTCCACTCGAACTTCACATCTTTCTTGAGTAGTCGAAACAATGGTTCACAGGTCAAGGTCAGCTTGGCGATGAATCGACTGATGAATTGAATTTTTCCCAAGAAAAATCGGACCTCCTTCTCGGTCTGAGGTGGCTCCATCTCAAGAATGGCTTTGATCTTAGAAGGATCCACCTCAATCCCCCTGGTTGTGATCATGAACCCAAGCATCTTACCAGCCGTGACTCCAAACGTGCACTTCTGCGGGTTGAGACGCATCCTGTACTTCTGAATCCTCTCCAAGAACTTTCTCAAAGCTGGGAGATGATCCTTTTTCCCTTTACTATCATATCATCGACGTATACCTCGACTTCCTTATGAATCATGTCGTGCAGCAGTGTCGTGGCACCCCTCTGGTACGTAGGACCGGCGTTTTTCAACCCAAATGGCATAACCCGATAACAGTATGTTCCCCACTCGGTGATGAATGTAGTCTTTTCCCTGTCTTCCGGAGCCAAGAGAATCTGATTGTACCCAGAGAAGCCATCCATGAAGGACAATAAAGCGTGCCCTGCAGTGTTATCAACAAGTATATCTATATGCGGCAATGGAAAATCATCCATAGGGCTTGCTTTGTTCAGATCTTTGAAATCGACACACACTCTGATTTTTCCATCCTTTTTGGGGACGGGCACGATGTTTGCGACCCAAGTGGGGTACTCTGTCACTATTAGAAAACCGGCATCGATTTGTTTTGTGAGCTCCTCTTGTATCTTTAATACCCAATCGGGCCGCATTTTTCTCAGTTTCTGCTTAACGGGTTTTGCATCGGGGTAGAGAGGGATCCTGTGCTCGACGATTTTCGGGTCGATTCCGGGCATGTCCGCGTGGGACCAAGCGAAAACTTCTTTGAATTCTTTTAGTAAATCTGTGAGCTCTTGAAGCTCATCGGGGGACAGCCCGAAACCGACCTGAACCAGTCGAGGGTTCTCCTCATCACCCAAATTTATCGATATTATTTCTTCTTTTAGAGGCTGAGCATGCCTTTCGTTTTCGCGATCGATGAGGGAACGGATTTCCTTGGGGATGTCCCCATCGAGATCTATTCCTTCATCGTCGGGATCTAAGCAATTTATATCAAAATCCGTCAAGTAAGCAAAAGCATCGTTCATTTCATTAACAGCATCCTCAGAAGGGGGAAATACAGCGGTGGACTCAAACTCAATGTAAAAACTACGATGTGGAGGGCCAATAGGCACAAACTCCGACTCAGTGCTAGACGAGGAGTCAGTGTTAGACTCAGACTCGGTGCTAGTGTCGTGAGTGCGAGTTACAAGTGGTATAAAAATGCATTTCTCATAAGCGCCTACAGCCTCCACAATGAGTTTGGAAGGGTCTTCGATTTCTTCTTCTTCTCCCAGCATAAGCACAGCAGCGAAATCCACCATACCCTCTGGATCCTCGCCCCTAAACAGAGATTGGAGACTGCCCAAACCGAAAGCTTCAAGCCAGTCCAGTGCTTCAGATACTTCCTCTATCTTGGTCACCTCTTCAACGTCATCCTCCCAGGTGTCATTGGCGTTGATCTCAAACCCAGGGTACTTCTCCTTCGTCTCAAGATCCACGAAAGGCTCGGGTTCTCCTCGGTACAGCGCTTCTTTCTCTTTCAGCTTTACCCCGACTTGAGCCTGGGCGCGGTTGCGCCACATTTTTGCTGGATCACTCTTCTTGAGCTCGTATCCCAGGCCAAAGCGCTCGTTGCTTCCAAGGAAATCAGGGAACTCGAAGACTCCTTGCCCATAAAGTCCCAAGCCCATACCCGGCAGATAGTTCATTCGTTTCATAATTTCCAGCACTGCGGAGCTCACCAAGAAACCATCTTCGGCCTGGATAGTGCAAACTTTCGAGGTCATGACTACAAACCCCCCCCCCCCCCCCATGGCGATATCTTCTTCTCCATGCATAATTTCTAGTAGCGGGGAGTTGTCTTCGGAGTGAGGACAGATGCCAGAGTCCCCGTGAATGATGAGAGTCCCGGAATCCAATCCCAGGATAAGCTTCTGGTGCAGCGTAGAAGGCACTCCCATGACATCTGAGCGGTGCAGCCACGGCCTCCCCAGTAGGAGGTTGAACGAAGCAGGTATCTCCAGTACATAGAATTCGACGGTGGTTTTGAACTTCCCAGTTACAAGTTCCAAGTTGACGGTGCCCAGAACATCACGCCGTGTGTTATCATAGGCGCGAACACCAAGAGTTGACGACGCAAAGTCCTTACTTTTAAGGCCCAGGCAGTAAGCAGTGCGGAGTGGGCACACATTAATGGCCGAACCATTATCTATGAGAATTGCAGGGACCCACTTTCCGAGGCACTTCATGGTCACATGTCGCGGTTTGTTATGATCAGCTCCCTCAGGCGGGAGGTCTTTCTCGGTGAATGAGAGGGTGTGTTGGGCAAGATTCGGGGTTATGAGAGCAATCAAGGCTTCCGGGGCTATGTCGGAAGGGACCTCAAGTTTGGAAAGAGTGTTAACAAGCCTTCGGCGATGCTCACGAGAGGCCGCCAACACTCCCCACATAGACATGCGAGCAGGGGTTTCATGAAGTTGTTGGATAATGGGGTCGGTGGTGGAACTCAGATTTTGCTGCTAGGAGGAGTTGGGGTTTGAGCTAACGAACGGGTTAAAATGGACGGGTGAGTTAGGTTGACGTGGATGGTTTGTGGAGCTTGAGGGGTTATTTGGTGGAGCAGGGGTGTTTGGGCTTGCCGAATTGACGGGGTTTACAGGAATGTTAGGGTTGTTCTGTTGTGGTGGTGGTGGTCCCCGGGATGAGCTCCCTTGTTGGAGGTTGGTAGGTTGGTAGACTCTTCCGCTTCTGGTAAGATTGCTGATTGACTTAGGGATGGGCTCCCACCAAGTACCCTCCCAAAAGTTGGAGAAATCAGTGTCGCAAGCGTCGGCCTTGCGTTTTCCTTTGTCCAAGTTCGTTTTCTCCAGGGTTTCATTGAGGGTTTCCATCTCCAGGGCATGCCACATGTTCCCTTTTTCCAAGGAATTCCAGAAGTTGACATTGTCGCTGTTGTTGTTGCTGTTGTTGTTGTTGATGTTGCTGACCTGCAGGAAGCCTTCATCCAACATAGCCTTGTTGATAGTGAGCTCTTCACCATCGACCCACACATTTACCAATTCAGATTTACCCCAAAGGTCTTCAGGATCTAGTACACAGATGTTGGGCTCATCGGGGATTTCGACTACCGGTTGCGGGAAAAACTCCTCAATGATGAACTCCTGTGGAATGAAGGCCTGGTCCATGACGTTGTCAAGAGCATCGAATCCTCTTGTGAGATTGACAATGGCCCTGACAGTGAGCCCCGAGAACATACGGGGGTTCATCAGGTCCATTTCTTCCCGTTCTTCCTCCTCTAGAAAGAGGTATGCCAATGACGTCTTATCTAAAGGGTCGGAATCATCAATCCAGTGCCACCCGTTGGGTTCGGGCTCCCACTCCCATTCATCTTCTTCCTTGATTGGCTCGGGCTCCAAGAATAGAGCAAAGAGGGAGTAGCCATCCAACGGGTCGGCCATCATTACTTCCCACACCTGCCTCCAATCACCATGTTCCAGTTCTTCAACTTGGTGAGCATTGAGTGACACAGGCCACACTCCAGTTACAAAAGCCCGGTTTTCCACTGCAAAGAAATCGCTCGCCAGATCTTCCCACCTTCTTTGGAAGTCCCAATCTATAGACTCTAGTGCACAGACGGTATGTTCGGCCGATATCTCGACAATTGGTTTGGGTTGGGAGGTAGGGACGATGTAAAGGCTTGGGTTGAAGGGGTAGCTTTGGGAAATGTGATTGATGCTTGGGTTGGAGTGCTTTGGGAGCGGGTTTGAGACAGTATTTGGTTTTTGTGGTGGCATGGGGAGAGTTTTGTTGTCTATGAGATCCTAAATAGCGTGGCGAAGGCGGAAGCAGTTGTCGGTTAGGTGGCCCACGTTCTGGTGGTAAGCACAGTATGCATTAGGATTGTGGGATGCGGGGAGCTTTTGAGGTAGGGGAGTAGGGGCGAGTGGCTTGAGCACGCCACTTTCGACCAACTTCTCAAGCACGGCAGAGAGAGGTGCCGAGAATTGAGCAAAAGTGCGGGGTTGGGTACGGGGTTGGCTGGCTTGGGTCACAATCTGGTTGACCGGCTCGGCTTGAGTTGTGTTCGAGGAGATGTTGGGAAGGTTGGTGTAGTTGGAGTTGCCAAATAGGGCGTTGTTGTTTCCGGAGTAAACCTTCTTGGGTTTGGGGGCAGGTTCTGCTTTGTCAAGGATTCCTAGCTGGACCGCTTCTTCGACGGCCAAGCCTGTATCGAAGAATGTTTTAAAATCTGAGCAAGCCTGCGCCATAACCATATGCCTCGCAAGATTGGGTTGAAGGTTCCGGACAATCATCCGAATCTGGTCCCTGTCACTCGGCCTATCCTTCATCTGTGCTGCCTTTGCTCTCCACCTCTTCACGAAATCAGCAAAGGCTTCCTTGGCCTCCATCTTGGTTGACTCCAATTCACGAGTGGTAACTTCCAGCTGAATGTTATAATCATACTGCGCCACAAAAGCCGTGCTTATGTCCTCCCAAGAACGCTTCTTCCTCTCATCCAGCGAAGTAAACCAGTGCAGAGCATGACCTACCAAAGTCTGCGAGAACATCTGCGCCATGGCATCCTTCTCCACACCCCACATGGACAGCGCTCCAATGTATCCAGTCAAATGTGCTTTAGGTCTCCAGTTCCATCAAATTTAGCAAAATCGATTGGCCTAAACTTCTCTGGTAGCTTCGCGTTGGGAAATAGGCAAAGCTTGTTGATGTCAAAACCAGTTGATGCTATCTTCTCGTTCCTCGCTACTGACTCTTCCAACTGGGTGATCTTTGCCAATACTGCTGCCATCTCTCTGTTGAGTTTCCATCTCGAGTACCAGTTGTTCCGGGTTTGGATTCGGGATTGGATTTGGGTTAGGGTTTAGATTTAGGTTGGGGATTGGATTGAGATTTAGGTTGAGGTTTGGATTTGGATTTGGAATGGGGTTTGGATTTGGGTTTGGGATCGGATTCGGATTCGAGTTTGCATTGAGGTTTAGGTTGGGGATTGGAGGTGGAAGCCGTCGTGCAACTCCGGTAATCATCATCATGATTTGGGTGATTTGGTTGTCGGTGCATTCGCCCAGACGTTGGATATCTTCTCTGATCTGTCCCATCTCTCCATATAGGTTTCCCAGATTTAGGTTAGGGTTTGGATTAAGATTGGGGTTAGGGTTCGGATTTGGCTCGCCTCCGTTTGGGTTTGGATTTGGATTGCCTCCGTTTGGGTTGACATTTGGGTTGAGGTTCGGATTGCCTCCGTTTGGGTTGAGGTTCGGGTTGCCTCCGTTTGGGTTTGGATTGGGGTTTGGGTTTGGGTTGAGGTTCCCAATTAGTAGATCCATTTCCACCCTCAAATCTGATGCACTGATGGAATCTGCCTGAAGTTGAAGCCGTTCCAATCTCTGTCCCAAGGGTCTGGTCCAGGAGGGTATGATGTTCTTCTTCTTCGGCCCAATTGCTCAGAACTGACAGCAAAGCAAAAACCGTGCTCAGACGCGATCCCTGTTTAGATTTTTATGAAATATGTACATGGTTTTTAGAAAATGTGTGCACCATCGTCACCGTCATCGACTCTAATTTCTCAAAAGTGATTGAATATCCTTTATGGAAGGTTGCCTTGATCCTCGGATTTTTAGGATGTATCCTCGTTTCGGAACTAATGCTTCCCAAAGGATGCTAAAACAAGCTAAGTATTCGGCTAGCATTTCGTCAACAAATCGACCATCGATTTGGAATGACTTAGGGTGAACAACGTGATATGATAACCGAAGTGGCGTAAGCAGTACGTTCACTTTTAGCCTGGACGGTGTTAGTATCACGGCATTTCGTTTCCTTGTCATTCCTTCCTTTGGTTAATTTCTCGATTAAACACTAGTCAAGGACTTAACTAAATCTTAGTTTCCCTTAGGATTTAGCTCGAGGACTCACATGGTTAACAACACGCATTAGGGTGCGTGACTCTTCATCGGGTCTTGGCAACCTCACAAAGACCGCGCGAGCGAGTCTCGAGAACAGTGGCTGCCAGAATGATGATGCAAGATGAAATGCAGCACGTAAACAGGATATAGCACGTAATCCTACCCTGCAGGCTCCTGTCCTAATTTGGAAGGATCTATGGCTCACTAAACATGTACAAAGGCCGTTTTGGCTTGAAAAGGGTTCCCCGGACTAGTGTCAAAGTATACCTCCCACTATTGAGCGTACACCCAATAATGGTACGAACGGTAGGGATGACTCATCACGGTCGAGGGTTGCTGAGCATTCCGGGATTCCCCATCACCGGCAAGCCGGGTAGGATTGCCGAAACACAACAGCAGGGTTGCACAAGATATATATACAAGAAATAGACAATGAAACAAAATCCCTTTGAAAATCCCACAAACGTTTTTCAAGCTTGGCTCACAAGTTTAATTGATACTTAAGGAAAGCGGGCCGTTTTATCAACATACCAATTTTTTCTCAAGTATTAATTAAACCTTCTCCCCAGCAGAGTCGCCACTGTGGGCTACCACAGCCCCGGGCGGATCGGGGCGGCCCAATGAAAATCGCGCGCCTCGTACTTTTGGATCGATTCGAAAATGGTTTGAAGAGTCGCCACCCGGATTTATGGTTTATCACCCGAGAAACCGTTTTGTTTTGAAAATGGTTGATTTGAAATTGAAAACCAGAGATCATTTGAGGGTTCGGAAGCCATGTTACGAGGGGGGAAGGGTTTTACGGCACCCCCTCGCCCGACGCGATGTCGGTCTCTACTAAACATTTGTGGGATTTTCAAAAGGGATTTTGTTTCATTAAACTAGTTAGCAAGTATCCACAGTTATACCAAATAAGAAGTGTATGCATGTGCATATGTACAGGGGTGATAAGATGGGGGGCCATGCATGATATACAAAATAACTAAAAATGGAACCATGTCACTGGATTCACTCTCGAGCGCTCGGGAGTGGTCCCGAGCGCTTGGGAGTGTTAATGCCCAATCCTGCAAGTTTTGTTAGTACCAACAAAATATAATGCTAAACTGTAAACTGAAATAAATTTAAACATGTTAAAGGCTCAACATAGGTTTTGACAGACTGAGATAGAACCTCAATCTCTCAAGCCGTGCATCCTTGCCGCTGACAAGATTAGATCTACAACTTTAAAAGAGCAAATGGATACATTCATGCATGCAGAGAGTCAGAAAATACAACAAACTGGGGGAATGGAATGCAGTGGCATGCATGCACTCCCGAACGCTCGGGAATGGTTTCGAGCGCTTGGGAGTGAGCTGCAAGCCAACTTACTCTCAAATGGAAAATGACATTATTTTACCATGCAGACACACTTGTCTAGGTTTTTAACAAGGGAAAATCTTATTTTTTTAACTTTGGAAAACTTTGTTCTTACTTGAAATTTGTAAGAAACACTTCTGTTTTAGGGAAAATGATTTTCTATGTCTGCATGCCAGAATAAAACCATTTTATTTGAAAGTGCACCTCACCCCCAGTCCGTTGTGTAACAAAACGCCATGCATGGGACTGGAAACAGTCCCGAGCGCTCGAGAGTGTTTCCAGTAGGGGTTTTAAGAAAACGTTTTTGTGGACCCTTTGCTCTTGTTTTTACACCAAGGTCTCCCAACCATGCACCCAGTATTGAAGACTAGGCCAGGCTGAGAGACCCCCCTCAGAAGGGAAAAACAGCCTCTTTGTTTTGAGATCAAAGTAGAAAGATTTTCTACCTTTGGTCGGGACTTGGCTCCTTGAATGGCTTTGGAAAGATGGATGCAGAGAGAAAAAACACAAGAAATCAATAACCAGAAGTGTTCTGGATCTCTTGCCTTTCCCTTGATGTCTTTGAAAAAAAGAGCTTTGTTGTTAGAAAAATGAGTTTGAGTTTGAAAACCTTTGCCTTGCACAAGAAATAGAGGAGGGTGGTTTAGAGAGAGAGAATTTTGTCCCCTTTCTCAGCTGAAAACAGGTTCTATTTATAGGCCAAAATAACCTATGGTTTTGAAATGAAATAGATTTGAATAAAACATTTTTTTAATGGGAAATCTCTTGGCCTGAAGATCTCTGACTGAGGTTGAGTGCTTGACTTAACTCTCAGCCGGCTCAAGGTGGCTGTAATGATGGATTGCGGGAAGCCCTGCCATCCATTGGGCAGCACAGGAGACTCGAGCGCTCGAGAGTGGTCTCGAGCGCTTGGGACTTAACTCTCGAGCGCTCGAGAGCAAGCCAGGCCAGTGTTTTTGAAAAATAGTTTTGAGCGCTTGGGACTGCTTCCAAGCGCTTGGGAATGATTTTGACCATTTTATTTCCTTTTCAAATCCTTCAAGAAGCAAAGTCTCAATTGGTACGAGGCTTGTTTCGATCCAAGTTCATCATCGGGGAGCCTCAGGGCCACAAATCAAGAAAATTCGACGAGTCCAAATTGGGGTGTCTACACCATGCAAGCCTAAAAGTATTAACTTTGAACCTAATATTGACTTATAAGTAGCCTTTCCTAGATTTTTCTAGGTATATATATATATACTAAGCTACAATAATCATACCTATATACATATAGATAGACTTTCTAGGAAAGTCTTAACCATTGGACATTGTTTTGTCATTGAAAGTCTTACCATTCATCATTACCTCCTCCTAGACCTAATAAGACTACTTAGTACTTAAAGTATACATATACATATATATATATATACACACACACATGGTACAAAGGAGAGAGAGAGAGAGAGGGGGGCCGAGAGAGAGAGAAAGAGAGTGAGTGTGTGCATGTGTTTTGGTACACCCTAACTGTAACAACTCCAATTTTCAGTAAATAAAAATCTCGTTGTTTATTCGATAATCCTTTTATTCTTCTTTAGCGCCCTTGTATATTCCTTTCGGTTCCTCTTAAAAACCCTGGATCGTTCTTAATAACCCGTCAGTATTAGATTCGACGTTTACAAATAGATTTCCGTCACCAAGTGACTCGGTCATTCTTTTAAGAGACGAGCATACTTATCAAACGTCTTATATTTCCATAATATTGTATTTAAGTATTGAAATTCTATTTACCTTTGACTAGAAATCCTACTAGACTAACTAGAATTTGTTCCAACTAGTTAGTTAGCCTAACCTAAGTACCCTTTGACTTAGTTACCTTTCCCTAGCAATCTAGAACCATTGGTCAATAGAAGTAATCATGGCATGCCAAAAGTAGAACACATGGCCTAAGTAATCATCACCTTTAAAGCAAAGTTACTTTCTAGGAAAGTTACTTTTAGAAAGTTACTTTTTACCTTTTTGCCTTTTCCTTGTTCTTTCCATATATAGACTTATATATATTAGGACCTAACCAAGTAGGAGAGAGAGAGAGAGAGGGGGAAAGAGAGAGAGAAGCCGTGAGAGAGAGAGAGAAAGGGAGAGAGAGTGAGTGTGTGCTTGTGTCTTGGCCACTCATGCAAGGAAGATCTCACTTTAGCCAACCAAAGTACAAACCTTTTATGATCTCTTTTGATCTTTTGCAAGCCAACTCATCCTAGCCTTTCAAAATCACAATCTAGCCTTGCCACTTGTCCCTCCTTTTATGACTAAGCCCTTAAAGATAACCTAGACCTAACCTAAAAATAGAAGCCATGCTTGACATGCTTTAAGCATGATTTGACAAGACAATGGGAGAGAGAGAGTGTGTGAGGTGTGTGCTTGTGTGTTGGGCACCTCACCAAGCTACAAGCTTAGCTTCAAGCCTAAAACTCCATGTGTCACCATTCTAGTCTTTCCAAAGCCAATGATGAGATTTCTTCTTACAAGCCAACCAATTCTAGACAAGACAAGACCTTGAGCCTTCCATGATAACCTAGGATTTTAGCCCCAAGCCTAAAAAGTTGGAGATGACAAGCCATTGGCATGCTTGCATGCTTGATTTGACAAGACAATGGAGCAAATCCATGGGAAAGATAGAGAGAGAGAGGGCCGGCCAAGAGAGGAGAGGGAGAGCCAAGACTTTGCCTATAAATAGCACCCTATTCTCACCATTCAACTCACAACTTTCATTCCACAACTTCTCTCTCTAGAAAGCATAATGTTCTTGCTTGTTCTTTGTTGTTCTTGAAAGTTCTTCCTTGTTCTTGAAGAGCAACCACCAAACCACTTCCAAAACCACCCTTAGATCTTTAAAGTAGTCTAGTCTAGTTCTTAAAGTTGTTTCTAGGAAGAGAACATCCATCTCTCTTCCTTTCGTAGCAATCCGGAGCCGTTACGCCGCCGATCCACCAAAACCGACGACCAATCTCTTAGATCAACCTACCGCCAAGAAGAACGGTAGATTCTATATCTACTTTTCCCCATGTATACGTAGAATATACTTACTTAATCCCTAAGCATATATAATGAACTCTTTAGAAGTATGAGCATGTGGATTAATGAACTTTATCCTTAATAAACATATGCTGTTTTGAACTTCCTTAAAAGAAAGAAAGACCGACTTTTAAAAGGTAGGAATTAATCGTTTAGTTTCAACATAAGGATGGTGATGAGCTTGTTGTATGATTGCTTGACTACTTGTTGTTGATAAAGCATAAGTGGTTTACCACTCCAAAGTTGTCCGTCCATGTGACACTATGCTTTAATTTGTGTGCTAAATGTTCGAGTATGGTTAGAATGAGCATGCTAAGTAATGTAGAGTTGGATGATCTTGTTAGTTAAATCTCAAAAAGTCAATACTTACTGCCGCGGAGTCTATGCATGAATACGAGACACAAAAACGAGAAAGTAGAAACATGACACCTAGGGTGTGTTAAAACAAGGTGTGTTTTTAAAAACCGCCATGTGGCCGGACTTGCCCATTATGTGGTGTGTGTGCGTGCGTAAAAATATTTTTGAAATTACATAATGACCAGTGTACGAGTCATTATGTGTGTGTGTGTGTGTGCCAATGGGAGCCCGGTGCAGCGGAACCATTGTGAGGATACTCGAGAACCCGGAACGGCGGAACCGAGGTTGGGTGTGTAAAAATGATTTTCAGAATGTTAAATGGGTAAAAGAAAAAGTGAAATTAGTGACACGGTCTACGAAACGCTGCGTAGGAGAAACTCTGATGACACGGACACTTACGCTAGGTAATAGAGAATATGGTTATGTTATTGTTGAATACGTATCATTACTTGTATGACTTGTATTGTATTGATTTCGTTATCTGTATGACTGGTTATGTAAGTTAAGGGTTAGTGGGTATGGATTTCTCTATTGAGCATTATGGCTCACGGTGTTACCTTTGGTGACCCTGACATATTATATTGGTGGCGATGCCGGTATAATGTGTCAGACCTCATAGACGAACAGGGTGAACTCTACACTTTGGAAGCCTTTGGAGCCGAGGAACTGGCAAGAATGGAGGAAACCGAAGAGTAGTCGATAGGAACCCTAGTACCTGCCCTTATTAAATAAAAGTACTTTTGTAAGGTTTATGATGTAATAATGAGCTTAACTCTATTTTTCTTCAATAAAATTATCCCTTTAACGTACCCGAAATTGGAGGCGTTACAACATGGTATCAGAGCTCTAGGCTCAAAACCTCGACCATGGGTAGAATGGGTAGATCCATAAGATAGTTTGACCGTTGCACAAACGTGAAATTGAGTTTAAGTTTACCATCCCAAATTGAGTGGAATTCTGTCGAAACAATCTTCGGATTGAAGCAAGGTGTGGAACTGGCAATACCACCGAGCTGGGAATTCCCGAACAATTGGATGATGACTTAAATCAAGAAACGAATGTGGAATTGAATAATCCAACTTCTTTAGTATGAATAAAACCTTGTCGTAAAGGCATTACTAATTGAGGTTAAAACTTTCCTTGTAGATGAATCACCTGGGCCGCCTAGTCGACCTATTGGCAGGAGTTCACCAACTCAAAACCACCATAGAAATCCTGATTATTCAACTAGCAGAGAACCCCAACTTCATTGCCGTTGTACTCGCAGAGAAGCAAGATTTCATAAGAGTGCAGCAACACACCCCTGTCCCCGTGGAAACCGACCCTTGGTTTCCTGCCCTGTTCCCAATCCTATGTGCCTACTATGAGATCTTTGGTACCTTACCCCCGATGGGAGACCTTGAGATTGATGACCAAGAGGAAGAAGTCGATGGTGAAAAAGACACCGATGGAGCAACCAAGGAGGAAAACCCAATCGGTGAAGCAAATCTCGAAGAAAACGAGACCCCAAGGGCTGAGAACGCCAATTAGGCATAGCTAAGATAACTTAGTGATAATGGTGATCCTTCGGGATGTAGGATGTAAAATAGGGAGTAGCATATAGTCGAACTTATGGTATGACTTTTGTTGTAATATAACTAAGGAAGAAAGACATGTCGTAAGTAGGACTAGTATTGTATATATCTGTGGTAGAAGCTTGGGCTGATATAAGCCATCTATGTTGTACTTGTTTCGTTTGAGTAATGAAATTGTGTATTTCTTTCTAGTCTATGAATCACTGTTATTACTGGTATCTATTACGTGTGATTCCCGCCTCACCCAAATAAGTCTAAAATATAACTCTCCTATTGTTATAGATGTCGCGCCGAGGCCGAGGAGGACAACCACCCTTCAACCCACGAGCCCGGACCCAATACCGATCACTACTGGCACCAGAATACCCCAGACCAACACTTCCATCCGTAGACGACATGGAACTCTATGAAGTTCCAATCACTTGGGAGACACCCCCACCCATTGCCATCCCCGAGAACATTCCGCCTACTCCCGTCCCTGCCCCACCTGTGCAGAACTATGAGCAGCCACTTGACTAACTTATGTCTGACCCGGAACTGAGGGCTGCAATGCTGAATTTTCCCCATTACTACATGGAGCCATTGGAGGAACCACCCGTCCTTACGATGGAGGAGATGATGGCACAAGAGCGTGATCGCCTGCTTAGGGAGGAAACCGTTGCTGAGATCAACTATACGAAGTGGCTCCGCGAATACTTTGGACTCACCCCACCCCGTCAGTAGTGGATTAGTACTAGAATAAGATTCCAGAAGTTGTAGCTACGCCTGTGGCACCCGTGGACTAACCACGTAGTAGAATAAAGCTTTGTAACCTGTAGGATCGTAGAATAAGAACGTGTAGGTTCATTTTCAACTCGTGCTAAGGGAATCTTGTCCTATGATTTATTTTGTAGTAGAACTCTATGCTATGTTGTAATCCTCTGTTTATCTATGAAACAGTCCGTTTTATTTTAAGAGTATGGTGCATACTATTACTGCTTTCAACCTTAGGGAGAAAACCATCGTCGAACGAAAAATCGTTTAGTAGACTAAACCTCCCCTTTGCAATTTTACTCGTAGATGGTGAACCGACGCAGCGGTCTAGGATACGAAACTGGAGAATCCTCTAACGCGAACCCTAACCTAACCCAAGTCATGCAAGCATTGGTAACCGCTTTGAATGCCAACAACCAAAACCAAAACCGCGAAGATGGACCTATGACCCGAACCCGAGCCATGAACGAATTCTGCAAACGCCGACCACCTACTTTCCATGGAGACGCCAACCCCACCGTGGCTGAAACTTGGCTGAAGGAAGTCAAGGTGATCCTGGACACCTTGGAGATCACCCGGGATGGAGATCGTGTAGCCCTAGCCACATACCAATTTAAGGGAGAAGCCCGTTATTGGTGGGAATTAATGGAGGCTACTCATGCCATAGCTACTATGACCTTTGCCCAGTTCGAAACCCTATTTCTCAACAAATACTTTCCCATACCCCTCCTCCTGGTCAAGGAACAAGAGTTCATGAACCTGAAACAAGGGACGATGACCGTTACCCAGTACGCGGCCAAATTTGAAGAGCTGTCCCGCTATGCCACGGACGCTGTATCAACTGAGGACAAAAAGGCGAGAAGATTCGAGTGGGGGCTGACGACCGCTTGAAGGGCCGTAGTGGCACAAGCTTTCCCCACCTATACTGGTGTTGTGAAATGTGCTCTTCGGCTAGAGAGTGAAGAGAATGACTTCAAGAACCGATGGAGGAAGGCGACAGGCAACGCTGGCGGACCAATCCGCACTCAACCTTCCAACAACAACCGCGGACCCTACCCCACCAAGCCCTTTACCCCATCTTCAAACAACCAAACGTGGAAAGCTACTGCACCAGGCCGTGGTGAACCACAGAGGAACGGCCAGAACAAGGCATTTGTCCAATGCTTTAACTGCCAGGCCATGGGCCACTACAGCCGTGAATGCCCCCAGCCTCCGAGGGGAAGGAATGGGAACTTTGGAGGCCAGAGAGCCCCACAGCCAGGACAGACCGAATTTGGGAAGCAAAATTCCGGAGGGCCATCACAGTAGCTGAATGGGCAGAATAAAGGGAAGCAGCCAGTAGGAGTACAACAGAATGCGGGAGGGCGTATCTTCGCACTACAGACAGAGGAACAAGAACAGGATCCTTCTGTGATCCAAGGTACGTTGCTATTGTACAGTACCTGCGTGCAAGCCTTGTTTGATTCCGGTGCATCGCATTCATTTATATCTGTTACCTGCGTAGCTACTCTAGCACTAGAAACAGAACCCCTAAGTGCCTGTACGAATGTATTATCACCGTTGGGGGGGAGTGTAGCTGTTAGTCTAGTGTGTAGAGGGTGCGAACTGGAAGTAGCCAACTTGCGACTGACCTGCGACCTCAGAATGATCGACATAGCAGATTTTGACGTAATCCTAGGAATGGATTGGCTGTCAGTACACCGTGTAGTCATAGACTGTCACCAGAAAACGGTAACGGCTTACACCCCAGAAGGAACTCGCTTCCATTTTAAGGGGGATAGACAGACGACGAGCTCGACGACGAAAAGATCGAGGTGGCAGAACCAACTGTTTGGATGGCTAGCCAGCCTCCAAATGGAGGAAACCGACAGGATGGAATTGGGATTACCTCACATCGTTTGCGAGTACGCCGATGTTTTTCCCGAGGAACTCCCAGGTTTACCACCTCAGAGAGAGATAGACTTCTCTATAGAACTCCAGCCGGGGACGGCCCCAATCTCTATGGCACCTTACCGAATGCCCCCGCCGAGTTAAAGGAGCTCAAAACCCAACTGCAAGAATTGTTGGACAAAGGATATATTAGGCCTAGTACCTCACCCTGGGGAGCACCCGCCCTGTTTGTGAAGAAGAAGGAAGGAACACTCCGTTTATGCATTGACTATAGGAAACTTAACCAAGCCACAATCAAGAACCGATACCCTTTGCCTAGGATCGATGACCTATTTGATCAATTAAGAGGGGCAACATGCTTCTCAAAAATTGATCTCTGATCAGGCTACCATCAGCTTAGGATCTGGGATGAAGACATCGCCAAGACCGCTTTCCGCACCAGATATGGACACTACGAGTTTGTAGTGATGCCATTTGGACTGATGAACGCTCCGGCAATATTCATGTGTCTCATGAACAAAGTCTTTCAACCCTACTTAGACAAGTTTGTAGTGGTGTTCATTGACAACATATTGATATACTCCGCCAATAAGGAGGAGCATGATTAACACCTTCGGATAGCACTACAAGTACTCCGGGATAACCAACTCTATGCCAAGGCAAGCAAATGTGAGTTTTGGCTGGAAGTGGTTAAGTTCTTGGGGCACGTAGTATCCAAGGACGGAATAGCAGTGGACAAAAACAAGGTCAAAGCAGTACTGAGTTGGAAGCAGCCAACTTCAGTGTTTGAAATCAGGAGCTTTCTAGGATTGGCTGGGTACTACCGAAGATTCATACCGGATTTCTCTACCCTTGCCAAGCCAATGACCAGGCTGACTCAGAAGGGAGTGAAGTTGGATTGGAGCGAAGCCTGTGAAAAATCTTTCCAAGAGCTAAAGAAGAGGCTGACCAGTGCACCCATACTCATCATACCTGAGCGGGGTGTAGACTACACAGTTTACTGTGACGCGTCAAGAGATGGCTTAGGATGCGTGCTGATGCAGAATGGAAAAGTTGTAGCCTATGGATCGCGACAACTCCGACCGCATGAGAAGAATTACCCCACCCACGACTTAGAATTGGCCGCAGTAGTATTCGCCCTCAAGTCGTGGCGTTACTATTTGTGGGGAGAACAATTCGAAGTTTTCACCGACCACAAGAGCCTCAAATATCTTTTCACTCAGAAGGAGTAGAACCTGAGGCAGCGACGATGGATGGAATATCTGGAGGACTACAAGTTTACACTCCAGTACCACCCCGGCAAGGCCAATGTGGTAGCTGATGCCCTGAGTTGGAAGGACAGGACGCAGAAGGCCAAGACTACCATCAAGGAATGGGGAATGGTGGACACGCTTAACGAATTCAACCTGCGAGCGTCGTCAGAAGATGGGAATACACGTCTGTATGCCCTAATTGCAGAACCGGCACTTCACCAAGAAATCTTGCTAGCCCAAACCTCCGAGTAAGACTGCGAGTTCATTCGGTACCGAATCCAAGAAGGAAAAGCGATGCCAGGATGGACGATCAAGAAGGACAACAGCCTAAGATTCAAGGGAAAGGTATTCGTACCTAATATTGGAACCCTCCGAGAAGCTGTGCTTCGAGAAGCTCACCATTCGAACTTTGCGGTCCACCCCGGCGGTACAAAGATGTATCACGACCTGCGAAGAACGTACTGGTGGGAAGGAATGAAAAAGGACATAGCCCGATTTGTGTCGACATGCTTGGTGTGTCAACAAGTCAAAGCCGAGCACCAAAAACCTGGAGGAGACCTTCAACCACTACCAATTCCAACCTGGAAATGGGAACACATTTCGATGGATTTTGTCACTGGACTACCAAGGTCCGCCAAGTCCAACACAGCCATTTGGGTGATTGTGGATCGACTCACCAAATCCGCTCATTTCCTACCAGTTAAGATGACCGAGAACGTAGAATAGCTGAGCCTGCTATACATCCGAGAAATTGTACGACTCCATGGAGTCCCCATCTCGATTGTATCTGATAGAGACCCACGATTCATATCACACTTCTGGAAAGGATTACAAAAGGCGTTAGGAATAGATGTAAAGCTTAGCACGGCCTTTCACCCTCAGACAGATGGACAAACAGAGAGGACTATTCAGACGTTGGAAGACATGCTGAGAGCCTGCGCTTTGGATTTCTCTGGGAATTGGGAGCAACACTTGCCGTTGGTGGAATTCGCCTACAACAATAGTTACCAAGCAAGTATCGAGATGGCGCTGTATGAAGCTCTTTACAGTCGACCCTGTCGATCTCCAGTCTGCTGGACAGATGCTGGAGAAACGGGATTGATTGGGCCTGACATCGTATGAGATACCACGGAGAAGGTCAAGACCATCAGACAAAGGATACAAACCGCTCAGAGCCGACAGAAAAGTTACGCGGATAAGAGAAGCCGAACCCTAACCTTCGCAGTGGGAGATCATGTATTCCTAAAGATCCGACCAAAGAAAGGAGTCATTAGATTTGGGAAAAAGGGAAAGTTGTCCCCACACTACATTGGACCCTTCGACATCGTGGAGAAGATCGGAAAAGTTGCGTATCGTCTCGCGCTGCCACCGCAGTTAGATAAAGTACATGACGTATTCCACGTTTCAATGCTCCGCAAATATCTTGCCCTACCCACGCATGTTCTCAACTGGGAAGATATCACCATCCAAGAAGACGCGACGTACGAAGAAGAGCCAGTAAAGATTCAAGACCGAAGCGAGAAGAAAATCCGGAATAAGACCATCAAGCTGGTGCGAGTTTTGTGGAAAAACCGTGGAGCTGAGGAAACCACATGGGAGAGGGAAGAAACAATGAGGGCGAGTCATCCCCATCTATTCGAATCCGAGCGTGCACCAAATTTCGAGGACGAAATTGTTTAAGGGGGATAGGTTGTAACAACTCCGATTTTCAGTAAATAAAAATCTCGTTGTTTATTCGATAATCCTTTTATTCTTCTTTAGTGCCCTTGTATATTCCTTTCGGTTCCTCTTAAAAACCCTGGATCGTTCTTAATAACCCGTCAGTATTAGATTCGACGTTTACAAATAGATTTCCGTCACCAAGTGACTCGGTCATTCTTTTAAGAGACGAGCATACTTATCAAACGTCTTATATTTCCATAATATTGTATTTAAGTATTGAAATTCTATTTACCTTTGACTAGAAATCCTACTAGACTAACTAGAATTTGTTCCAACTAGTTAGTTAGCCTAACCTAAGTACCCTTTGACTTAGTTACCTTTCCCTAGCAATCTAGAACCATTGGTCAATAAAAGTAATCATGGCATGCCAAAAGTAGAACACATGGCCTAAGTAATCATCACCTTTAAAAGCAAAGTTACTTTCTAGGAAAGTTACTTTTTACCTTTTTGTCTTTTTCTTGTTCTTTCCATATATAGACTTATATATATATTAGGACCTAACCAAGTAGGAGAGAGAGAGAGAGGGAAAGAGAGAGAGAGAGAGAGAGAGAGAGAGAGAGAGAAAGGGAGAGAGAGTGAGTGTGTGCTTGTGTCTTGGCCACTCATGCAAGGAAGATCTCACTTTAGCCAACCAAAGTACAAACCTTTTATGATCTCTTTTGATCTTTTGCAAGCCAACTCATCCTAGCCTTTCAAAAGCACAATCTAGCCTTGCCACTTGTCCCTCCTTTTATGACTAAGCCCTTAATGATAACCTAGACCTAACCTAAAAATAGAAACCATGCTTGACATACTTTAAGCATGATTTGACAAGACAATGGGAGGGAGAGAGAGAGTGTGAGGTGTGTGCTTGTGTGTTGGGCACCTCACCAAGCTACAAGCTTAACTTCAAGCCTAAAACTCCATGTGTCACCATTCTAGTCTTTCCAAAGCCAATGATGAGATCTCTTCTTACAAGCCAACCAATTCTAGATAAGACAAGACCTTGAGCCTTCCATGATAACCTAGGATTTTAGCCCCAAGCCTAAAAAGTTGGAGATGACAAGCCATTGGCATGCTTGCATGCTTGATTTGACAAGACAATGGAGCAAATCCATGGGAAAGATAGAGAGAGAGAGGGCCGGCCAAGAGAGGAGAGGGAGAGCCAAGACTTTGCCTATAAATAGCACCCCATTCTCACCATTCAACTCACACCTTTCATTCCACAACTTCTCTCTCTAGAAAGCATAATGTTCTTGCTTGTTCTTTGTTGTTCTTGAAAGTTCTTCCTTGTTCTTGAAGAGCAACCACCAAACCACTTCCAAAACCACCCTTAGATCTTTAAAGTAGTCTAGTCTAGTTCTTAAAGTTGTTTCTAGGAAGAGAACATCCATCTCTCTTCCTTTCGAAGCAATCCGGAGCCGTTACGCCGCCGATCCACCAAAACCGACGACCAATCTCTTAGATCAACCTACCGCCAAGAAGAACGGTAGATTCTATATCTACTTTTCCCCATGTATACGTAGAATATACTTACTTAATCCCTAAGCATATATAATGAACTCTTAAGAAGTATGAGCATGTGGATTAATGAACTTTATCCTTAATAAACATATGCTATTTTGAACTTCCTTAAAAGAAAGAAAGAACGACTTTTAAAAGGTAGGAATTAATCGTTTAGTTTCAACATAAGGATGGTGATGAGCTTGTTGTATGATTGCTTGACTACTTGTTGTTGATAAAGCATAAGTGGTTTACCACTCCAAAGGTGTCCGTCCATGTGACACTATGCTTTAATTTGTGTGCTAAATGTTCGAGTATGGTTAGAATGAGCATGCTAAGTAATGTAGAGTTGGATGATCTTGTTAGTTAAATCTCAAAAAGTCAATACTTACTGCCGCGGAGTCTATGCATGAATACGAGACACAAAAACGAGAAAGTAGAAACATGACACCTAGGGTGTGTTAAAATAAGGTGTGTTTTTAAAAATCGCAATGTGGCCGGACTTGCCCATTGTGTGGTGTGTGTGCGTGCGTAAAAAAAATTTTGAAATTACATAATGACCAGTGTACGAGTCATTATGTGTGTGTGTGTGTGTGCCAATGGGAGCCCGGTGCAGCGGAACCATTGTGAGGATACTCGGGAACCCGGAACAGCGGAACCGAGGTTGGGTGTGTGGCTTGGTTATCTGCGGAGAGGAGCCAATGCAAAGTTTTGTGTGCCAATGGGAGCCCGGTGCAGCGGAACCATTGTGAGGATACTCGAGAACCCGGAACGGCGGAACCGAGGTTGGGTGTGTAAAAACGATTTTCAGAATGTTAAATGGGTAAAAGAAAAAGTGAAATTAGTGACACGGTCTACGAAATGCTGCGTAGGAGAAACTCTTATGACACAGACACTTACGCTAGTTAATAGAGAATATGGTTATGTTATTGTTGAACACGTATCATTACTTGTATGACTTGTATTGTATTGATTTTGTTATCTGTATGACTGGTTATGTAAGTTAAGGGTTAGTGGGTATGGATTTCTCTATTGAGCGTTATGGCTCACGGTGTTACCTTTGGTGACCCTGACATATTATATTGGTGGCGACGCCGGTATAATGTGTCAGACCCCATAGACGAACAGGGTGAACTCTACACTTTGGAAGCCTTTGGAGCCGAGGAACTGGCAAGAATGGAGGAAACCGAAGAGTAGTTGATAGGAACCCTAGTACCTGCCCTTATTAAATAAAAGTACTTTTGTAAGGTTTATGATGTAATAATGAGCTTGACTCTATTTTTCTTCAATAAAATTATCCCTTTAACGTACCCGAAATTGGGGGCGTTACACTAACAAGCTACCTCACTTACACCTTTCACACTCAACCCTAGCACCACTTTACAACCCTTCTTTAGGTCACTTTAAACATAAAATCTAGCTCTTAATCATCCTAGATTATACATACAATCTAGCTCTAGGATTAACTAAACATGGAAAGACTACTTCCTTTAGCATCCTTAGACTTGTAAGACTTGCAACCTAGGTTGTAATCACCTAGGATTTACTTAAAAGCCTTAGGAAATCTCCATGATTACTTAGCCTTACACCTAGGATGGATTGACAAGGCTTTGGCATGCTTAAAAGGCTTGATTGGACAATACAATGGAACAAAAAAATGAGAGAAAGAGAGAGAGAGAGAGGGCCAGCTATAGAGAGAGAGAGAGAGAGGGAGTCCAACATTTTGCTATAAATAGCACCCCACTCTTGCCATTCAACTCACACCTCCAAACCTTCCAACTTCTCTCTCTAGAATTCTTGTGTTTGTTCTTTGTTCTTGGTGTTCTTAAGTTTCTTCTTGAGTTCTTCAAAATACTCATCCAAGACCGCCACTAAACCACCACTCGACCACCCTCTCGATCCAAAAAGTTTAGTAGTTTAGTTAAGAAATAGTTTCGAGAGAAAAAGAAAGTCTTATCTTTTCTCTTTCAAAGCTACCATAAGCTTATCGTAGGAGGTCACTCCGCTGACGCACTTACTTTTTCCGTAGCCGTACCTACCGCCAAGAAGAACGGTAGATTTCCCGTACTCACTATCTCTAAGTATAAAAGAAAAATTGTATATTACTTGTATGTTGAAATGCATGAAAAAAAATAGATAGTAAACTTGTTTTACAAAAATCTCGAAAAGAATTTGAACATGTTGAATAACTCGACTTTTACTCCGGATAAACATATGTTGTTTTGAACTTCCCAAAAGGGAAGAAAGAACGAATTTTGAAATATAAGAAATGATAGTTTGATCGATAGTATAACTACTTGATATTTGAGATGGTTATGAGCATGTATATATGGTTATTAGGATTACTTGTCTTGATGTGTGCTAAAGCATAAGTGGTTTCCACTCCAAAGGTGTCCGTCCATGTGTGGTAAATGCTTGAATATGATTTCGTGAACTTAGGGATAATATAAGCATGATAAAGTAATATAGAGTTGGATGATCTTGCTAGTTTAGTTTCAAGATTACGATGGATGATGCATGGTAACGTGACACTGTCTATAGTATACTTACGTGAAAAGTCCTACCGCGAAGTCTTTGAATGAAAACGAGACACAGAAATCGAGAAAGTAGAAACATGACACCTAGGGTGTGGATAATGAAAAGATGTGTTTGTTTTGAAACCACAATGTGGCCGGACTTGGTAACCCATTGTGTGGTATGTGTTGCCAATTGGACCGGACTTGGTAGTCTCATTGGAGGTATGACTTGGATATCCGCGGAGAGGAGCCAAGAAAGAAAAATGTTTTTGAAACTACAATGTGGCCGGACGTGGTAGCCCATTGTGTGTGTTGCCAATGGGGCCGGACTTGGTAGCCTCATTGGTGATATGGCTTGGTTATCCGCGGAGAGGAGCCAATGCAAAATTTTGTGTGCCAATGGGAGCCCGGAATAACGGAACCATTGTGAGGATACTCGGGAGCCCGGGACTGAGGAATCAAGGTTGGGTGTGTTAAAAATGCTTTTCGAAATGTTGATTTGGTAAATGAAAATGAGACACGGTCTACGATGAGTCGCGTGAGAGAAACTCAGAAATCACAGATACCAACGTTAGTTGAATAGCGAATGTGGATATGTCATTGTGGATTACTTTGATGAATATGCATGTGCTATATGAAAACCGTTGGATTTGCATGAGTTAGTATACTACTTCTATGACCTATTGTTTGTAAGTTATGGGTTAGCGGGTATGGGATTATTCTGTTGAGCTCTCATAGCTCATGGTGTTACCTTTGGTGACCCTGACATATTATACTGGTGGCGATGCTGGTATAATGTGTCAGACTTTTTAGATGACCAGGGTGAGCTGTACACCTTGGAGGCTTTCGGAGCCGAGGAGCTGGCTCGGATGGAGGAGCAGGCAGAGCTGTAGATAGGAACCTTAGTCTCCCTTCCTTGTTGATAAATGTACTCTTAGGAGAGTTATGATGTAATAATGAGCCAGACTCTATTTAGATTTTCAATAAAATTGTCTATTTAATGTTCCCAAAATTCAGGGCGTTACAACATGGTATCAAAGCTCTAGGTTCAAAACCTCGGCCATGGGTAGAATGGGTAGACCCTAAGATAGTTCGACCGTTGCACAAACGTGAAATGAGTTTAAGTTTAACATCCCAAATTGGGTGGAATTCTGACAGAACAATCTCTGGATTGAAGCAAGGTGTGGAAATTGGCAGTACCGCCGAGCTGGGAATTCCCGAACAATTGGATGATGACTTAAATCAAGGATCGAATGTGGAATTTAGAAATTTCTAGAAGTTAATAAATCCCTGTCTTAGAACATTACTAATTGAGGTTAAAACCCTTTCCTTGTAGATAAACCACCTAGTCAACCTGTTAGCTGGAACTACATGAAGTGGTTGAGAGAGATTTATAGAAATTGTTCTACCCTAGAGTGGAGTAGCAGCGGTGTAGATTAGAGCCTGATAACCTCTAGAACCACATAGTAGGAGTATGTAGGATCATTTCGTCATAGCTTGTATTAGGAAAATCTCATCTTGTGTCCCTATTTGCCATTGTAGTAGAACTCTATGCATTCTATTGTACTTTTCCCTATCTATGAAAATTTGTTTTATTAAAAAAGAGTACTATTGCATACTATGCAAAAGGAAATTTGTTTAGTAAGTAGACTGTAGAGACTCGCAAATATGTTTTAATTTCGGAAATCGATTATTTCGTTAAGTAGTTGTATTGTTAGTAAAATCGCTCGTACGTTGTGGGGTGTACGGAGATACGTATCCGGATGTGTATCGGACTCTCGGAGGATGGTAAAATGTTAGTTTTGATGTTGTATTGATGTTTGGAAGTGTTGGTACCAAGTCGAGTTTGTTTCGGTGTCCGTGGAAAAAATTTCTTTTTTCTGCCCTTCATGAACCGGTACAGCTTTTCCCCGTACCGGTACATGGTGTCCAGAAGTTGTGCTTTCTGACAGTTTGAAGGTTCATGAACCGGTACAGCTTTTCCCCGTACCGGTACATGCTCTGTTTTCTGCACTTTTTCAGCACGCTTTTTGGACCACTATAAATACCTCCTTTTTGTCATTTCTCACTCCAAACCCACGAAAAACACTTGGAAACACCCCCTCTCACCTACCCAACTCTAATCTCACCCAAGATCCTTGATTTCAAGTTCAAATCTTCAAGATCCAAGGGTTTTCTTCCTCAAAATCACAAGATTCTTGCATTTGGTGAACCAAGGGTGAGTTCTATGTACTTGTTCTCACTCCTAGAGGCTTACCCACGTTTTTCTCTCTCTCCTCTCAATTATTGGTTGATCTTTGTTTGTTCTTCGTGTTTATGGACTTTATTCACTCTAGATCTTGTACCCAAGCTCGGGTGAGGCTTGTTTTTGAAGGATTCAAGTGTTTGGCTCTCGATAGACCTAGGGTTTTGCTCAAAACCCACTTTGGTAGGGATTTCTCTCATTCTCTACATGTTCTAAGTTGACTAAGTATGCTTTGGGTGTTTGAATGCTACTTTATTGTTGAATAGAGTGAATGTGGCTTGGTGATTGCATATTCCATTGAAGATGGACATAATAGTCTTGATTGTTATGGTTCATGAGCTTGTTGTAACGTATTTGATAATGTCAGCGTGCGTTAAATGTGGATGAGGCACCGATTTTGATTGTGGTGATAATAGAGTCGTTGTTGTGAGATGAATATGGAGTATATCGTGACGCAAGGGGTGGAGACACTAGAATCGCAAGGGGTGGGTTATAATGTGACGCAAGGGGTGGAAACACAACTCGCAAGGGGTGGAAATGAGTTGGAGGTCGAGTGTGCGCGTGTGTGTGTGAATGTGTGTGGGATTTGGCATATTACTTGAAAAGATATTGACGTGCATTGTTTGGACCGTGTTAGTTAATTCAATTCATCGCATTCATGCTTGCCATCTTATTACATATAGATTTTGTAGAGAATTTCCTACTGGGCTCTAGTAGCTCAACAAAATCCTTCTTTTCAGGTTTAAACGCCGGTCAGTAGCAAGCATGTTTCGAGCATAGTGGTATGAAGACCCCTTTTGGAAGCTAAATATATCTTAGTTACGTAACCATCTTTGTAATGACTCCTTTTGATTAAAGATGGCTCTGTAACTAATCTTGCACTTGTACTATCTTTTGGTAACGGTTTGTAATAGTCTAAACGTTCCGTACTTGTAATTAGATTAGTATGGGCTGGAGTGCCAAGGTTGTATTTCTTTTAAACTTGGGGACTTGATTTGTAATTGAACAGGTGGGAACTC
Organism: Rhododendron griersonianum; assembly: GCA_018127125.1. Classification (NCBI taxonomy): domain Eukaryota; kingdom Viridiplantae; phylum Streptophyta; class Magnoliopsida; order Ericales; family Ericaceae; genus Rhododendron; species Rhododendron griersonianum. Next base: position 25,841,977 of record CM030792.1, on the reverse strand, counting down.
TCTTTTGGGGTATTATTTACTTAATGCGAGGATCGTTTATTGAAATGGTTTAATTATTTGTGTTGAAAATTGAGGGCGTGACATAGACTGAATTCCCCTTTAAAATTTTCACTCGGTTAATGCAAAATAGATCTAATCGAGTTATCATAGCCATTCTCAACCCAACCAACCCCAAGCCCAAGCAGCCGGAACCATAGCCCGAATTCATAGTCCGAATTCAAAGAAAGAATTCGCTCACCTTTTCCATTGCTGCTTCGAAATTAGATTTGTATTTCAAAATATTGATGGTCTCTTCTCACCTCATAGCCCTTTCACTAAGAGTAAGAACCCTGCGATCCAAGTTACGCGCCCTTGAGAAATTAGATTAAGAATAACTCCCTACTAACACTAAAAAGGAAGGACTATGAGAGCAAGCCAAGATACCAGCACCAACGGCAAGGCCGCCACGGCAAGCAACAAGGGCGACATCGATGCCGAAGTTAAAAGTGCACCCCAACGCAACGTCTGAAGCCAGCAAGATCAACCATTACTCCCAGAACTCCCATTCTAACCTCTAACACCGTAAGAATCCTTAGAATCGTAAACTGACAAAGGGAGGTGTGAAACTGTCCGAGGGCTGCAGATGCTAACCACCTACACCGAATGCTAACTGAGAACACTTAGATCGAAGAGTTCGTTGAGGTTAGGAATGCTCGAAGGGAACGACAATTACTTCCGATGATTAAATCTTAGTAGGAAGCATATATCAATCGGCCAGTCATATCTGAACCGTTTCCCAACTACATTGCTTCTCTCAAATCTCTGTTTGAAATCGACATCCTTGGGAAGGAAACCCTCATTGCTTCAAGTAATGAAATCATCCATATTAACTCCTTACGACACTTACTGAAAAGAGTAGCGTAATCTTGGGTATCTTTTGTGACCCAACCTTATTGGCCAGCGATTCAACTCAGCGGTACACCCTATGGTGTTACTGATCCTAACCGTTATCACTTAATAGAGAGAACCTTTCACTATCCCTTGAATTTTTCGTAACTCCTTGATATTGATCCCTTGAGTTTTGAACCTTGAGGATCATAACAACCATTTCCTTTTCCAATACAACTTTTATTGGCACTTCCAATAATGATCGACAATGCCATTTCGCAATAACTGAGATTTGATGATTGGCCCATTCAATCACTGATATCTTTTCCATTTCGTCCATAATCAATAATTTCGGATCATCTCTTGATGATATTCAAATCATTTCAGAAAAACTCCTTGTTTCACTCACATGATACGATCCTTCAAGTACAACTCTTTCAAATCTGTTTGAAACTAATCTCCTTAGGGATGGGTACCCTTCCTTGAACCAACCAAGCATCATCAACTCCTTATCAATAGCTTGCGCTACTTGAGGGCAACTTAAATCAGTCATTTCCATCCTGACACCTAGGATTATCTTGGACAACTACGATTGGACATGTATTTTGAAAATTGTTTTCAAGATTGTCGTACCTCTAAAATTACTGCCAGAAGTTGATGCTGCCAAAGGCTTGTTTCCCCTGACTGCATAGGTTCTTTTAGTGCCTTTGCTAATAATATCCAAGCTTTTAGAATATCGTAGGGCTTGCTTGTTGATGTTCGATTTCCCCTTGAATGAGGATGGAGTGCTTATTTCAATGCTTTACGATCATGGAGTGATTCTGGTCGAGTTGATCCGTTGTTTCTTAGTTTTTGGAAACGGGTTTAATATCGTTAGGTGGGGAAGCATGCTGATTCGACAGGGACGTGCTAAGAAAATGTTGTGGGATATGGATCCACATGATGATTTGGTAGAAGTTTTGCATTTGACGTTGGCGTCGACGGTGGAAACTCTATCAAAGGCCTACAACGAGGCAAATTGTTCGACAGCTGAAGCAACTTCAACCCCGTCTTGTAAAGCAAGTGATGAGGCTTAATCCGATTAACAAAACATGTAGAGGATTGTGAGGGATGCCTAAAACGTTGTCGTGCTACTCCGAAATACTTCTAGGACCTATCAGAGCCTTTAGACAGTGGCCGTGTGGTGCCAAACCATTTTTATAGGTTGCCAGAGTATTTGAATCTTGTTTAGATCGCTGATTGGCTTAAAACATGCCTATAATATAGGGTCATTTTTTACTTGCAGGGGCGTTTCTTTCGTTCCTTAACGTCACCCCTCTCTATTCAATCATAAGTTGAAATTTTAAATTCCGACCCCGGTCAACACTACAAGGGTACCTATACCCATGTAGCATATTTTGACTCCCCATCTTCTTCCAATTGAGAATCTACCCTTTGAATGGGAAGGATCATCCTAAACTGTTTATCACTGCGTACCTATATAGAGCTAGAAACTGAACCCTTAAGATCGCTCTTAAACCTACCGCCACTCTAGGAGGGAGAATAGCCGTCAACCTAGTCTATGAAAGTTACAGGATGGCGATATCCACCTGTGTCTAACACATGACTAACAAATGACGAAGATGATCACCTCAACATCACGCTAGTAAAGGATTGAATGGTGACCTGCTTCTACTTAAGGGGGATAGATGATGATTCAAAGACCAGTATAGCGACTATATCTAATCCGTAGTCACGCACCAATTTCGAGGATGAAATTATTTTAAGGGGGATAGTTTGTAACAACACTGATTTTTGGTAAGTAAAAATTTCGTTAAATATTTGAATATTTTTTTAAAATTTCATTCTTGGCTAGAAATCCTACTCATCAAGTCTAGTTAAATCCTAACTAACTAGTTTGGCCAATCCAGTTACTTTTCAAGGCTGGTTTCATCTAGTTGAACCTTATGACCCTTACGAATCCTTCTAATTCCTAGGTGAACATTTTCACCCACCCTTGAACCTTGTGAACCTTTCTACACCCTAATTGAACCTCTTCAATCCTAGACTAGGAAATCATTGCACTTTCATGACTAGTCATTTCAAGACTTTATTACTCATCATTACTTCTCCTAAGAATATCTTTTCTCATCATTACCTCTTTACCCATTGAATAATAGTTCGTAGGGTAATTTTTATCCTTTGAGCAATAGAAATAAGACTTCCTATTGTCTAGGAAATAGTACTACCATGGACTTGTCTAATCAAGACCAAGACCAAGTTTGTTCTTCCAAACAACCATGATTATGTATTGTCACATCAAGAAGGCCATGATTCATCATCACTTCCCTTCTCCTTCCTACAAGTTACCTTGGCATGCATATACATATATATATATATATACCACCCTAAAATTTCCTAGAAATGCTACTTTGAAGCCTTAATCATCCTTTTCACATTGACAAGTCATTTTCAAAAGCCAACCCTTTAATCATTTTACTTTTCATTGACTTGTCATTTTCCCCCACTCATGCCATGCAATCCTAAAAGTAATAGCTTTGAACCTAATATTGACTTATAAGTAGCCTTTCCTAGATTTTTCTAGGTATATATATATATATATACACACACTAAGCTACCATAATCATACCTATATACATATAGATAGACTTTCTAGGAAAGTCTTAACCATTGGACATTGTTTTGTCATTTAAAGCCATACCATTCATCATTACCTCCTCCTAGACCTAATAAGACTACTTAGTACTTAAAGTATACATATATACAGATATATATATATATATATACACACACATGGTACAAAGGAGAGAGGCCAAGAGAGAGAGAAAGAGAGTGAGTGTGTGCATGTGTTTTGGTACACCCTAACAAGCTACCACACTTACACCTTTCACACTCAACCCTAGCACCACTTTACAACCCTTCTTTAGGCCACTTTAAACATAAAATCTAGCCCTTAATCATCGTAGATTATACATACAATCTAGCCCTAGGATTAACTAAACATGGGAAGACTACTTCCTTTAGCATCCTTAGACTTGTAAGACTTGCAACCTAGGTTATAATCACCTAGGATTTACTTAAAAGCCTTAGGAAATCTCCATGATTACTTAGCCTTACACCTAGGATGGATTGACAAGGCTTTGGCATGCTTAAAAGGCTTGATTGGACAATACAATGGAACAAAAAAATGAGAGAAAGAGAGAGAGAGAGAGAGGGCCAGCTATAGAGAGAGAGGGGGAGTCCAACATTTTGCTGTAAATAGCACCCCACTCTTGCCATTCAACTCACACCTTCAAACCTTCCAACTTCTCTCTCTAGAATTCTTGTGTTTGTTCTTTGTTCTTCTTTGTTCTTGGTGTTCTTGAGTTTCTTCTTGAGTTCTTCAAGAAACTCATCCAAGACCGCCACTAAACCACCACTTGACCACCCTCTCGATCCAAAAAGTTTAGTAGTTTAGTAAAGAAATAGTTTCGAGATAAAAAGAAAGTCTTACCTTTTCTCTTTTGAAGCTACCGTAAGCTTACCGTAGGAGGTCACTCCGCCGACGCACTTACTTTTTCCATAGCCGTACCTACCGCCAAGAAGAACGGTAGATTTCCCATACTCACTATCTCTAAGTTTAAAAGAAAAATTGTATATTACTTGTACGTTGAAATGCATGAAAGAAAAATAGCTAGTAAACTTGTTTTACAAAAATCTCGAAAAGAATTATGAACATGTTGAATAACTCGACTTTTACTCCGAATAAACATATGTTGTTTTGAACTTCCCGAAAGGGAAGAAAGAACGGATTTTGAAATATAAGAAATGATAGTTTGATCGGTAGTATAACTACTTGATATTTGAGATGGTTATGACATGTATATATGGTTATTAGGATTACTTGTCTTGATGTGTGCTAAAGCATAAGTGGTTTCCACTCCAAAGGTTTCCGTCCATGTGACACTATGCTTTAAGTTGTGTGGTAAATGCTTGAATATGATTTCGTGAACTTAGGGATAATATAAGCATGATAAAGTAATATAGAGTTGGATGATCTTGCTAGTTTAGTTTCAAGATTACGATAGATGATGCATGGTTACATGACACCGTATATAGTATACTTACGTGAAAAGTCCTATCGCGGAGTCTTTGCATAAAAACGAGACACAGAAACTGAGAAAGTAGAAACATGACACCTAGGGTGTGGATAATGAAAAGATGTGTTTTTTTTGAAAAAAATGTTTTGAAACCACAATGTGGCTAGACTTGGTAGCCCATTGTATGGTGTGTGTTGCCAATGGGACCAGACTTGGTAGTCTCATTGGAGGTGTGACTTGGTTATCCGCGGAGAGGAGCCAAGAAAGAAAAATGTTTTTGAAACCACAATGTGGCCGAATGTGTTAGCCCATTGTGTGTGTTGCCAACGGGGCCGGACTTGGTAGCCTCATTAGTGATGTGGCTTGGTTATCCGCAGAGAGGAGTCAATGCAAAATTTTGTGTGCCAATGGGAGCCCGAAACAGCAGAACCATTGTGAGGATACTCGGGAGCCCAGGACAGCGGAACCGAAGTTGGGTGTGTTAAAAATGCTTTTCGAAATGTCTATTTGGTAAATGAAAATGAGAGACGGTCTACGATGAGTCGCGTAGGAGAAACTCAGAAATCACAGACACCAACGTTAGTTGAATAGTGAATGTGGATATGTTATTGTGGATTAGTTTGCTGAATATGCATGTGCTATATGAAAACCGTTGGATTTGCATGAGTTAGTATACTACTTCTATGACCTATTATTTGCAAGTTATGGGTTAGCGGGTATGGAATTATTTTGCTGAGCTCTCGTAGCTCATGGTGTTACCTTTGGTGACCCTGACATATTATACTGGTGGCGACGCTGGTATAATGTGTCAGACTTTGTAGATAACCAGGGTGAGCTGTACACCTTGGAGGCTTTCAGAGCCGAGGAGCTAGCTCGGATGGAGGAGCAGGCAGAGCTATAGATAGGAACCTTAGTCTCCCTTCCTTGTTGATAAATGTACTCTTAGGAGAGTTATGCTGTAATAATGAGCCAGACTCTATTTAGATTTTCAATAAAATTGTCTATTTAACGTTCCCAAAATTCGGTGCGTTACAAACGATCTCTTTTCCTCTTTGTTTATAGTAGTAATCAATTAATAATGCATGCGGGGAAAAAGGTGGAAATTTGGGGGGATTTGGATGGAATAAATCGCTGGTACCTATCGGCGCTGCAGAACTCTTAGGGGTGGTTGCGGCCGCATAAGATGAAATGGCCAATATCGACGTGGCAGAGGACGGCTTTCTTCATGAGACCGTTGCATCGTTTGGAGAAAGAGACCTTACGGCTATTCTTGTCTTCGATTAGCTTCAACTCAGAAAAGGCCAGAAAAGTTGCGTATAACCAAAACCCTAACATCTTCTGGAAGAGGATCCAAGATCGTTTTAGGGGACTTGTCCATTGGTTATTGTGGTTGAGCATGGAATGGCGGTGTCTAGGGTTTTTGATAGAGTGGCGTTGTTTGGCCCGGTGTTATTATTGGGGTTTGGAGGAGGGAGGGGTTTGGGGGAGCCATTATCAGTTTGGAGAGAGAGAGAGAGCAACAGGAATGAAGCGGTAACCAAAACCCTAACATCTCTAGAAGTGGATGATCGAGAAGACGTTGAGAGAGAGAGAACAACAGGAATGAAGTGGTACGCGTGATGCAACGATTTATAAGTTGAGGTTGGTGACATAGGCTGTTTGGATTAAGCTACGGTCTGAGATCGGACGGCTGCTGATACGTTTTTTTCAAGGCGGTGCAATCGCAACGTGCTAGCTGGATTACGTCATCAACAAGGCGACAACGGTTGTTTTTTTGAACTACAACAGTTTTTTTTTTTTAATGGTTGTGTCAACATTTGCGAATTATTGATTTGTGGCATATTTGATGGTTGTTTTAATATTTTGTAAATTATTATTAGTTTGTCCGACCATGCTTAAGGAACTATACCTTGTTATTGGAATTTATGTGCAAGTGGATATGAGTGCAGTTATGATGTTATATTGTACGATAAGCCGTAAGTGACAGATATTTTAAAAAATCACAAAAATTATTGATAATATTCAATACAAAGAATTAGAACAAATTAAATTAAAATAACCAATTACGAGCTACCATCAAACCAATATGTGTAAGTGGGTAAGTGACAGATATTTTATAAAATCACAAAATATTGATAATATTCAGTACAAAGAATTAGAACAAATTAAATTAAAATAACCCATTATGAGCTTCCATCAAACCAATTGAGCTGCTATAAAATACAAATAAATATATCAAAATGCTGAACAAATCTTCAACTAGTCCTTAAGTTGCACTAACATGTCACAGCGAAAAAGATCAGACCTTAAAAAAAAATTGGTCAAAATTGTTATAGTCAATAGTGAGCATCTCCGGTCGATACCCTTTTTGACTCAAAAACCAAAATCTTAGTAAAAAGTTTTTAATCCAAACCCATTTATTAAGATTGATCTTTTGAACAAATATTTTCCTAATACTCCTTTGTAGTATTTTTCTTTTTATTTACTCTACTTGTGTTCAAGTATGTCATGTGTCGTGATTATCTAAACTAATGAAATCAGTGTGGGTTTTAATCTCTATCATGTGTCATGATTATCTAAACTAATGAAATCAGTGAGAGGGGAAAGCAAAGGAGGCCTTTTGGTTCAATTTTTTATTTTAAAAATGAAGATTCAAAAAGTGACTGAAATGGATTTTGTATGAGAAAAATATGTGTTAATTTCTTATAATGGCAAAAAATGTTGTTGTTCTGTTATTGAAGTCATTTTTTTCACTTCAAGATGAATAGACTATGACAAGGAAGACGACAAGACTCAAGAGATTTGAAAAATTGCAACACTCTAGCGGCACTGCGAACACACTGTATGGTAGGACCACACTCCTCATGAAATGGGAACCCATGTTATCTCTGTGAAAATTTGCAAATAAGTAATTGTGCTTGTATTATTGTGTCAAGAATGCTTAGGATAAAATCAATTTAAATTTCTCCTTGAGAACCACATCATTTTATCTACTTGACTCACATTCAAACCACTCAATCGTCAAGAGACGCAAAACCATTTCACGAACCCATGCCCCTAGTGAGTTTACTGCTTCAGGTTGAACTGACTGCTTTAAGTTGAATTGATAAATGATCATTGTGCTCCTCATGGGAGGTTGAGTGCTTCTAAAGGGGGATACAGTGGTGCCCCTTTTCTCATGCAACTTTCTCTTGCCCATTGTGTTGGATGGGATTCGTAAGGAGATGGGATTAGGATTGGGATTCGTAAGGAGATGGGATTGGTAATGAGAAGTGATTGATAATGAGTATGTTTGTTTGGGATGGGATTAAATGATGGGATTATTAATATCATGTTTGTTTGAGATGGGATTAGATGATGGGATTGGATTGATAGAAGAAATTGGTAATGAAAAGGGATTGGTAATGTGAAGGAGTTGGGATTGGACTATTAATACCCCTCAATACCAAGTCCCACGGGGTATTAGCAATACCCCCTATTACCCGGATTTTTAATCCCATCGGACTACTAGTCCGAACCATTTTTGGTTACCAAACAAGGTATTAATAATACCAACACTCTACCAATCCAATCCCAACCCCTTGGAGGGTTATCAAACGGGGCCCTAGTGTCCAGGACCTTGTTTCTTAGTCGTGTTCTTCAATCCGAGAGGACTTTATTATGGAACATAATGTAGGCTAGGGTGTTGACTTAAGAAAGAAAGGGATATAACAGCTCAAACCTACTTTCTACTCATGCTCAGGTTCCGAAAGCTAGCAGCCATCTAATCGCTCTATATTGTATGAGATAGAGATATTTCTTCAAAATGCCCCCTTGTTTTTGGATCGGAAAGGATGTCTTCTTCAAAATGCTCCCTTGTTTTCGAATTGGAAGGGATGATTTTTTTATCTTCATTTTTCTTCTTTCATTTTTCTTTTCAAAATACCCCTTGTGTGACGGGGGATTGGGAAATCCTGTAGTGCAAGGCCCTGCAAGGCACTCTGTAGGGCGCACACGGGCCATCGATAATGACAATGAATGGTTGAGATATGATTTTTAATTATGATCAATAAAAATCATTTATTACCGGTCATAATTGATTTTTGATCTGGACTGTTGATTGATGAGATCGACGGTTGTGTGTCGCCCTACACGCGCTCTACACAGGGGTGCACTACAGCCCCCCGGATCCGTGTGACGGGGGGCTCACTTTCCATTTAGTAATCTCTCGTTGCATTTTACCCTAGTGTGGGGGATGGCTATCCAGCAGGCTTTATTTGAAAGAAAGTATTCAGAGGCTCAATGAGGCTAGCAAAGGATAAGTGTTTGGATAATTTTGTACTTTTAAAAAAAAATCTATTGATTCAAAAGTTTCAATAATTTTTTTTATTTTATTTTTTGTCGTTAAAAGAAAGAATTTATTTTAGCTTTTTTCAAATTAGTGCTTAATCCAACGGTTAGAAAATCCCACACTGTAACAACTCCGATTTTCAGTAAATAAAAATCTCGTTGATTATTATATTGACTCTATAAATTCCTTATTTTCAAATAATCCGTCATAATTAGGTTCATTCGATTCAAACCTAATTTCTTTTCGCCTTGCGATGTAGTCATTTTCTAAAGACAAGTGAGATAGCAACCCTAAGTCGTCCTATTTAGCAAGCCTAGCTAGCTTCCAACTAATCGTTAGAGTAGCCTAATCGAACCTTTGAAACGTTTGAACCCTAAGTGAGACCTTGACCAAAAGTCAACCTTTGATCTATTACCCATTGGACGATAGATACTAGGATAATCTTTATCCATTGGACCATAGGTTTACACCTTGGATATTGTGACAAGATTGCTAGGTACACTTTATAAGATTATATATTACTTACCATCTTTACCCATTGGACGATAGAAGTTAGGAGAATTATTAACCATTGGACGATAGGTTAGTCTTTCTACCTAGTACAAGGTCCATTAGTTTAATTAGATTCACCATGAGTCATTGTACTATTATAGATAGATTATATAAGTTTAGTACTTTCATCCTTTAACCGTTGGTTAATAAATGTTAGGAGATTTATAATCCATTGGTCCATAAAACCATATCAAGCTATAGTACTAGGTTAGTATTAGTTAATTCCTTCCTAGATATGATATGTACTTATTTGATTAAAGTATATGATATGTATATGTCATCCTAGCATACTATATATTAGTATATAGTAAATAAGTACATAGGTGGCATTTTGACATAGTTTAATAGGAAGTTTTGACTTAAAAGTCCAAGATGAGATCATAGGGTACATTGTCCTTTTAGTTAGTCTTTCTTTTAACCAAGGAAGGAGGAGAGAGAGAGAGAGAGAGAGAGAGAGAGAGAGAGAATTCGGGAGAGGGAGAGGAGAGAGAGGCCGAGAGAGATAGAGAGATAGGAGAGAGAGAGAGAGAGAGAGAGATGCATGTACCTTCTTGATCTTCTTCTACCAAAAACCCTAGTTATATATATATATGTACATGTACTAATGAAAGATGAAAGATTTAAAGGACATGAGGTGGACTAAAATACTAGATCTTCCTTGCCATGTCAAGCCTTACACCAAAACCTTACTCTTTCACTTAGTCAACTACCAACCCTTTGTCCTTTCTCCATTAGGTGTCCAAGAGAGAGAGAGAGAGAGAGAGAGTATGGCCGAGAGAGAGAGAGAGGGAGAGAGAGAGAGAGGGGCCAGTTGAGGGAGAGAGAGAGAGAGAGAGAGTGATGTGTGTGACTAGTGTACTTCCATATCTCCCTACATCATCTTATTGCATCACCTTGTACCACCATATCTAGGGTTTCTTATTCTTTCAACCCTAAAGGACTACCATATCTTATTTTCTATTCTAGACTAGACACAAACCCCATTAAAGAAACTTAAACCTTGTCCTAGGTTAGAAGAAAGAATAAGAGAAAATCTATTAGTCTTTCAAACCCTTGTACCTTCTTTGGACCAAAGAGAGAGAGAGCCGAGAGAGATGGGAGAGAGAGAGGCCGAGAGAGGGAGAGAGAGAGAGAGATTTGTGTGATGTGTGCAAGTGTACAATAAGCCTAGTCATGTCCTTTTGCTCAACACCTCATCCAATCTAAGGACAATCAAATCTAGTCAATCTATGATCCATTGGATAACAAATGTTAGGGGAAATATTGCCTCTTGGATAATAGACCAACTTGGCCTATAAATAGCAAGCCATTTCAAGCCTTTGAACTCACACCTTCAAGCATTGCTCCAACTTCTCTCTAGAAAGTCTAGTGTTCTTGATGTTCTTGTTGTTCTTGCTTAGTTCTTAGTTGTTCTTGAAGTTCTTCCCTAATTCTTCAAGAAACTCTTCTAGTGCCGCCACTAAGCCGCCACTCCACCACCCTACCAATCCAAAAGTTTTAGTAGTATTAGTCAAGATCAAGTTTCGAGAGAAACCTTTCTCTTTCGAAGCTATCGAAGCCATTCCTAAGCCGTTACTCCGTCCGACATACTATTTTCCTAATCCGTAGCCGACTACCGCCAAGAAGAACAGTAGATATCCTATATCTACTTTTCTCTACGTATATGTAGAATACTCTTTAAGTTTAGTATAATTTTACTATACTTTCAAAGATCTAAGTATAGCGTATTGCATGCGTATTTCGAAATGATAGTAAATTATTCTAAACCTTTGAAATCTCGAGCATACGTAGATTATACGAGCTACTTTCCCCAAGCATGATTAGAAATGTTTAGAAGTTGTTATCTTGATTAACCATGGCATGAATAGCTTAACGTTAGAACACTCAATAAACATATGCTGTTTTGAACTTAAGAAAGCATGATTTAGGATTAAGCTGTTTTAATCTTAGAATGAATGTAAGCATGATTATGTGATTACTTGACTACTTGTTGTTGATAAAGCATAAGTGATTTATCACTCCAAATGTGTCCGTCCATGTGGCACTATGCTTAACCTTGTGTGATTAAATGTAAGTATGATGATGTGACAAAATGAGCATGCTATCTAATATAGAGTTGAATGATCTTGTTAGTTTAGTTTCAAGATTACTTAAATTGTGGAATGAATTACCGCGGAGTCTATGCATGCGAACGAGACACGAAAACCGAGAAAGTAGAAACATGACACCTAGGGTGTGGTTGAATAAAGGATGGGAGTAACATGCGGAAAATATTTTGAAAGTACATAATGACCGGACTTGGTAGTCGTTGTGTAAGTGTTTGAAAACCGTAATGTGGCCGGACTTGGTAGCTCATTGCGTAGATTTCCAATGGGGCCGGACGTGGTAGTCTCATGTGGAAATATAGCTTGGCCGAACTTGGTAGCCAATGCAAGATTTGAAAGAATGTATTTTGTAAAACCATGATATGGCCGGACTTGGTAGCCATCGTGTGTGTTGCTAATGGAGCCGGACGTGGTAGCCTCATTAGTAGCAATTTGTGGAAGAAACTTTGGAAATTATGGTTTTGTTAAAGGTAAAAAGGTTGACACGGTCTACGACGAGTCGCGTAGGAGAAACTCGAGAAAAGGCATGACACCAACGCTAATAAGATATCGAATGTGGATATGTCATTGTTTAACTATGTTGTTGAATGAGCATGTGTAATTGGTTATATGCTTCCTTGCTTTAAGTTAAGAGTTAGTGGATATAGTTTATTCTATTGAGCTTGTAGCTCACGGTGTTACATTTTTGGTGACCCTGACATATTATACTGGGGGCGACGCTGGTATAATGTGTCAGAGATTATTTGATGAGCAAGGTGAACAATATACATTGGAGGCCTTTGGAGCCGAAGAGCTTGCTAGGATGGAGGAAGAAGCGGAGTGATAGAATACCCTGGAATTCCCCTCCTTGTGTAATAAAAAGTACTCTAGTAAGACTTATGTTGTAATAATGAGCTTGACTCTTAGTCTTTTTATTCAATAAAATGTCTAATTAACGAACTAGAAAATGGGGGCGTTACACACACACCGGCCCCCGCTTCTTCCATACCAAAAAAAAAAAAAAAACTCCTACATAAACCACGTGCCAACCAATGCGTACCGGTTGTAAATCTCGTTCCGTACCGGCTACGTACCGGATTTGTGTAAAACCGGTAACTTATACCTCAAATACCGTCCTGGCTCTGATACCGGGTATTATCGGTGAGTACCGGCAATTCCGACAAATTTCGAACGAGATGGAGGTACTGGAGATTTCAGCCAGTACCGTTCTACACGACTGTGAATGGCTGTGCAAACGCATCTCGATCAGATTGCGTTCAGAGAGAGAAGGAGCGAGAGAGAGCTATACCTGTTTTTCCATGGCTAGTTGAGACTTGAAAGAGAGGGCTCTGGCTATGGTGCTCCCAGACGGTTTTGGGAGCACCATACTCCCAATAAATTACAGCCCTTGGATTGAAAATAGATAAATCACAGCCCTTGGATCAAAACCAAAAATTAAAAGTAGGGTGATTTTGTTAAAAACGAGGTGGTTTTGACCAAAAAAATGAAGGATTACTTACCACAAAAATAGGCAACACTTATCATTGATTAAGGTAACACTTACCATCGTATAATGTAAAACTTACCACACAAACAGGCAATACTTACAACAACTGGTTGGCCAGGTAATAAGTTACCATTAATTTTAAATAAATAAAAAGTACCCTATTTTTTGGCAGAAAAATTTGGAGATTTGGGTGATATATATTCACACCACTTTAAGCTATATACACCATATATTTTGCCTTTTTGCTAAGAATTGGGTAGTGGAAAACCTAAAAAATGGTGTTCAATTATAAATCTAGTTTAAAATTTTAATTTGTTATGAAGATATAATACAATTAGAAGAATTATCTAAAAATAAAAAATTTGACAAATAGTTTCCATAATTTCTAAATAACATTATAAATGTATTTAATTAATTAATTTTTAAATAACCATTTATTATAGATATATTTAAGTAATTTACTTTTAAATATTATGAAAAAACTATTTTATAGCTATATTTACTTTTAAGATATATTTACTTTTAAGTAACTTACTTTTACATAACCATTTATTATATATATATTTATTTATTTTTAATAGTACCTACCACATTAAATTTTATTTGGATCTACTTGTATTACTTTTATGATAAATTAAATAAAAGCATTTATATTAATAAAATTACTTTTAAAAAATGACCAAATAAATGAGATATTTCAATTTACTGGTTCATTAGTGGTTACTGCTACATTGGTCAAGTGATCAATGTTAATCACAAAGACTGTTACTCCTTCATTTGTCAAGTGATCAATGTTAACCATTTTTTAAATTTGCTATTATAATTTGAAGGATTGAAATAGATAAATCCGTGGTTAATCAATTAAACAAATTAGTCAGCCTACTTTAGCCAATTGTATTAATCTTCGCTAATCACTATCAATCAACATCATTGTTAACTACCACATCTGCCAAATATGATTTTAATCGATTCAAATCATTTGATCAATTGGTTTAACATATAACCAAATCAATCAATTACAAATGAATCAATCCTCGTTGATTGATCGCTGCCAAGTATATTAGTATCAACACTATTAGTTGTTAGATTTGCAAATTATATCATATTGATCAATATAAATTATATTAATGAAATTGAATAGCCTAATTTCATTAAATACTACCATAAATTCAATTAAGAATCCTACAAAATTATTCAATAGCTATTAAGCAAAAATATACTAACATAGATATACTTACCACAAATACTATTACCTATGGTATGGCAAGCAAAACTATATTACCTACGTAGAGTATCTACCATTTCCATAACCATACTTACCACAAATACAGGGTTTTTTACTAAATTCTGGATATGCTTACCACAAATATAGAGAACTTATTCTCCAAATACTTCCTAATACAATTTTCATCCGTAATAAAAATACCATAAGAAGTGGTATGAATGGCCTTAAGAAATGGTAAGTATAAGCATAAAAAACGTAAAAACCATATGGAGCTTCTTCTTAATTCGTAAAAATCATATGGAAGCTTCATTAGGTTATTGTGAAACACTTATTCGACATTCTTCAACTTATAATCTTTCGGTAAATTGGTACAAGGTAATAATCACAACTAAATTCAGTTTGTTCTTCAAAAAACTTCATTGGTGAGCTTCTTCAACTTGTTATAGAGTTTCTTCTTAAATCTTCATTTTTTTGGACAAGAGGAGAGATGAATGGGAGCTAGAGGAGTTATAGTGGATAAGTTTGCAGGGTTTAAGGTAGGTATGAAAAAATCTAATACCATTAATGTCATAATTAGTGGTAGGTAAACAATGCAATTGGCAAAATGTGACCTATTTGCGTGGTAAGACTGGTTTAAGCATACAGTCGTTTTACCCTTATTTTATGGTAAGTATTATCAACCACGTGGTAAGTGTTATCAACGAATTTTAGTCCATCGTAAAAAGTCATCTTTTTGTGGTATCTCTAGCCTTATGTTTTGGTAAGTAAGCCTTATTCTATAGTAAGTATGACATTAATGACGGGTAGATATACATTTATGTATCATCATTAATGTCCTAGTACCTGCCACATTAAATTTTATCTTCTTGTATTACTTTTATGTAAATTAAATAAAAGCATTTATATTAATAAATATTACTTTCAAAAAAGGATCAATTAGATGAGATATTTCAATTTACTAGTTCATTAGTGGTTAATCCTACATTGGCCAAGTGATCAATGTTAACCACAAAGACTGTCACTCCTTCATTTGCCAAGTGATCAATGTTAACTATCAAATAACCATTTTTGAAAATTGCTAATTATTTAATTTGAAGGATTGAAATAGATAAGTCCGTGGTTAAGCAATTAAACAAATTAGTCAGCCTACTTTAGCCAATTGTATTAATTTTCACTAATCACTATCAATCAATATCATTGTTAACTACCACACTTGCCAAATATGATTTTAATCGATTCAAATCATCTGATCAATTGGCTGAACATATAACCTGATCAATCAATTACAAATGAATCAATCCTTGTTGATTGATCGCTGCCAAGTATATTAGTATCAACACTATTAGTTGTTAGATTTGCAAATTATATCATATTTGTAACACCCCCATTTTCGGGTATGTTAAATAAACATTTTTATTGAATTTCAAAACAGAGTCTGGCTCATTATTACATTACAAAGGTACATTTATTCCAATAAGGGAGGGAACTAAGATTCCTAACTACAGCTCTGCCTGCTCTTCCATCCTAGCCAGCTCCTCAGCTCCAAAATCCTCCAAGGCGTACTGCTTATCTTGATTATCTACAAAGTCTGACACATTATACCAGCGTCGCCACCGATATAATATGTCAGGGTCACCAAAGGTAACACCATGCGCTACAAAAGCTCAGCAGAATAATCCTATACCCACCAACCCATAACTTACACAAAACAAGTCATACAGATAACGATATCTACGCAGTACATGCTTTATTCCACAACTATCAACAATAACACATCCGCATTCTCTAGCGTAAGTGTCCGTGTCATCAGAGTTTCTCCTACGCAACGTTTCGTAGACCGTGTCACCATTTCACTTTTCATTTGCCAAATCAACATTTCAAAAATCGTTTCTTTTACACACGCACACCACACGATGGACTACCACGTCCGGCCACATCGCGGTTTTCAAAACACACACCCAACCTCGGTTCCGCCGTTTCGGGTTCCCGAGTATCCTCACAATGGTTCCGCCGCACCGGGTTCCCATTGGCACACAAAACTTTGCATTGGCTCCTCTCCGCGGATAACCAAGCCATATTACCAATGAGGCTACCACGTCCGGCCACATTGGCAATCTTCACGATGGGCTACCATGTCCGGCCTCATTGCGGTTTTCGAAAACATACTCACATTGGGCTACCACGTCCGGCCACAATGTAGTTTCAAAAACATTTTATCCATATCAACCACACCCTAGGTGTCATGTTTCTACTTTCTCGGTTTTTGTGTCTCGTTTGCATGCCATGACTCCGCGGTAGTTCTTTTCACATTTTAAGTAATCTTAAAACTAAACTAGCAAGATCATCCAACTCTATGTTAGATAGCATGCTCTTATTATCATATCGTCATGCTCAACATTTAGCATACAATGCAAAGCATAGTGCCACATGGACGGACACCTTTGGAGTGGTAAACCACTTATGCTTTATCAGCAACAAGTAGACAAGTAATCACATAATCATGCTCATAATCATTCTAAGGTCAAAATACAAATTCTTCTATTCAAGTTAACTTTTCATAAAATTCGTTCTTTCTTTCTTTAGGGAAGTTCAAAAGAACATATGTCTTTATAGAGATAAAAGTCTATTATTCAACATGCTCATACTTTCATTAGCATAATTAACATGCATTCCAACGTTCAAGTATTATACAATAAGTTTAGAGTAAATAGGTCAAGATATTCTACATATACTTAGAATAAGGTGTATAAGAGTATTCTACATTCATTTCAACATTCGTATACCATGATCTATACCTAGAGTTTATGAGGTATAGGAAAATCCTACTTAGGATTCGAAGGTATAGATTAGTCTACAATCATTTCAAAATACGCATACAATACGCTATACTTAGAGTTTAGGAGGTATAGGAAAATCCTACCTTGATCCGAAACTAGTCGGGGCCGAATAAGCTAGTTGGAAAATTCTACGGGCAGTGAAACTCACGAATCTGGACCAAACTTCGGATGGCAGTAACTCGATCAATATTTGGCCGAATATGATCGTTCTTGAGTTGACATCGAAGCTCTAGAAGTGCTCTACCACTTTTGTGAAGGAAGTTGATCCTAGAAACCACTTTAGGTAGGAGGAATATGGTGATAAAGGGGGAGACAGTAACTCGATCAATATCTTTGTCGTTTCTTGACGGATTAGGGTGGTTCTTGGGTCTAATTTGAAGCTCTCGAAGTGCTCTACAACTTTCCCGGAGGGAGTTGGTCCTAAGGACTACTTTAAGCAGGAGAATATTGAGGTTTTGTGAAGGGCAGTAAGCTGTCTGGAAAAACAGAAATGGTTTCTAGAGAGAAGTTGGAGCAATGCTTGAATTTCTAGAGAGAAGTTAGAGCAAGAAGTGAAGGTGTGAGTTTAAGCTTGGGTGAGCTTGCTATTTATAGGCCAAAGGTTGGTCTATTATCCAAGAGACAATTTTTCCCTAACATTTGTGGTCCAATGGATAATAGTTTGACTAGATTTGATGGTACTTGGATGAGGTAGGATGATGGCTAAAGATCTTGACTAAAATCAAGAGTACTAGTACTTATATATTTACTAGTGTACTTAGAAGATCTAGGTTTTCTTCTATCTAAGGAATAAAAGTTCTCCTAACATTTATTACCCAATGGGTAAGGGTTTGCTTGACTAGATTTGGTACTTTGGATTTGATTTGGCAAGATATTGGCCAAAGATGTGACTAGGTTGTGTGAGTACACAAGCACACACATCACTCTCTCCCTCTCCTCTCATCCGAAATCTCTCTCTCTCTCTCCTAATGTACATAAGTACATAGGTGGAAAGTTTTCAAAGATTTTTCTTCCAATCTAGGACAAATCTAGGTTATTCTATTGGGGTTTTTTATCTTGTCTAGTACTTGAAAGAGTAAGAAATCTAGCTATGTGACTAGATTTTTTTTTGGTTGTACTTGGATTGTGTACAAGGATGGCCAACAAGGGTGGACTAGATTTGGAGAGTACTCTTGCACACATCACCTTCCCTCTCTCTCCCTCATCCGGCCTCTCCCTCTCCCTCTATCTCTCTCGGCCTCTCTCTCCCTCTCTCTCTTTCTTAGTGCAATGTACACATAAGCATGAAAGGACAATGGTTGGTGGTTGACTAGAAAGAGTAAGGATTTGGTTTGTAAGGTTGTAAGACAATCTTGTACTTCCAATCTCTCCATATTTTCCATATCTCACTTCTTTCACAAGTACTTGTACTTAGGATGAATATACAATGGAGTTTGGTGGAAGAAAGACCAAGATTGTACTCCATATCTTTCTCTCTCTTTCTCATATCTCTCTAATCTCTCTCTCGGCCATCTCTCTCCTCTCCCTCTTGGCTTCTCTCTCTCTCTCCCTCTCTCTTGTAGACACCTCCCAAACGGGGCATCGCTGTAGAGACTCGCAAATATGTTTTAATTTCGGAAATCGATTATTTCGTTAAGTAGTTGTATTGTTAGTAAAATCGCTCGTACGTTGTGGGGTGTACGGAGATACGTATCCGGATGTGTATCGGACTCTCGGAGGATGGTAAAATGTTAGTTTCGATGTTGTATTGATGTTTGGAAGTGTTGGTACCAAGTCGAGTTTGTTTCGGTGTCCGTGGAAAAAATTTCTTTTTTCTGCCCTTCATGAACCGGTACAGCTTTTCCCCGTACCGGTACATGGTGTCCAGAAGTTGTGCTTTCTGACAGTTTGAAGGTTCATGAACCGGTACAGCTTTTCCCCGTACCGGTACATGCTCTGTTTTCTGCACTTTTTCAGCACGCTTTTTGGACCACTATAAATACCTCCTTTTGTCATTTCTCACTCCAAACCCACGAAAAACACTTGGAAACACCCCCCTCTCACCTACCCAACTCTAATCTCACCCAAGATCCTTGATTTCAAGTTCAAATCTTCAAGATCCAAGGGTTTTCTTCCTCAAAATCACAAGATTCTTGCATTTGGTGAACCAAGGGTGAGTTCTATGTACTTGTTCTCACTCCTAGAGGCTTACCCACGTTTTTCTCTCTCTCCTCTCAATTATTGGTTGATCTTTGTTTGTTCTTCGTGTTTATGGACTTTATTCACTCTAGATCTTGTACCCAAGCTCGGGTGAGGCTTGTTTTTGAAGGATTCAAGTGTTTGGCTCTCGATAGACCTAGGGTTTTGCTCAAAACCCACTTTGGTAGGGATTTCTCTCATTCTCTACATGTTCTAAGTTGACTAAGTATGCTTTGGGTGTTTGAATGCTACTTTATTGTTGAATAGAGTGAATGTGGCTTGGTGATTGCATATTCCATTGAAGATGGACATAATAGTCTTGATTGTTATGGTTCATGAGCTTGTTGTAACGTATTTGTTAATGTCAGCGTGCGTTAAATGTGGATGAGGCACCGATTTTGATTGTGGTGATAATAGAGTCGTTGTTGTGAGATGAATATGGAGTATATCGTGACGCAAGGGGTGGAGACACTAGAATCGCAAGGGGTGGAGACACTAGAATTGCAAGGGGTGGGTTATAATGTGACGCAAGGGGTGGAAACACAACTCGCAAGGGGTGGAAATGAGTTGGAGGTCGAGTGTGCGCGTGTGTGTGTGAATGTGTGTGGGATTTGGCATATTACTTGAAAAGATATTGACGTGCATTGTTTGGACCGTGTTAGTTAATTCAATTCATCGCATTCATGCTTGCCATCTTATTACATATAGATTTTGTAGAGAATTTCCTACTGGGCTCTAGTAGCTCAACAAAATCCTTCTTTTCAGGTTTAAACGCCGGTCAGTAGCAAGCATGTTTCGAGCATAGTGGTATGAAGACCCCTTTTGGAAGCTAAATATATCTTAGTTACGTAACCATCTTTGTAATGACTCCTTTTGATTAAAGATGGCTCTGTAACTAATCTTGCACTTGTACTATCTTTTGGTAACGGTTTGTAATAGTCTAAACGTTCCGTACTTGTAATTAGATTAGTATGGGCTGGAGTGCCAAGGTTGTATTTCTTTTAAACTTGGGGACTTGATTTGTAATTGAACAGGTGGGAACTCTCTTTTGGGGTATTATTTACTTAATGCGAGGATCGTTTATTGAAATGGTTTAATTATTTGTGTTGAAAATTGAGGGCGTGACAAATTGGTATCAGAGCGTCTAGGTTTAGAATACCTAGAGACCGTGGGGAGACTTCAAGTCTCATGGGTTCAAAATGTCACGAAATTTTCATAACATGTGTGTGCTTGTGTGCATCGATATTACTTGACTTAGGTGGCATAGCTTTTCAATACAGTAGAGTGGTGTAGAGTTGTTTTTGACCCGTGTTGGGATAGTCGGAGGTTTTGACCTCATTAAATGATTTTGTTATTGATGAACTCTCTCTTTCTTATAATTGTTGTAAGACACCTTTCATATGAGCTGGAAAGCTATGAAGGATTATGGTGATTGTGTGTGGTGCCGAGGCCGATATGTGAAAGCTGTTATTTGTTAGTACATAATAGAAGTGTTAGATTGTTAGTAAGACTTGTGAGCTAAGTGTTTGATGTGTTTTGTTTGAATTGCGCAGATTACAAGTTGAGTTTTAAATATATTTAGTAAATATTATGAGATGTGAGGTGCATTGAGTGTAAACATACAAAGGGTAGTATGTTTGTTAGGATCGAAGAAGGAAGAAGAAAAGATAATGCATGTTGAGGTGTGACAGGAACCATAGTTTGTCTAGGAATTGAGTGAGATATATCATAGCTAGAGGGTTGAACTAGTGAGTGATTTGAATATGTTAGAAGGGATGATATTTTGTTGTGGTAGTGATTGTGGTTTATTATCGTTATGGTAGTCATTGAAGTAGTGATTTTAAGTAAAGGTAAGACAAGTTGAGCTTTCGTTGAGAGTTGGAAGTATTTGAGGTTGACATAGGAAGATGAGAGTTATAGGTAGGGTGTCTAGATACAGTATGTGTCTTCTGGACACCCAGGCGACTACCGATGAGATCCAGTTGGAAGAGGCGTTTGATCACCGCCCCTTCTAGATGGAAGTCTCGGAAAGTCAATTGGACACTAGGATTATGTATAGGGGCTAGATCTCTAGGCTTGAGAAAAGCTATAATGTTGTAGTCGTCATTACTAAGGTGAATGTCGTGTTGGTGTCGTTATGGTAGATTGATAGAAAATGGTGATAGCATTGTGTGGTGAAAAGAGTAATAATAATAATAAAAACAATAGATAGAACGAGAGACAAGGCTTGAGGTGTACTATATCGATGTGACTTGAGACGAGTGATTGATGTCAGTGTGTAGTGAAAGACCTGTCTGAAGTGAGGGCAATATGAATGAGGACTGTTGCGAATTGAAAGATTGGAGTGTACTAGAGATTGTATGTGAGGTGAAATTGGCGACGCAGACTAGACTAATGACAGTATAGGATGCATTGAGGTATGCCATTGAGGTGATAGATTTGTGAGGGACTAGGGCTTAAATAGTGGTAGTGATAGCAGTGTTGGTGCTGGGAATGGTGTGGTTGATATTATTGAGGTTGAATGCAACTGTGGTAAATATCTTTGAGGAAAAATTGATGTCTTTATAATTACATAGTTAAGAGGAGAAGTTTGTGAGCTGTGAAACTTGTGGTGAGCGGAACTATTAGAAGTTATAGGTGCGAGAAAATTAATTCCTAAGTGATGAGGTACTTGGAGTCTTAGAACATAATGAGAAGTATGGACTTGTGTTTGAAATCCCAGAGTTCTGTGGGTATTTAGGGAATCTTTTTTTTTATCAACTGGTTTGTATTGGTGACTAGATATTAGCATAGAGATATTCGAGATTAATGGATGTTTGTTGGTGCAGCCATGGCACCTATTATGTGTAACTATTTGAGTAATGAGATATTGTCATGTTGTATTGCTGTCGAGTCATGGATTTGATTAAGTGTTAAATAGTACATATGTTTGGTGTGTATATTATATTTGCAGTAATGCTTAAAGTTGTGAGTATATTGAATACCTAGCTTAACTAGAGCAACCGAATGTGAGTATTCGAGATTGATGGGCGAAGGGAAGACATGAAAGGTATTGCGAGGATGAGATGAAATTATTACTACTGGGCTTGCTAGAGCAAGGGAATTGTGATGTAATGGATACTGAGTGAGTTTGTTGATATGTGGATAAATTTAGCGTTGTGTAAGTCAGCAATTCGTACGAATAGTTTGTTGATATACTTCATGTATGAAACTTGTCGTTGTTTAGCATTAGCATGCATGTTTAATTTGATGTGTAATCCCGATGAGTGCGATTTGCCTTAATGTATGGTGCGGAGTAGACACTGATGGGTATGTGGGTACGAATAGAGGATTCTCAATTAGAGTCTGGCATATGCCTCTGTTATCTTTTGTATGAAACGATTAGAAGGTTAGATATGGAAGGTATCAGCAGGTTGTCAACCTATAGTTGGAAATTTATTAGAACAAATTTTAAAGTGCCCTGTGTTGAGTTATATAGCAAAGATGTAATTCCATAGAAACGAGTTTGGGTTTTCAAAAGTAGAAACCAGTAATAATTTTGAGAGGGCTAAGGAAAGTGGAGTAGTGTTAGACTTTTGATGGTATTCGAATGTTAGAAGAAAAAAAATTGGCATTTGAGGTTTATGTAGAATTTATATGAGAGTTGTATGGGTAATAGAGATGTGAAATGGAGGTAATGACTGGCAGTTTTGTGTTATAAGTGTATTGATGTACTGATGGAGGTTAATTGTGTCCTTATGAGGGGGAGGTAAGTGTCACAAGGCAAGGGTCAATTGAGAAATGTTAAGGGAAATGGTGTTACAATCGGTTAATGGTAATATTAATATTGTGAATCAGTTGTAAGGTATGTTTATTCTTGATGTCGAGAGATAGACCAATATCTTGAAGCGTAAAAGGCTTGACTGTGGTGAGTGGATGTCTATAATTAATCCAAGGGTGATGAGGCATTAAGTGGTTTAAGGATTTGAGGCTTATTAGTTTTGTTTCAATGGAGATTATTAAGATTCTTTGGATTGGTGAGTGAAGTCATTCGTTGATTGATGTTGGTTAGGAAAGATAGAACTTGGAGTTTAGAATTTGAGTTTTTATGAGCAGTTTAATTTGTCCTTTTGGGAAGTTCGAGGAGTACTTGGTGGAATAAGGCGCATGGAACGAAAATGTAGAATTCAAAATTTGGGAAAATGTGAGGTTATTATCTGTCGGGTTGCGGTCTGACTGTCATGATTGGTGTGTGGGGACTAGGATTCTTGTACAGATGTTGGGATTTGAGGATGTGATAAAAATGATAGAGGTTCAAGATGGAGTGTTGAGTGGTAGAACCATACCGAAAGAGAGAGTTTTGTGGAGTAATCAGGATAAGAAAAGTCTACGTAGAAAAGAGTGGATGATGTGATGATTATGAGGTTGCAATATGAGATTTGATATTATGGGTGGTGGCTCGATTGGAGTGGGGTTAGCAAATTTTGAGGACGATTCAAATTTTAGAAGATATACTTCGGGCTTGTGTTATGGAGTTTTCGGGGTAGTTAGGAAGATCACTTGTTGTTAGTCGAATTCGCTTACAATAATAGTTACCAATCTAGTATCGAGATGGCACCGTATGAGGCTTTGTATGGGAGACCGTGTCGATCACCCGTTTGTTGGACCGAGTTGGGCGAGGCTACATTGGTTGGGCCGGAATTGATTCAAGAGACTTCCGAAAGCATGAGAGCGATTCGCCTACGTCTTCTTGAAGCACAAAAGAGAACCACCGAGCAAGTCAAAGTGATTCGTCAACGATTGTTAACCGCGGAAAGTAGGCAAAAGAGTTACGCTGATCGCCGTCGCCGACTGTTATCTTTCGAAGTGGGGGATCACGTGTTTCTTAAGGTATCGCCACGTCGGGGACTATCTCGTTTTGGGCAAAAAGGGAAGCTTTCACCGCATTTCATTGGACCATTCGACATTATCGAGAAGATTGGGGAAGTTGCGTATCGATTGGCCTTGCCACCGAGGTTATCGGGAGTTCACGACGTATTTCACGTATCAAAGTTGCGAAAGTACGAACCGGATCCATCTCATGTCTTAGAGTGGTCCGAAATAGAGTTGGAAGCTGATGCGTCTTATGAGGAGGAGCCGATACGTATTCTAGATTCACGTGACCAAGTATTGAGGGGCAAGACTATTCCGTTAGTGCGAGTTATGTGGAGTCATCTCGGGAAGGAAGAGTCGACATGGGAGAGGGAAGACGAGGTTAGGGAGAAGTATCCGCATCTATTTTCAAGTTGAATCAATGTAAATCCCGAATTTTGATTTTATGAATGCTAGTTTGATTGTTTCATGACATGTGTTGTGGTATAGGCATGATTACTTGACGCATAAGTATGATTGACTTGAATTGTAAATTTCGGGACGAAATTTCTTTAAGGAGGATAGATTGTAGAGACTCGCAAATATGTTTTAATTTCGGAAATCGATTATTTCGTTAAGTAGTTGTATTGTTAGTAAAATCGCTCGTACGTTGTGGGGTGTACGGAGATACGTATCCGGATGTGTATCGGACTCTCGGAGGATGGTAAAATGTTAGTTTTGATGTTGTATTGATGTTTGAAAGTGTTGGTACCAAGTCGAGTTTGTTTCGGTGTCCGTGGAAAAAATTTCTTTTTTCTGCCCTTCATGAACCGGTACAGCTTTTCCCCGTACCGGTACATGGTGTCCAGAAGTTGTGCTTTCTGACAGTTTGAAGGTTCATGAACCGGTACAGCTTTTCCCCGTACCGGTACATGCTCTGTTTTCTGCACTTTTTCAGCACGCTTTTTGGACCACTATAAATACCTCCTTTTTGTCATTTCTCACTCCAAACCCACGAAAAACACTTGGAAACACCCCCCTCTCACCTACCCAACTCTAATCTCACCCAAGATCCTTGATTTCAAGTTCAAATCTTCAAGATCCAAGGGTTTTCTTCCTCAAAATCACAAGATTCTTGCATTTGGTGAACCAAGGGTGAGTTCTATGTACTTGTTCTCACTCCTAGAGGCTTACCCACGTTTTTCTCTCTCTCCTCTCAATTATTGGTTGATCTTTGTTTGTTCTTCGTGTTTATGGACTTTATTCACTCTAGATCTTGTACCCAAGCTCGGGTGAGGCTTGTTTTTGAAGGATTCAAGTGTTTGGCTCTCGATAGACCTAGGGTTTTGCTCAAAACCCACTTTGGTAGGGATTTCTCTCATTCTCTACATGTTCTAAGTTGACTAAGTATACTTTGGGTGTTTGAATGCTACTTTATTGTTGAATAGAGTGAATGTGGCTTGGTGATTGCATATTCCATTGAAGATGGACATAATAGTCTTGATTGTTATGGTTCATGAGCTTGTTGTAACGTATTTGATAATGTCAGCGTGCGTTAAATGTGGATGAGGCACCGATTTTGATTGTGGTGATAATAGAGTCGTTGTTGTGAGATGAATATGGAGTATATCGTGACGCAAGGGGTGGAGACACTAGAATCGCAAGGGGTGGGTTATAATGTGACGCAAGGGGTGGAAACACAACTCGCAAGGGGTGGAAATGAGTTGGAGGTCGAGTGTGCGCGTGTGTGTGTGAATGTGTGTGGGATTTGGCATATTACTTGAAAAGATATTGACGTGCATTGTTTGGACCGTGTTAGTTAATTCAATTCATCGCATTCATGCTTGCCATCTTATTACATATAGATTTTGTAGAGAATTTCCTAATGGGCTCTAGTAGCTCAACAAAATCCTTCTTTTCAGGTTTAAACGCCGGTCAGTAGCAAGCATGTTTCGAGCATAGTGGTATGAAGACCCCTTTTGGAAGCTAAATATATCTTAGTTACGTAACCATCTTTGTAATGACTCCTTTTGATTAAAGATGGCTCTGTAACTAATCTTGCACTTGTACTATCTTTTGGTAACAGTTTGTAATAGTCTAAACGTTCCGTACTTGTAATTAGATTAGTATGGGCTGGAGTGCCAAGGTTGTATTTCTTTTAAACTTGGGGACTTGATTTGTAATTGAACAGGTGGGAACTCTCTTTTGGGGTATTATTTACTTAATGCGAGGATCGTTTATTGAAATGGTTTAATTATTTGTGTTGAAAATTGAGGGCGTGACAATCGCCATACAGATTGATCACGTTCATTCGCTCGATTGGTTGCTTGCTTCGTAAACCAAAATCATGGACATTCCCATGGCTAGGAACATCGCCACATGATAGCAGTTATCATCAAAACAGAGTCGCCACCCAGTTTATTAAAACTGGGAAAATAGATAGAGATTCTGGACACGGGAGCCAAAAGTACAATAAGGGGAAGGTGTTAGGCACCCCTCTTTTCCCAGTCGTGAGACTGGCCCATAATCGTTCAACATAAGACATATAGATGCTTTGTTTAATTCCAACACATAGTCTATTTATTTATTCCTTTAAACAGTAAGTAAAGTGAGCCAGTGCGATAATCGAAGCATGCATTCAGAAAGCAGAAAAAGCAACAAAGCTGTTCCAGGAAATCGATTACTCGGCCGGTGAATGGATCTCACGGTCGAGTAATCACACTGGTTTTATATACCGGCCGAGGGATCGAGGCCCCGGTCGGTGTTCTTCCTCACACCAGACAGAAAGATTAATAGATAATCAGAAAGCCGTGATTAAATGTAAGAATGATAAATAAAACAAACCAGAGGCCGTTGGGCCTCACCACCTTGATCCCTCAGTTGCTTGATTGCCTCGGATTGGGTGTGATTGACTGATTGCTTGATTGAAAACCCTAGGGTTAGGGTTTGAACTTCGGGGTTTGCTCACCTGATTGACGGCTACCTTCGGGAGGTTAGGGCTTTTGAAGAGGGGGATTGAGAGAGTATTTTGGCAGAGTTTCGTGGCTTGAGATAGTGTATTCTCTAACGATTTTCGTGTGTATATTTTCGGAGTCCAAAGGCCCTTTATATAGGCAATTGGTGACTCACTCCAGCCAATCAAATCAGGAGATGGTAATTGCAATTGCAATGCATCTCTAACTCTACGTCGTAATCTCTGAGCGTAGCCCGAACGCATCGGGAAGGTAGTGTAGTTGGATCAAACGTCTGACAGAACACGTTCCAGCGTCTGGAAAAAGGTCGATCTGGCGGCCGAGTAAAGGATATCACGGCCGAGGAATTGATGTCTCGGCCGAAGGATAGATCTTGTGGCCGAGGGATTGATCTCTCAGGGAGATTTTGCTAGCAACAGGTTGCTCGGGCGAGGAAATGATGTTAGGGCCGTGGGATCGATGTCACGGCCGACAGATGGATTCTCCTAGGCTTCTGTATTTCTGTCTGAAAGGCTGTATGGCTCTGAATTGGGTCCTCTAAGTGGCTCAAAGTTCTTACCGAAAGTCCTAAGGTTCTCAAGGAAGCAATCAGCAATCACTGTATCCATTTCATCATCGGGATGGTCCCAAGGTGGGACTTGAAATAATCGTTAGGCCAAATTGGGGTGTCTACAGATGCCCCTCTTTGACTGAACTCAGACGGATCGCGAGACATGTTTGAATAAGAGTCAAAGCTGTAAAAAGCAACTCAATTTGGTCCAACCACTATTCCAAGGGGTTTTTTGAAAAAGGTTTTGTTATGGTCGGGCCAGGAGGCTGCCTACGTATTCCACAAGGGAAATTCAGACCAATCGTAGTTCGGGCGAAAAAGAAAAATAAAAGTTTGGAGGGTTAGAGACAGAAGACGTACCTTAGGGCTTAAAAAGCCGTAGTGTGACGTACCTAGACTGAGCCAGGGTTTTGGCGGAAGATAGTTGAAGGAGCGTAGGGCTGCCTGGGGAGTTTTTGCGTAGAGCTTCCTTAGTATTTTGGGGTAGACCAGTACACGGCAGGTGCGTTTGCTTTTCTTGATCATCCTTACTTTGACTGAAAGGAGCTCGGTAGAGTAGCCTATCCTTGCGAATGAGCTGGAAGGAATTGATGTAATGGGGTGGAATCCAAACCATCTGCTGGGATGAGTCGGACGCCGTTTGTTTTTGAGATATGGGGGGCACAGGGCCAGTAACTGGAGCACGGAGCTTTGCGGAATGAGGGAACCGAGGCACGGAGCCGGTTGTAGTCATGAGGCGAGAGCCTGGAGAGTGATGGAATCGAGGCGTGGAGCCTGTTGCAGTCTTGAGGCGAAGGCCTGAGGAGATTGGATTGATAGGACCGAAGCGCGGAGCTGGTGTTGATCATAAGGCGAGAGCCTGAGGTGATTAGATTTGAGGCGTAGAGCCTGCTGTGGTTGTGAGGCGAAGGCCTGGGGAGAGCTTAGAGCTTGTCGTGTTTGAACCGAAGCGCGGAGCTGGTATAAGGCAAGAGCCCGAGGTGATAGAACTGAGGCGTGGAGCCTGCTGTGGTCATGAGGCAAAGGTCTGGGGAGAGCTTAGAGCTTGATGGGACCAAAGCGCGGAGCTGGTATTGATCATAAGACGAGAGCCTGAGGTGTCGGAGCTTAGAGCTTGACGTGATATGAACCGAAGCGTAGAGCTGGTTGCATTCTGATGGTCTGTGCACGGAGCTTTCTCATCATAAGTGTTGGCATAGAGCCAAAGGATCGAGGCGCTGAACCGATCAATAACACCGAGGCGTAGAGCCGGTTAATTGCAGGGTTGACCTGTTTCATGAGAGATATGCAGAGTGTATATGTGTGATGATGGTTGTTAGATGTGAACAGATATGATGATGCAGACTTGATGTGATAATGCTGATGCAATATGTGCACGGGCCCGTGCGTGTGTGTTTTTTTAAGCTTAGAGCTTCTATCAAGTTTCGGACCTGAGCATTCAGAGCATAGAGCTCGAGCATTCGGACGGCAGAATCCGAGCATTCAAAGTACAGGCTTTGAGCGTCCAGTACGCAGTGGTTGGGCATCCAAGCGTAGAGCTTGAGCATTCAAGTGTATAACTTGAGCATCCAGTACACAGTGGTTGGGCATCCAAGCGTAGAGCTTGAGCATTCAAAATGTTAGATTTTGAGCATTCAGGCGTAGAGCATGAGAATAGATGTCTTTGATTGTTGGGGCGGCGTAGAGCCTATTGTGATTTGCTTGTTTACGGCTTCGAGCCAGTTGAGATGATGGGCTTTGAGCCGCTGAGTTGTGATAGCGAGCGTAGAGCTGCTGAGTGAATGAGTACAGGCGTAGAGTCTGTTGTTGTGATAGCGAGCATAGAGCTGCTGAGTCGAAGGCTTGGAGCCGCTAAGTGAGTGAATACGGGCGTTGAGCCGCTGGGATGGTTATTACGGCTTCGAGCCAGTTGGGATAGTGGGCTTGGAGCCGCTTTGATGAGTGATAGCGAGCGTAGAGCTGCTGAGTGAATGAGTACAGGCGTAGAACCTGTTGCTGTGATAGCGAGCATAGAGCTGCTGAATTGATAAAATGGTGGGCTTAGAGCCTGTCGAGAACTGATTGTTTACGGCTTTGAGCCAGTCGAGATGGTGGGCTTCGAGCCGCTGAGTTGATGAGATGGCAGGCGTAAAGCCGCTGAGCTGTTGAGTATTCCATCTTCCATCTTCCACGGGGTTTGATTGGTTCCTTATGCTTAGGATGTTTCCAAGGCTAGTTTTGAGTATGCTCGGGATTGTCCCCAAGGCTAGATTCCACATGCTCGGGACTGTCCCCAAGGCTAGTTCTGAGTATGCTCGGGATTGTCCCCAAGGCTAGTTCTTGAATATGCTCGGGATTGCCCCCCAGGCTAGATTCCATATGCTCGGGGTTGTCCCCAAGGCTAGTCCTTAACCATATTCCAATTTGTTAGGGAGATTTCCATTACCTCCACTACTGGGAGTGCCTTACAGAGGCCAAACGCCTTCTAGCGACTCAAATGTCTTCTGGTGGCTAAATGCTTTCTGCAAGCTGGCAACATAAACGCTTTCTGGAAGCTAGCAACATAAACGCCTTCTGGAGGGTGCATTGAGTGGAAGCCGCAGGATTGTTTTACTGGCCTGTTGAGCGCGAGATTGTGCACATGGCGTGGCATAGAGCTGTTAAGGTGTGGGCGTAGAGCCGCTGAGCAGCACTTGAGCGTCCTCAATGTTTCGGTAAGCTTCCTGAAAAGTAAAATGTTTACTTTAGTTCGGAGTTTTAATGATCAAAAGTGAGTTTTTTTGTTTCGATTTGCGGGATGAGATCCCTCTTAGCCAGGGGCGTGAATGAGAAGGACCCATGGTTGGGTCGAAGTTGTTCTGTTTAAAGAAGTTAAGATAACTATGCCCCCTGTTTAGGCAATGCATGCTTTTTAAACGTCGATTTGATGCCCTAGCTTTTTATTTGTTTATGCAATCATGAGATTAACTCCCTTTTTATCCTTGGCAGAGAAATAGGAGACTGGAGGCTCGCGGTGGAGGCAAAGAGGTGCACAAGTGGTTTGTGACGTTGCCGGAGCAGACTCGGGAGTTAGTACACACTGCTGGTCTTGAGCTGTCTGTTTTGGGCCTCAATCTTCCGAAGATGGATTGGTCGTTGATGACCTTGCTGGTTGAAAGGTGGTGGGATACTCCCAACACGTTCCACTTTCCTTCTATTGGCGAGATGACGATCGCACCAGGTGATTTTTCTTTGCTTACTGGCCTATGAGTAGGTGGAGCTCCCCTTTGGGTTAACCCTAGGCTTTGGGAGCGAGTAGGGGATTTGGAGCGGTTCTTGGGCAAGGTGCCCCCTCTTTACTAGCGTGGTCATGTTGTCGTCTCTTGACTGATCAAGACTTTTATGAAGGTCGATATCCTGACTCAGGTGAGTGTTGAGTAGTTGACACGAGCCTTTCTTCTCTACCTCGTTGTTTGTCAACAAGGATAGTTCAGTGCATAGGCAGTCTCTAGCCCCTTTGCAGTATTTGGAGGCTGTTTGGGAGCTTGATTGGGGATCATCTGCCTTGGCCACCTTGTATGGCCTCCTTAGGGCTTGTTCACGGGACATGACTCTTGGCGGTCACTACCGGATACTTGAGGTATATCCTTCTTCTTTTCTCGCTGTGATTTTTCCCTTGCTACGAGCGATGGTTGGTGGGGCAACGGAAGCCACGGTCGCTAATTTTGAGCCTTGGCGACGAGTTTTGGACCGATTGACGGTTGACCAGGTACCCCTTGCATTCCTTGTTTTTAGATCTCCATTCCTCTGTGCTGTGGCTGATTTAGACTTTGTTTGTAGGCGAGGTTCGACCCTTGGAGTGGTGTATCAGAGGACACCCCTCTTACACGTTCCAGGGTTCCAGATTGTACTCGTAGCCTGTTCGAGGGTCCCTTTTGTTAAGCCTGGTACTTATGTGATCGGTGGCCAGCCAGTGGCGCCCGCGTGCTGAGGATCTTCAGTCTGTTCTTCCTCCTCCTCCGGCATTGATGAGATCTACTTCTTCGATGTCTAAAGTAGACTTGGAGAATGCTCAGATCAGAGACTGGGCGGGCTTGCTCTTTTAGGTAGGTGACTGTATGGAGTACTACCATTTTTCCTTGGTTTTGCCTGCTGTTCCTTCAGTTGCTCCTATTTGGCCACGGGCCATTTCCTTTGTCTCTTTCCACTCTGATGACGGAGAAGAGGAGCGCTTGGTGCTTGCCCTTTGTTTTGTATTCTTTTCCTTGTAGCTTGAGGCTGAGTGAGCACCAGCTGTCAGTGGGGAGGATAGCCAGCAATCCCCTTCTTCATCTCAGAGATCGACTCGAAGACGCCGTCACGACCAGCTTTAGGATTTTCTTTTTCCTTCCTGTTCATGGTTAGCAAAGAGAGAAGCAGAAACTGTATTTGTATAGTGAAAGTAACCACAGTAATGATTTTGTAGGCAAGCTTTCGTTCATGAAATGAGAAATGCTTTTTATGCCCTTAGATGTCTTGAGTTTGCATGCGATAGTCAGAACATGGCTTTTTGAACAAGTATTTGCTGATAAACAGTAATTTGTGTGAAAATGAAATACTGGCCGAAGAATTGATTATTCGGCTGAAAAATCGATATTGTGGCCGATGTATAGATTCTTCGCCGTTACTTTGATTTTCCAAAGGTAGATTTTGTTTTGGCCAAGTGGCATCCTCTTTTCTCTTCCTTCTTATGCTTGGTTTTGATTTTCTTGCCTTTTGCTTTTGCCATGTTCCATAGTCCGATTGCCAAACTCGAGAGTTTTCAAGGTATCCTGCTCATTGTGTTAATGACTTTCAGGTTAGAGAGGATGAGCAATAATTCTTGTGTCTATTGCTGTTGCCAATTCTTCGAGAAAAGCATACTCATCTTTTGTGAGCTCAATACGCAGGGTTAGCTATGCCTATCATTGAGTACAAATTTGTTGATGTTTTTCCTTCTCTTCAAATGTTTGGGCCGCATCTCGATGTGAGATTGCCTACGTATCCCAATCAGGGAATCAGGCCTTTTACGTAGTTCCAAAATCATCACCTTTGAGGTTGCGTTTTCACTCTTGGTTTTTCTTCTCACATGCTCTTGATTTTGCTTAGGTTACCTAATGGAGGTTGAGTCCCTAGCGAGCTTTTCTTTGAATGCCTTAACTTTTGTCTAGGCTGCGTTTTTGCATTTTCTTGCCCTAGCAGGCTTTGCTCTTACTTTTGCTTGGGTTTTCAAGTTACCCAACGAGCACTTCTCTCAAGAGGGTTTCTTCGTTTCGGAGAGGAATTTGATGGAGATATTTTTCTAAATCTCCCTTGTGTTTGTACCTTCATAATGAGCGAGCTAACCCTAAGTGTTCTCACGGAGATAGTGTCTTCTTTCTAAGTTTTGACAAAAAACTAGTTTCTTAAGCAACTAAAGTTCATCCTTTCCTTCCTTTTTGTTAACGACACAAGGAACTTGATTCCTTGAAATTTCCTTTGTTTGGCAAAGAGACTATAGTGTTTGGCAATTGCAATTTAGGAAGTAAATCATTGAATAAGCATAGTCTAGAGGATGAAACAGGAATTCACTTGGTAGAAATTAAATGCCCAAGCAGGGGCTCAAACATGTTTTAGCTTGATAAAAGCAATGTTTAATGTTCTTTGCCATGTTGTGACTTCTTAGCTATTGTAGCATTTCGAGGTCGTTTTCAAAACCTTTGCCTTTCGCAACTTTATACTCTTTTCCACCCTCTTCTTTGCCAAACAGGGCCTTTGAACTGGATCCATCTTCACTGGTGGCTACTTCTTTGAGACATGAGTAGTCCCCAAATGGAAGTGTTGGTCTAGGTTTTCATCACCCTTTCTTCCTCCTTATTGATTGTGTAGTCGTCAGCTATTTCCACTTGATTGAATATTGATGCTAAGGAGATTCCATCGAGTGGATCATTGTATTCTCCTTCCATTTCGTCAAAGTCATTTTCCCCTTTGCTTGCTCTTCTTCATTACTTTTGTCAGACATGTCGGGATCGATCACTTCCGATTGATCGGACTCATTGTTTTCTTCCTCCTCCATCATGAAACATTCATCCTCCTCTGGGAAGGTAAAGGTTGACTTGGCTTGATTGTTTTGGACAATGTATTGGCCAGGATTGTATATGGGGCTATTGGATAGGCTTATGAGATTGATATTTTGAGACGGTGGTTCGTTGTTGTGAGCGGGAAGTGGATTGGTTTGCACATTAGGCTTAGGAGGTTTTATAGCTTGACTATAAGGTGGCTGAGGAGGTGGATTATTCAAAAGCCTGAGGTGCCCTTGACGGCTTGGGATGGAGTCATATAGAGTGGGTCGAAATTGCGGCGAGGGCGATTCGTGTTTCTAGATGAGCTAGCTTGAAAAGGGTCTTGTGGCAAGACTGAGTTAAGGGTGTTGACGGAGGCGTGAGATGTACGGCTGGAGAAGGTTTTCTTAGGTGGAGGAGTGGCCTCTTCTTTCCCAATGAGTCCTAGTTTGATACCATCTTCGATTTGCAACCCAGTGGCATGCAAACGTTTGAAATCGGTGATAGCCTGTGTGTAGATGTGACTGAGATATTTGGGTTGCAAGTTCTTAACAACTATCCTTACTTGATCTTCCTCAGAGGGGCGGTTCTTGGCTGCTTTTTCTCCCCATCTAGCCACAAAGGTTGCAAAGTCTTTGTTTGATTCCTGCTTAGTCATTTCCAAATTTCGAGTTGTTAACTCAATTTGAACGTTGTATGCATATTGCTCGACAAAAGCATTGGCAATTTCTGGCCAAGTATGATAGTGCACAAACTCCAAAGTGAGAAACCAATCGAGAGCGCTTTCAGTAAGAGTCCTTTGAAATAACTGAACAATGAGCTCATCATTCAAGCCTATTGGCTTCAAAGTGTTGATGACATGGCGGACATGGCTAGTGGGATTGCCAGTTCTATTGAACTTCTCAGGTAGTTGAGAATCTGGAAAAAGGCAGAGTCCTTCAAAATCTAGAATTTGGTCCCCTTGTGAACGGGCCAGAGTACGTTTGATCTCCTTGACTTGTTTGGCCAATTCAGGATTTTCTGCCAATACCACTTCTTGAGGATTCTCATCTTCCACCGATTTCTCTTCGTTCTCAGCATCTCTTGCTGCTTTCTCTGCTAGTAAGGTAGCGACTTTGAGCTTGGTGATTAGCAATGATGGCGTCGTTATCTGCCATGAGAGTGGGAGGATTACTTGATGAAGCTTAGGATTTGGTAGATGATTGAGTTTGTTGAGGAGATGACCGCGGAGTCCCTAGAAGTGATTGGGACCGTAGCAGTGTAGGTGTTTTGGCCGGTGAGAGTGACAGACGGGACGGTTGCAAAGACCTCTGTTTGGCCTGACTTCGGGTGTTGTAAGAGTATAAAATTGGCTGTGGTTGCTTCTTTGTTTTACTTATTGTGTCTGCTTTGAAAAGTAGAGTACCTGTAAGTCAGTACTTGGCTTGTGTAGGGTTAGGATTTGGGCTGAAAATCCCAACCCTTCTGCACAGAAAAAGTTATTTACAACAACAGATGATACAAGGTGTGAGGAAGAACTTGGAAGCGAAAATGCAAGTAGGTTCCTAGCCTGTAGGTTCCTGTCTTAGTTTGATAAGTTCTATGGCTTTCTAGAACATGCAAGGTTTTGGTAGTCTCAGGGTGCTCCGTTGTCAAAGGGCACCAATCCTCTCACCAGCCCATCATAGGCGGTGATTGGGTGATTCCCCTTTTGATATACCACTAGGTACGAGTGACTGTGGAGTTTGCTGGAACCCCCAACATAGCCCGTGTCATGCCGGGATATCAGGTGAACTCAACGAGTTGCCCGCTCGATGCATATGATAAATGAATTAGACAAGGCATGTATTAGTCTTATGTTGAACTTTTTGGTTATGGCTCTCATATTCCCCAGCAGAGTCACCAAAAACTGTAGACACCTCCCAAACGGGGCATCGCCATACAGATTGATCACGTTCGTTCGCTCGATTGGTTGCTTGCTTGCTTCGTAAACCAAAATCATGGACATTCCCATGGCTAGGAACATCGCCACATGATAGCGGTTATCATCAAAACAGAGTCGCCACCCAGTTTATTAAAACTGGGAAAATAGATAGAGATTCTGGACACGGGAGCCAAAAGTACAATAAAGGAAAGGTGTTAGGCACCCCTCTTTTCCCAGTCGTGAGACTGGCCCATAATCGTTCAACATAAGACATATAGATGCTTTGTTTAATTCCAACACATAGTCTATTTATTTATTCCTTTAAACAGTAAGTAAAGTGAGCCAGTGCGATAATCGAAGCATGCATTCAGAAAGTAGAAAAAGCAACAAAGCTGTTCCAGGAAATCGATTACTCGGCCGGTGAATGGATGTCACGGCCGAGTAATCACACTGGTTTTATATACCGGCCGAGGGATCGATGCCCCGGTCGGTGTTCTTCCTCACACCAGACAGAAAGATTAATAGATAATCAGAAAGCCGTGATTAAATGTAAGAATGATAAATAAAACAAACCAGAGGCCGTTGGGCCTCACCACCTTGATCC
Source organism: Rhododendron griersonianum (assembly GCA_018127125.1). Classification (NCBI taxonomy): domain Eukaryota; kingdom Viridiplantae; phylum Streptophyta; class Magnoliopsida; order Ericales; family Ericaceae; genus Rhododendron; species Rhododendron griersonianum. The sequence continues at coordinate 25,805,442 of CM030792.1, read as the reverse complement.
CTCAGTTGCTTGATTGCCTCGGATTGGGTGTGATTGACTGATTGCTTGATTGAAAACCCTAGGGTTAGGGTTTGAACTTCGGGGTTTGCTCACCTGATTGACGGCTACCTTCAGGAGGTTAGGGCTTTTGAAGAGGGGGATTGAGAGAGTATTTTGGCAGAGTTTCGTGGCTTGAGATAGTGTATTCTCTAACGATTTTCGTGTGTATATTTTCGGAGTCCAAAGGCCCTTTATATAGGCAATTGGTGACTCACTCCGGCCAATCAAATCAGGAGATGGTAATTGCAATTGCAATGCATCTCTAACTCTACGTCGTAATCTCTGAGCGTAGCCCGAACGCATCGGGAAGGTAGTGTAGTTGGATCAAACGTCTGACAGAACACGTTCCAGCGTCTGGAAAAAGGTCGATCTGGCGGCCGAGTAAAGGATATCACGGCCGAGGAATTGATGTCTCGGCCGAAGGATAGATCTTGCGGCCGAGGGATTGATCTCTCAGGGAGATTTTGCTAGCAACAGGTTGCTCAGGCAAGGAAATGATGTTAGGGCCGTGGGATCGATGTCACGGCCAACAGATGGATTCTCCTAGGCTTCTGTATTTCTGTCTGAAAGGCTGTATGGCTCTGAATTGGGTCCTCTAAGTGGCTCAAAGTTCTTACCGAAAGTCCTAAGGTTCTCAAGGAAGCAATCAGCAATCACTGTATCCATTTCATCATCGGGATGGTCCCAAGGTGGGACTTGAAATAATCGTTAGGCCAAATTGGGGTGTCTACATCTCTCTTTCTCCCTTGGTTAATATAAGTATATATATATATATATATGCATTAGTATGACCAACCACAAAGTACAAAGGTACTAAATGATTTCCAAATCAAAATTCTATATTAAACTAAGTCAAATTGACACTTGTCCTAGTATAATATAGTATTGAGGTACAAGGAGAATCCTAGGGCTAGATATCTTATCTATATCCTTATTCTATTGGACACATGTCATCTATTAAGCAATTAACTAATAGATCCTAGTACTAGGTAGGAAGACTAACTCTTTTATCCAATGAGTAATAATTACCCTAGCATTTATTAACCAATGGTTTAAGAAGTAAAGTCATATATACTTTGAATAATACAAATATATATATATATATGTACATGTATTGACCAAGTATGAAAGTACACAAGTACTATATGATCTTACTAGATCTTCCAAGTCAAAATTCCTTATTATACTAAGTCAAATAGCCACCTATTGTACTTATAAATTATATTCTAGGACTTAGAATCTTAGGATGACATATATATATATATCTAATACTTTAATTAAATAGGTACATATCATATCTAGTAGGCAATAACTAATAAAACCTTAGTACTATGGCTTGACTAGACTTTGTTGACTAATGGACCATAATTCCCCTAACCATTATTATCCAATGGTTAATGAATGGAAGTACTATGCTTATATACTTTATCTATATAAGTATGATGACTCATGGTGAATCTATTTTTAAACTAATAGACCTTGTACTAAGTAGAAAGACTAACCTATTGACCAATGGATAACAATCCTCCTAACTTTTATTATCCAATGGACAAAGATGGTAAGAATTATGCTTTCACAATATATATATAAGCATATTGACACGTGGCAATTCTATTATTTTAATAGGTCTAGTACTTGGTGGAAAGACTAAGCTATGGACTAATGGGCGATATTTTCTCTAACTCCTATGGACCAATGGGTAAAGGAGTAAAGTATAGACTTTCAAATTTGGGTACCTAGGCCTATATAATATCATACAAGTGTACCTTGGTCAATCGAGTCTATCGTCCAATGGATAAAGATTTTCCTACTTCTATCGTCCAATGGATAATAGTCAAGGTTGACTTTGGTTCAAAGGATTTCCTTCAGGTTTGGAAAGGTTCACAAGGTTTGACTAGGGTCGAGATTGGTAGTTAGGTCATCTCAACGAATCGGTTAGAAGCTGACTTGGCTTGCTAGGTAGGATTCATAGTCAAGAAATACGATTCTACGACTTCTCAATATGCTAGGCACTTGTCTTTAGAAAATGACCCTATTGCTCGAAGTGAAGAAATCTAATTACGACGGATTACTAGGGAAAATATACAAGTGCTTTTACAAGCATACTTGTCCTCGGGGAAATGACTAGAAAATTTATATGAAGAAAGCTATATTTATAAGTCTAGAATTTAGTAACGACGGATTTTTTTGATATTTAGAAAGGAAGTTTAAATGGAATCCAAGTAATAAAATAAAATTCAAATTTTTAACAAAATTTTTATTGACCAAAAATCAGGGTCGTTACAATATTGATCACTATAAACTATATTAATGAAATTAAATAGCCTAATTTCATTAAATACTGCCATAAATTCAATTGAGAATCCTACAAAATTATTCAATAGCTATTAAGCAAAACTATATTTATTGTTCAATTTTATTGTAACAATTAACTTATAGCGTTATTTTATAATATATATTAACTAAATTTGTAAGCTATCAAAATATTAAATGAATATCTTATTTTTTCCATAATATTTAAAAGTAAGTTATTCAAATATATCTATAATAAATGATTATTTAAAATAAATTAATTAAATACATTTATAATGTCATTTGGAAATTATGGAAAATATTTGTCAATTTTTTTGTTTTTAGATAATTCTTCTAATTATATTTTCATAACAAATTAAAATTTTAAACTAGATTTATAAACGAACACCATTTTTTAGGTTTTCTACTACCCAATTCTTAGCAAAAAGGCAAAATATATGGTGTATATAGTTTAAAGTGGTGTGAATATATAAATCCTCAAAATCTTCAAATTTTTCGGCCAGAAAATAGGGTATTCTTTTTTTTTTACTTAATGGTAACTTGTTACCTGACCAATCGGTTGTAGTAAGTGTTGCATTAATCAATGATAAGTGTTGCCTGTTTCTGTGGTAAGTAATCATTCGTTTTTTTTTAGTCAAAACCACCTCGTTTTTAACAAAACCACCCTACTTTTAGTTTTTAGTTTTGATCTAAGGGCTATGATTTATCTATTTTCAATCCAAGAGTTGTAATTCATTAAAAGTATGGTGCTCTCATACCACTTGGAACAACACAGAAGAGAGAGAGACGCAGAGAACGGTAGATTTAGAACGACAGAGGCGCAGCTGCAGGTGGTAAAAAAGAGTGGGTTGACAAAATTGGTAACCCTAAAAGGACACAATGACCAATTACCCTTTCACCCTACTTTTGAGGGGTTATTACGTGTTGTCCATGGGGTAGCATTTTTTGTTCAAAAAAAGGGGTAAGTGCAAACAGGTTGGCAAGTTAACAGAGAATGAATTTTTTATATTTATTTTTTCAGCTTTTCGACAAACTTATTTATGTGAGCTTAAAATCATGGGAGTTTTTTTCTCCTTTTTTAATTAGTAGATGTTTATATAATGAGAATGTAATTTTTTTTATCTAATTAGAGTTTTTTTTATATGATGATGAATTGCATGGCATGAGAAGAGTAATCGAGTTATAACTATATGTAATGGTAATACCGCTAAATCCGAAACGGTACTGGTATCTGACCGGTATCGATACCGGTACCATACCGTACCAATAAGAAAACTGGTACTCTAGTCGGTACGGTATTCAGAACCTCTTGGCAAACACTTGTTACGGGGTGTTTTGTTGGTGAATTTGGAGCCGCTTGGATTTCTAATCTAGTAATCCACCTGTGGCTGAATTTCCCAATGATATGGGTACCCTCGTCGTTGCAGAAGTGGGGTGGACATTTGACGATTCTGTCCCTCTTAAAACCCTACCTCGTCCACCTCATCACCCTTTTCTGGATGATCTGTTGAAACATAAGAGAGTAGAGAGAGGAGGAGGAGGTCGCCGATCAAAATTTTTGGTGTCTCTATCGCCGTGCAAGATTTGTAGATTTGCTCACCAAATTTCATGGGTTATCTTTGCCGAAAAATCTTTTTGAGATAAGATATCGATGAGAGAGGGGAGAGAGATTAGTACTGATCTTTAAGAGAGAGAGAGATAGGTGAGAGAGTAGAGAGAGACGAACCAGAGAAGAGCTGATCTTTGAAAGAAAGAGATCAGTGAGAGACAAATCAGAGAAGAGCAGATCAGTGTTTATCTCCTCCACCTTATTTCCAAATTCCAAAGTGGGGAAGAAATAATCTAGTGGTTTGGTTCTTAGAAACCACAATGTTCCAATCCAAGGATCTAGAATGATTGAAATTAATCCAAAGGCCACAAACAATCCAGATTGGGACGAAAAAAACAAAGCTCCCTACGTTGCTTTTTATACTTTGTAATAAAAAGGTAAAATTATCAAATAAGTCAAAATTAATTATTGTGAGAACCCACCTTGAGGAATTAGTCCCACATCGAGAATTCCTGGAAAGTTGAAATGAAATATAAGAAAATCCAAGCAGCGACTATATAACTTAAGATTAACCTTTTGAGGCACGTGGTTAGGTTAATGGTCCAGCAAGTTAGTTAGACACACTATGACCACCAGGGGAAGACTATTGGGCTAATGCAACAGATCTTGCATCATAAGGTGGGGAGATTGTGAGAACCCACCTTGAGGAACTAGTCCCACATCGGAAATTCCTAAAAAGTTGAATGAAATATAAGAAAGCCCAAGCAGTTATTGTATAATCTGAGATTAACCTTTTGAGCTACGTGGTTAAACTAAGGGTTAAGTAGGTCAGCTGGACATGTCGTTACAATTATATTAAAAAGTAAAAAGTAAATTATTAAATCTTAAAAGTACAAAAGTATGAAAAATAAGTACTTTAATAAATACAATTTTGATTTATTGCCCAATCGTATAATTATATTCCAATTATTGTAATATAAAACATTAAATCTACACACAAGGGTAATTAAGTCATTTAACATCTTATCCCATCATATCCATTATCTAAATCTCTCTTCTCAAATAATCATTCAAACACCGGATATACAAATTCACATTTCTTAGGAGTAGGGCGCACTCTCCTTCTATTGAGAAAATCTTGGGCGAAGATTATTTAGGTGTTATGAGGAAGCTTTAAGTAAATACTGTACATGATTGATTCTTAGTCATCTCGTGGGCAGGTGGTAGGGTCTTGGATGTGTTTGCCTCTTCTTTGGGGTTTTAGGCCTAGGTTGGCTTTTTGCCATCTAATGGTGGTTTTTTTTTTTTCTTCTTGTTCCTAACGGCATATGATTGTCAGAGTTTTTTTTGCTTTGCTTGATGCCTTGTACTTTGCACCATTATTCTATATATTCACCCGAAAACACTATAGTACCGGCCACCGACCGCGTGTGGCCCACTCCGGGCCCCGCACGAATAATCCGAGCCACTCAATAATCTTTAAAAAAAACCGAGTGGGCCCCAAGAAAAATAAACTATATCCGATATGTGTACATGCTCGATCCAAACTTCCCAAAATCAAATGATCCGAGCCGTTCAAAAATGAAAGTTTGGAACGAGCACGTACACATATGTGATTGAGCTTATTTTTTGTGAGGCCCCCTCGGTTTTTTTAAAAAGGATTTATTAAGCGACTCGGATCATTCGTGCGGGATCCGGAATGGACCCACACGCAGTCGGTGGCTGGTCACCGACCTCAGTCGGTGAATGTAGTGTTACTCATATTCGCCCTCAAATCCGTCGTCCAGACGCCCAGTTATAAAACCTACCAAATGAATTTCCGACGTACCAAAAAATAAAAAATAAAACCTACCAAAACCCGGCCCCACCACCATCCTTTTAAGCACAAAACCCTCCTTCTCCCTTTCCTTTCCTTCCTCCGTAGGGTTTCTCTGCCCCCCGCCTCCTACCCCAACTTTGTTTAGAGTGAGAGAAAATACCACACACACACACAAGTAATCTGGAGAGAGAGAGAGAGAGAGAGAGAGAGAGAGAGAGAGAAGATATATACATATAAATAGAGTGAGAGGGATTATGGCTCAGTCACTGGAACTGCTGTTGATTCAGTTCTTGATGCCTGACAACGATGCACGGAGGCAAGCGGAGGACCAGATTAAGCGGCTGGCCAAGGATCCGCAGGTGATTCCGGCCCTGGTCCACCACCTCCGCACGGCCAAGACCCCCAATGTGCGCCAGCTCTCGGCTGTGCTCCTCCGCAAGAAGATCACCGGCCACTGGGCCAAGCTCTCCCCTCAGCTCCGTCAGCTCGTCAAGCACTCCCTCATTGAAAGCATCACCCTCGAACACAGGTCTCCCTTTTTCCCTTACTATTTTTGGGTAATTAAAGGTCTATAAAATTATATTCAGTCTATATGAGATCTTTAAACGATTATTTCAATTTTTGGTAATGATACGCATTAGTTTAAAATTTTACCTCGTTGCTAATAGTTTTGCTTTGTAAAGATGATATCTTTTTATCATTTTTCTTGTAAAACGTATGAATGACCCTATTTTTCTTAAATTCTCCTTGGGCATCCAAAATACCTGGGCCAGCCCTGCCTTTACTGTGTGTCTGTATCTTTTGTTTCATTAGCTGCTGAGAAATTTCATATGCTACAGGTTCTTTAGAATCAATTTGTGTCGATGTTTAGGTCTACCACTCACTCTTAGATAAATTGTACTGATAATGACCTCTTAACCAGTTTTTCCATTGATTTAGTCAAGAATTCCTTAGTTTCTCATGTCTTAATTCAGAATGAATTATTCCTTGTGTTAACAAATAATCTTTTATTCAATTCTTAAGAAAAAAAGATGTTCCTTCTTATTGAGGACTAGATATTATTTTAGAAGATTAAGAACTTCGGTTTCTGATAATTTGTAAAACACATATGTCACAGACAGAAAAATATGCAAACACCAAGTCTACTTAATTCGTGTTGTTTGTTAGTATACTCTTGCATATGGTCGTTATCTGGTGAGGAACAGTACTTCTGTCAATGTGCTGTGCCTACGCTTAGTTGGATGCTTATAACTGGTTCCATGTTTCAGATAAAGTTATGAATGACTAATAGAATAAGGCAATAATATGTTGTTGAAGCGGAAACAAATGGGGATAAAAATTGGTCATTTATAGCATTCCTCCAATCATTGTGCTAGGTTCTTTAAGTTTGCTTTGATTAGTTGATGTTGCATCCTTTTATTGCCTTTTGAAGGTGCGAAAGGCTCAAATAACTGATATGACATGGGTTTTGTGAGGAAAATTGGATGCTGTTGACTCTCATTTTAAGTTGAAATGAGAGGAAGAATGACTTACTGGAAAAAAGTATGAATGAGAGGAGGAAACAACATAGATTTTATTTTAGAAAATAGTTTCTACAAGACTCCACAGTGTATGTGCAAATGTTGGAGAGAACGCTGCGTTTGTTTTCTGTTTTAAGAATCTTTTGTGCATACACTTTTTCAAATATTGTTCTTAAAACTGGAACATTTGTGACATTGGTCACTTCGGGTAGAACATGTACCTGATGTTTTCTGCAAAAAATGGGCTTTTTTCCAAAAAATTCCCTAAGGGACCAAGTTTTGTAAAAGGTCAGCCAAAAAAGTTTGTGCAGAAAACAGCATCTGTTTAATGTAACTAAACCGGGTTGGTCCTTATTTATTATCTATCGTAATCTTCTAAGCAATGCAGGGGGATTGATTTTTAGTCATTTTTTATGTTCCCTGAATGGAAATCAAAGAGAAAGTACAAGCCTGGTACACATATTTGAATGCAATGGGTTGCTTTTTCTTCCCCCTGCTTGCTTTTTGGTGTGTATTGCATGATAGATAAATATGCCATTGATGGCAAATTCAGAGGTTCACAGAGATCTAATTAATTTGAGTTGGGAGCCATGGGACGAGCCAAATTGATTCCCATTTTCAAATTATAGTAACTGTTGGAGTTACGAAGATTAGGTGCTATGCCTGTATAATCTTCAGGTTGATGCTGGGCATGCTTATACAGAAAAAATGGTACTACCTGTGTTTTTTCTTTTTTTTTTTTGTCTCTCATGCTGCTAGAGGCAAAAGGAGCAGCAGATGTACGAATTTTGATATTCTTTAATGGTATAGAGTTGGAAAAAAAGTTCTGAAATCCCAAACCAGCTTTGCAATAAGTTAATAACTTAAACCGAGTGACCCTTGTAACGTCATGTTAGTGATGGGTAAGTGTTATAGTCATCCTTTTAGCAGAAATGATGCTAGAGGCTACCCGTTTCTTTACTCTGATTTAGTCTGGACTCTGGACCATGGACCATGGATAGGTTTAGATATAGAGGGAAAATAACTTAATTGATCAACTTGTTAGCCAAATCAAAACTTCTTTCTAATATCTGATTTGGAGTTCTAAGACAATAAAGTACTGAAAAGATGGCTGCCGCTAGGTTATGAAAATTTTTGGTCATGAGCTTATGGCACAAAAAATTGCCTGAATGTGGGACGTTATCTTTCCTCTTCTTTTGGATATTTCACAATAAGGTAAAGACAAACATAAATTTCAAGTAAATAGTTTTTGGCATGGGGTGTTGTTATTTCCATTCACTTACTCTATGTAGCGTAAATCAAAATCTAGACTGTGTTCATCCTAACTTAACAAGATCATTAATAGCCTTTGAAATATCTATTTGCGTTTACTGAGGGAATGGTCTTTTAACAATACACATATATTTTTGGTAGAACCCATTTTAATTCCACATTGAAGTATAAAGGGTTTATTTCGTTCTTTCAGGAGGGAAGGTTATGCATCTCACATGTTGTTTGTTGCCATTGCATGGATTTATTAATAAAGTTGATCTTTTTTCCATTGTTATGTATAATTCATGACTTCACTACTATTGGGGTGTCCAGTGAGACTGAGATTTATGTGTTATGATGTTTCTGTAGTCCACCAGTCAGGCGAGCGAGTGCAAATGTGGTGAGTATCATTGCAAAGTATGCTGTTCCAGCTGGAGAGTGGCCTGATTTGTTGCCATTTTTATTCCAGTGCAGTCAGAGCCAACAAGAAGACCACAGAGAAGTAACTTAATTGCTCCTGACAGCTTTTTCATGCATTCTTTTGTACATCGGTGGCATCTCCTTGATGCCTTTTCAATAAAACCGTATTGCTTATCAAAATAATAAAGGTTGTGCGCATTGGAATGGTAATTGTGGCCGTAAAATTATCTTCATAAATGTTCTGAAGTCAGATTTGGACTGGTTTGTTGAGTATAAAATATGTTCTATTTCCCTCCATTGATTTGACTCTATATTATTGCAGTGGATGATAAAAATTTCACGGTGACATTGTGTCCTATCTAATGGGAATAGGGTCGGGGGGGGGGGAGGTGGGGGACCGGGTAATGTGTCTCTTATCTGTCGGTCGATATGTTACACTCTAAGAGGTCAAAAGACCTTTGATGACCTTATGATTGTAGAGTAATGGTGTAAATCTTTTAGGGGAGGATGGAGCATTGTTTAGGGGTGTGGGACTCTCTATCTGTTTTTTGATCAGCAAAAAGATGTATATAGATAACTCGACAAGGGTACATTGAGAAAGAAATAAGCGGCTAACACTAGCTCCATGATGTTGATACATAGAGCAAAGTCATGACCGACAAACTAACACATCCAACCAAGGGTTGAATGAGAGAAAAGGTGGGACTCTCGATCTTTGCCGCAATTGGTCGATTGAACTAGACTACTAGTCGTGTTCATAGGAGTGTTCTAAAACAACGATTAATCGCCAATTAATCGTTGGCGGGCTCATCCGATTAAGGCCGACTAACGATTAATTGTCGATTACTAATTAATATGCACTGATTAATCACCAATCAATTCGATTAATTGCTCGAAGGTGGCCGACCGCCCAACTAGCGCCTTGCAACTTTTAGAACATTGGTCCTATCATGCGTGGACACCCTCGTGTGATGATCCTCTCACGCCGTCACGTGTAGGTTATCCAAAATTAGAACTATGGCAGCGGCAGTAGCAGGCTGTTCACGTTAGTTTTTGTGGGCTTTTTGTAGTGCAAAAAAGGGTTAAGAATGTGGGACTTTTAGGGTTTATGTTAGGGTTATGAAAGGGTAAGGTTTTGGGAAGAAAAACGTTGGATTCGGTGCTGTTTTGATGTCTGTTCTGGGCACTGTGAGTATTATCCGAGAATAGTAACTTGTATGCCAAGAAGGAGAGAGAGAGAGAGAGAGAGAGAGAGAGAGAGAGAGAGAGACACGCTTCAACCTCGCAAGGGTTAGGCAATTTCACACAGAAAGAATCTCAAATTCTCATATTGATCAACTCTCTTGAATCCATGAGATTATGACCATATATATAGGCAAAGGCTCTCCTACTTCCTTAAGGGCTAGGACACAAAGTTTAGAAACTAACCATATTTAGCAACTACTATATTCTAAACCAATTAGGAATAGGAATTCTTATTCTTCCCTTATTCGGAATAGGAAACTAACTATTTTATACTAAATTATGACTACTAATAAAATCCAGCACTTATTAAGTTACCAAAATACCCTTAACTACCATGGACACTTATTTTTGGACCAAAAAGGCTTCTTCAATATCGTGGGACCCATGATCGTCGCTTTAGGCTTCCAAAGCCTATCATACTTGTTCAACCAATCAATGGATGCTCCATCAGGGCCGCGGTTGGGGTGTTTGTCATTTCACTTATAAGGTGCCTTGATTTGTGCTTTCCCATGTGTTGGCTTTAGATGTGGTGGTGTCTGCCGTTTGGCGATTGCTAGGAATGTATACTTGTAGGTTTGAAGCATACCCAAAAGGTAGTAGATAGTTGGAGGTTTGTTGGTAGAGCTGGTAGAAGATTTGTGTGTATTAAGGAGGCAGAAGGATGATTAAAGATAGCTTGTTGGTTTTCCAACAATTGTGTCAGGAGGTGAGGGTATCTAAAGCCTGCATATGAAATAGCTGCAGGTTTGGCCATTTGGAGACAAATGTTGCCAGGGCTTGCTGTCCTATATTCACTCTGCCTTGTGGCTTCTGTTGGGGATTGTAAGGTGGTGGTGCTGGAGACAAAGGTGGTTGAAGATCGAGTGAACTGCATATGGCAAGTCCCAACAAATTCTAGTGTTGTTCGCATGGAGCTATTTTCTTCCTTTTCCCCTTCAAGGAAAGACCCTAGTGTATTCTGTCTAAAAATTGTACATTTGAAGGAAAGCCTTTGTGTGGAAATTGATATTGGGTATATGGAGTTGGGCCCTGGAGTGGATGCTCGGAGTTCTCAAGGGGGAGAAAGTTGCTGTATTTTAGAGAGAGAGATGATGGGAACGTAGAGATATGAGGTGTAAACACTAGGCAGGCACGTGGTGAAGGGACATGACAGTTCCAGTTGGAACGAGGATGTAGGAAAGGTAATGTTGGTGTCTTGAATTTGTATTGGTTAGCACAAAAAGCCTCATAATATGGGTTTTACTGGTCTTGTGACTGGGAGAAAAAAATTCTCTCGTTGTTTTAGGATCTCATGGTCATGGGGTAGCAAGGGTAACGGCCCATGAATCAGTTCCAGAAGACTTTAACAGGTGCTGGTCCTAATGTCAGATTTAGCTACCGGACATTGGAAAGTTGTTGGACGGACCATTTTGAAAATAATGTAGTCTAAGGTCCAAGTGGCCTAAGTGTGATAGTTTTGGAGGTGGGGATGTAATTCGCCCCTGTTTTTCCTTTTTCTCAACAGTTATGTTATCTTCAGGTGTGTTTGAGTTTGTGTCAAGACTATAGGAGTATGCCGGTGAAAGTTAGCGTATCTTCGCTAGAGAGGTGTATGACATCTGTTAAAGGTATAAATAAAAAAGTTGCCCCTCAGCTTAAGCTTTTAGATGAGTTGGTGGTGAACAATCTAATATGGTATCACAACACGCAATAGATCCCTGTGTTAGAACCTCACCGCCTACCTAATGTAAAATATTTGCAATAGATCCTTTGTTAGAACCTCACCGCCTACCTAATGTTAAAATATTTACACATGTTTAGCCTGCTAATGGAGGAGAGTCTGGCTACAAGTGAGGGGGCATGTTGAAGGTATAAATAATAAAGTTGCCCCTCTCTCTAATAGCTTAAGCTTTTAGATGAGTTGGTGGTTGACATCTAATAACATCCATGCTTTAATCATGAATTTGGGATTTAGAGTGGCATATTGTTTTCATATTTAGCCCTTTCTGTTATGTGGCCTTATGGAAAGATTACTTTTCATGTGCGGGGACTTTGGATGCCATACTATTGACTATTAGGGTAAGATGGGCTTCTTTTTTCTTCTTTGGTGTTGCATGTTCAAATGAAATGAGTGGAGTGACTTGATCATTTTGTGATCCATTCTGATGTTGCTAGAGCTACATGGAGTTTGTTCTCGCTTTTGGTTTGGTTGGGTACTGGTTCCTTATGTTCTTCAGTTATATGATTGTTGGGCCAAATGTCCAATCACCATAACTGCCAAGTGAAGGGGGTTAAGAAGCCATGAATGGGGGCTCCTATGCCCTTAATGGTTTGTTTGGATAAACCAGTGTACCTTTGAAGATTTATCAATGGTAACTCCTTTGGTTCTTACCTCTTCTTTTGATCATTGTTGGTAAAGGGATCATATTTGAACTTTTCTTTCGTGGGTGCTTTGTGGGAGTTATATTTTGGTTACGGGAGTCATTAGGGGACGGTTAGTTGTCCTTTCTCTTTGTCTTCTGCTTTTTTTAGTGTATCTCGCATCCTTATAGTTTGTTTTTACCAACAATATCAAAATGATTGGGAGTAGTGTCCATATGAGCTTCAGTTACAGTTATCAGAACAGGAAGGTAGAGTAGTTGAGATAACTGTTGTCCATTATATGCATATACAACAACGACGACGACGACAACAGAACCCATGTAATCCCCAATCATTGGAGGTATGGGCGGGGAGGATTGGAGACAGACCTAACCTTTGGCAATATGCACATAGTGGCTGCTCTCAGAATACCACTGAAACAGTGGCCCCCGTATACCTGATTTGCTGCCAAACCATGCCCCCAAATCAAAGTCAAATGGCATCAAAGAGGGCAGGCCTAGAGACCCAATTCAATTTCTGTGCATATTACCGTGCTTCCTTCATTGATAGTCTAGAGCATCTGTATGCACGATGATTGTACACATTCAAATTGCTTAGGAAAATACAAAGGCTGTTACCAATTGGAAACAATGTCATAAGGCTTTTTCTTCAATAGTGGAGATCCTTGATGGCCTCAAGATTTTACCTCAGTAGATATAAATATATAATTGCCAACTAACTTATGGCTAAGTCTAGGAACTCCGAACTCGTGACACATCCATATATAATTATATATGTTCAAACATAAACGAAGTTCGTTCATCCCTTCGTCACATAATGTCTAGCTGATTTATGATTATCAGCTTTCTATAAGGGAGGTTATTGGTACATGTCCTGCATGAAATGTCTACTTCCACATGTACGTGTCTGGGAGTTTTATTATGCTAGTGAGGCATTATGTATGAGTTCTCTTTCCATATTTCCTTGATAATTTATATTGGTAATTGTCTTGAGGATGTAATTGCTAACACTTTGTCGTCTTGCTTTCTGTAATGAAAGGTGGCATTGATCCTTTTCAGCTCTTTAACCGAAACAATCGGAAATTCATTCCAGCCACATTTTGCAGACTTGCAATCTCTTTTACTCAAGTGCCTTCAGGATGAGACCAGCAACAGAGTTAGAGTTGCCGCACTGAAGTAAGTCTTTTTAAAATTTGGTCCATAGTTCGTTTGCTCTTCTGGTCTGAGATATCATCTTTGCATGCATGCTGAAAACTAATTTGCGGCAAATTGCATTAATTATGTTTTCAGGGCAGTTGGCTCTTTCCTTGAGTGCACTCATGATGGGGCTGAAGTGGTGAGTAATTTCGATTTTGTTGATACTAGGGAACCAATTTGATTATGCTTTCTGTCTGGAAAAAGGATGTGTGTTAATTAATTGATCAAATGTTGGTCAGAGATTGTTGGCTTACGAGTTTTAGGTTGAGTTGGATGGTACATGTAAGTTATTTAAATAAGCTTTCCTTGAGTTGACTGGAGTAGTATGTGACTAAAAGGGACTTGTCCAAACTGTATAGAAGACTTGTCCAAACTGTATAGAAGGATGTCCGTTTGTCAGTTTCCATTTCATTGAGATGTTGAAATGGTTAAGGGATAAGTAATGAAAGTTGTACATTGCATCTGCAGGTAGCATGCCACTGTTTTGTTTTTGCAATATGCCTATTAGAAACTATTAATGGACTTCCCAGTCGACTCCCTGGATGTTTATCTTGTTACTCTAGATCCTGTATAATCAACTATGGAGCATTCTTTTTCAGTTGGTTCCTTTCATTTTTTTAGGCCTTTGCTGTACTTTTAATCTCGGTCCCCCAACTTATCAAAATAGGATTTGGTACCATACTGTTGCTTATGTGCCCCATCTTAGAATTAGTCATATTGGAAGTTTGCAACTATGACAAGTTCCTGTGTACGTTCATCAGTTAAATTTTTCACTGAAGACATTCAGTATTTTCTGTGCTAAACCTGTCTTGGACAATAGCCCTCACCATGTACTCGTACTGCCACTTGGTTTTTATATTTTATGCATAGTGTGAGCACCTTGAGGCTATTGGTGGGAAATTAAGTTATTTATGCAGCACTTTCTAATGGCTTTTTTGTGCCCTTAGTGTTTGCCATACCTGCGCTGGTAGAGTTTTGAGAGTTTATTCCTAGCATTTTAAATGTATCAAGACAATGCCTTGCCTCTGGTGAAGAGGATGTGGCTGTAATTGCTTTTGAAATTTTTGACGAGCTGATTGAATCTCCTGCACCTCTTCTTGGGGAATTAAGTTATTTATGCAGCACTTTCTAATGGCTTTTTTGTGCCCTTAGTGTTTGCCATACTTGCGCAGGTCAAGTTTCGAGAGTTCATTCCTAGCATTTTAAATGTATCAAGACAATGCCTTGCCTCTGGTGAAGAGGATGTGGCTGTAATTGCTTTTGAAATTTTTGACGAGCTGATTGAATCTCCTGCACCTCTTCTTGGGGAATCAGTTAAGGCCATAGTGCAGTTCTCTCTTGAAGTTTGCTCTAGTCAGAATTTGGAAACTAGCACTCGGCATCAGGTTCAGATCAAGATGAATATCTTTTTCTTGTGATTAATATCTTACATTTGCGTTCTACAAATATTGCTGTAAATGTTTGTTGTCTGTTTTCTTAATCTTTTTGTTTTTTTTTGTTTTTTTTTTGTACCGTGTCAGGCTATCCAAATAATTTCATGGCTTGCAAAGTACAAATCCAATACCCTTAAAAAGCACAAGCTGGTCATTCCTATCCTGCAAGTTATTTGTCCACTGCTTGCTGAAGCTTCCGAGAATGATAATGATGATGATCTTGCACCAGATCGTGCGGCTGCTGAAGTTATTGATACCATGGCTTTAAATCTTTCGAAACATGTGTTCCCGCCTGTCTTTGAATTTTCTTCTTTGAGCAGTCAGAGTGTTAATCCGAAGTTTCGGGAAGCATCAGTTACAGCATTAGGTGTTATTTCAGAGGGTTGTTTGGAATTGATGAAAAATAAATTGGAGCCAGTTCTTCAGATAGTCTTGGGGGCTCTCAGAGATCCTGAACAAATGGTAAGGGGGGCTGCATCATTTGCACTGGGTCAATTTGCAGAGTATTTGCAGCCTGAGATTGTGTCTCACTATGAAAGTGTTCTTCCTTGCATTCTAAATGCTCTGGAGGATGCCTCTGATGAAGTAAAGGTACACCTAAACATTTGGTAAGACATTAAATCTGATATGGACAACGTATGTTACATAATGCAACTCATTGCTTCTGTGCAGGAAAAATCATACTATGCTCTGGCAGCATTTTGTGAGAACATGGGTGAAGAAATACTTCCTTTTGTTGATCCTCTGATGATAAAATTGCTTTCAGCTCTTCAGAATAGCCCCCGTCATTTGCAGGAGACATGCATGGTAATGATTTTTCATACGGACAACTTAGCATGATGGATCTATGTAATTTTTTTGTATACCTTTAAGTAAGCTTGTTAGTAATGTTGGTGCAGTCTGCAATCGGTTCAGTTGCATCTGCTGCGGAGCGATCCTTCATTCCATACGCTGAAAGGGTTCTGGAGTTGATGAAAATATTCATGGTGCTAACAAAGGACGAGGACCTCCGGTCACGAGCAAGGGCAACTGAATTAGTTGGCATAATCGCAATGTCTGTGGGGAGAATGCGGATGGAACCAATTTTACCCCCTTTCATTGAAGCTTCCATAGCTGTAATTAACTTTGGCTTTTTTTAATTGGAAGTACTCGGAATATTATACGGGCATTTAATTATGGCGGTTCAATTTGTCAGGGGTTTGGATTGGAGTTCAGTGAGCTTCGGGAATACACTCATGGCTTCTTCAGCAACATAGCAGAGATTTTGGATGATGGATTTGCGCAGGTATGCATGGCTTTGGTCATATTAAGTTTGTGCGTCTGTGTCTAGTTGTTTGCATACGCTTGTTAATTATGTGGAATTTTCTTCTGGTAAATAGTACCTTCCGCATGTAGTACCTCTAGCAGTTTCCTCCTGCCATCTTGATGATGGATCTGCTGTGGATATTGATGAATCCGAGGATGAGAATGTTAATGGATTTGATGGAGTTTCCTCTGATGATGAAGCTCATGATGAACCAAGGGTTCGAAATATCAGCATAAGAACTGGAGTATTGGATGAGAAGGCTGCTGCTACTCAGGCCCTTGGCTTATTTGCTTTGCATACAAAGAGTTCCTTTGCACCGTATCCTTTGTGTGTGTGGTTTTTTATTTTGTTTTTGTTCCAGCCTGGGAAATGGTTGATTGAATTCCTTGATCATCATAAGCTATTTGGAGGAGTCATTGAAGATTTTGGTTCGACATTCAACCTACTTTCACGAGGATGTTCGGCTTCAGGCCATTACTTCATTGAAACGTGAGTACAGGTTGAATTTACCAGAAAATACAAAAGCCTCAGTGAGCGTGTTTTGCGATGCATGTTCATATTTTTGTTGATAAGGAATTGTCTATACAAGAGGCACCAAGGATTCACATTTTAGATTTGTCAAGTATGCTAAATTAGCTATTGCATATACTTGTTAGTGTTTCTCTCTTATATATCTCAAGACAATCCATAAGTAGTTTTGGTGGAGAGAGAGGAAAACTGGAAGGACTTGGTGAAAAGAAAATATCTCTCGCAGTTAGATCTAGCTTATGATGTTCATAAGCCACGACAGCCTACTTACTAAGTCACCATGATTTGTGTCTCTGTAGCTGTGCCAAAATATGTGCCCCTAGCACCTTCTCATTCTGGTTTGCGAACTTAATGTGTTTGGATACTAAATACTTATGTCAGAGTTCACTGTTTGTCTAGCTTAAGTTACATAGATACCAGGGCTGATAAAAGTTAACTGCACTGTTACTTTGTGCAATCTGCAGTTTGTTTGCAGTTTCGATGGCATGGACATTTAAGTAGATGGTTCTTTGAAAGCATCTAAATTTTAGCGAGAAAGGCCAAATTAATAGATGAAACCTAATGTAACTAGGTTTTTTATTCTAGTGGAAGAAGTTTCTTTAAGATTGACATTATCAAATGACACTTGGTAGTATCTATGTGTGAAAAAGGGTGGTACCCTTGCAAGAGGAGGTGAAGCCATGGTAACCTCCCACAACAAAGAGCAAAACAAAAAACCTACAAGCAAGACTAAAGATTCTTGACACTAAAGAATCTACAAATTCAAAAGGTTATCCAGAAAAGGTTTGTCAGTCCCGCAAAGGCAATTGTATAAAATGGACAAAAAGGAGTTTTTCAATCTAGTAACCTATTCTCAACACCTTGAAAAGTTTTATTTACACTTGCCAGATAAGTCACATCAACCAAGTGGCAGTAGGAGCTCCTTCCTTCGTCCTCCATTTCCCCACCACTCTAACAAGACATCCTCCTAGAATCGCCCTCCTCTCCACCAGAATGGGCATAAAGCAATCAAAGGAAATCCACAAAAAATTTCAACCTTCCAATCATACAAATATCGCCTTAAAGGAGTAAATATTTCGCAAGTTATTTCTCCCTACCCTTCAGTAAGTCCGTCACTGAAGTTTTCTTATCAGACGCAACAACAAAAATTGTGGGGAATTCAGTCAATGCACCACCTACCTCACCAAATATCTAACAATGTCACCTCTCCCCACCTTGAAGAGAATGCTTCTAAGATTCATCCCTCAACATGTTGATTCCTTTCCAAACACTCCTTCGGTGAGACGCTTCCACCTTGGGAGTCAACAAACCTTGCTTGGCATAGCTACACTTATCCTTCATATGACCGTATATCAAGGACACTTTGAAGGAAGACTTCATTAAAAACGATGACCGCCATCCTGTACCGAAGAACAGACCTTCCAATCTAAGCAGGTGTATGTAAACTCCTCACAAGCTCCATTCCAAAGAAAATTCCGCTAATTCTGAAGCTTTTAAGCCACCAATACCAAGATGGGATGGACGGGCAGGAAATAGGTAGGAAGACTAGACAACATTAAAAAGAGTGAGTGTGCCACCTTTGTAACTGAGCTGTTACATAATAGCGTCCACCAAGAGAACTGTTGGCTGTATATATTTAAATTAGGAAGGAAAATAATTTAGGTAGCTGGTTTAGGAATCTGTATATTTGATTATGTGTATTTCCTTATTTCATGATTTTGTTTCCTTAGTTGATAGGTAGCTTGTATTATAAATTGACCTCCAATGGGAGAAGAATAAATATTGAGAAATTCGTTCAACATGGTATCAAAGCGGGTTAAGAAACCCTAATATTTTTTTTTCTCGTCCCTCTCATATCAGAAAGCAGAAAACCCTCGTACCTTTCTTTCGTTTCTCTGAATCTGCTTCTGTTCCAACCCTAAACAGAACCCTAGCCACTGTTGGGGTATCTCTCGGCTCACGACTGTCTCTCGCTCGCTGGCTCTCTCGTTGTTACTGTATCTCTTCATCTCCGACAACATTCCACGACCTCGGCGGAGCCTCGTCTACCTCCGACGACCCTCGCCGGACACTTGCAGGACCGTAGATCTGTTTTTGACGCAGATCTGTGATTCGTTTGCAGCTACTGCTCTCTGTTTGCATCTGAAACCTACTGGATCTTCTCCGTTTGACTTGAAATCTACTGAGTTGACTCGGAACTTACTGGGTTAGAATATTTGAGGCTGTTCGGAACCCCATCTCTCTGATTCTATACCTTTGAGGTATCTCTAATCCTATTTATCTTTGATTGTCTTCTTTTTTACATCATGGGTGATAAAAACAAGGATAAATCAGGAGGATCATCAGACATAAAGGATGCTATTCGGCATAATTTTTATAATCGGGCTCTCACTACTATTAAACTAAATGGATCGAACTATCTCCCATGGTCTCAGGCTGTATCTGTTTCTCTCCGCGCGAGTGAGGAGACCTCTTTTATTACAGATCCACCATCTTCTGATCCCGCTTGGGGCACACACGATGCCCATATTATGACTTTATTATGGAACAGCCTGGAACCTGATATTTTTAATAATGTGGCTTGCTTAGAGACTTCCAAAGCCATTTGGGATACTCTTCGCATATTATATTCCTCCGATCAGAACCTCCCTCGTATTTATCAGATTTATCAGAACATTTTCTCCCTTCAACAAGGAGAAGGCCCGGTGGAGGAATATTTTTCAAAATTGAAAGGTATGTGGGATGAATTAAACATCTATCAACCCTTAACCATAGATCTGGCGACTCAGCAAAAATACAGGAATGAGTTTCAGGTTGCTAAGTTTCTCTCTGGTCTCAAATCCGATCTTGCTCCAGTTAGCTCCAATATATTATCTGGCCAGGATATTCCTTCTATTGGTGAAGCCTTTGCTCGTGTTCGTAGGGCAGCCACTCATTATTCTACTTCAGAGAGTACTCCTCGCTCAGCTCTTGTTGCTCCTAGTGCTCACTATGTCCCATCCTCTGGGAACTCTGGGAGTTCTAACCGTGGTCATACTGGTTCTTCTGACCATGGTGGCCGTCGCGGTGGTCGGGGTACTAAGAAGTGCACTCACTGTAATCGCACTAATCATACTGTTGACTTCTGTTGGAAACTTCATGGCAAACCTTCATGGGCTAATCAAGCTGTGGTTGAGGGGGAGCCATCTGAGTCTGTTCCGTCAGATCAGATCACTATTTCTAAATCTGAGTATGATTCTATGATCCAACGAGCACATGCATCTTCTTCCTCCACTGCCAATGTTGTCTATTTATGTAACACATGTCTTCATTCCTCCTCCCATGCACCTTGGGTTCTCGATTCTGGAGCCACTGATCATATGACTGGTAATTTGTCCCTCTTATCTGATGTTATTTCTCCTTCTGCTCCTTCCTATGTTACTGTTGCTAATGGAACAAAAACTCAAGTACACGGCATTGGCACATATCGTACTTCTGGTCTCACGTTTACTTCTGTTTTCTATTTACCCGGCTTTCCTTTTAACTTGCTATCCATTCAAAAACTCACTCACAGTTTCCAATGTTCAGTAACCTTCTATTCCTCTCATTGTGAATTTCAGGATCTCAAGACGCAGAGGATGATTGGTGGGGGATATGAGAAGAATGGCCTTTACTATTTCCAGTCGTCTGGTTCCTCGGATGCATCTGCTCTTCATTCTACCACAACACCATATCAGTGGCACTGTCGTCTAGGGCACCCGTCATCTGTTAACCTTAGATCTTTAATTCCATATTTACCTGATTTTTCTACTTTTAATTGTGAAACTTGTGAACTTAGTAAACATCGGAGAGTTACTTTTTCTCCTCGCACTGATTCACCTAGTTTGCACCCGTTTGCTCTTGTTCACTCTGATATTTGGGGACCCTCTCGGATCACTGGTTTATGTGGATCTCGGTATTTTGTTACATTTATTGATGATTTTTCTCGTTTAACTTGGATTTATGTACTTACAGCTCGATCGCAAATCTTTACTGTGTTTCAATCTTTTTATGCTGAAGTCCTAAATCAATTCAATGCCAACTTAAAGGTTTTTCGTACCGATAATGCTCAAGAGTATCTGGCTAAACCTTTTCAACAATTTCACAACTCTAAAGGCATTATTCATCAAACAACTTGTGTCAGTACCCCACAACAAAATGGTATTGCTGAACGAAAAAATGGTCCTGTCCTGGCCATTGCTCGTGCTCTCATGATCCACATGCATGTACCAAAATATTTTTGGGGAGATGCAGTTCTTACTGCTGGGTACCTTTTAAATAGAATGCCGACTCGTGTTTTACGGGGTAAATCACCTTTTCAAGTCATGTTTCCTGATAAGAATCCATTTCCTCTTCCCCCAAAAGTTTTTGGCTGTGTTGCATTTGTTCACAACTTGCACCCTGATCGTTCCAAACTTGATCCTCGCTCTCATAAATGTATCTTTCTTGGTTACTCACGAACACAAAAGGGGTACAGGTGTTATAGTCCTACACTACGTAAGCATTTTGTTAGTGCCGATGTCACCTTTTTTGAGACGGTTCCCTATTATTCTCAAGAGAGCACTCACTTACAGGATCCCCTCATCAATACTCCAGTTCTTCCACCGGTACTTCCTGATATTGCTAGACCCCCGGTTACCCAGGTCTATGTTCGTCGCCCTTCGGCTACTGCTCCAGTGGATTCTCCTCATTCTCCCCCACCGCCTCCTCCGCCGTCTACAGATCCACCTTCAGTTTCTTCTCTTGACCTACCCATTGCAGTGCGAAAGGGTACGCGTACTTGTACCTCTCATCCTATTTCTAGCTTTGTTTCGTATAATCGTTTATCCTCCTCATTTCAAGCCTTTTCTGTATCACTCTCTTCTGTTAGTATTCCCAAGTCGTATCAGGAAGCTCTTTCTCATCCTGGTTGGAATTTGGCAATGCAAGAAGAGATGCGTGCTCTGGATTTGAATCATACTTGGGATTTGGTTTCCCCGCCTTCTGGGGCTCATATTGTTGGTTGCCGATGAGTTTTTACCGTCAAACATAATCCCGATGGCACCGTTGATCGTCTTAAAGCTCGCCTCGTGGCCAAAGGTTTTACTCAGACCTATGGCATTGATTATACCGAGACATTCTCTCCAGTGGCTAAACTCAACTCTATTCGTGTTATTATATCTCTCGCGGCTAATCGTGATTGGCCACTTCATCAACTGGATGTCAAGAATGCGTTTTTACATGGGGATTTGTCTGAGACTGTTTATATGGCTCAACCGCCCGGGTTTGAGTCCAAGGGGAAGAGTGTCTGTCAACTTCGTAAATCTATATATGGCCTCAAACAGTCTCCCCGTGCTTGGTTTGATAAGTTCAGCAATTCTGTTGTTGCTCATGGCATGATTCGAAGTAAGGCGATCACTCCGTGTTCTTTAAAAGGACCGATCGTGGGATTGTGATTCTGGTTGTTTATGTGGATGATATTGTCATCACTGGCAGTGATAGTATTGGAATTCAAAGCTTGATTCATCACCTCTGCTCTAGTTTTCTTACTAAAGATCTGGGCAAGCTTCGGTACTTTCTTGGTATTGAGGTGGCTCGATCCAAAGCAGGCATCAGTTTGTCTCAAAGGAAGTACACTCTTGATCTTTTGAGAGATACAGGTTATCTTGGTTCCAAACCTGTCGCCACTCCTATGGATACTAATTTAAAGTTACTTCCTGACGATGGTGAGTTGATTGATGATCCTGAAGCTTATCGGAGACTTATAGGTAGACTTATCTACCTTACTATTACTCGACCTGATATTTCTTATGCAGTCAGTGTGGTTAGTCAATTCATGACTCGTCCTCGGGTTCCTCATATGGAGGCAGCCATTCGTATCCTGAAGTATCTTAAAAATGCTCCAGGACGTGGACTTCTTTATCGATCATTTGGTCATCTTCGCATCGAGGGATATACCGATGCTGATTGGGCAGGATCTCCTGCAGACCGTCGATCCACCACCGGCTTTTGCACTTTTATTGGTGGTAACCTCGTTACTTGGAAAAGTAAAAAGCAGTCAGTTGTTGCTCGTTCTAGTGCTGAGGCTGAGTATCGAGCTATGGCGCAAACAACATGTGAACTCACTTGGCTACGCACTCTTATACGTGAATTCGGGATTCCAGTACATGATCCTACTCCTCTCTATTGTGATAATCAGGCTGCTATTCATATAGCTAACAACCCAGTATTTCATGAGCGAACTAAACACATCGAGGTTGACTGTCACTTCATTCGATCAAAAGTGGAGTCTAAGGAGATTACTACTCCTTTCTTTCCTTCGGGGTCTCAACTCGCAGATATTTTCACCAAAGCTCTTCCCAAAGCTACCATTGATTCTATATGTTGCAAGCTGGGTGTACATGATATATACTCTCCAGCTTGAGGGGGAGTGTTGGCTGTCTATATTTAAATTAGGAAGGAAAATAATTTAGGTAGCTGGTTTAGGAATCTGTATATTTGATTATGTGTATTTCCTTATTTCATGATTTTGTTTCCTTAGTTGATAGGTAGCTTGTATTATAAATTGACCTCCAATGGGAGAAGAATAAATATTGAGAAATTCGTTCAACAAGAACCATGGTAATGCATAACATTATGTTAGTTCACTTAAGTGAGGTTATTTTTGCCATAACATGAAAGTTTTGAAGACAATGGTCTGTGTACACAGGTGACTAGCATAATCATACCCATATTAGGTTTTCATTTATACATGTAAAGTCAACGGCTTGTTAGGTGATACAGTGAATTAACTTTCCTGCTAGGTAAAGAAAACCGAAGTTATAATCCTGCTGGGTCTAAACTTAGCAATCATTCTATTAATGTTTATGTGTTGGTAGAACTGGTCTAGTAGGTTTGCTACTAAGTTTTCTCATTTATCATCGAGTCGCTGAGGTAAATCAATTACTAATCCCAAACTGGATATTCATTGATCCGTTGATTGCAGATATTTTGACAGCTGCCCAAGCCATATTCCAATCTCAACATGTAAGCCTGCGTATTCTATTTCCTTGCCTTTTTTTACATTGCATGTACTGGCTTGGGTATGTGGTTAGTTGGGAGCATATCTGTAGATTTGTAATATGTAGAGTAGGTAATGTTTCTAACGGAGAACTTTATTGACTGGTTTCACTACTGGGACTGCTTGGGGAAACATTGCCCTTAGTTTTTAAATTGGTTACTTGTTTGTGGGTCTTGGTTAAGCCCCATATAATGCAACCATCAGCCAAACATGGTAATGGTACTAATATGGTAAAAAGTTCCTTCTTGTCTCCTTGCAGGAAGGGCCAACGAAGGCAATAGAAGTCTTAGGTAAGAGGTTGATCCAGATAATTGCATCACTAGGGCATTTTCAAGGCAATGTCCAATTTTATGGAGGATCTATAAATTTATTTGTACAGATACTGTAATGAACATTTATATCAAGACGATGACTGAAGATGATGACAAGGAAGTTGTCGCTCAAGCTTGTATGAGCATATCTGACTTTATCAAAGATAATGGATACATGGCGATTGAATCATGTAAGTACGGAATCATGAATTTCATCTCTTCTATCCGTTGGAATTTATCCAGTGCAAACTGAAAATTTTCTTCAATCGTAATGTGCTTCCGCTGCTTTGGAATCAGATATTGTCCGGCTTGTTGAAGCAACAATGATATTGCTTAGAGAGGAATCAGCTTGTCAGCAAACAGAATCTGATGGTGAAATTGATGATGATGATACTGAACATGATGAAGTGCTGATGGATGCAGTTTCTGACCTCCTTCCTGCCTTTGCGAAGTCCATGGGGTCCCAATTTGCCCCCATCTTTGAGAATATGTTTGGTCCTTTAATGAAATTTGCGGTGGGTCAAAAATTGCGACTGATATGGAATGTTCAAATGTTGTGCTATCAGTTCATAGTTTTAAACTCACTCAAATTGTAATTAATTGGCAATTGCAGAAAGCTTCTCGCCCACCACCGGATCGGACCATGGTGGTTGCATGTCTTGCAGAAGTTGCTCAGCATATGGGTGCTCCAATTGCAGGATATATTGATGTAGTTTCTCAGGAATCTATGACTAGCTGTTTGATTGCTCCTTGTATATGTGTGGTTACTACCTACATTTACATTTACATTTAATTTGTGATAAATTTGGTCATTTTCAGGCTGTAATGCCCTTGGTACTCAAAGAACTACTATCATCGGTGGCAACTAATAGGAGGAATGCTGCGTTTTGTGTTGGAGAGCTGTGCAAAAATGGCGGTGATTCTGTTCTAAAGTATTCTTCCAATTTCTGTTATTTGCTATGTTTCCTTCCGTACGTATTGCGACTGTTATATTTGGGTAACTTTTGACGATTTATTTTTGAAGATACCGTTCAATTAGGTTTGATTCTGATTTTGCACTACACTGCATTTGCACGTTTAGAGCATTTTCTTTCCATTTGTGCCAGATACTATGGCGATGTACTACGTTCACTTTATCCACTGTTTGGGGATTCTGAGCCGGATAATGCTGTTAGGGATAATGCAGCTGGTGCAGTGGCAAGGATGATAATGGTCCACCCTGAATCCATTCCTTTGAATCAGGTTTATAATTTGGTCAGATCTGATGTGTTCCTATTTCTTGTTGCCTTCATTTCTTTCCTGGTGCTTTATTTATTTTTGTTTCTTCTCTTAGGTGATTCCTGTTTTCTTGAAAGTTCTACCTTTGAAAGAAGATCGCGAGGAATCCGCGGCTGTCTACAGTTGTGTGTGTAATCTTGTTCTTTCATCTAATCCCCTGGTATTAATTCTTTCCCTCTTACTAAAGCGAGACTGAGAGAATTTTTGAAGCATGAAGCATGGACACGGGACTGAGAGAACTTTTGAAGCATGGACACGGGACACGACAATTCTAAAATATGGGGACACCTGGCAGGGGACAAGTGGCAAAATATTTTTAGTTTGTTAGTCATTCGAATTCGAGTGTTGTATCCACAAATAATATTTTATTTGGCTATTCTAACATTTTACTTCGTACGGAGTAAATATTAGTATTATTAAACCCCGGGAATAATTTTTAAAAGAAATTATGAATGGAACCCAGGCTTGTTTAACTTGAGATACGCATGTCCCCGGCGTGTCTTGTAATGCCCCGGTTTTTGGGAACGTTAATTTTAAATAAAATTCAATGAAGTTAATATTTATTTAAATAAAATGATAATTAAGTCATTGCAAACCAAATATGTCTTATAATTCAAATTACATTTATTCAAATTCAGGAAAAGGCACTAAGGTAATTTCTACTCCTCATGACATCCTTCCTCAACAGTTTGCTCTGCTCCGAACTCCTCCAAGTTATAATATTCCCCCTGTTTGTCACCTCACCTAGGTCTGTCACAAAAGTAACACCGTGAGCTTTTAAGCTTAGTAGCTAACTCCCACCCCTATGTCCCCTACATTTGCAAAAACAGCATCGTAAAGTAAAAAACAGAAATTTATTAATTCATCTCTTAAAATCAAATCAGCAAATAAAGTGTCAGTGTCTTGTCAGGGCTTATCGTTATTGCAGTGTATCGTAATTCGTGTCATCATTTTTTCAATATCGATTTCCACTTTCGTTTATATTTTCTCGAGTACTGGTTTCGCCGACCATCTTTCAGATCCTATCGGGCTCCTAGGCTAAACTCAAATTTTGCCACCCAAAAGCACTGATTCCACCAACCATCTCTTTCAGATCCTACCGGGCTCTCAATCTGATTCAATTCATTGGCTCTTTCACCACTCACACACGAGACTAGTTCCGCCGACCATTCTTTTAGATCCTACCGGGCTCCTAGGTCACACGCACACCCGAGCCATGATTTCGCCGACCATTCTTTCCGATCCTACCGGGCTCTCGTGCTCACACATGCACACCCAAGCCATGATTCCCCCAACCAGCTTTACTAATCCTACCAGGCTCTCATGCTCACAATCATTAACTTTTTCACTTTCCGTTTTCTCTTTTCTTTTTCTATTTCATTTCTTGTGTCCCGTGTCTCGTAAACATACATCATTTCCTCGCGTTCACATTATTCTTTTGCTAAAAAATATGCTATAATAATAAATCCCTAATTTCCATGCTTTTCTAGTTTACCATCCAAAAATTTCAACAGCCCGTAGTATAAGAACAACAATTCCGCCACGTTATCGGTTAACACACTTTACATCTTACCGCTTAAATTTTTATCATGCAATAACAATTGGGTTCCAAGTCTAATGACTAAACTCTTCGTCATGCTTTTCTTAACTTAAAAAATAAGTACAGTACATGTAGCGGAACATTTCCATCATTTAAACAAGATATCATTTTTCAGGTGGTTTACTTCTATTATCATTATTTTTTTTTTCACATGCTAATCATAAAAGCTAAATTCCGGTATTTTGACAAATTATAATGATTATATATTTAGGTAAGTAGGAAGAAGGTTTCTACCGTGCTTCTTGGTGGTAGTGGTGGGCTACAGTAGCGTCAGGTCGGTGTGTGGGTGGCACAACGTCACTTCAGCTTGAATTGACTAAAAGAACCCAACTTTCTTTTTACAAAAAAAAAAAAAAAAACTCTAAAATAACTTTGGAACTATTTTAGATTGGATTGGAGGGTGGTGAATAAGTGGTGGCAATGCAGTGGAGGTGTGGGCTTGGAAACAATTCCTTTAATTAACAGCCATCGTCTTTTTTTGTAATTGTCAAATGGGAGCAATGATGTGGGAACTAAGTCCTTTAATGTCAAACGCGTCCAATCTCACGGACTTCACAACTTGGCTGTGAACTCTCTCTCATCTCTTGGCTCCTCCCTCTCTCTGTAGGTTGATAATGATAAGGCTACAACATTAGGGTAAGGTAGACTTATATGATGACACCCGCTCTCCTCTTCTCTTCTCTCTCGATTTTCTCCTCTCTCTCTCTCGCTCTCTCTCGCGTCAAATCATGTAAGCAAGAACATCATCATTGTGTTTGTGTAAGGCAATAGAGAGCAAAATTAATTCCATCTCCTCTCCCTCCCTCTCTTTTCAGCGTGCGCGCCCTCTCTCTCTCTCGTCAACTTAAGGCTACAACATACCTATAGTATAGTCAAATCATGTAAGCAAGAACATCATCATTGTGTTTGTGTAAGGCAATAGAGAGCAAAATTAATTCCATCTCCTCTCCCTCCCTCTCTTTTCAGCGTGGGCGCCCTCTCTCTCTCGTCAACTTAAGGCTACAACATAGGTTATAAATATAGTATAGTGTAGTGGTGTAAGAGATAAGATGTATAAGAGATTACAAACCCATCTCCTCCCCTTTCCCCTCTCTCAGCCAAATTCCCCATCTCTCTATATTTATCTCTCTCCCACTTGGTTGATTTGATGTGTTCAAGATAAAATTCTTAGGGTTTTGATCTTGTTAGAGGTTGATGTGAGGGTGTTTGGATAGGGTTTGTGTAAGAAAGGTGATGGGTGTAAAATGATAGGGTTTTTGCATACATGTACATAATTATACAAATTTTTTATGAGATATATATATATAGGTATGAGTATATATACGTACACATTTACATTTGATAGTTATAAATATAATAGGTTTAGGGTTTTGCATGCATATATATATATCTGATTGTATATCAGTCAGGATCCTATGAGGGATCCCTTACGGCCTTACCGTAAGGGACTCCCCTTTCCCGATCGAATTGCAACGATCCGAGCCGCTCAATGTGTTCAGAACGTGATTTTAAGGGTACCTGCAAAAAATCGCCCAAAAAAATACCGGAAAGGGCTTGATCCGAACAGTTTTGCATAAAATGCATTTATAGTGTTTTTATGAAAAATTACTCGGATCAAGCCCTTCCCGGTCATTTTTTTTGGCGGTTTCTCACGGGTATCCTTAAAATCACGTTCTGAACACATTAAGCGACTCGGATCGTCGCAATTTGATCGGGAAAGGGGAGTCCCTTACGGTCTTACCGTAAGGGATCCCTCATAGGATACTGACTGATATATAATGAGTTTCTAATAAAGACCTTAAAATGAGGACCTCATAGTTTGGAGCATTCTGGATCATATTTTGATGATCCAAACCGTTCAACTTGATTAAAGCATGTTTTTAAGGATACCCGCGAGAAATCGGCTCAAAATATAACCGGGAAGTGCTTGATCCAAACATTTTTTTATGTAGAACAATTCTTGTCAGGCTTTATAAAAAACTGTTTGGATCAAGCACTTCCCGATGATATTTTGAGTTGATTTCTCGCGGGTACTCTTAAAATCACGTTCTAAACATATTGAAAGGTACAGATCATCAAAATTTGATCGGGAAGAGGGAGGTCCTTAACTTAGCAAGTTAAGGAAGTTCTTAGTAGAAGCTTATAATATAAATATATATGTGTGTGTGTGTGTGTATGTCAATCCCCTTCCTATAAGGACTCCCTTACATAGCTTAAGTAAGAACCTCATAGATCCCGATTGAATTTTGATGATCGGAACCGTTCAATGTGATCAGAACGTGATTTTAAGGATCCTAGTGTGAAATCAGCAAAAAAAAAAGACCGGAAAGTGCTTGATCTGAGCATATTTCATTGAATGGTTCAATTAAAAACGGCTCAAAACAAGCATTTTCCGGTCATAGTTTTTGTTGATTTCTCGCTGGACCCCTTAAAATCACCATCTGCACACATTGAACGGTTCAGATCATCGAAATTTGATCGGGATCCATGAGTCCTTACTTAAGGTCCTTACAAGAAGCTTCCTGTATGTATGTGTATATAGATATTCTTAAGTAGTACATAATAGGTTAGTACTTAGGATTAGGTTAAATTATAGGGAAAATGACGGCTCAGGACGTGTTTTGATAATTAATACCCGCCAAGGACATTTTCAACATTAACAAATGTTCTCAGCTTGTCCTTGGCGGGTATTAATTATTAAAACACGTCCTTGACCGTCATTTTCCCTAAATTATTACAACAATTGAATAAATAATTAAAATGACATTTTAAGTAAAAAGAAATTATAACTAAACGTTTAATTTTATTGAAAAAAATTGGATCGTTACAGAAAATTCAAAAAAACCCCTGAACTTTGAACTCAATGTCAAATAGGCACCTGAACTTAAATAAACTTCAATTGAACACCTGAACTTTCACTCCGTTATCAATTTACCCCCTGCCGTCTCAATTCGTGACTTGCCGTTAACGGCAAAGGCACAGTAGCCCTACCACACACCAAAACGTTTCCGTTTTGGTTAAATAAAAAATACTTACCACCAGTTTGCAATCCTATGAAGCAGAAACGTGATTATGAGAGCCTTAGAGACAAAATTTGATTATGTCTCCTTAGAATAATATGATCAGAATAATAAGATCTTCACACCCATTCAAACGGATTAAAAATTGGAGCACTTAATTTTTTAACCATATTTTTTAATATATAAACGGTCTCAAAAAATTAAGTGCTCAAATTTTCACTCCGTTCGAATCGGTGCAAAAATCTTTTTATTCTTATCATATTATTCTAAACGGTCGTAATTCATTTTTATCTCTAAGGCTCTCATATTAAGTATGTGTTCTTTATTTAGGACCCTATAGAGCAGAAATGTGATTATGAGCACTTAATTTTCTGAGCACTTAATTTTTTATGAGCACTTAAATATCTTTGTACTGATTCAAAACGGAGTGAAAATTTGAGCACTTAATTTTTTTATGACCGTTTAATATTAAAAAATATGATTAAAAAATTAAGTGCTTCAATTTTTAATCCGTTTAAACGGATGTGAAGATCTTATTATTCTGATCATATTATTCTAAAGAGACATAATCAAATTTTGTCTTTAAGGCTCTCATAATCACGTTTCTGCTCCATAGGATTGCAAACTGGTGGTATGAATTTTTTATTTAACCAAAACGTGTGGGTAGGGGCTGATGTGCCTTTGGGGCAGCAGAGCCCCCGGGTCCGGGTAATAAGTGGAGAGAGATAGAAAGAGAAATGTTGGAAGTAGGGGGAATTTTTTTAAAATTCTTTTTGAAAATTTGAGCACTTAATTTTTTTTGAGACCGTTTATATATTAAAAAATATGGTTAAAAAATTAAGTGCTCCAATTTTTAATCCGTTTGAACGGGTGTGAAGATCTTATTATTCTGATCATATTATTCTAAAGAGACATAATCAAATTTTGTCTCTAAGGCTCTCATAATCACGTTTCTGCTTCATAGGATTGCAAACTGGTGGTAGGTATTTTTTATTTAACTGTGCCGTTAACGGCAAGTCAGGGATTGAGACGGCAGGGGGGTAAATTGATAACGGAGTGAAAGTTCAGGTGTTCAATTGAAGTTTATTTAAGTTCAGGTGCCTATTTGACATTGAGTTCAAAGTTCAGGGGTTTTTTTGAATTTTTCCCATAACTTAATTAGGTTTTATTTCCAGGGTTTTACTCTAGAAGTTTTGTTATTAGAGGAAGAAAGAAGTGTATAGGGTATATCGATCACCCTAACACACACACATATTTATATTACTCTGGAGAGTTACATGTACATTAGATAGGCGATGTGGGACAAACCACATATTCTACTAACGCTTCTAACACTCCCCCTCAAGCTGGAGAATAGATATCACAAAATCCCAGCTTGTTACATAAAACTCTAAACGAGGTTTAAACAGTGATTTGGTAAAAATATCTGCTATCTGAGCTCCTGTGGATACAAATGGCGTAACTAACACACCACTGTCAATCTTCTCTCGAACGATGTGACAGTCTACCTCAATATGTTTTGTTCTCTCATGAAACACCGGGTTTGAGGCAATATGTATCGCAGCCTGATTGTCACAATACATAGGAATAGGTAACTGCACCTGAAATCCCAACTCCTCAAGAAAGGATCTCATCCAAACAACCTCACATGTAGTATGAGCCATAGCACGGTACTCAGCTTCTGCACTAGATCTTGCAACAACAGTTTGCTTCTTACTCTTCCAGGTAACTAGATTGCCACCAACAAAAACACAATAACCAGTTGTTGAACGTCTATCAGAAGGTGACCCTGCCCAATCTGCATCCGTAAATGCCTCAATACGACAATGACCATTAGAACGATAAAACAAACCGCGTCCAGGATGGGCCTTAAGATACTTGACAATGCGAATACAAGCTTCCCAATGTGGAAGACGAGGAGCAGACATAAACTGACTCACCAAACTAACAGCAAATGAAATATCAGGACGTGTGTTGGTAAGATAATTTAACTTACCAACCAAGCGGCGATACCGGTCTGGATGAGGAAATACCTCCCCCTGATCAATGCAGAGTTTGACATTAGGATCCATTGGAGTTTCCACAGGTTTAGCTCCCAATAAACCTGTCTCCTCTAGAATATCCAACACATATTTCCTCTGAGACAAACTGATCCCATCCTTGGACCTCGCTACCTCAATACCCAAGAAATATCGCAACTTACCCAAGTCTTTAGTATGGAACTGACTATGTAAAAATTGTTTCAACTCATCAATCCCTTTCTGATCATCTCCAGTAATAATAATGTCATCTACATAGACAATGAGCAATATTTTCCCTCAAGCCGACATAAGGGAGAATAAAGAGTGGTCTGACTGACTTCGACGCATGCCAAATCTCATAACGACATCACTAAACTTGCTAAACCATGCTCGAGGAGATTGCTTAAGACCATAGAGTGCTTTGCGAAGACGGCATACCTTATGATGCTCCCCCTGAGCAACAAACCCAGGTGGTTGCTCCATGTAGACTTTCTCCTGGAGATCGCCATGGAGAAAGGCATTTTTGACGTCGAGCTGGAACAACGGCCAACCCAGATTGGCGGCAAGAGAAATAAGAATCCGCACTGAACCAAGCTTGGCAACAGGAGAGAACGTTTCTGAATAATCAACACCATAAGTCTGGGTGTAACCTTTGGCAACCAGGCGAGCTTTGTGACGCTCAATAGTACCATTAGGAAGATACTTGACAGTATAAACCCAACGACAGCCGACAGTAGTTTGACCAGTAGGAAGAGTAACCAACTCCCACGTGCCATTATTATGAAGAGCAGACATTTCATCCTCCATTGCTTTACGCCACTCAGACCGAGATAATGCCTCCTGAACAGTGTTAGGAACAAAAATAGAGGAGACAGTAGTAGTTTAAGCACGGAGAGATGGAGAGAGATGATCATATGAGATAACCCGAGAAAGAGGATGAGAAGTGCGAGAACAATTAGAAAAACCATATTTTACCGGTGGGTGGCGATTGTCACGAGTTGGATACCGAGGAGCAGGCGGATCTTGCGACGGGGGGGAAGACGGAGGTGCTGGCGAAGATGGTTCGGCAGGCTGGGAGGGCTCTGTAGGTGGAGACGGGGTTGGTGCTGGAGGCTGGGGCGGTGTCAGTGCGTGGGAACGCCGAACATAAACCTGCAAAGGGTTCGGTAGAATAGTGCCGGTTGGAACAGCCATAGGTAACACAGACTCTAGGGTAAGGAGATCATTGGTGGTAACAGGATTCGAATAATATGGCAAGGACTCATTGAACGTGACATCAGCACAGACAAAGTGGCGACGTAAAGTAGGAGAGTAACATCGATACCCTTTCTGGGTATGTGAGTATCCCAGAAAAATACACCGAAAAGCCCGAGGATCAAGTTTACTCCTATCAGGGTCAAGAGCATGGACATAGCAGGTGCACCCAAAAACCCCGAGGGGGTAATGAATGGAGAGGCCGATCGGGAAATAAGACCGTATGGGGAACCTGACCACCTAGAACCGTAGAGGGTATGCGATTGACTAAGTAACAGGCAGTGAGGACGGCATCACTCCAATATGACTTAGGAACATGCATTTGAAATAGTAAGGCACGCATAACCTCAGACAAGTGCCGAATCTTGCGCTCAGCAACTCCATTTTGTTGTGGAGTCCGAGAACACGACGATTGGTGAATAATGCCATGATCAGCAAAAAATTGAGATAGTGAACTATGAAAATATTCACGAGCATTATCTGAACGAAATATCTTAATGCAGGTATCAAACTGATTCTTAATCTCCATGTAAAAGGTTTTAAAAATAGATTTCAATTCAAATCGCTCTTTCATTAGATAAAGATATGTGATACGAGAAAAATCATCCACAAATATAACATAATACTGAAAACCAGAAATACTGGGCACATGAATAGGCCCCCAAATGTCTGAATGAACTAACTGGAAAGGACGAGACGCACGACGCTCAACTCTAGGATAAAAACTGACTCGACGATGTTTACTAAACTCACAGATTTCACAAACCAACTTATTAATGGAACGACACGAGGGCACAAGACGCTTCAAACTCTGAAGATAGGGATGACCAAGACGACAGTGCTGTTGATATGGAGACTCTGATGCCTGAAGGGCAACGGGTTGGGACACTGTCAAGTAATATAGGCCACCTCACTCAATGCCCCCACCAATCTTCCTCCCCGTCGTGAGATCCTGAAAAACACAGCCATGAGGAAGAAATGTAACGGAACAATTCAAAGATTTTGTAAGACGGCTCACAGACATAAGATTAAATGGAAAACGAGGAACATGTAATACAGATGTCAATGTAAGATAGGA
Organism: Rhododendron griersonianum; assembly: GCA_018127125.1. Taxonomy (NCBI): domain Eukaryota; kingdom Viridiplantae; phylum Streptophyta; class Magnoliopsida; order Ericales; family Ericaceae; genus Rhododendron; species Rhododendron griersonianum. The sequence continues at coordinate 25,770,843 of CM030792.1, read as the reverse complement.
AGAGACAGGAACTGAACCCAAACCAGTAACAGCAGTGGTAGATCCATCAGCTAAGGTAACATGAGATGATCTACCAACTGGCTGTCGATCACAAAGGAAAGCAGGTGTACCAGTCATATGATCATATGATCTGTAGCTCCCGAGTCAATAACCCAAGGAGAGGAAGAAGAGGAAGCAACACAAGCACGAGATGGACCGGTCTGAGCAAGCGTAGCAGTGGAAGATCCTGGTGCTGTCTGAAATGACAATAAGCGCTGGTACTCATCAGCTGAAACAACCACACTATCAGCTGTAGATTGAGCAAACTGTCCAGTATCCTCAGAGACAGTGGCCTGATGAGCCTGAGGGAAGCCATACAACTCATAACATGTGTCCACCCAATGATTGGTCCCCCCACAGTAAGTACACAACCGAGGACCACGGCCACGACCGCGGCCTCCCCCTGTCACGCGGCCACCACGATTAAACGTACGATCACCTCGACCACCAATAACAGTGTCTGTACGGCCAATAGAACCACGGCCATTCATCCCAAAATCGCGACCACGACCTCGAAACCCAGAATCACGGCCGCGACCACGGCCACGGCTAACTGAGAACACAGAGCTATCAGAAACAGCGGAAGTCAAAGCAGAACGATCAGGAGTCGGGGTACCAGAAATAGACGATGATTGCCGAAGACGACTGAATACCTCGCTGAGAGGAGGTAAGTCACGGTCCCCTAAAATTTGATTACCCACAGGTTTGAAAGTGGATGATGCACCAGATAAGAAACGAGTAACCCTCATGTGCTCACGCTGGCGCCGTATAACCTGAATATCAGCAGAAAGTGACTCACAGATGTCCAACTCATTACAAATACGCAGGAACTTAGCATAATACTCCTCAAAAGAATCATCACCCTGAGATATATTAAAGAAAGACTGATGAAGATCATACGTGCGACGGAGATTGTCGACACCTGAATACAACTCTTTTGCCTGTGTCCACACCTCTCTAGCTGTATCACAAAACATCAGTGTACTAGCAACCTGTTCCGTCATACTATTCCATAACTCTGAACAAATACTGGCATCAACGGGTTTCCATGCCCCATATGTGGGTGCATCTGGAGCTGGGGGCTCACTAGTCAAATAAAAGTCTTCCGACTGTCCCATATAATACACCTCAACAGCTTTAGCCCAAAGAACATAATTGCCTCCATTTAATGGCGTGGAGGTAATAGAATGCCTCTCACGGGACCGAGAGCCACTAAAAAAACTACCAATACCAGTAGAACCAGAACTAGAAGTAGTACCAACAACTGTAGAGAGAGAGCCCGATTGAGTACCAGAACCAGATTTCTCATCAGACATTTTTCCAACAACGAGTTTAATAAATAATCACTAACTAATCGACAATAACCAACAAGAAGTAAACAGTAGCATCCACCAAAAGGTGATTAACACCAACTAATTATCAACAATTGACAATATTGAGACAAACCCAACACGAACCCATATGCAGCCGCAAGAAACACATGACATTAATGAATAGGCAGCAACAGAAATCACCATCACTCGGATCCTCACCCACTGTCGCCTAAATCACCTTAGTCATAGGCTGACTGAAATACAAAAGATCCAATCCTGAAATACGAAAGATCCAGTCGTGAAATACCTTGGAACTTCCAAAAATATCGACTGGACAGGATCACCGGAGAGTTGCCGGATACTGGCGAGCGTCGGCGAGGGTCGCCGGAGACTGGGCGATGGTCGGCGGTCGCCGACGAGGTTGAAACACGCACTGGGTATAGGATTTCGGAGTAGATCCGACAATTTCAGAGGCAAACAGAGGAAGCCGGAGGTCACTGGAGTCCGGCGAGGGTCGACAAGGGGTCGGTGAGGGTCGGCGAGTAGGCGGTGTGAGGTTTCGACGGTGGATGATCTGGGTAAAGTTTCGACTGTTATGGTGGCAGACTAAGGATGGGTTAATGTTGGGTAAGGGTTTTTGTTTTTGTTTTTTTTTTTTTCGATTGGTGGTTTTCGATTGGGGATGGGTTAAAGAAGGTGTACGGCAGTGGTGGATATGTACGGCAGTGGTGGTGGTAGGATAGGTGAAGATGTACGGCAGTTGTGTTAGGGTTGTGGTGGTTTAGGGTTAGGATTGAGGTTAGGCTCTGATACCATGTTAAAGCATCCACCTCCAAACCAATTGGCAAAGAGTGGAGAGGCCGCCCAAGCTCATATACTAGTTTTTGGAGGAGATAATTAACCAATGTGGGACAAATCCCAACACTCCCCTGCATGTGCGACCCCTAACTCGCATGTGGAGAGGTAAACAAAGGATCCGGAACATACGGATCACAATGAAAGAAAGTGCAACTATGGCACAGACAAAGGGGAAAAGCCTCCGAAACCTAGCTCTGATACCATGTTATTAGAGGAAGAAAGAAGTGTATAGGGTATATCGATCACCCTAACACACACACATATATTTATATTACTCTGGAGAGTTACATGTACATTAGATAGGCGATGTGGGACAAACCACATATTCTACTAACGCTTCTAACAAGTTTAATTAAAATTTTATTTTATCCAAAAAAAATTTGGCCGAAAATTCAAAGCAATATACGTGTCCCCAACATGCATAAAGAAAGTAAAGCAAGAACTAAGGACTTCACAACTTGGCTGTGAAAAAAAGTTGTGGGGAGCCCAATTAAAGCAATATACGTATTACGCGCCCAATCTCACTTGGCTGTGAACTAAGTCACAGCCAAGCAATATACGTATATACATATATTGAAGGACTTAGTTCACAGCCAAGTTGTGAAGTCCGTGAGATTGGACGCGTTTGACATTAAAGGACTTAGTTCCCACATCATTGCTCCCATTTGACAATTACAAAAAAAGACGATGGCTGTTAATTAAAGGACTTAGTTCACAGCCAAGCACAATACACGTATATACGTGTCCACAACTTGGCTGTGACAAAAAAGATAAAGAAATTAAAGGACTTGCCTGGCATATACGTGTCCCTAACATGCATACTGCAATAGTGCAACCACTTAAGTGTGTCGAAGCTTCATAAGGCACAACTATATTCATGTTCGTTAACTAGAAAAGTGATATCCTTTGCTATCTTGAAACTTTAATCTTCTGTTTCTTCTTTCTATCCTATTTTATAACTTTTTGTATCTTCTTACTCTTTTTATCTCAAAGCAGATACTGTCTCTAGTACCAGAGTTGGTAAATATTTTTGCCCAAGTTGCAGTATCACCTGATGAAACCTCTGAAGCCAAATCTAATATAGGGAGGGCTTTCTCACACCTGATATCTCTATATGGGCATCAGATGCAGCCCATTTTGAGCAGTCTTTCACCAACACATGCTAATGCCTTGGCTGCAATTGCTCCGAAAAGTTGACACTTCATCAGGCCTCTTCATCAGGCCTTCTGGCATTCTACTTTTTGAGTGGATTTTTTCTTCAGTAATGAGTTCGGTTCTCAGGATTGGTTTGTTTCATCAATTTGGAGTTGAAGATTTTGAACAGGTATGTATCACTATTGGCGTAAATACCAAAATGTAAATATTCAACACAACAAGATCTCCACAGAATCCTACTGTGAATGCGGGCTTTTCCTGATATCTATATATCCTAAATCTGGTTCTCATATTTAAAAGTCCGTGCCGTGTTCCCTAACCCACCTCTAACCTAATGGAACTTCTAATCTTGACTACTCTGGATTTTTTCTTGGAATTTTATCCTTCCTCTAGTCCCTGTACCTGAATTGTTGCTGTTGCTGTTGTCTGAATTTTCTCTGGACTGCTGAAGTTTAAAAATTGATCACTGGTGTATTGTTCCAGCTTCATTAAAAACAGCCTCTCCCAGTCTCACTTTGTTTCCTACTATTTCTCTCATCTGCTTTGACGCCCTCATTTTTTTTCATTCGATTCAATTTAGGTTTGGGTCATGCCTAAGTTGTACCACGTGCCACAAGACCATGCTTGCTTTTTTATCCTTCTATAAATTTATGCATCGCCAATACTGTCAAACATGTATTCGTTATTAACATTCATTTTTCACCTTTTATGTTTCACTACTAGTGACATTACAATTTCATATTCTTGGTTCTTTCTTGTAGGTTTTGGTTGCCTTCTGGCTGTCTTCCAATTTTTTCAGGCTTGGAGACACTGCTTACTCTTTTAGTATTTATGCGTTCATTTTTTCAACCTGATTTTTTTGTAATTTATGGTTATTGGCTTGGGTGCTGTGTTCATTATATTCATATGTTTGCTGAGCTTAAGTAGCTGAGAAATTGTGTTTTTGTGAAGATGTGTAAATTGCAACTTGCCATAGTCTCAATGAATTTTTTTTTTTTTGTGTGAATTGGCAAGAGCGCACCAGTTCATTGATATAAGCCATACGGCATCTACAAATAAATCAAATACAGACGAACCATACAACTGTTACTGATAATCATCCAAAAGCTAAGATACAGTAAAACCACCGGTCTGAATCTGAGACGACTCCGTCGACCTCCACGACATGAATGGAAACCCCCACTTGGAGCCATTACAAGGTACAGAGCCATGCCTTTGCAGGAAGCCACCACCCTTTCCACACCGTTAAAAGCATTGGCCGGCAAACGTGGATTAGATGTAAAGACAGCAGATGCCTCGGGAGGCGGATCTCCATAGCAAAAATAATGATAAACTTGTGGACATCAGTCATAATTGGACGAAACCGGAATAAATTTGGACTTTACTGGCATAAAATTGGGCAGGATACACAAAAAGAGAAGAAAAACCGGTCGAAGAAAATCCTTCAACCGCCGCCCCAACTCGCCGCGCCGCCACACGTTGCCCAACCTCAAACCAAAATAGTTAAGAGAGAGAAGAGTGTGGGTCCTATGGGATAGGAACGGGTTTCTTTGTTGGGGAAATTGTATATCAGTGGAGAAATGGGTAAATAATGCCCAAGTGATGGAGAGGTTTTTTCGGAATTGCATAAATATGGAACGGATGAAAAAAAAAATTCCCATACATGAAACAGAGGAAAAAATATTCCCCATACATGGAGTCGGTTGTAGTCGAATCTAAGTTTCTTAAGTTGCCACTTCTATGAATTTAAGTTGCCCCTTCTATGGACCTAAGTTGCCCCTTCTATAAACCTAAGTTGCCCCTTCTATAAACTTCCTATGTATTCAATTTCTTGAGCATTTCTTCAATCTTCTTACCATTTCTATTATTTTTTGAGAAATTTGGGATCTGGGTTATTTGCAAATTTGCATGAAACGGACCAACTGAAATTCTCCATGCATGAAACAGAGGGAAAAAAATTTCCAAAATATGAAGTCGGTTTGTAGTCAAATCTGAGTTTTAACCTAAGTTGCCCCTTCTTTCAACTTCCTGAGTATTCAATTTCTTGAGCATTTCTTCAATTTCCTTACCATTTCTATTATTTTCTGAGAAATTTGAGATTTGGGTTACTTGCAGATTTGAGTTTTTAAAGTACTCTGAGATTAGTGTATTTTAGGTAATTTTTTAGAAAGAGAAATGATAGAGAAAATAAGATGTATGTTTTCTAGCATCCACTTTATACTTTTGTTTTTAGATTCTAGGGATTGCCACTTGAAATTTCTTGTTTGGTTTTACTTGAAAATGTGAAAAAGTTATGCTACTAGCTACCAATTTTGTAACGCCCCCAATTTCGGGTACGTTAAATAAAGACTTTATTGAATTTCTAAATAGAGCCTGGCTCGTTATTACATCATAAATCCTATCAGAGTGCTTTTGTTACATAAAGGGAAGGAAAATCTAGGGTTCCTATTTACAGCTCCGCCTGCTCCTCCATCTTAGCTAGCTCTTCGGCTCCAAAAGCCTCCAAAGTATACAGCTCTCCCTGTTCATCTATCAGGTCTGACACATTATACCAGCGTCGCCACCGATATAATATGTCAGGGTCACCAAAGGTAACACCGTGAGCTACAAAAGCTCAGCAGGATAATCCCATACCCGCTAACCCATAACTTACAAACAATAGATCATATAGGTAACGATTCTCAAATAGGACATGTTCCTCATTTATTAATCCATAATTTAAGGCAACAGGACATAGAAGTAGCATACTATCTCATGTAAAATAGCACATGCATAAACAATAAGAAATTTGTAATGACACATTCACTATTCATCTATCGTTGGTGTCCGTAACTTTTCTGAGTTTCTCCTACGCGACTCGTCGTAGACCGTGTCACCATTTCACTTTTCATTTCCGAATCAACATTTCGAAAATCGATTCTTTTATACACACACCCCACACAATGGGCAAGTCCGGCCACATTGTGGTTTTCAAAATCCACACAAGGGCTTCCACGCCAGGTCCCTATTGAGTGTATAGATAAATCATGTTACTAATGAAGCTACCAAGTCCGGCTTCATTGGTGACACACACACAATGGTTACCAAACACTACACAATGGGCAAGTCTGGTCACATTGCTGCTTTCAAAATCCATCCACTCAATGAGCTGCCACATTTGGCCACATGAGGGTTTAAAACACACCCAACCTCGGTTCCGCCGTTCCGGGTTCCCGAGTATCCTCACAATGGTTCCGCCGCACCGGGTTCCCATTGGCACACAAAACTTTGCATTGGCTCCTCTCCACGGATAACCAAGCCATACCTCACCATGGTTCCGCCGGTCCGGTCTCCCATGGGAACACACCCAACCTCGGTTCCGCCGTTCCGGGTTCCCGAGTATCCTCACAATGGTTCTGCCGCACCGGGTTCCCATTGGCACACACACACACACACACACCACCCAACGGGCAAGTCCGACCACGTTTGTGGTTTCCAAAATCACACACCACACAATGGGCAAGTCCGGCCACATTGCGGTTTCAAAACACACCTTGCTTTTAACACACCCTAGGTGTCATGTTTCTACTTTCTCATTTTCGTGTCTCGTATTCATGCATAGACTCCGTGGCGGGATGTTTTGACTTCTTGGAATTAAACGAACAAGATCATTCAACTCTATATTACTTAGCATGCTCATTCTAATCATACTCGAATATTTAACACGCAAACTGAAGCATAGTGCCACATGGACGGACACCTTTGGAGTGGTAAACCACTTATGCTTTATCAACAACAAATAGTCAAGCAATCATACAACAAGCTCATCACCATCCTTAAAATTGAAACTAAGCGATAAATTCTAAAAAAGTCGTTCTTTCTTTCTTTGAAGGAAGTTCAAAACTACACATGTTTATTCGGAAAATAAAGTTGATATTTTCAACATACTCCCCTTCCTTTTCATCTCTTTTAGTGAAACACTTTTCAATTTCCTCAATCGTATCAACATACAAACTATATACAAGAATCATACGATATAGTAAGTATAGGAAAGTTTTCAAGGTTGTATCTTCATTTCAAAAATTTTGTAAAGCGAGCTTGCGAGAAATTTCTAATACTTTAACTAACCTTATCATAAGCAAACATAGCTAACTTTATACTAGGGAAAATGAGTAGAGATTAATCTACCTTGATCCGAAACTAGTCGGGGCCGAATAAGCTAGTAGAACAATCCTACGGGTGGTGAAACTCGCAAATCTGGACCAAACTTTGGATGGCAATAACTCGGTCAATACTTGGCCAAATAAGGTTGTTCTTGAGTCGAAATCGAAGCTCTAGAAGTGCTCTACAACTTTTGTGAAGGAAGTTGATCCTAGAAACCACTTTAGGTAGGAGAAATATGGTGATAAAGGGATGGGCAGTTTGCTGTCTGGAATCTGGAAAATCCGAATTTTTACTGAACTTCGGATGTCGATATCTTTGTCGTTTCTTGACCGATTAGGGTGGTTCTTGGGTCTAATTTGAAGGGCTCGAAGTGCTCTACAACTTTCCCGAAGGAAGTTGGTCCTAAGGACTACTCTAAGCAGGAGCAAAATGCGGATTTGTGAAGGGCAGTAAGCTGCCTGGAAAAACAGAAATGGTTTCTAGAGAGAAGTGAGAGCAAAGGAGTGAGGTGTGAGTTGAATGGCAAGTGAATGGTGCTATTTATAGCAAAACTTGGCTTATTATCCAAGGGATAAATTTTTCCCTAACAATTATTGACCAAGGGGTAATTTTTTATAGGAAGGCATGCCAAGCCTTGTCATATCCAACTCTAGGCTTAAGTCTAATGAACTTAGGTTATTATGGAGGGTTCATGGCTAGTCTATAAATGGCATGCTTGTAAGAAAGAACAACATGATAGGCTATGTTCATTGTTTAAAGTTGGCTAGGATTGGGGTGTCAAAGTAGGATTAGGCCTAAGGCTATTTGGTTAGCTTGTTGAAGTGAACAAAGTCACTAGCACACACTTCCCTCTCTCCCTCCATTTCGGCTCCCTCTCTCTCTCCCTATCCGAATTCTCTCTCTCTCTCTCTCTCTCTCTCTCTCTCTCTCTCTCTCTCTTGTACACTCAAATATATAGCTATGTATACTATGATATCTAGTTTACTAGGTCTAAGACAAGAAGGTAAGTCTTTCAATGGTAATCATATTGACCCAAGGTTGATACTTTCCTAGAAAGTGCACACCTAAATAAATAAACTTTGATAATGAAAGGCTAATAGGTTTTTTTTTATACCCATATATAAGTATATCTATGTACTTAATTGCTCTAGGAAAGTAACTTTGTTGGCCAAGATAGGTTTAGGGCTATTTGGAAGAAAAATGATGGCTTCTTTTAAGTGACTAATCTTGTCAAGTCCTTTGGCAAGTCTTAACTCTATTATCCATAGTATAAAAAATTCCCCTAGCAAATATTAACCAATGGATAAGAAGAATATGATTTTTGAAAATAATAATTCATGAGAAAAAATGATTAACTCTAATGATCTAATGTTTTAACTAGGCTAGTGAGGGGTTCATAAGGCTCAAGGGGGGTTAAAGAGGCTCATTAAGAGTTAGGGGAGTGTAACTAGGTTAATTGATAATTTGGTTCCTCCAACTAATCGGTTGAAAGTTAACTAGACTAGTCAAGTAGGGCCTAAGGTAGGTCATTATCAAGTGTTCTTGGCTTGTTTTTGTCCTAGAAGAGATCAAAGGCTAGAATGTACTTAGGAAAACTAGAATTGGTTACTCATGGCAAGACTTATTCCTTTTACTCAAGGGATAAAAATTATCCTAACAACTATTGCCCAATGGGTAATGAATTTCCTAAAAAGTAAACATAGGCATATTTAGGCTATGATAAATACAACTAAGCATACTTAGGCTTAAGACTATAATCTTAGGGTTGCATGCATGGCAAGGCTAGGTTTTTTATTACTTAATGGATAATATTTACCCTACTAACTTTTGTTCAAAGGGTAAAGGGGAAATGGTGAGAGGTTAAGGCTTTCAAGTGAAAGCATTGCCCAATGGTTAGAAATTTTCCTAGAAAGTGGCAAGGCTAGCAAAATGATAGCTTCCTTTAATATGACTAGTCAATACATTCATTGGAAATTTCTAATATCTATTGACCAAGGGATAAGAATTTTCCTAGCATTTATTAACCAAAGGTTAAGGAGAAATTACCACATAAGGCTTTGAATTGACATAACATAAGGTCAAATGATTATTTAGGCTTAGGAGGGTTCACAAGGTTCAAAGGTGGTCCAAAAGGTCCACTTAAGGTTAGGGAAATGTAACTAGGTGAATCGGTAGTTAGGGTTTGCTAACTAATCGGTTGAAAACTAATTCTAAATGTCACGTTGGATTTCTAGCCAAGAAATAAAATTTTTAAGACCTTATTTCAAATACTAGGAAAATATACAAGTGCTTTTATAAGCATACTTGTCTTTAGAAAATGACTATATTGTCCGATGCGAAAAGATAAAATTTTAAAAGTCTCAAATCGGATTTTTAGAAATTAAAAGGAATTTTTAAAGCAAATCCAAGTAATTAAAATAAAATTTCAAATATTTAACGAAATTTTTATTTACAAAAAATCAGGGTCGTTACAAATTTGCTTCACTGGTTGCTTTTCTTAGAAAAAAATAAGGTGCAACGTAAGTCCATAGAAGAGACAACTTAGGTCCATAGAATGGGCAACTTAGGTCCATAGAAGGGGCAATTTAAGTTCAAACTCAGATTTGACTACAAACTGACTTCATGTTTTGGGAATTTTTTTTCCTCCATTTCATGCATGGAGAATTTCAGTTGGTCCGTTTCATGCAAATCTGCAAGTAACACAGATCTCAAATTTCTCAGAAAATAATAGAAATGGTAAGGAGATTGAAGAAATGCTCAAGAAATTGAATACCTAAGAAGTTCATAGAATGGGCAACTTAGGTCCATAGAAGGGGCAACTTAAATTCATAGAAGGGGCAACTTAGGAAACCCAGATTCGACTACAACCAACTCGATGTATGGGGAATATTTTTTCCTCCGTTTCATGTATGGGGAATTTTTTTTCCTCCGTTCCATATTTATGCAATTTCGAAAAAACCTCTCCATCACTTGGGCATTATTTACCCCTTTCTCCACTGATATGCAATTTCCCCTTCTTTGTTTGCTTCTTTTTTTTAAGAATAAATAAATAGTATTTTTAAGGGAGGCTTAATTAATCGTCCTAGAAGCCTAACAAAGTTAGGATTTCGTCCTCCCGTTTTGAACTAATTATGATTTCGTCCTCGTACTAGTTTTTATCCCACTATTGCCCTTTTGTTGTTGTTATATATATATATATAGAACGTGGAAATTGGGGACGAAACCTTAATCCCTTTCGTCCTCGCGAGAATCCCGTCCTCGCGAAACCACCCACGATCGGTGCCCACTTATTTCGCCATTCAATCCCTAAAATTATGGCAGAGATCTTGATCAATATTTCCATCTGTAACCGACACCCCATACATTTGTAACTGGGTCTCCCTATTTTCCCCAAACTCAGGCCAGTCCGTCCTCCATAGGTGCGAACTCCGGCGAAGAAGAACGGAACATTCATTCTTGTGTGCAAAAACTCAGTCTAGGCCTTCCGGCCCCATCACCTGCGGTCCTCGCCGGCCATATCCTTCCCCCACATCACAGCGGCGATGAGCGGCGACGAGGTGAACCTACAGCCGGTGGCACCGCTCGGGATCCGGCAAAAGCACTCACTCTCTCTCTAGCTATGGTGGAAACCGAACCAATCTGACTCATCTTGAAGAACATAACCTTTGAAGACAGCTTCATACTGTGACGGGTGCATTTTGGGACCTCTGATTCTTGCATTTCTTGTTTTTTGTTTGCTTCTATTGGATGTGTTAACTTGGGTAGTTTTCCTTCTATTTTGTATTACTGGAGCAGTAGGCTGGGGTTCTCCAATGCTTATGTAACTTGGGTATTTTTTTCTTTTATTCTGTTTCATGGTAAATTTTTTACTTTATTTACCATGAAATATGTTTGTCTATATTCCTATCATTTTATGGTTAATTATTTAGACCGTTTACCATGAAACTATTTCATGGTTAATTATTTGGACCATTTACCATGAAACTAGTCTGGCTAAAATCCACACTAGTCCGGCCTCCATTATTGCAAAGTTCGTGGAAGAAGAACGCTGCAGTCGCTGTGGTAGCCGCGGTCGGAGTCATGTGTTTACCATACAAAGCATTTGTCATTTTTTTAAAACTACTGTATGTTTGAATGAAAACATGGTTTGGATGAAAATGATGACGAGATAAATCTACTTTGTGATCATTATGGGTATTGGCCAATCAGACATGATGTTTTATGAAATTAACATGATAAGTTGACCACATTTTTGCATGTATTGATCATGTTAAAATGCTCACGTATTAACCAGAAAGGTCATATTTTTAATTGATCTTATTCCATGAAATATGGTTAAATTATCATCAAAACAAGTGTTATCGTCATCAGCGTTTCATGGTTAAATTACCATGTCGATTTCAACATTTCGTGACCATTCGTAATCTAACATGAAACCGATTTAATAAACATGACATACTCCCAAAATATTATCATTGAAATATAAACGTAATTAGTCATATTAAAAATACCAAAAAATCATGAATTATGATTGTTTTGCGATTTAATTTGAAATATAAAAGTAATAGGACAAGAAAATAAAAGTAATCAATCATATTTAAATTTATCAAATCCCACTGAATTAGGAAAAAAATCCAATCCAATCCCACTGAATTAGGAAAACAATCCAATTCAATCCCACTAAATTAGGAAAATAATATTAGATAATATATGTATATCATAGTGAAAAGGGTAAGAAAGATAATTCACACACTAAGAGGATGAAAACATAAGCATAAAAAAAGGGCGGGATGAATTCTTACATGGCATGGATAAAGAGGATGGATATTTAAATATTTCTATTTTTAATGGGAAAACTATGATATAAAGAGTTCAGAAAATTATCTATGGGTCTAGAAAACCAAGACTTAATTCTCATTAAGGATGAATTCAATTTTTATTTACCTCTATGGACAACCTGACATGAAAATTACCCTTTTACCCTTAACTAAATGTAATTTCACATTTTATTATCTTTTCAAAGTTTTCCCTCCCACCTCCACCCCACAAACACTTTCGACCGACGACCACTTCGGCTGGTGACTTTTTCTGGTGAAATTCACCACTTCTCAAATTTCACTAATTTCAAATTTCACTAGTTTTCAAATTTCACAATTTTTTGCTATATTTCAAATTTCACTGGGTGTAGATTTTACCTAATAAATTTCACTAGTTTTGAAACTTGTGAATTTCATTAGTTTTTCAAACTCGTGAATTTTTCACTAATTCAAAATTTCACTAATTATAATCTTATTAGTTTTTACTAGTTTTGAACTCGTGATTGCCGCATAAAACAAGAAATCAATTAAAGAAGGTAAATTGAAGGGAACAAAGAGCTAGAAAAGAGCAAAATAAACATATTACTCTAAGAGCTTTGTTGGAGTGAGGAGAAGCGGAAATATCGAGAAGAGAATTGACAAGGTCATCGAACTTGGAGCGGAGCCAAGTGAGGTGGATGAAATCGGGATCGTGTTGGGCTTGGGAAGTGGTGGTGGAGGAGGAAGAGGAAGGAAGTTGTGGTAGGAGAAGAATGAAGAAAGACTGAAGGGAAAGAAGGGCTTCGAGGGAGTAGTGAGGAGGGGAAGAAGAGGAGGAGGAGATGAAGGTGAGGAGGATAAGAAGGTTGTTGATGTGAGCCCTGGAAGAAAGGAGCTGGTGTCCTAGGGTTTTAAGGTCCGACATACTGTATTTCTCACTCTTCCTCTTCTTTTCCTCCTCCTCCTTCTTCTTCTGATGATACTAGTTCCACAACGGAAGCCATGGTTTTGGTCGTCGACGCAGCAGCTGTTGCCATGGTACTACTACTACAGTAGAACTTCAAAAATGCCTTCTGCACGACGGCGCGCAAGGAAGTTGGAGGGGGGGGGGGTGTTCGGCATAAAAGTTAAAGGAATCCTTAATAGTGCTTTTTAGTTTTGGGCAGGAGTTGGTGGGAATATGGGTCCATAAATTGGACCGGCCTGTAAAAAGCCCTAAAGAGTTTGATGCAGTAGGCATTAGGGGTGAGCAAAAAATTCGTCAAACCGCGAATCCAGTCCAAACTAATCCAAACTGAAAGGTTTGGTTCGGATTTTTAGTAGTATGGTTTGGTCATGGTTAAAAAAAATTAGAAACCGCATTGTATGGTTTGGTTTGTGGATTCACGTTCATGGTTATGGTTCCAAACCGATCCGAACCGTACCGTATATACATATAATTTAATTATGATTCACTAAACAAATATAGGAGCCTTAGTCAACTACTTTTCCTATTATTGATCATATTAAATTCACCTCAATAAGGTGGTGGCCTAGCCCAAGTGAAAGGGTATTCCCTTACCCCACGCTCATCCAGGGTTCGAAACCTGCCCCCTCCCCCAACCCCCAATAGCGTACTGTATTGTAGGAATTAATGAGTGACAAAAAAAAATAAAAATCACCGCAATATTTAGTTTTCCTTATCTACCAAGATAATTTAGATTAAACTAGTTTCTATATATCACAATTCATTCCTAATTTCCTATAATTATTAATTTATCATACACAAAAAACACATGGGATCACCAGATCAGTCAACTTACACTACCCAATTCCTAATTTCTCGAAATTCTATTCCTATAATTCCTTCACTACCAAGACTCGAGGCAATTGTGGTATTCCACTCTTAATTAGTTGGTTGATGTTAGTATGTTTTAATAATTTGAATGAAATTGATTTTAATATAAGTTTTCTTTTAATTTATCTTCATAACTTTAAGTACTTTAAATATTTTTTGAAAATGATAGCTTAATTCAAAACAAACCGTGGTTTAAAACCGAAACCGAACCGTACTTTAATGGTTTGGATTGGTTTGGTTCTATGTCTTTTGAGGGTTGGTTTGGTTCTCTAAATTTATAATCCGTAAGTATTGGTTTGGTTCTTGGTTTACTATAAAACCGAACCAATCCGAACCACGCTCACCCCTAGTAGGCATTTTAAAAGTGGATAGCTGAAGTAATAAAGTGACTATTTGTAGCAGGCCGAACATAGATGTTCGCAATAATGCGGACCAGACCTGCCCCGTACCGAACGTCGGCTTCATGCACGACTGCCGTCGGCGTTCAGTCATTGATATTCGACTTGCCACAGGCTCGGCAGGAGACAAGCCCGTGTTCGGATTCTGCCGTCGGCAAGGTCTACGGCTACATTACCTCCCCCATTGGACGCATGGCCAGGCTCGGCATTATCCGTGTTCGGCCACCCGCAGAGCACATCTGGCTGCTGACGACGGCTGTTTGTAGAGCCACGCGTCCCGCCACGTACAGAGGCGGTTATAGCAGAAGATGATCATGGGCGCACATGGGTGTGCCAACTCAGCCCAAAAAAACGGTTACCGGATCTATTTCTTGATGTCACTATGACGTCACTCGGCTCGTAGAAGGCACGCGATCGTACTTGCAGAGCAAGCCAGGAGGCCCTATAAATATCTAATGGTGGTAACCCTAACAGGTACATGCTACTCAAGACTCACACATACTCTCTCTAGCTTTCTGCTTCCTCTCTCTGCACTATACTCATCCTCTCGCCGGAGGGCCTTGCCGGGACAACCCCCGGCCAGGTCTTAGTCGTGCGTTCCCTGTGCAGGCTAGGAGAAAAAGGCTCAACCACCATCGAACCATCGACAGAGGAGCGGGGATCAAGGATCACGGGCCACACAATTGGTGAACCCGACGTGAAACGCTTCTGATTCAAACGCTCTCTCATCCTCCAAACCCCCTCACTCTTTCGTAAAACAACCACCAAATCACCTACCATGGGCGGAGATCTAGCAGACGCAGCCGCGTCGGGGGCCAAAGACGCTAGTGGAAACGTCATGTCCACACCACCCCTCGAAAGGCACATGTCCATCTCCCTCGCCCCTGGGTCCGGGCTCTCACCAGTTTCGGACGATGTAACGGCAGCCTACATCTGTCTACTGCAGCGTCGCGACGACGAACGCGACAACGAGTTTGCCGTGCTAAGGGCGGAAGTGGCCCAAATGAAGCAACATATGCAACAAGACACTACCCCTGCCGCATCAAGATCTGGCGGAGGCAGGGGTCGAGTAGGGCAAACGCCACCTCCACCTCCACCACCACCACCACCACAAGGGCGTCAGAACGAGGGAGGCCAACGTGGATCTGTGAAAGACCGCCTAGGCTTCACCCCAGCCCCAGGCGACGCCAGAGAAATCATCCTCTACAAACAACCCAACGCATCCGGAACTCACCGTTCCAAAAGCCATCACGAGCGAACCAGGACGCGGGACACCGAGTCATTCACAAGTACATACTCAACTGGTCGTGCTGAGTTCTCTCGCACAACGGTTTCGCACCACAGCCGAGACTCCGCACGGACCAGACCCCATGTCTCTGAACGTCTAGGTGACATCCCGCCAGAGAATCTAGACGACGAGCACTGTGCTCGGCGAAATGGTAAAGGCGTACGCACCAAGGGTGCGAACAAAGACAACAAAACCCGTCGTAACAAAGACAAAACCATCGACGGCCCACGCCGAACAGCGACGGACTTGCGAGAAAAGCTTCGGCGAAGGGAAGCCGAGAAGACATCAGCAAAGGAGAACAAGGAAAGGGATTCCAAGAGATCAAGGACGGACGAGCATGGCAAACCGCCGCGCCCGGGATTTGAAAGACAACTGAAAGACCTCGGCGTCTCTCCCTTCACCTCCCACATCATCAACACGCCGCCGGAGTCCACCTTTCATCTACCCAAATTCATGAAGTTCGATCCGGCGACATGCGAGGCTTACACTCACCTCATCCACTTCAGGCAAACCATTGAGCTCTGCACACTAAAGGATGAAATTAAATGTAAGGCATTCCCGTCCAGCCTAGGCTCCTTAGGACTCCAGTGGTTCAACAAATTGCCCGCTGGATCCATAAGGAACCTAGCCGACCTTGAACGCGCTTTCAACACACGGTTCATCACGAGCAACAAAACAGCCAAAGAGCCTGAGTCTCTATCTCATTTAAGGAAATTGCCGTTCGAAACTCTCAGACAGTACGCCGAGCGCTACTGGCAGCTGTTCAACGAGATTCCAGGAATTGATGAATATTGGGCCGCACGCACTTTCAAAAACGGGCTGGAATCCGACAGCAAAATCTTAGATGAACTCGCCATCCGCCCACCCCACGGCATGGGAGAATTAATGCGCGTAGTAGAGAGATTCTGCGCTCTTGAGGAGTTCTATGCGGACAGGGCGGCTCAGGGAATCCCGAGCTTGACATCGTCCTTCACCTCGACCACTCCTCAACTACCTGCACCAGTAATCACCCAGCAACCGCAATCCAAGAAGCAGGTCCACAACATCAAGGAGGGAAAGAAACGCCCGCCGAAGGAGCATGACTACGTGGCCGAAACCACACACTTCAAGGAACCAATTTGGTCCTTTTTGAAGGAGATCATGAGGCAACCTTGGTTCGAGTGGCCGACGGGCAAGCTTGGAACCGACACAGGCCAACCGGATCAAAACCCAAGGAAAAAATGCTCTTACCACAACGAGCTCGGCCACTACACGACTGCCTGCGCACCATACAAAGCCCTCCTCGAAAAGCTTGCAACTCAAGGTCACCTCGATCAATACATTGATCGATCAAAGACGCCCGCCCGGCAGACAAATCCCAACCCTAACGAACAACGACCGCTGATCCACGTCATCCACGGTCCAGTAACAAAGGCATTTGAAACCACCCTCAAAGCCGACATCGATCACGCCTCAACCTCAAAAGAGATACTCTCGGTCGGCTGTGGATCCAAACGTTCACGACCACAAGAAGTGCCCAAATGGACGATAAGCTTTACCGAGCGTGACCTTGAACACGTTCAGACTCCGCATTCGGATGCACTCGTCGTCACCGTCCAGATCGGTGTTCATGACGTCAAGCGCGTCCTCATTGATCAAGGGAGTTCAGCTGAGGTTATGTACTACGACCTCTTCAAGAAGTTGGACCTACCAGAGTCGGCTTTACAGCCCACCGAAGTACCCCTCATTGGCTTCAACGGAGCTCCTGTATGGCCGCTCGGCCGAATCTTCCTCTCGGTCGTCGTTGGCTCAAAGACTTTAACCGTCGAATTCATTGTCGTCAACGCGCCGAGCCCATACAACGCCATCCTCGGCCAAACTTGGCTCCATGGAATGCAAGCTATTGCTTTAACGTACCACCAGGTCGTCCGCTTCATCGGCGCCACAGGAAGACAGGAAGATTTACGAGGTGACCAAATCGCGTCCAAAAAATGCTACGTCTCCGCCGTACACAGTTCTTCCAAAGTAAAACAAGTGCAATGGGTTGAAGTCCCAGACATGGCCGTAATCGAAGACGTCGGCCAAAAGGCCGAGGACAAAGCAGAGGAAGACCTGGTGAAAATGCCCATCAATGAGGACGGATCACGTTTTTTCTTACTTGGCTCTTCACTAACCGACGCCGAGCGAGAATAGATGTTCCAGTTCCTCAAAGACAATCTGGAAGTCTTTGCTTGGACCCCAGAGGAGATGCCAGGGGTGGATCCCAACTTCATTTGCCACTCCCTCAACATAAAAAAGGACTCCAAACCTGTGGTACAAAGAGCTCGACATTCGGCACCTGAGCACGCCGACGCCGTCATCGAAGAGGTCAACCGACTTCTCGACACCAACGCAATACAAGAGGTGCAGTACCCAACTTGGCTCTCGAACACTGTGGTTGTAAAGAAAAAGAATGGGAAATGGAGAGTTTGCGTCGACTACACGAACCTCAATGATGCATGTCCAAAGGACTGGTTCCCGTTACCGAAGATCGACCAGCTAGTCGACGCAACAGCAGGCCATGCTCGGTTGAGTTTCTTGGATGCCTACCGTGGCTATCACCAGATAGCCATGGACCCGGACGACATGGAGAAAACAGCATTCATCACTCCACATGGTATTTTTTGCTATAGAGTCATGCCATTCGGTCTTAAAAACTCAGGTGCTACATTCAACAGAGCAATCTTCAAAATGCTCTATGCACAGATCGGCAACATCCTAGAAGCTTACATCGACGACCTCGTTGTCAAGAGTCAGAAGGAGCACAATCATCTGAAGGAACTGGACGAGGTCTTCGAGATCCTCAAATTCCACAAACTCCGTCTAAATCCGGAGAAATGTGTGTTCGGCGTCAGTGCTGGAAAATTCCTCGACCACTTGGTCACACGACGCGGCATCGAGTCCGACCCCAATCAAATCAAGGCGGTGGCAGACCTACGACCACCACGAACAATCAGAGAGGTACAAAAACTCACAAGGATGGCGGCAGCCCTCAACCACTTCATCTGCAAGTCGTCTGACAAATGCCACTCCTTTTTTCACGCCCTTAAAGGGAAAAGCCGACGAAGCTTCGAATGGACGCCAGACTGCGACAAAGCATTGACTGAGCTCAAAGACTATCTTAGTACGTCACCCCTAATGGTAAAACCCAAGGAGTTTGAGACTCTTTACCTTTACCTAGCCATCTCACCTCACGCCATCAGCTCCGCCCTCGTTCGCCGTGAAGGAGCCGACGACATGCCGGTTTATTTCACAAGCAAGACGCTGCTTCCTGCCCAAACATGATATCTTCCATTGGAGAAGTTGGCACTCGCACTCGTATCGGCGGCGAGAAAGCTTCTGCCATACTTTCAGGCACATACAATCACAGTCTTAACCGAATACCCTCTCAAAGCTCTTTTTCGGAAAGCCGATCTCTCAAACCGTGTATCCAAATGGGCGGTCGAATTGGCAAATTTCGACATCCACTTCGAGCCTGGATTTTTGTATGGGTATATTAGTATTTTTGTATGGAAATTGCCTGTATCCAAATCGGATACTGTCATAGAGAGAGGGGAGTGGCTAAAGATTGGGAGATACCTGGATTTTTGTATGGGTATATTAGTATTTTTACGTTGCCCTTTCCATGTGTATGGGGAGTTTATTTTGTTCCGTTTCATATCTAAGCAATTCCCAAAAAACATGTTCATGGATGGAGAAAATTTTGCCCCTTGTTCCACTGTCTTGTAATTCCCCCTTAGTTTTCTGTGGCTGTAGCATTACTGACCTATAAAAGCCCAAAAGGATTCTATGATCTAGAGTTGAACAATTCTAGACCAACAGACTGAAGTTTCACGTGAATTCCTTTGCGTCTAAATTTGATGAACAATTTGACTTCATGCCCATATACTGGATAATGTTATGGTGTCTACTCTTACGGTGTCCCCCGTTATGCCTTGATTCCAAAACCACATGTTATGCCATTGTGTGGATCAGGGACATAACATTATTATTATTATTATTATTATACTAGGTCGTAACACTTTTTCAAAAATGGCATAACATAACCACTCGAAGGCATAATACTTTTTAAAATTGGCATAACACTTGTTATGCTATTATTACAAAAAATGGCATAACATAACCACTTGAAAGCATAACATTAAACTAGAGTTGGCAATTGGGCGGGTTGAAACGAGTCACGGGTTGAATATGGGTGGGTCAAATACAGTCAATAGTAAGTGGGTTGAAACGGGTCGGGTCAAATACGGGCCAAGCCATACCCAAACCCGCCCCGACCCCCCCCCCCTTTTTCCCATTACAAGCGAAATATGGGTCGAACAACTCCTTGCTAAATATTAGAGTCACGGAACAATATTACAATACTTCACATATAGGACAATTGAATAGAAAGAAACCTCATACACTTACCCCATTAAAAATCAAGACAAAAACCAAAGTTTGAGAGTACTCACTCTTAACATTCAAAAAAATGAAAATAAAATTTTCAAGCTAACTGTCAACTCAACCAATCATCAGCACCAAGCAATCCAAGCAGCGGCAATTGCGACACCCTTTCCCTTCTTTTGCTGAATCTTCTTCATGCAGAGACAGATATTTCCTGCACCTAAGCTACACTTTTCAGCAACTGATAGTAGGGTAGTTATAGACTTTCTTAGACACTAATGGTTGTATTGGCGACGAGTGCAGCAACTAACTCTCAAAATCCTCCACAAGCTCTTCCTCCTCTTCATCCTCCTCTTCGACCTACAATTTTTCAACAAGTACATAAAACAACTACAGTACTCCCTCCGTCCCTTTTTAAATGTCCTATTGAAAGTCGATGCGGGAGAACGGCTCACATAGTCTTCAAACAATAAATATAGCTTCTCACGAATGCTTTTAACCCGATTAGTAAAGTTCACCAAATCTAGGTTTTTCAAGCAAAATTCAACAAATTGTAGCTTGTATCGAGGATCTAATATAATGGCAAATGATAATACCATGCTATAGCATTCCCAATACTTGTCGAATTTCCCTTTCATCCTTTTTGCCATGGAACTTATAACATCGTCTAAATTTTCCATCTCCTCTTTAATGAGAAGTTGTATCTTCCACACCCCATGAAAGTATAAATTCGCAGTTGGATACCGACACCCGGAAAATAGTATAGTTATCTCATAAAATGGCTTTAAAAACCTAGTTATTCTTTTAACCCTTTCCCACTCCTCTTCTGATGGGCATGTCCTAAAATTTGTATCAACCAATTGTAATCGAGAGTAAGCAAGACGATAAACTAGGGCACATTCAAGCATCAAATATGTTGAGTTCCATCTAGTCACAATATCTTGCTGAACCTTCTTACTACAACTTGAAGGTAATTGAGCAAGGCATTCAGCAAATTTGATTTTCCTTGCTTTTGAATCTCTAATATACTTGACACTTTCTCTTACACTATGTCTTGCTTCATCAATCACTTTCAAACCCTCTTGAACTATGAGATTCAACACATGTGCACCACAACGTATATGAAAGAACTTACCATCACAAGACAAAGAGTTGCCCAACAAAATATGACACTTCAAGACATCAACAAGACCATCATTATACTTCGCATTATCCAATGTGAGGGTAAATATCTTTTTGTCAATTCCCCAATCTTTCAACAAATGAATAACTCTTTTAGCCAAAATTGATCCACTATGTGGGGGAGGAACATGGCGAAAATTCAAGATCTTTTTTTGTAGAACCCAATCCTCATCAATGTAATGTGCCATAAGGGCTAAATATCCATCACTAGTTAGGGAAGACCATAAATCCGAAGTTGGGCATATCCTACTTGCAACGGATTCTAATGTACGTTTGAACGTTACCTTATCCCTTTCAAATAGCTTCAATACATCTGCCTTTGCTGTATTTCTTGAAATAGATTTCACCGTTGGATTTAAAAAAGAATGTATGTCCCTAATTCTTTCATGTTCCACAAATTGAAAATGGTAATTGTGTTTAATAATTGTCATGGCCATTTTCGCACGGTACATCTCTTGATCAACCTCAATAGAAGGATGAAAGTCACGAGGCTCTCTGTTAGGACATTTTTCGATATGGCGGAATAATTTCGACGTGCTTGATTCACCAACGACATATTGTTGCCCACTGAAAATACACTTGGCCCTAATTTTTCCATCACCACTACGAGGCAATTTTTCAAATTCATCCCATACCAATGAAGTGGACCTCTTCGGACGTTTAGCGGCACTCGAAGAGCATTGCTCAATATTCTCATTGATATTTTCTTCCATTTTAACAACACAAAAACCAATTGAGGTTCGATCCTCTACACCCAATTTATAGTAATTCAGGAACACCTCAACAAGAACGAATTAGTACATCTGAAGTAAGTTATTTCAAATACCTACAAACCAACAATACTACAAAGATCTCGCGAAAAATAGATTCATGAACATGCAAGAGAAAACAGTGGTAGAGTTCAGTTATTGTTGCTTGTTGGTTCACCGTCTCACTCATCGAACACTAGATCTGAATGACTGGAAAAGTAGACAATCTTGAATCGAAATCACCAGTTTTGATTTTGGAAGACGATCGATTGCTCTTCGCGAAGTCGCTCTTCTCAAATCGCCTCAAGAGGAGTAACGTGAAAGAAGAAAAAAGAGAAGTGGGGTTTGGGGTTTTCTTTTATATTAATGGCATTTTTGCAATTACCTTACCAAATCTTCTGTGTTTTTGTGTTTCCATTCATCTTTTTAACGGGCTTTGGGTTTTTAAATTACAACCCATCTAAACCCAGGTAAATATGGGTTGATATGGGTTCAACCCATATCAACCCATTATATAATATGGGCGGGTTGGGTTGGGTTAAAAATGGGCAAATTCGGACGGGTTACAAAATATGGGTTGGGATTACCACCTCTACATTAAACCTTTGGGAGGCATAACCAGTGTCCCCTTTTGGGTAGGGGACACCATAGCATTTGCCCATATACTTTGCCAGTAAAAGTACCTCGAAATGCAATCTATTGACAAGTCACCTCAAAATGCTATCTATTGACAAGGTTTTTTTTTTCTTGGCATAACACATCATACCATCTTTGAATTTGCTCTATGTACCTTACTCTGTAGTCTATGCCTTGTTTGGATGGAGATTTCAAATTTTCTTGGTTTGGTTTTTGGAGTAACGAGTGGAGAGAGAAATTAGAGTAATGATTAGAGATATGGGTAATGAGTGGAGAGAGATAGAAAGAGAAATGAAAATAATGATTGGAGATAAGAGTAATGAGTGGAGAAATAAATGGAAGTAATGATTGAAAATAAGGGTAATGAGAGTTTTTGGAGTTGGAAATTTTTTTTTTCAAAAAGCCATCCAAACAAGGCATAAGGAACTCAAAAAATAGCCCTCCAACTTTTTTTGAAGAAGGGGTCGCAATGCCCAGGGTGATTGTTTTGACGAAACCACAAGCCTCTGCAAAATCGTAGCATTAAGATTACTTTTATCAAAAACCATTGCTTAGAAGTTCCAAGGATTAAGGACCAACTTCACCAAGCTGCAAAAATCAAAAAAACAAAAAGTAAAAAAAGGGGTCACAATGCCCAGGGTGATTGTTTTGATGAAACCACAAGCCTTTGCAAAATCGTAGCATTAAGATTACTTTTATCAAAAACTATTGCTTAGAAGTTCCAAGGATTGAGGACCAACTTCACCAAGCTGCAAAAACCAAAAAACAAAAAGTATCTACAACACTTGCTTCCTTTTGCACCTTGTCTTTAATCAATATCTATTTGGATTCAATTCGGTTCCTTTATGCATTAGACAACCCGTCCCCATAAATTGGTCTATCTTGTATCATAGGAACCTTAATATCTCCTTCCAACATTTTCAGGGCCTCCAAAATGGTAAGCCTCAAAGCCACCATCACATGAGCACACAAAATACACACCAGCACAAACCTTTCCATTATCTCCCTCGGATTTCTCCTATTCAAAAATTTCCATCGTTTCCAAAACTACCACTCTGAAGCTATAAACATCGCTCTTCTCTGTCAGTTGCCCTTATAATGCTTATTCTGGGGCTAATTACCCATGTGTCCCAGCCACTCTGATTGTGAGACGGAAATTTCCTTTTGTGTTTTGCTTGACTAGTCCAAAATCAACTATTCTAGCTCTCATATCTGCATCCAATAGTATAATTGTGGTCTTGATGTCTCTATGGTAAATTGCAGGGTTCACTCCATAATGCAAGTACGCCAGAGCCTTTGCCACATCCAGAACTATGTTCTTCCTTTGAGGCCAAGTCAATGGATCTTTTGGTGATAAAAAAGAGGCACGAGCTCCACTTTCTCCAAAATTCATGTCACCTTGTCTCAGCTGCACGATCGTGTCTTGAGGTTCATGTGGTTCAGGGATAGAGGATCTTTGGCGAAAAAACAAACATTTATTGAGACTTCCATTGGCATGTAATCATAAACAAGGTATTTCCGACCTCCTTCATCTCTACAATTCTCGTCTTTCCAAGTCACACAACAACCTCTAAGTGGCACCAAATTCCAGTGCTTCAAAGTACTAATGATCTCAACTTCATTAAGGGCTTGTTCGTTTTAGGGATTTTGGATTTGAATTTGTAATGATTAGAGTAGGGAGATAGGGTAATAATTGGAGAGAGATAGAGATATAAATGAAAGTAATGATTGGAGATAGGGGTAATGAGTGGATTTTGGAGTAGGGTAATAATTTGAGTCCCAAAACCAAATCCCCATTAGAACAAGCCCTAAAGAATTCAAGATTTCCTTGCATTTCAGATTCTATAACCCTCTTCATAGCCACCGTTGTTCCATCATGCAAAATCCCTTTATACAAAAATCCAAATTGCCCTCTTCCAATCAAATTCTTCAATGAAAAATTGTCGGTCACCTTTTCTAAATCTTGATTTTTGTACCAAATCGCTCCTGCTGTGGGTTGCCACTTCTGGCCACCGTAACCATCATATAAACCTAACCCAAACCCGAAACTTGAAAGTACTTTCGAAAATTTATATTGGGGCCGCCACTTCCGGCCATCGTCTGAACCTAACCCGAAACTTGAAAGTACTCTTGAAGAGTTGCGATTTATATTCCTCCACCAGAAGTACAAGCCCAACAAGCAACAAAGGCCCAAGACAGCTCCACCAGCTCCAGCTCACCCATATACTAACTACTAGTAGTTTCTATGTCTAAAACCTTTTGAAATCTCATTGGAAGCCCAAAGATGCTATTTTTTTTTTGATCCGCCCAAAGATGCTATAAAGAGCACCCATACTGGGCCTAACTCATTCACAACACCTGAGTCGTCGAGTCAAGACGATGGTGGTGAAGTTGGAACCCTAACAATAGCATTGCTCTCTCCAATCCAGTCTTCGTCTCCTTCACTCACTTCCAGAAGCGATATTTTCACTCATCGCTGATCAATGCCCCTCTTCTGATCCAGCTTTCATAGAAGTATTAAAAATGGAAACCGATTTCAGATCTGGGTTTCGGGTAGTGATCGCTTTCGTTGTGGTCTTGAGTTTATCTGGGCATTTGGCATTGGTGGAGAGCCGTCGACCCAAGAATGTTCAGGTGGCTCTTCAGGCCAAGTGGACTGGTACCCCTATACTTTTGGAAGCTGGGTATGTTCCTTTTTACCGTTATGGTACATGGATTTTGTTTTTTGTTTTGTTTATAATTCCATATTGTACTCGTTTCTACGTGATTCTTTAATTCATCTCCAGCTTTTACTACATTTTTATTCAAATTTGAAAGTAAAAGCTTCATTTAAATGAAGTACTTCAATGGAGAAACTCAAATGTAAGGATAAATTTTTAGTGAAAGCTTCATTAATAATGGTATAGTTATAAATTTAAGAGGCACAAAATAGGCTTCTGAAATTTGAGTCAATATTGGAGTACAACTCACTTTCATATAAGTTTGAGTCAAGAAGTGGAGTTAATTGTGAGGTGTTTTTACTCGAATTTTGAATTTAAGTGAATAAAAGGGGCAAGGGCTGGAGATGCTCTTTAACTCAGCATATTTTTGCATAATTTGTTATTTTTCTTGAGCATTAGTTTGAAATTATTGCTATACTTAATTTTTTATGTGCCGAACTGAGCTTGGGTTCCAAGGGGTACACTGCAGTTTTTTTCCCCTTGCTTGGTATTGGTTTCTTATCAAAGGGTGTATGAAATCCTTTTTCTGTCAAAATTATTTTGACCCGAGGCCCAGTTAAATGGTAAAGATTCCACTGAGCCTGTTAGGTTAAACTATTTTATTTTGTTAACAATGAATTAATTTGGTAGCAATAAACTTGAAATTTACTTTGTTAGCAATAATCACTTACATGTTCTATAAGTACAATTAATATATTTGATATTTTCCTCTAAGCAGGCTGAGTGGTGATAATTGATTTGCATAAACAAAAATGAACAGTTTCTTTTCCAAAATAGTTGTCACTGGGATTTACAAGAGCTCATTAACCTCATTCTGTTGCTTGATAGTGAATTGCTGTCTAAAGAATGGAAAGGCCTTTTCTGGGAGTTCATCGAAGCCTGGCTTCACAATGAGGATGATGTTTCACATACAGCAAAAGATTGTTTGAGGAAAATTGTTAAATATGGACAATCTTTGTTAAGTGAACATCTGGCATCACTTTTTGAGTTCTCTCTTACTCTGCGATCAGCATCCCCAAGACTAGTGTTGTACCGTCAATTGGCAGTAGAGTCTCTTTCTTCTTTTCCCCTCTATGCCGATGTTATTTCTAACTCTGTCAATGGAGGAACTGAAAAAAATGAAATAACTGAAAGCAAGAAGGTTGACCCATTGCTTGTCGGTATGAACCCAAGAAGTCGTGGAGGGAAGTGTTGTTGGGTAGATACTGGCGGGGCACTTTTTTTTGATGTTGCGGAGTTGTTAACGTGGCTTCATATCCCCAAGGAATTGTAAGTTCTGCTCATGCATTACAGAGTCAAATGTGAATTTCTGTTTTGCCCAAACTAAGTCACTGCCTTTTTGTTTTGTGCCCTTAATAATATCTGTCTTCTGTTGCCAGATCTGGGGATTCATTTCAGCTGCCAGAACTTTATGCATTTGATCATGTCCATATTGATTCCAGTGTTGGAAGTCCCGTGGCAATTTTGTATGGAGCTCTTGGTACCGAATGCTTCAGAAAATTTCATGACATCTTAGTGGCAGCAGCCAAAGAGGTATACTACCTGATACTGAGCAGTGTTTTCTCCCAGATTTTTAAAATTATTATTTGTAAGTTGGGCTGAAAATTTCCCAAGGCTGTATTTTACCAAATTTGTCGAGGGAAATGAAATATTACAAAAAATAGATTAGTTGAAGAAGGCTATTTGTTTCCCCATCATTTCCTTTATTTTAAAAAGTCTCTTGATAATTCCCTCCTCGAACCCTTGATCCAAATGCAGCCCAAATTTGTTGGACGTAGCGATTGGTTTCTATGTTTTTTCCCCTTCCAATGGAGTTTGCTGTTGAATCAAGTGCTTTTTTAACTTCCAGGGAAAAGTCAAGTATGTTGTTAGACCTGTATTACCTTCTGGCTGTCAATCGGAAAGTGGTCATTGTGCAGTTGTTGGTGCAAGTGATCCTGTAAACTTGGGTGGCTATGGTGTAGAACTCGCTCTGAAGAACATGGAGTACAAGGCTATGGATGACAGTACAATAAAAAAAGGTTACATGCTTAACTCATGCGATGCTGTCAACTTAATGTTCCAACATTGTAATCTAGTCAAATGTCTACTGTCTTTTGGTATGATGACTCTATGAAATAGATGGTATTCTTGAAAGCTGTAATACATCTCATTAGAGAATGGGAATTGTTCTCTTAGCTGAAATTATGAGGCATCCTCATGATTTTGAGCACTCAATTACCTGTGACTGATTTATGGCACGAGTGTCCCGAAAGTTCTTCCAATTTTTGTTTCTGTTCTAAGGTGCTTCTTTTGCTTTTTCCCTGTAAATAGTGTGATATGATTACGCCTAATCTTTGCCATAAATAGCTACAATTTGATTACAATATGATACACCAAGATACATTCCATTTCACAGCTGCAAGTGTGGCTCCTGGCCTAAAATCTACCAAGCCATCACAGTAGTTTGTCCATCTTCTGGAAGTGAGTTCATCTTTAAAGAGTTTCGCATAGTGGAAAAGCTCGTCTTGACCCTGATCAGTGATTAAAAAATCGCGCCTAGGCGATCGCCAAGGCGAAGGCGAGCGATGAGGCGAGGCATGGTCGCCTCGCAGTGGTGAGGCGAGGCGAGGATCGAAGAGGCGATCGCCTAGTCGCTGAAATCACGACTAGGCGCGAGGCGTGAGGCGACCTAAAACGCTCGCCTAGGCGTCGTCCAGGTCAAAAACACATATAAGGGCAAAAATAACTTAAAATTATACAGCACACACACAATCGACGCCGTCTTCTCTTCTTCTCCTCTGCGAACGAAGCTCTCTGCTCTCGCCTCTCCTCTGTGGCTCGATCGAACTTCAAACTCAAAGGTAAGCTCTCTCTCTCTCTCTCTCTCTCTCGCACCCTTCTCTTCTCCTTTTCTTCTTCTTCTTTTGCTGCCGACAAGGTATGTGCATGTGTATATATATATATATGTGTGTGTGTGTGTGTATATATATACACGCACCCTTCTCCTCTTCTCTCTCTCTCTCTCTCTTTCCCTCTTTCTCTCCCTCTCTCTCACCCTTCTGGGTCAGTCGACTTCAATATGAAGAGCCGACTGGCCTGGGTATTCTATTTTTTTTTTTGGTCAGAGACAAACAGAAATATGATTGGGTATTCTTTTGCTAGTGCTGGGACTGGGTATTTTTTTTGCTAGTGGAGCTGGGCAGATCAGATGGGTATTTTTTTTCCCACACATACAGTCATACAATTACACATATACAGTAATTTTTGTAGAATTATCAGAAAATTATAGTTTGGAGTCTAGACTTGGGAGTGGGAGTAAATAAATACACTATAGTCTCTGCCTTTGCCATCTGCCCATCTCGAATCTATTCGCTACGGTTTCTGCTTTTTGAGAATCATGTTTTATCTCCTTTGTTTGTAACTTTGTCGTTTATATTCACTTGGGAGTGGGAGTGAATATTGGTCGTTTATGTAGTTTATATTACTTTTTTTTTAAAACGCTCGCCTCGCTTCAATGAGGCGCTCGCCTCGCCTCAATGAGGCGCTCGCCTCGCCTCAATGAGGCGCTCGCCTCGCCTCAATGAGGCGCTCGCCTCGCCTCAATGAGGCGCTCGCCTCGCCTCAATGAGGCGCTCGCCTCGCCTCAATGAGGCGCTCGCCTCGCCTCGCCTCGCCTTGCGTACGCCTCACGTATTTCAATCACTGACCCTGATAAAAGTCACCATTTCAGCTGTAGCCAACTGCACAGAAGAAGAGATCTCAGCAATCTCCTTTGAAGGCACACATTTGCTTAACAGCAATGACTAAGGAGAAGGAATGTTTGTGACAGAATGAGTGAATCGGAAGGATGCATTGTCTGATAGAAGGGTCACTGGAAGGGGAGTGGAGTTTAGTGAATCTTTGGTGGACTAAGCCTAGTTTAAAAGCACATTACGAGACCTTTGGCCTAATTCCCATTTTTGTTATTTTTGTTGTTTAGGAAGGAAAAGTGTGTAGGGTGTTGTGTTAACTAACCCTAACACAATCAACTCTTATTTATATAATGAGAAATTATAACATAAGACTACATTAACCAATGTGGGACTAATACCAATACTATATTCTAACAATTTTTTGTGTTTATACTTCATAATGTGCGATTTTGATTTGTCTGTTTTTAAGTCATCTATACTATGCATATCTTATCTTTTCTATAGGTACATTAGTGCTTCAACTATTTGCTTCATTTAAGGACTAAATTGAACAGTCGGGTGTCTGAGGTGCAGGTGTAACTCTCGAAGATCCTCACACTGAAGATCTCGGCCAAGAAGTTAGAGGGTTCATATTCTCCAAAATTCTGGTTTGTTATTTGGACAAGTCATTTGTTTCCATGTTACAATTCTTTGGCCCCTTATATAGGTGCTTTATTAGCCGATCTTTCCTCGAATCATGATCTAGATTTATTTTGCAGGTGTTATGAAACTTACTTGAGACCATTATTGTTTGTTTTCTGCACGTGGAACCCTTTTTTATTGAATATCTCAGCTGAAGTAATCAAAGACTGTTGTTTCTTCATTTTCTACTAATCTCCAACTTTCTTATTTGCCCCGTTCCGCTAAGGGAAATAAGTACTTTTCAAATAAATACTTAGTTTTTGAAGTAAAGGTGATTTATTGTGAGAGAATGACCTCTCTCGTAAAGTGGGAAATAAGTACTTAAAAAATAAGAACCTTAGCGAAATGGGGTCTAGGGAATTAGAATTTTATAATGAGGGAATCACATAAAGAAAATAGAGTCCTTATTTTTTTTTTGTTTAACACTCAACAGTCCTGCTCTTAGTTGCAGGAAACTCCTAAAATGGAGCCGCTCCCTTCTTGGGAGCCCGCTTTTGCGCTCCCAACTAAGGAGCTTGACGGGAACCCGCTCCCATTGAGATAGGAGCTCGCTCCTTACAAAGATGGGAGCTTTTGTATGATCTTTGTATAGGAAAACAGGGATTTGTCACTTGGCTTTATTCATTGATCTTCAATGAACACATGATATCTAGCCCAAGTCATGATATCTTGAAAAGAAAATCATATATTGTAACACTAGCCCATTTCTTACATTTATGGTGGACTTGGCCCATATTTTTACTTCTTAAAATGATTGTACTTTCAAAGTGAATACTCTATGCTACATTATTTTTATAATATATGTACACACTACTCTCACGCTCCCAACCTTGGGAGCTTTTGTATTCCCTCGCTCCCCCGCTCCCACACCCGTTTCCGCTCCCACCCCCGCTTCGTGCAACTAAGGTCCTGCTTACTTATACCAATGTCTTTTTATAGTTCTATTTAGTTTAACTAATTATGCCAGTCGCTTTCTCTTTTATTTAAATAGTAAATGGATTTAATGAATAGATGTATGTTTTTGTGGTATTTTCTTTGCAGTTTCTAAGGTTCTAGGCATGACTAAATTTATGTACACACTCAACAAAATCCTTCTTGGAGGGTCATAGTGTGTATCCAAGAAAGCGTCCAACACAGACAAACTCGTATAACTGTATAAGTTATACCTAGACTGGTTTTATTCAACAAAGTAAAAATATAGACATCAAAGCCTATGGAAGGTTGGGATTTCTTGATAGTCTGCTGTAGGATGATTACTACACATACATTTTCTTTTCTATAAGTAGGTTGATTAGTTGGTATGTTGTTACTGTTATTTTGGATAATATGGGGAAGTTTACTACCAATGTTACACGAGAGATAGAGATAGCTTGAGAAAGGAACTTTTGGAGAAAACCCAAATATTTTGCTTATAATGTTGTCATGTGCGTTCCCAGTTAGTTGTAATAGTCAAAGCATTTGTTCTTTCATTGAGGGCAGTGAAATTCTGAAATTCTATTCTTATAACCTTGATTGTACTGCAACATTGTTTTTTGTTGTATGATTTTGAACTATAACTGTATAAGTAGTATGTCTCACAGCTTTGACGGAGCTGATATTACATGTCTTGGTTTCCTTGCACAGGAACGCAAGCCTGAACTAACATCTGAAGTAATGGCTTTTAGAGATTATCTGCTTTCATCTACTGTATCTGATACGCTTGATGTTTGGGAATTAAGGGGTAATTACCATCGTTGCCTATCCGCAGATTCATGTTATTCGTGTTGTGTCTTTTCTTTCCCTTCTTTTAATATAGTTGCTCCTTCGCCTCTGAAAATTAGGAATATTATGTACTATGTAGTGAGATCTGTTTGTTTTTTCTGCTACAGATTTAGGGCACCAAACTGCCCAAAGGATTATCCAAGCCTCTGATCCCTTGCAGTCTATGCAAGAAGTTAGTCAGAATTTCCCTAGTGTTGTCTCTTCGTTATCACGTATGAAGGTAAAATTTGCTGTTGCACATGTGTGCAGTTTTGATTTGAACTGAACTTAAGATTACAAGTGCCATCTTAGTAGGTGATAAATCTTTATCTAATTTAAACTTGCGCAGCTGAATGAGTCGATTAAAGAGGAAATAATTTCAAACCAGCGAATGATTCCTCCCGGCAAGTCCCTAATGGCTCTGAATGGGGCTTTACTGAATATTGAAGATATTGATCTTTATCTGTAAAGCTTTTTGTCCCTCTTTGTTTCTTTCACTTAATTTTTTTTCTTCATTTCATACTTTTTGTTGTTCGATATACTATTACATCTGCTTGTAGTTGGAAAGCAAGAATATTTTACGACAGAAGCATGGGGAAGTAGGAGAAGTCAACCTTTTTGGAATTACAATAATTACGGGGTAGAGAAAATTCAGATTGTTTGCTCATCGTACATCTCTAACCACTAAATAGCACGTTCAATATGCCTTTGATGTTATTTTTTCCTCTTTTTTTTGGTTGGTGGGGGTGGGGGGGATGGTGGTGAATTTGATCTCTAAATGGAGGACATATCTCTATAAGTATTTTCTATAAACAGTCAGTTTACAAAGGTTGGTCGGGGCTCACCCTCAACCTTGAGTAATCTTTGCTAAATCAGTAATCTGAAGTGATCTTCTTTAGAAGTGTAACTATCTTCTTTTGTTAATAACTGTTTGTGCGTACTGATGCTCTTTGTAGGTTGGTTGACATGGTCCATCGGGAGATATCTTTGGCTGATCAATATCAGAGGTTGAAGGTAATTATGTTTAATCTTTTCCAAGCTTGATGTGACATGATATACCTCAGGATATTTTCCTTGGATTGATGTTTTCTACCTAAATTTTATCTTTGCATTGATTGTTGCTTTGATGTTTCAACCTGTGATGTACCACAATTTTTTCATCTTTGTTGCTAGTATGGTCTTTTTTAATTTGATTGTATTCTGCTTTTCTGTTATAATCCGCCAGATCCTATATGTATATGTCTACCTTTTTTGTTGTTGTGCTATAATAATATTGCTCTAACTATAATAAAAACACCACACATGTGTTTATAGTTTATATACGTCATTACATTATTCGTGAAAGTTTTCAAACATAAAGTGTTTCACCATTCACATGTTTCTTTGTAATCTATCAACCATCATCTATCAAATGAAGACTTTCTTAAGCTTTTACTGGAGCTACTAATTCATTTGACACACTAACGCGTTCTGGGAGTATTCAAAGAATGTGTTGAGAGTTTCCTGCCAAATCATGTTTTAGATTGTCCAGTGTTCAAATGGAAAAGAATAGGACAGTATGATATGGGTGTTGAAAATGTTTAAACGAGTGTCAGTGTGTGACACCAGTACGTGACCTCTAACAAGTGTTCATGCTTCATAGGCAAAAGGAGCTTGTAATGTGTGCATACTTATCCACTGGGGCATCCCACTTCGTAGCTATTTAGGAGATACGTGAGGAAATTTAGATGGTGTTAAACAACCTGATTTTGGTCAAGATGTTAGATTTTATTTTTACAGTGAATGCAAGGGCGCAATATGTGTTATTTTCACAGATTTTGATCTTTGACATGTAATTGAAAATTATGAATTTTTTTGTTGTCATAGTGGTGCTGTCGCCTCTTTGACATAAGCAAGCAGTTCATTTTTACCACAGGAGTATTTTTGTTCATTTATGAAAACAAAGTTTAGGATAGGTCTGACATATCCGCACACTCGGAAAACATTGCAAAAACATTGTGTAGACCATGCATATCGGGTTTGTAAGTGAGGTTACACCTCTACCTTGTATTGTATAAGCTTTTGTTGGTTTCCATCACCTTTCTAGATCTTAAACAAGCTAGTGAAATAGTATGTGAACCTGATATTGTTAGCAATAAAAAGTTAAAAAATGGTACTGGTTATTGATTTTTTGACAGTAGCTTTTGAATTAGTCTGTAGACCGTCTGCTAACTACTGTTGCCAAAAGTTTAGATCCCTCCAAGTACAGTGCGGAAACTCCTATCAACTCTACCTCCTTCCGAGTCCAGTACATTCCGTGTTGATTTTCGGTCAACACATGTTCATTACCTTAATAACTTGGAGCTAGATGCTATGTACAAGAGATGGCGAAGCAATATTAATGAGGTACAGTTTCTTGTTGTGGTATGACTCTGTTTGTTGGCTTGCTAATTCCTTATTCGATGAGCGATAAGCAAATAAGCTTGTTTGTTGGGGCTAGATTCCTTGATTGCTCATAACAAAAAGCAACACACAGAATAGGCAAGTAAGCAATTGCTTTCCCAAACAAATTTGCTTATCCTGTGTTTAGCTTATTGGTTATTTAAGGTAATAAGCAAATATGCGAGTGAACCAAACATTTAGATGCCTTTGTAATGCAATGGAGTTCCATAAAGTTCTTTTTGTTTTACGATGCCACCGCAGATTTTGATGCCTGTCTTCCCTGGACAGCTGCGTTACATCCGTAAAAACCTGTTCCACGCAGTGTTTGTTTTGGATCCTGGTTCAGCTTGTGGGCTTGAGGCATGTCTTTGTTTTTTTGGATCTGAGTTCCTTGTTGCATTACTGCAAAAATTACTCGTGTAATAACTTCTTTCTTTTGGGTTATGTAGTCTGTTGATATGATTATTTCATTGTATGAGAATAATCTTCCCATGAGATTTGGGGTGATACTGTTCTCTACAAAGTTCATTAAGACTGTTGAAACGAAAGGCGGTGAAATTCCATCAGCGTCCATGGAGAATCACGCTGGTGTTGGGGAAGATGTATCCAGTTTGGTAATTCTTCTCTCTGTCTAACTTAATTTCTTGTTTATAGTGTCTTTTAGCAAAGTAGAATTGTGTTTTACCAGTCAAATGGGGTTGTGGACATTATTGCCTCAATTGAAATGCAACCCGGAAATAATCCCTGATCTTGAACCATACTTAGGGGAGTTTTCCATGTTAGAGTAGGTATTGCGTCTTTCTTGATAGAGGAAGTCTCATGAGTCCTTTATTTGGTACCACTATTATTTAAAGAAGTTTGTTGCAACACTTGATGATGTTTCTTATTGTCAAAAAATCGTTGTAAGCAGCCATTTATGATGTGTGCTTTCTTCACTTCTTCGTGGATTTGTTGTAATGCTGATGATAATTGTTGATGCGACTCTGTTTTGCAGATCATACGCCTGTTTATTTATATTGAGGAACAACATGGGGCTCAAATGGCTTTCCAGTTTTTGAGCAGTGTATGACCTTGTAATTTTACCTTTCTTATTGTCGTAGCTGAGATGCAGAAAATCCTTTGTCTATTCTTGTTATCTTTTGTTGTCTTTTTGCTTCATAATCTCTCTTGCTGCTAATATTGTCAACAATAATTGAATTAGGGAGAATACAAGCTACAAGAAGCCTGTTACATAATGGCCATTAACTTTTCTGTTGGACCGCTTTTCCACCATCTCTCCTAAAACCAATTGGTGTTAGCGAAGGTTTCAATTAATTCTTTTATGACATTCGATATCGCACCCGCAAGTTTGTTTTTAGAGCGGTCGCAGGGGGTGGCACTGTGGAACCAAATCCATGGGGGGCACTCCGGGCCCAACAATCCCTCCCTCACGATGACGCTCCCGCGACTCGAACCCATGACTTCCTGATACCACTTGTCGGACCGCTTTTCCACCCATCTCTCCTAAAACCAATTGGTGTTAGTGAAGGTTTCAATTAAGTCTTTTATGGCATTCAACATCGCACCCGCAAGTCTGTTTTTAGAGTGGTCGCAGGGAGTGGCATTGTGTAACCAAATCCATGGGGGCACTCCGGGCCCTAACATTATCTGTGGGATGCTTGATCTCATCCTACTTTTGTGTGCGTTGCTTACTTATAATTCTCATTTACCTGCATCTCATGTTTTTTTTGCATTCTCAAACTCCAATTGTAGGGTAAAAAGAGGACTCTGATGTCTGGTTATTTCATTTGGATTGGGTTTATCTGTCTGTGGGGTCCCATGAAGGACATGCTTGAGTGTGATTAAAAGAATAAGAGAAACTGCTATCTTCAGCAACCCTATTCGTGGGGTCCCATGAAGGACATGCTTGAGTGTGATTAAAAGAATAAGAGAAACTGCTATCTTCAGCAACCCTATTCTTATTAATCAGAATGTCACATCACACATCTTATTGACCATGTTTCTGCCCACTTTTCAAGTGGAGTAGCTAACTGCTACCAGGTCCGGTAAACTGAGAGAATCAGCTCAATAAAGCACTGTCTCAAAAGTTGACCTATGGCACCCAAAATGTGGTTCCAACATGATGAATGGGGACGGGATGTGGTACCAAATGCTCTGAATTTTGGTGCATAAGGGTAGGGTTCCTTAGATAGAGTTGTGTAATCTACTTAGTTCAGGCTATAAGCGCCCAGTAAAATAAAACATTATGTTTCAAATTATTTATGCAAAATGCATTTGTAGGAGCATAATGTCCAATTTTTTGTGTTTGTCTTGTAAAAACTCTACCCTCTTTTGTTTTTTGGTTTTTATTTATTTTTGATAAATAACAAAGGTATGTTAGGTCAAGCATCAATCCATGTACAAAAGAAGGCCTAAGACAAAAAGGAATACACCACCAAGTGCATCAAGAAAGATGTATAGACTATTGATTTTTGGCTCATAACACTTGTTTTTCCAGATAAACTATGAGAGATTGCGCTGGAACGAAGGCATTGCATATTTCGAAAAGTGCGTTCCGAAACCTAGATCTCACAGTAGTAGTGTTCCTTGGAAACACATATTTCCACGATTATCTTCGAAGTTACTTTTCCTGATAATGTTGTCTCCACATCCGGTGAATGTTATATGGAAATATCCCACCGGTGTTTTATGGGAGAGTCTTCAATGGGTCTGCGTATGTGACCTTGATGCGGTCCATACAAAGAGGTCACAGGAATTCGGTAATTTTAAATGGTTGGAAGTTATGGCCTTATGGACTAGATGGCTCTAAGGCCCAAGCCTTAATTTGGCACATGTGGAATGACTAGGGCCAACTTGGGATACTGGTCAGACATGGGTTGGACTCATAGAAGTGTCTTTTGGTTCTAGTCAAATCAAAATGTCTCTTTAAATTCTAGTCAAAGTCTTTACAGTCAATTAGTTGATCAAAGAGTCATTTGGTTTTTCCATGTCATTAATGTTAGATGTAGTCGAAGAGTCAATTAGTTGATAAAGAGTCATTAAGTTTTTCCATGTCTTTAATGCAGTCAAAGAGACTGTTCAATATGTCTTTGGGAGTCTAAAGGTTATTTATTTTTGGGAAGTTCTAGAGTCAAGTTGAAATGGGTATAGATAAGATTGTAAGCCTTATGGCAAATCATTATGAGTGATAGTAAAAATTGAGTAGCTTTCAAGCTATTAGCTAGATTGTGTGATGCAATCTTTCTTTGGTGTGATGCTAAAGAGCCCCTAGGTGTGATGCTTAGACCTATCTTCCTAAAACGCCATCTTCTCTTTCTATTGTTCACCTACATTGTTCACAGTCCCAAAACATTCACTTCTCTTCGTGTTTGAGCATATCCTTGGCTGCATTCAAATCCTGTCCTACATCAGACCTTGTGCACATCTGAAGATGCATGTGGGACTACTTAGGAAAAATCTTGAGACTCTCTTTCCACTTTTTTGTAGCTATGCCACGTGTTTCCGGGTTAATTTCATCCCAAAACTGCTCTAGATTGATTGTATTGTTTTCTTTTTCCCAATCGGGAATGATAATGAAAATTATGTATAGATGATTACGATCTTGCATGTATATGGCAGATTAACAGATTGCGGACCGAGTCAGCAGATCCCGAAGATGATCCTGAAATGCACCACGTGGAAGGGGCATTTGTTGAAACTTTATTGTAAGCGTTCTTCCTTTCTTTCTCTTAAATAGAAAAAATTGACCTTTAAATTGTTGCTAGTCTGAGAGAGATGCTACAGTTCATATCCCGAAGCATTTTTGGGTTGCCATTTTTGATCATTTTGCTTGCGTTTCTAAAAGTGATTGGGGTCCTTTGTGCTTGTCCACTTTAGATAATATATATGGATTCACATCCATTATGTTTCTCTTTCCTTGTAATCTATCCATACGTTTTTCTTGTAGGTCAAAGGTTCAATCTCCACCTCAAGATACTTTACTAAAACTGGAAAAGGAGCTGACTTTCAATGAACTATCCCAAGAGAGTTCCATGTTTGCTTTTAAGCTGGGTTTAGCTAACCTGCAATGCTGCCTCTTGATGAATGGTCTTGTCCTTGATTCTACTGAGGTACACTTGCTTAAATCTCTTGTTGATTCTGTCTTCCTTGCATATTACATTTCTCGTTTCACGTCTGAGGTAAAATTTCATTTGATCTTGATATTAGAGTTTTTTTGTTTTGTTAATAGTAGTGATACAGGTTTGTTCTGGCTCCTTTCTGTTCTGCTGTGGCAATTAGCAGAAGAGTGACAGATGTTGTCATGTAAGAGTATCTCTATCAGCTCTCTTAAGAGCCCATTTAGTGTCATAAGTTAGCTCTCTCAAATCTTAAGAGCCCTTTTGTTGAAGAAGAGACCCGGAAAAGACCCATCGTAGTTTTTAGTCTTATTGTTAGTTTTATACACTTCTAACACACAGGTCAACATATATAGTGGAGCGCCCTTTCGTTCTCTAAAGTAGCAATCCCTTGACACATCCCGCTTTTATCACTTTTTGTCATCTAACACACTTGGACAAAAACATTTAGGCTATAGCTACACCGATGATGGTTTGAGGCAAACACAGTTATTCTTTTCTGTAACATTCCATATGGCTGGCTGCTTTTTTTCTCTGTTATTGTTGACCCAGGAATCTATTATGTGTTCCATTGACTAAACGTCCTCATGTAAACAAATGTAAATCATGAGCCTTGACACTTGACAGTTGATCTCCGGTATACTCTGTTCATAATCTTCAGTGACATTTTTTTTTCTTTCCGGGGGATTTACTACCATCAGGATGCTCTTATGAATGCCATGAACGATGAGCTCCCAAGAATACAGGAACAAGTTTACTACGGCCATATAAATTCTCATACTGACGTGCTGGACAAATTTCTGTTAGAAAGTGGGGTCCCTCGGTATAATCCGCAGGTATTGTGTATATGGAGACTTATTCGGGATGTTCTATGAAATGCATGCTAATGTTTTTTCAACTTCATTGTTAACTAGGTAACTCTTCATGCTATTTTTGCTTTTGTAGATTATTGCGGATGGCAAGGTGAAACCGAAATTTGTTTCTTTGTCTAGAGCTACTCTTCGAAACGATTTTATCCAAAATGATGTCAGTTTTTTGCACTCTCCTGAAAGTAAGCTGCACTAGAGCTAAAGCCCCAGGCCTCCTATCTTAACTTTTGTAGACTTGCTGAATCTGATGTTTTCTTTTTCCTGAAATCATCTTTCTTGCAGCTGTAGATGATTTGAAGCCTGTGACCCATCTTCTTGTCATTGATGTCACATCAAAAAAGGGTATCAATTTGCTTCGTGAAGGGATACTGTACCTGGTAATAAATTTACAGCAAAATACTCAATGTTCATCTCGTATTCAGGAGTCACACTTCTTTCCACGATGATTGACATTTCTGCTGTTATTAATATCATCATCAATAATGCTAATGATTTGGTATTTCCTTTTTTCCTTGACTAACTAGTGATTACTATGTGTTGCAGATAGAAGGTTCTAAAAATGCTCGCTTAGGAATGCTGTTTAATGCTGATCCAAATGTGGGTTTTCCTAGTCTCCTTTTTGTGAAGGCATCTGAAGTTGCTGCAGCGTCATATAGGTATTCTATTCCAAACTTGTCATAAATTTCATTACAGGCAATCTAAATCTGTACGGCAAAAGATTTATTTCTTTGTATACGATCTGTAACTCGGTGCTTGCTTTTGTGGCATCATGCAGCCATAAGAGAAAGGTGTTGGATTTTTTGGATAAAATGTGTGCATTTTATGAGCATGAATACAAGCTTTCGTCTTCCATAGTTTCTGAAGGCAATCAAGCATTTATTGATAAGGTCTGTGATCTAGCTGATGCAAATGGTTTACCATCCAAGTGCTTGAGAACTGCTCTCTCAGAACTTTCGGTTGACGAGTTGAGAGAACATTTGAACAAGGTATATCGCTAAGAATCCTTTGGGCTTCTGGACCTTACATTATAATCCTTATAACTTGACCATTTTTCTCTCTTGCAATTTTTCTTTGATAGATATTGGTCTCTATTAATCAGTAGCACCGATGTGTTAAGCTTCCTCTGTATTTCGTATCATGTCCTCTTTTCCTAGTTCATTTGAAATATCAAGAATGTTACGGTTGTATGCTTTCGTGATTTATTCAGTCATTGAAGTGTAATCATTAAAGCTTCATCTACTTAAACATACCACAGTGCCAGGAAGCCTGTATCTTGCTAACCTACTCTTCAGTTGACCAAAAAAGAGAGAGAGAGAAGATAATACTTTAATGAAAAAGAAAAGGACGTAATTCCGACTCATACTTCCCTGTAACTTGACTCTGCTACCAGATGAGACAAAGTGTCTTTAACCAAAAATTCTGGTTCAAAGACCAGGTCGAAGCTGCTATAAAAAAGGAGGTAATGGAATTGCTCTCTAGTTCCAACAACAAGCTCTGCTGGGAAGACCCTTTTTCTTTTCCTTTTCAACTCCCTGCGACCATTGAGAATACCTTTTCCCTTGCTAAAGTGTTGCAAGTTCTCTTAATAGTTGCACATTTGAAGAGTTGCATATTTCCTATGCCATTTTATTTTACCCAGTGACAATTGAATGGAAAATTTATATGTTAAACTTTACCTTTCCAAACATGTCGCAGGTGGGACAATTCTTATACGGGCAACTTGGCCTTGAATCTGGCAGTAATGCAGTCATTACTAATGGAAGGGTGAGCTTCATATGGGCTGCTTCTGACGAGTTGAAGTATAGTTTGATTGTACTTATTTGTATTGGGAAGTACACTATTTGTTATTGACCCAGAACATTTTAGTGTTCGCTACATATTCTTTTTGATAAGGTAGTGTTCTCTACATTTAAATTATGCTTTGTATATGATAGGTGATCCGCGTTGACAATGGCACATTTTTGAGTCATGATCTACGTCTTTTAGAGTCTGTGGAGTTAAAGAACAGAATTAAGCACATTGTGGAGGTCATTGAAGAAGTGAAATGGGAGGGCATTGATCCTGACATGCTAACAAGGTTTGTTGATTGTACTTCGTTTGTTATCCTATTTCTTTCTTATTACAGTATCCACTTTAGTTCCTAGGATTGATGTGTTCAGCTTTATCTGTGGCGGTGCCATACCTTTCACAGGAGGTTGTTGTGAAAGCCAATACTAAGTTGATACATACATTGTAGAACCAGCCATCCTTTTTTCATCCTTAACTGCCTCAGAAATGATGCTTAGCCGCCTCTCACACTATTGTTACCAAATTTACTACTCGAGATCAATCTATGCAATGCAAAGTAGTGTCCAATTTCTCAATCACAGATCTCATAAATGTGGCTGCATAGGAGAGGGAGGCGTTTAGAGGGGTATTCTATTTTGGTGTAGACTAGAAACTATACTAGAGGAAATCTGTGCAAAGCATCAGATATAGTATTTTCTGTTGAGAGAAAGGGAATGTGGATGGCCTATGTTGTATTGTGTCTTAGTGTTGGATTCATCTAATTTCTATAGGGGGGATTGCATTTCACTGGGAAGAGGGGCAAACAAAGAGGTTTTTATGAAATTGTGCCTGGCATGGGAAGGAAAACATTAATTGCACATACATGGAACCAGGTTGCTTAAATGACGAATATACCTATTGTAAGTGAAAACCTAAAAATTCCCTCATTGGGGCCAATCTGTTCATACAAAGTGCAATATAATGTCATATAAGGTGCAACGTCGTTCTATTGAAGGGGCAAAAGATATGTTACCAAAAACATAAAGTATGTTCTGACATCACACCACTTGTCCAGAAATGGGTGCAATTTAGTTCCGTAAGGAGTGAAATTTTCTCGACCAAAGGTGCAAGAATGTTGACTCACGGAGCAATGTTTCAATTTCCCAATATGTAAAGTTTGATTTAGACATCACAATGGCACCCAATTTGTCCTCATTGGGGGCAATCCGTTCCATACAAAGTGCAATATAATGTCATATAAGGTGCAACGTTATCCGATTGAAGGAGCACAGGATACATTACCAATAAAAAAAATGTATGATTTGACATCACACTACCCACTTGTCCTAAATTGGGGGCAATTTAGTTCCATTAAGAG
Organism: Rhododendron griersonianum; assembly: GCA_018127125.1. Classification (NCBI taxonomy): domain Eukaryota; kingdom Viridiplantae; phylum Streptophyta; class Magnoliopsida; order Ericales; family Ericaceae; genus Rhododendron; species Rhododendron griersonianum. The sequence goes on along the minus strand of CM030792.1, from coordinate 25,728,680 downwards.
TGCAATTTTTTCGACCGAAGGTGCAAGAATGTTAACCTCACGGAGCAATATTTCCATTTCCCTATACGTAAAGTTTGACTTAGACATCACCATGGCATCTAACTTGTCCTCATTGGGGGCAATCAGTACCATACAAAATGCAATTAAATGTCATATAAGGTGCAACACTATTCGATTCAAGGAGCAAAGGATACTTTTCCTAGAAAATAAAGTATGACTTGGACATCACAATGGCAAACGACGTCGTTTGGGTACAAGGGCATTTTATTCGACTAATTTTAAAATAGCATGTATGTGCAGTTATTTTTGGCTTTCCATGACTTGATGATTCCCAATAACTTCTCCATGAGTTTGCATTTGTTTGCCCCTCTTTCCATTGAAATGCAATTCCCCCATTCTATATAAGAAACACGGGGATGTGCCAACCCCTTTTAACATGAAATGCAATTCCCCCATTTCTGTATAAGAAACACGGGGATGTGCCAAATATTCAAAAAAATTGCAAAAATTGTGTTTATTTTCTTGGATAGACAAGGTCGTAGGGCATTTGATGCATAATTAGGAGTTCCACGCATAGTTCATGGTGCATTCGAATTAAGTAACATGCGTGCTAGGTGAATGTCCAACTAAAGATTTCAGACATTGGACCCTTACCCTTATCCATGTGTCGAGTGTACGGCGTCTCATGGATATTTTATACATTTTGAAGGATCTATGTAACATAGGGTATGGTTAGAGAGCCAAGTTCTAGCGTTGTACATGGTGCAGAGAGGAGACTTTGGAGGCCACTTTCATAGCTATTTTTTGATTGGCTGTGGATAGAGAGGCGATGGTTCTTATTACTTTAGGTGTGAAGGAGTCGTGCCTTTCTGGGACTAGCTTGGAGGGTAGGATGGTTGTTTGAGACTGGGAAATGGAACATCTTGTTCATTTTAGGGGGCATTGGTCTTAGTGGAGGCAATTTCCGTGAAGAGGAACGTAAACGGTTGGAGCTCCTTCTAAGGTTGATTTTATTTATTTACGTTAATACCGCGTGTGAGATTGTTTTGATGAGTGACAATCTAATAGTAAGATACCGGTTTTACAAGCAACTGTGACAATGAATGGCCAATCATCTTCTAATGCATTACAAGGTGGCACATGCATTGTTGAGTTTGATACTGGCTTGTTTCGGGATGCATTAGATCTTCCAAAGAGATGCGGCAGCGGGGCTTCTTAATAGTTGGTGGTGAGGAAGGGTTGTAAGGAAGAAAAGGAACGGTTGCTTGTAGCTACTTTGAGTTTGATGTGGTTGATTTGGAAAGAGTGTAATAGGAGGACCTTCCGAGGAACTCGAAACTCCATACATAAATTGAAGTCCCTTTTTTTGTTATATTCTTTATAGTTGGGAATCAGGGCCCATATTGCCTACTTTGTATCAATATGTTGATTTTCCAATTCCAATTATGGTTGATTTGTAGTAGTCGCTTCCCCTCCCCTCCAATTAGCTATGTAGCACAGACACAGACATGACAATTCTAAAAAAATGGGGATACGGACACGGCGGGGGACACGCCATGTGTATAAATCAATAATAAATAAATATAATTTTTTTAATGAACCATTGTATATGAATAATTTCACAAATTGTATAATTTTCTTTTGAAGGCATAATTACAGTTTAACCCAAATACTTTGAATAATTTCATATTTAACCCCCCAAAATTAAAAATATTGCATTTTGACCCTCCAACCGTGTCCCCATCCGTGTCCCCGGCGTGTCCTCTATCAAAAAATAATAAAAATTATTGGAACGTGTCCCCACCGTGTCCCTGTGTCCAATACGTAGACACGACACCCTTTTGAAGTGCCGGTGCTTCATAGCTATTTAGCCTTTCCCTGTTATGGGACTTGTTGTGTGTACAGGCTCAATGTCACTCTTGTACATGGGTTCCATCCCCTTCGATGCTCTTCTGTAATTTACCTCAAACAAAAAAGAAAAGAAAAAAAAGAAAAGAAAACTCTACTGGAGGGCCTTGTGAACGGCATATTGCAGTTACGTGGTTGAATTCAAGTCTAAGAGTGTGGCGGGCATGGCTCGACGGAGGCACCTGTACGGTGACTGCGTCATACTGGCTATTCAGACCCGTGGACTTAAGGGATTGTGGGGACCGACGATGCAAAGTGTTCACAATCCCTCTGTCGGACCAGTACTGCTGGACCAAGATCGTTCACCAACCGAGGAACCATGAACCTGGATACGGGATAATTGGTTATGATCCCCTGATCGGCGGCATCCCGTCGAACCAAATGGTAACTCTATAGAAGTCCGAACACCAAGTGCAGTCGGGCTATATCGACCGACAGAACCGTCAGCCACCGAGCCACCCTTGCTTCCTGACTTGGAGAGGAAGTCAGGTAGAGTCGAGTAGGTGTGACAGGTGGCATGGCATCGTTTCCCTAATTACATGAATGGATCGTGGAGATCATGTCAGGCCTTAGACTGCGGACCTAATTTGGCGTCACGACTGACGAGCCAATCATTGAGCGCGTGATGAGTACACGTGGGTTGGTCTTCACGTTTCCCTTTGCCTATAAAAGGAGTAGTCCCCCTTGAGATTAAGGTAATGAACTCTTCCCCTCTGAAACCCTAAACGCTACTCAAACTCTACTTCCTTCTACTTGACTGTCGGAGTGCCTATCCCGGACTCCCCACGATCCGGCCTTGGGCACTAACGCGGGTGCTACTTGTGCAGGGCTCAACCACGCCCAAGATACATCAACCTAGACACCATTCTATCCAAGGTTCGTCTGGAGAAAGTACTGCACCATTGGCGACTCTGCTGGGGAAAACTTTTTAACTCAGATCTTGTGGTGGAACACTTTCTCCTCACACCCTTTCTCCCTTACTCTCCTTGCCTTGTTTAAAGATGATTGGCGCGGATGGACGACTCCTTGGTCTCGCGCACTTCGTTCCAAACCCCCAGGCTCACCAAGCCTCCCCAACAACTCAGCAAGTACGGGCGGATCTAGGGCTCGTGGGCACCCCTGCTAGGGGACCCGATGGTTACGTAATGGTGGGTTCAACCGTCGCTGGGACGAGTAACCTTGTTGCAGGAACGGCTTCGTTTCATATCAACGGGGTCAATCGCTCGGCGGCTAGCCTTTACCCAATTCCACCTCCTCCGCTAGAGCTCCCGGTGAGTATGGCAGAGGAGTTACTACGACTAAGGACGCAGGTACAAGAGCTTCAAGCACACTAGGGGCCCCTCCCGTCTCTCGATCTGGGGAACGGCGCCGAAGGAGGAATGCTGTCCATCCGTCCCAAACGGCCGACACTGCTAGGGCCTCCGCCTTCACACAACTCGGCCCACTGTGTCGCCTAGATGCTAGTGGACACATTCATCTGGAGTCCAGACACCGAGCGGCTTCTCACAACGGGTCGTCCGGCGATGGCCATGCTGGCCGAACACTACTTCCAGAGACGAGCACCACGGCCTTGAGCGCTCGCACGAGGGGATCTTAGGGTGGGTGAACAATGAATGGGGTGGCTCATCGGACCGGCAACGGGAGGAATGTTGCAGGAAATTCCCACGACCATCCTGCTAGGTCTCATGACCGCCGGGATGATCGTTACGCATTCAGGTCTGGGGACCGGCAACAGGAAGACCGTGGGAAGGGAGTGGCCACCCACTCTCGACAGCATTCGTTGGGGCACTCCGCGCGCCATTCCCAACAGCGTTCGCCGGGACACTCCGCACGCCATCCCCAACGGCGTTCGCCGGAGCATTCTGCACATCATTCCCGACAACACTCGCCGAGGCATTCAGCGGGACCGTCCCAAGCGCACGAGGACAGCTAGGGGCCTCTCCCTGAGGAGAGGTGCGGAGTTAGTAACGGCGGTGGAGCCTTGACTGTTGTAAACACTCAGACCAGTGAGTGGACCACCTACCGGGTGACAGAACAACACATGGTCCCCCCCCCCCGGGAACCCCAAGGAAAGAAAATGTGAAGGCAACATCAGGGTCCAGGAAGCGGCACTCACCTGAGCCGAGTGTCGGCGGTCAAGGACCCCGAGTTCCGCTTTCGGACAAACGTTCAAGGGACGCTGTCCATGAGACGTATGTTGCACCCTCGGCAGTCATTGCGCCGAACTCTCGGGACACGGCTGTAACCATTGCCGAGAAGACAGGGTCGCCTTTTTCCAAGGCCATAACGGAAGAGGTCCCTCCTTCCAACTTCAAGGTCCCGAAGTTCATCACTTACAATCCAAAGTCGGATGCTCCGACCCATGTGCAGCAGTTCAGGTCAATGGCTACACTCTGCGGACTTAGTGAGGCAATGATGTGCCGAACCTTCTCCTTGAGTTTGCTGGTCACCGACATGCTATGGTATACACAACTCAAGTCTGGGTCAATCATCAACTTCGGCGAGTTGGAGCGCTCTTTCATTACTCGGTTTGTCGTGAGCAATCGGCGGTCGAAGACCATTGAGGCACTAACGGATTTAAGGCGGAAGGTCGGCGAGTCATTGAAGGAATACTCGGACCGCTTCTACAATGTCTACAACCTGGTTGAAAGTTGTGATCAAAAGACTGCTGCCACCTCTTTCAAACGCGGTCTTGATCGAACTTCTGACCTCTCCAAGGAGTTGATGCTCCGGCCGCCGAGCGACATGTCGGATCTATGCACACTGTTGCCTGATATATTGAGCTTGAGGAATATATCGGGGGCTCCGGTGTTGCAGAGGTTGTCGACTCGACTAAACCGGCGGTGAAGGAAGTGAAGAAGCAAGTCAACACCGTTGCCAAGAAGAAGGGCACTGGAGTTGGCGGAAATAGGGGAGGTGGCAAGACGTGGGACCGACCGCCGAGCGATGGACGGGACCATCTTGGGAATGAACGACCTGAGAATTAATAGATTGTTCAATATGTAGTCTCTCTCTCTCTCTCTCTCTCTCGTCTCCGACGCACATACACAGGTAATGTGTGCATGCAACATACATACACTCTGGTTTGTATCTATACTGGAGTGTTGTAGGGAATGAACGACCTGAGAATTTATAGATTGTTCAATAGGTAGTGTGTCTCTCTCTCTCTCTCTTTCTCTGTGACACACATTCACAGGTAATGTGTGCTTGCAGCATACATACACCTCTGGTATGTATCTATGCTGGAGTGACAAACACTTTTGTCTGGTATGTAGCTATATTGCCCTTTCTCATGATGGAGTTCATCATCATTCCCTTGCACACCTTTGTCTGTCATTTTGTTTGACAGCTAATATTTTGGTGTCTGTAGTATTTGGTGTGTCATATTAGCTTCTTGTGATGTTATTTTATAGGGAATACTTGCCTGGCAAGAATCTTTCTTCGCAATCTAGTTTGTATTGTACTTGTGAGTACCATGTTTGACGTGTTGTCTTTGTTATGCATTTTTCACTACTCTCTTTCTTGTTACATACATAGGATGATGGTTTTCTTGGTTTGCGCATTTGCTGCTTGCAGCAAATTCACTTGTTACATACATAGGATGATGGTTTTCTTGTTTTCTTTGTTTGCGCCTTTGCTGCTTGCAGCAAATTCATCAGTGACATAATTATGTCCGTCTCGTCTTCAATTGCTACGAGGGATCGAAGTTCTGAAAGTGCTCATTTTGAGATTTTGAATGCAGAATACAGGTGCGGACTATTTTATTTTAGACTTCAGGGCGGTTTCCTGTACATCATTGGTTCTTCTTCTTGATAAGTAGGTTATTGTTTACGTTGTTAATTTTAACTGTTTTCGTCCCTTCTTCAAAAGTTTGTTAGTTGTTACTAGGATAGGGACAAAGGCAGTATAAATTTTCTTGATCCTATGATTCCTATCTCATCCTAAACTGCTTTTGTTCTCTCATATAGTTAAAATGTTGATGTGTTTGAGGAGATATAAGTAAGAACATGCTAAAAGAAATGTTGAAGGAATACACCAATTCTTAGAATGTTTATATAGGTTGTGAAAGTGTCTAGAGAAACAAACATTTACTAGCTTGTCATTTTTCCTTGCTTACCTCAAGCTTATTAGCTTGATTAGTTGACCAATTTCTGTTCCCCATCTATTCCTAGCTTAGCCTGTCTTGTAAATTGTAATCTGTCCCGTCTAACATGACCCCAAGCAACAGGGGCACCTTGATTTGAGGACTGCAGTTTATACTTCATATTTTCCTTTCAGACATTGAGTGTGAACTACTTATCCTCTAAACCAAGGTTCGTACAAACTAAAGTTTTCTAAGCCAAAAAAAAAAAAAAACACTCAATGATGTCCTGGACTTGTTCCTCAATAAAATGAATATGTTTTTTATTTGGATGAAAAGGTCAATATGTGGAGAAGTCTTGTTAAAAAAGGAAAGGTGGCTGATGAAGAATTAAGGCTAGCTACAATGTTTGTGAAAGAAGTTAATTTGGTTTTACACATGACCTGAGGATGAGATATTTCGTCTGGGTGTTTATATCTGCACGATAGATCAGAATTTCGATTAAGATGTTCAGTTGGTAATTAGTTTTATTGAGGTATCTAGACCTTTTCCCCATTTTCCTCTTTCGTGCTAGGCTGACCAATACCATGTCTTATTGTAGTTTCCATGTTGAAAATTGGGTCCTGCTGTCAATGAGACAAAAAATGCCAAAACACTCCTCTTTTGCACATTTTGGGCATTTAAGTACACTTTTACATAACTCGTATACATTTTTCACATCTATCAAATGCACTTTTTCAATCTTAACTACAGCCCAACAGTCCAATGTGCCATTTTAAGCATTTTCCTTAAAAGCTTCCATTAGGCAAAGGCTGCAATCGTTGGCATCTTGGGTTTTCAGCCTTTTCTCATCTCTTAAACATATTTGAGCTTCTCAAATATCATGCTGATATTGGTTTTGACTCAGAAGTACACCAAAGCTAATCCAAACGCAAGTTTACTTTGCATTGTATTGGGTATGGTTTCGTTGATAATGAGTTGGAATCATGACATTTTTTTTGGGTAATGATTACTTTCTGGCAAAACAGCAGAAAAAGAATAATCCGAAGTACCCAAAAAAAGAAGTAGAAAATGTATTTTGGTGCGTTCTCACATCTAGCATTGTTCTTTTTAGCTTTTCTCTATGTTTTGTCTTGGTGACCTTGTTAAGTTGCTGAACATGAGGGAGCATAATGGCTTGTTTGTTGATTTTAACTGGAATATTGGTGTTAGATAGCTTGATATACACTGTTAGGTCCATTTCCCAACAGCTTAAGCTTTGGGGACTACTAGTAACTTAACATGGTATTAGAGCTCAGGTTGCAGGAGACATGGGTTCAAGTCTTTATATTCGCATTTGTTCCCTGTTTGTACTATGTTTCCTTTGCATTCTTTTGCGATATGTATGAATATTTGTATCTCCACATGCAAGACAGGGTGCACTTGAGGGAGGAGTTAGATAGCTTGATATACATTGGTGGCCCCATTTCCTAATAGCTTAAGTTTTTGGGACTACTAGTAACTTAACAGGTGGAACAAATTTTACTCTGAGTATCATTTATTTGCATGTCCTGTCAGTCAATGGTGTCCTTTGAGGCTTCCCTCACTGTGTCATCAAGTTCTTTTATCACTTGGATGCATGTTTCTTAGTCATTTGGGGCCCAGAATTTACAGTTCCCTGAAATTGATTTCCTTTAATTGTTGTTGGTTGCGTGCAGTGCAGTTATTCTTGAGAATGAAAATAGTAGCATTCATATTGATGCTGTCATTGACCCTTTGAGCCCTTCTGGTCAGAAGTTGTCTTCGCTTCTTAAAATTTTGTGGAAATCCGTTCAGCCAAGCATGCGGCTTGTACTTAATCCACTGGTAAGTTGGTCCTCGTTAGTAAATATTGAAAACCTATGACTAAGCCTGTCTACTTCTTGCACTGTGAAGCTATGAACTCACTGAAAATAACAAATGACAGATTATTTGAGTTTCTATATGCTGTATAATATTTTTGAAACTTCAAACATTTAGGTGATCAAGAAGAGCGTCTGTGATTATTTGTGTTCTTGCATATTTTTGTTTGACGATGTTAAATCTCTCTCTCTCTCTCCCTCTCTCTTTTATGTTCTTATTTCTTATTCTCCACCCTTTATTTTCTGTAATAAAAGTGGGAGATACACAGCCATCACCTAACTGGGACACAAACCCTGTACCTTATGGTCCTTATCATTTGAGGGTGGCAGGAGATATTCAAGTGAGCTGTGCTCCACTTTAAACTCTGATCTCCATTATCTTTATGCGGTACAGCAAGAGTGGTTGATGTCCTTTTTCTTAAATTACACATGAACCTTCCAAACAATTCCTGTAGTGTAAACTATTTGAAACAATCTGACTTGGTAAACTATTGAAAACAATTTCTTATTTCTTGCAAACTGTTTTAAGCCTCATAAGCTAATTCATTCTGATTCATGATAAAGCTAATTCTTGTCTTCAATGTGTTAAAGAATGATTCCTTCTGTGTAACTTTTCTTCATGGGTTCTGAAGACAAGTAGGAAAGACATGAGGATTTGTTGGGTGGGTTCCAAAATAGAGGATTTGAGTTTGAATGAATGTTCGGTACACATGGTTGGTCTGGTTTACGTGTGTGATTTCTTAATGAGGTGCTTGAATTTGCTTCATTCTTAATGGTTGACGTCATGCGAAAATGAAGAGTGAAACTCTTTGGCAGATTGATTGTCTCTGTTATATGTTCCTTTCAGTCCACGTGAATGGTAAACTGGGATCTCCAATCCGTTCTGCTTGACAATAAGATAGGTAAAGACTTGTAAACAAGGAAAAAGAAATAGCCAAAGAAAGAGGAAAAAAAATTTAGTTTGTAAAGCTGACTTGGTTGCAGCTACTATTTGATTCTATTATGTCTGTTCGGATGTGAAAGGTGAGTGTCTAAAATGTTGTGCTTGGAGACACTCCAACGTACTCGTACCAAATGGCATTCTTGCACCCACAACCCCCCTTGGATGGTTGATGACTCAATATAGATGCATTGTTACTTCATGAGATAACTGTTGTACTACTCTTTATGAATATTGATTTTATGGGAATCAATTTGTTGGCTAGATCCGGCAATCAAGTAAGCATCAACTGCCTTACTGAGTTCTACTTTGATTAGAGTTCTTTTGTTTATCTTGGAAATTATAGTGGGTTGATGACGAATTATGGAACATTCTCTGTATTCTATGTTCAGCTCGGATGAGATTACTGTGATCTTTATGTCAACTATTCTTGAGCGCATTGGTCTTGTTAGTTGCTTTCTGCTGTTAAATCGGAACTCGAATAGTGAATCGCAAGATGCACTTTATTGGATGATTTATAAACGCATATGCATAAAAAAGAGTACATACTGTTTAAAATAAAACAATATCAATACAATTAAACTGTAGCTTTTTATTCAGCTATTATACGAGAAATCAATCAACCAAGTCAATGTCATTTTTTTTCTTGATGGAGAGAACAATGTTGTTATATGCAATTCACGAGTAAAAATAGATAAGACTGGATTTTACCTAATCCTACTGTAACGCATGAATCGTAGGGAACCGAAGTGGATCACAAATTGTATCACAAGTATCCCTTAATTTCTAATTCAAAGCAAGATTCGAATTGAAGTGGTTGAAACTCATGGAATTGTAGAGTTTATAGTGAATGGCATGACTCTAGCAACCATGGCTGCTTTGTTCTTCTATACTTTTGTGATATGTTAGATCACTTAGCTTCTTTTGCCTTCCCTATTGTAAAAGTTCAATCTCAAGTGTCTCTAGAAGGGCTGATTTAGAATTGTAGATGACAAAAGGTGTTTTGATGAACTAATATATGGCTGCTTTTCTGGCAGAGTTCCCTGGTTGACCTTCCCCTGAAGAATTACTACAGATATGTAGTACCGACGATGGTGAAACAAAAGCATTTTAGTTATTGTCTCCTCCTTTATTTGAGGTCCTTTACTTGGTGCCTCAGTTTTGCCATGATATTGCAGGATGACTTCAGCAGTACTGATTACACGGTATATGGCCCCAAAGCCTTTTTTGCCAATATGCCATTGTCCAAAACCCTCACCATGAATCTTGATGTTCCTGAGCCTTGGCTTGTTGAGCCTGTTATTGCTGTGTAAGCATCTGTAGCAAATATTTGAGCATGATTTCTATTCTACAAAACTTTAGAAATCGCACATGTATGTTTCTAGTTTGTAGTGTATTTTAGTTTATTTGTTTTTTGTTTTAAATGTTTCAGTCATGACCTGGACAATATATTGCTTGAGAATCTTGGCGAGCAAAGGACACTGCAAGCAGTGTTCGAACTTGAAGCTCTTGTTCTTACAGGTAGATTCATAAACCTTTTGGAACAAAGCCCTTTTTGATGCTGGCATGATGGCGTCTAATTTTTACGACATATGTACATTTCTAATTTTGTTTCATGTGTATTTAAGTATTTATGATATTGTTGGTAAACTATCCTCAAAATATTCAATAAGTTCATCTTTGGCCTTCAGTTCAAGTAATTTTACCTTGTCCCTTGAATTTTTTCCGTAATTTTTTTGATACAACCACATAAGTTTGGGGCTGCTTTGGTAATCAGTAAAAGAATGAAACAATTATATGCAATCTATTAGGAAAGCAAGCAAGAATTACAATTGTCCCGTGAATGAAGTTTTTGACTCTGCCCAGTGAAGATAGAATGGTGGTGGTCTTAGAATAACCATAGATTACGTAATCAATTTCCTTGATGAACTATTATTACAGGTCATTGTGCAGAGAAAGATCATGAACCCCCCCGAGGTCTTCAACTGATCCTTGGAACTGAAAGTACACCACACTTGGTTGATACCATTGTGATGGCCAATTTGGGTTATTGGCAAATGAAAGTTTCTCCTGGGGTTTGGTATCTGCAGCTTGCCCCAGGTAAAAGTTCTGCGCTCTATGATATGAAAGAAGATGGTGATGGAAATCAGGGCCTGCATTCCTCAAAACGTATCACCATAAATGATTTGCGGGGTAAATTGGTTCACCTGGAAGTGGTAAAGAAAAAGGGAAAGGAGCATGAGAAACTGCTTGCTCCTTCTAATGATGAGAACAGTTCGCATGGGAAGAAAAAGGTGAGCACTTGTTATTAGTCAATTGACTTACTAGATGATTTCCAAGATGTAACCATTTTTTGAATACTTGTACAGGGTAATCAGAACGGCTGGAACTCAAATTTATTAAAATGGGCTTCTGGTTTTATTGGTGGCAGTGAGTTTACAAAGAAGAGTGGGAGGAGCACTACGGTGGGGAATTTTCTCTTCTTGTGGTTCAACTTTAAATGACTTCCCCCTCCTCCCCTCCCACTATCTCCCCCTTCTAAATGCATATTTACCTAACTTTAGGAGCATGCAAATGGCTTGCGAAGTGGAAAAAGAATTAATATATTTTCAATAGCTTCTGGACACTTGTAAGTTTCTTTACCTGTTCTCCATTCATTTGTTTTTTCTGTTGTTCTGTCTTGAGGTTATTCTTGGAAAGGTGGCTTAAGGATAATACATCTTTTTCACATAATCTTTTTTAAAAGTTTTTGCATTTCGTTCAAGTGTCCAAGAATAATGATGGATATGGAGATCAATATCCTGTAGAGTTGAATATGTTTGATGTAGTGGATTGATGATATTTGTGTCATTTAGCATCCTCTAGTGTTAGTAGGGTAAATAGGTGTTTAGGTCTCTTATTTTATACTCCCTCCATCCCATTTTGTTTGCTCAGGTTTCCTTTCTTTTTGGGCTTCCCAAATTGTTTGCAATTTTCCATAATTAAGAAATCACCAAAAGGGTAAAGTTCGAATTATACCCCTTTAGTTTTGAGTTGAAGGAAATACCAAGTTAACACAAAACCAAGCAAAAAGGGTATTTTGAAAATCTAGACACTTTTCAACCCAAAATCTAAACTGGGATAATTCCCGTGACAAGCAAACAAATTGGGATAGAGGGAGTAGTTTTTTTTTTTTTTTTTTATCATTTTAAAGAATAGATATTAGAGCTTACACTCTTTGTATTCCTTTGAGGGATTTTCTCTCTCTTAATCAATCTATCTTTTGAATTGGTTGCATCTCTCTCTCTCTCTCTCTCTCAATCGATCGATTGATCAAACTGATTACACCTTAAACTTTATCTTGTTTATTTTCTGTCAAGTTTGAGTCTCTTGAAATTACGTTAAAGAATTTCATTCACTTTGATTTTGCTTATGTATGTGCTAATGGAAAAGAGTAAGAGAATCATTACCTTTTTAATCTTAAGAGCTTGGCATGATCTAGTCAGATATAGCGCTTTATTCGGTCAATGGAAGGATTGGTAACAACTAGCAATGATGTAGAGTGTTGGAATTATGTCCACTTTAGTGAAGAGGTTGTTTTGAGTTTTGGTTGATTGGCTAGCATTTGCATCTATCCTTTTTGTAGTTCATGAAATGGATTTTTTTTAATTTTTTTGGCAGAGACCATTTGGCAGTTTTTTCCCCTCTCGTTCAAGGAATCATTCTTCTTAAGCGACTTCATTAGGTGTTGCCTTATATCATAGGCTTCATAGCTTTCTATAGTCACATACCTGTATGGTTGCGCATTTTTACACGGCTTTTCCTTTTCTTTCTTTTCTGCAGATATGAACGTTTTCTGAAAATCATGATACTTAGTGTTCTGAAGAACACTCGTCGACCAGTAAAGTTCTGGTTCATAAAGAATTATCTCTCTCCTCAATTCAAGGTTCTATTATTTTAATACACCCTTTTTCTGTGGTTTTTCTGAACTTTCGATTTACAATGATAGCTCATGGGGCCCTAGACTTAGATGTCTAATATGCAAATGATCTTTTGTTCATGACTTCTTATGCAGGATGTAATTCCTCATATGGCACAAGAATATGGTTTTGAATATGAATTGATTACTTACAAATGGCCTACATGGTTAAACAAACAGAAAGAAAAGCAGCGAATCATCTGGGCATATAAAATTCTGTTCCTTGACGTTATTTTCCCTATTTCTTTAGAGAAGGTTTGTCTCCGAACTGCATAAAATGACACTGCAGCTTTGTTGCTCACTTATCTTCAAATGTTTGCCGGCCTCTCATACATGTCTGTAGATTTACATGTATGACATTTCTTTTGCAGGTTATATTTGTTGATGCAGATCAGGTTGTCCGGGCAGACATGGGAGAACTCTATGACATGGATATAAAAGGACGACCCCTGGCCTATACTCCATTTTGTGACAATAATAAGGACATGGATGGCTATCGATTTTGGAGACAAGTAGATAATTTTGTTTTTGTTTCCCTTTTTTGTTTTTGCTTCTCATTATTCCTTGTGCGGCCAGGATTTGTTTGTTGCAGCTTCTTAGTCCAAGTTTTAACATTTTTCTTTCAAAATCCGTCAGATTTTTTGTGCGCTTTTGCTTCCCCTTATGGGGCAAAAACAACTTAAGCGGGAAATAAAGCTGATAGTCAGGAAGCTCCGTTTTGATGTTTTTTGCTTCCCCTGTTGCAAAACAGCTTTTACCATGATTTAAGCTGCAACAAATAACAACTTAGACACGAAGTGCTGACTTGCTGTTTAAGTTACCTATTACTGAAGATTTTGTGCGACTCCTGCTTAAATTCCTGTGGCTTCTGTTGAATAGGGTTTTTGGAACGAACATTTAAGAGGAAGGCCGTATCATATAAGGTAGGGACGTGCTTTCATCGTAGAATTACTGATTGTATTTTTTTTTCCTTGTGCATGGGCTGCAATTTAATTTGTATTACATGACTTGCAGTGCGTTATATGTTGTGGATTTGGTTAAATTCCGGGAAACTGCGGCTGGAGATAACCTGAGAGTATTCTATGAAAACCTTAGCAAGGATCCTAACAGTCTTTCCAATCTAGATCAGGCAAGTATCACGTTAAAGATTGCAGCTCTTACTCCAACAATGTTCCAAGTGTTTATTTTCACCTATGGTATTTTTCATCCTGCAATTCTTGTTGTCCTACTTGGCTACTTACGATGTGTGGGGTTAGGTTGAGGATCTGTAGGTCTGGACTGGTTTCTGGCTCCCTCCGCCTAGCTCTGCTTGCCCTCCGCCCGACCTGCAACAAGTCACTAGGGCTGGTGGCAGCCAGTGACCCTCCGACGATCAAGTTAGAACTAGGAAGGAGAAGGTAGGTCTAGGGTTAGGGAGAAACGACGTACCTCTCTGGGTTATCTTCCCTTTCCTTTTATAGACCTCACCTTACTTGGCCACCAAGTAAGCATGTGAAGTATACACTTAGGTAACCGCCTCGGGTGACGTCGTATATGACGCACCGGATAAGGCAATTACTGAGCACATGGCCTGAGCTGGCGGCAATGATGACCACGTGTTGTAACCACCTCGGCCTACGTCACAATTACATACATGACCGAGGGGCTCGGGTGCACGAGGACAAGACTTCGCTTCCAAATCGCTTGGACATTAGGAGCCTGGTGCAGCCCAGCGTAACCGAGCGATATGATAACGGGACCTCGAGGCACTAGGATACGGGACAGAGCTACATTCCGTGATGTGGACATGTTTGGTGGTACTTGGCTCGGGAATGGTTCGAACCCCATTTCCGGGGCCACTACACGATTCCTCTGGATTCCTATACAAGTGAGTAGTTGATATTTATCTTTCCTTTTAATGCCTAGTTCTTCCAGCAAATTGATTTTTGTTTCAGAAGAGGGGCCTTCACCATAATGATACTCGGTTTTCTTTCTTCTTGCTTGAATTGTTTTGCCAATGAACTCCAGAATAACATCTTCTCCGAGTTGATTCTGTACATGCAAAAACTGAACTCGTTTTAAATGCTTTTGTTAAAGCATCCAACTCAATACCAATTGGCGATGGTGGATAGGCTGCCCAGACTCATATACTAGTTTGGAGGAGATAATTAACTGATGTGGGACAACTCCAACACTCTCCCGCACGTGCGATCCCTTACTCGCACGTGGAGAGGTAAACAAACAACGGTCCAATTATGGCACAAACAAGGGGGAACAAATTCTCTGAAACCCTAGCTCTAATACCATGTTAAAGCATCCAACTCAATACCAATTGGGAATGGATGGAGAGGCCGCCCGGGCTCATATACTAGTTTTGGAGGAGATAATTAATTGATTTGGGACGAACTCCAACAGCTTTGATGACAAGTCGTTCTAAATACTATGCAAAAACATGTACAACTAGGACTATAAACGAGCCGAGTTGAGTCGAGCTTTGGTTTGCGCAGGCTCGGCTCCCTGTAGAAAGGGTTAGCTCGAGCTCAAAACAAGCTGAAGAAATTAGGCTTGAGCTCGGCTTGCAGGTTTTCATCATGGCTCGGGCTCGGCTCGTTAGAGCTCGATTTCGTGTGATATCACGTGTGAGATGAAGAGGCTGGGCCCTCTCTTTATATAGGATTCTCATTTGTGGACAAGTTGTGAACTTTCTGATGTGGGACTAAGGTAAAACTTTGCTGGGAAACCTTACCTTTGCCTTCACTACCCGTGATTTGTCCCACGTCGAATGGGAAAAGAATTACCACCCATTGCTTTTGTTATAAAGCCTTCCACTTGTCTTTTTTGAATCAAATATGTGGGTGCCCAGATTCAACACATGGCAGATGGTTATTGAGTCAGAAAGTTCACAAACTCGAAACATTACTAGTTTGACATATTTACCACAGCCTATCATACGACTCGCGAGCTCATCCGAGCTGAGCTGTTGGTAGCTTGGGCTTGGCTCGTTAACAAAACGATTTGAAAAAAGCTCAAGCTCGTTCGTTTACCTTTTGAGTCAAGCTTGGACGAGCTTTTTTCGAGACGAGTTTCGAGCCGCTTGCGAGCGGCTCTGCTCATTTGCAGCCCTACGTAAAACAGGAGCCATTCATCGAATGTAGAACTGTTCTTTGGTTGAGTGCCTTTTTTAATGATTTTGATTTGGAAAATGAGCTGACTAATGTTTATTATCAATCGTGGAATCTCATTCCCCTGCATGTTCTGTCAATTAAAGGAAACAAAAAGTCCTTCCACAGACTTCTACTTTTGTTTACCAAATCCATTTCTATTCAGGATCTTCCAAACTATGCTCAGCAGACGGTGCCTATCTTCTCACTACCCCAAGAATGGCTATGGTGCGAGTCTTGGTGTGGTAATGCCACAAAATCAAAGGCAAAAACCATTGATCTCTGCAACAACCCCATGACGAAGGAGCCCAAGCTGCAGGTAAATATGAATTTCTGAGCATCCTGCTACAAACCCTCCACAACATGAACCATGGTTATGATTACTGATTTATGTCCTATCAATTTGTTCATTTTTCTTATATTTTCAAAGGGTGCTAGAAGAATTGTTGCAGAGTGGCCAGATCTTGACTTTGAAGCAAGAAGCTTCACTGCAAAAATCTTAGGTGAAGAAGTTGATACGCAAGAACGGGTAGTATCTCCTATCGAAACACAAAGTTCAGTTAGCGATAGTGAATCTGAAGACAAGTCAGAGTTGTGAATACGATTTTCCATAAGCATATAGCTGGTATTATTTCATACCGAGTTTTTAAGAGAGATCGAAGACACCTGATGGACTGTCTATGGAATCATCGATAGCCTTAGAAAATTTCAACTCTAGAGAAGAGAAGGCAGTGTAATCGATTTTTTTCAAGGCCAAATCAGTCAAAGTGAATCTCATTTCTGAAATTAGATTTTTGCTCTGTATGTTAGTTAAGCAGATATGTATGAATGAACTTGTTAGCATTTATAGAGATTAGGAGAATGAATGGTACTTGTTAGCATTTATAGAGAGCAAGACTATTAGGAGATTGTAGACTTTTATGCATGGCTTCACCACTATAGCCTAATAGCTTTTCATCAGGGAATATCATTCATGAACCATAGGGAACTGAGATGTTATTTGAAATCGGAATGTCTTGTGCACGGATGGAAATTGGTGGGAAAGTAGCTTGAAAACTTTCAATGATTTGCCTATATGGTACTTCAATTTGTTATGGATATCTGGCCTATATTTAGTTCTATTCGGCGAGTCCATTCATACTTCCTTTCTGCTTGATTGGATTATATATGACTCCAAGGTAGTAGTTGTTCAAGTGACTCGAAGTTGTGATCCTATTTCAGACAACGGCTTGATTGTAACGGCCTTCTCAACAACTGAGTAAAAGGTCTAGAATCCTCTATAATCACAGTTGAAATTTACGTGACGTTCATTCGTTCCAAAGCAGTTGAAATTTACAAAATCAATATAATTAGTTCAAGTAATTTTACATTGGAGAGTACAGTTTTTCTTCCGATAAAAAAAACAAAAGAGCACATTTTTCCATATTAAAATTCATACAAATACAATGCTTGTGCATTTTTGCAGATTGAAATTTGTCTTCTGGATTGATTACCCTCTAACAAAAATCCAAATTGACCCTGTTTGGGACATACCTGATAAAGTGCAGGTGTGACACCAACGGAAATTGGATGTTGAGAAAACTGTATTGAGTTATGGTGAACACCCGTTTTATAACCTCACTGGTCAAAAAACACAAAAATGAACAAAATAGCAAAGACTCAACTCCCAAGGGAACATTGGAGTGCCAAATAGGTGTAAGCTAACACTGATAATAAATTATTGATTTCCTCTTCACAACATATTCTCAATAGCAAATCCATGAATCTTAAGTAAATGAACCAACATATAAAGGAAACAAAGAAAAAACAAACTTTATATAAATCACCAAACAATTTATCAAGGGCAAATAGAACACTTTATGAAGAAGATTCAGGGTTTTCAAGCTCCTATATCAAATGCCGATATATTTACTGAGCTTTCCAAAAGATTTGAAGGCTCCAAGAGAACTACTTCTCCCTACCATCGTATTTGGCAACTAAACACCCATAGCGTGAGTAGTTTGCGGACATAATTTGCTCAAGGCAAGCAATCTAGAGCAGCAAAAGCAAGTGCAAAAATACCAGAACTGACAAGTGAAACAACACTTGCTACCATGTGTCAAGCCAAAGGTATATTTTCTTCAGTCGAGCCCAGGCAGAGCGAACTGTGTCGCGAAATCTTCAACTTGAGTTCGAAGCTCAACAATATCTTTGTTGTTCTGAAGACCCTTGAGGAAAGCTTTCTGCAACTTCCCATGTTCTCTCTGGACTGTACTAGTAATCTGTACAACTCCAAGGAGAAAGTCAGCCATTGTTTCAAAATCAGCCTCTAGACAACCTCTTGATGTCATAGCAGGGGTACCTGATGGCCCAAAAAACATGTGGCAAGCCATAATAAAAGCAAAAAGTCATGTAAAGCACAAAAGAATAAAAACAACAAATTGGAGGTTATATGCAATACATCTTCACTTACCGATCCTTACACCTCCAGGCGTTATAGTGCCATTGTCATCAAATATTGCGATTTTATTAAGAGTAATGTGACACATCTCGCAGACCTTCTCAAAGTTCTTACCTACGAGGGAGAGAGAAGATAAGGACATTCTCAGATTACAAAGCATCAGATAAATGAACTGTGATACTAATCAATTGCTGCATGATTACTCTCAAGTCTCAAGTCTCAACCCATTTTCAATTTCACATATAAAAACACCACCAAAAGCTGGCAGTAAAGATGACTTTTTGGGTGGCCAATCAGTTGGATATAATTTCCAATATAATGAAAATTACATCAAACTAGAAATTTGAAAATACTCATACCCAATGTTCTAAATGGCGCTTGGCAGTAGTCGGGCGGAGACCCACCTCCAAGCGCCAAGCCACCTAGGCGGCGCCAAGCAATTCGGCGGATTTTTATTTATATATATTTTTTAACAAACCATTATCCATTTAAACTATATTCCATGTATCCATAATGCAAGTTCAAACAAACCCAAATGAAATCAAGTAGTAGCAACTAGCAAATAAGTTGAATAAGACAAATAACCATAATAACGATGGGACCTCGACGCCTCGTTCACTGCTGGGCTAGGGCTCGTTCTTCGGTCCTTGTCTTCGATCGACTGGAGTGAGTGAGAAATAGAATGGATGTGGGATGTAAATGTAAATATGTAATTGTAATATATATATATATATATATATGATTTTGTAAAAATTACATAATAAGCCCTTTTAGTTTAATACTATACATTTTAGGCCGCCAAAGGCCTCCAAAGATGCCGACGACGCTACCAAGACCGCCTAGGCGGCCGCCAAACACCGCCAAACCTCCCTGGGCGCCAAATCAAACGCCAATGGGTATTGGCGTGGCGGCAGGGGCACCTCCAAGCGCCTAGGCGGCCGCCATTTAGAACACTGCTCATACCACATAACAATAGTCATACAAACAAGCCCACAAGTCATCCACTTAAGTACCAAGTGTACAACTTAAGAAAAACTGAAGAAAGAACCAAAGTTGTCAAGGGCAAGGGGTGCGCAAACCCCTATTGGGGCCTAGGGGAGAAGCGCAAGGCGAGGCACGTGCCTTTTTGAAGCAAGGCGCACCTATGCGGGAAAAACACACAGGAAAAACAGCATACACCAATATTTCAAATAATAAACATATAACTCTTTTAGGTGAAACATATAACTCTTTTCCTTTTCTCATAAAACTTGGAATTTTTCTGTCTTTAAAAGTAAAGAAACAATTTTAATTTCCACAGAATAGTTCAATAACAGGACATAAATAGGAGTAAATTAGATAACTGATACAAATAAATAAATAAATATACACAGCCCTTCTACTAAGGGCGCCCACATATATGCAATCTGCGGACTTTTGATCTCAGCCGTTGGATTGTGTTTTTAATGGTCTGGATCCGCGGACGATCTTTTTGCGAATCCGGACCATTAAAAACACAATCCAACGGCTAGTAACAGAAGTCCGCATTTTACAACTCTAAGGGCGTCCTTAGAGGAAGCGTGGTGTGTGTGTATATACGGGACGGTCCAAGGGACATCTAAAAAAACATCTCATAGTTCCCAATCAAATTTTGATGATCCGAGCTGCTCAATGTGATCAGAACGTGATTTTAAGGGTACTCGCTAGAAATCAGAAAAAAAATTGTCCGGGAAGGGCTTGATTTGAGCAAAACAAGCACTTCCCGGTAAGGGCTCAGATTTTATGAATGGTTCAATTAAAAACTTCTCAAAACAAGCACTTCCCGGTAATTTTTTTTGCCGATTTCTCACGAGTACCCTTAAAATCACGTTCTGATCACATTGAGCAGCTCGGATCATCAAAATTTGATTGGGAACTATGGGATTGAGGTGTTTTTTTAGATGTCCCCGAAACCGCCTATATAGATTAACAATGAGCTTCTAGTAAAGACCTTAAACATGGACCTCATAGTTCGGAGCCCCACGCTAATAATCGGAGCTGTTCAACTTGTTTAAAACATGTATTTAAGGGTACCTGCAAAAAAAATCAGCTCAAAGGAATATCGGTAAGTGCTTGATCCAAAAGTTTGCATAAAGCAGCTTCATGAAAACTGTTTGGATCAAGCACTTGCCGATATTCATTTGAGCTGATTTTTTGCAAGTACCCTTAAATAAATGTTTAAACAAGTTGAACGGCTCCGATTATTAGCGGGATCACTTACCGTAAAATACATAAACACAACATTCATTATTATGTACCGTATATACATACTTACCTATTGAATCGCCTATGTGTATGCATCTACAGGTATATATTCTATCTATTTTGATAAGTAAATAATTATATATATAAAGGAATTGCCACCCAAATACAAAAAGAGGCCACAAGACAAAAAGGCCCTATACACTCCCCAAAGAGTGGAAAAGCTCAAACCAGTCTAAAAATTGGTCAAGAGATGGATTACAATCTCTCTTGTCCCAACTAAACAAACTATTCACCAAAAAACTTTTTAATCTAAACATGGGCTTTTCTACCCCCTCAAAACACCTAAAATTCCTTCCTCACCAAATAAACCACATCACGCAAAGAGGAATCATTGTCCAGACTCGCTTCCTTCTCTTTCCCACTCTAGCACCTCTCCAAGCAATTAATAGTTCCATCACATTCCTAGGCATGGTTCATTGCATACCAAACCAAGTAAGCACCAAAGTCCATAACTCCCACGCCATTGGGCAATGAATAAGAAGGTGATCGACCGTCTTCGCATCCCTTTTACACATACAACACCAATTCACAATGATTTGTTGCCTTCAGATAAAATTATCCAAAGTAAGGATCTTGCCTTTAGCCGCGCACCATACAAAAAAAACTCACCTTTAACGGTGCCGCCGTCTTCCAAATTGCTTGCCACGGAAAGGAAGAAGTAACCCTCCTACAAAGAGCTTGATAGTAAGATTTCACCAAGAAAGATCCGGATTTAGACAAGCTATAACGCATCTCGTCTTCCCCTTCACCTATTCTATGAATATCATACACTCTTGAAAGCAAAATAATCAAAGCATTCTCCTCCCAATCACACACATCCCTACGCAGACAAATATCCCAAACTGGGGCCCCATGTTGAAAATGGAGATAATCAAAGACGCTTGCATCTCTATCATGAGCCAAAAGATATATACTCGGAAAAGCCTCTCGCAATCTGACATCCCCACACCACAAATGCTCCCAAAATTTCACCCTACTCCCATCGCCAACCACCATATGAATATTCTTTTCAAAAGCATCACAACCATTCATGATATCCCTCCATAGCGCAACCCCGTAAGACAATCTCACATTGAGGGCCGACCAATCTCCCCACCCGCTACCGTACTTAGCTACTACAACCGTTCTCCACCATCTCTCCCTTTCACACGCAAATCTCCAAAGCCATTTGCCCAACAAAGCTTGATTGAACAACTTTAGACGCCTCACACCCAAACCCCCTTCTCTAATAGGAGCACAAACCGTATCCCAATCAACTAAATGATACTTGAATTCTTCCCCCACACCTTTCCAAAGAAAATCTCTTTGGATCTTCTCTAATCTTTTTGCAACCGAAACCGGAATAACAAACAAAGACATGAAATAAGTGGGCAAATTAGAGAGCGTACTTTTAATTAAAGTGAGTCAGCCTCCTTTAGTAATATCTTGACGCTTCCAACCCGCCAACCTCTTTTCAAATCTTTCCACAACTTTGTCCCATGCTGACTTTGATTTGAAGGCTGAATCGAGTGGCAATCTCAAATACTCTGACGGGAGCGACGCCACCCTACAACCCAAAATCTAAGCAAGAGCACCAATATCGTCGACCGCCCCAATATGGATCATTTCAGATTTTTCCAAATTCACTTTAAGTCCAGAAACAACCTCGAAGCACAAAAGAACACATCTAAGGTATCCCACCTCCATTAGCTCTGCATTGGAGAACAAAAGAGTATCATTGGCATAAAGAATGTGCGAAACCAACAAGCTCTAACCATTCCCCCTTCCCACTTCGACGCCATGTAAAAAGCCCCCTTCGACCGCTTTTTGAATCATCCTGCTGAGCACCTCCATAACTAAGATAAAAAGGAGAGAGGAGAGAGGATAGCCTTGATGCAAACCTCTAGAAGTCTGAAAAAACCCGGCCGGAGTCCCATTCACGAAAACTGACATTTTGACAGAGGAGATGCAAAAACTAATCCACCTCCTCCACTGTGCTCCCCAAAACCCATCCGATGCATAATGTAGAGAAGAAAGTTCCAATTGACATGATCATTAGCCTTTTCTATGTCCAGCTTGCATATGATACCTGGGATACCACTCTTCAATCGTGAGTCCACACACTCATTTGCAACCAACACCGCATCAAGAATTTGCATACCTTCGACAAAGGCATTTTGAGTCTCTGAAACCACCTTTCCAACCATCTTTTTCAAACGAATAGCCAAAACTTTGGCCAACAACTTATGAGCACCCCCAAGTAAACTGATGGGTCTGAAATCCCGGATGTCTTGTGCTCCTCCCTTTTTTGGGATCAAGGCCACAAAAGAAGCATTCAAACTTCTTTTAAACTCCCCAAACCTCCAAAAATGCTGGAACATTCCCATAACTTCTCCCCTCACCACTCCCCAACAATGTTGGAAAAAGGCCAAAGACATACCATCTGGACCGGGCGCTTTATCACCATTCAAGGACTTTAGAGCGTGTAATACTTCTGTTTCATCAAAAGGCCTTTCTAACCAAGACGCCTCCTCCCCAGAGATAGTATCAAACTCCAAGCCATCAACCCCGTGCCGGTAAACCCCTTCTTCCGAAAACAAACCGGCATAGAAGTCAGCAATACCTATTTTGATCTCCTCCTCCTTATCCAGGATTCTCTCGCCAATTTTGATTCTCAATAAAATTCTCTCCTGTTGCAATTGGCCATATCCTACGAAAAAAGCGAGTGTTTCTGTCTCCCTCTTTTAACCACAAGTTTCTAGATTTCTGTCTCCAACTAATTTCTTCAAACTTTGAAATTTTTCCGAATTCATCTTTTGCCTTGGCTCTCAGAACCTTCTCTTCCTCCCTTAAATCCCGAACTTGCTCCTCCAAATCCAAACGACTAATCTCATCAACCACCTTAGCCTTTTGAACCGCCAATTTCCCAAAGACCTCGGTATTCCATATTTGCAAATTCTCTTTTAACAATCTGAGCTTCTTAGCTAAGACAGCTTGGCTTCCCCACTACCTCATAACTATTCCACCATTCGCCTACTCATTCCAAGAAGCCCTCAGACAACAACCACATATTCTCGAACCAAAAAAGGTCCTTCCACGACGAATCCCTCCACTGTCTAATAAAATTGGGACATGATCTGAGGTAGGTCTTGGAGGCGCACGCTGAATCAGCTCCAGGGCAAAGCTCCTCCCAAGAAGAGGAGATCAAGAATCGATCAATGCGAGACATACATCTAACATCCTGATTCTCGGACCACGTGAATCTACTACCATTTAGAGGCGGATCTACAAGCTCCAAATCCAAACCAGCATATGGCACCAATTCCAACCCTTTGGAACCCGCACTCCTCTCTCCAGACTCAACAACACCTCTCCTAAACACCCTACCCTCACCCACGCCTCCTATCGAAACAACCCCACCACCACATGACACTCCCATTCAATATCACCCTCCACTGTCTTGAACAAACAGGACACTGAAAAAACACCATACTCCACATCAATTCAATCCACCACTCTAGTATCCCACATCAACAAAATCCCCCCTCTGCCCCACACGCATCTAGATGGATCCACTCTATCCAACGGCTAACCCAAATCTCCTTAATTTTCTCCCTCGAAACCTCCTTTAACTTAGTTTCTTGAAGACAGACCACATCCGCCTTCCATTCCTGAAGAAGAGATTTAATGACCATCCTCTTCTCCCTAGCATTCAATCCTCTCACATTCCAACTAAGGATTTTAATCTTCATAGAAAGATACAAGGTTAAGTCCTTCCACCCCTACACTACCTCCCTCTCCCACCTTCTTACGACCCTCATAGTTAACAGAACTTTGTAACCTTTTTAATTCTCTAACTCCTTTGCTTACAGTGCTCCTCCCTTTTTTAACTTCCGATGCTGCCCCTTTCTTCCACTTTTCTTCAATTTCCGAGAATAACTGCATCGTTCTATCTTCAAAACCATCAAAAGAAACACCCAAGAATTTACTGAAGCCATTAATTCCCTTCAGAACCCATTTAGAGACTTCCGCTTGAGACATTCCAGGTACCAAATTATCTCCCTCCTTCAACGCCCATTCAGGCTCCTTCACCGCCAACGGATTGGGCAACCCCTTACTCATTACCAGCCTGTCATCAACTAAATCATGCACCCACCCCAAATGATTGAGTAACTCCTCCTCATTTGCAACATCCCAAGCCAAACCCTCCCTCTGATCCAAACCGGAAAAAGGAACTATTTCCAGCCCCACAGAACTCGCACTCCCCCCCTCTACATCAGAAAAACAACCCCTAGACATTACAAGGGGTGATATATAGTGTATATATTGATACATTACATACTGAGGGCATGCATTGAATGCTTCGTTGTAATTTTTTAGCTTTCTTTTCATTTGGAACAACTTTTGGCAATTGACATATGCTAAATGCTTGATATTAGCAATTCAACTATTCTTTTATTTCTTTATCTTTATTTTATGCATAGTGGAAGACTAATAAAGATAAAAAAAACATATAATTTTTATGGCCGTATCCCCGACGTACACTTATCCTATTTTTTTGGGTTTAGTCGTATCACCGTATCTGTATCAGGTTATATCCTATATCCTGTATCCCATATCCGTTAAGAAACAAGTTTTGGCCAGCATATAATCATAAATTTTGAATCCTATGTAGCATGGACATGGACATGGACATGGACATGGATATGACACCAAAACTATAACATGCAAATTTTCAGAAAATTGGGGATACGACACATTGGAGGACATGTTATATATCAAAAAATAAAAAAACATTCAAATAAGATAAAAGTTTAATAATATCATAACCAGATAGCCCTAAATCTGAACACAGAGAGAGAGAGAGAAAGAGAGAACATGTTCAAACATAGAGTGTCCCTAAAGTGTACACTTTGATCCATTTTAAAAGTTCAAATAATTGCATTTTTACCCCCAAAGTGTCCGTAAAGCGTCGGAATAGTGTCGGACCCCAAATATTGGGGAAAAAAAACAGGACACTCTGGGAGAAGTGTCGGACACGTGTTACGAGCGTGTCACGTGTCCGACACCGGTACGTCGCCTCTGGCGGAGTGTCGTGCTACATAGCTTGTATCTAATGAAGTTTTATGGCATAAGGTGTCCTTTGAAGGTGGAATATTAAAAGGCAAAGTTATGCATTAGCTTTGGAACAATGCCAAATTAAGAAGATCAAATTGCATTGAAGACTCAATGTTTTAAAGCCAGAGCAAACCGGCTGTTTAGACAGTCGACCGGTCCATGTTCCACTCCGGTATAAGTTATAACCAGGAAACCGCTAATTTGTCTAAATTGAAAATGCTGAACTTGAGCGGTTAAACCGCCAACAAATAAGAATCGCCCATGGGTCAACCACCGATACGCAAAAAAATTGAACTTGTTGGCAGCCAACTTTAATGCTCCCACTTTATTGCTAGAGCTGACAATTGCAGACGAGCTATACATGGGTCCTGTGCCGAGCACATCTCTGTCCCTAGGCACATCTGTACTTTGTTAAGGATTTATACATACTTGGTGTCCGTGAACTTCAACTCCACACGGACACTGTTAGGAATGCCTTGTATTCTTTAGTCCCACATTGGTTAATTATGTTGTTCCCATTTTTGTAGCCTATTATAAATAGAGCTTTTGGGGAACTTCTAAAGTATCTTTTGGGCTCTCATATTGTGGCCTTTCTAGAGTTACGGATTACAGCCGGCTCTTTGTATCTCTTCTTCACGTTGGTTAGTGAATCCTCTCTCTTCGCCCGTGGACATATCCATCTTGGGGAACCACGTATATCTTGTGTGTTTGTGATTTCTTGTTTAGTCTTCAATTTCTCGTTCTTAGCTTGCATTCATAGCGTTCGTTACAACAAACTGGTATCAGAGCCTTAGGTTGCAAAACTAGGGTTTCGTTTCCGATTGTGGCTATGGCGGCTAAATTCGAGATTGCGAAGTTTGATGGGCAGAGCAGCAGTTTCAGTCTTTGGAGAATAAAGGTGAAGGCTCTGTTAACCCAACAAGGATTGCACAAGGCTTTGTTAGGCAAGACTAGTTCTGGAATCAAAGAGGAAGATTGGGATGATACGGATGCCAAAGCTCTGAAATCTATTCAGTTGAGTTTGGCAGATGACGTTCTTCGTGAGGTGGAAGAAGAAACTTCAGCAGCAGGAATTTGGCTAAAGTTGGAAGGCATATATATGACGAAGTCGCTCACCAACAGGTTATATCTTAAACGTCTTTATACGTTTTGTATGCGAGAAGGTATACTTGTTAAGAGGATCATTTAGACGAGTTCAATCGTATTATCATGGATCTGAAATATATTGATAGTAAAATTGTGGATGAGGACCAAGCCCTAATTTTGCTATGTTCTTTACCACTTTCGTATGAGCACTTTGTTACAACCCTATTGTATGGCACAGACACGATATCCATGGAGGATGTTAAAGCCAGCCTATATTCGAAAGAATTGAGGAAAAAAGTGTCAGGTGAGGGTGATGCACATGTGGAGGGTTTGTTTGTTAGAGGAAGAACAACAGAAAGGGAGGAGTCGAGTAATAGGGGAAGATCCAGGTCATCAGGTAAGAAGAAGGGAAAGTGCAATTATTGCAAGAAACCCGGGCATTGGAAAAGTGACTGTTTAAAACTCAAGGAGAAGGAAGAGGGCAATTCTCGCTCTAATACCGAGTGGATTATGGATGTTCATACCACATGTGTCTGCATAGAGAGTGGTTTTCTACCTATGAGGCGGTCAATTGTGGTACAGTTTTGATGGGCAACAACATGGCCTGTAACACTGTTGGTTCAGGAACGATTCAGCTTAGGATGCATGACGGTATTGTTAGGACTTTATCTGAGGTTCGACATGTTCCGGATTTGAAGAAAAATCTTATCTCCCTGGGTGCTCTTGATTCTCATGGTTGCAAATTCCTCGGTGAAGGTGGAGTTTTGAAAGTCTTAAGAGGTGCATTAGTACTGATGAAGGGTCAGAAGCGTGGTAACCTCTATACACTCCAGGGAAGTACAGTTCTAGGTGCTGCAGCAACGGTTGCTTCATCCAAGGTTTCAGATTCAGACTTGACTCGTTTGTGGCATATGCGCCTTGGGCATATGAGCGAGAGGGGGATGACAGTTTTGAACAGACAGAATTTGCTATGTGGCCAGAAAATTGAGAAGCTGAATTTCTGTGACCATTGTGTCTACAGCAAGCAATGCAGGGTATTTGCAGTTGACCATTGTGTCTACAGCAAGCAATGCAGGGTATTTGCAGGGAATTTCTGTGACCATTTTGTCTACAGCAAGTTCAAGCATTGCTTGGGCTTGTTTGGTATTTGCAGTTGATCGCCCCTCAGGGCATTTGGCGAGTGAGAGGTTAGAAGGGGAGAGCTATATTTGGTGATTTGGTTAAGTGGAATTCAAGTCAAGGTGGAGAATTGTTAGAAATGCCTTGTATTCTTTAGTCCCACATTGGTTAATTATGTTGTTCCCGTTTTTGTAGCCTATTATAAATAGAGCTTTTAAGGAACTTCTAAAGTATCTTTTGGGCTCTCATATTGTGGCCTTTCTAGAGTTACGGATTACAGCCGGCTCTTTGTATCTCTTCTTCACGTTGGTTAGTGAATCCTCTCTCTCCTCGCCTGTGGACGTATCCATCTTGGGGAACCACGTATATCTTGTGTCTTTGTGATTTCTTGTTTAGTCTTCAATTTCTCGTTCTTAGCTTGCATTCATAGCGTTCATTACAATAGACACCGATGTGGTACTACTATAAATGCATAATGCGTCTTGTTTTGAACAGGCTTGAAAAATGGTTCAAAGAATGAGCGGTACATTTGCATTTCAAACATTTGTTTTACATACGTGCTTTAACATTTTAATTCTACTTAGTTTTGTACTATTAATATGGATTTTTCATCATGATTATGACATCACGGTTTGATTCCGGTTCAACGTGGTTGAACCCGTCCACCCGATCCCTTTTCTGGTTCGCTAACTGGTCCGGTTTTCAGGACATTAATTGAAGTATCTTGGTCATACCAAAGAAATCTGGACTTACTGGGTCAAGGATGGCCTAGTCAGGTCCTGATAACACAAGTGAAAACCAATACAACTTTTCCAAATGGAAATTTATTTCGAGGCTAATTTCAACAGCATATGACATAAAGCCCATGGAAGTAAGGACAACTTTAATTGAAAGTGTGAAGCATCACATTTTATCGTAACTTTTCTAGGAGTAGAACTCGGAAGTTGTAGTAGGGGCAGTTGATCAAGCACCTAATGGCTTACTTATCAAAGAAAATATCAAGCACCTGATGCCTCTATACTAGGGATTTCCATGGAAAATTAAGAAAAAGGTGGTCAGCCAAAACCAAACCAAATTCATTTGCAAGTTGCCTGAACTCAGTGTTAACACTACAACAGATTTGCAAATGGAAAGCTCTACACTAATTTGCATGGATAACTAATAGACACATCTGCAGAAAAATGAACGTCCTGCACATGCAAGTACATGTATGCATTTCTAGTATAGATAATAGAATTAGTACAGGGTACAAAAGAAAAGTGCGCACATTCTCTTTTTCATAAGAAGTTCTGTGCGCCACTGTATGTGCATGCCAAATAGAGAGTACAATAAAGCAGCCCCAACTCAAAAGGGCCCACCGCTAATCGGGAAGAGCAAAGTGATCTATCAAGGGACTCAAATTCTTGTCCCCCGCAATATGATTAAAAACCCACTTTTCTCTAAGACTTGACTACAAAGACTAGGATCCTTATATAAGGAAGCAAGCTCAAGTTACAAAATGAAATTTTAATTTCCTAAACTCGCCATGGATTCTCTTTGAAGTGCAATCTTGTAAATTTATCTGATTCATCAAGCTTTGCGATAAACTCTGAGCTCATAAAGTCAAGCGTGTGAAAAATATTATGGAGAAGGAAAACTAACACATGGGAAGTCCAGAAGTACAGACTTCTAGCAAGACGCTGTGTTCATATCATGATAGAAACCAATGCCGCATTTTCATTCCTTTCTAGGGAAGAGTTTTTATCACAGCATGCCTAGATTATGCCTACAATCCAATCACTAGGCCGTGTAGAAACTCAACAAAACAACACAAACAACCAAATGAAGGGGCTAGACTTGCCAGAGAAGGAGAGAAACTTGATTCTCCGTTATATACAGAAGAAGACAGAGAAAGATATATATTACCCGTTAGTCCAAGAGTCCGTAGATCCCAAAGTAACAAATGGTTGTCAGTTCCTCCAGTTACCAATTTGCAATTTCTCCTCAATAAAGCGGATGCTAGAGCCTGAGCATTTTTCTTCACCTGTTGCATATATGCCTTGTACTCAGGAGTAACTACTTGTTTCAAGGCTATAGCAAGGGCTGCAATGTGATTATTGTGTGGTCCACCTTGCAAGGCTGGGAAAACAGCGAAGTTTATCTTCTCCTCAAAGTCATATCTGTCACTACCATCACCTTGAGTCAAAAGAATTCCTCTCTTCCTAGGCTTTGAACCCTTTCTATAGAAAATAATACCTCCCCTAGGGCCTCGAAGACTCTTATGAGTTGTCGAGGTAACAATATCACAGTAATCAAAGGGGTTTACACATTCCTGCAGAAAATCAACCACCAGATTTTGAGAAGACGGAATATAATTTTTGAAAGAAAAGCAAGGAACCACTCTTAAACAACAGGTAGGAAGTTAGCATGGTGGATTGAATCCAAAAAACCCAATGCAGGAATAACCAAGTCTAAGACCAAAACTAGAAGATCCCAATTCAATAATTGATAGTAATGCGCTTTAACCCAACACCAAGAAGGTAGAGTGTGTAGCTATTCATAAATTCCATTCATCTTATATTATCCAATAGCAAACACTAAAATGCACTCTGCTGCCAAACAACGGGGTAGTACCCTTTACTAGGCTAGGCAATCAGACCCCCGCCCTGCCCTGAACGGGGCTGGTTTTCCACCACATTTTCGGGTATAGGGTTGGGTCGGGGTAAAAATTATAAAACCCAACCGGATTCAGGGTAACAATACCCTGCCCCAAAATATCCGCCCTGATCTATATATGTATCTATATTTATATATTCCTAGTAATAAAATAGGGCTGGTTTTTGATATATATGCTATGGGCTGCCAGGGCTGGGCCTGAGTTTAAAATATTTTCATGTGGCCCAAGAGAAGATCAGAGACTCAAAGAGTTACAAACCCTTAGGGCATTGACATCGTCCACTCGTCCTACAGTCCTACACGTCTCTAACTCTCAACCTGAGCGGCGATTACAAACCACTGGTCCACCATCAAGCCTCTTGGCTGAGTTACTCTCACAATGAAACGCCGCTCCTCGGATTCCGTCTTGCTGGTTCAGGTCTGATTTCTCTTTGTATGGATTTCTCTTGCTCAGAATCGGTATCAGATCAATAAACAAAATAGAAAATCAAACAAAAGCATTTAAAACCCATCATTGTCTCCTGTTTTTTCCAATGCATTGAAAGTGAATACGTTGTGCATCTGTAGGACTCAATTGCATTTTGATTTCTCTCTCCTGTTATGAACTTAAGAGTTCTCTTTATATAGTTCGAAAAAAGCAAAAGGAGAGAAGAAAGAGTGAAAGACTTTGGGATCAGTTTTTTTGTATAGTACTATATATAAATATAATATATGGCAGATTGTCAATCTTTATGTAACGACTTTCATTATCTCCAACACTTGTTTCATTATCTGTTTTTGCTTATTGTCAATCTCTATGAAAAAACTTTTGTTATCTCCTTGTTTCCCACTTGTCTCTTATTCAAAAGCAGAGTTTTGTTTTCTTACACCTAAATATTAAATTTAGTTACTGCTATTTTAATCCTATCAGTTAGTCAAAGGGAACAAAAGGCTTGTTTGATATAGCTTGGATAAGTATATTCTGTGAGCTAGTTGATATTGTTCAATCCTATGAGTAATTAATTATAAAATCTTTTGGATGCCTAATAATTTTTTTTTACGCAGCAAAAATGTCTTCACCAGGAGACAACTCTACCACTAATGCCTTAGCTTCACAAGAGAATCTCGTTTCTACCGTTGTTTCTTCCATAGCATCAATTTTGCCACCAAAACCTCCAACACTTGGGGACATCATCAATGAAGACGTAGACGGAGAGGAAGACAGAGATGGAGGCGAAAATGGTGGTGGAGACGAAGGTGAAAATCAATGGAAACTATTGGCTAAAGGAAATGCTTCTTGTTGGCAGCATTTTGACAAGGGTCAAATCAATGGAAAAGTGAAGGCAAAGTGTCATTATTGCAAAAAAAGAAAAAAATGCTTGTGGCTAACACTAAGAATGGAACCAAAGCTTTGAATGAGCATTACAGAAGGTGTCCAAGAAGAAAGGATGCAAATTCATCACAAAAGGTTCTAACTCAAAAGCTTTATGACTGGGGATGGGAAAAAAAAGCTTGAAGCTTATACTTTCAACCAAAATTTTGCTTGGAGAGATCTTGCTTGCATGATCATAATGGATGAGTATCCATTGTCCATGGTAGAACACGCCGGGTTTAAGAGATTTGCATTGGCGCTTCAACCTTTATTTCAAATGGTTTCTCGAAACACCCTCAAAGCTGATATTTTTAGAATATATGATGGGGAAAGGTTGAAGGCAATGAAAGCAATTGAGAAAATTCAAAGTAGGGTTGCCGTGACGACTGACATGTGGACTTCAAGCAATCAGAAAAGAGGATTTATGGTCATCGCGGGCCACTATGTTGATGATTCTTGGAAGTTACAAAGCATCATTTTGAGGTACATACACACACACGCATATATATATATATATAGGGGTGGTTCAAGAGACACCAAAAAAAATACCTAAAAAAACATCCCATAGTTTCCGATCAAATTTTGATGATCCGAGCCGCTCAATGTGATGAGAATGTGATTTTAAGGGTACCCGCGAGAAATTAGCAAAAAAAATGACCGGAAAAGGCTTGATCTAAGCAGTTTTTAGATTAGATTTAATGAACGGTTCAATTAATAACTGCTCAAAACAAGCACTTCCCGGTAATTTTTTTTGCCGATTTCTCGTGGGTACCCTTAAAATCACGTTCTGCACACATTGAGCGGCTCGGATCATAAAAATTTGATCGGGAACTATGAGATTGAGATTTGGGGTGTTTTTTTGATGTCCCTTGAACCGCCCCGATATATATATATATATATCCCTCTCCCGTAAGGACCACCTCATTTTAATAAAATGCGGACCTCCTATTTCCCGATCAAATTTCGATGATCCGAGCCGCTCAATGTGTTCAGAATGTGATTTTAAGGGTACACGCGAGAAATTAGCAAATAAAAAAGGCTGGAAAGGGCTTCATCCGAGCAGTTTTTGTTTATCGAACGGTTCAAATAAAAACTGCTCAAATCAAGCCCTTCCCGGTCTTTTTTTTTGCCGATTTCTCTCTTCTGAACACATTGAGCGGTTCGGATCATCGAAATTTGATCGGAAAATGAGAAGGTCCGCATTTTAACTAAAATGAGGACCCCCTCACAGATATATATATATATATATACATACAGTAAGCTTCTAATGCAGACCTCCGCATCCAAGCAAAGTGCGAACCTCCCCTTTTCCGATCGAATTTCGATGATCCGAGCCGCTCAATGTGTTCAGAACGTGATTTTAAGGGTACCCGCTTGAAATCAGCAAAAAAAAAGACCGGGAAGGGCTTCATCCGAGCAGTTTTTGTTTATTTTTTATTGAACGGTTCAAATAAAAACTGCCCAAATCAAGCCCTTCCTGGTCATTTTTTTTGCCAATTTCTCGCGGGTACCCTTAAAATCACGTTCTGAACACATTGAACGGCTCGGATCATAAAAATTCAATCGGGAAAGGGGAGAAATGGGGTGGTCCGCACTTTGCTTGGATGCGGAGGTCCGCATTAGAAGCTTACTGTATATATATATTGCATGAACTACATGGAAAAAAACGTGTTTTAAATTTCAAGTTAAAGCAATTCCTAAATTTTTTATGTGTTTTAAATTTAGGTTTATTTATGTGCCATGTCCCCACACGGCGGAAGCAGGGACGAATCCAGGAATATAGCTTGGTGGCGGCACCTTGTTAATCATAATGGCGAAAGTTCATTTTTTTAGACAACCACAGTAAGATCGTACAAAATTAATGCATGCATTACTAACTACAAAAGTTTATAACGTGTACATTAAGTTAAATTAGGTAAAAATGAATACAAAATCTGAGACAAAATTTTTAAAGTATGTTTTAAATGAACATCAACAAGTTTTAGAATGATCAAACTAGTTTTGTTAATGATGTTATTGTAAAATATTTCTCCCAGACAGTTAAAAATAAAGAGAATCAAGAAAGAATAGCTCCAAATAAACAAATAGCTCATAAAGCAACAAGTATAAATGCACTATGATGAAATTCAAAATGCACCATATGATGAAATTCAAGCATAAAACTAATTCTATATGTGTATTTTTGAGACATATGCAAGTGTGTATGTAGCACACTTTCATAATTATGCTAATTTGTACAAAAATATTAAAACATATTTTAATTTCGAGTACGTGCCCCTGCGTGCCCCCACATAGGTCTGTCCCTGGGCGGAAGTGTTGTGTGAATCATTGATGGAGACTCTTTTGGATTGGAACATTGATAGAAATCTTTCAACTCTTACGGTGGATAATTGTTCTAGTAATGATGCCATGATTTCTATTCTCATTGAAAGTTAGAACCTGAATCTCTTATGTCCCAAGGAAAGTTAATTCATATGCAGTGTGCTGCCCACATTTTGAATTTGATTGTTAAGGATGGTTTAGAGGTGATTAAGGGGAGAATTGACAAAATCAGAGAAAGTGTCGCATATTGGACATTGTCGCCAAAGAGAGGAGAAGTTTGAAGAAAATGCCCGACAATTACGTATTTCATGTCGTAAAAAATTCTCTCAATTGTGTTATGAGGTGGAACTCTATGCTTTTGATGCTTCAAACTGCCATAGATTATAAGGATGTCTTCTCTCGTTTGAAAATCCGTGAAAGTCAATACAAGAGTTGTCCCCAGGACACTGATTGGGAGGTAGCCAAAGAAGTATGTAAGAGGTTTGAAGTTTTTTATAAGGCCACAGAGGTGTTTAGTGGGACAAAGTATCCAACATCTAACTTGTTTTTTTGCAAAGGTTTGTAGGATAAAAATGGCATTAACAGAATGGGCTGAGTTGTATGACCGTAATGAGATGGAAGATCTTTACACAGAGAAAAAGGGAGATGATGAGAGATATGGCATCACAAATGATTGAGAAATATGATAAGTACTGGACAACAATTCATAGTGTTTTGGGTGTTGTGGCGGTGTTCGATCCTAGGTTCAAGATGAAGTTGGTAGAATACTATTTCAATCGGATTTATGGGGAGGATGCTATTTTTGAGATTGAGAGGGTTCACAATTATTGTAACTGACAATGGTGGCATTGCTTCTTCATGCCAAGTTGAGTCTACTATTGAAGCTGAAGATGATTTATCTGACTTTGATGTATTTGTTACAAGTAATCAGACAAGAAAAGTTTCAGATAAAAAGTCAGAATTGGATCGTTATTTGGAAGATGATGTGATACTGAGGGGTAATCAAGACTTTGATGTTTTAGCTTGGTGAAAAAATGACATGAAGTTCCCAACTTTGAGAGTCATAGCTAGGGATGTGTTATCTATACATGTTTCTACTATTGCGTCCGAGTCTGCTTTCAGCACTAGTGGGAGGGTTGTGACTCCACATTGTAGTAGGCTCCATCCCAAGACAATAGAGACATTGATGTGCGCTCGTAGTTGGTTATTGGCTCATGAATCTGAAGGTAATTTAAATTCCGTTTACTTTTCTAGTGTCTTGTTTTGTCTTTTTGCAATTGAATTGGATAGATATTAATCTAAAGAACATGTCGTTCATTTTGTTTCTTTTTAAGGTAATAATTCAAATGAGTTTGCATCGGTTGTTGATGACATGGATGTTGATAGCTGTCAGTCCTGTGTTACAGTGGTTGAAGACTGATTTGGTAAGTTTAATTATGAAATATTTGTTTTCATATTTGTCGAAACTGTTAAAATAAAATAGTACTTTGTGGATTGAAATGGCTCACTTTTGTATTTCTGGTTTTTTTTTTTTCCAAGCATACATCCACCATCTCACTCCGTGGTTGCGCAGAAGTTGAAAATTTTGTCTACGAGTTTTTTGGCGGTTTTATTTTAGTTTCCAAGTTGTGTTCTGAGTAGAAATTCCTAGTTTTATTTTGGATGAATTTGTTACAAGATCCCTTGTCGAGTACTTGAGTTGTTGTTTGTTATTATGCTCGGATACTTTTGAATAGCTACTTGCTTATGGATGAACTTGTTTAGTTGTTTATTGTTATGCTAAGAAAATTTGGGATTATTTTCTCAGAGGATTGTTTCATTGTTGCATTCTTTTGATGGAGAATTGAGAAAAAAAGACGCGGCGGGGCGGGGAAAATTTTCATTACCCGGTCAAGTTTTGGGGTGGGGTTGGGGGAGTTCGGGAATTTTAGGGTCGGGGTACATCAAAACCCGCCACGCCCCATTGCCATTCCTACCCTTTACTCACCCAAGCATGTGCTGATTTCTGCACGGAGTCGTGAACGGAACTGAGAAATGACACTCTTACTTTATTCTCTAAGAATTGTGAAGCATGTACTATACACAGATATAACGATAAGAACAAGGATGCTGAAATTATTAACAAGTATCTTAGATATTTTCCTTATTCATAAACAAGACAAATATCTTAGTCATGCAGCTAGTATGCATTATTGGTAAGATACATGAGCAAGTTTAACAAAAAAAAAAACATGACTAAATAGATGGCTTTCCCAGTACTTTAATCATTCAAATGCCAGCCCGTTCCTGACTCTACTATCAATATAGCATTGGTACTTTTTCTTTTTTAAGGGAAAGAAACTATAAATACATGAGAGCGAATTCACTCAGCCAGTAATGTACCCTATCCTTACACTTTCCCAAAATTTGGTCCTCATCCAAAGAATTAGGAAAGAAAGCACTTAAACTGTCATGCACGCAGATCTGGGCATTTGTGGCCCTTAGGTGTTCGGGCGCTTCGCCCTCAGGTGTTGTAGGGCTTTGCCCTCTATTTATCCAATTGTGGTTGGATTCCCCTCCCCTCTCCCCCACTTGATGTACCCTATCAAGTTTCTTAATAAGATTTTGCCGTTTCAAAAAAAAACAAAAAACTGTCATGCATGCAGACAGCAATAGATACCTGAAGCACATACAACCTCTAACAAACTTGCAAGAACTTTCAAATTTCAACTTCTGCAGGGCGCAGGCTAAAGAAATTAGTTCGACTTCTGAAGAACAAGAGCTGACCAATTTAACACACCCGTTAGTAAAGACTTTGGGATTTTGTTACCAATATTTTCCTCAAAACATCAAAGGAGGATTGTCCTCACTGCCAGGCCTAACAGAGAGGATTATTTTCTTCCAGCAAAGACCAAATGCATTCTTACTAGAAATTAATTATGAACAATAAAGAACATTCACCCATATGAAGAACCAAAACCAAACACCCAAGACTTATTCCCCTTCTGCCCACATAATCGCTGCTAGTTACATAATCCAGAAAGAAAAGGCCAAACCCAAAAGTCTAAATAATGAACCATAAAGGACAACACAAGCATGCACAGTTACCACAATAACCAACTGACCAAAAAGGAAAAATCTGGGAAACAGAATCCTTCAAGCTATAGCAAGGACCGCTAATTTGTCAAGAACATGAGGAAGAAACTTCAATTATCAATTTGTCAGAAACTGAAACAAAATCATCACCTTAGCCGCAATAAGACCGCTAATTTGAGCCATGTCACACATTAACATTGCTCCGCATTTATCAGCAATCTGTCTAAACCTTGCGTAGTCCCACTCCCGCGGATACGAGCTCCCACCGCAAATAAGTATCTTGGGGCGAAAATCAAGCGCCCTCTCCTCGAGTTTATCATAATCAACATAACCTGTCTGCGGGTTAATCTTATACGGGAGACTTTCAAAGAAAATCGAAGCCCCAGAAACTTTCCTTCCATTAGGAGTATAATACCCATGACTGGTGTTTCCACCAGAAGGGGTATCCAATCCCATTATCCGATCCCCGGGTAACAATAACCCTGTGTAAACAGCGAAATTGGCCGATGTGCAGGAATAAGGTTGAACATTGACGCCCCAATTATCCGAATCTAAACCAAAAGCAGCTAAAGCACGTTCACAACATAGGGTTTCAATCTCATCTATGAACTGATTACCACCGTAATACCTCGCACCGGGCATTCCTTCGGAGTACTTGTTCGTCAAGTGGCTCCCTAAAGCTTGCATTACAGCCCGGCACACGAAATTCTCCGAAGCTATCAGTTCAATCCCCTTGAACTGCCTCTGCTTCTCCTTCTCCATGATTCCGAAAACATCAGGGTCTGCAACGCAGAGTGGTTGGTTTCCCCAAACCCTAACCGCGCTCTGCCGCGATTCGAGCCCTACCGGCGGTTCAATCGAAGCCCGTTTTGACGATGATGAATACGAAGACAACGATTCACCATCCCTCCTCCTCTTTAAACACATGGAATGCCCTAGAATCCGAAACTCCTCGACTTCTTCTTCTTCGTCATCTTCTTTCACCTCATCATCACTCTTTCTGTCCTCGTTCTCGACCTCGTCCTTGGTCTGCTTTTCCATCAATTGCAGCGGAAAAGGCGGCGCATCCCGGGAGCTGGAGTCGATCTGGAACGAGAACGGTTCGTCGTCGGTGACCTGGGAACGGCGGGGAGTAGGGGCTGTAGAGGAGTGAGAGAGAAACCCGAGAGAGAGATTCGATTGCGTCTGTGTAAAATCCATAGGACCCAATTCATACAACTGCCAATGAAAAACCCTAACCCCAATAGAATGAGTTCGGGGAGCGTGAAAACCCTCTTTCAAAAACCTTTCTAATTCTAGAATTTGCGAAAGCGAGAATTGAGAGGGGGAGGATTATGTAAGGTTGGGATAATCAAGGTTCAGAACAACAATAGCAACAGCAGCAGAAACAGCGACAGCGGCGTCTGAAGCAGTCACAGTAGCAGTACCGGAAAATGGATTTGCCTGACGTGGTTGACGATGACTCCATGGGTTTAGGTAAAAACAAAAAAACGCTAGCACCTCCCCAAAACAACCACTCCAGCTAATAGACACATGTGTGGTGTGTTTGTGTGTGAAAAGTTAGAGAGAGAGATGTGCAGGTTTGACGAATAGGGGTTTCTTTTCTTCTGGGGAGGGGGATGCACCTAGACGGGTTACGATTTCATTCCGGTCACCGATCGTTACTTTAGCTCCACCCTGCATTGTGTTCATTTGAAATAAAGAAAATTGCTTTTTCCCCCCTGACACACACCCCCCGGACCCACCCCTCCTTTCCCAAACTACCCCCGGCCGCCCCCCCCCCCCCCCTCTCTCTCTCCCCCTTAAATTGGACCGCCCCACTCACACTAAACAGCACAGTTTTGGTAAATAAAAATTCCTCACCACCAATTTGCAATCCTATGGAGCAGAAACGTGATTATGAGAGCTTTAGAGACAAAATTTGATTATGCCTCTTTAAAATAATATGATCAGAATAGTAAGATCTTCGCACCCGTTCAAACGGATTAAAAATTAGACCACTTAATTTTTTAACTATTCTCTTCTTCAAAAAAAAAGGGTCTTAAAAAATTAATGCTCAAATTTTCACTCCGTTTAAATCGGTGCAAAGATCTTTTTTTTTAGGAAAATAGTTTAGTGAAAAAAAATTTGAAAATAGTTTTTTTTCATAAAGAAAACAGTTTTTTTTTTGGTTGAAAAACTGTTAGAAATCGGGTCTCCTTAAATTACTCCCACTTTTAAATTTCTTTATTTATTTAATTACTTTTATCTTATTTATTTAATTTCTATAAATACACCCTTTCTATATTAAAAAATATAATTCAAGAATTAAGTGCTCCATGGACTATGTGATCATGCATACTAGTCTACATGATCACATAGTCTTACACTAGAATAGAATGACAAGAGAGTGGAAGGCTTTAGCATGCTTTTTCTCTTTTTTCTTTTTTTTTCTTTTCAGTTTGAAATTTTTTCCTCTTTGATCAGTCTTGAACGAAGAAGACGCGTGAACCCAAGAGAAAAACAAAATTCATTTCGAAATCCAGATTACAACGATTCATATTTATCCTCTTGTTTGTCTGTATTTCACTCATACAAATTTTACGCTAGCTCCCGTTGGTTTTGGTTGCGCAATAGATGAAGTGAAACTTTACTCTGATAAAGACATTTGCCGAATACGATCAAACGATATTACGGAGTAAGTAGTAATTTGCAAAGAAGAAGGTGATTTGAGTTGGTCGTTCTTCTAAACTTTGAAGTCTTGTTTGATATGGACTTGGAAAAATCAGAAAGAGGAATTTGAAGTTCTACAGAAACATACACTCTACTAGTAGGAAAAATTATTCGGTTGCTCGGTTGCCTAGACCACTGACCACTTCTTCTTTTTTTGTAAAAATCGGAATGAGTTAACCCAAAAAAAAACAGAAGGGAAGTAAATGGGAAAAGAAACAAATAAAGAAAATAATTGAAAATTAAAAAAAGAAAAAAAAAATTCAAATTGAAAAGAAAGAAAAAGAAATAAAGAGAAAAAAAAGAAAAAAAAAGTAAACCGGAAAGAAAAGGTGAAAAAAAAAAAGAAGCAGTTAACTGAAGAAAGAAAGAAAGAAAAGGGAGAGAGAGAGAGAGAGAGAGAGGGGGGCGGGGGTAATCCGGGAAAAGGAGGTGGGGCCGGGGAGGGGGGGTGTGTCAGGGGGGAAAAGCAGCTCCCGAAATAAAACGACCTTTGACAAAGAAAATGGTTAAAGTAGGTTAAGGTTCATATTAGGCCTGTCAACGGGCCGGATCGGATCCGGATCCGACGGATCCGAACCCGATAAGATTTGGATCCGATCCGAATCCGATAAGACTCAAATCCGATAGTGGTAATCCGGATCCGATCCGAAAAATTTGGATCCGATCCGAAAATCCGAATCCGATCCGAAATTTTTTTTACTTCAAAAATTTTAACAAAAAATTTTTTTTTTTTTAAAAATACAATTTTTTTTTCAAAAAAAACTTATTTTCCAAAAAAAAAATGAAAATTAAAATAAAAAATTTAAAATAAAAATACAACTTCTAAAACATTTTTTGTTCAAAATAAAAAATTTACTGTTTTTTTTAAAAAAAAATTAAAAATTTATAAAAAGTTAAAAAAAGAGAAGAAGTTCGGATTCGGATCCGATCCGATCCGATCCGAAAAAATCCTGATCCGATCCGATCCGATCCGTAATAATCGGATTCGGATTACCGGATTACGGATTTCTGTTATCGGATTCGGATTCGGATCGGATTTTTCGGATCGGATCCGGATCGGATCCGATCCATTGACAGGCTTAGTTCATATTTAGTCCGTACTCGAGTTTTAATTTAAACCTTCAAAGTCCCATCTGATCTGGTCAGTCCTCAAATAATTTGTAATCTTCTGAAATTTTTAATAAATAAAAATTCTGTAATATTATTTTCCTTATTAATCAGTTTTAGTTAATTAATTATTGTGCATTTAATTCATTCAATGCATGTTATTATTTTGTGTAAATATTTTCGCAACCAATGAGATTTTTTTTCCCTCCGTAAACCGAGACCACGGTAAACCCCGGAATGTTTTTGTTACACTACGATAATATTTAAAAAATTTCCCGAAATCGAAAATCGGACCGCCGAACACCACAGGGCACGTTTCCGCGTTCGCTGAAATAAGTTTCCTTCTATTTATTACTACCCACACCAGTAGCACCCCATCTCTTTCTCCCTTCCCTGAACACAATAAATATATATATAATAATAATAATTAAGAGGTGGAACGGGTAAAAACTGCTCAAGGAAGGATAACTCTCTTTAAGACCGCAACGTACATGCTAGCTTTGCCGGAACCCTAAAGCCTGTGTTCACAAACACAGGTGAGCACACCTTTGCCTCTCATCGGCAAAGGCCCTCCGATGCCTAAGTTAGAACTCGCACTAACAGAAAACCTTTAACACACGTAAGTATATTTTTTGAGCTAATCGCATCGTACCTTTTTTCATTAGGTTTACCTTGTATTTATAGACTCTTCGTAACTTGCCCTTCAAGCACCCTTGTTGCCCTAAGTTTCCTATCTCGTATAGAAAACTTAGCTTCCCTGGGATCCTCTTTCCCAATAAATTGGGATCCCATTCTCGCTGGGATTCCTCGCTATATGGAGTTCATTCTATATTAGGGCTATTTTCTCATTTATCAAAACAGAATATACTGTTCCCTTATTCGCGGAATGCGCCCTTATCACGTAAGAGACTTATCTAGAACGTTTCAGATTATTCCAGACGCCCATCCCATTGGTCTGCTGTTCTCGGGCAACATCCTCGTGGTTGCCCCTTTGCTCGGCACTCATGTCATTCATGTTACACGTTACCCCCGTGCAGTTGCCTTGCTCAGTCCTTACGCACCCTCACATGGTGCTGTCATGCTCTCCATGTGGATGGCTCTTATTGTCTGCAGTGCAGCCCTACGCGGTATCCTACTCCGCATGTGTTTCTAGTGCATTTTCCTTAGTTCGGGGAAAACCCCACTACAATTGCTCCCCGGCTTTGCGTATTTCTGCTGCAAGACAGCATGCAATGGGTAAAGCTCCTTCGTGGACTCGGCTTTTGGTCGGGCGTTTCTCAGGCGTCTTTTTCCAACTTCTGGGATTAATCGTACGAAGGGAGTCAGAGCGAACTCCCCCTCTTGCCACGTGGCGAGTCACGCCTTCTTTGCATTTAATGCGAAGCAACACTCCCTTTTTCGATTTTTCAGTCCAAACGGCGTCTTTTGGGTGATGTTTTCGTTACGTCACCCCGCTTTTTGGGGTTTATACCCATTTTGAGTCCACTTTTTCACTTTTCATCCGAAAAGCTCTCACTCTCCCTTCTCTGCGACTCCTACTGTTCATCTTCCTCCTCTAATCGATTGCACCCGCGCCGTTTTGGAGTCTGATCTTCCCATTTTTCATCGAAATCGTTCGCCTTACTCCACTCCCCTCTAGTAAGTTCCTTATCCTTGCTCTTCACCTATCCCTGTTTTGGGCCTCATCCCTGCACCTCTAGGTTTTTCGCCCTAGTTGCACCCAGAAAACCCTACTACAATGGTGATTAGGTCTGGCCGTTTCAGGCGCTTGTGCGATACCCCCGAGGGATTGTGGCAATTTAGGGAACGCTATGGTGTTCCCAACGATATTCATCTGGAGCTCGCTCTAGTTGACGCTATGCGGGAGGGCTCCGACAACCTCGTCCTCCGCATCTCCATAATGTCTGTAGTCGAAGGGGGAGTTTGCTTCCCTCTTCATCCCCTACTCTGCCAAACCCTAAATACTTATCGGTTGGCCCCTCTCCAGTGTACTATCAATGTGTTCCGCCTGGTTATGGGCATCGTTGCCCTAAACCAAATTCTGGGCACGAACCTAGGGTTCTGGGACATCCACCATCTGTACAGTATCGTCTGTACCCGTGAGGAGGGCTCATACTACCTCAAAGCCCGAGAGAAGAATAGGAAGTTGGTCACGCACACAACGGATTCTGCCTGGGGGCACAATGATGACTTCCTTGTCATCACCGAAAATTGGGAGGAAAGGGATGA
This sequence comes from Rhododendron griersonianum, assembly GCA_018127125.1. Taxonomy (NCBI): domain Eukaryota; kingdom Viridiplantae; phylum Streptophyta; class Magnoliopsida; order Ericales; family Ericaceae; genus Rhododendron; species Rhododendron griersonianum. The sequence continues at coordinate 25,685,297 of CM030792.1, read as the reverse complement.
GGAAGGCAGGTCTTCTGGTTTACACGTCCTTCACGCCTACGGCCGCCCCCGTGAGTCCTTTTCCTTCCCCCCGAGCAAATTCTCTTTTTCCCTTTCTTGTATTATTTTCGTACAATGTTTTTCTCATGCTCTGTGTTTTTTGCTGCGCAGCTCCTAACATAAATGATGGCCACCGCATCATCAGCCCTGGTCCATCGTCTCGACATCCGCCGAGCTCTAGACTACGACAGCATCCTTGGTGTAGTTGGCATTGGCCTTGGTCGGGCTGCCCATATCTTGCTCGGGTACACCCCTTCTTATACGAGTGGTATCAGCCTCCGACCCGAGTGTGGGCAGCATGCCCTGGAAATCCCGGTTTCCAAAAATGCAAGGGCCCGGATCGAGGGAGCGCGAGCGCAGGTGGCAAGCGCTCGAAAATACAGAGTCGCCACTTGAGTTTTTGAGGGTCCGACACTCAAGGAACCGTATTTCGAAGCACCTGCCGCGCTTTTTGAAAAAGTTAAGGAACCAGTCCGTCATAACCATATCTGGGTTCGGGAGCCAGGTTACGAGAGGGGAAGGGTTTTATGGCACCCCTCTCGCCCAATCCGGAGATCGGTCTCTACTTAGACATTTTGAAAACATTGCGATTCTTCTTTTATTAATCAATTTTAGCCAATTAGGGCGGGGGAACAGTTAATCGGGGATTAAAACTGTAACATGTTTGCAGGATGATAGATGGCATGGACGAGTAGCATGATGAATAATAAACGGAATGATCTTGAAACAGCGATCAGATGCCAAAACCAGGTTCGGGGCAGATTTGCCCTGCACGATGATCAACTTGCATGCCTGAACAGATCTGCATGCAAGTCAATCATCGCGCGAGACACACTGACTCTCGCGCGAGTGTTGTCATCTCACCACAGTCCCAAAATCATCCCCTTCTGGGCTCTGGAAGGACCAGTGCACACCCAGGAAGCAAACCAAGCAGTGTATTGGAAGACTGTAAAATGCTAATTATTACACAATACTCCAAGCAGGAGCCAAATAAGATGAAACACAACCCCTAAACAGTGGGGGTATCAAAACAGAGGCCAAGGGCCAAGTTGCCCATGCAAGGGCCATTCATGGAAATCAGAGAACTGTCGCGCGACAGAGCGTAAACCTCGCGCGACATTCCTGACTGACTTCCAGGAATTGTTTTACATGCTTGGGGTCCTGAGACAGATTCAGGGGATCCCAAGGGCATTCCAAACTGAACAGATATGAATATTGAGATATAAAACTAGCAATTTAAGCTCTAAGAAAAGCAGTAAACTGATTATTAGCATGCTTAACAGTGATCCATAATAATTATTAAGACAATAAAACAGGAAAGAACCAACATCCCTTCCCCACGAGAACCATCGCGCGATGCTTGAGACAAGCGCGCGCGTGACTGGGTCCGTCGCGCGAGGGTATGTTGGTTGCACGGTTTTTGAAACCTTGCCAGCTTTAGGGCCAGGACTGGTATTGATTACCAGCGACCCTGCCAGCCCCCCTCAGGGATCAGAACAGAGAGCAGAACAAAGGTAAGATATACCTTTGAATTTTGAGGTTTGAAAAGTGTTTGAGCTTTGAGTTTGAGGTTGGGTTTGAGGTTTGAGTGGAAGAACAAACTATGTTCTTAGGGTGTTAGATTGGAAACCAAATGTTGCACTTGCTAATGGAGGAGAGATGAACAAAGGGCTAGGGTTAGAACCTTTGTGCTTTCAATTTTTGGAACCCTTTGAAAGAGAAACAAAGGGGGCTCTTATAGGCTTAGCACCTTCCACTAATGGAAAGGCAGGTCTGGTCCAAAGAATGGAGGTCAGCCAGCCACGAGGCTGGCTGAGGGTTACTTGGTAATTAAGCTGCCCAGCTGAATAAAGGTGATGGGGACAGGTTATTACCGTCGCGCGATGGTTTCAAACTGTCGCGCGAGGGTCAACGGCCAAACTTTGTCCATCTGGCAGTTTGACCATCGCGCGAGGGTTCTAGAATGTCGCGCGACGGTGCGCCCGGGCGCGCGATGGTTGCGCCCTGGCGCGCGATGATGCGCCCTGGCGCGCGATGATTGCGCCCTGGTGCGCACGTCAGTAGGGTTTTTGGCTTTTGGAAGTGGCTTAAGACTGGGTTAGGTTCAAGGGTTATTCAAACACTCAAAGCTCAAACACTCGACATTTCCGGGGTGTTCTTGATCTATTTCATCATCGGGGAATCAAAAACCGTAAGTAAACTAATCTGGAAGCCCAGATTGGGGTGTCTACAGTAGCCCCCCTTTGATGGCACTTGGAGCACCATTGAATTGGTACAAGTAACGTCAAAGGTTTCTAGACACCCCTCAAGGCAATCCAGAGCAGAACATACTAGCAAAGTAGACAAGCATACTTACAGAACCTGATTGGTTGAATGGACGGACGGACCGTCGCTTGTTGATTGAATTTGGACAGGACAGGCTGTCGCTGCAGATGTTGACGGGACCGGCCGTCGTTGCTGGGGATCAAGCTATCCTCGGCACAAAGTATTCCAACAAACACGGGTAGGTCGTGTCAGGCAGGTTGAATTCCATCTGTTGGGAATCAGAGCCAATCTCCTTATCAAAGACCATCCGAGACAGAGCAATAAGCCTGCTGGAAGATGCACTTTTGGCTAGACTGAGGGTGATTGTCGTTCGGGACAGGCCAAGGCGGACTCTCCTGGGGAACAATCAGTTGCGGATGAACGGACCATCGAACGATGTTCTGGTCGTTGTTTGTGGATTTGACAGGACCGGATGTCGTTGATAGCGGACGGGGAGATCATTGTGCTGAGTGATCAAGCCGTTGGGGGAATTGATAGGATCAGCTATCGTTGAAAGCGAACGGGGAGATCATTGCTGAGTGATCAAGCCACTGGGGAAATTGACAGGATCAGCTGTCGGTGAATGCGGACGGGGAGATCATTGTGCTGAGTGATCAAGCCGTTGGGGGAATTGATAGGATCAGCTATCGTTGAAAGCGGACGGGGAGATCATTGCTGAGTGATCAAGCCGCTGGGGAAATTGACAGGATCAGCTGTCGGTGAATGCGGACGGGGAGATCATTGTGCTGAGTGATCAAGCCGTTGGGGGAATTGATAGGATCAGCTATCGTTGAAAGCGGACGGGGAGATCATTGTGCTGAGTGATCAAGCCGTTAGGGGAATTGATAGGATCAGCTATCGTTGAAAGCGGACGGGGAGATCATTGTGCTGAGTGATCAAGCCGCTGGGGAAATTGACAGGATCAACTGTCGTTGAAAGCGGACGGGGAGATCATTGTGCTGAGTGATCAAGCCGTTGGGGGAATTGACAGGATCAGCTGTCGTTGAAAGCGGACGGGGAGATCATTGTGCTGAGTGATCAAGCCGTTGGGGGAATTGATAGGATCAGCTGTCATTGAAAGTGGACGGGGAGATCATTGTGCCGAGTGATCAAGCCGTTGGGAACTTGGATGGGCGGATCATCAGTATAAATGATCGAACCGTTGAAGCCTGGACGGGAGGATCAGCAGTATAAATGATCAAACCGTTGAAGCCTGGATGGGAGGATCAACAGTATAAATGACCAAACCGTTGAATGACCGATATGGCTGACCGTCATGGATGATATGGCTGACCATCGTTGAATTGGGAGAGCGGATCGCTATAAAAAGTGATCGAGCCGTTGGAAGTTGGACAGGACCGGCTGTCGTTGATTGAGACGGCGGATCGCTATAAAAAGTGATCAAGCCATTGAGGTTGGACAGGACCGGCTGTCGTTGATAGAGACGGCGGATCACTATAAAAAGTGACCGAGCCATTGGGGTTGGACAGGACCGGCTGTCGTTGATAGAGACGGCGGATCACTATAAAAAGTGACCGAGCCATTGAGGTTGGACAGGACAGGCTGTCGTTGATAGAGACGGCGGATCAGTGTGCAGAACGATCAGGCCACTGAAGATTGGACAGGACCGGCTGTCGTTGTGTTGATCCAAGTAGCACAAACAGTGGATAATATGGATAGAAGCAAGGCGGACTGCAGCTGGGGAGAAATTGGTGGCAACTGCTGAGCTGTTTACTTGCTGCCTTCGATACCGAGCAAGCTTGCTTTGTCGTTTTGATGGATTTTTCCTGCGTTCAACATTTGATATACACGCAATATGCAATGACATGTATAACATATTGAAAATGCAGATGCAAACTTAGGGCGACTCCTAGAAGGACAACGACGCCTAAGGACTACCACTGAGCCTCATCACCGTACTGTCGGTGCCTCTGAGACGCGCACCCAGATAGAAAGACGCTGAACGGGCTGGCGTGCCCCAATTGACGTTTGAGCAATGGAATTGGGCCTGCGTGCCCCCCTCTTCGATGCTTGGGTGGATGTGCCCCAGAGATGCCTTGCTTGGCCTTGGGCTGACATGCCCTTTCTGCTTCAAGAGATTCCGCTGCTTGCGGATTATGGATACTAGGGTAGCAATGCAACAATTGCGTTTTCCAGTTTATTGACTCTCTTTTTGCAAGTGTTGAAGAGAACGCAAAAACTAACCACTAATATCTAATTTGCATTGACAAGTGCTTTGAATCGACACACAGACACGCGCACATATGTACAGACTCGCCTAGCTCGAATGGAAAAGGGAGACAGAGCCCCATGGTATAATGCGAACCCTCAGACACATAGAATATGATGAAATTTTGGGCATTAATGTGCCAAAACTCACAATATTCCTGAACAGGTGAAACTGACACTTATGAAAAGTGGAAAAGGTACAAAGACCTGTACCAACCCGATATGACAATTGATTGAAAAGCTGGAAAAATGTCGCAAAAATGGACATAAGACGCAGATTATGACACGTATAGGCCCGGACTGAAACCGACACCCCCGTGCAGTCACATTAAGTCCATATGACTTGCATGGTTTGACAAGACTTGGCAAAAGCCCCTGGAACGACATTCGAGGGTAGCAGCCAACTGCTACTGCCTGTTGCAAGAAGAGTGCGCAGGTTTGAGACCAACGCGCATCACTTTGAACAAACGCGCTGCGGTTGCTTATACCAGACTTCGCTGAACTTAGAATAAACTGTGTGCCTGTAAAGGCCTCTAGCATTTCGTTCTGTTTTTGATGCTTCAATTATTTTTAAGACTTATGCTCAGCCTGTAAATTGAAGAAGCAGTTTGGTAATAAAATTGAAAGACGGGTTTTCCCCCTTCTGGTTCCTCCAATGAAGCTTGTCTTGATCTTCGATCCACTTCGACCTTTGATGTGTACGAAAATGTCAACCATGGATCCAATTGATAGATTGTGACCGAGTCTCAAAGAGAGACTGCCTACGTATCCCAAGCTAGGGAATCAGGTCAGAACGTAGTTCAGGCCAAGGGTTAACTCTCGAGTATTTACCTCTCCTTTTACGCTCTAACTTTTGCCTAGTACCGCCTGTTCGGGTCTTCGGTCTAGCGAGCTTTGATTGATTGCCTATTCATTTTTACCTAAACCACCTTCATAGGTTTTGGTCTAGCAGGCTGCTCTAACTTTTGCTTGGAACTGCCCACCCTTGGGGTTTTCAGCCTAACGAGCTTCTCTCAGGGAAAAGTTGCTTTTGAATTGATCCAGGTCGACTCAGGGTATTGAATTTGTTGCTGTTGAGGTCGGAGACCTTTGGTTGTAGCCTCAGATAAATGGCTTTGATGACGCAGGGTCCAGAGTGCTTCGATTGGAAATGCCTTGCTCCGGGCCGTTGTGTACATTTTCTCATTTGTGGTTGGCAGAACGCCACTATCATTGCTTTGAACATGGTACAAGGCCCGGAGCCTTCTGTGCTTCTGCTTTCTGGATTGGCACCCGATAACAGGGGATTTGATGCTCCTTTGTCTCAGGATCAACGCGAGGCGTGACTTGATGAGACCATGCCAAGACGTCTATGAATTCTTCGAGCCTGTCTGACTGGGCACAATGTTCCTCTGGGGGCGGTGCTTGGACCAATTTTGAACCTTTCGGGAGGTTATACTTGTCTTTCAAGTTTATTTGAAATTACTTCTTCTTTTAATAGGCTGAGCATGCCTTTCGTCTTCCCTTTCGGCGAGAGAACACATTTCCTTGGGAATGATCCCATCGAAATCTATCCCTTCGTCATTAGGGTTGACACAGTTTATATAAAAGCCAGCGAAGCATGTAGAAGCAAGATGATGCATATCATAAAACCCTCGGGGTTGCCAAGTACAGCAGACTCAAAACTTGAAACAAAAGCTACGACGTGGAGGGCCAAGAGGCACAACCTCCGACTCAGAGCTAGACTTAGACAAGCGCAAAAGACTCTGTGTCAGACTCAGACAAGACGCCAATGCAAACTAGATGCGGTTTTGAAAATGCATTTGTTAAAAAGCTACCCATAGCTTCCACAAAAAGAGGTAGGATCCAGCAGGTGTCAGACCCAAGCAACAGCACTTCGGCTAACTCAGCTTCTTCGACCAAACCTACTCGATGCTCCTTTGAACGATGGACCTCAGCCAAATGGTCCTTTCCTTTGCAAGTCCCTCATCACTGTCAATCCAGGTGTTGGCAGAGAAAGCTTCGACTGCCCAACCTACAGCCATCATGTTAACCTCCGGTTCAGACGGGATGGATACGATGGGTTTGGGTTGATTTGCTGGGACGATATAGTGGCTAGGGTTGAATATGGTGGAGCTCGGGTTGATTTGAGTGGAGGTGATAGATACCTGACCAACCAGAGGGTCAGGCCCGTGTTGAGGCAAGGAGTCGGAAATGACATCGGGCTTTGGTGGAACTTGAATCGTGCCATCGTCAATAAGATCTTGAATCTCGTGTCGGAGACGCAAGCAGCTATCAGTGAGATGGCCGGGCATTTGGTGGAAGGCACAGAAATGGTTGGTATTGTAGTTGGCAAGAAAGACTTTGGGTGGAGAAGTTGGGGCCAAAAGTTTGAGGTGCCCAGACTTGACGAGTTTCTCCATTACTGCAGATAGAGATACCTCTAGGACAGAGAAACTCCAGGGTTGTGTTCGAGATCGGAGGCTTTGAGCGCTTCAAATTTGGTTGATATCGGCTGTTGATGGAGGTGGAGTTGTGATGACACCACAATCGACAAGATCTTGAACGGCATGTCGAAGCCGAAAACAGGCATTGGTAGAATGGCCAGGCATTTGATGGTAGGTGCAATAGAGGTTAGGTTTGAAGTTGGGTGATGGATTTTTGGGTAATGAAGTTGGATTGAGGGGCTTGATGGAACCAGCATCGAGGAGCTTTTCATAAATTGAGGCTAAAGGCGTAGAGAAGCATGAGAAAGTCCTTGGTGGGTTCCGGCGAGTGAACTGAGAATCCGAAGCGGAACCCTTGTCTGCTTTGCAGTTTGCCTCATCTACAGGATGCATTCTTTTGCCTTCAGGGCTGAATTCATCACTAAGCATGTCCTCCCCTTTGGCAAAGGCTTTGAATAAGGAATCAGCATCCTCCTTCGAATGAGTCCTGGCCTCATGAAACTCAGCCAGGTCTTTAAACATGTCTCCTGAGCACAGCTTGGTTCCAACTGTTGGAGGGTGGTAGGCTTGAGAAGGTTCTTTGACTAGTCCCATATCTGGTTGCGAGGCTGTGGAGGAAACAAGGCCAACGAGTCCCTGGACCATAATCATCTGTTTGTCCATCTTGTGACCCAATTCTTCTACAGCTTTCCTGAGCTCAGCCAGCTCCATTTGTACTGCCATTCCGAATTGATGAGCGAGGTAGGTGATATGACCTTGGAAGCAAAGGTGTAATAGCCCTGGCAGACTCTTCTAAGCAGGTTTGGCTCTTCTTTTCGGTACTTTCCGATGATGGAATGGCCCGAAGCTTTGACAGTAAAGTAATGAAAGCTCAGTGACACCCTTTCAGCAATTTATTGAAAGAATTGAAAGAACGAAAATGCAAAGATCATCGTTGTCAGTGTCCTCCTAGACTCTAGAGCTAGAGACAAGTCTGTCTCATGATGCTCGGACGCTGCCAGAATCCTCGGATATTTTTTTTTTTCGAGGGTTTATCCTTTGAAAAGATCAAACTGATCCTAAGAGATGTCAAAACAGACTAAATCTTTGGCTAGTCCCTTTTGAAGATTCGACTTTGAATTAGAAACAACTCGGTATTGATGGCGTGATACCTTTACCTGGGTGGCGTGAGCGACAATGCGCTTTAGCCGGGGCGGTGTACGTGCGAAGCACGATAACCAAAATGACATCAATATCACGACATCAATACTTTGCGGTTCCTTATGTTCGGTTGAATCCTCAACCGGGCATGAGCCAAGGATTTAGTAAGGTTTGATTTCTCAAAGTCTCGCTGATCTAAGGACTTTTGAAAAACTAACAACGTGCACTATCGGGATGCACGAATCTTCATCGGGTTATAACAGCGTCCTAATAAGCATGAGACAGACTCGAAAGCGAGACAACCTAGAAGCCGCCCTAAACATGCTCCTACGCAGAACAGAATTTACGCATGCACAGTTCCAGAGACAAGTTTGCCTCACAAGTTTCAGACGTTGCCGGAATCCTCAGAATTCTTTTCGGCGATGTGTCCCTGAGTAGATCGACAGATCCTAAAAGATGTCAAAATAAACTAAATCTTTGGCTAGTCCCTTTTGAAGATTCAACTTTGAATTTGGAACAACTCGGTGCTGATGTCATGGCACCTTAACCTTGAACACGGCGGTGTATAATGACAATGCACTTCAACCTGGGTGGCGCCAGCGACACGACATCACTACTTTGTTGTTCCATATTGTCGGTTGAATCCTTAAACGGGCATGAGCCAAGGATGTAGTAAATTTTGATTTCTCAAAGTCTCATTGAACTAAGGACTTTGTGATTGATAACGAACATTCAATGGAATGAATGACTCCTCATCGGGTCTAACAACGTCTTAGACAGCGTAAGACAAACTCAAAAGACAAAACAGCCTTAAGCATGCTCCTATGCAAAACAGTGTATGCACAGTGCATGCGATAGGGAAAGCAGTAACACATAGACAGCATATGGGGTTAGATGCAAATAGATCTTAACCTGTGGGTACCTGTCCTAATTGGGAGAGTTCTAATGCTTTGTATATGCAAAGGCTGGTTTTGGCTTGTAACAGGTTCCTCGGACTAGGGCCACAGATATACCTCCCGTTACCCGCGTTTTTCGCAGAGTAACAGTCGAACGGTAGCATGACCCATCATCGTCGAAGGTTGTCGGTCATTCGGGCGCCCCGGGCTCCGGTAAACCGTGCCGGATTGCCAAAACGTTCCGACGAGGCTTTTCCCACATCGATGCAAATGAGATGCTAGAATTGATTAAGAGAAGAAGAATCGCAAAATCGCAAAATGCCTTTTCAAATTTGGCTCACTTTATTTAGTCCATCTTTAGAGGAAACTACGCAAGCGAACAATCGAAAAAGCCCCAGATTAGAATGGCCGGACACGAGCTCCTGTTAAATCACCATTCCAACCTTCGGCAGCGCGAAGCTAACCGTTTTGACAGACTTTTAAGGGATTGTTCCCAAGCGTATTAAACTCTAAGTATAGATTAATATTGGTTCGATCATCCCCAGCAGAGTCGCCACTGTGGGCAGCATGCCCTGGAAATCCCGGTTTCCAAAAATGCAAGGGCCCGGATCGAGGGAGCGCGAGCGCAGGTGGCAAGCGCTCGAAAATACAGAGTCGCCACTTGAGTTTTTGAGGGTCCGACACTCAAGGAACCGTATTTCGAAGCACCTGCCGCGCTTTTTGAAAAAGTTAAGGAACCAGTCCGTCATAACCATATCTGGGTTCGGGAGCCAGGTTACGAGAGGGGAAGGGTTTTATGGCACCCCTCTCGCCCAATCCGGAGATCGGTCTCTACTTAGACATTTTGAAAACATTGCGATTCTTCTTTTATTAATCAATTTTAGCCAATTAGGGCGGGGGAACAGTTAATCGGGGATTAAAACTGTAACATGTTTGCAGGATGATAGATGGCATGGACGAGTAGCATGATGAATAATAAACGGAATGATCTTGAAACAGCGATCAGATGCCAAAACCAGGCTCGGGGCAGATTTGCCCTGCACGATGATCAACTTGCATGCCTGAACAGATCTGCATGCAAGTCAATCATCGCGCGAGACACACTGACTCTCGCGCGAGTGTTGTCATCTCACCACAGTCCCAAAATCATCCCCTTCTGGGCTCTGGAAGGACCAGTGCACACCCAGGAAGCAAACCAAGCAGTGTATTGGAAGACTGTAAAATGCTAATTATTACACAATACTCCAAGCAGGAGCCAAATAAGATGAAACACAACCCCTAAACAGTGGGGGTATCAAAACAGAGGCCAAGGGCCAAGTTGCCCATGCAAGGGCCATTCATGGAAATCAGAGAACTGTCGCGCGACAGAGCGTAAACCTCGCGCGACATTCCTGACTGACTTCCAGGAATTGTTTTACATGCTTGGGGTCCTGAGACAGATTCAGGGGATCCCAAGGGCATTCCAAACTGAACAGAAATGAATATTGAGATGTAAAACTAGCAATTTAAGCTCTAAGAAAAGCAGTAAACTGATTATTAGCATGCTTAACAGTGATCCATAATAATTATTAAGACAATAAAACAGGAAAGAACCAACATCCCTTCCCCACGAGAACCATCGCGCGATGCTTGAGACAAGCGCGCGCGTGACTGGGTCCGTCGCGCGAGGGTATGTTGGTTGCACGGTTTTTGAAACCTTGCCAGCTTTAGGGCCAGGACTGGTATTGATTACCAGCCTTGACCCTGCCAGCCCCCCTCAGGGATCAGAACAGAGAGCAGAACAAAGGTAAGATATACCTTTGAATTTTGAGGTTTGAAAAGTGTTTGAGCTTTGAGTTTGAGGTTGGGTTTGAGGTTTGAGTGGAAGAACAAACTATGTTCTTAGGGTGTTAGATTGGAAACCAAATGTTGCACTTGCTAATGGAGGAGAGATGAACAAAGGGCTAGGGTTAGAACCTTTGTGCTTTCAATTTTTGGAACCCTTTGAAAGAGAAACAAAGGGGGCTCTTATAGGCTTAGCACCTTCCACTAATGGAAAGGCAGGTCTGGTCCAAAGAATGGAGGTCAGCCAGCCACGAGGCTGGCTGAGGGTTACTTGGTAATTAAGCTGCCCAGCTGAATAAAGGTGATGGGGACAGGTTATTACCGTCGCGCGATGGTTTCAAACTGTCGCGCGAGGGTCAACGGCCAAACTTTGTCCATCTGGCAGTTTGACCATCGCGCGAGGGTTCTAGAATGTCGCGCGACGGTGCGCCCGGGCGCGCGATGGTTGCGCCCTGGCGCGCGATGATGCGCCCTGGCGCACAATGGTTGTGCCCTGGCGCACGTCAGTAGGGTTTTTGGCTTTTGGAAGTGGCTTAAGACTGGGTTAGGTTCAAGGGTTATTCAAACACTCAAAGCTCAAACACTCGACATTTCCGGGGTGTTCTTGATCCATTTCATCATCGGGGAATCAAAAACCGTAAGTAAACTAATCTGGAAGCCCAGATTGGGGTGTCTACACCGAGCCTCGTACTCAGCGTCCATTCCCTGCTCCCGAGCTGTACACCCAGGAGCAGGCCGGCCCTTCCCGTCCCAACAATCGCCGCTGCAACTGCCAAGACCGCACCGTCACCGTTGCCACCCAGCAAGGCGAGGTTGACCTCCCAGAAGGCATACCCCATGTCTGTCTTAGTGACTCCGGCGACTCTTCATCCAACCGTGTAACTCATATCTCCCCCTCTGACTATTTTGCTGATCCCGACATGTCTCGCCGTCTTAACCTTGCGGCCACGGTTGGTCATTCCGGGTCTCGTACCCCTTATGCTTCTCCAAGCTCCACCCCTTCTACACTTGTTTCGTCATCCTCTCGTGCCCCAGCCCTTGGCTCCACTTCCCCTGGCTTGCTTGCGGATGCTCGGCGCAAGCGAACTCGCCAAGACGCCTTTGGGGATGCGGTTGATGAGGATGAGCTTTCTCTTCGTGAGCTCCAGGCGCTCAATACCGCAGCTCAGACCCCAACTCCTCCTCTTGTCTCCATCTCTGGCCCTGGCAGTTCCTCCACTGCTGCCACTTGGGCCCCAAGGTTCCTTCCCTGTGACTGTTCGGTCTCCGTGGAGGACTCCGCAGGTTCTCTCGAGACAGCCATTGCCTTAGCCCAGGGCCTCCTGCTTCCGGCCAACATGATCAAGGAGAAGGAGTCTACCATTGACAGGCTTGAGAGGACCGCCATTTCTCACAGAATCAGGGTAAGTCTATCTCTGTTTATTTTTGTGCCACCTTCTTCCGTACCTATTTTGCTAATTTTCCTTCTGTTTTCTCCAGTCCATTCAAAAGAGCAGGAGCAGGGAAAGAAGAAGAAGGTGGAGGCTGACTTTACGAAGGCGATGGAGGAACTGGGGAAGGCGAAGGAGAATGTTCAGATCTTTGAGGAGAATATGTCTGAGGGCTACAACAACGGGTTTGATGAGGCGTCCAGGCAGTTCAAACTACAGGTGCCGGGGGTGGTGAGAAAGATTTGGGCAAAGTGCTGGGCGCGCTGCTTGGGTCGCGTTCGCATGGCTGAGCATTCTCCTCTCTGGGCTCAAAACAAGATTCCAGAGGGCATGGACCTTGACCATCACTAAAACTGAGATCAGCGATGATGAGGCCGGGCCTTCTGCCTCTACCGTGCTTCCCTTGACGAATACTGTCTCTGGTCATCAAGAGGTTGGGAGTAGTTCGACCGTGGCAGTAGTGGCCAATCTTCCTGCTCCACCCAAGTCAGCTACCCAAACCCACCTTCCAGCCCCTGTCAATATGCCAGAGCCGGCCAATCCTCCAGAGCTTGCCAATCCGCCTGTGCCTGTCATCGACGTTGACCAAGAGATGATCGCTCCGGCTACCTAACCATGGTAAGTGTTTTAATCCTCTTCTCTCATTCCTACCTTGCGTGGTGGACAAAACAAGTTCCATGGCCATGCGTGGCCGTTTTAACAAAGTCTATCTGCTGGTGCCCTTCGTGGCGTTTGATACACACACTACTTTAACTTTCACATGGGGACCCTTCGGGGTGTTGATGATTTTAGGTGGCCTTTGTTCACAGCCTAGCAACGCGTACTATTCTGGCCCTTCGTGGCCTCCAATTTTGGTAGCCCTTCATGGCTTTTATTCTGTTATTAAGTCTCTTGGCACTTTCTTGTACGCTCGTCATGCCGTGTCCTGGGTTTTTCTTCATGACCCTAGCGTTAATTTTTTGCTTGACTAAGACCTACGCCTAAGTTGTCGTACTTAATATTACAACTATTTTATTCCCCTCACTAAGCAGTACTCGCTGCTCGGGCCTAAGTGTTTCCACACTCAACTTTCTTATATGTTGAACATTCTTCGTTGCTCGGGCCCAAGCGTCTTCGTACTTGGCCTTTACTTTGAGCATTCTTCGTTGCTCGGGCCTAAGCTTCTTCGTACTTGCCCTTACTTATGTTGAGCACATCGTTGCTCGGGCCTAAGCTTCTTCGTGCTTGCCCTTAACCTAGCTCTGCTAGTAGCCCGTCATTGTTCGTTGCTGACTTGGTTTGAATCTCAAATATTTCGAGTGTCTGATACATCCCCCATACTCACTGCTCCCCAGTATGTAGTTAAATAAACAATCACCTATTTAAGTCCAAACTTAAGCGCTTTCCCAAATGGGGCATCGCCATACAGATGATCATCTCGTGTTTGCTTCCACTTCATAGACCAAGATCGTGGACATTCCATGGCTAGGAATATCTCCACACAATAGCGGTCATCATCAAAATAGAGTCGCCACCTAGTTTATAAAAACTAGGAAAAACAGAAAGAGATTCCGGGTACGGGAGCCAAGATTACAATAAGGGGAAGGTGTTAGGCACCCCTCTTTGTCCAGTCGTGAGACTGGCCCATAATCATTCGACATACGATTAGTACTTGCTTTATTTAGTTCCAAACACATAACTTGTTTTTAGCCTTTAACATTTGATAAGGTGAGTCAGGACGATAATTGAAGCATGCATCAGAAAATAAGCAGAAAACAGACAGGCTGTCCCAGAGAATGGATCCCACGGCCGGTGAATAGATGTCACGGTCGAGGGATCCTTCTGGATTGATGTATCGGCCATGGGAACGATGTCCCAGTCTATGTTCTTCCTCACACCAGAACAAACAATTAATAGAAAATCAAAATGCTACGATTAAAGTACAGAAACATAAAAAGAGTCAAACCATAGGCCCCTGGGCCTCACCACCTTGATCCCTCAGTTGCTTGATTGCTTTGGATTGAGGGTGATTGACCGACTTCTTTCTCAAAAACCCTAGGGTTAGGGTTTGTACTTCGGGGTTTGATTGCTCGAGTTGCGGCTGCCTTCGGGATGTTAGGGCTTTTGTAGAGGGAGTATGAGAGAGTATTTTTGCAGGGTTTCATGTCTGATGAGGATGAATTGTGTTCTTAATTTCGGAACCCAAAGGCCCCTTTATATAGGCATAGGGTGACTCACTCCATCCAATCACAATGCACGATTAAAATTGGAATTGTAGGGCAACTTTAACTCTGCATGGTAATCTCTTTACGTAGCCCAAAAGAATCGAAAAATGGCTGCTAGGGTTTTGAGCATCAGATCAAACGATTGATAGAACATTCCATAATCTAGAAAAAGGATGATCTGGCGGCCGAGGAATGGTTCTCATGGGCGAGGACTCAATCTCTCAAGGAGATTTTTGAACAACATGTTTCACAGGTGAAAGAATGAAGTGGAGGCCGTGAGATCAATCTTGCGGCTGACAGATGTATTTTCCTAGGATGCTGAATTTCTGTCTGAAAGGCTATATGGCTCTGAATTGGGTCTTGTACGTGGCTAAAAGTGCTCACCAAAAGTCCTAAGGTTTACAAGAAGTCAATCATCAATTACTGTATCCATTCATCATCAGGATAGTTCCCAAGGTGGGACTTGAAATAATCACTAGGCCAAATTGGGGTGTCTACAGATGCCCCTCTTTGATTGAAGTTAGACGGATCGTAAGACAAGTCAAGTAAAGATCAAAGTCGTAAAAACAACTCAATTTGGTTGAACAACTATTCCAAGGGTTTTCAAAAAAGGTTTTAGTTATGGTAAGGCCGGGAGGCTGCCTACGTATTCCTCATGGGAAATTCAGACCAATCGTAGTTCGGGGCAATAAAAGAAAAATAAAAAGTTCAGAGGGTTAGAGATAGAAGATGTACCTTGGGGATTTAAAAGCCGTAGTGCAATATACCTGGGTTATGCTAGGATTTTGGCGGAAAGTAGTTGAAGGAGCGCGGAGCTGCCGGGGGAGTTTTTTTGCGGAGAGCATCCTTAACATTTTTGGGTAGATCAATACACAGTGGGTGAGTCGATTGCCTTTCATGATCATCCTTACTTTGACCGAGGGGAGCTCGGTTGGGTAGCCTATCCTTACGAATGAGCTTGAAGGAATTGATGTAATTTGGGGTGGAATCCAAACCATCTTCTGGAGTCGAATCGGACGCCGATTTGAGATATGGCGGCACAAGGCTAGTAACTGGAGCACGGAGCTTGAGATGAGAGAACCGAGGTGCGGAGCCGGTTGTATGCAGTTATAAGGCAAGAGCCTAAGAGTCAGAGCATGAAGCTTAAAGTGATAGAACCGAGGCGTGGAGCCGGTTGTATGTAGTCGTAAGGCAAGAGCCTGAGGGTCAGAGCATAGAGCTTGAGGCGATAGAATCGAGGCATGGAGCCGGTTGCATGCAGTCGTAAGGTAAGAGCCTAAGAGTCAGAGCACGGAGCTTGAATATTTCCACAAATTTTGGCATAGAGCCAGAGGATTGAGGCATGGGACTGATCAATAAAAAATCGAGTCGCGGAGCCGGTTGCATGCAGGATTGACCTATTTCATGAGTGAGAGAGATACAAAACATAGCATGTATATGATGATGGTTAGATATGATAATGATGATGCAAACTCGATGATGACAATGGTGATGCAATTGATGCTTATGTGCACGGGCCCGTGCGTGTGTGTTGTTTTAAGCGTAGAGCTTTTTTCAAGTTCTGAACTTGAGCATTCAGAGCATAGAGCTCGAGCATTCGAAAGGTAGAGTCTGAGCATTCAAAGTACAGGCTTTGATCATCCAGTACACGGTGGTTGTAGACACCTCCTAAACGGGGCATCGCCATACAGATTGATCGTTGTTGTTCGTTTGGTTGCTTGCTTCATAAACCAAGATCATAGACATTCCAAGGGCTAGGAACATCACCACACGATAGCGGTTATCATCAAAATAGAGTCGCCACCTAGTTTATAAAAACTAGGAAAAACAGAGAGATTCTGGGTACAGGAGCCAAAGGTACAATAAGGGGAAGGTGTTAGGCACAGCTGTGTGACTGGCCCATATTTGTTCGACATAAGATTAATACATGCTTTATGTAATTCTAGCAAGTAAACTGATTAATTAGCCTTTAAATAGTTAATGGTGAGCCAAGACTGTAATTGAAATCATGCATCAGAAAAGCATAATAAAATAGGTTGTCCCAGGGAGATGGATCCCGCGGCTGGTGAATAGATGTCACGGCCGAGGGATCCTCCTGGTTTGATGTACTGGCCGATGGATCGAAGACCCAGTCGGTGTTCTTCCTCACACAAGACTATACGATTAACAGACAATCAAAATCCTATGATTAGCATGCATAAACTGAAAGTAAAACGAACCAAAGACCCCTGGGCCTCACCACCTTGATCCCTTAGTGGCTTGATTGCTTCGGATTGAGGATGATTGATTGAATTGCTTCTCGGAACCCTAGGGTTAGGGTTTGAACTTCAGGGTTTGGATCATTGGATCGTGGCTGCCTTCCGGAGGATGAGGCTTTTGTAGAGGGGATTTGAGAGTGTATTTTGACAGAGTATCGTGGCTAGAGAGGATGTGTGTACTTGTTAATTTTGGAACCCAAAGGCCCCTTTATGTAGGCATAGGGATGACACACCTCAATCAATCAAAATTGAACGATTGAATTGGAGTTATAAGGCAACACGAACTCCTCATGGTAATCTCCTAACGTAGCCCGAACGCATCGGGATTTGGCTGCTAGGGTTTTGTGATCGGATCAAACAAGTGACAGAACGTTCCAGAAACTGGAAAATAGACGATCTGGCGGCCGGGCAAAGGATTTGGCGGCCGAAGAATTGATGTTGCGGCCGAGGAATGATCCTGGCGGCCGGCTAATCGATCTCTCAGGGAGATTTTCAAGCAACAAGCTTCACGGGTGAAGAAATGATGTCGAGGCCGTGTGATCATTGTCACGACCGACAGATGGATTCTCTTAGGATACTGTACTTCTGTCTGAAAGGCTATTTGGCTCTAGATTGGGTCCTCTAAATGGCTAAAAGTTCTTACCGAAAGTCCTAAAGTTCACGAGAAGTCAATCAGTTTTCACTGTATCCATATCATCATCAGGATGGTCCCCAAGGTGGGACTTGAAATAATCGTTAGGCCAAATTGGGGTGTCTATAGATGCCCCTATTTGACTGAACTTAAACGGATCGCGAGACATGTTTAAGTAAGAGTCAAAGCTGTAAAAGTAACTCAATTTGGTCTAACCACTATTCCAAGGGGTTTTTGAAAAAGGTTTTTGTTATGGTCGGGCCTGGAGGTTGCCTACGTATTCCACAGGGGAAATTCAAACCAACCGTAGTTCGGGGGGGCAACAAAGAAAAATAAAAAGTTTGGAGGGTTAGAAACAGAAGACGTACCTAGGCTAAGCAAGGATTTTGGTGGAGGATAGTTGAAGGAGCGCGGGGCTGCCGGGAATTTTTTTATGGAGAGCATCCTTAGTATTTTGGGGTAGATCAATACACGGTGGATGAGTCATTTGCTTTTCTTGATCATCCTTACTTTGACTGAGGGAAGCTCGGTAGAGTAGCCTATCCTTACGAATGAGCTGGAAGGAATTGATGTAATGGGGTGAAATCCAAACCATCTGTTGGGAGATGAATCGGACGCCAATTTTGAGATACGGGGTGGAATCCAAGCCATCTTCTGGAGACGAGTTGGATGCCGATTTTGAGATATGGGGAGCGTAAGGCCAGTAACTAGAGCACGGAGCATTGAGATGAGGGAACCGAGGCGTAGAGCCGATTGTAGTCATGAGACGTAGAGCCTATTGCAGTCATGAGGTGAGAGCCTGAGGAGTCAAAGCTTAGAGCTTGACGTGATTTGAACCGAGGCATAGAGCCTAGTTGCATTCTGAACGTCTGTGCATGGAGCTTTCCCATTATAAATTTTGGCGTAGAGCTAATGGATTGAGGCGCTGGATCGATCAATAAAATCGAGGCGTAGAGCCGGTTGATTGCAGGGTTGACCTTTTTCATGAGAGATAGATGCAAAATATATGTATATGTGATGATGATGATTGGTTAGATGTGAATAGATATGGTGATGTAATTGATGCTGACTCGATGTGATAATGGCGATGCAATGTGCACGGGCCCGTGCATGTGTGTAAGATTTAAGCATAGAGCTTCTTTCAAGTTCTGGACTTGAGCATTCAGAGCGTAGAGCTCGAGCATTCGGAGCATAGAATCTGAGCATTCAAAATACAGGCTTTGAGCATCCAGTACGCAGTGGTTGGGCATCCAAGCATAGAGCTTTAGCATTCAAGTGTAGAACTTGAGCATCCAGTACACAGTGGTTGGCCATTCGAAGAGCTTCAAGCATTCAAAATGTTGGATTTTGAGCATTCAAGTGTAGAGCTTGAGAACAGATGTTGATTGAGGTGTGGAGCCTGTTGAGAATTGGTTGGTTACGGCGTAGAGCCAGTTGAGATAATGGGCTTAGAGCCGCTGAAGTAGCGAGCGTAGAGCTGCTGAGGGGGTGAATACGGGCGTAGAGCCACTGAGATGGTGAATACGGGCGTAGAGCCACTGAGATGGTGAATACGGGCGTAGAGCCGTTGAGATGGTGAGCTTAGAGCTGCTAAAATGGTTAGCTTAGAGCTGTCGAGTGAGCTTAGAGCTGCCGAGCGATAGTGAGTACGGAGCTACTGAGTATGAGCGCAGTAGTGAGCTCGAGGCTTTGCTGAGTAGTTGAGCTACTAATAGCAATGAAGTTGCTAAGATGGTGGAATTGTAGATGGAACTACTGAGATAATGAGCTCGGGGCTACTGAGTGAGCTGCTGATACTGATAATAGAGTTGCTGAAGTGGAGGAACTCGAAGCCGTGAGCTTATGGGCATGGAGCCGCCAAATAGCCTGACGAGTGCTGCTGAATGAGAGCATAAAGCCACTGAGTAGCTTGGTGGTGAGTACTGAACTGCTAGGTGGCAAGGAGTTGTGAAGATGGAGTAGCTTGATGGTGGTAAGTAAGTACGGGATTGCACAGAGTTGCTGAGATAGTGAGCTCTGGGCTTGGTTGCAGAGCTACTGAATGGCTGAGATAGTAGGCACGAGGCTGTTGAAGTGAGTGCGGAGCTGTTTGAGCGACTTGGGCACAGGGCTTCTGAGTGCTGAGTATGAGCATAGAGCTGCTGATAGTGACAGTGAACTTAGAGCTGTTGATAGAGTGAATACGAAGCTGATGAGCGACTTAGGCATAGGGCTACTGAATGAACACGGAGCTACTGAGTGATCATGATGGTGAGCACAGGGCCGCTGAGTGAGCTTAGAGCTGTTGGATAATAGGCGCAGAGAGTTGCTACTGGGAGGAGTGGAACTGCTGAGAGGGAGCTGTTGAGATGGTGAGCATAGAGCTTGCTGAGCGGCTTGAGTAATGAGCACGTGCTATTGCTGAGTGACTTGATGGGGATGAATAGTAGACCCGTTGAGTGTCTTGATTGCTGCAGGCATGAACATGGAGTTTGTAGACACCCCAATTTGGCCTAACGATTATTTCAAGTCCCACCTTGGAGACCATCCCGATGATGAAATGGATACAGTGATTGCTGATTGACTTCTCGAGAACCTTAGGACTTTCGGTAAGAGCTTTGAGCCACTTAGAGGACCCAATCCAGAGCCATACAGCCTTTCAGACAGAAATACAGAATCCTAGGAGAATCCATCTGTCGGCCGTGACATTGATCTCACGGCCTTAACATCATTTCTTCACCCGAGCAACCTGTTGCTTGAAAATCTCCCTGAGAGATCAATCCCTCGGCCGCAAGATCTATCCTTCGGCCGCAACATCCATTCCTCGACCGCTAGATCCTTTGCTCGGCCGCCAGATCGTTTATTTTCCAGACTCCAGAACAATCTGTCAGACGTTTGATCCAACTACACTACCTTCCCGATGCGTTCGGGCTACGCCCAGAGATTATCACGAAGAGTTTGCATTGCATTGCAATTGCAATCGTGCATTTTGATTGGCCGAAGTGAGTCACCAATTGCCTATATAAAGGGCCTTTGGGGTTCCGAAAATACAACAACGAAAATCATCAAATTCGTAGACTTCCATACTCTCTCAAGCCACGAAACTCTACAGAAATACTCTTGTAGACACTCCAATTTGGCCTAACGATTATTTCAAGTCCCACCTTGGGACCATCCCGATGATGAAATGGATACAGTGATTGCTGATTGCCTTCTTGCAAACCTTAGAACTTTTGGTAAGAACTTTGAGCCACTTAGAGGACCTCATCCAGAGCCATATAGCCTTTCAGACAAAAAATACAGAAGCCTAGGAGAATCCATCTGTCGGCCGTAACATCGATCTAACGGCCTTAACATCTTTTCCTCACTCAAGCAACCTGTTGCTAGAAAATCTCCCTGAGAGATCAATCTCTCGGCCGCAGGATCTATCCTTCGGCCGCAACATCCATTCCTCGGCCGCGTGATCTATTACTCGGCCGCCAGATCGTCCTTTTTCTAGACTCTGGAACATTCTGTCGATTGTTTGATCAACCTACACTACCTCTCCGATGCGTTCGGGCCATGTTCAGAGATTGCAACGAAAAGTTCGAATTGCATTGCAATTGTAATTGCAATCGTGCCATTTGATTGGCCGGAGTGAGTCATCCCTATGCCTATATAAAGGAGCCTTTGGGCTCCGAAATTAACAAGTGAAATTACTCACCCAAGCTCCGATACTCTGCACAAATACTCTCTCAAACCCTCTCTTCAAAAGCCCCAACCTCCCGAAGGCAGCCATCCATCCGACGATCAAACCCCAAAGTTCAAACCCTAACCCTAGGGTTTTCCGAGAAGCAATCAGTCAATCACACTCAATCCGAAGCAATCAAGCAACTGAGGGATCAAGGTGGTGAGGCCCAACGGCCTCTGGTTTGTTTTACTTATCGTATTTATGACTAACCATAGCATTTTGATCATCTATTAAATTTTCTGTTTGGTGTGAGGAAGAACATCGATCGGGACTTCGATTCCTCGGCCGATACATCAAACCAGGAGGATCCCTCGGCCGTGACATCCATTCACCGGCCGCGGGATCCATTACCCTGGGGCAGCTTGTTTTGCTCTTTTGCTTTCTGATGCATACTTATCGTACTGGCTCACTTTACTTACTGTTTAAAGAGTTAAATAAAGCATGTATATGTCTTATGTTGAATGATTATGGGCCAGTCTCACGACTGGGCAAAGAGGGGTGCCTAACACCTTCCCCTTATTGTACTTTTGGCTCCCGCACCCGAAATCTCTGTCTATTTTCCCAGTTTTGGTAAACTGGGTGGCGACTCTGTTTTGATGATGACCGCTATCGTGTGGCGATGTTCCTAGCCATGGGAATGTCCACGATCTTGGTCTATGAAGCAAGCAACCAATCGAGCAAACAAACGATCAATCTGTATGGCGATGCCCCGTCTGGGAGGTGTCTACAGTTTTTGGCGACTCTGCTTGGGACTTGAGAGCCATAACCAAAAAGTTCAACATAAGACTAATACATGTCTTGTTTAATTCATTTATCATATGCATCGAGCGGGCAACCCGTTGAGTTCACCTGATATCCCGGCATGACACGGGCTATGTTGGGGGTTCCAGCAAACTCCACAGTCACTCGTACCTAGTGGTATATCAAAAAGGGAATCACCCAATCACCGCCTATGATGGGCTGGTAAGAGGATTGGTGCCCTTTGACAACGGAGCACCCTGAGACTACCAAAACCTTGCATGTATTAGAAAGCCATAGAACTTATCAAACTAAGACAGGAACCTACAGGCTAGGAACTTATTTGCATTTTGCTTGCAAAAGTTTTTCCTCACACCCATTGTATATGTGTATGTTGTAAAGTTTTTCTTTTGCAGGTTAAACCTTAGGAATCTCTCTAAGTCAAATGAACAGTAGGTAAGATCAACCAATCTAACTAAAACAAAAATCTTTTCAGGAAAAATGACTGCATCACTGTCCACGTATGATTCGCACTTTCAAGTTGTCACTGAGCTGTCTGGCCCGCTCCACTCTGCTGTGGAAGGTTTCAACCCCTCTGAATACATCACTCCGGTAAATCAACCAAAGCCTGTGGTGACTGTCATTGAAGACAACCATGTCATGTTCGCTAGAACGGTTTATGAAGAAGAAGTAGAAGACTTGATTGAAGAAGAAGGGCTTCGCAGGGTCTCAATCTATTTTTATGACCCCTATGCACCTACCGACGACTATTGGCCGATAGACGAGGTCAATAACTTCGAAACTGAAGAGGCAAAGGAAGAAGAGTCTGTCGACAACGACCCACTAGACGAAATATCACTGAACCTACTCTTTGATGAGGAGGTCACCGACCATGAAATAAGGGTGATCCACCCCATCACGGATAGCTTTGGTAATTGGTGGGGCTTTGTTGGCACACGAAGAATCGACAATAGTGACGAAGCAGAGATTGAAGCTCAATTGGAAGAGATAACAGCAATAGCAAATCAAATGGCCCTCCAAGACTTGCAGGGTGACAATGATGAAAGTGCGAATCAGGGTGACAGTGAAGTGCTGATGATCAACCTTGGTGATGAAAAAGACTGCTCTGAATTGATTGTGGATGCTGAAAAAGGGGCTTACCCTAACTGGACCATGGAGCATACCCTAAAATACAAAATGAAAAGCGCTAGTTCCGGTCTTAGTTCCGATTCCGATTCCGATTCCGATTCCGACTCCGAGTCGACTCAGTCCGAGTCAAGCTTTTCATCTTTTGAAACTACTAAGTCTAGTGAGGAAAACCTGGTCAAAGCACCAAAGCATAACATTTACTTTGAGTTTGACTCTGAAATATCTTTTGATAATCTTAGCAATGAGAAGGAAGATTTAGAGTATTTCACTTTGCCTATAATCAATTGTATGGATTCCGACACACCAAATTTTGAGGAAGAAATTCCAAAAGAAATTCTAGAATTTATCGAGAGAGAAGAAGAAAGGCACGCTAAACCTTTTTCTGAGGAAATAATCACAGCAAACATAGGCTCTGAAAATGAGCCCAAAATGGTTAAAATTGGTACCATACTATCCCCTCAAGAAAGTGAAAAACTTATCCTTTTGCTAAAAGAATACAAAGATGTTTTTGCCTGTTCTTACGAGGACATGCCTGGAATAGACCCTGAAATTGTTCAGCATAAAATTCCCCTTCATCCTGATGCAAAACCAGTTAAACAAAAACTGAGGCGTATGCGCCTTGATTGGGTCCTAAAGATAAAAGAAGAAGTCACTAAGCAAATCAACGCCGGTTTTCTCATAGTCACCGAATATCCACAATGGGTAGCTAACATCGTTCCTGTACCAAAGAAAACTAGAGGAATTAGGATTTGTGTAGATTTCCGAGATCTCAACAAAGCCAGTCCAAAGGATGACTTCCCATTACCCCACATAGACGAACTAGTAGACAACACCGCAGGCCATGCATTGCTATCCTTCATGGATGGATTTTCTGGGTATAATTGTAGACACCCCAATTTGGCGCAACGATTATTTCAAGTCCCACCTTGGGGACCATCCCGATGATGAATATGATATGTGGTTGTTGTGGTTGACTTCATGAAAGCCTTAGGAACTTTGTGGAACTCTTAAGGGATTAAGGAACACTTTGAAATAGGTGATAGGAGTGCCAAGCAATACTTAGAGTGGATAGAAATGTGTTTTAGCCTTGGTAGCATCGTCGATCTTCAAATAAGTCTGCTTTCAGCCCATTTTTCATAAATTAAGCTTCCTTATTTTTTTGGTTGGATTCCATCATCTTGTAGTACTTTCAAAACCCTCTTTATTGATATATAATAAGTCTTAAACCAATTTGAAATGAGGGAGATACGAGAATTTTATCAAAACAATCCATTTTCTGACCCACTAAGGGTAAAATTGTCATATCTTTTGATGTACTAAATATATTTGATCCAAACCACTTGGGTTAGAAAGTAGACTCAACAAGCTTTCCAACGGTCCAACGAACGAGCAAAACCGAGTTCGGGAGTGTCCGGAGCGAGCCCGCAAAGTTTGGCCTTTTGCTGAAAAATCATTTCCGCGGCCGCGAAATCCTTTCTTCGGCCGTGAAATCATTTGGGCGGCCGGCAGACCGATGTTTTCCAGATTCTGGAATGTTCAGCAGCTTTTCAATCCGTTCGCCCAAACCCTAGCAGCCACGAACCATTACTTCGGGGCTACGAATACACTTACCATAGAGGTCTTATTGCCCTAGAACTCCACTTTGATTCACGCCATTTGATTGGCCGGAGTGAGTCACCAATTGCCTATATAAAGGGCCTTAGGGTTCCGAAATAACAACCACGAAATACACATCTCTCCACTCCATGACCCGCCCCCAAACTCTACAGAAATCATCTCCTATCAATCCTCTACAAAATCCCTAACCTCCCGTGAGTGGGCATTCGAGAGTAAAAACCCCAAAGAACTCACTTTGTTCTAGGGTTTTGTGAAGTTGACTACCACAATCAACCACTATTATCTACAATCAATCGCAATCCAAGCAATCAATTACTGAGGGATCAAGGTGGTGAGGCCCAACGGCCTACGGTTTGATTTAATTTCCGTCTCTCGCTTTTAATTAGTTCTTTCTATTAACTGTTCGTATTCTGGTGTGAGGAAGAACATCGGCTGGGGAATCAATCCTTCGGCCGATATATAGATCCAGTGGGATTCGTCGGCCATGACATCAATTCACCGGCCGACGGATCTATTTGCTGGGACATATTTGTTTTATGTTTATTCTGATGCATGCTTTCATTTATCGTACTGGCTCACCTTATCAACTGTTAAAGGCTAAAAACCAGATTATGTGTTAGAATTAAATAAAGCAAATATACATTGTATGTCGAACGATTATGGGCCAGTCTCACGACTGGGCAAAGAGGGGTGCCTAACACCTTCCCCTTATTGTACTCTTGGCTCCCGTACCCGGAATCTCTGTCCATTTTTCCTAGTTTTAATAAACTAGGTGGCGACTCTATTTTGATGATAACCGTTATCGTGTGGCAATATTCCTAGCCATGAGAATGTCCATGATCTTGGTTTATGAAGTGGAACCAAACAAGCGTGATCAATATGTATGGCGATACCCCGTTTGGGAGGTGTCTACAATAATCAAATCCTTATGTCACCCGAGGATAGAGAGAAAACCACATTCACTACACCTTGGGGAACCTACTGCTACCGAGTGATGCCATTCGGGTTAAAGATTGCTAGAGCCACTAACCAAAGGATGACAACAACACTACTGCACGACATGATGCACAAAGAGGTCGAGGTGTATGTCGACGATATGATAGTCAAATCAAAGGAAAGGGAAGGACACCATGAAGCAGTTCAGAAGTTCTTTGAAAGGATTAGGCAATACAAGCTACGTCTTAATCCTCAAAAATGCACTTTTGGGGTAACGGTTGGAAAAATGTTGGGATTTCTCATCACTCAAAGAGGAATCGAGGTAGACCCTTCCAAGATACAGGCTATCATGGAAATATCGCCTTCTATGACAGAAAAGGAGGTAAGGAGTTTCTTGGGGAAGGTACAATTCATCAGCAGGTTCATTTCCAAGCTCACAACTACCTGCGAATCCCTTTTCAAGCTACTAAAGAAAGGTACTGACTTTGAGTGGAGCCAAGACTGTCAGCAAGCGTTTGAGGCAATCAAAGAATATTTTCAGAATCCGCCTGTGCTGTCGCCGCCCATTCCTGGGAAACCGTTGATTCTGTATCTCTCAGTAACGGACACATCCATGGGATGCATGCTAGCGCAAGAAAACGACGCCAAAGTAGAGTGCGCCATATACTACCTCAGCAAAAAAATGATGGACTATGAAACAAGATACACTCCCCTCAAGAAAACCTGTTGGGGGCTAGTATGGGCCACAAAGAAACTAAGGCACTACCTGTTAGCACATCCGGTGGTGCTGGTCTCTCGTTTAGACCCAATCAAATATCTTTTCGAAAAGCCAGCACTTATCAGAAAGCTAGCTAGGTGGTTATTGCTGCTAGCAGAATTCGACCTCAAATACATGACAAGGAAATCAGTAAAGGGAAGAGCTGTGGCAGAATTCTTGGCAGATCATCCTGTGACAGAAGCCGAGGCAGAAGACTTCATGTTCCTCGACGAGGACATCTTATGTCTCTTAGACGACACCTGGCAGCTTTACTTTGATGGAGCGTCAAACCAATGTGGATATGGCATAGGGGTATTGCTAGTTTCCCCAAACGACTCTCATATCTCTTTGTCATATAAACTGAGGTTTGAAGTCACCAACAACCAGGCTGAATATGAGGCTTGTATTGCTGGAATGGAGGCAGCCCTGGAGCTAGGGGCAAAAATGGTAGAAGTCATTGGGGATTCAAACCTGGTGGTATCTCAAGCAAGAGGAGACTGGAAGGTCAAGGAAGACACATTGAAACTGTATCACTCTGTGCTGGAAGATCTAATACCACAATTCGATTTTGTTATCTTCACGCACACTCTCCGAGTGAGCAATAGGTTTGCAGATGCACTAGCAACATTAGCATCTATGGTCGAAATACCCCTAGGATTCACAATGCGGCCTCTCATGATCGAACAAAAGGTCAAACCAGCATGCGAATGTACCTTTACCGAGGAAGGTGAAGACGATGGCAAGCCGTGGTACGAAGACGTAAAGAAATTCTTGGAGGAAGGAGAATACCCATCCGAGGCCACCTCGAAAGACAAAACAGCTCTGCGAAAGTTTGCCGCCCGATTTGTAATCTGTGGAGGAGCATTGTATCGAAGGGCACACTTGGGCCCAAGTCAACTTTGCATCACAACGGAAGATAGCCGTAAGGTAATGGAGGAAATACACGAAGGAATTTGTGGGCCACACATGAATGGGGCAACGATGGCAAAAAAGATCCTGCGGCAGGGATATTACTGGACCACGATGGAGGCCGACTGTGCTGACTATGTCCGCCGATGCTACAAGTGTCAAACTCACGCTGATCGCATGCGTATTCCCCCTACGGAATTGTATATCATGACATCCCCGTGGCCATTCTCCACCTGGGGGATAGACGTCATTGGAAGTATAAATCCAAAGGGAAAATACAAGAATCAGTTCATTCTAGTGGCTATCGACTACTTCACCAAGTGGGTAGAAGTAGCTTCTTATGCTACTCTCAAAGCCACTCATGTGGCCAAATTTATTCGCACTAATATCATCTATCGATATGGTGTACCTCACGAGTTCGTCTGTGACAATGGATCGCACTTCAAAGGAGCAACAAAGAAGCTTTTTGCCGAATTTGGGATACAGAATCATCGGTCATCTACTTATCGGCCCCAAACTAATGGAGCAGTTGAGGCTGCAAATAAGAATATCAAGAGGATTCTGCGGAAGACTATCAACACCTACACAGACTGGCCAGAAATGCTACCTATGGCACTATGGGGTTATCGAACAACTGAAAGAACTTCAACTGGGGCTACTCCCTACTCTCTGGTTTATGGAATGGAGGCTGTCTTGCCTATCGAGCTGTAGTTGCCTTCGTTGAGGGTTCTAGCTGAGACTGGAATGATCGAAGAAGATTGGGTTCAAAACCGCTACGACGAGTTGGCACTACTAGACGAAAGGAGGCTGAGAGCGTTATACCATGTACAAGGGTATCAACGTCGCATTGCACGAGCATTCAACAAAAAGGTAAAACCTAGAGACATCAAGGTAGGAGACATGGTGCTCAAAGCAATCCGTCGCCACGTTTCAGACCCAAGGGGCAAGTTTAGACCAAATTGGGGAGGCCCCTACCTTATCAAACGCATACTTTCTGGAGGAGCAGCATACATTGCAGACTTGGATGGAATGGAATTCGCAACGCCAGTCAACATTAACAAGCTTAGGAAGTATTACCCCTGAGAGATGCTCGTTGGGCCGAAAACCACAAGGGTGGGCGGACTCAAGCAAAAATAAGAGCAGCCTGCTAGGTCGAAAACCTGCAAGGGCGGCTTAGGCAAAAACTAAGGCATAAATAAAACGCTCGCTAGACCGAAAACCCGCAAGGGCGGTTTTAGGCAAAATTTAGAGCACAAAAGGAGAGGAAAATACCCGAGTGGACCTTAACTAAAAACAAAACAAATCCCCTTTGTTGGAACTACGTTTATGGCCTGATTCCCTCTATGGGATACGTAGGCAATCTCTAAGTTTGAGATCCGGCCACTACTATCATCATCACTTCCGAAATTTCTAGGTCTATCCTAAAGCATGTTCACTATCAAATCATGGCAATAACATCTTCAAATAAAACGACCAAATGTTTTATTATTTCCAAAGGAAAAGGACAAAGCAAACCTAAACAATTCTTAATCCATGAGAGCTAGAATCAAACAAGCATCTTTTGAAAAACATAAGCAAAGTGTCAATCTTTAGGTCTTCCTTCTCTTTGCACTACTATCCTCCAAAAGGTTTTTCTTCAACCAGCGTTTGTAAGAACCTGATAGCTTGACAACAAAGTTCTCAGCAACCTCCTGCATCACTCTATTCGGCCAAAGACGCAGCATATTGCGGCGAAAGTTGGCATCATGGACCTTGGAAACAGTGTACTCAGGGTCACTCAGGATTGCGGTTTGTTCAGCCCCGAACTGTCTTTGAAAGCGAGCAGGAAAGTAGAAAACAACTCGAGTAATTCCAATCACTGCTACACCAAAATGGTTCATGGTACTCGCAGTCATGCTCTCAACACCATACCAAGGGCAAACCCATTGAATCCAATCACCTCTGCAAGTCTTCATCCATGCTTCCCAAGCAGCCTCAGTTGAGAACTGTTTAATCATGCGACGCTCTGTGCATTGGTCTGGATTATAAGGAAGTCGCTCTGGCACATCCCACACCTTTGGCTTCTCAAATAACCACACCTAGAGAACAAGGGAAAATTGTGAGTTGAGAGAACATGTGAGTCGAAACAAAAGAGTGATGAGTGAAAAGATAAACTTGACAAATAAACAAACAAAGAGTGAACCTGCAATAGCAAAGGACTGCCTGAGAACTGAGCTGTAGGATTACCCTTCATCACATCCAGACCCATCAAGGTCTTTGCCAGCACTAAGCCAGCGAAACTCACATGGTTTCCAATTTGTTGAGCGATGTTAAGCAGTATGGGATCAGCATGGCCAGAGGAAGGACCAAGCAAGTAATAATGAAGGAGACAAATGCAAAACGCGTGAAAGCATGCTCTCTGTTGGGAAACATGACGATGAGCCTCAGCTGTACCGAAACGCTGAATAAACTGCAGAATCTCCAGCCTTCCCTTTACTACGAAGAACCTAGCTTCATGTTTCTGAACTTGGAGCAAATCCTTCAAGAGATCACCTCGGTTGAACAAAGGATTAGGGACAACGAAACCCTCTCTATCCGAATGACCCATGATGGCCGCAAACTCCTCGATAGTAGGACACAATTCCTCTCTCTTAAATCGAAAGACATGAAAAGCAGGATCCCACAAACTAGTGGCTACCCTAAGGAAAGCAAAATTCACAGGAATTTGACGAAGGGAGAAGAGAAAGTCCATGCCAAAGGACTTAAAGTGTAAACGGTCGAGGCCATTAAAGGAATCCAACCACTGATCAAGGACTGGTTGTGCCATGTGCAAGGAATTGCTACTGACAATGCTATCGGGTTCGTAGAACGCGTATTTATAGAACTAAGTCGAGTCTTAGTTCGAATCGGAATCGGATTCTTAATCCTTGATAATTCGGTCGGTCTCTCGGCCGGCACTTCGATATGACGACCGTAGGATCTATCCATCGTCCCGTAAAAATCAGGGTTGACCTACAAGTCAAAACCAGGCAGACGAAACGATCCTTCGACTGCCAGATCAAAGCCTCGGCCGCGTAATCATTAGGTCGACCGCCAGAACGGCTGTTTTATAGACTGTTTCCACGGTTCAGTTTGTTTCACTGGATTAACAAGTTATCACACACGAACAACGCAGATATAGCATACACAATCACGTAGCAGAGCAAAAGATTTTTGTTTCATATAACGAAAGCTTTTTACATCACAAGGTGAATCATCCCACATTTCCTAAACAAACTATACATCGATTTCCTGTCAAACTAACCTATGCAGGAAGAGGAACAGAGAAAAAAAAAAGAGAGGAAGGAGAGAAGGATGCCGAACCCTCTGGTGGTCTAAACACCAGAGGCCTGCTGCAAAGAAACTAAAAAAGAGGACACCCGTGGGGCGACGTATACCAGAGGAGTACTACGGTGCAGAAGGGACACCACATGGCTCAAAAGAATCACCACATGGCCCAGAAAAATCACCACACCGCATATCACCGCCTCCCCAGGAGCTCCACGTCACGGAAGCAAGCCACCCATGCAAGGGTCCCTAATCAAGCATCAAGACGGGACCAAGAACAGCGCGGCCTCCCTCCGTGATCTCTGGTCGTGCATCATCCATGGCCCAGAGCCATCAGGAACAAGGGGAAGCGAAAGGGGGGCCTTCGGTGGAAGTCTCGGACGCAGAAGATGGGGGGAGGAGAGAGGAAAATGAAATGAAAGAATGCCGAGGCTCGGCTTTTATAGAGCTCTGGAAATCAAGCGATTGCGCGGCCGAGACTTCAATTCCTCGGCCGAGATATCGATTGTTCGGCCGCGTGATCTATCTCTTGGCCCCCTAATCAATCTCCCACAGCAGTATTGGATTTTGCTTAACACGCCAATCCAAGCAAATATGCAGCTCTAAGCTCTGACCAGCAAAGCCAGTGATTGAATCAGTCTTGGGGGCATCCCCGAACCAATTCAACTTAACCAGAACTAGCCTCGGGGGCATATCCGAGCATAAGGAAATTCTCTCTCCACAAACTGCTGGCCGAAGCCCTTACTACAGCAAACCAAAACAACCAGCAGCCCTGCTGTTTATCAAGCAACTCAGTGGCTCCAAGCCCATCATCTCAGCGGCTCAAAGCCCATCTCAAAGCATTCAGCAGCTCTACGCTTACCACTCCAGCAACCATACATCCATGCCCCGAGCTCATCAAACTCAGCAGCTCTACGCTCGCTATCACAACTCAGCGGCTCCAAGCCCACTATCTCAACTGGCTCGAAGCCGTAACAACCAACTCAGTGGCTCCAAGCCCACTATCTCAACTGGCTCGAAGCCATAACAGTCATCTCAGCGGCTCTACGCCCATCACTCAGCGTCTCAATGCCCATTATCATAGCGGCTCTTCGCTCGTGTTCACTCACTCAGCGGCTCCAAACCCTTGACTCAGCAGCTCTACGCTCGCCATCCCGACAGCAGGCTCTACGCCTACAATCATACTCAAGCAATTTCAACTGGCTCTAAGCCTATATCTACCAGCTCAGCGGCTCTACGCCCGAATTCACCAACTCATCAACTCAGCGGCTCTACGCCCGAATTCACCAACTCATCAACTTAGCGGCTCTACGCCCTCACATGTCAACTCAGTGGCTCCAAGCCCGCTATCTCAACTGGCTAAAAGCCGTAATTATCTCAACAGGCCCTACGCCGCCCCCAACGATCAAGACATCATCTATTCTTAGGCTCTACGCCTGAATGCTCAAAATCTGACATTTTGAATGCTCGAAGCTCTTCGAATGCCCAACCACTGTGTACTGGATGCTTAAGGTTTTATGCCTTGAATGCTCAAGCTCTACGCTTGGATGCCCAACCACTGCGTACTGGACGCTCAAAGCCTGAACTTTGAATGCTCGGATTCTGCCGTCCGAATGCTCGAGCTCTACTCTCTGAATGCTCAAGTCCGGCACTTGATAGAAGCTCTAAGCTTAAATCAACACACACGCACGGGCCTGTGCACATTTGCATCAATTGCATCAACACTATCACATAGAGTCTGCATCATCATATTTGTTCACATCTAACAAACACCATCACACATATACACTCTGCATATCTCTCATGAAACAGGTCAACCCTGCAATCAGCCGGCTCTATGCCTCGATTTTATTGATCGGTCCAGTACCTCGATCCTTTGGCTCTACGACAAAACTTATGATGAGAAAGCTCCGTGCACAGACCATCAGAATGCAACCAGCTCTACGCTTCGGTTCAAATCACGTCAAGCTCTAAGCTCCGACACCTTAGGCTTTCGCCTTATGATCAATACCAGCTCCGCGCTTCGGTTCTATCCAGCTCTAAGCTCACCTCAGGCCCTCGCCTCAAAAACCATCACTCTCTAGGCTTTCGCCTCATGACTACAACCGGCTCCGTGCCTCGGTTCCCTCATTCCCAAAGCTCCGTGCTCTAGTTACTGGCCTCGCGCCCCCCATATCTCAAACCGACATCCGATTCATCCCCAGTAGATGGCTTGGATTCCACCCCAATTACATCAATTCCTTCCAGCTCATTCGCAAGGATAGGCTACTCTACCGAGCTCCTCTTAGTCAAAGTAAGGATGATCAAGAAAAGCAAACGCATCTGCCGTGTATTGATCTACCCCAAAATACTAAGGAAGCTCTCCGTAAAAATTCCCCCGGCAGCCCCGCGCTCCTTCAACTATCTTCCGCCAAAACCCTGACTCAGTCTAGGTACGTTGCACTATGACTTTTTAAGCCCAAAGGTACGTCTTCTGTCTCTAACCCTCCAAACTTTTTATTTTTCTTTATTGCCCGAACTACGGTTGGTATGAATTTCCCCTGTGTAATACGTAGGCAGCCTCCCGGCCCGACCATAACAAAAACCTTTTTCGAAAACCCCTTGGAATAGTGGTTGGACCAAATTGAGTTGCTTTTTTATAGCTTTGACTCTTACTCAAACATGTCTCGCGATCCGTTTGAGCTCAGTCAAAGAGGGGGCATCTGTAGACACCCCAATTTGGCCTAACGATTATTTCAAGTCCCACCTTGGGACCATCCCGATGATGAAATGGATACAGTGATTCCTGATTGCCTTCTTGCGAACCTTAGGACTTTCGGTAAGAACTTTGAGCCACTTAGAGGACCTCATCCAGAGCAATATAGCCTTTCAGACAGAAAATACAGAAGCCTAGGAGAATCCATCTGTCGGCCGTAACATCGATCTAACGGCCTTAACATCTTTTCCTCACCCGAGCAACCTGTTGCTAGAAAATCTCCCTGAGAGATCAATCCCTCGGCCGCAGGATCTATCCTTCGGCCGCAACATTCATTCCTCGGCCGCGTGATCTATTACTCGGTCGCCAGATCATCCTTTTCCTAGACTCTGGAACGTTCTGTCGATTGTTTGATCCAACTACACTACCTCTCCGATGCGTTCGAGCCACGTTCAGAGATTGCAACGAAGAGTTCGAATTGCATTGCAATTGCAATCGTGCCATTTGATTGGCCGGAGTGAGTCATCCCTATGCCTATATAAAGGAGCCTTTGGGCTCCGAAATTAACAAGTGAAATTACTCACCCAAGCTCCGATACTCTGCACAAATACTCTCTCAAACCCTCTCTTCAAAAGCCCCAACCTCCCGAAGGCAGCCATCCATCCGACGATCAAACCCCAAAGTTCAAACCCTAACCCTAGGGTTTTCCGAGAAGCAATCAGTCAATCACACTCAATCCGAAGCAATCAAGCAACTGAGGGATCAAGCTGGTGAGGCCCAACGGCCTCTGGTTTGTTTTACTTATCGTATTTATGACTAATCGTAGCATTTTAATCATCTATTAAATTTTCTGTTTGGTGTGAGGAAGAACATCGACCGGGGCTTCGATCCCTCGACCGATACATCAAACCAGGAGGATCCCTCGGCCGTGACATCCATTCACCGGCCGCGGGAACCATTACCCTGGGGCAGCTTGTTTTGCTCTTTTGCTTTCTGATGCATACTTATCGTACTGGCTCACTTTACTTACTGTTTAAAGAATTAAATAAAGCATGTATATGTCTTATGTTGAATGATTATGGGCCAGTCTCACGACTGGGCAAAGAGGGGTGCCTAACACCTTCCCCTTATTGTACTTTTGGCTCCCGCACCCGAAATCTCTGTCTATTTTCCCAGTTTTGGTAAACTGGGTGGCGACTCTGTTTTGATGATGACCACTATCGTGTGGCGATGTTCCTAGCCATGGGAATGTCCACGATCTTGGTCTATGAAGCAAGCAACCAATCGAGCAAACAAACGATCAATCTGTATGGCGATGCCCCGTCTGGGAGGTGTCTACAACTTTCTCAAATCCCCTCTTCAAAAGCCCTAACATCCCGAAGGTAGCCATCAATCCGACGATCAAACCCCGAAGTTCAAACCTTAAACCTAGGGTTTTCAAAGAGGCAATCAGTCAATCACAATTAAATCCGAAACAATCACGCAACTGAGGGATCAAGGTGGTGAGGCCCAACAGCCTCTGGTTTGTCTTATTTTCTGTCTATAATCTTAATCATAGCGTTTTGATTATCTGCTAATCTTTCTATCGGGTGTGAGGAAGAACACCGACCGGGGCTTTGATCCCTCGGCCGGTACATCAAACCAGGAGGATTCCTCGGCCGTGACATCTATTCACCGGCAGCGGGATCCATCTCCCTGGGACAGTTTTGCTTTCCTGCTTTCTGATGCATGCTTTAATTATTGCACTGGCTCACTTTATTTACTGTTTAAAGGCATAATTAAACAGACTATGTGTTAGAATTAAATAAAGCATCTACATGTCTTATGTTGAATAACTATGGGCCAGTCTCACGACTGGGCAGAGAGGGGTGCCTAACACCTTCCCCTTACTGTACTCTTGGCTCCCGTACCCAGAATCTCTATCTATTTTCCTAGTTTTAATAAACTAGGTGGCGACTCTGTTTTAATGATAACTGTTATCGTGTGGCGATGTTCCTAGCCATGGGAATGTCCACGATCTTGGTTTATGAAGCAAGCAACCAATCGAGCAATAAACGATCAATCTATATGGTGATGCCCCGTTTGGAAGGTGTCTACAGAGTTGCTGAGTGGCGGTGAGCTTAGAGCTGTTAAGTGATAGTGAGCATGGAGCTTGAAATAGGGCTTACTGAGGGAATACAGGATGTGACGACCATAGCACTTCCAGAGTACAGTAATCCAGGCATAGAGCCTGAACTTGATGCATCAAGGTTCCTTTGGTTTTATGAGCTTGAGCTCGGGGTTGACAATGGTCAAGCGACCAGTAATTGTGAGCCTGCTGCTACGGATTGTAAGCCTGTTGCTACGGAGAGAGAGCTTCGGAGAATTCCAAAATGGGTTTGATTATTCCTTATGCTCGGGGATGTCCACGTGCTCGGGATGTTCTCAAGGCTAGATTCCAAATGTTCCCTAGTGAATTCCACATGCTTGGGATACTCCCAAGGTTAGACTAAATGTAAGCATTTGGTAGCCCTTGCAATGCTTTGATTCATTCTGATGCTGGTGCTTGATATCATGCATGCTTGGGAATGCTCCCAAGGCTGGATTTGATTACACTTCATCATAAATTCTATTGGCCGCGGGCCCAAAATACCATGAATGCTTTGTTGGTGCCTGGATTCAAATCGATTGCCTTTGAAAAGGGAGATTTTGTAGAAGGATGCGGCAGCTGAGAGGATGATTTATCGGTCGCGGGAACGCCAGGAGTTAGAGGATCGATTCCACATGCTTGGGGTGCCCCCAAGGCTATTTTCCACATGCTTGGGATTGCCCCCAAGGCTTAGATTAAGCCACATTCCACTTGCTAGATTTGGCTACATTCCACTTGTTCGAAAGTGCCCCCGAAGCTAGACTTCTTATGCTTGGGACGCCTCCCAAGGTTGATCTGATCAAGATCCCTCATTGACTTCATCTACTTGTTGAACAAAATGCCATAAGGCTCGTTTAAATGCTTTGGGCAAAACCTGCTAGCCATTATTGCTTTCAAAGATTTTCATTGCCTTCTTCAACTTAGTGTTAAGGAAAGTTCCGTTGCCTCGACTAATGGGATGCCTTCCGGAGTGTGCACTGGGTCTTTATCAGCTTTAAGTGGGAGTGGTGAGGCTGCTTATTTTCAAGACGTGAGCTCGGGGTAGCTAAAGTAGGTGCTGTATTGTTGAGATTTGAACCTGCTGAATGCGAGGCTGCCTGAGTGTAGAGTACTGTTGAGCGCAAGGTTGCTTGAGTGTAGAGTTGCTCAGAGTTTCATGAAGCCAGACAGGCCACGAATACGACAAGGCACGTGCATGGTGCTACTGAAGAGCAAGTGCGAGGCTTTTGAGTTATGAAGGCAAAGCTGCTGACATGAAAGCGCGAAGCAAGGAGCTATGGAGATGCGAAGTGCGAAGCCACTTTAATGCTGCTGACATGGTGCCAATTGTAGAGTCTGCTCAGGACTAGTTACAAGGCTATCTTCCAGCTTCTTTTGACTTGGCTCCGTCGGTTATAAGCACAAGACTTGATGTGGTTGGTCCTAATAACTTCATGGACCGAAATCCAACCCAGTATGTGGAGAATCCTGCAATCCACATTTGAATAATTTATAAGATAACAATGGATAGGAAAACAACATGCAACAGGCTTGGAGTCGACCATGGGCTGAGGTCCTTTTATGCTGACTGCTAGGGGCATGACCACCATACTTAAAGAACCCTAGTTCAAGAGCCTAAACAATTTCGGGTGACATAGATTGCAATGAGTACGTATGCATATTAAAATGAACATTCAGGAAGAAATAGAAGCCCCCTATTTAGGCAATGGATGCTTGATTCTAGCTTAACTGTGCGTGACAATGATAACCTAATTGCCCCTAGTACAAAGATATGTGATGTATGCGACAATGAATATGAGTGCAATGCTTCTCTTGTTGGATGGAAGAGATTTTAGTGTGCTTTTGACAATGCTGTGTGACAACATTTCACAAAAGAGTTGAGGTGTCCTCCCAGGATATGATGCCCCTCAGGCTGAGCTTTCTTCTTTTTGAAGGCCAAGTGTGTTGGCAGGGAGATAGACTTTACAGTGTATCACTTTGTTGCCCCTGCAAAATTGTTAGTAAACTTAGTAATAAAGGTAGGGTGGATTGGCTGACGCAGGGAGCTTGCCCAAATGGATCCACGGTTCACTTCACTCTTTGCATAGAGACGATGGCCATGATGCCTTGATGAACCTGCTTTGCTTGAGCATAAAAACAGCTCATACTCGGAGTTATTTCATGCAATCAAGACAACCACTTCCATTAAGCAGCCATACGCATGAAATACTAGGATCAAGAGATCAATGCAAAAGAAAGGGTGATACTGATATGCATGTAAATTCGCAATGTATTTTGGACATCTCAACTTTCGCGTATTTGATCTAATGCTTCGTCTTGCCTTAAGGAGGCTGCCAACGACTTATTGCTTACACTAGCCAGGTGATTTGAAAGACCACAATGCTCTAGCGGCGCCAAAAAAATATTGTTTGGCCAAGAGACCATATTGCTGCACTCCTCATGAAATGAGAGACCCATGTTTTTTCCTCAGAGATTTTGCAAAAAGTGACTGCGCTTGTATTTGTTGTGTTAAGAATGCTTAGGATAAAATCGACTTTGAAAACTTTTCCTTGAGGATTTCAAAATCATATCATTTCATCTATATGTTCCACGCTCACGTCATTCAATCATCAAAGGACACAAAACTATTTTGCAAACCCATGCCCTTAGTCAATTTGGTGAGTTTGCTGCTTCAAGTTTGATTTGGTTGACTTTGAGTTGGTTTGATAAGCGCCTACTGAGACCCACATAAGAGGTTGGATACTTTCAAGAGAAGTGCATAAAGGGGAACATAGCCACGCCTCTTGTCTCACGTAACCCTCCATGTTGTGTGATTTGCCAAGATGATGCAAACTCTAGGATTCTTGCCCTTCGTGTTAAGTTCCACATTAGTGATGCCCCTAGTGTCTAAGACCTTGCTACTAACTCATGTTTTTCAATCCAAGAGGACTTTATTACGGACCATATTGTAGGCTAGGGTGTGGCTTTAGGAAAGAAAGGATATAATGGCTCAAACCTACTTTCTACTCATGCTTGGGTTTCAAAGGCTGGCAGCCATATTCAACATTTTTATCAACTTTTGTCGTCTCTTGCCTCACTTTGTGTGAAAGAGTTAATTTCTTCAAAAATGTCCTTTGTATGTATTGGAAGAAATGTGCCCCTTTGCATGACAGGGTACTCATTTTTTCATTGATTTTTCTTTCATCTCTTGTATTTTTTTGTTTGCCCCTAGCGTAGGGGATGGCTGCTTAGCAGGCTTTTCAAAGAATTTATCCAGAGGTTCAACATGGCTAGCAAGGGATAAGCGTTTGGGATAGAGAAATGAATGCCTTTCTGAGGGCAGCATGCCCTTGGAGAAGGATTTCGTTCCTTTCCGACGAACTTTGGGCAAGGCCCTCGCGGAGATCGAGGGAGCGCGAGCGGAGAGGCAAGCGCTCAAAAATACAGAGTCGCCACTCGGGTTTGAAGGTCCAACACCCAAGGAACCGTATTTCGAAGCACCTGCCGCGCTATTTGATTTGAAAGAGTGAAGGCACCAGTCCGTCATAACCATATCTGGGTTCGGGAGCCAGGTTACGAGAGGGGAAGGGTTTTAAGGCACCCCTCTCGCCCAATCCGGAGATCGGTCTCTACTTGAGCATTTTAAAAATGTTTACGATTCTTCTTTTATTAACCAAACTTTAGCCAATTAGGGCGGGGGAACAGTTAATCGGGGATTAAAACTGTAACACGTTTTGCAAGATGTGATGAATAGCATGGATGGATGAAATATTTAGTAATAAATGGAACAAAGTTCAAAATATTGCTAAAACACCAAAACAGTGCTTTGACATGGGAGTATCACAAGCAGTAGCCAACTTGCATGCATGGATCAACCTGCATGCAAGTGAATTATCGCGCGATACTTCCATACCGTCGCGCGAGTGTTTGTGCCTCACCAACAGTTTGAACTTTATCCCCTTCTGGGCTCTGGAAGGACCAGTGCACACCCAGGAGGCAAACCAAGCAGTTTATAAGTACTTGAAGGTAAATAATTATTACAAGCCAACAGAAACAAATAGGAAGACAGCCCCTAAACAGTGGGGGAAATAAGCAGAGGCCTAAAGCCTAG
This sequence comes from Rhododendron griersonianum, assembly GCA_018127125.1. NCBI lineage: Eukaryota > Viridiplantae > Streptophyta > Magnoliopsida > Ericales > Ericaceae > Rhododendron > Rhododendron griersonianum. Next base: position 25,645,882 of record CM030792.1, on the reverse strand, counting down.
TTGCCCATGCAAGGGCAATCACTGGAAATCAGTGAACCATCGCACGACAGAATGGAAGACTCGCGCGAGGGTTCTGACTGGACTTCCAGGAATTGCTTTGCATGCTTGGGGCTCTGAGACATATTCAGAAACATCCCAAGGGCATTCCAAACTGACTGAAGCAGTAAGCTAAGAAACTGGACTACTTAAAACCAAGTTGCCCATGCAAGGGCAGCCACTGGAAATCAGTGAACCATCGCGCGACGGAGTGAAAGACTCGCGTGAGGGTTCTGACTGGACTTCCAGGAATTGCTTTGCATGCTTGGGACTCTGAGACATGTTCAGAAAAATCCCAAGGGCATTCCATACTAACTAGAGCAACAAACCAAGGAACTGAACTTATTTTAACATGCATAACAGTGATCTATATATCAAGTTAAAACCACAACAAGCATGCTCATAAATAAAACAAGAAATGACCAGCCTCCCTTCCCCACGTGGACCAATCTCTTGCAGACAGAACTGTCGCGCGAGTGTTCAAATCCATCGCGCGAGGATTTGGCTGGTCACAGTTTCGTATAACTCTGCTGACTTTAGGGCCAGGACTGGTATTGATTACCAGCCTTGGCCCTGCCAGCCCCCCTCTGGGATCAAGACAGGAACAGGTAACTTTTATACCTTTGCTTGAATGGCTTTTGGAATGGGTTGGATTAGGTGATGTAGCCTTGCAAATGAGTGTATGGAGAACACTTGGTTGAAAGACTAGGAAATGTGGTTTGGGATTGTAACTTTGTGCTAGACTTGCTAATTCTTTTTCTTGTTGAAATTTTGTAACCCTTTGGAAGATCAACCAATGGGGGTATATATAGGAGGAGTGAGTGGTTCAAGGTGGGTGCAAGGCTTGGCCTAGCAACCAGCCAACAAAGCTGGTCACTCTTACTTGGTGGAGAAAAGAGCCACCAAGGTGAGTGGGGGTGGTTGTGAGGGTGGTGTATCCCCAAGCCTGCCAGAACGCTGTTCAGCCATGGAAAACGGGGTTCCAGCCCATGTAGCCCTGATGATCAAAAAAATCCAGCTGGATTACGGTGAAAGTGACAGGTGCAAACCATCGCGCGAGGGTTTGAGACCATCGCGCGAGGGTCAACAGTCAAACTTTGACTTTGACCAACACCTGGCAAGCTGACAATCGCGCGAGTAACAGGAACCGTCGCGCGACGGTCAAACCTCGGTTAGGGTTTTGACTGAAGGTTTTAGGGGTTCAAAAGGGTTCAAAGGGTTCAAGGAGGGTTCCAAGTCCAATCCATCCCACATCCAAGCCTGTTTGATCTGATCTCATCATCGGGGAAACAAGAAACTGGAAAATAAAGTAAAACAAACGGGAGACCCAGATTGGGGTGTCTACAGTAGTCCCTCTTTGACGGCATGCGGAGCACCATTGACTGGTAAGGGTAACGTCAAAGATTTCTAGACACCCACCAAATCCGCCCGAAAGCCGATTAAATGGAAAATGCAAACTAGTATGTAAAAATACCGTGCACCAAAAGATAGATCGGACGGATAGATCGCCACTGATTTGAGATCGGACGGATAGATCGTCCCTGATTTGAGATTGGACGGTTAGATCGTCGCTGATTTGAAATTAGATGGTGAGATCGTCACTGATTTGAGATTGGACGGTTAGATCGTCGCTGATTTGAGATTGGACGGTTAGATCGTCGCTGATTTGAGATTGGACGGTTAGATCGTCCCTGACTGGAGATTGGACGGTTAGATCGTCGCTGATTTGAGATTGGACGGTTAGATCGTCGTTGACTGGAGATTGGACGGTTAGATCGTCGCTGATTTGAGATTGGACAGTTAGATCGTCGCTGATTTGAGATTGGACGGTTAAATCGTCGCTGATTTACGGGCGGACCACTACTGGGGATGTAAAATTCCTCGGGATGAAGGCAAAGCTTCCATAATAACCCTCAAATCCATTTTCAGAACATATCAAAACCTCATAGGCTCCAAAAGAGGAGTAACTGAAACTTGGCCAGACCTAGGGCTAAATTGGGCCTGAGGCCCAAACGAACTGTCGCGCGACGATTCGGAACACTCGCGCGAGGGTTCCTAGTTAGAGCTTGGATCTGAAAAAGCCCAGACCCGGCCCAAACTTGTTTCATTCGTTCAAAACCCCGCGGGACGTTACAGAAACAGTTCCAAGCCGTTTCAAAACTTCAAAACTCTCTCAACTCTCATCGATCCCCTCCCACGAATCTCTCCCAAACCTTTGATCCAACCACGAAATCAACAAACCCACGTGTAATCACTCATCCATGGCAAACCCCGGGGACGGAGAAGGCAGGGGCAAGGTTATCGACCGGTCGGAGGACCGAGGAGGTCCAATGGGCATGGAAATAGGGGATCAGCCACCGGCGGAGGCCATCGCAGAGGCCGAAGTAGAGGCTCCAGGCGGCGGCGGCGAAGAACAGAGCTGCGAGCAGGAAACTGGTGACGGTGAGATCCATCGCGCGACAGAGCCAGAGGCTCACGCGATGGTTGAAACGGGGGCCGTGGGCCACGGTGTTGAGCTATTGGACCCAAGCATGGCCGTAGAAGGGTCGGTGGTGACTGGAGTGCACTCAGAAGCTGCAGGGGCAATGGTGGCAGTAATCACCGTCGCGCGATAGAGGAGGAGCCTATTGCGACGGTTCAGTCTGGAGAAGGCAGTGGGGCCGGAGATGATAACATAGAGTTGACCGAGTCGCCGCCGAGAGACTTGTCAAGGGGCAAAGGGACTGTTGTTGAGGAGGAGACCACGGAGGCGCCAATCCGGGAAGAAGACGTCTTGTTCCGGCCCGCGGCGACATCGTCGAGTCATAGACTGATCACGAAACACGATGTTGCCGAGTTTTTGAGTGACGAAGCATTGGCAAGGCTTCTTGAGGATAACCCCGCAATCGGGGAGTTGGTCTTGAAGGCCAGAGAGGATCGTGCCTGGGCCATTGAGGTGTCGGAGGCGGCGGAGAGAGCCGAGAGAGAGGAGCCTTTGAGGGATGTTGAGGCCGAGGAGAGGGCCGGAGTGGAGGCGCAGGAGCCCAGAGTGACCGCAGTGGCCGAGGCGAGGGGTATGAGACGCCCTGGTTTTTGGCGGAGGTGTACGTGCTTCCCACGCCACACTTGTTCGTGCCGTCGGGCTTTGCGGCTTACGCACCGCTACACAAGGATTATGATGACGAGCTTGTGTTGAGAGACCCCCGGGCCCACATTGCCAATACTTGGATGGAGGTATATTCTCAGAAAAGCTCCCTTTGTAACTCAATTTTGATATTATGGTCCTTGTAGTTCAATTTCGATACTCGCTTGAAAACACTTGAACTTAGAATTGCATGCGATACTCATGAGCCAAACCATGCCAAAACGATATACCATCGGTGACATATACCTTGCATGTAGTAACTAGAACCAACCATATGCCGTAGGCTTCATTGATTACCTAGAACTTGAAAATGAAATCCCTGTATGCACGAGAATCTAGGATAACAGACCATACTCCCAGGTCGAATCATGACATGACAAGATATCCCCTATATCCCACGTATAACAGTTCGAGCCAAACATGTGCTGTAGGCTTCATTGATTACCTAGAACTTGAAAATGAAATCCCTGTATACTGATAATCCCTTTTGCTGCTTGTCTTTGCATTTGAAACAGGCGGGAGCGAGTCAGAGGGACATCCGCGGCTTTGGGGGCGCGTGTAGGTCCTTGGAGTTGTACGAGGCCTTGCCTGAGAGGGTGAGGCGGTTAGTAGACGAGGCGGGCTTCGGAGAGTTTGTACGGACGCTGACACGGGCGAGGGCCGATCACGCGGTCCTGGTTGCACTTGCAGAGAGGTGGAGGGATACCACCAATACCTTTCACTTACCTCCTGGAGAGATGACGATGACGCCCGCGGACTTTGCGGCAATTACCGGGCTGAGAGTTGGAAGAGAGCCTATCCCGTTTGATTCGGGAATTCTGGAGGACAGAGCGGCTTTGGAGTGGTTTCTGGGTGAAGCACCCAAGATTGAGGAGGGGATGGCGCGGTACGACCAGTTCACGAAGTACTTGCAGAAAAAGGTGACCAATGACCGGGAGGCGGAGCAGATGGCCCGGGCATACTTGTTATACCTGTTTGGTGCTTCATTGTACCCAAACAGGCGGAGCAAAGTGCATCTCTCCAACCTGCCGGCGTTGAGGGACTTAAGGGGAGCCTCACGCTTTGACTGGGGCGGCGCATCGTTGAGTGCCGCGTACCACTTCTTTGGTGACTCGTCGAGGACGGGTCAGAGCACTGCTGGCTACTGGAGGGCTTGGGAGGTACCATTCGAACCCTTTGCACAACATAATTTCGATTATGCTTGTCTATTTGACTGCTTAACTTGGTTGACTGCTTTAATTTTAACTATTGCATATCCTGTGACTAATGCTTGTACTTGTCTAAACCTTGCACAGATTTGGGCTTACGAGGTACTGCGGATGTATCCGCTGCAATGCAAGCATCCGGACTTGAGCACCCTCCCCCGCGTGCTGATATGGAGCAAGGCCAACATGGGGAAGAAGGAGGGGAGAGGTGACCTCAACGCCTTCAGGCTGTACTTGGACGAGCTTAGGGCTTCACAGATATGACATAGAACATGAAACTTCCAATATGCACTCCTTTCTTTGATTTCAATGCTATCGCTGATCAATTGCCTGCATTGCCTGCTTGTCTTAACTGCAGATCAACTGGGACCCTTGGAGAGGAGCGGGGCCAGAGCCGGAGTACTTGGCCAGGAGCAGAGCTGTCACGGCCAGCAGGGTGCTCCTGGAGTCGGCCTTTGGTTGGCAGTGGTACTTGGGAGACCGGGTGACACGTCAGTCACTTGGCCATCTCGAGTTCCAGGTGCCAGGGCCACTTCCGCCCTAGGCTTCACACACGGGAGAGTACACACGGGCCGAGTTAGAGAGGTACACGCGGCCGGACACCGAGTTGGCACACTACTTGCGTCCTGAAAGGGACTATGCTGTCTACCAGAGAGACTTCCTGGCGGGCCCGCTTGGGATCCGTGGCCTTAGAGAGGTGCGGAATCAGGTCGCCGGAGCTGCTGAGGAGAGGAGAGCAGCGAGAGACAGAGAGGAGGCGAAGGCCGTGTGAGGTGAGGCCTAGGCGGACTGGTGGTTGGCGGGCCTCCAGAGCTGCTTTGGAGGATTCCTGTGGTTGACAGCCAGGGGAATCCTGCAGAGTTACGCTTAGTGCCTGCGAGAGCAGAGCCTACCCTTGTGACCGTGCCGGTAAAAGCTAGCTTCCATTATTGCTTTTCAATTCAGTATGCTTGAATTACTGTTGATTGACCTGATAAGCTCAAATTGTATGCAGGTGCCGACTGAATGGGTAAATGAAGTCGTGCGACGCATGCTAGCCTTGGAGAATGTGGTGAGGAGAGCGGCGAGTGGCATGCCACTGGAGTTGCACTACCCGGCACCGACACCACAGCGGATCCAGCCAGCCGTTGTTCAGAGGAAACATGTATACAAATGATACATTCCTGCTCTTGATTGTAGAATGTACCTGCTTTCAACATATGAAATACAATATGCACAATGTATACTCATGTTTTGAAATGAAATGACAATGCAGGCACAGGGAAGGATGATTCCTAGAAGGAAGAGCACGCGAGATCCGCCACCCAAGAAGGTGGTGGCAAAGAAACCCACGGCTCCAGCCAGTACTTTGCGGCGACAGACCAGGAGTTCACAGCCAGCGGCGACGGGTCGGGAGGCTGCTAGGCAGGCCGTTAGACATGCCGAGCTACAGTACCAGATCAAGATGCATGAAAAGCCGACACAAGAGGAGCCGGCCCGCAAGAGGCGATTGATCTTGCCAGACCCTCCCGAGGAAGAAGAGGAGGAGGAGGGAGAGGAAGAAGAAGAGGAAGGGGAAGAGGAAGAGGGAGAAGAGGAGGAAGAGGAAGAAGAGGAAGAGCGACGTCCCTCTTCTAGCAGCGGTTCCGATGATTCCGTTGATGATCCTCCGTACAAAGATGACCCACGGGAGCAAGTAGAGAGCGACGACTGGCTTGGAGTACGCTGAGGGCCTCCGCGGAGTCTTCCTTGCGTTTTGACTTTTGATTTCGGGCCTGCGTGCCCAAGTAGATAGCTTAGCTGACATATATTTTTGGAGGCCTGCGTGCCTTTTGATTAGCGGGCGCTTGTGCCCTAACTGCTTTGATAGCTTTTGATTAGCTGAAGTGCCACAAATACAGTAGTTCCTTTTGTTGACATGGACAGATCATGGTTTAGCTATAAAATTTGCATTTTCAGAGTTTATTGTTTCTCATTATGAACAAGAGAAAGTAAAACCAACCACTAACACCAAAACTTGCATTGACAACACACCAAAAATGTTCACAGACACACGTGAATGCACAAAACGTGACCAAACTGCGAAGAAAACGGAAATATACCCCAGGATACGGCTAGGATACGAGAAAATGGGCATTTATGGGCCAAAGTCCAAAATAACCCGATCCAGACAAGACTGACTCTTATACAAGACCAAGTATACTTAACATGACTTATCACAATCGATGGAATTGAAAGAAACACCCCGAAGAGAGACTTGGACACGAAAAACACTCAAAAACGACACAAAAACGACCTAACACGGAAAACATGACTCAATTATGTCCCGGACTGAAACCGACACCTCCATACAGTTACATAAGGTCTAAGTGACCTGTATGGCATGACCAACTTTGACCAAGACCTCTAGAACGAGTTTCGGCCTCTCGAAACCTTGATTTGAACTTGAAATGGGCCGTCGAGGGTCCAAAATCTTCGTTAAGCGCGACATTTCGAATCCGATGCTTGGATACAGTCACATATGCCCATAATAACTTGCTGGAACCATCAAAAGTGCAAAAAGACCCTTGGAACGAAAAATGACCAAAACTGGACAGTAGCATCTGAAAACTGTCAAAATTGCAAACAAACCCTCGCGCGAGGATTTAGAACCATCGCGCGAGGGAAGCTCTCTCGCGCGACGATTTGGAACAGTCGCGCGATAGTCAGACCCTGCTAAGCTGCCCTTGTTTGACCAAATCACTGCCTGAAGCCTTATCATCTTCCCCACGTCTTGCAGGCTACTATGTGGTTTCAGGGGAGGATGTCCTTGTATGGCAAGGTGGTAGAACACCTAAGCCCAAATCCTATCCTCTGGCACGAAAGCCGAGGATGATATTTTCAATATTTTGCCCATAAGAAGAAGGCATTAGGAGTAATGTAGGGCATACCCTTCCCCACCCCAAAATGGAAGATTCGTTAATGGAAGTACTCGACCCTTGGCTAATGAGGGCCGAAACCATAGATTGCGCGAGCCCCCGGTCTCGGTGTCTGTCCTCAATTCGTGATCTCCGATTCAGTCAACCGTGCGTCGAGCTTCTCCAAGCTGCGTTAGCCTTCTGGGACCCAGCTGTGCATGTCTTCCGATTTCATCAAGACGAGATGTGCCCAACTATGGAAGAATTCCAAGCGTACGTCCCAGGCTTTGCCAATTTAGACGCTCTTGCAGTTCCGCCATTTCAAGAAGACATGGAGCATATTCTACAGACAAAACTCAACATACCCGGGGAATTGAAGGCAAGCATTATCCAAGATGGAGCACTCAACGTCACTCATCTGATTGAGCTGTATGGTCCCGAGGGAGCCCTGGGAGATTATGTAGGGGAAGCTCACAGATGCTTCGTGTTGTCCATATGCGCGCTGGCCGCTTATATGCTGATTCCTGTCGAAAATTGAGTCCCAAACTAGTGAGCATAGCCTCACAAATGGATGCCCAGAAAAATATCATGCCCGTAGTCTTAGCAGAAACACTTCTAGGCTTAGATATGGTGAAGCTCGGGCAAGCAAACTCATTCAGTGGATGTCCTATCCTGCTTTAGGTAAGTCCTCACTCAACTCATCCTTCATCTTTACCCGGACACGTAGATTGTATCCGATTTTTGACTTGTCTTCTACTCTCATGCAGCTCTGGCTGTCGGACAAAGTGGGAGTTTTGGAAGTGCCACAGGTTGGCTTTGAAGACTTCCCCAGGCTCTTGGTTGACAGACCGATGCTATTTCCTGAGTTGACGGTGGAGATATGGTTCGCATTTCTGAATGACATGCACCCTGAAGACATAGTCTGGAGATGTCCTTGGCTAAACCTTCCGGAAATGACGATCAATTCGGCTGGATTCAGCAGAGTGGTAATCGCCGGCTTAACAAGCTTCACCTTTTACATTCCAGGGCGTATGCTCTGTCAACTCGGGAGAAGCCAAGGGTATAAACGCTATGGTGTGGAAGACTTTGAAATCCCCGTATTTGATTTGTGGCATCTGCGCTGTTATAAATGTAACTGGGATAACAGGGCTTTGAAAGGACCAATTTCGGGCTTCAAGACATGACTGGAAAACCGCTATGTGAGATGGCTTCATGCTGAAGTTGAAGCAAGGCTAAGGGGATATTTTTGAATTCCGTAGAAATCAAGTTTGTAATCAGAAAAAGCTCTAAAACCGTCAGTCTGTCTGAGCTGTCTCCTTTACTTTTGAGTGTTTACTTTGTAAATTGCATGTCCCGTTGCCCGGCTCGACCAGCTAAATAACAACTTTGAATAAGAACAAACCGGACGTTATCCACCCGAGAGACTGATTCTATCACCAAATGTGCGATTTGAACAAACGACGCTTCGACGTAGTCATAATCGCCCATAATGACCTACTGGAAGCATCGGAATCCCAAAATCTAGCCCGAGGCAAAATGCGACAAACCACCCTCCCAAAAGACAGTAGCCTGTCTTTCTGGGCCGAAATAAATTGAATCCTCGCGTGAGGAAGTGAAACTATCGCGCGAGACCCACTCAGTCGCGCGATACTCCCGAACCGTCGCGCGATGGAGAGACCCTGTTACAGCTGCCAGCCTTGACTCATTCGGAGATTAAAGTGTGGCAGGCTCTGCCACCAGCTCTGGACGTGCAGGAGCTTCTGGGTTATCACAGAGGTGTGCCCTTAAATTTGAGGACATGGAGGACACCTTGCATGGATATTTCATCCAAGGCAAAAAGATATCTCATCCTCACTTGGCTATAAAGGAGGGGTTGCCTCCTGAATGAAGGGTATGTCCTCAGTTAGAAAAATCTCAGATACTCTTCTCCCAATGGCAAATCATCTCCCTACATTAATCAGCCCGTGGCTCGAAGAATTTGTTGCAAGCGACTAGCTATGCTTCCGTTCTCACGGGCTGGCCGCCTTTCGCTTCCTAAAAAGTGTAAGGCTCCGCCCCGAAATCCTGAGAGCAGCCCTCCGGTTTTGGGATCGGGATGTCCACGTGTTTCGATTCGGGGACAACGAGCTATGCCCGACTGTAGAAGAATTCCAGGCATACCTCCAAGGTTTTGCCTTGAGCATGATTGTTGTGCCGCCTTATAGAAAGAGTATGCCGAAGCTCCTAAAAACCTGTCTGAACATTTCGAGTGGAGCGACGGATAGCCTGCTGGCTGGCGGGCAAATAAACGTCCTGCGCCTGATGGAATGGTATAGGCTTGACGGTGATCCAGAGGATACTGCCCTGCAGGCCCGACGCCGTTTTGCTCTGTCAATTGGCGTACTAGCCGCATATCTGTTGGTGTCTCCAAATGGACGGCCCGATCCCTTGCTGGTGGACGTGGCCACCTAGCTAGGAGTCAGAAGGAACGTGGTTCCTATGGTTCTTGCAGAAACGCTCATGGGTTTGTATTCGGTGGCTGCTGGCCAAACGAACATATTTGGTGGGAGCCCACTCTTGTTGCAGGTAAACCCTCACTCAGCTCACCTTTTTTCGATTTTCACACAGTCTGCTTTTACCTCAACACTCGGCTAAGGCTATATCGGAGCTCTTTACTTGTTTTCTTTCGCTCAAGTTTTATATGGCTCCTTACTTGTATTTTCGCTCGTACAGCTATGGCTATCCAACAAACTCGGGCTAATTGCAGCTCCTGAAGCGAACTGGCCCCATCTGCCCGGGCGAATGCATCAGAGAGGGATGCTGTATCCAGAGATGTCTGAGGAGGAGTGGCACACCTTCATGAGAGAGATGTCTCCTCGTGAAATTGTCTGGCGGCACGAAACCTTGAACATTCCGGACATGGCCCTGAATTCTGCGGGTTTCGAGCGGATGGTGATTGCTGGGCTGTCCAGTTTCACCTTCTACATTCCAGGTCGTATCCTTCGGCAATTGGGCATAAACCAGGGGCTGCACCGAGCTAGGGTAGAGGATTTTCAGATTCCAGCGTTCACTGCCCAGCATCTGACAGGGTACGAGCACAACTGGGGTTTGAGACAACTTGGCGGAGCAGAACAAGATTTCAGCACAGGACTCAAGCGCCGCTACGTAGCATGGCTGAGAAAAGACATTGCAAGAAGACAAAATGCAAACTGACTTCTGACATGACTCCAATAATCTAGAATAAACTGTGAGCCCGTGAGGGCCTCTAGCATTTCGTTCCGTTTTTATGCTTAACTGTTTTAAGGACTCTGCTCAGCCTATGTATTAGAAATAGTAGTTTTGAATAAAATTGAAAGATGGTGAACTTTCCCCTTTTTGGTCCAAGCGTTGAACGCCGCGCCGCTTGAACGTCGAGGCACTCTTTGGGACCATGGATCGAGTTGATTGATTGTGACCGAATCTCATAGAGAGGTTGCCTACGTATCCCAAGCTAGGGAATCAGGTCAGAACGTAGTTCAGGCTAGGGTTCGCTCGTGTATTTTGGCTCCCCTTTTGCGCCCTAAATTTTGCTTTGAACTGCCTTTTACAGGTTTTCAGTCTAGTGAGCTTTGATTGAATGCCTATTTATTTTTGCCTAAACTGCCCCCTTGGGTCTTCAGTCTAGCAGGCCTGCTCTAATTTTTGCTTGGAACCGCCCACCCTTGTGGCTTTTGGCCCAACGAGCATCTCTCATGGATAGTAACGTTTAAGTTGATCCAGGTTGACCAGAGTGTTGAACTCGTTGCCGTCCATATCAACAAGCTGAGCCACCCCACCCGAAAGGATGGTCTTGATAATGTAAGGTCCCGCGCGCTTCGGGCGGAACTTACCACGTGGATCGAAAATGGGAGCCCGGATTTCCTTCGTGACCATATCCCCTTCAGCCAAGTCACGAGACTTCACTTTCTTGTTGAATGCCCGAGCAATTCTGCGCTGATACCCCTGAACATGATACAAGGCACGGAGTCTCCTCTCATCAAAGAGCATGAGTTCAACAAACCTCCCACTAAGCCATTCGGATTCCGTGAGTTCACATTCAGCCATGATCCTCAAAGTCGGTACTTCAAGCTCGATGGGAAGGACAGCCTCCATCCCGTAGACTAGGGAGAAGGGGGTTGCCCCTGTTGATGTTCGAATTGACGTGCGATATCCCCAAAGAGCTAGGGGCAACTGCTCGTGCCAGTCCCTGGTAGACTCTGCGGACTTCTTGATAATTGTCTCAACATTCTTGTTGGCTGCTTCAACTGCCCCATTCGTCTGAGGGCGATAGACCGTCGAGTGATGAATCTGAATCTTGAACTCATCGAAGAGCTCTAAAACCCTGCCTTTGAAATGAACCCCATTGTCTGACACAAAAGCTTAAGGAACCCCGTATCGATAGATAATGTTCTTCCTGATGAACTGAGCAACCTGAACTGCAGTTAAAGTTTTGTAGGATTCAGCTTCAACCCACTTGGTGAAGTAATCTATTGCCACCAAAATAAACCGATGACCGTTCGAAGCAAAGGGCCTAATCATGCCGATGACGTCGATTCCCAAAACAGAGAAGGGCCAAGGTGATGACATGCCAAAAAGATTAGAAGGAGGGACGTGTATGAGATTGGCGTGGATTTGACACCTATGGCAGCGGCGTACATAATCCACACACTGGGACTCCATAGTAGACCAAAAGTACCCCTGCCGCAGGATCTTCCTGGCGAGCATGACTCCACTCATGTGAGGGCCGCAGACTCCCTCGTGGATTTCCTCCATTATCCTGATGGCCTCAGTGCCATTTACACAAAGCTTATGCATCCCGTAGTGCGACCTCCGGTGCAATTTCCCTCCACAGAGAATGTATTGTGCAGCCAACCTTCGTAAAGCGGTTTGATCCTTCTTAGTGGCGTCCGGCGGGTAACTGTCGTTTTCAATGAAATTCCATATGTCATGGTACCAGGGTAGGCCGTCATCAACATCATCGACGGTGTTGACGTATTGATAAGCAGGCAAGTCCCGCTGTTCAATAAGGATTGGACGAAGCTTGACACCCAACGGGAGTTCGACCATGGAAGCTAAAGTTGCCAAGGCATCAGCAAATTGATTCTTCATACGGGGAATGTGCGTGAAGGTCACCTTGTTGAAACGAGGGATGAGATCCTCGAGGTCTTGATGATAAGGCTTCAATCTGTCCTCCCGAACTTTCCAGTCTCCGTTGGCCTGAGACACAACCAGATTGGAATCACCAATGACTTCAAGCTTTTCCACACCAAGCGCGAGAGCAGCTTCCATGCCAACTATACAGGCTTCATACTCAGCTTGGTTGTTAGTGACGTCGAAATTGAGTTTAAACGCAAGCGGAATATGAGAACCATCCGGAGTTATCAATAAAACCCCAATCCCATATCCTTTCTGATTAGCCGCTCCATCAAAGTAAAGAGTCCAGGTGTCTTCGACAACTACTAGCACCTCCTCATCTGGAAACACAAAGTCTGAGTCCTCTGGCCCATCGACAGGATGATCAGCCAAGAATTCTGCAACCGCACGCCCTTTGACAGACTTCCTAGTGACATATTCGAGATCAAACTCGGCGAGCAAGAGCAACCAATGTGCTAACTTACCAGTAAGCGCAGGCTTCTCAAACAGATACTTGAGAGGATCCATTCGAGAAATCAACTTCACTGGGTAAGCCAGCATGTAGTGTCTCAATTTTTTAGATGCCCAAACAAGAGCCCAACACGTCTTTTCAAGAGCACTGTAACGTTCTTCAGCACCAACCATCTTCTTACTCAAGTAGTAAATGGCCTTCTCAACTCCCTTGTCTCCCTCCTGAGCCAGTAAACACCCCATAGAAGAAGGATTCACCGACAGATAAAGTATCAAGGGTTTCCCAGGCACCGGTGGCATCAAGACTGGTGGGTTTTGCAAGTAGTTCTGAATAGAAGTGAACGCCGCCTGACATTTGTCTGTCCAAACAAACGGGGTATTCTTCTTGAGTAGACGAAACATCGGCTCGCAAGTTAAAGTTAACTTGGCGATGAATCTGCTAATAAACTGAACCTTTCCCAAAAAGCTGCGCACTCCCTTTTCAGACTCTGGAGGCTTCATGTCGAGAACAGCCTTAATCTTAGATGGATCGACTTCGATTCCACGAGAAGTGATCATGAAACCAAGCATTTTGCCTGCTGTGACACCGAAGGTGCACTTCTGAGGATTAAGGCGCATACGGAACTTACGTAACCTCTCGAAGAACTTCCTAAGCACAGCAATGTGGCCTTCTCGAGTTTTAGATTTGGCGATCATGTCATCGACATAGACTTCGACCTCTTTGTGCATCATGTCATGCAAGATAGTTATAGCAGCCCTCTGATAGGTTGGTCCAGCATTCTTCAAACCAAACGGCATGACCAAATAGCAATAAGTCCCCCACTCAGTGATGAACGTAGTTTTCTCACGGTCCTCGGGTGCCATAAGAATTTGGTTGTAGCTAGAAAAGCCATCCATAAACGAGAGCAAAGCGTGCCCCGCAGTATTATCCACAAGCACATCGATGTGTGGCAAGGGAAAATCGTCTTGGGGCTCGCTTTGTTCAAGTCCCTGAAATCAACACAAACCCGAATTTGCCCATTTTTCTTAGGAACCAGGACAATGTTGGCCACCCACGTGGGATACTGAGAAACCATGAGAAAACCAGCATCGATCTGCTTAGTAACTTCCTCTTTGATCTTCTGAACCCAATCCGACCTCATCCGTCTGAGTTTCTGCTTCACAGGTTTAGCATCTGGCAACAATGGGATTCGATGCTCCACGATCTCGGGGTCAATACTAGGCATATCTCGATGAGACCACGCAAAAACATCGCTGAACTTAGTGAGCAGCTCTTTGAAATCACAATGCTCCTCTACCGAAAGTGTGGAGCCCACTTGAACCATTCGGGGATCATTTTCATCTTTCAAGTTTATAGAAACTACTTCTTCTTTTAATGGCTGAGCATGCCTTTTGTCTTCCCTTTCAATGAAGGCACGGATTTCCTTGGGAATATCCCCATCGAAATCTATTCCTTCATCGTCAGGGTCGACACAGTTTATATAAAGATCATTGAAATAGTCAGAAGACGCTTCGTTCATTTCACAAGCCCCTGAAGGGTTGCCAAGTACAAGAGAATCAAACTCGAAATAAAAGCTATGACGTGGAGGGCCCAGAGGCACAATCTCCAACTCAGAGCTAGACTTAGATGACGCGACAGACTTTCTATCTGACTCAGACTCAGACTCGGACTCAGAGGTGTCGTCAATGCAAGTTAGGCGTGGTTTGAAAACACAATTTTTAAGGCTACCCCTGGCTTCAACAATGAGAGAGGTAGGGTCCTCGAAGGCGTCGGGCCCGAGCATGAGCACTTCGGCTTCTTCAGCTTCCCCAGCCAAACCCACTTGGGAGAATTCCTAGAACAGCAGCTCCAAATTTCCCTGATCGATGGATCCCAGCCAGTCAGCTTTGATCTTCACCTGATTAAGCTTCCTCTTGAATTCTGTCCTTGCTGGCTCATCATCACTGCTTGACCAGGTGTCATCAGCGAAAACCTCAAACCCAGGCAGCAGCTCCCCAGTTTCGGAATGAACAAACGGCTCGGGTTGTCCAGTGTAAGCGGCATTTCCCACCTCACGCACAAAGTTGGGACCACCGCAGAGGGTCCGAAGTTTTCCCATATATTTCCTCCTTTTGGCATCCTTGGCAGAGGCGATATACCCCAAACCAAAACGGCCCTTATTAAAAGGAAAAGTAGGGAACTCCGGGACCACTTGTCGGCGAGAAACCTAAGCCTACGCCCGAAAAATAAGACATCCTCCTCATAATGTCCAGCGCGACTGTAGACACCCCAATCTGGGCTTCCAGATTAGTTTACTTACGGTTTTTGATTCCCTGATGATGAAACGAATCAAGAACACCCCGGGAATGTCGAGTGTTTGAGCTTTGAGTGTTTGAATAACCCTTGAACCTAACCTAATCTTAAGCCACTTCCAAAAGCCAAAAACCCTATTGATGTGTGCCAGGGCGCAACCATCACGCGCCCGGGCGCACCGTCGCGCGACGGTTTGACTCCATCGCGCGATGGTCAACCGGAGCATTGACCAGCGCGCCAGGGCTCATTGTCGCGCAACAGTTTGGAACCATCGCGCGACGGTCAGAACCTGTCCCCATCACCTTTATTCAGCTGGGCAGCTTAATCACCAAGTAATCCCCAGCCAGCCTCGTGGCTGGCTGGCCTCCATTCTTTGGACCAGACCTACCTTTCCATTAGTGGAAGGTGCTCTCCCTATAAATAGCCCCCTTTGTTTCTCTTTCAAGGGGTTCCAAAAAATTCAAAGCACAAAGGTTCTAACCCTAACCCTTTGTTCATCTCTCCTCCATTAGCAAGTGCAACATTTGGTTTCCAACCTAACACCCTAAGAACAAAGCTTGTTCTTCCTCCCCATTTTCACATTTCAATCCAACCTCAAACCCAACCTCAAATTCAAAGCTCAAACACTTTTCAAACCTCAAAATTCAAAGGTATATCTTACCTTTGTTCTGCTCTCTGTTCTGATCCCTGAGGGGGGCTGGCAGGGTCTAGGCTGGTAATCAATACCAGTCCTGGCCCTAAAGCTGGCAAGGTTTCAAAAACCGTGCAACTAACATACCCTCGCGCGACGGACCCATTCACGCGCGCGCTTGTCTCAAGCATCGCGCGATGGTTCTCGTGGGGAAGGGATGTTGGTTCTTTCCTGTTTTATTGTCTTAATAATTATTATAGATCACTGTTGAGCATCAAAATAACCATTTTACAGCTTTCTTTAACTTAAAAATGCTAGTTATACCTTTCAATATTCATTTTTGTTCTGTTGGAGTACCCCTGGGATCATTCTGGATCTGTCCCAGAACCTGGAACGAGCAAAACCAGACACTGGAAAGTTGGCTGGAACCCGCGCGCGTTGCACCCAAACCATCGCGCGATGGTCAACGCTCCATTTGACCAGCACGCCAGGGCGCAATCGTCGCGCGCTAGGGCGCAACCATCGCGCGCCCGGGCGCCTTGTCGCGCGACTGTTCGGAACCCTCACACGACGGTTCCATTCTGTTCCCGATCAGTGGCTGGCCTTGCATGTTTAACTTGGTTTTAGGCTATTATTTTGTCCCCATACTGTTTATGGGGTGTTTTTGTTTATTTATTAGGCTTTTCACCCTTTAAACTCTGTATATTATGACCGCATAAACTGCTTGGGTACTCAACTGGTGTGCACTGGTCCTTCCAGAGCCCAGAGAGTTTAAACTGCTTGGTTGTCCTGGGTGTGCACCGGTCCTTCCAGAGCCTGAAGGTTTGAGAATAAGAGTTGTGGGCTTAGGCTTATTGGCGCGCGCAAGTCTTGTAGTAGCGTGCGCAGTTGGGATCGGCATGCATTGACTTGATCAGTGCATACTGGTTTTCTTCTGTGCACGACACTCCAAGACATGAGCTTTCCAGTCTGTTTAAACTCCCACAGGAGTCTGTTCTCATCCTATACTAATTGCTCATCCATGCCATCTATCACATCCTGCAAACATGTTACAGTTTTAATCCCCGATTAACTGTTCCCCCGCCCTAATTGGCTAAAATTGATTAATAAAAGAAGAATCGCAATGTTTTCAAAATGCCTAAGTAGAGACCAATCTCCGGATTGGGCGAGAGGGGTGCCATAAAACCCTTCCCCTCTCGTAACCTGGCTCCCGAACCCAGATATGGTTATGACGGACTGGTTTCCTTCACTTTTTCAAATAAAGCGCGGCAGGTGCTTCGAAATACGGTTCCTTGAGTGTCGGACCTTCAAAACTCAAGTGGCAACTCTGTATTTTTGAGCGCTTGCCACCGGCGCTCGCGCTCCCTCGATTTTCAAAAAGGGGCCGCAATGGCGAAAGGAACGGAATCCTTTTTCCAAGGGCACGCTGCCCACAGTGGCGACTCTGCTGGGGATAGAACCAATATTAATCTATACTTAGAGTTTAATACGCTTGGGAACAATCCCTTAAAAGTCTGTCAAAACGGTTAGCTTCGCGCTGCCGAAGGTTGGAATGGTGATTTAACAGGACCTCGTGTCCGGCCATTCTAATCTGGGGCTTTTTCGATTGTTCGCTTGCGTAGTTTCCTCTAAAGATGGACTAAATAAAGTGAGCCAAATTTGAAAAAGCATTTTGTGATTTTGCGATTCTTCTTCTCTTAATCAAATTCTAGCATCTCATTTGCATCGATGTGGGATAAGCCTCGTTGGGATCGTTTTGGCAATCCGGCACGGTTTACTGGAGCCCGGGGACCTCGAATGACCAACAACCTTCGACGATGATGGGTCATGCTACCGTTCGACTGTTACTTCGCGAAAAACGCGGGTAACGGGAGGTATATCTGTGGCCCTAGTCCGAGGAACCTGTTACAAACCAAAACCGGCCTTTTGCATATACAAAGCACTAGAACTCTCCAAACTAGGACAGGTACCCACAGGTTAAGATCTATTTGCATCTAACCCCATATACTGTCTATGTGTTACTGCTTTCCCTATCGCATGCACTGTACATACACTATTTTGCATAGGAGCATGCTTAAGGCTGTTTTGTCTTTCGAGTTTGTCTTACGCTGTCTAAAGACGTTGTTGGACCCGATGAGGAGTCGTTCATTCTGTTGAATGTTCGTTATCAATCGCAAAGTCCTTAGTTCAATGAGACTTTGAGAAATCAAAATTTACTACATCCTTGGCTCATGCCCGTTTAAGGATTCAACCGACGATATGGAACAACAAAGTGGTGATGTCGTGTCGCTGGCGCCACCCAGGTTGAAGTGCGTTGTCACTATACACCGCCGTGTTCAAGGTTAAGGTGCCATGACATCAATTCCGAGTTGTTCCAAATTCGAAGTCGAATCTTCAAAAGGGACTAGCCAAAGATTTAGTCTATTTTGACATCTTTTAGGATCTGTCGATCTACTCAGGGACACATCGCCGAAAAGAATTCTGAGGATTCCGGCAACGTCTGAAACTTGTGAGGCAAACTTGTCTCTGGAACTGTGCATGCATACATTCTGTTCTGCGTAGGAGCATGTTTAGGGCGGCTTCTAAGTTGTCTCTCGCTTTCGAGTCTGTCTTATGCTTATTAGGATGCTGCTATGACCCGATGAAGAGTCGTGCATCTTGATGGTGCACGTTTTTAGTTTTTCAAAAGTCCTTAAATCAGCGAGACTTTGAGAAATCAAACCTTACTAAATCCTTGGCTCATGCCCGGTTGAGGATTCAACCGAACATAAGGAACCGCAAAGTGTTGATGTCGTGATATTGATGTCATTTTGGTTATCGTGCTTCGCACGTACACCGCCCCGGCTAAAGCGCGTTGTCGCTCACGCCACCCCGGTAAAGGTGTCACGCCATCAATACCGAGTTGTTTCTAATTCAAAGTCGAATCTTCAAAAGGGACTAGCCAAAAATTTAGTCTGTTTTGACATCTCTTAGGATCAGTTTGATCTTTCCAAAGGATACACCCTCGAAAAGAAATCTGAGGATTTTGGCAGCATCCGAACATTATGAGACAAACTTGTCTCTAGTTCTAGAGTCTAGGAGGACACTGACAACGATGATCTCTGCATTTTCGTTCTTTCAATTCTTTCAATAAACTGCTGAAAGGGCATCAGTGAGCTTTCATTACTTTACTGTTAAAGCTTCGGGCCATTGCATCCTCGGAAAGAGTACCGAAAAGAAGAGCCAAACCTGCTTAGAAGAGTCTGCCAGGGCTGTTACACCTTCGCTTTCAAGGTTATATCACCTACCCTGTTCATCAATTCAGAATGGCAGTACAAATGGAGCTGGCTGAGCTCAGGAAAGCTGTAGAAGAATTGGGTCACAAGATGGACAAACAGATGATTATGGTCCAGGGACTCGTTGACCTTGTTTCCTCCACAGCCTCGCAACCAGATATGGGGCTGGTCAAAGAACCTTCTCAAGCCTACCACCCTCCAACAGTTGGAATCAAGCTGTGCTCAGGAGACATGTTCAAAGACCTGGCTGAGTTTCATGAGGCCAGGACTCACTCGAAGGAGGATGCTGATTCCTTGTTCAAAGCCTTTGCCAAAGGGGAGGACATGCTTAGTGATGAATTCAGCCCTGAAGACAAAAGTATGCATCCAGTTGATGGGGCAATGTGTTGCAACAGCCAAGCAAACAAGAGTCCTGCTTTGAACTCTCAATCCACTCGCCGGAACCCACCGAGAACTTTCTCATGCTTCTCTGCGCCTTTGGTCTCAATTTATGAAAAGCTCCTCGATGCTGGTTCCATCAAGCCCCTCGATCCAACTTCTCTACCCAAAAATCCATCACCCAATTTCAAGCATAACCTCTATTGCACCTACCATCAAATGCCTGGCCATTCTACCAATGCCTGTTTTCGGCTTCGACATGCCGTTCAAGATCTTGTCGATTGTGGTATCGTCACAACTCCACCTCCATCAACAGCCGATATCAACCAAATTCGAAGCGCTCAAAGCCTCCGATCTCGAACACAACCCCGGAGTTTCTCTGTCTTAGAGGTATCTCTATCTGCAGTAATGGAGGAACTTGTCAAGTCTGGGCATCTCACACCTTTGACCCCAACTTTTCCACCCAAAGTCCTTCCGACCAACTACAATGCCAACCTTTTCTGTGCCTTCCACCAAATGCCTGGCCATCTCACTGATAACTGCTTGCGTCTCCGACACGAGATACAAGATCTAATTGATGATGGCACGGTTCAAGTTCCACCAAAGCCCAATGTCATTTCCAACTCCTTGCCTCAACACGGGCCTGACCCTCTGGTTGGTCAGGTATCTATCACCTCCACTCAGATCAACCCGAGCTCTACCATATTCAACCCTAGCCACCATATCGTCCCAGCACATCAACCCAAACCCATCGTATCCATCCCGTCTGAATCGGAGGTTAACATGGTGGCTATAGGTGGGACAACCGAGGTTTTCACTGCTAACGTCTGGTTTGACAGTGATGAGGGGCTTACAAAGGGGAAGACCGATTGGCTGAGTTCTAGTGATCAAAGGAGCATCGAGTAGGTTTGGCTGAAGAAGCTGAGGAAGCCGAAGTGCTGTTGCTTGGGCCTAACACCTGCTAGATCCTACCTCTTTTTGTGGAAGCTATGGGTAGCTTTTTAACAATTGCATTTTCAAAACCGCGTCTAGTTTGCATTGGCGTCTTGTTTGAGTTTGACACAGAGTCTTTTGCGTTCGTCTAAGTCTAGCTCTGAGTCGGAGGTTGTGCCTCTTGGCCCTCCACGTCGTAGCTTTTGTTTCAAGTTTCGAGTCTGCTGTACTTGACAACTCCGAGGGTTTTTATGATATGCATCGTCTTGCTTCTACATGCCTCGCTGGCTTTTATATAAACTGTGTCGACCCTGACGACGAAGGGATAGATTTCGATGGGATCATTCCCAAGGAAATGTGTTCCCTCGCCGAAAGGGAAGACGAAAGGCATGCTCAGCCTATTAAAAGAAGAAGTAATTTCAAATAAACTTGAAAGACAAGTATAACCTCCTGAAAGGTTCAAAGTTGGTTCAAAGCCGCCCCCGGAGGAGCATTGCGCCCGGTCAGACAAGCATCAACGTCTTGGCATGGTCACATCAAGTCACGCCTTGAATTTGATTTTGGGACAAAGAAGTATCAATCCCTTGCTACCGAGTGCCAATCTAGAAAGCAGAAGCACAGAAGGCTCCGGGCCTTGTACCATGTTCAAAACAGCAACAGTGGCGTTTCGCCAAGCCCAAATGAGAAAGTGTGCACAACGGCCCGGAGCAAGACGTTTCCAATCGAAGCACTCTTGACCCTGCGTCATTAAAGCCATATTATCTGGGGCTGCAGCCAAAGGTCTTCGACCTCAACGGCAACAAATTCAACACCTTGGTCAACCTGGATCAATTCAAAAGCAACTTTTCCCTGAGAGAAGCTCGTTGGGCTGAAAACCCCAAGGGTGGGCAGTTCCAAGCAAAAATTAGAGCAGCCTGCTAGACCAAAACCTATAAAGGAGGTTTAGGCAAAAATAAATAGGCAATCAATCAAAGCTCGCTAGACCGAAGACCCGAATGGGCGGTACTAGGCAAAAGTTAGAGCGTAAAAGGAGAGGTAAATACTCGAGAGTTAACCCTTGGCCTGAACTACGTTTTGACCTGATTCCCTAGCTTGGGATACGTAGGCAGTCTCTCTATGAGATTCGGTCACAATCTATCAATTGGATCCATGGTTGACACATCAAAGGTCGGAGAGGATCGAAGATCAAGACAGGCTTCATTGGAGGAACCAGAAGGGGGAAAATCTTCGTCTTTCAATTTTATTACAAATTGCTTCTTCAATTTACAGGCTGAGCATAAGTCTTAAAAAAATAATTGAAGCATAAAAAACAGAACGAAATGCTAGAGGCCTTAACAGGCTCACAGTTTATTCTAAGTTCAGCGAAGTCTGGTGTAAGCTACCACAGCGCGTTTGTTCGAGTGATGCGCGTTGGTCTCAAACCTGCGCACGCTTCTTGCAGCAGGCAGTAGCAGTTGGCTACTACCCTCGAATGTCGCTCCAGGGGCTTTTGTCGAGTCTTGTCATACCATGCAAGTCATATGGACTTAATGTGACTGCACGGGGGTGTCGGTGTCAGTCCGGGCCTATACGAGTCATAATCTACGTCTTATGTCCGTTTTTGCGACATTTTTCCAGTTTTTCAATCAATTATCATATCGAGATGCTTTTCTCGATTTTGTTTGTACAGGTCTTTGTACCTTTTCCACTTTTCATAAGTGTCAGTTTCACCTGTTCAGGAATATTGTGAGTTTCGGCACATTAATGCCCAAAATTTCATTATGTTCCGTGTGTCTAAGGGTTCGCATTGTACCCTGGGGCTCTGTCTCCCTTTTCATTCGAGCTAGGCGAGTTTGTACATATGTGCGCATGTCTGTGTGTCGATTCAAAGCACTTGTCAATGCAAATTAGATATTAGTGGTTAGTTTTTGCATTCTCTTCAATACTTGCAAAAGAGAGTCAATAAACTGGAAAACGCAATTGTTACATTGCTACCCTAGTATCTGTAATCCGCAAGCAGTGGAATCTCGTAAAGCAGAAAGGGCACGTCAGCCAAAGGCCAAGCAAGGCATCTTTGGGGCACATCCACCCAAGCATCGAAGAGAGGGGGCACGCAGGCCCAATGTCATTACTCAAACGTCAATTGGGGCACGCCAGCCCGTTCAGCGTCTTTCTATCTGGGTGCGCGTCTCAGAGGCACATACAGTACGGTGATGAGGCTCAGTGGTAGTCCTTAGGCGTCGTTGTCCTTCTAGGAGCCGCCCTAAGCTTGCATCTGCATTTTCAATATTTTATACATGTCATTGCACATTGTGTGTATATCAAATGTTGAACACAGGAAAAATCCATCAAGCGACAAAGCAAGCCTGCCCGGTATCGAAGGCAGCAAGTAAACAGCTCAACAGTTGTCACCAATTTCTCCCCAACTGCAGTCCGCCTTGCTTCTATCCATGTTATCCACTGTTTGTGCTACTTGGATCAACACAACGACAGCCGGTCCTGTCCAATCTTCAGTGGCCTGATCGTTCTGCACACTGATCTGCCCATTTCTAATCAACGACAGCCGGTCCTGTCCAACCTCAATGGCTCGGTCACTTTTTACAGCGATCCGCCGTCTCCGTCAACGACAGCCGGTTCTGTCCAATTTCCAATGGCTCGGTCACTTTTTATAGTGATCCACCGTCTCTATCAACGACAGCCGGTCCTGTCCAACCTCAATGGCTTGGTCACTTTTTATAGCGATCCGCCGTCTCCGTCAACGATAGCCGGTTCTGTCCAATTTCCAATGGCTCGGTCACTTTTTATAGTGATCCGCCGTCTCTATCAACGACAGCCGGTCCTGTCCAACCTCAATGGCTCGGTCACTTTTTATAGTGATCCGCCGTCTCTATCAACGACAGCCGGTCCTGTCCAACCTCAATGGCTCGATCACTTTTTATAGCGATCCGCCGTCTCAATCAACGACAGCCGGTCCTGTCCAACTTCAAACGGCTCGATCACTTTTTATAGCGATCCGCCCTCCCAATTCAACGATGGTCAGCCATATCATCCAGGACGGTCAGCCATATCGGTCATTCAACGGTTTGATCATTTATACTGTTGATCCTCCCATCCAGGCTTCAACGGTTTGATCGTTTATACTGCTGATCCTCCCATCCAGGCTTCAACGGTTTGATCATTTATACTGCTGATCCTCCCATCCAGGCTTCAACGGTTTGATCATTTATACTGCTGATCCTCCCATCCAGGCTTCAACGGCTCGATCATTTATACTGATGATCCGCCCATCCAAGTTCCCAACGGCTTGATCACTCAGCACAATGATCTCCCCGTCCGCTTTCAATGACAGCTGATCCTGTCAATTCCCCCAACGGCTTGATCACTCAGCACAATGATCTCCCCGTCCGCAATCAACGACAGCTGATCCTGTCAATTCCCCCAACGGCTTGATCACTCAGCACAATGATCTCCCCGTCCGCTTTCACCGACATCTGATCCTGTCAATTCCCCCAACGGCTTGATCACTCAGCACAATGATCTCCCCGTCCGCTTTCAACGACAGCTGATCCTGTCAATTCCCCCAACGGCTCGATCATTTATACTGATGATCTGTCCGTTCAAAAACCAAAGCGCGTCGAGGCGTTCAAACCGTCAGTGTTGAGGCATTGGCAAATCAAATCAGCGTCGAGGCGTTCAAACCGTCAGTGTTGAGGCATTGGCAAATCAAATCAGCGTCGAGGCGTTCAAACCGTCAGTGTTGAGGCATTGGCAAATCAAATCAGCGTCGAGGCGTTCAAACCGTCAGTGTTGAGGCATTGGCAAATCAAATCAGCGTCGAGGCGTTCAAATCGTCAGTGTTGAGGCATTGGCAAATCAAAGCGCGTCGAGGCGTTCTTCAGTCAGTGTTGAGGCATTGGCAAATCAAAGCATGTTGAGGCATTCTTCCGTCAGTGTTGAGGCATTGGCAAATCAAAGCGCGTCGAGGCGTTCTTCAGTTGGTGTTGTGGCATTGACAAACTAATCAACGACAGCCGGTCCTGTCAAATCCACAAACAACGACCAGAACATCGTTCGATGGTCCGTTCATCCGCAACTGATTGTTCCCCAGGAGAGTCCGCCTTGGCCTGTCCCGAACGACAATCACCCTCAGTCTAGCCAAAAGTGCATCTTCCAGCAGGCTTATTGCTCTGTCTCGGATGGTCTTTGATAAGGAGATTGGCTCGATTCCCAACAGATGGAATTCAACCTGCATGACACGACCTACCCGTGTTTGTTGGAATACTTTGTGCCGAGGATAGCTTGATCCCCAACAGCGACGGCGTGCCCCGTCCACAACATCTGCAGGACAGCCTGTCCTGTCCAAATTCAATCAACAAGTGACGGTCTGTCCGTCCATTCAACCAATCAGGTTCTGTAAGTATGCTTGTCTACTTTGCTAGTATGTTCTGCTCTGGATTGCCTTGAGGGGTGTCTAGAAACCTTTGACGTTACTTGTACCAATTCAATGGTGCTCCAAGTGCCATCAAAGGGGGGCTACTGTAGACACCCCAATCTGGGCTTCCAGATTAGTTTACTTACGGTTTTTGATTCCCCGATGATGAAACGGATCAAGAACACCCCGGGAATGTCGAGTGTTTGAGCTTTGAGTGTTTGAATAACCCTTGAACCTAACCTAATCTTAAGTCACTTCCAAAAGCCAAAAACCCTATTGATGTGTGCCAGGGCGCAACCATCGCGCGCCCGGGCGCACCGTCGCGCGACGGTTTGACTCCATCGCGCGATGGTCAACCGGAGCATTGACCAGCGCGCCAGGGCTCATTGTCGCGCGACAGTTTGGAACCATCGCGCGACGGTCAGAACCTGTCCCCATCACCTTTATTCAGCTGGGCAGCTTAATCACCAAGTAATCCCCAGCCAGCCTCGTGGCTGGCTGGCCTCCATTCTTTGGACCAGACCTACCTTTCCATTAGTGGAAGGTGCTCTCCCTATAAATAGCCCCCTTTGTTTCTCTTTCAAGGAGTTCCAAAAAATTCAAAGCACAAAGGTTCTAACCCTAACCCTTTGTTCATCTCTCCTCCATTAGCAAGTGCAACATTTGGTTTCCAACCTAACACCCTAAGAACAAAGCTTGTTCTTCCTCCCCATTTTCACATTTCAATCCAACCTCAAACCCAACCTCAAATTCAAAGCTCAAACACTTTTCAAACCTCAAAATTCAAAGGTATATCTTACCTTTGTTCTGCTCTCTGTTCTGATCCCTGAGGGGGGCTGGCAGGGTCAAGGCTGGTAATCAATACCAGTCCTGGCCCTAAAGCTGGCAAGGTTTCAAAAACCGTGCAACTAACATACCCTCGCGCGACGGACCCATTCACGCGCGCGCTTGTCTCAAGCATCGCGCGATGGTTCTCGTGGGGAAGGGATGTTGGTTCTTTCCTGTTTTATTGTCTTAATAATTATTATAGATCACTGTTGAGCATCAAAATAACCATTTTACAGCTTTCTTTAACTTAAAAATGCTAGTTATACCTTTCAATATTCATTTCTGTTCTGTTGGAGTACCCCTGGGATCATTCTGGATCTGTCCCAGAACCTGGAACGAGCAAAACCAGACACTGGAAAGTTGGCTCGAACCCGCGCGCGTTGCACTTAAACCATCGCGCGATGGTCAACGCTCCATTTGACCAGCACGCCAGGGCGCAATCGTCGCGCGCCAGGGCGCAACCATCGCGCGCCCGGGCGCACCGTCGCGCGACTGTTCGGAACCCTCGCGCGACGGTTCCATTCTGTTCCCGATCAGTGGCTGGCCTTGCATGTTTAACTTGGTTTTAGGCTATCATTTTGTCCCCACACTGTTTATGGGGTGTTTTTGTTTATTTATTAGGCTTTTCACCCTTTAAACTGTATATTATGACTGCATAAACTGCTTGGTTTGTACTGGGTGTGCACTGGTCCTTCCAGAGCCCAGAGAGTTTAAAGGTGTGCACTGGTCTTTCCAGAGCCCAGAAGGTTTGAGAATAAGAGTTGTGGGCTTAGGCTTACTGGCGCGCGCATGTCTTGTAGTAGCGTGCGCAGGTTTGGTCAGCATGCATTGGCTTGATCAGTGCATACTGGTTTTCTTCTGTGCACGACACTCCAAGACAGGAGCTTTCCAGTCTGTTTAAACTCCCACAGGAGTCTGTTCTCATCCTATACTAATTGCTCATCCATGCCATCTATCACATCCTGCAAACATGTTACAGTTTTAATCCCCGATTAACTGTTCCCCCGCCCTAATTGGCTAAAATTGATTAATAAAAGAAGAATCGCAATGTTTTCAAAATGCCTAAGTAGAGACCGATCTCCGGATTGGGCGAGAGGGGTGCCATAAAACCCTTCCCCTCTCGTAACCTGGCTCCCGAACCCAGATATGGTTATGACGGACTGGTTTCCTTCACTTTTTCAAATAAAGCGCGGCAGGTGCTTCGAAATACGGTTCCTTGAGTGTCGGACCTTCAAAACTCAAGTGGCGACTCTATATTTTTGAGCGCTTGCCACCGGCGCTCGCGCTCCCTCGATTTTCAAAAAGGGGCCGCAATGGCGAAAGGAACGGAATCCTTTTTCCAAGGGCACGCTGCCCACAGCGACAGAGCTTATGAGGAAGTTCTCGTCCACGTTGATAGCCATCACAGTACCTGAGGTATCAAAAGAGAAACCTCCAAGGTTACCGTCTTCCTCGCCGTGCAGAATTCCCAGAACAGGAGTCCCATCCTCCTTGAGCGGGCGAATGCCAGAATCCCCGCAGATGGTCAAAGTACCGGTAGGCAATCCCAGAATAACCTTTTGGTGGAAGGTAGATGGTACAGCCATGATATCGGGTCGATGGAGCCATGGCCTGCCTAGCAGAAGATTGAAGGTCGCGGGAATGTCCACGACATGGAATTCCACATCCATCTCAAACCCCTCGGCATCGAGCTTGAGCATTAAAATACTGTCGACTACACGACGGGTGCCGTCATATGCCTTAACAGCTAGGTTGGAAGGTGCAAGATCCTTCTTGGTGAGTCCCAAACGATAAGCAACCCTCAGGGGGCAGACGTTGATCGCCGAGCTGTTGTCAATGAGAACGGTCGGGACCCAAAGTCCTCGACACTTGACGGTGATGTGCAAAGGGCGGTTGTGGTCGACCCCTTCGACTGGCAGGTCCTTGTCTATAAAGATCACAGTATGCTTGGAGGTCGGAGGGAGGATGAGAGATATCATTGCATCAGGCGTGACATTGGCCTGAACCACAAGGCGGGATAGAGCATGACAAAGCCTCTGACGGTGCTCCTTGGACGAACAGATTAGTCCCCAGATCGAAATGGCAGCCGGGATACACTCCAGCTGTCGTTGAACAGAATCAGCGGTTGGTGGCCCAGTCGAAACCTCAGGAAGTGCAGACCTTGGGAAAGCAATGGGTTCATTCCTTTGATTAGAAGGATTGGACGAACTCCCGGCTTGCAGATTAGCGGGCTGAAAAATCCGTCCACTCCTTGTAACATTGTGAACGTTCCCCAAAGAGGGCACGACCTGAGGGTCTTCATTCACATCCCAGAGATTAGCAGGAACATCTCCCAGTTTGCGCTTTCCTCTGTCAGTAGTTGGTGCAGAGACGGGCACTTCCATGTCTAAGCCCAGGTCCTCAGCCAGATCTTTCATTAGTAGGGAGTCCCAGAAGTTCAAGTCTTTCACGGCAGCCACTTCAGCAACAGGCTCCGGATTTGCAATGAAGGGAACATCCCAAAGACCAGTGTCAGCCAGGGAACGATTGACCGCCCAGACTTCATTCCCAACTTGGACATCCACTATGTCATCAACTTCCCAAAGATTAGCAGGCGGGACAAGGTCAGTAACCATGATGCTGCAATCCCTGTTATTCAGATAAGGCACCTCAGGACGCGGGCATTCTTCATCAACAATGTAAGAGCAAAGGTCGCAGTCGGTGTCAGGATCAGTATCACAAACTAAATCAAAGACCGAACTAAAGAGGGAAACGTGGTCTCCAAGAACCCGTGGATCTTCCTGGACAAGCTCGTCCTCTGCGTAGTGAAGCATGTAATCCGGTATAGCATAGCCTTGAAGGGGGTTAGGGTCAACATCCATGGGAGCATACCAAGTTGGCTTGGGATCCCAGTAGTACTCTTCTTCAGGAACCAACGGCTCGATTGGGTGAAACAGCATGTATAAGGAGAAGCCATCCAAAGGATCGAGCATGGCCGCTTCATAACCAGCCAACCAGCCATCATACCGGGCTTGATTAAATGGAACATTTTCGGGCTGTGGAGGAAACCCGTCCGCTTCAAGGCTTGACCATTCATTAAGCAACGGAATGGCGTAATCCAGGTTGTCTGCAATGGCCCAGCCAGTGGCCTGCATGCTGTCTTGGGGTGGAGTTTGAACGGATAGAGACTGATCCACTGGACCGAGGGGCGAATCAGCCACATTTACATATGGGCTGTCCAGTGAGGAGGCAGAATTGAGCTGCACGGCAGGGATTGACTGATGGAAGAGGGAGCTGACAAACTCATTAGAGATTGGTGATCCAGTTTGTAAAGGCTCCGGAGGTGCATCCGTGTCAACAATCTGGCCTTCGACCACGCGTATATAAGAAACCTCGGCAGGAGATTCGAGCGGGAAAGGTACAATGGGCCTGGGTTGATCGGCTGAGGCTATATAGTCGGTTGGGTTGAATATGGTGGAGCTAAGGTTGATATGAGCGGGGCTAAGGGATATCTGGTTGATGTGGGGAGCAGCATTGTGCTTGGGAAGGGAATTGGCGATGACATTAGGCTTCTGAGGTGGTGGAGGGGTTTCCAGCGTGCCATCGTCAATGAGATCTTGAATCGCATGGCGGAGACGAAAGCAGGAGTCAGTGAGATGACCCGCTCCTTGATGGTAAGAACAGTAGAGGTTGGCCTTGAAGCCAGGTGAAGGGTTTTTAGGTAAAGGAGTTGGATCCAGGGGCTTGAGATGCCCTGACTTGACCAACCTTTCCAAGACCGAGGACAGAGGCGCCTCGATAGCGGAAAAGCTATGGGGTTGGTTTCGAGGCCGGTTATTCTGCGGAGCCTGAACCTGATTGACATTAGCAATGTGGTTGGTTGTGTTGGAGGAAGAGGCGTTGGTACCACTGGTTGCCGTGTTGGAGTAAGTCCCTGTTCCAAACAGTGCATTAGCATTCCCAGAGTATGCCCGAGTCTTGGTTTTAGGAGGATTAGAGGATTCCCCCTTTGCTAGAATTCCACTCTGCAGCATATCATCGATGGCCAGGCCAGAATCGAAGAAGGTCTCAAAGTTCGCAGACGCCTGAGCAAGAACCAGATGCCTAGCATAGTCGGGCTGGAGGTTGCGAGAGATGATACGGAGCTGGTCCTTCTCGCTGGGGCGGTCAGTCATCAAAGCGGCCTTGGCCCTCCATCTTTTGACGAAGTCAGCAAAAGACTCCTTCGCTTCCATCTTGGTGGACTCGAGTTCCCGGGTGGTCATCTTCAATTGGGAGTTGTAACTGTACTGCGAAATAAACGCGGCCCCAATATCCTCCCAAGTCCTCCTTTTGGCAATGTCGAGCGACAAAAACCAATGGAAAGCAGGGCCTGAAAGGGTCTGAGGGAAAAGCTGAGACATAGCGGCATGGTAACTGTAGAGATGGGTCTTGGGATCACCGCTCCCGTCAAATTTGGCCAAGTCGGGCATCTTGAACTTCTCGGGAAGCTTGGCATTGGGATACAGACAGATGCGGTCCAAATCAATTCCCCCAACATTGATCTTTTTGGTCTTGGAAACGGATTCCCCCAGCTTGGCAATCTTTGCCATAAGTGCAGTCATGTCGGAAAACTGAGCTAGCTCTTCTTGGTTTGGAGGAAGTCTACCTCCTGCGAGGTTTGCAGCGGGCCGGCGGCCTTCTCTTGGATTCAGTACAATGAGACGTCCTGCGTGGTTTGGATCTGGAACCAAAATGGGTTGTTCCTGATCAGACTCATCGTCCTCGCCTTCCTCTTCAAGAGGGGGTGGAAGGCGAGTGTTGATAAGGTCATTCAGGCAGGCAATGTTGGTATCCGTCTGAGCTGCCCTCTGCTGCATGGCGGTGATGCTGTCCTGAAGGTTCATAAGCATGGTTTCCAAGGTAAGAGGCTCTGGATGTGGCTGTTCTGTCATGACGGGAGGTTCGGAGATGCTTGATGCGGATGTTGGGGAGGCTGGTAGCCCTTCCTGTAAAACTGGTGGTGAATCTGACTGCGATCCTGACTGAGAATCTGAGTGCCGTGCTGCCGAAAGTGAGTGTGGAGAGTCTTCCGTGATGACTGACTGGGACTGTAACCTGACAAGCCTTTGAACCGGATTGAGTTGCAGACGTTCCCAAGCGGGTTTGGCAACTCGCTTCGATACTTTCTTTGGCGGTGCAATGATTCAACACTTTGCAACAAAATAAGAGAAGGCTTAATAGGGGTCCTGCAGAAACTTTTAATCTAAATAAAAGACTAAAGTGCGGATGCAGCCAGCGTCGTCGGTGTCGCCCTAGACTCTAGAACTAGAAGACAAGTCTGTCTCAAGATGTTCGGACATTGGTTGAGGCCCTCAGAGTTCTTTTCAAATGTGTATCCTTGGTTGGAACTAGCGATCCTAAAGGATGTCAAAAGAAGTCTAAACCTTCGTCCATTCCGCCGTTTGGGATTTCAAACTTGAAGTTAGAACAACTCGGTATGATATCATGATACTATAACCAGGTTGGCGTGAGCAGCACTGTGCTATTAGCCGGGCGGCGTAAGTGACGAGGCACTTGTTACCTTTTGGTGTAAGCATCATGATATTTACTCTGTTGTTCCTCGTTTTCTATTTGGAATCCTAAGCGGGTTTAAGACGAGGGTGTAGAAAGGCTTCTGATTTCCTAAAGTCCCACCGTCCGAAGGACTGGGAAAACTGAAAATGCACATCTTTGAGATGCACGACTCTTCATCGGGCCATCACAGTGTCCTAATGATCTTAAAGACAGATCTGGAAAGATCAAGGACCTAAAAGGTGCCCTAGACATGCTTCTACGCAGAACGGGATGTATGTACAGTTCATGCTGTAGGAAAAGCAGTAACACGTAGATAGTATATGGGGTTAGATGCAAATAGATCTTAACCTGGTGGGTACCTGTCCTAGTTTGAAGAGTTCTAATGCTTTGTATATGCAAAGGCTGGTTTTGGCTTGTAACAGGTTCCTCGGACTAAGGCCACAGATATACCTCCCGTTGCCCGCGATACGCAGAGCAACAGTCGAACGGTAGCATGACCTATCATCGTCGAAGGTTGTTGGTCATTCGGGGTCCCCGGGCTCCGGTAAACCGTGCCGGATTGCCAAAACGATCCAACGAGGCTTATCCCACATCGATGCAAATGAAATGCTAGAATTTGTTTAAGAGAAGAAGAATCATAATTTTGAAAAAATGCTTTTTCAAATTTGGCTCACTTTATTTGGTTCATCTTTAGAAGAAACTACACAAGTGAACAATCGAAAAAGTCCCAGATTAGATTGGCCGGACACGAGGTCCTGTTAAATCACCATTCCAACCTTCGGCAGCTCACCGTTTTGACAGACTTTTAAGGGATCGTTCGCGAGTGTATTAAATCCTAAGTATGAATTAATATTGGTTCGATTTATCCCCAGCAGAGTCGCCACTGTGGGCAGCATGCCCTCGGAGAAGGATTTCGTTCCTTTCCGAAGAACTTTGTGCAAGGCCCTCGCGGAGATCGAGGGAGCGCGAGCGGAGAGGCAAGCGCTAAAAAATACAGAGTCGCCACTCGGGTTTGAAGGTCCGACACCCAAGGAACCGTATTTCGAAGCACCTGCCGCGCTATTTGATTTGAAAAAGTGAAGGCACCAGTCCGTCATAACCATATTTGGGTTCGGGAGCCAGGTTACGAGAGGGGAAGGGTTTTAAGGCACCCCTCTCGCCCAATCCGGAGATCGGTCTCTACTTGAGCATTTTGAAAATGTTTACGATTCTTCTTTTATTAACCAAATTTTAGCCAATTAGGGCGGGGGAACAGTTAATCGGAGATTAAAACTGTAACACGTTTTGCAAGATGTGATGAATAGCATGGATGGATAAAATATTTAGTAATAAATGGAACAAAGTTCAAAATATTGCTAAAACACCAAAACAGTGCTTTGACATGGGAGTATCACAAGCAGTAGCCAACTTGCATGCATGGATCAACCTGCATGCAAGTGAACCATCGCGCGATACTTCCATACCGTCGCGCGAGTGTTTGTGCCTCACCAACAGTTTGAACTTTATCCCCTTCTGGGCTCTAGAAGGACTAGTGCACACCCAGGAGGCAAACCAAGCAGTTTATAAGTACTTGAAGGTAAATAATTATTACAAGCCAACAGAAACAAATAGGAAGACAGCCCCTAAGCAGTGGGGGAAATAAGCAGAGGCCTAAAGCCTAGTTGCCCATGCAAGGGCAATCACTGGAAATCAGTGAACCATCGCGCGACAGAATGAAAGACTCGCGCGAGGGTTCTGACTGGACTTCCAGGAATTGCTTTGCATGCTTGGGGCTCTGAGACATATTCAGAAACATCCCAAGGGCATTCCAAACTGACTGAAGCAGCAAGCTAAGAAACTGGACTACTTAAAACCAAGTTGCCCATGCAAGGGCAGCCACTGGAAATCAGTGAACCATCGCGCGACGGAGTGAAAGACTCGCGCGAGGGTTTTGATTGGACTTCCAGGAATTGCTTTGCATGCTTGGGACTCTGAGACATGTTTAGAAAAATCCCAAGGGCATTCCATACTAACTAGAGCAACAAACCAAGGAACTGAACTTATTTTAACATGCATAACAGTGATCTATGTATCAAGTTAAAACCACAACAAGCATGCTCATAAATAAAACAAGAAATGACCAGCCTCCCTTCTCTTGCAGACAGAACTGTCGCGCGAGTGTTCGGATCCATCGCGCGAGGGTTTGGCTGGTCACAGTTTCGTGTAACTCTGCTGACTTTAGGGCCAGGACTGGTATTGATTACCAGCCTTGGCCCTGCCAGCCCCCCTCAGGGATCAAGACAGGAACAGGTAACTTTTATACCTTTGCTTGAATGGCTTTTGGAATGGGTTGGATTAGGTGATGTAGCCTTGCAAATGAGTGTATGGAGAACACTTGGTTGAAAGACTAGGAAATGTGGTTTGGGATTGTAACTTTGTGCTAGACTTGCTAATTCTTTTTCTTGTTGAAATTTTGTAACCCTTTGGAAGATCAACCAATGGGGGTATATATAGGAGGAGTGAGTGGTTCAAGGTGGGTGCAAGGCTTGGCCTAGCAACCAGCCTTGTCAACCAGCCAACAAGGCTGGTCACTCTTACTTGGTGGAGAAAAGAGCCACCAAGGTGAGTGGGGGTGGTTGTGAGGGTGGTGTATCCCCAAGCCTGCCAGAACGCTGTTCAGCCAAGGAAAACGGGGTTCCAGCCCATGTGGCCCTGATGATCACAAAAATCTAGCTGGATTACGGTGAAAGTGACAGGTGCAAACCATCGCGCGAGGGTCAACAGTCAAACTTTGACTTTGACCAACACCTGGCAAGCTGACAATCGCGCGAGTAACAGGAACCGTCGCGCGACGGTCAAACCTCGGTTAGGGTTTTGACTGAAGGTTTTAGGGGTTCAAAAGGGTTCCAAGTCCAATCCATTCCACATCCAAGCCTGTTTGATCCGATCTCATCATCGGGGAAACAAGAAAATGGAAAATAAAGTAAAACAAACGGGAGACCCAGATTGGGGTGTCTACACTTTCTTCATCTTGAAACACACGACAGTGGTAAGGATCCTAACCAAGAGATTAGGGGCTTCGATGTTTAACCAAGTGGATTTTCTGAGATTGAGAACAATCCTTTGAGACACATAGTAGATGCATGGAGACATGGCTGATTTCTCACTTTGTTCGTGCTCTAACTTTTGCCTAGACCGCCCTTACGGGTTTCAAGCTCATCATTTTTTTCTCTTCAAGTTTCCTATCTTTTCTTCTTTCTCCTTTTTCCTACTCTTCATCTTCATCCTCAATCCGGTCCCAAAACATGACCAGAATTCCCAAGTTAACCTTGTCAACCTGGATCCTGCCATGCTCAATCCAAGCCAATACATCGTACCTTCAACCGAACCAAAGCCTGTAGCCCAAATCCCCGAAGAATGAGGAATTCACTATATCAAGGACATGGAATATGAGTGGACCATCAAGTGGGGCAATTTTGTGGATATTCTGGAAAGGGAAGCTGCAGAACTCTATGCTGAAAACCAACCTGAGCCTATGGATGAAGGGATGGGAATTCGCCAAGCTAACGATGAATGGCTGAATATTGATTTCGTGAACGCCAATGAAGATGAATTAGAATGGGACCTGACACCTAATGAATGGCAAATGATAAAGGAGGATGACCCGCTAGACTATATCACATTGCCTCTCCTCTTCATGGAATACGAGCAAGATGATGCCCATGATCGAGCTAGTCCACGACCATTTGGGTAGCCACCAGAAAACCTGGAAAACCTCTGTGGAAATGACGAGTTTTGTCCCCAAGCTACATAATTAACGACCTGCTGCCAAAACCTATCATCCAAATCCCCGAAAGGACTTGCGTTTCAGTCATCCAAGGCCTATGGGAAGACGACGACACTGTCGACCTCTGGGTAGGAGGAGAATAATGGATCGTAGGAAAAGCTGCGCTGAAGGAAGGAATCATAAGAGACGACTTATGGGCCTGTGAGACTATGGAAGAATTAAGAGAAGCCTTGACCGCTACACGGTTGGACAAAGGAAAGGTAAGCCTGAAACCGACTTCACTAACTTATATGATGACTATGTTGAGCTATGGGATGAAGCATACCCGAAACTCGTGAATCACGTGATGAGAAGCGGACGCGTCTACCAACCTTCGAATCTTCAGGCTGGAGGATCGTCCCATCCGACACAAAATGGTCTTTTCATTCTCGTGGTTCAAAATATCATCCCTGAGGATGATGTCATCCAAAGACAATTGGCCAAAATCCTTGTTGCTGTCTCTATCTGGGGTCTTCTATCTCAATCCCGCGCCCACTACCAAAAGTTGATTCAAATGCTCTCGCGAATGGAAATTGCACCCGAAACGACTCCTGAAGATATGTAGCTTTACTTACCCCTCGCCTCTCGAAGCATGCTGTTACATTCACTGAGGCTGATCTACCAATAGAGGGAACTGGACACAACAAGCCTTTGCACATCACTCTCAAGTGCTTGGGGAAATGGGTTCCGATTGTCCTCGTGGATAACAGCTCAGCCCTCTTGGGTAGGCCATGGCTCCACCATCCCGACACCATGGCAGTACCCTGTAGTCTTCATCAAAAAGTCCAACTGGGACTTGCTTTTGGAACTTTAACTATCCATGGAGACTTTGGCATTCGCCCACACTGCGAAGACAACGCCCTTCTGCTAGAAATTGAGCACGAAGAAGAAGACATCATGCTAGGAGGTTTCTCTTTTGACACCGCTGGCATTGTTCTCACCATCAAAATGGACGAGGATTTCTACATTAGTTCCCCGGCTATCGAGATGATGAGGAAAATGTCCTATCTTCCTGGAATGGGTTTGGGGCTGTAGACACCCCAATTTGGACTTGTCAAAATTCCTTGATTTGTGGCCCAGAGGCTCCCCAATGATGAATTTGGATCAAAACAAGCCTCGTACCGATCGAGACTTTGCTTCTTGACGGATTTGAAAAGGAATAAAAATGGTCAAAAGCATTTCCAAGCGCTTGGGAGCAGTCCCGAGCGCTCAAAACCGTTTTTCGAAACCTCTGGTCTAGCTCACTCTCAAGCGCTCGAGAGTGAAGACCCAAGCGCTCGAGACCACTCCCGAGCGCTCGAGTCTTCTGTGCTGCCCAATGGATGGCAGAGCTCCCCACTATCCATGCAATCCATCATTGCAGCCACCTTGAGCCGGCTGAGGTTTGAGTCTACACTCAACCTCAGTCAGAGAACACTAGGTCAGCAGATTTTCCCCATTTTAAAATGTTTTATTCAAAATTCATTTGATTTCAAAACTATAGGTTATTTTGCCTATAAGTAGGAGGGCCTGGTTTCAGGGCAAGGGGGCTGCGAAAATTCTTCTCTCTAGGAACCCCCCCCCCCTTTCTCTTCTCTCTCTCTCTCTCTTGTTCAAAGCAAGAACTTCCCAAACTCAAACTCCAACATTAAAACCTCAAAAGCTTTCAAAAGATCATCAAGGAAAATGCAGGAAATCCAGAACACTCCCACCTTCTGATTTCTTGTATTCTCCTTTCTCCATCCACTTTTCAAAAGCCAGTCAAGGAGCAAAGTGTCAAGCAAAAGGTAGAAAACCTTTCTACTTTGATATCAAAGCAAAGAGGCTGTTCTTCCCTTCTGAGGGGGGTCTCTCAGCCTGACCCAGTCTTCAATACTGGGTGCATGGTTGGGAGACCTTGGTGTAAAAGCAAGAGCAAAGGGTGCACAAAAAAAATGTTTTCTTAAAACCCTTACTGGAAACACTCTCGAGCGCTCGAGAGTGCTCCCGAGCGCTCGAGACTGTTTCCAGTCCCATGCATGGCATTTTGGTAAGCAGTAGGTTGGGGGTGAGGTGCACTCTCAAATAAAATGGTGTTACTCTAGCATGCATGCACAGAAAATCAGTTATCCTGAGACAGAAACACCTCTTACAAGTTTTTCGTATAAAATCAAAGATTTCCAAGCTTGAAAGACTATTTTCTCTACTGAAAGATCAAAATAGGGGTTTTTGCATGCTATTACAGTACCATTTTCCGTTTGAGAGAGAGTTGACATGCATTTCATTCCCAAGCGCTCGAGACCATTCTCGAGCGCTCGGGAGTGCGTGCAGGCCATTGCATTCCATTTTCCAGTTTGTTGCACTTTCTGACTTCCTGCATGCATGAATGTATTCTCTTTCTCTCTTCAAAGTTGTAGATTTAATTGTGCAATGGCAGGGAAGCATGGCTTGGGAGCTTGAGACCCTATCTCAGTCTATCAAAGTCCTCTGCTGAGCCTTTAACATGTTTAAAATCATTTCAGTTTATTATTATTAGTATTATTTACTGTTTGGACTAACAAAGCTTGCAGGTTGGGTATCAGAACTCCCAAGCGCTCGGGACCACTCCCGAGCGCTCGAGAGTGAAGTCAATGACAGATCCTCAGTTTCTGTGATCATGCATTTTATTCACTCACCATTTTATCGTCCACTGTACAGTTGCACATGCATGCACTTTTTATGTGTTATAACTGTGGATACATGCTAGTTGGTTTTAGTGAAACAAAATCTCTTCGAAAATCCCACAAACGTTTAGTAGAGACCGATCTCGTATCGGGCGAGGGGGGTGCCGTAAAACCCTTCTTCCCTCGTAATATGGCTTCCGGACCCTCAAAATGATCTCTGGTTTTCAATTCAAATCAATCATTTTCGAAACAAAACGGTTTCTCGGGTGATATACCATAAATCCGGGTGGCGACTCTTCAAATCAAACTATTTTATCCAAAACGGCACGAGGCGCGCGATTTTCCAAAAATGGGCCGCCCCGATCTCTAGCACCCGGGGCTGTGGTAGCCCACAGGGGCATAATCTGCAAGGCTCGTCTGAATTCCCTTACTTTCCATCAAATCCTGGGGCAGTATGGTTTGGGGTTTGACCCTACCTAAGAGGAGACTAAGAGAGAAAGGAAGGGAAACAAGGTGCGAAGAGCATTATTCCAAGACCCCATCCCTATTCACTTTGTGCCAGAAAAGGAGACTACCTGTAGACACCTCCTTGGAGCGGGGCATCGCCATATAGATTGATCGTTTATTGCTCGATTGGTTGCTTGCTTCATAAACCAAGATCGTGGACATTCCCATGGCTAGGAACATCACCACACGATAGCGGTCATCATCAAAACAGAGTCGCCACCCAGTTTATTAAAACTAGGAAAACAGATAGAGATTCTGGATACGGAAGCCAAAAGTACAGTGAGGGGAAGGTGTTAGCTAGGCACCCCTCTCTGCCCAGTCGTGAGACTGGCCCATAATCGTTCAACATAAGACATGTACTTGCTTTATTTAATTCTAACACGTAGTCTGTTTAATTAAGCCTTTAAACAGTTGATGTGGTGAGCCAGTGCGATAATTAAAGCATGCATCAGAAAGCAGAACAAAACAAAGCTGTCCCAGAAAATTGATTACTCGGCCGGTGAACGGATGTCACGGCCGAGTAATCATACTGGTTTTATGTACCGGCCGAGGGATCGAAGCCCCGGTTGGTGTTCTTCCTCACACCAGACAGAAAAGTTAGCAGATAATCAAAACGCTACGATTAAAGTATATGGACAGAAAATAAACCAAACCAGAGGCCGTTGGGCCTCACCACCTTGATCCCTCAGTTGCTTAATTGGTTCGGATTGATTGTGATTGACTGATTGCTTCTTGGAAAACCCTAGGGTTAGGGTTTGAACTTCGGGGTTTGATCGTCGGATTGATGGCTGCCTTCAGGAGGTTGGGGCTTTTGAAGAGAGGGTTTGAGAGAGTATTTGTGCAGAGTTTCGTAGCTCGAGAGAGTATGGAAGTATACGAATTTGATGATTTCGTTGTTGTATTTATGGAACCCCAAAGGCCCTTTATATAGGCAATTGGTGACTCACTCCAGCCAATCAAAATGCATGATTGCAATTGCAATGCAATGCGAACTCTTCGTGGTAATCTCTGAGCGTAGCCCGAACGCATTGGGGAGGTAGTGTAGTTGGATCAAACGTCTGACAGAAGGTTCCAGAGTCTAGAAAAAGGACGATCTGGTGGCCGAGCAAAAGATCTGGCGGCCGAGGAATGGATGTTGTGGCCGAAGGATAGATCTTGCGGCCGAGGGATAGATCTCTCAGGGAGATTTTTAAGCAACAGGTTGCTCGGGTGAAGAAATGATGTTAAGGCCGTGAGATCAATGTCACGACCAACAGATGGATTCTCCCAAGATTCTGTATTTCTGTCTGAAAGGCTATATGGCTCTGGATTGTGTCCTCTAAGTGGCTCAAAGTTCTTACCAAAAGTCCTAAGGTTCTCGAGAAGGCAATCAGCAATCACTGTATCCATTTCATCATCGGGATGGTCCCCAAGGTGGGACTTGAAATAATCGTTAGGCCAAATTGGGGTGTCTACACTACCTATCAGGGGCATCCAGAACCGTTTTGGGATTCCGAGACAAAAGAGCAACACCCTAGGTTTGAGATCTTTGCTGCTGACACTTGGGAGGACTAGGAAACTGAGAAGCTGGAGGCGCTGGTAAAGGCTTTAGCAGCAAATTGGTAAGATGTTTTCAATTCAGGCAGTCTTGAGTCTCTGTTTGGGGAAACTGATCCTAGGGGTTCGGTCAAGGATGCGGAGGTAATGATGCTGGGAGACAAAGTTGTCAAAGACCCAACCTCACTCATTGTGGAAGCCATTGGAGACTATAAAAATTGCACTTTCACACCTGTTGTAACTTGCACTGACACTGACTTTGAGTCATCTAAGACGGACACTGAGTCCTCTGAGTCTAGCTTTGAGTCGGAGTTTGTGCCTTTAGGCCCTCCTCGTCGTAGCTTTTATTTCGAGTTTGAGTCCACTGCCATGTATCCCTCTGAGGGAACCTCTGATGAAATCAATGAAGTGACTGATTCCATTTACCCCTTTGTGTTTGAAATAAATTGTATCGACCCCGATGATGAAGGGATAGAGTTCGAAGGGGACATCCCCAAAGAACTGAGATCTCTAAACGAAAGGAAAGACGAAAGGCATGCCCAGCCTATAAAAGAAGAAGTAATTTCAATAAATTTGAGAGATGAGGAGAATCCTCGAATGGTTCAAATCGGTTCCGCGCTGTCTTTGGAAGAGCGCCAAGAATACATAAGCTTGCTCAAAGAGTTTGAAGATGTCTTTGCTTGGTCCCACACAGACATGCCCAGAATTGATCCTGAAATTGCGAAACACCAAATTCCCCTTTATCCCGATGCAAAGCCTATTAAGCAAAAATTGAGAAAAATGAGGCTCGATTGGGTACTAAAGATAAAAGAAGTCACCAAATAAATT
This sequence comes from Rhododendron griersonianum, assembly GCA_018127125.1. Lineage (NCBI taxonomy): Eukaryota > Viridiplantae > Streptophyta > Magnoliopsida > Ericales > Ericaceae > Rhododendron > Rhododendron griersonianum. The sequence continues at coordinate 25,605,459 of CM030792.1, read as the reverse complement.
AACTCTGGATTTCTAATGGTAACTGAATACCCTCAATGGGTCGCAAATATTGTGCCTATCCCCAAAAAGGATGGCAAGATTAGAATCTGCGTAGACTTTAGAGATCTAAACAAAGCTAGTCCCAAAGACGATTTCCCCTTGCCTCATATCGATGTACTTGTAGACAATACCACTAGGCATGCTTTGCTTTCCTTCATGGACGGATTTTTCTCGATACAATCAAATCCTCATGGCACCCGGGGACCGCGAGAAAACTACCTTTACCACCGAATGGGGCACCTACTGTTATCGGGTTATGCCATTTGGATTGAAGAATGCTGCGGCAACTATCAAAGGGCTACGACAACAATATTGCTTCACGATATGATTCACAAGGAAGTGGAGGTCTACGTTGATGACATGATTGTCAAATCCAAGGAATGGGACGACCATCTTTCTGCACTCAGGAAGTTCTTTGAAATTAAGGATCCGAAAGTATAGAATGCGCCTCAACCCAGCAAAGTGTACATTCAGAGCCACGGTAGGAAAAATGCTTGGATTTATGATCATAGCCCGAGGTATTGAGGTAGATCCCTCCAAAATCAAAGCTATTCTCGAAATGGAGCCACCGCAGTCCGAAAAAGATGTACGCAATTTCCTTGGAAAAATCCAATTCATTAGCAGATTCATCGCCAAGTTGACCACGACTTGTCAACCGATGTTTCGCTTACTCAAGAAGGGTGTCCTCTTTAAATGGGATGAAAAGTGTCAAAAGGCTTTTGATGTAGTACGAAGGTATCTCCAAAATCCACCTGTCCTGATGCCACTAGTCTCGGGAAAACCTTTGATCCTCTACTTGTCTGTCACCGCATCCTCAATGGGGTGTATGCTGGCACACGAAAGAGATGATGGGCTTGAAATGGCAATCTATTACCTGAGTAAGAAGATGACAGGGTGCTGTGGGCAGCATGCCCTCGGAGAGAAAGGATTTCGTTCCTTTTTGCCATTGCGGCCCTTTTTCTTGATAATCGAGGGAGCGCGAGCGCCGGTAGCGTGCGCTCGAAAATACAGAGTCGCCACTTGAGTTTTGAAGGTCCGACACTCAAGGAACCGTATTTCGAAGCACCTGCCGCGCTTTGTTTGAAAAAGTGAAGGAAACCAGTCCGTCATAACCATATCTGGGTTCGGGAGCCAGGTTACGAGAGGGGAAGGGTTTTATGGCACCCCTCTCGCCCAATCCGGAGATCGGTCTCTACTTAGGCGTTTTTATGAAAACATTTGTGATTCTTCCTCTTTTAATTGATTTTAGCCAATTAGGGCGGGGGAACAGTTAATCGGGGATTAAAACTGTAACACTTTGCAAGATGTGATCAAATAATGGCATGGACGGATAGCATGATGAATAATGAATGGGATGATCTTGAGACAGCGATTAGATGCCGAAACCAGGCTCGGGGCAGATTTGTCCTGCACGATGACCAACTTGCATGCCTGAACAGGTCTGTATGCAAGTCAACCATCGCGCGAGACAAACTGACACTCGCGCGAGTATTGTCATCTCACCACAGTCCCTAAATCATCCCCTTCTGGGCTCTGGAGGGACCAGCGCACACCCAGGAAGCAAACCAAGCAGTTTATTGGAAGACTGAAAATACTAATTATTACACCATACTCCAAGCAGGAGCCAAATAAGATGAAATACAGCCCCTAAACAGTGGGGGTATCAAAACAGAGGCCAAGGGCCTAGTTGCCCATGCAAGGGCCATTCATGGAAATCAGAAAACTGTCGCGCGACAGCGAGTGAATCTCGCGCGACACTCCTGACTGGACTTCCAGGAATTGCTTTGCATGCTTGGGGTCCTGAGACAGATTCAGGGGGTCCCAAGGGCATTCCAAACTGTTTAAAGCAAATAAACTAGCTACTGTGTTTTGTTTTGCATACATAACAGTGATCTAAAAATCAGAGTAAGATACAACAGACATAAATACACCGCAAAACAGAAAAGGGCTAGCTTCCCTTCCCCACGAAGTCCATTCTCTTGCTGACACAAGTGTCGCGCGAGTAAAGGGGACCGTCGCGCGAGGGATTTGCTGCCACGATTTCTTGTAACTTTGCTGGCTTTAGGACCAGGGCATGGTATTGATTACCAGCCTTGGTCCTGTCAGCCCCCCTCAGGGATCAAAACAGAAACAGGTTTAAAAATTATACCTTTGCTTGGAAAGGGTTTGGAAGTAGATGAGGTTGATTGATGTGACCTTGCTACCAAGAGTGTATGAACACACCAAGTTCAGTGGTTTAGGAAGTAGTTTGAGAGTTAGGAATTTTGTGCTAGCTAATGTAGGATTTGTAGAATGACTAATGACTTCCTTAAGCAATTTTTTGGAACCCTTAACATGGAAGACCAATGGGGGTATTTATAGGGGGAATGTAAGGCTTAGTTAGGGGCCAAACAAGCCCTTAGGACCAGCCACCAAGGCTGGTCACAACTTGGTTGTGAGGCTAGCCAACAAGGTGAGAGAGTGGTTGGGAGTTTGCATGGGGCTAGAGCCTGCCAGCACGCCGTTCAGCTGAGGAGAACGGGGTTCCAGCCCATGGGAACCCATGTGCCAAGCAATCATCACAAGTCCAGCTGGATTCTGTGATAGGGACAGGAGAGAACCATCGCGCGAGGGTCCATGAGTGTCGCGCGAGGGTCAAACAGTCAACAGTTTGACTTTGACTACACGTGGCAGGCTGAGTGTCGCACGAGGGACAAGAAGACTCGCGCGAGGGTCAACTTTGGTTTTAGGGTTTGACTGAAGGTTTAGAAGGGGTTCAAAGGGTTCAAGCAAGGTTTCTAAGCGTTCCAAGCCTAATCCAATTCCCTAATCCAAGCTCTGTTTGATCCGATTTCATCATCGGGGAAACAAGAAAATCGTAAAATAAAGTAAAACAATTGGGAGACGCAGATTGGGGTGTCTACAGGTGCGAAGAAGGGTACACCTCCCTGGAAAAGACACGTTGGGCTCTCGTGTGGGCCTCCAAAAAACTAAGAAACTACATGCTCGCTTACTCAATGGTGTTGATTTCTCGAATGGACCCTCTCAAATATCTGTTCGAGAAGCCTGCACTCACTGGTAAACTAGCACGCTGGCTACTCTTGCTGGCGGAATTCAAACTCAAGTACCTCACAAGAAAGTCTGTCAAGGGAAGAGCAATCGCGGAATTCTTGGCAGATCACCCAATCTAAGGGCTAGAAGACACTGAGTTCAAGTTCCCTGATGAGGATGTAATGACCGTGGTAGAGGATACATGGAAACTATACTTTGATGGGGTTGCCAACCAAAAAAGGTTCGGGGTTGGAGCGTTGCTAATATCACCGGAAGGGTCCCATATCCCTCTCTCCTTCAAACTCAATTTTGAAGTATGTAGACACCTCCCAAAGCGGGGCATCGCCATACAGATTGATCATCGCTTGTTTATTTGCTTTCTACTTCATAAACCAAGATCATGAATATTCCCATGGCCAAGAACATCGCCACACGATGACGGTTATCATCAAAACAGAGTCGCCACCTAGTTTATAAAAACTAGGAAAAACAAATATAGATTTCGGGTACGGGAGCCAAAGGTACAATAAAGGGAAGGTGTTAGGCACCCTTCTTTTCGCAGTCGTGAGACTGGCCCATAATTGTTCGACATATGATTAGAACATGCTTTATCTAATTCTAAACACATAGTCTATTTTTAGCCTTTAAGTAGTTGATATGGTGAGCCAGTATGGTAATTGAAACATACATCAGAATTAACAAAACAAAACAAAACAGGCTGTCCCAGGGAGATGGATCCTGCGGTCGATGAATAGATGTCATGGCCGAGGGATCCTCCTGGTTTAATGTACCGACCGAAGGATCGAAGACCCAGCCGATGTTCTTCCTCACACTAGACTAAATGATTAACAAAGAGCTAAAACGCTACGATTAATATGTAAAAGCTGTAAGTAAATCAAACCATAGGCCCCTGGGCCTCACCACCTTGATCCCTCAGTGGCTTGATTGCTTCGGATTGAGGGTAATTGACTGATTTGCTTCTCGAAAACCCTAGGGTTAGGGTTTATACTTCGGGGTTTGGATCGCCGGATCGTGGCTACCTTCGGAAGGTTAGGGGTTTTGTAGAGGGAGTATGAGAGAGTATGTGTATAGAGTTTCGTGGCTAGAGAGGGTGATTGATCATATTAATTTCGGAGCCGAAGGCTCCTTTATACAGGCATGGGGGTGACTCACTCCAACCAATCGTTATGCACGATTAAATCGGAAGTATATATGCAAAAGATCTCTTTTCATAATCTCCTTACGTAGCCCGAGCGCATCGGAATTTGGCTGCTAGGGTTTTGGTGAACGGATCAAACGATTGAAAGAACATTCATGAATCTGGAAAATAGACGATCTGGCGGCCGAGGAAAGGATTGGGCGGCCGAAGAATCAATCTGGCTGCTAAGGAATCAATCTCTCAGGGAGATTTTCAAGCAACATGTTTCACGGGTGAAAGAATGATGTTGAGGCCGTGAGATCAATGTTGCGGTCGAAAGATAGATTTTCCTGGGATATTGTATTTCTGTCTAAAAGGCTATTTGGCTCTGGATTGGGTCCTCTAAGTGGCTAAAAGTACTCACCAAAAGTCCATGGGTTTACGAGAAGTCAATCTGCAATCACTGTATCCATTCATCATCGGGATGGTCCCCAAGGTGGGACTTGAAATAATCGTTAGGCCAAATTGGGGTGTCTACAGATGCAATCACTGTATCAGTTGATTCCACTTATCAAGGTGTTCTTCTAGTCGAAGTTGAAATATCAAATACGTTCCATTGGTAAATTCAATTGTTCAAGGCATCCTACAACCGATTCAGGTTTTAAGTCCTAATGTCGAGGCATCCTATCAGTTGTAGACACCCCAATTTGGCCTAACAATTATTTCAAGTCCCACCTTGGGACCATCCCGATGATGAAATGGATACAGTGATTGCTGATTGCTCCCTTGAGAACCTTAGGACTTTCGGTAAGAACTTTGAGCTACTTAGAGGACCCAATTCAGAGCCATACAGCCTTTCAGACAGAAATACAGAAGCCTAGGAGAATCCATCTGTCGGCCGTGACATCGATCCCACGGCCCTAACATCATTTCCTCACTCGAGCAACCTGTTGCTAGCAAAATCTCCCTGAGAGATCAATCCCTCGGCCGCAAGATCTATTTTTCGGCCGAGACATCCATTACTCGGCCGTGATATCCTTTACTCGGCCGCCAGATCGACCTTTTTCCAGACTCTGGAACGTGTTCTGTCAGACGTTTAATCCAACTACACTACCTTCCCGATGTGTTCGGGCTACACTCAGAGATTACGATGTAGAGTTAGAGGTGCATTGCAATTGCAATTGCCATCTCGTGATTTGATTGGCCAGAGTGAGTCACCAATTGCCTATATAAAGAGCCTTTGGACTCCGAAAATATAAACACGAAATTCATTGGAGAATACACTCTCTCAAGCCACGAAACTCTGTCAAAATACTCTCTCAAACCCACTCCTCAAAAGCCCTAACCTCCCGAAGGCAGCCGTCAATCCGGCGATCAAACCCGAAGTTCAAACCCTAACCCTAGGGTTTTCAATCAAGCAATCAGTCAATCACGCCCAATCCAAAGCAATCAAGCAACTGAGGGATCAAGGTGGTGAGGCCCAACGGCCTCTGGTTTGTTTTACTTATCGCATTTATAACTAATCATAGCTTTCTGATCATCTGTTAATCGTATAGTCTGGTGTGAGGAAGAACACCGACCGGGCTTCGATCCCTCGGCCGGTATATCAAACCAGGAGGATCCCTCGGCCGTGACATCCATTCACCAGCCGCGGGATCCATCTCCCTGGGACAGTTTGTTTCGTTTTGCTTTCCTGACGCATGCTTTACTTATCGCATTGGCTCACCTTACTTGCTGTTTAAAGGAATAAATAAACAAACTATGTGTTAGAATTAAACAAAGTGCGTACATGTCTTATGTTGAATGATTATGGGCCAGTCTCACGACTGGGCAAAGGGGGTGCCTAACACCTTCCCCTTATTGTACTTTTGGCTCCCGTATCCAGAATCTCTATCTGTTTTCCCAGTTTTAATAAACTGGGTGGCGACTCTGTTTTGATGATAACTGCTATCATGTGGCGATGTTCCTAGCCATGGGAATGTCCATGATTTTGGTTTACAAAGCAAGCAACCAATCGAGCAAACAAACGTGATCAATCTGTATGGCGATGCCCCGTTTGGGAGGTGTCTACTGTTTTTGGCGACTCTGCTGGGGAATATGAGAGCCATAACCAAAAAGTTCAACATAAGACTAATGCATGCCTTGTTTAATTCATTTATCATATGCATCAAGCGGGCAACCCGTTGAGTTCACTTGATATCCCGGCATGACACGGGCTATGTTGGGGGTTCCAGCAAACTCCACAGTCACTCGTACCTAGTGGTATATCAAAAAGGAAATCACCCAATCACCGCCTATGATGGGCTGGTGAGAGGATTGATGCCCTTTGACAACGGAGCACCCTAAGACTACCAAAACCTTGCATGTTTTAGAAAGCCATAGAACTTATCAAACTAAGACAGGAACCTACAAGCTAGGAACCTACTTGCATTTTACTTCCGAGTTCTTCCTCACACCCATTGTATATGTGTATGTTGTAAAGTTTCTCTTTTGCAGGTTAAACCTTAGGAATCTCTCTAAGTCAAATAAACAGTAGGTAAGATTAATCAATCTAACTAAAGCAAAAACCTTTTCAGGAAAAATGACTGCATCACTGTTCATGTTTGATTCACACTTTCAAGTTGTCACCAAGCTGTCTGGTCCGCTCCACTTTGCTATTGAAGATTTCAACCCCTCTGAATACATCACTCCAGTAAATCAACCAAAGCCTGTGGTGACTATCATTGAAGACAACCATGACATGTTCGCTGGAACGGTTTATGAGGAAGAAGTAGAAGACCTGATCGAAGAAGAAGGGCTTCGCAGGGTTCCAATCTATTTTTATGACCCCTATGCACCTACCGACGACTATTGGCCAATAGACGAGGTCAACAACCTCAAAACTGAAGAGGCAAAGGAAGAAGAGTCTGTCGACAATGACCCACTAGACGAAATATCACTGAACCTACTCTTTGATGAGGGGGTCACCAACAATGAAATAAGGGTGATCCACCCCATCACAGATAGCTTTGGTAATTGGTGGGACTTTGTTGGCACACGACGAGTCGACAACAGCGACGAAGCAGAGATTGAAGCTCAATTGGAGGAGATAACGGCGATAGCAAATCAAATGGCCCTCCAAGACTTGCAGGGTGACAATGATGAAAGTGCGAATCAAGGTGACAGTGAAGTGCTGGTGATCAACCTTGGTGATGAAAAAGACTGCTCTGAACTGATTGTGGATGCTCAAAAAGGGGCTTACCCTAACTGGACCGTGGAGCATACCCTAAAATACAAAATGAAAAGCGCCAGTTCTGGTCTTAGTTCCGATTCCGACTCCGAGTCAACTCAGTCCGAGTCAAGCTTTTCATCTTTTGAAACTACTAAGTCTAGTGAGGAAAACCTAGTTAAAGTACCAAGGCATAACATTTACTTTGAGTTCGACTCTGAAATGTCTTTTGATAATCTTAGCAATGAGAAGGAAGATTTAAAGTATTTCACTTTGCCTATGATCAATTGTGTGGATTCCGACAAACCAAACTTTGAGGAAGAAATTCCAAAAGAAATTCTAGAATTCATCGAGAGAGAAGAAGAAAGGCACGCTAAACCTTTTTCTGAGGAAATAATCACAGCAAACATAGGCTCTAAAAACGAGCCCAAAATGGTTAAAATTGGTGCCGCACTATCCCTTCAAGAAAGTGAAAAACTAATCCTTTTGCTAAAAGAATACAAAGATGTTTTTGCCTGGTCTTACGAGGACATGCCTGGAATAGACCCTGAAATTGTTCAGCATAAAATTCCCCTTCATCCTGATGCAAAACCAGTTAAACAAAAACTGAGACGTATGCGCCCTGATTGGGTCCTAAAGATAAAAGAAGAAGTCACTAAACAAATCAACGCCGGTTTTCTCATAGTTACCGAATATCCACAATGGGTAGCTAACATCGTTCCCGTACCAAAGAAAACTGGAGGAATCAGGGTCTGCGTAGATTTCCGAGATCTCAACAAGGCCAGTCCAAAGGATGACTTCTCATTACCTCACATAGACGAGCTAGTAGATAACACTGCAGGCCATGCATTGCTATCCTTCATGGATGGATTTTCTGGGTACAATCAAATCCTTATGTCTCCTGAGGATAGAGAGAAAACCACCTTCACTACGCCTTGGGGAACCTACTGCTACCAAGTGATGCCGTTTGGGTTGAAGAATGCTGGAGCCACTTACCAGAGGATGGCAACAACACTGCTGCACGACATGATGCACAAAGAGGTCGAGGTGTATGTCGACGATATGATAGTCAAATCAAAGGAAAGGGAAGGACACCATGGAGCACTCCAAAAGTTCTTTGAGAGGATTAGGAATTACAAACTGCGTCTTAACCCTCAAAAATGCACTTTTGGGATAACAGCTGGAAAGATGTTGGGATTCCTCATCACTCAAAGAGGAATCGAGGTAGACCCTTCCAAGATACAGGCTATCATGGAGATATCACCGCCTAGGACGGAGAAGGAAGTAAGGAGCTTCTTGGGGAAGGTACAGTTCATCAGCAGGTTCATTTCCAAGCTCACAACCACCTGTGAACCTCTTTTCAAGCTACTGAAGAAAGGTACTGATTTTGAATGGAGCCAAGACTGTCAGCAAGCGTTCGAGGCAATCCAAGAATATCTTCAGAATCCACCTGTACTGTCGCCGCCCATCCCTGGGAAGCCATTGATTCTGTATCTCTCAGAAACATACACATCCATGGGATGCATGCTAGTGCAAGAAAACGATGCCAAAGTAGAGTGCGCCATATACTACCTCAGCAAAAAAATGATGGATTATGAGACAAGGTACACTCCCCTCGAGAAAACCTGTTGGGGGCTAGTATGGGCCACAAAGAAACTGAGGCACTACCTGTTAGCACATCCGGTGGTGCTGGTCTCTCATTTAGACCCAATCAAGTATCTTTTCGAAAAGCCAGCACTTATCGGAAAGCTAGCTAGGTGGTTATTGCTGCTAGCAGAATTCGACCTCAAATACATGACAAGGAAATCAATAAAGGGAAGAGCTGTGGCAGAATTCTTGGCAGATCACCCTGTGACAGAGGCCAAGGCAGAGGACTTCATGTTCCCCGACGAGGACGTCTTATGTCTCTTAGACGACACCTGGCAACTTTACTTTGATGGAGCATCAAACCGATGGGGATATGGCATAGGGGTATTGCTAGTTTCCCCAAACGACTCCCACATCCCTTTGTCATATAAACTAAGATTTGAGGTCACTAACAACCAAGCTGAATACGAGGCTTGTATTGCTGGAATGGAGGCAGCCCTGGAACTAGGGGCAAAAAGGGTAGAAGTCACTGGGGATTCAAACCTGGTGGTATCTCAAGCCAGAGGAGACTGGAAGGTCAAGGAAGATACACTGAAGCTATATCACTCTGTGCTGGAAGATCTAATTCCACAATTCAATTCCGTTATCTTCACACACACTCCTCGAGTGAGCAATAGATTTGCAGATGCACTGGCAACATTAGCATCTATGGTCGAAATACCCCTGGGATTCACAATGCGGCCTCTCATGATCGAACAAAAGGTTAAACCAGCATGTGAATGCACCTTTACCGAGGAAGGTGAAGACGATGGCAAGACATGGTACGAAGACGTGAAGGAATTCCTGGAAAAAGGAGAATACCCATCCGAGGCCACCTCGAAAGACAAAACGGCTCTGCGGAAGTTTGCTGCCCGATTTGTAATCTGTGGAGGAGCAGTGTATCGAAGGGCACACTTGGGTCCAAGTCAACTTTGCGTCACAACGGAGGACAGCCGCAAGGTAATGGAGGAAATACACGAAGGAATTTGTGGGCCACACATGAATGGGGCAACGATGGCAAAGAAGATCCTACGTCAGGGATATTACTGGACTACAATGGAGGCCGATTGCGCTGATTATACAAATGCCAAACTCACGCTGATCGTATGCGTATTCCCCCTACGGAATTGTATAGCATGACATCCCCTTGGCCATTCTCCACTTGGGGGATAGACGTCATTGGAAGCATAAATCCAAAGGGAAAATACAAACATCAGTTCATTCTGGTGGCCATTGACTACTTCACCAAGTGGGTAGAAGCAGCTTCTTATGCTACTCTCAAAGCCACTCATGTGGCCAAATTTATTCGCACTAATATCATCTATCGATATGGTGTACCTCACGAGTTCGTTTGTGACAATGGATCGCACTTTAAGGGGGCGACAAAGAAGCTTTTCGCCGAATTTGGGATATAGAATCATCGGTCATCTACTTACCGACCTCAAACTAATGGAGCAGTTGAGGCTGCAAACAAGAATATCAAGAGGATTCTGCGGAAGACTACCGACACTTACACAGACTGGCCAGAAATGCTACCTCTGGCACTATGGGGTTATCGAACAACTGAAAGGACTTCAACTGGGGCCACTCCCTACTCTTTGGTTTATGGAATGGAAGCTGTCTTGCCTATCGAACTGGAATTACCTTTGTTAAGGGTTCTAGCTGAGACTGGAATGATCGAAGAAGACTGGGTTCAAAATCGCCACGACGAGTTGGTACTACTAGACGAAAGGAGGCTGAGAGCGTTATACCATGTACAAGGGTATCAACGCCGCATTGCACGAGCATTCAACAAAAAGGTGAAACCTAGGGACGTCAAGGTAGGAGACATGGTGCTCAAAGCAATTCGTCGCCACGTCTCAGACCCAAGGGGCAAGTTTAGACCAAACTGGGGAGGCCCCTACCTTATCAAACGCATACTTTCTGGAGGAGCAGCATACATTGCAGACTTGGATGGAATGGAATTCGCAACGCCAGTCAACATTGACAAGCTAAGGAAGTATTATTACCCATGAGAGATGCTCGTTGGACCGAAAACCACAAGGGTGGGCAGATCCAAGCAAAAATTAGAGCAGCCTGCTAGGTCGAAAATCCGCAAAGGCGGCTTAGGCAAAAACTAAGGCATAAATAAAACGCTCGCTAGATCGAAAACCCGCAAGGGCGGTTCTAGGCAAAATTTAGAGCACAAAAGGAGAGGAAAACACCCGAGTGGACCCTAACTAAAAACAAAACAAATCCCCTTTGTTGGAACTACGTTTATGGCCTGATTCCCTCTATGGGATACGTAGGCAATCTCTAAATTTGAGATCCGGCCACTGCTATCATCATCACCTCCAAAATTTCTAGGTCTATCCTAAAGCATGTTCACTATCAAATCATGGCAATAACATCTCTAAAATAAAACGACCAAATGTTTTATTATTTCCAGAGGAAAAGGACAAAGCAAACCTAAACAATTCTTAATCCATGAAAGCTAGAATCAAACAAACATCTTTTGAAAAACATAAGCAAAGCGTCAGCCTCTAGGTCTTCCTTCTCTTTGCACTACTATCCTCCAGAAGGTTTTTCTTCAACCAGCGTTTGTGTAGACACCCCAATCTAGGTCTCCCAATCGTTTTACTTTATTTTACGATTTTCTTGTTTCCCCGATGATGAAATCGGATCAAACAGAGCTTGGATTGGGAATGGATTAGGCTTGGAATGCTTAGAACCCTGCTTGAACCTTTTGAACCCCTCTGAACCTTCAGTCAAACCCCAGAGCCCGAGTTGACCCTCGCGCAACACTCAGGTTGCCAGGTGTAGTTAAAGTCAAACTGTTGACTATTGACCCTCGCGTGACACTTTGGAACCCTCGCGCGATGGTTCTCTCCTGTCCCTATCACATAATCCAGCTGGATTTGTGATGATTGTTTGGCACATGGGTCCCCATGGGCTGGAACCCCGTTTTCATCAGCTGAACAGAGTTCTGGCAGTTTGTAGCCCATACAATCCCCCTAACCAACCACCCACCTTGTTGGCTAGCTTCACAACCAAGTTGTGACCAGCCTTGTTGGCTGATCCCAAGGCCTTGTTTGGTCACTAACTAGCCCTTACACTCCCCCTGTAAATACCCCATTTCATCCTCCATATTAAGGGTTCCAAAAAATTGCCTAAGGAGTTCATTGGTTATTTTACAAGTCTTCCACTAGCTAGCACAAAGTTATTAACCCCAAACCACCTCCTAATCTCCTGGACTTAGTGTGTTCATATACACTTGGTTGCAAGGCTACACCAATCAATCCAATCCATTCCCAAACCCTTTCCAAGCAAAGGTATAACTTTCAACCTATTTCTGTTTTGATCCCTGAGGGGGGCTGGCAGGGCCAAGGCTGGTAATTAATACCATGTCCTGGTCCTAAAGCCAGCAGAGTTACAAGAATTCGTGGCAGCTACACCCTCGCGCGATGGTCCACCATGCTCGCGCGACACTTTTGTCAGCAAGAGAATGGACCTCGTGGGGAAGGGAGGCTAGCCCTTTTCTGTTTTGCAATACATTCATACCTGTTGTGCTTCATTTTGATTTTTAGATCACTGTTATGCGTGCAAAAACAAAATACAGTAGCTAGTTTATTTACTCTAAATAGTTTCGAATGCCCTTGGGATCCCCTGAATCTGTCTCAGGACCCCAAGCATGCAAAGCAATTCCTGGAAGTCCAGTCAGGAATGTCGCGCGAGACTCACACTCTGTCGCGCGATAGTTCTGTGATTTCCATGAATAGCCCTTGCATGGGCAACTAGGCCCTTGGCCTCTGTTTTGGTACCCCCACTGTTTAGGGGTTGTGTTTCAATTCATTTGGCTCCTGTTTGGAGTGTTCTGTAATAATTAGTATCTTTACAGTTCCATATAAACTGCTTGGTTTGCTTCCTGGGTGTGCACTGGTCCTTCCAGAGCCCAGAAGGGGATGAAATTCAAGCTATGGTGAGATGACAACACTCGCGCGACAGTACGGGTGTCTCGCGCGATGGTTCACTTGCATGCAGATTTGTTCATGCATGCAAGTTGGCCATCTTGCAAGGCAAATCTACCCCGAGCCTAGTTTTGGCATCTGATCGCTGTTCTAGGGTTCATCCCATTTATTACTTGTCATACCATCCATCCATGCTATCATTTGATCACATCCTGCAAATTGTTACAGTTTTTAATCCCCGATTAACTGTTTCCCCGCCCTAATTGGCTAAAATTGATCAAAAAGAAGAAGAATCACAAATATTTTCATAAAAATGCCTAAGTAGAGACCGATCTCCGGATTGGGCGAGAGGGGTGCCTTAAAACCCTTCCCCTCTCGTAACCTGGCTCCCGAACCCAGATATGGTTATGACGGACTGGTTTCCTTCACTTTTTTCAAACAAACAGCGCGGTAGGTGCTTCGAAATACGGTTCCTTGAGTGTCGGACCTTCAAAACTCAAGTGGCGACTCTGTATTTTTTAGCGCTTGCCACCGGCGCTCGCGCTCCCTCGATTTTTTGAAAAAGGGCCGCAACGGCGGGGAGGAACGAAATCCTTTCCCTCCGAAGGGCATGCTGCCCACAGTGGCGACTCTGCTGGGGATAAATCGAACCAATATTAATTCATACTTAGGATTTAATACGCTTGGGAACAATCCCTTAAAAGCCTGTCAAAACGGTGAGCTTCGCGCTGCCGAAGGTTGGAACGGTGATTTAACAGGACCTCGTGTCCGGCCATTCTAATATGGGGCTCTTTCGATTGTTCGCTTGCGTAATTTCTTCTAAAGATGGACTAAATAAAGTGAGCCAAATTTGAAAAGGCGTTTTTACGACTTTGTGATTCTTCTTCTTTTTATCAAATTTTAGCATCTCATTTGCATCGATGTGGGAAAAGCCTCGTTGGATCGTTTTGGCAATCCGGCACGGTTTACCGGAGCCCGGGGACCCCGAATGACCGACAACCTCCGACGATGATGGGTCATGCTACCGTTCGACTGTTACTCTGCGAAAAACGCGGGTAACGGGAGGTATATCTGTGGCCCTAGTCCGAGGAACCCGTTACGAACCAAAACCGGCCTTTTGCATATACAAAGCATTAGAACTCTCCAAAACTAGGACAGGTACCCGCAGGTTAAGTTCTACTTGCATCTAACCCTCTAAATGCCTACGTGTTACTGCTTTTCTTATCGCATGAACTGTACATACATTTCGTTCAGCATAGAAGCATGTCTAGGATGGCTCCTAGGTTCTCGATCTGTTCCGAGTCTGTCTTTAGGCTTAGTAGGACACTGTCATGGCCCGATGAGGAGTCGTGCGTCTCAGTGATGCGCGTTATCATCTTTTAAGTCCTTTTACGGTGGGACTTTAGGAAATCAGGAGCTTTTCTACACCCTTGCCTGTGTACCTGTTTAGGGTTTCAAACAAAAAACAAGGAACCACGGAGTAAAATACCATGATGCTTACACCAAAAGGTAACAAGTGCCTCGTCACTTACACCGCCCGGCTAATAGCACAGTGCTGCTCACGCCAACCTGGTTATGGCATCATGATATTCATACCGAGTTGTTCTAGCTTCAAAAACTTGAAACCCCGAACATTGTAATGGGCAAAGGTTTAGACTCCTTTTGGCATCCTTTAGGACCGCTCGTTCCAAACAAGGATACATCTTCGAAAAGAATTCTGAGGGCTTAAAACAGTGTCCAAAGCGTCGTGGGACAGACATGTCTTCTGGTTCTTGAGTCTAGGGTGACACTGACGACGTTGGCTACATCCGCTTTAGTCTTTTATTTAGATTAAAGTTACTGCAGGACCCTTATTAAACCTCCTTTTGCCTTGCAAGCAAAGATCTGAATCATTGCACCGCCAAGGAAAGTATCGAGGCCAGTCGCCAAACCTGCTTGGGAACGTCTGCATCTGAATCCGGTTCAAAGGCTTGTCAGGTTACGATCCCAGTCAGTCGCCACAGAAGACTCTCCGCACACTCTGTTGACTGCTCTACAGTCAGATTCTCAGGAAGGTTCACCGCCAGTCTTACAGGAAGGGCGTCCGACTACCCCAGTATCCGCATCAAGCAGCTCTGAACCACCCGTCACGATGGAACAGCCACAACCAGAACCTCTCACCTTGGAGACCATGCTCATGAACCTTCAGGACAGCATCACCGCCATGCAACAGAGGGCAGCTCAGACCGACACTAACATTGCTCGCCTGAACGACCTCATCCACACTCGCCTTCCACCCCCTCTCGAGGAAGAAGGTGAGGACGATGAGTCTGACCAGGAGCAACCTATCTTGGTTCCAGATCCGCTTCACGCAGGACGTCTCATGGTCCTGAACCCGAGAGAAGGCCGCAGGCCCGCTTCAAACCTCGCAGGTGGCAGACTGCTTCCAAACCAAGAAGGACCAACTCAGAATCCTGATGTGGTCGCACTCATGGCCAAGATGGAGGAATCTATTGCCAAGACAGAAAAGATCAGTGCCGGAGGGATTGATCTGGATCGCCTTTGCCTGTATCCCAACGCCAGGCTTCCTGAAAAGTTCAAAATGCCGGACTTGGCTAAGTTCGATGGAAGCGGTGACCCCAGGACTCATCTCTACAGCTACCACGCTGCTATGAAACTCCTTTCCGTTGAACCGGAAGCCATGTCACAGCTTTTTCCTCAGACTCTTTCAGGCCCTGCTTTCCATTGGTTTTTGTCACTCGACATTGCCAAAAGGAGGACTTGGGAGGACATTGGGACTGCGTTTATTTCGCAGTACAATTACAACTCCCAGCTGAAGATGACTACCCGGGAGCTCGAATCCACCAAGATGGAATCTAAGGAGTCTTTTGCGGACTTCGTCAAAAGGTGGAGGGCTAAGGCTGCACAGATGACTGATCGCCCGAGCGGGAAGGATCAACTTCGTATCATTTCCCGCAATCTTCAACCGGACTATGCTAGGCATCTGGTTCTAGCTCAGCCCTCCGCCAACTTTGAAACTTTCTTCGACTCCGGCCTGGCCATCGAGGATGCTCTGTAGAGCGGAATTCTATCAAAGGGTGAATCCTCGCATGCCACCAAGTCAAAGCCTCGGGCTTATTCTGGGAACGCGAATGCGCTATTCGGAACGGGGACTTACTCCAACACAGCAACCGCCGGCACCAACGCCACGTCCTCCAGCACTGCTAATCACATTGCGGATGTCAATCAGGTTCAAAATCCACAGAACAATCGACCTCGGAACCAACCCCGCAGCTTTTCTGCTATCGAGGCACCTCTATCCTCGGTCTTGGAAAAGTTGGTCAAATCAGGGCATCTGAAGCCCCTGGATCCAACTCCTCTACCCAAGAACCCTTCACCCGGCTTCAAAGCCAACCTTTACTGTGCTTACCATCAAGGAGCGGGTCATCTCACTGACTCCTGCTTTCGCCTCCGTCATGCGATCCAGGATCTCATTGACGATGGCACGCTGGAAACCCCTCCACCACCTCAGAAACCCAATGTCATTGCCAACTCTCTTCCCAAACACAGCGCTGTACCGCATATCAGCCCGATATCTCTCAGCTCCACTTATATCAACCATAGCTCCACCATATTTAACCCCACTGACTATATAGCCTCAACCCATCAACCCAGGCCCATCGTGCCTTTCCCGCTCGAACCATCCGCCGAGATTTCTTATATACAGGTGGTTGAGGGCCAGATTGTTGACACTGGTGCGCCTTCAGAACCTTTATAAGCTAGATCGCCTGTTTCTGAAGAATCTGTCAGTTCTCTCTTCCATCAATCAATCCTTGCTGTGTAGATCAATTCTGCCTCGTCACTTGACAGCCCATATGCAACCATCGCTGGCCCGTTTCCTGATCCCTACCAGCCTTGGGTGCCTCCCTCAGATAATAACATGCAGGCCACTGGCTGGGCCATAGCAGACAATTGGGACTATGCCACTCCTCTGTTCAACGAGTGGTCAAGCTTTGAAGTGGACGGGATTCCGCCACAGCCCAGAAATCTCCCATTTGATCAAGCCTGGTACGATGGCCTGTTGGCCGGTTATGAAGCAGCCTTGCTTGATCCTCTGGACGGCTTCTCCTTATACATGCTGTTCAACCCAATTGAGCTTCCAGTTCCCGAAGCAGAATATTACTGGGATCCTGAACCAACCTGGATTGCTCCCATGAGCATTGACCCCAACCCTCTTCAAGGCTATGCCACACCGGACTACATGCTTCACTACGCAGAGGATGAACTTGTCCAGGAAGATCCACGGGCTTTGGGAGACCACATTTCCCTCTTTGGTTCGGTCTTTGATTCGGTTTGTGACATTAATCCTGACACTGACCATGACCCCTGTTCCTACATTGTCGACGAGGAAAATCCGCGCCCTCAGGTGCCTTACCCCAACAACAGGGATTGCAGTGTCATGGTCATAGACCGCGCTCCGCCTGCTAATCTTTGGTAAGTTAACGACATAGTGGATGTCCAAGTTGGAAATGAAGTCTGGGCTGTCAATCGTACCCTGGCTGACACTGGTCTTTGGGATGTTCCCTTCATTGCAAATCCGGAGCCTGTTGCCGAAGTCGCTGCTGTGAAAGACTTGAACTTCTGGGACTCCTTGCTAATGAAGGATCTGGCTGAGGATCTGGGCTTAGATATGGAAGTGCCCGTCTCTACACCAACTAGCGACAAGGGAAAACGCAAACTGGGAGATGTCCCTGCTGATCTCTGGGATATGAACGAAAACCCTCAAGTCATGCCATCTTTGGGGAACGTTCACAATGTTACAAGGAGCGGATGGATTTTTCAGCCTGCTAATCTGCAGGCCGGGAATTCTTCCAATCCTGCTAATCAAAGGAACGAACCTGTTTCTTTCCCAAGGTCTGCACCTCTTGAGGTATCAGCTGGCAATCCGATTCTTGATTTAGTTCAGCGGCAACTTGAGCGGATTCCTGCTGCAATTTCTATCTGGGGACTGATCTGTTCATCCAAGGAGCATCGTCAGAGGCTGTGTCACGCCCTATCCCGCCTTGAAGTCCAGACCGACGTCACGCCAGAGGCGATGATATCTCTCATCCTCCCTCCAACCTCCAAGCATACGGTGATCTTCACAGACAAGGATCTGCCAGTCGAAGGTGTCGACCATAACCGCCCTTTGCACATCACTGTCAAGTGTCGAGGACTCTGGGTCCCGACTGTTCTTATTGACAACGGCTCTGCCATCAACATTTGCCCTCTGCGGGTTGCTTATCGTTTGGGACTCACCAAGAAGGATCTGGCACCTTCCAATCTGGCTGTCAAGGCATATGACGGCACTCGTCGCGTAGTCGAAGGTATTTTAAAGCTCAAACTCGATGCTGAGGGTTTTGAGATGGACGTGGAGTTTCATGTCGTGGATATTCTTGCAACTTTCAATCTTCTGTTGGGTAGACCGTGGCTTCATCGGTCCGACATCATGGCTGTGCCATCTACCCTCCACCAAAAGGTTATTCTGGGACTGCCTACCGGTACCCTAACCATCTGCGGGGATTCTGGCATCCGTCTGCTCAAGGAGGATGGGACTCCTGTTTTGGGAATTCAACACGACGAAGAAGACGTCGATCTTGGGGGTTTCTCTTTTGATACTTCAGGCACCGTGATGGCCATCAATGTGGACGGAAACTTCCTCATAAGCTCTGTCGCGCTGGACATTATGAGGAGGATGTCTTATTTTCCGGGCATTGGTTTAGGTTCTCGCCGTCAAGGGGTCCCGGAGTTCTCTACTTTTCCTTTCAACGAGGGCCGCTTCGGTTTGGGGTATATCGCCTTTACCAAAGATGCCAAACGAAGGAAATATATGGGAAAACCTCGGACCCTCTGCAGCGGTCCCAAATTTGTGCGTGAAATGGGAAATGCCGCTTACACCGGATAGGCTGAGCCCTTCATTCATTCTGAAACCGGGGAGCTGCTACCTGGGTTTGAGATCTTCGCTGATGACACCTGGTCAAGCAGTGATGATGAACTAGCAAAGGAAGAATTCAAGAGGAAGCTTAATCAGGTGAAGATCAAGACCGACTGGCTGGGGTCTATCAATCAGGGAAATTGGAGCTGCTGTTCTAGGAATTCTCCCAAGTGGGTTTGGCGGGGAAAGCTGAAGAGGCCGAAGTGCTCATGCTCGGGCCCGACGCCCTCGAGGATCCCACCTCTCTCATTGTGAAAGCCAAGGGCTCTTTAAATAATTGCATTTTCAAGCCACGCCTGACTTGCATTGACAACACTTCTGAGTCTGAGTCTGAATCTGGGTCTGAGTCTGAGTCAGAGTCTGTTTCGTCCTCTAAGTCTAGCTCTGAGTTGGAGTTTGTGCCTCTAGGCCCTCCACGTCATAGCTTTTATTTCGAGTTTGACTCTCTTGTACTTGGTGACCCTTCGGAGGCTTGTGAAATGAACGAGACATCTTCTGACTATTTCAATGATCTTTATATAAACTGTGTCGACCCTGACGATGAGGGGATAGATTTCGATGGGGACATTCCCAAGGAAATCCGTGCCTTCATCGAAAGGGAAGACGAAAGGCATGCTCAGCCATTAAAAGAAGAAATAATTTCTATAAATTTGAAAGATGAAAACGATCCCCGGATGGTTCAAGTGGGCTCCACACTTTCACCAGAGGAGCATCGTGATTTCAAAGAGCTGCTCACCGAGTTCAGTGACATTTTTGCATGGTCTCATCAAGATATGCCCGGAATTGATCCCGAGATCGTGGAGCATCACATTCCTTTGTTTCCGGATGCCAAACCTGTGAAGCAGAAACTCCGACGGATGAGGCCAGATTGGGTTCAGAAGATTAAGGAGGAGGTTACTAAGCAGATTGACGCTGGCTTTCTTATGGTCTCTCAGTATCCCACATGGGTTGCCAACATTGTCCCTGTTCCTAAGAAAAATGGCCAAATTCGAGTTTGCATTGATTTTCGGGACTTGAACAAAGCAAGCCCCAAAGACGATTTTCCCTTGCCACACATCGATGTGTTTGTGGATAACACTGCGGGGCACGCTTTGCTCTCGTTCATGGATGGCTTTTCTGGTTACAACCAAATTCTCATGGCGCCCGAGGACCGCGAGAAAACCACGTTCATCACCGAATGGGGGACTTATTGCTATCTGGTCATGCCTTTCGGATTGAAGAACGCTGGGCCCACTTATCAGCGAGCTGCTACCACCATCCTACACGATATGATGCACAAAGAAGTCGAGGTCTACGTCGATGACATGATCGCCAAATCCAAAACTCGAGAAGGTCACGTTCCTGTGCTTAGGAAGTTCTTCGAGAGATTACGAAAGTTTCGTATGCGTCTAAATCCTCAGAAATACACCTTTGGGGTTACAGCTGGTAAGATGCTCGGTTTCATGATCATTTCTCGTGGAATTGAGGTCGACCCGTCTAAGATCAAAGCAGTCCTTGAGATGAAGCCACCAGATTCTGAAAAGGGGATGCGAAGCTTTTTGGGAAAGGTACAGTTTATCAGCAGATTCATCGCCAAGTTGACATTAACTTGCGAGCCGATGTTTCGTCTATTGAAGAAGAATACTCCGTTTGTTTGGACGGACAAGTGCCAGGCGGCTTTCACCTCCATTCAAACCTACCTGCAGAATCCTCCGGTATTGATGCCACCAATGCCAGGGAAACCCTTGATACTTTACTTGTCTGTGAATCCTTCGTCTATGGGGTGTTTGCTGGCTCAAGAGGGAGAAAAGGGAGTCGAAAAAGCCATTTACTACCTGAGTAAGAAGATGGTTGGCGCTGAAGAACGCTACACCGCTCTCGAGAAGACATGTTGGGCTCTTGTTTGGGCATCCAAGAAATTAAGACACTACATGCTGGCTTACCCAATGAAGTTGATTTCTCGAATGGATCCTCTTAAGTATCTGTTTGAGAAGCCTGGGCTTACTGGTAAGCTAGCGCGTTGGTTGCTTTTGCTCGCAGAGTTTGACCTCGAATATGTCACTAGGAAATCTGTCAAAGGGCGCGCGGTCGCTGAATTTCTGGCTGATCATCCTGTCGATGGGCCAGAGGACTCGGATTTCGCATTTCCAGATGAAGGAGTGATGGTGGTTGTCGAAGACACCTGGACTCTTTATTTTGATGGGGCAGCCAATCAGAAGGGATACGGGATTGGAGTTCTGCTGATAACTCCTGATGGTGCTCATATTCCGCTCGCGTTCAAACTCAATTTCGATGTCACGAACAACCAAGCTGAATATGAGGCATGTATTGTTGGCATGGAAGCCGCTCTTACGCTTGGTGTAGGAAAACTCGAAGTCATTGGTGATTCCAACCTTGTTGTTTCTCAGGCCAAAGGAGACTGGAAAGTTTGGGAGGACAGATTAAAGCCTTATTACCAAGATCTGGAGGATCTTATTCCTCGTTTCAACAAAGTCACGTTCATGCACATCCCTCGGATGAAGAACCAGTTCGCTGACGCTCTAGCAACTCTGGCTTCTATGATCGAGCTTCCGACTGGAATCAAGCTTCGTCCTATTCTAATTGAACAGCGGGACTTGCCTGCTTATCAGTACGTCAACGCCGTCGATGACGACCTACCCTGGTATCATGATATCTGGAACTTCGTCGAGAGTGGTCAGTTTCCGGCCGATGCCACTAAGAAGGATCGAGCGGCACTACGAAGAATGGCCGCTCAATACATTATCTGTGGCGGGAGACTGTATCGGAGATCTCACTGCGGAATGCATAAGCTCTGTGTCAACGGCGCTGAAGCCATCACAATCATGGAGGAAATTCACGAGGGAGTTTGTGGCCCTCACATGAGTGGGGTCATGCTCGCCCAAAAAATCCTGCGACAAGGATACTTTTGGTCTACCATGGAGTCTCAGTGTGTGGATTATGTGCGCCGCTGCCATAGGTGTCAAATCCATGCCAATCTCATGCACGTCCCTCCTTCTAAACTATTCGGCATTACATCGCCTTGGCCCTTTTCTGTTTGGGGTATCGACGTTATCGGCATGATCAGGCTTTCTGCTTCGAACGGGCATCGGTTCATTTTGGTGGCAATAGATTACTTCACCAAGTGGGTCGAGGCCGAATCTTACAAGACCCTGACGGCGGTTCAGGTTGCTCAGTTCATCCGAAAAAATATCATCTATCGGTATGGGGTTCCACAGGCGTTCGTTTCTGATAATGGGGTCCATTTCAAAGGCAGGGTGTTGGAACTTTTCGAAGAATTCCAGATCCAGGTTCATCACTCAACGGTCTATCGCCCTCAAACGAATGGGGCGGTTGAAGCAGCCAACAAGAACATCGAGACTATCATTAAAAAGTCTGCAGAGTCCGCCAGGGACTGGCACGAGCAGCTGCCTCTAGCTCTTTGGGGGTACCGCACGTCAATTCGAACTTCAACGGGGGAACCCCTTTTTCCCTGGTCTATGGGATGGAAGCTGTCCTTCCCATCGAGCTTGAAGTACCAACTTTGAGGATCATGGCTGAATGTGAACTCGCGGAGTCCGAATGGCTTAGTGGGAGGTTTGTCGAACTCATGCTTTTTGATGAGAGGAGGCTCCGTGTCTTGTATCACGTTCAGGGGTATCAGCGCAGAATTGCCCGGGCATTCAACAAGAGAGTGAAATCTCGGGGTCTGATTGAAGGGGATATGGTCACAAAGGAAATCCGGGCTCCCATCTTCGATCTACGTGGCAAGTTCCGCCCGAAACGCGCGGGACCTTACATTATCAAGACCATCCTCTCAGGTGGGGCGGCTCAGCTCATCGATCTGGACGGCAACGAGTTCAACACTCTGGTCAACCTGGATCAACTTAAACGTTACTACCCTTGAGAGAAGCTCGTTGGGCCGAAAACCACAAGGGTGGGCGGTCTCAAGCAAAAATTAGAGCAAGCCTGCTAGACTGGAAACCCGAGGGGGCAGTTTAGGCAAAAATAAATAGGCATTCAATCAAAGCTCGCTAGACTGGAAACCTGCAAAGGCAGTTCTAGGCAAAAATTAGAGCGCAAAAGGAGAGCCAAAATACACGAGCGAACCTTAACCTGAACTACGTTTTGACCTGATTCCCTAGCTTGGGATACGTAGGCAGTCTCTCTGTGAGATTCGGTCACTATTAATCAACTCGATCCAGGGTTTTTATTCCAGGGTGTGCCTCGACATTCAAACGGCGTGGCATTCAACACTTGGACCAAAAAGGGGAAAATTCTCAATCTTTCACCTTTATTCAAAACTATTATTTCTATTACATAGGCTGAGCAGAGCCCTAAGAAAAATAGTAAAGCATCAAAAGCAGAACGAAATGCTAAGAGGCCCTCACGGGCTCGCAGTTTATTTTAGATCATTGGAGTTGAGTCAGGAGTCAGTCTGTGTTTTGTCTCCTTGCAATCTCTTCTCTTAACCATGCTACATAGCGACGTTTGAGTCTTGTGTTGAAGTCGTCATCCGCTCCTCCGAGTTCTCTCAAACCCCAGTTGTGCTAATACCCTGCTAGATGTTGGGCTGTAAATGCTGGAATCTGGAAATCTTCTATCCCAGCTCGGTGAAAGCCTTGGCTCATGCCTAGTTGCCGCAGGATACGACCTGGAATGTAGAACGTGAAACTGGACAGCCCAGCAATCACCATGTAGACACCCCAATCTGGGCTTCCAGATTAGTTTACTTACGGTATTTGATTCCCCAATGATGAAATGGATCAAGAACACCCCGGGAATGTCGAGTGTTTGAGCTTTGAGTGTTTGCAAAACCCTTGAACCTAACCTAGCCTAAACCACTTCCAAAAGCCAAAAAAACCCTATTGATGTGTGCCGGGGCACAATCATCGTGCGCCAGGGCGCAACCATCGCGCGCCGGGGCACACCGTCGCGCGATGGTTTGACTCCATCGCGCGATGGTCAACCGGAGCATTGACCAGCGCGCCAGGGCGCACCATCGCGCGTCAGGGCGCATTGTCGCGCGACAGTTTAAAACCCTCGCGCGACGGTCAGAACCTGTCCCCATCACCTTTATTCAGCTGGGCAGCTTAATCACCAAGTAATCCCCAGCCAGCCTCGTGGCTGGCTGGCCTCCATTCTTTGGACCAGACCTGCCTTTCCATTAGTGGAAGGTGCTAAGCCTATAAAAACCCCCATTTGTTCATCTTTCAAAAGGTTAACAAAAATTTGGCATTACAAAGGGTCTTTGCTTTGTACTCTTTTAAGCTAATAAAAGAGATACAAAGACATCCTAAGAACAAAGCTTGTTCTTCCTCCCCATTTTCACATTTCAATCAAACCTCAAACCCAACCTCAAGCTCAAAGCTCAAACACTTTTCAAACCTCAAAATTCAAAGGTATATCTTACCTTTGTTCTGCTCTCTGTTCTGATCCCTGAGGGGGGCTGGCAGGGTCAAGGCTGGTAATCAATACCAGTCCTGGCCCTAAAGCTGGCAAGGTTTCAAAAACCGTGCAACTAACATACCCTCGCGCGACGGACCTAGTCACGCGCGCGCTTGTCTCAAGCATCGCGCGATGGTTCTCGTGGGGAAGGGATGTTGGTTCTTTCCTGTTTTATTGTCTTAATAATTATTATAGATCACTGTTAAGCATGCAAAAAATCAGTTTATTGCTTTTCTTAGAGCTTAAATTGCTAACTTGCATTTCAATATTAAGTTCTGTTCTGTTGGAGTACCCTTGGGATCATTCTGGACCTTGCTCAGAACCCAGGACGTGAAAAACCAGACACTGGAAAGTTGGCTCGAACCCGCGCGCGCTGCACCCAAACCATCGCGCGATGGTCAACGCTCCATTTGACCAGCGCGCCAGGGCGCAATCGTCGCGCGCCAGGGCGCAACCATCGCGCGCCCGGGAGCATTGTCGCGCGACGGCTTGGAACCCTCGCGCGATTGTTTATACCCGATCAGTGGCTGGCCTTGCATGTTTAACTTGATTTTAGGCTATTATTTTGTCCCCACACTGTTTATGGGGTGTTTTTATTTATTTATTAGGCTTTTCAGCCTTTAAAACTGTATATTATGACTGCATAAACTGCTTGGTTTGTCTTGGGTGTGCACTGGTCCTTCCAGAGCCCAGAGAGTTTAAACTGCTTGGTTTGTCCTGGGTGTGAACTGGTCCTTCCAGAGCCCAGAGGGTTTGAGAATAAGAGCTGTGGGCTTAGGCTTACTGGCGCGCGCAGGTCTTGTAGTAGCACACGCAGGTATGATCAGCATGCATTGACTTGATCAGTGCATACTGGTTACCTCTTGCGTGCGACACTCCAAAACATGGGCTTTCCAGTCTGTTTAAACTCTCACAGGAGTCTGTTCTCATCCTATACTAACTGCTCATCCATGCCATCTATCACATCCTGCAAATTGTTACAGTTTTAATCCCCGATTAACTGTTCCCCCGCTCTAATTGGCTAAAATTGATTAATAAAAGAAGAATCGCAATGTTTTCAAAATGCCTGAGTAGAGACCGATCTCCGGATTGGGCGAGAGGGGTGCCATAAAACCCTTCCCCTCTCGTAACCTGGCTCCCGAACCCAGATATGGTTATGACGGACTGGTTCCTTAAATTTTTCAAATCAAACAGCGCGGCAGGTGCTTCGAAATACGGTTCCTTGAGTGTCGGACCTTCAAAACTCAAGTGGCGACTCTGTATTTTTGAGCGCTTGCCACCTGCGCTCGTGCTCCCTCGATCTGGGCCCTTGCATTTTTGGAAACCGGAATTTCTAGGGCATGCTGCCCACAGTGACGACTCTGCTGGGGATGATCGAACCGATATTAATCCATACTTAGAGTTTAATACGCTTGGGAACAATCCCTTAAAAGCCTGTCAAAACGGTTAGCTTCGCGCTGCCGAAGGTTGGAATGGTGATTTAACAGTACCTCGTGTCCGGCCATTCTAATCTGGGGCTTTTTCGATTGTTCACTTGCGTAGTTTCTTCTAAAGATGGACTAAATAAAGTGAGCCAAATTTGAAAAGGCATTTTGCAATTTTGCGATTCTTCTTTTCTTAATCAATTTATAGCATTCTCATTTGCATCGACGTGGGATAAGCCTCGTTGGATCGTTTTGGCAATCCGGCACGGTTTACCGGAGCCCGGGGACCTCGAATGACCAACAACCTTCAACGATGATGGGTCATGCTACCGTTCGACTGTTACTCTGCGAAAAACGCGGGTAACGGGAGGTATATCTGTGGCCCTAGTCCGAGGAACCTGTTACAAACCAAAACCGGCCTTTTGCATATACAAAGCATTAGAACTCTCCAAACTAGGACAGGTACCCACAGGTTAAGATCTATTTGCATCTAACCCCGTAACTGTCTATGTGTTACTGCTTTCCCTATCGCATGAACTGTTTTACATAGGAGCATGCTTAAGACTGTTTTGTCTTTCGAGTTTGTCTTGTGCTGTCTAAAGACGTTGTTGGGCCCGATGAGGAGTCGTTCATTCTGTTGAATGTTCGTTATCAGTCGCAAAGTCCTTAGTTCAATGGGACTTTGAGAAATCAAAATTTACTACATCCTTGGCTCATGCCCGTTTAAGGATTCAACCGACAATATGGAACAACAAAGTGGTAATGTCGTGTCGTTGGCGCCACCCAGGTTGAAGTGCGTTGTCACTATACACCGCCGTGTTCAAGGTTAAGGTGCCATGACATCAACACCGAGTTGTTCCAAATTCAAAGTCGAATCTTCAAAAGGGACTAGCCAAAGATTTAGTCTATTTTGACATCTTTTAGGATCTATCGATCTACTCAGGGACACATCGCCGAAAAGAATTCTGAGGATTCCGGCAACGTCTGAAACTTGTGAGGCAAACTTGTCTCTGGAACTGTGCATGCATACATTCTGTTCTGCGTAGGAGCATGTTTAGGGCGGCTTCTAAGTTGTCTCTCGCTTTCGAGTCTGTCTTATGCTTATTAGGATGCTACTATGACCCGATGAAGAGTCGTGCATCTCGATGGTGCACGTTTTTAATTTTTCAAAAGTCCTTAGATCAGCGAGACTTTGAGAAATCAAACCTTATTAAATCCTTGGCTCATGCCCGTTTGAGGATTCAACTGAAATTAAGGAACCACAAAGTGTTGATGTCGTGATATTGATGTCATTTTGGTTATCGTGCTTCGCACGTACACCGCCCCGGCTAAAGCGCATTGTCGCTCACGCCACCCCGGTAAAGGTGTCACGCCATCAATACCAAGTTGTTTCTAATTCAAAGTCGAATCTTCAAAAGGGACTAGCCAAAGTTTTAGTTTGTTTTGATGTCTCTTAGGATCAGTTTGATCTTTTCAAAGGATAAACCCTCGAAAAAAATATCCGAGGATTCTGGCAGCATCCGAACATTATGAGACAGACTTGTCTCTAGTTCTAGAATCTAGGGGGACACTGACAACGATGATCTCTGCATTTTCGTTCTTTCAATTCTTTCAATAAACTGCTGAAAGGGCATCACTGAGCTTTCATTACTTTACTGTCAAAGTTTGGAGCCATTGCACCGAGCAAGAGAGTACCGAAAAGAAGAGCCAAACCTACTTGGGAGCGTCTTCAGAATCTGGTTCAAAGACTTGTCAGGCTAGAAACTCAGTCAGTTGCAACGGAGGCTTCTCCAGGTTCATTGTTGGCAGCCCTAGAGTCGGGTTCGCCATCGATTTTACAAAGAGCCATGCCATTGGCTTCCCCTTCTTCAACATCTTCAAGGCCAGCTATGGCAGATCAACCGCTTACTCTAGAAACCATGTTTATGAACCTTCAGGATAGCATCACCGCCATGCAACAGAGAGCAGCTCAGACAGATACCAATATTGCCCGCCTGAATGACCTTATCAACACTCGTCTTCCACCCCCTCTCGAAGAGGAAGGCGAGGACGATGAGGCCGATCAGGAACAACCTGTCTTGGTCCCAGATCCGAATCACGAGGGGCGTCTCATTGTTCAGCTCAACCCTAAGGAGGCTCGTGCGCCTGCTGCAATCCCAAATCCGGTAGGTGGCAAGCCTATTTTGAATCCGGATATGGCCGCTCTCATGGCCAAGATGGCAAAGCTGAAGGAGGCAGTCTCCAAGTCTGAAAAGATCAACGTAGGAGGAATTGACTTGGATCGTCTCTGCCAGTACCCTAATGCCAAGCTCCCTGACAAGTTCAAGATGCCTGACTTGGTTAAGTTTGACGGGAGCGGTGACCCCAAAACTCATCTCTATGGCTACCATGCCGCAATGAAGCTGCTGGGTGTGGAAAGTGAGGCCATGTCTCAGCTTTTTCCTCAAACCCTCTCTGGGCCTGCCTTCCACTGGTTTCTGTCAGTCGACATCTCCAAACGAAAAACTTGGGAAGACATAGGGGCTGCCTTTGTCTCACAGTATAGCTACAACTCTCAACTCAAGATGACTATCCGAGAGTTGGAATCCACGAAGATGGAGGCAAAGGAGTCCTTTGCGGACTTTGTTAAAAGGTGGAGAGCCAAAGCCGCTCTAATGACTGAGCGCCCGAACGAGAGAGATCAACTCCACATCATCTCCCGCAATCTTCAGCCAGACTATGCCAGGCACTTGGTACTCGCTCAAGCGACCGCCAACTTTGAGATCTTCTTCGACTCTGGCCTAGCCATCGAGGATGCGCTGCAAGCTGGAATCCTGCCAAGGGGTGAATCCTTTTCCTCCACTCAAAAGGTTAAGCCAAGGGCTATAAGTGGGAGCGATGCTCCAGCTTCCAACTCCAGTCGTGCCGCCGATATCAACCAAATTCGAAGCGCTCAAAGCCTCCGATCTCGAACACAACCCCGAAGCTTCTCTGCCTTCGAGGCATCTCTGTCCGCAGTGATGGAGAAGCTTGTCAAGTCTGGGCATCTCAAACCTTTGACCCTAACTTTTCCACCCAAAGTCCTTCCGGCCAACTACAATGCCAACCTTTTCTGTGCCTTCCACCAAATGCCTGGTCATCTCACTGATAACTGCTTGCGTCTCCGACACGAGATACAAGATCTAATTGATGATGGCACGGTTCAAGTTCCACCAAAGCCCAACGTCATTTCCAACTCCTTGCCTCAACACGGGCCTGACCCTTTGGTTGGTCAGGTATCTATCACCTCCACTCAAATCAACCCGAGCTCCACCATATTCAACCCTAGCCACTATATCATCCCAGCAAACCAACCCAAACCCATCGTATCCATCCCGTCTGAATCGGAGGTTAACATGATGGCTGTAGGTGGGGCAACCGAGGTTTTCACTGCCAACGTCTGGTTTGACAGTGATGAGGGGCTTGCAAAGGAAAGGACCGTTTGGCTGAGGTCCATCGTTCAAAGGAGCATCAAGTAGGTTTGGCTGAAGAAGCTGAGGAGGCTGAAGTGCTGTTGCTTGGGCCTGACACCCGCTGGATCCTACCTCTTTTTGTGGAAGCTATGGGTAGCTTTTTAACAATTGCATTTTCAAAACCGCATCTAGTTTGCATTGGCGTCTTGTCTGAGTCTGACACAGAGTCTTTTGCGTTCGTCTAAGTCTAGCTCTGAGTCGGAGGTTGTGCCTCTTGGCCCTCCACGTCGTAGCTTTTGTTTCAAGTTTTGAGTCTGCTGTACTTGACAACCCCGAGGGTTTTTATGATATGCATCGTCTTGCTTCTACATGCCTCGCTGGCTTTTATATAAACTGTGTCGACCCTGACGACGAAGGGATAGATTTCGATGGGATCATTCCCAAGGAAATGTGTTCCCTCGCCAAAAGGGAAGACGAAAGGCATGCTCAGCCTATTAAAAGAAGAAGTAATTTCAAATAAACTTGAAAGACAAGTATAACCTCCTAATGGTTCAATTGGTTCAAAGCCGCCCCCAGAGGAGCATTGTGCCCGGTCAGACAGGCTCGAAGAATTCATAGACGTCTTGGCATGGTCTCATCAAGTCACGCCTCGCGTTTGATTTTGAGATAAAGAAGTATCAATCCCCCGCTACCTAGTGCCAATCCAGAAAGCAGAAGCACAGAAGGCTCCGGGCCTTGTACCATGTTCAAAGCAATAATAGTGGCGTTCCGCCAAGTACAAATGAGAAAGTGTACAAAACGGCCCGGAGCAAGGCATTTCCAATCGAAGCACTCTTGACCCTGCATCATCAAAGCCATTTATCTGGGGCTGCAGCCAAAGGTCTTCGACCTCAACGGCAACAAATTCAATACCCATGGTCGATTTGGATCAATTCAAAAGCAACTTTTTCCCTGTGAGAAGCTCGTTGGGCTGAAAACCCCAAGGGTGGGCAGTTCTAAGCAAAAGTTAGAGCAGCCTGCTAGACCAAAACCTATGAAGGTGGTTTAGGCAAAAATGAATAGGCAATCAATCAAAGCTCGCTAGACCGAAGACCCGAATGGGCAGTACTAGGCAAAAGTTAGAGCACAAAAAGAGAGGTAAATACTCGAGAGTTAACCCTTGGCCTGAACTACGTTTTGACCTGATTCCCTAGCTTGGGATACGTAGGCAGTCTTTCTTTGAGACTCGGTCACAATCTATCAATTGGATCCATGGTTGACATTTTGGTACACATCAAAGGTCGAAGAGGATCGAAGATCAAGACAAGCTTCATTGGAGGAACCAGAAGGGGGAAAACCTTCGTCTTTCAATTTTATTACCAAACTGCTTCTTCAATTTACAGGCTGAGCATAAGTCTTAAAAATAATTGAAGCATAAAAAACAGAACGAAATGCTAGAGGCCTTAACAGGCTCACAGTTTATTCTAAGTTCAGCAAAGTCTGGTGTATTCAGCAAAGTCTGGTGTAAGCAACCGCAGCGCATTTGTTCAAAGCGATACGCGTTGGTCTCAAACCTGCGCACTCTTCTTGCAACAGGCAGTAGCAGTTGGCTGCTACCCTCGAATGTCGTTCCAGGGGCTTTTGCCAAGTCTTGTCAAACCATGCAAGTCATATGGACTTAATGTGACTGCACGGGGGTGTCGGTTTCAGTCCGGGCCTATACAAGTCATCATTTGCGTCTTATGTCCGTTTTGGCGGCATTTTTCCAGCTTTTCAATCAATTGTCATTTCGAGGTGTTTTTCTCGATTTTGTTTGTACCGGTCTTTGTACCTATTTGCGTCTTTTCATAAGTGTCAGTTTCACCTGTTCAGGAATATCGTGAGTTTTGGCACATTAATGCCCAAAATTTCATTATATTCTATGTGTCTAAGGGTTCGCATTGTACCCTAGGGCTCTGTCTCCCTTTTCGTTCGAGCTAGGTGAGTCTGTACATATGTGCGCGCGTCTGTGTGTCGATTCAAAGCACTTGTCAATTAGATATTAGTGGTTAGTTTTTGCATTCTCTTCAACACTTGCAAAAGAGAGTCAATAAACTGGAAAACGCAATTGTTACATTGCTACCCTAGTATCCGTAATCCGCAAGCAGCAAGGGCACGTCAGCCCAAGGCCAAGCAAAGCATCTCTGAGGCACATCTGCCAGGCATCGCGGAAAGGGACATGCAGGCCCAATGTCATTGCTCAAGCGTCAATTGGGGCACGCCAGCCCGTTCAGCGTCTTTCTATCTGGGTGCGCGTCTCAGAAGCACAGACAGTACAGTAATAAGGCTCAGTGGTAGTCCTTAGGCGTCGTTGTCCTCCTAGGAGCCGCCCTAAGTTTGCATCTGCATTTTCAATATGTTATACATATCATTGCATATTGTGTGTATATCAAATGTTGAACGCAGGAAAAATCCATCAAAACGACAAAGCAAGCCTGCCCGGTATCGAAGGCAGCAAGTAAACAGCTCAGCAGTTGTCACCAATTTCTCCCCAGCTGCAGTCCGCCTTGCTTCTATCCATGTTATCCACTGTTTGTGCTACTTGGATCAACACAACGACAGCCGGTCCTGTCCAATCTTCAGTGGCCTGATCGTTCTGCACACTGATCTGCCCATTTCTAATCAACGACAGCCGGTCCTGTCCAACCTCAATGGCTCGGTCACTTTTTATAGCGATCCGCCGTCTCCGTCAACGACAGCCGGTTCTGTCCAATTTCCAATGGCTCGGTCACTTTTTATAGTGATCCGCCGTCTCTATCAACGACAGCCGGTCCTGTCCAACCTTAATGGCTCGGTCACTTTTTATAGCGATCCGCCAGTTCAAATCAACGACAGCCGGTCCTGTCCAACCCCAATGGCTCGATCACTTTTTATAGCGATATGCCAGTTCAAATCAACGACAGCTGATCCTGTCAATTCCCCCAACGACTTGATCACTCAGCACAATGATCTCCCCATCCGCTTTCAACGACAGCTGATCCTGTCAATTTCACCAACGGCTTGATCACTCAGCAAAATGATCTCCCCGTCCGCTTTCACCGACAGCTGATCCTGTCAATTCCTCCAACGGTTTGATCACTCGGCACAATGATCTCCCCGTCCGCTTTCACGACAGCTGATCCTGTCAATTCCCCCAACGGCTTGATCACTCAGCACAATGATCTCCCCGTCCGCTTTCAAACGACAGCAAATCCTGTCAACTCCCCCAACGGTTCGATCATTTATACTGATGATCTGTCCGTTCAAAAATCAAAGCGCGTTGAGGCGTTCTTCCGTCCGTGTTGAGGCATTGGCAAATCAAATCAGCGTCGAGGCATTCAAACCGTCAGTGTTGAGGCATTGGCAAATCAAATCAGCGTTGAGGCATTCTTCAGTCAGTGTTGAGGCATTGGCAAATCAAAGCGTGTTGAGGCGTTCTTCCGTCAGTGTTGAGGCATTGGCAAATCAAATCAGCGTCGAGGCGTTCAAACCGTCAGTGTTGAGGCATTGGCAAATCAAAGCGCGTTGAGGCGTTCTTCAGTCAGTGTTGAGGCATTGGCAAATCAAAGCGCGTTGAGGCGTTCTTCAGTCAGTGTTGAGGCATTGGCAAATCAAATCAGCGTCAAGGCGTTCTTCAGTCGGTGTTGTGGCATTGACAAACTAATCAACGACAGCCGGTCCTGTCAAATCCACAAACAACGACCAGAACATCGTTCGATGGTCCGTTCATCCGCAACTGATTGTTCCCCAGGAGAGTCCGTCTCGGCCTGTCCCCAACGACAATCACCCTCAATCTAGCCGAAAGTGCATCTTCCAGCAGGCTTATTGCTTTGTCTCGGATGGTCTTTGATAAGGAGATTGGCTCTGATTCCCAACAGATGGAATTCAACCTGCCTGACACGACCTACCCGTGTTTGTTGGAATACTTTGTGCCGAGGATAGCTTGATCCCCAGCAACGACGGCCGGTCCCGTCAACATCTGCAGCGACAGCCTGTCCTGTCCAAATTCAATCAACAAGCGGCGATGCAATCGTCCACTTCTACTTCCATCTCCAGTGACGGTCCGTCCGTCCATTCAACCAATCAGGTTCTGTAAGTATGCTTGTCTACTTTGCTAGTATGTTCTGCTCTGGATTGCCTTGAGGGGTGTCTAGAAACCTTTGACGTTACTTGTACCAAGTCAATGGTGCTCCAAGTGCCATCAAAGGGGGGCTACTGTAGACACCCCAATCTGGGCTTCCAGATTAGTTTACTTATGGTATTTGATTCCCCAATGATGAAATGGATCAAGAACACCCCGGGAATGTCGAGTGTTTGAGCTTTGAGTGTTTGCAAAACCCTTGAACCTAACCTAGCCTAAGCCACTTCCAAAATCCAAAAAAACCCTATTGATGTGTGCCGGGGCACAATCATCGTGCGCCAGGGCGCACCATCGCGCGTTAGGGCGCATTGTCGCGCGACAGTTTGGAACCCTCGCGCGACGGTCAGAACCTGTCCCCATCACCTTTATTCAGCTGGGCAGCTTAATCACCAAGTAATCCCCAGCCAGCCTCGTTGCTGGCTGGCCTCCATTCTTTGGACCAGACCTGCCTTTCCATTAGTGGAAGGTGCTAAGCCTATAAAAACCCCCATTTGTTCATCTTTCAAAAGGTTAACAAAAATTTGGCATTACAAAGGGTCTTTGCTTTGTACTCTTTTATGCTAATAAAAGAGATACAAAGACACCCTAAGAACAAAGCTTGTTCTTCCTCCCCATTTTCACATTTCAATCAAACCTCAAACCCAACCTCAAGCTCAAAGCTCAAACACTTTTCAAACCTCAAAATTCAAAGGTATATCTTACCTTTGTTCTGCTCTCTGTTCTGATCCCTGAGGGGGGCTGGCAAGGCTGGTAATCAATACCAGTCCTGGCCCTAAAGCTGGCAAGGTTTCAAAAACCGTGCAACTAACATACCCTCGCGCGACGGACCCAGTCACGCGCGCGCTTGTCTCAAGCATCGCGCGATGGTTCTCGTGGGGAAGGGATGTTGGTTCTTTCCTGTTTTATTGTCTTAATAATTATTATAGATCACTGTTAAGCATGCAAAAAATCAGTTTATTGCTTTTCTTAGAGCTTAAATTGCTAACTTGCATTTCAATATTAAGTTCTGTTCTGTTGGAGTACCCATGGGATCATTCTGGACCTTGCTCAGAACCCAGGACGTGAAAAACCAGACACTGGAAAGTTGGCTCAAACCCGCGCGCGCTGCACCCAAACCATCGCGCGATGGTCAACGCTCCATTTGACCAGCGCGCCAGGGCGCAATCGTCGCGCGCCAGGGCGCAACCATCGCGCGCCCAGGCGCATTGTCGCGCGACGGCTTGGAACCCTCGCGCGATTGTTTATACCCGATCAGTGGCTGGCCTTGCATGTTTAACTTGATTTTAGGCTATTATTTTGTCCCCACACTGTTTATGGGGTGTTTTTGTTTATTTATTAGGCTTTTCAGCCTTTAAAACTGTATATTATGACTGCATAAACTGCTTGGTTTGTCCTGGGTGTGCACTGGTCCTTCCAGAGCCCAGAGAGTTTAAACTGCTTGGTTTGTCCTGGGTGTGCACTGGTCCTTCCAGAGCCCAGAGGGTTTGAGAATAAGAGCTGTGGGCTTAGGCTTACTGGCGCGCACAGGTCTTGTAGTAGCGCACGAAGGTATGATCAGCATGCATTGACTTGATCAGTGCATACTGGTTACCTCTTGCGTGCGACACTCCAAAATAGGGGCTTTCCAGTCTGTTTAAAGTCCCACAGCAGTCTGTTCTCATCCTATACTAACTGCTCATCCATGCTTTCTATCACATCCTGCAAATTGTTACAGTTTTAATCCCCGATTAACTGTTCCCCCGCCCTAATTGGCTAAAATTGATTAATAAAAGAAGAATCGCAATGTTTTCAAAATGCCTGAGTAGAGACCGATCTCCGGATTGGGCGAGAGGGGTGCCATAAAACCCTTCCCCTCTCGTAACCTGGCTCCCGAACCCAGATATGGTTATGACGGACTGGTTCCTTAACTTTTTCAAATCAAACAGCGCGGCAGGTGCTTCGAAATACGGTTCCTTGAGTGTCGGACCTTCAAAACTCAAGTGGCGACTCCGTATTTTTGAGCGCTTGCCACCTGCGCTCGCGCTCCCTCGATCTGGGCCCTTGCATTTTTGAAAACCGGAATTTCCAGGGCATGCTGCCCACACACCATTCTTTCAAAACCTGCAGAGTGCAGAGCCATATCCGGGATGTTCAGGGCTCTATGGCGCCAGACGATCTCGCGCGGAGACATCTCTCTCATGAAGGTGTACCACTCCTCCTCAGACATCTCCGGGTACAACATTCCCCTTTGGTGCATTCGCCCGGGCAGACGGGGCCAGTTCGCTCCAGGAGCCGAGATTAGTCCGAGTTTGTCGCACAGCCACAACTGCATGAGCGAAAAGACAAGTAAGGAGCCACATAAGCCCGAGCGAAAGAAAACAAGTAAGGAGCTACCATATAGTCTTAGCCGAGAGTTGAGGTAAAAACAGACTGTGTGGAAGCCGGAAAAAGGTGAGCTGAGTGAGAGTTTACCTGTAACAGGAGTGGGCTGCCACCAAACGTGTTTGATCGACCTGTGGCCACCAAATCTAAACCGATGAGCGTTTCAGCAAGTACCAGGGGAACTACGTTCTTCCGAGCACCCATCTTTGTAGCCACGTGAACCAACGAGGGGTCGGGCCGTCCATGCGGGGACACCAGCAAATACGCGGCCAATATGCCAATTGACATGGCAAATCGACGTCGAGCCTGCAGAGCCATATCTGTTGGGTCGCCATCAGGCCCGTACCATTCCATTAGGCGCACGACGTTTATCTGTCCGCCGATCAACAGGCCTTCCGTCGCACCCCTGGAAATGTTCAGACACGTTTTCAGCAGCTTTGACATGCTTTGCCTGTAAGGTGGCACGACAATCACACTCGAAGCAAAACCTTGGAGATACGCTTGGAATTCTTCAACGATCGGACACAGCTCGTTGTCTCCGAATCGGAACACATGGACGTCCCGGTCCCAGAACTGGGGAGCTGCTCTCAGGATTTCGGGCCGAAGCCTTATGCTTTTTAGGAAGCGAATGGCGGCCAGCCCGTGAGAACGGAAGCATAGCCAGTCGCTTCCAACGAACTCGTCAAGCCACGGGCGGATTAATGTGGGGAGATAGTTTGCCATTAGGGACCAAAGCTTCTGGGATTTTCCCCTACGGAGATATCGTGATCATGCAGGAGATAACCTACCTAGCTTTTATAAGCCCAAAAAGGATGGAATGCTTTACATGGCAATGAGTTGTCCATGCAAGGTGTCCCCCTAGTCATTGAAGACAAGGGCACAGCCCCTGTAATGGCCCAGAGCCTCCTGCACGTCCAAGAACAGTTGGCAGGTCCTGCCACATTTTGCTTTCTGAATGAGTCAAGGCTGGCAGCTGTAACAGGGAATCTCTATCGCGCGACCGTTCTGGAGTGTCACGCGACTGTGTTAAGTCGCGCAATAGGTTTAGTTACTCGCGCGATGGTTCAATTTATGTGGGAACAGTACGACAGGCTACTGCCTTTTGGAGGTGGATTTTTCGGATTTTGACTCGGGCCAGATTTTGAAATTCCAATGCTTCCAGTAGATCATTATGAGTGATTATGACTACGTCGAAGCGTTGTTTGTTCAAATTA
Source organism: Rhododendron griersonianum (assembly GCA_018127125.1). Taxonomy (NCBI): domain Eukaryota; kingdom Viridiplantae; phylum Streptophyta; class Magnoliopsida; order Ericales; family Ericaceae; genus Rhododendron; species Rhododendron griersonianum. The sequence goes on along the minus strand of CM030792.1, from coordinate 25,568,526 downwards.
CACGTTCAGTGACGAGTTTGGTCCCTCGAAGGAATAACGGCCGGATAATTCAAAGTTGTTATTTAGCCGGTCAAGCCGGGCAAAGTGGCGTACAGTTTACAAAGCGAGTATTGAAAAACGGAGCCAGAAGCTCGGCCTAATGGTTTCACTAATTACAACTCGTTTTTCCCACGGGATTCAGAAAAATCCCCTCAGTCTTGCTTCGACTTCAACACGGAGCCACCTTATGTAACGACTTTCCAGCCATGTCCTGAACTCTGGAATTGATTCCTTCAACGTCCTATCGCCCCAGTTGTCTCTATAGCAGCGCAAGTCCCATGAGGTGAATGCGGGGAGCTCAAAGTCTTCCGCTCCGTATCGCTTGTATCCTTGGCTTCTTCCGAGCTGTCGGAGTGTACGCCCAGGGACGTAAAATGTGAAGCTTGACAGGCCGGCGATTATCACTCTCTTGAACCCGGCTGAATGGAGCGTCATTGCCGGAAGGTTTAACCAGAGACACCTCCAGACTATGTCCTTAGACTGCAGATCGTTCAGGAATGCGAACCATATGTCCACCGGCAAGTCGGGAAATATCATCGGTCTTTCGACCAAAAATCTGGGGAACTCTTCAAAGCCAGCCTGTGGCTCTTCTAAAACCCCCACTTTGTCCGCCAGCCAGAGCTGCACGGGAACAGAGGACAGGTCAGAAATCAAACACAGTCTAAATATTTGGGGTAAAAATGGAGATGCAGGAATCTGCGCTGAATAGGAATTTACCTGGAGCAAGATAGGGCATCCGCTGAAAGAGTCGGCTTGCTCAAGTTTCAGCATATCTAAGCCCAGGAGCATTTCCGCTAAAACCGCGGGCATGATGCTTTTCCCGTTATCCATTTGCAAGGCAATGCTCACCAATTTGGGATTTATCCCTCCATCAATAGGAACCAGCATGTACGCGGCCAGTGCGCATATGGACAAAACGAAGCGTCTGTGAGCTTCCCCAACATAGTCTCCCAGGCCACCCTCGGGGCCATACAATTCAATTAGGCGAAGGATGTTGAGCTCGCCGTTCTGAATGATGCTGGCTGTCAGTGCCTCGGGAATATTGAGTTTTGCCCGTAGAATTTGCTCCATGTCTTCATGAACGGGCGGCACAGCAAGAACATCTAGATTGGCGAACCCTGGCGCGTATGCCTGGAATTCTTCTATTGTGGGGCACATCTCGTCTTGACGGAACCGGAAGACGTGCACAATGGGGTCCCAGAAAGGCAATGCGGCTTGGAGGAGTTCGACGCACGGTCGAGCAAATCGGAGATCCCGAATCGAGGACAAACAGCGAGACCGGGGGCTCGCCCAATTTATGGTTTCGTCTCTCATTAGCCAAGGATCAAGGGCTTCCATTAGTGAATCTCCCATTTTAGATAAGTTGGAGGGGTGTACACTTCATTAAGTCTTAAAACCCTTCTTCAAATAGCCAAGGAGTTGGTGAGATCAAGGCTTAGGTGTCCTACCACCTTGCATGGAAGGACAGCCTTCCTTCTGCAAACCCAGAATAACTTTCAAGTCGTGGAACAATGAACAGGTCCATGGCAATAATTTGGTCAGACAAAGGCGGCTTAGCAGGGATTGACCCTCGCGCGACACTCTCAAAGCATCGCGCGACAGAAGTTACTCGCGCGATAGTTCCAAACCATCGCGCGATGGTTGGTCTGCAATTTTGACAGATTCCAACAGCTACTGTCCAAATTGGTCGATTTTCATTTCAAAGGCCATTTGGTGCTTTCGATGGTTCCAGCAAGCCATTATGAGCATATGTGACTGCATCCAAGCATCGGATTCCGAATGCCGTCCTTAACGAAGATTTTGGACCCTCGGAGGCCCGTTTCAAGTTCAAATCGGGATTTCGGGAGGTCGAACCTCGCATTGGAGGCTCTAGCCCATTTTGGTCATGCCATACAGGTCGCCTGGACCTTGAGTGACTATATGGAGGTGTCGGTTTCAGTCCGGGACATAATTGAGTCATTCTTGGGCATTTTATGCCATTTTGCGTCATTTTGTGCGTTTTTTTCGGTATAAGTCTTTTCTGGGGATGTTGTGTTCAGTTCCGTTGATTGGTACATGTCATGTTGACCATCATCGATCTATCTGGAGTGTCAGTTTTGTCTTTAACAGAATATTGTGAGTTTTGGCGTATTAATGCCCAAAATTTCATTATTTCTCGTATCCTCGTATCCTGGCCGTATCCTAGGGTACTTTTCCTATTTTTTTCAGAGCTAGGCCAGTTTTTACACTCATGTGTGTCTGTGAGTGGTCTCGATGTGTTGTCAATGCAAGTTTGGTATTAGTGGCAGGTTTTACTTTCTCTTATTCGTAATGAGAAACAATAAACTTGAAAATTGCAAACTTTTCTATAAATAACTGTGGTCTATCCATGTCAATTGCTATATCAACGGCACTTCGGCCAATCAAAAAACGCCAGGTCAAGTCAGGGCACATGCGCCCACTGGTCAAGGCACGCAGGCCCTCAGAGTATCTGTCAAAAGCTATCTACTTGGGCACGCAGGCCCGGAATCAAAAGCAAAAACAGCATGTGAAAGGGTAACGGAGCCTTTGTCATGGCCCACTACGCACTCAAAGCTCCTCACCGCTACTTGCAGCATCCCGTAGCTCCTGGGGATCGTCTCTGTACCCCGGATCGTCGATGGAGTCGTCGGAGCCACTGCTAGTGGACGAGTGCTCCTCGTCCTCTCCTTCCTCCTCATCCTCTGCCTCTTCTGCGTCCTCTTCTTCCTCGTCCTCGGAGTTTGGACCCAGGACCAGCTGCTTCCGGCGGCCCTGCTCCTCCAGTGTCGGCTTCTCGCGCTTCTTGAGTTGGTACCGAAGCTCAGCTTGCCTCGCGGCTTGCCTGACTTCCTCCTCGCGTGCGCGCGCTGTCTGTAAGCCCCTCGTCTGTCGCCGCGTAGTAGTGGCCGGAGGTGTGGGTTTCTGTGCCGCCACCTTCTTCGGCGACGGATCTCGCGCACTCTTCCTCCTAGGGTTCATCTTCCCCTGCACCTGCATTGTAATTGCATTTCAAAGCATGAGTATCTATTGTGCATATTGTATTTCTGTATTGAAAACAGGTACAGTCTATCAAACTATCAAAGCAGGAACGTATCGAAAGCAGGAATGTATCGAAAGCTGGAATGTATCGTTTTTCATACCTGGGTTCTCTGAACAATGGCTGACTGAGTCGGCCGTGGTGTCGGCACCTGGTACTGCAACTCCAATGGCATGTCGCTCGCCGCCCTTCTCACCACATTCTCCAACGCCAGCATGCGTCGAACGGCCTCGTTCACCCACTCAGTTGGCACCTGCATGCAATTCAAGTTCATCAGGCTGTTCAGCAGATAATTCAAGTATTTGGAATTCAAAAGCAATATTGGAAGCTGATTCTTACCGAAACAGTCACAGGAGCGGGCTCTGCCCTCGCAGGCACTAACTGAAACTCTGCAGGATTCCCCTGGCTGTCAACCACGGGAATCCTCCAAAGCAACGCAGGAAGCCCACCAACTACCGGTCCGCTCGGGGCTTGCCTTGTCCGGCTCTCACCTCCTCTCCGTCCCTCTCTAGCTGCTCTCCTCTCCTCAGCAGCCCTTGCAGCCTGGCCTCGCACCTCTCTCAGGCCACGGATCCCCAGTGGACCCGCCAGGAAGTCTCTCTGGTAGACAGCATAGTCCCTACCAGGACGCAGGTAGCGTTCAAGCTCAGTATCCGGCCTCGTATACCTCTCCAGCTCAGCCTGTGTGTACTCTCCCGTGTGTGAAGCTCAAGGTGGGAGCGGCCCTGGCACCCAGAACTCAGGGTAACCAAGCGACTGGCGCATCACTCGATCCCCCAAGTACCACTGCCAACCAAAGGCTGACTCCAGTAACACCCTGCTGGCTGTAACAACCCTGCTCCGGGCCAAGTACTCAGGCTCTGGTCCCGCTCTCCTCCAGGGATCCCAATTGACCTGCAAGTCAAGGCAAACAAGCAATGCGAACAATTGATCAGCGACAGCATTAAAGCAAGGAAATGGACACATATCTGATGCCTATGATTACGTGTTCGTACCTGTGAGGCCCTAAGCTCGTCCAGGTACAGTCTGAAGGCGTTGAGCTCACCTCTCCCTTCCTTCTTACACTTCAGCGCGCGAGGGAAAGTGCTCAGGTCTGGATGCTTGCACTCCGGCGGATACATCCGCAAAACCTCGTAGGCCCAAAGCTGCAATGTTTAGACAAGTTCAAGCATTAGTCAAGGCATACAGTATTTGGAATTGAAACAGTCAAGCAGACTAAACAATGGACGAGCATAATCAAATCGTGCTTAATAAAGGGTTAGAATCATACCTCCCAGACCCTCCAGTAGCCAGCCGTGCTCTGGCCCGTCCTCGACGAGTGGCCAAAAAAATGATAGGCTGTCCCAAGAGCAGCTCCACCCCAGTCGAAGCGCGAGGCCGTCCTCAAGTCCCTCAACGCTGGCAAGTAGGAGAGGTGGACGTTACTTCGCCTGTTTGGGTACAGAGTGGCACCAAACAGGTATAGCAGAAACGCCCGGGCCATCTGCTCCGCCTCCCGGTCACTCGTCACCTCCTTCTTCAGATAGTCCTTGAATTGATCATACCTCGCCATTCCCCCCTCTATCCTGGGCGCCTTGCCCAGAAACCACTCCAGAGCGGCCGATCCTCCTGGATCCCCGAGTCGAATGGGATGGGCTCACCTCCAACCCTCAGCCCTGTGATCGCTGCGAAGTCTGCAGGCGTCACTGTCATCTCCCCAGGAGGTAGGTGGAAGGTATTGGTGGTATCCCTCCACCTCTCAGCAAGTGCAACAAGGACGGCATGGTCAATCCTCGCCGGGGTCAAAGTTCGCACGAAGTCCCCGAAGCCTGCCTCGTCCACCAGCCGCCTCACTCTCTCCGGCAGCCCTTCGTACAGCTGCAGGGACATGCACGCGCCCCCGAAGCCGCGGATATCCCTCTGTTCTGCTCCAGCCTGTTTTAGATACAAAGACAAGCAGCAAAGGGTTCATCAGTATACAAGAAGTTCATTTTCAAGTTCTAGGTAATCAATGAAGCCTAGGACACATGTTCGGCTTTAGTTCTATGCCATGGCTCAACTTGGGAGTTTGGTGTGCTGTTCTAGATTCCCGTGCATACGGGGTTTTCATTCTCAAGTTCTAGGTAATCAATGAAGCCTGCAACGGATGGTTGGTTCAAGTTATGTCATGCTGGGCGTACGTTACAAGAAGTACACAGTTTTGGCATGGTTTGGCTCGCAGGTCATCTGTACAATCCTAAGTTCAAGCATGTTCTAGCAAGTATCGAAATTGAACTATGGAAAGCAAAATATTCAAATCAAATTGCAAAGGGTGTTTTCTGGGAATATACCTCCATCCATGTCGCTGCAATGTGGGCCCGGGGATCTCTCAACACCAACTCGTCGTCGTAGTCTCTCTGCGACGGTGCGCGGACCGCAATGCCCGACGGCACAAAAAGATGCGGCATAGGAAGCACGTATGCCTCCGTCGAAAAGCTCGGCTGACTCGTGTTCTTCGCCTCCGTCACGGCTGTAACCCTAGGCCCCTGCGCCTTGACTCTGGCCCTCTCCTCGGCCTCTGCATCTCTCAAGAGCTCCTCTCTCTCCTGTCTTTCTCTCTCGGCCCTCTCTGCGGCCTCTGAAGCCTTAATGGCCCGGGCACGATCCTCTCTGGCCTCTAGGACCAACTCCCCAATCAGGGGGTTGTCCTCCAGAAGCTTTGCCACTGCCTCGTCGGTCAAGTACTCGGCAACGTCGTGCTTTGAATTCGGCCTATGGCTCGACGACGTCACCGCAGGCCGAAACAAAATGTCCTCCTCTCGGACTTCAACCGGAGTCTCTATGACCTCCTCCTCTGCATCTACAACGCCTTTGCCCTTCGCCGAATCCCTCGGCGGGGACCCGGTCGGCTCGACGGCATCATCTCCAGCCCCACTGCCACTGCCTTCCCCAGTCTGAATCATCGCGCAAGGCTCCTCCTCTGTCGCGCGATGGTGCTCTCCAGCACCAATATCCCCGGCGTCTCCTGGACCCACTCCGGTCACCACCGACCCTTCTACGGCCATGCTCGGATCTAACTGCTCGACGACAGCCCCTACGACCTCAGGCCCAACAGTCGCGCGAGCCTCTGGCTCTGTCGCGCGACTCTCATCGCCGCCAGTCACCTGCTCTCGACCCTTTTCGCCATCTCCGCCGCCTGCAACCGCTGCACCGGCCCCTGCGGTGGCCTCCACCGGTGCTTGATCCCCTGTTTTGATGGCCGTGGACCCTCCTCGATCCTCTGGTTGATCGATAACACCTTCCCCGCCTTCCCCACTGCCGTGGTCTGCCATGGGTGGTTCGTCAAGGTTGGGTTTATGGGTTTTGTGTACGAAATCAAAGCTTGGAAGAGCTTTGAGGGAGGTTTGAGAGGAGAGACGAGAGTTTGAGAGAGTTTCAAACTTTTGAAACTGTTCTGGTAACCCCCGCGGAGTTTAAACGTTTGGAACGGGTACGGGCCGGGTCTGGGCCTGTTCAGACCCAAGCCCTAACTTTATACCCTCGCACGATGGTTCCCAAGTGTCGCGCGACACTCAACTTTGGGCCTCAGGCCCAATTCGGGTTCTACACCTGGCTGAGTCTCAATTACTCCCTCTTTGGGTCTATAACTTTTTGGTATGCTCTATGACAAAATTTGGGGGTCATTTTGAAAGCTTTGCCTTCGAAACCCGAAGAATTTTGTATCCCCAGCAGTGGTCCGATTATCAATCAGCGACGATCTATCCGTCCAATTTCAAATCAGCGACGATCTATCCGTCCAATTTCAAATCAGCGATGATCTATCCATCCGATCTCAAATCAGCGACGATCTATCCGTCCAATTTCAAATCAGCGACGATCTATCCGTCCAATTTCAAATCAGCGACGATCTATCCGTCCGATCTCAAATCAGCGACGATCCATCCGTCCGACTATCAATCAACGATGATCTATCCGTCCAATTTCAAATCAACGGCGATCCATCCGTCCAATTTTCAAGTCCCCCTCGGTGCACGGTATTTTTATATACTCGTCTGCATTTTCGGCTTTTGGGCAGATTTGGTGGGTGTCTAGAAATCTTTGACGTTACCCGTACCAGTCAATAGTGCTCCGCGTGCCGTCAAAGAGGGACTACTGTAGACACCCCAATCTGGGTCTCCCAATCGTTTTACTTTATTTTACGATTTTCTTGTTTCCCCGATGATGAAATTGGATCAAACAGAGCTTGGATTGGGAATGGATTAGGCTTGGAATGCTTAGAACCCTGCTTAAACCTTTTGAACCCCTCTGAACCTTCAGTCAAACCCCACAGCCCGAGTTGACCCTCGCGCGAGCCTTTGTGTCCCTCGCGCGACACTCATGTTGCCAGGTGTAGTCAAAGTCAAACTGTTGACTGTTGACCCTCGTGCGACACTTCTGAACCCTCGCGCGATGGTTCTCTCCTGTCCCTATCACATAATCCAGCTGGATTTGTGATGATTGTTTGGCACATGGGTCCCCATGGGCTGGAACCCCGTTTTCATCAGCTGAACAGAGTTCTGGCAGTTTGTAGCCCATACAATCCCCCAAACCAACCACCCACCTTGTTGGCTAGCTTCACAACCAAGTTGTGACCAGCCTTGTTGGCTGATCCCAAGGCCTTATTTGGTCACTAACTAGCCCTTACACTCCCCCTATAAATACCCCCTTTCATCCTCCATATTAAGGGTTCCAAAAAATTGCCTAAGGAGTTCATTGGTTATTTTACAAGTCTTCCACTAGCTAGCACAAAGTTATTAACCCCAAACCACCTCCTAATCTCCTGGACTTAGTGTGTTCATATACACTTGGTTGCAAGGCTACACCAATCAATCCAATCCATTCCCAAACCCTTTCCAAGCAAAGGTATAACTTTCAACCTGTTTCTGTTTTGATCCCTGAGGGGGGCTGACAGGGCCAAGGCTGGTAATTAATACCATGTCCTGGTCCTAAAGCCAGCAGAGTTACAAGAATTCGTGGCAGCTACACCCTCGCGCGATGGTCCACCATGCTCGCGCGACACTTGTGTCAGCAAAAGAATGGACCTCGTGGGGAAGGGAGGCTAGCCCTTTTCTGTTTTGCAATACATTCATACCTGTTGTGCTTCATTTTGACTTTTAGATCACTGTTATGCATGCAAAAACAAAATACAGTAGCTAGTTTATTTACTCTAAATAGTTTGGAATGCCCTTGGGATCCCCTGAATATGTCTCAGGACCCCAAGCATGCAAAGCAATTCCTGGAAGTCCAGTCAGGAATGTCGCGCGAGACTCACTCTCTGTCGCGTGACAGTTCTGTGATTTCCATGAATAGCCCTTGCATGGGCAACTAGGCCCTTGGCCTTTGTTTTGGTACCCCCACTGTTTAGGGGTTGTGTTTCAATTCATTTGGCTCCTGTTTGGAGTGTTCTGTAATAATTAGTATCTTTACAGTTCCATATAAACTGCTTGGTTTGCTTCCTGGGTGTGCACTGGTCCTTCCAGAGCCCAGAAAGGGATGAAATTCAAGCTGTGGTGAGATGACAACACTCGCGCGATGGTATGGGTGTCTCGCACGATAGTTCACTTGCATGCAGATTTGTTCATGCATGCAAGTTGGCCATCTTGCAAGGCAAATCTACCCCGAGCCTAGTTTTGGCATCTGATCGCTCTTCTAGGGTTCATCCCATTTATTACTTGTCATACCATCCATCCATGCTATCATTTGATCACATCTTGCAAATTGTTATAGTTTTTAATCCCCGATTAACTGTTTCCCCGCCCTAATTGGCTAAAATTGATCAAAAAGAAGAAGAATCACAAATATTTTCATAAAAATGCCTAAGTAGAGACCGATCTCCGGATTGGGCGAGAGGGGTGCCTTAAAACCCTTCCCCTCTCGTAACCTGGCTCCCGAACCCAGATATGGTTATGACGGACTGGTTTCCTTCACTTTTTTCAAACAAACAGCGCGGCAGGTGCTTCGAAATACGGTTCCTTGAGTGTCGGGCCTTCAAAACTCAAGTGGCGACTCTGTATTTTTGAGCGCTTGCCACCGGCGCTCGCGCTCCCTCGATTTTTCGGAAAAGGGCCGCAATGGCGGGGAGGAACGAAATCCTTTCCCTCCGAAGGGCATGCTGCCCACAGTTTGTAAGAACCCGATAGCTTGACAACGAAGTTCTCAGCAACCTCTTGCATCACTCTATTTGGCCAAAGACGCAACATATTGTGACGGAAGCTGGCATCATGGACCTTAGAGATCGTGTACTCAGTGTCACCCAGGATTGCAATTTGTTCAGCCCCAAACTGCCTTTGAAAGCGAGCAGGAAAGTAGAAAACGACCCGAGTAATACCAATCGCTGCTACACCAAAATGGTTCATGGTGCTCGTAGTCATACTCTCGATACCATACCAGGGGCAAACCCATTGAATCCAATCACCTCTGCAAGTCTTCATCCATGCTTCCCAAGCAGCCTCAGTTGGGAACTGTTTAATCATGTGATGCTCCGTGCATTGGTCTGGATTATAAGGAAGTCGCTCTGGCGCGTCCCATACATTCAGCTTCTCAAACAACCACACCTAGAGAACAAGGGAAAATTGTGAGTTGAGAGAACACGTGAGTCAAAACAAAAGAGTGATGAGTGAAAAGATAAACTTGACAAATAAACAAATAAAAGAGCGAACCTACAATAGCAAAGGACTGCCTGAGAACTGAGCTGTAGGACTATCCTTCATCACATCTAGACCCATCAAGGTCTCTGCCAAAACTAAGCCAGCGAAACCCACACGGTTTCCAATCTGTTGAGCAAGGTTAAGCAACACGGGATCAGCATGGCCAGAGGGAGGGCCAAGCAAATAATAATGAAGGAGACAAATGCACAACGCATGAAAGCACACCTTCTGTAGGGAAACTTGATGATGAGCCTCAGCTGTACCAAAATGCTGAATAAGTTGCAGAATCTCCAACCTTCCCTTCACTAGGAAGAATTTAACTTCATGTTTCTGAACTTGGAGTAAATCCTTCAGGAGATCACCTCGGTTGAATAAAGGATTAGGGACAACAAAATCCTCTCTGTCTGAATGACCCATGATGGCCGCAAACTCCTCGATAGTAGGGCACAACTCCTCTCTCCTAAATCGAAAGACGTGAAAATCAGGGTCCCACAAACTAGCGGCTGCCCTAAGGAAGGCAAAATTCACAGGAATTTGACGAAGGGAAAAGAGGAAGTCCATGCCAAAGGACTTAAAGTGTAAACGGTCGAGGCCATTGAAGGAAATCAACCACTGATCAAGGACTGGTTGTGCCATATGTAAGGAATTGCTACTGACAATGCTATCGGGTTCGTAGAACGCGTATTTATAGAACTAAGTCGAGTCTTAGTCCGAATCGGAATCAGATTCTTAATCCTCAGAATTTCAATCGGTCTCTCGGCCGATACTTCGATATGACGGCCATAGGATCTATCCATCGGCCCGCAAAAATCAGGGTTGACCTACAAGTCAAACCCAGGCAAACAAAACGATCCTTCAGCCGCCAGATCAAAGCATCGACCGCGTAATCATTCAGTCGGTCGCCAGAATGGCTGTTTTACAGACTGTTTCCACGGTTCAGTTCGTTTCACTGGATTAACAAGATTATCACACGCAAACAATGTAAATTTAGCATACACAATCACAATAGCAGAACAAAAGGTTTTTGTTTCATATAACGAAAGCTTTTTACATCGCAAGGTGTATCATCCCACATTTCCTAAACAAACTATACATCGATTTCCTGTCAAGCTAACCTATGCAGGAAGAGGAACAGAAAAACAAAAAGAAGGAGAGGAGGAGCCGAACCCTCTGGTGGTCTAAACACCAGAGGCCTGCTGCAAAGAAACTAAAAAAAAGGACACCCCTGGGGCAGTGTATACCGGAGGAGTACTACGGTGCAAAAGAGACACCACGTGGCTCAAAAGAATCACCACATGGCCCAGAAAAATCACCATACCGCGCACTGCCGCCACCCCAGGAGTTCTGCATCACGGAAGCAAGCCACCCATGCAAGGGTCCCTAATCAAGCATCAAGACAGGACCAAGAACAGTGCGGCCTCCCTCCGCGATCTCTGGCCGCGCACCCTTCATGGCCCGAAGTCGACGGGAATGAGGAGAAACAAAGAGGAGGCTTCGGTTATGGAGCTCCCGAAGCGAGGAGAGGAAGAGGAAAAGAAAAATGAGATGAAACGGTCGACGCCGTGGCCTTTTATAGGCCTCTGGAAATAAAGGGATTAAGCGGCCGAGCATTCGATACCTCGGCCGAGACATCAATCCTTCGGCCGAGAGATCGATCTCCTGGCCCTCAAGTTAATTTTCTTCAAGCCCCTGTGGATTTTGCTCAGTGCACCAAACTCAAGCCATTATGGATTCTGGGTCCTCAAACGACAGAATAACCTTGGGGGCATCCCTGATGCTAATACAACGTAATCAAAACTAGCCTTGGGGGCATGCCCAAGTATCGAAGATCTCTCTCCACAAATTGCTGGCCACAAGCTCTTGTTATATCAAACCAAGACATTCAGCAACTCTGCTATTCATCGCCGTCAAAACAATTCAATAGGCTCTACACCTTCACCAATCAACTCAGCAGCTCGAAGCCCATCACCTCAACAGGCTCGAAGCCTACGTCTACTATCACCCAGCGGCTCAAAGCCCTTTATCATAGCGACTTTACGCCCATTTATACCATTTCAACAGCTCCACGCCCATTATCTCAAATGGCTCCAAGCCATAACAACCATCCCAGCAGCTCTACGCTCGCTATCACAGTAATAGGCTCTACGCCTTCACCCCTCAACTCAACGGTTCCAAGCCCACTATCCTGACAGGCTCGAAGCCTATATCTACCATCTGAAATGGCTCAAAGCCGTAACAAACAATCTCAGCGGCTCTAAGCCCATCATCTCAACTGGCTCGAAGCCATAAACAAGCAACAGGCTCTACGCCGCCCCAATAATCAAGACATTTATTCTCAGGCTCTACGCCTGAATGCTCAAAATCTAACATTTTGAATGCTCAAGCTCTACGCTTGGATGCCCAACCACTGTGTACTGGATGCTCAGGTTATACACTTGAATGCTCAAGCTCTACGTTTGGATGCCCAACCACCGCGTACTGGACGCTCAAAGCCTGTACTTTGAATGCTCGGATTCTGCCGTCCGAATGCTCGCGCTCTACGCTCTGAATGCTCAAGTCCAGAACTTGATAGAAGCTCTAAGCTTAAAAACAAACACACACGCACGGGCCCGTGCACATATTGCATTATCACATCGAGTCTGCACAATCATATCTGTTCACAATCTAACAAACATCATCACACATATACACTCTGCATATCTCTCATGAAACAGGTCAACCCTGCAATCAACCGGCTCTATGCCTCGGTTTTATTGATCGGTCCAGCGCCTCGATCCTTTGGCTCCACGCCAACACTTATGATGAGAAAGCCCCGTGCACAGACCATCAGAATACAACCAGCTCCGTGCTTCGGTTCCATCAAGCTCTAAGCTCACCTCAGGCTCCCGCCTCAAGACCACAGCAGGCTCTACGCCTCAAATTCTATCACCTCAGGCTCTCGCCTTATACCAGCTCTGCGCTTCGGTCCCATCAAATTCTATCACCTCAGGCTCTCGCCTTATACCAGCTCCGCGCTTCGGTTCAGCACGTCAAGCTCAAGCTCTGACACCTCAAGCTCTCGCCTTATGATCAATACCAGCTCCGCGTTTCGGTTCCATCAAGCTCTAAGCTCATCTCAGGCCTCCGCCTCAAGACTACAGCAAGCTCTACGCCTCGATTCCATCACTCTCCAGGCTCTTGCCTTATGACTACAACCGGCTCCGTGCCTCAGTTCCCTCATTCCCCGAAGCTCCGTGCTCCAGTTACTGGCCCTGCGCCCTCCATATCTCAAAAACAAACGGAGTCCAACTCATCCCAGCAGATGGTTTGGATTCCACCCCATTACATCAATTCCTTCCAGCTCATTCGCAAGGATAGGCTACTCTACCGAGCCCCTTTCAGTCAAAGTAAGGATGATCAAGAAAAGTAAACGCACCTGCCGTGTACTGATCTACCCCAAAATACTAAGGAAGCTCTTCGCAAAAACTCCCCGGCAGCCCCGCGCTCCTTCAACTATCTTCCGCCAAAACCCTGGCTCAGTCTAGGTACGTCTTCTGTCTCTAACCCTCCAAACTTTTTACTTTTCTTTATTGCCCGAACTACGGTTGGTCTGAATTTCCCTTGTGGAATACGTAGGCAGCCTCCCGGCCCGACCATAACAAAACCTTTTTTGAAAACCCCTTGGAATAGTGGTTGGACCAAATTGAGTTGCTTTTTTACAGCTTTGACTCTTACTCAAACATGTCTCGCGATACGTCTGAGTTCAGTCAAAGAGGGGCATCTGTAGACACCCCAATTTGGCCTAACGATTATTTCAAGTCCCACCTTGGGACCATCCCAATGATGAAATGGATACAGTGATTGCTGATTGCTCCCTTGAGAACCTTAGGACTTTCGGTAAGAACTTTGAGCCACTTAGAGGACCCAATTCAGAGCCATACAGCCTTTCAGACAGAAATACAGAAGCCTAGGAGAATCCATCTGTCGGCCGTGACATCGATCCCACGGCCCTAACATCATTTCCTCACCCGAGCAACCTGTTGCTAGCAAAATCTCCCTGAGAGATCAATCCCTCGACCGCAAGATCTATCCTTCGGCTGAGACATCCATTACTCGGCCGCCAGATCGACCTTTTTCCAGACTCTGGAACGTGTTCTGTCAGACGTTTGATCCAACTACACTACCTTCCCGATGCGTTCGGGCTACGCTCAGAGATTACGACGTAGAGTTAGAGGTGCATTGCAATTGCAATTGCCATCTCGTGATTTGATTGGCCGGAGTGAGTCACCAATTGCCTATATAAAGGGCCTTTGGACTCCGAAAATATACACACGAAATTCATTGGAGAATACACTCTCTCAAGCCACGAAACTCTATCAAAATACTCTCTCAAACCCACTCCTCAAAAGCCCTAACCTCCCGAAGGCAGCCGTCAATCCTGCGATCAAACCCGAAGTTCAAACCCTAACCCTAGGGTTTTCAACCAAGCAATCAGTCAATCACGCCCAATCCAAAGCAATCAAGCAACTGAGGGATCAAGGTGGTGAGGCCCAACGGCCTCTTGTTTGTTTTACTTATCGCATTTATAACTAATCATAGCTTTCTGATCATCTGTTAATCGTATAGTCTGGTGTGAGGAAGAACACCGACCGGGGCTTCGATCCCTCGGCTGGTATATCAAACCAGGAGGATCCCTCGGCCGTGACATCCATTCACCGGCCGCGGGATCCATCTCCCTGGGACAGTTTGTTTCGTTCTGCTTTCCTGACGCATGCTTTACTTATCGCATTGGCTCACCTTACTTGCTGTTTAAAGGAATAAATAAACAGACTATGTGTTAGAATTAAACAAAGTGCGTACATGTCTTATGTTGAATGATTATGGGCCAGTCTCACGACTGGGCAAAGAGGGGTGCCTAACACCTTCCCCTTATTGTACTTTTGGCTCTCGTATCCAGAATCTCTATCTGTTTTGATGATAACTGCTATCATGTGGCGATGTTCCTAGCCATGGGAATGTCCATGATTTTGGTTTACAAAGCAAGCAACCAATCGAGCAAACGAACGTGATCAATCTGTATGGCGATGCCCCGTTTGGGAGGTGTCGACACAAACCTACTTTCTACTTATGCTTGGGTTTCAAAGGCTAGCAGCCATCTTCAACATTTTTATCAACTCTTGTTGTCTCTTGACTCACTTTGTGTGAAATAGTTGTTTTCTTTAAAAATGTCCTTTCTATGTGTTGGAAGAAATGATTTCTTCAAAATGCCCCTTGTATGACGGGGTACTCATTTTTTCATTGATCTCTCCTTGTATTTTTTTTTTTTGCCCTAGCGTAGGGAATGGCTACCTAGTAGGCTTTTCAAAGAAATTATCCAGAGGTTCAACATGGCTAGCAAGGGATAAGTGTTTGGGATAGAGAAGTGAATGCCTTTCTTCATCTTGAAACACACGACAAAGTAGTAAGGATCCTAACCAAGAGATTAGGGGCTTCGATGTTTATCCAAGTGGATTTTCTAAGATTGAGGACAATCCTTTGGACACATTGTAGATGCATGGAGACATGGCTAATTTCTCATTTTGTTCGTGCTCTAACTTTTGTCTAGACCGCCCTTGTGGGTTTTCAATCTAGCGAGCTCATCATTTTTTTGTCTTCATTTTCCCTCTCTTTTCTTCTTCAACAGCATGATTTGCTCACAAGTGATCTCTGTGAGGGTGCAGAATTGTTTCAACTCCTTAGCTCAGCAGAAATGACGTGGGTCATAGTTTTGAAAAACTCATTTTGTGCTTTTGACAATTCAAGTGATTATGATATGTTCCAAAAGATGCCATAAGATTACCTTGAAACCCTTTTGGATTGTTTTCAATGTTTGATGTTATAATGAGTATTCTATGGCAGCAAACTAGCACAGGAGGAAACATTTTCAAAATTGTGGCCGACCAAAAGGTGCCTACGTATCCCAACAAAGAATCAGGCCATTCGTAGTTCAGGTCTAAGGAGACTAAAATTCAAGATCAACATTTCATGCTGAGTGCAGCTATTTGGCCAAAAACTATGATAAGCAAAATGATTTCAATTTTTCAATAGGAGCAAAATCAAGGGCCAAAATGGCAGCGAAAGTTAGCTAAGCAGGATTTCCATGAAAAGATTATTTTAAAATCTAAGCCAAGACGTGATGGACATGGCTACCATTGCTTAAAACTTGGTTAGATTAAAACTTCAATTTTCTCGTCAGCCATTACCATCATGTCTAAGATCAAACCCCAAATCTAGGAGAAGCAGAAACCTAATCTGTAACGACCTGGATTTTTACCCTATTTTTTTTAATACAAATTTTAAATATTAAATACTAATTCAATAATTGGTTAGATTAATTAATTAAAATACATTATTATGTCTATAACTGATATTACTTAGAAAATCGTATTCGAAATATATTATACTTTAGAGATATACATTCATCCCTTACTCTTCCTATCTAAACCCTAACTAGAATCCTATTGGAACTAAACCTCCATTTCCCTTTCACACTCTACCACCTCCATCCTTATCCTCATCTCACCTTCCTCCACTACTCCTCAATATTAGTTCCCTAGCTCCCTCCAATTTCTCTACAAAAACCAACTCCCACGTCATTCCATCACCTCCACACTTATCTTCCCACACTCCCACCTCTCTATGTTACTCCCCTTAAAAAATCAAAGCTTCTCCCCGTTCCCATATTTTTTTTCGGCAGAGAACAAGTGAGAGAGAGAGAGAGAGAGAGAGAGAGAGAGAGAGAGAGAATAAAATTCCTTTCTCTTTCATTTCTTTTCTGCCAAGAAGAAGAAGAAGAAGAAGAAGAAGAAGAAGAAACCAAAAGAAAGAAGAAGAGGGAAGAAAAGGAGAAGGAAGGAGAAGGACCACCGGATTCCACCATTGCCGCCGCCGTAGTTGTCACTACGCAACTCCATTTTTTTTTTCAATTCTAGCTAGAACTCCAAGGACCAAGGTAGATTTCTCTTTACCCCTTAACTCTAAGTATATTAAATATGTTTCATAGTATATTCGCGGTTCAAATTGAACCCATGTAAAGAAGATCCGAAATTGTCGAAAACTATTCAACCCAGTTGGTAAGTCACGGCCTTACAGCAACTAACTTATTAACAAATTGTTTAGTTACCAGTTACCACACATTCGGGTAATATTGATGTGATTAATTTAATGATGTACATTTAGTCTAGGCCTTACAATTGTTAATGCGTGATACTTTGGTAGCGTGGTTGAATGTTTAAGTTTCCTACGTACTGATCTACATGAGTATATGATAAAACTAGTATGGTAAGACACAAATTAATTGGTTAGTATATTTAGAAGTGTAAGTTTAAGCAAATATAAGATTTTTGGAGCTACTCGATTAACCTATTATACGGATGTTCTAAATAATTAATTTTACTTGTTTAGCTAGTAAAGTTTATATTTCACTAACAAAACTATATCAATATATTGTCAGATTAGTAAATGATTCATTATTTTAGTTAATAAAAATGTATGTCATTTTAGTGAAACTTAATTGACTACTTCAGTAATTTAGATTAACAAAACTCGATGGTGTTTAGGTGAATAGTTTAAGGTGACACTTTAGATTAAAACAATTAGGAGATATCGGCCAGTAAGATTTTAACTTAGTAAAACTACACATTTTACCTTAAGGTTAAATATTACAAGACAATCACTAAGATTAGTTAAGTTACTAAACTGACCCTATGGGTTACGAAATAATTCTAAAACCACAAACTTTGAAAATTGACTAAAATCAACCTATGTGTGAAATTCTAATGAAACCCAAAAGTCACAAGGATAAATCCGAATACTACTTCATGTGAAATTCTTTTGCCTTTTGAATTGCCGATAATGTTATGCTTCTGTAATTTTTTTTTCATGAACTATTGTAATTGTTGATCCACTTGCAATTACTTCGGCATCGAAGCATATTGAATCGTTGTGAGTTAAGTTTGGTCTTAAGCTCATTGGAGATAGGTGTACGGTGGTTCAGTTATCCCGTGTCTGTGGTTATATTATGATTTGTTTGCTCGTCATTTAGAATGATTGTTTTGCCGATTGAACCGGGAATGTAGAAAGGATATTAGGGACGTTGGATGAGTTGTGGACTTAGAAATTTTTTGTAGATGTTGTTCTGGTTAACGGAAAAAGGAAACAGATGAAAGGTTGTGGGCTTAGCAGGACCTCGGGGGTAGCCTGACAGGACCTCGTGTGATCGAGGGTAGCCTGGTAGGACCTTGAGGGCAGCCTGAAAGACCCGGTGTAGATAGGGTGGCCAAGCAGGACCTCAAGTATTGGGGGTAGCCTAGCAGGACCTTGAGGGAAGCCTGATGGACCTAGAATTGTGGGGGTGACCAAGCAGGACCTCAGGGGTAGCCTGGCGGGACCTCAGGTATTGAGGGTAGCCTAGCAGGACCTTGAGGGCAGCCTGATGGACCTAGAATTGTGAGAGTAGCCTACTAGGACCTCTTGTTATAGAGGGTAGCCTAATAGGACATGCATAGTATGATTGGTGAAATTATGATTTTGGAATCTGTTGATCATTGAGGTGTTGGAATGATTATAGAAGTTAAGATTCTGGAATTTACTTAAATTGATAGTTATATAATGAAATAAGTTTTGTGCTCTTCGTTTATTACCTCCTTTTATTATAAATGTGAATACTTGTAGAATAAGGGTTAATGGGTAAGATTTATCTACTGAGTTTCAAAACTCATTATAATGCCGTTGGGCTGGCGTTTCATGCCAGGTAATCAGGAGACCGAAGAACAGAATCCTCTACAAGATGATCAGTACCAGGGTGAGGACCTCCCAGCTGAGAAAAAGGAGTTTGAGCCTTGGATGCCTTACCCTTAGAAGCTCTATTAATTTAAAATATTGTTATTTGAATTCCAAAAGTGTTATCACATTTGTCAAACTCTGTTTTATTTCGTTGGGATGTAAGACAGTTAAGTACTTTTGAATTTGGTATTTGAGATTTCCGTTGCTAAACTCTGTTTAATAAAATTTCATTTCTTAAGTTAGTTTTACGGATTATTAAACCAATTAAAAATGATTTAATTAACGTGTCCGAAAATCGGGAAAGGAACGAAATCCTTTTCTAAGGGCATGCTGCCCACAGTGGCGACTCCGTTGGGGATGATCGAACCAATATTAATTCATACTTAGAGTTTAAAACTTTTGTGAACAATTCCTTAAAAGTCTGTGAAAACGGTGAGCTTCGTACTGCCGAAGGTTGGAATGGTGATTTAACAGGACCCCGTGTCCAGCCAATCTGATCTGGGACTTTTTCAATTTTTCATTTATGTGGTTTCCTCTAAAGATGGACTAAATAAAAGTGACCCAAATTTGAAAAGGCATTTTGCGATTTTGTGATTCTTCTTCTTCTTAATCAATTTCTAGCATTCTCATTTGCATCAATGTGGGATAGCCTCGTTGGATCGTTTTGGCAATCCGGCACGGTTTACCAGAGCCTGGGGACCCCGAATGACCAACAACCTTCGACGATGATGAGTCAATCTACCGTTCGACTTTTGCTCTGCAGTTACGCGGGCAGCGAGAGGTATATCTTGGCTTTAGTCCGAGGAACCTGTTACGAACCAAAACCGGCCTTTGCATATACAAAGCAATAGAACTCTCCAAACTAGGACAGGTACCCGCAGGTTAAGTTCTATTTGCATCTAACCCCATATATTGTCTACGTATTATTGCTTTCCCTATCGCATGAACTGTACATACATCCCGTTATGCGTAGGAGCATGTTTAGGGCGGCTTCTAGGTTCTCGATCTTTCGAGTATGTCTTAAGCTTATTAGGACACTGCTTTGGCCCGATGAGGAGTCGTGCATCGCGATGGTGCACGTTTTCAATTTTTCAAGTCCTTCGAACAGTGGGACTTTAGGAAATCAGAAGGCTTTCTACACCTTTGTCTTTATACCTGTTTAGGGCTTCTAACAGAAAACGAGGAACAACGGAGAAAATGCCATGATGCTTACACCAGTTCGGTAACAAGTGCCTCGTCACTTACACCACTCGGCTAACAGCGCTGTGTCGCTCACGCCAT
This sequence comes from Rhododendron griersonianum, assembly GCA_018127125.1. NCBI lineage: Eukaryota > Viridiplantae > Streptophyta > Magnoliopsida > Ericales > Ericaceae > Rhododendron > Rhododendron griersonianum. The sequence goes on along the minus strand of CM030792.1, from coordinate 25,548,723 downwards.
CTGGTTATAATATCATGACATTTATACCGAGTTGTTCCAACTTCAAAGTTGAAATCTTGAACAGCGGAATAAACAAAGTGTGGGCAGCATGCCCTCAGAAAGGATTCCGTTCCTTTCCATCATGGCAAGGCCCTCGGATCGAGGGAGCGCAAGCGGAGAAGCAAGCGCTCGGAATACAGAGTCACCATTCGGGTTTGAAGGTTCGACAACCAAGGAACCGTATTTCGAAGTACATGCCGCGCTATTTGATTTGAAAAAGTGAAGGAAAACCAGCCCGTCATATAACCATATCTGGGTTCGGGAGCCAGGTTACGAGAAGGGAAGGGTTTTAAGGCGCCCCTCTCGCCCAATCCGAAGATCGGTCTCTACTTAGGCATTTTGAAAACATTTGCGATTCTTCTTTTATTTAACCAATTTTTAGCCAATTAGGGCGGGGGAATAGTTAATCGGGGATTTTAAAACTGTAACACATTTGCAGGATATGTTGTAAGTTTGCTTGGATGGATAGAAATGATGAATTATAAGTGGAATAAAGTTCAAAACAGCAAAGAAGCGTCAAAAAAGTGCCTTGTATGAGATTGGCACAAACAATGGCCAACTTGCATGCATGGATCAATCTGCATGCAAGTGAACCATCGCGTGACAGTCCCATACACTCGCGCGAGTGTTGATGCCTCACCCACAGTATGAACTTTATTCCCTTCTGGGCTCTGGAAGGACCAGTGCACACCCAGGGGCAAACCAAGCAGTTTATATGTGCTGGAAAATAAATAATATTACAAACAGACTTGAAATAAATTGAAAATACACCCCTAAACAATGGGAGAGAAATAAACAGAGGCCAAAGGCCTAGTTGCCCATGCAAGGGTAGTCTCTGGAAATCAGTGAACCATCGCGCGACAGAGTGAGACACTCGCGCGATGCTCCTGACTGGACTTCCAAGAATTGCTTTGCATGCTTGGGGCTCTGACACATATTCAGAAGCATCCCAAGGGCATTCCAAGTCAACTAAAATAGTAAGCTAAGCTATTTTAAGAATTTTAACATGCAACACAGTGACCTAAATACCAAGATAAACTATACAACACCCACGAACATAAATAAAGCAAGAAATGACCAACATCCCTTCCCCACGTGGTACAATCTCATGTAGACAGAAGTGTCGCGCGAGTGTTCGGTTCCATCGCGTGAGGGTTTTGTTGATCATAGCTTCTTGTAACTCTGCTGACTTTAGGGCCAGGACTGGTATTGATTACCAGCCTTGGCCCTGCCAGCCCCCCTCAGGGATCAAACAGGAAACAGGTAATAAATTGTACCTTTGCTTGAGTGGTTTTGAAATGGATTGGACAAGGTGGTGTAGCTTGCAAAATGAGTGTATGGAACACACAAGAGTGAGAGTGTAGCAAGTAGGGTTAGGGTTTGTGAACTTTGTGCTAGATCTTGATCTTTTTTTTTTGGTAACCCTTGGACTTGAAAGACCAATGGGGGTATATATAGGAGGAGAGGAGGTGCAAGGTGGGTGTAAGACTTGGCCAAGCAACCAGCCAACAAGGCTGGTCAACCTTACTTGGTGGAGAAACAAGCCACCAAGGTGAGTGGGAGTGGTTGTGTGGGTGGTGCAACCCCAAGCCTGCAGAACACTGTTCTGTCGACGAAAACGGGGTTCCAGCCCCACATGGCACCTAATGATCACAAAAATCCAGCTGGAAAAAGGTGAAAGTGACAGGCCTAAACCATCGCGCGACAGAGTGGGTACGTCGCGCGAGTGTCTAAACAACCGCGCGATGGTCAAAGACCATTTTGACCACCACCTGGCAACTTAACACTCGCGCGAGTAAACCAAAGGATCGCGCGATAGTCAAACCTTGGCTAGGGTTTTGACTGAAGGTTTTGGGGTTCAAAAGGTTCAAAAAGGGTTCCAAGCACTCCAAGCTCAATCCATTCCAAACTCAAGTCCGTTTGATGCGATCTTATCATCGGGGAAACAAGAAACCGAAAAACAAAGTAAAACAAATGGGAGACCCAGATTGGGGTGTCTACACAAAGGTTTAGACTTCTTTTGACATCCTTTTGGATCGCTCATTCCAAATAAGGATACATCTTCGAAAAGAGTTATGAGGACTTTAGGCAGTGTCCGTACATCTTGAGACAGACTTATTTTCTAGTTCTAAAGTCTAGGGTAACACTGACGACGTTGGCTGCATTAGTACTTTAGTCTTTTATTTAGATTAAAGTTTCTGCAGGACCCATATTTAGCCTTCTTTTACTTTGCTGCAAGTTCTAAACCATTGCACCACCGAGGAAAGTATCGAAGCAAGTTGGCAAACCTGCTTGGGAACGTCTGCACCTGAATCCGATTCAAAGGCTCGTCAGGCTATGTAGACACCCCAATTTGGCCTAACGATTATTTCAAGTCCCACTTTGGGGATCATCCCGATGATGAAATGGATACAGTGATTGCTGATTGACTTCTTGCGAACCCATGGACTTATGGTAAGAACTTTGAGCCATTTAGAGGACCCAATCCAGAGCTATACAGCCTTTCAGACAGAAATACAGAATCCTAGGAGAATCCATCTGTCGGCCGTAACATTGATCTCACGGCCTTAACATCCTTTCTTCACCCGAGCAACCTGTTGCTTGAAAATCTCCCTGAGAGATCAATCCCTCGGCCGCAACATCCATTCCTCGGCCGCCAGATCGTCTATTTTCCAGACTCTGGAACATTCTGTCAGACGTTTGATCCAACTACACTACCTTCCCGATCCGTTCGGGCTACGCTCAGAGATTACCACGAATAGTTTGTATTGCATTGCAATTGCAATCGTGCGTTTTGATTGGCCGGAGTGAGTCACCAATTGCCTATATAAAGGGCCTTTGGGTTCTGAAAATACAAGAACAAAATACACCAAATTCGTATACTTCCACACCCTCTTAAGCCACGAAACTCTGCACAAATACTCTCTCAAACCCCCTCTTCAAAAGCCCTAACCTCCCAAAGGCAGCCATCAATCCGACGATCAAACCCCGAAGTTCAAACCCTAACCCTTGTAGACACCCCAATTTGGCCTAACGATTATTTCAAGTCCCACCTTGGGGACCATCCCGATGATGAAATGGATACAGTGATTGCTGATTGCCTTCTTGCGAACCTTAGGACTTTCGGTAAGAACTTTGAGCCACTTAGAAGACCCTATCCAGAGCCATACAGCCTTTCAGACAGAAAATACAGAAGCCTAGGAGAATCCATCTGTCGGCCGTAACATCGATCTCACGGCCTTAACATCATTTCCTCACCCGAGCAACCTGTTGCTAGAAAATCTCCCTGAGAGATCAATCCCTCGACCGCAGGATCTATCCTTCGGCCGTGACATCCATTCCTCGGCCGCCAGATCGTCCTTTTTCCAGACTCTGGAACATTCTGTCAATTGTTTGATCCAACTACACTACCTCTCCGATGCGTTCGGGCCACGTTCAGAGATTGCAACGAAGAGTTTGAATTGCATTGCAATTGCAATTGCAATCATGCCATTTGATTGGCCGGAGTGAGTCATCCCTATGCCTATATAAAGGTGCCTTTGGGTTCCGAAATTAACAAGTGAAATTACTCACCCAAGCTCCGAAACTCTGCAAAAATACTCTCTCAAACCCTATCTTCAAAAGCCCTAACCTCCTGAAGGCAGCCATCAATCCGACGATCAAACCCCGAAGTTCAAACCCTAACCCTAGGGTTTTCTAAGAAGCAATCAGTCAATCACACTCAATCCGAAGCAATAGAGCAACTGAGGGATCAAGGTGGTGAGGCCCAACGGCCTCTGGTTTGTTTTACTTACTGTATTTATGACCAACCGTAGCGTTTTAATCATCTATTAATCCTTCTATCTGGTGTAGACGTACACCTCCCAAACGGGGCATCACCATATAGATTGATCACGTTTGTTTGCTCGGTTGGTTGCTTGCTTCGTAAACCAAAATCATGGACATTCCCATGGCTAGGAACATCGCCACATGATAGCGGTTATCATCAAAACAGAGTCGCCACCTAGTTTATTAAAACTAGGAAAACAGGTAGAGATTCTAGGTACGGGAGCCAAAAGTACAGTAAGGGGAAGGTGTTAGGCACCCCTCTCTGTCCAGCCGTGAGATTGGCCCATAGTTATTCAACATAAGACGTGAAGATGCTTTGTTTAATTCCAACACATAGTCTGTTTATTTATTCCTTTAAACAGTAAGCAAAGTGAGCTAGTGCGATAAATAAAGCATGCATCAGAAAGCAAAACAAAACAAACTGTCCCAGGGAGATGGATCCCGCGGCCGGTGAATGGATGTCACGGCCGAGGGATCCTCCTGGTTTGATGTACCGGCCGAGGGATCGAAGCCCCGGTCGGTGTTCTTCCTCACACCAGACAGGAAGATTAACAGATAATCAGAAAGCTATGATTTAAGCGTAAGAACGATAAATAAAGCAAACCAGAGGCCGTTGGGCCTCACCACCTTGATCCCTCAGTTGCTTGATTGCTTTGGATTGGATGTGATTGACTGATTGCTTGATTGAAAACCCTAGGGTTAGGGTTTGAACTTCGGGGTTTGATCGCCGGATTGACGGCTGCCTTCGGGAGGTTAGGGCTTTTGAAGAGTGGGTTTGAGAGAGTATTTTGGCAGAGTTTCGAGGCTTGAGAGAGTGTATACTCTGATGATTTTCGTGTGTTTATTTTCGGAGTCCAAAGGCCCTTTATATAGGCAATTGGTGACTCACTCCGGCCAATCAAATCACGAGATGGTAATTGCAATTGCAATGCATCTCTAACTCTACGTCGTAATCTCTGAGCGTAGCCCTATGTAGACACCCCAATTTGGCCTAACGATTACGTTCCAGAGTCTGGGAAAAGGTCGATCTGGCGGCCGAGCGGCCGAGTAAAGGATATCACGGCCGAGGAATGGATGTCTCGGCCGAAGGATAGATCTTGCGGCCGAGGGATTGATCTCTCAGGGAGATTTTGCTAGCAACAGGTTGCTCGGGTGAGGAAATGATGTTAGGGCCGTGGGATTGATGTCACGGCCGACAGATGGATTTTCCTAGGCTTCTGTATTTTTGTCTGAAAGGCTGTATGGCTTTGAATTGGGTCCTCTAAGTGGCTCAAAGTTCTTACTGAGAGTCCTAAGGTTCTCAAGGAAGCAATCAGCAATCACTGTATCCATTTCATCATCGGGATGGTCCCAAGGTGGGACTTGAAATAATTGTTAGGCCAAATTGGGGTGTCTACAGATGCCCCTCTTTGACTGAACTCAGACGGATCGCGAGACATGTTTGAGTAAGAGTCAAAGCTGTAAAAAGCAACTCAATTTGGTCCAACCACTATTCCAAGGGGTTTTAGAAAAAGGTTTTTGTTATGGTCGGGCCGGGAGGCTGCCTACGTATTCCACAAGGGAAATTCAGACCAACCGTAGTTCGGGCAATAAAAGAAAAGAAAAAGTTTGGAGGGTTAGAGACAAAAGACGTACCTTAGGGCTTTAAAAAAAGCCGTAGTGTGACGTACCTAGACTGAGCCAGGGTTTTGGCGGAAGATAGTTGAAGGAGCGCTGGGTTGCCCGGGGAGTTTTTGCATAGAGCTTCCTTAGTATTTTGGGGTAGATCAGTACACGGCAGATGCGTTTGCTTTTCTTGATCATCCTTACTTTGACTGAAAGGAGCTCGGTAGAGTAGCCTATCCTTGCGAATGAGCTGGAAGGAATTGATGTAATAGGGTGGAATCCAAACCATCTACTGGGGATGAATCGGACGCCGTTTGTTTTTGAGATATGGGGGCACAGGGCCAGTAACTGGAGCACAGAGCTTCGGGGAATGAGGGAACCGAGACACGGAGCCGGTTGTAGTCATAAGGCAAGAGCCTAGAGAGTGATGGAATCGAGGCATGGAGCCTGTTGCAGTCTTGAGGCGGAGGCCTGAGGTGAGCTTAGAGCTTGATGGAACCGAAGCGCGGAGATGGTATTGATCATAAGGCGGGAGCCTGAGGTGTCAGAGCTTTGAGTTTGACGTGCTGAACCGAAGCGCAGAGCTGGTATAAGGCAAGGGCCTGAGGTGAAAGAACCGAGGCGTGGAGCCTGAAGTGATTAGATTGAGGCGTGGAGCCTGCTGCAGTCTTGAGGCGAGGGCCTGGGTTGTCGGAGCTTAGAGCTTAACGTGATTTGAACCGAAGCGTAGAGCTGGTTGCATTCTGATGGTCTGTGCACAGAGCTTTTCCATCATAAGTGTTGGCGTAGAGCCAAAGGATCGAGGCGCTGAACCGATCAATAAAACCGTGGCGTAGAGCCGGTTGATTGCAGGGTTGACCTGTTTCATAAAAGATATGCAGAGTGTATATGTACGATGCTTGTTAGATGTGAATAGATATGCAGACTCGATGTGGATGCAATATGTGCACGGGCCCGTGCGTGTGTGTTTTTAAAGCTTAGAGCTTCTATCAAGTTCCAGACTTGAGCATTCAGAGCGTAGAGCTCGAGCATTCGGACTGCTGAATCTGAGCATTCAAAGTACAGGCTTTGAGCGTCCAGTACGCACTGGTTGGGCATCCAAGCGTAGAGCTTGAGCATTCAAGTGTATAACTTGAGCATCCAGTACACAGTGGTTGGGCATCCAAGCGTAGAGCTTAAGCATTCAAAATGTTAGATTTTGAGCATTCAGGCGTAGAGCCTGAGAATAGTTGTCTTGATTGTTGGAGCGGCGTAGAGCCTGTTGCTTGTTTGTTTACGGCTTTGAGCCAGTTGAGATGATGGGCTTAGAGCCGCTGAGACTGTTTGTTACAGCTTTGAGCCATTTTAGATGGTAGATATAGGCTTCGAGCCTGTTGAAGTAATGGGCTTCGAGCCGCTGAGTTGTGATAGCGAGCGTAGAGCTGCTGAGTTGAGTGAATACAGGCGTAGAGCCTGTCGAGGTAACGGGCGTAGAGCCGCTGAGTGAATGAGTACAGGCATAGAGCCTGTTGCCGTGATAGCGAGCATAGAGCTGCTGAGATAGTAAACATAGGCTTCGAGCCTGTTAAGAACTTGATTGTGAACGGCTTCGAGCCAGTTGAAACGATGGGCTTAGAGCCACTGAGTCGATAGGTGGGGGCGTAGAGCCGCTGAGTTAATGAGTTGGTGAATTCGGGCGTAGAGCCGTTGAGATAATGGCTTTGAGCCGTTGAAGTGGACTTGGAGTCACGGTGCTTGATAGTGAATGTGGACGTAGAGCCGCTGAGTGTTCTGACTTGTTTTGGCCAGCAATTTGTGGAGAGAGAGCTTCCTCATGCCTGGATATGCCCCCAAGGCTAGTTTTGATTACATTGCACTGGCTCGGGGATGCCCCCAAGGCTACTTGGTTGGTTGAGGATTTAGAAGTCTGTAATGGCTTGAATTGGTGCACTGAGCATGATCTGATGTTTGTCGAAGGAAATAGATTGGGAGGCCTGGAGATCGATCTCTCGGCTGAAGTATTGATGTCTCGGCCGAGGAATCGATGTATCGGCCGTGAGAAAGCCAAAAGCCAGAAAATCGATTTAAGTTCGGTTTAATCGATTTCACGGCCCATTTAATCTTTTCTCCTCCTCCTCTCCTGTTCTTCTCTGTTCCACTCGTTCGACGACCACCGTAGGCCGCCGTCCTCCTCCCTTACCGTCGGCCACCATCATCTCCGACCACCGCCGCCATTGCCACCGGCTCTTGGTTTGTTTTTGGGAACCGTTGGTTTTCCCTCTTGATCCGAACGTGATGGCCACGCCATCTTCGGGTGTTGCGGGTTCATCCTCGCACCCTCCATGTAGGTGCGAGTATTCGTCTTCTGACGAGGAGGCGATTGAGGAGCCTGGTTTGTTTGATGCCGCTACCTATATTCTTCCTTCACGTAGGTTGGGTTATGGCGGTTTCCTGCAGTACCGCCCTCCTGTTGGTGGCCCAGAGGCCGAGATAGTTCGCAGAGAGCCTGAGCAGCATTTGAGTGTTCTAAATGTGCCGGTGAGTTTCCTAAAAAAGTAAAAAGTTTACTTTAGTTCGGAGTTTGGAAATCTTTGTATGTTTTAAGAATAAAAAATCTTTTGCTTGCGGGATGAAAATCCCTTTTGGCTAGGAGCGTGAATGAGAAGAACCCGTGTTAGGGTTGAGTTTGTTTTTGTTTAAAGAATAACCGTGCCCCCTGCTTAGGCAATACATGCTTTTGAATATTAATTGGAGGCCCCTAGCCTTTCCTTTGTTTATGCAATCATGAAATTAACTCCCTTTTTGGTCTCTGACAGAGAAACAGGAGGCTTGAGGCTCACGGTGGAGGCAGGGAGGTACACAAGTGGTTTTTGACACTGCCAGAGCAGGCTCGAGAACTAGTACGTGCTGCAGGCTTCGAGGCGTTCGTTCTGGGCCTCAGTGTTCCGAAGATGGATTGGTCGTTGATGACGTCACTGGTTGAGAGGTGGTGGGACACCACCAATACCTTCCACCTTCTTTCTGCTGGCCAGATGATTGTCACTCTGGGTGACTTCTCTTTGCTGACTGGCCTGCGGGTAGGCGGAGTTGTTCTTCGAGTTGACCCCCGGCTTTGGGAGCGAGAGGGTGATTTGCGGTGGTTTCTGGGCAAGGTGCCCCTGTTCGTTCTCGGGGTCATATCGATCTTGCTTGGCTAAGCAAGACTTTCATGGTGGCTGACATTCTGACCTAGGTGAGTGTCGAGCAATTGACGCGGGCTTTCCTTCTTTACCTCCTTGGGCAAACGTTGTTTGCCAACAAGGATGGTTCGGTACACACGTAGTTTCTAGCTCCTTTGCAGCACTTGGGAGCTATTCGGGAGTTTGACTGGGGCTCGTCTGCTTTGGCCACTTTATATGGTAGTCTTGGAGCTTGCTCGCGGGACAAGAGTCCCATTCTTTGTGGTCACTTTTGAGTGCTTGAGGTATGTATCGTTCCTTTGTACTTCTGTTTTCACTTTGGCTTTTTCTAGTTCTGAACTTGCTTTGGTTAACCTGCTTTTCAGCTCTGGGCTTTCGAGCACCTTCTCCAGTTTCCCCCCTGAGACTAGGCATAGTGATGCGAACTGCATACCTCGTTACGAGCGATGGTTGGTGGGGCAACGGAGGCCACGGTCACCAGTTTTGAGCCTTCCCGAGTGGCGGCGAGTTTTGGACCGACTGACGGTCGATCAGGTACCTTTTTCTTTGTACCTCTTGTCCTTTAGACTTCCATATTCTTGTGTTGGGGCTGATTTGTCCTTGCTTTGTAGGTACGGTTTGACCCTTGGGGTGGTGTACCAGAGGATGCCCCTCTTGCACGTTGTAGAGTCCTGGACCGGACCCACAGCTTGCTCGAGGGTCCATTTTGCCGAGCCTGGTACTTAGGCGATCGGGTGGCTAGTCAGTGGCGATCACGTGTTGAGGCTCTTCAGCTTGTTCCTCCTCCTCCTCCAGTATCTATGAGGTCCACTTGCTTGATGTCGAAGGAAGATCTGAAGAATGCTCGGATCAGAGATTGGGCGGGTTTACTCCTCCAGGCAGGTGACTATACGGAGTACTGCCGTCTTTTCTTGGCCTCCCCCGTTGCGGCTCCTCCCGTTATTCCTGTTTGGCCACGGGCCCCTTCGTTTGTCTCCTTCCACTCAGATGATGGGGAGCAGGAGCGTCTGGCGCTGACTCCTTGCACGACCCAGCTTTATACCTTACCAGCCGGGGCTTCACAGGTATCTTTAGCTTTCCATTCTAGCTTTCATTACTTTGTATTGTATTCCTTGCTTAGATGTTTATAATGTTTGACTGTTCCACAGGTACCTACCGAGATAGTGCAGGAATGGCTTCACGCTTATCAGAGTGCAGAGGTTTTAGTTCGGAGACAGCGCCGTAGGATCCTCGAGGTACGACTCTCTTCATGAATTTTATCTGCTATATATATTATCCCTTGAGTCTGAAAGTTTATATCCCTCTTTGGCTGCAGCTCGAGGCTGAGGGAGTACCGGCTGCTGGTGGGGAGAATGTGAGGACCAGTGAGCAGCCCCCGCCTTCATCTCAGAGATCGCCTAGCTTTTAGGGCTTTTCTTTTTCCTGTTCATAGTTAGTGGGAGATAGGCAGAAACTATATTTATATAGTGAAAGCAACCACAACAACGATTTTGTATGTAAGTTTTTGTTCATGAAATGAGAAATGCTTTTTATGCCCCTAGATGTCTTGAGTTTGCATGCGATAGTCAGAACATGGCTTTTTTGAACAAGTTTTTGTTGATAGACAGTAATTTGTGTGAAAACACTTGGCCGAAGAATCGATCACTCGGCCGAAGGATCATTGTTGCGGCTGAGGTATTGATTATCCAGCCGTTACGTCTATTTTCCCAAGGGAGCTAGGTTTTGCTTTAGCCAAGTGGCATCCTGTTTCACATTCCTTCCTATGCTTAGTCTTTGATTTTCTGTCTTTTGCTTTTGCCATGTTCCACAGCCTGATTGCCAAACTTAAGAGTTTTTGAGGTATCATACTCATTGCATTGATGACTTTTGGGTTAGAGGGGATGAACTATAATTCTTACGTGTCTTTGTTTTTGCCAATTCCCTGGAAAATGACTAACTCATCTTTTGTGAGCTCAATACGCAGGGTTAGCTATGCCTATCATTGAGTACAAACCTGTTGATGTTTTCCTTTCTCCAAATGTTTGGGCCGTATCTCGATGCGAGATTGCCTACGTATCCCAATCAGGGAATCAGGCCTTTTACATAGTTCCAAGATCACCACCTTTGGGGGTTGGGTTTTCACTCTTGGTTTTTCTTTCTCTCATGCTCTATTTTTTGCCTAGGTTACCTGATAGAGGTTGAGTCCCTAGCGAGCTTTCCTTCAAATGCCTTAACTTTTGCCTAGGCTGCGTTTTTCACTTTTTCTTGTCCTAGCAGGCTTTGCTCTTACTTTTGCTTGGGTGTATAGATTGCCCAACGAGCATTTTTCTCTCAAGAGGGTTTTAGTGTTCTCATGAATCTCCCGAGATGTTTTTATGAATCTCCTGTTGCGTTTGTACTTTCACAATGGGCAAGCTAACCCTAAGTGTTCTCACGGAGATAGTGTCTTTCTTCTAAGTTCTGACAAAAATCTAGTTTCTTAAGCAATTAGAGTTCATCCTTTCCTTCCCATTTGTCGGGGACACAAAGATTTTGATCCCTTCAAATTTTTCCCTTGTTTTGGCAATGAGAGCATAGCGCATGGCAATTGCAATTTACGAATTTAGATTTAGATAAGCATAATCTAGAAGATGAAAAAGAAATTCTCTTAGCGGAAATAAAATGCCCAAACAGGGGCCCAAAACTCGTTCTAGTTTGTTTAAAGCAAAAACAATGTTTTAACGTTTTTTGTTTGCCATGTTGTGACTTCTCAGCTACTGCAGCATGTCGGGGTCATTTCCCTTGTCTTTTGCAACTTTGTACTCTTTTCCACCTTCTTCCTTGCCAAACAGAGCCTTTGAACTGGGTTCATCTTTGAAGTTTGCATGACGGCTACCTCCTTGAGCCATGAGTAATCCCCAGATGGATGTGTCGGTATGAATCTCCCTTTCTCTTTCCTCATCGATTGTGTGGTCATCAGCTATTTCCTCCTGATTGAATAGTGATGCTAAGGAGGTTTCATCGAGCGGATCATTGCACTCTTCTTCCATTTCATCAAAGTCGCTTTCCCCTATTTTATAGGGTTCTGTGCATATGAAATCTAGATCTTCTCTTTCCTCTATCCATTGACTATAGTCGCACTCGTCGTAAGGGTTGACCCAAGGTGGCATTTGAAACTCCTCTACCTTTTCTATGAGATTGATTGTCTCCCAAACAATGGGCCGTGTTGGAATTTTGGGACGGTTGATGCGTACCACTATTTGGGCAGGCTCGAAGCGAGCGTGCCTTCTCATCATGATGACCCTTTCTTTTTCCTTCTTCCTATTCTCAAACCAGATACGAAGCCATTCGTCATCTTCTACAAATGGAATGTCTGGATCCTCCAAATTGTGTTTTGCCCAGGAGTGTTCCTTCCACTTCCTTAGCTTTTCCTCCTCTACCTGATCTTTGCTACTTATGTCGGACATATCAACGTCGATTACTTCTGACTGATCAGAGTTATTATCCTCCTCCTCCTCCATCATGAAACACTCGTCCTCCTCGGGGAAGGTTAAGGTAGGTTTAGTTTGGCTGTCTTGGACAATGTATTGGCTGGGATTGTATGTGGGGTTGTGAGATAGATTTATGAGATTGATACTTCGAGGTGGCGGCTCAGCATTATGAGTAGGGAGTGGGTTGGCTTGCCCATCAGGTTTTGGAGGTTTTATGGTTCGACTATCAATAAGGTCTTGAATGTCGTGACGAAGACGCATACAATTGTCTGTTTCGTGCCCAGGGTGCTGGTGGTAGGCGCATTGTTTGTTTGGATCATGGTTTGGACCGTAGGGCGACGGAGGAAGTGGTTTGTTTAAAGATTTGAGATGCCCTTGACGGTTGAGGATGGTCAAGGCTTGGGACAAGGTCATGTAAAGAGGATTAAAGTTGCGGCGGGGTCGATTTGAGCTTCGGGATGGGCTAGTTTGGAACGGGTCTTGAGATAAGGATGTGCCAAGGGCATTCATGGAGGAGTGAGATGTACGGCTAGAGAAGGTTTTCTTAGGTGGAGGAGTGGCCTCTTCTTTCCCAATGAGTCCTAGCTTGATTCCATCTTCGATTTGCAACCCAGTGGCATGCAAGCGCTTGAAATCGGTGATAGCCTGTGTGTAAATATGCCTGAGATATTTGGGTTGCAAATTTTTGACAACTATCCTCACTTGGTCTTCCTCGGAGGGGCGGTTCTTCATTTTGGCAGCCTTTTCCCTCCATCTTGCCACAAAGGTAGCAAAGTCCTCATTGAAATCTTGTTTGGTCATTTCCAAATCTCGAGTTGTTAGCTCAATTTGGACGTTGTACGCATATTGTTTGACAAAAGCATTGGCAATTTCTGGCCAAGTTTGATAATGCACAAATTCCAAAGTGAGGAACTAGTCGAGAGCACTTCTGGTGAGAGTTCGCTGGAACAACTGGGCGATGAGCTCGTCATTCAAGCCCATTGGCTTCAGGGTGTTGATAACATGGCGAACATGACTGGTAAGGTTGCCAGTTCCATTGAACTTCTCAATGTTGGGCATCTTGAAATTCTCAGGCAGCTTGGATTCTGGGAAGAGGCAAAGTCCCTCGAAATCCAGAATTTGGTCCCCTTGTGAACGAGCTAAGGCTTGTTTGATTTCCTTGACTTGCTTGGTTAACTCGGGATTTTCTGCCAACACTACTTTATGGGGATTCTCGTCTTCCATTGATCTTTCCTCATCCTCAGCATCTCTAGCTGCCTTTTCTGCTAGTAGTGCAGTGATTTGAGCTTGGAGGTCAGCAATAGTGGCGTCGTTTTCTGCCATGAAGGTAGAAGGGTTGCTTGACGAAGCTTGGGATTTAGTAAATGACGGGGTCCGTTGAGGGGATGACCGGGAAGTTTCTAAAAGCGGTTGGGATTGTTGTGGTGAGGGCGTTTTGTCAGATGAGGATGATAGACGGGAGGGTTGCAAAGACCTTTGTTTGGCGTGGCTTCGGGTGTTATAAGAGTACAAAGTTGGCTGTGGTTGTTTCTTTGATTTACCTATTGTGCCTGCTTGAAAAGTAGAATACCTGGAAGTTAGTATTCGGCCTGTGTAGGGTTAAGATTCGGGTTGAAAATCCCAACCCTTCTGCACAGAAAGAGTTAATTACAACAACAAATGATACAAGGTGTGAGGAAGAACTTTTGCAAGTAAAATGCAAGTAGGTTCCTAGCCTGTAGGTTCATGTCTTAATTTGATAAGTTCTATGGCTTTCTAGAACATGCAAGGTTTTGGTAGTCTCAGGGTGCTCCGTTGTCAAAGGGCACCAATCCTCTTACCAGCCCATCATAGGCGGTGATTGGGTGATTCCCTTTTTGATATACCACTAGGTACGAGTGACTGTGGAGTTTGCTGGAACCCCCAACATAGCCCGTGTCATGCCGGGAAATCAGGTGAACTCAACGGGTTGCCCGCTCGATGCATATGATAAATGAATTAGACAAGGCATGTATTAGTCTTATGTTGAACTTTTTGGTTATGGCTCTCATATTCCCCAGCAGAGTCGCCAAAAACTGTAGACACCTCGCAAACGAGGCATCGCCATAAAGATTGATCATGTTTGTTTGCTCGGTTGCTTGCTTGCTTCGTAAACCAAAATCATGGACATTCCCATGGCTAGGAACATCTCCACATGATAGCGGTTATCATCAAAACAGAGTCGCCACCTAGTTTATTAAAACTAGGAAAACAGGTAGAGATTCTAGGTACGGGAGCCAAAAGTACAGTAAGGGGAAGGTGTTAGGCACCCCTCTCTGCCCAGCCGTGAGACTGGCCCATAGTTATTCAACATAAGACGTGAAGATGCTTTGTTTAATTCCAACACATAGTCTGTTTATTTATTCCTTTAAACAGTAAGCAAAGTGAGCCAGTGCGATAAATAAAGTATGCATCAGAAAGCAAAACAAAACAAACTGTCCCAGGGAGATGGATCCCGCGGCCGGTGAATGGATGTCACGACCGAGGGATCCTCCTGGTTTGATGTACCGGCCGAGGGATCGAAGCCCCGGTCGGTGTTCTTCCTCACACCAGACAGGAAGATTAACAGATAATTAGAAAGCTATGATTTAAGCGTAAGAACGATAAATAAAGCAAACCAGAGGCCGTTGGGCCTCACCACCTTGATCCCTCAGTTGCTTGATTGCTTTGGATTGGATGTGATTGACTGATTGCTTGATTGAAAACCCTAGGGTTAGGGTTTGAACTTCGGGGTTTGATCGCCGGATTGACGGCTGCCTTCAGGAGGTTAGGGCTTTTGAAGAGTGGGTTTGAGAGAGTATTTTGGCAGAGTTTCGAGGCTTGAGAGAGTATATACTCTGATGATTTTTGTGTGTTTATTTTCGGAGTCCAAAGGCCCTTTATATAGGCAGTTGGTGACTCACTCCGGCCAATCAAATCATGAGATGGTAATTGCAATTGCAATGCATCTCTAACTCTACGTCGTAATCTCTGAGCGTAGCCTGAACGCATCGGGAAGGTAGTGTAGTTGGATAAAACGTCTGACAGAACACGTTCCAGAGTCTGGAAAAAGGTCGATCTGACGGCCGAGTAAAGGATATCACGGCCGAGGAATGGATGTCTCGGCCGAAGGATAGATCTTGCGGCCGAGGGATTGATCTCTCAGGGAGATTTTGCTAGCAACAGGTTGCTCGGGTGAGGAAATGATGTTAGGGCCGTGGGATCGATGTCACGGCCGACAGATGGATTCTCCTAGGCTTCTGTATTTCTGTCTGAAAGGTTGTATGGCTTTGAATTGGGTCCTCTAAGTGGCTCAAAGTTCTTACCGAAAGTCCTAAGGTTCTCAAGGAAGCAATCAGCAATCACTGTATCCATTTCATCATCGGGATGGTCCCAAGGTGGGACTTGAAATAATCGTTAGGCCAAATTGGGGTGTCTACATCTGGTGTGAGGAAGAACATCGACCGGGGCTTCGATCCCTCGGCCGATACATCAAACCAGGAGGATCCCTCGGCCGTGACATCCATTCATCGGCCGTGGGATCCATTACCCTGGGACAGCTTTGTTTTGTTCTACTTTCTGATGCATGCTCTACTTATCGCATTGGCTCACCTTATTCACTGTTTAAAGGTTTAAATAAACAGAGTATGTGTTAGAGTTAAACAAAGCATCTTCACGTCTTATGTTGAATAACTATGGGCCAATCTCACGGCTGGGCGAGAGGGGTGCCTAACACCTTCCCCTCACTGTACTTTTGGCTCCCGTACCCAGAATCTCTGTCTATTTTCCTAGTTTTAATAAACTGGGTGGCGACTGTGTTTTGATGATAACCGCTATCGTGTGGCGATGTTCCTAGCCATGTGAATGTCCACAATTTTGGTTTATGAAGCAAATAACCAATCGAGCAAACAAACGATCAATCTGTATGGCGATGCCTCGCTTGGGAGGTGTCTACAACCCTAGGGTTTTCAGAGAAGCAATCAGTCAATCACAATCAATCCGAAGCAATCAAGCAACTGAGGGATCAAGGTGGTGAGGCCCAACGGCCTCTGGTTTGTTTTACTTTCTATATTTCATAATTAATCGAAGCATTTTGATTATCTGCTAACTTTTCTGTCAGGTGTGAGGAAGAATATCGACCGGGGCTTCGATCCCTCGGCCGTGACATCCATTCACCGGCCGCGGGATCCATTGCCCTGGGACAGTTTGTTTATGTTTTGCTTTCTGATGCATGCTTTACTTATCGCATTGGCTCACCTTATTTACTGTTTAAAGGCTTAATTAAACAGACTATGTGTTAGAATTAAACAAATCATCTACATGTCTTATGTTGAACAATTATGGGCCAGCCTCACGGCTGGGCAGAGAGGGGTGCCTAACACCTTCCCCTTACTGTACTCTTGGCTCCCGTACCCAGAATCTCTATCTATTTTCCTAGTTTTAATAAACTGGGTGGCGACTCTGTTTTGATGATGACCGCTATAGTGTGGCGATGTTCCTAGCCATGGGAATGTCCACGATCTTGGTTTATGAAGCAAGCAACCAATCGAGCAACAAGTAATCAATCTGTATGGCGATGCCCCGTCTGGGAGGTGTCTACAGGCGTCGATCCAAAGACAGAGAAGCATCAAATCCCCTTGCTCTGGTTACCATGATCAAAACAACAGCAGCAACGTTCCGCCAAGCACAAATTAAGAAATGTAAGAATGGCCCGGAGCGAGGCAGTTCCAACCAAAGCACTCTGGATCCTTCATCATCAAAGCCATCTGGGGCTGTGGCAAAGGTCATCTATCTCGACGGTAATAAATTCAATACCTGGATCAACCTAGATCAAATTCAAAAGTTGCTTTTCCCTGAGAGAAGCTCGTTGGGCTGGAAAACCCCAAAGGTGGGCAGTTCTAAGCAAAAGTTAGAGCAAGCCTGCTAGACCAGAAACCTATGGAGGCGGTCTAAGCAAAATGAATAGGAAATATTCGAAAGCCTGTTAGACCGAAAACCTAAGGAGGCGGTTTAGGCAAAAATAAATAGGTAATAATCAAGAGCTCGCTAGACCGAAAACCTGAAAATACGGTACTAGGCAAAAGTTAGGGCATAAAAGGAGAGGTAAAATACATGAGTGAACCTTCGCTTGAACTATGTTTTGACTTGATTCCCCAGAATGGGATACGTAGGCAGTCTCTCTTCGAGACTCGGTCATAATCTATCAACTTGATCCATGGTTGATGTTTTGGTACACATCAAAGGTCGAGAAAGGTCGAGAACAAGTTAAGCTTCATTGGAGGAATCAGAAGGGGGAAACCTTTCGTCTTTCAACTTTATTGCAAACTATTATTTCTAATATACAAGCTGAGCATAAAAGCCTTAAAACATTTGAAGCATGAAAAATAGAACAAAATGCTTGAGAAGCCTAACGGCTCATAGCTTATTCTAAGTACAGCAAAGTCAGCTTGAGAGTCAGTCGATATTTTGCCTCGCTTCTATTTCTGCTCGCAGCCACTTCTTGTAACGGTTCTTTAGACTTGAGTTGAACTCTGGGTCTTCTACTTGAATATCCCTAAGACCCCAGCTCCTTTTGTATCCACCGAGTGTATGAGCATTGAAGTTGGGAAGATGGAAGTTCCCAATGCTAATGCGGTTGTTCTCCTGGCAAATGCCTAGCTGGCGAAGGATGCGGCCGGGAATGTAGAAAGTGAACCTTGTCAGTCCAGCGATCACCATCCTATCGAACCCGTCAGAGTGTCTAGCCATGTCGGGCAGGTCCAACCAAGGACACCTCCAGGCAATCTCGTCAGGCTGCATGTGCCTTAGAAATTCGTACCATCCCTCCAAATCCATCTTAGGGAACCTCATTTGCCTTTGATGAATGCTTCTTGGAAAGAGGTTCCAGCCTTCCTCTGGGGGGTAAAGCAACCCAATCTTGTCTGACAGCCATAGCTACATGAGCGAAAAGACAAGTAAGAAGCCAAATAAAACTAAGCGGAAAAATAAGTAAGGAAATAGAAAGCAGCTAAAGCCGAGCGTCGATGTAAAATGAGAAAGTGCGAAAGCCGGAAAAAGGTGAGCCGAGTGAGTTTACCTATAGCAGAAGCGGACTGCCGCTGAAAGTATCTGTTTGGCCGGTGCTTATCAAATCCAAGTCCAAAATTGTCTCCGCCAGAACGAGGGGCATCACATTCCTTCGAGCCCCCATCTAAGTAGCTACGTTCACCAACAGAGGATTCACTCGTCCATCAGCAGGGACTAGTAGGTAATCGGCCAACAAGTAGATCACCAAGGCAGAACGGCGCTGGGCCTGCACAGTGTCACTGTCCTGTTTGGGCTAAATTAGCTCAATCTATGGCAAAATGATTGTGTGCGG
Organism: Rhododendron griersonianum; assembly: GCA_018127125.1. NCBI lineage: Eukaryota > Viridiplantae > Streptophyta > Magnoliopsida > Ericales > Ericaceae > Rhododendron > Rhododendron griersonianum. Next base: position 25,530,289 of record CM030792.1, on the reverse strand, counting down.
GTGTGCCAAAAAAGAATTGAAATTATCTTTTTCAGATTAATTCAAAACAACTAATTTAATTAGGCAATTGTGTTATCTGTTCGATTACCACAATTAAGGGTATTTTCCTTAAGGTATCAATCAAACAATGGATTGATGCTCTTCAATCAGAAACGATAATTGAACATAAACAAACCTGAATTTAATCAAAGGTAAGTTTATATACAAATACTCTTAAGATTTTGACAAGAATACTACAGAAATATAGACACACTGAATCTAATCAAAAGTTAACCTATAATCAACTATTCTTTGGTAAAAAAAAGACAGAAAGAAATAAGATAACTTGAATTTAATCAAAGGTAGTCTTACATACAAATAAGTCAAACTTACAAAATACTAAACTAAATTAATCTAAATCCTAAACTACGATATATCTTTGAGCAATCATTTTGTATGAATTGTCAAATGATGAATTTTTGTCGGGGTTCATCTCTTCACTTGCTTCTTCTATTTATAGACAATGGGTCTATCTTTGGTCTTCATCCTCCACGTTCTTAGTTGATGCCCATGTCTTCGTTCGAGTTGTCCTTTGTTCCCTCCAAAAACGGTTAAGAAGGGCCTTCGTATGGTTGCTTGACCTGGTCTTCTCAGAATTCTTCTCCTTCCACGTTTGTTGATGTTGATGTAGACACCCCAATTTGGCCTAACGATTATTTCAAGTCCCACCTTGGGGACCATCCTGATGATGAATGGATACAATGATTGCTGATTGACTTCTCATGAACCTTAGGACTTTTGGTGAGTACTTTTAGCCACTTAGAGGACCCAATCCAGAGCCAAATAGCCTTTCAGACAGAAATACAGTGTCCCAGGAAAATCTATCTTTCGGCCGTAACATTGATCTCACAGCCTCAACATCATTCTTTCACCCGTGAAATATGTTGCTTGAAAATCTCCTTGAGAGATTGATTCCTCGGCAGCCAGATCGATTCTTCGGCCACCCAATCTATTCCTCGGCCACCAGATCCTTTCCCCGGTTGCCAGATCGTCTATTTTCCAAATTCTGGAATGTTCTGTCAATCGTTTGATCCGTTCACAAAACCTTAGCAGCCAAACTCCGATGCGTTCGGGCTGCATAAAGAGTTAGAGTTGCCCTACACTTCCAATTTTAATCGTGCATTGTGATTGGTTGGAGTGAATCACCCCCATGCCTATATAAAGGGGCCTTCGGCTCCGAAATTGATATAAGAAATCACTCTCTCTAGCCACGAAGCTCTCTGCACAAATACTCTCTCAAATCCCCTCTACAAAAGCCCTAATCTTTCGAAGGCAGCCGTGATCCAACGATCAAACCCCAAAGTACAAACCCTAACCCTAGGGTTTTTGAGAAGCAAATCAGTCAATCACCCTCAATCCGAAGCAATCAAGCAACGAGGGATCAAGGTGGTGAGGCCTATGGGCCTTTGGTTTGGTTTATTTTCTGTTTTTACGTATTAATCGTAACGTTTTGATTTTCTTTTAACCATTTAGTCTGGTTTGAGGAAGAACATCAGCTTGGGCATCGATCCTTCGGCCGGTACATCAGTCCCGTGGGATCCTTCGGCCGTGAAATCTATTCACCGGCCGATGTATCTATTTACTGGGACAGTTTGTCTTTTCTGCTTATTTTCAATGCATGCTTCAATTACTATCTCGGCTCACCATTAACTGTTTTAAGGGCTAATAAAACAGATTACTTATTTAGAATTACGTAAAGCATGTGTTAATCGTATGTCGAACAACTATGGGCCAGTTTCATGACTGGGAAAAGAGGGTGCCTAACACCTTCCTCTTATTGTACTTTTGGCTCCCGTACCTAGAATCTCTATCTGTTTTCCTAGTTTTTATAAACTAGGTGGCGAATCTATTTTGATGATAACCATTATCGTGTGGCGATGTTCCTAGCCATGGGAATATCCACGATCTTGGTTTATGAAGCAAACAACCAAACAAACAGCAACGATCAATCTGTATGGCGATGCCCTGCTTCGGGAGGTGTCTATAGTTGATTGTGCCCGGTTTCTGAGTAATGGGTTCCTGTTTTCATGGAACATGGATTAGTGCTTCAAAATAGGCCATCCAGATGATTCACTATAACCATGATTGATTTCCTTCATGAAACGAGGAGTTAATGACACCGTTCGATGGTTTTAAGGGTTAATCAATGGCTGGGTTTAATTGTCATCTTAATCACCCTCATTCGATGTCCAAACGTGGTCGTTTCCAATCTAAACAATACCATATGGTACTAAAATAACGTGATCATTAAACCTCTGGATCCTCTGTGTCATAGGCTTAATCTCATCGTGTTTTGATTGGTTAATACCCTGTTTGGTGCCATGTGTAATTTTCCTTTTGGGTGGCATATTTTAGGATGTAAACACACCCCCCGCATTAACATCTTATTTAATATAATTAAATAAGTGTTAATGATAAATGGCTCACGTCTTCGGCCCACGTCTCCCTACAAACAAGGATTTGTGGGGCATGGGAAAGATCTGTTTCCATGCACGTCTCTTGAGCTTCCCAAAGATAAATGACTTTCTTCATTTAATTCGTCTATAAATAGTGATTGATGTTGGGGTTTAATAAATCACATCGTCCTCCTAAAACCCTTCGAAGTTGAATTCTATCCATTGGCAAGTAATAGCTATGGATTCTCTTCCAGAAATTAATCTTGTCCTAGAAAACCTTGACCATCAGCCTAATACCCCTCAAATATCTCCCTGAGATTCCCCTCGAATGCTGGTTGGGAAGATTCTTTCTGACCGAACTTTTCGCACTCCTAACCCTTCTCCTACGGGTTGGGAATCTTCCTCTACCCTTTTGAATTCGGTTAACGAGTCTGTTTGGGGAACTTGGGAGGAAAAACCAGCTGACACCAATACTGGTGTTATCTTGGTCAAGTTTGACCAACCTGATCCTACTTCAAATAGGTTACATCACTTTTGAACCCTATTTGCGAGTCAGTTCTTGCCTCTATCTGGTGGGGACACTACCCACATGGGAATGTTGGAGTCAATCTACTCTTCCCTCAAATTCTCTCCTTACCTCAAACAAGAGGAGAATTATCTTGGGCCAGCTCCTTATTGTGACTTCAAACGCCTGGCCCAAACCCAAAAAACTCTTTGGCTTACTGAGGTGAAGACCCAACACTACCCCGTTGACTTCGAAGAGTCAAATAAGCTTGCTTCTTTCCCAGAAGAGCCCGATTGGTTTGGAGAAGTGGCTAACCTTGCTGTCAACCCACCTTATTTTCATTGGCATTATGGTTACTCTATTTTCCCTTTTGACAAGGGCAAGGCCTTACAACTTCTTGTTGCTTTCTCTTTCTTGGATGTTTCCATCTTTGAAAACAAGTTCCATTGACTAATTTCAAATGGGCTTGTGAAACACTTATTCTTTGCACCATCCCTTCTGTGGTCTCGTATCAAATATATCCATTGCTTTTTGGATTTTTTACCAGTGATCAGAATGTGGCTTGAAGCCAGTGCTACTGCCTTTTGCTTCGATCAAGATCTCCAAGACTATGCTCTCACCAAGGAGAGGATTGAGAAGCTGCATGATCAGATTTTGAACTTGAAGTTTGAATCATTCGAAGTGATGCCTTGCAATGCTGACAAGAAACTTTGAAGGCGCTTCAAGAGGAGGCAGAGGAAGCATCCAAAGAAGGAGGCTCAACATCAGAGGAAAGCTAAAGCCTTGGTGCTTAGCTTTAGACCCCTTTTAGAGAAAAAAAATTGGAGTCAGATACTAAGGAAACCACGAGGAAAATGGAGATGCAATTTCTCCAATTTGCCTGGAACAAGTTCCATAGCCTCGTTACTTGGTCTTTCCCTCATTATTTTGAGAACAAGAAGGCTGTTCCTCAACACCTAGGACCTTCGAAGGCCTAAACTATCTTTATTGTTTTCCTGTCAGTAGGATTTAGTATTTCCCTTTTGTTGTTATCTTTTGTAAATATGCAAATTTCATCCTTTGTAAATATTGGCAGCTTGTTTAATGAAATTTCTTTTGCATAATTACGTTTGTCTGGCTTTTGAATTATTTCTAATTCTGAGTTTCAATTCATAACAATCAAAATAAAAACAAATTCCTTCCAATTTTAATGTATTGGTTTTTATTGGACCAAAGATTGGGTTGAAAATGGCCCAATGTCCATAGATGGCCCAAATGTGTGGTACAAAAGTGGAAATGATTCAAAATCCCACCTCACGCTTCTGCATATTCAAAATTTCTCTGAGAGCGCAACTTCTTTCGCCTCAATCTCTAACTGTCAATTCTTATAATCGAATCAATGTCTTCTTCGAGTAAACAAATCAGAGAACACCCAACTCCTTCTCTAGCGTTAAGGAGATTCACAACAGGAAAAACCCAGGGTTCGACTAAAGATCCTTTCCTCGATGATCGTGTTTTCATTCCAAACCCTAAGGAGAAAGGTACTTTCATTCTAGGTCCTCAATTTATAGGAGAAATTCCTGCTTCCCTATCCCTATACTATCCACGATTAGGAGATGTCGACATTCGGGCTTGTTCGGCCATCGACTGGCAAATTTTTCCGAGGAGATCCTTTCCTTGTTGGCCTACTTTGGATAAGGATTGGAAAATTTGGACTACCAGGATGTTGGCCCAAAAATCAAACGATCTCGAGAAAGTTGGTTTGAAGAATATCATCATTCTTCTTCGAAGGGGAATTCCCCAAAATCCACCTTTTAATTTTTTGGGATTCTTCTTTTAATTTTTTCAGATTTAGCTGTGGCATGATGGCACCCACAGTCTTAGACGTCACCCAAATGTTGGGACTTATCCCTTATGGTCCTCAATTCGACCCAACCAAGGATTATTCTGATCCTAAGGGTTTTGTTCGTTTGACTTCTTCAAACGGTGCTTCCTCCCATTTTTATTCCAGAGAGAAGAAATTATCAAGGGATGTGTTTGATACTGAATTTTTTGCATACATTCTCTACACTCTTTGCAAATACATCCTTTGCCATTCTAGCAAAAGGGTAATGAGTGAATTTATTCCATTGGCCCTGGCATTGTCTAGGGGTGAAGTGTTCGATTTTTCCTCTTATTTCCTTGGTCATGTTTACAAGGTTGGTTCTGATTTTCATCAGAAAGGCTTGAACAACTCTCAAGGAGGGCCCCAATGGTTTGTGCAGTTATGGCTTCATGCATACTTCCCTGAACTTGGTCCCTTCGACACTCCTACATCACCTTTTGGTATTTCTGAAACACCCAACGTTCACGGTGACAACTATGTTCGGACCGTGTATAGTGAAACTCACACTTTGGTATACTATCTCTATTTCTTTTCTGGGCTTACTTCAGATAGAGAATGGTCTTGTCCGTTTTCTGCACAAATTCCACCATCTTGGCTTTTTGATATTTTAGCAGATAGGCAAGGAAAATCTTCTACATCCCTTCAAGGATGGAGTAATATTCTTACAGGCAGAGAGATATTTATATCTTCATCTAATCCTTCCAAGTCCTTGGCCCATACAGAAGTGTATTGTCCTACTCAATTTGCTATACAGCTTGGTTTTGTTCAGGGTATCCCTATCCCTTATTGTGGTTCAGCCAACATTTCAATGTCTGAACGCTCCTGCATTTCTATTGAGCACTTCAAAACATGGTTTGCTCAGTCAAAACAATTGTTAAGACGAACCATTGTTCAGGACTTCAGGGAGCCAGAAGTGAATACTACTTCTGAATTTGACTATTGGTGGCACACAAACTGTTCCTTTCTCTTTGGATGTTCTCCCTTCAAGAAGTTTCTCAAACACATTGGCTTTGAGAATTCTGAGTTTGGGAACAAAAATCATAATGATTCATCCTCTCTCTCTTCGGATGGTGGGTTTGTAGTGGTTGGAGGTATTGAAGACACTGCTGAAGACGAGGTTAATCAAGAAATGACTCCCATTGAGGCTTCGCCCACTTCTATGATCATCCCTCCTCCTCCTCCTCCTCCAAGGAGACAATCTTTGAGAGTATCACAAAAAAGAGGTTCTTTTCCTTAACCACTTCTAATGTTGCATCTTTGTTTCAAAAGGAAATTCTAACAGTACACAAACCTGTAGGTACCACTTCTCCTCCAGAACCTGCTTCGAAGAGGAAAAAAGTTACTACTCAGCCTGAGAAGGTTATCCCAACTAAGCATTATCTTGAGCCTTCAGTTGAACAACAAGGTTTGTTCCTTCCACCGAATTGTCTTCTTATTCCATGCCTATTTTCAATCTAATCATGCTTCCCTGTCTCTCTTCCTTGTAGCTCCCAAAAGGGCTAAAATTACAAGGAAACTCAAACTTGAAACTGCTTCAAGTGATGAAGAAACTGAAACTAATACAGAGGCTCTGGTCTCAAGAAGTAAGCTTTCTTCTTACTCTGAAAATAGTCTGCTTTTAAACTTCTTTTCATATTTGATTTTTATCCTTTACTTAGGCAAAACAAAAGAGATGCAACAAGAGACCCTTTTCTATGAAAGGAAAGAAAAAAGAACTAGGAAAACCAAGACTTTGGATGAACTCTCTCCTCCTGACAAGGTAGAATTCCCACATTTTGGACGTATCCACATACGTATTTAATATGCATTTATACCTTATTTGTTGGTCTTTTTGATTTTCAAGAATCAAGAGGTACCTTTCGAGAGGACATTAGATCTGTCTATTTCTTCTCCTCTTCTTCAAAAGGCTTCGGAGTCACCTCCTGTTTTGTCTCTTCTTCCAAAGAAAAGCATTGTCAAAAAAGACATTGGAATGCAGGCTTAATTGTCACTTCTTACTGAACCCATCTCATCAATTCCTTTTCAAGTAATGTGGATGTCTCATGTTGTTTAATCATCATCTTTCTGTTTAGACATTAACTTCTTATTGGATTGTTGCAGGAGTTTCCAATCTCTGTAGAGCTGCCTGCCTTTGCTAACATTATAGCAAATTTGGCTCAGTCGAAGGCTGTAGAGCAGTTTCAAACATTGAAGAAAGACTCTATTCCAAATCCCATACAAATTTTGGAACAGGGTTCCTTGTCAACTATATCTATTCCTGCTTCGACAGTCCTTCCTTTGAGAGACTTTGGAGAACAAGATTCTGATATGATCACCTCTTCTTCATCAAATAGGGTAATTATGAATCATAGCATACTCCTACGCTTTTGCTGCTCATCTATTTTAATCTTGATTTTTGTTTTTCTGCAGATGACTGAAACTGCCACTAATTTTGAAACAATTCAATCATTGGTGCCTGGCTCTTCGATGTCTCCTTGTGAGCCTCGCTCTTCGATGTCTCCTGGTGAGCCTCATTCTTCCTTGACTGATCTGTCTTTGGTGGCTTTTGATCTGTCATTCTATAAAAGCCAATTGAGGAGATTTTGTGATCAAATTTCTGATCCCATTCCACTTGTTTCTGTTAATCCATTGGAAAATCTTGAACAACTTTTGAATCCATCCAAACTTTCAGATTCTCCTTCCTTTAGAATTAATCATATTCTTACTGAAGAGGAAGTTTCCTTGTTAAAAAGCTATCTAAAAGCATTAAATCACTTAGGACTTCCTATTCTTCTTGAACATGGTCTGATTTATCATTTCGAAGTGTGCTATCAAGCTTTGTTTTTGTCCAATAAACTTCCTTCTTCTACTAGTTGTACACACCCCAATTTGGCCTAACGATTATTTCAAGTCCCACCTTGGGACCATCCCGATGATGAAATGGATACAGTGATTGCTGATTGCCTCCTTGAGAACCTTAGGACTTTCGGTAAGAACTTTGAGCCACTTAGAGGACCCAATTCAGAGCCATACAGCCTTTCAGACAGAAATACAGAAGCCTAGGAGAATCCATCTGTCGGCCGTGACATCGATCCCACGGCCCTAACATCATTTCCTCACCCGAGCAACCTGTTGCTAGCAAAATCTCCCTGAGAGATCAATCCCTCGGCCGCAAGATCAATCCTTCGGCCGAGACATCCATTCCTCGGCCGTGATATCCTTTACTCGGCCGCCAGATCGACCTTTTCCCAGACTCTGGAACGTGTTCTGTCAGACGTTTGATCCAACTACACTACCTTCCCGATGCGTTCGGGCTACGCTCAGAGATTACGACGTAGAGTTAGAGATGCATTGCAATTGCAATTACCATCTCGTGATTTGATTGGCCGGAGTGAGTCACCAATTGCCTATATAAAGGGCCTTTGGACTCCGAAAATAAACACACAAAATTCATTAGAGCACACACTCTCTCAAGCCTCGAAACTCTGCACAAATACTCTCTCAAATCCATTCCTCAAAAGCCCTAATCTCTCGAAGGCAGTCGTCAATCCGGCGGTCAAACCCCGAAGTTCAAACCCTAACCCTAGGGTTTTCAATCAAGCAATCAGTCAACCACGCCCAATCCAAAGCAATCAAGCAACTGAGGGATCAAGGTGGTGAGGCCCAACGGCCTCTGGTTTGTTTTATTTATTGTTCTTACGCTTAATCACAACTTTCTGATTATCTATTAATCTTTCTGTCTGGTGTGAGGAAGAACACCGACCGGGGCTTCGATCCCTCGGCCGGTACATCAAACCAGGAGGATCCCTTGGCCGTGACATCCATTCACCGGCCGTGGGATCCATCTCCCTGGGACAGTTTGTTTGCTTTTTTTACTCTCTGACGCATGCTTTATTTATTGCACTGACTCACTTTACTTACTGTTTAAAGGAATAAATAAACAGACTACATGTTGGAATTAAACAAAGCATCTACATGTCTTATGTTGAACGATTATGAGCCAGTCTCACGACTGGGCAAAGAGAGGTGCCTAACACCTTCCCCTTATTGTACTTTTGGCTCCCGTATCCAGAATCTCTATCTGTTTTCTCAGTTTTAATAAACTGGGTGGCGACTCTATTTTGATGATAACCGCTATCATGTGGCGATGTTCCTAGCCATGGGAATGTCCACGATTTTGGTTTACGAAGCAAGCAACCAACCGAGCAAACAAACGTGATCAATCTGTATGGCGAAGCCCCGTTTGGGAGGTGTCTACAGTTTTTGGCGACTCCGCTGGGGAATATGAGAGCCATAACCAAAAAGTTCAACATAAGACTAGTACATGCCTTGTCTAATTCATTTATCATATGCATCGAGCGGGCAACCCGTTGAGTTCACCTGATATCCCGGCATGACACGGGCTATGTTGGGGGTTCCAACAAACTCCACAGTCACTCGTACCTAGTGGTATATCAAAAGGGGAATCACCCAATCACCGCCTATGATGGGCTGGTAAGAGGATTGGTGCCCTTTGACAACGGAGCACCCTGAGACTACCAAAACCTTGCATGTTCTAGAAAGCCATAGAACTTATCAAAATAAGACATGAACCTACAGGCTAGGAACCTACTTGCATTTTACTTGCAAAAGTTCTTCCTCACACCTTGTATCATTTGTTGTTGTAATTAACTCTTTCTGTGCAGAAGGGTTGGGATTTTCAACCCGAATCCTAACCCTACACAGGCCGAATACTGACTTCCAGGTATTCTACTTTTCAAGCAGGCACAATAGGTAAATCAAAGAAGCAACCACAGCCAACTTTGTACTCTTATAACACCCGAAGCTACGCCAAACAAAGGTCTCTGCAACCCTTCCGTCTATAGTCCTCATCTGACAAAACACCCTCACCACAACAATCCCAACCGCTTTCAGAAACTTCCCGGTCATCCCCTCAACGGACCCCGTCATTTACTAAATCCCAAGCTTCGTCAAGCAACCCTTCCACCTTCATGGCAGACAACGACGCCACTATTGCCAACCTCCAAGCTCAAATCACTGCACTACTAGCAGAAAAGGCAGCTAGAGATGCTGAGGATGAGGAAAGATCAATGGAAGATGAGAATCCCCATAAAGTAGTGTTGGCAGAAAGTTCTGAGTTGACCAAGCAAGTCAAGGAAATCAAACAAGCCTTGGCTCGTTCACAAGGGGACCAAATTCTGGATTTCGAGGGACTTTGCCTCTTCCCAGAATCCAAGCTGCCTGAGAATTTCAAGATGCCCAACATTGAGAAGTTCAATGGAACTGGCAACCCTACCAGTCATGTTCGCCATGTTATCAACACCCTGAAGCCGATGGGCTTGAATGACGAGCTCATCGCCCAGTTGTTCCAGCGAACTCTCACCGGAAGTGCTCTCGACTGGTTCCTCACTTTGGAGTTTGTACATTATCAAACTTGGCCAGAAATTGCCAATGCTTTCGTCAAGCAATATGCGTACAACGTCCAAATTGAACTAACAACTCGAGACTTGGAAATGACCAAACAAGATTCCAATGAGGACTTTGCTACCTTTGTGGCAAGATGGAGGGAAAAGGCTGCCAAGATGAAGAACCGCCCCTCCGAGGAAGACCAAGTGAGGATAGTTGTCAAAAATTTGCAACCCAAATATCTCAGGCATATTTACACACAAGCTATAACCGATTTCAAGCGCTTGCATGCCACTGGGTTGCAAATCGAAGATGGAATCAAGCTAGGACTCATTGGGAAGGAAGAGGCCACTCCTCCACCTAAGAAAACCTTCTATAGCCGTACATCTCACGCCTCCGTGAATGCCCTTGGCACATCCTTATCTCAAGACCCTTTTCAAACTAACCCATCCCGAAGCTTAAACCGACCCCGCCGCAACTTTGATCCTCTTTACATGACCTTGTCCCAAGCCTTGACCATTCTCAGCCGTCAAGGACATCTTAAACCTTTAAACAAACCACTTCCTCCGCCGCCCTACGGTCCAAACCATGATCCAAACGAACAATGCGCCTACCACCAACACCCTGGGCACGAAACAGACAATTGCATGCGTCTTTGTCACGACATTCAAGACCTTATTGATAGTCGAACCATAAAACCTCCAAAACCTGATGGGCAAGCCAACCCACTCCCTACTCATAATGTTGAGCCGCCACCTCGAAGTATCAATCTCATAAATCTACCTCACAACCCCACATATAATCCCAGCCAATACATTGTCCAAGACAACCAAACCAAACTTACCTTAACCTTCCCCGAAGAGGACGAGTGTTTCATGATAGATGAGGAGGAGGATAATAACTCTGATCAGTCAGAAGTAATCGACGTTGATATGTCCGACATAAGCAGCAAAGATCAGGCAGATGAGGAAAAGCTAAGGAAGTGGAAGGAACACTCCTGGGCAAAACACAATTTGGAGGATCCAGACATTCCATTTGTAGAAGATGACGAATGGCTTCGTATCTGGTTTGAGAATAGGAAGAAGGAAAAAGAAAGGGTCATCATGATGAGAAGGTACGCTCGCTTCGAGCCTGCCCAAATAGTAGTACGCATCAACCGTCCCAAAATTCCAACACCGCCCATTGTTTGGGAGACAATCAATCTCATAGAAAAGGTAGAGGAGTTTCAAATGCAACCATGGGTCAACCCTTACGACGAGTGCGACTATAGTCAATGGATAGAAGAAAGAGAAGATCTAGATTTCATATGCACAGAACCCTATAAAACAGGGGAAAGCGACTTTGATGAAATGGAAGAAGAGTGCAATGATCCGCTCGATGAAACCTCCTTAGCATCACTATTCAATCAGGAGGAAATAGCTGATGACCACACAATCGATGAGGAAAGAGAAAGGGAGATTCATACCGACACATCCATCTGGGAATTACTCATGGCTCAAGGAGGTAGCCGTCGTGCAAACTTCAAAGATGAACCCAGTTCAAAGGCTCTGTTTGGCAAGGAAGAAGGTGGGAAAGAGTACAAAGTTGCAAAAGACAAGGGAAATGACCCCGACATGCGGCAGTAGCTGAGAAGTCAAAACATGGCAAACAAAAAACGTTAAAACATTGTTTTTGCTTTAAACAAACTAGAACGAGTTTTAGGCCCCTGTTTGGGCATTTTATTTCCGCTAAGAGAATTTCTTTTTCATCTTTCAGATTATGTTTATCTAAATCTAAATTCCTAAATTACAATTGCCATGCGCTATGCTCTCATTGCCAAAACAAGGGAAAAATTCGAAGGGATCAAAATCTTTGTGTCCCCAACAAAAGGGAAGGAAAGGATGAACTCTAATTACTTAAAACTAGGTTTTTATCAAAACTCAGGAAGAAGACGCTATCTCCGTGAGAACACTTAGGGTTAACTTGCCCATTGTGAAAATACAAACGCAACAGGAGATTCATAAAAACATCTCCATCAGATTCCTCTCCAAAACACTAAAACCCTCTTGAGAGAAAAATGCTCGTTGGGCAAACTATACACCCAAGCAAAAGTAAGAGCAAAGCCTGCTAGGACACGAAAAAGCGAAAAACGCAGCCTAGGCAAAAGTTAAGGCATTTGAAGGAAAGCTTGCTAGGGACTCAACCTCTATCAGGTAACCTCGGCAAAACTTAGAGCATGAGAGAAAGAAAAACCAAGAGTGAAAACCCAACCCCCAAATGTGGTAATCTTGGAACTACGTAAAAGGCCTGATTCCCTGATTGGGATACGTAGGCAATCTCGCATCGAGATACGGCCCAAACATTTGGAGAAAGGAAAACATCAACAGGTTTGTACTCAATGATAGGCATAGCTAACCCTGCGTATTGAGCTCACAAAAGATGAGTTAGTCATTTTCCAGGGAATTGGCAAAAACAAAGACACGTAAGAATTATAGTTCATCCCCTCTAACCCGAAAGTCATCAACGCAATGAGTATGATACCTCAAAAACTCTTAAGTTTGGCAATCAGGTTGTGGAGCATGGCAAAAGCAAGAGACAGAAAATCAAAGACTAAGCATAGGAAGGAATGTGAAACAGAATGCCACTTGGCTAAAGCAAAACCTAGCTCCCTTGGGAAAATAGACGTAACGGCCGGATAATCAATACCTCGGCCGCAACAATGATCCTTCGGCCGAGTGATCGATTCTTCGGCCAAATTACTGTCTATCGGAAAAAATTTGTTCAAAAAAAAAAGAGCCATGTTCTGACTATCGCATGCAAACTCAAGACATCTAGGGGCATTTCTCATTTCATGAACAAAAGCTTGTTTACAAAATCATTGTTGTGGTTGCTTTCATTATACAAATATAGTTCCTGCCTATCTTCTACTAACTATGAACAGGAAAAAGAAAAGCCCTAAAAGCTAGGCGATCTCTGAGAAGAGGGCGAGGGCTGATCACTGGTCCCCACATTCCTCCCAGCAGCCGGTACTCCCTCAGCCTCGAGCTGCAGCCAAAGAGGGATACAAACATTCAGATTCAAGGGATAATACACAGCAAGTAAAATTCATAAAGAGAGCTGTACCTCGAGGATCCTACGGCGCTGTCTCCGAACCAAAACCTCCGCACTCTGATAGGCGTGAAGCCATTCCTGCACTATCTTGGCAGGTACCTGTGGAATAGTGTAGACACCCCAATTTGGCCTAACGATTATTTCAAGTCCCACCTTGAGACCATCCCGATGATGAAATGGATACAGTGATTGCTGATTGCTTCCTTGAGAACCTTAGGACTTTCGGTAAGAACATTGAGCCACTTAGAGGACCCAATTCAGAGCCATACAGCCTTTCAGACAGAAATACAGAAGCCTAGGAGAATCCATTTGTCGGCCGTGACATCGATCCCATGGCCCTAACATCATTTCCTCGCCCGAGCAACCTGTTGCTAGCAATATCTCCCTGAGAGATCAATCCCTCGGCCGCAAGATCTATCCTTCAGCCAAGACATCAATTCCTCGGCCGTGATATCCTTTACTCGGCCGCCAGATCGACCTTTTTCCAGACGCTGGAACGTGTTCTGTCAGACGTTTGACCCAACTACACTACCTTCCCGATGTGTTCGGGCTACGCTCAGAGATTACGACGTAGAGTTAGAGATGCATTGCAATTACCATCTCGTGATTTGATTGGCCGGAGTGAGTCACCAATTGCCTATATAAAGGGCCTTTGGACTCCGAAAATATACACACGAAAATCGTTAGAGAATACACTCTCTCAAGCCACGAAACTCTGCCAAAATACTCTCTCAATCCCCCTCTTCAAAAGCCCTAACCTCCCGAAGGTAGCCGTCGATCAGGCGATCAAACCCCGAAGTTCAAACCCTAACCCTAGGGCTTTCAATCAAGCAATCAGTCAATCACACCCAATCCGAGGCAATCAAGCAACTGAGGGATCAAGGTGGTGAGGCCCAACGGCCTCTGGTTTGTTTTATTTATCATTCTTACATTTAATCACGGCTTTCTGATTATCTATTAAGCTTTCTGTCTGGTGTGAGGAAGAACACCGACCGGGGCCTCGATCCCTCGGCCGGTACATAAAACCAGTGTGATTACTCGGCCATGACATCCATTCACCGGCCGAGTAATCGATTTCCTGGAACAGCTTTGTTGCTTTTTCTGCTTTCTGAATGCATGCTTCGATTATCGCACTGGCTCACTTTACTTACTGTTTAAAGGAATAAATAAACAGACTATGTGTTGGAATTAAACAAAGCATCTATATGTCTTATGTTGAATGATTATGGGCCAGTCTCACGACTGGGCAAAGAGGGGTGCCTAACACCTTCCCCTTATTGTACTTTTGGCTCCCGTGTCCAGAATCTCTATCTATATTCCCAGTTTTAATAAACTGGGTGGCGACTCTGTTTTGATGATAACCGCTATCATGTGGCGATGTTCCTAGCCATGGGAATGTCCATGATTTTGGTTTACAAAGCAAGCAACCAATCGAGCGAACGAACGTGATCAATCTGTATGGCGATGCCCCATTTGGGAGGTGTCTACAGTTTTTGGCGACTCTGTTGGGGAATATGAGAGCCATAACCAAAAAGTTCAACATAAGACTAATACATGCCTTGTCTAATTCATTTATCATATTGTAGACACCCCAGTTTGGATTTTTCAAAATTCCTTGACTCGTGGCCCGGAGGCTCCCCGATGATGACTTCGGATTGAAACAAGCCTGGTACCGATCGGAACATTGCTCCTTGAAAGATTTGAAGAGGGATTAAAAAAATGGTCAAAAGCATTTTCAAGCGCTTGGGAGAAGTCCCGAGCGCTCAAAAACATTTTCCAAAAACCTCTAGCCTGGCTCTTTCTCGAGCGCTCGAGAGTGAGTTCCCAAGCGCTCGGGAGTGATCCCAAGCGCTCGGGAGTGATCCCAAGCGCTCGAGACTATTCTGTTGCCCAATGGATGGCAGTATCACCCACTCACCTTGCAACTCATGATTATAACCACCTTGAGCCCGCCGATGGCTCAGTCCACACTCAACCTCTGGTGGCAGATATTCAGGCCAAAGATTTTCCTATTAAAAAAATGTTTTACCAAAACCATTTGATTTCAAAAACCATTTGATGTTTTGCCTATAAATATGACTGGTTTTTAGCTGAGGGGACACGAAATTTTCATCCCACAGAACCCTTACTATCTTCTCTCTTTCTCTCTCTAGCTAAAGACCAAAAACCTCCAAACTCTCTTTCCAAACTCCAAAGGTTTTAGAAATCACCAAGGAAAAGGGCAAGAAATCCAGAATACTCTTCTGATCTCTTGCACTCTCCTCTCTTCATCCACATTTCAAAGTCATCCCAAGGAGCAAAAGTTCAAGGAAAAGGTAGAGACTTTTACCTTTGATCACAACCAAAAAGGGCTGTTCATCCCTTCTGAGGGGGGTCTCCTGACCCAGTCTTCAATTCTGGGTGCATGGTTGGGAGACCCTAGTGTAAAAACAAGAGCAATGGGGCACAAAAAATGTTTTCACAAAACACTCCCAAGCGCTTGAGAGTACTCCAGAGCGCTCGGGACTGTTCCAGCTTCCATGCATGGTCCTCTGTCACATAGCAGGTTGGGAAGGAGGTGCACTCTTAAGTTAAATGGTTTTATTTGGCATGCATGCACCAGGAAGTCGTTTTCCACT
This sequence comes from Rhododendron griersonianum, assembly GCA_018127125.1. Lineage (NCBI taxonomy): Eukaryota > Viridiplantae > Streptophyta > Magnoliopsida > Ericales > Ericaceae > Rhododendron > Rhododendron griersonianum. The sequence goes on along the minus strand of CM030792.1, from coordinate 25,514,392 downwards.
AAAACAGAACCATTTTCTCACAAAGATTTCATGTGTGAACAAGGCTCCTTTCGTTTAAAGTTAAAAGAATCATTCATTTCAGAGAAACGTAAAAACAAGGGTGTTTGCATGTCAAATCAGTGCCATTTCCTGTTTGAGAGTAAGTTGACATGCAGCTCACTCCCAAGCGCTCCGAACCATTCCAGAGCGCTCGGGAGTGCATGCATGCCATTGCTTCCTATTTTCCAGTCTGCTGTGTTATCTGGTTTCTGCATGCATAAGTGTGCCCTTTTGCTCTTTTAAATTTGTAGATTTAGTCTTATTAAGGCAGGGAGGCAAGATCTGAATGATTGAGGATTCATTCCAGTCTTTCAAATCCTCTGCTGAGCCAGTAGTGTACTTAATATCATTTCAGTTTCTAGTTTTAGCATTTTATTCTGTCTGTGCTAACAAAGCTTGCAGGTTGGGTGTCAGAACTCCCAAGCGCTCGGGACTGATCCCGAGCGCTCGAGAGTGAAGTCAGTGGCAGATTCCAATTTTCTGTCATTCATGCATTTGCTCACCGTTACTCCATCATTTCACTCCCCCCTATACAACTGCACATGCATGCACTTCTTACCTGTTATAATTGCGGATACTCGCTAAATGATCTAATGAAACAAAATCCCTTCGAAAAATCCCACAAACGTTTAGTAGAAATCGATTTCGAATCGGGCGAGGGGGGTGCCGTAAAACCCTTCCCCCCTCGTAACATGGCTTCCGGACCCTTGAAACTAATCTCTGGTTTTCAACTTCAAATCAACTGGTTTTCCAAACAAAACGGTTTCTCGGGTGATATACCGCAAATCCGGGTGGCGACTCTTCAAACGGCGTATTTCTCTTCAAACGGCGTATTTCTCTTCAAAGCGGCGGGAAAATATAAAAGCAAAACGTAAACCTTTTGTTTTTCGGGCAGGTAGCCCACAATGGCGACTCTGCTGGGGACACGTTTAATTAATACTTGAGAAAAAGTTGGTTTGTTGATAAAACGGCCTGCTTTTCTTGAATATCAATTAAACTTGTGAGCCAAGCTTGAAAAACGTTTGTGGGATTTTCAAAGTTATTTTTTTTCATTGTCTATCTTTTGTATATATCTTGTGCGACCTCGCTGTTGTGTTTCGGCAATCCTACCCGGCTTGCCGGTGATGGGGAATCCCGGAATGCTCAGCAACCCTCGACCGTGATGAGTCATCTCTACCGTTTGTACCATTATTGGGTGTACGCTCAATAGTGGGAGGTATACTTTGACTCTAGTCCGGGGAACCCTCTTCAAGCCAAAACCAGCCTCTATACGTGTTTAGAAAGCAATAGAACCTTCCAAACTAGGACAGGAACCCGCAGGGTAGGATTATATGCTATATCCTGCCTACATGTTACTGCTTTCTGCATCTCATCCACGTCATGCCGCCATGCTGTTGGTCCAATTTCGGGTCCTGTACTTTTAATCTCGCTCGCACGGTCTGTAGAAGGTTGCCGAGGCCCGATGATGAGTCGTGCACTCTAGTGTACGTTATCGGAATTACATGAGTCCTTAGAACGAGGAGACTTTGGGAAATCAAAATATACTAAGTCCTTGACTAATGCCTAACGGAAATTTCATCGGAGAATAAGGAATAACAAGGAAAACGGCGCCATGATGCCACTTTACTTACACCACCTTGGCTAATGGCACCGTGTCACTGACACCACGATGGTTGGGGTATCACGCCGTCTATACTAAGTTATTCCAAGTTCAAAATTGAGACTTCGAACGAGGACTAGTTGAATACTTAGTTCATTTTGACATCTCTTAGAATTCGCCGTTCTGAACGAAGGATACACCCTAAAAAGAAATTCTGAGGAATTAGGCAACCTTCGAAAGGCCGTAATCCTATCACCCTTGCACATCGCACCTTGCATCTTACGCTTCCTTTTTGTGTCTCATATAGAATTCTAAGACTCGCTTGCGCAATCTTCGCGAGGTTGCCGAGACCCGATGAAGAGTCACGCATTCTATATGCGTGTTGTTTAACTACATGAGTCCTTAGAACGAGGAGACTTTGGGAAATCAGAATATACTAAGTCCTTGACTAATGCCTAATCGAAATTTCAACGGAGAATAAGGAATAACAAGGAAAACGGCGCCGTGATGCCACTTTACTTAAACCACCTTGGCTAATGGCACCGTGTCACTGACACCACGATGGTTGGGGTATCACGCCGTCTATACTAAGTTATTCCAAGTTCAAAACTGAGACTTCGAACGAGGACTAGTTGAATACTTAGTTCATTTTGACATCTCTTAGAATTCGCCGTTCTTAACGAAGGATGCACCTTAAAAGAAATCCGAGGATCAAGGCAACCTCGCGTGAAGGATACTCGATCATTCTTGGAAAATCAGGGTCGATGACGGTGACGATGATGCACATTTTCTAAAAACCTATGCACATATTTCATGAAAATAAAAAACAGGAATCGCGTCTGAGCACGGTTTTTGCTTTACTGTCAGTACTGAGCAATTGGGCCGAAGAAGAAGGACACCATACCCTCCTGGACCAGACCCTTGGGACAGAGATTGGAACGGCTTCAACTTCAAGCAATTTCTGTCGGTACATCAGATTTGAGGGAGGAAATGGATCTATTGATCGGGAACCTAAACCCAAACCCCAATCCAAACCCAAACGGGGGCAACCTAAACCCGAATGCCGGCAATCCAAACCCCAATCCGAACCCAAATGGAGGTAACCCGAACCCAAACCCAAACCCAAACGGGGGCGAACCGAATCCTAACCCCCTTCCTAATCCAAACCCAAACCCTAACCCGAGTCTGGAAGACTTGTACGGAGGAATGGGACAGATAAGAGAAGGTATCCAACATCTCGGCGAGCAAACTGATAACCAAATCGCCCAGCTTATGATGATGATTACTGGGGTTGCACGACGTCTTTCGCCACTGAACCCGAATCCGAATCCGAACCCAATTCCGATCCAAAATCCCAATCCGATCCCAAATCCGAATCCTAACCTCAACTTAAACCTCAATCCTAACCTCAATCTGAACCCCAATCCAAACCCTAATCCGAATCCGATGCCGAACCTGGAGCAGCTGACTGTTGAATTGGAAACCCCGCAAAACCCCGAGATGGCTGCAGTACTGGCGAAAATCACCCTGTTAGAGGAGTCTGTGGCAAGAAATGAGAAGATAGCATCAACCGGTTTTGACATCAACAAGCTTTGCTTGTTTCCTAATGCAAAACTTCCGAAAAAGTTCAGGCCGATCGACTTCGCTAAATTTGACGGGACAGGAAACCCAAAGGCTCACTTGACGGGATACATCGGAGCACTCTCCATGTGGGGAGTGGAGAAGGATGCTATGGCACAGATGTTCTCACAGACTCTAGTGGGGCATGCTTTGCACTGGTTTACCACCCTGGATGAAAGAAAGAAACGCTCATGGGAAGACATATGCGCGGCTTTTGTGGCGCAATACGATTACAACATTCAGTTGGAGGTGACCACTCGAGAATTAGAATCAACAAAGATGGAAGCAAAGGAGGCCTTCGCCGAGTTCGTAAAAAGGTGGAGGGCTAAGGCTGCACAGATGAAAGACAGGCCAAGTGACAGGGACCAAATCCGGATGATTGTCCGGAACCTTCAGCCAACTCTCGCACGACACATGATTATGGCTCAAGCATGCTCGGACTTTAAAACATTCTTCGACACAGGCTTAGCCGTCGAAGAGGCAGTTCAATTGGGGATCCTTGACAAACCCGAGCCTGCGTCCAAACCCAGGAAGGTTTTCTCCGGAAATAGCAACACCCTGTTTGGCAACTCGGACTACACCAACCTCCCAAACACTTTCTCAAACACAGCTCAAGCCGAGCCCGTCAATTAGATAGTGACCCAAGTCAGTTAACCCCGTACCCAATCCCGCGCCTTTGCTCAATTCTCGGCACCCCTCTCTGCTGTGCTCGAGAAGTTGGTCAAAGATGGTATGCTTAAACCACTTGCCCCTGGCCTGCTCCTTTACCACAAAAACTCCCTGTATCCCACAATCCAAACGTATACTGTGCCTTCCACCAGGGCCCGGGCCATTCAACCGACAATTGCTTCCGCCTGCGCCATGCTATCCAAGATCTCATAGACAATAAAACTCTCCCCACACCACCACAAAAACCAAACACCGTCTCAAACCCACTCCCAAAACACACTAACGCCCGCACCAACCATATCTCTCTAGACCATACTTTTGACCCAAGCATCTACATCCTCCCTACCACCCAACCCAAACCAATTGTCGAGTTGCCAACCGAGGATATAGTTTGTGCCCTTGAATCTGCGGATTGGGATTTCCTAAGAAGGTGAGAAGAATTGGCAAGTAACTTCCTGGCGGTGGAAAACCGGGCTATCGTAACTGGAATATGGCCCGTAGCTCTCGATGCTCACCAAGTCGCAGAATTGGAACAGGGGAATTGGAGGCAGGAATTCGAAGAAGTGATGACCGACCCATTGGATGGGTACTCCCTGTTTGCTCTGTTTTTGGAGCCAGAACCGATTGAAGAAGAGGATGAGTGGGCATGGGAGCCCGAACCCAATGGGTGGCTTTGGATGGATGATTCCGACCCATTAGACGAGACGTCATTGGCATACCTTTTCCTAGAGGAAGAAGTTCGTGAAGAAATGGACCTCATGAACCCCCGCATGTTTTCGGGGCTCACTGTCAGCGCTATTATCAATATTGCTAGAGGATCCGACGCTCTGAACCATATCATGGATCAGGCCTTCATCCCGCAGGAATACATTATTGGGGAGCACCTTCCGCAGCCCGTAGTCGAAACCCCTGACGAGCCTGCTATCTGTGTACTGGACCCTGAAGATCTGTGGGGAAAATCTAAATTGGTGAATGTGTGGGTTGATGGCGAGGAACTGACCGTCAATAGAGCCATGATAGATGAAGGCTCTCTGCAGATTAACAACAACAGCAGCAACAACAACAACAACAACGGTAACAACAACGTCAACTTTTGGAGTTCCCTAGAGGAAGGAAATATGTGGCACGCCCTGGAGATGGAAACCCTCAACGAAACCTTGGAGAAAACTACACTTGACAAAGGAAAACGTAAGGCTGACTCTTGCAACTCTGACTTCTCCGACTTTTGGGAGGGTACTTGGTGGGAGCCCATTCCCAAAACAATCAGCAATCTTACCAGGAGTGGAAGAGTGTACCAGCCAACCAACCTCCAGCGGGGAAGCTCGTCCCGAGCCCCTCCGCCGCGGCAGAACAACCCTGTCAACTCGGCAAACCCGAACACCCCTCAATCCCCACAAAACAACCCTCCTAACTCCACAAACCCGCCACCTCAATCCAACCCACCTGTCCATCTCAACCCTTTCGTAAGTTCAAACCCAGATGCCTCCCAACAACAAAATCCAACGGCCGCCACCGACCCCATAATCCAACAGCTCCAAGAAACCCCTGTTCGTATGTCTATGTGGGGAGTATTAGCTGCATCCCGCGAGCACCGCCGTAGGCTTGTGAACACTCTCTCTAAATTCGAGGTCCCCTCTGATATAGCCCCGGAAGCTCTCGTTGCCCTCATAACCCCGATGAACCTCACCCAGCACACCCTATCGTTCACTGAAAAGGACCTCCCGCCGGAGGGAGCTGACCATAACAAGCCACTGCACGTGACGATGAAGTGTCTCGGAAAATGGGTCCCTGCGATTCTCATCGACAATGGTTCAGCCATCAACGTGTGCCCACTTCGCACCGCTTATTGCTTGGGCCTCAAGAACAAGAACTTTGCGCCGTCGAATCTGGGTGTCCGCGCTTATGATAATACGCGCCGCGATGTTTTGGGGACAATCAACTTGGAACTTGTGACGGGGAAGTTTAAAACCACTGTTGAATTCTGTGTGTTAGAGATACCTGCGTCGTTCAACCACCTGCTGGGGAGGCCATGGCTGCACAGGTCGGATGTCATGGGTGTGCCCTCAACGTTACATCAGAAACTCATTCTGGGTTTAGATTCTGGAACCCTCATCATCCATGGAGACTCAGGCATCCGTCCACACTCAGAGGACAACTCCCCACTACTAGAGATTATGCATGGAGAGGAGGACATTACCATGGGGGGCTTTGCGGTTATGACTTCAAAAGTGTGCACCATCCGGGCCGAGGACGGCTTCTTGGTGAGCTCCGCAGCGCTGGAAATTATGAAAAGGATGAAATATCTATCGGGCATGGGTTTGGGTCTTTATGGTCAAGGAGTCCCGGAGTTCCCTGATTTTCCCGGGAGTAACGAACGCTTTGGTCTAGGATATGAGGCCAAGAAGAGCGATCCAGTAAAGAAGTGGCGCAACCGCGCCCGGGCTCATGCAGCCGGGATTAAGCCGCAAGTGGAAGAAGCGCTGTACCGAGGAGAACCCGAGCCCTTTGTGGATCTTGGAACGAAAATGAAGCACCCGGGGTTTGAAATCTTTGCCAACAATACTTGGGAAGAAGATGAAGTGGTGACCAAGGTAGAAGAGATATCTGAGGCACTCGACTAGCTAGAGGCTTTTGGAGTGGGCAGTCTCCAACTCCTGTTCGAAGGTGAAGATCCGGAGGGTATGGTCGAAGACGCTGCTATGCTGGTGCTTGAAGAGGAAGAAGAGGTTGAAGATCCTTCCAAACTCATCGTGGAGGCTGTAGGCGTTTATGATAATTGCACTTTCGTACCACATGTAACTCGCACTCACATCACCTACACTGCGTCTGAATCCGAATCCGACACTAGTTCATCGTCTAGCACAGAGTCGGAGTTTGTGCCTATCGGCCCTCCACAGCGTAGCTTTTACTTTGAGTTTGAGTCAACCGCTGTATTCCCCCCTTCTGAGGAGGCTGCTTATGAAATGAATGACGCTTTCGCTTACTTGCCGATTTTTGAAATAAATTGTTTAGATCCCGACGATGAAGGAATAGACCTCGATGGGGAAGTCCCCAAGGAGATCCGTTCCCTCATCGATCGCGAAAATGAAAGGCATGCTCAGCCTTTAAAAGAAGAAATAATCTCTATAAATTTGGGTGATGAGGAGAACCCTCGATTGGTTCAGGTGGGTTCCGGGCTGTCCCCCGATGAGCTTCAAGAGCTCACCGATTTACTAAAAGAGTTCAAAGAAGTTTTCGCTTGGTCTCACGCGGACATGCCCGAAATCGACCCGGAGATCGTCGAGCACAGGATCCCTCTCTTCCCAGACGCAAAACCCGTTAAGCAGAAACTGAGAAAAATGCGGCCCGATTGGGTGCTTAAAATAAAAGAAGAGCTCACAAAACAAATTGACGCCGGTTTTCTAATCGTAACAGAGTACCCCACTTGGGTCGCAAACATCGTTCCGGTCCCTAAAAAGGACGGAAAAATTAGAGTGTGCGTCGATTTCAGAGATCTGAACAAAGCAAGCCCTAAAGACGATTTCCCATTGCCACATATAGACATACTTGTTGATAGCACTGCAGGGCATGCTCTACTATCCTTCATGGATGGTTTCTCAGGGTACAATCAGATTCTCCTGGCTCCGGAAGACAGGGAAAAGACGACATTCATCACTGAATGGGGGACATACTGTTATCGGGTTATGCCATTTGGGTTGATAAACGCCGGTCCTACATACCAAAGGGGTGCCACGACACTGCTCCACGACATGATTCATAAGGAGGTCGAAGTATACGTCGATGACATGATAGTGAAAGGAAAGGAGCGGAAAGACCATCTCCCAGCATTGAGAAAGTTCTTGGAAAGGATTCAGAAATACAGGATGCGTCTCAACCCACAGAAATGCACGTTCGGAGTCACGGCTGGCAAGATGCTTGGCTTCATGATCACAACCAGGGGGATTGAGGTGGATCCTTCCAAAGTCAAAGCCATCCTGGAAATGGAGCCGCCCCAATCCGAGAAGGAGGTCTGGTGCTTCTTAGGGAAGATCCAATTCATTAGCCGATTTATCGCCAAGTTGACCTTGACCTGCGAACCACTGTTTCGACTACTCAAGAAAGACGTGAAATTCGAGTGGAATGACAAGTGTCAGAAAGCTTTCGAGGCGGTACGAACTTATCTCCAGAATCCTCCAATCTTGATGCCACCCATCCCGGGAAAACCTTTGATCCTGTACTTGTCTGTCACGCCCTCGTCAATGGGGTGCATGTTGGCACAAGAAGGAGAAGATGGGGTCGAAAGGGCAATTTACTACTTGAGCAAGAAGATGGTGGGAAGCGAAGAACGGTACACTTCATTGGAAAAGACGTGCTGGGCACTGATATGGGCCACAAAGAAATTGAGACACTACATGCTGGCTTACTCGGTGATACTGATTTCTTGAATGGATCCCCTCAAATATCTATTCGAGAAGCCAGCACTTACCGGTAAGTTAGCACGTTGGTTGCTCTTATTGGCCGAGTTCGAAATCAAGTATGTCACTCGCAAGTCAGTGAAAGGAAGAGCAGTGGCAGAGTTCTTGGCAGGTTGCCCGGTTGAGGGCCCGGAACACACCGAATTTCAATTTCCCGACGAGGATGTAATGACAGCAGTTGACGAAATGTGGATGTTGTACTTCGATGGAGCCGCTAATCAGAAGGGCTTTGGGATTGGCATACTGCTAGTCTCGCCTGAGGGGTCGCACATTCCCCTCGCGTTCAAGCTAAACTTCGAAGTCACAAACAACGAGGCAGAATACGAAGCATGTATTGTGGGAATGGAAGCTGCATTGGAGATTGGAGTCAAGGTACTGGAAGTTGTTGGAGATTCCAACTTGGTCGTATCACAAGCAAATGGGGAATGGAAAGTAAGGGATGAGAAGATGAAGCCGTATCATCAGCAACTCGATGAACTTATCCCGAACTTTCAGAAGGTGACTTTCACGCACGTACCAAGGATGAAGAATCGCTTCGTGGACGCGCTGGCTACTTTAGCATCCATGCTGGAACTTCCAATCGGAGTAAAGCTAAGACCCGTCGTGATTGAGCAGAGGGAGAAACGTGTGTACGACTATGTTATGAACATCGACGAACCAGATGATGGACTCCCTTGGTTCCATGATATTTGGAACCTCGTCGAGAGGGGAGAATTTCCCGCGGATTCAACTAAGAAGGATCGGATCGCTTTGCAGCGGCTCGCATCTCAATACATCATCTGCGGTGGGAAATTGTACCGACGATCTCCGTGCGGAGTTCACAAGTTGTGTGTTCACAATGACGAGTCAAGAGCAGTAATGGAAGAGGTACATGAAGGTGTTTGTGGACCCCACATGAATGGAATGATGCTAGCAAAGAAGGTCCTGAGGTTGGGATACTATTGGTCAACCATGGAAACGGATTGCATCGAGTATGTGCGCCGATGTCATAAGTGCCAGACTCATGCCAATCTTATCCATGTCCCGCCCTCAGAGTTACACTCAATGGCGACACCGTGGCCATTTTCCGCCTGGGGCATCGATGTTATTGGGAAGATCACTCCCGCGGCTTCCAATGGTCACAGGTTCGTTCTGGTAGCAGTGGATTACTTCACCAAGTGGGTCAAGGCAGCCTCGTATAAGACATTGACGGCCGTTAAAGTGGCTCATTTTATCAGGCAAAACATCATTTATCGGTATGGAGTCCCTCAAGCCTTCGTGTCTGATAATGGAGTTCACTTCAAGGGAAGGGTCTTGGAACTCTTCGACGAGTTCAAGATCCAAGTGCATCATTCGACCACCTATCGGCCACAAACAAATGGGGCAGTTGAGGCAGCGAACAAGACGATCAAGACGATCCTCGAAAGGACCACTCAGTTAGCTAGGAATTGGCACGAGCAATTACCGCTAGCTCTGTGGGGATACCGGACATCTATTCGTACACCGACGGGGGCAACACCCTATTCTTTGGTGTACGGTATGGAAGCCTTTCTCCCTATCGAGCTAGAAGTTCCATCGCTGAGAGTCATGGCTGAGAGCGGAGTGAACGAGGCTGAATGGATCAGTGGGAGATTTGAAGAACTCATGTTATTCGACGAAAGAAGGCTACAGGCGTTATACCACATTCAGGGATACCAACGGAGGATCGCCCGGGCGTTCAACAAGAAAGTGAAGCCAAGGGATCTGCAAGAGGGGGATATGGTAGTTAAAGAAATTCGCGCGCCGGTGTTTGATCTGCGAGGAAAGTTCCGACCTAAATGGGCAGGGCCGTACATCATCAAAACCATACTCTCTGGAGGAGCGGCCTCAATCATCGACCTTAACGGCAACGAGTTCTCTAATCTCGTCAATTTGGATCAGCTTAAACGGTATTACCCCTGAGAGAGCTCGCTGGGCCGAAAACCGCAAGGGCGGGCGGTCCCAGGCAAAATTTAGAGCAAGCCTGCTAAGTCAAAAACCCGAAAGGGTGGCTTAGGCAAAAGTTAAGGCAAAAGCCGAAAAAGAGCTCGCTAGGCCGAAAACCCGAAAGGGCGGCTCTAGGCAAAATTTAAAGCGCAAAAGGAGAGCGTTAATACCCGAGCGAACCCTAGCCCGAACTACGTATGGGCCTGATTCTCTTTCACAAGGGATACGTAGGCAATCTCACGCTGAGGTTCGGTCCTAAATATCTCTAAAATCAAAATCCAAATTGACAAATCAGAACGTTTTCTCAGAGGCTCCTGCGATTAACCAACCAAAAGAGGGAAACCCTTAATCAGCCAATTTTATTCAGATTACCTCTTTATTACAAGCTGAGCATGAAAAAAAAAAAAAAACACACACATTTTTAATACACGCCTTTTATTCCAAAAAACGGCAAAGTAAGTGGTTAACCCATCCTTGCTTCCACATCTCTCCTCAACCATCTGCGATACCTTCCAGTCGTAGCGATAGAGAAAAGTGGATCACTAGGCTCAGTCCTGCGAGCCTCCCACGATCGAACATAACTCCGAAGGCCCGGAATGGTGAAGGGAGGGAGACGAAGCACTTCAGAGCCCGACAGCGGCACTTCTTGATTGAGTCCAAACTGACGGAGGATGCGGAACGGTGAATAGAAGGAGAAGCCGGACAAGCCAGCCACAAAGACATGCGTCGAACCCATGTTACCAGCAGTCATGGCAGGGAGCCTCAGCCAATGGCACCGCCAAACGATGTCATCTTCCGCGGCAGAAGCAAAGAAATCAGCCCAGTCATCCTCATTGCTGTACGTCACTAGAAAAGGGCGGTTCCATCCACTTGCACGATACCACCAGTCATTCGCCGGAGGTGTCAACAGGCTCAACTTGTCACAAAGCCACATCTACCCAAAAAGAGAGAAAACAAGTAAGGAGTCAGATAAGGCCTAAGCCGAGTGATGAGGTAAAATGAATGAGAGAAATAGAAAAAGGAGAGCTGAGTGAGGTCCCTAACCTGCAGCAACAGCGGGCTACCACCAAAAACCCTTGTCCAATAAGCATTGACCGCGTCTAAACCCATCAAAGTCTCGGCAAGGACTAAGGGTGCAACATCCTTGCGAGTCTCGATCTGAGAAGCGACGCCCACCAATAGAGAACTGGGCTGACCAACTGAAGGAACCAACAGAAAAGCCGCCAAGAGACAAATGCAACAGGCCGCCATTCGTCGGCCTTGATATTCGAAGTCTGTCAAGTCCCCGGGCGGACTGAATCTCTCATACAGTTGCACGATGTTGATGGCATTGCCCTGAGTGAGAAACTCAGCAACATTTCCACTAACACCTAGCTTAGCTTTCAGAATATTCTTCATACTCTCTCTAAGCATTGGGACAATGGGCTCCGTGGAGTCGTGACTTCCAAGGTAAGCATGGAACTCCTCGACGGTAGGGCATAGCTCTTGAGAACCAAAGCGAAAGACGTGCGCTTCAGAATCCCAAAAGCGCACCGCCGCGTGTAACAAGACAGGACGGATGGCGATCTCCCGAAGATGCCTAAGAGCGTGAAGCCGGTGACCGCAGAAGTTCAGCCAATCGATGCCTTCGAGGCTGTCCAACCAGGGACGGAGCAAGGCTTGGTTTAGCAAGGCCATGAGAGGAATGGATCTTTTGAAGGAAAAAGGATTTGGGAGGAGAAGAATGGAATGAAGTGTGAAGGAATGGCCAAGGCAGGGGCTCTCTATTTATAGAGGTCTGGAGAATGCAATACCAGCCCTCATTAGCCTTGGAACTCTTCAAGCTCAACATTTCCAAGACAATTTCAAAATTTCAAAACTTTGGAAATTTGAAAAAATGGTGGGAAAACCCAAGTCTTGCTTTGGGAAGTTGTTTCTGCTGGGAAACAGATGGTGCAAAGTTACGAGACGTCTTGGAAGGGTGCATGCAGAAGAAGACGACATGGGAATAGCCAGTGAGTGGCATTGGGAAACAACTCTGAAACTGCCAATGACAGAAGTCCCGAGCGCTCGGGAGTGAAGACCCAAGTACTCGAGACCTCTCCCAAGCGCTCGAGAGTTTTACAGAGGATTCTGATTCCAGTGTTCCAGCCTCAGTTCAACGCCACAAATACGCCCAACTCCAATCAGAAAGTTCTCGATGTGTTCTCAGGGAATACAGCGGTTTCCATTACATATTTTCTTGCGTATTGGCTCTTGTTCTTTGAAAAATGTTAAGATTCCCAAAGCTTTCGCCTCTCGAGTACGTCGGATACCACGTGAAGCATGTTTTATTGAATCCAACGATAAGTCGCAATGTGCATTATTCACTGTGTGTCGGTGTCAGATTTTCGTTCTTACTTCGAGAGTATCGGTTGAAATTCGCGTGCTCTCTACTTTCTTGCAAGCTAGACGTATATATTTCATAAAATACAATTCTTAAAGGAAGTGCAAACGAATACCGAAGAGCGAAAGAAAAGTTTTCATAAACAAGTGCGGTATTTACAATGAGTTAGGAAGGAAGTACAAAAGATGGGGCAAACACGCGCCCAATCCTAACTACTGGGGCGCGCAGACCCAAACAAAATCAAGGCACACAGGCCTAGAAGCTACAACTACCTCGGCGCTCGAGTCTATGTATGAGTAAGCTGGCAAGGCAAAAACCTAAGGCTCAGACACGACAAATCCCTCTCCGCTGGTGGCCCTCGGGCTCTCTGCCGTCACTCTCGTCACCATCATCCCCGGTTTTCACCCCTCATCTGCCGCCATAGATTTGGCACCCTTCTTGTCTGCCATAGATTTGGCACCCTCCTTCCGCCGCCATAGATTTGGCACCCTTCTTGTCTGCCATAGATTTGGCACCCTCCTTCCGCCGCCATAGATTTGGCACCCATCTTGTCTGCCATAGATTTGGCACCCTCCTTCTGCCGCCATAGATTTGGCACCCATCTTGTCTGCCATAGATTTGGCACCCTCCTTCCGCCGCCATAGATTTGGCACCCTCCTTCCGCCGCCATAGATTTGGCACCCTTCTTGTCTGCCATAGATTTGGCACCCTCCTTCTGCCGCCATAGATTTGGCACCCATCTTGTCTGCCATAGATTTGGCACCCTCCTTCCGCCGCCATAGATTTGGCACCCTCCTTCCGCCGCCATAGATTTGGCACCCTTCTTGTCTGCCATAGATTTTGCACCCTCCTTCCGCCGCCATAGATTTGGCACCCATTTTGTCTGCCATAGATTTGGCACCCTCCTTCCGCCGCCATAGATTTGGCACCCTCCTTCCGCCGCCATAGATTTGGCACCCTCCTTCCGCCGCCATAGATTTGGCACCCTTCTTGTCTGCCATAGATTTGGCACCCTCCTTCCACCGCCATAGATTTGGCACCCTTCTTGTCTGTCATAGATTTGGCACCCTCCTTCCGCCGCCATAGATTTGGCACCCATCTTGTCTGCCATAGATTTGGCACCCTCCTTCCGCCGCCATAGATTTGGCACCCTTCATCCCCGGTTTCCTCCTTCATCCGCTGCCATAGATTTGGCACCCTACTTGTCTGCCATAGATTTGGCACCCTCCTTCGGCCGCCGCCATAGATTTGGCGCTGTCCTGAAGGACATCTTTCTATCATTTGCTTGTATATCTGCATGTCTGCATGTTTGCATTTGCCCCAAAGAACTACGCTGGTCTGATCCTTGCAGAAAAGGGTACGTAGGCAGTCTGAAAAGACGCGACCGCATGCATCAAATGTTTGTGTCTTTACTTGCATTTGATTTTGAGTTGAGGATTTGATTTGGCTCGAATTGGGCTGTCTCAATCTTTGGACGGCACTCGTATCTAGATGTGATGCTGAGCGTCGCCCAAAGAGGGGCAACTGTAGACACCCCAATTTGGATTTTTCAAAATTCCTTGACTCGTGGCCCGGAGGCTCCCCGATGATGACTTCGGATTGAAACAAGCCTGGTACCGATCGGAACATTGCTCCTTGAAAGATTTGAAGAGGGATTAAAAAAATGGTCAAAAGCATTTTCAAGCGCTTGGGAGAAGTCCCGAGCGCTCAAAACCATTTTCCAAAAACCTCTAGCATGGCTCTTTCTCGAGCGCTCGAGAGTGAGTTCCCAAGCGCTCGGAAGTGATCCCAAGCGCTCGAGACTATTCTGTTGCCCAATGGATGGCAGTATCACCCACTCACCTTGCAACTCATGATTATAACCACCTTGAGCCCGCCGATGGCTCAGTCCACACTCAACCTCTGGTGGCAGATATTCAGGCCAAAGATTTTCCTATTAAAAAAATGTTTTATCAAAACCATTTGATTTCAAAAACCATTTGATGTTTTGCCTATAAATATGACTGGTTTTTAGCTGAGGGGACACGAAATTTTCATCCCACAGAACCCTTACTATCTGCTCTCTTTCTCTCTCTAGCTAAAGACCAAAAACCTCCAAACTCTCTTTCCAAACTCCAAAGGTTTTAGAAATCACCAAGGAAAAGGGCAAGAAATCCAGAATACTCTTCTGATCTCTTGCACTCTCCTCTCTTCATCCACATTTCAAAGTCATCCCAAGGAGCAAAAGTTCAAGGAAAAGGTAGAGACTTTTACCTTTGATCACAACCAAAAAGGGATGTTCATCCCTTCTGAGGGGGGTCTCTCAGCCTGACCCAGTCTTCAATACTGGGTGCATGGTTGGGAGACCCAAGTGTAAAAACAAGAGCAATGGGGCACAAAAAAACGTTTTCATAAAACCCTTACTGGAAACACTCCCAAGCGCTTGAGAGTACTCCAGAGCGCTCGGGACTGTTCCAGCTTCCATGCATGGTCCTCTGTCACATAGCAGGTTGGGAAGGAGGTGCACTCTTAAGTTAAATGGTTTTATTTGGCATGCATGCACCAGGAAGTCGTTTTCCACTAAAACAGAACCATTTTCTCACAAAGATTTCATGTGTGAACAAGGCTCCTTTCGTTTAAAGTTAAAAGAATCATTCATTTCAAAGAAACGTAAAAACAAGGGTGTTTGCACGTCAAATCAGTGCCATTTCCTGTTTGAGAGTAAGTTGACATGCAGCTCACTCCCAAGCGCTCCGAACCATTCCAGAGCGCTCGGGAGTGCATGCATGCCATTGCTTCCTATTTTCCAGTTTGCTGTGTTATCTGGTTTCTGCATGCATAAGTGTGCCCTTTTGCTCTTTTAAATTTGTAGATTTAGTCTTATTAAGGCAGGGAGGCAAGATCTGAAAGATTGAGGATTCATTCCAGTCTTTCAAATCCTCTGCTGAGCCAGTAGTGTACTTAATATCATTTCAGTTTCCAGTTTTAGCATTTTATTCTGTCTGTGCTAACAAAGCTTGCAGGTTGGGTGTCAGAACTCCCAAGCGCTCGGGACTGATCCCGAGCGCTCGAGAGTGAAGTCAGTGGCAGATTCCAATTTTCTGTCATTCATGCATTTGCTCACCGTTACTCCATCATTTCACTCCCCCCTGTACAACTGCACATGCATGCACTTCTTACCTGTTATAATTGCGGATACTCGCTAAAAGATCTAATGAAACAAAATCCCTTTGAAAAATCCCACAAACGTTTAGTAGAGACCGATTTCGAATCGGGCGAGGGGGGTGCCGTAAAACCCTTCCCCCCTCGTAACATGGCTTCCGGACCCTTGAAACTGATCTCTGGTTTTCAACTTCAAATCAACTGGTTTTCCAAACAAAACGGTTTCTCGGGTGATATACCGCAAATCCGGGTGGCGACTCTTCAAACGGCGTATTTCTCTTCAAAGCGGCGGGAAAATATAAAAGCAAAACGTAAACCTTTTGTTTTTCGGGCCGGTAGCCCACACATATGCATCGAGCGGGCAACCCGTTGAGTTCACCTGATATCCCGGCATGACACGGGCTATGTTGGGGGTTCCAGCAAACTCCACAGTCACTCGTACCTAGTGGTATATCAAAAGGGGAATCATGCAATCACCGCCTATGATGGGCTGGTGAGAGGATTGGTGCCCTTTGACAACGGAGCACCCTGAGACTACCAAAACCTTGCATGTTCTAGAAAGCCATAGAACTTATCAAACTAAGACAGGAACCTACAGGCTAGGAACCTACTTGCATTTTCGCTTCCAAGTTCTTCCTCACACCTTGTATCATCTGTTGTTGTAAATAACTTTTTCTGTGCAGAAGGGTTGGGATTTTCTGCCCAAACCCTAACCCTACACAAGCCAAGTACTGACTTACAGGTACTCTACTTTTCAAAGCAGACACAATAAGTAAAACAAAGAAGCAACCACAGCCAATTTTATACTCTTACAACACCCGAAGTCACGCCAAACAGAGGTCTTTGCAACCGTCCCGTCTGTCACTCTCACCGGCCAAAACACCTACACTGCTACGGTCCCAATCACTTCCAGGGACTCCGCGGTCATCTCCTCAACAAACTCAATCATCTACCAAATCCTAAGCTTCATCAAGTAATCCTCCCACTCTCATGGCAGATAACGACGCCATCATTGCTAATCACCAAGCTCAAAGTCGCTACCTTACTAGCAGAGAAAGCAGCAAGAGATGCTGAGAACGAAGAGAAATCGGTGGAAGATGAGAATCCTCAAGAAGTGGTATTGGCAGAAAACCCTGAATTGGCCAAACAAGTCAAGGAGATCAAACGTACTCTGGCCCGTTCACAAGGGGACCAAATTCTAGATTTTGAAGGACTCTGCCTTTTTCCAGATTCTCAACTACCTGAGAAGTTCAATAGAACTGGCAATCCCACTAGCCATGTCCGCCATGTCATCAACACTTTGAAGCCAATAGGCTTGAATGATGAGCTCATTGTTCAGTTATTTCAAAGTACTCTTACTGAAAGCGTTCTCGATTGGTTTCTCACTTTGGAGTTTGTGCACTATCATACTTGACCAGAAATTGCCAATGCTTTTGTCGAGCAATATGCATACAACGTTCAAATTGAGTTAACAACTCGAAATTTGGAAATGACTAAGCAGGAATCAAACAAAGACTTTGCAACCTTTGTGGCTAGATGGGGAGAAAAAGCCGCCGAGAACCGCCCCTTTGAGGAAGATCAAGTAAGGATAGTTGTCAAGAACTTGCAACCCAAATATCTCAGGCACATCTACACACAGGCTATCACCGATTTCAAACGTTTGCATGCCACTGGGTTGCAAATCGAAGATGGTATCAAACTAGGACTCATTGGGAAAGAAGAGGCCACTCCTCCACCTAAGAAAACCTTCTCCAGCCGTACATCTCACGCCTCCGTCAACACCCTTAACTCAATCTTGCCACAAGACCCTTTTCAAGCTAGCTCATCTAGAAACACGAATCGCCCTCGCCGCAATTTCGACCCACTCTATATGACTCCATCCCAAGCCTTAGCCATCCTAAGCCGTCAAGGGCACCTCAGGCTCTTGAATAATCCACCTCCTCAGCCACCTTATAGTCAAGCTATAAAACCTCCTAAGCCCAATGTGCAAACCAATCCACTTCCCGCTCACAACAACGAACCACCGTCTCAAAATATCAATCTCATAAGCCTATCCAATAGCCCCACATACAATCCTGGCCAATACATTGTCCAAAACAATCAAGCCAAGCCAACCTTTACCTTCCCAGAGGAGGATGAATGTTTCATGATGGAGGAGGAAGAAAACAATGAGTCCGATCAATCGGAAGTGATCGATCCCAACATGTCTGACAAAAGTAATGAAGAAGCGCAAGCAAATGGGAAAATGACTTTGACGAAATGGAAGGAGAATACAATGATCCACTCGATGGAATCTCCTTAGCATCACTATTCAATCAAGTGGAAATAGCTGACGACTACACAATCAATAAGGAGGAAGAAAGGGTGATGAAAACCTAGACCAACACTTCCATTTAGGGACTACTCATGTCTCAAAGAAGTAGCCACCAGTGAAGATGGATCCAGTTCAAAGGCCCTGTTTGGCAAAGAAGAGGGTGGAAAAGAGTATAAAGTTGCGAAAGGCAAAGGTTTTGAAAACGACCTCGAAATGCTACAATAGCTAAGAAGTCACAACATGGCAAAGAACATTAAACATTGCTTTTATCAAGCTAAAACATGTTTTGAGCCCCTGCTTGGGCATTTAATTTCTACCAAGTGAATTCCTGTTTCATCCTCTAGACTATGCTTATTCAATGATTTACTTCCTAAATTGCAATTGCCAAACACTTTAGTCTCTTTGCCAAACAAAGGAAATTTCAAGGAATAAAGTTCCTTGTGTCGTTGACAAAAAGGAAGGAAAGGATGAACTTTAGTTGCTTAAGAAACTAGGTTTTTGTCAAAACTTAGAAAGAAGACACTATCTCCGTGAGAACACTTAGGGTTAGCTCGCTCATTATGAAGGTACAAACACAAGGGAGATTTAGAAAAATATCTCCATCAAATTCCTCTCCGAAACGCAGAAACCCTCTTGAGAGAAGAGCTTGTTGGGTAACTTGAAAACCCAAGCAAAAGTAAGAACAAAGCTTGCTAGGGCAAGAAAATGCAAAAACGCAGCCTAGACAAAAGTTAAGGCATTCAAAGAAAATCTCGCTAGGGACTCAACCTCCATTAGGTAACCTAAGCAAAATCAAGAGCATGTGAGAAGAAAAACCAAGAGTGAAAACTCAACCTCAAAGGTGATGATTTTGGAACTACGTAAAAGGCCTGATTCCCTGATTGGGATACGTAGGCAATCTCACATCGAGATGCGGCCCAAACATTTGGAGAGAAGGAAAAACATCAACAAATTTGTACTCAATGATAGGCATAGCTAACCCTGCGTATTGAGCTTACAAAAGATGAGTATGCTTTTCTCGAAGAATTGGCAACAGCAATAGACACAAGAATTATTGCTCATCCTCTCTAACCTGAAGGTCATTAACACAATGAGCAGGATACCTCAAAAACTCTCGAGTTTGGCAATCGGACTATGGAACATGGCAAAAGCAAAAGGCAAGAAAATCAAAACCAAGCATAAGAAGGAAGAGAAAAGAGGATGCCACTTGGCCAAAACAAAATCTACCTATGGAAAATCAAAGTAACGGCCGAAGAATCTATACATCGGCCACAATATCGATTTTTCAGCCGAATAATCAATTCTTCGGCCAGTATTTCATTTTCACACAAATTACTGTTTATCAGCAAATACTTGTTCAAAAAGCCATGTTCGGACTATCGCATGCAAACTCAAGACATCTAGGGGCATAAAAAGCATTTCTCATTTCATGAATGAAAGCTTGCCTACAAAATCATCACTGTGGTTACTTTCACTATACAAATACAGTTTCTGCTTCTCTCTTTGCTAACCATGAACAGGAAGGCAAAAGAAAATCCTAAAGCTGGTCGTGACGGCGTCTTTGAGTCGATCTCTGAGATGAAGAAGGGGATTACTGGCTATCCTCCCCACTGACAGCTGGTGCTCACTCAGCCTCAAGCTACAAGGAAAAGAATACAAAACAAAGGGCAAGCACCAAGCGCTCCTCTTCTCCGTCATCAGAGTGGAAAGAGACAAAGGAAATGACCCGTGGCCAAATAGGAGCAACTGAAGGAACAGCAGGCAAAACCAAGGAAAAATGGTAGTACTCCATACAGTCACCTACCTAAAAGAGCAAGCCTGCCCAGTCTCTGATCTGGGCATTCTCCAAGTCTACTTTAGACATCGAAGAAGTAGATCTCATCAACGCCGGAGGAGGAGGAAGAACAGACTGAAGATCCTCAGCACGCGGGCGCCACTGGCTGGCCACCCGATCACATAAGTACCAAGCTTAACAAAAGGGACCCTCGAACAGGCTACGAGTACAATCTGGAACCCTGGAACGTGCAAGAGGGGTGTCCTTTGATACACCACTCCAAGGGTCGAACCTTGCCTACAAACAAAGTCTAAATCAGCCACAGCACAGAGGAATGGAGATCTAAAAACAAGGAATGCAAGGGGTACCTGGTCAACCGTCAATCGGTCCAAAACTCGTCGCCAAGGCTCAAAATTGGCGACCGTGGCTTCCGTTGCCCCACCAACCATCGCTCGTAGCAAGGGAAAAATCACAACGAGAAAAGAAGAAGGATATACCTCAAGTACCCGGTAGTGACCGCCAAGAGTCTTGTCCCGTGAACAAGCCCTAAGGAGGCCATACAAGGTGGCCAAGGCAGATGCTCCCCAATCAAGCTCCCAAACAGCCTCCAAATACTGTAAAGGGGCTAGAGATTGCCTATGCACTGAACTATCCTTGTTGACAAACAACGAGGTAGAGAAGAAAGGCCTGTGTCAACTACTCAACACTCACCTGAGTCAGGATATCAACCTTCATAAAAGTCTTGATCAGCCAAGAGACGACAACATGACCACGCGAGTAAAGAGGGGGCACCTTGCCCAAGAACCGCTCCAAATCCCCTACTCGCTCCCAAAGCCTAGGGTTAACCCAAAGGGGAGCTCCACCTACTCATAGGCCAGTAAGCAAAGAAAAATCACCTGGCGCGATCGTCATCTCGCCAATAGAAGGAAAGTGGAACGTGTTGGGAGTATCCCACCACCTTTCAACCAGCAAGGTCATCAACGACCAATCCATCTTCGGAAGATTGAGGCCCAAAACAGACAGCTCAAGACCAGCAGCGTGTACTAACTCCCGAGTCTGCTCCGGCAACGTCACAAACCACATGTGCACCTCTTTGCCTCCACCGCGAGCCTCCAGTCTCCTATTTCTCTGCCAAGGACAAAAAGGGAGTTAATCTCACGATTGTATAAACAAATAAAAAGCTAGGGGCATCAAATCGACGTTTAAAAAGCATGCATTGCCTAAACAGGGGGCACAGTTATCCTAACTTCTTAAAACAGAACAACTTCGACCCAACCATGGGTCCTTCTCATTCATGCCCCTGGCTAAGAGGGATCTCATCCCGCAAATCGAAACAAAAAAAACTCAGTTTTGATCATTAAAACTCCGAACTAAAGTAAACCTTTTACTTTTCAGGAAGCTTACCGAAACATTGAGGACGCTCAAGTGCTGCTCAGCGGTTCTACGCCCACACCTTAACAGCTCTATGCCACGCCATGTGCACAATCTCGCGCTCAGCAGGCCAGCAAAACAATCCTGTGGCTTCCACTCAATGCACCCTCCAGAAGGCGTTTATGTTGCTAGCTTCCAGAAAGCGTTTAGGTTGCCAGCTTGCAGAAAGCATTTAGCCACCAGAAGACATTTGAGTCGCTAGAAGGCGTTTGGCCTCCGTAAGGCACTCCCAGTAGTGGAGGTAATGGAAATCTCCCTAACAAATTGGAATATGGTCAAGGACTAGCCTTGGGGACAACCCCGAGCATATGGAATCTAGCCTGGGGGGCAATCCCGAGCATATTCAAGAACTAGCCTTGGGGGCAATCCCGAGCATACTCAGAACTAGCCTTGGGGACAGTCCCGAGCATGTGGAATCTAGCCTTGGGGACAATCCCGAGCATACTCAAAACTAGCCTTGGAAACATCCTAAGCATAAGGAACCAATCAAACCCCGTGGAAGATGGAAGATGGAAGATGGAATACTCAACAGCTCAGCGGCTTTACGCCCGCCACCTCATCAACTCAGCGGCTCGAAGCCCACCATCTCGACTGGCTCAAAGCCGTAAACAATCAGTTCTCGACAGGCTCTACGCCCGCCATTTTATCAATTCAGCAGCTTTATGCTCGCTATCACAGCAACATGTTCTACGCCTGTACTCATTCACTCAGCAGCTCTACGCTCGCTATCACTCATCAAAGTGGCTCCAAGCCCACTATCCCAACTGGCTCGAAGCCATGACAACCAATCTTAGCGGCTCGAAGCCCATTACTTCGACGGGCTCGAAGCCTATATCTACCATCTCAATTGGCTCAAAGCCATAGCAACTCACTCAGCGGCTCCAAGCCTTCGACTCAGCAGCTCTACGCTTGCTATCACAACTCAGCGGCTCAAAGCCCATCATCTCAACTGGCTCGAAGCCGTAAACAAGCAAATCACAACAGGCTCTATGCCGCCCCAACAATCAAATACATCTATTCTCAGGCTCTATGCCTGAATGCTCAAAATCTAACATTTTGAATACTCAAGCTCTATGCTTGGATGCCCAACCACTGTGTACTGGATGCTCAAGTTATACACTTGAATGCTCAAGCTCTACGCTTGGATGCCCAACCACTGCGTACTGGACGCTCAAAGCCTGTACTTTGAATGCTCGGATTCTACCGTCCGAATGCTCGAGCTCTATGCTCTGAATGCTCAAGTCCGGAACTTGATAGAAGCTCTAAGCTTAAAACAAACACACACGCACGGGCCCGTGCACATATTGCATCAGCATTATCACATCGAGTCTGCATCATCATATCTGTTCACATCTAACAACCATCATCACACATATACACTCTGCATATCTCTCATGAAACAGGTCAACCCTGTAATTAACCGGCTCTACGCCTCGGTGTTATTGATCGGTTCAGCGCCTCGATCCTTTGGCTCTACGCCAACACTTATGATGAGAAAGCTCCGTGCACAGACCATCAGAATGCAACCAGCTCTACGCTTCGGTTCATATCACATCAAGCTCTAAGCTCCGACACCTCAGGCTCTCGCCTTATGATCAATACCAGCTCTGCGCTTTGGTCCCATTAAGCTCTAAGCTCTCCCCAGGCCTTCGCCTCATGACCACAGCAGGCTCCACGCCTCAGTTCTATCACCTCGGGCCCTTGCCTTATACCAGCTCCGCGCTTCGGTTCAAACACGACAAGCTCTAAGCTTCGACACCTCAGGCCTTCGCCTCACGACCACAGCAAGCTCTACGCCTCAATCTAATCACCTCAGGCTCTCGCCTTATGATCAACACCAGCTTCGCGCTTCGGTCCTATCAATCCAATCTCCTCAGGCCTTCGCCTCAATACTGCAACAGGCTCCTATCAATCCAATCTCCTCAGGCTCTCACCTCATGACTACAATCGGCTCCGTGCCTCGGTTCCCTCATTACGCAAAGCTCCGTGCTCCAGTTACTGGCCCTGTGTCCCAAAAACAAACCGGTGTCCAACTCATCCCAGCAGATGGTTTGGATTCCACCCCATTACATCAATTCCTTCCAGCTCATTCGCAAGGATAGGCTATTCTACCGAGCTCCTTTCAGTCAAAGTAAGGATGATCAAGAAAAGCAAACGCACCTGCCGTGTACTGGTCTACCCCAAAATACTAAGGAAGCTCTACGCAAAAACTCCCCAGGCAGCCTTGCGCTCATTCATCTATCTTCCGCCAAAACCCTGGCTCAGTCTAGGTACGTCACACTACAGCTTTTTAAGCCCTAAGGTACGTCTTCTGTCTCTAACCCTCCAAACTTTTATTTTTCTTTTTCGCCCGAACTACGATTGGTCTGAATTTCCCTTGTGGAATACGTAGGCAGCCTCCCGGCCCGACCATAACAAAACTTTTTTCAAAAAACCCCTTGGAATAGTGGTTGGACCAAATTGAGTTGCTTTTTATAGCTTTGACTCTTACTCAAACATGTCTTGCGATCCGTCTGAGTTCAGTCAAAGAGGGGCATCTGTAGACACCCCAATTCGGCCTAACGATTATTTCAAGTCCCACATTGGGACCATCCCGATGATGAAATGGATACAGTGATTGCTGATTGCTTCCTTGAGAACCTTAGGACTTTCGGTAAGAACTTTGAGCCACTTAGAGGACCCAATTCAGAGCCATACAGCCTTTCAGATAGAAATACAGAAGCCTAGGAGAATCCATCTGTCGACCGTGGCATCGATCCCACGGCCCTAACATCATTTCCTCGCCCGAGCAACCTGTTGCTAGCAAAATCTCCCTGAGAGATCAATCCCTCGGCCGCAAGATCTATCCTTCGGCCAAGACATCAATTCCTCGGTCGTGATATCCTTTACTCGGCCGCCAGATCGACCTTTTTCCAGACGCTGGAACGTGTTCTGTCAGACGTTTGATCCAACTACACTACCTTCCCGATGCGTTCGGGCTACGCTCAGAGATTACGACGTAGAGTTAGAGATGCATTGCAATTGCAATTACCATCTCCTGATTTGATTGGCCGGAGTGAGTCACCAATTGCCTATATAAAGGGCCTTTGGACTCCGAAAATATACACACGAAAATCGTTAGAGAATACACTCTCTCAAGCCATGAAACTCTGCCAAAATACTCTCTCAATCCCCCTCTTCAAAAGCCCTAACCTCCCAAAGGTAGCCATCAATCAGGCGATCAAACCCCGAAGTTCAAACCCTAACCCTAGGGTTTTCAATCAAGCAATCAGTCAATCACACCCAATCTGAGGCAATCAAGCAACTGAGGGATCAAGGTGGTGAGGCCCAACGGCCTCTGGTTTGTTTTATTTATCATTCTTACATTTAATCACGGCTTTCTGATTATCTATTAATCTTTCTGTCTGGTGTGAGGAAGAACACCGACCGGGGCCTCGATCCCTCGGCCGGTATATAAAACCAGTGTGATTACTCGGCCGTGACATCCATTCACCGGCCAAGTAATCGATTTCCTGGAACAGCTTTGTTGCTTTTTCTGCTTTCTGAATGCATGCTTCGATTATCGCACTGGCTCACTTTACTTACTGTTTAAAGGAATAAATAAATAGACTATGTGTTGGAATCAAACAAAGCATCTATATGTCTTATGTTGAACGATTATGGGCCAGTCTCACGACTGGGCGAAGAGGGGTGCCTAACACCTTCCCCTTATTGTACCCTCGGCCGGTACAATAAACCAGGAGGATCCCTCGGCCGTGACATCCATTCACGGGTGGCGACTCTGTTTTGATGATAACCGCTATCATGTGGCGATGTTCCTAGCCATGGGAATGTCCATGATTTTGGTTTACGAAGCAAGCAACCAATCGAGCGAATGAACGTGATCAATCTGTATGGCGATGCCCCGTTTGGGAGGTGTCTACAAATAGTCAAACATTACAAACATCTAAAGCAAGGGATACAATGCGAAGTGATGAAAGCTAACATGAAAAGCTAAAGATACCTGTGAAGCCCCGGCTGGCAAAGTGTAAAGCTGGGTCGTGCAAGGAGTCAGCGTCAGGCGCTCCTCTTCCCCATCATCTGAGTGGAAGGAGACAAACGAAGGAGCCCGTGGCCAAACAGGAGCAACGGGAGGAGCCGCAACAGAGGGGTCAAGAAAAGACGGCAGTACTCCGTATAGTCACCTGCCTGGAGGAGTAAACCTGCCCAATCTATGATCCGAGCGTTCTTCAGATCTTCCTTCGACATCGAAGAAGTGGACCTCATAGATACTGGAGGAGGAGGAGGAACAAGCTGAAGAGCCTCAACACGTGATCGCCACTGACTAGCCACTCGATCGCCTAATTACCAGGCTCGGCAAAATGGACCCTCGAGCAAGCTACGGGTCTGGTCCAGGACTCTACAACGTACAAGAGAGACATCCTCTGGTACATCACCCCAAGGGTCAAACCGTACCTACAAAGCAAGGACAAAATCAGACCTAACACAAGAATATGGAAGTCTAAAGGACAAGAGGTACAAAGAAAGAGGTACCTGATCGACAGTAAGCCGGTCCAAAACTCGATGCCACTCGGGAAGGCTCAAAACTGGTGACCGTGGCCTCCGTTGCCCCACCAACCATCACTCGTAACGAGGTATACAGTTCGCATCTCCATGCCTAGTCTCAGGGGGAAACTGAAGAAGATGCTCGAAAGCCCAGAGCTGAAATATGGATTAGCAAAACAAGTTCAGAACTAGGAAAAAGCCAAAGTAAGAATAGAGGTACAAAGGAATAATATATACCTCAAGCACTCGAAAGTGACCACAAAGAATGAGACTCTTGTCCCGCGAGCAAGCTCCAAGACTACCATACAAAGTGGCCAAAGCAGACGAGCCCCAGTCAAACTCCCGAATAGCTCCCAAGTGCTGCAGAGGAGCCAAAAACTGCGTGTGTACCGAACCATCCTTGTTGGCAAACAACGCTTGCCCAATGAGGTAAAGAAGGAAGGCCCGCGTCAATTGCTCGGCACTCACCTGGGTCAGAATGTCAGCCACCATGAAAGTCTTGCTTAGCCAAGCAAGATCGATATGACCCCGGGAACGAACAGGGGGCACCTTGCCCAGAAGCCACCTCAAAGCACCCTCTCGCTCCCAAAGCCGGGGGTCAACTCGAAGAGCAACTCCGCCTACCCGCAGGCCAGTCAGCAAAGAAAAGTCACCCGGAGTGATAGTCATCTCGCTAGCAGCAGGAAGTGGAAGGTATTGGTGGTATCCCACCACCTCTCAACTAGCGAGGTCATCAATGACCAATCCATCTTCGGAAGATCGAGGCCCAGAACGAATGTCTCAAAGCCTGCAGCACGTACTAATTCCCGGGCCTGCTCTGGCAGCTTCAAGAACCATCTGTGCACCTCCTTGCCTCCATCGCGAGCTTCCAGCCTCCTGTTTCTCTGCCAAAGACAAAAGGGAGTTAATCTCATGATTGCATAAACAAAGGAAATGCTAAGGGGCGTCAAATTAACATCTAAAAGCATGCATTGCCTAGACAGGGGGCACAGTTATTTTAGTTTCCTTAAACAAAAACAAGTTCAACCCAAACATGGGTTCTTCTCATTTACGCTCCTAGCCAAAAGGGATTTTCATCCCGCAAACAAAAAAAATTCATTCTTAAAAAAATACAAAGATTTCCAAAACTCCGAACTAAAGTAAACTTTTTACTTTTCAGGAAACTCACCGGCACGTTCAGAACGCTCAAGTGATGCTCAGGCTCTCTGCGAACTATCTCGGCCTCTGGGCCACCAACAGGAGGGTGGTACTGCAGGAAACCGCCATAACCCAGCCTACGCGAAGGAAGAATGTAGGTAGCGGCATCAAACAAACCAGGCTCCTCAATCGCCTCCTCGTCAGAAGACGAATACTCGCACCTACATGAAGGGTGCGAGGATGAACCCGCAACACCCGAAGATGGCGTGGCCATCACGTCCAAGCCAAGAAAAGAAGAAAACCAATGGTTTCAAACAATCGAAGCTGGCAGCAACGGCGACAGCAACGGCGGCCGGAGGTGATGGCAGCTGGCGGCGAGAGAGGAGAAGGATGGCAGCGAATGGGAATGAACGTCGGAGGTGGAAAACGAAGGAGAAAAGTAGGGGGAGGGGAAAAGATTAAATGGGTCGTGAGATCGATTAAACCGAACTTAAATCGATTTTCTGACCTTTGACTTTCTCACGGCCGATACATCGATTCCTCGGCCGAGACATCAATCCTTCGGCTGAGAGATCGATCTCCTGGCCTCCCATTCTATTTCCCTCAGCCATATCAGGTCTTGCTCTATGCACTGACTCAAGCCACTATAGACTTCTAAATCCTCAACCAACCAAGTAGCCATGGGGGCATCCCCAAGCCAATGCAACATGATCAAAACTAGCCTTGGGGGCATATCCAAGCATGAGGAAAATCACTCTCCACGAACTGCTGGCTAAAACAAGTCAATTCACTCAGCGGCTATATGCCTATACTCACTCAGTGGCTCGAGGCTCGTCACCATGTCTATCCACTCATCAAGCACCGTGACTCCAAAGTCCATCTCCACAGGCTCAAAGCCCATTGTCTCAACTGGCTCGAAGCCGTAAACAACCAATCTCAGCGGCTCGAAGCCCATTATCGACAGGCTCTACGCCTGTAATCACTCAACTCAGCGGCTCCAAGCCCACTATTTCAAATGGCTCGAAGCCATAACAACCATCTTAGCGGCTCCAAGCCCATTATCGATAGGCTCTATGCCTGTTATCACAACTCAACGGCTCAAAGCCCATCATCTCAACTGGCTTGAAGCTGTAAACAAGCAACAGGCTCTACGCCGCCCCAACAATCAAGACCTCTATTCTCATGCTCTACGCCTGAATGCTCAAAATCTAACATTTTGAATGCTCAAGCTCTACGCTTGGATGCCCAACCACTGTGTACTGGATGCTCAAGTTATACACTTGAATGCTCAAGCTCTACGCTTGGATGCCCAACCACTGCGTACTGGACGCTCAAAGCCTGTACTTTGAATGCTCGGATTCTGCCGTCCGAATGCTCGAGCTCTACGCTCTGAATGCTCAAGTCCGGAACTTGATAGAAGCTCTAAGCTTTAAAACAAACACACACGCACGGGCCCGTGCACATATTGCATTATCACGTCGAGTCTGCATCATCATATCTGTTCACATCTAACAACCATCATCACACATATACACTCTGCATATCTCTCATGAAACAGGTCAACCCTGCAATTAACCGGCTCTACGCCTCGGTGTTATTGATCGGTTCAGCGCCTCGATCCTTTGGCTCTACACCAACACTTATGATGAGAAAGCTCCGTGCACAGACCATCAGAATGCAACAGGCTCCACGCCTCAGTTCTATCACCTCGAGCTCTTGCCTTATACCAGCTCCGCGCTTCGGTTCAAACACGACAAGCTCTAAGCTTCGACACCTCAGGCCTTCGCCTCACGACCATAGCAGGCTCTACGCCTCAATCTAATCACCTCAGGCTCTCGCCATATGATCAACACCAGCTCCGCGCTTCGGTCCTATCAATCCAATCTCCTCAGGCCTTCGCATCAAGACTGCAACAGGCTCCACGCCTCGATTCCATCACTCTCCAGGCTCTCGCCTCATGACTACAACCGGCTCCGTGCCTCGGTTCCCTCATTCCGCAAAGCTCCGTGCTCCAGTTACTGGCCCTGTGCCCCCCATATCTCAAAAACAAACGGCGCCCGACTCATCCCAGCAGATGGTTTGGATTCCACCCCATTACATCAATTCCTTCCAGCTCATTCGCAAGGATAGGCTACTCTACCGAGCTCCTTTCAGTCAAAGTAAGGATGATCAAGAAAAGCAAACGCACCTGCCGTGTACTGGTCTACCCCAAAATACTAAGGAAGCTCTACGCAAAAACTCCCCAGGCAGCCCTGCGCTCCTTCAACTATCTTCTGCCAAAACCCTGGCTCAGTCTAGGTACGTCACACTACGGCTTTTTAAGCCCTAAGGTTCATCTTCTGTCACTAACCCTCCAAACTTTTATTTTTCTTTATTGCCCGAACTACGATTGGTCTGAATTTCCTTTGTGGAATACGTAGGCAGCCTCCCGGCCCGACCATAACAAAACCTTTGTCAAAAAAATCCCTTGGAATAGTGGTTGGACCAAATTGCGTTGCTTTTTATAGCTTTGACTCTTACTCAAACATGTCTCGCGATCCGTCTGAGTTCAGTCAAAGAGGGGCATCTGTAGACACCCCAATTTGGCCTAACGATTATTTCAAGTCCCACCTTGGGACCATCCCGATGATGAAATGGATACAGTGATTGCTGATTGCCTCCTTGAGAACCTTAGGACTTTCGGTAAGAACTTTGAGCCACTTAGAGGACCCAATTCAGAGCCATACAGCCTTTCAGACAGAAATACAGAAGCCTAGGAGAATCCATCTGTCGGCCGTGACATCGATCCCACGGCCCTAACATCATTTTCTCACCCGAGCAACCTGTTGCTAGCAAAATCTACCTGAGAGATCAATCCCTCGGCCGCAAGATCTATCCTTCGGCCGAGACATCCATTCCTCGGCCGTGATATCCTTTACTCGGTCGCCAGATCGACCTTTTCCCAGACTCTGGAACGTGTTCTGTCAGACGTTTGATCCAACTACACTACCTTCCCGATGTGTTCGGGCTACGCTCAGAGATTACGACGTAGAGTTAGAGATGCATTGCAATTGCAATTACCATCTCGTGATTTGATTGGTCGGAGTGAGTCACCAATTGCCTATATAAAGGGCCTTTGGACTCCGAAAATAAACACACAAAATTCATTAGAGTACACACTCTCTTAAGCCTCGAAACTCTGCACAAATACTCTCTCAAATCCATTCCTCAAAAGCCCTAATCTCTCGAAGGCAGCCGTCAATCCGGTGATCAAACCCCGAAGTTCAAACCCTAACCCTAGGGTTTTCAATCAAGCAATCAGTCAACCATGCCCAATCCAAAGCAATCAAGCAACTGAGGGATCAAGGTGGTGAGGCCCAACGGCCTCTGGTTTGTTTTATTTATTGTTCTTATGCTTAATCACAACTTTCTGATTATCTGTTAATCTTTCTGTCTGGTGTGAGGAAGAACACCGACCGGGGCTTCGATCCCTCGGCCGGTACATCAAACCAGGAGGATCCCTCGGCCGTGACATCCATTCACCGGTCGCGGGATCCATCTCCCTGGGACAGTTTGTTTGCGTTTTTTGCTTTCTGACGCATGCTTTATTTATCGCACTGGCTCACTTTACTTACTGTTTAAAGGAATAAATAAACAGACTACATGTTGGAATTAAACAAAGTATCTACATGTCTTATGTTGAACGATTATGGGCCAGTCTCACGACTGGGCAAAGAGGGGTGCCTAACACCTTCCCCTTATTGTACTTTTGGCTCCCGTATCCAGAATCTCTATCTGTTTTTCCAGTTTTAATAAACTGGGTGGCGACTCTGTTTTGATGATAACCGCTATCATGTGGCGATGTTCCTAGCCATGGGAATGTCCATGATTTTGGTTTACGAAGCAAGCAACCAACCGAGCAAACAAACATGATCAATCTATATGGCGATGCCCCGTTTGGGAGGTGTCTACACTAGTTCTACTCTTCAAGGATATCTTGATTAGTTCGGTAAATTGCTTGCTCACAATCAATTCCTATCTGAGAGTATTGGAAAAAGCACCTCAAAAGTAGAAAAGTTGGAAGCTCGGGCCTTCAAGACTGCTTATCATATTTCATCTTATCAAGCTCGAAGGAATAAGCTTGAAGAACTTAATAAGAGGATGAAATGGTTAGAGAAGAAATGAAAAGGGTCAGAGATGAGATCTATGAAACTTCAATTGAATTTCCTGTGCTCGAAGATGAAGTTTTGAAAGGTCAATCAATACTTCCACAGCTTATTCCCTCACTTCGAACAGTGCAAAAGAAAAAAGCTGCTCAAGCTTCTCTTTTGGATAACAATGTCCGTTTTCTTCAAACAGTATTATCCAATATTTGTGGTGTAATTGACTCTCTTTTGTGACTCTTAATAGTCTGTTTAATGTTAACAGTATCTTAACTCTTTTACTTTCTACTGCTTTAAGATTTTCTAATCAGGTCTGCTGCTAGATGAATACAAACCTTTTGGGAATTACTTGATGTACTGACGCCCCATCTACCCTCTCCAGGGATATTAATGACTGTCCCCAAGTTTTTCTTGGTATAAATAGGGGTCTTGAGGAAAGAAAACATCCAACTTGTCCCTCTCCTTAGCTTTCCCTTTTTTCTAATCGCTGTAGATACAAACTCCAATCACTTTGTTGGATTTAGGGATTCAAAATACAGGAAATGAATACCATGACGATCTCACTAGAGTTTCTGAAGGATGGCTTCGAAACGTAGCCACATCAGTTCTCATGATGCTCTTCTCTTGGGCTACGACTCCTAGGTATAGACACATCAGCTCTCATGATGTTTTCATGTTGAGCTGAAACTTTGAAGACCAAAGAATCTAATAAAAGTGGTCTTCGGAGCCTGTCTACCTAACAATGGAGCTTAGTCCAAGTCTTTGTATCTCAGTTGTTTGATCATAACAGATCAACTTCTGCAATACATTTAGGCTTAGTTAGGTTTGATTCTCTTTCATACTAGCCCCTAGATGGGTGTTTTAGATGTAACTTTTCCTATGAATGTAATGAATGGATCAAATATCATTGTACATCCATATTGTTTTGTGGTATGATTAATAAACCAGTAATTAGTCTTCTCTTGTTGGTTCGAGATGCATTCTGAAAACCAATTAACAATGCAGTAAAAATTTCATTATAATGGCGAAAAGATAAATATGATGCTGGTATGTGAGAATCATATGAATATAATGAGTAGAAATTTTCCTTAAAGGTATTCTTTCTGCTATTATACTCATAGTGATACCAAATTTAATCATTTTTGCTTAGCAAAATAAAACATGTCACGGATTAAGAGCTCTGTATGAATGATTCAAGAATCTAACCACATGCTTCGAATTCGGTCCGATCAACTCTTTATTGGCAAATGAAACATGATATGAAAACGTATCTAAACACTTGTTATTCCAATACTGCTTCGAAGTGTTTTGAATCTTGTGAATTAATCTGGTCATAAATGCTCTCAACCAACTTATTAATTTCCAGAGTCTTCTTAACTGTCTCTTCGTGAGCTGTATTTATGATGTATGGCATCAACCGCCCTCTGTCTTTCCATCTTCAAGGCATTTACATCTGTCCATTAATTAATAATCACGATAATTAACGACTGACTTTTCAACACCTCTTGGATTATAAATACTCAACAAGAGTCATCAGTACTCATCAAACCTCTTCTTTCTTTTCCTCTTACTTATGTTTGCCCAAAAATGACTGATAATCAACAAACCCCTCTGCTTATTGACCTCATGGACGAGTTTGCCAGAAAAATGGCAAAACTCTTAGCAGAGCTCAAGACAAATAACAAGGTCGAGCTTCAGGCCCTTCGAAGCGAGATCCGTGAGCTTCGAGCTCAATTGGTAGATGTGGAGACAGCCTCCTGTCTCAACTTGGCTAGGACCTAGGATGAGCTCACGGCCACCCTCTTGGCTCGTGAAGCCAAAAGTCCTCCGGAGGGTGGGCCTCAATAGAGACTCACCTTTGGGACTATGAGGATAAGAAATGATCTTCATTTTAGTTTCTGGGCCAACGTCTGGCCTTTTTGTTTATTTTTTTCTCTTTTTTTGTGAAGATCACAGTAGATCTTCATTTTTGTTCTGACCTACTTGGGTCAGTTTCTGATCAAACCCACTTGGGTTTGTCTTTTGTTTTGTTGCTGCACCCGTTAGGGTGCTTATGATGTAAATATTTAAATGAAATGGAAAAATCCACTTTTAAGTTCTATTGCTCTGATCTTTTGGCTTCGAACTTTGATAGAATAGCTTCGAAATGATTTAGTTTGGGCAATCATAACTATATTAACTAACTCCATGTGAGTCTTTTAAATACAAACCAAATATGAACCAAACCATCTGGTTAAGAAAAACAGAAAATGCTGACTTCCTCTTTAAATTTCCAGGTTAACTCGAGTTCCACTTTGAGTAAAAAATAAATGAACGAGTTATTGCTCACTTACCCGTCATCATTTATCTTCTTGGGACTCTTAAACGATAAGGACTGCAGCTTTTTAACACTTATCTTGTGTTTATTTGATAAATATTATCCCTTTAGTATTCCAAACGTCTAATTGCTCTTCTCTCATTTCTAATTTCTTTTACTGTCTTTATCTTTTGACAACTCCATGGCTGAGAAACCATCAGTGCCTACGATGGAGGAGAAATCTGGAGAGAAACTCACTCCAGAGCTTGTTATGCATACAATGAGCTTTATTAGGCAAATGTTGTGTAGAGCGGAGAATGAACCAAAATATGAGGTTCATTCTTGGTCATGCCTTGCAGGGATGTCAGACCCCTTTACGTTGACTCCTGCTGACATTGCTGAGTTCTTTGGCGAATCTGAAGGTTCAGAGAGTCAAGTCCAAGGAAACAAGACTCCAACCCCTGATTCTTCGAAAGACTCCTTTGAGAAGACCTCAAAATAAATAGCATTTGATTCGACTACTTATTTCTCTTCTTTTCGTCTATGATCCTTTTATGGTCTTTTGTAAAGGGATGCACCTCCCTTCTTTGTGAGGGGCACAAAATATATGGATCAAGTCTTTTCTCCTGTTCCTCTGCCTCTTTGGTTCTTGACTTAATCCAGATCTTGTCCTGGTAACAAAAGGAAAAAGGGGCATATGGAAGGGACATAAAACTTCAAGTGTCTCCCATTTATCTTTCTTCGATGAACCATAACCATTTAAATTCCTTAAATGATATGCTCCTCCTTTTAGAACTCTATGAATTTGAAATGGTCCAACCCATGTTGGAGCCCATTTCCCCACTCCATCCATTCTAACTCTTCTATCTTTGATGGGTAAGATAACTTTCCATACAAGATCTCCCTCATCAAAGCTTCGAAGAGCTACTCTTTTGTTATAACTTCTAGCTTCTTTCTTTCTGTAGCATGATTTGATTTAAAGCCTTCACTCTGGCTTCATCAATGTCTTCTAACTCCATATGCATGGCTTGATGATATGACTCTGTGTCCAAATCATTTTGAGGTGCTACCCTTTGAGATCTCATAGTGATCTCCATCAGTAACACAACATCATGCCCATAAGTTAAAGCAAATGGAGTAGTACCTGTACTAGTTCTTTTTGTGTTTCTGTATGCCCATAACATATCTAATAACAAGTTATGCCATATCTCTAGGTTTTTATCCACCATTCTCTGGATTCCCTTTTTTATAATCTTGATAATCGATTCTGCTTGGCCGTTAGATTGAGCATAATATGTACTAGTATATATCAAGGAAATTCCATGGTTATTAGCAAAAGCTTTAACCAACTATCCTTCGAATATTGAACCATTATCTACTGTTATGGTTTGAGGATTTCCAAATCTATACACGATTCCTTTAATAAATTCAATAACATGGGTTTGCTTAACCTCCTCATAGGCTTGAGCTTCCACCCATTTAGTGAAATAATCAATAGCCACTAAGATGAATTTATGCTTCTCTGATGAAGGAGGATAAATCATCCCAATTATGTCCATAGCCCATCCTCTGGAAATCCGTGACTGGTAAATGTTTAAGTGGCCCAGTTCTTTGACAAGCTTGACATCCTTTTGCATAATCTATGCAGTCTTTAAGGATATTAGGCCAATAATACCCATATCTCCTTATTAACCATCTCATTTTTATGCCAGCTTGATGTGCTCCACAAATTCCTTCATGGACCTCAGCTAATTACTTTGAATGCATTCACCTTGTTTAAATATTTTAAAAGAAGACCATCCATTCCTCTTTTAAATAGCTCATTATTGTACATAATGTAGTTTATTGCCTTCAACCTAGTTGCTTTGTCTGTAATAGTGTCAAGTTTGGTTAAGTAGTCAATTAATGTTTGCCTCCAATCTCCATTCTGATTTGAAGGAACATTAATCTCTAATACTTTGAAGTCAGTTAATCTACTGCCTAACATAGATAAAGATTTTCTCAAAGTTAATTGACAAAATTCCTTTTCAGTTTCTGATAGGACCTTATAACCAGATGCCCTTTGAGCTATTTCATCAGCTTCTTCATTGAAGAATCTGGGAATGTACGTCAAAGTGATCATAAAAAATCGATCTATCAATTTTTTGGCATGCTGGTAATAGATTACTAAAGCTGGACTGGTGCATCGAAATTGTCCATTTAACTAGTTAATTACTAACTGAGAATCTCCAAAGATTTCAGCAGCATTAACTTTTAGTTTAAGCAGAATTTCTAGACCTATGATTAAGGCTTCATATTTTGCCTGAATCTTAGAACACTGTCCCTCATTAAGTTGAAATCCATATTTGGTTTTCAAACCTTGAGGGGATTCTAATATTATGCCTACTCCAGCCATTTGAGCAGTTTTAGATCCATCAAACCATAGTTTCCATGGTTTGACTTCAACTACAGCAGCCTCTAATGTTTTTGGTACTTTAATTTCACTGGGATGATCAGCCAAAAAATTGGCCAATGCTTGTCTTTTTACTGACTTTTGAGGTATATACTCAAGACAAAACTCAATTAAAGACACAATCCATTTCCCAATTTTCCCACTAAGCATTGGCTTAGAAAGCATATGCTTGATTACATCAGTTTGAGAAATAACATAGGTTACTCTAGGCAACATATAGTGAATGAGTTTCTTAGAAGCATAAAATAAAGCTAAACATAGTTTCTCTACTGCAGCATACTTGCATTCACAGGAGTTTAGAAACCTACTAAGATAATAAACCGCACTTTCTTTGCCATCTTCATTGTCTTGAGCTAACAATACTCCTATTGAGTCTTGGGTTACTGCTAGGTACAACTTTACTGGCTTCTCTTTGATAGGAGGTACCAACACTGGTGGGTTGGCTAGATACTTCTTGATGGCTTCGAAGGCATCATCATGCTCCTTGGACCACTTGAATTCTTCTCCCTCCTCCAGTTTTAACAAAGAAGAGTAAATCTTAGTTTTTCCTGCAGTATTGGATATAAATCTTCAAAGGAAATTTAATTGACCAAGAAACCTTTGCAATTCCTTCTTGTTGGAAGGTGGTTTGGCTTCGATAATAGCCTTTGCTTTGTTCTTGTCAACCTGTATCCCTTTGTTGTGAACCAAGTCTCCTAGAAATTTACCAGCTGATACTCCAAAAGCACACTTCTCTAGATTTAATTTCAGTTGATAATGTTTCATTTGTCGAAAAGCCTTTTCTAAATGTTGCAAGTGATTATCATCAGAACTTGACTTCACAATGATATCATCTATGTAACATTCTAGAAAACTTCCAACCAAGTCATGAAAAATAGTATTCATGGCTCTTTGATATGTAACTCCAGCATTTTTTAATCCAAATGGCATTTTGACCCATTCGAAAATACCAATGTTACCAGGGCATGCAAAAACTGTTTTATGCACATCTTCTTCCGCTATGCAGATTTGGTTATATCCTGAATGCCCATCTAGAATGGATAATATCTTGTGCCCAACTGAACTGTCTACAAGCATATCCACATTAGGCATTGGGTACTCATCTTTAGGAGTTGTAGTATTTAGATTTCGAAAATCAACACAGATTCTAATACTTCCATTCTTTTTTGGAACTGGAACTACGTTAGATAGCCATTCGACATATCTGGCTGTTCTAATGAAGCTTGCATCTAGAAGTCTTTGCATCTCCTTCTTAACACCTGCAATAGTTTCTGGACTCATCTTCCGGGTTGGTTGTTTTATAGGTTTGAATTGTGGCCTAATAGGCAGCCTATGTTCCGCCAATCCAGGTAGTTCCTTGTAACTCCAAGCAAAGCATTCTTTATTTGCTTTCAAAAGTTCTATTAACTTAGCCTTCACATCTGGTTCGAGCAGTTTGTTAATAAACACTGGATTAGGATTGTCTTTGTCTCCCAATTTTACGTCCTCCAAAAGATCTTGGGCTTCGACCTGCTCCTGAGATGTCAGTCGGTTATCCTTCTCACAAGGTTTATCCAACAAAACATCTTCCCATATATTGTCTTCCTAAAATCTTTTGTTCAATTTCTAAAGCAACATATCTTATTAAAGCCAATGAGTTGGCTTCTTCTTCAGCCTCTTCCTTGGATTTACATCCAAGCTCCATCATCTTTTAGGGTGTTTGATTCATAATCAACAGTTTGTTTCAGCTTTGATTTTAGCTCTGCCAATTCTCCCAATTCTAGCTCGTTGGTTGGGTAAGTGGCAGCCTGGAGTAGCTCATTCAAAGGAACTACATCTGACTTGTACATTTCTACCTCAGCAAAATTCGCCGTGGCACTAAATGGATGTGGATCAGCTTTGACTCCTTCAACACCCACTTCTTTGCCTTTCTCATATTTGACAATCATTAACTCCTGATGCATAGAAGAAGGAATACATCCATTAGAGCAACTTTACCAGCAAAGGTAAACAACCTTTAAAGCTATTTTTGCTAACCAAAGTGAGGAATTTTCTGCTGCAGCAGCATAGGTAAACTGTTAAGTATTGTTCCTTTGTCTACAGTTAGCTTATTCTACCTAGCAACTATTCACAAGGTACTCATTATTTTAATATTTCCTCCCTCTCTCTCTTCTGCCTTCTCTCACTCACTCCCCCTCTCTCTCTCTCTTCTATTAAAGAAAAAAGTATATTTTAATTAATGTTAGGTAAAATAGATTGTGTTGGTGTAGTTGTGAAAGAAAAAGTTGATAGTTAAAATAGAATTGTGAACTGTTCACAAGGTAATATGACTACCCATTGGTAAACTTGCTCTTAACATGAATCCAATCTCTTCCTAATAAAGCATTATATTTAGCATATGTGTCAACTACAAAGAAAGCAATATCCGTTTCTATACCACCTACTGCCAATCTAATTGAGATTATTCCCTTTGCATGTTGGCTTTCCCCAGTGAATCCTGCTGTGGGCAGCATGCCCTTAAAAAGGATTTCGTTCCTTTCTAAAAGAGGCCCTCGGATCGAGGGAGCGCGAGCGAGGATGGCAAGCGCTCGGAATACAGAGTCGCCGCTCGAGTTTGAAGGTCTAACACCTAAGGAACCGTATTTTGAAGCACTTGCCACGCTATTTGATTTGAAAAAGTGAAGGCACCAGTCCGTCATAACCATATCTAGGTTTGGGAGCCAGGTTACGAGAGGGGAAGGGTTTTAAGGCACCCCTCTCGCCCAATTTGGAGATCGGTCTCTACTTAGGCATTTTGTGAAAATATTTGTGATTCTTCTTTTATTAATCAATTTTTAGCCAATTAGGGCGAGGGAACTTTAATGGGGGGTAAAACTGTAACAGTTTGCAAGATGTGATTTGAAATATCATGGATGTATGAGATGATAAACAATAAATGGAATAAAAACTCACCACTGTGATTTAAACATCAAAACAGTGCATTGTATGGATTTGTCGTGAATAATGACCAACTTGCATGCACACGCGCGTATGTTAATGTTCCACTAACAGGTTGAACTTTATCCCCTTCTGGGCTCTGGAATGACCAGTGCTCACCCAGGGGCAAACCAAACAGTTTATATGTACAGAAAGTAATTAATAATTACAAACAGAATAAAAATAATTGAAATACAACCCCTAAACAGTAGGGGTATTTAAACAGAGGCCAAGGGTCAAAATGCCCATGCAAAGCCAGTCAATGGAATCAAATCCACAAGTGCGCACTTAACCAGGTCAGGCACGCGCCTATTTTGACTGGATTTCCAGTAATTGGTGTTGCATGCCTAGGCCTTGATACACATTCAGAAGCAACCCAGGGGCATTCCCAAAGTAATAGAAAAGCATGCTGAGCAAAAATAACAATTTTACACATAAAATGATTAACCAGTTTTAATCATGCATCAGAGTGATTTATAACACAATAAAAACAGAAAACAACTAGCACCCCTATCCCCACGAGGACAGGCGCGTGCAGCCCATGATAGGCACGCGTGTGCGTGTGTCCAACGCGCGCAGGTGTGCTTGTCACACGATTCTTGTAACCCTGCTAGCTTTAGGACCAGGACTGGTATTGATTACTGGCCTTGGCCCTGCTATCTCCCCTTAGGGATCAAAACAGTAAGCAGAAAAAGAGGTTTATACCTTTGCTTGAATGATTCGAAAATGGTTTGAACAAGGAGGTAGTGGTAGCAAAATGAGTGTATGGAAGTTGATGGAATGATGGAGTATCAAGAGAATTAGGGCTTGTGCTCTCAAGAAGTCTTAACCTTGAGATCTTTGTAACCTTTTTAAACTTGATTTTTTTATAACCCTTTAAATGGAAGTCCAAAGGGGTATATATAGGAAGTTGGAAGGAGTGAGGTTGGTGGCAAACAAGGTGATACAACCATCCAACAAGGCTGGTTGTGGTTGCTTGGTGGTGAAGGAGGTTGAAAAAGGTGATGGGAGAGGTTGTGAGGGTGGTGCACCCCAAGCCCTGCAATACACTATTCTGGCGACGAAAACGGGGTTCTACAACCCTGTAGACCCCTTGATGATTATAAAATCCAGCTGGAAAAAGGTGATAGGGACAGGTGTTGACTGGCGCGCGTGTGACTGGCACAGGCGCACGCGTGTGCCACCTACCCGCGCACTGGTCAACAGTCAAGCCTTTGACCTTTGACCAACACCTAGCAAGTTGACTAACGCGCGTGGGAGCCAGTGCAACGCACGCTGGTCAAACCTAGGGTTAGGGTTTTGACTTAGGGTTTTGGGGTTCAAAAAGGGGTTCCAATCATTCCAAGTTCAAGCCTTTCCATTCTCAAGACTGTTCTTGATCTGATTCATCATTGGGGAAACAAGAAACCGAAAAATGAAGTAAATCAATTGGGTGACCCAGATGGGGGTGTCTACAGTAGTCCCTCTTTGACGGCACGTAGAGCACCATTGAACTGGTACGGGTAACGCCAAAGATTTCTAGACACCCACCAAATCTGCCTAAAAGCCGATTAATAGAAAATGCAGACAAGTATGTAAAAACACCGTGCACCAAAGGGGCGAAGAGCGGATCGATTGTCGATAAGAACTCTCCTGGGGAATGAATGAGATTGGACGGATGGATCGTTGCTGATGTGAAGTTGGACGGATGGATCGTTGTTGATTGATAATCGGACGGATGGATCGTCGCTGAATTGATAATCGGACGAATGGATCGTCGTTGATTGATAATCGGACGAATGGACCATCGCTGATTGATAATCGTATGGATGGATCGTCGTTGGTTGATAATTGGATGGATGGATTGTCATTGATTGAAGTGTGCGCGGGCGGACCACTGCTGAGGATATAAAAATGCCTCGGATTGATCCAAACATTGTTGAAATGCCATAACGAGATCCCATGGGCTAAAATAAGAGAGATAAATGTGATTGGGCCTGGCCAGAAAGCGGATTGGGCCTGAGGCCCAAGATGAACGGCGCGAGTCGGTCCCACTCCCGCGCGCGTCGGTAGCTTTTAGGGGCCTGGTCCAGATCAAGCCTAGACCTGGCTCGTGCCTGCCTATTAATGTTCCATATATCGACGGGGACGTTCAGAAACCGCTCACAGCAGTTTCAAACATTCACAAACTCTCCCCTCTCTCAAACTCTCTCAAACCCTTGATCATCCAACCTTTGATTCTCCAAAAATCCATGCATCCACGCATTCATGGAGGACAACAATGGTGACGGAGGAATCGAGGCTATCATTGATTGCCCGGAGGACGAGGGTGGACCAATGGAGGTCGAAACAGGGGATCAAACGGCAACAGAGGGGGCCGTGACCCAGGGTGCAGCGGTAGCAAGTGGCGATGGTGGTGCAAAAGACCAGGAGCAGGAGGAGATGGAAGGGGCCGATCGGCACGCGCCTGACCCCAAGACACACGCGTCAGTCGCAGGGGAGACAGTGGGGTCCGTAGTTCATCCGTTGGACCCGAGCATGGCCGTGGGGGGCTCGGTAGTGACTGGTGGCAGTTTTGGAGGCGCCGGTGGCAGTGGTGCCAGTGTTGGTGATATTGGGTAAAGCGGGTCCCCGCCGAGTGACTCGCTGAAGGGCAAGGGCATTGTTAAGGAGACCGAGGAGGTACCCGTCGATATTCAGCCTGAGGATATAATGTTTCAGCCAGCGGTGATGTCATCGAGTCATAGGCCGGTCACCAAACAGAACGTCACAGAGTACCTGAGCGACGAGAGACTAGCCAAACTTCTTGAGGAGAACCCCGCGATTGGGATCGCTATATTGGAGGCTCGAGAGGAGTGAGAGAGAGAAATAATAGCCTCGGAGGCGGCGGCGAGGGCCGAGGGAGAGAGAGCTGAGAGGGAGGAGCCTCTGAGGGACATGGAGGTCGAGGAGAGAGTCGGAGCTGAGGCAGTGGTGCCTAGAGTGTCAGCGGTGACAGAGGCGGCGAACATGACACGCCCTCATTTTTTCAGCGGAGGCGTACGTGCCTCCTACACTACACTTGTTCGTGCAGTCGGATTTTGCGGCTTACAGGCCGCGGCGGACAGAATACGACACCGAGCTCGTTCTGAGAGATCCCGAGACTCATATCTCGAGCAACTGGACACAGGTATATTTTTGAAACCCCCTCTGTAGTTCACTTTTGCTTGCATGTACTTGATTTTGAATAGCACACGATAATCCCTGCAATATACACCATGCATGTAATAACTTGAACCAACCACCTGTCGTTAGGCCGCATTGATTTCCTAGAACTTGAAAATGAAAGCCCTGAATGCTGATATGTTCCCCTGTCGTTTGTCTTTGTGTTTGAAATAGGCGAGAGCAAGACAACAGGATATTCGCGGCCACGGAGGCACGAGTAGTTCCATGGCGTTGTACGAGATGTTGCCGGAAAGAGTGAGGCAGTTGGTGGATGAGGCGGGCTTTGGCGAGTTCATACGGACCCTTTCCCCAGTCAAGAACGACCACGCCGTTCTAGTGGCACTTGCTGAGAGGTGGAGGGATACTACCAACACCTTTCATCTACTGCCGAGGGAGAAGACGGTGACACCCACAGACTTTGCGGTGATCACCGGTTTGAGAGTTGGAGGGGATCCTATCCCGTTTGACTCGGGCATCCATGAAGACACGGCGGCGCTGGAGTGGTTCTTAGGAAAGGTACCCCGGATTGAGGAGGGGGTGGTGAGGTATGAGCAGTTCAAGAAGTACCTCAAGAAGAAGGTGACAATTGAGCAGGAGGCGGAGCAAATGACCAGGGCATATCTGTTATACCTGTTTAGGGCTTCCTTGTTTCCGAGCAGGCGGAGCAAGGTGCACTTGTTGTACTTACCGGCGTTGAGGGACCTGAGGATGACCTCATGCTTTGACTGGGGTGGGGCAGCGCTTGGTGCAGCCTACGGCTTTTTGGGGGACTCGTCGAGGATGGAGCAGGGAGCTACTGGATACTGGAGGATCTGGGAGGTATGATTTCAGTAGAATAAAGTACAATTTCCATTCACTTGTATCATTTGACTGGTTAGCCTGCTTGAAAATGTAATTGCATTATCCTGTGACTGACGTACTTGTATGTTTGAAAACCCTGCAGCTCTGGGCCTATGAGGTGCTGAAGATGTACCCACCGCAGAACAAGTGTCTTGACCTAAAGACTCTCCCCCGCGCGCTCATTTGGAGCAAGGAGTACATGGGGACGAAGGAAGGGAGAGGAGACCTCAATGCCTTCAGGCTGTACTTGGATGAGCTGAAAGCCTCGCAGGTATAAAACAAGAACCCCCACAATCAATCATGTATTCCTATTATTGCTGTAATGCTGTCGCTGATCAATTGTTTGCATTGCCTATTTGTTGCTATGTGCAGGTCGAGTGGGATCCCTGGAGAGGGACAAGGCCAGAGCCGGAGTGCCTGGCCAGGAGCAGGGCCATCACGGCAAGCAGGGTGTTGCTGGAGTCGGCCTTTGGCTGGCAGTGGTACCTTGGCGATCGAGTGACATGGCAATCACTTGGTTTTGCTGAGTTCCAGGTGCCAAGGCCACTTCCACCCCGTGCTTCGGACACATGCGAGTACATGCGGGCTGAGCTGTAGGCGTTCACACTGCCCGATACTGACTTGACGCGCTACCTGCGTCCCGAGCTGGATTACGCCGCCTATCAGAGAGACCACTTGGCGGGGCCGCTTAGGGTTCGAGCTTTTCGAGAGGTACGAAGTCAGGCTCACGGAGTTGCTGAGGATAGGAGAGCTGCCACAGAGAGGCGGAGAGGAGGTGAGGGCCGTGTGAGGCAGAGTCTAAGTGGTCTAGCGGTAGGTGGGCCACCTGAGCTGCTTTGGAAGATAGCGATGATGGACACACAGGGAAATCCAGTTGAGGTACACCTTGCACCTGCCAGAGTAGAGCCTGCACCAGTTACTGTCCCGGTAAGAACGAGTTCCATCCTTGTATTTCGATAAACCTGAATTATTGTTGAACTATCTGAAAATCCCAAATTGTAT
This sequence comes from Rhododendron griersonianum, assembly GCA_018127125.1. Lineage (NCBI taxonomy): Eukaryota > Viridiplantae > Streptophyta > Magnoliopsida > Ericales > Ericaceae > Rhododendron > Rhododendron griersonianum. The sequence goes on along the minus strand of CM030792.1, from coordinate 25,470,489 downwards.
GCAGGTGCCAAATGAGTGGGTGAACGAAGCTGCTCGCCACATGCTTGCGATGGAAAATGTGATCCGGAGGGCGGCGAGCGGCATGCCACTGGAGTTGCACTATCTAGCACCGACCCCACCACCGGTTCAGCCAGCAGTTGTCCATAGATCTCAAGTATATACTTAAGAAAACAATACACTCCTGCTTTCGATACTTGTGATATGCACCAGCTTTTGATACAGATATGCTTTGATAGCCTTTGATTTGATAATTGATAGATTCTACCTGCTTTCAACATTTGATATACAATATGCACAATGTGTATTAATGCTTTAAATGAAATAATAATACAGGAACAGGGCAGGGTGCTCCAAGAAGGAAAAGCACACGGGACCCTCCACAGAAGAAGGAGGCAGCAAGGACTCCTGCACCTCTGGCCATTACACAGTGGCAAACGAGGAGTACACAATAGGCAACTGGAGACTTGCAGGTAGCCAGGGAGTCCACGGCTCACGCAGCAGAGCGGTACTAACTAAAGACGCGCGAAAAGCCGACCCAGGAGGAACAGACCTACAAGAGAAAGAGATTGATTCTGCCTAAGGCCTTTGAGGAAGAGGAGGAGGGAGAAGAAGGAAGAGAGGAAGAAGAAGTAGAGGAAGAGGGAGAAGAGGACGAGGAGCACACGTCCACCAGTAGTGGCTCCGACGACTCCGTTGATGATCCAGGGTACAAGAAAGACCCTAGGGAGGAAGAGGACGACGACGACGAAGACTGGCTCGCGGAACAGTGAGGGCTACCATTGAGCCTCCTTTTACTTTCTAAACTTTTGATTTTGATTTTAGGCCTGCGTGCCCAAATAGATAGCTTGAGTGGGCCGGCGTGCCCTAGTTGACATTTGGTAGCATTGGGCCTGCGTGCCCCTTTTTGACTTGCGGGCGGATGTGCCCTAGCTGACATAATGATTTAGTTTTGGCCAAAGTGCCGTACGTACAGTATAGTTTCCCTGTTTGATATGGATGCTGCATGGTAGTTATAAAATTTACATTTTATGGTTTATTGACTCTTGTATTGGATAAGAGAAGACAAAAACCAACCGCTAAAACAAAAAACTTGCATTGATAACGTACTGAGACTGCTCACAGACACACGCATATGTATAGGTGTGACTAGCTTGAAAAACATGTCCCAAGATACGACCAGGATACGGGGATACGAGAAATATAATGAAATTTTGGGCATTAATGAGCCAAAATCCAAAATACTTCAAATTAGATGAAACTAACACTTCCGTAAGGTCAAATATGTATGTGTGGCCCATGATCCTTGATCCTCGATCCTCGTTCCTCCGTTGGTGGAACGATGGTGGTTGAGTCTTCGTCTCCTAGCCTGCACAGGAAGCGCACTACTAAGACCTGGCCGGGGGTTGTCCCAGCAAGGCCCTCCGGCGAGAGGATAAGTATCGAGTGGAGAGAGGAAGCAGAAGGCTCAAGAGTGTATGGGTGCGAGTATAGAGTAGCGTGTATCTGTTAGGGTTACCATCACTAGGTATTTATAGGGCCTCCTGGCTTGCTCTCCAAGTGCGATCGCGTGCCTTCCACGAGCCGAGTGACGTCATAGTGACATCAAGGAATAGATCTGGTAACCGTTTTCGGGGCTGAGCTGGCACACCCATGTGCGCCCATGATCATCTTCTGTTATAACAGCCTCTGCACGTGGCAGGACGCGTGGCTTAACAATTAGCCGTCGTCGGCTTCCAGCCGTCGTCGGCTGTCAACACGTGGCAGAACACGGATAATGCCGAGCATGGCTCTGCGTCCGAGAGGGAAGGTAACGTCGCCGTAGATCCCGCTGACGGCAGAGTCCGAACACGGGCTTATCTTCCGCTGAGCCCGTGGCAAGTCGAGTATCAAGTGATGTAATACCGACGGCGTCGTACGCAAGGCCTACGTTTGTCAGGAAGCGGGTTCGGCTCGCGCCACTGAGAACACTATGTGTTCGGCCTGCTACAATGTACAACGTGACCTGTACAAATCAATGGAACTGAGAAAAACATCCCGAAATGAAATTTAGACCGAAGAACGCTAAAAATGCCCTAAAAACGGAAATAAGATGCAAAAGATGACTCGAATATGTCCCGGACTGAAACCGACACCTCCGTACAGTGACATTAGGTCCATATGACCTATATGGCATGATAGAACTTGGCAAAAACCCTTAAAACGAATTTTGACCTCCCGAAACCTCAATTGGAACTTGAAACGGGCCGCCGAGGGTCCAAAATCTTCGTCAAGCGCGATATTTTGAATCCGATGCTTGGATACAGTCACATATGCTTATAATGACTTACTGGAGTCATCAAAAGTGCAAAAGAACCCTTGGAACGAAAAATGACCAAACAAGGTCAGTAGCTACTGAAATCTATTTGCTGTTGCATTGCAGATGCGCGCGTCCAACTGGGACAGATGCACGAGAGAACCTCACACGCGCGCAGAACCAGGACAAGCGCGCGAAGGTCAGGTCCTGCACAGGTGCCTTTGTTTGACCAGACCAAAATTTTCAAGGCATGGGAAACCTTGTCATCCTTCAAAATGTCCTATAGACAGTTTTGAAGCTGTAGGAGAGGATGTCCTTGCATTCTTGCATTGCAAGGTGTTAGGACACCTTGTATGGAGCTTATCCCTTGGCACGAGAACTGAGGTTGATATTTCTGAGAATTGCCTATAAAAGAAAGGTGCTAGCAGCATTGTAAGCATACTCTCCTCCTTGTAAGCACAATACTCCCTCCATCCTTCTTAATGGAAAGCCCATTGCCCGCTTTGCTTGACCCTTGGCTCACAAGGTTCGACACCATTAATTGGGCGAGTCCTCGGTCACGAGGACTGGCCTCTATCCGCGATCTTAGATACGTGGGGCCACGCCTTGAGCTCCTCGAAGCTGCCACGGTTCGTCGGGACCCAGTTATGCATGTCTTCCGGTTCTACGACGACGAACTATGTCCTACAGTGGAGGAGTTTCAAACCTATCTGCATGGTTTTGTGAACTTCCATGTAGTCGCTGTCCCACCAGTCCAAGAGAACATGAATCATATGCTGCGGATGACGCTGAATATTTTCGAAGAGCTGACGGCCAGTCAGTGAACTAGACATCCCACGTCTAATCGAGTTGTATGGTCCCGACGGGATTTTGGAGGACTATGTTGAGCAGGCGCACCGACGTTTTGCCTTTTCAATTTGCGCTCTGGCGGCTTACGTGTTCGTTCCCGCTAACAGAAAAATCAACCCTAGCTTGGTGAGCATGGCTTCACAAATGGGAGCCCGAAAGAACATTATCCCCACTGTCCTGGCTGAAACCCTAATCGGCTTGGATTTGTTCAAAAGTGGCCAAACCAACACATTCAGCGGCAGCCCGCGCTTGCTTCAGGTAAACTATCACTCAGCTCACCTTCTTCTAGTTTGCGCACTTTCTAATTTTACCTCGACGCTCGGGTAAGGGTCACTCAAGAGCCTTGTTTTTTTTTTTTTTTCGCTCGGGCCTTATCTGGCTTCTCACTTGTCTTTTCGCTCATGTAGCTATGGTTGTCGGACAAACATGGATTGCTTGCAGCTCCCGAGGCAAACTAGCCTAACCTGCCTGGCCGGATGCATCAACGAGGGATGATTTACCCAGAGATGTCCATAAACGAGTGGTACACGTTCATGAACGAGATGTCTCCGAATGAAATCGTCTGGAGGCACGAGGCATTGAACATCCCGGACATGGCCACCAACTCTGCAGGCTTTGAGAGAATGGTGATTGCGGGGTTGTCCAGTTTCACATTTTACATTCCAGGGCGTATCCTTCGTCAATTAGGCATGAGCCAAGGGCTACACCGAGCTGGGGTAGAGACCTTCACCTTCCTGCGTTCACTGCCCAAAACCTGACCGGATATGAGCACAATTGGGGCCTGAGGCCGCTTGGCGGAGCAGATCTAGATTTCAGCATCGAACTCAAGCATCGCTACAAAGCAAGGCTAAGGAAAGAAATTGCAAGGAGGCAAAATATACACTGACTCCTAACAAGACTCCATTGATCTAGAATAAACTATGAGCCCATTAAGGCCTCTAGCATTTCATTCTATTTTTATGCTTAACTGTTTTTAAGACTTCGCTCAACTTGTGTAATAGAAGTAGCAATAAAATTGAAAGATTAAGAGTTATCCCCTTTGATTCAAATGTTGAACACCGCGCAGCTTCGAACATTGAAATGCACCCTGGGACAGGAAACCATGGATCAAGTTGATTGATTGTGACCGAATCTCATGAAGAGATTGTCTACGTATCCCATTCAAGGAATTAAGTTGCACGTAGTTCAGGTCAAGGTTCACTCGTGTGTTTTTACCTCTCCTTTTATGCTCCAATTTTTGCCTAGAACTGCCTTCTCAGGTTTTCAGTCTAGTGAGCTTTGATTGATTGCCTATTTATTTTTGCCTAGACTGCCTCCTTAGGTTTTCAGTCTAGCAGGCCTGCTCTAATTTTTGCTTGGAACTGCCCACCCTTGTGGTTTTCGGTCCAACGAGCTTCTCTCAGGGATAGTAACATTTGAGTTAATCCAGGTTGACCAGGGTGTTGAACTAGTTGCCGTCAAGGTCGATGAGCTGAGCCGCTCCACCAGAAAGGATAGTCTTGATGAAGTAAGGTCTTGAGCGCTTTGGGTGGAACTTACCACGAGGATTGAAGATAGGAGCCCGGATTTCCTTTGTAACCATATCCCCTTTGACCAAGTCTCGAGACTTCACCTTTTTGTTGAATGCCCGGGCAATTCTTCACTGATGCCCCTGAACATGATACTAGGCATGGAGCCTCCTCTCATCAAAGAGTAAGAGTTCAACGAACCTTCCACTGAGCCACTCGGATTCCGTGAGTCCACATTCTGCCATGACCCTCAAAGATGGTACCTCGAGCTCGATAGGGAGTACCGGTTCCATCCCGTAAACTAGGGAGAAGGGAGTTGCCCCTGTTGATGTTCGAATTGACGTTCAATACCCCCAAAGAGCTAGAGGTAATTGCTCGTGCCAATCCCTGGCAGATTCAGCAGATTTCTTGATGATAGTCTCGACGTTCTTGCTCGCCGCTTCGACAGCCCCATTAGTCTGAGGGCGGTAGACTGTTGAATGATGTACCTGAATCTTAAACTCATGAAAAAGTTCCAAAACCCTGCCTTTGAAATGAGTCCCATTATCTGACACAAATGCCTGCGGGACACCATATCGATAGATGATGTTCTTTCTGATGAACTGAGCAACTTGAACTGCAGTCAGGGTTTTGTAAGACTCAGCTTCCACCCACTCGGTGAAGTAGTCTATTGCCAGTAGGATGAAATGATGCCCATTCAAAGCGGATGGTCTAATCATGCCAGTAACATCAATGCCCCATACGAAGAAAGGCCAAGGCGACATCATGCCGAACAAATTTGAAGGAGGAACATGCATAAGATTGGCATGGATTTGGCACTTGTGACAGCGACGTACATAATCCACACACTGCGATTCCATAGTAGACCAAAAGTACCCCTGCCATAAGATCTTCCTGGCAAGCATGACACCACTCATATGAGGGCTGCAGACTCCCTCATGAATCTCCTCCATTATTCTAGCGGCCTCAGCACCATTCACACAGAGCTTGTGCATCCCACAATGAGATCTCCTGTAAAGCTTTCCTCCACAAATGATGTATTGGGCAGCCAACCTTCGCAATGCAGTTTGATCCTTTTTAGTGGCCTTAGCCGGATACTCCCCACTCTCAATGAAGTTCCATATATAATGGTACTAGGGTAGTCCATCATCGACGGCGTTGACATACTGATAAGCAGGAAAGTCCTGCTGTTCAATCAAGATAGGGCGGAGCTTGACACCCAACGGAAGTTCGACCATGGAAGCCAAAGTTGCCAAAGCATCGGCGAATTGATTTTTCGAACGAGGAATGTGAGTGAATGTCACCTTATTGAAGCGAGGGATGAGTTCTTCCAAGTCTTGATGATAAAGCTTCAAATTTTCTTCACGAACTTTCCAGTCCCTATTGGCTTGAGATACTACAAGATTGGAATCGCCAATGACCTCAAGCTTTTCAACACCAAGTGTAAGTGCAGCTTCCATGCCAACAATACAAGCCTCATACTCAGCTTGGTTGTTCGTGACATCAAAGTTCAGTTTGAACGCAAGTGGAATATGAGAGCCATCGGGCGTTATCAGCAATACTCCGATCCCATATCCTTTCTGATTAGCTGCCCCATCAAAGTAGAGAGTCCACACGTCTCTAACAACTATCAACACCTCCTCATCTAGAAACACAAAGTCTGAGTCCTCCGGTCCATCAACCGGATGATCAGCCAAAAACTCTGCGACCGCACGACCTTTGACAGACTTCCTTGTTGTAGACACCCCAATTTGGCCTAACGATTATTTCAAGTCCCACCTTGGGACCATCCCGATGATGAAATGGATACAGTGATTGCTGATTGCCTTCCTGAGAACCTTAGGACTTTTGGTAAGAACTTTGAGCCACTTAGAGGACCCAATTCAGAGCCATACAGCCTTTCAGATAGAAAATACAGAAGCCTAGGAGAATCCATCTGTCGGCCGTAACATCGATCTAACGGCCTTAACATCATTTCCTCACCCGAGCAACCTGTTGCTAGCAAAATCTCCCTGAGAGATCAATCCCTCGGCCGCAAGATCCATCCTTCGGTCGCAACATCAATTCCTCGGCCGTATGATCTATTACTCGGCCACCAGATCGTCCTTTTTCCAGACTCTGGAACGTTCTGTCGATTGTTTGATCCAACTACACTACCTCTCCGATGCGTTCAGGCCACGTTCAGAGATTGCGACGAAGAGTTTGAATTGCATTGCAATTGCAATTGCAATTGTGCCATTTGATTGGCCGGAGTGAGTCACCAATTGCCTATATAAAGGGCCTTTGGACTCCGAAAATATACACACGAAATTCATAGGTGAATACACTCTCTCAAGCTCCGATACTCTGTCAAAATACTCTCTCAAACCCACTCTTCAAAAACCCTAACCTCCCGAAGGTAGCCATCAATCCGACGATCAAATCCCGAAGTTCAAACCCTAACCCTAGGGTTTTTCGAGAAGCAATCAGTCAATCACACACAATCCGAAGCAATCAGTCAATCACACGCAATCCGAAGCAATCAAGCAACTGAGGGATCAAGGTGGTGAGGCCCAATGGCCTCTGGTTTGTTCTATTTTCTTTCCATAATCATAATCTTAGCATTTTGATTATTTACTAACTTTTCTGTCTGGTGTGAGGAAGAACACCAACCGGGGCTTCAATCCCTCGGCCGGTACATAAAACCAGAAGGATCCCTTGGCCGTGACATCCATTCACCGGCCGCGGGATCCATTCCCCTGGGACAGCTTTGTTTTGTTTCCTGCTTTTTGATGCATGTTTCAATTACGGTCTTAGCTCACCATTAACTACTTAAAGGCTAAAAACAGATTACGTGTTAGAATTAAATAAAGCATCTACATGTCTTATGTTGAATAACTATGGGCCAGTCTCATGGCTGGGCAGAGAGGGGTGCCTAACACCTTCCCCTTACTGTACTCTTGGCTCCCGTACTCAGAATCTCTATCTATTTTCCCAGTTTTAATAAACTGGGTGGCGACTCTGTTTTGATGATAACCGTTATCGTGTGGCGATGTTTCTAGCCATGGGAATGTCCACGATCTTGGTTTATGAAGCAAGCAACCAATCGAGTAACAAACCTGATCAATCTGTATGGCGATGCCCCATTTGGGAGGTGTCTACAGTTTTTGGCGACTCTGCTGAGGACTTGAGAGCCATAACCAAAAAGTTCAACATAAGACTAATACATGCCTTGTTTAATTCATCTATCATATGCATCGAGCGGGCAACCCGTTGAGTTCGCCTGATATCCCGGCATGACACAGGCTATGTTGGGGGTTCCAGCAAACTCCACAGTCACTCGTACCTAGTGGTATATCAAAAAGGGAATCACCCAATCATCGCCTATAATGGGCTGGTGAGAGGATTGGTGCCCTTTGACAACGGAGCACCCCGAGACAACCAAAACCTTGCATGTATTAGAAAGCCATAGAACTTATCAAACTAAGACAGGAACCACAGGCTAGGAACCTAGTTGCATTTTGCTTGCAAAAGTTCTTCCTCACACCCATTGTATATATGTATGTTGTAAAGTCTTTCTTTTGCAGGTTAAACCTTAGGAATCTCTCTAAGTCAAAAGAACAGTAGGTAAGATTAACCAATCTAACTAAAACAAAAATCTTTTCAGGAAAATGACCGCTTCACTATCCACGTATGATTCGCACTTTCAAGTTGTCACCGAGCTGTCTGGCCCGCTCCACTCTGTTGTTGAAGATTTCAACCCCTCTGAATACATCACTCCGGTAAATCAACCAAAGCCTGTGGTGACTGTTTTCGAAGACATCCATGTCATGTTCGCTAGAACGGTTTATGAGGAAGAAGTAGAAGACTTGATTGAAGAAGAAGGGCTTCGTAGGGTTCCAATCTACTTTTATGACCCCTATGCACCTACCGACGACTATTGGCCAATAGACGAGGTCAATAACCTCGAAACTGAAGAGGCAAAGGAAGAAGAGTCTGACGACAACGACCCACTAGACGAAATATCACTAAACCTACTCTTTGATGAGGAGGTCACCAACAATGAAATAAGGGTGATCCACCCCGTCATAGATAGATTTGGTAATTGGTGGGGCTTTGTTGGCACACGAAGAGTCGACAACAGCGACGAAGCAGAGATTGAAGCTCAATTGGAGGAGATAATAGCAATAGCGAATCAAATGGCCCTCCAAGACTTACAGGGTGACAATGATGAAAGTGCGAATCAAGGTGACAGTGAAGTGCTGATGATCAACCTTGGCGATGAAAAAGACTGCTCTGAATTGATTGTGGATGCTGAAAAAGGGGCTTACCCTAACTGGACCGTGGAGTATACCCTAAAATACAAAACGAAAAACGCTAGTTCTGGTCTTAGTTCCGATTCCGATTCCGACTCTGAGTCGACTCAGTCTGAGTCAAGCTTCTCATCTTTTGAAACTACTAAGTCTAGTGAGGAAAACTTGGTCAAAGCACCAAAGCATAACATTTACTTTGAGTTTGACTCTGAAATGTCTTTTGATAATCTTAGCAATGAGAAGGAAGATTTAGAGTATTTCACTTTGCCTATAATCAATTGTATGGATTCCGACACACCAAATTTTGAGGAAGAAATTCCAAAAGAGATTCTAGAATTCATCGAGAGAGAGAAGAAGAAAGGCACGCTAAACCTTTTTCCGAGGAAATAATCACAGCAAACATAGGCTCTGAAAACGAGCCCAAAATGGTTAAAATTGGTACAACACTATCCCCACAAGAAAGTGAAAAACTAATCCTTTTGCTAAAAGAATACAAAGATGTTTTTGCTTGGCCCTACGAGGGCATGCCTGGAATAGACCCTGAAATTGTTCAGCATAAAATTCCCCTCCATCCTAATGCAAAACCAGTTAAACAAAAACTGAGACGTATGCACCCTGATTGGGTCTTAAAAATAAAAGAAGAAGTCACTAAACAAATCAACGCCGGTTTTCTCATAGTCACCGAATATCCACAATGGGTAGCTAACATCGTTCCCGTACCAAAGAAGACTGGAGGAATCAGGGTCTGTGTAGATTTTCGAGATCTTAACAAAGCCAGTCCAAAGGATGACTTCCCATTGCCCAACATAGACGAGCTAGTAGACAACACCGCAGGCCATGCATTGCTGTCCTTCATGGATGGATTTTCTGGGTATAATCAAATCCTTATGTCTCCTGAGGATAGAGAGAAAACCACCTTCACCACTCCTTGGGGAACCTACTGCTACCGAGTGATGCTGTTTGGGTTAAAGAATGCTGGAGCCACTTACCAAAGAATGGCAACAACACTACTGCACGACATGATGCACAAAGAGGTTGAGGTATATGTCGACGATATGATAGTCAAATCAAAGGAAAGGGAAGGACACTATGGAGCACTCCAAAAGTTCATTGAAAGAATTAGGAATTACAAACTACGTCTTAATCCTAAAAAATGCACTTTTGGGGTAACGGCTGGAAAAATGTTGGGATTTCTCATCACTCAAAGAGGAATCAAGGTAGACCCTTCCAAGATACAGGCTATCATGGAAATATCACCGCCTAGGACAGAAAAGGAAATAAGGAGTTTATTGGGGAAGGTACAATTCATCAGCAGGTTCATTTCCAAGCTCACGACTACCTGCGAACCCCTTTTTAAGCTATTAAAGAAAGCTACTGACTTTGAATGGAGCCAAGACTGTCAGCAAGCGTTTGAAGCAATCAAAGAATATCTTCAGAATCCGCCTGTACTATCACCGACTATTCCTGGGAAACCGATGATTCTGTATCTCTCAGTAACAGACACATCCATGGGATGCATGCTAGCGCATGAAAACGACGCCAAAGTAGAGTGCGCCATATACTACCTCAGCAAAAAAATGATGGACTATGAAACAAGATACACTCCCCTCGAGAAAACCTGTTGGGGGCTAGTATGGGCCGCAAAGAAACTGAGGCACTACCTGTTAGCACATCCGGTGGTGCTGGTCTCTCGTTTAGACCCAATCAAGTATCTTTTCGAAAAGCCAGCACTTATCGGAAAGATAGCTAGGTGGTTATTGCTGCTAGCAGAATTTGACCTCAAATACATGACAAGGAAATCAGTGAAGGGAAGAGCTGTGGCAGAAGACTTCATGTTCCCCGACGAGGACATCTTATGCCTCTTAGACGACACCTGGCAGCTCTACTTTGATGGAGCATCAAACCAATGTGGATATGGCATAGGGGTATTGCTAGTTTCCCCAAACGACTCTCATATCCCGTTGTCATATAAACTGAGGTTTGAAGTCACTAACAACCAGGCTGAATATGAGGCTTGTATTGCTGGAATGGAGGCAGCCCTAGAACTAGGGGCAAAAAGGGTAGAAGTCATCGGGGATTCAAACCTTGTGGTATCTCAAGCAAGATGAGACTGGAAGGTCAAGGAAGACAAACTGAAACTGTATCACTCTGTGCTGGAAAATCTAATTCCACAATTCGATTCTGTTATCTTCACACACACTCCCCGAGTGAGCAATAGGTTTGCAGATGCGCTAGCAACATTAGCATCTATGGTCGAAATACCCCTAGGATTCACAATGCGGCCACTCATGATCAAACAAAAGGTCAAACCAGCATGCGAATGTACCTTTACCGAGAAAGGTGAAGACGATGGCAAGCCATGGTACGAAGACGTAAAGAAATTCTTGGAAGAAGGAGAATACCCATCCGAGGCCACCTCGAAAGACAAAACAGCTCTGCGGAAGTTTGCCGCCCGATTTGTAATCTGTGGAGGAGCATTGTATCGAAGGGCACACTTGGGCCCAAATCAACTTTGCGTCACAACGGAAGATAGTCGTAAGGTAATGGAGGAAATACATGAAGGAATTTGTGGGCCACACATGAATGGGGCAACAATGGCAAAGAATATCCTACGGCAGGGATATTACTGGACCACGATGGAGGCCGACTGTGCTGACTATGTCCGCCGATGCTACAAATGTCAAGCTCACGCTGATCGCATGCGTATTCCCCCTACGGAATTGTATAGCATGACATCCCCTTGGCCATTCTCCACCTGGGGGATAGACGTCATTGGAAGTATAAATCCAAAGGGAAAATATAAGCATCAGTTCATTCTAGTGGCTATCGACTACTTCACCAAGTGGGTGGAAGCAGCTTCTTATGCTACTCTCAAAGCCACTCATGTGGCCAAATTTATTCGCACTAATATCATCTACCGATATGGTGTACCTCATGAGTTCGTCTGTGACAATGGGTCGCACTTCAAAGGAGCGACAAAGAAGCTTTTTGCCGAATTTGGAATACAGAATCATCGGTCATCTACTTATCGACCCCAAACTAATGGAGCAGTTGAGGCTGCAAACAAGAATATCAAGAGGATTCTGCGGAAGACTACCGACACCTACACAGACTGGCCAGAAATGCTACCTTTGGCATTATGGGGTTATCGAACAACTGAAAGAACCTCGACTGGGGCTACTCCCTACTCTCTGATTTATGGAATGGAGGTTGTCTTGCCTATCGAGCTGGAATTGCCTTCGCTAAGGGTTCTAGCTGAGGCTGGAATGATCGAAGAAGATTGGGTTCAAAACCGCTATGACGAGTTGGCATTACTAGACGAAAGGAGGCTAAGAGCGTTATACCATGTACAAGGGTATCAACGCCGCATTGCATGAGCATTCAACAAGAAGGTAAAACCTAGAGACATCAAGGTAGGAGACATGGTGCCCAAGGCAATCCGTCGCCACATTTCAGACCCAAGGGGCAAGTTTAGGCCAAACTGGGGAGGCCCCTACCTTATCAAACGCATACTTTCTGGAGGAGCAGCATACATTACAGACTTGGATGGAATGGAATTCGCGACGCCAGTCAACAACGACAAGCTAAGGAAGTACTACCCCTGAGAGATGCTCGTTGGGCCGAAAACCACAAGGGTGGGCGGATCCAAGCAAAAATTAGAGCAGCCTGCTAGGTCGAAAACCCGCAAGGGCGGCTTAGGCAAAAACTAAGGCATAAATAAAACGCTCGCTAGACCGAAAACCCGCAAGGGCGGTTTTAGGCAAAATTTAGAGCACAAAAGGAGAGGAAAATACCTGAGTGGACCCTACAACTAAAAACAAGATAAATCCCCTTTGTTGGAACTACGTATATGGCCTGATTCCTTCTATGGGATATGTAGGCAATCTCTAAGTTTGAGATCCGGCCACTGCTATCATCATCACTTCCGAAGTTTCTAGGTCTATCCTAAAGCATGTTCACTATCAAATCATGGCAATAACATCTTCAAACAAAACGGCCAAATGTTTTATTATTTCCAAAGGAAAAAGACAAGGCAAACCTAAACAATTCTTAATCCATGAGAGCTAGAATCAAACAAACATCTTTTGAAAAAAACATAAGCAAAATGTCAATCTTTAGGTCTTCCTTCTCTTTGCACTACTATCCTCCAAAAGGTTTTTCTTCAACCAGCGTTTGTAAGAACCTGATAGCTTGACGGCAAAGTTCTCAGCAACCTCCTGCATCACTCTATTCGGCCAAAAACGCAGCATATTGCGACGAAAGTTGGCATCATGGACCTTGGAAACAGTGTACTCAGGGTCACCCAGGATTGCGGTTTGTTCAGCCCCGAATTGCCTTTGAAAGCGAGCAGGAAAGTAGAAAATGACTCGAGTAATACCAATCACTGCTACACCAAAATGGTTCATGGTACTCGCAGTCATGCTCTCAACACCATACCAGGGGCAAACCCATTGAATCCAATCACCTCTGCAAATTTTCATCCATGCTTCCCAAGCAGCCTCAGTTGGGAATTGTTTGATCATGTGACGCTCCGTGCATTGGTCTGGATTATCAGGAAGTCGCTCTGGCGCATCCCACACCTTTAGCTTCTCAAATAACCATATCTAGAGAACAAGGGGAAAATTATGAGTTGAGAGAACATGTGAGTCAAAACAAAAGAGTGATGAGTGAAAAGATAAACTTGACAAATAAACAAACAAAGAGCGAACCTGCAATAGCAAAGGACTGCCTGAGAACTGAGCTGTAGAACTACCCCTCATCACGTCAAGACCCATCAAGGTCTCTGGCAACACTAAGCCCGCGAAACTTACACGGTTTCCAATTTGTTGAGCAATGTTAAGCAGTATGGGATCAGCATGACCAGAGGAAGGGCCAAGCAAGTAATAATGAAGGAGACAAATGCACAACGCATGAAAGCATGCTTTCTGTTGAGAAACTTGGCGATGAGCCTCAGCTGTACCAAAGTGCTGGATAAACTGAAGAACCTCTAGCTTTCCCTTCACTAGGAAGAACCTAACTTCATGTTTCTGAACTTGGAGTAAATCCTTCAAGAGATCACCTCGGTTGAACAAAGAATTAGGGACAACGAAACCCTCTCTATCCGAATGACCCATGATGGCCGCAAACTCCTCGATTGTAGGACACAATTCCTCTTTCCTAAATTGAAAGACGTGAAAAGAAGGGTCCCACAAACTAGTAGCTGCCCTAAGGAAGGCAAAATTCATAGGAATTTGACGAAGGGAGAAAAGAAAGTCCATGCCAAAGGACTTAAAGTGTAAACGGTCGAGGCCATTAAAGAAATCCAACCACTGATCAAGGACTGGTTGTGCCATGTGCAAGGAATTGCTACTGACAATGTTATCGGGTTCATAGAACGCGTATTTATAGAACTAAGTCGAGTCTTAGTTCGAATCGGAATCGGATTCTTAATCCTCGGAATTTCAGTCGGTCTCTCGGCCGACACTTCGATATGACGGCCGTAGGATCTATACATCGGCCCGTGAAAATCAGGGTTGACTGCAAGTCAAACCCAGGCAGACAAAACGATCATTCGGCCGCCAGATCGAAGCCTCGGCCGCGTAATCATTAGATCGGCCGCCAGAACGGCCGTTTTACAGACTGCTCCCACGGTTCAGTTTGTTTCACTAGATTAACAAGTTATTACGTACAAACAAACATAAATTTAGCATACACAATCGCATAACAGAGCAGGAGATTTTTGTTTCATATAACGAAAGCTTTTTACATCACAAGGTGGATCATCCCACATTTCCTAAACAAACTATACATCGATTTCCTGTCGAACTAACCTATGCAGGAAGAGAAACAGAAAAACAAAAAAAGGAAGCAGAAGAAGATGCCGAACCCTCTAGTAGTCTGAACACCAGAGACCAGCTGCAAAAATGAAGAGGAAACCCCTGGGGCGGTGTATACCAGAGGAGTACTACGGTGCAGAAGGGACACCACGTGGCTCAAAAGAATCACCACATGGCCCAGAAAAATCACCACACCGCGTACCACCGCCACGCCAGGAGTTCCGCGTCACGGAAGCAAGCCACCCATGCGAGGGTCCCTAATCAAGCATCAAGACGAGACCAAGAATAGCGCGGCCTCCCTCCGCGATCTCTGGCCGTGCATCACCCATGGCCCGGAGCCGTCAGGAACGAGGGGAAGTGAAAGGATCTTCGGTGGAGGTCTCGGACGCAGAAAATAGAGAGAGAAGAAAGGAAAATGAAATGAAACGGCTGAGACCGTAGCCTTTTAGAGGCACCAGGAAACGAACCGATTAACCGGCCGAGTATTCAATTCCTCGGCCGAGACATCAATCCTTCGGCCGAGAGATCGATCTCCTGGCCTTCCAATCAATTTCCTCCGACAACAACAGATCTTGCTCAGTGCACTAACTCAAGCCATTATCAAGTCAGCCTTGGGGGGCACCCCCCGAGCCAACACAACGTGATCAAAACTAGCCTTGGGGGCATGCCCAAGCCTCGGAGGTCTCTCTCTCCACAAACTGCTGGCCACAAGCTCTTGTTACAGCAAACCAAGACATTCAGCAACTCTGCTAATCACCACTATCAAAGAACTCAGCGGCTCCATGTTCACCCATATCAACTCACTCAGCGGCTCTATGCCTATGCTCACTATCACTCAACAGGCTCAAAGCCGTAACAACAATCTCAGCGGCTCAAAGCCCATTACCTCAACAGGCTCAAAGCCTATGTCTATCATCTCAGCGGCTCGAAGCCCGTTATCGACAGGCTTTACGCCCGTATTCACTCACTCAGCGGCTCTACGCCCGAATTCACCAATTCAACTCAACGGCTCTACGCCCTCACCTACCAACTCAGCGGCTCTACGCCTATTATCTCAATTGGCTCTAAGCCGTAACAACCATTCCAGCGGCTCTACGCCCGTATACATTCGCTCAGCCGCTCCAAGCCCTCGACTCAGTGGCTCTACGCCCTCACCTATCAACCCAGTGGCTCAAAGCTCATTATCTCAACTGGCTCAAAGCTCATTATCTCAACTGGCTCAAAGCCGTAAACAAGCAAATCTCAGCAGGCTCTACGCCACCCCAGCAATCAAGACATCATTCTCAGGCTCTACACTTGAATGCTCAAAATCTGACATTTTGAATGCTCGAAGCTCTTCGAATGCCCAACCACTGTGTACTGGATGCTCAAGTTATACACTTGAATGCTTAAGCTCTACGCTTGGATGCCCAACCACTGCATACTGGACGCTCATGTGGGCTGCTATGCCCGAAAATTATATTTTTCCCGCTCTCGAAGAAGAAAAATACGAATGTCGCTCTTTTTGTTTTGTTCTTGGTGCCGCTTTGAAGAGAAATACGCCGTTTGAAGAGTCGTTTTGGTTTGATTTGAAGAGTCGCCACCCAGATTTGCGGTATATCATCCGAGAAACCGTTTCGTTTGGAAAACCAATTGATTTGAAGTTGAAAACCAGAGATCAGTTTCAAGGGTTCGGAAGCCATGTTACGAGGGGGGAAGGGTTTTACGGCACCCCCCTCGCCCGATTCGAGATCGGTCTCTACTAAACGTTTGTGGGATTTTTCAAAAGGGGATTTTGTTTCATTAGATCATTTAGCAAGTATCCACAGTTATAACAGGTAAGAATTGCATGCATGTGCAGTTGTACAATGGATGATTAGATGAAAGTGAGCAAAATGCATGATTACAGAAACTGAGGATCTGTCACTGACTTCACTCTCCGCTCGAGAGCAGTCCTGAGCGCTTGGGAGTTCTGATACCCAACTGCAAGCTTTGTTAGCACAGACAGGATACAATGCTAAAATAGGAACTGAAATGAATATTAAGCACACTACTGGCTCAGCAGAGGACTTGAAAGACCAAGCTAAGCCTTCAACCTTTCAAATCATGCATCCCTGCCTTAACAAGGCTAGATCTACAAATTTAAAAGAGCAACAGGCCACAATAATGCATGCAGAGACCAGGTAACACAGCAGGCTGGGAAATGGGAAGCGATGACATGCATGCACTCCCGAGCGCTCTAGAATGGTTCTGAGCGCTTGGGAGTGAGCTGCATACCAGCTTACTCTCAAATAGGAAATGGTTCCATCTTGACATGCAAAGGCCCTTGTTTTTATGTTTCTCTGAAATGACTGATTCTTTTAACTTTAAACAAAAGGAGCCTTGCTCTTCCATGAAATCTTTGTAAGAAAATGGTTCTATTTTGAGGAAAAATGGCTTTCTGTGCATGCATGCCAAAACGAAACCATTCATTTAAGATCAGCACATCATTTCCAACTTACTGTGTCACAAAGGGGGCCATGCATGAGACCTGGAACAGTCCCGAGCGCTCAGGAGCACTCTCGAGCGCTTGGGAGTAGTTCCAGTAAGGGTTTTGTGAAAATATTTTCTTGTGCCCCATTGCTCTTGTTTTTACACTAGGGTCTCCCAACCATGCACCCAGTATTGAAGACTGGGTCAGGCTGAGAGACCCCCCTCAGAAGGGAAGAACAGCCCTTTAGTTATGACCAAAGGTAAGAGTTCTACCTTTTCCTTGAACCTTGCTCCTTGGTGTGCCTTTGAAATGTGGGCGGAGTGAGGAGAGTGCAAGAGATCAGATGGGTAATCTGGATTTCTTGCCCTTTTCCTTGGTGATTTTGCAAAACCTTTGAAATTTGGAAGAGAGTTTGGAGGTTTTTGATCTTTGGCTAGAGAGAGAAAGAGAGCAGAGATTAAGGGTGCTCTGGGATGATCATTTCGTGGTCTCCTCTCTTTTTCCCTCCTCCTTTTTAACTGAAAAGCCAGGCATATTTATAGGCAAAACATCCAATATAATGGTTTTTGAAAATCAAATGGTTTTGATAAAAGATTTGTTTAATGGGTAAATCTTTGGCCTGAATATCTTCCTACCAGAGGTTGAGTGTGGAATGAGCCATCGGCGGGCTGAAAGTGGCTGTAATGATGATTTGCAAAGTGAATGGGTGATACAGCCATGCATTGGGCAACAGAAAAGTCTCGAGCGCTTGGGATTACTCCCGAGCGCTTGGGACCTCACTCTCGAGCGCTCGAGAAAGAGCCAGGCCAGAGGTTTTGTGAAATAGTTTTGAGCGCTTAGGATTGCTCCCAAGCGCTTGAAAACATTTTTAACCATTTTTAATCCTTCTTCAATCTTCCAAGGAGCAATGTTCCGATCGATACCAGGCTTGTTTCAATCCAAAGTCATCATCGGGGAGCCTCCGGGCCACAAGTCAAGGAATTTTGAAAAGCCTAAATTGGGGTGTCTACAGTTGCCCCTCTTTGGGCGACGCTCAGCATCACATCTAGATACGAGTGCCGTCCAAAGATTGAGACAGCCCAATTCGAGCCAAATCAAATCCTCAACTCGGAATCAAATGCAAGTAAAGATACAAACATCTGATGCATGTGGTCGCGTCTTTTCAGACTGCCTACGTACCCTTTTCTGCAAGGATCAGACCAGCGTAGTTCTTTGGGGCAAATGCAAACATGCAGACATGCAAGCAAATGATAGAAAGGTGTCCCTCAGGACAGCGCCAAATCTATGGCGGGGTAGATCCTGGAGAAAACCGGGGATGAAGGGTGGCGAATGAAGCTTGAATCTGAAAAGCTTGAATTTTTGGAAGAAGCTTGAATTTTAAAAGAAGCTTGAATCTGAAAAGCTTGAATTTTTGGAAGAAGCTTGAATCTGAAAAGCTTGAATTTTGGAAAAAGCTTGAATTTTTAAAAGAAGCTTGAATCTGAAAAGCTTGAATTTTTGGAAAAAGCTTGAATTTTTGGAAGAAGCTTGAATTTTTGGAAAAAGCTTGAATTTTTAAAAGAAGATTGAATCTGAAAAGCTTGAATTTTTGGAAAAAGCTTGAATTTTTGGAAGAAGCTTGAATCTGAAAAGCTTGAATTTTTGGAAAAAGCTTGAATTTTTAAAAGAAGCTTGAATCTGAAAAGCTTGAATTTTTGGAAAAAGCTTGAATTTTTGGAAGAAGCTTGAATTTTGGAGGAAGCTAGCAAATCTATGGCAGCGGATGATTGAAGGGTGTCCCTCAGGACAATGCCAAATCTATGGCAAGAGATGTGCAGTCATGTTGACGAATATGAAGGAAGAAGGCGACCGTGGGGGGTCGTGGTTAGAAAGTGAGACCCGTGTTTCGACTTTTGACAACACTGATGATTTTTAGTTTTGAAAAACAACAATGGACATGTCCGAGTACCCTTTCTGCTTTACTATTTTTGGCCAGTGGACCGGTATTGTCAGGATCTTGGGATTTGGGATGGAGTTCGTCTTTGGGTTTGAGCTGGAGCTGGGGCTTGTGCTGGAGCTGGTTTGAGGTTGGCTTTGATCAGGGCTTGAGTTCCGAGCATTCATGCCCCAATCTTGAGGTCGGCTGTACGCTTGCAGTGATTGATGGCATTGGGCTGATGTGCCCCAGTGAGTGACAGTCCTTCGTTCTGATCCTTTTCCTTGCTTCCACTGATAGTTTTGGCAACCAGTTTTATCTTGAGTAGAAGTGCGGGTTCTTCCACGTATTGGAGTTTCTTTCACAAGTTGGGACCTTAATGACCTTGTGTGAATTTGGACAAGGCATAGATGACTCGAAGGACAAGAAAGACTCTCAATGATGAACAAGACTGGATGAGGAGTTTGATTTGACCGGACGAGACACTTTGATTATTTGAGGATTTAATGTTTGAAATTGTCATGATAAAATCAAGTTTTGATGATTTTCCCATTCAAGGCTTTGAAATGTTTTGGCAAAACACGAGGACTTTTACCGCGAACCATGCCCCAGGTTGCTGATGACAACCCATGGCTTTAGAAAATGCCCCAGCTCGGACGTTACAGGATTCATGAAATGCCTTGGTGCTCCTTCTTGTTTTCTCCTATTGTCTAGGATTTTTTATTATCAAGTTGTGTTTTCCAATCTGAAAGGACTTTATCAGGGTTGTAACGTGGCCAAGGTTCGGGTTAACAAAGAAAGGATAAAAAGCTCAAAAATTTTCATTCTTTGGGTTTCGAGAGCTAGCAGCCATCTTGAATGTTTTTGTGCCCTTTTTGCTTTTGATGGGCGCCTTCTTCCATTTGCTTTGCTTCGCTCTTTTGATGTGCCGATGCGTTTGGTACCTTAGTTGATCTTTGAGTTTCTTCTAATCTTTCCTCAATGTTTTGCATTACAATGTGCGTATGCATTTGGCACTTTTGCACTTTGAATCCTGACACGCCGATGATGGTCAGGCGTCTGGCACTTTCGTCTTCTTTATTTCACCCCAGTGTGGGGGATAGCTGCCTAGCTGGGTTGTTTCAAAGAAATTGATTTAGGCTCAAGGGGGGGGGTATCAATGGATATATATCTTCAAGCGTGTGATAAAAGAAAAGAATGCCTTTCTTCATTTTGAATTGCACAACTTGATAACTGGATCCTAGATGCAGTTTAAGAGATTTGTGTGCTCTAACTTTTGCCTAGATCACATTTTGAGGTTTTGATCTAGCGAGCTTTTTCTCATGCCAAGGCGTTGCTTCTTCACGGTGCCAGGGAATGGTCCCATGAAATTCTTCTTCTCGCAAGGGCAAAATACCTCGTGTCTTAATTTCTCAATTGACGGTGAAAAACAATTCCAAGTTAAGGGATTATCACAAAACACGAGTTTATTATCACAATTTCGACTCAAGAGGTTTGACATTGACTTAGAAAGACAGGGCTGACAGAATTTTGGGACCGACTCGAATGAAAATGACCAAATTTTGGGATCGACTCGAAAGAACATGACCGGGCCTCGGGATAAGGCTACCTATGTATCCTTCTTGCAAAGGAATCAGGTCATAACGTAGTTCAGACCTACGAAACTGACTCTCTTTTTGGTTTTTTTTTTTTTTGACTACAAACTCGAATTTGAAAACGTACAGGCACGAAAGCATGAAAGACGCAAAGAACAAACTGACTCGAAATTGAAATACTTGACTCGAAACTCAAAAGCTTCCCAAACTCGTGAGTAATTCCATTCATGCTTTGCTGCACTCAAAATCCTCCTCCCGATCTAAAGTCCAGCACTGGGATGGTTCCGTTGTCGATTAAGTCTTGGATCTCGTGACGGAGACAGAAGCAGTTATTGGTGGGATGGCCAGTATGTTGGTGAAAGGCACAATAGACGTTTGGGTTGTGGGACGCCGGGAGCTTTCGAGGTAGGGGAGTTGGCGGGAGCGGCTGGATGAGGCCGGCTTCGAGGAGCTTCTCATAAACTGAGGACAAAGGTACAGGAAAGCGAGAGAAGATCCTTGGTGGGATTTTGCAGCCGGGTTGAGGGTTCATGGTGATGCTGATTGGACCTTTGGTGAAAGCTTTGCTTGCTTCGCAACTGCATAACGCTCTTTTGCTCTTGGGGTTGCTCTCATCAATGTGCACACCCTCCCTTTTAGTACCAGTTTCAAACAAGGATCCAGTATTCTTATTTGAGCGATTCTTGGCATCATGGAATTCCATCAAGTCTTTGAACATGTCCGAGAGTTTTGCTTTTGAGCATGGCTTGATCCCGGCGGTTGGAGGTGTAGGGAGGCATTACCGAACAGGTGCAAATAGTTGCCGAACATGTGGTGTTCTAGATCCGTGTAATGAGGAAGGTGATATGGGACCCTATATAAGATGAACGACGGCGGAAGTATCCGGTGCATCCAGAGGGCACCGGATTAGATTATCTGTTCGGCTGAGGTGGCCCAGTGACATGAGAAGTTATTAACTGGTACAGTCTGTTCGGCCTAGGTGGGCCGGTGACATGAGAAGTCATGTACTTGTGCAGTTTGTTCGGGAGAATCACATGCCGAACAGATGGAGTCATCTGATGAAACGATGTCTTAAGAGATAAGGCGATAGGAGTGTTCTGAAAAAGGAGCCCAGTATACGGTAAAGATAAGTAAAGGGACAGTCCTATTGTGGGACAAATTCCACGAAAGGAAGAGACCCTATGAGTAAGGGGTCTCAGTTGATTGGGCAAGAGATTCCCAGGGGAGCCAGGTTTCCTATACGAAGTAGGAGACCTGGGGCGATGAGGATGCTTGAAGAGCAAGTAAGTGGATATCTATAAATACAAGGTAAACCTAGAGGAAAAAGGTACGCAATAAGTTGCATTCATTCCACACTTCCTATTGATTTTTTTAGGGTTTTGAGACAGTACGTGATACTAACTTAGGCATCGGAGGGCCTTTGCCACGAGAGGCAAAGGTGCGCTCACCCCTTGTCTGTTTTACAGGTCAGGGTTCAGGCGAAGGTATTAGGTTTCCGGTAGGGCACCACGTGAACAAAGAGATTCAGCGCTGTTCTAGTTACCATCTATTCTTCTCCACCTACAATTGGCGCCGTATGTGGGAAACGAAAGAGTTCCCTTTTGAAAAACGACCATGGTAGAGGTAGATCCAGTCACACCGATTACCGAAAAAAATCAGGTTGGTGACGGAGGGGATAAGTCCCCACCAGGTGCCCCGAGAAAGCCAACTAGCGGGCATGATAAGAGGACCACGAGCAGGGATCCTCTTACCATCCATAACAACTCCAAGAATAGGGAGGGTAAGACGGCTACAACCTCCACAAGAAGGAGCAAATCCCATCACAGGGAGGAATCAGTTGCATATTCGAGAAGTGTGCACAGCAACGAGGATATCCTCGATAAAAAGAGGCAGGAAGTCGAGGAATATGCTCGACTAATACGGAAGAGGGAACACGAGATCCGAGAGTTAGAGCGGATCCGTGAACATCCCGAGGATTCTGGGTTAGCAGAAAGGGGGTCCAAGGGAGATGGGTTGGTCATGGTGCGGTACACAAAGGCCCCTTCACGAAGGAGGAGGAGCAGATCCAGAACCCCCACTCCTCCCAAAAAGAGAGCTTCTTCACGAAAAAGAAGAAGCAGAAGTCCAAGCAAGCAAAAGACTCCCCCACGTTATAGAAGCAGGAGCAGAAGCTCCTCACCCGACGAGGGCATAAGAAAACACCCTAGAGACAGGTATGAGAGACCTGCTACTGATTGGAACAGGGCAGAAACCCACGAATCCAAGAAGAGAGAGGATGGGTCTATGACTGCACGAGAAGCAGCAAGGCGGGCCCTGAGTAATATAGCAGCGTCCCCCTTTTCAAAAAGGCTACAGGACGCCCGTCTGCCGAGCAGAGTGAAGCACGGGTCGTTCGTGCTTTACGAGACAAGTGCAGATCCCGTTGCTCATGTGCAACATTACCAACAGGCAATGTTCATGCATGATGGAGATGACGCCATCATGTGCAAGATGTTCCCTTCAAGCTTGGGAAAGGTGGCTCTATCTTGGTTTCATAAGTTGGAACCCCGATCCATAAGAGGATGGACACAGTTAGCAGAAGAGTTCACTGCTCGGTTCTTAACCAGTAGAAAGGCTCCCAAGACATTCGAAAGTCTCTCAATGATGAAGCAGGAGGATGGCGAGCCAATCAGAGATTATGCAAAGAAATACTGGGAGACCTTTAACGAGATAGACAGTTGCAGTGAGGAGTATGCTATTGCAACCTTCAAAACTGGCTTGCCTGTTCGGGGAGAGTTACGCCGGTCATTGAATAAGCATCCTGTGTCATCATTGGCCAGGCTAATGGAGTGTATCGAACAACACGCCAGGATGGAGGATGACATACTCCGGGAGGAAGGCAGAGCTGTTGCCGAACAGCCAAAAACTCCAGCGAAGAAATTTGATAAACCCGAGCCCAAGACCTATAAGAAAGAGTATGGGCAGGCTAAGAAAGAGCCTTACAAGGAAAAACAGGCGCCTGATCCTAAGTCGTTCTTTTCGATAACCACGGTTTGGAAAGAGCCAATCTACAGGATTCTTTATCGAATAAAGAATCAGCCTTTCTTCAAATGGCCCCCAAGTCTAGGTGGAGATAAGGAGGCAAAACGTGCTACGAATCAGCACTACAGTTACCACAAGGATTGGGGTCATATGACAGAGGATTGTGAGATGTACAAGAAACATCTCGATGATTTGGTCTCTCGTGGTTACCTTAAGGAATTTATTCAGGACGATCCCAAAGATAAAGGGAAAGCAATGGAGTTGGATTACGAGCAGAATCCTAGGGGGGTGATCCATATGATACATGGATTGGCCACACCTTATACGAGGAATGAGGTGAGATTGATGCAGAGGCAGGTCAAGCACGATCAGTATGTTATGCGAGTGGGAAACAAAAGGGGGCGAGAGAATGATGTGCCCAATGAAGCTATAGTCTTTACAGATGAAGATCTGAAAGAGGTCCAGGTGCCCCACAACGATGCATTAGTCATAACCCTACGAATTGGGGAATATGACATTGAAAGAATCCTGGTAGATTCTGGGAGCTGTACAGAGGTATTGTATTATGATGCATTCAAAAAGTTGGGGCTGAAGCAGACAGATTTGGAACAATCTATTACGCCTTTGGTAGGATTTGGTGCAAGTGCAGTATGGCCCCTTGGAAAGGTGACAGTACCCGTTCGGGCAGGAACAGTGGTCCTGAGAACGGATTTTTTAGTTGTAGATGTACCATCCTCCTATAATGCAATCATAGGAAGGACTTGGTTACACAAGATGAGGGCTGTTTCTTCCACCTATCACCAGATGATGAAATTCCCAGGGTCCCACGGGATTGAAAAGATAAAAGGGAATCAAAAATCAGCACAACAGTGCTTGATTTCAATCATCAAGAAAGTTCCGAAGGCCCATCAAGTCCATACAGTAGAGGCAGATCAACCAACTGTTGAAGATGTTGGAAGAAATCCAACAGACAAAGTAGTGGAAGGCCTAAAGAAAATACAGATCAACGAAACTGATCCCGAAAGGTATTTTTTGATTGGAGAGTCACTACCGGATGAGGAGGAATATGAATTGATAGGTTTCTTGAAAGAACATGTTGATGTGTTTGCATGGGTACCAGAGGAGATGCCTGGAGTGGATGCAGATGTGATCTGTCACCACCTAAATGTTGACCCGCAGCACAAGCCCGTTATTCAGAAGAAAAGAAGGGCAGCAGTACAGCATGTTGATGCTGTTATTGAAGAGGTGGACCGTTTGCTATAGGCTAAAGCAATACGAGAAGTGTATTACCCAGAATGGCTGTCCAACACAGTGGTTGTGAAGAAGAAGAATGGGAAGTGGCGTGTCTGTGTAGACTTCACAGACTTGAATAAAGCTTGTCCTAAGGATAGCTTCCCTCTCCCAAGGATTGATCAATTGGTTGACGCCACTGCTGGGTATGAACGAATGAGTTTCCTCGACGCATATCGAGGATACCATCAGATTGCCATGTTTGAGCCTGATCAGGAGAAGACTTCTTTCATTACACCACGTGGGTTATACTGCTACAGCGTTATGCCTTTTGGGCTAAGAAATGCAGGGGCGACTTACCAAAGGCTGGCTACAATCATGTTCAGGAAGCTTCTTGGCCAGACTATGGAGGTATACATAGACGATATGGTAGTCAAGAGCAGGACCAGGCAGGGGCACATTCAGGACTTGAAAGAAGCCTTTGGAATTCTAAGGAAATACAAGTTGAAACTCAACGCCTCGAAGTGTGCGTTTGGAGTTGGCTCTGGGAAATTCCTGGGTCACCTAGTGACTCTGAGAGGAATCGAGGCAAATCCTGATCAGATAACGGCCTTACAAAAGCTTCAAAGTCCTAAGACTACGAAAGAAGTCCAGAGGCTGACAGGGATGGCTGCGGCCCTAAACAGGTTCATCAGCCGTTCAAGTGACAAATGTAGGCCTTTCTTCCAATTGCTCAAGAAAAGAGAGGGATTCGAATGGGGAGCAGCATGTGAGCAGGCGTTCAAAGACTTGAAGAAGTATTTGGCTCAAGCTCCCCTCTTGTCAACTCCAGACCCAGGTGAGATTTTGGTTTTGTATCTGGCAGTTTCTGAACATGCCGTAAGTGCGGTTCTGTTAAGAGACAAGGGACCCGAACAGATCCCAGTTTATTATGTAAGTAAAACACTTCTAGACGCAGAAACGAGGTATCTGCCCCTTGAGAAACTGGTCCTTGCGTTAAGGACGGCAACACGAAAACTGCCACATTTTTCCAAAGCCACAAAGTTGTGGTTTATACCGAGTTTCCCTTAAGATCACTGCTACGAAAGGCAGATTTCTCTGGACGGATCTTAACTTGGTCTGTCGAGTTAAGTCAGTATGATATTGACTATCAGCCGCGCACTGCAATCAAAGGACAGGTGTTGGCTGATTTTGTGGCAGAGTTTTCACCAACTGTAGCACCTCAGCCTCCTACGAGACAGGAGCAAAGGATTGAACCTTCAAGAAGAAAGGGTAAGACGCTTGCCGAACAGGACTCTTTGGAATGGAAACTATTTGTTGATGGATCTGCCTGTAACACTGGTTCAGGCATTGGAATTGTTTTGTTCCCTCCCGGAGGGGTTATGATTGAGCAATCTGTTCGGCTAGGATTCAGTGCATCGAATAATGTAGCAGAGTACGAGGCTCTCCTGGTAGGATTGAACAGTGCAAAAACTTTGAAGGTTAAAAGAATCAGAGTTTATTGTGATTCACAGCTTGTGGTGAACCAACTGTCCGGCGAGTATGAAGCTCGAAATGAGAAGATGGCAGCCTACGTGGAGGCAGCCAAAAGTCTACTTGATACCTTCGAAAGGGTGTGTATAGAACAGATAAGCTCCGGACAGAATTCTCATGCAGATTCCTTGGCTTGGCTTGCTGCAGCTGTCCAAACTGAGCTCAAGCGAAAGGTAGCAGTTGGCTACTTGGCCGAGCCGAGCATCGGAAGAAGTATGGATTTGATCCTGGACGTGAACCAAGGACCAAGTTGGATGGATCCAATCGTAGAGTTTTTACATGATGAAACTTTCCCTACGGATAAAAAGGAAGCACACAAAATCAAAACCAAGTCTGCAAGGTTTTGGCTATCCCCTGATGGAAAGTTATATAAGAAATCCTTCACTGGGCCATATTTGCTATGTGTGCATCCCGAAATGGTACAGAAGTTCTTACATGAGATACACGAGGGAACATGTGGAAGCCATGCTGGGGGCAGATCCATTGCCCACCGAGCAATTTCTCAAGGTTATTGGTGGCCACACATGCAGGAAGATGCCAAGGTCTATGTTAAAATTTGTGAGAAGTGCCAAAAGTTCTCACCCATGATAAAGACACCAGCCGAAGATTTGGTGCCATTAACTAGCCCTTGGCCATTTGCCCAGTGGGGTATGGACATCGTGGGTCCACTGCACAAAGCAACAGGAAATCGAAAGTTCTTGTTGGTGGCCACTGATTACTTCACCAAATGGATTGAGGCAGAACCTTTGGCCAAAATCACTGAACCTATGATAGAAAGGTTTGTGTGGAAAAGCATTATCACTCGATTTGGGGTCCCTTACTCTTTGATTACAGATAATGGGGCACAGTTCCAGAAAAAGTTTAAAACTTTTTGTTCCCAATATGGGATAAGGAACTATTACTCAACCCCTGCCTACCCTCAGAGCAATGGGCAAGCAGAAGCTTCCAACAAAATAATCCTTGATGGAATCAAGAAGAGGTTGGACAAGGCAAAAGGCAAATGGCCTGATGAACTGCCCCTGGTCCTGTGGGCCCACCGAACAACACCTAGGAGATCTACGGGAGAGACCCCCTATTCGTTGGCATATGGTACAGAAGCAGTCATACCCCTGGAAGTTGGACTTCCAACCAATAGGACTGCATTGGTTGAAAGTGGGGGTAATGACAGGGCTCTAGAAATTGCGCTTGATCTGGCCGAAGAGAGGAGGGAAAGGGCCTTGATCCATTTGGCCTCATACCAGGAACAGCTAATGAAAGGCTACAATAAACATGTTCACCCTCGAGAATTTGGTATTGGGGACCTCGTGCTACGAAAGGTACTTGGCAATACCAAAGTAGCTAATGAAGGAAAGCTTGGAGTAAATTGGGAAGGACCGTATCGAGTAACTGAAATTGCAGGCATAGGGGCTTATAGATTGGCTGACCTGGACGGGAACCCGGTGCCAAGGCCTTGGAATGTCCACAATTTGAGGAAGTTCTTTGTTTAAAAGACTTTTTTGCTTTTAAATTCTGTTTTAGGATTATGTTATTTTGCGGGGATTACGAAGACAATTTCATCGTTTTCTCCTTTTAGTTGCAAGGTGTACGCATAACGACTCCTTGAGTTTCATAATTACTAATAAAGTAGCAATTTTCGTGCATATTTTGCTTTTTTCTAAGTATATAATTCTCTCTTGTCTTATAAATACGAATAACGATCAAGTTAACCCTCCTTCGTATTGGGGAGCAGGTAATTGGCATGAACGCCATAAAAACGCACGAAAATAAATCTGTATAAAAAGTACGAAATACTTGTTTGCATCAACGGCTGAGTACGAGAAACTTAAAAGTACGAGATACTTGTTTACATTAAAATATCCTAGTACGAAAAACCAGGACAGGTACGAAATACCTTACAGCATACAAACAAACATTGTATGAAAAAATCAATAAGTACGAAAAACTTAACCAATCTTTTAAGTACGAAATTTGGGCCGAAACTGCCTCGGGAGCCTGGCCGGTGGATGCTGCTCTGCCCGGAGCACCACGCCCCCGAGGCGAGATTGTGAGAAGGGTGCTGAGGTTCAAGGGTTGGTAAGACATAGTACCTGAACCTGGAGGGGATGGAGAATATCCCGGGGAAGATGATTGGCTTGTGTGTTGTTGGGGAGCTGATTGTTCGGCTTGTTCTTGGACGGCCTCTTGTCGACGAGAGGACCTCCTAAGAATCAAGCGTGGCAAGGGGATTCCTTCCGAAATGGGAAATTCCCCTGGCTCTCCGGCAATCGTCACACCGGCGCTAGATCTTGAGCTTCTGGCTTTTGGAGCAGCAGTCGAAGTGGAGGCGCCACTAGTACTTGGGTGAGCGAGTCTTCTGTCGATGAAACCTCTGTATGACGGATCGTAGCCTAGTAAAACGCTTGCATCGCGCCCCCGACCAGCAGTTCGTGTACCTGTCACCCCTTTGTATCTCAGAACCTTGCTGATGTCCCCTGCCCGAATATAGCTTGGTTCTCTAGTCGGGCGATGGTTTGCATTTTTTGCTGAAAAAACAAAGGAATATTCAGTAAATATGGTTTAAAAACACAGACGAGCGAGGAAATTGGAATACGAATCAGAGAAACAGAAATTAGAGGCGTACGTGGGAAGCCCCATTCGTGGGGAACGTGGACACCCAACACTTGGCCATCTTCCCCAATGGGCTCGAAAGCTCCAGTTACGTATAGAAAATCCATCTCGTGGTCCCGAGCGGAGTCTGGCAGGTTAAGCACGAAACGCTTCTCTGCCTTTCTCACTTTCAGATAATACGTATTGTATTCTCGATTTAATACGATGCTATACCACCATTGAATATCCCAAATTCCTAAATTGGTTCCCAGAATTCTATTTAAAGCCACAACCCCCATTACCAATCTGAAAAAATTGGTGGATACTTGCATGGGATTAAGTCGATACCAGTTGAGGACACGACGAAGGAGTGTGTCAAGGGGGAAACGAACCCCACCCTCGACAATGGCCACGATTGGGACGCACGTTCTCTCCCACGTACAAGCATTTCTGATCGCGCCCAGAGGGGCAAGTTCTAAACCTACGGTCTCAGGAACGTTGTAATCCTCCTAAATGCTGCCATTGCAGCTGGAGTCTCACAAAGTTTTCTAAATTTCCCTGGTTTGGGTTCCCTATCTTCATCCGCCATGGATGTTATAAGAAGCTCTAACAACAGTAGAGCGGAGTCTGAAAAATGGGTATGAATAGTGCCCTAACTCGAAAAGGAATCTGAGAAAGAGAATCTCAGAAATGAAATGAATAAAGGAGTGAGGATGAGAGTCTTACGAAAGATTTGTGAAGAAATTCCTGAGGAGGATTCGAGTTTGCAGACGGCGGCGATGACGGACTGAAGATGAACAGTTGCGACTGGTTATAGAGAGAGAAAGAGCAAAGGTTGGAAGGTTTGGTATGAAAACCCAGAACCCTTCTTTTCGAGTTTAAGGGAAAGAAACGGAGACGGAACGTCTCCGTTAGAACCCGTTACATGAAAGGTAACGGAAAAAGAATCAAAGAGAATAAGCGTTCTAAACGCCGTTAGGCGGAACGTCAGTTCGAATTAAATGCGTAGTGTACGAGGTACGCCACGTGGATTTATTACCTCGAGATAGTATAATGACTAAACCGCCAAAAGACATCAATGGAAGCCCAATGACTGTATCTACACGGGATCTAGTCTGTTCGGCTCTTAGTTCACTTTTTGAGCTTTACTCATCACCTTCGAGCAGTGATAATGAGCGAAAGCTGGGGAGCAATTGTAGGGAGGCATTACCGAACAGGTGCAAATAGTTGCCGAACATATGGTGTTCTAGATCCGTGTAATGAGGAAGGTGATATGGGACCCTATATAAGATGAACGACGGCGGAAGTATCCGGTGCATCCAGAGGGCACCGGATTAGATTATCTGTTCGGCTGAGGTGGCCCAGTGACATGAGAAGTCATGTAGATTAGATTATCTGTTCGGCCTAGGTGGGCCGGTGACATGAGAAGTCATGTACTTGTGCAGTTTGTTCGGGAGAATCACATGCCGAACAGATGGAGTCATCTGATGAAACGATGTCTTAAGAGATAAGGCGATAGGAGTGTTCTGAAAAAGGAGCCCAGTATACGGTAAAGATAAGTAAAGGGACAGTCCTATTGTGGGACAAATTCCACGAAAGGAAGAGACCCTATGAGTAAGGGGTCTCAGTTGATTGGGCAAGAGATTCCCAGGGGAGCCAGGTTTCCTATACGAAGTAGGAGACCTGGGGCGATGAGGATGCTTGAAGAGCAAGTAAGTGGATATCTATAAATACAAGGTAAACCTAGAGGAAAAAGGTACGCAATAAGTTGCATTCATTCCACACTTCCTATTGATTTTTTTAGGGTTTTGAGACAGTACGTGATACTAACTTAGGCATCGGAGGGCCTTTGCCACGAGAGGCAAAGGTGCGCTCACCCCTTGTCTGTTTTACAGGTCAGGGTTCAGGCGAAGGTATTAGGTTTCCGGTAGGGCACCACGTGAACAAAGAGATTCAGCGCTGTTCTAGTTACCATCTATTCTTCTCCACCTACAATTGGCGCCGTCTGTTGAGGGTGATAGGTTTGTGGGGTTTCTTTGATCCTGGCCTCACCAGCATTTAGTCCCAGATCTGGATTTGACATGGCGGAGGTGAAAACGTCAATCAACCCTTGCAATAAAGCTGTCAGCTTATCCATTTTCTGACTCATTTCGTCTACAGCCCTTTTCAGCTCAACCAGCTCTGTTTGCCCTGTCATTTCGAGGTGGTCGGAGAAGGTGGTATGGCTTTGTGTAGAATGGGTGGCCCAGTGCTGACAGTAAAGTAAAGAGCGGACTCAGAATGTGCCCCTGTTATGATTTATTGAAAAATGTGTATTTAATAAAAGAATCGTCATTCACGCGTTGTCATCGTCGACTCAAGGGATCGAACTTTGCGGATAGTTCCAACAGTCACGGGTAGGTCGGTGTCAGGCTGGTTAAATTCCTCACGTTGGGAATCAGAGCCAATCTCCTTATCTAAGACCATCCGAGGCAGAGCAATAAGACTGCTGGAAGATGCACTTAAGGCTAAACTAGAGGGAGCCGTTCGGGCACGGCGAACACCAGAGGTATCCCAAACTCCATGGATTTATGGTCGCCTAGACCCTGACTCAAGAAATGACATCCTATGAAGGATTGCCTTAGTCCTCATACATTCCTTTGAATGCGTATCCTTTGATTAGGAATGACAAGATTTGAGAGATATCAAAACAAATTAAGTCTTTAATATTTTTCACTTGAAGTTTCTGTTCTGGTTTCGAAAACCGTTTAGCGTAAATGACATGATACCGTAACCGGGGCGGCGTAAGTGGCATGGCGCCATTAGCCTGGGTGGTGTGGGTATCACGACATTGTAGCCTAATTGTTTTGTTAATTTTCATTGAATCCATGATTGAAAAATGTATAGAAGACTTAACGAATTTTGATATCCCTAAAACCTCGTCATTCCAAGGACTAATTAATTTCAACAACGTGCCTTCAAAAAGCACGACTCATCATTGGTCAAGGCGATCCTAAACAAGATGCGCAAGCAAGCGTAAGAGTTCTATATGCGACACGAAAGCAAGCGTAAGATGCAAGGTGCGATGTGCAAGCGTGATGAGATTACGGTCTTTCGAAGGTTGCCTAATTCCTCAGAATTTCTTTTTAGGGTGTATCCTTCGTTCAGAACGACAAATTCTAAGAGATGTCAAAATGAACTAAGTATTCGACTAGTCCTCATTCGAAGTCTCAATTTTGAACTCGGAATAACTTAGTATAGACGGCGTGATACCCCAACCATCGTGGTGTCAGTGACATGGTGCCATTAGCCAGAGTGGTGTAAGTAAAGTGGCATCACGGCGCCGTTTTCCTTGTTATTCCTTATTCTCCGTTGAAATTTCGATTAGGCATTAGTCAAGGACTTAGTATATTCTGATTTCCCAAAGACTCCTTGTTCTAAGGACTCATGTAGTTTAGACAACGTACACCGGGGTGCACGATTCATCATCGGGCCTCGGCAACCTTCTACAGACCGTGCGAGCGAGATTAAAAGTACAGGACCCGAAATTGGACGGACAGCATGACGGCATGACATGGATGAGATGCATGGTGAGACGCAGAAAGCAGTAACATGTAGACAGGATATAGCATATAATCCTACCCTGCGGGTCCCTGTCCTAGTTTGGAAGGATCTATTGCTTTCTACACACGTATAGAGGCCGGTTTTGGCTTGAAGAGGGTTCCCCGGACTAGAGTCAAAGTATACCTCCCACTATTGAGCGTACACCCAATAATGGTACAAACGGTAGAGATGACTCATCACGGTCGAGGGTTGCTGAGCATTCCGGGATTCCCCATCACCGGCAAGCCGGGTAGGATTGTCGAAACACAACAGCGGGGTTGCACAAGATATATACATACAAGAAATAAATAATGAAACAAAATCCCTTTTGAAAATCCCACAAACGTTTTTCAAGCCTGGCTCACTAGTTTAACTGACATTCAAGAAAAGCGGGCCGTTTTATCAACAAACCAACTTTTCTCAAGTATTAATTAAACTTTTCCCCAGCAGAGTCGCCACTGTGGGCTGCTATGCCCGAAAATTATATTTTTCCCTCTCTCGAAGAAGAAAAATACGAATGTCACTCTTTTTGTTTTGTTCTTGGTGCCGCTTTGAAGAGAAATACGCCGTTTGAAGAGTCGTTTTGGTTTGATTTGAAGAGTCGCCACCCAGATTTGCGGTATATCATCCGAGAAACCGTTTCGTTTGGAAAACCAATTGATTTGAAGTTGAAAACCAGAGATCAGTTTCAAGGGTTCGGAAGCCATGTTACGAGGGGGGAAGGGTTTTACGGCACCCCCCTCGCCCGATTCGAGATCGGTCTCTACTAAACGTTTGTGGGATTTTTCAAAAGGGGATTTTGTTTCATTAGATCATTTAGCAAGTATCCACAGTTATAACAGGTAAGAATTGCATGCATGTGCAGTTGTACAATGGATGATTAGATGAAAGTGAGCAAAATGCATGATTACAGAAACTGAGGATCTGTCACTGACTTCACTCTCGAGCGCTCGAGAAAAGTCCCGAGCGCTTGGGAGCTCTGATCAACCTGCAAGCTTTGTTAGCACAGACAGGATACAATGCTAAAATAGGAACTGAAATGAATATTAAGCACACTACTGGCTCAGCAGAGGACTTGAAAGACCAAGCTAAGCCTTCAACCTTTCAAATCATGCATCCCTGCCTTAACAAGGCTAGATCTACAAATTTAAAAGAGCAACAGGCCACAATAATGCATGCAGAGACCAGGTAACACAGCAGGCTGGGAAATGGGAAGCGATGACATGCATGCACTCCCGAGCGCTCTAGAATGGTTCTGAGCGCTTGGGAGTGAGCTGCATACCAGCTTACTCTCAAATAGGAAATGGTTCCATCTTGACATGCAAAGGCCCTTGTTTTTATGTTTCTCTGAAATGACTGATTCTTTTAACTTTAAACAAAAGGAGCCTTGCTCTTCCATGAAATCTTTGTAAGAAAATGGTTCTATTTTGAGGAAAAATGGCTTTCTGTGCATGCATGCCAAAACGAAACCATTCATTTAAGATCAGCACATCATTTCCAACTTACTGTGTCACAAAGGGGGCCATGCTTGAGACCTGGAACAGTCCCGAGCGCTCAGGAGCACTCTCGAGCGCTTGGGAGTAGTTCCAGTAAGGGTTTTGTGAAAATATTTTCTTGTGCCCCATTGCTCTTGTTTTTACACTATGGTCTCCCAACCATGCACCCAGTATTGAAGACTGGGTCAGGCTGAGAGACCCCCCTCAGAAGGGAAGAACAGCCCTTTAGTTATGACCAAAGGTAAGAGTTCTACCTTTTCCTTGAACCTTGCTCCTTGGTGAGCCTTTGAAATGTGGGCGGAGTGAGGAGAGTGCAAGAGATCAGATGGGTAATCTGGATTTCTTGCCCTTTTCCTTGGTGATTTTGCAAAACCTTTGAAATTTGGAAGAGAGTTTGGAGGTTTTTGATCTTTGGCTAGAGAGAGAAAGAGAGCAGAGATTAAGGGTGCTCTGGGATGATCATTTCGTGGTCTCCTCTCTTTTTCCCTCCTCCTTTTTAACTGAAAAGCCAGGCATATTTATAGGCAAAACATCCAATGGTTTTTGAAAATCAAATGATTTTGATAAAACATTTGTTTAATGGGTAAATCTTTGGCCTGAATATCTTCCTACCAGAGGTTGAGTGTGGAATGAGCCATCGGCGGGCTGAGTGGCTGTAATGATGATTTGCAAAGTGAGTGGGTGATACAGCCATGCATTGGGCAACAGAAAAGTCTCGAGCGCTTGGGATTACTCCCGAGCGCTTGGGACCTCACTCTCGAGCGCTCGAGAAAGAGCCAGGCCAGAGGTTTTGTGAAATAGTTTTGAGCGCTTAGGATTGCTCCCAAGCGCTTGAAAACATTTTTAACCATTTTTAATCCTTCTTCAATCTTCCAAGGAGCAATGTTCCGATCGATACCAGGCTTGTTTCAATCCAAAGTCATCATCGGGGAGCCTCCGGGCCACAAGTCAAGGAATTTTGAAAAGCCTAAATTGGGGTGTCTACAGCTCAAAGCCTGTACTTTGAATGCTCGGATTCTGCCGTCCGAATGCTCGAGCTCTACGCTCTGAATGCTCAAGTCCGGAACTTGATAGAAGCTCTAAGCTTAAAACAAACACACACGCACGGGCTCGTGCACATTTGCATCAATTGCATCACCATTATCTCATCGAGTCTGCACAATCATATCTGTTCACATCTAACAACCATCAGCACACATATACATTGTGCATGTCTCTCATGAAACAGGTCAATCCTGCAATCAGCCGGCTCTACGCCTCGGTTTTATCTGATCGGTCCAGCGCCTCAATCCTTTGGCTCTACGCCAACACTTATGATGGGAAAGCTTCGTGCACAGACCATCAGAATACAACCAGCTCTACGCTTCGGTTCAAATCATGTCAAGCTCTAAGCTCTGACACCTCAGGCTCTCGCCTTATGTTCAAATACCAGCTCCGCGCTTCGGTCCTATCAAGCTCAAAGCTCCGACACCTCAGGCTCTCGCCTTGTGTTCAATACCAGCTCCGCGCTTCGGTTCCATCAAGCTCTAAGCTCACCTCAGGCCCTCGCCTCACGACTGCAACAAGCTCTGCGCCTCACTTCCATCATCTTAGGCCCTCGCCTTGTGACTACAACCGGCTCCGCGCCTCGGTTTCATCACGTCAGAAACGATCACTCTCCAGGCTCTCGCCTCATGACTACAACCGGCTCCATGCCTCGGTTCCCTCATCTCCAAAGCTCTGTGCTCTAGTTACCGGCCCTGCGCCCCTCATATCTCAAAAACAAACCGGTGTCCGATTCATCCCCAGCAGATGGTTCGGATTCCACCCCATTACATCAATTCCTTCCAGCTCATTCGCAAGGACAGGCTACTCTACCGAGCTCCTCTCAATCAAAGTAAGGATGATCAAGAAAAGCAAACGCACCTGCCGTGTACTGATCTACCCCAAAATACTAAGGAAGCTCCCCGCAAAAACTCCCCCGGCAGCCCAGCGCTCCTTCAACTATCTTCCGCCAAAATCTTGGCTCAGTCTAGGTACGTCACTATGGCTTTTTAAGCCCAAAGGTACGTCTTCTGTCCCTAATCCTCCAAACTTTTTCTTCTTTTCTTTATTGCTCGAACTACGGTTGGTCTGAATTTCCCTTGTGGAATACGTAGGTAGCCTCCCGACCCGACCATAACAAAAACCGTTTTTGAAAACCCCTTGGAATAGTGGTTGGACCAAATTGAGTTGCTTTTACAGCTTTGACTCTTACTCAAACATGACTCGCGATTAGTCTGAGTTCAGTCAAAGAGGGGCATCTATAGACACCCCAATTTGGCATAACGATTATTTCAAGTCCCACCTTGGGACCATCCCGATGATGAAATGGATACAGTGATTGTTGATTGCCTTCCTGAGAACCTTAGGACTTTTGGTAAGAACTTTGAGCCACTTAGAGGACCCAATTCAGAGCCATACAACCTTTCAGACAGAAAATACAGAAGCCTAGGAGAATCCATCTGTCGGACGTAACATCGATCTAACGGCCTTAACATCATTTCCTCACCCGAGCAACCTGTTGCTAGCAAAATCTCCCTAAGAGATCAATCCCCGGCTGCAAGATCCATCCTTCGGCCGCAACATCAATTCCTCGGCCGTATGATCTATTACTCGGCCGCCAGATCGTCCTTTTTCCAGACTCTGGAACGTTCTATCGATTGTTTGATCCAACTACACTACCTCTCCGATGCGTTCGGGTCACGTTCAGAGATTGCGACGAAGAGTTTGAATTGCATTGCAATTGCAATTGCAATCGTACCATTTGATTGGCCGGAGTGAGTCACCAATTGCCTATATAAAGGGCCTTTGGACTCCGAAAATATACACACAAAATTCATAGGTGAATACACTCTGTAGCGGGCCGAACACAGATGTTCGCATGGTGCGGGCCTGACCTGCCATGAACCAATCAGAGGCTTCGTGCACGGCGTGCCGACGATGACTCATCATGTGTATTCGGTTTGCCTCAGGCTCGGCAGAGGACAAACCCACGCTCGGATTGTGCCGTCGGCAGAGCCCCCGGCAACGTTGCTTCCCTCATTAAACGCGTAGCCATGCTCGGCGTTGCCCACGTTCGGCTATCTTCGGAGTACGGCGTGCAGCTGACGGTGGCTAGTTGCAAAGCCACGCGTTCTGCCACGTGCAGAAGCGGTTATAACAGAAGATGATCACGGGCACACATGGGTGTGCCAGCTCAGCCCTGAAAACGGTTATCAGATCTACTCTTTCACATCACTATGATGTCACTTGGCCCGTGGAAAGCACGCGATCGTACTTGGAGAACAAGCCAGAAGGAACTATAAATACCTAGTGATGGTAACCCTAACAGGGACACGCTACTCTATACTCACACTTACTCTCTCTGAGCTCTCTGCTTCTTCTCTCTGCACTATACTCATCCTCTCGCCGGAGGGCCTTGCCGGGACAACCCCCGGCCAGGTCTTAGTCGTACGTTCCCTGTGCAGGCTAGGAGAAGAAAGCTCAAGAACCATCGAACCACTAACGGAGGAGCAAGGATCTAGGATCACGGGCCACACAATTGGTGAACCCGACGTGAAACACTTCTGATTCAAACGGCTCTCACATCCTCAAAACCACCTCACTCCTTCGTAAAACAACCACCAAATCACCTACCATGAGCGGAGATCTAGCAGACGTAGCCGTTTCGGGGGCCAAAGACGCTAGTGGAAATGTCATCCCCACACCAACCCTCGAAAGGCACATGTCTATGTCCCTCGCCCCTGGGTCCGGACTCTCACCAGTCTCAGACGATGTAACTTCAGCCTACATCCGCCTACTGCAGCGTCACGACGACGAACGCGATAATGAACTGGTCGCGCTAAGGGCGGAAGTGGCCCAAATGAAGCAACGCATGTAGCAGGACGCCACCCCTGCCGCATCAAGATCTGGCTGAGGCGGAGGAAGAGGCATGCAAACTCCACCCCTCCACCTCCACCACCACAAGGGCGTCAGAACGAGGGAGGCCAACGCGGATCCGTGAAAGACCGCCTAGGCTTCACTCCAGCACCAGGCGACGCCAGAGAAATCATCCTCTACAAGCAACCCATCGTATCTGGAACACATCGTTCTAAAAGCCATCACGACGGAACCAGGACAAGGGATACCGAGTCGTTTACAAGCACGTACTCGACTGGTCGTGCAGAGTTCTCTCGCACAACGGCCTCGCACCGTAGCCGAGACTCTGCACGGACCAGACCCCATGTCTCCGAACGCCTAGGGAACATCCCGATTGAAAACAAGGACGACGAGCACCACGCTCTGCGTAACGGGAAAGGCGTACATATTGAGGGCGCGAACGATGAGAACAAGTCCCGTCGCAACAAGGACAAAACCGTCGACGGCCCACGCCGAACAGCGACGGACCTGCGAGACAAGCTTCGGCGAAGAGAAGCCGAGAAGGCGTCGGCAAAAGAACACAAGGAAAGGGATTCAAAGAGATCAAAAACGGACGCGCACGGCAAACCGCCGCGCCCAGGATTTGAAAGGCAGCTAAAAGATCTCGGCGTCTCCCCATTCACCTCCCACATAATCAACACGCCGCCAGAGCCCACTTTCCACCTTCCCAAATTCACGAAGTTCGATCCGTCGACGTGTGAGGCCTACACTCACCTCATCCACTTAAGACAAACCATTGAACTCTGCACGCTTAAAGACGAGGTAAAATGCAAGGCGTTCCCATCCAGCCTCGGCTCCCTAGGACTCCAGTGGTTCAACAAATTGCCTGCTGGATCCGTAAGGACCCTGGCCGACCTTGAACGCGCCTTCAACACACGCTTCATCACAAGCAACAAAACGGCTAAAGAGCCTGAATCACTGTCTCAGATGAGAAAACTATCGTCTGAAACCCTCAGGCAATATGCCGAGCGCTACTGGCAGCTATTCAACGAGATCCCAGGAATCGATGAATATTGGGCTGCACGCACTTTCAAGAACGGCCTGGAAACTGGCAGCAAGATCTTAGACGAACTCGCCATCCGCCCACCACACGGCATGGGTGAACTAATGCGCGTCGTGGAAAGATTTTGTGCTCTCGAGGAACTTTATGCAGACAGGGCGGCACAGGGAATCCCAAGCTCTAACAATCCATTCTCCTCAACCGTGCACCAGCTGCCAGCACAAGTGGCAACCCAACCAACCCAGCCGAAGAAGCAAGTGCACAACAATAAAAAGGGTAAGGAGCGTCCGCCGAAGGAGCATGACTACGTGGCCGAAACCACTCACTTCAAGGAACCAATTTGGTCTTTTCTGAAGGAAATATTGAGACAACCATGGTTTGAATGGCCGACGGGCAAGATGGGAACCGACACCGGCCAACCGGATCAAAATCCCAGGAAAAAATGCACTTACCACAACGAGCTCGGCCATTACACGACTGCCTGCGCACCATACAAGGCTCTCCTTGAGAAGCTTGCAGCTCAAGGTCATCTCGATCAGTACATTGATCGATCAAAGACGCCCGCCCGGCAAACAAATCCCAACCCCAACGAACAACGCCCGCTGATCCATGTCATCCACGGTCCAGTAACCAAAGCGTCCGAGACTGCCCTCAAAGGCGACATCGATCACGCCTCAACTTCAAAGGCGATACTCTCCGTCGGCTGCGGATCCAAGCGTCAACGACCACAAGACGTGCCAAAGTGGACGATCAGCTTCACCGAACGCGACCTTGAACACGTCCAAACACCGCATTCGGACGCCCTAGTCGTAACCATCCAGATCGGCGTTCACGACGTCAAACGCGTCCTCATTGATCAAGGAAGCTCGGCCGAAGTTATGTACTACGATCTATTCAAAAAGCTGGAACTACCAGAATCGGCACTACTACCAACCGAAGTACCCCTCATCGGCTTCAGCGGAGCACCTGTCTGGCCAGTTGGCCGAATCTTCCTCCCTGTCGTCGTCGGCACAAAAACACTCTCTGTTGAATTTATCGTCGTCAACGTGCCAAGCCCATACAACGCCATCCTGGGACGAAATTGGCTTCATGGAATGCAGGCCATTGCCTCCACGTACCACCAACTTGTCCGCTTCATCGGCGCAACGGGGAGACAAGAAGACTTACGAGGGGACCAAATTGCATCCAAAAAATGCTACGTCTCCGCCGTACACAGCTCCTCAAAGGCAAAACAAGTGCAATGGGTTGAAGTCCCAGACATGGCCGTCATCGAAGACGTCGGTCAAAGAGCCGAGGACAAAGCGGAGGAGGACCTGGTGAAAATGCCCATCAACGAGGACGGATCACGCTTCTTCTTGCTTGGCTCCTCACTATCTGACGCCGAGCGAGAGGAGATGTTCCTGTTCCTCAAAGACAATCTTGAAGTCTTTGCATGGACCCCGGAGGAAATGCCAGGGGTGGATCCCAACTTTATTTGCCACTCCCTCAGCATAAAAAAGGACGCCAAACCAGTGGTTCAACGGGCTCGACACTCGGCACCTGAACACGCCGACGCCGTCATCAAAGAAGTCAACCGACTTCTCGACACCAACGCCATTCAGGAAGTCCAATACCCAACCTGGCTCTCCAACACGGCGGTCGTCAAGAAGAAGAATGGAAAGTAGGGTGATGCCGTTTGGTCTAAAGAACTCCGGAGCCACATTCAACAGAGCGATCTTCAAAATGCTCTATGCACAAATAGGCAACATCCTGGAAGCATACATCGACGACCTCGTCGTCAAAAGTCAAAAGGAGCACAACCATTTGAAGGAGCTGGCCGAGGTCTTCGAGATCCTTAAATTCCACAAACTCCGTTTAAACCCGGAGAAGTGCGCGTTCGGCGTAAGTGCTGGTAAATTCCTTGGCCATTTGGTCACATGACGTGGCATCGAAGCCAATCCCAACCAAATTAAGGCAGTGGCAGACCTTCGGCCGCCAAGATCAATCAAAGAGGTACATAAACTAACTGGGATGGCAGCGGCTCTCAACCGCTTCATCAGCAAATCATCCGACAAGTGCCACTCCTTCTTTCACGCTCTCAAAGGGAAAAGCCGACGAAGTTTCGAGTGGACGCCGGACTGCGACAGAGCGTTGGCCGAGCTCAAAGATTACCTGGGTTCTTCACCACTAATGGTAAAGCCCAAAGAATACGAAAATCTCTACCTTTACCTTGCAGTCTCGAGCCACGCCATCAGCTCAGCACTTGTTCGGTGAGAAGGGGCCGACGACATGCCAGTATATTTCACGAGTAAGACACTCCTACCCGCCCAGACTCGGTACCTTCCACTGGAAAAACTGGCACTCGCCCTGGTATCTGCGGCGAGGAAACTCCTGCCATACTTTCAGGCGCACACAATAACAGTGTTGACCGAGCATCCTCTCAAAGCGCTTTTTCGAAAAGCCGACCTCTCAAACCGAGTTTCGAAATGGGCGGTCGAGCTTGCGAACTTTGATATCCGCTTTGAACCGGGGACAGCAATAAAGGGGCAAGTCCTCGCCAACTTTATTGCTGAGCTAACACCTGAAGACTCCGAGATCCTAAACACTCCTCCAACTACTCAACATTCTACCGAAGATGAACCAAAAAGGAACAACTGGCTCCTTTTTCAGGGAGACACATGGCGATTGCAAGTTGACGGGGCCTCCAACAACAACGGAGCAGGTGCCGGAGTCATTTTGGTCTCACCATGCGGAACACTTCACGAGAGTGCTATCACCATCAATTTTCATGCAACAAATAATGAGGCCGAATATGAAGTACTGCTTGCTGGCTTACGCTCGGCAATCGCAATGAAAGTTACTGACTTGACCGTGTATTGCGACTCTCAACTTATAGTCAATCAGGTGCTGGGAGACTATGAAGCACGGGACCCAAGGATGATGAAGTATCAGGCAACGGCGGCAGAACTCATCACTCACTTCAACAACTTCAACATCATGCAGATCAGCCGAGAGCACAATGCTCACGCCGACGCTCTTGCTGGACTAGCCTCGGCTTCAAAGGCAACGGAATTCCGAACCATAAACTTTGGCAACATCGACCACCCCAGTTTCGACACAACTCCAGAGGTGCTCAACATAGAACTCGGTCCAAGCTGGATGGATGAAATCGTCTCTTTTCTGAGAAATGACACCTTACCAGACGACAAAAAGGAAGCCTTCCGAATCAGGAACAAGGCCGCGTACTACTGGCTCTCTGAGAGCGGCCAACTTTACAGAAAATCCATTTCCGGGCCCTATCTTCTTGTCGTCCACCCAAATCAAGTTACCGAGATCCTTGAAGAACTGCACTCCGGAAGCTGCGGCTGCCACTCTGGTGGATGTTCGTTATGCCAACGGGCGATGAGTCAAGGATACTTTTGGAAAAACATGAAAAAAGACTGCGAGGAAATCGTACGAAAGTGCCGACCATGCCAACTATTTTCCCCAATACCCAGGCAGCTGGCTCAGAATCTCTCTCCCATCACAAGTCCATGGCCATTCGCGCAATGGGGGCTCGACATCGTCGGGAAACTCCCGACAGCACCTGGGGGCTTCAAATTCTTGATCACAGCAACAGATTACTTCTCCAAGTGGGTAGAGGCCGAGGCCCTCGTCACCATTACAGAAGCAGACGTCCGACGATTCGTATGGAGGAACATCGTGACAAGGTTCGGCGTACCCTACGCCATCGTCTCCGACAACGGCACCCAATTTGTCGGGGACGGCCTCACAAGTCTCTGTGAGGAGTTCGGCATCAGATTCTTCAACTCAACACCAGCCTACCCTCAGGGAAATGGCCAGGCTGAAGCCTCAAACAAGACGGTCTGTGCAGGGATAAAACGAAAATTGAATTCAAAGAGGGGAAAATGGGCAGAGGAAATCCCCAGGGTTTTATGGGCTTACCGCTCCACTCCCCGCCGTTCAACAGGCCAGACACCATTCTCAATGGCGTTCGGCATGGAGGCCGTAATCCCCCTAGAATCAAGGTTCCCAACCCTCCGAACGGAAAACTTCAACCCACAGTCCAATGACGAATCCGTCGAGCAAGAACTGATTTTGGCTGAGGAAAAACGAGATGACGCTCGGCTAAAGCTCGCCAAGTATCAACAGACTGTCGCCAAGGGCTACAACAGAAGTGTCAGAATCAAGAAGTTCAAGCCCGACGACTTGGTTTGGCGTAAGGTCGTCCAAGCAAGCAAAAAGAAAAAGTTCATGCCTAATTGGGAAGGGCCATTTCGTATTGTGAAGGTTGCCGGTGAAGGGGCTTACACCCTCGAAGACATGCACGGCAAGGTACTCACCAACCCGTGGAACGCACAGAACCTCAGGAAGGCTTACATGTGACGCCTCAATCAGACAACTACCTTCGGCCAACACATCGTGCATTCAAAGTTTCTGTTTTCTTCAGCTTCGGCATAACTCTTTTACATTTTTCTCTTGCATTTCAAAGAAGGGCCTCGACCCACTGTTACTGTTTTTATTACTTTCCCTGTACTTCGAAGAAATATCAATGAAATGACAATCTTTTTCATCTAAAAAGTCTTCAACAAACATTTCATGCATCCATTCCACTCTCGGCTAGAATGCCACACACAAACGATGACTTCGGTCACACCCACCAAACGGCTCCTTAAAAAGCCCTTTGCTTCGGCCAACTTCACCGCCCAAAGAAGCAATCACTGGACATATGGTCCGCCGAGCCTGAAATACACTTTTGGGACTTAGGCTTCGGCTCGGATTGGCAAGACACTATGGTCGGCCACCGAAAGGTTACACTCGCAATTTGGCGAGCAAGCCACCCACAAACAATCACCACTCTCAAACGTTCCTCTACCATGGCCAGGGGCTGACACTTTGGCCGAGCCCCATCCACTGGCAAAGGGGCACTTCACACTCTCAAACTAAGTCAAAGGTTGGATCATGTCAGCTCACAATACATCCATGTTCGGCGACCTATAGCAACTACGGCCATACTACTTTGGTCAGGGCTCGGCTGCAATATCTATATTTAACCATTTCGATCATGAAATACTTTCAACTATTCAGCCGAACCCAAACCAAAAGTGGGGGCTACGGACAACTACATACAAACATGCAAGACCAACAAAATTATGTGAAGACATGAAGGCAATCAAACAAGCTCGGCAATAATAGAGACATTGCAAAAGGGGCAATGCTTTCATTCAAAAAAAGACAAGTGTTGTTAAAAATCCTAAGCTAGGAGGATCGGCGTAGTAAACCGTTCGGTGCCGACCCTCATTCAACTATTACATCTGGCACGGTAAACTCCTAAGTTTGGAGCCGTCCAGTCCAACAAAAAGTTCAAAAAGAAAACTACAATCTCTAAGGTTGTGGCGGATCACCCTCGGCTGCAGCTTCAGTAAGACGATCAGCGTCATCCTCGGCTTCAACGGCCACTTCATCATTTTTCTCAACTTGCTCGGTAGCTTGCTCGGTGTTGTCAGCCACGTCCCTCTTCTTCCCACTTGAGCCATTCCCTCCCCCTTCAGCGTCGGCCACGGTCATATCTTCGACATCATCCTCACTCTCGGGAAACTCCTCCGGAGTAAGTGGGGCACACTCTTCTTCAGTGTACGGCAGTACGAGCTCGGGCACATCAGCTACGGGGATCGACTTCATCAGGTTCATGTCCGGCTCCATCTGTATGACCCCACACGCAGCCTTCACCCCATCCTTGTACCCAGTCCGGTATGCGATCGGCAGCTTCTTCTTCAGCTCCTCATTGACCATCGACCGAGCCTCCCGAACGTACTCGGCGCCGGCTCTGTCGTACCCAGCCTGAAATGCCTTCTCATCCACTT
Source organism: Rhododendron griersonianum (assembly GCA_018127125.1). Lineage (NCBI taxonomy): Eukaryota > Viridiplantae > Streptophyta > Magnoliopsida > Ericales > Ericaceae > Rhododendron > Rhododendron griersonianum. Next base: position 25,425,539 of record CM030792.1, on the reverse strand, counting down.
CCTTCATCTTCCTCTTCTCCCTGCGGACAACTTGCCCGAGCTCGCGTTCGGCCGTCTTTGCATTTTCAAGGGCCTCATCCCTCTCTTTTTCGAGCTCGGCAACCCTTGACTTGGCAAATCTCAAGCCGTTCTTCGCAGCCTTTGCCTTCTCACGCTCAGCTTTCGCCTCATCGCGGTAACGTGTCTTCTCAGCGGCCAAGAGTTCGTCTTGCCGAGAAGCACGCAGCAAAGCTTGCCCAGCCTACACAAGATTGAGTTATCAGCCTCGGCAATATGTCAAAAAATAAATTAGAAAACCAAGTCAAAACGTACCTGAACGAGATATGCACTGGTGTGGACTAGGCTCGGCTGGAGCTCCCCTGGAACCCTGTCCATGTCCTTCGGAAGAGCAAGCCCGTGCAGCATGGTCACAGCAAGGCCAGGCTCCTCCTTGACGCTGTCCTCCACCGTGACCACTCTACCGTCGGCCATCGCGAACGATGGTGCAAACTCTGAGACGATCACTCGCCCACCAGAACCTGCTGCCCTCTCCACAGCCTTTGAGCCTCCCGCTGCCGAAGACTCGGTTTGGTCCTTCTCCTTTGGAAGTGGCATCGGTGGCCTGGCAGGAAAGAAGTCATGTACCTTCTGCCTCTTTGCAGGACTCTCGGTGGGAGAAGGAGCAGCTACCTTCTTGCTGGCAGCAGCTGCTTCCTTGAGGTTCATCCTCACCACATTTCTCCTCCCCATGTCGTCGGCAAAATGAGGAATTATGGTTCGGATTGGAGGGATGTGGATACCTTGAAGGTCAGTTGGCAGACTTTCCTGGAACCAGAAGTCGGCTGACTTTTGAAAAGTGGGAAACTTTACCCTCGGCTCCTTCACCTTCTTGCTCGGTTTTGGAACTTCGTTGCCAACACCTACCTCAGCAGCTGATTTCTTACCCTTGGCCTTCGTGCTCGGCCCTGCCTCTTTATCCTTCTTCTTCCTCTTCGTCAACTTCCCCTTGTACGAAGGCTCGTAACCCAACAGTGTCGGCGCGTTGCGGCAGATACAAGCCCTTAGTATCTCCACGTGACTGTCTACGGCCAAAGAGTTCTGGGTCTTGGTTATTGCTCGGTGATCTGCAAAAGGAAAATGTGTTAGCAAAATATCACAATTTCATTAGGAGAATGGATCATGTTCGGCAGATTTAAAGAAGAATTGGAGACCTCGAAAATCCGTTATCTTCGGCACAGAATGCAGCCGCATTGTCTGATCGCCGAACTCGAAGTTCCCACTGACTTCGACGTACAGGTTAGCCCACTTATCAGTGTCGGGAAGCCCGTTTATCAATGGCTCCTTGCCACTACGAGTGGACAAGTATCTACGGTTTGTCTTCCCATGCCTAGACATGATGTATGTGTGGAAGAGGTCGGCAATGGTGAAATCGAGGTTGTGAAGTTCCTTTAACTTAATTACGGACATAACTATCCTAAAGCTATTGATCGAGAAGAAGTGAGGTACTATGCCGAACCTAGCTAACAGTTCCCTCAGATATGGATGAAAGGGGAAGCGGAGCCCGGCCTCACAGATGGCCATCAGAGGGACCGTTATGTGTTCGGGACAATCTTGCCTCTTGTCCCTAATCCTGTTACTAGCCACTTGGTGGACGACGACGTCATCCGGTATGTCGTACGCTCGGCAGAAGGCCGCATACTCGTTGGGACGCCCACTGAAGTAATGGGCGTGGGGACAAACCTGCCCTCGCTCAAAGAGGTCGGCAAACTCCCTTTCCCCAGGCGACGTTTCAGCAGGAGCAGAGAGTGAGGAGGTCGTAGCTCCGGCCTGGGAACGGATCCTAGACTCGGCCTCCGGTCCAAGTTCGTGTTCGGCTTCGGATTCTGTGCTAGTGGAGAAGGTTATCTCAGGATCGGTGTTGAAACCACCGTACTCATGGTCAAGCTCGGCATTGGAATCACCAGAGTCCGACATGTTCGAGGCGATGGAGGAAGCTTGACGTCGGCTCCTGTGTATCGCCAAGTACTCTCGGATCACAAGGTTTGCAGAATCGTCCCCTTAACTTTCAGAGTCGGATGAGATGACGATGATTGGGGGAGCCAGACCTAACAAAGTCAAAAAACAAAACATGAGACCTCGTCGTCGGCCAGAAAGCAGGTGTCTCACTACGCTCGGTATCCTAAATAGCCCACCCCATCATCGTTCTCAAGGCTCGGCCAAACCATGTTCGGTTCGAACCTCCCAATCAACAGAGACTGGGGCTCGGCCTATTCCATCAACGGCCAAGCCCAGAACCCCTTGGAGGCTCCATGCTCGGAAGAACAGGTTGAAGAGGGAGATGAACAGTCCGTTCATCTCCAGGGTGCACTGTTCATTCAGAACAAAAAATGCCCCATAGACCCAGAAAACCAAAGGTAAATGGACTGAAAACTACAGAAAGTTAGAGAGAAGCAAGAAACGATCTCATACCTGGATTTGTGGCGAGATCTGGTGGCGGAATCTGCTGAAGATCGAAGCTAGAAGACGAACCGTTGCTCTTCAGTGCTCTGGCAATGGGGTTTTAGAGAGAGAAAGGGAACGAGAGCTTTCTCTCTCCTCGCGTCTCTCTTTATATAGGGCTAGGATTGGGAATTCAAAAATCCCGCCCATCATTGCACCGCCGAACGACTGACCACTCAGCGCATGACACGTGTCACAGATTGGACGGTTTGCAGGGCTTGCCAGCCTCCTTCTCGTCTGCCGTACCCATCCACAAGGTAACATCTGGCGCCCAACCATTGGAGTACTTCATCGACGGTCGGGACTTCTCCTGAGAATGAAACGGTTCGGGCTCGGCTGGAATCCATCTTCATCAAACAAATAAACGCTCGGCGGTTCGACATGTTCCGCCTAAGGCTCAACTTCAATCTCTACCATGCGTACGGCATTGGCAGAAATTGAGGGGCTATTGTAGCGGGCCGAACACAGATGTTCGCATGGTGCGGGCCTGACCTGCCATGAACCAATCAGAGGCTTCGTGCACGGCGTGCCGACGATGACTCATCATGTGTATTCGGTTTGCCTCAGGCTCGGCAGAGGACAAACCCACGCTCGGATTGTGCCGTCGGCAGAGCCCCCGACAACGTTGCTTCCCTCATTAAATGCGTAGCCATGCTCGGCGTTGCCCACGTTCGGCTATCTTCGGAGTACGGCGTGCAGCCGACGGTGGCTAGTTGCAAAGCCACGCGTTCTGCCACGTGTAGAAGTGGTTATAACAGAAGATGATCACGGGCACACATGGGTGTGCCAGCTCAGCCCTGAAAACGGTTATCAGATCTACTCTTTCACGTCACTATGATGTCACTTGGCCCGTGGAAAGCACGCGATCGTACTTGGAGAGCAAGCCAGAAGGCACTATAAATACCTAGTGATGGTAACCCTAACAGGGACACGCTACTCTATACTCACACTTACTCTCTCTGAGCTCTCTGCTTCCTCTCTCTGCACTATACTCATCCTCTCGCCGGAGGGCCTTGCCGGGACAACCCCCGGCCAGGTCTTAGTCGTGCGTTCCCTGTGCAGGCTAGGAGAAGAAAGCTCAAGAACCATCGAACCACTAACGAAGGAGCAAGGATCTAGGATCACGGGCCACACACACTCTCTCAAGCTCCGATACTCTGTCAAAATACTCTCTCAAACCCATTCTTCAAAAACCCTAACCTCCCGAAGGTAGCCATCAATCCGACGATCAGACCCCAAAGTTCAAACCCTAACCCTAGGGTTTTCTGAGAAGCAATCAGTCAATCACACACAATCCGAAGCAATCAAGCAACTAAGGGATCAAGGTGGTGAGGCCCAACGGCCTCTGGTTTGTTCTATTTTCTGTCCATAATCATAATCTTAGCATTTTGATTATTTACTAACGTTTCTGTCTGGTGTGAGGAAGAACACCAACCGGGGCTTCAATCCCTCGGCCGGTACATAAAACCAGGAGGATCCCTCGGCCGTGACATCCATTCACCGGCCGCGGGATCCATTCCCCTGGGACAGCTTTGTTTTGTTTCCTGCTTTTTGATGCATGTTTCAATTACAGTCTTGGCTCACCATTAACTACTTAAAGGCTAAAAACAGATTACGTGTTAGAATTAAATAAAGCATCTACATGTCTTATGTTGAATAACTATGGGCCAGTCTCATGGCTGGGCAGAGAGGGGTGCCTAACACCTTCCCCTTACTGTACTCTTGGCTCCTGTACTCAGAATCTCTATCTATTTTCCCAGTTTTAATAAACTGGGTGGCGACTCTGTTTTGATGATAACCGTTATCGTGTGGCGATGTTTCTAGCCATGGGAATGTCCACGATCTTGGTTTATGAAGCAAGCAACCAATCGAGCAACAAACCTGATGAATCTGTATGGCGATGCCCCGTTTGGGAGGTGTCTACACTTGTGACGTATTTGAGATCGAACTCTGCTAGCAAGAGCAACCAACGTGCTAACTTACCAGTAAGCGCAAGCTTCTTAAATAGATACTTGAGAGGATCCATTCGAGAAATTAGTTTCACTGGGTAAGCCAGCATGTAGTGTCTCAACTTCTTAGAAGCCAAAACAAGCACCCAACAAGTCTTTTCCAAGGCAGTGTAGCGCTCTTCACAACCAACCATTTTCTTGCTTAGGTAGTAGATGGCCTTCTTAACCCCTTTGTCACCTTATTGAGCCAACAAACACCCCATAGACGAAGGATTCACAGACAAGTACAGAATCAAAGGTTTGCCCGGCATAGGCGGCATCAAAACCAGAGGCTTCTGCAAGTAGTTCTGAATCGAGACAAAGGCGGCCTGGCACTTGTCGGTCCATACAAATGGAGTGTCCTTGAGTAGATGAAACATCGGCTCGCAAGTTAAAGTTAACTTTGCGATGAATCTGCTAATGAATTGCACCTTCCCCAAAAAGCTCCATACTCCCTTCTCAGACTCCAGTGGCTTCATCTCGAGAACTGCCTTGATCTTTGATGGATCGACCTCAATCCCTTGAGAAGTGATCATAAAACCAAGCATTTTGCCCGTTGTGACCCCGAACGTGCATTTCTGCAGATTGAGACGCATGTAAAACTTACGGAGCCTCTCGAAGAACTTCCTAAGTACAGGAATGTGGCCTTCCCAAGTTTTAGACTTGGCAATCATGTCATCCACATAGACTTCAACCTCTTTGTGGATCATATCGTGCAAGATGGTCGTAGCAGCCCGCTGATAGGTAGGACCGGCATTCTTCAACCCGAACGGCATGACCAAGTCGCAATAAGTCCCCCATTAAGTGATGAACGCCATTTTCTCATGGTCCTCGGGTGCCATAAGGATCTGATTATAGCCCGAGAAGCCATCCATGAACGAGAACAGAGCATGCCTCGCAATATTATCCACAAGCACATCAATGTGTGGCAAGGGAAAATCATCTTTGGGGCTTGCTTTGTTCAAGTCCCTGAAATCGACGCAAACTAGAATTTGTCCATTCTTTTTAGGAATAGGAATAATGTTGGCCACCCAAGTGGGGTACTAAGAGACCATGAGAAAACTAGCGTCAATCTGCTTGATGACTTCTTCCTTGATCTTCTGCACCCAATCCGGCCTCATCCGCCTGAGCTTCTGTTTCACAAGTTTAGCATCTAGTAACAAGGGGATCCGATGCTTTACTATCTCGGGGTCTATGCCAGGCATGTCTTGATGAGACCATGCAAAAACGTCACTGAACTAGGTGAGCACCTCTTTGAAATCACGATGCTCCTCTGGTGAAAGCGTGGAGCCCACCTGAACCATCCGGGGATCATTCTCATCTTTTAAGTTTATAGAAACTACTTCTTCTTTTAATGGCTAAGCATGCCTCTCATCTTCACTTTCGATAAGGGCACGGATTTCCTTGGGAATATCCCCATCGAAATCTATCCCTTCATCATCAGGGTCGACACAGTTTATATAAAGATCAGTGAAGTAGTCAGAAGAGGATTCTTTCATTTCACAGAACCCATCAGGGTTGCCAAGTACAATGGAATCAAACTCAAAGTAAAAGCTATGATGTGGAGGGCCGAGAGGCACAAACTCCAACTCAGAGCTAGACTAAGATGACTCCATAGACTCTGTGTCAGACTCAGACTCCGACTCCGACTTAGACTCAGATGTGTCATCAATGCAAGTCAGGCGCGGTTTGAAAATGCAATTTTTAAGACTACCCTTGGCTTCCATGATGAGGGAGGTGGGATCCTCGAGGGCATCGGGCCCGAGCATGTACACTTCAGCTTCTTCGGCTTCCTCGGCCAAAATCACTTGGGCGAACTCACAGAACAGCAGCTCCAAGCTCCTCTGATCGAAAGATCCCAACCAGTCAGTCTTGACCTTAACTTGGCTAAACTTCCTCTTGAATTCTGCCCTTGCAGGCTCTTCATCGCTGCCTGACCAGGTGTCATTAGCGAATACTTCAAAACCAGGTAACAGCTCTCCAGTTTGCGGGTCAACGAATGGCTCAGCCTATCCCGTGTAAGCAGCATTCCCCACCTCACGCACAAAGTAGCTATCGGGATCACCATAGAGGGTTCGAGGTTTTCCCGTACATTCCTTCTCTTGGCATCCTTGGGGGAGGCAATGTACCCCAAATCAAAGCGGCCCTCACTAGAAGGAAAGGTAGGGAACTCCAAGACCCCTTGTTGGTGAATCCCTAGTCCCATGCCCGACAGGTAGGACATTCTTCTCATTATGTCCAAAGCAACAGAGCTTATGATAAAATCCCCATCCACATTGATGGCCAGGACAGAGCCAGATGTGTCAAAAGAGAAACCCCCAAGGTCCACATCTTCTTCGCCATGCATGATCCCCAAAATAGGCGTTCCATCTTCCTCGAGCTGGCGAATTCCAGAGTCGCCGCAAATTGTCATTGTGCCAATAGGAAGTCCCAACATGACTTTTTGGTGAAGAGTAGACGGCACAACCATGATGTTTGATCTGTGGAGCCATGGCCTGCCCAGTAGCAGATTGAAGGTTGCAGGTATGTCGACAACATGGAACTCAACGTCCATTTCGAAGCCCTCAGCATCGAGCATGAGCATCAGAGTGCCCTCGACCACACGACGAGTGCTATCGCATGCCTTAATAGCCAAATTCGAAGGCACAAAGTCCTTCTTATCAAATCCCAATCGATAAGCCACCCTCATAGGGCAAACGTTGATTGCGAAACCGTTATCGATGAGGACGGTCGGAACCCAGAGTCCTCGGCATTTTACGGTGATGTGCAAAGGGCGGTTGTGAGCGACCCCTTCGATTGGTAGATCCTTGTTCGTGAAGACCACAGTGTGCTTGGAGGTAGGAGGGAGGATGAGAGATACCATCGCCTCAGGAGTAACATTAGCTTGAACCTCTAGGCGAGAAAGAGTGTGGCAAAGTTTCTGACGATGCTCACAGGAAGAACATATCAGTCCCCAGATAGATATAGCAGCGGGAATCCGCTCAAGTTGCCTCTGAACCAGATCTGCGCTTGGAGAACCAGTTGATACCTTGAGCGGTGTGGACCTTGGGAAATTAGAGGGTTCGTTCCTTTGGTTAGAAGGGTTGGACGAACTTCCAGCTTGCAAATTAGCAGGCTGAAAAACTCATCCACTCCTTGTAACGTTGTGAACGTTCCCCAAAGAAGGCACGACTTGAGGGTCTTCGTTTGCATGCCAGAGATCACCAGGAACTTCCCCCAGTTTACGCTTTCCTTTGTCAGTGGCTGATGCGGCTATAGCTACTTCCCCATCCAAACCCAAATCACTGGCCAGATCTTGCAACAACAATGAGTCCCAGAAACTCAGATCCTTGACGACGACCACTTCGGCAACGGGCTCTGGATTCGTAATGAAAGGAACATCCCAGAGACCACCATCGGCCAAAGAGCGATTGACAACCCAGACTTTAGTCCCCACTTGAACATCGACTATCTCGTCGACTTCCCAAAGATCCGCATGGGGGACAAGATCCGTGACCATAATGCTGCAGTCTTCGATTTCAGAGTATGGAACTACGGGGCGTGGAAGTCCCTCATCAACTATGTTGAAAGTGGGGTCATACTCGGAATCAGTTACCGAGTCGACAAGCCTGTTGATAGTAGAAGGGAAAAAGCATTCCCACAGGATACGAGGCTCTTCTTGAACAAGGTCGTCTTCCACGAAGTGAGTCATGTAATTCGGTATGGCATAACCTTGGAGAGGATTGGGATCCAAATCCATTATCCCATGCCAATCGGGCTCGGGATCCCAATAGTACTCTTCCTTAGGGATCAAGGGTTCAGGTTGCTGAAAGAGCATGTATAAAGAGATGCCATCCAAGGGATTGAGCATTGCCTGGTTATGCCCAGCCAACAATTCTTCATCCCAGGCATGATCGACTGGAACATACTCTGGATGCAGCGGGAACCCTTCCAGTTCAAGTTGGTACAACCCTTGGATTAGGGGAGCGGCATAGTCATCATTGTCAGCTATTACCTTGCCCACAACTTGCATGTCGACCTCTGGCTCTGGCTTAGGCTGAGCTGGCATCATGGTCCTGAATCGATTCCCAAAACCCTGAGAGGTGTTGGGATCAGCCATGGTGAAGATAGAGTTACGAATGGTGGAGGCAGGGTCAAGCTACCTGGAGGGAATATGGTCAGAGGAGAGATCGCCGATGATAACATTGAGAGCTGCCATGACCCTTCGCAAACATTCTGGAGTTGCATTAGGATAAGGCGGTTGTCCATCCAGATACGTACATGAGTTTAGCCTCGAGTTCCAGTGGCAGGGCTACAACTGGCTTGGGTTGACTCAGGGGGATTATATGGTTGGGGGGTTAAATATAGTGGAGCTGGGATTGATATGAGTGGAGCTGAGGCATATCTGGCTAATATGCGGGACAGCGTTGTGTTTGGGAAGGGAATTGGAAATGACATTGGGTTTTTGAGGTGGTGGAGACGCTGCAAGCGTGCCATCGTCAATAAGATCCTGAATCGCATGACAGATGCGAAAGCAAGAGTCAGTGGGATGACCAGCCCCTTGGTGGTAGGCATAGTAAAGGTTAGGTTTGAAGTTGGCTAATGGATTTTTGGGTAGAAGAGCTGGATCGAGGAGCTTGAGATGCCCAGACTTGACCAATTTCTCTAAAACAGAGGACAGAGGTGCCTCTATAGTGGAGAAATTGCGAGGTTGAGTGCGAGACCAGTTGTTCTGCGACGTTTGCACCTGATTAACATCAACGATGTGGTTGGCAGTATTGGAGGAAGAGGCATTAGTGCCACTGGTTTCTATGTTGGAGTAAGTTCCACCTCCAAATAGTGCATTGGTGTTCCCAGAGTATGCCCTTGGCTTTGCTTTCTGAGGGTTAGAAGATTCCCCCTTTGATAGAATTCCGCTTTGCAGTGCATCCTCGATGGCCAGGCCAGATTTGAAGAAGGTCTCAAAGTTGGCGGATGCTAGACAAGCACCAGGTGCCTAGCATAGTCTAGCTGAAGATTGCGGGAGATGATGCGGAGTTGATCTCTCTCACTGGGGCGCTCAGTCATTAGAGCACCCTTAGCCCTCCACCTTTTGACAAAGTCCGCAAAGGACTCCTTGGCTTCCATCTTGGTGGATTCAAGTTCCCGAGTTGTCATTTTTAACTAGGAGTTGTAATTGTACTGCGAAATAAACGCAGTGCCAATGTCCTCCCAAGTTCTCCTCTTGGAAATGTCGAGTGACAGGAACCAATGGAAAGCCGGGCCAGAGAGAGTTTGTGGGAACAGTTACGACATGGCCTCAGGTTCGACTGACAATAGCTTCATGGCGGCATGGTAGCTGTAGAGATGAGTCTTGGGATCACCACTCCCATCGAACTTGGCCAAGTCAGGCATTTTGAACTTATCAGGAAGCCTGGCATTAGGATACAAGCATAGGCGGTCCAAGTCGATTCCCCCCGTGCTGATCTTTTTAGACTTCATGACAGTCTCTTCCAGTTTCGCCATCTTGTCCATAAGAGTGGCCATATCTAGATTCAGAACAGGCCCGCCACTTGCCGGATTTGGGTTTACAGCAGGTGCGTGAACCTCCCTAGGGTTGGGTTGAACAACGAGACGGCCCTTGTTCCTAAGATCAGGGATTATGACAGGCTGCTCCTGGTCGGCCTCATCGTCCTCGCCCTCTTCTTCGAGTGGAGGTGGAAGGCGAGTGCTGAAAAGGTCATTCAAGTGGGTGATGTTAGCATATGTCTGAGCAGCCCTCTGCTGCATAGCAGTGATGCTATTATGGAGGTTCATGAGAATGGTTTCCAAGTTGAGTGGTTGCGGTTGATCTGCCATGAAAGGCGTCTCGGAGGTGCTTGAAGTGGAATAAGCAGATGGGGACGTTGGCCGCAATACTTCCTGTAAGATTGATGATGAGCCTGACTGTAGAGCGGCCAACAAAGAACGCGGAGAGTCTTCCGTTGTGACTGATTGGGATTCGAGCCTGATAAGCCTTTGGATTGGATTCTGACGCGGACGTTCCCAAGCGGGTTGGCCTTTCTACTTCGATACTTTCCTCGGTGGTGCAATGGTTCAGAACTTGCAGCAAAGTAAAAGAAGACTCAATAGGGGTCCTGCAGCAACTTTAATTTAAATAAAAGAACAAAGTACGAATGCAACCAACATCGTCGTCAGTGTCGTCCTAGACTCTCAAACTAGAAGGCGAGTCTGTCTCAAAATGTTCGGACACTGCCAAAATCCTCAGAATTCTTTTCGATAATGTATCCGTTCTTGAACCGAACAATTTTAAAGGATGTCAAAATAGAAGTCTAGACCTTTGGCTATCCCACTCTTGGAGTTTCAACTTTGAAGTCGGAACAACTCGGTGTGAATGACATGATACTATAACCAGTATGGCGTGAGCGGCACAACGCTGTTAGCCGGGCGGTGTAAGTGACGAGGCACTTGTTACCTAGCTGTGGTAAGCATCATGGCACTCTCTCTTTTGTTCCTCGTTTTCTGTTTGAAACCTCAATCAGGTATATAGACAAGGGTGTAGAAAGCTTTTGATTTCCTAAAGTCTTGATGTTCAAAGGACTTTGAAATTTGATACTGCACCATCGAGATGCATGACTCTTCATCGAGCTATAGCAGTGTCCTAATAAGCTTAAGACAGACTTGAAAAGATCAAGAACCTAGAAGCCGCCCTAAACATGCTCCTACACAAGATGGAATGTATGTACAGTTGTTCGCGTGCGAAGTGGCTCAAAGGACTGAGCGGGCGTGCCAGGACTTGTCGCGTCCAACGTGAAGGACTGGGCGTCCCTTTTCTGACTTCGAATCTGTGAGGACGAGAGTGCTGCAACCTAAGGGCTGGATTGCAGTGTTGGTTCATGGTTTTGCCTCTTCGAGTGAGGACTTAATAATTTCCTAACCGTGTAGCCATTTGACTAAGTCAAATAGCCAACAAATATATAAACTTCATGGGCCCACTTCCTATTTGCATGGGTATTATTCGGAACATCCCAGATAAACACTTCCAACCATGGGCTTTGATATTTCACTTAGCCAATTAAGCCTTAAATACTATTAGCCCGTGATCGGATCAAGTTAAAATTAATCGGGCCCAATAAATATTGTCTTGGCCCATTAATTTTAACCCAATACATCTCTATTTTTGGCCCAATTTAATCAAATAATAATTAAATGACCTTCCAGTGCTAATTCAAGATTTGGTGCCAAAAATGGGTGTAAACAATGCCCCCCCATGCCTTGATCTTGTTCAAGATCTAGGCTTGTTGATTAGAATCGAACCAAGTTTTTGGCAACCCAAACAGACCTTCAATCTTTATCAAATCTTCACAAATTTGTTAGGCTCTATCGTAGCCTAAGAACTTTGTTAATGGTGGCCTAAACTCGATGCCTTTATGTATGAATGAATAGCATGGCCTCAGTTCAGTCCTTTTCTATCCAATCTTCTATGTCTTCCTTGGTAGGTTTTCTCCAAGATCCCTCATTTCCCACATAGTAGGATAATGATGTTTGAGGTATTTTCCATTTGTTAAATGCTTATGTAGACCACCATCTAAGTCCATAAGAAGATAGACATTACCTCTGAGGACTTTGGAGATCTGGTATGGTCCTTCCCACGTTGGAGACCACTTGCCATACTTTGAATTCTTTTCCCCTAGAGGAAACACAACCTTCCAAACCAAGTCACCTTCAGAGAAGCTCTTCTTTCTCACACGTTTGTCATAGGACCTAGCAACTCTTCGTTTTTGAACCAACATGTGGTCAAGGGCTGTGAGCCTAACTTCATCCAAGTCTTCAAGCTCTATCAGCATGGCCTGAGTATAATCTGCAAGAGTGAGGCCATGTTGATATGCTATCCGTGCTGACTTTACTGCCACCTACATTGGTAGGACTGGGTCATGTCCATATACCAACATATTAGGAGTTATATTGGTGGCTTCTTTCTTTGAGGTTCTGTAGGCCCATAAGGCTTCAGAAAGTAGCTCATGCCAAGCCCTTGGGTTGTCCTCCACCATCTTCTCTACAATATTGACCAGAGTCCTATTAGTGGACTCGGTCTGGCCATTCCCTTGTGCATAATAAGGAGTAGAGTTGGACATAATGATATTTTGCTGAGCAGCAAAATTAACCACTTGTTCTCCCATGAATATCGTACCCCTACCTGCAACTAAGTGTTCAGGTAGCCCAAACCTATGAATGATCCTCTCCTTGATCACCTTAATTACTTCTTGTTGATCCACATATTTTAATGGCACTGCCTCTGCCCATTTAGTAAAGTAATCCATGGCTACCAAGATGTAAGTATGATTCCCAGAAGAAGGAGGATAAATCTTACCAATTACGTCAAGAGCCCAGCCCCTAAATGGCCAAGGTTTGACCATAGCATGATAATTAGCTGCAGGAACATGCTGAATTGGGCCATGGGCTTGACATGGCTAACATCCTTTAGAAAAATGAATACAATCCTCTAAAATGGTTGGCCAATAGTAACCATACCTTCTGATTAGCCATCTCATCTTTATCCCTGATTGATGGGCTCCACAAACCCCTTCATGGACTTCACTCATAACCCTTATGGCCTCAGGGTGCCCTAAACACCTTAAAAGTAAGTCATCTTTAGGGTTTTCTTGTATAATTCATCTCCAATGAGGATGTAGTTGATGCCTCTCCTTCTCACCTTCCTAGAGGTTCTGTGATGAGGCCTCTTAAGGAAAGAAATGATAAGTGTACGCCAATCGTTCTCGGGTTCGTCATCTAACTCTTCTCCCGTGAAGTCTGAAATAAATACCTCTAGTCCTAGACCCATTCTTCTAACAGAAGGTAACAATCTCTTTTGGACTGTGATAATCTTGTGAAACGTTCCTGGAGATAGCTTCAGGCCTGTTGAGGCCTGAGCCAAGCTGTTGGCTTCACTGTTCATACTCATTGAGATGTGTTTGACAGTCACATTGTCAAAATCTTGCATTAATTGCACGGCTGCCATATAATAAGGAGTTAACTCCTCACTATAGCATTTGAATGTTCCTGCCAAGTGATTGATTACAAGGTTTGAATCCCCAATAACTCTTACTTCTCTGGCCTCTAGATCCTTAAGGATTTCAAGGCCTATAACGACTACTTCGTATTCGACTTGATTATTTGTACATGGGAAATCAAATTGAAAGGATAGTTCAATCCTCAAGCCTTGGGGAGAAATGATAATTACTCCACAGCCTGAGACCTTCTGAGTCCTTGATCCATCAAAAAGCAATGTCCAAGGAGTGGGTGATATTTCAAGTGCACTCAGTCCTATCTCAGATTTGTCACTGATATCCACGCATGGATGATCAGCAAGAAAATCTGCTAAGGCCTGACCTTTTACAGCTTTCTGAGGAATGTACTGAAAACTGAATTCCATTAGAGCTAAAGACCATTTGCCAATTCGGCCTCTCATGATTGGCCGAGAAAGCATGTATTTAACTAGATCTGTTTTACTCATAATGTAAACCAAAACAGGAAGCATGTAGTGCCTCAACTTTATTGCTGAAAAGTACAAGGCAAGGCAAATCTTTTCAATAGGAGTGTATCTCCTTTCACAAGGAGTCAGCAACCTACTTAAATAATAAACCGCATGTTCCTTTCCTTGAGTGTTGTCTTGAGCTAGAAGGCCTCCAATAGAGCCTTCAGCTGCTGAGATGTAGAGCTTCAAAGGCTTGTTCTTGATGGGAGGCATAAGGACTGGAGCCTGAGCTAAATAGCCTTTGATCTCGTCAAAGGTCTTCTGATGGCCTGCCTCCCATACAAAAGTGTCTTGGTCCTTCAGCTTTAAGAGTTGAGAAAATACATGGACCTTTCCTGCTAGGTTTGAGATGACCTTCTCAAGAAGTTAAATGAACCCAAGAGCTTCTGCAACTCCTTCTTTGTGGTAGGAGGCTTTGCTTCCATGATTGCTTTGGCCTTGTTTTTGTCAACCTCAATCCCTCTATTGTGGACCAAAAATCCAAGGAATTTGCCTGCGGAAACTCCGAAGGCACACTTCAAAGGATTCACCTTCAAATCGAACTGTTGCATTCTCAAGAATGACCTCCTCAAGTGCTCCAAATGTTCGTCGTAGGACTGAGACTTGACCACGATATCATCGATGTAGATCTCCATGAAACGGCCAATGAAATCATGAAATATGGCGTTCATTGCTCGCTGGAATGTGGCACCTGCATTCTTTAGGCCGAAGGGCATTACGACCCACTCAAAGGTCCCTAGGGCTCCAGGACACCTAAAAGCAGTATTAGCCGTATCGGCCTCGTCAATGAAGGTCTGATTGTAGCCGGAATGTTCATCGATGAAGGACAGAACCTTGTGACCAGAAGCTCCATCAACTAACTGGTCTACGACTAGCATTGGGTATTCGTCCTTTGGGGATGCCAAATTTAGGTTTCTGAAGTCCACACATACTCTGACCTTACCGTTCTTCTTAAGGACTGGCACAATATTAGAGAGCCAAGTGACATACCTGGCTGTACGTATGAACCCAGCATTGAAGAGGCGTTCAATCTTGTCTTTGACTTGCAAATAGACCTCATTGGACATCCTCCTTGGCGGTTGTTTGAAAGGTTTGAACCCTGGTTGAATGGGTAGCTTATGCTCTACCAGGTCTCTGGACAGACCTGGAAGCTCCTCATAAGTCCAAGCAAAACAGGACTTGAACTCCTTTAAGACCTTGATGAACTTCTCTTTCACATCTTCTGGCAAAAGTTGGCTAATATATACAGGTCTAGGATTCTCTGAGTCTCCCAGATTAACTTCTTCCAAAGGATCTTGCACGTCAGCCTTCATATCGTCTAACTTGGCTGGGGCTGCTTCAAGGTCTTCCAAATGGATTTCGTCCAGATCTTCAACCAGGTTATCATCCTCATTGATCACTTCGGCCGCACAGGTCGAATGATCGTCCTCTGACTCTTCATTTCCCATTAGCCTCCTCTCAAGCAAGTAGGCCTCAAACTTCGACAGCGTGGCCTGAAGGACCACACTCTTCTCTTTTTCTGAAGGGTATACTGACATTGAGAAGGGCATTTGAATGAAGCTGTAATCGGCCTGCTTGACTCCATGATCATAGGACCGATTAACTCCTGAAAAAGTGCCTTCACCTCTTCAGCTGATTTGTTACCATGTATAGGGGCTACTTTGTGGCGGCCATACTTGTCAAGATCTGCCACCTTCATTGGACCAACCCCTTCATCGTATAAATGGGACTCAGCATGGTTATTAGAGGCCTGGAAAGGTCTACGGTCGGCCCATATGACCTCCACGTCGTCTTGATTCCAAAAAATGAGACACTAGTGAAGGGTTGAGGGAACTGCTAGACAGGAGTGAATCCAATCACTCCCCAATAGAACGTTGAAGGAAAAGTGTGAATTAACAACAAAGAAAGGTGTTGTCAATGTCTTGGATCCTACCGTTAAATTCATGATCAGAATACCTTGACAAGTTGTCTCCTTTCCAGTGAAATCTCTTAAGGTTGAGGTGCATGAGACCAGGTCTTGATCAGTCTTCCCAAGCTTCTGCATCATGAACCTATGAATGAGATTGGTTGCAGACCCGTTATCTACAGGATACGGTTGACTGGCATTCCATCAAGACAACCAGCAATGTACAAGGGCTTGATGTGTTTGTTCATTGCAGGGCTTGGCTTTTCAAAGATCACGCTAGTTGCTCGATCCTCAGACCTCCCCTCGATCTCGTCCTTCAGTACGATCACTGAAGGCCCGTTCAGTCCTACAGAGAAGGACTCATTTAGAATCTCAGCTGTCTGCCCCATTTCTACAAAATCCCCCTCCAAGGCTGTTGGAGTGTTGTCTCTGGCTTCCAGATCTGCCGGCAGGATCACCACCATGTTGCAGTGCATATTAGAACCCTGGCCAGGCTTGAACTCCTTAGCCTGAGGATTTAATTTTTACTTGCCCCCTCGAGTGGCTTCATTGGTTCAAGGGCTGTCTTGTTGAGCAAAGTCATTTGTCTTGGAGGAGGCTCAATCCTAGCCTCCTCTAGAGTTCTCTCCAAGAGAGGTACGTTGTTTCTTGGGCACAGTAGCTTGCTTCAGAGGCGTCTTGGTAGCAGCCTCCTTGTATGTCTTCCCCACAGGAACTTGCTTCTTGGTAAAGTTCTTGGAGGAGGCTCAATGATAGCCTCTTCCACAGTCCTTTCTGATGAACGTAAAATATTGACATATTGAAGTCCTAATATCACATGTTTCTAGTTCTTTATTGTGCCTAATTAAATATAGTTATCATCTTTTTGATCATTTATATTAAATTACTTAATTATGCAGGAAAGATGATAATTGCATTCAAAGCAAATGGGGGTCCAATTAAGTTGTGTGTTCAAGAAAAGGCCGAAACAGATTTAGTTATGATACAAGAAAAGATTTGCAACACATGTCATCTTGTTCTGCACGTGATTAGGACTCGGCTAAGGCAAGTTATTGATTCATGATTTTGGAGCATGTACTGGTAATTGGAAATCTACACGCAACCAAGAGTTTGTGCTTAGAAATCAAAGGCTATCATAAAAGGCAGAATTGGGTTTGAGAATCAAGGAAAAAAGGAAAGACAATTTCTAAGAGAAATCATTGAGTGGACCAATTAACAAGGATTATCTTTATTAAGGAAATAAATCTCGGCAGTGTGTATAAAAAAAAGGGCATTAGGCTTTGCACGAAAAAGACAATCACAGAATACGGCTTGGATACCACCACGTGCAGCATCATCTCGGAATTCAAGGCCACGGCTGGAGAAAAGAATAGAGAGCAAAAGAAATTATTGTAAGCGTATTATTTGTATGGATTCTAGTCGAATGCTTGATTTGTTTTCATCGATGAGAGGCTAAAATCCTCAACTAAGGTTGAGGATGAAACCTCATAAAGTTTGTTGATTCGTTTTATGCATTTGATTTTTCCTATGTTCGTTCATAGTTTATTGTTCCGATCTCATTAACTAATTTGGTTGAAACTCGCATATGGATTCAATCGGAATGGGTTTTTTTCCATGATTTGATATCACCATATTAATCGAATTGCTTGGTTTATAGAGTCAATATTTAAGTACAAGATATCTACCGTGATTTGTTCATATGGATACAGTTAATGATTTTGGCTTAAACTTTGAAGCAGAGGAGGAACATACTTTTGATACAAATAAAAAAAGGGCTTATCGATATATTATCCACGGTGATTAAGATTAGCTTCTAAATCATTGTGTAGAAATAAAAGGAAAACTCATTGCGTAGGATTGATTGATAAATATTTGAGGGTGTGGATTCCGATACCTTAGTTACTTTTCTCAACTGTTAATCTCCACTACTTTGCTGTGATAGTTTAGTTGTTTTCTTTTATAATTGTTTTTACTATTCAATTTTAGGTCCATTAAATCAATCACAATTTTGTCAACTAGGTTAGGGTTAATCAATTTAAGTTTATTTAGTTTTCCTACAAAAAATCACCAAGTCCCTGTGGGTTCGAACTCGCTCTTGCATTACTATACTTCGGTACGATTCGTGCGCTTGCGAGTACATTAAAATTTCACAACAAGTTTTTGGCGCCAAGGGCTTGTGTACTCTCTTAGCCTTAGGCATTTCAACCTTAGGATCGTCTACTGGGACTCCCATCTTCAACTTCCCCTTAGGGTCATCTTCGATCATTGGGTCGTCCAGCAAATCTGTCTCTTCCTCAGTCCTTCTAGCCGCCTGCCTAAATCGCTGACGGCGCCTCTTTTGAGATCTGGACAAAGGCAGAGGAGGAGAAGTTTACTTGGGATGCTCAATCCTATGCCACTCATTTGGAGGAGTGACTGGGGGTCTCACAACCCTAAGTTTACCTTTGAAAGGAACAGATATCCTCAAGTTGTCAAGCTCGTCCTCAACTTCAACCAACCCTGGCTGAATTCGGTTGAACACTGATTCGATCATGTGCAACCCTTCTTCCCTTAGACCTGTGTGGAACCCTCCTCAGACCTTGGTTCAGTCCTAGCCACGATGATACTCTTCAGGACTGGCTTGCTAGGACTTGCATGATGTCCACACTCTGTACATACCATGGAGCAAGTTGGTTTCTCTGGTTTCTTCACCCCTGTTGGTCTGGACCACCATGAATTCTGCTTTTCAAACCTCTTGACCCGCTCAGTCCTGAAATTCCCCTCCTCATAATAAGGATTCCATTACCTGCCTGGGCTAGACTTGTGAACTTCTCTGGAAGGGGCTCCCAAACTTATCTTCTACCTAGGAGCAGACCTAGGCATGCCTCTCATGTTGACAGAGACCATATTTGTACTCAGCCCTGAAGGAAATGGATTGCCATCTACCCCCATGGGCTGCTTATCTTTCTCGGGAAATTTGAACTCTCCCCGCTCAATTTTATCCTGGATATCATTTCTAAATACTATGCAGTTATTAGTTGAATGACTCCAAGAGTTGTGGTACTTACAATAGTCTTTGCCCTTCAATTCTTCCAAAGTTGGAATCTTGTGGCCAAAGGGCAGTTTGAGTAGCTTGTCAGCAAGGAGTTGGTCATGGATGGCCTCAGCCCTGCCGACGTCAAAAGTATAAGCCCTGGTTGGCCTATTGGGAGTGTTCTGGATATGTTGCTTCGTGGGCTCCATCTTGACAAAGGCCTTGCAGACATATGGTTTCTTGTTGATGATCTCTGCCACGGCCACATCTGGGTCTGCCTCCGCCTCCACTGAAGCAACCTCGTAGTTAGAGTCACGGTAGTATGTCCCTTTAGATGTTGTCTTCCTGTCCTGCTCCTCCGCCAAGAGCCTTTCATAATGAGAGGCCTTAGCAGATAACTCGAACAAATCTCTGAACTATGTCCCATAGAACTTCTTTTTCATTTCGAAGCCCAAGCCGTTTAGTGCTATGCGCACATACTCGGCCTCTAGAAGGACAATCTTGCATTTGAATCGAGCAGTCTTGAAACGTAGGAGATAGGACTCCACGGATTCGAGAAGGGTTTGACGATAGCATGATAGGTCTGCCAACATCACTTCTGGTTCTACCTTGTAGAACTGCTGGTGGAACATCTCCTCCAGTTGAGCCTAGGTCTGCACGGAGTTGGGTGGAAGGTTGATGTTGTTGGGAAACCATTCCCAGAACCCAGTAATGACGCGTACAGATTAGACAACAAGAAAAACTGCAAAACACTACAAGGCGGAATTAAGGTTTCACCTCAACTCCCTGCGACACGAACGCTGGTTGAACTTGTTATAGCACTTGCTATAAGCCACGTATACTGCTCGATTGCACCTTACGATCTTCTATCGTATTCCCTGCATGTCTAGAACACGAACCAAGTGTGGACTTTTTTGTGATCCGTTTGCTCTCTCTAAGCCTGCCTCTATTTCGTGAATAATAGAAAATCTATCTCTGACCTAGAGAGCATAGCGTGTATATATAGGGCTACGATAGGGACCTAAGGAGTAATAAGTCAGGCCTCACAGTGTAAATAAGAAACCCTAATCCCACCAGGATTCTATTTATTATTTCACTAATTATATTTCACCCCACTACAGAATTATAATTGCACTCCCGTCCTTATCTCAATTATATTATGAGCTCCATGATATTAAATACTTATTTATCTCCCCACGTTAAGATTACAGATACCCGTTGATTAAAATAAATTACTAACAATCTCCCACTTAATCAACATCTTAACCTTGAGACTATCCGCTTAACTTATTCGATATGTCGAATATCAAATCCACCTGCAGGGTTTGACATATTCGAAACTTATAAGCTTACTCAAGGGGGTATCATCAATCCCTATTGGGACGTGGATTCCATTAATAATTAATAGCTGTCATATACATAATGTTGCGACCCAACTCACCGAGGCTATTGACCGTATAAAGATCTCACCCTTTAATGAATCAAAATCAACAACATTAAATATATACCTCTAATAATTATCTTTGGATTAAGAGCATAAGCATTCATAATAACCATGAGGTTCCAATTGTCTTATGAAGTTAGTATAAAGACAATTACCTCAAAGCGGTCCCGTTCAATACACACAAAGTATACTAGCACAATGCGTTGGAATTAGTACCATTCCCTATAGTCAAGACAGACCTACTAAAATATTGTGCTACAGTCCTACCGATGGTGTGTCAAATTCCATCTAAGACTGTGAACTATCTCTTATATTCCACCACAACCGATGATCCAATCTTCTGTGTGTAAGCCGTACTCTACACACTGGATTATCTACTATGTAGAATAAAAGACACACATGCACAACATTCACAAAATATTATGCAAACATTGCCCATAAAAGATTCTCATCAAAAAAGGGATAAAACTGATTAATACATAACAATATTAATCCATCATATAAAAACATAGCTTTTACATAACCTCCTAACAAACTCCCACTAAGACTCAAAGTCATGCTGCCACGCATCTCACTCACATTCCCTTTACGTGGCTATCAAAAAGCTTAGCCTGTAAGCTGTACGTAAAAGAATCTGCTAGGTTGTTTATCGATGTGATCTTGGTTACAGCTACATCACCTCTCTGAACGATCTCTCGAATCAGGTGATACTTACACTCGATGTGTTTTCCTTCTTATGAGTCAATGACTCCTTAGAGTTAGCAATTCCACCACTATTGTCACAATAGATGTAATAGCTAATTGCATTAAAGGAATCACTTCTAGATCCATCAAGAAGTTTCTAAGCCAAAATGGCCTCTTTGGTTGCTTAAGAAGCTACCCCATACCCGGCCTCCATGGTGGAATCAATCAATCCATGATTGCTTGATACTCCTCCAACTTATGGCTCCACCTCCTAAGGTAAACACATATCCGGAGGTAGACTTTTTGGAACCCTTGTCTGACATAAAGTTTGAGTCTGTGTACCCACAAGGTACCAGACTCTCTGACTGGAATACCAACATATGATCTCTAGTTCTTTTCAGATACTTGAGTATATGTTTCACTGCAGTCCAAAGCGCTTGCCCTGGATTAGATTGAAATTTACTAACCATGCCAACGGCAAAGCAAATATCAGGTCTAGTACACATCATAGCACACATGAGGCTTCCTACTGCCGAGGCATGAGGAACTGCCTTCATCTCCTCAGGTGTCTTAGGACACTGATCCTTGGATAGGTTGATTCCATGTCTAAAAGGGAGGAACCCATTCTTGGAATCCTGCATGCTAAAATGGGCAAGAATCTCATCGATATAAGTAACTTGTAATAAGCCCAACATCTTGTTCTTGCGATCTCGCATAAGCTTAATCCCAAAGATGTGATCGGCTTCTCCCAAGTCCATTTCGAATTGGCCGGATAACCACACTTTCACTGAAGACAACACTCCCACATCGTTTCCGATGAGCAGGATATCATTGACATATAGCACTAGAAATACTATCACTTTTCCGTTGCGCTTCTTGTACACACATGACTCATCCGGACATTGATCAAAACCAAAAAACTTGATTGCTCGATCAAAATGGATGGTCCAAGATCTAGATGCCTACTTAAGCCAATAAATAGACTTCTTAAGCTTGCACACAACATGTCCTCTTGACCTTTCGCTATGAATCCATCTGGTTGCACCATATAGATGCACTCATCCAGATTTCCATTAAGGAATGCGGACCTGATTAGAGTACATAGACTCCATCTCTGATTTCATAGCCTTTGCCAAAGTTCCACATCTTTATCTTGAAGTGCCTCATTGTAGTTACAGGGTTCGGCATGTTGATCATCAGGGATCATTTCAAAAGACTCTCCCAACAACGTATACCGACTGGGTGGAACAATAACCCTCCCACTACGACGAGGTACCGGTGTGTCAATAGGTGCCTCTACAGATGTCACTTGTGGTGTTTCCTCCTGCACTACTGGTGGTAAAGAAGTTTGTGCCGATCTCTCTCTTCTCAATTCCACTAGAACAATTTTACTTCTGGGCTTGTAGTCTATCACATAGTCCTCCACTAAGTATTGGGCATTGGATCTAATAATGACATTCTGATCCTTAGAACTATAAAATAATCCACATTTCGTTCCTCTAGGGTACCCCACAAACAGACAAACTTATGTCCTTGATTCCAATTTATCTGCGTTTCCATTCAGCACATGTGTTGGACTACCCCAAACCCGAACATGCCACAGACTAGGTTTGCGCCCAGTCCACAGTTCTATGGGCGTAGATGGTACTGACTTAGATGGTGCCAAGTTAAGAATATACGCTGTCGTTTCTACTGCATTGTCCCCAAAACGAAATTGGTAAATCTGAATAACTCATCATTGATCTGACCATATCCATAAGAGTCTTATTCCTTCTCTATGCTACACCATTTTGTTGTGGCATACCTGGAGCTGATAGCTGGGATGTAATCCCTTCAGCTGACAAGTAGTTCCTAAACTCTCCCAAGAGGTATTCGCCACCACGATCAGATCGCAGTGTCTTGAGACATTCACCCAGACACTTTTTCGTTTCCGCCCTATACTCCCTGAATTTCTCAAAGCATTCGGACTTACGGCGCATCAAATAAATGTATCCATATCTTGAGTAATTATCAATAAAGTGACAAAGTACTCAAAACCACCTCTAGCTTGGACATTTATAGGCCCACACAAATCAGAGCGAACCAATTCCAACGGCTCTTTGGCCCTATATCCTTTAGCTAAAAAAGGTCTCTTGGTCATCTTACCTTCTAAACAGGATTCACAGACTGGAAGTTCCTCAACTTTCAATGAACCTAAAGGTCCATCCCTGACCAGTCTAGAAATCCTATTCAGATTAATTTGACCAAGGCGTAAGTGCCAAAGATACGTTTAGTTCAATTTAGAAGGCTACTTTCTCTTACATGGCAAATTATTAGTGTTATTCAATTCATGCAGTTGCACTGTAGAAAATATAGGATTAATAATGTATAGATTATCCACCAAATATCCATCCTTGATCAACTTAGAAACTGAAACCAAGTTTCTTCTAATAGAGGGAACATAAAGGCAATCTCTCAAAATTAAACTCCTATTACTACTAAAATTTGAAAAGACATTTCCTACTGCAACTGCTGCCACTCTCGTAGCATTTCCCATATATAGATAAATCTCTCCACCACTTAGTCTTCTGGTTTCCTGGAACCCATGCAACAAATTGCAAACATGATTAGTGGCTCCCGTATCTACACACCAGGTACTGGTAGATAACACCACTAAACGTGATTCAACAACTAATGAAAAAGATTTATCTTGATTGTTCACTTTATTGAGATAGAATGGACATTCCTACTTCCAGTGTTCTTTCTGCTTGTAGTGAAAACACTTGCCTGCAGGTTTTTTCACTCGACCTTGAGGCCCATGAACTGCCTCCACAACCTTTTTTCTGAGACTTGTTCTGCTTCTTCTTGCATTTCAGCTTAGAAGTAGAAGCCTTTTCTGCCACTAACATTGATGGTGGTTTCTTCACAACCAAAAGACCCTTAGCTGCTTGGAGTTCCGTAAGAAGTTTCGCCAAAGATAAATGCATTTTGTTCATATAATAGTTCAGGCGAAATTACTTAAAACTCTCAGACTGCAGTGAGTTAAGAATGAAATCCATCTGGGTTTCCCCATCAATTTCAACTCCAATGATCTCTAGTTTATTAAGATGAGCTATCATCTTCAAAACATGATCCTTTATCGGGGTCCCTCCAACATGGGTGATACTCACCATTTTTTATAAAGTTTTGCTTCCTGTTATGTGGCTTTCTCATCAGGTTTAGGAGGGCATACCTCAAACAACACAAATTTGTGTCCCTCATCAGTTAACACAATATCCAAATTCTTTTTTCAGTCAATATAATTCGATCCCATAAGTTTATTTTCTTTGAGAATAATTGCAAGTGGATTGAAAAAAAACCCATTTTTGAATCTAAGAATCACATAACAACAATTATGAAGGGCAATAAAAAACTTGAATTTCATTTTAATATTGGTTCCCTCAACCACATGTTAAAAGAAAAACATTGGCAACCCTACACACCGTGAAGAGCATGCCTTGATGGGAAGGTCGTCTACTCTTCATCATTCGTGTAGATAGGCGCAACCTTTTAATTTTACTATCTATACACTATACCATGCCAAGCAAAATTAAATAGCCAATATTGTTTCGGTCCTATAAATAATAACAGTGACTCAGATAGAGAGGATATTATTATTTATAGCTAAGTGTATACCATTACCTAGCTTTTAGACCTATTGTTCTGTTATGAACCACCTCAGACGGAGAAGTGACCCACACAACAATTATCTTAGAGCTATCCCTTTAGGAAGTTTGTACCGATGATGCCACAATTAATTTTGTCCGATAGGGAGGAAGGTTCTGAAACCAACACACAAAATTAATTATATCACCTATGAACTAGCAATGGAGACCATAGGATTTATCCAAAATAAATTCCCTCTCCCACTTAGTTATTTAAAAATTTGTGAGGGTTATCAAATTTTCGAGTTTACAAAAAAACGTGATCTAGGTCAAAAGCCAAATATTACCATGTTGTCCCAATATGGTAAACTATCACATATGTAAACAATATGGAAACACAAATAATAAGGAAGCACAAGATAAATAATCCAGCTATTATGGTCAAAGATGCAATCCTTGAGCAATAAGGAATCCTTCCAAACTTGAAATCCTTAAACAATAAGGAGTCCTTCCAAGCTTGAAATCATTAAGCAATCCTTCCAACCTTGAAATCCTTCAGCTATACTTGTGTGGAAGACTTAGATACCTTGAATCAATCAAGGAAACCAAAATCCAACCGTGCTTAGGCAAGAAAATTCGGATTTGATATATTCCCGCGTAAACTGCACAGCCTTAAGTATTTTGGCCATATCTTTCTCATCCGACCTCTGATTGAAGTGATTCAAATTGGGTTGGATTCGAAATTCAATTATCTACAATTTCTGTGAAGAACAGATTTTCTAATTCCAACGTTTACTGGGTCAAAATAGCCCTGCAATCAGACCCTACAAATCTGGAAAAAAATTGTTGCGAGCCAAACAACTTGTATTTTCTGTATCTCCCTTCTTCGATCTCCGAATAACCATCGAATGCTATTACAATCGAAGAAACATACATACATCGATCTTATGCCTCCATTGGAGTTCACATGCTACGTTAATTATTACAACCACAAAAAATAATCGTGGCACCCAATAAATAACACATACTACGTTAATTATTACAACCACGAAAAATAATCATGGTACCCAATAAATAACAATAACCACACAAAAATTAGGATAAACTATAGTTAACCCCCTCTAACTAAGCCTCGCGTGCACTTTGCCCCCTCTAACTTTTTTTTTTTGGCACTCAACCCCCTATAACTAACTGAAATTCAAACGGTCATAAACTTCAAACGGTCATAACTTCTTCGCCCGAAATTGAAAATATGCAAATTATATATCGATTTCGAGGTCTTGAAGTCAGCTTTTTAATGACACCAAAATCACATCACGGTTCAAAACACACAGAAAGTTACGATCAAAAGAGTAAGGGCGCACACAGAAAGTTACTCTTTTGATCATAACTTTCTGTGTGCTTTGAACCGTGATGTGATTTTGGTGTCATTAGAAAGCTGACTTTAAGACCTCGAAATTGATATATAATTTGCATGTTTTCGATTTCGGACGAATAAGTTATGACCGTTTGAATTTCAGTTAGTTAGAGGGGGTTGAGTGCCACAAAAAAAAGTTAGAGGGGGCAAAGTGCACGCGAGGCTTAGTTAGAGGGGGTTAACTATAGTTTACCCCAAAAATTATGTGGGATCCAATCACACAAAATCAACAAAAAATCATGTGACCATAATAGCTGGGTAAGAACCCTGCAAAACAAGGGTTAGCACAATTCTACGTTCTACCCTCTATAACCTACGGACAACATGGCCTGTTTAATCTATACGCGTGATTACAGTCTGCTCTGATACCACTATTGAGAAACCATTCCCAGAACCCAGTAATGATGCGTACAGATTAGACAACAAGAAAAACTGCAAAACCCTACAAGGCGGAATTAGGGTTTCACCTCAACTCCTTGCGACACGAACGCTGGTTGAACTTGTTATAGCACGTCTTGCTATAAGCCACGTATACTGCTCGATTGCACCTTACGATCTTCTATCGTATTCCCTGCACGTCTAGAACACGAACCAAGTGTGGACTTTTTTGTGATCCATTTGCTCTCTCTAAGCCTGCCTCTATTTCGTGAATAATAGAAAATCTCTCTCTGACCTAGAGAGCATAACGTGTATATAAAGGGCTACGATAGGGACCTAAGGAGTATTAAGTCAGGGCTCCCAGTGTAAATAAGAAACCCTAATCCCACTAGGATTCTATTTCTTATTTCACTAATTATAATTCACCCCACTACAGAATTATAATTGCACTCCCGTCCTTATCTCAATTATATTACGAGCTCCATGATATTAAATACTTATTTATCTTCCCACGTTAAGATTACAGATACCCGTTGATTAAAATAAATTACTAACAGATGTACCAAGTAAAGACTGTCTCAGTAAGAGAATTGGGAAAAAGCCTCAACTTCAGAGCATCAACGATCCCAGCTTCTCCACATTGAACATGAGACCTGGCAATGTGCTCCACTGTTGACTGCATGCTTTCTCTGTTGAAGGTCTGGAACTCTGGAACCCTATAGCCCTTTGGGAAATGTGTATTGTCCACCTCCTCGTTATGAGGCTTCCTGTACATTGGCCTTCCCAAAGGTCTGAAACCAGGTCCTAACTGCTCCTGGAGCAAGTTCAGGACTTGGTCCCGTCCCACGAGCATGTTTGGCATAGGAGGCAACTGTGGGTGTGCCTTTTGTGCCTGCTGATTCTGGATAGGACTTGCCCCCCCCCCCCCCCCCCGAGTCTCAGAGCCTTGAGGAGTATGAGCAATTTCTTTGTCCTTTCCAGAACTCTAGCCTCCTTGCAGAGGCCTTTTGTTCGTCTTGTCAGATTTGGATTGGTCGTCTGCCAAAACGAACCTTTGTTCATTATTTGTTGAAGGCGCCAGGGCTCCTCCAATCACAACTCTCTTCTCCTTTTGCCCCCCGAGTGCAGGGCTGTTAGATGAGGTAGCATGGTAGAACATTTGAGGAGCGGGAGGTTCCCCCCAATAGGCCTTTTTGGTCTTGACCGTTGCCATAAACACCAAACTGTGGAAAGCCCTGCTGCTGAGGAGCGAGTGGTAGCCTCTCTGTAAGTGTAGCAATCATTTTGTGGACTGCTATGGTCAGAGGTTCCAAGGACTGAGAGAACGATTGAGAGATTGATTGTGTAATGTCGTGGGAGATCTCGCGTCCAGCCATGAACATATAATTTTTTACGCTGTCGGTAGCGTTGTTAAGATCTTGAGTGCTAACCGGAGGGCCAACTTCCTCGAGTAATGGCACATCGACTGCCACTCCCTCAGGGCTCTGTGGTGGATCCAGGATGGGTGGATCCAACTGTTGCCGTTGTTGCTTCCTCGCCATAATAAAACCCTTAGACGATTAGGGTCCCACCGGGCGTGCCAAAAAGATGTTCACGCGTGAAGTTGCTCAAAGGACTGAGCGGGTGTGCCAGGACTTGTCGCGTCCAACGTGAAGGACTGGGCATCCCTTTTCTGACTTCGAATTTGTGAGGGCGAGAGTGCTGCAACCTAAGGGCTGGATTGCAGTGTTGGTTCGTGGTTTTGCCTCTTCGAGTGAGGACTTAATAATTTCCTAATAGTGTAGGAAAAGAAGTAACAACGTAGAATAACTTTATTATGTCGTAATAATAAAGTAGGGGATACAAGAGAGATATGAATAACTTTATTATGTCGTAATAATAAAGTTGGGGTACAAGAGAGATAGAAAACCCGAATTATTTGATAAAGTAATTGACTGAAGGTGAGAAAAGTGAGATAGTTGCTTCACTGGGAAGGCTTTGATTTTAAGCGTTGAGCTTGATTGGTGTGTGAACCTATTTTTAGTCTTGTGAACTAGTATATTTATAGGCAAATACTGCACTGGTCCAGATCTGAACCAAGTTTACCGCCTTCACCACAAGCTGACATGTGTCCCGAGTTGGCTCCAGATGTTGCCAAGTGTCCCAAATAACTACCCACTAACATATTTAGTGAGATCATGGGTAGTTATTGAAAGTAAATAATAATTACCCATGTGTTTTCCTTCCATAATGGGTGGTTACTGGAAGTTAGCAAAAGTAATGGGCCACCTCATCTCCTTCTTTCATGGGCATAAGAGAATTAATGGCCATTTGACTAAGTCAAATAGCCAACAAATATATAAACTTCATGGGCCCACTTCCTATTTGCATGGGTATTATTCGGAACATCCCAGATAAATACTTCCGACCATGGGCTTTTATATTTCACTTAGCCAATTAAGCCTTAAATACTCTTAGCCCGTGATCGGATCAAGTTAAAATTAATCGGGCCCAATAAATATTGTCTTGGCCCATTAATTTTAACCCAATACATCTCTATTTTTGGCCTAATTTAATCAAATAATAATTAAATGGCCTTCCAGTGCTAATCCAAGATTTGGTGCTAAAAACGGGTGTAAACAACAGTGCATGCGATAGGAAAAGTAGTAACACGTAGACAGTATATGGGGTTAGATGCAAATTGATGTTAACCTATAGGTACCTGTCCTAGTTTGGAGAGTTCTAATGCTTTGTATATGCAAAGGCCGGTTTTGGTTCGTAACAGGTTCCTTAGACTAAAGCCAAGATATACCTCCCACTGCCTGTGTAACCGCAGAGCAATGGTCAAACAGTAGAATGACTTATCATCGTCGAAGGTTGTTGGGCATTCGGGGTCCTCGGGCTCTGGTAAACCGTGTCAGATTACCAAAATGCTCCAACGAGGCTATCCCACATCGATGCAAATGAGAAATGCTAGAAATAGATTAAGAAGAAGAAGAATCACAAAATCGCAAAATGCCTTTTCAAATTTGGCTCACTTTATTTAGTCCATCTTTAGATGAAACTACACAAGTGAACAATCGAAAAAGTCCCAGATCAGATTGGCCGGACACGAGGTCCTGTTAAATCACCATTCTAACCTTCGGCAGCGCGAAGCTTACCATTTTGATAGACTTTTAAAGGATTGTTCACAAGTGTATTAAACTCTAAGTGTGGATTAATATTGGTTCGATCATCCCCAGTAGAGTCGCCACAGTGGACAGCATGCCCTTAAAAAGGATTCCGTTCCTTTCTAAAAGAGGCCCTCGGATCGAGGGAGCGCGAGCGAGGATGGCAAGCGCTCGGAATACAGAGTCGCCACTCGGGTTTGAAGGTCCGACACCCAATGAACCGTATTTTGAAGCACCTGCCGCGCTATTTGATTTGAAAAAGTGAAGGCACCAGTCCGTCATAACCATATCTGGGTTCGGGAGCCAAGTTACGAGAGGGGAAGGGTTTTAAGGCACCCCTCTCGCCCAATCCGGAAATCGGTCTCTACTTAGGCATTTTGTGAAAAAAATTTGTGATTCTTCTTTTATTAATCGATTTTTAGCCAATTAGGGCGAGGGAACAATTTAATAGGGGGTAAAACTGTAACAGTTTGCAGGATGTGATTTGAAATATCATGGATGTATGAGATGATAAACAATAAATGGAATAAAAACTCACCACTATGATTTAAACATCAAAACAGTGCATTGTATGGATTTGTCGTGAACAACGACCAACTTGCATGCATGGATCTACGTGCATGCAAGCGGTCAGGCGCGCGCCAAAGCCATACACACGCGCGTGTGTTAATGTTCCACCTACAGGTTGAACTTTATCCCCTTCTGGGCTCTGGAATGACCAGTGCTCACCCAAGAGCAAACCAAGCAGTTTATATGTACAGAAAGTAATTAATAATTACAAACAGAATAAAAATAATTGAAATACAACCCCTGAACAGTGGGGGTATTTAAACAGAGGCCAAGGGCCAAAATGCCCATGCAAAGCCAGTCAGTGGAATCAAATCCACATGCGTGCGCTTAACCAGGTCAGGCGTGCGCCTGTTCTGACTGGATTTCCAGTAATTGGTGTTGCATGCCTGGGCCTTGATACACATTCAGAAGCAACCCAGGGGCATTCCCAAAATAAAAATTTTACACACAAAATGACTAAACAGTTTTAATCATGCATCAGAGTGATTTATAACACAATAAAAACATAAAACAACTAGCACCCCTATCCCTACAAGGACAGGTGCGTGCAGCCCATGATAGGGGCGCGCGTGCATGTGTCCAACGTGCGCAGGTGTGCTTGTCACATGATTCTTGTAACCCTGTGTAGACACCCCAATTTGGCCTAATGATTATTTCAAGTCCCACCTTGGGACCATCCCGATGATGAAATGGATACAGTGATTGCTGATTGCTTCCTTGAGAACCTTAGGACTTTCGGTAAGAACTTTGAGCCACTTAGAGGACCCAATTCAAAGCCATACAGCCTTTCAGACAGAAATACAGAAGCCTAGGAGAATCCATCTATCGGCCGTGACATCGATCCCACGGCCCTAACATCATTTCCTCACCCGAGCAACCTGTTGCTAGCAAAATCTCCCTGAGAGATCAATCCCTCAGCCGCAAGATCTATCCTTCGGCCGAGACATCCATTCCTCGGCCGTGATATCCTTTACTCGGCCGCCAGATCGACCTTTTTCCAGACTCTGGAACGTGTTCTGTCAGACGTTTGATCCAACTACACCACCTTCCCGATGCGTTCGGGCTACGCTCAGAGATTGCGACGTAGAGTTAGAGGTGCATTGCAATTGCAATCGTGCCATTTGATTGGCCGGAGTGAGTCACCAATTGCCTATATAAAGGGCCTTTGGTCTCCGAAAATATACACACGAAATTCATTAGAGAATACACTCTCTCAAGCCACGAAACTCTGTCGAAATACTCTCTCAATCCCACTCCTCAAAAGCCCTAACCTCCCGAAGGTAGCCATCAATCTGACGATCAAACCCCGAAGTTCAAACCCTAACTCTAGGGTTTTCAATCAAGCAATCAGTCAATCGCACCCAATCCGAGGCAATCAAACAACTGAGGGATCAAGGTGGTGAGGCCCAACGGCCTCTGGTTTGTTTTACTTATCGAATTTATAATTAATCGTAGCATTTAATCATCTACTAACGTTTCTGTCTGGTGTGAGGAAGAACATCGACCGGGGCTTCGATCCCTCGGCCGATATATCAAACCAGAAGGATCCCTCGGCCGTGACATCCATTCATCGGCCGCGGGATCCATCTCCCTGGGACAGTTTTGCTCTGTTTCTTGCTTTCTGATGCATGCTTTATTTATCGCACTGGCTCACCTTATTCCCTGCTTAAAGGCTTAAATAAACAAACTCTGTGTTAGAATTAAACAAAGCATCTACATGTCTTATGTTGAACGATTATGGGCCAGTCTCACGACTGGGCGAATAGGGGTGCCCAACACCTTCCCCTTATTGTACTTTTGGCTCACGTGCCCAGAATCTCTATCTATTTTCCTAGTTTTAATAAACTAGGTGGCGACTCTGTTTTGATGATAACCGTTATCATGTGGCGATGTTCCTAGCCATGGGAATGTCCATGATTTCAGTTTACAAAGCAAGCAACCAACCGAGCAAACAAATGTGATCAATCTGTATGGCAATGCTCCGTTTGGGAGGTGTCTACAGTTTTTGGCGACTCTACTGGGGATATGAGGGCCATAACCAAAAAGTTCAACATAAGACTAATACATGCCTTGTTTAATTCATTTATCATGTGCATCGAGCGGGCAACCCGTTGAGTTCACCTGATATCCCGGCATGACACGGGCTATGTTGGGGGTTCCAGCAAACTCCACAGTCACTCGTACCTAGTGGTATATCAAAAAGGGAATCACCCAATTACCGCCTATGATGGGCTGGTGAGAGGATTGGTGCCCTTTGACAATGGAGCACCCTGAGACTACCAAAACCTTGCATGCTTTAGAAAGCCATAGAACTTATCAAACTAAGACAGGAACCTACAGGCTAGGAACCTACTTGCATTTTACTTCCAAGTTCTTCCTCACACCCGTTGTATATGTGTATGTTGTAAAGCTTTTCTTTTGCAGGTTAAACCTTAGGAATCTCTCTAAGTCGAATGAACAGTAGGAAAGATTAATCAATCTAATTAAAACAAAAACCTTTTCAGGAAAAATGACTGCATCACTGTTCACGTCTGATTCGCACTTTCAAGTTTTCACCAAGCTGTCTGGCCCGCTCCACTTTGCTGTTGAAGATTTCAACCCCTCTGAATACATCACTCCAGTAAATCAACCAAAGCCTGTGGTGACTATCATTGAAGGCAACCATGTCATGTTCGCTAGAACGGTTTATGAGGAAGAAGTAGAAGACCTGATCGAAGAAGAAGGGCTTCGCAGGGTTCCAATCTATTTTTACGACCTCTATGCACCCACCGACGACTATTGGCCAATAGACGAGGTCAACAACCTCGAAACTGAAGAGGCAAAGGAAGAAGAGTCTGTCGACAATGACCCACTAGACGAAATATCACTGAACCTACTCTTTGATGAGGGGGTCACCAACGATGAAATAAGGGTGATCCACCCCATCACAGATAGCTTTGGTAATTGGTGGGGCTTTGTTGGCACGTGAAGAGTCGACAACAGCGACGAAGCAGAGATTGAAGCTCAATTGGAGGAGGTAACAACAATAGCAAATCAAATGGCCCTCCAAGACTTGCAGGGTGACAATGATGAAAGTGCGAATCAAGATGACAGTGAAGTGCTGATGATCAACCTTGGTGATGAAAAAGGCTGCTCTGAACTGATTGTGGATGCTGAAAAAGGGGCTTACCCTAACTGGACCGTGGAACATACTCTGAAATACAAAACGAAAAGCGCTAATTCTGATCTTAGTTCTGATTCCGATTCCGACTCCGAGTCGAATCAGTCCGAGTCAAGCTTTTCATCTTTTGAAACTACTAAGTCTAGTGAGGAAAACCTGGTCAAAATACCAAGGCATAACATTTACTTTGAGTTCGACTCTGAAATGTCTTTTGATAATCTTAGCAATGAGAAGGAAGATTTAGAGTATTTCACTTTGCCTATGATCAATTGTGTGGATTCCGACAAACCAAACTTTGAGGAAGAAATTCCAAAAGAAATTCTAGAATTCATCGAGAGAGAAGAAGAAAGGCACGCTAAACCTTTTTCTGAGGAAATAATCACAGCAAACATAGGCTCTGAAAACGAGCCTGAAATGGTTAAAATTGGTGCCGCACTATCCCCTCAAGAAAGTGAAAAACTAATCCTTTTGCTAAAAGAATACAAAGATGTTTTTGCCTGGTCTTACGATGACATGCCTGGAATAGACCCTGAAATTGTTCAGCATAAAATTCCCCTTCATCCTGATGCAAAACCAGTTAAACAAAAACTGAGACGTATGCGCCCTGATTGGGTCCTAAAGATAAAAGAAGAAGTCACTAAACAAATCAACGCCGGTTTTCTCATAGTCACCAAATATCCACAATGGGTAGCTAACATCGTTCCCGTACCAAAGAAAACTGGAGGAATCAGGGTCTGCGTAGATTTCCGAGATCTCAACAAGGCCAGTCCAAAGGATGACTTCCCATTACCTCACGTAGACGAGCTAGTAGATAACACCGCAGGCCATGCATTGCTATCCTTCATGGATGGATTTTCTGGGTACAATCAAATCCTTATGTCTCCTGAGGATAGAGAGAAAACCACCTTCACTACGCCTTGGGGAACCTACTACTACCGAGTGATGCCATTTGGGTTGAAGAATGCTGGAGCCACTTACCAGAGGACGGCAACAACACTACTGCACGACATGATGCACAAAGAGGTCGAGGTGTATGTCGACGATATGATAGTCAAATCAAAGGAAAGGGAATGACACCATGGAGCACTCCAAAGGTTCTTTAAGAGGATTAGGAATTACAAACTACATCTTAACCCTCAAAAATGCACTTTTGGGGTAACAGCTGGAAAGATGTTGGGATTCCTCATCACTCAAAGAGGAATCGAGGTAGACCCTTCCAAGATACAGGCTATCATGGAAATATCACCGCCTAGGACGGAAAAGGAGGTAAGGTGTTTCTTGGGAAAGGTACAGTTCATCAGCAGGTTCATTTCCAAGCTCACAACTACCTGTGAACCTCTTTTCAAGCTACTGAAGAAAGGCACTGATTTTGAATGGAGCCAAGACTGTCAGCAGGCGTTCGAGGCAATTAAAGAATATCTTCAGAATCCACCTGTACTGTCGCCGCCCATCCCTGGGAAGCCATTGATTCTGTATCTCTCAGTAACAGACACATCCATGGGATGCATGCTAGCGCAAGAAAACGACGCCAAAGTAGAGTGCGCCATATACTACCTCAGCAAAAAAATGATGGCCTATGAGACAAGGTACACTCCCCTCGAGAAAACCTGTTGGGGGCTAGTATGGGCCACAAAGAAACTGAGGCACTACCTGTTAGCACATCCGGTGGTGCTGGTCTCTCGTTTAGACCCAATCAAGTATCTTTTTGAAAAATCAGCACTTATCGGAAAGCTAGCTAGGTGGTTATTGCTGCTAGCAGAATTCGACCTCAAATACATGACAAGGAAATCAGTAAAGGGAAGAGCTGTGGCAGAATTCTTGGCAGATCACCCTGTGACAGAGGCTGAGGCAGAAGACTTCATGTTCCCCGACGAGGACATCTTATGTCTCTTAGACGACACCTGGCAACTTTACTTTGATGGGGCATCGAACCGATGTGGATATGGCATAGGGGTATTGCTAGTTTCCCCAAACGACTCTCACATCCCTTTGTCATATAAACTGAGGTTTGAAGTCACCAACAACCAAGCTGAATACGAGGCCTGTATTGCTGGAATGGAGGCAGCCCTGGAGCTAGGGGCAAAAAGGGTAGAAGTCATTGGGGATTCAAACCTGGTGGTATCCCAAGCAAGAGGAGACTGGAAGGTCAAAGAAGATACACTGAAGCTATATCACTCTGTGCTGGAAGATCTAATTCCGCAATTTGATTCTGTTATCTTCACACACACTCCTCGAGTGAGCAATAGATTTGCAAATGCACTAGCAACATTAGCATCTATGGTTGAAATACCCCTGGGATTCATAAATGCGGCCTCTCATGATCGAACAAAAGGTCAAACCAGCATGTGAATGCACCTTTACCGAGGAAGGTGAAGACGATGGCAAGCCATGGTACGAAGACGTGAAGGAATTCCTGGAAAAAGGAGAATACCCATCCGAGGCCACCTCGAAAGACAAAACGGCTCTGCGGAAGTTTGCTGCCCGATTTGTAATATGTGGAGGAGCATTGTATCGAAGGGCACACTTGGGTCCAAGTCAACTTTGCATCACAACAGAGGATAGCCGCAAGGTAATGGAGGAAATACACGAAGAAATTTGTGGGCCACACATGAATGGGGCAACGATGGCAAAGAAGATCCTGCGTCAGGGATATTACTGGACTACAATGGAGGCCGACTGCGTTGATTATGTCCGCCGATGTTACAAATGCCAAACTCACGCTGATCGTATGCGTATTCCCCCTACGGAATTGTATAGCATGACATACCCTTGGCCATTCTCCACCTAGGGGATAGACGTCATCAGAAGTATAAGTCCAAAGGGAAAATACAAACATCAGTTCATTCTAGTGGCCATTGACTACTTCACTAAGTGGGTAGAAGCAGCTTCTTATGCTACCCTCAAAGCCACTCATGTGGCCAAATTTATTCGCACTGATATCATCTATCGATATGGTGTACCTCACGAGTTCGTCTGTGACAATGGATCGCACTTCAAGGGGGCGACAAAGAAGCTTTTCGCCGAATTTGGGATACAGAATCATCGGTCATCTACTTACCGACCTCAGACTAATGGTGCAGTTGAGGGTGCAAACAAGAATATCAAGAGGATTCTGCGGAAGACTACCGACACTTATACAGATTGGCCAGAAAATGCTACCTTTGGCACTATGGGGTTATCGAACAACTGAAAGGACTTCAACTGGGGCCACTCCCTACTCTCTGGTTTACGAAATGGAAGCTGTCTTGCCTATCGAGTTGGAATTACCTTCGTTAAGGGTTTTGGCTGAGACTGGAATAATCGAAGAAGACTGGGTTCAAAACCGCTACGACGAGTTGGCACTACTAGACGAAAGGAGGCTGAGGGCGTTATACCATGTACAAGGGTATCATCGCCGCATCGCACGAGCATTTAACAAAAAGGTAAAACCTAGAGACATCAAGGTAGGAGACATGGTGCTCAAAGCAATCCGTTGCCACGTCTCAGACCCAAGGGGCAAGTTTAGACCAAACTGGGGAGGCCTCTACCTTGTCAAACGCATACTTTCTGGAGGAGCAGCATACATTGCAGACTTGGATGGAATGGAATTTGCAACGCCAGTCAATATTGACAAGCTGTGGAAGTATTACCCTTGAGAGATGCTCGTTGGACCAAAAACCACAAGGGTGGGCGGATCCAAGCAAAAATTAGAGCAGCCTGCTAGGTCGAAAACCCGCAAGGGCGGCTTAGGCAAAAACTAAGGCATAAATAAAATGCTCGCTAGACCGAAAACCCGCAAGGGCGGTTTTAGGCAAAATTTAGAGCACAAAAGGAGAGGAAAATACCCGAGTGGACCCTAACTAAAAACAAGATAAATCCCCTTTGTTGGAACTACGTTTATGGCCTGATTCCCTCTATGGGATACGTAGGCAATCTCTAAGTTTGAGATCCGGCCACTGCTATCATCATCACTTCCGAAGTTTCTAGGTTTATCCTAAAGCATGTTCATTATCAAATCATGGCAATAACATTTTCGAATAAAACAACCAAATGTTTTATTATTTCCAAAGGAAAAAGCAAACCTAAACAATTCTTAATCCATGAAAGCTAGAATCAAACAAACATCTTTTGAAAAACATAAGCAAACCATCAATCTCTAGGTCTTCCTTCTCTTTGCACTACTATCCTCCAAAAAGGTTTTTCTTTCACTAGCGTTTGTAAGAACCCGATAGCTTGACAACGAAGTTCTCAGCAACCTCCTGCATCACTCTATTTGGCCAAAGACGCAGCATATTGCGACGGAAGTTGGCATCATGAATCTTAGAGACGGTATACTCAGGGCCACCTAGGATTGCAGTTTGTTCAGCCCCGAACTGCCTTTGAAAGCGAGCAGGAAAGTAGAAAACGACTCGAGTAATACCAATCACTGCTACACCAAAATGGTTCATGGTACTCGCAGTCATGCTCTCAATACCATACCAGGGGCAAACCCATTGAATCCAATCACCTCTGCAAGTCTTCATCCATGCTTCCCAAGCAGCCTTAGTTGGGAACTGTTTAATCATGTGACGCTCCGTGCATTGGTCTGGATTATAAGGAAGTCGCTCTGGCGCGTCCCACACCTTCAGCTTCTCAAACAACCACACCTAGAGAACAAGGGAAAATTGTGAGTTGAGAGAACACGTGAGTCAAAACAAAAGAGTGATGAGTGAAAAGGTAAACTTGACAAATAAACAAATAAAGAATGAACCTGCAAAAGCAAAGGACTGCCTGAGAACTGAGCTGTAGGACTACCCTTCATCACATCTAAACCCATCAAGGTCTCTGCCAACACTAAGCCAACGAAACCCACACGATTTCCAATCTGTTGAGCAAGGTTAAGCAACACGGGATCAGCATGGCCAGAGGAAGGGCCAAGCAAATAATAATGAAGGAGACAAATGCACAACGCATGAAAGCACGCCTTCTGTAGGGAAACTTGATGATGAGCCTCAGCTGTACCAAAACGCTGAATAAGTTGCAGAATCTCCAACCTTCCCTTCACTAGGAAGAATTTAACTTCATGTTTCTGAACTTGGAGTAAATCCTTCAGGAGATCACCTCGGTTGAACAAAGGATTAGGGACAACAAAACCCTCTCTGTCCGAATGACCCATGATGGCCGTAAACTCCTCGATAGTAGGACACAATTCCTCTTTCCTAAATCGAAAGACGTGAAAAGCAGGGTCCCACAAGCTAGTGGCTGCCCTAAGGAAGGCAAAATTCGCAGGAATTTGACGAAGGGAGAAGAGAAAGTCCATGCCAAAGGACTTAAAGTGTAAACGGTCAAGGCCATTAAAGGAATCCAACCACTGATCAAGGACTGGTTGTGCCATGTGCAAAGAACTGCTACTGACAATGCTATCGGGTTCGTAGAACGCATATTTATAGAACTAAGTCGAGTCTTAGATCGAATCGGAATCGGATTCTTCATCCACGGAATTTCAGTCGGTATCTCGGCCGACACTTCGATATGACGGCCGTAGGATCTATCCATCAGCCCGTGAAAATCAGGGTTGACTGCAAGTCAAACCCAGGCAAACAAAATGATCCTTCGGCCGCCAGATCAAAGCCTCCGCCGCGTAATCATTAGATCGGCCGCCAGAACGGCTGTTTTACAGACTGTTTCCACGGTTCAGTTTGTTTCACTGGATTAACAAGTTATTACATACAAACAACGTAATTATAGCGTACACAATCACAAGCAAAGCAAAAAGGTTTTTGTTTCATATAACGAAAGCTTTTTACATCACAAGATGGATCATCCCACATTTCCTAAACAAACTATACATCGATTTCCTGTCGAACTAACCTATGCAGGAAGAGAAACAGAAAAACAAAAAAAGGGGGGAAGCAAAAGAGGATGCCGAACCCTCTGGTGGTCCGAACACCAGAGACCAGCTGCAAAAAAGAAGAGGACACCCCTGGGGCGGTGTATACCAGAGGAGTACTACGGTGCAGAAGGGACACCACGTGGCCCAGAAAAATCACCACACCGCGTACCACCGCCACGCCAGGAGCTCCGCGTCACGGAAGCAAGCCACCCATGCAAGGGCCCCTAATCAAGCATCAAGACAAGACCAAGGACGTCGCAGAATCCCTCCGCGATCACCAGCCGCACGCCATCCATGGCTCGGAGCTGACAAAAACCAAGAGAAGGACGAGAGGAGTTCTCGACGAAGTTTTCTCGGACGAAAAGGAAAAGTGAGGAAAGAGAGAAATGAAATGAAATGGCTGAGGCCGTGGTCTTTTATAGGCCCCTGGAAATGAACCGATTAAGCGGCCGAGTAATCAATCAATCGGCCGAGACATCAATCCTTCGGCCGGGAGATCGATCTCCTGGCCCTCCAATCAATTTTCTTCTGCCCCATTGGATCTTGCTCAGGGCACTAACTCAAGCAATCACGGACTCCTAAGTCTTCAACCAACCAAGTAGCTTGGGGGCACCCCCCGAGCCAGTACAACGTGATCAAAACTAGCCTTGGGGGCATGACCAAGCATCGAAATTCTCTCTCCACAAACTGCTGGCCGAAGCAAAGCAAGACACTCCGCAGCCTTGAGCTCATTACCCCAACAGCTCCACGTTCAAACATCCCGACAGTAGGCTCTACGCCGATAATCATATTCGAACAATCTCAACGGCTCCAAGTCCACTATCTCAACTGGCTCGAAGCCGTAACAACCAATCCAGCGGCTCTACGCCCGTATTCATTCACCCAGCGGCTCCAAGCCCTCGACTCAGCAGCTCTACGCTCGCTATCACAACTTAGCGGCTCTAAACCCATTACCGAATTCGCCAAACCGGCTTGAAGCCTGTAGACACCTCCCAAGCGGGGCATCGCCATACAGATTGATCACATTGTGTTTGCTCGATTGGTTGCTCATTCATAAACCAAAATCATGGACATTCCCATGGCTAGGAACGTCGCCACATGATAATGGCTATCATCAAATAGAGTCGCCACCCAGTTTATAAAAACTGGGAAAATAGATAGAGATTCTGGATTTGGGAGCCAAAAGTACAGTAAGGGGAAGGTGTTAGGCACCCCTCTCTGCCCAGTCGTGAGACTGGCCCATAATCATTCAACATAAGACGTATAGATGCTTTGTCTAATCCTAACACATAGTCTGTTTAATTATTCCTTTAAACAGTAAGCAAAGTGAGCCAGTGCGA
Organism: Rhododendron griersonianum; assembly: GCA_018127125.1. Classification (NCBI taxonomy): domain Eukaryota; kingdom Viridiplantae; phylum Streptophyta; class Magnoliopsida; order Ericales; family Ericaceae; genus Rhododendron; species Rhododendron griersonianum. Next base: position 25,385,045 of record CM030792.1, on the reverse strand, counting down.
TAAACGAGCATGCATCAGAAAAGCAGAAAAACAAACAAATGTCCCAGGGAGATGGATCTCGCGGCCGGTGAATGGATCTCACGGTCGAGGGATCCTCCTGGTTTTATTTATCGGCCGAGGGATCAAAGCCCCGGTCGATGTTCTTTCTCACACCAGACAGAAAAGCTTAGCGGATAATTTAAATGCTACGGTTAGCCATAAATGCAATAAGTAAAACAAACCAGAGGCCGTTGGACCTCACCACCTTGATCCCTCAGTTGCTTGAATGCCTCGGATTTGAATGTGATTGATTGATTGCTTGATCGAGAACCCTAGGGTTAGGGTTTGAACTTCGGGGTTTGATCGCCGGATTGACGGCTGCCTTCGGAAGGTTAGGGCTTTTGGAGTATGGGATTGAGGGAGTATTTGTGCAGAGCTTCGTGGTTTGAGAGAGTGTGTAAGTATATCAATTTTTTGTGTGTTAATTCGGAACCCAAAGGCCCCTTTATATAGGCATAGGGATGACTCACTCCGGCCAATCAAATCACGAGATGGCAATTGCAATTGCAATGCATCTCAAACTCTACGTCGTGATCTCCGAACGCAGCCCGAACGCATCGGGAAGGTAGTGTAGTTGGATCAAACCAAACGTCTGACAGAACGTTCGAGAGTCTGGAAAAAGGTCGATCTGGCGGCCGAGTAAAGGATTTCACGGCCGAAGAATGGATGTCTCGGCCGAAGGATAGATCTTGCGGCCGAGGAATTGATCTCTCAGGGAGATTTTGCTGGCAACAGGTTGCTCGGGTGAGGGATTGATGTTATGGCCGTGGGATCGATGTCACGGCCGACAGATGGATTCTCCTAGGCTTCCGTATTTCTGTCTGAAAGGCTGTATGGCTTTGAATTGGGTCCTCTAAGTGGTCAAAGTTCTCACCGAAAGTCCTAAGGTTCTCAAGGAAGCAATCAACAATCACTGTATCCATTTCATCATCGGGATTGTCCCAAGGTGGGACTTGAAATAATCGTTAGGCCAAATTGGGGTGTCTACAGATGCCCCTCTTTGACTGAACTCAGACGGATCGCGAGACATGTTTGAGTAAGAGTCAAAGCTGTAAAAAGCAACTCAATTTGGTCCAACCACTATTCCAAGGGGTTTTTGAAAAAGGTTTTGTTATGGTCGGGCCGGGAGGCTGCCTACGTATTCCACAAGGGAAATTCAAACCAATCGTAGTTCGGGCAATAAAGAAAAGTAAAAAGTTTGGAGGGTTAGGGACAGAAGACGTACCTTAGGGCTTTAAAAGCCGTAGTGTGACGTACCTAGACTGAGCCAGGGTTTTGGCGGAAGATAGTTGAAGGAGCGCGGGGCTACCTGGGGAGTTTTTGCGGAGAGCTTCCTTAGTATTTTGGGGTAGATCAGTACACTGCAGGTGCGTTTGCTTTTCTTGATCGTCCTTACTTTGACTGAAAGGAGCTCGGTAGAGTAGCCTATCCTTGCGAATGAGCTGGATGGGATTGATGTAATGGGGTGGAATCCAAACCATCTGCTGGGATGAGTTGGACGCCGGTTTGTTTTTTGAGATGTGAGGGGCACAGGGCCAGTAACTGGAGCACGGAGCTTTGGCAATGAGGGGACCGAGGCACGGAGCCGGTTGTAGTCATGAGGCGAGAGCCTGGGGAGTGATGGAGTCGAGGCGTGGAGCCTGTTGCAATCTTAAGGCGAAGGCCTGAGGGGATTGGATTGATAAGACCGAAGCGCGGAGCTGGTGCTGATCATAAGGCGAGAGCCTGAAGTGACTGATAGGACCGAAGCACGGAGCTGGTGTTGATCATAAGGCGAGAGCCTGAGGTGACTGATAGGACCGAAGCACGGAGCTGGTGTTGATCATAAGGCGAGAGCCTGAAGTGATTAGATTTGAGGCGTGGAGCCTGCTGTGGTTTATGAGGCGGAGGCCTGAGGTAAGCTTAGAGCTTGATGGAATCGAAGCACGGAGCTGGCATAAGGCAAGGGCCTGAGGTGAAGGAATTGAGGCATGGAGCCTGAAGTGATTGAGGCGTGGACCTGAGTTGTCGGAGCTTAGAGCTTGACGTGATATGAACCGAAGCATAGAGCTGGTTGCATTCTGATGGTCTGTGCACGGAGCTTTCTCATCATAGGTGTTGACGCGGAGCCAATGGATCGAGGCGTTGGGCAGATCAATAAAACTGAGGCATAGAGCCGGTTGATTGCAGGGTTGACCTGTTTCATGAGAGATATGCAGAGTGTATATGTGCAATGCTTTGTTAGATGTGAACAGATATGATGCAGACTCGATGTGATAATGTTGATGCAAATGTGCACGGGCCCGTGTATGTGTGTTTGTTTTAAGCTTAGAGCTTCTATCAAGTTCCGGACTTGAGCATTCAGAGCGGAGAGCTCGAGCATTCGGATGGCAGAATCCGAGCATTCAAAGTACAGGCTTTGAGCGTCCAGTACGCAGTGGTTGGGCATCCAAGCGTAGAGCTTGAGCATTCAAGTATATGACTTGAGCATCCAGTACACAGTGGTTGGGCATCCAAGCGTAGAGCTTGAGCATTCAAAAATGTTAGATTTTTGAGCATTCAGGCGTAGAGCCTGAGAATAGATGTCTTGATTGTTGGGGCGGCTTAGAGCCTGTTGCTTGTTTACGGCTTCGAGCTAGTTGAGATGATAAACACAGGATTCGAGCCTGTTAAGAGTTTGTGATAACAGGCGTAGAGTCTGTTGCTGTGATAGCGAGCATAGAGCTGCTGAGATAGTAAACATAGGCTTCGAGCCTGTTGAGGTGATGACTTGGAGCCATTTGAGATAATGGGTTTTGAGCCGCTGAGATTGTTTGTTTACGGCTTCGAGCCAGTTGAGATAGCGGGCTTAGAGCCGCTGAGTTGTGTAGAGATGATGGGCACAGGGCCGCTGAATTGATACGGGCTTCGAGCCGCTATGATAAAGGATTGTTGAGAATTGTTACGGCTTTGAGCTACTGAGCTATTGAGTATTCCATCTTCCATCTTCCACAGGGTTTAATTGGTTCCTTATGCTTGGGATGTTTCCAAGGCTAGTTTTGAGTATGCTCGGGATTGCCCCCAAGGCTAGATTTTACATGCTCGGGATTGCCCCCAAGGCTAGTTCTTGACCATATTCCAGTTTGTTAGGGAGATTTCCCATCACCTCCACTGCTGGGAGTGCCTTCCGGAGGCCAAACGCCTTCTAGCGACTCAAATGTCTTCTGATGGCTAAATGCTTTCTGCAAGCTGGCAACATAAACGCTTTCTGGAAGCTAGCAATATAAACGCCTTCTGGAGGGTGCATTGAGTGGAAGCCATAGGATTGTTTTACTGGCCTGCCGAGCGCGAGATTGTGCACATGGCGTGGCATAGAGAGCTGTTGAGGTGTGGGTGTAGAGCTGCTGAGCAGTACTTGAGCGTCCTCAATGTTTCGGTAAGCTTCTTTTTGTCCTTGGCAGAGAAATAGGAGATTAGAGGCCTGCGGTGGAGGCCTTTAGTGCACAAGTGGTTTGCGACGTTGTCGGAGCAGGCTCGGGAGTTAGTACGCGCTGCTGGTCTTGAGCCGTTTGTTTTGGGCCTCAATCTTCTGAAGATGGATTGGTCGTTGATGACCTCGCTGGTTGGTGGGATACTCCCAACATGTTCCACTTTCCTTCTGTTGGCAAGATGACGATCACGCCAGGTGATTTTTCTTTGCTTACTGGCCTATGAGTAGGTGGAGCTCCTCTTTGGGTTAACCCTTGGCTTTGGGAGCGAGTAGGGGATTTGGAGTGGTTCTTGGGCAAGGTGCCCCCTCTTCACTCGGGTGGTCATGTTGACGTCTCTTGGCTGATCAAGACTTTTATGAAGGTTGATATGTCGACTCAGGTGAGTGTTGAGTAGCTGACACGGGCCTTTCTTCTCTACCTCCTTGGGCAAACGTTGTTTGCCAACAAGGATAGTTCAGTGCATAGGCAGTCTCTAGCCCCTTTGCAGTATTTGGAGGCTGTTTGGGAGCTTGATTGGGGAGCATCTACCTTGGCCACCTTGTATGGCCTCCTTAGGGCTTGTTCACGGGACAGGACTTTTGGTGGTCACTACCGAGTACTTGAAGTATATCCTTCTTCTTTTCTCGTTGTGATTTTTTCCCTTGCTACGAGCAATGGTTGGTGGGGCAATGGAAGCCACGGTTGCCAGTTTTGAGCCCTGGCGACAAGTTTTGGACCGATTGACGGTTGACCAGGTACCCCTTGCATTCCTTGTCTTCAGATCTCCATTCCTCTGTGATGTGTATGATTTAGACTTTGTTTGTAGGCGAGGTTCGACCCTTGGAGTGGTATATCAGAGGACACCCCTCTTACACGTTCCAGGGTTCCAGATTGTACTCGTAGCCTGTTCGAGGGTCCCTTTTGTTAAGCCTGGTACTTATGTGATCGGGTGGCCAGCCAGTGGCGCCCGCGTGCTGAGGATCTTCAGTTTGTTCCTCCTCCTCCTCCGACGTTGATGAGGTCTACTTCTTCGATGTCTAAAGTAGACTTGGAGAATGCTCAGATCTAGGCGGGTTTGCTTCTTTAGGCGGGTGACTGTGTGGAGTACTGCCATTTTTCCTTAGTTCTGCCTGCTGTTCCTTCAGTTGCTCTTGTTTGGCCACGGGCCCTTTCCTTTGTCTCCTTCCATTTTGATGATGGAGAAGAGGCGCTTGGTGCTTGCCCCTTGTTTTGCATTCTTTTCCTTGTAGCTTGAGGTTGAATGAGCACCAGCTGTCAGTGGGGAGGATAACCAGCAATCCCCTTCTTTGTCTCAGAGATCGTCTTGAAGACGGCGTCACGACCAGCTTTAGGATTTTCTTTTTCCTTCCTGTTCATGGTTAGCAAAGAGAGAAGCAGAAAGTGTATTTGTATGGTGAAAGCAACCACAGTGATGATTTTGCAGGCAAGCTTTTGTTCATGAAATGAGAAATGCTTTTTATGCCCCTAGATGTCTTGAGTTTGCATGCGATAGTCAGAACATGGCTGTTTGAACAAGTATTTGATGATAGACAGTAATTTGTGTGAAAATAAAATATTGGCCGAAGAATTGATTACTCGGCTAAAGAATCGATGTTATGGCCGATGTATAGATCCTTCGGCCGTTACTTTGATTTTCCAAAGGTAGATTTTGTTTTGGCTAAGTGGCATCCTCTTTTCTCTTCCTTCTTATGCTTGGTTTTGATTTTCTTGCCTTTTGCTTTTGCCGTGTTCCATAGTCCGGTTGCCAAACTCGGGAGTTTTCAAGGTATCTTGCTCATTGTGTCAATTACCTTTAGGTTAGAGGGGATGACCTATAGCTCTCGTGTCTATTGTTTGTTGCCAATTCTTCGAGAAAAGCATACTCATCTTTTGCGAGCTCAATACGCAAGGTTAGCTATACCTATCATTGAGTACAAATCTGTTGACGTTTTCCTTCTCTCCAAATGTTTGGGCCGCATCTCAATGTGAGATTGCCTACGTATCCCTAATCAGGGAATCAGGCCCTTTACGTAGTTCCAAAATCATTACCTTTGAGGTTGGGTTTTCACTCTTGGTTTTTCTTCTCACATGCTCTTGATTTTGCCTAGGTTACCTAATGGAGGTTGAGTCCCTAGCGAGCTTTTCTTTGAATGCCTTAACTTTTGCCTAGGCTGCGTTTTTGCATTTTCTTGCCCTAGCAGGCTTTGCTCTTACTTTTGCTTGGGTTTTCAGGTTACCCAACGAGCACTTCTCTCAAGAGGGTTTCTGCGTTTTGGAGAGGAATTTGATGGAGATATTTTTCTAAATCTCTCTTGTGTTTGTACCTTCATAATGGGCGAGCTAACCCTAAGTGTTCTCGCGGAGATAGTGTCTTCTTTCTAAGTTTTGACAAAAACCTAGTTTCTTAAGCAACTAAAGTTCATCCTTTCCTTCCTTTTTGTCAGCGACACAGGGAACTTGATTCCTTGAAATTTCCCTTGTTTGGCAAAGAGACTATAGTGTTTGGCAATTGCAATTTAGGAAGTAAATCATTGAATAAGCGTAGTCTAGAGGATGAAATAGGAATTCACTTAGCAGAAATTAAATGCCCAAGCAGGGGCTCAAAATAGGTTTTAGCTTGATAAAAGCAATGTTTAATGTTCTTTGCCATGTTGTGACTTTCTTAGCTATTGTAGCATTTCGAGGTCGTTTTCAAAACCCTTGCCTTTCGCAACTTTATACTCTTTTCCACCCTCTTCTTTGCCAAACAGGGCCTTTGGACTGGATCCATCTTCACTGGTGGCTACTTCTTTGAGCCATGAGCAGTCCCCAAATGGAAGTGTTGGTCTAGGTTTTCATCACCCTTTCTTCCTCCTTATTGATTGTGTAGTCGTCAGCTATTTCCACTTGATTGAATAGTGATGCTAAGGAGATTCCATCGAGTGGATCATCGTATTCTCCTTCCATTCCGTCAAAGTCACTTTCCCCTTTGCTTGTTCTTCTTCATTACTTTTGTCAGACATGTCGGGATCGATCAATTCTGATTGATTGAACTCATTGTTTTCTTCCTCCTCCATCATGAAACATTCGTCCTCCTCTGGGAAGGTAAAGGTTGGCTTGGTTTGGTTGTTTTGGACAATGTATTGGCCAGGATTGTATGTGGGGTTGTTTATGAAATCGATGTTTTGGGGTGGTGGCTCAGCTTTGTGAGTAGGAAGTGGATTGGCTTGCACATTAGGTTTTGGAAGTTTTATAGTTCGGCTATCAATGAGATCTTGAATGTCATGGTGGAGACGCATGCAGTTATCTGTCTCATGCCTAGGGTGTTGGTGGTAAGCGCACTGTTTGTTAGGATCATGGTTTGGGACTTAGGGTGGCTGAGGAAGTGGTTTGTTTTAAAGGTTTGAGATGCCCCTAATGGCTCAGAATGGCTAAGGCTTGAGATGAGGTCATGTAAAGATGGTCAAAGTTGCAACGGGGGCGATTTGAGCTTTGGGATGAGCTAATTTGAAAAGGGTCTTGTGGTAAGATTGAGTTAAGGGCGTTGACGAAGGCAGGAGATGTACGGGTTGTGAAGGTTTTCTTGGGTGGAGGAGTTTCTTCTTTCCCAATGAGGCCTAGCTTGATCCTCTCTTCAATCTGCAGCCCAGTAGCCTACAAGCGCTTGAAATCAGTGATAGTCTGAGTGTAAATGTGTGTGAGGTACTTGGGCTGCAAACTCTTGACAACTATTCTCACTTGATCTTCCTCAGAGGGGCGGTTCTTCATCTTGGCGGCTTTTTCTCTCCATCTAGCCACAAAGGTTGCAAAGTCCTTGTTTGATTCCTGCTTAGTCGTTTCCAAATCTCGAGTTGTTAACTCAATTTGGACGTTGTATGCATATTGCTTGAAAAAAGCATTGGAATTCTGGCCAAGTATGATAGTGCACAAACTCCAAAGTGAGAAACCAATCGAGAGCGCTTTCAGTAAGAGTCTTTGAAATAACTAAACAATGAGCTCATCATCCAAGCCCATTGGCTTCAGAGTGTTGATGACATGGCGGACATGGCTAGTGGGATTGCCAGTTCTATTGAACTTCTCAGGTAGTTGAGAATCTGGAAAAAGGCGGAGTCCTTCAAAATCTAGAATTTGGTCCCCTTGTGAACGGGCCAGAGTACGTTTGATCTCCTTGACTTGTTTGGCCAATTCACGGTTTTCTGCCAATACCACTTCTTGAGGATTCTCATCTTCCACCGATTTCTCTTCGTTCTCAGCATCTCTTGCTACTTTCTCTGCTAGTAAGATAGCGACTTTGAGCTTGATGATTAGCAATGATGGCGTCCTTATCTGCCATGAGAGTGGGAGGATTACTTGATGAAGCTTAGGATTTGGTAGATGATTGAGTTTGTTGAGGAGATGACCGCGGAGTCCCTGGAAGTGATTGGGACCGTAGCAGTGTAGGTGTTTTGGCCGGTGAGAGTGACAGACGGGACGGTTGCAAAGACCTCTGTTTGGCGTGACTTCGAGTGTTGTAAGAGTATAAAATTGGCTGTGGTTGCTTCTTTGTTTTACTTATTGTGTCTGCTTTGAAAAGTAGAGTACCTGTAAGTCAGTACTTGGCTTGTGTAGGGTTAGGATTTAGGCTGAAAATCCCAACCCTTCTGCACAGAAAAAGTTATTTACAACAACAGATGATACAAGGTGTGAGGAAGGACTTGGAAGTGAAAATGCAAGTAGGTTCCTAGCCTGTAGGTTCCTGCCTTAGTTTGATAAGTTCTATGGCTTTCTAAAGCATGCAAGGTTTAGGTAGTTTCAGGGTGCTCCGTTGTCAAAGGGCACCAGTCCTCTCGCCAGCCCATCATAGGCGGCGATTGGGTGATTTCCTTTTTGATATACCACTAGGTACGAGTGACTATGGAGTTTGCTGGAACCCCCAACATAGCCCGTGTCATGCCGGGATATCAGGTGAACTCAACGGGTTGCCCGCTCGATGCATATGATAAGTGAATTAAACAAGGCATGTATTAGTCTTATGTTGAACTTTCTGGTTATGGCTCTCATATTCCCCAGCGGAGTCACCAAAAACTGTAGACACCTCCCAAGCGGGGCATCGCCATACAGATTGATCACATTGTGTTTGCTCGATTGGTTGCTCATTCATAAACCAAAATCATGGACATTCCCATGGCTAGGAACGTCGCCACATGATAATGGCTATCATCAAATAGAGTCGCCACCCAGTTTATAAAAACTGGGAAAATAGATAGAGATTATGGATTCGGGAGCCAAAAGTACAATAAGGGGAAGGTGTTAGGCACCCCTCTCTGCCCAGTCGTGAGACTGGCCCATAATCATTCAACATAAGACGTATAGATGCTTTGTCTAATCCTAACACATAGTCTGTTTAATTATTCCTTTAAACAGTAAGCAAAGTGAGCCAGTGCGATAAACGAGCATGCATCAGAAAAGCAGAAAAACAAACAAATGTCCCAGGGAGATGGATCTCGCGGCCGGTGAATGGATCTCACGGCCGAGGGATCCTCCTGGTTTTATTTATCGGCCGAGGAATGAAGCCCGGTCGATGTTCTTCCTCACACCGAACCAGAAAAGCTTAGCGGATAATTTAAATGCTACGGTTAGCCATAAATGCAATAAGTAAAACAAACCAGAGGCCGTTGGGCCTCACCACCTTGATCCCTCAGTTGCTTGAATGCCTCGGATTTGAATGTGATTGATTGATTGCTTGATCGAGAACCCTAGGGTTAGGGTTTGAACTTCGGGGTTTGATCGCCGGATTGACGGCTGCCTTCGGAAGGTTAGGGCTTTTGGAGTATGGGATTGAGGGAGTATTTGTGCAGAGCTTCGTGGTTTGAGAGAGTGTGTAAGTATATCAATTTTTTGTGTGTTAATTCGGAACCCAAAGGCCCCTTTATATAGGCATAGGGATGACTCACTCCGGCCAATCAAATCACGAGATGGCAATTGCAATTGCAATGCATCTCAAACTCTACGTCGTGATCTCCGAACGTATCCCGAACGCATCGGGAAGGTAGTGTAGTTGGATCAAACCAAACGTCTGACAGAACGTTCGAGAGTCTGGAAAAAGGTCAATCTGGCGGCCGAGTAAAGGATTTCACGGCCGAAGAATGGATGTCTCGGCCGAAGGATAGATCTTGCGACCGAGGAATTGATCTCTCAGGGAGATTTTGCTGGCAACAGGTTGCTCGGGTGAGGGATTGATGTTATGGCCGTGGGATCGATGTCACGGCCGACAGATGGATTCTCCTAGGCTTCCGTATTTCTGTCTGAAAGGCTGTATGGCTTTGAATTGGGTCCTCTAAGTGGTCAAAGTTCTCACCGAAAGTCCTGAGGTTCTCAAGGAAGCAATCAGCAATCACTGTATCCATTTCATCATCGGGATTGTCCCAAGGTGGGACTTGAAATAATCGTTAGGCCAAATTGGGGTGTCTACAAAGCCGTAACAAAAAACTAGTATTGGCTATGTATCCAACACATAGGCACTCAAAAAATGAAGCTTCCAACATTGGTAAATGACTGTTACCTGAAAATTTCTGTAGAGGAAAACTAGTATTGGTCTGCCTATAGTGATTTTGCCTTATTCCCATGTTCCGAGGTTGACCACCATATGGCTTACCCCTTCCATACTGAATTGAATTCATGTTCACTAGCGCCTCCTTGTCTTGCCAATATTTCTTGACAGTTCGAACCAATGAAGTTGGCACGTTGGTGTTTACTCCAACTTCTTCAATCTTTGGGAAAGGAGTGGCATCCGTTCCCATAGTCTTTTCAAGGAACATGATCCTTCCTTTGTTCCTGGATCCTGTCACGAAAAACATTGCAAGACTTAGTTGAATGAGACCAAGAATCATGTCATTTACAATATGTTTTTCCATTCTTTTCTTCTGCAGTAGGCAATTTCACATTTAGAGGCAGCTTAATAATCTTCTTTCTTAACAAATAGTCGAAGATTTCATCAGCCTTTGATATATCAAATGAATACACTTTAGTGGTTTCCTTCTGCTTAAATTTCTACTCTATAGTAACATTCTTTTGAATTAAGGGCTCACAGACACAAGGATCATGCTCCACTATTTCTGCAGCATCGATCTCATAGTTGGGGTCTCAATAATAAGTAGAGTAAGAAGAATTATGTGTATCCATATCATCTTCTAACAAAGATTCATATCTAGTAACTTTATAGGTCATGTCCATAAAGTCCCTAAACTCTGTAGAATCAAACCTCTTTCGAAGTTCTCTTTCTAAGCCATCTTGTGCTAATCTTACAAATTCTGCCTCTGGCGGTTGGAGTTTACACTTGGTTCTGGCTCTTTTGAACCTAGATATGAAATCAGCTACTTTCTCATCTGGTTTTTGCCTTAGCCTAGCTAAGTCTGCCATAGAGACTTCAAGTTCTGCATGGAAAAATTGTGCATGAAACACCTATTCCATTTGAAAACAATTAGCTGTTGACCCTGGAGGTAGATTGGTATACCACGCAAAAGCTGGTCCAGATAAAGAATTTGGAAATAGCTTCAACTTCATGAAACCATTTTGAGCCAAGTTCTTACATTGGGCAAAAAATCTAGCAATATGTTCTATAGAAGATTGTCTCCCATCCCCATAAAACAAAGTGAAATCTGGAATTTTAAATTCTCTAGGAATTTGAAATGTTGTGTCTATCCATTCAGGATATGGCTTCCTATAGATCTGAGGTTGTACCCCCCAAGTTCGAGGTCCACAAACTTCCTGTATGAGACCTATAACTTGGTCTCTTAGTACTAGATTTTCTACAAGAAGATTTTGTCCTTGGTTTACCACAGGTGGTTCCACAAAATCTTCCTCATAAACTTCCCTATGGGTATTGAAATCCCCTTGATTTTCTCTTAGATACCTCCCACACACTGGTTGTTGCATCCCACCAGTTGCAATACTAACTTGTGCAGGCCCCGGAGCTTCTTTTCTAAGATTCTCTCCATAAACTGGGAAAATGATTTCTAATAGTAGGCATCTTTTGATGAGGATTCTGAGGGTTGATACCTCTTCTATTTGGCCTGTACCCTCGATCTAACTCTGTCATCCTCCCATCCCCCAAGTGTTGGTTCAAAAATAGGATTCACACTCGGTGCATTCCTGGTATTCCTTGGAACTCCGAGATTAACACTAAAAGGTTCTTTTGGGATTTCATCAACATGTTTTGTTGGCTTTACTGGCTCATACCATGATCGTGGTATTTCCTCTGAGTACATTTTTTCTTTGCCTAGCCTGGACTTCATTTTACCCTGTCCAATATCCTCTCCAAGCCTTCCTTCGAAGGGGCTTTGGTGAGTGCTTGAGTTAGCATGGTCATTCAGTCCAATATTTCCTAGACTATTTCTTGCTGACTTTGGATTAGGTAATCTATTTTTTATGCTTTTCATCATGGTTCTTTGAGTTTGAGCCATTTCTCTGAAAGCTATCATCATTTCTCTAAACATCTCCTCCTTATCGTGGTCTTTACCAATGGCTTGTCCCTCTTGGAAATTCAGAGGTGCTTCATAAGGAGGCTAGCTCTTCCATTTCTAAAGCCAGTTGAGGAAACTCAAGGTCAATAGGTATACCTGGTTCCACAACTTGCTCAAGCACCGCTTCTTATTCTGGCTCTGGACCACAAATGGGTGTCCCTATTTGTTTCCTAAGCCTTGGCATTTTGACACCTTCGAGTCCCACTAGGCGTGCCAAAAATTGTTTGGGCTAAATTAGCTCAATCTATGGCAAAATGATTGTGTGCGGGTGTGCCAGAAAAGAATGGAAATTATCCTTTTTAGATTAATTCAAAACAACTAATTTATCAGGCAATTGTGTTATCCGTTCGATTACCTCAATTAAGAGGATTTTTCTTAAGGTATCAATCAAACAATGGATTGACGCTCTTCAATCAGAAAAGATAATTGAACATAAACAAACTTGAATTTAATCAAAGGTAAGTTTATATACAAATACTCTTAAGATTTTGACAAGAATACTACAGAAATATAGGCACACTGAATCTAATCAAAAGTGAACCTATAATCGACTATTCTTTGGTAAGAAAAAGACAGAAAGAAATAAGATAACTTGAATTTAATCGAAAGCAGTCTTACATGCAAATAAGTCTTCAAACTTACAAAATACTAAACTAAGTCGTAAACTACGATATATCTCTGAGCAATCATTTTGTATGAATTCTCATATGATGAATTTTTATCGAGGTTCATCTCTTCACTTGCTTCTTCTATTTATAGACAATGGGTCTGACTTTGGTCTTCATCCTCCACGTTCTTAGTTGATGCCCACGTCTTCGTCGAGTTATCCTTTGTTCCCTCCAAAAACGGTTAAGAAGGGCCTTCGAATGGTTGCTTGACCTGGTCTTCTCAAAATTCTTCTCCTTCCACGTTTGTTGATGTTGATTGTGGCTGGTTTCTGAGTAATGGGTTCCTATTTTCATGCAACATGGATTAGTGCTTCAAAATAGGCCATCCAGATGATTCACTCTAACCATGATTGATTTCCTTCATGAATTGGGTTGTTAATGACATCGTTCGATGGTTTTAAGGGTTACTCAACAGCTGAGTTTAATTATCATCTTAATTATCCTCATTCGATGTCCAAACGTGGTCATTTCCAATCTAAACAATACCATATGGTACTAAAATAACATGATCATTAAACCTCTGGATCCTCTGTGTCATAGGCTTAATCTCAACGTGTTTTGATTGGTTAATACCCTGTTTGGTGCCATGTGTAATTTTCCTGTTGGGTGGCATATTTTAGGATGTAAACATGCTCAAGTCACCGTTAGGACTATACGTCTCAATCAAGCACAGGATGTTGATTTGGTTGTCTTCAAGCAGGGTGTTGGCCAAACCGCGGGAAATGTTGAGTGACGACGCCAATAGTGCATGCATGCTCACTTGGTAGGGAGGGACGACGAGTACAGAAGACGCGGAGGTCTGAAGATAGGCTTGGAATTCCTCCACAGTCGGGCACATTTCATCATCACCAAAAGCGAAAGACGTGGACGTTAAGGTCCCAGAACCTGAGAGCAGCTTTAAGGAGCCTGGGACGAAGTGGTACATGTCGAAGGTAATGGAACAAGGCAAGGCTATGCGATTGGAAGTTTAGCCAATCAATGGTCAGGAATTGTACTAGCCAATGTTTGATCAAAGTTGGGTGCAGGTTCTCCATCGAGAATGTAAACGATTGCTGAATATGGGAAGTGGGAATGTGATTTCAACATTGCTAGCACCTTCCAATAGGCAAAAACGTCAAAATATCAACCTCGATTCGCGTGCCGGAGTTAAAACCATGCCTTGGTGTCCTACCACCTTTGCATGCAAGGACACTCCCCTCTGGTGATCAAAACCGTCTGAAAGGGATGACAAGGCATATTTCCCCCCCAAAATAGAGACTTGTCAAACAAAGGCATCTGCAGTAGGGCTTACCAGCATACGCAAGTAGGGGACATGCGCGCGCATACCCGATTGACTCAGCATGCAGGTTTTGACCTGCGTACGCGTGTCCATTACAGCAGCAGACAGATTCAGATGCAACTGCCTCCGAATGTTCATTTTTGGTTCTAAGGCCTATTTTGCACTTTTGATGGTTCCAACAAGTCACTATGGGTATATGGGACTATGTCGAAGTGTTGAATTCCAAACGTCGCGTTCAACGAGGATTTTGGACCTCCGACGGCCCATTTTAAGTTCAAATCAAGGTTTCGGAGGCTCGAAATCTGTTCTAGGGACTTTTCCCAAGTTTTGTCATACCATACATGTCATTTGAGCCTAATGTGACTGTGCAGGAGTGTCGGTTACAGTCCGGGACTTAAATTTGTCATCCTTGGTGTCTTACGTCTGTTTTTGTGACATTTTTTTCTAGTTTTCTGGTTCATTTCTCATCTCGGGACGCTTTTCCCGGTTTAGTCAATTCATACAGGTTACACCTATATGACCTTACGAAAGTGTCAGTTTCCCCTAACTAGGAGAATTTCGAGTCTTGGCTCATTAATGCCCAAAATTTCATTATTTTCCATGTGTCTAAGGATTCGTGTCGTATCCTGGGACTTTTCTATTCTTTTCTTTCGAGCTAGGCAAGTATGTAAATATAAGTGCATCTGTTTGTCGATTCAGATCATTTGTCAATTCAAGTTGGATATTAGTGGTTGGTTTATACGTTCTTTTATCAATTTTCCTCAAAAGAGAATTATTAACCGGAAGATGCAACTTTTATATACTACTACATAAATATCCGGACAGCAAAAGGTGGAATATCATGTACATTGCGGACCAACGGCCAGAGCAAAAGCCATATCAGCGGGGCACATCCGCCCCAAAAGTCAAGAGGGCACGCAGGCCCTATGCTACTAGTACTAATGTCAAGTCTAGAGCACGCTAGCCTGCTCCAAATCTATGTGGGCACGCAGGCCCAAATGAAAAGCAGAAGGCAGAAAAATAAATGAGGCTCAGTGGTAGCCCTTAGTCGTCAAAAAGTCCTCGTCGTTGTCGTCCTCCTCCTCGTCGTCATCTCTCTCTCGGGTCTCTCTTATACCCAGGGTCATTGGCAGAGTCGTCGAAGCCACTGCTGAAAGACGAGCGCTCCTCGTACTCTTCCTCCTCTCCCCCCCACTCTCGCTTTCTTGAGACACCGGCTCTTTTCTCCTCTTCTGAGTTGGCCCTGACTGTTGTGGCCTCTCCCTCAGCTTAATTTGAAATAGTGCCACCTCGTGGCCTTCACCTCTCTGCACCTCTCTGCATGTTTGCCGCTGGTCGTGAAGTGCTTGCCTGTCTCTGGGCTGCGTCAAGAATGGTAGAGGTGCTGGTCGTCTTCTTCTGAGGAAAGGGCCGTACACTCTTTCGCCTAAGAGCCGCCCTAGCTTGTCCCTGCATTATCATTTCATTCAATCATTTCAGTATATATTGTGCATATCGTATATATTTAAATGCTGAAAATAGGAATCAAGAGCAGGTACCATCTATCGTGTATCGAAAAGCAGGCCTATCTGGTATCGAAAGCAGGAATTGAGCAAGTTTCTGGGGTTATACGTGAGTTCTCGATGGCATAGGTGTGGGAGCTGGAGTCACCACCGAGTACTGCAGTCGCAAAGGCATGCGGCTTGCTATCTTGTGAAACTCTTTCTCCATGGCAAGCATCAGGCGGGCAGCCTCCTCCGCCCATTCTACTGGCACCTTAGATACATTTTGGAAAAATTCATAATACAATTCAAGTATGGTACAAAGGAATGAAACAAGCTGAAAGTACAATCTTACCGGTCCTGTGATCTGGGCTGGCTTTGTCCTAGCTTGCTCAAACTAAACAGTGGCGGCCTCTCCCTGCGCGTCGCGCACCGGCAACGTCCAAGAGAGTTGAGGCAAGCTAGTCGCCGCCGCATAGCTTGTCCTCTCCCTCGAGCGAGCTGTCTCTCCTCTATGCCTCAAGCTCTGACCTCGCCTCTCCAGGCCAGCCTCTAAAGCTTCACCTACCATTGCCTGGTGCGTCATCACTCCAAGTGGCCCTGCCAGGTGCTACCTCCAATAAATACCATAGTCACGCTCAGGCCTCAGAAAGACGGAGAGGTCCATCGCCGGAGTAGTGAATCGCTGCAACTCAGCGAGCATGTACCTGCCTGTGTGCGAAGCACGATGCGAAAGTGGCCCAAGGACTTGGAACTCAGGCAAACCAAGTGACTGTCGTGTCACTAGGTCGCCTAAGTACCACTGCCACCTGAATGCTGATTCCAACAGCACTCGGCTCGCTGTCACCGCTCTGCTCCTCGCCACGAACTCTGGCTCAAGTACCACGCCGCCCCACGGGTTCAACTCCACCTGCAACACATTCAAAAAGCCAAGACAAAGGTTCTCAGCAACAACATTATTAAAGCATTTTATGGCATAATCTACTAACAGAGTTTGTCTTTACCTAGGTGCTCGACAACTCGTCGAGGTAGGCTCTGAAAGCGAGGAGGCTCCCCTTTGACTTCTTCTGGCCCCTGTGTAGCGGCCCCCAGATCATTGCACGTGGGAGAGTCCTCATGTCCGGGCACTTGTTCTCCGGAGGGTACATCTTCAGCACCTCGTAAGCCCACAACTGCAGGGTTTTCAAACAATCAAGGCGTCAGAATATAGTCCATGCAATTCAAAGGTGCTAGTGCGTATTGAAATTGAACTACAAATTGAAATCATACCTCCCACACCCTCCAGTAGCCAGCTACTACCTTCTTGTACCTTGTGAATTCCCCCATCAAACCATAGCACGCCTCTAAAGCTGCTCCTCCCAAATCGTACCGAGAGGCCATGCTAAGGTCCCGCATCGCCGGTAGGTAAGACAAGTGTACCTTGCTGCACTTGTTTGGGTACAAGGTGGCACCAAACAAGTACAGCAAGTTGGCACTCGCCATCTGCTCCTCCTCTTGCTGGGTGGTCGGTAATTTCTTCAAGTAGTCTTTGAATTTCTCGTACCTGACCATCTCCTCCTCCCGGTCAGGCACCTGTCCTAGGAACCATTTCAATGCAGCCTCATCTTTGTGAATCCCCAAGTCAAACGGGATGGGATCACCTCCTACCCTCAGGCCCGTGATGGCCACGAAGTCCAAAGGGGTCATTGTCATCTCCCCTATCGGAAAGTGGAAGGTGTTCGACGTATCATGCCACCTCTCACCCAAAGCAGTAAGCACGGCATGATCATTCTTCGTCGGCTTCAAGGTGGGGATGAACTGGCCAAACCCCGCTACGTCTACCAACTGCCGGACCCGCTCGGGCAGTCCCCTATATAGCTCAAGCGAGCTCGCTGCACCTCCATGCCCTCACGAGGTGGCCACTCTCCTCTATTCAACAACATCAAATAATGGGAAATGCGTCAGTACGTATGCAATCCAAGTTCAAAAAGCAATACAATCAAGTTATCAAGGCATTCTACAGTCGATTTCAATTATTCAAGGCATATTATCAGTCGATTCCACTTATCAAGGTGTTCTTCTAGTCGAAGTTGAAATATCAAATACGTTCCATTGGTAAATTCAATTGTTCAAGGCATCCTACAACCGATTAAGGTTTTAAGTCCTAATGTTGAGGCATCCTATCAGTTGTAGACACCCCAATTTGGCCTAACGATTATTTCAAGTCCCACCTTGGGACCATCCCGATGATGAAATGGATACAGTGATTGCTGATTGCCTCCTTGAGAACCTTAGGACTTTCGGTAAGAACTTTGAGCCACTTAGAGGACCCAATTCAGAGCCATACAGCCTTTCAGACAGAAATACAGAAGCCTAGGAGAATCCATCTGTCGGCCGTGACATCGATCCCACGGCCCTAACATCATTTCCTCACCTGAGCAACCTGTTGCTAGCAAAATCTCCCTGAGAGATCAATCCCTCGGCCGCAAGATCTATCCTTCGGCCGAGACATCCATTACTCGGCCGTGATATCCTTTACTCGGCCGCCAGATCGACCTTTTTCCAGACTCTGGAACGTGTTCTGTCAGACGTTTGATCCAACTACACTACCTTCTCGATGCGTTCGGGCTACGCTCAGAGATTACGACGTAGAGTTAGAGGTGCATTGCAATTGCAATTGCCATCTCGTGATTTGATTGGCCGGAGTGAGTCACCAATTGCCTATATAAAGGGCCTTTGGACTCCGAAAATAAACACACGAAATTCATCAGAGTATACACTCTCTCAAGCCTCAAAACTCTGCACAAATACTCTCTCAAACCCACTCTTCAAAAGTCCTAACTTCCCGAAGGCAGCCGTCAATCCGGCGATCAAACCCCGAAGTTCAAACCCTAACCCTAGGGTTTTCAATCAAGCAATCAGTCAATCACACCCAATCCGAGGCAATCAAGCAACTGAGGGATCAAGGTGGTGAGGCCCAACGGCCTCTGGTTTGTTTTATTTATTGTTCTTACGCTTAATCATAACTTTCTGATTATCTGTTAATCGTATATTCTGGTGTGAGGAAGAACACCGAGCAGGGCTTCGATCCCTCGGCCGGTATATTAAACCAGTGTGATTACTCGGCCGTGATATCTATTCACCGGCCGAGTAATCGATTTCCTGGGACAGTTTTTTTTGCTTTCCTGCTTTCTGACGCATGCTTTATTTATCGCACTGGCTCACCCTTTACTGCTTAAAGGTTTAAAACAAACTATGTGTTAGAATTAAACAAAGTATGTACATGTCTTATGTTGAATGATTATGGGCCAGTCTCACGACTGGGCAAAGAGGGGTGCCTAACACCTTCCCCTTATTGTACTTTTGGCTCCCGTATCCAGAATCTCTATCTGTTTTCCCAGTTTTAATAAACTGGGTGGCGACTCTATTTTGATGATAACCGCTATCATGTGGCGATGTTCCTAGCCATGGGAATGCCCATGATTTTGGTTTACGAAGCAAGCAACCAATCGAGCAAACAAACATGATCAATCTGTATGGCGATGCCCCGTTTGGGAGGTGTCTACATCAGTCGATTTTCAATTATCCAAGGTAAATTTTCAGTTGAGTCAAGTTTCCAAGGCATTCTATCAGTCGATTTCAAGTTGTCAAGGCATTCTATTGATTGATTTCAAGTTATCAAGGCATTCTATCGGTCGATTTCAATTATCAAGGGTTCTATGTATGAAGTTGAGTTCAAGTTCAAGTTACTGAATGGTTCAAGCGTCATGCGATTCAAGGTTGGTCTGTGCAATTCAAGTTTATCCGAATACAATAGTTTAAATGGAAGCTAAAGCAGGAATTGAAAGTACACCTCTGCCCAAGTCAGCGCAAGGTGCTCTGTGGGGTCCCTCAAAACAAGCTCGGGGTCGTAGTCCTCCCACTGGGGCGTGTAACTATCAACCCCCGACGGGATGAACATGTGCGGCTCCGGTGGCGCGTATGTCTTTGCCACAAACGCGGCGCGTGCCCCCTCTGCCCTAGACCTAGCTAGCGCCACCGTTGACTCCTGCGCCCACGCCGCCTCCTCCTGGGCCCTCTCGGCCATCTCGGTCTCCCTCACAAGCTCCTGGCCCTCCCTCCACTGGCGTACACCGATTTCCACCATCACCGACCTCCCGCAGAAGATCATCAACTTTGTCTCCGCCTGTCGCAGTAACTGCACCTGTTCTTTCTATGGTTTGCTCCGTCGTTTGATCGTCGATTTGAGGCCCCTCGGCCTCGCCAATTCTAGGCTGAGCACCTCCATTGCCACCGTCACCGCTACTTCCCACCTCTGCCATCACCGTGGATGCGTGGGTATTGCTGGTTTGGGCAAGAAATTAGAAAAGAAGAAGAGAGAGGATGAAAATGGGAAAGAGAGAGTTGTGAATGAGAATGGGAGAGAGAGATGTTTTTAAAAACTACTGTATGGCGGTTTGTCTGACGTCCAGAAGAAGAAAAGGGGAAGAAAAGAAGTTGGGTCGGGTCTGGGCCATTTCTGAAGCTAAGGCCCACGATCCGTACAAGCGTACGCAACACCATTACCTGCGCACGCAGTTTGTTCTTGGGCCTGAGGCCCAATCAGTGTACTTTACCCAATTTTCCCCAAAATTACAACCCACCATGCTCCAATCCATGTTTTTGTCAAAGGATAATCATACCTCGGGCTAACAAAGTCCACTCAATTCAATCAACAAACGACAGCCAGTCCTGTCCAATTCAACGACAGCCGGTCCTGTCCACCTTTTCAACGGCTCGATCATTCTAAAAATTGATCCGCCCGACAACCTGTCCTATCCAAACCCAACGACGGCCAGTCTTGTCCAAACTCAACGACAGCCAGTCTTGTCCAACTCAACGACAGCCAGTCCTGTCCAATTCAACGACAGCTGGTCCTGTCCACCTTTTCAATGGCTCGATCATTCTGAAAATTGATCCGCTTGACAGCCAGCCAGTCCTGTCCAAACTCAACGACACCCAGTCCTGTCCAAACTCAACGACAACCAGTCCTATCCAACTCAATGACAGCCAGTCCTGTCCAATTCAACGACAAACGGTCCTGTCCACCTTTTCAACGGCTCGATCATTCTGAAAATTGATCCGCCTGATAGCCAGTCCTGTCCAAACTCAACGACAGCCAGTTTTGTCAAACTCAATGACAGCTAGTCCTATCCAAATTCAACGACAGCCGGTACTGTCCACCTTTTCAACGGCTCTATCATTCTGAAAATTGTTCCGCCCAACAGCCCATGCTGTCCAAACTCAACGACAGCCCATCCTATCCAACTCAATGATAGCCAGTCCTGTCCCAATTCAATGACAACTGGTCTTGTCTACCATTTCAACGGCTCGATCATTCTGAAAATTGATCCGCCCGACAGCTAGTCCTGTCCAAACTCAACGACAGCCAGTCCTGTCCAAATTCAACGATAGCCAGTCTTGTCCAACTCAACGACAGCCAGTCCTGTCCAAATCCAACGACAGCCCGTCCTGTCCAAAGTCAACGATGGCTTGTCCCATCCAATCCATTTACAGCATCGATCTAATCCTGGTCTATAGCAATCCAACCATTAGTACATCTTCCAACAGTCTTGTTGCTCTGTCTCGGATGGTCTTTGATAAGGAGATTAGCTTTGATTCCCAACAGATGGAATTCAACCTACCTAACGTGATCTACTTGTGATTTGTTGGAGTTCTTTGTGCCGAAGAAGGTTTGATCCCCAGCAGCGATCATCCGTCCGCAACTAATCATTCCCCAAAAGAGTCCACCACAGCAGCGGCCTGTCCCATCCATTTAACTCAAAGCGGCGGTCCGTTCCGTCCATTCAGTCAACAAAGTGGCGGTCCTTCCGTCCATTCAACTGAAAGCGGCGGCCTATCCCGTCCATTTAACTCAAAGCGGCGGTCTGTCCCGTCCATTCAATCAACAAAGCGGCGGTCCTTCCGTTCATTCAACTGAAAGCGACAATCTGTCCCATCCATTCAATCAACAAAGCGGTGGTCCTTCCATCCATTCAACTGAAAGCGATGGTCTGTCCCGTCCATTCAATCAAAAAGCGGCGGTCCTTCGGTCCATTCAATCAACAAAGCGGCGGTCCTTCCATCCATTCAATTAACAAAGCGGCGGTCCTCCCGTCCATATTATCCCCAGCAGCGGCGGCCTGTTCTATCCATTCAATCGATTCAACAAGCGACAATTAGTTCTGTCTAAAATCAACAAAGTGGCGGTCCTCCCGTCCATTCAAATCGATCAGGTTCTTTAAGTATACGTGTTTGCTTTGCTAGCATGTTCTGTTCTAGATAGCCTTATGGGGTGTCTAGAAACCTTTGACGTTACTTGTACCAAGTCAATGGTGCTCTAAGTGTCATCAAAGGGGCACTACTGTAGACACCCTATTTTGGACTCTCCAGATTAGTTTACTTACGGTGTTTGATTCCCCGATGATGACACAGATCAAGAACACCCCAAGAATGTTAGTGTGTTTGAGCTTTGAGCGGTCAAAACCCTTTTTGAAACCCTTAAACCTAAACCAAAAGGCCTTAGCGAAACCCTACCTGCATATGCTGGTGTTCAACCAGCGTACACTGGTCCAATTGCCACGTGTCAGTCATCAGTCAGCTTTGACTGTTGACTGGGGCAGGGCCAATTGTACTCGCGTACGCAGGTCCCTAACCGGTGTATGCCAGTTAAAGGTAGTCCCATCACCTTTATGCAGCCACGTTCACAGGACTTTTATGGCACCCCTATGCTCTGTACTTTCATCTGAGAAGCAATCTCTGGCAGGGGGATGTTCCCTTCCCCTCTCTCAAGCCACCCATCACCTTTCCCCCTTCATTTAATGAAGGGAGACTTATGTGCCAAGCCATTTGCAGCTGGTTACACCCTCCCTCTTCTCCTATATATACCCCCATGCATCCCCATGGCAAAGGGTTACAAGGTTACCAAGTTCTAACTCTCTAAGTTACAAGTTCAAGCCCTAAGTTTCTTGTTCGTCCCTCCCTTGTGTAAGGAAGACAAGCAACACTACCATACACCACTACATACACCTATCCATACACATTCATCAATGAAACCACTACTCAAGCTCAAACACCTTCCAAGCTCAAAAACCCAAGGTATATCACCTTGGCATATCTCTCTGTTCTGATCCCTGAGGGGGGCTGGCAGGGTTAAGACTGGTAATCAATACCAGTCCTAGCCCAAAAGCTGGCAGGGTTTCAAAAACCGTAGTGGTTAGAATTGGCGCACGCCAGTCCTTAGTATGCATACGCCAGCCATGGCAGTACATGTAGGACAGGCGTGGGGATCAGTGTCTAGCTGTTTTATGTCTTTCCTTTCATATCCATCATTGTGAGGCATGTTAAAACCAGTTTACTGCTTTCTATAGTTCAAACTGCTAGTTCTAGGCTTCAATATTCTTACCTGTTGCTATGGAATACCTCTGGGTCTCTTTGAACCTGTCTCAGAACCCAAAAAGTGCAAAGCCAAGCACTGGACAAGTGGCTACAACTGGCGTACCGCAGTGGTTTACCCGCGTACGTTAGTCCAGTCCTGACCAGTGGCTGGCCCTTGCATGGTAACTAGGCTTTGGCCACAGTTTTGTCCCCATACTGTTTATGGGGTGTTTTGTTATTTTTGTGGCTTTGTAGCCCATTTAAATCGTCTGTAACTGTACATATAATGTATATAAAACTGCTTGGTTTGTCCTGGGTGTGCACTGGTCATTTCTAGAGCCCAGAGGGTTGGAAATAAGAACTGTGGGCTTAGGCCTACTGGCGTACGCGAGTTCTATAGTGGTGTACGCAGGTGGAGTCAACATGTAGTGACTCGATCAGTGCATGCTGGTTTCTTCCTGCACACGTCACTCTAGAACAGCCCTCTCCAGTCTATTTAAAACTTCCGCAGGAGTCTATTTTCATCCTATACTAATCGTTTCAATAAAGCGAGCATGCCATTTTGTCACATTCTGACAACATGTTACAGTTTTAAATCCCTTTAAACTGCTCCCCCGCCCTAACTGGCTAAAAAAATGATTAATGAGAGAGAAACGCAAATGTTTTACAAATGCCTGAGTAGATACCGATCTCCGGATTGGGCGAGAGGGGTGCCTTAAAACCCTTCCCCTCTCGTAACCTGGCTCCCGAACCTCAGATATCAAAGGTGACGACAGACATATCTACAAACCTTTTCCAATCAAAACGTAGCAAGCATTTCAAGTTCAGTTCCTTGGGTGGCATACCACAAAAACCCGAGTGGTGACTCTGAATTGAGCGTTTCACTGCGCTTTCCAAAAGGGCGCACCCGATTTTATAACAAGATTTTAGGGGCGTGTGCCCACAGTAGTGAATCAATTGTCTGGGGAATATGAGGCCTGGAATGAAAAGATGGCGACTTACGTGGAAGCCGCAATTATCTACTTGATACTTTTGAGAAGGTTTATGTTGAACAGATAAGTTCTGGGCAGAATGCCCCTGCAGATTCATTGGCTTGCTTGGTCGTAGCTGTTCCAACCGAGTTCAAGAGAAGGGAGGCGGTAGATTACCTTAGTGAGCCTAGCATTGGAAGAAGTGTACAGATGGTCTTGGACGTGAACCAAGGACCAAGTTGTATGGATCCAATTGTGGAGTTCCTACGAGATGAGACTGTAACGCCCCCAATTTGGGGTACGTTAAGTAAACATTGTTTTTGATAAAACTAAGTAGAGTCTGGCTCATTATTACATCATAAACCTCTCAAGAGTACATTTATTCAATAAAGGAGGGAACTAGGGTTCCTAACTACAGCTCCGCCTGCTCTTCCATCGTAGCCAGGTCCTCGACTCCAAAGGCCTCCAAAGTGTACAGCTCTCCTTGTTCATATATAAGGTCTGACACATTATACCGACGTCGCCACCAATATAATATGTCAGGGTCACCAAAGGGCAACACCGTGAGCTACGAAAGCTCAATAGAATAATCCATACCCACTAACCCTTAACTTACAACAAAAGGCATATAGACAATTACTCATGCTCATTCAACAACGTAATTAATAATGACACATCCGCATTCACTATCTTACTATCGTTGGTGTCATGATTTTCTGAGTTTCTCCTACGCGACTCGTCGTAGACCGTGTCACCAATTTCCACTTCCATACCCAAATCATCATTTCAAAAATTTGTTTTTAACACATCCAACCTCGGTTCCGCCGTTCTGGGTTCCCGAGTATCCTCACAATGGTTCCGCCGCACCGGGTTCCCATTGGCACACAATTACATTGGCTCCTCTCCACGGATAACCAAGCCTCACACCCAACCTCGGTTCCGCCGTTCCGGTCTCCCAAGTATCCTCACAATGGTTTCGCTGTCCCGGGTTCCCATTGGCACACACACAACTCACATAATGTCTACCACGTCCGGTCATTATGTAGTTTCAAAAATATTTTACCAAGTCAACGCCTTTAAACACACCCTAGGTGTCATGTTTCTAACTTTCTTGGTTTTCGTGTCTCGTTCTCATGCATAGACTTCGCGGCAGGACTTCTTATAAATCATTCATTGTAATCTTGAAACTAAACTAGCAAGATCATCCAACTCTATATTAGATAGCATGCTCATATTATCACATCATCATGCTCAACATTTAACATACAAAGTAAAGCATAGTGCCACATGGACGGACACCTTTGGAGTGGAAATCCACTTATGCTTTATCACACATCAAACAAGTAAGGTAAGTAAATACGTATACATGCTCATAACCATCCTAAGATCAAAATACAAATACTTAAAGTTGGGCCACAAAATTACCTTTCAAAATTCGTTCTTCCTTTTCAAAAAGTTCAAAACAACACATGTTTATTGAAGTACAATTAACCATACTTTGGTTTAGAGTGCAAGGAAAACCTACTAAACGTAGAGTTAAAGTGTATAAGAGTATTCTACGTATACTTAGGGATAATGAGGACGGAAAATTCTACGTATACTTAGGGATAATGAGGATGGAAAATTCTACGTATACTTAGGGACAATGAGGATGGAAAATTCTACGTATACTTAGGGATAAGGAGGACGGAAAATTCTACGTATACTTAGGGACAATGAGGACGGAAAATTCTA
Organism: Rhododendron griersonianum; assembly: GCA_018127125.1. Lineage (NCBI taxonomy): Eukaryota > Viridiplantae > Streptophyta > Magnoliopsida > Ericales > Ericaceae > Rhododendron > Rhododendron griersonianum. Next base: position 25,359,570 of record CM030792.1, on the reverse strand, counting down.
CGTATACTTAGGGATAATGAGGATGGAAAATTCTACCGTTCTTCTTGGCGGTAGGGCGGCTACGAAAAGTACGTCGGTGATCGGACGGAGTAACTTCCTACGGTAGGCTTCCGGTTGCTTTGAAAGAGAAAGGTTTCTCTTGAAACTAGATCCTGACTAACACTACTAGACCTTTTGGATCGAAAGGGTGGTCGAGTGGCAGTTTAGTGGCGGTCTTGGATGAGTTTCTTGAAGAACTTGGGAAGAACTCAAGAACAACTCAAGAACAAGAAGAACAAAGCAAGAACACAAGACTTTCTAGAGAGAGAAGTTGAAGTATGAAAGGTGTTAGTTGAATGGTGAGAATGGGGTCCTATTTATAGCAAAAACCTTGGCTCTCCCTCTCCCCTCTTGGCCGGCCTCTCTCTCCCTCTTTGTCCAATGGATTTTGCTCCATTGTGTTGTCACTTCAAGCCTTGAAAGCATACAAAGATCTCCCCATTCTTTTACTTCCATTCTAGGACAAGTTTAGGTTATTCTAATGGGTTCCTAGTCTTGTCTAGTACTTAGGAGATTTGTTTGGATATGAAAGTGTAAGAAAGCCTAGATTTGGTTGTACTTTGATGGTGTAAGAAGTTGGCCAAAGGAAGTTGACTAGATTGAGTGAGTACAGAAGCACACACATCACTCTCTCTCCCTCTCTCCCTCTCGGCCCTCTCCCTCTCTCTCTCTCTCTTCTTAGTACAATGTACATATATTTACATATAAGGACAATGGTAAGTAGATTGACTTGAGAAAGTATAAGGGATTGAGTTGTAAAGATGTAAAAAGATCTTGTATTCTTAAATCTACTTCACATCTTCTATATCTTCTCCTTCCACAAGTACAAGTACTTATGTATATATATATCTTGGATTTGGTAGAAGAAAATCTAGGGTACTTGTACAACAATCTCCCTCTCTCTCGGCCCATCTCTCTCTTCCTCTCTCTCTCTCTCTCTCTCTCTCTCTCTCTCTCTTTCTCTCTCTCTCTCTCTCCCTTGTTTAATATATATATATATATATATGTGTAAGTATGACCAAGTATATAAAAGTACATAGGTACTATGTGATCTTCCTAGATTTCCAAGTCAAAATTCCCTATTAAACTATTCCAATTGGCACATGTCCCTTTATAAAACTAAATTATGTACATATAGAATCCTAGGATAATACATTCTTATGGTACATATCTATTTCTTTAAGTATTTAGGCACATGGTAGATCTAAGAAGTGAATAAACTAATAAAGCCTAGTACTTTGGCAAGACTTAACCTTATTAACCAATGAGTAATATTTCTCCTATTTATCGACCAATGGTTAAAGATGGAAAGTATTATACTTTGAATAATATATATATGTACTTTTAAGCATGTGTATATAAGTCTATATATAACTATATACGTGTACTTTGAACAAATCCAATAAGATATCTTTAATAGAAAATCCATTGTCATTGATAAAGATTTCCCTAACTTTTATCATCCAATGGGTAAAGGTCAAAGATGACAAGTATGACTTTGGTTGACTAGTCACATATATATGTGTATGCATATGTATATAATAATAATAACCTTGGTCCAAAAGGTTTCATTAGGATTGGAAGGTTCATAAGGTTCAAAAGGCTCATCTAGGGTTAGGAGAAAGTAATTGGTAGTTAGGTTTTCTCAATTAATCGGTTGGAATCTAACTAGACTTACCAAGTAGGATTTCTAGCCAAGAAATATATTCTAAGACTTCTCAATTAGTAGGAAAATATACTAGACACTTCTCTTTAGAAAATGACTAGATCGCACGGAGTGAAGAAAATCTAATTATGACGGATTATTCAAAAGCGATTCAAGATTTCATAAAGGATTTTCGAAAACAATGAGATTTTTATTTGCTAAAAATCGCAGTTGTTACAGGGACACTCCCCTCTGACAAGAAGGAAGCTCATAAGATAAAGACAAAATTCGAACAGTTTTGGCTGTCCCCAGAGGGAAAGTTGTACAGGAAGTCCTTCACGGGTCCTTATTTGCTCTGTGTACACCCCGAGATGGTACAGAAATTCTTGCACGAGATCCATGAGGGGACATGTGGAAGTCATGTTGGGGGCAAGTCCATTGCCCACCGAGCAATAACCCAAGGTTATTGGTGGCCGTAGATGCAAGAGGATGCAAAGGTGTATGTGAAAATCTGTGAGAAGTGTCAGAAATTCTCACCCATGATCCGAACACCAGCCAAAGATCTGGTGCCTTTAATAAGTACTTGGCCATTTGCATAATGGGGACTTGACATCGTGGGTCCACTCGTCCACTCCATAAGGCAACTGGGAACAGAAAATTCCTCTTGGTGGCCACGGACTATTTCACGAAGTGGATTGAGGCCGAGCCACTGGCCAAGATTACGAAACCTATGGTGGAGGTTTCTCTAGAAAAGCATAATCACAAGGTTTGGGGTCCCCTACTGTTTGATTACAGATAATGGGGAGCAATTTCAGAAAACGTTCAAAGCTTTCTGTTCCCAGTATGGGATAAGGAACTATTACTCCACCCCTGCCTACCCTCAGAGCAATGGACAGGCAGAAGCTTCGAACAAAACCATTCTTGACGAGATCAAGAAGAGGTTGGACAAGAAAAAAGAGTAAATGGCCTGATGAGGTACCACTGGTCCTATGGGTGCACCGAACAACGTCAAAGAGGTCTATGGGAGAGACCCCCTATTCATTGGCATATGGAACTGAGGCTATTATACCACTTGAGGTTGGTTTGCCGACAAATAGGACCGCTTTGGTAGAAAGTGGGGGCAATGATAGGGCTCTGGAGATTGAGTTGGATCTTGCCGAGGAACGAAGAGAGCAGGCCTTGGTACATTTGGCCTCTTATCAGGAGTAGCTAGGGTGAACTCTCGTGGGTGAACATGTTTATTGATATGGAAGTTTAGGGCTTTAAGACCTCTATGGTAAGTGTATTCGTAGCCCCGAAGTAATGGTTTGTGGCTGCTAGGGTTCGAGCGAACGGATCAAAAAGCTGTTGAACATTCCAGAATCTAGAAAACATTGATTTGCCGGTCACTTAATGGATGTCTGGCCGCGCAAGGATTTCGCGGTTTTGGAAACTATTTCCTAGTAAGAGACCAAACTTCGTGGGCTCGCTCCGGACACTCCCGAACTCGGTTTTGCATGTTCTTTGGACCATTGAAAAGCTTGTTGAGTCTACTTTCTAATCCAAGTAGTTTGGATCAAAAATATTTTGTACTTCAAAAGATATGACGATTTTACCCTTAGTGGGTCAAAAAATGGATCGTTTTGGTAAAATCCTCATATCTCCCTCGTTTCAAATCGGATTAAGGCTTATTATATATCAATAAAGAGGGATTTGAAAGTACTATAAGATGGTGGACTCCAAACATTTAAATAAGGAAGTTTGATTTATGAAAAATGGGTTGAAAGTAGACTTAATTGAAGATCGATGGTGATACTAAGGCTAAAACACGTTTCAACACATTTCTATCCACTCTAAGTGTCATTTGGCACTCGTACCCCTCGTTCCAAAGTGCTCCTTCATCCCTTAAGAGTTCCACAAAGTTTCTAAGGCTTTCATGAGGTCAACCACGACAACCACATATCCTATTCATCATCGGGATAGTCCCCAAGGCGGAACCCGAAATACTTGTTGAGCCAAATTGGGGTATCCACAGATGCCCCTCTTTGACTAAGTTTGGTTAAACTGCGAGGCATATTTGTAACGACCTGGATTTTGGCCCTATTTTTTTTTTTTATACAAATTTGAAATGTTAAATACTTATTCAATAATTAATTAGATTGAGAAACTAAAATACATTATCATATGTATAATTGATATTGCTTACAAACTTGTATAGGATATATATTATGCTTTAGATATACATGGATCCATAATTATCCCTTATCTTCCTAACCACACCCTAAAAACTCTAACTAAAATTTTATCCAAACAAAACCCATCCTTCCCACGTTCCCACACTCCATTCCCCACCCCTCCCCTACAAAACTAACTCCCTCCCCATTCTCTCATATTTTTCGGTAGAGAGAGATCATCTCCCTCATCCTCCACTATCTCCTCCTCCTTTTCTTTTTCATATTTTGCCGAGAGAGAGAGAATTACTCCCTCCGTCCCTTTATTACAGTCCAGTATTCCATTTTGGGCTGTCCCTTAATAAGTGTCTATTTTGTAAAGTTAGGGGGTAAAAGTTGGTGAATTGTCTACTTTGTCCCTAAAAGTAGATTCCATTGTGAAAAGTTAGTGAGTAAAAGTGTAATGATGATGGGTAAGTAGTGAAAGTAGAGGAAAAAGTTGATGTGAAAGGTATAATGATGATGTCTTTTTAATAAGTTGGAGTTACGAAGCAGGACATTTAAAAAGAGACGGAGGGAGTAATACATTGTAGTCCATAATCTATTTTTTTGTGTTGTCCTTCTTCTAATTTTCCGAGAGGGAGAGAAGAGTGACTGGAAAGGAAGGAAAGAAAAGAGAAGAAAGAAGAAAGAAGAAAGAAGAAGAAGATCATCCGTTGCCGCCGCCGATCACTTCCATTCTTTTTAAAATCCTAACTAGAACTCCAAGGATCAAGGTAGATTTTTCTTTACCCCTTAACTCTAAGTATATTAGATGTGTATATCGTACTTAGTGTAATTAGGACTCAAATCGAGCCCATGTAAAGAGAAACCGAAATCGTCAAAAACTATTCGAACCATTCGGTACCTCGCATCCACAAGCCACGGCCTTACGGCCACCGTTTTTTTTTTTTCCCATGCGGCTACAATGTGTTTCGGACTAAAAATGTGTTTAATCTGGAAAGAATATTGAGACTTGTTTAGATTTTGTTTTTGTTTGGTTAGGTCACAGTACAATGATATATAATAGTTCTGTTTTATTGTTTCAAGAAATGCATTGTTAGTTTAGAACTTTTTACAGGTTGTATGGTTTAAGGATTAAAAAGACTTTTAGTACTGTAATGACTAGGATACATAAAGAAAACATTTGGAGCTACTACCACACATGCATAGAAAGAGGCAAATATTTTTTTAGGAATCAAACGTACTATTCAAATGACATTTTGTCTGGATCAAAAATTAGACTTAACTATATAGATAGTAAAATATACGGGAGGAAGACATACACGAATTTTTATTTTACAATGGACCCGGTCAAGTTCGGTGTGTAAAAAAAAGAATAAGTTTTTGGCAATTAAAGGGGTAAAGCTTTAAGGGGTATCTTAGTTATCTATTTTGTTTTACTGGACATATAACAAATTCTATTTTATTAATATTATCATGAATCTTATCTTAGGTTGTACGAGTTCACAGAAATTACCACAACTAGTAGATCAATTACACTTGGGGTTCCAACTTAACAACGTTACTTATCTACGATACGATTTATGAAATAACTCTAAAACCACAAATAATAAAAATTACTAAAAAAAGAACCTGTGTGCTAAATCATAAAGAAATCCAAAAGTCATAAGGACAAATCCGAATCCTTTATGTGTAATTCTTTTGCCTTTTGAACGATCGACAAAGTTTGATTAATTCCTTATGAACTATTTTAATTATTTACCCAACTGCGATTACTCTGTTATGAAAACATATCAAGGTTGTTGTGAGGTTGGTTTGTACTTATGGTTCAGTTAGCCTGTGTATGTGTGGTGATATTATGATATGTTTACTCATCATTTGAAATAAATGCTTTGTCGATTGAGCCAAGAATATAGAAAGGATATTAGGGACATTGGATGAGTTGTGGACGTAGAGAAATTTTGTAGATGATGTTCTGGTTAGTGGAAAAAGGAAACAGATGAAAGGTTGTGGGCTTAGCAGGACCTCGGGGGTAGCCTGACAGGACCTCATGTGATCGGGGGTAGCCTGGTAGGACCTTGAGGGTAGCCTGAAAGACCCGGTGTAGCTAGGGTGGCCAAGCAGGACCTCAGGGGTAGCCTGGCAGGACCTCAAGTATTGGGGGTAGCCTAGCAGGACCTTGAGGGCAGCCTGATGGACCTAGAATTGTGAGGGTGGCCAAGCAGGATCTCAGGGGTAGCCTGGCGGGACTTCAGGTATTGAGGGTAGCCTAGCAGGACCTTGAGAGCAGCCTGATGGACCTAGAATTGTGAGAGTAGCCTAGTAGGGCCTCGAGATGTTGAGGGTAGCCTAGCAGGACCTGTAAAGTATGTCCAGAGAAATTTTGAGTTTGGAATGTGGTGAATTTTGCGGTGTTAGAATGATTATAGAAGTTGAGATTCTGGAATTTACTTAAGTTGATGGTTATATAATGAAATAAGTTTTGTGCTTTTCGATTATTACCTCCTTTAATTATAAATGTGATTGCTTGTAGAGTAAGGGTTAATGGGTAAGATTTATCTACTGAGTTTCAAAACTCATTATAGTGCCGTTGGGCTGGCGTTTCATGCCAGGTAATCAAGAGACCGAAGGACAGAATTCGCTGCAAGACAATAAGTACCAGGGCGAAGACCTCCCAGCTGAGGAAGGGGAGTTTGTTGAGCCATGGATTCCCTACCCTTAGAAGCTCTGTTAATTTGATGTACTTTTAATTAAATTCCCATAAGTGTTATCACAATTGTCGAACTCTATTTCTCTTTGTTGGTTTGTAAGACAATTAAGTAGGTTTGAATTTGGTATTTGAGCTTTCCACTGCTAAACTCTGTTTAATAAAATTTTATTTCTTATATATCAATTTTATGAATTATGTAATCAGTTGAAAATGATTTAAATAACGTGTCCGAAAATCGGAGCGTTACAACATGGTATCAGAGCTTTAGGTTCAAACACTTGGCCTTGGGTAGATTGGGGTAGATCACTTTCTGAGAGCGTATATCTGAGTAGCTAATCGTACCTATTATCTATGATACTTTTAAGTCTAGTTTATAAGTACTTAATAGCTGTCATTCGACTTAGAAGCGAAACCGTACCGTGAGAAAACATAGGTCTTACATGTTTGACTTGTATGTGGCACGTTACCTGCTTATGTGGCATTACTTGTATGGCTAAGTGTTGGTAGGAACATAGGTGATTAACTACGTGTACTATAAATAAAAGAACCTGATTTGAAAAGTACGAAATTTAGAAACCCCCTCATAACTTAAGAACTCGATCGTTATAGATGGTGAACACACGTAATGGAACGAACACCAACACTAACGAAAACAACAACGATGCCAACGGCCAGAATAGTGGCCAAAATAATGGACAGAATGGCGGACCACAACCAAATTGGCAAGGAGCGCAACCAGACTTAGTTCAACTGAAGCAAGCATTTATTGCTGCTGCTACTGCCAATCCTCAACAGCCACGACAGCCAACTGGCGAGCAACAACCACGTGGACCTCTAACCAGGAGTAGGGATCAACTTTTGGATGCGTTCTGCAAACGTCACCCTCCAATCTTTTATGGGGAAGCGAACCCTAGTGTTGCGGTAGCATGGATCAAACAAATCTCCAAGTACTTAGAAGTACTTAATGTGACCAGTGCGGGGGATCGCATTGCCTTAACAACATTTCAGATGCAAAGGGAAGCAGATCATTGGTGGGGCTTGATCAAGACCACTCACAATTTGACAAATACGACTTGGCAGATGTTCGAGAACCTTTTCCTAGAAAAATACTTCCCAGCACCTGTGAAACAAGCAATGTCCCAGGAATTTATGGACTTGAAGCAGCGTACCTTGACAGTAACCCAGTATGCTGCCCGTTTTGAAGAATTGGCACGTCATGCTACTACCGTGGTACCCACTGATGTTGCAAAAGCTAGGAAGTTCGAATGGGGTCTGTCCCATCCTATTCGTACTAGTGTGGTTTCTCATGAGTACCCAACCTATGCACAAGTGGTGATATGTGCACTCATGATGGAGCGCGAAAAATCTGATTCAAATTCAATATGGGAGGCGCAAAAGAAGAATGACCTCTCATCTGGAGGACCAATTCGCAACAATAATAAGGGGTTCGATACACCCAAACCCTACGCTCACCCACAACAATCCAACCAACCCTGGAAGAACTCAAATCAAGAGCAAAGCAAGAATCATGACGAGGGAGGCAAATGCTACCATTGCAATGAAGAAGGCCATTTCAAGTTCGCCTGTCCTCGACTGAATGGATCTGGAAGTTTCAGAAATGGGGGACAACAGGCACTTGCAAAACCAATCAGTTTTGGAAATCAACAAGGAGGTCGGAATCAGCCACAAACTGAATGGAATCGGCAACTACAACCACCCCGCCAAAATCAAAATTTTGGAATAGGAAATGGTCTAGCAAAGCCAAATAAGTCATTTGGAGGCAGGATCTTCGCACTTCAAGGAGATTATGAAGAATACGATCCTAGGACGATCCGAGGTAATCTCTTAACTGTTCAGCCTGTATATTTAAGCATTATTCAATTTGGAGCATCGCACACTTTTGTATCTGCTACATGTATCCTAAATTTAAGGGGGATAGATGGATCCATCATCAACAGTGACTCGGTGTTCGACGTAACACGACAAGCTGTTAGGATAGCTACCAACTCTCATTCCAAGATCGTGGGAAGAAGAATAAATCGGAAGTCAACAGATGTCAATTGCAAGTGACGGAACGAACGCTCTAATTTCGAGGACGAAATTGTTTTAAGGGGGATAGGTTGTAACGACCTGGATTTTCGCCCTTTTTATTTATTTATACAAATTTGAAATGTTAAATACTTATTCAATAACTAATTAGATTGAGAAACTAAAATACATTATCATTTGTATAATTGATATTGCTTACAAACTTGTATAGGATATATATTATGCTTTAGATATACATGGATCTATACTCATCCTTTATCCTTCCTAACTACACCCTAAAAACTCTAACTAAAATTTTATCCAAACAAAACCCAAACTTCCCACGTTACCACACTCCATTCTCCACCCCTCCTCTACAAAACCAACTCCCTCCCCACTCTCATATTTTTCGGCAGAGAGAGATCATCTCCTTCATCCTCCACTATCTCCTCCATTTCTTTTTCTTATTTTGCACAGAGAGAGAATTAATACATTGTAGTCCATAGTCTATTTTTGTGTGTGTTGTCCTTCTAATTTTCCGAGAGGGAGAGACGAGTGACTGGAAAGGAAGGAAAGAAAAGAGAAGAAAGAAGAAAGAAGGAGAAGATCATCCGTTGCCGCCGCCGATCACTTCCATTCTTTTTAAAATCCTAACTAGAACTCCAAGGATCAAGGTAGATTTTTCTTTACCCCTTAACTCTAAGTATATTAGATGTGTATATCGTACTTAGTGTAATTAGGACTCAAATCGAGCCCATGTAAAGAGAAACCGAAATCGTCAAAAACTATTCAAACCATTCGGTACCTCGCATCCACAAGCCACGGCCTTACGGCCACCGTTTTTTTTTTTTCCCATGCGGCTACAATGTGTTTCGGACTAAAAATGTGTTTAATCTGGAAAGAATATTGAGACTTGTTTAGATTTTGTTTTTGTTTGGTTACGTCACAGTACAATGATATATAATAGTTCTGTTTTATTGTTTCAAGAAATGCATTGTTAGTTTAGAACTTTTTACAGGTTGTATGGTTTAAAGATTAAAAAGACTTTTAGTACTGTAATGACTAGGATACATAAAGAAAACATTTGGAGCTACTACCACACATGCATAGAAAGAGGCATATATTTTTTTAGGAATCAAACGTACTATTCAAATGACATTTTGACTGGATCAAAAATTAGACTTAACTATATAGATAGTAAAATATACGGGAGGAAGACATACACGAATTTTTATTTTACAATGGACCCGGTCAAGTTCGGTGTGTAAAAAAAAGAATAAGTTTTTGGCAATTAAAGGGGTAAAGCTTTAAGGGGTATCTTAGTTATCTATTTTGTTTTACTGGATATATAACAAATTCTATTTTATTAATATTATCATGAATCTTATCTTAGGTTGTACGAGTTCACAGAAATTACCACAACTAGTAGATCAATTACACTTGGGGTTCCAACTTAACAACGTTATTTATCTACGATACGATTTATGAAATAACTCTAAAACCACAAATAATAAAAATTACTAAAAAAAGAACCTGTGTGCTAAATCATAAAGAAATCCAAAAGTCATAAGGACAAATCCGAATCCTTTATGTGTAATTCTTTTGCCTTTTGAACGATCGACAAAGTTTGATTAATTCCTTATGAACTATTTTAACTATTTACCCAACTGCGATTACTCTGTTATGAAAACGTATCAAGGTTGTTGTGAGGTTGGTTTGTACTTATGGTTCAGTTAGCCTGTGTATGTGTGGTGATATTATGATATGTTTACTCATCATTTGAAATAAATGCTTTGTCGATTGAGCCAAGAATATAGAAAGGATATTAGGGACATTGGATGAGTTGTGGACGTAGAGAAATTTTGTAGATGATGTTCTGGTTAGTGGAAAAAGGAAACAGATGAAAGGTTGTGGGCTTAGCAGGACCTCGGGGGTAGCCTGACAGGACCTCGTGTGATCGGGGGTAGCCTGGTAGGACCTTAAGGGTAGCCTGAAAGACCCGGTGTAGCTAGGGTGGCCAAGCAGGACCTCAGGGGTAGCCTGGCAGGACCTCAAGTATTGGGGGTAGCCTAGTAGGACCTTGAGGGCAGCCTGATGGACCTAGAATTGTGAGGGTGGCCAAGCAGGACCTCAGGGGTAGCCTGGCGGGACCTCAGGTATTGAGGGTAGCCTAGCAGGACCTTGAGGGCAGCCTGATGGACCTAGAATTGTGAGAGTAGCCTAGTAGGGCCTCGAGACGTTGAGGGTAGCCTAGCAGGACCTGTAAAGTATGTCCAGAGAAATTTTGAGTTTGGAATGTGGTGAATTTTGCGGTGTTAGAATGATTATAGAAGTTGAGATTCTGGAATTTACTTAAGTTGATGGTTATATAATGAAATAAGTTTTGTGCTTTTCGATTATTACCTCCTTTAATTATAAATGTGATTGCTTGTAGAGTAAGGGTTAATGGGTAAGATTTATCTACTGTGTTTCAAAACTCATTATAGTGCCGTTGGGCTGGCGTTTCATGCCAGGTAATCAAGAGACCGAAGGACAGAATTCGCTGCAAGACAATCAGTACCAGGGCGAAGACCTCCCAGCTGAGGAAGGGGAGTTTGTTGAGCCTTGGATTCCCTAACCTTAGAAGCTCTGTTAATTTGATGTGCTTTTAATTAAATTCCCATAAGTGTTATCACAATTGTCGAACTCTATTTCTCTTTGTTGGTTTGTAAGACAATTAAGTAGGTTTGAATTTGGTATTTGAGCTTTCCACTGCTAAACTCTGTTTAATAAAATTTTATTTCTTATATATCAGTTTTATGAATTATGTAATCAGTTGAAAATGATTTAAATAACTTGTCCGAAAATCGGGGCGTTACAATATTCAAGTAAAAGTCAAAGCTGTAAAGCAACTCAAATTTGGCGAAACAACTATCTTGAGATTTTTTGAAAACATTTTCAGTTATGGTCGAGCCGGGTGGCTGCCTACGTATTCCTCAGAGGAAATTCAGACCAATCGTAGTTCGGGGCAACTAAGAAAAAGCACGGAGCTTCAAAAGGAGAAATTTGCCGTCGGGCCATACCAAGCCTTCGGATGGAATACCTAAGGTGCGAGCGCAGAGCTCGAGGCAGAGGAATCCTTTTGACTGTTTGAGGTAAGTCACTGTATGGTAGGTTAATCTCGCTTCAGAGAGGAGACAGAGCCAATCACCTTCTTCGACCATCCTTACTTGGACCAAATGAATTCTAGTTAGGTCGCTTATCCTTGCGAATGAGCTCGATGGAATTGATGTCAATTGGGGTGGAATCCAAACCATCCTCTGGAGATGGCCGAATGCCAATTTTGAGAGATAGCGGCACGGAGCCAGTGTTGGGTAGCACAGAGCTTTGAGTTAGTTGAGTTTTTCCATCTTCCATCTTCCATTATCTATGGCATGGGGCCAGTGTGAGTTTTATCTTCCACTGTTTATGGCACGGGGCCAAAGGATTGAGGTATTGACCTGATCAATAAGCCAAGGCACGGAGCTGGCTAAGTTTTTTCCATCTTCCATCTTCCACTAATCATGGCATGGGGCCATTTAATGAGCCAAAGCACGGGGCTGGCAATGAAATAACCGAAGCGCGGGGCCGGTTGAAACTTTCAAGAAGTGAGAATGAAGGACTGACCTGTTTCATGAGTGAGAGATGCAAAAACATAGTATGTATATGATGATGAGGATGACAATGATGATGCAGTAGATGCTTCCTAGATGTGAGTGCTTATGTGCATGGGCCCATGCACGTGTGTGTTTAAGCGCAGAGCTTCTTTCAAGTTCTGGACTTGAGCATTCAGAGCATGGAGCTCGAGCATTCAAAAGGTAGAGTTCGAGCATTCAAAGTACAAGCTTTGAGCATCTAGAACATAGTGGTTGGGCATTTAGGGCGCGGAGCCCAAGCATTTAAAGTAGGAACTTTAAGCATTCAAACACGGAGTTTGAGCATCCAGTACACAGTGGTTAGGCATTCAAGCACAGAGCTTGAGCATTCAAGCACGGAGCTTGAGCATCCAGTACACAGTGGTTGGGCATTCGAAGAGCTTCGAGCATTCGAAGAGCTTCGAGCATTCGAAGAGCTTCGAGTATTCAAAGTGTGGAACTTTGAGCATTCAAACGTGGAGCTTGAGAATAGATGAGCGCGAAGCTCAATTGGATTGTTGCTTGGAGTTGATAGGTGATTTGTTCCATCTTCCACTATTGCGGCATAGAGCCAGATTTTTGAAGTATTTCCATCTTCCACTGTTAAAGGAGCGGAGCCTGTTGAGAATAAAAGCACGGAGCTACTGAGTGATTGAGAGTATGAGTACAGAACTTCAGAGTGCGAGCACAGAGCTACTGAGTGATTGAGAGTATGAGCACAGAGCTGCTGAATAAGCGAGAGAATGGAGCCTAATGACATGCCATCCATTGGTCCCTTTCCATCTTCCATCTATCACTAGAACCGGTGTGATTTTTATGCAGCACAGAGCTGTGATAGTTTTCGTGCTTCTTGGATCACCATAATTGTGGCGCGGGGCCTTAATGTGAGGTACCAAGGATCCTTGTGTTTTTGTGAGCTCGAGCTCGAGCTCGGAGCTTTTAATCCTCTTAGATCAAGTGATCGTCTATTGTGAACCTTTCAACTCGAAGAGTGCAAAAAGGAGCTCGTAGCAGGTTCAGCACCGGTGCTTGAGATTCCACATGCTCGGGGATGCCCCCAAGGCTACTTTAATCATCCTCCATCATTGGGTTTTGTGAAGAAGAACTCGAGATTCATAACCTTCAAAAATCAAGCGCTGAGCGATTGTGAATTTGCTATCCTCAGAAAGACTCAAAGTAGGTACAATACCGGTGTTTGAAACTCCTCATGCTTGGTCATGCCCCCAAGGCTATCATAATCATCCTCTGTCATTGGTTCTGTTGGTCATGGACTCAGAACTCCATAATTGTTTGATTGGTGCATGAGTAAAATGGGTCATTCCACATTAAAGGATGTCAAGGGGCAAAATACGTCAAGAGACATAGTACACCACAATACCACATCATTTAGGGGCCAAGAGGCACAACATGTCAAGAGACACAACACATCAAGAGATGCAAGGCCATGAGGCGTGTAGGTCGAGAGACTCATGCGTCAAGAGACACAACACCAAGGAGTGTCATAACGCATCAAAGGATGCAACACCAAGAGGTGTATAGGTCAAGAGACCTAGTGTAACGCCCCTCATTTTCAGGTACGTTAAATAAACATTTTATTGATAAAATCAAATGGAGTTTGGCTCATTATTACATCATCAACCTCACAGGGAGTACATTTATTCAATAAGGGAGGGAACTAAGGTTCCTAACTACAGCTCCGCCTGCTCTTTCATCCTAGCCAGCTCTTCGGCTCCAAAAGCCTCCAAAGTGTACATCTCACCCTGTTCGTCTATAAGGTCTGACACATTATACCGGCGTCGCCACCAATATAATATGTCAGGGTCACCAAAGGCAACACCGTGAGCTTACAAAGCTCAATAGAATAAACCATACCCACTAACCCTTAACTTACACATAGCAAGTCACATATAACAACAATGAATCATACAGATAATGATATCTACGCAGTACGTGTTTATTTAACAGCTATCAACAATAACACATCTGCATTTTCTATTAACTATCGTTGGTGTTCGTGATATCAGAGTTTCTCCTACGCAGCGTTTCATAGACCGTGTCACCATGTTACCTTTCATTTCCCAAATCAACATTTTGAAAATCATTTTAACACACCCAACCTCACAATGGTTCCGCCACCACTGAGTCCCATTGGAACACACACAACCTCACAATGGTTCCGCCACCACGGATTTCCATTGGAACACACCCAACCGTGGTTCCGGGTTCCCGAGTATCCTCACAATGGTTCTGCCGCACCGGGTTCCCATTGGCACACATTTGCATTGGCTCCTCTCCGCGGATAACCAAGCCATACCTCACCATGGTTCTGCTGGTCCGGATTCCCATGGGAACACACACAACCTCACAATGGTTCCGCCACCATGAATTCCCATTGGAACACACACAACCTCACAATGGTTCCGCCACCACGGATTTCCATTGGAACACACCCAACCTCGGTTCCGTCGTTCCGGGTTCCCGAGTATCCTCACAATGGTTTCGCCGCACCGGGTTCCCATTGGCACACATTTGCATTGGCTCCTCTCCGCGGATAACCAAGCCATACCTCACCATGGTTCCGCCGGTCCGGGTTCCCATGGGAACGCACACAACCTCACAATGGTTCCGCCACCACGGATTCCCATTGGAACACACACAGCCTCACAATGGTTCCGCCACCACGGATTCCCATAGGAACACACTCACATTTCTCTTTGGGCAAACGGCCACATTATAGTTTCAAAAATATTTTATCCAACGGTCACAGTGTAGTTTCAAAATATTTTATCCCATGTTATAAATCCTTCTTTTACACCCACACACCACACAACTAACATAATGACTATCCAATCGGTCATTATGTAGTTTCAAAAATATTTTATCAAGGCCACGCCTTTATACACACCCTAGGTGTCATGTTTCTAACTTTCTCGGTTTTCGTGTCTCGTTCTCGTGCATAGACTTCGCGGTAAGACTTTCATGTAATCATAGTAATATTGAAACTAAACTAGCAAGATCATCCAATTCTATATCCTTTGGCATGCTCAGTCATTCGTAAAGCATAACGTCACATGTACGGACGCCTTTGGAGTGATAATCACTTATGCTTTACTTTAAACAACCACAAGTAATGCAAGTAAGCACATAGCAAGTCTAATATCATTTTTAAAAGATCAACATACAATTACTTAAAGTTAAGCCACGAACGTTATCTTTCAAAGTTCATTCTTTCTTTCAGAAGTTCAAAACAACATATGTTTATTGAATTGCAATGCATATATCAGAATAGTGTAGAGGGAAATTCTACGTTTTCACAGGAGAAGTAGATATAGGAAATCTACGTGATCATACTGTTATCTATACTTCAGAAAATGAGTCGAGATTAATCTATCTAAATACATGAATATCTATACTTAGGATTTGAGTGTATAGAATAGTCTACCGTTCTTCTTTTTCAAAAAGTTCAAAACAACACATGTTTATTGAAATCTACGTATACTTATCGATATAGAAAATCTACATGATCATACAATACGCATACGTTATATTTAGGTTTAGAAAACATAGGAAGAATCTACATATACTTAGAGTGCAGGAGGTGTAGGAAAATCCTACCTTGATCCGAAACTAGTTGGGGCCGAATAAGCTAGTTGGAAAATTCTACGGGCGGTGAAACTCTAAATTCGGACCCAACTTTGGATGGCAGTAACTCGGTCAGAATTTGGCCGAATATGATCGTTCTTGAGTCGAAATCGAAGCTCTAGAAGCGCTCTACAACTTTTGTGAAGGGAGTTGATCCTAGAAACTAATTTAGGTAGGAGAAAGATGAGGTTTTGTGGAGGGCAGTAGGCTGCCTGGAAAAAACAGAAATTGTTTCTAGAGAGAAGTTGGAGCAATGCTTAGAAATTCTAGAGAGAAGTGGGAGCAAGAAGTGAAGGTGTGAGTTTAAGCTTGGAGTGGTCTTCTATTTATAGACAAGGCATGCCTCTCTCCCTCTCTCAACCGAAATCTCTCTCTCTCTATATATATATCTCTTTTTGTTTGTTTATTCAACCAAATCAAGCTTTCTTTAGAAGATCAAGCCTAAAACTAGGCTTGCATGGCTAGGACATGTACCTTGGATTTGATTTTGGAAGATTTTGAGTGAAGAAGTAAGGGTTTGTACAAGATTTGGTTACTTGTTTAACAATTTAGGACATTTGTACAAGATTTGGCTAGGAAGAACACAATCCTTGGGTGATATCAAAGTACATAGAAGATCAACCAAATCTTTCTCCTTCTTTCCCTCTCTCTCTCTCTCTCTCTCTCTCTCTCTCTTGTACTATATATATATATACATATGTACTTATGGAAGAATACATATATACTACTATATATAAGTACAATGAAAATCCAATCTTTTAAGTAAATAAGATTTCTTATTAAAATAAGGAAATCCATCACATGGTACTTACAATATTATATATATATATATACATATATATATATATATATAAGTATGTACCTAGGTACTTCATGATCTTACTAGATTTCCCAAATCAAGATTTCCTATTAAACTAATCTAATTGGCACATGTTTGTTCATAAAATATAACCTAGAATTCTAGGGTGACATGCCTATCTTAATACTTAAATGAATTAGGCACATGTTGGTAATTAAACTAATGAGTCCTAGGTACTTGGCTAGACTTCAAAGATTGATCAAGAGTACACCAAATCTTGGCACTCTCTCTCCTATCTCTCCCATCTCTCTCGGCTCTCTTCTCTCTCTCACTCTCCTGAATTCTCTCTCTCTCTCTCTCTCTCTCTCTCTCCCTCTCTCTCTCCCTTGTACTACATAATTATATTAATATAGATACATATCTACCAATTAGATTTTGGAAGTACAAGGTATTAATAAATTAAAGGGTTTTTGAAAGAATAGGATTTCCTAATTAAATAATGAGTTGGACACATGTTTTCTACCTCCATATTATATTGGGGTGGTTGTACTGGTACCCTATTATAATAGTCAGGTAAGTACTAGAGAATCTGGGTAGATATCTAGTCAAAATTTTATATTATAAAGTTTCGATTTGACACATGTCTCCTTATAATATAATATTTGTACTCAGGGAATCCTAGAACCCAATTTTATATTAGATATTCTTCCAATTCTTTAATGGGAGAATCCCATGGGATTCTAGACAATGAATTAACTATAATATAATAGTACTAGTCCTATTATCCAATGGATAATAATTCTACTAACAACTAT
Organism: Rhododendron griersonianum; assembly: GCA_018127125.1. Lineage (NCBI taxonomy): Eukaryota > Viridiplantae > Streptophyta > Magnoliopsida > Ericales > Ericaceae > Rhododendron > Rhododendron griersonianum. Next base: position 25,342,086 of record CM030792.1, on the reverse strand, counting down.
GGATCAATGGACAAAGGTCAATGGTTGACCTTTTGGTCAAAGGGTTCAAAAAGGTCAAAAGGTTCAAATGGTTCGAGGAAGGTCAATGATTAAATTAGATTATCTCCACGGATTAGATTAGAGGCTAACTAGGCTTGCTAAGTAGGATTTCTAGTCAAGAATATAATCTAGGCTTAAGCTTGATGGTTTAGGAAAGTAGTCCAACCTACTTGTCTTTAGAAAATGATCTTATTGCTCGGAGTGAAGAAATCTAATTTTATAAGTCTAGAATGTAGTAACGACGGATTTTTGGGTACTAAAAAGGAATTTTAAAAGAAGTCCAAGTAATTAAAATAAAATTCAAATTTTTAACGAAATTTTCACTAACCAAAAATCAGGGTCGTTACACCTAGTACATCAAGAGATGTAATGCCAAGAGGCATAGTGGTTAAAAGACCCAATACATAGAGGGATGCAATGCCAAGAGGTGTGGTGGTCAAGTGACCTAATGTATCAATCGAGAGGATGTCAATTCTGGTTCCTCAGATTACAACCTTCTCCCTTAGAGACTTCATTCCTCATCCCTCCTCTTCTTAATTTGTTGTTCCACTTGCCACTTTTGGTAACCCCTGCTGGCGTTTTACTCTCAACTTCCTCTTCCATTCCCATCCCTTTCCCCTGAGCCTTGCTAGAATTCTCCAGAACAATGAGTTGACCTTGCTCCATTGGTATAGGTCTGAGCCTTCTAGAGCTTTGATTCTTAGAGCGCTTCTAAACTCAGGGTGAAGCTGCGATGGATCCACTTAGTGACTAGAGCATAAAGCTATCAGATAAGAGCACAGGGCTATAGAACAGCAACACAGAATTGCTAAAACATGTGCATGACAATATGCTAACATAGGCATAGTGCCGCCAAAGTGTGGCAGTTGAGATGCGAATTCGAAGCAGCCAAAGATGGAGTTGTTGAACGTGGAGGCGCTTGGATTATCAATGTGGAGCTTATGAGCATAGAGCTGCTGGATTTATGCAAAAGGTCCAATGGATGGCTACCACTTGCTGAATGAGAGGGAGTATTCTTTGTATTTCAAAAGGGGGACCATCAAATGGCCTTCATTTTCAACAACTAATTGCTGACATATTGATAAGATGGCCGAGGTACATTTCGGGCTTGCACATCCGATTCGGGGGCACTAAATTTGTGTCGATAGCTTGTTGGTACCGCATGCATGCAGGCTTGAAACTGCCCAAGACATGGTGTGGTTTCACCTTCAGTGAAATAGAGATGTGGTGAGGTACCACCAATTTGTCCTATGTTCTGCCCCTTGTACTTAGAATTTCATCAAAGTGTGGAACTTGGCATGTAGTTGTGGGTATGGATTGACATAACGGAGCTTGCTTGGACCAATGTATTGAGCGTGTTGAAATAAAAGTGCTGAGCTTGTTAGGGCCAAAAGCACTGAGCTTTGAATAAACATCTTCTGCCTGAGAAGCTTTTGACATGTGCTCAATACCCTACTAGAGGTGCATGACCGCTACTGAAGATGAGTTTGCCAAGAGGGATACTCTGCTAAGAATCTTGCTGAGGAGGGAAGTACTCCATGGTTCGCACTCGCAAATGCGACAAACACTACTCGATACCCCTGTGCAAAAGCCTGCTAAGAGCCTGTTTGGATGCGGTGAATGTTTATATTGCCTGCAATTAACAGTTGATCAATTTAAAAAGTCACATGGATAAGAAAACAACATGCATCAAACTTGGGATCGGCCACATGCCGATGATTCTTTTATATTGACTGGAAGGGGCAAGACCACCATACTTTCAAGAACCCTTGTTCAAATATTGAACCATAGTTTGCTATACGACACACATGCATATTCAACGTTTAGGAAAAAATAGAAGCCTCCTGTTTTAGGCAATGAATGATTGACTCCAATTCAACTATGCATAAATAATTACCCTAGTATGGAGACACACAATGTATGAATGCAATGCTTCTCTTGCTGCTTGGCAGAGGTCTTGGCATTCTCTTGACAGTGCCATATGATAGCCCCTCATGAAAAAGGGTTAAGGCATTGGCGCTTCTTCCAGGATATGGCATCTTGCAAACTAGACTGAGCTCTTTGAAGGCACATCTCATCATTGCCCCTTGCTTCTTACCTGTAAAATTGTTAGCAAACCATGCATAGCTAATAAGGGCGAGACAGTTTCACACTTGCTTCCCTTGATGATGGTCACGATCATCATGCTTAATTACCCTTGCTGAGGATAGATGAATTTTAATTGGAAAGGTATGCAACCAAAATGACTACTTCCACTAGCCAATCATGAAACATTAGGATCAAGAGATAAATGCGAAGGCCATATGAAAGGGTGATAATGATATGCAATGCATTTTTGGCATCTTAACTTTCACGTATTTGAGCCAATGCTTCGCTTTGATTTAGGGAGAACAAAACTTCATCCTACGCAAGTGGCTAAGACGGATGCCAACACCTGAAAGACCATAATACTTCTATTGACACTGCTGAAAATACTGTTTTGCCAAGGGCCCATCTAATTACACTCCTCATGAAATGAGAAACTCATTTTATCGCCTCGAAAGTTTGTAAATAGCAAATGTGATCGTATTGCCGTGTCAAGAATGCTTAGGATAAAATCAATTTTGAAACTTTCTCCTTGAGGATTTCAAAACCACATCGATCATTTTATCTACTTGATTCATATTCAAACCACTCAATTGTCAAGAGACACAAAATTGTTTCATGAACCCATGCCCCTAGCGAGTTTACTTTTTCAGGTTGATTTGGCTGTTTTGAACCATTAAATTAACCACTGAGAGGTTGGATACTTCCAAGGGGATATGGCCATGCCCCTTATCTTGTGTCATCCTTCATGTTGTGCATTTTGCCGAAGTGATGCATGCTTCATGGCTCTTGCCCCTCATATCGTATTCCATATGGGTGATTCCCTAGTGTCTAAGACCTTGCTCTTAAGTCATGCTCCTCAGTATGAGATGACTTTGTTATGGACCGTAATGTAGGCTTGGGGTTTCGGCTTAAGAAAGAAGCGAATGTAAAGGCTCAAAGCTAACTTCTACTCACGCTTGGGTTTTAAAAGCTAGCAGCCATCCTCAACATTCTTATCAAAGAGTTGTTTTCTTCAGAATGTCCTTTGTACGGATTGGAATAAATATTTCTTTCAAAACGCCCCTTGTTTGATGTGGTGCACATTTTTTTAATTGATTTTTCTTTCAACTCTTCTTGTATTTTTGTTTGCCCGAGCGTGGGGGGATGGCTGCCTAGCAGGCTTTTCAAAGAAATTATCCAAAGGCTCAACGTGGCTGGCAAAGGATAAGTGTTTGGATACATGAAATGAAAGCCTCTCTTCATTTTGAATCACACGACAAAGTGACAGAGATCCTAACCAAGAGATTCGGAGCTTCGATGTTTAACCAAGTGGAGTTTCTATGATTGAGAACAAGTCTTTGAGATTAACTCCACTTGGTTTTCACCCTCAGATGCGGCTACTCACAAGGCATTGGGGCTTTTGTAGAGGATTGATGGGAGATGATTTCTGTAGAATTTGGGGGCGAATAATGGAGTGGAGAGATGTCTATTTCGGAGCTCTAGAGGACCCCTATTTATAAGGTTTCTAATGGCCGATCAAACGGACAAGATTAACCCAATTGATATGGAAGTTTAGGGCTTTAAGACCTCTATGGTAAGTGTATTCGTAGCCCCGAAGTAATGGTTTGTGGCTGCTAGGGTTTGGGTGAATGGATCAAAATGCTGTTGAACATTCCAGATTTTGGAAAACATTGATTTACCGGCCGCACAATGATGTCTCGGCCGCTCAACGGATTTTGCGGCCGTGGAAACGATTTCTTGGCAAGACACCAAACTTCGTGGGTTCGCTCCGGATACTCCCAAACTTGGTTTTGCATGTTCTTTGGACCGTTGGAAAGCTTGTTAAGTCTACTTTCTAACCCAAGTGGTTTGGATCAAAAATATTTTGTACATCAAAAGATATGACGATTTTACCCTTAGTGGGTAAGAAAATGGATCATTTTGGTAAAATCCTCGTATCTCCCTCGTTTCAAATCGGATTAAGGCTTATTATATACCAATGAAGAGGGTTTTGAAAGTACTATAAGATGGTGGACTTCAAACATTTAAATAAGGAAGTTTGATTTATGAAAAATGGGCTGAAAGTAGACTTAATTGAAGATCGATGGTGCTACTAAGGCTAAAACACGTGTCAACACATTTCTATCCACTCTAAGTGTCATTTGGCACTCGTACCCCTCGTTCCAAAGTGCTCCTTCATCCTTTAAGAGTTCCACAAAGTTTCTAAGGCTTTCATGAGATCAACCACGACAACCACATATCCTATTCATCATCGGGACGGTCCCCAAGGTGGGACCTGAAATACTTGTTGAGCCAAATTGGGGTGTCTAAAGCCATTGTCTACTCGGTAACTTCGACATTTGGTCCTCTGTCCAGGCAGTCCTCCTCTTCAACAATCTCTTCCTCGGGGATAACCATGGTGCTCGGTAAATCGTTCTTGGCCCAAAGTGGGGACGTTTCAAAAACACCAGCCTTTGTCAAGCACGTAGCCCAGGCAGCTGCCCAAATCTCATCTTGAAGCGCTCGCATCTAGGCTTTATAGCTCTCTGTTGCAACGTTGATACCTCCATCATAACCCTGTTGATAGGTAGTCTTGGACTCAGTCTTGCTCTCCTCGAGTTCAGTAAGCTCTTGGTTGAGGCTGTCTTCAGTGCCATCCAATTTGGTCTTCAGGTCCTCAGTGGCTGCGCAAGCCTGGTTCCTTTCCCTCTCAAGCCTAGTGATGGAGCGCTGCAGTTTCGTGTTCTCACTAGCAAGCTTCGCGCGTTCGGGCTCCACTTGGTTCAGTTTGTGGGATAGGGCAACCATCTTTTGCATCGCCTAGAGTTTGGAACACCAATAATTACAAACTAGCTACGGGACAGTAGACACGAATAAATAATCAGATAGGAAAAGGGGGGGGATACCTTGATGTTGTGAACCGCAAAGGATCCGAGGAGTTGATATGGGGTGTTGCCAAGCTCCCTTTGTAAGTCCCCAGGAAGAAGTAGCGCCTGAGACAACGCTAGAGCAGTTTCCTTGGATTCCGCACTATCCCTATTACTCACTGGGCAATTTCCTTGTACAAGTTGGGGAGCCCAGATAGAGGATGAAGCCGTTGGGTTCTGAAGTGGGGGATTCTTAGCAGGTTGTAGACACCCCAATTTGGCCTAACGATTATTTCAAGTCCCACCTTGGGACCATCCCGATGATGAAATGGATACAGTGATTGCTGATTGCTTCCTTGAGAACCTTAGGACTTTCGGTAAGAACTTTGAGCCACTTAGAGGACCCAATTCAAAGCCATACAGCCTTTCAAATAGAAATACAGAAGCCTAGGAGAATCCATCTGTCAGCCGTAACATCGATCCCACGGCCCTAACATCATTTCCTCACCCGAGCAACTTGTTGCTAGCAAAATCTCTCTGAGAGATCAATCCCTCGGCCTCAAGATCTATCCTTCGGCCAAGACATCCATTCCTCGGCCGTGATATCCTTTACTCGGCCGCCAGATCGACCTTTTTCCAGACTCTGGAACGTGTTCTGTCAGACGTTTGATCCAACTACACTACCTTCCCGATGCGTTCGGGCTACGCTCAGAGATTACGACGTAGAGTTAGAGATGCATTGCAATTGCAATTACCATCTCGTGATTTGATTGGCCGGAGTGAGTCACCAATTGCCTATATAAAGGGCCTTTGGACTCCGAAAATAAACACACAAAATTCATCAGAGTATACACTCTCTCAAGCCTCGAAACTCTGCACAAATACTCTCTCAAACCCACTCTTCAAAAGCCCTAACTTCCCGAAGGCAACCGTCAATCCGGCGATCAAACCCGAAGTTCAAACCCTAACCCTAGGGTTTTCAATCAAGCAAATCAGTCAATCACAACCAAATCCGAAGCAATCAAGCAACTGAGGGATCAAGGTGGTGAGGCCCAACGGCTTCTGGTTTGTCTTATTTGCTGTATTTCTGACTAACCGTAGCGTTTTGATCATCTGTTAATCTTTCTGTCTGGTGTGAGGAAGAACACCGACCGGGGCTTCGATCCCTCGGTCGGTACATCAAACCAGGAGGATCCCTCGGCCGTGACATCCATTCACCGGCCGCGGGATCCATCTCCCTGGAACAGTTTGTTTTGTTTTGCTTTCTGACGCATGCTTTATTTATCGCACTGGCTCACTTTACTTACTGTTTAAAGGAATAAATAAACAGACTATGTGTTAGAATTAAACGAAGCATCTACATGTCTTATGCTGAACGATTATGGGCCAGTCTCACGACTGGGCAAAGAGGGGTGCCTAACACCTTCCCCTTATTGTACTTTTGGCTCCCGTATCCAGAATCTCTATCTGTTTTCCCAGTTTTAATAAACTGGGTGGCGACTCTGTTTTGATGATAACCGCTATCATGTGGCAATGTTCCTAGCCATGGGAATGTCCATGATTTTGGTTTACGAAGCAAGCAACCAACCGAGCAAACAAACGTGATCAATCTGTATGGCGATGCCCCGTTTGGGAGGTGTCTACAGTTTTTGGCGACTCCGCTGGGGAATATGAGAGCCATAACCAGAAAGTTCAACATAAGACTAATACATGCCTTGTTTAATTCACTTATCATATGCGTCGAGCGAACAACCCGTTGAGTTCACCTGATATCCCGGCATGACACGGGCTATGTTGGGGGTTCCAGCAAACTCCACAGTCACTCGTACCTAGTGGTATATCAAAAAGGGAATCACCCAATCCCCACCTATGATGGGCTGGTGAAAGGATTGGTGCCCTTTGACAACGGAGCACCCTGAGACTACCAAAACCTTGCATGTATTAGAAAGCTATAGAACTTATCAAACTATGACAGGAACCTACAGGCTAGGAACCTATTTGCATTTTGCTTCCAGGTTCTTCCTCACACCTTGTATCATCTGTTGTTGTAACATCTCTTTCTGTGCAGAAGGGTTAGGGCTTGAACTAAAAGCCCTAACCTTAAGTAGCCAAGCACTAATGGCGTCGCCTGCAAGGTATATTTTTGGTAAAAAACATCATTGCTTACTTAACACTCTCGCTTTACTTAAAGCACCGCGAAGCATGGATTTCTAGAACGAAATCAAACACTGACTGCCCCGCCGGCAATTGAACTAGGGGTTGTCCTAGCAATCTTTGCCTTGCGAGGCTAAAGGAAAGAGGGAGTGTAAAGCAGTAGAGCAGGTTATGGATGATTGTATGCAAAGATAGAACTTGCAATACTTATTTCTCCATGGATGATTCAGCATGACAAGTGTAGGACTTTGGTTCCTATTTCCAAATCGGCCTAGCAACCCATCTTTCAAAATTCAAAATTTTGAGCATGCTTACCTCAATGAGCTGGTAAAATTTAGGAGGTTGTCAATGTGCTAGCAAATGATCAAGTGGATTTCAATTATCTCAATCACGTTTTGAGAAAGAATCTTCCTTAACCAAGAATTGAAAGAACTTTCAAAACTTTTTGCAATGCCTAGTCTAAAGACAAATTTTTCTGAAACATTCAAATAGCCGCTAGCACAGCGATGGACTCCGAGTCTACTTTCTGTTGTAGTCATATGCTCAACCTCTTCGGTTTGTCTTATAATATGGATTGGCTTGGAAGTGGGATCTTAAGTGGTAGCAACGAGCCTTAAGAATCATCCATATCAAAAATGGCTGGCTATCTATAGTATCCGATAAACTCATGCATACAAACGAATTGCAATGCATGACTCATCCATAATCTGTGTAAGTAGCTGTGGTGCTACACATATCGTTTTGATTACCTCTTTCTAACTATGCAGGGACCAAACCAAAAGAGGAGTCCATCCCCCTCATTTCCTTTCTTTGTTCATCGCATGTCATTTGATTGCACCACCACTAAGGGCAGTTTGCATATTAGAAAATGTGCCTTATGGACAATTAGTTTTGGATATCTCAACTTGAGCATGATTAGGTTTCTCCTTCTCTTAGATTTGGAGTTTGATCTCAGACATGATGGTAATGGCTGACGAAAAAAATTGAAGTTTTAATCCAACCAAGTTTTGAGCAATGACAGCCATGTCCATCACGTCTTGGCTTAGATTTTAAAACAATCTTTTCGTACCTAGCTAACTTTCACCGCCATTTTAGCCCGTGTTTTGCTTCTCTTGAAAAATTGATATCACTTTGCTCATCATGGTTTCTGGCCAATTGTCACACTCAGCATGAAATGTGGGTCTTAAATTCAAGTCTTCTCGAATATGAACTACGAATGGCCTGATTCTCTGTTGGGATACGTAGGCACCTTTTGGTTGGCCACAATTTTGAAAATGTTTCCTCTTATGCTAGCTAGTTTGCTGCCATAGAATACTCATGATAACATCAAACATTGAAAACAATCCACAAGGGTTTCAAAGTAATCCTATGGCATCTTTTGGAACATATCATAATCACTTGAATTGTCAAAGGCACAAAATGAGTTTTTCAAAACTATGACCCATGTCATTTCTGCTGAGCTAAGGAGTTGAAACATTTCTGCACCCTCGCAGAGATCACTTGTGAGCAAATCATGCTGTTGGAGAAGAAAAGAGAGGAAAAATGAAGAGAAAAAAATGATGAGCTCGCTAGATTGAAAACCCCACAAGGGCGGTCTAGGCAAAAGTTAGAGCACGAACAAAGTGAGATATCAGCCATGTCTCCATGCATCTACAATGTGTCTCAAAGGATTGTTCTCAATCTAGAAAATCCACTTGGTTAAACCTCGAAGCCCCTAATTTCTTAGTTAGGATCCTTGCCACTTTGTCGTGTGTTTCAAGATGAAGAAAGGCATTCATTTCTCTACCCCAAACACTTATCATTTGCTAGCCACGTTGAGCCTCTGGATAATTCCTTTGAAAAACCTGCTAGACAGCCATCCCCTACACTGGGGCATACGCAAAAACACAAGAAGAGATGAAAGAAAAATCAATGAAAGAATGAGCACCCCGTCATACAAGGGGCATTTTGAAGGAAACATCTCCCAATACATACAAAGGGCATCTTTGAAGAAACCAACTCTTTCACACAAGTGAGGCAAGAGACAACAAGAGTTGATAAAAATGTTAAAGATGGCTGCTAGCTTTTAAAACCCAAGCTTGAGTACAAATTAGGTTTGAGCCTTTTACATCCACTTCTTTCTCAAGCCAAAACCCCAAGCCTACATTATGGTCCATAACAAAGTCCTCTCAGATTGGGGAACACGACTTAGTAGCAAGGTCCTAGACACTAGGGGCATCACTAACGTGGAACTTGACACAAAGGGCAAGAATCCTGGAGTTTGCATCATCTTGGCAAATCACACAACATGAGACAAGGGGCATGGCTATGTTCCCCTTTATGCACTTCTCTTGAAAATATCCAACCTCTTATGTGGGTCTCAGTAGGCACTTATCAATCCAACTCAAGTCAACCAAATCAAACTCGGAGCAACAAACTCACCTGATTGACTAAGGGCATGAGTTTGCAAAATAGTTCTGTGTCCTTTGATGATTGAATGACGTGATTGTGGAACATATAGATGAAATGATATGATTTCGAAATCCTCGAAGAAAAGTTTTCAAAGATGATTTTATCCTAAGCATTCTTAACACAGCAAATACAAGCGCAGCCACTTTTTGCAAATTTCTGAGGAAAAAACATGGGTCTCTCATTTCATGAAGAGTGTAGCAATATGGTCCCTTGACCAAACAATGTTTTTAGTGGTGCCGCTAGGGCATTGCAGTCTTTCAAAACACCTGGCTAGTATAAGCAATAAGTCACTATCAGTCTCCTTAGGGCAAGGGGAGGCATTTGATCAAATACGCAAAAGTTGAGATGTCCAGAATGCATTATGGATTCACATGCATATCTTATCACCCTGTCCTTTACATTGATCTTTTCACCCTAGCATTTCATGTGGCTGCTTAATGGAAGTAGTTGTCTTGGTTGCACGATCTAACCCCAAGTATGAGGTGTTCTTATGCTCAAGTAAGGCAGGTTCATCAAGGCATCATGGTCATCAAGGAATAAAGGGCAACAAGGGATGCACTGTAAAGTCTACCTCCCTGCCAGCACACTCGAAGAAAGCTCAACCTAAGAAGCGTCATATCCTTGGGGAACACCTCAACTCTTTTGTGGAATGCTGTCACACAGCATTGTCAGGGGCATGCCAAGATCTCTGCCAAACAGAAAGTGAAACATTGCATTCATGTTCATTGTTGCATACATCACATGTCTCTGTACTAGGGGCAATTAGGTTGTCATTGTCACGCACAGATAAGCTAGAATCAAGCATCCATTGCCTAAACATGGGGCATCGATTTCTTCCTGAACGTTTAGATCAATATGCGTATATGTTACGTTGCAAACTATGTCACCCTCAGTGGCTCAACATTTGAACGAGGGTTCTTGAACTTGGTGGTTTTGCCCCTAGCAGTCAGCATAAAAAGGACTTCGGCCCGTGGTCGATCCCAAGCTTGTTGCATGTTGTTTTCCTATCCATTGCTATTTTCTAAACTATTCAAATATGGATTGCAGGATTCTCCTGGATTTCGGTCCTAGAACCGACCATACCAAGCTCGGTATCTATGACTGACAGAGCCTAGTCAAAGAAGCTGAAAGATAGCCTCAGCAAACTCTACAATTGACACCATGTCAACAGTATTAAAGTGGCTTCGCACTTCACGTCTCCATAGCTCCTTACTTCGCGCTTTCATCTCCATGTCGCCTTGCGCTCAGCAAGTCCAATCTCCACAGCTCCCTCTCAGCAGTAGCTCTACTCAGCAGCCCTGCACTTACTATCAGCAGCACCATGCTTCAAGCTCCATATTCACTATCACAGCGGCTCCACGCCGACAAACTCATCGGCGATATACCCATGTTCACCTTCTCAGCGGCTCCACGCCCATACTCGAGCCATCTCAACACTCACCTAAGTCAAGATATCAACCTTCATGAAAGTCTTTCTCAGCCAAGAGACATCAACTTGACCTCGGGAGTGAAGAGGAGGCATCTTGCCCAAGAACCACTCCAAAGCTCCTACCCGCTCCCAAAGCATGGGGTCAACCCAAAGAAGAGCTCCACCTACTCATAGGCCAGTAAGCAAAGAAAAATCACCTGGCGTGATCGTCATCTCGCCAACAGAAGGAAAGCGGAACGTATTGGGAGTATCCCACCACCTTTCGACCAGTGAGGTCATCAACGACCAATCCATCTTCGGAAGATTGAGGCCCAAAACAAACGGCTCAAGACCAACAACGCGTACTAACTCCCGAGCCTGCTCCGGCAACGTCACAAACCACTTGTGCACTAAAGGCCTCCACCATGAGCCTGCAGTCTCCTGTTTCTTTGCCAAGGACAAAAAGGGAGAAGCTTACCGAAACATTGAGGACGATCAAGTGCTGCTCAGCGGCTCTACACCCATACCTCAACAGCTCTATGCCACGCCATGTGCACAATCTCGCGCTCAGTAGGCCAGTAAAACAATCCTGTGGCTTCCACTCAATGCACCCTCCAGAAGGCGTTTATATTGCTAGCTTCCAGAAAGCGTTTATGTTGCCAGCTTGCAGAAAGCATTTAGCCACCATAAGACATTTGAGTCGCTAGAAGGCGTTTGGCCTCCGGAAGGCATTCCCAGCAGTGGAGGTAATGGAAATCTCCCTAAAAAATTGGAATATGGTCAAGGACTAGCCTTGGGGACAACCCCAAGCATATGGAATCTAGCCTTGGGGGCAATCCCGGGCATACTCAAGAACTAGCCTTGGGGGCAATCCCGAGCATACTTAAGAACTAGCCTTGGGGGCAATCCCGAGCATACTCAGAACTAGCCTTGGGGACAACCCCGAGCATATGGAATCTAGCCTTGGGGGCAATCCCGAGTATACTCAAAACTAGCCTTGGAAACATCCCAAGCATAAGGAACCAATCAAACCCCGTGGAAGATGGAAAACTCAACAGCTCAGCGGCTCGAAACCCACCATCTCAACTGGCTCAAAGCCGTAAACAATCAGTTCTCGACAGGCTCTACGCCTGCCGTTTCATCAACTTAGCGGCTCGAAGCCCACCATCTCAACTGGCTCGAAGCCCACCATCTCAACTGGCTCAAAGCCGTAAACAATCATCTCAACACCCGTATTTATCATCTCATCATCTCAGCGGCTCGAAGCCCACCATCTCAATTGGCTCGAAGCCGTAAACAAGCAAATCTCAAAAGGCTCTACGCCGCTCCAACAATCAAGACATCATCTATTCTCAGGCTCTATGCCTGAATGCTCAAAATCCAACATTTTGAATGCGCGAAGCTCTTCGAATGCCCAACCACTGTGTACTGGATGCTCAAGTTCTACACTTGAATGCTCAAGCTCTACGCTTGGATGCCCAACCACTGCGTATTGGACGCTCAAAGCCTATACTTTGAATGCTCGGATTCTGCCGTCCGAATGCTCGAGCTCTACGCTCTGAATGCTCAAGTCCGGAACTTGATAGAAGCTCTAAGCTTTAAAACAAACACACACGCACGGGCCCGTGCACACATCAAACATTATCACATCGAGTCTGCATCATCATATCTGTTCACATCTAACAACCATCATCACACATATACACTCTGCATACCTCTCATGAAACAGGTCAACCCTGCCATCAACCGGCTCTACGCCTCGGTTTTATTGATCGGTTCAGCGCCTCGATCCTTTGGCTCTACGCCAATACTTATGATGAGAAAGCTCCGTGCACAGACCATCAGAATGCAACCAGCTCTACGCTTCGGTTCAAATCACATCAAGCTCTAAGCTCACCTCAGGCTCCCGCCTCAAGACCACAGCAGGCTCTACGCCTCAAATTCTATCACCTCAGGCTCTCGCCTTATACCAGCTCCGCGCTTCAGTTCAGCACGTCAAGCTCAAAGCTCTGACACCTCAGGCTCTCGCCTTATGATCAATACCAGCTCCGCGCTTCGGTTCCATCAAGCTCTAGGCTCACCTCAGGCCTCCGCCTCATGACCGCAAAAGGCTCCACGCCTCAATTCCATCACCTCAGGCTCTCGCCTTATACCAGCTCCGCGCTTCGATTCAGCACGTCAAGCTCAAAGCTCTGACACCTCAAGCCTTCTCCTTATGACTACAACCGGCTTCGTGCCTTGGTTTCCTCATCTCCAAAAGCTCCGTGCTCTAGATACTGGCCCTGCGCCCCCTACATCTCAAAAACAAACCGGCGTCCAACTCATCCCAGCAGATGGTTTGGATTCCACCCCACTACATCAATTCCTTCCAGCTCATTCGCAAGGATAGGCTACTCTACCGAGCTCCTTTCAGTCAAAGTAAGGATGATCAAGAAAAGCAAACGCACCTGCCGTGTACTGATCTACCCCAAAATACTAAGGAAGCTCCCCGCAAAAACTCCCTGGGTAGCCCAGCGCTCCTTCAACTATCTTCCGCCAAAACCCTGGCTCAGTCTAGGTACGTCACACTACGGCTTTTTAAGCCCAAAGGTACGTCTTCTGTCTCTAACCCTCCAAACTTTTATTTTTCTTTATTGCCCGAACTACGGTTGGTCTGAATTTCCCTTGTGGAATACGTAGGCAGCCTCCCGGCCCGACCATAACAAAACCTTTTTCAAAAAAACCCTTGGAATAGTGGTTGGACCAAATTGAGTTGATTTTTACAGCTTTGACTCTTACTCAAACATGTCTCGCGATCCGTCTGAGTTCAGTCAAAGAGGGGCATCTGTAGACACCCCAATTTGGCCAAACGATTATTTCAAGTCCCACCTTGGGACCATCCCGATGATGAAATGGATACAGTGATTGCTGATTGCTTCCTTGAGAACCTTAGGACTTTCGGTAAGAACTTTGAGCCACTTAGAGGACCCAATTCAAAGCCATACAGCCTTTCAGACAGAAATACAGAAGCCTAGGAGAATCCATCTGTCGGCCATAACATCGATCCCACGGCCCTAACATCATTTCCTCACCCGAGCAACTTGTTGCTAGCAAAATCTCCCTGAGAGATCAATCCCTCGGCCGCAAGATCTATCCTTCGGCCGAGACATCCATTCCTCGTCCGTGATATCCTTTACTCGGCCGCCAGATCGACCTTTTTCCAGACTCTGGAACGTGTTCTGTCAGACGTTTGATCCAACTACACTACCTTCCCGATGCGTTCGGGCTACGCTCAGAGATTACGACGTAGAGTTAGAGATGCATTGCAATTGCAATTACCATCTCGTGATTTGATTGGCCGGAGTGAGTCACCAATTGCCTATATAAAGGGCCTTTGGACTCCGAAAATAAACACACGAAATTCATCAGAGTATACACTCTCTCAAGCCTCAAAACTCTGCACAAATACTCTCTCAAACCCACTCTTCAAAAGCCCTAACTTCCTGAAGGCAGCCGTCAATCCGGCGATCAAACCCGAAGTTCAAACCCTAACCCTAGGGTTTTCAATCAAGCAAATCAGTCAATCACAACCAAATCCGAAGCAATCAAACAACTGAGGGATCAAGGTGGTGAGGCCCAACGGCCTCTGGTTTGTCTTATTTGCTGTATTTCTGACTAACCGTAGCGTTTTGATCATCTGTTAATCTTTCTGTCTGGTGTGAGGAAGAACACCGACCGGGGCTTCGATCCCTCGGCCGGTACATCAAACCAGGAGGATCCCTCGGCCGTGACATCCATTCACCGGCCGTGGGATCCATCTCCCTGGAACAGTTTGTTTTGTTTTGCTTTCTGACGCATGCTTTATTTATCGCACTGGCTCACTTTACTTACTGTTTAAAGGAATAAATAAACAAACTATGTGTTAGAATTAAACGAAGCATCTACATGTCTTATGTTGAACGATTATGGGCCAGTCTCACGACTGGGCAAAGAGGGGTGCCTAACACCTTCCCCTTATTGTACTTTTGGCTCCCGTATCCAGAATCTCTATCTGTTTTCCCAGTTTTAATAAACTGGGTGGCGACTCTGTTTTGATGATAACCGCTATCATGTGGCGATGTTCCTAGCCATGGGAATGTCCATGATTTTGGTTTACGAAGCAAGCAACCAACCGAGCAAACAAACGTGATCAATCTATATGGCGATGCCCCGTTTTGGAGGTGTCTACACAGGTAATGAGTCCGGACGTTAGCGTTTGTCGCGATGATTTGCTGCAATTTCTTTGGGGGAGAAACCAGGAGGAACATTGGATTGAGCAGCAGCTCGCCGGCCATGAGAAGTCCTGCGCCCCTGAGGGGCACCTCAACCATGGCCGAGAAAGTTGAGAAGGCTGCTAAGATCAATTGGCTGGTTCATTTCTTTCTCGTGTGGAGGAGAAAGGGAGTAACCTCTCGAGGATGAGGTGGATGCTTCCTTGGCCAAGAGGATAGGTTCGTCAGGAATCGGAGGAGTATGCGATTGTAGACACCCCAATCTGGACTTCCAGATTAGTTTACTTACGGTATTTGATTCCCCGATGATGAAACGGATCAAGAACACCTCGGGAATGTCGAGTGTTTGAGCTTTAAGTGTTTGAAAAACCCTTGAACCTAACCTAGCCTAAGCCACTTCCAAAAGTCAAAAACCCTATTGATGCGCGCCAGGGCGCAACCATCACGCGCCCGGGCGCACCGTCGCGCGACAGTTTGGAACCTTTGCGCGATGGTCAAAGTCAAAGTTTGACCATTGACCGTCGCACGCCAGGGCGCAACCATCGCGCGCCCGGGCGCACCTTCGCGCGACAGTTTGGAACCATCGCGCGATGGTCAGTTCCCCACCTACTTTTCTAGAGGCAGAAACTTGGCCACCAATGCAACCTCAGCCAGGCCTCGTGGCTGGCTGAGTTCCTCTTCTGGCTCCAACCAGATTCACCTCTCCTCCTATAAATAGCACCCATTGTTCAGCTTTCAAAGGGTTAACAAAATTTGGCATCAAAGGGTCATCTCTTTGTACTCTTTTAAGCTAATAAAAGAGATACAAAGACACCCTAAGAACATAGCTTGTTCTTCTTCAAATCAAACACCTCATTCAACCTCAACCTCAACTTCAACCTCAATTCAAAGCTCAAACACCCATTCAAACTCAAAAACCAAAGGTATAGCTTACCGTGGTTGCTCTCTGTTCTGATCCCTGAGGGGGGCTGGCAGGGTCAAGGCTGGTAATCAATACCAGTCCTGGCCCTAAAGCTGGCAAGGTTTCAAAAACCGTTCTAGTAGGAACCAGCGCGCGACGGTCCCAGTCTCGCGCGCGACACTTCGTTGTTGTGCACGATGGACCGCGTGGGGATTGGTGTCCTACTGTTTTATGCTTTACTTTGTATATAGATCACTGTGAAGCATGCTAACAACCAATTTACTGCTTTCCTTTGTTAAAAATGTTAGTTTTACATTTCAATATTTAGTTCTGTTCTGTTGGAGTACCCCTAGAATCATTCTGGACCTGTCCCAAAACCCGGGATGAGCAAAACCAGACACTGAAAAGTTGGCTCGAACCATTGCGCGTTGCACCCAAACCCTTGCGCGACCGTCGCGCGACAGTTTGGATCCCTCGCGCGATGGTCAAAGTCAAAGTTTGATCGTTGACCGTCGCGCGCCCGGGCGCACCGTCGCGCGACAGTTTGGAACCCTCGCGCGACTGTTTGTCCCCAACCAGTGGCTGGCCTTGCATGGTTAACTTGATTTTAGGCTATTATTTTGTCCCCACACTGTTTATGGGGTGTTTTATTTATTTGTTGGGCCTTTAAGCCTTTAAACTGTATATTATAACTGCATAAACTGCTTGGTTTGTCCTGAGTGTGCACTGGTCCTTCCAGAGCCCAGAGGGTTTGAGAATAAGAGCTGTGGGTTTAGGCTTACTGGCGCGCGCAGGTCTTGTAGTAGCATGCGCAGGTAAGATCAGCATGTATTGACTTGATCAGTGCATACTGGTTACCTCTTGTGTGCGACACTCCAAAACAGGGGCTTTCCAGTCTGTTTAAAACTCCCACAGCAGTCTGTTCTCATCCTATACTAACTGCTCATACATGCTTTCTGTCACATCCTGCAAATTGTTACAGTTTTAATCCCCGATTAACAGTTCCCCCGCCCTAATTGGCTAAAAATCGATTAATAAAAGAAGAATCGCAACGTTTTCAAAATGCCTAAGTAGAGACCGATCTCCGGATTGGGCGAGAGGGGTGCCTTAAAACCCTTCCCCTCTCGTAACCTGGCTCCTGAACCCAGATATGGTTATGACGGACTGGTTCCTTAACTTTTTCAAATCAAATAGCGCGGCAGGTGCTTCGAAATACGGTTCCTTGGGTGTCGGACCTTCAAACCCGAGTGGCAACTTTGTATTTTTGAGCGCTTGCCACCTGCGCTCGCGCTCCCTCGATTCGGGCCCATTGCCTTGGGAAAGGAATGGAATCCTTCTCCCATTTTTAAGGGCATGCTGCCCACAGCGATCGATTTGACGTAGAAGGAGCTGGAGGCCCTTGATTGTCAACCGCACGAGTGCGATGGTCAATGAACCTGCCGTGTGAAGCTCTATAACTAAGGAGCACCTGAGCTGCTCTTGCTTGGCCCGCGAGATGGGTTTCTTGCCCGTTGAAAGCTAGCACACGTGTAGACACCTCCCAAAATGGGGCATCGCCATACAGATATCCTCTTTACTTATTTCCTCGCTGATAGTTGAAATCGTGGATGCTCCCATGGCTAGGAACATCTCCACATGATAACAACTTTCCACAAAAGAGTTACCACATAGTCTATTAAAACTAAGAAAACAAGGTAGAGATTCCGGGTATGGGAGCCAAGAGTACGATAAGGGGAAGGTGTTAGGCACCCCTCTTCGCCCGGTCGCAAGACCGGCCCATAGTCATCCAACATAAACTTAGTGCTTGTTTTATTTAATTCCAACAATTAATCCGGTTATTAGTCCTTACACAATTGATAAGGTGAGCCAAGACAGTAAATAAACCACATGCGCTTAAGACAGGAGACTGTCCCAGCAAATAGATTCCACGGCCGGTGATCAGATCTCATATGGCCGTGGAATCCCACTGGTTCAATGTACCGGCCACGGGAATGATATCGCTGCCGATGTTCTTCCTCACACCAGAACTCGAACAGTTAACTGAAAATCAAAATGCTATAAATATGATACACGGGAAAGAGATAAACTAAACCATAGGCCCCTGGGCTCACCACCTTGATCCCTCAGTGCTTGATTGCTTCGGATTGAGGGTGATTGACTGATTTGCTTCTTAAAACCCTAGGGTTAGGGTTTTTACTTTGCGGGTTTGATCATTGGATCGAGGCTACCTATGAGAGTTTAGGGCTTTTGTAGAGAGAGTATGGGAGATGATTCCTGCAGAGTATTTTGGCTAGAGGGGGTGAATTGAATTCTGTATTTTGGAACCCTAAGTGCCACTTTATATAGGCAATTGGTGACTCACTCCAGCCAATCAAATGCCGTGAATCAAAAAGGAATTATAGGGTAATAAGATCTCTGCTCGCAATCTATTTGGTAGCCCTGAAGAATCGAAAAAACGCTGCTAGGGTTTTGTGCGCTCGATCAAACGAAGACAAAACATTCCAGAATTCTGGCGGCCGAGGAATGCATCTGGCAGCCGAGGAATCAATCTCTCTGGGAGAATTTCTGTAACGCCCCCAAATTCGGGTACGTTAAAGGGATAATTTTATTGAAAGGTAAATAGAGTCAAGCTCATTATTACATCATAAACCTTGCAAAAGTACTTTTATTCAATAAGGGCAGGGTACTAGGGTTCCTATCGACTACTCTTCTTGTTCCTCCATTCTTGCCAGTTCCTCGGCTCCAAAGGCTTCCAAAGTGTAGAGTTCCCCCTGTTCGTCTATGAGGTCTGACACATTATACCGGCGTCGCCACCAATATAATATGTCAGGGTCACCAAAGGTAACATCGTGAGCTATAACGCTCAATAGAAAAATCCATACCCGCTAACCCATAACTTACATACAAAGCAGTCATACAGATAATGATAACAATACAGTACAAGTCATATGTACTTAACAATATTATATCCATATTCTTTAGTTATCGTAAGTGTCCGTGTCATCAGAGTTTCTCCTACGCAGCATTTCGTAGACCGTGTCGCCAATTTCACTTCTTTTACCCAATTTAACATTTCGAAAATCATTTTTAACACACCCAACCTCGGTTCCGCCGCGCCGGGTTCCCGAGTATCCTCACAATGGTTCCGCCGCGCCAGGTTCCCATTGGCACACAAAACTTGCATTGGCTCCTCTCCACGGATAACCAAGCCACACACCCAACCTCGATTCCGCCGCGCCGGGTTCTCGAGTATCCTCACAATGGTTCCGCCGTGCCGGGTTCCCATTGGCACACACACACAATTCACATAATGACTCCCACATTGGTCATTATGTAGTTTCAAAAATATTTTACGCACGCACACACACCACACAATGGGCAAGTCCGGCCACATTGCGGTTTCAAAACACACCTTGTTTAACACACCCTAGGTGTCATGTTTCTACTTTCTCGTTTTCGTGTCTCGTATTCATGCATAGACTCCGCGGCAGTATGTATTGACTTCTTGAAATTAAACTAACAAGATCATTCAATTCTATATTACTTAGCATGCTCATTCTAATCATACTCGAACATTTAGCACGCAAACTAAAGCATAGTGCCACATGGACGGACACCTTTGGAGTGGTAAACCACTTATGCTTTATCAACAAGTAGTCAAGCAATCATACAACAAGCTCATCACCATCCTTATGATTGAAACTAAGCGATAATTTCCTATCTTTTAAAAGTCGTTCTTTCTTTCTTTTAAGGAAGTTCAAAATAGCATATGTTTATTAAGGATAAAGTTCGTGAATCAACATGCTCATACTTCAAAATAATTTACATATACTTAGGAAAAGTAGATATAGAATCTACTATACTTAGGAAATAGGTAAGGATAATCTACCGTTCTTCTTGGCGGTAGGTCAATCTAAGGGATTGGTCATCGGTTTTGGTGGATCGGCGGCGTAACGGCTCCGGATTGCTTCGAAAGGAAGAGAGATGGATGTTCCCTTCCTAGAAACAACTTTACGAACTAGACTAGGCTACTTTAAAGATCCAAGGGTGGTTTTGGAAGTGGTTTTGTGGTTGCTCTTCAAGAACAAGGAAGAACATTCAAGAACAACAAAGAACAAGCAAGAACATTATGCTTTCTAGAGAGAGAAGTTGTAGAATGAAAGGTGTGAGTTGAATGGTGAGAATGGGGTGCTATTTATAGGCAAAACCTTGGCTCTCTCTCCTCCCTCTTGGCCGGCCCTCTCTCTCTCTCTTGTCCTTTGGATTTTGCTCCATGGCTTGTCATTTCAAGCATGCAAGCATGCTAAGGCTTGTCATCTCCAACTTTTTAGGCTTAGGGCTAAAATCCTAGGTTATCATGGAAGGTTCAAGGTCTTGTCTTGTCTAGAATTGGTTGGCTTGTAAGAAGAGATCTCATCATTGGCTTTGGAAAGACTAGAATGGTGACACATGGAGTTTTAGGCTTAAAGCTAAGCTTGTAGCTTGGTGAGGTGTTCAACACACAAGAACACACCTCACACTCTCTCTCTCCCTCTCCCTCTCGGCTCACTCTCTCTCTCTCCCCCCTCCTTGGCCGAATTTCCCCCTTCTCTCTCTCTCTCCCATTGCCTTGTCAAATCGTGCTTAAAGTATGCCAAGCATGGCTTCCATTTTTAGGTTAGGTCTTAGGTTATCATGAGGGGTTAGTCATAAAAGGAGGGACAAGTGGCAAAGCTAGTTGGTACTTTGGTAGGCTAGATTTGGTTGGCTTTCAAAAAGAGCAAAAGAAGTCATAAAAGGTTGTACTTTGGTTGGCTAAAGTAAGATCTTGCTTGCATGAGTGGCCAAGACACAAGCACACACTCACTCTCTCTCCCTTCTCTCTCTCGGCCTCTCTCTCTCTCTCACGGCCTCCCTCTCTCTCTCTCTCCTACTTGGTTAGGTACCTATATATATATATATAAGTCTATATATAGAAAGAGTAAGGAAAAGCAAAAAGGGTGAAATGATTAAAGGTGAAAAGTAACTTTCATAGAAAGTAACTTGCTTTAAAAGGTGATGATTACCTTAAGCCATGAGTTCTACTTTTGGCATGTCATGATTGTTTCTATTGACCAAAGGTTCTAACTTGCTAGGGAAAGGTAACTAAGTCAACGAGTACTTAGGTTAGTTAACTAACTAGTTGGAAGCTAATTCTAGTTAGTCTAGCTGGATTTCTAGTCAAAAATAAATAAATTTCTAATACTTAAATACAATATTATGGAGCATATTGGCGTTTAGTAAGTATGCTTGATTTTAAAAGGATGACTGATAAGTAGGATAAAATCTGGTAAGGCCAGCTCAGTAAGAAGTGCGGACCTGGGGAGTAGGTGTCAGCTTTGCCCAAGCTCCCCAGGAGAGCGATACCTACAACAAGGTAAGAGGGTGCCAGCTACGCCTAACGGGTGGAGCTGGAGCAAGGTCTAGGGACCAGCTATGACACGAAGCTGTTCCAAACCCACCAAGTATACCACGCAATTAACCCAAATCCTACGAGATAAGGGAGAAGAACCAGTAAGATAAGCACATTATGCTTATCCTAATCATCGATAACGTCGGATAAGGATTCCATACTAAAACAGGGTGCTCATGGAGTTCCAGCTAAGGCAGGACTCCACTCACCTCGTCAAAGCAATCCAGATATCCCCGGAATGCAGTCCTACTAGGACTCAACCTCCTATCAAATGCCTATAAAAACCATGGTAGAACTTTAATAAAGGTACGCTCCACACACAACTGAGAATCTCAATTCTCCTACCATATAGCAAGTTCAATACTGACTTAGGCATCGGAGGGTGGTTGGCACGCCACCACACCGGTGACTTTTGCTTCAGCTTTATTTTGCAGGATCAGGTCTGTGCCGGATTCAAAACTGCTTCATCAGCTGGCGCCGTCTGTGGGAAACGACTTTTTCCTTACGGTGAACAGTTTTGTATGGTAGAGACTCGATCGAACAAGACGACGATGGCTCAGACCCCCCGCAACCAGGCGTCGACGACGCCACCAAGGCCGCCGCCGCAGCCAAGGCCGCCAAGGCAGCCGAAACGGCCAAGGCCGCGAAAGCTGCCAAGGCCGCCCTAGTCGCCGACAAAGCCGCCAAGGCGGCGGAAGCAGCCAAGGCCGCCGCAGCACTCAGAATTGGGGTTGATCAGATGACCCCCGAGGCGTTTGCTCAGATGCAGGAGCAAATAAAGACGTTAACCCAAGGGTTACAAACTGCGATGCAGGAAAATGCGGACTTGCGAAGGCAAATCTCCGAACCAAGCATCTTAAATTCACGACACAATTGACAGGACGAGGAGGATGACGAAGAAAAAGGCGAATCCAGCGAAAAGGAAAGCCAAAATCGAAGGAAGGGTGCATGGTAAGCCGCCCAGGGAAAGGACCTCCCATGACCTAGAAGCTTTGAACAAAATGCAAGACTAGATTGACGGGTTAATGAAACATGTTAAAGCACAAACTCCCGCCACGGTGGAAGAGTTGGTAAAGAACACGGATTCACCCTTCACATCTGACGTCATGGGGCTACCACTTCCCAGGAAATTCAAGATGCCCCATCTAGAAACATTCAATGGTTCCACGGACCCATTGGATCATCTAGAGACATATAAATCCCTAATGCATTTACAAGCGGTACCAGACGAGGTGATGTGCCGGGCATTCCCTGTCACCCTTAAGGGAAGTGCTCGAGCGTGGTTTAATAAACTCCCACCAGGAAGCATCGGTAGTTTTAAAGAGCTTAGCACAAGTTTCGTAAGCTACTTCATCGCTGGTCGACGCTACGGTAAACCAGCTACACATCTATTGACGGTGAAACAAGGAAGATGGGAATCGTTGAGAGAGTATACTACCAGATTCAACAAGGAGGTAGTCCAGATTGATGAAGCTGATGACAGCGTGAGCATTATAGCTTATATCGCTGGACTGTATTCAGGACAGTTTTTATACCTTTTATCACAAGAGCCACCCAAAACTTTTATCACAAGAGCCACCCAAATCAAAGACCTGATTCAGAGAGGGAGGCTTCAACGTTTTGTAACAAAGAAGCACCAAAAACCACCCAGAAGGGAAGATGCCAGCAGAGAAGGCAGAAATAGCACAGCACCCCGATCAGGTCACATTGGAGAGATCAAGGTCATCCACGGAGGATTTGCGGGAGGTGGCGAATCTAGCAACGCTAGAAAAGTGCACCTCAGAAAACTAAGAACGGAGGAATACTTGGAGGTCAACACGGTTGGCCGTCCAAACAAGTTCCAGAAAAAGGAGGAGATACCCATTATTTTCTCAGAGGAAGACATCAAGGGCATCCAAATTCCTCATGATGACCCACTGGTTATCACCATTGTCATAGCAAATTACCTTACACGTAGGGTACTGATTGACAGTGGGAGCTCAGCTGACATCCTCTATCTCCACGCGTATGACCAACTGAAAGTAGGGCGAGAAAGGCTAAGGCCCATGACATCCCCACTAGTCGGATTTGCAGGTACGCCCATTTATCCAGCTGGACAAATAGCCCTGCCTATCACCATGGGAGAAGAAGGAAGTCAAATCACACGCATGGTGGATTTCATAGTGGTTGACTGCCCTTCAGCATACAATGCAATACTAGGGAGAACAACTTTGAATAAAATCGGAGCGATAATCTCCACACATCATTTGATGATAAAATTCCCAACACCAGAGGGAGTGGCTAGCGTTAGAGGAGATCAGAAGGCAGCACGAGAATGTTATGTCACCTCATTGAGGGGGGCAAACATTACCATGAACATAGAAAGTCTGGATACTCGAGATGAGGAAAAGCTCCAACACGGAGAACCAGTAGAGGAACTAGTGGAGGAGCTCCTGGAACCAGGAAAACCTGGGAAAACGGTAAGGATCGGAACAAGATTGAGCTCAGTAGCAAGAACGGAGCTGTTGCAATTCCTGAGGAAAAACATAGACGTCTTTGCATGGTCCCACGAGGACATACCCGGGATTGACCCAAGGGTCATATCTCACAAGCTCAACGTGGATCCCACCATTCGACCTGTCAAGCAGAAGAAGAGAACTTTCACTCCAGACCGAAATGAGGCTGCGGCCAAAGAAGTTGAAAAGCTCGTGCAAACAAAATCCATCCGCGAAGTTCTCTACCCAGATTGGCTAGCCAACGTAGTTATGGTAAAGAAGGCCAATGGCAAATGGAGAATGTGTGTGGACTTTACGGATCTCAATAAAGCTTGCCCCAAAGGATAGCTTCCCTCTGCCTAGGATTGACTCCTTGGTGGATTCTACAGCTGGGCACGAACTCCTCACCTTCATGGATGCATTCTCAGGATACAATCAAATCCAAATGCATGAGAAAGGCCAAGAAAAAACTTCATTCATCACCGATCGGGGGCTTTACTGCTACAAAGTGATGCCCTTCGGTCTCAAGAACGCAGGGGCTACATACCAAAGGCTGGTTAATAAAATGTTCAAGCAACAGATCGGGCGCAACGTAGAGGTATACGTGGATGACATGCTGGTCAAGAGTGCCAAGGCACGAGATCACATAGCAGATTTGGAAGAAACTTTTCATGTCCTTAGAAGATATAAGATGAAGCTCAACTCAACAAAATATGCTTTCGGAATCTCCTCAGGTAAATTCCTGGGCTTCATGGTGTCCCAAAGAGGAATCGAAGAAAACCCTGAAAAGATTCAGGCCATACTCACCATGAAATCACCCCAGAACATCAAGGAGGTCCAGAAACTAACCGGACGAGTTGCAGCCTTAAGCAGATTCATCTCCCGGGCAACTGACAAGTGCCAGACATTCTTTAAGGTCTTAAGAAAAGCCTTTGAGTGGACCACCACGGAAGAAGCAGCATTCAGCCAGCTGAAGGAATACTTGACGTCCCCACCACTGCTTAGCAGGACCCAAGAAGGAGAGATCCTATTCTTGTACCTTGCTGTTTCCCCCCATGCTGTCAGCGCAGTCTTATTAAGGGAGGAGCAGGGAACACAGCTCCCGGTATACTACATTAGCAGGGCCTTGCGAGGAGCAAAGCTGAGATACCCCAGAGCTGAAAAAATAGCCTTTGCTTTGGTAATAACTGCTAGAAGATTGCGGCCATATTTCCAAGCTCATTCAATCAAAGTGCTAACAGATCAGCCACTCCGAAGGATTCTCCATTGCCCAGAAACTTCAGGCTGCCTAATTCAATGGTCGATAGAGCTTGGAGAGTTTGATATAGAATACAAGCCCCGTATCGCCATTAAAGCTCAAGTGCTTGCAGATTTCCTTGCGGAATACACGTATCCAGAACCAGAGGAGCTCCCCAAGGAAGAACCTAAACCGTGGATCCTACAAGTTGATGGATCAACAACTAGAGAAGCAAGCGGAGCTGGTTTAGTGCTAACTTCCCCAAAGGGGCAACGCCTAAGCTACGCGCTCAGGTTTGAATTCAAAGCAACTAACAACGAGGCCGAATACGAAGCTCTCATGGTTGGATTGGATCTGGCTAAGGCCGTCGGTGCTAACCATGTGTTGGCAAAAAGTGATTCACAATTGGTAGTAGGACAAGTCCTAGGAGAATATGCTGTGAAGGAAGAAGTAATGCAGAAGTATTTGGATAAAGTAAAAGCCCAAATTGCAAAGCTGCAAAGCTTTAGCATTGTCCGAATTCCAAGGGAGGAAAACATCGAAGCTGACTACTTGTCAAAATTGGCCACGGCCAAAGAGGGTGCTATCCCGCCAAATGCACCGATAAGATACTTGGAGTTACCTAGCATTTTTGCCATGGACAAACAGGTACAAGCTATTGACTACAGCAACTCATGGACAGGCCCCATAGTTGACTACATAATGAATGAAACCAACACTACCAGATGACAATGTCAAAGCTAGGCAACTGAAAATCAGAGCTGCGAAGTACCTTATGATAGGAGACGTGCTCTACAGAAGGTGCTTCTCACTACCATACCTTTGGTGCTTAATCCCACCAGAGTCTACAAGGGCTATGGAAGAAGTTCACCAAGGAATATGTGGGGATCACCAAGGTGGCCGCATGTTATCCTACAAACTCCTTAGGCTAGGATATTACTGGCCAAGTATGCAGAAGGACTGCAAATCCATGATCCAAAAATGTGAGAAGTGCCAGCGCTTTGCAAATATCATCCATGGGCCACCCACTGTCTTAACCCTTATGAAAGGACCTTGGCCATTTGCCCAGTGGGGAGTAGACCTAATTGGTCCACTTCCAATAGCAGCAGGCCAGGTCCAGCATGCCATTGTAGCTGTGGATTACTTTACGAAGTGGGTCGAAGCCAAGGCACTGGCCACAATCACAACAGAGGTTGCGATTGACTTCTTGTGGAAATTCATTATAAGCCGATTTGGATTGCCATGAGTGATAGTCACAGATCGAGGGAAGCAATTTGACAACGCTCAGCTCAAAGAATACTGTATTTCCAAGGGAATACATGTACATTATGCCTCCAAGGCTCACCCAAAGGCAAACGGCCAGGTGGAAGTTACAAATCGGACAATCAAGAAAGCAATCAAGAAAAGGCTTCGGGAGGCCAAAGGAGCTTGGCCAGACGAGCTTGACAATGTGCTATGGGCATATCGCACAATGCCCTAAACAGCAACTGGAGAAACCCCATATTCTCTTGCATTTGGGGCCGAAGCAGTAGTCCCAATTGAAGTCGAACTCCTCAACTACAGGACTGTAAGCCCAGACCCCCAGGATAATCAAAAAGATCTCAGGGCAGAGCTAGACCTCCTAGAAGAGACAAGGGAAACATCCATGGCCAAGCTGGCCCTTTACCAACAGAGAATGGTTAAATATCATGAGGCATAGGTTAGGCCAAGGGATTTTCGAGCTGGCGATCTGGTCTTGAGAAAAGTTGATCCTACGGGGAAGAAAGTGGGCAAACTAGGCCCAAATTGGGAAGGACCCTACCAGGTTTTGCACCATATCAAAGCTGGTGCATATAGACTCGCAACCCTAAGGGGAAAAGAGCTACCAAATTCATGGAATGCAGAACATCTGAAGAAGTACTACAAGTAGGTACTTGTAGCCCGAATTTATTTCAATCGTTAGGAAGTTTATTTCTGTTTCTAGGAAACTTTCTGTTTTCAATAAAAACTTTAGCAACCAAAGTTTTTTTAGTTAAAACCATGTGTTCTTTTCATTTTTTCAGCCCTAGTGGCCAATAAAATTCCTCACGAGGGATGTTTGTTTCAATTTTCAATATACATGGTGTGGATCAATTTCCTTGTATGCATGAAATAGAGAGACAAAGAAAAAGATAAAATTATCAAAAAATTTATTAATTAATCCACACCCCAAGGGATGTGGACAGCTTTTACATAAAAACTTTGTGGACAAAACCACAAAGTTGCAACCTAATCACTACCTCCCTCCCTCGGAGGGGAAGGAACTGGTGGCGCCGGTTGCCCTCGGAAAGCCTCCAACTGGTCCCAGTTGGCTATCAGCACCATGCGGACCGTCTTCTCCATGACAGAGAGAGAATCCGCCATGGTCTCCATCTTTAAAGTCAGCCCAGTAATGGCTGCCTTCAGGCTCTGCAGCTCCTGACACAACTCGATGATACGATCACTACTTGCCATTAGCAGTTTGAAATTTGATTATGGAATGGGGAGTAATCCCTAAAACATCCACTGATATTTATAGCCAAAGTTGGGCGGTTCCTAACCGCTTGATAGACCAATCAGCACGATCATAATCGAATTTGCAATTAAAACCGCCACCTCAACCGCTTGGAATAATGGGAAGTTACAAACCCCACTACCTCGAGCAGTTGAAACGACAGCTTACAATTAATTGCAGACGGCTTGAACTCTGCAATCCAACCTCTCATGGGAAATTATGATATTCCAAGAGAATAATCGTCAGCTTGAGGGATACCCTATGGGGTAAACAAAGTAAGCACATTAATTATTCGTACATTAACAGCTTAGAAAATTTCCAAAGCTCAAAAAGACGTAGCACAGCTATGCATTGATTTAACAGCTTAGGAAAATTTCCATAGCTCAAAAAGACGTAGCACAGCTATGCATTGATTTAACAACTTAGGAAAATTTCCAAAAGCTCAAAAAGACGTAGCACAGCTATGCATTGATTTAACAGCTTAGGAAAATTTCCATAGCTCAAAAAGACGTAGCACAGCTATGCATTGATTTAACAGCTTAGGAAAATTTCCATAGCTCACAAAGACGTAGCACAGCTATGCATTGATTTAACAGCTTAGGAAAATTTCCAAAGCTCAAAAAGACGTTGCACAGCTATGAGAATGTAGCTCCACAGTAGAAACCTAAGGGTAAAACATCAATAAGTGTCTTAAGTACTTGGACGCAAGCACTTAAAACACTTAGGGGAGTAGGAGACGTAGTACAACTACAACAAGAAAAGAAAGGGAAAAGTTCCCAGATTAGACATAGCATGTCTACTACCCAAATCAAACAAGCTTAGAATAACATTCTAGCTACGCAATTTGGTACAGCAAAGGGTACGCCACTTGCAAAAATACTAGTGCTTGGCACAGCTTTAATAAGGGCAGGAATTGGCAAAATCAAAATGTCTGCATATGCAAAAGACTATTGAAAAATGCCATAGCATGAAGTGAAAGTATTCTTTCATTTTAAAACTGCACCTGTACCTGTCATAACAAGCCTTTAGGAGGCCCCAAAATATGATCTCCTTAAAGATCATCCCCATCAGTCATCAAGAAAAGTTTTGAAGTCAAGGCCAAACCAAAAGGCCACTCCCAAACAAACACAGTTAAAGTACGAAAGTATTAAAGTGTGTTTAGTTACAGACCCAGTGAAATTAAAAGTTTCAAAAGCCATTCAAAGGCTTGGGGTGGAACTGCCAATAGCCTGCCCATCACCAGATGATGGGCCAGGAGGTGTTATCGCTAGAGTCGGAGTTTCAAGAGGGAGAGAGACCTTTTCTGGAGTTTGGAGAAGAGATGCAATCGAAGAGCTAGGGATAGATGTATCTTTGGATACCACCTCATCACATTCCTCTTCCCCCTTTTGTCCCCCATCAAGGCATGAGGGCCCCTCTTCATCATCAATCTCAAACTTGGAAAAATCCAAATTTGGGAAAGCCAAAGCTGCCCGGCTCCTCATAGCTTCAAACCCATCAAAGTATTGTTGGGTGACGTCTTGACGATATTCGGGAGATTGCAGGAAGAGTTCGATGGCATCTCGACGAGCATTTTTTTACCTTTTCTAGCATCCCCAAGCTCGCAGCTTTACACTTCTCCATCTCTCTATCCCAGTCAAGGATTTTCAGCTCCAAGCTTTGAGCAGTCGCCACGGCGGTGTCTCTCTCTTCCTCCAAACCTCTCTTTGACTTCAGGACGTTGTCCCTTTCAGTTGTCAACTTCCGAAGCTCTACAGCCATGGTAGCACTTTTCTGGCAAAGTCTCATGTTGGTCTCAGAAAGTGTAGCCATTTGCTTCCCCAAACCAAGGCTTTGGGAAACCAGAAATCAGCCACGAGCCGTAGCCTGCAATAAGGAAGACAGAATTAGTAAAGAAACACTTGGAAAAGCTAGCTGACAAGTTCATGGAATGCAAGAGAAAAGCCCACCATGGCCAGCTCAACCAACATAAGCTCCCCCACTGCTTGGAGAGACATCTCCGCCATTGAATCCTTGTCAGCTGCACAGAGCAACCCAGAAGCGCGCTCCAAGGCTTCTTTGGAAATTGGCCAAAGTAGAAGGACCAGCAACAGTTTTCGTCTTCTTGGAAGCAGGGGTACCCTCCACAGCCGTACCCTTTGCCTTTCTCTTGAAAATCTCAGCACCATCCAAATCAAGCGGCTCAACCACTAAGTCAAGAGCAGGGTCCTTTGAGAGGTCAGCATCCAAGAAACTTTCAACATTTAGCTCCTTCTGGAGACATGAGCTCTTCCTTTTTGGAGCCACGCCTCCAGACGACTACTTCACCCTCTCAGCCTTTAGTTGAGCCAGCAAATTTTTTTCCATTTTTGGTGCCATCCCTGTATCTTCTCCTTCTTCCTCTGAAAAGGAATCAAGAGAGAACAATAAGAAAAGTCAGCAGGCAATCCAAATACCCAAACAGAAACTGGGAATACCTCTCAAAAAAGCTAAAGCATCACTAGATGTTTCAGGACCCAGCAGGTAAGTGGCCAAAGACTCCGGGGTTACAAGCAAACCCTAGCTATGGATCTCGTAGCTCCGGGCCAACTTTACTTTTGCTTCTATAGCCGAGGTCGAAGGGTATGAGGCACGAGCTGCATAAAAGCATAAAACAAAGACCTTTGAGAAATAAAGGAGTGCAAAGCAAGGTTCAAGAAATGGAAAGAAAGCCATAGCTTACAACTGGCAATGGGTTCCCCCCATCTATTGGGATCATGCTTCGTATAGGACCCAGCCTCCCAGTCCGAAACCTCCCATCCGTCTCCACCAACAAAGAAAAACTTATCCTTCCAATTTTTATGGACGTTGGGAAGATCAGTGACCAATTCTCCTCCGCCGGGTCTCTTGGTAAAATAATACCATCCCACGCCCCCAGGAGCCTCCTTTACTTGGAACTGGTTTAGAAAGGGCCCCTTCGTCAGTGGCGTAACACCATTCGACATGGCTCCCCAAAGAGCAGCATAGCCGATCAGTAAACACCAAGAATTGGGAACAATCTGGCCAGGAGCCAAACCCAGGAAACTCAACAGTTCCCTAACCACGGTAGGGAAGGGCAAACGAAGCCCCCCTTCTAAAGCCCCAACATAAATGCACGTCTCGTTCTCAACAAAGGAGCAGGCTCGCTCAGACCCTGAAGGCTTCCTGAGAGTTACAGAGGATGGAATCAAAAATCTAACCCTAACGACGGCCAACTCTTCGTTCGTAATCGTCGAAGGAATCGAGGAAGCTGAAAAATTTGGAACCCTACTAGGACCCTTCGAGGACGACGGAGGAGAGGAGGGCTTGACACCACCAGAATGACCCACATGCAAAGAGGCCCTACCTACATTGCCACGACGCAATGGGACCTCTTCGTCAACCGACGACTCTTCCACTTGAAGAATCGAGGAAAAATCGATGGTATCCCCTGACATTGGGGCAGCGGTAGACGATTGTGGGCGTAGGAAAGATGATAAACCAGAAAGATTATGGAAAACCCTATTCTGAAGAACAACAGAGTAAGGGGCAAAATCTTCTATAACAGCGGGAATAGGGTTGGCAGATGCAAAATAGGCTAACCTAGCGCAAATGAACTCCCCTAGAATACCCTGCACAGGGCTTGGAATTTCTACTCCAGAAAAAGAGGAATCAAACATGAAAAGAAAGAACAGCAAGAAGGAAAGAACGTACCTACGAGAGACAGGCCCTAACACGATGACGAAAGGAGAGCGAGGAAGAAGGGTTTTTTGCACAGTAGAAACGCCTGGGATGATTTGGGTACAGATTGAGAAAACCCTGATCAACGCTTTGAGTAAGCTTAAACGTCACAGCACCAATCCCAAAGAATACTCCTGGATCTTCGTCGTCCACCTCTAGACGCCAGGGTAGCAAAGATATCGACACCTGTCCCACGATACGACGTGCATTTAAAACCTTAAAGGAAGAGAAAAAGCACCAACCGCCATTCAGGTCTGGAATATGTTTCTAACCTCCAGCTAAGAGCTGGAGCTTGGAAACAGGGGAGTACCTAATAAGTAGGATAAAATCTGGTAAGGCCAGCTCAGTAAGAAGTGCGGACCTAGGGAGTAGGTGTCAGCTTTGCCCAAGCTCCCCAGGAGAGCGATACCTACAACAAGGTAAGAGGGTGCCAGCTACGCCTAACGGGTGGAGCTGGAGCAAGGTCTAGGGACCAGCTATGACACGAAGCTGGTCCAGACCCACCAAGTATACCACGCAATTAACCCAAATCCTACGGGATAAGGGAGAAGAACCAGTAAGATAAGCACATTATGCTTATCCTAATCATCGATAACGTCGGATAAGGATTCCATACTAAAACAGGGTGCTCGTGGAGTTCCAGCTAAGGCAGGACTCCACTCACCTCGTCAAAGCAATCCAGATATCCCCGGAATGCAGTCCTACTAGGACTCAACCTCCTATCAAATGCCTATAAAAACCACGGTAGAACTCCAATAAAGGTATGCTCCACACACAACCAAGAATCTCAATTCTCCTACCATATAGCAAGTTCAATACTGACTTAGGCATCGAAGGGTGGTTGGCACACCACCACACCGGTGACTTTTGCTTCAGCTTTGTTTTGCAGGATCAGGTCTGTGCCGGATTCAAAACTGCTTCATCAATGACAGAGTCACTTGGTGACGGAAATCTATTTTATAAACATCAAACCTAATTATGACGGATTATTCGGAGTTTAACAGGAATTCTAATAGGAATTTCGATAAAACAAATACTACAACGAGATTTTTATTTACTGAAAATCGGAGTTGTTACAACCTATCCCCCTTAAACAATTTTGTCCTCGAAATTTGGTGCACGCTCAGATTTGAACAGATGAGGATGACTCGCCCTCATGGTTTCTTCCCTCTCCCATGTGGTTTCTTCAGTTCCACGGTTTTTCCACAAAACTCGCACCAGCTTGATGGTCTTATTCCAGGTTTTCTTCTCGCTTCGGTCTTGAATCTTTACTGGCTCTTCTTCGTACGTCGCGTCTTCTTGGATGGTGATATCTTCCCAGTTGAGAACATGCGAGGGTAGGGCAAGATATTTACGGAGCATTGAAACGTGGAATACGTCATGTACTTTATCTAACTGCGGTGGCAGCACGAGACGATACGCAACCTTCCCGATCTTCTCCACGATGTCGAAGGGTCCAATGTAGCGTGGGGACAGCTTTCCCTTTTTCCCAAATCTAATGACTCCTTTCTTTGGTCGGATCTTTAGGAATACATGATCTCCTACTGCAAAGGTTAGGGGTCGGCTTCTCTTATCCGCGTAACTTTTCTGTCGGCTCTGAGCGGTTTGTATCCTTTGTCTGATGGTCTTGACCTTCTCCATGGTATCTCGTACGATGTCAGGCCCAATCAATCCCGTTTCTCCAGCATCTGTCCAGCAGACTGGAGATCGACAGGGTCGACCGTAAAGAGCTTCATACGGTGCCATCTTGATACTTGCTTGGTAACTATTATTGTAGGCGAATTCCACCAACGGCAAGTGTTGCTCCCAATTCCCAGAGAAATCCAAAGCACAGGCTCTCAGCATGTCCTCCAACGTCTAAATAGTCCTCTCCGTTTGTCCATCTGTCTGAGGGTGGAAGGCCGTACTAAGCCTTACATCTGTTCCCAACGCCTTCTGTAACCCTTTCCAGAAGTGTGATACGAATCGTGGGTCCCTGTCTGATACAATCGAGATAGGTACTCCATGTAGGCGTACAATCTCTCGGATGTATAGCAGGCTCAGCTGTTCCACGTTCTCGGTCATCTTAACTGGCAAGAAATGTGCGGATTTGGTGAGTCGATCCACAATCACCCAAATGGCTATGTTGGACTTGGCGGACCTCGGTAACCCAGCGACAAAATCCATCGAAATGTGTTCCCATTTCCAGGTCAGAATTGGTAGCGGTTGGAGGTCTCCTCCAGGCTTCTGGTGCTCAGCTTTGACTTGTTGACACACCAAGCACGTCGACACAAATCGGGCCACGTCCTTTTTCATCCCTCCCCACCAGTACGTTCTTCGCAGGTCTTCATACATCTTTGTACCGCTGGGGTGGACCGCAAAGTTCGAATGGTGAGCTTCTCGAAGTACATCTTCTCAGAGGGTTCCAATATGAGGTACGAATACTCTTCCCTTGAATCTCAGGCTGTTGTCTCTCTCAATCGTCCATCCTGGTACCACCTTCCCTTCTCGGATTCGGTGCCGAATGAACTCGCAGTCTTGTTCCGAGGTTTGGGCTAGCAAGATTTCTTGATGAAGTGCCGGTTCTGCAATTAGAGCATACAGACGTGCGTTCCCATTTTCTGATGACGGTCGCAGGTTGAATTCGTTAAGCGTGTCCACCATTCCCCATTCCTTGATGGCAGTCTTGCCCTTCTGCGTCCTGTCCTTCCGACTTAGGGCGTCAGCTACCACATTGGCCTTGCCGGGGTGGTACTGAAGTGTAAACTTATAGTCCTCCAAATATTCCATCCATCGTCGCTGCCTCAGGTTCAACTCCTTCTGAGTGAAAAGGTATTTGAGGCTCTTGTGGTCTGTGAAAACTTCGAATTGTTCTCCCCACAAATAGTAACGCCACGACTTGAGGGCGAATACTACTGCGGCCAATTCTAAGTCGTGGGTGGGGTAATTCTTCTCGTGCGGTCGGAGTTGTCGCGATCCGTAAGCTACAACTTTTCCATTCTGCATCAGCACGCATCCCAAGCCATCTCTTGAAGTGTCACAGTAAACTATATAGTCTACACCCCGCTCAGGTATGATGAGTATGGGTGCACTGGTCAGCCTCTTCTTTAGCTCTTGGAAAGATTTTTCACAGGCTCCGCTCCAATCCAGCTTCACTCCTTTCTGAGTCAGCCTAGTCATTGGCTTGGCAAGGATAGAGAAGTCCGGTATGAATCTTCGGTAGTACCCAGCCAATCCTAGAAAGCTCCTGATTTCAAACACTGAAGTTGGCTGCTTCCAACTCAGTACTGCCTTGACCTTATTTTCGTCCACTGCTATTCCGTCCTTGGATACTACGTGCCCCAAGAACTTAACCACTTCCAGCCAAAACTCACATTTGCTTGCCTTGGCATAGAGTTGGTTATCCCGGAGTACTTGTAGTGCTATCCAAAGGTGTTCTTCATGCTCCTCCTTATTGGCGGAGTATATCAATATGTCGTCAATGAACACCACTACAAACTTGTCTAAGTAGGGTTGAAAGACTTTGTTCATGAGACACATGAATACTGCCGGAGCGTTCGTCAGTCCAAATGGCATCACTACAAACTCGTAGTGTCCATATCTGGTGCGAAAAGCGGTCTTGACGATGTCTTCTTCCCGTATTCTAATTTGGTGATAGCCTAATCGGAGATCAATTTTTGAGAAGCATGTTGCCCCTCTCAATTGATCAAATAGGTCATCGATCCTAGGCCTGTATCGGTTCTTGATTGTGGCTTGGTTAAGCTTCCCATAGTCAATGCATAAACAGAGTGTTCCTTCCTTCTTCTTTACAGATAGGGCGGGTGCTACCCAAGGTGAGGTACTAGACCAAATAAATCCTTTGTCCAACAATTCTTGTAGTTGGGTTTTGAGCTCCTTTAACTCTGTGGGGGCCATTCGGTAAGGTGCCATAGAGATCGGGGCCGTTCCCGGCTAGAGTTCTATAGAGAAGTCTATCTCTCTCTGAGGTGGTAAGCCTGGGAGTTCCTCGAGAAAAACATCGGCGTACTCGCACACGATGTGAGGTAATCCCAATTCCATCCTGTTGGTTTCCTCCATTTGGAGGCTGGCTAGCCATCCAAATAGTTGGTTCTGCCACCTCGACCTTTTCGTCGTCGAACTCGTCGTCTGCCTATCCCCCTTAAAACGGAAGCGAGCTCCTTCTGGGGTGTAAGTCGTTACCATTTTCTGGTGACAGCCTATGACTGCACGGTGTGCTGACAGCCAATCCATTCCTAGGATTACGTCAAAATCTGCTATGTCGATCACTCTGAGGTCGCAGGTTAGTCGCAAGTTGGCTGCTTCTAGCTCGCACCCTCTACACACTAGACTAACAGCTACACTTCCCCCCAACGGTGATAATACATTCATACAGGTACTTAGGGGTTCTGTTTCTAGTGCTAGAGCAGTTACGCAGGCAGTAGATATAAATGAATGCGATGCACCGGAATCAAACAAGGCTTGCACGCAGGTACTGTACAGTAGCAACGTACCTTGGATCACAGAAGGATCCTGTTCTTGTTCCTCTGTCTGCAGTGCGAAGATGCGCCCTCCAGCATTCTGCTGGACTCCTACTGGCTGCTTTCCTTTATTCTGCCCATTCAGCTGCTGTGATGGTCCTCCGGTATTTTGCTTTCCAAATCCGGTCTGTCCTGGCTGTGGGGCTCTCTGGCCTCCAAAGTTCCCATTCTTTTCTCTCGGGGGCTGGGGGCAGTCATGTTTGTAGTGGCCCATGGCCTGGCAGTTGAAGCATTGGACAAATGCCTTGCTTTGGCCTTTCTGTGGTTCACCACGGCCTGGTGCAGCAGCCTTCCACGTTTGGATGTTAGAAAATGGGGTAAAGGGCTTGGTGGGGTAGGGTCCGCGGTTGTTGTTGGAAGGTTGAGTGAGGATTGGTCCGCCAGTGTTGCCTGTCGCCTTCCTCCATTGGTTCTTGAAGTCATTCTCCTCACTCTCTAACCGGAGAGCATATTTCACCACACCAGTATAGGTGGGGAAAGCTTGTGCCACTACGGCCCTTCGAGCGGTCGTCAGCCCCCACTCAAATCTTCTTGCCTTCTTATCCTCAGTTGATACAATGTCCGTGGCGTAACGGGACAGCTCTTCAAATTTGGCCGCGTATTGGGTAACGGTCATCGTCCCTTGTTTCAGGTTCATGAATTCCTGTTCCTTGACCAGGCGGAGAGGTGTGGGAAAGTACTTGTCGAGGAATAGGGTTTCGAACTGGGCAAAGGTCATTGTAGCTATGGAATGAGTAGCCTCCATTAATTCCCACCAATAACGGGCTTCTCCCTTAAATTGGTATGCGGCTAGGGCTACACGATCTCCATCCCGGGTGATCTCCAAAGTGTCCAGGATCACCTTGACTTCCTTCAGCCAAGTTTCAGCCACAGTGGGGTTGGTGTCTCCATGGAAAGTAGGTGGTCGGTGTTTGCAAAATTCGTTCATGGCTCAGGTTCGGGTCATAGGACCATCTTCGCGGTTTTGGTTTCGGTTGTTGGCATTCAAAGCGGTTACCAATGCTTGCATGACTTGGGTTAGGTTAGGGTTCGCGTTAAAGGATTCTCCAATTTCGTATCCTAGACCGCTGCGCCGGTTTACCATCTACGAGTAAAATTGCAAAGGGGAGGTTTAGTCTACTAAACGATTTTTTGTTTGACGATGGTTTTCTCCCTAAGTTGGAAGCAGTAATAGTATGCGCCATACTCTCAAAATAGAACGGACTATTTCATTGATAAACAGAGGATTACAGCATAGCATAGAGTTCTACTACAAAATAAAACATAAGACAAGATTCCCTTAGTACGAGTTGAAAATGAACCTACACGTTCTTATTCTACGACCTTACAGCTTACAAAGCTTTATTCTACTACGAGTGCCACAGGCGTAGCTACAACTTTTGAATCTCATTCTAATACTACTAGACTACTGACTGGGTGGGGTGAGTCCAAAGTATTCGCGGAGCCACTTCTTATAGTTGGTCTCAACAATGGTTTCCTCCCTAAGCAGGCGATCACGTTCTTGTGCAATCATCTCGTCCATAGTAAGGACGGGTGTGTAGACACCTCCCAAACGGGGCATCGCCATACAGATTGGTCACGTTTGTTGCTCGATTGGTTGCTTGCTTCATAAACCAAGATCGTAGACATTCCCATGGTTAGAAACATCACCACACGATAACGGTTATCATCAAAACAGAGTTGCCACCTAGTTTGTTAAAACTGGGAAAATAGATAGAGATTCTGGATACGGGAGCCAAAAGTACAATAAGGGGAAGGTGTTAGGCACCCCTCTTTGCCCAGTCGTGAGACTGGCCCATAATCGTTCAACATAAGGCATATAGATGCTTTGTTTAATTCCAACACATAACCTGTTTATTTAAGCCTTTAAACAGTAAATAAGGTGAGCCAATGCGATAAGTAAAGCATGCATCAGAAAGCAAGGAACAAAACAGAACAGTCCCAGGGAGATGGAACCCGCGGCCAGTGAATAGATGTCACGGCCGAAGGATCCTCCTGGTTTTATGTACCGGCCGAGGGATCGAAGCCCCGGTCGGTGTTCTTCCTCACACCAGATAGAAACGTTAGTAAACAATCAAAATGCTAAGATTATGATTATGGACAGAAAATAGAACAAACCAGAGGCCGTTGGGCCTCACCACCTTGATCCCTCAGTTGCTTGATTGTCTCGGATTAGGTGTGATTGCCTGATTGCTTCTTGGAAAACCCTAGGGTTAGGGTTTGAACTTCGGGGTTTGATCGTCGGATTGATGGCTACCTCCGGGAGGTTAGGGCTTTTGAAGAGTGGGTTTGAGAGAGTATTTTGACAGAGTATCGGAGCTTGAGAGAGTGTATTCTCTTATGAATTTTGTGTGTATATTTTTGGAGTCCAAAGGCCCTTTATATAGGCAATTGGTGACTCACTCCGGCCAATCAAATGGCACGATTGCAATTGCAATGCAATTCAAACTCTACGTCGCAATCTCTGAACGTGGCCCGAACGCATCGGAGAGGTAGTGTAGTTGGATAAAACGTCTGACAGAACGTTCCAGAGTCTGGAAAAAGGACGATCTGGCGGCCGAGTAATAGATCACACGGCCGAGGAATGGATGTCTCGGCCGAAGGATAGATCTTGCGGCCGAGGGATTGATCTCTCAGCGAGATTTTGCTAGCAACAGGTTGCTCGGTTGAGGAAATGATGTTAAGGCCGTGAGATCGATGTTACGACCGACAGATGGATCTCCTAGGCTTCTGTATTTTCTGTCTGAAAGGCTGTTTGGCTCTGAATTGGGTCCTCTAAGTGGCTCAAAGTTCTTACCGAAAGTCCTAAGGTTCTTGAGAAGGCAATCAGCAATCACTGTATCCGTTTCATCATCGGGATGGTCCCAAGGTGGGACTTGAAATAATCGTTAGGCCAAATTGGGGTGTCTACAGATGCCCCTCTTTGACTGAGCTCAGACGGATTGCGAGACATGTTTGAGTAATAGTCAAAGCTGTAAAAAGCAACTCAATTTGGTCCAACCACTATTCCAAGGGGTTTTCGAAAAAGGTTTTTGTTATGGTCGGGCCAGGAGGCTGCCTACGTATTCCACAGGGGAAATTCAGACCAACCGTAGTTCGGGCAATAAAGAAAAATAAAAAGTTTGGAGGGTTAGAAACAGAAGACGTACCTTCGGGCTTAAAAAGCCGTAGTGTGACGTACCTAGACTGAGCCAGGGTTTTGGTGGAAGATAGTTGAAGGAGCGCGGGGCTGCCGAGGGAGTTTTTGCAAAGAGCTTCCTTAGTATTTTGGGGTAGATCAGTACACGGCAGGTGCGTTTGCTTTTCTTGATCATCCTTACTTTGACTGAGAGGAGCTCGGTAGAGTAGCCTATCCTTGCGAATGAGCTGGAAGGAATTGATGTAATTGGGTTGGAATCCAAGCCATCTGCTGGGGATGAATCGGATGTCGTTTGTTTCGAGATATGAAGGGCGCAGGGCCAGTAACTAGAGCACGGAGCTTTGGAGATGAGGGAACCGAGGCACGGAGCCGGTTATAGTCATGAGGCGAGAGCCTATAGAGCGATGGTTTCTGACGTGGTGGAACCGAGGCACGGAGCCGGTTGTAGTCACAAGGCGAGAGCCTAGGGTGATTGTTTTGAGGCGTGGAGCCTGTTGCAGTCTTGAGGCGAGGGCCTAAGGTGAGCTTAGAGCTTTGATGGAATCGAAGCGCGGAGCTGGTATTTGAACATAAGGCGAGAGCCTGAGGTGTCGGAGCTTTGAGCTTGACATGATTTGAACCGAAGCGTAGAGCTGGTTGTATTCTGATGGTCTGTGCACGGAGCTTTCCCATCATAAGTGTTGGCGTAGAGCCAAAGGATCGAGGCGCTGGACCGACCAGATAAAACCAAGGCGTAGAGCCGGTTGATTGCAGGGTTGACTTGATTCATGAGAGACATGCAGAATGTATATGTGTGATGATGGTTGTTAGATGTGAATAGATATGATGATGCAGACTCGATGTGAAAATGTTGATGCATTTGATGCAATATGTGCACGGGCCCGTGCGTGTGTGTTTGTTTTAAGCTTAGAGCTTCTATCAAGTTCCAAACTTGAGCATTCAGAGCGTAGAGCTCGAGCATTCGGACGGCAGAATTCGAGCATTCAAAGTACAGGCTTTGAGCATCCAGTACGCAGTGGTTGGGCATCCAAGCGTAGAGCTTGAGCATTCAAGTGTATAACTTGAGCATCCAGTACACAGTGGTTGGGCATTCGAAGAGCTTCGAGCATTCAAAATGTTAGATTTTGATCATTCAGGCGTAGAGCCTGAGAATAGATGGCTTGATTGTTGGGGCGGCGTAGAGCCTGCTGAGATTTGCTTGTTTACGGCTTTGAGCCAGTTGAGATAATAGGTTTAGAGCCGCTGAGTTGGTTGTTACGGCTTCGAGCCAGTTGAGATAGTGGGCTTGGAGCCGCTGAGTTGTGATAGCGAGCGTAGAGCTGCTGAGTTGTGATAGCGAGCGTAGAGCTGCTGAGTCGAGGGCTTGGAGCCGCTGGGTGAGTGAATACGGGCGTAGAGCCACTGAGATGATAGACATAGGCTTCGAGCCTGTCGAGGTAATGGGCTTAGAGCCGCTGAAATTGTTGAGGTAATGGGCTTCGAGCCACTGAATTGGTGGGCGTAGAGCCGCTGAGTTGATGGATTGGTGAGCGTAGAGCTGCTGAGTGTTTTGAGATGGGCTTTGAGCTGCTGAGTGAATGAATATGGGCATATAGCCGTTGAGATAGTGGGCTTGGAGCCGCTGAGTTGTGAGATTGGTGAGCGTAGAGCTGCTGAATGTTTTGAGATGGGCTTTGAGCCGATGAGAGGGTGAGCTTCGAGCTGCTAAATAATGGTCGTAGAGCCGCTGAGTGCTTTGACAATAGTGGACACGGAGTAAGAGCTTGGTTTGGATAATCCTTGGTGGCCAAGTGACCAGTTGTTGTAGGCTTGCTATTGTGGAGAGAGAGAGATCTTTGAAGCTTGGGCATGCCCCCAAGGCTAGTTTTGACCACGTTGCATTAGCTCGGGGGTGCCCCCAAGGCTACTTTGTCGGTTGAGGACTCGAAAGCCCATAATTGCTTGAGTTGGTGTACTGAGCAAAATCTAATGTTGCTGAGGGAAACTAATTGAAAGGCCAGGAGATCGATCTCTCGGCCGAAGGATCGATGTCTCGGCCGAGGGATTGATCTCTCGGCCGTGAGATAGCCAACAGTCAGAAAATCGATTTAAGTTAAACTTAATCGATCTCACTGGTTATTTCACCCTTTCTTTCTCTATCCCTTATTCTCCTCTCCCATTTCGAACGATCGCCGCCGCTCCCTCCTCTATCTTCCGATCAACCACCACCGTTTTCCACCTTACCGCCGTCATTTTTTCCGACCACACGGTTCCGGTTACTATTTCCTGCCATGGCATCATCACCGCCTCCTCCTCCATCTTCTGACGCTCCTGCTGCGCCTAGGGATACGGGCAAAGCTTCGGCCGTTGAGGCCGCGATTCTCGGCGGGGTTTCGAGTTCCCGCATCTTACGTTCGAGTCGGCGCAGAGCCACTATTGGGGGGAGTTCCTCACAACCTATCCCTCATGAGATAGAGCCCGAGGTTTCTACTGATGCGGGAGGTGATATTCTTCCGCCGTTCGACGTTGCCACATACGCCCCTCAGGTTCACATGGTTGGGCGTGGCGGTTCATTGCGATACCGTCCTCCCCTCAGCGATGTCCCACCTGAGGTCTTACACAGGGAGCCGGAGCAGCACCTTGGTTTCACCAATAGGAAGGTAAAATTTTATCCTGTCAAATAGTTTTTGTACATGAGATTTCATGAAATGATAATTTGATATTTGATAGGAAATTTGAGTTTTTAGAAGTTGCCCCCTGCGTAGGCGATGTTTTTGTATTGATTTTCTTCTTCGTATTTTGTCAGGCAAACGACAGGTTGCGCATGTG
Organism: Rhododendron griersonianum; assembly: GCA_018127125.1. Taxonomy (NCBI): domain Eukaryota; kingdom Viridiplantae; phylum Streptophyta; class Magnoliopsida; order Ericales; family Ericaceae; genus Rhododendron; species Rhododendron griersonianum. The sequence goes on along the minus strand of CM030792.1, from coordinate 25,300,114 downwards.
GGGAAGCTGCCCCCAAGTGTTTGAGTGGTACGAGAGGCTTCCTCAAGAGGCCAAGGACGCAGTTGCTTTGGCTGGCTTTGAGCCCTTGATACTTGGTTTCCATCTTCCGAAGGCGGAGTTAGGATTGACCATAGCATTGGTGGAGCGGTGGTGGGACACCACCAACACTTTCCACCTTCCGGAGGCAGGGGAGATGACGATCACTCCAGGTGACTTCGCTTTGCTTACAGGTCTGAGAGTTGGTGGTGATCCTCTTCCAATTGACCCGCGGATCCACGAGCGAGAGGGTGCTCTTAAATACCTTTTGGGGAAGGTCCCTCGTGTGTCAGAGAGCGGTCACATCACCTATACCTGGCTTCGGGAAGAGTTTGATCAAGCTGATATCCTGACAGAGGTTCCCCTTTCTCAGCTCGTACGAGCTTTCCTGCTTTATCTCCTTGGGCAAACTCTGTTTTGCTACAAGGAGAATTCGGTGCATGTCCAGTTTTTGTCCGTCTTGGTCGATTTGGACACTATAGCAGAGTTTGATTGGGGGACTCCTGCCTTAGCTACGCTGTATGGGCACCTGAGTGCCTGTTCCCGAGGTGTTAGTTTGTCGCTGGGTGGGCATCACCGTGTTCTTGAGGTATATACTTTTAGCTTTCTTTGTCGTTCTTTTGTCGCTTCGTTCTCCATATCTTACGCTTGCCTTTTATCTTGTAGCTCTGGGCCTTTGAATATTTGCTGCAGTTCCCTCCTCCGACTAGGCATATTGAGCCTAGGTTTGTTCCGCGGGCGGCCCGTTGGCTGAAAGGGGTCCGGAGGACACGGTCGCCTGCTATGGATTTGTTAGCTTAGAGGCGAGTTTTGGATCGCCTGACAGTGGATCAGGTACGATGTCTCTCTATTCTCTGATTTTCATGTAATTCCTTCATTTTGTTATTTTGATGTTATTTCCCTCATTACAGGTGCGATTCGATCCGTGGGGCACTTTGCTCGACGATGCTCCTTTGGAGTTGACTTCGGCCCGGGCTTTGGACAGCCAACATTTCCTCTTGGAGGGGCCTTTTTTGAGAGCTTGGTACCTAGGGGAGAGGGTAGCGAGTCAGTACTTTCCACGCTCTGAGGCATTGCAGCTTGTTCCTCTTCCTCCTCCAGCTGGCATGAGGTCTACTCATCTATTGACAGGAGAGAGTTTGCTTCTTGCTCTTGAGAGACAGCCAGCCGTGAGCTTTCTTCAGGCGGGAGATTATTCGGCCTTCCGTTTGGCCTCGCTGATCCTACCTACTGCTACTGCCGCTGCTGCTCCTCTTGTTTGGCCACGGGCCCCCAGCTTTATCTCTTTCCACAATGCAAATGGAGAAGAGGAGCGTTTGACGCTGACACCGTGTGCTACGCAGCTCTACGTGCTTCCTGCCGGAGTTCAGCAGGTAATATTGTAGATTCTGCTTTAGTTTCCTTCAGTATTCTTCACTTACTTTGCTGTATATGTAATTGCTTCCTCTGCAGGTGCCTGCTGATGTTGTTCAGGAATGGTTGCGTGCATTTCAGAGTGCAGAGGCCTTGGCTAGACGGCAGCGAGGCCGGATAGTCGCGGTATATATCCTTTGATCTCTTCTTTTTCCATCCCACGTTTCATGTGAAACTGAATGTCCATATCCTGTGTCTCTGCAGCTTGAAGCGGAACGGGTGCCGACGGTGTCGGTTACTCAGAGTGCTGGAGTTAGTGAGGGTGGGAGTACCGGAGCTGGTGATGGAGATGCTGAAGCTGGTGAGGGACAGAGGATCAGTGTCCCAGTTCCTGAGCGTTTTCGTCCTGCTCCCAAGAGGGGTCGTGGGCAGTAGCTGGCTTTCTTGTACCTGTATTTGTTAGCTCCAAAACAGATAGTTTGATATTTGTATTTTTATGAAGCAACCTCAGCATGTGTGGAAATTATTTACGACTTGTACTTTGTCTTAAGATACTTCAGACTTGTATGCAATAGTTTTAAAGTTTTATGGGTGTTAGATTTAAACATGGGCTGAGGAATGGATCGCTCGGCCGAGAATTCCATTCTTCGGCCGCTACTTCTATTTCCTAAAGAAGCTGGACTTTTGCTTTAGCCAAGTGGCATTTTTCCCTTCTTACACTTGAATTCGATTCATGCTCTTTATTTGCTTTTGCTGTTTCTACAGCCTCTTTGCCATGTCTTGAGATCGTTGGAATGTTTTGTTCTTTATGTTGACGACTTTTTGAGTCAGAGAGGACGAGCGATGATTCTCATGTGTCTTTGTTTCTGTCAATTCCCTAGAAAATGACTAACTTATCTTTTGTGAGCTCAATACGCAGGGTTAGCTATACCTATCGCTGAGTACAAATTGGCTGATGTTTTTCCTTCTCTCCAAATGCTTGGGCCGCATCTCGTTGTGAGATTGCCTATGTATCCCAATCAGGGAATCAGGCCTTTCTACGTAGTTCCTAGATTACAACCTTTGGGGTTGGATTTTCACTCTTGGTTTTTCTTCTGTTATGCTCTAAGTTTTGCCTAGGTTACCTGATAAGGGTTGAGTCCCTAGAGAGCTCTTTGAATGCCTTGTCTTTTGCCTAGGCTGCGTTTTTGCATTTTCTTGCCCTAGCAGGCTTTGCTCTTACTTTTGCTTGGGTATTTACCCAACGAGCATTTTTCTCTCAAGAAGGTTTCGGTATTTTTGAATTTGATGGAGATGTTCTTATGCATCTCCTGTTGTATTTGTACCTTCGCAATGGGTAAGCTAACCCTAAGTGTTCTCACGGAGATAGCGTCTTCTTCCCAAGCTTTTGACAAAAAACTTAGTTTTTAAGTAATCAGGGCTCGTCCCTTCCTTCCTTTTTGTTAACACCATAAAGAATTAGATTCTTAAGATCCTTTCAACTTGGCAAAAAGACTGTAGCATGTAGCAATAGTATTTTAAAGATTGAACCATTTAATCAAGCATAAAATGATAAAATGAGAACTTATTTTGTTGCAAAGAATGCCCAAACAGGGGCCCAAAATGTGTCCTAACTTTGTCTTTAGGAAATGAAAGTAATGTTTCATGCGATTTATTGCGGTATCTCGGGAGTTGCTCCTTTGCCTTTCACAGTTTTATACTCTTCTTCACCCTCGTCTTTGCCAAACAGAATCTTCAGGTCACACTCAGCTAACACTTCGATCCAGTCTTCGGGAATAGATGTTGATTTTATTGGTTCTTCTTCCATATCACTGTCAGTCCATTCTTGATCAAAGAAGATTTGCATTCCAGGGTACCTTTGCTTGGTAATTTCATCTTCCCATGTTTCTGCGAAGCCACAAAATGGGAAGTCTTCTCCTTCTCTTACAAACCAACCATTGAGTGTCTTTAGGATCATGAGTTTCTCTTCTTTGACCCTGCCTTCTTTTGCCTTTCCCATGCTCTTCTTCTTTTCTATCTCGGCTTCTGTCGGTGTGTAGCCAAGACCAAAGGCGTATTGATTATGTGGGAGATCAATCATTTGCGGGATGCCTTGTGATCTTTTGCCTAAACCCAACCCGGGGAGGTAGTTTTGTTTCTTCATCATCCATATGGCAGGGGTACTTATGTAGAAGTTTCTCTCAGCCATTAAGGCTTGCACAGCAGTCGCTTCCTCAAGACTGAATCCAGTAAGGAAGGTTTCCTCGGTTCCTACCTCTTGGACAGGTGTGTCGGAATGAGCTCGGATCGATGAATCCCCCAGAATGGTTATGACCCTTCCATCTACAGCAAATTTGACCTTCTGATGCAAAGTGGAGGGCACCGCCCCAGCGTCATGTAACCAAGGCCTTCCTAGTAAAAGATTGAAGGTGGCTGGTATATCCATCACATGGAATTCCACGTCTCTTTTGATCTTTTCCACTTCTACTGGCAGTGTGACACACCCAACCACTCTTCTCTTTGAATTGTCATAGCCCCTTACGCCCTGGCTTGAAGGGCGTATGTCGGTGGCGCTTACCCCTAGCTTGTCGAGGGTCCTTTGAGGACATACGTTTAAAGCAGACCCATTATCCACCAAGACCAGTGGGATCCATTTAGTGAGACATTTAAGTGAGATGTAGAGAGGCTTGTTGTGTGCAGGCCCTTCAGGAGGTAGATCTTTGTCAGCGAAGGCTATCGTTGGTTTTGAAGCCTTTGATGCCATTATGAAACCCACCAGATCTTCGAGGGCGATGTCGATGGGAACTTTGGCTTTCCCCAAGGTTTTGAAGAAGGAGTTACGATGCTCGTAGGAGGACATAAGCAGTCCCCAGATAGAGATATCAGCTTGGATTTTCTTTAGTTGTCTTAGCACTCTGTCTTATTCAGGTTCGATCCTTTGGCTCTCTTCTTCTTCTTCTTCCATTACTCGTGTTGAGGTTGAACTTTCTCCACTTAGTTTAGGAGGTATATATACCCTTCCGCTCCGGGTGAGGTGACCTACTTCTTCCTCTTGGATGCCCCAAGGATCGGCAGGCTCAATTCTTTCAACTTCCCAATCACTCGGTAGGGCTTGACGCATGTCCAACCACAAATCCCCATCATCGATAGCGTAGACGTGGGGTTCTGCAAAGTATTTGCCATTCTTAGAGAAGATCAGGGATGGTTTGGCTTGGGTGTTTGGGATAATGTATTGGGTAGGATTATATGTGGGGCTATTGGATAGGCTTATGAGATTGATATTTTGAGATGGTGGTTCGTTATTGTGAGTAGGAAGCGGATTGGTTTGCACATTGGGCTTGGGAGGTTTTATAGCTTGACTATCAATGAGATCTTGGATGTCATGACGAAGACACATGCAGCGGTCTGTCTCATGTCCAGGGTGTTGGTGGTAAGCGCATTGCTTATTGGTGTCATAGCTTGGGCCATAAGTTGGCTGAGGAGGTGGATTATTCAAGAGCCTGAGATGCCCTTGACGGCTTAGGATGGCTAAGGCTTAAGATGGAGTCATATAGAGAGGGTCAAAGCTGCGGCGGGGGCGATTTGCATTTCTAGACAAGTTAGCTTAGAAGGGGTCTTGTGGTAAGGTTGAGTTAAGGGTATTGATGGAGGCAAGAGATGTACGGGTTGGAAAGGTTTTTCGGGGTGGAGGAGTTTCTTCTTTCCCAATGAGGCCCATCTTGATCCCATCTTCGATTTGTAGCCCAATGGCATGCAGGCGTTTAAAATCAGTGATAGCAAGAGTGTAAATGTGGGTGAGATATTTGGGTTGCAGGTTCTTGACAACTATCCTCACTTGATCTTCCTCAGAGGGGCGGTTCTTCATTTTGGCGGCCTTTTCCCTCCATCTTGCCAAAAAGGTAGTAAAGTCCTCATTGGATTCTTGTTTGGTCATCTCCAAGTCTCGAGTGGTTAACTCGACTTGGACATTGTATGCGTACTGCTTAACAAAAGCATTGGCAATTTCTGGCCAAGTTTGATAGTGCACAAATTTCAGAGTGAGAAACCAATCGAGAGCGCTCCCAGTGAGAGTTCTTTGAAACAATTGAGTGATGAGCTCATCGGTTAAGCCCATAGGCTTCAGAGTGTTGATGACATGGCGAACATGGCTGGTAGGGTTGCCAGTCTCGTTGAACTTCTCAATGTTTGGCATTTTGAACCGTTCAGGTAGCTGAGATTCTGGGAAGAGGCAGAGCCCTTCGAAATCTAGAATTTGGTCTCCTTGTGAACGAGCCAAAGCGTGCTTGATTTCCTTGACTTGTTTGACCAGTTCTGGGTTTTCTGTAATTTCATGAGGATTTTCGGCTTCTTCCTCATGTTTCTTATCTTCAGCATCTCTTGCTGCTTTCTCGGCTTGTAAATAGGCAATTTGGGCTCGGAGCTCAGTGATAGTAGCGTCATTGTCTGCCATTTTTGGGATGTAGGTAGAGGGATTGCTTGGCAAAGCTCAGGATTGGGTAGATAGTCGGGTTTGTTGAAAAGATGACCGCGAAGTCTCTAGAATTGATTGGGACTGTTGCGGTGAGGGTGTCTTCACAGGCGAAGGCGACTGATGAGATGACTATAAAGACCTCTGTTTGGCGTGACTTCGGGTATTGTAAGAGTATAAAACTGGCTGAGGTTGCTTCTTTAATCTACCTATTGTGCCTGCTTGAAAAGTAGAATACCTGGAAGTCAGTATTTGGCCTGTGTAGGGTTGGGATTTGGGTTGAAAATCCCAACCCTTCTGCACAGAAAGAGTTATTTACAACAACAAATGATACAAGGTGTGAGGAAGAACTTGTTGCAAGTAAAATGCAAATAGGTTCCTAGCCTGTAGGTTCATGTCTTAGTTTGATAAGTTCTATAGCTTTCTAATACATGCAAGGTTTTGGTAGTCTCAGGGTGCTCCGTTGTCAAAGGGCACCAATCCTCTCACCAACCCATCATAGGTGGTGATTGGGTGATTCCCTTTTTGATATACCACTAGGTACGAGTGACGGTGGAGTTTGCTGGAACCCCCAACATAGCCCGTGTCATGCCGGGATATCAGGCGAACTCAACGGGTTGCCCGCTCGATGCATATGATAGATGAATTAAACAAGGCATGTATTAGTCTTATGTTGAACTTTTTTGGTTATGGCTCTCAAGTCCCCAGCAGAGTCGCCAAAAACTGTAGACACCTCCCAAACGGGGCATCGCCATACAGATTGGTCACGTTTGTTGCTCGATTGGTTGCTTGCTTCGTAAACCAAGATCGTGGACATTCCCATGGCTAGAAACATCTCCACACGATAACGGTTATCATCAAAACAAAGTCGCCACCTAGTTTGTTAAAACTGGGAAAATAGATAGAGATTCTGGATACGGGAGCCAAAAGTACAATAAGGGGAAGGTGTTAGGCACCCCTCTTTGCCCAGTCGTGAGATTGGCCCATAATTGTTCAACATAAGGCATATAGATGCTTTGTTTAATTCCAACACATAACCTGTTTATTTAAGCCTTTAGACAGTAAATAAGGTGAGCCAATGCGATAAGTAAAGCATGCATCAGAAAGCAAGGAACAAAACAAAACTGTCCCAGGGAGATGGATCCCGCGGCCGGTGAATAGATGTCACGGCCGAGGGATCCTCCTGGTTTTATGTACCGGTCGAGGGATCGAAGCCCCGGTCGGTGTTCTTCCTCACACCAGACAGATTCGTTAGTAAACAATCAAAATGCTAAGATTATGATTATGGACAGAAAATAGAACAAACCAGAGGCCATTGGGCCTCACCACCTTGATCCCTCAGTTGCTTGATTGCCTCGGATTAGGTGTGATTGCCTGATTGCTTCTTGGAAAACCCTAGGGTTAGGGTTTGAACTTCGAGGTTTGATCGTCGGATTGATGGCTACCTCCGGGAGGTTAGGGCTTTTGAAGAGTGGGTTTGAGAGAGTATTTTGACAGAGTATCGGAGCTTGAGAGAGTGTATTCTCTTATGAATTTTGTGTGTATATTTTCGGAGTCCAAAGGCCCATTATATAGGCAATTGGTGACTCACTCCGGCCAATCAAATGGCACGATTGCAATTGCAATTGCAATGCAATTCAAACTCTACGTCGCAATCTCTGAACGTGGCCCGAACGCATCGGAGAGGTAGTGTAGTTGGATCAAACGTCTGACAGAACGTTCCAAAGTCTGGAAAAAGGACGATCTGGCGGCTGAGTAATAGATCACACGGCCAAGGAATGGATGTCTCGGCCGTAGGATAGATCTTGCGGCCGAGGGATTGATCTCTCAGGGAGATTGTGCTAGCAACAGGTTGCTCGGGTGAGGAAATGATGTTAAGGCCGTGAGATCGATGTTACGGCCGACAGATGGATTCTCCTAGGCTTCTGTATTTTCTGTCTGAAAGGCTGTATGGCTCTGAATTGGGTCCTCTAAGTGGCTCAAAGTTCTTACCGAAAGTCCTAAGGTTCTCGAGAAGGCAATCAGCAATCACTGTATCCGTTTCATCATCGGGATGGTCCCAAGGTGGGACTTGAAATAATCGTTAGGCCAAATTGGGGTGTCTACAGGGTGGTTCCTCCAATGGTTCCATGTAGAAATGGGGGAAATTTAGCATTGCAGCCCTCAGTTCCGGGTCAGACATAAGGTAGTCAAGTGGTTGCTCGTAGTTCTGCACAGGTGGTGCAGGGACTGGAGTAGGCGGGATGTTCTCAGGGATTGCAACGGATGGGGGTGTCTCCCAAGTGATTGGAACTTCATAGAGTTCCATGTCGCCTGTGGATGGAAGTTTTGGTCTGGGGTATTCTAGTGCCAGCAGTGATCGGTATTGGGTCAGGGCTCGTGGGTTGAAGGGTGTTTGTCCTCCTCGGCCTCGGCGTGACATCTATAACAATAGAAGAGTTATATACTAAACTTAAATGGGTGAGGCGGGAATCTCGTACGAGTAAACACACGTAATAGATACAAGTAATCATAGACTAGAAAGGAAATACATGATTTCATTACTCCAATGAAACAAGTACATCATAGATGGCTTATATTAGCCCAAGCTCCTACCACAGATGTATACAATACCAGTCCTACTTACGACATGTTTTTCTTCCCTAGCTATATTACAACAAAAGTCCTACTTATGACATGTCTTTCTAATGGATCTAGAAGATAGGTGGAAAGTGGGCCTTGTAGGCGCCTATGTCGGTCTCAAAGGGTGGCGGTGGTACGTCACCGGGGTCGGTGTTGAAATCCATGAAGTCCTCCTTCCAAATCTCTATCTCCTCATCAACAGACAGCTCCTCATTGTTAGACGGCTCCTCATCGTCAGATGGTAAGTCTGGATTTGGTCCATACATTAAGTGCTCCAAGTCGGCTTCGTTTTCAGGTGGGTCGTTGAATTCCATGGGTTCTTCTTCGGGGTCTTCTTCGGGATCCTCCTCAGGGTCTTCCTCTAGAGGTGGGTTAAGAAAAGGTTCTATTTGGACTAGGGTAGGTATTGCGTCAGTGTCATTTTCTTCCTCAAAGTCGGGATCCGGTAAGGCACCGTGCTCATGGTAGTATAGTGTGACGTATGGAAAAGCATGGGGAAAAAAGGGATCTTCCACCAGTTGGTTGGTCATGACTCTCAGGGTGGTTGTGAGTTGACGAACTTCACGCAACAAGTGGTATTGATAAGGGTCTGGTTGCTCCATCTACAAGGAAAGTTTTAAACCTGAATTAGTAACGCTTTAAGACAAAGTTTTATTAATACTAAGGAACTTGGATTATCCAATTCCACATTCGTTTCTTGATTTTAGTCATCATCCAATTGTTCGAGAATTCCCAGTTCGGTGGTATTTCCAGTTCCACACCTTGCTTCAATCCGAAGATTGCTTTGACAGAATTCCACCCAATTTGGGACGGTAAACTTAAACTCAATTCACGTTTGTGCAATGGTCAAACTATCTTATGGTTCTACCCATTCTACCCATGGCCGAGGTTTTGAGCCTAGAGCTCTGATACCATGTTGTAACGCCCCCAAATTCGGGTACGTTAAAGGGATAATTTTATTGAAAGGTAAATAGAGTCAAGCTCATTATTACATCATAAACCTTGCAAAAGTACTTTTAGTCAATAAGGGCAGGGTACTAGGGTTCCTATCGACTACTCTTATTGTTCCTCCATTCTTGCCAGTTCCTCGGCTCCAAAGGCTTCCAAAGTGTAGAGTTCCCTCTGTTCGTCTATGAGGTCTGACACATTATACCGGCGTCGCCACCAATATAATATGTCAGGGTCACCAAAGGTAACACCGTGAGCTATAACGCTCAATAGAGAAATCCATACCCGCTAACCCATAACTTACATACAAAGCAATCATACAGATAATGATAACAATACAGTACAAGTCATACGTACGTAACAATAACATATCCATATTCTTTAGTTATCGTAAGTGTCCGTGTCATCAGAGTTTCTCCTACGCAGCGTTTCGTAGACTGTGTCCCCAATTTCACTTCTTTTACCCAATTTAACATTTCGAAAATCATTTTTAACAAACCCAACCTCAATTCCGCCGCGCCGGGTTCCCGAGTATCCTTACAATGGTTCCGCCGCGCCGGGTTCCCATTGGCACACAAAACTTGCATTGGCTCCTCTCCACGGATAACCAAGCCACACACCCAACCTCGATTCCACCGCGCCGGGTTCTCGAGTATCCTCACAATGGTTCCGCCGTGCCGGGTTCCCATTGGCACACACACACACACACAACTCACATAATGACTCCCACATTGGTCATTATGTAGTTTCAAAAATATTTTACGCACGCACACACACCACACAATGGGCAGGTCCGGCCACATTGCGGTTTCAAAACATCCTGCAACCTCCTCGCAAATGGAGAAGTTGCTATATTACTTAGGGCTTTCCTTGCTGCTTCACGTGTAGACATGGCCCCTTCTCCGTTCTCTTTGGTCTTTCGAGACCCAGACTTATTCCATTGGGAATCAGGTCTCTCATACCTATCCCTGTGGTGTTTGCGAGTGTTTTCTTCGGGTGAGGAGCTTCGGCTCCTACTTCTCCTTTTTCGTGGAGAAGTTCTTCTCCTGCCAGGACTCTTGCTTGGACTTCTGCCTCTTCTTCGTGAAGAAGCTCTTTTCTTCCTTGGAGTAGGACTTCTGCTTCTTCCTCGTGAGGGAGCTGCCTTATATGCCACTATAGCCCCTCCGTTCCCTTTGGAATGCCCTCGTGAAAGCCCAGAGTCCTCAGGATGTTCTCGGATCAGTTCTAAATCCCGGATCTCGTGTTCCCGTTTCTGAATTAATCGAGCATATTCCTTGACCTCCTGCCTCTTTTTATCAAGGATGTCCTCGTTGTTATTCACACTTTTCGAATGTGCGACTGACTCTCCCCTTTGATGGGTGTAGACACCTCCCAGACAGGGCATCGCCATACAGATTGATCACGTTTGTTTGCTCAATTGGTTGCTTGCTTCATAGACCACGATCGTGGACATTCCCATGGCTAGGAATGTCGCCACACGATAGCGGTCATCATCAAAACAGAGTTGCCACCCAGTTTTGGTAAACTGGGAAAATACACAGAGATTCCGAGTACGGGAGCCAAAAGTACAATAAGGGGAAGGTGTTAGGCACCCCTCTTTGCCCAGTCAAGAGACTGGCTTATAATCATTCAACATGAGACATATACATGCTTTATTTAATTCTAACACATAGTCTGTTTATTTAATCCTTTAAACAGTAAGTAAAGTGAGCCAGTACAATAAGTATGCATCAGAAAGCAAAAGAGCAAAACAAGCTGTCCCAGGGTAATGGATCCCGCGGCCGGTGAATGGATGTCACTGCCGAGGGATCCTACTGGTTTAATGTATCGGTCGAGGGATTGAAGCCCCGGTCGATGTTCTTCCTCACACCAGACAAAAAATTTAATAGATGATCAAAACGTTACGGTTAGTCATAAATACGGTAAATAAAACAAACAAGAGGCCGTTGAGCCTCACCACCTTGATCCCTCAGTTGTTTGATTGCTTCGGATTGAGTGTGATTGACTGATTGCTTCTTGAAAAACCCTAGGGTTAGGGTTTGAACTTCGGGGTTTGATCGTCGAATTGATGGCTGCCTTCAGGAGGTTAGGGCTTTTGAAGAGAGGGTTTGAGAGAGTATTTTTGCAGAGTTTTGGAACTTGGGTGAGTGAATTCACTTATTAATTTCGGAGCCCAAAGGCTCCTTTATATAGGCATAGGGATGACTCACTCCGGCCAATCAAATGGCACGATTGCAATTGCAATGCAGTTCGAACTCTTCGTTGCAATCTCTGAACGTGGCCCGATCGCATCGGAGAGGTAGTGTAGTTGGATCAAACAATCGACAGAACGTTCCAGAGTCTGGAAAAAGGACGATCTGGCGGCCGAGTAATAGATCACGCGGCTGAGGAATGGATGTTGCGGCCGAAAGATAGATCCTGCGGCCGAGGGATTGATCTCTAAGGGAGATTTTCTAGCAACAGGTTGCTCGGGTGAGGAAATGATATTAAGGCCGTGAGATCGATGTTACGGCCGATAGATGGATTCTCCTAGGCTTTAGTATTTTCTGTCTGAAAGGCTGTATGGCTCTGGATTGGGTCCTCTAAGTGGCTCAAAGTTCTTACCGAAAGTCCTAAGGTTCGCAGGAAGGCAATCAGCAATCACTGTATCCATTTCATCATCGGGATGGTCCCCAAGGTGGGACTTGAAATAATCGTTAGGCCAAATTGGGGTGTCTACAGATGCCCCTCTTTGACTGAGCTCAGACGGATCGCGAGACATGTTTGAGTAAAAGTCAAAGCTGTAAAAAGCAACTCAATTTGGTCCAACCACTATTCCAAGGGGTTTTCGAAAAAGGTTTTTGTTATGGTCAGGCCGGGAGGCTGCCTACGTATTCCACAAGGGAAATTCAAACCAACCGTAGTTCGGGCAATAAAGAAAAATAAAAAGTTTGGAGGGTTAGAGACAGAAGACGTACCTTAGGGCTTAGAAAGCCATAGTGTGACGTACCTAGACTGAGCCAGGGTTTTGGCGAAGAGTAGTTGAAGGAGCGCGGGGCTACCGGGGGAGTTTTTGCGGAGAGCTTCCTTAGTATTTTGGGGTAGATCAGTACACGGCAAGTGCGTTTGCTTTTCTTGATCATCCTTACTTTGACTGAGAGGAGCTCGGTAGAGTAGCCTATCCTTGCGAATGAGCTGGAAGGAATTGATGTAGTCGAGGTGGAATCCGAGCCATCTGCTGGGGATGAATTGGATGCCGATTTGTTTTGAGATATGGGGAGCGCAAGGCCAGTAACATAGAGCACGGAGCTTTGGGATGAAGGAATCGAGGCACGGAGCCGGTTGCAGTCATGAGGCGAAAGCCTGGAGAGTGATGGTTTTTGAGGCGTGGAGCCTGCTGTAATGAGCCTAAGGTGATGGAATCGAGGCGTGGAGCCCGCTGTGGTCATGAGGCAAGGGCCTGAGGTGAGCTTAGAGCTTGATGGAACCGAAGCGCGGAGCTGGTATTGATCATAAGGCGAGAGCCTAAGGTGTCGGAGCTTGACGTGATTTGAACCGAAGCGTAGAACTGGTTGCATTCTGATGGTCTGTGCACGGAGCTTTCTCATCATAAGTTTTGGCGTAGAGCCAAAGGATCGAGGTACTGGACCGATCAATAAAATCGAGGCGTAGAGCCGGTTGATTGCAGGGTTGACCTATTTCATGAGAGATATGCAGAGTGTATATGTGTGATGATGGTGGTTAGATATGAACAGATATGTTGATGCAGACTCGATGTGATAATGTTGATGCCATTGATGAAAATGTGCACGGGCCCGTGCGTGTGTGTTTATTTAAGCTTAGTTCTTCTTTCAAGTTCTGGACATAAGCATTCAGAGTGTAGAGCTCGAGCATTCGGACGGCAGAATCCGAGCATTCAAAGTATAGGCTTTGAGCGTCCAGTACGCAGTGGTTGGGCAATTCAAGCGTAGAGCTTGAGCATTCAAGGTATAAACCTTAAGCATCCAGTACATAGTGGTTGGGCTTTCGAAGAGCTTCGAGCATTCAAAATGTTTGATTTTGAGCATTCAGGCATAGAGCCTGAGAATGATGATGTCTTGATTGTTGGGGCGGCGTAGAGCCTGTTGAGATAGCCACGGCTTTGAGCCAGTTGAGACAATGGGCTGGGAGCCACTGAGTTGTGATAGCGAGCATAGAGCTGCTGAATGATGGGCTTCATGCCGCTGAGTGGTGGGCGTAGAGCCGTTGAAATGATGGTGAGATGGAGCTTGAAGCAATGAGCATGGTGCTATTGATAGTAAGCGCAGGGCTGCTAAGTTGATGAGCTCGGGGCACGGATGTATGGTTGCTGGAGTGGTAGTGCTGCTGAATGCTTTAAGATGGGCTTTGAGCTGCTGAGGTGATTGGCGAGTGGGCGAATACGGTAATGGGCTTCGAGCCGCTGAATAATGGGCGTGGGGCCACTGATCTGTTTGATGGTGATGAGTTCGAAGCTGCTGTTTGGGGTGAGCTTAGAGCTACCAGGGATGCGAGGAGCATGGCGTTGTCGAGCGACTTATGCACAAAGCTACTGAGCGTAGAGCTGTTGATGCAGTGAGATGGTGGGCGCAGAGTAAAAGCTTAGAGCTGCTGAGTGTCTTGCTTTGCTTCGACTAGCAGTTTGTGGAGAGAGAATTTCCTTATGCCCCTGAGGCTAACTCTGATCACGTTATATTGGCTCGGGGGTGCCCCCAAGGCTACTTTGTAAATCGAAGATTCAGAAGTCCATGATTGCTTGAATTGGTGTACTAAGCAAAATCCACTAGGGCTGAAGAAAACTGATTGAAGGGCCAGGAGATCGATCTCTCGGCCGAAGGATCGATGTCTCGGCTGAGGAATTGAAGTCTCAGCCGTGAGAACGCCAAAAGTCAGGAAATCGATTTAAGTTCGTTTTAATCGTTTTCACGGCCCATTTAATCTTTTCTCCCCCTCCCCTCTTGTTCTTCTCCGTTCCTCTGATCCAACGACCACCACCGCTCGTCGCCATCTTCTTCCACCACCGTCGGCCACCATTATTTTCGGCGACCGTTGCTGTTGCCGTTGCTGCCAGCTTTGGTTGTTTGAAACCGTTGGTTTCTTCCCTTCTTGGTTCAGACGTGATGGCCACGCCATCTTCGGACGTTGCGGGTTCGTCCTTGCATCCTCCATGTAGGTGTGAGTATCCGTCTTCCGACGAGGAGGCGATTGAGGAGCCCGGTTTGTTCGATGCCGCTACCTACGTTCTTCCTTCGCATAGGTTGCGTTTTGGCGCTTTCTTGCAGTACCGCCCTCCTATGGGTGGCCCAGAGGCCGAGGTGGTTCACCGGGAACCTGAATTGCACCTGAGTGTTCTTAATACATCGGTAAGTTTCCGGAAAAGTAAAAAGTTTACTTTAGTTTGGAGTTTGAAAATCTGTGCATGATTTTTAAGAGCGAATTTCTTATTTGTGGGATGAAATCCCTTTTAGCTAGGGGCATGAATGAGAGGAACCCGTATTTGGGTTGAATTTGTTTTTGTTTTTTTTATTTTTAAAAACTATAATAACCGTGCCCCCTATCTAGGCAATGCATGCTTTTTAATGTAAATTTGATGCCCCTTAGCGCTTCCTTTGTTTATGCAATCATGAGATTAACTCCCTTTTGTCTTTGGCAGAGAAATAAGAGGCTGGAGGCTCGTGGAGGAGGCAAGGAGGTGCACAGGTGGTTCTTGAAGCTGCCAGAGCAAGCTCGGGAACTGGTACATGCTGCGGGTTTCGAGGCATTTGTTCTGGGTCTCGATCTTCCGAAGATGGATTGGTCATTGATGACCTCGCTAGTTGAGAAATGGTGGGATACCACCAATAAGTTCCATCTTCCTTCGGCTGGCGAGATGACTATCACTCCGGGTGACTTCTCTTTGTTGACTGGCCTGCGGGTAGGCGGAGCTTCTCTTCGAGTTGACCCTAGGCTTTGGGAGCGAGCAGGTGCTTTGGAGTGGTTTCTGGGCAAGGTGCCCCCTGTTCATTCTCGGGGTCATATTGATCTTGCTTGGCTAAGCAAGGCTTTCATGACAGCTGACATCCTGACCCAGGTGAGTGTTGAGCAATTGACGCGGGCCTTCCTTCTTTACCTCCTTGGGTGTAGACACCTCCCAAACGGGGCATCGCCATACAGATTGAGCACATTGAATTTGCTCGATTGGTTGCTCACTTCATAAACCAAAATCATGGACATTCCCATGGCTAGGAACATCGCCACATGATAACGGTTATCATCAAATAGAGTCGCCACCCAGTTTATTAAAACTGGGAAAATAGATAGAGATTCTGGATACGGGAGCCAAAAGTACAATAAGGGGAAGGTGTTTGGCACCCCTCTTTGCCCAGCCGTGAGACTGGCCCATAATCATTCAACATAAGACGTATAGATGCCTTGTTTAATCCTAACACATAGTCTGTTTAGTTATTCCTTTAAACAGTAAGCAAAGTGAGCCAGTGCGATAATTGAAGCATGCATTGGAAAGCAGCAAAGCAACAAAATTGTCCCAGGGAGATGGATCCCGCGGCCGGTGAATGGATGTCACGGCCGAGGGATCCTCCTGGTTTGATATACCGGCCGAGGGATCGAAGCCCCGGTCGGTGTTCTTCCTCACACCAGACAGAAAGATTAATGGATAATCAAAATGCTACGATTAGTCAGAAATACAGTAAATTAAGACAAACCAGAGGCCGTTGGGCCTCACCACCTTGATCCCTCAGTTGCTTGATTGCTTTGGATTGGGTGAGATTGGTTGATTGCTTGATCGAGAACCCTAGGGTTAGGGTTTGAACTTCGGGGTTTGATCGCCGGATTGACGGCTACCTTCGGAAGGTTAGGGCTTTTGGAGTATGGGATTGAGGGAGTATTTGTGCAGAGCTTCGAGGTTTGAGAGAGTGTGTACTCTGATAATTTCTGTGTGTATATTTCGGAACCCAAAGGCCCCTTTATATAGGCATAGGGATGACTCACTCCGGCCAATCAAATCACGAGATGGCAATTGCAATTGCAATGCATCTCTAATTCTACGTCGTAATCTCCGAACGTAGCCCGAACGCATCGGGAAGGTAGTGTAGTTGGATCAAACCAAACGTCTGACAGAACGTTCGAGAGTCTGGAAAAAGGTCGATCTGGCGGCCGAGTAAAGGATTTCACGGCCGAGGAATGGATGTCTCGGCCGAAGGATAGATCTTGCGGCCGAGGAATTGATCTCTCAGGGAGATTTTGCTGGCAACAGGTTGCTCGGGTGAGGGATTGATGTTATGGCCAGGGGATCGATGTCACGGCCGACAGATGGATTCTCCTAGGCTTCCGTATTTCTGTCTGAAAGGCTGTATGGCTTTGAATTGGGTCCTCTAAGTGGCCAAAGTTCTCACCGAAAGTCCTAAGGTTCTCAAGGAAGCAATCAGCAATCATTGTATCCATTTCATCATCGGGATTGTCCCAAGGTGGGACTTGAAATAATCGTTAGGCCAAATTGGGGTGTCTACAGATGCCCCTCTTTGACTGAACTCAGACGGATCGCGAGACATGTTTGAGTAAGAGTCAAAGCTGTAAAAAGCAACTCAATTTGGTCCAACCACTATTCCAAGGGGTTTTTGAAAAAGGTTTTGTTATGGTCGGGCCGGGAGGCTGCCTACGTATTCCACAAGGGAAATTCAGACCAATCGTAGTTCGGGCAATAAAGAAAAGTAAAAAGTTTGGAGGGTTAGGGATAGAAGACGTACCTTAGGGCTTTAAAAGCCGTAGTGTGACGTACCTAGACTGAGCCAGGGTTTTGGCGGAAGATAGTTGAAGGAGCGCGGGGCTACCTGGGGAGTTTTTGCGGAGAGCTTCCTTACTATTTTGGGGTAGATTAGTACACTGCAGGCGCGTTTGCTTTTCTTGATCATCCTTACTTTGACTGAAAGGAGCTCGGTAGAGTAGCCTATCCTTGCGAATGACCTGGAAGGAATTGATGTAGTGGGGTGGAATCCAGACCATCTGCTGGGGATGAATTGGACGCCGGTTTGTTTTTGAGATGTAGGGGAGGCGCAGGGCCAGTAGCTGGAGCACGGAGCTTTGGAGATGAGGGAACCGAGGCATGGAGCCGGTTGTAATTATGAGGCGAGAGCCTGGAGAGTGATGAAATCGAGGCGTGGAGTCTGTTGCAATCTTAGAGCTTGATGGAACTGAAGCACGGAGCTGGCATAAGGCAAGGGCCTGAGGTGAAGGAATTGAGGCATGGAGCCTGAAGTGATTGAGGCGTGGAGACTTCATGCAGTCTTGAGGCGAGGGCCTGAGTTGTCGGAGCTTAGAGCTTGACGTGATATGAACCGAAGCATAGAGCTGGTTGCATTCTGATGGTCTGTGCACGGAGCTTTCTCATCATAGGTGTTGACGCGGAGCCAATGGATCGAGGCGTTGGGCCGATCAATAAAACCGAGGCATAGAGCCGGTTGATTGCAGGGTTGACCTGTTTTATGAGAGATATGCAGAGTGTATATGTGCAATGCTTTGTTAGATGTGAACAGATATGATGCAGACTCGATGTGATAATGTTGATGCAAATGTGCACGGGCCTGTGCATGTGTGTTTGTTTTAAGCTTAGAGCTTCTATCAAGTTCCGGACTTGAGCATTCAGAGCGTAGAGCTCGAGCATTCGGACGGCAGAACCCGAGCATTCAAAGTACAGGCTTTGAGCGTCCAGTACGCAGTGGTTGGGCATCCAAGCGTAGAGCTTGAGCATCCAAGTATACAAGTTGAGCATCCAGTACACAGTGGTTGGGCATCCAAGCGTAGAGCTTGAGCATTCAAAAATGTTAGATTTTTGAGCATTCAGGCGTAGAGCCTGAGAATAGATGTCTTGATTGTTGGGGCGGCTTAGAGCCTGTTGCTTGTTTACGGCTTCGAGCCAGTTGAGATAGTGGGCTTAGAGCCGCTGAGTTGTGATAGCGAGCGTAGAGCCTGTTGTTTGTTTACGGCTTCGAACCAGTTGAGATGTTGGGCTTTGAGCCGCTGAGTTGTTTGTTATGGCTTCGAGCCATTTCAGATGATGGGCTTGGAGCCGCTAAGTTGAATGATTACAGGTGTAGAGCAGGTTGCCGTGATAGAGAGCATAGAGCTGCTGGGAGAGAGGGCTTCGAGCCGCTGGGATTGCTTGTTTACGGCTTTGAGCCGATTGAGATAGCGGTCTTGGAGCCGCTGAGTTGTGTAGAGACGATGGGCACAGGGGCCGAATTGATACGGGCGTAGAGCCGCTATGATAAAGGGCTTCGAGCCATTTGGGTGATAAAGGCTTTGAGCCTGTAGAGGAAATGGGCTTTGAGCCGCTTTGGTGAGATAACGAGCGTAGATCCTGCTGTGTTGAGGGCTTAGAGCCGGCCGAGATGATAGGTCAGCTTCGAGCTGTTGGAGTCTGGGGCTTCGAGCCTCTGAGTTGATAGGCGAAGGCGTAGAGCCTATTACTGTGATAGCGAGCATAGAGCTGCTGAGATAGTAGACATAGGCTTCGAGCCGCTGGGTTGATGAAATGGCGGGCGTAAAGCCGCTGAGTTGTGTTAGAGATGATGGGCACGGGGCTGCTGAATTGGTTGGTGGGGGCTTAGAGCCACTGAGTTGCGTAGAGATGATGGGCTTTGAGCCTGTCAGGATAGTAGAGCCGTTAAGTTGAAGGCGTAGAGCCGCTGGATGAATTGATATGGGCGTAGAGCCTGCCAATAATGGGCTTGGAGCCGCTGAAGTTTTGAGCTCAGGGCTGATGAGTGTCTTGTTTTGCTGGCCAGCAGTTTGTGGAGAGAGATCTTCGATGCTTGGTCATGCCCCCAAGGCTAGTCTTGATCATATTTTGTTGGCCTGGGGATGCCCCCAGGGCTACTTGGTTGGTTGAGGATTCTGTAGTGGCTTGAATTGGTGCACTGAGCATGATCTGCTGTTGCTGAGGGAATTTGATTAAGGGGCCAGGAGATCGATCTCTCGGCCGAAGGATTGATGTCTCGGCCGAGGAATTGATGTCTCGGCCGTGAGAACACCAAAAGTCAGGAAATCGATTTAAGTTCAGTTAAATCGATCTCACGGCCCATTTAATCTTTTCTTCTCCTTCTCCCTTATTCTCCTCCGTTCCTCTCGCCCGACGACCGTCGTACGCCGCCGCCCTCCTCCACTACCGTTGGCCACCATCATCTCCGGCGACCATCCTCTCCGACCACCGCCGTCATTACTGTCGCTGCCGACTTTGTTTGTCCGAAACCGTTGGTTTTCTCCCTTTCTTGGCTTGGACGTGATGGCCACGCCGTCTTCGGGTGTGGCAGGTTCATCCTCGCACCCTTCATGTAGGTGCGAGCATCCATCTTCCGATGAGGAGGCGATTGAAGAGCCCGGTTTGTTTGATGCCACTACCTACGTTTGTCCTTCGCGTAGGCTGGGTTACGGCGGTTTCCTGCAGTACCGTCCTCCTGTTGGTGGCCCAGAGGCTGAAGTGGTCCGTCAAGAGCCAGAGTTTCACCTGAGCGTTCTGAACGTGCCGGTGAGTTTCCTGAAAAGTAAAAAGTTTACTTTAGTTCAGAGTTTTGGAAATTCTTGTATTTAGAATAAAAATTTTTTGCTTGCGGGACGAAAATCCCTTTTGGCTTGGAGCGTGAATGTGAGAAACCCATGTTCGGGTTGAATTTATTTTTGTTTAAGGAAACTAAAATAACTATGCCCCCTGTCTAGGCAACGCATGCTTTTAGATGTTAATTTGACGCCCCTTAGCATTTTCTTTGTTTATGCAATCATGAGATTAACTCCCTTTTGTCTTTGGCAGAGAAACAGGAGACTGGAAGCTCGCGGTGGAGGCAAAGAGGTGCACAGATGGTTCCTGAAGCTGCCAGAGCAGGCTCGGGAATTAGTACGTGCTGCAGGTTTCGAGACGTTCATTCTGGGCCTCGATCTTCCGAAGATGGATTGGTCACTGATGACCTCGCTGGTTGAGAGGTGGTGGGATACCACCAATACCTTCCACTTCCCTGCTGCTGGTGAGATGACTATCACTCCGAGTGACTTCTCCTTGCTGACTGGCCTACGGATAGGCGAGATTGCTCTTCGAGTTGACCCTCGGCTTTGGGAGCAAGACGGTGCTTTGAGGTGGTTTCTGGGCAAGGTGCCCCCTGTTCGTTCTCGGGGTCACGTTGATCTTGCTTGGCTAAGCAAGACTTTCGCGGTGGCTGATATTCTGACCCAGGTGAGCGTCGAGCAGTTGACACGGGCCTTCCTCCTTTACCTCCTTGGGCAAACGTTGTTTGCCAACAAGGATGGTTCAGTACACACACAGTTTTTGGCTCCTCTGCAGCACCTGGGAGCTACTAGGGAGTTTGACTGGGGCTCGTCTGCTTTGGCCACTTTGTACGGTGGTCTTGGAGCTTGCTCGTGGGACAAGAGTCCCATTCTTTGCGGCCACTTTCGAGTGCTTGAGGTACGTATCATTCCTTTGTACTTCTGTTTTGGCTTTTTCCTGGTTCTGAATTTGCTTTGTTGATCCTGCTTTTCAGCTCTGGGCTTTTGAGCACCTTCTCCAGTTTCCCCCTGAGACCAGGCATGGTGACGCGAACTGTACACCTCGTTATGAGCGATGGTTGATGGGGCAACGGAGGCCACGGTCACCAGTTTTGAGCCTTCCCGAGTGGCGGCGAGTTTTGGACCGACTGACGGTCGATCAGGTACCTTTCCTTTTGTTCCTCTTGTCCTTTAAGCTTCCATATTCTTGTATCGAGACTGATTTGTCCTTGCCCTTACAGGTACGGGTTGACCCTTGGGGTGGTGTACCAGAGGACGCCCCTCTTGCTCGTTGTAGAGTCCTAGATCGGACTCGTAGCTTGCTCGAAGGTCCATTTTGCCGAGCCTGGTACTTAGGTGATCGAGTGGCCAGCCAGTGGCGATCACGTGCTGAGGCTCTTCAGCTTGTTCCTCCTTCTCCTCCAGTATCTATGAGGTCTACTTCCTTGATGTCGAAGGAAGATCTGAAGAATGCTCGGATCAGAGATTGGGCAGGTTTACTCCTTCAGGCAGGTGACTATATGGAGTACTGCCGTCTTTTCTTGACCCCCTCTTTCGAGGCTCCTCCCGTTGCTCCTGTTTGGCCACGGGCTCCTTCGTTTGTTTCCTTTCACTCAGGCGATGGGGAGGAAGAGCGCCTGACGCTGACTCCTTGCACGACCCCGCTCTACTCTTTGCCAGTTGGGGCTTCACAGGTATTCTTACGTTTAGCTTTCATCACTTCGCATTGTATTCTTGCTTTAGATGTTTGTAATACTTGGCTGTTCCACAGGTGCCTGCCGAGATAGTGCAGGAGTGGCTTTGCGCCTACCAGAGTACAGAGGTCTTGGTCCGGAGACAGCGCCGTAGGATCCTAGAGGTATGACTCTCTTCATAAGCTTTATCTGCTATGTATTATCCCTCGATTCTGAACGTTTATATCTTCCCTGACTGCAGCTTGAGGCTGAGAGGGTACCGGCTGCTGAGGGGAACATGGGGACCAGTGAGCAGCCTTTGCCTTCTTCTCAGAGATCGCCTAGTTTTTAGGGCTTGTCTTTTCCCTGTTCATAGTTAGTAGATAGGCAGAAACTATATTTGTATAGTGAAAGCAACCACAACAATGATTTTGTAAACAAGTTTTTGTTTGAGAAATGAGAAATGCCTTTCCTGCCCCTAAACGTTTTGAGTTTGCATGCGATAGTCAGAACATGGCTTTTTGAGCGAGTTTTTGCCGATAGACAGTTATTTTGTGTGAAAAATATTTGGCCGAAGAATCGATCACTCGGCCGAAGGATTATTGTTGCGGCCGAGGTATCGATTGTCCGGCCGTTACATCTATTTTCCCAAGGAAGATAGGTTTTGCTTTAGCCAAGTGGCATCCTGTTTCATATCCTTTCCTATGCTTAGTCCTCGATTTGCTGTTTCTTGCTTTTGCCATGCTTCAGCCTGATTGCCAAACTTTAAGAGTCTTCCGAAGGATCATACCCATTGCGTTTGATGACTTTTGGGTTAGAAGAGATGAACTGTAATCCTTATGTGTCTTTGTTTTTGCCAATTCCTTGGAAAATGACTAACTCATCTTTTGCGAGCTCAATACGCAGGTTTAGCTATGCCTATCATTGAGTACAAACATGTTGATGTTTTCCTCTCTTCAAATGTTTGGGCCGTATCTCGATGTGAGACTGCCTACGTATCCCAATCAGGGAATCAGGCCTTTTACGTAGTTCCAAGATCACCACCTTTGGGGGTTGGGTTTTCACTCTTGGTTTTTCTTTCTCTCATGCTCTAAGTTTTGCCTAGGTTACCTGATAGAGGTTGAGTCCCTAGCGAGCTTTTCCTTCAAATGCCTTAACTTTTGCCTAGGCTGCGTTTCTTGTCCTAGCAGGCTCTGCTCTTACTTTTGCTTGGGTGTATGGGTTGCCCAACGAGAATTTTTCTCTCAAGAGGTTTTGTGTTTTGGAGAGGAATCTGATGGAGATGTTTTTATGAATCTCTTTGTTGCATTTGTACTTTCACAATGGGCAAGCTAACCCTAAGTGTTCTCACGGAGATAGCGTCTTCTTCCTGAGTTTTGGCAAAAACCTAGTTCTAAGTAATTAGAGTTCATCATTTCCTTTCCTTTTATCGGGGACACAAAGATTTTGGTCCCTTCGAATTCTTCCCTTGTTTTGGCAATGAGAGTAAAGTGCATGGCAATTGCAATTTAGAAATTTGAATTTAGATAAGCATAATCTGGAAGATGAAAAAGGAATTCTCTTAGCAGAAATAAAATGCCCAAACAGGGGCCCAAAACTCGTTCTAGTTTGTTTAAAGCAAAAACAATGTTTTAACGTTTCTTATTTGCCATGTTGTGACTTCTCAGCTACTGCAGCACATCGGGGGTCATTTCCCTTGTCTTTTGCAACTTTGTACTCTTTCCCACCCTCTTCCTTGCCAAACAGAGCCTTTGAACCGGGTTCATCTTTTGCACGATGGCTACCTCCTTGAGCCATGAGTAATCCCCAGATGGATGTGTTGGCAGGAAACTCCCTTTCTCTTTCCTCGTTGATTGAGTGGTTATCAGCTATGTCCTCCTGATTGAATAGTGATACTAAGGAGGTTTCATCGAGCGGATCATTGCACTCTTCTTCCATTTCATCAAAGTCGCTTTCCCCTGTTTTATAGGGTTCTGTGTACATGAAATCCAGATCTTCTCTTTCCTCTATCCATTGACTATAGTCGTATTCATCGTAAGGGTTGACCCATGGTTGCATTTGGAACTCCTCTACTTTCTCAATGAGATTGATTGTCTCCCAATCAATGGGCGGTGTTGGAATTTTGGGACGGTTGATGCGTACCACTTTTTGGGCAGGCTCGAAGCGAGCGTGCCTTCTCATCATGATGACCCTTTCTTTTTCCTTCTTCCTATTCTCAAACCAGATACGAAGCCATTCGTCATCCTCTACAAATGGAATGTCTGGATCCTCCAAATTATGTTTCGCCCAAGAGTGTTTCTTCCACTTCATTAGTTTTTCCTCTTCTGCCTGATCTTTGCTGCTTATGTCGGACATGTCGGCGTCAATTACTTCTGACTGATCAGAATTATCATCCTCCTCCTCTTCCATCATGGAACATTCGTCCTCCTCGGGGAAGGTTAAGGTAGGTTTGGTTTGGTTGTCTTGGACAATGTATTGGCCGGGATTGTATGTGGGGTTGTGAGATAGATTTATGAGATTGATATTTCGAGGTGGCGGCTCAGCATTGTGAGTAAGGAGTGGGTTGGTTTGCCCATCAGGTTTTGGTGGCTTTATGGTTCGACTATCAATAAGGTCTTGAATGTCGTGACGAAGACGCATGCAATTGTCTGTTTCATGCCCAGGATGTTGGTGATAGGCGCATTGCTTGTTTGGGTCATGGTTTGGACCGTAGGGCGGCGGAGGAAGTGGCTTGTTTAGGGGTTTGAGATGCCCTTGACGGCTGAGAATGGTTAAGGCTTGGGATAAGGTCATATAGAGAGGATCAAAGTTGCGGCGGGGCCGATTTGAGCTTCGGGATGGGCTAGTTTGGAAAGGGTCTTGAGACAAGGATGTGCCAAGGGCATTCACGGAGGCGTGAGACGTACGGCTAGAGAAGGTTTTCTTAGATGGAGGAGTGGCCTCTTCTTTCCCAATGAGTCCTAACTTGATTCCGTCTTCGATTTGCAACCCAGTGGCATGCAAGCGCTTGAAATCGGTGATAGCCTAAATATGCCTGAGATATTTGGGTTGTAAATTTTTGACAACTATCCTCACTTGGTCTTCCTCGGAGGGACGGTTCTTCATCTTGGCAGCTTTTTCCCTCCACCTTGCCACAAAGGTGGCAAAGTCCTCATTGGAATCCTGTTTGGTCATTTCCAAGTCTCGAGTTGTTAGTTCAATTTGGACGTTGTACGCATACTGCTTGACGAAAGCATTGGCAATTTCTGGCCAAGTTTGATAATGTACAAACTCCAAAGTGAGGAACCAGTCGAGGGCACTTCCGGTGAGAGTTCGTTGGAACAACTGGGCGATGAGCTCGTCATTCAAGCCCATCGGCTTCAGGGTGTTGATAACATGGCGAACATGACTGGTAGGGTTGCCAGTTCCATTGAACTTCTCAATGTTGGGCATCTTGAAATTCTCAGGTAGCTTGGATTCTGGGAAGAGGCAAAGTCCCTCGAAATCCAGAATTTGGTCCCCTTGTGAACGAGCCAAGGCCTGTTTGATTTCCTTGACTTGTTTGGTTAACTCAGGACTTTCTGCCAATACCACTTTATGGGGGTTCTCGTCTTCCATTGATTTTTCCTCATCTTCAGCATCTCTAGCTGCCTTTTCTGCTAGTAGTGTAGCGATTTGAGCTTGGAGGTTGGCAATAGTGGCGTCGTTGCGCCATGAAGGTAGAAGGGTTGCTTGACGAAGCTTGAGATTTAGTGAATGACGGGGTCCTTTGAGGGGATGACCGGGAAGTTTCCGAGAGCGGTCGGAACTGTTGTGGTGAGGGTGTTTTGTCAGATGAAGACGATAGTCGGGAGGGTTGCAGAGACCTTTGTTTGGCGTAGCTTCGGGTGTTATAAGAGTACAAAGTTGGCTGTGGTTGCTTCTTTGATTTACCTATTGTGCCTGCTTGAAAAGTAGAATACGTGGAAGTCAATGGCTGTATGGGGTTAGGATTTGGGCTGAAAATCCCAACCCTTCTCAGAAAGAGTTAATACAACAACAGATGGTACAGTGTGAGGAAGAACTTTTGCAAGTAAAATGCAAGTAGGTTCCTAGCTGTAGGTTCTGTCTTAGTTTGATAAGTTCTATGGCTTTCTAAGGCATGCAAGGTTTTGGTAGTTTCGGGGTGCTCCGTTGTCAAAGGGCACCAATCCTCTCACCACCCATCATAGGCGGCGATTGGGTGATTTCCTTTTGATATACCACTAGGTACGCAAGACTGTGGAGTTTTTTGGAACCCCTAACATAGCCCGTGTCATGCCGGGATATCGTGAACTCAACGGGTTGCCCGCTCGATGCATATGATAAGTGAATTAAACAAGGCATGTATTAGTCTTATGTTGAACTTTCTGGTTATGGCTCTCACATCCCCAGGGGAGTCGCCAAAGGCTGTAGACACCTCCCAAACGGGGCATCGCCATACAGATTGATCACATTGAATTTGCTCGATTGGTTGCTCACTTCATAAACCAAAATCATGGACATTCCCATGGCTAGGAACATCGCCACATGATAACGGTTATCATCAAATAGAGTCGCCACCCAGTTTATTAAAACTGGGAAAATAGATAGAGATTCGGGTACGGAGCCAAAAGTACAATAAGGGGAAGGTGTTAGGCACCCCTCTTTGCCCAGCCGTGAGACTGGCCCATAATCATTCAACATAAGACGTATAGATGCCTTGTTTAATCCTAACACATAGTGTGTTTAGTTATTCCTTTAAACAAGAAGCAAAGTGAGCGGTGCGATAATTGAAGCATGCATTGGAAAGCAAGAAAAGCAACAAAATTGTCCCAAGGAGATGGATCCCGCGGCCGGTGAATGGATGTCACGGCCGAGGATCCTCCCGGTTTGATATACCGGCCGAGGATCGAAGCCCGGTTGGTGTTCTTCCTCACACCAGACAGAAAGATTAATGGATAATCAAAATGCTACGATTAGTCAGAAATACAGTAAATTAAGACAAACCAGAGGCCGTTGGGCCTCACCACCTTGATCCCTCAGTTGCTTGATTGCTTTGGATTGGGTGAGATTGGTTGATTGCTTGATCGAGAACCCTAGGGTTAGGGTTTGAACTTCGGGGTTTGATCGCCGGATTGACGGCTACCTTCGGAAGGTTAGGGCTTTTGGAGTATGGGATTGAGGGAGTATTTGTGCAGAGCTTCGAGGTTTGAGAGAGTGTGTAAGTATCTCAATTTCTGTGTGTATATTTCGGAACCCAAAGGCCCCTTTATATAGGCATAGGGATGACTCACTCCGGCCAATCAAATCACGAGATGGCAATTGCAATTACAATGCATCTCTAACTCTACGTCGTAATCTCCGAACGTAGCCCGAACGCATCGGGAAGGTAGTGTAGTTGGATCAAACCAAACGTCTGACAGAACGTTCGAGAGTCTGGAAAAAGGTCGATCTGGCGGCCGAGTAAAGGATTTCACGGCCGAGGAATGGATGTCTCGGCCGAAGGATAGATCTTGCGGCCGAGGAATTGATCTCTCAGGGAGATTTTGCTGGCAACAGGTTGCTCGGGTGAGGGATTGATGTTATGGCCGTGGGATCGATGTCACGGCCGACAGATGGATTCTCCTAGGCTTCCGTATTTCTGTCTGAAAGGCTGTATGGCTTTGAATTGGGTCCTCTAAGTGGCCAAAGTTCTCACCGAAAGTCCTAAGGTTCTCAAGGAAGCAATCAGCAATCATTGTATCCATTTCATCATCGGGATTGTCCCAAGGTGGGACTTGAAATAATCGTTAGGCCAAATTGGGGTGTCTACATTGGGCAAACGTTGTTTGCCAACAAGGATGGTTCAGTACACACGCAGTTTCTGGCTCCTCTGCAGCACTTGGGAGCTATTCGGGAGTTTGACTGGGGCTCGTCTGCTTTGGCCACCTTGTATGGTAATCTGGGAGCTTGCTCGCGGGACAAGAGTCCCATTCTTGGTGGTCACTTTCGAGTGCTTGAGGTACGTATCATTCCTTTGTATCTCTGTTCTTAGTTTGGCTTTTGCCGGTTCTGAACTCGTTTTGCTAATCCATATTTCAGCTCTGGGCTTTCGAGCATCTTCTTCAGTTTCCCACAGGTACTAGGCATGGGAATGTGAACTGTATTCCCCGCTATGAGCGATGGCTGATGGGGAATCGGAAGCCACGGTCGCCCGTTCTGAGTCTTCCTGAGTGGCGGCGAGTCTTGGACCGTTTGACGGTCGATCAGGTACTCCTTTTGCATTTCTCGTCCTTAGATTTCCATATCTCTATGCTGTAACTAATTCATCTTTGTTTGTAGGTGCGGTTTGATCCTTGGGAAGGTATTCCTGAGGATACCCCTCTTACGCGTTCCAGAGTCCTAGACCGAACCCGTAGCTTGCTCGAGGGTCCATTTTGCCGAGCCTGGTACCTAGGCGATCGGGTGGCTAGTCAGTGGCGCCCACGTGCTGAGGCGCTTCAGTTTGTTCCTCCTCTTCCTCCGACATCGATGAGGTCAACTTCTTCGATGTCTAAGGAAGACTTGAAGAATGCTCGGATCAGAGATTGGGCAGGTTTGCTTCTTCGGGCAGGAGACTACATGGAGTACTGTCGCCTTCACCTAGCTTCAGCAGTTGTAGCTCCCCCTGTTGCTCCTGTTTGGCCGCGAGCCCCTTCTTTTGTTTCCTTCCATTCTGACGATGGGGAGGAGGAGCGCCTGGCCCTTACTCCTCGCGAGAGCCAGCTTTATGTGCTGCCAGCCGGGGTTTCCCAGGTATTACCCTATTTCTGAACTTTACTTTCCCTGCTTTACCATTGTATCTGTCACTCCCGTATTTGAGATGCCTGGTCTGTTTTTGTAGGTGCCTGCTGAGATAGTGCAGGAATGGCTTCACGCCTATCAGAGTGCAGAGGCTTTGGTTCGGAGACAGCACCGTAGGATCCTCGAGGTACGACTCTCTTCATGAGTTTCATCTGCTCGGTATCATCCCTTGAATCTGAATGTTTGTATCTTCTTTGGCTGCAGCTCGAGGCTGAAGGAGCGCCGGCTGCTGGTGGGGAGGATGTGGGAACCAACGAGCAGTCCCCATCTCAGAGACCGTCTCAGAGACGCCGTCATGACTAGCTTTTAGGATTTTCTTTTTTCCTGTCCATAGTTAGTAAAAGAGAAACAGAAATTGTATAGTGAAAGCAACCACAGCGAAAGAGTTTTGTAACCAACTTTTGTTTATGAAATGAAAAGAGCTTTTCGTACCCCTAAATGCTTTAAGATATGCATGTGAAAGTCAGAACATGGCTTTTTTTTGTTTACTGATAGACAGTAATCTGTGTGAAATGGAGTACTGGCCGAAGAATTGATTGTTCGATATTGTGGCCGATGTATCAATTCTTCGGCTGTTACTTTGATTTTCCAAAGGTAAATTTTGCTTTGGCCAAGTGGCATCCCCTTTTCTCTTCCTTCTTATGCTTGGTTTTGATTTTCGTCTTTTGCTTTTGCCATATTCCATAGTATGATTGCCAAATTCGAGAGCTTTCGAGGTATCCTGTTTATTGTGTCAATGACCTTTAGGTTAAAAGGGATGAACTATAATTCTTGTGTCTATGGCTGTTGTCAATTCCTCGAGAAAAGCGTACTCATCTTTTGCGAGCTCAATACGCAGGGTTAGCTATACCTATCGCTGAGTACAAATTTGTTGATGTTGTTTTCTTCTCTCCCAATGTTTGGGCCGCATCTCGATGTGAGATTGCCTACGTATCCCAATCAGGGAATCAGGCCTTTTACGTAGTTCCAAGATCTCCACCTTTGAGGTCGGGTTTCCGCTCTTGGTTTTTCTTCTTACATGCTCTAAGTTTTGCCTAGGTTACCTGATTGAGGTTGAGTCCCTAGCGAGCTTTTGAATGCCTTATCTTTTGCCTAGGCTGCGTTTTTTGCATTTTCTTGTCCTTGAAGGCTTTGCTCTTACTTTTGCTCGAGCATTTTTCTCTTCAAGAGGACTTCGGTGTTTTGGAGAGGAATTTGATGGAGATGTTCTTATGAATCTCCTGTTGCATTTGTACCTTCATAATGGGTAAGCTAACCCTAAGTGTTCTCACGGAGGTAGTGTCTTCTTTCTAAGTTTTGACAAAAACCTAGTTCCTTAAGCAACTAAGGTTCATCCTTTCCTTCCTTTTGGTCAGAGACACAAAAGACTTGATCCCTTTTCAATTTTCCTTTGTTTTGGCAATGAGAGTATAGTGCATGGCAATTGCAATTTAGGAATTTAGATTTAAGCATAATCTGGAAGATGAAAAAGAAATTCTCTTAGCGGAAATAAAATGCCCAAACAGGGGCCCAAAACTCGTTCTAGTTTGATTTAGAAAACAAAAGCAATGTTTAATGTTCTTTGCCGTGTTGTGACTTCTCAGCTACTGTAGCATTTTGGGGTTGTCTTCTTTCCCTTTGTCTTTTGCAACTTTATACTCTTTTCCACCCTCTTCCCTGCCAAACAGAGCCTTTGAACTGGGTTTGCCCTTGAAGCTTGCATGGTGGCTACCTCCTTGAGACATGAGCAACCCCCAAATGGAAGTGTCGGCCTGGGTTTTCATTACCCTTTCTTTCTCCTCATTGATTGTGTAGTTGTCAGCTATTTCCACTTGGTCGAATAGTGATGCTAAGGAAATTTCATCGAGTGGATCATTGCATTCTTCTTCCATTTCATCAAAGTCGCTTTCCCCTGTCTTGTATGGCTCTGCGTATATGAGATCTAGATCTTCTCTTTCCTCTATCCATTGACTATAGTCGCACTCGTCGTAAGGGTTGACCCACGGCTGCATTTGAAACTCCTCTACTTTCTCTATGAGATTGATTGTCTCCCAAACAATGGGCGGTGTTGGAATTTTGGGACGGTTGATGCGTACCACTTTTTGGGCAGGCTCGAAGCGAGTGTGCCTTCTCATCATGATGACCCTTTCTTTTTCCTTCTTCCTATTCTCAAACCAGATACGAAGCCATTCGTCATCTTCTACAAATGGAATGTCTGGATCTTCCAAATTGTGTTTTGCCCATGAATGTTCTTTCCATTTCCTTAGCTTTTCTTTCTCTGCTTGATCTTTGCTACTTATGTCAGACATGTCGGGATCGATCACCTCTGATTGATCGGACTCATTGTCTTCCTCCCCTTCCATCATAAAA
The DNA here is from genome assembly GCA_018127125.1 of Rhododendron griersonianum. Classification (NCBI taxonomy): domain Eukaryota; kingdom Viridiplantae; phylum Streptophyta; class Magnoliopsida; order Ericales; family Ericaceae; genus Rhododendron; species Rhododendron griersonianum. Next base: position 25,269,358 of record CM030792.1, on the reverse strand, counting down.
CATTCATCCTCCTCGGGGAAGGTTAAGGTTGGTTTGGTTTGGTTGTCTTGGATAATGTATTGGTTGGGATTGTATGCGGGGTTGTGAGATAGACTTATGAGATTGATATTTCGAGGTGGTGGTTCAGCATTATGAGTAGGGAGTGGGTTGGTTTGTCCATCAGGTTTTGGAGGTTTTATAGTTCGGCTGTCAATGAGGTCTTGAATGTCATGGCGGAGACGTATGCAGTTGTCTGTTTCATGCCCAGGATGTTGGTGGTAGGCGCATTATTTTTTAGGATCATGATTTGGGCCGTAAGGTGGCTGAGGAAGTGGTTTGTTTAAAGGTTTGAGATGCCCCTAGCGGCTGAGAATGGTCAAGGCTTGGGATAATGTCATGTAGAGAGGATCAAAATTGCGGCGGGGTTGATTTGAATTCCGGGATGGGCCAGCTTGGAAAGGATCCTGAGGTAGGGATGTGCCAAAGATATTTACGGAGGCGTGAGATGTACGGCTGGAAAAGGTTTTCTTTGGTGGATGGGGAGCTTCTTCTTTCCCAATGAGCCCTAGCTTGATTCCATCTTCAATTTGCAACCCAGTGGCATGCAGGCGTTTGAAATCGGTGATGGCCTGGGTATAGATATGCCTGAGGTATTTGGGTTGCAGGTTCTTGACCACTATCCTCACTTGATCTTCCTCAGAGGGGCGGTTCTTCATTTTGGCAACCTTTTCCCTCCATCTTGCCACAAAGGTAGCAAAGTCCTCATTGGATTCTTGTTTGGTCATTTCCAAGTCTCGAGTTGTCAGCTCAATTTGGACATTATATGCATATTGCTTGACAAGCGTTGGCAATTTCTGGCCAAGTCTGATAATGCACGAATTCCAAAGTGAGGAACCAGTCGAGAGCGCTTCCGGTGAGGGTCCTTTGGAACTGGTCTGTTCGGCCTTGAGTTCATTCTTTGAGCTTTACTCATCGTTTTCGAGTAAAAGTAAAATGAGCAAAAGCTGGGGAGCAATTGTAGGGAGGTATTCCCGAACAGGTGCAGATAGTGGCCGAACACGTGGTATACCGGATTCGTGTAATGAGGAAAGTGATATGGGACTCCAAATAAGATGAACGGCGGTGGAAAGATCCGGTGCACCAAGAAGACACCAGATTAGACAGTCTGTTCGGCTGAAATGGCCCAGTGACATGAGAAGTCATTAGTTGATACAGTCTGTTCGGCTTAGGTGGGCCAGTGACATGAGAAGTCATGTACTAGTACAAATTGTTCGGTAGGAGCATGTGCCGAACAGATGGAGTCACCTGATGGCACGTTGCCTTAAGAGATAAGGCAATAGGAGTGTTCTGTAAGGCGAACCCAATATACGGTAAAGATAAGTAAGGACACAGTCCTATTGTGAAACGAGTTCCATAGTGGGAAGAGACCCAATGAGTAAGGGATCTCGGTTGATTGGGGAGGAGATCCCCAAGAAAGCCAGGTTTTCTATACGTGACAGAGGACCTGGGCAACAAGAATGCTTGTAAAGCAAGCATGCTCATATCTATAAATACGAGGTAAACCTGGAGAAAAAAAGGTATGCAATAAGTTGCATTCATTCTACACTTTCCTACTGATAATTAGGGTTTTGATACAGTACGAGATACTAACTTAGGCATCGGAGGGCCTTTGCCACGAGAGGCAAAGGTGCGCTCACCCCTTGTATGTTTTACAGGTTAGGGTTCAGGCGAAGGTATTAGGGTTCCGGTTGGACAGCACGTGAAGGAAGGAGATTCAGCGCTGTTCTAGGTGCCATCTGTTTTTCTCCACCTACAATTGGCGCCGTCTGTGGGAAACGAAAGAGTTCCCTTTTGAAATACGACCATGGTGGAAGTAGATCCAATCACACCAATCGCTAATAAGAACCAGGCTGGTGGGGGAGGAGATAGATCCCCACCAGGTGCTCGAGAAAGCCTACCAGCGGGCATGATTAGAGGACGACAAGCAGGGATCCTCTTACCATCCAAGATAACTCCAAGAATAAGGAGGGCAAGACGGCTACAACCTCCACGCGAAGGAGCAAATCCCGTCAAAGGGGAGAGTCGGTTGCACATTCAAAGAGTGTGCACAGCAACGAGGATATCCTCGACAAAAAGTGGCAGGAAGTCGAGGAATATGCTCGACTAATTCGGAAAAGGGAACACGAAATCCGAGAGTTAGAACGGATCCGAGAACATCCTGAGGATTCTGGGTTGTCAGGAAGGAGATCCAGGGGAGACGGACTGGTCATGGTGCAATACACAAAGGCCCCTTCACGAAGAAGGAGGAGCAAGTCCAGAAGCCCCACTCCTCCCAAGAAAAGGGTTTCTTCACGAAAAAGAAGGAGCAGGAGTCCGAGCAAGCAAAGAACTCCCCCACGTTACAGGAGAAGCAGGAGCCGAAGCTCCTCACCCGAGGAAGGTGTAAGAAAACACCACAGGGACAGGTACGAGAGACCTAATAATTAGGGGTGTGCAAAAAAACCGCAACCCGACCAACCCGACCCGACCCGACCCGAAGGGTCTCGGGCGGCTCCGAATAGGGGGTTCGGTCGGGTACGGGTTGGGTTTTGTTAAAAAAATGAGTTTCGGTTCGGACCTCGGGTCTGTGTGTTTTGTACCCGTGCTGGTCGGGCCCGACCCGACCCGGCCAAGGCAAAACCGACCAACCCGACCCGACCCGAAGTAAAAAATCGGGCTCACGGACGGGTCTATACCATCAGTCGGTTCGGTTTCGATTCCGAAATTTCCTTACCCGACAATGTCGGGTCGGGTTCGGGTAGCGGGCCATACCCGACCCGCCCGACCCGTGCACACCCCTACTGATAATGATTAGAACAGGGCAGTGGCCCACGAATCCAAAAAACGAGAAGATGGGTCTATGACTGCACGAGAAGCATCAAGGCAGGCCCTGAGTAATATAGCAGCATCACCTTTTTCAAAAAAGCTACAGGATGCGCGCTTGCCGAGCAGAGTGAAGCATGGGACGTTCGTACTTTACGAGACAAATGCGGATCCCGTTGCTCACGTACAACATTACCAACAGGCTATGTTCATGCATGATGGAGATGACGCCATTATGTGTAAGATGTTCCCTTCAAGCTTGGGAAATGTGGCTTTATCGTGGTTCCACAAGTTGGAACCACGTTCCATACGAGGATGGACGCAGTTAGTAGAAGAGTTCACTGCTCGGTTCTTGATGAGTAGAAAGGCTCCCAAGACATTCGAAAGTCTCTCAATGATGAAGCAGGAGGACAATGAGCCGATCAGAGACTACGCAAAGAAATACTGGGAGACCTTCAATGAGATAGACAGTTGCAGTGAAGAGTATAGGATTGCTACCTTCAAAACTGACCTGCCTGTTCGGGGCGAGTTACGCCGGTCATTGAATAAACATCCTGTGGCATCATTGGCAAGGCTGATGGAGCGTATCGAACAACACGCAAGAATGGAGGATGACATACTCCGGGAGGAAGGCAGAGTTGTTGCCGAACAGCCAAAAACTCCAGCAAAGAAGGCGGATAAGCCAGAGCCCAAGACCTATAGGAAAGAATATGGGCAGGCTAAGAAAGAGCCTTACAAGGAAAAGCAGGCACCTGATCCTAAGTCATTCTTTTCAATAATCACGATTTGGAAAGAACCAATCTATAGGATTCTTTATCGAATAAAGAATCAGCCTTACTTCAAATGGCCCCCAAGTCTAGGTGGAGATAAGGAAGTAAAACGTGCTACGAATCAGCATTGCAGTTACCACAAGGATTGGGGTCATATGACCAAGGATTGTGAGATGTACAAGAGACATCTCGACGATTTGGTCTCTCGTGGTTATCTTAAGGAATTCATTCAGGAGGATCCCAAAGATAAAGGAAAAACAATGGAGTTGGATTACGAGCAGAATCCTAAGGGGGTGATCCATATGATACATGGATTGGCCACACCTTATACGAGGAATGAGGTGAGGCTACTCCAGAGGCAGGTCAAGCATGACCAGCATGTTATGCGGGTGGGAAACAAAAGAGGGCGAGAGAATGATATGCCCAACGAAGCTATAGTCTTTACAGATGAGGATCTGGGAGAGGTCCAGGTGCCCCACAACGATGCATTAGTCATAACCCTACGAATTAAGGAATACGACATTGAGAGAATCCTGGTGGATTCAGGGAGCTGTACAGAGGTGTTGTACTACGACGCATTCAAAAGGTTGGGGCTGAAGCAGACAAATTTGGAACAATCTATCACACCTTTGGTTGGATTTGGTGCAAGTGCAGTATGGCCCCTCGAAAAAGTGACGCTGCCTGTTCGGGCGGGGACAGTGGTCCTAAGGACAGACTTCTTGGTTGTGGATGTACCCTCATCCTATAATGCAATTATAGGAAGGACTTGGTTACATAAGATGAGGGCTGTTTCTTCTACATATCACCAGATGGTGAAATTCCCAGGGTCCGACGGGATCGAGAAGATAAGGGGAAATCAAAAGTCAGCACAACAGTGCCTGATTTCCATCATCAAGAAAGTTCCAAAGGCCCATCAAGTTCATACAGTAGAGGTACCAGATCAACCAACTGTTGAGGATGTTGGAAGGCCTAAAGAAAATACAGATCAACGAAACTGATCCCGAGAGGTATTTTCTAATTGGGGAGTCATTGCCGGATGAGGAAGAGTCCAAATTGGTAGGTTTCTTGAAAGAACATGTTGATGTGTTTGCATGGGTACCGGAAGAGATGCCTGGAGTGGATGCAGATGTGATTTGCCACCACCTGAACGTTGACCCGCAGCATAAGCCCGTTATTCAGAAGAAAAGAAGGTCAGCAGTACAGCATGTCGACGCTGTAATTGAAGAGGTGGATCGTTTGCTAGAGGCCAAAGCAATAAGAGAAGTCTATTACCCAGAGTGGCTGTCCAACACTGTGGTCGTGAAGAAGAAGAATGGGAAATGGCGTGTCTATGTAGACTTCACAGACTTGAATAAAGCTTGTCCTAAGGATAGCTTCCCTCTCCCAAGGATTGATCAATTGGTTGACGCCACTGCTGGGTATGAGCGGATGAGTTTCCTCGACGCATATCGGGGATATCATCAGATTGCCATGTTTGGGCCTGATCAAGAAAAGACTTCTTTTATTACACCATGAGGGTTGTACTGTTATAGTGTTATGCCTTTTGGGCTGAGGAACGCAGGAGCGACTTACCAGAGGCTGGCAACAATAATGTTCAAGAAACTTCTTGGCCAAACTATGGAGGTATACATAGACGATATGGTGGTCAAAAGCAAGACCCGGCAAGGGCACATTCTGGACTTGAAGGGAGCCTTTGGAATTTTAAGGAAATACAAGTTGAAACTCAACGCCTCGAAATGTGCATTTGGAGTTGGCTCTGGAAAATTCCTGGGCCACCTAGTGACTCTGAGAGGGATCGAGGCAAACCCTGACCAGATAACGGCCTTGCAGAAGCTACAAAGTCCCAAGACTACGAAGGAAGTCCAGAGGCTGACTGGGATGGCTGCAGCCCTCAATAGGTTCATCAGCCGTTCAAGTGATAAGTATAGGCCCTTCTTCCAATTGCTGAAGAAAAGAGAAGGATTTGAATGGGGAGCGGAATGTGAGCAGGCATTCCAAGATTTAAAGAAGTATCTAGCTCAGGCCCCACTCTTATCAACTCCGGACCCGGGTGAGTCTTTGATTTTGTATTTGGCAGTTTCTGAACATGCGGTAAGTGCAGTCCTGTTAAGGAATATGGAATCTGAGCAAATTCCAATTTATTATGTGAGCAAAACCTTACTGGATGCGGAGACGAGGTATCTGCCCCTTGAGAAGCTGGTCCTTGCATTAAGGACAGCAACACGAAAGTTGCCCCATTATTTCCAAAGCCATAAGGTCGTGGTTTATACTGAGTTTCCATTAAGATCACTGCTACGAAAGGCAGATTTCTCTGGGCAGATCTCAACCTGGTCTGTTGAGTTAAGTCAATACGATATTGACTTTCAGCCGCGCACTGCAATAAAAGGCCAAGTGTTGGCAGATTTTGTAGCAGAATTCTCACCAACGGCAAGAGCAGAAAGTTGAACTATCGAAGAGGAAAGCAAAGGCGCCTGCCGAACAGGACCCTTTAGAGTGGAAACTGTTTGTTGACGGTTCTGCCTGCAACACTGGTTCAGGTATTGGTATCGTTTTGTTCCCTCCCGGAGGGGTTATGTTGGAACAATCTGTCCGGCTTGGCTTTAGTGCATCAAATAATGTAGCAGAGTACGAGGCTCTCTTGGTTGGCTTAAACAGTGCAAAAACTCTGAAGGTTAAAAGGATCAGGGTTTATTGTGATTCACAACTGGTGGTAAACCAACTGTCTGGCGAGTATGAAGCTCGAAATGAGAAGATGGCTGTAGACACCACAATCTGGGCTTACAAATTAGTTTACTTACGGTTTTTGATTCCCCGATGATGAAACGGATCAAGAAACACCCCGGGAATGTCGAGTGTTTGAGCTTTGAGTGTTTGCAAAACCCTTGAACCTAACCTAGTCTTAAGCCACTTCCAAAAGCCAAAAGACCTACTGATGTGTGCCAGGGCGCAATCATTGTGCGCCAGGGCGCAATCATCGCGCGCCGGGGCGCACCGTCACGCGACAGTTTGACTCCATCGCGCGATGGTCAACCGGAGCGTTGACCAGTTCGCCAGGGCGCACCATCGTGCGCCAGGGCGCACTCTCGCGCGATGGTCCCACTCCATCGCGCGACGGTTCAAGCTGTCCCCATCACCTTTATCAGCTGGGAAAACATAGCCACGAAGTAATCCCCAGCTAGCCTCGTGGAGGCTGGCCTCCATTCTTTGGACCAGAGCTACCTTTCCATTAATGGAAGGTGCTCTCCCTATAAATACCCCCCTTTTGTTCATCTTTAAAAAGGTTCACAAATTTTGGCAATCAAAGGGTCATCTCTTTGTACTCTTTTAAACTAATAAAAGAGATACAAAGACACCCTAAGAACATAGCTTGTTCTTCCACTCAAACACCACAAACAACCTCAACCTCAATTCAAAGCTTAAACACTTTTCAAACCTCAAAATTCAAAGGTATATCTTACCTTTGTTCTGCTCTCTGTTCTGATCCCTGAGGGGGGCTGGCAGGGTCAAGGCTGGTAATCAATACCAGTCCTGGCCCTAAAGCTAGCAAGGTTTCAAAAACCGTTCTAGTAGGAACCAGCGCGCGACGGTTCCACTCTCGCGCGCGACACTTCGTTGCTGTGTGCGATGGACCGCGTGGGGATTGGTGTCCTACTGTTTTATGCTTTACTTACATATATCTCACTGTTAAGCATGCTAACAACAAATTTACTGCTTTCCTTTGTTAAAATGTTAGTTTTACATTTCAATATTCATTTATGTTCTGTTGGAGTACCCTGGGATCATTCTGGACCTGTCTCAGAACCTAGGATGAGCAAAACCAGACACTGGAAAGTTGGCTCGAACCCGCGCGCGCTGCACCCAAACCATCGCGCGATGGTCAACGCTCCATTTGACCAGTGCGCCAGGGCGCAATCGTCGCGCGCCAGGGCGCAACCGTCGCGCGCCCGGGCGCATTGTCGCGTGACGGTTTGGAACCCTCACGCGACTGTTTGTCCCCGACCATTGGCTAGCCTTGCATGTTTAACTTGGTATTAGGCCTTTATTTTGTCCCCACTGTTTAGGGGTGTATTTCCTTTTTATTCCAATCTGTCTGTAATAATTATTTACATTCAGTACATATAAAACTGCTTGGTTTGTCCTGGGTGTGCACTGGTCCTTCCAGAGCCCAGAGGGTTTGAGAATAAGAGCTGTGGGCTTAGGCTTACTGGTGCGCGCAGGTCTTGTAGTAGCGTGCGCAGGTTTGATCAGCATGCATTTGACTTGATCAGTGCATACTGGTTTCTTCCTGTGCACGACACTCCAAGACAGGAGCTTTCCAGTCCCTTTAAACTCCCACAGGAGTCTGTTCTCATCCTATACTAACTGCTCATTCATGCTATACTTGATCACATCCTGCAAACATGTTACAGTTTTAATCCCCGATTAACTGTTCCCCCGCCCTAATTGGCTAAAATCGATTAATAAAAGAAGAATCGCAATGTTTTCAAAATGCCTAAGTAGAGACCGATCTCCGGATTGGGCGAGAGGGGTGCCATAAAACCCTTCCCCTCTCGTAACCTGGCTCCCGAACCCAGATATGGTTATGACGGACTGGTGCTTTCACTTTTTCAAATCAAACAGCGCGGCAGGTGCTTCGAAATACGGTTCCTTGGGTGTCGGACCTTCAAACCCGAGTGGCGACTCTGTATTTTTGAGCACTTGCCACCTGTGCTCGCACTCCCTCGATCCGGGCCCATTGCCTTGGGAAAGGAACGGAATCCTTCTCCCATTTTTTTAAGGGCATGCTGCCCACAATGGCGACTCTGCTGGGAATCTCAAACTAATATTGATCCACACTTAGAGTTTAATACACTTGTGAACAATCCCTTAAAAGTCTGTCAAAACGGTTAGCTTCGCACTGCCGAAGGTTGGAATGGTGATTTAACAGGACCTCGTGTCCGGCCATTCTAATCTGGGGCTTTTTCGATTGTTCGCTTGCGTAGTTTCCTCTAAAGATGGATTAAATAAAGTGAGCCAAATTTGAAAAGGCATTTTGTGATTTTGCGATTCTTCTTCTCTTAATCAATTTCTAGCATCTCATTTGCATCGATGTGGGATAAGCCTCGTTGGATCATTTTGGCAATCTGGCACGGTTTACCGGAGCCCGGGGACCCCGAATGACCAACAACCTTCGACGATGATGGGTCATACTACCGTTCGACTGTTGCTCTACGATTACGCGGGCAGCAGGAGGTTTATCTGTGGCCCTAGTCCGAGGAACCTGTTACAAACCAAAACCGGCCTTTGCATATACAAAGCACTAGAACTCTCCAAACTAGGACAGGTACCCACAGGTTAAGATCTATTTGCATCTAACCCCGTAACTGTCTATGTGTTACTGCTTTCCCTATCGCATGCACTGTACATACACTGTTTTACATAGGAGCATGCTTAAGGCTGTTTTGTCTTTCGAGTCTGTCTTACGCTGTCTAAGACGTTGTTGGACCCGATGAGGAGTCGTTCATTCTGTTGAATGTTCGTTATCAATCGCAAAGTCCTTAGTTCAATGAGACTTTGAGAAATCAAAATTTACTACATCCTTGGCTCATGCCCGTTTAAGGATTCAACCGACAATGTGGAACAACAAAGTGGTGATGTCGTGTCGCTGGCGCCACCCAGGTTGAAGTGCGTTGTCACTATACACCGCTGTGTTCAAGGTTAAGGTGCCATGACATCAACACCGAGTTGTTCCAAATTCAAAGTCGAATCTTCAAAAGGGACTAGCCAAAGATTTAGTCTATTTTGACATCTTTTTGGATCTATCGATCTACTCAGGGACACATCGCCGAAAAGAATTCTGAGGATTCCGGCAACATCTGAAACTTGTGAGGCAAACTCTTCTCTGGTTCTGTACATGCATGCATACATTATGTTCTGCGTAGGAGCATGTTTAGGGCGGCTTCTAGGTTGTCTCTCGCTTTCGAGTTTGTCTTATGCTTATTAGGACGCTTCTATAACCCGATGAAGAGTCGTGCATCTCGATGGTGCACGTTGTTAATTTTTCAAAGTCCTTAGATCAGCAAGACTTCGGGAAATCAAACCTTATTAAGTCATTGGCTCGTGCCCAATTGAGGATTCAACCAACAATAAGGAACCACAACGTATTGATGTCGTGACATTGATATCATTCAGGTTACAAGTGCCTCCTCACTTACAACCACCCCGGTTAAAGCGCGTTGTCGCTCACGCCACCCCGGTTAAGGTATCACGCCATCAATACCGAGTTGTTCCAGTTCAAAGTCGAATCGTCAAAAGGAACAAGTCGAAGATTTAGTCTGCTTTGACATCTCTTAGGATCAGTTTGATCTATTCAAAGGATACACCCTCGAAAAGAAATCCGAGGATTTTGGCAGCGTCTGAGCATCATGAGACAAGCTCGTCTCTAGTTTTAAAGTCTAGGAGGACACTAACGGCGATGATCTCTGCATTTTCGTTCTTTCAATTCTTTCAATAAACTGCTAAAAGGGCATCACTGAGCTTTCATTACTTTACTGTCAAAGCTTCGGGCCATTGCATCATCGGAGAGTACCGAAAAGAAGAGCCAAACCTGCCTGGGAACATCTGCCGGGGCTGTTACACCTTTGCTTCCGGGGTCATATCACCTACCTCGTTCAACAATTCAGTATGGCAGTACAAATGGAGCTGGCTGAGCTCAGAAAAGCTGTAGAGGAATTGGGTCACAAAATGGACAAACAGATGATTATGGTCCAGGGACTCGTTGGCCTTGTTACTTCCACAGCCCCGCATCCAGATATGGGGCTAGTCAAGGAACCTTCTCAAGCTTGCCACCCTCCAACGGTTGGAATCAAGCTGTGCTCAAGAGACATGTTCAAAGACCTAGCTGAGTTTCATGAAGCTAGGACTCACTCGAAGGAGGATGTTGATTCCTTGTTCAAAGCCTTTGCCAAAGGGGAGGACATGCTCAGCCCCGAAGGCAAAAGAGTGCATCTTGTTGATGAGGCAATGTGTTGCGACAACGAAGCAAACAAGGGTTCCACTTTGGATTCTCAGTTCACTCGCCGAAACCCGCCAAGGACTTTCTCTTGTTTCTCTACGCCTTTGGCCTCAATTTATGATAAGCTCCTCGATGCTGGTTCCATCAAGCCCCTCAATCCAACTCCTCTAGCCAAAAATCCATCACCCAACTTCAAGTATAATCTCTATTGTACCTACCATCAAATGCCTGGCCATTCTACCAATGCCTGTTTTTGGCTTCGACATGTTGTTCAAGATCTCGTCGATTGTGGTATCATCACAACTCCACCTCCATCAACAGTCGATATCAATCAGTTTCAAAACGCTCAAAGCTCCCGAGCCCGAGCCCAACCTCGGAGTTTCTCTGTCTTCGGGGCACCTCTATCTGTAGTAATGGAGAAGCTTTTCCAATCCGGGCATCTTAAGCCTTTGACCCCAACTTCCCCACCTAAAGTCCTTCCAGCCAACTACAACCCTAACCTCTTCTGTGCCTTTCACCAAATGCCTGGCCATCACACTGACAAGTGCTATCGTCTCTGACACGAGATTCAAGATTTAATTGATGATGGCACGGTTCAAGTTCCACCAAAGCCCAACGTCATTTCCAACTCCTTGCCTCAACACGGGCCTGACCCTCTGGTTGGTCAGGTATCTATCGCCTCCACTCAAATCAACCCGAGCTCCACCATATTCAACCCTAGCCACTATATCATCCTAGCAAACCAACCCAAACCCATCGTATCCATCCCGTCTGAACCGAAGGTTAACATGATGGCTATAGGTCGGGCAGTTGAAGCTTTCTCTGCCAACAACTGGATTGATAGTGATGAGGGGCTTACAAAGGAGAGGACCGTTTGGCTGGGGTCCATTGTTCAAAGGAGCATCGAGTAAGTTTGGTCGAAGAAGCTGAGGAAGCCGAAGTGCTGTTGCTTGGGCCTAACACCTGCTGGATCCTACCTCTTTTTGTGGAAGCTATGGGTAGCTTTTTAACAATTGCATTTTCAAAACCACGTCTAGTTTGCATTGGCGTCTTTTCTGAGTCGGACACAGAGTCTTTTGCGTTTGTCTAAGTCTAGCTTTGAGTCGGAGGTTGTGCCTCTTGGCCCTCCACGTCGTAGCTTTTGTTTCAAGTTTCGAGTCTGCTGTACTTGGCAAACCCCGAGGGTTTTTATGATATGCATTATCTGCTTCTAAGTACTTCGCTAGCTTTTATATAAACTGTGTCGACCTTAACGACGAAGGGATAGATTTCGATGGGAACATTCCCAAGGAAATGTGTTCCCTCGCCAAAAGGGAAGACGAAAGGCATGCTCAGCCTATTAAAAGAAGAAGTAATTTCAAATAAACTTGAAAGACAAGTATAACCTCCCGAAAGGTTCAAAATTAGTCCAAGCACCGCCCCCAGAGGAGCATTGCGCCCGGTCAAACAAGTATCGACGTCTTGGCATGGTCTCATCAAGTCACGCCTCGCGTTTGATTTTGGGACAAAGAAGTATCAATCCCCTGCTACCGAGTGCCAATCCAGAAAGCAGAAGCACAGAAGGCTCTGGGCCTTGTACCATGTTCAAAACAGCAACAGTGGCGTTTTGCCAAGCACAAATGAGAAAATGTACACAACGGCCCGGAGCAAGGCATTTCCAATCGAAGCACTCTTGACCCTGCATCATCAAAGCCATTTATCTGAGGCTACAACCAAAGGTCTTCGACCTCGACAGCAATAAATTCAATACCCTGGGTTAACCTGGATCAATTCAAATGTTGCTTTTCCCTGTGAGAAGCTCGTTGGGCTGAAAACCCCAAGGGTGGGCAGTTCCAAGCAAAAGTTAGAGCAGCCTGCTAGACAAAAACCTATTAAGGTGGTTTAGGCAAAAATGAATAGGCAATCAATCAAAGCTCGCTAGACCGAAGACCCGAATGGGCAGTACTAGGCAAAAATTAGAGCGTAAAAGGAGAGGTAAATACTCGAGAGTTAACCCTTGGCCTGAACTACGTTCTGACCTGATTCCCTAGCTTGGGATACGTAGGTAGTCTCTCCTCGAGACTCAGTCACAAATCTATCAATTGGATCCATGGTTGACATTTTGGTACACATCAAAGGTCGAAGAGGATCGAAGATCATATCAAGCTGCATTGGAGGAACCAGAAGGGGGAAAACCTTCGCCTTTCAATTTTATTACAAACTACTTCTTCAATTTACAGGCTGAGCATAAGTCTTAAAATATTTGAAGCATCAAAAACAGAACGAAATGCTAGAGGCCTTAACAGGCTCACAGTTTATTCTAAGTTCAGCGAAGTCTAGTGTAAGCAATCGCAGCGCGTTTGTTCGAAGTAATGCACGTTGGTCTCAAACCTGCGCACGCTTAATCAATTCCTGCAGCAGAGTGTAGTAGTTAGTTACTGCCCTCGAATGTCGTTCCAGGGGCTTTTGTCAAGTCTTGTCATACCATGCAAGTCATATGCACTTAATGTGACTGCACGGGGGTGTCGGTTTCAGTCCGAGCCTATACGAGTCATAATCTGCGTCTTATGTCCGTTTTTGCGACATTTTTCCAGTTTTTCAATCAACTGTCATGTCGGGATGCTTTTCTCGATTTTGTTTTGTACAGGTCTTTGTGCCTTTTTGCATCTTTCGCAAGTGTCAGTTTCACCTGTCAAGGGAATGTTGTGAGTTTTGGCACATTAATGCCCAAAATTTCATTATATTTCGTGTGTCTAAGGGTTCGCATTGTACCCTGGGGCTCTGTCTCCCTTTTCGTTCGAGCTAGGCGAGTCGGTACATATGTGCGCGCGTCTGTGTGTCGATTCAAATCACTTGTCAATGCAAATTAGATATTAGTGGTTAGTTTTTGCGTTATCTTCAACGCTTGCAAAAGAGAGTCAATAAACTGGAAAACGCAATTGTTACATTGCTACCCTAGTATCTGTAATCTGCAAGCAGCGGAATCTCTTGAAGCAATAGGGCACGTCAGCCCAGGGCCAAGCAAAGCATCTCTGGGCACATCTGCCCAAGCATCGCAGAAAGGGCACGCAGGCCCAATGCCACTACTAAACGTCAACTGGGGCACGCTAGTCCGCTCAACGTCTATCTATCTGGGTGCACATCTCAGAGGTAACAGACAGTACAGTAATGAGGCTCAATGGTAGTCCTTAGGTGTCGTTGTCCTCCTAGGAGCCGCCCTTAGCTTGCATCTGCATTTTCAATATATTATACATGCCTTTGCATATTGTGTATGTTAAATGTCGAAAGCAGGAACCAAGAATGGTCGCCATCCTCTCGATTTGTTTTCCAAGGGATGCGATGCAATCTTCTGCAGAACAATCTGACAACGATCCATCTGTCCAATTTCAAGTCAACGACGATCCATCCGTCCAATTTCAAGTCAACGACGATCCATCCGTCCAATTTCCAATCAACGACGGTCTGTCCGTCCAACTTCCAATTCAACCGATAGCGCATTTTCCAGCGGTCTTATTGCTCTGTCTCGGATGGTCCTTGATAAGGAGAATGGCTTTGATTCCCTACAGATGGAATTCAACCTGCCTGACGCGACCTACCCGTGATTGTTGGATTTCTTTGTGCCGAGGATAGTTTGATCCCCAGCAGCGATGGTCTATCGGTCCAAGGCCATAATTATTTCCCCAGCAGCAGTCCATCTTGTCAATATCTATGCTATTTTCAAGGGTAATCTCTCCTTGGGATACTTCAAATCGAATCAACGATGATCAGCCATGTCATCGCCGACGATCAGCCATGTCGTCCCTTCAAATCAAATCAACGATGATCAGCCATGTCATCGCCGACGATCAGCCATGTCGTCCCTTCAAATCAAATCAACGATGATCAGCCATGTCATCGCCGACGATCAGCCATGTCGTCCCTTCAAATCAAATCAACGATGATCAGCCATATCATCAATGACGGTCAGCCATATCAGTCATTCAACGATGATCAGCCATATCATCAATGACGGTCAGCCATATCGGTCATTCAACGATGATCAGCCATATCATCCTTGATGGTCAGCCATATCGGTCATTCAACGATGATCAGCCATGTCATCGCCGACGATCAGCCATGTCGTCCCTTCAAATCAAATCAACGATGATCAGCCATGTCATCGCCGACGATCAGCCATGTCGTCCCTTCAAATCAAATCAACGATGATCAGCCATATCATCAATGATGGTCAGCCATATCAGTCATTCAACGATGATCAACCATATCATCAATGACGGTCAGCCATATCGGTCATTCAACGATGATCAGCCATATCATCCTTGAAGGTCAGCCATATCGGTCATTCAACGATGATCAGCCATATCATCCTTGACGGTCAGCCATATCGGTCATTCAACGATGATTAGCCATATCATCCATGACAGTCAGCCATATCGGTCATTCAACGATGGTCAGCTATATCATCCATGACGGTCAGCCATATCGGTCATTCAACGACAGTCAGCCATATCGTCTATCTCTACCAAATCAACGACAGCCGGTCCTGTCAAATGTCTGCAACGACTTTAACGGCCCCAACGGTTTGATTATTCGGCACTTTGATCTCTCCGTCCGCATTCACGACAGCCGGTCCTGTCGAAGTTCCCCAACGGTTTGATCATTCGGCATATTGATCTCTCCGTCCGCATTCACGACAGCTGGTCTTGTCAAATCCCTCAACGGCTTGATCATTACGCACACTGATTGTTCCCCAGGAGAGCCCGCCTTGGCCCTTCCCGAACAACGATCGCCCTCAATCTAGCCACAAGTGCATCTTCCAGCAGGCTTATTGCTCTGTTTCGGATGGTCTTTGATAAGGAGATTGGCTCTGATTCCCTACAGATGGAATTCAACCTGCTTGACACAACCTACCCGTGTTTGTTGGAATACTTTGTGCCAAGGATAGCTTGATCCCCAGCAAGGACGGCCGGTCCCGTCCAAATCTATAGCGACAGCCTGTCCTGCCCAAATTCAATCAACAAGCGGCGATGCAATCGTGCACTTCTACTTCCATCCCTAGGGACGGTCCGTCCGTCCATTCAACCAATCAAGTTCTGTACGTATGCTTGTCTACTTTGCTAGTACATTCTGCTCTGGATTGCCTTGAGGGGTGTCTAGAAACCTTTGACGTTACTTGTGCCAAGTCAATGGTGCTCCAAGTGCCGTCAAAGGGGGGCTACTTTAGACACCCCGATCTGGGCTTCCAGATTAGTTTACTTACGGTTTTTGATTCCCCAATGATGAAACGGATCAAGAACACCCCGGGAATGTCGAGTGTTTGAGTGTTTGCAAAACCCTTGAACCTAACCTAGTCTTAAGCCACTTCCAAAAGCCAAAAAACCTACTTGCACGCGTTGGTTGAGAACCATCGCGCGCGGGTCAAGCTGTCAGGTGTGGTCAATCGCGCGATGGTCAACCGGAGCGTTGACCAGTGCGCCAGGGCGCACCATCGTGCGCCAGGGCGCACTCTCGCGCGAAGGTCCCACTCCATCGCGCGACGGTTCAAGCTGTCCCCATCACCTTTATCAGATGGGAAAACTTAGCCACGAAGTAATCCCCAGCCAGCCTCGTGGCTGGCTGGCCTCCATTCTTTGGACCAGAGCTACCTTTCCATTAGTGGAAGGTGCTCTCCCTATAAATACCCCCCTTTTGTTCATCTTTAAAAAGGTTCACAAATTTTGGCAATCAAAGGGTCATCTCTTTGTACTCTTTTAAACTAATAAAAGAGATACAAAGACACCCAAAGAATATAGCTTGTTCTTCCACTCAAACACCACAAACAACCTCAACCTCAATTCAAAGCTCAAACACTTTTCAAACGTCAAAATTCAAAGGTATATCTTACCTTTGTTCTGCTCTCTGTTCTGATCCCTAAGGGGGGCTGGCAGGGTCAAGACTGGTAATCAATACTAGTCCTGGCCCTAAAGCTAGCAAGGTTTCAAAAACCGTTCTAGTAGGAACCAGCGCGCGACGGTTCCACTCTGGCGCGCGACACTTCGTTGCTGTGTGCGATGGACCGCGTGGGGATTGGTGTCCTACTGTTTTATGCTTTACTTACATATATCTCACTGTTAAGCATGCTAACAACCAATTTACTGCTTTCCTTTGTTAAAATGTTAGTTTTACATTTCAATATTCATTTATGTTCTGTTGGAGTACCCCTGGGATCATTCTGGACCGGTCTCAGAACCCAGGATGAGCAAAACCAGACACTGGAAAGTTGGCTCGAACCCGCGCGCGCTGCACCCAAACCATCGCGCGATGGTCAACGCTCCATTTGACCAGTGCGCCAGGGCGCAATCGTCGCGCGCCAGGGCGCAACCGTCGCGCGCCCGGGCGCATTGTCGCGTGACGGTTTGGAACGCTCGCGCGACTGTTTATCCCCGACCAGTGGCTAGCCTTGCATGTTTAACTTGGTATTAGGCCTTTCTTTTGTCCCCACTGTTTAGGGGTGTATTTCCTTTTTATTCCAATCTGTCTGTAATAATTATTTACATTCAGTACATATAAAACTGCTTGGTTTGTCCTGGGTGTGCACTGGTCCTTCCAGAGCCCAGAGGGTTTGAGAATAAGAGCTGTGGGCTTAGGCTTACTGGCGCGCGCAGGTCTTATAGTAGCGTGCGCAGGTTTGGTCAGCATGCATTGACTTGATCAGTGCATACTGGTTTCTTCCTGTGCACGACACTCCAAGACAGGAGCTTTCCAGTCCGTTTAAACTCCCACAGGAGTCTGTTCTCATCCTATACTAACTGCTCATTCATGCTATACTTGATCACATCCTGCAAACATGTTACAGTTTTAATCCCTGATTAACTGTTACCCCGCCCTAATTGGCTAAAATCGATTAATAAAAGAAGAATCGCAATGTTTTCAAAATGCCTAAGTAGAGACCGATCTCCGGATTGGGCGAGAGGGGTGCCATAAAACCCTTCCCCTCTCGTAACCTGGCTCCCGAACCCAAATATGGTTATGACGGACTGGTGCTTTCACTTTTTCAAATCAAACAGCGCGGCAGGTGCTTCGAAATTGTAGACACCTCCCAAACGGGGTATCGCCATACAGATTGATCACGTTTGTTTGCTCGATTGGTTGCTTGCTTCGTAAACCAAAATCATGGACATTGCCATGGCTAGGAACATCGCCACATGATAGCAGTTATCATCAAAACAGAGTCGCCACCCAGTTTATTAAAACTGGGAAAATGGATAGAGATTCTGGATACGGGAGCCAAAAGTACAATAAGGGGAAGGTGTTAGGCACCCCTCTTTGCCCAGTCGTGAGACTGACCCATAATCATTCAACATAAGACGTGTAGATGCTTTGTTTAATTCCAACATATAGTCTGTTTATTTATTCCTTTAAACAGTAAGCAAAGTGAGCCAGTGCGATAAATGAAGCATGTATCAGAAAGTAGAAAAGCAAACAAACTGTCCCAGGAAATCGATTACTCGACCGGTGAATGGATGTCACGGCCGAGTAATCACACTGGTTTAATGTACCGGCCGAGAGATCGAAGCCCCGGTCGGTGTTCTTCCTCACACCAGATTAAACGATTAACAGATGATCAGAAAGCTACGGTTAGTTATAACTGCGATAAGTAAAACAAACCAGAGGCCGTTGGGCCTCACCACCTTGATCCCTCAGTTGCTTGATTGCTTTGGATTGGGCGTGATTGATTGATTGGATGATTGGAAACCCTAGGGTTAGGGTTGAACTTCAGATTTGATCGCCGGATTGACGGCTGCCTTCGGGAGGTTAGGGCTTTTGAAGAGTGGGTTTGAGGGAGTATTTGTGCAGAGTTTCGAGGCTTGAGAGAGTGTATACTCTGATAATTTTCGTGTGTTTATTTTCGGAGTCCAAAGGCCCTTTATATAGGCAATTGGTGACTCACTCCGGCCAATCAAATCACGAGATGGCAATTGCAATTGCAATGCATCTCTAACTCTACGTCTTAATCCCTGAGCGTAGCCCGAACGCATCGGAGAGGTAGTGTAATCGGATCAAACGTCTGACAGAACACGTTCCAGAGTATGGGAAAAGGTTGATCTGGCGTCCGAGTAAAGGATATCACGGCCGAGGAATGGATGTCTTGGTCGAAGGATAGATCTTGCGGCCGAGGGATTGATCTCTCAGGGAGATTTTGCTAGCAACAGGTTGCTCGGGTGAGGAAATGATTTTAGGGCCGTGGGATCGATGTCACGGCCGACAGATGGATTCTCCTAGGCTTCTGTATTTCTGTCTGAAAGGCTGTATGGCTCTGAATTGGGTCCTCTAAGTGGCTCAAAGTTCTTACTGAAAGTCCTAAGGTTCTCAAGGAAGCAATCAGCAATCACTGTATCTATTTCATCATCGGGATGGTCCCAAGGTGGGACTTGAAATAATCGTTAGGCCAAATTGGGGTGTCTACAGATGCCCCTCTTTGACTGAACTCAGACGGATCGCGAGACATGTTTGAGTAAGAGTCAAAGCTGTAAAAAGCAACTCAATTTGGTCCAACCACTATTCCAAGGGGTTTTCAAAAAAGGTTTTGTTATGGTCGGACCGGGAGGCTGATTCCACAAGGGAAATTCAGACCAACCGTAGTTCGGGCAATAAAGAAAAGTAAAAAGCTTGGAGGGTTAGAGACAGAAGACGTACCTTAGGGCTTAAAAAGCCGTAGTGTGACGTACCTAGACTGAGCCAGGATTTTGGCGGAAGATAGTTGAAGGAGCGCTGGGCTGCCCGGGGAGTTTTTGCGGGGAGCTTCCTTAGTATTTTGGGGTAGATCAGTACACTGCAGGTGCGTTTGCTTTTCTTGATCATCCTTACTTTGACTGAAAGGAGCTCGGTAGAGTAGCCTATCCTTGCGAATGAGCTGGAAGGAATTGATGTAGTGGGGTGGAATCCAAACCATCTGCTGGGATGAGTTGGACGCCGGTTTGTTTTTGAGATGTGGGGGGCACAGGGCCAGTAACTGGAGCACGGAGCTTCGCGGAATGAGGGAACCGAGGCACGGAGCCGGTTGTAGTCCTGAGGCAAGAGCCTGGAGAGTGATGGAATCGAGGCGTGGAGCCTGTTGCAATCTTGAGGCGAAGGCCTGAGGAGATTGGATTGATAGGACCGAAGCGCGGAGCTGGTGTTGATCATAAGGCGAGAACCTGAGGTGATTAGATTGAGGCGTGGAGCCTGCTGTGGTTATGAGACAAGGGCTTGAGGTGAGCTTAGAGCTTGATGGAATCGTGGCGTGGAGCCTGCTGCAGTCTTGAGGCGAGGGCCTGAGTTGTCGGACCTTAGAGCTTGACGTGATTTGAACCGAAGCGTAGAGCTAGTTGCATTCTGATGGTCTGTGCACGGAGCTTTTCCATCATAAGTGTTGGCGTGGAGCCAAAGGATCGAGGCACTGAACCGATCAATAAAACCGAGGCGTAGAGCCGGTTGATTACAGGTTTGACCTGTTTCATGAGAGATATGCAGAGTGTATATGTGCGATGCTTGTTTGTTAGATGTGAACAGATATGATGATGCAGACTCGATGTTGATGCAATATGTGCACGGGCCCGTGCGTGTGTGTTTGTTTTAAAGCTTAGAGCTTCTATCAAGTTCCGGACTTGAGCATTCAGAGCATAGAGCACGAGCATTCGGGCGGCAGATTTCGAGCATTCAAAGTACAGGCTTTGAGCGTCCAATACGCAGTGGTTGGGCATCCAAGCGTAGAGCTTGAGCATTCAAGTGTATAACTTGAGCATCCAGTACACAGTGGTTGGGCATCCAAGCGTAGAGCTTGAGCATTCAAAAATGTTAGATTTTTGAGCATTCAGGCGTAGAGCCTGAGAATAGATGTCTTGATTGTTGGGGCGGCGTAGAGCCTGTTGCTTGTTTACGGCTTCGAGCCAATTGAGATGATGGGCTTTGAGCCGCTGAGTTGAGTGATTACAGGCGTAGAACCTGTTGCCGTGATAGCGAGCATAGAGCTGCTGAGATAGTAAACATAGGCTTTGAGCCTGTTAAGAACTTGATTGTGTACAGCTTCGAGCCAGTTGAAACGATGGGCTTGGAGCCGCTGAATTGATAGGTGGGGGCGTAGAGCCACTGAGTTGATGAGTTGGTATGGCTCTGAGCCAATTGAGATGGTAGGTATAGGCTTCGAGCTTGTTGAGGTGATGGCTTGGAGCCATTTGAGATAATGGGCTTTGAGCCACTGAGATAGTTTGTTTACGGCTTTGAGCCAGTTGAGATAGCGGGTTTTGAGCCGTTGAGTTGTGATAACAGGCGTAGAGCCTGTCGATAATGGGCTTAGAGCCGCTAAGATGGTTGTTATGGCTTCGAGCCAGTTGAGATAGTGGGCTTGGAACCGCTGAGTTGTGATAGCGAGAGTAGAGCTGCTGAATGAATGAATACAGACGTAGAGCCTGTTGCCATGATAGCGAGCACAGAGCTGTTATGATAAAGGGTTTCGAGCCGCTAGGTGATAGTAGACGTAGGCTTCGAGCCTGTTGAGGTAATGGGCTTCGGGTCGCTGAGTAGACTTGATTGTTACGGCTTCGAGCCAGTTGAAGCGATGGGCTTAGAGCCATTTCAGAGGGTAGATACAGGCTTCGAGCCTGTTGAAGTAATGGGCGTAGAGCCGCTGAGTTGTGTAGAGATGATACGCACAGGGCCGCTGAATTGATATGGGCTTCGAGCCGCTGAGTGAATTGATATGGGCGCAGAGCCTTGATCGACCTGCTCACAAGGTTATTGAGCGTGGAGCTGCTGAAGTTTTGGGCTCAGGGCTACTTGTTTTGCTTCGGCCAGCAGTTTGTGGAGAGAAAGCTTCGATGCTTGGGCATGCCCCCAAGGCTAGTCTTGATTATGTTGTGTTGGCTCGGGGGTGCCCCCAAGGCTGATTTGATTTTGCTTCTGTTGGTCACGGACCTAGAATTCTATAATGGCGAGTCAGTGCACTGAGCAAAATCCGCTGTTTGCTAAGGGAAATTGATTAAGGGGCCAGGAGATCGATCTCTCGGTCGAAGGTTTGATGTCTCGGCCGAGAAAATGATGTCTCGGCCGTGAGAACGCCAAAAGCCAGAAAATCGATTTGGTTTAATCGATTTCACGGCCCATTTATTCTTTTCTCCTCCTCTTCTTTGTTCTTCTCTGTTCCACTCGTTTGACGACCATCGTACGCCGCCGCCCTCCTCCACTACCGTCGGCTACCATCATCTCCGGCGACCATCCTCTCCGACCACCGCCGCCGTTGCCGTTGCTGTCGGCTTCGGTTGTTTGAAACCGTTGATTTTCTTTCTTTCTTGGCTTGGACGTGATGGCCACGCCATCTTCGGGTGTTGCGGGTTCATCCTCGCACCCTTCATGTAGGTGCGAGTATTCGTCTTCTGATGAGGAGGCGATTGAGGAGCCTGGTTTGTTTGATGCTGCTACCTATATTCTTCCTTCGCGTAGGCTGGGTTATGGCGGTTTCCTGCAGTACCACCCTCCTGTTGGTGGCCCAGAGGCCGAGATAGTTTGCAGAGAGCCTGAGCATCACTTGAGCGTTCTGAACGTGCCGGTGAGTTTCCTGAAAAAGTAAAAAGTTTACTTTAGTTCGGAGTTTTGGAAATCTTTGTATTTTAAGAATGAATTTTTTTGTTTGTGGGATGAAAAACCCCTTTTAGCTAGGAGCGTGAATGAGAAGAACCCGTGTTTGGGTTGAACTTGTTTTTGTTTAAGGAAACTAAAATAACTGTGCCCCCTGTCTAGGCAATGCATGTGTTTAGATGTTAATTCGATGCGCCTTAGCATTTCCTTTGTTTATGCAATCATGAGATTAACTCCCTTTTGTCTTTGGCAGAGAAACAGGAGGCTGGAAGCTCGCGATGGAGGCAAGGAGGTGCACAGATGGTTCTTGAAGCTGCCAGAGCAGGCTCGGGAATTAGTACGCGCTGCAGGTTTCGAGACATTCGTTCTGGGCCTCAATCTTCCGAAGATGGATTGGTCATTGATGGCCTCGCTGGTTGAGAGGTGGTGGGATACCACCAATACCTTCCACTTTCCTGCTGCTTGCGAGATGACTATCACTCCGGGTGACTTTTCTTTGCTGACTGGCCTGCGGATAGGCGAAGTTGCTCTTCGAGTTGACCCCCGGCTTTAGGAGCGAGAGGGTGCTTTGAGGTGGTTTCTGGGCAAGGTGCCCCATGTTCGTTCCCAGGGTCATATCGATCTTGCTTGGCTAAGCAAGACTTTTATGGTGGCTGACATTCTGACCCAGGTGAGTGCCGAGCAGTTGACGCGGGCCTTCCTTCTTTACCTCCTTGGGCAAACGTTGTTTGCCAACAAGGATGGTTCGGTACACACGCAGTTTTTGGCTCCTTTGCAGCACTTGGGAGCTATTCGGGAGTTTGACTGGGGCTCGTCTGCTTTGGCCACTTTGTATGGCAGTCTTGGAGCTTGTTCGCGGGACAAAAGTCCCATTCTTTGTGGCCACTTTCGAGTGCTTGAGGTACGTATCATTCCTTTGTACTTCTGTTTTCACTTTGGCTTTTTCTAGTTCTGAACTTGCTTTGGTTAACCTGCTTTTCAGCTCTGGGCTTTCAAGCACCTTCTCCAGTTTCCCTCTGAGACTAGGCATGGTGATACGAACTGCATACCTCGTTACGAGCGATGGTTGATGGGGTAACGGAGGCCACGGTCACCAGTTTTGAGCCTTCCCCAGTGGCGTCGAGTTTTGGACCGACTGACGGTCGATCAGGTACCTTTTTCTTTGTACCTCTTATCCTTTAGACTTCCATATTCTTGTGTTGGGGCTGATTTGTCCTTGCTTTGTAGGTACGGTTTGACCCTTGGGGTGGTGTACCAGAGGATGCCCCTCTTGTACGTTGTAGAGTCCTGGACCGGACCCGTAGCTTGCTCGAGGGTCCATTTTGCCGAGCCTGGTACTTAGGCGATCGAGTGGCTAGTCAGTGGCGGTCACGCGTTGAGGCTCTTCAGCTTGTTCCTCCTTCTCCTCCAGTATCTATGAGGTCTACTTCTTTGATGTCGAAGGAAGATCTGAAGAATGCTCGGATCAGAGATTGGGCGGGTTTACTCCTCCAGGCAGGTGACTATACGGAGTACTGCCGTCTTTTCTTGACCTCCTCTGTTGTGGCTCCTCCTGTTGCTCCTGTTTGGCCACGGGCTCCTTCGTTTGTCTCCTTCCACTCAGATGATGGGGAGGAGGAGCGCCTGACGCTGACTCCTTGCACGACCCAGCTTTACACTTTGCCAGCCGGGGCTTCACAGGTATCTTTAGCTTTCCATGTTAGCTTTCATCACTTTGCATTGTATCCCTTGCTTTAGATGTTTGTAATGTTTGACTGTTCCACAGGTGCCTGCCGAGATAGTGCAGGAATGGCTTCACGCCTATCAGAGTACAGAGGTTCTGGTGCGGAGAAAGCGCCGTAGGATCCTTGAGGTACGATTTTCTTCATGATCTTTATCTGCTGTGTATTATCCCTTGAGTCTGAATGTTTGTATCCCTTTTTGGCTGTAGCTTGAGGCTGAGGGAGTACCGACTGCTAGTGGGGGGAATGTGAGGACCAGTGAGCAGCCTTCGCCTTCTTCTCAGAGATCGCCTAGCTTTTAGGGCTTTTTCTTTTTCCTGTTCATAGTTAGTGGGAGATAGGCAGAAACTATATTTGTATAGTGAAAGCAACCACAACAATGGTTTTGTAAACAAGTTTTTGTCTGAGAAATGCTTTTTATGCCCCTAGATGTCTTGAGTTTGCATGCGATAGTCAGAACATGGCTTTTTGAACAAGTTTTTGCTGATAGACAGTAATTTGTGTGAAAGCATTTGGCCGAAGAATCGATTACTCGGCCGAAGGATCATTGTTGCGGCCGAGGTATTGATTATCCGGCCGTTACGTCTATTTTCCCAAGGAAGCTAGGTTTTGCTTTTAGCCAAGTGGCATCCTTTTTCACATTCTTTCCTATGCTTAGTCTTTGATTTTCTGTCTCTTGCTTTTGCCATGCTCTACAGCCTGATTGCCAAACTTAAGAGTCTTTTGAAGTATCATACCCATTGCGTTGACGACTTTTGGGTTAGAGGGGATGAACTATAATTCTTATGTGTCTTTGTTTTTGCCAATTCCTTGGAAAATGACTAACTCATCTTTTGTGAGCTCAATACGCAGGGTTAGCTATGCCTATCATTGAGTACAAACCTGTTGATGTTTTCCTCTCTCCAAATGTTTGGGCCGCATCTCGATGCGAGATTGCCTACGTATCCCAATCAGGGAATCAGGCCTCTTACGTAGTTCCAAGATCACCACCTTTGGGGGTTTGGTTTTCACTCTTGGTTTTTCTTTCTCTCGTGCTCTAAGTTTTGCCTAGGTTACCTGATAGAGGTTGAGTCCCTAGCGAGCTTTCCTTCAAATGCCTTAACTTTTGCCTAGGCTGCGTTTTTCGCATTTTCCTTGTCCTAGCAGGCTCTGCTCTTACTTTTGCTTGAGCATTTTTCTCTCAAGAGGGTTTTAGTGTTTTGGAGAGGAATCTGATGGAGTTGTTTTTATGAATCTCCTTTTGCGTTTGTACTTTCACGATGGGCAAGCTAATCCTAAGTGTTCTCACGGAGATAGTGTCTTTCTTCTAAGTTCTGACAAAAACCTAGTTTCTTAAGCAATTAGAGTTCATCCTTTCCTTCCCTTTTTGTCGAGGACACAAAGATTTTGATCCCTTCGAATCTTTCCCTTGTTTTGGCAATGAGAGTATAACGCATGTCAATTGCAATTTAGGAATTTAGATTTAGATAAGCATAATCTGGAAGATGAAAAAGAAATTCTCTTAGCAGAAATAAAATACCCAAACAGGGGCCCAAAACTCGTTCTAGTTTGTTTAAAGCAAAAACAATGTTGTTTTTTTTTTGTTTGCCATGTTGTGACTTCACAGCTACTGCAGCATGTCGGGGTCATTTCCCTTGTCTTTTGCAACTTTGTACTCTTTCCCACCCTCTTCCTTGCCAAACAGAACCTTTGAATTGGGTTCATCTTTGAAGTTCGTACGATGGCTACTTCCTTGAGCCATGAGCAATCCCCAGATGGATGTGTCAGTTTGAATCTCCCTTTCCTCATTGATTGTGTGATCATCAGCTATTTCCTCCTGATTGAATAATGATGCTAAGGAGGTTTCATCGAGCGGATCATTGTACTCTTCTTCCATTTCATCAAAGTTGCTTTCCCCTGTTTTATAGGGTTCCGTGCATATGAAATCCAGATCTTCTCTTTCCTCTATCCATTGACTATAGTCACACTCGTCGTAAGGGTTGACCCATGGTTGCATTTGGAACTCCTCTACCTTTTCTATGAGATTGATTGTATCCCAAACAATGGGCGGTGTTGGAATTTTGGGGCGGTTGATGCGTACCACTATTTGGGCAGGCTCGAAGCGAGCGTGCCTTCTCATCATGATGACCCTTTCTTTTTCCTTCTTCCTATTCTCAAACCAGATACGAAGCCATTCATCATATTCTACAAATGGAATATCTGGATCCTCCAAATTGTGTTCTGCCCAGGAGTGTTCTTTCCACTTCCTTAGCATTTCCTCCTTTGCCTGATCTTTGCTACTTATGTCGGACATATCAACGTCGATTACTTCTGACAGATCAGAGTTATTATCGTCCTCCTCCTCCATCATGAAACACTCGTCCTCTTCGGGGAAGGTTAGGGTGAGTTTGGTTTGGTTGTCTTGGACAATGTATTGGCTGAGATTATATGTGGGGTTGTGAGGTAGATTTATGAGATTGATACTTCGAGGTGGCGGCTCAGCATTACGAGAGCACTTCCGGTGAGAGTACGTTGGAACAACTGAGCGATGAGCTCGTCATTCAGGCCCATCGGCTTCAGGGTGTTGATAACATGGCGAACATGACTGGTAGGGTTGCCAGTTCCATTTAACTTCTCAATGTTGGGCATCTTGAAATTCTCAGGCAGCTTGGATTCTGGGAAGAGGCAGAGTCCCTCGAAATCCAGAATTTGGTCCCCTTGTGAACGAGCCAAGGCTTGTTTGATTTCTTTGACTTGCTTGGTCAACTCAGGACTTTCTGCCAATATCACTTTATGGGGATTCTCGTCTTCCATTGATTTTTCCTCATCCTCAGCATCTCTAGCTGCCTTTTCTGCTAGTAGTGCAGTGATTTGAGCTTGGAGGTTAGCAATAGTGGCGTCGTTGTCTGCCATGAAGGTGGAAGGGTTGCTTGACGAAGCTTGGGATTTAGTAAATGACGGGGTCCGTTGAGGGGATGACCGAGAAGTTTCTGAAAGCGGTTAGAATTGTTGTGGTGAGGGTGTTTTGTCAGATGAGGATGATAGACGGGAGGGTTGCAGAGACCTTTGTTTGGCGTAGTTTCGGGTGTTATAAGAGTACAAAGTTGGCTGTGGTTGCTTCTTTGATTTACCTATTGTGCCTGCTTGAAAAGTAGAATACCTGGAAGTCAGTATTCGGCCTGTGTAGGGTTAGGATTTGGGTTGAAAATCCCAACCCTTCTGCACAGAAAGAGTTAATTACAACAACAAATGATACAAGGTGTAAGGAAGAACTTTTGCAAGTAAAATGCAAGTAGGTTCCTAGCCTGTAGGTTCCTGTCTTAGTTTGATAAGTTCTATGGCTTTCTAGAACATACAAGGTTTTGGTAGTCTCAGGGTGCTCCGTTGTCAAAGGGCACCAATCCTCTCTCCAGCCCATCATAGGCGGTGATTGGGTGATTCCCCTTTTGATATACCACTAGGTACGAGTGACTGTGGAGTTTGCTGGAACCCCCAACATAGCCCGTGTCATGCCGGGATATCAGGTGAACTCAATGGGTCGCCCGCTCGATGCATATGATAAATGAATTAAACAAGGCATGTATTAGTCTTATGTTGAACTTTTTGGTTATGGCTCTCATATTCCCCAGCGGAGTCGCCAAAAACTGTAGACACCTCCCAAACGGGGTATCGCCATACAGATTGATCACGTTTGTTTGCTCGATTGGTTGCTTGCTTCGTAAACCAAAATCATGGACATTCCCATGGCTAGGAACATCGCCACATGATAGCGGTTATCATCAAAACAGAGTCGCCACCCAGTTTATTAAAACTGGGAAAATGGATAGAGATTCTGGATACGGGAGCCAAAAGTACAATAAGGGAAAGATGTTAGGCACCCCTCTTTGCCCAGTCGTGAGACTAGCCCATAATCATTCAACATAAGACGTGTAGATGCTTTGTTTAATTCCAACATATAGTCTGTTTATTTATTCCTTTAAACAGTAAGCAAAGAGAGCCAGTGCGATAAATGAAGCATGCATCAGAAAACAGAAAAGCAAACAAACTGTCCCAGGAAATCGATTACTCGGCCGGTGAATGGATGTCACGGCCGAGTAATCACACTGGTTTAATGTACCGGCCGAGGGATCGAAGCCCCGGTCGGTGTTCTTCCTCACACCAGATTATACGATTAACAGATGATCAGAAAGCTACGGTTAGTTATAACTGCGATAAGTAAAACAAACCAGAGGCCGTTGGGCCTCACCACCTTGATCCCTCAGTTGCTTGATTGCTTTGGATTTGGCGTGATTGATTGATTGCTTGATTGGAAACCCTAGGGTTAGGGTTTGAACTTCGGATTTGATCGCCGGATTGACGGCTGCCTTCTGGAGGTTAGGGCTTTTGAAGAGTGGGTTTGAGGGAGCATTTGTGCAGAGTTTCGAGGCTTGAGAGAGTGTATACTCTGATAATTTTCGTGTGTTTATTTTCGGAGTCCAAAGGCCCTTTATATAGGCAATTGGTGACTCACTCCGGTCAATCAAATCACGAGATGGCAATTGCAATTGCAATGCATCTCTAACTCTACGTCGTAATCCCTGAGCGTAGCCCGAACGCATCGGAGAGGTAGTGTAATCGGATCAAACGTCTGACAGAACACGTTCCAGAGTCTGGGAAAAGGTCGATCTGGCGGCCGAGTAAAGGATATCACGGCCGAGGAATGGATGTCTCGGCCGAAGGATAGATCTTGCGGCCGAGGGATTGATCTCTCAGGGAGATTTTGCTAGCAACAGGTTGCTCGGGTGAGGAAATGATGTTAGGGCCGTGGGATCGATGTCACGGCCGACAGATGGATTCTCCTAGGCTTCTGTATTTCTGTCTGAAAGGCTGTATGGCTCTGAATTGGGTCCTCTAAGTGGCTCAAAGTTCTTACCGAAAGTCCTAAGGTTCTCAAGGAAGCAATCAGCAATCACTGTATCCATTTCATCATCGGGATGGTCCCAAGGTGGGACTTGAAATAATCGTTAGGCCAAGTTGGGGTGTCTACAGAAATACGGTTCCTTGGGTGTCGGACCTTGAAACCCGAGTGGCGACTCTGCATTTTTGAGCGCTTGCCACCTGCGCTCGCGCTCCCTCGATCCGGGCCCATTGCCTTGGCAAAGGAACGGAATCCTTCTCCCATTTTTTTTAAGGGCATGCTGCCCACAATGCCAGCCTACGTGGAGGCGGCCAAAAGTTTACTTAACACTTTCGAAAGAGTGTGTATAGAACAGATAAGCTCTGGACAGAATTCTCATGCGGATTCTTTGGCTTGGTTGGCTGCAGCTGTCCCAACTGAGTTTAAACGAAAAGTAGCAGTTGACTACTTGGCCGAGCCGAGCATCGGAAGAATTATGGACTTGGTCCTGGACGTGAACCAAGGACCAAGTTGGATGGATCCAATTGTGGAGTTTTTACGAGATGAAACACTCCCTGCCGATAAGAAAGAAGCACACAAGATCAAAACCAAGTCTGCAAGGTTTTGGCTGTCCCCTGAAGGGAAGTTATATAAGAAATCCTTTACTGGGCCATATTTGCTTTGTGTTCACCCCGAGATGGTACAGAAGTTCCTTCATGAGATACACGAGGGAACATGTGGAAGCCATGCTGGGGGCAGATCTATTGCCCACCGAGCAATTACCTAAGGGTATTGGTGGCCACACATGCAGGAGGATGCCAAGGTCTATGTTAAGATTTGTGAGAAATGCCAGAAGTTCTCACTTATGATAAAGACACCGGCCGAAGATCTGGTACCCTTAACTAGCCCTTGGCCATTTGCCCAGTGGGGAATGGACATCGTGGGTCCACTCCATAAAGCAACAGGAAATCGAAAGTTCCTATTAGTGGCCACTGATTACTTTACCAAGTGGATTGAGGCAGAACCCTTGGCTAAAATCACTGAACCTATGATAGAAAGGTTTGTGTGGAAGAGTATTATCACTCGATTTGGAGTCCCTTACTCTTTGATCACAGATAATGGGGCACAGTTCCAAAAAAAGTTTAAGACTTTTTGTTCCCAATATGGAATAAGGAACTATTACTCAACCCCTGCTTACCCTCAGAGCAATGGGCAAGCAGAAGCTTCCAACAAAACCATTCTCGATGGAATCAAGAAAAGGTTGGACAAGGCAAAAGGTAAGTGACCTGATGAACTGCCCCTGGTGTTATGGGCCCACCGAACAATGCCTAGGAGGTCTACGGGAGAGACCCCCTATTCATTAGCGTATGGTACAGAGGCAGTCATACCCCTGGAAGTTGGACTTCCCACCAATAGGATTGCATTGGTTGAAAGTGGGGGGAATGACAGGGCCTTAGAGATTGAGCTTGATCTGGCCGAAGAGAGGAGAGAAAGGGCCTTGGTCCACCTAGCCTCTTACCAAGAACAGCTAATGAGAGGCTACAACAAACATGTCCACCCTCGAGAGTTTGGCATTGGAGACCTTGTGCTTCGAAAAGTACTCGGCAATACCAAAGTGGCTAATGAGGGAAAGCTAGGAGCAAATTGGGAAGGTCCATATCGAGTGACTGAAATTGTGGGCATTGGAGCTTATAGGTTGGCAGACCTGGACGGGAACCCGGTGCCAAGGCCTTGGAATGTCCACAATTTGAGAAAGTTCTTTGTTTAAAAAGAATTGGTTTATCATTAATTCTGTTTTAGGATTATGTTATTGTGTGGGGATTACGAAGAAAATTCCTTTGTTTTTTATATCTAGTTTTAGGATTATGTTATTGTGTGGGGATTACGAAGAAAATTCCTTTGTTTTTTATTCTATTTTAGGATTATGTTATTGTGTGGGGATTACGAAGAAAATTCCTATAAATTTTAGTTGCAAGGGGTACGCATAACGACTCCTTGAGTATGAGACCTATGAATAGAAGTTATGATTTTGCAACATATTGATTTTTTTTCAGAAATTTTGTTTCTTTTGCTATACGATTATTTTTAAATACGAACAACGGCTTGGCTGCCCCTTCTTCGTATTGGGGAGCAGGTAATTGGTATGAATGTCTTAGACGTACGAAAATACGTGCTAACAATATTAGTACTAAACACTTAGAATAAATGCACGAATGCCTGGCAGCATACGAATAAAGTACGAAATACTTGTTTAAACAAATTGCTAAGTATGATAAAACTTAACAATCTGTTTTAAGTACGAGAAACTTGAATAAAGTACGAAATACTTGTTTAAACAAATTGCTAAGTACGATAAAACTTAACAATCTGTTTTAAGTACGAGAAACTTGAATAAAGTACGAAATACTTGTTTAAACAAAATTCCTTGCTTATACGAGTTACTAAGTATGAAAAACTTAGAAGCAACATAACACCCAAGTACAAATACACTTGGCAATTTGTCCAAATACGTGGAAATTGGGGAGCATACGAGAATATGCAGATTTATCTAAGTATGAATAAACTTAGGAATATTCCTGAGTACATGAAAACTGGAATACACACTAGCATGTGCACCAACAGCTAAGTGCGTACAAAACTTAGATGAAAATCCAAATATGAATACATTTGGGAAATACCAAACACTAAGCATGTACGAGAAACTGACTAAGTATGAAAAAACTTAGCAATTTAACATGAAACGTCTGGCCACGAAGGGCCACTTGCAATATCAAAAAGCCACGAAGGGCCGAGCAAACCAGTGTAATGCCACGAAGGGCCAAATACCTGAGGTAAAAATATGTTAAAAGTATACTGATGCCACGCAGGGCTGAGAATCACGGCCGCACAGGACCTCCAAAAACAGTAAGCTGTTGCAATTGTTAATCAGGGAGTTTAGAAAGGATTACCAAGCTCAGTCCAGGTTCTGGATCTCTGGGAAATATTGCTCGGAACCTCCGTAATAGTATCACCCCCAGTTGTCTGCTCCTCCAGGTTGATGGGATCGGTTGATGCCTCCTCAATGTGTTGTTGCTCAGGATTTGCATCATGAGACTCAACTGGGACATTCTGAGACTCCATCTAGATCTCCTCATCTGCATCAGCAAAGTCGTCGATCTGCTCCTCAATGTCATCAAGAGGGGGCTCCTCGGAGTCATGAGATTGCTGGAGACGCCTGCTGGGCAAATCGTTGTATGTCCAGAGGCTGGAATCTTCAGGGGCTCCCACTTTTGTCAGGCATGTCTCCCAGCACACGCTCCAAATCTGGTCCTGAATACCAGGCATCTGCTCCACGTAGCTTGCTGTGGCAGCATCAAACCCTTTCTTAAATCCGTCTTCATGTGCTGCCTTTTTGGTGCTGTCAATTTCGGACAGCGCCTGGCGAAGGTTTTCTTCGGCAGCACCCAGCTTCACGTTCATCCCATCAGCTTCCAGTTTAGCTTTGTCTCTCTCTCTTTCCAGCCTTGAGACTGATCGAATCAGACTAGTGTTTTCATTCATCAGCCTGATCCATTCAGCCTCTGTCACTTGGAACCTTTGGCCCAGTGTGACCATTTTTTGGATAAACTGAAAAAATGACCAACACAATTTATAGTTAGATATTCTTGAAAAACTACCATCGAATGAGGGATAAAAAGCAGAGGTAATGAGTAGGGGTTACCTTGATCCCATTGACCAGACCAGTGGATACGAGCCGATCAGAGGAGTTCGTGGACTTCTTCTGCATATCCACTGGTAGCAACAACCCTTGAGCAAGGGCCAACGCAGTTTCCGAGGAACTCGCACTGTCCCCGACGTTCACTGGGCGGTCACCCCTCATGAGTGGAGGGGCCCAGGCATCATGGACCACTTGGGTGACCGGGGTAGGAGGCCCTAGACTCAAAGCAGTAGCAGCTTGTATGTCTGAGGACTCGGCTTCTTGGTGCCTCGGGCGTTTGTCCCGGTGAGCATCAGCAGCCTCAAAGGAACTGTCTGGTTCCCGAGGAGATGAGGAGGACCGTGTATTAGGGCCCCTAGAGCGACGGGGTAGTGGGGGAGCCTGGCCAGTGGATGCCGCTCTGCCCGGGGCACCACGCCCCCGAGGTGAGATTGTGAGAAGGGTGCTGAGGTTCAAAGGTTGGTAAGACATGGTACCTGAACCTGGAAGGGATGGAGAATATCCTGGAGAGGATGATTGGCTTGTGTGTTGTTGGGGAGCTGACTGTTCGGGCTGTTCTTGGATGGCCTCTTGTCGACGGGAGGACCTCCTAAGAATCAAGCGTGGCAAGGGGATTCCTTCCGAAATTGGAATTTCCCCTGGCTGTCCGGCAATCGTTACGCCAGCGCTAGATCTTGAACTTCTGGCTTGAGGAGCAGTCGAAGTTGAGGCGCCACTAGTGCTTGGGTGAGCAAGTCTTCTGTCGATAAAACCTTTGTAGGACGGATCGTAGCCTAGTAAAACGCTTGCGTCGCGCCCCCGTCCAGCAGTTTGTGTACCTGTCACCCCTTTGTATTTTAGAACTTTGTTGATGTCCCCTGCTCGGATATAGCTTGGTTCTCTGGTTGGGCGTTGGTTTGCATTTGTTGCTGAAATAACAAAGGGACGTTCAGTAATATGGTTTAAAGTACAGATAAACGAAGGGATTGGAATACAAAACAGAGAAACAGAAATTAGGAGCGTACGTGGGAAGCCCCGTTCGTGGGGAACGTGGACACCCACCACTTGGCCATCTCCCCCAGTGGGCTCGAAGGCTCCAGTTACGTACAGAAAGTCCATCTCGTGATCCCGAGCAGAGTCTGGCAGGTTAAGCACGAAGCGCTTCTCTGCCTTTCTTACTTTTAAGTAGTAAGTATTGTATTCTCGATTTAATACAATACTGTACCACCATTGGATGTCCCAGATTCCTAATTAGGTCCCCAAAATTCTATTTAAAGCTACAACTCCCATTACCAATCTGAAAAAATTGGTGGATACTTGCATGGGGTTGAGTCGATACCAGTTGAGAACATGACGAAGTAGTAGGTCAAGGGGGAAACGAACTCCACCCTCGACAATGGCCACGATTGGGATGCACGTTCTATCCCACGTACAAGCATTTCTGACCGCGCCCAGAGGGGCAAGTTCTAAACCTACGGTCTCAGGAACGTTGTAATCCTTCCTAAATGCTGCCTGTAGGGCCCTCGGTTATCGGCTCGGTAACCGGGCTACAAGCCCTAAACCAGCGGCTAGGGTTCGGGCCGAGGTCTTCTGACTAGCCCTCTTCGGGAGGCACCTCGGGCGTTGCCCGGACTTCGGTTATGATCGGCGCCGGAGCATCGGTTGTCTGCAATGCTCCAGTATTTCCAAAGGCTTCCAAGAGATAACGGTTATTGTGAATGGGACCCATGAGGATCATGCTCCCCATGCAGCTGGCACAATCATTGAGATCTGTCTCATGTGCTCCGTAACCACCTCGCCCCCCTCGTCATTTGTGACGTCACCCAAGGCGGTTACCCGAGCGTACTCTCCACGCGCTAGCTTGGAGACCAAGTAAACCTAGGTCTATAAATACAAAGCGATACACACCTGAAAGAGGTACGCAATACTATCCTAACCCTAGACCTAAACACCTTCCCTGAGATCTAACTTGATCGTCGGAGGGTCACTGGGCATCCAAAGCCATAGTGACTTGTTGCAGGTCAGGCGACGGACGAGCGGAGCAGCGGAGGAAAGAACCTAGCCAGACACCACAGTCAAGGTCCCGATAAATCGAACCCCTACAATTGGCGACTCTGCTGGGGACCTAGCTGTTTTTCATTCAATCATTTTCTTCCTCACAAAGGTTCCGTTCAAGGCTCTCCAACCTAACCATGGTGGAAATCGACGATACACATCGCAGCAAGACCACCTATGGCCTCGGCAATCTCGGGGACCCGGCGTCCGGCGAACCAGGCGCTCTTGGAAAGGCTCACATGTCCGTTGGAATCGGGGCAGGGACTTCGACTCAGGAGGCAGGGGCTCCGGCCGAACTTCAGACCTACATCTGCCACCTGGAGCGGAAGATCGACGACCTCACGACGGTAGTGGAGCGCGACAGGAGCGTCCGGGACGAGTTGGCGGAAATCAAACAGCTCCTCCAAATCTCCCCATCTCATTCCTCCGGAGGCCGCGGCGGAAGAAGAAGCCACCACAGCCCTCCCCGTAGCCGCGACGGAGGACAGTTGGTCGAACACCGATCTCGCCCCTCAGCCAAGGACCACCTCGAACCACCAGGCGAGGGTCGTAACGAAAGGGACGTTGAACGAAGGGAACGCTCCCGCTCCCCTAATCCAAAGGGTCCTCGCGGGAAGCGATCCGCCTTCGAAAGGCTTGGTGGCGGAAGCGTCTCCGCCTCCTCCACCCACCCAATCGGATCCAAGGAGCGTCGCCGGGAGACCACCCCAAGTTTTGCTAACGAGGACAACGCCCTCCTGGCGTTCCAAACAAAAGGGTATCGTGAGTGCCTCAAGGGTGCTCGGTCAAAAAGTCCACTCGTCCACCACCCTAAAGATGGCTACAAAAGGCTTGGTGGCGGAAGCCAAAACACTGAGCGCCTCGAGCCCTACGCCCGAGATAGCTACAAAAAGCATCGGTACGAGGATCTCCTCAACGATCAGGGAACTCCCAACCGAAGCGGAAGGAGTACGAGAGATCTCCTCAACGGTCAGGGAACTCTCAACCGAAGCGGAAGGAGTACGAAAGACAGGACCGACCGCTGCCAAAGAAGCGTACCGTGACCGGGGGTCCAGACGGTCTCGACCGTTCGATCCGACCCCACCGCGACGCCCGTCTCGAGAGACTCACGACCTCCCCTTTCGTTAGGGAGATCGACTCGGTCACCCCCCCGAAGGGCTTCACCCAACCCAAATTTGCAAAGTACGACGGTAAAACCGAGGCATACACTCATCTGGTTCAGTACAAGCTGGTCATGTCTCTCTTCCTTCGCAACGAGCCTTCGGACGACGCCTTCCTTTGTAAGGTCTTCCCCGCAAGCCTCGGCAACCTGGGCCTAACTTGGTTCAATCAACTTCCTGCCAGATCAATCTCTTCCTTCGATTCTCTCTGTGACGCTTTTATGGCTCGTTTTGTCATCAGCAACAAGCATGAAAAGGAGATCGACTCTCTTCTCGCCCTACGCAAGCGGCCCGACGAAACGCTCCGCCAATACGCCGGACGCTATTGGGAACTGTTCAACGAAATCGAAGGATGCGACGATTTCATCTCCGCCCGCGGTTTCAAGCTCGGCCTCACCGCCCAAGACGAGCAGGTTTACGACGATCTCGCTCGGCACAAGCCAAATTCCATGAAGGATCTCATGACTCGAATCGAAGGTTAGTGCCAGCTTATCGAAACCAAAGCAGAGAGGGGCATGGGGAAGTCAACGAGCTCCAAGGCACCGTTCACTCCGGTGTCCGCTCCGGCTCCCGCCTCGGCCTCAACACCGAAGAAGCAAGTCAACAACATCAAACAGTCCCCAAGGAAGGGACCGAAGCAAGGAGACTTCAGCGCTGATAAGACCGTCTTTTCTATCCCTATCTACAGGATTATCGACCAAGTAAAGGACCAACCCTTTTTCTCCTTCCCCAACCAAAAACTCGGTACCAAAAACGGGAAAATAAAAAACCCGATAGTCCGATGTAGCTACCACAACGAGCAAGGACACTTTACGACCGCTTGCAGGCCCTTCAAGGCCTACCTGGAGCAGCTTGTCCTCAGTGGCCATCTCAACAACTTCATTGATCATGAGAAAACGAGAGCCCGGGCACAGAATGCCGAAACCAAAACCGAAGAGGAAATCCAGACGATTAACGTCATCCACGGCCCTCTCAATCCCGAAGCCGCCCGTATAATCCGCGCCGAATTGAACGACGCTTCCTCTTCTAAGCAGGTCATGCTCGTCGGTCCCGAAGCCAAACGTCCTCGGACCGACGACGGATCCAAATGGACAATCACGTTCACCGAGAAGGACCTTGCGCGCGTCCAGCTTCCGCACAACGACGCCCTCGTGGTCACACTGCGCATAGGCACCTTCAACGTCCAACGTGTCCTCGTGGATCAGGGGAGCTCGGCCGAGGTCATGTACTATTCCTTGTTTAAAGATTTGAAGCTCTCAGACGCCGATCTCCGTCCCTCCGAGGTCCCCCTCATAGGTTTCAACGGAGCTCCGATCTGGCCCGTCGGTTTGATCACCCTACCCGTCCGCTCCGGCTCGGTCGTACTCGACATGGAGTTCGTTGTAGTCGATGTCCCAAGCCCCTATAATGCCATCGTTGGCCGCACCTGGCTCCATAAGTTAAAGGCTGTTGCCTCTACTTATCACCAGGTGGTCCGATTCATCGGTGCCAACGGACGACAGGAAGATCTGTACGGAGACCAAACCGCCGCCAAACGCTGTTACGTCAACGCTGTCCGAAGCAGCAAACAGACCTCCAGGGTGAACTTCATCGAAGTACCAGAGGCTCCGGTTCTCGAAGACGTCGGGAGGCCTACCGACGAGAAGGCAATCGAGGATCTCGTCACCGTCCCCATCACCGAAGACGGTTCCCGTTTCTTCTTTGTTGGTTCCTCACTCAGAGACACCGAACGGAATGACATGGTGAACTTCCTTAAGAGCAATATCGAGGTTTTCGCGTGGACTCCCTACGAAATGCCCGGGGTCGATCCGAAATTCATTTGCCACGAGCTCAACATCGACCGAACCAAGCGCCCGGTCATCCAGAAAGCACGGCGATCCTCCCCGGTCCATTCCGATGCCGTTATCGACGAGGTCAACCGACTCTTGAACGCAGGAGCCATACGGGAAGTACAATACCCTAAGTGGTTGGCCAACACTGTGGTGGTCAAAAAGAAGAACGGAAAATGGCGAGTTTGTGTTGACTATTCAAACCTCAATGATGCCTGCCCAAAAGATTTCTTCCCCCTCCCTCGAATAGACCAGCTTGTCGATGCCACAGCTGGCCACGACCGACTCAGTTTCATGGATGCTTACCGGGGCTACCATCAAATCGCTATGAGCGACGGCGACGTCGAGAACACGGCCTTCATCACCCCCCATGGCATCTTCGGTTATCTCATCATGCCCTTCGGCCTCAAAAACGCCGGAGCAACCTTCCAGCGGATGATAACCAAGATGTTTGAGCGTCTGTTGGGAGATACCATGATGGCCTATATCGACGACATGGTGGTTAAAAGCATGATGGCCGGCGACCATCTCACTCACCTCGCCGAGGCATTCGAGATTCTCAAGACACACAAGCTTCGCCTTAACGCCGAGAAGTGTGCCTTCGGTGTAAGCTCTGGTAAGTTCCTCGGGTATCTTGTCTCCCGACGGGGTATCGAGGCCGACCCTTCACAGCTCACAGCAATCGAGAAACTCTCAACCCCTCACAACAAGAGAGATGTGCAGCGTCTAACCGGCATGGCCGCCGCCCTTAACAGATTTATCAGCTGCTCTTCCGACAAGTGCCAACCGTTCTTTGCCCTCCTAAAAGGAAGCCCACCGACTCCGCAACAAGGCCGCCCTCTTCTGGCTCAATCCAAATGGGAAGCTCTACCGAAGGTCATTCACCGGCCCCTACTTATTGGTTGCACACCCCCACCAGGTCCCCGGGATCATCGAGGAACTACATGCCGGTGACAGCGGTTGCCACTCCGGTGGACGCTCCATTGCCCACCGAGCAATTACCCAAGGATACTGGTGGCCAACGATGAAGAAGGACTCCGAAGAATTTGTGAAGCGCTGCCAGAAATGTCAAATGTTTGCTCCCATTATTCATCAGCCGGCTCGGGATCTCAGCCCCCTCACTAGCCCATGGCCTTTCTCTCAGTGGGGCATGGATATCGTCGGTAAGCTCCCCGTCGCTCCTGGAGGATTCAAGTTCCTCTTAACCGCCACCGACTATTTCTCTAAATGGGTCGAGGCCGAACCACTGGTCACTGTTGAAGAATCGGACATCATTCGTTTTGTTTGGCAAAATATAATTTCTTGCTTCGGTGTACCCTTCGCCATCTTAACCGACAACGGCAGCCAGTTCACCGGACAAAAGTACCGAGCACTCTTGGATGAATTTGGCATCAAATGGGACACTTCTACTCCGTACTACCCCCAGGGCAACGGGCAAGCAGAAGCTGCAAACAAAGCAATCTCGTCAGGTCTGAAGCGACGGCTCGAATCACGCCGGGGCAAGTGGGCCGAAGAGCTCCCTCGGGTACTCTGGGGCTACCGTACAACGCCTCGGCGATCCACCGGCTGAACCCCCTTCTCCTTGGCATTTGGAATGGAAGCTGTAATCCCCCTCCAGGTCGGGCTCCCGATGATCCGAACCGAAGATTTCGACGAGTCGGTTAACGATGAGAACATTGCTACAGACCTCGATCTGGTCGAGGAGGAACGGGAGAATGCAAGAATCAAGCTGGTATCTTATCAGCAAGAGGTTGCCACACTACAAGAAAATGGGGCTTTAACGGCATTTTTATTACCGGCATGTAATAAAATGCCACTAATACCAATTATCCCCGGCATTAATAGTCATGCCAGAAAATATAAACTTTAAACGGCATTAGTTACAAAATGCCGGTAAAAAGTACTAAAAACGGCATTATTAAAAAAAAATGCCGTTTTTTGTTTTTCGGTATGGGCGGCAATAATACCACGAAAACGCGCAATTTTTTCCTCCCTCCTAAAACGATGTCGTCTAGTGTGTATACCTGGAATCTTCCTCCTTTTTCCCTCTTTACTTTTTCCATTTCCCTCCTACTTTTTCCCCTCGCTCCTCAGCTCTCCGACTCTGAGCAAACAAAAATCCACAAGAATGGAAGCCGTAAAACGGAAAAACCATCACTGGTGGTCGATTGAAGCCCTAGCCCATCTTCACTGGCCATTGATATCTAACCGTCATCGCAGGTACCCACAATTTCTTTTTCATCGATCTCTTTTATTTCCTTGTCACGCTATTTGGAGCACATTTGCGTTCTGGGTTTGAACCTCACATCCCCTCTCTCTATTTCGAGTTTTGGGTTTACAAAATTTATGCATTTCACCTTTGAACCTTGAATCCCGTTTCTCTGTTTAGGGTTTGAGATTTACATGTGAGGGTTTTGGGTCGGATGGGTATTCGGATTTCTTAGTTTGGGACACGCCTTCGATTGTTACCGTGCATGATTTGATTGCTTCAAATAGTTTTAAGCATAGCTTTCAGGCTATGGGGATTCCTCCTCTGCTTAAGGTACTTGTTTATTTATCTTACTTATTCTTGGCTTCATGCTAAATTTCTTGATTCAGTTTTGGGATGTGTAATTTATGTTCTTTGACATCTGTGGGTTAATGATGCTTATTGATTTTCTCTTTCTTTTGTTTTGTAAGTAGGGGTGATTT
The DNA here is from genome assembly GCA_018127125.1 of Rhododendron griersonianum. NCBI lineage: Eukaryota > Viridiplantae > Streptophyta > Magnoliopsida > Ericales > Ericaceae > Rhododendron > Rhododendron griersonianum. The sequence continues at coordinate 25,229,195 of CM030792.1, read as the reverse complement.
ATGTACTTCTATTCGTGTTAGGGTCCTGTACTTCGAACAGGGTTGATCTAGTGATGGATCCAAGGGGGTGTGTGGCGGTGAACCTTAGTTATTTAATGCGCGAGTAGAAGCATGAAAGTGTCTTTTAAAAACATCGAAACTATTAAAATTCAAGAGAGCGAGGTTTGAGAATGGGAGGGGAAGGTTCTACTGGAAGCCTAGCGGTAAACGCACCTGTAAGTTTTTTGACAAATCATTAAAATATACAAACATATATGAGTTTGCATTCCTTGTAGTTAAAATCCCGTATTCATCCCTGGATCGTCAATTTGTTGTTAATTCAATGTTAACTTTGCTAGCTTTCTACTGATTTTCTTGTTGGTGGGTTTGTCAAACATGTCTATTAGTGAAAGCTTCTTCATTTGAAATGTTTTATAGTGGTGATTTAGTTAGTGAAGCCTAACTTTGACTCATGGATTAGTTATTACCGTGTTTGTTGCTTGTTGAACTTGTGTCGGCTATTGTTAATTTTTAACTTGTTCTTGAAAATTGGTGTCGAATCAGAATCGTAAAGCTGCTTGTGGGCAATACAAGGAAGAAAAACCGAGTCAGCTTCGTGAAATGACAAAGTCAGAACCAAGCTTTAGTGATTGTCAAGAGGATATTAAACCCTTCATACAGTTCCAATCTCTGCCACCTGAACAAGATTTGCAGCCGAGAGATAGGTATGATGGCTTTGATCATGGTTCAGAGCTAGCCACAGTTCCTACTTCCTAATTACAAGGGAAAACATTTTTCTCTTCTAATTGATTGCATGGTTTTTCTTTATCCCCTTCTTTTGTATGTTTAAAATAAGAACCTTCACATCTACCTGTAACTGTCATCACTTACATCAAGTAATTTAGGCTACTAAATGGCTTTATATAACGTTTCAGTGTTGCTTAGAGCTTACAAGTTCGTGTTAAGGTGTGGGATGTAGGGAATGACCAGTTGAATGGGCTTTAACAGTTACCCTTTAAAGAATTAGCTGACTAGATCTTTGTTTCAGGCAAAAGGAACAGTAAAAGGGGTTTGTGAAAAATGGTGGTTGTTTTGATTGTAATCAGGATCTGGTTTAAGTTTGCATCATTCAAAATCTACAGACATGCATTGGCACAACTGTGTGTCCTTAGACTAATATTGGCGGTACTTACGGAGAGATGAAAATCTGAATTGAGGAAGGATGGAAAAGGAACATTATGGGGAGTAACAAGATTGTTATTGAAAATTTTGTACTATTGCTTCCAATTAAGTTATACCAACCAAAGGACCCAAGATTATGCATTTTGGAATATTTGAAAAGTCTGTTACTTTGCTAGAGTAGAATGTTAAGCTTCTGGCCCACTGTATTTGGCAAAAAACCAAAAACCAAATACTCTCTTACGCATTTTGTCGTTCTTACATCAGCTTTGGAAACTCTGATACATATACAAAACTTTCTTGTGTTTTGCACAATGGTGACTTGTCCTTTATTCTAATGTTTTTGCTTCCATTTTCTTCTTCTGTTCTCTATAGGAGGTATCTCTTCTACTTTGGTCCCTGACAGCTATAGGAGGTTTCTCTTCTACTTTTTTTTTTCCCTGAAGATGTATGCAGATTGCAGTTTCATGGCATTCGATCACAGAATCCATTGACAGCGGCATAAATGACTAGAATTTGTTTTTCTATGGGAAGTGGTGCATATTGTGGTTGTTTCAAGAGAGCTGTCTCGTAATAAAACCAGTTGTTGCGATCAGAGCCCTGGTTCCCCAGCTTTTTTGGGGGGCCTCGGGCTAGACAAATTGTGAAAAGGTTGGAAGACCTAGCCAAAGAAGGTGATAGCCCTATAGATTCGTTCCCATGGTTTGATCCAGCTTGCGAGTTTGAGGAGGATAAGATTGATTTGATGGAGGTGCAGCAAGCCCTCCCCCCAGTGCTGGAAGTTTCTGAGCCACTACCACTAGCTCAGGACAATGCATTTATCAAATTCAAAGTGGATTTGACCCCGGAATCGCTCGGATGTGATCAATTTTTCATAAGGGTATTGAATAGTTACAGGGAAATGATTGACGTGGGTGAAAATAGAACAACATCAACTTGGTTGCTCTTTCTAGTTGCCGGAAACATGACATTCAAATAGAACTGAACTTCTTGTTTTTATGTGTGTTGTTTGTTTACCTACTTGAACTGAACCAAAACATGTTTATTAAAACCGTTTTGCAGGCAGTTGTTGATTGTGGTGCATCTAGATATGTGGTCTGTCTCTTTGAACTCTAACTTCAATACTTGTCCAATTGAATGTCCACTATTGAAGGTCTTTAATGAATTGTGTATCTTGATAGTTTGATACTGTTTACTTTAACCATGGGCTCTCTTTTTCTTTATATTTCCATTTTAGAGCAATTCAGCAATTATAAAAATAGGTAGATCTATTTTTGAGCTACAAGTATTAAAGTGTGATGTGTCAACAAAAATTGTTAGATATTGCAATACTTGCTTACATCGTAACTTGCAAAATCCCTAGGCATGTGGCTTGAGATTGTGGTAGTTATTGCTATTGCGCTTGTCTATGGTTGGATGGTTTCCTTTGTGGAGTTCTTTTGAAAAGTTTGAACTATTGTGAGATATACCATAATGAACTTTCCTCTTGTCTGAATTGTGTAACTATGTAGACTGATTTCTGTGTTCGTTTTTTCCTTCTTAAATTTGCCAGGCAACTACAATAGAAGAAAGATATACACCAAAGCTGAACTTGATGAAGAACAAATTGAGTTGAACAATGTGAGAAGTTCTTGTAAGCTATAGGTAATACCTCTTAATCTTCTTCTTAAATCCTGATATCGTTAATCTGTTTAAAGAGCTTTCTAGCATGCAATTTGGGCTTTTATTCATCATCTGAGGATATTGAGAATGATGGGAATTTTTTCTATGCCAATCTGGGCTTTTATAAAGGACTTAATTGGTGTGTGGCTAGGATTTATGTGATTATTCGAATCACTCGTGCCTCTTGTTTTTTCAATATCAATCTTTGTTCTTCATTTGAGTGCTTACATTCAGTTGAATTTGGAGATGAGGATAATGGAAGCACACTTTTAAAGGAAATGCTAGATCAGAAAAGAGTCTAGATTCTCGTCTTTCTTTTGTAAGTTGTTGAATGTAGTAGGAAGCCTCTAGCATTGAATTTATTCCTGATTTTTTCTTTCAGTATGCATGTCAAGGATCATTTAAAAGGTTGATATTGGATGGGGTACAAGGCTACCCGCTAATTCATAGTCTTCGCCTCTCCAGCTTGCTCCTATTCTGATAAGTTTTGAACCAGGAAGGCCATGCTAACTTGGGTCTTATGAGAGTTTGAAACCTTGGTTGTGGTTATTATTAGAGCAATTCTATGGGAGGTACATTAAATATACACTCTAGTGACTCGTGGTAAGTTGAAGAGTTTTCAAGTGCACTCTAATGTGCTCTTCTAACCATAGTTGTCAAAAGCGCGCCTAGGCGCGCGCCTAGGCGCCAGGCGAGGCGAGGCGCACCTGTTGCGCCTTGAGGGAGCCCAGGCGAGGCGACTTCAATAAGGCGCAGCTTAGGCGCAGGAGGCGACAAAAAGCGACCAGGCGAGAGGCTCTCGAAAAGCGCGCTTCTTTCAAAATTTGATCTCAGCCCTAGGATTTTGAAGATCTAACCCTCGCCGTTAGATTTGAACCCAAAAAAACACAAAAGGGTTTCAGCTGTGTGCCTCTCTCACTCGATCTCTCATCTCTCACTGCTCTCGATCTCTCGATCTCTCATCTCTCGATCTCTCGTCGACCTCTCACTGCCGACGAACTGCCAGCGAACTGCCGACGATCTCTCACTGCTGCTACCGACGATCTCTCACTGCTGCTGCCGTCGGTTGATCACTGCTGCTGCCGTCGGTTGATCACTGTTGCTGCCGTCAGTCGTTCACTGCTGCTGTCGACGATCTCTGTCTCTGCTTCGTCCATCTCTCTGTCTCTCGTCTCTCTCCTGATTCCTGACCTGAGGTCTCTCTCTCTCTCGTATATCTTTCTAAATTTCTAATATATATATATATATATATATAATATGTATGCTATTAGTATATGACTGAAATTCTGAGAAGGATATTTATTCTAATATATATATGTATGCTATTAATATATGACAGAGAAGGAAAAAATAAAAATAGGAGAATAGAAAACAGATGGCTGATTTTGTCCGATAAAAATAAGAAATACGTATGTATTTGTGGCTGATTTTTACCTAATGTCAGGGGTTTACCTTATGTATTTGTGGCAATGTGGCTGATTTTTGCTTTTAGATGTCAAGCGAAGACACTGCGAATAGAACAGATCCCGCATGGAAGTATCACAGTTTGATAGATCCCACGAACACTAATAAATTTAAGTGTAATTTTTGTGGCAAAATAACAAATGGCGGGGTTTATCGGGCAAAGAAACACCTTGTGGGAGGTTATAGGGACGTGTTAGGTTGTGCAAGATGCCCACCTGAGGTAAAACTAGAGATTCAAGAGTATATGGGAAAAAAGAAAACATTGAAAGAGCAAATGCAAATGATGCCAGATATTGATGATTATGGTTATGGTATGGAGGATGATGATGAAGATGATGTTATGGAGATTCCGGTTGGGGCCACTGGGCGAGGACGAGGTAAATCTGTTCCTGTTGGAAGCAGTCAGGGCTCCGTTTCTAAACCTATGCCAAAAAAGCCGAAGACTAAAGGGCCTTTAGATGTATTCTTCACACCTAATCCAGATGTTGTGGTGAAAAATAGGAAAGGGAAACAACCAACAATTGATGCGAATGACCCATACAAGAAAGAACTAAGAGATCGTGCGGTAACGAGATTCGCAAGGTGGATGTATGATGCCGGTATTGCTTTTAATGCAGTTAAATATCCGAGTTTTGGGCCCGCGATTGAATCTATTGGGCAATATGGCCCGGGCATGAAACCACCAAGTTACCATGAGACACGGGTCACCTATTTGAAGAAGGAGGTGATTAATGTAAATACTTTGATGAAGGATCACAAAGAGGATTGGGTGAAATATGGATGTTCTATAATGGCGGATGGATGGAGTGATAGGAAGCATAGGAGCTTAATCAATATTTTGGTGAATTGTCCAAAGGGATCAATGTTTATCGAGTCCATCGATACCTCAAGCTATTCCAAGGATGGAAAAAGGTTGTTTGAAATTTTTGACAAGTATGTGGATCTCGTCGGTGAACCCAATGTAGTCCAAATTGTCACAGATAGTGCCTCGGCTAATATATCGGCTGGTAAGAATTTTATCTATTATATTTCATACTAAGTGTTAAACATTTGTAGGTTGTACTTTGTAGTAATACTTTCTTTTTTGTTTCAACTTCTAATAGGAAAGTTTTTGCAAAGAAAGCGACCACATCTTTTTTGGACACCATGTGCGGCCCATTGCATTGACTTGATATTGGAAGATATTTTCAAGATACCAAATCTTAAGGCGGTTTTTGAAAAGGCCATTAGGTTTAATGGTTATATTTATGCCCGTCCAGGCGTAATTAATATGATGAGGCATTTTACCGGAGAAAAGGAAATGGTGAGACATGCAAAAACAAGATTCGCAACTGCTTTCCTCACTTTATCTAGGATTCATCAACAAAAGAACAATTTGAGGAAGATGTTCATTTCAGAAGAATGGACATCTAGCAAATGGGCAAAGGAGCAGTTAGGCAAAGAAGTGGCAAGATATGTTATGATGGCTTCTTTTTGGAATAATATTGTCTTTGCTCTTAAGGTCGCTGGTCCTCTTGTGAAGGTGTTGAGATTGGTTGATAGTGAGAGAAAGCCTCCCATGGGATACATCTATGAGGCTATGGATAGGGCAAAAGAAGCCATAGCCAAATCATTTGGTGAAAGGATTGAAAAATACCAAGACATCTATGCTATTATTGACAATAGGTGGGCAGTCCAGTTGCATCGTCCTTTGCATGCTGCGGGACATTTTTTGAATCCGGAGTTCTTTTACTCAAACCCACAAGTTGAGCAAGATGTTGAGGTTATGACAGGGATTTACGATTGCATAACAAAGTTGATTGCAAATGAAGAGATACAAAATAAAATCACTTCTGAGATGACTGTTTACATGAAAGCTGAGGGACTTTTTGGACTGCCACTAGCAATTAGGCAAAGAAATACAAGGGCACCAGGTAATTTACAATTTCATAGTATATTCTATTCATAATTTATTTTTACCATAACTTGATGGCTAATTAGTTCAAAACTTCAAATGCATAGCTGATTGGTGGGTTGCATATGGTTCTACGACGCCTAATTTGCAAAAGTTTGCAATAAGAGTTCTTAGCCTTACATGTAGTTCTTCCGGTTGTGAAAGAAATTGGAGTATATTTGAACATGTAAGTATCTACATCAAATAACATATACAACTATTAATTGTTTTCACCTCCTTGTATAAAATAGAAGTTCTTTTGATTCTTGCAGCTCCATAGCAAAAAAAGAAATAGGCTCCAGCAAAAACGCCTCAATGACTTGGTGTTTGTCAAGTATAACAGGGCACTGAAACGTCGATATGACATGCGAGATACAATTGATCCCATTTCTTTGACAAATGTTGATGAAAGCAATGAGTGGTTGCGTGGGAGGATGGATGGAGAATCTGATGAAGATAATGAGCAAGTGTTTGGTGATGATGGTTTAACGTGGGGTGATGTTGCTAGAGCTTCTGGAGCGTTAGAGAGTTCCAATGTAACTAGAGCTACAACATCAAGAGCACGAGCAAGGAGTGCCACATCCAATCCAATTGATTTGGTAGATGAAGAAGAGGTGGGTTCTGAAGAGACGGAAGAAGAGGAAGATGACGAGGGATACAAATCCGTTGGTGAAGAAGAAGAAGAAGATGACGATTTTCTTGGTGTTGATATGGACGATGATTAGTAAACTAAATCCTCCTTAGGATGATTGAAGTGCAACTAGGAAAAGTACTTGGATGCTTGTCTTTTATTGATTTTGACGTTTTAGTTTTTCTCTATGCGAGATCGGTGGCTATTTGACATTTGATGAATATTTTTATGTATCTGTTGGATGGTAAACTCATTAGCTTGCTTGAAATATTAGTGTGTGCTATTTTTTTCTATTTTTTTCCGCATATGTGCACCTTGCTTCAAAAAGGCGCGCGCCTCGCCTCTCGCCTCTCGCCTCAGGCCCAACAGGACTTTGCGCCTCGGTGCGCTTTTCGCCCGTGACAACTATGCTTCTAACTTTGAAAATTCGATTTCTCTTTTGACGTTCAAGTTTGTCCTCGTATCTATATCTTCATCATTCTTTTGGAATACATTTTGTTGAGTTTGCAATTTGAAAAGTCTCGACTGTGTTACAGAGAGGGGCAACACTGTGTCGCCCCCTCCGGTAAGGGTGACCACCATCTATGTGATTGGAAACTTTTAGACTTCAAAGATTGATGATGCTGTGTTACTAAAGTCTGTTTTTATCTTGCTACCGGGCTCAACTGTTCATGTATGATACGTGTTGGCTACGGGCACAAATATTATATGCTTAGTTTCTTGCATTCATCCATTTTAGTGTGATATGTTTTGCATGCGTCCTGTATCTTTAAACTTACCGATTGTGTAGGATGTCGTGGACTATATTTATATATTACACTTGCATATAAACGTGTAATTGTTTCTATTTTCAGGTTCATAGGACGTAGACGGGCATGCACATACAATAGGAAGCGATGGGAAATCTTCTTGATTATGACAACTGTTTTTTGTCATTTACACATGCAATTGGAACTTGTAATTGACGCTTTGGGTTTGATTTTCACGTTGGCATTCTATGTCCGACATTGTTATTTTTTGTTGCTTACGATGTCCAATTGGCTTATATACATGACTTGCATTTTGGTTTTGGTAGTTGAACTTCAAATTGTTATGGGCAATTACAATTTCGTGCGCAGGAAATATATTGTGTTGTCAAAAATGGCTCCAGGTTAGGATAATTTGTTAATGAAAAAAATAATAATCTTTTAAGAAATTGAAAATGCCAAAAAGAAAAAAATTTAGTGGCGGTTTATAAATGCCGGTAAAAGCAATGAAAAGAAAATTCCAAGATATAAAAATGGCATTTGCAAAATGCCGGTAAAAGTGAAAATAATTATGGCATTTATAAAATGCCGGTAATACTACTTTTTCCGGCATTTGCACCAATCGTCGGTAATGAAGGTATATTCGGCTATTTTTTTACCGGCATTTTAAAAATGCCGGGAAAACCAACAATAAATGCTGGGTTTATTTCCGGCATTTGTACAAATGCCGTTTTTGTATTACCGACACTTGTATGAGCGACATTTTTTACTTTCGTCAACAAATGCCGGAAATACTATTACCGGCATTAATTTAATCTTTACCGGCATTTATGAAATGCCGGAAAAAGCCTAATTTGGCGTAGTGCCAAGGGCTACAACCGAAGCGTCCGCCTTCGGTCATTCAAGCCGGACGACCTTGTCTGGAAAAAGGTGGTGGACAAGTTCAAGAAGAGGAAGTTAATACCTAATTGGGAGGGCCCCTTCCGAGTCCTAAAGCATCTCGGCTCGGGAAACTACAAGCTGGAGAAGTTAGATGGTTCCCCAATTGCTAAGACCTGGATGCCAATAACCTGAAGAAGTTTTATGGGTAGCCAGGCTTCGGTCTTTAGGACTTGTTTATTTGAAAAGTTTTCGTTTCTTGTCAAAGTTTGATAGGAACCAACTTACTTTTGTAATGGCTTGGTTCTACACCAGTTTTTTAATGAGAATTTCTTGTTTACCACCAGTCTAATCATGTCACTTACTCTTCGTACTCGGTTCACCGTTGCGCGAACCGTTTTATCCTGACTTCAGGGACTGTCCTCCGCGGGATATTCCTCGGACAGATCCCTCACCAAGTCACCATGGCCTTTTCGATCATTTCAGACTTTCGGACGTTGGCGATAAGGACACTCGGTATTGATCCCGAGCCCCTTACACCGACCTTCCAATAAGTCATGCACTATTTGGATTCGCTACGTCCTGAAGCCATGGCCGACGCCATTTCCACTTCAGGACCTTATCCCTAATCTAAATAGTCACGCCACAATGAGTTGCTTCGGTTTACTCCCTTAGGCTCGGCGTCAGCTAAAACAAAGCAGGGGCATGCAAAATTCAAAAATTGCTAACTACTTTGCTTTGTTTTAACTTACTCAATCCTATATTCTGCCTTACTTAGGTTTGGAATAAATTTTTGAAAACCTCCTCGATTAATGCTTCGGCTAAAATCTGTTGATACTCCACAACATTTCAACAGAAGCAGGGGCAAGAGGCACCCTTCGGTTACAAGCATAAAACCATTCGAGCATCTCAAAAATAAACAAGGCATGAAGCGGAAGAAACCATTCATTCAAAAAACAATGAAGTGGATTGCAAGTTTAAATCCTATGTTAAACCTCCAAATCCAACAAATCTTCGGTCATCTGTTCGGTACCTACTTAGCAAAAAGCATTTACAAACCCTGGAACGGTAAAATCCAAATGTTCGGAACCGTCCAGCCAAGTGGAAAACAAAAGAAAAGGTAAAATCCTAAGCACTGGGGGGCTGAGGGGTCTGGGCAACGTCCCCGGTTGAAGCAACGGCAACAGGAGCGGTCTGAGTACCCGCCTCAGGGTTTGGCATCTGCTCACCCTCCTCTTCTTCCTCGGGCATAACAGTCTCCTCGGGAAGGACCCGGAGTTCAGAGTCGGCTGGGAGATCGAACTTACTCAAAAGAGCTTCATGGCCAAACCGAAGCCCGTCCATGAAGCGGTCCCTATAAAGCTCGGCCTCAATCTCCTGAACCTGTTTCTGGTACTCCACCCCGACTGCGGCCCAACCATCGTCGTAGCCTTTGTTCCTAGCAGCTTCAACCTCAGTAGCTCAGGTGGCCCTCAGAGTGTTGACATTCTCCTCGGCTTTTGCAATTCGGGCTTCGGCTGCCACCCTCTCCTTGTCGCACCTTTGGAAATCCGCAAGGTAGAGATCGCAGGTCTCCCGAGCCACCTTCAGGTCATCCTCTTTCTGCTCAAGAGCCTTCTTCAGCTCCTCAATCTCTTGCTCCTGACCTTTGCATCGGTCATTCATGACCAAGGTCCGAGCACCAGCCTGCGAGCAGAAAACCGAAGAAGAATCACAAATGTGGACTTAGCTGACAACAATAAAGTGAAAAGTAACAAACTTATAGTGCAAAGGGCCTGTGCTATCTCCGCGGTGATGTCCTCGGTCAACCCCTGGACAGCCCTGGCGTCCCTAGGAAGAACACAGCCGCGGAGCATCCCGAACACTGTACCGAGGTTCGACACGCTGTCCGCGTGGTGAATCTGGCGCCCAGCATAGTGACAAAATTCTGGGGTCCAGGGAACCTCCTTCGGGTGGACCCAGGTCCCCTCAATCCTCTCCGCAGACTCTTGGTCCTTCTCCCCCACTCTCTCCTCCTCCTCGGTAATCCGAGACGTTTCTTTCTCCTTACCTCGGGCGCTTCCTTCCCCCTCACGCCGAGTCCTTTTCGCCGGGGGCTCCTGCGGAGTAACAGGGATCACCCCCGAGGTCGCAGCACCAGGTGTACTGGTGATTGAGCCTCGGCCTCAGCCTTTCAGCATCCGACGTCTGAGATTTAGCACCTCACGAGCTGCAGGGTCCGACATCTCGTCGCTCAGTCCGGTCCTCTCAGGCGTCTCTTGGTCAATTTCCTCTCTTAAGACACTTTGAGGCTTGGAGCTGCTTCCCTCGGTCCCAGAAGCGCTTCCTCTGCCTCCTCTCCCCGCTCCTCCGTTTCCCCTTCGTCCTCCTCCTCCTCTGCCCCCTCGTCCTGCCCTCGGCACCCCTTGCTTCCTCGGTTTCTTCTTTAAGTAACTAGTGTACGAGGGGACGTAACCGAGGAGCTGAGGGGCGTACCGGCTGGTGATTGGGATTGCGTAGGCAGCGGTTATCCAAGCTCGGACGGCTTTTTCCCGAAGCTCCTGAACGGTGCCTTCGGCTGCAAAAGGGTGTCAAAACATGGAGAAATCAGTACAAGTTTACAAGGAAAAGCGTTTATCAAAATGACTCGCTACCGAAGAATAAGTTACCGACCAGGAGTTCCAATCCCAAATGGGACTCTGGTGACTGTATCTATGCTCTCCCCGGGCCCGAACATGAAGTTCCCGGTGACCGAGACATAGATACTCGCCCACTCCTCGGAGTCCGGTAGGTGATCGATCAGAAATGTGTCATTCCCTGATCTGCAGGAGAGATAGTATCGGTTGTGGCCTTGGTTAACCCCTAAAAGGTAGACTCCGAAGAGCTCCTCCACCCCGAACGTGAGGTTGAACTGCCTCCTCAGCTCGATGATGCTGGTAATAATTCGGTAAGAATTCACCGTGAGCTGGGAAGAGGTAAGGTTGAGGGTTCGGAGCACCCGACGTACGAATTGGTGGAGGGGAAACCTGATGCCACCCTCACAGATGGCCATCAGGGGAAAGATCAACTCCCCTGGCTGATGCGGAAGTTTCTTCGGGTCGGTGTCTTATAGCAACCGAACCTCGACGTCTGGAGGGACACTATAGAGCCTCTTTAACTCGGCGTAGGCTGCGGGATCCCCGTTGAAGTACTTGTTCTTAAACAAACAGGGCCTCATCGGTCTTCGGCATCCCTGGATTTCCTCGGGCGCATTTCCAAACGGCCCCAACTCGTGGTCTGACGTGCTTGGGGCCTCCATCTCCCAGGGGTCAAGGGAGGTATCCTCACGTGAGGCTCGGTTAGGGTTGGCAGGCTCAATCCAGTCAACTGGGATTCGGTAAAACCTCTCCGTCCAAAGCTCTTGAAAGATGGCTTCTACCAAGGGATCGTCAGAACTACTGGAGCTGTCCGAGGAGAGATCAACGACCATTCGCCCCTGCCTAAAACAAGGAAAATGTGCAAAACCCGTTAGCTATATGCCTAGGGGAGAGCAAAGGGTCCTAACGCTTGGGACGAGATGGTCCTCACTCTTCGGAATCTATGGGTCTCGGTCATTCTAAAGACCTTTCCTCCTCAAAAAGGGTCTTCCCTCCTCGAAAAGGGTCTTTCCTCCTCGGAAAGGGTCCTCGGGGGACTACAACTTTTCCCCTTGGTCCAAAGGTTGAAGATAGGCCTCGGGAAGAATTTAGGCCTCGGGAAGAATGTGGGCCTCGGGAAGAACAAGAACAGCAGCGGCGGGCGCCAGCGCCGCCGCGCACCAGACGGTTGCGAATGGCGTTCCCGCCCCAATGCACTCAAAAAACGTTGAAAAACACGAAGAAAAGCACTAAAACTTGAAGATGGATTAACAAAGATCAACATACCCAAGTTTGATGTAGAGATTCGCTGCCAAGATGCTCGAAATCGCGATCCAAAGCTTGCAAAACACGGCGGCGGCGGTTCGACGGTGTCAGAGAGTTTCGATGTCTCTCTCTCTCCAAGCGCTCTGAATTTATAGTGGAGCGTACGAAGGGTCGCGCGGGAAACGAAGCGTCGCCCACCGAACCGTTGGATCATCAACACGTGTCTTCATCTGACGGTCAGTAACCAGAGGTCAGAACCGAGGTCAGGCGCGCCGCGTACCGAGCCATTCACGCCTCGACACGTGCCCCCGAAAGCACGTTTCGTACCAATCATCTGACATTTCACATGCCGAGGCGACGTATGATGTCACTCATTTCGGCGATGATTGACACGTGGCTCTTAGGGCAGAAGCAGGCAGCTTGGTTCTCATGAAGGTCGCTCAGTTTTTTCTTCAAAATACCTCATCGATTACAAGCCCGGTTGCGGTAGTCCATCAGAAGAGTCAACTCCCCGAAGACCAGTGGTGGCGCTCCGGAAGTTGAGGGGCTATTGTAGGGCCCTCGATTATCGGCTCGGTAACCGGGCTACAAGCCCTAAACCAGCGACTAGGGTCCGGGCCGAGGTCTTCTGACTAGCCCTCTTCAGGAGGCACCTCGGGCGTTGCCCGGACTTCGATTATGATCGGCGCCGGAGCATTGGTTGTCTGCAATGCTCCAGTATTTCCAAAGGCTTCCAAGAGATAACGGTTATTGTGAATGGGACCCATGAGGATCATGCTCCCCATGCAGCTGGCACAATCATTGAGATCTGTCCCATGTGCTCCGTAACCACCTCGCCCCCCTCGTCATTTGTGACGTCACCCGAGGCGGTTACCCGAGCGTACTCTCCACGCGCTAGCTTGGAGACCAAGTAAACCTAGGTCTATAAATACAAAGTGATACACACCTGAAAGAGGTACGCAATACTATCCTAACCCTAGACCTAAACACCTTCCCTGAGATCTAACTTGATCGTCGGAGGGTCACTGGGCATCCAAAGCCCTAGTGACTTGTTGCAGGTCCGGCGACAGACAAGCGCCCAGAGGGGCAAGTTCTAAACCTACGGTCTCAGGAACGTTGTAATCCTTCCTAAATGCTGCCATTGCAGCCAGAGTTTCACAAAGTTTTCTAAATTTTCCTGGTCTGGGTTCGCTATCATCATCCGCCTTGGATGCTATAAGAAGTTCTAATGACAATGCAGCGAAGTCTGAAAAATGGGTATGAACAGCGCCCTAACTGGAAAATGAATCTGCGAAACGATGTCTCGAGATGAAATAAAAGAGAAGCGAGAATAAGAGTCTTATAGGGATGTAAGGAGGATTTCCTAGGATGGAGTCGAGTTTACAGACGGCGCGATGGCGGACTGGAAACGAAAGAGTTCGCCTGGTTTAGGAGAGAGAGAAATCTGAGATTCAAGCTTTTTGGGTAAAAACCCAAAAAGATACCCTTTTTGGGTTTAAGAGCAAAGTGACGGAGACAAAACGTCTCCGCTGACGACGTTACATGAAAAGTAACGGTTGCAACAAGTGGATAGCTGACGATTAAACGCCGTTTGGCCAAAGCATCAATTCGAATTTAATGCTAGGTGTACGAAACACGCCATGTGGAGTCATTTTTTCAAGGAAATCATGACTAAACCGCCAAAAGACATCAATGGGAAGCCCAATGACTATATCTGCACGGGATCTGGTCTGTTCGGCCTTGAGTTCATTCTTTGAGCTTTACTCATCGTTTTCGAGTAAAAGTAAAATGAGCAAAAGCTGGGGAGCAATTGTAGGGAGGTATTCCCGAACAGGTGCAGATAGTGGCCGAACACGTGGTATACCGGATCCGTGTAATGAGGAAAGTGATATGGGACTCCATATAAGATGAACGGCGGTGGAAAGATCCGGTGCACCAAGAAGACACCAGATTAGACAGTTTGTTCGGCTGAAATGGCCCAGTGACATGAGAAGTCATTAGTTGGTACAGTCTGTTCGGCTTAGGTGGGCCAGTGACATGAGAAGTCAAGTACTAGTACAAATTGTTCGGTAGGAGCATGTGCCGAACAGATGGAGTCACCTGATGGCACGTTGCCTTAAGAGATAAGGCAATAGGAGTGTTCTGTAAGGCGAACCCAATATACAGTAAAGATAAGTAAGGACACAGTCCTATTGTGAAACGAGTTCCACAGTGGGAAGAGACCCAATGAGTAAGGGATCTCGGTTGATTGGGCAGGAGATCCCCAAGAAAGCCAGGTTTTCTATACGTGACAGAGGACCTGGGCAACAAGAATGCTTGGAAAGCAAGCATGCTCATATATATAAATACGAGATAAACCTGGAGAAAAAAGGTACGCAATAAGTTGCATTCATTCTACACTTTCCTACTGATAATTAGGGTTTTGATACGGTACGAGTGTAGACACCCCAATTTGGACTTTTCAAAATTCCTTGACTTGTGGCCCGGAGGCTCCCCGATGATGACTTTGGATTGAAACAAGCCTGGTACCAATCGGAACTTTGCTCCTTGATGGATTTGAAGAAGTATTAAAAATGGTAAAAAAGGCATTTTTAAGCGCTTAGGAGCAATCCCAAGCGCTCCAAACTGTTTCACAAAACCCCTGGCCTGGCTCTTTCTCGAGCGCTCGAGAGTGAGGTCCCAAGCGCTCGGGAGTAATCCCAAGCGCTCGAGACTTTTTTGTTGCCCAATGCATGGCTGTATCACCCACTCACCTTGCAAATCATCATTACAGCCACTTTCAGCCCGCCGATGGCTCATTCCACACTCAATCTCTGGTAGGAAGATTTTCAGGCCAAGGGTTTACCTATTAAAGAAATATTTTACCAAAACCATTTGATTTTCAAAAACCATTTGATGTTTTGCCTATAAATATGGCTGGTTTTCAGCTAGAAAGGGGGCACGAAAAATTTCATTCCAGAGCACCCTTACTCTCTGCTCTTTTTCTCTCTCTAGCCAAAGACCAAAAACCTCCAAACTCTCTTCCAAATTTCAAAGGGTTTTGCAAATCACCAAGGAAAAAGGGCAAGAAATCCAGAATATCCATCTGATCTCTTGCACTCTCCTCTCTCCATCCACATTTCAAAGCTACACCAAGGAGCAAGGTTCAAGGAAAAGGTAGAACTCTTACCTTTGGTCACAACTTAAGGGCTGTTCTTCCCTTCTGAGGCTCTCAGCCTGACCCATTCTTCAATACTGGGTGCATGGTTGGGAGACCCTAGTGTAAAAACAAGAGCAATGGGCCACAAGAAAATATTTTCATAAAACCCCTTACTGGACACACTCCCAAGCGCTCGAGAGTCTTCTGGAGCGCTCGGGACTGTCCCAGATTTCATGCTTGCCCCTTTGTCCCATGGCAGGTTGGGAACGAGGTGTAATATTAAAAGAATTGGTTTCATTTTGACATGCATGCACAGAAAATGGTTTCCCCTAAGAACAGAAACATTTCCTCACAAGTTTTCATGTGTGAACAAGACTGCCTTCTGTCAAAGTTAAAAGATGTTCTCCCCTTTGGAAACATCAAAATAAGGGCTTTTGCATGTCAAGATGGAACCACTTCTTGTTTGAGAGAAAGCTGATATGCAGCACACTCCCAAGCGCTCGGAACTGTTCCAGGGCGCTCGGGAGTGTATGCATGCCATTGCTTCCCATTTCCCAGTCTACTGTGTTACCTGGTCTCTGCATGCATTGGTGTGACCTGTTGCTCTTTTAAATTCATAGATTTAACTTTGTTAAGGCAGGGATGCATGATTTGAAAGATAGAAGGCTTAGCTCAGTCTTCCAAGTCCTCTGCTGAGCCAGTAGTGTACTTAATGTCATTTCAATTCCCAGTTTAGCATCGTATTCTGTCCGTACTAACAAATTTTGCAGGTTCAGTGTGTCAGAACTCCCAAGCGCTCGGGACTGTACCCGAGCGCTCGAGAGTGAAGTCAGTGGCAGTCTCCAATTTTTTGTCATTTGTGCATTTGCTCACCGTTACTCCATCACTTCACTTTCCCCTGTACAACTGCACATGCATGCACTGTTTGCCTGCTATAAACTGTACATACTTGCTAAATGGTCTAATGAAACAAAATCCCCTTTTGAAAAATCCCACAAACGTTTAGTAGAGACCGATCTCGAATCGGGCGAGGGGGGTGCCGTAAAACCCTTCCCCCCTCGTAACATGGCTTCCGAACCCTTGAAACTGATCTCTGGTTTTCAACTTCAAATCAACCGATTTTCCAAATAAAGACGGTTTCTCGGGTGATATACCGCAAATCCGGGTGGCGACTCTTCAAACAATGTATTTTTCTTCAAACGCGGGAAAAATATATATTTAATTTTTCGGGCATGCAGCCCACAACGAGATACTAACTTAGGCATCGGAGGGCCTTTGCCACGAGAGGCAAAGGTGCGCTCACCTCTTGTCTGTTTTACAGGTTAGGGTTCAGGTGAAGGTATTAGGATTCCGGTTGGACAGCACGTGAAGGAAGGAGATTCAGCGCTGTTCTAGGTGCCATCTGTTTTTCTCCACCTACAAGGGTCCTTTGGAACAATTGAGCGATGAGCTCATCATTCAAGCCCATCGGCTTCAGGGTGTTGATAACGTGGCGAACATGACTGGTAGGATTGCCAGTTCCATTGAACTTCTCGATGTTTGGCATTTTGAAACTCTCAGGCAGTTTGGATTCTGGGAAGACGCAAAGTCCTTCGAAGTCCAGAATTTGGTCCCCTTGTGATCGGGCCAAGGCTTGTTTGATTTCCTTGACTTGCTTGGTCAATTCGGGACTTTCTGCCAATATCACTTTATGGGGATTCTCGTCTTCCATCGAT
The DNA here is from genome assembly GCA_018127125.1 of Rhododendron griersonianum. Lineage (NCBI taxonomy): Eukaryota > Viridiplantae > Streptophyta > Magnoliopsida > Ericales > Ericaceae > Rhododendron > Rhododendron griersonianum. The sequence continues at coordinate 25,212,008 of CM030792.1, read as the reverse complement.
CTTTCCTCATCCTCAGCATCCCTAGCTGCCTTTTCTGCTAGCAGAGCAGTGATTTGAGCTTGGAGGTCGGCAATAGTGGAGTCGTTGTCTGCCATGAAGGTAGAAGGTTTGCTTGACGAAGCTTGGGATTTAGTAAATGACGGGGTCTGTTGAGGGGATGACCGGGAAGTTTCTGGAAGCGATTGGGATCGTTGTGGTGAGGGTGTTTTAGCAGATGAGGACGACAGACGGGATGGTAGTTGAGACCTCTGTTTGGCGTAGCTTCGGGTGTTATAAGAGTATAAAGTTGGCTGTGGTTGCTTCTTTGATTTACCTATTGTGCCTGCTTGAAAAGTAGAGTACCTGAAAGTCAGTACCTGGATTGTGTAGGGTTAGAATTTGGGTTGAAAATCCCAACCCTTCTGCACAGAAAGAGTTATTTACAATAACAAATGATACAGGGTGTGAGGAAGAACTTTTGCAAGCAAAAATGCAAGTAGGTTCCTAGCCTGTAGGTTCCTGTCTTAGTTTGATAAGTTCTATGGCTTTCTAATACATGCAAGGTTTTGGTAGTCTCAGGGTGCTCCGTTGTCAAAGGACACCAATCCTCTCACCAACCCATCATAGGCGGTGATTGGGTGATTCCCTTTTTGATATACCACTAGGTATGAGTGACTGTGGAGTTTGCTAGAACCCCCAACATAGCCCGTGTCATGCCGGGATATCAGGTGAACTCAACGGGTTGCCCGCTCGATGCATATGATAGATGAATTAAACAATGCAAGTATTAGTCTTATGTTGAACTTTTTGGTTATGGCTCTCAAGTTCCCCAGCGGAGTCACCAAAAACTGTAGACACCTCCCGGACAGGGCATCGCCATATAGATTGATTACGTTTGTTTGCTCAATTGGTTACTTGCTTCATAGACCAAGATCGTGGACATTCCCATGGCTAGGAATGTCGTCACACGATAGCGGTCATCATCAAAACAGAGTCGCCACCCAGTTTACCAAAACTGGGAAAATACACAGAGATTCCGGGTACGGGAGCCAAAAGTACAATAAGGGGAAGGTGTTAGGCACCCCTCTTTGCCCAGTCGAGAGATTGGCCCATAATCATTCAACATGAGACATATACATGCTTTATTTAATTCTAACACATAGTCTGTTTATTTAATCCTTTAAACAGTAAGTAAAGTGAGCCAGTACAATAAGTATGCATCAGAAAGCAAAAGAGCAAAACAAGCTGTCCCAGGGGAATGGATCCCGCGGCCGGTGAATGGATGTCACGACCGAGGGATCCTACTGGTTTGATGTATCGGCCGAGGGATTGTAGCCCCGGTCAATGTTCTTCCTCACACCAGACAGAAAATTTAATAGATGATCAAAACGTTACGGTTAGTCATAAATACGGTAAATAAAACTAACCAGAGGCCGTTGGGCCTCACCACCTTGATCCCTCAGTTGCTTGATTGCTTCGGATTGAGTGTGATTGACTGATTGCTTCTTGAAAAACCCTAGGGTTAGGGTTTGAACTTCGGGGTTTGATCGTCGGATTGATGGCTGCCTTCAGGAGGTTAGGGCTTTTGAAGAGAGGGTTTGAGAGAGTATTTTTGCAGAGTTTTGGAACTTGGGTGAGTGAATTCACTTATTAATTTCGGAGCCCAAAGGCTCCTTTATATAGGCATAGGGATGACTCACTCCGGCCAATCAAATGGCACGATTGCAATTGCAATGCAATTCGAACTCTTCGTTGCAATCTCTGAACGTGGCCCGAATGCATCTGAGAGGTAGTGTAGTTGGATCAAACAGTCGACAGAACGTTCCAGAGTCAGGAAAAAGGACGATCTGGCGGCCGAGTAATAGATCACGCGGCCGAGGAATGGATGTTGCGGCCGAAAGATAGATCCTGCGGCCGAGGGATTGATCTCTCAGGGAGATTTTCTAGCAACAGGTTGCTCGGGTGAGGAAATGATGTTAAGGCCGTGAGATCGATGTTACGACCGACAGATGGATTCTCCTAGGCTTCTGTATTTTCTGTCTGAAAGGCTGTATGGCTCTGGATTGGGTCCTCTAAGTGGCTCAAAGTTCTTACCGAAAGTCCTAAGGTTCGCAGGAAGGCAATCAGCAATCACTGTATCCATTTCATCATCGGGATAGTCCCCAAGGTGGGACTTGAAATAATCGTTAGGCCAAATTGGGGTGTCTACAATGGGATTTGGTCCTTCGCGTGGAGGCTGTGGCCGTTCTGCCCTCCTTATTCTTGGAGTCATCTTGGATGGTAAGAGGATCTCTGCTTGTCATCCTCTTGCCATGCCCAACAGTAGGTTTTTTCGGAGCACCTGGTGGGGATTTATCTCCTCCCCCACCAGTCTGGTTCTTTTCAGTGAGTGGTGTGACTGGATCTACTTCCACCATGGTCGTATTTCAAAAGGGAACTCCTTCATTTCCCACAGACGGCACCAATTGTAGGTGGAGAAAAACAAACAGTACCTAGAACAACACTGAAGCTCTTCTCCTCACGTGATGTCCAACCGGAACCCTAATGCCCTCGCCTGAACCCTAACCTGTAAAATAAACAAGGGGTGAGCGCACCTTTGCCTCTCGTAGCAAAGGCCCTCCGATGCCTAAGTTAGTATCCCGTACTGTATCAAACCCTAATTATCAGTAGGAAAGTATGGAATGAATGCAACTTATTGCGTACCTTTCACCTCTAGGTTTACCTTGTATTTATAATCATAAGTTTGCTTCCTCTTCAAGCATCCTTATTGCCCCAGGTCTCCTACCTCATACAGGAATCCTGGCTTTCCTGGGAGTTCCCCTGCCTAATTAATCGAGACCCCTTACTCATAGGGACTCTGTCCTTCATGGGACTCGTTCCATCATAGGACTGTCTTCTTACTTATCTTTACTGAATATCGAGTTCTCTCTCTGGAATATACCCACCGCCTTTATCTCTTAAAGTTACGTTCTTCCAGATGACTCCATCTGTTCGGCACATACTTCAACCGAACAGACTACACTAACTAATGACTTCTCATGTCGTTGGTCCCTTTCTGCCGAACAGACTATCTGATCCAATGACTCCTCGTATCACCGGATCTTATTGCCGTCGTCCATCTTGTATGGAGTCCTATATCACTTTCCTCATTACACGGATCTGGCTTATCACATGTTCGGCCACTAATTGTATCTGTTCGGGAATACCTCCCTACAGGAGTGTACCTCGTTTCATAGTCCATCATCTTTTTGCTAAAGTAGTATATGGCGCACTCCATTTTGGCATCATTTTCTTGCGCTAGCATACATCCCATGGATGTGTCTGTTACTGAAAGATACAGAATCAATGATTTTCCAGGGATGGGTGGTGATAACACGGGCGGATTCTAAAGATACTCTTTGATTGCTTCGAATGCTTGTTAGCAATCTTGACTTCACTCAAAATCTGTATCCTTTTTCAAAAGCTTGAAGAGAGGTTCGCAGGTGGCTGTGAGTTTGGAAATGAACCTGCTGATGAACTGCACTTTCCCCAGAAAGCTCCTTATTTCCTTCTCTGTCTTTGGTGGTGATATCTCCATGATAGCTTGTATCTTGGAAGGGTCCACTTCGATTCCTCTCTGAATGATAAGGAATCCTAGCATCTTTCCAGGGGTTACTCTAAAAGTGCATTTTCGAGGATTAAGACGTAACTTGTATTGCCTAATCCTCTCAAAGAATTTCTGGAGTGCTTCATAGTGTCCTTCCATTTCCTTTGATTTAACTATCATATCGTCGACATATACCTCTACCTCTTTGTGCATCATGTCATGCAGCAGTGTTGTCGCCATCCTTTGATAAGTGGCTCCAGCGTTCTTCAACCTGAATGGTGTTACTCGGTAGCAGTAGGTTCCCCATGGCGTGGTGAAAGTAGTTTTTTCTCTATCTTCAGGAGACATTAGAATTTGATTATACCCAGAAAACCCATCCATGAAAGATAGCAATGCATGCCCTGCGGTGTTGTCCACAAGTTTGTCTATGTGTGGTAACGGAAAGTCATCCTTCGGACAGGCTTTGTTGAGATCTCAGAAATCTACACAGACCCTGATTCCCCCAGTCTTCTTTGGTACCGGGACGATGTTGGCTACCCACTGTGGATATTCGGTGACTATGAGAAAACCGGCGTTGATTTGCTTAGTGACTTCTTCTTTTATCTTTAAGATCCAATAAGGGCGCATACGTCTTAGCTTTTGTTTAACATGTTTTGCATCAGGATGGAGGGAATTTTGTGCTGAACAATTTCGGGGTCTATTCCAGGCATGTCCTCGTAAGACCAGGCAAAAACATCTTTGTATTCTTTTAGCAAAAGGATTAGTTTTTCACTTTCTTGAGAAGATAGTGTTGCACCAATTTTAACCAATTTAGGCTCGTTTTCAGAGCCTATATTTGTTGTGATTATTTCCTCATAAAAAGGTTTGGCGTGTCTCTCTTCTTCTCTCTCGATAAATTCTAGAATTTCTTCCTCAAAAATTGGATTGTCAGAATCCACACAGTTAATCATAGGCAAAGTAAAATACTCTAAATCTTCCTTCTCATTGCTAAAATTGTCAAAAGACATTTCGGAGTCAAATTCAAAATAAATGTTATGCTTTGGTGCTTTGACCGGACTTTCCCCACTAGACTCAGTATTTTGAAAAGATGAAAAACTAGACTCAGACTAAGTTGACTCAGAGTCGGAATCAAAATCGGAACTAAGATCGAAGTCAGTATTTTTTATTTTGTATTTTAGAGTGTGTTCCACGGTCCAGTTTGGGTAAGCCCCTTTTTCAGCATCCACAATCAGCTCAAAACAATCTTTTTCCTCACCAAGGTTGATCATCAGCACTTCACTGTTATCTTGATTCGCACTTTCATTATTGTCACCCTGCAAGTCTTGAAGGGTCATTTGATTTGCCATTGTTGTTGCTTCTTCCAGTTTAGCTTCCACTTATGCTTCATCGCTATTGTCGGCTTTTCATGGGCTAATGAATCCCCACCAGTTGCCAAACCTTTCCGTGATGGGGAGGATCACCCTTATTTCATCATTGGTAACCCCCTCATCAAAGAGTAGGTTTAGTGACACCTCGTCTAGTGGATCATCATCGTCAACAGATTCTTCTTCATTTGCTCCTTCAACTTCGAGATTGGCCACCTCGTCTTTTGGCCAGTAGTCGTCGGTAGGTGCATAAGGGTCATAGAAATAGATTGGGACCTTGTGAAGTCCTTCTTCTTCAATTATGTCTTCTACCTCTTCGTCGTCGACTATTCTTGTGAACATGACGTGGTTATCCTCAGAGATAATCACTACAGGCTTTGGTTGATCCACCAGAGTGATGTACTTGGAAGGGTTAAGAATCTTGGCAGCAGGATAGAACGGGCCAGACAGCTTGGTGACAATTTGAAAGTGCGAATCAAACATGAACAACGATGCAACCATTTTTACCTGAAAATTTTTCCTTTAGTTAGATTGGTTCAGCTTACCGCTTTCTTCTTGGTTTCAAAAGTCCCTAAGATTTAACCTGCAAAAGAGAACTTCACAAAATACATATGTACAATGGGTGTGAGGAAGAACTTTTACAAACAAAATGCAAGTAGGTTCCTAACCTGCAGGTTCTTGTGAAAAGTTCTATGGCTCTCTAACACATGTAAGGTTTGGGTGGTCTCAAGGGTGCTCCGTTGTCAAAGGGCACCAGTCCTTTCACCAACCCATCATAGGCGGTAATTGGGTGATTCCCTTTTTGATATACCACTAGGTACAAGTGACTGTGGAGTTTGCTGGAACCCCCAACATAGCCCGTGACATGCCGGGATATTAGGTGAACTCAACGAGGTTGCCCGCTCATGCATATGATACAAGAATTAGGTAAAGCAAATGTCAAACTTTCTGGTTATGGCTCTCAAGACCCCAACGGAGTTGCCAAAAACTCTAGACACCTCCCGAAGCGGGGCATCGCCATATATATTGATCGTTGCTGTTTGTTTGGTTGTTTGCTTCATAAACCAAGATCGTGGATATTGCCATGGCTAGGAACATCGCCACACGATAATGGTTATCATCAAAACAGAGTCGCCACCTAGTTTATAAAATTAGGAAAAACATATAGAGATTCCGGGTACGGGAGCCAAAAGTACAATAAGGGGAAGGTGTTAGGCACCTCTCTTTGCCTAATTGTGAGACTGGCCCATAGTTGTTCGACATATGATTAACACATGCTTTATGTAATTCTAAGCAGATAATATGTTTATTTAGCCTTTAAACAGTTAAGGGTGAACCAGTACGATAATTGAAAGCATGCAATGAAATAAACAAAATAAAACAAACTGTATCGAGGAGATGGATCCCACGGCCGGTGAATGGATGTCACGGCCGAGGGATCCTCCTGGTTCAATGTACCGGCCGATGGATCGAAGACCCAGCCAATGTTCTTCCTCACACCAGACTAAACGATTAACAGAAAGTTAAAATACTATGATTAGAATGCATAAACTGTAAATAAACCGAACCAAAGGCCCCTGGGCCTCACCACCTTGATCCCTCAGTTGCTTGATTGCTTCGGATTGGGGATGATTGACTAATTTGCTTCTCGAAACCCTAGGGTTAGGGTTTGTACTTCGGGGTTTGATCTTTTGATCGCAGCTGCCTTCGGGAGGTTAGGGCTTTTGTAGAGGGGATTTGAGAGAGTGTTTTTGCAGAGCTTTGTGGCTAGAGAGTATGATTTGTGATTATAATTTTGGAACCCTAAGGGCCCCTTATATAGGCAATTGGTGACTCACTTCGTCCAATCAAATGGCATGAATCAATAAGGAATTCTAGGGTAATAAGATCTCTAGACGCGATCTGCTTCGTAGCCCGAACGCATTGGAAAAAGGCTACTAGGGTTTTGGTGAACGAATCAAATGTATGACAGAACATTCCAGAATCTAGAAAATAGACGATCTGGCGGTCGAGCAATGGATTTGGTGGCCGAAGGAAGGATGTTGCGGCCGAGGAATGGACCTGGCAGCCGAGTGATCGATCTCTCAGGGAGATTTTCAAGCAACATGTTTCATGGGTGAAAGAATGATGTTGAGGCCATGAGATCAATATTACGGCCGACAGATGGATTCTCTTGGGATACTATATTTCTGTCTGAAAGGCTATTTGGCTCTAGATTGGGTCCTCTAAGTGGCTAAAAGTACTCACCAAAAGTCTTAAGGTTCATGAGAAGTCAATCAGCAATCATTGTATCCATTCATCATCGAGATGGTCCCCAAGGTGGGACTTGAAATAATCGTTAGGCCAAATTGGGGTGTCTACAGATTCTCAATTGCCTAAGAAGTTCAAGATGCCAAACATCGAGAAATTCAACGGAACTGGCAACCCCACTAGTCATGTCCGCCATGTCATCAACACCCTGAATCCGATGGGCTTGAATGATGAGCTCATCACTCAACTGTTTCAAAGGACTCTCACTGGAAGCACTCTTGATTGGTTCCTCACTTTGGAATTTGTGCACTATCATACTTGGCTGAAAATTTCCAATGCTTTTGTCAAGCAATATGCATACAACATCCAGATTGAGTTAACCACTTAAGACTTGGAAATGACCAAACAAGAGTCAGGCAAAGACTTTGCTACCTTTGTAGCAAGATGGAGAGAAAAGGCTGCCAAAATGAAGAACCGCCCTTCTAAAGAAGATCAAGTGAGAATAGTCATCAAAAATATGTAACCTAAGTATCTTAGGCATATCTACACACAAGCTATCACTTATTTCAAATGCTTGCATGCAATTGGGCTGCAGATTGAAGAGGGGATCAAGCTGCGGCTCATTGGGAAAGAAGAAACTCCTCTACCCAAGAAAATCTTTCCAACCCGTACATCTCATGCCTTTGTTAATGCCCTTAACTCAACTTTACCTCAAGACCCTTTCCAAGCTAGCTCATCTCGAAACTCAAATCACCCCCGCCGTAACTTTGACCCTCTATATATGACGTCATCCCAAGCCTTAGCCATTCTGAGCCGTCAAGGGCACCTCAAACCCTTGAACAACCCACCTCCTCAGCCACCTTACGGCCCAAGTTATGACGCCAATAAACAGTGTGCTTACCACCAGCATCCTGGACATGAGACAAACCGCTACATGCGTCTTTGTCATGACATCCAAGATCTCATTGATAGCCAAGCCATAAAACCACCCAAGCCCAATGTGCAAACCAACCCACTCTCCACTCACAATGCTGAACCTCCACCTCGAAACATCAATTTTATAAACTCTATTTGGGGACTGCTCATGTCTTCTTATGAGCACCGCAATTCCTTTTTCAAAACTTTGGGAAAAGCCAAAGTTCCCATTGATATCACCCCTGAGGATTTGGTAGGCTTTATAATGACGTTCAAAGGCCTGAAGCCAACAATAGCTTTCATTGACAAGGATCTACCTTCTGAAGGTCTTGCACATAACAAACCCCTCTACATCTCTCTCAAGTGTCTCACTAAATGGATCCTGCTAGTCTTGGTCAACAATGGATCCGCTTTAAATGTGTGTCCTCAAAGAACCCTTGACAAGTTAGGGGTAAACGCTGCTGATATACGTCCTTCAAGCCAAGGTGTAAGAGGATACGACAACTCAAAGAGAAGAGTGGTGGGGTGTGTTACCCTACCAGTGGAGGTGGAAAAGATCAAGAAAGACGTGGAATTCCATGTAATGGATATACCAGCCACCTTCAATCTTTTACAAGGAAGGCCTTGGCTACACGACACTGGGGCAGTTCCATCCACTTTACATCAAAAGGTCAAATTTGCAGTAGACGGAAGGGTCGTAACCATCCTAGGGGACTCATCAATCCGGGCTCATTCCGACACACCCGTACAAGAAGTGGGGACTGAGGAAACCTTTCTTACTGGGTTCAGTCTCGAGGAAGCAACTGTCGTGCAAGCTTTAATGGCCGAAAGGAATTTCTATATAAGCACCCCTGCCATACGAGTGATGTAGAAGCAAAACTACTTTTCTGGATTGGGTTTAGGCAAAAGATCACAAGGCATCCCACAGATGATTGATCCCCCGCATAATCAATACGCCTTTGGTCTTGGCTACACTCCGACAAAGGCTGAAATAGAAAAGAAGAGAAGCCTGGAAAAAGCTAAAGCAAAAGGAAGCAAGGTCAAAGAAGAGAAATTCGTGATTCCAAAAACACTCAATGGATGGTTTGTAAGAGAAGGTGAAGACTTCCCATTTTGTGGTTTCGCAGAAACATGGGAGGATAAAACTACCAGGCAAAAGCATCCTGGGATGCAAATCTTCTTCGATCAAGAATGGACTGACAGCGACATGGAAAAAGAACCAACAAATTCATCCCCCATCCCCGAAGACTGGATCGAGGTGCTAGCTGGGTTTGACCTAAAGATTTCGTTTGGCAAAGAAGAGTATAAAACTGTGAAAGGCAAAGGAGTAAACCTCGAGATACTGCAGTAGTTGCAAAGTTGCGACATGGCAAGAACATTAAACACTACTTTCATTTCCTAAATTGAGCTAGGACATGTTTTGGGCCCCTGTTTGCGCATTTTCTATAGCTAAAATTCATCTTTCCTATTTTATGCTTATTGAATGATTTGATCCTTGAAATGCAATTGCTATACACTATAGTCTCTTTGCCAGAGAATGGAGATTTTAAGAATCAAATTCTTTATGTTGCCAACAAAAAGGAAAGAAGGGACGAACCCTAATTACCTAGAACTAGGTTTTTGTCAAAACTTAGAAAGAAGACGCTATCTCCGTGAGAACACTTAAAGTTAGCTCGCCCATCATGAAAGTACAAACACAAAAGGAGATTCATAAAAATATCTCCGCCAAATTCCTCTCCAAAAGTACGAGAAAACCTCTTGTGAGAAGCGCTCATTGGGTGACCCAAGAAACCCAAGCAAAAGTAAGAGCAAAGCCTGCTAGGGCAAGAAAATGCAAAAACGCAGCCTAGGCAAAGTTAAGGCATTCAAAGAAAAGCTCACTAGGGACTCAACCTCCATCAGGTAACCTATACAAAATCATAAGCATGTGAGGAGAAAAACGAAGAGTGGAAACCCAACCTCAAAGGTTGTAACTTTGGAACTACGTAAAAGGCCTAATTCCCTGATTAGGATACGTAGGCAATCTCACATTGAGATGCGGCCCAAACATTTGGAGAGAAGAAAAAGTATCAAATGGATTTGTACTCAATGATAGGCACAGCTAACTCTGGGTATTGAGCTCACAAAAGATGAGTTAGTCAGTTTTCAAAGAATTGGCAAAAGCGAAAAGTCACAAGAACTATCGTTCATCCCCTTTGACTTAAGAGTCGTTGACGCAATAAACAGGATATCTCACAGATTCCCAAATTTGGCAACGAAGCTATAGGACATGGCAACGGCAAGGTGTAAGTCAAAGTCAAGAAAGAAGAAGGAAAAGCCACTTGGCCAAAACAAAATCCAGTTTCATTTGGAAAATGGAAGTAACAGCCGAAAGATGGATGCATTGGCCGCAACATCAATTCTTCAACCGTGTAATCGATTCTTCTGCCAGTTTTTGTTTTAAGAAACAGCAATATGCTTGTTCAAAACAAATTCAAAAGCCATGTTCTGACTGTTGCATGCAAACTTAAGACATTTAGGGGCATAAAAAGCATTTCTCATTTCATGAACAAAAGCTTGCTTACAAAATCTTCACTGTGGTTGCTTTCACTATATAAGTACAATTTCTGCCTGTCTTTTTACTAACTATGAACAGGAAAGAAAAGAGAAAATCCTAAGGGTAATCATGACAGCGCCTCCGAGACAACCTCTGAGATGAAGACGGGGATCGCTCACTAGTCCCCATATCCTCTCCACCACCAGCAGGAGCTCGTTCAGCTTCAAGCTGCAAAGAAAGGATACAAGAGCTCAGATTCAAGAAAGAACACAAAGCAAAGGAAGTGTATGGGGAAAATCATACCTCAAGAATCCGACGGCGCTGCCTCCAAACCAAAGCCTTCGCACTCTGATAAGCACGCAGCCATTCATGTACTATCTCAATGGGCACCTGTGCAAGTAACTAAGCATTTCAAATATTGGAATGCAAGATACAATGATAAAGCAGGGAAACGAAATCAAGAGATACCTGTGAAACCCTGGCTGGCAGTGTGTAAAGCTGGGTCGAACAAGGACTAAGCACCAAGCGCTCCTCCTCTCCATCATCAGAATGGAAGGAGATGAAGGAAGGGGCCCGTGGCCAAACAAGAGCAACTAGAGGAATAGCAAGCGGAGTCAAGAAAAGGCGGCAATACTCCATGTAGTCCCCCGCCTGAAGAAGCAAACCCGCCAAGTCTCTGATCCGAGCGTTCCTCAAGTCTTCCTTGGACATCGAGGAAGTAGATCTCATTGACGTCGGAGGAGGAGGAGGAACAAACTGAAGAGCCTCAGCACGCGGGCGCCACTGGCTAGCCACCCGATCGCCTAGGTACTAGGCTCGGTAGAAAGGACCCTCGAGCAGACTACAAGTACGATCTAGAACTCTGAAGCGCGCAAGAGGGGCGTCCTCTAGGACACTACCCCAAGAGTCAAACCGTACCTGCAGGACAAGGGTAAATCAGCCACAACACGAGGATATGGAAATCTAAAGACAAGAAATACAAAGGAAGAAAAGAGCTACCTGTTCGACTGTCAATCGGTCCAAAACCCGTCGCCACTCAGGAAGGCTCAAAACTGTTGACCGCGGCTTCCGTTGGCCCACTGTAGACACCTCCCAAACGGGGCATCACCATACAGATTGGTCATGTTTGTTTGCTCGATTGGTTGCTTGCTTCGTAAACCAAAATCATGGACATTCCCATGGCTAGGAACATCGCCACATGATAGCGGTTATCATCAAAACATAGTCGCCACCCAGTTTATTAAAACTGGGAAAATAGATAGAGATTCTGGACACGAGAGCCAAAAGTACAATAAAGGGGAAGGTGTTAGGCACCCCTCTTTGCCCAGTCGTGAGACTGGCCCATAATTGTTCAACATAAGACATGTACATGCTTTGCATAATTCTAACACATAGTCTGTTTAATTAATCCTTTAAACAGTAAGTAAAGTGAGCCAGGACTGTAATTGAAGCATGCATCAGAAAACAAAACAAACAAGGCTGTCCCAGGGTAATGGATCTCGCGGCCGGTGAATGGATGTCACGGCCGAGGGATCCTCCTGGTTTGATGTACCGGCAGAGGGATCGAAGCCCCGGTCAGTGTTCTTCCTCACACCAGACTATGCGATTAACAGATAATCAGAAAGCTATGATTAAGTATAAGAGCGATAAATAAAACAAATCAGAGGCCGTTGGGCCTCACCACCTTGATCCCTCAGTTGCTTGATTGCTTCGGATTGGGTGTGATTGACTGATTGCTTGATTGAAAACCCTAGGGTTAGGGTTTGAACTTTGGGTTTTGATCGCTGGATTGATGGCTACCTTCGGGAGGTTAGGGCTTTTGAAGAAGGGGATTGAGAGAGTATTTTGACAAAGTTTCGTGGCTTGATAGAGTGTATTCTCTAATGAATTTCGTGTGTATATTTTCGGAGTCCAAAGGCCCTTTATATAGGCAATTGGTGACTCACTCCGGCCAATCAAATGGCACGATTGCAATTGCAATTGCAATGCACCTCTAACTCTACGTCGTAATCTCTGAACGTGGCCCGAATGCATCGGAGAGGTAGTGTAGTTGGATCAAACAATCGACAGAACGTTTGAGAGTCTGGAAAAAGGTCGATTTGGCGGCCGAGTAATAGATCACACGGCCGAGGAATGGATGTCTTGGCCGAAGGATAGATCTTGCGGCCGAGGGATTGATCTCTCAGGGAGATTTTGCTAGCAATAGGTTGCTCGGGTGAGGAAATGATATTAAGGCCGTGAGATCGATGTTACGGCCGACAGATGGATTCTCCTAGGCTTCTGTATTTTCTGTCTGAAAGGCTGTATGGCTCTGATTGGGTCCTCTAAGTGGCTCAAAGTTCTTACCGAAAGTCCTAAGGTTCTCAAGGAGGCAATCAGCAATCACTGTATCCATTTCATCATCGGGATGGTCCCAAGGTGGGACTTGAAATAATCGTTAGGTCAAATTGGGGTGTCTACAGATGCCCCTCTTTGACCTAGCTCAGACGGATCGCGAGACATGTTTGAGTAAGAGTCAAAGCTGTAAAAAGCAACTCAATTTGGTCCAACCACTATTCCAAGGGGTTTTTGAAAAAGGTTTTGTTATGGTCAGGCCGGGAGGCTGCCTACGTATTCCACAAGAGAAATTCAGACCAATCGTAGTTCGGGCAATAAAGAAAAATAAAAGTTTGGAGGGTTAGAGACAGAAGACGTACCTTAGGGCTTAAAAAGCAGTAGTGTGACGTACCTAGACTGAGCCAGGGTTTTGGCAGAAGATAGTTGAAGGAGCACTGGGCTGTCGGGGAGTTTTTTTGCGGAGAGCTTCCTTAGTATTTTGGGGTAGACCAGTACACGGCAAGTGCGTTTGCTTTTCTTGACCATCCTTACTTTGACTGAGAGGAGCTCGGTAGAGTAGCCTATCCTTGCGAATGAGCTGGAAGGAATTGATGTAATGGGGTGGAATCCAAACCATCTGCTGGGGATGAGTCGGATGCCGTTTTCGTTTTTGAGATATGGGGGCGCAGGGCCAGTAACTAGAGCATGGAGCTTTGGGGATGAGGGAACCGAGGCAGGGAGCCAGTTTGTAGTCATGAGGCGAGAGCCTGAAGAATGATGGCTTTTGACGTGGTGGAACCGAGGCGCGGAGCCGGTCATAATCACAAGGCAAGAGCCTAAGGTGATAGGATTGAGGCGTGGAGCCTGCTGTGGTTATGAGGCGAGAGCCTGAGGTGAGCTTAGAGCTTGATGGAACCGAAGCGCGGAGCTGGTATTTGATCATAAGGCGAGAGCCTGAGGTGTCGAAACTTAGAGCTGGACATGATTTGACTTGATAGAATCGAAGCGCGGAGCTGGTATTGCTCATAAGGCGAGAGCCTGTGGTGTCAGAGCTTAGAGCTTGACGTGATATGAACCAAAGTGTAGAGCTGGTTGCATTCTGATGGTCTGTGCACGGAGCTTTCTCATCATAAGTGTTGGCGTAGAGCCAAAAGATCGAGGCGCTGGACCGATCAATAAAACCGAGGCGTAGAGCCGGTTGATTGCAGGGTTGACCTGTTTCGTGAGAGATATGCAGAGTGTATATGTATGATGTTGGTTGTTAGATGTGAACAGATATGATTTTGCAGACTCGATGTGTTAATGGTGATGCAATATGTGTACGGGCCCGTGCGTGTGTGTTTGTTTTAAGCTTAAAGCTTCTATCAAGTTCCGGACTTGAGCATTCAGAGCGTAGAGCTCGAGCATTCGGACGGCAGAATCCGAGCATTCAAAGTACAGGCTTTGAGCGTCCAGTACGCAGTGGTTGGGCATCCAAGCGTAGAGCTTGAGCATTCAAGTGTATAACTTGAGCATCCAGTACACAGTGGTTGGGCATCCAAGCGTAGAGCTTGAGCATTCAAAAATGTTAGATTTTGAGCATTTAGGCGTAGAGCCTGAGAATAGATGGCTTGATTGTTGGGACGTCGTAGAGCCTGTTGAGATTTGCTTGTTTACGGCTTCGAGCCAGTTGAGATGGTGGCTTAGAGCCGCTGAGTTGATGAAACGGCGAGTGTAGAGCCGCTGATAGAGGATTGTTGAGAATTGTTACGGCTTCGAGCCGCTGAGTTGAAGAGATGGCAGGCGTAGAGCTTGTTGCTGTGATAGTGAGCGTAGAGCTGCTGAATCGAAGGCTTGGAGCCACTGAGTGAGTGAATATGGGCGTAGAGCCTGTCGATAATGGGCTTTGAGCCGCTGAGATGATAGACTTAGGCATCGAGCCTGTTTGAAGTAATGGGCTTCGAGCCGCTGAGACTGTTTGTTACGGCTTCGAGCCGGTTTGGCGAATTCGGTAATGGGCTTAGAGCCGCTGAGTTGCGATAGCGAGCGTAGAGCTACTGAGTGAATGAGTACAGGCGTAGAGCCTGTTGTTGTGATAGCGAGCATAGAGCTGCTGAGTCGAAGGCTTGGAGCCGCTAAGTGAGTGAATACGGGCGTAGAGCCGCTGGGATGGTTGTTACGGCTTAGAGCCAATTGAGATAATAGGCGTAGAGCCGCTGAGTCGGTAGGTGAGGGCGTAGAGCCGCTGAGATGATGGGCTTCGAGCCGCTGAGTTGATGAATACGGGCATGGAGTCGTTAAGTTGACTTGGCAGTGATGAGCTCGGAGTTGTTGCGTTATTTTGATGGCAGTAAATAGCAGAGTTGCTGAATGTCTTGATTTGCTGTAGCAAGAGCTTATGACCAGCAGTTTGTGGAGAGAGAGAGATCTTTGGTACTCGGGCATGCCCCCAAGGCTAGTTTTGATCACGTTGCATTGGCTCGGGGATGCCCCCAAGGCTACTTGGTTGGTTGAGGACTTAGAAGTCTGTAGTGGCTTGAGTCAGGGCACAGAGCAAGACCTGATATGGCTGAGGGAAATAGATTGGGAGGCCAAGAGATCGATCTCTCGGCCGAAGGATTGATGTCTCAGCCGAGGAATCGATGTATCGGCCGTGAGAAAGCCAAAAGCCAGAAAATCGATTTAAGTTCGGTTTAATCGATTTCACGGCCCATTTAATCTTTTCTCCTCCTCCTCTCTTGTTCTTCTCCATTCCTCTCGTTCGACGACCACCGCACGCCGCCGTCCTCTTCCACCACCGTCGGCCACCATCATCTCCGGCGACCGTCCTCTCCGATCACTGCTGTCGTTGTTGCCAGCTCTTGGTTGTTTTGGGAACCGTTAGTTTCCCTTCTTGATTCGGACGTGATGGCTACGCCATCTTCAGATGTTGCGGGTTCATCCTCGCACCCTCCATGTAGGTGCGAGTATCCGTCTTCTGATGAGGAGGCGATTGAGGAGCCCGGTTTGTTCGATGCCGCTACCTACGTTCTTCCTTCACGTAGGTTGGGTTATGGCGGTTTCCTGCAGTACCGCCCTCCTGTTGGTGGCCCAGAGGCCGAGGTAGTTCGCAGAGAGCCTGAGCAGCACTTGAGTGTTCTAAACATGCCGGTGAGTTTCCTGAAAAGTAAAAAGTTTACTTTAGTTCGGAGTTTGGAAATCTTTATATGTTTTAAGAATGAATTTTTTTTGTTTGCGGGACGAAAATCCCTTTTGGCTAGGAGCATGAATGAGAAGAACCCGTGTTAGGGTTGAGTTTGTTTTTGTTTAAAGAAAATAACCATGCCCCCTGCTTAGGCAATGCATGCTTTTGAATATTAATTGGAGGCCCCTAGCCTTTTTATTTGTTTATGCGATCATGAAATTAACTCCCTTTTTGGTCTCTGACAGAGAAACAGGAGGCTTGAGGCTCGCCGTGGAGGCAGGGAGGTACACAGGTGGTTTTTGACACTGCCAGAGCAGGCTCGGGAACTAGTACGTGCTGCAGGCTTCGAGGCGTTCATTCTGGGCCTCAATGTTCCGAAGATGGATTGGTCATTGATGACGTCGCTGGTTGAGAGGTGGTGGGATACCACCAATACCTTCCACTTTCCTTCTGCTGGCGAGATGACTGTCACTCCGGGTGACTTCTCTTTGCTGACTGGCCTGCGGGTAGGCGAAGTTGCTCTTCGAGTTGACCCTCGGCTTTGGGAGCGAGAGGGTGCTTTGAGGTGGTTTCTGGGCAAGGTGCCCCCTGTTCGTTCCCGAGGTCATATCGATCTTGCTTGGCTAAGCAAGACTTTCATGGTGGCTGACATTCTGACCCAGGTGAGTGTCGAGCAATTGACGCGGGCCTTCCTTCTATACCTCCTTGGGCAAACGTTGTTTGCCAACAAGGATGGTTCGGTACACACGCAGTTTCTAGCTCCTTTGCAGCACTTGGGAGCTATTCGAGAGTTTGACTGGGGCTCGTCTGCTTTGGACACTTTGTATGGTAGTCTTGGAGCTTGCTCACGAGACAAGAGTCCCATTCTTTGTGGTCACTTTCGAGTGCTCGAGGTATATATTATTCCTTTGTACCTCTGTTCTTACTTTGGCTTTTTCCTAGTTCTGAACTTGTTTTGCTAATCCTTATTTCAGCTCTGGGCTTTCGAGCATTTTCTCCAGTTTCCCCCTGAGAATAGGCATGGAGATGCGAACTGTATACCTCGTTACGAGCGATGGTTGGTGGGGCAACGGAGGCCACGGTCACCAGTTTTGAGCCTTCCCGAGTAGCGGCGAGTTTTGGACCGACTGACAGTCGATCAGGTACCTCTTTCTTTGTACCTCTTGTCCTTTAGACTTCCATATTCTTGTGTTGAGGCTGATTTGTCCTTGCTTTGTAGGTACGGTTTGACCCTTGGGGTGGTGTACCAGAGGATGCCCCTCTTGCACGTTGTAGAGTCCTGGACCGGACCCGTAGCTTGCTCGAGGGTCCATTTTGCCGAGCCTGGTACTTAGGCGATCGAGCGGCTAGTTAGTGGCGATCACGTGTTGAGGCTCTTCAGCTTGTTCCTCCTCCTCCTCCAGTGTCTATGAGGTCCACTTCCTTGATGTCGAAGGAAGATCTTAAGAGTGCTCGGATCAGAGATTAGGCGGGTTTACTCCTCCAGGCATGTGACTATATGGAGTACTGCCATCTTTTCTTGGCCTCCCCTGTTGCGGCTCCTCCCGTTGCTCCTGTTTGGCCACGGGCTCCTTCGTTTGTCTCCTTCCACTCAGATGATGGGGAGGAGGAGCGTCTGGTGCTGACTCTTTGCACTACCCAGCTTTACACCTTGCCAGCCGGGGCTTCACAGGTATCTTTAGCTTTTCATTCTAGCTTTCATCACTTCGCATTGTATTCCTTGCTTAGATGTTTGTAATGTTTGATTGTTCCACAGGTACCTGCCGAGATAGTGCAGGAATGGCTTCACACCTATCAGAGCAGAGGTTTTGGTTCGGAGACAGCGCCGTAGGATCCTCGAGGTACGGCTCTCTTCATGAATTTTATCTGCTGTGTATTATCCCTTGAATCTGAATGTTTGTATCTTCCTTGGCTGCATCTTGAGGCTGATGGAGTACCGGCTGCTGGTGGGGGGGATGTGGGGACCAGTGAGCAGCCCTTGCCTTCTTCTCAGAGATCGCCTAGCTTTTAGGGCTTTTCTTTTTCCTGTTCATAGTTAGTGGGAGATAGGCAAAAACTATATTTGTATAGTGAAAGCAACCACAACAATGGTTTTGTAAACAAGTTTTTGTTCATGAAATGAGAAATGCTTTTTATACCCCCTAGATGTCTTGAGTTTGCATGCGATAGTCAGAACATGACTTTTTGAACAAGTTTTTGCTAATAGACAGTAATTTGTGTGAAAACACTTGGCCGAAGAATCGATCACTCGACCAAAGGATCATTGTTGCGGCCGAGGTATTGATTATTCGGCCGTTACGTCTATTTTCCCAAGGGAGCTAGGTTTTGCTTTAGCCAAGTGGCATCCTGTTTCACATTCCTTCCTATGCTTAGTCTTTGATTTTCTGTCTTTTGCTTTTGCCATGCTCTATAGTCTGATTGCCAAACTCAAGAGTTTTTGAGGTATCATACTCATTGCGTTGATGACTTTTAGGTTATAGGGGATGAACTATAATTCTTGTGTCTATTGCTTGTTGCCAATTCTTCGAAAAAAGCATACTCATCTTTTGTGAGCTCAATATGCAGGGTTAGCTATGCCTATCATTGAGTACAAACCTGTTGATGTTTTCCTCTATCCAAATGTTTGGGCCGCATCTCGATGCGAGATTGCCTACGTATCCCAATCAGGGAATCAGGCCTTTTACGTAGTTCCAAGATCACCACCTTTGGGGGTTGGGTTTTCACTCTTGGTTTTTCTTTCTCTCATGCTCTAAGTTTTGCCTAGGTTACCTGATAGAGGTTGAGTCCCTAGCGAGCTTTCCTTCAAATGCCTTAACTTTTGCCTAGGCTGCGTTTTTCGCATTTTCTTGTCCTAGCAGGCTCTGCTCTTTACTTTTGCTTGGGTGTATAAATTACCCAACGAGCATTTTTCTCTCAAGAGGGTTTTGGTGTTTTGGAGAGGAATTTGATGGAGACGTTCTTATGAATCTCCTGTTGCATTTGTACCTTCACAATGGGTAAGCTAATCCTAAGTGTTCTCACGGAGATAGTGTCTTTTCTCTAAGTTTTGACAAAAACCTAGTTTCTTAAGCAATTAGAGTTCATCCTTTCCTTCCCTTTTGTCGGGGACACAAAGGTCTTGATTCCTTCGAATTTTCCCTTGTTTTGGTAATGAGAGTATAGCGCATGGCAATTGCAATTTAGGGATTTAGATTTAAATAAGCATAATCTGGAAGATGAAAAAGAAATTCTCTTAGCGGAAATAAAATGCCCAAACAGGGGCCCAAAACTTGCCCTAGTTTGATTTGGAAAGCAAACAAAACAATGTTTTAGCGTTTTTTTTTTGCCATGTTGTGACTTCTCAGCTACTGCAGCATGTCGAGGTCATTTCCCTTGCCTTTTGCAACTTTATACTCTTTTCCACCCTCTTTTTTTCCAAACAGAGCCTTTGAACTGGGTTCATCTTTGAAGCTCGTACGACGGCTACCTCCCTGAGCCATGAGTAATCCCCAGATGGAAGTGTCAGTTTGAATCTCTGTTTCTCATTCCTCATTGATTGTGGGGTCATCAGCTATTTCCCCCTGATTGAATAGTGATGCTAAGGAGGTTTCGTCGAGTGGATCATCGCACTCTTCTTCCATTTCATCAAAGTCGCTTTCTCCTGTCTTATAGGGTTCTGTGCATATGAAATCTAGATCTTCTCTTTCCTCTATCCATTGACTATAGTCACACTCGTCGTAAGGGTTGACCCATGGTTGCATTTGAAACTCCTCTACCTTCTCTATGAAATTGATTGTTTCCCAAACAATGGGCGGTGTTGGAATTTTGGGACGTTTGATGCGTACCACTATTTGGGCAGGCTCGAAGCGAGCGTGTCTTCTCATCATGATGACCCTTTCTTTTTCCTTCTTCTTATTCTACAAATGGAATGTCTGGATCTTCCAAATTGTGCCTTGCTCAGGAATGTTCTTTCTATTTCCTTAGCTTTTCTTCCTCTGTCTAATCTTTGCTACTTATGTCGGACATGTCAACGCCGATTACTTCTGACTGATCAGAGTTATTATCCTCCTCCTCCTCCATCATAAAACATTCATCCTCCTCGGGGAAGGTTAAGATTGGTTTGGTTTGGTTGTCTTGGACAATGTATTGTGTAGAGACCCGTAAATTTCCCTATATAATTTTAATGTTTCATAAAAAGATAAATGATGGTTTAATTTGGAAAATATGGTTGTGGGTTAATGTGCAAGGATTTGAGAAATGTGGGTGTTAGTGCAATATGGCGTATATATGTGTGTGGTGTGTGGCAGGGGATTTCATTTTCCCGTTTTCCTCTTCCTGTCACTCTCGGCTCTCTCATCTCTCTCGGCTCTCTTGCTATCTCTCCGTCTCTCTCACCCAATCACCCAAAACCCGAACTAACCAACCTTCAATCCGTCCAATACTTGCGTATTGGAGCTCGTACCTCGTTGGATAGAGCTCGGTTCGGTGTATCTTGCTCGGTTTGGATCTTGGAAGCTAGGGCTTGCTTGTTTGAGTTCGAGTTTCGTTCTTCGACTTCGAGGTAGGGATTTCTCACCTCCATTATGTGTTTATGAGTTGATTTGGTACTTAAATCGTGCCCTAGATCGTTAGTTTCGTTGTTGGAATTGTTCTGGAGAAGTCTGAAAATCGTATATTGAAAACCCAAGTCCTACCGGTAGAAGTTGTGAACCTACCGGTAGAAACGTTGTCCAGTAGTGTCACTTTTGTGGAATTTTGGTCTTCTACCGGTAGGAGATTAATCTCTACCGGTAGGTATTCAAAAATCTGTCATTGTTTGTGAAATTTTGGTCTTCTACCGGTAGAGATTAATGTCTACCGGTAGACATTGAAAAATCAGCATTTTTGGAAAAACTTCGAACGAGCATAACTTTTTCATCCGAACTCGATTTTGGGCAAATTTTATATCGAAATTCATGTACTGGAGATCTACTTTCCAATGGTGGTGGTCTCATCTCCCAATTCTTAACCGTTAAGGTTTGGTAGCCAAAATAAGATAGGTACGTTCGTAAACGTGGAGTAATCCTTTTTCCTTAGGATTGTTTGGGGGAGACACGGATGTTCTTAGGCTCTCTTGAGTACTTAATTGAATGGTTTGACAAAACTAGGGGTATACTAGGCTTTGTAGTGGTCGTTGAATTCCGTATGAGTCCTTTAACACCGAAACGAGGGTTTAGAGAATATAAGAAATATAGGTGGGCGAAGGTTGTATGTGTTGACATACGATGTGAAAAACGAACACGTAAGACATTCCTTTGAGTTAAACAACGCTAGGCGTGGATACATGAGACGTTTTCCTATGCTTGTTATGTGAATACTTGTATGGTGATGAGAAACTAATAATGTAATGACAGCGAGTTATTTAAGGTGAAATTATCCGTACTACTTCTATGTGAATGAGTCTTCGTTGTGAATTCAGTATATGTGGTTGAGATGAACGGTTGAGTTATAAAGTATATTGGAGGAATTTTTGGTACGATGACCTATGACGTGTGACTTGAATTAGTCCAACAGTGAGAGAGGTATTAGTGGGGAGTATCGGGGCTCCGTAAATAGCCCGGCAGGAGCTTTTGCTCATGACATAGAACAAAAAGGAAATTGTAACTTAATGTGATTGGAAAT
This sequence comes from Rhododendron griersonianum, assembly GCA_018127125.1. NCBI lineage: Eukaryota > Viridiplantae > Streptophyta > Magnoliopsida > Ericales > Ericaceae > Rhododendron > Rhododendron griersonianum. Next base: position 25,190,259 of record CM030792.1, on the reverse strand, counting down.
GGGCTATTATTGTGAAAGTGCAAGTGATATGAAAGATATCGGAGTTGTGGCTCTTTGATTATGACGGTTTCATAAGTCAAGATAGTGGATAGGAGATTTGAAATAAGATGAGGGGTAGTGGCAGTCATGAGAGAATCGTATAAACAGTAAGTCCTCGTGGTTGAACTAGAGTCGTGATGTGTAGTCTAGGTACTTCGATTACGTCATCGACGTTGGGATAATTACTAGTCGTGTTTTGTTTCTCCTTTGAGATACCGCACCTTGTTCCTGTTATTCATTCTACCTGTCATCCCATTTTCATATAATGGTTGTGTAGATTTCTCTACTGGGCTAGTGTAGCTCAACCTATCATTTTCAGGTATGAACCCGGAGCAGTAGCATGGAGTGAAGTGCATATCTTCGAAAGAAGTGTTAAAAGAGACTCATGGACATTTTGATAAAACGTGGTTTGGAAATGTAATAGAACTTTAACTCCATTTCTTTTAATGATGTAATATATTCAAACTCTTGGAGTTGGATCTGTAATTTAATGACCAGGACTGGTGAACTCTTTTGGGGTATTATGTATGATAAGGTGAGGAGTTTTATTTATGAAAAACTATCTTTATTTATGTTGAAAATCGAGGGCGTGACAACTTGGTATCAGAGCGTGAGTTTAGAATAACTCGAGACCGTGGGTAGACTTTTAGTCTCATGGGTTCAAAATCATTGCATTTTAACGAAGCTCGTGCATACCTGTGTGAGTGGCATTCATTCATCTATGTGGCATTGTATTTATGTTGTTATAGGTTGGCTTAGAGTTATTAGACAGGATTGGTGGAGTTGGAGATTTGTAGTGTATCGCTTTTGATGATCTTTTCATTGTTTCTTTGTAGTGAGATGCCTCCGAGACCTGAGAATAGACAGGGTAGGATTGGGAATCCGAGAATGGGGGCAGGGCAGAATCAACTTGCTAGGGAAATTGTAGCGGCACTTGCGTCAACAAATCTTTTGCAACCACCTCCTAGGGATAATGTGGACAGTCGGGCCATGATAGCCATGCGAGAGTTTAGCCATAGGAATCCACCTCAGTTCGATGGGGAGAGTAGCGATCCTCTTGTGGCCGACCATTGGCTTGCACAAATTCGTAAGATCTTCAATGCACTTAAGATTACGGAGGACGACCTGCGAGTGAGTATAGTTGCTTGTCAACTTGTCGGTGAGGCGAATGAGTGGTGGGAATCAGTTTTAGGAGCAGGAAGAGATGCTAGGAGAATGGCAAGGGCGATTAATCAAACAAATGAACCAAATGTAGAAAACCTGACTTGGGCTGAGTTTGAAGAACTCTTCGAGAATCAATATTTTCCAGATACGTATCGTGAGAAACTTAGAGGACAGTTCGAGAAGTTGGAGCAAGGAAATATGACCGTATCTGATTACGCTATAAAATTTCAATCTTTATCACGTTTTGCACCAGAATTAGTGGCGTTAGAGGAAAGGAAGTGTAGGCGTTTTGAGAAAGGGTTAGACCCGTCTATCAGGAAGTTTGTGGTAGGTCAACGAATTGGAAGGTTTTCTGACATTGTCGAGTGTGCTAGGAGTATTGAGTATACGGAGGAAACACCACGGGAAGTGAAAGTACGGGGACAGAGACAACAGACCGTTGACAAGAGTGTATCTATAGAAGCGTCTGGAAGCCAAGGGAGGAAAAGACAGAGAGAACAGTTTCGGTCCACCTCGGGACAGCATAGTTCAGAACCACCTAATCTTACCAGAATGTTAGGAGTTTCGTCAGGGTCAACGATTGTGTGTTATCAGTGCCGTCAGTCTGGCCATCGTGCAGTAGACTGTCCTCAGGAGAGGGAATATCATGGTCAGGGACCACCTCGGGTTTGCTATCGATGTCGTCATCCGGGGCTCTTAGCGGTAGATTGTTCACAACCGACGAGCAGAGGGAGCGTGTAGAGATCCACAGAGTCGGGTCATACATCTCATACCGAATTGCGAGGTAGCATAAGCTTACATGTTTGAGTTGCGATTGCTTATACATATTTGAGATGCTTGATTGTTGAATAACTGCTATAATGAAAGTCTGTGGTCCATATTAGTATCGATTAACACTGCGGAGTGATCTATGTGATTTTGTTTGATAGAGACCTATATAAATGTGCTGACTAAAGTAGCTAAATGAGAATGCTCTAGGTTGTTGATAAAATGGATGGCAGTCGTGTAAAATCTTACGAGGTTGCAATGAACTTGATTACTGTTGAATTTCTGGGAACAATGAGTTATGAAGTACAGGGCACTGTGTGAGCCCGTGGTTATATTGGGTACTGTGTGAGCCCGTGCATATTTAGGGTACTGTGTGAACCCATGATGGTATTGGGCACTATGTGAGCCTGTGGTATATAGGGCACTGTGTGAGCCTGTTGTCGTATTGGGCACTATGTGAGCCTGTGGTATATAGGGCACTATGTGAGCCTGTTGTCGTATTGGGCACTATGTGAGCCTGTGGTATATAGGGCACTGTGTGAGCCTGTTGTCGTATATAGGGCACTGTGTGAGCCTATTGTCGTATTGGGCACTATGTGAGCCTGTGGTATATTGGGCACTGTGTGAGCCTGTTGTCGTATTGGGCACTGTGTGAGCCTGTTGTCATATAGGGCACTGTGTTAGCCCGTAGTGTGCAGGGCACTATGTGAGCCCATAGTGTGCTGGGTACTGTGTGAGCCCGTACTATATTGGGTACTGTGTGAACCCGTTGTTGTATTGGACACTGTGTGAGCCCGCTGGGTACTGTGTGAACCCGTTGACGTGTAGATGTATACGGTACTGTGAAGTTTTAATAAATTATGCGGTAAGCCTGTAATTGGTTGACTTATTATGGTATTTGGTGTATAAAATGTGTTGCTATTTAGTTTCAACTTACATGTTAGAACTAGTGTGCAGTGTTATCGTGTGAGATTCATCCATGGAATGTGGTACTGGATAGATGATGATATAATGTGTGGGTACTTGCTACATGCTAGATAGACAATTGATTGAAGGTGTTTGTGTGGGTGACTTAAATCTCTTAGTTAGATGTAATATTATATGATAATTGAAATCTCTAGTCTCAACTCCTTATTTAGTTGTACCTTATAATTTGATGATGATTTGCACGTCTTTCAATTCCTAGATTATGGCCTTATTGAGGCTATTGATCACTTAGTTAGTTCCTCGTAAGATATTGAAAGGGCGAGACTAGTTGGACATTATAGACTTAAGCTGAACAGGAATCGAGTTCTTTACTTAGGGCGTCAAATGAGTATAGTGAAACACGTGAAGTGAGGAATCTTGGTTTAGAGAGTTGTTCCATTTACAACTGTACATATCTTGAACTCAAAAATTCTCTGAGAGGGGTAATGTTTTGTGAAAATTGAATCCTTGCATAGTTCATTTTCAGAAATGATAACGGTACAGACTTGAAGTCGGCTACATTATGGTTCATTTCTATGTTGTCAAAATTGTCATCATTTTCAACTAACCAAGTGATGTGTTCGTTATTAATCGTTGATAACGTCTCTCCAAAATGAACGTTCCCTTTCAAATTCTATAGAATTTTGCCACATGGGCATGTTTCAATGGCTTTGTAACTATTCGAACTAGAACTCTCAACGGGGCAAAATTTTTGTCAAAGCCAACATTTCACTTTTGCTTTGGAAAAATGTAAGTTGGAAAATTCATGAACTTGTTCAGTCTAGACTTCATCATGTCGGACACCTTAACATCTATTCGGCGTTTGTCTTTTGAGGGAGTTTGTTTTGAGTTAGCGTTGGAAGTCATTAGAACTCTACTTGTGTGAGTAAGTCGGGAAGTAAAGAAACGAGGTGAAAAAGAAATGTATGAAGGTTGATTTCCCTATAAGCGTACGTGAAGAATATAGTAAATCTTGGGTTGGATGAGTAAATCTTAGAACTTGTTGATTGTGTATTGTTTGAGAAGGTTGTTGAATTACGACATTATGAAATTCTCCTTGTGTCTGGACACGGTCCATGGAACCGAAATTGGTTAGTCGGAAGTAATGAGAATGGATGCGATTTGTGAGACTGGAATTAGTTGGTAACGTGATTATGATTTGTACGAATACGGTGACTTGGCAATTTGACGGGTATGAACATCGGTTCTTGGCGATTGTTTGATAGGAAGCTAAGCTAGTTAGTTGTGGCATTATAGAGTTTTCTTGCGCTTTGGACACGAAATTGGCAGACACGGAGCGTTGTGTAGTGGACACAGCTTTTGAGATGAAATTCATAAACAATGTTCCTCCTTTTACCTTACTTAAATTTCGGGACGAAATTTCTCTAAGGAGGGTAGAATGTAGAAACCCGTAAATTTCTCTATATAATTTTAATGTTTCATAAAAAGATAAATGATGGTTTAATGTGGAAAATATGGTTGTGGGTTAATGTGCAAGGATTTGAGAAATGTGGGTGTTAGTGCAATATGGCGTATATATGTGTGTGGTGTGTGGCAGGGGATTTCATTTTCCCGTTTTCCTCTTCCTATCACTCTCGGCTCTCTCATCTCTCTCGGCTCTCTTGCTCTCTCTCCGTCTCTCTCACCCAATCACCCAAAACCCGAACTAACCAACCTCCAATCCGTCCTCTACTTGCGTATTGGAGCTCGTACCTCGTTGGATAGAGCTCGGTTCGGTGTATCTTGCTCGGTTTTGATCTTGGAAGCTAGGGCTTGCTTGTTTGAGTTCGAGTTTCGTTCTTCGACTTCGAGGTAGGGATTTCTCACCTCCATTATGTGTTTATGAGTTGATTTGGTACTTAAATCGTGCCCTAGATCGTTAGTTTCGTTGTTGGAATTGTTCTGGAGAAGTCTGAAAATCGTGTACTGAAAACCCAAGTCCTACCGGTAGAAGTTGTGAACCTACCGGTAGAAACGCTGTCCAGTAGTGTCACTTTTGTGGAATTTTGGTCTTCTACCGGTAGGAGATTAATCTCTACCGGTAGGTATTCAAAAATCTGTCATTGTTTGTGAAATTTTGGTCTTCTACCGGTAGAGATTAATGTCTACCGGTAGACATTGAAAAATCAGCATTTTTGGAAAAACTTCGAACGAGCATAACTTTTTCATCCGAACTCGATTTTGGGCAAATTTTATATCGAAATTCATGTACCGGAGATCTACTTTCCAATGGTGGTGGTCTCATCTCCCAATTCTTAACCGTTAAGGTTTGGTAGCCAAAATAAGATAGGTACGTTCGTAAACGTGGAGTAATCCTTTTTCCTTAGGATTGTTTGGGGGAGACACGGATGTTCTTAGGCTCTCTTGAGTACTTAATTGAATGGTTTGACAAAACTAGGGGTATACTAGGCTTTGTAGTGGTCGTTGAATTCCGTATGAGTCCTTTGACACCGAAACGAGGGTTTAGAGAATATAAGAAATATAGGTGGGCGAAGGTTGTATGTGTTGACATACGATGTGAAAAACGAACACGTAAGACATTCCTTTGAGTTAAACAACGCTAGGCATGGATACATGAGACGTTTTCCTATGCTTGTTATGTGAATACTTGTATGGTGATGAGAAACTAATAATGTAATGATAGCGAGTTATTTAAGGTGAAATTATCCGTACTACTTCTATGTGAATGAGTCTTCGTTGTGAATTCAGTATATGTGGTTGAGATGAACGGTTGAGTTATAAAGTATATTGGAGGAATTTTTGGTACGATGACCTATGACGTGTGACTTGAATTAGTCCAACAGTGAGAGAGGTATTAGTGGGGAGTATCGGGGCTCCGTAAATAGCCCGGCAGGAGCTTTTGCTCATGACATAGAACAAAAAGGAAATTGTAACTTAATGTGATTGGAAATGGGCTATTATTATGAAAGTGCAAGTGATATGAAAGATATCGGAGTTGTGGCTCTTTGATTATGACGGTTTCATAAGTCAAGATAGTGGATAGGAGATTTGAAATAAGATGAGGGGTAGTGGCAGTCATGAGAGAATCGTATAAACAGTAAGTCCTCGTGGTTGAACTAGAGTCGTGATGTGTAGTCTAGGTACTTCGATTACGTCATCGACGTTGGGATAATTACTAGTCGTGTTTTGTTTCTCCTTTGAGATACCGCACCTTGTTCCTGTTATTCATTCTACCTGTCATCCCATTTTCATATAATGGTTGTGTAGATTTCTCTACTGGGCTAGTGTAGCTCAACCTATCATTTTCAGGTATGAACCCGGAGCAGTAGCATGGAGTGAAGTGCATATCTTCGAAAGAAGTGGTAAAAGAGACTCATGGACATTTTGATAAAACGTGGTTTGGAAATGTAATAGAACTTTAACTCCATTTCTTTTAATGATGTAATATATTCAAACTCTTGGAGTTGGATCTGTAATTTAATGACCAGGACTGGTGAACTCTTTTGGGGTATTATGTATGATAAGGTGAGGAGTTTTATTTATGAAAAACTATCTTTATTTATGTTGAAAATCGAGGGCGTGACATATTGGCTGGGATTGCATGCGGGGTTGTGAGATAGATTTATGAGATTGATACTTCGAGGTGGCGGCTCAGCATTATGAGTAGGGAGTGGGTTGGCTTGCCCATCGGGTTTTGGAGGTTTTATGGTTCGACTATCAATAAGGTCTTGAATGTCGTGACGAAGACGCATGCAATTGTCTGTTTCGTTCCCAGGGTGTTGGTGGTAGGCGCAATGTTTGTTTGGATCGTGATTTGGACCGTAGGGCGGCTGAGGAAGTGGTTTGTTTAAAGGTTTGAGATGCCCTTGACGGCTGAGAATGGTCAAGGCTTGGGACAAGGTCATGTAAAGAGGATCAAAGTTGCGGCGGGGTCGATTTGAGCTTCGGGATGGGCTAGTTTGGAAATGGTCTTGAGACAAGGATGTGCCAAGGGCATTTACGGAGGCGTGAGATGTACGGCTAGAGAAGGTTTTCTTAGGCGGAGGAGTGGCCTCTTCTTTCCCAATGAGTCTTAGTTTGATTCCATCTTCGATTTGCAACCCAGTGGCATGCAAGCGCTTGAAATCGGTGATAGCCTGTGTGTAGATGTGCCTGAGATATTTAGGTTGCAAATTTTTGACAACTATCCTCACTTGGTCTTCCTCAGAGGGGCGGTTCTTCATCTTGGCAGCCTTTTCCCTCCATCTTGCCACAAAGGTAGCAAAGTCCTCATTGGAATCTTGTTTGGTCATTTCCAAGTCTCGAGTTGTTAGCTCAATTTGGACATTATACGCATATTGCTTGACGAAAGCATTGGCAATTTCTGGCCAAGTTTGATAGTGCACAAACTCCAAAGTGAAGAACCAGTCGAGAGCGCTTCCAGTGAGAGTTCGCTAGAACAACTGGGCGATGAGCTCATCGTTCAAGCCCATTGGCTTCAGGGTGTTGATAACGTGGCGAACATGACTGGTAGGAATGCCAGTTCCATTGAATTTCTCAATGTTGGGCATTTTGAAATTCTCGGGCAGCTTAGACTCTGGGAAGAGGCAAAGTCCCTCGAAATCCAGAATTTGGTCCCCTTGTGAACGAGCCAAGGCTTGTTTGATTTCCTTGACTTGCTTGGTCAACTCGGGACTTTCTGCCAATACCACTTTATGGGGGTTCTCGTCTTCCATTGATCTTTCCTCATCCTCGGCATCTCTAGCCGCCTTTTCTGCTAGTAGTGCAGTGATTTGAGCTTGGAGGTCGGCAATAGTGGCGTCGTTGTCTGCCATGAAGGTAGAAGGGTTGCTTGACGAAGCTTGGGGTTCTGTAAATGACGGGGTCCGTTGAGGGGATGACCGGAAAGTTTCTGAAAGCAGTTGGGATCGCTGTGGTGAGGGTGTTTTGTCAGATGAGGACGATAGACGGGAGGGTTGCAGAGACCTCTGTTTGGCGTAGCTTCGGGTGTTATAAGAGTACAAAGTTGGTTGTGGTTGCTTCTTTGATTTACCTATTGTGCCTGCTTGAGAAAGTAGAATACCTGGAAGTCAGTATTCGGCCTGCGTAGGGTTAGGATTTGGGCTGAAAATCCCAACCCTTCTGCACAGAAAGAGTTAATTACAACAACAGATGGTACAAGGTGTGAGGAAGAACTTTTGCAAGTAAAATGCAAATAGGTTCCTAGCCTGTAGGTTCCTGTCTTAGTTTGATAAGTTCTATAGCTTTCTAAAACATGCAAGGTTTTGGTAGTCTCAGTGTGCTCCGTTGTCAAAGGGCACCAATCCTTTCACCAGCCCATCATAGGCGGCGATTGGGTGATTCCCTTTTTGATATACCACTAGGTACGAGTGACTGTGGAGTTTGCTGGAACCCCCAACATAGCCCGTGTCATGCCGGGATATCAGGCGAACTCAACGGGTTGCCCGCTCGATGCATATGATAAATGAATTAGACAAGGCATGTATTAGTCTTATGTTGAACTTTTTGGTTATGGCTCTCATGTCCCCAGCAGAGTCGCCAAAAACTGTAGACACCTCCCAAACGGGGCATCACCATACAGATTGGTCATGTTTGTTTGCTCGATTGGTTGCTTGCTTCGTAAACCAAAATCATGGACATTCCCATGGCTAGGAACATCGCCACATGATAGCGGTTATCATCAAAACAGAGTCGCCACCCAGTTTATTAAAATTGGGAAAATAGATAGAGATTCTGGACACGGGAGCCAAAAGTACAATAAAGGGGAAGGTGTTAGGCACCCCTCTTTGCCCAGTCGTGAGACTGGCCCATAATTGTTCAACATAAGACATGTACATGCTTTGCATAATTCTAACACATAGTCTGTTTAATTAATCCTTTAAACAGTAAGTAAAGTGAGCCAGGACTGTAATTGAAGCATGCATCAGAAAACAAAACAAACAAGGCTGTCCCAGGGTAATGGATCTCGCGGCCGGTGAATGGATGTCACGGTCGAGGGATCCTCCTAGTTTGATGTACCGGCCGAGGGATTGAAGCCCCGGTCAGTGTTCTTCCTCACACCAGACAGAAACGTTAGTAAATAATCAAAACGCTAAGATCATGATTATTGACATAAAATAAAACAAACCAGAGGCCGTTGGGCCTCACCACCTTGATCCCTCAGTTGCTTGATTGCTTCGGATTGGGTGTGATTGACTGATTGCTTGATTGAAAACCCTAGGGTTAGGGTTTGAACTTCGGGGTTTGATCGATGGATTGATGGCTACCTTCGGGAGGTTAGGGCTTTTGAAGAGGGGGATTGAGAGAGTATTTTGACAGAGTTTCGTGGCTTGAGAGAGTGTATTCTCTAATGAATTTTGTGTGTATATTTTCGGAGTCCAAAGGCCCTTTATATAGGCAATTGGTGACTCACTTCGGCCAATCAAATGGCACGATTGCAATTGCAATTGCAATGCACCTCTAACTCTACGTCGTAATCTCTGAACGTGGCCGGAACGCATCGGAGAGGTAGTGTAGTTGGATCAAACAATCGACAGAACATTCGAGAGTCTGGAAAAAGGTTGATTTGGCGGTCGAGTAATAGATCACACGGCCGAGGAATGGATGTCTCGGCTGAAGGATAGATCTTGCAGCCGAGATATAAATCTTTGGGAGATTTTGCTAGCAACAGGTTGCTCGGGTGAGGAAATGATATTAAGGCCGTGAGATCGATGTTACGGCCGACAGATGGATTCTCCTAGGCTTCTGTATTTTCTGTCTGAAAGGCTGTATGGCTCTGATTGGGTCCTCTAAGTGGCTCAAAGCTCTTACCGAAAGTCCTAAGGTTCTCAAGGAGGCAATCAGCAATCACTGTATCCATTTCATCATCGGGATGGTCCCAATGTGGGACTTGAAATAATCGTTAGGCCAAATTGGGGTGTCTACACCCACCAGCCATCGCTCGTAGAGAGGAACACAGTTCGCATCCTCATGTTTGGTATCAGTTGGAAACTGAAGAAGATGCTCGAAAGCCCAGAGCTGAAAAGAGAATTAGCAAACAAGCTCAATACCAGGAGAAATCAAAATAAGAAGGAAGGAAAGGGAAGAAGGATATACCTCAAGCACTTGGTAGTTGTAGAGACCCGTAATTTCTGAAAAAGTTTTAAGGGTTTATTAAATGCTAGAATATTGAATAAATGAGAAATTGTGAGTTTATTTGATTTGGGACTTAAGTGTGTAAGTGCAGAAAAACCAAGAAGGGTTTAAGCAGCACAAGGTTGTAATGGCTACTTCGTGATCCTCGCCGGAACCCTAATGCGTCGCCGGAGTTCTTATCTGCAAAACAGACAAGGGGTGAGCGCACCTTTGCCTCTCGTGGCAAAGGCCCTCCGATGCCTAAGTTAGTGTCACGTACTAATGGAAAACCCTAATTAAACATAAGAGAATGCGTATAACTGTAATGTATTGTGTACCTTTTTCCTCTCGGTTTGCTTTATATTTATAGGTTCAAGGATGCTTGCTGCCCAAGTATCCATGTTGCCCTAAGTTTCCTATCTCGTATAGGAAACCCAGAATATCTCGGATTCTCATTCCCTTATCAGTTCATCACTTTAGTCCGTTTAGGACTCCTTTCCATAGCTGGCCGAACTTCCCATTCCCGTTGGGTATCTCTCCTAGATCCTATTTCATTGGGATCTTATAGTATACACGGAATATCCCTATTTCTAGAACCTTCTGGAACGTTTCCTGCATCTGGGACTGCTTTTCGTACAAATCCCCTCCTGTTCGGCTCTTTTGCTGCCGAACAGACTACATGGACCAATGACTTCACATGTCACTGCTCCTTCGTCAATCTCTCGATCCAATACTCTCTGGACCTTGACCCGGTACAGACTCTCTGGACCAATGATTCCTTATATCACTGGTCCCTATCGCCGATCACCGTATTGCACGGCGACTGTCCCTATCATAACTATACCGTGGTCCTACATACCACGTGTTCGGGCCATCTTGCACCTGTTCGGGATTTACTCCCTACAAAGTGATAGGATAGTAAGTTGAGGGTGTGTGAGTGAAATTGGTTTGTGTGCTAGTATATATATGTGGGTGTGGGTGTAGAGGATCATAAATCCCATCTCTCACTCTCTCTACCTCTCGGCTCTCTCTCCCTCCCTCTCTCATCCGACTCTCTCTTCTCCCTCTCACCTTCTCTCTTAAAACTTCACCTTGAAACTCAAAACCCATGGCAATCAACCTTCATTCCACCCTCTAGACGTGATTTCAAGCTTGTGGTTCGTTAGATGGAGCTCGGAGAGGAGTATTCATGGAGGATTTCGAGTTTGAAAGCTAGGGCTCGCTAGTGGATCTTGGATTTCGGCCTTGGAAGCTTGAGGTAGGGATTTCTTACTCTCTTTATGTGTTTATGAGTTGATTTCGTATTTCAATCGAGTTTGAATCGTATGCCTTGGTGTCCTCGAAAAAGCTGTCGAAATCTGCAGAAAACCGTCCCAAAACAGTGTGGTATCGATAACCTTGAAAGGGGTATCGATACCCCTCTCTTCTCTGCTCTTTTCTACGATCCAGGAGCCCAGGTATCAATACCCACTTCAGGGGTATCGATACCCCTCCCCTCTTTGGAAGTTCTGCTCGCTTTCTGGGTTTCAGCCGAACTTCAAAAGGCCATAACTTCTTTGTCCGGTGTCCGTTTCATGCAAACTTTATATCAAACCGAAGGTCTTGAAGTCAGCTTTCATTTGTCACCGGAATCACCTTAAGAATTTTAGTACACAGAAAGTTATGACCATTTGAGTAGAGGTGTGTCAATCGGCCGATGTCTGTGGCTATTCCTAAGGTTGTTCTCGCTCCGTGTCATGATTCCCTATATAATTAGAACATGTTTAAGTCACTCTTGAGCATGATTGCTTATGTCCTAGCGACTCGTTATTCGACCTTGTCTCTTGCACTCATTAGAGCACAATATCAGCGACGTTGGTTAGGGAATGTACCGTAAGGTTGATAGGAGTACTATGGGCTATAAGGGGTTAAGTGGTGAATGTTACGAGTAGACATGAGCTTGTTTAGTGATCCGATGGGTAGTACTATGACTCGTATCCTCGCACTTCGTCTTGTTGAGCTCCCTAGGTTCCCTTGGCAATCGTTCTATAAGATTCTCATTTTGAACCTAGCTGGTGGTGTGTTGTGGAGTCGTTGTGGGTTCGGTACGTGACATAGGGCGTCATGATAGACTTCGAAGAGTAACTTGAACTTAAGGTATTATTCAATGTACAATGTGACATATATATGAGTTTGTAATGCATTGTGTGATGATGAATGAAAGAATGTGACATTGGGAAAATGTTGTATTCTCGTATACGGATTGATAATGCATGTGTGTATCTGTGAGTTGATGCTTGTGAATTGAGGGTCCTGCAATGCAAGGTGTGGTAATGCGGAAACCCAGGTGGAGAGAATTCACTGTGACGTAAGGGGTGGTAACACAGTTGAATGTCTCGCACGACGAAGAAAAGTATGATTGGCTTTTGAAGTTTATGTTGATGTTTGGATTGTTTGTTGCTTGAGATTGTGGTTGCTAAAAAAGGGAAAGAATGGTCGATTTCCTCAAGGTTTTTATCAAAGAAAGAAATTTGAGTTTTGAAAAGAGGTTTTATTAAAAATCCTCCGGTATTCTTGAGCGAATCAACGGATCCGGTATTTGGGCACAAATCAACGGACTCCAGCATTCAAGCTCGAATCAACGGAGTTTGACCCGTTATGGTCTTGAGTTTTCTCTAAATAGTTTGGTAATCAAAAAGGAAAGGTTTTATGAAATGAGACCCTATGGGGAACGTTATGAAATGAGAAAGTTATTTGTTGCATTCATTCGAAGAGTTATTAGATGATTGATTAGTTGTGTATTTTGTTAGATTGATATGGTTTTAAATGTAGCTTCTAGTTGACGAATGAATGATCAGGGTTACTTCTAAGATATTCGATCATTTCTAAGATGTTCAAAATCCATAAATCTAAATTCGTCAGTAACCCCCTTTGTATCTCATGCTCGTTTGTTGAGTCTCATTCGCATTTGGTGCATACTTCATTGCATTTTCATATAACTTGAGTATAGATTTCTCTACTGGGCTAGTGTAGCTCAACCTATCATTTTTAGGTCCAAAAAAAAAAAGGCAAGGAAGTTGGCATGGCGTGCATCTCGTGCTTGTTGATCTTGGGTTTCAAAGGTATAAAGAAGCGATTTTATGCTTTTAACTTGAAAGATGTATTTGAAAGGTTGATCTTTGTAAACTGTAATATTAATTTGGTATTTTGTATAACTTGGGGCTTCGAGCCAGGATTGTAACTTTTGAACTTAACTTTGAGAACAGGAAAAGATATGTCATTTGGGTATTATCGATACTTTAGTGATGGTATTATTTATTGAAAACAATTATTATTTATGTTGAAAATCGAGGGCGTGACAGTAGTGACCACCAAGGATGAAGCTCTTATCCCGCAAACAAGCTCCAAGATTGCCATAAAGGGTGGCCAAAGCAGACGCCCCCAATCAAATTCCCAAACGGCATCCAATTAAATGCTGCAAAAGGGCCAAAAACTGTGTGTGCACAGAACTATCCTTGTTGGCAAACAAAGTCTGCCCATGGAGGTAGAGAAGGAAGGCCCGTGTCAGCTACTCGACACTCACCTGGATTAGAATATCAGCTCTCATAAAAGTCTTGCTGAGCCAAGAGACGTCGAGATGACAGCGAGAGTGAAGAGGGGGCACCTTGCCCAAAAACCACTCCAAAGCTCCTACCCGCTCCCAAAGCTTGGGATCAACCCAAAGAGGAGCTCCACCTACCCGCAAACTAGTCAGAAGGGAGAAATCGCCCGGCGTGATCGCCATCTCACCGACAAGAGGGAAGTGGAATGTGTTGGTGGTATCCCACCACCTCTCAACCAGTGAGGTCATCAGCGACCAATCAATCTTCGGAAGATTGAGGCCCAAAGTGAACGCCTCAAAACCAACAGCACGTACTAACTCCCGAACCTGCTCCGGCAGCGTCAGGAACCACTTATGCACCTCTTTGCCTCCACCACGAGCCTCCAGTCTCCTGTTTCTCTGTAGAAACCCATCAAGAACAAGAGGGAGTTAACCTCATAATTGCATAAACAAATGAAAAGCTAGGGGCATCAAATTGACGTTTAAAAGCATGCATTGCCTAAACAATGGGCACAATTATTTTAGCTTTTTTAAACAGAACAAATTTGACCCAAACACAGGTCCTTCTCATTCATGCCCCTGGCTAAAAGGGATTTCATCCTGCAAATAAAAATTCACTTTTAATCATTCAAGTTTAAACTACGAATTAACAAAAGCAATCTTTTTGTTTTCCAGGAAATTCAAAAAGTTTACCGGAACATTGAGAATGCTCAAGTGCTACTCAGGCTCTCTGCGAACTATCTCGGCCTCTTGGCCACCAACAGGAGGATGGTACTACAAGAATCCGCCAGAACCTAACCTACACGAAGGAAGCACGTACGTAGAAGCATCAAACGGAACAAGCTCCCCAACCGCCTCCTCGTCAGAGGAAGGATACTCACACCTGCATGGAGAGTGCAAAGAAGAACCCGCAACGTCCGTAGAGGAGGTTGGCGGCAAGTTGGCGGTATCGAAAGGTGGCGTGACCATCGTGTTCGCAGCAAGAGAAAAAGAGAGCAAGCAACAAACGACGACAACCGAGAACGACGGCAAGCGGGAGCCGTGGCAGTGGAAGAGAACAACGGCGAGCAGTGGTGGTTGTCGGAGGTACTCGGATGAAAGGGACGGAGGAGAAGAGAGGAGGAGGAGAAAAGAAAAAATGAGCCGTGAAATCTATTAAACCAAACTTAAATCGATTTTCTGACTTTTGGCTTTCTCGCGGCCGAGACATCGATCCTTCGGCCGAGAGATCAATCTCCTGACCCTCCCAATCTATTTCCTACAGGAGCAGCAGATCTTACCCAGTGCACCAATTCAAGCAATTATAAAGCTCTAGGTGTGTGACCAATAGAGACAATGATTGAACTAGCCTTGGGGGCATCCCCAAACATATGAAATCTCCAGTAGCCCTGTGCCCAAGTCACCCAAACAGCACCATACTCCTTGCACCATCAGCGGCTCTCCGCCTATACCAAGTCATTCAACGACTCTACGCCCGTGCTCAACTACTTCAGTAGCTCTATGCTCGCTATCCCAACAACCCCGTGTCCACTATCTCACTATCTCAGCAACTCTGTGTGGCCCCATACTTACTTACCACCATCAAGCTACTCCATCATCACTATCAGTAGCTCAGCAGCACCGCATGCTCATTACTCGAGCCATTCAGCAAGCCCTATGCTCACCATCTCAACAAACTCCTTAGCAGTACCCACCACTATCAAATCATTCGACAGCTCCATGATTCATTAGTCCAACAGCACTATCCTCCCAAACAGCTCAAGTCGATCAAGCAGCTCCATTCGCTGCCTCAACAACTCTGCGTCCACTCCTCCAAGTAACTCTATTCGGCGGCCCTGTGCTCACTATCTTGCCATCTCAACAGCCCTGTGCCCAAATCGCTTAAGCAAGCTCCACACCTACTATCAACAGTACCTTGCTCCTTGCCTCAAAGCTCACAACTACTCTCATGTCTTAGCAGCTCCACGCTCGCTATCAACCAAGCCCCGAGCTCAGTAGCCCTATGCTCAAATCAATCAACAGCTTCGTGCCCACCTTCTCCATATTCATTACCATCAAGCCATCTCAAGCGGCTTCTTCATCACTCAGCAGTACTATGCCCAGCGGCTCTACGCCCATGCTCACCGTCTGAGCGGCTCTACACCCATTATTATCAAGCCGTTTCACCAATCTCAGCGGCTCTACGCCCATAACCATTCAGTGGCCTCGAGCTCTCTATCCCACTTCAGCAACTCCATCTCCACCATCAACGGCTCTACGCCCATACCAAGTCACCCAGCAACCTCAGCAACAATACGCTCGCTATCTCAATAGCTCTACGCTTGCTACCTCAGCAGCACCACGTGCTCATCACCCATGCTCATTCAGCAGCCCTATTCCCAAGTCGCTCAAACACTACCATGCCCAAGCTAACCATCTCAGCAGCTCTACGCTCGCTACCTCAGCAGCTACATACTTCAAGTCACTCAGCGGCTCTATGCCCGTGCTCACTAACTCAGCAGCTCCAAGCTCGCCATCTTAGCGGCTCTATGCCCATGATCACTATCACTCAGCGACACTTAAGCTACCACAACAGCTCTACGCTCACTATCTCAACTGCTCCAGCAGCTCTACGCTTGCTATCTCGACGGCTATACACCCGCAAACTCAACTAGCTCTACGCCGTAACAATCCTCAACAGGCTCCACACAGTAACAAGCAAGATATCATCTGTTCTCAAGCTCTACGCTTGAAAGCTCAAAATCTAACATTTTGAATGCTCGAAGCTCTTCGAATGCCCAACCACTGTGTACTGGATGCTCAAGTTCAACACTTGAATGCTCAAGCTCTAAGCTTGAATGCCTAACCACTGCATACTGGATGCTCAAAGCCTGTACTTTGAATGCTCGGATTCTATCCTTCGAATACTCGAGCTCTACGCTCTTAATGCTCAAGTCCAGAACTTAAAAGAAGCTCTACGCTTAAATCAAACACACACGCACGGGCCTGTGCACATAAAGCATCAATTGTATCACCATTATCACATCGAGTCTGCATCAATTACATCACCATTATCATATCTAACCACCATCATCATATACATGTTTTGCATCTCTCTCTCTCACTCATGAAACATGTCAATCCTGCAATCAACCGGCTCTATGCCTCAGTTTTATTGATCGGTCCAGCGCCTCGATCCTTTGGCTCCATGCCAAAATTTATGATAGGAAAGCTCTGTGCACAGACCTTCAGACTACAACCGGCTCTACGCCTCGGTTCTATCACTTCAAGCTCTAAGCTCCAACTCCTCAAGCTCTCGCCTTATGACTGCAACCGGCTCTACGCCTCGATTCTATCACTTCAAGCTCTAAGCTCTAAATCCTCAGGCTCTCGCGTCATGATTAATACCGACTCCGCGCCTTGGTTCCCTCATCTCCAAAGCTCCGTGCTCTAGTTACTGGCCTTTTGCCCCCAAATCTCAAAATCGGCGTCTGATAGTCTCTAAGCAGATGGTTCGGATTACACCCAATTACATCAATTCCTTCCAGCTCATTTGCAAGGATATGCTACTCTACCGAGCTCTCCTTAGTCAAAGTAAGGATGATCAAGAAAAACAAACGACTCACCCGCTGTGTATTGATCTACCCCAAAATCCTGAAGATTCTCTTCGCAAAAATTTCCCCGACAGCTCCACGCTCCTTCAGCTACTCTCCGCCAAAATCCTGGCTTAGCCCAAGTACATCGCACTACGGCTTTTTAAAGCCCAAAGGTACGTCTTCTGTTTCTAACCCTCTGAACTTTTATTTTTCTTTATTACCCCCTGAACTATGGTTGGTCTAAATTTCCCTCGTGGAATACGTAGGCACCTCCCGGCCCGACCATAACTAAAACCTTTACCGAAAACCCTTGGAATAGTGGTTCAACCAAATTGAGTTGCTTTTACAGCTTTGACTCTTACTTAAACATGTCTCACGATCCGTCTAAGTTCAGTCAAAGAGGAGCATCTGTAGATACCCCAATTTGGCCTAACGATTATTTCAACTCCCACCTTGGGGACCATCACGATGATGAATGGATACAATGATTGCTGATTGACTTCTCGTGAACCTTAGGACTTTTGGTGAGTACTTTTAGCCACTTAGAGGACCCAATTCATAGCCAAATAGCCTTTCAGACAGAAATACAGTATCCCAGGAGAATTCATCTGTCGGTCGTAATATTAATCTCACGGCCTCAACATCATTCTTTCACCCGTGAAACGTGTTGCTTGAAAATCTCCCTGAGAGATCGATCACTCGGCCGCCAGGTCTATTCCTCGGCCGCAACATCCTTCCTTCGGCCGCCAGATCCATTGCCCGGCTGCCAGATCGTCTATTTTCCAGATTCTGGAATGTTCTGTCATACGTTTGATCCGTTCTCCAAAACCCTAACAGCCTTTTTTCGATGCGTTCGGGCTACGAAGCAGATCGCGTCTAGAGATCTTATTACCCTAGAATTACTTATTGATTCACGCCATTTGTCACGCCATTTGATTGGCTGGAGTGAGTCACCATTTGCCTATATAAAGGGCCCTTAGGGTTCCGAAATTATAATCACAAATCATCCTCTCTAGCCACAAAACTCTACAAAAACACTCTCTCAAATTCCCTCTACAAAAGCCCTAACCTTCCGAAGGCAGCCGCGATCCAATGATCAAACCCCGAAGTAAAAACCCTAATCCTAGGGTTTTCAAGAAGCAAATCAGTCAATCACCCTCAATCCGAAGCAATCAAACAACTGAGGGATCAAGGTCGTAAGGCCCAGGGGCCTCTGGTTTGATTTATTTTTTGTTCGTATACTTTAATCATAACGTTTTGATTTTCTGTTAACCATTTAGTTTGGTGTGAGGAAGAACATCGACTGGGGCATCGATTCTTCGGCCGGTAAATTGATCCAGTGGGATCCTTCAGTAGTGAAATCCATTCACCGGTCGATGGATCTATTTACTGGGACAGTCTGTCTTTTCTGATCGTTTTCAATGCATGATTCAATTACTGTCTCAGCTCACCATTAACTGTTTTAAGGGCTAATAAAACAGATTACTTGTTTAGAATTACGTAAAGCATGTATTAATCTTATGTCGAACAACTATGGGCCAGTCTCATGACTGGGCAAAGAGGGGTGCCTAACACCTTCCCCTTATTGTACTTTTGGCTCCCGTACCCAGAATCTCTATCTGTTTTTCCTAGTTTTATAAACTAGATGGCAACTCTGTTTTGTTGATAACCGTTATCGTGTGGTGATGTTCCTAGCCATGGGAATATCCACGATCTTGGTTTATGAAGCAAACAACCAAACAAACAGCAACGATCAATCTGTATGGCGATGCCCCGCTCCGGGAGGTGTCTACATACATTGGACTTCATTTGCTTTAGGAAATAACCTATTAGAAGTTACTCCATTTGCTTCTGGGAAGAGTACAATTTTGTTCACCCTCCTTAAAAGAGGGTGTACTAAAAGAGGGTGAACATTACCCTCCCTCTTATTGGTTGAAATGGTGTAGGTCCCACCCGTGCAATACACTTTTTGGTAAGCATGACATCACTTTGTGGTGGGATCCTCACCATTTAAACCAATAGGAAGGAGGGTAATGTTCACCCTCTTACGTGGATGGTGAACAAAACTCAACTCTTTCTGGGAATGTTAGAGAACAAAATTGAACGAGATTTGTAATTTTTCAGAAAGCTCTTTATTTTGTTCAGTTACAAGAAGACACTGAATTAATTCAGAATACTCTTAAAAACAACAGTAATTAAAATGCTACTACAGGAGCTTATTAGGAGCTTGAAAATTCTGCCTTGAAAGTGGGAAGAAATCAAAACAAAGGTTTTAAAGAAATTCAAAGATCCGAATATTGAATAGTAAAAATACTGTCACACCCTCAATTTTCAACAACTTGTCCAACAGTTACATTGTTCCAAAGGAAAATATTACAATTTACTTATACAAAGATACATGGGTAGCTCCCGAAAACAGCTTAAACCATGACATCACCATGCCCTCCAAGCATTCCATGACTGTGTCCTTATAGTGTACCTAAAAATGATAGGGTGAGCAAACACGGGCCCAGTACAGAAATTTGTACTCAAGCTATACGAAAATGCAATGAAACATGCACCAAGAGAGAGAACGAATTTCAACAAGCGAACATGAGAAACAAAGGGTTACCACAATGAACAGGCGGACTACGACTGCGGGTTTCTAAACGTCTTATAGATATCCCTAACCATTCATATGTCAAACTAGAAGCATTATTAAACTTGCATCAATCTAAATAACCTACGACAATTTCTCAACCATTTTATGACTCCTCGAATGGATGCCACAAATAACTTCCTCATTTCATACCATTCGCCATCAAGCCTCTTTTTCATAAAACTTTCCTTTTTGATTTCCAAAATAATTTAGAGAAAACTCAAGACATTACGGGTCAAGCTCCGTTGATTCGAGCTTGAATGCTGGAGTTTGTTGATTTGTGCCCAAATACCGGACCAGTTGATTCACCCATGAATACCGGAGGATTTTTATTGAAAATCTTTTTTCAAAACCCGAATCCTTTCTTTTCAAGAACCTCTATAGAATCCATTGTTTTTTTCCCTTTTCAATAGTCACAATCTCAAATAGCAAATAATTCAAGAAACAACATGTACTTCCGACGTCGACTATACCACTCTCCATCTCGCGAGAAATTCAAGTGTAATACTGTAACGCCCCAAAAATTCGGAGACATTAATAAACATTTCAAAGATTATTTTCACAAAGGATTTCATAGATTTACTACGTCACCATTTCAAAATCATATGTCATTATATTACAACCGTTCGAATAAATCAAAATATTACAATTTCCAAATAAACTTAGAAGCTTCCAAGATAAGTCGACTTAAATTAATCAAAGCGACTATGCGCATGGAAACCAAGGTTTTCAGCTTCTTCCTCAATAGGATTGAACTCGATTGAATTGTACACTTCTGTTCCGTCTTCGGTACCTGGCGTTTGAGTTATCAGGGCAACATAGTACCGTGAGCAATGACGCTCAGCAACCAAAACCCACCCGAACCCATAACTTACAAGTAGCAAGATAATATAATTGAAATGCATTGACATAACATAAAAAGAGAACAATTAGTCATGTTATTATTATTCTTCAACCTACGTGAAATCTCGGATCTTATCCACAGATCCGTTCCTACCCATAACCTCTAGCACAAAACACTGGTGTGGTCCGACTCCCCTTTTCCAGATCCGGATGAAAGACACCTAAGTTATGTACTCAGGTATCCCATCTGCGACCATAAGTTCGGATAAAACTTCACCGGCAACGCACAAGCGCTGTCTAGCCCGGGTTGTGATGCAAGCACAATGCCACCCTTATGTCCCGTCCCAACATTCGAGAGCCGATCACCACCATGTCGTACCCAGGGTTTCGTAAATCAACACTTTCAATAACTCACCACCAATCAACCTCCAACAATTCAATCCCTGGATTCCTTGTCCGGAATCACAATCATAGTCTCTCATTTTATTCAATTTTCCATTACTCCTCATTTCACATCTAAGGTGATAATCCATACATCGCAACCAACCCGAGAAACCTATTTGTCCATTCTACAAGCACAATAACATATCATGCAATCCCACATTTTATCTAAGCATATTTATCATGCTAACAACATTTAATCACGTAATAAAAAATAATCGTGCGATAAAATCTATCATGCAATCAAAACAATTTAAGTAGTTCCTTTTACTTTCTCTTTTATTTTCAAAAATTAAAGTCTACATTTAATCTACATCATCTCCAAGTGTTGACAAAATTAGAATAATCCGTATTTGCACAAGACTAGGATCGAATCGAAGTTAATTAACTTTGGGGCCGATACGTTTAGCTTTTAATGCACTAGGGTGAGATTTACAAGCTAATCTAACTCAAGGGATTAAACAGTAATTATTCTAGAACTTTTTTAATCTTTCCAGCGACAACCTTTCCTCCTTTTTCTTTTCTCCTAAACCTCTTATAAGAAGAACCAGTTGGGGCAATTGAATCGCTAGCCAATTTTTGGCCGATTTGGACAATTATAGCCCTTGATTATTGGGCTTGCCTATTAACGCGAGTGTCCATAATTGTAATTTCGCTGGTACCCACGTGGCGCGAGCTTGTCTCTCACCTACCACTTTCTTACTTTTACGTTTTAGAAAGAGAAACAAATACAGTAAAAGCATTTGAGAGAGAGACGGACAGAGAGAGTGTGTGTGAGGACGATGAAGCCAGCAACGATGACGATGACGATGACGAAGAGGACGGCAATGAAGAAAGAAAAGGACAGGAGATTTTGTTTAACTATATTAAGTTTCTGCAAGTTTCGATTTGCACAGATCTGTTATTTTCAGGTTAATAGATTGATTATGTTTGATCTACCCTGTGGTTTTCTCTTCTCCTATCCCTTC
The DNA here is from genome assembly GCA_018127125.1 of Rhododendron griersonianum. Classification (NCBI taxonomy): domain Eukaryota; kingdom Viridiplantae; phylum Streptophyta; class Magnoliopsida; order Ericales; family Ericaceae; genus Rhododendron; species Rhododendron griersonianum. The sequence continues at coordinate 25,168,203 of CM030792.1, read as the reverse complement.
TGGGGTTGCGTCGTTCATGCCGAGCACATCTTTCCGTCAGAGATTTGTTCGCTTCTGGTCGCCTAGGTTCGTAGCTCTGTCCCGCGCTCAAGTCTACGGCTCATGGTCCTCCTGAAAAGGTTTGGCTCCGTTCTCGGTGGTTTTTTTCGATTTTATGTTCTTCGCTGTGGTTTGCATGTTGTTCAGTTTGGCTATTGTTCTTCCGGTGTTCTGGTTTTGAGGTTTTTATGGAAACCGCTTTGTTGCTCTGTTCAATTTGTGTCTGTTGATTCATTCAGGGGTAGTATTTTTAGTTTTTGATGTTTTTTTCCCTTCTTCATTTGTGTTGCATGTACAATTTTGTGGCAATAATGGCTTCGCTAACTTTGTAAGATGTAGGGTTTTTTCCCTTCTTTGCCTAACAAACTTTTACGCCAGTTTTTTTTCCGGTTTTTTTTTTTTTTTGTGCAAATGCAGCTGTAAAGATTGGTTTTAAAACAAATTCTGAAATAGTGGTGAATTACGAGCTAGTGCTGAGAGGCTGTTCACTACCCGTTAGTGGAAGACTTTCTGGATATTTCTAATTGAAGAGATACGTAAGCTACTTTTTTTTGTAGTGTTCCATATTTGATTGAACTACCTCATGTTGAGATTTCGTCAACGTTTCTCTTTTACTTTGATTTCTGCCAAGCTGCTTCCTCTTTTGATACATGCCTAACAGAGTCTGTATTTACGGCTGTCAAAGATGAATATATTGGGCATGAGTAGGCTTCTCTGAGACAACTTTACAAGGCAAAGCGGGTTCTTGATTCATCTCTCCCTGAACCGTCATTTTGTTGTCCTTATTTTCGTACCTTTTTGTGTGTTTTCCCTTGCTTGGTTTTGGGGGTGGGCCAATTCATGTAATGATTCTAGCTTTTGTTATTATCTGATGGTATGACGACCTTTTTTATTATTCAGGTGAAGGAATTGCGTGGAGAAGGTCTGCAATCATCAGAGTCATCTGGTACAATTGGACGCTCAAGGGGAGCTTCATAGCATCTTCTCACCAGCAGATATTTGTTACGATGGTGATGGAATTCATACGTTGGAATGAAAAAGCAATTTCAATATGTACTTTGTTTTCATCACAGGTAAATTATAGTTCGTTGTTATATTTGCTTTGTTGCCTAAAACCGATCCATCATCTGTAATTGTTCCTTGGATGAGGGCACATACTTTGGTTTCAGAATTCATTTTGTTCAACCCACGTCCTAACATATTTCACTTATTTGGCTTTCTTGCCAAAATTTCTTGGCTGAACCTTCTAATTTCAATTACTGAATGCATTGGGAATCTGATAAACCATGCAAATCAAGTTAATCTTCAACTAACCCATCAGAATAAATTTAAAGGAAACTAAAATACCCATAGCAATTCACTTTTTCACCAATCTTAGGGAGTTAGAAGAAAACTGCATAAATATTAAGAAGAGCTTTGTTGGCCTTATACATGTATTCATTGCTTACACTTTTATGGAGGGTGGTTTGACCCTTGAAGACCTTCAAACATAGCCAGTATCAACATAAATCTCCATGGATTAGATTCCTGGTTATCTCATTTATTCTTCTCATCCAACCATAGTCTTAAGGAGACAATAATTATATCCACCAAATGGGTATCGAACTTGTTTTTATCCCTGTTGCTTTTATATGTATGCATGCATAATCCATAAGTTATCAGTGCATAATGCTCCGCTTCTTCTTGGCTTATTCATGAACTAAAATAGCTCCTGACGTTTTACGTATTTCAAAAGGTTTCCTCTCACTATTATTTCTGATTTTATTCTGTACAGCCTGCTACCCTTGCAGCTAGTGTAAGAACTGTGATTACTCACTTTACCTGCCTGTTAGATCAAGTAAGTTTTAGCTTATCAGTTTTCTGGCATGAGAGTTTGCATCAATGTTCTGAGTGCTAACCTTTTGCTTTTCTGATTTTATTTTGTACAGCCTGCTACCCTTACAGCCAGTGTAAGAGCTGTGTTTACTCACTTTACCTGCGCGTTAGATCAAGTAAGTTTTAGTTTATCTGTTTTCTGACATGAGAGTTTGCATCATTGTTTTGGGTGCTAACCTTTTGCTTTTCCTCCTCGTTTTTCCCTTGTTTCTCTGGCTGTAGGTAAGTCACTATATATACAACAGATGGGCTTGAACGAGCCAGAGACAGCCTTACTGAAGCTGCCGCTCCCTTCCCTACTATTGAACAGACACGCTTTAGGGAGCATACGTTAGCGGGTGGTTGCGTTAGCCTGCGGGGAGGCTGATACTTATGTATATGGAAACCCTTAATCAAACTTATGTAACCTACTTTTGTTACACTCATCTACTTTTACAATTTCAGAAATACTCAAAATCGTTCTTAAACAGGCATGATAGACGTGCCTCGCACGTCACGATGCACCTAATTTTAACAAAACAGAGGCAGTGGCGTTAGACGAAGTGGGCTTTCAGCCCGGACTCGATCCACGACGTCGGGTCCGAATCTTATCATACTGAAACACGATATAATCATTACGGAACATAATATATATTTAGGGAGGTCAGTTCGGACTACCTCTCGTCAGGGGAAATGGTTTTCAGAGGGATTTCGGTGGCGGTTCGGAGTGGCAGTGGAACTCGGCTGGTGAGGTGAGCTCCGATTGATGGCTGCTCCGGTTGGTGATGATGAGTTCCGGTGGTGAGGGGTGGCTGGTGGCGTCGGGAGGGTAGGAGGAGGTACGGTGGTGAGCTCGGTAATCGGTGGAAACGGTGGAGGCCGAGAGTGGTGATGGCGGCGGTAGGAGGGTGGGTCGACGGGTGGTGGTGGTGCCACGAAGGCTCGGCCGAGAGGTGGTGGCACACGGAGGAGAGAAGGAGGTGGTGGTGAGGCCGAGGTTGGTCGAGCCGAGGAGGTGGACGGGCTGGTGGTGGCTATGGCCGAAGCTGCTCTCTCTCTCTCTCTCTCGGACAGAAATGTGTGTGTGTGGGATACGTTTGTGTGTGTGTATTATAATAGTGGAAAAAGGGTAGGGAGTGTGTTGAAGTTGTTGGATGGGATAGGAGGTATGCTGGGGGAGTGGGGACTGCTGAATTTGGCAGAAGGAGAGGGTGATGGAGGAGTATTGGTTTGGTAATAGTTTGGTTAGGATTCTAGTTTAGGATTTAGTTAGGTTAAGGTTTGGGTAAAATGATCCAGTGTATACACATGAACACAATAACGAATTAACTCGTTGGACACGCGCGCGCACAATCGATTATGGAATAAAATTTTGGCGTGACATTGAAAATAATTTTTCGCATTAAATAAACTAACGAGCAAAATAATATTTTTGGTTTTGATATCTATTAATATTTATTAAAAATACCGGGTCTTTACAATCTATCCCTCTTAAATCAATTTCATCCTCGAAATTAAGATGTACCTTCGATTTGAAATAGTTGCAGATAGTTGGCTTTCCTTGTGTCCTCGCGTTCCCAAGTTGATTCTTCTCGTTCTCGGTATCTCCATAAGACTCTGACTAGTTTAATCGTTCGCCTTTGGGTAACTTTTTCTCTATGATCCTAAATTTCACCGGTTGCTCTTTAACGATCGTTTCCTCATCTAGTGTGACTTCCTCTCAATTGAGTATGTGGGTGGAATGGGCCATATCTTTCCGCAGCATAGAAACGTAAAAGACAACGTGAATTTTGGCGATTTGCGGTGGTAAAGTTATGCGATAGGCTACTTCTTCAATTTGCTCCAAGATCTCAAATGTAACAATGTGGCGAGTCGATAACTTTCCTTTCCTGACAAATCGAGTGATCCCACGGCGCGGCTTGAACAAAAATCACATTCAAAGTCTATGGTCCCGTCCTTTTGTCGGCGTAACTCTTGTACAAGCTTTGAGTGATCGTATGTCGTTAGCGTATCTCCATCCTCGGTCAGTTCTTGAAAGTTTGGTTCTTGTCTCTTACTTGATAGATTGTACTTTTCTCCAAAAGAAACGAGAAGACGAGAATTTCCAAGAGATTTCAAACATGACTCAAATGCTCGAAGGTCATAGAACCTAATAGAAAGTACGAACAGATCCTACTCCACGAGTTAGAGGTATGAGTAGTTTTGAGTTGAGTTGGAACACGAGAACAATGAGAATCAAGTTAACCGAAGTCAAACTCAATGATTTGGATTTGAAGAATTTCATCATTGGAATAGTGCTGATAAAAAGAACACACAAATACTTCCAAATATTGATATGGAATAAACAAGGATTCTCATACCAAAAATATAAATTTACTGCAATAGGTTCTGAAAGGATTACAAGGTCCAACAATGAGACCGAACCAGATATTTGTTTTGCGTCACCTCAGCCAAATGTATTTCAAAACAAGTATCAAACTATGGTTGTTTAAAAAAAAGAAAAATAATAATGAGTACAAGCAAAAAATAAACGACGACTTTTGGGTCCATTCTTAGAATAGAACAAGTAATTGATGAAATGATGATTGGATCTTATAATAAGCTCAAGACAGGGTACATAGCCCAAAGAAAGTGAAGCATACAACAATATGTATATTCAAGGACTAGACAACTCCATCATTAAAAATTGAACTACATTCACGGAATTAGAGTTTTGTAAGATTGGACACATGTCTTGTTGTGATATCAAAAGAATCAAAGGTTGTGGATAGCTAATAGTGCGCTGGTCAAAATAAACGAGAATTGCTCCAAACATGGAGTATTCAATGGATCAGAAAGGTTAGACTCATAATTGAGTAAACTGTTGACTTCAAATCAAATCAAATTAAGAGGGGTTGAAACAAAATGATTTTTAGGAATACTCAACTCACAAAAGAAAATGTCATGAGAGTTACGTGCTTCGAATAGACAAGAGTTCAACAATTTGAGCTTTAGTTGAAGTTGCAGCTCTAACAATGGAGAGTCATAATGAAGGTGATTTTAAGAAGAGCCAAGAGAGATTGAAGGTAGCGGGCAGTTAGGATACAATCGATTGAATGAGAATGGGGACTTAGATGAATAATCGTCAATAGCTCGTCTATCCCCCTTAAAAAAAAATAGAACTTCATTGCAAGAGAATGGTTGTCACTTTCGCAGATATTCACGACCTTGAGCTCTTCCTGGTCTGTTTTGAACTATGATGGTGCCTTCATCGGATGTAGTGGCATAGTATTTAGCTAGGTAATGATTTTGAATCTCTGACAACATCATGTTTTTATTCATCAATATATCTACTTTCTCGAGGGGTCTACGACGCTTGAAGTTGGGGTGTCGAAATAGTCGATGTGGCAATCGCTTGTAGAACTTGCATGACCTCCATGTTACTCAGTATCACATTGGCTTCGTGTTGCATTGCCCTCGAGATTGGCGTAAACATGTTTATGGCGTGGGCGGCGTTGGCATTAGTGTTCATGCTTCGTGTTGCATTGACCTCGAGATTGGCGTAAACATGTTTATGGCGTGGGCGGCGTTGGCATTAGTGTTCATGCAAAGTTGTTAAAGGGTTTCTAACTACGGATTCATGGCAAAGGATTTTGAAATTGCAAGAATAAAACAAATTTGAATTTTTCTATACAATGACATGCAAATATTCCCTTTTCCTTCTTTTTTTAGACAAACTAACCCCACCCACCACTTTTTCTTTTTTTTTTTACAAAACAATTGAAAGTATTTATGCAGAAAGTACCACATATCGATGCAGAAAGTGCACATGGCCAGACACATGATTACTACAATTAGCCCTAACAACTAGTCATACATGCAAAACTTTAATTTTCTCACGGTATGTTCACACAATGACCCTATCCTTTCCAACTTATCTCTGATCGTAGCCTAGACGAGGAAGGAAATATCATCTTTGAATAGGTACTTAATTTCCTAGGTAGCCTCTTCGATGACCTCGATCTCTTCTCCCACGATTGTCAAGGCCTATCACATCATCTTCGAACGAGGACTTTCTGACCACGTTGATCGGCTTACATATACAACAAGAGCGAGTTCTTCTATCTCTTTCTTGGAGTCGTTGACTTCAGTACTTTGACGGAGTTGCTTCGGGCGACAATACATATTTATATGCTACTCTTATAATAAAATAAAATATCGTACAGTAGCTAAGACAATAGGTAGATTAAGCGCATAACTACCCCGGACAACACTCTTGGAAAAATGTTCTACCCAAGGCCGAGGGTTTGAATCTAAAGCTCTGATACCATTTGTAACGCCCCGAAAATTCGGAAACATTAATAAACATTTCAAAGATTATTTTCACAACGGATTTCATAGATTTACTACGTCACCATTTCAACAGCATATGTCATTATATTACAACCATTCGAATAAATCAAAATATTACAATTTCCAAATAAACATAGAAGCTTCCAAGATAAGTCAACTTAAATTAACCAGAGCGACTAGGCGCATGGAAACCAAGGTTTTCAACTTCTTCTTCAATAGGATTGAACTCGATCGAATCGTACAACACTTCTGTTCTGTCTTCGATACCTGGCATTCGAGTTATCAGGGCAACATAGTACCGTGAGCGATGACGCTCAGCAGCCAAAACCCACCCAAACCCATAACTTACAAGTAGCAAGATAATATAATTGAAATGCATTGACATTGAAGCTCCATAGGCTGAGCTCCCTTTTGGTTGGCACGTTCACGACCAATTAACACCTTTCCATGTATCTCCATTTTATCGAGGTGTAATTTTTCTTTTACATTTTTTTTAGAAGCATCTGTTTAGGATGTGGAAATGAATCATTATATTGTATTATTTTTTAGTGCGGTAGATGTTAGTCAAGTTTTTATTGGGCCAGTTCGTGAAAGAGTTGGAAGACGAGGTATTTTGCTCAAGCAAAATCAACTTCTTATTGGGCCGGTTCGGTTATTGCTCAAATGCATTTTGGGGCCTTAATAAGAATCATCGACCCATTGGGTCGAAGAGGTGAAACAAAAGGGACGAGCATCTCTCTTTCTGGCGTGTGAGAAATCTCCATATATATACTCCTTTGAAGAGAGTTTTGGTGGCCGCTCGAAGACCAACCGAAGTTTGATTAATTAATTGGTGATAAAAGTCCTTCGAGGCTGGTTTTTCTTTTTCTCTACTTCAACATCTATACAGCAGCCTTCATGAGCTTTTGTCTGAGATTTCAGAATCCTATTGAGGGATTGGTTTCATGAATCTTGAAGAGCATTAAAGATCCATGGTGTTCTGGTGTTAATCTTTCAACTTTAAGAGGGTAAGTTCATCAACAATCAATCTTTGATTTGCATCCTTTCGTGGAGTTCGAAAGTGTTTTGGAAGGCCTGAGGATTCCGGATTCGGCGATCATGCAGTGGGTACGATGAACGTGGATTTGGCAGGTAGATCTTAGGACTCGTGGTGAGGATACACAGTCAATATTAAGATTGCTTGTAATCGTACATTTGTTTTAGTGCATGATTCTTTCCCGTGGTTTTTTACCCGATTTTGGGGGTTTTCCACATAAGATTGGTGTTCTGTTCTTTGGTTGATTTCGTGGTGTGTTTGAAGTCATCTAGTAAGGCGAAATAAGTACTCCTACCATCTCTTAAGAAATTTCATTTGGTATCAAAGCGGGTCACTATATTTTTGAATTGTTCGAATTTTTAGTGGATCTTTAGGTTGCAATGGAGTTAAATACGAATCGCCCTCCTGTTTTGGATCGTACTAATTTTGATCAATGGAAGGCAAAGATGGAGGCCTATTTAAGGCCATTGACGAAGATGTTTGGAATGCATGTGAAGTGAGGTATATGCTGCCAACTGTAACTGTTGAGGGAACTTCGACACCTAAGGCTAGTGCGAAGTTTACGGCGAAGGAGAAGGCACTGCGTGTAGCAAATAGCAGGGCACTGAATGTACTGTTTACTCATGTCGATACAAAGGAGTTCCACCGTATATCTACATGCAAGATAGCAAAGGATGCGTGGGATATTCTCGTTACTACCCATGAAGGAACTGATACAGTAAAGCAAGGGAAGTTGCAATGGGTTACTACCAAGTTTGAAATGTTGCGTACGAAGGAAGATGTGACATTTGATGAGTAAGAATACTACTAAAGGTTTGGAAAAACAAACTATTTTTTCAAGTAAAAGTAATGAATCTAATGAGTCGAACAGCGATGAAAGTTACGATACGGAGGCTATGGCATTATTTACCAAGAACTTCAAACGATTTTTTAAGAAAAAGAATAACGATAGTGTGTGGCCCGTATCCCTCAATCCTCGTTCCTCCTCTAGTAGTTAGATGATCTCCAGGCCTTCTTCCCCTAGCCTGCACAGTGAGCGCACGACTAAGACCTGACCGGGGATTCCCCCGGCGAGGCCCTCCGGCGAGAGGATAAGTATGTGCAGAGAGAGGTAGTAGACTGGAATTATCTTAGTATGAGTATGCCAGAGCTTGTACCTATTAGGGTTGCCATCACTTGATATTTATAAAGCCTACTTAGCTTGCTCCCCAAGTACGGACACGTGCTTGGCACAAGCCAAGTGACGTTATGGTGATGTCATGGAATAGATCTGGTAACCGTTTTGGGGTGAGCTGGCACGCCCATGTGCGCTCATGATTATCTTTTGACGTAACCGCTTCAACACGTGGGAAGGCATGTGACTCAGCGGGCAGCCGAGCGTCAGCAGCGGTCGTGCTCACATACTTGGCCGAGCCCAACACACGACCCTTGAGGAGGATACGCTGATAGGGGCTTCTGTTAAGGAAGGTGGCCGAGCATAGGCTTGACATTCGCCGAGCCTGTGGCAAGCGGGACGGCGATGAAGGTCGCCGGCGGGGAGCCGAGAACACGGTTTGAATATGGTTTGGACCGGGTTCGGTCCGCACAATTGCGAACACTTATGTTCGGCCTGCTACAGATAGTGACAACAATGGGAAGAAAGGTAAAGGAAAATTTGAGTCCTCTAGTAACAAAGATCGGAAAGGAGTAAAGGGACCACCCTCGGGGCCGAAGTGCTATGAGTGCCATGGGCCATACATCTTGCTCAGGATTGCGCAAATAAAAAGGCTAAGCAGAAAATACTCAATGTGACGACTTGGGATGATGACACTGATAGTGAGAAGTCGAATAGTGATAGAGATGAGGAAAACAATGAAAAAAACTTCTTGGCCTTCACAGCAAATCATCACGAAAGTGATATGACCCAGCAAAAGTTGGGGAATGGAGGAACCCATGATAGTGATGATGAAGAGGAGGAAGTGAAGTTTGATGAGTTGCAGGAGGCTTATAACAAGTTATATGAAGAAAGCCGGAAACTCACCAAACAGAATGATAAGCTCGCCAGTAAGAGTGAGGCAGTTGTGGCTGATCTGTCAAAAGCACTATCCTCAGCAAGGGAGTTATCAGAAAATCTTGAAAGTGTCACTCAGGAGAGGAATCAATTCAAACTGGAAGTAATGGAACTTCGCGAGAAAGTCAGCAAGTTGGAAGAGCTGAACGGGATGAACAAAGGTAAAATAAAAAAATTGACTACTGACTTGACTAATGCTAATGCTATTTTTGAGCGCATGAATACAGGTTCTAAGCATTTAGATGATATTCTTGATGTACAAAGATCGATCAGTGACCGATCTGGACTCGGGTTCAAAGCCACATGCTCAAATCAAGAAAATGTCAGGAAGATATCTGAAGAAAAGCATAAGGAGACCGCTTTAAAATATCCTGTAAGTTCGTCAATATTTGAGAATCGACACAAAGAGGTAAAATCAAAAGCTAGTTACAATACTGTTAAGCCTCAAGTTTTTATTAAGATGCCTACCCATATTCAAAGAACTGCTGTTGGGAGATTCATCCCTGTGTGTCATTATTGTGGTGTTGTAGGATATATTCGGCCTTATTATTTTCAGTTATATGGTTATCCAACTGTAGACACCCCAATCTGGGCTTCCAGATTAGTTTACTTACGGTATTTGATTCCCCAATGATGAAACGGATCAAGAACATCCCGGGAATGTCGAGTGTTTGAGATTTGAGTGTTTGAAAAACCCTTGAACCTAATCTAGCCTAAGCCACTTCCAAAAGCCAAAAACCCTACTGACGCGCGCCAGGGCGCACCCTCGCACGACAATCTGGAACCATCGTGCGATGGTCAAACTGCCAGGTGGACAAAGTTTGACCGTTGACCATCGCGCGCCAGGGTGCACCCTCGCGCAATAGTCCCACTCCATCGCGCAATGGTCAATCCCCACCAACCTTTTCCAGAGGCAGAAACTTGGCCACCAATGCAACCTTCAGCCAGTCTCGTGGACTGGCTGAACTCCTCTCTTTGCAGCTCCAACCTACCTCCATCTCTCCTTATAAATACCCCATGGTTATTCTTTCAAAAGGGGTTACCAAATTTTAAGTCCAAAGAAGGATTACACTCCATCCTCCATACAAACTCTAATACCAAGCAACAAGCTTCTTGTTCTTTGCTTCTACCACTCAAAAGGCTTCCATCTTCCAAATCTCAAACACATCAAAGCTCAATCATCCGTTCAAACTCAATTTAGGTATAGCATACCTATTGTTTTCTATTCTGATCCCTGAGGGGGGCTGGCAGGGCCAAGGCTGGTAATCAATACCAGTCCTGGTCCTAAAGTTGGCAAGATTTCAAAAACCGTTTTGGTAGGAACCAGCGTGCGACGGTCCCAGTCTCGCGCGCGACACTCCGTTGTTGTGCGCGATGGACCGCGTGGGGATTGGTGTCCTACTGTTTTGTGCTTTACTTTGTATATAGATCAATGTTGATGCATGTTAAAACCTGCTTACTGCTTTTCTTAGTTTAAACTACAAGTTCAAAATGTCAAAATGCATTTCTGTTGCCTTGGAGTACCCCTGGGATCATTCTGGACCTATCCAAGAACCCAGGATGAGCAAAACCCAACACTGGAAGATTGACCAATACCATCGCGCGCTGCACCCAAACCTGCGCGCGATGGTCAAATGGAGCGTTGAATAGCGCGCCAAGGCGCACTGTCGCGCGACAGTTTGACTTCCTCGCGCGACTGTTTGACCCCGACCAGTGGCTGGCCTTGCATGGTTAACTTGGTTTTAGGTTGTTATCTTGTCCCCACACTGTTTATGGGGTGTTTTGTTTGTTTGTTGGGCTTTTCAGCCTTTAAACTGTATATTATAACTGTATAAAACTGCTTGGTTTGTCCTGGGTGTGCACTGGTCCTTCCAGAGCCCAGAGGGGTTGAGAATAAGAGCTGTGGGCTTAGGCTTACTGGCGCGCGCAGGTATGATCAGCATGCATTGACTTGATCAGTGCATACTGGTTTCCTCCTACGTACGACACTCCAAAACAGGGGCTTTCCAGTCTGTTTAAAACTCCCACAGCAGTCTATTCTCATCCTATTCTAACTGTTTCAATAGAGCAAACATGCTTTCTATCACATCCTGCAAAGTGTTACAGTTTTAATCCCCGATTAACTGTTCCCCCGCCCTAACTAGCTAAAATTGATTAATAAAAGAAGAATCACAATGTTTTCAAAATGCCTAAGTAGAGACCGATCTCCGGATTGGGTGAAAGGGGTGCCTTAAAACCCTTCCCCTCTCGTAACCTGGCTCCCGAACCCAGATATGGTTATGACGGACTGGTGCTTTCACTTTTTCAAATCAAACAGCGCGGCAGGTGCTTTGAAATATAGTTCCTTAGGTGTCGGACCTTCAAACCCGAGTGGCGACTCTGTATTCCGAGCACTTGCTTCTCCGCTCGCGCTCCCTCGATCTAAAAAGGGCCGCTTTGGCGAAAAGGAACGGAATCCTTTTTCCAAGGGCATGCTGCCCACAGTGGCGACTCTGCTGGGGATAATCGAACCAATATTAATTCATACTTAGAGTTTAATAAACTTGGGAACAATCCCTTAAAAGTCTGTCAAAACGGTGAGCTTCGCGCTGCCGAAGGTTGGAATGGTGATTTAACAGGACCTCGTGTCCGGCCATTCTAATCTGGGGCTTTTTCGATTGTTCGCTTGCGTAGTTTCCTCAAAAGATGGACTAAATAAAGTGAGCCAAATTTGAAAAGGCATTTTGTGATTTTGCGATTCTTCTTCTCTAAATCAATTTCTAGCATTCTCATTTGCATCGATGTGGGATAGCCTCGTTGGATCGTTTTGGCAATCCGGCACGGTTTACCGAAGCCCGGGGACCCCGAATGACCAACAACCTTCGACGATGATGGGTCATTCTATCGTTCGACTGTTGCTCTGCGGTTACACGGGCAACAAGAGGTATATCTTTGGCCCTAGTCCGAGGAACCTGTTACAAGCCAAAATCAGCCTTTGCATATACAAAGCATTAGAACGCTCCAAATTAGGACAGGTACCTGCAAGGTAAGATCTTTTTGCATCTAACCCCGTAACTGTCTATGTGTTACTGTTTTCCCTATCGCATGCACTGTTTTGCATAGGAGCATGCTTAAGGTTGTTTTGTCTTTCGAGTTTGTCTTGCGCTGTCTAAGACATTGTTGGACCCGATGAGGAGTCGTTCATTCTGTCGAATGTTCGTTATCAATCGCAAAGTCCTTAGTTCAAAGAGACTTTGAGAAATCAAGATTTACTACATCCTTGGCTCATGCCCGATTAAGGATTCAACCGACAATAAGGAACAACATAGTAGTGATGCCGTGTCACTGGCGCCACCCAGGTTGAAGTGCGTTGTCACTATACACCGCGGCGTGCAAGGTTAAGGTAACATGTCATCAATGCTGAGTTGTTCCAAGTTCGAAGTTGAATCTTCAAATGGGACTAGCCAAAGCTTTAGTCTATATTAACATATTTTAGGATCTGTCGATTACTCAGGGACACATCGCTGAAAAGAATTCTGAGGATTCCGGCAACGTCTGAAACTTGTGAGGCAAACTCGTCTCTGGTTCTGTACATGCATCCATGCATTCAATTCTGCGTAGGAGCATGTTTAGGGCGGCTTCTAGGTTGTCTCACTTTCGAGTCTGTCTTATGCTTATTAGGATGCTGCTAGGCCCGATGAAGAGTTGTGCATCTCGATGGTGCACGTTGTTAATTTTTCAAAGTCCTTAGATCAGCGAGACTTTGAGAAATCAAACCTTATTAAATCCTCGGCTCATGCCCGATTGAGGATTCAACCGAAAATAAGGAACCACAAAGTATTGATGTCGTGATATTGATGTCATTTTGGTTATCGTGCGCAGCATGTACACCGCCCCGGCTAAAGCGCGTTGTCGCTGAAGCCACCCCGGTAAAGGTGTCACGCCGTCAATACCGAGTTGTTTCTAATTCAAAGTTGAATCTTCGGAAAGGGACTAGTCGAAGACTTAGTCTGTTTGAAATCTCTTAGGATCAGTTTAATCCATTCAAAGGATACACCCTCGAAAAGATATCTGAGGATTCTAGCAGTGTCCAAACATCATGAGACAAGTTCGTCTCTAGTTTTAAAGTCTAGGAGGACACTGACGACGATGATCTCTGCATTTTCGTTCTTTCAATTCTTTCAATAAACTGCTGAAAGGGCGTCATTGAGCTTTCATTACTTTACTGTCAAAGCTTCGGACCATTGCATCGTCGGAGAGTACCGAAAAGAAGAGTCAAACCTGCTTGGGAGAGTCTGCCAGGGCTGTTACACCTTTGCTTCCAAGGTCATATCACCTACCTCGTTCATCAATTCAGAATGGCAGTACAAATGGAGCTGGCTGAGCTCAGGAAAGCTGTAGAAGAATTGGGTCACAAGATTGACAAACAGATGATTATGGTCCAGGGACTCATTGGCCTTGTTACCTCCACAGCCCCGCAGCTAGATATGGGGCTAGTCAAAGAACCTTCTCAAGCCTACCGCCCTCCAACGGTTGGAATCAAGCTGTGCTCAAGAGACATGTTCAAAGACCTGGCTGAGTTTCATGAAGCCAGGACTCACTCAAAGGAAGATGTTGATTCCTTGTTCAAAGCCATTGCCAAAGGGGAGGACATGCTTAGTGATGAATTCAGCCCCAAAGGCAAAAGAATGCATCCTATTGATGAGGCAATGTGTTGCAACAGCGAAGCAAACAAGGGTTCCGCTTTGGATTTTCAGGCACTCGCCGGAACCCACCAAGAATGCATCCTATTGATGAGGCAATGTGTTGCAACAGCGAAGCAAACAAGGCAATAGAATGCATCCTATTGATGAGGCACTCGCCGGAACCCACCAAGGACTTTCTCATGTTTCTCTACGCCTTTGGCCTCAATTTATGAGAAGCTCCTCGATGCTGGTTCCATCAAGCCCCTCAATCCAACTCCTCTACCCAAAAATCCATCACCCAACTTCAAGTATAATCTCTATTGTACCTACCATCAAATGCCTAGCCATTCTACCAATGCCTGTTTCCGGCTTCGACATGCTGTTCAAGATCTCGTCGATTGTGGTATCATCACAACTCCACCTCCATCAACAGCCGATATCAATCAGATTCAAAACGCTCAAAGCTTCCGAGCCCAAGCCCAACCTCGGAGTTTCTCTGTCTTCGAGGCACCTCTATCTGCAGTAATGGAGAAACTTTTCCAGTCCGGGCATCTCAAACCTTTGACCCCAACTTCCCCACCCAAAGTCTTACCAGCCAACTGCAATGCCAACCATTTATGTGCCTTCCACCAAATGCCTGGCCATCTCACAGACAAGTGCTATCATCTCCGACACAAGATACAAGATCTTATTAACAATGGCACGATTCAAGTTCCACCAAAGCCCAACGTCATTTCCGACTCCTTGCCTCAACACGAGTCTGACCCTCTGGTTGGTCATATATCAATCAACTCTACTCAAATCAACCCGAGCTCCAAGCCGACTGTACCCATCCCGTTTAAGCCCGAGGACAGCCTGCTGGCTGCTGTTTATGCGATTGGGACTTTCTCTGCCGACATCTGGTTTGACAGTGATGAGGGGTTTGCAAAGGAGTGGACTGACCAGTGAGGTCCATTGATCAAAAGAGCACCGAGTAGGTTTGGTCGAAGAAGCTGAGGAGGCCGAAGTGCTGTTGCTTGGGCCTGACACCCGCTGGATCCTACCTCTTTTTTGTGAAAGCTACGGGTATCTTTTTAACAATTGCATTTTCAAAACCGCGTCTAGTTTGCATTGGCGTCTTGTCTAAGTCTGACACGGAGTCTTTTGTGTTTGTCTAAGTCTAGCTCTGAGTCGGAGGTTGTGCCTCTTGGCCCTCCACGTCGTAGCTTTTGTTTCAAAGTTTCGAGTCTGTTGTACTTGGCAAACCCCGAGGGTTTTTATGATATAATTTATCTTGCTTCTAAGTACTTCGCTGGCTTTTATATAAACTGTGTCGACCCTAACGACGAAGGGATAGATTTCGATGGGATCATCCCCAAGGAAATGCGTTCCCTCGCCGAAAGGGAAGACAAAAGGCGTGCTCAGCCTATTAAAAGAAGAAGTAATTTCAAATAAACTTGAAAGACAAGGATAACCTCCCAATGGTTCAATTGGTTCAAAGCTGTCCCCAGAGGAGTATTGTGCCCGATCAAACAGGCTTGAAGAATTCGTCGACGTCTTGGCGTGGTCTCATCAAGTCACGCCTCGAGTTGATCCTGAGATAAAGGAGCATTAAATCTCCCGTTATTGGGTGTCAATCTAGAAAGCAGAAACACCAAAGGCTTTGGGCCTTGCATTGTGTTCAAAAGAAGCAACAGTGGCGTTCCCCCTTGTACAAATGAGGAAGTGCACAAAACGGCCCAAAGAAAGGCATGTCAATCGAAGCGCTTTTGACCCTGCGTCATCAAAGCCATTGTATCTAGGGCTGCAGCCAAAGATCGTCGTCCTCGGCGGCAACAAATTCAATACCTGAGTCAAACTGGATCAATTCAAAAGCTACTTGTAGACACCCCAATTTGGACTTTTCAAAATTCCTTGATTTGTGGCCCGGAGGCTCCCCGATGATGACTTTGGATTGAAACAAGCCTGGTACCGATCGGAACTTTGCTCCTTGAAAGATTTGAAGAGGGATAAAAAATGGTTAAAAACATTTCCAAGCGCTTGGGAGCAATCCCAAGCGCTCAAAACTGTTTCACAAAACCTCTGGCCTAGCTCTTTCTCGAGCGCTCGAGAGTGAGGTCCCAAGCGCTCGGGAGTGATCCCAAGCGCTCGAGACTATTCTGTTGCCCAATGAATGGCAGTATCACCCACTCACCTTGCAACTCATGATTATAACCACCTTGAGCCCGCCGATGGCTCGGTCCACACTCAACCTCTGGTGGAAGATATTCAGGCCAAAGATTTTCCTATTTAAAAATGTTTTATCAAAACCATTTGATTTTCAAAAAACCATTTGAGGTCTTGGCCTATAAATATAACTGGTTTTTCAGCAGAAGGGAGACCACGAAAATCCATCCCTGAAGAGCCCCTTACTCTCTGCTCCCTCTCTCTCTCTCTAGCCAAAAACCAAAAATCTCCAAACTCTCTTTCCAAACTCCAAAAGTTTTGCAAATCACCAAGGAAAAGGGCAAGAAATCCAGAATACCCTTCTGATTTCTTGCACTCTCCTCTCTTCATCCACACTTCAAAGGCACACCAAGGAGCAAGGTTCAAGGAAAAGGTATACAACTTTACCTTTGGTCACAACTAAAGGGCTATTCATCCCTTCTGAGGGGGGGTCTCTCAGCCTGACCCAGTCTTCAATACTGGGTGCATGGTTGGGAGACCCTAGTGTAAAAACAAGAGCAATGGGGCACAAGAAAATGTTTTCACAAAACCCTCACTGGAACCACTCCCAAGCGCTCGAGAGTTCTCCTGAGCGCTCGGGACGGTTCCCAGTTTCATGCATGCCCCCTTTGTGACGCAGTAGGTTGGGAATGATGTGAGGTATTAAAAGGATTGGTTTTGTTTTGGCATGCATGCCCAGAAAATGGTTTCCCCCCTAAAAACATAAACATTTTCTCACAAGTTTTCATGTGGAACAAGGCTTCTCTCTTTCAAAGTTTAAAGAAGTTCTCCTCTTGGGAAATGCCAAAACAAGGGCCTTTGCATGTCAAAATCAGTACCATTTCCTGTTTGAGAGTAAGCTGGTATGCGGCTCACTCCCAAGCGCTCCGAACCATTCCAGAGCGCTCGGGAGTGCATGCATGCCATTGCTTCCCATTTCCCAGTCTGCTGTGTTATCTGGTCTCTGCATGCTTTAGTGTGGCCTGTTGCCCTTTTAAATTCATAGATTTAGCTTTGTTAAGGCAGGGACGCAAGATTTGAAAGATTGAGGGCTTAGCTCAGTCTTCCAAGTCCTCTGCTGAGCCAGTAGTATAATTAATATTATTTCAGTTCCTATTTTAGCATTGCATTCTGTCTGTGCTAACAAAGCTTGCAGGTTGGGTATCAGAACTCCCAAGCGCTCGGGACCTCTCTCGAGCGCTCGAGAGTGAAGTCAGTGACAGATCCTCAGTTTCTATGATCATGCATTTTGCTCACTCCCATTTAATCATCCATTGTACACCAGCACATGCATGCAATTCTTACCTGTTATAACTGTGGATACTTGCTAAATGGTCTAATAAAACAAAATCCCTTTGAAAAATCCCACAAACGTTTAGTAGAGACCGATTTCGAATCGGGCGAGGGGGGTGCCGTAAAACCCTTCCCCCCTCGTAACATGGCTTCCGAACCCTTGAAACTGATCTCTGGTCTTCAATTCAAATCAATTGGTTTTCCAAACAAAACGGTTTCTCGGGTGATATACCGCAAATCCGGGTGGCGACTCTTCAAACGGCGTATTTCTCTCTTCAAAGCGGCGGGAAAATATTAAAAGCCAAAACCCTTTTTGTATTTTTCGGGCTGGTAGCCCACAGTGGCGACTCCGCTGGGGACTATTTATTTGATACTTGAGAAAAAGTTGGTTTGTTGATAAAACGGCCCGCTTTTCTTGAATATCAATTAAACTTGTGAGCCAAGCTTGAAAAATGTTTGTGGGATTTTCAAAAGGATTTTGTTTCATTGTTTATTTCTTGTATATATCTTGTGCAACCCCGCTGTTGTGTTTCGGCAATCCTACCCGGCTTGCCGGTGATGGGGAATCCCAGAATGCTCAGCGACCCTCGACCGTGATGAGTCATCCCTACCGTTTGTACCATTATTGGGTGTAGGCTCAATAGTGGGAGGTATACTTTGACTCTAGTCCGGGGAACCCACTTCAAACCAAAACCGGCCCTCTATACGTGTGTAGAAAGCAATAGAACCTTCCAAACTAGGACAGGGACCCGCAGGGTAGGACTATGTGCTATATCCTGCCTACATGTTACTGCTTTCTGCATCTCACCATGCATCTCATCCACGTCATGCCATCATGCTGTCTATTCGATTTCGAGTCCTGCGCTTTTAATCTCACTCGCACGGTCTGTAGAAGGTTGCCGAGGCCCGATGATGAGTCGTGCACCCCGGTGTACGTTGTCTAAACTACATGAGTCCTTAGAATAATGAGTCTTTGGGAAATCAAAATATACTAAGTCCTTGACTAACGCCTAATCGGAGATTCAACAGAGAATAAGGAATAACAAGGAAACGACGCCGTGATGCCGCTTTACTTACACCACTCTGGCTAATGGCACCATGTCACTGACACCACGATGGTTGGGGTATCACGTCGTCTGTACTAAGCTATTCCGAGTTCAAAATTGAAACCTCGAACGAGGACTAGTTGAATACTTAGTTCATTTTGACATCTCTTAGAATTTGTCGTTCTGAACGAAGGATACACCCTAAAAGAAATTCTGAGGAATTAGGCAACCTTCGAAAGAACGTGATCTTATCCTGCTTGCACATCGCACCTTGCATCTTATGCTTGCTTTCATGTCTCATATAGAACTCTTAGACTCGCTCGCGCGGCTTGTTTAGGATTGCCTGGACCGATGATGAGTCGTGCTTTTAAAAGGCACGTTGTTGAAATTAATTAGTCCTGGGAATGACGAGGTTTTGGGGATATCAAAGTTCATTAAGTCTTCAATACAATTTTTAATCATGGATTCAATGAAAATTAACAAAACAATTAGGCTACAATGTCGTGATACCCACACCACCCAGGTTATGGTGCGAAGTCACTTTACACTGCTTAGGCTAATGGCGCCATGCCACTTACGCCGCCCCGGTTACGGTATCATGTCATTCACGCTAAACGGTTTTTGAAACCAAAACAGAAATTTTTAGTGAAAAATGTTGAAGGCTTAATTTCTCTTGATATCTCTCAAGTCTTGTCATTCCTAATCAAAGGATACATGCTCAAAAGGATCTCTGAGGACTAAGGCAATCCTCCATAGGATGTCATTTCTTGAGTCAGGGTCTAGGAGACCATAAATCCATGGAGTTTGGGATACCTCTGGTGTTCGCCGTGCCCGAACGGTTCCCTCTAGTTTAGCCTTAAGTGCATCTTCCAGCAGTCTCATTGCTCTGTCTCGGATGGTCTTAGATAAGGAGATTGGCTTTGATTCCCAACATGAGGAATTTAACCTGCCTGACACCGACTTACCCGTGACTGTTGGAACTTCCCGTAAAGTTTGATCCCTTGAGTCGACGATGACAACACGTCAACAACAATTCTTTTATTCAGCATGCATTTTTCAATAAATCATAACAGGGGCACATTCTGAGTTCGCTTTCTGCTTTACTGTCAGCACTGGGCCACCCATCCTACAACGAAACCATACCCTCATAAACTCAGAATTTGTGGGAAGATATGGAGCAGCCAGTGGAAAATTTGAATGAGGAACATCTGAACGGGGAACAGCCAGCGGGGATTCTGAACGAGTTGGATCAAATTCGAACCTCTATCCGACAGATGGGTGAACGAACAGACAATCATATTACCCAGTTGATGCTTATGATAATCGGGGTTGCCAGACGACTTCCACCTCCGCAAAACCCAGAAACACCCCTCGAAAATAACCGTGAACCACCCTCTGAACCAAACTCCCAAAGCCCAGAAATGGCCACCATCGAAGCCAAATTATCCCAACTTGAGCTGACCTTAGCCAAAAGCGAAAGAATCACCTCAATTGGTTTCGACATCGACGAACTCTGCCTTTTCCCGAATGCCAGACTACCCAGGAAATTCAAGCCAATCGACTTCGTTAAGTTTGACGGAACCGGTGATCCAAAAGCACACTTGACCAGTTACATTGGGGCACTTTCCATGTGGGGCTTGGAGAAAGACGCCATGGCCCAAATGTTTTCTCAAACACTGGTTGGACATGCCTTGCGCTGGTTCACTGCCTTGGAAGTGACAAAGAAGAAATCTTGGGAAGACATCTATGAGGCTTTCGTGGCCCAGTTTGACTATAACATCCAACTTGAGGTCACCACTCGAGAGTTGGAATCAATAAAGATGGAACCGAAGGAGTCTTTTATGGATTTTGTTCGAAGATGGAGAGCAAAGGCTGTTCAGATGAAGGACAAACCCTCGGAGAAAGATCAAATTCGGATGATTGTCCGAAACCTCCAGCCCGCACTTGCCAGGCACATGATCCTAGCTCAAGCCTCTTCCAACTTCAAGACATTCTTCGAAACAGGCCTGGCCGTCGAAGAAGCTATTCAGTTGGGCATCCTCGAAAATGCTGATTCCTTCCCAGAGACTGAAAATGTAGACCCCGACAGCAGCAACATGTTGTATGGTTACACCGACTTGCCACCTGACCCTACACATACCGACCATGTCCAGACCGAGCCCGTCAGCCAGATCGTTGCTCAAGCCACCAAGCCTAAACAACCTTGTGTCTTTTCCGAGTTTCTTGTACCACTATCCATGGTATTCGAAAGACTGGTCGAAAGCAGAACCATCAAGCCACTCCTGCCAACTCCCCTACCTCAAAAGCTCCCAGCCTACCACAACCCAAATGCCTTTTGCGCCTTCCATCAAATGCCCGGTCACACTACCAATGACTGTCACCGTCTCCGTCACAAGATCCAAGACTTAATCGACAACGGAACCATCCCAGTGCCGGACCTCAGATCTGGAGGAGGGTTTTGAGTGCAGCAAAGCATGAATGGAATTGCTCACGAGTTTGGGAGAGCTTTGAGTTTCGAGTTAAGTCTTTGTCTTTCAATTTCGAGTCAGTTTGTACTTTGGGTCTTTCATGCTTTCGTGTCTGTATGTTTTCAAATTCAAGTTTGTAGTCAAAAAAAAAAAAAAGAGAAAAACCAAAAAGAGAGTCAGTTTCGTAGATCTGAACTACGTTATGACCTGATTCCTTTACAAGAAGGATACGTAGGTAGCCTTATCCCGAGGCCCGGTCATGTTCTTGTGAGTCAATCCCAAAATTCAGTCGCAATCTTTCGAGTCAATCCTTTGTCGGTTTGTCCTGTCTATTGATGTCAAACCTCTTGAGTCGAAATTGTGATAATAAACTTGTGTTTTGTGATAATCCCACAACTTGGAATTGTTTTTCACTATCATTTGAGAAATTCAAAACACGAGGTACTTTGCCCTTACGAGAAGAAGAATTTCAGGGGACCATTCCCTGGCGCCGTGAAGAAGCAACATCTTGGCCCAAGTAAAAAGCTCGCTAGATCAAAACATCAAAATGTGATCTAGGCAAAAGTTAGAGCACACAAATCTCTCAAACTGCATCTAGAATCCAGTTATCAAGTTGTGCAATTCAAAATGAAGAAAGGCATTCTCTTCTTTTATCAAACGCTTGAAGATATGTGTCCATTGATAAACCCCTTTTGAGCCTAAATCAATTCCTTTGAAAGAACCCAGCTAGGCAACCATCCCCCACGCCGGGGTGAAATGAGGAGGACGAAATGTGCCAAAACACCTGGTCATCATCGGCGCGTCAGGATTCAAAGCGCAAAAGTGCCAAACGCATACGCACATTTGAGATGCAAAACATTGAAGAAAAAAAAAAACAGAAAAAGCTCAGAATCAAGAAAGTACCAAACACATTGGCATAACAAAAGGCGAAGCAAAGCAACTGAAAGAAGGCGCCTATCAAAAGCAAAGAAGGCACAAAAATATGCAAGATGGCTGCTAGCTCTCGGAACCTAAGGAAAATGAAAATTTTGAGCCTATTACCCTTTCTTTGTTAAGCCAAAACCTTGGCCACGTTACAACCCGAATAAAGTCCTGTCAGATTGAAAAACACGACTTGATAACAAAAATCCTGGACAGCAGGGGAGAACAAGAAGGGGCGCCAAGGCGTTTTGAGAATATTGCAAAAATCTCAACCTGGGGCATGATTCCTAATAAAAGTCCTCGTGTTTTGCTAAAACAATTTCAAAGACCCGAATGGGAAAATCATCAAAACTTGATTTTATCATGACAATTTCAAACATTAAATCCTCAAATAATCAAACTCCTCGTCTAGTCAAGGTCTTCGTTAAGAGTCAGTCCTCTGATAAAGGGTCTTTCTTGTCCTTTGAGTCGTCTGGGCCTTGTCCAAATTCACACAAGGTCATTGAGGCCCCAACTCGTGAGAAAAACTCCAATACGTGGAAGAACCCGCACTTGTGCTCATGACAAAATTGGTTGCCGAAACCATCAGTGGAATCAAGGAAAAGAATCAGAATTAAGGTCTGTTACTCACTGGGGCACATCAGCCCAATGCTATCAATCACCGCAAGCGTACAGCCGACCTCAAGACTGGGGCATGAATGCTCGGAGCCCAAGCCTTGATCAAAGCTCAAGCCCTGAGCCAGCTCCAACTCAAACCCAAGGACGAATTCCATCCCAAATCCAAAAATCCTGACAATACCAGTCCGCTGGCCAAAAACAGTAAAGCAGGAAGGGTACTCGGACATGTCCTTTGTTTTTCAAAACTAAAAAAATCATCAGTGTTGTCAAAAGTCGAAACACGGGTCTCACTTTCTAACCTCGACCTCTTATGGTCGCCTTCATCTATCATCTTCTGCCATAGATTTGGCACCCTTCAATCATCTCCTGCCATAGATTTGGCACCCATCAATCATCTTCTGCCTTAGATTTGGCACCCTTCAATCATCTCCCGCCATAGATTTGGCACCCTTTAATCTCAAATTCAAGCTTCTTCCAAAATTCAAGCTTTCTCCAAAATTCAAGCTTTCTTCCAAAATTCAAGCTTCTTCCAAAATTCAAGTTTCCTTGAAAATTCAAGCTTCTTTCAAAATTCAAGCTTCCTCCAAAATTCAAGCTTCCTTCAAAATTCAAGCTTCTTTTAAAATCCAAGCTTCTTCCAAAATTCAAGCTTCTTTTAAAATTCAAGCTTCTTCCAAAATTCAAGCTTCCTCCAAAATTCAAGCTTCTTTTAAAATTCAAGCTTCTTCCAAAATTCAAGCTTCTTCCAAAATTCAAGCTTCCTTCAAAATTCAAGCTTCTTTTAAAATTCAAGCTTTTCAAAATTCAAGCTTTTTAAATTCAAGTCTCTTCCCTCTCTAGCTTCTCCGCCGCCATAGATTTGGCACCCTTCATCCAGGTCATCCGCCGCCATAGATTTGGCGCTGTCCTGAGGGACTTCTTTCTATCATTTGCTTGCATGTCTGCATGTTTGCATTTGCCCCAAAGAACTACGCTGGTCTGATCCTTGCAGAAAAGGGTACGTAGGCAGTCTGAAAAGACGCGACCACATGCACCAAATGTTTGTATCTTTACTTGCATTTGATTTTGAATTGAGGATTTGATTTGGCTCAAATTGGGCTGTCTCAATCTTTGGACGGCACTCGTATCTAGATAGGATGCTGAGCGTCGCCCAAAGAAGGGCAAGTGTAGACACCCCAATTTGGACTTTTCAAAATTCCTTGATTTGTGGCCCGGAGGCTCCCCGATGATGACTTTGGATTGAAACAAGCCTGGTACCGATCGGAACTTTGCTCCTTGAAAGATTTGAAGAGGGATCAAAAATGGTTAAAAACATTTCCAAGCGCTTGGGAGCAATCCCAAGCGCTCAAAACTGTTTCACAAAACCTCTGGCCTGGCTCTTTCTCGAGCGCTCGAGAGTGAGGTCCCAAGCGCTCGGGAGTGATCCCAAGCGCTCGAGACTATTCTGTTGCCCAATGAATGGCAGTATCACCCACTCACCTTGCAACTCATGATTATAACCACCTTGAGCCCGCCGATGGCTCGGTCCACACTCAACCTCTGGTGGAAGATATTCAAGCCAAAGATTTTCCTATTTAAAAATGTTTTATCAAAACCATTTGATTTTCAAAAAACCATTTGAGGTCTTGGCCTATAAATATAACTGGTTTTTCAGTAGAAGGGAGACCACGAAAATCCATCCCTGAAGAGCCCCTTACTCTCTGCTCCCACTCTCTCTCTCTCTCTCTCTAGCCAAAAACCAAAAATCTCCAAACTCTCTTTCCAAACTCCAAAAGTTTTGCAAATCACCAAGGAAAAGGGCAAGAAATCCAGAATACCCTTCTGATTTCTTGCACTCTCCTTTCTTCATCCACACTTCAAAGGCACACCAAGGAGCAAGGTTCAAGGAAAAGGTATACAACTTTACCTTTGGTCACAACTAAAGGGCTATTCATCCCTTCTGAGGGGGGGTCTCTCAGCCTGACCCAGTCTTCAATACTGGGTGCATGGTTGGGAGACCCTAGTGTAAAAACAAGAGCAATGGGGCACAAGAAAATATTTTCACAAAACCCTCACTGGAACCACTCCCAAGCGCTCGAGAGTTCTCCTGAGCGCTCGGGACGGTTCCCAGTTTCATGCATGCCCCCTTTGTGACGCAGTAGGTTGGGAATGATGTGAGGTATTAAAAGGATTGGTTTTGTTTTGGCATGCATGCCCAGAAAATGGTTTCCCCCCTGAAAACATAAACATTTTCTCACAAGTTTTCATGTGGAACAAGGCTTCTCTCTTTCAAAGTTAAAAGAAGTTCTCCTCTTGGGAAATGCCAAAACAAGGGCCTTTGCATGTCAAAATCAGTACCATTTCCTGTTTGAGAGTAAGCTGGTATGCGGCTCACTCCCAAGCGCTCCGAACCATTCCAGAGCGCTCGGGAGTGCATGCATGCCATTGCTTCCAATTTCCCAGTCTGCTATGTTATCTGGTCTCTGCATGCTTTAGTGTGGCCTGTTGCCCTTTTAAATTCATAGATTTAGCTTTGTTAAGGCAGGGACGCAAGATTTGAAAGATTGAGGGCTTAGCTCAGTCTTCCAAGTCCTCTGCTGAGCCAGTAGTATAATTAATATTATTTCAGTTCCTATTTTAGCATTGCATTCTGTCTGTGCTAACAAAGCTTGCAGGTTGGGTATCAGAACTCCCAAGCGCTCGGGACCTCTCTCGAGCGCTCGAGAGTGAAGTCAGTGACAGATCCTCAGTTTCTATGATCATGCATTTTGCTCACTCCCATTTAATCATCCATTGTACACCAGCACATGCATGCAATTCTTACCTGTTATAACTGTGGATACTTGCTAAATGGTCTAATAAAACAAAATCCCTTTGAAAAATCCCACAAACATTTAGTAGAGACCGATTTCGAATCGGGCGAGGGGGGTGCCGTAAAACCCTTCCCCCCTCGTAACATGGCTTCCGAACCCTTGAAACTGATCTCTGGTCTTCAATTCAAATCAATTGGTTTTCCAAACAAAACGGTTTCTCGAGTGATATACCGCAAATCCGGGTGGCGACTCTTCAAACGGCGTATTTCTCTCTTCAAAGCGGCGGGAAAATATTAAAAGCCAAAACCCTTTTTGTGTTTTTCGGGCTGGTAGCCCACACTACTTTTCCCTGAGAGAAGCTCGTTGGGCTGAAAACCCCAAGGGTGGGCAGTCCAAGCAAAAGTTAAAGCAGCCTGTTAGACCAAAACCTATGAAGGTGGTTTAGGCAAAAATGAATAGGCAATCAAAGCTCGCTAGGCCGAAGACCCGAATGGGCGGTACTAGGCAAAAGTTAGAGCGTAAAAGGAGAGGTAAAACACATGAGAGTTTACCCTTAGCCTGAACTACGTTTTGACCTGATTCCCTAGCTTGGGATACGTAGGTAGTCTTTCTTTGAGACTCGGTCACAAATCTATCAATTGGATCCATGGTTGACGTTTTGGTACACATCAAAGGTCGGAGAGGATTGAAGATCAAGCTGCATTGGAGGAACCAGAAGGGGGAAACCCTTTGTCTTTCAATTTTATTGCAAAACTACTTCTTCAATTTTACAGGCTGAGCATAAGTCTTAAAATATTTGAAGCATCAAAAACAGAACGAAATGCTAGAGGCCTTAATAGGCTCACAGTTTATTCTAAGTTCAGCGAAGTTTGGTGTAAGCAACCGCAGCACGTTTGTTCGAAGTGATGCGCGTTGGTCTCAAACCTGCGCACGCTTCTTGCAGCAGGTAGTAGCAGTTAGCTACTACCCTTGAATGTCATTCCAGGGGCTTTTGCCAAGTCTTTTCATACCATGCAAGTCATATGGACTTAATGTGACTGCACGGGGGTGTCGGTTTCAGTCCGGGCCTATACGAGTCATCATTTGCATCTTATGTCCATCTTTGCGACATTTTTCCAGTTTTTCAACTGTCATGTCGGGATGCTTTTCTTGATTTTGTTTGTCTGTACAGGTCTTTGTGCCTTTTTGCGTCTCTCGCAAGTGTCAGTTTCACCTGTTTAAGGAATGTTGTGAGTTTTGGCACATTAATGCCCAAAATTTCATTATATTTCGTGTGTCTAAGGGTTCGCATTGTACCCTAGGGCACTTCCTCCCTTTTTGCTCGAGCTAGGTGAGTCTGTTCTTGTGCACATGTCTGTGTGTCAGTTCAGCACTTGTCAATGCAAAATAGATATTAGTGGTTAGTTTTTGCATTCTATTCAACACTTGCAAAAGAGAGTCAATAAACTGGAAAACACAATTGTTACATTGCTACCCTAGTATCCGTAATTCGCAAGCAGCAGAATCTCTTGAAGCAGCAAGGGCACGTCAGCCTAAGGCCAAGCAAAGCATCTCTGGGGCACATCTGCCAAAACATCAAAGAAAGGGGCACACAGGCCCAATGCCGCTACTAAATGTCAACAAGGGGCATGCCAGCCCGCTCAACGTCTATCTATCTAGATGCGCATCTCAAAAGTAACAAACAGTACAGTAATAAAGCTCAGTGGTAGTCCTTAGGTGTCATTGTCCTCCTAGGAGCCGCCCTAAGTTTGTATCTGCATTTTAAATATTATACATGCCTTTGCATATTGCGTATGTTAAATGTTGAAAGCAGTAACCAAGAATGGTCGCCATCCTCTCGGTTTGTTTTCCAAGAGATGCGATGCAATCTTCTGCAGAACAATCTAACGACAGCCGGTCCTGTCAAATTTCTCAACGGCTTGATCTTTCAGCACACTGATCAGCCCAGTTCAAATCAACGATAGCTGGTCCTGTCCGGCCTCAATGGCTCGATCACTTTGTATTGTGATCCGCCAGTTCAAATCAACGACAGCCAGTCCTGTCCAACCTCAATGGCTCGATCACTTTGCATATCATCCATGACGGTCAGCCATATCGGTCATTCAACGATGGTCAGCCATATCATCAATGACGGTCAGCCATATCAGTCATTCAACGATGGTCAGCCATATCATCAATGACGGTCAGCCATATCGGTCATTCAACGATGGTCAGCCATATCGGTCATTCAACGATGGTCAGCCATATCGGTCATTCAACGATGGTCAGCCATATCATCCATGACGGTCAGCCATATCGGTCATTCAACGATGGTCAGCCATATCATCCATGACGGTCAGCCATATCGGTCATTCAACGATGGTCAGCCATATCAGTCATTCAACGACGGTCAGCCATATCGTCTATCTCCACCAAATCAACGGCTTGATCATTCCGCACACTGATCAGCCCGTCTCCTGTCACAAGTTCCCCAACGGTTTGATCATTCCGCACATTGATCTCTCCGTCCACATTCACGACAGCTAGTCCTGTCAAATCCCTCAACAGCTTGATCATTCAGCACACTGATCAGCCTGTCTCCTGTCACAATCCCTCAACGGCTTGATCATTCTGCACACTGATCAGCCCGTCTCCTGTCACAATCCCTCAACGGTTTGATCATTCGGCACATTGATCTCTCTGTCTGCATTCACGACAACTGGTCCTGTCAAAGTTCCCCAACGGTTTGATCATTCAACACATTGATCTCTCCGTCCGCCTTCACGACAGCTAGTCCTGTCAAATCCACAACAACGATCAGATTATCGTCCGATGGTCCGTTCATCCGCAACTGATTGTTCCCCAGGAGAGTCCGCCTTGGCCTGTCCCGAACGACAATCACCCTCAATCTAGCCATAAGTGCATCTTCCAGCAGGCTTATTGCTCTGTCTCGGATGGTCTTTGATAAGGAGATTGGCTCTGATTCCCAACAGATGGAATTCAACCTGCCTGACACGACCTACCCGTGTTTGTTGGAATATTTTGTGCCGAGGATAGCTTGATCCCCAGCAAAGACGGCCTGTCCCGTCCAAATCTGCAGCGACAGCCTGTCCTGTCCAAATTCGATCAACAACCGGCGATGCAATCATCCACTTCTACTTCCATCCCCAGCGACGGTCTGTCCGTCCATTCAACCAATCAGGTTCTTTAAGTATTCGTGTCTACTTTGCTAGCATGTTCTGCTCTGGATTGCCTTGAGGGGTGTCTAGAAACCTTTGTGTGGGCAGCATGCCCTTCGGAGATAAAGGATTTCGTTCCTTTTCGCCGTTGCGGCCCTTTTTTGGAAATCAAGGGAGCGCGAGCGGAGAGGCAAGTGCTCAAAAATACAGAGTCGCCACTTGAGTTTTTGAGGGTCCGACACTCAAGGAACCGTATTTCGAAGCACCTGCCGCGTTGTTTGTTTGAAAAAGTTAAGGAAACCAGTCTGTCATAACCATATCTGGGTTCGGGAGCCAGGTTACGAGAGGGGAAGGGTTTTAAGGCACCCCTCTCGCCCAATCCGGAGATCGGTCTCTACTTAGGCATTTTTATGAAAACCTTTGTGATTCTTCTTCTTTTAATTAGTTTTAGCCAATTAGGGCGGGGGAACAGTTAATCGGGGATTAAAACTGTAACAATTTGCAAGATGTGATCAAATAATAGCATGGATGGATGGCATGACGAGTAATAAATGGGATGAAGCCTAAAACAGCGATCAGATGCCAAGACTAGGCTCGGGATGGATTTGCCCTGCACGATGGCCAACTTGCATGCATGAACAAATCTGCATGCAAAAGAACCATCGCGCGAGACACTCAAACCCTCGCGCGAGTGTTGTCATCTCACCACAGTTCCAATTTCATCCCCTTCTGGGCTCTGGAAGGACTAGTGCACACCCAGGAGGCAAACCAAGCAGTTTATCAAAGGACTGTAAAATACTAATTATTACAGACAGCTTGAAAATGGAACTGAATAAAAAGGAAAGACAACCCCTAAACAGTGGGGGGATAAAAGGAGGCCAAGGGCCTGGTTGCCCATGCAAGGGCCATTCCTGGGGTTTACAGAACCATCGCGCGACAGAGAGTGAGTCTCGCGCGACAGTCCTGACTGGACTTCCAAGAATTACTTTGCATGTTTGGGGTCCTGAGACAGGTTCAAGGATCACCCAAAGGCATTCCAAACTATCTGAGACAAATAACTAAGCTACTATATTTTGTTTTGCATGCATAACAGTGATCAATATTTGAAAATGAAGCTGAACAGGCATACTAATATTGCAAAAATAGTAAATGGCTAGCCTCCCTTCCCCACGAGGACCATTCTCTTGCTGACACAAGTGTCGCGCGAGTGTTGTGGACCATCGCGCGAGGGTTTAGCTGCCACAGATTCTTGTAACTCTGCTGGCTTTAGGACCAGGACATGGTATTAATTACCAGCCTTGGCCCTGTCTGCCCCCCTCAGGGATCAAAACGGAAACAGGCTAAACATTATACCTTTGCTTGGAAAGGGTTTGGAAATGGATTGGATTGATTGGTGAAGCCTTTGACTAAGTGTGTGTGTAGAACACTTGATTGGAAGACTAGGAAGTGGTTTGGGTTAATAACTTTGTGCTAGAGTGCTAATTGCCTTGTGAATGGTAATTAAACTTCTTAACCTTTTTCTTGGAACCCTTAACATGGAAGACCAATGGGGCTATTTATAGGGGAAGTGAATGGGCTAGGTGGTGGCAAAACATGGCTTTGCAACCAGCCAACAAGGCTGGTCACAACTTGGTGGATAAACTAGCCAACAAGGTGAGTGGGAGTGGTTGTGAGGGTGTGAGGGTGTAACTTGCCAGAACTCTGTTCAGCTGAGGAAAACGGGGTTTCAGCCCATGGGGACCCATGTGACACCCAATCATCACAAATCCAGCTAGATTATGTGATAATGACAGGAGAGAACCATCGCGCGAGGGTAAACAGTCAATAGTTTGACTTTGACCACACCTGGCAAGCTGAGTTTCGCGCGAGGAACAGGAAGAGTCGCGCGACGGTCAAATCTGACCCTAGGGTTTGACTGAAGGTTCAGAAGGGTTCAAAAGGTTTAAGCGGGGTTCTAAGCACTCCAAACTCAATCCATTCCCAATCCAAGCTCGTTTAATTCGATTTCATCATCGGGGAAACAAGAAAACCGTAAAACAAAGTAAAACATTTGGAAGACCCAGATTGGGGTGTCTACACTTTGACGTAACTTGTACCAAGTCAATGGTGCTCCAAGTGCCGTCAAAGGGGGGACTACTGTAGACACCCCAATCTGGGCTTCCAGATTAGTTTACTTACGGTATTTGATTCCCCAATGATGAAACGGATCAAGAACACCCCAGGAATGTCGAGTGTTTGAGCTTTGAGTGTTTGAAAAACCCTTGAACCTAATCTAGCCTAAGCCACTTCCAAAAGCCAAAAACCCTACTGACGCGCGCCAGGGCGCACCCTCGCGTGACAATCTGGAACCATTGCGCGATGGTCAAACTGCCAGGTGGACAAAGTTTGACCGTTGACCATCGCGCGCCAAGGCGCACCCTCGCGCGACAGCCCCACTCCATCGCGCGATGGTCAATCCCCACCAACCTTTTCCAGAGGCAGAAACTTGGCCACCAATGCAACCTTCAGCCAGTCTCGTGGACTGGATGGACACCTCTCTTTGCAGCTCCAACCTACCTCCATCTCTCCTTATAAATACCCCATGGTTATTCTTTCAAAAGGGGTTACCAAATTCTAAGTCCAAAGAAGGATTACACTCCATCCTCCATACAAACTCTAATACCAAGCAACAAGCTTCTTGTTCTTTGCTTCTACCACTCAAAAGGCTTCCATCTTCCAAATCTCAAACACATCAAAGCTCAATCATCCGTTCAAACTCAATTTAGGTATAGCATACCTATTGTTTTCTGTTCTGATCCCTGAGAGGGGCTGGCAGGGCCAAGGCTGGTAATCAATACCAGTCCTGGTCCTAAAGCTGGCAAGGTTTCAAAAACCGTTTTGGTAGGAACCAGTGCGCGACGGTCCCAGTCTCGCGCGCGACACTCTGTTGTTATGCGCGATGGACCACGTGGGGATTGGTGTCCTACTGTTTTGTGCTTTACTTTGTATATAGATCACTGTTGATGCATGTTAAAACCTGCTTACTGCTTTTCTTAGTTTAAACTACAAGTTCAAAATGTCAAAATGCATTTCTGTTGCCTTGGAGTACCCCTGGGATCATTCTGGACCTGTCCCAGAACCCAGGATGAGCAAAACCCAACACTGGAAGATTGATCCATACCATCGCGCGTTGCACCCAAACCCGCGCGCGATGGTCAAATGGAGCGTTGACCAGCGCGCCAGGGTGCGACCATCGCGCGCCAGGGCGCACTGTCGCGCGACAGTTTGACTTCCTCGCGCGACTGTTTGACCCCGACCAGTGGCTGGCCTTGCATGGTTAACTTGGTTTTAGGCTGTTATCTTGTCCCCACACTGTTTATGGGGTGTTTTGTTTATTTGTTGGGCTTTTCAGCCTTTAAACTGTATATTATAACTGTATAAAACTGCTTGGTTTGTCCTGGGTGTGCACTGGTCCTTCCAGAGCCCAGAGGGTTTGAGAATAAGAGCTGTGGGCTTAGGCTTACTAGCGCGCGTAGGTCTTGTAGTAGCGCACGCAGGTATGATCAGCATGCATTGACTTGATCAGTGCATACTGGTTTCCTCCTGCGTACGACACTCCAAAACAGAGGGGCTTTCCAGTCTGTTTAAAACTCCCACAGCAGTCTGTTCTCATCCTATTCTAACTGTTTCAATAGAGTAAACATGCTCTCTATCACATCCTGCAAAGTGTTACAGTTTTAATCCCAGATTAACTGTTCCCCCGCCCTAACTGACTAAAATTGATTAATAAAAGAAGAATCACAATGTTTTCAAAATGCCTAAGTAGAGACCGATCTCCGGATTGGGCGAGAGGGGTGCCTTAAAACCCTTCCCCTCTCGTAACCTGGCTCCCGAACCCAGATATGGTTATGACGGACTGGTGCTTTCACTTTTTCAAATCAAACAGCGCGGCAGGTGCTTCGAAATACGGTTCCTTGGGTGTTGGGCCTTCAAACCCGAGTGGCGACTCTGTATTCCGAGCGCTTGCTTCTCCGCTTGCGCTCCCTCGATCTAAAAAGGGCCGCTTTGGCAAAAATGAATGGAATCCTTTTTCCAAGGGCATGCTGCCCACACTAACACGTCATTTTATGAATAGTAGCAAGAAAAGTATGCATCAGAAGGGTGGTAATCATAAGAAACAAATGCTTGATTCTATTAAACAGAATAAATCCAATGAGAAAGATCGGGTTAAAAGCTATAATTCTAAGACTAGGTCATGTGGGTTAGGAGTGCAGATTTGCATTGCTTAGTCGTTCACACTGCATTAAAAGCACAGAACACTAATATGTGGTATCTTGACAGTGCATGCTCTCGTCACATGTCAGGAGACAGATCTCTTTTTACAAAGTTTGAAAATTACAATGGAGGTTCTGTTACGTTTGGTGACGGCAGCAAGTCCAAAGTTGTCGAAAAAGGGAGTATTCAGGCCCCAGGAGTTGGCAATTTGAAAAATGTTCTGTTTGTAGAAGGACTCAAAGCTAACTTGATTAGTATAAGTCAAATGTGTGATTCCCTTCATGAAGTTAGATTCTCTAAGAATGATTGTTATATCTTAGATGTGAATGGGGCTAATGTAATGCATGGTACTAGAACTTCTAACAACTGCTATGGCATCAACGGTTAGGCCATATCAATTACAAGGACCTATCTATATTAACTAAAAAGGAGTTAATTCGTGGAGTACCTAGACTTAGTCGCCCGTCTCATCATATTTGTGGTCCATGTCAAATTGTAAAGCAAATTAGAGATGTTCATAAAAAGACTTACACGTTGGCCACCACTAGACCTCTGGAATTGCTTCATATGGATTTAATGGGTCCCTCAAGGGTAGCTAGTATTGCTGGTAAGAAATACATTTTTGTTATAGTGGATGACTTTACACGTTTTACATGGGTTAATTTTTTACGTAAAAAATCTGAAACTATTACATTTTTTAAGTCCTTTGTCAAAATTGTGCAAAATGAAAAGAGCATGAAAATTGGTATGATAGTTCGCATTCGCTCATATCATGGCAAAGAATTTGAAAACAGTGAATATGCAAAGTTCTGTGAGGATCTAGGAATTAATCATGAGTTTTCTGCCCGTAAGACTCCTCAACAAAATGGGGTGGTTGAGCGTAAGAATAGAGTGATTCAGGAAATGGCGTGAGTCATGTTCCACTCTCGTAAAATTGCACTCAGGTTTTGGGCTAAGGCTATGAACACTGCGTGCTATATTATTAATAGGGTTTATCTTCGTCTCGGAACCAAGAATACTCCTTATGAACTATGGAAAGGGAAGAAGCCAAATGTTAAGTACTTTAGAACCTTTGGCAGTAAATGCTACATAATGAAAGATAGGCTGAAATTGGGTAAGTTTGACTCTCGTAGTGATGAAGGCATTTTTCTTGTATATTCTCCAAATAGTCGTGCTTATCGTGTTTTTAATCTTCGCACATCCTCTGTTATGGAATCTATTAATGTTGTTATTGACGACATGACTCAAGATGAGTCAGAAGTTACTAATGATGAGTGTTTTGAGCCGTTTTGTGTTCAAGAACAAACAGATAGAGCAATGTCTCAAGATGATGAAGATACTGAAGATGAAGTTGAGAATGATGAAGAGAAAATCAAAACAGAGGAACAGGATGATTCAATAGAGACGAGTGATACCCTGAAACCCTCAGCACGGGTCAAATTAAATCATCCAGAAACACAAGTGATTGGTAAGGTATCGGATCCTATGAAAACTCGCAGGAAGATTCGAGATGAGATAACCTATTTATGTTATGTCTCTTTAATCGAACCTAAAAATATCAAGGAAGCTTTACTTGATGATTGTTGGATTAGCGCTATGCATGAGGAACTACATCAATTCGAACGTAATGATGTGTGGGCTTTGGTTCCCAAACCTAAAGATACAAACGTTATTGGAACAAAATGGATCTTTAAAAATAAAACCAATGAGGAAGGTGTAGTTATTAGAAATAAAGCTAAGCTTGTAGCTCAAGGATATACTCAGGTAGAGAGAATAGATTTTGACGAAACCTTCGCCCGAGTAGCTCGTCTAGAATCCATACGACTCATGCTAGCTAGCGGTTGCCTGTCACATGAAGTTTAAACTATTTCAGATGGATGTGAAAAGTGCATTTTTGAATGGCATTATTAAAGAAGAAGTGTATGTGTCACAACCTAAGGGTTTTGAAGATCCCCCATAAGCTAGACCATGTGTATCACCTAAAAAAGGCCCTTTATGGACTAAAGCAGGCTCCTCGAGCTTGGTATGAACGCCTGACTCAGTTTCTTATTCAAAATGGTTTTTCCAGAGGAAACGTTGATTAAACGCTTTTTGTGAAACATGAGAATAAACACATTTGGTTGCTCAAATCTACGTCGATGATATAAATTTTGGTTCAACATCACCATCTCTCGTCAAATATTTTTCCAACACCATGCAAAGTGAGTTTGAGATGAGTATGATGGGAGAATTGTCTTATTTTCTCGGTCTTCAAGTTAAACAGTTTGATACCGGCTTGTTTATATCTCAGTATAAGTATGCAAAAGGGCTTGTTAGCAAGTTTGGTCTTGAATCTGCTAAGCATGCTCGTACTCCTATGAGCACTACTGTGAAGCTTGCACGAGATAGTGAGGGCATAGATGTTGATCAGACCACTTATCGTAGTATGATAGGTAGCTTATTGTACCTTACTGCTAGTCGTCCAGATATTGCATTTAGTGTTGGGGTTTGTGCCCAATATCAGGCGTCTCCTAAAGAGTCTCATCTCTCAGTCGTTAAACGTATCATAAAATATGTGAGTAGAACTCTTAACTATGGAATATGGTTTAGCCATGACACTACTACTAACTTGGCTGGTTACACTGATGCCGATTGGGCGGGCTGTGCAGATGATAGGAAGAGTACTTCTGGTGGATGTTTCTACATAGGAAACAATCTAGTTTCTTGGCTTAGTAAAAAACAAAATTCAATTTCCCTATCTACAGCCGAGGCTGAATATATCGCAGCGGGTAGTGGATGTACTCAATTGCTGTGGATGAAACAGATGCTTGCTGATTATGGTATTACCCAGGGTACTATCACTCTTTTCTGTGACAATACTAGCGCTATAAATATCTCTAAAAATCCTGTTCAGCACTCTCGTACTAAACATATAGACATTCGTCACCATTTCATTCGAGATCTTGTCAAGGATAGGGTAATTCTCTTAGAATATCTGGATATTGAACATCAGAAGGCCGACATCTTTACTAAACCTCTTGATCACATTCGTTTCGATTATCTTTGTAAATCTGTGGGGGTATGCTCTATCGATTGAGTTTTGTTTTATCTTTTTCATTAATTCTTTTTTCTTTTCTTTTTTTCTTGTTCGTTTCTTATTGTTAGTTTATCTTTGCTTCTTCTTTTTTTAAGTTTGCTACATATGTTTATAATTTATATATATTTAAAAAAATTAGCATATTTTTCTGTTGAGGTCAGTTTTTGTGAGCTTTAAGTTGTTGGCTGACATGGTGCAATAGTAGCTTATTATTGTTTTTCATGACTATGCTCACTAGGAATTTTTGTGTGCATGATTTTTTAGTACAAATCTTGATATACTTCGTATTGTCTGGAAGTAGCATGAGTCTTGTCTAAATGACCTCCACTTGCTCGTTCATGTCAGAAATAGTTGCTCCCTAATTCTTGCACGTCATTTATCATGTAGCTACATTGTGTCTTGTTTTCTTCACTCAAGATTGGCCTTTCAGCATTTTGGATACTCTGTGGAAGTTGAATATAAAAAAAAATAAAAAATTCTCATCAAAAGTAGTAGGAGGAGGAACGGAAGTATATAAAAAAAAGAAAGAGAGGAGGTTTTGTATATGGTGAATTTTATTTCTTATGGCCTTTCGGGCTTTTCACTTAGTAACCGGGCCTCTTGCCTCAGTAAGCAGTGAGTGTTCGTGTCAAACGGTGAAGAGTTCCAAGAGTGTCTTGTGTGGCTTGCTTGGGTTCGTAGCCTTTTTGACTCGAGTAAGTAAGTCCGTTGGGGTGTTCTCTACATCTAGTGCCCTAAGACCATCTGATTTGGGTGTCACTGGCCTAAAGCTCGCTACAAGGGTCAATTAGAAAGCTTAAGGGACCACGGAATTGCACGGCCACATTATAGTTGTTGGAGTTTGGTTGAGGGGGAGTTTGTAGTAAATTGATTATCGAAATGTCTTGGTTTGACTTCTTAAGGGGGAGACCACTTGACCATCTTACATACATGAGAGACCAAGGTAAGCTCTTAGGTCGAGCATCATATCTCTGACGTGATGCACACACACATGCACTTTTGTCATTTGGGTCTTGATTCATAATACTTATCTTGCTCTTGATGTATACATGCTTTGGTCCTCAAAAAATTCACGTCACCATTTTATCCTAGTGTGTGTTTTCATGATTTTCAATAACCCCTACTGTTAATCTAGGTCTTGCCACCGAAATTTGCTCTCAAAGATTGGACTTTATTGAATTTATTTTGCCCCCGAGTGTGTTTTTACTGATGCTGCATTTGGGATTCGTATGGTTTGTTTCTCTATTACTCCCTCCGTACCATAAAGTTTGACATTTTCAGGAATGCGTGCCATTTTTGTATTGCATATATCTTTCAATCCATAATGTTTTAGGCGATTTTTTGAACTTTGTTTAATAGAACAAATTAAAATCTATCAAACAAGATCCATATTGCTTATAAAAAACATCACGGATTAAAAGATATAGCTAATTTTTTCATAGGGCTGGAATAGTGAAAGTGCCAAACTTTATGGGACGGAGGGAGTATCTGTTATGGCTATTTTTGTTGCACTAGTACCGGTTAGTAACTCCGACTAGCATGGTTTGTAAGGTTGACTTCTGGACTTTGCTATTCCTCATGATTATGGATAATATCGATTTATTTTGGGATACTAACGTGGATGTATGGCTGCTGCATGTATTTCTTTTGGGCTTTGTCTTTGACTTATGGATGAAGTTGGTTTTGTGTTGCTCTACTGATCTATGTTTCAGGTTGGTAAGGCTAAGGGTGTTATTCCTCGACATTCTCACTAGTACATTGCAGGTTCCTTTGTCCTTCCTTAACAAAAAGGGGAAGATGATATTCCATGCTTTTGTTTGTGTGTTTCTAATGTTCTAATGGTTGTGAGATGTTTTTGATGGTTTTTGATGGTGCAGCGATACAGGTTTCCAACTCACAGTTTTCTTAGGGGATAGGTGTTATATCTGTTGAGTGTGTTTTGTCAAGAAAGTGCCAAAGGGGGAGATTGAAGCTCCATAGGCCGAGCTCCCTTTTGGTTGGCACGTTCATGACCAAATAACACCTTTCCATGTATCCCCATTTTATCGAGGTGTATTTTTTCTTTTACATTTTTTTTAGAAGCGTCTGCTTAGGATGTGGAAAGGAATCACTATATTGTATTATTTTTTAGTGCGGTAGATGTTAGTCAAGTTCTTATTGGGCCAGTTCGTGAAAGAGTTGAAAGACGGGGTATTTTGCTCAAGCAAAATCAACTTCTTATTGGGCCGGTTCGGTTATTGCTCAAATGCATTTTGGGGCCTTAATAAGAATCGACCCATTAGGTCGAAGAGGTGAAACAAAAGGGACGAGCATCTCTCTTTCTGGCGTGTGAGAAATCTCCATATATATACTCCTTTGAAGAGAGTTTTGGTGGCCTCTCGAAGACCGACCGAAGTTTGATTAATTAATTGGTGATAAAAGTCCTTCGAGAGGCTAGTTTTTCTTTTTCTCTACTTCAACATCTATACAGCAGCCTTCGTGAGCTTTTGTCTGATATTTCAAAATCCTATTGAGGGATTGGTTTCATGAATCTTGAAGAGCATTAAAGATCCATGGTGTTCTGGTGTTAATCTTTCAACTTCAAGAGGGTAAGTTCATCAACAATCAATCTTTGATTTGCATCCTTTCGTGGAGTTCGAAAGGGTTTTTGGAAGGCTTGAGGATTCAGGATTCGGCGATCATGCAGTGGGTACGATGAACGTGGATTCGACAGGTAGATCTTAGGACTCGTGGTGAGGATACACAGTCAATATTAAGATTGCTTGTAATCGTACATTTGTTTTAGTGCATGATTCCTTCCCGTGGTTTTTTACCCAATTTTGGGGTTTTTCCACGTAAGATTGGTGTTCTGTTCTTTGGTTGATTTCGTGGTGTGTTTGAAGTCATCTAGTAAGGCGAAATAAGTACTCCTAGCATCTCTTTAGAAATTTCAGACATAACATAAAAAGAGAACAATTAGTCATTTTATTACTATTCTTCAACCTACGTGAAATCTCAGATCTTATCCACAGATCCGTTCCTACCCATAACCTCTGGCACAAAACACTGGTGTGGTCCGACTCCCCTTTTCCAGATCCGGATGAAAGATACCTAAGTTATGTACTCAGGTATCCCATCCGCGACCATAAGTTCGAATAAAACTTCACCGGCAACGCACAAGCGCCGTCTAGCCCGGGTTGTGACGCAAGCACAATGCCACCCTTATGTCCCGTCCCAACATCTGAAAGTCGATCACCACCATGCCGTACCCAGGGTTTCGTAAATCAACACTTTCAACAACTCACCACCAATCAACCTCCAACAATTCAATCCCCGGATTTCTTGT
The DNA here is from genome assembly GCA_018127125.1 of Rhododendron griersonianum. NCBI lineage: Eukaryota > Viridiplantae > Streptophyta > Magnoliopsida > Ericales > Ericaceae > Rhododendron > Rhododendron griersonianum. Next base: position 25,129,093 of record CM030792.1, on the reverse strand, counting down.
CCGGAATCACAATAACAGTCTCTCACTTTATTCAATTTTCCATTACTCCTCATTTCACGTCTAAGGTGATAATCCATACATCGCAACCAACCCAGAAAACCTATTTGTCCATTCTACAAGCACAATAACATATCATGCAATCCCACATTTTATTTAAGCATATTTATCATGCTAACAACATTTAATCACGTAATAAAAATAATCGTGCGATAAAATCTATCATGCAATCAAAACAATTTAAGTTGTTCCTTTTACTTTCCCTTTTCTTTTCCAAAATTAAAGTCTACGTTTAATCTACATCATCTCCAAGTGTTGACAAAATTAGAATAATCTGTATTTGCACAAGACTAGGATCGAATCGAAGTTAATTAACTTTTGGGGCCGATACGATTAGCTTTTAATACACTAGGGTGCGATTTACAAGTTAATCTAACTCAAGGGATTAAACAGTAATTATTCTAAAACTTTTTTAATCTTTCCACGTTTCCAGCGACAAGCTTTCCTCCTTTTTCTTTTCTTTTAACAAAACAGAGGCGGTGGCGTTAGACGAAGTGGGCTTTCAGCCCAGACTCGATCGGGGACGTTGGGTCCGAATCTTATCATACTGAAACACGATACAATCATTACAGAACATAATATATATTGAGGGAGGTGAGTTCGAACTACCTCTCGTCTGGCGAAACGGTTTTTGGAGGGATTTCGGTGGCGGTTCGGAGTGGCAGCGGAACTCGGCTGGTGAGGTGAGCTCCGGTTGATGGCTGCTCCGGTTGGTGATGATGAGTTCCGGTGGTGAGGGGTGGCTGGTGGCGTCGGGAGGGCAGGAGGAGGTACGGTGGTGAGCTCGGTAATCGGTGGAAACGGTGGAGGCCGAGAGTGGTGATGGCGGCGGTAGGAGGGTGGGTCGACGGGTGGTGGTGGTGCCACGGAGGCTCGGCCGAGAGGTTGTGGCGCACGGTGGAGAGAAGGAGGTGGTGGTGAGGCCGAGGTTGGTCGAGCCGAGGAGGTGGACGGGCTGGTGGTGGCTATGGCCGAAGCTGCTCTCTCTCTCTCTCTCTCGGACAGAAATGTGTTTGTGGGATATGTTTGTGTGTGTGTATTATAATAGTGGAAAGAGGGTGGGGGAGTGTGTTGAAGTTGTTGGATGGGATAGGAGGTTTGGTGAGGGAGTGGGGGCTGCTGAATTTGACAGAGGGAGAGGGTGATGGTGGAGTATTGGTTTGGTAATAGTTTGGTTAAGATTCTAGTTTAGGATTTAGTTAGGTTAAGATTTGGGTAAAATAATCCAGTGTATACACACGAATACAATAAAGAATTAACTCGTCGGATACGTGCGCGCACAATCGATTATGGAATAAATTTTTGGTGTGGCGTTGAAAATAATTTTTCACATTAAATAAACTAACGAGCAAAATAATATTTTTGGTTTTGATATCTATTAATATTTATTAAAAATACCGGGTCTTTACCATTACCACCCCATGCGTTACTGTGAACTCTCTCCACATGGATCTCCGCATTACCACCCCATGCGTTGCGAGACTCCCCTATTCAAATTCCCAACTCACGCACACACACACACATGCATGCACCATCAATCTATATACAAGCAAACAACATTCCTTAGTTCACATTCTTTCATTCATCATCATGCAAGGCAATACAAACATTGTAAACATGCCACATTATACATTGACAAGTACGAAAGTTCACGTTATTCCTCTAAGTATATCACAACGTCCTTCGTCACGTACCGAACCCACAAATAACTTTACGACGCACCACCCACTAGGTTCTAAACTAGAATCTTATAGAACGAACGCCAAAGGAATTTAGAAAGATCAACGAGATGAATCACGAGGATACGAGTTATCCTATTCTCATCCGGACCATTAGGCAAGTCCCCCATCGACCAACTATGCACCCCACGATATACCTTATAGCCTACGATATTCGAAACCACTCTACGGTACGTTTTACAATTCACCAATCACCACATCATGTCATAGCACCTAACATGTCTATATCGTTCATCATATCATGTCACAATGTCCACATACTTATTCTAAGACATAGACGACAAATAGATACCATACTTATAGGATTTGACACGTTCCTTTTGTACAACGAGAGTCAAAGGAGATAGATTGATCAAAGAATCACTTAAGGTACAAACAATCAAGTTTAGAAGTGGTTTGGAGGTGTTCCAATGGTGTTAGAAGTAATCGGGGGTCAAAACAATCAAGATAACACAAAATGGCAAAAAGCTATCCAGAGACACGGGGGATCGATCCCTCATTACATGGGGATTGATCCCCAAGAGGGTAAAAATCCAGATTGCAGAGGGATCGATCCCTCCTTGCAAGGGGATGGGATCGATCAACAGGCAGTTCGAGGCGATTTTCTACAAATTCTCAAGTATGAAACCCAAACAACAAACATCGATCTAAGGCACGATTGAAGTATAAAATCAACTCATAAACACATAGAATGAGTAAGAAATCCCTACCTCAAGTCAAGGATCGAAACCCACTTGATTTGAGCAAGCCCTAGCCCTCCAAACTTCGAAATCAACCGAGTGCTCCTCCTCCAAGCGAAACCCACAAAATACAAGCTCAAGACTACGTTTGAGAGGTGGAATGGAGGTTGATCTTTGGGATTTCGGGGTGATTGAGTAAGGTTCGGTGTGGGAGAGTAAGAGAGAGAGAGAGAGAGATGCGATGAGGGGGAGAGGAGAGACGTGAGAGGTGAGAGAGAGTGAGATGGGAACTTTGATTTCCTACACACACATATGTACTAGGATACACACAAATCACACTTGCACTCCTTTCAATTACAATTCTATCATACAAACCCTAAATCAAATAAACTCAACAAACTTCACATTAACCCCAACTTCACATAAAATTATAACATTTCATATTTTTCCTCAATTTCCAATATCAAATAAACCTTTAAATATTTTTCTGAAATTACGAGTCTCTACAAATACTATTTAGCACTATTCACTATCTTATTTTGTAGTACTTCATTAAAAATGGTGATGGATAAAAATCATAGCTTTAGCACAATCCTTTAAGGATGAGTCATTTCTATATATTTTTTATTATGTGTCCAACCTCCATGGCAGCCAAAATGGATCTCCACATCAAGTATCAGGATAAGTAATTTCTTCCAGAAATGTCAAGTAATTATTTTCCGAAATATCAAGGGCAGAAAATTCCAATTTTGAAGGATTCACCATTATCTAAGGAAGATACAGCAATATTATGAAATAGAGAACTGAAAAGGAAATACGTTCAATAAGAATTCAGGACCATTTAGTATTTGTTTTTCAGAAACTTTTTATAGAATAGCTCTTCTGGACTATCAAATATTTTTATGTGTTGATCTTAATGACAGATTATATTAACTTGTAATAAATCTTCAGGATTTATTCAGGATCAACAAAAATAATAAATCTGTTGGACTTATAATGCGTTGCTATAAAGCAAACAAATAACAAAAATATCTAATCCAGTTACCCATTACGAATCCGCTATTTTTCCAAATCACGTGAACCATGTTTTCACATAAAAATTATAAGATATATGAGAGATTCAAAGTTGTTGGAGATATAAAAAAAAAACCTTTGTTTTCAAAAGATGTCATGAGATAGTTAAATAAATAAAATTGCTAAAATATGCTTAACCACTGGCCAAACTCGTGATTTCTCTTTAATGAAGCAACGGGTTCAAAGTGGCGTGGTGGATTAGTGTGCAATATCTTACTTGCCTTATTCCCGGAAGTGGGTTAAAATCCCAAAAGTGAATAATTGCAAAGATTTTCGATATTGTCTCAGTACTTGTGGCTAGTCCTCTTATATGGACTTGACCTCCCTAAGGATGCTTCCACAGAAGAGGCGAGAGGTTCTATCCTTCGATAGGAAAAGATATGTGTACCAAACAAAAAATCTATACTCGTAGGCCCTCAAGCTCATGATACAACATTTTGAAGTAAGAAAGCAGTTGATAACGAAAAGGTATCAATACCACAAACCCATCTACTTTGCAGCAATAAGTAGGATACTTCGAGTACCAATTTTTCTCAGTCAAAAATACTTCTGGTAGTTTGGCTGACTGATGAAGCAGTTTTTGGTCACCTCCGGAGGTGGGGTTCCTCAACCGTCCATCTTATCCTCCAGCGGATGAAGCAGCTTCCAGCGGGCTCGATCTATGGCCTACAATACAGAATGGAAAAGCTATGGGCACCGGCGTGGCTGTCACCATCACCCGTCCGATGCCTAAGTCAGTCGATCTGCTTTAGAATAGAGTATGGACTGAGTATCAGTTCTGTAGTATTGCGTACCTTTGTGATATGGAGGTGTGATCTTTATATAGGCATCTTGGGAGGAATCCCATTCGGACTGGAACCTCTTGGTCTCATCTGTACATGACGGGAATAGGTTGGTGATGGAGTGTCCTCCTCACCTAGGACTTCTTTGGTCCTTATCCGGTTTAGGAGTTCTCCTCTCCTTTGGACTCTGTGATTGTCATCAAGGTTAGGAGTCCTCATGGTGGATGAATCTCTGTGGTTATCCTCTAAGACTCGCGGTGTAGACACCCCAATCCGGACCTCGAAGGGTCTTTGTCCACCTCGATGATGAAATAAAGGAAACGGAACCTTTGCGAGCTTGAATGAAGAATTCCCTCAGTCCCAAACAGATCCTCAGCCCAAATAAACCATCAACCCCAAACAAACCCAAAAGCCCAGAGAAAACCCGAAAGCCCTGGACCGAACCTGTAATGCTGCACGTAACACTTCTACACCGCACGGCGTATCGAAAGTCATTACACCGCACGCGGTCATGAGGTTAGCCGCACGGCATTTTGGGTAAAGTTCTGACTGGGTCAGAAAGCTGTCGGCCACGCCTATTTGAGCCACAGCTGCAAAATAGCTCAGCCGAAAGCACACTTCTAGCCCACCCAGAAAATACCTCCAACATTTGAAATTCAAAATCCATGGCTCTTGCCTATAAATACACCCCTCCACTCAAGGGAAAAGAGCCATTGATCACTATTACATCCTTTCTCTCTCTTCTTGCTTTCACACCCATTTTCCCATTTCTAAGTCTTGAGAATGTTGCTCTCAAAAGACATTCTCTAGGCCTTTTACTCCATTTTTCTCCTCACCATTGAAGTTAGTCCCTTACTAACTTTGAGACCCCAACCACCCAATACACCCATCTACTACACACACCCATATTTCTCTTTTCTTTTCCAACCTTGCCAACGTCCATCCACCATCATCAATCTTCATTCAAGCTCAAGATCAAAGGTAAAAATCAAGTTTCCTTGGGCCAGGCTCTGTCCTGGCCCTGAGGGGGCTCCTCTATCTTCAGGCCTAACCCTTTTTGGTTAGGATCTGACCAAGAAATCATTTTTACAAAATAAAACTAGTTTTCTATGCTGGGTACGCTACGCCGCGCGGCGCTTTGAAGCGTCGCACGGCGTAGTGAACACACACGTGCGGCATTTCAGTTAAATACTGTCTTCTTGTTCAAACTATCTGGATCATGATCGTCTGTTCCTGGATCTGTTTCTGTACACCAAAAGCAGTCTCGGAATGAGACCATGCCTACAAGTCATGTTTTAAGCTCTATAAATCTTTTTAAATGAACAAATATATCAAAAATGGTTTTCTACTTGTGGCTTGGAGGAGTGGTACAGTTCTGAGATGATCTGATAGCTGTGAACTTTCTGAAATCTTAAAAATAACACCGTGCGTCATACTGGGTATACCGTGCGAGGCTTTAAAAATGGCAAAAGTTTGATAACAGGGTCAGAACCACGCACGGCATATCAGAAAGCCATGCGCCATAAAGTAGTGTGCCGTGTGGCAGAGGATGGTGATCCAGATAGCTTGTTTAAACGCTTTCCTTATTTATATCATCATCACGACATCCTTTATCATTTCTGTACAGTAAGCACCACTCGCACGACAATGTGATATATTTTATCTTGTTACCCTTTCCCGTATGTGTTTTTAAAGCTTTCCAAATGGTATTAAATCCCCCATTTAAAATACTTAGTAGAGACCGGTTTTCACCGGGCGAGCGGGGTGCTTTTTCAACAAAACCTTCTCCGCTCGTAACATGGCCCCCGGATCCAAAATCTCAATGGTTTCGCTAGATCAAAAGTCTTTCTTTTCAAAACAAAACTCTCGATTTCTCGGATCATCCATCTCAAAAATCCGGGTGGCGACTCTTCGAACGCGCCGGGCGCGGGAGCCCACAATGGCGACTCTGCTGGGGAATTTTATTCAATACTTTACTTGTGCTTTCTTTTTCATTTTTTTTAAAAAGGAATAAAAGAGTGTTGAATAATCAAGAGGGCCAAACTTGAAAGGCATCTTACTTGGGGGACTTAATGCAATTTGGAAAACTTAACTTTCTTTTACACTATGCACCGCACAAGCCTCGTTAGCGTGTCTCGGCAATCTTGCCCGGTTTACCGGTGACAAGCTCTCCCGGGATGCCTAGCAACCCTCGACTATGATAGGCCATCGTGCTGTTCGACCATTGTCTTGCAATACACTTGACATGGGGTAGTACATCTTGGCTCTAGTCCGGGGAACCCTTCTGGGACCAAAACCGGCCTATGCACTCGTACATAACCATAGAATCTTCCCAACTAGGACAGGAACCCGTGGCTAGGACTTATGTGATATATCCTGTTTATGTGAGTTTCTTTTCTATACATGCATATCATTCACACATCATTGCATCTTGCAGGCTAGAGGATTAGGCTCCCTTAGAATTCTTTAGGACTTTCCGGTCGGTCTAGGAGACCGTAAATCCATGGAGGTTGCGATACCTCTGGTGTTTGCCGTGCCCGAACGGCTCCCTTGACTTGGGACTAACCTTGAAGGTGTGCGTATCTGGATTCTGACGATCACATTGCTCTGCCTCGGATGATCAAGGTAAGGAGATTGGCTCTGGTTCCGAAACGATCGGAATTTAACCTGCCTGACAGTACCTACCCGGACCATCAGAAATCTTCTGTACAAATGCCTCAAGTGAGACTCAAGTCACAGTAGGTCTTAGGATTTAAGAGGCGCATAGAAGGTAGGACAGACATTCGGGATGGGTTCTGAGTTACTCCCTTTCGCCTTGTTGCCAGTTCATAAATATTGGACACCTGCGAAAAGAAGAGGCTATACCTAATTGGTTTCGTCCATCTCGAAGGTTGGTTCGCATAGACACCCTGGAAGGAACCCAACTGTTTGAGGTCCACATAGAACAGGAAATGCAGTCGTCATTAGCGGTTTCGCCAAGTTTAGCAACACAGGAGTCTCTGTCACTTGAAAGTCCCTTGCCAATGGCTGATCAAGGAAATGTGGTAGAAGAGCTTAAATAGAACATAGCCGCCATGGACGCCCAGTTTAGGCAATCTCTTGCTGGCATGGATACACAACTCAAAGCCTCGGTTGCATCCATGAAAAACGACATGAATATGATAATGGAGTCTATGCAGGAGGTTTGTGACAAGCTCTTAGTTAAGACTGACATACCCAAGGGCGAGACACTGGCCAAAGATATGCCAGCGGTTGATCCCAACTTAGTCGCCCTTATGGCTAAAATTGGTAAATTGGAAGAATCTGTGCAAGAAAATAAGCGATTAGGAAGGGGCGAAATTGACATGAACAAATTGTGTTTGTTCCCCAACGCTAAGTTGCCGGAGAAGTTTAAGGGTGTGGATTTTGCAAAGTTTGATGGTACCGGAGATCCAAAGGCTCACCTCCAAGGGTATGTTGGTTCACTCACCATGAGGGGGATTGAAAAGGAAGCCATGGCTCAGCTATTCCATGAATCTCTGTCGGGACCAGCCCTGCAATGGTTTCTTACTCTTGAACCCTCTAAGAAAAGGACTTGGGAAGACATTGGGACAGCATTTGTGGCTCAATATGATTTCAACGTTGATTTAAAAATGACCACAAGGGAACTAGAGAGCACCAAAATGGGCGAGAAAGAAAGTTTCGCTGATTTTGTAAGACGTTGGAGGGCTAAGGCCGCTCAGATGCAAAACAAACCAGATTTGAAGGAACAGATAAGGATCATCACCAAGAACCTACCAAGCTCTTTTGCCCCATACATGGTCCTCTCCTAGGCAGCCCCAAATTTTGAAACTTTCTATGACTCGGGCTTGGCTGTGGAGGAGGCCTTACGAGATGGTACATTGGAGAAGAAGGAATCAGGATCAAAGACCAAAAGGGTATATTCAGGAAACAGCAATGTCCTCTACAGGAATACTAATCAGGCTGGAACTTCATCTGCCAAGCCGGCAGAAGTAAACCAAATTTCCGAAAAACCAAAGTCCCAGAATAGAGTCTTTACCCAGTTTAGCACTCCTAGATCCGCTTTACTCAAGAAGCTTACCGAAGTGGGAGTGCTAAACCCTCTCCCGCCACCACAAACCATTCCACCTAACCTGAACCAGAATGTCTACTGTGATTTCCACCAAATGCATGGCCATACCACTGACAACTGTATCCGCCTCCGTCATGAGATTCAAAATCTCATTGACAATAAAGTCATTGATACCCCTCCTTCAGATAAGCCAAACACCATGACCAACCCCTTGCCGCAACATAATACCCCCTTCCATATCAACCAAATCACCCAAACCAGAAGCCAAACTACCCAAAACTTTGATCCAACCCCATTCATCATCCCTGATACCGAACCGAAGCCTGTTGTGGAAATCCCCGAAGAGACTGCTCTCTGTTTCCTTTGGGAATGGGGAGATTTGATTGCTGATTGGGAGGAATTCGAAGCCACATAAAGGTGGGAAATGATGAATTTGTGGGAAGATGAACCAAGGGCTAAGACAAATCTGTGGGAAAATACAGAGATCATCAACATAAAGGTGGGAAATGAAGAATGGACCGTAAACAGGGCGGTGGCAGAAGCGGAGAAATGGAAGCCCGAGGATCTGTGGGAGGATCTGGTTATCGCTGACTTGGCGGCCAACCTCCAAGACACCACTATTGGAAACAAGCGCAAGGCCCTTGCTGATTTGTGGAATGAGTAGTCTAAGTACCAACAGATTGGTCAATTGACCAGGAGTGGTCGAATCTATCAACCCCCTAATCTTCAAATCGGAGAATCCTCCAACCCTCTAGCTTCACTGACCAAAGAACCTTCTAACCCGTTCGTTACCCCAATCAAAGATACTTTCCAACCCTTTGCCCCACCAACTAAAGAGCCTTCTCGCCCCGAGAAAAACCCTGAAGGGATGATCAAGCGCCAACTTGAACAGACTCAAGCCAAAATGTCTATTTGGGACGTGCTCGTTCACTCCACTCGCCATCGCGAAGGACTCATCCAAGCCCTCTCTCACCTGAAAGTTCCTTCCGCCATAACCCCTGATGAACTCGTAGCACTCATCAAAACTATACCTGTCAAACATGCTATCACCTTCACTGATCGAGACTTACCCGCTGAAGGAACTGATCACAATCGGCCACTCCATGTCACTCTGAAATGCCACGGAAAATGGGTACCAGTGATCCTGATTGATAATGGGTCAGCAATCAATGTTTGTCCACTCCGTATTGCCTATTGCCTGGGGTACAAAAATAATGATTTCTCTCCATCAGAAGTCAAAGTCCGGGCATATGACAACACCCATCGGGATGTGGTTGGAACCCTCACGCTTCCTATGACTTTTGGACCTTTCCAAACGGAGGTGGAGTTTCATGTGGTAAACATTCCCGCTTCCTTCAATCTACTGCTGGGTAGACCTTGGATGCATCGGCCTGACATCATGGCAGTTCCTTCAACACTCCATCAGAAAATTAGACTGGGACTTGAGACTGGAATGCTCACCATTCATAGTGACTCTGGGATTTGCGCTCCCGTGGAAGACAATGCCCCACTCTTGGAGATACAACACGGAGAGGAGGACATTGCTTTAGGCGGCTTCTCTCTTGATACCTCTAATTCTATTTACACTGTTAAGATCGATGATGACTTCGTCCTCAGTAATGTTGCCATAATGAAGAAAATGTCCTACATGCCAGGTTTGGGGTTGGGAAAGAATCTCCAGGGGCCAGCGCAATTTGAAGAACCGGGAACTTTAACCCGCATAACAGGCTTGGGATACCACCCTTCTGAGGATAGGAAAGAAAAGAAGGGGGACAGATTGGAGGACTATTTTGTCAAAGAAGAGGCAAAACAGATTTACTAAGGGCAGCCGGAACCATTCTGGGACAAAGAAACCAACACCTTCCTACCAGGGTTTGAGATATTCGCTAATGATGTCTGGCCTGAAAGTGATGAAGAATTGGAGGCAGTGATCAAACAAGCAAAGATGGCTGACTGGGTTGAAACCTTTGCCCTGGGTAGTCTGGCGACCTTATTTGAGGAAGACGAACCATTGGGTATAGCTATGGAAGCAAAAGTGCAAGTGCTGGGGCAGGAGGCCCCCGAAGACCCGACTTCACTCATCATGGATGCTGCTGGGGATTATAAGAACTGGACTTTCATACCAAGTGCAACTAGTCATGAGCCTAAATCCGAATCTGAGTCTTTAAAGTCCTCCGAGTCTTCTGAGTCTTCTGGGTCAGTTGAGTCCGAGTCGGTGCCTCTTGGCCCAACTCCTCAGAGTCTGTATTTTGAGTTTGAGTCTACCCGTGTGTATGGTGCCCCTGAGGCCTCTGCTTATGATGAAATGAATGAATCTGGTTCCGCTTACTTTCCTGACTTTGAAATAAATTGTGTCGACCCCGATGATGAAGAGATCGAATTTGATGGGGAAATCCCTAAAGAAATTTGGTCCCTAATCGAAAGGGAAGACGAAAGGCATGCTCAGCCTGTAAAAGAAGAGGTTATTTCAATAAATTTGAGGGATGAAGGGAACCCCAGAGTAGTTCAGATCGGTTCCGCGCAGTCAGAAGAAGAACGCCAGGCTCTTGTAAATTTGCTAAAGGAATTCGAAGATGTTTTTGCATGGTCGCACGCTAATATGCCCGGAATCGATCCTGAAATCGTGGAACACCTGATTCCCCTTTACCCTGATGCAAAACCAGTCAAACAAAAGTTGAGACGCATGAGGCCCGACTGGGTGCTTAAAATAAAAGATGAGGTAACCAAACAAATTAATGATGGGTTCCTAATGGTAACTAAATACCCCCAATGGGTTGCAAACATTGTTCCTGTTCCAAAAAAGGATGGCAAAATTAGGGTCTGTGTGGACTTCAGGGACTTGAACAAAGCCAGCCCCAACGATGACTTCCCTTTGCCACATATTGATGTGCTAGTTGACAACACCGCAGGACACGTTTTGCTTTCTTTCATGGATGGTTTTTCAGGGTATAATCAGATTCTTATGGCTCCAGAGGACCGGGAGAAAACAACGTTCGTCACCGAATGGGGAACCTATTGCTATCGGGTCATGCCTTTTGGGTTAAAGAACGCCGGTTCCACCTATCAGCGAGCTGCTACAACCCTGTTACACGACATGATTCATAAAGAGGTGGAGGTTTACGTTGACGACATGATCATTAAGGCAAAGGACCGAGAAGGCCACTTACCCGCACTCAGGAAGTTCTTTGAAAGAATAAGGAAATACAGGATGCGCCTCAATCCGACTAAGTGCACGTTCGGGGTCACCACAGGGAAAATGCTTGGGTTTATGATCACCACTCGTGGCATCGAAGTCGATCCATCAAAGATTAAGGCCATTCTGGAAATGGAACCACCGCAGACAGAGAAAGATGTAAGGAGTTTCCTCGGCAAAGTACAGTTCATCAGTCGGTTTATTACAAAATTGACTTCAACATGTGAGCCCATATTTCGCCTGCTCAAGAAGGGAACACCATTTGTATGGGACGGCAGATGTCAGCAAGCCTTTGAGACCATCAAAGCCTATCTGAGGAATCCACCAGTCTTGATGCCGCCAGAACCAGGAAAACCTTTAATCCTATACTTGTCAGTCACTCCGTCTTCCATGGGGTGTATGCTGGCACAGGAAGGAGACGATGGGTTTGAGAGAGCTATTTACTACCTTAGTAAAAAGATGGTCGGATCCGAGGAACGCTATACTCCATTAGAAAAGATGTGTTGGGCGTTCGTTTGGGCTTCCAGAAAGTTGAGACATTACATGCTGGCTTACTCAGTAAGGTTGATATCCCGAATGGATCATTTGAAGTACTTATTTGAGAAGCCGGCACTCACAGGAAGAATGGCACGATGGATATTGATGCTGGCAGAGTTCAAGTTAAAGTATGTCACCAGAAAGTCGGTGAAGGGAAGAGTCGTCGCGGAGTTCTTGGCCGACTGTCCAGTCGAGGGAGGGGAAGATGCTGAATTCAAGTTCCCTGATGAAGACATAATGACCGTGGCTGAAGATGTGTGGCAGTTGTATTTTGATGGAGCGGCCAATCAGAAAGGATTTGGGATCGGTGTGCTATTGATTTCGCCGGATGGATCGCATATCCCACTTGCATTCAAGCTTAACTTCGAGGTCACCAACAATCAGGCGGAATACGAAACTTGTATTGTAGGCATGGAAGCAGCCATTGAAATCGGTATAGAAAAATTGGAAGTCGTGGGAGACTCAAACTTGGTTGTCTCTCAAGCGAACGGTGATTGGAAGGTCAAGGAAGAGAAGTTAAAGCCATACCATCAAGATCTCGAAGATCTCATTCCCCATTTCAGTAAAGTAACTTTCACTCACATCCCGAGACTTAGAAATCAATTCGCTGATGCCTTGGCAACGTTGGCCTCCATGGTCGAAATCCCTGTTGGTGTAAAGCTAAGGCCAATTGTGATCGAGCAAAGGGTTACCCCAGTATACCAGCATGTCATGGTCATCAACGAGCCCGAAGATGGTCACCTTTGGTTTTACGATATCTGGAGATTCGTGGAAAGGGGGGAATATCCCGCCGAGGCCAGTAAGAAAGACAAAATCGCTCTTCGGAGAATGGCAGCTCAATACATCATTTGTGGAGGAAATCTATACCGACGATCTCACTGTGGCACTCACAAGCTGTGTATTCATGGTGCGGAAACGAAAAGAGTGATGGAGGAAATCCACGATGGCGTATGCGGTCCTCACATGAATGGTGTGATGCTTGCCAAGAAGATTCTGAGACAGGGCTACTTCTGGTCCACCATGGAGACGGAATGCGTGGAATACGTACGACGGTGTCATAAGTGCCAGATTCACGCTAACCTCACGCATGTCCCACCGCATGAACTGCAACAAACGACCTCACCCTGGACTTTCTCGACATGGGGTATTGATGTCATCGGAAGGATTGTGCCGGCAGCCTCTAATGGCCATAAGTTCATCCTAGTGGCTATTGGTTACTTCACGAAGTGGGTAGAAGCAGCCTCATATGCAAACCTGACCGCAGTCCAAGTCGCGCACTTTATCAAACAAAACGTCATCTATCGGTACGGGGTCCCGCAGGCATTTGTGTCCGACAATGGTGTTCATTTTAAGGGTCGAGCCAGAGAAGTCTTGGATGAGTTCCAGATCCAAGTACACAAGTCAACAACTTATCGACCACAGACTAATGGGGCCGTGGAAGCAGCCAACAAAACAATCAAAACCATTCTGGAAAAGACCATTCAATTTGCGAGAGATTGGCACGAGCAACTACCGTTGGCACTATGGGGATATCGCACGTCCGTACGTACACCAACAGGGGCAACTCCGTACTCTTTGGTTTACGGTATGGAAGCTGTACTTTCCATAGAGTTAGAGGTTCCATCCCTCCGAACTATGATCGAAGGTAATGTTCGAGAGGTAAACTGGCTGAGTAACCGATTTGAAGAACTCATGCTATTCGATGAACGTCGTTTAAGGGCACTTTACCATATTCAAGGGTATCAAAGGAGGATCGCGCGCGCATTCAATAAAAAGGTAAAGTCCCGGGACTTAGCAGAAGGCGACATGGTTTTAAAGGAGATCCGGGAGGAAAGTTCCGACCAAAGTGGTCCGGGCCTTACATCATCAAGACCATCCTGTCTGGAGGAGCTGCGCAACTCATTGACTTGGACGGAAATGAATTCTCAACTCTGGTCAACCTGGATCAACTCAAGCGTTACTACCCCTGAGAGAAGCTCGCTGGGCTGAAAGCTGCAAGGGCAGCCAGTTCCAGGCAAAAATTAGAGCAAAAGCCTGCTAGGATGAAAACCCGCAAGGGCGTATTAGGCAAAATTTAAGGCACACAATGAACGAGCTCGCTAGGCCGAAAACCCGAAAGGGCGGTACTAGGCAAAAATTAGAGCGCAATAGGAGAGTGTCAAAACCAGAGCGAACCCTATCCTTGAACTACGTCATGACCTGATTCCTTCACCCAAAAAGGTTCCTTCACCCAAAAAGGATACGTAGGCAGTCTCACTATAAGACCCGGTCACAATCAATCAAAACAAAATCCAGGTTGACAGAATTCAGAAAGGAGGAATCAGAGAGGGGGAGACCCTCTATAACTCACTTTATTAAAATAACTGCTTCTAATACATAAGGCTGAGCATGATTTTCGAAAATAAAAGTGCAATACAATAAAAGGGGGACCACGATTTATTCAACGGTCAGGGTAGTAAGATCGAGTCAGTTTCCTTGGGCTCCCGCTCTTGCAGCAATGTCCCTCCTGAGCCACTTCCTGTAACTCCCGCGCACTGCCACAGATGGGTAAGGATGAGCATCGGTCACCTCGCGGGACCTCCAGAATCGTTGGTAGTTGCAAAGAGCCGAATGGCGGAAGAAAGGAAGGACTACATCCACCAGGACCTCTGCAGGAGCCTCTTTTCTCAAACCAAGCTGACGCTGAATCCGATAGGGGATGTAGAAGGTAAAAGCCTCTAGACCAACAAGAACCACCCACTGAGGGCCCATATAGTGTACAGTCATAGGCGGAAGGTCAAGCCATGAGCATCTCCAGGAAATAGTCTCAGCCCGCTGGCGTTTGAAGAAGTTGACCCACTCAGAAGCTCGCCTGTCTGCATATTCAAAGCACCGAGAGGACAATAACCTAGCCTCATACACCAAGTTGCCAGGAGGGAGAGTCAGCACATTCACCTTGTCACAAAGCCAAATCTGCCAGAGAGAGAAAACAAGTGAGAAACCATAGAAAGCCAAGTCAAACGTTGAGAAAAAAAGAGAGTAAGAGAAAAGCTCGCAAAAAGAAAGATGAGTGGGAAACCAACTTGTAAGAGGAGAGGACTGCCCCCAAAAGTCTCGGTCTCTCCGGAATGAACCTTGTCCAAGCCCATCAACGTTTCAGCCAATACCATTGGGATCACATCCTTCCGAGCCTCAATCTGCACCGCAATGCTGACCAACGCCGAGCTAGCATGTCCAGTGGAAGGAACCAAGAAGGAAGCAACAAGTAAGCACATGCAAAGAGCAGTCATGCACCGAGTGTGGTAGGTCGTGTCTGCTAGGTTACCAAGAGGAGAAAACATCTCAATGAGGTGCATCACGTTGAGGTGACAGTTGCTAACCAGATAACGAGCAACACCGTCATTCAACCCCAGAGAGGCAGCAAGAACCTTGGACATGTTCTCGCGCACAAGAGGGACAATGACCTCTCCAGAGCCGAAGCCGCCGAGATAGGCGCGGAACTCTTCAATAGTGGGACAAAGTTCTTGTTCACTGAAGCGGAATACGTGCACCTCTGGGTCCCAAAGACTTGTGGCAGCCCTCAAGAGCTCGGGACGAAGGCGGATGTTACGGAGGTATCTCATGGAGTAGAGACCATGTGCCCGAAAGTTGAGCCAATCGACCCCCTCCATGGAAACCAACCATGGGCGTAGTGAACCAGTGAGAGAAAGAGCCATTGGGAGGAAGTGAAGGTTTGAGGAAGGTGAAAGACTAAGAAAGATATGGTTAGTGTGAGGCCTAAGGCCTGAATTTATAGGAGGGATAGAGGAGACAACTTCAACTTTCAAAAGAGCCTTGGGTTCCAAAAGTGTAAATTTTCCATGAGTCTTACATAGGGAAAAGCTTGGTCATGCCCTAAAAGAACAAAGCAAACATGCACTGGCTCGGAAATGTTATAGAATAGGTCAAACTTCAACTTTTGTGCAATCTGTCTTGGGAAGCAGCAAATGGCAGAATGTCAGGAAAATAGTGCCGCACGGCATATCGGAGTAACGCACGGCGTAATAGATCCAAGGGAAAAACCACGGCATAACACGGATACGCCGCGGGATCAGATAAAATTCCGCGCGGCACTTTAGAGCCCCGCGCGGCATATCAAGTCTGCATTTCTGCAGACTTTGACAGCAGAGGTTTGAAGCCAATTCGAGGCACTTGCAGGCATCACCAACCCCCAGAACATACCTCAATGGGTATTTGGGACTTCGGGGAAGTTCTGCTTCGAGTCAACTCTCAAAACTCGACGTGATGACATCGAAAAGTCAATAAAATCCGTTTCTTAAGCCGTGTCAAGGTATCGAAGTCTGTTTCAAGTCGTTCCAAGCTGATCTTTCGAGTCCCACAGGTCATAATGGTCAAAAGTGACCTGGTCCAAGTTCCGTTTCGAGGTCAAAATCAAAATTTGAGAATGTCACCTTCTAAAGTCAACATTTTCTTGCTTTTCAAGCAGTTTTCAAACGAGAGCTTGAGTTTTCTAGCCACGTGTCGAATGTTAAGGGTCGCTATTGACATACGAGAGTCCACAACAAAGGCATTCTTGTAAATTCTTGTATTAAGTGTCAATTTTTCAAAATTATTCATTTACCTTCTTTGATTTCTATTCCAACGTCAATGTGCCTATGTCCTAACATATTGCTCATCACAAAAGCTTGAGTTCGCTTCAGTTTATGGCCAAAGACTAGTTGCATGCGCTGGTTAATGTTTTAGTTATTCAATCTTCTTTATACAAATGACAAATAAAAGGAATTGAATGGCATGAACATTGAAAGAACAAACTCTCATATAAATCCAAAATATCCATGAGTCGAAGTACAAAGCTAAAGAAGGCGTGCAAGCCCAATGCTCAAAAATCCTATCTACTGAGGGTAAACAAGCACCCTTCCAAAAAGAAGCACGCAGGCTCCACAAAAAGGCAAAAGCAAAACAAACAAAAGAGGGAGCTCAGCTCTCATCCTCGTCCTCCTCAGCGTCCTCCTCGTCGTCCTCCCCGGAGACCTTCTCCACCTGGGAACTGGCCGCCTCCTGAGTACCTGTCACCCTGGGCACAGTACCCCCTGAGGAGTCCCCCAGGTCAACGTCTGTAGGCTCGTCGCTCTCATCGGAGACGTCTATAGGCTCATCCTCCGTCTCCCCAGAAAGTCGTGGCCTCTTCGACGGAGGCTCCTCCCGAGAGCCAGCAGAGGAAGCCTGGTGCGCTTGCATGCACACAGACTTCCTGCGCGGCCCACGTGAAGCCCCTCCTCCAGCCTGCAATAACATGACATTCATCATTTGCATTGTAATCATAGTATAGGCAATAAGAAGTAAAAGCAAAGAGTTTGGGAGCCTTACCATCGTCCCGCCAGCGCGAAGAAGCACCTCTGGGGCATGGCCCATGGCGTACTGCCTCACCAGCTGCTCCAGGCCCATCATGGCCTCCGCCATCTCCCTCACATACTGCGGAGTTGCCTGCACAATGGGAAAATTGATTGGAATGTACAGTGATAATAACAAGTGCATGCAAAAGGCAAAAGAATACGCGTCAATACCTGAGCAAGAAACTCCGGGGCTGCAGCTGTGGGACGTGGCACCACCACTACACCAGAAGCCCCCTGGGCAGTCGTCACGTCCACCGTCCAGGAGAGTCGGGGCAAGCTGACCCCGCTCGGGCCTGCACCGTCACCCCGACCGCTACCACCACCTTCGCGCCCTCTTCCTCTCCCTCCTCTCCTTCCTCTTCCGCCTCTACCACCTAACGCTCGTAGCGTCGCCTCCCAGGCAGCAGCTCGGACCCCAAAGCTCGGCATCAAGCACCGAGCCCGGTACTCAGAGTAGTCAGCGTCTGCCTGGAAAAGCAGCTCCAGCTCGGGGTCCGGTCGCACAAACCGCTCCACCTCCTCCCGCGTGTACTGGCTCGTCCTCTGCACCAAAGCAGGAAGGGGACCAGGGACTCAAAAAATGTCCAGCCTCAGCGACTGACGTGACACCCGGTCACCCAAGTACCACTGCCAGCCGTAAGGGGACTCGAGAAGCACTCCCCCCCTCGTCACCTCCCTACTCCGGACCAAGTAAGGGAGCTCGAAACGGTCCCACACATGCCAGCGAACCTGCAATCAAGGTTATGCAACATTAGCATGGGATTTGAATAGAACCATCAATAAATAGAAGCATGCAAGGTGTAATCATACCCTGTCAGGACGCAGCTCGTCCAGAAAGAGGCGGTAGGCGTTCAGATCGCCCTTCCCCTTCTTCACTCCCCGAAACTCCTTGAACCAACGCAGAGCCCGGGGAAGTACTGTGTCACTAGGGCAGGAGGTCTCGGGAGGGTACACGACTAGTACCTCGTACGTCCACAGCTGCGGAATTAAACATCAAGGATTAGCACAGGATATGCAATAAGTAAATGGAAGGACAAATAAGCGCAAGAGAAGTTTGAAATGTACCTCCCAGACTCTCCAATAACCGCCGAGGCTCTTCCCCGCTCCCCGGGAAAGAGACCCCATGAAGGCGTAGCACGCCCCCAAAGCCGCGCCGCCCCAGTCAAAGCGGGCTATCTCCCCGACGTCCTTCAAGGCCGGTAGGAGTGAAAGGTGTACTCGGTTGCGCCTGTTGGGAAACAGGGACGCACCGAGCAAGTACAACAAGAAACACCGCGCCATCTGCTCCTCCTGCACCCTGTCTGTCGGAAGCTCCTTCGTCCAAAACCCCAAGAGCTGGGCGTCCTCCCTCTCTGCCCTCAGCACGTACCCCAGCATCTCCCACTAGAATGCCGCACTCCTCCCTGTAACAGCGTCGTAGGGGATAGGGTCACCCCCGACCCTCAGACCGGTGATCGCCGCAAAGTCCAGAGGCGTCACCGTTAGCTCACCAAAAAGGAAGTGGAACGTATTCGTCGTGTCCCACCACCTCTCGGCAAGTGCCCTCACCACCTGGCGATCGTTGCTCGCCTTCGTCAACACGCTGACGAACTCCCTAAAGCCCGCCTGTCTCACTATCCCCCTCATAGCCTCGGGGAGCCTCTCCCAAAACGTCGGCCGCACCGCCGTAGCACGAGATAGGGATCGCCTGTTGCAATAAGTTGATAATGTTCAGTAAATAGGTATACAATTCAAGGTAAATACGATATTCAAATAAGGAAATGAAAGCACGATACATTGAAATTCAAAATGCAAGTGTTAAAGGTATACCTCGTCTCGGCGCAAGGAAATGTGCTGCTGTGGGTCCCTCAGGACCAGGGCCTCGTCGTACGTGGGCCGCTCCGGCCTGTAGGCGTCTAAAAGGGTAGGGAACACTACGTGCTGAAAGGGCACGTAAGACTCCGCCACGTAAGCTCCTCGCCCTCTCAGAGCCTCCGTCGCCTCCCCTACAACACTCCTCCGAGGGACTGCCTCATCCCTGGCCTCCTCATCTACTCCCTGTGGCCCTCCAGCAGCCCTCGTCTCGGCCTCGGCCTAGAGCTCCCTCTCCCGAGCCTCAAGCAGAGTCGCCGCCAGCCCGGGCACTCCCCGTAGGGTCTCAACTAGGTCGTCAAGTGACGCCTCCTCTAGGTAGTCACCTAAGCCTATGGGTCGTGACGACCCTGCACCCTCACCACTACCGACAAACATAGCCGGTGTCTCCCTCTCCTCCACCAACTCCTCCTTGACAGCGGGGCCCTTCCCCAAGTCAGTCCGAGGCTCTCTCACAGGAGAAGCCTCTGTCTCCACCTCCACTCCGTAAAACCCATCACCACCGCGAGCCTTCGTGGCCCTCTCCTCTAAAACAACTGCACCCTCCGCTCAGCCCGTAGCCTCGTCCTCACCCCTAGGCTCCACTGCACCCGAACTCTCTGTGCCTTGGCCGTAGCCAGCCACTACCAAGCTGTCACCACCATCGCCGCCCACTGTGGTGGCCGAGGCAATGGCCTCCTCGGCCAATGCCGCCTGGGCTGAGAGCCCCACGGTCTCCGGCCCCTCCCCGACTGCCGTACCACTCTCCGGAGCCACTAAGGCCGGTGCAACCTCGACCCGCGGTGGATGATCACCCCCGTGTATATCCGTATCATCCATAACCGAGAGAGAGGAGAGAGAACCGAGAGAGACGAGAGAGAATTGAGAGAGAGGAGAGAGAACATAGAGAGAGACGAGAGAACAGAGAGAAAGAGATGAGAGAGACGGGAGAGAGAGAGAGATGTGTGCGAGAGAGAGATGATCGGAGAGAGAGGGAGAGAGATCAGAGAGAATGAGAGAGGGAAGGAGGGAAATTTGAACGAACGGGGCGTACTGTGTACGCCCCGCATATATATATATATCCCCCCTCGAACCGGTTCGTCTGGAATTAAAATGGACCGGGTTTGAAGTTAGGTGTGCCGCACGGCATATCAGGAAGAGCGCGCGTCATAATAACTTAACTGCATGAAATTTTTCGAGTTGCCACGGCGCACGGCATTTCGTATGTTACGCACGGCATACTGGGTTATTTCGACAGTTTGGATTTTGAGGGCAGTTCCTGACAACGGCGTTCGTGCTCAAGTTTGTTCGTATACAGAAAAGCAGAAAGAAAACAGCAAACAAATGGAACTGAGGAAAGAAAGGGACTTGTGTTCATTTCATAAAAGCCGGGACGACCCCCGGGATTCCCATTACATCATTCAAAAAAAAAAAAGGAAAACAACAAAAGAAAAACAGAAAGAGGTCCTACTGCCCTTCTTTTCCTTCTTCTTCTTCTTCTTCCGGACCCTCCATCTCAATCGCTTTTTCCACCAGACGCGTCGTTTGCCCCATCCGAACGGTCGTCGGAACCGTTCAGATTCCCTTCGGAATCCTCCGCGGATCGCTGGACAAGCACTCCGGTGCAAACCACGCGTCGTTCTTGTCGTCTTGCTGGTTGTATGCGAAATCCTGCAGGTTGGACACCGCGCGGCGGAGGGTGCGGATGGTAGAGATCAACCTTGAGATTTTAGCATTGAGTTGCTCAATCTCCTCTCGGTAGAAGCCCATCTCGATCTCCAGGGATGTCACCCGCGTTGCCAAGTTACTGTTCGCCATGGCCGAAATCTCGAGAGTAACCTTTTTTTTTAGAAAGAAGAAGAAGGTAGAGAGACTTGGGAGAATGGTGCATAGAATGAGGCACCACAATCCCTTTAAAAAGCAGTTCCAGCCGACGAAAGGGCACGCCTGTATTAATGGGCATCTTCAAACCAGCTGAACTGTCCTCGGAAATCGAAGAGGTGCATGGAAATCTGAAATGCCGCACGCCACAATGAACGACCGCACGGCATTTTAACTCCAGAGGATTAACTCCAGTCTCCTCGGGAATTGATCACCCCAGCCACCAAAATCATCTTGGAAATCAAATACTCCAGCCGTCTTGCAGCAGAAATCTTTTAGAACGATGTACATTAATTATGGGATTATTCGGTCCTTGTCCCCCTGGGACTTGCAAAATTTCCCGTCCCCCGAGGACTCACCGTATTCGCATTTGTTCGCAGTATTCGTCCCCTAGGATTCGCCAAATTCGCGTTACTTGTATCAAATCGAATTTCGCCTCCCGAGGGCTCGTCTCAAATCAAATTTCGCCTCCCGAGGACTCGTCTCAATTCAAATTTCGCCTCCCGATGGCTCGTCTCGAATCAAATTTCGCCTCCCGAGGGCTCGTCTCAATTCAAATTTCGCCTCCCGATGGCTCGTCTCGAATTCTTGTCTCAAAATTTTAGCCTCCTGAAGGCTCGCTTTGCATTTTTTTCACGACACCCTACTAGCACTCAATCTTCTCAAAGTCCATTGCATGGTTTTACTTATTGTCCTCCGGGACTTGTTTCGCTTGCACCGTCCCAATTGAACTACGTTGGTCTGATCCCTACAAACAGGGTACGTAGGCAGCTCCACGAGCGCGACCACCATTGACATTTACTTGCATTTTCGAGTATTTTGTCTCTGTTCAAAGACTTTAGAGCAACGAATCGGGGTGCCTATTCTTTAAGCGTCACTCGTATCAAATCAATGATGTCCAAGTTACGTTAAAGAGGGACTACTGTAGACACCCCAATCCGGACCTCGAAGGGTCTTTGTCCACCCCGATGATGAAATAAAGGAAACGGAACCTTTGCGAGCTTGAATGAAGGATTCCCTCAGCCCCAAACAGATCCTCAGCCCAAATAAACCATCAGCCCCAAACAAACCCAAAAGCCCAGAGAAAGCCCGAAAGCCCTGGACCGAACCTGTAATGCTGCACGTAACACTTCTACACCGCACGGCGTATCGAAAGTCATTACACCGCACGCGGTCATGAGGTTAGCCGCACGGCATTTTGGGTAAAGTTCTGACTGGCTCAGAAAGCTGTCGGCCACGCCTATTTGAGCCACAGCTGCAAAATGGCTCAGCCGAAAGCACACTTCTGGCCTGCCCAGAAAATACCTCCAACATTTGAAATTCAAAATCCATGGCTCTTGCCTATAAATACACCCCTCCACTCAAGGGAAAAGGGCCCTTGATCACTATTACACCCTTTCTCTCTCTTCTTGCTTTCACACCCATTTTCCCATTTCCAAGTCTTGAGAATGTTGCTCTCAAAAGACATTCTCTAGGCCTTTTACTCCATTTTTCTCCTCACCATTGAAGTTAGTCCCTTACTAACTTTGAGACCCCAACCACCCAATACACCCATCTACTACACACACCCATATTTCTCTTTTCTTTTCCAACCTTGCCAACGTCCATCCACCATCATCAATCTTCATTCAAGCTCAAGATCAAAGGTAAAAACCAAGTTTCCTTGGGTCAGGCTCTGCCCTGGCCCTGAGGGGGCTCCTCTATCTTCAGGCCTAACCCTTTTTGGTTAGGATCTGACCTAAAAATCATTTTTACAAAACAAAACTAGTTTTCTGTGCTAGGTACGCTACGCCACGCGGCACTTTGAAGCGTCGCACGACGTAGTGAACACACACGTGCGGCATTTCAGTTAAATACTGTCTTCTTGTTCAAACTATCTGGATCATGATCGTCTGGTCCTGGATCTGTTTCTGTAAACCAAAAGCAGTCTCGGAATGAGACCATGCCTACAAGCCATGTTTTAAGCTCTATAAATCTTTTTAAATGAACAAATATATCAAAAATGGTTTTCTACTTGTGGCTTGGAGGAGTGGTACAGTTCTGAGATGATCTGATAGCTGTGAACTTTCTGAAATCTTAAAAATAACACCGTGCGTCATACTGGGTATACCGTGCGAGGCTTTAAAAATGGCAAAAGTTTGATAATAGGGTCAGAACCACGCACGGCATATCAGAAAGCCATGCGCCTGTGGGCAGCATGCCCTTCGGAGAAAGGATTTCGTTCCTTTCCGCCGTTGCGGCCCTTTTTTGAAAATCGAGGGAGCGCGAGCGCCGGTGGCAAGCGCTCAAAAATACAGAGTCGCCACTTGAGTTTTTGAGGGTCCGACACTCAAGGAACCGTATTTCGAAGCACCTGCCGCGCTGTTTGTTTGAAAAAGTTTAAGGAAATCAGTCCGTCATAACCATATCTGGGTTCGGGAGCCAGGTTACGAGAGGGGAAGGGTTTTAAGGCACCCCTCTCGCCCAATCCGGAGATCGGTCTCTACTTAGGCATTTTTATGAAAACTTTTGTGATTCTTCTTCTTTTAATTAATTTTAGCCAATTAGGGCGGGGAAACAGTTAATCGGGGATTAAAACTGTAACAATTTGCAGGATGTGATCAGATAAAAGCATGGATGGATGGCATGACGAGTAATAAATGGGATGAGACCTAAAACAGCGATCAAATGCCAAAACCAGGCTCGGGATGAATTTGTCCTGCACGATGGCCAACTTGCATGCATGAACAAATCTGCATGCAAGCAAACCATCGCGCGAGCTTTGTCATCTCACCAAAGTTCCAAGTTCATCCCCTTCTGGGCTCTGGAAGGACCAGTGCACACCCAGGAGGCAAACCAAGCAGTTTATCAAAGAGACTGTAAGATACTAATTATTACAGACAGCTTGAAAATGGAACTGAATAAAGGAAAACACAACCCCTAAACAGTGGGGGGATAAAAGGAGGCCAAAGGCCTAGTTGCCCATGCAAGGGCCATTTCTGGAATAAACAGAACTGTCGCGCGACAGAGAGGGAGTCTCGCGCGACATTCCTGACTGGACTTCCAGGAATTGCTTTGCATGCTTGGGGTCCTGAGACAGATCCAGGAAGACCCAAGGGCATTCCATGCTATTCAAAACAAATAACTAAGCTACTGTATTTTGTTTTGCATGCATAACAGTGATCAATATTTGAAATGAAACTCAACAGGCATGCTAATATTGCAAAAACAGAAAAGGGCTAGCCTCCCTTCCCCACAAGGTCCATTCTCTTGCTGACACAAGTGTCGCGCGAGTGTTGTGGACCATCGCGCGAGGGCTTGGCTGCCACGGATTCTTGTAACTCTGCTGGCTTTAGGACCAGGACATGGTATTAATTACCAGCCTTGGCCCTGTCAGCCCCCCTCAGGGATCAAAACAGAAATAGGTTAAATGTTATACCTTTGCTTGGAAAGGGGTTGGAAATGGATTGGATTGATTGGTAAGGCCTCTTGACTAAGTGTTTGACAAAACACCAAGTTTGGAAGACTAGGAGATGGTTTGGGTTAGTAACTTTGTGCTAGGGATTTGATTGCCTTGTGAAGAGTAATTAAATTTCTTAATCATTTTCTTGGAACCCTTAACATGGAAGACCAATGGGGGTATTTATAGGGGAAGTGGAAGGGCTAGGTGGTGGCCAAACTTGGCTTTGCAACCAGCCAACAAGGCTGGTCACAACTTGGTGGATAAGCTAGCCAACAAGGTGAGTGGGAGTGGTTGTGAGGGTGTGAGGGGTGTAACCTGCCAGGACTCTGTTCAGCTGAGGAAAACGGGGTTCCAGCCCATGGGGACCCATGTGACACCCAATCATCACAAGTCCAGTTGGATTCTGTGATAATGACAGGAGGGAACCATCGCGCGAGGGTTCGGAACCATCGCGCGAGGGTCAACAGTCAACAGTTTGACTTTGACCACACCTGGCAAGCAGAGTATCGCGCGAGCAACATGAAGGAACTCGCGACGGTCAAACCTGACCCTAGGGTTTGACTGAAGGTTCAGAGGGGTTCAAGAGGTTCAAGCAGGGTTCTAAGCATTCCAAGCTCAATCCATCCCCAATCCAAGCTCGTTTGATCCGATTTCATCATCGGGGAAACAAGAAAACCGTAAAACAAAGTAAAACAATTGGGAGACCCAGATTGGGGTGTCTACAGCGCCATAAAGTAGTGTGCCGTGTGGCAGAGGATCGTGATCCAGATAGCTTGTTTAAACGCTTTCCTTATTTATATCATCATCACGACATCCTTTATCATTTCTGTACAGTAAGCACCACTCGCACGACAATGTGATATATTTTATCTTGTTACCCTTTCCCATATGTGTTTTTAAAGCTTTCCAAATGGTATTAAATCCCCCATTTAAAATACTTAGTAGAAACCGCTTTTCACCGGGCGAGCGGGGTGCTTTTTCAACAAAACCTTCCCCGCTCGTAACATGGCCCCCGGATTCAAAATCTCAATGGTTTCGCTAGATCAAAAGCCTTTCTTTTCAAAACACAACTCTCGGTTTCTCGGATCATCCATCTCAAAAATCCGGGTGGCGACTCTTCGAACGCGCCGGGCGCGGGAGCCCACACGCGGCCTAATCTCTTCAGACGAGATAAGGTCCTGGTTGTTCTATAAGTCCCATAGACTATATAAACTTCTGTCGTGGAGTGTTTTATAAGTCTCTGGCTGCAGGTTTGTCATATTTGCCGAGCTCACTTGGTGAGCTGAGCTCGGTATTCTTTTATGAGCGTGATCTGGCCTCCTTCCTCAGGCTAGTTAATAGAGGCTAGCTCTTATAGGCTAGATTCCATGTTCTTGGGACTCTAGCTTGAGCCCTTAGGGTTGTGCTGGGCTCTTAGCTTGGGCTGACCTTGGGAGGTTAATTTTATCAAAAATGCTAAGGGTACATACAAAATGTACATACAATGTACATATGGATTTTGTGGGGCTCAAATCGGGTCCCACAAAGATTATTCGAACCGCCCATTATTTTTAAAACATATTTTTATGGAGCCCTGTAAAAAATTAGCTCAACCCGATATCGGTAAGGATTTTTTCTGATTTTGTGGGGGCGAAAACTACTCGTCGCCCCCACGAATTCAGAAAAAATCCTTACCGATATCGGGTTGAGCTGATTTTTTACAGGGCTCCATAAAAATATGTTTTAAAAATAATGGACGGTTTGGATCATCTTTGTGAGACCCGATTTGAGCCTCACAAAATCTATATGTACATTGTATGTACATTTTGTATGTACCCATAGCAGCACTCAGGTATTTCATAAATACTTCAGGTATTTGAATTTAGTGAATACTTCCGGTATTCATGTGAAGGATATGACAAATGAAAAACAGAGGAAGGTGAAAATCATACTCTTCCATGTTGTCCCGTTTTGTAAGTAGTATAATAAGTGAAATGGCAAGAGAAGGTGGAAACCATTCTCTTCCATGTATCCTACTTTATGCATAACATTAAGAATTGAAAGATAATACAATAATTATCTCACATACCTTTAACTCAGTTGGCTAGAGTCGTGTTGATAACGTGTTATAAAAATAAATAACAAAGAACAAGAGAACACGAACAATATTTATGAGAAGATAGTTACTTCAGGAACAATAAAGAGAGAGAGTTTAGCCTTCAGGACTAACAGAATATTTTTGAAATATTTTTCACAACCTTACTTTCATTCCTTTGCAACCTCTCTAATACTTTTTTTTATTTAGGCCTTCTGAAGCTTGTCAAGATCAAAGACGTTGGGATTAGATTAGCAGACTATGAATGGGTCAAGACATCGACTAAAGTCTCCGTCATCTCCAAAAGCGGGGCGGTTATCTGTTGATTTTCTGTATCTTAAAACTAGAAACTGAGGCTCCTATTTATAGAGGACGTATTAGGGACTTGTCCTTACAAATAAATAAAGACAAAGGGCTAATATGCAATTTGGAAAGTTGGGTCGGTTTCGCCGACTCAACATGAGCCGCCCCCGGCCCCAAGCCTTTTGCCATATGAAAGATTCCAAATGATGATGTCATCCAACCACATAATCTAAGCAATTACAACAAAACCAAAAGCACGTGGAATTATTCAAAATGGTGGTAATACCTTGTCAGAGCAAGTTTATCAATAGAAAGGTAAAAAAAGGTAAATAAACTTGTGAATAGTGCATATTTTTTATTTTACCTACTCACATTTCTTTCAACACTATATCAATATAATCTATTTTATCTATTCTTTATTAAAATATTAATAAAGAGAGAGAGAGACAATAAAAAACTAGATTGCTTATGAATAGTTGTGAGCTATTTTTAGCTCACAACTGTGGATGGAGGCAAAATGCCTCCCCCTTTAGCTACTCTGATGTTCGGGTACCTTTCCTCTTTTTGTGAGGTAAATTGACTATAAAGCTACTTGTGGGCAGCGTGCCCTGGAAATTTCGGTTTCCAAAAATGCAAGGGCCCAGATCGAGGGAGCGCGAGCGCAGGTGGCAAACGCTCAAAAATACAGAGTCGCCACTTGAGTTTTGAAGGTCCGACACTCAAGGAACCGTATTTCGAAGCACCTGCCGCGCTGTTTGATTTGAAAAATTGAAGGAAACCAGTCCGTCATAACCATATCTGGGTTCGGGAGCCAGGTTACGGGAGAGAAAGGGTTTTATGGCACCCCTCTCGCCCAATCCGGAGATCGGTCTCTACTTGAGCATTTTGAAAACGTTGCGATTCTTCTTTTATTAATCAATTTTAGCCAATTAGGGTGGGGGAACAGTTAATCGGGGATTAAAACTGTAACATGTTTGCAGGATGTGATCAAAATAATGACATGGATGAGCAGTTAGTATAGGATGAGAACAGACTGCTGTGTGAGTTTAAACAGACTGGAAAGCTCCTGTTTTGGAGTGTCGCACGCAAGAGGTAACCAGTATGCACTGATCAAGTCAATGCATGCTGATCATACCTGCGCGCGCTACTACAAGACCTGCGCACGCCATGTCTCACCAACAGTTTGAATTTCATCCCCTTCTGGGCTCTGGAAGGACCAGTGCACACCCAAGACAAACCAAGCAGTTTAAACTCTCTGGGCTCTGGAAGGACCAGTGCACACCCAGGACAAACCAAGCAGTTTATGCAGTCATAATATACATTTTAAAGGCTGAAAAGCCTAATAAATAAATAAAAACACCCCATAAACAGTGTGGGGACAAAATAATAGTCTAAAACCAAGTTAAACATGCAAGGCCAGCCACTGATCGGGTATAAACAATCGCGCGAGGGTCCCAAACCGTCGCGCGACAATGCGCCCGGGCGCGCGATGGTTGCGCCCTGGCGCGCGACGATTGCGCCCTGGTGCGCTGGTCAAATGGAGCGTTGACCATCGCGCGATGGTTTGGGTGCAGCGCGCGCGGGTTCGAGCCAACTTTCCAGTGTCTGGTTTTTCACGTCCTGGGTTCTGAGACAGGTCCAGAATGATCCCAGGGGTACTCCAATAGAACAGAACTTAATATTGAAATGCAAGACTAACATTTCTAACAAAGGAAAGCAGTAAATTGGTTGTTAGCATGCTTTACAGTGATCTATATACAAAGAAATGCATAAAACAACAAGGCACCCATCCCCACGCTGTCCTGTACGTGCAAACACGAAGTGTCGCGCGAGTATGTGGGACAGTCGCGCGCGGGTCCTTGCCACTACGGTTTTGAACCTCTGCCAGCTTTTGGGCCAGGACTGGTATTGATTACCAGCCTTGACCCTGCCAGTGAGCAGAACAGTGAGCAGAACAAAGGTGTTATACATTTGGCTTTTTTTTGAGTTTGGACGGTGTTTGAGCTTTGATGCTTGAGGTTGAACAAGGTGATAGAGCTTGCAAAATAAGTGTATGTAGATGGCTAGAGTGATGAAATATCAAGTGTATTTGGGTTTGTGTAACCTTTTGTGCTTG
This sequence comes from Rhododendron griersonianum, assembly GCA_018127125.1. Taxonomy (NCBI): domain Eukaryota; kingdom Viridiplantae; phylum Streptophyta; class Magnoliopsida; order Ericales; family Ericaceae; genus Rhododendron; species Rhododendron griersonianum. Next base: position 25,099,941 of record CM030792.1, on the reverse strand, counting down.
ATTTTTTGTAACCCTTTGAAAGAGAACAAAGGGGGCTATTTATAGGCATGGAGGGTGGATCTGGTTGGTGCCAGGAAAGGGACAAAGCCAGCCACGAGGCCTGGCTGAAGTTGCATCGGTGGCCAAATTTCTGCCTCTGAAAAAGTAGGTGGGGAACCGACCATCGCGCGAGGGTTCTAGTCTGTCGTGCGACGGTGCGCCCTGGCGCGCGACGATGCGCCCGGGCGCGCGATGGTTGCGTCCTGGCGCGCGATGATTGCGCCCTGGCGCGCATCAGTAGGGTTTTTGGCTTTTGGAAGTGACTTAGGCTAGATTAGGTTATTGGGTTTTGCAAACACTCAAAGCTCAAACACTCGACATTCCCAGGGTGTTCTTGATCCATTTCATCATCGGGGAATCAAAAACCGTAAGTAAACTAATCTGGAAGCCCAGATTGGGGTGTCTACAGTAGCCCCCCTTTGATGGCACTTGGAGCACCATTGAATTGGTACAAGTAACGTCAAAGGTTTCTAGACACCCCTCAAGGCAATCCAGAGCAGAACATGCTAGCAAAGTAGACACGAATACTTAAAGAACCTGATTGGTTGAATAGACGGACGGACCGTTGCTAGGGATGGAAGTAGAAGTGGACGATTGCATCGCCGCTTGTTGATTGAATTTGGACAGGACAGGCTGTCGCTGCAGATGTTGACGGGACCGGCTGTCGTTGCTGGGGATCAAGCTATCCTCGGCACAAAGTATTCCAACAAACACGGGTAGGTCGTGTCAGGCAGGTTGAATTCCATCTGTTGGGAATCAGAGCCAATCTCCTTATCAAAGACCATCCGAGACAGAGCAATAAGCCTGCTGGAAGATGCACTTTTGGCTAGACTGAGGGTGATTGTCGTTCGGGACAGGCCAAGGCGGACTCTCCTGGGGAACAATCAGTTGCGGATGAACGGACCATCGAACGATGTTCTGGTCGTTGTTTGTGGATTTGACAGGACCGGCTGTCGTTGATTAGTTTGTCAATGCCACAACACCGACTAAAGAACGCCTCGACGCTGATTTGATTTGCCAATGCCTCAACACTGACTGAAGAACGCCTCAACGCTGATTTGATTTGCTAATGCCTCAACACCGACGGTTTGAACGCCTCGACGCTGATTTGATTTGCCAATGCCTCAACATTGACTGAAGAACGCCTCGACGCGCTTTGATTTTTGAACGGACAAATCATCAGTATAAATGATCGAACCGTTGGGGGAATTGACAGGATCAGCTGTCGTTGAAAGCGGACGGGGAGATCATTGTGCTGAGTGATCAAGCCGTTGGGGGACTTGGACAGAACCGGCTGTCGTTGACGGAGACGGCGGATCGCTATAAAAAGTGACCGAGCCATTGAGGTTGGACAGGACCGGCTGTCGTTGATTTGAACTAAGTAGCACAAACAGTGGATATCATGGATAGAAGCAAGGCGGACTGCAGTTGGGGAGAAATTGGTGACAACTGCTGAGCTGTTTACTTGCTGCCTTCGATACCGGGCAGGCTTGCTTTGTCGTTTTGATGGATTTTTCCTGCGTTCAACATTTGATATACACACAATATGCAATGATATGTATAACATATTGAAAATGCAGATGCAAGCTTAGGGCGACTCCTAGAAGGACAACGACGCCTAAGGACTACCACTGAGCCTCATCACCGTACTGTCTGTGCCTCTGAGACGCGCACCCAGATAGAAAGACGCTGAACGGGCTGGCATGCCCCAATTGACGTTTGAGCAATGGAATTGGGCCTGCGTGCCCTTTCTTTGATGCTTCGGCAGGTGTGCCCCAGAGATGCTTTGCTTGGCCTTGGGCTGACGTGCCCTTTCTGCTTTACGAGATTCCACTGCTTGCGGATTACAGATACTAGGGTAGCAATGTAACAATTGCGTTTTCCAGTTTATTGACTCTCTTTTGCAAGTATTGAAGAGAATGCAAAAACTAACCACTAATATCTAATTTGCATTGACAAGTGATTTGAATCGACACACAGACGTGCGCACATATGAATAGACTCGCCTAGCTCGAACGGAAAGGGAGACAGAGAACCAGGGTACAATGCGAACCCTTAGACACACGAAATATAATGAAGTTTTGGGCATTAATGTGCCAAAACTCACAATATTCCTGAATAGGTGAAACTGACACTTATGAAAAGTGCAAAAGGTACAAAGACCTGTACAAACAAAATCGAGAAAAACATCCCGACATGACAATTGATTGAAAAACTGGAAAAATGTCGCAAAAACGGACATAAGACATAGATTATGACTCGTATAGGCCCGGACTGACACCGACACCCCCGTGCAGTCACATTAAGTCCATATGACTTGCATGGTATGACAAGACTTGGCAAAAGCCCTTGGAACGGCATTCGAGGGTAGTAGCCAACTGCTACTGTCTGCTGCAAGAAGCGTGCGCAGGTTTGAGACCAACGCGTATCGTTTTGAACAAATGCGTTGTGGTTGCTTACACCAGACTTCGCTGAACTTAGAATAAACTGTGAGCCTGTTAAGGCCTCTCCAGCATTTCGTTCTATTTTTGATGCTTCAATTATTTTTTTAAGACTTATGCTCAGCTTGTAAATTGAAGAAGCAGTTTGGTAATAAAATTGAAAGACGAAGGGTTTCCCCCTTCTGGTTCCTCCAATGAAGCTTGTCTTGATCTTCGATCCACTTCGACCTTTGATGTGTACCAAAATGTCAACCATGGATCCAATTGATAGATTGTGACCGAGTCTCATAGAGAGACTGCCTACGTATCCCAAGATAGGGAATCAGGTCAAAACGTAGTTCAGGCCAAGGGTTAACTCTTGAGTATTTACCTCTCCTTTTACGCTCTAACTTTTGCCTAGTACCGCCCATTCAGGTCTTCGATCTAGCGAGCTTTTGAATATTGCCTATTCGTTTTTGCCTAAACCACCTTCATAGGTTTTGGTCTAGCAGGCTGCTCTAACTTTTGCTTGGAACTGCCCACCCTTGGGGTTTTCAGCCCAACGAGCTTCTCTCAGGGAAAAGTTGCTTTTGAATTGATCCAGGTCGACTCAAGGTATTGAATTTGTTGCTGTCGAGGTCGAAGACCTTTGGCTGCAGCCCCAGATAATATAGCTTTGATAACAAAGAGTCAATAGTGCTTCGGTTGGAAATGCCTTGCTCCGGACCGCTTTGTACACTTTCTCATTTGTACTTGGCGGAACGCCACTGTCATTGCTTTGAACATGGTACAAGGCCCGGAGCCTTCTGTGCTTCTGCTTTCTGGATTGGCACCCGATAACAGGGGATTTGATGCTCCTTTGTCTCAGGATCAACGCGAGGCGTGACTTGATGAGACCATGCCAAGACGTCTATGAATTCTTCGAGCCTGTCTGACCGGGCACAATGCTCCTCCGGGGGCGGCTTTGAACCAACTTTGAACCTTTCAGGAGGTTATACTTGTCTTTCAAGTTTATTTGAAATTACTTCTTCTTTTAATAGGCTGAGCATGCCTTTCGTCTTCCCTTTCGGCGAGGGAACACATTTCCTTGGGAATGATCCCATCGAAATCTATCCCTTCGTCATTAAGGTTGACACAGTTTATATAAAAGCCAGCGAAGCATGTAGAAGCAAGATGATGCATATCATAAAAACCCTCGGGGTTGCCAAGTACAGCAGACTCGAAACTTGAAACAAAAGCTACAGCGTGGAGGGCCAAGAGGCATAACCTCCGACTCAGAGCTAGACTTAGACGAACGCAAAAGACTCTGTGTCAGACTCAGACAAGACGCCAATGCAAACTAGACGTGGTTTTGAAAATGCAATTGTTAAAAAGCTACCCATAGCTTCCACAAAAAGAGGTAGGATCCAGCAGGTGTTAGGCCCAAGCAACAGCACTTCGGTCTTTTCAGCTTCTTCGACCAAACCTACTCGGTGCTCTTTTGAATAGTGGAACTCAGCCAATCGGTCTTCCCCTTTGTAAGCCCCTCATCACTGTCAAACCAGACGTTGGCAGTGAAAACCTCGGTTGTCCCACCTACAGCCATCATGTTAACCTCCGATTCAGACGGGATGGATACGATGGGTTTGGGTTGATGTGCTGGGACGATATGGTGGCTAGGGTTGATTATGGTGGAGCTCGGGTTGATCTGAGTGGAGGTGATAGATACCTGACCAACCAGAGGGTCAGGCCCGTGTTGAGGCAAGGAGTTGGAAATGACGTTGGGCTTTGGTGGAACTTGAACCGTGCCATCATCAATTAGATTTTGTATCTCGTGTCGGAGACGCAAGCAGTTATCAGTGAGATGGCCAGGCATTTGGTGGAAGGCACAGAAAAGGTTGGCATTGTAGTTGGCCGGAAGGACTTTGGGTGGAAAAGTTGGGGTCAAAGGTTTGAGATGCCCAGACTTGACAAGTTTCTCCATCGCTGCGGACAGAGATGCCTCGAAGGCAGAGAAGCTTCGGGGTTGTGTTCGAGATCGGAGGCTTTGAGCGCTTTGAATTTGATTGATATCGGCGGCATGACTGGAGTTGGAAACTGGGGCATCACTCCCACTTGCGGCTGTATTGGAGTAGTTGCTGTCACCAAACAACGCACTACTATTTCCCGAATAAGCCCTTGGCTTAGCCTTTTGAGTGGAGGAAGAGGATTCACCCCTTGGCAGGATTCCAGCTTGCAGCGCATCCTCGATGGCTAGGCCAGAGTCGAAGAAGATCTCAAAGTTGGCGGTCGCTTGAGCGAGTACCAAGTGCCTGGCATAGTCTGGCTGAAGATTACGGGAGATGATGCGGAGTTGGTCTCTTTCGCTAGGGCGCTCAGTCATTAGAGCGGCTTTGGCCCTCCACCTTTTAACAAAGTCCGCAAAGGACTCCTTTGCCTCCATCTTCGTGGATTCCAACTCTCGAATAGTCATCTTGAGTTGAGAGTTGTAGCTATATTGAGAGACAAAGGCAGCCCCTATGTCTTCCCAAGTACTTCGTTTGGAGATGTCGAGCGACAGGAACCAGTGGAAGGCAGGCCCAGAGAGGGTTTGAGGGAAAAGCTGAGACATGGCCTCACTTTCCACACCCAGCAGCTTCATTGCGGCATGGTAGCCATAGAGATGAGTTTTTGGGTCACCGCTCCCGTCAAACTTAACCAAGTCAGGCATCTTGAACTTGTCAGGGAGCTTGGCATTAGGGTACAAATAGAGACGATCCAAGTCAATTCCCCCTGCACTGATTTTCTCAGACTTGGAGACTGCCTCCTCCAGCTTTGCCATCTTGGCCATGAGAGCTGCCATATCCGGATTCAAAATAGGCTTGCCACCTACCGGATTTGGGATTGCAGCAGGCGCACGAGCCTCCTTAGGGTTGATCTGAACAATGAGACGCCCCTCGTGATTCGGATCTGGGACCAAGACAGGCTGTTCCTGGTCGGACTCATCGTCCTCGCCTTCCTCTTCAAGAGGAGGTGGAAGGCGAGTGTTGTTAAGGTCATTCAAACGGGTGATGGAAGCATCGGTCTGGACAGCCCTTTGCTGCATAGCGGTGATGCTATCCTGAAGGTTCATAAGCATGGTTTCCAGAATGAGCGGTTGATCTGCCATAGCTGGCCTTGAAGATGTTGAAGAAGGGGAAGCCGATGGCGTGGCTCTTTGTAAAATCGATGGCGAACCCGACTCTAGGGCTGCCAACAATGAACCTAGAGAAGCCTCCGTTGCAACTGACTGAGTTTCTAGCCTGACAAGTCTTTGAACCGGATTCTGAAGACGCTCCCAAGTAGGTTTGGCTCTTCTTTTCGGTACTCTTTCCGAGGATGCAATGGCTCCAAAACTAGACAGTAAAGTAAGAGAAAGCTCAGTGGTGTTCCTGCAGCAAAATGCAATGCATACATCGTCGTCGGTGTCCACCCTAGACTCTAGAACTAGAGACAAGTCTGTCTCATGATGTTCGGACGCTGCCAGAATCCTCCGATTTCTTTTCGAGGGTATATCCTTTGAATAGATCAAACTGATCCTAAGAGATGTCAAAACAGACTAAAACTTTGGCTAGTCCCTTTTGAAGATTCGACTTTGAATTAGAAACAACTCGGTATTGATGGCGTGACACCTTTACCGGGGTGGCGTGAGCGACAACGCGCTTTAGCCGGGGCGGTGTACGTGCGAAGCACGATAACCAAAATGACATCAATATCACGACATCAACACTTTGTGGTTCCTTATGTTCGGTTGAATCCTCAACCGGGCATGAGCCAAGGATTTAGTAAGGTTTGATTTCTCTAAGTCTCGTTGATCTAAGGACTTTTGAAAAATTAACAACATGCACCATCGAGATGCACGACTCTTCATCGGGTTATAACAGCGTCCTAATAAGCATAAGACAGACTCGAAAGCGAGACAACCTAGAAGCCGCCCTAAACATGCTCCTACGCAGAACAGAATGTATGCATGCACAGTTCCAGAGACAAGTTTGCCTCACAAGTTTCAGACGTTGCCGGAATCCTCAGAATTCTTTTCGGCGATGTGTCCCTGAGTAGATCGACAGATCCTAAAAGATGTCAAAATAGACTAAATCTTTGGCTAGTCCCTTTTGAAGATTCGACTTTGAATTTGGAACAACTCGGTGTTGATGTCATGGCACCTTAACCTTGAACACGGCGGTGTATAGTGACAACGCACTTCAACCTGGGTGGCGCCAGCGACACGACATCACCACTTTGTTGTTCCATATTGTCGGTTGAATCCTTAAACGGACATGAGCCAAGGATGTAGTAAATTTTGATTTCTCAAAGTCTCATTGAACTAAGGACTTTGCGATTGATAACGAACAATCGACAGAATGAACGACTCCTCATCGGGTCCAACAACGTCTTAGATAGCGTAAGACAAACTCGAAAGACAAAACAGCCTTAAGCATGCTCCTATGCAAAACAGTGCATGCGATAGGGAAAGCAGTAACACATAGACAGTATATGGGGTTAGATGTAAATAGATCTTAACCTGTGGGTACCTGTCCTAGTTTGGAGAGTTCTAGTGCTTCGTATATGCAAAGGCTGGTTTTGGCTTGTAACAGGTTCCTCGGACTAGGGCCACAGATATACCTCCCGTTACCCGCGTTTTTCGCAGAGTAACAGTCGAACGGTAGCATGACCCATCATCGTCGAAGGTTGTCGGTCATTCGGGGTCCCCGGGCTCCGGTAAACCGTGCCGGATTGCCAAAACGATCCAACGAGGCTTATCCCACATCGATGCAAATGAGATGCTAGAATTGATTAAGAAAAGAAGAATCGCAAAATCGCAAAATGCCTTTTCAAATTTGGCTCACTTTATTTAGTCCATCTTTAGAGGAAACTATGCAAGTGAACAATCGAAAAAGCCCCATATTAGAATGGCCGGACACGAGGTCCTGTTAAATCACCATTCCAACCTTCGGCAGCGCGAAACTAACCGTTTTGACAGACTTTTAAGGGATTGTTCCCAAGCGTATTAAACTCTAAGTATAGATTAATATTGGTTCTATCCCCAGCAGAGTCGCCACTGTGGGCAGCGTGCCCTGGAAATTCCGGTTTCCAAAAATGCAAGGGCCCAGATCGAGGGAGCGCGAGCGCAGGTGGCAAACGCTCAAAAATACAGAGTCGCCACTTGAGTTTTGAAGGTCCGACACTCAAGGAACCGTATTTCGAAACACCTGCCGCGCTGTTTGATTTGAAAAATTGAAGGAAACCAGTCCGTCATAACCATATCTGGGTTCGGGAGCCAGGTTACGGGAGGGGAAGGGTTTTATGGCACCCCTCTCGCCCAATCCGGAGATCGGTCTCTACTTGAGCATTTTGAAAACGTTGCGATTCTTCTTTTATTAATCAATTTTAGCCAATTAGGGTGGGGGAACAGTTAATCGGGGATTAAAACTGTAACATGTTTGCAGGATGTGATCAAAATAATGACATGGATGAGCAGTTAGTATAGGATGAGAACAGACTGCTGTGGGAGTTTAAACAGACTGGAAAGCTCCTGTTTTGGAGTGTCGCACGCAAGAGGTAACCAATATGCACTGATCAAGTCAATGCATGCTGATCATACCTGCGCGCGCTACTACAAGACCTGCGCACGCCAGTAAGCCTAAGCCCACAGCTCTTATTCTCAAACCTTCTGGGCTCTGGAAGGACCAGTGCACACCCAGGACAAACCAAGCAGTTTAAACTCTCTAGGCTCTGGAAGGAACAGTGCACATCCAGGAAAAACCAAGCAGTTTATGCAGTCATAATATACAGTTTAAAGGCTGAAAAGCCTAATAAATAAACAAAAACACCCCATAAATAGTGTGGGGACAAAATAATAGCCTAAAACCAAGTTAAACATGCAAGGCCAGCCACTGATCGGGTATAAACAATCGCGCGAGGGTTCCAAAACGTCGCGCGACAATGCGCCCGGGCGCGCGATGGTTGCGCCCTGGCGCGCCGATTGCGCCCTGGCGCGCTGGTCAAATGGAGCCTTGACCATCGCGCGATGGTTTGGGCGCAGCGCGCGCGGGTTCGAGCCAACTTTCCAGTGTCTGGTTTTTCACGTCCTGGGTTCTGAGACAGTCGAGAATGATCCCAGGGGTACTCCAATAGAACAGAACTTAATATTGAAATGCAAGACTAACATTTCTAACAAAGGAAAGCAGTAAATTGGTTGTTAGCATGCTTTACAGTGATCTATATACAAAGAAATGCATAAAACAACAAGGCACCCATCCCCACGCTGTCCTGTACGTGCAAACACGAAGTGTCGCGCGAGTATGTGGGACAGTCGCGCGCGGGTCCTTGCCACTACGGTTTTGAACCTCTGCCAGCTTTTGGGCCAGGACTGGTATTGATTACCAGCCTTGACCCTGCCAGTGAGCAGAACAGTGAGCAGAACAAAGGTGTTATACATTTGGCTTTTTTTTGAGTTTGGACGGTGTTTGAGCTTTGATGCTTGAGGTTGAACAAGGTGATAGAGCTTGCAAAATAAGTGTATGTAGATGGCTAGAGTGATGAAGTATCAAGTGTATTTGGGTTTGTGTAACCTTTTGTGCTTGATTTTTTGTAACCCTTTGAAAGAGAACAAAGGGGGCTATTTATAGGCATGGAGGGTGGATCTGGTTGGTGCCAGGAAAGGGACAAAGCCAGCCACGAGGCCTGGCTGAAGTTGCATCGGTGGCCAAATTTCTGCCTCTGAAAAAGTAGGTGGGGAACCGACCATCGCGCGAGGGTTCTAGTCTGTCGTGCGACGGTGCGCCCTGGCGCGCGACGATGCGCCCGGGCACGCGATGGTTGCGTCCTAGCGCGCGATAATTGCGCCCTGGCGCGCATCAGTAGGGTTTTTGGCTTTTGGAAGTGGCTTAGGCTAGATTAGGTTATTGGGTTTTACAAACACTCAAAGCTCAAACACTCGACATTCCCGGGGTGTTCTTGATCTATTTCATCATCGAGGAATCAAAAACCGTAAGTAAACTAATCTGGAAGCCCAGATTGGGGTGTCTACACTACTTTGAAGTAGCTGATAAACTTGCTCTCAGTTAAGTTCTATAAAAAAAATAGACATAAGGTGAGAGTTTGGAAAATCCTAACCTCCACATAACTTGACACCATTTCTGACTCATCCTTTACTTTGTCGAGAAGAGAGAGGAAGTAGACCAAGGAAAGAAATCAAAATCAGCCAAGGCAACATAGGAGTAATACCTACCGATCAAAAAAAAAAAAACATAGGAGTAATACCTTTCTCGTTTCCTGTTCATAAACCTTCACGTTATATAAAACCTCCAACACATTCCTCTCTCTCTCTCCCCACCACATATCAATCAATTCACCAAAACCCAATTCGAAATCCCAAAACCAAAAACCCATGTCTTTGATTCGTCGCTCTCGAGTTATCGTCAATGGAGTCCAAAGAATGAGAACCCACCATTACTACTGGTGCTTGCAATGCCAAAGAACTGTTAGAATTCCTTCTGCAATTATAGACCCCAGTGAAATGCTCTGTCCCCGTTGTTTGAACCAGCTCCGCCACGAGATCGACATTTCCCGGCCTCGGCTCACGGTGGCCGCCACCGGGTTAGTACTGTAATAAGTTATCCTAATCCGACCTGTCATTGACTAATACTGTATTCCGTCGTCTTGCATGGTACTATATGGATGATTTTTCTTTTCAAAATGGTGCCTTTATTTTCAAGAATTATCAGAATTATATATTTTGCAAAAGTATTACCAATCAAAGAGAATCCATTTAGGTCTTATGGTTAGCGAAATTTCGTTGAAAACGTATTTTTTTAAATATGTTTTCTTGATTCAATTAAATGTGTATTTACAAAGATTAACACATAAGAAAATGGACACGAGGAGTACTATGGGGAGAAAGAAAAGAAAAGAATGTGAATTGGATAGATTGACCGACTATGGACGTGTTTGCGATAGCTGTGGATAGAAATTTTAGATTTTAGCTTGAGTTTCTGTTGCAGATTTTAGATTTCGGATTTTAGTAAAAGTTTGTAAACATGTTTGTTGTAGTCGCGAGATTATGAGAATTTCATATTGTTTTTTTGAGAATTTGTGTTGCATAATTCCAAAAGTTAACCAAATCCAGTTTTAAAATTTTGAGAATTATTTTTCTTTTTCAAGTTCTCAAAATCTGTAGATTCTAAAAATCAATTTTGTAGAATATTGGAAAATATTCTAAACTAACTTTTAGAAGCTAGAATCTAAAAATCTGTCACTATGAATTCAAGTGATATTTGCATTTGTTTGTTTTGCGTCAAATTTTTATGACTTATTAATTCGTATCGATAAGAGGAATCGAAAAAATAAAAAAATTTGATCGAAACTCATAATTTTTTGAATAAAGACAAAAATAAATCTACAAGACAACTTTTTTTTTAATTCTCTTTGCCTTTTTTAAGAAAAATATGAGTTTGGATTAAATTTTTTTACTTTTTCGATTCATCTCATCTATACGAATCAATAAGTCACAAAAAAGTTGAATACAAAACTAACAAATGAGAATTTTTTTTGAATAAAAACAAAAAAAAGAAGTTACTATTCGACTTTTTAATCCAAATCACCCCTTATTGTGTCCTAAACGCTCTTCATATGAATTCCATTACGGGGCAAAAAAACATAACAAAAAAGTATGGTAAAGGAAAATAGATCCTTAAAAAACGGCAGGTCACAATACAGCATTTTAAATTTAAAAAATAAGTACTTAAATAAAAAAGAGAATGAGAAAATTTTCAAAGTTTCCATTTTTTTCCCTTCCTTTCCAATCCCGTGTTCCAAACAAAGCCAAAGTTTGACGCAACAATACCTGCTTGTCTATCAAAATGGATAAGTCGATATGAACACGATAATTTAGAGCATCCGCATCAGGCTCTTTAAATTTTTGACCAAATTACACCTTAAAAACTCATTTTATTACTTTAGCTACTCATTTTTTAAATATCTACTGCATCAAACTCTCTATATGAAAGCTATCCCATTTAAAATATTATTTACTCTTACTCTCTACTCAATTAAATATTTCTTGTCAAGGGCCTTGTTTGGGGCACTATAAATGGGCAATAAATTGATGTTTTTTTTTGGAACCCACTACGGGTTTTACAAAGATGATTCAAATTGCAAATCATTCTTAAAATATTTTTTTTTATCGATTTTTGAAAAAAAATTAGCTCAGCTCGATATTGGTAAGGACTATTTAAAATTCATAAGATACCCTACGAATTCAATTTAGAAAGAAAAGGGGTTGGAAGAGACAAAGTACCGATTTGAAAATTAATAAAATATTTCTTAATTGGTGAACAGGGGCTCGCTTGAGATAAAGAGACACTGTTACAAAATCTAAATTTTGGCAAGTGGTCCCACCACTAAAGAGGCTGATGTGAGCCCATTTTACACATTGGCTCGTTACTATAGTTTTAGATGGGAAGTAGCTAATGTGATGTGGATGCCCTTACATTTCTCTATGCTGGATTAAAGTACAGTACATGTATTTCGATTTACTTTCCTGCAGTTTACAAGAACCGCCGGCGGCGGCGCAGATACTAGATGCCCTGGCTCAAATGCTACAGAATCCCAACTCTTTTAACCATAGCACACGAACAAATCCAGAAAACCAAAATCCAAACAGCAATCGCCAAGGCTGGATAATCCTCCAATTCCTCAACCCAACCCACCCTCGGTCACCACCCATGATCTCCCCACCAGAAAACCCGCTTTCTCCGCCCACCGATCCAACCCAACCCAACAACGACGGCGGCCTCGAAGACTTCATCCAGCAGTTGGCTCAGACCGATCGGTCGGGCCCACCACCGGCACCCATGTCAGCAATTGATTCCTTACCAACCGTGAACCTGACGCAAGCCCATTTGGAAAACGACTCGGTTTGTCCGATATGTAAGGAGGAGTTCGAGGTTGGCGGGGAGGTGAGAGTATTGCCTTGCAAGCACTTTTACCATTCCGATTGCGTTGTCCCGTGGCTTCGGATTCATAATTCTTGCCCCGTTTGCCGCTTCGAGCTGCGAGGTGATTTTTCCAACGACTGCGGCAGCGGCAGCGAGGGTTTTCTCGGCGGCGGGGAAGAGCTGAGGAACGGGTTGAGGTGGTTGTGGTCCTTGTGGAGTCGGGTGTTGGGTTTGTGGCCTTTTCGTCTTTTGTGGAATTGGAATGTTTATCGTGATAATGGTGGGCTTAATTTCCAAGACGATGGAATATATGCTCCTGATGGAGGTGTGAATTCACTATTTTACCATTTCACTTTATTTTTATTTTTTGATTTCCTAATTCTACTCCCTCCGTCCCTTTATTACAGTCCAGTATTCCATTTTGGGCTGTCCCTTAATAAATGTCCATTTTGTAAAGTTAGTGGGTAAAAGTTGGTGAATTGTCTATATTGTCCCTAAAAGTAGATTCCATTTTGAAAAGTTAGTGAGTAAAAGTGTAATGATGATGGGTAAGTAGGAAAAGTGGAGGAAAAAGTTGATGTGAAAGGTATAATGATTATGTCTTTTTAATAAGTTGGAGTTACGAAGTAGGACATTTAAAAAGGGACGGAGGGAGTATTAAGGTTACGATTGCAATTTGATGGAATCAAGTCTGGACGGTATTGTTAGGATCGCGATTTCCACCATAGTCGTCCTAATAATAAGCTATGTGACAAATGAAATTCAATTACTATATGGTAATTTACATGATTTTATTTCATTTGTGCTGAAAAAACAATTACTCCCTCCGTCCCTTTTTTTGAGTCCATTATTCCATTTTGGGCTGTCCCTTAATAAATGTCCATTTTGTAAAGTTAGTGGGTAAAAGTTGGTGCATTGTCTATTTTGTCCCTAAAAGTAGATTCCATTTTGAAAAGTTAGTGAGTAAAAGTGTAATGATGATGGGCAAGTAGGGAAAATGGAGGAAAAAGTTGATGTGAAAGGTATAATGATGATGTCTTTTTAATAAGTTGGAGTTACGAAGCAGGACACTTAAAAAGGGACGGAGGGAGTATGATTTTAAAACTGGAATATCCATTTTTTGATGCAATAAAATGATATAATTAAAACTATCGAATGAAGTTAAATTTTCTTCTAATGAATAATTGAACGCCGGTACTGATAATAAAATAAATTAATGGAATAAGAAAAAATAAGACTTTTGGTAGGAAGGAGCCCAACAAAATCGTTAGGTTGATTAATTATTTTTTAAACAGTTGTAATTCATTTTGCAGACCTAACATGAACTTTTGAATCTGCACCATATATACAATTGACTTTTGGGTGAAAACTTTGCAAATATGTACACTAGCATGATTGAAAACCAGTACCTAAAGTTCTTGCATGCTATATATTCAAGTATTCCTCGATCATACTTCTTATTAACATTTAGGCTCTGTTTGGAAGTTAGGGAAAGAAAGAGAAAAGGAAATAAAATAATAAAAGAAAAATGTGAGGCAGGGCCAGCTCATAAGTTTTAGAGGCCGGAAGCGAATCTCTTGAATGAGGCCTCAAAAAATTCCGTATGCAAGTATTTGCCGTCCATGGTCGTTAGTCGTTGTCTTCCCTTCTCTTCGACTCCTCAAGCGTGAAGCATGAAGCGTTTGCAGCTGGTTGAGTTTCTTTCTTCTTCTTTTTTTGATCGGCCGCACAATATATCTTCCTGCCGTCCCTTAATTTTTTTTTGTAACGCCTTAGTGTTTCTAATTAGTAATTCCACCATTTGGGGCTATTTTGTGGCTCCTAAATTTCAATTGGGCCTATTTTGTGTAAAGGAGGCTAATGCAAAAAAATTTTGGGTCATATATATATATATATATATATAGGGATCCTAAAATTTTGGGGGCCCTCGTTTTTAACTTTTTTGAAGGGGCCGAAAGCGCAGACTTCCCTTGCCTTGGCCATAAGCCGGCTCTGATGTGAGGGAAAATTGACGAGAAATTGAGAGAAAAGTTGAGTTAGAATTTTAAAATTTTTACCACCCTTACAAAATTTCCTCTCCTTTTTTAAAAACCAAATAAGGGTGGGGAAAATTTTAAAATTTTTCTTTCCTTTCCACAACTTCCAAACAAACTCTTAGGGTGTGTTTTGATCACACGTGATCATGTTGAGGAAATCAGAAGACCTTACGATTTCAAAAGCTAGTGAAATTCACGAGTAAAACTGTGAAATTCACGAGCTACAAGTCGCCAGCCGAAAAATCTGCCGGCTAGTTAAATTCATTAGTTTTGAAATTTTGAGAAAATAGTAAAATTTCAAAATTAGTGAATTTCACTATTTTTTTGTGAAACTAGTGAAATTTCGTCGGAAAAAGTTGTCAAGCAGAGGTTGAAAACCAATAAAATTTGAAATTAGTAAAATTTGAGAAGTAGTGAATTTCACTAATTTTTTGAAGTAGTGAAATTTCGCTGGAAAAGTCACCAGCCGGAGTGGTCGCTGAATTTAGTGAAATTTGAGAAGTAGTGAATTTCACTAATTTTTTGAAGTAGTGAAATTTCGCCGGAAAAAGTCACCAACCAGAGTGGTCGCCAGTTGAAAGTGGTTGTGGGGTGGAGGTGAGAGGGGGTGATGAAAACTTTGAAAAGATAATAAAGTGTGAAATTATATTTAGTTAGGCTGCTGATTTTGTCACTCCCTTTTTTGTTAACGCCACTCCCCTGCAAGTGTATTTTTGCACCAAAAAAGGAGTGACAAAATTATTTCCCTTTAGTTAAGGATAAAAGGGTAATCTTCATATGAGGTTGTCCTTAGAGGCAAATAAAAATTGAGTTCCTCCTTAATGAAAATTAAGTCTTGATTTTTTAGACCCATAGGTAATGTTCTGAATTAAATAAAAAAATTCCAAATTATAATTGGGCCTGAGCAACAGAGGTAGGCTCAATTGAATTGAAAAGGAGAGAATGAGGAAAGACATATCTTTAACCCTTGAATCGAATCCATGGCTCTTCATTGGAGAGTTACGTACGGTTGCTGTGAAATACAGTAGGATGTACAATTACCAATTGGTTCAAGTACTATAGAATTTTCCCATTTTGTATATGTCAATTAATCTTGGAGGACCAATCTTACCGTTGACGTCCACGTGACTGAACAAATATTGTTTAACCCTATGATTCTTCTTGCAGGTAGCCCTTGGTGGCGCTCTTGGCTCATTCTACAGGCACAACCTTCACTCTAAAAGTACTTAAAAAAAGAAGAAGATGAGTTACATAACAGATTTTTTCCATAATTTCTCCCAAGCTGGCAGGTAAGTGTTTCTCATAGGTAATTACCCTTGTGGAAAGACATTGAAAGGTTGGCTACAGGTGCATTTGCACTTCAATTGCTTCTACTCGGTAGCCTCTTGCATCTTGCTAAATTGTGTATAGTCTCTGAATAAAGAGGTGCATCTTGCTTTCCAAGCAGATGACAATCCCACAACTACTTCAGAAGAAACTCTGTGAATCACCGTAACTGTGTCAATGAGCACACTCAAACTATAACCAATCGCCAACTTTATTTTTGTAGGCGTTGTGGCTCAGTGTAGCCTTTTGATTTACAAATCCTTGCTACAACCAGAGTTGTACATCTCCAACGGCAGCTCTTATGAAGCATTCTGCCTTCCTTTTGGTAACAACTACTACTATCCCATCCAACCACTAGGTAAAAACTGCTACCACCACTGCTGTATATATCTAACAGTAGCAGCCTCAAGGCATTTCATTTTGGTAACAACTACTGTATATATCTAATAATAATGATACTTTGTGCTGCAATTACTTTCTGTTGGGCCTTCACTAGTGTTTTATAAAGAGGTAATTACCCTAGTGGAAAGACATGAAGGGTTTGTTGGTTTTATGCCCTCAGAACCAATATTTGTTTATTTACATTATCAATAAGAGCTTTATTTTATTATTCTGAAATACTTTGTTTCATACATTGGATATAATTCATGAGATGAATATTAAAGTCCCAAATTACATTGAATATGATTTATGCATGTAAATGTGATTTACTTACGGGAGATATAAATCACCAGTGTTTGTAATTTGAACTATTCACAGTTGCTGATAAGAATGGACTATCTATCAGGTCAATTGCAACATGATTAACTTCTATTAGATAGAATGATCCATCTCAATCATTGAAGTGAAAGACTTCAAGTTAATATGTTGGTGTATTTGGTATACACTGAAGGACCATCGTAAGACTCACACTATTTTAACCACTGTCCACTTAAGTGTGAATCTTATAATGCTAATTGTAATTCACTCTTAATCCTGAGAAAGTTAATGAACTCAAGTTTCTAGCCTATGCCACTTTGAGTCACCAATGAGTGAGGTCTAACTCGATCAACACCTCGGTGGGTTGGGTGATTTATGTTAGGACTGTGAGAACATTATTTTCAAGATGGAATTCACTCTCTATTTAATTATAGAGTATAATGTCCCCTTGAGTTAGTTCACTGGATTAGTCTTTGAAACCTAGTACTAGTCATTTTAATGAAGCGTTCATTAAAATGTTTTTCCAGACTAAAAGTGAGTGAACTAGTATTCAACGGAATTAAAATATAAGTATGCTTTGGTGTGACAGTTATTTATTATGACCAATTGCTACTTATGGACATTACAAGGTGAAGGGGTTTGACATTACGGTATTGGCATTTATCGGGAACAATATATTAATATTCTTGAGGCCTGGAGTTCAGCCATAATTATATAGTGGAATTAATTTTGGTTAATTGGGCCACCACTCATGGAGATGAGAGAGCGTGAGTCCAATTTTAGCTAAGCCTCAAGAAGCCCATAGGTCCCAACCCTAGCCCAACAAGAGATTGACTTATTGGCCAAGGAAATTTATCCCTATATATATAATCTCTAAGTCTCTCATGAAAGACACGGCAGAATTGAGAGAAAAGAATAAAGGGAGAAATATTCTAGGGTTCCCACAAACCCTATTGGCTATTGTTCTCTTGGGTCATAGGGTTGAAGACATTTGGGGTGCAAGGAGCAAGAAGGAATCAATCTACTCATAACCAGAAGTAGGGTTTTGTTTCTGAACTTTGAAAAGGTAAAACCCTAACCTTTCCTCATGAATCTTTACGCACACGTAAGAAGTAGATCCGAAACAATTTTTGAAACTATATATTTTCCGCAATGGTTTTTTAGAGAAAAATCCAACAAGTGGTATCAGAGCAATCTTACGTATGCGTATTGTTTCGTGTTTTGAAGATGAAACCTAATACACAGATTGGTTCGGCCCATGTGAATGCTATACATGTTTCGGTCGAACCGTACGACTGTGTTACATTATTCATGCGATGAATATGTTTGTACATATGAGATACATGTTGATGTATGTGTATGCATGTTGCAATATTGGACATGATACTTAATCTTTTTTTATTACAACAAAAGGTTAGCAATGGAGTTTCTGTCACAAGTTTCCTTGTTTCCAGATCATTTTTTTTGTCATCAAACCTACACAACAGTTTGGTTTGGAATAGAAGTTCTTCTCGGAAAGAGTTTCCATTAGAAAATAATTATTTCCTAATCTGACTTGGATTGAACCTGCATGTGAATTACTAAACCTCGGTGGGGCAATCAGTCGTGTTTTAGTTTTCTCATATTATATGAAATTGTTTTCAGAATATTTATCAAAACCGATTTCGGTTTTTTCTCCGGAATCACGGGATCTTTATTGTTTTATATGAGACATCTATTTTGCCTCAGTGGAAGTTTATTATTTTTTCTGCCATGGACAGATTCACAGCAACGTTTTTTTTTAATTAGTTAAAATCAAACAGAAACAGTTTTATGATTAAAGAGTTTAATCATGATTTTTGAATGGCTCAATCGTGTAGGATGATCAAAATTGGAATGATCAAAGTGTTTGATCATTAACTGGAAACTTGAAGCATGTGATTTATTTTACTCTATCGTATTAATCTAAAGTGTTTAGATAATTTCAAGTACATGTTCATATATATCATGAGATGATAAGTGTTGCACGTCACATGTCTTAGGCCACCTCTAATGGATAAATTTGGGTCGTATTAGGTTTTATCATTTTATGGAGAAACTTGTATATAGGAGAGTCCTATTAGTTTTCCTATTGCTCCTGTTTAATTTGATTAAATCGCATGTTGCTCGTTTGTTTTTATGGCATTTATTTGTTGTTCTTTCTTAAATTGATATGATCAGATTGTTAGGACATTAATGACCATGGATAGCAACATTTGATATGTTAAAATTCTTTTATTAAAGTTAGAGAATTTCAACAGTTGCATGCATTAAGAATATGAGATACTTGGTTAATGTATGTATGTTCTAAAAATAATCCTCTAATTCTAAAAATCAAGTGGGAGAGGGTTTTTGAGAAAAGCCCGCGGTCTTTCCATTGTTAGATCCATAGTAAGGTGAAAGTGAGCATCTTGAACCGTCTACGTGCGGTCATTCCTTCGGAGGGTGCTCATCTAACTGGCTACAAGATTGGATTTCTCATGGATAGGATTGGGTGAGACGTAATGTGAGTCATCTCCCCTCGGAGAGGCTGCTCATTACGGTTGTCACTTAGCCCTAGACGATGGTATACACTTGACTAAATAAGTGATAAGAGATTCCCTAGGAATTTTATTGACTTATTTTAGAGACCTAAAATCGGGAGTCATATTTTATTTGCCATGAGATGTCTAGATAATAAGTATGATCTGCTAATCATTAATAACATTATTTCCCCTAGGAGAGATGTCATTATGGGATTAGGATTCCGATGCAGTCACTAAATAGTGGTGGGAGGTTTACACTGTTTATCATAAGTGAATGCAAATTTTTTATATCCATTATTTATGTATGAATGTTTTTTTTATTTCAGATGTCAAGCTCATTTAATCCACTTAGCGTCATTTTAAGCCAGAACAAATTGGTTGGACCAAATTATGTTGACTGGAAACGGAATTTGAATATAGTGCTAACTGCAGAGGGGTACAATTATGTACTTACTGAAAATTGCCCCCCACTTCCCACTGATGAGAGCACAGATGAGGAGAGGAAAAAGTATAAAGATTGGAAGAAGGCTGATGAGATGGCCAAATGTTATATTTTGGCATCTATGTCTAATGTGCTGCAACATCAGCACCAATCTTTTGGTAGTGCTTCAGACATTATGCTTAATCTCAAGGAGATGTTTGGTGAGCAAGGTAGGGCTGCTAGGCAGCACGCCATGAGACAACTCATGAACACTAAGATGAGTGAGGGGACTCCTGTAAGGGACCATGTTTTAAAAATGATTGATTTTTTAAATGTACTTGAGGTCCTTGGAGCCGAGATTGATGGTCAATCTCAAGTTGATATTATCCTCGAGTCGCTGCATGGGTCTTTCAAAGAGTTCAAATTGAATTATAATATGAATAAAATGGATTTATCACTTTCAGAGTTAATGAACTCTCTCCAAGCAGCTGAGGGTATTATCAAGCCTAATCATAGTGTCCTTGATTCATGAGATGGCTAATAAGCCTAAGGGTAAATGGCAAAAGAAAAATAAGCAACCTGCCAATGCTCCAAACAATAATGGGAATAAGCTTGGTCCTAATAAAGGGATCAAGAAAGGGAAAAATAAAGGGGCAAATGCAAAACCCAAAGGAAAATGTTTCCATTGTGGTGTAGTTGGTCACTGGAAGAGGAACTGCCCAGATTTTTTGGCAAGTAAGAAAAATGCAGGTATGATTGAATCTCTTGTCATGGAAGTTTACTATACCGATAGTACTTCTAATACTTGGTGTGTTGACTCCGGAGCAACTGATCACGTTTGTAATTCGTTGCAGGGGTTTCAAGTAACCAGGAGGCTAAGTGATGGAGAGATCAAGCTATGCATGGGATCGGATGCAAGTGTTGCAGCCGTAGCAGTAGGAGTAATAAAACTTTCTTTTGAGAGTGGTAGAGAGTTAGTTTTATCAGAGTGTCTTTATGTTCCTTCTGTTAGACGAAATTTGATTTCTGTTTCTTCTTTAGCAAGACATGGTTATTCTATGAATTTTAATTCAGAAGTTATTATTAAAAAGAATGGTTCTTTTATATGCTCTGGTAAAATGGTTAATAATCTTTACCTTGTTACTCCTCACATGTATGAGATACATGATACAGAAGCTACTAGCTCACAATCTTTACCATTGAAAAGAAAAGTCCCCATGTCTAACACCACACTCCTATGGCATCTGAGGTTGGGTCATATTAATCTAAACAGGATAAATAGGTTGGTAAAAGATGGTATTTTATCTTCTTTGGTTGTTGAACCGATACCAACTTGTGAATCTTGCTTGGAAGGGAAAATGACTAAGAGGTCCTTTTCAGCAAAGGGCAATAGAGTTGAAGAGCCATTGGAACTTGTACATACGGATGTATGCGGGCCGTTGAATGTCAAGGCTCGAGGTGGATATGAGTATTTCATTACCTTCACAGATGATTACTCGAGATATGGTTATACCTATTTGTTGCATCATAAGTCTGAAGCTTTTGAAAAGTTCAAAGAGTTTCAAGCAGAAGTTGAGAAACAACTGGGTAAGAACCTCAAAACCCTTCGATCAGATCGAGGTGGTGAGTATCTCTCTAGTGACTTCTTAGGTCACTTAGTTAAGCATGGAATTATTTCTCAGTTGACTGCACCAGGAACTCCTCAACAAAATGGTGTAGCTGAGAGAAGGAACAGGACTTTACTTGACATGGTTCGATCTATGATGAGCTATTCGGACTTGCCTATTTCTTTTTGGGGCTATGCTTTAGATACTGCCTTGTACATATTAAATCATGTTCCTACTAAATCTGTTCCTAGGACACCTCGGGAGTTGTGGTCTAAGCGAAAGCCTAGTTTGCAACATTTTCATATTTGGGGGTGCCCTGCATACGTGCTAAAAGGAAAGATGAGTAAACTGGAATCTAGATCAGAAAAATGTTACTTTGTGGGGTATCCTAAAGGGACTAAGGGTTGGCTTTTCTATAATCCTACAGAACAAAAAGTATTTGTAAGTACAAATGCAGTTTTTCTAGAGGATGAATATATGATGGACCGGAAACCCAAAGAAAAATTTGTTTTTCAAGAACTAACAAATGAAGTTGTAGTTCCTCAACAAATTCCTACCACTATAGAAGAATCACCTAATATTTCTGATACTTTGCCTAATAGCGCATCGCCACCTCGTCGTAGTGGGAGGATGACTAGGCTGCCTAGTAGATTCTTACTTATTGAAGAAGGTTCTGAACCTTCTCCACATGAATCCGATCCTTCCAACTATGACGAAGCTATATGTGATATAGATTCGGGACTTTGGCAACAAGCTATGAAAAGTGAAATGGAGTCTATGTACTCCAATCATGTCTGGGAGCTTGTGGATCCTCCACCCAATATTAAACCAATTGGGTGCAAGTGGATTTACAAGAGAAAAAGAGGAGCCGATGGAAAAGTTGAGACTTATAAAGCAAGGTTAGTGGCGAAAGGGTTTACTCAAAAAGAGGGTATCGATTATGAGGAAACCTTCTCGCCTGTTGCTATGCTTAAGTCCATTCGGATTCTCTTGTCCATTGCTGCATTTTATGATTATGAAATTTGGCAAATGGACGTCAAGACGGCATTTTTGAATGGCCATCTTGAAGAGGACATTTACATGGTCCAGCCAGACGGTTTTGTAGCTAATGGTCAAGAGCAAAAGGTTTGCAAGTTGCATAGGTCTATTTATGGACTTAAGCAAGCGTCTCGAAGTTGGAATATCCGATTTGATCAAGCAATTAAATCTCTTGGTTTTGATCAAAATCCGGATGAGCCTTGTGTGTATAAAAGGGGTGAAGGTAGAATAGCAGTGTTTCTGGTACTATATGTGGATGACATACTACTCATTGGGAATGATGTAGGAGCATTGTCTTCAGTCAAAGTTTGGTTGGCAAATACATTTGATATGAAGGACTTGGGAGAAGCAAGTTACATCCTTGGGATTAAGCTTTTACGAGATCGTAAAAATAGGATGATAGGTTTGTCCCAAGCTGCATATATAGATAAGATTCTGGTAAGGTTTAGCATGCATAATTCCAAGAAAGGTCTCCTACCTTTTAGACATGGAATCACTCTTTCTAAGGATCAATGTCCCAATACATTGGATGAGAAAGAGAAAATGAAGACAGTACCTTATGCTTCTGCTGTGGGTAGTCTTATGTATGCTATGTTATGTACTAGACCAGACATCTGTTATGCAGTAGGCCTAGTCAGCAGATATCAATCAAATCCTGGACCTGATCATTGGATAGCTGTAAAGCATATTCTCAAGTACTTGAGAAGAACTCGAGATTATGTGCTAGTCTATGGTGGAGAGGATTTGGTGCCAATTGGATATACAGACTCTGACTTCATGTCAGATAAAGATTCGCGCAAATCAACTTCTGGTTATGTGTTTACACTTGGAGGAGGAGCCATAAGTTGGAGGAGTATTAAACAGCAATGTGTTGCGGACTCCACCACTGAAGCTGAATATGTTGCTGCTTCTGAAGCAGCTAAGGAGGGTGTATGGCTCAAAAAGTTTCTACTGGAGCTTGGAGTGGTACCATTGGCAAAACAGCCCATGATTCTTTATTGTGATAATAGTGGGGCTGTTGCGCAATCCAAGGAGCCTAGAAATCACAAAAGTGGGAAACACATTGAGAGAAAATATCACCTCATCAGAGACATTGTTCAGCGAGGCGATATCATAGTCAACAAGATTGCATCTGCAGAAAACCTGGCTGATCCTTTTACAAAGGCTTTACCTTCTAATCCATTTGACCGTCATGTTGATAACATGGGTGTCAAAAGTAGACCGGATTGGTTATGAGTGCAAGTGGGAGATTGTTGGTTTTATGCCCTCAGAACCAATATTTGTTTATTTACATTATCAATAAGAGCTTTATTTTATTATTCTGAAATACTTTGTTTCATACATTGGATATAATTCATGAGATGAATATTAAAGTCCCAAATTACATTGAATATGATTTATGCATGTAAATGTGATTTACTTACGGGAGATATAAATCACCAGTGTTTGTAATTTGAACTATTCACAGTTGCTGATAAGAATGGACTATCTATCAGGTCAATTGCAACATGATTAACTTCTATTAGATAGAATGATCCATCTCAATCATTGAAGTGAAAGACTTCAAGTTAATATGTTGGTGTATTTGGTATACATTAAGGACCATCGTAAGACTCACACTATTTTAACCACTGTCCACTTAAGTGTGAATCTTATAATGCTAATTGTAATTCACTCTTAATCCTGAGAAAGTTAATGAACTCAAGTTTCTAGCCTATGCCACTTTGAGTCACCAATGAGTGAGGTCTAACTCGATCAACACCTCGGTGGGTTGGGTGATTTATGTTAGGACTGTGAGAACATTATTTTCAAGATGGAATTCACTCTCTATTTAATTATAGAGTATAATGTCCCCTTGAGTTAGTTCACTGGATTAGTCTTTGAAACCTAGTACTAGTCATTTTAATGAAGCGTTCATTAAAATGTTTTTCCAGACTAAAAGTGAGTGAACTAGTATTCAACGGAATTAAAATATAAGTATGCTTTGGTGTGACAGTTATTTATTATGACCAATTGCTACTTATGGACATTACAAGGTGAAGGGGTTTGACATTACGGTATTGGCATTTATCGGGAACAATATATTAATATTCTTGAGGCCTGGAGTTCAGCCATAATTATATAGTGGAATTAATTTTGGTTAATTGGGCCACCACTCATGGAGATGAGAGAGCGTGAGTCCAATTTTAGCTAAGCCTCAAGAAGCCCATAGGTCCCAACCCTAGCCCAACAAGAGATTGACTTATTGGCCAAGGAAATTTATCCCTATATATATAATCTCTAAGTCTCTCATGAAAGACACGGCAGAATTGAGAGAAAAGAATAAAGGGAGAAATATTCTAGGGTTCCCACAAACCCTATTGGCTATTGTTCTCTTGGGTCATAGGGTTGAAGACATTTGGGGTGCAAGGAGCAAGAAGGAATCAATCTACTCATAACCAGAAGTAGGGTTTTGTTTCTGAACTTTGAAAAGGTAAAACCCTAACCTTTCCTCATGAATCTTTACGCACACGTAAGAAGTAGATCCGAAACAATTTTTGAAACTATATATTTTCCGCAATGGTTTTTTAGAGAAAAATCCAACAGGGTTGCCTACAGGTACATTTGCACTTCAATTGCTTCTACTCGGTAGCCTCTTGCTTCTTGCTTTCTCTGAAGAAATATGCGTATAGTCACTGATTTTTTTTGTCACCGTTATATATTATTGGGTTCTCTTTGGGACTGCGATGGCCTCAACACCACATATTTTGTGGGATCAAAAATTGACGATGCTAAATAATTAACTCTTGGGTAATTGGCTCCATTTTTTTTTCTTGAAAATCTAATGACATACCCCATTGATTATTCGTGTCAATTGCTGCTACGTACTCTCTTGCTTCTTACTTCCACTGTTCTCTTTTTCCAAGTAAAATGTGAGTATGTTTCTGAATTTTTATCTTTGTCATGTATGACCTCCAAGTTTGATACTCTTGATTGATTGTTTACTTGGAAGTAATTATTGAAAAAATTAAAATAAATTAAGTTACACTATTTGCCAAGTAAACTAGTACAAACATAAAACGGTTAGGAGTAGAGTAATATCTAGTGTATGTCAGCGCTCTTTCTAGCCATTGGGTAACCGGCTCCAAAGTTTCGGAAAACAAGTTTTTAAGGCTTTTGATTATACTCCTAATAATTGTTGGCTACATTTTCTTTAATATGTATATGCGTCACCCCATGGATAGAAATCTTGCGTGCCTTCTGATTCTTGTGTTGGCAGTGTTGCTTTGGGCCCTTGTTTGTTTATGGGGTTCTACATTTCCTAATTGGGTATGTTCTTTTTGCAGCTGAACTCCTACAGTGCTTCTGGCCTGCTTCAGCAGAAATAGTACACAAGTAAAGATTTACCAACTCTTGATCAGTTCTCGTTGGCTTCGCACACATACCTTCCTGAATTGCTTAAGATCGATCCTGGGTATAGAGCTAGGGATGTAATTATTGGAAAATATTATAGGATATAATATTTTATTTTAAGTGTAAATGGAAATTGATTTGTTTTGGAGTTGCCTCTTTTCATTGGCATTTGTTCGCCGTGGACAGACGCGTCATTTACGAACAAATGTGTCCCTTTGTCCCGGAGATTATTTGTAGAGTCACCATGGGGTCTATAGATTTTACATCCTTCTTTACTTTTTAAGGATGGATTTTTACTTCATTCAGAGTCCATTCATTTTGAGAGAGTACAGGAGATTCAACAGACCCACCGATTAAAGTGTTGTTTCTGTGAGGAGTTCGATCAAGCAGTGCTGGGAGATAGACGTCCATACAAACCATAAGCGCCGTAGCGGGGACGAATTTGTCTTAAGTACAGAGTGACATACTCGTCTTAATCACCAATTTGTTTCCATTGATTTCCAAATTTTGAGTTCCGATTTTATTGCACTCATGTTTTTTTTTTTTTTTTGAAAGATATTGCACTCATGTTATTGGTTTGGCTTTTATCACAAAAAGTAAACATATTTTCCAACAATCTTTTTTTTTTTGAAGGGTTTACTTTTTGTGAAATTGATCGACATGTTAAATTCTATTTGGATTTCGAGAATTTGGCATGTGTAGGTTCTGGATATCAAGCATGATTGATGAATGGTTGTGACTTGCCATTTGTAACTGTAATCAATACACCCATGAGTGGGCAACAAGGGTTTTCGGTGGAAACCCAAAAGGGTTATAACCCACAAATAGTGTTATTAAGAACACTCATAATTAGCATATGTGGGCAATCAAAGAGTTTATAACCTATGGCTTGATTGCTGGGGGTTTCTAATCTCTTAAGCTTTTCAGATTTATGAGGATTCAATGGCTTGATTATTATATAATCATCTCCGTTGAACTCATGGAGGCACAGCCAAAATCTCTATTGCTCTTCTTGGCCTTAGATTGTGGATATGAGTGTAATCGTGGGGTTCTTTCAAGCAAGCTCTCGACGAGGTAGAACACCATTACCGGTCCGTTGTCATTACTTCGAGATAACCCGAAATTGAGTTTTCGCTGCGTCAATTTCTCACAGTGGTATCAGATCTACTATAAGGTGTTCTCCTCTACTTCGTACGTGCCTTTGTTTTTTCTTTAAGAATTTGAGGCTGCTAATTCGCATGAATCTGTTGCCCTATATAATTGGGGATTTTTCGAATCGTCTCAGAATTGCCTCATATTTATATATGTAGTAGTTTATAAGGAGATGATCTTTTTCTGAAAAGTTTCTTAAGAAGACGTGGTGCCGTTTGGCCGGATTTTAAGGTCAAAGTGTTCGAACCCGTAACTTTGACTGTATATACCTTTCACGTAGTTTAGATTCGTGTTTCGACATTCATATATTCTGAATCCTTAGATCAATATTCAAGTTCATCGGTATATCATATGCAATTTTTGGGTTGTGTAGAGAGAGACCCATAAAACCCTCTTTAGGCCCTGTTTCGGCTTGTCTAATATCTGTTTGGGGAAGAACAGTGAATTGTCTCGCGAGTTGGGTGCTGAGTCAACTCACGGGTCTTGGTCTGTGTTTACACGTTTTATGGACCAGATGTAACGACCCTGACCCATCCCTGTAGATCTTAGCCATCACAAAGCGCCGGTGAAACCATCACTAATGCCTTATCTAACATATAACCTCTCATAATCATACAATAAGCAGGGAAAAGAATGCGTAACCAATGGAAGCTTATCCTGTGCAATCTAACAAACGACAATTTACACTTCAAAAGAGCTAAGATCCACAAACTACACCTCAGAGCTGTGCTTAATAATAAAGTTTGGCAAGCCACTTACAATGATTACATAATTTAGCAAGTAATACGAATACAACTCCTAACCATGAAATAATCATATGATTCGACCCTACAGCACAAGTGCCACGCCATCTAACTCTTTAATTCCTGAAAGGTGGAGAAAACACATAAGCTAACGCTCGTATGAGTGATCAATACATAATTTACATGCTTTCCATGGACAATGCAAAATAATTTGATAGTATTTCAAAACAAAGAACTCAAATCCATAAGCCAAATATAATGCACATTCCGCTATTCAAAATTCAAAAGCTACCAAGTGTCCCTGGTAGTGGATAAGCCAGACGTCTACACATTATCCCAAAACACAAGCCAACCTCAAACACCCTTGCTAGCCATTAAACCGTACCCTAGCAAGACCGAACGTTGGGAATGCCATTAAATAAATTCACAAATTGGTCCAACTTCCATTGTTATTCCATGGGGTACACAATTTATAAAACTTGTTCAAGTAAGCTCATTAAGGGAAACAAGTTCAAAATCATGTAATTTAGATATTAGATCACTCACCTTAAACCCGAGCTTCTAAACCACACTCCCTACATAAACATATCAGACAATTATAATTAAAATTCAATAAAGCACATTTAAATTTCTAAATAAACTCATTAAATCTTCCCCGATAGCTTAACTAAAGGTCCCATCTAGTCGAAAGTCAGAACCTAACAAAACTCCAAAATTGATACGAGTTCTAGAACCAACCTGTGGTATTTTGGCTATATTATTTGATAGGAATGAAATTAGATGTTGGGACCACCACCATTGGAAAGTAGACTTTTGGGGCATCAATTTCAACATAAAATTGACCCTAATCGGAGTCTGGATGACAAAGATATGCTTATCCGAAGTAGGAACTGTAATCTGTCTTGTTCTGCGATTTTGCCTAAAATCCAAACCTAACTCTTCAAAACTCATAATTAACAAAGTCGTACCAAAGCTTCATTAAAACACACCCAAACTTGTAGTTATCAAGAGCTACTCCTACCGCAAGCAAATCATGTTTCTAGCAAGTCTAAACCACCAAATTCAAAGGAATTAAAATCAGATTTCTTAAGTTCTCTAGGAACTCAACCCAAAACCTAATTCATGAGTTCCACCACCCCAATTACTTGTAGAACCTGGAACTATTAACCAACGTATGGAATTGAACTACCTAGAACATGAAATTCATCAACCAAAACATGGAATTTACTTATTGAATCTTCAATTAATCCACTCACAAGCTCCCTCTGATTTCCCTCTCCTTCTCCTCTTCTTCTTCTACTTTCTGCTCTTGCCGAACACACACACACTCTCTCTCTCTAACGGTGGAGATAGGAATGAAGTGGAATGAATAACACGTATAACCCTCTTCTTATTTTATTAGGCTCTTAGGAATATTATCGGGTGTGCGTGTGCCCATGGGTTATCATATGCTCCTCCCTTAAGAATGAATAGATATAAGTCACTGGCTCACGTAATTAATCAAGGCACATCACTGGGTCATATTCCAAGCACCACTAAGGTCAAGGGTATTACACCAGACCTTTATGAAAAGAGGTATTAAGAGAAAATGTTATGGGCCTTGTGTCTGTTCAGCTTTATTATTCACTAGCATCGGTTTTTTTAATTCTAGATCATGCTATATTGTTTTTGAATGTTATCAGGATTAACATTACGCAATTCCATACTATGTTTAGCGTGTTAATTTCTTTTCTGACTCGCATGAAATGTTTTGTCATGGAAAAAATAGAAAAAAAAAAGGATGATACAGATAAGAAGTGGGAGGTTGTTCGGTTGAGTTTAATTACTCTTTTGGCGCTTGATTAAATTAAATATTGACAATAGTCACAAGTGGCGCAAGAGATGATTATAAGCTTAGCGAGTTTTCGATCTTGCAAAGTGTGAAATTTTGTTTTATGTTTAATTTAGATTGATGCAGCAAAATTTATGAATCATGTGTGTGTAATATCCCTTTGTGCAAATTTTTTTAATAGTGAAATGGCCTCCAAAAACATTGTTTCTGATTTGAACTAAGGTGAAAAGTTGGATGGGGATAACTATGATATCTGGCACCGCAAAATCAATATGTTCTAAATGAGTAAGAGGTCTTGGAGACCTTAACCCACTCTTTGACTGAGCCGGAGAGAGGAGACACTGAGCAACACCAACTAGATCTTGCAGCCTAAGAGACATGGCGCAAGAAGGATCATTGCACGCGCTTTACCATGCTGAGCAGCATGAGCAATGATCTGCTTGATGAGTTTGATGAGTATGAAACAGCTGAATCCATGTGGCAAGCGCTCAAAGTGAAATATGGTGGAACTTCAGCCACTAGACTTCGCGGGTTAACAATGAAATTTGACTTGTACAAGATGCGCCCTGGTCATACAATGAAGCAGCATCTTAGGGCGATGTCTAGCATGATCTGCGCACTGAAAGAGGCAGAAAACAATCTGGGTCCGTTCTAGTTTCTAATAAAAGGAACTTTTAGAAAAGGAAGGTAATTCAAGCTCAAAAATCATGTGTTTACGCAAATAATTTTCCTACCAATATGGATCTTGTTTGATAGATCTCATTGTGATCTTTTAAACGGTGCAAAAAATATTAAAAAATTATTTTTTATTTTCATTATATTTGAGCTTGAAATTACCTTCTTTTTGAAAAAGAAGGTTTAAAAAGAAAGCGGAACGACACCACTATCTGATGAGCAGCAGGTCCAGGTAGTGATTTGCTCACTTCCTTCTACTACTACATGGGATAATATGAGCCAAAATTTGACACATAATGAGAACCTCAAAACTTTTGATGATGTCGAACGTCATTTGGTTCTCAAAGTTGAGCGCCAAGAGGCGGCTAAGCCGATTAGTTCGGCAAATATGGTTGAGTCAAGTTCACGCCAGGCATCCAGGCTTAAGCACAACTTATCTGAGATCTCTAACAAAAAAGGAGTGGTTGATGGGTCAGCGCCCAAGAGGGCTAAGATCATGAAGCGCAAGAGAGGAAAGCGCGGTGGTCAAAAGAGCAAGGCAAAGCTGGTTTGCTTTAATTGCAACAAAGAAGGTCACTTCACTCATGATTGCACTGAGCCGAAGAAGGTACTGTCTGACTTTGTTTCTTGCACTATTTTTGTATCTAGTCGTGTTATGGTAGCTCACTCTTTCCCTATGTGGACTATGGACTCAGGAACAACAGAGCATATAACGCGAGACCGAGTTGGATATGTGGAGTACCGTCGGATACCAAAGGGGAGTCGAGACATTAAAGTGGGGAACGGAGCTAGCGTGGAGGTACTAGGCATTGGTACTTACAAGCTGGATTTGCGGGATGGTCGCACTCTGATGCTCCATGATGTTTTGTTTGCTCCAGATATTCGACGAAACCTTCTGTCATTAGTTACCTTGCTTAGTTTGGGTTTCAAGTTTGTCTTTGAGAATAATGGTGTATCTGTTTATTTGGAAACAAGTTTTTATGGTTGTGGTTTTATTTCAGACGGTTTTATAATAATGGATATTGAATATCATGGTTTTGATAGTTCAGTTGCTTTATTGACTGCTTCTAATAATGTGTTTGATGATTCAATTATATGGCATGCTAGACTAGGCCATATAGGGAAAGACAGGATGGCCAGATTGGCAAGAGAAGGCCTAATAGGCCAACTCACTAAAGTGTCTTTACCGGCATTTGAACATTGTTTAGCAAGAAAGTCAATAAGAAAACCGTTTGGAAAAGCCAAAAGGGCATTTTTCCTTTGTAATTAATCCACTCTGACATCTGTGGCCCAATGAATGTGAGGGCGAGACATGGGGCTTCCTATTTCATTACATTTATCGACAATTTTACGCGCTATGGTATTGTTTATCTGATCTCCCATAAATCGGGAGCATTAGATTGCTCCATGCGGTATATATATGAACTTGGTGGAGAATCAATTGAACATGAGCATTAAGGCTCTCATAAACGACCATGGTCACGAATATCTGTCTGAATTGTTTAAAAGGCTATGTGATGAAAAATGGATCAAAAGGCAATTAACAATGCCCGGTACGCCACAACAAAATGGTGTGGCGAAAAGGAGAAATTGTACATTGTTAGAAACGGTGAGGACTATGATGGCGCAAGCAAATCTTCCAATCTCTTATTGGGGGGATGCACTTTTGATTGTGGCCTATATTCTAAACTGAGTGCCCTCGAAATCAGTGCCTTCCACACCTTATGAATTATGGACCGGCGAAAAACCCGATTTTGGAAATTTGCGGCCATGGAGATCGGCTGGTTATGTTCATGATACTTCTCATAAATATGGAAAGTTAGGCCCTAGAGGGAAGAAATGTATTTTTATTCGATACTCAGAACACTCTAAGGGCTATGTGTTTATTGGTGAACAAGCTGATAGAAGCGTAACTGAAATAGAGTCACGTGATGTGAATTTCATTGAGAATAAATTCCCAAGCAGAGGTGAGGTTGAGAAAAACTTAGTGTTTTATGAAATGGTGGATCAAGGTGCTCCTGATTGCCTATTAGAGAATGTTGAATTAATTCCCCATGCTCCTAGGGATAGTGGGAGCAACTTGCCACCAAGTGGGAGCATACCACAACAACCTTAGTTGCGTAGAAGTGATCGTGGAAATATTCCCTGTCGTCGATTTGACTGCGGCCTATATTCTAAACCGAGTGCCCTCCAAACCAGCGCCTTCCACACCTTATGAATTATGGACCGGCGAAAAACCCGATTTGGGAAATTTGCAGCCATGGGGATCGGCTGGGTTATGCCCACAATGTGTGAGTGGGAGATGTAATCAATACACCCATGAGTGGGCAACACAAGGGTTTTCGGTGGAAACCCAAAAGGGTTATAACCCACATATTGTGTTATTAAGAACACTCATAATTAGCATACGTGGGCAATCAAAGGGTTTATAACCTATGGCTTGATTGCTGGGGGTTTCTAATCAATAAAGCTTTCCAGATTTATGAGGATTCAATGGCTTGATTATTATATAGTCATCTCCGTTGAACTCATAGAGGCACAGCCGAAATCTCTATTGCTCTTGTTGGTCTTAGATTGTGGATATGAGTGCATAACTTTGGTAGTATACACATCACAGGAGCACTCTGGATTCATGGAGTTCTTTCAAGCAAGCTCTTGACGAGGTAGAACACCATTACAAGTCCATCGTCATTACTTCGAGGTAACCTAAATTTGAGTTTCCGCTGCGTCAATTTCAAATAGGCTTGCACTATGATAGTATGGCAGCCCTTGCCTATTCAAAGGATCAAAAGTATCATGGAAAAACGAAGCACATTGACATGAGTTACCACTACATTCGAGTTATGATTGCACAAAAAGAGGTGGTCCTGAAACATGTTTCTACGAGTCTTATGATTGTTGATCCCCTGACAAAGCCTATAGCTAGAGATCTCAGAGAACTTGCGCTTAAGCCTGGATGCCTGGCGCGAACTTGACTCAACCATATTTGCAGAACTAATCGGCTTAGCCACCTCTTGGCGCTCAGCTTCGAGAACCAAATGACGTTCAACATCATCAAAAGTTTTGAGGTTCTCATTATGTGTCAAATTCTGTCTCATATTATCCCATGTGGTAGCAGAAGGAAGTGAGCGAATCACTGCCTGGACCTTCTACTCATCAGATAGATTGTTTCCAGCCGCTTTCAGTTCGCGGATCATGCTAGACATCGCCCTAAAATGCTGCTTCATTGTATGACCAGGGCGCATCCTGTATGAGTTAAATTTCATTGTTAACCCGCGAAGTCTAGTGGCTGAAGTTCCACCATATTTCACTTTGAGCGCTTGCCACATGGCTTCAGCTGTTTGATACTCATCAAACTCATCAAGAAGATCATTGCTCATGGTGCTCAGCATGATAAAGTGCGCGCAATGATCCTTCTTGCGCCATGTCATGTAGGCCACAAGATCTAGTTAGTGTTGCTCAGTGTCTCCTCTCTCCGGCTCAGTCAAAGAGTGGGTTAAGGTCTCCAAGACCTCCTACTCATCCAGAACATATTGAATTTTGCGGTGCCAGAAATCATAGTTATCCCCATCCAACTTTTCACCTTTGTTCAAATCAGCAACAATGTTTTTGGAGGCCATTTCACTATATAAAAAAAAAGTTGCACAAAGGGATATTACACACACATGATTCATAAATTTTGCTGCATCAATCTAAATTAAACATAAAACAAAATTTCACACTTTGCAAGATCGAAAACTCGCTAAGCTTATAATCATCTCTTGCGCCACTAGAATATGAACGATTAGGACAGAAATCAGAAAACAACGCTAAGAATTACAACGCATAAATTAAACCGAACCACAAGCCCCTAAGCCTCACTACCTTGATCCCTCAGTGCTCGATTGCTTCGGATTGAGGGTGATTGATTGAATTCCTTCTCAAAACCCTAAGAACTAAGTTGGGTGCTTTGGGGTTTGATCGCTCAGATTGCAGCTACTCACGGGGAGTTAGGGCTTTTGTAGAGAGTATAGTGGGGATGATTTCTGCAGAATTTCGTGGCAAGAGATGGAAGAATTCTATATTAATTTCGAAACCCTAAGGCCTCTTTATATAGGCAATTGGTGACTCACTCCGGCCAATCAAATGGCGTGAATCAAAATGGAAGTATAGGGCAACTCTTCCTCTGAATGGTAATCTTTTTCGTAGTCCTGAAGTAACGCTTTGTGGCTGCTAGGGTTTGAGCTTGGATCAAACGAAGACAGAACATTCCAGAATTCTGGGCAAAACGATCTGCCAGCCACCAGAAGGATCTGGCGGTCGAGGAATGCATATCGCGGGTGAGGAATCGATCTCTCCGGGAGATTTTCAAACACCATATTCCACGGGTGAATGAAAGAAGTAACGGCTAGCACATCAATCTAGCGGCCAACAGACGGATTTTACTTGGAAATTGCATTTCTGTCCAAAAAGGTTATTTGGCTTTAGATTGGGTCCTCTAAGTGGCTAAAAGCACTCACAAAGTCCCTCGAGCTTACGAGAAATCAATCAACAATCACTTTATCCTATTCATCATCGGGATGGTCCCTAAGGTGGGACTTGAAATACTCGTTTGGCCAAATTGGGGTGTCTACAGATGCCCCTCTTTGACTGAGCTTGGATAGGCCGCGAGGCGTATTAAGTAAAAGTCAAAGCTGTAACAACGATTTTTGCAGATTTTTGACAGATTTCGACAAGAGAAGAAACAACGATCAAGAACCAATTTGCACGCCAAACCAATACATACACATATGGTGAAGGAGAAGAAATTCCTACCTAATGGGTTTTGAGTAAAACCCCCAAAATCTGTGCAAGCCCTAAGTTGACTTCCTTGAAACCCACCAAGCTTGACCTCCCTCCAAGCTTTCTACGCGATCTACAAGGCTTGGTCACTAGTATACGATGAAATTTGTTTGGGCTTTCAATGATTTTTGAGAGAGAGAGAGAGAGAGAGAGAGTTACGAGAGGGAGATGGAGAGGAAGTTGTGAGAGAGTGAGACAAAGGAGAGAGAGAGAGAGAGAGAGAATGTAGCAGGAAAGAAGAAAAAAGAATTCGGTGCTCCTTTGTTCCTGATTTTGGTTTTGGTTTTATAAGCTGCAATCACACTCACACCCCTCAACCTCTTAAACATCACACCAACTCTCATAATTAATATGTAGTTACACAATGACCCCATAACATTATTCTCATCATTAGGCTCAACCACATATTGCAATAATAAAAGTAAAGGAATTTTATTACGGGTCTCTACACCAAGCGCCACGGTTCGACCCGTGTGGACAGGATGCTAGCCCACGACCAACAGAAGATGTAAGGGCATTTATAGAAAGAGGGGAATACGTCCCCTCCAGAGTCTACTCCGAAGGACAAGACAGCCCTGCATAAACTTGCTGCCAAATTTATGGTCTATAGGGGAATATTATATCGAAATGCATATTTGGGTCCTAATCAACTATGCATTACAAAGGAGGAAAGTCAAAGGATCATGGGAGAAATACATGAGGGAATTTGTGGGCCACACATGAGTGGGACAATGATGGCTAAGAAAATCCTGCGGCAAGGGTATTACTAGACTACAATGGAGGCCGATTATGCTAGCTATGTTCGCCGATGCTACAAGTGTCAAACTCACACTGACCATTTGCGCATTCCCCCTATAGAGTTATACATTATGACCTTCCCTTGGTCGTTTTCCAATTGGGGAATAGATGTTATTGGAAGTATAAATCTGAAAGGGAAGTACAAGCATCAATTTATTCTTGTGGCTATTGATTATTTTACCAAGTGGATCGAAGCAACCTCTTACACCACTCTCAAAGCCACCCACATAGCTAAGTTCATTTGTAATAACATCATCTATCAGTATGGGGTACCACATGAGGTTATCTGCGATAACGGGTCGCATTTTCATGGAGCTACCAAAAAGTTATTTGCTGAGTTTGGCATACAAAACCATCGATCGCCAACTTATAGGCCTCAAACCAATGGAGCAGTAGAGGCCGCTAACAATAATGTTAAGAAGATTCTTAGGAAAACCATTGATACTTACACAAATTGGCTAGAGATGTTACCATTAGCACTATGGGGATATCGCACGACTGAGAGAACTTTAACAGGTGCAACTCCTTATTCTCTAGTGTACGGGGTGGAGGCAATTTTGCCTATTGGGTAGGAATTGCCATCACTAAGGGTACTGGCTAAAATAGAGATGATTGAGTAAGATTGGGTTCAAGACCGTTACGATGAGTTAGCCCTGCTAGATGAAAGAAGGTTAAGAGCATTATACCATGTGCAAGAGTACCAATGACGGATTGCGGGTGCGTTCAACAAGAAAGTGAAGCCAAGGGATATCAATGGAGGTTGGTCGCGAGATCGATTCCGTGCACTGAGGAAATCTTAAGTGAAGCGAAGGGAAATCGACGGAGGTTGGTCATCAATGGTAAATTGGTGGGGGTCGGAGAAGATGAGGGCAAAGAGAGGGAAAGGAACGCAGCTCTGGGCTTTTAAATTGAGTTCTGATCTGACACATTTGCTCAGCCGATTCTTTGATTGGTCAGCCACCAAATCTATCTGCTGGTCGACGAGTCCATTTCCCATAGAAGCAATAGATTTTGCTTAGTGCTCTAAATAAGCTGCTATGATGATCTAAGTCAATGACCAACAGAATCAATGATCAAATATGATTAAATAAAGCCTCGGGGGCATTCCCGAGCGTGAGAATTCTCAAACACCGGTGTTGAACCCGATCCGGGCCTTTTTGCGCTCTATTCTAAGCAACAGTTCACAATAACCCAACGCCCAATCTTCAAAGATTATGAACTCCGAGTTCTTGTTCATAAAACCCAAGGATCCTCGGTACCTCAATTTCAGGCTTCGTGCCCCAATTATTGGAAGCTTTGTACTCCGAAAGTATGCTAGATATCACAGCTTAGCGCTTTACCAAAATCACATATGTTTCAAGCCCCACGCTCATTTTTCTCAAGCTTCGTGCTTGAATGCTCAAGGTTCCGCACT
Organism: Rhododendron griersonianum; assembly: GCA_018127125.1. Classification (NCBI taxonomy): domain Eukaryota; kingdom Viridiplantae; phylum Streptophyta; class Magnoliopsida; order Ericales; family Ericaceae; genus Rhododendron; species Rhododendron griersonianum. Next base: position 25,063,050 of record CM030792.1, on the reverse strand, counting down.
TTGAATGCTCGGGCCTTGCGCCCTGAATGCTTAGCCACAATGTACTAAATACTCAAGCTCTGTGCTTGAATGCTTGAAGTTTCGCACTTTGAATGCTCAGGTCCCGTGCCCAGAATGCTCAAAGTTCCACACTTTGAATGCTCGAGCCCCGTGCTCTGAATGCCCAACAATAGTGCACACTGAATGCTCAAATCCTGTACTTTGAATGCTCGGGCTCCGCACTCTGAATACTCGAGCTTCGACTTCTTCCTTCTTCAAGCTCTTCCTCACCGCTACTTCGATCTTTCTGTAGACACCCCAATTTGGCCTAACGATTATTTCAAGTCCCACCTTGGGTGCCATCCCGATGATGATATGGATACAGTGATTGCTGATTGACTTCTCGTGAACCTTAGGACTTTCGGTAAGAACTTAGCCACTTAGAGGACCCAATCCAGAGCTAAATAGCCTTTCAAACATAAGTACAATATCCTAGGAGAATCCATCTGTCGGCCGTGACATTGATCACACGGCCTCGACATCATTTCTTCACCCGTGAAGCCTGTTGCTTGAAAATCTCCCTGAAAGATCGATTAGCCGGCCGCTAGGATCATTCCTCGGCTGCAACATCAATTCTTCGGCCGCCAGATCGTCTATTTTCCAGATTTTGGAACGTTCTGTCACTTGTTTGATCTGATCACAAAACCCTAGTAGCCAAATCCTGATGCATTCGTGCTACGTAAGGAGATCACCATAAGGAGTTCGTGTTGCCTTATAACTCCAATTCAATCTTTCAATTTTGATTGGTTGAGGTGTGTCATCCCTATGCCTATATAAGGGAGCCCTTGGGTTCCGAAATTAACATGTACACACACCCTCTCTAGCCACGATACTCTGTCAAAATACACTCTCGAATCCCCTCTACAAAAGCCCCATCCTCCCGAAGGCAGCCATAATCCGACGATCCAAACCCCGAAGTTCAAACCCTAACCCTAGGGTTTTCGTGAAGCAAATTAGTCAATCACAATCAATCCGAAGCAATCAAGCCACTGAGGGATCAAGGTGGTGAGGCCCAGGGGACTCTGGTTCAATTTATTTCCTATTTTTATGCTTAATCGTAGCTTTTTTATTATCTGTTAGTCATATAGTCTGGTGTGAGGAAGAACATTAGCTGGATCTTTGATCCATCGGCCGATACATCAAACCAGGAGGATCTCTCGGTCGTGACATCCATTCACCGACCGTGACATCCATCCCCCTGGGACAGTTTGTTTTATTCTGCTTTCTGATGCATGCTTTATTTATTGTCTCGGCTCACCTTACTCACTGTTAAAGGCTAAAAACAAATTACATGTTTGAATTAAACAAAATATGTGCTAATCATATGTCGAACAATTATGGGCTAGTCTCACGACTGGGCAGAGAGGGGTGCCTAACACCTTCCCCTCATTATACCTTTGGCTCCCGAGCCCAGAATCTCTATCTGTTTTTCCTAGTTTTCTTAAACTAGGTAGCGACTCTGTTTTGATGATAACCTTTATCACGTGGCGATGTTCCTAGCCATGAGAATGTCCGCGATCTTGGTTTATGAAGCAAACAACCAACAATCAGCAACGATCAATCTGTATGGTGATGCCCCGCTTCCGGGAGGTGTCTACACTTTCAGGTGTAAAGGGGAAAAAGAGTCTTAAGTAGCAAGTATAAGTGAACAGAGACAGCTATTACTACAGAGAGCCCTAGCCTGGTCCCTTCTTTCTTGCCTGCCTCTCCGCTTTATCATCTTTTGATTCCACCTTTCAATCAACAAACGATTTTGAAATTCTTTGGCCCAGTAAGCGCTATGGACTAACTTCCTTAAGGCAAAGTTAGCAAAGCTATAGACAGTCCGATCTAGCCAGTGAGCAGAAGCGCTAATCACAAAAATAGCTCCTCAGTTAAGCTCTTCAATGATGTCCCTCTCATCTGTGCTTGCTGCCTTTGCTATTACTAAAGGGTTGGCTGATTAAGTCCAAAACTTCAATGATTAAAAGCTCCGCGCTTACACAAAGTCATGGGCCCATGCACATAGGCACTTACTTCTAAGTTTCATTAATTACATACTTACATTGTCATATACATTCCATATTATTACATTCTTTCATGAACAGGTCAACCCTGTAATCTCGCCTCACAAAGGCATTAACCAGCTCCGTGCTCTGGCTATTAGCTCCATGCTTCGATTATCAGTAGCTCCACGCTCCATTTCATTAACCCCATGCTTAATTCTCCAACATGCATCCGATTATCTTCTAAAGATGGTTTGGATTCCACCCCTATCACATCAATTTCATCCAACTCATTCTCAAGGATAAGCAACCCAACTAGCGTTCATTTGGTCCAAGTAAAGATGGTTAAAAAGGGTGACTGGCTTTGCCTACCCAATAGTGACTTACCTTGAACAGTCAAAAGAATTCTCCCGCATAAGCTCTACGCTTAACAACTCTTGAACCTCAGGTACATCACTTGACAGATTGGTATGGCCCGACAATAAAATTTCTCATTTAAAGCTCCGTGCTTTTATTATTTGATTGCCCTGAACTATAATTGGTCTGAATTAGGCAACCTGGCACAACCATACACAAAAATGTTTTCAAAAACTCTTGAGGTATTTGTTTCTCCAAATTCGAGTTTCTTTATGGCTTTGACCTTCATTTGAATATGCCTTGTGGTCTATCCAAAATCGATCAAAGAGGGGCATCTGTAGACACCCCAATTTGACTCAATAGATATTTTAGGCCCCACCTTGGGGACCATCCCGATGATGAGCTGGTTAGTGATTGTTGTGATTGACTTCCCGTAAGCCTGAAGGACTTTGAGAGTCTTTGTAGCCACTTAGAGTACCCAATCTAGAGCCAAAAAGCCTTTTTGGACAAAAATCCAGTTTCCAAGTAAAATACATCTGCTGGCCGTCAGATCTTTCTCACGGCCACCACTTCTTTCTTTCCTTCGTAGAATCTTTGCAGTTAAAACCTCCTAGTGAGATTCTTTCCTCGGCCGCCAGATCTTTTCTGCCACCACCAAATTGTTTTCTCAGGAATTCTAAAACATTCTGTCATCATTTGATCCAAACTCTAACATTAGCAGCCGGTTAGCATTACTTCGGGGCTACGAAAAATACATTCATGTAGTGTTCTTGTTGCCCTATACTTTCTTATTGATTCACGCCATTTGATTGGTCGGGGTGAGTCATCCAATGACTATAAATAGAGGCCTTTAGGGCTCCAAAATTAACCTTTAATTACTTCGTCTTCTACCACAAAACTCTACAAAAATCCTTCCTCATATCTCATCTACAAAAGCCATAACTCCTCGTAAGTAGCCGCAATCTAAGTGATCAAATCCCAAAATACCCACATAGTTCTTAGGGTTTCAAGAAGTAATCCAATAAATCACCCTCAATTTGAAGCAAACAAGCTATTGAGAGATCAAGGTGGTGAGGCCAGGCTTGTGGTTCGGTCTATTTCTTGTATTTTATTTTGTAATTTTGTATCTTTATTTTACTGTGACTGTTCATCTTCTGGCGTGAGGACGAACATCGGCCACCACTTCGATTGGTCGGCCGGTATATAGATCCAGAGGGATCTATTGGCCGCGAAATCAATTCGCTGGCCGGCACATCTAATTGTTGGGGCAGATTAATTTTCTGCTGTTTTCTGTATTTTTTGCATGGCGGCCTTTCCCCTATCCCGTGTGGTTTATCTACTGTTCTAACTCACCTATCAGTTGTTTAAAGACTTAACAACCAGTTATTTGCGAAATTGGATAAAGCGATCTTTAATTCTACATTGAACGATTATGGGCAGTGTGGACGCCTCCCCGAAGGGGCGTTGCCACACAGATATCCTCTATCCTTATTTCCACTTCTAAACCAGAATCGTGGACATTCCCATGGCTAGGAACATCTCCACACGATAGTGGTTATCATCGAAATAGAGTCGCCACTTAGTTTATTAAAACTAAGAAAACAGGTAGAGATTCCGGGTACGGGAGCCAAAAGTACGATGAAGGGAAGGTGTTAGGCACCCCTCTTCGCCCAGTCACAAGACCGGCTCATAATCATTCAACACACAATTAATATTTGCTTTATTTAATCCTACGCAATTAAACTGATTATTAAGCCTTGAAACAGTTTAATAGGTGACCCAGGACAGTAAGTAAACCATATGCAACATAAACAAACGAAAGCAGAATCTATCCCAGCGGATAGATTCCACGGCCGATGAATGGATGTCACGGCCGTGGGATCCCACTGGATTAATGTACCGACCGACTAAACAAAGTCTCGACCGGTGCTCTTCCTCACGCCAGATTATGAATAATTAATAGAAAGAACAGATTAAAATGCAAAGGACAGAAATTAAATCAAACCATAGGCCCTTAGGCCTCACCACCTTGATCCCTCAGAGATTGATTACTCGGATTGCGATTGATTGTGGATAATAGTGGTTGATTGTGGTGGTCAACTTCACAAAACCCTAGAACGAAGTGGGTTCTTTGGGGGTTTTCACTCTTGGATGCGGCTACTCACAAGGGTTTAGGGCTTTTGTAGAGGATTGATAGGAGATGATTCCTGCAGAATTTGGGGGCGGATGATGGAGTGAAGAGATGTGTATTTCGGAGCTCTAGAGGACCCCTATTTATAAGGTTTCAAATGGCCGATCATACGAATGAGATTAACCCAATTGATATGGAAGTTTAGGGCTTTAAGACCTCTATGGTAAGTGTATTCGTAGCCCCGAAGTAATGGTTTGTGGCTGCTAGGGTTCGGGCGAATGGATCAAAAAGCTATTGAACATTCCAGAATTTGGAAAACAACGATCTACTGGCCGCCAAATGGATGTCTCGACCGAGAAAAGGATTTTCCAGCAAAAGACTAAAATTCGCGGGCTCTCTCCGGACACTCCTGAACTCGATTTTGTGTGTTCTTTGGACCGTTGGAAAGCTTGTTAAGTCTACTTTCTAACTCGAGTGGTTTGGATCAAAAATATTTAGTAGGGGAATTTGCACTTATACCCCTTGTATTATCACTGATTTTCACATACACCCCTTATACTCCAAATTTAGGCACTTACACCCCCTGTACTTTGGATTGAAGTGCAACTGTCAGAAAATCCGTTAAAATGGATGGAAGCCCTATCAAACTCTCATTCCCAAAAATAGAGCATCCAATCCCCTCCCCTCCCTTCAGAGCATCCAATCCCCTCCCTTCTCCTAACCCACTCTCTGACCCTGTTCTACTAACAAAATTTTCCACTTTTTTTGGTTGTCCTTATTTGAATTTTTTTTTGCGTTTGTTAGTTTTGTGCCTCACTTTTTTAGTTTTCCGATTCGTGACGAATTGGAAAAGTAATTTTTTTTACTTTTACCCAAAAAAGTGGTTAGTTTTGTGCCTCACTTTTTTTGACTTTTTTTTTTACACTTAAAAGTGGTTATTTTCCAAAATATTTGGATAAAAGTAAAAAAAATTTACTTTTACGATTTGTCTAGTCGAGATGAATAAGTCACAAAAGTTTGGCGCAAAACTAACAAACGCGAAAAAAATTCAAAAAAGGACAAAATCATAACTTTAAGAAAAAGTTAAGTAGAACAATACCTCTCTTCTCTCACAAGATGTCTTCTCAAACATCAAGAAGCCCAACAATTTCAAGCAAACTGCAACGGCAAATTGGGTGCATCTTTTGGCTTGAAATTGATGGGCTTCTTGATGTTTGAGAAGACATCTTGTGAGAGAAGAGAGAGAATGGATTAGGGGAATGGAGGGGTTGGATGCTCTGTTTTTGGGAAAGGGAGTTTGACAAGGCTTATAAATGGCTATCAGGGTTATTTTGGGCATTTTCTTCCTCATTTTGGAGGGAAATCTCCCGCCAGTAGCTTTTCCATCTATTTTAACGGATTTTCTAACAGTTGCACTTTAGTCCAAAGTACAGGGGGTGTAAGTGCCTAAATTTGGAGTATAAGGGGTGTATGTGCAAATCAGTGATAGTACAGGGGGTATAAGTGCAAATTCCTCTATTTAGTACATCAAAAGATATGATGATTTTACCTTTAGTGGGTTAGAAAATGGATCATTTTGGTAAAATCCTCGTATCTCCCTCGTTTCAAATTGGATTAAGGCTTATTATATATTAATAAAGAGGGTTTTGAAAGTACTATAAGATGGTGGACTCCAAACATATAAATGAGAAAGTTTGATTAATGAAAAATGGGCTGAAAGTAGACTTAATTGAAGATTGACGGTGCTACTAAGGCTAAAACACGTATCAACACATTTCTCTTCACTCTAAGTGTCGTTTGGCACTCATATCACTCGTTTCAAAGTGTTCCTTCATCCCTTAAGAGTTCCACAAAGTTCCTAAGGCTTTCATGAAGTCAACCACAACAACCACATATCCTATTCATCATCGGGATGGTCCCCAAGGTGGGACCCGAAATACTTGTTGAGCCAAATTGGGGTGTCTACATGCAGCCTTGAGGCTGGGCAGAGAGGGGTGCCTAACACCTTCCCCTTACCGTACTTTTGGCTTTCAATTCCAGAGTCTCTACTTGTTTTCTTAACTTTCTTAAAACTAAGTGGCGACTCTATTTCGAATATAACTGTTATCGTGTGGCGATGCTTCTAGCTATGGGAGTCTCCACGGTTTTGGTATACAGACAAAACTCGTAGCAAGATCACTGTGTTGTGATGCCCTTATGAGGAGGTGTCCATAGTAACTAAAGTAAGGATTGTGTTGTCCTGTCTAATTTCATTTAAAACATCATTGCTCTTATTAAAACATTTTCTTGGCACTTGTCATTCCAAAGGCATCTAAAGTTAGTGGAGATTTTTCTACTGGTTAAGAGTGTGCTTAACCCCTTCCATTTTCAAGTACAAACCAAGGTGTGTAGCATGAAGTGCTGGGGTGCATTGCCCGATGTCTTGAGAGGCTTATATCGAAAGAGTATCATAGCATCTTTTGTAAATCATATTTTGAGATGAAAGTGTAACTTTATTATTTACTTTTGACTTGGATGAATGCAAAATAATATCTCTTTTCTCTCTCTTAATTACTTATGAAAGATTGAGTTGCAACTCTTTTTGGATGTAAATGTTGATAGGATGTTGGTCTAATATAGTACATTGGCATGGTATTTATGGGTACTAAATACGGATATGATGATGTTTTAATTTTAGAAAGCTATTAATATTTATGCTGAAAATCAAAGGCGTGATACAACCAAACCCAAACCACCTTCTATCCCATAGTTAAGTTGAAATTGGCTTTTACTCAACTCAAAGATAATACAAGTGCAAACATACAAATACATAGGGAACTGAATTTTGCATAAATTAAAACGGATTCAAGCTTCCGGACAACTATCCTGATGTTGGAACACGCTCGAGAAATTCTCGGTGAAGGCACCCTAGACTTTGGCGCTGCCGCCTTCCTCGACGAAGTTGTCTTCTTCTTCCAGTTCACCGCCGCGACGGGAGCAGGCGTTATTGTTGGAAACGCTCGTAGTGGAAAACAAATTTACTTAGGAAACACAGTCAACAGATCTCTGAAATTTGGTTAGAGCAACTACACCCCTCGTTGTTGTCGTCTCGGAATCAACCGTCGCAAGCAGTGGCTGCCGGGATTTTCCAGATCAACACCGCCTTCTCCGATTTCCATAGTCCCGTTGATTCGATAGGTACCGCCAAGGACACTCTTTATCACTGCCTCAAGCTTTGTGTGTGTACTTGTATATCCCAGTTTAAGATTTCGACAGGTGATAGCGGTTATGGGTAAAGGTATGGCTAGAGTTTTGGGTGACTGTTGGTAACGTATATGTAGGTGTGGAAAGAGGAAAGGGCAATAACGTTCGTAATTTTTAAATGGCAGGGCATGTGACTTGCACATGACATTTTACCAATCAATTCCTAACATAATGCAAACAGAAGAAGAGTTTTCATTAATTAGAGGGGGTTAAGTGCCAAAAAAAAGTTAGAGAGAGTAGAGTGTCTCCGAGCCATAGTTAGAGGGGGTTAATTGTAATTTACACAACTCCAAAATTTAAAGTGGGAGGGGGAGAAGTCGTACACATTAGATTTGGAGTGTCAATTTATTTGCCACAGCGCCAAATTTGAAGTCACTTAGGGCCCGATTGGATGCCGTATGAGTTTTGGGTGTATTATTTAAGAAGGGGTGATAAGATAGTAAGGGGTATTAGTTAAGAAGGGAGGACCCACATTGATGTGACGTTTATGCAGGGGGATAAAATAATACTTGGTTTGGATGAAGGATAAATTGGGGGTATAAGGGAAGGTGTATGATGTAAAAAGCTGTCAAATGACTTTTTTGTCCTTGTACAGTATTAAATTAATTTATTCATTAAATTAAATATAAAATTTCAAAATTTAATTATTTTTCAAAATTAAGCAATAATAATTTAATTTACTAAGAAATTAATTAATTCAATACATATAAAAATTTAAAATTTGTATTTTAAGTGTTTTTTAATTAATTTCATTGTTTTTAAGTGTGAAACTTGTCACACATGCACACAATTATTTTTCTTCCCCTCCTTGTTCTTGTCGCCCTTTTGAGAGAGAGAGAGAGAGAGAGAAAGAACGGCAAAAGCAGCAATAGCAGAAGAAGAAGAAAAGCTACGGGCTAGTTCGATTCCTTTCTCTCTCCGATTCTGGTGAACGTCATGGCCAAGGTTCGATCCCTCCCCCCTCCGATCTGTTGTTCTTCTTCTTCCTCCTCTTGGTTGTTGTCATTGTTCATCCCTTCCTCTTCCGGCCAGGCGAACAGCTTGTGTGTGTGGGTGTGTGACTGTATTAAGGAGGGTAGAAAGGTCAAAAAATAGGTGTATAAGGCCGGATTAGTTATTGCTACCTCTGAAGGTAGCAATAAATTAGTACCCCCTCCACTGTGTTAACGAAGCAGGGGATAAAGAAATACAGGAGGAATTAATGATCCCAAACGGTGCTAACCTGTCCAATCAGGAGCCAATACACCCGGATTGACTAATACACCCAACGAAACAGGCATCCAATCGGGCCCAAAGATTTGTATTTGTCCATTTTTTAAAAATTAGTTGAGATTCGCGCAAATTAACTTGACGGTGGTCATCGGAATGAAAATGTTGCACATCCATTTGGGTCCCGCAAAAATTTAACAGGGGTAGTGTGGACCTTTGATAGCGCGCACATACGAACAATACCTCTCTCTGCCTCTGGTCTGTGTGTGTGGGTGTGCGCTGTGGTTGCGAGAGAGAGAAAGAGAGAGCGCGCGCGCTATGGTGGGGGGTTCAGCAGTGCCACAGCCACAACAACCGTTGGGGTTCCTCGTACCAATATCCCAAGTCATAACCACCGCTGCCTCCCTCCACCTCGGCCACTTTTTTTTTTTTGAGAGAGAGCGCGCGCTATGGTGGGGGGTTCAGCAGTGCCACAGCCACAACAACCGTTGGGGTTCCTCGTACCAATATCCCAAGTCATAACCACCGCTGCCTCCCTCCACGTCGGCCACTTTATCCACCATCACTTCATCAGCCCCCATCTTCATCTCGACCTGCTTCTTCAATTCTCTCTCAAGGTCTCTCTCTCTCTCTCTCTCTAGGAAAGACAAACCCATGTTGTATACTAGGCATACAGTGGTTGGCCATAACTTGATGATTCTAGAATTGGGTTTCTCAAGAATCTAAACAACTTTTTGATAGTTGTGTATTATATTCCTGCTGAACTGTTCTATTGGGATTTATCCATGTTGTTAACTCTTAAGTTTAGCTGGTTATGCTGAATTAATTGAGTGTTTATGATTTTGAACAAATTCAGCTCTTTTTTAGTAAAATTGCTAGATCCAGGTATTGGGTTAAGTGAACAGAGTCGTCCTACAATTATTCTGTACTCTTTACCTGCTTCAGAGAAGTAAAAAATCTGAAGGCTGTTAGGTTTCGTTAATTCATTGTCTTAATCTTGGAATCAAATATGTTGGTTACTTTCTGAGGCATGAATGTTTGAACCACCTTAGCCATCTTCGAAGATATGCTTCACGGATAAAGTTTTTGTTACTGCCACATCAACTTATACTGACCCCGGCCTGCGTTGGCGTTTGTTTCATGAGGGATCTTAGGAGGTATATGAGTCAGAATACTTTTTGTTTTTGATAACCGAGGAACAGCCCTACAGCCGAGCCACAATTGGACCCGACTGCCCAACCCAAACCTCGGGGAACTAGCGCGGCCACACCAGTCACGGCTCCCCACTTACTATTAGGTTACTCACCCGGTGGGGAATCGAACCCCTAACTAAGGGGAGTTATCCCAAAGTCAGTCATTCGCCTTACCACTGGGGCAACCCCTGGGTGTGTATATAAGTCAGAATACTCAAAGTACATTCACTTGGCTAGGCCTTTTGAATGAGTTAGGACCCTTTTTTCTTTCCCTGGTAAATCCACATTTCAAAGCCCAAACAAAATACAAAAGCCTAGGACCCCAGCATTACAACAAAGGTAAAAGCTCCCTCCCAAAAAAGTAAAGAACCACTAAAACAATAAGAACCAGCTGCACCCAGCCTGTTTAGAAAACATAACAGATTACACAGAATTAGGATCTAAGATAGCAGTCGATAAGCCCCCTCCTTGGCAGATTTGTCTGTTTCTTGTGCTAGCCTTAATTCCTCTCCAAGGACTAATGGCTTCCTAATGGCATTCATCACTTTTTGTAGTTAGCAAACCAGCATCCAACTTTTGTGCTGAAAGATCCTTTGATTTCTTTCACACTAAACATGGTAAACAACATCAGCAAGAGATACTTTCATCATTGTTCTGCTACAACTCTTCCCCTTTATAGACTGCGCAAATCAGTCTACCTCATCATCTATGTTCAAGGGCCATGTAGCACTGACACGGACACACCTACTGACACAGAGTCTCTCCGACACATAAATTTTAAGAAATTGGAGGCCAGGACACATTGGGGGACACGTTTTAGAAAATATTGTTTAAACTACTATATGAGTAAAGATTACAAATATTAAGTTCTAACTTCAATAAGTAACACCATCTATACCTTAAATAGTTAAATCACATTTATCATTAAATCATTTACAAAAGTATTTCAACAAAAAGCGTTTCATCACCAGAGAGTGTCAGTGTCCGATAAGTAAAAAACCAACGCAATACCTCCTCCCATGATTGCACCTTTGATATTGAAAAACCAACGCCATACCGGATTGCTTTAACCACCAAAAATAAATATGGACCTTATTAAGTATATTCACATATGTCAAGCATTTAAAGATCTAGTTCCAAGAGAAGATGGGTCTGTGCATTGTCATCCTTGTTATATCTCTGATTGTGCACTTTGCTCTACTTGTTCTAGATAGCATGGCTGTCTCCAAGCATGCTACCTTGATGTACATTCTTGGCACATTTTCTTTTGTTACCTTAGTGTCTTTTTTTTTTTTTCTCTCTTTCTTCTTTCTGATGCAGGACGATCAATGCAAATAAATAAAGGAAGATAAACTCTTAGGCATCCCTATGTCTAAGGAGTAAGGGCCCTTAGGGATCCCTGTGCCCGGGGATGTAATGATATCCCTGTATCAAAATCATATTCAAAGTCAAATATAGTTTATCAACCAACTACATATATGAGCAAAGTCCTTTAAATAGGCTCTTCAAAATATAACAAAAGGATAAACATAACCTAGATTCCTAAAGGGCAATTTACCTCTAGGTCCAGAAAATAGAAAGTAATTCCCACCGAGTCTCCTCTAATTAATGAAACACTAAAACCCTATGAAAGTGCCTAAAACCCTAAATACTGAAAGTGCCTAACCCCTAGGGCACCCTATGAAAGTGCCTAAACCTTAGGGTACCCTATAAAAGTGCCTAAAATCCTAGGGTACCCAATGAAAGTGCCTAAACCGTTAAAACCCAATAATAGGAAAGTGTACCCTAAAACTCCTATGAAAGTGCCTAAACCTAAACCCTAGAGCTCTATAAAAGCGCCTAAACCTAAACCCTAGGGTACCTTAAACCCTAGGGTATCCTAAAACCTAAAATCTTAAAGTGCCCTAAAACCCTAGGGTACCCTAAAACTCTAAAATCCTAGGGTATCCTAAGATTTTAGGGTACCCAAGGACTAGGGTACCCATTAGGGTACCATTATACCCTAGCATACCCTAAAACCCTAAGGTGACACTTCCATTAATGTTAAATGTATTTTTGTAAAAGTGGACTTAGTGGTAATTAAGTATTTCATCTCTCCTTAATGGGAATTTAGTGTCACTTTTCTGTACTTAGAGGTAATTTTCTGATTCCTAAATCGGATAACTCCTAAAACTCCTAAAACTTTTTAGTAATATCCTAACATCTAAAGAGTAAAGATAACATAAATCAACATCCTCTCAGATCATATATGAATAGCTCATGGGGCCCATAGTATACTCCTTCCCGTTCCCTATCATTTCTTCCCTGTTGAGAAGAACTCAACTCCGGGGGAGTTAGAACTGTGGTCCATTGCCAAAAGCTTGAGAAATTCCATAAACAAAACCATGCTTTGAGAAGACATCTCAGAGAAATGACTAACAACGTCACGGGACAAGCAATCTCCTCTGTCCGTGTCAGAACACCTTTGCGAGTCGAGTTTGAACTCTAGTTATTTGTTGACGCTCCAACTTATGTGTTGTATCCAGAAATTGAACTCCAAGCTCTCCAATTTTGTGCTCTCTTGTTTTGTTTTGTTTGTTTTTTTCGCTCTTTTCTTTCTTTCTTTTTTTATTCTACTTCATCTCTTCTGTTTTCCCTTTTCTTTTCTTTTTTCCCCCTGTGCTGGGATGGGCTGAATGGCCAGCTTATGGAGAACGGGCTGGGCTGCCAGGGTGAAAAGATTTGGGCTGGGAGATGGGTCTGGATGACTTCTTTTTAAATTTTTTTTGGTCTGAAAGTTTGGCTTTTTATGCTGGGCTTTGGTTTGTAATGTGCGTTGTGGGTGTGGAGTCGGTTAGATAGCAAAAGCAGCATAAGTTTACAAGCTGATGCTAGTTCAATCTAGTAATAAATTGTTGGTTACCTAGGTTCTGATACGTCTGTTTCATTCAGTTGCTTGAGGCATCTCTTATCACTCGGTTTTTTTGTTTTTTTTATTTTTCACAGAGTATCTCTTATCTTGGCGATGTTCCCCGGTTAAAGGATGTATTGCATAAAAGCTTCGTCAGCTTCAAAGGGATCAATTTTTTTCATTGGCCAGAAAATGCTGTCCTGGCTGCCTCCTCATCTTACATACGTTCTTTTAGTGGTGAAGGAAGTAAAAATAAACCTGGCAATGTGCGGAGGAGGTCAGACCTTCCCTCTAGAAGAGGTTTGTTTATTGGCAGGGATTGGACGAATATCCTCCTTGGAGTTAATGTCTTGTGAGTATCACCTTCTCAAACAAGGACATCACAACTTTGTGCACTTTATATCTCTTAACACTTTTGTTTATTTATGGATTCTTGCCCTATCTTTTACCATGTAAATGAATCTATCCCCCTTTCAGGAAAAAAAAAAAATTTGAACCTATCCAGCTCAAAACTACTTATTTTGAGAAAAAAACACAGAAAAGTCTTAAAGAATATATGAAAAAAAAGGTTTTGGCATTCCTCTGCATTTTCTCTTCGTTTCTAATTGGGCTTATGCCTTAGTTTCCACCTTTATGAGTTTATTGGTGAAAGAGTCATTTGTTCTCTGATTTTGTGCAGGGTCTACATTGCACAAATTGCGTCACAAGGAAAGCTGATTTTATGGGGAGCTAAGGTTAGACTACTACTCCACTGGGGGCAATTTGAAGTAAAAGCTTACAGTTATTAATAACATAAAACTCATTTTGGTCGCTCAGCTCTTCTTGGTCTTTAAGCAATGCAGGTTAACAGTCTCATAAACGAAGGGCAGCTGTGGAGGCTAGCAACTTCTTCCTTTTTACATGCAACTATTGGCCACCTCATGGTTTGTTCTGATCATGCTTATTGATATTCTTATGCATCGGATGCATTTTTTTGTTTCAAATGAAATATCATCTTTTCAGGTTAATTGTTACTCTTTGAACTCTATTGGCCCAACGGTTGAGAATATTTGTGGTCCCAGAAGATATCTTGCAGTTTATATGTCCTCTGCAATTGCAAGTAACAGCCCCTAACCCTGTTATAATAAACAATGTGTTGCTTATTTGAAGAAACTTGCTCCGATCCAATAATGTGAGATTTTTGGACAATCAGGTTCAGCAATGAGTTATTGGCTCTGCAAAGCACCCGCGGTTGGTGCATCTGGAGCAATTTTTGGATTAGACTGGCTTTATTTAATAATATTTAATCACACGTGTTAACCAGAGGGAATTGATATTCGCGCTCCAAGATTTACTGTAGGCGCTCCACCTTTTTGTTTTTACACTATGATGTTGTTGGCAACATCACAGTGTAAAAACAAAATATACTGTGATGTTGCCAGAAACATCACAGTATAAAAACAAAAAGGTGGAGCGCTTGCAGTAAATTTTGGAGCGCGAAAATCAGTTCCCTAACCAGACTGCCCGACCCAAACGTTTTTTTTTTTTTTTTTCAGAATTAAAGACGAAGTAAAAAATTTATCAAAAACACCCAGGCTGATTTTTTGACGTTCGCATTTATATGCTCCTAGAGTAAATGAAAGCTTACGAACTAAGAATGGATTTTATTTGCCTTGCAACTTTACTTGTTGGTTTTCTGGAAATCTATTTTCCATCTGATCTGACCCCATTTCTAATTTCTATCTTTCAATTGAAAGAAGTGGTGAAAAGAGCCTCTAGCCTTCTAGGATTGAGCATGCAATGTTATGTATTGTAGGGGTCTGAAAATTAGAGGTGACTGAACCACTACATCAGTTGTGGTTTTCTCCTTATCAATGAAATCCTATCTAAACTTTGGCAAAAAAAAAAAAAAGAAGACATAAGGCCACTTAACCTTCATTGCCTAATGCCCAATGAAGGGTTGTAGAAAATCCTTCTAGGCAAAGGTCCCTATTTTTGTACACTCAATAAACAGAGGCCTCATTTTGATGTCTGGTCTAGGACCTCAAAATCTCTTGGGCTGTTACAGTTTAATATTAAATTATATCTTGATCATCACCAGGAGTTAAAATTGGAGAGGTGGTTTTGAACCGAACATATGGACTGAATCTAAGAAAAATGAGAGAGAAGATATTAACTCTGGAATATGTATTGTTTCTTTTTGTTTCTTCTCCTCACCCTTTTATTCTCTATTGGTATATTTATACGCCAGTGCAATGCCAGGTTGGATCTTTTGCCATGTTCATCTTGAGGCATAGAGGCCTGATTGGTGGTGGCACAGAAGATTTACAGCACATAGCGCGTGTGATTATTCTAAATATGGTATCTCCATCACCTTTCTTATGTTTGAAGCCTTGTTTGTGGATTTTATTTTGGGTCAGCTGAATCATACAATTATGTTAAGTTGTCAGATCAGGTCAAGTAAACTTGTTATAGTTTGGAAGCAAGCTATGTGGTCAAATCTTCTTCCATTTTCCATATCTAAGTTCACAGCTGAGTTTTGTTTCATCCAGATAAGCGTCACTTATGTTGACATAATTTTTTTTTGGAAGCAAGCTATGTGGTATATTTATGTTGAGATATTTGAATCATGTATGCGCATGGTTCTTCTTGATTTGTTTTTGGCTCCTGATTCAAAATATTGTGATGGCATTTCTGGTGCAGGGCATTGGGCTTTTGTCTCAAGGTATCGATAATTGGGGTCATGTAAGTATAACAAAAGTATACTTTTAACATCCATGTTTTCCCGGATAAGTATATTAGGCAGTATCATTCTATCCCAATCAAATGAATAGATCGGTTGAGGATGGAAGAATATCTGCACCAGACCCTGATCAAATGAATAGATCTGTGATGACCCCAGGTTGACGGAAAACTATTGGGTGGTCCTGGGCACCAAGTGGCACCCCAAGGCCTCCCTTGTTATTTGAATGTTTTCTGGTAGTAATTAAATGTGAGCTTGATATGAAGCAATAATGGAGCTCTTACAAACTTCTAGAAATGTGGGGGCCTAATCAGCCCAAAGAGAATTCTCCTACAAAAACGATTAGCGCGTAGGCTAATTCTTAAATCATCAATCGATCAAGTCCTTAAAAGCACTCTTGTAAAATTTTAAATTATGTGGGGGATTGTTGTTACTAATTTACTATTTTACATATATATTAATTTGATTGGTCATTGATATGAGTTTTGTCACCCACTTGTTATACTAGGTGTGCTCTTGATAAGAGTAATCCCCAAGAAAAGAGTTAACGTTGGGTAATTAGTTGTAAAACTACGTTGACCAAGTCTCCTATTTTTTCTCCTAGAAATGAGAACATCTTCTAACTACTTGTATAACAAACGCCTGTATTTGCAGTGTTATATAAATACAGGTTTTTTTTTTTCCGTCAAAGATATACACCAAAAATATTACTCCTTACTTACTCTTGGTTTTAACATATACAGAAAAATCTTTCACCATCTCTTCTTTGTAACGGTAGTCTACTTTGGAAGATCATAGCTTTTGCTATTTCTTGTATTATATATTTAAGGTTGCTTTCCATTGATTATTTTGAGTGTCGGGAAACTATGAGGTTCGTGAGTTCAATTCACTGCACAAAAGACAACTTGAAGGTCGATGTATCTTGGGGAATGAGTACCATTCAACCCAGTGCAGGAGGGGGTATATCGTTCCTTACGAGAGTGCTATCACGTGCTTCGACCACCCCACAGGCTTTTCTATTCCTTTATCTATCTATTTAGTTTTTGTGAATTTGTTGATGAGTATTTATAGAATTATTATTATTTTTTTGATAAGTAAATATTTATATAAGTAAGGCATTAAGGGAATGCTGCTCGTATACATAAAAGGCCGTAAACAAAAAGGCCTATACACCACTATGTGAGATAAACAATTCAAACCAATCTAGAAACTGATCAAGGGAAGGATTACATTCTCCCTTGTCCCAACTATACAAATTACTAAGCACAAAACTCTTGTTTTTAAATACAGGTTTTTCTACTCCTTCAAAGCATCTTAAATTTCTCTCACGCTAGATAGTCCACATCAAACAAAGTGGAATCATGGCCCAAATACTCTTCCTTCTTTTTCCCACTCTAGCACCCCTCCAAGCGATTAAGAGCTCCATAACACTCCTTGACATAGCCTATTGTAAACCGAACCAGCAAAACACCACAGACCATAGCTCCCATGCCAACGGACATTGGATTAACAAATGATCCATCGTCTCCGCATCCCTTTTACACATACAACACCTATTACAATAATTCTCCGCCTTCGGATCAGATTATCGATGGTAAGAATCTTCCCTTGTGCCGCACACCAAACAAAAAAACTCACTTTCAACGGTGCCTTGGTTCTCCAAATTGCTTGCCATGGAAGGACAAAGTTACCACACCCACATAACGCTTGATAATAAGATTTTACCTGAAAAGATCCTAATTTTGACAAATCCAGGTCAACTCGTCCCCCCCTACTCCTATCCCATGCATACCATACACTCTGGAAGAAAGAGTCATCAACTCTTCCTCCTCCCCATCGAGCACAAGCCTATGTAACCGGATGTCGCAGATCGGTGTCCCCTCATGAAGTAGAAGATAATCTGAGCCTATTGCATTCCTATCACAAGCCAAAATAAAGATATTCAGAAAAGCCTCCCGCAAAGTCACATCCCCATACCACACATGGTCCAAAAACTTGACCCTTCTCCCGTCACCAACCGACATGTAAGTGTTATTAACGAAGCCTTCCCACCCATTCATGAATCCTCTCCAGAGCGCCACCCCATAAGGCATCCATACATTACATGAAGACCACCCTCCCCACCCACTACCGTATTTTGCAACAACCACCCTCCTCTACCATCTCTCTCTTTCACATGCAAATTTCCAGAGCCATTTCGCCAACAAAGCTTGATTGAAAATCTTTAACCTTCTCACACCCAAACCTCCTTTTCTAATGGGAGCACACACTGTATCCCAATCAACTAAATGATACTTAAACTCTTCTCCCACACCTCCTCAAAGGAAATCTCTTTGCAACTTCTCAAGCCGCTTAGCAACTGATACCGGGATTGCAAACAAAGACATAAAATAGGTAGGCAAACCAGAAAGCATACTCTTTATAAGCGTCAATCTACCTCCTTTTGGAATATACTGATGCTTCCATCCCGCTAATCTCTTCTGAAATCTTTCCACAATTGAGTCCCAAACTGCCACTGATTTGAAAGATGAACCAAGTGGTAATCCCAAATACAACACCGGCAACGATGCCACCTTACAACCCAAAATCTGAGCAAGCCCATCAATATGAACACCCACCCCAACTAGAATCATCTTCGACTTTTCCAAGTTCACCTTCAAGCCGAACACCGCCTCAAAACACAAGAGAACACACTGAAGATAACCCACCTGCGTCGGCTCCGCATCGCAAAAAATAAGAGCGTCATCGGCATATAAAATGTGAGAAACCATCAGTCCCACACCATCTACCCTTCCCACCTCATATCCTCTCAAGAATCCACCTTGCACTACTTTTTGAATAAACCGACTAAGCACCTCCATGATCAAAATGAAAAGAAGTGGAGAGAGAGGATCTCCTTGGCGTAAGCCTCTAGAAGTCTGAAAGAAACCGGCTGAAGTCCCGTTCACCAAAACTGACATTTTGACAGGTGAGATGCAGGCTCTTATCCACTTCCCCCAACGACCACCAAAAGCCATCTGATCCATAATGTAAATGAAAAAATCTCAATTAACATGATCATACGCCTTCTCAATATCTAACTTACAAACTAAACCTGGAGTTCCGCTCTTCAATCTCAAATCCACACATTCATTAGCAACCAACACCGCATCAAGAATCTGCCTGCCTTGAACAAAAGCATTTTGGGACTCCGAAACAACTTTTCCACCACCGTCTTCAAGCGGGTCGCCAAAACTTTTGCCAATAATTTATAAGCTCTCCCCAATAAACTAATAGGCCGAAAATCACGAATATCCTCCGCTCTTCCCTTTTTAGGAATCAAAGCCACAAAAGATGCATTCAGACTTCTTTCACTCGCCAAACTCCCAAAAGTGTTGAAACATTCCCATCACTTCTCCCCTTACCTCTCCCCAACAATGTTGTAAAAAAGCCACCGACATTCCATCTGGGCCAGGCGCCTTATCACCATTCATGGACTTAAGAGCAGCCAACACTTCCGCTTCATAAAAAGGCCTTTCCAAATAAGAGGCCTCCTCCACCGAAATAGCGTCTAACTCCAAATCATCCACACGAGGACGAAAACCCCCCTCTTCCTTAAATAAACCCTCTGTCGGACCGCTTTTCCACCATCTCTCCTAAAACCAATTGGTTGTAGGAAGGGTTTCAATTAAGTCTTTTATGACATTCGACATCGCACCCACAAGTCTGTTTTTAGAGTGGTCGCAGGGAGTGGCATTGTGTAACCAAATCTATGGGGGCACTCCGGGCCCAACAATCCCTCCCTCACGATGACGCTCCCGCGACTCGAACCCATGACTTCCTGGCTCTGATACCACTTGTCAGACCGCTTTTCCACCATCTCTCCTAAAACCAATTGGTTGTAGGAAGGGTTTCAATGAAGTCTTTTATGATATTCGACATCGCACCCGCAAGTCTGTTTTTAGAGCGGTCGCAGGGAGTGGCATTGTGTAACCAAATCCATGGGGGCACTCCGGGCCCAACACCCTCATAGAAGTGAGCAATTCCATTTCTAATCTCCTCATCCCGGTCCAACATTCTGTCACCTATTTTAGTCTTACCAATAAAATTTCTCCGCCGATTGCAATTTGCCATCCACTCGCCTTCTTTAAGCCACAAGTTTCTGGACTTTGCCTCCAACTTATTTCTTCAAACTTCGCAATGTTTTTGAACTCTTCTTTGGCCTTTTCTCTCAAAATCTTCTCATCCTCTCTTAAAACTCGAACTTGTTCCTCCATGTCCCATCTGCGAATATCATCAACAACCTTAGCTTTTCGGAATTCTAGCCTCCCGAAAACCTCGGAATTCCACTTACGCAAATCACCTTGCATCATTTTCAACTTTTTTGCCAGGACAAAACTCGGCTTTCCCACAGCCGTATAATTACTCCTCCACCCTTTCCACGAAGCCCTCGGACAGTAACCACATGTTTTCAAATCTAAACGGAGTACTTCCTTGTCGAATCCCTCCACTGTCTAGCAAAATAGGCATGTGATCCGAAGTAGGTCTAGGAGGAGTGAACTCAGCCACATTCAGAAAATGCTACTCCCAAGAAGCAGAGAACAAAAAACGGTCAATGCGAGATATGCACCTGTTCTCCTGCGCACCAAACCAAGTAAAACTGCTCCCACAAAGCGGTGGGTCAATAAGCTCCAAGTCATTTATAAAATCCGAGAATCTCCGCATTTCTCGAGAAGTAGAGCTACACCCTGCTCTCTAATGCCCTGGACGGGTTCTTGGTTTACAGAGAAAAAGAGTCAAAATTCATAGACATTACTGAGGTGATTGAGAGTTGAGCATGCCCTCTGTTCATGGGCGGGTTCTTAGTATGTCAGACACAGAGTTGATGGTTTTTCCCTTTCACAAACTTTTCTGGTTGTACGCGAGGATCTTCTCGCAGAAATCCCAAGTTCCTTTTTGTGTCTTTTGTTCTTACTTTAATTGCTTGTACGAATTCTCCTTTTTCTTGGGGGTCAAATCCCTTTTTGTAAAGATCTTTTCATGTTGGAATTTTCAGTTAGGAGGCTTACTAGGAGGAGTCGCAACATCATGGCTTCTTGGTCCTGCATGGTGGTACAAATCCACGTCCAAGGATGGCCGAAAAGTTATCGTCGACAGAGCTCCAATATTCTCTCTCATCAACACAAAAAGAACACCTCCATAACTGCAACTGATATGCTGTTGTACGCAATACCCATTTCTCACCTTGTACTATTTACTACTCCCTCCGTCCCTTTTTTTGAGTCCAGTATTCCATTTTGGGCTGTCCCTTAATAAGTGTCTATTTTGTAAAGTTAGTGGGTAAAAGTTGGTGTATTGTCTATTTTGTCCCTAAAAGTAGATTCCATTTTGAAAAGTTAGTGAGTAAAAATGTAATGATGATGGGTAAGTATGGAAAGTAGAGGAAAAAGTTGATGTGAAAGGTATAATGATGATGTCTTTTTAATAAGTTGGAGTTACGAAGCAGGACATTTAAAAAGGGACGGAGGGAGTATTTTTTTTTTCCATCCACCTCCTGGTCTTTATTTTGGTTTTAAGAATTGTAGTATCGCTTCCTTATTTCTGAATTGACCTTATGTTGACACATGAACAATTGATATCCCTGTACAGTCAACTGGATATCCAGTTTAATTTTTGTAAGATGTTCTACAGACGGAGTACCACTTTGGGCCTCACTGGTTACGTTGTTGACTGTTAACTGGGATTTTGTTGTTTCGGTTTAGTGGTCATATTGTTCAAGTTGGCTATTCAAGGTCCTATAATTCATGCTCTGATATTGGTATAGCTGGATGTACTGATGGTGTTGCGGCAATTCCTGTTTTCTAGTAGGTGTTGATGCATTTCATGTGTTGTCTCTGCTGGTTTGTGGTATACCCAATCAGGTTATCGTTTTGGACCTATCCATTGGGGGGGTGTCCATGGAATTTTCGTTCCTTGTTCAGGTTTTTATTCTCTAGTGGGCTTTATGTATGTCCAATTCTATTATTTTTATTGCCTAATCATGGGGGATGTCCCTTGATATTTTAGTTTCCAATTTGCAGCTCATGCAAAAGCTCATTTTGGTATGATACCATTTCAGCTCTTAAGGAATTTGCTGATGCTCCTAATTCGACAGATGTATTCCCAATTTCAAGGAGACGGCAGCTGGACCTCGTCAGATTCAGATTCAGTTGCCACCACAAATTTATCTTGTGCATGCTGTTATCTTTTGTTGTGCGGTACAAAGTGACTGGCTATGTTAGGAAATCCCAACTTTGTAGTAGATTTAGTATCTAATCAGGGTAGCTTAACGATCATTCGTATTAGTATCTCTGTTCTTTACTAATGTAGGTAACAATTATGGGTAATCCTTTTGCCATTTGTTTTCTTTCCCTCTCTCTAGATGGATAGGAAACATTTGTTACATTTCCCACTCGTTTTATGTAGCCACTAGCGCATGCTTTGAATTGGTGGGCAAAAAATTATTCTTGAATTTCCCTCTGACCTCTTTAACGCAAAGGCAAAAAAATCTCAACACAGCATCCTCCTTCACTCATCAATATTATTCAAAGAATTATGTGTATTCTTATTAAAAGGGTTGTTTCCTTTTCGCGTATGAATCTAAAAATGATTGTTTCTTTTCACCGTAGGAAAATCAACCTTAAAGGAATCAACTTAAAAGCAATTATAGAATTGAATGCAAGGAAATCAAGTTTATATAGATAGGATTTGCCGGTGCCTTCAGGCACGGCTCGAAATTGGTATTCAACTCATATCCAGTTTTGAAGGCCAAGGCCCCATTTGCAAAATTCTAACTATGCAAAAAATAGAAAATAATAGCTTAAGTATATCCACCGATTAACTTGAATCTGCACATAAACAAATTAACAAACTAATAGTTGAAGAACCTATACCTTAAGGCACTTATCGCCAGCCATTTAAATTCACAGCAAGTTCAACCACACTACAAACTACGGATCATAACTGGCAAAACCCAACTGTAATCATAAAATCCACTTTATGGGTTTACAAAAATCAAGCTTCAAAATGTAAGAATACAAAACCAGTAATTAAACTTAATGATAATATAGCAGCATCTAGCTTTTATTCATCAAGTTTTCTAAAATCAAGAAGAAAAGGAAAAACGTAATCAGCCCTTCAATTGAATATAAAAATGTAATTTCACTTCTACTGAATCATTCATAACAAAGTTGTAGATTTTCTAAGCTAGGAAATTAACCTAGCGCATGCCAACTCGGTATCTGTTACTGATTAGCTGATGCAACCTGTCAAAAAACATAGATGACTCTTCCCTTCATATACCATTTCAATCATCTAGCAAGAAAATTTAATGTCATACAATCTGTCAAAAAAAGAAGTAAACAACGGCAAACCATGATATACTAATTTCTACGTGGTTCTTCCTAAATAGAGACTGCAGTTCGATTCAAAATCATCCACTATAGAATTGTAATTCCGATTCAAAATCATCAACAAAGTTGTAGACTTTCTAAGCTAGCCGATGCAACTTGTCAACAAAACAGATGGCGCTTCAGTTCATATCTATATCTATATAGCTATTTCTTTCGGAACATTATAGTCAACAACTTTTGCCGAAGTTGTGTGCATTTTTATTTTCCTTTTCCTTTTCACAGCATAATTGTGTGCATCGCTAAATCCTTCGTATGCTGCTTTAATTTTGTAAGGATTTAGTCTTGGTTCAACTTATTTGATTAGTATATCACAAAGCTAGAAGTAGGGTGGAGGCAACAAATCATGGTAAACGATTACAGAAATTTGTAGAAGAGTACATGGTCATGGTATCATTATTCAAACAACATAGATTTTTAAAATAAATAAATAAAGTGGTTCTTCCTAAATAGAGACTGCAGTTCGATTCAAAATCATCCACTATAGAATTGTAATTCCGATTCAAAATCATCAACAAAGTTGTAGACTTTCTAAGCTAGCCGATGCAACTTGTCAACAAAACAGATGGCGCTTCAGTTCATATCTATATCTATATAGCTATTTCTTTCGGAACATTATAGTCAACAACTTTTGCCGAAGTTGTGTGCATTTTTATTTTCCTTTTCCTTTTCACAGCATAATTGTGTGCATCGCTAAATCCTTCGTATGCTGCTTTAATTTTGTAAGGATTTAGTCTTGGTTCAACTTATTTGATTAGTATATCACAAAGCTAGAAGTAGGGTGGAGGCAACAAATCATGGTAAACGATTACAGAAATTTGTAGAAGAGTACATGGTCATGGTATCATTATTCAAACAACATAGATTTTTAAAATAAATAAATAAAGTGTGGAAGAATCATACCACTTGAAAGACATTTTCTTTTCCCCTGCTCGTGGATGTCACATTCTCTTTTCCCTTGCACTTTCCTCTAGGTTTTTCTTTTTCCTTCTAGAAAGATAAAAATGTATAAGAAAAATAGGAATAATGTTACTTGGTGAGGTGAACACATATGTAAGAAGAACATGAATAGAGTAACTCGGTGAGTTTACCTTCTCCACATGTATATCATTTGAGGGTCCATCACGGATAACAATAACTACGTTCCATGCTCAATGCAATTGAAATTTAAATAGTATCAAAAGATGCAAGAAAATTAGAAAAAAAAAACATGCAGAAAAAAAGAGAAATGAAAGATTTATTGTAGTTTGGCTCAAGATATCACAAACCGCTCTATTTCGAAGAATTAGTAATCTATGCGGAGGGAGCACATGGGTTAGAGATAATAAAGATGCCTATCTAATAGATTAAAAAAGGGACTTACATGAAAAGAATTCGTAATGTCATCCATGAAAAAGAAATCTCTTCAAATTAGCAAGTTTGAAATAAAAGACATGAAAGTATAACCAACCAATGTTACAATGCATAAATCCAATAGTATTGGATTTTCCAAACAAAATGCATGCCTGGAGGAGATATTAAAAACGAACACATATTCGCAAAATCTAAATCGATTACACTAACAATTTTACAACCATGTACAAAGAAAGGAAAAGAATCAATACATATGAATTTTTTTTTTTAGAAAAGCAATACATGTGAATTTTAGTTAACTCTTTTAATGCAGAAGATGGAAGTACACGGTAAAACTGAAAAAAAAAAAAAGGAAGCACGATATAGTAGAGAGGGAGAGAGTATACGTATACAGTTAGTTGTACTCTTGGAATACAATACATAGACATGGTCATTCGCTAACTCTTGGAATACATATATAGTTAAATCAATGGAATACATATACAAATAAAACAATGGAACCACTCACCTCAATTCTTGTTTTGCCGTTTCGGAAGTAGAGTGATCGGGGATGGGGAGGAGAGAGGGAGAGAGTAAATACTCTCCTCAGCCTAAAAATTATGTGTAGGTTTACCATTTTCCGTCTCAGAAAGAATACCCATATAGAAAGAATACCCATATTGCTTTGCCGTTTCCAAAATCCCGTGGAAAAAAGAGCCGGCTAATTGCCGTTTCCAAAATCCCGTGGGAATACCCATATAGGTTTAGCCTAAACCGTTTAGGTGATGACTTTCCAAAATCATTGTACCATCCTTTCCATATTTTCGGCTAGC
Organism: Rhododendron griersonianum; assembly: GCA_018127125.1. NCBI lineage: Eukaryota > Viridiplantae > Streptophyta > Magnoliopsida > Ericales > Ericaceae > Rhododendron > Rhododendron griersonianum. The sequence goes on along the minus strand of CM030792.1, from coordinate 25,037,689 downwards.
TAGATAGAAGGTAGAAATATTTGTATCATCCTTTCCAAATATATCGTTAGCCCTTCTACCATGTAATCTCAGCCGTAGAAAAAATGTGTACCGATCCTAGGGTCCAAAATATAGGAGGGAATTTAGGCGATTTGAAAACAACCCTCCCATATTATATAGACTAGCGAATGCCCGTGCCTGAAGGCACGGGTCGAACAATGAGCAAAGAGAGGACATGTTGGGAACAAAGTAAACTGTGGTATATGCGCAAAAAATGGATAGGAACAAAGTAAACTACGGTATATGTGCATGACAAATCGAGGTGCAAAAAATATGCAAGTATGTCAAAAATTTCCAAAATCCATAAATCACCCAACACACATAATAAAAATTAACTATTGTCAAACCAAATATATATTTGTAAAACTTAACCTAACAAATAAAATGTCATTCTGAAATTTCCAATGTCTTAACAAAACTCTTATCACGACGACCCCATTGTCCCTTTGCTAGTCCTCGACATTCCTACATAAATAAGATTAAGAATTATTAAATTCATTACAAAATATGAACTGACAATGAAATCAAAAGGATAACTTATCACCCCTACAATCTTTGTAATCGTTTATTACCTTTGAAAATGTGCCAACACTCTTCTGACCAATCAACTTTTAATACAAAAGTCACCACAGGGGCACAATGGTCAAGGCAATATATCAACCCCCGCTCAACGAATTCAACTATGCAGATCACAATAACCCAAACATATTCATTGACCTGTTTAACTTGAATCAACAAATAAAGAACACTTAATTTTTCAATCCCTACCAATTGTGTCGGTGCCTTAAGACAGAACGCAATACGTTCACAACACATTCTCAACAAATGAGCCCGTGCCATAAGGCACTTATTAAAAAGTATTAACCTGATATAAAAGTTTCTTGTACTATCAACAATACAATTGCTTACTCTTAATCAAAAATATTACTTAAGGAATCAAAACCGTTTGAAGCAGCTATTCAAATCACAAACATTCACTAAGTCAATCAAAAGAGTATTCATCACTAAAGACTATCAAAATCAGTACATAGTGTAGCCTACCCACCAAAATTCGAAGCCACCATAGTTGATGTAGAGCTTAAAAGCTACCAACGAAAAAGTTAGTATGGTAGCCAACACTATAAAAAGAAGAAGACAAAATGGGAGTCATTCGGAAGAGGATAGCCAACAGTATGACCTCCACCACCACCTTCCATCTATGGATACCTGCATATTAAATCTAAACGTTGGCGCAACATGATTGAATAGGATCATTCAATTTTTGTTTAGAAAAAATCTTTTGTTCAGAAACACATAAAAAAACACTACCGAGAATACTTCTCGTTCAACTCTAAGTGCTCCCTCAAAAAGCACTATCATCACCTCCTTCCTGCTACTATAGAAAGTAAAAAGCAATTCATCAAAAATAATTAGGAACTGTAGCCGACATTGAAAATAAGTAAAGAGCTATGGAAACAATATTATAAAATCTTACGAAATGAATGTAAACTCGCATTTCCCGAAGATTTTATATTTGCTCTAATATGACCAAGGACACAGCAAATGAATTTTACTACACCACGAATCTTTTAATATTTATAATCCACTTTGTGGTATCCCCAGCTTGTCCCACCATTAAAAATATTAAAATGTAATGGACACTTATGTGTTCCTGATGTGCTGCGTGTCTAAGGAGTGTCTGACACGAATGCGGCGATCTTTAAGAATGTTAGTGCTTCATAGAGTTTCACCAAACCAAATTAGGTACCTACACTAGTAAATCTAGTACTTCCCACAACCTATTCCACTAAGCCATACCCCACAAATACACAGAACTTGGTTTTTAGTAGGTTAACCATTAACTTCTTCACATCACTACCGATGGCATTGTGCATGAAAACCATAAGAAATGTCCAAAAAGATCAATGTCCATACTTATGAAGCACCAATGACAGGCCTGAAGAAAAATATTACCAGTGTCCCGATATAGGGAAAAAGGTCCCGATATAGGATCATACCAACAAAAGATTAATTTTACATCTTGAATCTTATTGATCTTGAACATGTGCCAAGCATAAATGGCTGTGGTGCCTTGGTTGTGTTGTAAAAATTTGAGATCTCATACTATAATTTTCTAGTACGTACACAAATTTAGGCATATCCTAGATCCACTACACCACTTTGTAAAACCTTTTTGATAGAAATGAAACCCTTTTTCTATTGGGGGTATATTTTTAATTAACCACAACTTCTGTTTTTATAAGCTCGGTGTCATCACAAACAAATTAGCCTGTACAGGGTAGTTTGAGTTTCTAATTCTACAAAAGTAGGAAACAAAAAGTAAGGAAAACAATGGCAGCATAGATTTGAATAGCTTGGGGGCTTGGGCCACTATGAATCAATTTTATCAATTATTAGCTTTACGCGACTAACCCTTGCATATACCAATTTCAAGTAATTTTCCTGCTTGGGCACAACCTCATGGTTGATTTCTCCTAGCAACTATAGTTACTAAACCTTGCCTATGGTACCACCGCAACAATAAACCTTGACAAAAAAGAAAGCAAGTCAAAGCTTTTTCTTTACCTCTTAGGAATTGTGTATAGTCATTAGAATTTGGAAAGAATTATGAAGATGGCTTACTATAGAAGTCATCTATGACCATTTCAAATCCAAAATTACAAAAAAAAAAAAGAGTAAACTAACACAAAATCATAATTTTGATAAACAAAAAGCATCTCTCTAGCTATATGTCTGATGAGGTTTTTACTTGTTACCATCACAAAGATTCTTCAAGAAATTAATAGTTGCAACATGTCCTGTCAGTTTGTCTTGTTTAAAAGCAATAAACCATATCTCGAAGTCAAACATTCAGAGAGAGAGAGACCCTTCCTCACACCATTCTGTATGTCAAACATTTAGGGAAACATAATTTTATAATTCGTTTGAACACCACACCTGGAATCACTATATCCCCAAGTCCAAGTATTAAAAATGGACATGCCAAACCAGCAGTCGGGAATAAAAGCTGCAGAGAATTAAAAATTGTCACAATCAAAGCTGCAGAGAATTAAAAATTGGCACAATCTGGAATATAACGATCAAGGTGATCAAACAATAGTTCAAAAATACAGATGGCAACAATCAAAAAACTTACCTTAATAGGAGCTTCGAAAGATTTCGCAACACTAACCATCACATGAGTAAAGAAAATCTAGAGAATATTTATTTTCGCAGAAAAAGAATCAGAATAAGGAACTAAGAGCTTCACTTTGCTCTTAGTTACATGTGCTCATTTGATATGTCTCGTTATTTTTAAGGACGAAGCATAGCAAAACTAAGAGCTTCACTTTTTCCGGCAAGGGGTAAAGTTGTTCAACTATTTGCGCAAATGGAAAGCTATAATAAAAAACAAAATCCATATGAAACCCATTTGTTTACCAGTGATGGTGGGGGAGTTGTTACCATTGGCCTCAGTTGTTCCCTCTACTTTGGTGAGCGCAATGTTTGATCGGCCACAATTGGTGGTGCTCAGAAAGAGAAGAAATCCCTTGGAGAGAGAAAAACCCTAACCTGAGAAGCACTCGTACCTACAACAACATGAATAACGTATCTAATCGGTGTCTATCGATCTATGCCATAGGAATGAACAAACCCTAAACTCGTAGTTTTTATAGTGAAAGATGCGAATCGTGCGATACTGAGATTTCAAACCTTTTGAGGTGAAGAAGATCATAAGATGAGATAACTATACTAACTTATTATTGACTGTCAACCAAATCGGAAACAACTAACCAATTATCATTTCCAAACAAAATAGAAATAGCACTGCAAAACAAAAACGATACCTGAATCCAATCACAATTAGCACAGGAAGGCTACCCACCTACACTATTACATACCCTGCAACATAGAGAAGACAGGTCAACACTACAACCACAACCATACTTGGTTACTTAACCTACTCCAATGATACGTCCAAAAGTAAAGCATCCACAATTCATACAATCAATCAGTATGGCTAATTTTCCCCCCCTATTTTTAAGGTTTTTAAACTATGGCATACAATTCAAATTCAACCAGAATGCTTACCACATGCAACCCTTCAGCTAGGATTTTAGTACTTCTGTTTAATCCATGGCCATCTGGAAGAAGAAAAATAAGAATTGGTCAACCATATAAAAGGCTGCATTATGAATGGGAACCACCATCTAGTTTTATCACTACTTGGAACAAAACAAAACAAATAAAAAGAAAAAAGTTAAACCACTTATTGTATATTTAAGGTTGATAAAAGTCTCATCTATTCATACAACGTTCAAGCTCCTTTGAGCCTGATTGAGAAATTTAGCCTATGGAGAACCCACATTGCTTAGCCTAATACTATTTACAGTTTTACACCTTTTTCGTATTTGCTTATTTTTCTTTAAGTTGTTTCTATCAAGAAGACTGGTGCAGAAATTTCATTGAAAACCAAAAGAAAAGAACAATTTTTTGAACCCTATTTGCTTAGATAACCCAAACTATCATACCAGAAACGAACCACGCCACAAAGCCACATAATCATACCAGAAACAAAACAATTAACAAAAAGTTGAAGAAAAAAAAAACTAAAATTCGACGTGATCTACCAAAATGTACAGATACAACAGATATGTTTAAGCCCTCAAAAAAACAAAACCCTAAGCAAGACTTTCTTTTGTTACCTATCCAAAACCCTTTGTCCAACCGAGCGTGTGCCACATTTTCAATAAATTACCCAAAACCCACAAAAACTATAACCTTTTTCAAACACATAAACCAAAACCCTAAAAACCTAAAACCACTACAAAAAAAGAAGAGGAAAATTAAATGCATAGTAGTGCATAAAACCTGGGTAAAGGGTATATAGATCTCAACGTAACTCACCCGTACACTACCCTCGACCCTATCCTGACTGATTTCCCGATCGATTCGGCCCTCCAATCGGACGCTGAACAAGATGGAACGTTATTAGTGTCTGTTGTAATTGGGTTTGAATCGGGGGGTTTGCGGATTGGCAGGTGACGTCAATCCCTCTGACTGCTGCTTCCCAGTCGAATTCCTGGAGAGAGTTGAGAGAGTAAGGTATGGGAGAGAACAGATATATAGATATGTTATAAAAAGAAAAGAAAAAAGAGGGATTGTAAATGAACTCACATCGTTGAGGGGAATTTGGAAGACAAAGAGGAGGCGTTGATGGGATTTGGAAGACAGAGAGGTCATTCCTGGAGAGGAGAGAGAGACGATGGAGAGTGGATCGGTGGCCGCAGTCTCTCTCTGTTTTTTTTTATTTAAACGATTCAGATTTTGAAAGCTGATGAGTTGTTGACCTATTTCCGTTCTCTATTTTTGCCATAAAGGTATAAAGTATTTACCAAAATGCCATTTTGTAGAATGGAGGGTGGAGATTTATGTAGACATGAGGATAAATCTTAAGCGTTGGTTGTCTTTTGGATTAAAACACTTCCCTGTCATATTATATTGACTAGCGAATGCCCGTGCCTGAAGGCACGGCGCAACGCGTTTTGAATTCAACTAAGCTACTGGTCGAACAATGAGCAAAGGGAGGATCAAACTAAACGTTGGTATATGTGCAGGACAAATTGAGGTGCAAATAATATTCAAGTTTTACACAAAATTTCAAAATCCATAAATCCCCCAACACACGTAATAAAAATTAACTACTGTCAAACCAAATATATTTTTGTAAAACTTAACCTAACAATTAAGATGTCATTTTGAAATTTTCAAGGTCTTAATAAAACTCTTATCACGACGACCCCGTTATCTCTTTGTCAGTCCTCGACTTTCCTACATAAATAAGAGTAAAAATTATTAAATTCATCGCAAATAAATATGAACTGGAAATGAAATAAAAAAAGGCAACTTATCACCCTACAATAATTTTAATCGTTTATTACCTTTGAAAATATGCCAACACTCTTCTGACCAATCAACTTTTAATACAAAAGTCACCACAAGGGCACAATGGTCAAGGCATCCAAATTTTGGAGCAGGAATAATAAACACGTATGGGCATTCATAAAATTGAGAAATATAGTCTTTGAGCATTTGCACCCCATTATCGTGGCAATTTTTTTGTAATAGTCAGACCTAATTAGTAAATTTTGCACTTTGCTAGAGCATCAGAAGAGTGGTTTGCATTGGGCCTCAATATTATTAGTTGTGGAGGACTGCCATATTAGTTCGGTTCATGCAACATCATTTAATTTAGCAACTTAAATAAAGAGATTGCTCTGTCTCACAAAGCAGCTGTTTGCTACAAAGTCTAGAAAACCAAAAGAAGTGGTTCCAACTCATGTCATAGAAGCACAGAAAAAATTGTAAACCTTCGGGCACGGCAATTTCAAAACACAAACTCTAAAGAGTGAAGATACTGCAATCCCATAAAACTAAGCAGGCATTTTTTTAAAAATGCCAATACTGTATCTGCCAAGAAAACCAAACGAAGTGGTTCCAAATCATGTCATAGAAATACATGTCACATAGCCTCCTATTTTGAGCTATCAGGCGGTGGTCATGCAGCCATGCCTTTAGCTCTGACAATGAGCAAAGAGAAAGTACCGAATGATAAAAAGATAACGCTAACAGCCAAATGATAAAAAGACTACAACTGGTGGTTGCATGAACACCGCCACCGGCCGAGGCACCGTCATCCTACTCAATCTCAACTGGTGGGAAGTGGGTCATTGGCATTTCATCACCAATGTCAGCATCTTCCTCGCAGCATCATTTTTTTCACGCACAGCTCTGACAATAAAACCAAATCCAATGTCATAAAATAAATAAAAGTTCAATGGGGGAGTTCCATTCTAAAAAATAAATGCTTTGAGAGAATTTAATCAACACGACAGGTCCACAATCTAATATCGAGAAAGGGGTAATACCACAGCTCAGAAAGGGATAAACCATACCCTCGCTCCATTGGCCACATGTGTTGGATTCCGTTTGCTAGCCATTGTCTCTAGTTAGTCGTACCTTGATAAGAATCAAAACACATGATCGTTTCAAACAAAAGCACCCTCGCTCTGCCCACTTGACATCCTAACAAATTTGAAATTATGGGCAATACTACTGCAACAAATAGCGTCAAGATGAACAATGTATGATGAAGCAATGTATGTTAACCTTTTCCATACTATATCAACAAACTGCAACATAAAAAGTATTCAAAATTTCATACCTAAGGCTAAAGGAACTCAAAATGCAGGTACCAAGCGGCACCAAAGAATGGTGCTCTGTGCGTGTGTGTGTGTGCGTGAGAGAGAGAGAGAGTACTCAAAATGCAGGTACCAAGCGGTAGCTACGGCACCAAAGAATAGCTAGAAGCCAAAAGAAAAAATAGGAAAGCAAGAACAAAAGGGAATATCCACAACAAACTTAGAGGAGTCCATGAGAGATATCAAAAAATTAACTCATTTTTTATTGGTGAAATTACAACAACAAAAATGCCATTGCAGCTCCAATTATGCAACAGGCTACTTATTGCAATCCAAATATAAAAAAAAATACACAATGGAAAATCAAGAGTAGTTTGTGATTCAAAACATACAGATGGAATGCAATAATCAGCCATAAAAATGACAGAGTCCACATTTCCTAATCATTCAATTCCATTTGTATGAGGCATTTTTACAAACATATGGAATTCAATAAAAGCTGGATAAGGAATTGTGGAGAATCAACCTGTTATCACTTGTGCGCCACTTGAGACTGGTGGTTACCAAAGTGAGCCTGAAGAGGAAGAAGATACATTACTCATCAATAATCCATCTGGTGGAAATGCCATTTTGTAGAAAAAGGAAAGCATCAAAGAAACTCCAGAGCCCGGAGTACGTTTTATGACAGAATCTTCTAATTGTATTCTTGTGATATGTACAACATAAGTGCAGTAGTTTCGAGACTCTATTTTCAATTTTATGAGGCATTTTTACAAACACAGGGAATGCAATAAAAATCTTGGTTGGGATTGCTTACGCGAAAAGGAGAGAATGAAGTCCAATAAATCAAGCCTTGATTGACTGAGAGCAACGGAAGTGGTCGACGGTGGTGGAATCGATGGTTCGTTGAACACCCTGTTAACCACCAAAGAGATTTTTGATCAAATTCATTTTTTTTAAAGCTATAGAGAGTCCATTACCCGAAAGGGAGGACCAGAGGAGAGTCTAGGAGTGTTTTGCACGTAGGAGCTGCGACGGTGGTCGACGGGGATGGTGGTGGTTGATCGCAGTTGAGGAAGAGAAGAAGGTAGTAGAGGTCTGTTCAGAAAGAGAGAGAGATAGAGAGAGTCATGTAAAAGGGGAGCTAGGGTTTCAAGATTCACACCTTTTTTGTGAGGGATAAGAGATCGCCGGGGCCGAATCCTACCAGTTGTCGCCGGAAACTCAATCATCGTGAGGTTGTCTGTGAGAGAGAGATAGAGAAGAGGGAGAAGGGGAAAGTAAGAGAGAGGAGTATATTACGTGATTTCAAATTTTGAACAAACATTATCTGCTCTATTTTTGTCATAAAAAAGCCAAGTATTTACAAAAATGCCATTGTAGAATCAAGGGTGGAGAATATGCTAGAGACAATTCTGGACCATTGGTTGTCTTTTGGATTCAAACACAGTCCTATCTTATTATATAGATTTGGCGTAGGCAAACATAATTTAATTTTCTTTTCTTTTTCCTCCTGGGCTATGCCCCTTGTAGGCTGTATATTCGGTTAGCCCTCTTTTTATTTCAAGTTGATTTACCCCAAAAAACAAATGGAGTGTTGGCCCGTGTGGCTTAAAATTTCATTGTGCTGCGTGCCTGTGTTCTGTGTGCAGGGAGCTGAGGGCCTGTTGTGCCTTCCAATTCGGTTTCATCCTGTGCCCCACAATTTAATCCTCACATTCAGATGAGTAAATTATCGCTGCAAAAGTATCAATTAAATTGGACATCGATAGCTTGGCACTTGATGAATGTACATTGTTCTGAGGAGAACGAACCACAAATATACTTTTGGGAACACACTTTCATAACTAAATTTCATTTTGATCTTGTAGTGACCACTTTTCAATCAATTTATCATCATTATTTTCTAGGGGGATATCATTCGTGGAGCTCTACAAAGTGAACTATGTGTGCTTTTGTGTTGCAAAAAAGACAGCACTGCAATAGCGTGGTTTTCAATTTGTTAAGTTATAGGTTAACTACATTTTGTCCCTCAAGTTTTCTGCACTTTCTGCTCTTGTTCTTAAAAGAGGAAAATCTCAGAAAGTAATCCGAAATTAGTCTAAAATTTATGCTCTTAACAAGACAAGATATCTACAATGTTATTTTTCCTTATTCTTCTCCTTTTGTTCTTGTCTCTGCCTTTTATAAAGAATTTAGTTTATGCAAACTACTGAATGATTTGTTAGAATCCTATTCATCAGGTATTCTTTATCAAAACGAGATTCCCATGAGATATAGAAAACGAAAAATACTAGAACATAAATGTTTTTCATTTCTAAATTAAATATAAATACATATGTAAGAAGAGAAGCTGAAATCGGTTCACCTGTCCTCGACTACTCTATTTAGAAGATAAAAGCGTGAGTTGCCATGTATCTTGATTCTTGGTTAGGCAAAAGTAAAATTACACTTTTATCTTTTCCTCATCAATGGAGCGTAACTTATGATAATTAATTTGAATTTAATGAGTCAGGATCTGTTTGGATCCACAAATTTAAACTTAATTTAATAACATGGTAAATTTCACTTTCCTCCCCTGAGGTTTGTCGCAACTACAGAAAGACACAAAAACCCATATCCCATTATTGTCCCTTTCCTTTTTTATGAAGCTTCAAGATTTTTGTAAAAACCCATATCTTTTTTTGTATTTAGTTATAAATATCATGATATGTATACATGTTAATTGAAATTTTTATCCTTGTTTATTTTTCTTATATGCTAATTTAATATTTAGCTAGTGAATACATATTATAACTAATCAATTACTTCTATAAACTAAATCAATAATTTCCTAGCTAATAAACATTGAAAATCTTGGTTTTAATGTTATCTTCCAAACTACAATCCTTTGTCTTTCAACCTATACTCAATCTATATAATATGACAGGGAAGTGTTTGAATCCAAAAGACAACCAACGCTTAAGATTTATCCTCATGCCTACATAAATCTCCACCCTCTATTCTACAAAATGGCATTTTGGTAAATACTTTATACCTTTATGGCAAAAATAGAGAACGAAAATAGGTAAACAACTCATCATGTAGAGACCCGTATTTAAATTCCCTAGTTTTAATGCTTGTAAATGAGAAAGAGATATATTATAATGTGAAAGATGTGTCTATATGAAATTTGGGGTTTAAAGTGAAAGAATTGGAAGTTTTGGGTGCTATGGCTAAGTGTGTGAGGTGTGTGTACATAAGTGTGTGGTGTGAGTGGCAGGGGAATAATTTCCCCTCTCCATCTCTCGGTCTCTCACTCTCCCTCGCGCTCTCTCTCTCTCTCTCTCTCTCGGTTCTTTCTCTCTCTCACTCCCTCACCCCAAGAACTCATCTCCAACTCAAAACCCACAACAATCAACCTCAACCTCGTCTTCTATTTGCGTATTGGAGCTCGTATCTCGTTGGATAGAGCTCGGTTCGGAGTATTTGGTTCGGTTTGGATTCCGGAAGCTAGGGCTTGATCAATCTCTTCGATTTCGACTTGGAAACTTGAGGTAGGGAATTCTACCTCTCTTTATATGCTTTATGAGTTGATTTGGTACTTAAATCGTGCCCTAGATCATTGGTTTCGTTGTTGGAATTGTTCCGGTGAAATCTGAAAATCGTGCACTGATAACCCAAGTCCTACCGGTAGAAATTGTGGACCTACCGGTAGAAACGCTGTCCAGTAGTGTCACTTTTGTGAAATTTTGGTCTTCTACCGGTAGGAGATTAATATCTACCGGTAGGTATTCAAAAATCTGTCATTTTTGTGAAATTTGGGTCTTCTACCGGTAGAGATTAATGTCTACCGGTAGACATTGAAAAATCAGCATTTTTGGAAAAATTTCGAACGAGCATAACTTTTTCATCCGAACTCCGTTTTGGACAAATTTTATATCGAAATTCATGTACCGGAGATCTACTTTCCAATGGTGGTGGTCTCATGTCCTAATTCTTAATCGATAAGGTTTGGTAGCCAAAATAAGATAGATGTGTTCGTAAACGTCGGATAATCCTTTTCCTTAGAATCGTGTGGGTGAGACACGGATGTTCTTAGGCTCTCTTGAGTACTTAATTGAATGGTTTGACGAAGCTAGGGATGTACTAGGCTTTGTAGTGGTCGTTGAGTTCCATATGAGTCCTTTGACATCGAAACGAGGGTTTAGAGAACATAAGGAATATAGGTGGTCGAAGGTTGTATGTGTTGGCATGCTGTGGGCAGCATGCCCTGGAAATTTCGGTTTCCAAAAATGCAAGGGCCCGGATCGAGGGAGCGCGAGCGCAGGTGGCAAGCGCTAAAAAATACAGAGTCGCCACTCGGGTTTTGAAGGTCCGACACCCAAGGAACCGTATTTCGAAGCACCTGCCGCGCTGTTTGATTTGAAAAAGTTAAGGAACCAGTCCGTCATAACCATATCTGGGTTCGGGAGCCAGGTTACGAGAGGGGAAGGGTTTTATGGCACCCCTCTCGCCCAATCCGGAGATCGGTCTCTACTTGAGCATTTTGAAAACGTTGCGATTCTTCTTTTATTAATCAATTTTAGCCAATTAGAGCGGGGGAACAGTTAATCGGGGATTTAAAACTGTAACATGTTTGCAGGATGTGATAGATGGCATGGATGAGCAGTTAATATAGGATGAGAACAGACTCCTGTGGGAGTTTAAACAGACTGGAAAGCTCCTGTCTTGGAGCGTCGTGCACAGGAAGAAACCAGTATGCACTGATCAAATCAATGCATGCTGACCAAACCTGCGCACGCTACTACAAGACCTGCGCGCGCCAGTAAGCCTAAGCCCACAGCTCTTATTCTCAAACCCTCTGGGCTCTGGAAGGACCAGTGCACACCCAGGACAAACCACGCTTCTCAAACCCTCTGGCTCTGGAAGGACCAGTGCACACCCAGGACAAACAAAGCAGTTTATGCAGTCATAATATACAGTTTAAAGGCTGAAAAGCCTAATAAATAAACAAAAACACCCCATAAACAGTGTGGGGACAAAATAATAGCCTGAAATCAAGTTAAACATGCAAGGCCAGCCACTGATCGGGTATAAACAATCGCGCGAGGGTTCCAAACCGTCGCGCGACAATGCGCCCGGGCGCGCGATGGTTGCGCCCTGGCGCGCGACGATTGCGCCCTGGCGCACTGGTCAAATGGAGCGTTGACCATCGCGCGATGGTTTGGGTGCAGCGCGCGCGGGTTCAAGCCAACTTTCCAGTGTCTGGTTTTGCTCGTTCCAGGTTCTGGGACAGATCCAGAATGATCCCAGGGGTACTCCAACAGAACAGAAATGAATATTGAAAGGTATAACTAGCAATTTAAGCTCTAAGAAAAGCAGTAAACTGGTTTTTACATGCATCAACAGTGATCTATATCAAAATAAAACTATAACAGCCATGAGCATGAATAAGACAAGAAAAATGCTAGCACCCCTTCCCCACGTGGACCAATCTCATGCAGACAAGACTGTCGCGCGAGTATACGGGACCAGCGCGCGAGGGTGTGCTAGGCCACGGCTTTTGAAACCTTGCTAGCTTTAGGGCCAGGACTGGTATTGATTACCAGCCTTGACCCTGCCAGCCCCCCTCAGGGATCAGAACAGAGAGCAGAACAAAGGTAAGATATACCTTTGAATTTTGAGGTTTGAAAAGTGTTTGAGCTTTGAGTTTGAGGTTGGGTTTGAGGTTTGATTGAAATGTGAAAATGGGGAGGAAGAACAAGCTTTGTTCTTAAGGTGTCTTTGTATCTCTTTTATTAGCTTAAAAGAGTACAAAGCAAAGACCCTTTGTAATGCCAAATTTTGTTAACCTCTTGAAAGATGAACAAAGGAGGGTTTTTATAGGCTTAGCACCTTCCACTAATGGAAAGGCAGGTCTGGTCCAAAGAATGGAGGTCAGCCAGCCACGAGGCTGGCTGAGGGTTACTTGGTGATTAAGCTGCCCAGCTGAATAAAGGTGATAGGGACAGGTTCTGACCGTCGCGCGATTGTTCCAAACTGTCGCGCGACAAAAAGCCCTGGCGCGCTGGTCAATGCTCCGGTTGACCATCGCGCGATGGTTCGAAACTGTCGCGCGATGGCACACATCAATAGGGTTTTTGGCCTTTGGAAGTGGCTTAAGATTAGGTTAGGTTCAAGGGTTTTGCAAACACTCAAAGCTCAAACACTCGACATTCCCGGGGTGTTCTTGATCCATTTCATCATCGGGGAATCAAAAACCGTAAGTAAACTAATCTGGAAGCCCAGATTGGGGTGTCTACACATGCGTTATGAAAAACGAACAAGTAAAACATTCATTTGAGTTAAACAATGCTAGGCGTGGATACATAAGACATTTTCCTTATGCTTGATATGTGGTATGTGAAGGTACGGGGTGTACTTATAGGTACAGTGAGGATGTGCGGTATTGTGATATGTTTAAAAGGAATGGCGTGTATTAATTTATTAGTCGGAATCTTGATATGCTTGACAGTTTGGAATGTCTTGAAGTGTAATCAATTTGGTGGATTGAAGAATCGTGGTACAACCGATAGATAGATGATAAAGTTAATTATGAAATGATGACGATTATGAAAAGTGCGAGAGGTGACCCAAGTGGTCGTTATTGAGGGAATAGACTCGGGGTGACCCTGCGCTCGAGGGAACTAGACCCGAGGTGACCCAAGTGATTATTATTATTGAGGGAATAGACTCGGGGTGACCCTACACACGAGGAAACTAAACCCGAGATGACCCAAGTGATGATTATTATAGAGGGAATAGACTCGGGGTGACCCTACGCTCGAGGGAAATAGACCCGAGGTGACCCAAGTGATTATTATTGAGGGAATAGACTCGGGGTGACCCTTCGCTCGAGTTAAATAGACCCGAGGTGACCCAATTGATTATTATTATTGAGGGAATAGACTCGGGGTGACCCTGCGCTCGAGGGAACTAGACCCGAGGTGACCCTAGTGATGATTGAGGGAAAACAACTGATTTAAAGAAAGGAAAGGTTTTGTCATGAAGGGATTTGATGATGATAAACATGGACACGAGAAAGATTGTAGTATCGTATGAAGAATAATAAGATGTTTTAGAATTAGTTATAGACTAATGTGGATTGACATGAGTTTACCAATGCATTTAGTTAAAGAAGTAAACGGTTAGTGACATTTATGTGAAGTCAATGACCCTTAGATTGTAGCTTGCAGCTTGTTGGTAGTCACTTGTGCATTGGGCGTATCTGTCTATGATCACTCACTCAGGGTGCTTGATTCACCTCATTTGCATATAGAGTTTGCGTAGACTTTTCTACTGGGCTAGTGTAGCTCAAGCCTTATATCATTTTCAGGTGCCAATCCGGAACTGTAGCTTGCATGACTGGAGTGCTTGGAGTGTGGACATATCTTTTAGAAAGCTAGTCAAAGGAGTTACTTACTCATTTTGTAAATTTCGTTTGGAAGATGTATTTGTAACTTTAATTGTAAACCTTTTGACGAAGGAACATTGTAAACTCTTAACTCTCTATCGATACTCTATATTTATGTTGATTTGGGCCTCGGAGCGAAAGATGTAATCTTTCGGGAATTATTGGATGTTGAAGTGAGATTATGAGGATGGAAATACTATATTATTTTGGGTATCGTACGGATAGTTGCGAGGTTTTATTTATGAAAATCCTCTATAAATATGTTGAAAATCGAGAGCGTGACAACTTGGTATCAAAGCATAAGTTTAGAACACCTAGAGACCGTGGGGAGACTTTTTAGTCTCATGGGTTCAAAATTCGCTGTATACTTTTTACAAAACACACGTGTGCTTGCATGAATGAGTCAGTGCATCATTGAAGTGTTGCATTTTGTATTATGTCATAGAGACATTGAGTTGTGGACCCGTGTCGAGAAGTTGGAGGCTGTGAACTCATTGTAGTGATTGTGGTTGCGGTTGTTGTTATTGATACCGTTACAGTTGGTGGTCTTGGTCTTGTACCGTTTGTGGTAAGATGTCTTTATATGAGATGTTAGATGGGTTTGGGTAGTGACGGCATTGATGTGTGAAAGAGGATGTTTGTTAGCATGTGATAAAAGGGATAGAATGTTGATGACTTATGAGATGAGTGTTAGATGTGTTTTCAATTGAATTGAATTGCACGGATTATGTGTTAAGTTTCAAATGTGATAAGTTAAATCTGTATGAGATTAGCTGTATAAGGTATAAGTATAAAGTGAGTAATATGTGTGTTGGAAATTTAGTTAGTGCGTGTCTCGAACGTGTTTGGAAAGGTAAAGACCTGTTGTGGTGATAATTGTGTTCTGTTGTTATAGTGATAGTTATTGAGATAGTTATCGTGGTCATAGGTAGGGCAAGTCGAGCCTACATAGGGAGATATATGTATTTAAGGTTGATATAGAAAAATGAGAGTTATAGGTACGGTGTCTAGATGTAGTATCTTCTGGACACCCAGGCGACTACCGATGAGATCAAGTTGGAAGAGGCGCTTGATCACCGCTCCTTCTAGATGGAAGTCTCGGAAAGTCAACTGGATACTAGGATTGGATATAGGGGTTAGATCTCTAGGCTTGAGATAAATGGCTGTACGTGGGAATTTCGTTGAAAGAGAGAAGTGTTGTGGTGTTATAGTCTTCATTGTTGAGGTGAATGTCGTGGTGGTATCATTGTGATAGGATGATAGAAAATAGTGATAACATTGCTTTGTGAAAGAGACAAGACGTGTGGTGTACTATGTCGATGTGACTTCAGGTAAGTGATTGATGTCCGTGTGCGGTGAGAGACTTGTTTGAAGTGAGGACTGTATGAATGTTAACTATTGTGATTGATAACGAGGCAGAACATGATGGGTGTCCTTAGTCGAAATGGTAGAAACCTTGAAAGTGTCAGGCACGTGAGAAAATGTGGCATTGTGAGTTGAGGGTTCTGAGCATAAAGATTGTGTATGGTATGTGGGGATGTAGGTTAGACTAATGACAGTAGAGGATACGTGGAGGTATGCCATCGATGTGATAGATTTGTTGAGAGAGATTAAGAAAATAATGGTGGTAGTGATAGCAGTGGTGGTGACGAGAATGGTATGGTTGATAGTATTGGGTTGAGTGCTACTGTGGTAGGTACTTTTTTGAAAAAAAAAAATAATGTCGTTATGACTCCTTAGTTGAGAGAAGAAATTTGTGAGCGGTGAAACTTATGGTTAGCGGAACTGTTAAAGGTCATTGGTGTGAGAGAATTGATTCCTAAGCAATGAGGTAGTAGGAGCCTTAGAGTATAATGAGAAGTGTAGATATGTTGTTTAAAACCCCAAAGTCTTGTGGGTACTTGGGGAAATGTATGTCAATTGGATTGTATCAGTGACTAGATTTTAGCATAGAGATAATTAAGCGTTAAAAGTATGTATGTTGGGGTGTGTATATTATATTTACGGTAATGTTTAAAGTTGTGGGTATGTGGAGTACCTAGCTTGACTAGAGTTACCGAATGAGAGTATTCGAGATTGATGGGAGCACAGAAAACATAAGATATACCACAAGATTGAAATGAGATGAACGTGATTACTGTGGGCTTGATAGAGCCAGGAGATATGATGTATTGAATACTAAATGAGTTTGTTGATACGTGGATAAATCTGGCGTTGTGTAAGTAATCCGTATGAATAGTTTGTTGATATACTTTATGTACGAAATTTGTCATTGTTTAGCATAAACATGCATGTTTGATTTAATGTGTGAATCCCAATATGTGTAATTTGTTTGCGTGTACGGCGCGAAGTAGACATTGATGGGTGCATGGGTATGAGAGGGTAATTCAAAGTCAGAATATGGCATGTGTCCTTGCATCTCTTCTTGTATAATATGGTTAGAAAGATAGATACGAAAAGTATCATCAGTATGTCTGTCAATCCTTAGTTGAGGGTAGTTAATGGCTTGCGATAAGAAAAATAGCGAACTTGGGAATTTACCATAACGATTTTGAGGTCGCGTTGCATTGAGCTGTGTAGAAAGAATGTATATCCATAGAAGTGAGTTTGGATTTTCGGAAATAGAAACCAGTAATGATCTTGAGAGGACTAAGGGAAGTGGAGTGGTGTTAGATATGAGATTATGTTTGAATGATTAGATGGATGAAAGGGCATATTTGAGGTTTATATAGAGTTGATTTACGAGTTATGTGGGTGATAGAGATGTAAAATGGAGATAATGGCTAACTGTGTCATGTTATAATTATTTCGATGTATAAAATGAGGTTAATTATGTCCTTATGAGAAGGGAGTGAGTGCCATGAGGTAAGGGACCATTTGGAGATCGAAGAGGGAGTGGTATTGATGTCTATCAATAGCGGTATCGATAAAATGAATTAGTTGTGGGATGTGTTTATACTTGAAGTCGAAAGAAATATTAATAGCTTGAAGCGTGAGGAGTTTGACTGCTATGAGTGAATGTTTATAGCTAAGCAAAAGAGGATGAGTTCTTATGTGGTTTTAGGATTCGAGACTTTTTAGTTTTGTTCCAGTGGAGATGTTTGAGGTTATATGGATTGGTGAGTAAAGGCTTGATTCGTTGATTGATGTTGATTGGAAAGGATAGAACTTGGAGTTTAGAATTCGAATTTTTATGAACAGTTTAAATTTGTCCTTCTAGGAAGTTTGAGAAGTACTTAGAGAACGTAAGGAGACTATTTGCTGGATTTCGGTATGATTGTAATGATGGTATATGTAAAGTCTAGGACTTTTGTACGAATGAGAGGACTTGAGGATTTGATGAAGACGATAGTGGTTTGTGATTGAGTATTGAGTGGTGGGATCATACCGTTAGAGAAGGTTTTGTAGAGAAATCAAGATAAGACAAGTCTACGTGGAAAGGAAATGATGATTTGGTGATTATGAGATGGCAGTATGAGGTTTGGTATGTGGTTTGTGACTCGGTTGGACTTGGTATAGCAAATTTCGAGGACGAAATTTCTTTAAGGAGGGTAGAATGTAGAGACCCGTATTTAAATTCCCTAGTTTTAATGCTTGTAAATGAGAAAGATATATATTATAATGTGAAAGATGTGTCTATATGAAATTTATGGTTTAAAGTGAAAGAATTGGAAGTTTTGGGTGCTATGGCTAAGTGTGTGAGGTGTGTGTATATAAGTGTGTGGTGTGAGTGGCAGGGGAATAATTTCCCCTCTCCATCTCTCGGTCTCTCACTCTCCCTCGCGCTCTCTCTCTCTCTCTCTCTCGGTTCTTTCTCTCTCTCACTCCCTCACCCCAAGAACTCATCTCCAACTCAAAACCCACAACAATCAACCTCAACCTCGTCTTCTATTTGCGTATTGGAGCTCGTATCTCGTTGGATAGAGCTCGGTTCGGAGTATTTGGTTCGGTTTGGATTCCGGAAGCTAGGGCTTGATTAATCTCTTCGATTTCGACTTGGAAACTTGAGGTAGGGAATTCTACCTCTCTTTATATATGCTTTATGAGTTGATTTGGTACTTAAATCGTGCCCTAGATCGTTGGTTTCGTTGTTGGAATTGTTCCGGTGAAATCTGAAAATCGTGCACTGATAACCCAAGTCCTACCGGTAGAAATTGTGGACCTACCGGTAGAAACGCTGTCCAGTAGTGTCACTTTTGTGAAATTTTGGTCTTCTACCGGTAGGAGATTAATATCTACCGGTAGGTATTCAAAAATCTGTCATTTTTGTGAAATTTGGGTCTTCTACCGGTAGAGATTAATGTCTACCGGTAGACATTGAAAAATCAGCATTTTTGGAAAAATTTCGAAAGAGCATAACTTTTTCATCCGAACTCCGTTTTGGACAAATTTTATATCGAAATTCATGTACCAGAGATCTACTTTCCAATGGTGGTGGTCTCATGTCCTAATTCTTAATCGATAAGGTTTGGTAGCCAAAATAAGATAGATGTGTTCGTAAACGTCGGATAATCCTTTTCCTTAGAATCGTGTGGGTGAGACACGGATGTTCTTAGGCTCTCTTGAGTACTTAATTGAATGGTTTGACGAAGCTAGGGATGTACTAGGCTTTGTAGTGGTCGTTGAGTTCCATATGAGTCCTTTGACATCGAAACGAGGGTTTAGAGAACATAAGGAATATAGGTGGTCGAAGGTTGTATGTGTTGGCATGCGTTATGAAAAACGAACAAGTAAAACATTCATTTGAGTTAAACAATGCTAGGCGTGGATACATAAGACATTTTCCTTATGCTTGATATGTGGTATGTGAAGGTACGGGGTGTACTTATAGGTACAGTGAGGATGTGCGGTATTGTGATATGTTTAAAAGGAATGGCGTGTATTAATTTATTAGTCGGAATCTTGATATGCTTGACAGTTTGGAATGTCTTGAAGTGTAATCAATTTGGTGGATTGAAGAATCGTGGTACAACCAATAGATAGATGATAAAGTTAATTATGAAATGATGACGATTATGAAAAGTGCGAGAGGTGACCCAAGTGGTCGTTATTGAAGGAATAGACTCGAGGTGACCCTGCGCTCGAGGGAACTAGACCCGAGGTGACCCAAGTGATTATTATTATTGAGGGAATAGACTCGGGGTGACCCTGCGCACGAGGGAACTAGACCCGAGGTGACCCAAGTGATTATGACTATTGAGGGAATAGACTCGGGGTGACCCTGCGCTCGAGGGAACTAGACCCGAGGTGACCCAAGTGATTATGACTATTGAGGGAATAGACTCGGGGTGACCCTGCGCACGAGGGAACTAGACCCGAGGTGACCCCAACTGATGATTAATATTGAGGGAATAGACTCGGGGTGACCCTGCACTCGAGGAACTAGACCCGAGGTGACCCTAGTGATGATTGAGGGGAAACAACTGATTTAAAGAAAGGAAAGGTTTTGTCATGAAGGGATTTGATGATGATAAACATGGACACGAGAAAGATTGTAGTATCGTATGAAGAATAATAAGATGTTTTAGAATTAGTTATAGACTAATGTGGATTGACATGAGTTTACCAATGCATTTAGTTAAAGAAGTAAACGGTTAGTGACATTTATGTGAAGTCAATGACCCTTAGATTGTAGCTTGCAGCTTGTTGGTAGTCACTTGTGCATTGGGCGTATCTGTCTATGATCACTCACTCAGGGTGCTTGATTCACCTCATTTGCATATAGAGTTTGCGTAGACTTTTCTACTGGGCTAGTGTAGCTCAAGCCTTATATCATTTTCAGGTGCCAATCCGGAACTGTAGCTTGCATGACTGGAGTGCTTGGAGTGTGGACATATCTTTTAGAAAGCTAGTCAAAGGAGTTACTTACTCATTTTGTAAATTTCGTTTGGAAGATGTATTTGTAACTTTAATTGTAAACCTTTTGACGAAGGAACATTGTAAACTCTTAACTCTCTATCGATACTCTATATTTATGTTGATTTGGGCCTCGGAGCGAAAGATGTAATCTTTCGGGAATTATTGGATGTTGAAGTGAGATTATGAGGATGGAAATACTATATTATTTTGGGTATCGTACGGATAGTTGCGAGGTTTTATTTATGAAATCCTCTATAAATATGTTGAAAATCGAGAGCGTGACACATCAGCTTTCAAAATCTGAATCGTTTAAAAAAAAAAGAAAAAAGAGAGAGACTGCGGCCACCGATCCACTCTCCATCGTCTCTCTCTCCTCTCCAGGAATGACGTCTCCGTCTTCCAAATCCCATCTACGCCTCCTCTCCGTCTTCCAAATTCCCCTCAACGATGTGAGTTCATTTACAATCCCACTTTTTTTTTTTTTTTAACATATCTATATATTTATTCTCTCCCATACCTTACTCTCTCAACTCTCTCTAGGAATTCGACTAGGAAGCAGTAGTCAGAGGGATTGACGTCGCTTGCCAATCCGCAAACCCCCCCCCCCCCCCCGATTCAAACCCAATTGCAACAAACACTAATAACGTTCCATCTTGTTCAGCATCCGATTGGAGGGCCGAATCGATCGGGAAATCAGACAGGATAGGGTCGAGGGTAGTGTACGGGTGAGTTATGTTGAGATCTATATACCCTTTACCCAGGTTTTATGCACTACTATGCATTTAATTTCCATCTTCTTTTTTTGTAGTGGTTTTAGGTTTTTAGGGTTTTGGTTTATGTGTTTGAAAAGGGTTATAGTTTTTGTGGGTTTTGGGTAATTTATGGAAAATGTGGCACACGCTCGGTTGGACAAATGGTTTTGGACAGGTAACAAAAGAAAGTCTTGCTTAGGGTTTTGTTTTTTTGAGGGCTTATACATATCTGTTGTATCTATACATTTTGGTAGATCACGTCGAATTTTAGTTTATTTTTTCTTCAACTTTTTGTTAATTGTTTTGTTTCTGGTATGATTATGTGGCTTTGTGGCATGGTTCGTTTCTGGTATGATAGTTTGGGTTATCTAAGCAAATAGGGTTCAAAAAATTGTTCTTTTCTTTTGGTTTTCAATGAAATTTCTGCACCATTCTTCTTGATAGAAACAACTTAAAGAAAAATAAGCAAATACGAAAAAGGTGTAAAACTGTAAATAGTGTTAGGCTAAGCAATGTGGGTTCTCCATAGGCTAAATTTCTCAATCAGGCTCAAAGGAGCTTGAACGTTTTATGAATAGATGAGACTTTTATCAACCTTAAATATACAATAAGTGGTTTAACTTTTTTCTTTTTATTTGTTTTGTTTTGTTCCAAGTAGTGATAAAACTAGATGGTGGTTCCCATTCATAATGCAGCCTTTTATATGGTTGACCAATTCTTATTTTTCTTCTTCCAGATGGCCATGGATTAAACAGAAGTACTAAAATACTAGCAGAAGGGTTGCATGTGGTAAGTATTTTGGTTGAATTTGAATTGTATGCCATAGTTTAAAAACCTTAAAAATAGGGGGGGAAAATTAGCCATACTGATTGATTGTATGAATTGTGGATGCTCTACTTTTGGACGTATCATTGGAGTAGGTTAAGTAACCAAGTATGGTTGTGGTTGTAGTGTTGACCTGTCTTCTCTATGTTGCAGGGTATGTAATAGTGTAGGTGAGTAGCCTTCCTGTGCTAATTGTGATTGGATTTAGGTATCGTTTTTGTTTTGCAGTGCTATTTCTATTTTGTTTGGAAATGATAATTGGTTAGTTGTTTCCGATTTGGTTGATAGTCAATAATAAGTTAGTATAGTTATCTCATCTTATGATCTTCTTCACCTCAAAAGGTTTGAAATCTCAGTATCGCATGATTCGCGTCTTTCACTATAAAAACTACGAGTTTAGGGTTTGTCATTCCTATGGCATAGACCGATAGACACCGATTACATACGTTATTCATGTTGTCGTAGGTACGAGTGCTTCTCAAGTTAGGGTTTTTCTCTCTCCAAGGGATTTCTTCCTTTCCGAGCACCACCAATTGTGGCCGATCGAACATCGCGCTCACCAAAGTAGCGGGAACAACCGAGGTCACTGATAACAACTCTCCCACCATCACTGGTAAACAAATGGGTTTCATATGGATTTTGTTTTTGATTATAGCTTTCCATTTGCGCAAATAGTTGAACAACTTTACCCCTTTGCTGGAAAAAGTGAAGCTCTTAGTTTTGCTATGCTTCGTCCTATAGACACCCTATTCTAGACTGTCCAGAGTAGTTTACTTACGGTCTTTGATTCCCCAATAATGATTAAGGTCAATAACAAACCTGAGATTGTTGGTGTGTTTGAGCTTTGAGCGTCCTGAACCTCATCCAAACCCTTCCGAACCCCTTTTCGAATCCCTCAAGCCAGAACCAAATGGCCACAGCAAAACCCTACCTGCTTACGCTGGTACTATGCTGGCATGCGCTGGTAAACTGTCACGTGTCAGTCATCGATCGTTGACTCAGTTTCCACTGGCGCACGCAGGTAGAGCACTGGCGCACGCCGGTCGAATCCAGTCAAATCAACTTTATGCGATCACGTACACAAGACTTTTGTGGCCACCCCGACGTAACCTACAGTCCCTGATGATTGCGGACGGCCGATACTGCTCCCCCTTCTCTCCTACAATATCTATCACCTTGTCCCATGCATTAAATGCATGGGAGACTCCCTCTCTAACCCAACCAGCCAAACCAGCCCCCTAACCAACTGGTTTCCCCCCATTTCTCAGTCCCTCTCTCCTCTATAAATACCCCCTTGCATTTATTTGCAAGGCACCATTAAGAAAGAAGAAGACACCTCTCTCTCTTGTTCTTTTGCTTTCTTCTTCATCCATTGAAAGAGAAAGCAAAGGAACACCACCTCACTTATCATAACACCCCTCACACTCATTACTCAAAGCCTCAAGCTCAAGCTCAAACCATCCCACTAAGCTCAAACAAAGGTATACCACCTTTGTTTCTGTAATATGTTGTGACCCTTGAGGGGGGCTGGCAGGGTCAAGGCTGGTAATCAATACCAGTCTTGACCCTAAAGCTGGCAAGGATTCACTGATCGTTTATAGTGATAGGTGGCGCACGCCAGTACAGTTCAACCGCACGCCAGTTGAGGCAGTACGTGCACTACTGGCGTGGGGATCACAGATCACTACTTTCTGCTTTTGTTTCACATTTGTCACCATATTGCATGCTAATAACCAGTCTACTGCTTTCTGTACTTAGAGTTGTGTGGATGTTTATTTGTTATTTGTGTTTTTGTAGGCCTCTGGGATTATTCTGGTCATGTTCCAGAACCTAGATCGATGCAAAGCCAAAGCATTGGACATAAGGCTGACTAGCATACGACCTTATCCTACTGGCGTACGATGGTTTTGTCTGAGTCCAGTGGCTTGGCCCTTGCATGGGAGTTAGATCCGGGCCTCTTTTATTTCCTCACACTGTTTATGGGGTGTTCCTTTTCTTTATTTCCTTAGATCTATTCCTTGCTGTCTGTAACTGTATATTATTTGTGATATGATTGCGTGGTTTGTCCTGGGTGTGCACTGGTCCATTCCAGAGCCCAGAGGGTTGATTATAAGAGCTGTGAATTCGAGCCTACCGGCACACGCAGGTCATCTCTGCATGCAGTGGCATGGCCAGTGCATACAGGCTTGACCCTGCGTGTATCACATCGGGTCTGTGTGTTCCAGTTTGCTCAGAACCCTCACAGGAGCTTGTTCTCAATCTATTATTGTTGTTCAAAGATCAAACATCCATCACATTCTATCACATTGCAAACTTGTTACAGTTTTAAATCCCCTTTAACTGTCTCCCCGCCCTAACTGGCTAAAAAAATGATCGAAGAGAGAAAAATGCAAAAGTTTTATAAAATGCCTGAGTAGAGACCGATCTCCGGATTGGGCGAGGGGGGGGGGGGGGTGCCATAAAACCCTTCCCCTCTCGTAACCTGGCTCCCGAACCTCAGATATCGAAGGTGACGACGGTCCAGTCTATCAGCCTTTTTCAAAGTCAAACAACGTAGCAAACGTTTTCAAGTTTGGTTCCTTGGGTACTTTCAGCGAAACCTGAGTGGCGACTCTGAATTGCAAGCGTTTTGCCGCGCTTTCCAAAAAGGGTGCACCCAATCTTACACAAAAGTTGTCAAAATTTTGGGGCGTGTGCCCACACGTCCTTAAAAATAACGAGACATATCAAATGAGCACATGTAACTAAGAGCAAAGTGAAGCTCTTAGTTCCTTATTCTGATTCTTTTTCTGCGAAAATAAATATTCTCTGGATTTTCTTTACTCCCGTGATGGTTAGTGTTGCGAAATCTTCTGAAGCTCCTATTAAGGTAAGTTTCTTGATTGTTGCCATCTGTATTTTTGAACTATTTTTTGATCACCTTGATCGTTATATTCCAGATTGTGCCAATTTTTAATTCTCTGCAACTTTGATTGTGACAATTTTTAATTCTCTGCAGCTTTTATTCCCGACTGTTGGTTTGGCATGTCCATTTTTAATAGGACAAAGTCCACTTTCACCCCTTGTGGTTATCGCCATGTGCGGATACCCCCCGTCATGGTTCAAAACTGACCACATAGCCTACCTGTGGTTTTGAAAATGTGCGGATAGACCCCCTGCCGTCATATTTTCCATCCATATTAACGGAGGTGTATCTCACACGCCTCTAGAATGTAATCTAAGTCGTTCATAATGTATTAAATAAAGAATAGAGTATCTTTGTAAAAAATCATTTCGATCAGGCATCAATAACCCAGTGATCTAATTTTTAGTAAATTCAAATTTGAAATTTTAATTTCATAACAAAATTGATTCGACCATGAGTTTTTCATTTTTTGATTGACTTGAATTTTGGCATAGATATAGTACTCATCAAAATTTACAATATCAACGGTTTGGATTCAATTTTTGGTATATGGAATGGTGTGGTTAGATTTAAAAAAGAAGAAGAATCAAAGGACATGATGAGGGTATATCAGTCTTTTAATGTTGTTTCCATTAATATGGATGGAAAACATGACGGCAAGGGGTCTATCCACACATTTTCAAAACCAAAGGTAGGTTATGTGGTCAGTTTTGAACCATGAGGGGGGGTATCCGCACATGGCGATAACCACAGGGGGTCAAAGTGGACTTTGCCCTTTTTAATACTTGGACTTGGGGATATAGTGATTCCAGGTGTGGTGTTCAAACGAATTATAAAATTCTATTTCCCTAAATGTTTGACATACAGAATGGTGTGAGGAAGGGTCTCTCTCTCTCTCTGAATGTTTGACTTGGAGATATGGTTTATCGCTTTTAAATAAGACAAACTGACAGGACCTATTGTAACTATTAATTTCTTGAAGAATCTTTGTGATGGTAACAAGTAAAAACCCTCATCAGACCTATAGCTAGAGAGATGCTTTTTGTTTATCTAAATTATGATTTTGTGTTAGTTTACTTTCTTTTTTTTTGTAATTTTTTATTTGAAATGGTCATAGATGACTTCTATAGTAAGCCATCTTCATAATTCTTTCCAAATTCTAATGACTATACACAATTCCTAAGAGGTAAAAATAAAGCTTTGATTTGCTTTCTTTTTTGTCAAGGTTTATTGTTGCAGTGGTACCATAGGCAAGGTTTAGTAACTATAGTTGCTAGGAGAAATCAACCATGAGGTTGTGCCCAAGCAGGAAAATTACTTGAAATTGGTATATGCAAGGGTTAGTCGCGTAAAGCTAATAATTGATAAAATTGATTCATAGCGGCCCAAGCCCCCAAGCTATTCAAATCTATGCTGCCATTGTTTTCCTTACTTTTTGTTTCCTACTTTTGTAGAATTAGAAACTCAAACTACCATGTACTGGCTAATTTGTTTGTGACACCGAGCTTATAAAAACAGAAGTTGTGGTTAATTAAAAATATACCCCCAATAGAAAAAGGGTTTCATTTCTATCAAAAAGGTTTTACAAAGTGGTGTAGTGGATCTAGGATATGCCTAAATTTGTGTACGTACTAGAAAATTATAGTATGAGATCTCAAATTTTTACAACACAACCAAGGCACCACAGTCATTTATGCTTGGCACATGTTCATGATCAATAAGATTCAAGATGTAAAATCTTTTGTTGGTATGATCCTATATCGGGACACTGGTAATATTTTTCTTCAGGCCTGTCATTGGTGCTTCATAAGTATGGACATTGATCTTTTTGGACATTTCTTATGGTTTTCTTGCACAATGCCATCGGTAGTGATGTGAAGAAGTTTATGGTTAACCTACTAAAAACCAAGTTCTGTGTATTTGTGGGGTATGGCTTAGTGGAATAGGTTGTGGGAAGTACTAGATTTACTGGTGTAGTTACCTAATTTGGTTTGGTGAAACTCTATGAAGCACTAACATTCTTAAAGATCGCCGCATTCGTGTCAGACACTCCTTAGACACGCAGTACGTCAGGAACACATACGTGTCCATTACATTTTAATATTTTTAATGGTGGGACAAGCCGGGGATACCACAAAGTGGATTATAAATATTAAAAGATTTGTGGTGTAGTAAAATTCATTTGCTATGTCCTTGGTCATATTAGAGCAAATATAAAATCTTCGGGAAATGCGAGTTTACATTCTATGGTAGCAGGAAGGAGGTGATGACCGTGCTTTTTGAGGGAGCACTTAGAGTTGAACGAGAAGTATTCTCGGTAGTGTTTTTTTATGTGTTTCTGAACAAAAGATTTTTTCTAAACAAAAATTGAATGATCCTATTCAATCATGTTGCGCCAACTTTTAGATTTAATATGCAGGTATCCAGAGAGTTGTAACGCCCCCATTTTCGGGTTCGTTAATTAAGCATTTTATTGAATAAAAAGGCTAAGAGTCAAGCTCATTATTACAACGTAAGTCTTACTAGAGTACTTTTTATCACACAAGGATGGAATTTCTAGGGTATTCTACTACTCCGCTTCTTCCTCCATCCTAGCAAGCTCTTCGGCTCCAAAAGCCTCCAATGCGTACTGTTCACCTTGCTCATCAATTAACTCTGACACATTATACCAGCGTCGCCCCTAGTATAATATGTCAGGGTCACCATAAAGGTAACACCGTGAGCTACAAGCTCAATAGAATAAACTATATCCACTAACTCATAACTTATGGCAAGGAAATATATAAACAAATACACATGCTCATTCAACAACATAGATAAACAATGATACATCTATATTCGATATCTTTTAGCGTTGGTGTCATGTCTTTTCGTGTTTCTCCTACGCGACTCATCGTAGACTGTGTCACATTTTCACTCTTACCAAAAATCACATTTTCCACGTTTCTTTCACAAATTGTTACTAATGAGGCTACCAAGTCCGGCTCCATTAGCAACACTCACAATGGCTACCAAGTCCGGCCAATCATGGTTTACAAAATCCATTTCAATCTTGCATTGATCCCTTTTCGCGGAGGATCAAGCCATATTTCCACATGAGACTACCATGTCCGGCCCCATTGGAAATCTTCGCAATGAGCTACCAAGTCCAGCTACATTACGGTTTTCGAAACACTTACACAATGACTACCAAGTCCGGTCATTATGTAATTTCAAAATATTTTCCGCAGGTTAATCCCATCTTTTCTTTGACCACACCCTAGGTGTCATGTTTCTACTTTCTCGGTTTTCGTGTCTCGTTGCATGCAATGACTCCGCGGTAATTCATTTCACAATTTAAGTAATCTTGAAGCTAAACTAGCAAGATCATTCAACTCTATGTTAGAAAGCATGCTCATTTTGTCACATCATCATACTCACATTTAATCACACAAGGTTAAGCATAGTGCCACATGGACGGACACCTTTGGAGTGATAAATCACTTATGCTTTATCAACAACAAGTAGTCAAGTAATCACATAATCATGCTCACATTCATTCTAAGATTAAAACAGCTTAATCCTAAATCATGCTTTCTTAAGTTCAAAACAGCATATGTTTATTGAGTGTTCTAACGTTAAGCTATTCATGCCATGGTTAATCAAGATAACAACTTCTAAACATTTCTAATCATGCTTAGGGAAAGTAGCTCGTATAATCTACGTATGCTCGAGATTTCAAAGGTTTAGAATAATTCACTTTCATTTCAAAATACGCATGCAATACGCTATACTTAGATCTTTGAAAGTAGAGGAAAATTATACTATACTTAAAGAGTATTCTACATATACGTAGAGAAAAGTAGATATAGAATATCTACCGTTCTTCTTGGCGGTAGTCGGCTACGGATTAGGAAAATAGTACGTCGGACGGAGTAACGGCTTAGGAATGGCTTCGCTAGCTTCGAAAGAGAAAGGTTTCTCTCGAAACTTGATCTTGACTAATACTACTAACACTTTTGGATCGGTAGGGTGGTGGAGTGGCGGCTTAGTGGCGGCACTAGAAGAGTTTCTTGAAGAACTAGGGAAGAACTTCAAGAACAACTAAGAACTAAGCAAGAACAACAAGAACACTTAGACTTTCTAGAGAGAAGTTGGAGCAATGCTTGAAGGTGTGAGTTCAAAGGCTTGAAATGGCTTGCTATTTATAGGCCAAGTTGGTCTATTATCCAAGAGGCAATATTTCCCCTAACATTTGTTATCCAATGGATCATAGATTGACTAGATTTGATTGTCCTTAAATTGGATGAGGTGTTGCACTAAAGGACATGACTAGGCTTATTGTACACTTGCACACATCACAAATCTCTCTCTCCCTCTCTCTCTCTCTCCCGGCCTCTCTCTCTCCCATCCTCTCTCTCTCCCGGCCTCTCTCTCTCCCATCTCTCTCGGCTCTTTCTCTCTCTCTCTCTCTTTGGTCCAAAGAAGGTACAAGGGTTTGAAAGACTAATAGATTTTCTCTTATTCTTTCTTCTAACCTAGGACAAGGTTTAAGTTTCTTTAATAGGGTTTGTGTCTAGTCTAGAATAGAAAATAAGATATGGTAGTCCTTTAGGGTTGAAAGAATAAGAAACCCTAGATATGGTGGTACAAGGTGATGCAATAAGATGATGTAGGGAGATATGGAAGTACACTAGTCACACACATCACTCTCTCTCTCTCTCCCTCAACCGGCCTATCTCTCTCTCTCTCCATCTCTCTCTCTCGGCCATACTCTCTCTCTCTCTTGGACACCTAATGGAGAAAGGACAAAGGGTTGGTAGTTGACTAAGTGAAAGAGTAAGGTTTTGGTGTAAGGCTTGACATGGCAAGGAAGATCTAGTATTTTAGTCCACCTCATGTCCTTTAAATCTTTCATCTTTCATTAGTACATGTACATATATATGTATAACTAGGGTTTTTGGTAGAAGAAGATCAAGAAGGTACATGCATATCTCTCTCTCTCTCTCTCTCTCCTATCTCTCTATCTCTCTCGGCCTCTCTCTCCTCTCCCTCTCCCGAATTCTCTCTCTCTCTCTCTCTCTCCTCCTTCCTTGGTTAAAAGAAAGACTAACTAAAAGGACAATGTACCCTATGATCTCATCTTGGACTTTTAAGTCAAAATTTCCTATTAAACTATGTCAAAATGCCACCTATGTACTTATATACTATATACTAATACATAGTATCCTAGGATGATGTAAACATATCATATACTTTAATTAAATAAGTACATATCATATCTAGGAAAGAATTAACTAATTTAACCTAGTACTATAGCTTAATATGGTTTTATGGACCAATGGATTATAAATCCCCTAACATTTATTAACCAATGGTTAAAGGATGAAAGTACTAAACTTATATAACCTATCTATAATAGTACAATGACTCATGGTGAATCTAATTAAACTAATGGACCTTGTACTAGGTAGAAAGGTTAACCTATCTTCCAATGGTTAATAATTCTCCTAACTTCTATCGTCCAATGGGTAAAGATGGTAAGTAATATATAATCTTATAAAGTGTACCTAGCAATCTTGTCACAATATCCAAGGTGTAAATCTATGGTCCAATGGATAAAGATTATCCTAGTATCTATCGTCCAATGTGTAATAGATCAAGGGTTGACTTTTGGTCAAGGTCTCACTTAGGGTTCAAATGGTTCAAAGGTTCGATTAGGCTACTCTAACGATTAGTTGGAAGCTAGCTAGGCTTGCTAAATAGGACGACTTAGGGTTTACTATCTCACTTGTCTTTAGAAAAAGACTAAATCGCAAGGCGAAATGAAATTAGGTTTGAATCGAATGAATCTAATTATGACGGATTATTTGAAAATAAGGAATTTATAGAGTCAATATAATAATCAACGAGATTTTTATTTACTGAAAATCGGAGTTGTTACAACCTATCCCCCCCTTAAACAATTTCGTCCCCGAAATTAGACGTACGCTCGGATTCAAACAGGTGAGGGTGAGTTGCCTTCATAGTCTCCTCTCTTTCCCAAGTGGTCTCTCCAGTTCCTCGGTGTTTCCACAGGACTGGTACTAGTTTGATTGTCTTGTTTCGGATTGTCTTCTCGCTTTGGTCTTGAATCTCAATTGGTTCCTCCTCATATGTCGCATCTTCTTCGATGGTAACGTCTTCCCATTTGAGAACATGCGTGGGTAAGGCGAGGTACTTGCGGAGCATTGAAACATGGAACACGTCATGCACTCGATCCAGCTGTGGCGGTAGGGCTAGTCGATATGCGACTCTTCCGATCTTCTCCACGATGTCAAAAAGTCCGATGTAACGTGGGGACAGTTTTCCCTTTTTCCCAAATCTGATGACTCCTTTCTTTGGTCTTATCTTCAGGAACACGTGGTCTCCTATGGTGAAGGTTAAGGGTCGGCTTCTTCTATCTGCATAACTCTTCTGTCGGCTCTGAGCGGTTTGGATCCTTTGCCTGATGGTTTTGACCTTCTCCGTGGTGTCACATACTATATCAGGTCCAATTAATCCTGTTTCTCCAGCATCTGTCCAGCAGACTGGGGATCGGCAAGGTCGACCGTATAAAGCTTCATAGGGTGCCATTCCGATACTTGCTTGATAACTGTTGTTGTAGGCAACTCTACCAATGGTAAATGCTGCTCCCAGTTCCCAGAGAAATCCAAAGCGCAGGCTCTCAGCATATCCTCTAAGGTCTGTATCGTTCTCTCTGTTTGGCCATCGGTTTGCGGGTGGAAGGCTGTGCTAAGCCTTACATCTGTTCCCAAAGCTTTCTGTAATCCTTTCCAGAAATGTGACACAAACCGTGGGTCTCTGTCTGACACAATTGAGACGGGTACACCGTGTAGTCGTACAATTTCCCGAATGTACAACAGGCTCAGTTGTTCCACGTTTTCTGTCATCTTTAGAGGCAGAAAATGCGCGGATTTGGTGAGTCTGTCCACGATCACCCAGATGGCAGTGTTGGTTTTGGCAGTTCTTGGTAGTCCGGTTACGAAGTCCATTGAGATGTGCTCCCACTTCCAAGTCGGGATTGGCAAAGGTTGAAGGTCGCCTCCTGGTTTCTGATGCTCAGCTTTGACTTGTTGACACACAAGACAGGTTGATACAAAGCGAGCTACGTCCTTCTTCATTCCTTCCCACCAGTACGTCCTTCGCAAATCATGGTACATCTTTGTACCTCCGGGGTGGACTGCGAAGTTCGAATGGTGTGCTTCTCGGAGTATAGCTTCTCGAAGAGTTCCAATATTAGGTACGAAGACTCTTCCTTTGAATCTCAGGTTACTGTCTTCCTCGATCCTCCATCCTGGTATCACCTTTCCTTCTCGGATTCGATACCGAATGAACTCGCATTCTTGTTCAGTGGTTTGGGCTAGCAGGATCTCCTGGTGAAGTGCTGGTTCTGCAACAAGTGCATATAGTCGGATATTCCCACTTTTTGATGAAGGTTTCAGGTTGAATTCGTTGAGGGTGTCCACCATTTCCCACTCTTTGATGGCAGTTTTGACTTTCTGTGCCCTGTCCTTTCGACTCAGGGGGTCAGCCACCACGTTGGCCTTGCCAGGGTGGTACTGCATTGTGAACTTGTAATCTTCCAAATACTCCATCCATCGACGCTGCCTCATGTTCAACTCCTTCTGAGTGAAAAGGTATTTGAGGCTCTTGTGGTCGGTGAAAACCTCGAATTGTTCTCCCCACAGGTAGTAACGCCAGGTTTTGAGGGCGAACACTACTGCAGCCAATTCTAAGTCATGAGTAGGGTAATTCTTCTCATGTGGTCGGAGTTGTCGCGATCCGTAAGCTACGACCTTTCCATTCTGCATTAGCACGCATCCCAAGCCATCCCTTGACGCGTCGCAATAGACGGTATAATCCACGCCTTGCTCGGGGATGATAAGTACCGGCGCACTGTTCAGCCTTCTTTTCATCTCCTAAAAAGAGTTCTCACAGGCTTCAGTCCAATCCAGCTTCACTCCTTTCTGAGTTAGCCTCGTCATTGGTTTGGCGAGACTTGAGAAGTCGGGTATGAATCTTCGGTAGTATCCAGCCAATCCTAGGAAACTTCTGATTTCAAACACAGAGGTTGGTTGCTTCCAATTCATCACGGCTTCAACTTTACTTTCGTCCACGGCTATTCCATCTTTGGATACTACATGCCCCAAGAACTTAACCACTTCTAGCCAAAACTCGCATTTACTCGCCTTGGCATAGAGTTGGTTATCCCGGAGTACTTGTAGTGCTATCCGGAGGTGTCCCTCGTGCTCCTCCTTATTGGCGGAGTATATCAAAATGTCATCAATGAACACCACTACAAACTTATCTAAGTAGGGTTGGAAGATCTTGTTCATGAGACACATGAAAACTGCCGGAGCGTTAGTCAGCCCAAATGGCATTACTATGAACTCGTAATGTCCATATCTGGTACGGAAGGCTGTCTTGGAGATGTCCTCATCTCGGATTCTGAGTTGATGGTATCCCGATCGGAGGTCGATTTTTGAAAAACAGGTTGCTCCTCTCAATTGATCAAATAGATCATCGATCCTAGGCAGGGGGTACCGGTTTTTGATGGTGACTTGGTTTAGCTTCCGGTAATCGATGCACAGTCGGAGTGTCCCTTCTTTCTTCTTCACGAACAAGGCAGGTGCTCCCCATGGTGACGTGCTTGGTCGGATAAATCCATTTTCCAACAGCTCTTGCAATTGGGTCTTGAGCTCCTTTAGTTCCGCAGGGGCCATACGGTATGGTGCCATAGAAATTGGGGCTGTCCCCGGTTGGAGTTCGATAGAGAAATCTATCTCTCTAGAAGGTGGTAAACCAGGAAGTTCTTCAGGGAACACATCGGCGTATTCGCAAACGATGTGTGGTAATCTCATCTCCATCCTGTCAGTTTCTTCCATTTGGAGACTAGCTAGCCATCCAAATAGTTGATTCTGCCACCTAGATCTTTTCACCGTTAAACTAGCCACTTGTCTATCCCCCTTAAAACGGAAACGAGTCCCATCAGGGGTACAAGCTGTTACGGTCTTCTGATGACAATCTATGATTGCTCGGTGAGCCGATAGCCAGTCCATTCCCAAGATTACGTCGAAATCCGCCATGTCGATCACTCTGAGGTTGCAGGTTAAGTGCAAATTGGCTACCTCTAATTCGCACCCTCTACACACTAGACTAACAGTTATGCTCCCCCCTAATGGTGATGCTACTTTCGTACTTGCACTAAGGGGTTCTGTTTCTAGCGCTAGAGCAGCTACGCAGGCAGTAGATATAAATGAATGATATGCACCAGAGTCAAACAAGGCTTGCACGCAGGTACTATATAACAGTAGCGTACCTTGGATCACAGAGGGATCCTGCTCCTGTTCCTCAGTCTGCAGTGCAAAGATACGCCCTCCAGTGTTTTGTTGGTTTCCCACGGGCTGCTTTCCCTTGTTTTGCCAGTTCAGCTGATGAGATGAATTTCCAAAAGTTGGCTTCACAAATCCGGCTTGTCCAGATTGAGCTCCTTGGTTTCCAAAATTCCCATTTCCCTTCTTCTGGGTTTGTGGGCATTGGCGGCTGTAATGGCCCATAGCCTGACAGTTGTAACACTTAACTGTCGACATGTCCCTGCCATCACTCTGTGGTTTGTCACGAGTTAGCGCAGTGGTCTTCCAAGCTTGGTTGTTCTGAGATGAAGCAAAAGGTTTGGTGAGGTAGGGTCCGCGGTTGTTGATGGTTACTTGGTTTCGGATTGGTCCGCCGGTTGCCTTCCTCCATCGATTCTTGCAGTCAATCTCCTCATTCTCCAATCGAAGGGCACATTTCACCACACCAGAGTAGGTGGGGAAAGTTTGTGCTACCACGGCTCTGCGAGCGGTCGTCAGCCCCCACTCGAATCTTCTCGCCTTCTTGTCTTCAGTTGACACAGCGTCCGTGGCGTAACGGGACAGCTCCTCGAACTTGGCCGCGTACTGGGTCACGGTCATCGTTCCTTGCTTCAGGTTCATGAATTCTTGTTCCTTAGCTAGGCGAATGGGTGTAGGAAAATACTTGTCAAGAAACAAGGTTTCGAACTCAGCGAAGGTCATGGTGGCTATGGCATGGGTTGCCTCCATCAATTCCCACCAATAGCGGGCTTCTCCCTTCAGTTGGTATGTGGCTAAGGCTACACGATCTCCATCGCGGGTAATCTCCAAGGTGTCCAGGATCACCTTAGTTTCCTTCAGCCATGCTTCGGCCACAGTGGGGTTGGTATCTCCGTGGAAGGTCGGGGGTCGGCGTTTGCAGAACTCATTCATGGCTCGGGTTCGAGTCATAGGTCCGTCATCGCGGTTAGGGTTTTGGCGGTTGGCATTCAAGGCGGCTACGAATGCCTGCATGACTTGGGCTAGGCTAGGGTTTGCGTTGGAGGACTCTCCAGTTTCGTATCCTAATCCACTGCGTCGATTCACCATCTACGAGTAAAAATTGTAAAGGGGGAGGTTTAGCCTATTGAACAATTTCTTTTTAGAAATTTGGTTTTCTCCCTAAGATTAACGATAGAATTTAAAACAAGGTGCAATATCATATTATAAAATAAGGCAACTTTTCATAGATAAGCAAAGGATTACAACGAAGCATAGAGTTCTAAAAGAGAAACACAAGACAGATTTCCTATTA
The DNA here is from genome assembly GCA_018127125.1 of Rhododendron griersonianum. Classification (NCBI taxonomy): domain Eukaryota; kingdom Viridiplantae; phylum Streptophyta; class Magnoliopsida; order Ericales; family Ericaceae; genus Rhododendron; species Rhododendron griersonianum. Next base: position 25,002,046 of record CM030792.1, on the reverse strand, counting down.
CAAGTTGGAATGATCCTACTAGTTCCGATTAAATGGTTTGGTTAGTACACGAGCGCCATAAGTGCAATCACAACTACCGAACCTTATTCTAGTACTACTAAACTACTAACTAGGTGGAATAAGTCCGAAGTATTCTCTTAATTGCTCCTTCCACTCCTTCTCCCTTCTCTCGAGCCAATGTTCTCCCTTTCGACGGATCTCTTTGGCTAACTCCTTTATCTCCATGAGTTGGTCCTTGTTGGTGAGGGGTGCCATCACGATAGACTGGTATACTTGATAGCCAGTCTCGGGGTCACATATACCCAAGTGGGGTATCGGGATAAGGCTCTCAGGTGCTAGTATGGCCTTGATAAGTATCAAGTCCGCAACATTGGTCGGGGTAGCAAAGGTACGGTTATCCATATCTATAATAAGAAAAATTATATATTAGACTTAACGGTGTGAAAGTGGTAGTCGCGCACAAGTATGCATGTAAACAGTGATCACAAGATAGAAAGGAAACACATAATTTTCATTACATAAACGAAGCAAGTACAACATAGATGGCTTATAACAACCTAAACTTCCTACGCTATTACACCAAGAGTTCGACTACTTCCTACGTTACATCCTACGTCCCGAAGGATTACAATTATTCCTTAGATAATCCTAATAGGCATAGTCTATTCTTGGGTCTTGTCTTCCTCGAGGGTTTCCTTATTGGCTTCCTCCTTGTCTCCAATTCCTTCCTCCTCTTCTATAGTAGTTTCCTCATCAACTTCTCCCTCTTGATCACTAACCTCAAGGTCTCCCATCGGGGGTAAGGTACCAAAGATCTCATAGTAGGCACACAGGATTGGGAATAGCATAGGGAACCAAGGGTCGGTTTCTACAGGGATGGGGGTATTTTGTTGCACTCTTATGAAATCTTGCTTTTCTGCGAGTACAGCGGCAATGAAGTCAGGGCTCTCTGCTAGGTGGAAGGCTAGGATTTCTATGGTGGTCTTGAGTTGGCGAACTCCTGCCAATAGGTCGGCTAGGCAGCCCAGGTGATTCATCTACAAGGAAGGGTTAAACCTCAATTAGTAAAAAGAGAGTTGACAGGTTTAACTATTGAAAAGTTTTAAGGCAAGTGTAGACACCCCAATCTGGATCTCCCAATCGTTTTACTTCGTTTTACGATTTTCTTGTTTCCCCGATGATGAAATCGGATCAAACAGAGCTTGGATCGGGAATGGATTAGACTTGGAGCGCTTAGAAACCTTGCTTGAAACCTTTTGAACCTTCCAGAATCTTCAGTCAAACCCTAGAGCCAGAGTTGACCCTCGCGCGAGCCTTTGTGTCCCTCGTGCGACACTTAGCTTGCCACGTGTAGTCAAAGTCAAACTGTTGACTGTTGACCCTCGCGCGAGGCTTCCGAACCCTTACGCGATGGTTCCCTCCTGTCCCTATCACAGAATCCAGCTGGACTTGTGATGATTGCTTGGCACATGGGTCCCCATGGGCTGGAACCCCGTTTTCCTCAGCTGAACGGCGTGCTGGCAGGTTCTAACCCCATGCAATCTCCCAACCACTCTCTCACCTTGTTGGCTAGCCTCACAACCAAGTTGTGACCAGCCTTGGTGGCTGGTCCCAAGGCCTTGTTTGGCCCCTAACTAGCCCTTACATCCCCCCTATAAATACCCCCCTTCATCTTCCATGTTAAGGGTTCCAAAAATTGACTAAGAAATCCACTAAGTCATTTTGCAAGGCAAACTCTAGCTAGCACAAACTCACTAACCCTCAAACCACTTCCTAATCTTCTGAACTTGGTGTGTTCTTGCACACTTGGTAGCAAGGCCATTCCAATCAAATCAATCCATTCCCAAACCCTTTCCAAGCAAAGGTATAATGTTTAACCTGTTTCTGTTTTGATCCCTGAGGGGGGCTGACAGGACCAAGGCTGGTAATCAATACCATGCCCTGGTCCTAAAGCCAGCAAAGTTACAAGAATTCGTGGCAGCTACACCCTCGCGCGACGGTCCCCTATACTCGCGCGACACTTGTGTCAGCAAGAGAATGAACCTCGTGGGGAAGGGAGGCTACCCCTTTTCTGTTTTGCAATATGTTCATGCCGGTTGTATTTCATTTTGATTTTTAGATCACTGTTATGCATGCAAAAACAAAATACAGTAGCTAGTTTATTTGCTCTAAATAGTTTGGAATGCCCTTGGGATCTCCTGAATCTGTCTCAGGACCCCAAGCATGCAAAGCAATTCCTGGAAGTCCAGTCAGGAATGTCGCGCGAGACTCAGTCTCTGTCGCGCGACAGTCCTGTGATCTCCATGAATGGCCCTTGCATGGGTAACTAGGCCCTTGGTCCTTGTTTTGATACCCCCACTGTTTAGGGGTTGTGTTTCAATTCATTTGGCTCCTGCTTGGAGTATTGTGTAATAATTAGTATTTTAAAGTCTTTCAATAAACTGCTTGGTTTGCTTCCTGGGTGTGCGCTGGTCCTTCCAGAGCCCAGAAGGGGATGATTTTGGGACTGTGGTGAGATGACAATGCTCGCGCGAGAGTCAGTGTGTCTCGCGCGATGGTTGACTTGTATGCAGATCTGTTCAGGCATGCAAGTTGATCATCGTGCAGGGCAAATCTGCCCCGAGCCTGGTTTTGGCATCTGATCACTGTTTCAAGTTCATTTCATTTATTTTTCATCATGCTGTCCATCCATGCCATTATTTGATCACATCCTGCAAACTGTTACAGCTTTAATCCCCGATTAACTGTTCCCCCGCCCTAATTGGCTAAAATCGATTAAAAGAAGAAGAATCACAAAGGTTTTCATAAAAATGCCTAAGTAGAGACCGATCTCCGGATTGGGCGAGAGGGGTGCCATAAAACCCTTCCCCTCTCGTAACCTGGCTCCCGAACCCAGATATGGTTATGACGGACTGGTTTCCTTCACTTTTTCAAATCAAATAGCGCGACAGGTGCTTCGAAATACGGTTCCTTGAGTGTCGGACCTTCAAAACTCAAGTGGCGACTCTGTATTTTCGAGCGCTTGTCACCGGCGCTCGCGCTCCCTCGATTTTTCAAGAAAAAGGGCAGCAAACGGCAGGGGAAGGAACGAAATCCTTTTCCCCTCCGAAGGGCATGCTGCCCACAGTGGCGACTCTGCTGGGGATAAATCGAACCAATATTAATTCATACTTAGGATTTAATACGCTTGGGAACAATCCCTAAAAGCCTGTCAAAACGGTGAGCTTCGCGCTGCCGAAGGTTTGAACGGTGATTTAACAGGACCTCGTGTCCGGCCATTCTAATCTGGGGCTTTTTCGATTGTTCGCTTGCGTAGTTTCTTCTAAAGATAGACTAAATAAAGTGAGCCAAGTTTGAAAAGGGATTTTTACGACTCTGTGATTCTTCTTCTTTTAACCAAATTTTAGCATCTCATTTGCATCGATGTGGGATAAGCCTCGTTGAATCGTTTTGGCAATCCGGCACGGTTTGCCGGAGCCCGCGGACCCCGAATGACCAACAACCTTAGACGATGATGGGTCATGCTACCGTTCGACTGTTATTTTGCAAAAAACGCGGGTAACGGGAGGTATATCTGTGGCCCTAGTCCAAGGAACCTGTTACGAACCAAAACCGGCCTTTGCATATACAGAGCATTAGAACTCTCCAAACTAGGACAGGTACCCACAGGTTAAGATCTACTTGCATCTAACCCCGTAAATGCCTACGTGTTACTGCTTTCCTTATCGCATGAACTGTACATACATTCTCATTCAGCGTAGAAGCATGTTTAGGTTGGCTCCTAGGTTCTCAATCTGTTCCGAGTCTGTCTTCAGGCTTAGTAGGACACTGTCGTGGCCCGATGAGGAGTCGTGCATCTCAGTGATGCGCATTATCATCTTTTAAAGTCCTTTTACGATGGGACTTTAGGAAATCAGGAGCTTTTCTACGTCTTTGCCCGTGTACCTGTTTAGGGTTTCAAACAAAAAAAACGAGGAACCACGGAGTAAAATACCATGATGCTTACACCAAAAGGTAACAAGTGCCTCGTCACTTACACCGCCCGGCTAATGGCACAGTGCTGCTCACGCCAATCTGGTTATGGCATCATGATATTCATGCCGAGTTGTTCTAGCTCCAAAAACTTGAAACCCCGAACATCGAAACGGACAAAGGTTTAGAATCCTTTTGACATCCTTTAGGACCGCTCGTTCCACAAGGATACATCTTCGAAAAGAATTCTGAGGACCTAAAGCAGTGTCCAAAGCGTCGTAAGACAGACTTGTCTTCTGGTTCTAGAGTCTAGGGTGACACTCTCGGCGTTGGCTGCATCCGCTTTAGTCTTTTATTTAGATTAAAGTTACTGCAGGACCCTTATTAAGCCTCCTTTTGCCTTGCAAGCAAAGATCTGAATCATTGCACCGCCGAGGAAAGTATCGAGGCCAGTTGCCAAACCCGCTTGGGAACGTCTGCATCTGAGTCCGGTTCAAAGGCTTGTCAGGTACGGTCCCAGTCAGTCATCACGGAAGACTCTCTGCACTCACCTCCGGTAGCACAGCACTCAGAGTCTCAGTCAGGTTCTCAGTCAGTTTCACCTCCGGTTTTACAGGAAGGGCGTCCGACTACCTCGGTATCCGTATCAAGCAGCTCTGAACCACCCGTCACAATGGAACGGCCACAACCGGAACCTCTTACCTTGGAGACCATGCTCATGAACCTTCAGGACAGCATCACCGCTATGCAACAGAGGGCAGCTCAGACCGACACTAACATTGCTCGCCTGAACGACCTCATCCACACTCGCCTTCCACCCCCTCTTGAGGAAGAAGGTGAGGACGATGAGTCTGACCAGGAGCAGCCCGTCTTAGTTCCAGATCCGCTTCACGCAGGACGTCTCATGGTCCTGAATCCGAGAGAAGGCCGCAGGCCCGCTGCAAACCTTGCAGGTGGTAGACTGCCTCCAAATCAAGAGGAGCCAGCTCAGAATCCGGAAATGGTCGCACTCATGGCCAAGATGGCCAAACTGGAGGAATCTATTGCCAAGACAGAAAAGATCAGTGCCGGAGGGATCGATCTGGATCGCCTTTGCCTGTATCCCAATGCCAAGCTTCCCGAAAAGTTCAAAATGCCCGACTTGGCTAAGTTCGACGGGAGTGGCGACCCCAGGACTCATCTCTACAGCTATCACGCCGCTATGAAACTTCTTTCTGTTAAGCCAGAGGCCATGTCACAGCTCTTTCCTCAGACCCTTTCGGGCCCCGCTTTCCATTGATTTTTGTCACTCAACATTGCCAAAAGGAGGACTTGGGAAGACATTGGGACTGCGTTTATTTCGCAGTACAATTACAACTCCCAGCTGAAAATGACTACCCGGGAACTTGAATCTACCAAAATGGAGGCTAAGGAGACCTTTGCAGACTTCGTCAAAAGGTGGAGAGCTAAAGCCGCGCAGATGACTGATCGCCCAAGCGAGAAGGACCAGCTCCGCATCATTTCCCGCAACCTCCAACCAGACTATGCTAGGCACCTGGTCCTAGCTCAGGCCTCCGCTAACTTTGAAACCTTCTTCGACTCTGGCCTGGCCATCGAAGACGCTCTGCAGAGTGGAATTCTATCAAAGGGTGAATCCTCGCATGCCCCAAAATCAAAACCTCGGGCTTATTCTAGGAACGCCAATGCACTGTTCGGAACGGGACACAGCAACCGCCGGTACTAATGCCGCTTCCTCCGGCGCTGCTAATCACGTCGTGGACGTCAACCAAGTCCAGAATCCACAGAACAACCGACCTCGGAACCAACCCCGCAGCTTTTCCGCCATCGAGGCACCTCTATCCTCGGTCTTGGAAAAGTTGGTCAAATCAGGGCATCTGAAGCCCCTGGATCCGACTCCTCTACCCAAGAACCCTTCACCCGGCTTCAAGGCCAACCTTTACTGCGCTTACCATCAAGGAGCGGGTCATCTCACTGACTCCTGCTTTCGCCTCCGTCATGCGATCCAGGATCTCATCGACGATGGCACGCTGGAGACTCCTCCACCACCTCAGAAACCCAACGTCATTGCCAACTCTCTCCCTAAGCACAACGCTGTACCACATATCAACCAGATATCTCTCAGCTCCACTTATATCAACCCTAGCTCCACCATATTTAACCCCACTGACTATATAGCCTCAGCCGATCAACCCAGGCCCATCGTGCCTTTCTCGCTCGAGCCGTCCACCGAGGTTTCTTATATACAATTGGTTGAAGGCCAAGTTGTTGATGCAGATGCACCTTCGGAACTTTTACAAGCCGGATCACCTATCTCCGAAGAATCTGTCAGCTCCCTCTTCCATCAGTCAATCCCTGCTGTGCAAGTCAACTCTGTCTCGTCGCTTGACAGCCCGTACGCAACCGTCACTGGCCCATTTCCTGATCCCTATCAGCCTTGGGTGCCTCCCTCAGATAACAACATGCAAGCTACTGGCTGGGCCATAGCGGACCATTGGGACTGTGCCACTCCTCTGTTCAACGAGTGGTCGAGCCTTGAGATGGACGGGATTCCTCCGCAGCCCGGAAATGTCCCATTTGATCAAGCCTGGTATGATGGCTGGTTGGCCGGTTATGAAGCGGCCTTTAGACGGTTTCTCCTTGTACATGCTATTCAACCCGATCGAGCCTCCAGTTCTCGAAGCAGAATACTACTGGGATCCTGAGCCAACCTGGTTTGCTCCCATAGATGTTGACCCTAACCCTCTGCAAGGCTATGCCACGCCGGACTACATGCTTCACTACGCGGACGATGAACTTGTCCAGGAAGATCCACGGGCTTTGAGAGACCACATTTCCCTCTTTGGTTCGGTCTTTAATTCGGTTTGTGACACTAACCCCGACACTGACCATGACCCCTGTTCCTACATTGTCAACGAAGAAAATCCGCGCCCTAAGGTGCCTTACCCCAACAACAGGGACTGCAGCATCATGGTCACGGACCGCGCTCCGCCCGCTAATCTGTGGGAAGTTAACGACATAGTGGACGTCCAAGTTGGGAATGAAGTCTGGGCCGTCAATCGTACCCTGGCTGACACTGGTCTTTGGGATGTACCCTTTATTGCAAATCCAGAGCCTGTTGCTGAAATGGCTGCTGTGAAAGACTTGAGCTTCTGGGACTCCTTACTGATGAAGGATCTGGCTGAAGATCTGGGCTTAGACATGGAAGTGCCCGTCTCTACACCGACTACTGACAAGCGCAAACTGGGAGATGTCCCTGCTGATCTCTGGGATGTGAAGGAAAACCCTCAAGTCGTGCCCTCTTTGGGGAACGTTCACAATGTTACAAGGAGTGGACGGATTTTTCAGTCTGCTAATCTGCAGGCCGGGAATTCCTCCAATCCTGCTAATCAAAGGAACGAGCCTGTTTCTTTCCCAAGGCCGGCACCTCTTGAGATATCAGCTGGCAATCCAGTTCCTGATATAGTTCAGCGGCAACTTGAGCGGATTCCCGCTGCAATTTCTATCTGGGGACTGATCTGTTCATCCAAGGAGCATCGTCAGAGGCTGTGTCACGCTCTATCCCGCCTCGAAGTCCAGGCCGACGTCACGCCAGAGGCGATGATATCTCTCATCCTCCCTCCAACCTCCAAGCACACAGTGATCTTCACGGACAAGGATCTGCCAGTCGAAGGAGTCGACCACAACTGCCCTTTGCACATCACCGTCAAGTGTCGAGGACTCTGGTTCCCAACCGTTCTTATTGACAACGGCTCCGCCATCAATGTCTGCCCTCTGCGGGTCGCTTATCGTCTGGGACTCACCAAGAAGGATCTCGCACCTTCCAATCTGGCTATCAAGGCATATGACGGCACCCGTCGCGTGGTCGAAGGTATTTTGGAGCTCAAACTCGATGCTGAGGGTTTTGAGATGGACGTGGAGTTCCATGTCGTGGACATTCCTGCAACTTTCAATCTTCTGTTGGGCAGACCATGGCTTCATCGGTCTGACATCATGGCTGTGCCATCTACCCTCCACCAAAAGGTTATTCTGGGACTACCCACTGGCACTCTAACCATCTGCGGGGATTCAGGCATCCGCCCGCTTAAGGAGGACGGGACTCCTGTGTTGGGAATTCAACACGGCGAAGAAGACGTCGATCTCGGGGGTTTCTCTTTCGATACTTCAGGCATAGTAATGGCCATCAACGTGGACGGGAATTTCCTCATAAGCTCTGTCGCGCTGGACATTATGAGAAGGATGTCTCATTTTCCAGGCATTGGTTTAGGCTCTCGCCGTCAAGGGGTCCCGGAGTTCCCTACTTTTCCTTTCAACGAGGGTCGCTTTGATTTGGGGTATATCGCCTCTGCCAAAGATGCCAAACGGAGGAAATATATGGAAAAACCTCGGACCCTCTGCAGCGGTCCCAAATTTGTGCGTGAAGTGGGAAATGCCGCTTACACTGGGCAGGCTGAGCCCTTCGTTCATTCCAAAACCGGGAGCCTGCTGGGTTTGAGGTTTTCGCTGATGACACCTGGTCAAGCAGTGATGATGAACCAGCAAAGGAAGAATTCAAGAGGAAGCTTAATCAGGTGAAGACCAAGACTGACTGGCTGGGATCTATCAACCAGGGAAATCTGGAGCTGCTATTCCAGGAATTCTCCCAAGTGGGTTTGGCTGGGGAAGCTATAGAGGCCGAAGTGCTCATGCTCGGGCCCGACGCCCTCGAGGATCCCACCTCTCTCATTGTGAAGGCCGAGGGCTCTTTGAATAATTGCATTTTCAAGCCACGCCTGACTTGCATTGACAACATGTCTGAGTCCGAGTCTGAGTCTGAGTCTGAGTCTGTCCCGTCCTCTAAGTCTAGCTCTGAGTCGGAGTTTGTGCCTCTAGGCCCTCCACGTCATAGTTTTTATTTCGAGTTTGACTCTCTTGTACTTGGTGACCCTTCAGGGGCTTGTGAAATGAACGAAGCATCTTCTGACTATTTCAATGATCTTTATATAAACTGTGTCGACCCTGACGATGAAGGGATAGATTTCGATGGGGACATCCCCAAGGAAATCCGTGCCTTCATCGAAAGGGAAGACGAAAGCCATGCTCAGCCATTAAAAGAAGAAATAGTTTCTATAAATTTGAAAGATGAAAATGATCCCCGAATGGTTCAAGTGGGCTCCACACTTTCACCAGAGGAGCATCGTGATTTCAAAGAGCTGCTCACCGAGTTCAGTGACGTTTTTGCATGGTCTCATCGAGATATGCCCGAAATTGATCCCGAGATCGTGGAGCATCACATTCCTTTGTTTCCGGATGCCAAGCCTGTGAAGCAGAAACTCCGACGGATGAGGCCAGATTGGGTTTAGAAGATTAAGGAGGAGGTTACTAAGCAGATTGACGCTGGCTTTCTCATGGTCTCTCAGTATCCCACGTGGGTTGCCAACATTGTCCCTGTTCCTAAGAAGAATGGCCAAATTCGAGTTTGCATTGATTTTCGGGACTTGAACAAAGCGAGCCCCAAAGACGATTTTCCCTTGCCACACATCGATGTGCTTGTGGATAACACTGCGGGGCACGCTTTGCTTTCGTTCATGGATGGCTTCTCTGGCTACAACCAAATCCTCATGGCGCCCGAGGACCGCGAGAAAACCACGTTCATCACTGAATGGGGGACTTATTGCTATCTAGTCATGCCTTTTGGATTGAAGAACGCTGGGCCCACTTATCAGCGAGCTGGTACCACCATCCTGCACGATATGATGCACAAAGAAGTCGAGGTCTACGTCGATGACATGATCGCCAAGTCCAAAACTCGAGAAGGTCATGTTCCTGTGCTTAGGAAATTCTTCGAGAGATTACGAAAGTTTCGCATGCGTCTAAATCCTGAGAAATGCACCTTTGGGGTTACGGCTGGTAAGATGCTCGGTTTCATGATCACTTCTCATGGAATTGAGGTCGACCCGTCCAAAATCAAAGCGGTCCTCGAGATGAAGCCGCCAGATTCTGAAAAGAGAGTGCGGAGCTTTTTGGGAAAAATACAGTTCATCAGCAGATTCATCGCCAAGTTGACACTAACTTGCGAGCCGATGTTTCGTCTATTGTAGAAGAATACTCCATTTGTTTGGACAGACAAATGCCAGGCGGCTTTCACCTCTATTCAAACCTACCTGCAGAACCCTCCGGTTTTAATGCCACCGATGCCAGGGAAACCCTTGATACTTTACTTGTCTGTGAATCCTTCGTCTATGGGGTGCTTGCTGGCTCAAGAGGGAGAAAAGGGAGTCGAAAAGGCCATTTACTACCTGAGTAAGAAGATGGTTGGCGCTGAAGAACGCTACACTGCTCTCGAAAAGACGTGTTGGGCTCTTGTTTGGGCATCCAAGAAATTAAGACACTACATGCTGGCTTACCCAGTGAAGTTGATTTCTTGAATGGATCCTCTCAAGTATCTGTTTGAGAAACCTGCGCTTACTGGTAAGCTAGCACGTTGGTTGCTGTTGCTCACAGAGTTTGACCTCGAGTATGTCACTAGGAAATCTGTCAAAGGGCGCGCGGTCGCCGAATTTTTGGCTGATCATCCCGTCGATGGGCCAGAGGACTCGGATTTTACATTTCCGGATGAAGGGGTGATGGCAGTTGTCGAGGATACCTGAACTCTTTACTTTGATGGGGCAGCCAATCAGAAGGGATACGGGATTGGGGTTTTGCTTATAACCCCTGATGGTGCTCATATTCCGCTTGCATTCAAACTCAATTTCGATGTCACGAACAACCAAGCTGAATATGAGGCCTGCATTGTTGGCATGGAAGCTGCTCTTACACTCGGTGTTGAAAGGCTTGAGGTTATTGGTGACTCCAACCTTGTCGTTTCTCAGGCTAACGGAGACTGGAAAGTTCAGGAGGACAGATTAAAGCCTTATCACCAAGACCTGGAGGACCTCATTCCTCGTTTCAACAAGGTCACGTTCACGCACATCCCTCGGATGAAGAACCAGTTCGCTGATGCTCTAGCAACTCTGGCTTCCATGGTTGAGCTTCCGATTGGTATCAAGCTTCGTCCTATTCTAATTGAGCAGCGGGACTTGCCTGCTTATCAGTACGTCAACGCCGTCGATGATCTCGATGACGGCCTACCCTGGTATCACGATATCTGGAACTTCGTCGAAAGTGGTCAGTTTCCGGCCGATGCCACTAAGAAGGATCGAGCGGCACTACGAAGAATGGCCGCTCAATACATTATCTGTGGCGGGAGACTGTATTGGAGATCTCACTGCGGAATGCATAAGCTCTGTGTCAACGGCGCTGAAGCCATCAAAATCATGGAGGAAATTCACGAAGGAGTTTGTGGCCCTCACATGAGCGGGGTCATGCTTGCCAGGAAAATCCTGCGACAGGGTTACTTTTGGTCTACCATGGAATCTCAGTGTGTGGATTATGTACGCCGCTGCCATAGGTGTCAAATCCATGCCAATCTCATGCATGTCCCTCTTTCTAAACTATTTGGCATGACATCGCCTTGGCCCTTTTCTGTTTGGGGTATCAACGTTATCGGCATGATCAAGCCTTCTGCTTCGAACGGGCATCGGTTCATTTTGGTGGCAATAGATTACTTCACCAAGTGGGTCGAGGCCGAATCTTACAAGACCCTGACGGCGGTTCAGGTTGCTCAGTTTATCCGAAAGAACATCATTTATCGATACGGGGTTCCGCAGGCGTTTGTTTCTGACAATGGGGTCCATTTCAAAGGCAGGGTGCTGGAGCTTTTTGAAGAATTCCAGATCCAGGTTCATCACTCAACGGTCTATCGCCCTCAGACGAATGGGGCGGTTGAGGCGGCCAACAAGAACATCGAGACTATCATCAAAAAGTCTGCAGAGTCCGCCAGGGACTGGCACGAGCAGCTGCCTCTAGCCCTTTGGGGGTACCGCACGTCAATTCGAACATCAACGGGGGCAACCCCTTTTTCTCTGGTCTATGGGATGGAAGCTTTCCTTCCCATCGAGCTGGAAGTGCCGACTTTGAGGATCATGGCTGAATGTGAGCTCGCGGAGTCCGAATGGCTTAGCGGGAGGTTTGTCGAACTCATGCTCTTTGACGAGAGAAGGCTCCGTGCCTTGTATCACGTTCAGGGGTATCAGCGCAGGATTGCTCGGGCATTCAACAAGAAAGTGAAGTCTCGTGACTTGGCTGAAGGGGACATGGTCACGAAAGGAAATCCGGGCTCCCATCTTCGATCTGCGTAGCAAGTTCGGCCCGAAGCGCGCGGGACCTTACATTATCAAAACCATCCTCTCGGGTGGGGCAGCTCAGCTCATCGATCTGGACGGCAACGAGTTCAACACTCTGGTCAACCTGGATCAACTTAAACGTTACTACCCTTGAGAGAAGCTCGTTGGGCCGAAAACCACAAGGGTGGGCGGTCCCAAGCAAAAATTAGAGCAAGCCTGCTAGACTGAAAACCCAAGGGGGCAGTTTAGGCAAAAATAAATAGGCATTCAATCAAAGCTCGCTAGGCTGGAAACCTGCAAGGGCAGTCCTAGGCAAAATTTAGAGCGCAAAAGGAGAGCCAAAACACACGAGCGAACCTTAGCCTGAACTACGTTTTGACCTGATTCCTTGACTCGGGATACGTAGGCAGTCTCTCTTTGGGACTCGGTCATACTCTGTCGAACCGTAGCCTGAACTACGTTTTGACCTGATTTCCTAGCTTGGGATACGTAGGCAATCTCTCTGTGAGATTCGGTCACAATCAATCAACTCGATCCGGGTTTTTATTCCAGAGCATACTTCAACTTTCGAACGACGTGGTGTCCAACACTTGGACCAAAAAGGGGAAAATTCTTAACCTTTCACCTTTATTCAAAACTATTATTTCTATTACATAGGCTGAGCAGAGCCCCAAGAAAAATAGTAAAGCATCAAAAACAGAACCAAATGCTAAGAGGCCCTCGCGGGCTCACAGTTTATTCTAGATCATTGGATTTGAGTCAGGAGTCAGTCTGCGTTTTGTCTGCTTTCGACCTCTTCTCTTAACCATGCTACATAGCGATGTTTGAGTCTCGTGCTGAAGTCGTCTTCCGCTCCTCCAAGTTCTCTCAAACCCCAGTTGTGTTCATACCCTGCTAGATGTTGGGCTGTAAAAGCGGGAATCTGGAAGTCTTCTATCCCAGCTCGATGAAAGCCTTGGCTCATGCCCAGTTGCCGCAGGATACGACCTGGAATGTAGAACGTGAAACTGGACAGTCCAGCGATCACCATTCTCTCGAAACCTGCAGAGTGCAGAGCCATGTCCGAGATGTTCAGGGCTCTATGCCGCCAGACGATCTCGCGCGGAGACATCTCTCTCATGAAGGTGTACCACTCCTCCTCAGACATTTCTGGGTACAGCATTCCCCTTTGGTGCATCCGCCCGGGCAGACGGGGCCAGTCCGCTCCAGGAGCCGAGATTAGTCCAAGTTTGTCACATAGCCACAACTGCATGAGTGAAAAGACAAGTAAGGAGCCACATAAGCCCGAGCGAAAGAAAACAAGTAAGGAGCTACCATACAGCCTTAGCCGAGAGTCGAGGTAAAAGTAGACTGTGTGAAAACCGGAAAAAGGTGAGCTGAGTGAGATTTTACCTGTAACAGGATTGGACTGCCACCAAATGTGTTCGTCTGACCTGTGGCCACCAAATCCAAACCAAGGAGCGTCTCAGCGAGTACCAGGGGCACTACACTCTTCCGAGTGCCCATCTCCGCAGCCACGTGTACCAACGAGGGGTCGGGCCGTCCATACGGAGACACCAGCAGGTATGCGGCCAGTATGCTGACTGACATGGCGAATCGACGTCGAGCCTGCAGAACCGTGTCCGTTGGATCGCCGTCAGGCCCGTACCATTCCATTAGGCGCGCAATGTTTATTTGTCCGCCGGTCAACAGGCCTTCCGCTGCGCCCCTGGAAATGTTCAGACACGTCTTCAACAGCTTTGACATGCTTTGCCTGTAAGGTGGCACGACGATTACACTCGAAGCAAAACCTTGGAGATACGCTTGGAATTCTTCAACAGTCGGACACAACTCGTTGTCCCCAAATCGGAACACATGGACGTCCCGGTCCCAAAACTGCAGGGCTGCTCTCAGAATTTCGGGGCGGAGCCTTACACTTTTTAAGAAGCGGAAGGCCGCCAACCCATGAGAACGGAAGCATATCCAATCACTAGCGACAAATTCTTCGAGCCACGAGCCGATTAAGGTGGGGAGATGATTTGCCATTTGGGGAACAGTGCTAGAGATTTCCCACGGAAGCACACCCTCCATTTCAGGGACTCACCCCTCTTTATAAGCCAAGGAAGGAGGCATGCCTTTCCTATTGAATGATGTGGCCTTGCAAGGTGTCCCTCCACTTGCTAAAGATCAAGGGGACATCTCTGGAGAAAGCCAGGAGCCCCCTGCACGCCCAGACCTGCTGACAAGGCCTGCCACCTCTTTTTGTCCGAATGAGTTAAGGTTGGCCACTGTAACAGGGATTCTCCATCGCGCGAGGGTACTGGAGTGTCGCGCGACTGTTTATGTTCGCGCGATGGTTTTGATTGTTCGCGCGAGAGTTCAGTTTCATTCAGCACACTAGGGCAGGCTACTGCCTTTTTGGGGTTATTTTCCGGATTTTGACTCGGGCCAGATTTTGAAATTCCGATGCTTCCAGTAGGTCATTATGAGCGTTTATGACTACGTCGAAGCGTTGTTTGTTCAAATTACACGTTCAATGACGAGTTCGATCCCTCGAAGGAATAACGGCCGGATAATTCAAAGTTGTTATTTAGCCGGTCAAGCCAGGCAAAGTGGCATACAGTTTACAAAGCAAGTACTGAAAAGCGGAGCCAGAAGCTTAGCCTAATGGCCTTACTAATTACAACTTGTTTTCCCACGGGATTCAGAAGTATCCCCTCAGTCTTGCTTCAACTTCGACACGGAGCCACCTTATGTAACGATTTTCCAGCCACATCCTGAACTCTGGAACTGATTCCTTCAACGTCCTATCACCCCAGTTGTCTCTATGGCAGCGCAAATCCTAGGAAGTTAACGCGGGGAGGTCGAAGTCTTCCGCTCCGTATCGCTTGTATCCTTGGCTCCTTCCGACCTGGCGGAGCGTACGCCCAGGGACGTAAAATGTGAAGCTTGACAGGCCGGCAATTATCACTCTTTTGTATCCCGCTGATTTAAGCGTCATTGCCGGGAGGTTTAACCAGAGGCACCTCCAGACTATATCCTCAGAGTGCAGATCGTTCAGGAAGGCAAACCATATGTCCACCGGCAAGTCGGGGAATATCATCGATCTCGCGACCAACAATCTGGGAAACTCTTCAAAGCCAGCCTGTGGCTCTTCCAAAACCCCAACCTTGTCTGCCAGCTAGAGCTACATGAGAACAGAGGACAGGTCAGAAATCAAATGCAACCCAAGCGTTTGGAGTGAAGTTGGAAATGCAAGAAAGCGTGTCGAGTGTGTATTTACCTGGAGCAAGATAGGGCATCCGCTGAAAGAGTCGGCTTGCTCAAGCTTCCGCATGTCCAAACCCAGGAGCGTCTCCGCTAAAACCACGGGCATGATGTTCTTCCCGTTATCCATTTGTGAGGCAATGCTCACCAGTTTGGGATTTACCCCTCCGTCAATGGGAACCAGCATGTACGCGGCCAGTGCGCATATAGACAAGACGAAGCGTCTGTGGGCTTCCCCAACATAGTCTCCCAGGCCACTCTCGGGGCCATACAGTTCGATTAGGCGAAGGATGTTGAGCTCGCCGTTTCGAATGATGCTGGCTGTCACCGCCGCCGAAATGTTGAGTTTTGCCCGTAGAATTTGATCCATGTCTTCATGAACGGGCGGCACGGCAAGAACATCTAGATTGGCAAACCCTGGCGCGTATGCCTGGAACTCTTCTATTGTGGGGCACATCTCATCTTCACGGAACCGGAAGACGTGCACAATGGGGTCCCAGAAAGGCAATGCGGCTTGGAGGATTTCGACGCATGGCCGAGCAAATCGGAGATCCCGAATCGAGGATAAACAGCGAGACCGAGGGCTCGCCCAATTTATGGTTTCCTCTCTCATTAGCCAAGGATCAAGGGCCTCCATTAGTGAATCTCCCATGTTAGATAAGTTGAAGGGGTGTGCACTTCATTAAGTCCTAAAACCCTTCTTCAAATTGCCAAGGAGTTGGTGAGATCAAGGCTTAGGTGTCCTACCACCTTGCATGGAAGAGCAGCCTTCCTTCTGCAAGCCCAGAATAACTTTCAGGACGTGGAAACAATGAACAGGTCCATGGCAATAATTTGGTCAAACAAAGGCAGCTTAGCAGGGATTGACCCTCGCGCGACACTCTCAAAGAATCGCGTGACACATGTTTATCGCGCGACAGTTCCAAACCATCGCGCAACGGTTGATCTGCAGTTTTGACAGATTTCAAACAGCTACTGTCCAAATTGGTCGTTTTTCATTCCAAAGGTCATTTGGTACTTTTGATGGTTCCAGCAAGTCATTATGAGCATATGTGACTGTATCCAAACATCGGATCCCGAATGCCGTGCTCAACGAAGATTTTGGACCCTCGGAGGCCCGTTTCGAGTTCAAACCAAGGTTTCGGAACTTCGAAACTCGTTCCGGAGACCCTAGCCTATTTTGGTCATGCCATACAAGTCGCCTGGACCTTAGGTGACTGTATGGAGGTGTCGGTTTCAGTCCGGGACATAATCGAGTCATCTTTCAACGTTTTATACCATTTTTGTGTTATTTTGAGCATTCTTCGGTGTAAGTCCATTCTTGGGGCGTTCTGTTCAATTCTCTCAATTGGCGCAGGTCATGTTGACCACCATTGATCGTTTAAGAGCGTCGTTTTCATCTTTTTCAAGGTATTGTGAGTTTTGGTGTATTAAATACCCAAAATTTCATTGTTTCCCGTATCCTCGTATCCTGATTGTGTCTTCGGGTATATTGCCTTTTTCTTTCAGAGCTAGGCTGGTTTATACACTCATATGTGTCTGTGTGTGGTCTCGATGTGTCGTCAATGCAAGTTTGGTATTAGTGGCGGGTTTTACTGATTCTTATGCACAATGAGAAGCTAAAACTTCAGAATGCAAATTTTATATACTAAACCGTGATCTATCCATGTCAAAAGCAAAAGAACTACTGTATCTATGGCCCTCGGCCGATCAAAAGCTACCAAGTCAAGACAGGGCACATGCGCCCGCCAATCAAAAAAGGCACGCTGGCCCTCAAAATGTCTATCTGTCAAAAGCTATCTACTTGGGCACGCAGGCCCAGAATCAAAAGCAAAAAGGGTAACGGGGGCCTCGTCAGCGCCCCTCAAGTCCGTCATCGCTGTCTGAAGTATCGTGCAGCTCCCGGGGATCATCTCTATACCTCGGATCATCAACAGAGTCATCAGAGCCACTGCCGGTGGACGAGTGCTCCCCGCCCTCTTCTTCTGCCTCTTCTTCTTCTCCCTCTTCTTCCTCATCCTCGGAGTTTGGGCTCATGATCAGTTTCGGCCTGCGAGCCGGGCCCGGCTTCCCCAACATCGGCTTCTCGCGCCTCTTAAGTTGGTACCGAAGCTCAGCTTGCCTCGCGGCTTGCTTGGCTTCCTCCTCGCGTGCGTGCGCTGTCTGTGAACCCCTCGTCTGTCGCCGTGTGGTGATGACCGGAGGCGTGGATTTCTGTGCCACCACCTTCTTCGGTGGCGGATCTCGCGCACTCTTCCGCCTGGGGTTCATCTTCCCCTCCACCTGCATTATCATTGCATTTCAAAGCATGAGTATCTATTGCACATATTGTATTTCTGTATTGAAAACAGGTACACTCTATTAAGCTATCAAAGCAGGAATATATCGAAAGCAGGAATATATCGAAAGCAGGAATGTATCGAAAGCTGGAATGTATCGTTTTCATACCTGGGTCCTCTGAACAACGGCTGGCTGAGTCGGCTGTAGTGTCGTCGCCTGGTACTGCAACTCCAGTGGCGTGCCGCTCGCCGCCTTTCTCACCACATTCTCCAACGCCAGCATGCGTTGAACGGCCTCGTTCACCCACTCAATTGGCACCTGCATGCAATTCAAGTATTTGGAATTCAAAAGCAATATTGGAAACTGATTCTTACCGAAACAGTCACAGGAGCAGGCTCCGCTCTCGCGGGCACTAACTGTAACTCTGCAGGATTTCCCTGGCTGTCAACCACGGGAATCCTCCAGAGCAGTGCAGGAAGTCCACCAACTGCCGGTCCGCTCGGGGCTAGCCTGGCCCGGCTCTCGTCTCCTCTCCGTCCCTCTCCGGCTGCTCTCCTCTCCTCTCCTCGGTGGCCCCTGCGGCCTGGCCTCGCGCCTCTCTCCGGCCGCGGATCCCCAACGGGCCCTCCAGGAAGTCTTTCTGGTAGACTGCATAGTCCCTACCAGGACGCAGGTGGCGTTCAAGCTCGATGTCCGGCCTCGTATACCTCTCCAGCTCAACCCGCGTGTACTCTCCCGTGTATGAAGCTCGAGGTGGGAGTGGCCCTGGCACCCAGAACTCAGGGTAACCAAGCGACTGGCGCGTCACTCGATCCCCTAGGTACCACTGCCAACCAAAGGCAGACTCCAACAGCACCCTGCTGGCCGTGACAGCTCTGCTCCTGGCCAGGTACTCTAGCTCTAGTCCCGCTCTCCTCCAAGGATCCCAATTGACCTGATTCAAAGTAAACAGGCAATGCAAGCAATTGATCAGTGACAGCATTAAAACGAGGAAACGAAGACATGTCTAAGGCTTATGGTTACGTATTCATACCTGTGAGGCCCTAAGCTCGTCCAGGTACAGCCTGAAGGTGTTGAGCTCGCCTCTCCCTTCCTTCTTTCCGGTGCTCGCCCTGCTCCACTTCAGCGCGCGAGGGAGAGTGCTCAAGTCTGGATGCTTACACTCTGGCGGATACATTCGTAATACCTCGTAAGCCCAAAGCTGCAAGGTTTAGACAAGTTCAAACATTATTCAAGACATACAGCATTTGAAATCGAAACAGTCAAGCAAACTAAACAATGGACAAGCATAATCAAATTGTGCTTAAAAGGGTTAGAATCGTACCTCCCAGACCCTCCAGTAGCCGGCCGTGCTCTTACCTGTCCTCGACGAGTGGCCAAAGAAGTGGTAGGCTGTCCCAAGAGCCGCTCCACCCCAATCGAAGCGCAAGGCCGTCCTCAAGTCCCTCAACGCCGGCAAGTAAGAAAGGTGGACGTTGCTTCGCCTGTTTGGGTACAAAGTGGCACCAAACAGGTATAACAGAAATGCCCGGGCCATCTGCTCCGCCTCCCGATCACTCGTCACCTCCTTCTTCAGGTAGCCTTTGAACTGGTCGTACCTCGCCATTCCCCCCTCTATTTTGGGCACTTTGCCCAGAAACCACTCCAGAGCAGCCCGATCCTCCTGGATCCCCGAGTCAAACGGGATAGGCTCACCTCCAACCCTCAGCCCTGTGATCGCTGCGAAGTCAGCAGGCGTCACCGTCATCTCCCCAGGAGGTAGGTGGAAGGTATTGGTGGTATCCCTCCACCTCTCAGCAAGTGCAACGAGGACGGCATGGTCAATCCTCGCTGGGGTCAAAGTCCGCACAAACTCCCCAAAGCCTGCCTCGTCTACCAGCCGCCTCACTCTCTCCGGCAGCCCCTCGTACAGCTGCAAGGACATGCACGCGCCCCCGAAGCCGCGGATGTCCCTCTGCTCTGCTCCCGCCTGTTTCGGATACGAAGACAAGCAGCAAATGGTCCGTCAGTATACGGGAAGTTCATTCTCAAGTTCTAGGTAATCAATGAAGCCTATGACAAATGGTTGGTTCAAGTTATTATGTATTGGGCCTGTGCTACAGAAGTACGTGGTTTTAGCATACTTTGGTTTGCAAGATCATCCGTGCAAATTCTAAGTTCAAACGCATTGTAAGCAAGTATCGAATTTGGACTATCAAGACAAGAATATCGAAATCAAGTTACGAAGGGTGTTTTCTGGGAATATACCTCCATCCATGTCGCTGCAATGTGGGCCCGGGGATCTCTCAACACCAACTCGTCGTCATAATCTCTCTGCGACGGTGCGTGGGCCGCAATGCCCGACGGCACAAAAAGGTGCGGCGTAGGAAGCACGTACGCCTCCGCTGAAAAGCCCGGCCGACTCGTGTTCTTCGCCTCCTCCACGGCCGTCACCCTAGGCCCCTGTGCCTCAGCTCTAGCTCTCTCCTCAGCCTCTGCGTCTCTCAGAAGCTCCTCTCTCTCCAGTCTCTCTCTCTCGGCTCGCTCCGCCGCCTCTGATGCAGCAATGGCCCTTGTAGACACCCCAATTTGGCCTAACAATTATTTCAAGTCCCACCTTGGGACAATCCCGATGATGAAATGGATACAGTGATTGCTGATTGCTTCCTTGAGGACCTTAGGACTTTCGGTGAGAACTTTGGCCACTTAGAGGACCCAATTCAAAGCCATACAGCCTTTTAGACAGAAATACAGAAGCCTAGGAAAATCCATCTGACGGCCGTAACATCGATCCCACGGCCATAACATCAATCCCTCGCCCGAGCAACCTGTTGCCAGCAAAATCTCCCTGAGAGATCAATCCCTCGGCCGCGAGATCTATCCTTCGGCCGAGACATCCATTCCACGGCCGTGAAATCCTTTACTCGGCCGCCAGATCGACCTTTTTCCAGACTCTCGAACGTTCTGTCAGGCGTTTGGTTTGATCCAACTACACTACCTTTCCGATGCGTTCGGGCTACGTTCGGAGATCACGACGTAGAGTTTGAGATGCATTGTAATTGCAATTGCCATCTCGTGATTTGATTGGCCGGAGTGAGTCATCCCTATGCCTATATAAAGGGGCCTTTGGGTTCCGAAATATACACACGAAATTATCAGAGTACACACTCTCTCAAGCCTCGAAACTCTGTCAAAATACCCCCTCAATCCCATACTCCAAAAGCCCTAACCTTCCGAAGGTAGCCGTCAATCCGGCGATCAAACCCCGAAGTTCAAACCCTAACCCTAGGGTTCTCGATCAAGCAATCAACCAATCTCACCCAATCCAAAGCAATCAAGCAACCGAGGATCAAGGTGGTGAGGCCCAACGGCCTCTGGTTTGTCTTAATTTCTTGTATTTCTGACTAATCGTAGCATTTTGATTATCCATTAATCTTTCTGTCGGTGTGAGGAAGAACACCGACCGGGCTTCGATCCTCGGCCGGTATATCAAACCAGGAGGATCCCTCGGCCGTGACATCCATTCATCGGCCGCGGGATCCATCTCCTTGGGACAGTTTGTTTTGTTTTGCTTTCTGACGCATGCTTCAATTATCGCACTGGCTCACTTTGCTTACTGTTTAAAGGAATAACTAAACAGACTATGTGTTAGGATTAAACAAGGCATCTATACGTCTTATGTTGAATGATTATGGGCCAGGTCTCACGACTAGGCAAAAGAGGGGTGCCTAACACCTTCCCCTTATTGTACTTTTGGCTCCCGTGCTCAGAATCTCTATCTATTTTCCCAGTTTTTATAAACTGGGTGGCGACTCTATTTGATGATAGCCATTATCATGTGGCGACGTTCCTAGCCATGGGAATGTCCATGATTTTGGTTTATGAATGAGCAACCAATCAAGCAAACACAATGTGATCAATCTGTATGGCGATGCCCCGCTTGGGAGGTGTCTACAGTTTTTGGCGACTCTGCTGGGGATGTGAGAGCCATAACCAGAAAGTTCAACATAAGACTAATACATGCCTTGTTTAATTCACTTATCATATGCATCGAGCGGGCAACCCGTTGAGTTCACCTGATATCCCGGCATGACACGGGCTATGTTGGGGGTTCAAGCAAACTCCACAGTCACTCGTACCTAGTGGTATATCAAAAAGGAAATCACCCAATCGCTGCCTATGATGGGCTGGTGAGAGGACTGGTGCCCTTTGACAACGGAGCACCCTGAAACTACCAAAACCTTGCATGCCTTAGAAAGTCATAGAACTTATCAAACTAAGACAGGAACCTACAGGCTAGGAACCTACTTGCATTTTACTTGCAAAAGTTCTTCCTCACACCCTGTACCATCTGTTGTTGTATTAACTCTTTCTGTGCAGAAGGGTTGGGATTTTCAGCCCAAATCCTAACCCTGCACAGGCCGAATACTGACTTCCAGGTATTCTACTTTTCAAGCAGGCACAATAGGTAAATCAAAGAAGCAACCACAGCCAACTTTGTACTCTTATAACACCCGAAGGTACGCCAAACAAAGGTCTCTGCAACCCTCCCGACTATCGTCTTCATCTGACAAAACACCCTCACCACAACAGTTCCGACCGCTCTCGGAAACTTCCCGGTCATCCCCTCAAAGGACCCCGTCATTCACTAAATCTCAAGCTTCGTCAAGCAACCCTTCTATCATGGCAGACAACGACGCCACTATTGCCAACCTCCAAGCTCAAATCGCTACACTACTAGCAGAAAAGGCAGCTAGAGATGCTGAAGATGAGGAAAAATCAATGGAAGACGAGAACCCCCATAAAGTGGTATTGGCAGAAAGTCCTGAGTTAACCAAACAAGTCAAGGAAATCAAGCAGGCTTTAGCTCGTTCACAAGGGGACCAAATTCTGGATTTCGAAGGACTTTGCCTCTTCCCAGAATCCAAGCTACCTGAGAATTTCAAGATGCCCAACATTGAGAAGTTCAATGGAACTGGCAACCCTACCAGTCATGTTTGCCATGTTATCAACACCCTGAAGCCGATGGGCTTCAATGACGAGCTCATCGCCCAGTTGTTCCAACGAACTCTCACCGGAAGTGCCCTCGACTGGTTCCTCACTTTGGAGTTTGTACATTATCAAACTTGGCCAGAAATTGCCAATGCTTTCGTCAAGCAGTATGCGTACAACGTCCAAATTGAACTAACAACTCGAGACTTGGAAATGACCAAACAGGATTCCAATGAGGACTTTGCCACCTTTGTGGCAAGGTGGAGGGAAAAAGCTGCCAAGATGAAGAACCGTCCCTCCGAGGAAGACCAAGTGAGGATAGTTGTCAAAAATTTACAACCCAAATATCTCAGGCATATTTACACACAGGCTATCACCGATTTCAAGCGCTTGCATGCCACTGGGTTGCAAATCGAAGACGGAATCAAGTTAGGACTCATTGGGAAAGAAGAGGCCACTCTTCCATCTAAGAAAACCTTCTCTAGCCGTACGTCTCACGCCTCCGTGAATGCCCTTGGCACATCCTTGTCTCAAGACCCTTTCCAAACTAGCCCATCCCGAAGCTCAAATCGGCCCCGCCGCAACTTTGATCCTCTCTATATGACCTTATCCCAAGCCTTAACCATTCTCAGCCGTCAAGGGCATCTCAAACCCCTAAACAAGCCACTTCCTCCGCCGCCCTACGGTCCAAACCATGACCCAAACAAGCAATGCGCCTATCACCAACATCCTGGGCACGAAACAGACAA
The DNA here is from genome assembly GCA_018127125.1 of Rhododendron griersonianum. NCBI lineage: Eukaryota > Viridiplantae > Streptophyta > Magnoliopsida > Ericales > Ericaceae > Rhododendron > Rhododendron griersonianum. The sequence goes on along the minus strand of CM030792.1, from coordinate 24,978,627 downwards.
TTGCATGCGTCTTCGTCACGACATTCAAGACCTTATTAATAGTCGAACCATAAAGCCACCAAAACCTGATGGGCAAACCAACCCACTCCCTACTCACAATGCTGAGCCGCCACCTCAAAATATCAATCTCATAAATCTATCTCACAGCACCACATACAATCCCAGCCAATACATTGTCCAAGACAACCAAACCAAACCTACCTTAACCTTCCCCGAGGAGGACGAATGTTCCATGATGGAAGAGGAGGAGGATGATAATTCTGATCAGTCAGAAGTAATTGACGCCGACATGTCCGACATAAGCAGCAAAGATCAGGCAGAAGAGGAAAAACTAATGAAGTGGAAGAAACACTCTTGGGCGAAACATAATTTGGAGGATCCAGACATTCCATTTGTAGAGGATGACGAATGGCTTCGTATCTGGTTTGAGAATAGGAAGAAGGAAAAAGAAAGGGTCATCATGATGAGAAGGCACGCTCGCTTCGAGCCTGCCCAAAAAGTGGTACGCATCAACCGTCCCAAAATTCCAACACCGCCCATTGATTGGGAGACAATCAATCTCATTGAGAAAGTAGAGGAGTTCCAAATGCAACCATGGGTCAACCCTTACGATGAATACGACTATAGTCAATGGGTAGAGGAAAGAGAAGATCTGGATTTCATGTACACAGAACCCTATAAAACAGGGGAAAGCGACTTTGATGAAATGGAAGAAGAGTGCAATGATCCGCTCGATGAAACCTCCTTAGTATCACTATTCAATCAGGAGGAATAGCTGATAACCACGCAATCAACGAGGAAAGAGAAAGGGAGTTTCCTGCCAACACATCCATCTGGGGATTACTCATGGCTCAAGGAGGTAGCCATCGTGCAAAAGATGAACCCGGTTCAAAGGCTCTGTTTGGCAAGGAAGAGGGTGGGAAAGAGTACAAAGTTGCAAAAGACAAGGGAAATGACCCCGACGTGCTGCAGTAGCTGAGAAGTAACAACATGGCAAATAAGAAACGTTAAAACATTGTTTTTGCTTTAAACAAACTAGAACGAGTTTTGGGCCCCTGTTTGGGCATTTTATTTCTGCTAAGAGAATTCCTTTTTCATCTTCCAGATTATGCTTATCTAAATTCAAATTTCTAAATTGCAATTGCCGTGCACTATACTCTCATTGCCAAAACAAGGGAAGAATTCGAAGGGACCAAAATCTTTGTGTCCCCGATAAAAGGAAAGGAAATGATGAACTCTAATTACTTAGAACTAGGTTTTTGCCAAAACTCAGGAAGAAGACGCTATCTCCGTGAGAACACTTAGGGTTAGCTTGCCCATTGTGAAAGTACAAACGCAACAAAGAGATTCATAAAAACATCTCCATCAGATTCCTCTCCAAAACACAAAACCTCTTGGGAGAAAAATGCTCGTTGGGCAACCCATACACCCAAGCAAAAGTAAGAGCAGAGCCTGCTAGGACAAGAAACGCAGCCTAGGCAAAAGTTAAGGCATTTGAAGGAAAAGCTCGCTAGGGACTCAACCTCTATCAGGTAACCTAGGCAAAACTTAGAGCATGAGAGAAAGAAAAACCAAGAGTGAAAACCCAACCCCCAAAGGTGGTGATCTTGGAACTACGTAAAAGGCCTGATTCCCTGATTGGGATACGTAGGCAGTCTCACATCGAGATACGGCCCAAACATTTGAAGAGAGGAAAACATCAACATGTTTGTACTCAATGATAGGCATAGCTAAACCTGCGTATTGAGCTCGCAAAAGATGAGTTAGTCATTTTCCAAGGAATTGGCAAAAACAAAGACACATAAGGATTACAGTTCATCTCTTCTAACCCAAAAGTCATCAAACGCAATGGGTATGATCCTTCGGAAGACTCTTAAAGTTTGGCAATCAGGCTGAAGCATGGCAAAAGCAAGAAACAGCAAATCGAGGACTAAGCATAGGAAAGGATATGAAACAGGATGCCACTTGGCTAAAGCAAAACCTATCTTCCTTGGGAAAATAGATGTAACGGCCGGACAATCGATACCTCGGCCGCAACAATAATCCTTCGGCCGAGTGATCGATTCTTCGGCCAAATATTTTTCACACAAAATAACTGTCTATCGGCAAAAACTCGCTCAAAAAGCCATGTTCTGACTATCGCATGCAAACTCAAAACATTTAGGGGCAGGAAAGGCATTTCTCATTTCTCAAACAAAAACTTGTTTACAAAATCATTGTTGTGGTTGCTTTCACTATACAAATATAGTTTCTGCCTATCTACTAACCATGAACAGGGAAAAGAAAAGCCCTAAAAACTAGGCGATCTCTGAGAAGAAGGCAAAGGCTGCTCACTGGTCCCCATGTTCCCCTCAGCAGCCGGTACCCTCTCAGCCTCAAGCTGCAGTCAGGGAAGATATAAACGTTCAGAATCAAGGGATAATACATAGCAAATAAAGCTTATGAAGAGAGTCATACCTCTAGGATCCTACGGCGCTGTCTCCGGACCAAGACCTCTGTACTCTGGTAGGCGCGAAGCCACTCCTGCACTATCTCGGCAGGCACCTGTGGAACAGCCAAGTATTACAAACATCTAAAGCAAGAATACAATGCGAAGTGATGAAAGCTAAACGTAAGAATACCTGTGAAGCCCCAACTGGCAAAGAGTAGAGCGGGGTCGTGCCAGGAGTCAGCGTCAGGCGCTCTTCCTCCCCATCGCCTGAGTAAAAGGAAACAAACGAAGGAGCCCGTGGCCAAACAGGAGCTACGGGAGGAGCCTCGACAGAGGGGGTCAAGAAAAGACGGCAGTATTCCATATAGTCACCTGCCTGAAGGAGTAAACCTGCCCAATCTCTGATCCGAGCATTCTTCAGATCTTCCTTCGACATCAAGGAAGTAGACCTCATAGATACTGGAGGAGAAGGAGGAACAAGCTGAAGAGCCTCAGCACGTGATCGCCACTGGCTGGCCACTCGATCACCTAAGTACCAGGCTCGGCAAAATGGACCTTCGAGCAAGCTACGAGTCCGATCTAGGACTCTACAACGAGCAAGAGGGGCGTCCTCTGGTACACCACCCCAAGGGTCAAACCGTACCTGTAAGGGCAAGGACAAATCAGTCTCGATACAAGAATATGGAAGCTTAAAGGACAAGAGGAACAAAAGGAAAGGTACCTGATCGACCGTCAGTCGGTCCAAAACTCGCCGCCACTCGGGAAGGCTCAAAACTGGTGACCGTGCCCTCCGTTGCCCCATCAACCATCGCTCATAACGAGGTGTACAGTTCGCGTCACCATGCCTGGTCTCAGGGGGAAACTGGAGAAGGTGCTCAAAAGCCCAGAGCTAAAAAGCAGGATCAACAAAGCAAATTCAGAACCAGGAAAAAGCCAAAACAGAAGTACAAAGGAATGATACGTACCTCAAGCACTCGAAAGTGGCCGCAAAGAATGGGACTCTTGTCCCGCGAGCAAGCTCCAAGACCACCGTACAAAGTGGCCAAAGCAGACGAGCCCCAGTCAAACTCCCTAGTAGCTCCCAGGTGCTGCAGAGGAGCCAAAAACTGTGTGTGTACTGAACCATCCTTGTTGGCAAACAACGTTTGCCCAAGAAGGTAAAGGAGGAAGGCCCGTGTCAACTGCTCGACGCTCACCTGGGTCAGAATATCAGCCACCGCGAAAGTCTTGCTTAGCCAAGCAAGATCAACGTGACCCCGAGAACGAACAGGGGGTACCTTGCCCAGAAACCACCTCAAAGCACCGTCTCGCTCCCAAAGCCGAGGGTCAACTCGAAGAGCAATCTCGCCTATCCGTAGGCCAGTCAGCAAGGAGAAGTCACTCGGAGTGATAGTCATCTCACAAGCAGCAGGGAAGTGGAAGGTATTGGTGGTATCCCACCACCTCTCAACCAGCGAGGTCATCAGTGACCAATCCATCTTCGGAAGATCGAGGCCCAGAATGAACGTCTCGAAACCTGCAGCACGTACTAATTCCCGAGCCTGCTCTGGCAGCTTCAAGAACCATCTGTGCACCTCTTTGCCTCCACCGCGAGCTTCGAGCCTCCTATTTCTCTGCCAAAGACAAAAGGGAGTTAATCTCATGATTGCATAAACAAAGAAAATGCTAAGGGGCGTCAAATTAACATCTAAAAGCATGCGTTGCCTAGACAGGGGGCATAGTTATTTTAGTTTCCTTAAACAAAAATAAATTCAACCCGAACATGGGTTTCTCACATTCACGCTCCAAGCCAAAAGGGATTTCCGTCCCGCAAGCAAAAAATTTTTATTCTAAATACAAGAATTTCCAAAACTCTGAACTAAAGTAAACTTTTTACTTTTCAGGAAACTCACCGGCACGTTCAGAACGCTCAGGTGAAACTCTGGCTCTTGACGGACCACTTTAGCCTCCGGGCCACCAACAGGAGGACGGTATCTCAAAGAACCACCACGCCCGACCAAGTGAACCTGAGGAGCGTAAGTGGCAATGTCAAAAGGAGGAAGAATATCACCACCCACATCAGTAGAAATCTCGGGTTCAACCCCGGGAGGAGTGGGTTGCGAGGAACTCCCTCCAGCAGTGGCCCTGCACCGACTCGAACGCAAGACGCGGGAACTCGAAACCCCGCCAAGAATCTCGGCCTCGACGGCCGGAGCCTTGCCCGTATCTCTAGGTACGGCGGGAACATCGGATGGTGGAGGAGGAGGAGGTGTCGAAGCCATGGCAGCCAAAACCGTGGTGGTCGAAAGGTGAAAAACGACGAGGAGAGAGAGGAGGCGACGGCGGCGATCGTTTAGATGAGAGGAAAGAGTGAGGAACGGAAAGAAAAATGTGACCGGCGAGATCGATTTAACTGAACTTAAATCGATTTCCTGGCGTTTGGAGTTCTCACGGCCGATACATCAATTCCTCGGCCGAGACATCAATCCTTCGGCCGAGAGATCGATCTCCAGGCCTGCCAATCAATTTCCTTCAGCAATGTCAGATCATGCTCAGCGCATTAATTCAAGCCACTACAGAATCCTCAACCAACCAAGTAGCCCTGGGGGCATCCCCAGGCCAACACAATATGATCAAGACTAGCCTTGGGGGCATGCCCAAGCATCGAAGATCTCTCTCCACAAACTGCGCCAGCAAAACAAGACACTCAGCGGCTCTACGCCCAAAACTTCAGCGGCTCCAAGCCCATTATTGGCAGGCTCTACGCCCATATCAATTCATCCACCGGCTCTACGCCTTCAACTTAACGGCTCTACACCACTATCCTGACAGGCTCAAAGCCCATCATCTCTACGCAACTCAGTGGCTCTAAGCCCCCACCTACCAATTCAGCAGCCCCGTGCCCATCATCTCTAACACAACTCAGCGGCTCTACGCCCGCCATTTCATCAACCCAGCGGCTCGAAGCCTATGTCTACTATCTCAGCAGCTCTATGCTCGCTATCACAGTAATAGGCTCTACGCCTTCGCCTATCAACTCAGCGGCTCGAAGCCCCTTACTCCAACAGGCTCGAAGCCTGTACCTATCATCTCAGCGGCTCTAAGCCCTCAACACAGCAGGCTCTACGCTCGTTATCTCACCAAAGCTGCTCGAAGCCCATTTTGCCTCTACAGGCTCAAAGCCTTTATCACCCAGCGGCTCGAAGCCCTTTATCATAGCGGCTCTACGCCCGTATCAATTCAGCGGCCCTGTGCCCATCGTCTCTACACAACTCAGCGGCTCCAAGACCGCTATCTCAACTGGCTCAAAGCCGTAAACAAGCAATCCCAGCGGCTTGAAGCCCTTTATCTCAGCAGCTCTATGCTCGCTATCACGGCAATAGGCTCTACGCCTGTTATCAACTCAAGCGGCTCAAGGCCTACTATCACCCAGCGGCTCAAAGCCGTGAACAAGCAATCTCAGCGGCTCGATGCCCATTATCGACATGGCTCTACGCCCATATACACTCATTCAGCAGCTCTACGCTCGCTGTCACAACTCAGCGGCTCTAAGCCCACTATCTCAACTGGCTCGAATCCGTAAACAAGCAACAGGCTCTAAGCCGCCCCAACAATCAAGACATCTATTCTCAGGCTCTACGCCTGAATGCTCAAAAATCTAACATTTTTGAATGCTCAAGCTCTACGCTTGGATGCCCAACCACTGTGTACTGGATGCTCAAGTCATATACTTGAATGCTCAAGCTCTACGCTTGGATGCCCAACCACTGCGTACTGGACGCTCAAAGCCTGTACTTTGAATGCTCGGATTCTGCCGTCCGAATGCTCGAGCTCTACGCTCTGAATGCTCAAGTCCGGAACTTGATAGAAGCTCTAAGCTTAAAACAAACACACACGCACGGGCCCGTGCACATTTTCATCAACATTTTCACATCGAGTCTGCATCATATTTGTTCACATCTAACAAAGCATTGCACATATACACTCTGCATATCTCTCATGAAACAGGTCAACCCTGCAATCAACCGGCTCTATGCCTCGGTTTTATTGATCGGCCCAACGCCTCGATCTTTTGGCTCCATGCCAACACTTATGATGGAAAAGCTCCGCGCGCAGACCATCAGAATGCAACCAGCTCTACGCTTCGGTTCACATCACATCAAGCTCTAAGTTCACCTCAGGCCTCCGCCTCATAAACCACAACACAAGCTCCATGCCTCAAAACTAATCATCTCAGGCCCTCGCCTTACACCAGCTCCGCGCTTCGGTTCAGCATGACAAGCTCAAAGCTCTGACACCACAGGCTCTCAATCACCTCAACACCAGCTCCGTGCTTCGGTCTTATCAATCACCTCAGGCTCTCGCCTTATGATCAACACCAGCTCCGTGCTTCGGTCCTATCAGTCACTTCAGGCTCTCGCCTTATGATCAACACCAGCTCCGCGCTTCGGTCCTATCCAATCTCCTCAGGCCTTCGCCTCAAGATTGCAACAGGCTCCACGCCTCGATTTCATCACTCTCCAGGCTCTTGCCTCATGACTACAACCGGCTCCGTGCCTCGGTTCCACCAAAGCTCCGTGCTCCAGTTACTGGCCCTGTGCCCCTCACATCTCAAAAACAAACCGGCATCCAACTCATCCCCAGCAGATGGTTTGGATTCCACCCCATTACATCAATTCCTTCCAGCTCATTCGCAAGGATAGGCTACTCTACCGAGCTCCTTTCAGTCAAAGTAAGGATGATCAAGAAAAGCAAACGCACCTGCAGTGTACTGATCTACCCCAAAATACTAAGGAAGCTCTTCGCAAAAAACTCCCCGGGCAGCCCCGCGCTCCTTCAACTATCTTCCGCCAAAACCCTGGCTCAGTCTAGGTACGTCACACTACGGCTTTTAAAGCCCTAAGGTACGTCTTGAGGACCTTAGGACTTTCGGTGAGAACTTTGGCCACTTAGAGGACCCAATTCAAAGCCATACAGCCTTTCAGACAGAAATACAGAAGCCTAGGAAAATCCATCTGACGGCCGTAACATCGATCCCACGGCCATAACATCAATCCCTCGCCCGAGCAACCTGTTGCCAGCAAAATCTCCCTGAGAGATCAATCCCTCGGCCGCGAGATCTATCCTTCGGCCGAGACATCCATTCCACGACCGTGAAATCCTTTACTCGGCCGCCAGATCGACCTTTTTCCAGACTCTCGAACGTTCTGTCAGGCGTTTGGTTTGATCCAACTACACTACCTTTCCGATGCGTTCGGGCTACGTTCGGAGATCACGACGTAGAGTTTGAGATGCATTGCAATTGCAATTGCCATCTCGTGATTTGATTGGCCGGAGTGAGTCATCCCTATGCCTATATAAAGGGGCCTTTGGGTTCCGAAATATACACACAGAAATTGAGATACTTACACACTCTCTCAAACCTCGAAGCTCTGCACAAATACTCCCTCAATCCCATACTCCAAAAGCCCTAACCTTCCGAAGGTAGCCGTCAATCCGGCGATCAAACCCCGAAGTTCAAACCCTAACCCTAGGGTTCTCGATCAAGCAATCAACCAATCTCACCCAATCCAAAGCAATCAAGCAACTGAGGGATCAAGGTGGTGAGGCCCAACGGCCTCTGGTTTGTCTTAATTTACTGTATTTTTGACTAATCGTAGCATTTTGATTATCCATTAATCTTTCTGTCTGGTGTGAGGAAGAACACCGACCGGGGCTTCGATCCCTCGGCCGGTATATCATACCAGGAGGATCCCTCGGCCGTGACATCCATTCACCGGCCGCGGGATCCATCTCCCTGGGACAATTTTGTGGCTTTTCTGCTTTCCAATGCATGCTTCAATTATCGCACTGGCTCACTTTGCTTACTGTTTAAAGGAATAACTAAACAGACTATGTGTTAGGATTAAACAAGGCATCTATACGTCTTATGTTGAATGATTATGGGCCAGTCTCACGGCTGGGCAAAGAGGGGTGCCTAACACCTTCCCCTTATTGTACTTTTGGCTCCCGTATCCAGAATCTCTATCTATTTTCCCAGTTTTTATAAACTGGGTGGCGACTCTATTTGATGATAGCCATTATCATGTGGCGACGTTCCTAGCCATGGGAATGTCCATGATTTTGGTTTATGAATGAGCAACCAATCGAGCAAACACAATGTGATCAATCTGTATGGCGATGCCCCGCTTGGGAGGTGTCTACAGCCCTTGCCCGGTCCTCCTTGGCCTTCAAAACTATCTCCCCGACCAAGGGGTTATCCTCTAACAGCTTCGCCAACATTTCGTCCGGAAGGTGCTCGGCGACGTCGTGTTTCGTGATCGGCCTATGACTCGACGACGTCACCACGGGCCTGAACAAAATGTCCTCATCTCGGACCTCAACCGGAGTCTCTGTGACCTCCGCCTCTGCATCTACAACACTCTTGCCTTTCGCCGAATCCCTCGGCGGGGACCCGGACGGCTCAACAGTGTCATCTCCTCCACCACTGCCACTGCCTCCTCCAGCATCGACCATCGCACGAGGTTCCTCCTCTGTCGCGCGATGGTGCTCTCCAGTGCCAGTTCGTTCTGCATCTCCTGAACTCACTCCGGCCACTGCTGACCCTTCTACGGCCGTGCTTGGGTCCAGTCGCTCAACACTGTGGCCCATGACTCCTGTATCAACCGTCGCGCGAGCCTCTGGCTCAATCGCGCGATGCTCGTCTCCGCCACCTACCTCCTGCTCGTGGCCTCCTTCGCCATCTCCGCCCGTTGCCACCGCTGCACCGGCCTCTGCGATGGCCTCCGCAGGTGGAGGATCCCCCGTTCCTACGACTACGGGACCTCCTCGGTCCTCCGACCGATCAATAACTTCACCCCCGTCACCCCTGCCACCGTGGTCTGCCATGGATAAACGATCAAGGTTGGGTTTGAATGATTTCGTGGGTGAGATTGAAGTTTGAAGGAGTTTGAGAGGAGAGACGAGAGAGGGAAAGAGTTCTGAACTTTTGAAACTGCTGTGCACTGTTTCTGTAACGTCCCCGTGACGTTTAAGCAATTGGAACGGGTTTGGGCCGGGTCTGGGCCTGTCCAGACCCAAGCCCTAACTTATGACCCGCGCGCGATGGTTCGATAGTGTCGCGCGACACTACATCTTAGGCCTCAGACCCAATTCGGATTCTGAGACCGGCCCAATCTCATTTAACCCCTCTTTGAGGTCCATGACATGTTGATATGTTGCCAATAAATTTGAAGGTCATTTTGGAAGCTTTGCCTTCAGACCCGAAGAATTTGGTATCCCCAGCAGTGGTCCGCCCGCAATCAAAAGCGACGATCTATCCGTCCGATCAATCAATCAGCGACGATCTATCCGTCCGATCAATCCATCAGCGACGATCTATCCGTCCGATCAATCCATCAGCGACGATCTATCCGTCCGATCAATCAATCAGCGACGATCTATCCGTCCGATCAATCAATCAGCGACGATCTATCCGTCCGATCAATCAATCAGCGACGATCTATCCGTCCGATCATCAAAAGCGACGATCTATCCGTCCGATCAATCAATCAGTGACGATCTATCCGTCCGATCATCAAAAGCGACGATCTATCCGTTCGATCAATCAATCAGTGACGATCTATCCGTCCGATCATCAAAAGCGACGATCTATCCGTCCGATTAATCAAAAGCGACGATCTATCCGTCCGATCAATCAAAAGCGACGATCTATCCGTCCGATCAATCAATCAGCGACGATCTATCCGTCCGATCATCAATCAGCAACGATCTATCCGTCTGACTTTCAATCTCTCCCCTTGGTGCACGGTATTTTTATATACTCGTCTGCATTTTCCATTTAATCGGCTTTTGGGCGGATTTGGTGGGTGTCTAGAAATCTTTGACGTTACCCGTACCAGTCAATGGTGCTCCGCGTGCTGTCAAAGAGGGACTACTGTAGACACCCCAATTTGGGTCTCCCAATCGTTTTACTTCGTTTTACGATTTTCTTGTTTCCCCGATGATGAAATCGGATCAAACAGAGCTTGGATCGGGAATGGATTAGACTTGGAACGCTTAGAAACCTTGCTTGAAACCTTTTGAACCTTCCAGAATCTTCAGTCAAACCCTAGAGCCAGAGTTGACCCTCGCGCGAGCCTTTGTGTCCCTCGTGCGACACTTAGCTTGCCACGTGTAGTCAAAGTCAAACTGTTGACTGTTGACCCTCGCGCGACGCTTCCGAACCCTCGCGCGATGGTTCCCTCCTGTCCCTATCACAGAATCCAGCTGGACTTGTGATGATTGCTTGGCACATGGGTCCCCATGGGCTGGAACCCCGTTTTCCTCAGCTGAACGGCGTGCTGGCAGGTTCTAACCCCATGCAATCTCCCAACCACTCTCTCACCTTGTTGGCTAGCCTCACAACCAAGTTGTGACCAGCCTTGGTGGCTGGTCCCAAGGCCTTGTTTGGCCCCTAACTAGCCCTTACATCCCCCCCTATAAATACCCCCCTTCATCTTCCATGTTAAGGGTTCCAAAAATTGACTAAGAAATCCACTAAGTCATTTTGCAAGGCAAACTCTAGCTAGCACAAAGTCATTAACCCTCAAACCACTTCCTAATCTTCTGAACTTGGTGTTTTCATGCACACTTGGTAGCAAGGCCATTCCAATCAAATCAATCCATTCCCAAACCCTTTCCAAGCAAAGGTATAATGTTTAACCTGTTTCTGTTTTGATCCCTGAGGGGGGCTGATAGGACCAAGGCTGGTAATCAATACCATGCCTTGGTCCTAAAGCCAGCAAAGTTACAAGAATTCGTGGCAGCTACACCCTCGCGCGACGGTCCCCTATACTCGCGCGACACTTGTGTCAGCAAGAGAATGGACCTCGTGGGGAAGGGAGGCTACCCCTTTTCTATTTTGCAATATGTTCATGCCGGTTGTATTTCATTTTGATTTTTAGATCACTGTTATGCATGCAAAAACAAAATACAGTAGCTAGTTTATTTGCTCTAAATAGTTTGGAATGCCCTTGGGATCTCCTGAATCTGTCTCAGGACCCCAAGCATGCAAAGCAATTCCTGGAAGTCCAGTCAGGAATGTCGCACGAGACTCAGTCTCTGTCGCGCGACAGTCCTGTGATCTCCATGAATGGCCCTTGCATGGGTAACTAGGCCCTTGGTCCTTGTTTTGATACCCCCACTGTTTAGAGGTTGTGTTTCAATTCATTTGGCTCATGCTTGGAGTATTGTGTAATAATTAGTATTTTAAAATCTTTCAATAAACTGCTTGGTTTGCTTCCTGGGTGTGCGCTGGTCCTTCCAGAGCCCAGAAGGGGATGATTTTGGGACTGTGGTGAGATGACAATGCTCGCGCGAGAGTCAGTGTGTCTCGCGCGATGGTTGACTTGTATGCAGATCTGTTCAGGCATGCAAGTTGATCATCGTGCAGGGCAAATCTGCCCCGAGCCTGGTTTTGGCATCTGATCACTGTTTCAAGTTCATTTCATTTATTTTTCATCATGCTGTCCATCCATGCCATTATTTGATCACATCCTGCAAACTGTTACAGCTTTAATCCCCGATTAACTGTTCCCCCGCCCTAATTGGCTAAAATCGATTAAAAGAAGAAGAATCACAAAGGTTTTCATAAAAATGCCTAAGTAGAGACCGATCTCCGGATTGGGCGAGAGGGGTGCCATAAAACCCTTCCCCTCTCGTAACCTGGCTCCCAAACCCAGATATGGTTATGACGGACTGGTTTCCTTCACTTTTTCAAATCAAATAGCGCGGCAGGTGCTTCGAAATACGGTTCCTTGAGTGTCGGACCTTTAAAACTCAAGTGGCGACTCTGTATTTTCGAGCGCTTGCCACCGGCGCTCGCGCTCCCTCGATTTTTCAAGAAAAAGGGCCGCAAACGGCAGGGGAAGGAACGAAATCCTTTTCCCCTCCGAAGGGCATGCTGCCCACAGCAAGGCTTTACTCGAACTAGAAAATTCTCAAGTTTTTAAGTTCCACATTTGATTCTTGATTTAAGTCATCATCCAATTGTTCGGGAATTCCCAGCTCGGTGGTATTGCCAATTTTTACATCTTGCTTCAATCCGGAGATTGTTTCGACAGAATTCCACCCAATTTGGGACGGTAAACTTAAACTCAATTCACGTTTGTGCAACGGTCAATCTATCTCGTGGTTCTACCCATTCTACCCATGGCCGAGGTTTTGAATCTAAAGCTCTGATACCAAGTTGTAACGCCCCCATTTTCGGGTTCGTTAATTAAGCATTCTATTGAATAAAAAGGCTAAGAGTCAAGCTCATTATTACAATGTAAGTCTTACTAGAGTACTTTTTATTACACAAGGATGGAATTTCTAAGGTATTCTACTACTCCGCTTCTTCCTCCATCCTAGCAAGCTCTTCGGCTCCAAAAGCCTCCAATGCGTACTGTTCACCTTGCTCATCAATTAACTCTGACACATTATACCAGCGTCGCCCCCAGTATAATATGTCAGGGTCACCAAAAAGGTAACACCGTGAGCTACAAGCTCAATAGAATAAACTATATCCACTAACTCATAACTTATGGCAAGGAAATATATAAACAAATACACATGCTCATTCAACAACATAGATAAACAATGATACATCTATATTCGATATCTTTTAGCGTTGGTGTCATGTCTTTTCGTGTTTCTCCTACGCGACTCATCGTAGACTGTGTCACATTTTCACTCTTACCAAAAATCACATTTTCCACGTTTCTTTCACAAATTGTTACTAATGAGGCTACCAAGTCCGGCTCCATTAGCAACACTCACAATGGCTACCAAGTCCGGCCAATCATGGTTTACAAAATCCATTTCAATCTTGCATTGATCCCTTTTCGCGGAGGATCAAGCCATATTTCCACATGAGACTACCATGTCCGGCCCCATTGGAAATCTTCGCAATGAGCTACCAAGTCCGGCTACATTACGGTTTTCGAAACACTTACACAATGACTACCAAGTCCGGTCATTATGTAATTTCAAAATATTTTCCGCAGGTTAATCCCATCTTTTCTTTGACCACACCCTAGGTGTCATGTTTTTACTTTCTCGGTTTTCATGTCTCGTTGCATGCAATGACTCTGCGGTAATTCATTTCACAATTTAAGTAATCTTGAAGCTAAACTAGCAAGATCATTCAACTCTATGTTAGAAAGCATGCTCATTTTGTCACATCATCATACTCACATTTAATCACACAAGGTTAAGCATAGTGCCACATGGACGGACACCTTTGGAGTGATAAATCACTTATGCTTTATCAACAACAAGTAGTCAAGTAATCACATAATCATGCTCACATTCATTCTAAGATTAAAACAGCTTAATCCTAAATCATGCTTTCTTAAGTTCAAAATAGCATATGTTTATTGAGTGTTCTAACGTTAAGCTATTCATGCCATGGTTAATCAAGATAACAACTTCTAAACATTTCTAATCATGCTTAGGGAAAGTAGCTCATATAATCTACGTATGCTCGAGATTTCAAAGGTTTAGAATAATTCACTTTCATTTCGAAATACGCATGCAATACGCTATACTTAGATCTTTGAAAGTAGAGGAAAATTATACTATACTTAAAGAGTATTCTACATATACGTAGAGAAAAGTAGAAATAGAATATCTACCGCTCTTCTTGGCGGTAGTCGGCTACGGATTAGGAAAATAGTACATCGGACGGAGTAACGGCTTAGGAATGGCTTCGCTAGCTTCGAAAGAGAAAGGTTTCTCTCGAAACTTGATCTTGACTAATACTACTAACACTTTTGGATCGGTAGGGTGGTGGAGTGGCGGCTTAGTGGCGGCACTAGAAGAGTTTCTTGAAGAACTAGGGAAGAACTTCAAGAACAACTAAGAACTAAGCAAGAACAACAAGAACAATAAGAACACTTAGACTTTCTAGAGAGAAGTTGGAGCAATGCTTGAAGGTGTGAGTTCAAAGGCTTGAAATGGCTTGCTATTTATAGGCCAAGTTGGTCTATTATCCAAGAGGCAATATTTCCCCTAACATTTGTTATCCAATGGATCATAGATTGACTAGATTTGATTGTCCTTAGATTGGATGAGGGCACTAAAGGACATGACTAGGCTTATTGTACACTTGCACACATCACAAATCTCTCTCTCCCTCTCTCTCTCTCCCGGCCTCTCTCTCTCCCATCTCTCTCGGCTCTCTCTCTCTCTCTCTCTCTTTGGTCCAAAGAAGGTACAAGGGTTTGAAAGACTAATAGATTTTCTCTTATTCTTTCTTCTAACCTAGGACAAGGTTTAAGTTTCTTTAATGGGGTTTGTGTCTAGTCTAGAATAGAAAATAAGATATGGTAGTCCTTTAGGGTTGAAAGAATAAGAAACCCTAGATATGGTGGTACATGGTGGTACATGGTGATGCAATAAGATGATGTAGGGAGATATGGAAGTACACTAGTCACACACATCACTCTCTCTCTCTCTCTCTCTCTCTCTCTCTCTCTCTCTCCCTCAACCGGCCTCTCTCTCTCTCTCTCTCTCTCTCTCTTGGACACCTAATGGAGAAAGGACAAAGGGTTGGTAGTTGACTAAGTGAAAGAGTAAGGTTTTGGGGTAAGGCTTGACATGGCAAGGAAGATCTAGTATTTTAGTCCACCTCATGTCCTTTAAATCTTTCATCTTTCATTAGTACATGTACATATATATATATATATAACTAGGGTTTTTGGTAGAAGAAGATCAAGAAGGTACATGCATATCTCTCTCTCTCTCTCCTACCTCTCTATCTCTCTCGGCCTCTCTCTCCTCTCCCTCTCCCGAATTCTCTCTCTCTCTCTCTCTCCTCCTTCCTTGATTAAAAGAAAGACTAACTAAAAGGACAATGTACCCTATGATCTCATCTTGGACTTTTAAGTCAAAATTTCCTATTAAATTATGTCAAAATGCCACCTATGTACTTATATACTATATACTAATACATAGTATCCTAGGATGATGTAAACATATCATATACTTTAATTAAATAAGTACATATCATATCTAGGAAAGAATTAACTAATTTAACCTAGTACTATAGCTTAATATGGTTTTATGGACCAATGGATTATAAATCCCCTAACATTTATTAACCAATGGTTAAAGGATGAAAGTACTAAACTTATATAACTGTCAGGCCCGGCATCTAAAAGTATACTTATGTGATTCTAATTAGGTTACAAGATTAAAAAATAATATATATCTAATGGTATGTATATACTAATAATAGTAAATAAAAAGGGTTAAAGAAAAAAAAAGAAAAGAAGCAACTAGAAAGAAAAAGGAACGGTGAAGGATAAAGAGAGAGAGAAGCAACTCACGCACACCTCTGGTTAGATCCGACTTCCGAGA
This sequence comes from Rhododendron griersonianum, assembly GCA_018127125.1. Classification (NCBI taxonomy): domain Eukaryota; kingdom Viridiplantae; phylum Streptophyta; class Magnoliopsida; order Ericales; family Ericaceae; genus Rhododendron; species Rhododendron griersonianum. The sequence goes on along the minus strand of CM030792.1, from coordinate 24,962,834 downwards.
TCCTTCGATTACCGCCGGAAAACTTCAGTGGGTAATTTCCTCTTCCCTCTCTTTCTGTTTTCCCTACGCAGGCACCGCACGTGGCGGCGGCCATGACGGATCTTCTCATACTTTTTTTTTTCCCTCTTCTCTCGACCTAAAACAGATGTAGGAAAGGAATAGTTGCAGCACTGCTGCTGCTGTGCGTAATGTAGGCTGCTTATCTTTGCATTTATTAATAAATTAGAATGTGTATGTGCATGTGCATGTATTAGGTGCTGGAAGGCATGGATACAAGAACTCTTGCATTGATTAGCCCTTAATCAAACCTTATTTTGCTTAGACTAAAAGAATTAACGAAGTCAATTTGGGTTTTCTTGAATTACGGTTTGTTTAGGTACAGACCCATGTGCTGGTAGCTTAATTGCTAATCAAAGTTTGGTTCTTTGGATATATGACTTGATTAAGTATAGCAGACCCATAGATTAAGCCGAACCTTTTCTAATGCCCAGTAGGCCGACTCACAATCGAGAAGGCGTAAGAATATTATGATTACAGTTTTGAACGTATTATGACACAAAGTAATTGGCAATAGGTTGGTTCAAGGGATAAGAACGAGAACGACTCATGTCTTTAACGTAGCACTCGAGAAATCAAGGTGAGATACTCTAACCTCGGTTATATTGCTTTTTCAAACAAATTATGTTGTGTATTTCATATTCTCAAAAGTTATGATATGTTATAAGGAAGCATGATTTGATGAACTGTTTTTATGCCTCATAAATTTTATACCATGGAAATATGCTATGAATTCTTTATTCAAAGATGATGATTTCATACGAATGGCTATGGTTAAGAAAGGATGATTCTATGAACACCGGCCTTGCCATCTAAAGGTGACGGTGTAATGTCATTACGATTCTATGATCTCAAAGTTGATGCGTCCAAACAGCGGTGTCCCGGGTCAGGGGGACGGATTTTAAAGATACCATGACCAACGAAGGGGTTATAAGGGAGGAATGTTATGTGGCACCAGCTGCCGTGATTTGATCATTTCACACCACGTGGGGTCGCTCCCCTATGCATGTTTAGCTGTTGGATGTGCATCATGAGATTATGTGATGATGATGTTATGAATCTTCCTCTTATGAAGTTATGAGAAAGTTATGTTAAGTTATATATGTCAAAGAAGCTTATGAATGTTATTTCCATGGTAAAAACGTATAACTCTGGTTTTGTATCTCACACGAGCTTTCGGCTTATGAAAATTTACTATTTTTCTACAGGTGATGGCGAGTAGGGATGAAGTAAGCTGCTGCCCGGTGGACATGTAAATATTGTATAGCTAAATTTTGAAAACCAAACCGGGAATTGTCTGTTCCCCATTTTTGTGTAAGATCACTTACATTTTGTAAAGGTTGTAAATTTGCTAAGGCTCTGACGGTGTTTTGTTAAATGTAATAATGCTTCCGCAGTTTTTAAACTGTTGAAAATTTATGTATTTTTGGATTGAGTAGTTATGAGGCCTTGGGTGGAAGTGAGATCCACTGGCCGGTCACGACATTCCTATTATCCAACTATTGGGATGGGGTCGTGACAATAACCTATCTATAATAGTACAATGACTCATGGTAAATCTAATTAAACTAATGGACCTTGTACTAGGTAGAAAGGTTAACCTATCGTCCAATGGTTAATAATTCTCCTAACTTCTATCGTCCAATGGGTAAAGATGGTAAGTAATATATAATCTTATAAAGTGTACCTAGCAATCTTGTCACAATATCCAAGGTGTAAATCTATGGTCCAATGGATAAAGATTATCCTAGTTTCTATCGTCCAATGGGTAATAGATCAAGGGTTGACTTTTGGTCAAGGTCTCACTTAGGGTTCAAATGGTTCAAAGGTTCGATTAGGCTACTATAACGATTAGTTGGAAGCTAGCTAGGCTTGCTAAATAGGACGACTTAGGGTTTACTATCTCACTTGTCTTTAGAAAAAGACTAAATCACAAGGCGAAATGAAATTAGGTTTGAATCGAATGAATCTAATTATGACGGATTATTTGAAAATAAGGAATTTATAGAGTCAATATAATAATCAACGAGATTTTTATTTACTGAAAATCGGAGTTGTTACAGATGGAAGGTGGTGGTGGAGGTCATACTGTTGGCTATCCTCTTTCGAATGACTCCCATTTTATCTTCTTCTTTTTATAGTGTTGGCTACCATACTAACTTTTTTGTTGGTAGCTTTTAAGGTCTACATCAACTATGGTGGCTTCGAATTTTGGTGTGTAGGCTCCACTATGACTAATTTCGATAGTCTTTAGTGATGAATACTCTTTTGATTGACTTAGTGAATGTGATTTGAATAGCTGCTTCAAAACGGTTTTGATACCTTAAGTAATATTTTTTATTAAGAGTAAGCAATTGTATTGTTGATAGTACAAGAAACTTTTATATCAGGTTAATACTTTTTAATAAGTGCCTTATGGCACGGGCTCATTTGTTGAGAATGTGTTGTGAACGTATTGCGTTCTGTCTTAAGGCACCGACACAATTGGTAGGGATTGAAAAATTAAGTGTTCTTTATTTAATTGCTGATTCAAGTTAAACAGGTCAATGAATATGTTTGGGTTATTGTGTTCTACATAGTTGGATTCGTTGAGCGAGGGTTGATATATTGCACACGAGTCCAAAGTTTATTTGCGTGTGTTGACCATTTGAGCTGTGCCTTCAGGCAAGGCACAGTCAGAAGAGTGTTGGCACATTTTCAAAGGTAATAAACGATTACAAAGATTGTAGAGGAGATAAGTTGTCCCTTTGATTTCATTGTAAGTTCATATTTTGTAATGAATTTAATAATGCTTAATCTTATTTATATAGGAATGTCGAGGACTGGCAAAGGGACAATGGGGTCGTCGTGATAAGAGTTTTGTTAAGACATTAGCAATTTCATAATGACATTTTATTTGTTAGGTTAAGTTTTACAAATATATATTTGGTTTGACAGTAGTTAATTTTTATTACGTGTGTTGGGTGATTTATGGATTTTGGAAATTTTTGACATACTTGCATATTTTTTGCACCTCGATTTGTCCTGCGCATAAACCGTAGTTTACTTTGTTCCTATCCATTTTTTGCGCATTTACCGTAATTTACTTTGTTCCAAACATGTCCTCTCTTTGCTCATTGTTCGACCCATGCCTTCAGGCACGGGTATTTGCTAGTTACACTATAAAACTAAGTCTCACAGTGAACATTAGTGGGGGGAAAATAGGATAAGTGAATTTTTCTGTTATTCCCTTGCAACTCTTGGCCAAAAATCCACCTGTAACACCCCGTATTTTTTATTGACTTTTATTTTTGTTTATTAGGGTGTTTACTATATCTGTAAGTACTGTATTTACGTTTTAAAAAAAAAACAAAAGAAAACTGTACGTTTGCATGGGAGTTGTGACTGCCTATGTAAATTTTAATTTGGTTATAGTAAACATTAGAGTTACCTAGCCATGACATATATGGTAAGATAGCTTTATATAATATTTGTTTCAGTGGCAATTAAAGGAATAGTAATACCTTATCAAGTGTAGTTGGAGAAAATGAATTTCGGGCAAGAGATGGACTAATGTGAACAAGAGGTTTTGGAGAAGAAAGTATGGGTCTTCACGTCTGGGAGTTAATTTGGTAGGTGATTTTTTTAGACAGCAAAAAAGATTTCATTAATCTTAAAATTGTTACAAAACTAATAGCAGCAAGGAAATTGTATCATATTCAAAGAACAATCTTCTGCCCAATTCGGTACGATTGGCAAGAAACCAATCAAGGACACCCATTTGGGACGAAACCCACTTGAAAAGGCCGAAGCCCAAACACCCTAATTGAGTCCAAAAATACCCAAATTAGTACAATATTCAGCATAAGCTCAACAAATAGGTTGAGCCCAGTCAGAAAATAAAAACCAAGCCTAGCCCAACCCTCATCGGAGAGCGCATCAAAGCCACCACTGGAATCCGGGGAACTAGCCCCTGTTGTTGCTCCAAAGTGACACCGACGCCCCTCCACTGCTGAACCCCACCCGCCATTGTAGTCGTTGCCTATGAAGCTGTTGTTGGCGCCATCAAAAACCGTTGCTGCCTCCACCGCCTCAAAGACCTGAAACAAAAACCTAAAAGAAATGCCGAACCCTAACAGCTGACAGCCAACCTCAAACAATCAACAGAAGCCGCCACCACACCAAAGAGAAATCCCCAGCGAATCAGGGACCACCCGATCTTGAGTCGCCTCCATCCGACAAGCTCCGCTACGCCATTAGGCAAAAATGGCCACACCCAGTAGTGTAAGCCAAACAAAAAGACGCCGTAGTGGAGCCAAACAAGAGTCCTCCCCACCACCGCACCACCACAGCTCTGCACCTGCAAACAGAGACGAAACCAAAACGCGACCCCCAACCACCTTCCGTTAGGCAAACAAATCAACCCAGCAGAGGATCTGCGTGGCTCGCCGGAAAAGACCGACCGAGAAAGGGGAAAAGGGAGGGAGGCGATCGAAGAGGTAAAGCTGCAAAGTCAGGGAGAGAGAGCATGGTGTAATACAGTACGAGGCCATTGGCCGTGGGAATTCCACTAAGATTAATTTGAGGCCTTAGATCGTTGGTGAGCTTTTGTCCGAGCATCGCACAATTTTAGGATATTGATCTGGTGTTGAGATACATATATTCAATAGTCACGATCGTCATTTGAGGTACCGAAAGTATACAATACATTCTAAGTCTCTGGCGTAATTTTTATTTATCATCCCCCTGTTTGTTCTCTTTTGAATAGTTAATCTTGTAACGACCCTAATTTTAGCCCTAGATTTTTCAAATAAAATTTGTAATGTTAATTCAAAATCTAATAATTAATTTGATTAATTAACCTAAAAACTTTGTTATGGGTTTAATGCTTATAATTAACTTTAAATTCATATGAATCATAGATATATATACAAATCATATATATACTCCATCCCTTTCCCTCCCAACCGAACCCCATTCAATTTCCCTTACCAAACCATCCTAAACTAACTAAACCAAAACATAATTCTCTTTTAAACATCACCCACCAAACTTCCCCATGTTTAACCATTTATAGCATTACCTTTTCCGTAACCACTAAGAAGCCAATACCACTTCCTAATACTTTCCTCTAACCTCTAAACAAAACCCATAAACCTACATCCTAATATCCAAGGGATTTAGCCTAAACTAATACTACTTTATTGGGTCCGAATCCTCTCCACAGATCTGCCACATCTTTTACCCAAAAGCTGCCACCACATTAATGAGCTCATTGGATGGTGCAGATCAAACCAAGGCTCTCAAATTTCAGCCCTCAAGTAACACGATACCGTTTCTTTACTTTCCCCCGAACGGCAGCTAACACTGCACCGTTTTCTTGTAAGTCCCAATCTAGCTGCAATTTTCATCCTTCATTTTCGCCATTGTTAACCTTACCAAATTCTCTCTCTCTATGGACTGTCCTTCGTAATTCTCTCTCTCTATGTGGACTGTCCTTCGTAATTGTAACTTTTGAAAGGGAAAATTACGGGCAGGCGGTGTGGACCGGAATTAATCCCCAGTACATGGTCTCCACTCTTGAAATTACCACTCTCATGACACAAACAAAATTATTCACCAAAACATGGTAAGGCTGTGTTAGTTTACAATTCTACCCCTACATATATATGTAACATTGAAGCCCTAAACCTCTCCATTTCAACGTTTTCATTCTCTCTAAACCTCTCTCTCGTCTCTCTCAGGCGTTCTCTGCTCTCCTCTCTCTCGCTCTCTCACTCACTCATGGCCGCATCCGAGACCTCATCATCGCCAGAAACTTCGTCTCCAACCAGTAGTACTCCAAAGGTTCAGATTGTTCCGAAATCTTTATCCGACAGACTACTAGGCAAATACTTTGATGCTTCGAAGTTCGACTTCGATTACGAACAGAGCGGGCTGTGGTCTCCGCCGGTTCCTCTCTCTCTCCCAAATGTTCGGCCATTTGAGACGGGATTTTGGTTGTTTTGACCAGATCGAAGCAACGACGTCACCATGGAAATCGGAAAAATCCATTACGATGTGTGTAAAATTGGAGTTTCAGGGGGTAAGGGTTATTATGAAACCCTAGGCGCAATTTGAAGGTATAATTGGCCAGTATACGAACACTACCTTGTTTCTAGTTCTTCGATTAGGCTTCTGTATTTGCTATTGATTTTTGGTGTTGAAAAGAATTGGCAATTGTATGAACAAATCTGTGGGGGTTTTTTCTTTCTTGTTTTTTGGAGACTTGCGATTTAAAATTATAGACTATGGGTCTTTTTTACGTATTGATAACGTGAGAGCAGTTGCAATTACTGTAACTATGAGGTTAATACGGTAGTGCTAATCGTGGTGGAACCTCAGATAGTCCAGTTGAAATATGTTTCATTTTGGTATTTTTTTAGCTCCAGCTGAAAATTTGGGTACAAGATATGCTGGTTCTTGCACTTTATCAGATGCATGTTTGGTGATGTGGTTTTTAGCTCCCACTGAAATTTTGGGTATACGATATTTGGATTTGTCAACTCTCTTTCTCATTAGCAGCTTCGTTGCAGAGCATGTTCATGGACTGAAAACTTAACAATATGCAGCATTCTGTTGGCACATTGGAGAAACTATGCAAAAAGGTATCACATGTACAAAGATAAAAATCCCTTGATCGTGGGCTGTTGAGCAAGATCATTTTTCAGGATGGTTCATCTTAGGAGACTATAGAGTTGCTATTGGGACACTTTCTCTTTAGGCCTACGACAACGGTATAACGATTTTCAAATATCAGGGGTGATTTTGTCTGTGTTATGGAGACACTCTGGGGACAACTATCAAGTGCATACAACCATTATAGATGTGAAGAAGAAAGTAGATTGGGAAAATATAAACAAGGCTCTTATTGTATGATATTTCAGTGTTTTAACAGCTTTGGAAGTTGAAATCCAACATATATGAAAACTGCCCTCTCTTTTTCTGTTGAATTTCATTTGTACAGACAGCCCTTCCTCCAGAGCAGTTAGCTTGGTGCGGAATGGACAGTGTTTTACTGTACTGGGATGATATGCTTTTGATGGTTGGTCCTTATGGTGACCCGGTGTGCTATCTATATGATGAGCCAATTATTCTCATCCCAGAATGTGATGGAGTGAGGATATTATCAAACACAAGTATGGAGTTTCTACAATGGGTCCCTGATTCCACTGTATCTATCTTCAAGATTGGCAGCACATTACCTGCAGCATTGCTTTATGATGCCTTGGATCATTTTGATAGACGGAGTGCCAAGGTAGGGTGATTTCTTTAGGGTACGTCGTACGCACAGTGTATTGATTTCTGCTATGATTTCTACACATCTCTTTCCTCCTTCATACTTCAACATGGGTAGCTTGGATTTGTTTTTTTGTTTTCCATTTTGAAGGGTTAAAGATACTCTGTCCTTGCGCCACTTATCTTTCAAGGATGAATATATACACATCAAAGTGTGCCTATAGATTAAGAAACTGCCATATGTTTTTAGGATAGGTCTCGCCATTTTTCTTTCTTGAACTAATAATTTATTCCTCTGAATTGCACAGTGTGCCATGTTATATGATATACTGTGCATTGAGAATGAAATGTATGTTGCATCATGTGCTCGCACATACAAAACGGGGAAATTTACCTATAGTGACTGAAGACATGTTTTAGGTAAGGAAAGATGTTCACGAATTGGGGAAGAACAAGAATTCAAAGACTCAAATAATCCTTTATCATGAAAATGAAGAATAAGAAATCTTAATCCTAATAATATGTAACTTCAATTTGCTTTTCTATGGAAGTAAATATTCTTAAAGATATATGAGATCCAACTCTCACTTCCCATTTTCTGTGAGAGTGGAAATTGATTGTCAAAATAGAATGCGCTATGTACTAAAGAAATATGCGAAGTCTTCTAAAAGATTACCTAGAGAGTGGAGAAGGGTTTATGACAGACATAAATCCTGGTGAGGAAATCTGACATCATTTTGTTTGTCAGGCCGATGAAAATTTGAGATTGATACGCTCATCACTGCCTGAGGCTGTTGAAGCATGCATTGATGCTGCGGGTCATGAATTTGATGTCTCTCGACAGAGAACATTACTAAGGGCTGCGAGCTACGGCCAAGCTTTTTCCAGGTTGGTTCGGATTCTTTTCCAATACTTTAAATGTAGTGATGAGAAATCTGAATAAATAATTTTGTGTATTAATAGGGTCTTATTTTCATTTGATTTATTCCAAATTTAATAACCTGTTCATGATTACCACTTTTTTATGCCGTTCCAGTATTCAACTATACTATTTTTTTTCCAGGTGCATGCATACGTGCTTGTAGTGTAATTTTCTCGTACCTGTAGATTACAACCTCTACAATTAATTTTACGTTACAGCTCAAAGACATGTGTTGTTCAGGTTTGGGTACTTAACTACTTTCACGTATTATTGATTCAATTTCATTGTCCCAAGACTTGTGATGTTTTGTATTTTTACTTGTTCATCCTCTCTTTTTTTGTTGTTTTTCTGTTCGGTAACTGTTGTCAGAATGCAAGAGAACTATAAAGGTACAGGTAATCAGGTGTCTGGTTTATAAGTATGAAAACTTTTAGCTGGTGTCCAAGTTTTGGATCCAAAGTATGTCTATCAGTATTCTGGGAGAATAAACTTATTTTTCGTACTAGTCCGAAAGAGAAATGAAGAGCATTTTTCAACAAATGCCCCTAGTAATTGACAGATTATTCCCACCCCCCTCCACTGTGATGTGAATGTCTAATTGATGGTGATCCTTAGATTTGGAATATGTACGGTTTTATGCTCTTCTTGCTAGTTTAACAACATCTTCACCTACTGGATCCGCCTTTCTTCTTCCTTAAATTTCTGGTCATTGAAAGAACTTCAAAAATACTCATTTTCAAGCAGAGTTGCTCCACCCCCCCTCCCATCTCATGAATTCAGTTTCTGTTTTATGCCTGTTATCTCTGTATAAACTTACTTGCAGCAATGGAACTCACAAAAAATCCATTCTTTGCTGATTTCTGTTCTCGATAATTATATCCAGTTGCTCCACCCCCTACTGGGCCGACAAAATGCATGTTTATTTTATTTTTTTGCAATAGCGATGTTTGGCAGTAGTTTACTCCTACTTGTTGCTGGTTAATGGGAAGTATTCATTTCAATATTTGTGCTCTTCCCTTTGTGTTGTTTGAAGTTGAGGACTCCAACTTATGAACAAACAGAGGAAATAAGTTCTAGTGATATTTGAAGCTGCAGAAATGAAAAATCGAGATGTGAACAGATAGATTAAGTAAAATAGGCGCACTATAGACACCATCACTGCATGAATGATAGGACGATATAGATGAAGTAAAGTGGGCACTACGGACACCAATATATGAAGTAAAGGTTCTCCAGTTCAAAATATCATTATCGACCTCCGTAACAGTATCGGTTGTGATGTCGTGGTTTCGGGGCATATCAGTCGTAGCGAACGGTATCGTGAGCGGAGGAGGTGTGAATTTTTTAAAATTTTGGCACAACATTTCATCAATACCACCGTTACTTATCGGTCCATATCGGCCGTAATTTTGACTGTATCGGCCATAACAGATTGATACCACCGTTACGTATCGGCCGCTACCATTATGTATCACTGATACGCAGTCACACTGCAATATCGGTCGTTTCGGGACTTGGTACCTACCGGCCGATACGTATCACCCATATTTGAAACTATGTGACTACTAATTGGATACGATTGCAGGTTGACATGTTAGGGTTATACTTTCTTTTGCAAGTCCTTCAAGAGTTTCCAGGACAGTGACCGTAGTTATGATCCTCCAGAGGATGACAATGTATTCTGTATTTAGATACTAGATCTCCTTCTCATGTAGTAGTAGTTTTTGTTTCTGAAATTCTGTTTAATGTCAAACAGAGTGAATTTTTTTAGAATTGTAGAGTATCATCAGTTGATCTGTTGCAACTTTAAAGATAGGAATGGCATAATCTTCTTTCTTTTTCCTTTTGGGTGTTCTTTGTCCTGTCCTTGTTCTGCTTGCATTCTAGGGCTTCTGGCAATTCTTTGTGCTTGCTGCTAAATTACTTCACAACACTTGTGCTTGCTGTTGCTGCTACAATTTGGGCTGCTGAATAATCCTACTTGGAGCTTTGGTTATGATGCAATTTGTTATGCTGAAATTTATTGTTGTAATTCTTGGAATCTACTGTTTGGAGACTACTTGAAGACTGTTACTTCCATTGCAGTTTTGGAGATAAGCTGGAATCGAGGTTCATGAATATCTGATCATATTGAAGACTGTTTGAAGGGGCTTGGATTTGGAGATGTTTGCTTCTTGCTGGATGATAATTGGAATGGGACTAAAGGTGAAGCAGCATGCTTCTTCACTGGGAATGTGATATCTTTGGAAGCTTGATATTCCATTTGTATGTTGGGTGCTTTCATTTTTAGTCTTAATTTGGGTTGATTTCTTGTCAATCCTTGGGCTTGAATGACTTATGATTGTCGTGGAGAAGGGTGTCAATCTGGTTAGGATGTTCTCTTAACCTTTTGTAATTCAGCTTTATCATTAATAATAATTCTTTTTTCGCCGTTCAAAAAAATAATCTTCTTATTTTTCCTTTTCTGTGTGCGTGTAGAATATTTACTTCTCAGGTATTAGATCATAGTTTCTCTTGTGTCAATGTATCAGTTTAGAACATGGTATCATCATTAAATAAGAATGATTTTTGCCTGCTTCTTTGATCATAACCAACTCGGCAAAGTTCTGGAAATGCTAAAGCAGAGGTACCAGTTGCAAAATGGAAGGCAATTTCTGTTGTTAGACAGAAAGACGAGAAGAATGCATGCACCCAGACACAGTCAGGGTGAAACCAACATCCTCATAAGACAAAACAAAAAAATAACTTCACAATTAATATGTCACATTCTATTGCTTTCAATTAGGATCGCATAGGATCTTTTGATGGAGTTGTTTTATCGATATAACTAGCAAAAAATTATAGTTCTAATTAAACAAACATGATCAAATCATCTTGCATAAAGAAGTAAATGTACCATTGACTTTATCCTTTGTGATTTTTACACTCCTTTTCTTAGATCGGTACTCTAATGTTTGAACAGAGGAACAAGTTGGAAGCAAAATGTCATAAGTACCCACTGAAGGTGCCTAAAGCACGCTCCGCACAAATGATTGATAATAAGCGGCTAATCCGTCAAGGATTGATAATAAAGGCTATGAGGGTTGCTGAAAGAGACAGCTCGGATCCATATGAAACAATTAGAGCAATTAAGAGGGATCCGCAACTGATAAGGAACTGTTAGATTATTCTAATGATGAATAGGCAATGAAATAGGGATTATGTATTTTGTTGGGCCATTCAGTTTAAATTATTATGTACAGATTATGTAGTTTGTTGGCCTAATCGGTTTAAATTATTATGTAGGGATTATGTATTTTGTCGGCCTTTTACGTCTCCCCAATGGGACCTATCCTCCATTCAACCTCAACCAAGTTTATTTGGGCCAAAAAGAGCAACTAAAAAGATACAAAAGACTTTCTATTACACCATCATGAAATACAGTCTATGGTTCCTAAAGACTACACTTTTTATCTTTAACAACCAAATTTTAATTTACCCGAGACCAAGTCTATATTGCTAAAAGACTACACCCTATGTCTGTATGAACCACATGTTTATTGTATAAAGAGCACGTCATATTTTTTGGGCAAGTGGTAAGCGTGGAAAGTTGGTGGTTCTTTCAAGACCAAACCAAGTCTATATTGCTAAAAGACTACACCCTATGTATGTATGGATCACATGTTTATGGTATAAAAAGCACGTCATATTTTTGGGTAAGTGGTAAGCGTGGAAAGTTGGTGGTTGTTTCAAGACCAAGACCAAGTCTATATTGCTAAAAGACTACACCCTATATCTGTATGGACCACATGTTTATTATATAAAGAGCACGTCATATTTTTTGGCAAGTGGTAAGCGTTCAAAATTAGGGGGAGGTTGTTTCAAGACCAAGACCAAGACCAAGTTTATATTGCTAAAAGACTACACCCTGTGTCTATATGGACTACATGTTTATTGTATAAAGAGCACGCCATATTTTTTGGCAAGTTGTAAGCGTTCAAAGTTAGGGGGAGGTTGTTTCAAGACCAAGACCAAGTCTATATTGCTAAAAGATTACACCCTATATCTGTATGGACCACATGTTTATTGTATAAAGAGCATGTCATATTTTTTGCAAGTGGTAAGCGTGAAAAGTTGGTGGTTCTTTCAAGACCAAGACCAAGTCTATATTGCTAAAAGAGTACACCCTATGTATGTATGGATCACATATTTATTGTATAAAAAGCACGTCATATTTTTTGGTAAGTGGTAAGCGTGGAAAGTTGGTGGTTGTTTCAAGACCAAGACCAAGTCTATATTGCTAAAAGACTACACCCTATATCTGTATGGACCACATGTTTATTGTATAAAGAGCATGTCATATTTTTTGCAAGTGGTAAGCGTGGAAAGTTGGTGGTTCTTTCAAGACCAAGACCAAGTCTATATTGCTAAAAGACTACACCCTATCTATGTATGGATCACATGTTTATTGTATAAAAAGCACGTCATATTTTTGGGTAAGTGGTAAGCGTGGAAAGTTGGTGGTTGTTTCAAGACCAAGACCAAGTCTATATTGTTAAAAGACTACACCCTATATCTGTATGGACCACATGTTTATTATATAAAGAGCACGTCATATTTTTTGGCAAGTGGTAAGCGTTCAAAATTAGGGGGAGGTTGTTTCAAGACCAAGACTAAGTTTATATTGCTAAAAGACTACACCCTATGTCTGTATGGACCACATGTTTATTGTATAAAGAGTACGTCATATTTTTTGGCAAGTTATAAGCGTTCAAAGTTAGGGGGAGGTTGTTTCAAGACCAAGACCAAGTCTATATTGCTAAAAGACTACACCATATATCTGTATGGACCACATGTTTATTGTATAAAGAGCATGTCATATTTTTTGCAAGTGGTAAGCGTGAAAAGTTGGTGGTTCTTTCAAGACCAAGACCAAGTCTATATTGCTAAAAGACTACACCCTATGTCTGTATGGACCACATGTTTATTGTATAAAGAGCACGTCATATTTTTTGGAAGTTAGGGGGAGATTGTTTCAAGACCAAGACCAAGTCTATATTGCTAAAAGACTACACCCTATATATGTATGGACTACATGTTTATTGTATAAAGAGCACGTCATATTTTTGGGCAAGTGGTAAGCGTTCAAAGTTAGTGGGAGGTTGTTTCAAGACCAAGACCAAGTCTATATTGCTAAAAGACTACACCCTATGTCTGTATGGAACACATGTTTATTGTATAAAGAGCACGTCATATTTTTTAGCAAGTGGTAAGCGTTCAAAGTTAGGTGGGGGTTCTTTCAAGACCAAGTCCATATTGCTGCCTTCGCCACCCTAACATTTACGTCAACAAATCAAACGCTACAAACGCTATGATATCAGCTCAACAATACAAACAAACCGATATACAACAAATTTTTTTTTGTCCTAGTTTTGTACTAATTTTTTCCCTCTCCATATGCCTAGCCCAGTGTTTAGGGGGAGGCCTTTCTACATTGAACTTTCGATTATTTAAACAAACAGATTTCAAGAAAACTTGCATAAAAAATGCCATTTTGGTCTAACTTCCAATTCCTTCTCTATGAACTCTCGATACTGGTACCATTCTTCTCCACCCTTGCCCACTGGAAAAGGAGGCCTAACAAAAATCTCAACCGGCTTGGGGACATGGACAACCAGAAGCAACTCTCTATCGGCTTCTTCTAGATTTGAATCACACTCCGGGAGATCTGCTTATTGGTTCAACAGCAATCCATCCAAGGCCAGATATAGCCACATCACGAGCAGGCCTAGAATTTCAACACCAAATCGTTAACTATTAGTGAGACGACTGTTCACAATTGAAGTCAAACATTAACCTGATGCGAAAAGGTATAACATATCCATTTATTAAGTATCATTCAGTCAGACCTCTGTGCATCTTCAAACTCTATTTGCAACTGACGCTGTGTCTCAAGGCCCATCAGTTGTCTCCCTGCTCCTTCCCAGTTGGAGGTGTCAATAGATTTCCAACTTCTCTCTGCAATAGCAAGGTGAGATCCTCTATTATCGAAACAGACAGGATATTTAACAAAAAGGGGAGATAAGTTTTTCAATGCGGGTGTGCCTGAAATGTACAATTGGTTAATTCAAAGGACTTTTTTGTTACCTCCGTTTATGGTTATCTTGCCATACGTATCAATAACTGCAAATGCAACACAGCCAACATAACAGGAATATCAAAATGCTGTTAATAAGATAAACCTAGAATTCTAACATGATATGGTATTCTATATTGGCACACTCAAATATCCAAACTGAAGCAGCTTCAACCAAAAGTAATTCATCAAACTCTTGTGGAGAAGCTGAAGTTATCTGCTGATTGGGAAACAGAATGAAGAGTTTGATATTTTTAAAAAATGAGGAGTCTGAGAAAAGGACTAATAATTCATATGCCTGAATGAGTTAACTAGCAAGAACGGCTTCCATACATATGATAGAAATGTGTCTCGATTGCAGGAATGCCTAAGGAACATATGTGTATTTTTTGTGTAGAAACGAGACAGTTAACGACCTAATGGATATGTAAAAGCTCATCTGTTAAAATTAACATAATCTTAATCCATTTTTGTCTAACCTAAAATTCAAAGATAAAGTCTTTTATGAGCAAATAATATTTAAACTAACTTCATTCCTCGTTTCTTTAAATGACATGTTTTAAAAATAAAATTGACTGAAGTCACACCAAAATCACCGTAATATCTTTCTCACGTTTCCTGCTATCTATATGACGGCCAAACCACAATAGTGATCAGAAAACTCATCCCTTAGTTTGAATGATCATCCAATTTAAAAATGACCGACTATAGACCGTACTCTAAAATCGCGATAGACTAATAACTTAGATAAGAATGAGCGTGTCTTGTAGATTTTTGTCTGGAATCTAATTTCCACAAAACAGAGCTAGATGACAAACCACATTATATATGATGAACCAACGGGTTCCTTGTTTCTTTAGAAAACAAAAAAGCATAAACTCAACAAAATGAGAAACTCTGAAATAATCAGGTTGTGTAGCTATCATTCAGGCAATCACAATTTTATAAGTGATCGTTTATGTTGAGGCTTTACGCATGTTAAGTCAGAGCAACTCACTCTATATCCTCTTGGGACGACAAAGTATAATAGCTGAAAGCTAGAAGTTAGGCTCCTGTACCCAATTTTTCTCCATACAACAAAAAAAGGCTGCTCTTACCCTCTCGTCATAGGATAATGATGCAAAAATCCATGGCTCCCGGGAACTCCAAGCAAGGCCTGCCATTTTGGTACAACTAGTTAGACTAACTTCAGGTATTAAGCTTTTTTACTTTTAATCTACATGGATATATACGTATTTAAAGAAGAAGGAGAAGAATGAAGGTTGCCACAATCACCATAGACACTATCTTCATAGTCATTGAATGAATTGAGCAATGGATCTATCCGCCTTGTAGGTGACTCCACCAAGCTGGCAAAATGATAACAAACATCAGAAATTAGATTATTAGACAGAATCAAAAAGGGTTAACTACATCACAAATTTTAACTTAGGAGCAGGCAAACAGGAAATGACCTTTCAGATGAGAAATCATCACTAGTAGGAAGAGAAGCCAACCACAAATTGACAGCTGAGTCTGTCCCGGCACTCTACAAAAGAGTAGCTTCAGTCACTGAATTACCATAATATAGATAGAGGCTAAGACAGTCATCTCAATTGCAAAAATCACATGTTCTGCCATGAATCCAAATATACAAGACTGATCTGAATGTGAGGAGCCTCAACTCATATCTACGTCGTTATTTGGGTAAAATAGCACATATACAATATAGATCTGAATGTGAGGAGCCTGCACTCATATCTACCTCATTATTTGGGCAAAATAGAGACCGTGTTTATCTATTACAACTTAATCCTAGGTGTACATCTCTTCTTTGACCATATTATTACGTCTCTCCCTGAATTCTTTAAAGAAAAAGAGGGCAAGCGGCCAAGCGCACACACGTGGGTTTGTGCATGTGTTTTTGTGTGTGTGTGTGTGTGTGAGAGAGAGAGAGAGAGAGAGAGAGAGAACCATAATTATGCCATCATACTCAGGATTGCACCTAACAGCCCATGTCCTGCAAAAGATATTGCAAATTTCTCAGTAGGATACTTTCCCGCACGTGGTTAGATAAAATAGTGTCCAAACAAGAAACATAACCAATTTAAATTCATCAAACTCCAATAAACCTAATAACAAAAAATCCCTACACACATTATTAGAGCTTAAAAGTGTGATTCATGATCACATATAATGAGAGCTGGTCCACGGCATTCGTGTGCAATCATACCAGTGTGAATGTCCTGGAAGCTCTAGGATAGGAAACTTCAGCATTCTGAGATCCCATATATGTATCCGAGACTCATCCTCTGCAGTAACCTGGAGTATTTTCCCCGATATTGTAATGCAGTGCTAGAATAACAAAATGACCTAAATAAAGAGTAATAATCCAAAGCAGGAAAACAAAACAAAAAATGTGTACAGAGGTGAAGAATGGGCATTAATGAACATGCCAGTCGGATTACGTATTAGGATTTAGGAGTGGAAAAGGAAGGGAACCATGGAAATCCAGATGAAACATAAAGTGGCAGTTTATGGTATGCCTTTCAAAATTCTAACTTAAATGGAGTAAACATGCCATATCATCTAAGACCTTCAGAATGAAAATGAGGAGATCAGCCACTAGTCCACATAACTATGGAATATTGTAGACTCGAAGAGTCATAGTGCTGGTCCTGAAGAAAATATTTTCCAGTATCCATGCCTCATCTCACCCTAATTACAAAAACTTAGTCCGTTTAAGACATAATTTTACCTCAGCTTAATTAAAGCTCAAGGCTGCCTGTATGTTGGGTGAATGAGGGCATTGATGCCAATCTTCTTTAAAACCTTTATTCTTTTATTCTTCATATGGATACATAGATGCTTTTACAATGTAACAGTTCAAATAATTGAACTGAGAGTTCAAGTGACCCATGGACTTAGTCCAGTTCTTTCAGAAGATAGAGGAGATCAGTAGTCATGACCACGGTCTTGAGTGAAGACAAGCTCATCAATGCTGTGAAAAGTTACAAATGTCGGCAATTTGAAGTCATATTCATTATTGGACGACATCAGTTTTTGTTTTTCACGGGACGACCTCAGTTACATACTTACAAGAATATACTTCCTTTTGGTGTCATAATCAACATTACGTATATGGGCTTGCTCAATTGAATTAGTTTTCCTGCAAGCACATGAAAACTTTATCAGCCATAAGTAGAATTCAATATCCCATCAACGCAAAGGCTCAAGTAGGAGTTCCAGTTCCACAGAAAAAGTGACATCAAAGAGTCAATGCATGGTACCCAAACGCAATATGTGCAAACAAGCACAACATGTTCGAATAAAATGTTAAAATTTCTAAGTTGAAATTACTTTAAAAAGTCAAAAGCACACCCAATAAAATGACTCTCCATTTATTTACACGCAAAAATGCCAAGGAAGGGGGAGTGCAGGGAAGTCTGCAGGTAGGAATTCCTAGGGGCGTATTACGGTTTTTCACTGAGGGGGTGCACATGGGGGACAGGAAAAGGGGAAAAGAATGTATAGTACATTCCATATTTAAATTATCGATGGTAAGCAAATGAACATGTAAGACATGGAATGCAAGGCGTGCATCGGATGTTACCTATGAAATAGCCCCAAGTAATTTTCTGACTTCCTATAATTAGGCATGGCAAGATCAACGGTCACCAGGGTTAACTTTATTTTATTTGACAGAAAGAGTAAGATGTGCCAGGATGCTTGCCTAATGAGGAGGGATTAGCAAAACATTCTTTAAGAAAAATCAACCAGATTTTTAAAAGCAAACACATGTATCAATAAACAATCCCATTTAACAAGCTCTGTGGTAAAGCTTTTGCTGCTCTAAAAATTTCTTGTTGTACTTCATTCAGGCCATAAGAGCTTTCTTTAATCGTAGTAGCTATATGATTCGTCCGTTAAATGAGATGCCACACGAATTGACCAAAATAAAAAATATACCTACCTCTTCAATAACTTATCACGGTTCCCCTAAAAAAAACACATAAAACCAATGACTTTGACTTACTTAATAGTGCATTGATGAATGTCGATTTTCCAACATTAGCTGAGCCCTGTAATGAGAATTAAGTTTAAATTAACGAGCATATGGCCATATAGGATGATTTGAGGGGACAAAAAAAAAGGAAAAGGAAAACTAATGCAATCACAAAATTACCAAAGAAGAAGCTAGTGTGATATACAGCACTTGATTGAGTACGGGACCTAGGGTTTTCGTTCCTTTTCGTTGCAGTTCCGTACGAGATCCAGAGAGCTCGAATTGACTTGGTCTGATGAGAGAGAGAGAGAGTGTGTGTGTGTGTGTGCGCGCGCGCGCTATGCATACCAGGAAGGGGAATCGATTCAACTAACCTGATGAACTGGGGATGGCAATGTTGGAAGCGTGGACGATTGAAGGCAGCGTCTCCGGGGTAGAGGATTCAAACAGATGCGAAGGAGGGAGTTGGGGAACAAGGTTGGCTCTCCAAGGAGGGAGTAGGCAGCAGTCTTCAGAGTGTGGGGAGAACAGCATGAGCAAAACCCTAGAGAGGGGAGGATGTGGTTCGTCTGTGGAGAATGAGAAGAAAAAGAGAGAAGGAAAAAGGAAAGGGATTGGTAGATTGAACGGTGTCGTCTTAACAAAGGGCATATTTGTCCAGTCTCATCATGTTTATTACCCCATATCATGTATTGGTGATATTGTTTGCAGGTGCCATGTCTTGGTAATTTGGAGACTCAACACCATGAAAGTGGTGATTAAGTCCACTTCACACAGCCTGCCGGTAATTTTCCCCTTTTGAAATGCCAAGTTACAGAAATTGAATTCTCTCTCTCTCTCTCTCTCTCTCTCTCTCTCTCTCTCTCTCTCACTCAGTTCCCAAGTTAGCGGAGGAATCCGATGCCAAGACATCCAATTTCTGAATCAAAATTTGGACAAACCCAATCATAATTCATCTTCTTCAATTCCTCTGATTTTAAAAAAAAGATGCAATGGGTTCAACAAAATTGTAGTAATCTATATGGGAAGGAACCAAACAAAATCAAGTCAAATGGAAGTATAAACAAAACCCCCTTTTCTTTCCCAGAACGAAAATGAACCACGTGGAACGGATAGTCAGGGAAGATGCAGAGAGGTCACATTCGCCGGACTGATCGCACCGGTGTCGTACTGTGTTTGGGGATACGAGGGTGTTGACCCTGTTGTGTTTTTTTTTCTCCCAAATTCTTCACAGCTATAAATTGGAGAAAACGGTGTAGGTTAGTTGTCATTTGGGGGAAAGTAAAGAAATGGTGTCGTGTTATTTGAGGGCTGAAATTTCAGAGTCTTGGTT
This sequence comes from Rhododendron griersonianum, assembly GCA_018127125.1. Taxonomy (NCBI): domain Eukaryota; kingdom Viridiplantae; phylum Streptophyta; class Magnoliopsida; order Ericales; family Ericaceae; genus Rhododendron; species Rhododendron griersonianum. The sequence continues at coordinate 24,943,165 of CM030792.1, read as the reverse complement.
TAATCTGTACCGTCCAATAAACTCATTAATGTGGTGGTAGGTTCTGGGTAAAAGATGTGACAGATCTGTGGAGAGAAAGCTATGGAGAGAATCCGGACCCTTTATTAGTCCCCGTTCTCCATTTTCTTTCTTTTAGAGAGAGAGTGTGTATGAGTTTGGGCTAGGAAACAAATAATCACCATGTATGGGGAATTTAGAGGTCGGCCCCGTTTTCTAGGTTCGGACTTCAAATAGTCCTGACAAAAATATTTCTTCTTTATTTCAATCATTTCTCTTGATTTTTCATATATTTTTACTATTTTGCCCCTTCTTCTTAACTTTTTATGTACATGTTCATTTTTAATAAAATTTATATTTTTAGAATCAATTTCTGACCCATATTATTTCGGACAAAAATACCCTTGGCTATATGAACTGGTTATGCGAACTGCCAATTCTCATAGTCAGTTCTCATAGAACTGCTTCTATGTAAACTGAGCTATAAGAACTGGTTATGTGAACTGCCAATTCTCATAGTCAATTCTATGAGAACTGTCAGTTCTCTATGCTATGTGAATAGGCTATGAAAACTGGGCTATGTGAATTGGAAAATACACAGTTCAAATAGCTCCAACACACACTAAAATACACAGTTCTCATAGAAAATATATAGTTCTCATAGAAAATACACAGTTCTCATAGATAGTTCTCATGGACAATACACAGTTCTCATAGAAAATACACAATTCTCATAGACAGTTCTCAAAAAAAAAATACACAGTTCTGATAGAAAATACACAGTTATCATAGATAGTTCTTATGGACAATACACGGTTCTCATAGAAAAATACACAGTTCTCATAGACAAATACACAGTTCTAATGAAAAAATACACAGTTCTCATAGACAATTCTCAAAGACAAATACACAGTTCTCATAGACAATTCTCAAAGACAAATACACAATTCTCATAGAAAATACACACACGAACAAAAATTGACAAAAAAAAAAAAAGTAATCAAAATCAAATATGAGAGGTTGAAATACATAAATCTGATATTTAAAAAAAAATATCTACAAAAAATCGACTGCCACTGATGGATGGTTCGGCATTCAACAAAAAAATCGACTGAAATTCAACAAAAAATCTAATCAACGAAGATTTCTACCCTTGCTCCGGCATCTCCGGCGTGGATTGGTTCCCGTTCACATAGCCTCATCACTCGTCGCCATGAATTGACTGTGCTTATCCGTATAGACCTTGCCTTCGGAATAAGGTTGGAAACCCCAAGCGTAGGGCTTGATCGTCGGTAGCAATAAACCGGTAAGACCGGGATCGTACCACAGGGATTCAGAGATAGCTTAATCGGATTGTAGGATTTTTGAGAGGTTCTTGGTGTTTAAGATGGCCAACTGTCGGTTTTGCTTTAGAGAATGGAAAACGGTAGTGAAATGACTAGAAAAAAACGGTTTGAGCTTGGTAAAAACAGGCGGCATGGTTTAGGGGCTCAAACCGCCCGATGACTTAGCTAATTTAGCCGTTTCTTTCTAACAACTCCAAGCCAAGGCATAGACAAACTTAGCTTGGAGCACTCAACGCTAAAAGTCGAGCATAACCATGGCATTAGCTCAGAAATGACTTAATCTCATTTGGAAATCACTTAAATCAAACGCCGGTAGCGTTAAAAGCTCCTAGCCTCGTATGCAAGACGAAGATATTAGCCCCGGCCAACACACGATCAAAGAAGGTATTAGCCCCTTTGGTTTGGCCGAAAATTAGAGATTAAGCCTTACCCTTACTAAAATCATGATCAAGTTATAGAAAAACCACTAAAACAACTAAGCCATGGGAGAGAGATCACCCCATGACCAAGCCTAGAAGACTACTCAACCATTAAGCAAGAGCAAAGCATGCTAGGAAATTGAGACATTAGATTTAACCGTAGGAAAAGAAAACAAACTTGATATTAAGAAGGATCTAAACCGTAGCTACAACATTAATGAACAAGAAAACAATAAACGAGAAAGACTTACTAGAGTTCTTTGAAGAAATGACTAGAAAGCTTACAAGACCATTAATGGAGTTCCAAAATTTAAAAAGACTTAAAGTTAATAATGTACTAGATAGATGAGAGAGAGAGAGAAGGTCCATATTTATACAAAAGGCCTTTCTCTCTCCTCAAAAGTCTGAAAAAAAACTCAAAAACCAGCTATAAAAAGAAACTTTCCAAAAGTGGAAAGCCTGAAAAAGCAGTCAAAATATCTGCTGAAGACCAAAGTTATCGATACCTAAGGTAAAGGTATTGATAACTCTCTTCAAAATCATCCCCCGGAACAAACTGGTATCGATAACTTTGGCTTGAGTTATCGATACCCTACAGGCTGGAATCCTTGTGGACCAAGATGAGACAAAAGTTATCGATAACTTAAGGCATGTTATCGATAACAATCTGCTGAAATGCAGATTCCAAGCCTTCAAGCTGCCAGCCCTGCCTTGGCACCATCGGGCGACTTCCGGGCCATCGGTCCTTGACTTTGAGGACTTGATAAAGCAGTTCATGGTGGCCTCGAGCACCCCGATATCCTTGAGGGACTTTCTCGATGCAATTTGGCTCGCTTGCTAAGCTTTGGCACGACCCTTGCCAACTTGGCCACTAAATGAGAACCACGGCTTCGTAGGACGCCGTTAAGCCGTGGTGAAAATGAAATTAGTACCGGCGGGCAGTTGATCACTTGCTTACATCCCGGAACCTCCTTTGGCACCAAAAACCACGTTATTGGCACGCTTCGCCTACAAGGCTCAACAAAACACCTTACGAGCAAAAATTGACTTTAAACAATAAATAAAGCATAGAAACAACACAAATTGGAGGATTTGAGCACCACGATTGTACAATCTTAGGTGCTTATCAGACTGCCACAGGTGGAGGAACTTGCTTCCGCCGCTGCCGCCAAAATATTACGAAACAAAAAACCACTTCATAGTCCTGTTCCTTCTCAAAATACAACTATAATAATTAAATGCAACAAACACCATACCTTTGCCTTAAACTTTGAATTCGATGGATGCTTCCATAGCTTTTCAAGATTCACATTTCAAATGAAACACATATATAATCTAACAATGAGAATATTCTTCCAAACCCTCAAGGAACGCTGGAGGAACTCGAGCTGGATCAAATAGCAACCGCCACCTAGCAAATGGTGGAGATCGAGGACGATAGGGTTCTGCAGATCAGTGAGAAGAGGGACGTCGAGAAGGAGGAGAAGATGGATCAGGTCAAGGAAGCGATGGAGAACAGGGCGGTGGTGGCGACGCGACAGCGACATTTTCGGAGAGGAAAGAGCGGCAGTGGTCAGCGCTACTCCATCGGTGGAGAGAGAGAGAGAGGTGTTGGAGGCAATGGAGAGACAGAGGGGAGGGGGTTCAATTTTTGTTTTTAACTAGGAGTGGGTCTTTGTGGGCAAAAAAGACATTAAGCAACATAACCGAGCCAATCTAGGTTCGGAAATAATATTGAGAGTTGGGATCAAAACGAACCTAGAAAGGAGGGCCGGCCTCGAATTAACTTGCATTTTTGGTCTATACTAGGGTGTTAACTCCTTGGTAAGGTGCTTAGTCAAGCGGTTTACCGAGGGCCTGTGGCCTCCTATGTCACTACAACAAAATACACAATTCCCGACTAAAATTTCCCGACTAAACATTATTTAGTCGGCAAATATAAGCCAATCACCGACTAAATAATTATTAGTCGGTCAAATATAAAATATTTGCCGACTAAACTATTTTGGTCGGCCAAAACATATATTTGCCGACTAAATTTAAATTTAGTCGGGAAATATTATTTTTTCGAATTTAATAAAATCAAAAATTAAGTCCGACTAAACGAAATTTAGTCGAGAATTTAATTTTTTTCGACTAAATTTAAATTTAGTCGTGGAATATAATTTTTTCGATTTTAATAAAATAGAAAATTAATACCGACTAAACTACATTTAGTCGGTAATTTCTTTTTTTGCCGACTAAATTTAAATTTAGTCTGGAAATATCATTTTCTCGAATTAAATAAAATAGAAAACGAAATTACATTTTCTGACCAAATATATTTTAGTCGGGTAATATCATATAATCCGAATTAAAAAATCAAATACATTTCCCAACTAATAGATTAGTCATGAAATATCAATTTTTTCCCCTTTTTAAAAATTCCAAAGAAAGGAAATATTTGTTCCAACGATATTGATCACGATGCAACCTTCTCGATCACTACCGCTCATTTTTTTCCTTCTTAATCATAAGATTCTCGTAAAATTTTGGCTCGATCGGGCCAAGGAAGCCTGTTTATCGGCACAAAAATTCTTAAATGTAAAGAATTTTGTTGTCCTATTAAGTGCCTATTCATATGCGGTTAACTTGATTCTTGGTACGAATGTTTAAATTCATATTACGTCAAAGATAGATGATTTCGATCGTGAAAAAATACCTCAGGCGGGGCTCGGTTAGTTCACTATAACACTTAAATGTCTCCGAACGCATTAAATGTCTTTCGATAATGTGGTCGCCAATACCAAATGATCTCCGATTTTAGTGACAATGCTATAATAAGTAAGACGTGAAATCCTAACGATTCAGATCGATCATTATAAAAAATGACTTGTGTCACGCCCTCGATTTTCAACATATTTATAGAGGATTTTCATAAATAAAACCTCACAACTATCCGTACGATACCCAAAATAATATAGCATTTCCATTCTCATAATCTCACTTCAACATCCAATAATTCCCAAAAGATTACATCTTTGGCTCCGAGGCCCAAATCAACATAAATATAGAGTATCGATAGAGAGTTAAGAGTTTACAATGTTCCTTCGTCAAAAGGTTTACAATTAAAGTTACAAATACATCTTCCAAACGAAATTTACAAAATGAGTAAGTAACTCCTTTGATTAGCTTTCTAAAAGATATGTCCACACTCCAAGCACTCCAGTCATGCAAGCTACAGTTCCGGATTGGCACCTGAAAATGATATAAGGCTTGAGCTACATTAGCCCAGTAGAAAAGTCTACGCAAACTCTATATGCAAATGAGATGAATCAAGCACCCTGAGTGAGTGATCATAGACAGATACGCCCAATGCACAAGTGACTACCAACAAGCTGCAAGCTACAGTCTAAGGGTCATTGACTTCACATAAATGTCACTAACCGTTTACTTCTTTAACCAAATGCATTGGTAAACTCATGTCAATCCACATTAGTCTATAACTAATTCTAAAACATCTTATTATTCTTCATACGATACTACAATCTTTCTCGTGTCCATGTTTATCATCATCAAATCCCTTCATGACAAAACCTTTCCTTTCTTTTAATCAGTTGTTTCCCCTCAATCATCACTAGGGTCACCTCGGGTCTAGTTCCCTCGAGCGTAGGGTCACCCCGAGTCTATTCCCTCTATAATAATCATCAGTTGGGGTCACCTCGGGTCTAGTTCCCTCGTGCGCAGGGTCACCCCGAGTCTATTCCCTCAATAGTCATAACCACTTGGGTCACCTCGGGTCTAGTTCCCTCGAGCGCAGGGTCACCCCGAGTCTATTCCCTCAATAGTAATAATCACTTGGGTCACCTCGGGTCTAGTTCCCTCGAGCGCAGGGACACCCCGAGTCTATTCCCTCAATAACGACCACTTGGGTCACCTCTCGCACTTTTCATAATCGTCATCATTTCATAATTAACTTTGTCATCTATCTATCGGTTGTACCACGATTCTTCAATCCACCATATTGATTACACTTCAAGACATTCCAAACTGTCAAGCATATCAAGATTCCGACTAATAAATTAATACACGCCATTCCTTTTAAACATATCACAATACCGCACATCCTCACTGTACCTATAAGTACACCTGGTACCTTCACATACCACATATCAAGCATAAGGAAAATGTCTTATGTATCCACGCCTAGCATTGTTTAACTCAAAGGAATGTTTTACTTGTTCATTTTTCATAACGCATGCCAACACATACAACCTTCGACCACCTATATTCCTTATGTTCTCTAAACCCTCGTTTCGATGTCAAAGGACTCATACGGAACTCAACGACCACTACAAAGCCTAGTACATCCCTAGCTTCGTCAAACCATTCAATTAAGTACTCAAGAGAGCCTAAGAACATCCGTGTCTCACCCACACGATTCTAAGGAAAAGGATTATCCGACGTTTACGAACACATCTATCTTATTTTGGCTACCAAACCTTATCGATTAAGAATTAGGAGATGAGACCACCACCATTGGAAAGTAGATCTCCAGTACATGAATTTCGATATAAAATTTGTCCAAAACGGAGTTCGGATGAAAAAGTTATACTCGATCGAAATTTTTCCAAAAATGCTGATTTTTCAATGTCTACCGGTAGACATTAATCTCTACCGGTAGAAGACCCAAATTTCACAAAAATGACAGATTTTTGAATACCTACCGGTAGACATTAATATCCTACTGGTAGAAGACCAAAATTTCACAAAAGTGACACTACTGGACATCGTTTCTACCGGTAAGTCCACAATTTCAACTGGTAGGACTTGGGTTCTCAGTGCACGATTTTCAGATTTCACCAGAACAATTCCAACAACCAAACCAACGATCTAGGGCACGATTTAAGTACCAAATCAACTCATAAAGCATATAAAGAGAGGTAGAATTCCCTACCTCGAGTTTCCAAGTATAAATCGAAGAGATTGATCAAGCCCTAGCTTCCGGAATCCAAACCGAACCAAATACTCCGAACCGAGCTCTATCCAACGAGATACGAGCTCCAATACGCAAATAGAAGACGAGGTTGAGGTTGATTGTTGTGGGTTTTGAGTTGGAGATGAGTTCTTGGGGTGAGCGAGTGAGAGAGAGAAAGAACCGAGAGAGAGAGAGAGAGAGCGCGAGGGAGAGTGAGAGACCGAGAGATGGAGAGGGGAAATTATTCCCCTGCCACTCACACCACACACTTATATACACACACCTCACACACTTAGCCATAGCACCCAAAACTTCCAATTCTTTCACTTTAAACCCCAAATTTCATATAGACACATCTTTCACATTATAATATATCTCTTTCTCATTTACAAGCATTAAAACTAGGGAATTTAAATACGGGTCTCTACAACTTGGCAGTTACCTTAACTATATATATGTTTGATATATTTGATATTTAACTAATTCTTATGTTGTACTTGTTATTACAGTAGCCACAAGATCGCGAGACAATCTTGACGATCAAGATCGTTGATTTTCTTGCACTTGTTGAATTATTCATTCCCGTAAATTTGCAGCTCGATCAGGTTTAGGATATCCCTTTATCGAGATGTGAATTAATTAGAAAACTCATATTTTTTGTTCGATCAATTGTCTAACGGAAAACGATCAACTGTAATATTAGTAAGAATGATCTAATTGATAATATTACAGAAGTTAAATGGTTCTAATCAAGCAAAAAAATCTCAAATGGGGCTCGGATAGTTTACTATAACACTTAAACGTCTCCGAACGCATTAAATGTTTTTCGATAATGTGGTCGCCAATACCAAATGATCTCCTATTTTAGTGACAATGCTATAATAAGTAAGACGTAAAATCCTAACGATTTAGATCGATCATTATAAAAAATGACTTGGCAGTTACCTTAACTATATATATGTTTGATGTATTTGATAGTTAACTAATTCTTATGTTGTACTTGTTATTACAATAGCCACAAGATCGCAAGATAATCTTGACGATCATGATCGTTGATTTTCTTGCACTTGTTTAATTATTCATTCCCATAAATTTGCGGCTCGATCAGGTTTAGAATATCCCTTTATCGAGACGTGAATTAATTAGAAAACTAATATTTTTTGTTCGATCAATTGTCTAACGGAAAACGATCAACTGTAATATTAGTAAGAATGATCTAATTGATAATATTACAGAAGATAAATGGTTCTGATCAAGCAAAAAAATCTCAAGTGAGGCTCGGGTGGTATTTTATAAGACTTTAATGTTTTTGGGCGCAGTGGAAGGCATTCCGACTCAAAGAATTATTCCCGACTAAATATTTAGTCGGCCAAGAAAAAAAAATACCGACTAATTAATGTTTGGTCGGGAATGATACAATTTTTTGCGCGAATCTAAAATTTTCGCCAAAAAAATGACCGGGTTTAGGTAATTTCCGACTAATTATTTAGTCGGCAATCCTTTTATAATACAAAACGGCGTCGTTACGCCTTATCAAACCCATCTAGTTATACACTTCCCCCATCTCCCTCACATCGTCAATCAGTCCATCCCCCTCCCAATCGACCCTCTGACCCTCTCTCCAGCCGTGGTCGCTCACCCCTCTCTCCAGCCGCGGTCTCCACAGTTCAGCACCGCCGCCACTGCCACACCCCCGACTAAAACCCCTCTCTCCTCCGACTGTGGTCTCAGATCCTCCTGCTCCTCTCAATCAAACCCCCGACGAAAACTCCTCTCCTCCGACTTTGCATCTCCAGCCGTGGTCGAGCCGCTGTGTCTCTCTCTCTCGCTCGCTCCTGCTAGGTACTCTCTCTCCCCCCCCCCCCCAATTTGGGTTTTCAGTGCTCCAAATGAACAAATCGATTTGGGTTTTTAGTGCTCCAAACGAAAAAATCAATTTGGGTTTTCTGGGTTTTCCCAATTTGGCTGCTGGGTTTTCAGTTCTAGTTTCTGATTAGAAGGTGGGAGTATGGTTGAAGTTTTGACAGTGGCTGTACAGAAATGTACAATATTTTTTTTTTGTCTGATATAGATGTGTGATGTTTGCCTATTTTTCGATTCTTCGTTTATTCCGCAAATAGGCACAATATCATAAGTACTCTGTTTTTCCCTTTTGTTTACTGCGTACGTGGTACACGATGATAATAGTCTGACTATGTTTTATAAACCACGTGTTTTTGATACTGCTATGAAACAAAACAGAAGATGATACTTGCATGTCCACTAGTTTAAAGTTTAAACGGACTAGTTCTTGTAGAGTTCTAGTTCTTTAAACGGACTAATGATTTATATGTTATATAAATTAGCAATAACCCATTTACAATTAGTAAGTGCTGAATAGGAAATTTACTTATAAAATAATTCCTATGGCCCTCCATTGTCGATAAATAAAAATCTAATTAGATTTTTCCTGCCTAATGTATCTCAAGAAGACACAGAAGTTGCCACCAAAAACACTTCTGAGTGCTCTCATTGTGGTGTTGTGTTATACTTCCTATTCAAAGAACATTTTTTTATCGGCGAAAGTAAGTATTATTAGAATAATTAGATTAGCACCTTCGAAGAGAAGTTGAACTTCTAACCTCCTATCTCCGGGCACCTAAGTGCACCCCTAATGTCATTGGGCCAAAGGCCTCTTGGCCTATTCAATAAACTTACAATATTCTGCTGGTGTGTTACATTCCATTCATATAAATTTTTGTATATGCTGTTTTGGGTTCCCAATTGTCACTAAGAGTGTTATGAATGTAATTGTTGCATTTGAGAATATCATAGGGTGTAGGATAATGGAAGTCCATTAGGCTGTGAAGGCTCCAGTGAATTTTTCCACGTTGTACACTTAAATTCTATGACTTTGGGTTGTCGCCAGTTCTAGTTTTGTTGCATGAAATGTTATATTTTGTTCCTCAATCCTTTCCTTGTTTTGTAGACAGCTCATCCTTATTACGATCAAAATAGTTAAAATGCTCTAAGTGAATCCCTTGTACATTTTTAGGATGCATCAAGTTATAATGAATTCATCTCTCTCTTGAGCAGATCTTGAAATACATTCCAGACATCCGTAGCCAATTTTGGAATCCACAACATTGGCCGAAGCACGTGCTTGTCAGATACACAAGGTCGTACAGGCAAAATTTTGCTGCAACATAGGTAATCTCTTGCAGATACTACCACATTCAAAGAAGAGTGGCAACAGGATGCATTCATTCTCTCTTACTTTTGACGGATAGTATATAAATTCCCAGCGTTTAATAGATAACATCTCCCTTTGTGGCTTACTTGGGGAAGCATGCACAATATCCTCTATACTTCTACTTTTTTTTTTTTGCAGCCATGATGCTTTAAGATACATTAGAGAGTCCCCCACAGATATTATATTTACCTTCATTTATGACCAGTCTGTACTGTTAAATTTCACCATGAAGCTTGTTCACATAGAATTGAGACAACTCAGACAGTTAGACTACTCATTCATTGTGCTCCTATAATGCCATAAGTAAACATTAGGAAGCCTCTTTCCCTTAGCCACTATGTTATTGTCAATTTCGTCGTTCGGTCCCATCCACTTGTCATTTTCCTAATGCTAAAGGACGGTGCTGATTTGAGGAAGCTTCATAGTAAGCTTCCTTTATTTAACAGGATGATTTCGTTGTTATTGGGTGCCTCCTTAATGAATGCTGGGCATGTAGGTCCACTATTGGGGCAGTAAATTTTTCTCAAGATCTACCTGATAAAAGGTTGGGACTTTACGTATGAGAATATATGGTACGTAGTTTGAGAATATCACTTTTAGAATTTACTGCTATTATGTTTGTGGTACTGCTATGAACTGCATTTTTTCTACATAAGATTTCCCTAAGTGTTGCACCATCAAAAGCATGAAATGGTATTCAGAACTTGGGTTTAGTAGACAATGAAGTAGTATTTATAATTATGTTTACCAAGTGAGGAAAAGCATTGGAAACCTGTGGCCTGTGGTATGTTGGGCTGAAATTTCCAAACATTCTTTGGCAAATGCTTCTTATTATAGCTGTTTGTGTGCAAATGCCACTTTGAGAAAGAGTTAGAGTTACGATTTCTGAGGCCTTTGTTATGGCAGTCTGTTCCATGATCATGCTCTCCTCTCATAATTTTTCTTAAGAATGACATTTTTTATGGTTATTTGGATGGGGCTGTAGCTGTATTTGGGTTGTCTCCTTTATGTTCCTTCATGTCTTCTTGTCAATGGTTTACACTGTCGCTACGTTTCAAGTGAAAGTTCATGTCAGGCAGGACCAATACACCAGTCGGTCTCCCGAGAGTTGCATTTTTTTCTTACCTGATATGTGTTAGAGTTATTTCTTTCTTAATTGAGTCCATGCCCAACTATTTGTTGGTAATTCCCCATCGAGGGAGGGAGGGAGACTTGATTGTTTATGGGTTCCTCATCCTATAACTTGCAAACGACAGTTATTTAGCATTGGCCTGCTCGATGTTCGGAGGCCTAAAGACCCGAGCACTTTTTTTTTGTTAGACTATTATAAGGGGTACCAAAGTAGGAGGGTCCCCTAAAATATGTAGATGTTCGAAGGCCTAAAGACCCGAGCCAGCTCTGGTAGTGTTTACAAGGTAGTTAAAACTCCCAAGAAACCTAAAGCTAAATTCTGCTATATCAAACAGATGTTGGAAATTGTGCTTTGAAAAAAACTTACTGTTATTATGAAAATTTTCGAATACAAACAAAGTGAACATAGGAAATTGAATGCTCTGTTTAGAAGGCTGTCATATTTTGTTTTTTGTTTGCCTTAATGCAGGAGTTTCTTTAAGAGAATTTCTAGAGTGGAGACTTATTACTTGATTTTTTTGTATGGTCTCCATTCTTTCATCTTGATATAGTGGACTCAATTAGCTTTTTATGCATTAAGAGGTGCAAAATGTCAAGATAATTTTTCGTTTTGGCTTGTAATTAGTTAGTATCTACCTATGTTTATGCTTTGAGCAATAGGATACACTAGTTCATAAATACTAATGGTGGATTGTTCTTTTTTTATTTTTTATTTTTACAGATCGATGCTTAATGGAGTATCCCGTAGTTCTACTTTTGGTTATTGTCTATGAAGATCAAAGTTGGATTTTGGTTGTGGACGTGCTTGGATGTTTTTAGGTTATCCATTTGTCGAGGTTGAACTTTTTAGTATTTTCTAGGGGTTTTGATACATTTTTTTTAATGAGCTTGGGTTTTTTTTTTAATTTCTCCCTCGTGGTTGGACGTGTCGTTATTTTGCGTTTAAGGAATTTGGATACAAGTTGTTATTTAAGTATTTATGGAAGTTTGGATTTATTTCTTGGAATTTTATTTTTTATTAAATACATTATGTTGCAATTTTGTGGATGTAATGAAAATGGAGGGAAATTTTTTTTTACAGGAAATGAATGGAGAAAATTTTTGTAGAAAATTATGGGATTTTGAGCAATTGGTACGGATAATGCATTGCCCGACTAACTTTTGGTCGCCAATAGGGAATTCATTGTTGATTTGTTCACGCATTCCCCGACTAAACGCTTAGTCGGCAAATGGTGTACACACATTTCCCGACTAAACAATTAGTCGGCACATAGTTCACGCATTCCCCGATTAACTATTTAGTCGGCAAATAGGGAACAAATTCCCCGACTAAACATTTAGTCGGCAAATAGATTACCATTCCCCGACTAATGTGCTGACCAAGTTTTTTAGTCGGGGAAGACTTTTGCCGACTAAAATGTCTACAATTGCCGACTAAACCGTTAGTCGGGAATGGTGTTTTTTTTTGTAGTGTGTTCCAGCCGTATAAATGGTGAGAAGAGTAAGTGTAGAGACCCGTAATAAATTCGTTTAATTTTAATGTTTATAATTGAGGAATAATGAAAAAATGTGAAGTGTTTATGTGAATTGGGGTTAAAATGATGGAATTGATAGTAGAGGGGTGTGTGTGTGATATGTTCATTTGTTGGTATAAATAGGAGGGTGAGGGAGTAGGAGATCATTTTCCCCTCCACTCCCCCACTGGCTCCCTCTCTCTCCCGGTCTCTCTCTCACTCTCTCCAAAATCTCACCAAAATCATTCAAAACCCACCAAAATAACTGTAGACACCTCCCAAGTGGGGCATCGCCATACAGATTGATCACATTGTGTTTGCTCGATTGGTTGCTCATTCATAAACCAAAATCATGGACATTCCCATGGCTAGGAACGTCGCCACATGATAATGGCTATCATCAAATAGAGTCACCACCCAGTTTATAAAAACTGGGAAAATAGATAGAGATTCTGGATTCGGGAGCCAAAAGTACAGTAAGGGGAAGGTGTTAGGCACCCCTCTCTGCCCAGTCGTGAGACTGGCCCATAATCATTCAACATAAGACTATAGATGCTTTGTCTAATCCTAACACATAGTCTGTTTAATTATTCCTTTAAACAGTAAGCAAAGTGAGCCAGTGCGATAAACGAGCATGCATCAGAAAGCAGAAAAACAAACAAATGTCCCAGGGAGATGGATCTCGCGGCCGGTAAATGGATCTCACGGCCGAGGGATCCTCCTGGTTTTATTTATCGGCCGAGGGATCAAAGCCCCGGTCGATGTTCTTCCTCACACCAGACAGAAAAGCTTAGCGGATAATTTAAATGCTACGGTTAGCCATAAATGCAATAAGTAAAACAAACCAGAGGCCGTTGGGCCTCACCACCTTGATCCCTCAGTTGCTTGAATGCCTCGGATTTGAATGTGATTGATTGATTGCTTGATCGAGAACCCTAGGGTTAGGGTTTGAACTTCGGGGTTTGATCGCCGGATTGACGGCTGCCTTCGGAAGGTTAGGGCTTTTGGAGTATGGGATTGAGGGAGTATTTGTGCAGAGCTTCGAGGTTTGAGAGAGTGTGTAAGTATCTCAATTTCTGTGTGTATATTTCGGAGCCCAAAGGCCCCTTTATATAGGCATAGGGATGACTCACTCCGGCCAATCAAATCACGAGATGGCAATTGCAATTGCAATGCATCTCAAACTCTACGTCGTAATCTCCGAACGTAGCCCGAACGCATCGGGAAGGTAGTGTAGTTGGATCAAACCAAACGTCTGACAGAATGTTCGAGAGTCTGGAAAAAGGTCGATCTGGCGGCCGAGTAAAGGATTTCACGGCCGTGGAATGGATGTCTCGGCCGAAGGATAGATCTCGCGGCCGAGGGATTGATCTCTCAGGGAGATTTTGCTGGCAACAGGTTGCTCGGGCGAGGGATTGATGTTATGGCCGTGGGATCGATGTTACGGCCGACAGATGGGTTCTCCTAGGCTTCCGTATTTCTGTCTAAAAGGCTGTATGGCTTTGAATTGGGTCCTCTAAGTGGCCAAAGTTCTCACCGAAAGTCCTAAGGTCCTCAAGGAAGCAATCAGCAATCACTGTATCCATTTCATCATCGGGATTGTCCCAAGGTGGGACTTGAAATAATTGTTAGGCCAAATTGGGGTGTCTACAATAACCTCCAACCTTGTATCCTCACGCGTATTGTGGCCCGTATCTCGTTCGTTGGAGCTCGGGGAAGTTGTATTTCGTTCAAATCGAAATTTTTGGGAGGCTAGGGCTCGTAACTCCTTGGAAATCGTGCTTCGACTTCGAGGTAGGGATTCTATCTCTCAATATATGTAAATGGAGTGTTTTTATCCTTGGATCCGTGCCTTGTTGTTGTTGTTGTTAACTGCTCGAAAGTCTGCTGTAAATCAGCTCGACACTGATCTGTATCGATACGAGCTTTTTGCCGTATCGATACCATAAGAAAATAGAAACATTTGGAATTCCTGATTTGGTAACCGTATCAATACGGGTAATTTTGCCGTATCGATACCAGAGGCCTTTGGACAGTTTTCCCAGCTTTGTTCCGAACTTCACCGTTTTGACTTCCAATCACTTCTAACCTATTCTAAACACTCCCAAATCACCCTAGAACATGATTACTCGTATCCGTTAGGTTCGTAGAGTATCTTTGCAAGTCTTGCTCTCGTTTGGCCGAATTTGACTATAAAAGCAATGTGGACAATGATTGAAACGAAATGACACAATAAGTGAGTACGGAATTCTTGGACACACTCATTGACAGAACGAGAACATTCAGGATCCATCGACGGGTGGGTGCCTGGTAGGGGGTATCGGGATCCCTAAATTGGCCCTGCAGGAGCAAAAGCTCATATTGATTATATTCTGGACCTACCGAAGGGTATGTTGCCTGGCAGGGTGTATCGGGATCCCTTAACGACCCGGTAGGAGCTTCAGCTCATGACACATACGGCGAATGGATATTGGACATGTGATAGATGGAAAGTTCTAAGTTTGAGATGCCTTTGTTTGTTAAATCGTCTTCGAGTTCATTGGCTTATGATTGTTGATCGTTCTGAGATTTGTCATTCAAATTCCTATTTTGAGCTTATCCCTGCATTTCATTTGCATATACTGTTAGTGTAGAATTTCCTACTGGGCTAGTGTAGCTCAAGCTTTATATCATTTCAGGTACTAACTCAGGGCCATAGCACGCATGCGTGGAGTGCCTGGACTTGACAATTGTTTTGAAAGCTAACACTGAAGAGTTACCTATCCATCTTTGTAAATCCCTTTTGAAGATGTGTTTGTAACTTTATTTGTAAATCTTTTGACATTGGAACGTTGTAACCCCTTAACTCTATTGATATACAGTACTTGTGTTATATTTGGGGCTCGGAGCCAATGTTGTAATATTTTGGGAACTAATGGAAGTTTGAAGTGTAATTGTGAAATTGGGAACTACTTTGGGAACCGTATGGATTATGGCAAGGTTTTATTTATGTAAAGTTAATTATATTTATCTTGAAAATCGAGGGTGTGACAGTAAGGTCACACAAATTACAAATCCATTCTACTTTCGCCTCACTATCATTACCATAATATACCCCATTTCCCCCTTTTGATTACACCACCATTTCCAGCACCAAAATCAGCTCTAAATGCCCCGAATAGTTTGGAAAAGTACTCAGCTCCAAAGCTGTCCGAAAAACTGTTCTGAACCGGCCACACTGATGGAGCCCCGTTGCCATGCGTTTGATCCGCCGCCCGACTTTGTAACACGCTAGAACTACCGGACCGAGGTAGATTAATTGTTATCCTACCTTCCTCTAAGTATATTTAGATGTTAGTTTTAATGGATTATAGTGCTAGAGATCGAGCCCATGCATCAAAACCCATGAACCGAGGTTTTCCTCTGTTTTTCTGAAAGCTATTGTAGCTGAATGTTGAGTTTTAAAAATGTTGTGCTAGAATTGCACTTAGGTCCCTGTATTTACTTCAGCTTCCGAAATCGACCCTAAGCAGAAGGACCGTATCAACTCGATGATGACATCAATCGTACCAGTAGTAGCTCTGTTTAATTTCTCTATGTTAATTTCAAAGTATTGTAATCAAACTAAGCTTTCGTTGTTATTTAAAGAAAATTGTCCTTTGATTTAAGTAAATTATTTTGGAAAATCTTTTAATAACGTGTCCAAAAATTGGGGCGTTACAAATCTTATTGAAGTTGTGAAAAATCGTTTATTATTGCCCTGCGGGGAATCAGGAGTACTATTTTTTTTATACATCCTGCAGGTATGTAGTTTTTTTTGACATTGGTGGTGCTTGGCATGTTACTGAGATGGGCCGGCGATGAGGCTTAAGTTGTTTGTTGTGATTAAGGCTAATTTGGTTGATTTGGTTGATTCGGTTGAAGTTGTGAAAATTGTTTATTGATTCTGTTATGTCCTTTTATTGTCCTCGTATTGTATACTTCCCGTATAGTTTATGTGGCAGGTACGGAGCAAAATAAGGACGGGCGGAGTTGGAATATTTGAGGAATTCTATTTATTTGGAGATTATTTGGGAAAATCAATTTTGTTGTTATTTTGAGGTTGTAGAACACACCATGTAATTGCTGTAATTTTTGAGGCTTAGATGAGATAATGGGACCTGTAAGTGAATAAAATACATTGTATTTGGAGTTTTAGTTTATAAAAAGACGGGTCGTTACACCACCACAATTGTGGTTGTGATTTATTGTCTTTTTTGGTCAAAACCATGAGTGAACACAATCCATCAGTGCTCAATCCATCCCTTCCAAAATCCCACCTTGTGAAATATTTTTTCTTCTCATTTTCGGGACCACCACCACTGTAAATTTTTCCCCCTCCACCCATCAGATTTTTGGTCAAACTTAATTCTTAAGTTTTTTTCTTTTTTCGCATTTCCACCGTAGGTCCTCAATTATGGATTTATTATCGTCCGATGTTTTTATAAATGTCTAAATTCTTTTACAAATATGTTAATTTTTTGTCCTTGATACGTTTAAGTATTATACAATGTAATTGTAATAATTAAAATTTTGAAAATTTAAAGTAGAACAATCAGAATATTACCAGTCTTGTTTTTTATTGTCGTGTAAATCCTTTTGTTAGTTTTGCGTTTATATTAATTTATTTATGTTTTTTAAATTATAGGTTTGCCTCGATATGAGGAGTCTAAAAAATATAAAATTATGATCAAAATCTTAAAAAAAAACTATTAAAGATAAAAGTAATCATTTGTCTTTATTCAATTTCTTTTGCCATTTTAAAGCTCAAAAAATACATGTATGATATATCTTTAAGATTCTTTAATTTGGATTTTAGAATAAAATTTTAGACACTATAAATTTACTTAGCAAAAATAAAGACAACATAAATATTTCATTAAATATGAGGGAAGGTATCTATTATTATTAAAAACCATAGGGGAGGTCAACGAAGGGGTAAAAAAGTGAATTCTCTTTTCCTGTTAATAGACGCTAGGCGACAAGTCTGACAGGGGAGAGGTACACGCAATTTTAGAAAGCTCGGAGAAGTATTTGCTGTTGTCAGTAACCTTAGGGGAGGTAAGTGAGATTTTCCCTTTATAATATTAAATTCGTTATACCAGTATTGGACCCACAAATTTTTTTTTATTTTTAATTTTTTTTGACATGCACAAATTTAATTTGATGAAAACTGAAAAAATATACTTCATATATGAAAAGGTAGTGAGGAACCTCGATGGATGATGATAGAGGCAATGAAAATGACAATGATGGAGAGGAAACAACAAAAGTATCAGGGTGCTCTTGTGCGGGGCTGCGTTGAAGGACAACTTTTGACTGTGAGGAGAAAACATTTGGAGACCTCAAAACTACATTGTTTTGCAAAATGTCTACGTGTTGAACTTATTCTAGGAGTTTTTCTTTCTTTCTAGAAGATACCATTTGATCTACCATTCTTGGACAATGATTTGTTCTTGAGTTGTTAAGTTAATCGTGCAGGGAACGGAATCCCAGAACCCAGTAATGACGCATATGGATTAGACCAAAAAAACGTAAAACCCTGCAAGGCAAAATTAGGGTTTTAGCTCAACTCCCACGACACGAATGCTGGTTGACTTGTTTCTTTGTAGAATAAATAGACCCGATTTCTCTACGTGATGAACTCCGCTCGATCGTACATAATCTTCTGCCGTATTTCCCCTATACATCAATCACGTAGCCAAGTGTGGACTTCTACATGGTCTCCTTGCTCTCTCTCTTATAGCTCACCGTTTGGTATTCTCAATAAGTGTGTGAGACCTAGACAATATAACAGTATACTTATAGGACTAAGGCAGGGACCTAAGGAGAAATAATTTTGGGCTTTTTGTTTAAATAAGAAATCCTAATCCCACTAAGATTATATTTCTTATTTGACAAATTATACTACTAAAGAATTATAATTGCACTCACATCCTTATCTCAATTATATTTCGACCTCCATGTTATAAAATACTTATTAATCTCCAAACGTTAAGATTATAGATACCCAAATTAAGGGAGAGTTAGCAAAAAATACAACATATTTCTATTTTTTGAGCTCAAGGCACGCGCCTTTTGTAATCAAATAAGGAAAAGTTTGCTGCATGATTACAAACATACTCTTCTGCAAAACTAGTGAAATGTCACTAGTAAATAAATATTCGTAATTTAGCCCAGCCAACTACCAAGTCCGGTGAAACCCACCTTAAGGTGGGGACCTGTTGGGAAATGATTCCCAGAACCCAGTAATGACGCATACAGATTAGACAACAAGAAAACCGCAAACCCCTACAAGGCAGAATTATGGTTTTACCTCAACTCCTTGCGAACACGAACGCTGGTTGAACTTGTTATAACACGACTTGCTATAAGCCACGTATACTATTCGACTGCACCTTACGATCTTCTATTGTATTCTCTGCATGTCTAGAACACGAACCGAGTGTGGACTCTTTCATGATCTATTTGCTCTCTCTAAGCCTGCCTCTATTTCATGAATAATAGAAAACCTCTAACTGACCTAGAGAGCATAACGTGTATATATAGGGCTACGATAGGGACCTAAGGAGTAATAAGTCCGGGCTCCCAGTGTAAATAAGAAACCCTAATCCCACTAGGATTCTATTTCTTATTTCACTAATTATAATTCACCCCACTACAGAATTATAATTGCACTCCCGTCCTTATCTCAATTATATTACGAGCTCCATGATATTAAATACTTATTTATCTCCCCACGTTAAGATTACAGATACCCGTTGATTAAAATAAATTACTAACAATCTCCCACTTAATCAACATCTTAACCTTGAGACTATCCGCTTAACTTATTCGATATGTCGGATACAAATATCCACCTGCAGGGTTTGTCATAATCGAAACTTATAAGCTTACTCAAGGGGTATCATCAATCCCTACTGGGACGTGGATTCCATCAATAATTAATAGATGTCATATACATAATGTTGCGACCCAATTCATCGAGACTATTGACCGTATGAAGATCTCACTCTTTAATGAATCAAAGTCAACAAAATTAAATATATACCTCTAATAAATATCTTTGGATTAAGAGCATAAGCATTCATAATAATCATGAGGTTCCAATTGTCTTATAAAGTTAGTACAATTACCTCAGTGTGGTCCAATTGTCTTATAAAGTTAGTACAATTACCCTAATTCTCATCAAAAAGGGATAAAACTAATTAATAAATAACAATCAAATATTAATCCATTACACAAAAGCATGACTTTTAGTATAATTTTCTAACAATCTCACTCTCATTTCCACTATGTGACCGTAAAAGGTCTTTGAGCCAAACTGCCTCCTTGGCTGCTTCAGAAGCTGCCACATACTCGGCCTCCATGGTAGAATCAACAATGCAAGATTGCTTGATACTCCTCCAACTAATGGCTCCACCTCCTAAGGTAAACACATATCCCGAGGTAGACTTTCTGGAATCCTTATCTGTCATAAAGTCTGAGTCCGTGTACCCATGAGGTACCAAACTATCCAACTAGAACACCAACATATGATCTCTAGTTCTTTTCAGATACTTGAGAATATGTTTCACTGCAGTCCAATGTTATTGCCCTGGATTAGACTGAAAACTGCTAACCATGCCAACAACAAAGCAAATATCAGGTCTAGTACACAACATAGCATACATGAGGCTTCCTACTGCCGAGGCATAAGGAACTGCCTTCATCTTCTCCATCTTCTCAAGTGTCTTAGGACACAGATCCTTGGATAGGTTGATTCCATGTCTAAAAGGGAGGAACCCTTTCTTGGAATACTGCATGCTAAAACGGGCAAGAAAATCTCATCGATATAAGTAGCTTGTGATAAGCCCAACATCCTATTCTTGCAATCTCGTATAAGTTTAATCCCAAGGATGTGACCGGCTTCTCCTAAGTCCATTTCAAATTAGTCGGATAACCACACTTTCACTGAAGACAACACTCCCACATCATTTCTGATGAGCAGAATATCATCAACATATAGCACTAGAAATACCACCACTTTTCCGTTGCGCTTCTTATACACACATGAATCATCCGGACATTGATCAAAACCAAAAGACTTGATTGCTTGATCAAAATGGATGTTCCAAGATCTAGATGTCTGCTTAAGCTCATAAATAGACTTCTTAAGCTTGCACAACATGTGCTCTCGACCTTTTGCTATGAATCCATCTGGTTACACCATATAGATACATTCATCCAGATTTTCATTACAGAACGCGGTCTTGACATCCATTTGCAAAATCTCGCAATCGAGATGAGTCGCAATAGACAAGAGAATCTGGATGGACTTAAGCATGGCTAGTACTGGCGAAAAAGTCTCCTCATAGTCGATCCCTTCTTTTTGAGTATACCCTTTCACCACAAGCCTAGCTAGCTTTAAAGATATGCACCTTCCCGTCCGCTCCTCTCTTCTTCTTGTAGATCCACTTGCATCTAATGGGTTTAATCTATTCGGGTGGTTCTACAAGATCCCAGACCTAATTAGAGTACATAGACTCCATCTCTGATTTCATAGCCTTTTGCCAAAGTTTCACATCTTTATCTTGAAGTGCCTCATAGTAGTTATAGGGTTCGGCATGTCGACCTCAGGGATCATTTCAAGAGACTCTCCCAACAACATATACCGATTGGGTGGAACAATAACCCTCCTGTGGGCTGCTATGCCCGAAAATTATATTTTTCCCGCTCTCGAAGAAGAAAAATACGAATGTCGCTCTTTTTGTTTTGTTCTTGGTGCCGCTTTGAAGAGAAATACGCCGTTTGAAGAGTCGTTTTGGTTTGATTTGAAGAGTCGCCACCCAGATTTGCGGTATATCATCCGAGAAACCGTTTCGTTTGGAAAACCAATTGATTTGAAGTTGAAAACCAGAGATCAGTTTCAAGGGTTCGGAAGCCATGTTACGAGGGGGGAAGGATTTTACGGCACCCCCCTCGCCCGATTCGAGATCGGTCTCTACTAAACTTTTGTGGGATTTTTCAAAAGGGGGATTTTGTTTCATTAGATCATTTAGCAAGTATCCACAGTTATAACAGGTAAGAATTGCATGCATGTACAGTTGTACAGTGGATGATTAGATGAAAGTGAGCAAAATGCATGATTACAGAAACTGAGGATCTGTCACTGACTTCACTCTCGAGCGCTCGATAGAAGTCCCGAGCGCTTGGGAGCTCTGATCAACCTGCAAGCTTTGTTAGCACAGACAGGATACAATGCTAAAATAGGAACTGAAATGAATATTAAGCACACTACTGGCTCAGCAGAGGACTTGAAAGACCAAGCTAAGCCTTCAACCTTTCAAATCATGCATCCCTGCCTTAACAAGGCTAGATCTACAAATTTAAAAGAGCAACAGGCCACACTAATGCATGCAGAGACCAGGTAACACAGCAGGCTGGGAAATGGGAAGCAATGACATGCATGCACTCCCGAGCGCTCTAGAATGGTTCTGAGCGCTTGGGAGTGAGCTGCATACCAGCTTACTCTCAAATAGGAAATGGTTCCATCTTGACATGCAAAGGCCCTTGTTTTTATGTTTCTCTGAAATGACTGATTCTTTTAACTTTAAACAAAAGGAGCCTTGCTCTTCCATGAAATCTTTGTAAGAAAATGGTTCTATTTTGAGGAAAAATGGCTTTCTGTGCATGCATGCCAAAACGAAACCATTCATTTAAGATCAACACATCATTTCCAACTTACTGTGTCACAAAAGGGGGGCCATGCATGAGACCTGGAACAGTCCCGAGCGCTCAGGAGCACTCTCGAGCGCTTGGGAGTAGTTCCAGTAAGGGTTTTGTGAAAATATTTTCTTGTGCCCCATTGCTCTTGTTTTTACACTAGGGTCTCCCAACCATGCACCCAGTATTGAAGACTGGGTCAGGCTGAGAGACCCCCCTCAGAAGGGAAGAACAGCCCTTTAGTTATGACCAAAGGTAAGAGTTCTACCTTTTCCTTGAACCTTGCTCCTTGGTGTGCCTTTGAAATGTGGGCGGAGTGAGGAGAGTGCAAGAGATCAGATGGGTAATCTGGATTTCTTGCCCTTTTCCTTGGTGATTTTGCAAAACCTTTGAAATTTGGAAGAGAGTTTGGAGGTTTTTGATCTTTGGCTAGAGAGAGAAAGAGAGCAGAGATTAAGGGTGCTCTGGGATGATAATTTCGTGGTCTCCTCTCCTCTCTCCCCTTTAACTGAAAAGCTAGGCATATTTATAGGCAAAACATCCAATGGTTTTTTGAAAATCAAATGGTTTTGATAAAACATTTGTTTAATGGGTAAATCTTTGGCCTGAATATCTTCCTACCAGAGGTTGAGTGTGGAATGAGCCATCGGCGGGCTGAAAGTGGCTGTAATGATGATTTGCAAAGTGAGTGGGTGATACAGCCATGCATTGGGCAACAGAAAAGTCTCGAGCGCTTGGGATTACTCCCGAGCGCTTGGGACCTCACTCTCGAGCGCTCGAGAAAGAGCCAGGCCAGAGGTTTTGTGAAATAGTTTTGAGCGCTTAGGATTGCTCCCAAGCGCTTGAAAACATTTTTAACCATTTTTAATCCTTCTTCAATCTTCCAAAGAGCAATGTTCCGATCGATACCAGGCTTGTTTCAATCCAAAGTCATCATCGGGGAGCCTCCGGGCCACAAGTCAAGGAATTTTGAAAAGCCTAAATTGGGGTGTCTACAGTTGCCCCTCTTTGGGCGACGCTCAGCATCACATCTAGATACGAGTGCCGTCCAAAGATTGAGACAGCCCAATTCGAGCCAAATCAAATCCTCAACTCGAAATCAAATGCAAGTGAAGATACAAACATCTGATGCATGTGGTCGCGTCTTTTCAGACTGCCTACGTACCCTTTTCTGCAAGGATCAGACCAGCGTAGTTCTTTGGGGCAAATGCAAACATGCAGACATGCAGACATGCAAGCAAATGATAGAAAGGTGTCCCTCAGGACAGCGCCAAATCTATGGCGGGGTAGATCCTGGAGAAAACCGGGGATGAAGGGTGGCGAATGAAGCTTGAATCTGAAAAGCTTGAATTTTTGGAAGAAGCTTGAATTTTAAAAGAAGCTTGAATCTGAAAAGCTTGAATTTTTGGAAAAAGCTTGAATTTTTGGAAGAAGCTTGAATTTGAAAAGCTTGAATTTTTGGAAAAAGCTTGAATTTTTGGAAGAAGCTTGAATCTGAAAAGCTTGAATTTTTGGAAGAAGCTTGAATCTGAAAAGCTTGAATTTTGGAAAAAGCTTGAATTTTTAAAAGAAGCTTGAATCTGAAAAGCTTGAATTTTTGGAAAAAGCTTGAATTTTTGGAAGAAGCTTGAATTTTGGAGGAAGCTTGAATTTTGGAGGAAGCTTGAATCTAAAATTAAAGGGTGTCCCTCAGGACAATGCCAAATCTATGGCAAGAGATGTGCAGTCATGTTGACGAATATGAAGGAAGAAGGCGACCGTGGGGGGTCGAGGTTAGAAAGTGAGACCCGTGTTTCGACTTTTGACAACATTGATGATTTTTAGTTT
This sequence comes from Rhododendron griersonianum, assembly GCA_018127125.1. Lineage (NCBI taxonomy): Eukaryota > Viridiplantae > Streptophyta > Magnoliopsida > Ericales > Ericaceae > Rhododendron > Rhododendron griersonianum. The sequence goes on along the minus strand of CM030792.1, from coordinate 24,919,019 downwards.
CGAAAAACAACAATGGACATGTCCAGTACCCTTTCTGCTTTACTATTTTTGGCCAGCGGACCGGTATTGTCAGGATCTTGGGATTTGGGATGGAGTTCGTCTTTGGGTTTGAGCTGGAGCTGGGGCTTGTGCTGGAGCTGGTTTGAGGTTAGCTTTGATCAGGGTTTGAGTTCCGAGCATTCATGCCCCAATCTTGAGGTCGGCTGTACGCTTGCAGTGATTGATGGCATTGGGCTGATGTGCCCCAGTGAGTGACAGTCCTTCGTTCTGATCCTTTTCCTTGCTTCCACTGATAGTTTTGGCAACCAGTTTTGTCTTGAGCAGAAGTGCGGGTTCTTCCACGTATTGGAGTTTCTTTCACAAGTTGGGACCTTAATGACCTTGTGTGAATTTGGACAAGGCATAGATGACTCGAAGGACAAGAAAGACTCTCAATGATGAACAAGACTGGATGACGAGTTTGATTTGACCGGACGAGACACTTTGATTATTTAAGGATTTAATGTTTGAAATTGTCATGATAAAATCAAGTTTTGATGATTTTCCCATTCGAGGCTTTGAAATGTTTTGGCAAAACACGAGGACTTTTACCGCGAACCATGCCCCAGGTTGCTGATGACAACCCATGGCTTTAGAAAATGCCCCAGCTCGGACGTTACAGGATTCATGAAATGCCTTGGTGCTCCTTCTTGTTTTCTCCTATTGTCTAGGATTTTTTATTATCAAGTTGTGTTTTCCAATCTGAAAGGACTTTATCAGGGTTGTAACGTGGCCAAGGTTCGGGTTAACAAAGAAAGGATAAAAAGCTCAAAAATTTTCATTCTTTGGGTTTCGAGAGCTAGCAGCCATCTTGAATGTTTTTGTGCCCTTTTTGCTTTTGATGGGCGCCTTCTTCCATTTGCTTTGCTTCGCTCTTTTGATGTGCCGATGCGTTTGGTACCTTAGTTGATCTTTGAGTTTCTTCTAATCTTTCCTCAATGTTTTGCATTACAATGTGCGTATGCATTTGGCACTTTTGCACTTTGAATCCTGACACGCCGATGATGGTCAGGCGTCTGGCACTTTCGTCTTCTTTATTTCACCCCAGTGTGGGGGATAGCTGCCTAGCTGGGTTGTTTCAAAGAAATTGATTTAGGCTCAAGGGGGGGGGGGGGGGGGGGGTATCAATGGATATATATCTTCAAGCGTGTGATAAAAGAAAAGAATGCCTTTCTTCATTTTGAATTGCACAACTTGATAACTGGATCCTAGATGCAGTTTAAGAGATTTGTGCGCTCTAACTTTTGCCTAGATCACATTTTGAGGTTTTGATCTAGCGAGCTTTTTCTTGGGCCAAGGCGTTGCTTCTTCACGGCGTCAGGGAATGGTCCCATGATATTCTTCTTCTCGCAAGGGCAAAATACCTCGTGTCTTAATTTCTCAATTGACGGTGAAAAACAATTCCAAGTTAAGGGATTATCACAAAACATGAGTTTATTATCACAATTTCGACTCAATAGGTTTGACATTGACTTAGAAAGACAGGACTGACAGAATTTTGGGACCGACTCGAATGAAAATGACCAAACTTTGGGATCGACTCGAAAGAACATGACCGAGCCTCGGGATAAGGCTGCCTACGTATCCTTCTTGCAAAGGAATCAGGTCATAACGTAGTTCAGACTTACGAAGTCGACTCTGTTTTTTTGGTTTTTCTCTTTTTTTTGACTACAAACTCGAATTTGAAAACGTACAGACACGAAAGCATGAAAGACGCAAAGAACAAACTGACTCGAAATTGAAATACTTGACTCGAAACTCAAAAGCTTCCCAAACTCGTGAGTAATTCCATTCATGCTTTGCTGCACTCAAAATCCTCCTCCCGATCTGAAGTCCGGCTCTGGGATGGTTCCGTTGTCGATTAAGTCTTGGATCTTGTGACGGAGACGGTGACAGTCATTGGTAGCGTGACCGGGCATTTGATGGAAGGAGCAGAAGGCGTTTGGGTTGTGGTAGTGTGGGAGCTTTTGAGGTAGGGGAGTTGACAGGAGTGGCTTGATGGTTCTACTTTCGACCAGTCTTTCGAATACCATGGATAGTGGTACGGGAAACTCGGAAAAGACACGAGGTTGTTTAGGCTTGGTGGCTTGAGCAACGATCTGGCTAACGGGCTTGGTCCGGACATGGTCGGTATGTGTAGGGTCAGGTGGCAAATCGGTGTAGCTTGCATTGACATGCAGCGTGCTGCTGCTGTCGGGGTCTACATTTTCTGTCTCTGGGAAGGAATCAACATTTTCGAGGATGCCTAACTGAACAGCTTCTTCGACGGCCAGGCCTGTTTCGAAGAATGTCTTGAAGTTGGAAGAGGCTTGAGCTAGGATCATGTGCCTGGCAAGTGCGGGCTGGAGGTTTCGGACAATCATCCGAATTTGATCTTTCTCCGAGGGTTTATCCTTCATCTGAACAGCCTTTGCTCTCCATCTTCGAACAAAATCCATAAAAGACTCCTTCGGTTTCATCTTTATTGATTCCAACTCTCGAGTGGTGACCTCAAGTTGGATGTTATAGTCAAACTGGGCTACGAAAGCCTCACAGATGTCTTCCCAAGATTTCTTCTTTGTCACTTCCAAGGCAGTGAACCAGCGCAAGGCATGTCCAACCAGTGTTTGAGAAAACATTTGGGCCATGGCGTCTTTCTCCAAGCCCCACATGGAAAGTGCCCCAATGTAACTGGTCAAGTGTGCTTTTGGATCACCGGTTCCGTCAAACTTAACGAAGTCGATTGGCTTGAATTTCCTGGGTAGTCTGGCATTCGGGAAAAGGCAGAGTTCGTCGAAGTCGAAACCAATTGAGGTGATTCTTTCGCTTCTGGCTAAGGACAGCTCAAGTTGGGATAATTTGGCTTCGATGGTGGCCATTTCTGGGCTTTGGGGGTTTGGCTCAGAGGGTGGTTCATGATTATTTTCGAGGGGTGTTTCTGGGTTTTGTGGAGGTGGAAGTCGTCTGGCAACCCCGATTATCATAAGCATTAACTGGGTAATCTGGTTGTCTGTTCGTTCACCCATCTGTCGGATAGAGGTTCGAATTTGATCCAACTCGTTCAGAATCCCTGCTGGCTGTTCCCCGTTCAGATGTTCCTCATTCAAATTTTCCACTGGCTGTTCCATATCTTCCCACAAATTCTGAGTTTATGAGGGTATGGTTTCGTTGTAGGATGGGTGGCCCAGTGCTGACAGTAAGCGAACTCAGAATGTGCCCCTGTTATGATTTATTGAAAAATGCATGCTGAATAAAAGAATTGTTGTTGACGTGTTGTCATCGTCGACTCAAGGGATCAAACTTTACGGATAGTTCCAACAGTCACGGGTAGGTCGGTGTCAGGCTGGTTAAATTCCTCACGTTGGGAATCAGAGCCAATCTCCTTATCTAAGACCATCCGAGGCAGAGCAATAAGACTGCTGGAAGATGCACTTAAGGCTAAACTAGAAGGAGCCGTTCGGGCAAGGCGAACACCAGAGGTATCCCAAACTCCATGGATTTATGGTCTCCTAGACCCTGACTCAAGAAATGACATCCTATGAAGGATTGCCTTAGTCCTCAGAGATTCCTTTGAATGCGTATCCTTTGATTAGGAATGACAAGATTTGAGAGATATCAAAACAAATTAAGTCTTTAATATTTTTCACTTGAAGTTTCTGTTCTGGTTTCGAAAACCGTTTAGCATAAATGACATGATACCGTAACCGGGGCGGCGTAAGTGGCATGGCGCCATTAGCCTGGGTGGTGTGGGTATCACGACATTGTAGCCTAATTGTTTTGTTAATTTTCATTGAATCCATGATTGAAAAATGTATAGAAGACTTAACGAATTTTGATATCCCTAAAACCTCGTCATTCCAAGGACTAATTAATTTCAACAACGTGCCTTCAAAAAGCACGACTCATCATTGGTCAAGGCGATCCTAAACAAGATGCGCAAGCAAGCGTAAGAGTTCTATATGCGACACGAAAGCAAGCGTAAGATTCAAGGTGCGATGTGCAAGCGTGATGAGATTACGGTCTTTCGAAGGTTACCTAATTCCTCAGAATTTCTTTTTAGGGTGTATCCTTCGTTCAGAACGACAAATTCTAAGAGATGTCAAAATGAACTAAGTATTCGACTAGTCCTCATTCGAAGTCTCAATTTTGAACTCGGAATAACTTAGTATAGACGGCGTGATACCCCAACCATCGTGGTGTCAGTGACACTGTGTCATTAGCCAAGGTGGTGTAAGTAAAGTGGCATCACGGCGCCGTTTTCCTTGTTATTCTTCGTTCTCCGTTGAAATTTCGATTAGGCATTAGTCAAGGACTTAGTAACATCCTGATTTCCCAAAGTCTCCTTGTTCTAAGGACTCATGTAGTTAAACAACGTACACCGGGGTGCACGATTCATCATCGGGCCTCGGTAACCTTCTACAGACCGTGCGAGTGAGATTATGACACGAAATTGGACGGACAGCATGACGGCATGATATGAATGAGATGCATGGTGAGATGCAGAAAGCAGTAACATATAGGCAGGATATAGCATATAATCCTACCCTGCGGATTCCTGTCCTAGTTTGGAAGGTTCTATTGCTTTCTAAACATGTACAAAGGCTGGTTTTGGCTTGAAGAGGGTTCCCCGGACTAGAGTCAAAGTATACCTCCCACTATTGAGCGTACACCCAATAATGGTACAAACGGTAGAGATGACTCATCACGGTCGAGGGTTGCTGAGCATTCCGGGATTCCCCATCACCGGCAAGCCGGGTAGGATTGCCGAAACACAACAACGGGGTTGCACAAGATATATACACAAGAAATAGACAATGAAACAAAATCCCTTTGAAAATCCCACAAACGTTTTTCAAGCTTGGCTCACAAGTTTAATTGATATTCAAGAAAAGCGGGCGGTTTTATCAACAAACCAACTTTTTCTCAAGTATTAATTAAACTTCCCCAGCAGAGTCGCCACTGTGGGCTGCTATGCCCGAAAATTATATTTTTCCCGCTCTCGAAGAAGAAAAATACGAATGTCGCTCTTTTTGTTTTGTTCTTGGTGCCGCTTTGAAGAGAAATACGCCGTTTGAAGAGTCGTTTTGGTTTGATTTGAAGAGTCGCCACCCAGATTTGCGGTATATCATCCGAGAAACCGTTTCGTTTGGAAAACCAATTGATTTGAAGTTGAAAACCAGAGATCAGTTTCAAGGGTTCGGAAGCCATGTTACGAGGGGGGAAGGGTTTTACGGCACCCCCCTCGCCCGATTCGAGATCGGTCTCTACTAAACGTTTGTGGGATTTTTCAAAAGGGGATTTTGTTTCATTAGATCATTTAGCAAGTATCCACAGTTATAACAGGTAAGAATTGCATGCATGTGCAGTTGTACAGTGGATGATTAGATGAAAGTGAGCAAAATGCATGATTACAGAAACTGAGGATCTGTCACTGACTTCACTCTCGAGCGCTCGAGAGAAGTCCCGAGCGCTTGGGAGCTCTGATCAACCTGCAAGCTTTGTTAGCACAGACAGGATACAATGCTAAAATAGGAACTGAAATGAATATTAAGCACACTACTGGCTCAGCAGAGGACTTGAAAGACCAAGCTAAGCCTTCAACCTTTCAAATCATGCATCCCTGCCTTAACAAGGCTAGATCTACAAATTTAAAAGAGCAACAGGCCACACTAATGCATGCAGAGACCAGGTAACACAGCAGGCTAGGAAATGGGAAGCAATGACATGCATGCACTCCCGAGCGCTCTAGAATGGTTCTGAGCGCTTGGGAGTGAGCTGCATACCAGCTTACTCTCAAATAGGAAATGGTTCCATCTTGACATGCAAAGGCCCTTGTTTTTATGTTTCTCTGAAATGACTGATTCTTTTAACTTTAAACAAAAGGAGCCTTGCTCTTCCATGAAATCTTTGAAAGAAAATGGTTCTATTTTGAGAAAAAATGGCTTTCTGTGCATGCATGCCAAAACGAAACCATTCATTTAAGATCAGCACATCATTTCCAACTTACTGTGTCACAAAAGGGGGGCCATGCATGAGACCTGGAACAGTCCCGAGCGCTCAGGAGCACTCTCGAGCGCTTGGGAGTAGTTCCAGTAAGGGTTTTGTGAAAATATTTTCTTGTGCCCCATTGCTCTTGTTTTTACACTAGGGTCTCCCAACCATGCACCCAGTATTGAAGACTGGGTCAGAGAGACCCCCTCAGAAGGGAAGAACAGCCCTTTAGTTATGACCAAAGGTAAGAGTTCTACCTTTTCCTTGAACCTTGCTCCTTGGTGTGCCTTTGAAATGTGGGCGGAGTGAGGAGAGTGCAAGAGATCAGATGGGTAATCTGGATTTCTTGCCCTTTTCCTTGGTGATTTTGCAAAACCTTTGAAATTTGGAAGAGAGTTTGGAGGTTTTTGATCTTTGGCTAGAGAGAGAAAGAGAGCAGAGATTAAGGGTGCTCTGGGATGATAATTTCGTGGTCTCCTCTCCTCTCTCCCCTTTAACTGAAAAGCCAGGCATATTTATAGGCAAAACATCCAATGGTTTTTTGAAAATCAAATGGTTTTGATAAAACATTTGTTTAATGGGTAAATCTTTGGCCTGAATATCTTCCTACCAGAGGTTGAGTGTGGAATGAGCCATCGGCGGGCTGAAAGTGGCTGTAATGATGATTTGCAAAGTGAGTGGGTGATACAGCCATGCATTGGGCAACAGAAAAGTCTCGAGCGCTTGGGATTACTCCCGAGCGCTTGGGACCTCACTCTCGAGCGCTTGAGAAAGAGCCAGGCCAGAGGTTTTGTGAAATAGTTTTGAGCGCTTAGGATTGCTCCCAAGCGCTTGAAAACATTTTTAACCATTTTTAATCCTTCTTCAATCTTCCAAGGAGCAATGTTCCGATCGATACCAGGCTTGTTTCAATCCAAAGTCATCATCGGGGAGCCTCCGGGCCACAAGTCAAGGAATTTTGAAAAGCCTAAATTGGGGTGTCTACACCTCCCACTACGATGAGGTACTGGTGTGCCAATAGGTGCCTTTACAGATGTCTCTTGTGGTGTTTCCTCCTGCACTCTGGTGGTAAAGAAGATTGTGCCGATCTCTCTCCTCTCAATTCCTCTAGAACAATTTTACTTCTGGGCTTGTAGTCTATCACATAGTCCTCCACTAAGTATCGGGTATTGGTGCTAAAAATGACCTTCTGATCCTTAGAACTATAAAATAATCCACATTTCGTTCCTCTAGGGTACCCCACAAACAGACAAACTTATGTCCTTGATTCCAATTTATCTGCGTTCCCATTCAGCACATTTGCTGGACTACCCCAAACCCGAACATGCCACAGACTAGGTTTGCGCCCAGTCCACAGTTCTGTGGGTGTAGATGGTACTGACTTAGATGGTACCAAGTTAAGAATATACGCTGTCGTTTCTAGTGCATGTCCCCAAAACGAAATTGGTAAATCTGAATAACTCATCATTGATCTGACCATATCCATAGGAGCCTTATTCCTTCTTTATGCTACACCATTTTGTTGTGGCATACCTGGAGTTGATAGCTATGATGTAATCCCTTCAGTTGACAAGTAGTTCCTAAACTCTCCCAAGAGGTATTCGCCACCACGATCAGATCGCAGTGTCTTGAGACATTCACCCAGACGCTTTTCCGTTTACGCCCTATACTCCCTAAATTTCTCAAAGCATTCGGACTTACGGCGCATCAAATAAATGTATCCATATCTTGAGTAATTATCAATAAAAGTGACAAAGTACTCAAAACCACCTCTAGCTCGGACATTTATAGGCCCACACAAATCAGAGTGAACCAATTCCAACGGCTCTTTGGCCCTATATCCGTTAGCTAAAAAAGGTCTCTTGGTCATCTTACCTTCTAAACAGGATTCACAGATTGGAAGTTCCTCAACTTCCAATGAACCTAAAGGTCCATCCCTGACCAGTCTAGAAATCCTATTCAGATTAATATGACCAAGGCGTAAGTGCCAAAGATACGTTTAGTTCAATTTAGAAGGCTACTTTCTCTTACATGGCAAATTATTAGTGTTATTCAATTCATGCAGTTGCACTGTAGGAAATATAGGATTAATAATGTAGAGATTATCCACCAAATATCCATCCTTGATCAACTTAGAAACTAAAACCAAGTTTCTTCTAATAGAGGAAATATAAAGACTCTCTCAAAATTAAACTCTTATTACTACTCAAATTTAAAATGACATTTCCTACTGCAACTGCTGCTACTCTCGTAGCATTTCCCATATGTAGATAAATCTCTCCATCACTGAGTCTTCTGGTTTCCTGGAACCCGTGCAACAAAATGCAAATATGATTAGTGGCTCCTATATCTGCACACCAGGTACCGGTAGATAACACCACTAAACGTGATTCAATAACTAATGAAAAAGATTTATCCTGATTGTTCACTTTATTGAGATAGAATGGACATTCCTACTTCCAGTGTTCTTTCTGCTTGCAGTGAAAACACTTGCCCGCAGGCTTTTTCACTCGACCTTGAGGCGCATGAACTGCCTCCACAACCTTTTTTCTGAGACTTGTTCTGCTTCTTCTTGCCTTTCAGCTTAGAAGTAGAAGCCTTTTCTGTCACTAACATTGATGGTGGTTTCTTCACAACCAAAAAGACCCTCAGCTGCTTGGAGTTCCTTAAGAAGTTTCGCCAAAGATAAATGCATTTTGTTCATATAATAGTTTAGGCGAAATTACTTAAAACTCTCATACTGCAATGAGTTAAGAACGAAATCGATTTGGATTTTCCCATCAATTTCAGCTCCAGAGATCTCTAGTTCATTAAGAAGAGCTATCATCTTTAGAACATGATCCTTAATCGGGGTCCCTTCAACATGGGTGATACTCACCAATTTTTATAAAGTCTTTCTTCCTATTATGTGGCATTCTCATCAGGTTTAGTAGGGCACACCTTAGACAACACAAATTTGTGCCCCTCAGCAGTTAACACAATATCCAAATTCATTTTCAGTCAATATAATTCGATCCAGTAAGTTTATTTGCTTTGAGAATAATTTCAAGTGGATTGAAAAAACCCATTTTTGAATCTGAGAATCACATAACAACAATTATGAAGGGCAATAAAAACTTGAATTTCATTTTAATATTGGTTCCCTCAACCACATGTTAAAAGAAAAACATTGGCAACCCTACACACTGTGAAGAGCATGCCTCGATGGGAAGGTCGTCTACTCTTCATCATTCGTGTAGATAGGCACAACCTTTTAATTTTTTACTATCCAGACATTATACCGTGCCAAGCAAAATTAAATAGCCAATATAGCTTCGGTCCTATAAATAATAATAGTGACTCAGATGGTGAGGATATTATTATTTATAGCTAAGTGTATACCATTAACTTGCTTTTAGACCTATTGTTCTGTTATGAACCACCTCAGATGGAGAAGTGACCCACACAACAATTATCTTAGAGCTATCCCTTTAGGAAGTTTGTACCGATGATGCCACAATTAATTTTGTCCGATAGGGAGGAAGGTTCTTGTAGACACCCCAATTGGCCTAATGATTATTTCAAGTCCCACCTTGGGGACCATCCCGATGATGAAATGGATACAGTGATTGCTGATTGACTTCTCGAGAATCTTAGGACTTTCGGTAAGAACTTTGAGCCACTTAGAGGACCCAATCCAGAGCCATACAGCCTTTCATACAGAAATACAGAATCCTAGGAGAATCCATCTGTCGGCCATGACATTGACCTCACGGCCTCAACATCATTTCTTCACCCGAGCAACCTGTTGCTTGAAAATCTCCCTGAGAGATCAATCCCTCGGCCGTAAGATCTATCCCTCGGCCGCAAGATCTATCCTTCGGCCACAACATCCATTCCTCGGCCGGCAGATCGATGGCTCGGCCGCCAGATCGTCCCTTTTCCAGATTCTAGAACATTCTGTCATACGATTGATCCGATCACAAAACCCTAGCAGCCAAATCCCGATGCGTTCGGGCTACGTAAGAGGATTGCCATGAAGAGTTAGAATCACACTATAACTCCAATTTTGATCGTGCATTTCGATTGGCCGGAGTGTGTCATCCCTATGCCTATATAAAGGGGCCTTTGGGCTCCGAAATTAATAAGTTAACACACCACGATCAGCCACGAAATTCTGCAGAAATACTCTCTCAAACCCCCTCTTCAAAAGCCCTAACCTCCCGAAGGCAACCATCAATCCGACGATCAAACCCCGAAGTTCAAACCCTAACCCTAGGGTTTTCTGAGAAGCAATCAGTCAATCACCACCAATCCGAAGTAATCAAGCAACTGAGGGATCAAGGTGGTGAGGCCCAACGGCCTCTGGTTTGTTTTATTTATCGTTCTTATGCTTAATCATAGCTTTTTGATTATTTGTTAATCGTATAGTCTGGTGTGAGGAAGAACACCGACCGGGGCTTTGATCCCTCGGCCGGTACATAAAACCAGGAGGATTCCTCGGCCGTGACATCTATTCACCGGCCGCGGGATCCATCTCCCTGGGATAGTTTTGCTTTCCTGCTTTCTGATGCATGCTTTGATTATCGCACTGGCTCACTTTACTTACTGTTTAAAGGCTTAATTAAACAGACTAAGTGTTAGAATTAAACAAAGCACCTATATGTCTTGTGTTAAATAACTATGGGCCAGTCTCACGGCTGGGCAGAGAGGGGTGCCTAACACCTTCCCCTTACTGTACTCTTGGCTCCCGTACCCAGAATCTCTATCTATTTTCCCAGTTTTAATAAACTGGGTGGCGACTCTGTTTTGATGATAACCGCTATCGTGTGGCGATGTTCCTAGCCATGGGAATGTCCACGATCTTGGTTTATGAAGCAAGCAACCAATCGAGCAATAAACGATCAATCTGTATGGCGATGCCCCGTTTGGGAGGTGTCTACAGTTCTGAAACCAACACACAAAATTAATTATATCACCTACGAACTAGCAATGGAGACCATAGGATTTATTCAAAATAAATTCCCTCTCCCACTTAGTTATTTAAAAAATTTGTGAGGGTTATCAAATTTTTGTGTTTGCAAGAAAACGTGATCTAGGTCAAAAGCCAAATATTACCATGTTGTCCCAATATGGTAAACTATCACATATGCAAACAATATGAAAACACAAATAATAAGGAAACACAAGATAAAGAATCCAGCTATTATGGTCAAAGATGCAATCCCTGAGTAACAAGGAATCCTTTCAAACTTGAAATCCTTAAGCAATAAGGAGTCCTTCCAAACTTGAAATCCTTAAGCAATCCTTCCAAAACTTGAAATCCTTCAGCAATACTTGTGTGGAAGACTTAGATAGTTTGAATCAATCAAGGAAACCAAAATCCAACCGTGCTTAGGCAAGAAAATTCGGATTTGATATATTCCCGCGTAAACTGCACAACCTTCAGTATTTTGGCCATATCTTCCTCATCCGACCTTCGATTGAAGTGATTCAAATTGGGTTGTATTCGAAATTCAATTATCTACACCTTTTGTGAAGAACATATTTTCTAATTCCAACGTTTACTAGGTCGAAATAGCCATGCAATCAGACCCTACGAATCTGGAAAAAATCTGTTGCGAGCCCAACAACTTGTATCTTTTGTATCTCCCATCTTCAATCTCCGAATAACCATCGAATGCTATTACAATCGAAGAAACATACATACATCGATCTTATGCCTCCATTGGAGTTCACATGCTATGTTAATTATTACAATCACGAAAAAAAAATCGTGGCACCCAATAAATAACACATGCTACGTTAATTATTGCAATTACGAAAAATAATCGTGGTACCCAATAAATAACAATAACTACGAAAAAATTATCGTGGGATCCAATCACATAAAATCAACAAAAAATCATGTGACCATAATAGCTGGGTAAGGAACGTTGCAAAACAAGGGTTAGCACAGTTCTACGTTCTACCCTCTATAACCTACGGACAACATAGTCTGTTTAGTACATACGCGTGATTACAGCCTGCTCTGATACCACTGTTGGGAATGATTCCCAAAACCCAGTAATGATGCGTACATATTAGACAACAAGAAAACCGCAAAACCCTACAAGACGGAATTAGGGTTTTACCTCAACTCCCTGCGAACACGAACGCTGGTTGAACTTGTTATAGCACGACTTGCTATAAGTCACGTATACTGCTCGACTGCACCTTACGATCTTCTATTGTATTCCCTGCATGTCTAGAACACGAACCGAGTGTGGACTCTTTCATGATCTATTTGCTCTCTCTAAGCCTGCCTCTATTTCATGAATAATAGAAAACCTCTAACTGACCTAGAGAGCATAACGTGTATATATAGGGCTACGATAGGGACCTAAGGAGTAATAAGTCCGGGCTCCCAGTGTAAATAAGAAACCCTAATCCCACCAGGATTCTATTTCTTATTTCACTAATTATAATTCACCCAACTACAGAATTATAATTGCACTCCCGTCCTTATCTCAATTATATTACGAGCTCCATGATATTAAATACTTATTTATCTCCCCACGTTAAGATTACAGATACCCGTTGATTAAAATAAATTACTAACAGGACCAACTCTGTCCGCAACAAACTCCAGCCGGCAACCCAAAGTTAGGGAAATTTCACTAACATTGCAATTCTCTTATTTTGTGCTTAAAATTCAAAAGATCGACCAACTACCAAACTCCGGTGAACCCCCACCTCAAGCCAGCGACCAACTATGTCCGGCAACAAACTCCGGTTGGCGAGCCCACAGTTAGTGAAATTTTACTAACATTGCAATTCTCTGATTTTGTACTTAAAATTCAAAAATCAATCAATTACCAACTTTGGCAACCCCAACTCTAGTTGGCAATCCAAAAAGATAGTGAAATTTCACTAATAATCATAAAATTTTAATTTAGTACCAAAAGTTAAACAAAATCAAGCAACTATCTACTCCAACGACCCCCAAAGTTAGGGAAATCTCAATAATATTGCAACATGCATCAAATTTCAAAGTAAAACTAGTGAAACATCATTAATCATCATAAAATATAAAAATGCAATAGAACAACTCTACAGAACACAGAAATTCATGAAAATTAGTAAAACTTCACTCACATCATAAAACTAGTGAAACATCACTAATCTTCATAAAACACTAGTCCTCGACACTTGACAGTGATGTGCAAAGGGCGGTTGTGGTCAACTCCTTCAATTGGCAGATCCTTGTCTGTGAAGATTACAGTGTGCTTGGAGGTCGGAGGGAGGATGAGAGATATCATTGCATCAGGCGTGACATTGGCCTGAACCTCAAGACGGGATAGAGCATGACAAAGCCTTTGACGATGCTCCTTGGACGAACAGATCAGTCCCCAGATCGAAATAGCGGCCGGAATGCGCTCCAGCTGTCGTTGAACAGAATCAGCAGTTGGTGGCTGCTTAATTCCGCAACCTAACCTCCTAGAAAGGTTCGCACCCAAGCATAGGGCTAGGTCGTTGATAGCATATATACCGGAAGACCGGATCGTTCCCACAGAGAAATCTTCTTCAGCGAACTTGGAATAGATGTAATGTAAAATGCGCGGCGTTCAAGCGGCCAACTTTGGTGATTGATTCGAATGACTAAATTAAACTTGGAAATAAACTAGATTAAGATGGTCGAGTCAAAGGGATTGATTTACCCATGACTTAGCCATAAAATGGTTTCTTCATCTAACTCATGTGTGGACTGAAACCGTCCGGATTCCACTAGAAGAATTAAAAGCTGAAGACTACTTATAACTTAATTCAAAGCTCTAATTCAAATTGAACTCATTTAACGCAAGTGAGAGACGAAAAAGGATCGTTCGCACGCGTAAGATATATCAAGCTCGTAGCATGAGGCGATAGACTTCATTGATCAAAGAAGCCACCGACCTCATGATCAAAGCTAGAAATCATGGGTTTAATTCATTCAAAACCTTGAGATTAAGCTAAAGTTAAGCGAAACCATTTAAACGACTAATCCATGGAGCAAACCTCACCCCATGACCAAACCGATTAACTACTCACTCATAGCAAATTGACTAGAAACAAAGCTAGGAAGTGAAAACATGCTTAGCCGATAAAAACGGAAATAAACTTGATTTATATAGAGATCTAGCTAGTGGCTACAACATTAACAAATGAAAAATTAACGGGAAATAAGTACCTTGAGTAGTTCTTGAAGAAAATGACAAGAAAAGCTTGGAAGAAAGCTATGGAGAAACCTAGAGCAAAAACTAGAAAACTTAGGCCTAAAAACTAACTAATGGCCCTTATCTTTCCATAAATGGCATACAAGCCTATTTATAGGCCTTACAAAATCAGCCAAAAAGTGGACAAAAAGGCCCCTAAAATATCCCAAAGACATGCCAAAAGTGGAAACTTTCCATAAAAGGAAGGTTGAAAAAGTCTGCCAAAAGCTGCTGGACGAAGGGACAAGGTACCGGTACCTCAAAATTGAGGTATCGGTACCAATCCAACTGATGGCCATTTTAGCAACATGGTACCGGTACCTTGTTTTTGAGGTATCGGTACCTTTTTGACAGATTTTTTGAGAAACTTCACGGGCTCGCTCCGGACACTCCAGAACTCGGATTAAGGTGTTCTTCGAACCGTTGGAAAGCTTGACGAGTCTACTTTCTAATCCAAGTGGTTTGGATCAAAAGTACTTTGTATATCAAAAGTTATGACAGATCTACCCTCAGCTGGTCGGAAGATGCATTGTTTTGGTAAAATCCTCACATGTCCTTCAATTCCCTTGACCCTTGGGCGACCCGAACAACCTCCAAACCATCTCTTCATGACTCTTCGGGCACCACAACGTGGTGGCACGTGGCCTTGAGCTCTTGGTCGCATCCGGAGCATTTCTTGGCGTTCAAAACCGCCTTATTAGCACGTTTACCTAAAATACACAAAAACCTACCTTACGAGCAATATCACAATAAAAGCTAAATAAACACAAGATAAAATAACATAAAACGGGACTAGTCGCACCAAATATCTACAATATTGGGTGCTCATCAGTGGCCCAGTTAAAACCTCTGGAGGTGCAGACCTTGGGAAAGCAATAGGTTCGTTCCTTTGATTAGAAGGATTGGACGGACTCCCGACCTGCAGATTAGCAGGCTAAAAAATCCGTCCACTCCTTGTAACATTGTGAACGTTCCCCACGGAAGGCACGACCTGAGGGTCTTCATTCACATCACAGAGATTAGCAGGAACATCTCCCAGTTTGCGCTTTCCTTTGTCAGTGGTTGGTGCAGAGACGGGCACTTCCATGTCTAAGCCCAGGTCCTCGGCCAGATCTTTCATTAGTAGGGAGTCCCAGAAGTTCAAGTCTTTCACGGCAGCCACTTCAGCAACAGGCTCCGGATTTGCAATGAAGGGAACCTCCCAAAGACCAGTGTCAGCCAGGGAACGATTGACCGCCCAGACTTCATTCCCAACTTGGACATCCACTATGTCATCAACTTCCCAGAGATTGGTAGGCGGGACAAGGTCTGTAACCATGATACTGCAGTCCCTGTTATTCGGATATGGCACCTCAGGACGCGAGCATTCTCCATCAACAATGTAAGAGCAAGGGTCGAAGTCAGTGTCGGGATCAGTATCACAAACTGAATCAAAGACCGAACTGAAGAGGGAAACATGGTCTCCTGTAGACACCTCCCAAGCGGGGCATCGCCATACAGATTGATCACGTTGTTTGTTCGATTGGTTGCTCACTTCATAAACCAAAATCATGGACATTCCCATGGCTAGGAACATCGCCACATGATAACGGTTATCATCAAATAGAGTCGCCACCCAGTTTATTAAAATTGGGAAAACAGATAGAGATTCTGGATACGGGAGCCAAAAGTACAATGAGGGGAAGGTGTTAGGCACCCCTTTTTGCCCAGTCGTGAGACTGGCCCATAATCGTTCAACATAAGGTGTATAGATGCTTTGTTTAATCCTAACACATAGTCTGTTTAATTATTCCTTTAAACAGTAAGCAAAATGAGCCAGTGCGATAATTGAAGCATGCATTAGAAAGCAGAAAGGCAAACAAAATGTCCCAGGGAAATGGATCCCGCGGCCGGTGAATAGATGTCACGGCCGAGGAATCCACCTGGTTTGATATACCGGCCGAGGGATCGAAGCCCCGGTCGGTGTTCTTCCTCACACCAGACAGAAAGATTAATGGATAATCAAAACGCTACAGTTAATCAAAATGCAGTAAATTAAGACAAACCAGAGGCCGTTGGGCCTCACCACCTTGATCCCTCAGTTGCTTGATTGCTTTGGATTGGGTGTGATTGATTGATTGCTTGATCGAGAACCCTAGAGTTAGGGTTTGAACTTCGGGGTTTGATCGCCGGATTGACGGCTGCCTTCGGGAGGTTAGGGCTTTTGGAGTATGGGTTTGAGAGAGTATTTGTGCAGAGTTTTGTGGCTTGATTGAGTGTGTAGGTCTATCAATTTCTGTGTGTTTATTTCGGAGCCCAAAGACCCCTTTATATAGGCATAGGGATGACTCACTCCGGCCAATCAAATCACGAGATGGCAATTGCAATTGCAATGCATCTCTAACTCTACGTCGTAATCTCTGAGCGTAGCCCGAACGCATCGGGAAGGTAGTGTAGTTGGATCAAACCAAACGTCTGACAGAGTCTGGAAAAAGGTCGATCTGGCGGCCGAGTAAAGGATTTCACGGCCGAGGAATGGATGTCTCGGCCGAAGGATAGATCTTGCGGCCGAGGAATTGATCTCTCAGGGAGATTTTGCTGGCAACAGGTTGCTCGGGTGAGGGATTGATGTTATGGCCGTGGGATCGATGTCACGGCCGACAGATGGATTCTCCTAGGCTTCCGTATTTCTGTCTGAAAGGCTGTATGGCTTTGAATTGGGTCCTCTAAGTGGTCAAAGTTCTCACCGAAAGTCCTAAGGTTCTCAAGGAAGCAATCAGCAATCACTGTATCCATTTCATCATCGGGATGGTCCCAAGGTGGGACTTGAAATAATCGTTAGGCCAAATTGGGGTGTCTACAGATGCCCCTCTTTGACTGAACTCAGACGGATCGCGAGACATGTTTGAGTAAGAGTCAAAGCTGTAAAAAGCAACTCAATTTGGTCCAACCACTATTCCAAGGGGTTTTCAAAAAGGTTTTGTTATGGTCGGGCCGAGAGGCCTACGTATTCCACAAGGGAAATTCAGACCAATCGTAGTTCGGGCAAAAGAAGTTTTGTTATGGTCGGACCCGGAGGCTGCCTACGTATTCCACAGGGGAAATTCAGACCAATCGTAGTTCGGGCAAAAGAAGTTTTGTTATGGTCGGACCCGGAGGCTGCCTACGTATTCCACAGGGGAAATTCAGACCAATCGTAGTTCGGGCGAAAAAAAGTTTGGAGGGTTAGAGACAGAAGACGTACCTTAGGTCTTAAAAAAAAGCCGTAGTGTGACGTACCTAGACTGAGCCAGGGTTTTGGCGAAGAGTAGTTGAAGGAGCGCAGGGCTGCCGGGGGAGCTTTTGCGGAGAGCTTTCTTAGTTATTTTAGGGTAGATCAGTACACTGCAGGTGCGTTTGCTTTTCTTGATCATCCTTACTTTGACTGAAAGGGGCTCGTTAGAGTAGCTTATCCTTGCGAATGAGCTGGAAGGAATTGATGTAATTGGGGTGGAATCCAAACCATCTGCTGGGATGAGTCGGACGCCGTTTGTTTTTGAGATGGGGGGCGCAGGGCCAGTAACTGGAGCTTGGAGCTTTTGGAGATGAGGGAACCGAGGCACGGAGCCGGTTGTAGTCATGAGGCAAGAGCCTGAGGAGTGTGACAGAATCGAGGCGTGGAGCCTGTTGTAATCTTGAGGCGAAGGCCTGAGGGGATTGGTTTGATAAGACCGAAGCGCGGAGCTGGTGTTGATCATAAGGCGAGAGCCTGAGGTGATTAATAGGACCGAAGCGCGGAGCTGGTGTTGATCATAAGGCGAGAGCCTGAGGTGATTGATAGGACCGAAGCGCGGAGCTGGTGTTGATCATAAGGCGAGAGCCTGAGGTGATTGATAGGACCGAAGCGCGGAGCTGGTGTTGATCATAAGGCGAGAGCCTGAGGTGATTGGTTTGAGGCGTGGAGCCTGCTGTGGTTATGAGGCGAAGGCCTGAGGTGAGCTTAGAGCTTGATGGGACCGAAGCGCGGAGCTAGTATTGATCAGGACGAAAGCCTATGGTGTCAGAGTTTTGAGCTTGACGTGATGAACCGAAGCGCGGAGCTGGTGTAAGGCAAGGGCCTGAGATGAAGGAACTGAGGCGTGGAGCCTGAAGTGATCGAGGCGTGGAGCCTGCATGCAGTCTTGAGGCAAGGGCCTAAGTTGTCGGAGCTTAGAGCTTGACGTGATTTGAACCGAAGCATAGAGCTGGTTGCATTCTGATGGTCTGTGCACGGAGCTTTCTCATCATAAGTGTTGGCGTGGAGCCAAAAGATCGAGGCATTGGGCCGATCAATAAAACCGGGGCGTAGAGCCGGTTGATTGCAGGGTTGACCTGTTTCATGAGAGACATGCAGAGTGTATATGTGTGATGATGGTTGTTAGATGTGAATAGGTATGATGATGCAGACTCGATGTGATAATGTTGATGCAATATGTGCACGGGCCCGTGCGTGTGTGTTTGTTTTAAGCTTAGAGCTTCTATCAAGTTCCGGACTTGAGCATTCAGAGCGTAGAGCTCGAGCATTCGGACGGCAGAATCCGAGCATTCAAAGTACAGGCTTTGAGCGTCCAGTACGCAGTGGTTGGGCATCCAAGCGTGGAGCTTGAGCATTCAAGTGTATAACTTGAGCATCCAGTACACAGTGGTTGGGCATCCAAGCGTAGAGCTTGAGCATTCAAAAATGTTAGATTTTTGAGTATTCAGGCGTAGAGCCTGAGAATAGATGGCTTGATTGATGGGACGGCTTAGAGCCTGTTGTTTGTTTACGGCTTTGAGCCAGTTGAGATGATGAATGCAGGCTTCGAGCCTGTTAAGAACTTGATTGTGTACCGCTTCGAGCCAGTTGAGACAATGGGCTTAGAGCCGCTGGGTTGGTTTGTTACGGCTTCGAGCCAGTTGAGATAAGGGGCTTGGAGCCGCCAAGTTGAGTGATAACAGGCGTAGAGTCTGTTGTTGTGATAGCGAGCATAGAGCTGCTGAAATAGTAAACATAGGCTTCGAGCCTGTTGAGGTGATGGCTTGGAGCCATTTGAGATAAGGGGCTTGGAGCCGCTGAGTTGTGTAGAGACGATGGGCACAGGGCCGCTGAATTGATACGGGCGTAGAGCCGCTGGGTGATAGTAGACAAAGGCTTCGAGCCTGTTGAGGTAATGGGCTTTAAGCCGCTGAGACCGCTTGTGTACGGCTTCGAGCCATTTGAGATGATGGGCCTGAAGCCGCTGAAGAGATGATGGGTATAGGTTTGGAGCCTGCTAGGATAGTGGACTTGGAGCCGCTGAGTTCGTATAGACATAGAGCCGTTGAGTGAGTTGATATGGGCGTAGAGCCTGTCAATAATGGGCTTGGAGCCGCTGAAGTTTTGAGCTCAGGGCTGCTGAGTGCCTTGTTTTGCCGGCCAGCAGTTTGTGGAGAGTGATTTTCGATGCTTGGGCATGCCCCCAAGATTAATTTTGATCTTGCTTCTGTTGGTCATGGACCCTGAATTCCATAATGGCTTGAGTTGGTGCACTGAGCAAGATTTGTTGTTGCTGATTGAAGGGCCAAAAGATCGGTTCATCGGCCGAAGGATCGATTAGTCGAGCTATCAATGTGTCGGCCGCGTAATCCCTTTATTTCCAGGGGCTTATAAAAGGCCACAGCGTCGACCGTTTCATTTCACTTTTCCCTCTTTCTTTTCCTCCTCTCTTCTTCGCAACCGAAGGCTCCTCTTCGTTTCTCCTCATTCCTGTCGACTTCGGACCATGAAGGGTGCGCGGCCAGATATTGCGGACGGAAGCCGCATTGTTCTTGGTCCTGTCTTGACGCTTGATTAGGGACCCTTGCATGGGTGGCTTGCTTCCGTGACGCGGAACTCCTGGTGTGGCGGTGGTACGCGGTGTGGTGGTTTTTCTGGGCTATGTGGTGTCTCTTTTGCACCGTAGTACTCCTCCGGTATACACCGTCCCAGGGGTGTCCTCTTCTTAGTTTCTTTGCAGCAGGCCTCTGGTGTTTAGAGCACCAGAGAGTCCGGCATCCTTTCCTGCTTCCTTTTTTTTGCTTTTTGTTTCTCTTCCTGCATAGGTTAGTTCGACAGGAAATCGATGTATAGTTTGTTTTAGGAACTGTGGGATGATCCACCTTGTGATGTAAAAAGCTTTCGTTATATGAAACAAAAGTCTTTGTTCTGCTGTGTGATTGTGTATGCTATATCTGTGTGGTTTGTGTATGATAATCTTGTTAATTTAGTGAAATAAACTGAACCGTGGAAACAATCTGTAAAATAGCCGTTCTGGCGGCCGGGCTAACGATTACGCGGCCGAAACTTCGATCTAGCGGCTGAAGGATCGTTTCGTCTGCCTGGGTTTGACTTGTAGGTCAACCCTGATTTTCACGGGCCGATGGATAGATCCTACGGCCGTCATATCGAAGTCACGGCCGAGAGACCGACCAATTTACCGAGGATTAAGAATCTGATTCCGATTCGAACTAAGACTCGACCTAGCCCTATAAGTACGCGTTCTACGAACCCAATAGCATTGTCAGCAGCAATTTCTTTGCACATGGCACAACCAATCCTTGATCAGTGGTTGGATTCCTTTAATGGCCTTGACCGTCTGCACTTTAAGTCCTTTGGCATGGACTTCCTCTTTTCCCTTCGTCACATTCCCGTGAATTTTGCCTTCCTTAGGGCAGCTGCTAGTTTGTGGGACCCTGATTTTCACGTCTTTCGCTTTAAGAGAGAGGAGTTATGTCCTACTATCGAGGAATTTGCGGCCATTATGGGCCATTCAGACAGGGAAGGTTTTGTTGCTCCTAATCCCTTGTTCCACCGGGGTGATCTCCTGAAGGATTTACTCCAAGTTCAGAAACATGAAGTTAAATTCTTCCTAATGAAAGGAAGGCTGGAGATTCTGCAACTTATTCAGCGTTTCGGTACAGCTGAGACCCATCGCC
This sequence comes from Rhododendron griersonianum, assembly GCA_018127125.1. Classification (NCBI taxonomy): domain Eukaryota; kingdom Viridiplantae; phylum Streptophyta; class Magnoliopsida; order Ericales; family Ericaceae; genus Rhododendron; species Rhododendron griersonianum. The sequence continues at coordinate 24,897,867 of CM030792.1, read as the reverse complement.
AAGTTTCCCTACAGAAGTCGTGCTTTCATGCATTGTGCATTTGTCTCCTTCATTACTACTTGCTTGGCCCTTCCTCTGGTCATGCTGATCCTATATTGCTTAACCTTGCTCAGCAAATTGGAAACCGTGTGGGTTTTGCTGGCTTAGTGTTGGCAGAGACCTTGATGGGTCTAGATGTGATGAAGGGTAGCCCTACAGCTCAATTCTCAGGCAGTCCCTTGCCATTGCAGGTTCGCTCTTTTATTTGTTTCATTTGTCAAGTTTATCTTTTCACTCATCACTCTTTTGTTTTGACTCACGTGTTCTCTCAGCTCACAATTTTCCCTTTTTCCCTAGGTATGGTTGTTTGAGAAGCTAAAAGTGTGGGATGTGCCGGAGCGACTTCCTTATAATCCGGACCAGTGCACGGAGCGTCACATGATTAAGCAATTCCCAACTGAGGCTGCTTGGGAAGCATGGATGAGGACCTGTAGGGGTGGTTGGATTCAATGGGTTTGCCCCTGGTATGGTATCGAGAGCATGACCGTGAGTACCATGAACCACTTTGGTGTAGCAGTGATTGGCATTACTCGAGTCATTTTCTACTTCCCTGCTCGTTTTCAAAGGCAGTTTGGGGCTGAACAAGCCGCAATCTTAGGTGACCCTGAGTACACCGTCTCTAAGATCCATGATGCCAACTTTCGTCGCAATATGCTGTGTCTCTGGCCAAATAGAGTGATGCAGGAGGTTGCTGAGAACTTCGTTGCCAAGCTATCGGGTTCTTACAAACGCTGGTTGAAGAAAAACCTTTTGGAGGATAGTAGTGCAAAGAGAAGGAAGACCTAGAGATCGATGCTTTGCTTATGTTTTTTTCAAAAAATGTTTGTTTGATTCTAGCTTTCATGGATTAAGAATTGTTTAGGCTTGCTTTGTCCTTTCTCTTTGGAAATAATAAAACATTTGGTCGTTTTATTTGAAGATGTTATTGCCATGATTTGATGGCGAACATGCTTTAGGATAGACCTAGAAATTTCGAAAGTGATGATGATAGCAGTGGTTGAATCTCGAACTTAGAGATTGCCTACGTATCCCATGGAGGGAATCAGGCCATAAACGTAGTTCCAACAAAGGGGATTTGTTTTGTTTTTAGTTAGGGTCCACTCGGGTATTTTCCTCTCCTTTTGTGCTCTAAATTTTGCCTAAGAACCGCCCTTGCGGGTTTTCGGTCTAGCGAGCGTTTTATTTATGCCTTAGTTTTTGCCTAAGCCGCCCTTGCGGGTTTTCGACCTAGCAGGCTGCTCTAATTTTTGCTTGGAACAGCCCACCCTTGTGGTTTTCGGTCCAACGAGCATCTCTCATGGGTAATACTTCCTTAGCTTGTCAACGTTGACTGGCGTTGCGAATTCCATTCCATCCAAGTCTGCAATGTATGTTGCTCCTCCAGAAAGTATGCGTTTGATAAGGTAGGGGCCTCCCCAGTTTGGTCTAAACTTGCCCCTTGGGTCTGAGATGTGGCGACGAATTGCTTTGAGCACCATGTCTCCTACCTTGATGTCCCTAGGTTTCACCTTTTTGTTGAATGCTCGTGCAATGCGGCGTTGATACCTTTGTGCATGGTATAAAGCCCTTAGTTTCCTTTCGTCTATTAGTGCCAACTCGTTGTAGCGGTTTTGAACCCAGTCTTCTTCGATCATTCCAGTCTCAGCTAGAACCCTCAACGAAGGTAATTCCAATTCGATAGGCAAGACAGCTTCCATTCCATAGACCAGAGAGTAGGGAGTGGCCCCAGTTGAAGTCCTTTCAGTTGTTCGATATCCCCATAGCGCCAGAGGTAGCATTTCTGGCCAGTCTGTGTATGTGTCGGTAGTTTTCCGCAGAATCCTCTTGACATTCTTGTTTGCAGCCTCAACTGCTCCATTAGTTTGAGGTCGGTAAGTAGACGACCGATGATTCTGTATCCCAAATTCTGCGAAAAGCCTCTTTGTCGCCCCCTTGAAGTGCGATCCATTATCACAGACAAACTCGTGAGGTACACCATATCGATAGATGATATTAGTGCGAATGAATTTGGCCACATGAGTGGCTTTGAGGGTAGCATAGGAAGCTGCTTCTACCCATTTGGTGAAGTAGTCGATGGCCACCAGAATGAACTGATGTTTGTATTTCCCCTTTGGATTTATGCTTCCAATGACGTCTATCCCCCAAGTGGAGAATGGCCAGGGGGATGTCATGCTATACAATTCTGTAGGGGGAATACGCATACGATCAGCGTGAGTTTGGCATTTGTAACATCGGCGAACATAATCAGCGCAGTCGGCCTCCATTGTAGTCCAGTAATATCCCTGACGTAGGATCTTCTTTGCCATTGTTGCCCCATTCATGTGTGGCCCATAAATTCCTTCATGTATTTCCTCCATTACCTTGCGGCTGTCCTCCGTTGTGACGCAAAGTTGACTTGGACCCAAGTGTGCCCTTCGGTACATTGCTCCTCCACAGATTACAAACCGGGCAGCAAACTTCCGCAGAGCCGTTTTGTCCTTCGAGGTGGCCTCGGGTGGGTATTCTCCTTTTTCCAGGAATTCCTTCACGTCTTCGTACCATGGCTTGCCATCGTCTTCACCTTCCTCGGTAAAGGTACACTCACACGCTGGTTTAACTTTTTGCTCGATCATGAGAGGCCGCATTGTGAATCCCAGGGGTATCTCGACCATAGATGCTAACGTGGCCAGTGCATCTGCAAATCTATTGCTCACTCGAGGAGTGTGCGTGAAGATAACAGAATCGAATTGTGGAATTAGATCCTCCAGCACAGAGTGATATAGCTTCAGTGTATCCTCCTTGACCTTCCAGTCTCCTCTTGCTTGAGATACCACCAGGTTTGAATCCCCAGTGACTTCTACCCTTTTTGCCCCTAGCTCCAGGGCTGCTTTCATTCCAGCAATACAAGCCTCATATTCAGCTTGGTTATTAGTGACTTCAAACCTCAGTTTATATGACAAAGGGATGTGAGAGTCGTTTGGGGAAACTAGCAATACCCCTATGCCATATCCACATTGGTTTGATGCTCCATCAAAGTAAAGTTGCCAGGTGTCGTCTAAGAGACATAAGATGTCCTCGTCGGGGAACATGAAGTCCTCTGCCTCGGCCTCTGTCACAGGGTGATCTGCCAAGAATTCTGCCACAACTCTTCCTTTTACTGATTTCCTTGTCATGTATTTGAGGTCGAACTCTGCTAGCAGTAATAACCACCTAGCTAGCTTTCCGATAAGTGCTGGCTTTTCGAAAAGATACTTGATTGGGTCTAAACGAGAGACCAGCACCACTGGATGTGCTAACAAGTAGTGCCTCAGTTTCTTTGTGGCCCATACTAGCCCCCAACAGGTTTTCTCGAGGGGAGTGTACCTTGTCTCATAATCCATCATTTTCTTGCTGAGGTAGTATATGGCGCACTCTACCTTGGCGTCGTTTTCTTGCGCTAGCATACATCCCATGGACGTGTCTGTTACTGAGAGATACAGAATCAATGGCTTCCCAGGGATGGGTGGTGATAGTACAGGTGGATTCTGAAGGTATTCTTTGATTGCCTCGAACGCTTGCTGACAGTCTTGGCTCCATTCAAAATCCGTACCTTTCTTCAGTAGCTTGAAAAAAGGTTCACAGGTAGTTGTGAGCTTGGAAATGAACCTGCTGATGAACTGTACCTTCCCTAAGAAGCTCCTTACTTCCTTCTCTGTCCTAGGCGGCGATATCTCCATGATAGCCTGTATCTTGGAAGGATCTACCTCGATTCCTCTTTGAGTGATGAGGAAACCCAACATCTTTCCAGCTGTTACCCCAAAAGTGCATTTTTGAGGGTTAAGACATAGCTTATAATTCCTAATCCTCTCAAAGAACTTTTGGAGTGCTCCATAGTGTCCTTCCCTTTCCTTTGATTTGACTATCATATCGTCGACATACACCTCGACCTCTTTGTGCATCATGTCGTGCAGCAATGTTGTGGCCATCCTCTGGTAAGTGGCTCCAGCATTCTTCAACCCAAACGGCATTACTCGGTAGCAGTAAGTTCCCCAAGGCATAGTGAAGGTGGTTTTCTCTCTATCCTCAGGAGACATAAGGATTTGGTTATACCCAGAAAATCCGTCCATAAAAGATAGCAATGCATGGCCTGCGGTGTTATCCACTAGCTCGTCTATGTGAGGTAATGGGAAGTCATCTTTCGGACTGGCTTTGTTGAGATCTCGGAAATCTATACAGACCCTGATTCCTCCAGTTTTCTTTGGTACGGGAACGATGTTTGGTACCCATTGTGGATATTCGGTGACTATGAGAAAACCAGCGTTGATTTGTTTAGTGACTTCTTCTTTTATCTTTAGGACCCAATCAGGGCGCATACGTCTCAGTTTTTGTTTAACTGGTTTTGCATCAGGATGAAGAGGAATTTTATGTTGGACAATTTCAGGGTCTATTCCAGGCATGTCCTCGTAAGACCAGGCAAAAACATCTTTGTATTCTTTTAGCAAAAGGATTAGTTTTTCACTTTGTTGAGGGGATAGTGCAGCACCAATTTTAACCATTTTGGGCTCGTTTGCGGAGCCTATGTTTGCTGTGATTATTTCCTCAGAAAAAGGTTTAGCGTGCCTTTCCTCTTCTCTCTCGATGAATTCTAGAATTTCTTTTGGAATTTCTTCCTCAAAATTTGGTTTGTCGAAATCCACACAATTGATCATAGGCAAAGTGAAATACTCTAAATCTTCCTTCTCATTGCTAAGTTTATCAAAAGACATTTCGGAGTCGAACTCAAAGTAAATGCTATGCCTTGGTGCTTTGACCAGGTTTTCCTCACTAGACTTAGTAGTTTCAAAGGATGAAAAGTTTGACTCGGACTGAGTCGACTCGGAGTCGGAATCGGAATCGGAATCAGAACTAAGATCAGAATTAGCGCTTTTCATTTTGTATTTTAGAGTGTGTTCCACGGTCCAGTTAGGGTAAGCCCCTTTTTCAGCATCCACAATCAGCTCAGAGCAGTCTTTTTCATCACCAAGGTCGATCACCAGTACTTCACTGTCACCTTGATTCGCACTTTCATCATTGTCACCCTGCAAGTCTTGGAGGGCCATTTGATTTTCTATTGCTGTTATTTCTTCCAATTGAGCTTCAATCTCGGCTTCGTCGCTGTTGTCGACCCGTCGTGTGCCAACAAAACCCCACCAATTACCAAAGCTGTCTATGATGGGGTGGATCACCTTTATTTCATTGTTGGTGACCCCCTCATCAAAGAGCAGGTTTAGTGATATTTCGTCTAGTGGGTCATTGTCGACAGCCTCTTCTTCCTTTGCCTCTTCAGTCTCGAGGTTGTTAACCTCGTCTATTGGCCAATAATCATCGGTAGGTGCATAAGGGTCATAAAAGTAGATTGGAACCCTGCGAAGCCCTTCTTCTTCAATCAGTCTTCTACCTCTTCCTCATAAACCGTTGCGAACATGACATGGTTGTCTTCAATGATAGCCACCATAGGCTTTGGTTGATTTACTGGAGTGATGTATTCAGAGGGGTTGAAATCTTCAACAGCAAAGTGGAGCGGGCCAGACAGCTTGGTGACAACTTGAAAGTGCGAATCAAATGTGAACAATGATGCAGTCATTTTTCCTGAAAAAGGTTTTTGCTTTAGTTAGATTGATTAATCTTACCTACTGTTTATTCGACTTAGAGAGATTCCAAAGGTTTAACCTGCAAAAGAGAAACTTTACAACATACACATATACAATGGGTGTGAGGAAGAACTTGGAAATAAAATGCAAGCAGGTTCCTAGCCTGTAGGTTCCTGTCTTAGTTTGATAAGTTCTATGGCTTTCTAAAACATGCGAGGTTTTGGTAGTTTCAGGGTGCTCCGTTGTCAAAGGGCACCAATCCTCTCACCAGCCCATCATAGGCGGCGATTGGGTGATTTCCTTTTTGATATACCACTAGGTACGAGTGACTGTGGAGTTTGCTGGAACCCCCAACATAGCCCGTGTCATGCCGGGATATCAGGTGAACTCAACGGGTTGCCCGCTCGATGCATATGATAAATGAATTAGACAAGGCATGTATTAGTCTTATGTTGAACTTTTTGGTTATGGCTCTCATATTCCCCAGCAGAGTCGCCAAAAACTGTAGACACCTCCCAAGCGGGGCATCGCCATACAGATTGATCACGTTGTTTGTTCGATTGGTTGCTCACTTCATAAACCACAATCATGGACATTCCCATGACTAGGAACATCGCCACATGATAACGGTTATCATAAAATAGAGTCACCACCCAGTTTATTAAAACTGGGAAAACAGATAGAGATTCTGGATACGGGAGCCAAAAGTACAATGAGGGGAAGGTGTTAGGCACCCCTTTTTGCCCAGTCGTGAGACTGGCCCATAATCGTTCAACATAAGGTGTATAGATGCTTTGTTTAATCCTAACACATAGTCTGTTTAATTATTCCTTTAAACAGTAAGCAAAGTGAGCCAGTGCGATAATTGAAGCATGCATTAGAAAGCAGAAAGGCAAACAAAATGTCCCAGGGAAATGGATATCGCGGCCGGTGAATAGATGTCACGGCCGAGGAATCCACCTGGTTTGATATACCGGCCGAGGGATCGAAGCCCCGGTCGGTGTTCTTCCTCACACCAGACAGAAAGATTAATGGATAATCAAAACGCTACAGTTAATCAAAATGCAGTAAATTAAGACAAACCAGAGGCCGTTGGGCCTCACCACCTTGATCCCTCAGTTGCTTGATTGCTTTGGATTGGGTGTGATTGATTGATTGCTTGATCGAGAACCCTAGAGTTAGGGTTTGAACTTCGGGGTTTGATCGCCGGATTGACGGCTGCCTTCGGGAGGTTAGGGCTTTTGGAGTATGGGTTTGAGAGAGTATTTGTGCAGAGTTTCGTGGCTTGATTGAGTGTGTAGGTCTATCAATTTCTGTGTATTTATTTCGGAGCCCAAAGGCCCCTTTATATAGGCATAGGGATGACTCACTCCGGCCAATCAAATCACGAGATGGCAATTGCAATTGCAATGCATCTCTAACTCTACGTCGTAATCTCTGAGCATAGCCCGAACGCATCGGGAAGGTAGTGTAGTTGGATCAAACCAAACGTCTGACAGAACGTTCGAGAGTCTGGAAAAAGGTCGATCTGGCGGCCGAGTAAAGGATTTCACGGCCGAGGAATGGATGTCTCGGCCGAAGGATAGATCTTGCGGCCGAGGAATTGATCTCTCAGGGAGATTTTGCTGGCAACAGGTTGCTCGGGTGAGGGATTGATGTTATGGCCGTGGGATCGATGTCACGGCCGACAGATGGATTCTCCTAGGCTTCCGTATTTCTGTCTGAAAGGCTGTATGGCTTTGAATTGGGTCCTCTAAGTGGTCAAAGTTCTCACCGAAAGTCCTAAGGTTCTCAAGGAAGCAATCAGCAATCACTGTATCCATTTCATCATCGGGATGGTCCCAAGGTGGGACTTGAAATAATCGTTAGGCCAAATTGGGGTGTCTACAGATGCCCCTCTTTGACTAAACTCAGACGGATTGCGAGACATGTTTGAGTAAGAGTCAAAGCTATAAAAAGCAACTCAATTTGGTCCAACCACTATTCCAAGGGGTTTTCGAAAAAGGTTTTGTTATGGTCGGGCCGGGAGGCTGCCTACGTATTCCACAAGGGAAATTCAGACCAATCGTAGTTCGGGCAAAAGAAGTTTTGTTATGGTCGGACCCGGAGGCTGCCTACGTATTCCCAGCAGAGTCGCCAAAAACTGTAGACACATCCCAAGCGGGGCATCGCCATACAGATTGATCACGTTGTTTGTTCGATTGGTTGCTCACTTCATAAACCAAAATCATGGACATTCCCATGGCTAGGAAGATCGCCACATGATAACGGTTATCATCAAATAGAGTCGCCACCCAATTTATTAAAACTGGGAAAACAGATAGAGATTCTGGATACGGGAGCCAAAAGTACAATGAGGGGAAGGTGTTAGGCACCCCTTTTTGCCCAGTCGTGAGACTGGCCCATAATCGTTCAACATTAGGTGTATAGATGCTTTGTTTAATCCTAACACATAGTCTGTTTAATTATTCCTTTAAACAGTAAGCAAAGTGAGCCAGTGCGATAATTGAAGCATGCATTAGAAAGCAGAAAGGCAAACAAAATGTCCCAGGGAAATGGATCCCGCGGCCGGTGAATAGATGTCACGGCCGAGGAATCCACCTGGTTTGATATACCGGCCGAGGGATCGAAGCCCCGATCGGTGTTCTTCCTCACACCAGACAGAAAGATTAATAGATAATCAAAACGCTACAGTTAATCAAAATACAGTAAATTAAGACAAACCAGAGGCCGTTGGGCCTCACCACCTTGATCCCTCAGTTGCTTGATTGCTTTGGATTGGGTGTGATTGATTGATTGCTTGATCGAGAACCCTAGAGTTAGGGTTTGAACTTCGGGGTTTGATCGCCGGATTGACGGCTGCCTTCGGGAGGTTAGGGCTTTTGGAGTATGGGTTTGAGAGAGTATTTGTGCAGAGTTTCGTGGCTTGATTGAGTGTGTAGGTCTATCAATTTCTGTGTGTTTATTTCGGAGCCCAAAGGCCCCTTTATATAGGCATAGGGATGACTCACTCCGGCCAATCAAATCACGAGATGGCAATTGCAATTGCAATGCATCTCTAACTCTACGTCGTAATCTCTGAGCGTAGCCCGAACGCATCGGGAAGGTAGTGTAGTTGGATCAAACCAAACGTCTGACAGAACGTTCGAGAGTCTGGAAAAAGGTCGATTTGGCGGCCGAGTAAAGGATTTCACGGCCGAGGAATGGATGTCTCGGCCGAAGGATAGATCTTGCGGCCGAGGAATTGATCTCTCAGGGAGATTTTGCTGGCAACAGGTTGCTCGGGTGAGGGATTGATGTTATGGCCGTGGGATCGATGTCACGGCCGACAGATGGATTCTCCTAGGCTTCCGTATTTCTGTCTGAAAGGCTGTATGGCTTTGAATTGGGTCCTCTAAGTGGTCAAAGTTCTCACTGAAAGTCCTAAGGTTCTCAAGGAAGCAATCAGCAATCACTGTATCCATTTCATCATCGGGATGGTCCCAAGGTGGGACTTGAAATAATCGTTAGGCCAAATTGGGGTGTCTACAGATGCCCCTCTTTGACTGAACTCAGACGGATCGCGAGACATGTTTGAGTAAGAGTCAAAGCTGTAAAAAGCAACTCCATTTGGTCCAACCACTATTCCAAGGGGTTTTCGAAAAAGGTTTTGTTATGGTCGGGCCGGGAGGCTGCCTACGTATTCCATAAGGGAAATTTAGACCAATCGTAGTTGGGGCAAAAGAAGTTTTGTTATGGTCGGACACGGAGGCTGCCTACGTATTCCCCAGCAGAGTCGCCAAAAACTGTAGACACCTCCCAAGCGGGGCATCGCCATACAGATTGATCACGTTGTTTGTTCGATTGGTTGCTCACTTCATAAACCAAAATCATGGACATTCCCATGGCTAGGAACATCGCCACATGATAACGGTTATCATCAAATAGAGTCGCCACCCAATTTATTAAAACTGGGAAAACAGATAGAGATTCTGGATACGGGAGCCAAAAGTACAATGAGGGGAAGGTGTTAGGCACCCCTTTTTGCCCAGTCGTGAGACTGGCCCATAATCGTTCAACATTAGGTGTATAGATGCTTTGTTTAATCCTAACACATAGTCTGTTTAATTATTCCTTTAAACAGTAAGCAAAGTGAGCCAGTGCGATAATTGAAGCATGCATTAGAAAGCAGAAAGGCAAACAAAATGTCCCAGGGAAATGGATCCCGCGGCCGGTGAATAGATGTCACGGCCGAGGAATCCACCTGGTTTGATATACCGGCCGAGGGATCGAAGCCCCGGTTGGTGTTCTTCCTCACACCAGACAGAAAGATTAATGGATAATCAAAATGCTACAGTTAATCAAAATGCAGTAAATTAAGACAAACCAGAGGCCGTTGGGCCTCACCACCTTGATCCCTCAGTTGCTTGATTGCTTTGGATTGGGTGTGATTGATTGATTGCTTGATCGATAACCCTAGAGTTAGGGTTTGAACTTCGGGGTTTGATCGTCGAATTGACGGCTACCTTCTGGAGGTTAGGGCTTTTGGAGTATGGGTTTGAGAGAGTATTTGTGCAGAGTTTCGTGGCTTGATTGAGTGTGTAGGTCTATCAATTTCTGTGTGTTTATTTCGGAGCCCAAAGGCCCCTTTATATAGGCATAGGGATGACTCACTCCGGCCAATCAAATCATGAGATGGCAATTGCAATTGCAATGCATCTCTAACTCTACGTCGTAATCTCTGAGCGTAGCCCGAACGCATCGGGAAGGTAGTTTAGTTGGATCAAACCAAACGTCTGACAGAACGTTCGAGAGTTTGGAAAAAGGTCGATCTGGCGACCGAGTAAAGGATTTCACGGCCGAGGAATGGATGTCTCGGCCGAAGGATAGATCTTGCGGCCGAGGAATTGATCTCTCAGGGAGATTTTGCTGGCAACAGGTTGCTCGGGTGAGGGATTGATGTTATGGCCGTGGGATCGATGTCACGGCCGACAGATGGATTCTCCTAGGCTTCCGTATTTCTGTCTGAAAGGCTGTATGGCTTTGAATTGGGTCCTCTAAGTGGTCAAAGTTCTCACCGAAAGTCCTAAGTTTCTCAAGGAAGCAATCAGCAATCACTGTATCCATTTCATCATCGGGATGGTCCCAAGGTGGGACTTGAAATAATCGTTAGGCCAAATTGGGGTGTCTACATCTCCCAGGGCCCGTGGATCTTCCTGGACAAGCTCGTCCTCTGTGTAGTGAAGCATGTAATCCGGTATGGCATAGCCTTGAAGAGGATTAGGGTCAATGTCCATGGGAGCATTCCAAGTTGGCTCAGGATCCCAGTGGTATTCTTCCTTGGGAACCAATGGCTCGATTGAGTGAAACAGCATGTATAAGGAGAAGCCATCCAAAGGGTCGAGCATGTTCGCTTCATAACCAGCCAACCAGCCATCATACCAGGCTTGATCAAATGGAACATTTTTAGGCTGTGGAGGAAACCCGTCCGCTTCCAGGCTTGACCATTCGTTGAGCAACGAAATGGCGTAATCCAGGTTATCTGCAATGGCCCAGGCAGTGGCCTGCATATCGTCTTGGGGTGGGATTTGAACAGATTGAGACTGATCCACTGGACCGGGAGGCAAATTACCCATATTTCCATATGGGCTGTCAAGTGAGGAAGCAGAATTGATCTGTACAACAGGGATTGACTGATGGAAGAGAGAGCTGACATATTCATCGGAGACAGGTGATCCAGCTTGCAAAGGTTCTGAAGGCGCATCAGTGTCAACAATTTGGTCTTCAACCACGCGTACATAAGAAACCTCGGCAGAAGATTCAAGCGGGAATGGTACAATGGGCCTGGGTTGATCGGCTGAGGCTATATAGTCGGTGGGGTTGAATATGGTGGAGCTGAGGGATATCTGGTTGATGTGGGGAGCAGCATTGTGCTTGGGAAGGGAATTGGCAATGACATTAGGCCTTTGAGGTGGCGGAGGGGTTTCCAGCGTGCCATCGCCAATGAGATCCTGGATTGCGTGACGGAGGCGAAAGCAGGAGTCAGTGAGATGACCCGCTCCTTGATGGTAAGCACAGTAGAGGTTGGCTTTGAAGCCAGGTGAAGGGTTCTTGGGTAAAGGAGTTGGATCCAGGTGCTTGAGATGCCCTGATTTGACCAATTTTTCTAAGACCGAGTACAGAGGTGCCTCGATAGCGGAAAAACTGCGGGGTTGGTTCCGAGGCCGATTATTCTGCGGAGTCTGGACTTGATTGACATCCGCAATGTGGTTGGTCGTATTGGAAGAGGTGGCATTGGAACCGCTGGTTGCTGTGTTGGAGTAAGTCCCTGTTCCAAACAACGCATTGGCATTCCCAGAGTATGCTCGAGTCTTGGTTTTAGGAGGATTAGAGGATTCCCCCTTCGCTAGAATCCCACTCTGCAGTGCATCCTCGATGGCCAGGCCAGAATCGAAGAAGGTTTCAAAGTTCACAGACGCTTGAGCAAGCACCAGATGCCTAGCATAGTCAGGCTGGAGGTTGCGAGAAATGATGCGGAGCTGATCCTTCTCGCTGGGGCAATCAGTCATTAAGGCGGCCTTGGCCCTCCATCTCTTGACGAAGTCAGCAAAAGACTCCTTAGTTTCCATCTTGGTGGACTCGAGTTCCCGAGTAGTCATCTTCAGCTGGGAATTGTAACTATATTGCGCAATAAACGCAGCTCCAATATCCTCCCAGGTCTTTCTTTTGGCAATGTCGAGTGACAAAAACCAATGGAAAGCAGGGCCCGAAAGGGTCTGAGGGAAAAGTTGAGACATGGCCTCAGGCTCAACGGAGAGTAGCTTCATAGCGGCATGGTAACTGTAGAGATGGGTCTTGGGATCACCGCTCCCGTCAAATTTGGCCAAGTCAGGCATTTTGAACTTCTCAGGAAGCCTGGCATTAGGATACAGACAGAGGCGGTCCAAATCAATTCCCCCAGCGTTGATCTTTTCGGTTTTGGAAATGGATTCCTCCAACTTGGTAATCTTTGCCATAAGTGCGGTCATGTCGGGATTCTGAGCTGGCTCTTCTGGGTTTGGAGGAAGTCTACCACCCGCGAGGTTTGCAGCGGGCCTGCGGCCTTCCCTTGGGTTCAATACCATGAGACGCCCTGCGTGGTTCGGATCTGGAACCAAAATGGGTTGTTCCTGGTCAGACTCATCGTCCTCGCCTTCCTCCTCGAGAGGGGGTGGAAGACGAGTGTGGATAAGATTGTTCAGGCGGGCAATGTTAGTATCTGTCTGAGCTGCCCTCTGTTGCATGGCGGTGATGCTGTCCTGAAGGTTCATGAGCATGGTCTCCAAGGTAAGAGGTTCTGGCTGTGGCTGTTCCATTGTGACAGGAGGTTCGGAGATGCTTGATGCGGATGATCGGGTAGTTGGACGCCCTCCCTGTAAGACCGGTGGTGAACCTGACTGAGAATCTGAGTGTTGTGCTGCCGAAGGTGAGCGCGGAGAGTCCTCCGTGATGACTGACTGGGACTGTGACCTGACAAGCCTTTGAACCGGACTGAGTTGCAGACATTCCCAAGCGGGTTTGGCAACTCACTTCGATACTTTCCTTGGCGGTGCAATGATTCAGAACTTTGCAACAAAATAAGACAAGGCTTAATAGGGGCCCTGCAGAAACTTTAATCTAAATAAAAGACCAAAGTGCGGATGCAGCCAGCGTCGTCGGTGTCGCCCTAGACTCTAGAGCTAGAAGACAAGTCTGTCTCAAGACGTTCGGACATTGCTTGAGGCCCTCAGAATTCTTTTCGAATGTGTATCCTTGTTTGAAACGAGCGGTCCTAAAGGATGTCAAAAGAAGTCTAAACCTTCGTCCATCTCGCCGTTTGGGATTTCAAACTTGAAGTCAGAACAACTCGGTGTGAATATCATGATACTATAACCAGGTCGGCGTGAGCAGCACTGTGCTATTAGCCGGGCGGTGTAAGTGACGAGGTACTTGTTACCTTTTGGTGTAAGCATCATGATATTTACTCCGTCGTTCCTCGTTTTCTGTTTGGAATCCTAAACAGGTTTAAAACGAGGGTGTAGAAAGGCTTCTGATTTCCTAAAGCCCCACCGTCCGAAGGACTGGGGAAACTGAAAACGTGCATCGCTAAGATGCACGACTCCTTATTGGGCCTCGACACTGTCCTAATGATTTTAAAGACAGACCTGGAAAGATTGAGGACCTAGAAGGCGCCCTAGACATGCTCCTACGCAGAACGGGATGTATGTACAGTCCATGCTGTAGGGAAAGCAGTGACACGTAGACAGTATATGGGGTTAGATGCAAATAGATCTTAACCTGTGGGTACCTGTCCTAGTTTGGAGAGTTCTAATGCTTTGTATATGCAAAGGCCGGTTTTGGTTTGTAACGGGTTCCTCGGACTAAGGCCACAGATATACCTCCAGTTGCTCGCAATTCGCAGAGCAACAGTCAAACGGTAGCATGACCTATCATCGTCGAAGGTTGTTGGTCATTCGAGGTCCCCGAGCTCCGGTAAACCGTGCCGGATTGCCAAAACGATCCAACGAGGCTTATCCCACATTGATGCACATGAAATGCTAGAATTTGATTAAGAAGAATCGTAATTTTGCAAAATGCTTTTTCAAATTTGGCTCACTTTATTTGGTTCATCTTTAGAAGAAACTACACAAGTGAACAATCGAAAAAGTCCCAGATTAGATTGGCCGGACACGAGGTCCTGTTAAATCACCATTCCAACCTTCGGCATCGCGAAGCTCACCGTTTTGACAGATTTTTAAGGGATTGTTCGCGAGCGTATTTAATCCTAAGTATGAATTAATATTGGTTCGATTTATCCCCAGCAGAGTCGCCACTGGGCAGCATGCCCTCGGAGAAGGGATTCCGTTCCCCTTCCGACGAACTTTCGGGGCAAGGGCCCTCGCGGGAATCGAGGGAGCGCGAGCGGAGAGGCAACCGCTCAAAAATACAGAGTCGCCACTCGGGTTTTGAAGGTCCGACACCCAAGGAACCGTATTTCGAAGCACCTGCCGCGCTATTTTGATTTGGAAAAGTGAAGGCACCAGTCCGTCATAACCATATCTGGTTTCGGGAGCCAGGTTACGAGAGGGGAAGCGTTTTAAGGCACCCCTCTCGCCCAATCCGGAGATCGGTCTTTACTTGAGCATTTTGAAAGTGTTAACGATTCTTCTTTTATTAACCAGATTTTAGCCAATTAGGGCGGGGGAACAGTTAATCGGGGATTAAAACTGTAACACGTTTTGCAAGATGAGATGAATAGCATGGATGGATGAAATATTAAGGAAATAAATGAGACAAAGTTCAAAATACCAATAAAACACCAAAACAGTGCTTGGTATGACTTTGTCACACACAGTGGCCAACTTGCATGCATGGATCAACCTGCATGCAAGCGAACCGTCGCGCGACAAACCCATACACTCGCGCGAGAGTTTGTGTTCCACCAATAGTTTGAATTTTATCCCCTTCTGGGCTCTGGAAGGACCAGTGCACACCCAGGAGGCAAACCAAGCAGTTCATAAGTACTGAAAAATAATTAATTATTACAAGCCAACAGAAGCAAATGGAAAAACAGCCCCTAAACAGTGGGGGAAATAAGCAGAGGCCTAAGGCCTAGTTGCCCATGTGTGGGCAGCATGCCCTCGGAGAAAGGATTTTGTTCCTTTTCGCCATTGCGGCCCTTTTTGGAAATCGAGGGAGCGCGAGCGGAGAGGCAAGCGCTCAAAAATACAGAGTCGCCACTTGAGTTTTTGAAGGTCCGACACTCAAGGAACCGTATTTCGAAGCACCTGCCGCGCTGTTTATTTGAAAAAGTTAAGGAAACCAGTCCGTCATAACCATATCTGGGTTCAGGAGCCAGGTTACGAGAGGGGAAGGGTTTTAAGGCACCCCTCTCGCCCAATCCGGAGATCGGTCTCTACTTGGGCATTTTTATGAAAACTTTGTGATTCTTCTTCTTTTAATTAATTTTAGCCAATTAGAGCGCGGGAACAGTTAATCGGGGATTAAAACTGTAACAATTTGCAGGATGTGATCAAATAATAGCATGGATGGATGGCATGACGAGCAATAAATGAGATGAAGCCTAAAACAGCGATCAGATGCCAAGACCAGGCTCGGGATGGATTTGCCCTGCACGATGGCCAACTTGCATGCATGAACAAATCTGCATGCAAGAGAACCATCGCGCGAGACACTCAAACCCTCGCGCGAGTGTTGTCATCTCACCACAGTTCCAATTTCATCCCCTTCTGGGCTCTGGAAGGACCAGTGCACACCCAGGAGGCAAACCGAGCAGTTTATCAAAGGACTGTAAAATACTAATTATTACAGACAGCTTGAAAATGGAACTGAATAAAAGGAAACACAACCCCTAAACAGTGGGGGGATAAAAGGAGGCCAAGGGCCTGGTTGCCCATTGCAAGGGCCATTCCTGGGATTCACAGAACCATCGCGCGACAGTCCTGACTGGACTTCCAGAAATTGCTTTGCATGCTTGGGGTTCTGAGACAGGTTCAAGGATCACCCAAAGGCATTCCAAACTATCTGAGACAAATACTAAGCTAATGTATTTTGTTTTGCATGCATAACAGTGATCAATATTTGAAAATGAAGCTCAACAGGCATACTAATATTGCAAAAATAGTAAATGGCCAGCCTCCCTTCCCCACGAGGACCATTCTCTTGCTGACACAAGTGTCGCGCGAGGGTTTGGCTGCCACGGATTCTTGTAATTCTGCTGGCTTTAGGACCAGGACATGGTATTAATTACCAGCCTTGGCCCTGTCAGCCCCCCTCAGGGATCAAAATAGAAACAAGCTAAACATTATACCTTTGCTTGGAAAGGGTTTGGAAATGGGTTGGATTGATTGGTGAAGCCTTTGACTAAGTGTGTGTGTAGAACACTTAATTGGAAGACTAGGAAGTGGTTTGGGTTAGTAACTTTGTGCTAGAATGCTAATTGCCTTGTGAATGGTAATTAAACTTCTTAACCTTTTTCTTAGAACTCTTAACATGGAAGACCAATGGGGCTATTTATAGGGGAAGTGAAAGGGCTAGGTGGTGGCAAAACATGGCTTTGCAACCAGCCAACAAGGCTGGTCACAACTTGGTGGATAGACTAGCCAACAAGGTGAGTGGGAGTGGTTGTGAGGGTGTGAGGGTGTAACCTGCCAGAACTCTGTTCAGCTGAGGAAAATGGGGTTCCAGCCCATGGGGACCCATGTGACACCCAATCATCACAAATCCAGCTGGATTATGTGATAGTGACAGGAGAGAACCATCGCGCGAGGGTCAACAGTCAACAATTTGACTTTGACCACACCTGGCAAGCTGAGTATCGCGCGAGGAACAGGAAGAGTCGCGCGACGGTCAAATCTAACCCTAGGGTTTGACTAAAGGTTCAGAAGGGTTCAAAAGGTTTAAGCGGGGTTCTAAGCACTCCAAACTCAATCCATTCCCAATCCAAGCTCGTTTGATCCGATTTCATCATCGGGGAAACAAGAAAACCGTAAAACAAAGTAAAACAATTTGGGAGACCCAGATTGGGGTGTCTACACCATGCAAGGGCCATTTCTGGAAATCAGTGAACCATCGCGCGACAGAGTGGAATACTCGCGCGAGGGTTCTGACTGGACTTCCAGGAATTGCTTTGCATGCTTGGGGCTCTGAGACATGTTCAGAGATATCCCAAGGGCATTCCAGACTGACTGAAGCAGCAAGTTAAGGACAAGACCATTTTAAAACCAAGTTAGCCATGCAAGGGCAGCCACTGGAAATCAATGAACCGTCGCGCGACAGAGGGAAAGCCTCGCGCGAGGGTTTCGATTGGACTCCCAGGAGTTGCTTTGCATGTTTGAGATTCTGAGAAATCCAGGAATATCCCTAGGGCAAACAAGCTAACTAAAATAAAGAACTAGGAAACTGGACTTGTTTTTATCATGCATAACAGTGATCTATATATGGAAATAAAAACCAAAACAAAAATGACCATGAATAAAACAAGAAATAACCAGCTTCCCTTCCCCACGTGGACCAATCTCTTGCAGACAGAAACGTCGCGCGAGTATTTGGGTCCATCGCGCGAGGGTTTGGCTGGTTGCAGGTTCTTGTAACTCTGCTGACTTTAGGGCCAGGACTGGTATTGATTACCAGCCTTGACCCTGTCAGCCCCCCTCAGGAATCAAGACAGGAACAGGTAATTTTTATACCTTTGCTTGAATGGCTTTTGGAATGGATTGAATGGAGTGATGTAGCCTTGCAACGGAGTGTAGTGGATTTGAAAGACTAGGAAGTGGTTAAGGTTAGTAACTTTGTGCTAGATTTGATAGCCTTGTGATTTTTGTGAAAATTGCAACCTTCTAACCCTTTGCATGGAAGAGCAATGGGGGTATATATAGGAGGAGTGAGTGGGCTAGGGAGAGTGGAGAACTTAGCCAAGTAACTAGCCAACAAGGCTGGTCACTCTTGCTTGGTGGAGAGACTAGCCACCAAGGTGAGTGGGGGTGGTTGTGAGGGTGTGAGGGTGAGCCTGCCAGAACGCTGTTCAGCCAGAGAAAACGGGGTTCCAGCCCATGTGGCCTTGATGATCACTAAATCCAGCTGGACAAGGGTGATGGGGACAGGTGGAGCCGTCGCGCGAGGGTTTGGAAACATCGCGCGAGGGTCAACAATCAACCTTTGACTTTGACCAACACCTGGCAAGCTGACTATCGCGCGAGGAACAAGAAGTATCGCGCGACGGTCAAACTTCGGTTAGGGTTTTGACTGAAGGTTTTGGGGGTTCAAAAAGGGTTCAAAGGGTTCAAGAAGGGTTCCAAATCCAATCCATTCCACATTCAAGCCTGTTTGATCCGATCTCATCATCGGGGAAACAAGAAACTGAAAAATAAAGTAAAACAAACGGGAGACCCAGATTGGGGTGTCTACACCTAGGCTGCGATTTCGCATTTTCTTGCCCTAGCAAGCTCTGCTCTTACTTTTGCTTGGGTGTCTAGGTTACCCAACGAGCATTTCTCTTAAGAGGTTTTCCGTATTTTGGAGAGGAATTTGGCGGAGATGTTTTTCATGATATCTCTTGTTATGTTTGTACTTTCACAATGGGTAAGTTAACCCTAAGTGTTCTCACGGAGATAGCGTCTTCTTCCTAAGTTTTGACAAAAACCTAGTTCTAAGTAATCAGGGTCCATCCCATCTTTCCTTTTGTTAGCAACATAAAGAATTAGATTCTTAAGATCCTTTCCTCTTTGGCAAAGAGACTGTAGCGTATAGCAATTGCATTTTAAAGATTGAATCATTTAACAAGCATAAAATGATAAAATGGGAATTTATTTAGCTGTAGAGAATGCCCAAACAGGGGCCCAAAATGTGTCCTAACTTGCCTTTAGGAAATGAAAGTAATGCTTTCGTCATGTCATGCGATTTACTGCAGTATCTCGGGAGTTGCTCCTTTTTCCTTGCCTTTCACAGTTTTATACTCTTCTTTGCCAAACAGAATCTTTAGCTCAAACTCAGCTAGCACCTCGATCCAATCTTCGGGAATAGGAGACGAATTCGTTGGTTCTTCTTCCATATCACTGTCAGTCCATTCTTGATCAAAGAAGATTTGCATTCCAGGATACATTTGCTTGGTAGTTTCATCTTCCCATGTTTCTGCGAAACCGCAAAATGGGAAGTCTTCTCCTTCTCTTACAAACCAACCGTTGAGTGTTTTTGGGATAATGAGTTTCCCTTCTTTGATCCTGCTTCCTCTTGCCTTAGCTTTTCCATGCTTCTCTTCATTTCTATCTCGTCTTCTGTCGGGGTGTAGCCAAGACCAAAGGCGTATTGATTATGTGGGGGATCAATCATTTGCGGGATACCTTGTGATCTTTTGCCTAAACCCAATCCAGGGCAGTAGTTTTACTTCTTCATCATTCGTATGGCAGGAGTCCTTACATAGAAACTTCTTTCAGCCATTAAAGCTTGCACAGGAGTTGCTTCCTCAAGACTGAATCCAGTAGGAAAGGTTTCCTCGGTTCCTACTTCTTGCACAAGTGTGTCAGAATGAGCTCGAATTGATGAATCCCCTAAGATGGTGATAACCCTTCCATCTACTGCAAACTTGACCTTTTGATGTAAAGTAGAGGGTACTGCCCTAGTGTCATGTAGCCATGGCCTTCCTAGCAAGAGATTGAAGGTGGCTGGTATGTCTATTACATGGAACTCTACATCTCTCTTGATCTTTTCTACTTCTAGTGGTAAGGTGACACACCCAACCACTCTCCTCTTTGAAT
Organism: Rhododendron griersonianum; assembly: GCA_018127125.1. NCBI lineage: Eukaryota > Viridiplantae > Streptophyta > Magnoliopsida > Ericales > Ericaceae > Rhododendron > Rhododendron griersonianum. Next base: position 24,877,970 of record CM030792.1, on the reverse strand, counting down.
TGTCGTATCCCCTCACACCTTGGCTTGAAGGGCGCATATCAGCAGGGCCTATCCCCAACTTGTCGAGAGTCCTTTGAGGGCACACATTTAGAGCGGACCCGTTATCCACCAAGACTAGTGAGATCCATTTAGTGAGACATTTGAGAGAAATGTAGAGAGGCTTGTTGTGTGCAAGACCTTCAGGAGGCAGATCCTTGTCGGTGAAAGCTATTGTTGGCTTCAGAGCTTTAGACGTCATTATGAAACCTACTAAATCTTCAGGGGTGATGTCGATGGGGACTTTAGCTTTTCCCAAGGTTTTGAAGAATGAATTGCGATGCTCGTAAGAGGACATAAGCAATCCCCAGATAGAGATATCAGCTTGGATTTTCTTTAATTGTCTCAGTACCCTGTCTTCCTCAGGTTCGGTCCTTTGGCTTTCCTCCTCTTCCTCTTCCATTACTCGTGTTGAGGTTGAACTTTCTCCACTTAGTTTAGGAGGTTTGTACACTCTTCCGCTTCGAGTGAGATGACCTATTTCTTCTTCTTGGGTGCCCCAAGGATCAGCAGGCTCAATTCTTCCAACTTCCCAATCACTTGGCAGGGCTTGGCGTATGTCCAACCACCAATCCCCATCATCAATGGCATAGATGTGGGGTTCTCCTCCTGTTACAAAGCACTCATCATTCTTAGAGAAGATTAGGGATGGTTTGGCTTAGGTGTTTGGGACAATGTATTGGGTAGGATTATATGTGGGGCTATTGGATAGGCTTATGAGATTGATGTTTTGAGGCGATAGTTCGGTATTGTGAGCGGGAAGTGGATTGGTTTGCACATTGGGCTTGGGTGGCTTTATAGCTTGGCTATCAATGAGATCTTGGATATCATGACGAAGACGCATGATGGTGGTAAGCGCATTGTTTATCGATGAGATCCAGGGTGTTGGTGGTAAGCGCATTGTTTATTGGCGTCATAGCTTGGGCCGTAAGGTGGCTGAGGAGGTGGATTATTCAAGGGCCTGAGATGCCCTTGACGGCTTAGGATGGCTAAGGCTTGGGATGAAGTCATATAAAAAGGGTCAAAGTTGCGGCGAGGGCGATTTGAGTTTCGGGATGAACTAGCTTGGAAGGGGTCATGTGATAAGGTTGTGTTAAGGGTGTTGACGGAGGCGTGAGAGGTACGGTTTGAGAAGGTTTTTTTAGGTGGAGGAGGAGCTTCTTCTTTCCCAATGAGCCCCAGCTTGATTCCATCTTCGATTTGTAACCCAGTGGCATGTAGGCGTTTGAAATCGGTGATAGCCTGTGTGTAGATGTGTATGAGGTACTTGGGCTGTAGATTCTTGACAACTATCCTCACTTGATCTTCCTCAGAGAGGCGGTTCTTCATCTTGGCGGCCTTTTCTCTCCATCTAGCCATAAAGGTTGCAAAGTCTTCGTTTGACTCCTGCTTGGTCATCTCCAAATCTCGAGTTGTTAACTCAATTTGGACGTTGTACGTATGCATATTGCTTAATAAAGGCGTTGGCAATTTCTGGCCAAGTATGATAATGCACAAACTCCAAAGTGAGAAACCAATCAAGGGCACTTCTAGTGAGAGTTCTTTGAAACAGTTGAGCGATGAGCTCATCGGTTAAGCCCATCGGCTTCAGAGTGTTGATGACATGGCGAACATGGCTGGTAGGGTTACCAGTCCCATTTAACTTCTCGATGTTTGGCATCTTGAATCTTTCAGGCAGTTGGGATTTTGGAAAAAGGCAAAGTCCTTCAAAATCCAGGATTTGATCCCCTTGTGAACGGACCAGGGCATGTTTGATTTCTTTGACTTGTTTGGCCAGTTCAGAGTTTTCTGCCATTACCACTTCTTGAGGATTTTCTGCTTCTTCCTCATCTTTCCTGTCTTCAGCATCTCTTGCTGCTTTTTCGGCCAATAGGTAAGTAATTTGAGCTTGGAGCTTAGTGATGGTGGCGTCCTTGTCTGCCATAAGAGGATAGCTTGGTGAAGCTTAAGTCTTGGTAGATTGTCGGATAGCTTGATGACCGCGAAATCCCAGGAAGTGATTGGGACCGTTGCGGTGAAGGCGTTTTAACTGGCGAGGGTGATAGGCGGGATGGCTGCAAAGGCCTCTGCTTGGCGTGGCTTCGGGTGTTGTAAGAGTATAAAACTAGCTGAGGTTGTTTCTTTGCTTTACCTATTGTGCTTGCTTGAGAGTAAAGTACTTGTAAGTCAGCAGTATTTGGTTTGTATAGGGTTAGGATTTGGACTGAAAATCCCAACCCTTCTGCACAGAAAGAGTTATTATAACAACAGATGATACAAGGTGTGAGGAAGAACTTGGAAGCAAAATGCAAGAAATTTTCCTAACCTATAAGTTCCTGTCTTAGTTTGATAGGTTCTATGGCTTTCTAACACATGTGAGGTTTTGGGTAGTCTCAGGGTGCTCCATAGTCAAAGGGCACCAGTCCTTTCACCAGCCCATCATAGGCAGTAATTGGGTGATTTCCTTTTTGATATACCACTAGGTACAAGTGACTGTGGAGTTTGCTGGAACCCCTAACATAGCCCGTGTCATGCCGGGGTATTAGGTGAACTCAACGAGATTGCCCGCTCGATGCATATGATAAATGAATTAAATAAAGCATGTGTTCGTCTTATGTTGAACTTTCTGGTTATGGCTCTCAAGTCCCCAGCGGAGTCGCCAAAAACTGTAGACACCTCCCTAGCGCGGGGCATCGCCATACCGATTGATCGTTGTTTGCTCGTTTTGGTTGCTTGCTTCATAAACCAAGATCGTGGACATTCCCATGGCTAGGAACATCGCCACACGATAGCGGTTATCATCAAAATAGAGTCGCCACCTAGTTTATTAAAACTAGGAAAATAGATAGAGATTCTGGGTACGGGAGCCAAAAGTACAATAAGGGGAAGGTGTTAAGCAGCCCTCTTTGCTCAGTCGTGAGACTGGCCCATAGTCATTCGACATATGATTAATTCATGCTTTATTTAACTCTAACACGTAGTCTAATTTTAGCCTTTAAGCTGTTAATGATGAGCGAAGACTGTAATTGAAAGCATGCATCAGAAAGCTGAATAAAACAATCATGTCCCAGGGAGATAGATCTCGCGGCCGGTGAATTGATGTCACGGTCGAGAGATCGTCCTGGTTTTATGTACCGGCCGAGGGATCGAAGCCCCGGTCGATGTTCTTCCTCACACCAGACAGAGAAGTTAGCAGATAATCAAGCGCTACGATTAAGCACAAAAACGATAAATAAATGAAACCAGAGGCCCTTGGGCCTCACCACCTTGATCCCTCAGCGCCTTGATTGCTTCGGATTTGATTGGGATTGACTGATTTGCTTCTTGAAAACCCTAGGGTTAGGGTTTGAACTTCGGGGTTCGATCGTCGGATTAGCGGCTGCCTTCGGAAGGTTAGGGCTTTTGAAGAGAGGGTTTGAGAGTATGTTTCTGCAGAGTTTCGTGGCTTGAGAGGGTGTGTTGTTATATCAATTTCGTGGTTGAAGCCCTCTTTATATAGACATAGGGATGACACAACTCAACCAATCAAAGCACACAATTGGAATTGGAGTTAGAGAGTGATACAAACTCTTTATGGTGATCTCCTGACGTAGCTCGAAAGCATCGGAAAAAGGCTGCTAGGGTTTTGTTAATCGGATCAAACGATCGACAGAACATTCCAGAATCTGGACAAAGGACGATCTGGCAGCCGAGCAAAGGATCTTGCGGCCGAGGAATGGATGTTGTGGCCGAAGGATAGATCTTGCGACCGAGTGATTGGATCTCTCAGGGAGATTTTCATGCAACAGGTTGCTCGGGTGAAGAAATGATGTTAGGGCCGTGAGATCAATGTCACGGCCGACAGATGGATTCTCCTAGGATTTTGTATTTCTTTCTGAAAGGCTATTTGGCTCTGGATTGGGTCCTCTAAGTAGCTCAAAGTTCTTACCATAAGTCCATGGGTTCACAAGAAGTCAATCAGCAATCACTGTACCCATTTCATCATTGGGATGGTCCCCAAGGTAGGACTTGAAATAATCGTTAGGCCAAATTGGGGTGTCTACAGTGGTGTCATTATGACAGGTTGGTAGAAAATAGTGATGGCGTTGCTTGGTGAGAGGGAAGACAAGACTTGGTGTGAACTATATCGATGTGACTTGGGTCGAGTGATTGATGTGAGTTATGTGGCGAGGAACCAGTTTGAAGTATGTAAGGATTTACGAATGAATGAGAATTGTTGTGATTAATAATGAAGTGGGGTGTAGTCGATGTCCTAAGTTGAAATGGTAGAAATTTTGAAGGCGATGGGTATGTGGAGAAACAGTGCGTTGTGAGTTGAAATATTTGAATGTAGGAATCATGTATGATGTGTATTCGGGGATGTAGACTAGAACTGGTGATAGTATAGGGGATATGTTGAGGTATGCCATTGAGGTGACATGTTTGACTAAGGTATGATAGTGATAGTGATAACAGTGATAGTGATGGGAATGGTAATTGTTCTCGAGGCTGAGTTTTTTAAAAAAAAATTGGTGAATGTCTTTGAGGAATATTGATGCCTTTATGAATTGGATTGTATCAGTGACTGAATTTTTGCATAGAGATATTCGAGAGTATTGGAGGTTTGTTGGTGCAACCACGGCACCTATTATGTGTAGCTATTTGAGTAATGAGATATTGTCAGGTTGTATTGCCGTCGAGTCATGGAAATGATTAAGTATTGGGGGTACGTGTGTTTGGTATGTATATTACATTTGCAATAATGTGTAGGATTGTAAGTATATTGAATAGCTAGCTTGACTAGAGTAACTGAATGTAAGTATTCGAGATTGATGGGCGAATGGAAAACATGAGATGTATAGTGGGACTGAGATGAACGTAATTATAGTGGGCTTGATAGAGCCAGGATTTATGATGTATTGAATACTAAGTGAGTTTGTTGATATACTTCATGTATGAAATTTGTCGTTGTTTAGCATAAACATGCATGTTTGATTTAATGTGTGAATCCTAATATGTGTAATTTGTTTACGTGTACGGCACGGAGTAGACGCTGATGGGTGCGTGGGTATGAAAAGGTAATTCTAAGTTAGAATATGGCATGTGTCTTTGCATCTCTTCTTGTATAATATGGTTAGAAAGATAGATACGGAAGGTGTCAACAGTATGTCTGTCAATCCTTAGTTGAGAGTAGTTAATGGCTTGTGATAAGGAAAATAGCGAACTTGGGAGTTTAGCAGAACGGTTTTAATGTCGCGTTGCATTGAGTTGTGTAGAAAGAATGTATATCCATATAAGTGAGTTTGGGTTTTCGGAAATAAAAACTAGTAATGATTCTGAGTGGGCTAAGGAAGTGGAATAGCATTAAAATCGTGATTTTATTCGAATGTTGGATGGATGAAGGGGCATATTTGAGGTTTATATAGAGTTGATATAAGAGTTATGTGGGTGATAGAGATGTGAAATGGAGGTAATGGCTAGCTGTGTCATGTTATAATTGTTTTGATATACCAAGGGAGGTTAATTATGTCCTTGTGAGAGGGGAGTGAGTGCCATGAGGTAAGGGACCGTTTGGAGATCGAAAAGGGAGTGGTATTGATGTCTATTAATAGCGGTATCATTAGAATGAATTAGTTATGGGATGTGTTTATACTTGAAGTCGAGAGAAATATCAATAGCTTGAAGCATGAGGAGTTTAACTGCGGTGAGTGAATGTTTATAACTGAGCACAAGATGATGAGTTGTTATGTGGTTTTAGGATTCGAGACTTATTAGTTTTGTTTCAGTGGAAATGTTTGCGGTTATATGGATTGGTTAGTTTTGTGCCTGTTTTTGGGATGTTTTGGATCTTGTTGGGAGTTCCTTGCGTAGGTTAGAGCAGCCCATGATCTAGCTTAAGATGTAAAACTTTCAAGTTTAGTAAAGTAATCTTATGCTTGTGGTTTGATAATAAAAAAAAAATAATCAAACCCCACTAACACAAACTTGCACTTCTGAAAATACAATCACGAACCAACGGAAGATCCATCTCTAAAAGTAAGGTGGTGAGACTCGGCCCCTACAGTTGATCCAGGCTTCAAAATTGAAAATAAAAACGAAATAGTAAACACCTTATTTATTGAAAACAATCACGAACCAACAGGTTTTTTTTTAGTTTCTGGTGTTTCGGCCTGGCCCATTTGTTTGGGCTGGGTTCTTTTTTTGGTGTTGGTACCTTACCAACCTTTTTGGTGTTTTTTTTTTGTGTTTTTAAAAAAAAAATATAAGGTGAGGTGTAGTGATAGGTGAGGTACTATCATTTGTGCATAATGCTCCCTGGTATGTCACTACAAGGTTTCTATTTTGTAGTATCATTTTTATTAACGGAAACCTTTCTTTGCTGATCTCAAAAAAAAAATAAACACCTTATTCATTGAAGAACTATGCTGACTCTCACGAATGATAGCTGACTAATTAGGGCTATAAAGCCCACATATATTGATTTTCTGTAAAGCAAGTAATCTATTTCCGTTAGCTTGTGAACAACGGTTAAATACTCATTCCTTCACAACACATTTGGTGCTACAGCCCACATTGCAGAAGCTCAAAAAGAACCAATGTATTTTACAGTTACTGACTTACTGGTTCTCCTTGAAATACTGCACCTGAATGCACTTCTCAACAAGTTACCAACCTAGGAGTTATCATCTCCTTCCGATGAAGATTCTGCACTTTCATGCCAATTGCAACATAGACATCAGAGGCCTGCCACCTTTTTGGCTTTGACCCTTAGGTTGACTGGTGTATATGTTATGGTTAACCATCTTATGACCGCCTATAAAACTCCACGTACCTTTCCAACACTGCTTCTATCATCCTGTACATGACCGGAGCGAAACTGTACTCATCCCGTATGCAGCATTTTAGAAAACTGTTACTGGAATGGATCACCGATTATGACCAACATAGGAGATGGAATGTCAGGAGTCCACAGAGAGTAAATAACCATATTGGCTTGGAAAGGCCTATAGCAGAAGCTGCAAAAGTAGAAGGGATGTTATGTCTTTCCAGTCTAAATGTCCCTATGGACAAATTCAATAATTAAAGAAGCAACACATTTTCTCTATTTATCTACATTACTTTCTTATAAAAGACTCTCATATTTGTTGACTTTTCCATTTCCCAAACTACCCTTCCTACTTCTTCTCCCCTAAATAGACGCACCCTTCCTACTTCTCCCCAAAAACAGACGCACCGATTTCCTTCCCATTCTCCCAACTATACCATCATATCATAAATGCCCACTGTTCTAAATGGAAACCCAGCGCGACCCCATCCCGTCCACATCTCCACCTCCAACCAACCACCAAAGTCCCTGCCAAAGATTTTGCCAATTCAAACTCCCACCGTCCACCGTACCTCCCTATACCGCCAGAGTTTCGGCTGCCGGAATGAATTGCCCAGTAAGTCCAACTTAATCCATTGTCCCGACCCCCACATCTATCTAAATACGTATACAAATACATCTGCATTTATCCGTGTTTCGTAATTAATGATAGCATAATGCACACCAAATGTTTGATAAAATTATGCAACTTCATTGGTGTTCTGCACATAAGGTGTTTGATATATTGCTCGGATGAGGATTGACTATGGTTACCCTGATTTCAATTTACACGTGCCCCGTTTTTTCCGAAATTTTACTTACATGGCCATTAATTGTAATCATAAATAGAGTGGACTAATAACTCCAAAAGATAAGGCAAAATTAAGTATGTAATCTGGAAATTTGTTTTTGCTGTGGGTTATGGCTTTTGGCTTTTATCCTTGATCCTTCTTTGATTTATTGGCAGGATAACAAATGCTAAGGGTTGTTCCATTGGTGGGAAGTCATGTATACTAACTGTTTGATCTAATTCCTAAGCATTTTTGGGTGGTGGTTCAGTTGTTTCATTGAAACATTCAGTACTTCTAATATTATGTACCTGGTTTTTGGTGATAAGGGAGTGTCGTCTGTTATTTATGCATAGAACACGGCAACCGACAGTAACTTAAAAGGAACTCCCTCTTGGTTAGAGTAATTCATTCCTGTATGAAAGAAGGATCTGGAAATGCAAACAAGTTGTTTTCTTCAAAGTGCTGTACAAGTTCTGTAGGTTACGTCATTATATCCATTTACCAAAGCACTATAGTATTTCTAAAAGCATATCGGCCCTATAGCCAATTCGTATTATTTTTGTCATAGATTTTGTGGAAGATGCTTCCAGATTTGGACGTATTTATATGTATAATCAAAAGAGTACTTCCCATTCACATTAGGTTGGTGCCTACTTGGCTTTGATTAGGAGATGTAAATTCTCACGAATACACAATGTAATGTGTTAATGCCATGCACTGTTAAAAGACTTTCCTACTTGCTTGCCAAGATTGCTTAGCCCGGTCTGTTCAACTACACACAAAATAGCATAAAGTTTATTGACAGATAGAGGAAAAACAAGTGAAATTCATTTATTTGTGCTACTGTTCTAACTTTCCATCTATTTTTCCATTCATCTTTTAACTTCTGAGTGCCATTTGAGTACTTACCTTTTTCTAAATCTTTCATTTTTGGAAGTTGGAATGTGTTGGGTAGGAGAAAGTGGAAAAGGTAACGACATGAAAGGGAATTGAAGTGGAGAACTCAATATTTTCTTCTAACATGGACAAGTATGACAAGAAATGTTTAAGGTTAGCCAACGAGAGTTGCACCTTTCTTTTCTTTTTTTTGGGTTCAAAACTTAAAGATCAGGCATTACGCTACATGTTACTTTCGGGTTTTACACATTTTGTTTGATATGTTCATCTTTCTTCCCTTTTTAGATTTTAGATTATTGAGAATACATGATTGCCATCAAGTTTTAAAACTAGAATTAGCTTTGCGATTGACTGGTCTGTCTTTGAACGAGTAATGTCTTTAGCTTTGTAGTGTCTATCCTGTTCTAGAAAGTGAAACATGTCTTCTTCTTTGACAATTTAAAGAGAAAGACTTTTTGACAAATTCCAAGTTGTAAAAAATAGTTCAGCCTCATTTTTGGGAGCAGAGCATGCTTACAAAAAAGAAACAAGCCCCTTAAGGGTGTCCGAAGTACAAGTCCTTAGTAGGCAGAACATGAACTCATTCTGTAGCTCTATAGAGGGTCGCAGTGTCAGCTAACATCTACTTCCTAGGATAGAGGGTGTAGGATCTAAAATTAAGGGTTTAGGGCTTAGGTTTTTGTAAGAGAAAGCATGCAAATCCTATCTGATCTAGAGAATCCCGTTGCAAGTAAAGATGCATAGAGTCTAACTGTGGGTGGATCCGCATATTGATTTTCCATCAACTTGTGTAAACCTTGATTAAGCTGGAATAAGTACAAGAGTTAGTTATCACTTATCATGACAAGATTGCTTATCCAAGTTCCACGGTCACTTTGTCCAGTAAAGAACAAACCAAGATGGAAAAGTTGATGATTCAGATGAAATGATAGATGAGTGTTGCAAGGCTATCAAAATATGAGTGTTAATTATGTCAATTTCAAGCCCATTAGTGGAGAAATGGAAATTGGGCAAGGCCATGAAAGATTCAAACAATGCATGTTTTGCAAAATAGAAAGAAGACCCCCAAACAAGGTAAAATATAGTGCACGGCACAAGATATAACTCAACTTTCTCCCTACACAATGCACTACTGTCTTAGGTAAATTTGAAGTAGTTTTGGAAAAGAAGTTCTCAATAGGGGTTTAAGCTAGGAGCGCCATGGCTTTGATACCACAAGTGCAATCACTAAGAGAGTACAATCACAAAGAAGGGAGAGGATCAGAAGACACACATAGAAGAATATTGTTACACACAAGTCTGAAGGGAGAAAGGAGAAGCATAGCCTAGAATCTAGGAAGGTTCCTAGAAAGCATCTAACTTACATTATTACACGTGGACCCAACTTAAGCTTAGTAGGTAATACTCAACTAAACAAACAACTCATCATTTCTTCCAAGTTGATCCTGCTCCAAAATTTCAGTAAACAATGGCATTGACATTTAGTTATGATCTTAACATTGATGAAAGGATTTACTAATTGAAATAGGTAAGAACCCTTGAATCTTTGTATGCTAACTGACAAATTCCTATGGCTTTATGAATATGTACTTGTTTGACTGCCTGCAATAGAGATACCGAATATTGCTTAATTCAATGGCTTTCAGAGTGTATATCTCATAGGTCATAGATAATATCACTTGTGAAACACCTACATTTTTGCTAGACTCCAAACGACATCTATCCTTGGTCATCACACTCCAAACGCCAAGTACGTATCCAATTGAAATCACAAACGGCTCTCAAACTACTTCAAGCGCTTCAATGATTGCCGAACAGAAACTCACCCCTTCTTTAATGTCGAGGAATTTCACCAATACGGGCTTCCAAACTACACGATCTCATTTCATTCAGTTCTCACTGATACGGGAAACCTCCCTTGGCCGCCGAAATTTCTTCCCTCACCACTACATGAAGACATTGCAAAGTAAGTACAATCTTATCCATTGTCTAGATTACATCGCCCTTTCTATTGATCATCAATAGTAGACTGATATCCCAAAAAACCCTCCATTTTTTTAAAGTTTTTGGATTTAAGGGGTTTTTTCCCCTCTAAGTGCGAAGCGACCACATGTTTGCCAGTTTTATTTAGAATAAGTTATTGAATTTTTGCCAATTTCTATAATGAGTTATGACATTTAAAGGAGTCGATGCCCTTCTTGTTTTGGTGATGACAGAGATAATTGCAGTTGACCTTTAAATCAAGCACATATGCTCTACATAATTACTACATTGATCTTTTGGCAATGGCAACGAGTTAGACGGGATGGATCCGAGAGGTGAAGGAGGAAAAAAAATGGGGGGAGAGAGAGAGAGAGATACACTGTTGAGAAGAAGATGAGTGACAGAAGCCTGCAATTCGCATCCCAGAGTCTGTGGAGGGTAAAATGGTCAGCAAATCCTAAATGTCGTGGCACCAAGAGAATTCGTCGTGGCAGATCACTGTCCTTGGCATTATTTGTTTTGATATTCCTGTGAACTTGACAGACTAAATCTAATATGAGTTTCGAATTCTCTTTATTGACTAACTTCTTGCTTGCTTAACAAAGTATGTGCCGAGATGAAAGCAATGGCAGGTTGTCAATTGGGATTGTTCCCTTTATAATTCTGCATTCAATTTTTGCCCTGTTTTTGTTCCTTTTCATTCCTTGTGTTTCTTTTTAGAGAGGATCTTGAGTATCGACCAATAGAATAAAGGAAAGGTTGCATTGGAGTGTTTCTTTGTAGAGAGGATCTCGAGTATTAACCAGTAGAATAAATGAAAAGTTGCACTGGAGTCATTCTTCCGATAAGACTATTCTTTTTTTTTCTTTTTCTTCTCCCCACATTTTAGAAATGCCAATACCATGTGTACAAGAAAGAAGGTTTTATCACGTGTACTAAATTCTATTGTTTACCGTCCAACCCAAGCATTTAGCCTTCTGATAACAATCTTTGATGAGTAAAAAGACTACTATTCTTACATAAGATTGTTCTCTATGCTTTTCTTTTTGGGTAACTACAATCTTATTCTATTGTTTATCTATTTTGTTATATAAGGTTGCTTAAGATTATTGTTTCACCCAAGTCAAACCCAAGCATGTAGCCTTCTGATAACAATCTATGTTGGTTTTTTTCAGTCTTTTTTATTAACGTTACAAGTAGTGGCGCAACTTCCACGTGCAACGCACGTGTGCTTTCACTAGTTGCAGGAAAAAACGATAGGGTTGAAATATAAAACAACCTTCTCTACAATGGAATATCAAGCGGTTAGTTTCACTACAACAAAGAAGGTATGAAGGTATCCTTGCCAATGTTAACAAATAGAGACAACTTTACAGATAAGAAAGCTTAAGAGCAGATAGCAAGCCTACCACATAGGAAGAAAGGAAACCAAATTCTCATCATATTATCACAAAGAACTTTAATGAAGAATGCAAGCGCAGTGTAAGACGAAGTTGTTCCATTTAGTTATTTTTTTTCCCAATATTCTTTTTGAGAGGGAATTTTGCCCTAATTTGAAAGAGAACAAACAGGAAACAAGTACCATAGAAACATCATGGAATTAACTTTTAAGATCAGAAGAAAACATTGCAGACATGAAGTAAAAACTTACATGATGTTGACGGCAAAATTGGGGGTGAGGCAAGTGGTGGAGACACCAAACCTTTTGCACCCCCCTTCTCCTGTCTTGGAGAGCTATACGATGCAATGGGTAAAGGAGGACCTGGGGATAACTTCGGTGTGGGGCTTTGACGAGGAGTGCACTTACGTACCACTGAAGGTGCAGGAGATCTTGAAATAGGTGGTGAAGAATGGTGGGGATGATTTTCAGGTCTGTGGGGAGCCGGAGGGTCAGAGGGAGAAATACTAGGAGATGAGGAAATTGGGCGTTGTGCATAATTGGTTTGCTCCGGAGCTGGGGCTGGAGAAGGGGTTGGTGCTGTCGCAATAATTGTCTGATTTAGGAAAGAAGATAGACTGACTTCCTTAACGTTGCCAAAAACAGTGTTATTAAGGCCAAGATTATTAAAAGGAGACCCTGTGATAAATTGAGCCAATTGCCTCAATCTCTGGGGCAGAAGGCTCCCCAGGTCAGACATAACTGCCGCCTGAACTGTAACCGGAGGATCCCTTGTTGAGCCATTTTGGTTGGTTAGTTGCACAAACACATTCTGCATGCAAAATTATGTAGTTAAAAATCACAGTACTATATGCGCAATGTGCCAATGGGTCAGCCAAGATGCGAGAGAATATATTCTAGAAAGTTTTTAGTTAGCTTAGTTTGACTATTTCTAGTCTTGGATTTTTAGATATTTAGTCAATCTAAGTTAATTCTTGATACACTGTGGTTTCCTTCTATTATTTCTCGATTGGTAGGATTTGATTATGTTTCCTTACGATTTGATCTTAGAATGTTGGGAGAGATAATTCTCTATATAAGCTTGGGCTTGTAATCCTATTATACAGCTTTGCTTTGCTTTCACAAATTCTTCAGTATTCTGCATAATCAACAAAGTGTTTGATCTCTATTTCTGGGTATTCAATGATAAAATACGTTTAGAAAAGGACATTTATTCCAGTATCGTTCTAGAATCAACAGACTCACGCTCCAACTTATCCGCCTCTAATCGTACAGATTTTGCTAAGTGAATGGGTGTCAACCGTGTCATGGTTAACCTGGAGACAAACTACAAGGTCTGTCACCATAGTTTTGGTCTCAAAAACTAATTGTGATTCTGGTGAACGTGTCTACCAAACTTGTACTCGGTTAACATTTGTAGTAGTAGGTCAGAGGCAGAACAATACCTCATAAGGCCTCAGACGCAACCCCAACTTCAGCTGTTGCTTCAATTCAGTAAGATATTCCTTTATTTCATAAATAGTATTGTGAAGAGTGAAGTTAAAGAGTATTTGTGATATCTGCCAAATGTAAGCAGACCGGTCAGGGATAATGGTGATTCCCCCCGGATATTTCAAAATTTCAAGCGAAGAAGGCTGCCCAAAAGCTGGTGTCAAAGTCAAATTGGACTGCTGGAGGAACAACTCTATTAAAGATGATCTCAGCACGCTTAAGGACACTGGGTTCGTTGGAGCATCAATTGGATCAGGAAGAAAACCAAACAGCACATTGGTACAGGTGGAGTCATCAGCTTGGTGCATTGATAGAATAGCAACCTGTTAAAAAAAACACTTGCTTTTAGGTTGATTGTTTGTGTACTGTATTTTGGACTTCCAAAGAAAAGAAAGGTACTAAACATACCAAAGCAGAGTTTAAAACAAACCTTCGTATAGGGAACACCGATTTCACCGTAGATATCATACTCTAATCTTCCAATGTGCTGAACAAGCATTGAGACTGGCTCTTGCAGTCTGAATGATGCCTGAACGGTAGCTGAAGGGAAAAGAAAAAAAGAAATAAGGGAAGTCCACACATCAATCAAGAACCAAAGAAGCTGCTTCGGCATCTGAGTTAATAGTGAGACCAATCTAAGTACACTTCTAGAAAAGGAATATCTGAAAATCCAAACTCCACACACATTGCTATGTATGATACCTGATTGTTCCAGTTCCATGCTTTAATTATCATTCCCAAATTTTCTTTTTCCCTAATGCGTCTCTTTTGTTGCTGGGGTATATTGGTATTGACTATTGAACTCCTTTAATCCTCCCATTTTCAATTGTGATATAAATTGAGTGTTTGATGCAGGTTAAGGCATTAAAATGGAGCTTCTGGATTATCAACCTTTTGCAGCTCATAAATCTCTATTTTAAGCAGTTAATTAACAGAAAAAAGTAAAAGTTAAACTACTTCCACCACCATCAGATTCTTACTCACTAAATGACAACTTGGGTTCCAAACTCTCTCTCTCCCTCTCTCTCACACACACACAAAGCTGCTGCGAGCCAAGCTAGGTGCGAAGACAAAGCCATAGCGGGTCAAACTAGGTGCTATGACAGAGCGCCATGGCAGGTCAAGCTTGGGAAAACACTGTAGCGGATCAAGCTAGGTGCGGAGACAAAGAGCCGTAGCGGGTCAAGGTAGCTGCGAAGACAAGGAACCATAGTGGTCTAGCTTAGACGAACACTATGACAGGTCAAGTTAGGTGCTTAGGCAAACAGAACAGCAGATCAAGCAAGGATGGAATACAAAGAGCCAAAGCGGGTCAAGCTTAGGAAAACACCATTTAAAAGCCATACCAGTCAATCTAGGTGTGAAGACAAAGATCGACAGCTGGTCAAGCTTAGGCAAGCACCGTTGGGGGCCGTCAATCTAGGAGGGAAGACAGAGTACTTGGGCAAACATCATCGCAGGTCAAGCTAGGTGTGAAGTAAAAGAGCCATAGCGGGTCAAGATAGGTGCAAAGACAAAAATCAATAGCAGATCAAGCTTAGGAGAACACTAAAGCGGGTCAAGCAAGGTTGGAATACGAAGAGCCATAGCCGGTGCGAAGACAAAGAACCATAACAGGTCAAGATTGTGCGGATATTGTAGCTGGTCAAGCTAGGCACAAAGACAACCGGCGATAGTGGGACAAGCCTAGGCAAACACCAGAACGGATCAAGCTAGATTGGAATACAACGAACCACATACCCATCTGCCATCAGACAATCTATTTACTTACCACTCATAACACTTGCAATACCACATATCTATCAGTTCGATCCATTATATAACCATGAGAACTCAAGTCAAAGCTACTAAGAAGCATGGATACAGATACAGTACGATACGGATACGTGATTTTTCCAAAAAGTAGGATACGATACGTTGAATATGAAAGTAAATAAGATATATATTATATATATAATTTTTAATTCTTAAAATTCCATTAATGATTAAAGTTTTCCATTACACAAGTTCATCATTTCACATTCCGAGATATATATATATATACAAAACTTCTTATAAGGGCGCCCTTACTGTATTAAAGTGAGTACGCCCCTTTCCCGACCAATTTGCGATGATCCGAGCCGCTCAATGTGTTCAAAACGTGATTTTAAGGGTACCGCCGAGAAATCAAAAAAAAAAAAAGGCCGGGAAGGGCTTGATCCAAGCAATTTTTGTTTGTTTTTTATCGAACGGTTCAAATAAAAACTGCTCGGATGAAGCCCTTCCCGGTCTTTTTTTTTTCTAATTTCTCGCGGGTACCTTCAAAATCACGTTTTGAACACATTGAGCGGCTCAGATCATCGAAATTTGGTCGGGAAAGGGGACGTCCGCACTTTAATATGGTAAGGGCGCCCTTATAAGAAGCTAACTGATATACACAAAACTTCTTAGTTATATATATATAGACACACACACACAAATCTTCTTATAAGGGCGCCTTTACCATATTACGGTAAGGGCTTCCCTTTCCCGACCAATTTGCGATGATCCGAGCCGCTCAATGTGTTCAGAACGTGATTTTAAGGGTACTTGCGAGAAATCAGCAAAAAAAAAGACCGGAAAGGGCTTGATTTGAGCAGTTTTTGTTTGTATTTTATCGAACGGTTCAAATAAAAATTGCTCAAATCAAGACCTTCCCGGTCTTTTTTTTTGCTGATTTCTCGCGGGTACCCTTAAAATCACGTTCTGAACACATTGAGCGGCTCAAATCATCGAAATTTGGTCGGGAAAGGAGAGAAAAGGGGAAGCCCTTACCGTAATATGGTAAGGGCGTCCTTATAAGAAGTGGACTGATATACATACACACACACACAACCCTTCCACTAAGAGATCCCTTAACTTAGTTAAATGAGGACCTCCCCTTTTCCGATCAAATTTTGATGATCTGAACCGTTCAATGTGATCAGAACGTGATTTTAAGGGTACGCGCGAGAAATCAACAAATAAATCGTTCAATGAAAAACTGCTCGGATGGAGCATTTTTTTTGTGGATTTCTCATGGGGACCCTTAAAATAACGTTCTGATCACATTGAACGGTTCAGATCATCAAAATTTGATCGGAAAAGGGGAGGTCCACATTTTAACAAGTTAAGGGATCCTTTAGTGGAAGCTCCCTATATATATACATATACATATTACATACACACAACGAGAGAGGGAGAGAGAGAGAGAGAGACTAGGACTTACAAGGTTGTCGAGAGAGATGAAAGATGAGAGAGAGGATATCGTCAGTGTGTTTCTGGTTTCGATTGGTGCGGGAAAAAGAAAATATAGTCCTAATTACAATTTTAACCCTAAATATAGTCCTAAATATAGGCGATAACATTTAGAAGGTTTCGAACCTGAGACCTTAAAGAGGGAACAATACACACCTTTGTTTTTTTTTTTTAATCGGCAAAATAATATTTAGTAGGGAATCTTGTCAAAGGTTACAACAAGATCAGGGGAAAGGGGAGGGGAGTCCAACCAGAGTTGGACAATACACCTAAGGGCAAAAAACGCCCAAATAAAAGCCCGATGGCCTAAAAGCCTAGATAATACAATAAGCCCATCAGATGGCCTAAAAGCCCAAATATACAACAAAGCCAGAAGCCCAAAACCAAACCCTAGTTTCCTTGCACACCAGCCGCCACCGCCGGTCACCTCCTCACCATCAGAAACGACCCACCAACGCACCAGCCAGAAAGTCTCCTCCAAACACCACCATGCCACCGCAAGCAACCACTGGAGAAAACAGACCGGCACCAACCACCCACTGCCGCAGAAGCACACCATTGCCGTTAAGCGAAAACCGTGAAAGCTCGACAGACAATCACGGCGGGAGACCAACGCCACCGCCTTCCACCCCCGCAAAGCCACCTTGCCGTTAGGCAAAAATCCAGAGAACCCAGCAGTAACTCAAACCAGTGAGCAAAAACAGAGGTTAAGGGGCGAGGAAACGGGCAAACAGAGAGGAGGAGAGCCAAGGGAGGGGTGTGGCAAGGAAAGCCGAGGATATGGGGGTCGGAAAATAAAAGAGTGGAGAGAGAGAGAAAACCCAAGAGAAACTTACCGACGCTGACCCTACGTAGCCCGAACATCCCGTGGTAATAGGATGATCGCCAAGCAGCTGCTGATTCGATGCCCATAAACGGCCTGGAGAATCTGAGCGTCCAGGTCCCTTACACCAGCAAGGCCACCCGCATCACCACCGCCGTCCATCCTATTACCTCGCCGATCGATTTTGTGAATAGGAAAAAAGAGAGCAAAAGAAGGTGGAGGAGTAGCAGAAATGGGGAAAACGAAGGGAAAAGAGAGAGGGGGGAAGAAGAGATAGACAAAGGGGAGAGAGAGGAGAAAAGGGAAAGAGAGGGGGAGGGGGAGACGGCTAGCGGCCGGCGCTCCCTCCCGGAACCCTAGCTCTGTGTTTTTGGGAGGCGGAAGGTTAGAGAGAGAGAAAGAGAGAGAGAGAGAGAGAGCCAATACACACCTTTGTTAAAAAAAAGAGCAGAAAGTTTTATCGCCTTCAAACTATTTGTGTAAAGAAAAATTAGGTTTCGAATTTACAACAAGGCATAACACTATAGAAGTATGTAACGCTATCAAGATCGATTTCATCTTCCTATCTAGTACTTGTTTTAGACCAGTTTAATCATTTAGTGGTTACGAGCTAATTTAGAATCAAATTTTTCAAAGAAACCTTTCAAAATTGCATTGACCTATAACAATTATAGACTTTGGTTAAATGTTATTCAAACTCAAGAAAGTTTTCCAACCCCATGAAACAAATATTCCTAGAGTCGCCACTGCTTCTAACTACCGCATCTACGGATCTACGATAATTCAAAAACCAAAATAATTGGCTCAAAAACCCATAAAATCGACCGAAGACTAACCAACAATAATGGCAATAGAAAACATCAAACATCCATTTACTCAAATCATCAGAAAGACAGAAACCCTAAGTACACAAATAGAGAGGCGATAAATACCCCTCTAGTCAAATAATTACAACAAAACCCTAATTACAAACCAACCCTACTGACAGTCTGACAGTAGAAAAAATCATGGGGGCTAAAAGGTATTATTACCATGGAGCTTGATAGCGTGTTTGGCATCAAACCCAAATTCTTGCGTTGAATGAAAAGGGAAGACCCAAAAAACCGCCGGCAGAAACACAGAGAAGCTGAAAATCAACACGACGACGCATCTGAGATTGAACTGTCGACCAATTGTAGACAGACCAATCGAACATCTCTGACACAGGAGGGATCGATTCCCCTGAATCTGCTGCTGCTGTTGCTGCAGATGTAATTCCGATTTCCCCATTACCAGAGCATCTGTAACTTCTCTCTCTCTCAGACAGAGGGGAATCGAAACGCCGAAGTTGACTAGGACGAGAGACAGGTGTTCATGGTGTACTACTCTCTCTTTTTTTTCGGTTAAAGATGGTGTATTACTCTCTCCCTCTCTTTCTCTCTCTCTAGTCTCAAGTTTGAAAGACTTCTTTTTGTAGGTTGGGTTCTAGAAACCTTCTTAATTTTGTAAGTACTCATTTAAGAACTTGTCGGAGAGAAATAAGAAGGGTTGTTCCATTAAGAATATCCAGGATGTTATAATTAAAAGTAAAACATTTTTAAAATTAACAATGTTAATGTAAAATAGTAAAACGTTTTTAAAATTAACAATATTGATGCAAAATATGTCTCACAGTACTATAATCAAACTTAACAACTTCCTTAGAAATAATCAAATTTTGGGTTTTGAATAGCCAAACTAGCAACTTTTTGACAATAACCAAATTTAATAAATCTTAGAGCATGTGCAATGGTAATAATCAAAACCAATAATTAAAATGTGCCACGTCAGCATTTGATTATCTATTTAGTCTATAATCAAACTTAACGACCTCTACTTCCACATTGGTTATTTTTGCATCCCTAATCAAAAAAAATCCCCACAATGCACATTTGTCCAATCGCAAACGAGTTTTAATCACGCACCCGACCACACTAAATTATTCGTCTCGATGAGACGATTCCAATTAGGGTATTTTTGAGTTTTTGAGTTTTGAATTTGGTTATTGAATTTTGATTATTAGTAAAAGTTGTTAAGTTTGGTTATGGAATGGGTGGAATTTGGTTTTTACTAAAAGACTTGACTTTGCTTATTACAATGTGAGGTATTTTTTTAGCATTGTTGTTAAATTTGTTTATCCACACTCATTTGCTTATTACAATGGGGATGCTAAATAAACCAATCATTATACAAAAATGTTCTATCTCTCTTCCCTTTTCCTCTCTCTCTCTCTCTCTCTCTTTTCAAACAATATTTTCGAAAAAAAATAAAAATTTTAGAAAACATTTTTTTCCAAAAAATATTCTAAAACTATTTTCTATATCTAACAAATAGTTTTTATTAGTTTCAAAACTATTTTTAGAAAAACTATTTTCTAATGTTCATAGGTTTTAGTTTTTTGTAGTTTGAAAAGATGATGTGACAAGTTTTGGCTATCCAATTTTGATTATGCCATTGTAGATTTTCTATTTCTAGCAAATTGTTTTTATTAGTTTCAAAACTATTTTTAGAAAAACTATTTTCTAATGTTCATAGGTTTTAGTTTTTTGTAGTTTGAAAAGATGATGTGACAAGTTTTGGCTATCCAATTTTGATTATGCCATTATAGACATTTACATTGCTAACCTTAGCAATCTCTTAAATGAATAATCAAAAACTGATGTGATAACTTTTGGTTATCAATTTTTGATTATAGCATTGTGAATACCCTAAGCCCAAATAAGTACTTATTTGATAAGAAGGTTATTTTATGTGATGCCCAAAATGCCCCTTATGTGTGGATATTTGGGTTAGGGTTAGTGGCAGACACAGGAATTCCATATACTGGGGCACCTATTATTCACAATCTTAAAAAATATTTCTCTGTATGTATAGTACTAAATTATCGTTTAACCATTAAATATTGATCACTCATTCTATTCCGCAACTGATTTTTCACAATATTCATGGCTGAAAATACACTTTCAACTGTTGCGGTGGCAACCGTAAAATTAATACCAAAGTCAAGAGCAAGTAAACTAAAAGATGTAGTAATTTAGTAATTTAATTTAATTTTCATAATATTGTGGATTGGGAGGAAAACAAAAAGAGATAGAACAAAAATGGAGAAATAAAGGAAAGAGGTAGAACGAAAATAAAAAAATAAGGAAGAGAGGTAGAACGAAAATGAAGAAATAAATGAAAGAATAAATAAAAAAAAACAAGGGATAGAGGGTCTTGGGAATTGAACTCAAGCCCTTAGAACTTTTCACAATTTGTGATGACCACTGCACCATGCTAACGGTTTATGATGGTATAGGAGACTTTTTTGTATTTATATCTAACTTTTGTAGACACCTCCCGAAGTGGGGCATCGCCATACAGATTGATCATTGCTGTTTGTTTGGTTGTCTGCTTCATAAACCAAGATCGTGGATATTCCCATGGCTAGGAACATCACCACTCGATAACGGTTATCATCAAAACAGAGTCGCCACCTAGTTTATAAAAACTAGGAAAAACAGATAGAGATTCCAGGTACGGGAGCCAAAAGTACAGTAAGGAGAAGGTGTTAGGCACTCCTCCCTGCCCAGCCGTGAGACTGGTCCATAGTTGTTCGACATACGATTAACACATGCTTTATTTAATTCTAAACACATAGTCTGTTTATTTAGCCTTTAAAAAGTTAATGGTGAGCCGAGACAGTAATTAAAAGTATGCATCAGAAAAGCAGAATACAACAAACTGTCCCAAGGAGATGGATCCTGCGGCTGGTGAATGGATATCACGGCCGAGGGATCCTCCTGGTTCAATGTATCGGCCGATGGATCGAAGACCCAGCCGATGTTCTTCCTCACACTAGACTAAACGATTAGCAGAAAATTAAAATACTATGATTAGCATGCATAAACTGTAAATAAACCGAACCAAAGGCCCCTGGGCCTCACCACCTTATCCCTCAGTTACTTGATTGCTTCGGATTGGGGATGATTGACTGATTTGCTTCTCGAAAACCCTAGGGTTAGGGTTTATACTTTGGGGTTTGATCATTGGATCGCGGCTGCCTTCGAAAGGTTAGGGCTTTTGTATAGGGGATTTGAGAGAGTATTTGTGCAGAGCTTCGTGGTTAGAGAGAGTGATTTGTTATATTAATTTCGGAACCCTAAGGACCTTTTATATAGGCAATCGGTGACTCACTCCGTCCAATCAAATGGCGTGAATCAAAAAAGAATTCTAGGGTAACAAGATCTCTAGACGCGATCTGCTTCGTAGCCTGAACACATCGGAAAAAGGCTGCTAGGGTTTTGGTGAACGGATCAAACGTATGACAGAACATTCTAGAATCTGGAAAATAGACGATCTGGCGGCCGGGCAATGGATCTAGCGGCCAAGGAATAGATTGGGCGGCCAAAGAATCGATCTAGTTGCCGAGGAATCAATCTCTCAGGGAGATTTTCAAGTAACATGTTTCACGGGTGAAAGAATGATGTTGAGGCCGTGAGATCAATATTACGGCCTGATGAAGCGGTTTTTGGTCACCTCCGGAAGAGGGGTTCCTCAACCGTCCACCTAGTCCTCCAGCGGATGAAGCGACTTCCTGCGTGCTCGATTAACGACCTGCAAAACAGACACGGTAAACTATGGGCACCGGCGTGGCTGTCGCCATCGCCCCTCCAATGCCTAAGTCAGTCGAGATATGGAGATATTGGACTGAGTATGAGTTCCATATCGTTTACATACCTTTGTGAGGTGGAGGTGTGATCTTTATATAGGCATCTTTGGAAGGAATCCCTTGGGACAGGGACTCTTAAGTCTCATCTGCTCGTGGCGGGAATAGATAGGTGTTAGAGTGTCCTCCTCACCTTAGGACTCCCCTGATCCTTATTAGGTTTGAGGAGTCCCTTCACCTTTGGACTCTTGTACTTGCTTGTCAGGTTTAAGAGTCCTTATGGTGCAAAGATCTCCGTTGGGACGGGAATAGATTGGTGATGGAGTGTCCTCCTTACCTAGGACTTCTTTGGTCCTTATCAGGTTTAGGAGTTCTCCTCTCCTTTGGACTCTGTGATTGTCATCAAGGTTAGGAGTCCTCATGGTGGACGAATCTCTGTGGTTATCCACTAAGACTCGCGGCCTAATCTATTTGGACGAGATAAGGTCCTGGGTGTTCTATGAGTCTCATAGACTGTACGAACTTCTGCCGTAGAGTGTTTTATAAGTCTCTAGCTGTAGGTCCGAGCTCACCTGGTGAGCTGAGCTCGGCATTCTTCTATGAGCTGTGCTTGTGAGGCCTCCGTCCTTGGACTGGTTTAATAGAGGCTAGCTCTTATAGGCTAGATTCCATGTTCTTGGGACTCTAGCTTGAGCCCTTAGGGCTATGCTCGTGAGCTCTTTGGTTTGGGCTGACCTTGGGATGACCTTTGCCCCTGGGCTGGTCCACTGAGCTCAACTCTTCAAGCTAAGCTCCGCGTCACTAGGTCCCCTATATGGCCCTTCGTGTTATGCTGGGCTTCCTGGCCTGGGCTGACCTTGGGAGGTTATTTTATACTTATCACGGCCAAAAGATAGATTTTCCTGGGATACTGTATTTCTGTCTGAAAGGCTATTTGGCACTGGGTGGGTCCTCTAAGTGGTTAAAAGTACTCACCAAAAGTCCTAAGGTTCACGAAAAGTCAATCAGCAATCATTGTATCCATTCATCATCGGGATGGTCCCCAAGGTGGGACTTGAAATAATTGTTAGGCCAAATTGGGGTGTCTACAACTTTTACTTACTATTCTTGATCCAAACCGACCATTCTTTAAATTGCAATTTTTACAGTATTTGTACAAAGTATTAATTCTTGTTTTTTGCATACCCATAAGTACATAGTCGCACCATATTAGTCTTTTTAAAAAATGTGTTCAAGTAAGTGTAACGCCCCGAATTTTGGGAACGTTAAATAAACAATTTTATTGGAAATCTAAATAGAGTCTGGCTCGTTATTACAGCATAACTCCCGTAAGAGTACATTTATTACACAAGGGAGAGAAACTAAGGTTCCTATCTACAGCTCCGCCTGCTCCTCCATCCTAGCCAGCTCCTCGGCTCCGAAAGCTTCCAAGGTGTACAGCTCACCCTAGTCATCTACAAAGTCTGACACATTATACCAGCGTCGCCACCAATATAATATGTCAGGGTCACCAAAGGTAACACCATGAGCTACAAAAGCTCAGCAGAACAAACTCATACCCACTAACTCATAACTTACAACAATAGGTCATAGAAATAGTATACTAACTCATGTAAGTTCAACAATTTTCAAATAGCACATGCATGTTCAACAAACCATTTAACAATGACACATCCACATTCACTATTCCACTAACGTTGGTGTCTATGATATCTGAATTTCTCCTATCCGACTCATCGTAGATCGTGTCTCGTTTTCACTTTTACCAAATCAACATTTCGAAAAGCATTTTTAACACACTCAACCTCGGTTCCGCTGTCCCGGGCTCCCGAGTATCCTCACAATGGTTCTGCTGTTCCGGGCTCCCATTGGCACACAAAATTTTGCATTGGCTCCTCTCCGTAGATAACCAAGCCACATCACCAATGAGGCTACCAAGTCCGGCCCCATTGGCAACACATACAATGGGCTACCACGTCCGGTGTGATTTCAAAAACATTTTTCTTTCTTGGCTCCTCTCCGCGGATAACCAAGTCACACCACCAATGAGACTACCAAGTCCGGTCCCATTGGCAACACACACCACACAATGGGCTACCAAGTCCAGCCACATTACGGTTTCAAAACATTTTTTAAAAAAAACACATCTTTTCATTTTCCACACCCTAGGTGTCATGTTTCTAACTTTCTCAATTTCTGTGTCTCGTTTTCATGCAATGACTCCACGGCAGGACTTTTCACGCACTACGCCAAATTTTTGCATTAACGGCATTAAAAAACTGCCGGTAATAGTCCAAAAACCGCCGGTAAAAGTATATTACCGCCGCTAAAAGTTCCGTCGGCAAAACAATTGTCGGAAATACAAAAATGGCGGTAAAAGTTTTGGACTATTAACGGCGGTTTTACTACCGCCGCTAAAAGTTTCGGAAAAAATATTGACATTGCCGAGATTCAAACCCGCGACCCGTTGATTAATACCTGAGCACTTACCCACTGAGCTACATAAAATTATGTGTTTTATTAGAAGAATAATAATATTTATATTATATAAAGATTATTACCGGCGATTTTTGCTTACCGCCGTTAATAGTAAGTGTTACAGGCGGTTTTACATTACCGCCGGTAATAGTTAGTTTTATCGGCGGTTTTACTCATGCCATTAATAAACGGCGTTTATAGTTACCTTTTGCGGCGGTTTGTTATTACCGCCGGTAATAGCACCCTTTACCGACGGTTTTATTACCGCCGGTAAAAAAACCGCCGGCAAAGGCAATTTTTGGCGTAGTGACGTAAGTATACTATAAACGGGGTCTCGTAAACATGCATCATTTAATCGTAATCTTGAAACTAAACATGCAAGATCATCCAACTCTATATCACTTTATCATGCTTACAAAATCCCTAAGTTCACGAAATCATATGCAAGCACGTATTACACAACATAAAGCATAGTGTCACATGGACGGACACCTTTGGAGTGGAAACCACTTATGCTTTATCACACATCAAGGCAAGTAATCCTAATAACCACATATACATGCTCATAACCATCCTAAATATCAAAATACGAATACTTTCAATCAAGCTATAAATTCTTATCTTCCAAAATCCGTTCTTTCTTCCTTTTGGGGGAGTTCAAAACAACATATGTTTTTCCGGATTAAGAGTCGAGTTATTCAACATGTTCATATTTCTTTTCGAGATTTTAGCAAAACAAGCTTATTAGCTATTATGCATTTCATAGACGCAATATACAATTTTTCTTTTATATTTAGAGATAGTGAGTAGGGAAATCTATCGTTCTTCTTGGCGGTGGGTACGGCTACGGAAAAAGTAAGTACGTTGGCTATCGAACGGAGCAGCCTCCTACGGTAAGCTTACGGTAGCTTTGAAAGAGAAAAGACAAGACTTTGTTTTTCTCTCGAAACTAATTCTTGACTAAACTACTAAAATTTTTGGATCGAGAGGGTGGTCGAGTGGTGGTTTAGTGGCGGTCTTGGATGAGTTTCTTGAAGAACTCAAGAAGAAACTCAAGAACACCAAGAACAAAGAACAAACACAAGAATTCTAGAGAGAGAAGTTGGAAGGTTTGAAGGTGTGAGTTGAATGGCAAGAGTGGTGTGCTATTTATAGCAAAAACTTGGGCTCTCTCTCTCTCTGTGGCTGGCTATCTCTCTCTCTCTTTTCTCTCATTTGTTTGCTCCATTGTGATGTCAAATCTTGTCTTTAAGCATGCCAAAGCCTTGTCAATCCATCCTAGGTGTAAGACTATGTGATCATGGAGATTTCCTAAGGCTTTTAAGTAAATCCTAGGTGATTATAACCTAGGTTGCAAGTCTTACAAGTCTAATGATGATGATGGTTAGGCTAAAAGAAGTAGTCTTCCATGTTTAGTCAATCCTAGGGCTAGATTGTATGTATAATCTAGGATGATTAAGGGCTAGATTTTATGTTTAAAGTGGCCTAAAGATGTGTTGTAAAGTAGTACTTAGGATTGAGTGTAAGGTTGGCTAGAGAGGTAGCTTGTTGGAGTGTACAACACATGCACACACTCACTCACTCACTCTCTCTCTCTCTCTAGTACCACATGTGTGTATATATATATATATATCTATATATATTTATACTTTAAGTACTAAGTAGTCTTATTAGGTCTAGGAGGAGGTAATGATGAATGGTAAGGCCTTCAATGACCAAACAATGTCCAATGGTTAAGACTTTCCTAGAAAGTCTATCTATATGTATATAGGTATGATTATGGTAGCTTAGTGTATATATATACCTAGAAAAATCTAGGAAATGCTACTTATAAGTCAATATTAGGTTCAAGGCTATTATTTTTAGGCTTGCATGGCATGAGTGGGGCAAAATGACAAGTTAATGAAAAGTAAAATGATTAAAGGGTTGGCTTTGGCTTTTGAAAATGACTTGTCAATGTGAAAAAGATGATTAAGGCTTCAAAGTAGCATTTCTAGGAAATTTTAGGGTGGTATATATATATATATATATATTTATATATGTATATGCATGCCAAGGTTATTTGTAGGAAGGAGAAGGGAAGTGATGATGAATCATGGTCTTCTTGATGTGACAATACATAATCATGGTTGTTTGGAAGAACAAACTTGGTCTTGGTCTTGATTAGACAAGTCCATGGTAGTACTATTTCCTAGACAATAGGAAGTCTTATTTCTATTACTCAAAGGATAAAAATTACCCTACGAACTATTATTCAATGGGTAAAGAGGTAATGATGAGAAAAGATATTCTCAGGAGAAGTAATGATGAGTAATAAAGTCTTGAAATGACTAGCCATGAAAGTGCAATGGTTTCCTAGTCTAGGGTTGAAGAGGTTCAATTAGGGTGTAGAAAGGTTCACAAGGTTCAAGGGTGGGTGAAAATGTTCACCTAGGAATTAGAAGGATTCATAATGGTCATAAGGTTCAACTAGATGAAACCAGCCTTGAAAAGTAACTGGATTGGCCAAACTAGTTAGTTAGGATTTAACTAGACTTGCCGAGTAGGATTTCTAGCCAAGAATGAAATTTTAAAAAAAATATTCAAATATTTAACGAAATTTTTACCTACCAAAAATCAGGGTCGTTACAAACTATCCCCCTTAAAATAATTTCGTCCTCGAAATTGGTCCGTGACTACATATTAGATATAGTCGCTATACTGGTCTTTGAATCATCGTCTATCCCCCTTAAATAGAAGCAGATCACCATTCATTAATCCCTTACTAGAGTGATGTTGAGGTGATCATCTTCGTCATTTGTTAGTCATGTGTTAGATACAGGTGGACATCGCCATCCCGTAACTTTCGTAGACTAGGTTGACGGCTATTCTCCCTCCTAGAGTGGCGGTAGGTTTAAGAGCGATCTTAAGGGTTCAGTTTCTAGCCCTATATAGGTACGCAGTGATAAACAATTTAGGATGATCCTTCTCATTCAAAGGGTAGATTCTCAATTGGAAGAAGATGGGGAGTCAAAATACGCTACATGGGTATAGGTACCCCTGTAGTGTTGACCGAGGTCGGAATTTAAAATTTCAACTTATGATTGAATAGAGAGGGGTGATGTCAAGGAACGAAAGAAACGTCCCTACAAGTCAAAAATGACCCTATTGGGTATTACAGGCATGTTTTAAGCCAATCAACGATCTAAACAAGATTCAAATACTCTGGCAACCTACAAAAATGGTTTGGCACCACACAACCATTGTTTAAAGGCTCTGGTAGGTCCTAGAAGTATTTCGGAGTAACACGACAACGTTTTAGGCATCTCTCACGATCCTCTACATGTTTTGTTAATCGGATTAAGCCTCATCACTTGCTTAACAAGACGGGGTTGAAGTTGCTTCAGCCGTCGAACAATTTGCCTCATTGTAGGCCTTTGATAGAGTTTCCACCGTGGATGCCAACGTCAAATGCAAAACTTCTACCAAATCATCATGCGGACTTGTATCCCACAACATTTTCTTAGCACGTCCCTGTCGAATCAGCATGCTTCCCCACCTAACGATATTAAACCCGTTTCCAAAAACTAAGAAACAACGGATCAACTCGACCAGAATCACTCCATGATCGTAAAGCATTGAAATAAGCACTCCATCCTCATTCAAGGGGAAATCGAACATCAACAAGCAAGCCCTACGATATTCTAAAAGCTTGGATATTATTAGCAAAGGCACTAAAAGAACCTATGCAGTCAGGGGAAACAAGCCTTTGGCAGCATCAACTTCTGGCAGTAATTTTAGAGGTACGACAATCTTGAAAACAATTTTCAAAATACATGTCCAATCGTAGTTGTCCAAGATAATCCTAGGTGTCAGGATGGAAATGACTGATTTAAGCTGCCCTCAAGTAGCGCAAGCTATTGATAAGGAGTTGATGATGCTTGGTTGGTTCAAGGAAGGGTACCCATCCCTAAGGAGATTAGTTTCAAACAGATTTGAAAGAGTTGTACTTGAAGGATCGTATCATGTGAGTGAAACAAGGAGTTTTTCTGAAATGATTTGAATATCATCAAGAGATGATCCGAAATTATTGATTACAGACGAAATGGAAAAGATATCAGTGATTGAATGGGCCAATCATCAAATCTCAGTTATTGCGAAATGGCATTGCCGATCATTATTGGAAGTGCCAATAAAAGTTGTATCGGAAAAGGAAATTGTTGTTATGATCCTTAAGGTTCAAAACTCAAGGGATCAATATCAAGGAGTTACGAAAAATTCAAGGGATAGTGAAAGGTTCTCTCTATTAAGTGATAACGGTTAGGATTAGTAACACCATAGGGTGTACCTCTGAGTTGAATCGCTGGCCAATAAGGTTGGGTCACAAAAGATACCCAAGATTATGCCACTCTTGTCAGTAAGTGCCGTAAGGAGTTAATATGGATGATTTCATTACTTGAAGCAATGAGGGTTTCCTTCCCAAGGATGTCGATTTCAAACAGAGATTTGAGAGAAGCAATGTAGTTGGGAAACGATATAGATATGACTGGCCGATTGATATATGCTTCCTGCTAAGATTTAATCAGCGGAAGTAATTGTCGTTCCCTTCGAGCATTCCTAACCTCAACGAACTCTTCGATCTAAGTGTTCTCGGTTAGCGTTCAGTGTAGGTGGTTAGCGTCTGCAGCCCTCGGATAGTTTCACGTCTCCCTTTGTCGGTGTATGATTCTAAGGATTCTTACGGTGTTAGAGGTTAGAATGGGAGTTCTGGGAGTAATGGTTGATCTTGCTGGCTTTAGACGTTGCGTTGGGGTGCACTTTTAACTTCGGCATTGATGTCGCCCTTGTTGCTTGCGGTGGCGGCCCTGCCGTTGGTGCTGGTATCTTGGCTTGCTCTCGTAGTCCTTCCTTTTTAGTGTTAGTAGGGAGTTATTCTTAATCTAATTTCTCAAGGGCGCATAACTTGAGATCGCAGGGTTCTTACTCCTAGTGAAAGGACTATGAGGTGAGAAGAGACCATCGATATTTTGAAATACAAATCTATTTTCGAAGCAGCAATGGAAAAGGTGAGCGGATTCTTTCTTTGAATTCGGACTATGAATTCGGGCTATGGTTCCGGCTGCTTGGGCTTGGGGTTGGTTGGGGTTGAGAATGGCTATGATAACTTGGTTAGATCATTAACCAAGTGAAAATTTTAAAGGGGAATTCAGTCTACTTACTAAACAAATTTCCTTTTGCATAGTATGCAACAGTACTCTTTTTCAATAAAACAAATTTTCATAGATAGGGAAAAGTACAATAGAATGCATAGAGTTCTACTACAATGGCAAGTAGGGACACAAGATGAGATTTTCCTAATACCAGCTATGACGAATGATCCTACATACTCCTACTACGTGGTTCTACAGGTTATTAGGCTTTAATCTACACCGCCGCTACTCCACTCTAGGGTAGAACAATTCCATAAATCTCTCTCAACCACTTCATGTAGTTTCAGCTAACAGGTTGACTAGGTGGTTTATCTATAAGGAAAATTTTTAAACTTCAAATTTGCAACATTTTAAGACAGGGGTTTTATTAACTCTAAAGAAAACTTTGGAGTTTCTAAGTTCCACATTCGATCCTTGATTTAAGTCATCATCCAATTGTTCGGGAATTCCCAGCTGGGTGGTACTGCCAATTTCCACACCTTGCTTCAATCCGGAGATTGTTCTGTCAGAATTCCACCCAATTTGGGATGTTAAACTTAAACTCATTTCACGTTTGTGCAACGGTCGAACTATCTTATGGTCTACCCATACCACCCATGGCCGAGGTTTTGAACCTAGAGCTCTGACACCATGTTGTAACGCCCCGAATTTTGGGAACGTTAAATAAACAATTTTATTGGAAATCTAAATAGAGTCCGGCTCGTTATTACAGCATAACTCCCGTAAGAGTGCATTTATTACACAAGGGAGGGAAACTAAGGTTCCTATCTACAGCTCTGCCTGCTCCTCCATCCTAGCTAGCTCCTTGGCTCTGAAAGTCTCCAAGGTGTACAGTTCACCCTGGTCATCTACAAAGTCTGACACATTATACCAGCGTCGCCACCAGTATAATATGTCAGGGTCACCAAAGGTAACACCATGAGCTACAAAAGCTCAGCAGAACAATCTCATACCCGCTAACCCATAACTTACAACAATAGGTTATGGAAATTCTCCCTACCTCTTAACTTTAATTGAAAACGAAGATTGACTAGAAATTAAAAGCAACAAGGTCTAGGGGTTTATTCCGCCCATTACTTAGGCCGTTCAATGCTTCTCTTTGATAACTCAAGTGAGAGTCATTGTCATTTGTAGCAGGCCGAACATAGAAGTTTGCAGTGATGCGGATCGGACCCGCCTAGCGCCGAACGTAAGCCTCATGCACGGCTCCCGTCGGTGTTCTTCGTCGACACCCCACTTGCCAAGGGCTCGGCAGAAGACAAGTCCGTGCTCGGTCTCTGCCCTCGGCGAGGTCCTCGGCGACGTTACCTCCCCCGTCGGTCGCATGACCAGGTTCGGCCAGGTCCGTGTTCGGCCACACGCGGAGCATAACTGAGTGCCGACGACGGCTGGCTGTTAAGCCACGCGTCCTCCCACGTGCAGAGGCGGTTATAATAGAAGATGATCACGGGCGCACATGGGTGTGCCAGCTCAGCCCTAAAAACGGTTACCAGATCTATTCCATGATGTCACTATGACATCACTCGGCCCGTGGAAGGCACGCGATCGTACTTGGAGAGCAAGCCAGGAGGCACTATAAATACCTGGTGATGGTAACCCTAACAGGTACAGGCTACTCGATACTCACACTTACTCTCTCTAAGCTTTCTGCTTCCTCTCTCTACACCATACTCATCCTCTCGCCGGAGGGCCTTGCCGGGACAACCCCCGGCCAGGTCTTAGTCGTGCGTTCCCTGTGCAGGCTAGGAGAAGAAGGCTCAACAACCATCGAACCATCAACGGAGGAGCGAGGATCAGGATCACGGGCCACACATCATTTGATCTCACTCGGAAGATTTAACCATGAAAATCAAGTTTAACTCATACAACGGGATTTGGAAATGGAAAGGAACTCATTTAGGCATTTTATCAAACACATAGAGTGCCATGGTTCTAAGCATTGGGTGTGCCAAGGAGACTTATCTACACCCAATCAAAGAAGTTAACAACCCTAAGTTTGGACCAAAGATTAGAGTTCAACAAGTTATTTGAGACATTTTGGCAAATACCTAGAGTGACATAGCTCCAAGCATTATATGTGGCAAGAGATCAAGTCCTTACCTACACATAATCAAAGAGGTTAACAACCCCAGGTTTTGTTACATAAAAATGAACTTAATCTATTCACAAACCACATTAAGCACAAGAAATGGGAGAAGCCATTAAACTACCTAAATCATGGGGTAGAAATCACCCCATGACCAAGCCTTGATCACTACTCACCCATAGTGGGTGTAAACACAAGGGAAAGCATAGAGAGAAATGAAAATATGGATGAAACTTGAAATAAAAGCTAGATTAATGAAGAACACAAGTATACTTACAACATTAATGAAGGAAAAAGCCCCAAAACCTTAGCAATTCTCCTCCTTTGAAGAGAGAAGGAGAGCTAGAGAAGAGAGGAGAAGAGGGAGGTAGAGAGAGAAAGTGTAAAAAATGAAGAATGCCCTAAAATCGGGCTAAGGGTGGTATATTGTGGGCAGCATGCCCTGGAAATTCCGGTTTCCAAAATGCAAGGGCCCGGATCGAGGGAGCGCGAGCGCAGGTGGCAAGCACTCGAAAATACAGAGTCGCCACTCGGGTTTTGAAGGTCCGACACCCAAGGAACCGTATTTCGAAGCACCTGCCGCGCTTTATTTGAAAAAGTGAAGGAAACCAGTCCGTCATAACCATATCTGGGTTCGGGAGCCAGGTTACGAGAAGGGAAGGGTTTTATGGCACCCCTCTCGCCCAATCCAGAGATCGGTCTCTACTTGAGCATTTTGAAAACGTTGCGATTCTTCTTTTATTAATCAATTTTAGCCAGTTAGGGTAGGGGAACAGTTAATCGGGGACTAAAACTGTAACATGTTTGTAGGATGTGATAGATGGCATGGATGAGCAGTTAGTATAGGATGAGAACAGACTCCTGTGGGAGTTTAAACAGACTGGAAAGCTCCTGTCATGGAGCGTCGTGCACAGGAAGAAACCAGTATGCACTGATCAAGTCAATGCATGCTGACCAAACCTGCGCACGCTACTACAAGACCTGCGCACGCCAGTAAGCCTAAGCCCACAGCTCTTATTCTCAAACCCTCTGGACTCTGGAAGGACCAGTGCACACCCAGGACAAACCAAGCAGTTTAAACTCCCTAGGCTCTGGAAGGACCAGTGCACACCCAGGACAAACCAAGCAGTTTATGCAGTCATAATATACAGTTTAAAGGCTGAAAAGCCTAATAAATAAACAAAAACACCCCATAAACAGTGTGGGGACAAAATAATAGCCTGAAATCAAGTTAAACATGCAAGGCCAGCCACTGATCGGGTATAAACAATCACGCGAGGGTTCCAAACCGTCGCGCGACAATGCGCCCGGGCGCGCGATGGTTGCGCCCTGGCGCGCGACGATTGCGCCCTGGCGCGCTGGTCAAATGGAGCGTTGACCATCGCGCGATGGTTTGGGTGCAGCGCGCGCGAGTTCGAGCCAACTTTCCAGTGTCTGGTTTTGCACGTTTCTGGGTTCTGAGACAGGTCCAGAATGATCCCAGGGGTATTCCAACAGAACAGAACTGAATATTGAAATGCAAGCTAGCAATTTAAGCCCTAAGAAAAGTAGTAAACTGGTTTTTTGCATGCTTAACAGTGATCTAATACTTAAAAGACTTGAAAGTGACTATGAATATAACAAGAAATTTAAAGACCAGCATCCCTTCCCCACGTGGTCCATTCTCGTGCAAACAGAACTGTCGTGCGAGTGAGTGGGACCATCGCGCGAGGGTTTGCTTGGCCACGGTTTTTGAAACCTTGCTAGCTTCAAGGTCAGGACTCGTATTGATTACCAGCCTTGACCCTGCCAGCCCCCCCTCAGGGATCAGAACAGAGAGCAAAATAAAGGTAAGATATACCTTTGAGTTTTGAGGTTTGAAAAGTGTTTGAGCTTTGAGTTTGAGGTTGGGTTTGAGGTTTGATTGAAATGTGAAAATGGGGAGGAAGAACAAGCTTTGTTCTTAGGGTGTCTTTGTATCTCTTTTATTAGCTTAAAAGAGTACAAAGCAAAGACCCTTTGATTGCCAAAATTTGTTAACCTTTTGAAAGATGAACAAAGGGGGTTTTTTATAGGCTTAGCACCTTCCACTAATGGAAAGGCAGGTCTGGTCCAAAGAATGGAGGCCAGCCAGCCACGAGGCTGGCTGGGGATTACTTGGTGATTAAGCTGCCCAGCTGAATAAAGGTGATGGGGACAGGTTCTGACCGTCGCGCGATGGTTCCAAACTGTCGCGCGACAATGCGCCCTGGCGTGCGATGGTGCGCCCTGGCGCGCTGGTCAATGCTCCGGTCAAACCGTCGCGCGACGGTGCGCCCGGGCGCGCGATGGTTGCGCCCTGGTGCACGATGATTGTGCCCTGGCACACATCAATAGGGTTTTTTTTGGCTTTTGGAAGTGGCTTAGGCTAGGTTAGGTTCAAGGGTTTTGCAAACACTCAAAGCTCAAACACTCGACATTCTCGGGGTGTTCTTGATCCGTTTCATCATTGGGGAATCAAAAACTGTAAGTAAACTAATCTGGAAGCCCAGATTGGGGTGTCTACATATATATACCCCCTTTACAAAATAATTACAAAACTGCCATTAAAATGTTCGCGTGGGACCAAGGGATCGATCCCTAAACATTGGGGGATCGATCCCTGTGCTGCTGGATTCTATAGGCACATTTTCAACTTCGCGGGCTCGCTCCGGACACTCCCGAACTCGGATTTGGGTGTTTTTCGAACCGTTGGAAAGCTTGTTGAGTCTACTTTCTAACCCAAGTGGTTTGGATCAAAAGTAATTTTTACATCAAAAGTTATGACAATTCTACCCTCAGTTGGTCGAAAAATGAGTTGCTTTGGGTAACATCCTTGCATCTCCCTCACTTCCCTTGATCCTTGGCATCCCGAGTATGCTTCAAAGCTTCTTTTCATGACTTTTGGGACTCGATCAAGGAGCGCCACTTGGTCTTGGTACTTGGACACACTCGGGGCTATCCATGGCCTTCAAATGCGCCTTATTCGCACGATTTACCTGAAAATGCCAAAAACACACCTTTCGTGCAATATCGTTCAAATCAAGCAAGTTATGCACTTGTGTGTGACAAAAATGAGAGAGATAAGCCCTATTATTTACACTATTGAGGGCTTATCAACTATTCCACTAACGTTGGTGTCTGTGATATCTGAGTTTCTCCTACGCGACTTATCGTAGATCGTGTCTCGTTTTCACTTTTACCAAATCAACATTTCGAAAAGCGTTTTTAACACACTCAACCTCGGTTCCGCTGTCCCGGGCTCCCGAGTATCCTCACAATGGTTCTGCTGTTCCGGGCTCCCATTGGCACACAAAATTTTGCATTGGCTCCTCTTCGTAGATAACCAAGCCACATCACCAATGAGGCTACCAAGTCCGGCCCCATTGGCAACACACACAATGGGCTACCACATCCGGCCACATTGTGGTTTCAAAAACATTTTTCTTTCTTGGCTCCTCTCCGCGGATAACCAAGTCACACTTCCAATGAGACTACCAAGTCCGATCCCATTGGCAACACACACCACACAATGGGCTACCAAGTCCGGCCACATTGTGGTTTCAAAACATTTTTTCAAAAAAACACATCTTTTCATTATCCACACCCTAGGTGTCATGTTTCTAACTTTCTCAATTTCTGTGTCTCGTTTTCATGCAATGACTCCGCGGCAGGACTTTTCACGTAAGTATACTATAAACGGTGTCTCGTAAACATGCATCATTTAATCGTATTCTTGAAACTAAACATGCAAGATCATCAAACTCTATATCACTTTATCATGCTTATAAAATCCCTAAGTTCACGAAATCATATGCAAGCACGTATCACACAACATAAAGCATAGTGTCACATGGACGGACACCTTTGGAGTAGAAACCACTTATGCTTTATCACACATCAAGGCAAGTAATCCCAATAACCACATATACATGCTCATAACCATCCCAAAGATCAAAATACGAATACTTTCAATCAAGCTATAAATTCTTATCTTCCAAAATCCATTCTTTCTTCCTTTTGGGGGAGTTCAAAACAACATATGTTTTTCCGGATTAAGAGTCGAGTTATTCAACATGTTCATATTTCTTTTCGAGATTTTAGCAAAACAAGCTTATTAGCTATTATGCATTTCATATACGCAATATACATTTTTTCTTTTATATTTAGAGATAGTGAGTAGGGAAATCTACCGTTCTTCTTGGCGGTGGGTACGGCTACAAAAAAATTAAGTACGTCGGCTATCAAACGGAGCAGCCTCCTACGGTAAGCTTACGGTAGCTTCGAAAGAGAAAAGGCAAGACTTTCTTTTTCTCTCGAAACTAATTCTTGACTAAACTACTAAACTTTTTGGATCGAGAGGGTAGTCGAGTGGTGGTTTAGTGGCGGTCTTGGATGAGTTGAAGAACTCAAGAACATCAAAAACAAAGAAGAACAAAGAACAAACACAAGAATTCTAGAGAGAGAAGTTGAAAGGTTTGTAGGTGTGAGTTGAATGGCAAGAGTGGGGTGCTATTTATAGCAAAAACTTGGGCTCTCTCTCTCTCTATGACCGGCTATCTCTCTCTCTCTCTCTCTTTTCTCTCATTTGTTTGCTCCATTATGTCGTCAAATCTTGTCTTTAAGCATGCCAAAGCCTTGTCAATCCATCCTAGGTGTAAGACTATGTGATCATGGAGATTTCCTAAGACTTTTAAGTAAATCCTAGGTGATTATAACCTAGGTTGCAAGTCTTACAAGTCTAATGATGATGATGGTTAGGCTAAAAGAAGTAGTCTTCCATGTTTAGTCAATGCTAGGGCTAGATTGTATGTATAATCTAGGATGATTAAGGGCTAGATTTTATGTTTAAAGTGGCCTAAAGATGGGTCGTAAAGTAGTACTTAGGCTTGAGTGTAAGGTTGGCTAGAGAGGTAGCTTGTTGGAGTGTACAACACATGCACATACTCACACTCACTCACTCTCTCTCGGCCTCTCTCTCTCGGCTTTCTCTCTCTCTCTAGTACCATGTGTATATATATCTATATATATGTATACTTTAATTACTAAGTAGTCTTATTAGGTCTAGGAGGAGGTAATGATGAATGGTAAGGCTTTCAATGACCAAACAATGTCCAATGGTTAAGACTTTCCTAGAAAGTCTATCTATATGTATATAGGTATGATTATGGTAGCTTACACTACAAGAAAATTTGCATTTTACAGCATTTGAAAAATGTTGTAAAATGAAATATACAGTGTTTCTCCAAACGCTG
Source organism: Rhododendron griersonianum (assembly GCA_018127125.1). NCBI lineage: Eukaryota > Viridiplantae > Streptophyta > Magnoliopsida > Ericales > Ericaceae > Rhododendron > Rhododendron griersonianum. The sequence goes on along the minus strand of CM030792.1, from coordinate 24,840,801 downwards.
TATTAGCTGATGTTGTTAAAAGTCTTAGACATAAGACAGCATTTTTTAAACGCTATAGAATGTGAACTTTAGACAGCGTGTTAAGAACGCTATAGAATGTAAAGTTTCTATAGCGTTTTAAGAACGCTATAAAATGTAAAGTTTTTACAGCGTTTTAAGAACGCTATATTAGCCAATTTTTGGCATTTTTTTAAAAAAATTCTATAAATACCAATATATTAGCATTTTCAAATAAGATCATGGTAATTCTATTTAAGAAACAAAAATGATTTATTCCATTCAACACCAACTATATCCAAATGTCAATATACAATAAACAATTCAACCATTGAATAAAGATTCATTACATTAGCTTGGGAAACAATTTCCCAACAAAAACTACATAAAAGAGCCCGACTAATTGGACTCATTGAAAAATAATGAATGTAATTCTACTTTCCTGAAAATGTAATCATGCACTAGGCCAACCATCTTATTCTGCAGATTTTCTTTACTTGAAGCATACTTCTTTGCCGAGCTTATACCCTTTCTGCTCCCAAAGCCAACCACATAAATGGGCTACTTGAAACCCTCCAAAATATGAGAAACATGCCTGTAGGTTGAAGTTGTATCAGAAGTTGTAGCAGCAAAAATCATCCCCGAAAAGATGCAGCACGTAGTAGAAGTCCGAAGAAAAACAATTACAGCAAGAGCTATAATAGACATCAACACCAAGCAAACAAAAGCAGACATTAATTACCTTCTTCCAATTCCTCCTCACCTAGAACATTAAAATTTGGCTGCCTGCATTTAGGGAAAAAAAAGGGGCTTAAGTGTCAGATTATGTAACAAGGTCCCGGGTTAAAAAGAAACTTTATTAGTAAAGTCAAAACTCTATCAAAATCATCAAACCTAACGGCAGGCTAAATATCCAAACCACACAAAGCAAAACCTATAGAAATATTTACCCCCTCCCCAACAGATATACTTTTGCCCCTTCTTTTAACTTTGAATCCAAGTCCAGCACTTGCCATACTTCATATAAAAAGACTTTAAATACCATATCATGCTCTAGAAATCAAACCTAGATCTTTCTAACACTTTCAGCAACCAACATACCTTTAGACTCCCGAAATATCAGTTCCAACTTCTATGCACCAAATTCAACACCTAATTTCCCTGTTTCAGCAACTACAACATTATATTCCAGCAAACAAAACCATTTAGCATATAGCATTTAACATCAAATTCTTGAATTCAATTTAAATTTTCAAGCTTCATGTTCTACAGTTCTAGCAACAAATTTTCAACAACAAAAAGACATTCCATTAATCATGTTTTCACCAAACAAGGACTATAGACTGGAAAGAGTAACTTCAAAGGGTGTTCAGGTGACATCTAAGAAGAAAAAAGCTATAGCAAAAAATAACTGGTGTTCATTTAACCAGCATACTTTGACCCACTCCAAATAGTGCATGTCCGCTATTATTGCATCTCTATAACCAAATGGGTTAGAGTTTTGTGCACGTGTCGACATATATACACACAGTGGGCGAGAGCAATTCACATTAACCAATTGGGATATAGTCAATCACTATCATCATTGTTAATGTAACGACCCTGATTTTTGGTCAGTAAAAATTTCGTTAAAATTCTTTTAAAATTCCTTTTTAATATCCAAAAATTCGTCGTTACTAAATTCTAGACTTATAAATTTAGTTTTCTTCTTATAAGGTTATGTAGTCATTTTCTAAAGACAAGTGTGTTAGTATATTTTTCCTAATTATTGAAATTAAGTCTTAGATTATATTTCTTGACTAGAAATCCTACTTAGCAAGCCTAGTTAGCTTCTAACCGATTCATTAAGATGACCTAACTACCAATCTCAACCATAGTTGAACCTTTTGAACCTTTCCAAACCCTAAAGGAACCCTTTGGACCAAAGTCATCTTTGACCTTTACCCATTGGACGATAGAAGTTAGGGAAATCTTTATCCATTGGACAATAGGCTTTCCACCTAAGTTATTTTATTAGATTTGACCAAGGTACATTTATATAGTATTATATAGGCCTATGTACACATGTTTGGAAGATGTATATATAATATTCCAATATTATACTTACACATTGGTCCATAGAAGTTAGGGAAAATATCGCCCATTGGTCCATAGCTTAGTCTTTCTACCTAGTACAAGATCTATTAATTTAATAGATTCACCAATTAGTTTAATAGATTTGCCATGTGTCAATATACTTATATATATTTATATTGAAAGTATAATACTTTCCACCTTGGACCATTGGATGATAATGGTTAGGAGAATTATGGTTCATTGGACAATAAAGTCTAGTCAAGCCATAGTACTAGGTTTTATTAGTTAATTGCTTATTAGATATGATGTGTACCTATTAGATATGTATATGTCATCCTAGGATTCTAAGTACTAGAATATAGTTTATAAGTACAACATGTGCCAAGTAGGCTTATTCTATTAGGAATTTTGACCTAAAAAAAATCTAGGAAGATCATGTAAGTACTAGTGTACTTTGTATTCTTTCACATATATATGTATATATTAACCAAGGGAGAAAGAGAGAGAGGGAGAGAGAGAGAGAGAGAATCCGAGAGGGAGAGGGAGAGAGAGATAGGAGAGAGAAGGAGATTGATGTGCTAGCCTTAGATTTTCTTCTACCAAAATCCTAGTTTTAAAATTTCCTAAGTACATGTACTTGTGAAAGAAGAAATATTGGAAGATATGGGAGAGATTTAAAAGTACTAGATTTTCTTACAAGCCTTTCAACTCAATTCTTATTCTTACTCTTTCAAACCACCAACCTTTGTACTTATATATATATATATACATGGTACCAAGGAGAGAAAGAGAGAGAGGGAGAGAGATAGCCGAGAGAGAGAGGGAGAGAGAGAGAGTGTGATGTGTGCAAGTGTACTCACCATCCTAGTTCAAGATCTTGGCCATCATCCTACTGTTTGTCTATTTTTCTCTTAGTCGACGAATCGACTGTGAATGGTGTAAGTGCTGGAATGTGGATGTTTGTGGTGGTGGAGTTTGGTTCCTTGCCGTATTTCAGGACTTCTCTGGAAGCAAACTTAATGAAGTGAACGGAAATGGAAGAAGAATAACAAAATGGACTTTTATTACTCCTCAAAGTAGAAGTCAGTCGACTATGGATACACAATCGAGAAGACGGTTTTAAGATAACAAGCTACTCCTAGTGCAAGAAATGTAAAGTACAGATAAAAAGTAGAAGCCTTTGGGCGATTGAGTGGGGCTTGAATTTGTCTTCTCTTCTTGTATTTATAGGCTTCACTTCGACTTGAAATTCAAATCTGACAGATTTCCCTCCAATGATTTGAATCAAGCGGTTATCTCCTCTTTCTTCTCCACGTTCTTGACCGAGCGGTTGCTTCATAGTCTGGACACACGATCCATTGTGAACCTTTTCTTCAACTGCTCTTGTCAAATGCTCCTATCCACGATCTGCTTGTAACTTGTCATCAAACACGTGATTCTATTATTTCCGTAACCGTCGACTAGTCCATTTGAACCCTTGATTGTACGCCTTTTGTCTTTCTTTATTGCAGGCAACACGTGTCAGCAATTAAACCAGTCGATCAACATGGGTCTAAAATATGGTGCAAACAATGCCCTGAGTTAAAAGCTAACTTTGGTAAATAATCCCTTAGTATTCCCCGCCTTTATAAAGCAGAGTACTTTGAATTTCTAGGGCACGAGTCCACGACATTTCATTGCTTTGAATCTCCGAAATCACAGAACCCCTCATGGCTCCAAAGATGAAATCGAAGGTTCCTGACGTTCCTGCTGAAAGCCCATCCAACGAGCCAACGATGATGGACATTCCTCGCTTCCCAGACTCTTTTCGCGGTGAGGCGACCCAGCTCGCCCAAGTTTTGATTCCTGACGAGAGTGTTAGTTCTCGCTGCACTTTGGATCCGATTTTTCCATCAATCGTTCCAGATGGTATTCCAGAAGTCTACCCCGTAGTGGAACGTGACCCACTTCTTCTTCAACATTCTTCGCTTGCATGGTCTGGTTGGGGTACAAGCACCTGTCTTCGTTCCTGGCCCTATACCGTTGAACTCGGATGGGTCGATTGGGTCACGCGTATGACGAAATTTGCTTTCCACGATTGGAAAACAATGGGAATTCGCGAGACAATCGAGCTCTCGCAATTTCCCTTAGAGATGAATTCTGAACTCCTAGCTGCTGCGGCTTGTTTCTGGTCCAAATCGTCCAATGCTCTGATTCTTCATTGTGGTATGTTGGCTCCCACGATTCTAGACATCTCTCACCTTACTGGCCTCTCTTCTTTAGGCCGCGAGGTAAACGCTTTACTAACTCCTGATCCATATGAACCCCCATTTGTTGTTCCGACGTCTGGGGAAAGTTACTCAAAATGGTTGAGGACATATTTCAAGCCGAAATCATCTGCCCCTAGCTTTCATGAGAAGGTGGCATTCTATCTTTTTTGGATTTGTAGATTCCTTCTGGCAGTTCCAGGACTTAGGGTTACCAAAGAATACCTCAATTTGGCCATTTGTTTGGCCCAAGTGAAAAGGTTGGCCCTAGCCCCATTTGTCCTAGGTTCCCTATATAGAGGGATGTTCACCTTTGTTGACAAGAAAATTGCAGACTCTGTGGTGGTCCCTTTTGGATACTCCAGGCTTGGTTGTATGCTTACTTTCCTCAGCTTTTACCTAAACTGAAGAATCCTCTTAGGGAAGATGAAACTATTGTTCAATGCCGTAGTTATGCTGAATACCTTCTAGGTTTCCTTACTAGTACGGAGGAATCCTCTTTTCAAAGGTATTTCACTTTCTTTTATGAAGACAAGAAGGAGAACTGGCCTGTCTTCTTTCCATTCGATAAATTTGAGTATGCCTCTGAAAGAATAAAGCTATGCTTTGAGTACCTTCCAGTTGCTTCCCCTCAGGTTTCAGAAAGAATGGCAGCCTCTAAACGTTTGTTTTGGGCTAGCATTCTTCTCCCCCGACTCATTCCAGTCGGCTTTGCTTTAAACAATACTCCTTTTGGGAATTGTAGCTTCGAGAACTACTCCCCTTGTCAATTTGCCAGACAATTTGGTCTAGTGCAAGGCATTCCTATGCCTTTTGTTCACCCAGAAATTACTGAGTTGGCCTCTAGCAGGCTAGCTATTAAGATGAAAGACTCCAAACTGATCTCCCTAATGGTTGACAATTTTCACCATTGAGTGAAGGCTTTCCAGCTCTACGACTTCAAGATCAATGTTGGGATTTCTACTGCTTTTGAGGAATGGTGGTCGACTATGAAAGTCGTATACCTGAATGCCCCACTTCCTGACTGTCTTTACAGACTTGATCCGGAATACAAATTCATCCAAGACAAAGCTGGTAAGTCTTAGACAATACCTTATGTACTCATTTCTTCTATTCTCCTTTATCTGATGTTACTTTCTTGACAGAAGAATCGGCTCGACTGCCTAATGAAGCAGAAGCTTCCAAAGCTATCGTATCTCACGCTGGGGATGTTCTTCCCATATCAGCAGTGCCAAGCAGCAACACAAGGAAGAGGAAACCTAGGACTACTGAGGATAAGCAGTTGGAACCACTCAGAAAAACTCCCAGGATTCGAAAGAGTGGCTTGACGCAGAAATCTTCAAACCTTTCCATTACAGAAAGACCTACAAGACAGGTCGCAATTGATGCATCTTCCACCCCAAAGAAGCCATCAAAGAAAGGGCAGACTAAAAAGGTACATTGCTTCAAAAATGTTGCCACTTCCTACATAATTGTTATTAGGTAATTTTCTTTTCATGAGCTCCTATGTCCTCAAAACTTCCTTTTATTTATAGAAAAATAAAGGTACCAAGATTGTGGATGCCTTTGAGGAAGCAGAAGAGGAAGAAAACTCCTCCAAGTCATCACAGATTCAGAAACCTCCCCTTTCCCCAGGGGAGACAGTTGATACTGAATTGGCAATCGACCAATTCGAATATGAAGAAACGGCTATCTCAGGCTCCATAGACCAAGCTCAAGAAATTCCAGAATCACAAGAGAATCCTTTATTTCAGGAAAGCCCTTTGCTGCAAGATGACTTATTTTTGCAGGTGACTGAAGGTTCCATTTCAATCCCTGCTAGTTCTGACTTTGACAAGAGTAATGTCCAGCCAGACACTGACCTTGCAGTCCACCATGGACCAGCTCTTCAAACTGTTGAACCAGAGCTCTCAAACGTAGAGAACACTCCAGCTGCTGTTGATCCCTTAACTCCTTTCCAAGCTCAAGACATTGATCTAAATCGACAAGAAGAGCACGGGGGAGATGTTGGGAGGACTCCAACAATGGACTTGCCTATCCTGAAAGGCCAGCATGAAATTCTTCCAAAGCAAACCAATGAGAGAAATTTGGAAGAGGGTCCCATAGGAAATCCTGTGCACATAGGACAAAATCAAACAGCTCCACTTTCGGTGGGTGATCAAAATTTAGAGGGTGTAGCTTCTAGCCCTACCGGCATTAGAACTGTTCCCCTTGACATTCAGACTGTTCCAGAACCTGTCACCAATCCAGCTCTGGTGATTGTTCCAACCAATACTGCTGTTAATGCATCCCCTCGTTCAGTGAACAAGGCTGGGGTCCATCTCACAGGAACAGAAGGTTCAGTCCAAGCCACTTCTTCAAGCAATTCTCTAGACCATCTGATGGAAAAGATCAGGTCGACCTCCCAAACCTTTCAATCTTTAACCGAGGTATCTGAAACCAGCTCGTTTACTTTCCTCCAGTATAGTGAGGAGATTCAGACAGAAATCCGTGGTTTCTTTGATTTCTTGAAATTTCCTTTTGAGGAATTGGTGACAACCAAGTCTGTTGAGTTCATGTCCTGTGTTGAGTCCCTTGCTCAAAGGCATGTGTTTCCTCTCAAGGAACAGATTGCATTGGATAATTTTGTATCCTCTCTGAGTGATAACGTTAATCTCTTTCGTTATTATCAAGGAGAGATCAAACAGAAGCAAGCGTTAATTGGCAATTTGTCCAACGTCACGGCTACGTTATCGTCAATGCACAATGAGGCCTCGTCTTTAAAGTCAAAACTTCTGACGATCGATCAGGAAGAGCAACATTTGTTGTATCGACTGGGCCAGCTTCGGACTGACAAGGAACGCCTTCTTGGAATGGTTAGCCAGCTTGATCAGGATTTCAAGCGTACAGCTGAAGAAGGGAAGGGTGCCTCAGTACACGTTTCTGCTGCAAGAGAGGATTTGCATAGAAACTACTTCAAACGAGACGAGATACTAGCGAAATGGGAAACTTTCAAGTCTTTCTTCCCAAACAACTGACTTTGTAGTAGTCGATTAATTTCTTAGCATAAACTTGTTAGTTTTGATGATGAAAATTTTGATGCCTTTGCTAATAGGCATAATTCTCATGACTTCATATTGTATTGCCTTTCCAACCAGGCGAAAATGAAACAACTGTTGGTTAGCACTTGATAATTGTACTCAATGAACATGCCACATGATGTCAAAATCTTGTCCTAAATACCTTTTAAAATATAGATGAGCCAAAATAATGACTTTATGACATAAGCCATGATGACGTTTTCACTATTTCTAGGGGACAAGCACAGTAATTACTGACGGTTGGGTTTAATGACCCTTGTTAATCCGAACTCAAGTCATAATGACTGTGGCCGCCAGATCTTCAATATTTTTATTAGACCGAGGGCGTATATTGCTCCCTTAACTGCCACGTCTCTTGGGTTTCCCTCGGGGAAACTGCCCACTACTTCACGTCTGCAGATCTTCTTGGGTCTATAAAAGCTAACCTTTGGTCTTTAGGTTTTCTCACTCAAACATTTCTTTCAACCCTTGCAATGGCGTCCAAACCAGAGTCCCATCTTCCTTCTCCTCTCTTTACTCAGATAACTCCAGCCCACATAAAACAATTGGCTAATGAACTCAAGTGGGTCCTAATGGAGGATCACAACGAGTGCAAGAGGAAAATCCAGGCCATCCACGATCGGGTGGAAGGCATGGCCCTACGCGTGGAGAAGATGGAGGCTGCCCTCACAGTTCTAGTAGGCACCTGGGACTCCTTTGATGGTCCTACTGGTCCAGTCGACCCTGCTGACATTCGATCCTCCGCTGCTGGCACCTCTGGCCAGTGGAGGGAATGGCCTAAGAAATAGGCCTTCTTTCTGTGGGGTTTCTTCGATGTCAGTAGATTTCTAGCATTTTCTTTTTAGATCTCACTTGAGAACTTTTCTTTTGATAGATTCCACTTGGAATCTTTTGTTAGATCCTTCTTGGGATCTTTTCCTTTTGTTGTTTTTGATCCCCCAGGGATCTTTCGTTTCATTCTGGGCCAACTTTGGCTTCGTACTATGTAATGCTGTCCTTCTTTGGACATTTCAATATAAGAATATCTTTATTCTAGACCATGTTCTCCCAAACAGAAGGAAAATACTGCTTTAGGTATTTACCATTTATAGATCTTTCATGCACAACTCCTTCGACTGATTCTAAATGATAAGCACCTGCTCGTAGTATCTTAACAATACGGAAAGGACCTTCCCAATTTGGTGACCATTTCCCATATCTTCCTTTTTTTTTCTTTGAATCGATTGGAAGAATCGTTTTCCAAACTAGATCTCCAACTGCAAAAGACTTTTCTTTAACCTTTTTATTGTAAGATCTTTCCACTCTTTTCTTTTGAGCTTGCATTTGATTCAGGGCATCCATTCTTTTCTCTTCTAACCCATCGATATCCAAATACATTGCCTCGTCGTACTGTAAACTTGGATCGTAGTGTTGTGCCACTCTCATCGATTGCACATTTATCTCGACTGGCAGAACTGTTGCATGCCCATAAACTAACTCGAAAGGAGTCACTTTGGTACTGTTTCTTTGTGATGTTCTGTATGCCCATAACACCCTGGGCAAAAGATCATGCCATTCTCTTGGATTATCATCGACCATTTTTGACAGTGTATTTTTAATGATTTTATTAGTCGATTCGACTTGCCCATTTACCTGGGCATAGTAAGGGGTCGAGTTCAGAATCTGTATCCCATACTTTTGTGCATATTGAACGACCTCTCTGCCATTGAATATAGAAGCTTGATCAACAGTAATAGTTTCAGGAATTCCAAATCTACATAGGATATATTCCTCAATGAAATCAATAACTTGCTTTTGTGAAACACCTTTTAGAGGTATTGCTTCTGTCCACTTGGTAAAGTAATCAGTTGCCACAATAACAAATTGATGTTGTAACGAAGAAGCTGGGTGAATTTCACCTATCATATCGATAGCCCAACCTCTAAATGGCCAAGGCTTTATAATCGATTGCAATTGGTGAGCAGGCACCCTTTGAATTGGTCCATGCTTTTGGCATTGCTGACACCCTTTGGCATATCGAATGCAATCGGCCCTAATGGTTGGCCAATAATATCCGTGCCGTTTAATCAGCCATCTCATTTTATCTCCAGCTTGATGAGCGCCACAAGTCCCTTCATGGATTTCTCCCATTATTTTCATTGACTAGGCCTTATTAGCACATAACAATAGTAGACCATCAGATGTTTTCCTGTATAAATCACCTCCTAAAAGGATGCAATTTATTGATCTACACCTAGTCGTTCTGTCTGCCTTCACGTTAGGATTTGCCAAATAGTTCCTTATTGGCACCATCCAGTCTTCAGAGATATCAATAATCAAAACATCCCTCTGAATTTCTTCCCTTTCTACAGAAAAAGGTAGAAATCTCTTTTGAACTCTGATTACTTTCTCATTAACACCTTCAGGAATTTGTATTCTTGAAGCTGTTTGGGCCATTTGGTTGGCTTCACTATTCTGCAGTCTCAATATATGATGAAAATGGATCTCGTCGAACTCCTGAGCTAGGTGTTTGACTTTTCCCAATTGTAAATTCAACAAAGGATGCTAACATTTGTATTGTCCCGTGATTTGTCGAATGACCAATTGCGAGTCTCCAGAGACTTTCAAATGTCGTATATTTGAATCCTTTGCTATTTCCAAACCTATAATCAAGGCTTCGTATTCCGCTTGATTATTCGTTAACACTCTATTTTCATCTAGTTGGAAAGAAAACTGAAACATTTCCCCTTTCGGTGACGTTAGAACTATGCCAGCTCCAACTCCATTGTCTGTTTTTGATCCATCAAAGGATAGATCCCATGGTTTCACCTCGACTAAATGTATCTCAAAAGTATCCTCCTCTAAAGGCAGATTTGGATGCTCGGCTAGAAAATCAGCCAATGCCTGTCCTTTAACTGCCTTTTGAGGCACATACTCAAAATCATACTCGACTAGAGCCAAAATCCATTTCCCTTGCCTACCCCTTAAAATGGGTCTGGACAAGATATATTTTACTATATCTGTTTGGGAAATAATTTGTATTTTCCCCGGCAATAAATAATGTCTTAACTTAATCGCCGAAAAGTATAAAGCCAAGCAAATCTTCTCAACGGAAGCATATTTTGTCTCACAATCATTCAACCTTCTACTCAGGTAATATATCGACTGTTCTCTGCCCTGTTCGTTATCTTGAGACAACAAGCTTGCAATCGATTGGTGAGTTGCCGAAATGTACAACTTCAATGGCTTTCCATTTACTGGAGGCATTAATACTGGAGGTGTTACCAATGATTGCTTCAATATTTCAAACGCTTTTTGATGTTCCAACTCCCATTTGAAATCTTTTTCTGACTTCAGTTTTAACAATGGGGAGAAAGCCGTTGTCTTCCCAGATAGATTGGCAATAAACCTACGTAGGAAGTTGATTTTCCCCAAGAACTGCTGAAGTTCTTCCTTGTTGGTTGGAGGTTGAGCTTTTAGAATAGCATCAGCCTTGGTTTTATCAATTTCAATTCCTTTCTGATGAATTAGGAATCCCAAGAAATTCCCTGCTGTGACTCCAAATGCACATTTCAGTGGATTCATTTTCAAATTATAGTGCCTCATCCTTTCCAAAGTTTGTCTAAGGTGATGTAAATGCTCTTCGACTGAATTCGATTTTACTACAACATCATCGATATAAACTTCCAGGAATTTATGGAGGAAATCATGGAAAATTAAGTTCATAACTCTTTGGAAAGTTGCACCTGCATTCTTTAAACCAAAAGCCATGACTACCCATTCGAATGTTCCTATATAACCAGGACATCTGAATGCTGTTTTATGGGTATCTTCCTCTGCTATGTAAACTTGATTGTAACCAGCGTTACCGTCCATAAAGGACAGCATTTGATAACCAACTGTCGCATCAACTAATAAGTCAGCTACAGGCATTGGATATTCATCCTTTGGTGATGCCGTGTTAACGTCTCTAAAGTCGACACAAACTCTAACCTTCCCATTCTTTTTCAAGACCGGGACCACATTTGATACCCATTCAACATACTTAACTGGTCGAATGATTTTGCTTCAAATAATCTTTCCATTTCTTTCTTTACTTGAGGAAGAACGTCATCTTTCATTCTTCTTGGTGCCTGTTTGAAAGGTACATAATTCTCTTTTATGGGTATTTTGTGTTCAACTAGTGTTCTGTCTAAACCTAGCATTTCATCATAGTTCCAAGCAAAACAATCTTTAAACTCAAGCAACAAACACTTAAACTTTTCCTTTATTTCATTAGGCAAAGTAGCATTAACATACGTGATCCTAGGATCTTCCACAGTTCCTAGATTTACTTCCTCCGTAGGGTCTTTAACCTGAGCCCTATCATCATCTAACTTAGCTGGTGCAGGCTTCAAATCTGCCAAACCTAACTCTTTCATCGTTAGTGGACTATCGTCAAAGACACACTCAGCCCAATTACAAGAAATAGGCTCATTCGCCTGTAATTTCCTATCGACTAGAAAAGAAAACAGTCTTTTGAAGGTGGCTTTGACAGAAGCCAACTCTTCCATTCCTACATTAGATAGGTTTTTAAACATTAAAAACCTGTGGTTTTTCCTCAATAGGCCTTGAAATAACGTTAGGCCTAACAAACTCCTTACTTAACTCCTGGAGTCCTTCCTTCACATAAGTAAGAAACTGACTTTCGGTTACACCGACTCCAGTGGACTTTACTTCAGAGTCTTCTATCTTCATCGGCCAAAGGTATTCCTTATAAAGGTCTGCCTCGACGTTGTTAGTTTCAGCTTGAAAAGGATGTTGGTCTGCCCAAAAGACCTCCATTCCTGCTACTTCTCCATGCTTCAGAAAGATCAAAGCCTGATGCAAAGAAGACGGAACACAGCCATTTATATGAATCCAATCCCTGCCTAATAAGGCATTATAGTTGGATGATGAATCGACTACAAAAAATGTTGTATTCATTTTCCTTGTTCCAAGTTGTAGTTGTAGAGATATGACTCCTTTAGCAGGAGAACAACCTCCGGCAAAATTCCCAACGGTAACCTCTGTCGGGATTAAGTCATTGCTAGTTTTGTTTAACAACTTCATCATCCGAGAAGGCAAAATATTCACCACTGCCCCATTATCGACTAGCACTTTTGAGATAGGCTGGCCATTCATGTGGACCTTGACGTACAACGGTTTCAAATGCCTTGTTGAGGCATCATCAGGAGACCTAAGGACCACAACTTTGTCTCCCCTTTTGTCTGTTTCAATTTTAATTAACTGTGAATGAGGGTGCTCTTCCTTATCTACTATTTTCACAGTCGATTGGGTAGTATCTTCTACATCACCTGCCAATTCCATAGGCTGGTCTGGCTTTGCCCTAAAATGTTTGGGCAAGACTAAAATCATGTTGCAATGAAAGTTTATAGGTACTGACCCGAATTGTATTGCGGCCAAACTTTCTCCAAACGTTGCAGATTGTTGTGGAGATGGGGTGGTATCTTTGATAAGGTCTTCTTGTTCTGACCCTTCACCAAGGAGATCATCATCATCAGCCTCTATCAGCTTCTGGAATTCCTCCATCTTTTTCTTCAAACTCTGCCTCAATTCTTTCTTCCCTCTTGGTTGGGCATTCGACTTAGATGAAGCCTCGTGATTGCTGTCTTGCCCCCCAAGACCAGGAACTGCTTGCTTTGGTACACTGGACTCCCCTTGCTCTCGGGTCCATACCATGTTCGGAACTTTGGAGGGTTCCACTCTTCCCCTAGGTTCAAAGACATGATCCCAAGGGTCACCATACGCTCGAGCTGCAAATTTCCTCTGAAGTCTCCTCTTCTGTGAAGTAGATACCTTCGTATACCAGCCTTCTGCAGGGAACTTGGGATGGCTAAGTGTACTCCATTCTTCATGACCTTGGTTTGGTGGCATCACCATTCTAGGCTGATGCCCCCCATATCCATAGGGACCTCTACCTCTGGGTCCCATTCCTCTTCTAGGACCAACTCCTCTGTGGTTGGGGTATCTCCCTCACTGGGAAATTGATATCCCACTGCTTCCAAATCTTGGTGAGAAGGCACCCCGGGCCTAGCAGGCACCACTGGATTCCCTCTGAACAAGAATGGCCCATCATCTGGTCCATAACAATGCTCTGACTCTATCCTGTTGAAGAGCCCTGGATCTATTCCCTCGTAAATCAGCTTTGCCCCAACATATATCTGGAGGTCATTTCCACCCATGGTGTTAAACCTTATCCCAGATTTGGAGAATGCATTCTTCTGCTCTTTTTCCAACATGATTGCTTCTCCATACTCGACCTCATGTCCACACCGAATACAGAGGTAATCATTCGGGAACCTCGAGAAATGGGACTTTGCTAATTCATCATCAGTCTCCATTTGGTTTTCATCTTCTCGTTTCTTATTCTCGACTGTAGACCCCAACCTTTTAGACAGGCTGGAAGTCACCATGTTCACTTCGATCTTTGGAAAAGGGTTGGCATCTATACCCATTGGTTCTTTGTCATCTTTGGCGTACTGCAGTAACCCCTTTTGAATCAAATCCTGCACACAATTCCGAAATGTGACACAATTGTTAGTATTATGTCGAAATGAATTATGCCACTTGCAATATTCTTTCCCTTTCCTTTCTTTATCAGAAGGAAGAATATGCCCAGGACTTAAAGTGATAAACTTTTGTTTCAGTAGTTCATCAAAAATTGGATCTGCTTGTGCTAAATCGAAAGAGTACTGTCTATAGTTTGCTTGCCCCCCACGCCTATTGGGTTGAGATGAGGGCATGTTCATTGGTTTCTCAGTCTTAATCAATGTGTCACAAACTATAGGGTTTTTGCCAATGACCTGTGCTACATCGATTTCAATATCTCCTTCTACATCTTGGTAATATGTTCCCAAAGATGTGTTTTTCAACTGTTCCTCTTCTTGAAGGATTGCCTCAAACTGAGAAGCTCTCATTGAAAGTTCAAACAGATCTTTAAAATTAGATCCATTAAACTGCTTTTTGAAATTGAACTCAAGCCCATCTTGGGCTATGCGAACTATTTCAGTTTCTGGTACATTACAGTGGCATTGATTTCTCAACCTTTTAAATTTGGTCAAGAACTGCTCTGCTGTTTTATTTGGCTTTTGTTTCAGTTTAGCCAAGTCAGCAATTGATACCTCTGGTTCGTGCCTAAAATACTGAGCATGAAATTGCTCTTCCATATCTTGCCAAGTATGGATAGAATTAGCAGGCAAACTTATAAACCATGTGAAAGCTATTTTTGTCAAGGAATGAGGAAACAATTTCAACTTTAAAACATCATCAGAACTAAGTTCTCCTAACTGAAGACAAAATCTGCCCACATGTTCTATTGTCGACTGGTTTTCTGTGCCACTAAAAAGCGACAACTCAGGGATTTTGTAGTTTCGTGGCAAAGGAACACCATCAACCCATCGTGGGTATGGCTTTCTAAACATGGGTTTCTCCACTCTACGTAGCCCTGGACCATACATATCCTGAATAACTTCCATTATTTGGGCTCTGTTCACATTCAAGGGTTCCTGTGCTCAGTTAAGATTCATGGGATCCTGTACCCTATGAACATTTACGAAATCTGGGCCTCTAAGAACATTTGGAACATTCTGTGTTACATATGGTTGTGTAAAAGGTATATTTTGCCCATTTCCATTGCCAACATTTGGCATAGCTTGCACATATGAACCATTGTTGTTGCCATTATTTGGCAAAGTTTGTGCAGTTTGACTCGCATAATTGCCATTACTTGGCATATTAGGCGCCATACTGTATGGGTACGGGCCGTTACTCACAGTATAATTTCCTATGGGACCATTTTGGGGACTCTGACCATGACTGAAATTGACATTTTGGCCATAACCACTGGTATTCCCAGTTTCATATGCAGACGGGATATTTTGATAAAAACTGGTTGGTCTCACTGTAGACCTTAAAGCATTCGGTCCCATGAATGGTTGATTGTGTATATTCAAATTTGATTCAAATGTAGGATTTGAATATACCTGTTGAGGGACCTGTCTAGGCACGTCATCGAGACCCACTTGCTCGTGAACCACTCCGTTGGCATCAACACCTATGACAGATGGAGGCGCGACTACCCTTCGCAACAGAGTAATTAACTCCTGTGCTGCTTCGTCTTCTGGATTAGACAAAACTTGTGCCAACTGCCTAGAAAGGCTCTGCACATTAACCTGTAGGTTTGAGCCATTTCCTTGGCTATTCTCTGGCATCCTTTGTTCAGGATGCGTCGAATCACTCGGGACTTCGAAGCCCTCGTTCTGAGACTCTGTCGGTCGGTCTCCTTGCTTTCTTGTGGTTGGAGCCATTACTTCCAAATTAGTAAGTAGCCCTCCTTCTAGCGCCAAAACTTGTTTGTCTATTTTTCTCTTAGTCGACGAATCGACTGTGAATGGTGTAAGTGCTGGAATGTGGATGTTTGTGGTGGTGGAGTTTGGTTCCTTGCCGTATTTCAGGACTTCTCTGGAAGCAAACTTAATGAAGTGAACGGAAATGGAAGAAGAATAACAAAATGGACTTTTATTACTCCTCAAAGTAGAAGTCAGTCGAAAATGGATACACAATCGAGAAGACGGTTTTAAGATAACAAGCTACTCCTAGTGCAAGAAATGTAAAGTACAGATAAAAAGTAGAAGCCTTTGGGCGATTGAGTGGGGCTTGAATTTGTCTTCTCTTCTTGTATTTATAGGCTTCACTTCGACTTGAAATTCAAATCTGGCAGATTTCCCTCCAATGATTTGAATCAAGCGGTTATCTCTTCTTTCTTCTCCACGTTCTTGACCGAGCGGTTGCTTCATAGTCTGGACACACGATCCATTGTGAACCTTTTCTTCAACTGCTCTTGTCAAATGCTCCTATCCACGATCTGCTTGTAACTTGTCATCAAACACGTGATTCTATTATTTCCGTAACCGTCGACTAGTCCATTTGAACCCTTGATTGTACGCCTTTTGTCTTTCTTTATTACAGGCAACACGTGTCAGCAATTAAACCAGTCGATCAACATGGGTCTAAAATATGGTGCAAACACCTACCTCATCCAAGTACCATCAAATCTAGTCAATCTATTAACCATTGGACAACAAATGTTAGGGGAAAAGTTATCCATTGGATAATAAACCAACCTTTGGCTATAAATAGCACTCATTCCTTCCCATTTCAACTCACACCTTCATTTCTTCAACTTCTCTCTCTAGAAAGATTAGTGTTCTTGCTTGTTCTTGAGTTTCTTCTTGAGTTCTTCAAGAAACTCATCCAAGACCGCCACTAAACCGCCACTCGACCACCCTTTCGATCCAAAAAGTCTAGTAATATTAGTCAAGATTTAGTTTCAAGAGAAACCTTTCTCTTTCGAAGCTACCGGAAGCTTACCGTAGGAAGTTACTCCGTCCAACCGCCGACGTACCTTCCTTACTCCGTAGTCATCACTACCGCCAAGAAGAACGGTAGATTTTCCCTATCTACTTTTCCTAAGTATACGTAGTTAATCTTACTCTTAAGTACATGTGTAGTCGATTATGCTTCAATAAACATATGTTGTTTTGAACTTTGAAAAGGAATAACGAATTTTGAGGATAATGTTGTGACCCTACTTTAAGTATTCGTATTTTGATCTTAAAGATGATTATGAACATGTATACTTGTCTTACTTGTTGCTGATAAAGCATAAGTGGTTTACCACTCCAAAGGTGTCCGTCCATGTGGCACTATGCTTTACTTTGAGTGCTAAATGTTGAGCATGATGATGTGTTAATATGAGCATGCTATCTAATATAGAGTTGGACGTCCTTGTTAGTTTAGTTTCAAGATTACGATAAATGAAAAACGTTCACTTTTGTGGAAGTCTTACCGCGGAGTCTATGCATGAGAACGAGACACGGAAATTGAGAAAATAGAAACATGATGCCTAGGGTGTGGTTAATAAAAAGGTGTGCTTTGAAAAAGGAAAGTGTTTGAAAATCGCAATGTGGCCGGACTTGCCCATTGTGGGAACGACGTGTTTGAAAAAGAGAAACGTTTTTTTGGAAACCGCAATGTGGCCGGACTTGCCCATTGTGTGGTGTGCATGTGTAAAAGAAAGATTTGTGACATTGGATAAAATATTTTTGAAACTACATTGTGGCCGTTTGCCCGATGGGAGTTGTGTGTGTGTTCCAATGGAAATCCGTGGTGGCGGAACCATTGTGAGGCTGTGTGTGTTCCAATGGGAATCCGTGGTGGCGGAACCATTGTGAGGTTGTGTGTGTTCCAATGGGAATCCGGAGTGGCGGAACCATTGTGAGGTTGTGTGCGTTCCCATGGGAACCAGGAGCGGCAGAACCATGGTGAGGTAAGGCTTGGTTATCCGTGGAGAGGAGCCAATGCTAATGTGTGCCAATGGGAACCCGGCACGGCGGAACCATTGTGAGGATACTCGGGAACCCGGCGTGGCGGAACCGAGGTTGGGTGTGTTAAAGATGTGATTTTCGAAATGTTGATTTGGTGAATAAAAGGTAAAATGGTGACACGGTCTACGAAACGCTGCGTAGGAGAAACTCTGATGACATAGACACTTACGCTAGTCGAGTAATGATTATGCATGTGTTGTTATTATTTGGATATATGTGTGCTATGTGACTTGCTATGTGTAAGTTAAGGGTTAGTGGGTATAGGATTATTCTGCTGAGCTCTCGTAGCTCATGGTGTTACCTTTGGTGACCCTGACATATTATATCGGTGGCGACGCTGGTATAATGTGTCAGAGTTTGTAGATGATCAAGATGAACAGTACACCCTGGAAGCTTTTGGAGCTGAGGAGCTGGCTAGGATGGAGGAGCAGGCGGAGCTGTAGTTAGGAACCCTAGAACCCCTTCAATGTGTAAATATTGAACTCTTGTGGGAGTTTTGTTGTAATAACGAGCCAGACTCCATTTGTTTTTATCAATAAAATGTTTATTTAACGTACCCGAAAATCGGGGCGTTACAGTTAAGCCCATATATGTTGTAGTGTATGAAATTAAACACAATTCGTAAACTAACCTCTATTACAAGAAAAGCACTGAGAACTGATGCTGCTCATGTCAGAAGCCGTAGATGCATGTCTACGATGTGTTGGAGGGTCATCAGCATCTTTCATAGCCCTGCAAGATAAGACACATAAATCACATTAAGGCAAGTAAAGAAAACCGTTCAAATCTTTTTCTTCTTCCCAGCTGTATGTTGTAACAACTATCCACCATACCTTGATCTTATAAATAACATTAAGGCAAGTAAAGAAAATGGACGTTATTCGTGATGGACCTCTTGAATAACGTCATGGACCTCTTGAAAGCCTGATCAAAGAATGCAGAAATTAGGAGAAAAAGAAATTGTTTCACGCTCATACATATCTGTTCAAAGGAACACAATCAATCATCACAACATGATTAAATAGTTCAAAGTACATATCTATAGATCCATAGAGGCACAGACCCTTTTGGGAAGTTCTTATGACTGTGAATTGGAAGTTCTTGCTGGATTTGCTAAGAAAGATGGGATGTGGGGACAATGGTGTAGCTGGGTCAAGGAATGTATCTCCACAGTGTCAATGTCAGTCCTGATCAATGATTCTCCTACGCAAGAGTTTAAAACTCAGAGGGGTCTAAGGCAGGGAGATCCCTTATCCCCTTTCCTCTTTAATGTGGTGGTGGAAGCCCTCAACATCTTATTTGAAAGGACCGGGCCAAAAGTTTGGGAGTTAACAATAATTAGTAAGAGGTGGAAGCCTTAGCAAATCTGTTTGAATGCATGAAAGGGGACCTTCCAATGAAATATCTAGGTATGCCTTTGGGAGCAAATCCCAGGAGAGCTAAGACTTGGCAACCAATTGTGGATAGAGTCTCCAAAAAACATGCCATTTGGAAAGCTAGATACATTTCTATCGGAGGGAGGATCACTCTTCTTAAGTCAACGCTTAGTAATATGCCTATATACCACATGTCACTCTTTAAAATCCCTATGGTGGCAAAAAAACAAGAAAGAATTCAGAGACAGTCCCTATGGGGAGGGTCTAGTGAAAAGAAGTTCATTTTGTCAAATGGGATGTGGTGACAAGAAGCAGAGCACAGGGTGGTCTTGGAATCAAAAAGCTTATGGTTCACAACCAAGCTCTATTGGCAAAATGGTGGAGGTTCTCCCAAGAGAAAGAAACCCTCTAGGTTAAAGTGATTACAAATAAGTATGGGCTCAGTAATGTATGCTCCTTGCAAAAAGCACCAACTCATGGGAAGTGCTCTGCATTATGGACTGACATATGTTCTACTGGCGCAATTTCATCTTGCTTGTTTGAGATTATGCAACAAGGATTCAAAATCAAGGTTTATTCAGGAGAAGCAACTAGGTTCTGCGATCAAGTTTGGTTGGGAGACAACACTCTTAGGAGTTTCCAAGACTTTTTGTTATCATTGCAGAAAAATTCTTTGATCAAAGATATTTTCAGCACTTTTTTTTTTGGTAAATGATATTTTTCGACTGCTTTCCCTACCTTTGGAAGCACAAGAGGGACTTTTTCTCTCTCCTTATGGAATCTCTCTCTGATCTCCAAACCCATTTTTCCTGGCTTATCTTTCAGAGGATAGGATAAGAGGGGTCTTCGAGAGTAACGCTATTGTGGTAGTCAAAGAACCACACGAGGAGAGTGGAAACCATTTTCATGCAGGACTTCGCTCAATTTCTGCATTTTCATTTTTTGGCTTCTCCTATAGGGGTGGGAGAAATGATGAGATGCCCTGCTGGTTCAGGCTTCTGCTGCATGCAGGAACGTCAGGTTGAATTGCAGGTTTGAAACCCTGAAAAAGGCATGGTCAAAGATCATGCTCAACATGCATTGGCCCTGACAGCACTCCCAAGCGCTTGGGAGTGGCAGCCCAACTTCAGAAGGGCGCCACGGACACTCCCGAACTCGGTTTTGGGTGTTTTTCAAAGCGTTGGAAAGCTTGTTAAGTCCTCTTTCTAACCCAAATTGTTTCATTCAAAGGTATTTTGTACACTGAAATGTGTGCCCATTTTACCCTCAAGGTGTCGAGAAAAAAGATGGTTTTGGTTTGTAAAAGTCCAAGAGGCATCGTTCAAGCTTATCCAAGGCCTGTTTTGATTCTGTTTCATCATCGGGGAACCTCGAGGGCACAAATTAAGGATAATTTAATAGGTCCAAATTGGGGTGTCTACACAGTGCAAAGCCCTCGCCGCCTTCTGCTTATTCGTCAAAGGGTTCCCGTAGGGTCCCTGCTTTTTCTGGTTCCAATATCCCCTCCACAATTACAAATGAGGAGTTGGCCGTTCTTAGGGTTAGATATTCTATTCCAGCATCTGTTTCTCTTAGGAAACCTTCTGGGTCTGAATGGGCATGCACCTTTGTTGAAAACGAGACTTGTCTCTATGTTGGCGCCCTAGAAGGAGGTCTGGGCTTGCCCTTTCCCACCGTGGTGAGGGACATCTTGAGTTTTCTTGGTTTGGCTCCTGGCCAAATTGTACCCAATTCTTGGCGCCTCCTGATAGGTTGTGCTGCGTTGTGGGGGGCGATGTCGGATGGACAAATTTCTCTATCAAAGGGACCTTTCTTGAATCAGTTTTCAGTTAAAGAAGCCCCAGGTGGCACTGGGTGGTATTATTTCACAAAGAGGCCTGGTGAGGGGGAGCTAGTCACAGAGCTCCCTGCTGTAAACAAAAATTGGAAAGATAAGTTCTTTTTTGTTGGTGGTGAGGGTTGGGAGCTCCCTGATTGGGAGGTTGGAAAATATACCCCTCGGATCCTTAGTAGGTGGGGGGTCCCATCACAAATTGTAAGCTAATGCTTTTCTTTAATCCTGTTGCTTTATGAATTTATTCATATCTTCATAAATTCTTTTTACTTTGTGCAGCTCGTGCACCATACCCTTTGAGTCCTGCCTCAGTAGTGGAACTTCAACAAGCTTGGAGCTACGCTGTTCACAGTTGGGAATTACTTGTAACCCCGGAGTCGTTGGCTGCATATCTATTGGGCCCAAAGACCACTCGTGAGGCCTTAGCACTCTCTAGAGGTAGTTTCTGCCTTTTATTTGTTTTCATGCTTTTAGCTGACTTTTTATTGCTTCCATTTCTTTTCTTTTTAGAAGAAGAAAGTGAGGATAAGGGCATGGCACCAAAAATGGACAAAGCCTTGCTGGCCCAATTGAGAGCTGAGAGAGTGAAGCAATCATTTGGAGCCGTATTTTTTTTCTTTTGTTAATGTACAGCCCGTCGAGATAGACGGTACGGATATTCGGTGTGACGTCTTCGTGGGAGGATATAAGGGTAATTGTGCGAGAGTTGCACGTGTGTGTGTGGGGTGGGAGCATGAGATTACTCCCCATGCCAATAATTTCCCCAGGAGACTACTTTCTCCCATTTCTCTTTTTCTCAGTCTCTCGGCCAAACTCTCTCCTCCTCTCCTCCGAAATTCTCTTCTCTCTTCTCTCTTCGATCTCAACACCTTAGAGCGTGATTCCGGACGAAATCCAAGAATTAAAGTTGCTATACGGAGCACGGGCTTTCCGAATATCCAAGAAAAATCTTGATCGGACCGCGTGGGAGCTCGGTTGACTTGGTCAAAGGGTCGGGTTTTGCTCAAAACCCATGAGGTAGGGACTTCTTACTCTCGTTATGCGTTTATACGGTGTTTATGTACTTAGATCGTGCCTTGTTTCGTTGTTTGAGGTTGTTTCTTCCATTTTCGAGAATCTGCAGAACAGGGTCTTTGTTTTTGGGGTCTTACGCCTTCTTAAGCTCGGAATTAAATTTTGGTTCCTTCGTATGAAATAGAGTAGACTTAGAGCCTGTTCTAATGCCGCTGGAATCACTCGAAACCGTTGAGAATTGAATTTATGGTGATTTTTAGAATACTGGTCTGCAATCTGTCTCGTTTTCTGGGTTTCAGCCCACTTCGAACGGCCATAACTTCCGCGTCCGATGTCCGTTTTATACAAACTTTATATCGGTTCGAAGGTCTTGAAGTTAGCTTTCATTTTCCACCGGAATCGTCCTAAAACTCTTAGTACACAAAAAGTAATGATCGTTTGAGTGGAGGTGTGTCAATCTGTCATGCTGCGTGACAGATTCGTGTAGCCTCGGTAAACCCCTGTTTAACCACCCTTGGAGTGCGGATTTGACTAGGGTTCCTTCGCGTCTTTCAAAGTTCATTCAATCGCGCAACTATGGGGACTGGAATCGTTCAAAAATATTAAGAACTCGAGTTATAGTGATTTTTAGAAGATTGCTCTGTAAATCTGAAAATCTGGGCAGCTTATAGAGTGGAATTTTTCATCGTTTAGGTATGGTTAAACGACCCTATTGGTTATGGGTCCTTGTAGGTTTTAAAGATTGGTAAGTTGGTGATGTTTTGGCGTTGGAATCACTGATAAATATTGAGTATGCAATTTTTGATGAGTTTTTGAACTTGGATCGCTCTGCTGAGAATCATTTCTAAGTTTGAAAGATCGTATCGTACTACTTGTCGAACGTACCTGTGTCATTGGTTTTCATTAGCATAGTTGGAGTATCGACGTAAAGGCTATAGTAGCGTGAAGGAGTCCGTGAACATCGTAGATTATAAGAAATATTGTGACGTGCGTAATTGGTAGAGAAGTACTTGTTTTGATTAAGTTGAGAAATGACTGGACGGTTTGGTGCTTGAAAATTGGAAACGCGAATTGAAATATGAATAACAAACGGACACAATGAGAACATTCAGGACTCATCGACGGGTGAGTGCCTGGCAGAGGACATCGGGGTCCTTTAACTGGCCCGGCAGGAGCTAAATGCTCATATTGATTATTTCAGGACCTCCTTATGGGTAAGGTGCCTGGCAGAGGACATCGGGGTCCTTTAACTGGCCCGGCAGGAGCTAAATGCTCATATTGGTTATTTCAGGACTCATCGATGGGTGAGTGCCTGGCAGAGGACATCGGGGTCCTTTAATTGGCCCGGCAGGAGCTTAGGCTTAGACACATGACACGAAATTGGTTTATGAAGTTGATGAAAGAGATTTTGGTTTTTGGTTAAAGGATTTTGATAAAGATCCTCTGGCATTCTGAGCGAATCAACGGTTTCCGGTATTTGGGCACAAATCAACGGATTTCGATATTCTGGCTCGAATCAACAGAGTGAGTGTTTTTCTACTATGTTTTGATATAAAAAGGAATGAATGAATGAAATTGCGTGGTAATGAACGAGAGATGAATGAGAACTAAACGTGGTATTTATAATTATGAAGATTTGTGATAACAACTGAAATGTGACTAAAACTGTTGAGAAGGACTGAAACCCAAATTAATGGTATGTTTAGTCTAGAGGGAATATTAGCGATTCTAGCTTAGAATGTGAATTGTTAGGATTGTTTGGAATGCCTTAGCTGTAATATGCTGCATGTTGAGGACCATGTAAACTTTGGGCTTATCTGTCGATATTCATTCACTCTAGAAGCATAACTCATCATATTTTCATATAACTTGAGTATAGATTTCTCTACTGGGCAAGTGTGTGCTCAACCCTATCATTTTCAGGTACAAAGCAAAGGAGGTTGGCATGGAGAGCTTATTGTGCATGGTTGATCATTTTTTTTAAAGGTATACCAGAGGAAGTCTATTGCATTTGATTCAAAAGGAGTATTTTTTTGGAGAGATGTCTATTGTAAACTATAATGTTATTTCCATCGGATATTGGTGTTTTCATAACTTGGGGCCGTCGAGCCAAAATGTAATATTTGAGTTATATTTGAGAATAAGGAAAAGAAAGGGCTTTTGGGTATTATTTGTGTTACTGCGAGGACTTCATGTATCAAAAGTGTATAGCTAATTATGTTTAAAATCGAGGGCGTGACAGTGGAGATGGAGAAGTATAAGACCATGAGCCTGGGGATGCTAGAGAAGGTGAAGAATGCTCGTAGGGAAGACATTGAGCTCTTCCTGCAATCCCCTGAGTACCGTCAGGACATCACCCAGCAATATTTTGATGGGTTTGAAGCCATGAGGGGCCGGGCAGCCTTAGCGTACCCAGATTTGGATTTTTCCAAATTTGAAGTTGATGATGAAGAGGGGCCCTCATGCCTTGATGGGGGACAGAAAGAGGAGGAAGAAGGTGATGATGCAGCATCTAGAGACACATCCATCCCGAGCTCTTCAATTGCATCCCTTCTCCAAACTCCAGAAAAAGTCTCTCTCCCTCTTGAAACTACAACTCCAGCTGCAACACCTCCTGGCCCATCATCTGGTGATGGGCAAGCTATTTGACAGTTCCACCTTGGGCCTTTGAATGGCCTTGTAGAAACTTTGAATTCATTTGGGGTCTGTAACTAAACACATTTTCGTACTTTCGTACTTTTAACTGTGCTTGTTTGGGAGTAGGCTTGACTCCTGCTTAACTGACTGACACTCAAAACTTTCGTTCTTTAGATATCTTGATGGGGATGGTCTCTGTGAGATCAAATTTTGAGGCCTTTTGAGGCTGTCTTGTGTGACAGGTACAGGTGCAGATCGGAATGAAAGAATGCTTTCATTTTATGCTATGGCATTTTTCAATAGTCATTGTGTACGTAGACATTTCGTAAGTTTTGCCAACTCCTGCATTTTGTCATTGTCATACCAGGTATTTGAATTTGGCAGGTAGTGTACCTTTTGCAATACCAATTTGCGTAGCTAGACATTCTATTCTGAGTGCCGTGCTATCGTCTGTAAGCTTTCATTGGAATTTATTCCTATAAGCTTCTTTTTCTTTCTGTTTGCATAGTTGTACTACGTCTTACTCCCCTAAGTGTGTAAATTGCTTGTGCCCAAACAATTAATTACACTTATTTGATTTTCCCTTGGGATATCTATTAGGTGAGTTATGAATTTGTAAGTTGCATAGATGTGCTACGTCTGTGAGCTTAGAAATTTATCCTAAGGTCATGTTTGAGGCATAGCTGTGCTACGTTTGTGAGCTTGGAAATATTTCCTAAGCTTTGTTTTATTGCATAGCTATGCTACATCTGTGAGCTTAGAAATTTTTCCTACGCTTCGTTTTATTGCATAGCTGTGCTACGTCTTTTAGAGAGTGGTAGTAATCCTACTCCCCTAAGTGTGTGAATTGCTTGCGTACAAACAATTGAGACGCTTATAATTATATTTCCCTTGGGATATTTATTATAATTCCATAGAATGTTGCCTTTGTCTTGCAAAATTTTGAATCGAAGGGTTCAAATCTTTGGCATTAAGTAAAAACAATCAGTTCAACTGCCCGAGGTAATAGGGTGTGTAACTTCCCATTACTCTAAGCAGTTGAGGTGGCGGTTTTAATTGCAGCTTTGATTATGATCATGCTGATTGGTTTAGCAAGCGGTTAGTGAACCGTCTAAGTTGTGCTATAAAAACCAATAGTCATTACAGATTACTCCCCATTCTACAATCAGATTTAAGTTGCTAATGGCGAACAATGATCGTATTTTCGAGTTGTGCCAGGAGCTGCAAGGCCTGAAGGCAGCCATTAATGGGCTGTCTTCGAAGATGGAGGCCATGGCGGAATCCATTTCTGTCATGGAGAAGACGGTCCGTATGGTACTGATAGCCAACTGGGACCAGTTGGAGGCTTTCCGAGGGCAACCGGCGCCACCAATTCCTTCCCCTCCAAGGGAGGGAGGTAGTGATTAGGTTGAAACTTTGTGGGTTTTTTATGTAAAAGCTGTCCACATCCCTTGGGGTGTGGATTTATTAATAAAATTTGAATAGTTTTATTCTTCTGCTTGCCTTTTTCAACATCATGCATATAGGAAATTTGAACAATCGTCCCTCGTGGGGAGTTTTATTGGCCACATGGGCTAATCAAAGAGAACACGTGGTCCTAATGAAAACAACTTTGTTGCTAAAGTTTTATTGAAAACAAAAGTTTCCTAAAAACTTAAATAAACTTCCTAAAAACAGGAATAAACCTTCACTGTAAGCACCTACTTGTAATACTTCTTGAGATGTTCTGCGTTCCTGTGGGCAGCATGCCCTCGGAGAAGGGATTCCGTTCCCCTTCCGACGAACTTTCGGGGCAAGGGCCCTCGCGGGAATCGAGGGAGCGCGAGCGGAGAGGCAAGCGCTCAAAAATACAGAGTCGCCACTCGGGTTTTGAAGGTCCGACACCCAAGGAACCGTATTTTGAAGCACCTGCCGCGCTACTTTGATTTGAAAAAGTGAAGGCACCAGTCCGTCATAACCATATCTGGGTTCGGGAGCCAGGTTACGAGAGGGGAAGGGTTTTAAGGCACCCCTCTCGCCCAATCCGGAGATCGGTCTTTACTTGAGCATTTTGAAAGTGTTTACGATTCTTCTTTTATTAACCAGATTTTAGCCAATTAGGGCGGGGGAACAGTTAATCGGGGATTAAAACTGTAACACGTTTTGCAAGATGTGATGAATAGCATGGATGGATGAAATATTAAGGAAATAAATGAGACAAAGTTCAAAATATCAATAAAACACCAAAACAGTGCTTGGTATGATTTTGTCACACACAATGGCCAACTTGCATGCATGGATCAACCTGCATGCAAACGAACCGTCGCGCGACAAACCCATACACTCGCGCGAGAGTTTGTGTTCCACCAATAGTTTGAATTTTATCCCCTTCTGGGCTCTGGAAGGACCAGTGCACACCCAGGAGGCAAACCAAGCAGTTCATAAGTACTGGAAAATAATTAATTATTACAAGCCAACAGAAGCAAATGGAAAAACAACCCCTAAACAGTGGGGGAAATAAGAAGAGGCCTAAGGCCTAGTTGCCCATGCAAGGGCCATTTCTGGAAATCAGTGAACCGTCGCGCGACAGAGTGGAATACTCGCGCGAGGGTTCTGACTGGACTTCCAGGAATTGCTTTGCATGCTTGGGGCTCTGAGACATGTTCAGAGATATCCCAAGGGCATTCCAGACTAATTGAAGCAGCAAGTTAAGGACAAGACCATTTTAAAACCAAGTTAGCCAAGCAAGGACAGCCACTGGAAATCAATGAACCGTCGCGCGACAGAGGGAAAGCCTCGCGCGAGGGTTTCGATTGGACTCCCAGGAGTTGCTTTGCATGTTTGAGATTCTGAGAAATCCAGGAATATCCCTAGGGCAAACAGGCTAACTAAAATAAAGAACTAGGAAACTGGACTTGTTTTTATCATGCATAACAGTGATCTATATATGGAAATAAAAACCAAAACAAAAATGACCATGAATAAAACATGAAATAACCTGCTTCCCTTCCCCACGTGGACCAATCTCTTGCAGACAGAAACGTCGCGCGAGTATTTGGGTCCATCGCGCGAGGGTTTGGCTGGTTACAGGTTCTTGTAACTCTGCTGACTTTAGGGCCAGGACTGGTATTGATTACCAGCCTTGGCCCTGTCAGCCCCCCTCAGGGATCAAGACAGGAACAGGTAATTTTTATACCTTTGCTTGAATGGCTTTTGGAATGGATTGAATGGAGTGATGTAGCCTTGCAAGGGAGTGTAGTGGATTTGAAAGACTAGGAAGTGGTTAAGGTTAGTAACTTTGTGCTAGATTTGATAGCCTTGTGATTTTTGTGAAAATTGCAACCTTCTAACCCTTTGCATGGAAGAGCAATTGGGGTATATATAGGAGGAGTGAGTGGGCTAGGGAAAGTGGAGAACTTGGCCAAGTAACCAGCCAACAAGGCTGGTCACTCTTGCTTGGTGGAGAGACTAGCCACCAAGGTGAGTGGGGGTGGTTGTGAGGGTGTGAGGGTGAGCCTGCCAGAATGCTATCCAGCCAGAGAAAACGGGGTTCCAGCCCATGTGGCCCTGATGATCACTAAATCCAGCTGGACAAGGGTGATGGGGACATGTGGAACCGTCGCGCGAGGGTTTGGAACCATCGCGCAAGGGTCAACAGTCAACCTTTGACTTTGACCAACACCTAGCAAGCTGACTATCGCGCGAGGAACAAGAAGTATCGCGCGACGGTCAAACTTCGGTTAGGGTTTTGACTGAAGGTTTTGGGGGTTCAAAAAGGGTTCAAGAAGGGTTCCAAATCCAATCCATTCCACATTCAAGCCTGTTTGATCCGATCTCATCATCGGGGAAACAAGAAACTGAAAAATAAAGTAAAACAAACGGGAGACCCATATTGGGGTGTCTACAGTAGTCCCTCTTTGACGGCACGCGGAGCACCATTAACTAGTACGGATAACGTCAAAGATTTCTAGACACCCACCAAATCCGCTCGAAAGCCGATTAAATGGAAAATGCAGACTAGTATGTAAAAATACCGTGCACCCATAGATAAGTTGGACGGATGGATCGTCACTGATTTGAGATTGGACGAATGGATCGTCGCTGATTTGAGATCGGACGGATGGATCGTCGCTGATTTGAGATCGGACGGATGGATCGTCGCTGATTTGAGATCGGACGGATGGATCGTTGCTGATTTGAGATGGACGGATGGATCGTCGCTGATTTGAGATCGGACGGATGGATCGTCGCTGATTTGAGATGGGACGGATGGATCGTCGCTGATTTGAGATCGGACGGATGGATCGTCGCTGATTTGAGATTGGACCACTGCTGGGGATATAAAATTCCTCGGGATGCAGGCAAAACCTTCATATTGTCCCTCAATTTATTATAAGAGCACACCAAGACTTCATAGACTCAAAAGGGAGTAAATGAGATCGGGCCGGACCTGGGATCTGGATTGGGCCTGAGGCCCAAACGAACCATCGCGTGACGGTTCAGAACACTCGCGCGAGTGTTTCTTGTTAGGGCTTGGATCTGAAATGGCCCAGACCCGGCCCAAACCTGTTTCAATCGTTTAAACACCGCGGGGACGTTACAGAAAACAGTACTCGGCGGTTTCAAATTCTCAAAACCCTCTCAACTTCCATCCCTTGCCAAAATCTCCTCCAAAACCTTGATCAACCCAACAACACACCTTTCAACATACACATCCATGACCGAACACGACGACAACAGCGGCGGTGGTGATGTTATTGACCGACCGGAGGATCGAGGAGGGCCAATGGATCTTGATCAAAGTGATCAAACGACAACGGAGGTTAGTACAGACGTCGGTGCAGCGGTAGCAGGCGGCGGTGATGGCGAAGGGGGCCATGAGCAAGAGGTAGGTGGCGGCGATGAGCATCGTGCGACAGAGGAGCCTGAGGCCGTAGGGGCTGTTGTCGAGCAGTTAGATCCAAGCACGGCCGTAGGAGGCTCGGTCGTGACCGGGGTGAGTCCAGGAGATGCAGAAGAGACTGGTACTGGAGAGCACCATCGCGCGACAGAGGAGGAGCCTCGCGCGATGGTTCATACTGGGGAAGGCAGTGGCAGTGGCAGTGGGGCAGGAGATGATGCCGTCGAGCCAATCGAGTCCCCGCCGAGGGATTCGGCGAAGGGTAAAGGGGCTGTTGAGGAAGAAGGGACCACAGAGGTGCCCTACCGGGAAGAGGATGTATTGTTTCGTCCCTCAGCGACGTCATCGAACCATAGACCGATCACAAAACATGACGTTGCCGAGTTCCTGAGTGACGAGGCATTGGCAAGGCTTCTTGAGGACAACCCCCTGATTGGGGAGTTGGTCTTGAAGGCCAGAGAGGATCGTGCTCGGGCCATTGAGGCGTCGGAGGCGGCGGAGAGAGCCGAGAGAGAGAGAAAGGAGAGAGAGGAGCCTTTGAGGGAGATTGAGGCCGAGAAGAGGGCCGAAGCGGAGGCACAGGGGCCTAGATTGACAGCGGTGGCAGAGGCGAGGGATATGACACGCCCTGGTTTTTCAGCGGAGGTGTACGTGCTTCCCACGCCGCACCTTTTTGTTCCGTCGGGCATCGGGGCATACACACCGTTGCAAAAGGACTACGACGACGAGCTCGTGTTGAGAGACCCCCGGGCCCACATTGCCCGTACTTGGATGGAGGTACATTCCCAGAAAAACTCCTTTTGTAATTCAATTTCGATACCATGCTTGTTGCAGCTAGATTTCGATACTCGCTTGAAAACACTTGAACTTAAAATTGCATGCGACATTCTTGTGCCAAACCACGTCAAAACGATACACCATTGGCGACGTAAGCCTTGCATGTAGCAACTCGAACCAAACATACGCCATAGGCTTTATTGATTACCTAGAACTTGAAAATGAAAGTTCCGTACGCACGGGAATCTAGAACCAGACTCCATGCTCCAAGGTTGAATCATGGCATGACGAGATATCCCCCACATCCTGTGTGTAACAGCTTGAGCCCAAACGTGCGTTGTAGGCCTTATTGATTACCTAGAACTTGAAAATGAAATCCCTGTGTACTGATATATCCTTTGCTGCTTGTCTTTGCATTTGAAACAGGCGGGAGCGAGTCCAAGGGACATCCGCGGCTTTGGGGGCGCGTGCAAGTCCTTGGAGCTGTACGAGGCTTTACCAGAGAGGGTGAGGAGGTTAGTAGACGAGGCGGGCTTTGGAGAGTTCGTACGGACGCTGACACGGGTGAGAGCCGATCACGCGGTCCTAGTTGCACTTGCTGAGAGGTGGAGGGATACCACCAATACCTTCCACCTACCTCCGGGGGAGATGACGATGACGCCCGCGGACTTTGCGGTGATCACCAGACTGAGGGTTGGAGGTGAGCCCATCCCGTTTGACTCGAGGATCCAGGAGGATCGGGCTGCACTGGAGTGGTTTCTGGGCGAGGCGCCCAAGATTGAGGAGGGAATGGCGAGGTACGATCAGTTCAAGAAGTACCTGAAAAAGAAGGTGACGAATGATCGGGAGGCGGAGCAGATGGCCCGAGCGTACTTGCTATACCTGTTTGGTGCCACTTTGTACCCAAACAGACGGAGCAAAGTGCATCTCTCCTTCTTGCCGGCGTTGAGGGACCTGAGGACGGCCTCACGCTTTGACTGGGGCGGTGCGGCGTTGAGCACAGCCTACCACTTCTTTGGTGACTCATCGAGGACGGGTCAGAGCACTGCTGGTTACTGGAGGGCTTGGGAGGTACAATCCTGGCCTTTTGCACAACACAATTTCAATTATGCTTGCTTATTTATTTGCTTAGCCCGCCTGATTGCTTCAAATTCAGATATTGCATATCCTGCGACTAATGCTTGTACTTGACTAAACATTGTGCAGCTTTGGGCCTATGAAGTACTGCGGATGTATCTGCCGCAATGCAAGCACCCGGACTTGAGCACTCTTCCCCGCGCGCAAATATGGAGCAAGTCCAACATGGGGAAGAAGGAGGGGAGAGGCGACCTCAATGCCTTTAGACTGTACTTGGACGAGCTCAGGGCTCCACAGGTATGATATAAAACATGAAACTTCTAATGTGCATTCCCTTCTTTGATTTTAATGCTGTCACTGATCAATTGCTTGCATTGCCTGCTTGTCTTTAACGCAGATCAATTGGGATCCTTGGAGAGGGGCGAGGCCAGAGCTAGAGTACTTGGCTAGGAGCAGAGCTGTTATAGCCAGCCAGGTGCTGTTGGAGTCGGCTTTTGGTTGGCAGTGGTACTTGGGAGACCGAGTGACACGTCAGTCACTTGGCCATCTTGAGTTCCAGGTGCCAGGGCCACTTCCGCCCCAGGCTTCACACACGGCAGAGTACACACGAGCTGAGCTGGAGAGGTACACGCGGCCGGATGCCGAGTTGGCACACTACTTGCGTCCTGAGAGGGACTATACCGTTTACCAGAGAGACTTCCTGGCGGGCCCGCTTGGGATCCGTGGCCTTAGAGAGGTGCGGAACCAGGCCGCAGGAGCTACTGAGGAGAGGAGAGCTGCCGGTGAGAGACAGAGGGGAGGCGAAGGCCGTGTGAGGCGAGGCCTAGGCGGACCTGTGGTTGGTGGACCTCCTGAGCTGCTTTGGAGGATTCCCGTGGTTGACAGCTAGGGGAATCCTGCAGAGTTACAGTTAGTGCCCGCGAGAGCGGAGCCCACCCCTGTGACCATGGTGGTAAGACTTAGCTTCCAGCATTGCTTTTTAATTCAATACACTTGAATTACTGTTGATTGGCCTGATGAATCCAAATTGCATGCAGGTGCCGACTGAATGGATAAATGAAGTCGTGCGACGCATGCTAGCTTTGGAGAACGTGGTGAGGAGAGCGGCGAGCGGCATGCCACTGGAGTTGCACTACTCGGTACCGACACCACAGCCGACTCAGCCAGCCGTTGTTCAGAGGAAACAGGTACATAAACGATACTTTCCTGCTTTCGATACATTCTTGCTTTTGATGCTTCCGATACATTCCTACTTTCGGTTATAGAATGTACCTGCTTTCAACATACGAAAACACAATATGCACAATTTATACTCATGCTTTGAAATGAAATGACAATGCAGGTACATGGGAAGATGAACCCTAAGAGGAAGAGCGCGCGAGATCCGCCACCGAAGAAGGTGGTGGCAAAAAAACAAACGGCTCCAGCCAGCACTTTGCAGCGGCAGACCAGGAGTTCGCAGCCAGCGGCTGCGAGTCGGGAGGCCGCTAGGCAGGCCGTTAAACGTGCCGAACTGCAGTACCAGATCAAGATGCGAGAGAAGCCGACGCAAGAGGAGCCGGCCCGCAAGAGGCGATTGGTCTTCTCAGACCCTCCCGAGGAAGAAGAGGAGGAAGAGGATGACGAAGAAGAAGAGGAGGAAGAAGAAGGAGAAGAGGAGGAAGAAGAAGAAGAGGAAGAGCGACGTCCCTCTTCTAGCAGCGGCTTCGACGATTTCGTTGATGATCCTCCGTACAAAGACGATCCCCGGGAGCAGGCGGAGAGCGACAATTGGTTCGGATAGTGCTGTAGACCACCGCGAAGCCTCCTTTACTTTTGATTTTTGATTCGGGCCTGCGCGCCCAAGTAGATAGCTTAGTTTGGCACAGATACAGTTTTTGAGGGCCTGCGTGCCTTTTGATTGGCGGGTGCTTGTGCCCTGACTATTTTGATAGCTTTTGATTGGCCGATGTGCCACAGATACAGTAGTTTCCTTTTGCTTACATGGATAGATCACGGTTTAGTTATAAAATTTGCATTTTCAGAGTTTATTGTTTCTCGTTATGAATAAGAGAAAGTAAAACGAACCACTAATACCAAAACTTGCATTGACAACGCACCAAAATTGTTCACAAACACACGTGAATGCACAAAATGCGACCAAACTGCAAGGAAAACGGAAGTATACCCTAGGATACTGCTAGGATACGAGAAAATGGGTATTTATGGGCCAAAATTCAAAATAATCCAATCCAGACAAAACCGACTCTCATACAAGACCAGGTATGCCTAACATGACTTGTTCCAACTGAGGGAATTGAAAGAAATGCTCCGAAACAAGATTTGGACACAAGAATGCTCAAAAATGACGCAAAACGACCCAATCATGGTAAACATGACTCAATTATGTCCCGGACTGAAACCGACACCTCCATACAGTCACGTAAGGTCCAGGTGACCTGTATGGCATGACCGAATTGGGCTAGAACCTCCATAGCGAGTTTCGACCTCCGGAAACCTTGATTTGAACCTGAAATGGGCCCCTGAAGGTCCGAAATCTTCATTAAGCACGATATTTCGAATCCAATGCTTGGATACAGTCATATATACTTACAATGACTTGCTGGAATCATCAAAAGTTCAAAAAGACCCTTGGAATGAAAAACGACCAAAACAGATCAGTAGCTGCTGAAATCTGTCAAAACTGCAGACAAACCATCGCGCGATGGTGTGAAACTGTCGCGCGAGTGAGAATATGTCGCGCGATTATTTGGAACTGCCGCGCGATGGTCAAACCTTGCTGAGCTGCCTTCGTTTGACCAAATTATTGTCATAAACCTATTCACTTCCCCACGTCTTGCAAGCTATTCTGAAGTTGCAGAAGAGGGTTGTCCTTGCATGGCAAGGTGGTAGAACACCTAGGCCTCAATCTCATCCTCCGGTGCGAGAACCGAGGACGATATTTCCAATATTTTGCCTATAAGAAGAAGGCATTAGGAGTAATGTAGGGTATACCCCTCCTCGTTACTGAAAATGGGAGATTCGTTAACGGAAACACTCGATCCTTGGCTAATGAGGGACGAAACCATAAATTGGGCGAGCCCCTGGTCTCAGTGTCTGTCCTCAATCCGCGACCTCCGATTCAGTCGACCGTGCATCGAGCTTCTCCAAGCTGCATTGCCCTTCTGGGACCCGACTGTGCACGTCTTCCGGTTCCATCAAGACGAGATGTGCCCAATAATGGAAGAATTCCAAGCGTATGTGCCAGGCTTTGCCAACTTAGATGTCCTTGCAATTCCGCCACTTCACGAAGACATGGAGCAAATTCTACAAGCAAAACTCAACATCCCCGAGGCACTGACGGCCAGCATCATTCAGAACGGCGAACTCAACATCATTCGACTGATTGAGCTGTATGGCCCCGAGGGAGCCCTGGGAGATTACGTAGGGGAAGCTCACAGGCGCTTCGTATTATCCATATGCGCACTGGCTGCTTATATGCTGATTCCTATCGAAGGAAGGGTGAGTCCCAAACTGGTGAGCATGGCCCTACAAATGGATGCCCAGAAAAACATCATGCCCGTGGTTTTAGCGGAAACGCTCCTGGGCTTGGATATGGTGAAGCTTGAGCAAGCAGATTCATTCAGTGGATGTCCTATCTTGCTTCAGGTAAATTCTCACTCAGCTCTCCTTTTTTCGGTTTTCACACAGTCTGCTTTTACCTTAACACTCGGCTAAGGCTATATAGAAGCTCCTTACTTGTTTTTCTTTCGCTCAGGCTTTATATGGCTCCTTACTTGTATTTTCGTTCGTGCAGCTATGGCTATCCGACAAACTCAGGCTAATTGCAGCTCCTGAAGCGAACTGGCCCCATCTGCCCGGGCGAATGCATCAGAGAGAGATGCTGTAACCAGATATGTCTGCTGAGGAGTGGTATACCTTCATGAGAGAGATATCTCCACGCGAAATTGCCTGGCGGCACGGAAGCTTGAACATTCCGGACATGGCCCTGAACTCTGCGGGTTTCGAGCGGATGGTGATTGCTGGGCTGTCCAGTTTCACCTTCTACATTCCTGGCCGTATCCTTCGGCAACTGGGCATGAACCAGGGTCTGCGCCAAGCTGGGGTAGAGGATTTCCAGATTCCTGCATTCACTGCCCAACATCTGGCTGGGTATGAGCACAACTGGGGTTCGAGACAACTCGGCGGAGCAGAACAAGATTTCAGCACAGGACTCAAACGCCGCTACATAGCATGGCTGAGAAAAGACATTGCAAGAAGACAAAATGCAAACTGACCTCTGACATGACCTCAATAATCTAGAATAAACTGTGAGCCCGTGAGGGCCTCTAGCATTTCGTTCTGTTTTTATGCTTACTGTTTTAAAGACTCTGCTCAGTCTATGCATTAGAAATAGTAGTTTTGAATAAAAATGAAGGATGGTAAACTTTCCCTTTTTGGTCCAAGTGTTGAACACCGCGTCGCTTGAATATCGAGGTACACTTTGAGACCATGGATCGAGTTGATTGATTGCGACCGAATCTCACAGAGAGATTGCCTACGTATCCCAAGCTAGGGAATCAGGTCAGAACGTAGTTCAGGCAAGGGTTCGCTCGTGTATTTTAGCTCTCCTTTTGCGCTCTAACTTTTGCCTAGAACTGCCTTTACAGGTTTTCAGTCTAGCGAGCTTTGATTGAATGCCTATTTATTTTTGCCTAAACTGCCCCCTTGGGTTTTCAGTCAAGCAAGCTTGCTCTAATTTTTGCTTGGAACCGCCCACCCTTGTGGTTTTCGGCCCAACGAGCTTCTCTCATGGGTAATAATGCTTGAGTTGATCCAGGTTGACCAGAGTGTTGAACTCGTTGCCGTCCAGATCAATAAGCTGAGCCGCCCCACCCGAGAGGATGGTCTTGATAATGTAAGGCCCCGCGGGCTTCGGGCTGAACTTACCAAGTAGATCAAAAAGGGGAGCCCGGATTTCCTTTGTAACCATATCCCCCTCAGCCAAGTCACGAGACTTCACCTTCTTGTTGAATGCCCGAGCAATTCTGTGCTGATACCCCTGAACATGATACAAGGCACGGAGCCTTCTCGCATCAAAGAGCATGAGTTCAACGAACCTCCCACTAAGCCATTCGGATTCTGTGAGTTCACATTCAGCCATGATCCTCAAAGTCGGTACCTCGAGCTCGATGGGAAGCACAGCTTCCATCCCATAGACTAGGGAAAAAGGGGTTGCCCCTGTTGATGTTCGAATCGACGTGCGATACCCCCAAAGAGCTAGGGGTAACTGCTCGTGCCAGTCCCTGGCGGACTCTGCGGACTTCTTGATAATCGTCTCAACATTCTTGTTGGCTGCTTCAACTGCCCCATTCGTCTGAGGGCGATAGACCGTCGAGTGATGAATCTGGATCTTGAATTCATCGAAAAGCTCTAAGACCCTGCCTTTGAAGTGAACTCCATTGTCTGACACGAAGGCCTGAGGGACCCCATATCGATAGATGATGTTCTTCCTGATGAACTGAGCAACCTGAACTACAGTTAAAGTTTTGTAGGATTCAGCTTCAACCCACTTGGTGAAATAGTCTATTGCCACCAGAATAAACCGATGCCCGTTCGAAGCAGAGGGCCTGATCATGCCGATGACGTCGATTCCCCAAACAGAGAAAGGCCAAGGTGATGACATGCCAAAGAGATTGGAAGGGGGGACATGTATGAGATTAGCGTGGATTTGACACCTATGGCAGCGGCGTACATAATCCACACACTGAGACTCCATAGTAGACCAAAAGTAACCCTGCCGCAGGATTTTCCTGGCGAGCATGACTCCGCTCATGTGAGGGTCACAGATTCCTTCGTGGATCTCTTCCATTATCCTGATGGCCTCAGTGCCATTAACACAAAGCTTGTGCATCCCGCAGTGAGATCTCCGGTATAACTTCCCTCCACAGAGAATGTATTGCGCGGCCAATCTTCGTAAAGCGGTTTGATCCTTCTTAGTGGCGTCGGGCGGGTAACTGCCCTTCTCAATGAAGTTCCATATGTCATGGTACCAGGGTTGGCCGTCATCGACATCATCGACGGCGTTGACGTATCGATAAGCAGGCAAGTCCCGCTTTTCAATGAGGATTGGACGAAGCTTGACACCCAACGGGAGTTCGACCATGGAAGCTAAAGTAGCCAAGGCATCAGCAAACTGATTCTTTAGACGGGGAATGTGCGTGGAAGTCACTTTGTTGAAGCGAGGGATGAGATCCTCGAGATCTTGATGATAAGGCTTCAACCTATCTTCCCAAACTTTCCAGTCCCCGTTGGCCTGAGACACAACCAGATTGGAATCGCCAATGACCTCAAGCTTTTCCACACCGAGCGTGAGGGCAGCCTCCATGCCAACTATACAGGCTTCATACTCAGCTTGGTTGTTAGTGACATCGAAATTGAGTTTAAACGCAAGCGGAATATGAGAACCATCCGGAGTTATCAACAAAACCCCAATCCCATATCCTTTCTGATTAGCCGCTCCGTCAAAGTAAAAAGTCCATGTGTCTTCGGCAACTGCCAGCACCTCCACATCTGGAAACACAAAGTCTGAATCTTCTGGCCCATCGACAGGATGATCAGCCAAGAATTCTGCGACCGCACGCCCTTTGACGGATTTCCTAGTGACATATTCAAGGTCGAACTCGGCGAGCAAGAGCAACCAACGTGCTAGCTTACCAGTAAGCGCAGGCTTCTCAAACAGATACTTGAGAGGATCCATTCAAGAAATCAACTTCACTGGGTAAGCCAGCATGTAGTGTCTCAACTTTTTAGATGCCCAAACGAGAGCCCAACACGTCTTCTCAAGAGCAGTGTAACGTTCTTCGGCACCAACCATCTTCTTACTCAAGTAGTAAATGGCTTTCTCGACTCCCTTGTCTCCTTCTTGAGCCAGCAAACATCCCATAGATGAAGGATTCACCGACAGATAAAGTATCAAAGGTCTCCCGGGCACTGGTGGCATCAAGACCGGGGGGTTTTGCAAGTAGTTCTGAATAGAAGTGAAAGCCGCCTGACACTTGTCTGTCCATACAAACGGGGTATTCTTCTTGAGTAGACGAAACATCGGCTCGCAAGTTAAAGTTAACTTGGCGATGAATCTGCTGATAAACTGCACCTTCCCCAGAAAGCTGCGTACTCCCTTTTCAGATTCCGGCGGCCTCATGTCGAGCACTGCCTTAACCTTAGATGGATCGACCTCGATTCCACACGAAGTAATCATGAAACCGAGCATTTTGGCCGCTGTGACACCGAAGGTGCACTTCTGGGGATTAAGACGCATGCAGAACTTACGCAATCTCTCGAAGAACTTCCTAAGCACAGGAATGTGGCCTTCTCAAGTTTTGGACTTGGCGATCATGTCATCAACATAGACCTCGACCTCTTTGTGCATCATGTCATGCAAGATAGTTGTAGCAGCCCTCTGATAGGTTGGTCTAGCATTCTTCAATCCGAACAGCATGACCAGATAGCAATAAGTCCCCCACTCAGTAATGAAAGTGGTCTTCTCACGGTCCTCGGGTGCCATGAGAATTTGGTTGTAGCCAGAAAAGCCATCCATGAACAAGAGCAAAGCGTG
The DNA here is from genome assembly GCA_018127125.1 of Rhododendron griersonianum. Lineage (NCBI taxonomy): Eukaryota > Viridiplantae > Streptophyta > Magnoliopsida > Ericales > Ericaceae > Rhododendron > Rhododendron griersonianum. The sequence goes on along the minus strand of CM030792.1, from coordinate 24,801,805 downwards.
CCCCGCAGTATTATCCACAAGCACGTCGATGTGTGGTAAGGGAAAATCGTCTTTGGGGCTCGCCTTGTTCAAATCCCTGAAATCAACACAAACCCGAATTTGCCCATTTTTCTTAGGAACAGGGACAATATTGGCCACCCATGTGGGATATTGAGAAACCATGAGAAAACCAGTGTCGATCTGCTTAGTAACTTCCTCCTTGATCTTCTGAACCCAATCTGGCCTCATCCGTCTGAGCTTCTGTTTCACAGGTTTAGCATCAGGCAACAACAGGATTCGATGCTCCACGATCTCGGGGTCAATGCCAGGCATGTCTTGGTGAGACCATGCAAAAACATCGCTGAACTCAGTGAGCAGCTCTTTGAAATCACAATGCTCCTCTGGCGAAAGCGTGGAGCCCACTTGAACCATTCGGGGATCATTTTCATCTTTCAAGTTTATAGAAACTACTTCTTCTTTTATTGGCTGAGCATGCCTTTCGTCTTCCCTTTCGATGAAGGCACGGATTTCCTTGGGAATATCCCCATCGAAATCTATCCCCTCATCGTCAGGGTCGACATAGTTTATATAAAGATCATTGAAATAGTCAGAAGATGCCTCGTTCATTTCACAAGACCCTGAAGGGTCGCCAAGTACAAGAGAATCAAACTCAAAATAAAAGCTATGACGTGGAGGGCCCAGAGGCACAAACTCCGACTCAGAGCTAGACTTAGACGACTCAACAGACTCTGTATCTGACTCAGACTCAGACTCAGAGGTGTCGTCAATGCAAGTTAAGCGTGGTTTGAAAATGCAATTTTTAAGGCTACCCCTAGCTTCAACAATGAGAGAGGTAGGGTCCTCGAGGGCGTCGGGCCCGAGCATGTGCACTTCAGCTTCCCCAGCCAAACCCACTTGGGAGAATTCCTGGAACAACAGCTCCAAATTTCCCTGATCGATGGATCCCAGCCAGTCAGTCTTGATCTTCACCTGATTAAGCTTCCTCTTGAATTCTGCCCTTGCTGGCTCATCATCGCTACTCGACCAGGTGTCATCAACAAAAACCTCAAATCCAGGCAACAGCTCCCCAGTTTCAGAATGAACAAACGGCTCAGGCTGTCCAGTGTAAGCAGCATTTCCCACCTCACGCACAAAGTTGGGACCACCGCAGAGGGTCTGAGGTTTTCCCGTATATTTCCTCCTCTTAGCATCTTTGGCAGAGGCGATATATCCCAAACCAAAGCGCTCCTTGTTGAAAGGAAAAGTAGGGAACTCCGAGACCCCTTGCCGACGAGAACCCAAGCCAACGCCCGAAAAGTAAGACATCCTCCTCATAATGTCCAACGCGACGGAGCTTATGAGGAAATTCCCGTCTACATTGATAGCCATCACAGTACCTGAAGTATCAAAAGAAAAGCCCCTAAGGTCGACCTCCTCCTCGCCGTGCTGAATTCCCAGGACAGGAGTCCCGTCTTCCTTGAGCGGGCGAATGCCAGAATCCCCACAGATGGTCAAAGTACCGGTAGGCAGTCCCAGAATAACCTTTTGGTGGAGGGTAGATGGTACAGCCATGATGTCGGGTCGATGGAGCCATGGCCTGCCTAACAGAAGATTGAAGGTTGCGGGAATGTCCACGACATGGAATTCCACATCCATCTTAAAACCCTCAGCGTCGAGTTTGAGCATTAAAATACCCTCGACTACGCGACAGGTGCTGTCATATGCCTTAACAGCCAGGTTAGAAGGTGCAAGATCCTTTTTGGTAAGTCCCAAACGCTAAGCAACCCTCAGGGGGCAGACGTTGATCGCGGAGCCGTTGTCAATGAGAACGGTCGGGACCCAGAGTCCTCGACACTTGACGGTGATGTGCAAAGGGCGGTTGTGGTCAACTCCTTCAACTGGCAGATCCTTGTCTGTGAAGATTGCAGTGTGCTTGGAGATCAGAGGGAGGATGAGAGATATCATTGCATCAGGCGTGACATTGGCCTGAACCTCAAGACGGGATAGAGCATGACAAAGCCTCTGACGATGCTCCTTGGATGAACAGATCAGTCCCCAGATCGAAATAGCGGCCGGAATGCGCTCCAGCTGTCGTTGAACAGAATCAGCAGTTGGTGGCCCAGTTAAAACCTCAGGAGGTGCAGACCTTGGGAAAGCAATAGGTTCGTTCCTTTGATTAGAAGGATTGGACGGCCTGCAGATTAGCAGGTTGAAAAATCCGTCCACTCCTTGTAACATTGTGAATGTTCCCCACGGAAGGCACGACCTGAGGGTCTTCATTCACATCCCAGAGATTACCAGGAACATCTCCCAGTTTGCGCTTTCCTCTGTCAGTGGTTGGTGCAGAGACGGGCACTTCCATGTCTAAGCCCAGGTCCTCGGCCAGATCTTTCATCAGTAGGGAGTCCCAGAAGTTCAAGTCTTTCACGGCAGCCACTTCAGCAACAGGCTCCGGATTTGCAATGAAGGGAACGTCCCAAAGACCAGTGTCAGCCAGGGAACGATTGACCGCCCAGACTTCATTCCCAACTTGGACATCCACTATGTCATCAAGTTCCCAGAGATTGGTAGGCGGGACAAGGTCCGTAACCATGATACTGCAGTCCCTGTTATTCGGATAAGGCACCTCAGGACGCGGGCATTCTCTATCAACAATGTAAGAGCAAGGGTCGAAGTCAGTGTCGGGATCAGTATCACAAACTGAATCAAAGACCGAACTGAAGAGGGAAACATGGTCTCCCAGGGCCTGTGGATCTTCCTGGACAAGCTCATCCTCTGCGTAGTGAAGCATGTAATCCGGTATGGCATAGCCTTGAAGGGGATTAGGGTCAATGTCCATGGGAGCATTCCAAGTTGGCTCAGGATCCCAGTGGTATTCTTCCTCGGGAACCAATGGCTCGATTGGGTGAAACAGCATGTATAAGGAGAAGCCATCCAAAGGGTCGAGCATGGCCGCTTCATAACCAGCCAACCAGCCATCATACCAGGCTTGATCAAATGGAACATTTTCAGGCTGTGGAGGAAACCCGTCCGCTTCCAGGCTTGACCATTCGTTGAGCAACGGAATGGCGTAATCCAGGTTATCTGCAATGGCCCAGGCAGTGGCCTGCATGTCATCTTGGGGTGGGATTTGAACATATTGAGACTGATCCACGGGACCGGGAGGTAAATTACCCATATTTCCATATGGGCTGTCAAGTGAGGAAGCAGAATTGATCTGTACAGCAGGGATTGACTGATGGAAGAGAGAGCTGACAGATTCATCGGAGACAGGTGATCCAGCTTGCAAAGGTTCCGAAGGCGCATCAGTGTCAACAATTTGGTCTTCAACCATGCGTACATAAGAAACCTCGGCAGAAGATTCAAGCAGGAATGGTACAATGGGCCTGGGTTGATCGGCTGAGGCTATATAATCGGTGGGGTTGAATATGGTGGAGCTGAGGGATATCTGGTTGATGTGGGGAGCAGCATTGTGCTTGGGAAGGGAATTGGCAATGACATTAGGCTTTTGAGGTGGCGGAGGGGTTTCCAGCGTGCCATCGTCAATGAGATCCTGGATTGCGTGACGGAGGCGAAAGCAGGAGTCAGTGAGATGACCCGCTCCTTGATGGTAAGCACAGTAGAGGTTGGCTTTGAAGCCAGGTGAAGTGTTCTTGGGTAAAGGAGTTGGATCCAGGGGCTTGAGATGCCCTGATTTGACCAATTTTTCCAAGACCGAGGACAGAGGTGCCTCGATAGTGGAAAAACTGCGGGGTTGGTTCCGAGGCCGGTTAATTTGCGGAGTCTGGACTTGATTGACATCCGCAATGTGGTTGGTCGTATTGGAAGAGGTGGCATTGGAACCGCTGGTTGCTGTGTTGGAGTAAGTCCCTGTTCCAAACAGCGCATTGGCATTCCCAGAGTATGCCCGAGTCTTGGTTTTAGGAGGATTAGAGGATTCCCCCTTCGCTAGAATCCCACTCTGCAGTGCATCCTCGATGGCCAGGCCAGAATCGAAGAAGGTTTCAAAGTTCGCAGACGCTTGAGCAAGCACCAAATGCCTAGCATAGTCAGGCTGGAGGTTGCGAGAAATGATGCGGAGCTGATCCTTCTCGCTGGGGCGATCAGTCATTAAGGCGGCCTTGGCCCTCCATCTCTTGACGAAGTCAGCAAAAGACTCCTTAGTTTCCATCTTGGTGGACTCGAGTTCCCGAGTAGTCATCTTCAGCTGGGAATTGTAACTATATTGCGCAATAAACGCAGCTCCAATATCTTCCCAGGTCCTTCTTTTGGCAATGTCGAGTGACAAAAACCAATGGAAAGCAGGGCTTGAAAGGGTTTGAGGGAAAAGTTGAGACATGGCCTCAGGCTCAACGGAGAGTAGCTTCATAGCGGCATGGTAACTGTAGAGATGGGTCTTGGGATCACCGCTCCCATCAAATTTGGCCAAGTCAGGCATTTTGAACTTCTCAGGAAGCCTGGTGTTAGGATACAGATAGAGGCGGTCCAAATCAATTCCCCCAGCATTGATCTTTTTGGTTTTGGAAATGGATTTCTCCAACTTGGTAATCTTTCCCATAAGTGCGGTCATGTCGGGATTCTGAGCTGGCTCTTCTTGGTTTGGAGGAAGTCTACCACCCGCGAGGTTTGCAGCGGGCCTGCGGCCTTCCCTTGGGTTCAATACCATGAGACGCCCTGCGTGGTTCGGATCTGGAACCAAAATGGGTTGTTCCTGGTCAGACTCATCGTCCTCGCCTTCCTCCTCGAGAGGATGTGGAAGACGAGTGTGGATAAGATCGTTCAGGCGGGCAATGTTAGTATCTATCTGAGCTACCCTCTGTTGCATGGCGGTGATGCTGTCCTGAAGGTTCATGAGCATGGTCTCCAAGGTAAGAGGTTATGGCTGTGGCTGTTCCATTGTGACAGGAGGTTCGGAGATGCTTGATGCGGATGATGGGGTAGTTGGACGCCCTCCCTCTAAGACCGGTGGTGAACCTGACCGTGAACCTGACCGAGAATCTGAGTGCTGTGCTGCCGAAGGTGAGCGCGGAGAGTCCTCCGTGATGACTGACTGGGACTGTGACCTGACAAGCCTTTGAACCGGACTGAGTTGCAGACGTTCCCAAGCGGGTTTGGCAACTCGCTTCGATACTTTCCTTGGCGGTGCAATGATTCAGAACTTTGCAACAAAATAAGAGAAGGCTTAATAGGGGCCCTGCAGAAACTTTAATCTAAATAAAAGACCAAAGTGCGGATGCAGCCAGCGTCGTCGGTGTCGCCCTAAACTCTAGAGCTAGAAGACAAGTCTGTCTCAATACGTTCGGACATTGCTTGAGGCCCTCAGAATTCTTTTCGAATGTGTATCCTTGTTTGAAACGAGCGGTCCTAAAGGATGTCAAAAGAAGTCTAAACCTTCGTCCATCTTGCCGTTTGGGATTTCAAACTTGAAGTCAGAACAACTCGGTGTGAATATCATGATACTATAACCAGGTCGGCGTGAGCAACACTGTGCTATTAGCCGGGCGGTGTAAGTGATGAGGTACTTGTTACCTTTTGGTGTAAGCATCATGATATTTACTCCGTTGTTCCTCGTTTTATGTTTGGAATCCTAAACAGGTTTAAAACGAGGGTGTAGAAAGGCTTTTGATTTCCTAAAGCCCCACCGTCTGAAGGACTGGGGAAACTGAAAACGTGTATCGTTAAGATGCACGACTCCTCATCGGGCCTCGACACTGTCCTAATGATTTTAAAGACAGACCTGGAAAGATTGAGGACCTAGAAGGCGCCCTAGACATGCTCCTACGCAGAACGGGATGTATGTACAGTCCATGCTGTAGGGAAAGCAGTAACACGTAGACAGTATATGGGGTTAGATGCAAATAGATCTTAACCTGTGGGTACCTGTCCTAGTTTGGAGAGTTCTAATGCTTTGTATATGCAAAGGCCGGTTTTGGTTTGTAACGGGTTCCTCGGACTAAGGCCACAGATATACCTCCCGTTGCCCGCGATTCGCAGAGCAACAGTCAAACGGTAGCATGACCTATCATCGTCGAAGGTTGTTGGTCATTCGAGGTCCCCGGGCTCTGGTAAACCGTGCCGGATTGCCAAAACGATCCAACGAGGCTTATCCCACATCGATGCACATGAAATGCTAGAATTTGATTAAGAAAAGAAGAATCGTAATTTTGCAAAATGCTTTTTCAAATTTGGCTCACTTTATTTGGTTCATCTTTAGAAGAAACTATACAAGTGAACAATCGAAAAAGTCCCAGATTAGATTGGCCGGACACGAGGTCCTGTTAAATCACCATTCCAACCTTCGGCAGCGCGAAGCTCACCGTTTTGACAGACTTTTAAGGGATTGTTCGCGAGCGTATTAAATCCTAAGTATGAATTAATATTGGTTCGATTTATCCCCAGCAGAGTCGCCAGTGTGGGCAGCATGCCCTCGGAGAAGGGATTCCGCTCCCCTTCCGACGAACTTTCGGGGCAAGGGCCCTCGCGGGAATCGAGGGAGCGCGAGCGGAGAGGCAAGCGCTCAAAAATACAGAGTCGCCACTCGGGTTTTGAAGGTCCGACACCCAAGGAACCGTATTTTGAAGCACCTGCCGCGCTACTTTGATTTGAAAAAGTGAAGGCACCAGTCCGTCATAACCATATCTGGGTTCGGGAGCCAGGTTACGAGAGGGGAAGGGTCTTAAGGCACCCCTCTCGCCCAATCCGGAGATCGGTCTTTACTTGAGCATTTTGAAAGTGTTTACGATTCTTCTTTTATTAACCAGATTTTAGCCAATTAGGGCGGGGGAACAGTTAATCGGGGATTAAAACTGTAACACGTTTTGCAAGATGTGATGAATAGCATGGATGGATGAAATATTAAGGAAATAAATGAGACAAAGTTCAAAATATCAATAAAACACCAAAACAGTGCTTGGTATGATTTTGTCACACATAGTGGCCAACTTGCATGCATGGATCAACCTGCATGCAAACGAACCGTCGCGCGACAAACCCATACACTCGCGCGAGAGTTTGTGTTCCACCAATAGTTTGAATTTTATCCCCTTCTGGGCTCTGGAAGGACCAGTGCACACCCAGGAGGCAAACCAAGCAGTTCATAAGTACTGGAAAATAATTAATTATTACAAGCCAACAGAAGCAAATGGAAAAACATCCCCTAAACAGTGGGGGAAATAAGCAGAGGCCTAAGGCCTAGTTGCCCATGCAAGGGCCATTTCTGGAAATCAGTGAACCGTCGCGCGACAGAGTGGAATACTCGCGCGAGGGTTCTGACTGGACTTCCAGGAATTGCTTTGCATGCTTGGGGCTCTGAGACATGTTCAGAGATATCCCAAGGGCATTCCAGACTGACTGAAGCAGCAAGTTAAGGACAAGACTATTTTAAAACCAAGTTAGCCATGCAAGGGCAGCCACTGGAAATCAATGAACCGTCGCGCGACAGAGGGAAAGCCTCGCGCGAGGGTTTCAATTGGACTCCCATGAGTTGCTTTGCATGTTTGAGATTCTAAGAAATCCAGGAATATCCCTAGGGCAAACAGGCTAACTAAAATAAAGAACTAGGAAACTGGACTTGTTTTTATCATGCATAATAGTGATCTATATATGGAAATAAAAACCAAAACAAAAATGACCATGAATAAAACAAGAAATAACCAGCTTCCCTTCCCCACGTGGACCAATCTCTTGCCGACAGAAACGTCGCGCGAGTATTTGGGTCCATCGCGCGAGGGTTTGGCTGGTTACAGGTTCTTGTAACTCTGCTGACTTTAGGGCCAGGACTGGTATTGATTACCAGCCTTGGCCCTGTCAGCCCCCCTCAGGGATCAAGACAGGAACAGGTAATTTTTATACCTTTGCTTGAATGGCTTTTGGAATGGATTGAATGGAGTGATGTAGCCTTGCAAGGGAGTGTAGTGGATTTGAAAGACTAGGAAGTGGTTAAGGTTAGTAACTTTGTGCTAGATTTGATAGCCTTGTGATTTTTGTGAAAATTGCAACCTTCTAACCCTTTGCATGGAAGAGCAATGGGGGTATATATAGGAGGAGTGAGTGGGCTAGGGAGAGTGGAGAACTTGGCCAAGTAACCAGCCAACAAGGCTGGTCACTCTTGCTTGGTGGAGAGACTAGCCACCAAGGTGAGTGGGGGTGGTCGTGAGGGTGTGAGGGTGAGCCTGCCAGAATGCTGTTCAGCCAGAGAAAACGGGGTTCCAGCCCATGTGGCCCTGATGATCACTAAATCCAGCTGGACAAGGGTGATGGGGACAGGTGGAACCATCGCGCGAGGGTTAACAGTCAACCTTTGACTTTGACCAACACCTGGCAAGCTGACTATCGCGCGAGGAACAAGAAGTATCGCGCGACGGTCAAACTTCGGTTAGGGTTTTGACTGAAGGTTTTGGGGGTTCAAAAAGGGTTCAAGAAGGGTTCCAAATCCAATCCATTCCACATTCAAGCCTGTTTGATCCGATCTCATCATCGGGGAAACAAGAAACTGAAAAATAAAGTAAAACAAACGGGAGACCCAGATTGGGGTGTCTACAGTTCCATGAATTTGGCAGCTCTTTTCCCCTTAGGGTTGCAAGTCTGTATTCACTAGCTTTGATATGGTGCAAAATCTGATAGGGCCCTTCCCAATTTGGGCCGAGCTTGCCCAGCTTCTTTCCAGTTGGATCAACTTTCCTTAGGACTAGTTCACCAGCTCGAAAATCTCTTGGCCTAACCTTTGCTTCATGGTACTTGACCATTCTTTGCTGGTACACGGCCACCTTGGCCATTGCTGTCTCCCTTGTTTCTTCCAAGAGATCCAGTTCAGCCCTGAGATCTTCCTGGTTGTCCGAGCTTGCGATCCTGTAATTGAGGAGTTCAATTTCAATCGGAACTACTACTTCAGCCCCAAATGCAAGAGAGTATGGAGTTTCTCCAGTTGCAGTCCGGGGTGTTGTACGATATGCCCACAGCACATTATAAAGTTCGTCTGTCCAAGCTCCTTTGGCCTCTCGCAGCCTCTTCTTAATCCCCTTCTTGATTGTTCGATTTGTAACTTCTACCTGTCCATTGGCTTTTGGGTGAACCTTGGAGGCATAATGTACGTGTATTCCCTTGGAAATACAGTATGCTTTGAATTGAGCATTATCAAATTGCTTTCCTCGGTCTGTGACTATCACTCAGGGTAACCCAAATTGGCTTATAATGAATTTCCATAAGAAATCAATTATAACCTCTGCTGTGATTGTTGCCAGTGCCTTAGCTTCGACCCACTTTGTAAAGTAATCCACAGCTATAATGGCATGATGGACCTGGCCTGCTGCCATTGGAAGTGGGCCAATCAGGTCTACTCCCCACTGGGCGAATGGCCAAGGTCCTTTCAGTGGAGTTAAGACTGTGGGTGATCCATGAATGATGTTTGCAAAGCGTTGGCACTTCTCACATTTTTGGACCATGGAGTTGCAATCCTTTTGCATGCTTGGCCAATAATATCCCAACCTGAGGAGTTTGTAGGCTAACATGCGGCCACCTTGGTGATCCCCGTATACTCCTTGGTGGACTTCTTCCATAGCCCTTGTAGATTCTGCCATTGTTAAACATCTAAGGTATGGTAGTGAGAAGCTCCTCCTATACAACACATCTCCCATCATCAGGTATTTTGCAGCTCTGATTTTGAGCTGCCTAGCTTTGACATTATCGTTTGGTAGCGTCCCATTCGTTATGTAGTCAACTATGGGACCTGTCCATGAATTGCTGTAGTGGATAACTTGTACTCGCACGTCCGGGGCAAAAATGCTGGGTAACTCCAAATATCGTACTAGTGTATTCCGTGGAATAGCATCCTCCTTGGCCGTGGCCAATTTTGCCAAATAGTCAACTTCGATGTTCTCCTCCCTTGGGATCTTTATAATGTCAAAGCTTTGCAGCTTGGCGACTTGGGCCTTCACTTTATCCAAGTACTTCTGCATTACTTCTTCTTTCACAGTATATTCTCCTAGGACTTGTCCTACAACTAACTGTGAGTCATTTTTGGCCAACACATGGTTAGCACCAACGGCCTTAGCCAGCTCCAGTCCAACCACAAGAGCTTCATATTCAGCCTCGTTGTTGGTTGCTTTAAATTCAAAGCTAAGCACATAGCTCAGGCGTTGCCCCTTTGGGGATGTTAAAATTAAACCAGCTCCGCTTGCTTCTTTGGTTGTCGATCCATCAACTTGAAGGACCCAAGGTTTAGGTTCTTCCTTGGGGGGCTCTTCTGGTTCTGGATACGTGTATTCTGTAAGGAAATCTGCAAGTACTTGTGCTTTGATAGTAATCCGAGGCTTATATTCTATATCAAACTCACCAAGCTCGATTAACCGAATTAACCGGCCTGATGTCTCTGGGCAGTGGAGAATTCTTCGAAGTGGTTGATCCATTAGGACTTTGATTGAGTGAGCTTGGAAGTATGGCCGTAGCCTTCTAGCCGCTATCACCATGGCAAAGGCTATCTTTTCAGCTCTGGGATATCTCAGCTCAGCTCCTCGCAGCGCCATGCTGGTGTAGTACACTGGGAGCTGCGTCCCCTGCTCCTCCCTTACCAAAACTGTGCTGACAGCGTGGGGGGAAACAGCAAGGTATAAGAATAGAACTTCTCCTTCTTGAGTCCTACTAAGCAATGGTGGGGATGTCAAATATTCCTTTAGCTAGTTAAAAGCTGTTTCTTCCGTAGTAGTCCATTCAAAGGCTTTTTTCAAAACTTTGAAGAACATTTGACACTTATCAGTTGCTCGTGAGATGAACCTACTTAGGGCTGCAACTCGTCCCGTCAGCTTCTGGACCTCCTTGATATTCTGGGGTGATCTCATGGTGAATATGGCCTGAATCTTTTCAGGGTTTGCTTCGATACCCCTTTGGGATACCATGAAGCCCAGGAACTTCCTTGAGGAAATTTCGAAAGCGCATTTTGTCGAGTTGAGCTTCATCTTGTACTTCTTGAGGACTTGAAAAGTTTCTTCCAAATCTGCTATATGGTCTCGCGCCTTGGCACTTTTGACCAGCATGTCGTCCACGTATACTTCTACGTTGCACCCAATTTGTTGCTTGAACATCTTGTTGACTAGCCTTTGGTATGTTGCCCCTGCGTTCTTAAGACCGAAAGGCATCACTTTGTAACAATATAATCCCCTATCGGTGATGAACGAGGTTTTCTCTTGATCTCCTTCATGCATTTGGATTTGGTTATATCCTGAAAATGCATCCATGAAGGTGAGGAGCTCATGTCCAGCTGTAGAATCGACCAAGGAGTCAATCCTTGGCAAAGGAAAGCTATCCTTTGGACATGCTTTATTGAGGTCTGTGAAGTCCACACACATCCTCCATTTGCCATTGGCTTTCTTGACCATAACCACGTTGGCTAGCCAATCGGGGTAGAGAACTTTGCAGACGGATTCTGCTTGTATGAGTTTGTCTACCTCTTTGGCTGCAGCTTCGTTTCGTTCTGGAGCGAATGTCCTTTTCTTTTGCTTAACAGCGCGTACCGTGGGATCCACGTTTAGTTTGTGAGATATGACCCTTGGGTCAATTCCTGGGATGTCCTCGTGGGACCATGCAAAGATATCTTTGTTATTTCATAGGAATTGTAGTAGCTCTGCCCTTGCTACTGTGCTCAATCCTGCCCCTATCCTCACTATCTTTTCATGTTGCCCTGGTTCCAGGGGTTCTTCTACGAGTTCTTCCACCAGCTCTCCATGTTGGAACTTTTTTTCATCTTGGGTATCGAGGCTCTCTAAGTTCATAGTCAGGTCAGCTCCTCTGAGTGAGGTAACATAACATTCCCGTGCTACTTTTGATCTCCTCTGACGCATGCAATTCCCTCCGGTGTTAGGAACTTTATCATCAAATGATACATGGAGATTATTGCCCCGTGATAAGTAGGAAATAACCTCCCAAGGTTAGCCCAGACCAGGAAGCTTAGCATAAAACGAAGGGCCATGTAGGGGACCTAGTGATGCAAAGCTTAGCTTGAAAAGATGAGCTCAATGGATCAGCCCAGGGGCAAAAGTCATCCCAAGGTCAGCCCAAACCAAAGTGCTCACGAGCACAGCCTTAAGGGCTCAAGCTAGAGTCCCAAGAACGTGGAATCTGGCCTATAAGAGCTAGCCTCTATTAAACTAGTCAAAGGACGGAGGCTAACTCACGAGCACAGCTCATTGAAGAATACCGAGCTCAGCTCACGAGGTGAGCTCGGCAGAGATGGCAAACCTGCATCCAGAGACTCATAAAATACTCTACGGAGGGAATTCATATAGTTTAAAAGACTCCTGAAGCGACCAAGGTTTAATCCACCAATAAAGGATAAAGACCAGAGATCCCAAGGGATAAACCTCTATATGTCACTAGGACTCTTGATCTAGATAAGAATCAAAGAGTCCAAAAGAGAGGAGGACTCCTAAACCTGATAAGGACCAAAGGAGACCTAAGGTATGGAGGACACTCCAACCTATTTCCGTCATGTGCGGGATAAGCCCAAGAGGTCCCAGCACCGTAAGGATTCTTAACCTGATAAGCAGGTACAAGAGTCCAAAGGTGAAGGGACTCCTCCAACCTGATTAGAATCAGGGGAGACCTAAGGTATGGAGGACACTCCAACCTATTTCCGTCATGTGCGGATAAGCCCAAGAGGTCCCAGCACCGTAAGGACTCTTAACCTAATAAGCAGGTACAAGAGTCCAAAGGTAAAGGGACTCCTCCAACCTGATTAGAATCAGGTGAGACCTAAGGTATGGAGGACACTCCAACCTATTTCCGTCATGTGCGGATAAGCCTAAGAGGTCCCAGCACCGTAAGTACTCTTAACCTGATAAGCAGGTACAAGAGTCCAAAGGTAAAGGGACTCCTCCAATCTGATAAGAATCAGGGGAGACCTAAGGTATGGAGGACACTCCAACCTATTTACGTCATGTGCGGATAAGCCCAAGAGGTCCCAGCACCGTAAGGACTCTTAACCTGATAAGCAGGTACAAGAGTCCAAAGGTGAAGGGACTCCTCCAACTTGATTAGAATCAGGGGAGACCTAAGGTATGGAGGACACTCCAACCTATTTCCGTCATGCGCGGATAAGCCCCAGAGGTCCCAGCACTGTAAGGACTCTTAACCTGATAAGTAGGTACAAGAATCCAAAGGTGAAAGGACTCCTCAAACCTGATAAGAATCAGGGGAGTCCTAAGGTAAGGAGGACACTCCAACACCTATCTATACCTGCCATGAGCGGATGAGACTTAAGAGTCCCAATCCTAAGGGATTCCTCCCAAGTTGCCTATATAAAGATCACATCTCCACCTCAAAAAGGTACGCATGAAAATGATACGGAACTCATACTCAGTCCAATATCTCCATATCTCGACTGACTTAGGCATCGGAGGGGTGATGGCGACAGCCACGCCGGTGCCCATAGTTTACCGTGTCTGTTTTGCAGGTCGTTAATTGAGCACGCCGGAGGCCGTTTCATCCGCTGGAGGATCAGATGGACGGTCGAGGAACCCCTCCTCCGGAGGTGACCAAAAACCGCTTCATCAGTTGGCGCCGTCTGTGGAGACGAGAAATCATTCTCAACCCTTCACGGTGAACGGTTTCCACAATGGATACTCGATTAATGGCTTTAGAAAGTTATACTCAGAGATGTTGAGTCTTACCTATGACAAAGTCAAAGGATACCAGCTCCACTCTTCAGACGGAGCTATCACAAGGTCCAAGGACCAGCTCTGACCCCTAGCTACAGCGGGGAGGATATTATTTGTACTATTATTCATGGAATATACTCATTTCAATCAAGATACAACTCTGAGAAACATAAGTCCTAAGGGATAAAGGAATGATATCGATAAGATAAGCACAAAATGCCAATGATAAACACAATCAAAGACAGATAAGGATTCAATGCTAAGGCAGAATGAATATGAAGTCCCAGCTAAGGCAGGACTCCACACTTTTCAAGGAGACGGTCTGAAATCCCCGAGATATAGTCCAACAAGGACTCAACCTCCTATCAACATGCCTATAAATATGACAGTAGAACTCCGATAAAAGGATCAGGTCGGAGCTAAAGACGAAGCTGATTCATCAACCGCCTTACAAAAACAAGTTGATACTATGCAAGGAATAATTGAACCCTTGCAAGATCAACTGAAAGTTTTAACCCAAGGGTTAACGGACGTGACACGAATGAATGGGGAGTTAAATAAATAACTCGCCAATTTAGACGAAAGTCCATCTGAAGAACAAAAAAGGGACGGTAACGCCAATCCCGAAAAGACGTGGTCGACCCGCATCTAAAGAGATCAAACAATCTCTCCCGAGAAGCCCTTCTATGGAGGCAAATCCAAATCGAGGGGCCGATTAAGCAAGTTAAAGGGAAAGCAACCACTACAGTGGAAAAGTTAATCCAAGTCACCGATTCTCCCTTCAAGGCCAAAATAATAAGGCCCTCGCTCCCAAGGGAGTTCGAGATGCCGCAGATAATGACATTCAACAACACCACGAACTGTTGGATCATTTAGAGACATATAGATCTCTAACACATCTCCAGGCAACACCAGATGAGGTCATGTGCCGAGCCTTCCCTGTTATACTAAGGGGAAGCGCGCACACAAGGTTTTACAAGCTCCTACAGAGCAGCATAAGCAACCTCAAAGAAGCTCTGGAAAAATTTCCAAGCTCAAACGACGTAGCTAAGGCTATGCAATAAAAGAAGCTTTGGAAAAATTTTCAAGCTCAAACGACATAGCTAAGGTTATGCAATAAAAGAAGCTCTAGAAAAATTTCCGAGCTCAAATGACGTAGCTAAGGCTATGCGATAAAAGAAGCTCTGGAAAAATTTCCAAGCTCAAACAACGTAGCTAAGGCTATGCGATAAAAGAAGCTCTGGAAAAACTTCCAAGCTCAAATGACGTAGCTAAGGCTATGCGATAAAAGAAGCTCTGGAAAAATTTCCAAGCTCAAATGACGTAGCTAAGGCTATGCGATAAAAGAAGTTCTGGAAAATTTCTAAGCTCAAAGACGTAGCACAGCATTAGCAAACAAAAGTGCTCCATCAACATTAATCTGATTATGGATCAAATTTGCACTTTGCAAAACTCACATGTCCAACGAACATCTTTTTGGAAGAGCAAAACTTGCCACATACATTGCCTCCGCAGTTCAAAGCGTCGACCCATGCCAACAAGATTGGCTAACTCCTATAGAAATAATAGGATCCAATCAGCAAGACTGCTTGGGCTATTGACTCTGCTCCTCCAACATTAACAAGGCTGATTAGATTGTCAATCCATCATGTCCTAAGGGGCAACCAGTCATAGGGCCAACGGCCCACATGAAACAATTACACAATCTGCAAGTGCCAAGCTATTTTCCCAACACCTTAACACTTGGGGGAGTAGGGAAGTATGGCTAAAGCTCAAAGAAGCTTTGGAAGCAAGCTTGAGCTCGATTGACAAAGCTGACCCAGCCATAAAAAGCTTACGGAGCTTGTACAACCAATGGGTAAAGCCCAGTCCCAAGGGAATTAAATCTTGAAAAAATTGAGCACGGCCGTGCACCTCAACCAGAAGTCAAAAGCAACATAAGTGTTAGAAACTTAAGCATGACCAGCAAGCCTGCTCGGTCACAGCTCAAGGCCTCAACATTAGACTAAGCAAAAAGTCAAATTGAGCAACCAAGGTCTGCTCAAAAGAACATAGTTGATAAGGCATGTGATGATCATAATGCAAATGCAAAATTGTCACGACAATAGCAGTGAATGGGCAAACTCACCGCTACGGAAACATGAAAATTTCTAAGGAAATACACAGTTAAGAGCTCAAGCTCGTTTAGAGAACTGAGCATGAGAGACAACATCGTCTGATCATCTTCGAGGATTGACATGGCGCCATCATCAGCCCGGCTATGTGGACCACCAAGTTACTCCAACAAAGGATCTTGATCCTTTAAGGTGGCTGAAACACCTCCTACGAGAGGTGACAAACATAAAATATCCTAAGGGATAACCCAGGAGAGTACCTCAAGATGAGTACCCCAATTGGACAATAGAACCTAGCCCGTCAACAATCCCAAGGGATAAAGATTTAAGGCTAGCTAATCTTAAGAGATAAGCTCAGCCAACACAATAACACATGACAGAGGAGCTCAACTAAAAATCCTAAGGGACATAACCACCCTCTCAAGTGTTTCCCTTTTCCTGACCTGACAAGGTCTAAAGAAACAGGGGAATAGCTGAAGCTGAGTATGAACCAGACCAGGTCTTCCCAAGGGACAAGCAAAGCGAGCACCACGGTGCAGCTCAACACATTAAACTAGCTCGATCACAAGAAAGCCAGCTCAGCATACATGTCCAAGAAGACTTAGCAAGGCACCCCCAAAAGACATCCTATGGACATTCTTACAAGATTCTACGGGATCAACGCAATAACCCATATGCTAATCATGGACATTATCCTAAAAGGACCAAGAGTCCTAAAGCAAGGGGAAAGATAATGGCCAAGTATCACAATACCTTGGTCAAGTTGAGAAACCCCTGACTAGAGGATCTCCTTCCCAGAAAAGTTGACCATACGAGGGGACAGATAGGAACCAACTTAGAAAACCTCACATAGTTTGAACCTCACAGCTCTGGTAAGAGCTAAGTTCAACTTAAGGGTTGAAATCTATCAAATCCAACCTACCAGGTAGGATTCCCCAGCTTGGCCTAGCACAAAAGCAACGCCCAACCTAATGGAATTCCCATGGAAAAACATGAAGGGCCCAATAACACTGAGCTTAGCTCCAAGAGCTAAACTCAGTAGACCAGCCCAGGGGTAGAGGTCAACCAATGAGCACAGCTCATGTCCAGCTTAGCCAAAGAGCTAAGCTCAGGAAATGTTACATCCAGCTTGATCTTAGAGCTGAAGGAATCCTGAGCTAGGGAGGACACTCCAAAGCTCATCAATCCCGTCATGTACGGATAAGCCCGGAAAACCACTTGCTATTCTAACATGCTAAGGCATGAGCAAGTCTCATGCTAAGGTGTGAGCAAACCTCATGCTAAAGGCATGAGGTGATAATCTAAGTCTCATGCTAAGGCATGAGCAAACCTCATGCTTTTTAGCATGAGGTACTGTTCTAAGTCTCATGCTAAGGCGTGAGCAAACCTCATGCTAAAGGCATGAGGTGATAATCCAAACATCATGCTAAGGCGTGAGCAAACCTCATGCTAAAGGCATGAGGTGATAATCCAAACCTCATGCTAAAGGCACGAGGTGTTGTTCCAAGTCTCACGCTAAGGCGTGAGCAAACCTCATGCTAAAAGCATGAGGTACTATTCCAAGTCCCATGCTAAGGCATGAGCAAACCTTATGCTAAGGCAAACATTGACGCTCAGCAATCCTGGGGCCGCTCGCTCCAGGGCTTATCAAATGAGCCTTGAAGAGTCAGATCTCAAAGAGCTCCGAATATAATATTCAACAACTGGCCTGTGAGCCGCTCGCACCATGGCTTATTAAATGAGCATTAAAGAGTCCCAAGGGGCTAAAAGTCCAAGGGATGTGGCCTATAAGCCCACTCAGCCAGAGCTCGACGAGCTCTGAAATGCAAGTCCGAGGGAAGTGGCCTACAAGCCCACTTGGCTGAAAAACTATTGGTGTGCCAAACTCTATGGCAAAATATCAACACAAGATCAGTCCTAAGAGGACACAAACTCACAAGTGCCAGGTTGTTCTTCAACAACCCCACGCTCAAAGGATTGGGGAGTACCTGAAATAAATTAGTACCCTCACATCTAAGCTTTTCCAAGGTATTCCTAAGGGAACTAACAAAGGACAGAGCCAACGTAAAGCTCTAGAACAAGAGTAGGCTTTACTAAAACTTGTCTCCCTCAAACATCGAAAACAAATGTATTTTTCTTTGCTCTGCTACAAGCATTGCTGCTTAGCAAGGCTAAGGCCAGATACCCCATGGTTGAAATAACTACCATAGATGGGTGTAGATCAAAGTAAAAGGGCGCGTTTTGTTTAGCCCCCTGAACATACTCATCGGTATGCTATTCAGCAAGACCGGCAAGCGAATCTGTTTGATAAAGTCGAACACGACAACATGATCATAGGACTAAGGGTCCACAAAAAATCCCTTGAACCAAGCAATGGCTAGGTACACCGCAACCTGATGAACATCACAGATGATAAACAGGACAAGCAGGCATAGTCGTCAATTCCAAGGCAAATAGTGTTTCCTAATCTTCACTTATGTTCTCACTCAGAAACAGGGGAGTAGCTAATAAGTAGGAAATAACCTCCCAAGGTCAGCCCAGACCAGGAAGATTAGCATAAAACGAAGGGCCATGTAGGGGACCTAGTGATGCAAAGCTTAGCTTGAAAAGCTGAGCTCAATGGATCAGCCCAGGGGCAAAAGTCATCCCAAGGTCAGCCCAAACCAAAGTGCTCACGAGCACAGCCTTAAGGGCTTAAGCTAGAGTCCCAAGAACGTGGAATCTGGCCTATAAGAGCTAGCCTCTATTAAACTAGTCCAATGACGGAGGCCAACTCACGAGCACAGCTCATTGAAGAATATCGAACTCAGCTCACGAGGTGAGCTCGACAGAGATGGCAAACCTGCATCCAGAGACTCATAAAATACTCTACGGAGGGAATTCATATAGTCTAAAAGACTCCTGAAGCGACCAAGGTCTAATCCACCAGTAAAGGATAAAGACCAGAGATCCCAAGGGATAAACCTCTATATGTCAGTAGGACTCTTGATCTAGATAAGAATCAAAGAGTCCAAAAGAGAGGAGAACTCCTAAACTTGATAAGGACCAAAGGAGACCTAAGGTATGGAGGACACTCTAACCTATTTCCATCATGTGCGGATAAGCCCAAGAGGTCTTAGCACCGTAAGGATTCTTAACCTGATAAGCAGGTACAAGAGTCCAAAAGTGAAGGGACTCCTCC
The DNA here is from genome assembly GCA_018127125.1 of Rhododendron griersonianum. NCBI lineage: Eukaryota > Viridiplantae > Streptophyta > Magnoliopsida > Ericales > Ericaceae > Rhododendron > Rhododendron griersonianum. Next base: position 24,782,885 of record CM030792.1, on the reverse strand, counting down.
AACCTGATTAGAATCAGGGGAGACCTAAGGTATGGAGGACACTCCAACCTATTTCCGTCATGTGCGGATAAGCCCAAGAGGTCCCAGCACCGTAAGGACTCTTAACCTGATAAGCAGGTACAAGAGTCCAAAGGTGAAGGGACTCCTCCAACCTGATTAGAATCAGGGGAGACCTATGGTATGGAGGACACTCCAACCTATTTCCGTCATGTGCGGACAAGCCTAAGAGGTCCCAGCACCGTAAGGACTCTTAACCTGATAAGCAGGTACAAGAGTCCAAAGGTGAAGGGACTCCTCCAATCTGATAAGAATCAGGGGAGACCTAAGGTATGGAGGACACTCCAACCTATTTACGTCATGTGAGGATAAGCCCAAGAGGTCCCAGCACCGTAAGGACTCTTAACCTGATAAGCAGGTACAAGAGTCCAAAGGTGAAGGGACTCCTCCAACCTGATTAGAATCAGGGGAGACCTAAGGTATGGAGGACACTCCAACCTATTTCCGTCATGTGCGGATAAGCCTAAGAGGTCCCAGCACCGTAAGGACTCTTAACCTGATAAGCAGGTACAAGAGTCCAAAGGTGAAGGGGCTCCTCCAATCTGATAAGAATCAGGGGAGACCTAAGGTATGGAGGACACTCCAACCTATTTCCGTCATGTGCGGATAAGCCCAAGAGGTCCCAGCACCGTAAGGACTCTTAACCTGATAAGCAGGTACAAGAGTCCAAAGGTGAAGGGACTCCTCCAACCTGATAAGAATCAGGGGAGACCTAAGGTATGGAGGACACTCCAACCTATTTCCGTCATGTGGGGATAAGCCCAAGAGGTTCCAGCACCATAAGGACTCTTAACCTGATAAGTAGGTACAAGAGTCCAAAGGTGAAAGGACTCCTCAAACCTGAAAAGAATCAGGGGAGTCCTAAGGTAAGGAGGACACTCCAACACCTATCTATACCTGCCATGAGCGGATGAGACTTAAGAGTCCCAATCCTAAGGGATTCCTCCCAAGTTGCCTATATAAAGATCATATCTCCACCTCAAAAAGGTACGCATGAAAATGATACGGAACTCATACTCAGTCCAATATCTCCATATCTCGACTGACTTAGGCATCGGAGGGGTGATGGTGAGCGCCACGCCGATGCCCATAGTTTACCGTGTCTGTTTTGCAGGTCGTTAATTGAGCACGCCGGAGGCCGTTTCATCCGCTGGAGGATCAGATGGACGGTCGAGGAAACCCTCCTCCGGAGGTGACCAAAAACCGCTTCATCACCCCAATTTTCTTCAGAGTTGTCCTCCCCAGTATCGCATTGTATGCTGAAGGACAGTCAACTACTATGAAATCTACCATGCATGTAATCTGGCTTCCTTCTTCCCCCATAGTGATTGGTAGGGCTATTTGTCCAGCTAGATAAACGGGCGTACCTGCAAATCCAACCAGTGGTGTTGTCATGGGCCTTAGCCTTTCTCGTCCAACCTTTAGTTGGTCATACGCATGGAGGTAGAGGATGTCGGCTAAGCTTCCGCTGTCTATCAGTACCCTGCGTGTGAGGTAGTTTGCTACGACAATAGTTATAACCAGGAGGTCATCATGAGGGATCTGGACTCCCTTGATATCTTCCTCCGAGAAAATAATGGGTATCTCTTCCTTCTTCTGGAATTTGTTTGGCCGGCCAACTGTGTTGACCTCCAAATATTCATCTGTCCTCAGTTTTTTGAAGTGAGCTTTTCTAGCGTTGCTAGACTCCCCACCTCCGGCGAACCCCCCATGGATTACTTTAATCTCTCCAATGGGGCCTAACCAAGGCGTCGTGCCATCTCTACCTTCCTTGCTTCTATCTTCCCTCCTGGATTGTTTCTGGTATTTCTTTGTTACAAAATGTTGAAGTCTTCCTCTTTGAATCAGATCCTCGATCTGTTGCTTTAGGTCAATACAATCATCCGTGTTATGACCGTAGTCTTTGTGGAACCTGCAGTATTTGTCCTTAGCTCTCCTATTAGGATCAGTCCTCAACTTCCCGAGCCACTTGAGGTCCGGATCATCTTGTAGGTTGCTAAGGATTTGCTCTGCCATAGCTATGAGCGGAGTGAACTACTTGTACCGGCCTTGGGGCAGTCCTCCTGTTCCTCCCCTTTTGGGGGAAGACCTTGAGTCCACCTTCTTGTTTTTTGGTTCGCCTCCTGTCTTGCGGGTGGATTCTCTTCTTTCTTGTCAGGTGGAGGAAATTCACCAATGTGTGATGGCCCTGCTTGAGGGTCAAAGCCATCACGCATACGTCTTGCGTAAACGGCTTCCTCTGCATTCATATGTTTCTGCGCTCGGAGCATAAGCTCTACCAGAGTTTTGGGTGGTTCCTGAGATAAGAGGTATAGAAACTGTCCTGAATATAGTCCAGCTATATACGCAGTTATGCTCACACTATCGTCAGCTTCATCTATTTGAACCACCTCTTTGTTGAATCTGGTAGTGTATTCTCTTAGCGACTCCCATCTTCCTTGTTTCACCGTTAAAAGGTGTGTTGCTGGCTTGTCGTAGCGTTGACCAGCAATAAATTAGCTTACAAAGCTTGTGTTAAGCTCTTTGAAACTACGTATGCTTCCTGGAGGGAGTTTACTGAACCATGCTCGAGCACTCCCTTTGAGAGTAACAGGGAATGCCCGACACATGACCTCGTCTGGTACTGCTTGAAGGTGCATCAGAGATTTGTACGTTTCCAAATGATCCAATGGGTCCATGGAGCCATTGACTGTCTCTAACTGGGGCATCTTGAACTTCCTTGGAAGAGGCAGCCCCATGACTTCCGGCGTAAAAGGTGAGTCTGTATTCTACACCAACTCTTCCACCGTAGCTGGAGTTTGTGCTTTGATATGTTTCATCAGCCCTTCGATCTGGTCTTGCATCTTGAGCAATGCCTCTTGATCGTGGGGCAACTTTTCTGAGGGTGGCTTGCCATACTTCTTTCGATTTTGACTCTCCTTCTCACTGGATTCACCTTCTTCCCTATCATTCTCTTCTTCTTGTCGACTGTGTCGTAAATTTAGGATGCTTGGCTCGGAGATTTGCTTTCGCAGATCTGCGTTTTCTTGCATCGCTGTTTGTAACCCTTGGGTTAATGTTTTTATTTGCTCCTGCATCTGAGCAAACGCTTCCGAGGTTAATTGATCGCCCCCTACTTCGTTTGCTGCGGCGGCCTTGGCTACTTATGCCGCCTTGGCGGCTTTATAGGCGGCTACGGCGGCCTTGGCAGCCTTCCCGACCTTGGCTGTTTTGACGGCTTTGGCAGCCTTGGCTGCAGCGGTGGTCTTGGCGGCGGCGTCGACGCCCATTTGTGGGGGGTCTAAAGCCATTGTCGTTTTGCTCGATCGGGTCTCTACCATACAAAACTATTCACCGTAAGGAAAAAGTCGTTTCCCACAGACGGCGCCAGCTGATGAATCAGCTTTGTGTCTAGCTCCGACCTGGTCCTGCAAAACGAAGCAAGAACTCAAGTCACCGGTGTGGTGGCGTGCCAACCACCCTCCGATGCCGAAGTCAGTATAGAACTTGCTATATGGTAGGAGAATTGAGATTCTCGGTTAGGGGTTGCGTATACCTTTATTGGAGTTCTACCGTCGCTTTTATAGGCATTTGATTGGAGGTTGAGTCCTAGCAGGACTGTGTCCCGGGGATTTTGGATCATCTTAATGATGAATGTGGCGTCCTGCCTTAGCTGGGACTCCATACTCACCCTGCCTTGGTGTGGAATCCTTATTCGACTCTGATTGTGTTCATCTTTGGCATTGTATGCTTATCTTATCGTCGTCTTTCCATTATCCCTTAGGATTTAGGTTTCTTAGTGTTGTACCTTTGGTTGAAATAAGTTTATTCCGTGAATATCACTTATCCTGCCTTAGCTTGGGACAAGAGCTGGTCCTCTGATGTCATGACAGCTCCATCTGGAGAGCGGAGTTGGCACCCCCTGACTTTGTCATGGGTAATACTCCCCGGGGGCCATAGGCATGGTTGGCTTCCACTCCCCAGGTCCGTGTTTCTAGCGATGCTTACCTCCTTGGGTCTATCCTACTTATCATGGGTATTACCCACAAAGTACTTTATGTAAAAGGTTTCTACACCCTTTGAGTTGTGGATTTATAAATAAAATTTAATAATTTCATTTTTGCTTGCCATTTCCATACCAAATTTATAGGAAATATTGAATGATCCTCCCTCTTGGGGAGATTTATTGGCCACGGGGGCTAAAAATGAAAAGAACACGTAGTCCTAAAAGAAACAACTTCATTGCCAAAGTTTTATTGAAAACTAAAGGTTTCATAACAACAGAAATAAATTTCTACTGCAAGCAGCAACTCATAATATTTCTTGAGATGCTCTGCATTTCATGAATTGGGCAGCTCTTTTCCCCTTAGGGTTGCAATCCTGTAGGCACCTGCCTTGACATGGCGCAAGACCTGGTATGGTCCTTCCCAATTTGGGCCAAGCTTGCCCACTTTCTTCCCAGTTGGATTAACCTTTCTGAGGACTAGGTCACCAACTCTAAAATCTCTTGGCCTAACCTGTGCTTCATGGTACTTAACCATTCTTTGCTGGTAGACGGCCACCTTAGCCATTGCAGTTTCCCTTTTTTCTTCTAAGAGATCCAGCTCAGCCCTGAGATCTTCCTGGTTTTCTTGGTCATCTGTACTCGCGGTCCTGTAGTTGAGGAGCTCAATTTCAACTGGGACTACTGCTTCAGCTCCGAAGGCTAGAGAGTATGGAGTTTCTCTAGTTGCAGTTCGGGGAGTTGAACGATATGCCCATAGCACATTATACAGCTCGTCTGGCCAAGCCCCTTTGGCTTCTCGCAGCCTGTTCTTGATTCCTTTCTTGATAGTTCGATTAGTGACTTCTACTTGTCCATTGGCTTTTGGGTGAGCCTTGGATGCATAATGTACGTGTATTCCCTTGGAAATATAGTACGCATTAAACTGAATATTGTCAAATTGTTTCCCTCGGTTTGTGACTATCACTCGTGGTATCCCAAAACGGCTAATGATTAACTTCCATAAGAAATCAATCGTAACATCTGCAGTGATCGTGGCCAGTGCCTTAGCTTCGACCCATTTCGTGAAATAATCCACAACTATTATAGCATGCTAGACTTGGCCTGCTGCCATAGGAAGTGGGCCAATGAGGTCCACTCCCCATTGGGCGAATGGCCAAGGTCCTCTCATTGGAGTGAGAGCTGTGGGGGGCCCGTGAGTGATGTTTGCAAATCGCTGGCACTTCTCACATTTTTGTACCATAGAGTAGCAATCCTTTTGCATACTTGGCCAGTAATAGCCCAACCTAAGGAGTTTGTAAGCCAACATGCGGCCACCTCGGCGATCTCCACAAACTCCCTGGTGGACCTCTTCCATAGCCCTTGTAGATTCTGCCATGGTCAAACATCTAAGGTATGGTAATGAGAAGCTCCTTCTATACAACACATCTCCCATTATCAAGTATTTTGCAGCTTTGATCTTGAGTTGCCTAGCTTTGTCCTTGTCGTCTGGCAAAGTCCCATTTGTTATGTATTCAACTATGGGGCCTGTCCATGAATTGCTGTAGTCAATAGCTTGAACCTGTACATCTAGGGCAAAGATACTTGGTAACTCCAAGTATTGAACTGGTGCATTCCGTGGAATGGCATATTCTTTGGCCATGGCCAACTTTGTTAAATAATCAGCTTCGATATTTTCTTCTCTTGGAATTCTGACAATATCAAAGCTTTGAAGCTTTGCAGCTTGGGTCTTAACTTTATCCAAGTACTTATGCATTACTTCCTCCTTTACCGTGTACTCCCCTAGAACCTGACCCACAACCAGCTGTGAGTAACTTTTTGCCAATAAATGTTTAACACTGATGGCCTTAGCCAGCTCTAACCCAACCACAAGAGCTTCATATTCAGCCTTGTTGTTAGTTGCTTTGAACTCAAACCTAAGCGCATAGCTCAGGCGTTGTCCTTTTGGGGATGTTAAAATCTAACCAGCCCTGCTTACCTCTCTGGTTGTTGATCCATCTACCTGAAGGACCCAAGGTTTAGGTTCTTCCTTGGAGAGCTCTTCTGGTTCAGGATACGTATATTCTGCAAGGAAATCTGCAAGCACTTGTGCTTTGATGGCAATCCGTGGTTTGTACTCTATATCAAACTCACCAAGCTCTATTGACCACTGAATTAATCGGCCCGATGTCTCTGGGCAATGGAGAATTCTTTGAAGTGGTTGATCTGTTAGCACTTTTATCGAGTGAGCCTGAAAGTATGGCCATAGCCGTGTAGCTGCTATTACCATTGCAAAGGCTATCTTTTCAGCTCTGGGATATCTCAGCTCAGCTCAGCTCCTCTTAATGTCCAGCTAGTATAGTATACTGGGAGCTGTGTCCCTTGCTACTCCCTGACCAAGACTGCGTTGACGGCATGGGGGGAGACAACAAGATATAGAAATAGATCCTCCCCTTCTTGGGTCCTGCTAAGCAGTGGCAGGAATGCCATATAAGCCTTTAGCTGGATGAAAGCTTCCTCCTCTTTGGCGCGCAGTCCACTCAAAAGCTTTTTTCAAAACTTTGAAGAACGTTTGGCATTTATCGATTGCTCGAGAGATAAATCTGCTCAGTGCTGCAACTCTTCCTATTAGTTTTTGGACTTCCTTGATGCTCTGGGGTGAGCGCATGTTGAGTATAGCCTAGATCTTCTCAGGATTTGCTTCGATACCCCTTTGGGATACCATGAAGCCTAGAAACTTTCCTGTGGAGATCCCAAAAGCACATTTCGTTGAATTGAGCTTCATTTGGTATTTCCTGAGTACCCCAAAGGTTTCTTCCAAATCTGTAACCTGATTTCGTGCCTTGGAACTTTTGACTAGCATGTCATCCACGTATACTTCTACGTTGCATCCAAACTATTGCTTGAACATCTTGTTGACCAATCTTTGATACATCGCTCCTGCGTTCTTAAGACTGAAAGGCATTACTTTGTAACAATACAACCCCCTGTCGATAATGAACGAGGTTTTCTCTTGATCTCCTTCATGCATTTGGATTTGGTTATACCATGAGAATGCATCCATGAAGCTGAGGAGCTCATGCCCAGCAGTAGAATCTAGCAAGGAATCAATCCTTAGCAAGGGAAAGGTATCCTTTGGACATGCTTTATTGAGGTCGGTGAAGTCTACACACATCCTCCATTTGCCATTGGCTTTCTTTACCATGACCACATTGGCTAACCAATCGGGGTAGAGGACTTCGCGGATGGATTCCACTTGTATAAGTTTGTCTACCTCGGCCGCAGCTTCGTTTCGTTCTGGAGCGAATGTCCTTTTCTTCTGTTTAACAGGGCGCATGGTGGGATCCACATTCAGTTTATGGGATATGACCCTTGGGTCAATTCCGGGGATGTCCTCGTGGGACCATGCAAAAACATCTTTGTTCCTTCTTAGGAATTGTAGCAGCTCAGCTCGTGTCACCGTGCTCAATCCTATGCCAATCCATGTTGGAGCTTTTCTTCATCTCGCGTATCGAGACTTTCTATGTTCATCGTGATGTTAGCTCCTCAGAGTGAGGTTACATAACATTCCTGTGCTGCTTTCTGATCTCCTCTTATGCAACTAATTCCCTTTGGTGTTGGGAATTTTATCATCAAATGATACGTGGAGATTATTGCCCCGATTTTATTCAGGGTTGTTCTCCCCAGTATTGCATTGTAAGTTGAAGGACAGTCGACTACTATGAAATCTATCATGCATGTAATCTGACTTCCTTCTTGCCCCATAGTAATTGGTAGGGCTATTTGCCCGGCTGGATAAATGGGTGTGGTTGAAAATCCAACCAATGGCAACGTCATAGGCCTTAGCCTTTCTCGTCCAACCTTCAGTTGGTCATATGCGTGGAGGTAGAGGATATTGGCCGAGCTTCCGTTGTTTATCAATACCCTTCTTGTGATGTAGTTTGCCACGACGATGGTTATAACCAGGGGGTCATCATGAGGGATCTGGACTACCTTGATGTCTTCTTCTGAGAAGATAATTGGTATTTCTTCCTTTTTCTGGAATTTGCTTGGACGGCCAATTGTGTTGACTTACAAATGTTCCTCAGTTCTGAGCTTCCTTAGACGAGCTTTCCTAGCATTGCTAGACTCTCCTCCCCTGGCAAATCCTCCATGGATTACCTTGAACTCTCCGATGGGACCAGACCGGGGTGTCGTGCCATCTCTACCCTTTTTGTCTGTATCTTCCCTTCTGGATTGTTTCTGGTACTTCTTTGTTACAAAACGTTAAAGTCTCCCTCTTTGGATTAGGTCCTCGATCTGCTGCTTTAGGTCAATATAGTCATCTGTGTTGGGACCATGATCTTTGTGGAATCTGCAGTATTTGTCCTTAGCTCTCCTACTAGGATCGGATCTCAACTTCCCGGGCCATTTGAGGTCTGGGTCGTCTTGTAGTTTGCTAAGGATTTGCTCCGCCATAGCTATGAGTGGAGTAAACTGCTTGTATCTGCCTTGGGGCGGTCCTCCTGCTTGTAGACACCCCAATTTGGCCTAACGATTATTTCAAGTCCCACATTGGGACCATCCCGATGATGAAATGGATACAGTGATTGCTGATTGCTTTCTTGAGAACCTTAGGACTTTCGGTAAGAACTTTGAGCCACTTAGAGGACCCAATCAGAGCCATACAGCCTTTCAGACAGAAAATACAGAAGCCTAGGAGAATCCATCTGTCGACCGTAACATCGATCTCACGGCCTTAACATCATTTCCTCACCCGAGTAACCTATTGCTAGCAAAATCTCCCTGAGAGATCAATCCCTTGGCCGCAAGATCTATCCTTCGGCTGAGACATCCATTCCTCGGCCGTGTAATCTATTACTCGGCCGCCAGATCGTCCTTTTTCCAGACTCTGGAACGTTCTGTCGATTGTTTGATCCAACTACACTACCTCTCCGATGCGTTCGGGCCACGTTCAGAGATTACGACGTAGAGTTTGAATTGCATTGCAATTGCAATTGCAATCGTGCCATTTGATTGGCCGGAGTGAGTCACCAATTGCCTATATAAAGGGCCTTTGGACTCCAAAAATAGGACCACGAAATTAATAAGAGAATACACCCTCTTAAGCTCTGATACTCTGTCAAAACTCTCTCTCAAACCCACTCTTCAAAAGCCCTAACCTCCCGAAGGCAGCCGTCAATCCAACAATCAAACCCCGAAATTCAAACCCTAACCCTAGGGTTTTACGAGGAGCAATCAGTCAATCACACCCAATCCAAAGCAATCAAGCAACTGAGGGATCAAGGTAGTGAGGCCCAACGGCCTCTGGTTTGTTTTACTTATCGTATTTATGATTAATCGTAACATTTAATCATCTGTTAATTTTTCTGTCTGGTGTGAGGAAGAACACCGACCGGGGCTTCGATCCCTCGGTCGGTACATAAAACCAGGAGGATCCCTCGGCCATGACATCCATTCACCGGCCGCGGGATCCATCTCCCTGGGACAGCTTTGTTTGTTTTGCTTTCTGATGCATGCTTTACTTATCGCATTGGCTCACCCTTTTCTGCTTAAAGGTTAAAAACAAACTACATGTTAGAATTAAACGAAGCATGTACATGTCTTATGTTGAACGATTATGGGCCAGTCTTACGGCTGGGCAGAGAGGGGTGCCTAACACCTTCCCCTTACTGTACTTTTGGCTCCCGTACCCAGAATCTCTATCTATTTTCCCAGTTTTAATAAACTGGGTGGCGACTCTGTTTTGATGATAACCGCTGTCATGTGGCGATGTTCCTAGCCATGGGAATGTCCATGATTTTGGTTTACGAAGCAAGCAACCAATCGAGCAATACAACGTGATCAATCTGTATGGCGACGCCCCATTTGGGAGGTGTCTACAGTTTTTGGCGACTCTGCTGGGGATTTGAGAGCCATAACCAAAAAGTTCAACATAAGACTAATACATGCCTTGTCTAATTCATCTATCATATGCATCGAGCGGGCAACCCGTTGAGTTCGCCTGATATCCCGGCATGACACGGGCTATGTTGGGGGTTCCAGCAAACTCCACAGTCACTCGTACCTAGTGGTATATCAAAAAGGGAACCACCCAATCACCGCCTATGATGGGCTGGTAAGAGGATTGGTGCCCTTTGACAACGGAGCACCCTGAGACTACCAAAACCTTGCATGTATTAGAAAGCTATAGAACTTATCAAACTAAGACAGGAACCTACAGGCTAGGAACCTATTTGCATTTTTACTTACAAGAGTTCTTCCTCACACCTTGTATCATTTGTTATTGTAAATAACTCTTTCTGTGCAAAAGGGTTAGGATTCTCAACCCAAATCCTAACCCTACACGAACCAAATACTGACTTTCAGGTATTCTACTTTTCAAGCAGGCACAATAGGTAGATTAAAGAAGCAACTTCAGCCAGTTTTATACTCTTACAATACCCGAAGTCATGCCAAACAGAGGTCTTTACAGTCATCTCATCGGTCGCCTTTGCCTATCAAGACACCCTCACCGCAACGGTCCCAATCAATTCTAGGGACTTCGCGGTCATTTTCTCAACAAACCCAACTATCTACCCAATCCCGAGCTTCGCCAAGCAATCCCTCTACCTACATCCCAAAAATGGCAGATAATGATGCTACTATCACCGAGCTCCGAGCCCAAATTGCCTATTTACAAGCCGAGAGAGCAGCAAGAGATGCTGAAGACAAGAAAAATGAGGAAGAAGCAGAAAATCCTAATGAAGTTATAGAAAACCCTGAATTGGTCAAACAAGTCAAGGAGATGAAGCACGCTTTGGCTCGTTCACAAGGAGACCAAATTCTAGATTTCGAAGGACTCTGCCTCTTCCCAGAATCTCAACTGCCTGAACGGTTCAAAATGCCAAACATCGAAAAGTTCAACGGAACTGGTAACCCTACCAGCCATGTTCGTCATGTCATCAACACTCTAAAGCCTATGGGCTTAACCGACGAGCTCATCGCTCAACTATTTCAAAGAACTCTCACTGGGAACGCCCTCGACTGGTTCCTCACTTTGGAGTTTGTGCACTATCAAACTTGGCCAGAAATTGCCAATGCTTTTGTCAAGCAGTATGCATATAATGTCCTAATTGAGCTAACTACTCGAGACTTGGAGATGACTAAACAAGAATCCAATGAGGACTTTGCTACCTTTGTGGCAAGATGGAGAGAAAAGGCTGCCAAGATAAAAAGCCGCCCTTCTGAGGAAGATCAAGTGAGGATAGTTGTCAAGAACCTGCAGCCCAAGTACCTCACCCACATTTACACTCAGGCTATCACCGACTTCAAACGTCTACACGCCACTGGATTACAAATCGAAGATGGAATCAAGCTAGGTCTCATTGGGAAAGAAGAAACCCCTCCACCCAGAAAAACCTTTCCAACCCATGCATCTCCTGCCTACGTCAACACCCTTAACTCAGCCTTACGACAAGACCCTTTTCAAACTGGCTCATCTAGAAACACAAATCGCCCTCGTCACAATTTTGACCCACTCTATATGACTCCATCCCAAGCCTTAGCCATCCTAAGCCGCCAAGGGCATCTCATGCTCTTGAATAATCCACCTCCTCAGCCACCTTATGGCCCAAGCTATGACGCCAATAAACAATGTACATACCACCAACACCCTGGACACGAGACAGACCGCTGCATGCGTCTTCGTCATGACATCCAGGATCTCATTGATAGTCAAGCTATAAAACCCCCTAAGCCCAATGTGCAAACCAATCCACTTCCCGCTCACAACAACGAACCACCGCCTCAAAATATCAATCTCATAAGCCTATCCAATAGCCCCGCATATAATCCTACCCGACACATTATCCCAAACGCCCAAGCCAAACCATCCCTAATCTTCTCTAAGAATGGCGAATGCTTCGCAATAGGAGGAGAACCCCACATCTATGCCATTGATGATGGGGATTGGTGGTTGGACATGCGTCAAGCCCTGCCAAGTGATTGGAAAGTTGGAAGAATTGAGCCTGCTGATCCTTGGGGCACCCAAGAAGAAGAAGTGGGTCACCTCACCCGAAGCGGAAGGGTATATAAACCTCCTAAACTAAGTGGGGAAAGTTCAACCTCAACACGAGTAATGGAAGAAGAAGAAGAAGAAAGCCAAAGGACCGAACCTGAGGAAGACAGGGTGCTAAGACAACTAAAGAAAATCCAAGCTGATATCTCTATTTGGGGATTGCTTATGTCCTCCTACGAGCATCGTAACTCCTTCTTCAAAACCTTGGGGAAAGCCAAAGTTCCCATCGACATCACCCCCGAAGAACTGGTGGGTTTCATAATGGCGTCAAAGGCTCCAAAACCGACAATAGCTTTCACTGACAAGGATCTACCTCCTGAAGGACCTGCACACAACAAACCTCTCTACATTTCACTTAAATGTCTCACTAAGTGGATCCCACTGGTCTTGGTGGATAATGGGTCTGCTTTAAACGTATGTCCTCAAAGGACCCTCGACAAGCTAGGGGTAAGCACCACCGACATACGCCCTTCAAGCCAGGGCGTAAGGGGGTATGACAATTCAAAGAGAAGAGTGGTTGGGTGTGTCACACTGCCAGTAGAAGTGGAAAAGATCAAAAGAGATGTAGAGTTCCATGTAATGGACATACCAGCCACCTTCAACCTCTTATTGGGAAGGCCATGGCTACATGACACTGGGGCAGTACCCTCTACTTTGCATCAAAAGGTCAAGTTCGCAGCAGATGGAAGGGTTGTCACCATTTTAGGGGATTCATCAATTCGAACTCATTCTGACACGCCTGTCCAAGAGGTAGGAACCGAGGAAACCTTCCTTACTGGATTCAGTCTTGAGGAAGCAACTGTTGTGCAAGCCCTGATGGCTGAAAGAAACTTCTACATAAGCACCCCTGCCATATGGATGATGAAGAAACAAAACTACCTCCCTGGGTTGGGTTTAGGCAAAAGATCACAAGGCATCCCGCAAATGATTGATCCCCCGCATAACCAATACGCCTTTGGTCTTGGCTACACCCCGACAGAAGCCGAGGTAGAAAAGAAGAGAAGCATGGAAAAGGCTAAGGCAAGAGGAAGCAGGGTCAAAGAAGAGAAACTCATGATCCCAAAAACACTCAATGGTTGGTTTGTAAGAGAAGGAGAAGACTTTCCATTATGTGGCTTCGCAGAAACATGGGAAAACGAAATTACCAAGCAAGGGTACCCTGGAATGCAAATCTTCTTTGATCAAGAATGGACTGACAGTGACATGGAAGAAGAACCAACGAATTCATCTCTTACTCCCGAAGACTGGATTGAGGTGCTAGATGAGTTTGACCTAAAGATTCTGTTTGACAAAGAGGGTGAAGAAGAGTATAAAACTGCAGGAGAAAAAAGAGCCACTCCCGAAATACTGCAGTAAATCACATGACAAAAACATTGCTTTCATTTCCTAAAGACGAGCTAGGACATGTTTTAGGCCCCTGTTTGGGGATTATTTACAACTAAATAAATTCCCATTTCATCACTTTTATGCTTGTTAAATGATTCCATCTTTAAAATGTGATTGCTATACACTACAATCTCTCTGCCAAAGATAAAAGGATTTCAAGAATCTAAAATTCTTTATGTTGACCGACAAAAAGGAAAGAAGGGACGAGCCCTGATTACTTAGAACTAGGTTTTTATCAAAACTCAGGAAGAAGACGCTATCTCCGTGAGAACACTTAGGGTTAGCTTACCCATTGTGAAGGTACAAATGCAAAAGGAGATTCGTAAGAACATCTCCATCAAATTCCTCTCCAAAATACTAAAACCCTCTTGAAAAAAAAAATGCTCGTTGGGTAATCTATACACCCAAGCAAAAGTAAGAGCAGAGCCTGCTAGGACAAGAAAATGCGAAAAAACGCAGCCTAGGCAAAAGATAAGGGACTCAACCTCCATCAGGTAACCTAGGCAAAACTTAGAGCATGTAAAAGGAAAAACCAAGAGTGAAAACCCAACCCCCAAAGGTGGTGATCTAGGAACTACGTAAAAAGGCCTGATTCCCTGATTGGGATACGTAGGAAATCTCACGTCGAGATGCGGCCCAAACATTTGGAAGAAAGGAAAAAAATCAAAAGGTTTGTACTCAATGATAGGCATAGCTAACCCTGCGTATTGAGCTCACAAAAGATGAGTTAGTCATTTTCCAGGGAATTGGCGAAAACAAAGACATGTGAGAATCATCGCTCGTCCTCTCTGACTCAAAAGTCATCAACATAAAGGACAAGGTATCCTAAAAATCCCAAAAAAATATGGCAAAGAGACTGTAGTAACGACAAAAGCAAATGAAAGCCATGAGTCAAATTCAAGCATAAAAAGGAAGGAACGCCATTTGGCTGACACAAAAATCCAGCTTCTTTAGGAAATAGAAGTAACGGCCGAAGAATGGAATTCTCGGCCGAGCAATCCATTCCTCGGCCCATGTTTTAATCTATTACAAAAAGTATCTTAGGAAAAACACAAATCATAATACTTGCCCACACTCGCTGAAGTTGCTTCATAAAAATACAAATAACCATTGTCTGTTTTAGAACTAACAAATATAGGAAAAAAGAAAGCTACTAGCCACGGCCTCTCTTGGGTGCGGGGCGGGAAGAAGAATGACGAAAGCACTCAGGAACAGGGACGCTAATCCTTTGTCCCTCACCTTCGCCATCAGCTCCATCACCAGCTTCAGCATCTCCATCACCAGCTCCAGTACTCCCACCCTCACTAACTCCAGCACTCTGAGTAACCGACACTGTCGGCACCCGCTCCGCTTCAAGCTGCAGAGACACAGGATATGGACATTTAGTTTCACATGAAACGTGGGATGGAAAAAGAAGAAATCAAAGGATATATACCGTGACTATCTGGCCTCGCTGCCGTCAAGCCAAGGCCTCTGCGCTCTGGAATGCACGCAACCATTCCTGAACAACATTAGCAAGCACCTGTAGAGGAAGCAATTACATATACAGCAAAGCAAGTAAAGAATACTGAAGGGAACCAAAGCAGAATCCACAATATTACCTGTTGAACTCCGGCGGGAAGCACGTAGAATGGCGTAGCACACGGTGTCAGCGTCAAACGCTCCTCTTCTCCATTTGCATTGTGGAAAGAAATAAAGCTGGGGGCCCGTTGCCAAACAAGAGGAGCAGCAGCGGCAGTAGCAGTAGGTAGGGTCAGCGAGGCCAAACAGAAGGTCGAATAATCTCCCGCCTGAAGAAAGCTCACGGCTGGCTATCTCTCAAGAGCAAGAAGCAAGCTCTCTCCTATCAATAGATGAGTAGACCTCATGCCAGCTGGAGGAGGAAGAGGAACAAGCTGCAACGCCTCAGAGCGTGGAAAGTACTGACTCGCTACCCTCTCCCCAAGGTACCAAGCTCTCAAAAAAGGCCCCTCTAAGAGGAAATGCTGGCTGTCCAAAGCCCGGGCCAAGGTCAACTCCAAAGGAGCATTGTCGAGCAAAGTGCCCCATGGATCGAATCGCACCTGTAATGAGGGAAATAACATCAAAATAACAAAATGAAGGAATTGCATGAAAATCAGAGAATAGAGAGACATCGTACCTGATCCGCCGTCAGGCGATCCAAAACTCGCCTCCAAGCTAACAAATCCATGGCAGGCGACCGTGTCCTCCGGACCCCTTTCAACCAACAGGCCGCCCGCGGAACAAACCTAGGCTCAATATGCCTAGTCGGAGGAGGGAATTGTAGCAAATATTCAAAGGCCCAGAGCTACAAGATAAAAGGCGAGCGTGAGATATAGAGAACGAAGCAATAAAAGAACGATAAAGAAAGTCAAAAGTATATACCTCAAGAACGCGGTGATGCCCGCCTAGCGACAAACTGACACCTCGGGAATAGGCACTCAGGTGCCCATACAGCGTAGCTAAGGCTGGAGTCCCCCAATCAAACTCTGCTATAGTGTCCAAATTGACCAAGGCGGCTAAAAATTGGACATGCACCGAATTCTCCTTGTTGCAAAATAGAGTTTGCCCAAGGAGATAAAGCAAGAAAGCTCGTACCAGCTGAGAAAGGGGAACCTCTGTCAGGATATCAACTTGATCAAACTCTTCCCGAAGCCAGGTATAGGTGATGTGACCGCTCTCTGACACACGAGGGGTCTTCCCCAAAAGGTATTTAAGAGCACCCTCTCGCTCGTGGATCCGTGGGTCAATTGGAAGAGGATCACCACCAACTCTCAGACCTGTGAGCAAAGCGAAATCACCTGGAGTGATCATCATCTCCCCAGCCTCCGGAAAGTGGAAAGTATTGGTGGTGTCCCACCACCGCTCCACCAATGCTGTGGTCAATCCCAACTCCGCCTTCGGAAGATGGAAACCGAGTATCAAGGGCTCAAAGCCAGCCAAAGCAACTGCGTCCTTGGCCTCCTGAGGAAGCCTCTCGTACCACTCAAACACCTGGGGGCAGCTTCCCCACACGCGCAACCTCTCATTTGCCTGACAAAGTACGAAGGAGAAAATCAATACAAAAACATCGCCTACGCAGGGGCCAACTTCTAAAAACTCAAATTTTCTATCAAATATCAAATTATCATTTCATGAAATCTCATATACAAAAACTATTTGACAGGATGAAATTTTACCTTCCTATTGATGAAACCAAGGTGCTGCTCCGGCTCCCTGTGTAAGACCTCAGGTGGGACATCACTGAGGGGAGGACGGTATCGCAATGAACCGCCACGCCCAACCAGGTGAATCTGAGGGGCGTATGTGGCAACATCGAACGGCGGAAGAATATCACCTCCCGCATCAGTAGAAACCTCGGGCTCTGTCTCAGGAGGAATAGGTTGTGAGGAGCTCCCCCCAACAGTGGCTCTGCGCCGACTCGAACGTAGGACGCGGGAACTCGAAACTCCGCCAAGAATCGCGGCCTCAACAGCTGGGGCCTTGCCCATGTCTCTAGACACAGCAGGAACATCGGATGATGGAGGAGGAGGCGGTGGCGAAGCCATGACAGCCGAAGGAAGTGACGACCGGAACCGTGGTGGTCGGAGGATCGACGGCGGGAAGGTGGAAAATGACGGTGGAGGAAGAGAGGGACGGTGACGGTCGCTCAAAAGGGAGAGAAGAATGAGGGATGGAGGAAGAAAGGGTAGAATGACCCGTGAGATCGATTAAACCGAACTTAAATCGATTTTGTGGCTTTTGGCTTCTCACGGCCGATACATCGATTCTTCGGCCGAGACATCAATCCTTCGGCCGAGAGAACGATCTCCTGGCCCTTCAATCAATTTCCTCAGCCATATCAGATCATGCTCCATGCACACCAATTCAAGCAATTACGGACTTCTAAGTCTTCAACCAACCAAGTAGCCTTGGGGGCACCCCCGAGCCAATACAGCGTAATCAAAACTAGCCTTGGGGGCATGCCCAAGCATCAAAAATCTCTCTCCACAAACTGCTGGCCGAAGCTCCTACTACATCAAAACAAGACACTCAGCAGCCCTGAGTTCAATACTCCAGCAGCTCCGCGCTCAATAACCTTGTGCACAGGTCGCTCAAGTCATCCAGGCTCTACACCCATATCAACTCACTCAGCGGCTCTATGCCTATACACATTCAGTGGTTCAAGGTCCATCACCATGTCTATCCACTCACCAAACACCGTGACTCCAAGTCCGCTACCTCCACAGGCTCTAAGCCTATGTCTGCCATCTCAACTGGCTCGAAGCCGTAAACAAGCCATTATCTCAGCGGCTCTACGCCCATTACCTCAACAGGCTCTACGCCTGTATTCATCAACTCAGCGGCTCTATGCCTTCACCTATCAACTCAGCGGCTCCAAGCCCACCGTTTCAACTGGCTCGAAGCCGTAACAACCAACTCAGCGGCTCCAAGCCCTCGACTCAGCAGCTCTATGCTCGCTATCACTCACTCAGCGGCTCTAAGCCCACTATCTCAACTGGCTCGAAGCCATAACAACCAACTCAGCGGCTCCAAGCCCATTATCTCAACTGGCTCAAAGCCGTAAACAAGCAAATCGCAACAGGCTCTACGCCGCCCCAATAATCAAGCCATCTATTCTCAGGCTCAATGCCTAAATGCTCAAAATCTGACATTTTGAATGCTCGAAGCTCTTCGAATGCTCGAAGCTCTTCGAATGCCCAACCACTGTGTACTGGATGCTCAAGTTATACACTTGAATGCTCAAGTTATACACTTGAATGCTCAAGCTCTAAGCTTGGATGCCCAACCACTGCGTACTGGATGCTCAAAGCCTGTACTTTGAATGCTCGGATTCTGCCGTCCGAATGCTCGAGCTCTACGCTCCGAATGCTCAAGTCCGGAACTTGATAGAAGCTCTAAGCTTAAAACAAACACACACGCACGGGCCCGTGCACATATTGCATCGACATTTTCACATCGAGTCTGCATAATCATATCTGTTCACATCTAACAACCATCATCACATATATACACTCTGCATATCTCTCATGAAACAGGTCAACCCTGCAATCAACCGGCTCTATGCCTCAGTTTTATTGATCGGTCCAGTGCCTCGATCCTTTGGCTCTACGCCAACACTTATGATGAGAAAGCCCCGTGCACAGACCATAAGAATGCAACTAGCTCTACGCTTCGGTTCAAACACGTCAAGCTCTGAAGCTCTGACACCCTAGGCTCTCGTCTTATGTTCAAATACCTGCTCCGCGCTTCGGTCTTATCAAGCTCAAAGCTCCGACACCTCAGGCTCTCGCCTTGTATTCAATACCAACTCCGCGCTTCGGTTCCATCCAGCTCTAAGCACACCTCAGGCCCTCGCCTCAAGATTGCAATAGGCTCCACGCCTCGATCCAATCTCCTCTCGCCTCATAACTACAGCAGGCTCCACGCCTCAGTTCTATCTCCTCAGGCTCTCGCCTTGTGACTACAGTCGGCTCCGCGCCTCGGTTCCATCACGTCAGAAACGATCACTCCCTAGGCTCTCGCCTCATGACTACAACCGGCTCCGTGCCTCGGTTCTTTCATCTCCAAAGCTCCGTGCTCCAGTTACCGGCCCTACGCCCCTCATATCTCAAAAACAAACCGGCGTCCGATTCATCCCCAGCAGATGGTTTGGATTCCACCCCATTACATCAATTCCTTCCAGCTCATTCGCAAGGATAGGCTACTCTACCGAGCTCCTTTCAGTCAAAGTAAGGATGATCAAGAAAAGCAAACGCACCTGCCGTGTACTAATCTACCCCAAAATACTAAGGAAGCTCTCCGCAAAAATTCCCCCGGCAGCCCCGCTCTCCTTCAACTACTCTTCGCCAAAACTCTGGCTCAGTCTAGGTACGTCACACTACGGCTTTTTAAGCCCTAAGGTACGTCTTCTGTCTCTAACCCTCCAAACTTTTTCTTTATTGCCCGAACTACGGTTGGTCTGAATTTCCTTTGTGGAATATGTAGGCAGCCTCCCAGCCCGACCATAACAAAACCTTTTTCAAAAACCCCTTGGAATAGTGGTTGGACCAAATTGAGTTGCTTTTTACAGCTTTAACTCTTACTCAATCATGTCTCGCAATCCGTCTGAGTTCAGTCAAAGAGGGGCATCTGTAGACACCCCAATTTGGCCTAACAATTATTTCAAGTCCCACCTTGGGACCATCCCGATGATGAAATGGATACAGTGATTGCTGATTGCTTTCTTGAGAACCTTAGGACTTTCGGTAAGAACTTTGAGCCACTTAGAGGACCCAATCAGAGCCATACAGCCTTTCAGATAGAAAATACAGAAGCCTAGGAGAATCCATCTGTCGGCCGTAACATCGATCTCACGGCCTTAACATCATTTCCTCACCCGAGCAACCTGTTGCTAGCAAAATCTCCCTGAGAGATCAATCCCTCGGCCGCAAGATCTATCCTTCGGCCGAGATATCCATTCCTCGACCGTGTAATCTATTACTCGGCCGCCAGATCGTCCTTTTTCCAGACTTTGGAACGTTCTGTCGATTGTTTGATCCAACTACACTACCTCTCCGATGCGTTCGGGCCACGTTCAGAGATTACGACGTAGAGTTTGAATTGCATTGCAATTGCAATTGCAATTGTGCCATTTGATTGGCCGGAGTGAGTCACCAATTGCCTATATAAAGGGCCTTTGGACTCCAAAAATAGGACCACAAAATTAATAAGAGAATACACCCTCTCAAGCTCTGATACTCTGTCAAAACTCTCTCTCAAACCCACTCTTCAAAAGCCCTAACCTCCCGAAGGCAGCCGTCAATCCGACAATCAAACCCCGAAGTTCAAACCCTAACCCTAGGGTTTTACGAGGAGCAATCAGTCAATCACACCCAATCCAAAACAATCAAGCAACTGAGGGATCAAGGTGGTGAGGCCCAATGGCCTCTAGTTTGTTTTACTTATCGTATTTATGATTAATCGTAACATTTAATCATCTGTTAATTTTGCTGTCTGGTGTGAGGAAGAACACCGACCGGGGCTTCGATCCCTCGGTCGGTACATAAAACCAGGAGGATTCCTCGGCCGTGACATCCATTCACCGGTCGCGGGATCCATCTCCCTGGGACAGCTTTGTTTGTTTTGCTTTCTAATGCATGCTTTACTTATCGCATTGGCTCACCCTTTTCTGCTTAAAGGTTAAAAACAAACTACATGTTAGAATTAAATGAAGCATGTACATGTCTTATGTTGAACGATTATGGGCCAGTCTTACGGCTGGGCAGAGAGGGGTGCCTAACACCTTCCCCTTACTGTACTTTTGGCTCCCGTACCCAGAATCTCTATCTATTTTCCCAGTTTTAATAAACTGGGTGGCGACTCTGTTTTGATGATAACCGCTGTCATGTGGCGATGTTCCTAGCCATGGGAATGTCCATGATTTTGGTTTACGAAGCAAGCAACCAATCGAGCAATACAACGTGATCAATCTGTATGGCGACGCCACATTTGGGAGGTGTCTACACTGCTCCTCCCCACTTCGGGGAGGACCTCGAGTCCACCTTTTTGTTCTTTGGTTCGCCTCCCGTCTTGCAGGTGGCCTCTCTTCTCCTTTTGTCCTGTTGAGGGAATTCGCCAACCTGCGATGGCCCTGCTTGAGGGTCAAAACCATCACGTGAACGTCTTGCATAGACAGCTTCTTCTGCATTCATGTGCTTCTGAGCTCTGAACATAAGCTCTGCCATAGTCTTGGGTGGTTCTTGAGATAGTAAGTACAGGAACTGTCCTGAATATAGACCTGCTATATATGCAGTTATGCACACATTGTCATCAACTTCTTCTATCTGAACCACCTCCTTGTTAAACCTTGTGGTATAATCCCTTAACGACTCCCATCTTGCTTGCTTCACAGTTAGGAGATGTGTTGCTGGTTTGTCGTAGCGTTACCCAGTAATGAAGTAGCTGACAAAGCTTTTTCTAAGCTCTTTAAAACTACATATGCTTCCTGGCTGGAGTTTGTTGAACCATGATCGGACACTTCCCTTTAGGGTAACTGGGAATGCCCGGCACATTACTTCGTCTGGTACTACTTGGAGATGCATCAGGGACTTCTATGTTTCCAAGTGATCCAATGGGTCCGTGGAGCCATTGAATGTCTCTAACCGCGGCATCTTAAATTTCCTTGGGAGAGGCAGCCCCATGACCTCAAGCGTAAAAGGTGAATCCGTGTTCTGCACCAATTCTTTTACCATAGTAGGAGTTTGTGCTTTGATATGCTTTATTAGCCCTTCAATCTGATCTTGCATTTTGAACAATACCTCTTGTTCGTGTGGGGGCCTCTCTAGGGGTGGTTTGCTATGCTTCCTTCGATTTTGGCTTTCCTTTTCACTGGATTCACCTTCTTTCTTGTCATCTTCTTCTTCATGTCGACTATATCGTAAGTTTAGGATGCTTGGTTCTGAGATCTGCTTTCGAAGATCTGCGTTTTCCTGCATCGCAGTCTGTAACCCTTGGGTTAATGTTTTTATTTGCTCTTGCATTTGAGCAAACGCTTCTGGGGTTATCTGGTCGCCTCTAGTCTTGCTTGCTGCAGCGGCCTTGGCCGCCTCTGTTGCCTTAGCAGCTTTTTCGGCTGGGGCGGCCATTGCGGCCTTTGCAACCTTAGCGGCCTCGGCGGCCTTAGCAGCTTTTGTGGTTTCAGCAACCTTAGCAGCCTTGGCCGCGGCCGCAGCGTTGTCTACGCCCATTTGTGGGGGATCTGAAGCCATTGTTGTTTTGCTTGATCGGGTTTCTACCATACAAAACTGTTCATCGTAAGGAAAAAGTCGTTTCCCACAGACGGTGCCAGCTGGTGAATCAGCTTTGTCGTTAGCTCTGACCTGATCCTACAAAACAAAGCAAGAGCTCGAGTCACCGGTGTGGTGGCTTGCTAGCCACTCTCCGATGCCTAAGTAAGTAGAGTACTTGCTATATGGTGAAAGAATGGAGATTCTCGGCTATGAGTTGCGTACCTTTCATTGGAGTTCTACAGTCGTACTTATAGGCATTTTAATAGGAGGTTGAGTCCTTGTAGGACTGTATCTTGTGGATTCCGGATTACCTCTTTAAGGTTTGAGGAGTCCCACCTTAGCTAGGAATCCTTGTGCGTCCCTGATTATGTATATCAGGGGTGTTTTATGCTTATTTTATTGATGGCATCCTTTATCCCCTAGGATTTCGGTCGTACCTTATCCCATTGGGGTATTTCTATAGGAATTAGTATATTCCACGGATAATATCTATCGAATATTATCCCCTTTCTATAGCTGAGGACCGGAGCTGGTCCTTGTACCATATGGCAGCCAGGTCCGCGGAGCGGACCTGGCATACCCTGACTCTGTCCCAGGTAAGATTGGACAGAGAGGTCCAGGTGGGATTGGTTTCTACTCCCCAGGTCCGTGAAGTGTTGACCTCAGTAGGTCTATTATACTTATCAGGGACAAAAGGAAGAAGACCAAGCTGATGATAAGGCTTCTTTTGAGAAAGACACAGCCATTCCGAGTTTTTCAATTGCTTCCCCTCTCAAGACTCCAAAAAAGGTGACTCCCCCCGTTGAGGTTCAAACTCCTGCAGCTACCTCTCCTGGCCCCACAACTGGTGATGGGCAGGCACTTGATGTTTCCACCCCTTGCCTTTGAATGGCCAAGAACATTTAATTTATGGGTCTGTAATTAAAATACTTTTAACAACTCTCTTCTCTGACTATTCTCTAGGAGTGGTCTTTTGGTTAGATCTCCACTCCTAGACGTACGTATTTTGAACTCTTTCTGATAGATAATCTCGTTAAGATCATGTTTTCTTTGGCTTTGAGAATGTCAATATGACAGGTACAACAAAGGTGCATTTTCCATAATTGTGCCAAGCTATGGCAATTTTGACAGGTTGTAACATATGTGCTAACTTTTGTGGGCTTTGCCTAGTTTTGTTTACATCATAGCTGTGCTTAATGTTTGAGCTTGGTTACTTTTCCTGAGCTTCGTGCATATCCTAGCTGTGCTAAGTATTTGAGCTCTGAAGTTTTTCATGAGCTTCGTGCATTTCATAGCTGTGCTACGTATTTGAGCTTGGAAGTTTTTCCTGAGCTTCATGTATTTCATAGTTGTGCTACATATTTGAGCTTGGAAGTTTTTTCTGAGCTTCATGTATTTCATAGCTATGCTACGTATTTGAGCTCGGAAGTTTTTCCTGAGCTTCATGTATTTCATAGTTGTGCTACCTATTTGAGCTTGGAAGTTTTTCTTGAGCTTCATGTATTTCATAGCTATGCTACGTATTTGAGCTTGGAAGTTTTTCCTGAGCTTCATGTATGGTTATAATGGGTTGTAGTGGTCCTACTCCCCTAAGTGTGTAATTTGTTTGCATCCAAACAATTGATACACTTATGTTTCCCTTAGGATTTCCTTTATATCGGAGATTAAGTATAATTCCGTGGAATTTATATTTGTTACAAACATGCAAGGGTGGCCCTGAGGGTCCAAAGCTTTTGCATTAAGTTAAGGCGAATGTTTCAACTGCCCGAGGTCATCGGCTTTGTAAGCTCCCATTACTTCGAGCGGTTGTGGTGGCGGTTTTAAATTCTGCCTTGAATGAGATTGTGGCGATTGGGTTGCCAAACGGTTCTTGAACCGTCAAGAGGTTGTGCTTATAAAAGCTAACAATCCTGGTAGATTATTCTCCATTCTATAAGCAACTTTCTTTTTGCAAATGGCAAACAACGATTGATTTTCTGAGTTGTGCCACGAATTGCAGAGCTTGAAGGCAGCCATCAATGGGCTGTCACTCAAGATGGATGCCATGGTGCAATCTCTTTCTGTCATGGAAAAGACCATTCGCATGGTGCTGATAGCCAACTGGGATCAGTTGGAGGCTTTCCGAGGGCAATCGGCGCCTCAAGTCCCTTCCCCTCCGAGGGAGGGAGGTAGTGGTTAGGTTGCAACTTTGTGGGTTTTACCCACAAAGTACTTTTATGTAAAAGGTTCCACACCCTTTGAGTTGTGGATTTATAAATAAAAATTTATGTAGTAATTTTTATATTTGCATGCCATTTCCATATTAGATTCACAGGAAATATTGACCGATCTTCCCTCTTGGGGAGATTTATTGGCCACTGTGGCTGGAAAATGATAGAAACAACTAGTCCTCTAAACAACTTCATTACTAACGTTTTTATTGAAAACAAAGCTTCCTAAAAAACAGAAATAAACTCCTACTTCAAGCACCTACTTGTAATACTTCTTGAGATGCTCTGCATTCAATGAGTTGGGCAGCTCTTTACCCCTTAGGGTTGCAAGTCTGTACGCACCTGCCTTGACATGGTGTAAGACCTGGTATGGTCCTTCCCAATTTGGGCCAAGCTTGCCCACTTTCTTTCCAGTTGGATCAACCTTTCTGAGGACTAGGTCACCAGCTCTGAAATCTCTTGGCCTAACCTGTGCTTCATGGTACTTAACCATTCTTTGTTGGTACACGGCTATCCTGGCCATTGCTGTTTCCCTTTTTTCTTCCAAGAGATCCAACTCAGCCCTAAGATCATCTTGGTTATCCATACTTGCGGTTCAATAATTGAGGAGCTCGATTTCAATCAGAACTACTGCTTCAGCTCCGAAGGCTAGGGAATATGGGGTTTCCCCAGTTGCAGTTCGGGGGGTAGTACGATATGCCCATAGCACATTATATAGCTCATCTGGCCAAGCCCCTTTGGCTTCTCGCAGTCTCTTCTTGATTCCTTTCTTAATTGTCCGATTTGTGACCTCTACCTATCCATTGGCTTTTGGGTGAGCCTTGGATGCATAGTGTACGTGTATTCCCTTGGACATACAGTATGTTTTGAACTGAGTATTGTCAAATTGCTTCTCTCGGTCCGTGACTTTAACTCGCGGTAATCCAAAACTGCTAATGATTAATTTCTATAAGAAATCAAATTTAACCTCTGCGGTGATTGTGGCCAGTGCCTTAGCTTCGACCCATTTCGTAAAATAATCCACAGCTATAATGGCATGCTGGACCTGGCCTGCTGCCATAGGAAGTGGACCAATTAGGTCCACTCCCTATTGGGCAAATGGCCAAGGTCCTCTCATTGGGGTTAGGGCTATCGGGCATCCATGAGTGATGTTTGCAAACCGTTGGCATTTCTCACATTTTTGGACCATAGAGTAGCAATCCTTTTGCATGCTTGGCCAATAGTAGCCCAGCCTAAGGAGTTTATAAGCCAATGTGTGGCCACCTTGGTGATCTCCACATACTCCCTGGTGGACCTCTTCCATAGCCCGTTGAGATTCCATCGTGGTCAGACATCTAAGGTATGGTAGTGAGAAGCTCCTTCTGTATAACACATCTCCCATTAGAAGGTATTTTGTTGCTCTAATCTTGAGCTGCCTAGCTTTGACCTTATCGTCCGGCAAGGTCCCATTTGTTATGTAGTCAACTATGGGTCCTATCCATGAGTTGCTGTAGTCGATAGCTTGAATCTGTACGTCTGGGGCAAAGATACTTGGTAACTCTAAGTATCGGACTGGTGCATTCCGTGGAATGGCATCTTCTTTAGCCATGGCCAACTTTGGTAAATAATCAGCTTCCACATTTTCCTCTCTTGGAATCCTGACTATTGTAGACACCTCCCAAACGGGGCATCGCCATTCGGATTGATCATTGCTTGGTTGCTTTCCACTTCATAAACCAGAATCGTGGATATTCCCGTGGCTAGGAACATCGCCACACGATAACGGTTATCATCAAAATAGAGTCGCCACCTAGTTTATAAAAAAACTAGGAGAAAAGATAGAGATTCCGGGTACGGGAGCCAAGAGTACAATAAGGGGAAGGTGTTAGGCACCCTTCTTTGCCCAGTCGTAAGACTAGCCCATAGTCGTTCAACATATGATAAATATTTGCTTTATTTAATTCTAAACAAACAATCTGGTTATTTAGCCTTTAACAGTTGATAAGGTGAGCCAAAACAGTACTGAAAACATGCATCAAAACAGAAAACAAACTGTCCCAGAGAATGGATCCCTCAGCTGGTGAATGGATGTCACGACCGAGGAATCCTTCTGGATCAATGTACCGGCCGAAGGATCGAAGACCCAGCCGATGTTCTTCCTCACACTAGACTATATGATTAACAGGTAATCAAAATCCTACAATTAACATGCATAAACTGAAAGTAAAAAACGAACCAAAGGCCCCTGGGCCTCACCACCTTGACCCCTCAATGGCTTGATTGCCTCGGATTAAGGGTGATTGACTAATCTTCTTCTCGAAACCCTAGGATTAGGGTTTGTACTTTGGGTTTTGATCACTTGCGATGCGGCTGCTCACAAAGGTTTAGGGCTTTTGTAGAGGAGATATGAGAGATGATTTCTACAGAGTTTGGAGCTATGAGATGGAGGAATTGAATGTTAATTTCAGAACCCTAAGGCTCCTTATATAGGCAAGGGGATGACTCACTCCATCCAATCAAAACGCACGGTTAGAATTGGAATTGCAATGCAATACAAACTCCTCATGGTGATCTCCAAACGTGGCCCGAACGCATCGGAAAAAGGCTGCTAGGGTTTTGTGAACGGATTAAATGATTGACAGAACGTTCCGAGGAATGGATCTGGTGGCCGAAGGATGGATCTGGTGGCCGAAGGATCGATCTTACGGCTAATAGATGTATTTTCCTAGGATGTTGTATTTCTATCTGAAAGGCTATTGGGCTCTGAATTGGGTCCTCTAAGTGGCTAAATGTACTCACCGAAAGTCCTAAGGTTCACGAGAAGTCAATCAACAATCCCTGTATCCATATCATCATTGGGATGGTCCCCAAGGTGGGACTTGAAATAATCGTTTGGCCAAATTGGGGTGTCTACAGATGCCCCTCTTTGACTGAACTTAGACGGATCGCGAGACATGTTTAAGTAAGAGTCAAAGCTGTAAAAGCAACTCAATTTGGTCCAACCTCTATTCCAAGGGGTTTTTGAAAAAGGTTTTTGTTATGATCGGGCCGGGAGGCTGCCTACGTATTCCACAGGGGAAATTTAGACCAATCATAGTTCAGAAGGGCAATAAAGAAAAAGAAAAAGTTTGGAGGGTTAGAAACAGAAGACATACCTTTGGGCTTAAAAAGCCATAGTGCAACGTACCTAGGCTAAGCCAGGATTTTGGCGGGGGATAGTTGAAGGAGCGCGGGGCTGTCGTGGAAATTTTTGCGGAGAGCATTCTTAGTATTTTGGGGTAGATCAATACACGGCGGGGTATCGTTTGCTTTTCTTGATCATCCTGACTTTGACTGAGGGGAGCTTAGTAGAGTAGCCCATCCTTGCGAATGAGCTGGAAGGAATTGATGTAATTGGGGTAGAATCCAAACCATCTCCCGAGGATGAATCGGACGCTGATTTTGAGATATGGGGGGCGCAAGGCCAGTAACTGGAGCACGGAGCGTCGAGATGAGTGAATCGAGGCTCGGAGCCGGGTGTTGTCATGAGGTGAGAGCCTAGGGCATCGGAGCTTAGAGCTTGACGTGATTTGAACCGAGGGGTAGAGCCGGTTGCATTCTGATGGTCTGTGCACGGAGCTTTCTCATCATAAATTTTTGGCGTAGAGCCAAAGGATCGAGGTGCTAGACCGATCAATAAAACCGAGGCATAGAGCTGGTTGATTGCAGGATTGACCTGTTTCAATGAGAGATATGCAGAATATGTATATGTGATGATGTTGGTTGGTTAGATGTGAATAGTTATGATGATGTAATTGAGGCAAACTCGATGTGATAATGGTGATGCAATTGATGCTTATGTGCACGGGCCCGTGCGTGTGTGTTTGATTTAAGCGTAAAGCTTCTTTCAAGTTCTGGACTTGAGCATTCGGAGCGTAGAGCTCGAGCATTCGGATGGCAGAATCCAAGCATTCAAAGTACAGGCTTTGAGCATCCAGTACGCAGTGGTTGGGCATCCAAGCATAAAGCTTGAGCATTCAAGTGTAGAACTTGACAAGAGAAGGAGGAGAAAAAGTGGCTCTTTCTCTTCAGAAGTCAAACCACAATGAGAGGTCTTTTCCCTTCTCTTTTCTAACTGACAACAGGAACCCTAGACTAATGGGGTTCATCTCCCATGCGAGAATTGAGGTCAATCATGCGACTATAGGTTTATCTTGTGACAATGGTTGGATTCAATACCCAACAGGGGATCTCTTCCAATTGGCTGCTAATCGACTTTAGAATCGTCTTCTGGATTTGAAAGGTTGATTGTCTGCGAGTCTGAAAGTTAGGAATAAAATGAACCGTTTTAACACTGTCTAATGTTATGCTGCCATTTTTGTTTGACTCCAATAGTGCAAATTGCTCCTTTAGATAGAAGGGTTCAAAGTGGCTACGACATAGAAAGGGGAAAAATTAAACAACGATTACCGGAAATCGTCACAATATCCTAAACCATGATTCAAAAGTTTTCAGTCTACACTAGCTATGATCAAACAATGATTCAAACATATTTTATTTTAAATCAACACAATGTTTCAGTCAAGCTAAACTAGGTTGAATTACCGGCAATCACACTGGATCTATATCTTTCCCCATTGCTGTTCAAAGCTCCTACATAATATTGAATGCAAAATGTGGTTGAAAAGATGAAGAAAAAGTATCAGATTTTTCATCAACTCATCACAAAAGTAGCAGATTGATTTAGTGATAAGAAACCCCAATAACAAGAAGGAAGGAATTAGCATCAAGCACATAAACCAAATACATCGCGTCCGTTGCCGAAAACCACCACATCAACACTGACGGATGTAGACACCCCAATTTGGATCTCCCAATTGTTTTACTTCATTTTTCGGTTTCTTGTTTCCCCGATGATGAATCAGACCAGACGATTAACAGATAATCAAAAAGCTACGATTAAGCATAAAAACTGAAAATAAATCGAACTAGAGGCCCCTGGGCCTCACCACCTTGGTCCCTCAGTGGCTTGATTGCTTCGGATTGAATGGGATTGACTGATTGCTTCTTGAAACCCTAGGGTTAGGGTTTGAACTTCGGGGTTTGATCGTTGGATTAGTGGCTACCTTCGGAAGGTTAGGGCTTTTGTAGAGGGGATATGAGAGTGTATATTGGCAGAGTTTCGTGGCTGTAGAGAGTGAATTGTGTCTCTAATTTCGAAGCCGAAGGCCCCTTTATATAGGCATGGGGGTGACACACTCCATCCAATCACAATGCACGATTGAATTGGAATTATAGGGCAACACAAACTCCTCATGGTAATCTCCAAACGTGGCCCGAACGCATCGGGATTTGGCTGCTAGGGTTTTGTGAATGGATCAAACGATTGACAGAATGTTCCAGAATCTGGAAAATAGACGATCTGGCGGCCGAGTGATCGATCTCTCAGGGAGATTTTCCAGCAACAGGCTTCACGAGTGAAGAAATGATGTTGAGGCCATGAGATCAATGTCACGGCCGACAGATGAATTCTCCTAGGATACTGTACTTCTGTCTGAAAGGCTATTTGGCTCTGGATTGGGTCCTCTAAGTGGCTAAAAGTTCTTTACCAAAAGTCCTAAGGTTCACATAAAGCCAATCAGCAAGTACTGTATCCATATCATCATCGGCATGGTCCCCAAGGTGGGCTTTAAAATAATCGTTAAGCCAAATGGGGTGTCTATAGTGTGGGGGAGTGGCGGTTGTGAAGAGAGAGAGAGAGAGAGAGAGAGAGAGAGAGAGGCCTGAAGGTAGCGTGAGAGGGGGAGAAGGTAGCGTGTATGAGAAGGGTTTTTTTTTTTGTAAAGAAAAAATAAGAAGTGAAGGAATAATAACTGTTTTAGGTGGGTTTTTTGTGTGCTTAAATGTCCAAAATATCCTCACAATTAACTGTTTTGTTTTGTGTTTAAAAGGGCACTTATGGAAAGAAAAATACAAGACAAAGGGTGCTCTCCCTTTATATATTAGAATAGATAACTCGCTCTTGTACGAGTCACTGACCAGGGCCGGCCCAAGGATTTTAATGCTCAAAACTAAATTGTGGGGTGGTGCCCTACGTATTTTTTGAGTTAAACAACAATGATAGAAATGTTTCTTTATATTACTACTTTAGACTTCATAATGCATGTTAACTACTTTGTCACTAGTGGCCAAAGTAGTTGGTTTGAATTCTACTTGACTTGGTCTTGAAACTTGGTAGTTAAAATAGTATTATTTTTGGGAAAAAACATTTCAAAAGAAAAAGCTGCCAGAAGACTTAAACTCGGACACTCCATATGGATTAAAATCAACTTACCACTGAACTAGCAAAGACATTTGTGTTATAAAATGAACAAGTAATATATACTAATTTACAAATAATATTAGAGTGCCTCTACAATTTGAAATTTTTTGGATGCCCAAGGCCGCCTGAGCCGGCCCTGTCACCGACCTCTCTCTCGTAGTTTCATACTCAACGGAAAATGCTCGCAACAAACAAAAGCCACCGCCTTCGCACGTTAGTATTATTCTTCATCAGCCCCATGGAATATCAATCCTCGCCATCTCTAGGTCCGTCGATTTCCTCCTCCTTTTTAGGGTTATTGGGTTTTAAAATTTGTATTTTTTTTTATTCTGTGCTGTATTGGACTACCGGTGTCAATTTAGGGGCTGCCAGAGTTGAATTTTGCTGTGGAGGTGGGACGGTAATGGACATATTGGTGTCAGATATGTGCAGTATTGCAAGAGAAAAATCCTGGTGAAGATCCTGATCATACTAAGAAAAAAAATCTCTCCCTCTCTCCTGATATGTCTGTGTGTGTGGTGATGTACACAGAGCAAAGATAGGGTTTCATTGGAGTTATAGGAAGAAGATGAACCATAACGGGTGTTGTTGTCTTTCTATCACATGGATTTTGGAGAAAAGTCAGTTTTTAATGCCAGAAATGCTTTAGGAGCGCATGATGTACACATACCGTTACTTTGGACGAAAAATATAACAGTTGCACTTTACTCCAAAACCATAGGTGGGTAAAATGGTTACGAGGAAATCTCAGGGAGGTCATCCGCCAAACGGTCAAACCATAGGGTATCAAGTAATCCGTACTTTGTCCAGTAAAATACATTCAAATGAATTAAATGTTGCAAAAGAAATACATTGAAATTGAACACTTGCTTACAAAGGAGAAATTCACATGGTTGGATTTTCAGGGATGCAAGGTAAAGGATAATGGAACAAAGAAATTACAAGTTTAAATTACAACGGGAAAAACTGCTTTTTCCACCTTCAATTCTAAGACAGTCTATTGCACATCCATTGATACAGATTCAAGAAGAAATAAATGTACTTTGCATATTTCAAAGGGAACTAACCCTTTTTCTTTGTTGTCTCTACTCCTAAACTAAGACACCCCAAGAATCTTCTCCCAATACCATCCTTTTTCCACAACCATCTATATCTCTCTCTGGCCCCCACTGGCTTCTCTACGCCTTCGTCTCCTCCCAGACCGTCCCAACAGAATTCTGCCCTGTCGGCGCAGCCGATGAACAAGTGATAAACCACCACCGTCGCCGCCATCATCATCGTCATGATCGTCACTTTCTCGATCAGATGAATCATAAATGACGACAGGAGATGCCTGACGAAAACCACCACCTCCATCTGAATTTTGGTCCGATTCCCTCTCATGCTGTCTCATTCCCCTATTCTGGCCAACATTTCCACCCGGTCCAAATGCGTGCAATAGAAGGAACACATTAACCAAATTCCTATCAATTCCCACTTGGAAATCCTCATTCCCATCCGTGACACCGACATCAAAACCATCCTCCTCTTCATCCGTATCAAACTCATAATGACTTCCTTCCAACACATAATCACCAAACACCACCGCCCCAGGCATCGATGAGCTTATCGTACTAATCACGTCATCCCGTTCTCGCTCGTGCTCGAGCCTTCTCCATTTTTGTTCAAGAGCAGGGTCCACTTCCCGCGGGCGAGCACATGGGTGATCCGCCCTCACGTGCTTCCTCAACTCCTTGTAAGTTCCTGCAAACGAGCAGTTATCCTGTGTGCAGCTCCGGTTCTTTGCATTCAAATACTCCCGAGCAGGCTCCACAACAGTCCACCCCTTCACCTGGCCTCTGCAAAGAGGACATGCAAGCACTGTTACTTCGCACTCCTTGATGGGCCAACTAGAAAAGGGGCCAGTATTCAGATCATCATCCGGGCCCTGGGACAAGGGTTGGAGTTGAAGGGGCGATGTGACTTTGGTGTAGGCTTTCTTGTACTGATCTAGGCAGTTGGAGTAGCGAACGCTAGTGCCGCACATGTAGGGACGGCAACCCTTGTCGTGAGAAGAACATAAGAGGAGAACGGCATTGTGGGGGTACTCCATGCATACGGAACAGGTAGCGTCTACCCAATCTTTCTTTTCCAAGATTTTGGAGCACTTCTTAGGGTTCATGTCATCTGATATAACCTGATTATATGATGCCAACGGATATGGTGTTGGCCTGCACTGTCGTGAGGAAATCTTGCGTCGTCCCCTGGTGCCTTTTGCCATTTCCTAGCTCTGAACCTAAAAACCAGCGTTGATTCAGGAAACCAAACCGAAAGAGCTAGAATTTTAATAAGACGCAAGTAATTCTGAGACTTAATTAGTAGAAAAGGCAAGTATTAGAATGTTGCAGTGTCTCTGCTTCAATATTCTATATTCCACCTACGACTCAAGGGAAGAGAAGATCAAATTGGAAATGAAAAGGTATTTTCATGCAATTATCAACCAGTACAAAAGAATACATTAGAAACAATTTGTAAGTGTTCAGAGATGCTGCAATTTCAAAGTTCAAAGCCTTTCTTAGAATGTGAAAACAAAATTTGGGTATTCACGCAACTATATAGCCAATATGAAGCTAGGCAAAAACCCATCAGCACATAAACTTAGTTTGACAAATGGAATACAAATAATTTGCAATATTTAAATTTCACGATACCATGTAATTCCTATCGTTTCTTACGCAAGTCTGGTACATACTTTGCTATTTGCTACAAATAGATACTGCGTGGAAAATAGAAAACCGACCACATTGCATGACTCTAACAAATCTCAATTCACTCCAACCACTTCAAGGAAAGACAATAGAATAAAATAAGCAGGTGGATCAATTTCTAGTTACCAAAAATAAAGGTTGCTCTTATTTCTACAAATAGAAAGATGGCTCCTTGCTAAATACACAACTTGTTTACTTTGCCAAAAATACAAATTTCATAATACATTGATTAAAACATAACATGTACTGTTTAAGTTAATTGCCTGATCTGCTTGTTCCATTAGATGCCACATTTGTATAGAAGATTCATTGTGTTTTCATTCAGAATGTTTTGTAAGTGTTTAAAGACGCTGCAATCTCAAAGAATTCAAAGCCTTTCTTATAATACGAAAACATTGTGTATTCGCATGACTATACCCAGCCAGTATGAAGCAAGGAAGAAATCCACTCAGCATGTAAGCTTAGTTTGACAAAAGAAATATAATTCCTACTGTGACATATGAAATTTCCGAATACCACATAATTCCTACTGTTTCTTAGGCAAGTCTGTTAAGTTAGGGTTTACTTTGTTATGTATTTGTTACTTAGGGGTATATTTGTACTTTTACTCTTGTCAATATAAATACAAAGTGTGAGAGAGAGAAACCTAATTTTGGTGGCTCTCCTTTCTCCCCAAAGTTCACATGGTATCAGAGCAAGTCGATCTAGGCGACTTCTCCTTGCTGATCTTTTGTCGATCACCAGGCGCCTTCCGTCTGTCTTGTGACCGATCTTTTTGACGCCTTTTATGAATACCCAGTTGAAGAAATTGCCTGACAGCTGTCTCACTCTCGTTATTTGAAAGACCCAGTTGCAACCCGACCTCCTGCGACTTTCTCCTGGACTTGCCGACCATCGCCGCTCGTTTTCTGACCTCCGGCGACATTATCCAATCCATTTTTTGAAGTTTCCAAGTGATTAGGAACTCGAACGGTGATTTTTTGACCTTTCTCAAGACTGTTCGAACTTCTTCGTCTAGTACCCAATGACTTTCTGCCATTTCGAGCTTAACCCAGTCTCTGACGACCCTCGCCGGAGCTTTGTCAGCCTCCGGCAACCTTTTCCCGACTTGTGACGGCTCAGATCTTACACATAGCAGCCTTCCGATCACTTCCCGACGTGACCCAGTCAAACCCAACCCTCACTGGGACTCCGACAAGCTCTTTACAAACTCGTCGGACGTTCGCCAGGACTTTTCTGACCTCGTCGGACCTCGCCTTACCCTCGCCGGACTTCTCTGACCTTTGTTGCGTTTCAGTTGGTTGTTTTTGGTGCGTTCAAGAGCTGGGTCAGATGTTAGCTGCAACAATAACCATCACCTAGCCTCCTGTGACCAGTGCGACCCTTCGGCGACCACTGCTTGGACTGGGTAAGGTCTGTTGCACTCGTTTGGACCTGCTCGTTTGGACCTGGGTCTGAATATTCAAGATTTTTCAGACCCCAATCTGTGCTAGTGTTCTGTTTAACATCTTATAAAGCTCCGTTGAACTGTTTTCTGCAACTGTGCTGTAATAAGAGGTATTTTGCATTAATTTGCTCTACTACGCACTGTCTAGTCACTGTTTTGGGAGCTGTTTGTTACTGTTGGGACAGTATTTGCTCTTATTCAGCACTGTTGAGGCTGTTTGTACACAGAGTTGGCTGAATTTGGGCTTAAAATCACTGATTTGACTAGGTGTAGTAAGTTGAATTGGTGCTAAGTTGACTCAGATCTCGTATTCTCAGCTAATTGACTGTGGTTGACCATTATTTGGTATCGCGAAATCAACTGGGCTTGGTCTGCAAGTTGGGGTGTTGTCTGGTATTTATTTTACTGCTTTTCTGTTGATATGGCAGAGTATAGCAAGAATGTTCCAGTCGGTGCTCTTTCTCAGGGGGAGTTACAAACTCTCAGGCGCCTGATGGCTAAGCTTGACATTCCGTCTACCACAGCTTCTACTTCCACTACCTCCTTTGCTCACACAGGTATCCAACCTAATGCATCTACTACCTCCTCCTCTCTTCCTTGGATAATAGATTTTGGTGCTACAGATCATATGACAGATTGTTCATCTCTTTTTGACTCCTACTCTACGTGTTCCGGTAAGGATAAAGTCCAAGTCGCAGATGGATCCATATCTGCTATTTCAGGAAACGGTTCCATTCGCCACTCTCCAACCATCTCACTTTCTTCAGTTCTTCATGTTCCAAATTTTTCTACTAACATTCTCTCTGTTAGTAGTCTTACCCATTACTTAAATTGCTCTGTGACATTTTTTCCTACACATTGTGTCTTTCAGGAACTGGATACGAGGAGAGTGATTGGCAGTGGTAAAGCCCATGGTGGTCTATACTTTTTGGAGTCTGCACCTCGTTCATCTTGTCCACCTTTGTCATGTGGTCAAGAAGCAGATACGGGTTCAACTCTTCCTTTGTTACATCAATGGCATCGGAGATTGGGTCTTCCTTCTTTTGGGATTTTAGAAAATTTTTTCCTAATTTAACAAAGCACCGTCCTAGGAGTCAGCTTTTTTGTGAAGCTTGTGAGCTTGCGAAACATAAACGTTCCTTTTATGCTCCTGTTAATCAAAGAAGTGTTTCTCTGTTTATGGTTATCCACTCTGATGTTTGGGGTCCTTCTCCTGTTACCTCACTTTCTAGTTATCGATGGTTTGTCACTTTTGTTACCTCACTTTCTAGTTATCGATGGTTTGTCACTTTTATTGACTATTATTCTCGTGTCACTTGGGTGTACTTACTTCGATCTAAAAATGAAGTGTTTTCGTGCTTTAAATCCTTTCATAAAATGGTGTACTCAATTTGACACCAACATTAAGATTCTCTGTAGTGATAATGGGACTGAGTATCGCGATGGGCTCTTTCGGGCATACCTTGATGACAATGGCATTCTCTTTCAGACAACTTGTGTTAGTACTCCACAGCAAAATGGAGTTGCTGAATGTAAAAATCGTCATCTTGCTGAGGTAGCTCGCTCTCTCTTGCTCACTATGCATGTCCCTAAACACTTTGGGGAGAAGCTGTCCTCACTGCAGCTTATCTTATCAACCGTATGCCATCCAGTGTTCTTCAGTTCAAAACCCCTCTTGAGTTTCTTCCTATCAATTATCGGGTCTCTTCTCTTCCGCCAAAGATCTTTGGTTGTGTGTTTTGTTCATACTCCTAACATCCTGGTGGTAAGTTAGATCCTAAAGCTCGTAAATGTATTTTTCTTGGCTACTCTTCTACCCAGAAAGGCTACAAATGCTATGACCCTTGTTAGAATATTGTCAGGCATATGTTAGTCCCACATTGGCTAATTGAGTCATTGTAATGAGTATCTCATAATATAAATAAAGTCTGTGTGTGTTAGGGTTAATTAACACCCTATACACTTCTTTCTCCCTCTAATAACATGGTATCAGAGCCCCACCTTAATCCTAACCCTAAACCACCACAACCCTAAATTATTTGTCGAAACCCTAGCCTACCACCACCACTGCCGTACTTTTTCACCACTGTAACTACCATACATCATCTCCAGCAGCTTCTGTCTAAAATCCTAGCCCACCAATGTCACCCATCCTCATCATCGACCAACGTCACCCATCCTCATCATCATTAGCCACTTCCCAACAACCCTAAATCGCACACACACTGTTCGACGCTCAGAACTTCTGTTCCAAGTCCGACATCCTTTGTCCTGTTGCCAGCAGCCCTCGCCGGACCTGCCCAGTCACCGGCAATCCTCGCTGTCCCTCTTCTGACTCCGACATCCCTACGGCAACCCTCCTGGCTGCTGATTCATGTGAGTTTCAGTACATTAGATCAGTCTATGGTGTTAGTATAGCTGGTTTATGGTCTCTGTGGGTGTTGATGTTGTTCGGAGCTCCATTGGTTAATATTGCAATTTGTTAGCGTGGCTGGATCATGTTGCAGTCAGTTGGATATTGCTGGTTTATGTTATTTTTTACTCCTATTGTGTGGATTATGGTTTCTGCGGTTGTTGCTTCATTGGAGATGTTGGGTTACAGTTGGTCATGTTGGGTTTGAGCAGTAGCAGGTTCATACACGTCAATATTGGTCGTTTGATCTGGTGTTAGTTGTTTTTGGTTTATTATACGTGGTTGGATTAGTTGGTCGTTGGTGATTATTGTGTTTGTGCTTCTTACGTGGTTGGGAAAATGTCTGAGGAGAAAACAGCTTCAGGCCCTCTTTCTACAGTTGTTGGTACTATTTCTGGTTCTAATTCTACTGGTATTGGTAGTCTTTTTAGTGGTTCATGGTCTGAGTGGCGAAAAGCTATGGAGGATGAAATGTCTGCTCTTCATAATAATGGCACGTGGGAGTTGGTTACTCTTCCTGTTGGTCAAACTACTATCGAGGTTGTCGTTGGGTCTATACTGTTAAGTACCTTCCCGATGGCACTGTTGAGCGCCACAAAGCTCGTTTGGTTGCCAAAGGGTACACCCAGACTTATGGTGTTGATTATTCAGAAACGTTCTCTCCCGTTGCCAAGCTTGGTTCTGTGCGAATTCTTATTTCTCTTCCTGCCAATCTTGGTTGGCCGTTGTTTCAACTCGACGTAAAAAATGCCTTTCTCCATGGCGATCTCCAGGAGGAAGTCTACATGGAGCAACCACCT
Organism: Rhododendron griersonianum; assembly: GCA_018127125.1. NCBI lineage: Eukaryota > Viridiplantae > Streptophyta > Magnoliopsida > Ericales > Ericaceae > Rhododendron > Rhododendron griersonianum. Next base: position 24,744,754 of record CM030792.1, on the reverse strand, counting down.
GGGTTCGTTGCTCAGGGGGAGCGTCATAAGGTATGTCGTCTTCGCAAAGCACTCTATGGACTTAAGCAATCTCCTAGAGCATGGTTTAACAAGTTTAGTGATGCAGTTATGAGCTTTGGCATGTGTCGAAGACAGTCAGACCACTCTGTATTCTCCCTTATGTCGGCTCGAGGGAAAGTATTGCTCATTGTTTATGTAGATGACATTATTATTACTGGAGATAATCAAAAAGGGATTGATGAGTTCAAACAATTCTTACATAGTCAGTTCCACACTAAAGACTTGGGTAAGCTGCGATATTTCTTGGGCATTGAGGTAGCGAGGTCCAAGGATGGCATCTGTCCCAGAGGAAATGTGTTGGATATTCTAGAGGAGACAGGTTTATTGGGAGCTAGACCTGTGGAGACTCCAATGGATCCTAATGTTAAACTCTGCATTGATCAGGGGGAGGTATTTCCTCATCTCGTCGATTGGTTGGTAAGTTGAATTATCTTACCAATACTGTCCTGATATCTCATTTGCTGGTAGTGTGGTGAGTCAATTTATGTCTGCTCCTTGTCTTCCACATTGGGAAGCTTGTATTCGCATTGTTAAGTACCTTAAGACTCATCCTGGACGCGGTTTGTTTTATCGTTCTAATGGTCATTTTCGTGTTGAGGCATTTACGGATGCAGATTGGGTAGGGTCACCTTCTGACAGACGTTCAACAACTAGTTACTGTACGTTTGTTGGTGGCAACCTAGTTACTTGGAAGGGTAAGAAGCAAACTGTTGTTGCAAGGTCTAGTGCAGAGGCAGAGTACCGTGCTATGGCTCATACCACATGTGAGATTGTTTGGCTGAGATCCTTTCTTAAGGAGCTAGGATTTCAGGTGCAGTTACCCATTCCTATGTATTGTGACAATCAAGCAGCGATACATATTTCCTCGAACCCGGTGTTTCATGAGAGAACCAAACATATTGAGGTAGATTGTCACATTGTTCGAGAGAAGGTTGACAATAGTGTGTTGGTTATGCCCTTTGTGTCCACAGGAGCTCAAATCGCAGATATTTTTACCAAATCACTGTTCAAACCTCGTTTAGAATTCTTATGTAAGAAGCTGGGACTTTGTGATATTTACTCTCCAGCTCGAGGGGGAGTGTTAGAATATTGTTAGGCTTATGTTAGTCCCACATTGGCTAATTGAGTCATTGTAACGAGTATCTCATAATATAAATAAAGTTTGTGTGTTAGGGGTTAATTAACACCCTATACACTTCTTTCTCCCTCTAATAACAACCCTCACTCCCGAAAAATGTTTGTATCTATGGATGTCACTTTTTGGGAACTTAAGTCTTTTTATCCCTCATCCGGTCCATCTCTTAGGGGGAGAGTGATAGAGAGGAAGAGATGTTGATAGCTCATAATCAAGAGTCATGGTCTTACTTTCCAATACCTTGTTATGATGCGGGGGAGAAGGAAAACTCAAGGGAGGAACCAATATCTGAAGAGAGAGCATAACCAAGACAACTTGGTAGGCCTATCTAGCAAAAATACAATAGGCGACCAAAGGGTCAGCCTACATGTGCGATGCCACCTTGCCAATCACTATCGCCTACCCAGTTTCAGACCGCTCAGCTGGCTCATCTGGTAATGAATCTTCTTCCATTGAACCTCCCTTATTAATTCTGATAGGTGCTCTACTTCTGGCTACTGCACCGTTTTTGGTGGGAATTTGGTTACTTGGCGAAGTAAGACGCAGTCAGTGGTAGCTAGATCCAGTGCAAAAGCCGAATATAGGGCTATGGCTCATGGCGTGTGTGAGCTTTTGTGGCTCCAAACCTTGTTGAAGGATTTGGGAATCTCCGATGGTGGTCCTATGAAGCTTTACTGTGACAACAAAGCGGCTATAAATATTGCTCATAATCCTGTGCAGCATGACAGAACGAAGCATATCGAGATTGATAGGCATTTCATAAAGGAAAAGTTGAGCAAGGGTTTGATATGTATGCCGTTTGTAAGGTCTGAGAACCAGTTAGCTGATATATTTACGAAAGGGCTTAGTAGTAAGATTTTTCACCCCATTGTTCAAGTTGGGCTTGATAGATATCTTCGCACCAACCTGAGGGGGAGTGTTAAGTTAGGGTTTACTTTGTTATGTATTTGTTAATTAGGGGTATATTTGTACTTTTACTCTTGTCAATATAAATACAAAGTGTGAGAGAGAGAAACCTAATTTTGGTGGCTCTCCTTTCTCCCCAAAGTTCACTAAGTCTAGTACATATAATGCTATAACAGATGACTAATCTAAGGAGCCGTTCCAGTAAGGGTTCCCTTTTTAAAAGTTTCTTTTCTTCAATTTTCAAACTCAAATATAATGAAAATGAAAAATATTTTTTTAATTTTTTTTGCACCGTTTAAAAGATCTCGATGAGATCTATCAAACAAGATCCATATTGGTAGGAAAATTATTTGCGTAAACACATGATTTTTGGGCTTGAAATTACCTCCGTTTGAAAAAAAGGAACTTTTTAGGAAACTGGAACGGCTCCTAAGTAACTTATAAACATACCCCATGGAACGTAGAAAACCCAACCAGATTGCACAACTCAACCAAATCTCAGTTCAATCCAACCACTTGAAGGAAAGACAATAATAGAATAAAATAAACAGGTATGATCCCCAGAGCAAAGAACTATATCTTGTTGAGAATACGGCTACAAATCAGTATACTCTGAAGCACACTACACTTTGAATCCAAAAGTAAACAGCACACTGCATGAGCCAAGAACAAAGGGGAAAAAACCAACTTGCTAAAGTGAATTAATTCCAATGCTACAACCCAGTAGAAAAACTAAATGGCATCAAGCTCCTTTGGAGTATTTTGCATACATTGTGTCACTGTCAGAGTACTCTACATACATGTGGAAGTTACGAGGTCACCAATGTCCTTAATACCAAACAACATAATTATGTTGGAAAAACAAAAGATAAAAAGAGTCATGAGAATGTCATGATGCAGTACCACCATATCTCGATAAATGTATAACAAACCTAAAAAAGGAAAAAACCAGAAGGATCCTATTTGCTGCTTCCTTGTCACCATGTCTGAATTCAACATAAAGCACTACTTATGCAATTAGTTTCACCTATACAGGTCGGTGAATTCTTCAATATCTTCTTCAACTGCTAAAAGTCAACTATGGCAAGACACCCTCAACTAGCTAACCGAAACAAGTCCAGGCGAAAGATGCCTTCATGGCCAGAAACAAGGTAGAGATATCCGGAACCATTGGACCTTGTTAGGTTAAGGGTTTTGGATTCTAATCATTATCCTATTTCTCTCTCCACTCATTACCCCTATCTCCAATCATTACTCTCATTTTTCTCTCTATCTCTCTCCAATTATTACCCCTATTTCCATTCATTACTTTATTTATCTCTACACTCATTACATACAAATCCAAATCCAAAATCCCAAAACGAACGGGGTCCATGTTTCCCCTCATCAAGACATACTACGAGAAGCATTCCTCGATACACACCGCAACCACCAAATTGAGAAAAGACCCAGATGAAAAAAAAAAGAACCTATCTGCTAGGCTGCAAAACCTAAATACAGCAATCTGCAATCAAGCAACAGGTATACTCTACCAAACAGCCTACAGTGATACTCAAAGACAGTCCTAATAGTAAAAAATTGTTATTTTGCCTAGACAATGGAGCCAAAGAAAACATCCAAGAAATGCAAAACACGTTTCAAGCAACTTCTACCATCATACTTTCTCGTTGCAAACAGAAGTGAAGAATCAAAGAACAGTATTCTGCCAGAAAATCACACAAGTTAGTATGCTGCGTTGCTTATAGGAATTATAAGTTGGAAGTGTGACAAAACATATGGAAGAGAGAACTAATCTGATTCCTGAATATTGAGAGTCAATGGTTACAATGCTAACACAAACTTGAATAGAGAAAAGCCTAGAAATCTATACCTAAAATAGGAGATTACAAAGAGATATGATTATGATATTATAACAATACGATTCTATGACTAAAATAGAAGATACGACGAGATCACGATGCATAATACTTTCACACCCTCCCTCAAACTCATGATGCGAGCCCGGAGAGGATTGTGAGTTTGCCAAGGAAGTAATGAAACCGCGCAGTAGTGTAAGTCTTAGTGCAATAGGGACTGAAACATTGCTAAACGGTGCTGAAAAACGCTAATCAGAGGTCCAAAACTGAGTGCCAAAACCTGTAAAACTGAGATTTTGCAGCCCCAAACCAAAGTGCCAAAACAGAAGCTGAAACTTTTCCAAACGGAGCTGCTACTATGTCAAACAGTACCAAACTCTGCAGAAAACCTGTAAGTGCTGCTCATAACAGATCGCAGTGAGCAGTGCCGCAGTGAACAGATGGCTGTTGTGTGATCTGAGAGAAGATACAATGGGTGGGAGGAGGAGAAGATGCAGAGAGGAAGATGCAAACATTGCCGAATAAAGCATAAGAATGTCGAACAGTCCAGAAGCCGAACAGATATCAAATGCAGAACAGATGCAAATATCAGAACAGACGCCAAACAAGTTTCAGATGCCAAACAGATGGAGAGTAAAGGAACAAAAAAGTTTCAGATGCCAAACAGATGCAGAGTAAAGGAAGAACAAATGCAGATTCAAATGCATATTCAAAAGTTGAAGATTTAGATGATTTTCGAGAAGAAAGAGAGAGTGCCATACAGATTTCAAATGCAAAACCAGAGAAACAGAGCCAAAAATAAGAAAGACAGAACTACAAAGACGTGAAATCAGAGAAACATAGCCTGAAATAATGCGAAAGCGAATAAACAGAAGTACCAGAGTTTTCAGAGACTAAGTACAGAAGTGCGTAGATGAACAGCGATCGATGAATAGATTAAGAAGAGAGAGAGAGAGATTAGCTCAGAGAGAAGAGAAGAGGAAGGTCGATAACAGAGAATGCTATGGTGGTGGCAGATCTGATACCATATGACAAAACAGATGAGTGCCTGGCGGACGGCGACAAGGCATAAGCTGCCCGCTGGAAAGCGAATATCCCCCAGGCCTAGGTCTAGATCTTAGGCTCTGATACCATGTGATAAAACATATGGGAGAGAGAACTGATCTGTATTACTGAATATTTAGAGTCAATTGTTACAATGCTAACACAAACTTGAATAGAGAAAAGCCTAGAAATCTATACCTAAAATAGGAGATTACAAAGAGATATGATTACGATATTATAACAATACGATTCTATGCCTAAAATAGAAGATACGACGAGATCACGATGCATAATACTTTCACAAGAAGTTCAAAGGGTTTAAATAATGCTAGAGATGTCTATAAGGCTTATATGCCCATGAAAATCAGCTCACTGGACATTTTCAGCTTGAAGACTAGAGAGATTAAAAACACTACTTGAGAAAACACTGCTCCTCTAAATGTAGTAGCTGACTAGATCACCTCCACATAGATGCCTAGAAAACAACCTTCCAATGCTCAACAACAAAATACGTAAGGTGGATGACCTTATATCCTGTGCATGACAAGAATTCCTACAGATATATTGAACAAGACAATCTAGAGGACTAGCATAGAGTTACATAACACGGTAAATCACTTCAAATCACTGAACAATAAAACAATTAAGGAAATTGGTGCTTGTGATAAGAGTTGCATACAGTATTTTAAACAATACTCTTTAATACCCTGTACCAGTGTACTTACAGAACTTTGATACCGATGCACAAAAAATAAGCTCAGACTAATTCCATAGTTATTCATAAACAATAAATCTGGATTGTAAGTACCAAAAATAAATCTGGATTGTTCCTCACATCAGATTTTACTCTTTACATACAGACATTGACTTCCTACCGCAACAAACCAGCAATTTAGAAAATGTATATGAAAGATCTGAATATTGACTTTCTTATTCATTTAAGTAAAATTTGCCACCCTACGTATCATCCTGTGACTTTACCATGTACTACCATAACTTTTTCCATAATTGTGATACTGGAATTTGCAAACATACTAATGAGAACACATCCATATTTGTCCTTAATTCCAGTTTGTGACCATGGTTAGGAATGAATGTCGTGACTTAGTGATCTGAAACAAGCACGATAATTCAATAACAGAAACTGCTTAACCAGTAACAGGATAAGTATCAGTCAAAAACAAGGTTCATTGACAGTAATCAAATCCACGTCGTAAACTGAAAAGATCAAAAGTTAACATGTTCAAAATGCTCTATGCATGTCCAACCACAGGGTAAATGGAACTGCCCAATTTGAACACAATCTCTCCAAGTAATCCTCATTAACCAACATGTTCAAAACCAAGAGCGGTAGCTTACGCTCAAATCCACCCAAAAGAAACTTATCGGAATACACAACAATCGCAGAAAACCCATCTAATCCCCAACCATTGGGGGTATGGGCGGGGGAGGATTGGAAACAGACCTAACCTTTGACAATATACGCACAAAGTGACTGATCTCAGAACCACTAAAACCGTGAACCCCCTGTACCTCCAAGAACCGAGGAGCTAAATGGACGTTTTGCTGCGGAACCATGCCGTAATTCAAAGCCGAAATTGGAAAGCACAATAAAAGAAAAGTATCAAAATGCTAACTGAAAAACGGATAAACCAAAATTTCTCAATTTTAGTGCAATCAAAGCTTAATTGACCAAAAAGAGAACAATACCCACCTCACCTTTGAGCAAATCTAGATCCAAGAGAAATTGTTAGTTGGAGAGACCCAAATGAATGGACATGAACATATTTACCTATATATACGACAAGCCAACTCATGCCTACATGTCTACATGGACAAAGAGATACCTCACCCGTAAAATCAAAACAACGTGAATAACCAAACAATCACGCGAGAGACAGTTAGAAATCGAATAAAGTAATAGGGCAATCATACAAACACAACTAACTCTAATTATTTACTTATAAATTTATTCAACAACAAAAAAAAAAAGTCACGAGCACATGGCGTTGAGCATCAACCACACCATCTGAGATCCAAAATCAGATAACACCAATTTAATAAATACGGACAGACGACTAAAGGAAATGCTAATAAAACAGATGGATACATATAGATATATAAGTATCAGCGAGAACATTTACACATGCAGTTAGGAATCGAGAGAGCTTCGTACCAGGGAATTCTCGAGGTTGAACTTTAGAGAGAGAGAGAGTTAGGGTTTGATTTAAAGGCCGAAAAGGAGAGTAAAGGCGAACAGACCGAGGGAGGGAATTTCAGAGCGGGAGACGACGAGCATTTTTTAACTTTCTTTTTCCCAGTTTCGTTTAAGAGAGAGTTTGAGAGAGATTATCGGATTCGTGAGTCATTCCTACGCTATACACCATTAAAGATGTACGGAGAATCTATCTATCTTCCAACGAGGGAGTTATTTTGCAACTCTCGTTTTTGTTAATGTCATTTCACTTTGTGTCTTTATTAGATTATTTATCTTGTGAGAGAATGCGGAGTGACATTAATAAAAAGGGGAGTGGCAAAATCAATTTCCTATTCTAATATATATATATAAACAGAAAACTTCTTATAAGGACCTTAAGTGCGGACCTCTCTTCCCGATCAAATTTTAATGATCCGAACCGTTCAATATGTGCAGAACATGATTTTAAAGTTACCCACGAGAAATTAGCAAAAAATATGACCGGAAAGTGCTTGATTTGTGCAATTTTTTACTGAACCGTTCAATGAAAACTGCTCAGATGAAGCACTTTCCGGTCATATTTTTTGCTGATTTCTTGTAGGGGCCTTTAAAATCACGTTCTAATCACATTTAACGGTTCGGATCATCAAAATTCGATCGATATCTTTGAGGTCGGCACTTAAGCTAAATAAGGAAACCCTCGTAAGAAAGAGACTGATATACAGAAAACTTCTCATAAGGACCTTAAGGAGAGCATCTTTTGGTGCGGACACATTTTTAAGGCTGGCTCACATTTTCCTCTTCCAAAATTGTCCCTAAAAAAAAAGTTTCACGATTTAGTTAACCTCTACCCTAATAATCGTGTGGACAAAAAAGTAAAACACCCAGCGTATGAGAACAAAAGATGATCTGAACATTTGTAACTGTCGTAAACCTTTTTCTCCCTAGAGCATGTATACCAAGCAATATGTATTTTAGCTACCCAATTGTGCACTTTTTTTATTTTACCTACTCAAATCTCTCTACTCCACACCAATCCTTTCTATTATCATCTCTATCCTTATAAAATATTACCCAAAAAAAAAAAAAACTATTCACACTTCATCTGCACAAACCTCTGGTTCAGAAGCCGAAAATCGATTAACACAAAAATTGAGTACCGCCATGGACATAATCAACGACGAGCTGGTATCCACAGTTCGATCCATCATCGGCCTCAATACTCCACCATGGACATTCCGAGCCGTTCACATGGCTAACGACAACGTCACGGCCGCGATCAACATCTTATTCGACACCAACTCCAGCTTCAAAACCAAAGACAAATCCACAACTCAAGCTCCTCGAGAAATCCAAATAACAACGAGATGATAAACCGAGCTGCGGATTCAAGTTTTGACTTTCTCGGGCGGCTGCTTGTCCTAAGATTGTGAGGTTCTCTACAAAAGACAGTGGAGAGGAAGAAAGAGGGGTTTTGCTGTGGGGAGTGATTGTGAGGGTTTGGGGGAAGCTGAACGGGAGAGAAAGGAGGAGAGAAACAATATACGGAGTAGTTTAGTTTTACCTCTGCTACAGTAGATCGGTAAAAGTATCGATCCAAAATACCATAGCTATTTTACCTTTCTCTTTACCGATTCTGCTGCAGCTCAACTTTTGAGGTTTAGATAGGTAAATTAGCTAAAAATGTCTATTTAGCTACTCTTGTGTACATGCTCTTACATGGCATAACTGCTTTGTTACCGCGTCTTCCACATGTCGATGTATTCATATATACTAGCATCTAAACAATGAGCAAGAGCCCCTTTGGGATTTTTTCTCCGTGCAGGTCCTGTACACATGCATGTGCAAGTCTAATTTTGATGTTGTTTCTAAAAAGACGGGGAAAAGGAGACGGTAAGGAAAATTTGGTTTGCACACGCATAAGATATGAAGAAAAACATTGTAAATTCCACACTGATTGTAGGAAACATCATCAAAATTTAATTTGCACATGCATCGGGTACATCCGGCCTCTATAAAATACGGGAAAAAAATGTAAATTCCACACGACCGCAGAGAAACATCATCAAAATGTTTTTTTTTTTTAACGACGAAAAAGAGATTTTATTAATCTTTGAAAAATATACAAAGATCAATAGGACATGGATAGAACAAAAGTCCAATTCGAGACCCAAACTCTTGATTGGCAAGATGCCAACCAAGACAATAACCAAAGGGAACAAAATCCAAATACCTAAAGGCCTAGAAGCCCAAATAAAACAATTAAAGCAAATGTGACACAACCCAAAAGGCCTAAAACATCATCAAAACACACATCAAGTGTGCCCACTGATTCCCTTGAGTTTGTAGTTTAAATCTCAAGGTTAAAATTGTACGTTTACACAACAGTTGCATACATGCATTATAGACCACTACGGCACTACCCCATTTGTCGTTCAAAAGAAAACTGCCAACTCCAATATGTGTTGTCTTTATTACAAACTCAAATCCTATTTGAAGCGATTCTCTTCATTTGTCTTCAATTTTCAAAATTCTAATTTCTTTCACAAAATTTCTTTTTGGTTAAGTTTAGCTTTAGAATTTTTAGCTAGAGGCCGGGATCACGCATGCAGCAAAATTGAATCAATTTTTTTGTCAAAATTGAATCAGACAATAAGTGAGAAGTTATTGTGCAAAATACGACTTGCTAAAAACGCAATATTTGACTTGCACACGCATCGCGTGTTCCCTAGCCTCTAGTTGGTAAAAAATGTAGAGAGAGAAAGAGGGAGGAGAGAGAGAGAAGAAGGGGGGTTTGCACCCTATACTATGTCCGGGAAAATTGGTGAGGAGGACATAGTATAGGGTTCAATGCCATAATTAGTCCATCAACATTTCCCGTACAATCGCCAGGACAATTGGGCAATAGGGGACAAAAATACCCTCTTATAGTTGTGTCAAAAATTCGTCATTGGTGATATTATCTCAAAAACCAATTTGAAACTTCTCCTCCCTCATTGCTCTTCATTCCTAGATCCAGCGGTGACCGGTGTTGTGAGCATGAAGTCGACGAGCTTTTCGGGAGGAATTGGCTGCGCTACCGGACGTGTTCACGAGGAACGGGCAGCAGCAGAACATCGACGAGGAGGGACTCCAGTGAGCGGCGGTCAATTGAGGAGGATATTCCGGCATGGACTATGATCGATTGAGGAGGAACTCCGCCAGAAGTGTCCCAATTTGGGCTGGTTTGAGATTTTTGTCGGAGGAGACGATACAGGAATGTGGAGAGAGAGAGAGAGAGAGGAGGGAGACAGAAAGTGATAGTGTGTGTGAGTGTGAGTGTCACGTGAGGCGTGGTTGTAGCACTGGGCTTGAATGTTTTCTTATGGGTTCACTTTAATATTGGGAAATATTAACTCAAAATTTGCTTACTCTGACAGAGCATGTTTTGATATGTAGATGGTTGAATAAGTTAACTACAATCAAAAGTTTAACATATTTTTTTCTGATAGATTTGGAATTTTTTCCAAGAGAACAAAAATTGTGGTATTTAGACAAGATAGTGTTTCTTTGTGTCACATGAAAAACAAAAATATAACCTTATATGTTTTACTTTGTCAGATAAATATACACAAATAATGTTATTTGTTAATATATTTTTCTCCCTCTTCAAAATAAAGCAATAGATAATGTTATAAGTGAATAAAAGTTACACATAATGTTATATGGGAGAATTAGTTGTAGGTCCACTGTAATATTTTCCTAAGCCCTTGCGTCCACTGTAAACTTTTGTAAAGTTTCCAGTCCATCACGCGTCCCAAAATACAAAAATACCCCTCGCTACAGTGACAAAGATCTGTTCGTCTGAGGTCCGGCAGCCGCCTCCAACTCCGACGCCGACTTAATCTCGAACAACCCGTCAGCCGCGTCCAACTCCGCCGCCGACCAGATCTCCTGCGTCCCATCGTTCATGTGCGGCGCCTTCATCTGCTCTAAAATGTCAGGCGAAAGCTTCTCGGGGAAGTTGATGGGGTGGTTGTTCGATTTTGTCAGCAATGGATGTAGTGAGAGAGAGAGAGAGGGAGAGGGTCTTTGACATTTGTAGAGAGAGAGAGAAGGAACTTGATATTTCTTTATCATTGTTTTGGACTTTGTGGCATTAACTTTTGGTCTTTGTAGGCATTAATTGACTGGTGGTTCAAGAAAATGTGGATAGATAACCATTTCTGTTATCTTTTGAGATAATACAGAATATAAATTTGGATAGATAACCATATCTGTTTATTTTATTATGATTATATAAAATATATAATTCGCATAAATGAGTCTTTTTATATAATACAAAGTATAGCTTTGGACAAATTAGCATATCTGTTAGTTTTATTGTGTTTATATAGAATACAAAATTTGCAAAAATAACATTATCTGTTTTTCTTTTGGGGATAATACAGAGTATAAATTTTGACAGATAAGCATATCTGTTCATTTTATTGCAATTATAAAGAGTACATACTTTACATAGATAACCTTATTTTTTGGTCTTTTCAAAAATTAAAGTAGTATAAATTTAGACAAATAACACGTATAAGGTCATTTGTTTTGTGTTGCACACATAACATCTTTTAGTTAAAAAATACCACATATAGTTAAACTTTTTTATATTTTCCTATAGTAAAAAAAAAAAAAAAATGAAACACATATGTTGCTTTGGATATATCACCGCATCTGTTTGTTTTATTGTGATTATATATAGTATGAAATTCGCATATATAACCTTATCTGTTGTTTTATTGTGATTATATATAGTATGAAATTCGCATATATAACCTTATCTGTTATCTTTTGAGGTAATACAAAGTATAAATTTAGATTGATAACCATATCTGTAATACCCGTTCCGGATATTTGGAATATTTAATTCACTTTTTATTTGAATTATATGGTTCGGGGTTAGATTGCATGCATTAGAAGTTTGAGGGGCTTGTGTGTGTTTTGGGTCGGTTGCATAAGTGGGGAGGGGGTGTGGCTACACCTTATAATCTCTCTTAAGGGAGTATTTTTACTGATATTTTCCCCTTAATCTTCATTGTTTGCCGACACGAGAGAGAGAGAGAGAGAGAGAGAGAGAGAGAGAGAAACGGATGAGAAGAAGAGAAGAGGAAAAAGAAGAAGAAAATAGGTGCAGAGCTGCTCTTCACGAAATTATTCAAGGTACCTAAAAAGCTTGTTAATTTCTGGTATTTTTACTGAAGGTTCATTAGTGTGTCTATTGTATCGTGTTAAATTTTCAGAATTTTCTGAGAAGTGTGAAAAAAGATAAAAATCATAAACCAAGTTGTGGTCGGATTGCTGGTTTTGTGCAAACAGTTTTCAGATCTGTGTTATGCATCACGTTTTTTTTAGTTAACGACCCTCCTGGTTTTGGGTCCTTATGAGTCTGATAGATTGCTAAGTTGGTGATGTTTTGGCGTTGGAATCACTAAAAAATATTGAGTATTCGATTTTTAATGAATTTTCGAACACGGACTACTCTGCTGGAAATTGTGCTTCGCTGCACAGAATTTCTGAGTTTGGAGATGGATTTGACTAGGTTTCCTTGCTTTGTAAAATCTGGGAAAAATCAGGGTTAAACTTTGAGATGTTGTTATGATCTCTACCAAATTTCAGGTCATTTTGTTGTACGGTCTAAGTTTGACGGATTTTACAAGTTTGTGTGTCCCTGCTAAATTTCGTATTCGCTGCATTGACATGTTTTGGGAAAATGGTCATATCTCTTAGCTCAGGTATCGGGTTTGCGCTCGGGTTTTTGATTCTGAAACTAGACTTGTATACCTTTCGGAATATGTAGGGGTTGTGGCTTAGTTTGTACTAGGTTAAGTCAGTTTTTGATTTGAAGTTGATAAACGTGCAGAATCTGCAATTTTGGGCAGTTGCTTGTGTAGTTTCGACGAGCATAACTTTGTCGTCCGGACTCTATGTTGGGCAAATTTTATATCAAAATTCATGTACCGAAAGTCTGTTTTCTAATGGTGGTGGTCTCGTGATCTGGTTTTAACACTATAAGAAGTTGTAGGCAGAATACGACAGGCTGGTTGTAGATTTTAAATCAAAGGTAGGGGTTATATGGTGTTCAAGTGTTATGTTTGTTTAGGGATACTTCTAAACCTTTGAGACGGACATGCTAGTACGTGTTAAGCATCTTTAATCTATTTTTGGTGTTAAAGATTGTTGTTAGGAGCTGGTTTTGGCGTTTAAGCGTTCAATAAATTGATATGGTTAACTTGTGATTAGGTGTCAAGCCGGTCAATTGGGAGGTGCCGAAACCGTAAGTTTAGCGTACCTCGGTCGATACAAAGGTGAGTGTGTCTGATATGGTTCTTCTCAATAAAATATTGCTGTGGTGGTTAGTGTACATTTTGCTAGTGGTGTTTTAGCTTTTGGACATGATTATCGTTAAATAGATAATGCGGTGGAGGTGATTGTATATCAATGGTATCATGCTAACCGAGGTTTAGCTATTGATATGGATATATGTGGTGGAGATTGTATATCATGCTATATGCTATTTTAGCTAATGATATGCATGCTTGTTGGGTGTTGATTATACCGCTGAAGGTTTGCGTGTGAGGCACACCATGTCGTAAGCCATGCCGCCTAATTAACGGTAGTGGGAGCATGGTGTGTGGGACACCACTCCTGGGGTATATGGGATTGTGGCAGACGTGTCACTGCATGCTTGTGTGATTTATATTCATGCTGTTGTTGAATCAGTTATTGTTATGTGGTTATTCATGGGTTAATACTGTTGTGTTTTGGGGATGTGGTGGTTATATCTATTGTATTCAATTGGATATTTTGTTAGACTGGTGAATTCATTTATGATGATATTCCTTTGGGTATTGTGATATTTTATCGAGCATTTTTATATCTCACACACTCTGGCTTTCCTTTTTGGTCTGCCAGGTAGCAGGTTGCTTAGAGTGGGTCCACTACCGGTCATCGTGTTGAGGAGTGTTTGGGCTAGCCTTGGATGTTGTGGATGGTCGAGCTTGTTGTAGGTAGTTGAAGAAGAAGTTATTTTGTTTAAGTTGTCGGTGGACAGGTTGAAGTATGAAATTTTCTAGAGTGTTTTAAATCGATATTGTAGTTAGTTGGTTGACACGTTGACTCATTTTTATGTAAGGTGATAAGTCTTCCGCTGGGTGTTTATTTCTGATAGGTTGTGAGGTGTGTTTTGTTCTTCTGTGGGGAATGCCACGTGGCCGCGTCGACTCGGGCCCACTTTGGGTGCCGTTTGCGGGGCGGGGCGTGACAGATAGGAGTAGTACGTTCTAGTCTCTGTGTTGAGAGTCGATTGGGGGTTTTGGTAGTGGACCATAAGGTGTTGTGTCTGTCGAGTAGGGGTTAGTGGGTGACTAACATGTGCGTATTTAATACTTAGCACTATGTTGTTGGTGGTGGTTTGAATTGTTGAACAGGTTGTTGATGTGGCTCAGTACGTGGAGCAGCAAATGGTAAGTATTTCATGTTAGATTGTGCAGGCACCTGCGGTGTCTTATGTGGGTCTTGTTCAGGGTGTTGGAAGTTAAGGGAATTGAGGGTTTATGGCATTATGGATAGTATGTGCTTACGTATGTCAAGGAACTCAGGCTTTGCTGGATATGGTGATAGGTATTTTCAATATTGTATGATGTCAAGTGTAGGTAGCAGGGGATACGGGGTTAAACTTATTAACTGTGTTATCAATCATTATTATGCACTTAGAGTAATTATGTGCTATTGAAAGATACGGATTATGTTGCGGTGGAAAAGATGTATTATTATGTGGTATGTCAACCTTGCTATAGTGTAAGTTGGCGGTGGGAAGATTCTTGAGAGTTGGGAGCTACGCGTTAGAGAGGGTTCATTTTGAAGTTGAAATGTTAGCGTCGAAATTGTAGGTTTCGTAGTAAATTGGGAGGATATTGAAAGAAGTGTGAAACTTGTGGGGTGACGCGAATATGAAAATACCTAATAGTCTTAATGGTACTCGTTCACATTTGTAACCGTTTAGTGTAGTTGAGAAAATGGGTGTGTCTTTAGAAGCTATGATGCTTCATTGATATGTGATCGGATACGTGTGTGTTATGTGCACGAGAAGGGATAACTCTCAAATAGAGATTAATGTATTGCTAAATACAAGGTTTAGGATGGTTGTTATCCATCGGTGGTGTGGGAAGTATTAACTGTTATAAAAGTTAAAAACTTGTGAAACGTGTTAAAGATGTGTGGAGAACTTTGAACTTTCTATAAAAAAAAAAATAATAATAAATTGTGGGTATGTATACATCTAGTGTAGTAATGTTTTTGGGCATAGTGCCTAAGGAAATGATGTGGGGATGTGAATACTTTCGTTTAGTTGAAAGAATCAAATAAAATGGAAGTTGAGAATCTTATAAATGATGGTGTAGCGTGGAGTAGGTATATTTGGTAACGTTATGATGTTACTTATAGGGACTCGAATAAGTAGTGAATGTGTATATATGTACTACTTGCATCTGGTCGTGTATGCTTAAGTGGCTCGTATGGTATTATAGAAGTGGTATGTAGTACATTGTTTAAAAATTGAAAGCATGTACAAAAGGGTTTTGTATTCTTTGAAAAGGTTTGGAAAAAAAAAATTGTACTTAGTAGTCGAGGAACATAAATCCATTTTTTGGTGTTGAAAGGACCGTAACGTATCTTAAGATGAATTTTTACTTGATAGTGAGAATTTGGAAGGGTACAATTTAGGTTTCCAAGTATGTTTAAAAAAAAAGGGTGAGCAAGCTTACGTCACTTACTTTTTGTAGCGTGAATAGTAGGTTATAATATTGCAAGGAGGTTAACGTGCGACAAGGGGTTTGAATATGTGTATACGTGTGGTGTGAGTATGTGGGCGCAAGTGTTATAAGTTGATGTATATGAGTGGATGTAAAGCATAATGAATTTATGTTATGTGAAGATGATTTTATTGGTTCTGTGTAAACTAGTATATGGTTTTGGTTATCTGTGAGGGGATAGGTGAGGGTAAGTATAATTTGATATTTTATCACCTGTGCGGATGAGTGAGAAAAGTTTGGTGAGTTAGTTGTCGAGTGTAGCGTTAATGGGTGCAATAGTTGTCTAATGGTTAGAAGTGGTGGGTTTGGAAGGGATTGAGAGTCGCATTGAGGGCAATGGAAGTTAGTTGGAAGATGGGGGCAGATACAAATGGTAACTATGGATATTTGGGTTTTTACAAAGGGGGAGCTGTGTCTTAGGCTCTAATTTGTTTAACGGGATTCGAATGATGCAAGTAGGAGAGGTACAAGTTTGACTGGGATTGAATTGTGTTGAGAAAGTGAGCAATGTCTATAAACAGTTGCAAGGGTCAGATGAGAAATGGGTTAACTTCGCAGAAGTGAAACTGGGGCAGATTGCAGGTGTTCTTGGAAACCATTCTGAGAGAATGGAACAGGTATAACTTTTATTTGTTATTTGATTTGATAACATGATCATGCATTATGGCTTTGGGTCAGAGTCAGTCCAGTCGACTGGAGTGTCAGTGGTGTTGTGATAGAATAGGCAACGTGCCTATCAAATCACGACACGTCTTGCATATTGTTATATTTGCATGCCATCAATGATATATTTGTTGTGGACTAACCTTGTTTTGAAGGGATACGTTACAACAAAACTGAGTTCGGGTTTCTGAAATGGAATTCGAGGATGGTATGGAGTTGACAGTGGGACATGGAATAGTGTTGGAATTTTTGATTCTGATGGAGTAATGGATTCATCTAGAGGGTGGTAAGACAAGTGACGTGGTACAATTAGACGTTTGTGATGTCAGGGTGGGTTATGTTGGGGCCTATGAGAGAGTGCATAGAGGAAGTGGGTTGCGGGTGATATTAGGG
The DNA here is from genome assembly GCA_018127125.1 of Rhododendron griersonianum. Classification (NCBI taxonomy): domain Eukaryota; kingdom Viridiplantae; phylum Streptophyta; class Magnoliopsida; order Ericales; family Ericaceae; genus Rhododendron; species Rhododendron griersonianum. The sequence goes on along the minus strand of CM030792.1, from coordinate 24,727,660 downwards.
TCAGAGTTGAAATCTTAAGTGATAATTAGGCTATTGTGGTAGCGGGTCTTGTAATGGGTTGATGGTTAGGAAGTTAAGTAGGATGTCGATTCGTGTTAGTATGCGTTGGGTTGGATTGTATACTAGTATTTACAAATTTCTTAGGATGTTGTGTGTGTGTGTGTGATTATTTTGGTGTAATTGTGTGATATAATGATTGGTTGAATATGATTATATATGTATAAAACGAAAAAGTGGTTGCCGAGATTGGTGTTTGCTAGTATACCAAGTAGTAATAATGTGTTGGCAGATAATACGAGGTTAAAATTTACTTTTCTTAAAAGGTAATACTCATGCATTGAGAGTGCGTGTTGATGTTGTGGTTATGGTGGTTTAGAAAGTTGGTACTGACGATGAGATCAATTTTACAAAGGAAAATGTTGAGGTTGCGTTATATTGATTTTAACGAGAGTTAGAGAGTTTCTGGTTGGAACTTACTTTATTAAAGGATAAGCTCATAAATTTCCTACGAAGGAGTTGTGTGAAATGTTAAAGGTGGTGTTATCGTGTGCACAAGCTAGGTACTGCGATGTAAATTGAGAGTTACGAGTTCTCTTTGAGAGGCCGAATCAGTATTGAGTTAGTATTTGCGACTCATAATTATTTTCGTCGAGAGGAGTTGTGAAACAATGAAGTTCTAAAATGTGAAACATAAGGGTTTTAATTGTTATATGTGTTATCCTTGTTCTTATATGTGGTTGTGAGACAAGACTGTTTTGGTTAACCTTATAGTTTGGTTGTCGTTGGTGTGAGGCTGGTGGTTCTAATTTCGAGGACGAAATTTTCTAAGGGGGGGAGAGTTGTAATACCCGTTCCGGATATTTGGAATATTTAATTCACTTTTTATTTGAATTATATGGTTCGGGGTTAGATTGCATGCATTAGAAGTTTGAGGGGCTTGTGTGTGTTTTGGGTCGGTTGCATAAGTGGGGAGGGGGTGTGGCTACACCTTATAATCTCTCTTAAGGGAGTATTTTTACTGATATTTTCCCCTTAATCTTCATTGTTTGCCGACACGAGAGAGAGAGAGAGAGAGAGAGAGAGAGAGAGAGAGAGAAACGGATGAGAAGAAGAGAAGAGGAAAAAGAAGAAGAAAATAGGTGCAGAGCTGCTCTTCACGAAATTATTCAAGGTACCTAAAAAGCTTGTTAATTTCTGGTATTTTTACTGAAGGTTCATTAGTGTGTCTATTGTATCGTGTTAAATTTTCAGAATTTTCTGAGAAGTGTGAAAAAAGATAAAAATCATAAACCAAGTTGTGGTCGGATTGCTGGTTTTGTGCAAACAGTTTTCAGATCTGTGTTATGCATCACGTTTTTTTTAGTTAACGACCCTCCTGGTTTTGGGTCCTTATGAGTCTGATAGATTGCTAAGTTGGTGATGTTTTGGCGTTGGAATCACTAAAAAATATTGAGTATTCGATTTTTAATGAATTTTCGAACACGGACTACTCTGCTGGAAATTGTGCTTCGCTGCACAGAATTTCTGAGTTTGGAGATGGATTTGACTAGGTTTCCTTGCTTTGTAAAATCTGGGAAAAATCAGGGTTAAACTTTGAGATGTTGTTATGATCTCTACCAAATTTCAGGTCATTTTGTTGTACGGTCTAAGTTTGACGGATTTTACAAGTTTGTGTGTCCCTGCTAAATTTCGTATTCGCTGCATTGACATGTTTTGGGAAAATGGTCATATCTCTTAGCTCAGGTATCGGGTTTGCGCTCGGGTTTTTGATTCTGAAACTAGACTTGTATACCTTTCGGAATATGTAGGGGTTGTGGCTTAGTTTGTACTAGGTTAAGTCAGTTTTTGATTTGAAGTTGATAAACGTGCAGAATCTGCAATTTTGGGCAGTTGCTTGTGTAGTTTCGAACGAGCATAACTTTGTCGTCCGGACTCTATGTTGGGCAAATTTTATATCAAAATTCATGTACCGAAAGTCTGTTTTCTAATGGTGGTGGTCTCGTGATCTGGTTTTAACACTATAAGAAGTTGTAGGCAGAATACGACAGGCTGGTTGTAGATTTTAAATCAAAGGTAGGGGTTATATGGTGTTCAAGTGTTATGTTTGTTTAGGGATACTTCTAAACCTTTGAGACGGACATGCTAGTACGTGTTAAGCATCTTTAATCTATTTTTGGTGTTAAAGATTGTTGTTAGGAGCTGGTTTTGGCGTTTAAGCGTTCAATAAATTGATATGGTTAACTTGTGATTAGGTGTCAAGCCGGTCAATTGGGAGGTGCCGAAACCGTAAGTTTAGCGTACCTCGGTCGATACAAAGGTGAGTGTGTCTGATATGGTTCTTCTCAATAAAATATTGCTGTGGTGGTTAGTGTACATTTTGCTAGTGGTGTTTTAGCTTTTGGACATGATTATCGTTAAATAGATAATGCGGTGGAGGTGATTGTATATCAATGGTATCATGCTAACCGAGGTTTAGCTATTGATATGGATATATGTGGTGGAGATTGTATATCATGCTATATGCTATTTTAGCTAATGATATGCATGCTTGTTGGGTGTTGATTATACCGCTGAAGGTTTGCGTGTGAGGCACACCATGTCGTAAGCCATGCCGCCTAATTAACGGTAGTGGGAGCATGGTGTGTGGGACACCACTCCTAGGGTATATGGGATTGTGGCAGACGTGCCACACTGCATGCTTGTGTGATTTATATTCATGCTGTTGTTGAATCAGTTATTGTTATGTGGTTATTCATGGGTTAATACTGTTGTGTTTTGGGGATGTGGTGGTTATATCTATTGTATTCAATTGGATATTTTGTTAGACTGGTGAATTCATTTATGATGATATTCCTTTGGGTATTGTGATATTTTATCGAGCATTTCTATATCTCACACACTCTGGCTTTCCTTTTTGGTCTGCCAGGTAGCAGGTTGCTTAGAGTGGGTCCACTACCGGTCATCGTGTTGAGGAGTGTTTGGGCTAGCCTTGGATGTTGTGGATGGTCGAGCTTGTTGTAGGTAGTTGAAGAAGAAGTTATTTTGTTTAAGTTGTCGGTGGACAGGTTGAAGTATGAAATTTTCTAGAGTGTTTTAAATCGATATTGTAGTTAGTTGGTTGACACGTTGACTCATTTTTATGTAAGGTGATAAGTCTTCCGCTGGGTGTTTATTTCTGATAGGTTGTGAGGTGTGTTTTGTTCTTCTGTGGGGAATGCCACGTGGCCGCGTCGACTCGGGCCCACTTTGGGTGCCGTTTGCGGGGCGGGGCGTGACAATATCTGTTGATTTTATTACGATTATACAAAATACATAATTCGCATATATAACATTATCTGTTAGTTTTTTTGTATAATACAAAGTATAGCTTTGGACAAATAAGCATATCTGTTGATTTTATTGCGTTTATACAGAATACAAAATTTGCAAAAATAACCTTATCTGTTTATCTTTTTGAATAATACAGAGTATAGATTTTGACAGATAAGCACATCTGTTAATTTTATTGCGACTATAAAGAGTACATATTTTGCATAGATAACCATAATTGTTGGTCTTTTCAAAAATTAAAAGTATAAATTTAGACAAATAACACGATAAGGTTATTTGTTTGTTTTGTGTTGCACACATAACATCTTTTAGTTAAAAAATAACACATGGAGTTAAACTTTTGGACAAGGATAATGCCACGAAGCCTTTTTATTGTGCCACGACAAAAAGCTATTAGTGTCGTGGCAACATAAAAAACTTTCGTGGCATTATCGGCACCCTAAATTTTTTTTATAATCTTTTAGTTAAAAAATCATAAAAGTTAGAAACATTTCTTTTTGTGGATATGAGAGTAGAGGATAACCACTCAAGCTCTCCATTGTTCAACTCAACAATAGTATTTCAGCCTTTTGCATTTGCAATTACTCGACACAGCTACTCGCATTGGTGCATTTTCCCAAGCAACTTCTTTCTCTTTTAATCTCTCTCTGTCTCTCTTCCAATCGGCTATGCTCTCTGGCATCCCGTAGTTCTCCTCTCGCTGCCATGGAATCCGACCTATCACTGCTCGCCTCCATCACCGTCTCCGTCATCGACCACTATGCCGGCTCTGGTTCCCATAAACTCCGGCTAGCGTACGTGAAGCTGGTGATTGGAAAGAAATAGTGACACCAAGCCTAACCTCCCGTCACTGCTGTGTTTGGGTATGGTGCTGGCGGTGGTGCGACGGCTACCATTTTTTATCGGGAAGAGAAAGGGGGGACTGAGAGAGAGAGGGGGGAGGGGGGTTGGGGGTTGGTGGTGGTGGTGTGGGATGAGGAGTTGTCGTCGGTATCCATGGTTGCCGGTTTGGGCACAATGCGTGGGTATGGTTTGAAGGGTAACTTTGTCCACAAATTTGCTTCCTTTAAAATTAGAGGACCTTAGGCCTTAATACTTTTAAAAGCGTGGATCTATAGCCTTAAGAAAGTTCAGCATGTACTTAATGTACCGAGGGCCCTTCATTTTTGGACTCCAGGCTAATTTCCTGATGTTATATTTGGTGTGCTCCAAAAAGATAATGGACATAGCATCTCTATAAATCTATTATATATGTACCTTTCTAATAAGAAAAAAGCAAAAATAAAGGTAAGACAAAACAAATAAATAATATTAAATGTGTTAATTTGTCATCCTAATAACACAAAAACACACACATACCGTTATATGTGTAATACACAAAGCACACTTATAATCTTATATGTGTTTATCAATAATCTATATCTTCTAAAAAAGTGCTAGATGACGTTATCTCTGTCAATTTATTCTTTTATTTTTTAAAAATAAGGTAACAGATAAAGTTATTGTGTAAATATATTCTTTACATCTTTCAAAAAAAACAAATAACGTTAGCTGTGTGAATCTATTTTCTTTCTCTCTCTAAAATAAGGCAACAAATAACACTATTTATGCAAATATACTCTTTGAATCTTCCAAAAAAAAAAGAAAAACAAATAATGTTAGCTGTGTGAATATATTTTTTCTCTCTCTAAAATAAGGCAACGGATAACATTATTTTTGTAAATATACTCTTTGAATCTTCCAAAAAAATAACAAATAACGTTAACTGTGTGAATCTATTTTCTTCACCAAGTCCACAAAACACATAAATTCTACCCATGAATTGATCATGCACACATCACAGATAACATTACTTGTGTCTTGCAAAAAAGCAACAAATAACATTTATAGTATCAATTCTTTTTGTCAATTCTTTTGGAGAGTGTTTGTGGGCTACTAGCCCGAAAAACACAAAAAGGGTTTTGGCTTTTAATATTTTCCCGCCGCTTTGAAGAGAGAAATACGCCGTTTGAAGAGTCGCAACCCGGATTTGCGGTATATCACCCGAGAAACCGTTTTGTTTGGAAAACCAATTGATTTGAATTGAAGACCAGAGATCAGTTTCAAGGGTTCGGAAGCCATGTTACGAGGGGGGGAAGGGTTTTATGGCACCCCCCTCGCCCGATTCGAAATCGGTCTCTACTAAACGTTTGTGGGATTTTTCAAAGGGATTTTGTTTTATTAGACCATTTAGCAAGTATCCACAGTTATAACAGGTAAGAATTGCATGCATGTGCTGGTGTACAATGGATGATTAAATGGGAGTGAGCAAAATGCATGATCATAGAAACTGAGGATCTGTCACTGACTTCACTCTCAAGCGCTCGAGAGAGGTCCCGAGCGCTTGGGAGTCCTGATACCCAACCTGCAAGCTTTGTCTCTGCATGCTTTAGTGTGGCCTGTTGCCCTTTTAAATTCATAGATTTAGCTTTGTTAAGGCAGGGACGCAAGATTTGAAAGATTGAGGGCTTAGCTCAGTCTTCCAAGTCCTCTGCTGAGCCAGTAGTATAATTAATATCATTTCAGTTCCTATTTTAGCATTGCATTCTGTCTGTGCTAACAAAGCTTGCAGGTTGGGTATCAGGACTCCCAAGCGCTCGGGACCTCTCTCGAGCGCTCGAGAGTGAAGTCAGTGACAGATCCTCAGTTTCTATGATCATGCATTTTGCTCACTCCCATTTAATCATCCATTGTACACCAGCACATGCATGCAATTCTTACCTGTTATAACTGTGGATACTTGCTAAATGGTCTAATAAAACAAAATCCCTTTGAAAAATCTCACAAACGTTTAGTAGAGACCGATTTCGAATCGGGCGAGGGGGGTGCCGTAAAACCAAAATCAAATGGTTTTGATAAAACATTTTTAAATAGGAAAATCTTTGGCCTGAATATCTTCCACCAGAGGTTGAGTGTGGACCGAGCCATCGGCGGGCTCAAGGTGGTTATAATCATGAGTTGCAAGGTGAGTGGGTGATACTGCCATTCATTGGGCAACAGAATAGTCTCGAGCGCTTGGGATCACTCCCGAGCGCTTGGGACCTCACTCTCGAGCGCTCGAGAAAGAGCCAGGCCAGAGGTTTTGTGAAACAGTTTTGAGCGCTTGGGATTGCTCCAAAGTGCTTGGAAATGTTTTTAACCATTTTTGATCCCTCTTCAAATCTTTCAAGGAGCAAAGTTCCAATCGGTACCAGGCTTGTTTCAATCCAAAGTCATCATCGGGGAGACTCCGGGCCACAAATCAAGGAATTTTGAAAAGTCCAAATTGGGGTGTCTACAGTGTTATTCACATCCCCCTTTTTCATATTTATACTTTTCTTTTTTGTTTATTAGTGTTGGAATGTATGTATTTTTTTTTTTTGCTGAAAGACAAAAAGGGAGTTTGGATATAATAAAAGGAGAGTGTAAAACTTATTTTCCTTCTTATTTTCTCCAAAATACAGTAACAGATAATATTATTTGTGCTAATATATTCTATGTATCTTTTGGAAAAAATACAAATAATCTTATCTGTACCAATCTATTATTTTTCTATCTCTAAAATACAATAAAGCATAATGTTATCCCAGAAATTTTTTAAAAAAGCAACAGATAATATTATATCTGTCAATTAATTCTTTTTCCCTTACCAAAATAAAGAAACAAATATCGTTATCTATGTTAATATATTCTCTATATCTTTTGAAAAAAATTCAAATAATGTATCTATTGATATAATCACATGTGTTTGTGTTCTTATTAAGATTCAAAGAACATATTTTGACAATTCTGGTTATCTATTGATATTGTTGGCATACCACACAGTCCAGAATTTCACAATTAACCACATCTGTTTGTGTTCTTACCAAGATTTAGAGAACATATTTTGACAGTTATGGTTATCTATTGATGTTGTTGGTATACCACATAGTCCAGAATTCTACAGTTAACCACATCTGTCTGTGTTTTTATCAAGATTCAGAAAACATATTTTGACAGTTATGATTATCTATTGATGTTATTGGCATAACACAATGCAAAATTTCACAATTAACCACAGCTGTCTGTGTTCTTATTAAGATTTAGAGAACATATTTTGGCAGTTGTGGTTATCTATTGATGATGTTGGCATACCACACAATCCAGAATTTCACAATTAACCACATTTGTCTGTAAGTTAAATAAACTCTCACGACCAAGTGGTTATTCATAGTGAAATCTTATATAGTCTCATAAGTTATATTGAGAAGTGATTTTGGCACTCCCCAAATTGATAACTGTACTCCTAAAGTGAAGTGCCAAAATCAATTCCTACTTGAAATTAATTTAGACACTCCTTTGAGGGTGTGATTACCAGTTTAGGGGTGCCAATATCAATTTCCATTATACTCCATTTCATTAAATTAATAACACTCCCTTGAAGACATAAGATTATTGGAATGCAAAACAAATTCACAATTTTCGTAGCAGCAAAAATCCCATAGAAATGAAACCAGCGCACAACTCAGTGGAATCAGTTACTCCAAACCCAAACCAAACCAAACCAATCCGAACCTTATGTCCCAATCACTTGTGGTCGGCTACATTAATCCTTTTTCTCCATTGAGCTCTGTCGAGGGCCACTTATTCACATAAACCTACTATACTCAAATCTTTGCACACCACAACATCTAATGTCAATTTAGGTCTACCCCTCCCCGTAGCATTGCTACCCAAAACAATCCTATCCGCTCTCTTTACTACTGTATCTCCTGGTCTACGGTAGACATGCCCAAACCACCTTAGCCTATTCTCCCTCAACTTCTCTTCTATAGGTGCTACACCTACCATCTCACGAACCGTTTTATTTCTAATCCTGTCTCGTCTAGTCTTACCACACATCCACCTCAACATTCTTATTTCCGCTACACTCATCTTGTTCACCTGTTGTTTCTTAATAGGCCAACACTCTGTCCCATAAACCATCGCTGGTCTGATGGCAGTTCCATAGAATTTTTTCTTCAATTTTGTGTGTACCCTCTTGTCACAAAATACACCAGTAGCGCTCCTCCACTTGAGCCACCCCACTTGGATCTTATGGGTCACATCATCGGCAATCTCTCCATCACTACTAATAATTGAGCCTAAGTACCTAAAATGATCACTCTTTGGTATCTCCTGGTCTTGGATCATCACTCTTTCTTCAAGCGCACTGCTGGTACCACTAAACTTGCACACCATATACTCAGTTTTACTCCTACTTATTAAAAAACCCTTTGACTCCAATGCTTCCCTCCAAATTTCTAGTTTCGTATTAACACCTCTAGTTGTTTCATCTACGAGGACAATGTCATCTGCAAACATCATACACCAAGGGATATCCTCTTGAAATTGTCTAGTCAATTCATCCATAACTAAGGCAAAGAGGTACGGGCTCAAGGCTGACCCTTGATGCAATCCGACAGTGATTGGAAATTCACTCGTTTCCCCTATTAGTGATCGAATGGTAGTGAAGGCACCATCATACATGTCTCTAATCACCTCGATATACCCTTTGGTCACTCCATTTCTCTCCAGAACCCACCATATGATGTCTCTAGGCACCCTATCATAAGCCTTTTCTAAGTCTATGAAAACCATATGGAGATCATTCTTCTTTGCTCTGTGCTTTTCTACCATTCTCCTTAATAGGTAGATAGCTTCCATGGTTGATCTCCCAGGCATGAACCCAAACTGTTTCTTAGACATCGTAGTCACCATCCTCAGGCGATGCTCAATAACTCTCTCCCACAACTTCATCGTGTGACTCATCAATTTAATACCTCTATAGTTGTTGCAGCTTTGAATATCCCCTTTATGCTTATAGATAGGTACTAGCGTGCTCCTTCTCCATTCGTCAGGCAACTTCCTAGTCATAATAATCTTGTTAAACAATTTCGTCAACCAAGTCACCCCCAGGTCACCTAGACTTTTCCACACTTCAATGGGGATACCATCTGGTCCTAAGGCCTTACCCGGTTTCATCCTTTTCAAAGCTTTAACCACTTCGAACTTTTGTATTCTCCGATAGAATTCATATTCTATGTTCTCGCCAGGTACATACACTTCCTCCCCACCAAAGCCTCCTTCATGTTTCTCATTTAACAACTTCTCGAAATACGACTTCCATCTATCCCTGATCACCCTGTCTTTTACCAACACCACCGAATCAATATCTTTTATACACTTAACTTGAGAAACATCTCTAGCTCTCCTTTCTCGGACTTAGCAAGTTTATAAATAATCTTTTCTCCATCTTTACTATCGAGTCTATCATAGAAATTCTCATAGGCTTTCAACTTAGCCTCCCTAACGGCTTTCTTAGCCTCCTTGCTAGCTTGCTTATAACCCTGAAAATTTTCCTCATTCCGGTCCTTTTGCCACTTTTTGAAGCACTCCTTCTTGGCTTTTATCATGGTTTGAATTTCGTCATTCCACCACCATGTCTCCTTAGAAATTGGACCTTTTCCCTTCGACTCCCCAAGAACTTCTTTTGACATTCTTCTAATACCGTCGGCTATGGTATTCCACATGTTGTCACTATCGCCTTCCATTCCCCACCGAACTTCTTGAGACGTTCTTTCCTTGAATACCTTTAATTTCTCCCCTCTTAGGTCCCACCATTTAGTCCGTGGGCAACCGGTTTCCTTTCTCCTCCTAGTATTTCCATTGAGACAAATATCTAACACTAAAAGTCTATGCTGTGTCACTAGACTCTCTCCGGGAATAACCTTACAATCCTTACATGTCAAGCGGTCTGCACCTCTAGTAAGAAAATAGTCGATTTGGCTTCTATTGGCTCCGCTCTTAAAGGTAATTAAATGCTCTTCGCGCTTCCTATAGAGAGTATTCCCCACTATAAGATCAAAAGCTACTGCAAAATCTAAAATCCTCCGACCACCTTCGTTAAGGTCACCAAATTCAAAGCCACCATGCACCTTTTCATACCCTTGCTTATGCCCTCCCACATGACCATTGAAATCGCCTCCTATAAATAGCTTCTCCCCAAAAGGTATCTCTTGAACCACGTCATCCATCTGCTCCCAGAATTGCTCTTTAGCAATATCATCCAAGCCTACTTGGGGTGTGTAAGCACTAATAATATTAACTATGCTCCCTCTGATCACAAGCTTAACTAAAATAATCCGATCTCCTTTCCTCGTGACTGTAACTACCGAGTCTTTCAGGTGTTTATCTATTACGATATCTACCCTGTTTCTATATCTATCCTTACCCGTATAGTAAAGCTTATAACCTGTGTCATCTATCTCCCTAGCTTTCTCCCCTACCCACTTAGTCTCCTGAAGGCAAGCTATACTAATTCTTCTCTTAAGCATGGTGTCAACTAGCTCCCTAGTCTTTCCCGTTAATGTCCCTATATTCCAAGTTGCTAAACGAATCCTATAGTCCTGGGCTAGCTTCTTTACTCGCGCTCGTCTAGGCACGCGCGAGAACCCTTGCTCACTTATCACCACACCCGGGCGCCGGTGTGGCGCCCCTTGCTCATTTTTCGAAGCACCCGAAGGCAGGCACAACACGTCGCTTAAAGGAAACGCCCTAGCATGTCTCGTTATCATATTTGGATTCATGTCATAAAGATCTGACGGGCTTTTTTATGCGCTGGCTGTCAGCTACTTAACGCACAGCCTTCCTCCTTTATCCGGGCTTGGGACCGGCTGATAACTAAAGATACGGCTCTAAGCACAAACCAGGCGGAGTTACTCCAAACCCAAGATAGGGTTATTTGTCAGTTACTTGGAATCTCTACACAAGTGGAATTAGTTACTTGGAATCAGTTACTTCAAACTCAGTGGACACTACAACAAATTTGCCTTTTGGCGACAAGGATTGGTGACATAACAATAAATGCGTCGCCGTTGGGTATGTATTGGCGACACACTTTGATGTCGCCAATAGTTTTCACATTCGGTGACAAAGATTGGCGACACAACAAAAAGTGCGTCGCTGTTGGGTATGTATCGGCTACACACTTTGATGTCGGCAAAAGTCTTCACATTCGGCAACGCAAGTCGCATCGGCGAAGGGAAAATTCAGCGACACATTTTGATGTCACCGAAAGGCAAAATTTTTAGCGGGAATATTTGCCGCGCTCAACTTTTCTTTTAGCGCTAAGCCAAAATGTTCAGCGACAACCTTGGCTTATTAACCTTTTTGGTCCCCAAAGTATCACAAAAATCTCATTTTGGTCCCCAAAGTATCACAAAAATCTCATTTTGGTCCCCAATAAACACATTGGAGAAATTGAGTCCCCAACGTTATTAAATGTGTACCAATGTAGTCCCCCACCCCTCACGCCGTTACCCCAGACGTCAAAACCAGGGGCATGTCTGTCATTTCCCCTCCTCCAACCTCTTTATCATCCACAACACATATTAGGGTTGGGAAAATCACTTGCTCCTCGTGGAGGGAGAGATTCAGGGGTTGTTCGGCTAAATAAACCAAGTGGCTTATTTTTTTGTCCTTATTCAAATTTTTTTCACATTTGTTAGGTTTTTGTCAATTTTTTGGGGATTATTGCTTCTTCATGACAAGAAGAATCTAAAAAGTAAAAAATTACGATCGAAATCTAATTTTTTTGAATAAAGACGAAAAAATTGGCTTATTGGCTTATTTTTGTCTTTATTCAAAAAAATTAGGTTTTGATCATAATTTTTTACTTTTTGGATTCCTCTTGTCATGATGATGCAATAATCTCCAAAAAAATTACGAAAAACTAACAAATACAAAAAAAATTGAATAAGGACAAAAAAATAAGCCACTTGGCTTATTTAGCCGAATAACCTGCTAAATAAGTCAATTGGCTTATTTTTTTTGTCCTTATTCAATTTTTTTCAGATTTGTTAGTTTTTTATCAATTTTTTGGGAATTATTGCTTCTTCATGACAAGAAGAATCTAAAAAGTAAAAAATTACGATCGAAATCTAATTTTTTTGAATAAAAACAAAAATAGCCAAGTCGGGCGTTGTGCCGGCCATAATTCCTCTAATGAGGTGCACCGATCCTTGGGCCCAGGAGCACGCCGTCACGACCTGGTCTAAAAAGTAAAAAATTACGATCGAAATCTAATTTTTTTGAATAAAGACAAAAATAGCCAAGCCATGACGGCGTGCTCCTAGGCCCACGGATCGGCGCACCTCATTAGAGAGATTAGGGCCAGCATAGCGCCCGACTCGGCTATTTTTGTCTTTATTCAAAAAAATTAGATTTTGATCGTAATTTTTTATTTTTTAGATTCTTCTTGTCATGAAGAAGCAATAATTCCCAAAAAATTGACAAAAACCTAACAAATGTGAATTTTTTTTGAATAAGGACAAAAAAATAAGCCACTTGGCTTATTTAGCCGAACAACCCTTGAATCACTCCCTCCATGAGGAGCAAGTGATTTTCCCAACCCTAATAGGTGCTGTGGAGGATAAAGAGGTTGGAGGAGGGGAAATGACAGACATGCCCTTGGTTTTGACGTCTGGGGTAACGGCGTGAGGGATGAGGGACTACATTGGTACACATTTAATGACGTTGGGGACTCAATTTCTCTAATGTATTTATTGGGGACCAAAATGAGATTTTTCTGATACTTTGGGGACCAAAAAGATTAATAAGCCGACAACCTTACTGTCACTACAAGAAATCAAGCTTTTTAGCGAGGAAATTACTTTCCTCACCAAAAGAAAGGGTATTGGCGAGGAAATTACGGTTTCCTCGCTAACGGGATGACAGTGGTGTTTTATTGCGTGGAAGACATATTTTCCTCGCTATTTCTTTGTTGCTAAAGAGTATCTGCGACAAATTTTCAAAATTCCTCGCTAATTCTTCCTGCCAAAAATTTTGAAATTCCTTGGATTTACAAATTTCATCTTGCAAACAAAACCTTTAAGCACCAAACAAAAAAAGGCCCAACAAAAAAATCAAATAACAAGCAAATCGTCATTCAATTTTCTAGGGGAAAAAATCCAAAAGTTGGGGAACATTTTTTTAGTCAAAATCCACAAATTAATTAAAAGAGTTTAGTGTTAACTAAATTAGTTCCATGAAAAGGCAGATGAGGTGTCAATGGTGTAGTGTGTGAGCACGTGGATGTGCTGCATGTGCAGGAGTTTAGTGTTAACAAACATATATGTTTGTTGTGTTGTATGGAATGGAAAACATGAACAAAAGAAATGTAAAAGGCAGAAAAGTGCAAAGTGAAAATGAGAAAACTACTCTCTCTCTCTCTCACTAACTCGATTTCTAAATGACAACGATTGAGAAGTCGCCGGATGCGTGAGGCTTCTAGCCTTAGTGCTACAACAGTCCATCACCCTTCGTCATACAAAAGAACGGAGCCGATCTTTGATTGTCGGCATGCGAAGCTTCGAGGAGGAGTTGCAGGACCTCATGGTTGAAAGAGCTTCAAAAGTTGCCGGCGTCTTGCCGGCGTCGGCATCGCCTTCAGATCTAAGCGAGAGAAGTCCAGTGTATTGTCGGAGAAAAAGTTAGCCACTGGCGAGACTGCTGCAAATGTGGGGGAGAGAGAGAGAGCCACCAACACCTTCTTCAGAAAAACATAGAGAGAATGCGAGAGAACATAACAGTTTTATGGACCTTACACTCTAAATAATACACAATAATGGACCCGAAACGTTACAAGAATTTAGGTTGGACTAGGTTTCTTAGTGGGTCTGTTCTTTTGGACCCCTGCCCAATTTGCTGAAATATAAAAAAACAATGTTACACCACACACACTCACAAAAGGAGTGGCTCCACAGTCTCTATGTGGGGCCACTCCCTTTGTGAGTGTGTGTGCAAGTGTTTGTGCGTTTGTGTGTGATTATAATATTATTGGTATAAAAAACACCTCTCAAAAAGATAGTTTGTACTAATTGAAAATTTAAAATAGAGTTGTATTTTTCAAAAATTATAAGTTAGAAATACTTAGCAATATCTAATAGTAAGGCCATCCATAATGCCATAGTAAAAAATGAATAATTATAAGTTGTCACATCAGTTTTTGATTATCTATTTAAGAGATTGCTTAGAGCATCTCTAATGGATTGGCTATAATTGAATGGCCAGTTGGTAGTTTTTGATATAAATAGGAGTTATGGATCAATAAGTAGTCATTAGTCTATTGAGTGAATGACCACTCCAATGGACGAGCTAAATTTTATTATCTTAAACAAAATTTTTGATCGAACTTGGAATGAAAAAGGAGGTCTATGTTCCATTGTGGAGGAGATAAATTGAAATATTTCTTAGACACAAAAAATAGTTTTGAAATTAATAAAAACAAGCACGAGCAATAAAAGAGCAATCTTCCATTTTGAAACCCTGCAACGTTTTTTTGTAGCTATTGTTGAACGACAACATTTTGAACAGGTCCATTTTATTTCTAAAAATAGTTTTGAAATTAATAAAAACTATTTATTAGAAATATAAATTAATTTTTAATTTTTTTTCAAATTAAAAAAAAAACAGTTTTTGGGTAACTACAGCTTTTGAAAAAATAATTTTTATATAAGAAAAGGTTTTTGAAAAAAGAGTTTTAAAAATAAAATAGTTTTACAAAAAAAAGAATTTTATATTAAAAAACAATTTTTGGAGAAACAAATAAAACTTTTTTAAAAAAGAAAACAGTTTTTTAGTAAAATAAATTTTTTTTGAATATTGTTGAGAGAGAGAGAGAGAGAGAGAGAGAGAGAGAGAGAGAGAGAGAGAGAGAGAGAGAGAGAGAGAGAGAGAGAGAATGTTTTTGTGTAATTATGTGTGTACTTGGTTGAGAATATGTGGGTTCCACTAATTTGGTTATTGGTAAAAGGTTGCTAATTTTGGTTATCAAAAGCCTAAAATTTGATTATTTCCAAGGAGGTTACTAAGTTTGATTATACCATTGTGAGCCATATTTTGTACCAACATTTTTAACCTAAGAAACCTATTATTTTTTATTATGCCATTGTCAATAGCCTAAGTGAGTTCACACTAATATTTTTGTTGTCTTCTTTAAATTTTTATTGGATTCATGTTTTATTTTTTAGATTAATTATTTGTCTTGACTAGAAGAGTCTTATAAGTAAAAAAAATTATGACAGAAAACAAAAAAAGTTAAACAAAGATGAAAAAGTATCAAACAGCTGATATTTTTTTCTATAATGTCGTTTTATATAAATATTTTTCAACTTTGGTCTATATTTTTATACTTTTTTGATTCATCTCGAGAGAAACGATTAATCCAAAAAATTACGATGAAAAGCTAAACAAAATTATAAAAAAAAAGTTTTAGTCAAAAAAATCGAAGAAAGAAAATTGAATTTATTTTCACATAAATATTTTTATTTTTTGAGTTCACATGAGCCTACTCCGTTTAGCTTAACTTAATTTTAGCATTTTTTAGAGAACTTTTCCTTATTCAAAAAAATCGCATTCGTTAGTTTTACATCAAACTTTTGTAAATTATTGATTCGTCTCGATGAGAGGAATCAGAAATAATTTATTTTTACTTTTACCCAAATATTTTAGAAAATAACCATTTTGCAGCAAAAAAAGCCAAATAAAATATTTTCACTTGTCCGATTCCTCTCGTCGAGACAAATCAAAAATTCACAAAAGTTCGGCGCAAAACTAACGAACATGATTTTTTTTTAATAAGGATTAAACCTTCAAAAATTCTTTTTTGCTTGGAGAACTCCACCTAATTCTTCTATGGTAAAAATAGTATTTTTTTTTTATAGAAAGGATAACTTTTAGAAGAAATTAAATAGGCATCCTATATGGAAGACTTATTTAGGTGCTCATCATGTGGATTTGAATCCTTAAGTGCCCATCTTCAAAATGCAATCTTGCCCAATATATACCCTTAGTGTGTGTGTATGTGTGTGTATGTATATATATCTCACTCCGGATCCCCTAAGGTCGGGGTGTGCACGGGTCGGGCGGGTCGGGTTTGACCCCTCACCCGTACCCGACCCGAACTAATCGGGTTGGAGTATTCTGGAACCGACCCCGTCCGAATGAACAAGGGGAACCGTCCGATCGGATTGACTATCGGGTCGGTCGGGTCCGTCGGGTCCGGTTCAGATCGAGAAGAAGAAGAAGTAGATCAAGCAGAAAAGAAATTTTAAGCACTACAATCTCAGGAACTTATGAAAACAAAAACGTCGAAAAGCACACACGATTCATACCAGAAACTTATACAGTTATTTGTATGAGATTTACACGATTTCGGAGTCTGGATGATTTGTCGAACAGAGAGAGAGGTGGAAGCCGGCCATTGAACGCCAAACGGTGTTCGTCTGCGTTTGAGAGAGAGAGAGAGAGGACGGAGGCCGACGGTGGAGCACTGGAGGCGAGAGGGACGGAGGCTGACGGTGGAGCACTGGAGGCGAGAGGGACTGAGGCAGTGTCGGCGTCAGATCTGGGAAAGTGTTTCCTTTTGGTATTTTACATAGGGCTGGGTAGATATAATATAATACATATATGAAGATATATGGTCGGGTCGGGTCGGACCCGACGGGTTGAACAGATACGAATCCGAAGCCCGAACCGAAACTCATTTTTTTACAGAACCCAACCCGTACCCGACCGAAGCACCTGTTCGAAACCGCCCGAAACCCTTCGGGTCGGGTCGGACCGGGTAGTCGGGTACTCGGGGATTTTGCACAGGCGGGCCTAAGAGCATGTACATCAGCTTAGGGAAAATAGCATTTTAGGTTTTTTAGCTAAGCAAAACCCCAAAACATACACTGCACCAGGTTAGCAATAACCTTTTTTGAGGTTAGCTAAAGTAAATTTAGGTACAGTGCTTAGGTAAATCTACCTAACAACTATTCACCATCTAAACATTTACTAATATTATTTTCTCTCTCCCCCCACAATAAAAAACCCAAAGATCAACATGACCCTGTAAACCAAATTCTTATTAAAAATAATATTTTAATAAGTGATAAGTAAAATAGATAGTATTGCTATAGTGTTGAAAGGGATATGAGTAGCTAAACTGAAAAATGTGTACTGTTCACTAGCAATTATTGCTCAAAATTTATCTAACTTGGTGTACATGCTTTAAGGGATCCCGGATGGAGTGTTTGGTGCGGGATTGGGCCGTGAGCCGTTGGATTTCATCCAACGGCTGGGATTTTAAAAAAGAATTCGCGGGTCTAAACGGGGTAATAACACTCCGGGTTGAACACGGATCCGGGTTTAAACAAAACCCTTGTTCTCCTCATTTCTTCGGTCTCGTTCAAACAGAGAGAGAGAGAGAGAGGAGAAACGACGAAGAAAGAGGAGAAGAACGAGGAAGAAGAACGGTTACACAGCAGATCGATCTGGACGCGACCACCACCAGGTCTCTCTCTCTCTCTCTCTCTCGAATCTCGCTGTGTGTGTGTTTGAATCTCTCGAATCTGTCGTTTCTTTTTAAGATCTGTGCAATCTCGTTTATTAGGGTTTTGAATCTCTCGAATCTGTTGTTTCGATTGGGAAGCAATTAGGTTTAGGTTATGCGTGTGCGTGTGTGTGTATCAATTAGGTTTAGGTTTTGTGTGTGTGCGCGCGCGCTCGCGCGTATCAATCTAGATGTAGACTGATAGGCACCCCACGTCATGTACTGGGTTTTGAATCTCTCGAATCTGGGTTTGGACAGGCCTTGTAACGCAAAGTTGTCTGACCCCGTAGTAGGAACACGTGCCATTTCTCAATTTTCCAAAAATATGCGTTTTATTTGATTATGAAACATATATTTTACTCTATCATATGAGGTGTCCTTGTACTTAGGGCATTCTGCATCTGTTTTCTAAATTTGCCTGTCAATTTTGCTGGGCATTGTATAAATTGGAACGATTCTGCCTCATTATTGTTGGCCATGTGTGGTCTGGATCTTGACAGGTTTGGGCTACTTATATTTAGCTTGTGCTGGAGCTTGCTTTACTTGAACATGTGAGGTGTCCTTGTTCCCAAGGCATTTTGCATATGATTTTCTGATTCTGAATGCCAAGGTGGATGGGCATTTGTATTTGCTTTTGTGCTATCCAGAATTTGGCTGCTTTCAGTTAGTCCTTTTGTTCTTCCTCTGATCAGTTGCAGCTCAAGCTAGTGTTGTGTTTTCCCTACTGTTGGGTTGGCTGCCTTGCTTGTCTTGTATTGGACCTACCCTAGGGAGGTTGTCCCTAGGGCTGTTTAAGCCTTTCTAAGGGGCTTGTCCCTAGCCTACTTCTATTTCTTTTGGTCTGTTTTGGGTTTGTTCATTAGCTACAATTGTTGCTGTCTTTAGTTTACCTTTTGCTGCTGTCCAGAACTGGTCCTGTAGCTGCTGTTTCGGTTGCTTGCTCTGAGCCTATCCATAATGAGCCATTTCTATGGCTGGCCGTTTCGGCTTTTGCTTGCTCTGAGCCATTTCAATTTGTATTCTCTTATGTGTCGTTTGTTTTCCTTCCCTCTTGTAATATGGATTGAAATCAGTGTGTCTCATCTACCTTGTGTAGCCATTTGGCTTAGCAAATTTTCTTTTATTCTCGTTTCTTTTAGTGTTTTTTTCAATTTCAAGCTGATTTACCTAAAAAAAAGAAAAAGAAACATATATTTCTAGTGTTGCTCCTCTTTGATCGATTTCATGGCTCCGCCATTGTAGGTGGGATCCAGGATGTCAGGGCAGAGAACATCGGAAATTATGGGTCCCATCCAGACACCCAATATGACCCAAAGGCGGTGCCAGCGATTCAAAGAATCAATTACATGAACGTGGTGGCCGAGAACGTGTCAATGGCGGCAAGATTGGAGGGGATTTCTAGCGACGATAGGATTGGCAAAGAAGGCAAAGAAGGCGAAGAAGGTGCCATGGACTTGAACCAATATTGAGGGGATGACAAGCGGCGTGACTCCACCGCTGTGTGGGTTATTGCCCGACCAGGGGCCGAAGAAGATTAGAATGTGTGATTTTCCTCAAGATAGTTTACTTATATAGATGCAGTAGAGCTTAAGATGTGCTCTTGCACTACTATGAACCATATATGAACTTTGTATTTTGTACCAGTTACACTCTTAACGGAAAAACTATCCATTATGTATTCTCGCCAGTGCTATCTTATGGATGTTAACAATGGTATGCTAACCTACTTTGTTTATAAGCTGAACTTGTCAAATAGTAGGGTGTTGTATTTTTTTCCTTGTACAAATACCATGTACTAGTATGTATTAAGCTAGGAGCAAGTGAAAATGATTTCATTGATCTTTTTCTTTTTGGGTACAAATCTTTCTGTTTTTGTATAGCAATAGTTGTGCAATGTACTTGTCAAACTTTGCACCGTGTCCATCTGTTCTTGTTACAAATGGAAATTGAAAGCAACACCACAAAGAATTCCAACATCACACATATTGCAACCATTTTCTTAATAAATCTTCATTCCATTCATTCATCAGTACAAAAACATGTCCATTTCTATGTCAAATTTTTCCAAGGGCTATACCCATGAAAGCGATTACGGACAAGACACAATACGGACAGTTTCAACAAGTGAAGTTCTAATTGGCTTGCTTATTGATATGGACACGATACAATACGTACACAGTTTCAACCAATTGAAGTTTTGCTTTGGCTTGCTTATTGATACGGACACAACATGATACAAACATAGTTTCAATGCACCTGAATGATCTGCCAACTTGGATAGCAAAAATGCTACAGGCACGTAACTTAGGTCTGCCAACCTGGCTTGCTTTGGTTGTACGTTAAATTTCATTGTAAACACAAACCAATTACACTAGCAAAGGGGCATACCACAGCAGACATGAAAACAAAGCAACAAAAGAAACCCACTCCCTCCCACAAAGGGAGGCTATAACAGACTCAAGCCTGAATTAGAAAAAGTAGAGAAACTACAGTACTCCATTGGGTAAGATAAACTATTAAGTTGTCCTTGATAATTGTTTCCTAGGCCGTGTAGATAAACTATTCTCATTGGGTGAGATGGTCAATGCTTGCTGACGAAGTACTTGATTCTCTGATTCCATGTTGGTAAGTTTTTCCTCAAGCCTGAATCAGAAAAAGTAGAGAAGCTTCACACGTAATACAGAAGTGAAAAGTCAAAACAATATGTGAAGTATAAAGCGTGTATGTTTCTGAATGCGTAACAAAACATCGTAACAACAAACTAAAGATGTAGTAACAGGCTGAACTTAAGGAAAAGAATCTTCACATTCATGAGAAACAAGGTTAATGCAATCACCTTCAAGGAGCCACCAGAACGGTAGAACTTTGTAGACACCCCAATCTGGGTCTCCCAATTGTTTTACTTTATTTTACGATTTTCTTGTTTCCCCGATGATGAAATCGGATCAAACGGGCTTGAGTTTGGGAAATGGATTGAGCTTGGAGCATTTGGAACCTTTCTTGAACCTCTCTTAAACCTTTTGAACCCCTCTGAACCTTCAGTCAAACCCTAGGGTCAGGTTTGACCATCGCGCGACTCTTCCTGTTTCTCGCGCGATATTCAGCTTGACAGGTGTGGTCAAAGTCAAACTGTTGACTGTTGACCCTCGCGCGATGGTTCTGAACCCTCGCGCGACGGTTCTCCCCTGTCACTATCACACAATCCAGCTGGATTTGTGATGATTGGGTGTCACATGGGTCCCCATGGGCTGGAACCCCGTTTTCCTCAGCTGAGCAGTGTTCTGGCAGGCCTCACCCTCACACCCTCACAACCACCCCCACTCACCTTGTTGGCTAGCTTCTCCACCAAGTTGTGGCCAGCCTTGTTGGCTGGTTGCAAAGCAAAGTTTGGCCACCACCTAGCCCACTCACTCTCCCTATAAATACCCCCCATTGGTCTTCCATGTTTAGGGTTACCAAGTTCAAAGAAAAATGTTAACAAGGCTAATTACAATTTTACAAGGCAATCAAATCTCTAGCACAAAGTTACTACCCAAACCACATCCTAGTCATTCAATCTAGTATTCAATACACACTTAGTTGCAAGGCTATACCACTCAAGCAATCCATTTTCCAAAACCCTTTTCAAGTAAAGGTATAACATTTAGCCTGTTTCTGTTTTGATCCCTGAGGGGGGCTGACAGGGCCAAGGCTGGTAATCAATACCAGTCCTGGTCCTAAAGTCAGCAGAGTTACAAGAATCCGTGGCTGGCCAAACCCTCGCGCGATGGACCCACATACTCGCGCGACACTTCTGTCAGCAAGAGATTGGTCCTCGTGGGGAAGGGAGGCTGGTCTTTCATTGTTTTTATTATATGCATGCCTGTTGTAGTTTTGTCTTTATAAATAGATCACTGTGATGCATGCTAAAATAAATACAGTAGCTTAGTTTATTACTTCAGTTAGTTTTGAATGCCCTTGGGATACTCCTGAATATGTCTCAGAGTCCCAAGCATGCAAAGCAATTCCTGGAAGTCCAGTCAGAAGCATCGCGCGAGTGTTCCACTCTGTCGCGCGATGCTTCTCTGATTTCTAGAGACTGCCCTTGCATGGGCAACAAGGCCCTTGGCCTCTGTTTTGATACCCCCTCTGTTTAAGGGTCGTATTTTCAATTTATTCCATTCTGGCTATTCAATCTGTAATAATTAGTATTTTACAGTTCCTACATAAACTGCTTGGTTTGCTCCCTGGGTGTGCACTGGTCCTTCCAGAGCCCAGAAGGAGATAGGAATCAAGCACTGGTGGAGTATAAACTCTCGCGCGATGGTCCGATTGTGTCGCGCGATGGTCAGTTTGCATGTGCGTTGATCCATGCATGCAAGCTGGCCAAGGTGTGGCAAAATCATACCAAAGGGCCCTGTTTTGTGTTCTGACCCCAGTGTTGGGTTTTTATCTCACTTTTTGCTTAATCATGCCATCCATCCATGCCATTTCCTCACATCTTGCAAAATGTGTTACAGTCTTAATCCCCGATTAACTGTTCCCCCGCCCTAATTGGCTAAAATCTGGTTAATAAAAAAAGAATCGTAAACATTTTCAAAATGCTCAAGTAGAGACCGATCTCCGGATTGGGCGAGAGGGGTGCCTTAAAACCCTTCCCCTCTCGTAACCTGGCTCCCAAACCCAGATATGGTTATGACGGACTGGTGCCTTCACTTTTTCAAAATCAAAATAGCGCGGCAGGTGCTTCGAAATACGGTTCCTTGGGTGTCGGACCTTCAAAACCCGAGTGGCGACTCTGTATTTTTGAGCGCTTGCCTCCACGCTCGCGCTCCCTCGATTTCCAAAAAAGGGCCGCAATGGCGGAAGGAACGGAATCCTTTCTCCGAGGGCATGTTGCCCACAATGGCGACTCTGCTGGGGATAAATCGAACCAATATTAATTCATACTTAGGATTTAATACACTCGCAAACAATCCCTTAAAAGTCTGTCAAAACGGTGAGCTTCGCGCTGCCGAAGGTTGGAATGGTGATTTAACAGGACCTCGTGTCCGGCCAATCTAATCTGGGACTTTTTCAATTGTTCACTTGTGTAGTTTCTTCTAAAGATGAACCAAATAAAGTGAGCCAAATTTGAAAAAGCATTTTTGCAAAATTACGATTCTTCTTTTCTTAATCAAATTCTAGCATTTCATGTGCATCGATGTGGGATAAGCCTCGTTGGATCGTTTTGGCAATCCGGCACGGTTTACCGGAGCCCGGGGACCTCGAATGACCAACAACCTTCGACGATGATAGGTCATGCTACCGTTCGACCGTTGCTCTGCGAATCACGGGCAATGGGAGGTATATCTGTGGCCTTAGTCCGAGGAACCTGTTACAAACCAAAACCGGCCTTTGCATATACGAAGCATTAGAACTCTCCAAACTAGGACAGGTACCCACAGGTTAAGATCTATTTGCATCTAACCCCATATACTGTCTACGTGTTACTGCTTTCCCTACAGCATGAACTGTACATACATCTCGTTTTGCGTAGAAGCATGTCTAGGGCGCCTCTTAGGTCCTCGATCTTTCCAGATCTGTCTTTAAAATCATTAGGACACTGTTATGGCCCGATGAGGAGCCGTGCATCTCAATGATGCGCATTTTCACTTTCCCCAATCCTTCAGACAGTGGGACTTTAGGAAATCAGAAGCCTTTCTACGCCCTCGTTTTAAACCTGTTTAGGATTCCAAACAGAAAACGAGGAACAACGGAGTAATATGTCATGATGCTTACACCAAAGGGTAACAAGTGCCTCGTCACTTACACCGCCTGGCTAATAGCATAGTGCTGCTCACGCCGACCTGGTTATAGTATCATGATATTCATACCGAGTTGTTCTGACTTCAAGTTTGAAATCCCAAACGACGGGATGGACGAAGGTTTAGACTTCTTTTGACATCCTTTAGGACCGCTCGTTTCAAACAAGGATACACATTCAAAAAGAATTCTGAGGGCCTCAAGCAATGTCCGAACGTTTTGAGACAGACTTGTCTCCTAGCTCTAGAGTCTAGGGCGACACCGACAACACTGGCTGCATCTGCACTTTAGTCTTTTATTTAGATTAAAGTTTCTGCAGGACCCCTATTAAGCCTCCTCTTATTTTGTTGCAAAGTTCTGAATCATTGCACCGCCAAGGAAAGTATCGAAGCGAGTTGCCAAACCCGCTTGGGAACGTCTGCAACTCAGTCCGGTTCAAAGGCTAGTCAGGTTACAGTCCCAGTCAGTCATCACGAAAGACTCTCCGCGCTCACCTTTGGCAGCACATCATTCAGATTCTCAGTCAGGTTCACCACCGGTTTTACAGGAAGGGTGTCCAACTACCCCATCATCCGCGTCAAGCATCTCCGAATCTCCTGTCACAATGGAACAGCCACAGCTAGAACCTCTTACCTTGGAGACCACGCTCATGAACCTTCAGGACAGCATCACCGCCATGCAACAGAGGGCAGCTCAGACAGACACTAACATTGCCCGCCTGAATGACCTTATCCACACTCGCCTTCCACCCCCTCTCGAGGAAGAAGGCGAGGACGATGAGTCTGACCAGGAACAACCCATTTTGGTTCCGGATCCGCTTCACGCAGGACGTCTCATGGTACTGAACCCAAGGGAAGGCCGCAGGCCCGCTGCAAACCTCGCAGGTGGTAGACTTCCTCCAAACCAAGAAGGACCAGCTCAGAATCCGGATGTGGCTGCACTCATGGCCAAGATGGCCAAGCTAGAAGAATCGATTGCCAAGACAGAAAAGATCAGTGCCGGAGGGATCGATCTGGATCGTCTTTGTCTATATCCCAATGCCAGACTTCCTGAAAAGTTCAAAATGCCGGACTTGGCCAAGTTTGATGGGAGCGGTGACCCCAGGACTCATCTCTACAGCTACCATGCCGCTATGAAACTCCTTTCTGTCGAGCCAGAGGCCATGTCACAGCTCTTTCCTCAGACCCTTTCAGGCCCCGCTTTCCATTGGTTTTTGTCACTCGACATCGCCAAGAGGAGGACCTGGGAGGACATTGGGACTGCGTTTATTTCGCAGTACAACTACAACTCCCAGCTGAAAATGACTACCCGGGAACTTGAGTCCACCAAAATGGAAGCTAAGGAGTCCTTTGCGGACTTCGTCAAGAGGTGGAGGGCTAAAGCCGCACATATGACTGATCGCCCCAGCGAGAAGGACCAGCTCCGTATCATCTCTCGCAACCTCCAGCCTGAGTATGCTAGGCATCTGGTGCTTGCTCAAGCGTCTGCAAACTTTGAAACCTTCTTTGATTCTGGCCTGGCCATCGAGGATGCGCTGCAGAGTGGGATTCTAGCAAAAGGGGAATCCTCTAATCCTCCTAAAACCAAGACTCGGGCATACTCTGGGAAGGCCAATGCGCTGTTTGGAACATGGACTTACTCTAACACAGCAACTAGCGGTTCCAATGCCACCTCCTCCAACACAACCAATCACATTACGGATGTCAATCAAGTCCAGACTCCGCAGAATAACCGGCCTCGGAACCAACCCCGCAGCTTCTCCGCTATTGAGGCACCTCTGTCCTTGGTTTAGGAAAAGTTGGTCAAATCAGGGCATCTCAAGCCCCTGGATCCGACTCCTCTACCCAAGAACCCTTCACCTGGCTTCAAAGCCAACCTCTACTGTGCTTACCATCAAGGAGCAGGTCATCTTACTGACTCTTGCTTTCGCCTCCGTCATGCAATTCAGGATCTCATTGACGATGGCACTCTGGAAACCCCTCCGCCACCTCAAAAGCCTAGCGTCATTGCCAATTCCCTTCCCAAGCACAATGCTGCTCCCCACATCAACCAGATATCCCTCAGCTCCACTATATTCAACCCCACCGACCATATAGCCTCAGCCGATCAACCCAGGCCCATTGTACCTTCCCCGCTTGAATCTTCTGCCGAGATTTCTTACATACAAGTGGTCGAAGGCCGGATCGTTGACACTGATGCCCCTTCGGAACCTTTGCAAACTGGATCACCCGTCTCTGAAGAATCTGTCAGTTCTCTCTTCCATCAGTCAATCCCTGCCGTGCAGATCAATTCTGCCTCGTCACTTGACAGCCCATACGCAACCATCGCTGGCCCGTTTCCTGATCCCTACCAGCCTTGGGTGCCTCCCTCAGACAACAACATGCAGGCTGTAGGTTGGGCCATAGCAGACAACATGGACTATGCCCTCCCTATTTTCAACGAGTGGTCACGCCTTGAAGCAGAGGGTTTTCCTCCGCAGCCCGATACGTCCCGTTTGATCAAGCTTGGTACGATGGTCTGCTCGATCCTTTGGATGGTTTCTCCTTGTACATGTTGTTTCACCCAGTCGAGCCTCCGGTTTTCGAAGAAGAGTATTACTGGGATCCTGAGCCAGCTTGGTATGCTCCTGTGGACATTGACCCTAACCCTCTTCAAGGCTACGCTATACCGGACTACCTGTTACATTATGCAGAGGATGAACTTGTCCAGGAAGATCCACGAGCCCTGGGAGACCATGTTTCCCTCTTCAACTCGGTCTTTGATTCAGTTTGTGATACTGATCCCGTCACCGACTTCGACCCTTGCTCTTACATTGTTGACGGAGAATGCCCGCGTCCTGAGGTGCCTTATCCGAATAACAGGGACTGCAGCATCATGGTTACGAACCTTGTCTTGCCTGTCAATCTTTGGGAAGTCGATGACATAGTGGATGTCCAAGTTGGAAACGAAGTCTGGGCTGTCAATCGATCCCTTGCCGACGGCGGCCTTTGGGACGTTCTCTTCATTGTAAATCCGGAGCCTGTTGCTGAAGTGGCTGCCGTGAAAGACTTGAACTTCTGGGACTCCTTGCTGATGAAAGATCTGGCTGAGGACCTGGGCTTAGACATGGAAGTGCCCATCTCTGCACCAACCACTGATAGAGGAAAGCGCAAACTGGGAGATGTTCCTGCTAACCTTTGGGATGTGAATGAAGACCCTCAGGTCGTGCCTTCTTTGGGGAACGTTCACAATGTTACAAGGAGTGGACGGATTTTTCAGCCTGCTAATCTGCAGGCCGGGAGTTCGTCCAATCCTTCTAATCAAAGGAACGAACCCATTGCTTTCCCAAGGTCTGCACCTCCTGAGGTTTTGGCTGGGCTGCCGACTGCTGATTCTATTCAACGACAGCTGGAGCGCATTCCGGCTGCTATTTCAATCTGGGGACTGATCTGTTCATCCAAGGAGCATCGTCAGAGGCTTTGTCATGCTCTATCCCGTCTTGAGGTTCAGGCCAATGTCACGCCTGACGCAATGATATCTCTCATCCTCCCTCCGACCTCCAAGTATACAGTGATCTTCACAGACAAGGATCTTCCAGTCGAAGGAGTTGATCACAACCGCCCTTTGCACATCACCGTCAAGTGTCGAGGACTCTGGGTCCCGACTGTTCTTATTGACAACGGCTCGGCGATCAACGTCTGCCCTTTGAGGGTCGCCTATCGTTTGAGACTCACCAAGAAGAACCTTGCACCTTCCAACCTGGCTGTTAAGGCATATGACGGCACCCGTTGCGTAGCCGAGGGTATTTTAATGCTCAAACTCGATGCTGAGGGTTTTGAGATGGACGTGGAGTTCCATGTCGTGGACATTCCTGCGACTTTCAATCTTCTGTTAGGCAGGCCGTGGCTTCATCGACCCGACATCATGGCTGTACCCTCTACTGTAGACACCTCCCAAGCGGGGCATCGCCATACAGATTGATCACATTTGTTTGCTCGATTGGTTGCTCGTTTCATAAACCAAAATCATGGACATTCCCATGGCTAGGAACATCGCCACATGATAACGGCTATCATCAAATAGAGTCGCCACCTAGTTTATTAAAACTGGGAAAATAGATAGAGATTCTGGGTACGGGAGCCAAAAGTACAATAAGGGGAAGGTGTTAGGCACCCCTCTTTGCCCAGTCGTGAGACTGGCCCATAATCGTTCAACATAAGATATATAGATGCTTTGTTTAATTCTAAACACATAGTCTGTTTAATTATTCCTTTAAACAGTAAGCAAAAGTGAGCCAGTGCGATAAATGAAGCATGCATCAGAAAGCAGAGAAAGCAAACATAATGTCCCAGGGAGATGGATCTCGCGGCCGGTGAATAGATGTCACGGCCGAGGGATCCTCCTGGTTCGATGTACCGGCCGAGGGATCGAAGCCCCGGTCGGTGTTCTTCCTCACACCAGACTAAAAATTAACAGGTAATCAAAGCGTTACGATTAGTCAAAAAGACAGTGAATTTAAGACCAACCAGAGGCCGTTGGGCCTCACCACCTTGATCCCTCAGTTGCTTGATTGCTTCGGATTTGATTGTGATGGATTGATTGCTTGATCGAGAACCCTAGGGTTAGGGTTTGAACTTCGGGGTTTGATCGCCGGATTGACGGCTGCCTTCGGAAGGTTAGGGCTTTTGAAGTATGGGATTGAGGGAGTATTTCTGCAGAGTTTCGTGGTTTGAGAGAGTGTGTAAGTATCTCAATTTCTGTGTGTTAATTCGGAACCCAAAGGCCCCTTTATATAGGCATAGGGATGACTCACTCCGGCCAATCAAATCACGAGATGGCAATTGCAATTGCAATGCATCTCTAACTCTACGTCGTAATCTCCGAACGTAGCCCGAACGCATCGGGAAGGTAGTGTAGTTGGATCAAACCAAACGTCTGACAGAATGTTCGAGAGTCTGGAAAAAGGTCGATCTGGCGGCCGAGTAAAGGATTTCAAAGTTCAAAGTTCTCACCGAAAGTCCTAAGGTCCTCAAGGAAGCAATCAGCAATCATTGTATCCATTTCATCATCGGGATTGTCCCAAGGTGGGACTTGAAATAATCGTTAGGCCAAATTGGGGTGTCTACAGATGCCCCTCTTTGACTGAACTCAAACGGATCGCGAGACATGTTTGAGTAAGAGTCAAAGCTGTAAAAAGCAACTCAATTTGGTCCAACCACTATTCCAAGGGGTTTTCGAAAAAGGTTTTGTTATGGTCGGGCCGGGAGGCTGCCTACGTATTCCACAAGGGAAATTCAGACCAATCGTAGTTCGGGCAATAAAGAAAAGCAAAAAGTTTGGAGGGTTAGAGACAGAAGACGTACCTTAGGGCTTAAAAAGCCGTAGTGTGACGTACCTAGACTGAGCCAGGGTTTTGGCGAAGAGTAGTTGAAGGAGCGCGGGGCTACCTGGGGAGTTTCTTTGCGGAGAGCTTCCTTAGTATTTTGGGGTAGATCAGTACACTGCAGGTGCGTTTGCTTTTCTTGATCATCCTTACTTTGACTGAAAGGAGCTCGGTAGAGTAGCCTATCTTGCGAATGAGCTGGAAGGAATTGATGTAATTGGGTGGAATCCAAGCCATCTGCGGGGGATGATTCAGACACCATTTTTGAGATATGGGGTGGAACCCAAGCCATCTTCTGGAGATGAGTCGGATGCCGTTTTGAGATATGAGGGGCTCGGGGCCTGTAACTGGAGCACAGAGCGTTAGAATGAGGGAACCGAGGCGCTGAGCCGGTTGTAATCATGAGGTAAGAGCTTGGGGTGAGCTTAGAGCTTGATGAGACCGAAGCGCGGAGCTGGTATTGATCAGGATGAGAGCCTGTGGTGTCAGAGCTTTGAGCTTGATGTAATGAACCGAAGCGCGGAGCCGGTTGTATTCTGATGGTCTGTGCACGGAGCTTTCTCATCATAAGTGTTGGCATGGAGCCAAAGGATCGAGGCGCTGAACCGATCAATTAAACCGAGGCATAGTGTCGGTTGATTGCAGGGTTGACCTGTTTCATGAGAGATATGCAGAGTGTATATGTGTGATGATGGTTGTTAGATGTGAACAGATATGATGATGCAGACTCGATGTGATAATGTTGATGCAATATGTGCACAGGCCCGTGCGTGTGTGTTTGTTTTAAGCTTAGAGCTTCTATCAAGTTCCGGACTTGAGCATTCAGAGCGTAGAGCTCGAGCATTCGGACGGCAGAATCCGAGCATTCAAAGTACAGGCTTTGACCGTCCAGTACGCAGTGGTTGGGCATCCAAGCGTGGAGCTTGAGCATTCAAGTGTATAACTTGAGCATCCAGTACACAGTGGTTGGGCATCCAAGCGTAGAGCTTGAGCATTCAAAAATGTTAGATTTTTGAGCATTCAGGCGTAGAGCCTGAGAATAGATGTCTTGATTGTTGGGGCGGCTTAGAGCCTATTGCTTGTTTACGGCTTCGAGCCAGTTGAGATGATGAACACAGGCTTCGAGCCTGTTAAGAGTTTGTGATAACAGGCGTAGAGTCTGTTGCTGTGATAGCGAGCATAGAGCTGCTGAGATAGTAAACATAGGCTTCGAGCCTGTTGAGGTGATGACTTGGAGCCATTTGAGATAATGGGCTTTGAGCCGCTGAGATTGTTTGTTTACGGCTTCGAGCCAGTTGAGATAGCGGGCTTAGAGCCGCTGAGTTGTGTACAGATGATGGGCACAGGGCCGCTGAGACTGCTTGTGTACGGCTTCGAGCCATTTGAGATAGCGGGCTTAGAGCCGCTGAGTTGTGTAGAGATGATGGGCACAGGGCCGCTGAATTGATACGGGCGTAGAGCCGCTATGATAAAGGGCTTCGAGCCGCTGGGTGATAGTAGACGAAGGCTTCGAGCCTGTTGAGGTAATGGGCTTCGAGCCGCTGAGTTGATTGTTATGGCTTCGAGCCAGTTGAGATGATGAGTATTCCATCTTCCATCTTCCACGGGGTTATGCTTGGGATGTTTCCAAAGCTAGTTTTGAGTATGCTCGGGATTGCCCCCAAGGCTAGATTCCACATGCTCGGGATTGTCTCCAAGGCTAGTTCTGAGTATGCTCGGGATTGCCCCCAAGGCTAGTTCTTGAATATGCTCGGGATTGCCCCCAAGGCTAATTCTATATGCCCAAGGCTAGTCCTTGACCATATTCCAATTTGTTAGGGAGATTTCCATTACCTCCACTACTGGGAGTGCCTTCCGGAGGCCAAACGCCTTCTAGCGACTCAAATGTCTTTTGGTGGCTAAATGTTTTCTGCAAGTTGGCAACGCTTTCTGAAGCTAGTAACATAAACGCCTTCTGGAGGGTGCATTGAGTGGAAGCCGCAGGATTGTTTTACTGGCCTGCTGAGCGCGAGGTTGTGCACATGGCGTGGCATAGAGCTGTTGAGGTGTGGGCGTAGAGCCGCTGAGCAGCACTTGAGCATCCTCAATATTTCGATAAGCTTCCTTTTGTTGGTGAGAAATAGGAGATTAGAGGCTCGCGGTGGAGGCCTTTAGTGCACAAGTGGTTTGTGACGTTGTCGGAGCAGGCTCGGGAGTTAGTACGCGCTGCTGGTCTTGAGCCGTTTGTTTTGGGCCTCAATCTTCTGAAGATGGATTGGTTGTTGATGACCTTGCTGGTTGGTGGGATACTCCCAACATGTTCCACTTTCCTTCTGTTGGCGAGATGACGATCACGCAAGGTGATTTTTCTTTGCTTACTGGTCTATGAGTAGGTGGAGCTCCTCTTTGGGTTGACCCCAGGCTTTGGGAGCGAATAGGGGCTTTGAAGTGGTTCTTGTGCCCCCTCTTCACTCGCGTAGTCATGTTGATGTCTCTTGGCTGATCAAGACTTTTATGAAGGTTGATATCTCGACTAAGGTGAGTGTTGAGTAGCTGACACGGGCCTTTCTTCTCTACCTCCTTGGGCAAACGTTGTTTGCCAACAAGGATAGTTCAGTGCATAGGCAGTCTCTAGCCCCTTTGCAGTATTTGGAGGCTGTTTTGGAGCTTGATTGGGGAGCATCTGCCTTGGCCACCTTGTATGGCCTCCTTAGGGCTTGTTCACGGGACAGGACTTTTGGTGGTCACTACCGAGTACTTGAAGTATATCCTTCTTCTTTTCTCGTTGTGATTTTTTCCCTTGCTACGAGCGATGGTCGGTGGGGCAATGGAAGCCACGGTTGCCAGTTTTGAGCCCTGGCGACAAGTTTTGGACCGATTGACGGTTGACCATGTACCCCTTGCATTCCTTGTCTTCAGATCTCCATTCCTCTGTGCTGTGGCTGATTTAGACTTTGTTTGTAGGCGAGGTTCGACCCTTGGAGTGGTATATCAGAGGACACCCCTCTTACACGTTCCAGGGTTCCAGATTGTACTCGTAGCCTGTTCGAGGGTCCCTTTTGTTAAGCCTGGTACTTATGTGATCGGGTGGCCAGCCAGTGGCGCCCGCGTGCTGAGGATCTTCAGTTTGTTCCTCCTCCTCCTCCGACGTTGATGAGGTCTACTTCTTCGATGTCTAAAGTAGACTTGGAGAATGCTCAGATCTAGGTGGGTTTGCTTCTTTAGGCAGGTGGCTGTATGGAGTACTGCCATTTTTCCTTGGTTCTGCCTGCTGTTCCTTCAGTTGCTCTTGTTTGGCCACGGGCCCTTTCCTTTGTCTCCTTCCATTTTGATGACGGAGAAGAGGCGCTTGGTGCTTGCCCCTTGTTTTGCATTCTTTTCCTTGTAGCTTGAGGTTGAATGAGCACCAGCTGTCAGTGGGGAGGATAACCAGCAATCCCCTTCTTTGTCTCAGAGATTGTCTTGAAGACGGCGTCACGACTAGCTTTAGGATTTTCTTTTTCCTTCCTGTTCATGGTTAGCAAAGAGAGAAGCAGAAACTGTATTTGTATGGTGAAAGCAACCACAGTGATGATTTTGTAGGCAAGCTTTTGTTCATGAAATGAGAAATGCTTTTTATGCCCCTAGATGTCTTAAGTTTGCATGCGATAGTCAGAACATGGCTGTTTGAACAAGTATTTGCTGATAGACAGTAATTTGTGTGAAAATAAAATATTGGCCGAAGAATTGATTACTCGGCTAAAGAATCGATGTTATGGCCGATGTATAGATCCTTCGGCCGTTACTTTGATTTTCCAAAGGTAGATTTTGTTTTGGCTAAGTGGCATCCTCTTTTCTCTTCCTTCTTATGCTTGGTTTTGATTTTCTTGCCTTTTGCTTTTGCCGTGTTCCATAGTCCGGTTGCCAAACTCGGGAGTTTTCAAGGTATCTTGCTCATTGTGTCAATTACCTTTAGGTTAGAGGGGATGACCTATAGCTCTCGTGTCTATTGCTGTTGCCAATTCTTCGAGAAAAGCATACTCATCTTTTGCGAGCTCAATACGCAAGGTTAGCTATACCTATCATTGAGTACAAATCTGTTGACGTTTTTCCTTTTCTCCAAATGTTTGGGCCGCATCTCAATGTGAGATTGCCTACGTATCCCTAATTAGGGAATCATGCCTTTTACGTAGTTCCAAAATCATTACCTTTGAGGTTGGGTTTTTCACTCTTGGTTTTTCTTCTCACATGCTCTTGATTTTGCCTAGGTTACCTAATGGAGGTTGAGTCCCTAGCGAGCTTTTCTTTGAATGCCTTAACTTTTGCCTAGGCTGCGTTTTTGCATTTTCTTGCCCTAGCAGGCTTTGCTCTTACTTTTGCTTGGGTTTTCAGGTTACCCAACGAGCACTTCTCTCAAGAGGGTTTCTGCGTTTTGGAGAGGAATTTGATGGAGATATTTTTCTAAATCTCTCTTGTGTTTGTACCTTCATAATGGGCGAGCTAACCCTAAGTGTTCTCGCGGAGATAGTGTCTTCTTTCTAAGTTTTGACAAAAACCTAGTTTCTTAAGCAACTAAAGTTCATCCTTTCCTTCCTTTTTGTCAGCAACACAGGGAACTTGATTCCTTGAAATTTCCCTTGTTTGGCAAAGAGACTATAGTGTCTGGCAATTGCAATTTAGGAAGTAAATCATTGAATAAGCATAGTCTAGAGGATGAAACAGGAATTCACTTAGCAGAAATTAAATGCCCAAGCAGGGGCTCAAAACATGTTTTAGCTTGATAAAAGCAATGTTTAATGTTCTTTGCCCTGTTGTGACTTCTTAGCTATTGTAGCATTTCGAGGTCGTTTTCAAAACCCTTGCCTTTCGCAACTTTATACTCTTTTCCACCCTCTTCTTTGCCAAACAGGGCCTTTGAACTGGATCCATCTTCACTGGTGGCTACTTCTTTGAGCCATGAGCAGTCCCCAAATGGAAGTGTTGGTCTAGGTTTTCATCACCCTTTCTTCCTCCTTATTGATTGTGTAGTCGTCAGCTATTTCCACTTGATTGAATAGTGATGCTAAGGAGATTCCATCGAGTGGATCATTGTATTTTCCTTCCAATTCGTCAAAGTCATTTTCCCCTTTGCTTGTTCTTCCTCATTACTTTTGTCAGACATGTCGGGATCGATCACTTCTGATTGATTGGACTCATTGTTTTCTTCCTCCTCCATCATGAAACATTCGTCCTCCCCTGGGAAGGTAAAGGTTGGCTTGGTTTGGTTGTTTTGGACAATGTATTGGCCAGGATTGTATGTGGGGTTGTTTATGAAATCGATGTTTCGGGGTGGTGGCTCAGCTTTGTGAGTAGGAAGTGGATTGGCTTGCACATTAGGTTTTGGAAGTTTTATAGTTCGGCTATCAATGAGATCTTGAATGTCATGGCGGAGACGCATGCAGTTATCTGTCTCATGCCTAGGGTGTTGGTGGTAAGTGCACAGTTTGTTAGGATCATGGTTTGGGCCATAGGGTGGCTGAGGAAGTGGTTTGTTTTAAAGGTTTGAGATGCCCCTAATGGCTCAGAATGGCTAAGGCTTGAGATGAGGTCATGTAAAGATGGTCAAAGTTGCAACGGGGGCGATTTGAGCTTTGGGATGAGCTAATTTGAAAAGGGTCTTGTGGTAAGATTGAGTTAAGGGTGTTGACGAAGGCAGGAGATGTACGGGTTGTGAAGGTTTTCTTGGGTGGAGGAGTTTCTTCTTTCCCAATGAGGCCTAGCTTGATCCTCTCTTCAATCTGCAGCCCAGTAGCCTGCAGGCGCTTGAAATCAGTGATAGTCTGAGTGTAAATGTGTGTGAGGTACTTGGGCTGCAAACTCTTGACAACTATTCTCACTTGATCTTCCTCAGAGGGGCGGTTCTTCATCTTGGCGGCTTTTTCTCTCTATCTAGCCACAAAGGTTGCAAAGTCCTTGTTTGATTCCTGCTTAGTCGTTTCCAAATCTCGAGTTGTTAACTCAATTTGGACGTTGTATGCATATTGCTTGAAAAAAGCATTGGCAATTTCTGGCCAAGTATGATAGTGCACAAACTCCAAAGTGAGAAACCAATCGAGAGCGCTTTCAGTAAGAGTCCTTTGAAATAACTGAACAATGAGCTCATCATCCAAGCCCATTGGCTTCAGAGTGTTGATGACATGGCGGACATGGCTAGTGGGATTGCCAGTTCTATTGAACTTCTCAGGTAGTTGAGAATCTGGAAAAAGGCAGAGTCCTTCAAAATCTAGAATTTGGTCCCCTTGTGAACGGGCCAGAGTACGTTTAATCTCCTTGACTTGTTTGGCCAATTCAGGGTTTTCTGCCAATACCACTTCTTGAGGATTCTCATCTTCCACCGATTTCTCTTCGTTCTCAGCATCTCTTGCTGCTTTCTTTGCTAGTAAGGTAGCGACTTTGAACTTGGTAATTAGCAATGATGGCATCGTTATTTGCCATGAGAGTGGGAGGATTACTTGATGAAGCTTAGGATTTGGTAGATGATTGAGTTTGCTGAGGAGATGACCGCGGAGTCCCTGGAAGTGATTGGGACCGTAGCAGTGTAGGTGTTTTGACCGGTGAGAGTGACAGATGGGACGGTTGCAAAGACCTCTGTTTGGCGTGAGTTCGGGTGTTGTAAGAGTATAAAATTGGTTGTGATTGCTTCTTTGTTTTACTTATTGTGTCTGCTTTGAAAAGTAGAGTACCTGTAAGTTAGTACTTGGCTTGTGTAGGGTTAGGATTTGGGCTGGAAATCCCAACCCTTCTGCACAGAAAGAGTTAATTACAACAACAGATGGTACAAGGTGTGAGGAAGAACTTGGAAGCGAAAATGCAAGTAGGTTCCTAGCCTGTAGGTTCCTGTCTTAGTTTGATAAGTTCTATGGCTTTCTAATACATGCAAGGTTTTGGTAGTCTCAGGGTGCTCCGTTGTCAAAGGGCACCAATCCTCTCACCAGCCCATCATAGGCGGTGATTGGGTGATTCCCTTTTTGATATACCACTAGGTACGAGTGACTGTGGAGTTTGCTGGAACCCCCAACATAGCCCGTGTCATGCCGGGATATCAGGTGAACTCAACGGGTTGCCCGCTCGATGCATATGATAAATGAATTAAACAAGGCATGTATTAGTCTTATGTTGAACTTTTTGGTTATGGCTCTCATATCCCCAGCGGAGTCGCCAAAAACTGTAGACACCTCCCAAGCGGGGCATCGCCATACAGATTGATCACATTTGTTTGCTCGATTGGTTGCTCGTTTCATAAACCAAAATCATGGACATTCCCATGGCTAGGAACATCGCCACATGATAACGGCTATCATCAAATAGAGTCGCCACCCAGTTTATTAAAACTGGGAAAATAGATAGAGATTCTGGGTACGGGAGCCAAAAGTACAATAAGGGGAAGGTGTTAGGCACCCCTCTTTGCCCAGTCGTGAGACTGGCCCATAATCGTTCAACATAAGATATATAGATGCTTTGTTTAATTCTAAACACATAGTCTGTTTAATTATTCCTTTAAACAGTAAGCAAAAGTGAGCCAGTGCGATAAATGAAGCATGCATCAGAAAGCAGAGAAAGCAAACATAATGTCCCAGGGAGATGGATCTCGCGGCCGGTGAATAGATGTCACGGCTGAGGGATCCTCCTGGTTCGATGTACCGGCCGAGGGATCGAAGCCCCGGTCGGTGTTCTTCCTCACACCAGACTAAAAATTAACAGGTAATCAAAGCGTTACGATTAGTCAAAAAGACAGTGAATTTAAGACAAACCAGAGGCCGTTGGGCCTCACCACCTTGATCCCTCAGTTGCTTGATTGCTTCGGATTTGATTGTGATGGATTGATTGCTTGATCGAGAACCCTAGGGTTAGGGTTTGAACTTCGGGGTTTGATCGCCGGATTGACGGCTGCCTTCGGAAGGTTAGGGCTTTTGAAGTATGGGATTGAGGGAGTATTTCTGCAGAGTTTCGTGGTTTGAGAGAGTGTGTAAGTATCTCAATTTCTGTGTGTTAATTCGGAACCCAAAGGCCCCTTTATATAGGCATAGGGATGACTCACTCCGGCCAATCAAATCACGAGATGGCAATTGCAATTGCAATGCATCTCTAACTCTACGTCGTAATCTCCGAACGTAGCCCGAACGCATCGGAAAGGTAGTGTAGTTGGATCAAACCAAACGTCTGACAGAACGTTCGAGAGTCTGGAAAAAGGTCGATCTGGCGGCCGAGCAAAGGATGTCGCGGCCGTGGAAAGGATGTCTCGGCCGAAGGATAGATCTTGCGGCCGAGGGATTGATCTCTCAGGGAGATTTTGCTGGCAACAGGTTGCTCGGGTGAGGGATTGATATTGTGGCCGTGGGATCGATGTTACGGCCGTCAGATGGATTTTCCTAGGCTTCTGTATTTCTGTCTGAAAGGCTGTATGGCTTTGAATTGGGTCCTCTAAGTGGTCAAAGTTCTCACCGAAAGTCCTAAGGTCCTCAAGGAAGCAGTCAGCAATCATTGTATCCATTTCATCATCGGGATTGTCCCAAGGTGGGACTTGAAATAATCGTTAGGCCAATTTGGGGTGTCTACATCTACTCTCCACCAAAAGGTTATTCTGGGGCTACCTACCGGTACTTTGACCATCTGCGGGGATTCCGGCATTCGCCCGCTCAAGGAGGATGGGACTCCTGTTTTGGGAATTCAGCACGGTGAAGAAGACGTCGACCTTGGAGGTTTCTCTTTTGATACTTCAGGTACTGTGATGGCTATCAACATGGATGGGAACTTCCTCATAAGCTCTGTCGCACTGGACATTATGAGAAGGATGTCTTTTTTTCCTGGCATAGGCTTAGGGTCTCGCTGACAAGGGGTCCCGGAGTTCCCTACTTTTCCTTCTAACAAGGGCCGTTTTGGTCTGGGGTACATCGCCTCTGCCGAAAATGCCAAAAGGAGGAAAAATGTGGGAAAACCTCAGACCCTCTGCGGTGGTCCTAACTTTGTGCGTGAGGTGGGAAATGCTGCTTACACTGGATAGCCCGAGCTATTTGTTCATTCCGAAACCGGGGAGCTGCTGCCTGGATTTGAGGTTTTCACTGATGACACCTGGTCAAGCAGTGATGATGAGCCAGCAAGGACGGAATTCAAGAAGAAGCTTATTCAGGTGAAGATCAAGATTGACTGGCTGGGATCCGTCGATCAGGGGAATTTGGAGCTGCTCTTCCAGGAATTCTCTCAAGTGGGTTTGGCTGGGGAAGCTGAAGAAGCCGAAGTGCTCATGCTCAGGCCCGACGCCCTCGAGGACCCTACCTCTCTCATTGTTGAAGCTAGGGGTAGCCTTAAAAATTGCATTTTCAAACCACGCCTAACTTGCATTGATGACACCTCTGAGTCCGAGTCTGAGTCTGAGTCTGAGTCAGATACAGAGTCTGTTGAGTCGTCTAAGTCTAGCTCTGAGTCGGAGTTTGTGCCTTTAGGCCCTCCACGTCATAGCTTTTATTTCGAGTTTGATTCTCTTGTACTTGGCGACCCTTCAGGGTCTTGTGAAATGAACGAAGCATCTTCTGACTATTTCAACGATCTTTATATAAACTGTGTCGACCCTGACAATGAGGGGATAGATTTCGATGGGGATATTCCCAAGGAAATCCGTGCCTTCATCGAAAGGGAAGACGAAAGGCATGCTCAGCCAATAAAAGAAGAAGTAGTTTCTATAAACTTGAAAGATGAAAATGATCCCCGAGTGGTTCAAGTGGGCTCCACGCTTTCGCCAGAGGAGCATTGTGATTTCAAAGAGCTGCTCACTGAGTTTAGCGATGTTTTTGCATGGTCTCACTAAGACATGCCTGGCATTGACCCCGAGATCGTGGAGCATCGGATCCCTTTGTTGCCAGATGCCAAACCTGTAAAGCAGAAGCTCAGATGGATGAGGCCAGATTGGGTTCAGAAGATCAAGGAGGAAGTTACTAAGCAAATCGACGCTGGTTTTCTCATGGTTTCTCAATATCCCACGTGGGTGGCCAACATTGTCCCTGTTCCTAAGAAAAATGGGCAAATTCGGGTTTGTGTTGATTTCAGGGACTTGAACAAGGCGAGCCCCAAAGACGATTTTCCCTTGCCACACATCGATGTGCTTGTGGATAACACTGCGGGGCACACTTTACTCTCGTTCATGGATGACTTTTCTGGCTACAACCAAATTCTCATGGCACCCGAGGACCGTGAGAAAACCACTTTTATCACGGAGTGGGGGACTTATTGCTATTTGGTCATGCCATTTGGTTTGAAGAATGCTGGACCAACCTATCAGAGGGCCGCTACAACCATCTTGCATGACATGATGCACAAAGAGGTCGAAGTCTATGTCGATGACATGATCGCCAAGTCTAAAACCCGAGAAGGTCACATTCCTGTGCTTAGGAAGTTCTTCGAAAGGTTACGTAAGTTCCGCATGCGTCTTAATCCTCAGAAGTGCACCTTCGGTGTCACGGCAGGCAAAATGCTTGATTTCATGATTACTTCTCGTGGAATTGAGGTTGATCCATCCAAGATTAAGGCTGTGCTCGACATGAAGCCTCCAGAGTCTGAAAAGGGAGTACGCAGCTTTCTGGGGAAGGTTTAGTTCATCAGCAGATTCATCGCCAAGTTAACTTTGACTTGCGAGACGATGTTTCGCCTACTCAAGAAGGATACCCCTTTCATTTGGACAGACAAGTGTCAGGCGGCTTTCACCTCTATTCAAACCTACTTGCAGAACCCTTCGGTTTTAACGCCACCAGTGCCTGGGAAGCCCTTGATACTTTATCTATCGGTGAATCCTTCTTCTATGGGATGTTTACTGGCTCAGGAAGGAGACAAGGGGGTTGAGAAGGCCATTTATTACTTGAGTAAGAAGATGGTTGGCGCCGAAGAACGTTACACAGCTCTTGAGAAGACGTGTTGGGCTCTTGTGTGGGCATCTAAAAAATTGAGACACTACATGCTGGCTTACCCAGTGAAGTTGATTTCTCGAATGGATCCTCTCAAGTATCTGTTTGAGAAGCCTGCACTTACTGGTAAGCTAGCACGTTGGTTACTTTTGCTCGCTGAGTTTGATCTCGAATATGTCACTAGGAAGTCCGTCAAAGGGCGCGCGGTCGCAGAATTCTTGGCTGATCATCCTGTCGATGGGCCGGAAGACTCAGACTTTGTATTTCCAGATGAGGAGGTGCTAGCAGTTGTCGAAGACACCTAGACTCTTTACTTTGATGGAGCGGCTAACCAGAAAGGATATGGGATTGGGGTTTTGTTGGTAACTCCGGATGGTTCTCATATTCCGCTTGCATTTAAACTCAATTTCGATGTGACTAACAACCAAGCTGAGTATGAAGCCTGTATTGTTGGCATGGAAGCTGCCCTCACGCTGGGTGTTGAAAAACTCGAAGTCATTGGCGATTCCAATCTTGTGGTGTCTCAGGCCAACGGGGACTGGAAAGTTCGGGAAGATAGGTTGAAGCCTTATCATCAGGACTTGGAGGACCTCACTCCTCGTTTCAACAAAGTCACGTTCACGGACATCCCTCGGATGAAGAATCAGTTCGCTGATGCTCTAGCAACTCTGGCTTCTATGGTCGAACTTCCGATTGGTGTCAAGCTTCGCCCTATTCTAATTGAACAGCGGGACTTGCCTGCTTATCAGTACGTCAACGCTGTCGATGATGTCGATGACGGCCTACCCTGGTATCATGACATTTGGAATTTCATTGAAAGTGGTCAGTTCCTGGGTGACGCCACTAAGAAGGATCAAACAGCACTGCGAAGGTTGGCTGCTCAATACATTATCTGTGGAGGGAAGCTGTACCGAAGATCTCACTGCGGAATGCACAAGCTCTGTGTCATTGGCGCTGAGGCCATCAAGATCATGGAGGAAATCCATGAGGGAGTTTGCGGCCCTCACATGAGTGGGGTCATGCTCGCCAGAAAAATCCTGCGACAAGGTTACTTTTGGTCTACCATGGAGTCTCAATGCGTGGATTATGTACGCCGCTGCCATAGGTGTCAAATCCATGCCAATCTTATTCACGTCCCTCCTTCTAAGCTGTTCGGCATGACATCGCCGTGGCCCTTTTCTGTTTGGGGTATTGACGTCATCGGCATGATCAGGCCATCGGCTTCGAACGGGCATCGGTTCATTTTGGTGGCAATAGATTACTTCACCAAGTGGGTCGAGGCTGAATCTTACAAGACCCTGACGGCGGTTCAGGTTGCTCAGTTCATCCGAAAGAACATCATCTATCGGTATGGGGCTCCACAGGCATTCGTTTCGGACAATGGGGTTCACTTCAAAGGCAGGGTTTTGGAGCTCTTCGATGAGTTCAAAATTCAGATCCACCATTCGACAGTTTATCGCCCTCAGACGAATGGGGCGGTCGAAACGGCCAACAAAAACATCGAGACTATCATCAAGAAGTCCGCAGAGTCCGCCAGGGACTGGCACGAGCAGCTGCCTCTAGCTCTTTGGGGGTATCGTACGTCAATTCGAACATCAACGGGGGCAACCCCCTTTTCTTTAGTCTACGGGATGGAGGCCGTGCTTCCCATTGAACTCGAGGTGTCAACTTTGAGGATCATGGCTAAATGTGAACTCACGGAGTCCGAATGGCTTAGCGGGAGGTTTGTTGAACTCATGCTTTTTGACGAAAGGAGGCTCCGTGCCTTGTATCATGTTCAAGGGTATCAGCGCAGAATTGCTAGAGCATTCAACAAGAAAGTGAAGTCTCGGGATCTGATTGAGGGGGACATGGTCACGAAGGAAATCCGGGCTCCCATTTTTGATCTACGTGGTAAGTTCCGCCCAAAGCGCGCGGGACCTTACATTATCAAGACCATCCTCTCGGGTGGGGCGGCTCAGCTTATTGATCTAGACGGCAACGAGTTCAACACTCTGGTCAACCTGGATCAACTTAAACGTTACTATCCTTGAGAGAAGCTCGTTGGACCGAAAACCACAAGGGTGAGCGATTTCAAGCAAAAATTAGAGCAAGCCTGCTAGACTGAAAACCCAAGGGGGCAGTCTAGGCAAAAATAAATAGGCATTCAATCAAAGCTCGCTAGACTGAAAACCTGTAAAGGCAGTTCTAGGCAAAAATTAGAGCGCAAAAGGAGAGCCAAAATACACGAGCGAACCTTAGCTTGAACTACGTTCTGACCTGATTCCCTAGATTGGGATACGTAGGCAATCTCTCTGTGAGATTCGGTCACAATCAAATCAACTCGATCCATGGTTCCAAGGAGTGCCTCGACATTCAAGCGGCGCGGTGTTCAACACTTGGACCAAAAAGGGAAAGTTCACCATCTTTCAATTTTATTCAAAACTACTATTTCTAATACATAGGCTGAGCAGAGTCTTTAAAACAGTAAGCATAAAAACAGAACGAAATGCTAGAGGCCCTCACGGGCTCACAGTTTATTCTAGGTCATTGAAGTCATGTCAGGAGTCAGTTTGCATTTTGTCTTCTTGCAATGTCTTTTCTCAGCCATGCTACGTAGCGGCGTTTGAGTCTTGTGCTGAAATCGTCTTCCACTCCTCCAAGTTCCCTCAAGCCCCAGTTGTGCTCGTACCCAACCAGATGTTGGGCTGTGAATGCTGGAATTTGGAAATCTTCTATCCCAGCTCGATGTAGACCTTGGCTCATGCCTAATTGCCGCAGAATACGACCTGGAATGTAGAACGTGAAACTGGATAGCCCAGCAATCGCCATCCTCTGGAAACCTGCAGAGTGCAGAGCCATGTCCGGAATATTCAAGGTTTTGTGTCGCCAGACGATTTCATGCGGGGATATCTCTCTCATGAAGGTATGCCACTCCTCCACAGACATGTCTGGATACAGCATCTCTCTCTGATGCATTCGCCCGGGCAGATGAGGCCAGTTCGCCTCAGGAGCTGCAATTAGCCCGAGTTTGTCGGATAGCCATAGCTGTACGAGCGAAAATACAAGTAAGGAGCCATATAAAACTTGAGCGAAAGAAAACAAGTAAGGAGCTTCTATATGGCCTTAGCCGAGCGTTGAGGTAAAAGCAGACTGTGTGAAAATCGGAAAAGGTGAGCTGAGTGAGAGTTTACCTGCAACAAGAGTGGGCTACCGCCGAATATCTCTGTTTGGCCAGCAGCCACCGAATCCAAACCCAT
The DNA here is from genome assembly GCA_018127125.1 of Rhododendron griersonianum. Classification (NCBI taxonomy): domain Eukaryota; kingdom Viridiplantae; phylum Streptophyta; class Magnoliopsida; order Ericales; family Ericaceae; genus Rhododendron; species Rhododendron griersonianum. The sequence goes on along the minus strand of CM030792.1, from coordinate 24,684,643 downwards.
GAGCGTTTCTGCAAGAACCATAGGAACCACATTCCTTCTGGCTCCTAGCTGGATGGCCACATCCACTAGCAAGGGATCAGGCCGTCCATTCGGAGACACCAGCAGATATGCGGCTAGTACGCCAATTGACAGAGCAAAGCGGCGTCGGACCTGCAGGGCAGTATCCTCTGGATCACCGTCAGACCTATACCATTCCATCAGGCGCAGGACGTTTATTTGTCCGCCAGCCAGCAGGCTACCCGCCGCTCCACTCGAAATGTTCAGACAGGTTTTTAGGAGCTTCGGCATACTCTTTCTATAGGGCGGCACGACAATCACGCTCGAGGCAAAACTTTGGAGGTACGCCTGGAATTCTTCTACAATCGGGCACAACTCATTGTCCCCGAATCGGAACACGTGGATGTCTGGATCCCAAAACTGCGGGGTTGCTCTCAGGATTTCAGGGCGAAGCCTTATGCTTTTTAGGAAGCGAAAAGCGGCCAGCCCGTGAGAACGGAAGCATAGCCAGTCGATGGCAACAAATTCTTCGAGCCACGGGCTGATTAATGTGGGGAGATGATTTGCCATTGGGGGAAAAGTATCTGAAGTTTTCTACGGAGAGCATGCCCTTCATTCAGGGGGTTACTCTTCTTTTATAGCCAAGGAAGGATGAAATGCCTTTTGCCTTGGATAAAATATCCATGCAAGGTGTCCCTTATGTTCTCCAAATCAAGAGAACACCTCTGTGACAACCCATAAGTTCCTGCACGTCCAGAGCTGGTGGCAGGCTCTGCCTCACTTTATTTTCTGAATAAGTCAAGGCTGGCAGCTGTAACAGAGATTCTCCATCGCGCGACAGTTCAGGAGTGTCGCGTGACTGAGTTCGATCGCGCGATGGTTTCACTTACTCGCGCGAGGGTTCAGTTTATTTCGGCACAGTAAGGCAGGCTACTGTCTTTTGAGAGGCATTTTGTCGCATTTTGCCTCGGGCCAGATTTCGGGATTCCGATGCTTCCAGTAGGTCATTGCGGGCATTTATGACTACGTCGAAGCGTTGTTAGTTCAAATCGCACATTCGGTGATAAGTTTGGTCCCTCGGGTGGATAACGCCCAGATCGTTCTTATTCAAAGTTCTTATTTAGCCGGTCGAGCCGGGCAACGGGACGTGTAATTTACAAGGCGAGCATACAGACTAAAAGGCAACGGCTCAGATAGCCTAACGATTTCCGGGCACATGTTGGTTACAAGTTTGTTTCTACGGGATTCAGAAATATCCCCTTAGCCTTGCTTCAACTTCAGCGCGAAGCCATCTTACATAGCGATTTTCCAGCCATGTCTTGAAGTCCGGAATCGGTTCTTTCAAAGCCCTGTTGCTCCAGTTGCCTTTGTAGCAGCGCAGATTCCACGAGTCAAATATGGGGATTTCGAAGTCTTCCGCTCCATAGCGTTTGTACCCTTGGCTTCTCCCGAGTTGACGAAGAGTAAGCCCTGGGATGTAAAAAGTGAAGCTCGTTAAGCCAGCGATTACCACTCTGCTGAATCCAGCCGAATTAATCGTCATTTCCGGAAGGTTTAACCAAGGACATCTCTAGACTATGTCTTCAGGCTGCATCTCATTCAGAAATACGAACCATATGTCCACCGACAGATCAGGGAATATCATCGGTCTTTCGACCAAAAGCCTGGGAAAGTCTTCAAAGCCAGCCTGCGGCTCTTCTTAAACTCCCACTTTGTCCGACAGCTAGAGCTGCATGAGAGCAGGGGACAAGTCAGAAATCAAATACAGCCTGAGTGTCCGGGCAAAAAATGAAAATGCGAGAAATGAGTTGGGTAGGAATCTACCTGGAGCAGGATAGGACATCCACCGAATGAATCTGCTTGCTCAAGTTTCACCATATCCAAGCCCAGGAGCGTTTCCGCTAAGATCACGGGCATGATGTTTTTCTGGGCGTCCATTTGTAGAGCCATGCTCACCAGTTTGGGACTCACCCTTCCTTCGATGGGAACCAGCTTATAAGCAGCCAGTGCGCATATGGACAATACGAAGCGCCTGTGAGCTTCCCCTACGTAATCTCCCAGGGCTCACTCGGGGCCATACAGCTCAATCAGTCGAATGATGTTGAGTTCGCCGTTCTGAATGATGCTGGCCGTCAGTGCTTCGGGAATGTTGAGTTTTGCCTGTAGAATCTGCTCCATGTCTTCATGAAGTGGCGGAACTGCAAGGACGTCTAAGTTGGCGAAGCCGGGCACATACGCTTGGAATTCTTCCATGGTTGGGCATATCTCGTCTTGATGGAACCGGAAAACATGCACAGTCGGATCCCAGAAAGGTAATGCAGCTTGGAGAAGCTCAACGCACGGTCGACTGAATCGGAGATCACGAATTGAGGACAAGCACCGAGACCGGGGGCTCGCCCAATTTATGGTTTCGTCTCTCATTAGCCAAGGGTCGAGTATTTCCATTAATGAGTCTTCCATTGTGGGAGAGTGAGAGGGTATACCCTACATGGTTTCCTATACCCTTCCATTTATAGGAAAAACCCTACCAATATCATGCAAGGTGTCCTACCACCTTGCCATGCAAGGACAACCCCCTTCTGCAACTTCAGAATACCTTCCAAGACGTGGAGAAGTGAATAGGTTTATGGCAATAATTTGGTCAAACAAAGGCAGCTTAGCAGGGTTTGACTGTCGCGCGACAGTTCCAAATCATCGCGCGACAGAGGATCACTCGCGCGACAGTTTCACACCATCGCGCGACGGTTTGTCTGCAGCTCTGACAGATTCCAACAGCTACTGTCCAATTTTGGTCGTTTGTCATTCCAAAGGTCTCTTTGCACTTTTAATGATTCCAGCAAGTCATTATAAGTATTTATGACTGTATCCAAGCTTCGGATTCGAAATATCATGCTTAATGAAGATTTTGGACCCTCGAAGGCCCGTTTCAAGTTCAAATCAAGGTTTCGGGAGGTCGGAACTCGCTATGGAGGCTCTAGCCCAATTCGGTCATGCCATACAGGTCACCTGGACCGTAAGTGACTGTATGGAGGTGTCGGTTTCAGTCCGGGACATAATTGAGTCATTCTTAGATCTTTTATGCCATTTTTGCGTTATTTTGAGCATTTTTCGGTATAAGTCTATTTCCGGGACGTTTTGTTCAGTTCCGTTGATAGGCACAGGTCATGTTGACCACGTTTGACCTTTCGGGAGTGTCAGTTTTGTTTTCAACAGGGTATTGTGAGTTTTGGCGTAGTAATGCCCAAAATTTCATTATTTCTCGTATCCTCGTATCCCGGTTGTATCCAAGGGTACCTTTCCTTTTTCTTTCAGAGCTAGGTCAGTTTATACATTCATATGTGTCTGTGAGCAGTCTCGGTGTGTTGTCAATGCAAGTTTGGTGTTAGTGGTGGGTTTTATTTTGTTCATAACGAGAAACAGAAACTCAGAAAATGCAAACTTTTATAACAAACGTGATCTACCCATGTCAAAAGCAAAAAGAACTACTGTATCTGTGGCACTTCGGCCGAGTCAAAAGCTATCAAGTCAAGTCAGGGCACATGCGCCCGCTAATCAACAGGCACGCAGGCCTTCAAAATGGCTATCAGCTAAGCTATCTACTTGGGCACGCAGGCCCAAAATCAAAAGCAGAATGCAAAAGGGTAATGGAGGCTTCATCGACGCCCTCCGCGCACGTCGAGCCAGTCATCGCTACCTGCTTCGTCCTGTAGCTCCTGGGATCATCCTTGTACCCCGGGTCATCAACGGAGTCGTTAGAGCCACTGCTAGTGGACGAGTGCTCCTCGTCCTCTTTTTCCTCGTCCTCTCCTTCTTCTTCTTCTTCTTCCTCGTCCTCGGAGGTTGGACCCAAGACAAGCCGTTTCCTGCGGGCCGGCTCCTCTAGTGTCGGCTTCTCACGCATCTTGAGTTGGTACCGAAGCTCAGCGCGCTTCTCGGTCTGTCTAGCTCCCCCCTGGCGTGTACTCCTAGTCTGTCGCCGCGAGGTGGTGGCCGGAGGTGTGGGTTCTTTTGCCGCCACTTTCTTCTGTGGCGGATCTCGCGCGCTTTTCCTCCTAGGAGCCGTCTTCTCCTGTGTCTGCATTGTCAATTCATTTCAAAGCATGAGTATTGTCACGCCCTCGATTTTCAACATAAATAGTAATGATTTTCAATAAATAAAACTATCACTACAGTACCGATAATACCCAAATGACATATTTTCCCTTTAAACAGAGTTAAATTTTAGAAGTTACAATCCCGGCTCGAAGCCCCAAGTTATACAAAATACCGAAATAATATTACAATTCACATTATTCATTCTTTCAAATACTACTTTCAAACAAACGCAGAAAATCTCCTCTTCTATACCTTCGAAAAACATGATCAACAATCATGCCATGCACGCCATGCCAACTTCCTTGCTCTGTACCTGAAAATGATAGGTTGAGCTACACTAGCCCAGTAGGAAATTCTATACTCAAGTTATATGAAAATGCGATGAAACATGCAATAAGAGTTAATGATTTCCAATCAACTAATCAAGAGATACAAAAGGACACCACAACGAATCGACAAACTACGACTACGGGATTCTATACGTCTTATGGTTATTCTTAACCATTCGTACCCCAAACTCGGAGTAGCATTAAACACACATCAATAAACATAACCTACGACAGTTTCTCAAACCATTTCAAGATTTCTCAAATGCATGCCACTATTGACTTCCTCATTTCATACCATTCACCATAGAGTCTTAGGTCATGAAACCTTTCTTTTTGATTCCCAAAACAATTTAGAGAAAACTCAAGACCATTACAGGTCAAGCTCCGTTGATTCGAGCTTGAATGCCGGAGTCCGTTGATTTGTGCCCAAATACCGGATCCGTTGACTCGCTCAAGAATACCGGAGGATTTTTGATAATAAACTCCTCTTTTCAAAACTCAAATTTCTTTCTTGATAACACCTTGATAAAATCAACCATTCATTCTCTTTTTCAACAACCACAATCCCAACTAACAATCAATCCAAACATTGACACAAACTTCCAAAGTCAAACGGAATTCTCTTCATCATGCGAGACATTCAACTGTGTTACCACCCCTTGCGTCACATTGAATTCTCTTCATCATGCGAGACATTCAACTGTGTTACCACCCCTTGCGTCACATTGAATTCTCTTCATCATGCGAGACATTCAACTGTGTTACCACCCCTTGCGTCACATTGAATTCTCTTCACCTGGGTGTAGACACCCCAATCTGGGCTTCCAGATTAGTTTACTTACGGTTTTTGATTCCCCGATGATGAAATGGATCAAGAACACCCAGGAAATGTCGAGTGTTTGAGCTTTGAGTGTTTGAATAACCCTTGAACCTAACCCAGTCTTAAGCCACTTCCAAAAGCCAAAAACCCTACTGACGTGCGCCAGGGCGCAACCATCGCGCACCCGGGCGCACCGTCGCGCGACATTCTAGAACACTCGCGCGATGGTCAAACTGCCAGATGGACAAAGTTTGGCCGGTGACCCTCGCGCGACAGTTTGGAACCATCGCGCGACGGTAATAACCTGTCCCCATCACCTTTATTCAGCTGGGCAGCTTAATTACCAAGTAACCCTCAGCCAGCCTCGTGGCTGGCTGACCTCCATTCTTTGGACCAGACCTGCCTTTCCATTAGTGGAAGGTGCTAAGCCTATAAGAACCCCCTTTGTTTCTCTTTCAAAGGGTTCCAAAAATTGAAAGCAAAAAGGTTCTAACCCTAGCCCTTTGTTCATCTCTCCTTCATTAGCAAGTGCAACATTTGGTTTCCAACCTAGCACCCTAAGAACATAGTTTGTTCTTCCACTCAAACACCACAAACAAACTCAACCTCAATTCAAAGCTCAAACACTTTTCAAACCTCAAAATTCAAAGGTATATCTTACCTTTGTTCTGCTCTCTGTTCTGATCCCTGAGGGGGGCTGGCAGGGTCAAGGCTGGTAATCAATACCAGTCCTGGCCCTAAAGCTGGCAAGGTTTCAAAAACCGTGCAACCAACATACCCTCGCGCGACGGACCCAGTCACGCGCGCGCTTGTCTCAAGCATCGCGCGATGGTTCTCGTGGGGAAGGGATGTTGGTTCTTTCCTGTTTTATTGTCTTAATAATTATTATAGATCACTGTTGATGCATGTAAAAATCAGTTTACTGCTTTTCTTAGAGCTTAAATTGCTAGTTTTATATCTCAATATTCATTTCTGTTCAGTTTGGAATGCCCTTGGGATCCCCTGAATCTGTCTCAGGACCCCAAGCATGTAAAGCAATTCCTGGAAGTCAGTCAGGAGTGTCGCGCGAGGTTTACTCTCTGTCGCGCGACAGTTCTCTGATTTCCATGAATGGCCCTTGCATGGGCAACTTGGCCCTTGGCCTCTGTTTTGATACCCCCACTGTTTAGGGGTTGTGTTTCATCTTATTTGGCTCCTGCTTGGAGTATTGTGTAATAATTAGCATTTTACAGTCTTCCAATACACTGCTTGTTTTGCTTCCTGGGTGTGCACTGGTCCTTCCAAAGCCCAGAAGGGGATGATTTTGGGACTGTGGTGAGATGACAACACTCGCGCGAGAGTCAGTGTGTCTCGCGCGATGATTGACTTGCATGCAGATCTGTTCAGGCATGCAAGTTGATCATCGTGCAGGGCAAATCTGCCCCGAGCCTGGTTTTGGCATCTGATCGCTGTTTCAAGATCATTCCGTTTATTATTCATCATGCTACTCGTCCATGCCATCTATCATCCTGCAAACATGTTACAGTTTTAATCCCCGATTAACTGTTCCCCCGCCCTAATTGGCTAAAATTGATTAATAAAAGAAGAATCGCAATGTTTTCAAAATGCCTAAGTAGAGACCGATCTCCGGATTGGGCGAGAGGGGTGCCATAAAACCCTTCCCCTCTCGTAACCTGGCTCCCGAACCCAGATATGGTTATGACGGACTGGTTCCTTAACTTTTTCAAATCAAACAGCGCGGCAGGTGCTTCGAAATACGGTTCCTTGAGTGTCGGACCTTCAAAACTCAAGTGGCGACTCTGTATTTTCGAGCGCTTGCCACCTGCGCTCGCGCTCCCTCGATCCGGGCCCTTGCATTTTTGGAAACCGGGATTTCCAGGGCATGCTGCCCACACTGGGTTTCCGCATTACTACACCTCGCGTAACGGGCCCTCTAGAGTCCTCGCATTTCCACCCTTTGCGTTGCGGGACCCTCTATTCAAGTTCTCAATTTAGGCATACACACACACACATCAACAATCGATATACAAGCAGACAGTTCTCCGTAGTTCACATTCTTTCATTTATCCTCACATAGGGCAATACAACCAAATAAACATGTCACAATGTTCATTAGCAACTACTTAAATCTAAGTTATTCCTCTATGTCTGTCATGATATTCTTTGTCATGCACCGGACCCAACATTGGGTCTATGACACACCACTCGCTAGGTTCTATCCTAGAATCTCTTAGAACGAACACCCAAGGAATTTAGAAGGCTCCACTTTTGTCCGGACCTCTAGGCAAGTCCCTCTCGACGAACTAAGCATTTTACGTTATACCTTATAATCTACGATACTCGATAACCCCTCTACTATACGTTTTCCAATTCACCAATCACCAATTCATGTCACGGCACCTAAAGTGTCAATATCGTTGACCACGTCATGCCACAATCATCCCCAAGTACGGTCAAGTTCATTAGAAGCATCCCGATCAAGTATTAACCAACTACGATACTACTCTTTCTTTACTAACGGAAGACCAACGAGACGAGGGTAACTTAGATAACCCAAGGTATTCAATTAAACATGCTTGGAATGGGTTTGGAGGTGTCCAAAAGGGTCCAAAACTGATCAGGAATCAAAACAGTCGAATCGGAGCAACGTGGCAAAACTGCCCAGAAAGTCAAGGAGTATTGATACAGAAATCGGAGTATTGATACGGCAGAGTCTGGAGTATCGATACGGAAATAGGAGTATCGATGTAACAACTCCGATTTTCAGTAAATAAAAATCTCGTTGATTATTATATTGACTCTATAAATTCCTTATTTTCAAATAATCCGTCATAATTAGATTCATTCGATTCAAACCTAATTTCTTTTCGCCTTGCGATGTAGTCATTTTCTAAAGACAAGTGAGATAGCAACCCTAAGTCGTCCTATTTAGCAAGCCTAGCTAGCTTCCGACTAATCGTTAGAGTAGCCTAATCGAACCTTTGAAACGTTTGAACCCTAAGTGAGACCTTGACCAAAAGTCAACCTTTGATCTATTACCCATTGGACGATAGATACTAGGATAATCTTTATCCATTGGACCATAGGTTTACACCTTGGATATTGTGACAAGATTGCTAGGTACACTTTATAAGATTATATATTACTTACCATCTTTACCCATTGGACGATAGAAGTTAGGAGAATTATTAACCATTGGACGATAGGTTAGTCTTTCTACCTAGTACAAGGTCCATTAGTTTAATTAGATTCACCATGAGTCATTGTACTATTATAGATAGATTATATAAGTTTAGTACTTTCATCCTTTAACCGTTGGTTAATAAATGTTAGGAGATTTATAATCCATTGGTCCATAAAACCATATCAAGCTATAGTACTAGGTTAGTATTAGTTAATTCCTTCCTAGATATGATATGTACTTATTTGATTAAAGTATATGATATGTATATGTCATCCTAGCATACTATATATTAGTATATAGTATATAAGTACATAGGTGGCATTTTGACATAGTTTAATAGGAAGTTTTGACTTAAAAGTCCAAGATAAGATCATGTAGTACTTTGTCCTTTTATTAGTCTTTCTTATATATGTATATATATTAACCTAGGAGAGAGAGAGAGAGAGAATTCAGAGAGAGAGAGAGAGGAGAGAGAGGCCGAGAGAGAGAGATGGGGGAGAGAGATAGGAGAGAGAGAGAGAGAGAGAGAGAGAGAGATAGTGTTGTACCTTCTTGATCTTCTTCTACCAAAACCCTAATTCTATATATATAAGTACTTGTACCTTGAAAGATGAAGGATAGGATGACCTAAGATATAATCAAGTACTAGATTTTCTTACAAAATCTTCTTACAAACTATTAGTTTACTCTTACTCTTTCAACCCTTGTCCTTTCTCCATTAGGTGTCCGAGAGAGAGAGAGAGAGAGAGAGAGAGAGAGAGAGAGAGAGAGAGAGAGAGAGAGAGAGAGAGAGAGAGAGAGAGAGAAAGAGTGGCCGGTTGAGAGAGGGAGAGAGAGAGAGAGAGTGAGGTGTGTGACTAGTGTACTCACCATATCTCCTACATCATCCTATTGCATCACCTTGTACCACCATATCTAGGGTTTCTTATTCTTTCAACCCTAAAGGACTACCATATCTTATTTCTATTCAAGACTAGACACAAACCCCATTTGAATAGATTAAACCTTGTCCTAGGTTAGAAGAAAGAACAAGGAAAATCCATTGGTCTTTCAACCTTTGTACTTTCTTTGGACCAAAGGGAGAGAGAGAGAGAGAGAGAGCCGAGAGAGATGGGAGAGAGAGAGGCCGGGAGAGAGAGAGAGGGAGAGAGAGATTTGTGATGTGTGCAAGTGTACAATAAGCCTAGTCATGTCCTTTTGCTCAACACCTCATCCAATCTAAGGACAATCAAATCTAGTCAATCTATGATCCATTGGATAACAAATGTTAGGGGAAATATTGCCTCTTGGATAATAGACCAACTTGGCCTATAAATAGCAAGCCATTTCAAGCCTTTGAACTCACACCTTCAAGCATTGCTCCAACTTCTCTCTAGAAAGTCTAAGTGTTCTTGTTGTTCTTGCTTAGTTCTTAGTTGTTCTTGAAGTTCTTCCCTAGTTCTTCAAGAAACTCTTCTAGTGCCGCCACTAAGCCACCACTCCACCACCCTACCGATCCAAAAGTTTTAGTAGTATTAGTCAAGATCAAGTTTCGAGAGAAACCTTTCTCTTTCGAAGCTATCGAAGCCATTCCTAAGCCGTTACTCCGTCCGACGTACTATTTTCCTAATCCGTAGCCGACTACCGCCAAGAAGAACGGTAGATATCCTATATCTACTTTTCTCTACGTATATGTAGAATACTCTTTAAGTTTAGTATAATTTTACTATACTTTCAAAGATCTAAGTATAGCGTATTGCATGCGTATTTCGAAATGATAGTGAATTATTCTAAACCTTTGAAATCTCAAGCATACGTAGATTATACGAGCTACTTTCCCCAAGCATGATTAGAAATGTTTAGAAGTTGTTATCTTGATTAACCATGGCATGAGCTTAACGTTAGAACACTCAATAAACATATGCTGTTTTGAACTTAAGAAAGCATGATTTAGGATTAAGCTGTTTTAATCTTAGAATGAATGTAAGCATGATTATGTGATTACTTGACTACTTGTTGTTGATAAAGCATAAGTGATTTATCACTCCAAAGGTGTCCGTCCATGTGGCACTATGCTTAACCTTGTGTGATTAAATGTGAGTATGATGATGTGACAAAATGAGCATGCTATCTAATATAGAGTTGAATGATCTTGTTAGTTTAGTTTCAAGATTACTTAAATTGTGGAATGAATTACCGCGGAGTCTATGCATGCGAACGAGACACAAAAACCGAGAAAGTAGAAACATGACACCTAGGGTGTGGTTGAATAAAGGATGGGAGTAACATGCGGAAAATATTTTGAAAGTACATAATGACCGGACTTGGTAGTCGTTGTGTAAGTGTTTGAAAACCGTAATGTGGCCGGACTTGGTAGTTCATTGCGTAGATTTCCAATGGGGCCGGACGTGGTAGTCTCATGTGGAAATATGGCTTGGCCGGACTTGGTAGCCAATGCAAGATTTGAAAGAATGTATTTTGTAAAACCATGATATGGCCGGACTTGGTAGCCATCGTGTGTGTTGCTAATGGAGCCGGACGTGGTAGCCTCATTAGTGGCAATTTGTGGAAGAAACTTTGGAAATTATGGTTTTGTTAAAGGTAAAAAGGTTGACACGGTCTACGACGAGTCGCGTAGGAGAAACTCGAGAAAAGGCATGACACCAACGCTAATAAGATATCGAATGTGGATATGTCATTGTTTAACTATGTTGTTGAATGAGCATGTGTAATTGGTTATATGCTTCCTTGCTTTAAGTTAAGAGTTAGTGGGTATAGTTTATTCTATTGAGCTTGTAGCTCACGGTGTTACCTTTTTGGTGACCCTGACATATTATACTGGGGGCGACGTTGGTATAATGTGTCAGAGTTAATTGATGAGCAAGGTGAACAGTATACATTGGAGGCCTTTGGAGCCGAAGAGCTTGCTAGGATGGAGGAAGAAGCGGAGTGATAGAATACCCTAGAATTCCCCTCCTTGTGTAATAAAAAGTACTCTAGTAAGACTTATGTTGTAATAATGAGCTTGACTCTTAGTCTTTTTATTCAATAAAATGTCTAATTAACGAACCCGAAAATGGGGGCGTTACAATCGATACGGCTGAGTCTGGAGTATCGATACGAAAATCGGAGTATCGATACGGCTGAGTTATGACAGATTTCTGATGCTACTGGAATGCAGATCCTCTCAGCGTATCGATACGCAAACAATTGTATCGATAAGGGGACATTACGAGCGGCGATTTCGTGCTGAAAACTCAAGGACAACACAACACAATAATCAACACTCTAAGGCACGATTACCACATGAAATCAACTCAGAAACACATAACAAGAGCAAGAATCCCTACCTCAATGATCAAAGATCGAAGATCCAACCCAAATAAGCGAGCCCTAAGCTCCAAAACCTCCAAGAACGAGTTCTAGCACGAACCCACACGATCCAAGGTTCGAATCACGCGTAGGAGGCGAATTGAAGGTCGAGGTATGAAGGTATTATGGTCGATTGGTGAGTTTTCAAGCTCAAATGAGCAAGAGAGAGAGAGAGCCGAAGAGAAAGGGAGAGAGCCGAGAGAGAGGTGTGAGGAGAGAGAGAGATATATTGGGATTTTTATTCCCTACACACACACACTCCTCTATATATACTCACACACCCAACAAATTACGCTAGCACTCCCTCCAATTTCAATTCCATCATTTAAGACCCAAATCAAATCAACTACACAAATTTCACATTAACCCCAATTTCACATAAACTTAACAAAAATCGTATTTTCCTCAATTTCCAATATTATACAAACCCTTAAATATTTTTTCAGAAATTACGGGTCGTTACAAGTATGCATTGTATTTCAAGTATTGAAAGCAGGTACAGTCTATCAAACTATCAAAGCAGGAAGGTATCGAAAGCAAAGCGTATTGAAAGCTGGAATGTATCGTTTTTCATACCTGGGTCCTCTGAACAACGACTGGCCGAGTCTGCTGTGGTGTCAGTGCCTGGTATTGCAGCTCCAGTGGCATGCCGCTCGCCGCTCTTCTCACTACGTTCTCCAAAGCCAGCATGCGTCGAACGGCCTCGTTCACCCACTCAGTTGGCACCTGTATGCAGTTTGGACTTATCAAGCTATTCAGCAGATAATTCAAGTATTTGGAATTGAAAAGCAATATTGGAAGCTGAGTCTTACCGAAACGGTCACAGGGGTGGGCTCCGCTCTCGCGGGCACTAACTGTAACTCTGCAGGATTCCCCTGGCTGTCAACCACAGGAATCCTCCAAAGTAGCTCAGGGGGTCCACCGGCTACAGGTCCACCTAGGGCTCGCCTCACATGGCCTTTGCCTCCTCTCTGTCTCTCTCCGGCTGCTCTCCTTTCCTCAGCGGCTCCTGCGGCCTGGCCCCGCACCTCTCTAAGGCCACAGATCCCCACTGGACCCGCCAGGTACTCTCGCCGGTAGGCGGCATAGTCCCTTTCAGGACGCAAGTAATGCGCAAGCTCAGTGTCCGGCCGCGTGTACCTCTCCAGCTCAGCCCGTGTGTACTCTCCTGTGTGTGAAGCTTAGGGTGGGAGTGGCCCTGGCACCTGGAACTCAAGGTGACCAAGCGACTGGCGCGTCACTCGATCCCTCAAGTACCACTGCCAACCGAAGGCCGACTCCAGTAGCACCTTGCTGGCTGTAACGACTCTGCTCCTGGCCAAGTACTCTGGCTCTGCACCGCTCTCCTCCAGGGATCCCAATTGACCTGCAATTCAAGACAAGCAAGCAGTATGAGCAATTGATCAGCGACAACATTAAATCAAGGAAATGAATGCATATCTAATGATTATGATTCGTGTCATACCTGTGAAGCGCTGAGCTTGTCCAGGTACAGTCTGAAGGCGTCGAGGTCACCTCTCCCTTCTTTCTTCCCCATGTTGGACTTGCTCCATTTTAGTGCGCGGGGGAAGGTGCTCAAGTTTGGGTGCTTACACTCCGGCGGATACATCCGCAAAACCTCGTAGGCCCAAAGCTGCACAAGGTTTAGACAAGTTCAAACATTAGTCGCAAGGCATACAGCATTTGAAATTGAAGCAGTCAAGCAGGCTAAACAAGTAAATGGACAAGCGTAATCAAATTATGCTTCACAAAGGGTTAGAGTCATACCTCCCATACCCTCCAATAGCCAGCCGTGCTCTTACCCGTCCTCGACGAGTTACCGAAGAAGTGGTAGGCTGTGCCGAGAGCAGCCCCACCCCAGTCAAAAGGTGAGGCCGTCCTCAGGTCCCTCAGCGCTGGCAAGTAGGAGAGATGCACTTTGCTTCGTCTGTTTGGGTACAAAGTGGCACCAAACAGGTATAGCAGGAACGCTCGGGCCATCTGCTCCGCCTCCCGGTCATTCGTCACGTCCTTCTTCAAGTAATCCTTAAACTGATCATACCTCGCCATCCCCTCCTCTATCTTGGGCGCCTTGCCCAGAAACCACTCCAGCGGCGCCTTATCCTCTTGGATCCCCGAGTCGAACGGGATGGGCTCGCCTCCAACCCTCAGTCCCGTGATCGCCGCAAAGTCTGCGGGCGTCACCGTCATCTCCCCAGGAGGTAGGTGGAAGGTTTTGGTGGTATCCTTCCACCTCTCAGCAAGCGCTACCAGGACAGCGTGGTCGTTCCTCGCCGGGGTCAAAGTCTGCACGAACACCCCGAAGCCCGCCTCATTCACCAACAGCCTCACTCTCTCGGGCAACCCCTTGTACAACCGTAAGGACATGCACGCGGCCCCGAAGCCGCGGATGTCCCTCTGCCTCTCTCCAGCCTGTTTCAGACACAAACAGCAAGCGATACAGGGAAATTATCAGTATACAGGGATTTCATTTTCAAGTTCTAGGTAATCAATGAAGCCTGCCCCGAATGGTGGGTTCAAGTTATGTCATGCTGGGCATATGTTATAAGAAGTACATAGTTTTGGCACGGTTTGGCTCGCAAGTCATCTATGCAATCCTAAGTTCGAGCGTTTCTAGCAAGTACCGAATTTGAACTACGGAAAGCACATATCGAAACCAAATTACAAAGGGTGTTTTCTGGGAATATACCTCCATCCATGTCGCTGCAATGTGGGCCCGGGGATCTCTCAGCACGAGCTCGTCGTCGTAGTCCCTCCGCAATGGTGTGTATGCCCCAATGCCGACGGCACAAAAAGGTGCGGCGTAAGAAGTGTGTATGCCTCCGCTGAAAAACCAGGCCGTCCTGTATTTTTCACCTCCGCCACCGCCGTAACCCTAGGCCCCTGTGCCTCTGCTCTGGCTCTCTCCTCGGCCTCCGCCTCTCTCAAAAGCTCCTCTCTCTCCTGTCTCTCTCTCTCGGCTCTCTCCGTGGCCTCCGACGCCTCAATGGCCCGGGCACGATCCTCTCTGGCCTTCAAGACCAACTCCCCGATCAGGGGGTTATCCTCAAGAAGCCTTGCCAATGCCTCGTCACTCAAGAACTCGGCGACGTCGTGTTTTGTGATCGGTCTATGACTCGACGACGTCGCCGCTGGCCGAAACATTACATCCTCCTCTCGGACCTCGACCGGAACCTCCGTTGTCTCCTCGACAGGCCCTTTACCCTTCGCCGAGTCCCTCGGCGGGGACCCGGTCGGTTCAATATCATTGCCTCTGGCACCACTGCCACCCGCTCCCCCAGATCTTCTTCCGGTCACTACCGAGCCTTCCACGGCCATGCTCGGATCTAACTGCACGACAGCAGCCCCCACGGCCCCAGCATCAACTGTCGCGCGAGCCTCCTGCTCTGTCGCGCGATACTCCTCGCCACCACCAGCCTCTTGCTCGTGGCCTTGTTCTCCATCTCCGCCGCCTACAACCACTGCACCGGCCTCTGCGATGGCCTCCGCCGGTGGTTGATCCCCTGCTTCTACGACCATGGGCCCTCCTCGGTCTTCTGGTTGATCGATAACATCTCCCCCGCCGCCGTTATCACCGTGATCGGCCATGGATGGAAATGGTGTGCGTGGTTGCGTTGATTTCATGGTTTGATCAAGGTTTGGGAGGGTTTGAGAGGAGAGATGAGAGTATGAGAGAGTTTTAAAGTTTTGAAACCGCCGAGTACCGTTTCTGTAATGTCCCGCGGAGTTTAAACGATTGGAACGGGTTTGGGCCGGGTCTGGGCCTATTCAGATCCAAGCCCTAACTGGCAACCCTCGCGCGATGGTTCTTGACTGTCGCGCGACACTTCTTTTGGGCCTTAGGCCCAATCCAGATTCTAGGTCTGGCCCGGTCTCATTTACCCATCTTTCGGGTTCACGAATCATCAATATGTTCCTAAAATAAATTTGAGGGTCATTTTGAAAGCTTTGTCTTCAACCCCGAGGAATTTATATCCCCAGCGACGATCCATCCGTCCGATCATCAATCAGCGACGATCCATCCATCCGATCTTCAATCAACGACGATCCATCCGTCCATCAATCAAATCAGCGACGATCCATCCGTCCATCAATCAAATTGATGACGATCCATCCGTCCGATCTTCAATCAGCGACGATCCATCCGTCCATCAATCAAATCAGCGATGATCCATCCGTCCGATCTTCAATCAGCGACGATCCATCCGTCCATCAATCAAATCAGCGACGATCCATCCGTCCGATCTTCAATCAGCGACGATCTATCGGTCCGATCTTCAGTCAGCGACGATTTATCCGTCCGATCTTCAATCAGCGACGATCCATCCGTCCGATCATCAATCGGCGACGATCTATCCGTCCGATCATCAATTTTCTCCCTTGGTGCACGGTATTTTTACATACTTGTCTGCGTTTTCCATTTAATCGGCTTTTGGGCGGATTTGGTGGGTGTCTAGAAATCTATGACGTTACCCGTACCAGTCAATGGTGCTCCGCGTGCCGTCAAAGAGGGACTACTGTAGACACCCCAATCTGGGTCTCCCAATTGTTTTACTTTATTTTACGGTTTTCTTGTTTCCCCGATGATGAAATCGGATCAAACGGGCTTGAGTTTGGGAAATGGATTGAGCTTGGAGCGTTTGGAACCTTTCTTGAACCTCTCTTAAACCTTTTGAACCCCTCTGAACCTTCAGTCAAACCCTAGGGTCAGGTTTGACCATCGCGCGACTCTTCCTGTTTCTCGCGCGATATTCAGCTTGATAGGTGTGGTCAAAGTCAAACTGTTGACTGTTGACCCTTGCGCGATGGTTCCGAATCCTCGCGCGACGGTTCTCCCCTGTCACTATCTCACAATCCAGCTGGATTTGTGATGATTGGGTGTCACATGGGTCCCCATGGGCTGGAACCCCGTTTTCCTCAGCTGAGCAGTGTTCTGGCAGGCCTCACCCTCACACCCTCACAACCACCCCCACTCACCTTGTTGGCTAGCTTCTCCACCAAGTTGTGACCAGCCTTGTTGGCTAGTTGCAATGCCAAGTTTGGCCACCACCTAGCCCACTCACTCTCCCTATAAATACCCCCCATTGGTCTTCCATGTTTAGGGTTACCAAGTTCAAAGAAAAAGGTTAACAAGGCAATTTTACAAGGCAATCAAATCTCTAGCACAAAGTTACTACCCAAACCACATCCTAGTCATTCAATCTAGTATTCAATACACACTTAGTTGCAAGGCTATACCACTCAAGCAATCCATTTTCCAAAACCCTTTTCAAGCAAAGGTATAACATTTAGCCTGTTTCTGTTTTGATCCCTGAGGGGACTGACAGGGCCAAGGCTGGTAATCAATACCAGTCCTGGTCCTAAAGTCAGCAGAGTTACAAGAATCCGTGGCTGGCCAAACCCTCACGCGATGGACCCACATACTCGCGCGACACTTCTGTCAGCAAGAGATTGGTCCTCGTGGGGAAGGGAGGCTGGTCTTTCATTGTTTTTATTATATGCATGCCTGTTGTAGTTTTGTCTTTATAAATAGATCACTGTGATGCATGCTAAAATAAATACAGTAGCTTAGTTTATTACTTCAGTTAGTTTTGAATGCCCTTGGGATACTCCTGAATATGTCTCAGAGTCCCAAGCATGCAAAGCAATTCCTGGAAGTCCAGTCAGAAGCATCGCGCGAGTGTTCCACTCTGTCGCGCGATGGTTCTCTGATTTCTAGAGACTGCCCTTGCATGGGCAACAAGGCCCTTAGCCTTTATTTTGATACCCCCTCTGTTTAGGGGTCGTATTTTCAATTTATTCCATTCTGGCTATTCAATCTGTAATAATTAGTATTTTACAGTTCCTACATAAACTGCCTGGTTTGCTCCCTGGGTGTGCACTGGTCCTTCCAGAGCCCAGAAGGAGATAGGAATCAAGCACTGGTGGAGCATAAACTCTCGCGCGATGGTCCGATTATGTTGCGCGATGGTCTGTTTGCATGTGCGTTGATCCATGCATGCAAGCTGGCCAAGGTGTGGCAAAATCATACCAAAGGGCCCTGTTTTGTGTTCTGACCCCAGTGTTGGGTTTTTATCTCACTTTTTGCTTAATCATGCCATCCATCCATGCCATTTCCTCACATCTTGCAAAATGTGTTATAGTCTTAATCCCCGATTAACTGTTCCCCCGCCCTAATTGGCTAAAATCTGGTTAATAAAAGAAGAATCGTAAACATTTTCAAAATGCTCAAGTAGAGACCGATCTCCGGATTGGGTGAGAGGGGTGCCTTAAAACCCTTCTCCTCTCGTAACCTGGCTCCCGAACCCAAATATGGTTATGACGGACTGGTGCCTTCACTTTTTCAAAATCAAAATAGCGCGGCAGGTGCTTCGAAATACGGTTCCTTGGGTGTCGGACCTTCAAAACCCGAGTGGCGACTCTGTATTTTTGAGCCCTTGCCTCCACGCTCGCGCTCCCTCGATTTCCAAAAAAGGGCCGCAATGGCGGAAGGAACGGAATCCTTTCTCCGAGGGCATGCTGCCCACAAACTTCTATTGTTAGTTCATAGTTTCATACATTAAGTTTCCTCATATAAGATACTAACTTCCAAGAGTTTCATATTCTGTAAAGCATTCCTCCAAACTTTGTGAACTCCACAACTTTCGTGTAGCTTGAGAATGGATGTAACTAATAAGGTTTTTGTTCAGATAAAACTGATCTGATATGGCTAATATGGGTGACATGAATTGCTTAAATAGTGATTGGAATGTTGCATCAGTTCTGTTCATTATTATTTTATTTCAATTCCATGGAGGCGAAAAATGAGATGATAAGTAATTTTGCAAAACAAAATCAACAATTAGAAAACCATAGCAACACAAAAAGACACCTAAATCACAAAATTCATACAAAATAAGACGTTAGTGTTCATCCAATGTGAAAAAAAACAAGCATTTTCCAGATTAGCCCAAAAGTAGGGAGCATATGCAGGCCTGTCTCCAGGTTCAGATTAGGGCTTATGAAATTCATACAAAATTGCCCTAATTTTCCAGGTTCAGATTAGGATTTTCCCCTAATTTTCAACATTTGCCCAAAAAAAGGCCTAATTCGATGCGAGTGCTTGGCTACAAGTCCAGTTAACCCTAACCCTAACATTTATGAAATCGAAATCAGTGGTGAACGAGAGATCCAGAGAGAAATGGAACAAGAAATCGTTCAGATTAGGGCTTTGAACCACAAATTGAACCAATAAAAGCCCTAAACTGGTTTGAACAAAAAAACCCTAATAATCGAGAGAGAGAGAGAGAGAGAGACCTTGGTGTTGTCTGTCGTTCGTTCGTCGTCTGTCGTTTGCTCTTCTTCGTTCCTTCTTCTCTCTCTATAACGCGTGAAATGGCAGGAGAACGGGTTGTAATAGGGTTTTGTTATAACCCGGATTCATACCTGTAGACACCCCAATTTGGACTCGTCGAATTTCCTTGATTTGTGGCCTCGAGGCTCCCCGATGATGAATTTGGATCGAAACAAGCCTTGTACCAGTCGAAACTTTGCTTCTTGAAAGATTTGAAAAAAGGAAATAAATGATCAAAATCATTCCCAAGCCCTCGGAAGCAGTCCCAAGCGCTCCAAACTGTTTTTCAAAACCACTGGCTTGGCTCACTCTCGAGCGCTCGAGAGTGAAGTCCAAGCGCTCGAGACCACTCTCGAGCGCTCGAGTCTTCTGTGCTGCCCAATGGATGGCAGGGCTTCCCACTACCCATGCAATCCATCATGACAGCCACCTTGAGCCGGCTGAGAGTTAAGTCAAGCACTCAACCTCAATCAGAGATCTTCAGGCCAGAAGATTTTCCCATTAAAAAAACATTTTATTCAAATCTATTTCATTTCAAAACCATAGGTTATTTTGACCTATACATAGAACCTGTTTTTTGTAGAGAAGGAGGACAAAATTTTTCTCTCTCTAAACCTCTCTCCTCTCTCTCTCTTGTTGAAAGCAAACATTTTCAAACACAAACTTCTCTTCAACTTCAAAGGTTTTCAAAAATCACCAAGCAAAAGGGCAGAAATCCAGAACACTCCAAGCATCTGGTTTCCTGTGTCCTTCTTTCTGCATCCATTTTCTAAAGCCATTCAAGGAGCCAAGTTCAAACCAAAGAGGCTGTTTTTCCCTTCTGAGCGGGGTCTCTCAGCCTGACCTAGTCTTCAATACTGGGTGCATGGTTGGGAGACCTTAGTGTAAAAGCAAGAGCAAAGGGTGCACAAAAAAAATGTTTTCTTAAAACCCTTACTGGAAACACTCTCGAGCGCTCGAGAGTGCTCCCGAGCGCTCGGGACTATTTCCAGTCCCATGCATGGCATTTTGGTAAGCAGTAGGCCGGGGTGAAGTGAACTTTCAAATAAAATGGTTTTATTCTTGCATGCAGACATAGAAAATCATTTTTCCTTAAATTGAAGCGTTTCTTACAAAATTTCAAGTAAGAACAAGGTTTTCCAAAGTTAAAAATAAGGTTTTCTCTTGTTAAAAACCTAGACAAGTGTGTCTGCATGATAAAATGAGGTCATTTTCCATTTGAGAGTAAGCTGACATGCAGCTCACTCCCAAGCGCTTGGAACCATTTCCGAGCGCTCGGGAGTGCATGCATGCCACTTCATTCCATTTCCCCCCAGTTTGCTGTAATTTCTGACTTTCTGCATGCATAGATGTATCCATTTGCTCTTTCAAAGTTGTAGATCTAATCTTGTCAGTGGCAAGGATGCACAGCTTGAGAGATTGAGGTCCTATCTCAGTCTGTCAAAACCTCTGTTGAGCCTATAACATGCTCAAATTTATTTCAGTTTACAGCTTTGGCATTATATTTAATTTGTTGGTACTAACAAAACTTGCAGGTTGGGTCCTAACACTCCCAAGCGCTCGGGACCACTCCCGAGCGCTCGAGAGTGAATCCAGTGACAGGGTTTCATTTTTCTGCTGTCTTGTATATCATGCATGGCCCCCCCTTTCATCACCTCCTGTACATATGCACATGCATGCACGTCTATTTGTTATAACTGTGGATACTTGCTTGTTGGTTTAATGAAACAAAATCCCTTTTGAAAAATCCCACAAACGTTTAGTAGAGACCGACATCGCGTCGGGCGAGGGGGGTGCCGTAAAACCCTTCCCCCCTCGTAACATGGCTTCCGAACCCTCAACTGATCTCTGGTTTTCAATTTCAAATCAATCATTTTCAAATCAAAACGATTTCTCGGGTGATAGACCATAAATCCGGGTGGCGACTCTTCAAACTATTTTCAAATCGATCCAAAGGAGGCGCGCGATTTTCATTGGGCCGCCCCGATCCACCCGGGGCTATGGTAGCCCATAGTACCCGCGTGAGAGGCGACCTGGTTTCATTTTTACCCGTTAAGATCCGCGAGATTTGCCTTTTCTTTCCCAACGGCTCACGGCCCAATCCCGCACCAAACACTCCATCCGGGATCCCTTAGGGGATCCGGAGTGTGTGTGTGTGTATATATATATATATATATATATATATATATATATATATATATATATATATATATATATATATATATATATATATATGAGTCCATTTCCCATGAAGGGGTCCTCATTTTAGTTAAAATGCGGACCTCCCCATTTCTCCCATTTTCTCGATCGAACTTCAATGATCCGAGCCGTTCAATGTGATCAGAACGTGATTTTAAGGGTACCTGCGAGAAATCAGCAACAAAATGACCGAGAAGGGCTTCATCCAAATAATTTTTTATTGAACGGTTCAGTAAAAAACTACTCAAACCAAGTCTTTCCCAGTCATTTTAAGAGGCGCTCATTTGAAACTTTCTGTACATATATATGTGTGTGTGTGTGTGTGCACAGTTGGCTTCTTGTAAAGGCGCCCTCAAATAAGTAATTTGCGGACATCAGTTGGTTGCCGTTGGATCTCATCGAACGACTCTCATTTTAAAAGGCATACGCGAACGAAGAAGAAAAACGACGAACAAACAAAGAGAGAGAGAGAGAGAGAGAGAGAGAGAGAGAATAGACGCGAACGAAGAAGAACGATGAAGAAGAGGACAACGAGTTAGGGTTTTTATCTCAGAAGATAGGGTTTTTTCTGATCGACGAAGAAGAGGATGACAAACCAGAAGAACGACTTAAAGGTATCTCCTTCTCTCTTTCGAATGACTGGGTATGTCTAATCGATTTTCTAGCTCAGACCATCCAAGACGGTGTCTTGGTCCATGAAAGAGAGGGATTCCATCGAACCAGATCGACGGGATCGAAGCGATGAACAAGCTCTCTCTCTCTCTCTCTCTCTCTTCGAATCTGTGGATTTTTTTCAATTGAACTGTTTTTTTTATGTTCGATAAAATGGTGATTTTTGTGGGGTTGATCTTGAAAAAATTAACAGTGTATTCCTAGAAGGGAAAGGAAATGGTAGGGAACCAAAGAAATAAAGCTTCTTCATGTGATGATCTTGTATTTTTTCCTCATTTTGATAGAAATTAATATTATGCTTTGTGAAACCATATATGGAGATCAATCGACAAGAAGAAAGCGTTATGCCACCACCGATCGACCATCAACCATCAACCAAGGTCTGTATCTCTCCCTCTCTATTTGGGTTAAAAAATTATGGTTAAAAATTAGGGGAAAATGCAATTTTGAGATTGAATGCGAAGTTGATCAATTATTGTTTTGTCTTTTGGATTGTAGTATGCCGTGTGAATCATCTGCCAATTCTTCACAAGTACTTTACACTCCCCAAGTTAAGAATGACCTCATACCGAAAATCAACCAAGAGTTTGACAGTTTAGAAGACGTTCAAAACTTTTACAACAATTATGGTAAAGAGTCAGGATTTACAACAATTATGTTAGGAAGGAGTATTGTTGTTGCAAACAAGGGGTGGGGGTCCAAAGAATTACTCAACCACCTAAACGGCATCGGGGGATAACTAGAGAGGTTTGTAGTGCAAAATTGGCTGTTGTGAAGAAGGTTGAAAAGTATGTTGTCTCCCGGTTAGTAAACATACTTCTAAAATTGCATGTTGCACCTATTAATGTTACTACTAGTTGCATGAACTACCTGACAGTCTTCCTATTTTCTTACAATTGTGCAAAATTAAAGTTTTTTGTAAACATGGTCAAGTAGAAATAGCCGCATCATAGTTAATTTTAAGGCATGTACCTCTTCAACTCGTTTTGAAGTAGTTTTGAAATCCAGTAGATTTTCTTAGTTCTCAACAACTTTAGATAGAGTTAATTTTTGCTCCAGTACTGCAACTTCATATGTTTTAGAAACCATATATCCAGCAAATTTTCATTTATTTGAGAAAAGAAAATGGTTCATAGTCAACTCAAGTATGGCTTTTTAGGATCATCTATCTACCATAAAGTACCCTGCACTTATAAGCATTCCAATTTGACAGTTACAGAGCTAAAGTACTGTACAAATTCTTGTTAGTGGGTAATTTTGGTATAATTTAAAACCCACACAGCCAAACATGAAAAGTAAATTGCAACTTACTTTAAGAACACTATGCTAAGAGCCCTTAGGGATACAAGGGTTTGTGAATTCAACCTCAACACCATCAAACCCAATAATCTCCATTTTATCGAACATAAAAAAAACAGTTCATTTGAAAAATAATTCCACAGATTCGAAGAGAGAGAGACCTTGTTTGTTGCTTCTCTTCGGTCTCCTCCTTATTTGTGGATCTGTTGAAGTTAACAAAAAAGAAATTAGGGTTTCGTCAGGTTAGGGTTTCATCGTTCGAAATCGATTAGACATACCCAGTCGTTCTAAAGAGAGAAGGAGATACCTTTAAGTTGTTCTCCTGGTTCGTCGTCCTCTTCTTCGTCGATCAGAAAAAACCCTATCTTCTGAGAAGAAAAAACCTAACTTTTGAGATAAAACCCTAACCCTAACTCATCGTCGTTATTCTTCGTTCGTGTCTATTCTCTCTCTCTCTCTCTTTGTTTGTTCGTCATTTTTCTTCTTTGTTGAGGGAAATCGTATCTCCTCTTTCTCTCTCTATTCGTCTATCTGTAAACAAGGGGAAATGAGGCAAAGGAAGGGGTTACCCACGTGTGTAACCCGATTGCAATTTTACCCGACCCAATCGATGTCTGCAAATTACTTACTTGAGGGCGCCCTCACAAGAAGCCAAGTGTGTGAGTATATATATATATTACTTCCCATATTTATAGGGTTAATTAGTTCTGAATGCTTGATTTTAGGAATTTTCTTGCTAATACATGTTTTGTGGAACAGAAATCATAGGGATTAGATACTCGGTTCAAAATAGGTATTCTGATCCTCTTTTTTTGGTTAATATACCACCACCACCGAAGACGGCGATAATAAAGGAGACGACGATGATGTCTCTCTGATCGAACAAGTTCGGTCTTGCTATGCTGCGATGGCAGACGACGGCGTTGGAGGCAGAGAGGAGGGAGGTGAATCGTTGCTTCGGTTACCGGAGAAAGGTTGGGTTGACCGGATTCCGGTGCGAAATCTGTTCTGTTTGATGCATCAGTACCTGGATCGCCACGACTGTAGCGTCGATTACAAGGTCGGGTCGAGAGGCGATAAAGCAAGAAGCGTCGATTACAAGGCTGGGTCGAGAGGCGATAAAGCAAGAAAATCAAATAAAACACCTTCAACTCCCTATCAATGCACTCGGCGTCAAATTCACATCCAAAAGTCTCAATACCAAGCCTCGTAATACGTGTGAGCTTTAGTTCAGGTTTTGGAATTGTGATTGTACTCATATTTTGTTCGGTAAAGAGGAGTTTGGCTTTGAAAGTGTGGTATTGCGTTTTCTCCGATTTAGTCTTCTAGGATGGTGACTAGGCTGATGGTGTCCTTGCACATGGACAGGACCTGCACACTTAGCACCCGCGTTAGTGTCAAACCCGGATCGTGGGGAGTCCGGGATGTAGACACCTCCCAAGCGAGGCATCGCCATACAGATTGATCGTTTGTTTGCTCGATTGGTTGCTTGCTTCATAAACCAAAATCGTGGACATTCCCATGGCTAGGAACATCGCCACACGATAGCGGTTATCATCAAAACAGAGTCGCCACCCAGTTTATTAAAACTAGGAAAATAGACAGAGATTCTGGATACATGAGCCAAAAGTACAGTGAGGGGAAGGTGTTAGGCACCCCTCTCTGCCCAGCCGTGAGACTGGCCCATAGCTATTCAACATAAGACGTGTAGATCCTTTATTTAACTCTAACACATAGTCTGTTTATTTAAGCCTTTAAACAGTGAATAAGGTGAGCCAATGCGATAAGTAGAGCATGCATCAGAAAGTAGAACAAAACAAAGCTATCCCAGGGTAATGGGTCCCGCGGCCGGTGAATGGATGTCAAGGCCGAGGGATCCTCCTGGTTTGATGTATCGGCCGAGGGATTGAAGCCCCGGTCGATGTTCTTCCTCACACCAGACAGAAGGATTAACAGATGATCAAAACGCTACGGTTGGTCATAAATACAGTAAGTAAAACAAACCAGAGGTCGTTGGGCCTCACCACCTTGATCCCTCAGTTGCTTGATTGCTTCGGATTGAGTGTGATTGACTGATTGCTTCTTAGAAAACCCTAGGGTTAGGGTTTGAACTTCGGGGTTTGATCGTCGGATTGATGGCTGCCTTCAGGAGGTTAGGGCTTTTGAAGAGAGGGTTTGAGAGAGTATTTTTGCAGAGTTTCGGAGCTTGGGTGAGTAATTTCACTTGTTAATTTCGGAACCCAAAGGCTCCTTTATATAGGCATAGGGATGACTCACTCCGGCCAATCAAATGGCATGATTGCAATTGCAATTGCAATGCAATTCAAACTCTTCGTTGCAATCTCTGAACGTGGCCCGAACGCATCGGAGAAGTAGTGTAGTTGGATCAAACAATTGACAGAACGATCCAGAGTCTGGAAAAAGGACGATCTGGCGGCCGAGCAATGGATCTGGCGGCCGAGGAATGGATGTTACGGCCGAAGGATAGATCCTGCGGCCGAGAGATTGATCTCTCAGGGAGATTTTCTAGCAACAGGTTACTCGGGTGAGGAAATGATGTTAAGGCCGTGAGATCAATGTTACGGCCGACAGATGGATTCTCCTAGGCTTCTGTATTTTCTGTCTGAAAGGCTGTATGGCTCTGGATAGGGTCCTCTAAGTGGCTCAAAGTTCTTACCGAAAGTCCTAAGGTTCGCAAGAAGGCAATCAGCAATCACTGTATCTATTTCATCATCGGGATGGTCTCCAAGGTGGGACTTGAAATAATCATTAGGCCAAATTGGGGTGTCTACAGATGCCTCTCTTTGACTGAGCTCAGACGGATCGCGACACATGTTTGAGTAATAGTCAAAGCCGTAAAAAACAACTCAATTTGGTCCAACCACTATTCCAAGGGGTTTTCGAAAAAAGTTTTGTTATGGTCGGGCCGGGAGGCTGCCTACGTATTCCACAGGGGAAATTCAGACCAACCGTAGTTCGGGCAAAAAAGAAAAATAAAAAGTTTGGAGGGTTAGAGACAGAAGACGTACCTTAGGGCTTAAAAAGCCGTAGTGCAACGTACCTAGACTGAGCCATGGTTTTGGCGGAAGATAGTTGAAGGAGCGCGGGGCTGCCCGGGGAATTTTTGCGGAGAGCTTCCTTAGTATTTTGGGGTAGATCAGTACACGGTGTAAGGAGGTGTTCTCGAACAGGTAC
This sequence comes from Rhododendron griersonianum, assembly GCA_018127125.1. NCBI lineage: Eukaryota > Viridiplantae > Streptophyta > Magnoliopsida > Ericales > Ericaceae > Rhododendron > Rhododendron griersonianum. The sequence continues at coordinate 24,658,169 of CM030792.1, read as the reverse complement.
AAATAGTGGCCGAACACGTGGTGTACCGGACCCATGCAATGAGAAAAGTGATATGGGACTCAATACAAGATGAACGGCGGCGATGAGGTCCAGTGTTACGAGAAGGCACCGGATTAGGTAGTCTGTTCGGTTGAGGTGGGCCAACGACATGAGAAGTCATTTGTTGGTACAGTCTGTTCGGTAGAGGTGGGCCAATAACATGAGAAGTCATTTGTTGGTGCAGTCTGTTCGGTTGGAGTATGTGCCGAACAGATGGAGTTATCAGATGAAACGTTGTCTTAAGAGATAAGGCAGTAGGAGTGTTCAGTAAAGATAAGGAAGATAACAGTCCTATTATGGGACAAATTCCACAAAAGGAAGAGACCCTATGAGTAAGGGATCTCGGTTGATTGGGCAAGAGATTCCCAGGAGAGCCAGGTTTCCTATACGAAGTAGGAGACCTGGGGCAATGAGGACGCTTGAAGAGCAAGCAAATGGATATCTATAAATACAAGGTAAACCTAGAGGAAAAAGGTACGCAATAAGTTGCATTCATTCCATACTTTCCTACTGATAATTAGGGTTTTGATACAGTACGAGATACTAACTTAGGCATCGGATGGCCTTTGCCACGAGAGGCAAATGTGCGCTCACCCCTTGTCTGTTTTACAGGTTAGGGTTCAGGCGAAGGTATTAGGGTTCCGGTTGGACAGCACGTGAAGGAAGGAGATTCGGCGCTGTTCTAGGTACTCTCTATTTTTCTCCACCTACAATTGGCGCCGTCTGTGGGAAACGAAAGAGTTCCCTTTTGAAATACGACCATGGTGGAAGTAGATCCAGTCACATCGCTCGCTGATAAGAACCAGGCTGGTGGGGGAGGAGATAAATCCCCACCAGGTGCTCCGAGAAAAAGCCTACCAGCGGGCATGATAAGAGGACGATAAGCAGAGATCCTCTCACCATCCAAGATAACTCCAAGAATAAGGAGGGCAGAACGGCTACAACCTCCACGCGAAGGAGCAAATCCCATCAAAGGGGAGAGTCGGTTGCACATTCAAAGAGTGTGCATAGCAACGAGGATATCCTCGACAAGAAGAGGCAGGAAGTCGAGGAATATGCTCGAATAATTCAGAAAAGGGAACACGAGATCCGAGAGTTAGAGCGGATCCAAGAACATCCTGAGGACTCTGGATTGTCTCGAAGGAAATCCAAGGGAGACGGGCTGGCCATGGTGGAGTACACAAAGGCCCCTTCACGAAGAAGGAGGAGCAAGTCCAGGAGCCCCACTCCTGGAAGGAAAAGGGTTTCTTCACGAAAAAGAAGAAGCAGAAGTCCGAGTAGACAAAGAACTCCCCCACATCACAGGAGGAGCAGGAGCCGAAGCTCCTCACCCAAGGAAGGCATTAGAAAACACCATAGGGACAAGTATGAGAGACCTGATAATGATTGGAACAGGGCAGTAGCCCACGAATCCAAAAAACGAGAAGATGGGTCCATGACTGCATGAGAAGCAGCAAGGCAGGCCCTGAGTAATATAGCGGCATCACCCTTTTCAAAAAGGCTACAGGATGCGCGCTTGCCGAGCAGAGTGAAGCATGGGACGTTCGTACTTTACGAGACAAATGCGGACCCCGTTGCTCACATACAACATTACCAACAGGCTATATTCATGCATGATGGGGATGATGCCATTATGTGTAAGATGTTCCCTTCAAGCTTGGGAAAGGTGGCCTTATCATGGTTCCATAAGTTGGAACCATGCTCCATACGAGGATGGACGCAGTTAGCAGAAGAGTTCACTGCTCGGTTTTGACGGGTAGAAAGGCTCCCAAAACATTCGAAAGTCTCTCAATGATGAAGCAGGAGGAGAGTGAGCCGATCAGAGACTACGCAAAGAAGTACTGGGAGACTTTCAATGAGATAGACAGTCGCAGTGAGGAGTATGCGATTGATACATTCAAAACTGGCCTGCCTGTTCGGGGTGAGTTACGCCGGTCATTGAACAAACATCCGGTGGCATCATTGGCAAGGCTGATGGAGCGTATCGAACAACACGCCAGAATGGAGGATGACATACTCCGGGAGGAAGGCAGAGTTGTTGCCGAACAGCCAAAGATCCCAGCGAAAAAGGCGGATAAGCCAGAACCCAAAACTTACCGCGAGAGGAAGGAGTACGGGCAGGTTAAGAAAGAACCATATAAGGAGAAACAGGCGCCCGATCCTAAGTCATTCTTTTCAATAACCACGGTTTGGAAAGAACCAATCTATAGGATTCTTTATCGAATAAAGAATCAGCCCTACTTCAAATGGCCCCCAAGTCTGGGTGGAGATAAGGATGCAAAACGTGCTACGAATCAGCACTACAGTTACCACAAGGATTGGGGTCATATGACTGAAGATTGTGAGATGTATAAGAGACATCTCGACGATTTAGTCTCTCGTGGTTACCTTAAGGAATTCATCCAAGAGGATCCCACAGGTAAAGGGAAGCAATGGAGTTGGATTACGAGCAGAATCCTAAGGGGGTGATCCATATGATACAGGGATTGGCTACACCTTATACGAGGAACGAGGTGAGGCTGCTGCAAAGGCAAGCCAAGCACGACCAGCACGTTATGCGAGTGGGGAACAAAAGAGGGAGAGAAGGTGACCTATGCAACGAGGGCATAGTTTTTACGGATGAAGATCTGGGAGAAGTCCAGGTCCCTCACAATGACGCTCTGGTCATAACCCTACGAATAGGGGAATTCGACATTGAGAGAATCCTGGTGGATTCAGGGAGCTGTACAGAGGTGTTGTACTATGATGCATTCAAAAAGTTGGGGCTGAAGCAGACAGATTTGGAACAATCTATTACACCCTTAGTTGGGTTTGGTGCAGGAGCAGTTTGGCCCCTTGGAAAAGTAACGCTGCCTGTTCGGGCTGGGACGTTGGTTTTAAGGACTGATTTTTTGGTTGTAGATGTACCATCCTCCTATAATGCGATTATAGGAAGGACTTGGTTACATAAGATGAAGGCTGTTTCCTCCACATATCACAAGATGATGAAATTCCCAGGATCTAACGGGGTTGAGAAGATCAGGGGTAATCAGAAGGCAGCACAACAGTGCCTAATTTCCATCATCAAGAAAGTTCCAAAGGCCCATCAAGTTCATACGGTAGAAGTACCAGATCAACCGACTGTCGAGGATGTCGGAAGAGATCCAACAGAGAAAGTAGTGGAAGGCCTCAAGAAGATACAGATCAACGAGACTGATCCTGAGAGGTATTTTCTAATTGGGGAATCACTGCCGGATGAGGAAGAATCCGAACTGGTGGGTTTCTTGAAAGAACATGTCGATGTATTTGCTTGGGTACCGGAGGAAATGCCTGGAGTGGATGCGGATGTGATCTGCCACCACCTAAATGTTGACCCACATCATAAGCCCGTTATTCAGAAGAAAAGAAGGGCAGCCGTACAGCATGTCGACGCTGTTATTGAAGAAGTGGATCGTTTGTTAGAGGCCAAAGCAATACGAGAAGTCTACTATCCAGAGTGGCTGTCCAACACTATGGTTGTAAAAAAGAAGAATGGGAAATGGCGTGTCTGTGTGGATTTCACAGACTTGAATAAAGCATGTCCTAAAGATAGCTTCCCTCTCCCAAGGATTGATCAATTGGTTGACGCCACTGCTGGGTACGAACAGATGAGTTTCCTCGACGCATATCGGGGGTATCATCAGGTTGCCATGTTTGGGCCTGATCAAGAAAAGACTTCTTTTATTACACCACGAGGGCTGTACTGTTATAGTGTTATGCCTTTTGGGCTGAGGAACGCAGGAGCGACTTACCAGAGGCTGGCAACGGTCATGTTCAAGAAACTTCTTGGCCAAACTATGGAGGTATACATAGACGATATGGTGGTCAAAAGCAAAACCCGACAGGGGCATATTCTGGACTTGAAAGAAGCTTTTGAAATTTTAAGGAGATACAAGTTGAAACTCAACGCCTCGAAATGTGCATTTTGGGTTGGTTCTGGAAAATTCCTGGGCCACCTAGTAACTCTGAGAGGGATCGAGGCAAACCCTGATCAGATAACGGCCTTACAAAAGCTACAAAGTCCCAAGACTACGAAGGAAGTCCAGAGGCTAACTGGGATGGCTGCGGCCCTCAATAGGTTCATTAGCCGTTCAAGTGATAAGTGTAGGCCCTTCTTCTTCCAGTTGCTAAAGAAAAGAGAAGGATTTGAATGGGGAGCAGAATATGAGCAGGCATTCCAAGATTTAAAGAAGTATTTGGCTCAAGCCCCCCTCCTGTCAACTCCAGACCCAGGTGAGACTTTGGTTTTATATTTAGCAGTTTCTGAACATGCTGTGAGTGCAGTTCTGTTAAGGGACAAGGGGCCCGAACAAATCCCAATTTATTATGTGAGTAAAACACTCCTGGACGCAGATACGAGGTATCTGCCCCTCGAGAAACTGGTCCTTGCTTTGAGGACAGCAACGAGAAAATTGCCTCATTACTTCCAGAGCCACAGAGTTGTGGTCTATACTGAATTTCCATTAAGATCACTGCTACGAAAGACAGATTTTTCTGGACGGATCTCAACTTGGTCTGTTGAGTTAAGTCAATATGATATTGACTTCCAGCCACGCACTGCAATAAAGGGCCAAGTGTTGGCAGATTTTGTGGCAGAATTCTCACCAACAGTAGCACCTCAGCCTCCTGTGAGACAGGAGCAGAAAGTTGAACTGTCAAAAAGGAAAGGTAAGGCGCCTCCCGAACAGGACCCTTTGGAATGGAAACTATTTGTCGACGGTTCTGCCTGCAACACTGGTTCAGGTATTGGTATTGTTTTGTTCCCTCCCGGAGGAGTTACATTGGAACAGTCTGTTCGGCTTGGCTTTAGTGCATCAAATAATGTAGTAGAGTACGAGGCTCTTAGTCGGCTTGAACAGTGCAAAAACTCTGAAGGTTAAAAGGATCAGGGTTTATTGTGACTCACAACTTGTGGTAAACCAACTGTCCGGCGAGTATGAAGCCCGAAACGAGAAGATGGCAGCCTACGTGGAGGCGGCCAGAGGTTTACTTAATACCTTCGAGAGGGTATGTATAGAGCAGATAAGCTTTGGACAGAATTCTCATGCGGATTCTTTGGCTTGGCTGGCTGCAGCTATTCCAACTGAGTTTAAACGAAAAGTAGCAGTTGACTACCTGGCCGAGCCGAGCATCGACAGGAGTATAGACTTGGTCCTGGACGTGAACCAAGGACCAAGTTGGATGGATCCAATTATGGAGTTTTTACGAGATGAAACACTCCCTTCAGATAAGAAGGAAGCACATAAGATCAAAACCAAGTCTGCAAGGTTTTGGCTATCCCCCGAGGGGAAGCTATATAAGAAGTCCTTCACTGGGCCGTATTTGCTTTGTGTACACCCCGAGATGGTGCAGAAGTTCCTCCATGAGATACACGAGGGAACATGTGGAAGCCATGTTGGGGGCAGATCTATTGCCCACCGAGCAATTACCCAAGGATACTGGTGGCCACACATGCAGGAGGACGCCAAGGTCTACGTTAAGATCTGTGAGAAATGTCAGAAGTTCTCACCTATGATAAGAACACCAGCTTAAGCCCAAATGTACGTCTTCTGTCTCTAACCCTCCAAACTTTTTACTTTTCTGCCCGAACTACGATTGGTCTGAATTTCCCTTGTGGAATACGTAGGCAACCTCCCGGCCCGACCATAACAAAACCTTTTTCAAAAACCCCTTAGAATAGTGGTTGGACCAAATTGAGTTGCTTTTTACAGCTTTGACTCTTACTCAAACATGTCTCGCTATCCGTCTGAGTTCAGTCAAAGAGGGGCATCTGTAGACACCCCCATTTGGCCTAACGATTATTTCAAGTCCCACCTTGGGACCATCCCGATGATGAAATGGATACAATGATTGCTGATTGCTTCCTTGAGAACCTTAGGACTTTCGGTGAGAACTTTGAACCACTTAGAGGACCCAATTCAGAGCCATACAGCCTTTCAGACAGAAATACAGAAGCCTAGGAGAATCCATCTGACGGCCGTAACATCGATCTAACGGCCAAAACATCAATTTCTCACCCGAGCAACCTGTTGCCAGCAAAATCTCCCTGAGAGATCAATTCCTCGGCCGCAAGATCTATCCTTCGGCCGAGACATCCATTCCACGGCCGCAAGATCCTTTACTGGGCCGCCAGATTGACCTTTTTCCAGACTCTGGAACGTTCTGTCAGACGTTTGGTTTGATCCAACTACACTACCTTCCCGATGCGTTCGGGCTACGCTCAGAGATTACGACGTAGAGTTAGAGATGCATTGCAATTGCAATTGCCATCTCATGATTTGATTGGCCGGAGTGAGTCATCCCTATGCCTATATAAAGGAGCCTTTGGGCTCCGAAATACACACATAAGAATTGATAGACCTACACACTCAATCAAGCCTCAAACCTCTGCACAAATAATCCCTCAATCCCACACTTCAAAAGCCCTAACCTCCCGAAGGCAGCCGTCAATCCGGCGATCAAACCCCGAAGTTCAAACCCTAACCCTAGTGTTCTCGATCGAGCAATCAGTCAATCACGCCCAATCAAAAGCAATCAAGCAATTGAGGGATCAAGGTGGTGAGGCCCAACGGCCTCTGGTTTGTCTTAATTTACTGTATCTTTGACTAACCGTAGCATTTTGATTATCCGTTAATCTTTCTGTCTGGTGTGAGGAAGAACACCGACCGGGGCTTCGATCCCTCGGCCGGTACATCAAACCAGTGTGATTACTCGGCCGTGACATCCATTCACCGGCCGAGTAATCGATCTCCTGGGATAGTTTATTTGCTTTCTCTGCTTTCTAATGCATGCTTATTTATCGCACTGGCTCACCTTACTTACTGTTTAAAGGAATAAATAAACAGACTATGTGTTGGAATTAAACAAAGCATCTACACGTCTTGTGTTGAATGATTATGGGCCAGTCTCACGACTGGGCAAAGAGGGGTGCCTAACACCTTCCCTTTATTGTACTTTTGGCTCCCGTATCCAGAATCTCTATCTATTTTCCCAGTTTTAATAAACTGGGTGGCGACTCTATTTGATGATAACCGTTATCATGTGGCGATGTTCCTGGCCATGGGAATGTCCATGATTTTGGTTTATGAAGCGAGCAACCAATCGAGCAAACAAACGTGATCAATCTGTATGGCGATGCCCCGTTTGGGAGGTGTCTATAGCTTGCTTCGTAAACCAAAATCATGGACATTCCCATGGCTAGGAACATCGCCACATGATAGCGGTTATCATCAAAACAGAGTCGCCACCTAGTTTATTAAAACTAGGAAAACAGATAGAGATTCTGGATACGGGAGCCAAAAGTACAATAAGGGGAAGGTATTAGGCACCCCTCTTTGCCCAATCGTGAGACAGGCCCATAGTCATTCAACATAAGACGTGTAGATGCTTTGTTTAATTCCGACACATAGTCTGTTTATTTATTCCTTTAAATAGTAAGCAAAGTGAGCCAGTGCGATAAGTAAGCATGCGTCAGAAAGCAGAAAAGCAAACAAAATGTCCCAGGGAGATCGATTACTCGGCCGGTGAATGGATGTCACGGCCGAGTAATCACACTGGTTCAATGTACCGGCCGAGGGATCGAAGCCCCGGTCGGTGTTCTTCCTCACACCAGAATATACGTTTAATAGATGATCAGAAAGTTATGATTAAGCATGAGAACGATAAATAAAACAAACCAGAGGCCGTTGGGCCTCACCACCTTGATCCCTCAGTTGCTTGATTGCTTTGGATTGGGTGTGATTGACTGATTGCTTGATCGAGAACCCTAGGGTTAGGGTTTGAACTTCGGGGTTTGATCGCCGGATTGACGGCTGCCTTCGGGAGGTTAGGGCTTTTGAAGTATGGGATTGAGGGATTATTAGTGCAGAGCTTCGAGGCTTGATTGAGTGTGTAGGTATATCAATTTCGTGTGTTTATTTTCGGAGTCCAAAGACCCTTTATATAGGCAATTGATGACTCACTCCGGCCTATCAAATCACGAGATGGCAATTGCAATTGCAATGCATCTCTAACTCTACGTCGTAATCTCTGAGCGTAGCCCGAACGCATCGGAAAGGTAGTGTAATCGGATCAAACGTCTGACAGAACACGTTCCAGAGTCTGGAAAAAGGTCGATCTGGCGGCCGAGTAAAGGATATCACGACCGAGGAATGGATGTCTCGGCCGAAGGATAGATCTTGCGGCCGAGGGTTTAATCTCTCCGGGAGATTTTGCTAGCAACAGGTTGCTCGGGTGAGGAAATGATGTTGGGGCCGTGAGATCGATGTTACGGCCGACAGATGGATTCTCCTAAGCTTCTGTGTTTTCTGTCTGAAAGGCTGTATGGCTCTGAATTGGGTCCTCTAAGTGGCTCAAAGTTCTTACTGAAAGTCCTAAGGTTCTCAAGGAAGCAATCAGCAATCACTGTATCCGTTTCATCATCGGGATTGTCCCAAGGTGGGACTTGAAATAATCGTTAGGCCAAATTGGGGTGTCTACAGATGCCCCTCTTTGACTGAACTCAGACGGATCGTGAGACATGTTTGAGTAAGAGTCAAAGCTGTAAAAAGCAACTCAATTTGGTCCAACCACTATTCCAAGGGTTTTTGAAAAAGGTTTTGTTATGGTCGGGCCGGGAGGCTGCCTACGTATTCCACAAGGGAAATTCAGACCAATCGTAGTTCGGGCAATAAAGGAAAAAATAAAAAGTTTGGAGGGTTAGAGACAGAAGACGTACCTTAGGGCTTAAAAAAAGCCGTAGTGTGACGTACCTGGACTGAGCTAGGGTTTTGGCGAAGAGTAGTTGAAGGAGCGCGGGGCTACCTGGGGAGTTTCTTTGCGGAGAGCTTCCTTATTATTTTGGGGTAGATCAGTACACTGCAGGTGTGTTTGCCTTTCTTGATCATCCTTACTTTGACTGAAAGGAGCTCGGTAGAGTAGCCTATCCTTGCGAATGAGCTGGAAGGGATTGATGTAATGGGGTGGAATCCAAACCATCTGCTGGGGATGAGTTGGACGCCGGTTTGTTTTTGAGATGTGGGGGGCACAGGGCCAGTAACTGGAGCACGGAGCTTTTAGAGATGAGGGAACCGAGGCACGGAGCCGGTTGTAGCCATGAGGCGAGAGCCTGGAGAGTGATGGAATCGAGGCGTGGAGCTTGTTGCAATCTTGAGGCGAAGGCCTGAGGAGATTGGATAGGACCGAAGCGCGGAGCTGGTGTTGATCATAAGGCGAGAGCCTGAGGTGATTGATAGGACCGAAGCGTGGAGCTGGTGTTGATCATAAGGCGAGAGCCTGAGATGACTTAGATTGAGGCGTGGATCCTGCTGTGGTTATGAGATGAAGGCCTGAGGTGAGCTTAGAGCTTGATGGGACCGAAGCGCGGAGCTGGTATTGATCATAAGGCGAGGTGAAGGGACTGAGGCATGGAGCCTGAAGTGATTGAGGCATGGAGCCTGCATGTAGTTTTGAGGCGAGGGCCTGAGTTGTCGGAGCTTAGAGCTTGACGTGATATGAACCGAAGCGTAGAGCTGGTTGTATTCTGATGGTCAGTGCACGGAGCTTTCTCATCATAAGTGTTGGCGTGGAGCCAAAGGATCGAGGCGCTGAACCGATCAATAAAACCGAGGCATAGTGCCAGTTGATTGCAGGGTTGACCTGTTTCATGAAAGATATGCAGAGTGTATACGTGTGATGCTTGTTTGTTAGATGTGAACAGACATGATGCAGACTCGATGTGATAATGCAATATGTGCACGGGCCCGTGCGTGTGTGTTTGTTTTAAGCTTAGAGCTTCTATCAAGTTCCGGACTTGAGCATTCAGAGCGTAGAGCTCGAGCATTCGGACGGCATAATCTGAGCATTCAAAGTACAGGCTTTGAGCGTCCAGTACGCAGTGGTTGGGCATCCAAGCGTAGAGCTTGAGCATTCAAGTGTATAACTTGAGCATCCAGTACATAGTGGTTGGGCATCCAAGCGTAGAGCTTGAGCATTCAAAAAATGTTAGATTTTTTAGCATTCAGGCGTAGAGCCTGAGAATAGATGTCTTGATTGTTGGGGCGGCTTAGAGCCTGTTGCTTGTTTATGGCTTTGAGCCAGTTGAGATAATGGGCTTTGAGCCGCTGAGTTGTGATAACAGGCGTAGAGCCTGTCGATAATGGGCTTAGAGCCGCTAAGATGGTTGCTATGGCTTCGAGCCAGTTGAGATAGCAGGCTCGGAGCCGCTGAGTTGTGTAGAGATGATAGGCACAGGGCCGCTGAATTGTGATAGCGAGCGTAGAGCTGCTGATTCGAGGGCTTGGAGCCACTGAGTGAGTGTATACAGGCGTAGAGCCACTGGGATGATAGACATAGGCTTCGAGCCGCTGCTGAGTCGATTGGTGAAGGCGTAGAGCCTGTTAAATTGTTTTGATGGCAGTGAATATCAGAGTTGCTGATAGTGATTGGGCTATAGAGCCGCCAAGTGTTCTGACTTGTTTTGGCCAGCAATTTGTGGAGAGAGAGAGACCTTTGATACTTGGGCATGCCCCCAAGGCTAGTTTTGATTATGTTGTGTTGGCTCAGGGATGCCCCCAAGGCTGTTTGGTTGGTTGAGGACTTAGAAGTCTATAGTGGCTTGAATTGGTGCACTGAGCAAAATCTGCTGTTGCTGAGGGAATTTGATTAAGGGGCCAGGAGATAGATCTCTCGGCCGAAGAATTGATGTCTCGGCCGAGAAATTGATGTCTCGGCCGTTAGAACGCCAAAAGTCAGGAAATCGATTTAAGTTTAGTTAAATCGATCTCACGGGTCATATCATCCTTTTCATTCCTCATTCTCTTCTCTCGTCCAAACAATCGCTGCCGATCTCTCCTCTCTCTCCTCGTCGGCCGTCGCCATCCCCCACCTTACCGCCGTCGTTCCTTCCGACCACACGATTCCAGCTGTCATGTCTTCATCACCGCCTCCTCCTCTGTCATCTGATGTTCCTGCCGTGCCTAGGGACACGGGCAAAGCTCCGGCCGTTGAGGCCGCGATTCTTGATGGGATTTCAAGTTCCCGCGTTCTTCGTTCAAGTCGGCGCAGAGCCACTGTTGGGGGAGGTTCCTCGCAACCCATTCCTCCCGGGGTTGAACCCGAGGTTTCTACTAATATGGGCGGTGATATTCTTCCACCTTTTGATGTTGCTACTTACGCTCCTCAGGTTCACTTGGTTGGGCGTGGTGGTTCTTTGAGATACCGTCCTCCCCTCAGTGACATCCCACATGAGGTCTTGCACAGGGAGCCAGAGCAGCACTTTTGTTTCACCAACAGGAAGGTAGGATTTTATCCTGTCAAATGATTTTTGTATGTGAGATTTCGCAGAGTGATAATTTGATATTTTGATAGGGAGTTTGAGTTCTAGAAGTTGCCCCCTGTATAGGCGATATCTTGTGTATTTGATTCCTTCTTCGTATTTTGTCAGGTGAACTAGAGGCTGCGCGTGTGGGGAAGCTGCCCTCAGGTGTTTGAGTGGTATGAGAGGCTTCCTCAGGAAGCCACGGATGCGGTTGCTTTGGCTGGCTTCGAGCCCTTGATACTTGGTTTCCATCTTCCGAAGGCGGAGTTGGGATTGACCACATCTTTGGTCGAGCGGTGGTGGGATACTACCAACACTTTCCACCTTCCGGAGGCTAGGGAGATGACGATCACTCCGGGTGACTTTGCTTTGCTCACAGGCCTGAGAGTAGGCGGCGATCCTCTTCCAATTGACCCGCGGATCCATGAGCGGAAGGGTGCCCTTGGATATCTTTTGGGGAAGGTTCCCATTGTGTCAGAGAGTGGCCATATCACATATACCTGGCTTCGGGAAGAGTTTGATCAAGTTGATATCCTGACGGAGATTCCCCTTTCTCAGCTGGTACGAGCTTTCCTGCTTTATCTCCTTGGGCAAACTTTGTTTTGCAACAAGGAGAATTCCGTACATGTCCAGTTCTTGGCTGCTTTGGTGCACTTAGAGACCATAGCAGAGTTTGATTGGGGAACTCCTGCCCTAGCCACGTTGTGTGGACACCTCAGTGCTTGTTCCCGGGGAGTTAGTTTGTCGCTTGGCGGACATCATCGTATTCTTGAGGTATACATTTTGATTTCCGCATTACTCTCTTGTTGCTTCTATCTTTGTTATTCATGTTTTCCGTTTTTGCTTGTAGCTTTGGGCTTTTGAGCACTTGTTGCAATTTCCTCCTCCGACTGGGCACAGAGAGCCTAGGTTTGTTCCACGGGCAGCCCGTTGGTTGAAAGGAGTTCGGAAGTCACGGTCGCCTGCCATGGACTTGCTGGCTTGGAGGCGAGTTTTGGATCGCCTAACGGTGGATCAGGTATGACATCTCTTTATCCTCTGATTTTCGTGCAATTTCCTCATTCTGTCATTTTGATGCTGTTTCCCTTGTTTATAGGTGCGTTTTGACCCATGGGGCGTGCTACTTGACGATGCTCCTCTGGAGTTGACCTCAGCTCGGGCGTTAGACAGCCAGCACTTCCTTCTGGAGGGGCCATTTTCGAGAGCTTGGTATCTTGGAGAGAGGGTAGCGAGCCAGTACTTTCCACATTCTGAGGCGTTGCAGCTTGTTCCTCTCCCTCCTCCTGTTGGCATGAGATCGACCCATCTTTTGACCTGGGAGGGCTTGCTACTTGCTCTTGAGAGACCGCCAGTCATGAGTTTTCTCGTAGTGGGACATTACTCAGCCTTTCGTTTGGCGTCATTGACCCTTCCTACCACTACTGCTGCTGCTGCTCCTCCTGTTTGGCCACGGGCCCCCAGTTTCATTTCTTTCCACAATGCAAATGGAGAAGAGGAGCGTTTGCCACTAACACCGTGTACTACGCAGTTCTACGTGCTTCCTGCCGGAATTCAGCAGGTAATATTGTAGATTCTGTTTTGGTTTCCTTCAGCATTCCTTGCTTACTTGATTGTATATGCAATTGCTTCCTCTGCAGGTGCCCGCTGGGGTATTTCAGGAATGGTTGCGTGCTTTCCAGAGTGCAGAGGCTTTGGCTCGACGGCAGCGCGGCCGAATAGCTGCGGTATGCATCCTTTGATCTCTTCTTTTTCCATCCTACGTTTCATGTGAAACTAAATGCCTATATCCTGTGTCTCTGCAGCTTGAAGCAGAGCGAGTACCGACAGTGTCGGTCACCCAGAGTGCTGGAGTTAGCGAGGGTGGGAGTACTGGAGCTGGTGATGGAGATGCCGCGGCTGATGAGGGACAGAGGATCAGTGTCTCAGTTCCTGAGCGTTTTCGTCCCGCGCCCAAGAGGGGTCGTGGGCAGTAGCTAGCCTTTCCTTTCTTGTACCTGTATTTGTTAGTTCTAAAAACAGATATTTTGACATTTGTATTTTTTTGTTTGTATTTGAAGCATCCTCAGCATTTATGAGAAATTAGATATTTATGCAATATTTTTCAAAGTTTTGTGAATGTCTGGATTTAAACATGGGCCGAGGAATGGATCACTCGGCCGAGGGTTCCATTCTTCGGCCGTTACTTCCATTTCCTAAAGAAGTTGGATTTTTGCTTTTAGCCAAGTGGCGTTTTTCCCTTCTTATACTTGAATTTGATTCAGGCTCTTTTATTTGCTTTTGCTATTCCGGCAATCTCTTTGCCATGTTTTGGGATTATTAGAATGCTTGGTCCCTTATGTCGACGACTCTTGAGTCAGAGAGGACGAACGATGATTCTTACGTATCTTTGTTTTTGCCAATTCCCTGGAAAATGACTAACTCATCTTTTGTGAGCTCAATACGCAGAGTTAGCTATGCCTATCATTGAGTACAAACCTTTTGGTATTGTCTTTCTTTTCTCCAAATGTTTGGGCCGCATCTCGACGCGAGATTGCCTACGTATCCCAATCAAGGAATCAGGCCTTCTACGTAGTTCCAAGATCAGCACCTTTGGGGGTTGGGTTTTCACTCTTGGTTTTTCTTTCTCTCATGCTCTAGGTTTTGCCTAGGTTACCTGATAGAGGTTGAGTCCCTAGCGAGCTTTCCTTCGAATGCCTTAACTTTTGCCTAGGCTGCGTTTTCGCTTTTTCTTTGTCCTAGCAGGCTCTGCTCTTATTTTTGCTTGGGTGTACAGATTGCCCAACGAGCATTTTTCTCTCAAGAGGCGTTTGGAGAGGAATCTGATGGAGATGTTTTTATGAATCTCCTGTTGTGTTTGTACTTTCACAATGGGCAAGCTAACCCTAAGTGTTCTCACGGAGATAGCGTCTTTTTCCTGAGTTTTGATAAAAAGCCTAGTTCTAAGCAACCGGGGTTCGTCCCCTCTTTCCTTTTGGTCGGTAACATAAAGAATTAGATTCTTGAAATCCTTTTATCTTTGGCAGAGAGATTATAGTGTATAGCAATCACGTTTTAAAGATAGAATCATTTGTCAAGCATAGAAGTGATAAAATGGGGATTTATTCAATCGTAGATAATGCCCAAACAGGGGCCCAAAACTTGTCTTTAGGAAATGAAAGCAATGTTTTTGTCATGTGATTTACTGCAGTATTTCGGGAGTGGCTCCTTTTTCTTTTGCAGTTTTATACTCTTCTTCACCCTCTTTGCCAAACAGAATCTTTAGGTCAAATTCAGCTAGCACCTCAATCCGGTCTTCGGGAGTAGGAGATGAATTGATTGGTTCTTCTTCCAAACCACTGTCGGTCCATTCTTGATCAAAGAAGATTTGCATTCCAGGGTACCGTTGCTTGGTAACTTCGTCTTCCCATGTCTCTGCGAAGCCACAGAATGGAAAGTCTTCTCCTTCTCTCACAAACCAGCCATTGAGCGTTTTTGGGATCACGAGTTTCTCTTCTTCGACCCTGCTTCCTCTTGCCTTAGCCTTTTCCATGCTTTTCTTCCTTTTTACCTCGGCTTCTGTCGGGGTGTAGCGAAGACCAAAGGCGCACTGATTATGCGGAGGATCAATCATTTGCGAAATGCCTTGTGACCTTTTGCCTAAACCCAACCCAGGGAGGTATTTTTGCTTCTTCATCATCCATATGGCGGGGGTGCTTACATAGAAGTTTCTCTCAGCCATTAAGGCTTGCACAGCAGTTGCTTCCTCAAGACTGAATCCAGTAAGGAAGGTTTCCTCGGTTTCTACCTCTTGGACAGGCGTATCAGAATGAGCCCGGATTGATGAATCCCCTAGAATGGTTATAACCCTTCCATCTACCGCGAATTTGACCTTTTGATGCAAAGTGGAAGGTACTGCCCCAGCGTCATGTAGCCAAGGCCTTCCTAATAAAAGATTGAAGGTGGCCGGTATATCCATCACATGGAACTCCACATCCCTTTTGATCTTCTCCACTTCTACTGGCAGTGTGACACACCCAACCACTCTTCTCTTTGAATTGTCATACCCCCTTACTCCTTGGCTTGAAGGGCGCACGTCGGTGGCGTTTACCCCTAGCTTGTCGAGGGTTCTTTAAGGACATACGTTTAAAGCAGACCCATTATCCACCAAGACCAGTGGGATCCATTTGGTGAGACATTTAAGTGAAATGTAGAGAGGTTTGTTGTGTGCAGGCCCTTCAGGAGGTAGATCCTTGTCAGTGAAAGTTATCGTTGGTTTCGGAACCTTTGACGCCTTTATGAAACTCACGAGTTCTTCGGGGGTGATGTCGATGGGAACTTTGGCTTTCCCCAAGGTTTTGAAGAAGGAGTTACGATGTTCATAGGAGGACATAAGCAATCCCCAAATAGAGATATCAGCTTGGATTTTCTTTAGTTGTCTTAGCACCCTGTCTTCCTCAGGTTCGGTCCTTTGGCTTTCTTCTCCTTCCTCTTCTTCCATTACTCTCGTTGAGGTTGAACTTTCCCCACTTAGTTTAGGAGGTTTATACACCCTTCCGCTTCGGGTGAGGTGACCCACTTCTTCTTCTTGGGTACCCCAAGGATCAGCAGGCTCAATTCTTCCAACTTTCCAATCATTTGGTAGGGCTTGACGCATGTCCAACCACCAATCCCCATCATCAATGGCATAGATGTGGGGTTCTCCCCCTGTTGCAAAGCATTTCTCATTCTTGGAGAGGATTAGGGATGGTTTGGCTTGGGTATTTGGAATAATGTGTAGGGCAGGATTATATGTGGGGCTATTGGATAGGCTTATGAGATTGATATTTTGAGGCGGTGGTTCGTTGTTGTGAGCGGGAAGTGGATTGGTTTGTACATTAGTCTTAGGAGGTTTTATGGCTTGACTATCAATGAGATCCTGGATGTCATGACGAAGACGCATGCAGCGGTCTGTCTCATGTCCAGGGTGTTGATGGTAAGCACATTGCTTATTGGCATCATAGCTTGGGCCATAAGGTGGCTGAGGAGGCGGATTATTCAAGAGCCTAAGGTGCCCTTGACGGCTTAGGATGGCTAAGGCTTGGGATGGAGTCATATAGAGTGGGCTGAAATTACGGCGAGGGCGATTCGTGTTTCTAGATGAGCTAGTTTGAAAAGGGTTTTTTGGCAAGACTGAGTCAAGGGTGTTGACGGAGGCAGGAGATGCACGGTTTGGAAAGGTTTTTCTGGGTGGAGGGGTTTCTTCTTTTCCAATGAGGCCCAACTGGATCCCATCCTCGATTTGTAATCCAGTGGCGTGTAGGCGTTTGAAGTCGGTGATAGCTTGAGTGTAAATGTGAGTGAGGTATTTGGGCTGTAGGTTCTTGACAACTATCCTCACTTGATCTTCCTCGGAAGGGCGGCTTTTCATCTTGGCAGCCTTCTCTCTCCATCTTGCCACAAAGGTAGCAAAGTCCTCATTGGATTCTTGTTTAGTCATCTCCAAGTCTCGGGTAGTTAGCTCAATTTGGACATTGTACGCATACTGCTTGACAAAAGCGTTAGCAATTTCAGGCCAAGTTTGATAGTGCACAAATTCCAAAGTGAGAAACCAATCGAGGGCGCTTCCAGTGAGAGTTCTTTGAAACAATTGAGCGATGAGCTCGTCGGTCAAGCCCATAGGCTTCAGAGTGTTGATGACATGGCAGACATGGCTGGTAGGGTTACTAGTCCCGTTGAATTTCTCGATGTTTGGCATTTTGAACCGTTCAGGCAGTTGAGATTTTGGAAAGAGGCAGAGTCCTTCGAAATCTAGAATTTGGTCTCCTTGTGAGCGAGCCAAAGCGTGCTTGATCTCCTTGACCTGTTTGGCCAATTCAGGGTTTTCTATAATTTCATGAGGATTTTCTGCTTCCTCCTCGTTTTTCTTGTCTTCAACATCTCTTGCTGCTTTCTCAGCTTGTAAATAGGCAATTTGGGCTCGGAGCTCGGTGATGGTAGCATCATTGTCTGCCATTTTTGGGGTGTAGGTAGGGAGGTTGCTTGGTGAGGCTTGGAATTGGGTAGATAATCGGGTTTGTTGAGGAGACGACCGCGAAGTCCCTGAAACTGATTGGGACCGTCGCGGTGAGAGTGTCTTGGTAGACGAAGGCGACCGATGAGATGACTGTAAAGACCTCTGTTTGGCGTGACTTCAGGTATTGTAAGAGTATAAAACTGGCTGAGGTTGCTTCTTTAACCTACCTATTGTGCCTGCTTAAAAAAATAAAATACCTGGAAGTCAGTATTCGGCCTGTGTAGGGTTAGGATTTGGGTTTGAAAATCCCAACCCTTCTGCACAGAAAGAGTTAATTACAACAACAAATGATACAAGGTGTGAGGAAGAACTTTTGCAAGTAGAATGCAAGTAGGTTCCTAGCCTGTAGGTTCCTGTCTTAGTTTGATAAGTTCTATGGCTTTCTAAAGCATGCAAGGTTTTGGTAGTTTCAGGGTGCTCCGTTGTCAAAGGGCACCAATCCTCTCACCAGCCCATCATAGGCGGCGATTGGGTGATTTCCTTTTTGATATACCACTAGGTACGAGTGACTGTGAAGTTTGCTGGAACCCCCAACATAGCCCGTGTCATGCCGGGATATCAGGTGAACTCAACGGGTTGCCCGCTCGATGCATATGATAGATGAATTAAACAAGGCATGTATTAGTCTTATGTTGAACTTTTTCGTTATGGCTCTCATGTCCCCAGCAGAGTCGCCAAAAACTGTAGACACCTCCCAAACGGGGTATCGCCATACAGATTGATCACATTGTGTTTGCTCGATTGGTTGCTTGCTTCGTAAACCAAAATCATGGACATTCCCATGGCTAGGAACATCGCCACATGATAGCGGTTATCATCAAAACCGAGTCGCCACCTAGTTTATTAAAACTAGGAAAACAGATAGAGATTCTGGATACGGGAGCCAAAAGTACAATAAGGGGAAGGTATTAGGCACCCTTCTTTGCCCAGTCGTGAGACTGGCCCATAGTCATTCAACATAAGACGTGTAGATGCTTTGTTTAATTCCGACACATAGTCTGTTTATTTATTCCTTTAAACAGTAAGCAAGGTGAGCCAGTGCGATAAGTAAGCATGCGTCAGAAAGCAGAAAAGCAAACAAAATGTCCCAGGGAGATCGATTACTCGGCCGGTGAATGGATGTCACGGCCGAGTAATCACACTGGTTCAATGTACCGGCCGAGGGATCGAAGCCCCGGTCGGTGTTCTTCCTCACACAAGAATATACGTTTAATAGATGATCAGAAAGTTATGATTAAGCATGAGAACGATAAATAAAACAAACCAGAGGCCGTTGGGCCTCACCACCTTGATCCCTCAGTTGCTTGATTGCTTTGGATTGGGTGTGATTGACTGATTGCTTGATCGAGAACCCTAGGGTTAGGGTTTGAACTTCGGGGTTTGATCGCCGGATTGACGGCTGCCTTCGGGAGGTTAGGGCTTTTGAAGTATGGGATTGAGGGATTATTAGTGCAGAGCTTCAAGGCTTGATTGAGTGTGTAGGTATATCAATTTCGTGTGTTTATTTTCGGAGTCCAAAGGCCCTTTATATAGGCAATTGGTGACTCACTCCGGCCAATCAAATCACGAGATGGCAATTGCAAT
The DNA here is from genome assembly GCA_018127125.1 of Rhododendron griersonianum. NCBI lineage: Eukaryota > Viridiplantae > Streptophyta > Magnoliopsida > Ericales > Ericaceae > Rhododendron > Rhododendron griersonianum. The sequence goes on along the minus strand of CM030792.1, from coordinate 24,639,201 downwards.
TGCAATACATCTCTAACTCTACGTCGTAATCTCTGAGCGTAGCCCGAACGCATCGGAAAGGTAGTGTAATCGGATCAAACGTCTGACAGAACACGTTCCAGAGTCTGGAAAAAGGTCGATCTGGCGGCCGAGTAAAGGATATCACGGCCGAGGAATGGATGTCTCGGCCGAAGGATAAATCTTGCGGCCGAGGGATTGATCTCTCCGGGAGATTTTGCTAGCAACAGGTTGCTCGGGTGAGGAAATGATGTTGGGGCTGTGAGATCGATGTTACGGCCGACAGATGGATTCTCCTAAGCTTCTGTGTTTTCTGTCTGAAAGGCTGTATGGCTCTGAATTGGGTCCTCTAAGTGGCTCAAAGTTCTTACCGAAAGTCCTAAGGTTCTCAAGGAAGCAATCAGCAATCACTGTATCCGTTTCATCATCGGGATTGTCCCAAGGTGGAACTTGAAATAATCGTTAGGCCAAATTGGGGTGTCTACACCAGCAATGCCTCCTACAAGCACATAGCGCAAATGGTGAGGCACCGTTGGGGGGACTTGAGGCTGCACCGTCTGGCGTGCTGCCCCCGGCATGGTTCTGTGGTGGTTCATCGCTTTGGCCGACCGCGGCCTTCGGGAGCGCCGCTGAGATGAGCTTAGTGAGTCCGGTAAAGGCCGCGAGCAGCTATCTCTGCGTCTCGAGGAACTGTCGCCGACCATCTTGGAGGGCCCGCAGTGTCTGCGCGGCCGCGCCTGCACTATTGGTTTCTTCGACTTCCTCGATAACTTGTGCGCCGTTGTCTGGTGCCGTCATTGCTCTACGGCGTGGTGGTGGCTGTTCGATGTATTCTTTGGAACGGGTACTAATCATAAACCAAAAGACACCTCCCCAGCAGAGTCGCCTAAATGTGGGTGAGAAGGGGGTTCCGCTGACTGTGCTTACGTGTAGAAATGTGAGCTGGAGAGGTGCGATTGGCTGATGATTAGTAGTGAATGGGGGAGTAGGAGAGAAATCTAGTGGGGTGAAGGGAGGAGCAAGAGGTACGGGAGAAACAAAGGCAGTGTGTCCATTATGTTCTCCGCGGGGGTGATGTGTGACCTTTTCAGGACTCGAACGGGTGAGGTCACCTTCTCTCCGGGGAAGAACGTTCTCCGTCCTCAGAATCAGTGCTCACACCCCTTCTTTCCGGAAAAGTCAGCTCTCTCAATCAGTGGGAATGTCAGGGGTATTTATAGGGCACCTGGGTCTAGGTCAGGCCCAGAACGGTACTGCTATAAGACCCCAACATGTGTCTCTCCCGTACCTCCAGGTCTCGGATAGACTCGCCGTCCCGCGGAGGTCTTTTCCGCGGGAGGACCCGAATTTCCGCGATGCTACCTTCGTCCCAAGCCACCAAGCCACAAGAAATTCCCCAATTCCCGCTAGAGCGAGGTCGCGACCTGCGGCGGCCGCGACCTTCTAGGCCCAAATAGAACCCCGGGGTCTTCCTGTGGTTCTCTGTCGCCGCACCCATTTTGGTACGTCTTTAGTTCTTCCGCAAAGCCAGCGGGGGTTCCCCGGTCCCTTCTCTTCCGCTGATCGTTTCTGCGAGTATCATTTTTCATGCTCCACACGTGTTCTTCTCCTATTGGGTGGTCAATCATCTCCTTTAGAAAGGAATTTTGACCACGGCTCTCCTCCCGCGCGGGCCTCGTTACCATGTGTCCGCGGCCAATTGGTTGGTTAAAAAGTCTTCCAGCTGATGCACTAATGATTTTGACCGCACCTACACCCGCCAATCAGCAGACTGTCGGTTGCTCCTCCCGAGATGTTCAAATTGGTTTTCAGAAGCTTTGGCATGCTTTTTCTGTTAGGCGGCACGACGATCACACTGGAAGCGAAACCTTGGAGGTATGCCTGGAATTCCTCCACGGTCGGGCACAACTCATTATCCCCGAATCTGAATACATGGACGTCTGGGTCCCAGAACCGTAGGGCTGCTCTCAAGATTTCAGGGCGAAGCCTTATGCTTCGAAGGAAGCGAAAGGCGGTCAGCCCGTGGGACCGGAAGCATAGCCAGTCGCTGGCAACGAATTCTTCCAGCCGTGGGCCAATTAGGGTTGGTAGGTGATTTGCCATTGAAGTTGATGTATGGAGCTTTCTTTCTAGAGGGATGCCTTCCATTCACAGGGGCATGGTCCTTTTATAGCCAAAGCATGTGAAATATCCAACTTTTCCCAAGGGAAATATCCAAGCAAGGTGTCCTACTCCCTTCAAATCAAGGGTACATCTATGGGACATCCCAGAGGTCTTTTTGGTCGGCCAAAGGTGATGATAGGGCCTGCAACCCTTTAATTTCCGAATGGGTCAAGGTTGGCAACTGTGACTGGGTCTCTCCATCGCGCGACGGTTTGGGTTACGCACGTGCGTAAGTGATATGCGTGCGTCTATGTCTCTTCAACGCGCGATAGATCAGCTTTTTTTTATGCCAGAAAAACAGGCTACTGCCTTTTGAGGGGTGATTTTTCACATTTCGTCCTGGTTCAGTTTTTGAGCTTCCACCACTTCCAGCAGGTCATTATGGATATTTATGACTGTGTCGAAGCGTTGTTTTATCAAATCGCATGTTTAATGATGGTTTCGAGCCCTCAGGGAGAAAATTTCCAAATTCTTCTACTGTGCAAGTCATTATTTCATAAAACATGCCAGGCATAAAGGCCATATGGCATACAAAGCAGGCATTCAAAAGCGAAGCAAACCGCTCGAACAACCCAACGGTTTTCGAGCTTATTCTCAACACAAACGGGATTTCCACGGTATTCAGTAATAATTCCCAATCTTGCCTTCACTTCTTTATGAAGCCAATTCACGTAGCGACTCTCCAGCCATGTCTTGAAGCCCGGATGGGGTCCCACCAACTCCCTGTCATTCCAATTGCACCGGTAGTTGTGCAGGTTTTGGGCGTCGAAATCGGGGGGCACAAAGTCTTCTTTTCCAAAACATTGGTTTCCCTGGCTCAGGCCAAGTTGATGAAGTATGCGTCCAGGAATATAAAAGGTGAAACTTGCCAGTCTGGCGATTACCACTCTTTCGAAACCCACAGAGTTGACAGTCATCTCCGGGAGGTTTAGCCAAGGACATCTCCAGACGAGGTCTTCAGAATCCATGTCGTTCAGGAAAGCATGCCACTCCCCTGCCAGTAACTCCGGGTACAATATTGGTCTTTCAACCAAATGTCTGGGCAAGTAGTCGAAACCCGCCTGTGGCGCTTCGAGCACATATATTTTATCTGAGAGCCAAAGCTGCATGAGCGGAAAAACAAGTGAGAAGCTAGATAAAGCCTGAGTGAAAAAACAAGTAGGGTTTGTTGAGCGATCCTTACTTGTGCGTCGAGGTAAAACGAAAAGTGTGCAAATGGAAAAAAGAGAGTTGAGTGAGAGCCTACCTGGAGCAAGAGAGGGCATCCGCTATATGAATCTGCTTGGTTGTTTCTGACCAAACCCAAACCCATGAGGGTCTCCGTCAAGACTATGGGCACGATTTTTTTTCAAGCTCCCATCTGTAAGGCAACGCTCACTAGACTAGGGCTCACCTTTCCGTCAGCAGGAATCAGCATGTAGGCGGCTAGTGCGCAAATTCAAAGCACAAAGCATCTGTGGGCCGGCCCAACATAATCTCCCAGGGCTCCCTCCGGACCATACAGCTCAATGAGACGAACGATGTTGAGTTCGTCATTTTGGAGTATACTTGCCGATAGCTCTTCAGATATGTTAAGCCTCATTCGTAAGAGGTATTCCATGTCCTCTTGGAACGGAGGAATAGCAAGAACGTGGGAGTTGGCGAAGCCTCGGAGATACGCTTGGAACTCCTCCACTGTCGGACACATCTCGTCGTCGTAGAACCGAAAGACATGCATGGCTGGGTCCCAATGATCCATAGCAGCGCTGAGAAGCTCAAGGCATGGTTCCACGTAGCGGAGATCACGGATTGAGGCCAAGCCTCGGGATCGGGGACTCTCCCAATCAACGGTTTCTAACATTAGCCAAGGGTCGAGTATGGCGGCTAATGGACTTTCCATTTTCAGTAAGGGGAGAGTGATGAGCACCCAATATTGTAGATATTTGGTGCAACTAGTCCTGTTTTATGTTATTTTATCTTGTGTTTATTTAGCTTTAATTGCGTTATTGCACGTAAGGTTTGTTTGAGGATGTTTCAGGTAAAACGTGCTAATAAGGCGGTTTTGAACACCAAGAAATGCTCCGGATGCAACCAAGAGCTCAAGGCCACGTGCCACCACGTTGTGGTGCCCGAAGAGTCATGAAGAGATGGTTTGGAGGTTGTTCGGGTCGCCCAAGGGTCAAGGGAATTGAAGGACATGTGAGGATTTTACCAAAGCAATGCATCTTCCAACCAGCTGAGGGTAGATTTGTCATAACTTTTGATATACAAAGTACTTTTGATCCAAACTACTTGGATTAGAAAGTAGACTCGTCAAGCTTTCCAACGGTTCAAAGAACACCTTAATCCGAGTTCGGGAGTGTCCGGAGCGAGCCCGTGAAGTTTCCCAAAAAATCTGTCAAAAAGGTACCGATACCTCAAAAACAAGGTACCGGTACCATGTTGCTAAAATGACCAACAGTTGGATTGGTACCGATACCTCAATTTTGAGGTACCGGTACCTTGTCCCTTCGTCCAGCAGCTTTTGGCAGACTTTTTCAACCTTCCTTTTATGGAAAGTTTCCACTTTTGGCATGTCTTTGGGATATTTTAGGGGCCTTTTTGTCCACTTTTTGGCTGATTTTGTAAGGCCTATAAATAGGCTTGTATGCCATTTATGGAAAGATAAGGGCCATTAGTTAGTTTTTAGGCCTAAGTTTTCTAGTTTTTGCTCTAGGTTTCTCCATAGCTTTCTTCCAAGCTTTTCTTGTCATTTTCTTCAAGAACTACTCAAGGTACTTATTTCCCGTTAATTTCTCGTTTGTTAATGTTGTAGCCACTAGCTAGATCTCTATATAAATCAAGTTTATTTCCGTTTTTATCGACTAATCATGTTTTCATTTCCTTGCATGCTTTCTAGTCTTTTTGCTATGTGTGAGTAGTTAATCGGTTCGGTCATGGGGTGAGGTTTGCTCCATGGATTAGTCGTTTAAATGGTTTCGCTTAAACTTTAGCTCAATTTCAAGGTTTTGAATGAATTAAATCCATGATTTCTAGCATTGATCATGGGGTCGGTGGCTTCTTTCATCAATGGAGTCTATCGCCTCATGCTACGTGCTTGATTAATCTTACGCGTGCGAACGATCCTTTTTCGTCTCTCACTTGCGTTAAATGAGTTCAATTTGAATTAGAGCTTTGAGTTGAGTTACAAGTAGTCTTCAGCTTTTAATTCTTCTAGTGGAATCCGGACGGTTTCGGTCCACACGTGAGTTAGATGAAGAAACCGTTTTATGGCTAAGTCGTGGGTAAATCAATCCCTTTGACTCGACCATCTTAATCTAGTTCATTTCCAAGTCTATTCCATCTTTCAAATCAAAACACCAAAGTTGGCCGCTTGAACGCCGCGCATTTTACATTACATCTATTCCAAGTTCGCTGAAGAAGATTTCTCTGTGGGAACGATCCGGTCTTCCGGTATATATGCTATCAACGACCTAGCCCTATGCTTGGGTGCGAACCTTTCTAGGAGGTTAGGTTGCGGTGATAAGCAGAGAGATTTTGTGCTTACAAGGGAAGTGTATACCCTACACTGCTGCAAATGCTTCTCATTTATAAGCAAATGCTCGAAAATATCATCCTCGGTTCTCGTGCCAGAAGATAAACTCCATGCAAGGTGTCCTAACACCTTGCAATGCAAGGACACCCTCTTTTGCTGCTTCAGAACAGTCTGCAGGACGTTTTGGGGGGATGATAAGGCTTCTTTTGCCTTAAAGGAGTGATCTGGTCAAACAAAGGCACCCTAGCAGAGTCTTATCATTGCGCGCTGGTCCCGCTTCAACGCGCGTGTAAGGCTTTCTCGCGCGACGATCCCACTTTGACGCACGCGCATGCAGTCTGCAATTTGACAGTTTACAGCAGCTATTGTCCAAATTTGGTCATTTTTCGTTCCAAGGGGTTCTTGGCACTTTTGGTGATTCCAGCAAGTCATTATGAGCATATGTGACTGTATCCAAGCATCGGATTCGAAATGTCGCGGTTAACAAAGATTTTGGACCCTCGGCGGCCAGTTTCAAGTTCTAATCGAGGTTTTGGGAGCTCGAAATTCGTTCTAAGGGTTTTTGCCAAGTTCTATCATGCCGTACAAGTCACATGGACCTTATGTGACTGTATGGAGGTGTCGGTTTCAGTCCGGGACATAATCGCGTTGTTTTTGAAGTCTTGTATCCGTTTTTGCGACATTTTAAGCGTTTTTCGGTCTAAACCTCTTTCCGGGATGTTTTCTTCAGTTCCGTCGATTTGTACAGGTCACATCATGCATGTTTGACCTTTCAGAAGTGTCAGTTATGTCTAAATGAAGTATTTTGGATTTTGGCTCATTAATGCTGCCCAAAATTTCATTATATTTCTCGTATCCTCGTGTCCTGGTTGTATCCTAGGACATGTTTCTTATTTTCCTTCGAGCTAGTCATATTTGTAGATATGTGTCTCTCTGTGCATAGTCTCAGTACGTTATCAATGCGAGTTTGGTATTAGCGGTTGGTTTTTGTTTTCTTTTATCCATTACAAGAGTTAATAAACCAGAAGATGCAAATTTTATAACTACTATGCCATATCCATGTCAAAACGGTGAAGTTGAACAAAATGTGCGGCACTTCGGCCAATCAAAAGCATCATGTCTACTAGGGCACATCCGCCCGCAAGTCAAAAAGACACGCAGGCCCCAAAATTACTATCTAATGTCAACCTAGGGCATGCTAGCCCTCTATCAACCTATCTACTTGGGCACGCAGGCCCGAAAGCAAAAACCAAAAGTGCAGGAAGTAAAAGGAGGCTCAACGGTAGCCCTCAGCGCTCCGCGAGCCAGTCGTCGTCGTCGTCGTCCTCTTCCTCCCCAGGGTCTTTCCTGTACCCTGGATCATCAACGAAGTCGTCAGAGCCACTGCTGGTGGACGAGCGCTCCTCGTCCTCTTCTCCCTCTTCCTCTCCCTCTTCCTCTTCCTCTCTCTCTTCCTCTTCCTCGGAGGAATCAGGCAGAATCAACCGCTTCTTGTGGGCCGTTTTGACTTGAGATGGCTTCTCGCGCATCTTGATTTGGTACCACATCTTTGCACGTGCCACGGCCTCTCTGGATGCCTCCTGACTGGCAGCTGCTGTCTGTGAGCTTCTGGTCTGTCGTCGTATAGTGGTGACCGGAGGTGTAGGAGTCCTCGCTGCCACCTTCTTCTGTGGGAGGTCCCGTACGCTTTTCCTCTTAGGAGCCGCCCTTCCCTATGCCTGCATTGTTATTTCATTTAAAGCATTAGTATACATTGTGCATATTGTGTATCAATGCTGAAAAAAGGTACATTCTATCAGTTATCAAAGGCTATCAAAGCATATATGTATCAAAAGCAGGTGCATATCATATGTATCGAAAGCAGGAAGGTATCGTTTTCCGAAATGTATACCTGAGTCCTTTGAATAGCTGCTAGCTGAGTCGGTAGTGGGGTCGGTGCTGGGTAGTGCAACTCCAGTAGTTAGCCGCTCGCTGCTCTTCTGATCACGTTCTCCATCGCCAGCAAGCGACGGATAGCTTCGTTCACCCATTCAGTTGGCACCTGCAAGTACATTTTGGCATTATCAAGCTGTTCAACAGTGATTCAAGTGTATCAAAATGTAATAATGGAAGCTAGGTCTTACCAGCATAGTCACTGGTGTAGGCTCAACCCTGGCTGGCACAAGGTGTATCTCCGCTGGATTCCCCTAGTTATCCACCACTGGGATCTTCCATGGCAACTCAAGTGGTCCACCTACCACTGGACCATTCAAGCTCCGCCTCACCCGGCCTTCACCTCCTCTCTGTCTCTCTCCAGCAGCCCTCCGCTCCTCAGTAGCTCCACGGGCCTGGCTCCGTATTTCTCTGAAAGCCCGAACGCCGAGTGGTCCCGCCAAGTGGTCTCTCTGGTAAACAACATAGTCCCTCTCAGGACGCAAGTAGCGCGTCAGCTCAGTGTCAGGCTGTGTGAACCTCTCCAGCTCGGCCCTAGTGTACTCACCTATGTGCGAAGCCCGAGGTGGAAGTGGCCTTGGCACCTGGAACTCAGAGTAAACAAGTGACTGGCGAGTCACTCGATCCCCCAAGTACCATTGCCAGCCGAAGGCCGACTCCAGCAATACCCTGTTAGCCGTGACGGTCTTGCTCCTAGCCAAGTACTCAGGCTTTGGGCCTGCTGCTCTCCAAGGGTTCCACTTGATCTGCAGACAAGACAAACAGGCAATGCGCATAATTGATCAGCGATAGCATTAAAGCAATAAAAGGAATGCATGTCTAATTATTAGAGTTTGCAATGTACCTGTGAGGCCCTGAGATCGTCCAAGTACAATCACGCGGGGGAGAATGCTCAGGTCGGGATGCTTGCACTTCGGCGGATACATCCGCAGTACTTCATAGGGCCAGAGCTGTGCAATGTTCAAACATGCATAGGTATCAGTCCCAGGATATACAATAATCTAAATCAAGCAGGCTATGCAATCAAATGGACAAGTATAATGAAAATTGTTCTTTGATGTATTGAAATCATACCTCCTAGATCCTCCAATAGCCAGCGGTGCCCTGCTCCATCCTCTACGAGTCCCCCAGAAAGCCGTAAGCTGCACCGAGTGTTGCTCCACCCCAGTCAAAGCGTGAGGTTGACCTCAAGTCCCTCAACGCTGGCAAGTACGACAGGTGCACCTTGCTCCGTCTGCTCGGGTACAGGGAAGCCCCAAAGAGGTACAGCAGGTATGCCCTCGCCATCTGCTTTGCCTCCCGCTCTGTAGTCACCTCCTTTTGCAGGTACCTCGTAAACTGGGTGTACCCCTCCGTTCCCTCCTCAATATTGGGCACTCTCCCCAGAAACCACTTCAGAGCCGCCCGGTCCTCGTGAATTCCCGAGTCAAACGGGATAGGCTCTCCTCCAACCTCAGCCCGGTGATCGCCGCGAAGTCCGTAGGCGTCACTGTCATCTCCCCAGGAGGTAGGTGGAAGGTATTGGTGGTATCCCTCCACCTCTTTGCAAGTGCTACCAGGACAGCATGGTCATTTCTGACCGGGGACAGAGTCCGTATGAACTCGCCGAAGCCCGCCTCGTCCACTAACTGCCTCACACTTTCTGGCAGCCCCTCGTATAGCTCTAGGGATCTACACGCGCCTCCAAAGCCACGGGTATCCCTCTGCCTTGCTTTCTCCTGTTTCAAACACAAAGACGAGTAACAGGGGAAATTGTCAGTATACAGGGCTTTCATTTTCAAGTTCGAGGTAATCAATGCAGCCTACAACAGATGGTTGATTCAAGTTATACATGCATGCTGTGCATTTCAAGAATTGGCACGTGTTATTGTGCTAATACAAAATTGAGTTACAAAAGGGGGTTTTCCAAGAGCATACCTCTGTCCAGGTGTTTGAGATGTGAGTCTCGGGGTCTCTTAGCTCAAGCTCGGTGTAACGCCCCCAAATTCGGGAACATTAAAGGGATAATGTTATTGAAAGGTAAATAGAGTCAAGCTCATTATTACATCATAAACCTTGCAAAAGTACTTTTATTCAATAAGGGCAGGGTACTAGGGTTCCTATCGACTACTCTTCTTGTTCCTCCATTCTTGCTAGTTCCTCGGCTCCAAAGGCTTCCAAAGTGTAGAGTTCCCCCTGTTCGTCTATGAGGTCTGACACATTATACCGGCGTCGCCACCAATATAATATGTCAGGGTCACCAAAGGTAACACCGTGAGCTATAACGCTCAATAGAGAAATCCATACCCGCTAACCCATAACTTACATACAAAGCAGTCATACAGATAATGATAACAATACAGTACAAGTCATACGTACTTAACAATAACATATCCATATTCTTTAGTTATCGTAAGTGTCCATGTCATCAGAGTTTCTCCTACGCAGCGTTTCATAGACCGTGTCGCCAATTTCACTTCTTTTACCCAATTTAACATTTCGAAAATCATTTTTAACACACCCAACCTCGGTTCCGCCGCGCCGGGTTCCCGAGTATCCTCACAATGGTTCCGCCGCGTCGGGTTCCCATTGGCACACAAAACTTGCATTGGCTCCTCTCCACGGATAACCAAGCCACACACCCAACCTCGATTCCGCCGTGCCGGGTTCTCGAGTATCCTCACAATGGTTCCGCCGCGCCGGGTTCCCATTGGCACACACACACACACACAACTCACATAATGACTCCCACATTGGTCATTATGTAGTTTCAAAAATATTTTACGCACGCACACACACCACACAATGGGCAAGTCCGGCCACATTGCGGTTTCAAAACACACCTTGTTTAACACACCCTAGGTGTCATGTTTCTACTTTCTCGTTTTCGTGTCTCGTATTCATGCATATACTCCGCGGCAGTATGTATTGACTTCTTGAAATTTAACTAACAAGATCATTCAACTCTATATTACTTAGCATGCTCATTCTAATCATACTCGAACATTTAGCACGCAAACTAAAGCATAGTGCCACATAGACGAGCACCTTTGGAGTGGTAAACCATTTATGCTTTATCAACAACAAGTAGTCAAGCAATCATACAACAAGCTCATCAACATCCTTATGATTGAAACTAAGCGATAGTTTCCTATCTTTTAAAAGTCGTTCTTTCTTTCTTTTAAGGAAGTTCAAAACAGCATATGTTTATTAAGGATAAAGTTCGTTAATCAACATGCTCATACTTCAAAATAATTTACATATACTTAGGAAAAGTAGATATAGAATCTACTATACTTAGGGAATAGGTAAGCATAATCTACCGTTCTTCTTGGCGGTAGGTCGATCTAAGGGATTGGTCGTCGGTTTTGGTGGATCGGCGGCGTAACGGCTCCGGATTGCTTCGAAAGGAAGAGAGATGGATGTTCCCTTCCTAGAAACAACTTTATGAACTAGACTAGGCTACTTTAAAGATCTAAGGGTGGTTTTGGAAGTGGTTTGGTGGTTGCTCTTCAAGAACAAGGAAGAACATTCAAGAACAACAAAGAACAAGCAAGAACATTATGCTTTCTAGAGAGAGAAGTTGTAGAATGAAAGGTGTGAGTTGAATGGTGAGAATGGGGTGCTATTTATAGGCAAAACCTTGGCTCTCTCTCCTCCCTCTTGGCCGGCCCTCTCTCTCTCTCTTTCCTCCTCCACTTTTTGCTTCATGGTCTTGTCATTTCAATCATGCAAGCATGCCAAGGCTTGTCATCTCCAACTTTTTAGGCTTAGGGCTAAAATCCTAGGTTATCATGGAAGGTTCAAGGTCTTGTCTTGTCTAGAATTGGTTGGCTTGTAAGAAGAGATCTCATCATTGGCTTTGGAAAGACTAGAATGGTGACACATGGAGTTTTAGGCTTAAAGCTAAGCTTGTAGCTTGGTGAGGTGTTCAACACACAAGCACATACCTCACACACTCTCTCTCCCTCTCCCTCTCGGCTCACTCTCTCTCTCTCCCCCCTCCTTGGCCGAATTTCCCTCCTCTCTCTCTCTCCCATTGCCTTGTCAAATCATGCTTAAAGTATGCCAAGCATGGCTTCCATTTTTAGGTTAGGTCTTAGGTTATCATGAGGGGTTAGTCATAAAAGGAGGGACAAGTGGCAAGGCTAGTTGGTACTTTGGTAGGCTAGATTTGGTTGGCTTTCAAAAGGAGCAACAGAAGTCATAAAAGGTTGTACTTTGGTTGGCTAAAGTAAGATCTTGCTTGCATGAGTGGCCAAGACACAAGCACACACTCACTCTCTCTCCCTTCTCTCTCTTGGCCTCTCTCTCTCTCTCACGGCCTCCCTCTCTCTCTCTCTCTCTATCCTACTTGGTTAGGTACCTATATATATATAAGTCTATATATAGAAAGAGTAAGGAAAAGCAAAAAGGGTGAAATGATTAAAGGTGAAAAGTAACTTTCCTAGAAAGTAACTTGCTTTAAAAGGTGATGATTACCTTAAGCCATGTGTTCTACTTTTGGCATGTCATGATTGTTTCTATTGACCAAAGGTTCTAACTTGCTAGGGAAAGGTAACTAAGTCAACGAGTACTTAGGTTAGTTAACTAACTAGTTGGAAGCTAATTCTAGTTAGTCTAGTTGGATTTCTAGTCAAAAGTAAATAAATTTCTAATACTTAAATACAATATTATGGAGCACATTGGCATTTAGTAAGTATGCTTTATTTTAAAAGGATGACCGAGTCACTTGGCGACGGAAATCTATTTTATAAACATCGAACCTAATTATGACAGATTATTCGAAGTTTAACAGGAATTCTAATAGGAATTTCGATAAAACAAATATTACAACGAGATTTTTATTTACTGAAAATCGGAGTTGTTACACTCGGTGTCGTACTCCGCTCGCCGTGGCGCGTAGGCCGCGAAGCCTGACGGCACAAAAAGGTGTGGTATGGGGAGCATGTATGCTTCCTCCGAAAAGTCGGGGCGTGTCATGGCTCCCGCCTCCGCCACTGCAGTCACTCTAGGCCCCTGTGCCTCTGCTCCGGCTTTCTCCTTGGCCTCCACATCTCTCAAGGGCTCTTCTCTTTCCTTTCGCTCCCTCTCGGCCCTCTCCGCCGCCTCCGACGCAGCTATGGCCCTTGCCCGCTCTTCCTTGGCCTCCAAAATCGCGATTCCAATCGCAGGGTTCTCCTCGAGGAGCCTCGTTAAGGCCTCATCGCTCAAGTACTCAGCAACGTCGTGCTTTGTAACTGGCTTGTGGCTCGACGATGTCACCGCTAGCCGAAAGAGCACCTCATCCTCCCGATATGCAAACGGGGTCTCCGTGGTCTCTTCCTCCTCGGTCACAGCCCCCTTTCCTTTCGCCGAGTCCCTCGGCAGAGACCCGATCGGCTCAATGTTGTCACCACCCGTACCACTGCCTCCGGCACCTCTAGCACCACCACCTATCGCTATCGAGCCTTCTACGGCTGTGTGTGGGTCCAACGGTTGAACAAAAGCCCCCACGGCCCCAGACTCTTCTGTCGCGCGAGGCTCTGCCTCTGGCGCGGGCTCATCGCCACCATGGCCAACCTCCTGCTCGCGGCCTTGATCGTCATCTCCACCACCTATAGCCGTTGCACCGGCACCCGCGGCCTCCTCTGTCACCATTCGATCCCTTGTCTCGACATCCATAGGGCCTCCTCGGTCCTCTGGATGATCAATAACATCGCCGCTGCCCCCATTACCGTCGTGGTCTGCCATGGCCGTGCTAATGTGTTTGGGTTTGTTGATTTTGGAATGAAATCGAAGGTTTTGGGAGAGATTGAGAGAGTTTGAGAGTTGAGAGGGGTTTGAAATTTCGAAACCGACTGGGAACTATTTCTGTAACATCCCGCGAAAGAATAAGGCGAGGAACAGGCTTGGGCTGTGTAGACACCCCAATCTGGGCTTTCAGATTAGTTTACTTACGGTTTTTGATTCCCCGATGATGAAATGGATCAAGAACACCCCGGAAATGTCGAGTGTTTGAGCTTTGAGTGTTTGAATAACCCTTGAACCTAACCTAATCTTAAGCCACTTCCAAAAGCCAAAAACCCTATTGATGTGTGCCAGGGCGCAACCATCGCGCGCCCGGGCGCACCGTCGCGCGACGGTTTGACTCCATCGCGCGAAGGTCAACCGGAGCATTGACCAGCACGCCAGGGCTCATTGTCGCGCGACAGTTTGGAACCATCGCGCGACGGTCAGAACCTGTCCCCATCACCTTTATTCAGCTGGGCAGCTTAATCACCAAGTAATCCCCAGCCAGCCTCGTGACTGGCTGCCCTCCATTCTTTAGACCAGACCTGCCTTTCCATTAATGGAAGGTGCTAAGCTTATAAATAGCCCCCTTTGTTTCTCTTTCAAAGGGTTCCAAAAAAATTCAAAGCACAAAGGTTCTAACCCTAACCCTTTGTTCATCTTTTAAAAGGTTAACAAAAATTGGCATTCAAAATGGGGCATCACTTTGTACTCTTTTAAGCTAATAAAAGAGATACAAAGACACCCCAAGAACATAGCTTGTTCTTCTTCCACTCAAACACCTCATTCAACCTCAATCCAATTCAAAGCTCAAACACCTCATTCAACCTCAATCCAATTCAAAGCTCAAACACCGTTCAAACTCAAAAAAAAAGCCAAAGGTATATCTTACCTTTGTTCTGCTCTCTGTTTTGATCCCTGAGGGGGGCTGGCAGGGTCAAGGCTAGTAATCAATACCAGTCCTGGCCCTAAGGCTAGCAAGGTTTCAAAAACCGTAGATCAAGCACACCCTCGCGCGATGGTCCCGAATACTCGCGCGATAGTCCTGTCTGCATGAGATTGGACCACGTGGGGAAGGGGTGCTGGTCATTTCTTATTTTTGGTTATTTCCATAGCTGTTGTGTAGTTTATTTTGGTATTAAGTCACTGTGGAGCATGCTAATAACCATTTTACAGCTTTCTTTAGCTTAAAAATGCTAGCTTTGCACTTCAATATTCATTTCTGTTCTGTTGGAGTACCCCTGGGATCATTCTGGATCTGTCCCAGAACCTGGAACGAGCAAAACCAGACACTGGAAAGTTGGCTCGAACCCGCGCGCGTTGCACCCAAACCATCATGCGATGGTCAACGCTCCTTTTGACCAGCGCGCCAGGGTGCAATCGTCGCGCGCCAGGACGCAACCATCGCGCGCCCAGGTGCACCGTCGCGCGACTGTTCGGAACCCTCGCACGACGGTTCCATCCTGTTTGTACCCGATCAGTGGCTGGCCTTGCATGTTTAACTTGGTTTTAGGCTATTATTTTGTCCCCACACTGTTTATGGGGTTGTTTTATTTATTTGTTAGGTTTTTCAGCCTTTAAACTGTATGTTATAACTGCATAAACTGCTTGGTTTGTCCTGGGTGTGCACTGGTCCTTCCAGAGCCCAGAGGGTTTGAGAATAAGAGCTGTGGGTTTGAACCTACTTCCAGAGCCCAGAAGGTTTGAGAATAAGAGCTGTGGGCTTAGGCTTACTGCCGCGCGCAGGTCTTGTAGTAGCGTGCGCAGGTTTGGTCAGCATGCATTGACTTGATCAGTGCATACTGGTTTTCTTCTGTGCACGACACTCCAAGACAGGAGCTTTCCAGTCTGTTTAAACTCCCACATGAGTCTGTTCTCATCCTATACTAATTGCTCATCCATGCCATCTATCACATCCTGCAAACATGTTACAGTTTTAATCCCCGATTAACTGTTCTCCCGCCCTAATTGGCTAAAATTGATTAATAAAAGAAGAATCGCAATGTTTTCAAAATGCCTAAGTAGAGACCGATCTCCGGATTGGGCGAGAGGGGTGCCATAAAACCCTTCCCCTCTCGTAGCCTGGCTTCCGAACCCAGATATGGTTATGACGGACTGGTTTCTTTCACTTTTTCAAATAAAGCGCGGCAGGTGCTTCGAAATACGGTTCCTTGAGTGTCGGACCTTCAAAACTCAAGTGGCGACTCTGTATTTTTGAGCGCTTGCCACCGGCGCTCGCGCTCCCTCGATTTTCAAAAAGGGGCCGCAATGGCGAAAGGAATGGAATCCTTTTTCCAAGGGCACGCTGCCCACAGGCTGGGTCTTGGCCTGTTCCAGATCCAAACCCTGACAAGCCTCCCGCACGCGCGGGAGTGGTTCCATCGCGCGATGGACATAATGGGCCTCAGGCCCAATCTAGCTTCTAAGCCTGGCCTGATCTCATTTATCCCTTATTTTGGCCAATGAGTTTTTGGTTATGGCCTTGCAACAATTTGCGTTGATCGTGTTGAGCTAATACTCTCAATCCAGAGCATTTTATATCCCCAGCAGTGGTCTGCCCACGCACACTTATGTCAAGTTTATCATCAGCGACGATCCATCCGTCCAACTTTCAATCAGCGACGATCTATCCGTCCAAATATCAATCAGCAACGATCCAGCCGTCCATCTATCAATCAGCGGTGATCCATCCGTCCAGTTTATTATCAGCGACGATCCATCCGTCGAACTTATCAAATCAACGACGATCCATCCGTCCAACTTTTCAATCAGCGACGATCCATCCGTCCAACTTTTCAACCAGCGACGATCTAACCGTCCATTTACTAAGCCTCCTCCTTTGTTGCATGGTATTTTTACAAACTCGTCTGCATTTTCCATTTAATCGGCTTTTGGGCAGATTTGATGGGTGTCTAGGAATCTTTGACGTTACCCGTACCAGTCAATGGTGTTCCGCGTGCCGTCAAAGAGTGACTACTGTAGACACCCCAATCTGGGTCTCCCATTTGTTTTACTTCATTTTTCAGTTTCTTGTTTCCCCGATGATGAATCAGATCAAAAACAGTCTTGAGTGTGGAAAGGATTGAACTTGGAATGAGTGGAACCCCTTTTCTATCCCTTTTGAACCCCAAAACCCTAAGTCAAAACCCTAACCAAGGTTTGACCAGCGTGCATTGCTATGGCTCCCACGTGCGGCTGTGAGATTGCCAGGTGTTGGTCAAGGTCAAAGCTTTAACTATTGACCAGCGCGTGATTAATACCACAGACGCGCGACGAAGCCAGTACGACGCACGCGGGTCAATACCTGTCCCTATCACCTTTTTCCAGCTGGATTTTGTAATCATCAGGTGGCCTATGGGGCTGTAGAACCCCATTTTCGTCGACAGCACAGTGTTCTACAGGCTGCGTGGGTTGCTCCACCCACACAACCACTCCCATCACCTTGTTGGCTTGCTTCTCCACCAAGTGAGGCCAACCAGCCTTGTTGGCTGGTTGCTTAGCCTAGTTTACCACCAACCTAGCACCTCCCAATCTCCTATATCTACCCCATTGATCTTTCAAGTCAAAGGTTACCAAAAATCAAGCACAAAAGGCTACACAAATCCTAAAACCCTTGCTACTTCATTGTTCAAGGCACTTCCATACACTCATTTCACAAGCTCTAGCACCTTGTTCAATCCATTTCCAAATCACTCAAGCAAAGGAATAACTTACTGCTTGTTTACTGTCTGATCCCAGAGGGGGGCTGGCAGGGCCAAGGCTGGTAATCAATACCAGTCCTGGCCCTAAAGTCAGCAGGGTTACAAGAATCGTAGGATTGGTATACCCATGCGCGTTGGACCCATATACGCACGCGCCTCTCCCAGGTTGCACGCGACGGTCCACGTGGGGTTGGGGATGCCAGTCATTTCTTGTTTTTACAATGTTACAAGTCACTGTGGAGCATGCTAAGAACTGGTTTGCTGTTTTGCATGTCGAGATCCATAGCTTAGCTTAGACAGCTTGTTTATCTGCTTTGGAATTCCCCTGGATTGCTTCTGAATATGTCTCAGAGCCAAGGCATGCAACAACAATTCTTGGAAATCCAGTCATGACCCACGCGCGTGTATATCACTCTATCGCGCGTTGGTCAGTCAGTTTCCAGAGACTGCCTTTGCACGGGCAAATTGGCCCTTGTTTTAATACCCCCACTGTTTAGGGGTTGCATGTCAATTTCATTCGTTCTATTTGTAATAATTATTTACTTGTTTTTACTTTCAGTACATATAAACTGCTTGGTTTCCCCCCCCCCCCCCCTGGGTGTGCACTGGTCCTTCCAGAGCCCAAAAGGGGATAAAATTCAAACTGTTGGTGCACCAACACACGTGCGAGTGTATGGGTTCAGCGCGTGCTAGTGGACTTGCATGCACGTAGTTCCATGCATGCTAGTTGGCCATTGTTTGTGTCAAACTCATACAAAGCATTGTTTTGGTGTTTTAATCACAGTTTTGGACTTTATCCCGTTTATTTTTCAAACATTCCATCCATTCATGCTATACTAAATCACATCCTGCAAATTGTTACAGTTTTAATCCCCGATTAACTGTTCCCCTGCCCTAACTGGCTAAAAATTGATTAATAAAAGAAGAATCACAAAAGTTTTCACAAAATGCCTAAGTAGAAACCGATCTCCGGATTGGGCGAGAGGGGTGCCTTAAAACCCTTCCCCTCTCGTAACTTGGCTCCCGAACCCAGATATGGTTATGACGGACTGGTGCCTTCACTTTTTCAAATCAAACAACGCGGCAGGTGCTTCGAAATACGGTTCCTTGGGTGTCGGACCTTTAAACCCGAGTGGCGACTCTGTATTCCGAGCGCTTGCCATCCGCGCTCGCGCTCCCTCGATCCGGGCGCTATGCCTTGCTTTAGGAAACTGGAATTTCTTAAGGGTATGCTGCCCATAGCACTCCTACCAGGGGGCCCGATGGCACCGTTATGGTAGGGTCAACTGAGGCTCCCGTACGAGTAACCTAAATGCAGGGTCAACCGCACGATGGGAAGCCTTACCCGAATTCCACCTCACTACTACGATTGAGGACGCAGGTACAAATGCTCCAAGAGCGACAGAGGGCTCCTCCCATCTCCAGGTTCAGGGAGCGGCGTCAGCGAAGGAATGCGGTCCACCCCAAACGGCCGACACTGGAAAGGCCTCAGCTTTTACTAGGCTCGGCCCACTATGCCGCCTTGACGCTAATGGACGCATTCATTTGGAGTCCAGACACCGAACGACTTCTTGCAATGAACCGTCCAGGCCGCACACGCCAAACCCTACTACCTGAGACAAGCACCACGGTCTCGAGCGCTGTGGACACCTCCCCGAAGGGCGTCGCCACACAGATATCCTCTTTCCTTATTTCCACTACTAAACCAGAATCGTGGACATTCTCATGGCTAGGAACATCTCCACATGATAGCAGTTATCATCAAAATAGAGTTGCCCCTAGTTTATAAAAACCTGGAAAAACAGGCAGAGATTCCAGGTACGGGAGCCAAAAGTATGATAAGGGGAAGGTGTTAGGCACCCCTCTTCACCCGGTCGTGAGACCGGCCCATAATCATTCAACATAAGACCAATATCTTCTTTGTTTAATTCCATACAAATAAATCGGTTATTTAATCCTTTAAACAATTAATAAGGTGAGCCAGGACAAGTAAGTAAACCGCATGCATCAGAATAAACAAAACAACAGACTATCCCAGCAAATGGATTCCACGGCCGGTGAATGGATTTCACGGTCGTGGGATCCCGCTGGATTGATGTACCGGCTGCGGGAGTGACGTCCCAGCCGGTGTTCTTCCTCACACCAGAATACGAACAGTTAATAGAAAGAACAGATTAAAGCAAGAGACGAAAATTAAATCAAACCATAGTCTCCTGGGCCTCACCACCTTGATCCCTCAGAGATTGATTCCTCGAATTGCGATTGATTGTGGATAATGGTGGTTGATTGTGGTGATTAACTTTACAAAATCATAGAACAAAGTGGGTTCTTTGGGGGTTTTCACTCTCGGATGCGGCTACTCACAAGAAATTAGGGCTTTTGTAGGGGATTGATAGGAGATGAGTCCCGCAGAATTTGGGGGTGGATGATGGATTGGAGAGATGTGTATTTCGGAGCTCTAGAGGACCCCTATTTATAAGGTTTCGAATGGCCGATCAAACAGACGAGATTAACCCAATTGATATGGAAGTTTAGGGCTTTAAGACCTCTATGGTAAGTGTACTCGTAGCCCCGAAGTAATGGTTTGTGGCTGCTAGGGTTCGGGCGAACAGATCAAAAAGCTATTGAACATTCCAGAATCTAGAAAACAACGATCTGCTGGCCGCCAAATGGATGTCTTGGCCGAGAAAAATATTTTGCGGCCGAGAAAAGGATTTTCCAGCAAAAGACCAAACTTCGCGGGCTCGCTCTGGGCACTCCCGAACTTGATTTTGTGTGTTTTTTGGACCGTTGGAAAGCTTGTTAAGTCTACTTTCTAACCCAAGTAGTTTGGATGAAAAATATTTAGTGCATCAAAAGATATGTCGATTTTACCCTTAGTGGGTCAGAAAATGGATCGTTTTGGTAAAATCCTGGTATCTCGCTTGTTTCAAATTAGATTAAGGCTCATTATATATTAATAAAAAGGGTTTTGAAAGTACTATAAGATGGTGGACTCCAAACATATAAATAAGGATGTTTGATTTATGAAAAATGGGCTGAAAGCAGACTTAATTAAAGATCGACGGTGCTACTAAGGCTAAAACACGTATCAACACATTTCTCTTCACTCTAAGTGTCATTTGGCACTCATATCACTTGTTCCAAAGTGTTCCTTAATCCCTTAAGAGTTCCACAAAGCTCCTAAGGCTTTCATGAAGTCAACCACAACAACCACATATCATATTCGTCATCGGGATGGTCCCCAAGGTGGGACCCGAAATACTTGTTGAGCCAAATTGGGGTGTCTACAGATGCCCCTCTTTAACTGAGTTGGGATAAACTACGAGGCGTATTCAAGTAAAAGTCAAAGCCATAAAGCAACTCAAATTTTATGAAACAACTATCTCGAGAGTTTTTGAAAACATTTTCAGTTATGGTCGAGCCGGGAGGCTGCCTATGTATTCCTCTGAGGAAATTCAGACCAATCATAGTTTGGGGCAATTAAGAAAAAGCACGGAGCCTTAAAGGAGAAATTTGCTGTCGGACCATACTAAGCCTTCGGACGGAATACCTGAGATGCAAGCACGGAGCTCAAGGCGGAGGAATCCTTTCAACTGTTCGAGGTAAGTCACTGTACGGTAGGTTAATCTCGCTTCAGAGAGGAGACAGAGCCAATCACCTTCTTCGACCATCCTTACTTGGACCGAATTAATTCCAGTTAGGTCGCTTATCCTTGCGAATGAGCTCGATGGAGTTGATGTAATTGTGGTGCAATCCTAACCATCTTCTGGAGACGGCCGGACGCCAGTTTTGAGAGATAGCGGCACAGAGCCAGTGAGTGAAGCGCGGAGCTTGAATTGTTTCCATCTTCCAGCTTCCACTAGTTATGGCATGAGGTTGGGGTGAATTTTTTATCTTCCATCTTCCACAATCTACGGCATGAGGCAGAAGCAAGTTTTCCATCTTCCACTGTTTATGACATAATGCTAGAATGAGTTTTCCATCTTCCATCTTCCACAATCTACGGCACAAGGCCGGAGAATTTTTCCATCTTCCATCTTTGTGGTGCAGGGCCAGTTAATGCAGGAATGACCTGTTTCATGAATGTAAAACATAGTATGTATATGATGATGGTGAGCAGATATGATGATGCAGACTCGATGATGATCCTAGATGTGAGTGCCTATGTGCATGGGCCCATGCATGTGTGTTTTAAGCATAGAGCTTCTTTTAAGTTCTGGACTTGAGCATTCAGAGCATAGAGCTCGAGCATTCGGAAGGTAGAGTCCGAGCATTCAAAGTGCAGGCTTTGAGCATCCAGTACACGGTGGTTGGGCATTCAGGGCGCAGAACCTGAGCATCTAAAGTTTAAAACTTTAGGCATTCAAATGTAGAGCTTGAGTATTCCATCTTCCACAGGGTTTGATTTGTTCCATCTTCCATCCTCCACAAGGTTTTGAATATTTCATCCTCCGTCTAATATTTTGATATCCCTTTTCACGGGATTTCCATCTTCCATCTGATTTCATGTTCCATTCTCCGTCTAGTTGTTTAATATTCCATCCTCCATCTTGGATATAATATTCCTCATTCCTCAAGAATTTCGATAAATGAGCTCCGGGCTCAGAGATATGTTGTGATCAAGTTGAGATATAAAAGGCACCTTCGGGGTATGAGTATCCAAAGTGCAGGTTCTGGGGAATTCTGTACTCCATCTTCCACGAGTGTTATTAATTGTTCCATCCTCCGCCTGATATTTGACATTCCGTTGTCACGGGATTTCCATCTTCCACAGATTGAGGCATGAAGCCTTTAATAGGGCACCAGATATTCTTGGGCTTGTGAGCGATGGCTCAATGATTGATAATCCTCGAGGATTGATTGATTGGCTAGAGCAAGGGTTGTCCTAACACCGGTGTTTGATTATTCTTTATGCTTGGGATGCCTTCAAGGCTATTTTCCACATGCTCGAGATGTCCCCAAGGCTAGTTTTGACCGTATTCCACTTGCTCAGGAGTGTCCCTAAGGCTAGATTTCACGTGCTCGGGATCCCCCAAGGCTAGTCTTGATTATAGAAAGCACAGAGCTACATAGTGAGTAAGATAGTGAGTGCGGGGCTGCTGAGTGATCGAGATAGTGAGCATGGAGCTGCGGAGTGACTTGAGATAGGAGTGCAGGGCTGCTGACATTTGATGGCCTTTTTCTTCTTCCATCTTCTTCTTCCCACTTTCCATCTTCCACTATGATACATGGGGCCTTGCGCCTATAGTGTTGAGTTGTGATAGCTGCCATACTTCCGGAGTACAATGATTAAGGCGCGAAGCCTGAATATGGGGTGCCATTGATCCTTGGGTTGAACGTGGATTTGGAGTTCAAAAATCCTCAAAGATGGGGCGCAGGGTCATTGTAAACTTTCAGCTTGGAAATGTAAAGAGGAACCCGAAGCGGGTCCAACACTAGTGTTTGAAATTCCTAATGCTTGGGGATGCCCTCAAGGCTATTTTGATCGTCCTTCATCCCAAAACATCATAATTACTTGTAGGCAGTAGACTGAGTGAAATCTATCACTGCTTTTGGAAATGGATAAAATAGAAGTACTGGCCAATGTAGGCCAAAAATTGACAGTCTTGATTCCTCAGGTCACAACTTTCTCTCTTAGCGACTTCATTCCTCATTTGCCACTGTTGGTGGCCACTATTGACGTTGACCGCCGAACCCATGGGCCTCGCCAAATTTCAACAAGCCAATCTTGCCCCATTGGTATGAGCCTTCCAGGGCTCTAATTTTTAGTGCGCTTCTAAACTCAGGGTGAAGCTGTGATGGATCCATTCGATGATTAGAGCACATAGGCACAGGATTGTTGAAATATGTCCCGATGATATGCAAACATAAGCGTGGCGTTGCCGAAGCGGGACAGTTGAAGAGACCTAGTACATCAAGAGATGTAACGTCAAGAGGCATAGTGGTCGAGAGACCCAACACATCAAGAGATGCAATGCCAAGAGGTATAGTGATTGAGAGACGATGCCATGGGGCATAGTGGTCGAGAGACCCCATATGAAGATGAAAGCATCGGGCTATGAACACCGCAAAGCCTGAGCATGGCCTGGGGCTGCTAAGATGTGTGTACAAAGCCGCAAAGGATGCAAGTACAAAGAGCTTCTGAGTTATGAGTATATATAGAGGCATTGAGCTTGAGCGCAGGGCTGTTGAATTTATGCAAGAAGGCCCACCGGGAGTCTTTTGCGCTGAAGTTAGACAGTAGGCCCATCGGATGACATTTGAACAAGAAGGGGCATTCTTTGCCTTTCAGATAAGGGGCCTACCGAATGGTCCTTATTTTAACAACTAACTGTTGACAGGCGCCTCACGCCTTGAATTCTCCTCAATAAGGCGACTGGGAAATATCTCAGGTTGTACACCTAATGGCTTGTGCATGCAGCATGCTTTTCCATTTGCGAGTTTAAAGTGCCCGATGCATGATGTGGTATTCTCGGGTGTGAGCATTTGAAACCAAGATGCCACAAGAGTGGACTTGCTCGGACCAGAACACTGAGCCTGCTTGTTGATGACAAGAACATCCCCCTGAGGTTAAAACTTCTTCTCCGCTTAGCCAGAGTCACAATGATGCGTGTACACCCATATCGAATGCTGAGATCCTCACCAGGTATCTCAAGGCTTTGCTCCTTGTTAATTGTTGCCCCACAACTTCAGAAATGCTTGCTCAATGCACTGAGTGGAAGCTACAGTCTTCCAAGGGAATTGAATTACTGAGCGCAAAGCTATACTTATGACAAGGTGAGAGCTGTTTGAATTTTATGGATGACAAGGAAGACACGTGCATGGGGCTG
Organism: Rhododendron griersonianum; assembly: GCA_018127125.1. NCBI lineage: Eukaryota > Viridiplantae > Streptophyta > Magnoliopsida > Ericales > Ericaceae > Rhododendron > Rhododendron griersonianum. Next base: position 24,615,310 of record CM030792.1, on the reverse strand, counting down.
TTGAAGATGCAAGCTTGGAGCTGCTGGTATGGTCCAACTGCGAGCGCCGAGCCAAAACCATAAAACATCGGCCATGAGATGTTCATTTGCTTCACATTGCGAAGTCTTCTTGGGCCTAGCCGCGAGTGTAGCTTCTTTATTTGAGCCTGTCGTTCATGAATAGCCTGATGTAGGCCATAGTTTGTACTGAAAGAGTATTCCACAGACTGGAATAACAATGACGACTAAAAGTCTTCTCAGCACTTTGATACAACAGCCTGCAATTCATATTTGAACAGTTTAGAAAGCCACATAAATAAGAAATCATGTATCAAACATGGGATCAGCCGTTGGCCGATGATCCTTTTATGCTGACTGTTAGGGGCGAGACCACCATTTTTCAAGAACTCTCATTCAAATGTTGAACCACTGCGGGTGACATAGTTTGCAATGCGACTTATATGCATATTGAAAATTTAAGAAGAAATAGAAGCCCCCTGTTTAGGCAGTGAATGGTCGACCCTAGCTCAACTGTGCATGACTACAACAACTGTAGACACCCCAATTTGGCCTAACGATTATTTAAAGTCCTACCTTGGGGACCATCCCGATGATGAAATGGATACAGTGATTGCTGATTGCTTTCTTGCGAACCTTAGGACTTTCGGTAAGAACTTTGAACCACTTAGAGGACCCAATCCAGAGCCATACAGCCTTTCAGATAGAAATACAGATTCCTAGGAGAATCCATCTATCGGCTGTTACATTGATCTCACGGCCTTAACATCATTTCTTCACCCGAGCAACCTGTTGCTTGAAAATCTCCCGGAGAGATCAATCCCTTGACCGGAAGATCTATCCTTCGGCCGCAACATCCATTCCTCGGCCGCCAGATCGATGGCTCGGCCACCAGATCGTCCTTTTTCCAGATTCTATAACGTTCTGTCATACGTTTGATCCGACCACAAAACCCTAGCAGCCAAATCCCGATGCGTTCGGGCTACGTTAGAGGATTGCCATGAAGAGTTAGAATCACACTCTAACTCCAATTTTAATCGTTCATTTCGATTGGCCGGAGTGTGTCATCCCTATGCCTATATAAAGGAGCCTTTGGGCTCCGAAATTAATAAATTAACACACCACGATCAGCCACGAAATTCTGTAGAAATACTCTCTCAAACCCCCTCTTCAAAAGTCCTAACCTCCCGAAGGCAGCCATCAATCCGACGATCAAACCCCGAAGTTCAAACCCTAACCGTAGGGTCTTTCGAGGAGCAATCAGCCAATCACCACCAATCCGAAGCAATCAAGCAATTGAGGGATCAAGGTGGTGAGGCCCAACGGCCTCTGGTTTGTTTTATTTATCGTTCTTATGCATAATCATAGCTTTCTGATTATCTGTTAATCGTATAGTCTGGTGTGAGGAAGAACACCGACCAGGGCTTCGATCCCTCGGCCGGTACATAACACCACTCGGCCGGTACATAAAACCAGGAGGATCCCTTGGCCGTGACATCCATTCACCGGCCGCGGGATCCATCTCCCTGGGACAGTTTGTTTTGCTTCTCTGCTTTCTGATGCATGCTTTGATTATCGCACTGGCTCACTTTACGTACTGTTTAAAGGCTTAATTAAACAGATTATGTGTTAGAATTAAACAAAGCATCTATACGTCTTATGTTAAATAACTATGGGCCAGTCTCATGGCTGGGCAGAGAGGGGTGCCTAACACCTTCCGCTTACTGTACTCTTGGCTCCCGTACCCAGAATCTCTATCTATTTTCCCAGTTTTAATAAACTGGGTGGCGACTCTATTTTGATGATAACTGCTATCGTGTGGCGATGTTCCTAGCCATGGGAATGTCCACGATCTTGGTTTATGAAGCAAGCAACCAATCGAGCAATAAATGATCAATCTGTATGGCGATGCCCCGTTTGGGAGGTGTCTACAGTTTCTGGCGGCTCTGCTAGGGACATGAGAGCCATAACCAGAAAGTTCAACATAAGACTAAAACATGCCTTATTTAATTCATTTATCATATGCATCGAGCGGGCAACCTTGTTGAGTTCACTTGATACCCCGGCATGACACGGGCTATGTTGGGGGTTCCAACAAACTCCACAGTCACTCATACCTAGTGGTATATCAAAAAGGGAATCACCCAATCACCGCCTATGATGGGCTGGTGAGAGGATTGGTGCCCTTTGACAACGGAGCACCCTGAGACCACCTAAACCTTGCATGTATTAGAAAGCCATAGAACTTATCAAACTAATACAGGAACCTACAGGCTAGGAACCTACTTGCATTTGCTTGCAAAAGTTCTTCCTCACACCATGTATCATCTGTTATTGTAAATAACTCTTTCTGTGCAGAAGGGTTGGGATTTTCTGCCCAAATCCTAACCCTGTACGAGCCAAATACTGACCTTCAGGTACTCTACTTTCTCAAACAGGCACAATAGGTATATCAAAGAAGCAACCACAGCCAATTTTATACTCTTACAACACCCGAAGCTGCGCCAAACAAAGGTCTCTGCAGCCATCCCAAGTGTCATCCTCATCTGCCAAAACACCTTCACCACAGCGGTCCCAATCACTCCCAGGGACTTTACAGCCATCCTCTCAACAAACTCATCTATCCACCAAATCCCAAGCTTCATCAAGCAATCCTCCTACCCTCATGGCAGACAACGACACCACTATTGCCAATCTCCGAGCTCAAATCGCTACCCTTCTAGCCGAGAAGGCCGTCAGAGATGCTGAGGACGAAGAAAGATCAATGGAAGATGAGAACCCTCACAAAGTAGTGTTGGCAGAAAGTCCTGAACTTACTAAGCAAGTCAGAGATCAAACAAGCTTTGGCCCGTTCACAAGGAGATCAAATTCTGGATTTCGAAGGACTTTGTATCTTCCCAGAATCTAAACTGCCTGAGAATTTCAAAATGCCAAACATCGAAAAGTTCAATGGAACTGGTAACCCTACCAGTCATGTTCGACACGTCATCAACTCCCTGAAGCCAATGGGCCTAAATGATGAGCTCATCGCCCAAGTGTTCCAGCGAACTCTCACCGGAAGCGCTCTCGACTGAATCCTCACATTGGAATTCGTGCACTATCAAACTTGGCCAGAAATTGCCAACGCTTTTGTCAAACAGTATGCATACAATGTCCAAATTGAGTTAACTACTCGAGACTTGGAGATGACCAAACAAGAATCCAATGAGGACTTTGCTACCTTTGTGGCAAGATGGAGGGAAAAGGCTGCCAAGATGAAGAACCGCCCCTCCGAGGAAGACCAAGTGAGGATAGTTGTCAAAAATCTGCAACCCAAATACCTTAGGCGTATCTATACACATGCTATCATCGATTTCAAATGCCTGCATGCCACTGGGTTGCAAATCGAAGATGGAATCAAGCTAGGGCTCATTGGGAAAGAAGAAGCTCCCCCTCCACCTAAGAAAACCTTTTCCAGCCGTACATCTCACGCCTCCGTAAATACCCTTGGCACATCCCTGCCTCAGGATCCTTTCCAAGCTAGCTCATCCTGGAATTCAAATCGTCCCCGCCGCAATTTTGACCCTCTTTACATGACCTTGTCCCAAGCTTTGACCATTCTCAGCAGTCAAGGGCATCTCAAACCTTTAAACAAACCGCTTCCTCAGCCACCCTGTGGCCCAAACCATGACCCTAACAAACAATGCGCCTACCACCAACACCCTGGGCATGAAACAGACAACTGCATGCGTCTCAGCCATGACATTCAAGACCTCATTGATAGCCGAGCTATAAAACCTCCAAAACCTGATGGACAAACCAACCCACTCCCTACTCATAATGCTGAACCGCCACCTCGAAATATCAATCTCATAAATCTATCTAACAACCCCGCATACAATCCTAGTCAATACATTGTCCAAAACAACCAAACCAAACCAACCTTAACCTTCCCCAAGGAGGACGAGTGTTTTATGATGGAGGAAGAAGAAAACAATGAGTCCGATCAGTCGGAAGTGATCGATCCTGACATGTCCGACATAAGTAGCAGAGAACAAACAAAGGTGGAAAAGCAAAGGAAATGGAAAGAACATTCCTGGGCAAATCACAATTTGGAAGATCCAGACATTCCATTTGTAGAAGACGATGAGTGGCTCCGTATTTGGATTGAGAATAGGAAGAAGGAAAAGGAAAGGGTCATCATGATGAGAAGGCACGCTCGCTTTGAGCCTGCCCAAATAGTGGTACGCATCAACCGTCCCAAAATTCCAACACCGCCCATTGTCTGGGAGACAATCAATCTCATAGAGAAGGTGGAGGAGTTCCAAATGCAACCCTGGGTCAATCCATACGAAGAGTGTGACTATAGCCAGTGGATAGAAGAAGAAGAGAATCTGGATTTCACATATGCAGACCCATATCGAATAGGGGAAAGTGACTTCGACGAAATGGAAGGAGAATGCGATGATCCCCTCGATGGAATCTCCTTAACATCACTGTTCAGCCAAGTAGAAATGATTGGTCTCTCTTGCGACTGCGCAATCAATAAGGAGGAAGAAAAAGTGATGAAAACCCAGGCTGACGGTTCCATTTGGGGACTACTCATGTCTCAAAGAGGTAGCTATCATGCAAGCTACGAAGACGGATCCAGCTCAAAGGCTCTGTTTGGCAAAGAAAATGGTGGAAAATAGTATAAAGTTGCGAAAGACAAAGGAGACAACCCTAAAATGCCGCAATAGCTGAGAAGTCACAGCATGGCAAAGAACATTAAACATTGCTTTTGCTTTCTAAAATCAAACTAGAATGTGTTGGGCCCCTGTTTGGGCATTCTATTTCTGCTAAGAGAATTCCTTTTTTATCTTCCGGATTATGCTTGTTTTAAATCTAAATTCCTAAATCACAATTGCCATGCGCTATAATCTCTTTGCCAAACAAAATAAAATTCAAGGAATCAAGTTCTTTATGTCCCCGACAAGAAGAAAGGAGAGGGTGAACTCTAGTCGCTTGAAGAACTAGGCTTGTCAAAACATAGAAAAAATACGCTATCTCCGTGAGAACACTAAGGGTTAGCTCGCCCATTGTGAAAGTACAAATACAACAGGAGGTTCAGAAAAATATCTCCATCAAATTCCTCTCCAAAAACACAGAAACCCTCTTGAAAGAAACGCTCATTGGGTAACCCAAGCAACCCAAGCAAAAGTAAGAGCAAAGCCTGCTAGGACAAGAAAATGCAAAAACGCAGCCTAGGCAAAAGATAAGGCATTCAAAAGCTCGCTAGGGACTCAACCTCCATCAGGTAACCTAGGCAAAACTTAGAGCATGTGAAAAGAAAAACCAAGAGTGAAAACCCAACCCCAAAGGTGGTGATCTTGAAACTCCGTAAAAGGCCTGATTCCCTGATTAGGATACGTAGGCAATCTCACATCGAGATGCGGCCCAAACATTTGGAGAGAGGAAAATATCAAAAGATTTGTGCTCAATGATAGGCATAGCTAACCCTGCGTATTGAGCTCACAAAAGATGAGTATGCTTATTTCAAAGAATTGGCAACAATAATACACACGGGAGCTATAGTTCATCCCCTCTAACCTGAAGGTCATTAACACAATGAGCAAGATACCTCGAAAACTCTCGAGTTTGGCAACCAGACTATGGAACATGGCAAAAGCAAAAGACGGAAAATCAAAACCAAGCATAAGAAGGAAGAGAAAAGAGGATGCCACTTGGCCGAAACAAAATCGACCTTTGGAAAATCAAAGTAACGGCCGAAGAATTGGCACATCGGCCGCAATATCGATTTCTCAGCCGAACAATTGATTCTTCAGCCAGTACTCCATTTCACACAGATTACTGTCTATCAGCAAACACTTGTTCAAAAAGCCATGTTCTGACTATCACATGCATTTAGGGGTACGAAAAGCTCTTTTCATTTCATGAACAAAAGTTTAGTTACAAAATTCTCGCTGTAGTTGCTTTCACTATACAATTTCTGCTTGCCTCTTTTACTAACTATGGACAGGAAAAGAGAAAATCCTAAAAGCTAGTCATGGCGGCGTCTCTGAGATGGGGACTGCTCGTTGGTTCCCACATCCTCCCCACTAGCAGCTGGTGCTCGCTCAGCCTCAAGCTGCAGCCAAAGAGGATACAAACATTCAGATTCAAGGAAACAACACAAAGCAAATGAAACACATGAAGAGAGTCATACCTCGAGGATCCTACGGCGCTGTCTCCGAGCCAAAGCCTCTGCACTCTGATAGGCATAAAGCCATTCCTGCACTATCTCAGCAGGCACCTACAGAAACAGACTAGGCATCTCAAATACAGGAACGATAGATACAATGATAAAGCAGGGAAAGCAAAGTTCAGAAATAGGGTAATACCTATGAAACCCCAGCTGGTAGGATATAAAGCTGGGTCGCGCAAGGAGTAAGGGCCAGGCGCTCCTCCTCCCCATCGTCAGAATGAAAGGAAACAAAAGAAGGGGCCCATGGCCAAACAGGAGCAACAGGGGGAGCTGCAACCACTGGAGCTAGGTGAAGACAACAGTACTCCATGTAGTCTCCTGCCTGAAGAAGCAAACCTGCCCAATCTCTGATCCGAGCATTCTTCAAGTCTTCCTTAGACATCGAAGAGGTAGACCTCATCGATGTTGGAGGAAGAGGAGGAACAAACTGAAGCGCCTCAGCACGCGGGCGCCACTGACTAGCCACCCGATCGCCTAAGTACCAGGCTCGGCAAAATGGACCCTCGAGCAAGCTACGAGTACGATCCAGAACCCTAGAACGTGCAAGAGGGGCGTCCTCTGGTACACCACCCCAAGGGTCAAACCGTACCTGCAAAACAAAATCAAATCAGCTATAACATAAGGATATGCAAATCTAAAGACACGAAATCCAAAGAAAAAGGTACCTGATCGACCGTCAATTGGTCCAAAACTCGCCGCCACTCGGGGAGGCTCAAAACTGGTGACTGTGGCCTCCGTTGCCCCACCAACCATCGCTCGTAGCAAGGTATACAGTTCGCATCTCCATGCCTAGTCCCAGGGGGAAACTGGAGAAGGTGTTCGAAAGCCCAGAGCTGAAAAGCAGATTAAGCAAAACAAGTTCAATACTTGGAGAAGTCAAAACAGGAAAGGAAGCAAGAAAGGAAAGTATATACCTCAAGTGCCCGGTAGTGACCACTGAGGATGGGACTCTTATCCCGTGAGCAAGCTCCTAGATTGCCATACAAAGTGGCCAAAGCAGGCGATCCCCAGTCAAACTCCCTAATAGCCTCTAAGTGCTGCAAAGGGGCTAGAAACTGTGTATGTACCGAACCATCCTTGTTGGCAAACAACGTTTGCCTAAGGAGGTAAAGAAGGAAGGCCCGTGTCAGCTGCTCAACACTAACCTGGGTAAGGACATCAGCCGTCATGAAGGACTTGCTCAGCCAAGTATGATCAATGTGACCTCGAGAGTGAACAGGCGGCACCTTGCCCAAAAACCACTCCAAAGCACCCATTCGCTCCCAAAGCCTGGGGTCAACCCGAAGAGGAGCTCCACCTACTCGCAGACTTGTCAAAAGAGAGAAGTCGTCAGGCGTGATTGTCATCTCGCCAGCAGAAGGGAAGTGGAATGTGTTCGTAGTATCCCACCACCTCTCAACCAGCGAGGTCATCAACGACCAATCAATCTTCGGAAGATTGAGGCCCAGGACGAATGCCTCGAAGCCTGCAGCACGTACCAGTTCTCAAGCCTGCTCTGGCAGTGTCAAAAACCACTTGTGCACCTCCTTGCCTCCACCGCGAGCCTCCAGCCTCCTATTTCTCTGCCAAAGACCAAAAAGGGAGTTAATCTCATGATTGCATAAACAAATGAAAAAGGCTAGGGGCATCAAATTAACATTCAAAAGCATGCATTGCCTAAACAGGGGGCACGGTTATTTTCTTTAAACAAGAACAAATTCAACCCAAACACGGGTCCTTCTCATTCACGCCCCTAGCTAAAAGGGATTTCATCCCACATATAAGAAATTCACTCTTAAAATCGTGCGAAATCAAAACTCCAAACTAAAGTAAACTTTTTACTTTTTAGGAAACTTACCGGTACATTGAGAACGCTCAGGTGCAGCTCAGGTTCCCGGCGAACCACTTCGGCCTCTGGGCCACCCATAGGAGGGCGATACTGCAAGAATCCGCCAAAACCCAACCTACGCGAAGGAAAAACGTAGGTATCGGCGTCAAACGGGCTAGGATCCCCAATCGCCTCTTCATTGGACGAAGGATACTCACACCTACATGAAGGGTGAGAAGAAGAACCCGCAACATCCGTAGAAGTGGGTGGCAGCAAGTCGACGGAGGGTGGAGTGTCCATCCCGTTTGAAGCAAGAACAAACGACAACCGACGGTCGCAAACAATTGAAACCGGCAGTGAGGGCTGCGAAAATCGGCGATGGTGGCCGGAGATGACGGTGACCGACGGTGAGGGAGGAGGAGGACGGCGGCAAATGGGGGTGGACGTCAGAGGAGAAGAACGGAGAAGAAAAGTAGAGGGAGGAGAAAAAATTAAATGGGCCGTGAGATCGATTAAACCAAACTTAAATCGATTTTCTGACCTTTGGCTTTCTCACGACCGAGGCATCGATTCCTCGGCCGAGACATCAATCCTTCAGCCGAGAGATCGATCTCCTGGCCCTCCAGTCCATTCCCCTCAGCAACATCAGATTTTGCTCAGTGCACCAAACTCAAGCAATTATGGACTTCTGGGTCCTCAACCAACAAAGTAGCCTTGGGGGCACCCCCGAGCCAATACAACGCGATCAGAACTAGCCTTGGGGGCATATCCGAGCATAAGGAAGTTCTCCCTCCACAAACTGCTGGCCGAAGCAAATCAAGACACTCAGCGACTCCAAGCCCATCATCACAACGGCTCAAAGCCCAGCGGCTCTACGCCCACCACTCAGCGGCTCCAGCCTATACTCTTCAACTCAGCGGCTCTACGCCCTCACCTATCAACTCAGCGGCTCTACGCCCACACCTATCAACTCAACGGCTCTAAGCCCACTATCTAAACTGGCTCTAAGCCATAACAACCATCACTCAGCGGCTCCAAGCCCACCACTGAGCAGCTCTATGCCTATACTCACCATCACTCAGCGGCTCTACGCCCGCACTCGTCATCATTCAACAGGACTCTAAGCCCAATCACCGTCAGCAGCTCCATGCTCGCTACCCCAACAGTTCCATCTCTATCAACTCAGCGGCTCCAAGCCCATTATCATAACAGCTCTACTCCCATATTCGCCTTCTCAGCGGCTCCAAGTATGCCCATCACCCAGAGGCTCAAAGCCCATTATCATAGCGGCTCTACGCCCGTATTCACCGTCTTTATCACTCAATGGCTCCACTATCTCAAATGGCTCTACGCCTTAACAACTCACTCAGCGGGTCCAAGCGTTCGACACAGCAGCTCTATGCTCGCTATCCCAGCGACAAGCTCTACGCCTACTCAAGCAATCTCAACTAGCTCAAAGCCATAACAACTATCTCAACAAGCTCTACGCCGCCCCAACAATCAAGACATCATCAACTCTCAAGCTCTACGCTTGAATGCTCAAAATATAACATTTTGAATGCTCGAAGCTCTTCGAATGCCCAACCACTGTGTACTGGATGCTCAAGTTCTACACTTGAATGCTCAAGCTCTACGTTTGAATGCCCAACCACTGCGTACTGGATGCTCAAAGCCTGGACTTTGAATGCTTGGATTCTGCCGTCCGAATGCTGGAGCTCTACGCTCTGAATGCTCAAGTCCGGAACTTGAAAGAAGCTCTACGCTTATATCAAACACACACGCACGGGCCCATGCACATTTGCATCAATTGCATCACCATTATCACATCAAGTCTGCATCATCATATCTGTTCACATCTAACAACCACCATCACATATATACACTCTGCATATCTCTCATGAAACAGGTCAACCTTACAATCAACCGGCTCTACGCCTCGGTTTTAATGATCGGTCCAGCGCCTCGATCCTTTGGCTCTACGCCAAAACTTATGATGAGAAAGCTCCGTGCACAGACCATCAGAATGCAACCAGCTCTACGCTTCGGTTCAAATCATGTTAAGCTCTAAGCTCCGACACCTCAGGATCTCGCTTTATGATCAATACCAACTCCACGCTTCGGTTCTATCAAGCTCAAAGCTCCAATCTCCTCAGGCTCTCGCCCCAATGACCACAGCAGGCTCTACGACTCAATTCTGTCTCCTCAGGCTCTCACCTCACGACTACAACTGGCTCCGCACCTCGGTTCTCTCATCCCCAAAGCTCCGTGCTCTAGTTACTGGCCTTGCGCCCCCCATATCTCAAAAACGGCGTCCGATTCATCCCCAACAGATGGATTGGATTCCACCCCAATCACATCAATTCCTTCCAGCTCATTCGCAAGGATAGGCTACCCTACCGAGCTCCCTTCTGTCAAAGAAAGGATGATCAAGAAAAGCAAACGCACCTGCCGTGTACTGATCTACCCCAAAATACTAAGGAAGCTCTCCGCAAAAAAAAAAAAATTCCTCGGCAGCCCTGTGCTCCCTCAACTATCTTCTGCCAAAACCCTGGCTCAGTCTAGGTACGTCACTTCGGCTTTTTAAGCCCGAAAGTACGTCTTCTGTCTCTAACCCTCCAAACTTTTTATTTTTCTTTATTGCCCGAACTACGGTTGGTCTGAATTTCCCTTGTGGAATACGTAGGTAGCCTCCCGGCCTAACCATAACAAAAACCTTTTTCAAAAACCCCTTGGAATAGTGGTTGGACCAAATTGAGTTGCTTTTACAGGTTTGACTCTTACTCAAACATGTCTCGCGATCCGTCTGAGATCAGTCAAAGAGGGGCATCTGTAGACACCCCAATTTGGCCTAACGATTATTTCAAGTCCCACCTTGGTGACCATCCCGATGATGAAATGGATACAGTGATTGCTGATTGCCTTCTTGCGAACCTTAGGACTTTCAGTAAGAACTTTGAACCACTTAGAGGACCCAATCCAGAGCCATACAACCTCTCAGACAGAAATACAGAATCCTAGGAGAATTCATCTGTCGGCCGTTACATTGATCTCACGGCCTTAACATCATTTCTTCACCCGAGCAACCTGTTGCTTGAAAATCTCCCGGAGAGATCAATCCATCGGCCGCAAGATCTATCCTTCGGCCACAACATCCATTCCTCGGTCGCCAGATCGATGGCTCGGCCGCCAGATAGTCCTTTTTCCAGATTCTAGAACGTTCTGTCATACATTTGATCCAATCACAAAACCCTAGCAGCCAAATCCCGATGCGTTCGGGCTACGTTAGAGGATTGCCATGAAGAGTTAGAATCACATTCTAACTCCAATTTTGATCGTGCATTTTGATTGGCCGGAGTGTGTCATCCCTATGCCTATATAAAGGAGCCTTTGGGCTCTGAAATTAATAAGTTAACACACCACGATCAGCCACGAAATTCTGTAGAAATACTCTCTCAAACCCCCTATTCAAAAGCCCTAACCTCCCGAAGGCAGCCATCAATCCGACGATCAAACCCCAAAGTTCAAACCCTAACCGTAGGGTCTTTCGAGGAGCAATCAGCCAATCACCACCAATCCGAAGCAATCAAGCAATTGAGGGATCAAGGTGGTGAGGCCCAACGGCCTCTGGTTTGTTTTATTTATCGTTCTTATGCTTAATCATAGCTTTCTGATTATCTGTTAATCGTATAGTCTGGTGTGAGGAAGAACACCGACCGGGGCTTCGATCCCTCGGCCGGTACATAAAACCAGGAGGATCCCTCGGCCGTGACATCCATTCACCGGCCGCGGTATTCATCTCCCTGGGACAGTTTGTTTTGCTTCTCTGCTTTCTGATGCATGCTTTTATTATCGCACTGGCTCACTTTACTTACTGTTTAAAGGCTTAATTAAATAAACTATGTGTTAGAATTAAACAAAGCATCTATACGTCTTATGTTAAATAACTATGGGCTAGTCTCATGGCTGGGCAGAGAGGGGTGCCTAACACCTTCCCCTTACTGTACTCTTGGCTCCCGTACCCAGAATCTCTATCTATTTTCTCAGTTTTAATAAACTGGGTGGCGACTCTGTTTTGATGATAACCACTATCGTGTGGCGATGTTCCTAGCCATGGGAATGTCCACGATCTTGGTTTATGAAGCAAGCAACCAATCGAGCAATAAACGATCAATCTGTATGGCGATGCCCCATTTGGGAGGTGTCTACAACAACCTAATCGCCCCAGCATGGAGGTATGCAATATATGCAACAACAAATATGAATGCAATGCTTCTTTTGCTGCTTGGCAGACGTCTTAGCAGGCTCTTGACAATGTTGTATGACAGTCCCTTGTGATAAGGGTTAAGGCCTTGGTGCTTCTTCCAGGATGTGGCATCCTCCAAGCTAGACTAAGCTCTTCAAAAGCACGCTTCATACTTGCAAAACCATGTGTATCTCGACAAGCAATGAGGGTGAGAAAGTTTGGCTAACACGAATGACTTCTGCCAGAAGACATTTTGCTGGTGTCGGCAACATCCTTGCTGAAAATAAGAATAACTCATACTTGGAATTAGCTCATTCTAAGTGACATGCAACTAAGAGACCATGACAACTATCCTTATTGAGAAACTATGATGTGCACATAAAACATTAGGGTCAGTAGGGTGATGCAAACAAATTCGCAATGCATTCTTGATATCTCAACTTCCACATTTTTCAGTCAACGCTTCTCTTTGATCTAGGGGAATCAACGATGACTTACTGCCAACAAAACTTTAAATTAGTCAAGTGACTATGACAAGATAGACTACAATACTCTAGCGACACTACTGAAAATATTGTTTGGCCGAGGCGCATCTAACTACACTCCTCATGAAATAAGAAACTCATTTTATCTCCTCGAAAGTTTGTAAATGGCAACTGTGCTTGTATTGATGTGTCAAGAATGCTTTAGATAAGATTAATTTAGAAAGCTTTTCCTCAAAAATTTCAAAATCCCATCATTCCACCGCCACGCCTCACATTCACATCACTCAAATTGTCACAAGACATAAAACTGTCTTGCAAATCTATGCCCCTAATCACTTAGGTGGATTTAATTCTTCAGGTTGAATTGGTTGCTTTGAGTTAAATCGTTAAATTAACCACTAAGGGGTTGGGTACTTCCAAGGGGATATAGCCATGCCCCTTGTCTTGTGTCATCCTTCATGTTGTACATTTTGCCAAAGTGATGCATGCTTCATGGCGCTATATCATATTCCACATGGGTGATTCCCCTAGTGTCTAGGACCTTGCTACTAAGTCATGTTCCTCAATATGAGAGGACTTTGTTATGGACCATAATGTAGGCTTGGGGTTTTGGCTTAAGAAAGAAGCGGATGTAAAGGCTCAAACCTAACTTCTACTCACGCTTGGGTTTTAAAAGCTAGCAGCCATCCTTATCAACTCTTGTCGCCTCTTGTTTCATTTTGTGTGAAAGAGTTGTTTTCTCCAAAGTGTCCATTGTATGGATTGGAAGAAATGTTGTAATAACACCGATTTTTAGTAAATAAAAATTTCGTTAAATATTTGAATTTCTTTAATTAATTCTTGGATTGCTTTATAAATTCCGTTTTACTTTCTAATAGTCTGTCATAATTAATTTCATTCTTCGTAAAAATTGAATTACTATGCATCGGGCTATCAAGCCATTTTCTAAAGACAAGTGGGCTTATATATACACTTGTATATTTACTTGGTGACAAAAAAAAATTAAATTATAAAATTACATTTCTTGGCTAGAAATTCTACTTGGCAAGTATAGTTAAATTCCAAACCCTAGTTGGGCCTTTTTAACCCTAGAATATGTAATCACTTCTCTTCCAAGTGTAGTCTTTTCAAGAATTATGCCATATCTCTCATCATCATCATTTTTTTTTTGTCTTCCATGCATTAGTCAAATAAGCCACATGCACACATCACTTGGCTAGTCAAAACCAAATCCCATCATTTCTTCTGAAAGTACTTGTAGACACCTCCCAAGCGGGGCATCGCCATACAGATTGATCACATTGTGTTTGCTCGATTGGTTGCTCATTCATAAACCAAAATCATGGACATTCCCATGGCTAGGAACATCGCCACATGATAACGGCTATCATCAAATAGAGTCGCCACCCAGTTTATTAAAACTGGGAAAATAGATAGAGATTCTGGGTACGGGAGCCAAAAGTACAATAAGGGGAAGGTGTTAGGCACCCCTCTTTGCCCAGTCGTGAGACTGGCCCATAATCGTTCAACATAAGACATATAGATGCTTTGTTTAATTCTAAACACATAGTCTGTTTAATTATTCCTTTAAACAGTAAGCAAAAGTGAGCCAGTGCGATAAATGAAGCATGCATCAGAAAGCAAAGAAAGCAAACATAATGTCCCAGGGAGATGGATCTCGCGGCCGGTGAATAGATGTCACGGCCGAGGGATCCTCCTGGTTCGATGTACCGGCCGAGGGATCGAAGCCCCGGTCGATGTTCTTCCTCACACCAGACTAAAAATTAACAGGTAATCAAAGTGTTACGATTAGTCAAAAAGACAGTGAATTTAAGACAAACCAGAGGCCGTTGGGCCTCACCACCTTGATCCCTCAGTTGCTTGATTGCTTCGGATTTGATTGTGATGGATTGATTGCTTGATCGAGAACCCTAGGGTTAGGGTTTGAACTTCGGGGTTTGATCGCCGGATTGACGGCTGCCTTCGGAAGGTTAGGGCTTTTGAAGTATGGGATTGAAGGAGTATTTCTGCAGAGTTTCGTGGTTTGAGAGAGTGTGTAAGTATCTCAATTTCTTGTGTGTTAATTCGGAACCCAAAGGCCCCTTTATATAGGCATAGGGATGACTCACTCCGGCCAATCAAATCACGAGATGGCAATTGCAATTGCAATGCATCTCAAACTCTACGTCGTGATCTCCAAACGTAGCCCGAACGCATCGAAAAGGTAGTGTAGTTGGATCAAACCAAACGTCTGACAGAACGTTCGAGAGTCTGGAAAAAGGTCGATCTGGCGGCCGAGTAATGGATGTTGCGGCCGTGTAATGGATGTCTCGGCCGAAGGATAGATCTTGCGGCCGAGGGATTGATCTCTCAGGGAGATTTTGCTGGCAACAGGTTGCTCGGGCGAGGGATTGATGTTATGGCCGTGGGATCGATGTTACGGCCGTCAGATGGATTTTCCTAGGCTTCTGTATTTCTGTTTGAAAGGCTGTATGGCTTTGAATTGGGTCCTCTAAGTGGTCAAAGTTCTCACCGAAAGTCCTAAGGTCCTCAAGGAAGCAATCAGCAATCACTGTATCCATTTCATCATCGGGATTGCCCCAAGGTGGGACTTGAAATAATCGTTAGGCCAAATTGGGGTGTCTACAGATGCCCCTCTTTGACTGAACTCAGACGGATCGCGAGACATGTTTGAGTAAGAGTCAAAGCTGTAAAAAGCAACTCAATTTGGTCCAACCACTATTCCAAGGGGTTTTTGAAAAAGGTTTTGTTATGGCCGGGCCGGGAGGCTGCCTACGTATTCCACAAAGGAAATTCAGACCAATCGTAGTTCGGGCAATAAAGAAAAGTAAAAAGTTTGGAGGGTTAGGGACAGAAGACGTACCTTAGGGCTTTAAAAGCCGTAGTGTGACGTACCTAGACTGAGCCAGGGTTTTGGCGGAAGATAGTTGAAGGAGCGCGGGGCTACCTAGGGAGTTTTTGCGGAGAGCTTCCTTAGTTATTTTAGGGTAGATCAGTACACTGCATGTGCGTTTGCTTTTCTTGATCATCCTTACTTTGACTGAGAGGAGCTCGATAGAGTAGCTTATCCTTGCGAATGAGCTGGAAGGAATTGGTGTAGTGGGGTGGAATCCAAACCATCTGCTGGGGATGAGTTGGACGCCAGTTTGTTTTTGAGATGTAGGGGAGGCGCAGAACCAGTAGCTGGAGCACGGAGCTTTGGCGATGAGGGGACCGAGGCACGGAGCTGGTTGTAGTCATGAGGCGAGAGCCTGGGGAGTGATGGAGTCGAGGCGTGGAGCCTGTTGCAATCTTAAGGCGAAGGCCTGAGGGGATTGGATTGATAAGACCGAAGCACGGAGCTGGTGTTGATCATATGGCGAGAGCCTGAGGTGACTGATAGGACCGAAGCACGGAGCTGGTGTTGATCATAAGGCGAGAGCCTGAAGTGATTAGATTTGAGGCGTGGAGCCTGCTGTGGTTTATGAGGCGGAGGCCTGAGGTAAGCTTAGAGCTTGATGGAATCGAAGCACGGAGCTGGCATAAGGCAAGGGCCTGAGGTGAAGGAATTGAGGCATGGAGCCTGAAGTGATTGAGGCGTGGACCTGAGTTGTCGGAGCTTAGAGCTTGACGTGATATGAACCGAAGCATAGAGCTGGTTGCATTCTGATGGTCTGTGCACGGAGCTTTCTCATCATAGGTGTTGACGCGGAGCCAATGGATCGAGGCGTTGGGCCGATCAATAAAACCGAGGCATAGAGCCGGTTGATTGCAGGGTTGACCTGTTTCATGAGAGATATGCAGAGTGTATATGTGCAATGCTTTGTTAGATGTGAACAGATATGATGCAGACTCGATGTGATAATGTTGATGCAAATGTGCACGGGCCCGTGCATGTGTGTTTGTTTTAAGCTTAGAGCTTCTATCAAGTTCCGGACTTGAGCATTCAGAGCGGAGAGCTCGAGCATTCGGATGGCAGAATCCGAGCATTCAAAGTACAGGCTTTGAGCGTCCAGTACGCAGTGGTTGGGCATCCAAACGTAGAGCTTGAGCATTCAAGTATATGACTTGAGCATCCAGTACACAGTGGTTGGGCATCCAAGCGTAGAGCTTGAGCATTCAAAAATGTTAGATTTTTGAGCATTCAGGCGTAGAGCCTGAGAATAGATGTCTTGATTGTTGGGGCGGCTTAGAGCCTGTTGCTTGTTTACGGCTTCGAGCCAGTTGAGATAGTGGGCTTAGAGCCGCTGAGTTTATGATAACAGGCGTAGAGTCTGTTGCTGTGATAGCGAGCATAGAGCTGCTGAGATAGTAAACATAGGCTTCGAGCCTGTTGAGGTGATGACTTGGAGCCATTTGAGATAATGGGCTTTGAGCCGCCGAGATTGTTTGTTTACGGCTTCAAGCCAGTTGAGATAGCGGGCTTAGAGCCGCTGAGTTGTGTAGAGATGATGGGCACAGGGCCGCTGAATTGATACGGGCGTAGAGCTGCTATGATAAAGGGCTTCGAGCCGCTGGGTGATAGTAGACGAAGGCTTCGAGCCTGTTGAGGTAATGGGCTTCGAGCCGCTGAGTTGATTGTTATGGCTTCGAGCCAGTTGAGATGATGGGCTTCGAGCCGCTGAGACTGCTTGTGTATGGCTTCGAGCCAATTGAGATGGTGGGCTTCGAGCCGCTGAGTTGATGAGGTGGCGGGCGTAAAGCCGCTGATAGAGGATTGTTGAGAATTGTTACGGCTTTGAGCTGCTGAGCTGTTGAGTATTCCATCTTCCATCTTCCACGGGGTTATGCTTGGGATGTTTCCAAAGCTAGTTTTGAGTATGCTCGGGATTGCCCCCAAGGCTAGATTCCACATGCTCGGGATTGTCTCCAAGGCTAGTTCTGAGTATGCTCGGGATTGCCCCCAAGGCTAGTTCTTGAATATGCTCGGGATTGCCCCCAAGGCTAATTCTATATGCCCAAGGCTAGTCCTTGACCACATTCCAATTTGTTAGGGAGATTTCCATTACCTCCACTACTGGGAGTGCCTTCCGGAGGCCAAACGCCTTCTAGCGACTCAAATGTCTTTTGGTGGCTAAATGTTTTCTGCAAGTTGGCAACGCTTTCTGGAAGCTAGTAACATAAACGCCTTCTGGAGGGTGCATTGATTGGAAGCCGCAGGATTGTTTTACTGGCCTGCTAAGCGCGAGGTTGTGCACATGGCGTGGCATAGAGCTGTTGAGGTGTGGGCGTAGAGCCGCTGAGCAGCACTTGAGCATCCTCAATGTTTCGATAAGCTTCCTTTTGTTGGTGAGAAATAGGAGATTAGAGGCTCGCGGTGGAGGCCTTTAGTGCACAAGTGGTTTGTGACGTTGTCGGAGCAGGCTCGGGAGTTAGTACGCGCTGCTGGTCTTGAGCCGTTTGTTTTGGGCCTCAATCTTCTGAAGATGGATTGGTTGTTGATGACCTCGCTGGTTGGTGGGATACTCCCAACATGTTCCACTTTCCTTCTGTTGGCGAGATGACGATCACGCCAGGTGATTTTTCTTTGCTTACTGGCCTATGAGTAGGTGGAGCTCCTCTTTGGGTTGACCCCAGGCTTTGGGAGCGGATAGGGGCTTTGAAGTGGTTCTTGTGCCCCCTCTTCACTCGCGTAGTCATGTTAATATCTCTTGGCTGATCAAGACTTTTATGAAGGTTGATATCTCGACTTAGGTGAGTGTTGAGTAGCTGACACGGGCCTTTCTTCTCTACCTTCTTGGGCAAACGTTGTTTGCCAACAAGGATAGTTCAGTGCATAGGCAGTCTCTAGCCCCTTTGCAGTATTTGGAGGCTGTTTGGGAGCTTGATTGGGGAGCATCTGCCTTGGCCACCTTGTATGGCCTCCTTAGGGCTTGTTCACGGGACAGGACTTTTGGTGGTCACTACCGAGTACTTGAAGTATATCCTTCTTCTTTTCTCGTTGTGATTTTTTTTCCCTTGCTACGAGCGATGGTTGGTGGGGCAATGGAAGCCACGGTTGCCAGTTTTGAGCCCTGGCGACAAGTTTTGGACCGATTGACGGTTGACCAGGTACCCCTTGCATTCTTTGTCTTCAGATCTCCATTCCTCTGTGCTGTGGCTGATTTAGACTTTATTTGTAGGCGAGGTTCGACCCTTGGAGTGGTATATCAGAGGACACCCCTCTTACACGTTCCAGGGTTCCAGATTGTACTCGTAGCCTGTTCGAGGGTCCCTTTTGTTAAGCCTGGTACTTATGTGATCGGGTGGCCAGCCAGTGGCGCCTGCGTGCTGAGGATCTTCAGTTTGTTCCTCCTCCTCCTCCGACGTTGATGAGGTCTACTTCTTCGATGTCTAAAGTAGACTTGGAGAATGCTCAGATCTAGGCGGGTTTGCTTCTTTAGGCAGGTGGCTGTAGACACCTCCCAAACGGGGCATCGCCATACAGATTGATCAGATTGTGTTTGCTCGATTGGTTGCTCACTTCATAAACCAAAATCATGGACATTCCCATGGCTAGGAACGTCGCCACATGATAATGGCTATCATCAAATAGAGTCGCCACCCAATTTATTAAAACTGGGAAAATAGATAGAGATTCTGGATACGGGAGCCAAAAGTACAATAAGGGGAAGGTGTTAGGCACCCCTCTTTGCCCAGCCGTGAGACTGGCCCATAATCATTCAACATAAGACGTATGAATGCTTTGTTTAATCCTAACACATAGTCTGTTTAATTATTCCTTTAAACAGTAAGCAAAGTGAGCCAGTGCGATTATTGAAGCATGCACAGAAAAGCAAGAAACAAACGAAACTGTCCCAGGGGAATGGATCTCGCGGCCGGTGAATGGATCTCACGGCCGAGGGATCCTCCTGGTTTTATTTATCGGCCGAGGGATCGAAACCCCGGTCGATGTTCTTCCTCACACCAGACAGAAAAGCTTAGCAGATAATTTAAATGCTACGGTTAGCCATAAATGCAATAAGTAAAACAAACCAGAGGCCGTTGGGCCTCACCACCTTGATCCCTCAGTTGCTTGATTGCCTCGGATTTGAATGTGATTGATTGATTGCTTGATCGAGAACCCTAGGGTTATGGTTTGAACTTCGGGGTTTGATCGCCGGATTGACGGCTGCCTTCGGAAGGTTAGGGCTTTTGGAGTATGGGATTGAGGGAGTATTTGTGCAGAGCTTCGAGGTTTGAGAGAGTGTGTAAGTATCTCAATTTCTGTGTGTTAATTCGGAACCCAAAGGCCCCTTTATATAGGCATAGGGATGACTCACTCCGGCCAATCAAATCACGAGATGGCAATTGCAATTGCAATGCATCTCTAACTCTACGTCGTGATCTCCGAACGTAGCCCGAACGCATCGGAAAGGTAGTGTAGTTGGATCAAACCAAACGTCTGACAGAACGTTCGAGAGTCTGGAAAAAGGTCGATCTGGCGGCCGAGCAAAGGATGTCGCGGCCGTGGAAAGGATGTCTCGGCCGAAGGATAGATCTTGTGGCCGAGGGATTGATTTCTCAGGGAGATTTTGCAGGCAACAGGTTGCTCGGGTGAGGGATTGATATTGTGGCCGTGGGATCGATGTTACGGCCGTCAGATGGATTTTCCTTGGCTTCTGTATTTCTATCTGAAAGGCTGTATGGCTTTGAATTGGGTCCTCTAAGTGGTCAAAGCTCTCACCGAAAGTCCTAAGGTCCTCAAGAAAGCAATCAGCAATCATTGTATCCATTTCATCATCGGGATTGTCCCAAGGTGGGACTTGAAATAATCGTTAGGCCAAATTGGGGTGTCTACAGATGCCCCTCTTTGACTGAACTCAGACGGATCGCGAGACATGTTTGAGTAAGAGTCAAAGCTGTAAAAAGCAACTCAATTTGGTCCAACCACTATTCCAAGGGGTTTTCGAAAAAGGTTTTGTTATGGTCGGGCCGGGAGGCTGCCTACGTATTCCACAAGGGAAATTCAGACCAATCGTAGTTCGGGCAATAAAGAAAAGTAAAAAGTTTGGAGGGTTAGAGACAGAAGACGTACCTTAGGGCTTTAAAAGCCGTAGTGTGACGTACCTAGACTGAGCCAGGGTTTTGGCGGAAGATAGTTGAAGGAGCGCGGGGCTGCCCGGGGAGTTTTTTGCGAAGAGCTTCCTTAGTATTTTGGGGTAGATCAGTACACTGCAGGTGCGTTTGCTTTTCTTGATCATCCTTACTTTGACTGAAAGGAGCTCGGTAGAGTAGCTTATCCTTGCGAATGAGCTGGAAGGAATTGATGTAATGGGGTGGAATCCAAACCATCTGCTGGGGATGAGTTGGATGCCGGTTTGTTTTTGAGATGTAGGGAAGGCACAGGGCCAGTGGCTGGAACTTTGGTGATGAGGGAACCGAGGCACGGAGCCGGTTGTAGTCATGAGGCAAGAGCCTGGAGAGTGATGGAATCGAGGCGTGGAGCCTGTTGCAATCTTGAGGCGAAGACCTGAGGAGATTGGATAGGACCGAAGCGCGGAGCTGGTGTTGATCATAAGGCGAGAGCCTGAGGTGATTGATAAGACCAAAGCACGGAGCTGGTGTTGATCATAAGGCGAGAGCCTGAGGTGATTGGATTGAGGCGTGGAACCTGCTGTGGTTATGAGGCGAAGGCCTTGAGGTGAGCTTAGAGCTTGATGGGACCGAAGCGCGGAGCTGGTATTGATCATAAGGCGAGAGCCTGAGGTGTCAGAGCTTTGAGCTTGACGTGATGAACCGAAGCGTAGAGCTGGTTGTATTCTGATGGTCTGTGCACGGAGCTTTCTCATCATAAGTGTTGACGTGGAGCCAAAAGATCGAGGCGTTGGGCCGATCAATAAAACCGAGGCATAGAGCCGGTTGATTGCAGGGCTGACCTGTTTCATGAGAGATATGCAGAGTGTATATGTGTGATGATGGTTGTTAGGTGCAGACTCGATGTGCAAATGTTGATGCAAATGTGCACGGGCCCGTGCGTGTGTGTTTGTTTTAAGCTTAGAGCTTCTATCAAGTTCCGGACTTGAGCATTCAGAGCGTAGAGCTCGAGCATTCGGACGGCAGAATCCGAGCATTCAAAGTATAGGCTTTGAGCGTCCAGTATGCAGTGGTTGGGCATCGAAGCGTAGAGCTTGAGCATTCAAGTATACAACTTGAGCATCCAGTACACAGTGGTTGGGCATCCAAGCGTAGAGCTTGAGCATTCAAAAATGTTAGATTTTTGAGCATTCAGGCGTAGAGCCTGAGAATAGATGTCTTGATTGTTGGGGCGGCTTAGAGCTTGTTGCTTGTTTATGGCTTCGAGCCAGTTGAGATAGTGGGCTTAGAGCCGCTGAGTTGTGACAGCGAGCGTAGAGCTGCTGAATGAGTGTATATGGGCGTAGAGCCATGTCGATAATGGGCTTCGAGCCGCTGAGATTGCTTGTTCACGGCTTTGAACCAGTTGAAACGATGGGCTTGGAGTCGCTGAATTGTGATAACAGGCGTAGAGCCTATTGCCGTGATAGCGAGCATAGAGCTGCTGAGATAAAGGGCTTCAAGCCGCTGGGATTGCTTGTTTACGGCTTTGAGCCAGTTGAGATAGCGGTCTTGGAGCCGCTGAGTTGTGTAGAGACGATGGGCACAGGGCCGCTGAATTGATACGGGCGTAGAGCCGCTATGATAAAGGGCTTCGAGCAGCTGGGTGATAAAGGCTTTGAGCCTGTAGAGGCAAAATGGGCTTCGAGCCACTTTGGTGAGATAACGGGCGTAGAGCCTGCTGTGTTGAGGGCTTAGAGCCGCTGAGATGATAGGTACAGGCTTCGAGCCTGTTGGAGTAAGGGGCTTCGAGCCGCTGAGTTGATAGGCGAAGGCGTAGAGCCTATTACTGTGATAGCGAGCATAGAGCTGCTGAGATAGTAGACATAGGCTTCGAGCCGCTGGGTTGATGAAATGGCCGGCGTAGAGCCGCTGACTTGTGTTAGAGATGATGGGCACGGGGCTGCTGAATTGGTAGGTGGGGGCTTAGAGCCACTGAGTTGCGTAGAGATGATGGGCTTTGAGCCTGTCAGGATAGTGGGCGTAGAGCCGTTAAGTTGAAGGCGTAGAGCCGCTGGATGAATTGATATGGGCGTAGAGCCTGCCAATAATGGGCTTGGAGCCGCTGATGTTTTGAGCTCAGGGCTGATGAGTGTCTTGTTTTGCTGGCCAGCAGTTTGTGGAGAGAGATCTTCGATGCTTGGGCATGCCCCCAAGGCTAGTCTTGATCATATTGTGTTGGCCTGGGGATGCCCCCAGGGCTACTTGGTTGGTTGAGGATTCTGTAGTGGCTTGAATTAATGCGCTGAGCATGATCTGACATTGCTGAAGGAAATTGATTGGCAGGCCTGGAGATCGATCTCTCGGCCGAAGGATTGATGTCTCGGCCGAGGAATTGATGTCTCGGCCGTGAGAACTCCAAACGCCAGGAAATCAATTTAAGTTCAGTTAGATCGATCTCGCGGGTCACATTTTTCTTTCCGTTCCTCACTCTTTCCTCTCATCTAAACGATCGCCGCCGTCGCCTCCTCTCTCTCCTCGTCGTTTTTCACCTTTCGACCACCACGGTTTTGGCTGCCATGGCTTCGACACCTCCTCCTCCTCCACCATCCGATGTTCCCGCCGTACCTAGAGATACGGGCAAGGCTCCGGCCGTCGAGGCCGAGATTCTTGGAGGGGGTTTCGAGTTCCCGCGTCTTGCGTTCGAGTCGGCGCAGGGCCACTGCTGGAGGGAGTTCCTCGCAACCCACTCCTCCCGGGGTTGAACCCGAGATTTCTACTGATGTGGGTGGTGATATTCTTCCTCCTTTTGACATTGCCACTTACGCTCCTCAGGTTCACTTGGTCGGGCGTGGTGGTTCTTTGCGATACCGTCCTCCCCTCAGTGACATCCCTCCTGAGGTCTTGCACAGGGAGCCAGAGCAGCACTTTGGTTCCACCAACAGGAAGGTAGAATTTTATCCTGTCAAATGATTTTCGTATGTCAGATTTTGCAGAATGATAGCTTGATATTTTGATAGGGAGTTTGAGTTCTAGAAGTTGCCCCCTGTATAGGCGATATCTTGTGTATTTGATTTCTTCTTCGTATTTTGTCAGGCAAACGAGAGGCTGCGCGTGTGGGGAAGCTGCCCCCAGGTGTTTGAGTGGTATGAGAGGCTCCCTCAGGAAGCCAAGGATGCGGTTGCTTTGGCTGGCTTCGAGCCCTTGATTCTTGGTTTCCATCTCCTGAAGGCGGAGTTGGGATTGACCACATCCTTGGTCGAACGGTGGTGGGATACCACCAACACTTTCCACCTTCCGGAGGCTGGGGAGATGACGATCACCCCGGGCGACTTTGCTTTGCTCACAGGCCTGAGGGTTGGCGGCGATCCTCTTCCCATTGATCCACGGATCCATGAGCGGAAGGGTGCCCTTGGATACCTCTTGGGGAAGGTTCCCATTGTATCGGAGAGTGGCCATATCACATATACCTGGCTTCGGGATGAGTTTGATCAAGCTAATATCTTGACGGAGATTCCCCTTTCTCAGCTGGTACGAGCTTTCCTGCTTTATCTCCTTGGGCAAACTTTGTTTTGCAACAAGGAGAATTCGGTACATGTCCAGTTCTTGGCTGCTTTGGGGCACTTAGAGACCATAGCAGAGTTTGATTGGGGAACTCCTGCCCTAGCCACGTTGTATGGACACCTCAGTGCTTGTTCCCGGGGAGTTAGTCTGTCGCTTGGCGGACACCATCGTATTCTCGAGGTATACTTTTTGATTTCTGCATTACTCTCTTGTTGTTTCCATCTTTGTTATTCATACTCTTCGTCTTTGCTCGTAGCTCTGGGCTTTTGAGCACTTGTTGCAGTTTCCTCCCCCGACTAGGCACAGAGAGCCTAGGTTCGTTCCGCGGGCAGCCCGTTGGTTGAAGGGAGTTCGGAAGTCACGGTCGCCTGCCATGGACTTGCTGGCTTGGAGGCGAGTTTTGGATCGTCTGACAGTGGATCAGGTATGACATCTTCCTTATCCTCTGATTTTTGTGCAATTTCCTCATTTTGTCATTTTGATGCCATTTTCCTTGTTATAGGTGCGTTTTGACCCATGGGGCGTGCTACTTGACGACGCTCCTTTGGAGTTGACCTCAGCTCGGGCGTTGGACAGCCAGCACTTCCTTCTGGAGGGGCCATTTTCGAGAGCGTGGTATCTTGGGGAGAGGGTAGCGAGCCAGTACTTTCCGCGTTCCGAGGCGTTGCAGCTTGTCCCTCTCCCTCCTCCTGTTGGCATGAGATCGACCCATCTTTTGACCGGGGATAGCTTGCTACTTGCTCTTGAGAGACAGCCAGCCTTGAATTTTCTCGTAGTAGGAGACTACTCTGCTTTTCGTTTAGTCTCCTTGACCCTTCCTACCACTACTGCTGCTGCTGCTTCTCCTGTTTGGCCACGGGCCCCCAGTTTCATCTCTTTCCACAATGTGAGTGGAGAAGAGGAGCGTTTGCCACTGACACTGTGTACTACGCAGTTCTACGTGCTTCCCGCCGGGATCCAGCAGGTAATATTTGTAGATTCCGCTTTGGTTTCCTTCAGCATTCCTTGCTTACTTGATTATATATGCAATTGCTTCCTCTATAGGTGCCCGCTGGGGTGTTTCAGGAATGGTTGCGTGCTTTCCAGAGTGCCGAGGCTTTGGCTCGGCGGCAGCGTGGCCGAATAGCTGCGGTATGCATCCTTTGATTTCTTTCTTTTCCATCCTATGTTTCATGTGAAACTAAACGCCTATCCTGTATCTCCGCAGCTTGAAGCAGAGCGAGTACCGACAGTGTTGGTCACCCAGAGTGCTGGAGTTAGTGAGGGTGGGAGTACTCACTACAAGAAAAATGCAAATTAGTGACGAAAAGGTGGTGACGAAATTTAATTTTGTCACTAAATGAGTATATTTTGCGACGAAAAAATAAATTCGTCACTATTTTGACAACTTCTGTGAGGAAATAATTTCGTCACCAATTATACCTTTTTAGCGACGAAAAAAATATTTTCGTCACCAAAGGTACCCATTTGGCAACAAAATACATTTTTCGTCACCGAAATCTTAAAAAAGGTGACGAAATTATTTTTCGTCGCCAAAGATAATCATTTGGTGACAAAAAAATATATTTCGTCACCAAATGCTTAACTTTGGTGATGAAAAATAATTTCGTCACCATTTTAACTCTTTTAGCGACGAAAAATATATTTTGTCGTCAAATGGGTACCTTTCGTGACGAAATTTATGAATTGCGCTTTGTCATTAAATATATTTCGGACATAACTCTTTACTAAAAACTCCGATTGAGATAATTCAAATTGGGTTTGAACAATAACTCAATTGCCTACAACCTTCATGTTTATCAAAATTGCTAATTTTAATGTTTAAAGGTTCAAAATTACATTCGAAATATATTTTCATGTTAAACATATATGTTATATATTAGATATTTCAAATATTTACTGAAAAGTGTGTGTGGTGCAGTTGGTTGGAGCTTGCGCGAAAAACTCAAGGGACTCGGGTTCGAAACCCAGCAGGAGCAAAAAAGAAGGATTTTTTATCCATATGAAAACCTCTTTTGCAACGAAAATTTTCGTCAACGATGTGACTCATCGGTGACGAATTTTTTCGTCGCCAAAAGGAATAATTGATGACAAAAAATTTCGTCGTCAAAAAGTACAATAGACGAGGAACAAAATTTCGTCACCAATTATTCACTTTTTGGTGACGAAATATTTCGTCATCAAAAGGCACTATAGGTGACGAAAAATAGATTTCGTCACCAGGTAGGAATCCTCGACAACCTTTAGTCGACAATTTTTTTTTCGTCACCTATATTATTTGTGACGAAAAACATGCAATTTGTGACGATTTTCATTCGTCACCTAATGCAATTTTTCTTGTAGTGACTGGAGCTGGTGATGGAGATACCGCGGCTGGTGAAGGACAGAGGATCAGTGTCTCAGTTCCTGAGCGTTTTCGTCCTGCGCCTAAGAGGGGTCGTGGGCAGTAGCTAGCCTTTCCTTTCTAGTACCTGTATTTGTTAGTTCTAAAAACAGATAATTTGACATTTGTATTTTTTTTTTTATTATTTGTATTTGAAGCATCCTCAGCATGTATGAGAGATTTGATATTCATGCAGTATTTTTCAAAGCTTTATGAATGCCTGGATTTAAACTTGGGCCGAGGAATGGATCACTCGGCCGAGGGTTCCATTCTTCGACCGTTACTTCCATTTTCTAAAGAAGTTAGGTTTTTTGCTATGAGCCAAACGGTGTTTTTCCCTTCTTACACTTGCATTTGATTCAAGCTCTCTTATTTGCTTTTGTTATTCTTGCAATCTCCTTGCCATGTTTTGTTAGAATGCTTGGTCCCTTATGTCAACGACTTTTGAGTCAGAGAGGACGAACGATGATTCTTGTATACCTTTGTTTTTGCCAAGTCCTTGGAAAATGACTAACTCATCTTTTGTGAGCTCAATACGCAGGGTTAGCTATGCCTATCATTGAGTACAAACCCTTTTGGTATCATCTTTCTTCTCTCCAAATATTTGGGCCGCATCTCGACGCGAGATTGCCTACGTATCCCAATCAGGGAATCAGGCCTTTTACGTAGTTCCTAGATCACCACCTTTGGGGTTTGGTTTTTCTTTCTCTCATGCGCTAAGTTTTGCCTAGGTTACCTGATAGAGGTTGAGTCCCTAGCGAGCTTTCCTTCAAATGCCTTAACTTTTGCCTAGGCCGTGTTTTTCACTTTTTCTTTGTCCTAGCAGGCTTTGCTCTTACTTTTGCTTGGGTGTATATTTTACCCAACGAGCGTTTTTCTTTCAAGAAGTGTTTGGAGAGGCATTTGATGGAGATGTTTTTATGAATCTTCTGTTGTGTTTGTACTTTCACAATGGGCAAGCTAACCCTAAGTGTTCTCACGGAGATAGCGTCTTTTTCTTGAGTTTTGATAAAAAGTCTAGTTCTAAGTAACCAGGGTTCGTCCCCTCTTTTCCTTTTGGTCGGTAACATAAAGAATTAGATTCTTGAAATCCTTTTATCTTTGGCAGAGAGATTGTAGTATATAACAATCACATTTTAAAGATGGAATCATTTGTCAAGCATAGAAGTGATAAAATGGGGATTTATTCAATCATAAATAATGCCCAAACAGGGGCCCAAAATATGTCCTAACTTGTCTTTAGGAAATGAAAACAATGTTTTTGTCATGCGATTTACTGTGATATTTCAGGAGTGGTTCCTTTTCCTTTTGCAGTTTTATACTCTTCTTCACCCTCTTTGCCAAACAGAATCTTTAGGTCAAATTCAGCTAGCACTTCAATCCAGTCTTCAGGAGTAGGGGATGAATTAGTTGGCTCTTCTTCCAAATCACTGTCAGTCCATTCCTGATCAAAGAAGATTTGCATTCCAGGATACCGTTGCTTGGTAACTTCGTCTTCCCATGTCTCTGCGAAGCCGCAGAATGGAAAGTCTTCTCCTTCCCTCACAAACCAGCCATTGAGCGTTTTTGGGATCATGAGTTTCTCTTCTTTGATCGTGCTTCCTCTTGCCTTAGCCTTTTCCATGTTTCTCTTCCTTTTTACATCGCCTTCTGTTGGGGTGTAGCCAAGACCAAAGGCGTATTGATTATGCGGAGGATCAATCATCTGCGAGATGCCTTGTGATCTTTTGCCTAAACCCAACCCAGGGAGGTATTTTTGCTTCTTCATCATCCATATGGCGGGGGCACTTACGTAGAAGTTTCTCTCAGCCATTAAGGCTTGCACAGCAGTTGCTTCCTCAAGACTAAATCCAGTGAGAAAGGTTTCCTCGGTTTCTACCTCTTGGACAGGCGTATCAGAATGAGTCCGGATTGATGAATCCCCCAGAATGGTTATAACCCTTCCATCTACCGCGAATTTGACTTTTTGATGCAAAGTGGAAGGTACTGCCCCAGCGTCATGTAGCCAAGGCCTTCCTAACAAGAGATTGAAGGTGGCTGGTATATCCATCACATGGAACTCCACATCCCTCTTGATCTTTTCCACTTCTACCGGCAGTGTGACACACCCAATCACTCTTCTCTTTGAATTGTCATACCCCCTTTCCCCTTGGCTTGAAAGGCGCACGTCGGTGGCGTTTACCCCTAGCTTGTCGAGGGTTCTTTGAGGATATACGTTTAAAGCAGACCCATTATCCACCAAGACCAATGGGATCCATTTGGTGAGACATTTAAGTGAAATGTAGAGAGGTTTGTTGTGTGCGGGCCCTTCAGGGGGTAGATCCTTGTCAGTGAAAGCTATCGTTGGTTTTGGAGCTTTCGACGCCATTATGAAACCCACCAGTTCTTCGGGGGTGATGTCGATGGGAACTTTGGCTTTCCCCAAGGTTTTAAAGAAGGAATTGCGATGCTCGTAGGAGGACATAAGCAATCCCCAAATAGAGATATCAGCTTGGATTTTCTTTAGTTGTCTTAGCACCCTGTCTTCCTCAGGTTCGGTCCTTTGGCTTTCTTCTCCTTCCTCTTCTTCCATTACTCGTGTTGAGGTTGAACTTTCCCCACTTAGTTTAGGTGGTTTATACACTCTTCCGCTTCGGGTGAGGTGACCCACTTCTTCTTCTTGGGTGCCCCAAGGATCAGCAGGCTCGATTCTTCCAATTTTCCAATCATTTGGTAGGGCTTGACGCATGTCCAACCACCAATCCCCATCATCAATAGCATAGATGTGGGGTTCTCTCCCTGTTACAAAGCATTCCTCATTCTCGAAGAGGATTAGGGATGGTTTGGCTTGGGTATTTGGAGTAATGTGTAGGGCAGGATTATATGTGGGGCTATTGGATAGGCTTATGAGATTGATATTTTGAGGCGGTGGTTCGCTGTTGTGAGCGGGAAGTGGATTGGTTTGTACATTAGGCTTAGGAGGTTTTATGGCTTGACTATCGATGAGATCCTGGATGTCATGACAAAGACGCATGCAGCGGTCTGTCTCATGTCCAAGGTGTTGATGGTAAGCACATTGCTTATTGGCATCATAGCTTAGGCCATAAGGTGGCTGAGGAGGTGGATTATTCAAGAGTCTAAGGTGCCCTTGACGGCTTAGGATGGCTAAGGCTTGGGATGGAGTCATATAGAGTGGGCTGAAATTACGGCGAGGGTGATTCGTGTTTCTAGATGAGCCAGTTTGAAAAGGGTCTTGTGGCAAGACTGAGTCAAGGATATTGACGGAGGTAGGAGATGTACGGGTTGGAAAGGTTTTCCTGGGTGGAGGAGTGGCCTCTTCTTTCCCAATGAGTCTTAGCTTGATTCCATCTTCGATTTGCAACCCAGTGGCATGTAGGCGTTTGAAATCAGTGATAGCTTGAGTGTAAATGTGAGTGAGGTATTTGGGCTGTAAGTTCTTGACAACTATCCTCACTTGATCTTCCTCGGTAGGGCGGCTTTTCATCTTGGAGGCCTTCTCTCTCCATCTTGCCACAAAGGTAGCAAAGTCCTCATTGGATTCTTGTTTAGTCATTTCCAAATCTCGGGTAGTTAGCTCAACTTGGACATTGTACGCATACTGCTTGACAAAGGCGTTAGCAATTTCAGGCCAAGTTTGATAATGCACAAATTCCAAAGTGAGAAACCAATCGCGGGCGCTTCCAGTGAGAGTTCTTTGAAACAATTGAGCGATTAGCTCGTCGGTCAAGCCCATAGGCTTCAGGGTGTTGATGACATGGCGGACATGGCTGGTAGGGTTGCCAGTCCCGTTGAATTTCTCGATGTTTGGCATTTTGAACCGTTCAGGCAGCTGAGATTCTGGAAAGAGGCAGAGTCCTTCGAAATCTAGAATTTGGTCTCCTTGTGAGCGAGCCAAAGCGTGCTTGATCTCTTTGACCTGTTTGGCCAATTCAGGGTTTTCTATAATTTCATGAGGGTTTTCTGCTGCTTGGAATTTGGGTAGATGATCGGTTTTGTTGAGGAGACGACCGCGAAGTCCCTGAAACTGATTGGGACCGTTGCGGTGAGAGTGTCTAGGCAGATGAGGGCGACCGATGAGACGACTGTAAAGACCTCTGTTTGGCGTGACTTCGGGTATTATAAGAGTATAAAACTGGCTGAGGTTGCTTCTTTAACCTACCTATTGTGCCTGCTTGGAAAAATAGAATACCTGAAAGTCAGTTTTCGGCCTGTGTAGGGTTAGGATTCGGGTTTGAAAATCCCAACCCTTCTGCACAGAAAGAGTTAATACAACAACAAATGATACAAGGTGTGAGGAAGAACTTTTGCAAGTAGAATGCAAGTAGGTTCCTAGCCTGTAGGCTCCTGTCTTAGTTTGATAAGTTCTATGGCTTTTTAAAGCATGCAAGGTTTAGGTAGTTTCAGGGTGCTCCGTTGTCAAAGGGCACCAGTCCTCTCGCCAGCCTATCATAGGCGGCGATTGGGTGATTTCCTTTTTGATATACCACTAGGTACGAGTGACTGTGGAGTTTGCTGGAACCCCCAACATAGCCCGTGTCATGCCGGGATATCAGGTGAACTCAACGGGTTGCCCGCTCGATGCATATGATAAGTGAATTAAACAAGGCATGTATTAGTCTTATGTTGAACTTTCTGGTTATGGCTCTCATATTCCCCAGCGGAGTCGCCAAAAACTGTAGACACCTCCCAAACGGGGCATCGCCATACAGATTGATCAGATTGTGTTTGCTCGATTGGTTGCTCACTTCATAAACCAAAATCATGGACATTCCCATGGCTAAGAACGTCGCCACATGATAATGGCTATCATCAAATAGAGTCGCCACCCAGTTTATTAAAACTGGGAAAATAGATAGAGATTCTGGATACGGGAGCCAAAAGTACAATAAGGGGAAGGTGTTAGGCACCCCTCTTTGCCCAGTGGTGATGGCCCATAATCATTCAACATAAGACGTATGAATGCTTTGTTTAATCCTAACACATAGTCTGTTTAATTATTCCTTTAAACAAGAAGCAAAGTGAGCCGGTGCGATAATTGAAGCATGCACAGAAAGCAGGAAACAAACGAAACTGTCCCAGGAATGGATCTCGCGGCCGGTGAATGGATCTCACGGCCGAGGAATCTGACTGGTTTTATTTATCGGCCGAGGATCGAAACCCCGGTCGATGTTCTTCCTCACACCGAACCGAAAGAGCTTAGCAGATAATTTAAATGCTACGGTTAGCCATAAATGCAATAAGTAAAACAAACCAGAGGCCGTTGGGCCTCACCACCTTGATCCCTCAGTTGCTTGATTGCCTTGGATTTGAATGTGATTGATTGATTGCTTGATCGAGAACCCTAGGGTTAGGGTTTGAACTTCGGGGTTTGATCGCCGGATTGACGGCTGCCTTCGGAAGGTTAGGGCTTTTGGAGTCTGGGATTGAGGGAGTATTTGTGCGAGCTTCGAGGTTTGAGAGAGTGTGTAAGTATCTCAATTTCTGTGTGTTAATTCGGAACCCAAAGGCCCCTTTATATAGGCATAGGGATGACTCACTCCGGCCAATCAAATCACGAGATGGCAATTGCAATTGCAATGCATCTCTAACTCTACGTCGTGATCTCCGAACGTAGCCCGAACGCATCGGAAAGGTAGTGTAGTTGGATCAAACCAAACGTCTGACAGAACGTTCGAGAGTCTGGAAAAAGGTCGATCTGGCGGCCGAGCAAAGGATGTCGCGGCCGTGGAAAGGATGTCTCGGCCGAAGGATAGATCTTGCGGCCGAGGGATTGATCTCTCAGGGAGATTTTGCTGGCAACAGGTTGCTCGGGTGAGGGATTGATATTGTGGCCGTGGGATCGATGTTACGGCCGTCAGATGGATTTTCCTAGGCTTCTGTATTTCTGTCTGAAAGGCTGTATGGCTTTGAATTGGGTCCTCTAAGTGGTCAAAGTTCTCACCGAAAGTCCTAAGGTCCTCAAGGAAGCAATCAGCAATCATTGTATCCATTTCATCGTCGGGATTGTCCCAAGGTGGGACTTGAAATAATCGTTAAGCCAAATTGGGGTGTCTACAGTGGCTGTATGGAGTACTGCCATTTTTCCTTGGTTCTGCCTGCTGTTCCTTCAGTTGCTCTTGTTTGGCCCCGGGCCCTTTCCTTTGTCTCCTTCCATTTTGATGACGGCGAAGAGGCGCTTGGTGCTTGCCCCTTGTTTTGCATTCTTTTCCTTGTAACTTGAGGTTGAATGAGCACCAGCTGTCAGTGGGGAGGATAACCAGCAATCCCCTTCTTTGTCTCAGAGATCGTCTTGAAGACGGCGTCACGACCAGCTTTATGATTTTCTTTTTCCTTCCTGTTCATGGTTAGCAAAGTGAGAAGCAGAAACTGTATTTGTATGGTGAAAGCAACCACAGTGATGATTTTGTAGGCAAGCTTTTGTTCATGAAATGAGAAATGCTTTTTATGCCCCTAGATGTCTTGAGTTTGCATGCGATAGTCAGAACATGGCTGTTTGAACAAGTATTTGCTGATAGACAGTAATTTGTGTGAAAATAAAATATTGGCCGAAGAATTGATTACTCGGCTAAAGAATCGATGTTATGGCCGATGTATAGATCCTTCGGCCGTTACTTTGATTTTCCAAAGGTAGATTTTGTTTTGGCTGAGTGGCATCCTCTTTTCTCTTCCTTCTTATGCTTGGTTTTGATTTTCTTGCCTTTTGCTTTTGCCGTGTTCCATAGTCCGGTTGCCAAACTCGGGAGTTTTCAAGGTATCTTGCTCATTGTGTCAATTACCTTTAGGTTAGAGGGGATGACCTATAGCTCTCGTGTCTATTGCTGTTGCCAATTCTTCGAGAAAAGCATACTCATCTTTTGCGAGCTCAATATGCAAGGTTAGCTATACCTATCATTGAGTACAAATCTGTTGACGTTTTTCCTTCTCTCCAAATGTTTGGGCCGCATCTCAATGTGAGATTGCCTACGTATCCCTAATCAGGGAATCAGGCCTTTTACGTAGTTCCAAAATCATTACCTTTGAGGTTGGGTTTTCACTCTTGGTTTTTCTTCTCACATGCTCTTGATTTTGCCTAGGTTACCTAATGGAGGTTGAGTCCCTAGCGAGCTTTTCTTTGAATGCCTTAACTTTTGCCTAGGCTGCGTTTTTGCATTTTCTTGCCCTAGCAGGCTTTGCTCTTACTTTTGCTTGGGTTTTCAGGTTACCCAACGAGCACTTCTCTCAAGAGGGTTTCTGCGTTTTGGAGAGGAATTTGATGGAGATATTTTTCTAAATCTCTCTTGTGTTTGTACCTTCATAATGGGCGAGCTAACCCTAAGTGTTCTCGCGGAGATAGTGTCTTCTTTCTAAGTTTTGACAAAAACCTAGTTTCTTAAGCAACTAAAGTTCATCCTTTCCTTCCTTTTTGTCAGCAACACAGGGAACTTGATTCCTTGAAATTTCCCTTGTTTGGCAAAGAGACTATAGTGTTTGGCAATTGCAATTTAGGAAGTAAATCATTGAATAAGCGTAGTCTAGAGGATGAAATAGGAATTCACTTAGCAGAAATTAAATGCCCAAGCAGGGGCTCAAAACAGGTTTTAGCTTGATAAAAGCAATGTTTAATGTTCTTTGCCATGTTGTGACTTCTTAGCTATTGTAGCATTTCGAGGACGTTTTCAAAACCCTTGCCTTTCGCAACTTTATACTCTTTTCCACCCTCTTCTTTGCCAAACAGGGCCTTTGAACTGGATCCATCTTCACTGGTGGCTACTTCTTTGAGCCATGAGCAGTCCCCAAATGGAAGTGTTGGTCTAGGTTTTCATCACCCTTTCTTCCTCCTTATTGATTGTGTAGTCGTCAGCTATTTCCACTTGATTGAATAGTGATGCTAAGGAGATTCCATCGAGTGGATCATCGTATTCTCCTTCCATTCCGTCAAAGTCAATTTCCCATTTGCTTGTTCTTCTTCATTACTTTTGTCAGACATGTCGGGATCGATCACTTCTGATTGATTGGACTCATTGTTTTCTTCCTCCTCCATCATGAAACATTCGTCCTCCTCTGGGAAGGTAAAGGTTGGCTTGGTTTGGTTGTTTTGGACAATGTATTGGCCAAGATTGTATGTGGGGTTGTTTATGAAATCGATGTTTCGGGGTGGTGGCTCAGCTTTGTGAGTAGGAAGTGGATTGGCTTGCACATTAGGTTTTGGAAGTTTTATAGTTCGGCTATCAATGAGATCTTGAATGTCATGGCGGAGACGCATGCAGTTATCTGTCTCATGCCTAGGGTGTTGGTGGTAAGCGCACTGTTTGTTAGGATCATGGTTTGGGCCATAGGGTGGCTGAGGAAGTGGTTTGTTTTAAAGGTTTGAGATGCCCCTAATGGCTCAGAATGGCTAAGGCTTGAGATGAGGTCATGTAAAGATGGTCAAAGTTGCAATGGGGGCGATTTGAGCTTTGGGATGAGCTAATTTGAAAAGGGTCTTGTGGTAAGATTGAGTTAAGGGTGTTGACGAAGGCAGGAGATGTACGGGTTGGGAAGGTTTTCTTGGGTGGAGGAGTTTGTTCTTTCCCAATGAGGCCTAGCTTGATCCTCTCTTCAATCTGCAGCCCAGTAGCCTGCAGGCGCTTGAAATCAGTGATAGTCTGAGTGTAAATGTGCGTGAGGTACTTGGGCTGCAAACTCTTGACAACTATTCTCACTTGATCTTCCTCAGAAGGGCGGTTCTTCATCTTGGCGGCTTTTTCTCTCTATCTAGCCACAAAGGTTGCAAAGTCCTTGTTTGATTCCTGCTTAGTCGTTTCCAAATCTCGAGTTGTTAACTCAATTTGGATGTTGTATGCATATTGCTTGACAAAAGCATTGGCAATTTCTGGCCAAGTATGATAGTACACAAACTTGGCTTCAGAGTGTTGATGACATGGCGGACATGGCTAGTGGGATTGCTAGTTCTATTGAACTTCTCAGGTAGTTGAGAATCTGGAAAAAGGCAGAGTCCTTCAAAATCTAGAATTTGGTCCCCTTGTGAACGGGCCAGAGTACATTTGATCTCCTTGACTTGTTTTGGCCAATTCAGGGTTTTCTGCCAATACCACTTCTTGAGGATTCTCAT
Organism: Rhododendron griersonianum; assembly: GCA_018127125.1. Lineage (NCBI taxonomy): Eukaryota > Viridiplantae > Streptophyta > Magnoliopsida > Ericales > Ericaceae > Rhododendron > Rhododendron griersonianum. The sequence continues at coordinate 24,579,522 of CM030792.1, read as the reverse complement.
CTTCCACCGATTTCTCTTCGTTCTCAGCATCTCTTGCTGCTTTCTCTGCTGATAAGGTAGCGACTTTGAGCTTGGTGATTAGCAATGATGGTGTCGTTATCTGCCATGAGAGTGGGAGGATTACTTGATAAAGCTTAGGATTTGGTAGATGATTGAGTTTGTTGAGGAGATGACCGCAGAGTCCCTGAAAGTGATTGGGATCGTAGCAGTGTAGGTGTTTTGGCCAGTGAGGGTGACAGACGAGACGGCTGCAAGGACCTCTGTTTGGCGTGACTTCGGGTGTTGTAAGAGTATAAAATTGGCTGTGGTTGCTTCTTTGTTTTACTTATTGTGTCTGCTTTGAAAAGTAGAGTACCTGTAAGTCAGTACTTGGCTTGTGTAGGGTTAGGATTTAGGCTGAAAATCCCAACCCTTCTGCACAGAAAAAGTTATTTACAACAACAGATGATACATGGTGTGAGGAAGGACTTGGAAGTGAAAATGCAAGTAGGTTCCTAGCCTGTAGGTTCCTGTCTTAGTTTGATAAGTTCTATGGCTTTCTAAAACATGCAAGGTTTTTGGTAGTCTCAGGGTGCTCCGTTGTCAAAAGGCACCAATCCTCTCACCAGCCCATCATAGGCGGTGATTGGGTGATTCCCTTTTTGATATACCACTAGGTACGAGTGACTGTGGAGTTTGCTGGAACCCCCAACATAGCCCGTGTCATGCCGGGATATCAGGTGAACTCAACGGGTTGCCCGCTCGATGCATATGATTAATGAATTAGACAAGGCATGTATTAGTCTTATGTTGAACTTTCTGGTTATGGCTCTCAATTCCCCAGCAGAGTCGCCAAAAACTGTAGACACCTCCCAAGTGGGGCATCGCCATACAGATTGATCACATTGTGTTTGCTCGATTGGTTGCTCATTCATAAACCAAAATCATGGAAATTCCCATGGCTAGGAACATCGCCACATGATAACGGCTATCATCAAATAGAGTCGCCACCCAGTTTATTAAAACTGGGAAAATAGATAGAGATTCTGGGTACGGGAGCCAAAAGTACAATAAGGGGAAGGTGTTAGGCACCCCTCTTTGCCCAGTCGTGAGACTGGCCCATAATCGTTCAACATAAGACATATAGATGCTTTGTTTAATTCTAAACACATAGTCTGTTTAATTATTCCTTTAAACAGTAAGCAAAAGTGAGCCAGTGCGATAAATGAAGCATGCATTAGAAAGCAGAGAAAGTAAACATAATGTCCCAGGGAGATGGATCTCGCGGCCGGTGAATAGATGTCACGGCCGAGGGATCCTCCTGGTTCGATGTACCGGCCGAGGGATCGAAGCCCCGGTTGGTGTTCTTCCTCACACCAGACTAAAAATTAACAGGTAATCAAAGTGTTACGATTAGTCAAAAAGACAGTGAATTTAAGACAAACCAGAGGCCGTTGGGCCTCACCACCTTGATCCCTCAGTTGCTTGATTGCTTCGGATTTGATTGTGATGGATTGATTGCTTGATCGAGAACCCTAGGGTTAGGGTTTGAACTTCGGGGTTTGATCGCCGGATTGACGGCTGCCTTCGGAAGGTTAGGGCTTTTGAAGTATGGGATTGAGGGAGTATTTCTGCAGAGTTTCGTGGTTTGAGAGAGTGTGTAAGTATCTCAATTTCTTGTGTGTTAATTCGGAACCCAAAGGCCCCTTTATATAGGCATAGGGATGACTCACTCCGGCCAATCAAATCACGAGATGGCAATTGCAATTGCAATGCATCTCAAACTCTACGTCGTGATCTCCGAACGTAGCCCGAACGCATCGGAAAGGTAGTGTAGTTGGATCAAACCAAACGTCTGACAGAACGTTCGAGAGTCTGGAAAAAGGTCGATCTGGCGGCCGAGTAATGGATGTTGCGGCCGTGTAATGGATGTCTCGGCCGAAGGATAGATCTTGCGACCGAGGGATTGATCTCTCAGGGAGATTTTGCTGGCAACAGGTTGCTCGGGCGAGGGATTGATGTTATGGCCGTGGGATCGATGTTACGGCCGTCAGATGGATTTTCCTAGGCTTCTGTATTTCTGTCTGAAAGGCTGTATGGCTTTGAATTGGGTCCTCTAAGTGGTCAAAGTTCTCACCGAAAGTCCTAAGGTCCTCAAGGAAGCAATCAGCAATCACTGTATCCATTTCATCATCGGGATTGTCCCAAGGTGAGACTTGAAATAATCGTTAGGCCAAATTGGGGTGTCTACAGTACTAACAATGATGATTTGGATTACTTGTTGACCTTTTTAAATAAGACTGGTCAATCCAAAAGCCGATGATTGTACTCTTGTCCTCTTCCTAGCAAATGATTTCCTTGAACAAAGTCTAGTCTTATCCTTGAAAGACTACTTTGAGTAGTCATTTTTACCTTGTTGACCAAGTAAACTAGTTCTAGGGTAATCATGACCTAATTTAGACTTGACTACTCATAAAACCCCTCATGATGGCCTAATTTTGAAGTGACAAAAGATAGGAGTATGGGCCTTGCTTGTTGTAGGAGTTTTGAGCAAAAATCTAGTGTCTTGACAAGACAAAATTGTGGGAGAAAGAGAGAGAGGGGGGCCGGCCATGGAGAGGTGGAGGAGCCCTTCATTTTCCTATAAATAGGAGCCTCACTCCAAGCTTTCTTCACACCTTCAAGCATTGCTCTTCCTTCTCTCTAGAAATTCTAAGTGTTCTTTGAATGTTCTGAGATTATCCTTGAAGTTCTAAGTCTTGTTCTTGAGTTCTTCAAGAAACTCATCCAAAGCCGCCACCAAACCAGCACTCGACCCAAAAAGTAGTTAGGAAAGTTCACATTTTTGTTTATAGGAAAAGAAAGTCCATTTCTTTTCCTTTCGAAGCAATCCGGCGATCTGTTATTCTGACCGTCCAACGAACCGACCACCTTTTCATCCTAGCAAGCCTCCTAGTTCAAGATCAAGTTAGTTTCTAGAGAAAAAGAAAGTCTCTTCTTTTCTCTTTCGAAGCTACCGTAAGCAGTCACTCCGTCCAATAGCTACATTCACCTTCCGTAAGCCGATCACCTTCTTTTCCAGTAGCCATACCATCCGCCAAGAAGAACGGTATAATATTTCTACTCACTTTCTCTAGTAAAAATTTTAGTTATATTATTTTTTTTGTGTTTGAAAATGCATGTTAAGTTAAAGTACTAAAAATAGCTAGCAAACTTGTTTTACTAAAATTTTGAAATAAAATATGATCATGTTGAATATCTCAACTTTTATTCCAGAAAATATATGTGGTTTTGAACTTGCCAAAAAGGAAGAAAGAACAGATTTTTGAAATGTAAAAAATAATAGTTTGATTGGTAGCATGGTCACTTAGATTTTATTTGAAAGGGGTTATGAGCATGTATACATGTGTTTAGTTCTTAATTTACTTGTCTTGATGTTAAGTTATATGCATATCTTGTTGAATTTATAGACTAGTCAATGGATTGAGCATGAAAAACACCATAGAGTTGGATGATCTTGTTGTTTTATTTATTCTAGTTTAGTTTCAAGATTATGATCAATGATGCATGTTTTCAAGACACCGTATATAGTGTTCTTATGTGGAAAGTCCGACTGCAGAGTCTTTGCATGAAAATGAGACACGAAATTGAGGAAGTCTAGAAACATGAAATGTAGGGTACTAGTAATGAAAAGGCGTGTTTTTCAAGAAAGGAAATGTTTTTGTGACCGCAATGTGGCCGGAGTTGGTAGCCCATTGTGTGTGTGTGGGTTGCCAATGGGGCCGGACTTGGTAGTCTCATTGGAGGTGTGACTTGGTTATCCGCGGAGAGGAGCCAAAGTGATTGTGTGCCAATGGGAGCCCAGAACAGTGGAACCATTGTGACGATACTCAGGAGCCCGTGACAGCGGAACCGAGGTCGGGTGTGTAAATGATTTTGGAAATGTTGATTTGGAAAATGAAAAGTGAAATTGTTAGAAAAAAATGGTGACACGGTCTATGAAAATATTGCGTAGGAGGAACTCTGATTACACGAACATTGACGCTAGTTGAATAGTGAATGTGCATGTGTTATTGTTAATCTCTGAATTGGAAGTTGTTGAATGCACATGTGTTATTGATATGTTATCGCGGAATATTTACCTACTATAGTATGTTGCTATTATGTCATGATATTAGAAATTATGGGTTAGCGGGTATGAGATTATTCTACTATGCTTTTGTAGCTCACGGTGTTACTGTTGTAACCCTGACATACTATACTGGGGGCGACGCTGGTATAATGTGTCAGACTTTGTAGATGAGCAGGGTGAGCTCTACACCTTAGAGGCTTTTAGAGCTAAGGAGCTGGCTAGGATGGAGGAGCAGGCAAAGCAGTAGATAGGAACCCTAGTTTCCTTCCCTTTGTTGAATAAATGTACTCTTGTGAGAATTATGATGTAATAATGAGTCAGACTCTATTTAGGTTTCCAATAAAAATGTTTATTTAACGTTACCAAAATTAGGAGCGTTACAGCTTGGTATCAGAGCCCTAGGTTCAAACCCTCGGCCATAAGAAGTTGGGTAGACCATATCTTATACCAATACTGATTTGAGGTTTAAACTTTTTCTTGTAGATGAACCACCTAAATCCCTACCAAGTCAACCTGCTAGCTGAGGCTAGCCGACTTAAGAAACACCATAAGAACGATGACAAACCAACTGGTGGAGGATCCCTATTTCCCCTATGCCTTCCCCTATGCTCACGACTTCTACCAAGAGCATGGTGCCATTCCACTTCCCGAGGATGAGGAGGAGGATGGAGACATAGCGGCACCCATCCTAATTCAGATAGCACCCCCAGCTGATGCGGAGTTTGTGGTTAAGGGAGCCAAAGAGGAACCCGAGGAGTCGAAAGGGGATCCTGAGGAGGAACCAATGGAGGAGGTGGATCCTGAGGAGAATGTGCCTCAGATCGGACCGGAGGACTGGGACATAGAGCCTGAGGAGGAGATGGAACCTGAGGTGGCTAAGCAGGAGCTGAAGGTTATGGATATACTCCTTGACTCCAGTGATGTTCCACCACCACCATACGAGACTAACATAGGCATGTTTGTGATCCAATATCCGGACATCTTCTAGACTGGTTAGGAAAAGCTTAGCGATGGTTAGGCTTTAATGTAGTAGGGATGCAGTAGGAAGCTTTGACTAGTAGGACTATCTATGCTATACTCGTTTCCGTTTAGTAATAAAAGACTTGTTATTTCAGTTGCTACTTGTTCTTATATGCTTCTTTGAGTACATGATCATTGTTCACGTGCACACTTGTATTTTTATCCTTGTGCCTGCCTATTGTTCGTGTACGGTCTACACCCTACACTGTTAAGTCTAATATATAATTTTCTTTATTATAGATATGGATAGCCGTACTTCTGCTCCCCTGACCATCGTAGCGGACCTGTTGTACTTCAAGGCCCTGCTGGCACCTGAGAGCTTTACCCCTGTGCCTCACCTAGGTATCCGCGACCTTGAGACTGGCTAGCAATTATACGACCTAGTCATGATGACACCTCTTACCAATGAAGTCCAGCACATGGATGTTGACACTTAGGACTTACCGTACTTTTGCTCTGAGCCGCTTGAGGAGCTGCCCCTTCTAACCTTAACAGAGCTAGCCGAGAAATTTCGCCGGAGGGGAGAGCGTTGGCTCGAAGAAAGGGAGAGGGAGTGGATGTTGAGAGAGTTCTACAAACTCATTCCACCCTAACAATAGAGTAGTAGCAGTGTTAGAATAAGGCCCTGATAGTTTGTGGTTTGCACTTGTGGTACACTAAGGCAGAAAGGACCATGTAGTAGGAGTTATGTATGACCATTTCGTCGTGGCTTGTATTAGGAGAATTTCACCTTGTGTTCCTGCTCACCTTTTGTCATTGTAGTAGAACTCTATGCCTCTGTTGTATCTTTTGCTTATCTATGAAAAGCTTGTGTTATTAAATAAGAGTGTTGTTACATACTACTTTATAAGTTGCTTTCAATCTGTTAGAAAGTATACCCTTTTGCAAAAGAAAATTTGTTTAGCAAGTAGACTGAATCCCCTTCGATTTCTACTCGTAGATGGTGAACACACGCAACAGATTTGGACATGGTAACAGTGGACCTTCTAACGCGAAAAACAGAAACCCAGACCTAACCCAAATCATGCAAGCTTTCATAGCCGCCCTGAATGCCAACCGTTAAACCCAAAACCACAACAACAGACCTATGACCCGAACCCAAGCCATGAACGAGTTCTGTAAACGCCGACCGCCAACCTTTCATGGTGACACTGACCATGTCGTGGCAGAAACATGGCTGAAAGAAGTCAAAGTTATCCTTAGAACCCTAGGAATCACCCAAGACGGAGATTGTGTGGCTCTGGCCACTTACCAGCTGAAAGGAGAGGCCCGTTACTGGTGGGACCTAATGGAAGCAACCCACACTGTGGCCACTATGACCCTTGCCCAGTTTGAGAGCCTTTTTTTTGACAAATACTTCCTGACACCACTAAAGCTGGCAAAGGAGCAGGAGTTTAAGAGTCTGAAGTAGGGGACGATGACTGTCACCCAGTATGCGGCTAAGTTCAAGGAGCTGCCGCATTATGCACTCAATTGCATACCTACTAAGGATGCGAAGGCCTGAAGATTCGAGTGGGGCCTGACCACCGCTTGGAGGGTTGTGGTAGCTCAGAACTTCACCACGTATGCTGCAGTGGTGCAATGTGCTCTCCGTCTGGAGAGAGAAGAAATGGACTTCAAGGCCCGATGGAAGAAAGTCGCGGGCGATTCTGGTGGACCCATCCGAACCAACCAATCTAGCAACAACAGTAACCGCGGACCCTATCCCGCCAAAAGCTATAGCTAGCCTCAGCACAACCAGGCTGAAAGGGATGCTGCATCCGATCGAGGCAAACAACAAAGGGGTGGTCGGGACCTGGCGACAGTTAAGTGTTACAACTGTTAGACTATGGGCCACTATAGCCACCAATGCCCGCAACCTCAGAGGGAGAGGAATGGGAACTTTTGGAGTCAGAGGAATCAACAGACTGGTTTTGTGAAGCAGAACTCTAGGGGCCTACCACAGCAGCAGAATGGGCAGAACAAGGGAAATGGGAAGCAGCCTATGGGGACCCAGCAGGCTACAAGAGGGCGTAAGTTCGCTCTGTAGACCGAGGAGACAGAGTCAGATCCGTCTATGATCCAAGGTACGCTACTATTATTCAGTACCTGCGTACAAGCTTTGTTTGACTCTGGAGCATCGCACTCATTTATATCTACTGCCTGCATAATTGCATTAGCACTAGAAACAAAACCCCTAAGTACGAGTATGAAAGTAGCATCATAATTGGGGGGGAGTATAGCTGTTAGTCTAGAGTGTAGAGTGTGCGAACTAGAAGTAGCTAACCTGCGCCTAACCTGCGACCTTAGAGTGATCGACATGGTGGATTTCGACATAATCCTGGGGATGGACTGGCTATCAGCACATCGAGCTGTCATAGACTACCATCAGAAGATGGTAACGGCTTATACCCTTGATGAGACTCATTTTCAATTTAGGGGGGGTAGGCAGATGACGAATTCAACAACGAGAAGATCAAAGTGGCAGAATCAACTGTTTGGATAGCTACCTAGTCTCCAAATGGAAGAAGCCGACAAGATGGAATTGGGATTACCACACATCGTTTGCGAGTACGCCGATGTTTTCCCTGAAGAACTTCTTGGCTTACCCCCTAGAGAGAGATAGACTTCACCATAGAACTCCAACTCGGAACCGCACCGATTTCTATGGCGCCGTACCGGATGGCCTCTGCAGAGCTAAGGGAGCTCATGACCCAATTGCAAGAACTGTTGGACAAAGGATTTATTAGACCAAGTACGTCACCCTGAGGAGCACCAGCACTATTTGTGAAAAGAAAGAAGGAACCTTGCTACTCTGCATCGACTACAGAAAGCTAAATCAGGTTATAATCAAGAACTGGTATCCGTTGCCTAGGATTGATGACCTATTTGATCAATTGAGAGGAGCAACTTCCTTTTGTAGACACCTCCCAAACGGGGCATTGCCATACAAATTGATCGTTTTGGTTCCACTTCATAAATCAAAATCGTGGATATTCCCATGGCTAGGAACATCACCACACAATAGCGGTTATCATCAAAATAGAGTCGCCACCTAGTTTATAAAAACTAGCAAAAATGGACAGAGATTCCGAGTACGGGAGCCAAAGGTACAATAAGGGGAAGATGTTAGGCACCCCTCTTTTCCCGGTCGTGAGACCGGCCCATAATCATTCGACATATGGTATATATTTGCTTTATTTAATTCTAAACACATATTCTGATTATTAGCCTTTAACAATTAATGGTGACCCAAGACAGTAATTGAAGCATGCAGCAGAAAAAGACAGACTGTCCCAGCAGATGGATTCCATGGCTGGTGAATTGATGTCACTGCCGAAGAATCCCACTGCATCATTGTATCGACCGTGGGAACGATGTCCCAACCGATGTTCTTCCTCACACCAGAACGAACAGTTAATCAGAAACTTAAAATACTATGATTAAGATACAATAATTGAAATGTAAATCAAACCATAGGCCCCTGGGCCTCACCACCTTGATCCCTCAGTGCACAATTGCTTCGGATTGAGGGTGATTGACTGACTTCTTTCTCAAAAACCCTAGGGTTAGGGTTTATACTTGGGGGGTTTGATCATCGGATTGCGGCTACCTTTGGGATGTTAGGGGTTTTGTTGGGGAGATATGAGAGAGTATTCTTGTAGAATTTTGTGGCTGATGAGGGTGGATTGTGTGTATAATTTCGGAACCCTAAGGCCCCTTTATATAGGCACCGAATGACATCACTCCAACCAATCATAATGCACGAATTAATAGGAAGTATATGATCACAAGATCTCTTCTCAGAATCTCCTTTCGTAGCCCGAAAGAATCAGAAAATGACTGCTAGGGTTTTGAGCATCGAATCAAACGATTGACAGAATATTCAAGAATCTGGAAAAAGGACGATCTGGCGGCCAAGGAATGGTTCTCGCAGCTGAGGGATCAATCTCTCAGGGAGATTTTCAAGCAACATGTTTCACGGGTGAAAGAATGAAGTTGAGGCCGTGAGATCAATCTTGCGGCCAACAGATGTATTCTCCTAGGATGCTGTATTTCTGTCTGAAAGGCTATATGGCTCTGAATTGTGTAGAGACCCGTTAAAAAAAATTTATATAATCCTGGCATTTCATAAAAATGTTAGAATATGGATCAAATGTGATATGCATCGTAATTATTTGTTTTGGGGTTAATGTGATAGCATGATTAGTGGATGGGTGTTAGTGTAAGATGCATGAGTATATGGGTGGATGTGTGTGTAGGGGATAATTTTCCCCATTTTTATATCTCAACCCAGGACACACACACCCCTCAATCTCTCATTCTCTCCACTCTCTCCCGAAACCCTCTCTTCGGCTCTCTCTCCCTCTCTTTTGCTCTCAACCAAAAACCCATCAAAACAACATGAAACCTACACAAACCCATCTCCATTTTACCTTCTATATACATTATTGAGCCTTAATTTCGTGGGTCAAGCTCGGGGAAGGAGGAACCGGTTGATTTTGAAGTTTTGGAGGCTAGGGCTTTGTTTGATCTCATGAGTTCGGCTTTGATACTTGAGGTAGAGAAATCTAACTACTTTTATGTGTTTATGAGTTGATATAGTGTTTGAGACTTGCTATTGATCATTGTATTGAGATTTGTTGTTGAATTCCTTTGAAATCCCCACAATCTTCTTGCTGCCCCGTTTTCTGCTGTTCTGCCGTTTTTCTGAGTTTTTTTCCCAACTTCGAATAGTCATAACTTCCTTGTCCGATATCGAAAACATGCAAATTATATATCAAATTCGATATCTTGAAGTCAGCTTTCTAGGGCCACCGGAATCACCTTAAAACTCTAAGTACACAGAAGGTTATGATCATAGGAGTGAAGGTGTGTCAGCTGCCTTGTTTTCTGCTGTTGCTGTCATTTTCTGGGTTTTTGCCCAACTTCGAATGGCCATATCTTTCTCGTCCGATGTCCAATTCGAGCGTATGATATATCGATTTTGAGGTTTTGAAGTCATCTTTTAATTGCCACTGAAATTATGTTGACAGGTTAAGTATACAAAAAGTTAGGACTATAGAAGTGGAGGGTGGTTAGTTGCCATAACTTAAGAATGAGTTTGATAGACCTTAAATACTGCACAAAGGTTGAGTTATGAATTTATGATGAGTGTTGGTTGAAATGTGGTACGAAGACACATGAACAATAACTGTGAAATGATGACGATCGTGGAAAATGCAAGATGGGCGTGATTGTTATACTCGTTGGTATGTGGGTGTTGCCCCCTTAATGATTGCAGTATATTAGACCCTGTTATGAAGTCATATCAAAAAGTTTATATCGTGAGTAATTGTGATTATGGGAACAGACCTGGGTAAAGCCGTGGTGACCCAAGTGCCTTGTGAATGCGGGAATAGACCCGGGTAAAGCCGTGGTGACCTTGTTACGCTGTGAAAGAGGGAATAGACCAGGCTAAAGCTGTGGTGACCCAACTGCTCTGCGGGTTTGAGAATAGATCTGGGTAAAGCCACGGTGACTCTCTTCCGGTTCGACTTAGGGAAAAGACCCGGGGAAAGCCATGGTGATTCTAAGGGCGATGTTGGTTGTATTGAACTAAGAATTTGGGATATCAATATTGTAGTGTATGGTGACTTGTGGTAACGGGTTTCGTGTGAGATTTTAACTATGCTATTCTTATTATTATCTGTCGTTCGATTCTTCATTTGGTAGAGTGTTTGCCAAAGAGGCATAGATGACCTACCGTAGTGTGACACGTTGAGGAAGACCGGTATAGGCATTTGCATGTTAGACTATAAACGGAATCTAATTGTAGGGATGTGTCAAACGATGAGACGTGACACAAGAAAAAGAAGGTTAATGCGAAAAATTTCTTGAGTTCTTAGAAGTCTTGACTGTTGTGGGCTACCACAGCCCCGGGTAGATCGGGGCGGCCCGAAAAATATAATGTTTTGAATCGAATTGAAAAATTGATTGAGTCGCCACCCGGATTGATGGTTAGCCATCCGAGAAACCATTTTGATTTGAAAATGATTGATTTGAATTGAAAACTAGAGATTGCTTTGAGTTCGGAAGCCATGTTACGAGGGGGGAAGGGTTTTACGGCACCCCCCTCGCCCGATGCGATGTCGGTCTCTACTCAATGTTTGTGGGATTTTTGTTAAAAATATTTTGTTTCATTAAAGCAACTAGCAAGTATCCACAGATATATCAAATAAAGAGTGTATGCCAGTGCATGTGTACAGTATGCAACAATGAAATGCCACGAAATGAATAATAACAGAAAATGAACATTTTCCATTGGAATCACTCTCGAGCGCTCGGGAGTGGTCCCAAGCGCTCAGGAGTGTTGTTAACACCTCCTGCAAATGTTAGTACTGAATAAAACGGCTCATCTATCGTTGATTACTGTCAAACCAGGAAGAGTAAAGGGGAAAGAACTCCTGAGCGCTCGAGAGTAGTCCCGAGCGCTCGGGAATGAGACCAGTAGACTGAAAAAAACCTTTGTAGCCTCTTGCTCTTGTTGTTAAACCAAGATCAGGTGGCTCACAACCAGTATGAAGAACTGGTATGAGCCACTGATCTCCCTCAGACAGGGAAAAACAGTAGGCTTAGGTACAAAAATGAAATTTTATACCTTTTGGTCAAGCTTGAACTTCACTTCTTGATGGATTTGAGAACTGTAATGTGGCTAGAAAACAGTGAGAAATAGAGTCTTAGATGTGTCTAAGACTGAAAATATTTTTGTGATTTTCTTGGATTTTTCTTTCAAAATTATTTGAAGGGAAAAGTTGGAAAATGTTTTGAGTTGAAAAATGTTTGAAGAAGTTTGAGAGCTAGAGTTTTTCTGAAAACAGGGGAGTGAGAGAGGTGAATTTCGTCCCCTTTGCAAGGTAGAAAGAGGGGGTATTTATAGGCAAACATAACCTATGGTTTGAAAATAAAATGAAAGATTAAGAAAAGTTTGGGAGGGAAAATTCTCATGATGAGATGCCCTGCAAGCTCAGGCAGGTTTGACTGGTAGGTTTGAACGTTGAAAGGTCTGAAAAGCCTGAAAAGTCATGGTCAAAGATCAAGCTCAACATGCATTGGCCCTGACAGCACTCCCGAGCGCTCTAGAGTGGTCCCGAGCGCTTAGGAGTGACTGCCCAACTTCAAAAGGGCGCCACGGACACTCCCGAACTCGATTTTGGGTGTTTTTCAAAGCGTTAGAAAGCTCGTTGAGTCTTCTTTCTAACCCAATTGGTTTCATTCAAATGTATTTTATATGCTAAAATTTGTGCCAATTTTACCCTCAGGGTGTTGGGAAAAACGACGGTTTTGGTTTGTAAAATCCAAGAGACGTCGTTCAAGCTTTAGCCGAGTCTTATTTTGATTCCTTTTCATCATCGGGGAGCCTCGAGGGTACAAATTAAGGATAATTAATTGGTCCAAATTGGGGTGTCTACAACTGTGTAGTACGTATATATTTGGCTCTAATTGCTATTGTCTATCGACGTGATCTCCTTCTTTTCACACTTATCTTCTCGTATATACATAAAGTTAGCATAGATTTTTCTACTGGGCTAGTGTAGCTCAATCTATCATTTTTCAGGTGTCTCATCGGAGCTGTAGCATGGGGTGCTGTGCATGCATGTGATCTTATATTTTGAAAGCGACAACGAGGAGTGATTCTCGCATCTCATACAAATTCTTATTTCAATTTTTTGAAGACGAACTTGTAATTTTATTACTTTCTTAAACGAAGGATTATTGTAAACTCTGACTTTTCTTTTAACAAGCTGTAGTAACTTTGGGGCCGCTGGGCCAAACATGTAAATTTGGAAATACCTTGGAGTTAGGAAGTGATCTGCGAATTAGGGAAACGAAAAGTCTTTTGGGTAATATTTGGATTATTGTGAGGATTTTATTTTTGAAAAGTCTTTTAATATTCATGTTGAAAATCGAGTGCGTGACAAATTGGATCCTCTAAGTGGCTAAAAGTACTCACCAAAAGTCCACGGGTTTACGAGAAGTCAATCAGCAATCACTGTATCCATTCATCATTGGGATGGTTCCCAAGGTGGGACTTGAAATAATTGTTAGGCCAAATTGGGGTGCCTATAGATGCCCCTCTTTGACTGAACTTAAACGGATCGCGAGACATGTTTAAGTAAGAGTCAAAGCCATAAAACAACTTCAATTTGGTCGAACAACTATTCCAAGGGTTTTCAAAAAATGGTTTTATTTATGGTCGGGCCGGAATGCTGCCTACGTATTCCACAAGGGAAATTTAGACCAATCGTAGTTCGGGGCAATAAAGAAAAATAAAAGTTTAGAGGGTTAAGGACAGAAGACGTACCTTCGGGCTTTAAAAGCCGTAATGCAACGTACCTGGGCTATGCCAGGATTTTGGCGGAGAGTAATTGAAGGAGCGCTGAGCTGCCGGGGGAGTTTGGTGGAGAGCATCTTCAATATTTTGGGGTAGATCAGTACACAGCGGGTGGGCCGATTGCTTTTCATGATCATCCTTACTTTGACTGAGGGGAGATCGGTTGTGTAGCCTATCCTTGCGAATGAGCTGGATGGGATTGATGTAATTGGGGTGGAATCCAGACCATCTTCTAGAGACGAATCGGACACTGGTTTTGAGATATGGGGGGCACAAGGCCAATAACTGGAGCATGGAGCTTGAGATGAGAGAATCGAGGCGCAGAGCTGGTTGCAGTCATAAGGCAAGAGCCTGAGGATCAGAGCGTACAGCTTGAGGTGATGGAACTGAGGCATAGAGCCGGTATTGATCATAAGGCAAGAGTCTGAGGAGTGTGTAGGTGGAGAAAAACAAACAGTACCTAGAACAGCACTGAATCTCGTCTCCTCACGCGTTGTCCAATCGGAACCCTAATGCCCTCGCCTGAACCCTAACCTGTAAAACAGACAAGGGGTGAGCGCACCTTTGCCTCTCGTGGCAAAGGCCCTCCGATGCCTAAGTTAGTATCTCGTACTGTATCAAAACCCTAATTATCAGTAGGAAAGTATCGAGTGAATGCAACTTATTGCGTACCTTTTACCTCTAGGTTTACCTTGTACTTATAATCATACGTTTGCTTTCCCTTCAAGCATCCTCGTCGCCCCAGGTCTCCTGTCTCGTATAGGAAACCTGGCTTTCCTGGGAGTCTCTTGCCCAATCAACCGAGATCCCTTACTCATAGGGTCTCTTCCTATTATGGAACTTGTTCCATAATAGGACTGTCTCCTCACTTATCTTTACTGAATATTGAGTTCTTCTACAAGAACACTCCTACTGCCTTATCTCTTAAGACAACGTTTCATCAGATGACTACATCTTGTTCGGTACACACCTCAGCCGAACAGACTGTACCAACTAATGACTTCTCATATCTTTGGTCCTTTACTCAAAACTTCGAACTTCCCCTTTCTCTCTCTAAAACCAGGCCAAACCATTCATCTTCAGTCCGCCATCGCCGCCATCTGCAAACCTGATTGCAACTCAGAAAAACTCCTCAACATTCTCGTAAGGTTCTCATCCCCTCCTCATTTCCATTCCATTTCATTCTGAGATCCCGTTTCTTAGATTCGTTATTTCCTAGAGTCCTGTTCACACCCAATCTCTGATTTCGTAGTTTTCCTTGAGTATTTCCATGGCGAACGAGGACGATAGTGGGCCTAAGCCTGGTAAATTTAGGAAACTTTGCGAAACCCCCGCTGCTATGGCAGCTTTTAGGAAAGATTACAACATCCCAGATAATGTAGGGCCCCATTGGGAGCAGATAGGGACGTTGGATAATGGGATAGGATGTGTATCCCTATTGTGGCCATTGTTGAGGGTGGGGTCCGTTTTCCCCTCGACCCATTACTTCGATGTGTATTAAATTGGTACCGCCTCACACCCATGCAAGTTTCTACTAACTTTTTTCGGTTAGTAATGGGAATCGTAGCCCTGAATAGGATCCTAGGAACCCAAATAGGAATCTGGGACATCCAATGGTGGTATAGCATCGTGCTAAACCCCCTGTATAATACTTACTATTTCAAAGTAAGGAAAACAGAAAAGCGTCTCGTGCTTAACTTGCCAGATTCTGCCCGTGATCATGAAATGGACTTCCTCTGTGTCACTGGAGCCTTCGAGCCACAGGGGGAGGATGGCCAAGTAGTCGGCTCTCATTGCCCCCACATATGGGGCTACCCACGTATGCTCCTAATTTGCTTTGTATTTCTTGTTTTACTGCATTCTTCATAGCCACTTTTTGTCTCTAACTTTCGTCTATTCTAATCTGCAGCTATTAATGCTAACCAACGTCCTAGACGTGAACCCAGCTACGTCCGAACAGCTGAAATCAACAGGATCCTAAAATACACAGGCGTACCTGGGACACGGACAGCTGGTCGGGGTCGTGATGCAAACGTAATGCTAGGCTACGACCCTGCATACAGAGGTTTTACGGACAGAAGGCTTGACAACCCAAGTACCAGTGCCGCCTCTACTTCGACTGCTCCCCAGCCTAGGACTTCAAGATCCAATGCTGGAGTAATAGTCGCCGGATAGCCAGGCGAGGTTCCAGTATCTGAGGGCATCCCTTTGCCACGCTTGGTGCTTAGAAGATCATCACGATGACAAACACCCACCCAACACCCCAATCAGTCAGCTCCTCATCAAGATACAAGTCAATCATCCTCCTCAGGGTATTCTCTATCCCCTCTGGATTCAAGTACCATGTCTCATCGACCACTGAACCTCAGCACCCTTCTTACTGTTTCTTCACGGGGACGTGGTGCCCCGGGCAGGGTATCATCCACTGGCCATGCTCCCCCGCCACCTCGTCGTACTAGAGGTCCTTCTACACGATCCTCTTCCTCTCCTCGGGATCAAGACAGTTCCTTGGAGACTACCGACGCCCATCGGGACAAACGCCCAAGGCACCAAGATGCCGGAGCCCCAGATGCACAAGCTGCTGCATCGACTTTGGAAACTCCTTCACCGAGCACTCAAATAATTCACGAGGCTTGGGCCCCTCAGCTCATAAGGGGGGACCGTCCAGTAAACGTTGGGGACAGTGCAAGCTCCACAGAGACTGCACTGGCCCTTGCTCAGGGTTTACTGCTACCCATAGACATGCAGAAGGAGTCCTCGTCCCCCTCTGACCGGCTTGTATCCACTGGACTCGTCAGTGGAATCAAGGTAATTCATTTGCTACCTTATCTTAGTTTCACCTTTCTCGTAGTAGTTTAAGAATATCTAACTGTAAACTATTTTTGACATTCTTTTAGTTCATCCAAAAGATGGTCACACTGGGCCAGAGGTTCCAAGAAGCAGAGGCTGAAAGAATCAGACTGCTGAACGGAAATACTAGCCTGATTCGATCAGTCTCAAGATTGGAGAGAGAGAGAGAGATAAGGCCAAGCTGGAAGCTGATGGGATGAAGGTAAAGCTGGATGCTGCCGAAGACAACCTTCGCCAGGCGCGGTCTGAAATTGACAGCACCAAGAAGACAGCCCATGAAGATGGATATAAGAAAGGCTTCGATGCTGCTACAGCGAGCTATGTGGAACAGATGCCTGCCATCCAGGATCAGATCTGGGTTGCTAGCTGGGAAGCCTGCTTGACCAAGGTTGGGACTGCAGAAGATTCTCCTTTTTGGATAGAGAACGATCTGCCGAGCAAACAAGCTGCTGCTTCCCTAGAGTTGGAAGAGCCTCCAGTGGATGACATCGACCAAGCGATCGATGAATTTGCAGATGCTGATGAAGACATCCAGATGGAGTCTGAACCACACCTCGAGCAATCACAACCTGTGGAAGCAGCCAACAAACCAATCAACCTGGAAGGACAGACTGCCGAGGGTAGCACAACCGTAGAGGTTTCAAATGATACCCCCCAAGAGGTCCAGACCCTTGACTGATCAGTAAGTACTTCGTAATTTTATGAACAATTTTTGGTAGGTCCTGCGTGGCCATAATCCTCAGCCCTGCGTGGCCTCAGCTATTACTTACTTTCAAACAGGTATTTGGCCCTCTGTGGCACATCACTATACATTATGTTTTGTTCGGCACATAAATTCTCGTTTCTGAAAACTTCTGGGAACATCTGTTCGTATGTTTGCTTGTTCCAAGTTTTTTATCTTTAAACTAGACTCTAAGTATTTCATACTTAGTCGAATACCGATGTATTTATGTCTCTACCCAAGTGTTTCATACTTAGGAAAGAAGCAAGTATTTCGTTCCTGTTTATAAGTTTCTCATACTTCAACCTGAAATTTTGAGTTTTATCGTACTCAAAAAGAATCTGTGCATATACACGTATGCGATACAAGTATCTTGTAAAATCTACGATTTTCATTCACACAATATCTAATACCAGTTTTATTCATACCTGGTCAATCATTTGTAGACATAATTTCGTTATGTCTTGTTCCTAAGTGTTTCATACTTTGGAATCATTTGATTTATGCATGTTTTAGTTTTTCATACTTAAACAGGAAATTAAGTCTTCCGTACTTTATCTAACCTTAACGTAGGTTCAAAATCATACTTACCAAATTCATAAGTCTCTTATTCAAGTATTTCATACTTGGGAAAAATAAGCAAGTATTTCGTACTTCTTATAAGTTTCTCTTACTTGAACAGAATGTTAAGTTTGTCGTACTTAGCAATCCGTGCATACAAGTTTCTCTCGTACTTGTATAGTCTAAGTATTCTTTCGTGCTTAGACAGTAATACGTATATTCGTACGTTACAAGGCATTCATCCCTATTCTAAGTTTTTCGTACTTAGTCAATCTAAGTTTCTCGTACTAAGATAATTGATACGCGAATTCGTATGTTCTAAGGCGTTTATACTCATTACCTGCTCCTCAATATGAAAAATGGAAAGCTAGGCCATTGTTCGTATTTATAAGATAAAAAACGACCACAAAATACAGGAAACAAAATTTCTGAAAAAATCAATATGTTGCAGAAAACACAACTTTATTCATAGTTCTCAAACTCAAAGAGTCGTTACGCGTACCCCTTGCAACTAAAGAAAAGTAAAAACAGAGGAATTTTCTTCGTAATTCCCACAGGATTACACAGTCCTAAAACAGAATAAAAGATAAACCAAAAGTCTTTTAAACAAAGAACTTCCTCAGATTGTGGACATTCCAAGGCCTTGGCATCGGGTTCCCGTCCAGATCTGCCAACTTGTAGGCCCCAATGCCCACAATTTCAGTTACTCGATACGGGCCTTCCCAATTAGCCCCCAACTTTCCTTCGTTAGCCACTTTGGTATTACCAAGTACCTTTCGAAGCACGAGGTCTCCAATACCAAATTCTCGAGGGTGGACATGTTTGTTATAGCCCTTCATTAGATGTTCCTGGTATGAGGCTAAGTGGACCAGAGCCTTTTCCCTCCTTTTCCCGGCCAGGTCAAGCTCGATCTCAAGGGCCCTGTCATTGCCCCCATTCTCAACCAGTACAGTCCTGTTGGTTGGAAGACCAACCTCCAGGGGTATGACTGCCTCTGTTTCATATGCTAATGAATATGGGGTCTCTCCCGTAGACCTCCTTGGTGTTGTTCGGTGCGCCCATAGCACCAATGGTAACTCGTCAGGCCACTTTCCCTTTGCTTTGTCCAACCTTTTCTTGATCCCATCAAGAATGGTTTTGTTGGAAGCTTCTGCTTGCCCATTGCTCTGAGGGTAAGCTGGGGTCGAATAATAGTTCCTTATTCCATACTAGGTACAGAAAGCCTTGAATTTCTTTTGGAACTGTGCCCCATTATCTGTGATCAAAGAGTAGGGGACCCCAAAACGAGTAATGATACTCTTCCATACAAACCTTTCTATCATGGGTTCGGTGATTTTGGCCAAGGGTTCTGCCTCGATCGACTTTGTGAAGTAGTCTGTGGCCACTAATAGGAACTTTCGATTCCCTGTTACTTTATGGAGTGGACCCACGATGTCCATTCCCCACTTGGCAAATGGCCAAGGGCTAGTCAAGGGCACCAGATCTTCGGCTGGTGTTCTTATCATAGGGGAGAACTTCTGGCATTTCTCACAAATTTTAACATAAACCTTGGCATCTTCCTGCATATGCGGCCACCAATAGCATTGAGTGATTGAACGGTGGGCAATAGATCTGACCCCAGCATGGCTTCCACATGTTCCCTCATGGATCTCATGGAGGAACTTTTGCACCATCTCGGGGTGCACACAGAGCAAATATGGCCCAGTGAAAGATTTCCTATAGAGCTTCCCCTCGGGGGACAGCCAAAACCTTGCAGGCTTGGTTTTGATCTTATGTGTTTCCTTCTTATCTGAAGGGAGTATTTCATCTCGTAAAAACTCCACAATTGGATCCATCCAACTTGGTCCTTGGTTCACATCCAGGACCAACTCTATACTCTTGCCGATGCTCGGCTCAGCCAAGTAGTCAACTACTACTTTCCGTTTAAACTCAGTTGGAACAGCTGCAGCCAGCCAAGCCAAAGAATCCGAGTGGGAATTCTGTCCAGAGCTTATCTATTCAATACATACCCTTTCGAAGGTATTAAGTAAACTTTTGGCTGCCTCCACATAGGCTGCCATTTTCTCATTTCGAGCTTCGTATTCGCCGGACAGTTGGTTCACCACAAGTTGTGAATCACAATAAACCCTGATCTTTTTTACCTTCAGAGTTTTTGCACTGTTCAGGCTGACTAAGAGAGCCTCGTACTCCGCCACGTTGTTTGATGCACTAAAGCGAAGCCGAACAGATTGCTCCAGCATCGCCCCTGAGGGAGGGAGCAAGACAATACCAATACTTGAACTGGTGTTGCAGGCAGAACCGTCAACGAATAGTTTCCATTCCAAGGGGTCCTGTTCGGCATGCGTCTTACCTTTCTTTTTTGACATTTCAATTTCTTGCTCCTTTCTCGCAGGAGGCTGTGGTGCTACTGTTGGTGTGAATTCCGCCACAAAATCTGCCAACACTTGGCCCTTTATCGCAGTGCGCGGCTGGAAGTCAATATCATATTGACTTAACTCAACAGACCAGGTTGAGATCCGTCCAGAGAAATCTGCCTTTCGTAGCAGTGATCTCAACGGAAATTATGTATAGACCACGACTTTATGGCTCTGGAAGTAATTAGGCAACTTTCTTGTTGCTGTCCTCAAAGCAAGGACCAGTTTTTCGAGGGGCAGATACCTCGTCTCTGCGTCCAGGAGTGTTTTGCTCACGTAATAAACTGGGATTTGCTCGGATCCCTTATCCCTTAACAGAACTGCACTCACAGCATGTTCAGAAACTGGTAAATATAAAACCAAAGTCTCACCTGGGTCTGGAGTTGACAGAAGAGGGGCTTGAGCCAAATACTTTTTCAAATCTTGGAATGCCTACTCACACTTTGCTCTCCATTCGAATCCTTCTCTTTTCTTTAACGACTGGAAGAAGGGCCTACACTTATCACTTGAACGGTTGATGAACCTATTGAGGGCCGCAGCCATTCTAGTCGGCCTCTGGACCTCTTTCGTTGTCTTGGGACTTTGTAGCCTTTTCAAGGCCGTTATTTGATCAGGGTTTGCCTCGATTCCCCTTAAAGTCACAAGGTGGCCTAGGAACTTTCCAGAACCAACCCCAAATGCACATTTCGAGGCGTTAAGTTTCAACTTGTATTTCCTCAGGATTTTAAAGGCTTCTTCCAAATCCAGTATATGCCCTTGTTGGGTTTTGCTCTTGACCACCATATCATCTATGTATACCTCCATAGTTTGACCAAGAAGCTTTTTGAACATGATCGTTGCCAGCCTCTGGTAAGTTGCCCCTGCGTTCCTCAGCCCAAAGGGCATAACACTATAACAGTACAACCCACGTGGTGTAATAAAAGAAGTCTTTTCTTGATCAGGCCCAAACATGGCAATCTGATGATATCCCCGATATGCGTCGAGGAAACTCATCCGCTCATATCCAGCAGTGGCGTCGACCAACTGATCGATCCTTGGAAGAGGGAAGCTATCTTTAGGACATGCTTTGTTCAAGTCTGTGAAATCTACATAGACACGCCATTTCCCATTCTTCTTCTTTACGACCACAGTGTTGGACAGTCACTCTGGGTAGCAAACTTCTCGTATTGCTTTGGCCTCTAATAAACGATCTACTTCTTCAATGATAGCATCAACATGCTGTATAGCTGCTCTTCTTTTTTTTTGGATAACAGGCTTATGCTGTGGGTCAACATTTAGGTGGTGGCAGATCACATCTGCATCCACTCCAGGCATTTCTTCCAGTACCCAAGCAAATACATCAACATGTTCTTTCAAGAAACCCACCAATTTGGATTCTTCCTCATTCGGCAGCGATTCCCCAATTAGAAAATACCTCTCAGGATTAGTCTCGTTGATCTGTATCTTCTTTAAGCCTTCTACTACTTTCTCTGCTGGATCTCTTTTGACATCCTCGACAGTCGGTTGATCTGGTACTTCTACTGTATGAACCTGATGGGCCTTTGGAACTTTCTTGATGATAGAAATCAGGCATTGTTGAGCTGCTTTCTGATTACCACTGATCTTCTCAACCCCATTAGACCCTGGGAATTTCACCATCTGGTGATATGTAGAGGAAACAGCCTTCATCTTATGTAACCAAGTCCTCCCCATAATCGCATTATAGGACGATGGGACATCTACAACCAAAAAGTCAGTTCTTAAGACAACTGATCCAGCCCGAACAGGCAGTGTTACCTTTCCAAGGGGCCAAACTGCTCCTGCACCAAACCCAACCAATGGTGTTATTGATTGTTCCAAATCTGTCCCAGATAATCCCAATTTTTTTAAAGCATCGTAGTACAAGACTTCTGTATAGCTCCCCGAGTCCACCAGGATTCTCTCAATGTCATATTCCCTTATTCGTAGGGTTATGACTAATGCATCATTGTGGGGCACCTGGACTTCTCCAAGATCCTCGTCTGTAAAGACTATGCCTTCGCTGTATACATCGTTTCCTCGTCCTCTCTTATTTCCCAACCTCATAACGTGCTGGTCATGTTTGATTTGTCTTTGTAGCAACCTAACCTCATTCCTCGTATAAGGTGTGGCCAACCCATGTATCATATGGATCACCCCTTTAGAATTCTGTTCGTAATCCATCTCCATAGCTTTCCTTTTATCTTTGGGATCCTCCTGGATAAATTCCTTCAGGTAGCCTTGAGAGACTAAATCATCGAGATGTCTCTTGTACATCTCTCAATCCTCAGTCATGTGGCCCCAATCCTTGTGGTAGCTACAGTGCTGATTCGTAGCACGTTTCGCATCTTTATCTCCTCCTAGGACTGGGGGCCACTTGAAGTATGGTTGATTCTTTATTCGATAAAGAATCCTATAGATGGGCTCCTTCCAAACAGTGGTAACTGAAAAGAAGGACTTAGGATCAGGTGCTTGCTTTTCCTTGTGTGGCTCTTTCTTAGCCTGCCCATACTCTTTATTTTCTCTATACGTCTTGGGCTCCTGCCTATCTACCCTCTTTGCCAGGGTTTTTGGCTGTTCGGCCACGGCCTTACCATCTTCTCGGAGTATGTCATCTTCCATTCTTGCATGTTGCTCTATTCGTTCCATCAGCCTTGCCAATGTTTGCACAGGATGCATGTTCAAAGACCAGGGTAGCTCTCCCCGGACAGGTAGACCAGTTTGAACGTAGCGATTGCATATTCCTCACTGCAGCTGTCAATCTCGTTGAAAGTCTCCCAATATTTCTTAGTGTAGTCTCTAATTGGTTCGTTTTCTCCCTGCTTCATCGTGGAGAGGCTTTCAAATGTTTTAGGGGCCCTCCTACTTGTCAGAAACCGAGCAGTGAACTCCTCCGCCAGCTGCGCCCAATCACGTATGGAACGTGGTTCCAATTTATGGAACCAAGACAGAGCAACCTTTCCCAAACTGGACGGGAACATCTTGCACATGATGGCATCATCCCCATCATGCATAAACATAGCTTGTTGATAATGTTGTATGTGAGCAACGGGATCCGCATCTGTCTCGTATAGAATGAAAGTACCATGCTTCACTCTGCTCGGTAATCATGCATCCCGCAACCTCCTTGCAAACGGAGAAGTTGCTATGTTACTTAGGGCTTCCCTTGCTGCTTCTCATGCAGACATGGCCCCTTCTCCATTCGCTTTGGTCTTTCGAGCGTCAGACTTATTACAGTGGGTATCAGGTCTCTCGTACCTGTCCCTATGGTGTTTGCGAGTGTTTTCCTCAGGTGAGGAACTTCGGCTCCTACTTCTCCTTTTTCGTGGAGAATATCTTTTTCTGCCGGGACTCCTGCTTGGGCTTCTGCTTCCTCTTCTCCGTGAAGAAGCTCTTTTCTTCCTTGGAGTAGGACTCCTACTTCTTCTTCGTGAGGGAGCTACTTTATACGCCATTATAGCCCCTCTGTTACCTTTGGAATGCCCTCGTGAAAGCCCAAAGTCCTCAGGATGTTCTCGGATCCGTTCTAACTCTCGGATCTCATGTTCCCTTTTGCGAATTAATCGAGCATATTCCTCGACCTCCTGCCTCTTTTTGTCGAGGATGTCCTCGTTGTTATGCACACTCCTTGAATGTGCAACCGACTCTCCCCTCTGATGGGATTTGCTCCTTCGCGTGGAGGTTATAGCCGTTCTGCCCTCCTTATTCTTGGAGTCATCTTGGATGGTAAGAGGATATCTGCTTGTCGTCCTCTTGCCATGCCCGCCATTAGGCTTTCTTGGAGCACCTGGTGGAGATTTGTCTCCTCCCCCACCAGCCTGGTTCTTTTCAGTGAGCGGTGTGACTGGATCTACTTCCACCATGGTCATATTTCAAAAGGGAACTCTTTCGGTTCCCACAAACGGCGCCAATTGTAGGTGGAGAAAAACAAACAGTACCTAGAACAGCACTGAATCTCGTCTCCTCACGCGCTGTCCAATCGGAACCCTAATGCCCTCGCCTGAACCCTAATCTGTAAAATAGACAAGGGGTGAGCGCACCTTTGCCTCTCGTGGCAAAGGCCCTCCGATGCCTAAGTTAGTATCTCGTACTGTATCAAAACCCTAATTATCAGTAGGAAAGTATCGAGTGAATGCAACTTATTGCGTACCTTTTACCTCTAGGTTTACCTTGTATTTATAATCATACATTTGCTTTCCCTTCAAGCATCCTCATCGCCCCAGGTCTCCTGCCTCGTATAGGAAACCTGGCTTTCCTGGGAGTCTCTTGCCCAATCAACCGAGATCCCTTACTCATAGGGTCTCTTCCTATTATGGAACTTGTTCCGTAATAGGACTATCTCCTCACTTATCTTTACTGAATATTGAGTTCTTCTTCTAGAACACTCCTACTGCCTTATCTCTTAAGACAACGTTTCATCAGATGACTACATCTTGTTCGGTACACACCTCAGCCGAACAGACTGTACCAACTAATGACTTCTCATATCTTTGGTCCTGTATTGCCGAACAGACTGCACCAACTAATGACTTCTCACGTCGTTGGTCCCTTTCAGCCGAACAGACTATCTGGTCCGGTGATTTCTCGTACCACCGGACCTTATTGCCGTCCTTCATCTTGTATGGAATCCCATATCACTTTTCTCATTACACGAATCTGGTATGCCACATGTTCGGCTACTAACTGTACCTGTTTGGGAATACCTCCCTACAGAGTGTGAGCTTGGAGCTTGAAGTGATGGAACCGAGGCGTAGAGCCGGTATTAATCAAAAGGCAAGAGCCTGAGGATCATAGCATAGAGCTTGAGGTGATGGAATCGAGGCGTAGAGCAGGTTGTATGTAGGAATGACCTATTGCATGAGAGAGAGAGAGAGATGCAAAACATATATATGATGATGATGGTTAGATATAATGGTGATGCAGACTTGATGATGACAATGGTGATGCAATTGATGCTTTTATGCATGGGCCCGTGCATGTGTATTGTTTTAAGCATAGAGCTTCTTTCAAGTTCTGGACTTGAGCATTCAGAGCATAGAGCTTCTTTCAAGTTTTGGACTTGAGCATTCAAAGCGTAGAGCTCAAACATTCGGAGGGTAGAGTGTGAGCATTCAAAGTACAGGCTTTGAGCATCCAGTACGCAGTGGTTGGGCATTCAAACGCGGGGCTTGAGCATTCAAGTGTAGAACTTAAGCATCCAGTACACAGTGGTTGGGCATTCGAAGAGTTTCGAGCATTCAAAGTGCTGGACTTTGAGCATTCAAGTATAGAGCTTGTAGTGTGGGTTGGCTTGGAAGTAGGGTTTTAAGTGTCATGTACTATTTTTAAGCAACAAGTCTTAAGAATCATTCATATTAAACATTGCTAGCTGTCTATGGTATCCGATAAACTCATGCATGCTCACGAATTACTATACATGACTCATCCATAATATGTGCAAGTAGTTGTGGTGCTATGTATATCATTTTGTTTGTCTTTCTCTAACCATGCAGGGGACTAAACCGAAAAGAGGAGTTCATCACCCTCATCTCTTCTCATAACGCGTTGCATGATCACGTGCTAACATCGAGTATCATTTGGTTGAGCCACTATATCATACGTGGGGGAGTTTACATATTTAGGGTAATATACGCACTACATAGACCATTGATTTTAGACATCTAAACTTGAGCATGATTAGATTCCTGCTTCTCCTAGATTTAGGGTTTGATCTTAGACGTGATAGTAATGGCTAACGAGAAAATTGAAGTTTTAATCCAACCAAGTATTGATGAAATCCTACCTAGCTAACTTTCACCGCCATTTTGGCCCATGTTTTGCTTCTCTTGAAAAATTGATATCATTTTGCTTATCATGGTTTTTGGCCAATTTTCGCACTCAGCATGAAATGTGGATGTTAAATTTAAGTCTCATTTGACTCGAACTACGAATGGCCTGATTCTTAGTTGGGATACGTAGGCACCTTCTGATCGGCCACAATTTTGAAAATGTTTCCTCCTGTGCTAGTTTGCTGCCATAGAATACTCATGATAACATCAAACGTTGAAAACAATCCAAAAGGGTTTCAAAGTAATCTTATGGCATCTTTTGGAACACATCATAATCACTTGAATTGTCGAAAGCACAAAATGAGTTTTTCAAAACTATGACCTACATCATTTCTGCTGAGCTAAGGAGCTGAAACATTTCTGCACCCTAATGGAGATCACTTGTAAGCAAATCATGCTGTTGAAGATGAAGAGTAGGAAAAAGGAGAAAGAAGAAAAGAGAGGAAAAGTGAAGAGGAAAAGTGAAGAGAAAAAAAATGATGAGCTCGCTACATTGAAAACCCGCAAGGGCAGTCTAGGCAAAAGTTAGAGCACGAACAAAGTGAGAAATCAGCCATGTCTCCATGCATCTACTATGTGTCTCAAAGGATTGTCCTCAATCTTAGAAAATCCACTTGGTTAAACATCGAAGCCCCTAATCTCTTGGTTAGGATCCTTGCCACTTTGTCGTGTGTTTCAAGATGAAGAAAGGCATTCATTTCTCTATCCCAAACACTTATCCCTTGCTAGCCACGTTGAACCTCTGGATAATTTCTTTGAAAAGCCTGCTAGGTAGCCATTCCCTATGCTGGGGCAAACAAAAAAATACAAGGAGAGATGAAAGAAAAATCAATGAAAAATGAGTACCCCGTCATACAAGGGGCATTTTGAATGAAACATTTCTTCCAATACATACAAAGGACATTTTTGAAGAAAACAACTCTATCACACAAAGTGAGGCAAGAGATGACAAGAGTTGACAAAAATGTTGAAGATGGCTGCTAGCTTTTAAAACCCAAGGATGAATAGAAATTAGGTTTGACCATTTACATCCGCTTCTTTCTCAAGCCAAAACCCCAAGCCTACATTACAGTCCATAACAAAGTCCTCTCAGATTGGGAAACACGACTTAGTAGCAGGGTCCTAGGGGCTTCACCAATGTGGGAGTTACCACGAAGGGCAAGAATCCTAGAGTTTCCATCATCTTGGCAAATCACACAACATGGAAAGTTACGTGAGACAAGGGGCGTGACTATGTCCCCCTTTATGCACTTCTCTTGAAAGTATCCAACCTCTTATGTGGGTCTCAGTAGGCGCTTATCAATCCAACTCAAGTCAACCAAATCAAACTTGAAGCAACAAACTCACCTAATTGACTAAGGGCATGGGTTTACAAAATAGTTATGTGTCCTTTGATGATTGAATGACGTGAGTGTGAAACATATAGATGAAATGATATGATTTTGAAATCCTCAAGGAAAAACTTTCAAAATTAATCTTATCTCAAACATTCTTGACACAGCAAATACAAGCACAGTCACTTTCTGCAAATCTCTGAGGAAATAAAATGGGTCTTTCATTTCATGAGGAGTGCAGCAATATGGTCTCCTGGCCAAACAATATTTTTAGTGGTGCTGCTAGAGTATTGCGAGTCTTTCAAATCACTTGGCTAGTATATGCAATAAGTCATTGTCAGCCTTTCTAGGGCGAGGGGAAGTATTGGATCAAATATGCGAAAGTTGAGATGTCCAAAATATATTGTGGATTTACATGCATATCAGTATCACCCTGTCTTTTTGCATTGATCTCTTGATCCTAGTATTTCATGCGTATATCATTGTGGCTGCTTAATGGAAATGGTTGTCTTGGTTACACGAACTAACTCCAAGTATGAGGTATTTTTATACTCAAGAAAGGAAAGTTCATCAAGGCATCATGGCCATCGTCTCTATGCAAAGAGTGAAGTGAGCCGTGGATCTAGTTGGGCAAGCTCCCTGCGACAGCCAATCCACACCGCTTTCGTTGTTGAGTTTACTAACAATTTTGCAGGGGCAATAAGGGAATGCACTGTCTGCCTGAGGGGCATCATATCCTGGGAGATCGCATCTCAACTCTTTTGTGAAATGCTGTCACACATCATTGTCAAGAGCATGCCAAGATCTCTTCCAAACAGCAAAAAGAGCATTGCACTCACATTCGTTGTTATTTACATCGCATATTTCCATGCTAGGGGCAATTAGATTGTCATCATCATGCATAGTCAAGCTAGGATTGAGTATTCATAGCATAGACAAGCGGCTTGCATTTCTTCTTGAATATTCAGTTTAATATGCATACGTACTCATTGCAATCTATGTCACCCAAAATCGTTCAAAGCTCTTGAACTAGGGTTCTTTAAGTGTGGTTGTCCTGCCCCTAACAGTTAGCATAAAAGGACTTCGGCCCGTGGTCGACTCCAAGCCTGTTGCATGTTGTTTTCCTATCCATTGTTGTTTTCTAAACTATTCAAATGTGGATTACAGGATTCTCCACATCGAAATACTGGGTTGGATTTCGGTCCTTGAAGTTATTAGGACCAACCACATTAAGCCTTGTGCTTATGACCGACGAAGCCAAGTCAAAAGAAGCTGGAAGATAGCCTCGTAACTAGTATTGAGCTAACTCTACAATTGGCACCATGTTAGCAACATTAAAATGGCTTCGCAACACCTACTTTAGCTACCCCGAGCTCACATCTTGAAAATAAGCAGCCTCGCCACTTCCAAATCCTGTGGCTCCCACTTAAAGCTGATAAAGGCCCAGTGCACACTCCGGAAGGCATCCCATTAGTCGAGGCAATGGAACGTTCCTTGACACTGAGTTGAAGAAGGCAATGAAAATCTCTGAAAGCAATAATGGCTAGCAGGTTTTACCCAAAGCATTTAAACGAGCCTTATGGCATTTTGGGTCAACAAGTTGACGAAGTCAATGTGGGATTATGATCAGATTAGCCTTGGGAGGCGTCCCAAGCGTGAGGAGTCTAGCCTTGGGGGCACTTCCAAACAAGTGGAATGTAGCTAAATCTAGCGAGTGGAATGTGGCTTAATCTAGCCTTGGGGGCAATCCCAAGCATGTGGAAACTAGCCTTGGGGGCACCCCAAACATGTGGAATCGATCCTCTGACTCCTGGCATTCCCACAACCGATAAATCATCCTCTCAGCTGCCGCATCCTTCTGCAAAATCTCCGCTTTCAAAGGCAATTGATTTAAATCCAGGCACCAACAAAGCATTCATGGTATTCTGGGCCCACGGCCAATAGAATTTATCATGAAGTGTAATCAAATCCAACCTTGGGAGCATTCCCAAGCATGCATGATATCAAGCACCAACATCAAAATGAATCAAAGCATTACAAGGGTTACCAAATGCATACATTCAGTCTAGCCTTGGGAGTATCCCAAGCATGAGGAATTCACTAGGGAACATTTGGAATCTAGCCTTGAGAACATCCCGAGCATGTGGACATCCCTGAGCATAAGGAATAATCAAACACCCGTGTTAAACCCATTTTGGAATTCTCCGAAGCTCTCTCTCTGTAGCACCAGGCTCACAATCCGTAGCAGCAGGCTCACAATTACTGATCGCTTGACCATTGTCAACCCCGAGCTCAAGCTCACAAAACCAAAGGAACCTTGATGCATCAAGTTCAAGCTCTACGCCCAGATTACTGTACTCTAGAAGTGCTATGGTCGTCACATCTTGTATTCCCTCAGCAAGCCCTATGTCAAGCTCCATGCTCACCATCTCAACAACTCCCTCTCAGCAGTTCCACTCCTCCCAGTAGCTCTATTCAGCAGCTCTCCGCGCTTATTATCTCAGCAGCTACATGCTCACTACCATCAAAGCTAGTCAATGGCTCCCCCACCTCAGTAGCACCCCGTGCTCAATAGCTCCATACTCGAGTCACTCAGCAAGCTCCATCCTCATTATCCCAACATCCCCATAACTAGCAGCTTCAGAAACTCAGCGGCTCTATGCCCATACTCACTATCACCCAGCGGTTCTAGGCTCACTATCGGCAGCTCTAAGCTCACTCAGCGGCCCTGTGCTCACCATCATGATCACTCAGTAGCTCTACGCTCGCTATCAGCAGCTCCATGATCAAGTTATTCAACGGCTCTACGCCCGTACTCATCATCTCAGCGGCTCTACGCCCATATTCACGACCTCAGTGACTCTACGCCCGTATTCACCATCTCAGTGGCTCTATACCCGTGCTCACCGTCTCAGCGGCTCTATGCCTATATTCACCATCTCAGCGGCTCTACGCCGATATTCACCATCTCAACGGCTCTACGCCCGTGTGTAGACACCCTAATTTGGCCTAACGATTATTTCAAGTCCGACCTTGGGACCATCCCGATGATGAAATGGATACAATGATTGCTGATTGCTTCCTTGAGGACCTTAGGACTTTTGGTGAGAACTTTGAACCACTTAGAGGACCCAATTCAGAGCCATACAGCCTTTCAGACAGAAATACAGAAGCCTAGGAGAATCCATCTGACGGCCGAAACATCGATCTAACGGCCAAAACATCAATTCCTCACCCGAGCAACCTGTTGCCAGCAAAATCTCCCTGAGAGATCAATTCCTCGGCCGCAAGATCTATCCTTCAGCCGAGACATCCATTCCACGGCCGCAAGATCCTTTACTCGGCCGCCAGATCGACCTTTTTCCAGACTCTGGAACGTTCTGTCAGACGTTTGGTTTGATCCAACTACACAACCTTCCCGATGCGTTCGAGCTACGCTCAGAGATTACGACGTAGAGTTAGAGATGCATTGCAATTGCAATTGCCATCTCATGATTTGATTGGCCGGAGTGAGTCATCCCTATGCCTATATAAAGGAGCCTTTGGGTTCCGAAATAAACACACGAAATTCATAGAGAATACACTCTCTCAAGCCTCAAAACTCTGCCAAAATACTCTCTCAAACCCACTCTTCAAAAGCCCTAACCTCCCGAAGGCAGCCGTCAATCCGGCGATCAAATCCCGAAGTTCAAACCCTAATCCTAGGGTTTTCAATCAAGCAATCAGTCAATCACGCCCAATCCAAAGCAATCAAGCAACTGAGGGATCAAGGTGGTGAGGCCCAACGGCCTCTGGTTTGTTTTATTTATTGTTCTTACGCTTAATCACAACTTTCTGATCATCTGTTAAACGTTCCTGTCTGGTGTGAGGAAGAACACCGACCGGGGCTTCGATCCCTCGGCCGGTACATCAAACCAGGAGGATCCCTCGGCCATGACATCCATTCACCGGCCGCGGGATCCATCTCCCTGGGACAGTTTGTTTTGTTTTGCTTTCTGACGCATGCTTCAATTATCACACTGGCTCACTTTACTTACTGTTTAAAGGCTTAATTAAACAGACTATGTGTTGGAATTAAACAAAGCATCTACATGTCTTATGTTGAATAACTATGGGCCAGCCTCACGGCTGGGCAGAGAGGGGTGCCTAACACCTTCCCCTCACTGTACTTTTGGCTCCCGTACCCAGAATCTCTATCTGTTTTCCCAGTTTTAATAAACTGGGTGGCGACTCTGTTTTGATGATAACCGCTACCATGTGGCAATGTTCCTAGCCATGGGAATGTCCATGATTTTGGTTTACGAAGCAAGCAACCAACCGAGCAAACAAACGTGATCAATCTGTATGGCGATGCCCCGTTTGGGAGGTGTCTACAGTTTTTGGCGACTCCGCTGGGGATATGAGAGCCATAACCAAAAAGTTCAACATAAGACTAATACATGCCTTGTTTAATTCATCTATCATTTGCATCGAGCGGGCAACCCGTTGAGTTCACCTGATATCCCGGCATGACACGGGCTATGTTGGGGGTTCCAGCAAACTCCACAGTCACTCGTACCTAGTGGTATATCAAAGAGGGAATCACCCAATCATCGCCTATGATGGGCTGGTGAGAGGATTGGTGCCCTTTGACAACGGAGCACCCTGAGACTACCAAAACCTTGCATGTATTAGAAAGCCATAGAACTTATCAAACTAAGACAGGAACCTACAGGCTAAGAACCTACTTGCATTTTCGCTTCCAAGTTCTTCCTCACACCTTGTATCATCTGTTGTTGTAAATAACTTTTTCTGTGCAGAAGGGTTGGGATTTTCAGCCCAAATCCTAACCCTACACAAGCCAAGTACTAACTTACAGGTACTCTACTTTTCAAAGCAGACACAATAAGTAAAACAAAGAAGCAACCACAGCCAATTTTATACTCTTACGACACCCGAAGTCACGCCAAACAGAGGTCTTTGCAACCGTCCCGTCTGTCACTCTCACCGGCCAAAACACCTACACTGCTACGGTCCCAATCACTTCTAGGGACTCCGCGGTCATCTCCTCAACAAACTCAATCATCTACCAAATCCTAAGCTTCATCAAGTAATCCTCCCACTCTCATGGCAGATAACGACCCCATCATTGCTAATCACCAAGCTCAAAGTCGCTACCTTACTAGCAGAGAAAGCAGCAAGAGATGCTGAGAACGAAGAGAAATCGGTGGAAGATGAGAATCCTCAAGAAGTGGTATTGGCAGAAAACCCTGAATTGGCCAAACAAGTCAAGGAGATCAAACGTACTCTGGCCCGTTCACAAGGGGACCAAATTCTAGATTTTGAAGGACTCTGCCTTTTTCCAGATTCTCAACTACCTGAGAAGTTCAATAGAACTGGCAATCCCACTAGCCATGTCCGCCATGTCATCAACACTTTGAAGCCAATGGGCTTGAATGATGAGCTCATTGTTCAGTTATTTCAAAGGACTCTTACTGAAAGCACTCTCGATTGGTTTCTCACTTTGGAGTTTGTGCACTATCATACTTGGCCAGAAATTGCCAATGCTTTTGTCGAGCAATATGCATACAACGTTCAAATTGAGTTAACAACTCGAAATTTGGAAATGACTAAGCAGGAATCAAACAAAGACTTTGTAACCTTTGTGGCTAGATGGGGAGAAAAGCCGCCAAGAACCGCCCCTCTGAGGAAGATCAAGTAAAGATAGTTGTCAAGAACTTGCAACCCAAATATCTCAGGCACATCTACACACACGCTATCACCGATTTCAAACGTTTGCATGCCACTGGGTTGCAAATCGAAGATGGTATCAAACTAGGACTCATTGGGAAAGAAGAGGCCACTCCTCCACCTAAGAAAACCTTCTCCAGCCGTACATCTCACGCCTCCGTGAACGCCCTTAACTCAACCTTACCATAAGACCCTTTTCAAATTAGCTCATCCCGAAGCTCAAATCGCCCCGGTCGCAACTTTGACCCTCTCTATATGACCTCATCTCAAGCCTCAGCCATTCTGAGCCGTTAGGGGCATCTCAAACCTTTAAACAAACCACTTCCTCAGCCACCCTATGGCCCAAACCATGATCCTAACAAACAGTGCGCCTACCACCAACACCCTAGGCATGAAACAGATAACCGCATGCGTCTCCGCCATGACATTCAAGATCTCATTGATAGCCGAACTATAAAACTTCCAAAACCTGATGTGCAAGCCAATCCGCTTCCTACTCACAATGCTGAACCACCACCCTGAAACATTGATCTCATAAACCTACCTCACAACCCCACATACAATCCTGGCCAATACATTGTCCAAAACAATCAAGCCAAGCCAACCTTTACCTTCCCAGAGGAGGATGAATGTTTCATGATGGAGGAGGAAGAAAACAATGAGTCCGATCAATCGGAAGTGATCGATCCCGACATGTCTGACAAAAGTAATGAAGAAGAGCAAGTAAAGGGGAAAATGACTTTGACGAAATGAAAGGAGAATACAATGATCCACTCGATGGAATCTCCTTAGCATCACTATTCAATCAAGTGGAAATACCTGACGACTACACAATCAATAAGGAGGAAGAAATGGTGATGAAAACCTAGACCAACACTTCCATTTGGGGACTACTCATGTCTCAAAGAAGTAGCCACCAGTGAAGATGGATCCAGTTCAAAGGCCCTGTTTGGCAAAGAAGATGGTGGAAAAGAGTATAAAGTTGTGAAAGGCAAAGGTTTTGAAAACGACCTCGAAATGCTACAATAGCTAAGAAGTCACAACATGGCAAAGAACATTAAACATTGCTTTTATCAAGCTAAAACATATTTTGAGCCCCTGCTTGGGCATTTAATTTCTACCAAGTGAATTCCTGTTTCATCCTCTAGACTATGCTTATTCAATGATTTACTTCCTAAATTGCAATTGCCAAACACTATAGTCTCTTTGCCAAACAAAGGAAATTTCAAGGAATCGAGTTCCTTGTGTCGTTGACAAAAAGGAAGGAAAGGATGAACTTTAGATGCTTAAGAAACTAGGTTTTTGTCAAAACTTAGAAAGAAGACACTATCTCCGTGAGAACACTTAGGGTTAGCTCGCTCATTATGAAGGTACAAACACAAGGGAGATTTAGAAAAATATCTCCATCAAATTCCTCTCCGAAACGCAGAAACCCTCTTGAGAAAAGTGCTCGTTGGGTAACCTGAAAACCCAAGCAAAAGTAAGAGCAAAGCCTGCTAGGGCAAGAAAATGCAAAAACGCAGCCTAGGCAAAATTTAAGGCATTAAAAGAAAAGCTCGCTAGGGACTCAACCTCCATTAGGTAACCTAGGCAAAATCAAGAGCATGTGAGAAGAAAAACCAAGAGTGGAAACCTCAAAGGTAATGATTTCGGAACTACGTAAAAGGCCTGATTCCCTGATTGGGATACGTAGGCAATCTCACATTGAGATGCGGCCCAAACATTTGGAGAGAAGGAAAAACATCAACAGATTTGTACCCAATGATAGGTATAGCTAACCCTGCGTATTGAGCTCGCAAAAGATGAGTATGCTTTTCTCGAAGAATTGGCAACAGCAATAGACACGAGAGCTATAGGTCATCCCCTCTAACCTAAAGGTAATTGACACAATGAGCAAGATACCTTAAAAACTCCCGAGTTTGGCAACCAGACTATGGAACATAGCAAAAGCGAAAGGCAGGAAAAACCCAAAACCAAGCATAAGAAGGGAGAGAAAATAGGATGCCAATTGGCCGAAACAAAAATCTACCTTTGAAAAATCAAAGTAACAGCCGAAGAATTGATACATCAGCCGCAACATCAATTCTTTAGCCGAGTAATCGATTCTTCGGCCAATATTTCATTTTCACACAAATTACTGTCTATCAGCAAATACTTGTTCAAAAAGCCATGTTCTGACTATCGCATGCAAACTCAACACATCTAGGGGCATAAAAAGCATTTCTCGTTTCATGAACAAAAGCTTGCCTACAAAATCATCACTATGGTTGCTTTCACTATACAAATACAGTTTCTGCTTCTCTCTTTGCTAACCATGAACAGGAAGGAAAAAGAAAATCCTAAAGCTGGTCGTGACGCCGTCTTCGAGACGATCTCTAAGATGAAGAAGGGGATTACTGGCTATCCTCCCCACTGACAGCTGATGCTCACTCAGCCTCAAAGCTACAAGGAAAAGAATGCAAAACAAGGGGCAAGCACCAAGCGCCTCTTCTCCGTCATCAGAATGGAAGGAGACAAAGGAAAGGGCCCATGGCCAAACAAAAGCAACTGGAGGAACAATAGGCAAATCCAAGGAAAAATGGCAGTACTCCATACAGTCACCTGCCTAAAGAAGCAAACCCGCCTAGTCTCTGATCTGAGCATTCTCCAAGTCTACTTTAGACATTGAAGAAGTAGACCTCATCAACGCCGGAGGAGGAGGAGGAACAAACTTAAGATCCTCAGCACGCAGGCGCCACTGGTTGGCCACCCGATCACATAAGTACCAAGCTTAACAAAAGGAACCCTCGAACAGGCTACGAGTACAATCTAGAACCCTGGAACGCGCAAGAGGGATGTCCTCTGATACACCACTCCAAGGGTCGAACCTCGCCTGCAAACAAAGTCTAAATCAGCCACAGCATAGAGGAATGGAGATCTAAAAACAAGAAATGCAAGGGGTACCTGGTCAACCGTCAATCGGTCCAAAACTCGTCGCCAATGCTCAAAACTGGCGACCGTGGCTTCCGTTGGCCCACCAACCATCGCTCACAGTGAGAAACACAGTTCACATCCTCATGCTTGGTATTAGTTGGAAACTGAAGGGAAAGGAAGTAAAGAAGAAGGATATACCTTAAGCACTCGGTAGTGACCACCAAGGATAAAACTCTTGTCCCATGGGCAAGCTCCAAGATTGCCATACAGGGTGGCCAAAGCGGATGATCCCCAATCAAACTCCCTAACGGCCCCCAAATGCTGCAAAGGGGCCAAGAGCTGTGTTTGCACTGAACAATCTTTGTTGGCAAACAATGTCTGCCCGAGGAGATAGAGAAGGAAAGCCCGTGTCAACTGCTCAATATTCACCTGAGTCAAAATATCAGTCTTCATGAAAGAGACATCAACTTGACCTCGGGAGTGAAGAAGAGGCATCTTGCCTAAGAACCACTCCAAAGCTCCTACCCACTCCCAAAGCCTGGGGTCAACCCAAAGAGGAGCTCCACCTACTCATAGGCCAGTAAGCAAAGAAAAATCACCTGGCGTGATCGTCATCTCGCCAATAGAAGGAAAGCGAAACGTGTTGGGAGTATCCCACCACCTTTCGACCAGCGAGGTCATCAACGACCAATCCATCTTCGGAAGATTGAGGCCCAAAACAAACGGGTCAAGACCAGCAGCGCGTACTAACTCCCGAGCCTGCTCTGGCAACGTCACAAACCACTTGTGCACTAAAGGCCTCCACCATGAGCCTCCAGTCTCCTATTTCTCTGCCAAGGACAAAAAGGGAGAAGCTTACCGAAACATTGAGGACGCTCAAGTGCTGCTCAGCAGCTCTACGCCCACACCTCAACAGCTCTATGCCACGCCATGTGCACAATCTCGCGCTCAGCAGGCCAGTAAAACAATCCTGTGGCTTCCACTCAATGCACCCTCCAGAAGGCGTTTATATTGCTAGCTTCCAGAAAGCGTTTATGTTGCCAGCTTGCAGAAAGCATTTAGCCACCAGAAGACATTTGAGTCGCTAGAAGGCGTTTGGCCTCCGGAAGGCACTCCCAGCAGTGGAGGTAATGGAAATCTCCCTAACAAATTGGAATATGGTCAAGGACTAGCCTTGGGGATCACCCCGAGCATGTGGAATCTAGCCTTGGGGGCAATCCCGAGCATACTAGCCTTGGAAACATCCCAAGCATAAGGAACCAATCAAACCCCGTGGAAGATGGAAGATGGAATACTCAACAGCTCCGCAGTTCTACAAGCCCGCCATCTCATCAACTCAGCGGCTCGAAGCCGTAACAATTCTCAACAATCCTCTATCAATGGCTCTACGCCCGCCATCTCATCAACTCAGCGGCTCGAAGCCCACCATCTCAACAGGCTCGAAGCCGTAAACAATCATCTCAACACCCGTATTTATCATCTCATCAACTCAGTGGCTTGAAGCCCACCGTCTCAACTGGCTCGAAGCCGTAAACAAGCAAATCTCAACAGGCTCTAAGCCGCCCCAACAATCAAGATATCATCAATTCTCAAGCTCCATGCTTGAATGCTCAAAGTTCTACACTTTGGATGCTCGAAAGCCCTTCGAATGCCCAACCATTGTGTACTGGATGCTCAAGCTCTACACTTGAATGCGCAAACTCTACGTCTTCTGAATTACGATTGGTCTGAATTTCCCTTGTGGAATACGTAGGCAGCCTCCCGGCCCGACCATAACAAAACCTTTTTCGAAAACCCCTTGGAATAGTGGTTGGACCAAATTGAGTTGCTTTTTACAGCTTTGACTCTTACTCAAACATGTCTCGCGATCCGTCTGAGTTCAGTCAAAGAGGGGCATCTGTAGACACCCCAATTTGGCCTAACGATTATTTCAAGTCCCACCTTGGGACCATTCCGATGATGAAATGGATACAATGATTGCTGATTGCTTCCTTGAGGACCTTAGGACTTTCGGTGAGAACTTTGAACCACTTAGAGGACCCAATTCAGAGCCATACAACCTTTTAGATAGAAATACAGAAGCCTAGGAGAATCCATCTGACGGCCGTAACATCGATCTAACGGCCAAAACATCAATTCCTCACCCAAGCAACCTGTTGCCAGCAAAATCTCCCTGAGAGATCAATTCCTCGGCCGCAAGATCTATCCTTCGGCCGAGACATCCATTCCACGGCCGCAAGATCCTTTACTCGGCCGCCAGATCGACCTTTTTCCAGACTCTGGAACGTTCTGTCAGACGTTTGGTTTGATCCAACTACACTACCTTCCCGATGCGTTCGGGCTATGCTCAGAGATTACGACGTAGAGTTAGAGATGCATTGCAATTGCAATTGCAATTGCCATCTCATGATTTGATTGGCCGGAGTGAGTCATCCCTATGCCTATATAAAGGAGCCTTTGGGCTCCGAAATAAACACACGAAATTCATAGAGAATACACTCTCTCAAGCCTCAAAACTCTGCCAAAATACTCTCTCAAACCCACTCTTCAAAAGCCCTAACCTCCCGAAGGCAGCCGTCAATCCGGCGATCAAACCCCGAAGTTCAAACCCTAATCCTAGGGTTTTCAATCAAGCAATCAGTCAATCACGCCCAATCCAAAGCAATCAAGCAACTGAGGGATCAAGGTGGTGAGGCCCAACGGCCTCTGGTTTGTTTTATTTATTGTTCTTACGCTTAATCACAACTTTCTGATCATCTGTTAAACGTATATTCTGGTGTGAGGAAGAACACCGACCGGGGCTTCGATCCCTCGGCCGGTACATCAAACCAGGAGGATCCCTCGGCCATGACATCCATTCACCGGCCGCGGGATCCATCTCCCTGGGACAGTTTGTTTTGTTTTGCTTTCTGACGCATGCTTCAATTATCACACTGGCTCACTTTACTTACTGTTTAAAGGCTTAATTAAACAGACTATGTGTTGGAATTAAACAAAGCATCTACATGTCTTATGTTGAATAACTATGGGCCAGCCTCATGGCTGGGCAGAGAGGGGTGCCTAACACCTTCCCCTCACTGTACTTTTGGCTCCCGTACCCAGAATCTCTATCTGTTTTCCCAGTTTTAATAAACTGGGTGGCGACTCTGTTTTGATGATAACCGCTACCATGTGGCGATGTTCCTAGCCATGGGAATGTCCATGATTTTGGTTTACGAAGCAAGCAACCAACCGAGTAAACAAATGTGATCAATCTGTATGGCGATACCCCGTTTGGGAGGTGTCTACACCGTGCTCACTAACCTCAGCGGCTCTATGCCCTTGCTCATCATCTCGTACCCGCTATCTCATTATCTCAGCGGCTCTACGCCTGTATCCACCATCTTAGCGGCTCTACGCCCATATTCACCATCTTAACGGCTCTATGCCTGTATTCACCATCTCAACGGCTCTACGCCCGTATTCACCATCTCAGC
Source organism: Rhododendron griersonianum (assembly GCA_018127125.1). Taxonomy (NCBI): domain Eukaryota; kingdom Viridiplantae; phylum Streptophyta; class Magnoliopsida; order Ericales; family Ericaceae; genus Rhododendron; species Rhododendron griersonianum. The sequence continues at coordinate 24,540,214 of CM030792.1, read as the reverse complement.
GGCTCTACGCCTGTATTCACTAACTCATCGGCTCTACGGCCGTCAACTCAGCGGCTCTACGCCCACTATCTCAATTGGCTCCACGCCACAATCAACAAGATATCATTTGTTCTCAAGCTCTATGCTTGAATGCTCAAAATCCAACATTTTGAATGCTCGAAGCTCTTCGAATGCCCAACCACTGTGTACTGGATGCTCAAGTTCTACACTTGAATGCTCAAGCTCTACACTTGAATGCCCAACCACTGCGTACTGGATGCTTAAAGCCTGTACTTTGAATGCTCGGATTCTGTCGTCCGAATGCTCGAGCTCTATGCTCTGAATGCTCAAGTCCAGAACTTGAAAGAAGATCTACGCTTAAATCAAACACACACGCACGGGCCCGTTCACATAAGCATTATCACATCGAGTCTGCATCAATTACATCACCGTTATCACATCTAACTAATCATCATCATATACATGTTTTGCATTTCTCTCACTCATGAAATAGGTCAATCCTACAAGCAACTGGCTCTACGCCTCGGTTTTATTGATCGGTGCAGCGCCTTGATCCTTTGGCTCTTCGCCAAAATTTATGATAGGAAAGCTCTGTGCACAGACCTTCAGAATACAACCAGCTCTACGCCTCGATTCATCACATCAAGTTCTAAGCTCCGATTCCTCAGGCTCTTGCCTTATGATTACAACAGGCTCTACGTCTCGGTTTATTGCAGCTCTGACTCCTCAGGCTCTCGCCTCATGATTGCAACCGGTTTCGGGCCTCGGTTCTCTCACCTCAAATGCTCCGTGCTCCAGTTACTGGCCTCGTGCCCCCCATATCTCAAAAAATGGTGTCCGACTCGTCTCCAGAAGATGTCTTGGATTCCACCCCATATCTCAAAAACAGTGTCCGACTTGTCTCCAGAAGACGGTTTGGATTCCTCCCCAATTACATCAATTCCTTCGAGCTCATTTGCAAGGATAAACTACTCTACTGAGCTCCACTCAGTCAAAGTAAGGATGATCAGGAAAAGCAAACGACTCACCCACTGTGTATTGATCTACCCTAAAATTCTGAAGGTGCTCTCAGTAAAAAAAAATTCCCGGCAGCCCCGCGCTCCTTCAACTACTCTCTGCCAAAATCCTAGCCCAGCCCAGGTATGTCGCACTACGGCTTTTAAAGCCTGAAGGTACGTCTTCTGTCTCTAACCCTCAAAACTTTTTTTTCTTTTTATTGCCCCTCCGAACTACGGTTGGTCTGAATTTCCCCTGTGGAATACGTAGGCAGCCTCCCGGCCCAACCATAACTAAAAACCTTTTTCAAAAACCCCTTGGAATAGTGGTTTGACCAAATTGAGTTGCTTTTACAGCTTTGACTCTTACTTAAACATGTCTTGCGATCCGTCTAAGTTCAATCAAAGAGGGGCATCTGTAGACACCCCAATTTGGCCTAACGATTATTTCAAGTCCCACCTTGGGGACCATCCTGATGATGATATGGATACAGTGATTGCTGATTGACTTCTTGTAAATCTTAGGACTTTCGATAAGAACTTTTGCCAATTAGCCTTTCAGACAAAAATACAGAATCCCAGGAAAATCTATCTTTCGGCCGTAACATCGATCTCATGGCCTAAACATCATTCTTTCACCCGTGAAACTTGTTGCTTGAAAATCTCCCTAAGAGATTAATCCTTCAGCCGCCAAGTCTGTCCTTCGGCCACTTAATCGTTCCTTCGGCCGCCAGATCGTCTATTTTCCAAATTCTGGAACGTTCTGTCAATCGTTTGATCCGTTCACAAAACCCTAGCAGCCAAATCCTGATGCATTTGAGCTACGTAAGGAGATTGCCATGAAGAGTTAAAATCACCCTACAATTCCAATTTTGATTGTGCATTGTGATTTGGTTGGAGTGAGTCACCCCCATGCCTATATAAAGGGAACTTTGGGTTCCTAAATTAATAGATCAATACATCCTCTCTAGCGACGATACTCTGCAGAAATACTCTCTCATATCCCCTCTACAAAAGCCCCAACCTCTCGAAGGCAGCTGCGATCCAACAATCAAATCTCGAAGTACATACCCTAACCCTAGGGTTTCGAGAAGCAAAATCAGTCAATCACCCTCAATCCAAAGCAATCAAGCAACTGAGGGATCAAGGTGGTGAGGCCCAAGGGCCTTTGGTTCATTTTATTGACAGTTTATGCATACTAACTGTAGTATTTTAACTCTCTGTTAATCGTATAGTCTGTTGTGAGGAAGAACATCGGCTGGGTCTTCGATCCTTCGGCCGGTACATTAAACCAGGAGGATTCCTTGGCCATGAGATCCATTCACCGACCGCGGAATCCATCTCCCCTAGAACAGATCTGTTTTATTCTGCTTTTCTAATGCATGCTTTCAATTACTGTCTCGGCTCACCATTAATTGTTTAAAGGCTAAATAAACAGACTGTGTTTAGAATTACGTAAAGCATGTATTAATCGTATCTCGAACAACTATGCGCCAGTCTCACAACTGGGCAAAGAGGGGTGCCTTACACCTTCCCCTTATTGTACTTTTGGCTCCCGTACCCGAAATCTCTATCTGTTTTTCCTAGTTTTTATAAACTAGGTGGCGACTCTGTTTTGATGATAACCTTTATCGTGTGGCGATGTTCCTAGCCATGGAAATATCCACGATCTTGGTTTATGAAGCAAACAACCAAACAAACAACAATGATCAATTTGTATGGCGATGCCCCGCTCCGGGAGGTGTCTACAATGGCACCCTACGAGGCCTTATACAGACGACCCTGTCGATCACTAGTCTGCAGGACAGATGCCGGAGAAACAGGATTGATTGGACCAAAAATAGTGAGAGATACCACAGAAAAGATAATGTAACAACTCCGATTTTTAGGAAATAAAAATCTCGTTGTAATATTTGTTTTATCGAAATTCCTATTAGATTCCCTGTCAAACTCCGAATAATCCGTCATAATTAGGTTCGATGTTTATCAAATAGATTTCCGTCACCAAGTGACTCGGTCATTCTTTTAAAACCTAGCATACTTACTAAACGCCAATATGCTCCATAATATTGTATTTAAGTATTAGAAATTTATTTACTTTTGACTAGAAATCCAACTAGACTAACTAGAATTAGCTTCCAACTAGTTAGTTAGCTAACCTAAGTACTCGTTGACTTAGTTACCTTTCCCTAGCAAGTTAGAACCTTTGGTCAATAGAAACAATCATGACATGCCAAAAGTAGAACACATGGCCTAAGGTAATCATCACCTTTTAAAGCAAGTTACTTTCTAGGAAAGTTACTTTTCACCTTTAATCATTTCACCCTTTTTGCCTTTCCTTACTCTTTCTATATATAGACTTATATATATATAGGTACCTAACCAAGTAGGAGAGAGAGAGAGAGAGAGAGGGAGAGAGAGAGAGAGGGAGGCCGAGAGAGAGAGAAATGAGAGAGAGTGAGTGTGTGCTTGTGTTGGCCACTCATGCAAGCAAGATCTTACTTTAGCCAACCAAAGTACAACCTTTTATGACTTCTTTTGCTCTTTTGAAAGCCAACCAAATCTAGCCTACCAAAGTACCAACTAGCCTTGCCACTTGTCCCTCCTTTTATGACTAACCCCTCATGATAACCTAAGACCTAACCTAAAAATGGAAGCCATGCTTGGCATGCTTAAAGCATGATTTGACAAGGCAATGGGAGAGAGAGAGGGGGGATTTTCGGCCAAGGAAGGGGGAGAGAGAGAGTGAGCCGAGAGGGAGAGAGAGTGTGTGAGGTGTGTGCTTGTGTGTTGAACACCTCACCAAGCTACAAGCTTAGCTTTAAGCCTAAAACTCCATGTGTCACCATTCTAGTCTTTCCAAAGCCAATGATTAGATCTCTTCTTACAAGCCAACCATTTTTGACAAGACAAGACCATGAACCTTCCATAATAACCTAGGATTCTAGCCTTAAGCCTAAAAAGTTGGAGATGACAAGCCTTGGCATGCTTGCATGCTTGAAATGACAAGACCATGAAGCAAAAAGTGGAGGAAGAAAGAGAGAGAGAGGGCCAGCCAAGAGGGAGGAGAGAGAGCCAAGGTTTTGCCTATAAATAGCACCCCATTCTCACCATTCAACTCACACCTTTCATTCTACAACTTCTCTCTCTAGAAAGCATAATGTTCTTGCTTGTTCTATGTTGTTCTTGAATGTTCTTCCTTGTTCTTGAAGAGCAACCACCAAACCACTTCCAAAACCACCCTTAGATCTTTAAAGTAGTCTAGTCTCGTTCATAAAGTTGTTTCTAGGAAGAGAACATCCATCTCTCTTCCTTTCGAAGCAATCCGGAGCCGTTACGCCGCCGATCCACCAAAACCGACGACCAATCCCTTAGATCGACCTACCGCCAAGAAGAACGGTAGATTATCCTTACCTATTCCCTAAGTATAGTAGTTTCTATATCTACTTTTCCTAAGTATACGTAAATTATTTTGAAGTATGAGCATGTTGATTAACGAATTTATCCTCAATAAACATATGCTGTCTTGAACTTCCTTAAAAGAAAGAAAGAACGATTTTTAAAAGATAGGAGATTATCGCTTAGTTTTAATCATAAGGATGGTGATGAGCTTGTTGTATGATTGCTTGACTACTTGTTGTTGATAAAGCATAAGTGGTTTACCACTCCAAAGGTGTCCGTCCATGTGGCACTATGCTTTAGTTTGTGTGTTAAATGTTCGAATATGATTAGAATGAGCATGCTAAGTAATATAGAGTTGAATGATCTTGCTAGTTTAATCCCAAGAAGATAATACATACTGCCACGGAGTCTATGCATGAATACGAGACACAAAAACGAGAAAGTAGAAACATGACACCTAGGGTGTGTTAAACAAGGTGTATTTTGAAACCGCAATGTGGCCGGACTTGCCCATTGTGTGGTGTGTGTGCGTGCGTAAAATATTTTTGAAACTACATAATGACCAATGTGGAAGTCATTATGTGAGTTGTGTGTGTGTGTGTGTGTGTGTGCCAATGGGAACCCGGCGTGGCGGAACCATTGTGAGGATGCTCGGGAACCCGGCGCGGCGGAACCGAGGTTGGGTGTGTTAAAATGATTTTTGAAATGTTAATTGGATAAAAGAAGTGAAATTGGCGACACGATCTACGAAACGCTGCGTAGGAGAAACTCTGATGACACAGACACTTATGATAACTAAAGAATATGGATATGTTATTGTTAAGTACGTATGACTTGTACTGTATTGTTATCATTATCTGTATGACTGCTTTGTATGTAAGTTATGGGTTAGTGGGTATGGATTTCTCTATTGAGCGTCTCACGGTGTTATCTTTGGTGACCCTGACATATTATATTGGTGGCGACGCAGGTATAATGTGTCAGACTTCATAGACGAACAGGGGGAACTCTACACTTTGGAAGCCCTTGGAGCCGAGGAACTGGCAAGAATGGAGGAACAAGAAGAGTAGTCGATAGGAACCCTAGTACCCTGCCCTTATTGAATAAAAGTACTTTTGCAAGGTTTATGATGTAATAATGAGCTTGACTCTATTTACCTTTCAATAAAATTATCCCTTTAACGTACCCGAATTTGGGGGCGTTACAACATGGTATCAGAGCTCTAGGCTCAAAACCTCGGCCATGGGTAGAATGGGTAGAACCATAAGATAGTTTGACCATTGCACGAACGTGAATTGAGTTTAGGTTTACCGTCCCAAATTGGGTGGAATTCTGAAGCGAGGTGTGGAACTGGCAATACCATCGAGCTAGGAATTCCCGAACAATTGGATGATGACTTAAATCAATAAATGAATGTGGAATTGGATAATCCAAGTTCTTTAGTATTAATAAAACTTAGTCTTAAAGCGTGATTAATTGAGGTTTAAAACTTTCCGTGTAGATGGAGCAACCATACCCTTATCAATACCACCTGTTGCGTGAAGTTCGTCAACTCACAACCACCTTGAGAGTCATGACCAACCAACTGGTGGAAGATCCCTATTTTCCCCATGCTTTTCCATACGTCACATTATACTACCATGAGCACGGTGCCTTACCGGATCCCGACTTTGAGGAAGTAAATGACACTGATGCAATACCTACCCTAGTCCAAATAGAACCTTTTCTTAACCCACCTCTAGAGGAAGACCCTAAGGAGGATCCCGAAGAAGACCCCGAAGAAGAACCCATGGAATTCAACGATCCACCTGAAAACGAAGCCGACTTGGAGCACTTAATGTATGGACCAAATCCAGACTTACCATCTGACGATGAGGAGCCGTCTGACGATGAGGAGCTGTCTGATGATGAGGAGATAGAGATTTGGAAGGAGGACTTCATGGATTTCAACACCGACCCCGGTGACGTACCACCGCCACCCTTTGAGACCGACATAGGCGCCTACAAGGCCCACTTTCCACCTATCTTCTAGATCCATTAGAAAGACATGTCATAAGTAGGACTTTTGTTGTAATATAGCTAGGGAAGAAAGACATGTCGTGAGTTGGACTAGTATTGTATATATCTGTGGTAGGAGCTTGGGCTAATATAAGCCATCTATGATGTACTTGTTTCATTGGAGTAATGAAATCATGAATTTCCTTTCTAGTCTATGATTACTTGTATCTATTACGTGTGTTTACTCGTACGAGATTCCCGCCTCACCCATTTTAGTTTAGTATATAACTCTTCTATTGTTATAGATGTCACGCCGAGGCCGAGGAGGACAACCACCCTTCAACCCACGAGCCCTGACCCAATACCGATCACTGCTGGCACCAGAATACCCCGGACCAACACTTCCATCCATATGCGACATGGAACTCTATGAAGTTCCAATCACTTGGGAGATACCCCCACCCGTTGCAATCCCCGAGAACATCCCGCCCACTCCAGTCCCTGCCCCACCTGTGCAGAACTACAAGCAACCACTTGACTACCTTATGTCTGACCCGGAACTGAGGGCTGCAATGCTAAATTTCCCCCATTTCTACATGGAACCATTGGAGGAACCACCCATCCTTACTATGGACGAGACGATTGCACAAGAACGTGATCGCCTGCTTAGGGAGGAAACCATTACTGAGACCAACTATAAGAAGTGGCTCCGCGAATACTTTGGACTCACCCCACCCAGTCAGTAGTCTAGTAGTATTAGAATGAGATTCGGAAGTTGTAGCTACGCCTGTGGCACTCGCAGTAGAATAAGCTTTGTAAGCTGTAAGGTCGTAGAATAAGAACGTGTAGGTTCATTTTCAACTCGTACTAAGTGAATCTTGCCTTATGTTTTATTTTGTAGTAGAACTCTATGCTATGCTGTAATCCTCTGTTTATCTATGAAAAAGTCCATTTTATTTTAAGAGTATGGTGCATGCTATTACTGCTTCCAACTTAGGGAGAAAACCATCGTCAAACGAAAAATCGTTTAGTAGACTAAACCTCCCCTTTGCGATTTTACTCGTAGATGGTGAACCGACGCAGCGGTCTAGGATACGAAACTGGAGAATCCTCTAACGCGAACCCTAACCTAACCCAAGTCATGCAAGCATTGGTAACCGCTTTGAATGCCAACAACCGAAACCAAAACTGCGAAGATGGACCTATGACCCGAACCCGAGCCATGAACGAATTTTACAAACGCCGACCACCTACCTTCCATGGAGACACCAACCCCACCGTGGCTGAAACTTGGCTAAAGGAAGTCAAGGTGATCCTGGACACCTTGGAGATCACCCGGGATGGAGATCGTGTAGCCCTAGCCACATACCAATTTAAGGGAGAAGCCCATTATTGGTGGGAATTGATGGAGGCTACTCATGCCATAGCTACAATGACCTTTGCCCAGTTCGAAACCCTATTCCTCGACAAGTACTTCCCCACACCTCTCCGCCTGGTCAAGGAACAAGAATTCATGTACCTGAAACAAGGGACAATGACCGTTACCCAATACGCGGCCAAATTCGAGGAGCTGTCCTGTTACTCCACGGAAGCTGTATCGACTGAGGATAAGAAGGCAAGAAGATTCGAGTGGGGGCTGACGACCGCTCGAAGGGTCGTAGTGGCACAAGCTTTCCCCACCTATACTGGTGTTGTGAAATGTGCTCTTCGGCTAGAGAGTGAGGAGAATGACTTCAAGAACCGATGGAGGAAGGCGACAGGCAATGCTGGCGGACCAATCCGCACTCAACCTTCCAACAACAACCGCGGACCCTACCCCACCAAGCCCTTTACCCCGTTTTCTAACAACCAAACATGGAAAGTTGCTGCACCAGGCCGTGGTGAACCACAGAGGAACGACCAGAACAAGGCATTTGTCCAATGCTTCAACTGCCAAGCCATGGGCCACTACAAACGTGACTGCCCCCAGCCCCCGAGAGAAAGGAATGGGAACTTTGGAGGCCAGAGAGCCCCACAGCCAGGACATACTGGATTTGGAAGGCAAAATACCGGAGGACCATCTCAGCAGCTAAATGGGCAGAATAAAGGAAAGCAGCCAGTAGGAGTCCAACAGGATGCTGGAGGGCGTATCTTCGCACTACAGACAGAGGAACAAGAACAGGATCCTTCTGTGATCCAAGGTACGTTGCTACTGTACAGTACCTGCGTGCAAGCCCTGTTTGATTCCGGTGCATCGCATTCGTTTATATCTACTGCCTGCGTAACTGCTTTAGCACTAGAAATAGAACCCCTAAGTACCTGTACGAATGTATTATCACCGTTGGGGGGAAGTGTAGCTGTTAGTCTAGTGTGTAGAGGGTGCGAGCTAGAAGTAGCCAACTTGCGACTAACCTGCAACCTCAGAGTGATCGACATAGCTGTAACGCCCCCATTTTTGGGTACGTTAAATAAACATTTTATTGATAAAATGAACAGAGTCTGGCTCAATATTACATTGTTAATCTCACAAGGGAGTACATTTATTCAAAAGGGAAGGGAACTAAGGTTCCTAACTACAGCTCCGCCTGCTCTTCCATCCTAACCAGCTCTTCGGCTCCAAAAGCCTCCACAGTGTACAGCTCACCCTATTCATCTATAAGGTCTGACGCATTATACCGGCGTCGCCACCAATATAATACATCAGGGTCACCAAGAAGGTAACACCATGAGCTACAAAGCTCAATAGGATAAACCATACCCACTAACCCTTAACTTACAGCAAGGAAGCATATAAACAATTACACATGCTCATTCAACAACATAGTTAAACAATGACACATCCACATTCGATATCTTTTTGGTGTCTGTGATATCAGAGTTTCTCCTACGCAGCGTTTCGTAGACCGTGTCGCCATTTCACTTTTCATTTACCAAATCAACATTTCCAAGTTCATTAACAAATTGCTACTAACGAGGCTACCAAGTCCGGCTCCATTAGTAACACACACGATGGGCTACCAAGTCCGACCACACCGCGGTTTTCACAAATCCATTCAAATCTTGCATTGGCTCCTCTCCGCGGATAACCAAGCCATATTACCACATGAGACTACCACGTCCGGCCCCATTGGAAATCTTCGCAATGGGCTACCAAGTCCGGCCTCATTACGGTTTTCGCAAGTCCATACAAAGGGCTACCGAGTCCGGCCACAATGCAGGTTTTCACATCCACACAATGACTACCACGTCCGGCCATTATGTAATTTCAAAAATATTTTTATCCATATCAACCACACCCTAGGTGTCATGTTTCTACTTTCTCGGTTTTTGTGTCTCGTTTGCATGCCATGACTCCGCGGTAGTTCATTTCACAATTTCGGTAATCTTGAAACTAAACTAACAAGATCATTCAACTCTATATTCACTATCATGCTCATATTATCACATAATCATGCTCAATCACATTTAAGCATAACGCCACATGTACGGACGCCTTTGGAGTGATAAATCACTTATGCTTTAATCAACAACCACAAGTAATGCAAGTAAACATGTAGTCATGCTCATTACCATCTTAAGATCAAAATACAAATACTTCAGCTTAATCCAAAATCATACTTCCTTTTTGAAAAGTTCAAAACAACATTTGTTTATTGAGTGATTTTAACGTTATGCTAATCATGCCATGGTTATCCAAAATAACAACTTATACACATTTCTAGTCATGCTTAAGGAAAGTAGATAAGGTAATCTACGTATACTTGGGAAATCTACGTATACTTAGGATAGGGATGTAGGAATATCCTACTATACTTAAAGTTAGGGCGTAAGGAGTATTCTACCGTTCTTCTTGGCGGTAGGCGGCTACGGATTTGGAAAGTGGTACGTCGGACGGAGTAACGGCTTAAGAATGGCTTCGATAGTTTCGAAAGAGAAAGGTTTCTCTCGAAACTTGATCTTGACTAAAGCTACTAAAACTTTTGGATCGATATGGTGGTCGTATGGTGGTTTAGTGGCGGCACTAGAAGAATTTCTTGAAGACTAGAGAAGAACTTCAAGAACAAGCTAAGAACTAAGCAAGAACAACTAAGAACACTAAACTTTCTAGAGAGAAGTTGGAAGTTGGAAGAGGTGTGAGTTGAATGAAAGCATGGGGTCCTATTTATAGGCAAATGGATGGCCTCTCCCTCTCCCTCATGGCCGGCCCTCTCTCTTTCTAAATCCAATGGATTTTGCTTCCAAATCTAGCCATGACAAGTTATGACATTACCTAGATCTTCTTCTTCCAAACTAGGACAAGGTTTATGTTATTCTATGGGGTTTTAGTCCAATCTAGTCCTTTAAAAGATTAAGAATTTAGATTTAGTTGTCCTTAGGTGTGAAAGTATAAGAAACCCTAGATTGTGTAGTACATGGTGATGCAATAGGATGATCTAATGCTAGATATGGGAGTACACTAGTCACACACATCACACTCTCTCTCCCTCTCTCAATCGGCCTCCCTCTCTCTCTCTCCCTCCTCTCTCTCTCAGCCAATCTCTCCCTCCTCTCTCTCTCGGCCAATCTCTCCCTCTCTCTCTCTCTCTTTCTCTCTCTCTTGGTACAAGTACATATGTATATATACTAATCTATGTGAAAAAGGACAAGGGTTGGTTGGTTGACTATGGAAGAGTAAAGAATTGGGTTTGCAAGACTTGTAAGAGATCTCATGTACTTCCAATCTCTTCCATCTTTATTCATATCTCACTCTTATACAAGTACATGTACTTGAGATGGATAAACAATTGAGTTTGGTAGAAGAAAGACTAAGAGATACATCAAATTCTTGATCTCTCTCTCTCGGCCATCTCTCTCCTCTCTCTCTTGGAAATCTCTCTCTCCCTCTCTCCCTCTCTCTTTCTCTCTCTCTTTCTCTTTGGTACAAAGTACAACACACATATATATATATAGATTCAACTATGGAAGGACAAGGGTTGGTGGATTGATTTGGAAGAGTAAGGATTTTGTGTAAGTCAATCTAGTACTAACAATCTAACTCATGTCATCCTATTCTCTTCTTCCATAAGTACAAGTACTTATATATATAGAATTAGGGTTTGGTAGAGAAAGATCAAGAAGGTACAAGATGAGGTATGAAGATTGGCCAAGGGTCATGACTAGGCTTGGAAGAGTACAAGTGCACACACATCACATTCTCTCTCTCCCTCTCCATCCGGCCCATCTCTCTCTCTCTCTCTCCCTCTCTCTCTTGGTACAATGTACTTATGTATATATATATGCATGGAAGGACAAGGTTGGTGGATTTAGAAAGAGTAAGGATTTGGTGGAAGTATAAGATTTGTTGTAAGAAATCTTGTAAGGAAATCTTGTACTTAAATCTACCTCATATCTTCCTATCTCTCTTCTTACACTAGTACATGTACTTACATATATATCTAACTAAGATTTGGTAGGAGAAAGTCCAATGGAAGTACAACACATCTTTCTCTCTCTCTCTCTCCTATCTCTCCCATCTCTCTCGGCTCTCTCTCCTCTCCCTCTCTCGACAATCTCTCTCTCCCTCTCTCTCCCTTGTACTACCTATGTATATTTATATAAGTACATATCTACCTAATAAGATGTTCTAATAAACTAATGGGTTTTTGAAAGAATAAGATTTTCCTAATTTAATAATGAATTTTGGCACATGTTTTCTACCTCTATATTATATTGGGATTGTTGTACTAGTATCCTATTATAATATTCATATAAGTACTAGAGAATCTGGGTGGATATCTAGTCAAAATTTTATATTTTAAAGTTCCGATTTGACACATGTCTCCTTATAATACAATATTTGTACTCAGAGAATCCTAGGACCCAATATTATATTAGATACTCTTCCAATTCTTTAATGGGAGAATCCCATGGGATTCTAGTCATTGATTTAACTATAATATAATAGTACTAGTCCTATTATCCAATGGATAATAATTCTACTAACAACTATGGACCAAGGGACAAAGGTCAACGGTTGACTTTTGGTCAAAGGGTTCTACTTAGGGTTCAAAAGGTTCCAATGGTTCGAGGAAGATCAAGAGTTTAATTAGATTATCTCTGAAGATTAGGTTAGAAGCTAACTAGGCTCGCTAAGTAGGATTTCTAGTCAAGAATCTAACCTAGGCTTAAGCTCGATGATTAAGGGAATAGTCCAACACACTTGTCTTTAGAAAATGATCTTATTGTTCAGAGTGAAGAAATCTAGTTTTATAAGTCTAGATTTTAGTAACGACGGATTTTTGGGTATTAAAAAGGAATTTTAAAAGAAGTCCAAGTAATTAAAATAAAATTCAAATTTTTTTTTAACGAAATTTTCACTGACCAAAAATCAGGGTCGTTACAATAGCAGATTTCGACGTAATCCTAGGAATGGATTGGCTGTCAGGACACCGTGCAGTCATAGACTGTCACCAGAAAACGGTAACGGCTTACACCCCAGAGGGAACTCGCTTCCGTTTTAAGGGGGATAGGCTGATGACGAGTTCGACGATGAAAAGATCGAGGTGGCAGAATCAACTATTTGGATGGCTAGCCAGCCTCTAAATGGAGGAAACAGACAGGATGGAATTGGGATTACCTCACATCGTTTGCGAGTACGCCGATGTTTTTCCCGAGGAACTCCCAAGCTTACCGCCTCAGAGAGAGATAGACTTCTCTATAGGTCCAGCCGAGAACGGCCCCGATCTCTATGGCACCTTACCGAATGGCCCCCGCAGAGTTAAAGGAGCTCAAAACCCAACTATAAGAATTGTTGGACAAAGGATTTATTAGGCCTAGTACCTCACCTTGGGGAGCACCCGCCCTATTTGTAAAGAAGAAGGAAGGAACACTCCGTTTATGCATTGACTATAGGAAGCTTAACCAAGCCACAATCAAGAACCGATACCCTTTGCCTAGGATCGATGACCTATTTGATCAATTGGGAGGGGCAACATCCTTCTCAAAAATCGATCTCCGATCAGGCTATCACCAAATTAGAATACAGGAAGAGGACATCGCCAAGACCGCTTTCCGCACCAGATATGGACACTACGAGTTTGTAGTGATGCCATTTGGACTGACGAACGCTCTGGCAGTATTCATGTGTCTCATGAACAAAGTTTTTCAACCCTGCTTAGACAAGTTTGTAGTGGTGTTCATTGACGACATATTGATATACTCCGCCAATAAGGAGGAGCATGAAGAACACCTTCGGATGGCACTACAAGTACTCCGGGATAACCAACTCTATGCCAAGGCAAGCAAATGTGAGTTTTGACTGGAAGTGGTTAAGTTCTTGGGGCACGTAGTATCCAAGGACGGAATAGCAGTGGACGAAAACAAGGTCAAGGCAGTACTGAGTTGGAAGCAGCCAACTTCAGTGTTTGAAATCAGGAGCTTTCTAGGATTGGCTGGGTACTACCGAAGATTCATATCGGATTTCTCTACCCTTGCCAAGCCAATGACTAGACTGACTCAAAAGGGGGTGAAGCTGGATTGGAGCGAAGCCTGTGAAAAATCTTTCTAGGAGCTAAAGAAGAGGCTGACCAGTGCACCCATACTCATCATACCTGAGCGGGGTGTAGACTATACAGTTTACTGTGACGGTTCAAAAGATGGCTTGGGATGCGTACTGATGCAGAATGGAAAAGTTGTAGCTTACGGATCGGGACAACTCCGACTGCACGAGAAGAATTACCCCACCCACGACTTAGAATTGGCCGCAGTAGTATTCGCCCTCAAATCGTGGCGTTACTATTTGTGGGGAGAACAATTCAAAGTTTTCACCGACCACAAGAGCCTCAAATACCTTTTCACTCAGAAGGAGTTGAACCTGAGGCAGCGACGATGGATGGAATATTTGGAGGACTATAAGTTTACACTTCATTACCACCCCGGCAAGGCCAATGTGGTAGCTGATGCCCTAAGTCGGAAGGACAGGACGCAGAAGGCCAAGACTGCCATCAAGGAATAGGGAATGGTGGACACGCTTAACGAATTCAACCTGCGACCATCGTCAGAAAATGGGAACACACGTCTGTATGCTCTAATTGCAGAACCGGCACTTCATCAAGAAATCCTGCTAGCCCAAACCTCGGAACAAGACTGCGAGTTCATTCGGCACCAAATCCGAGAAGGGAAGGCGGTACCGGGATGGACGATTGAGAGAGACAACAGCCTGAGATTTAAGGGAAGAGTATTCGTACCTAATATTAGAACCCTCCGAGAAGCTGTACTTCGAGAAGCTCACCATTCAAACTTTGCGGTCCACCCCGACGGTACAAAGATGTATCACGACCTGCGAAGAACGTACTGGTGGGAAGGGATGAAAAAGGACGTGGCCCGATTTGTGTCGACGTGCTTGGTGTGTCAACAAGTCAAAGCCGAGCACCAGAAGCTTGGAGGAGACCTCCAACCGCTACCAATTCCGACCTGGAAATGGGAACACATTTCGATGGATTTTGTCGCTGGATTACCGAGGTCCGCCAAGTCCAACACAGCCATTTGGGTGATTGTGGATCGACTCACCAAATCCGCACATTTCCTGCCAGTTAAGATGACCGAGAACGTGGAACAGCTGAGCCTGCTATACATCCGAGAGATTATACGCCTACATGGGGTACCTATCTCGATTGTATCAGACAGGGACCCACGATTCGTATCACACTTATGGAAAGGATTACAGAAGGCGTTGGGAACAGATGTAAGGCTTAGTACGGCCTTTCACCCTCAGACAGATGGACAAACAGAGAGGACTATTCAGACGTTGGAGGACATGCTGAGAGCCTGTGCTTTGGATTTCTCTGGGAATTGGGAGCAACACTTGCCGTTGGTGGAATTCTCCTACAACAATAGTTACCAAGCAAGTATAATCATGTGCGCTCATGATTATCCTTTGGTGTAACCACCTCGACACGTGGGAAGACCTCAACAGATTGCCGAACGCCAGCTGCGGCCATGCTTCGCGGGTGGCTGAGCACCAACCTGGACGAGCCCAGTGTGCGACTAAGAGGGGAGGACGCTCCGACAGTGGATACCGCCAAGGAAGGTGGCCGAGCGTAGGCTCTACCCCAGCCGAGCCCGTGGTAATTGGGATTGCGATGAAGGTCACCGACGGAGAGCCAAGCTCATGGTCTGGGCACGGCATGGACCGTGTTTAGTCCGCACCACTGCGAACTTACATGTTCGGCCCGCTACAATACCCCCTCAATCTCTGCCGATGCCGAACGTGTGGTAGGGATTGAAGTCAAGTCTTGGCCGAACCTATCGAATGCCTAACGTGATCATTATTGACAGAAGTGAGATTTGGCCGAGCCCCATTCATCCTCTCCTTTAGAAGCAATATCAGCTGTTGATGGAAAACCCTAATGGAGGAGCGCCAGATGTCACTCCACGGCTGGGAACGGCTGGTGAGAGGACGGCTGGCAAGCTCTGCATGTTTTCCTTTCAATGCCACATGTCATGTGCTGAATGGCCAACGGTTCGGCGGTGTCATGATGGGTGGGAACTTCGAATCTAAACCCTAGCTCGATATAAAGGGCGACGCGAGGAGAGAGAAAGGTCACAATCTCTTTCTCTCTCTAGAACTCCATCGCCAGAGCTTCCACTAGCAACCGTTCATCTTCTGGTCTTGATCCTCAGCAGATTTGCCACCAGATCTCGCCACAAATCCCAGGTATGAGTTCATTTTCTACTTCTCTTCACTTTTCTACAGTTTTTATTCATTTTTTCTTTGCTTTTCTGGGTTTTTTGGGAGGTTTTGCTCTGAGTGAACAGTGGGGGAGCTGGGGATGAACGAACTGTTCGTCTTCACCTTCAACCTGTTCTTCCGAGCACAAATTCCTGGTGATGTTTGGGCTTGGCCGACGATGGGGTTGGCCGAGCCCCAAGACCTGCATCACCTGGATCTCCCGAGCTTCGTGTCTTGCTAGTGAAATTGGGTGGGCCAGTAGGGTAGCCGAACATAGTTAGGTCCTTGCCTTTTAGGCCGACGACGAATTCCCTTTTGATTCTGTTCTTGTTTATGTTAGGTCTGGCTCACCCGATTATCATCATTTCATCCGACTCTAAAAGTTCGGGGACGATTACGCAGATCTCATCATCTGAGAGTACGTAGAGAGGCACAGAAGCCGACGCCAAGCTTCCTCGATCGCCTCAAATATGTCAGGTTCTAGTGACTCCAACGCCGAGCGTGATCACGAATACGATGGCGGGTACAACACCACGCCAGAGATAACTTTTACCTCCACCACCGAGCCCGAGCTTGGGCCCGAGGCCGAATCAAGATTTTGTCCTGGAGCCGAAGCCACGGTCTCCTCGCGATCTATGCTTGGTGAGACCTCTTCCGAGAACAGAGAGGTCGCTGACCTCTATGAGAGAGGGCAGGTCTATCCACACGCCCATTACTTCAGTGGGCAGCCAAATGAGTACGCGGACTTCTGCCGAACGTACAGAATCCCAGACGATGTTGTCGTCAGTCAGGTTGCCAATAACCGAATAAGGGACAAGCGAGAAGACCGCCTCGAGCACATAACGATTCCCCTCATGGCTATTTGTGAGGCTGGACTTCATTTTCCTCTTCACCCATTTCTGAGAGAACTGCTGACCAGGTTCGGCATAGTTCCTCACTTCTTCGCCATCAACCGCTATAGGATAGTGATGTCCATGATTAAGCTGAAGGAGCTCCACAACCTTGAGTTTACCGTTGCCGACCTCTTTTATACTTACATCATGTCCAGGCACGGCAAGACCAATCGTAGGTATTTGTCGACGCGTAGTGGTAAGAAGCCCCTGATTGATGGGCTACCCGACATCGATAAATGGGCCAACTTCTACGTTGAAGTCAGTGGGAATTATGAATTCGGGAATCAGACAGTGCCGATACACACCATGCCGAAGATAAAAGACTTTCGAGGTCGTCAGTCCGCTTCTCTATTTCGCCTAGCATGAATTCTGCGTACACTGAATTTCTGATGTTTGTCTGTTTAACACTTTCTTGCAGATCACCAAGCAATTACTAAAGTACAGCAGTCTTTGGCCGTCGACAAGAACGTTGAGACGTTGAAAGCCCAGATTTGTCGAGACGCGCCAACGCTTCTTGGCTACATTCCCTCGTACAAGGGGAAATTGAAGAGGAGGGAGAAGGGGGCAAGGCCGAGCACGAAGGTTGGAGGCAAACAAAAGGTCGCCACAGAGAAAGAGGTTGGGAGCAAGAATCCGAAGCCAAAAATGAAAGATCCGCGGGTGAAGTTTTCGACGTTCAAGAAGTCAGCGGACTTCTGGTTTCAAGAGAGCCAGCCTCTGAGTTCCCAGGTATCAGCGTTCATCCCATCCGAACCCTCATCCCCGAATTCGCCGAAGGCATGGGACGTAGGAACGTCGTCAAGATCAACCTCAGGGATGGTGCTGCAGCTCGACAGAAGGAAGCTGAATTATCCGAGCCCGCTGCTAAGAAGCAGAGGGTTACTCAGGATTTCTTCCCAACGAGGCCGCCGATGCCTCTTCCTAAGGAGATGGATCAGACAGAGTCATCTGCTGCTGGTGGCTCTAAGGCTATGGAGACGGCGGCTAGCTCGGGAGGCCAGCCGATCGTGCCTGAGTTTGCGCTGTCTTTTGCTATGGCCGAGGGCAGAGTTGTCACCGTCGAGGACAGCGTCAAGCTCGAGCCCGGGCTTGCTGTCACAATGCTGCACGGTCTTGCTCTGCCCAGGGACATGGACAGGGTTCCCGGGGACCTTCAGCCGAGCCTGGTTCATACCAGTGCTTACCTTGTTCAGGTATGTTTTTTGACTCGGATTTAGTTTCCTGTTTGATGTTTGCCGAGACTGACGATTTTTATGCAGGCTGGACAGGCCCTTCTGCGGGCTTCTACTCAGGCTGAGCTCTTGGCAGCCAAGAGGACACGTTACCGCGATGACGCCAAGGCCGAGCGTGAAAAAATGAAGGCTGCGAGGAACGGCTGAAGCTCGCGAAGGCTAAGATTGCCGAGCTTGAGAAGGAAAGGGACGACACCCTGCAGAAGGCTAAGAAGTCTGAGCGTGAGCTTGGCCAAGTGCTGAGGAGAGAGAAGAGGAAAATGAAGGAGGTGGACAAGAAGGCTTATTAAGCTGGGTACGACCGAGCTGGTGCTGAGTACATCAGGGACGCTCGGTCGATGGTGAATGAGGAGCTCAAGAAGAAGCTTCTGATCTCGTACCGAACTGGGTACAAGGATGGTGTGAAGGCCGCGTGCGCAGTCATGCAGCTGGATGCAGATCTGAATTTGACTAAGTCAATTCCTGTAGCCGTTGTGCCCGAGCTCGTGCTGCCATACACCGATGAAGAATGCGAGCCACTACCTCCAAAGGAGTTTCCCGAGAGCGAAGATGACGTCGATGATCTAACCGATGCCAACGCCGACGGTGGGGATGGATCCACTGGCAAGAATGCTGGAGATGTTGAGGAAGCAGTGGCCGAGGAAGCCGAGCAAGTTCCCAAGAGTGTTGATGGAGCTGCTGATGCCGAGGTTGAAGTGGCTGCTGACGTCGCCGCTGAGGATGCCCTTCAGCCTTAGAGATTAGTTTTTGTTTTCGGACTAGAGATTTCTCTTTTTTGTTGGCCTGGATGTCTCCGAACTTGGGAGTTTTACCGTGCCAGATGTAATAGTTAATTGGGGGTCGGCACCGAATAGTTTACCACGCCGTACCTCCCAGCTTAGGGTTGCTTGTTTTTTCTATGAAAGTTTGAATGCATGGCTTCTTTTGCAATCTCTGTCATCTTGTTTCACCGAGCTTGTTAGATTCCTTCAATACCTTCATCATATTTTGATAGCCTTGCTTGTTTTGAATGTGTAGTTATCTATAGCCCCCACTTTGGTCTGGGTTTGGCTAAGTAGTTGAATGTTTGATGTGTTGTGGTAAATGCCAAGCCTTGACCAAAGTAGAAATGTAGTCCGCCGAACATGGGTGGATGCTTTGTGCCCCTTTTTATATTTGTTGGGGAGTTGGCCAAGAATGGCAGTTCCTGACTGAGGGAGATGAGGCCACTTGAGAGTTGTCAAATGTGTGTGGGTGGCTTGCTCGCAAGAACGCGAGTGTAAACTTTCGGTGGCCGACCATAACATCTTGCCAACCCGAGCCAAAGCCTGTGTTTCATCAGAGATGTGTGTTTTAGGCTCGGCGGACCTTATGTCCTTTGTTTGCTTCTTTGGGCGATGATAGTGGCCGAAGCAAAGGCTTTTTTAGAAGCCGTTTGTGGTTGTGACCGAAGTCATCGCTTGTGTTTGCCAGATTTGCCGAGAGTGGGTTGCGTGAGTAAGCCTTAATGTAGAACGGTACGTAAAAAACACTTATAGAATTTGACTGCAAAAGTTGTCTTTTTCATTGAGAAATTTTAGAATTATAAGATGAAATGGGAAACTACTAGCCGAAGCCAAACAAATACTTAAAGCTTTGCGCAATACGCATGTTAGCCGAGGATAGTGGGCAGATGAGCACTGCATGAAGAAGAGTTGTTCACATGTATGCCCTTTTCAGGTTTTGTGTATTCCATGGGTTTGTAAGCACTTTCCCATTCATGTCTTCCAGCACGTAGGCACCTTCACCAGCAATCTTGACAATGCGAAAAAGTCCCTCCCTGTTGGGCTTGAATTTTGTTTTCTTGCTTGCTTGCACCACCTTTCGCCAAACTAAGTCATCTAGCTTGAATTTCTTGGTTCACACACTTCGATTGTATCCCTTGGCCACTTGTTGTTGATATTCGGCTAGCTTTAGCCGAGCGTCGTCGCGCTTTTCTTCGGCAAGTATGAGCTCTTGTTCCACAGCTTTATCGTTCGTCTTTGGGTCGAAAGTCTCCGTCCTGAGAGTGGGGAACCTTGATTCCAGTGGGATGACGGCCTCCATGCCGAAAGCCATTGAGAAGGGAGTTTGACCAGTAGAGCGTCGTGGTGTGGAACGATAGGCCCATAGGACCCTTGGGAGTTCTTCTGGCCACTTGCCGCGCTTGGAGTTTAGCCGGCGTTTTATCCCGGCGCAGACAGTCTTGTTCGTGGCTTCGGCTTGGCCGTTTCCTTGGGGGTATGTTGGAGTGGAGTTGAAGAAGTGGATTCCAAATTCTTCGCAGAGACTTGTGAGGCCATTTCCAACAAATTGGGTACCATTGTCCGAGACGATGGCGTATGGGACGCCGAACCTAGTGACAATATTTCGCCAAACAAATCGCCGAACATTTGCCTCGGTGATGGTGACAAGTGCTTCAGCTTCCACCCATTTGGTGAAGTAGTCTGCTGCAGTGATTAAGAACTTGAAGCCTCCTAGGGCTGTTGGGAGATTGCCCACGATGCCTAGCCCCCATTGTGCAAAGGGCCAAGGACTAGTGATGGGGGAGAGGTTCTGAGCTGGTTGTTTCAGGATTGGCGAAAACAGTTGACATGGTCGGCATTTGCGGACGATTTCCTCGCAATCTTTCTTCATGTTCTTCCAAAAGTACCCCTGACTCAATGCTCGCTGGCAGAGTGAACGGCCTCCAGAGTGGCAACCGTAGCTGCCTAAGTGGAGTTCGTTGAGGATCGTGGGTACCTGTATAGGGTAGACGACGAGGAGATAGGGACCGGTAATAGATTTTCTGTAAAGCTGGCTACTGTCGGAGAGCCAGTAGTAGGCAGCCTTGTTCCTGATGCGCTGAGCCTCCTTCTTGTCGTCTGGTAGAGTGTCACTTTTGAGGAATGCGACGATCTCGTCCATCCAACTAGGCCCGAGTTCTACGTTGAGTATCTCTGCAGCCATGTCAAAGCTTGGGTTATCAATACAGCCAAAGTTGATAGTCCGAAATTCGGATGCCGTGGAAGCCAAGGCTAGACCCGCGAGAGCGTCGGCATGAGCGTTGTGCTCGTTGTTGATTTGTTCAATCTTGAAAGTTTTGAACTGCCTGATGAGTTCTGCTGCTGTGGCCTGATACTTCATCATCCTTGGGTCCCTGGCTTCGTAATCCCCTAAAACCTGGTTGACAATGAGTTGAGAGTCGCAAAAAACGGCTAACTCTTCGACCTTCATTGCAATTGCGGAGCGTAAGCCTGCAAGGAGAGCTTTGTACTCGGCTTCGTTGTTAGTGGTGGGGAAGTTGATGCTGATGGCGCTTTCATGTAAGGTCCCACAAGGGGAGACTAAGACAACCCCTGCTCCGGCTCCGTTACTGTTAGAAGTACCATCAACCTGAAGTCGCCAAGTGTCTCCTTGAAAAAGGAGCCAAGGTTTCTTGTTTGCTTCGTGCTCGGCAACGGGTTGAGGCGGTGGGGGAGCATTGAGAGTCTCAGCATCGTCCGGAGTCAACTCGGCAATGAAGTCGGCAAGAATTTGTCCTTTGATTGCCGTCCGTGGCTCGAATCAAATGTCGAAATTTGCTAACTCGACTGCCCATTTGGAGACCTTGTTGGAGAGGTCAGCTTTCTGGAAGAGAGCTTTAAGAGGGTACTCTGTGAGGACAGTGATCGTATGTGCCTGGAAGTATGGAAGGAGCTTCCTAGCTGCTGACACAAGAGCGAGTGCCAGTTTTTCGAGAGGAAGGTAACGTGTTTGGGCGGGTAGGAGGGTTTTGCTTGTGAAATAAACTGGCATGTCGTCGGTTCCTTCTCGCCGAACAAGAGCAGAACTGACGGCATAAGCCGAAACTGCAAGGTAAAGGTATAGAGTTTCAAACTCTTTTGGTTTGACCATCAAGGGTGCCGAGCTCAGGTAGTTCTTAAGTTCGGCCAGAGCTATGTCACAGTCCGGCGTCCATTCGAAGTTGTGCCGGCTTTTGCCTTTCAAGGCGTGAAAGAAGGCGTGGCATTTGTCTGATGACTTGCTGATGAAACGGTTGAGTGCAGCCGCCATGCCTGTGAGCCTCTGGACTTTTCTGATCGAACGTGGTGGCCGTAAGTCTGTCACCGCCTTGATTTGCGTGGGGTCGGCCTCAATGCCTCGTCTTGTGACCAAATGTCCAAGAAACTTCCCTGCACTGACACCGAATGCACATTTTTCCGGATTCAGGCAGAGCTTGTGGAGCTTAAGTACTGCAAACACTTCGGCGAGTTCTGTGAGGTGGTTCTTTTCCAACTGGCTTTTGACAACAAGGTCGTCGTTGTAGGCTTCCAAGATGTGGCCTATCTGGGCATGAAGCATCTTGAAGATTGCTCGGTTGAAGGTGGCACCTGAGTTTTTGAGGCCGAATGGCATGACGCGGTAGCAAAAAATGCCATGTGGTGTGATGAAGGCCATTTTTTCCATGTCGTCCGGGTCCACGGCTATCTGGTGATATCCGCGGTAGGCATCAAGAAAACTTAGCCGAGCGTGTCCTACTGTTGCGTCGACTAACTGATCGATCTTTGCGAGCGGGAACCAGTCCTTTGGACAGGCGTCGTTGAGATTGGTGTAATCGACGCAAACTCGCCATTTGCCATTTTTCTTCTTGACAACCACGGTGTTGGAGAGCCAAGTCGGGTATTGCACTTCCTGGATGGCGTTGGCTTCCAACAATCGTTCGACTTCTTCGATGACGGTGTCGGTGTGTTATGGCACCGAGCGTCGAGCCTTCTATACCACTGGTTTGGAATCTTTCTTGATGTTGAGAGAATGGCAGATGAAGTTTGGGTCTACCCCTGGCATCTCGTTGGGGGTCCAGGCGAAGACTTCTATGTTTGCCTTGAAGAATTGGAACATATCTTCTCGCTCGGCATCGCTGAGGGAAGAGCCAAGTAAGAAGAAACGTGATCCGTCCTCGTTGATTGGCATCTTCACTAGGTCTTCTTCCGCTTTATCTTCAGCCTTTTGGCCGACATCTTCGATTATGGTCATGTCTGGGACTTCAACCCATTGTACTTGTTTTGCTTTGGTGGAGTTGTGGACGGCCGAGACATAGCACTTTTTGGAAGCTACTTGGTCTCCTCGCAGATCTTCTTATCTCCCATTCATGCCAATGAAGTGGACGACCTGGTGGTAGGTGGAAGTGATGGCTTGCATGCCGTGGAGCCAGGTTTGGCCAAGAATGGCGTTGTATGGGCTTGGCACGTTGACGACAATGAATTCGACAGTCAAAGTTCTTGAGCCGACAACGACTGGGAGAAAGATTCGGCCGAGTGGCCAAACAGGTGCTCCGTTGAAGCCGATGAGAGGTACTTCGGCGGGTTGTAGGGCTGACTCTGGTAGATCCAATTTCTTGAAAAGGTCGTAGTACATGACCTCCGCCGAGCTTCCTTGATCAATGAAGACGCGCTTGACATCGTGGATCCCGATTTGGACGATGACAACGAGGGCGTCCGAGTGTGGAGTTTGAACGTGCTCAAGGTCGCGTTCGGTAAAGGTTATTGACCACTTGGGCACTTCTTGTGGGCGTTGTCGTTTGGATCCGCAGCCGACTGAGAGTATTTGCTTGGATGTGGAGGCGCGGTCGATGTCGGCCTTGAGTGTGTAGACACCCCAATTTGGCCTAACGATTATTTCAAGTCCCACCTTGGGACAATCCCGATGATGAAACGGATACAGTGATTGCTGATTGCTTCCTTGAGAACCTTAGGACTTTCGGTAAGAACTTTGAGCCACTTAGAGGACCCAATTCAGAGCCATACAGCCTTTCAGACAGAAAACACAGAAGCCTAGGAGAATCCATCTGTCGGCCGTAACATCGATCTCACGGCCCCAACATCATTTCCTCACCCGAGCAACCTGTTGCTAGCAAAATCTCCCTGAGAGATCAATTCCTCGGCCGCAAGATCTATCCTTCGACCGAGACATCAATTCCACGACCGCAAGATCCTTTACTCGGCCGCCAGATCGACCTTTTTCCAGACTCTGGAACGTTCTGTCAGACGTTTGGTTTGATCCAACTACACTACCTTCCCGATGCGTTCGGGCTACGCTCAGAGATTACGACGTAGAGTTAGAGATGCATTGCAATTGAAATTGCCATCTCGTGATTTGATTGGCCGGAGTGAGTCACCAATTGCCTATATAAAGGGCCTTTGGACTCCGAAAATAAACACACGAAATTCATAGAGTACACACTCTCTCAAGCCACGAAACTCTGCCAAAATACTCTCTCAATCCCATATTCCAAAAGCCCTAACCTCCCGAAGGCAGCCGTCAATCCGGCGATCAAAACCCGAAGTTCAAACCCTAACCCTAGGGTTCTCAGTCAAGCAATCAGTCGATCACGCTCAATCTAAAGCAATCAAGCAACTAAGGGATCAAGGTGGTGAGGCCCAACGGCCTCTGGTTTGTTTTATTTATCGTTCTTACGCTTAATCGTAACGTTTTGATCATCTATTAATTTTTCTGTCTGGTGTGAGGAAGAACACCGACCGGGGCTTCGATCCCTCGGCCGGTACATCAAACCAGGAGGGTCCCTCGGCCGTGACATCTATTCACCTGCCGCGGGATCCATCTCCCTGGGACAGTTTTGTTGCTCTTCTGCTTTCTGATGCATGCTTCATTTATCGCACTGGCTCACTTTGCTTACTGTTTAAAGGAATAAATAAACAGACTATGTGTTGGAATTAAACAAAGCACCTATACGTCTTATGTTGAGCGATTATGGGCCAGTCTTACGACTGGGCAAAGAGGGGTGCCTAACACCTTCCCCTTATTGTACTTTTGGCTCCCGTATCCAGAATCTCTATCTGTTTTCCCAATTTTAATAAACTGGGTGGCGACTCTGTTTTGATGATAACCGCTATCATGTGGCGATGTTCCTAGCCATGGGGATGTCCATGATTTTGGTTTATGAAGCAAGCAACCAATCGAGCAAACAAACGTGATCAATCTGTATGGCGATGCCCCGTTTGGGAGGTGTCTACAGAGTGTGGTTTCGGATGCCTTTGTCACTGGTCCGTGGATAACATGTATTAGCGGGCACTGTTCATTGGGGTTGGGGTTGCCTGTTGGTTGTCGGGCGGGTGTTTTTGTTCGATCGATAACTGATAGAGATGTCCTTGAGTTGCGAGTCTTTCCAGGAGAACTTTGTAGGGTGCACAGGCTGTCGTGTAGTGGCCGAGTTCGTTGTGGTAGGAGCACTTCTTCCTTGGGTTCTGGTCAGGTTGTCCAGTGTCGGTGCCGAGCTTACCTGTTGGCCACTCGAACCATGGTTGTCGCATTATTCCTTCAGGAAGGACCAGATTGGCTCCTTAAAGTAAGTGGTCGCGGCCACATTGTCGTGTACTTTCGGCGAGTGCTTCTTCCCTTCCTTGATGTTGTGTACCTGCTTCTTGGGCTGCGAGTGTTGGGTGATTACTGGTGTTGGCAGCTGGGGCGCAGTCGAGGAGAATGGGGTTGCTGAGCTCGGGATTCCTTGCGCAACTCTGTCCACATAAAATTCTTCAAGAGCGCAAAATCTCTCTACGACACGCATCAATTCTCCCATGCCGTGGGGTGGGCGGATGGCAATCTCGTCCAGGATCTTGCTGCTGGTCTCCAAGCCGTTTTTGAAGGTACGAGCAGCCCAATACTCGTCGATTCCAGGGATCTCATTGAACAGCTGCCAGTAGCACTCGACATATTGTCTGAGAGTTTCGGACGGGAGTTTCCTTATCTGAGATAAGGACTCTGGCTCCTTGGCAGTTTTATTGCTCATGATGAAGCGGGTGTTGAAGGCTCGTTCGAGGTCGGCTAGGTTCCGTATGGATCCAGCGGGTAACTTGTTGAACCACTGGAGTCCAAGGGAGCCGAGGCTGGACGGGAACGCCTTGCATTTTACTTCATCCTTTTGGGTGCAGAGTTCAATTGTCTGGCGGAAATGATTAAGTGGGTGTATGCCTCACAGGTGGCCAGGTCAAACTTCGTGAATTTTGGTAAGTGGAAGGTAGATTCGGGTGCCATGTTGATGATATGGGAAGTGAAGGGAGACACGTCGAGGTCCTTCAGTTGTCTTTCGAAACCTGGTCGCGGCGGCTTGCCGTGCTCGTCTGTTTTTGTCCTTTTGGACTCCCTTCCTTTGGGCTCTTTTGTTGAAGTCTTCTCGGCATCCCTGTGCCGAAGTTTGTCTCTCAAGTCTGTAATTGTTCGGCGTGGGCCGTCGATGGACTTCTCTCTATCGCGGAGGGTTTTGTTGTCGTCAACCGCGCCTTCGGTGCGTACACCTTTTCCTTTCCGCCGTGTGTGGTGCTCGGGATCCAAATTCTCAGGTGGGATGTCCCTGAGACGCTCAGAGACGTGGCGTCTGGTCTGTACAGAATCTTGGCTACAGTGCGAAGCCGTCGTGCGAGAGAATTCCGCACGACCAGTTGAGTATGTGCTCGTGAATGACTCGGTGTCCCTTGTTCTTGTATGCTCGTGATGGCTTCTAAAAAAATGTGTTCCAGATGCGGTGGGTTGTTTATAGAAGATAATTTCCCTGGTGTCACCAGGCGCTTGGGTAAAGCCAAATCCCTTCACGGATCTGCGTTGGCCTGTCTTGTGCGGACGTTATTGTGGTGGTGGTGGTGGTGGTGGTGGTGTCTGCCTTCGTCTACTCCCGCCTCCACCGGATCTGGATGTGGCAGGTGTGGTCTCTTGCTGCATATGTTGTTTCATCTGGGCCACCTCCGCCCTTAGTGCAGCCAACTCGTTATCGCGTTCGTCGTCGCGACGTTGTAGCAGACGGATGTAGGCCGTCGTTACGTCGTTTGCGACTGGTGAAAGACCGGATCCAGGGGCGAGGGACATGGATATATGCCTCTCATGGGGTGTTGTGGGGATGACGTTTCCGCTAGCGTCTTTGGCCCCCAAGATGGCTGCATCCGCCTGATCTTCGCCCATGTTGAACGGTTTGGTCGTTGTTTTTAGGAAGGAGGAAGGGGGTTTCTGAAGAAAGTGAGAGCCGTTTGAATCAGAAGCGGTTCACGTCGGGTTCACCAATTGTGTGGTCCGTGATCCTTGATCCTTGCTCCTCCCCTGGTGGTTAGATGGTTTCCAAGCCTTCTTCCCCTAGCCTGCACAGTGAATGCACGACTAAGACC
Organism: Rhododendron griersonianum; assembly: GCA_018127125.1. Lineage (NCBI taxonomy): Eukaryota > Viridiplantae > Streptophyta > Magnoliopsida > Ericales > Ericaceae > Rhododendron > Rhododendron griersonianum. Next base: position 24,512,881 of record CM030792.1, on the reverse strand, counting down.
CCGCCGGGGATTCCCCCGGCAAGGCCCTCCGGCGAGAGGATAAGTACGTGCAGAGAGAGGCAAGGGATTGGAGTTGTTCAGTATGAGTGTGTAGTAGCATGTACCTTTTAGGGTTGCCATTGCTTGGTATTTATAGGACTCCTTTGGCTTGCCCTCCAAGTACGATCACGTGCTTGGCATGAGCTAAGTGACATTAAGGTGACATCATGACATAGATCTAGTAACCGCTTTTGGGATGAGCTAGCACGCCCATGTGCGCTCATGATTATCCTTTGGTGTAACCGCCTCGACACGTGGGAAGACCTCAGCAGATTGCCCGACTCCAGCCGCGGCCATGCTTCACGGGTGGCCGAGCACCAACCTGGCCGAGCCCAGTGTGCGACTAAGAGGGGAGGACGCTCCGACAGTGGATACCGCCAAGGAAGGTGGCCGAGCGTAGGCTCTACCCCAGCCGAGCCCGTGGTAATTGGGATGGCGATGAAGGTCGCCGACGGAGAGCCGAGCTCATTGTCTGGGCACGGCATGGACCGGGTTTGGTCCACACCACTGCGAACTTACATGTTCGGCCCGCTACACCGCCCATTGTCTGGGAGACAATCAATCTCATAGAGAAGGTGGAGGAGTTTCAAATGCAACCATGGGTCAATCCATACAAAGAGTGTGACTATAGCAAGTGGATAGAAGAAGAAGAGAATCTAGATTTCACATATGCAGACCCATATCGAACAGGGGAAAGTGACTTCAACAAAATGGAAGGAGATCGAATGCGATGATCCCCTCGATGGAATCTCCTTAACATCACTGTTCAGCCAAGTAGAAATGACTGGTCTCTCTTGCAACTGCGCAATCAATAAGGAGGAAGAAAAAGTGATGAAAACCCAGGCTGATGCTTCCATTTGGGGACTACTCATGTCTCAAAGAGGTAGCTATCATGCAAGCTATGAAGACGGATCCAGCTCAAAGGCTCTGTTTGGCAAAGAAAATGGTGGAAAAGAGTATAAAGTTGCGAAAGACAAAGGAGACAACCCTAAAATGCCACAATAGCTGAGAAGTCACAGCATGGCAAAGAACATTAAACATTTCTTTTGCTTTCTAAAATCAAACTAGAATGTGTTTTGGGCCCCTGTTTGGGCATTCTATTTCTGCTAAGAGAATTCCTTTTTTATCTTCCGGATTATGCTTGTTTTAAATCTAAATTCCTAAATCGCAATTGCCATGCGCTATAATCTCTTTGCCAAACAAAAGAAAATTCAAGGAATCAAGTTATTTATGTCCCCGACAAGAAGAAATGAGAGGGTGAACTTTAGTCGCTTGAAGAACTAGGCTTTTGTCAAAACATAGAAAAAAGACGCTATCTCCGAGAGAACACTTAGGGTTAGCTCGCCCATTGTGAAAGTACAAATACAACAGGAGGTTCAAAAAAATATCTCCATCAAATTCCTCTCCAAAAACACAGAAACCATCTTGAAACAAACGCTCGTTGGGTAACCCAAGCAACCCAAGCAAAAGTAAGAGCAAAGCCTGCTAGGACAAGAAAATGCAAAAACGCAGTCTAGGCAAAAGATAAGGCATTCAAAAGCTCGCTAGGGACTCAACCTCAATCAGGTAACCTAGGCAAAACTTAGAGCATGTGAAAAGAAAAACCAAGAGTGAAAACCCAACCCCAAAGGTGGTGATCTTGGAACTACGTAAAAGGCCTGATTCCCTGATTGGGATACGTAGGCAATCTCACATCGAGATGCGGCCCAAACATTTGGAGAGAGGAAAACATCAAAAGATTTTTGCTCAATGATAGGCATAGCTAACCTGCGTATTGAGCTCACAAAAGATGAGTATGCTTTTCTCGAAGAATTGGCAACAGCAATAGACACGGGAGCTATAGTTCATCCCCTCTAACCTAAAGGTCATTAACACAATGAGCAAGATACCTCGAAAACTCTCGAGTTAGGCAACCAAACTATGGAACATGGCAAAAGCAAAAGACGGAAAATCAAAACCAAGCATAAGAAGGAAGAGAAAAGAGGATGCCACTTGGCCGAAACAAAATCGACCTTTGGAAAATCAAAGTAACGGCCGAAGAATTGGCACATCGGCCGCAATATCGATTTCTCAGCCGAACAATCGATTCTTCAGCCAGTACTCCATTTCACACAGATTACTATCTATCAGCAAACACTTGTTCAAAAAGCCATGTTCTGACTATCACATGCATTTAGGGGTACGAAAAGCTCTTTTCATTTCATGAACAAAAGTTTAGTTACAAAATCCTCGCTGTGGTTGCTTTCACTATACAATTTCTGCTTGCCTCTTTTACTAACTATGGACAGGAAAAGAGAAAATCCTAAAAGCTAGTCATGGCGGCGTCTCTGAGACGGTCTCTGAGATGGGGACTGCTCGTTGGTTTCCACATCCTCCCCACCAGCAGCTGGTGCTCGCTCAGCCTCAAGCTGCAGGCAAAGAGGATACAAACATTCAGATTAAAGGAAACGACACAAAGCAAATGAAACACATGAAGAGAGTCATACCTCGAGGATCCTACGGCGCTGTCTCCGAGCCAAAGCCTCTGCACTTTGATAGGCATAAAGCCATTCCTGCACTATCTCAGCAGGCACCTACAGAAATAGACCAGGCATCAGGAGCGACAGATACAATGATAAAGCAGGGAAAGCAAAGTTCAAAAATAGGGTAATACCTGTGAAACCCCAGCTGGTAGCGTATAAAGCTGGGTCGCGCAAGGAGTAAGGGCCAGGCGCTCCTCCTCCCCATCGTCAGAATGAAAGGAAACAAAAGAAGGGGCCCGCGGCCAAACAGGAGCAACAGGGGGAGCTGCAACCGCTGGAGCTAGGTGAAGACGACAGTACTCCATGTAGTCTCCTGCCTGAAGAAGCAAACCTGCCCAATCTCTGATCCGAGCATTCTTCAAGTCTTCCTTAGACATCGAAGAAGTAGACCTCATCGATGTTGGAGGAAGAGGAGGAACAAACTGAAGCGCCTCAGCACGCGGGCGCCACTGACTAGCCACCCGATCGCCTAAGTACCAGACTCGGCAAAATGGACCCTTGAGCAAGCTACGGGTACGATCCAGAACCCTGGAACGTGCAAGAGGGGCGTCCTCTGGTACACCACCCTAAGGGTCAAACCGTACCTGCAAAACGAAATCAAATCAGCTACAACCTAAGGATATGCAAATCTAAAGACAGGAAATCCAAAGAAAAAGGTACCTGATCGACCGTCAATCGGTCCAAAACTCGCCGCCACTCAGGAAGGCTCAAAACTGGTGATCGTGGCCTCCGTTGCCCCACCAACCATCGCTCGTAGCGAGGTATACAGTTTGCATCTCCATGCCTAGTCCCAGGGGGAAACTGCAGAAGGTGTTCGAAAGCCTAGAGCTGAAAAGTAGATTAAGCAAAACAAGTTCAATACTAGGAGAAGTCAAAATAGGAAAGGAAGCAAGAAAGGAAAGTATATACCTCAAGCGCCCGGTAGTGACCGCCGAGGATGGGACTCTTGTCCCGTGAGCAAGCTTCTAGATTGCCATACAAAGTGGCCAAAGCGGGCGATCCCCAGTCAAACACCCTAATAGCCTCTAAGTGCTGCAAAGGGGCCAGAAACTGTGTATGCACCGAACCATCCTTGTTGGCAAACAACGTTTGCCCAAGGAGGTAAAGAAGGAAGGCCCGTGTCAGCTGCTCAACACTAACCTGGGTAAGGACATCAGCCGTCATGAAGGACTTGCTAAGCCAAGTAAGATCAATGTGACCTCGAGAGTGAACAGGCGGCACCTTGCCCAAAAACCACTCCAAAGCACCCATTCGCTCCCAGAGCCTGGGGTCAGCCCGAAGAGGAGCTCCGCCTACTCGCAGACCAGTCAAAAGAGAGAAGTCGCTAGGCGTGATTGTCATCTCGCCAGCAGAAGGGAAGTGGAATGTGTTCGTAGTATCCCACCACCTCTCAACCAGCGAGGTCATCAACGACCAATCCATCTTCGGAAGATTGAGGTCCAGGTCGAACGCCTCGAAGCCTGCAGCACGTACCAATTCCCGAGCCTGCTCTGGCAGTGTCAAAAACCACCTGTGCACCTCCTTGCCTCCACTGCGAGCCTCTAGCCTCCTATTTCTCTGCCAAAGACCAAAAAGGGAGTTAATCTCACGATTGCATAAACAAATAAAAAAGGCTAGGGGCATCAAATTAACATTCAAAAGCATGCATTGCCTAAACAGGGGGCACGGTTATTTTCAATAAACAAGAACAAATTCAACCCAAACACGGGTCCTTCTCATTCATGCCCCTAGCTAAAAGGGATTTCATCCCACAGATAAGAAATTCACTCTTAAAATCGTGCGAAATCAAAACTCCAATAAACTTTTTACTTTTCAGGAAACTTACTGGTACACTGAGAATGCTCAGGTGCAGCTCAGGTTCCCGGCGAACCACTTCGGCCTCTGGGCCACCCACAAGAGGGCGATACTGCAAGAATCTGCCAAAACCCAACCTACGCGAAGGAAAAACGTAGGTATCGGCATCAAACGGGCTAGGATCCCCAATCGCCTCTTCATCAGACGAAGGATACTCACACCTACACGAAGGGTGAGAAGAAGAACCCACAACATCCGTAGAAGAGGGTGGCGGCAAGTCGACAGAGGGTGGAGTGTCCATCCCGTTTGAAGCAAGAACAAACGACAACCGACGGTCGCAAACAATGAAACCGGCAGTGAGGGCTGCGAAAATCGGCGATGGTGGCCGGAGATGACGGTGACCGACGGTGAGGGAGGAGGAGGACGGCGGCAAATGGGGGTGGACGTCGGAGGAGAAGAATGGAGAAGAAAAGTAGAGGGAGGAGAAAAGATTAAATGGGCCGTGAGATCGATTAAACCAAACTTAAATCGATTTTCTGACCTTTGGCTTTCTCACGGCCGAGACATCGATTCCTCGGCCAAGACATCAATCCTTCGGCCGAGAGATCGATCTTCTGGCCCTCCAGTCCATTCCCCTCAGCAACATCAGATTTTGCTCAGTGCACCAAACTCAAGCAATTATGGACTTCTGGGTCCTCAACCAACAAAGTAGCCTTGGGGGCACCCCCGAGCCAATACAACGCGATCAGAACTAGCCTTGGGGGCATATCCGAGCATAAGGAAGTTCTCCCTCCACAAACTGCTGGCCGAAGCAAATCAAGACACTCAGCGGCTCCAAGCCCATCATCACAACGGCTCAAAGCCCAGCGGCTCTACGCCCACCACTCAGCGGCTCCACGCCTATACTCTTCCACTCAGCGGCTCCACGCCTATACTTCTCAACTCAGCGGCTCTACGCCCTCACCTATTAACTCAGCGGCTCTACGCCCACACCTATCAGCTCAGCGGCTCCAAGCCCACTATCTAAACTGGCTCTAAGCCGTAACAACCATCACTCAGCGGCTCCAAGCCCACCACTCAGCGGCTCTATGCCTATACTCACCATCACTCAGTGGCTCTACGCCCGCGCTCGTCATCATTCAACAGGACTCTAAGCCCAATCACCGTCAGCAGCTCCATGCTCGCTACCCCAACAGTTCCATCTCTATCAACTCAGCAGCTCCAACCCCATTATCATAACGGCTCTACGCCCATATTTGCCTTCTCAGCGGCTCCAAGTATGCCCATCACCCAGCGGCTCAAAGCCCATTATCATAGCGGCTCTACCCTCGTATTCACCGTCTCTATCACTCAACGGCTCCACTATCTCAAATGGCTCTACGCCGTAACAACTCACTCAGCGGCTCCAAGCCCTCGACACAGCAGCTCTACGCTCGCTATCCCAGCGACAGGCTCTACTCCTACTCAAGCAATCTCAACTGGCTCAAAGCCGTAACAACTATCTCAATAGGCTCTACGCCGCCCCAACAATCAAGACATCATCAACTCTCAAGCTCTATGCTTGAATGCTCAAAATCTAACATTTTGAATGCTCGAAGCTCTTCAAATGCCTAACCGCTGTGTATTGGATGCTCAAGTTCTACACTTAAATGCTCATGCTCTACATTTGAATGCCCAACCACTGCGTACTGGATGCTCAAAGCCTGTACTTTGAATGCTTGGATTCTGCCGTCCGAATGCTCGAGCTCTACGCTCTGAATGCTCAAGTCTGGAACTTGAAAGAAGCTCTACGCTTATATCAAACACACACGCCCGGGCCCGTGCACATTTGCATCAATTGCATCACCATTATCACATCGAGTCTGCATCATCATATATGTTCACATCTAGCAACCACCATCACATATATACACTCTGCATATCTCTCATGAAACAGGTCAACCTTACAATCAACCGGCTCTACGCCTCGATTTTATTGATCGGTCCAGCGCCTCGATCCTTTGGCTCTACGCCAAAACTTATAATGAGAAAGCTCCATGCACAGACCATAAGAATGCAACCAGCTCTACGCTTCGGTTCAAATCACGTCAAGCTCTAAGCTCCGACACCTCAGGCTCTCACCTTACAATCAATACCAACTCCGCACTTCGGTTCTATCAAGCTCAAAGCTCCGATCTCCTCAGGCTCTCGCCTCATGACCACAGCAGGCTCCACGCACTACGCCAAATTACGCTTTTCCCAGCATTTCATAAATGCCGGTAAAGACTAAATTAATGCCGGTAATAGTATTTCCGGCATTTGTCGACAAAAGAAAAAAATGCCGCTCATACAAGTGTCGGTAATACAAAAACGGCATTTGTACAAATGCCGGTAATAAACCCGGCGTTTATTGTTGGTTTTCCCGGCATTTCTAAAGTGCCGGAAAAAGATTAGCCGAATATACATTTATTACCGGCGGTTGGTACAAATGCCGGAAAAGATAGTATTACCGGCATTTTATAAGTGCCGTAATTATTATCACTTTTACCGGCATTTTTCAAATGCCATTTTTATATTTTGGTATTTTCTTTTCATTGCTTTTACCGGCATTTGTAAAATGCCGCTAAAAGTTTTTTTTTTTTTTTTCTTTCTGGCATTTTCAATTTCTTACAAGATGATTTTTTTTTCGTTAATAAATTATCCTAACCTGAAACTATTTTTGACAACACACTATATCTCCTGCGTACGAAATTGTAATTGCCCATAACAATTTAAAGTTCAACTACCAAAACCAAAATGCAAGTTATGTATAAAGGCAATTGGACATCGTAAATGACAATTCTCAAAGCAACAAAAAATAACAATGCCAGGCATAATGCCAACGTGAAAATCAAACCCAAAGCGTCAATTACAAGTTCCAATTGCATGTGTAAAAGACAAAACACAGTTGTCATAATCAAGAAGATTTCCCATCGTTCCTATTGCATGTGCATGCCCGTCTGAGTCCTATCAACCTGAAAATGCAAGAAACAATTACACATATGCAAGTGTAATATATAAATATAGTCCACGACATCCTACACAATCGGTAAGTTTAAAGATACATAACACATGCAAAACATATCACATATAATGGATGAATGCAAGAAACTAAGCATATAACATTCATGTCCGTAGCCGACGCGTATTGTACATGAACAGTTGAGCCCGGTAGCAAGATAAAAACAGACTTTATAACACAGCATCATCAATCTTTGAAGTCTGAAAGTTTCCAATCACATAGATGGTGGTCACCCTTACCGGAGGGGGCGACACAGTGTTGCCCCTCTCTATAACACAGCCGAGACTTTTCAAATTGCTAACTCAATAAAATGTATTCAAAAAATTGATGAAGATATAGATACGAGGACAAGCTTGAACATCAAAAGAGCAATCAAATTTTCAAAGGTAGAAGAGCACATTAGAGTGCACTTGAAAACTCTTCAACTTACCACGAGTCACCAGAATGTATTTATTGTACCTCCCTTAGAATTGCTCTAATAATAACCACAACCAAGACTATCAAAAAACAGAGACACGAGTGATTCAACCGAAGTAAAGATGTAAGCACTCAAATGAAGAACATAGACTGATACCGAAAAAACAGAGGCACGAGTGATTAGAATAATCACATAAATCCTAGCCTCACACACCAACTAAATCCTTTATAAGCCCAGATTGGCATAGAAAAAATTTCTATCATTCTAAATATCCTCAGATGATGAATAAAAGCCCAAATTGCATGCTAGAAAGCACATTAAACAGATTAATAATATCAGGATTTAAGAAGAAGATTAAGAGGTATTACCTATAGCTTACAAGAACTGCTCACATTGTTCAATTCAATTTGTTCTTCATCAAGTTCAGCTTTGGTGTATATCTTTCTTCTATTGTAGTTGCCTGGCAAATTTAAGAAGGAAAAAATGAACACAAAAATCAGTCTACATAGTTACACAATTCAGACAAGAGGAAAGTTCATCATGCTATTTCTCACAATAGTTCAAAATTTTCAAAAGAACTCCACAAAGGAAACCATCCAACATTTTCAGGCATGTGCTAGTGAACTTAGATAGCCATTAAGGAAAATTTTGTGGATGATGCCATTTGGGCTGCATAAAAGGCTAGAACAAAGGCTGAATTCAGCTGGATAGAAGTTATTTCCCTCATGAAAGAACTTAACTTGAAGAGTCGTACCCTTACTTTTAGGGCTTGGGTTTGGGCTTCTGCAACTGTAAGTGGATTTGATGCTCAACTTCACAGCATATAAATGTACCCCATAAGTGTGTTGATCCTAATTCCTGAATCGATCAGGCACGTCGGAAAAACTTATCTAGCCATTAAGAAAAAAAGTGTGTATTGACTGAACTGAGCTTCTAAACCACGTTTCCTACATAAACATATAAGACAATTAAGATTCAATGAAGCACATTTAAACCTCTAAATACTCACATTAGATCTCCCCAGTAGCTTAACTAAAGGTTTCATATAGTACAGAGTCAGAATCTAACAAAATTCCAAATTTGGTACTAGTCCTAGAACAAGCCTGCGGTATTTTGGCTGTAATATTTGATAGGATAGGAATTAGGTGTTCGGACTGCCATCATTGAAAAGTAGACTTTCGGGGAACCAATTTCGATATAAGTTTTGCCCAAATCAGAGTCCAGACGACAAAGATATGCTCATCCGAAGTTGCGTTTGTAATCTGTCCCGATTCACTGATTTTCCAGCAATTTGACCCTAGAACTCGTTTCCAGAAAGAATTCACCTACTGCTCTTAAAACCAACCTTAAACTTCACAAATTAATCTCCAAGGCAAGAATACCAATCAAGACTGATGATTCAACGTGATTTTGAGACATTCAAAGGAAATCAACCCTAGGTTTTCAAGAACTCCATGAGAGTTTATCAAAAAGCTCCATTAAAACCTCCATGAACAAGGATTGCACAACCCTAAGGTCTAAACCCTGAAATTACCTACTAAATCAAGGAGTTGAACTTGTAGAATATGAAACCTAAGATGAAGGGTTGTCAGATTACCTAGCAAAGCTTCAATTTGACATGGAGCAAGTTTTTCCCAAATTTTCCTTCCTCCTCCTTTCTCCTCTTCGGCTACTCCAAAGGAAAGCGGTGGGGATAACATCAAAGGAAAAACGTAGAACTCTTCTAAGAAAATTATCTCATGTGGCTAAGTCCATATACTAGAGTGCATAACTAGGCATCTTATGCACTCTAGTATATGGACTTAGCCACATGAGATAATTTTCTTATGGACTTGCCGAGCAAAAATAAATAAAAAATAACTAGGCATCTTTACCCTATATCTCAACATATCACAGTTTTGCCCAATCATATCAAATCACTCTATTAATATACGTAACTAATCAACTCACAATAACCATTCTAATTAAAATAACTTAATTAAATTAATTCCAACACTAATATGCTCATAAAATGCCACTTAAATAAATTAAGGAAATTAGGAGTCTGGGTTGTTACAGAATGGAGAAACCACAGAACAATATGATGTTGATCAGCTCGATGTAAATTTGATAAGGTGAACAGATGGGGGCTATGAGGAAGATGTCTCAGCATATTGCTTCTACGCTAGAAAAAACAACCAAAAAGGAGAGCAAGTATCCGTAATCGTTCTTGTTTTCATTTAGCTCATATTGCATTTTTGCGTCACTTAGGTGCTAGGGGAAGCTTTCTTGGTCCTTTAATAATCCATTTCATCAACACTGATTTGTGGTCTTGTGGTACTACTTTTACTATAGGATACATATGTGTTTGTATACGCAAACCAAATTGAGCCAAACCGAAGTCATGTGTCCAAGTTAATTGGGTCTACTATCTGTATTTACTAGCGCATACCCATGCCTGACAAGCGCAATAGCAATAACAACCATAATCTCATGCCACATGCCTAGGGATTTTGCAAGTTACGTTGTAAGCAAGTATTGCAATATCTAACAACTTTTGTTAACACATCAAACTTAAATACTTGCAACTCCAAAATAGATCTACCTATTTTTATAATTGCTGAATTGCTCTAAAATGGAAATATAAAGAAAAAGAGAGCCCATGGTTAAAGTAAACAGTATCAAACTATCAAGCTACACAATTCATTAAAGACCTTCAATAGTGGACATTCAACTGGACAAGTATTGAAGTTAGAGTTCAAAGAGACAGGCCACATACCTAGATGCACCACAATCAACAACTACCTGCAAAACGGTTTTAAAAAGCATGTTTTGTTCAGTTCAATTAGGTAAACTAACAACACACATAAAAACAAGAAGTTCAGTTATATTTGAATGTGAAGAACCATTTGAGGGTGCCACATAATTAATTCATCAACAACCTAGTCTCTGCCAACCACATAAAAAATCGGATATCGCAAAGGGGAAAAAATAGTGTACGTACCTACGTGGCTAGTCTAGAGAAGCAAATGAAGAAGTATCAACAAAGCAAATGAATGCAACTATTATTTTTAGAGCTTGATCAGTAAGAACATAATAAAAGGCATGAATACCATCTGCAGCAGTTGGATGCCTTTCTAAAGTCCAGGCTGTCCAGCGAATAAACGGAGACTGAATCACCATAGTGCTGTAGCATACAACTTAAATTAGGAACCGAACGAATAAGTGGTAACATAGAGCAACTCTAATAGCAATTGCAGCTGAGCACCATTGTTGCCTATCCTGATCAAGTGAGGATAGGGATAGGTCTCAAAAACAAAAAAGAGTAACTCTAGTAGATTATTGAAAAATACCAAGAAATTACATTTGAGAACCAATATTCTCATCGAACTGCATCTAAGCTATCATCATATTGTTGATCCTTCCATCTATGTATCTAAGCATTTAACTACCAGTAATCCAGAGGGATGATGTTAGGGAGTTTTTATGTCCCACTAAGACAGACAGTCAGGAAAGAAGCTCTCATTTGACAAGATGAAAACAAACAAGCCAGATCAGTGCCCACAAACCATGATTATGTATCTAATTACTATAACTTGAGTTTTTTACAATTATTCCGTCTATTACCTTGTTCACAGAGCCACAGATAGTTATGAGCAAAAAAAATCATTTGCATACCAATAATAGGCATCTGCCTTGTGACACACATTCTAGAATTATAGTTTCTAAAATAGATATTTTCCACAAATTTCTGCTGCAAAGAACAGTGAGAGAATCACTTTTCCCAAAAGCAAATCTAATATCCCATGCAAACGAGAACAGACCAAAGAAAACCGGCATGCCATGGACTGAAAAGCAGCACATTAATATTAATCAAACCAAAATCGGATCTTAATTCCATACTTGCCCCATATTATATGAGTAATTTGAAGAGAGCGGAATCTCTCTGGAAAATTTGTCTTAAATTGCACAGTGACGCATTCAATTTCACGCATAAAGAATAATAACTGGCAAACAGAATAAAAGGTTGCACCTACGCAGAAATGTAAAACAGCATAAGTGTGTGTGTGTGTGAGTGTGTGTGTGTGTGTATATATATATATATATTTACTTCTAAGCTTACAGAGGTTTGGGAAATTCATAAGTGTCCCTCACCCTTTCTTTTCCTTGTCTTCTTCCCCACCCGAACCCACCACACAAGCCCTATCCAACAAAGGCAGCAATATTTAACCCAAAACCCTAGAAGGAAAATGAGAAATTAGTGGAAAAAATAGTAGAAGCAACCAATATTATGCGATGAGAATGCTTACCCGAAGGGATGATGACCAATTGATTGATGAACCAAGATTGAAATAAGAAGATGGTCACCGATTTCTAATCCGAATCATTTTAACAGATGATGGTTATCAATTTTCACAAACCATCTATACCACAACAATTTAGGGCTTGTAAAAAATTGGGGATCGGTAAATAGAGTATACACATATAAATATACATACAAAGGAAGAGAGATGGAGGAAAATACCTGGTGGAGAAACTACAAGCGGGGCGCGTTGAGCGGCGGGAGCACAGGGAGCCGTCGCAAAGTTGGTGGCGCTAGCAATGGCAGTCATGGGCCACTAGGGGTCGAAGATCTGATGCGGCCAGAGAGAGAGAGAGAGACGAGAGAGAGAACTCAAAGATGGAGAAGGGAGATGAGCAGTCGTACCGGAGGGAGAGAACTCAATTTAGGGTTTGTACTAGGGCTGCTCAAAAAATCCGGTGAACCGTGAAACCGGTCCGGACCTAACCGATCCGTACCTTTTGGATTTTGTCCGTGGATTAATGGTCCGGACACGGATTGAAAAATTAGAAAACCGTGACTCGCGATTCGGTCCACGGATTTTCATTACAAAACCGTGGATTAACCGAACCGAACCGTGAGATATTTATTTTATATAAATAATATATATAAATATATATGTGTATTTATATAATAAATTGTTAGTAATGTTAACACTTTTTTCTACCAATTTTAGTATTTTATCTTAATAATGGGATATAATGTAGATGTACATAAAGTATAAGGAGTAAATTATAGTGTTTTCATATAAATAACGGGTAACCCTAGTTGAGTTTCACTAGTTCGTTTCTTTTTCATTTTTTTAATGTTATGTACTATAATGATACAATTCTACTAGTGTTTAGATTCTTTTGAATTTGATTTTTAAAATAGGTTTTTGGTAGTTTATGTAACAAGTATTTTCTGGTAGTGTTAAACTTAATTTTGAATGTAACATTCTTCCCTTTTAGTGTGGGATATATACTTAGGCTTTATTTTTGTTAAAATCCGTGGACAAAACCGTAACCGATCCGCGAGTCACGGATCGGATTTTATTTTGTAAAAACCGAACGTAGGACTTTTGGTCCGGACACGGATTTCATTTTATAAAAACCGTGACTAGCGGTTCGGTCCTCGAATTCCTAGAAATCCAAACCGAACCGGACCGCCATCAGCCCTAGTTTGTACTGGTGGCTCTTTTTCGTGTTCAGAGACAAGAGTAAAGCAGGAGAACGAGGGAAAAGAAGGAAGGAAATACTAGAGGATTTTAGGTTACGACGTCGTTTTAGAGGGGAGCAAAACTTCACGCCTGTTTGTGGAATTATTGCCGCGCATAAGTTTACTAAAAGCGGCATTTTTATGGTTAATGCCGTTTTTGAGTACTTTTTACCGGCAGTTTACGATAAATGCCATTTTAAGGTAATATTTTTCCGGCATGAGCATTAATGCCGGGAATAACTGTTATTACCGGCATTTTATTACACGCCAGTAATAAAAATGCCACTAAAGCCACATTTTCTTGTAGTGACGCTTCAATTCTATCACCTTAGGCTCTCGCCTTGTGACTACAACCGGCTCCGCGCCTCGGTTCCACCACGTCAGAAACCATCACACTCTAGGCTCTCGCCTCATGACTACAACCGGCTCCGTGCCTCGGTTCCCTCATCTCCAAAGCTCCGTGCTCTAGTTACTGGCCTTGCGCCCCCCATATCTCAAACCGGCGTCCGATTCATCCCCAGCAGATGGTTTGGATTCCACCCCATTACATCAATTCCTTCCAGCTCATTCGCAAGGATAGGCTACTCTACCGAGCTCCTTTCAGTCAAAGTAAGGATGATCAAGAAAAGCAAACGCACCTGCCGTGTACTGATCTCCCCCAAAATACTAAGGAAGCTCTCCGCCAAAAATTCCCCCGGCAGCCCCGCGCTCCTCCAACTATCTTCCGCCAAAACCCTGGCTCAGTCTAGGTACGTCGCATTACGGCTTTTTAAGCCCGAAGGTACGTCTTCTGTCTCTAACCCTCCAAACTTTTTATTTTTCTTTATTGCCCGAACTACGGTTGGTCTGAATTTCCCTTGTGGAATACGTAGGCAGCCTCCCGGCCCGACCATAACAAAAACCTTTTTCAAAAACCCCTTGGAATAGTGGTTGGACCAAATTGAGTTGCTTTTACAACTTTGACTCTTACTCAAACATGTCTCGCGATCCGTCTGAGCTCAGTCAAAGAGGGGCATCTGTAGACACCCCAATTTGCCCTAACGATTATTTCAAGTCCCACCTTGGGAACCATCCCGATGATGAAATGGATACAGTTATTGTTGATTGCCTTCTTGCGAACCTTAGGACTTTCGATAAGAACTTTGAACCACTTAGAGGACCCAATCCAGAGCCATACAGCCTTTCAGACAGAAATATAGAATCCTAGGAGAATCCATTTGTCGGCCGTTACATTGATCTCACAGCCTTAACATCATTTCTTCACCCGAGCAACCTTTTTCATGAAAATCTCCCGGAGAGATCAATCCCTCGGCCCCAAGATCTATCCTTCGGCCGCAACATCCATTCCTCGTCGCCAGATCGATGGCTCGGCCGCCAGATCGTCCTTTTTCCAGATTCAGAACGTTCTGTCATACGTTTGATCCGATCACAAAACCCTAGCAGCCAAATCCCGATGCGTTCGGGCTACGTTAGAGGATTTGCATGAAGAGTTAGAATCACACTCTAACTCCAATTTTTGATCGTGCATTTCGATTGGCCGGAGTGTGTCATCCCTATGCCTATATAAAGGAGCCTTTGGGCTCTGAAATTAATAAGTTAACACACCACAATTAGCCACGAAACTCTGCAGAAATACTTTCTCAAATCCCCTCTTCAAAAGCCCTAACCTCCCGAAGGCAGCCATCAATCCGACGATCAAACCCCGAAGTTCAAACCCTAAACCTAGGGTTTTCAAAGAGGCAATCAGTCAATCACAATCAAATCCGAAGCAATCAAGCAACTGAGGGATCAAGGTGGTGAGGCCCAACGGCCTCTGGTTTGTCTTATTTTCTGTCTACAATCTTAATCGTAGCGTTTTGATTATCTACTAACCTTTCTGTCGGGTGTGAGGAAGAACATCGACCGGGGCTTCGATCCCTCAGCCGGTAAATAAAACTAGGAGGATCCCTCGGCCGTGACATCCATTCACCAGCCGCGGGATCCATCTCCCTGGGCAGTTTGTTTTGCTTATCTGCTTTCTGATGCATGCTTTAATTATCGCACTGGCTCACTTTATTTACTATTTAAAGGCATAATTAAACAGACTATGTGTTAGAATTAAATAAAGCATCTACATGTCTTATGTTAAATAACTATGGGCCAGTCTCAAGGCTGGGCAGAGAGGGGTGCCTAACACCTTCCCCTTACTGTACTCTTGGCTCCCGTACCCAGAATCTCTATCTATTTTTCCGGTTTTAATAAACTGGGTGGCGACTCTGTTTTGATGATAACCGCTATCGTGTGGCGATGTTCCTAGCCATGGGAATGTCCACGATCTTTGTTTATGAAGCAAGCAACCAATCGAGCAATAAACAATCAATATGTATAGCGATGCCCCATTTGGGAGGTGTCTTCATCATCATCACTTCCAAAATTTCTAGGTCTATCCTAAAGCATGTTCACTATCAAACCATGGCAATAACATCTTCAAATAAAACGGCCAAATATTTTATTGTTTCCAAAGAAAAAGGAAAAGCAAACTTAAACAATTCTCAATCTATGAAAGCTATAATCAAACAACATCTTTTGAAAAACATAAGCAAAGTGTCAATCTCTAGATCTTCCTTCTCTTTGCACTTTTGTCCTCCAAAAGGTTTTTCTTCAACCAGCGCTTATAAGAACCTGATAGCTTGTCAACAAAGTTCTCAGCAACCTTCTGCATCACCCTATTCGGCCAAAGACGCAGTACATTGTGACGAAAGCTAGCATCGTGAACCTTGGAAACAACGTACTCAGGGTCACCCAGGATTGCGGTTTGTTCAGCCCCGAACTGCCTTTGAAAGCGAGCAGGAAAATAGAAGATGACTCGAGTGATACTGATCACTACTACACCAAAATGGTTCATGATACTCACAGTCATACTCTCAACACCATACCAGGGGCAAACCCATCGAATCCGATCGCCCCTGCGAGTCTTCATCCATACTTCCCAAGCAGCCTCAGTTGGAAACTGTCTAATCATACGACGCTTCGTACAGTGGTCTGAACTATAGGGAAGTCGCTCTGGCACATCCCATACCCTTAGCTTCTCAAATAACCATACCTAAAGAACAAGGGAAATTTGTGAGTTGAGAGAACACGTGAGTCAAAACAAAAGAGTGATGAGTGAAAAGATAACTTGACAAATAAACAAACAAAGAGCGAACCTGTAGTAGCAAAGGACTGCCTGAGAACTGGGCTGTAGGATTACCCTTCACCACATCAAGACCCATCAAGGTCTCTGCCAACACTAAGCCAGCAAAACCTACACGGTTTCCAATTTGTTGAGCGAAATCAAGCAGCATGGAATCAGCATAGCCAGAGGAAGGGCCAAGCAAGTAATAATAGAGAAGACAGATGCACAATGCATGAAAGCACGCCTTCTGTTGAGAAACTTGAGATGAGCTTCAGCTGTACCAAAACGCTGAACAAACTGTAGGGTTTCCAACCTTCCATTCACCATGAAAAACCTAACTTCATGTTTCTGAACTTGGAGCAAATCCTTCAAAAGATTACCTCGGTTGAACAAAGGGTTAGGGATAATGAGACCTTCTCTGTCCAAATGACCCATAATAGCTGCAAACTCCTCAATGGTAGGACACAATTCCTCTCTCCTAAATCGAAAGACATGAAAAGCAGGATCCCACAAGCTAGTGGCTGCCCTAAGGAAAGCAAAATTCATAGGAATTTGACGAAAGGAGAATAGAAAGTCCATACCAAAGGATTTGAAATGCAAACGGTCGAGGCCGTTAAAGGAATTCAACCACTGATCAAGGACTGGTTGCGCCATGTGCAAAGCAACTGTCGCTGAGAATGCTATCGAGTTCGTAGAACGCATACTTATAGGCTAAGTCGAGTCCTAGTTCGAATCGGAATCGGATTCTAAATCCTCAGTAACCTAGTCGGTCTCTCGGCCGGCACTTCGATATAACAGCCGAAGGATCAGTCCATCGGCCCGTGAAAATCAGGGTTGACCTAAAAGTCAAACCCAAGCACACAAAACGATCCTTTGGCCGCCAGATCCAAGGCTCGACCGCATAATCGGTAGGTCGGCCGCCAGAACGGCTATTTTACAGAGCGTTTCCACGGTTCTGTTCATTTCATTGGATTTTCATCAGATTAGCAATTTTATCATACACAAACGGTGCAAACAAAAGCATACACAATCACATGACAGAGCAAAAGGGTTTGTTTCATATAACGAAAGCTTTTTACATCACAAGGTGGATCATCCCACATTTCTTAAACAAATTATACATCAGTTTCCTGTCAAACTAACCTATGCAGGAAGAGGAAAACAAAAACAAAAAAGAAGGAGAAGAGGATGCCAAATCCTCCAGTGGTCCGAACACCAGAGGCCAACTGCAAAAAAGAAGAGGACACCCCCAGGACGGCGTGTACCAAAGAAGCACTGCGGTGCAAGAAAGACACCAGATGGCACAGAAAAACCACCATATCACGTACAAGCACCATCCCAGGAGTTCCGCGTCACGGAAGCAAGCCACCCATGCGAGGGTCCCTAATCAAGCATCAAGACAAGACCGAGAATGTCGCGGACTCCCTCCGCGATCGCTGACCGCACGTCCCCCATGGCCCGGGCCGAATGAGGATGAGGGAGAAGCAAAAGGGCTTTCGGTAGAACTCTCGAACGCAGAGGAAGAGAAAAGAAAGAGAGAGAAATAAGATGATACGGTCGAGGCCGTGGCCTTTTATAGGCCCCTGGAAATAAAGTGATTACACGGCCGAGACTCCGATCATTCGGCCGAGATATCCATTATTCAGCCACTGGATCGATTTCCTGGCCCCCTAATCAATCTCCCACAACAGCATCAGATCTTGCTCAAGTGCACTAACTCGAGCCATTATGAAGCACTGGGTTCATGACCGACAGAAGCAAAATCAAATCAGCCTTGGGGGCATTCCCGAGCAAAAGCAATATTGTCAGAACTAGTCTTGGAAGCACACCTAAGCGTAAGGAAGCACTCTCTCCACAAATTGCTGGTCGCTTGACCACTAAAGATTGTCAAATCCGAGCTCTCGCTCACAAAATCAAAGGACCCTTGATACATCCAACTCAGGCTCTATGCCCGAATAATTGTGCTCCGGAAGTACATTTAGCAACTCTACGCTCAACTCAATAGCCCCATGCCCACCTTCTCCGTGTTCAAGCTCCATGATCACTACCATCAAGCCATACAACAACCTCGCACTCACTATCTCACCACTCAGCGGCTCTACGCCCACCACTCAGCAGCTCTATGCCTATATACACCAACTATCTCAGCGGCTCTAAGCCTATCAACTCAGCAGCTCCAAGCTTATTACTCAACAAGCTTCGCATTCAACAGCAGCTCCAAGCTCGCTATCATGGCTCTACACCTGTGCTCACGATCACTCAGCAGCTCCAAGCTCGCTATCACTTAGCAGCTCTATGCTTGCTACTTCAACTGGCTCTACGCCCGTATTCCCCATCTCAACGGCTCTGTGCCCATCTACTCAGCGGCTCGAAGCCTGTTATCCCAGTAGCTCTAAGCTCACTCAGTAGCTCCAAGCTCAAACAAACTCAACCGGCTCTACGCCCGCATAAAGCAAGCTCAGCGGCTCTACGCCCGCATTCACCAACTCATCAACTCAGTGGCTCTATGCCCACTATCTCAACTGGCTCGAAGCCGTAACAACTATCTTGACAGGCTCTACGCCACCCCAATCATCAAGATATCATCCATTCTCAAGCTCTACGCTTGAATGCTCAAAATCTAACATTTTGAATGCTCGAAGCTCTTCGAATGCCCAACCACTGTGTACTGGATGCTCAAGTTCTACACTTGAATGCTCAAGCTCTACGCTTGATTGCCCAACCACTGCGTACTGAATGCTCAAAGCCTGTACTTTGAATTCTCGAATTCTCCCGTCCGAATGCTTGAGCTCTACGCTCCAAATGCTCAAGTCCAGAACTTGATAGAAGCGCTAAGCTAAAATCAAACACACACACACGGGCCCGTGCACATTTGCATCAATTGCATCACCATTATCACATCGAGTCTGCATCATCATATCTGTTCACATCTAACAACCATCATCATCACATATACATACTCTGCATATCTTTCATGAAACAGGTCAATCCTGCAATCAAACGGCTCTAAGCCTCGACTTTATTGATTGGCCCTGTGCCTCGATCCTTTGGCTCTACGCCAAAAACTCATGATGAGAAAGCTCTGTGCGCAGACCATCAGAATGCAACCAACTCTACACTTCGATTCAAATCACATCAAGCTCCAAGATCCAACTCTTTTGGCTCTATGCCAAAACTTATGATGAGAAAGCTCCGTGCATAGACCATCAGAATGCAACCGGCTCTACGCTTCGGTTCAAATCATGTCAAGCTCTAAGCTCCGACACCTCAGGCTTTTGCCTTATGATCAATACTAGCTCCGTGCTTTGGTACCATCAAGCTCAAAGCTCTAATCTCCTCTGGCCCTCACCTCATGACCGCAGCAGGCTCTACGCCTCAATTCTATCACCTTAGGCTCTCGCCTCATGACAGCAACTGGCCTCGCGCTTCGGTTCCCTCATCCCAACACTCTATGCTCAGTTATCGGCCCCGAGCCACCTATATCTCAAACCGTCATCCAACTCATCTCCAGAAGATGGTTTGGGTTCATATCTCAAAATCGGCATCCGACTCATCCCCAGCAGATGGCTTGGATTCCACCCCAATTACATCAATTCCTTCCAGCTCATTTGCGAGGATAAGCTACTCTACCGAGCTCCCCTCAGTCAAAGTAAGGATGGTCAAGAAAAGCAAACACACCTTCAGTGTACTGATCTACCCCAAAATACTAAGGAAGCTCTCCGCAAAAATTCCCCCGGCAGCCCCGCGCTCCTTCAACTATCCTCTGCCAAAACCCTGGCCTAACCCAGGTACGTTGCACTACGGCTTTTTAAGACCGAAGGTACGTCTTCTGTCTCTAACCCTCCAAACTTTTTCTTTTTCTTTACTGCCATCCCGAACTACGGTTGGTCTGAATTTCCCCTGTGGAATACGTAGGCAGCCTCCCGGCTCGACCATAACAAAAACCTTTGTCAAAAACCCCTTGGAATAGTGGTTGGACCAAATTGAGTTGCTTTTACAGCTTTGACTCTTACTTAAACATGTCTCGCAATCCGTCTAAGTTCAGTCAAAGAGGGGCATCTGTAGACACCCCAATTTGGCCTAACGATTATTTCAAGTCCCACCTTGGGGACCATCCTGATGATGAAATGGATACAGTGATTGCTGATTGCCTTCTTGTGAACCTTAGGACTATCGGTAAGAACTTTTAGCCATTTAGAGGACCCAATCCAGAGCCAAATAGCCCTTCAGACAGAAATACAGTATCCCAGGAGAATCCATCTATCGCCTCGTGACAGCAACCGGCCCCGCGCCTCGGTTCCCTCATCCCAACACTCTATGCTCAGTTATCGGCCCCGAGCCACCTATATCTCAAACCGGCATCCAACTCGTCTCCAGAAGATGGTTTGGGTTCCACCCATATCTCAAAACCGGCATCCGACTCATCCCCAGCAGATGGCTTGGATTCCATCCCAATTACATCAATTCCTTCCAGCTCATTCGCGAGGATAAGCTACTCTACCGAGCTCCCCTAAGTCAAAGTAAGGATGGTCAAGAAAAGCAAACGCACTTGCCGTGTACTGATCTACCCCAAAATACTAAGGAAGTTCTTCGCCAAAAATTCCCCCGGCAGCCCCGCGCTCCTCCAACTATCTTCCGCCAAAACCCTGGCTCAGTCTAGGTATGTCGCATTATGGCTTTTTAAGCCCGAAGGTACGTCTTCTGTCTCTAACCCTCCAAACTTTTTATTTTTCTTTATTGCCCGAACTACGGTTGATCTGAATTTCCCTTGTGGAATACGTAGGCAGCCTCCCGGCCCGACCATAACAAAAACCTTTTTCAAAAACCCCTTGGAATAGTGGTTGGACCAAATTGAGTTGCTTTTACAGCTTTGACTCTTACTCAAACATGTCTCGCGATCTGTCTGAGCTCAGTCAAAGAGGGGCATCTGTAGACACCCCAATTTGGCCTAACAATTATTTCAAGTCCCACCTTGGGGACCATCCCGATGATGAAATGGATACAGTGATTGCTGATTGCCTTCTTGTGAACCTTAGGACTATCGGTAAGAACTTTTAGCCATTTAGAGGACCCAATCCAGAGCCAAATAGCCTTTCAGACAGAAATACAGTATCCCAGGAGAATCCATCTGTCGGCCGTGACATTGATCTCACGGCCTCAACATCATTTCTTCACCCGAGCAACCTGTTGCATGAAAATCTCCCTGAGAGATCAATCCCTCGGTCGCAAGATCTATCCTTCGACCGCAACATCCATTTCCTCGGCCGCCAGATCCATTGCTCGGCCACCAGATCGTCTGTTTTCTAGATTCTGGAATGTTGTGTCATACGTTTGATCCGATCACAAAACCCTAGCAGCCAAATTCCGATGCGTTCGGGCTACGTCAGGAGATCACCATGAAGAGTTTGTATCACTCTCTAACTCCAATTCCAATCGTGTGCTTTGATTGGACGAGTTGTGTCATCCCCATGCCTATATAAAGGAGCCTTTGGCTCCAAAATTGATATACTTTCACACCCTCTCAAGCCACGAAACTCTATCAATACACACTCTCAAACCTCCTCTACAAAAGCTCTAACCTCCCGAAGGCAGCCACCAATCCAATGATCAAACCCCTACGTTCAAACCCTAACCCTAGGGTTCTTAAGAAGCAATCAGTCAATCCCATTCAATCCAAAGCAATCAAGCAACTGAGGGATCAAGGTGGTGAGGCCCTTGGGCCTCTGGTTTGATTTATTTTCTGCCCATATACTTTAATCATAGCGTTTTAGTTGTCTGCTAACTTCTCTGTCTGGTGTGAGGAAGAACATCGATCGGAATTTCGATCCCTCGGCCGATACATCAAACTAGTGAGATCACTCGGCCATGACATCTATTCACTGGCCGAGTAATCTATTTCCTGGGACAGCTATGTTTTATTCTGCTTTCTGATGCATGATTTACTTATCGTCTCGGCTCACTTTATTCACTGCTTAAAGGCTAACTAAATAGACTACGTGTTAGAATTAAATAAAGCAAGTACATGTCTTATGTTGGATAATTATGGGCCAGCCTCACGGCTGGGCAGAGAGGGGTGCCTAACACCTTCCCCTTATTGTACTTTTGGCTCCCATACCCAGAATCTCTATCTATTTTCCTAGTTTTAATAAACTGGGTGACGACTCTGTTTTGATGATAACCGCTATCGTGTGGCGATGTTCCTAGCCATGGGAATGTCCACGATCTTGGTTTACGAAGCAAGCAACCAAATGAGCAAACAACGATTAATCTGTATGGCGATGCCCCGCTCCAAGGAGGTGTCTACAGGGTCAGAAAATGGATTATTTTGGTAAAATCCTCGTATCTCCCTCATTTCAAATTAGATTAAGGCTTATTATGTATTAATAAAGAGGGTTTTGAAAGTACTATAAGATGGTGGACTCCAAACATATAAATAAGGAAGTTTGATTTATGAAAAATGGGCTGAAAGCAAACTTCATTAAAGATCGACTATGCTACTAAGGCTAAAACACGTATCAACACATTTCTCTTCACTCTAAGTGTCGTTTGGCACTCATATCACTCATTCCAAAGTGTTCCTTAATCCCTTAAGAGTTCCACAAAGTTCCTAAGGCTTTCATGAAGTCTACCACAAGAACCACATATCCTATTCATCATCGGGATGGTCCCCAAGGTGGGACCCGAAATACTTGTTGAGCCAAATTGGGGTGTCTACAAGCGCTCAGACAAGGGGATCCAAGGATGGGCGTCCACCGACCGAGGTGGCTCATCGGACAGGCGAAGGAAGGAATGTTGCTGAAAATTCCCAGACCATCATCCCACTAGGTCTCACGACTGCCGGGATGATCGTTACGCAGCCAGGTCTGGGGACCAACGGAATGAAGACCGCGGGAAAGGGGTGAGAACTCATTCCCAATAGCGTTCGCCGGGACACTACGTAGGTCATTCCCAACAGAGCTCGCCGAGGCACTCCGCGGGTCAGTCCCAAGCACATGAGGATAGCCAGGGGCTGCTCCCTGAAGAAAGGTGCGAAGTCAGTAGCGGCGGCAGAGCCTTGACTGTGGTCAATACCCGGACCGTTGAGAGAACCACCTACCGGGTGGCACAAAAGCACAAGGTCTCCCCACCAAGGAAAGAAAATGTGAAAGCAACATTAGGGTCCAAGAAACGGCACTCACCTGAGTAAAGTGTCAAAGGTCGAGGACCCCGAGTGCCACTCTCCGACAAACGTTCACGGGAGGTCATCCCCGAGACATATGCCACCCCTTCGGCAGTCATTATGCCAAACCCTCAAGTCATGGCCGCGACCACAGGCAAGAAGACGGGATTACCTTTCTCCTGAGCCATAGCAGAAGAAGTCCCTCCTTCCAACTTCAAGGTCCCAAAGTTCAATGTCTATGATCCAAGGTCGGATGCTTCGACCCATGTTCAGCAATTCAGGTCGTTGTCTGCGCTTTGTGGACTTAGCAAAGCCATGATGTGCTGGACGTTCTCCTTAAGCCTGTCGGACGTCGCCATACTGTGGTATACCCAGCTCAAATCCAGGTCTATCAACAGCTTCGGCGAATTGGAGCATTCGTTCACATCTCGATTTGTCGTGAGCAATCGGCGGCCGAAGACGATTGAAGCTTTGACGAACTTGAGGTGTAAGGTCGGTGAATAATTGGAAGACTATTCTGATCGCTTCTACAATGTCTACAACTTGGTCGAAAGCTATGACCAGTAGGCTGCTACCACGTCCTTTAAACGTGGTCTGGATCAAACTTCCGATCTTTCCAAGGAGTTGATGCTTCGGCCGCCAAGCGACATGTCGGACCTTATGCACACCGTTGCCCGTTATATCAAACTCGAGGAATATATCGGAGGCTCTGGTGTGACAGAGAATGCTGACTCGACTAAGCCAGCGGCGAAGGAAGTGAAGAAGCAAGTCAACGCCGTTGCCGAAAAGGAGGGCAACGGTGATGGAGGAAATAGGGGAGGCGGAAAGACATGGGACCGGCCGCCGCGGGACCACCTCGCCATCACCACCTATTTCAAAGAACCCATCTTCCGAATCCTCCGCGAGTGCGGACAACTGCCCGAATTTCAGTAGCCAACAGGGGCAGCAAAAAAATTAGGAATGGCAGATGGACGTGAACCGGATCGGCGAGTGTTTTGCACATTCCATAATGAGCAAGGCCACTACTCAACGGCGTGTCAACCGTTCAAGCTCTACCTTGAAGAGCTTGTTCAGCAAGGGAGGATGGAACAGTGGATCAACCCGACCAAGTTGCCGGACGCAGGGGTCCTGGTGCGCGCCCAGCCCTTAAAAGTTGTACAATGTATTCAGGGTCCGATGGACCAACATCGGGCCAACGAGCTTCATAATGAACTTTATCGGCCTTCTCCCTCTTCCGAGGTGATGGAGATACAGCCGACTCTGAAATGCAAGAGGGATGCTCGTGATACATGGGAGATCACGTTCACTGAGCAGGACATGGAAGGGGTGGCCTTTCCCCATAACGACACTTTGGTCCTCTCGATACCCATCCAACGGAAAATGGTCCGGAGGGTATTGGTCGATCAAGGCAGCTCGACGGAAATTCTATACTACGCAGCATTTATGGCCCTTGGCTTTACCAAGGATCAATTGTCTCTGATGGACGCCCCTCTAGTTGGCTTTACTGGGATTCCAGTCTACCAGGTTGGTAAGATAGTACTCCCAATTTTTGCCGGCTCGGTACGATTGGACGTTGAGTTTATTGTGGTTCACTCTCCGAGTCCCTACAATGCCATCTTGGGCCACAACTGGATGCACGGCATGAAAGCTATTGCGTCCACACTCCATCATTGTGTCCAGTTCATCGGCAAGTCGGGTCGGTAGAAGACCATCAAGGGAGGCCAAATGGCCTCCAGGAAGTTCTTTGTTAACTCTGTCCGTGGAAAGTGCAAAGCGAAGGAGGTTCAATGGATTGAGGTCCCATAACTACTAGACGGAAGTGCACCCAAAGAAGCCATGAAAGAAGCATTACAGGGACCCGAGGAGGTCGGCGTGCCCGCCGGTGACAAGGCTGTCGAGGATTTAGTCCAGGTCCTAGCCAATGAGGATGGTTCACGGTTCTTTCTGGTCGGTTCGGAGCTCGGTGACGCTTAACACAATCAATTAGTACGATTCCTCAAGGATAACATAGAGGTGTTTGCTTGGACTCCATACGAGATGTCGGGCGTGAGCCCAGATGTGATTAAGCATTCACTTAACGTGGACCTGGCATGACGGCCCGTAGTGCAGAAGCCGCGCCTCAGCGATGCATGCCAAGGTGGTGAATGATGAAGTTGAGCACCTTATTGATGCCGCGCGCAATACGCGAAGTCCAATACCCGACCTGGCTGGCCAATTTAGTGGTTGTACGAAAGAAGAACGGCAAGTGGCGGGTTTGCATTGATTTCACCGATCTGAATGATGCATGCCAAGGACTGCTTTCCTTGTCCTTGGATCAATCAATTGGTTGATGCCACAGCCGGGCATGCAAGACTCACTTTCATGGACGCCTATCGAGGCTACCACCAGATAGCTATGGATGAGAAGGACCAGGAGAAAACGGCCTTCATCACTTTCAGGGGGACTTACTGTTATCGAGTGATGCTCTTTGGGTTGAAAAACGTCGGGGCCACCTTCCAGCGTATGGTGGCCATACTTTTCAAAAGGTAGATAGGCTGGATCATGGAAGCATACATAGATGATATGGTCACCAAGAGTCAAGACGCGGCCAACCATCTACTTCATCTCGATGAGATATTCGAGATCTTGAAGAGGTTCAGCCTAAAGCTTAATGCGGTGAAGTGTGCATTTGGCGTTAGGTCCGGCAAATTCCTCGGCCATCTAGTCACCCACCGAGGGATTGAAGTCGATCCGAGCCAGATCAAGGCCATTCAAGACCTCTGGGCTCCCATCACAATGAAAGAGGTTCAACGACTCACCGGCATGGCAGCTGCCCTTAATCAATTTATCAGCAAGTCTTCGGACGTGTGCCGACAATTCTTTTAGTCGATTAAGGGTAGTCGACAGAGCTTTCAGTGGACGACGGACTGTGATCACGCTCTCGCCGAGCTGAAAGTCTATCTGTCCCGAGCCCCTCTACTTGTTGTTCTGAAGGAAGGGGATGACCTCTACCTCACCGTTTCTGAGCATGCTACAAGCTCAGTGTTGGTTCAGTAGGAAGGCACCGAGCAGCAGCCCATTTACTACATAAGCAAGACGCTAGTCCCCGCTGAGACGCGTTACTTGCCTATTGAGAAGTTGGCATTGGCATTAGTTACATCCAAGAGGAAGCTCTTACCATACTTTCAGAGCTATACCATCGTGGTCATCACCGAGTACCCACTGAAGGCCGTCCTTCACAAGGCGGGTTTGTCGAACCGGATTTGCAAATGGTCCTTGGAGTTGGCTAATTTTGACATTTGATACCAACCTCGAACGACCATCAAAGGTGTACTGACAGACTTTGTTGCTGAGCTAACACCAAGCTAGGTGGCGGATGCGGACGCGAATGCAAGCGAGCCCTCGTCAAGCAATGAACCAGCTGTGCCAGCTCCCGAACCCCAATTGAGCCACCCAGCGCACGATGAGTTTATTACCAAGCGCCCCATCCTAGCTCACCGAGCGAAGCTATTTATTGGACATGCCTGGCGACTACATGTCGACGGTGCGTCCAATGACCGTGGGGCTGGTGCAGGGATTATTTTGGTCTCCCCGAATGGGACCATGCATGAGCACGCCCTTAGCATTGGCTTTCCTGCATCCAACAACGAAGCTGAATATGAAGCCTTGATCGTCGGGCTTTGACTCACCAAGCATATGGGTGCTGAAGAGGTTTAGGTTTACAACGATTTCCAGCTCGTTGTCAATCAGCTTAACGATGATTACATCACTAGGGACGCAAGAATGAACAAGTAAATGAGCCAGGTCATTGCTTTGACCGGCTCTTTTAAGCATGTGGTCTTTGATCACATCGGTAGAGACCTCAACTCCCATGTCGATGCTCTAGCTAGCGTTGAAGCCGTTTGCACCTTGCATGATGGCGGCCGCACCATCATCCTCGGCAATGTCCCTTCTCTGAGCTTTTAGCCAACTCAACGCAAGGTCATGGACATTCATTTAGGGCCCAGCTGGATGGACCCTCTAGTATCCTACTTGAAGCATGACACCCTCCCCACCAATCACAAGGAAGCTCACAAGATCCGTTGCCAATCGGCCTCCTTCTTCCTTGACCCCTCCGACGCCCTGTACCGCCGGTCTTATACGGGCCCTGATCTCCGAGTGGTCCATGAGCAAGAGGTGCCTGACATCCTTAAGGAACTCCATGATGGGAGTGCAGGCTACCACTCTGGCGGTTGCTCTTTGGCCGATCGTGCTCTTTCACAAGGCTACTGGTGAAGAAGCTTATGCACACTACTATTGAGTTCTCCAAGCGGTGTGAGTCGTGCCAGAAACACTCTCCTCTTCTCCATCAGCCAACCCTGCCTCTAAAGCCAATTTCTAGCCCTTGGCCCTTCGCCCAATGGGGGGTTGACATCGTTGGGAAATTGCCTAAAGCTCCTGGCGGTTTCACACACCTCATCACCGCCACTGATTACTATACCAAATGGGTGGTGGCCAAGGCGCTCATTACGATCTCGGCCGCCGACGTTGAGAATTTTCTTTGGAAGTAGATCCTAACTCGATTTGGCATACCGTATGCTATAGTGTCTAACAACGGCACCCACCGACGCCATCAAGGCACTCTATAAGAAGCACAACATTCAGATGAAGATGACTTCCGTTTCCTATCCTCAAGGGAACAGGGAGTCAGAAACCGCCAATAAGGCCATCTCTGCCAAGCTGAAATGACAACTTCCCAATAAACGTGGCAAATGGGTAGCTGAATTACCTGACGTTCTATGGGGCTACCAAACTACCCCTCGGTGTGGCACCTGTTGCACTCCTTTCTCTATGGCGTTCGTCTTTGAGGCTGTCTTTCCAGTGGCGATTACTCGGTGAACTGCACATGCCGCCACTTTTGACGTCCCGGCGAACGATGCCATGCTAGCCTCCAAGGCAGATTGCATTAACAACCTCCGGGACGATGCCTGCGTTAAGTATGCTGCCTATCAACAATAGTTGCCCCGGGGTTATAACAAGAACGTCAGGGTCTGGCCTTTTAACATGGATGATCTTGTCCTTCGGCAGGTGGTCCACAAGAAGGACTTGACGAAATTTATGCCCAAGTGGGAAGGCCCATTTCAGGTTGTCAAGAAAGTGGGTTATGGCTCTTATGAGCTGTCCGAAACGGATGTCACGGCTATTCCGAACCACTGGAACGCTCAGCGGCTTAGGAAACTTTATGGTTAAATTTTCTGTCCCTTTTTTTGGGTCCTTGGCTGTTTTTGTAAAGCTGGGCACGACTCTACCGTTTCAATACATTTATTTTTTTTACTTGTCTGTTTCACTATTTCCCTCGGTGGGATCCTTGCGATAATTCTTTCCAAGTCCTCGCGTTAAGCCCTGAAGGGCACTAAGGCACCGCTAAGTCCTAAAGGGCTCTGTTTTGGTACTTGTTTAGTGGAATGAGTCAACCCATATCCTATAGGGGGCATGCCTAACTTTTGCCATTCTTTTGCTTTGCAAAACCATACGCCGAACCGGCTAGTTTCTGCCGCTACAGGGGCTGGGTACGGCAAAAGCTGGGGCTACTACAAACAAATGAACTAACATGTGCATGAAGTGCAGAAACATGGATCACAATTAAAACTTTAAAACTTTTAAGTTTCAAGGGGCCTTCGAAAGCACCTTTTCAATAGATTACATTCACTGGGGCTTGGCGATAACATATGGTTTAATTATCGGCCCCTATTATAAAATGGAAGAAACAAAAACAAGGGCCAGAAGCAAATCTAGGCAGCGGCATCATCATTGTTGGTGTTGGGGTCCGGCTGCTCGGAGCTTTGTTGGTGTTGGGGTCCGGCTGCTCGGAGGAAAGCAGGTGACTAGGCACTTCGACCTCTGGCACCACCGGTGATTCCTTCCGATGATCCTCCTTGGGTACCTCAGCGTAGTCAAGCCCGATGTGGAACCCTAGAAGGAAAGATCGGTGGTGGATATCCTTAACCCCATTCACCTCACCCTCTTTGAAG
This sequence comes from Rhododendron griersonianum, assembly GCA_018127125.1. NCBI lineage: Eukaryota > Viridiplantae > Streptophyta > Magnoliopsida > Ericales > Ericaceae > Rhododendron > Rhododendron griersonianum. The sequence continues at coordinate 24,483,247 of CM030792.1, read as the reverse complement.
GCCTTGGCGATCAGGGCCTACAACTGATTAACATATTCTTTTCCGGCCTTGTTGTATCTAGCATCACTGGACTCTTCAAGCTTCTTCGCCATTTCCTCCTCCACTTGGGCCTTCTCCCCCAGCAGCCGGTTTCTCTCCTCCTTGAGGTCCTTGACCTCGGTCAACAACCTCTCCCTTTTTGCGAATCCATCCGCCGCATCGGCCACAGACTTTTTCAATTTCTGGATCTCCTCGGCAGCCTTCTGCGCCCCGGCTTTTTCCACCTTGAGCTCCCCCCTTAATGAATTCCTCAAGTCAAGGAGGGCGTCCATGTCGCCATAGGCCCGGCGGGCGCACTGCCCAATCTATAAAATGAAAGATTAGCAAGGAGAGCTTGACCAAGGAAATTTTGTGAAGAGATGAACAAGTAATAAGGACGTACCTTCACTGCGTGGCAGCAGAGCTTGGCCATGTCGTCGCCCTTCCCCTTTGCAAAAGTTCCACATCCTTGGGGAGGGCTAGCCCATTCGGTAGGGTCATGGCCAGATGTTGGTTCGCTGACAGGCTGTCGGCGATGGTGATCAGCTGGCCATCCGGGCAGTTGAAGTCCGGCTTAAAGTTCACCGAGGACCCTTTCGGTTCGACGTCATGCTCGGTAGCATGGGACACCCCGGTGATCTCCACCTCACCCTCGGCGGTCTTGGCCCTTTTTTCAGCCCTTTCACCGCCCCCCCCCATCGGCCATGCCGTTTGACCGGCAGAGGTTGGTGCGAGATGCCTGGGTGGTCCCGACAGTGGGAGGTTGAGCCTATTGCTCCTACTGTTGTTGAGGATATTGCTGCTGTTGTAGGCCGGGCAGGTTGGAGGTAGAGAGGTCTTGGGCCGCATACTGGGCCCGGAGCGCCTGTCCGCCAATACTGGCAAGGTCAACTTGCTTCCTTACCATATTGCTCTTGTCTTTTCTTTGAGCGAAGCGGTGGTAGGTTGGTGTGAAGCCGAGCAGGGTTGGCACGTCCCTGTCTGCACATCGAAGAAGGGCGATCAAGTTCTCCCACTTGCCAGTGATATAGAAGCCCTTGTTCTGCGCGGAACAATCTGCACAAAAAAAACAATCAGTACGAAGCGACAACTTTTGTAAAGCATGACAAGTGCGAAGACAAGAACAAATTTAAAGGAACAGCAAAAGGAATAAGAATACACATTGGGGACATTCCCAAAGCCGGGTCACCCTCGAACCCGGGGAATGTCGTAGGACCTCAACACTGCCAGGCCGCGCCTAGTTGGGAAGGGGAGTCCAATTGTGGATCCAACAGACCCCACTCAAAATTCCCGGACACCTTAACGAGGATGTTCCCCCACTTCTCCGAGTCGTGCAGGCGGTCTACCAGGTGGTCGAACCCCTGCCGGGTGGTCAAGTAGTACTTGTCGTACATTGGGTTCCTTGACACCACGTACATCAGCATTAAGTCACCCAAAGTGAAGGGTAGGTTGTTAAGCTTGCCCAACCTCATTGCCTAGCAGAGAATCCGCCAGGTGTTTATGGAAAGCTGGCACGGCGTGAGGTTGTACTCAGAAAGGAAGTACCTGAGGAAGTGGCTCATTGGGAACTATACTCCTCCCTCGGTGATGGCGAACAACGGGAGGATGATGTAGTCTGCACCGAAGGTGATTCTATCACCAGTCACCCTCTCCACAAGGACATCTTCTGAGATCTCGTACTTCTCTCGGAATTCATTGGTGAAGCCCCCTGGACCATCACCGTAAAAGTTGGTGTACGGCATCGGTCCAAGGGTTGTAGGCAAAGGGGGGATAGCATCAATATCCCTCGGAGGCTGTGGCTATGGCTGAGCCTTCGCTCCTCCTTCACTGGGCGCATCTAGGGGAGGCCCCACTGATGTGGATGTGCTGGCTTGGGCTCCAGTGGCCGTCCACTTGGTTTGTTCTGCCTCTTGTCCCGAGGCGTGATAGATCGACTCGGTATCTTCATCCGAGGAGTTGCGCCGGCTATACAGGATGTCCTTGGATGACCTATCATCGATTTGGAGGGGGATATGGATTCTTGGGATGTTGGGCTCTCCAGCAGCCCAAGCAAAGTTGCTCGAGCTTTCATTGAAGTCCAAGTTGCCACCCATTCGGTAGCCCTTTCCAAGATTCTGAATGGTCTCTTGAAGAGTTGGGTAAGCGTCGGCGTCTACCCTCGGTGAGCCGGAGCTAGAAGAGTTCACCATGCTGAAGACCTAAACAAAGTGGAAGAATAAACAAGATCAAAAGCCTACTTCAGCATGGCCCTATACCTAAAGGAGTCGCCCCGGTGAGAAGCCTGTTGCCCTCACCGGGGGTAGTATGATATCTTCGGTGGAAGACTCGGGGCTTTGGCGGCCGAAACCCTAGAGGCCTTCCCCGTAGAGGCTCTTCCATCCGTTAGATCGTGGCGAGGTTTGAAGATCCACCGCCGCACAACGGTGGGAACCGCCATCGTTGACGGTTAAGGCGACGGACCACGGCCAAAAGTGGCAGTGACAACTAAATAGAAACTTCACAAAGTGCGAGTAGTAGTGCAAAAATGAGTTTTTAAGCATGAAATATGTTCTATGAAAAGCTATGAGCAACGAGAACAAAGAAACGAAGAGAATGGTTTACCTAGAGAAGCAGAAACTGGACGACGGCGAGTGGTGATGCAACTAAGCTCTAGAGTGAAACGGAGGCTTGGACAGAAGAGTTGCAGAGCGAGAAATCGGAGAGAAAAATTGGTTGCACTCACACCCCCTCCCCTTTATATATAGCAAACGAAGTGGGGGGGGAAAAGGGGGGGAAACCTTAGGGGACCGCACGCGAGAAACCAAGCGACGCGACCCCAGCCACTCTCAAGGTGCCACGTGGAAAGCCTAAGTCGATCCGTACTCACGGCGCTCCCTCTTCTACCACGTGGGTTCCCCATGCCGCTTCAGAGTCTCCCCCAGCCATTCGATCTCTGTGCCTAGCAATCCCATCAGCCCCCTCTGCAGTGATTATTCATCTTTGCTCAGATTTCAAACGCCTCTTCATCCCTCGAGAGGGCTCGGTACAGTCCACCCAGTGGCCCTTTCGTGGAATTCAACCACAATTGTAAAAATGGTTCGCCTATGACGAATCACTGTGATGCCCTGGCAGCACCACTGGTCAACTCCTCCCATCTCTATCCAAGGTTGGAAGAAGTTGAAGGGCTGTTATGGTGGTCGGGCTCAGAGAAATGACCCAGGGGATGGCCACGTCACGCTAGTAACTAGTCAAACCCAAGGTCTTAAGGGTTGGCCAGCCCGGCAGCGCACGATGCTCATTATACCTCCGCTGGACCCGTACCGCCGAGCCGAGTTCATCCGGCAAAGGTGAGAATCAGGGACCAGGGCGTGTGTTAGCCGTGCCCAGTGATACCTTTCTGCCCGGCGACGTCCCGCCAGACCAAGCGGTAACTCGAGAGTAGCCCAAACATAACCGGGCTACATCGATCGGCAGAATAGTCAACCACCAAGCCACCCCTGCCCCCTAACTTAGAGAGGAAGTCAGGTATAGGTGGGTAGGAACTAACAGGTGGTTGGAAGGTGGCATGACACCGCCCCTCTTGTTGAACGAATGGAGGGCAAAGCTCGTGACAAGCTTTTGGCTACAGGCTTGACTTAGAATATCAAGTAGTCTCCAATCACCGAGTGCGTGGTGTACACGTGTGAATTAGGCTCCAAGTTTCCTTTGCCTATAAGAGGACTGCTCCACCATCAAAACAAGGTAATGTTCTTCTCTCTCAAAAACCCTACATACACGTCAAAAGCTTTTTTTCCCTCTTTCTAACTAGACCGTCAGAGTGCCTATCCCGTGTAGACACCCCAATTTGGCCTAACGATTATTTCAAGTCCCACCTTGGGGACCATCCCGATGATGAAATGGATACAGTGATTGCTGATTGCCTTCTTGTGAACCTTAGGACTTTCGGTAAGAACTTTGAGCCACTTAGAGGACCCTATCCAGAGCCATACAGCATTTCAGACAGAAAATACAGAAGCTATAGCAAGCCGAACACAGACGTTCACAGTGGTGCGGACCGAATCCAGTCAACTTGTAATCGCCAAGTGTCCCCTTGAAAGAGGAGCCAAGGTTTCCCTTTTGCTTCATGTTCGGCCGAGGGTTGAGTAGGTGGAGGAGTGTTTAGAATCTCGAAGTCTTCTGGAGTCAGCTCGGCAATGAAGTCGGTGAGGACCTGCCCCTTGATTGCCGTCTGTGGTTCGAAGCGGATGTCGAAATTTGCCAACTCGACTGCCCATTTGGATACTCTGTTGGAGAGATCGGCTTTCCGAAAGAGAGCTTTGAGAGGGTATTCGGTTAAGACCATGATTGTGTGTGCCTGAAAGTACGGCAGAAGTTTTCTAGCCGCAGATACGAGGGCAAGTGCTAACTTTTCCAGAGGAAGATAGCGCGTTTGGGCAGGTAGCAGCGTTTTGCTTGTGAAATATAACGGCATGTTGTCTGCTCCCTCTCGGCGAACGAGAGCGGAGCTGATGGCGTGAGGTGAGACTGCTAGGTAAAGGTAAAGAGTTTCAAACTCCTTGGGCTTTACCATTAGGGGTGCCGAGCTTAGATATTCTTTGAGCTCGGCCAGTGCTTTGTCGCAGTCTGGCGTCCATTCAAAGTTTCGCCTGCTCTTGCCTTTTAGAGCGTGAAAGAAGGCGTGGCATTTGTCAGATGATTTGCTGATGAAGCGATTGAGAGCGGCCGCCATTCCTGTGAGCTTTTGAACTTCCCTGATTGTCCGTGGTGGTCGTAGGTCTGCCACCGCCTTGATTTGAGTGGGGTCGGCCTCGATGCCGCGCCTTGTGACCAAATGGCCGAGGAATTTTCCCGACGCCGAACGCACACTTCTCCGGATTCAGACGGAGTTTGTGGTGTTTGAGGATCTCGAATACTTCGGCTAGTTCCGTGAGATGATTGTGCTCCTTCTGACTCTTGACGACAAGGTCGTCAATGTACGCTTCTAGGATGTGGCCAATCTGCGCATAGAGCATTTTGAAGATTGCTCTGTTGAAGGTAGCACCTGAGTTTTTGAGGCCGAATGGCATGACTCTGTAGCAAAAAATGTCGTGTGGTGTGATGAAGGCTGTTTTCTCCATGTCTTCTGGGTCCATGGCTATCTGGTGATAGCCACGGTATGCATCTAAGAAACTCAATCGAGCATGGCCTGCTGTTACGTCGACTACACCAACCTCAATGATGCCTGTCCAAAGGACTGGTTCCCACTGCCGAAGATTGACCAGCTAGTCGACGCAACAGCAGGCCATGCTCGATTGAGTTTCTTGGATGCATACCATGGCTATCACCAGATAGCCATGGACCCAGAAGACAAGGAGAAAACAGCCTTCATCACACCACACGGCATTTTTTGCTACAGAGTCATGCCATTCGGCCTCAAAAACTCAGGTGCTACCTTCAACAGAGCAATCTTCAAAATGCTCTATGCGCAGATTGGCCACATCCTAGAAGCGTACATTGACGACCTTGTCGTCAAGAGTCAGAAGGAGCACAATCATCTCACGGAACTAGCCGAAGTATTCGAGATCCTCAAACACCACAAACTCCGTCTGAATCCGGAGAAGTGTGCGTTCGGTGTCAGTGCGGGAAAATTTCTCGGTCATTTGGTCACAAGGCGCGGCATCGAGGCCGACCCCACTCAAATCAAGGTGGTGGCAGACCTACGACCACCACGGACAATCAGAGAAGTTCAAAAGCTCACAGGAATGGCGGCCGCTCTCAATCGCTTCATCAGCAAATCATCTGACAAATGCCACGCCTTCTTTCACGCTATAAAAGGCAAGAGCAGGCGAAACTTCGAATGGACGCCCGAATGCAACAAAGCATTGGCCGAGCTCAAAGAATATCTAAGCTCGGCACCCCTAATGGTAAAGCCCAAGGAGTTTGAAACTCTTTACCTTTACCTAGCAGTCTCACCTCACGCCATCAGCTCCGCTCTCGTTCGCCGAGAGGGAGCAGACGACATGCCGGTATATTTCACAAGCAAAACGCTGCTACCTGCCCAAACACGCTATCTTCCTCTGGAAAAGTTAGCACTTGCCCTCGTATCTACGGCGAGAAAACTTCTGCCGTACTTTCAGGCACACACAATCATGGTCTTAACCGAATACCCTCTCAAAGCTCTCTTTCGGAAAGCCGATCTCTCCAACGGAGTATCCAAATGGGCAGTCGAGTTGGCAAATTTAGACATCCGCTTCGAACCACGGACGGCAATCAAGGGGCAGGTCCTCACCGACTTCATTGCCGAGCTGACTCCAGAAGACTCCGAGATTCTAAACACTCCTCCACCTACTCAACCCTCGGCCGAACATGAAGCAAAAGGGAAACCTTGGCTCCTCTTTCAAGGGGACACTTGGCGATTACAAGTTGACGGTGCCTCCAACAACAACGGAGCTGGAGTCGTTTTGGTTTCTCCTTGTGGAACTCTTCATGAAAGTGCCATCAGCATCGACTTCCCTGCCACAAATAATGAGGCCGAATATGAAGCCCTACTTGCTGGCTTACGCTCGGCAATTGCAATGAAAGTCGACCACTTGGCCGTGTTTTGCGACTCTCAACTTATAGTCAATCAGGTGCTAGGGGACTACGAAGCTCGGGATCCACGGATGATGAAGTATCAGCCCACAGCAGCAGAACTCATCACTCACTTCAAAAACTTCGACATCGAGCAGATCAACCGCGAGCACAATGCGGACGCAGACGCACTTGCTGGCCTTGCCTCGGCTTCAAAAGCCTCTGAGTTCAGAACTATAAACTTTGGCAACATCGACCACCCAAGTTTTCATACAACTCTAGAGGTGCTCAACATTGAACTTGGTCCAAGGTGGATGGACGAGATCGTCGCTTTCCTCAGGAATGACACCTTACCCGACGACAAAAAGGAAGCTTTTCGAATCAGGAACAAGGCCGCTTACTATCGGCTCTCTGAAAGCGGTCAACTCTACAGAAAATCCATCTCCGGGCCCTATCTTCTCGTCGTCCATCCAAACCAAGTCCCCGAGATCCTCAATGAACTTCACTCAGGAAGCTGTGGCTGCCACTCCGGTGGTCGATCGTTATGCCAACGCGCTATGAGTCAAGGATACTTTTGGAAGAACATGAAGAAAGACTGTGAAGAAGTCGTCCGTAAATGCCGACCGTGCCAGCTGTTTTCACCAATTCCAAAGCAACCCGCTCAAAATCTCTCCCCCATCACAAGTCCTTGGTCCTTAGCACAATGGGGGCTTGATATCGTCGGAAAACTTCCAACAGCACCTGGAGGCTTCAAGTTCCTAATCACTGCAACGGACTATTTCTCAAAGTGGGTGGAAGCCGAAGCCCTCGTCACCATCACAGAGGCAGACGTCCGACGCTTCGTATGGAGAAACATTGTAACAAGGTTCGGCGTACCTTACGCCATCGTCTCAGACAACGGCACCCAATTCGTCGGCGACGGCCTTACAAGCCTCTGTGAGGAGTACGGCATACGCTTTTTCAACTCGACCCCAGCTTACCCTCAAGGTAATGGCCAAGCCGAGGCCTCAAACAAGACAGTTTGCGCTGGAATAAAACGCCGGCTGAACTCGAAAAGAGGCAAATGGGCAGAAGAACTCCCAAGAGTTTTATGGGCTTACCGATCCACACCTCGTCGCTCTACCGGTCAAACTCCCTTCTCAATGGCATTTGGCATGGAGGCCGTCATCCCACTGGAATCTAAGTTCCCAACCCTCCGAACAGAAACCTTCGACCCGCAAACAAACGATGAAGTCGTAGAGCAAGAGTTAATTCTGGCCGAAGAGAAACGCGACGACGCTCGGCTGAAGCTCGCCGAATATCAACAGCAAGTTGCCAAAGGATACAACAGGAGTGTTCGAATAAAGAAGTTCAAGCCTGACGATTTGGTTTGGAGAAAGGTCGTACAGGCAAGTAAGAAGAAAAAATTCATGCCTAACTGGGAAGGGCCTTTTCGCATTGTCAAAGTTGCTGGTGAAGGGGCTTACACCCTCGAAGACAAGAAAGGGAAAGTGCTCACCAACCCATGGAACACACAGAACCTAAGGAGGGCATACATGTGAAGCTTCTACAACATGCTAGGCTGAAAACTACCCCCGGCCAACACTTATTGCCAAAAAAATTTAGTTTTGTCTGGCTTCGGCCTAATCATCTATGTTTTTTTTTTTTTAAACATTTCAAAGAAGGGCTTCGACCCACTGTTACTGTTTTTGTCTTCTACTTTACCTGTACTTCGAGGATTATCAATGAAAAGACAAGCTTTTTGGTTAACGAATCTTCAAAATATTTCAAACATCACTCTATTCTCGGCCAAAACGCCGAACACAAACGTTGACTTCGGTCACACCCACAAACGGCTCCTTAAAAAGCCTTTTGCTTCGGCCACTATCACCGCCCAAAGAAGCAATCAATGGACGTACGGTCCGCCGAGCCTAAAATACACATATCTAATGGAACTTAGGCTTCGGCTCGGATTGGCAAGACACTATGGTCGGCCACCGAAAGTTCACACTCGCACTTTGGCGAGAAAAACCACCAACAATCAGTCAGCTACTCTCAACGTTCCTCTACCACGGCCAAGGGCTGACACTTTGGCCGAGCCCCAGCCACTGGCAAGGGGGCACTTTACACTCTTAAAGCCGACAAAGGCTGCATCATGCCAGATTACAACATATCCATGTTCGGCGACCTGTTAGCAAGGCAATCCTACTTTGGTCAAGGCTCGGCTGAAACACCTATACTTAACCATTCACACCACGCAAGATTTCAACTACTCAGCCGAACCCAAACCAAAGTGGGGGCTACGGACAACTACACATTCAAAACAAGCAAGACATTCAAATTTTGTGAAGGAATGAAAGTAATCAGTCAAGTTCGGCATTAACAAAGACGTTGCAAAAGAAGCCGTGCATGCATTCAAATTTCAAAGATAAAGACAAGTTTTATCGAAAGGTCCTAAGCTGGGAAGTACGGCGTAGTAAACCGTTCAGTGCCGACCCCCAATTAACTATTACATCTGGCACGGTAAACTCCCAAGTTCGGAGCCGTCCAGTCCAACAAAAATTTCAGAAGTTCAGAAACAAAAACTCTAAAGTTGAGGAACACTGCCAGCTGCAACGTCAGCCACATTAGTCCCAACCTCGGCTTCAACAGCCCCTTCAACATTCTTCTCCACCTGCTCAGCCTCATCAGCAACAGCGCCCTCTGCATCACCCTTCCTCTTCTCAGTTGATTCTCCTCCACCGTCGGCACCCTCATCAGTAAGATCATCAACATGGGGCACACTCCTCATCAGTATACGGCAGCACGAGCTTGGGCACTTCGGCTGCGGGAATTGTCTTCATCAAATTCATGTCAGGCTCCAGCTGCATAACCCCACAAGCAGCTTTCACCCCAGCCTTGTACCCTGCTCGGTACGCGATTGGGACCCTCTTTTTGACCTCCTCATTTACCATCGACCGAGCGTCTCTCATATACTCCGCTCCAGCTCGATCATACCCCGCTTGGTAGGCCTTCTCATCCACCTCCTTCATCTTCCTCTTCTCCCTCCTCACAACCTGGCCGAGCTCGCGGTCAGACTTCTTGGCCTTCTCCAGTGCGTCATCCCTCTCCTTCTCGAGCTCGGCTATCCTGGCCTTGGCCAACTTCAGGCCAGTCTTTGCAGCCTTCATTTTTTCACGCTCGGCCTTAGCGTCATCGCGGTAACGTGTTCTCTCGGCCGCCAACAGATCGGCCTGACTGGACACTCGCAGCGTAGCTTGACAAAGCCTGTAGAGGATGAACCGATCAGGCTCGGCGACAGAGGAAGGAAAATAACATCAACTAAAAGAGGAAAAGTACAAGGTAGGCCAATACCTGAACAAGGTAGGCGCTCAAGTGCGCAATACTTGGCTGGAGCTCCCCAGGAACTCTATCCATATCCCTCGGCAGAGCGAGGCCATGAAGCATGGTGACGGCCAACCCAGGCTCGACCTTCACGTTGTCCTCAACAGTGACGATCCTGCCGTCGGCCATTGCAAAGGATGGCGCGAACTCTTGCACAATCGATTGGCCACCCGAGCCTGCCGCCGCCTCCATAGCCTTCGAGCCACCCGCAGCCGATGACTCAGTTTGCTCCTTTTTCCTTTGGAAGTGGCGTCGGCGGCCTGGTGGGGAAGAAGTCATGGGTGACCTTCTGCTTCTTTGCAGCGTGCTCGGATAGTGCAGCTTCCTTCTGGCGAGCTGCGGCACCATCTCTAAGGTTGAGCTTCATGACGTTCCTTCTGCCCATATCGTCGGCAAATTCGGGGATCAGGGTTCGGAGGGGAGGAATATTGATACCTTGGAAATCGGCGGGTTGACTGTTCTGGAACCAGAAGTCGGCTGACTTCTTGAAGGTGGGAAACTTCAACCTTGGTTCCTTCACCTTCTTGCTCGGCTTGGGAATCTTGTCCCCAACCCCTTGCTCCTTAGTAACTGCCTTCTTACCCTTAGCTTTCGTGCTCGGCCCCTCTTCCCTCTTCTTGCTCTTTAACTTTCCTTTGTACGAAGGGATGTAGCCCAGCAACGTCGACGCGTCACGACAAATCTGAGCCTTCAGCGTTTCGATGTTCTTTTCAACAGATAAGGACTGCTGCCTCTTGGCTATTACTCGGTGATCTGCAAGAAGAAAGTGTTAACCAATTAGCATCTGAAGTACAATAAACAAAAGCAAATCAAGTTCGGCATAATCATGTTCGGCATACAAAGGGCACAGTAGAACAACCTCGGAAATCTTTTATCTTCGGCACGTTGTGCAGACGCATCGATTGATCGCCGAACTCGTAATTTCCACTTACTTCCACATACAGATTGGCCCACTTATCGGTGTCGGGAAGCCCATCTATCAGGGGATCCTTGCCACTACGCGTTGACAAGTATCTGCAGTTGGTCTTGCCGTGCCTAGACATGATGTAAGTATGGAAGAGGTCGGCAACTGTGAACTCAAGGTTGTGGAGTTCCTTCAGCATAATCACCGACATCACTATCCTATAACTATTGATGGCAAAGAAGTGAGGCACGATGCCGAACTTGGTCAACAGTTCCCTCAGGAATGGGTGAAGAGGGAAGCGGAGTCCAGCCTCGCAGATGGCCATAAGTGGGACTGTTATGTGTTCGGGATGGTCTTCCCTCTTATCCCTGATCCTATTACTAGCTACCTGATGGACGACGACATCGTCTGGGATGTGGTACGTTCGGCAGAAGTCTGCATACTCGTTGGGGCGCCCGCTGAAGTAATGGGCGTGGGGAAAAACCTGCCCTCGCTCAAAGAGGTCGGCGAATTCTCTGTTCTCGGACGAAGTCTCGCCGGGAGCAGAACGGGAAGAAGTTGTGGCTTCGGCCTGTGAACGAAACCTAGACTCGGCCTCATGACCAAGCTCGTGTTCGGCTTCGGATTCTGTGCTTGTGGAAAAAGTAATCTCAGGCGCGGTATTATACCCGCCGTCGTACTCATGGTCACGTTCGGTGTTGGAGTCACTGGAACCCGACATATTCTATGCAATCGAAGAAGTCTGGCATCGGCTCCTATACCTCTCCACGTAGTCTCGGATCACAAGGTCTGTGGAGTCGTCCCCTGAACTTTCAGAGTCGGATGATATGTTGATAACTGAGTGAGCCAGACCTACCAAGAACAAGAATAAAACAATGAGAAACCTCATCGTCGGCCAGAAGGCAAGGATCTCACTACGCTCGGCTACCTAAAAGTGGCCCACCCTATCAACACACTCCACAGATCCATGTTCGGGAAACGCGAACTCGAATCGACAAGCTCGGCCAAACCTATTGTTGGCCAAACTCATCAGCATCAGAAGTTGGGGCTCGGCCAGCCCCGTCGTCGGCCCAATCTCACTGACAAGATCTGAGGCTCGGGAGACACAGGTGATTCAGGTCTTGGGGCTCGGCCAACTCCATCGTCGGCCAAACCCTGACGCCATCAAGAACCTATGCTCGGAAGAACAGGTTGAAGGTGAAGATGAACAGTTCATTCATCTCCAGGCCTTCCACTGTTCACTTAGAACAAAAAGCCCCCCAGAAAACCCAGAAAAGCAAAAGAAAGAGCGAATGAAAGCTGCAGAAAAGTGAAGAGAAGCAGAAAACGAACTCATACCTGGGATTTATGGCAAGATCTGGTGGCAGAATTGCTGGGAACCAAAAACAGAAGACGAACGGTTGCTGGAGGAGCTCTGGCAATGGAGTTCTAGAGAGAGAAGGAGATCGAGACCTTTCTCTCTCCTCACCTTGCCCCTTTTATAGAGCTAGGGTTGGAAATTCAAAATTCCCACCCATCATTACACCGCCGAACCACTGGCCACTCAGCACATGACACGTGTCATAGAAAGGACAGCTTGCAGGGTTTGCCAGCCGTCCTCTCGTCAGCCGTACCCAGCCACGAAGTGACATCTGGCACTCCTCCACTAGAGTTCTCCATCGACGGCTGAGCTTGCTTCTAAGGAAAAGATGGGACAGGCTCGGCGAAAGCTCACCTTTAACAAACAAAAACAACGCTCGGCGATTCGACAGGTTCGGCCAAGGCTTGACTTCAATCCCTACCATGCGTTCGGCATCGGCAGAGATTGAGGGGCTATTGTAGCAGGCCGAACACAGACGTTCACAGTGGTGCGGACCGAATCCAGTCCGTGCCGAGCATAAACCTTGCGCACGGCTCCCATCGATATCCTTCGTCGCTATCCCACTTGTCACAGGCTCGGCAGAGGATGAGTCCGAGCTCGGCCACTGCCTTCGGCGAGTTCCCTTGCGACGTATCCTCCCTCGTCGGTCGCATGCCAGGTTCGGCAAGACACGTGCTCGGCCACCTGCGGAGCACGACTGGCTGCCGACGACGGCTGGCTACTGAGTCACGCGTCCCCCCACGTGCGGAGGCGGTTATAATAGAAGATGATCATGGGCGCACATGGGTGTGCCAGCTCAACCCTGAAAACGGTTACCAGATCTATTTCTTGATGTCGTCATGACGTCACTTGGCTCGTGAAAGGCACGCGATCGCACTTGGAGAGCAAGCCAGGAGGCCCTATAAATATCCAGTGATAGTAACCCTAAAGAGGCACATGCTACTCCATACTCACACTTATACACTCTCCAGTCTTCTGCTTCCTCTCTCTGCACAATGCTTATCCTTTCGCCGGAGGGCCTTGCCGGGACAACCCCCGGCCAGGTCTTAGTCGTGTGCTCCCTGTGCAGGCTAGGAGAAGAAGGCTCAACCACCATCGAACCATCAACGGAGGAACGAGGATCAAGGATCACGGGCCACACAGAAGCCTAGGAGAATCCATCTGTCGGCCGTAACATCGATCTCACGGCCTTAACATCATTTCCTCACCCGAGCAACCTGTTGCTAGAAAATCTCCCTAAGAGATCAATCCCTCGGCCAGAGGATCTATCCTTCAGCCGTGACATCCATTCCTCGGCCGCCAAATCGTCCTTTTTCCAGACTCTGGAACGTTCTGTCAATTGTTTGATCCAACTACACTACCTCTCCAATGCGTTCGGGCCACGTTCAGAGATTGCAACGAAGAGTTTGAATTGCATTGCAATTGCAATTGCAATCATGCCATTTGATTGGCCGGAGTGAGTCATCCCTATGCCTATATAAAGGAGCTTTTGGGTTCCGAAATTAACAAGTGAAATTACTCACCCAAGCTCCGAAACTCTGCAAAAATACTCTCTCAAACCCTCTCTTCAAAAGCCCTAACCTCCTGAAGGCAGCCATCAATCCAACAATCAAACCCTGAAGTTCAAACCCTAACCCTAGGGTTTTCTAAGAAGCAATCAGTCAATCACACTCAATCCGAAGCAATCAAGCAACTGAGGGATCAAGGTGGTGAGGACCAACAGCCTCTGGTTTGTTTTACTTACTGTATTTATGACCAACCGTAGCGTTTTGATCATCTGTTAATCCTTCTGTCTGGTGTGAGGAAGAACATCGACCGGGGCTTCGATCCCTCGGCCGATACATCAAACCAGGAGGATCCCTCGGCCGTGACATCCATTCACCGGCCGTGGGACCAATTACCCTGGGACAGCTTTGTTTTGTTCTATTTTCTGATGCATGCTCTACTTATCGCATTGGCTCACCTTATTCACTGTTTAAAGGCTTAAATAAACAGACTATGTGTTAGAGTTAAACAAAGCATCTACATGTCTTATGTTGAATTACTATGGGCCAGTCTCACGGTTGGGCAGAGAGGGGTGCCTAACACCTTCCCCTCACTGTACTTTTGGCTCCCGTACCCAGAATCTCTGTCTATTTTCCTAGTTTTAATAAACTGGGTGCGACTCTGTTTTGATGATAACCGCTATTGTGTGGCGATGTTCCTAGCCATGGGAATGTCCATGATTTTGGTTTATGAAGCAAGCAACCAATCGAGCAAACAAACGATCAATCTGTATGGTGATGCCTCGCTTGGGAGGTGTCTACAGTTTTTGGCGACTCTGCTGGGGATATGAGAGCCATAACCAAAAAGTTCAACATAAGACTAATACATGCCTTGTTTAATTCATCTATCATATGCATCGAGCGGGCAACCCGTTGAGTTCACCTGATATCCCGGCATGACACGGGCTATGTTGGGGGTTCCAGCAAACTCCACAATCACTCGTACCTAGTGGTATATCAAAAAGGGAATCACCCAATCACTGCCTATGATGGGTTGGTGAGAGGATTGGTGCCCTTTGACAACGGAGCACCCTGAGACTACCAAAACCTTGCATGTATTAGAAAGACATAGAACTTATCAAACTAAGACAGTAACCTACAGGCTAGGAACCTACTTGCATTTTGCTTGCAAAAGTTCTTCCTCACACCCTGGATCATTTGTTATTGTAAATAACTCTTTCTGTGCAGAAGGGTTGGGATTTTCAACCCAAATCCTAACCCTACACGAGCCAAATACTGACTTTCAGGTACTCTACTTTTCAAGCAGGCACAATAGGTAAATCAAAGAAGCAACCACAGCCAACTTTATACTCTTATAACACCCGAAGCTACGCCAAACAGAGGTCTCTGCAACCATCCCGTCTGCCGTCCTCATCTACCAAAACACCCTCACCACAACGATCCCAACCGCTTCCGGAAACCTCCCGGTCATCCCCTCAACAGACCCCGTCATTTGCTCAATCCCAAGCTTCATCAAGCAAACCTTCTACCTTCATGGTAGACAACGACGCCACTATTGCCGACCTCCAAGCTCAAATCACTGCGCTGCTAGCGGAAAAGGCAGCTAGGGATGCTGTGGATGAGGAAAGATCGATGGAAGACGAGAATCCCCATAAAGTGATATTGGCAGAAAGTCCCGAATTGACCAAGCAAGTCAAGGAAATTAAACAAGCCTTGGCCCGTTCACAAGCGGACCAAATTCTGGATTTCGAAGGACTCTGCCTCTTCCCAGAATCCAAACTGCCTGAGAATTTCAAAATGCCAAACATCTAGAAGTTCAATGGAACTGGCAATCCTACCAGTCATGTTCGCCACGTTATCAACACCCTGAAGTCGATGGGCTTGAATGATGAGCTCATCGCTCAATTGTTCCAAAGGACTCTCACCGGAAGCGCTCTCGACTGGTTCTTCACTTTGGAATTCGTGCATTATCAGACCTGGCCAGAAATTGCCAACGCTTTTGTCAAGCAATATGCATATAATGTCCAAATCGAGCTGACAACTCGAGACTTAGAAATGACCAAACAAGAATCCAATGAGGACTTTGCTACCTTTGTGGCAAGATGGAGGGAAAAGGCTGCCAAAATGAAAAACCGCCCCTCTGAGGAAGATCAAGTGAGGATAGTTGTCAAGAACCTGCAACCCAAATATCTCAGGCACATCTACACACAGGCTATCACCAATTTCAAACACTTGCATGCCACTGGGTTGCAAATCGAAGATGGAATCAAGCTAGGGCTCATTGGGAAAGAAGAAGCTCCCCATCCACCAAAGAAAACCTTTTCCAGCCAAACATCTCACGCCTTCATAAATACCCTTGGCACATCCCTGCCTCAGGATCCTTTCCAAGCTAGCTCATCCCGGAATTCAAATCGACCTCGCCGCAATTTTGATCCCCTCTACATGACATTATCCCAAGCCTTGACCATTCTCAGCCGCCAGGGGCATCTCAAACCTTTAAGCAAACCACTTCCTCAGCCACCCTACGGCCCAAATCATGATCCTAACAAACAATGCGCCTACCACCAACACCCTGGGCATGAAACAGACAACTGCATACATCTCCGCCATGACATTCAAGACCTTATTGATAGCCGAACTATAAAACCTCCAAAACCTGATAAGCAAGCCAACCCACTCCCTACTCATAATGCTGAACCACCACCTCGAAATATCAATCTCATAAGTCTATCCCACAACCCCGCATACAATCCTAGCCTATACATTGTCCAAGACAACCAAACCAAACCAACCTTAACCTTCCCCGAGGAGGATGAATGTTTTATGATGGAAGAGGAGGAAAACAATGAGTCTGATCAATCAGAAGTGATCGATCCCGACATGTCTGACATAAGTAGCAAAGATCAATCAGAGGAAGAAAAGCTAAGGAAATGGAAAAAACATTCCTGGGCAAAACACAATTTGGAAGATCCAGACATTCCATTTGTAGAAGATGACGAATGGCTTCGTATCTGGTTTGAGAATAGGAAGAAGGAAAAAGAAAGGGTCATCATGATGAGAAGGCACGCTCGCTTCGAGCCTGCCCAAAAAGTGGTACGCATCAACCGTCCCAAAATTCCAACACCGCCCATTGTTTGGGAGACAATCAATCTCATAGAGAAAGTAGAGGAGTTTCAAATGCAGCCATGGGTCAACCCTTACGACGAGTGCGACTATAGTCAATGGATAGTGGAAAGAGAAGATCTAGATCTCATATACGCAGAGCCATACAAGACAGGGGAAAGCGACTTTGATGAAATGGAAGAAGAATGCGATAATCCACTCGATGAAATCTCCTTAGCATCACTATTCGACCAAGTAGAAATAGCTGACAACTACACAATCAATGAGGGGAAAGAAAGGGTGATGAAAACCCAGGCCGACACTTCCATTTGGGGATTGCTCATGTCTCAAGGAGGTAGCCACCATGCAAGCTTCAAGGGCAGACCCAGTTCAAAGGCTCTGTTTGGCAAGGAAGAGGGTGGAAAAGAGTATAAAGTTGCAAAAGACAAAGGGAAAGAAGACAACCCCAAAATGCTACAGTAGCTGAGAAGTCACAACATGGCAAAGAACATTAAACATTGCTTTTATTTTCTAAATCAAACTAGAATGAGTTTTGGGCCCCTGTTTGGGCATTTTATTTCCGCTAAGAGAATTTCTTTTTCATCTTCCAGATTATGCTTATCGATCTTAAATCTAAATTCCTAAATTGCAATTGCCATGCGCTATACTCTCATTGCCAAAACAAAGGAAAATTAAAAAGGGACCAAGTCCTTTGTGTCTCTGACAAAAGGGAAGGAAAGGATGAACCTTAGTTGCTTAAGAAACTAGGTTTTTGTCAAAACTTAGAAAAAAGACACTATCTCCGTGAGAACACTTAGGGTTAGCTTACCCATTGTGAAAGTACAAATACGACAGGAGATTCAGAAAAATATCTCAATCAAATTCCTCTTCAAAACACCGAAGCCCTCTTGAAGAGAAAAATGCTCGTTGGGTAACCTAAACACCCAAGCAAAAGTAAGAGCAAAGCCTGCTAGGACAAGAAAATGCAAAAAACGCAGCCTAGGCAAAAGATAAGGCATTCAAAAGCTCGCTAGGGACTCAACCTCTATCAGGTAACCTAGGCAAAACTTAGAGCATGTGAGAAGAAAAACCAAGAGCGGAAACCCGACCTCAAAGGTGGAGATCTTGGAACTACGTAAAAGGCCTGATTCCCTGATTGGGATACGTAGGCAATCTCATATCGAGATGCGGCCCAAACATTGGGAGAGAAGAAAACAACATCAGCAAATTTGTACTCAGCAATGGGTATAGCTAACCCTGCGTATTGAGCTCGCAAAAGATGAGTATGCTTTTCTCGAGGAATTGACAACAGCCATAGAATTATAGTTCATCCCCTCTAACCTAAAAGTCATTAACACAATGAGCATGATACCTCAAAAGCTCTTGAGTTTGGCAATCAGACTATGGAACATGGCAAAAGCAAATCAAAACCAAGCATAAGAAGGAAGAGGAAAGAGAATGCCACTTGGCCGAAGCAAAATCTACTTTTGGAAAACAATCGAAGAATTGATACATCGGCCGATCGATTCTTCGGTCAATACTCCGTTTCACAAAGACTACTATCTATCAGTAAACACTTATTCAAAAAAGCCATGTTCTGACTTTCACATGCATATCTTAAAGCATTTAGGGGTACAAAAAAAAGCTTTCATTTCATAAACAAAAGTTAGTTACAAAACTCTCGTTGTTGTCGCTTTCACTATACAATTTCTGTTTGTCTCTTTTACTAACTATGGACAGGAAAAGAGAAAATCCTAAAAGCTAGTCATGGCGGCGTCTCTGAGATGGGGACTGCTCATTAGTTCCCACATCCTCCCCGCCAGCAACCGGCGCTCCCTCAGCCTCAAGCTGCAGCCAAAAAGGATACAAACATTCAGATTCAAGGGATGATACCAAGCAGATGAAACTCATGAAGAGAATTGTACCTCGAGGATCCTACGGCGCTGTCTCCGAACCAAAGCCTCTGCACTCTGATAGGCATGAAGCCATTCCTGCACTATCTCAGCAGGCACCTACCAAAACAAACCAGGCATCTCAAGTACAGGAGTGACAGATACAATGATAAAGCAGGGAAAGCAAAGTTCAGAAATAGGGTAATACCTGTGAAACCCCAGCTGGCAGCATATAAAGTTGGCTCGCGCAAGGAGTAAGGGCCAGGCGCTCCTTCTCCCCATCGTCAGAATGAAAGGAATCAAAAGAAGGGGCTCGCGGCCAAACAGGAGCAACAGGGGGAGCTACAACCACTGAAGCTAGGTGAAGACGGCAGTACTCCGTGTAGTCTCCTGCCTGAAGAAGCAAACCTACCCAATCTCTGATCCGAGCATTCTTCAAGTCTTCCTTAGACATCGAAGAAGTAGACCTCATCGATGTTGGAGGAAGAGGAGGAACAAACTGAAGCGCCTCAGCACGTGAGCGCCACTGATTAGCCACCCGATCGCCTAAGTACCAGGCTCGGCAAAATGGACCCTCGAGCAAGCTACGGGTACGATCCAGAACCCTGGAACGTGCAAGAGGGGCGTCCTCTGGTATACCACCCCAAGGGTCAAACCGTACCTACAAAGCAAGGTCAAATCAGCCCCAACACAAGAATATGGAAGTCTAAAGGACAAGAAGTACAAAGAGAAAAGTACCTGATCGACCGTCAGTCGGTCCAAAACTCGCCGCCACTCGGGAAGGCTCAAAACTGGTGACCGTGGCCTCCGTTGCCCCACCAACCATCGCTCATAGCGAGGTATACAGTTTGCATCTCCGTGTCTAGTCTCAGGGGGAAACTAGAGAAGGTGCTCGAAAGCCCAGAGCTGAAAAGCAGATTAACCAAAACAAGTTCAATACTAGGAGAAGTCAAAACAGGAAAGGAAGCAAGAGAAAAAGATACATACCTCAAGCACTAGAAAGTGACCACCAAGAATGGGACTCTTGTCCCGCGAGCAAGCTCCAAGATTACCATACAAGGTGGCCAAAGCAGACGAGCCCCAGTCAAACTTCCGAATAGCTCCCAAGTGCTGCAGAGGAGCCAGAAACTGCGTGTGTACCGAACCATCCTTGTTGGCAAACAACGTTTGCCCAAGGAGGTAAAGAAGGAAGGCCCGCGTCAATTGCTCAACACTCACCTGGGTCAGGATGTCAGCCGTCATGAAAGTCCTGCTTAGCCAAGCAAGATCAATATGACCCCGAGAACGAACAGGGGGCACCTTACCCAGAAACCACTCCAAAGCACCTGCTCGCTCCCAAAGCCTGGGGTCAACTCGAAGAGAAGCTCCGCCTGTCCGCAAGCCAGTCAGCAAAGAGAAGTCACATGGAGTGATAGTCATCTCGCCAGCAGAAGGAAAATGGAATGTATTGGTGGTATCCCACCATCTCTCAACCAGCGAGGGCATCAATGACCAATCCATCTTCGGAAGATCGAGGCCCAGAACAAATGCCTCGAAACCCGCAGCACGTACCAGTTCCCAAGCTTGCTCTAGCAGCGTCAAAAACCACCTGTAGACACCCCAATTTGAACTTGTCAAATTTCCTTGATTTGTGGCCCGGAGGCTCCCCGATGATGACTTTGGATTGAAACAAGCCTCACACCGATAGAGACTTTGCTCCTTGAAAGATTTGAAAAGGGAATAAAAATGGTCAAAAGCATTTCCAAGCGCTTGGGAGTAATCCCGAGCGCTCAAAACCATTTTCCAAAACCTTTGGCCTGGCTCACTCCCGGCGCTCGAGAGTGAAGTCCCAAGCGCTCGAGACTGCTCCCGAGCGCTCGGGACTGTTTTGTGGCCCAATGGATGGCAGTATCACCCACTACCCATGCAACTCATCATTACCACCACTTTGAGCCGGCTGAGGGTTGAGTCAACACTCAACCTCAGTCAGAGATATTCAGGCCAAAGATTTTCCCATTAAAAAAATGTTTTATTCAAAACCATTTGATTTCAAAACTATAGATTATTTTGCCTATAAATAGGAGGGTCTGGTTTCAGGCTTAGGGGCTACGAAATTGCTCTCCTGAAGAACCCCCATTCTCTGCTCTCTTTCTCTCTCTTGCTAAAAACCAAAAACTTCCAAACTCACCTTCCAAACTTCAAAAGTTTTAGAAATCACCAAGGAAAAGGGCAAGAAATCCAGAATACTCTTCTGATCTCTTGCACTCTTCTCTCTTCATCCACATTTCAAAGCTATTCCAAGGAGCAAAGTTCAAGTAAAAGGTAGAAATTTTTTACCTTTGATCGTAAACAAAGAGGCTGTTCTTCCCTTCTGGGGGGGGGGGGGGGGGGGGTAACACAGCCTGACCCAGTCTTCAATACTGGGTGCATGGTTGGGAGACCCTAGTGTAAAAACAAGAGAAATGGGGTACAAAAAATGTTTTCACAAAACCTTTACTGGAAACACTCCCGAGCGCTCGAGAGTGCTCCCAAGCGCTCGGGACTGTTCCCAGTTTCATGCATGGTCCTTTGTCACATAGTAGGTTGGGAATGAGTTGCACCCTTAAAAGAAATGGTTTCATTTTGGCATGCATGCACAAGGAAGTCATTTTCCACTAAAACAGAAGCATTTCTTACAAGTTTTCATGTAAAATAAGGTATTTCCAAAGTTAAAAGGTGTTCTCCTCTTGGGAAATATCAAAACAAAGGTGTTTGCATGTCAAGTCAATACCATTTCTTGTTTGAGGGCAAGCTGATATGCAGCTCACTCCCAAGCGCTCTGAACCATTCTCGAGCGCTCGGGAGTGCATGCATGCCATTGCGTCCTATTGTCCCAGTCTGCTATGTTCTCTGGTTTCTGCATGCATAAGTGTGGTCTGTTGCTCTTTTAAATTTATAGATTTAGCCTTGATGAGGCAGGGATGCAAGATCTGAAAGATTGAGGGTTTATTCCAGTCTTTCAAGTCCTCTGTTGAGCCAGTAGTGTATATAGCAGCTTTTCAGTTCCTATTTTAGCATTATATTCTGTCTGTTCTAACAAAACTTGCAGGTTGGGTATCAGAACTCCCAAGCGCTCGGGACCACTCCCGCGCGCTCGAGAGTGAAGTCAGTGACAGATCCTCAGTTTCTGTGATCATGCATTTCATTCACTTACCATTTTATCATCCACTGTACAGTTGCACATGCATGCACTTCCTACATGATATTACTGTGGATACCTGCTAGTTGTTTTAACGAAACAAAATCCCTTTTAAAAATCCCGCAAACGTTTAGTAGAGACAGATTTCGAATCGGGCAAGGGGGGTGCCGTAAAACCCTTCCCCCCTCGTAACATGGCTTCCGGACCCTCAAAATGATCTCTGGTTTTCAATCTAAATCAATCATTTTCAAAATAAAACGGTTTCTCGGGTGATATACCACAAATCCGGGTGGCGACTCTTCAAATCAAACCGAAACGATTCTTCAAACCTTTTTTTCTCAAAACGGAAATATATTTTTCGGGCTGGTAGCCCACACCACCTGTGCACTTCCTTGCCTCCACCACGAGCCTCCAGCCTCCTATTTCTCTGCTCAAAAGACAAAAAGGGAGTTAATCTCACGATTGCATAAACAAAGGAAACGCTAAGGGGCATCAAATTAACATTTAAAAGCATGCATTGCCTAAACAAGGGGCACGATTATTTTAGTTTCTTTAAACAAAAACAAATTCAACCCAAACACGGGTCCCTCTCATTCATGCCCCTAGCTAAAAGGGATTTCATCCCGAGAATAAAATTCATCTTTAAATTCTACAAGGACTAAGCTCCAAACTAAAGCAAAATGTTTACTTTTCAGGAAACTTACTGGAACATTAAGGATGCTCAAATGCTGCTCAGGCTCTCTGCGAACTACCTCGGCCTCTGGGCCACCAACAGGGGGATGGTACTGCAGGAAACCGCCATAACCCAACCTATGCGAAGGAAGTATGTAGGTAGCAGCATCAAACAAACCCGGCTCTTCAATCGCCTCTTCGTCAGACGAAGGATACTCACACCTACACGGAGGGTGCGAGGAAGAACCCGCAACGTCCGTAGAAGAGGATAGCGGCAGGTCGACGAAGGGTGGCGTGTCCATTCCATTTGAAGCAAGAAACGACAAACCAATGGTTGCACCAACCGAAATTGGCAATGAAGGCTGCGGAAACAAGCAGCAGTAACTGGAGGTGGCCGGACTACGGTGGTCGGAGGACCGACGGCGACCGGACGACGGTGGTCGGAGGAACGAAGGTGGAGAGGTTTCGGACAAGAGAAGAGAGGAGGAGGGGAAAAGATTAAATGACCCGTGAGATCGATTAAATCGAACTTAAATCGATTTTCTGACTTTTGGCGTTCTCACGGCCGAGACTTCAATTCCTCGGCCGAGACATCAGTCCTTCGGCCGAGAGATCGATCTCCTGGCCCTCCAATCAATTTTCTTCAGCCCCGGTGGTTTTTGCTCAGTGCACTAATTCAAGCAATTATGGACTTCTAAGTCTTCAACCAACAAAGTAGCCTTGAGGGCACCCCCGATCCGATGCAACGTGATCAAAATTAGCCTTGGGGGCACACTCGAGCATCGAAGATCCCTCTCTCCACAACAACTGGCCACTTGACCACTAAGGATTATCAAAACCAAACTCTTGCTCCGTGCCCAGTATTGTCAAAGTCGCTCAGCAGCTCTACGCTCGGTAGCCTTGTGCACAAGTCACTCGACAACACCATGCTCCTTGCATCACCGACAGCTCAGCAGCTTTGAACTCATCACTATCAAGCCATTCAGCGACTATATGCCTTTGTCCACCTTCTTAACAGGCTCCACGCCTACCATTCAGTGGCTCCACGCCTATTATCCTAACTAGCTCCAAGCTCTCACCATCAAACAGCTCAGCGGCTCTATGTCCATTGTTCAGCAGCTCAAAGCCCACTACTGTATTCACCCACTCGAAGCCGTACCCATCATTTCAACAGCCCATTATCCTAGCGGCTCTACGCCCATATTCACCTCGTCCGGTGGCTCCAAGCCCATCGTTCAGCAGCTCCACGCCCTCACATATCAACACCGCGGCTCCAAGCCCACTATCTCAACTGGCTCGAAGCCATAACAGTCATCTTAGCGGCTCTATGCCCATCACTCAGCGGCTCGAAGCCCATTATCGACAAACTCTATGCCCGTCATCTCATCAACTTAAGCGGCTCCAAGCCCACTATCTCAACTAGCTCGAAGCCGTAACTATCTTAAAAGGCTCTACGCCACTCCAACAATCAAGACATCATCTATTCTCAGGCTCTACGCCTGAATGCTCAAAATCTAACATTTTGAATGCGCGAAGCTCTTCGAATGCCTAACCACTGTGTACTAGATGCTCAAGTTCTATACTTGAATGCTCAAGCTCTACGCTTGGATGCCCAACCACTGCGTACTGGACGCTCAAAGCCTGTACTTTGAAAGCTCGAATTCTGCCGTCTAAATGCTCGAGCTCTACGCTCTGAATGCTCAAGTCCGGAACTTGATAGAAGCTCTAAGCTTAAAAACCAAACACACACGCACGGGCCCGTGCACATTTGCATCAATTGCATCAACATTATCACATCGAGTCTGCATCATCATATCTGTTCACATCTAACAACCATCATCACACATATACACTCTGTATATCTCTCATGAAACAGGTCAACCCTGCAATCAACCGGCTCTACGCCTCGGTTTTATTGATCGGTCCAGTACCTCGATCCTTTGGCTCTACGCCAAAACCTATGATGAGAAAGCTCTGTGCACAGACCATCAGAATGCAACCAGCTCTACGCTTCGGTTCAAATCACATCAAGCTCTAAGCTCCGACACCTCAGGCTCTCGCCTTATGATCAATACCAGCTTCGCGCTTCAGTTCCATCCAGCTCTAGGCTCACCTCAGGCCCTCGCCTCAAGACTGCAACAGGCTCCACGCCTTAATCCAATCTCCTCTCGTCTCATGACCACAGCAGGCTCCACGCCTCGATTCTATCACCTTAGGCTCTCGCCTCATGACTACAACCGGCTCCGCGGCTCGCTTCCTTCATCCCAAAGCTCCGTGCTCTAGTTACTGGCCTTGCGCCCCCCATATCTCAAAACAACCGGCATCCAATTCATCCCCAGCAGATGGCTTGGATTCCACCTCGACTACATCAATTCCTTCCAGCTTATTCGCAAGGATAGGCTACTCTACCGAGCTCCTCTCAGTCAAAGTAAGGATGATCAAGAAAAGCAAACGCACCTGCCGTGTGTAGGTGGAGAAAAATAGACAGTACCTAGAACAGCGCTGAATCTCCTTCCTTCACGTGCTGTCCAACCGGAACCCTAATACCTTCGCCTGAACCCTAACCTGTAAAACAGACAAGGGGTGAGTGCACCTTTGCCTCTGGTGGCAAAGGCCCTCCGATGCCTAAGTTAGTATCTCGTACTGTATCAAAACCCCAATTATCAGTAGGAAAGTGTGGAATGAATGCAACTTATTGCGTACCTTTTTCCTCTAGGTTTACCTTGTATTTATAGATATCCATTTGCTTGCTCTTCAAGCGTCCTCATTGCCCCAGGTCTCCTACTTCGTATAGGAAACCTGGCTCTCCTGGGAATCTCTTGCCCAATCAACCGAGATCCCTTACTCATAGGGTCTCTTCCTTTTGTGGAATTTGTCCCATAATAGGACTGTTATCTTCCTTATCTTTACTGAACACTCCTACTGCCTTATCTCTTAAGACAACGTTTCATCAGATAACTCCATCTGTTCAGCACATACTCCAACCGAACAGACTGCACCAACAAATGACTTCTCATGTTATTGGCCCACCTCTGCCGAACAGACTGTACCAACAAATGACTTCTCATGTCGTTGGCCCACCTCAGCCGAACAGACTACCTAATTCGGTGCCTTCTAGTAACACTGGACCTCATCGCCGCCGTTCATCTTGTATTGAGTCCCATATCACTTTTCTCATTGCATGGGTCCGGTACACCACGTGTTCGGCCACTATTTGTACCTGTTCGAGAACACCTCCCTACAATTGCTCCCCAGCTTTTGCTCATTACTACTACTCGAAAGTGATGAGTAAAGCTTAAAGAATGAACTTAAGGCCGAACAAACCAGATCCCGTGCAGATATAGTCATTGGGTTCCCATTGGTATCTTTTGGCGATTTAGTCATAATTTTCTCGAAATAATGACTCCACGTGGCGTGTTTCGTACACCTCGCATTAAATTCGAACTGATGTCTTGGCCAAACGGCGTTTGATCGTCAGCTATCCATCTGCTGTAGCCGTTACCTTTCATGTAACGTCGTCAGCGGAGACGTTTTGTCTCCGTCACTTTACTCTTAAACCCAAAAAGGGTATCTTTTTGGGTTTACCCAAAAAGCTCGAATCTCAGGTCTTTCTCTCTCCTAAACCAGGCGAACTCTTTCCTCTCCAGTCCGCCATCGCCGCCGTCTGCAAACTCGACTTCATCCTAGAAAATCCTCCCTACATCCCTGTAAGACTCTTATTCTCGTTTTTCTTTCATTTCATCTTGAGACATCGTTCTCAGATTCGTTTGCCAGTTAGGGCTCTGTTTATTCCCATTTTCAGACTTCGCTCTATTGTCGTTAGAACTTCTTATAGCATCCATGGCGAATGATGATAATGAACCCAAACCAGGAAAGTTTAGGAAGCTTTGTGAAACCCCGGCCGCGATGGCAGCCTTTAGGAAGGATTATAACATCCCAGATACCGTCAGTTTAGAACTTGCCCCTCTGGGTGCGATTAGGAACGCCTGTAAATGGGATAGAACGTGTATCCCAATCGTGGCTATTGTCGAGGGCGGAGTTCGTTTCCCCCTTGACCCACTACTTCGTCGAACTCTGAACTGGTATCGACTCAACCCCATGCAAGTGTCTACTAATTTTTTCAGATTAGTAATGGGAATTGTAGCTTTAAACAGAATCCTGGGGACCCAGTTAGGAATCTGAGACATCCAGTGGTGGTACAGTATTTTATTGAACCGAGAATACAATACTTATTACCTAAAAGTGAGAAAGGCAGAGAAGCGCTTCGTGCTTAACCTGCCAGACTCTGCTCGGGATCACGAGATGGATTTTCTCTACGTAACTGGAGCCTTCGAGCCCATGGGGGAAGATGGCCAAGTGGTGGGTGTCCACGTTCCCCATGAATGGGGCTTCCCACGTACGCTTCTAATTTCTGTTCTTTTTTTATGTTTCAGTTTGTTTACTCATCCTTCCATACTGAAGACATACCTCTGAACGTTTCCCTTTTGCTTGTTATTTCAGCAACAAACGCCAACAAACACCCAACCAGGGAACCAAGCTACATCCGAGCAGGGGACATCAACAAAGTCCTCAAATACAAAGGGGTGCCAGGTACACGAACTGCTGGACGGGGACGCGATGCAAACGTCTTGCTAGGCTACGATCCAGCTTACAAGGGTTTCATCGACAGAAGGCTCTAAAACCCTAGTACCAATGGTGCTTCCACTTCTTCTGCTCCCCAGCCGAGGAGTTCAAGATCTAGTGCCGGCGTAACTATTGCCGGACAGCCAGGGGAAATTCCAATTTCAGAGGGAATCCCTTTGCCTCGCTTGATACTTAGGAGGTCCTCTCGTCGACAAGAGGCCATCCAAGAACAACCCAAACAGCCAGCCCTCCAACAACACACAAGTCAATCATCCTCTTCTGGATATTCTCCATCCCCTCCAGGCTCAGGTACCATGTCTCACCAACCTCTAAATCTCAGCACCCTTCTCACTATTTCTCCTCGGGGACGTGGTGCCCCGGGCAGGGTGGCATCCATCGGCCAAGCTCCCCCGCCACCCCGTCGTACTAGGGGTCCCACTACACGATCCTCCTCATCTCCTCGGGAACAAGACAGTTCCATTGAGGTTAGTGATGCCCATCGGGATAAACGCCCTAGGCATCAAGAAGCCAGAGCCTCAGATACACAACCTGCTGCTTCGAGCCTAGAGACTCCCGCCCCGATCACCCAGGTAATTCATGAGTCCTGGGCCCCTCGTTTCATAAGGGGGGACCGTCCTCTGAATGTTGGGGACACTACAAGCTCTTCAGAGACTGCGGTGGCTCTTGCTCAAGGGTTGCTGCTACCCGTGGACATGCAGAGGGAATCCTCTAATTCTTCTGAACGGCTCGTATCCACTGGACTCGTCAGTGGAATCAAGGTAATTTTTAAGTGTTACCTCTGTTTTAAATCCTATCTTTGTCATTTTAAGAATGTCTGACTGCAAATCACGTTTGTCATTCTTTCAGTTCATCCAAAAGATGGTTGTTTTGGGCCAGAAGTTTCAGGAAGCAGAGGCTGAGAGAATCAGAGTGTTGAACGAGAATACCAGTCTAATTCGATCAGTCTCAAGGTTGGAGAGAGAGAGAGAGATAAAGCTAAACTGGAAGCTGATGGGATGAAAGTGAAGCTGGATGCTACCGAAGAAAACCTTCGCCAGGCGCTGTCTGAAATTGACAGCAACAAAAAGACAGCACATGAAGATGGTTTCAAGAAAGGTTTTGATGCTGCCATAGCGAGCTACGTGGAGCAGATGCCTGGTATCCAGGACCAGATCTGGGGTGTATGCTGGGAGTCATGCCTGACGAAAGTTGGAGTCCCTGAAGATTCGAGCCTCTGGTAGATAACGATTTGCCCAGCAAACGTCTCCAGCAATCTCATGACTCCGAGGAGCCCCTTCTTGATGACATCGAGGAGTAGATTGATGATTTTGCAGACGCAGAAGAAGACATCCAGATGGAGTCTCAGAGTGTCCCAGTTGAGTCTCATGATGCAAATCCTGAGCAATCACATATTGAGGAGGCGTCAACTGATCCCATCAATCTGGAGGAGCAAACAACTGGGGGTGATACCACTACAGAGGTTCCGAGCAACATCTCCCCAGAGATCCAGAACTTGGACTGAGTTTGGTAATCCTTTCTAAACTTCGTGATTACAATTGCAACAGCTTACTTGAGTGGCCGTAGACTTCTGCCCCACGTGCAATCAACAGTTTTTACTTTACTCTACTTTAAAACAGGTATTCGGCCCTTCGTGGCATTACTCTGGTTTTTGTGGCCTCTGCTTGGCCTAGGAATTGTTTTGCTCGGCCCTTCGTGGCCAAACGTTTATGTTTGATTTGCTAAGTGCCCCGTACTTTAGTTTCACGTACTCATTAAGTGTTTCGTACTTTGGATATCTATCTAAGTATTGTTCGTACTTAGCTGTTTGTGCACATGTTCGTGTGCATTCCAGTTTTCATGTTCCTGGGAATCTGCATATTCACGTATGCCTCCCCAAGTTCCTCATACTTGGACAAATTTCTAAGTGTACACATACTTAGATATTTACGTTGCTTCATACTTAAAAAGGAAGCAAGTATCTTGTTCCTGTGTATAAGTTTCTCATACTTTAACCAGAAACTTTGAGTTTTATCATACTAAAACAGAATTCATGTATGTATACGTATGCTATACAATTATCTCGTAAACTCTAGGATTTTTATTCACTCAATATCCAGTTTTATTCATACCTGGTTAATCAAAATTTCGTTATGTCTTATTCCCAAGTAATTTCATATCGTGGAATTACTTTGTTTAAGTTTCTCGTACTTAAGCAGATTGTTAAGTTTTATCGTACTTAGCAATTTGTTCATGTAGGCTTTTTCGTGTATTCGTACGCTGCCGGGCATTCGTGCCTTATTCTAAGTGTTTCGCACTTAGATAATCTAAGTTTTTCGTACTAAGATAGTTAGCACATATTTTCGTACGTTCTAAGGCGTTCATACCTATTACCTGCTCCCCAATACGAAGGAAGGGCAGCTTGTCCATTGTTCGTATTGATAGGTTAAAAAACAACCATATTCCAAGAGAAACAAAAATTTCTGAAAAACAAATATGTTGCAAAAAACACAACTTTTAATCATAGTTCTCGTACTCAAGGAGTCGTTATGCGTACCCCTTGCAACTAACAAAAGTAAAGACAAAGGAATTTTCTTCGTAATTCCCACACAATTACGCAATCCTAAAACAGAATAAATGATAAACCAAAAGTCTTTTTAAACAAAGAACTTTCTCAAATTGTGGACATTCCAAGGCCTTGGCACCGGGTTCCCGTCCAGGTCTGCCAACCTATAAGCTCCAATGCCCACAATTTCAGTTACTCGATACGGACCTTCCCAATTTGCTCCTAGCTTTCCCTCATTAGCCACTTTGGTATTGCCAAGTACTTTTCGAAGCACAAGGTCCCCAATACCAAACTCTCGAGGGTGGACATGTTTGTTGTAGCCTTTCATTAGCTGTTCCTGGTATGAGGCCAGGTGGACCAGGGCCCTTTCTCTCCTTTCTTCGGTCAGATCAAGCTCAATCTCTAGGGCCCTGTCATTACCCCCACTCTCAACCAATGCAGTCCTGTTGGTTGGAAGGCCAACTTCCAGGGGTATAACTGCCTCTGTACCATATGCTAATGAATAGGGGGTCTCTCCCGTAGACCTCCTAGGCATTGTTCGGTGGGCCCACAACACCAGTGGTAGTTCATCAGGCCACTTGCCTTTTGCCTTGTCCAACCTTTTCTTGATCCCATCGAGGATGGTTTTGTTGGAAGCTTCTGCTTGCCCATTGCTCTGAGGGTAAGCAGGGGTTGAGTAATAGTTCCTTATTCCATACTGGGAACAGAAAGCCTTGAACTTTTTCTGGAACTATGCCCCATTATCTGTGATCAAAGAGTAAGGGACCCCAAAGCGAGTAATGATACTCTTCCACACAAACCTTTCTATCATGGGTTCAGTGATTTTGGCCAAGGGTTCTGCCTCGATCCACTTTGTGAAGTAATCAGTGGCCACCAACAAGAACTTTCGATTTCCTGTTGCTTTATGGAGTGGACCCACGATGTCCATTCCCCACTGGGTAAATGGCCAGGGGTTAGTCAAAGGCACCAGGTCTTCTAATCACACTGGTTTAATGTACCGGCCGAGGGATCGAAGCCCCGGTCGGTGTTCTTCCTCACACCAGAATATACGTTTAACAGATGATCAGAAAGCTATGATTAAGCGTAAGAACGATAAATAAAACAAACCAGAGGCCGTTGGGCCTCACCACCTTGATCCCGCAGTTGCTTGATTGCCTTCGGATTGGGTGTGATTGACTGATTGCTTGATTGAAAACCCTAGGGTTAGGGTTTGAACTTCGGGGTTTGATCGCCGGATTGACGGCTGCCTTCGGGAGGTTAGGGCTTTTGAAGAGTGGGTATGAGAGAGTGTTTTGGCAGAGTTTCGAGGCTTGAGAGAATGTGTAGGTATATCAATTTCTGTGTTTATTTCGGAGCCCAAAGGCTCCTTTATATAGGCATAGGGATGACTCACTCCGGCCAATCAAATCATGAGATGGCAATCGCAATTGCAATGCATCTCTAACTCTACGTCGTAATCTCTGAGCGTAGCCCGAACGCATCGGGAAAGTAGTGTAGTTGGATCAAACCAAACGTCTGACAGAACGTTCCAGAGTCTGGAAAAAGGTCGATCTGGCGGTCGAGCAAAGGATGTCGCGGCCGTGGAATGGATATCTCGGCCAAAGGATAGATCTTGCGGCCGAGGAATTGATCTCTCAGGGAGATTTTGCTGGCAACAGGTTGCTCGGGTGAGGAATTGATGTTATGGCCGTTAGATCGATGTTACGGCCGTCAGATGGATTCTCCTAGGCTTCTGTATTTCTGTCTGAAAGGCTGTATGGCTCTGAATTGGGTCCTCTAAGTGGTTCAAAGTTCTCACCGAAAGTCCTAAGGTCCTCAAGGAAGCAATCAGCAATCACTGTATCCGTTTCATCATCGGGATTGTCCCAAGGTGGTACTTGAAATAATCGTTAGGCCAAATTGGGGTGTCTACAAATGGCCTTTGAAACTTTAAATTCATTTGGGGTCTGTAAAACACTTTTAAATACTTTCGTACTTTGGCTGTGTTTTTTGGGAGTGGCCTTTGGTTTTGGCCTGAATACTTTTCTTGATGGTTGATGAGGATGATCTTTAGAAGATCATATTTTGGAGCCTCCTATAGGCTTGTTATGACAGGTACAGGTGCTGGTTGAAAATGGAAAAAATACTTTCACTTCATGCTATGCCATTTTTCAATAGTCTTTTGCGTATGTAGACATTTTGATTTTGCCAGCTCCTGCCCTTATTATAGCTGTGCCAAGCACTAGTATTTTTTGCAGGTGGCGCACCCTTTGCTGTACCAAATTGCATAGCTAGAATGTTATTCTGAGCTTGTTTGATTTTGGTAGACATGCTACGTCTATTCTGGGAATTTTAATTTAATTTTATTCTCCCCTTGTTGTATCTTTTTGCATAGTTATACTACGTCTCTTACTCCCCTAAGTGTGTTTAATGCTTGCGTATAAGCATTTAAGACACTTATTTTACCCTTAGGTTTTTATTGGGTGAGTTACATTGCATAGCTTGT
The DNA here is from genome assembly GCA_018127125.1 of Rhododendron griersonianum. Taxonomy (NCBI): domain Eukaryota; kingdom Viridiplantae; phylum Streptophyta; class Magnoliopsida; order Ericales; family Ericaceae; genus Rhododendron; species Rhododendron griersonianum. The sequence goes on along the minus strand of CM030792.1, from coordinate 24,451,075 downwards.
GCTATGTATTTTTGAGCTTGGAAATTTTTCGAAGCTGTTAAATCAATGCATAGCTGTGCTACGTCTTTTTGAGCTTTGAAATTTTTTCTAAGCTGTTAAATCAATGCATAGCTGTGCTACGTCTTTTTGAGCTTTGAAAATTTTTCTAAGCTGTTAAATCAATGCATAGCTGTGCTACGTCTTTTTGAGCTTTGAAAATTTTTATAAGCTGTTAAATCAATGCATAGCTGTGCTACGTCTTTTTGAGCTTTGAAAATTTTTTTAAGCTGTTCGTGTCCGAATAATTAATGTGCTTACTTCGTTTACCCCGTAGGATATCCCTCAAGTCTGATGATTATTTCCTTAGAATATCATAATTTCCCATGAGAGGTTGGATTGCAGAGTTCAAGCCGTCTGCATTTAATTGTAAGCTATCGTTTCAACTGCTCGAGGTAGGGGGGTTTGTAACTTCCCATTATCCCAAGCGGTTGAGGTGGCGGTTTTAATTGCAAATTCGATTGTGATCGTTCTGATTGGCTTATCAAGCGGTTAGTGAACCGCCCAACTTGGCTATAAATATCAGTGGATGTTTTAGGGATTACTCCCCATTCCATAATCAAATTCAAACTACTAAAGGCAAGTAGTGATCGTATCACCAAGTTGTGCCAGGAGCTGCAGAGCCTGAAGGCAGCCATTACTGGGCTGACTTTGAAGATGGAGACCATGGCGGATTCTATTTCCATCATGGAGAAGACGGTCCGCATGGTGCTGATAGCCAACTGGGACCAGTTAGAGGCTTTCCGAGGGCAACGGCGCCACTAGTTCCTTCCCCTCCGAGGGAAGGGGGTAGTGATTAGGTTGCAACTTTATGGGTTTATCCACAAAGTTATTATGTAAAAGCTGTCCACATCCCTTGGGGTGTGGATTAATTAATAAATTTTTTGATAATTTTATCTTTTTGTTGTCTTTCTATTTCATGCATACAAGGAAATTAATCCACATCATGTATATTGAAAATTGAAACAAACATCCCTCATGAGGAATTTTATTGGCCACTAGTGCTGATAAACGAAAGGAACACATGGTTCTAACTAAAACAACTTGGCTGCTAAAGTTTTTATTGAAAACAGAGAGTTTCCTAAAAACAGAAATAAACTTCCTAGAAATTGAAATAAATTCGGGCTGCAAGTACCTACTTGTAGTACTTCTTCAGATGTTCTGCATTCCATGAATTTGGTAGCTCTTTTCCCCTTAGGGTTGCGAGTCTATATGCACCAGCTTTGATATGGTGCAAAACCTGATAGGGACCTTCCCAATTTGGGCCTAGTTTGCCCACTTTCTTCCCCGTAGGATCAACTTTTCTTAGGACCAGATCACCAGCTCGAAAATCCCTTGGCCTAACCTATGCCTCGTGATATTTGACCATTCTCTGTTGGTAGAGGGCCAGCTTGGCCATGGATGTTTCTCTTGTCTCTTCCAGAAGGTCTAGCTCTGCCCTGAGATCTTCTTGGTTATCCTGGGGGTCTGTGCTTATAGTCCTGTAGTTGAGGAGTTTGACTTCGATTGGGACTACTTCTTCTGCCCCAAATGCAAGAGAATATGGGGTTTCTCCAGTTGCTGTTAGGGGCGTTGTACGATATGCCCACATCACATTGTAAAGCTCGTCTGGCCAAGCTCCCTTGGCCTCTCGAAGCCTTTTCTTGATTCTTTTTCTTGATTCCTTTCTTGATTGTCCGATTTGTAACCTCCACTTGGCCATTTGCCTTTGGGTGAGCCTTGGAGGCATAATGTACATGTATTCCCTTGGAAATACAGTACTCTTTGAGTTGGGCGTTGTCAAATTGCTTCCCTCGATCTGTGACTATCACTCGTGGCAATTCAAATCGGCTTATAATGAATTTCCACAAGAAGTCAATCGCAGCCTCTACTGTGATTGTGGCCAGTGCCTTGGCTTCGACCCACTTCGTAAAGTAATCCACAGCTACGATGGCATGCTGAACTTGGCCTGCTGCCATTGGAAGTGGACCAATTAGGTCTACTCCCCACTGGGCAAATGGCCAGGGTCCTTTCATAGGAGTTAAGACTGTAGGTGGCCCATGAATGATATTTGCAAAACGCTGGCACTTCTCACATTTTTGGACCATGGACTTGCAGTCCTTCTGCATACTTGGCCAATAATATTCTAGCCTAAGGAGTTTGTAGGATAACATGCGGCCACCTTGGTGATCCCCACATACTCCTTGGTGAACTTCTTCCATAGCCCTTGTAGACTCTGGTGGGAATAAGCACCTAAGGTATGGTAGTGAGAAGCTCCTTCTGTAGAGTACGTCTCCCATCATCAGGTACTTTGCAGCTCTGATTTTCAGTTGCCTAGCTTTGACATTGTCATCTGGTAGTGTCCCATTCACTATGTAGTCAGCTATGGGGCCTGTCCATGAGTTGCTGTAGTCAATAGCTTGTACCTGTTTGTCCATGGCAAAGATGCTGGGTAACTCCAAGTATAGTATCGGTGCATTTGGCATGATAGCACCCTCTTTGGCCGTGGCCAGCTTTGACAAGTAGTCAGCCTCGATGTTTTCCTCCCTTGGGATTCGGACAATGCTAAAGCTTTGCAGCTTTGCAATTTGGGCTTTTACCTTATCCAAGTACTTCTGCATTATTTCTTCCTTCACGGTATATTCTCCTAGGACTTGTCCTACTACCAGCTGTGAATCACTTTTTGCCAACACATGGTTAGCACCGACGGCCTTAGCCAGGTCCAACCCAACCACGAGAGCTTCGTATTCGGCCTCGTTGTTGGTTGCTTTGAATTCAAACCTGAGCACATAGCTTAGGCGTTGCCCCTTTGCGGAAGTTAACACTAAACAAGCTCTGCTTGCTTCTCTGGTTGTTGATCCATCCACGTGTAGGATCCACGGTTTAGGTTCTTCCTTGGGGAGCTCTTCTGGTTCTGGATACGTGTATTCCGCAAGGAAATCTGCAAGCACTTGAGCTTTAATGGCGATACGGGGCTTGTATTCTATATCAAATTTACCAAGCTCTATCGACCATTGAATTAGGCGGCCTGAAGTTTTTGGGCAATGGAGAATCCTTCGGAGTGGCTGATCCGTTAGTACCTTGATTGAATGAGCTTGGAAATATGGCCGTAGCCTTCTCGCAGCTATTACCATAGCAAAGGCTATTTTTTCAGCTCTGGGGTATCTCAGCTCTGCTCCTCGCAAGGCCCTGCTAATGTAGTGTACCGGGAGCTGTGTCCCCTGCTCCTCCCTTAACAAGACTGCGCTGACAGCGCGGGGGGAGACAGCAAGGTAAAAGAATAGGATCTCTCCCTCTTGGGTCCTGCTAAGCAATGGCGGAGACGTCAGGTATTCCTTCAGCTGGTTGAATGCTGCTTCTTCCGTGGTGGTCCACTCAAAGGCCTTTCTTAAGACTTTAAAGAACGTCTGGCACTTGTCAGTTGCCCGGGAGATGAATCTGCTTAAAGCTGCAACTCGTCCGGTTAGTTTCTGGACCTCCTTGATGTTCTGGGGTGACTTCATGGTGAGTATGTCCTGAATCTTCTCGGGGTTTGTTTCGATTCCTCTTTGGGACACCATGAAGCCCAGGAATTTCCCTGAGGAAATTCCAAAAGCACATTTCGTCGAGTTAAGGTTCATCTTGTATTTTCTGAGAACATGGAAAGTTTCTTCTAAATCCGCTATATGGTCCCGTGCCTTGGTACTTTTGACCAGCATGTCATCCACGTATACCTCTACGTTGCGCCCAATCTGTTGCTAGAACATTTTGTTGACCAGCCTTTGGTATGTTGCCCCTGCGTTCTTGAGACCGAAGGGCATCACTTTGTAGCAATATAGTCCCCGATCGGTGATGAATGAAGTCTTCTCTTGGTCTTGTTCATGCATTTGGATTTGATTATATCCTGAGAATGCGTCCATGAAGGTGAGGAGCTCGTGCCCAGCTGTAGAATCCACCAAGGAGTCAATCCTAGGCAGAGGGAAGCTATCCTTTGGGCATGCTTTATTGAGGTCCGTAAAGTCTACACCCATTCTCCATTTGCCATTGGCCTTCTTTACCATAACCACGTTGGCTAGCCAATCCGGGTAGAGAACTTCGCGGATGGATTTTGCTTGTACGAGCTTTTCTACTTCTTTGGCTGCAGCCTCATTTCGGTCTGGAGCGAAAGTTCTCTTTTTCTGCTTGACATGTCGAATGGTGGGATCCACGTTGAGCTTGTGAGATATGACCCTTGGGTCAATCCCAGGTATGTCCTCGTGGGACCATGCAAAGACGTCTCTGTTCTTTCTCAGGAATTGCAACAGCTCCGTTCTCGCTACTGAGCTCAACCCTGTTCCGATCCTTACCGTTTTTCCAGTTTTCCAGGTTCCAGGAGCTCCTCCACTAGTTCTTCTATTGGCTCTCCGTGTTGGAGCTTCTCCTCATCTCGAGTATCCAAACTTTCTATATTCATGGTAATGTTTGCCCCCCTCAGTGAGGTGACATAACATTCCCGTGCTGCCTTCTGATCTCCTCTGATGCTAGCCACTCCTTCAGGTGTTGGGAACTTTATCATCAAATGATGTGTGGAGATTATTGCTCCGATTTTATTCAGAGTTGTTCTCCCCAATATTGCATTGTATGTTGAAGGACAGTCGACCACTATGAAATCCACCATGCGTGTAATTTGACTTCCTTCTTCCCCCAAGGTAATTGGCAGGGCTATTTGACCAGCTGGATAGACTGGCGTGCTTGCAAATCCAACTAGTGGGGATGTCATGGGCCTTAGCCTTTCCCGTCCCACCTTTAGTTGGTCATACGCATGGAGATAGAGGATGTCAGCCGAGCTTCCACTGTCAATCAACACCCTACGTGTAAGGTAGTTTGCTATGACAATGGTGATGACCAGTGGGTCATCATGAGGAATCTGGACGCCCTTAATGTCTTCTTCTGAGAAAATGATGGGTTTTTCCTCCTTTTTCTGGAATTTACTCGGGCGGCCAACCGTGTTGACCTCCAAGTATTCCTCCGTTCTTAGTTTTCTGAGGTGCACTTTTCTAGCATTGCTAGATTCGCCTCCTCCAGCAAATCCTCCGTGGATGACCTTAATCTCTCTGATGTGACCTGACCGGGGTGCTGTGCTATTTCTGCCTTCTTTGCTGGCATCTTCTCTTCTGGGTGGTTTTTGGTGCTTCTTCGTTACAAAACGTTGAAGCCTCCCTCTTTGAATCAAGTCTTCGATTTGCTATTTTAGGTCGATACAATCGTCGGTGTTGTGACCGTGGTCTTTGTGGAATCTGCAGTACTTGTCCTTAGCTCTCATGTTGGGATCAGTCCTCAGCTTCCCAGGCCACTTGAGGTCTGGATCATCCTGTAGGTTGCTAAGGATCTGCTCTGCCGTAGCTATGAGCGGTGTGAATTGCTTGTACCGTCCTTGAGGTGGTCCTCCTGCTCCTCCTCGTTTCGGGGAGGATCTTGAGTCTACTTTCTTATTCTTTGGTTCCCCTCCGGTTTTGCGAGTGGATTCTCTCCTCTTCCTGTCGGGGGGAGGAAATTCACCAATCTGTGATGGCCCTGCTTGGGGATCAAAGCCATCGCGTGTGCGTCTTGCGTAAACGGCCTCCTCTGCATTCATGTGTTTCTGTGCTCTGAGCATAAGTTCTGTCAAAGTTTTGGGTGGCTCTTGAGATAAGAGGTATAAAAACTGTCCTGAATATAGTCCAGCTATATACGCAGTTATGCTCACGCTGTCGTCAGCTGCGTCAATCTGGACTACCTCTTTGTTGAATCTGGTGGTGTATTCTCTTAACGTTTCCCATCTTCCTTGTTTCACCATCAAGAGATGTGTCGCTGGTTTGCCATAGCGTTGACCAGCGATGAAGTAGTTACGAAGCTCGTGCTAAGCTCTTTAAAACTACTGATGCTTCCCGGTGGGAGTTTATTAAACCATGCTCGAGCACTTCCTTTAAGAGTGACAGGGAATGCCCGACACATCACTTCGTCTGGTACTGCTTGCAAATGCATCAGGGATTTATAGGTCTCCAGATGATCCAATGGATCCGTGGAACCATTGAATGTTTCTAGATGGGGCATCTTGAATTTCCTGGGGAGTGGTAGCACCATGACATCAGATGTAAAAGGGGAATCCGTGTTCTTTACCAACTCTTCCACCGTAGAAGGAGTTTGTGCTTTGATATGTTTCGTTAACCCCTCAATCTGGTCTTGCATCTTGTGTAAAGCCTCTTGGTCATGGGGGGTCCTTTCTGTGGGCGGCTTGCCACCCTTCCTTCGATTTTGGCTTTCCTTTTCGCTGGATTTGCCTTTTTCTTCGTCATCCTCTTCATCCAGTTGATTGTGTCGTGAATTCAAGATGCTTGGTTCGGAGATTTGCCTTCGCAAGTCCGCGTTTTCTTGCATCGCAGTTTGCAACCCTTGGGTTAACGTCTTTATTTGCTCCTGCATCTGAGCAAATGCCTCGGGGGTCATCTGATCAGCCCCAATTCTAAGTGCTGCGGCGGCCTTGGCTGCTTCCGCCGCTTGGCGGCTTTGTCGGCGGCTAGGGCGGCCATGGTAGCTTTCGCGGCCTTGGCCGTTTCGGCAGCCTTGGCTGCGGCAGCGGTCTTGGCCGTTTCGGCAGCCTTGGCTGCGGTGGCGGTCTTGGCGGCGTCGTCGACGCCCGGTTGTGGGGGGTCTGAAGCCATCGTCGTTTTGTTCAATCGAGTCTCTACCATACAAAACTGTTCCCCGTAAGGAAAAAGTAGTTTTCCCACAGACGGCGCCAGCTGATGAAGCAGTTTTGAATCCGGCACAGACCTGATCCTGCAAAACAAAGCTGAAGCAAAAGTCACCGGTGTGGCGGCGTGCCAACCTGTAACAACTCCGATTTTCAGTAAATAAAAATCTCGTTGATTATTATATTGACTCTATAAATTCCTTATTTTCAAATAATCTGTCATAATTAGATTCATTCGATTCAAACCTAATTTCATTTCGCCTTGCGATTTAGTCATGTTCTAAAGACAAGTGAGATAGTGAACCCTAAGTCGTCCTATTTAGCAAGCCTAGCTAGCTTCCAACTAATCGTTAGAGTAGCCTAATCGAATCTTTGAACCATTTGAACCCTAAGTGAGACCTTGACCAAAAGTCAACCCTTGATCTATTACCCATTGGACGATAGATACTAGGATAATCTTTATCCATTGGACCATAGGTTTACACCTTGGATATTGTGACTAGATTTCCAGGTACACTTTATAAGTTATATATTACTTACCATCTTTACCCATTGGACGATAGAAGTTAGGAGAATTATTAACCATTGGACGATAGGTTAACCTTTCTACCTAGTACAAGATCCATTAGTTTAATTAGATTCACCATGAGTCATTGTACTATTATAGATAGGTTATATAAGTTTAGTACTTTCATCCTTTAACCATTGGTTAATAAATGTTAGGGGATTTATAATCCATTGGTCCATAAAACCATATTAAGCTATAGTACTAGGTTAAATTAGTTAATTTTTTCCTAGATATGATATGTACTTATTTAATTAAAGTATATGATATGTTTACATCATCCTAGGATACTATGTATTAGTATATAGTATATATGTACATAGGTGGCATTTTGACATAGTTTAATAGGAAATTTTGACTTAAAAGTCCAAGATGAGATCATAGGGTACATTGTCCTTTTAGTTAGTCTTTCTTTTAACCAAGGAAGGAGGAGAGAGAGAGAGAGAGAGAGAGAGAGAGAGAGAGAGAGGGAGAGGAGAGAGAGGCCGAGAGAGATAGGAGAGAGAGAGAGAGATATATGCATGTACCTTCTTGATCTTCTTCTACCAAAAACCCTAGTTATATATATATATGTACATGTACTAATGAAAGATGAAAGATTTAAAGGACATGAGGTGGACTAAAATACTAGATCTTCCTTGCCATGTCAAGCCTTACACCAAAACCTTACTCTTTCACTTAGTCAACTACCAACCCTTTGTCCTTTCTCCATTAGGTGTCCAAGAGAGAGAGAGAGAGAGAGTGATGTGTGTGACTAGTGGACTTCCATATCTCCCTACATCATCTTATTGCATCACCTTGTACCACCATATCTAGGGTTTCTTATTCTTTCAACCCTAAAGGACTACCAAATCTTATTTTCTATTCTAGACTAGACACAAACCCCATTAAAGAAACTTAAACCTTGTCCTAGGTTAGAAGAAAGAATAAGAGAAAATCTATTAGTCTTTCAAACCCTTGTACCTTCTTTGGACCAAAGAGAGAGAGAGAGAGAGAGAGCCGAGAGAGATGGGAGAGAGAGAGGCCGGGAGAGAGAGAGAGGGAGAGAGAGATTTGTGATGTGTGCAAGTGTACAATAAGCCTAGTCATGTCCTTTAGTGCAACACCTCATCCAATCTAAGGACAATCAAATCTAGTCAATCTATGATCCATTGGGTAACAAATGTTAGGGGAAATATTGCCTCTTGGATAATAGACCAACTTGGCCTATAAATAGCAAGCCATTTCAAGCCTTTGAACTCACACCTTCAAGCATTGCTCCAACTTCTCTCTAGAAAGTCTAAGTGTTCTTGTTGTTCTTGCTTAGTTCTTAGTTGTTCTTGAAGTTCTTCCCTAGTTCTTCAAGAAACTCTTCTAGTGCCGCCACTAAGCCGCCACTCCACCACCCTACCGATCCAAAAGTGTTAGTAGTATTAGTCAAGATCAAGTTTCGAGAGAAACCTTTCTCTTTCGAAGCTAGCGAAGCCATTCCTAAGCCGTTACTCCGTCCGACGTACTATTTTCCTAATCCGTAGCCGACTACCGCCAAGAAGAACGGTAGATATTCTATATCTACTTTTCTCTACGTATATGTAGAATACTCTTTAAGTTTAGTATAATTTTCCTCTACTTTCAAAGATCTAAGTATAGCGTATTGCATGCGTATTTCGAAATGATAGTGAATTACTCTAAACCTTTGAAATCTCGAGCATATGTAGATTATACGAGCTACTTTCCCTAAGCATGATTAGAAATGTTTAGAAGTTGTTATCTTGATTAACCATGGCATGAATAGCTTAACGTTAGAACACTCAATAAACATATGCTGTTTTGAACTTAAGAAAGCATGATTTAGGATTAAGCTGTTTTAATCTTAGAATGAATGTGAGCATGATTATGTGATTACTTGACTACTTGTTGTTGATAAAGCATAAGTGATTTATCACTCCAAAGGTGTCCGTCCATGTGGCACTATGCTTAACCTTGTGTGATTAAATGTGAGTATGATGATGTGACAAAATGAGCATGCTATCTAATATAGAGTTGAATGATCTTGCTAGTTTAGCTTCAAGATTACTTAAATTGTGAAATGAATTACCGCGGAGTCATTGCATGCAACGAGACACGAAAACCGTGAAAGTAGAAACATGACACCTAGGGTGTGGTCAAAGAAAAGATGGGATTAACCTGCGGAAAATATTTTGAAATTACATAATGACCGGACTTGGTAGTCATTGTGTAAGTGTTTCGAAAACCGTAATGTAGCCGGACTTGGTAGCTCATTGCGAAGATTTCCAATGGGGCCGGACATGGTAGTCTCATGTGGAAATATGGCTTGATCCTCCGCGAAAAGAGATCAATGCAAGATTGAAATGGATTTTGTAAACCATGATTGGCCGGACTTGGTAGCCATTGTGAGTGTTGCTAATGGAGCCGGACTTGGTAGCCTCATTAGTAACAATTTGTGAAAGAAACGTGGAAAATGTGATTTTTGGTAAGAGTGAAAATGTGACACAGTCTACGATGAGTCGAGGAGAAACACGAAAAGACATGACACCAACGCTAAAAGATATCGAATATAGATGTATCATTGTCTATCTATGTTGTTGAATGAACATGTGTATTTGTTTATATATTTCCTTGCCATAAGTTATGAGTTAGTGGATATAGTTTATTCTATTGAGCTTGTAGCTCACGGTGTTACCTTTTTGGTGGCCCTGACATATTATACTGGGGGCGACGCTGGTATAATGTGTCAGAGTTAATTGATGAGCAAGGTGAACAGCACGCATTGGAGGCTTTTGGAGCCGAAGAGCTTGCTAGGATGGAGGAAGAAGCGGAGTAGTAGAATACCCTAGAAATTCCATCCTTGTGTAATAAAAAGTACTCTAGTAAGACTTACGTTGTAATAATGAGCTTGACTCTTAGCCTTTTTATTCAATAAAATGCTTAATTAACGAACCCGAAAATGGGGGCATTACACAACCACCCTCCGATGCCTAAGTCAGTATTGAACTTGCTATATGGTAGGAGAATTAAGATTCTCGGTTGTGAATGGAGCGTACCTTTATTGGAGTTCTACTGTCGCTTTTATAGGCATTTGATAGGAGGTTGAGTCCTAGTAGGACTGCATTCCGGGGATATCTGGATTGCTTTTAACGAGGTGAGTGGAGTCCTGCCTTAGCTGGAACTCCACGAGCGCCCTGCTTTAGCATGGAATCCTTATCCGATGTTATTGATGATTAGGATAAGCATAATGTGCTTATCTTACCGGTTCTTCTTCCCTTATCCCATAGGATTTGGGCTAATTGTGTGGTATAATAGCGTGTATATTCGGTTGGTACCATTTATCCTGGACCAGCTTTGTGTCATAGCTGGTCCTCAGACCTTGCTCCAGCTCCACCCATTAGGCGTAGCTGGCACCTACTCCCCAGGTCCGCACTTCTTACTGAGCTTGGGCGAAGCTGACACCTACTCCCCAGGTCCGCACTTTTTACTGAGCTGGCCTTACCAGATTTTATCCTACTTATCATACCTTATCCAAGTATTTCTGCATTATTTCTTCCTTCACGGTATATTCCCCTAGGACTTGTCCTACTACCAGCTGTGAATCACTTTTTGCCAACACATGTTTAGCACCGACGGCCTTAACCAGGTCCAAACCAACTACGAGAGCTTCATATTCGGCCTCGTTGTTGGTTGCTTTGAACTCAAACCTGAGCGCGTAGCTTAGGCGTTGCCACTTTGAGGAAGTTAACACTAAACCAGCTCCGCTTGCTTCTCTGGTTGTTGATCCATCCACCTGTAGGATCCACGGTTTAGGTTCTTCCTTGGGGAGCTCTTCTGGTTCAGGATATGTGTATTCCGCAAGGAAATCTGCAAGCACTTGAGCCTTAATGGCGATCCGGGGCTTGTATTCTATATCAAATTCGCCAAGCTCTATCGACCATTGAATTAGCCTGCCTGAAGTTTCTGGGCAGTGGAGAATCCTTCGGAGTGGCTGATCCGTTAGTACCTTGATTGAATGAGCTTGGAAGTATGGCCGTAGCCTTCTAGCAGCTATTACCATAGCAAAGGCTATTTTTTCAGCTCTGGGGTATCTCAGCTCTGCTCCTCGGAACGCCCTACTAATGTAGTACACCGGGAGCTGTGTCCCCTGCTCCTCCCTTAATAAGACTACGCTGACAGCGTGGGGGGAGACAGCAAGGTACAGGAATAGGATCTCCCCCTCTTGGGTCCTGCTAAGCAATGGCGGGGACGTCAGGTATTCCTTCAGCTGGTTGAATGCTGCTTCTTCTGTGGTGGTCCACTTAAAGGCCTTTCTCAAGACCTTAAAGAACGTCTGGCACTTATCAGTTGCCCGGGAGATGAATCTGCTTAAAGCTGTAACTCGTCCGGTTAGCTTCTGGACCTCCTTGATGTTCTAGGGTAACTTCATGGTGAGTATGGCCTGAATCTTCTCGGGGTTTGCTTCGATTCCTCTTTGGGACACCATGAAGCCCAGGAATTTCCCTGAGGAGATTCCAAAAGCACATTTCGTCGAGTTGAGTTTCATCTTGTATTTTCTAAGAACATGGAAAGTTTCTTCTAAATCTGCTATATGGTCTCGTGCCTTGGCACTTTTGACCAGCATATCATCCACGTATACCTCTACGTTGCGCCCAATCTGTTGCATGAACATTTTGTTGACCAGCCTTTGGTATGTTGCCCCTGCGTTCTTGAGACCGAAGGGCATCACTTTGTAGCAATATAGTCCCTGATCGGTGATGAATGAAGTTTTCTCTTGGTCTTCTTCATGCATTTGGATTTGATTATATCCTGAGAATGCATCCATGAAGGTGAGGAGCTCGTGCCCAGCTGTAGAATCCACCAAGGAGTCAATCCTAGGCAGAGGGAAGCTATCCTTTGGGCATGCCTTATTGAGGTCCGTAAAATCTACACACATTCTCCATTTGCCATTGGTCTTCTTAACCATAACCACGTTGGCTAGCCAATCTGGGTAGAGAACTTTGCGGACAGATTTTGCTCGTACGAGCTTCTCTACTTCTTTGGTTGCGGCCTCGTTTCAGTCTGGAGCGAAAGTTCTCTTCTTCTGCTTGATAGGGCGAATGGTGGGATCCACGTTGAGCTTGTGAGATATGACCCTTGGGTCAATTCCGGGTATGTCCTCGTGGGACCATGCAAAGACATCTCTATTCTTCCGTAGGAACTGCAACAGCTCCATTCTTGCTACCGAGCTTAATCCTGTTCCAATTTTTACTGTTTTTCCAGGTTGCCCTGGTTCCAGGAGCTCCTCTGCTAGTTCTTCCACTAGCTCTCCGTGTTGGAGCTTCTCTTCATCTCGAGTATCCAGACTTTCTATATTCATGGTAATGTTTGCCCCCCTGAGTGAGGTGACATAACATTCCCGTGCTGCCTTCTGATCTCCTCTGACGCTGGCAACTCCTTCAGGTGTTGGGAACTTTATCATCAGATGATGTGTGGAGATTATCGCTCCGATTTTATTCAGAGTTGTTCTCCCCAGTATTGCATTGTATGCTGAAGGACAGTCGACCACTATGAAATCCACCATGCGTGTAATTTGACTTCCTTCTTCCCCCATGGTGATTGGCAGGGCTATTTGACCAGCTGGATAAACTGGCGTGCCTGTAAATCCAACTAGTGGGGATGTCATGGGCCTTAGCCTCTCCCGTCCTACCTTTAGTTGGTCATATGTATGGAGATAGAGGATGTCAGCCGAGCTTCCACTGTCAATCAATACCCTACGTGTAAGGTAGTTTGCTATGACAATGGTGATGACTAGTGGGTCATCATGAGGAATCTGGACGCCCTTGATGTCTTCTTCTGAGAAAATGATAGGTATTTCCTCCTTTTTCTGGAATTTGGTCGGGCGGCCAATCGTGTTGACTTCTAAGTATTCTTCCGTTCTTAGTTTTCTGAGGTGCACTTTTCTAGCATTGCTAGATTCGCCTCCTCCCGCAAATCCTCCGTGGATGACCTTGATCTCTCCAATGTGACCTGACCGGGGAGTTGTGCTATTTCTGCCTTCTTTGCTGGCATCTTCTCTTCTGGGTGGTTTTTGGTGCTTCTTCGTTACGAAACGTTGAAGCCTCCCTCTTTGGATCAGGTCTTCGATTTGCTATTTTAGGTCGATACAATCGTCGGTGTTGTGACCGTGGTCTTTATGGAATCTGCAGTACTTATCCTTAGCTCTCCTGTTGGGATCAGTCCTCAGCTTTCCAGGCCACTTGAGGTCTGGATCATCCTGTAGGTTGCTAAGGATCTGCTCTGCCGTAGCTATGAGCGGTGTGAATTGCTTGTACCAGCCTTGAGGTGGTCCTCCCACTCCTCCTCGTTTCGGGAGGATCTTGAGTCCACTTTCTTGTTCGTTGCTTCCCCTCCGGTTTTGCGAGTGGATTCTCTCCTCTTCCTATCGGGGGGAGGATACTCACCAACTTGTGATGGCCCTGCTTGAGAGTCAAAGCCATCACGCGTGCGCCTTGCGTAGACGGCCTCCTCTGCATTCATATGTAGAAATGCTCTGAGCATAAGTTCCGCCAAAGTTTTGGGTGGCTCTTGAGATAAGAGATATAAAAACTGTCCTGAATACAGTCCAGCTATATACGCAGTTATGCTCACGCTTTCGTCAGCTTCGTCAATCTGGACCACCTCTTTGTTGAATCTGGTGGTGTATTCTCTTAACGATTCCCATCTTCCTTGTTTCACCGTCAAGAGATGCGTCGCTGGTTTGCCGTAGCGTTGACCAGCGATGAAGTAGCTCACGAAGCTCGTGCTAAGTTCTTTGAAGCTGCGTATGCTTCCCTGTGGGAGTTTATTAAACCATGCTCGAGCACTTTCTTTAAGGGTGACAGGGAATGCCCGACACATTACCTCGTCTGGTACTGCTTGTAAATGCATCAGAGATTTATACGTCTCTATATGATCCAATGGGTCCGTGGACCCATTGAATGTCTCCAAATGGGGCATCTTGAATTTCCTGGGGAGTGGTAACCCCATGACTTCAGATGTGAAAGGTGAATCCGTGTTCTTTACCAACTCTTACATCGTTGTGGGAGTTTGTGCTTTGACATGTTTTATTAACCCGTCGATCTGGTCTTGCATCTTGTTCAAAGCTTCTTGGTCATGGGGGGACCTCTCTGTGGGCGGCTTTCCACCCTTCCTTCGATTTCGGCTTTCCTTTTCGCTGGATTTGCCTTTTTCTTCGTTATCCTCTTCTTCCTGTCGAGTATGTCGTGAATTTAAGATGCTTGGTTCGGAGATTTGCCTTCGCAAGTCCGCATTTTCTTGCATCGCAGTTTGTAACCCTTGGGTTAACGTCTTTATTTGCTCCTGCATTTGAGCAAACGCCTCGGGGGTCATCTGATAAACCCCAATTTTGAGTGCTGCAGCGGCCTTGGCTGCTTCCGCCGCCTTGGCGGCTTTGTCGGCGGCTAGGGCGGCTTTGGCAGCTTTTGCGGCCTTGACTGCCTTGGCTGCGGCGGCGGTTTTGGCGGCGTCGTCGACGCCCAGTTGTGGGGGGTCTGAAGCCATCGTCGTTTTGTTCGATCGAGTCTCTACCATATAGAACTGTTCACCGTAAGGAAAAAGTCGTTTCCCACAGACGGCGCCAGCTGATGAAGCAGTTTTGAATCCGGCACAGACCTGATCCTGCAAAACAAAGCTGAAGCAAAGTCACCGGTGTGGTGGCGTGCCAACCACCCTCCGATGCCTAAGTCAGTAAGGAACTTGCTATGTGGTATGAGAATTCAAGTTCTCGGTTGTCAATGGAGCGTACCTTTATTGGAGTTCTACTGTCGCTTTTATAGGCATTTGATAGGAGGTTGAGTCCTAGTAGGACTGCATTCCGGGGATATCTAGATTGCTTTAACGAGGTGGGTGGAGTCCTGCCTTAGCTGGAACTCCACGAGCACCCTGCTTTAATATGGAATCCTTATCTGATGTTGTCAATGATTAGGATAAGCATTTTATGCTTATCTTACTGGCTCTCCTTCCATTATCCCGTAGGACTTGGGTTAATTGAGCGGTATAATAGCAAGTATATTCGGTGGATACTACTAATCCTGGACCGGCTCTGTGTCATAGCTGGTCCTTAGACCTTGCTCCAGCTCCGCCTTATAGGCGTTGCTGGCATCTTCTTACCTTGCTGTAGGTATTGCTTTCCTGGGGAGCTTGGGCAAAACTGACACCTACTCCCCAGGTTGTAGACACCCCAATTTGGCCTAACGATTATTTCAAGTCCCACCTTGGGACCATCCCGATGATGAAATGGATACAGTGATTGCTGATTGCCTCCTTGAGAACCTTAGGACTTTCGGTAAGAACTTTGAGCCACTTAGAGGACCCAATTCAGAGCCATACAGCCTTTCAGATAGAAATACAGAAGCCTAGGAGAATCCATCTGTCGGCCGTGACATCGATCCCACGGCCCTAACATCATTTCCTCACCCGAGCAACCCGTTGCTAGCCAAATCTCCCTGAGAGATCAATCCCTCGGCCGCAAGATCTATCCTTCGGCCGAGACATCCATTCCTCGGCCGTGATATTCTTTACTCGGCCGCCAGATCGACCTTTTTCCAGACTCTGGAACGTGTTCTGTCAGACGTTTGATCCAACTACACTACCTTCCCGATGCGTTCGGGCTACGCTCAGAGATTGCGACGTAGAGTTAGAGGTGCATTGCAATTGCAATTGCAATCGTGCTATTTGATTGGCCGGAGTGAGTCACCAATTGCCTATATAAAGGGCCTTTGGACTCCGAAAATATACACACAAAATTCATCAGAGTATACACTCTTTCAAGCCACGAAACTCTGTCAAAATACTCTCTCAAACCCACTCCTCAAAAGCCCTAACCTCCCGAAGGTAGCCGTCAATCCGGCGATCAAACCCCGAAGTTCAAACCCTAACCCTAGGGTTTTCAATCAAGCAATCAGTCAATCACATCCAATCCGAAGCAATCAAGCAACTGAGGGATCAAGGTGGTGAGGCCCAACGGCCTCTGGTTTGTCTTATTTACTATATTTCTGACTAACCGTAGTGTTTTGATCATCTGTTAATCTTTCTGTCTGGTGTGAGGAAGAACACCGACCGGGGCTTCGATACCTCGGCCGGTACATCAAACCAGGAGGATCCCTCGGCCGTGACATCCATTCACCGGCCGCGGGATCCATCTCCCTGGGACAGTTTGTTTTGTTCTGCTTTCCAGATGCATGCTTTATTTATCGTATCGGCTCACCCTTTACTGCTTAAAGGTTAAAAACAAACTACGTGTTAGAATTAAACAAAGTGTGTATATGTCTCATGTTGAATGATTATGGGCCAGTCTCACGACTGGGTAAAGAGGGGTGCCTAACACCTTCCCCTTATTGTACTTTTGGCTCCCGTGCCCATAATCTCTATCTGTTTTTCCAGTTTTAATAAACTGGGTGGCGACTCTGTTTTGATGATAACCGCTATCATGTGGGGATGTTCCTAGCCATGGGAATGTCCATGATTTTGGTTTACGAAGCAAGCAACCAATCGAGCAAACAAACGTGACCAATCTGTATGGCGATGCCCCGTTTGGGAGGTGTCTACAGTTTTTGGCGACTCAGCTGGGGATATGAGAGCCATAACCAAAATGTTCAACATAAGACTAATACATGCCTTGTTTAATTCATCTATCAAATGCATCGAGCGGGCAACCCGTTGAGTTCGCCTGATATCCCGGCATGACACGGGCTATGTTGGGGGTTCCAGCAAACTCCACAGTCACTTGTACCTAGTGGTATATCAAAAAGGAAATCACCCAATCACCGCCTATGATGGGCTGGTGAGAGGATTGGTGCCCTTTGACAACGGAGCACCCTGAGACTACCAAAACCTTGCATGTTTTAGAAAGCCATAGAATTTATCAAACTAAGACAGGAACCTACAGGCTAGGAACCTACTTGCATTTTACTTCCGAGTTCTTCCTCACACCCATTGTATATGTGTATATTGTAAAGTTTCTCTTTTGCAGGTTAAACCTTAGGAATCTCTCTAAGTCAAATGAACAGTAGGTAAGATTAATCAATCTAACTAAAGCAAAAACCTTTTCAGGAAAAATGACTGCATCACTGTTCATGTCTGATTCGCATTTTCAAGTTGTCACCAAGCTGTCTGGTCCGCTCCACTTTGCTGTTGAAGATTTCAACCCCTCTGAATACATCACTCCAGTAAATCAACCAAAGCCTGTGGTGACTATCATTGAAGACAACCATGTCATGTTCGCTAGAACGGTTTATGAGGAAGAAGTAGAAGACCTGATCGAAGAAGAAGGGCTTTGCAGGGTTCCAATCTATTTTTATGACCCTTATGCACCTACCGATGACTATTGGCCAATAGACGAGGTCAACAACCTCGAAACCGAAGAGGCAAAGGAAGAAGAGTCTGTCGACAATGACCCACTAGACGAAATATCACTGAACCTACTCTTTGATGAGGGGGTCACCAACGATGAAATAAGGGTGATCCACCCCATCACAGATAGCTTCGGTAACTGGTGGGGCTTTGTTGGCACACGACGAGTCGACAACAGCGACGAAGCAGAGATTGAAGCTCAATTGGAGGAGATAACAGCAATAGCAAATCAAATGGCCCTCCAAGACTTGCAGGGTGTGTAGACACCCCAATTTGGCCTAACGATTATTTCAAGTCCCACCTTGGGACAATCCCGATGATGAAATGGATACAATGATTGCTGATTGCTTCTTTGAGGACCTTATGACTTTCGGTGAGAACTTTGACCACTTAGAGGACCCAATTCAAAGCCATACAGCCTTTCAGACAGAAATACAGAAGCCTAGGAGAATCCATCTGACGGCCGTGACATCGATCTAACGGCCACAACATCAATCCCTCACCCGAGCAACCTATTGCCAGCAAAATCTCCCTGAGAGATCAATCCCTCGGCCGCGAGATCTATCCTTCGGCCGAGACATCCATTCCACGGCCGCAACATCCTTTGCTCGGCCGCCAGATCGACCTTTTTCCAGACTCTGGAACGTTCTGTCAGATGTTTGGTTTGATCCAACTACACTACCTTTCCGATGCGTTCGGGCTACGTTCGGAGATCACGACGTAGAGTTAGAGATGCATTGCAATTGCAATTGCCATCTCGTGATTTGATTGGCCGGAGTGAGTCATCCCTATGCCTATATAAAGGGGCCTTTGGGCTCCGAATTTAACACACAGAAATTGAGATACCTACACACTCAATCAAACCTCGAAACTCTGCACAAATACTCCCTCAATCCCATACTCCAAAAGCCCTAACCTTCCGAAGGCAGCCGTCAATCCGGCGATCAAACCCCGAAGTTCAAACCCTAATCCTAGGGTTTTCAATCAAGCAATCAGTCAATCACGCCCAATCCAAAGCAATCAAGCAACTGAGGGATCAAGGTGGTGAGGCCCAACGGCCTCTGGTTTGTTTTATTTATCGTTCTTACGCTTAATCATAGCTTTCTGATCATCTGTTAAACGTATATTCTGGTGTGAGGAAGAACACCGACCGGGGCTTCGATCCCTCGGCCGGTACATTAAACCAGTGTGATTACTCGGCCGTGACATCCATTCACCGACCGAGTAATCGATTTCCTGGGACAGCTTTGTTTGCTCTTCTGCTTTCTGAATGCATGCTTACTTATCGCACTGGCTCACTTTGCTTACTGTTTAAAGGAATAAATAAACAGACTATGTGTTGGAATTAAACAAAGCATCTACATGTCTTATGTTGAATGATTATGGGCCAGTCTCACGACTGGGCAAAGAGGGGTGCCTAACACCTTCCCCTTATTGTACTTTTGGCTCCCGTACCCAGACTCTCTATCTATTTTCCCAGTTTTAATAAACAGGGTGGCGACTCTGTTTTGATGATAACCGCTATCATGTGGCGATGTTCCTAGCCATGGGAATGTCCATGATTTTGGTTTACGAAGCAAGCAACCAATCGATCAAACAAACGTGATCAATCTGTATGGTGATACCCCGTTTGGGAGGTGTCTACAGTTTTTGGCGACTCTGCTGGGGAATTGAGAGCCATAACCAGAAAGTTCAACATAAGACTAATACATGCCTTGTCTAATTCATTAATCATATGCATCGAGCGGGCAACCCGTTGAGTTCACCTGATATCCTGGCATGACACAGGTTATGTTGGGGGTTCCAGCAAACTCCACAGTCACTCGTACCTAGTGGTATATCAAAAAGGGAATCACCCAATCGCCGCCTATGATGGGCTGGTGAAAGGATTGGTGCCCTTTGACAACGGAGCACCCCGAGACTACCAAAACCTTGAATGTTTTAGAAAGCCATAGAACTTATCAAACTAAGACAGGAACCTACATGCTAGGAACCTACTTGCATTTTCACTTCCAAGTTCTTCCTCACACCTTGTATCATCTGTTGTTGTAAATAACTTTTTCTGTGCAGAAGGGTTGGGATTTTCAGCCTAAATCCTAACCCTACACAAGCCAAGTACTGACTTACAGGTACTCTACTTTTCAAAGCAGGCACAATAAGTAAAACAAAGAAGCAACCACAGCCAATTTTATACTCTTACGACGCCCGAAGTCACGCCAAACAGAGGTCTTTGCAACTGTCCCGTCTGTCACTCTCACCGGCCAAAACACCTACACTGCTACGGTCCCAATCACTTCTAGGGACTCCGCGGTCATCTCCTCAACAAACTCAATCATCTACCAAATTCTAAGCTTTATCAAGTAATCCTCCCACTCTCATGGCAGATAACGACCCCATCATTGCTAATCACCAAGCTCAAAGTCGCTACCTTATTAGCAGAGAAAGCAGCAAGAGATGCTGAGAACGAAGAGAAATCGGTGGAAGATGAGAATCTTCAAGAAGTGGTATTGGCAGAAAACCCTGAATTTGCCAAAACAAGTCAAGGAGATCAAATGTACTCTGGCCCGTTCACAAGGGGACCAAGTTCTAGATTTTGAAGGACTCTGCCTTTTTCCAGATTCTCAACTACCTGAGAAGTTCAATAGAACTGGCAATCCCACTAGCCATGTCCGCCATGTCATCAACACTCTGAAGCCAATGGGCTTGGATGATGAGCTCATTGTTCAGTTATTTCAAAGGACTCTTACTGAAAGCGCTCTCGATTGGTTTCTCACTTTGGAGTTTGTGTACTATCATACTTGGCCAGAAATTGCCAATGCTTTTGTCAAGCAATATGCATACAACATCCAAATTGAGTTAACAACTCGAGATTTGGAAACGACTAAGCAGGAATCAAACAAGGACTTTGCAACCTTTGTGGCTAGATAGAGAGAAAAAGCCGCCAAGATGAAGAACCGCCCCTCTGAGGAAGATCAAGTGAGAATAGTTGTCAAGAGTTTGCAGCCCAAGTACCTCACGCACATTTACACTCAAACTATCACTGATTTCAAGCGCCTGCAGGCTACTGGGCTGCAGATTGAAGAGAGGAGCAAGCTAGGCCTCATTGGGAAAGAAGAAACTCCTCTACCCAAGAAAACCTTCCCAACCCGTACATCTCCTGCCTTCGTCAACACCCTTAACTCAATCTTACCACAATACCCTTTTCAAATTAGCTCATCCCAAAGCTCAAATCGCCCCCGTTGCAACTTTGACCATCTCTATATGACCTCATCTCAAGCCTTAGCCATTCTGAGCCGTTAGGAGCATCTCAAACCTTTAAACAAACCACTTCCTCAGCCACCCTATGGCCCAAACCATGATCCTAACAAACAGTGCGCCTACCACCAACACCTTAGGCATGAAACAGATAACTGCATGCATCTCCGCCATGACATTCAAGATCTCATTGATAGCCGAACTATAAAACTTTCAAAACCTAATGTGCAAGCCAATCCACTTCCTACTCACAAAGCTGAGCCACCACCCCGAAACATCGATTTCATAAACAACCCCACATACAATCCTGGCCAATACATTGTCCAAAACAACCAAACCAAGCCAACCTTTACCTTCCCAGAGGAGGACGAATGTTTCATGATGGAGGAGGAAGAAAACAATGAGTCCAATCAATCAGAAGTGATCGATCCCGACATGTCTGACAAAAGTAATGAAGAAGAACAAGCAAAGGGGAAAGTGACTTTGACGGAATGGAAGGAGAATACGATGATCCACTCGATGGAATCTCCTTAGCATCACTATTCAATCAAGTGGAAATAGCTGACGACTACACAATCAATAAGGAGGAAGAAAGGGTGATGAAAACCTAGACCAACACTTCCATTTGGGGACTGCTCATGGCTCAAAGAAGTAGCCACCAGTGAAGATGGATCCAGTACAAAGGCTCTGTTTGGCAAAGAAGAGGGTGGAAAAGAGTATAAAGTTGCGAAAGGCAAAGGTTTTGAAAACGACATCGAAATGCTACAGTAGCTACGAAGTCACAACATGGCAAAAAAATATTAAACATTGCTTTTATCAAAATAAAACATGTTTTGAGCCCCTGCTTGGGCATTTAATTCCTACCAAGTGAATTCCTGTTTCATCTTCTAGACTATGCTTATTCAATGATTTATTTCCTGAATTGCAATTACCAATACACTATAGTCTCTTTGCCAAACAAGGGAAATTTCAAGGAATTAAGTTCCTTGTGTTGCTGACAAAAAGAAAGGAAAGGATGAACTCTAGTTGCTTAAGAAACTAGGTTTTTGTCAAAACATAGAAAGAAGACACTATCTCTGCGAGAACACTTAGGGTTAGCTCGCTCATTATGAAGGTACAAACACAAGGGAGATTTAGAAAAAATATCTCCATCAAATTCCTCTCCGAAACGCAGAAACCCTCTTGAGAGAAGTGCTCGTTGGGTAACCTGAAAACCCAAGCAAAAGTAAGAGCAAAGCCTGCTAGGGCAAGAAAATGCAAAAATGCAGCCTAGGCAAAAGTTAAGGCATTCAAAGAAAAGCTCGCTAGGGACTCAACCTCCATTAGGTAACCTAAGCAAAATCAAGAGCATGTGAGAAGAAAAACCAAGAGTGAAAACTCAACCTCAAAGGTGATGATTTTGGAACTACGTAAAAGGCCTGATTCCCTGATTGGGATACGTAGGCAATCTCACATCGAGATGCGGCCCAAACATTTGGAGAGAAGGAAAAACATCAACAAATTTGTACTCAATGATAGGCATAGCTAACCCTGCGTATTGAGCTCGCAAAAGATGAGTATGCTTTTCTCGAAGAATTGGCAACAGCAATCGACACAAGAATTATTGCTCATCCCCTCTAACCTGAAGGTCATTAACACAATGAGCAGGATACCTCGAAAACTCCCGAGTTTGGCAATCGGACTATGAAACATGGCAGAAGCAAAAGGCAAGAAAATCAAAACCAAGCATGAGAAGGAAGAGAAAAGAGGATGCCACTTGGCCAAAACAAAATCTACCTTTGGAAAATCAAAGTAACGGCCGAAGAATCAATACATCGGCCACAATATCAATTCTTTAACCGAGTAATCGATTCTTCGGCCAATATTTTATTTTCACACAAATTACTGTCTATCAGCAAATACTTGTTCAAAAAGCCATGTTCTGACTATCGCATGCAAACTCAAGACATCTAGGGGCATAAAAAGCATTTCTCATTTCATGAACCAAAGCTTGCCTACAAAATCATCACTGTGGTTGTATTCACTATACAAATACAGTTTCTGCTTCTCTCTTTGCTAACCATGAACAGGAAGGAAAAAGAAAATCCTAAAGCTGGTTGTGACGCCGTCTTCGAGACGATCTCTAAGATGAAGAAGGGGATTGCTAGCTATCCTCCCCACTGACTGCTGGTGCTCACTCAGCCTCAAGCTACAAGGAAAAGAATGCAAAACAAGGGGCAAGCACCAAGCGCCTCTTCTCCGTCATCAAAATGGAAGGAGACAAAGGAAAGAAGAGCAACTTAAAGAACAGCAGGCAGAACCAAGGAAAAATGGCAGTACTCCATACAGCCACCTGCCTAAAGAAGCAAACCCGCCTAGATCTGAGCATTCTCCAAGTCTACTTTAGACATCGAAGAAGTAGACCTCATCAACGTCGGAGGAGGAGGAGGAA
Organism: Rhododendron griersonianum; assembly: GCA_018127125.1. Taxonomy (NCBI): domain Eukaryota; kingdom Viridiplantae; phylum Streptophyta; class Magnoliopsida; order Ericales; family Ericaceae; genus Rhododendron; species Rhododendron griersonianum. Next base: position 24,427,738 of record CM030792.1, on the reverse strand, counting down.
CAAACTGAAGATCCTCAGCACGCGGGCGCCACTGGCTGGCCACCCGATCACATAAGTACCAGGCTTAACAAAAGGGACCCTCGAACAGGCTACGAGTACAATCTGGAACCCTAGAACGTGTAAGAGGGGTGTCCTCTGATATACCACTCCAAGGGTTGAACCTTGCCTGCAAACAAAGTCTAAATCAGCCACAGCACAGAGGAATGGAGATCTAAAAACAAGGGATGCAAGGGGTACCTGGTCAACCGTCAATCGGTCCAAAACCCGTCACCACTCAGGAAGGCTCAAAACTGGTAACTGTGTGGCTTCCATTGCCCCACAGACCATTACTCGTAGCGAGGAACATAGTCCGCATCCGCATGTCTAGTGTCAGTAGAAAACTGAAGAAGATACACAAAACCCCAGAGAGGAAAGGGGCTACCAGTTGGCCAAGGCAGATGCTCCCTAATCAAACTCCTAAACAACCTCCAAATACTGCAAAAGGGGCTAGAGACTGTGTATGTGCTGGACTATCCTTGTTGGCAAACAACGTTTGCCCAAGGAGGTAGGGAAGAAAGGCCCGTGTCAGCTACTCAACACTCACCTGAGTCAAGATATCAACCTTCATAAAAGTCTTGATCAGCCAAGAGACGTCAACATGACCACGCGAGTGAAGAGGGGGCACCTTGCCCAAGAACCACTCCAAATCCCCTACTCGCTCCCAAAGCCAAGGGTTAACCCAAAGAGGAGCTCCACCTACTCATAGGCCAGTAAGCAAAGAAAAATCACCTGGCGTGATCGTCATCTCGCCAACAGAAGGAAAGTGGAACATGTTGGGAGTATCCCACCAACCAGCGAGGTCATCAACGACCAATCCATCTTCAGAAGATTGAGGCCCAAAACAAACGGCTCAAGACCAGCAGCGCGTACTAACTCCCGAGCCTGCTCCGACAACGTCGCAAACCACTTGTGCACCTCTTTGCCTCCACCGCAGGCCTCTAATCTCCTATTTCTCTGCCAAGGACAAAAAGAAGCTTACCGAAACATTGAGGACGCTCAAGTACTCCTCAGCAGCTCTACACCCACACCTCAACAGCTCTATGCCACGCCATGTGCACAATCTCGCGCTCGGCAGGCCAGTAAAACAATCCTGTGGCTTCCACTCAATGCACCCTCCAGAAGGCGTTTATATTGCTAGCTTCTAGAAAGCGTTTATGTTGCCAGCTTACAGAAAGCATTTAGCCACCAGAAGACATTTGAGTCGCTAGAAGGCGTTTGGCCTCCGGAAGGCACTCCCAGCAGTGGAGGTAATGGGAAATCTCCCTAACAAACTGGAATATGGTCAAGAACTAGCCTTGGGGGCAATCCCGAGCATGTGGAATCTAGCATTGGGGACAATCCTGAGCATGTGAAATCTAGCCTTGGGGGCAATCCCGAGCATACACAAAACTAGCCTTGGAAACATCCCAAGCATAAGGAACCAATCAAACCCCGTGGAAGATGGAAGATGGAATACTCAACAGCTCAGCAGTTCTACAAGCCCATCACCTCAACAGGCTCGAAGCCTGTATCTACTATCTCAAATGGCTCCAAGCCGTAACCATCACCTCAACAGGCTCGAAGCCTGTATCTACTATCTCAACTGGCTCAAAGCCGTAACAACCAACTCAGCGGCTCTAAGCCCATTGTCTCAACTGGCTCGAAGCCGTACACAATCAAGTTCTTAACAGGCTCGAAGCCTGTGTTCATCATCTCAACTGGCTCGAAGCCGTAAACAAGCAACAGGCTCTAAGCCGCCCCAACAATCTAGACATCTATTCTCAGGCTCTACGCCTGAATGCTCAAAAATCTAACATTTTTGAATGCTCAAGCTCTACGTTTGGATGCCCAACCACTGTGTACTGGATGCTCAAGTCATACACTTGAATGCTCAAGCTCTACGCTTGGATGCCCAACCACTGAGTACTGGACGCTCAAAGCCTGTACTTTGAATGCTTGGATTCTGCCGTCCGAATGCTCGAGCTCTACGCTCTGAATGCTCAAGTCCGGAACTTGATAGAAGCTCTAAGCTTAAAACAAACACACACGCACGGGCCCGTGCACATATTGCATTTTCACATCGAGTCTGCATCATATCTGTTCACATCTAACAACCATCATCACACATATACACTCTGCATATCTCTCATGAAACAGGTCAACCCTGCAATCAACCGGCACTATGCCTCGGTTTTATTGATCGGTTCAGCGCCTCGATCCTTTGGCTCCACACCAAAACTTATGATGAGAAAGCTCCGTGCACAGACCATCAGAATACAACTAGCTCCGCGCTTCGGTTCATTACGTCAAGCTCAAAGCTCTGACACCACAGGCTCTCGCCTTGTGATCAATACCAGCTCCGCGCTTGGGTTCCATCAAGCTATAAGCTCACCTCAGGCCTTCGCCTCATGACTACAATCGGCTCCGTGCCTCGGTCCCCTCATCGCCAAAGCTCCGTGCTCCAGCTACTGGCCCTGCGCCTCCCCTACATCTCAAAAACAAACCGGTGTCCAACTCATCCCAGCAGATGGTTTGGATTCCACCCCATTACATCAATCCCATCCAGCTCATTCGCAAGGATAGGCTACTCTACCGAGCTCCTTTCAGTCAAAGTAAGGACGATCAAGAAAAGCAAACGCACCTGCAGTGTACTGATCTACCCCAAAATACTAAGGAAGCTCTCCATAAAGAAACTTCATGGCAGATCAGGTCCGCACCGTGCGACAATCCGGGTTCGGCCCGCTACAGTACGTCACACTACGGCTTTTTAAGCCCTAAGGTACGTCTTCTGTCTCTAACCCTCCAAACTTTTCTTTTTCTTTTTTGCCCGAACTACGATTGGTCTGAATTTCCCTTGTGGAATACGTAGGCAGCCTCCTGGCCCGACCATAACAAAACCTTTTTCGAAAACCCCTTGGAATAGTGGTTGGACCAAATTGAGTTGCTTTTTACAGCTTTGACTCTTACTCAAACATGTCTCGCGATCCGTCTGAGTTCAGTCAAAGAGGGGCATCTGTAGACACCCCAATTTGGCCTAACGATTATTTCAAGTCCCACCTTGGGACAATCCCGATGATGAAATGGATACAATGATTGCTGATTGCTTCTTTGAGGACCTTATGACTTTCGGTGAGAACTTTGACCACTTAGAGGACCCAATTCAAAGCCATACAGCCTTTCAGACAAAAATACAGAAGCCTAGGAGAATCCATCTGACGGCCGTGACATCGATCTAACGGCCACAACATCAATCCCTCACCCGAGCAACCTGTTGCCAGCAAAATCTCCCTGAGAGATCAATCCCTCGGCCGCGAGATCTATCCTTCGGCCGAGACATCCATTCCACGGCCGCGACATCCTTTGCTCGGCCGCCAGATCGACCTTTTTCCAGACTCTGGAACGTTCTGTCAGACATTTGGTTTGATCCAACTACACTACCTTTCCGATGCGTTCGGGCTACGTTCGGAGATCACGACGTAGAGTTAGAGATGCATTGCAATTGCAATTGCCATCTCGTGATTTGATTGGCCGGAGTGAGTCATCCCTATGCCTATATAAAGGGGCCTTTGGGCTCCGAATTTAACACACAGAAATTGAGATACCTACACACTCAATCAAACCTCGAAACTCTGCACAAATACTCCCTCAATCCCATACTCCAAAAGCCCTAACCTTCCGAAGGCAGCCGTCAATCCGGCGATCAAACCCCGAAGTTCAAACCCTAATCCTAGGGTTTTCAATCAAGCAATCAGTCAATCACGCCCAATCCAAAGCAATCAAGCAACTGAGGGATCAAGGTGGTGAGGCCCAACGGCCTCTGGTTTGTTTTATTTATCATTCTTACGCTTAATCATAGCTTTCTGATCATCTGTTAAACGTATATTCTGGTGTGAGGAAGAACACCGACCGGGGCTTCGATCCCTCGGCCGGTACATTAAACCAGTGTGATTACTCGGCCGTGACATCCATTCACCGGCCGAGTAATCGATTTCCTGGGACAGCTTTGTTTGCTCTTCTGCTTTCTGAATGCATGCTTACTTATCGCACTGGCTCACTTTGCTTACTGTTTAAAGGAATAAATAAACAGACTATGTGTTGGAATTAAACAAAGCTTCTACATGTCTTATGTTGAATGATTATGGGCCAGTCTCACGACTGGACAAAGAGGGGTGCCTAACACCTTCCCCTTATTGTACTTTTGGCTCCCGTACCTAGACTCTCTATCTATTTTCCCAGTTTTAATAAACTGGGTGGCGACTCTGTTTTGATGATAACCGCTATCATGTGGCGATGTTCCTAGCCATGGGAATGTCCATGATTTTGGTTTACGAAGCAAGCAACCAATCGATCAAACAAACGTGATCAATCTGTATGGCGATGCCCCATTTGGGAGGTGTCTACAGGGTGACAATGATGAAAGTGCGAATCAAGGTGACAGTGAGGTGCTGATGATCAACCTGGGTGATGAAAAAGACTGCTCTGAACTGATTGTGGATGCTGAAAAAGGGGCTTACCCTAACTGGACCGTGGAACACACTCTGAAATACAAAACGAAAAGCGCTAATTCTGATCTTAGTTCTGATTCCGATTCCGACTCCGAGTCGAATCAGTCCGAGTCAAGCTTTTCATCTTTTGAAACTACTAAGTCTAGTGAGGAAAACCTGGTCAAAGTACCAAGGCGTAACTTTTACTTTGAGTTCGTCTCTGAAATGTCTTTTGATAATCTTAGCAATGAGAAGGAAGATTTAGAGTATTTCACTTTGCCTATAATCAATTGCATGGATTCCGACAAACCAAATTTTGAGGAAGAAATTCCAAAAGAAATTCTAGAAATTCATCGAGAGAGAAGAAGAAAGGCACGCTAAACCTTTTTCTGAGGAAATAATCACAGCAAACATAGGCTCTGAAAACGAGCCCAAAATGGTTAAAATTGGTGCCACACTATCCCCTCAAGAAAGTGAAAAACTAATCCTTTTGCTAAAAGAATACAAAGATGTTTTTGCCTGGTCTTACGAGGACATGCCTGGAATAGACCCTGAAATTGTTCAGCATAAAATTTCCCTTCATCCTGATGCAAAACTAGTTAAACAGAAGCTGAGACGTATGCGCCCTGATTGGGTCTTAAAGATAAAAGAAGAAGTCACTAAACAAATCAACGCCGGTTTTCTCATAGTCACCGAATATCCACAGTGGGTAGCTAACATCGTTCCCGTACCAAAGAAAACTGGAGGAATCAGGGTCTGCGTAGATTTCCGAGATCTCAACAAGGCCAGTCCAAAGGATGACTTCCCATTACCTCACATAGATGAGCTAGTAGATAACACCGCAGGCCATGCATTGCTATCCTTCATGGATGGATTTTCTGGGTATAATCAAATCCTTATGTCTCCTGAGAATAGAGAGAAAACTACCTTTACTATACCTTGGGGAACCTACTGCTACCGAGTGATGCCATTTGGGTTAAAGAATGCTGGATCCACTTATCAGAGGATGGCAACAACACTACTGCACGACATGATGCACAAAGAGGTCGAGGTATATGTCGACGATATGATAGTCAAATCAAAGGAAAGGGAAGAACACCATGGAGCACTCCGAAAGTTCTTTGAGAGGATTAGGAATTACAAACTACGTCTTAACCCTCAAAAATGCACTTTTGGGGTAACAGCTGGAAAGATGTTGGGATTTCTCATCACTCAAAGAGGAATCGAGGTAGACCCTTCCAAGATACAGGCTATCATGGAGATATCGCGGCCTAGGACGGAGAAGGAAGTAAGGAGTTTCTTGGGGAATGTACAGTTCATCAGCAGGTTCATTTCCAAGCTCACAACTACCTGTGAACCTCTTTTCAAGCTACTGAAGAAAGGTACTGATTTTGAATGGAGCCAAGATTGTTAGCAAGCGTTCGAGGCAATTAAAGAATATCTTCAGAATCCACCTGTACTGTCGCCGCCCATCCCTGGGAAGCCATTGATTCTGTATCTCTCAGTAACAGATACATCCATGGGATGCATGCTAGCGCAAGAAAACGACACCAAAGTAGAGTGCGCCATGTACTACCTCAGCAAAAAAATGATGGATTATGAGACAAGGTACACTCCCCTCGAGAAAACCTGTTGGGGACTAGTATGGGCCACAAAGAAACTGAGGCACTACCTGTTAGCACATCCGGTGGTGCTGGTCTCTCGTTTAGACCCAATCAAGTATCTTTTCGAAAAGCCAGCACTTATCGAAAAGCTAGCTAGGTGGTTATTGCTGCTAGAAGAATTCGACCTCAAATACATGACAAGGAAATCAGTAAAGGGAAGAGCTGTGGCAGAATTCTTGGCAGATCACCCTGTGACAGAGGCCGAGGCAGAGGACTTCATGTTCCCCGACGAGGACATCTTATGTCTCTTAGACGACACATGGCAACTTTACTTTGATGGAGCATCAAACCGATGTGGATATGGCATAGGGGTATTGCTAGTTTCCCCAAACGACTCTCACATCCCTTTGTCATATAAACTGAGGTTTGAAGTCACTAACAACCAAGCTGAATACGAGGCTTGTATTGCCGGAATGGAGGCAGCCCTGGAGCTAGGGGCAAAAAGGTTAGAAGTCATTGGGGATTCAAACCTGGTGGTATCTCAAGCAAGAGGAGACTGGAAGGTCAAGGAGGATACACTAAAGCTATATCATTCTGTGCTGGAAGATCTAATTCCACAATTCGATTCCGTTATCTTCACACACACTCCTCGGGTGAGCAATAGATTTGCAGATGCATTGGCAACGTTAGCATCTATGGTAGAAATACCCCTGGGATTCACAATGCGGCCTCTCATGATCGAACAAAAGGTTAAACCAGCATGTGAATGCGCCTTTACCGAGGAAGGTGAAGACGATGGCAAGCCAAGGTACGAAGACGTGAAGGAATTCCTGGAAAAAGGAGAATACCCATCCGAGGCCACCTCGAAAGACAAAACAGCTCTGCGGAAGTTTGCTGCCCGATTTGTAATCTGTGGAGGAACATTGTATCGAAGGGCACACTTGGGTCCAAGTCAACTTTGCGCCACAACGGAGGACAGCCGCAAGGTAATGGAGGAAATACACGAAGGAATTTGTGAGCCACACATGAATGGGGCAACGATGGCAAAGAAGATCCTACGTCAGGGATATTACTGGACTACAATGGAGACTGACTGCGCTGATTATGTCCGCCGATGTTACAAATGCCAAACTCACGCTGATCGTATGCGTGTTCCCCCTACGGAATTGTATAGCATGACATCCCCTTGGCCATTCTCCACTTGGGGATAGACGTCATTGGAAGCATAAATCCAAAGAGAAAATACAAACATCAGTTCATTCTAGTGGCCATTGACTACTTCACCAAGTGGGTAGAAGCAGCTTCTTATGCTACTCTCAAAGCCACTCATGTGGCCAAATTTATTCACACTAATATCATCTATCGATATGGTGTACCTCACGAGTTCGTCTGTGACAATGGATCGCACTTCAAGAGGGTGATAAAGAAGCTTTTCGCCGAATTTGGGATACAGAATCATCGGTCATCTACTTACCGACCTCATACTAATGGAGCAGTTGAGGCTGCAAACAAGAATATCAAGAGGATTCTGCGGAAGACTACCGACACTTACACAGACTGGCTAGAAATGCTACCTCTGGCACTATGGGGTTATCTTACAACTGAAAGGACTTCAACTGGGGCCACTCCCTACTCTCTAGTTTATGGAATGGAAGCTGTCTTGCCTATCGAACTGGAATTACCTTCGTTAAGGATTCTAGCTGAGACTGGAATGATCGAAGAAGACTGGGTTCAAAATCGCCACGACGAGTTGGTACTACTAGACGAAAGGAGGCTGAGAGCGTTATACCATGTACAAGGGTATCAACGCCGCATCGCACGAGCATTTAACAAAAAGGTAAAACCTAGAGACATCAAGGTAGGAGACATGGTGCTCAAAGCAATCCGTCGCCACGTCTCAGACCCAAGGGGCAAGTTTAGACCAAACTAGGGAGGCCCCTACCTTGTCAAACGTATACTTTCTGGAGGAGCAGCATACATTGCAGACTTGGATGGAATGGAATTCGCAACGCCAGTCAACATTGACAAGCTGAGGAAGTATTACCCATGAGAGATGCTCGTTGGACCGAAAACCACAAGGGTGGGCGGATCCAAGCAAAAATTAGAGCAGCCTGCTAGGTCGAAAACCCGCAAGGGCGGCTTAGGCAAAAGCTAAGGCATAAATAAAACGCTCGCTAGACCGAAAACCCGCAAGGGCGGTTCTAGGAAAAATTTAGAGCACAAAAGGAGAGGAAAACACCCGAGTGGACCCTAACTAAAAACAAAACAAATCCCCTTTGTTGGAACTACGTTTATGGCCTGATTCCCTCTATGGGATACGTAGGCAATCTCTGAGTTTGAGATCCGGCCACTGCTATCATCATCACTTCCGAAATTTCTAGGTCTATCCTAAGGCATGTTCATTATCAAAATCATGGCAATAACATCTTCAAAATAAAACGACCAAATGTTTTATTATTTCCAAAGGAAAAAGGAAAAAGCAAACCTAAACAATTCTTAAATCCATGAAAGCTAGAATCAAACAAACATCTTTTGAAAAAACATAAGCAAAGCGTTAGCCTCTAGGTCTTCCTTCTCTTTGCACTACTATTCTCCAAAAGGTTTTTCTTCAACCAGCGTTTGTAAGAACCTGATAGCTTGACAACAAAGTTCTCAGCAACCTCCTGCATCACTCTATTCGGCCAAAGACGCAGCATATTGCGACGGAAGTTGGCATCATGAACCTTAGAAACGGTGTACTCAGGGTCACCCAGGATTGCGGTTTGTTCAGCCCCGAACTGCCTTTGAAAGCGAGCAGGGAAGTAGAAAACGACTCGAGTAATACCAATCACTGCTACACCAAAATGGTTCATGGTACTCGCAGTCATACTCTCGATACCATACCAGGGGCAAACCCATTGAATCCAATCACCCCTGCAAGTCCTCATCCATGCTTCCCAAGCAGCCTCAGTTGAGAACTATTTAACCATGCGACGCTCCGTGCATTGGTCTGGATTATAAGGAAGTCGCTCTGGCGCATCCCACACCTTTAGCTTCTCAAATAACCACACCTAGAGAATAAGGGAAAATTGTGAGTTGAGAGAATATGTGAGTTGAAACAAAAGAGTGATGAGTGAAAAGATAAACTTAACAAATAAATAAACAAAGAGTGAACCTGCAATAGCAAAGGACTGCCTGAGAACTGAGCTGTAGGATTACCCTTCATCACGTCTAGACCCATCAAGGTTTATGCCAATACTAAGCCAGCGAAACCCACACGGTTTCCAATCTGTTTAGCAAGGTTAAGCAACACGGGATCAGCATGACCAGAGAAAGGGCCAAGCAAATAATAATGAAGGAGACAAATGCACAACGCATGAAAGCACGCCTTCTGTAGGGAAACTTGGCGATGAGCCTCAGCTGCACCAAAACGCTGAATAAGTTGCAAAATCTCCAACCTTCCTTTCACTAGGAAGAATTTAACTTCATGTTTCTGAACTTGGAGTAAATCCTTCAGGAGATCACCTCGGTTGAACAAAGGATTAGGGACAACAAAACCTTCTCTATCCAAATGACCCATGATGGCCGCAAACTCCTCGATAGTAGGACACAATTCCTCTTTCCTAAATCGAAAGACGTGAAAAGCAGGGTCCCACAAACTAGTGGCTGCCCTAAGAAAGGCAAAATTCACAGGAATTTGACGAAGGGAGAAAAGAAAGTCCATGCCAAAGTACTTAAAGTGTAAACGGTCGAGGCCATTAAAGGAATCCAACCATTGATCAAGGACTGGTTGTGCCATGTGCAAAGAATTGCTACTGACAATGCTATCGGGTTCGTAGAACGCGTATTTATAGAACTAAGTCGAGTCTTAGTTCGAATCGGAATCGGATTCTTAATCCTCGGAATTTTGGTCGGTCTCTCGGCCGGCACTTCGATCTGACGGCTGTAGGATCTATCCATCGGCCCGTAAAAATCAGGGTTGACCTACAAGTCAAACCCAGGCAGACAAAACGATCCTTCGTCCGCCAGATCAAAGCCTCGGCCGCTTAATCATTAGGTCGGCCGCCAGAACGGCTCTTTTACAGACTGTTCCCACGGTTCAGTTTGTTTCATTGGATTTACAAGCTATTATACGCAAACGACATACACAATCACAAGCAGAGCAAAAAGGTTTTTGTTTCATATAACGAAAGCTTTTTACATCACAAGGTGGATCATCCCACATTTCCTAAACAAACTATACATCGATTTCCTGTCGAACTAACCTATGTAGGAAGAGGAGCAGAAAAAACAAAAAGAGAAAGGAGAGGAGGAGCTGAACCCTCTGGTGGTCTAAACACCAGAGGCCTGCTGCAAAAAAACTAAAAAAGAGGACACCCCTGGGGCGGTGTATACCGGAGGAGTACTACGGTGCAGAAAAGACACCACGTGGCTCCAAAGAATCACCACATGGCCCAGAAAAATCACCATACCGCGCACTGCCGCCACCCCAGGAGTTCCGCGTCACGGAAGCAAGCTACCCATGCAAGGGTCCCTAATCAAACATCAAGACAGGACCGAGAACAGCGCGGCCTCCCTCCGCAATCTCTGGCCGTGCGTCATCCATGGCCCGGAGCCATCGGAAACAAGAGGAAGTGAAAGAGGAGTTCTCGGCAAGTCTCTTGGACGAAGAGAGAAACCGAGGAAAGCGAGAAATGAAATGAGACGGTTGAGGCCGTGGCCTTTTGTAGGCCCCTGGAAACGAACCGATTAAGCGGCCGATCATTCGATACCTCGGCCGAGACATCAATCCTTCGGCCGAGAGATCGATCTCCTGGCCTCCTAAATCAATTTCCTTCGATAAACATCAGATCATGCTCAGTGCACCGATTCAAGCCATTATGGATTCTGGGTCCTCGACCAACAGAATAGCCTTGGGGGCACACCTGAGCCAGTACAATGTGATCAAAACTAGCCTTGGGGGCATATCCAAGCATGAGGAAGCTCTCTCTCCACAAACTGCTGGCCAAAACAAGTCAGAACACTCAGCGGCTCTACGCCCATATTCACTATCAAATATCGTGACTCCAGGTCCACCACCTCCACAGGCTCAAAGCCGTTATCTCAGCGGCTCTGCGCTCGTTACCTCAACAGGCTCTACACCTGTATTCACCCACCTGGCGGCTCCAAGCCCAATCACTATCAGCAGCTCTACGCTTGCCATTCCCAGCAGCCATAACAACCAATCTAGCGGCTCGAGGCCCATTATCGACAGGCTCTACGCCTGTATACAGTCACTCAGCGGCTCCAAGCCCTCAACTCAGCAGCTCTATGCTCGCTATCACAACAACAGGCTCTACGCCTGTACTCATTCAATCAGCAGCTCTATGCTTGCTATTACAAACCAACGGCTCCAAGCCCGCTATCTCAACTGGCTCGAAGCCGTAAACAAGCAACAGGCTCTACGCCGCCCCAACAATCAAGACCTCTATTTTCAGGCTCTACGCCTGAATGCTCAAAATCTAACATTTTGAATGCTCAAGCTCTACGCTTGGATGCCCAACCACTGTGTACTGGATGCTCAAGTTATACACTTGAATGCTCAAGCTCTACGCTTGGATGCCCAACCACTGCGGACTGGACGCTCAAAGCCTGTACTTTGAATGCTCGGATTCTGCCGTCCGAATGCTCGAGCTCTACGCTCTGAATGCTCAAGTCCGGAACTTGATAGAAGCTCTAAGCTTTAAAACAAACACACACGCACGGGCCCGTGCACATATTGCATTATCACATCGAGTCTGCATCATCATATTTGTTCACATCTAACAACCATCATCACACGTATACACTCTGCATATCTCTCATGAAACATGTCAACCCTGCAATCAACCGGCTCTACGCCTCGGTTTTATTGATCGGTCCAATACCTCGATCCCTTGGCTCCACGCCGACACTTATGATGAGAAAGCTCCGTGCACAGACCATCAGAATGCAACCAGCTCTACACTTCGGTTCAAAATACGTCAAGCTTGCTCCGACACCTCAGGCTCCACGCCTCAATTCTATCACCTCAGGCTCTCGCCTTATACCAGCTCCGCGCTTCGGTTCTTTCAAGCACTAAGCTCACCTTAGGCCCTCGCCTCAAAACTACAACAGGCTCCATGCCTCAATCCAATCTTCTCAGGCCTCGCCTCATGATCACAGCAGGCTCCACGCCTCAATCTAATCACCTCAGGCCCTCGCCCCGTGACTACAACCAGCTCCGTGCCTCGGTTCCACCACGTCAAAAACCATCACTCTCCAGGCCCTCGCCTTATGACTACAACCGGCCCCGTGCCTCAGTTCCTTCATCCCAAAGCTCCGTGCTCTAGTTACTGGCCCTGCGCCTCCATATCTCAAAAAAACAACCGGCATCCAACTCATCCCCAGCAGATGGTTTGGATTCCACCCCATTACATCAATTCCTTCCAGCTCATTTGCAAGGATAGGCTACTCTACCGAGCCCCTTTCAGTCAAAGTAAGGATGATCAAGAAAAGCAAACGCACCTGCCGTGTACTGATCTATCCCAAAATACTAAGAAAGCTCTCCGCAAAAAACTCCCTCGGCAGCCCCGCGCTCCTTCAACTATCTTCCGCCAAAACCCTGGCTCAGTCTAGGTACGTCACACTACGGCTTTTTTAAGCCCAAAGGTACGTCTTCTGTCTCTAACCCTCCAAACTTTTTACTTTTTCTTTATTACCCGAACTACGGTTGGTCTGAATTTCCTTTGTGGAATACGTAGGCAACCTCCCGGCCCGACCATAACAAAACCTTTTTGAAAACCCCTTGGAATAGTGGTTCGACCAAATTGAGTTGCTTTTTTACAGCTTTGACTTTTACTCAAACATGTCTCGCGATCCGTCTGAGTTCAGTCAAAGAGGGGCATCTGTAGACACCCCAATTTGGCCTAACGATTATTTCAAGTCCCACCTTGGGACCATCCCGATGATGAAATGGATACAGTGATTGCTGATTGTTTCCTTGAGAACCTTAGGACTTTCGGTAAGAACTTTGAGCCACTTAGAGGACCCAATTCAGAGCCATACAGCCTTTCAGACAGAAATACAGAAGCCTAGGAGAATCCATCTGTCGGCCGTGACATCGATCCCACGGCCCTAACATCATTTCCTCACCCGAGCAACCTGTTGCTAGCCAAATCTCCCTGAGAGATCAATCCCTCGACCGCAAGATCTATCCTTCGGCCGAGACATCCTTTCCTCTGCCGTGATATCCTTTACTCAGCCCAATGTCATCATTCATAGCAAGCATACAGCCGACCTCAAGACTGGGGCATGCTTGCTCAAAACTCAAGATCAAAGTCAAAATCAAACCATTTCCAGCTCAAGCCCTAGCTCCAGCTCAAACCCAATTTCCATCCAAAGACGAATTCTAGCCCAAATCCAAAAGACCTCAAAATACTAGCCCGCTGATCAAAAATAGTAAAGCAGAGGGGATACTCAGACATGTCCTTTGTTTTTCAAAAAATAAAAATAAAAAATATCATCGTTGTCAAATGTCGAAACACGGGTCTCACTTTCTAATCTCGACCTCTTATGGTCGCCTTCATCTAGCATATTTGTCAACTTGACTGCTTGACATGCTGCCATAGATCTGGCATCGTCCTCCGGGACGTCTTTCAACCAAATTCCGCCATAGATTTGGCGTCGTCCTCCGAGACGTCATTCAACCATTTGCTGCCATAAATTTGGTATCGTCCTGCGGGACACCTTTCAACTGTTTGCTGCCATAGATTTGGCATCGTCCTGCGGGAAACCTTTCAACCAATAGGAGGCTGCAGACATCAGTAGTCCCGAGCGCTCGGGAGTGAGGTCCCAAGCGCTCGAGACCACTCTCGAGCGCTCGAGAGTGCTGCTGTTTACAGCAGCTTCTGATTCCAACTCTTTCTAGCCTCAGTTCAACCTCGCAAATGCATGCAGCTTAGATCAGAAGGTCCTCAGCATGTACTCTAGGGATGCAGCAGTTTTTGTTATGTATTTTCTTGAGTATTCGTCCATTTTCCTCAAAAATACGAAAATTTCCAAGATTTTCATTCCGCGAACATGTCAAATTCCACGTTAGGTGCATTTGATTGAGTCCGGCGATGCGTGTAAGCCGCATTGTGCATTTGAGACTGTGTGGCATGATCAAACGTGCCTTGACATTGTTAGTTCAAGTTTTTGTCATTCAAGCGCCCCAAAATCATCTTTTTCAAGTGCAAGTGAGGGTCGATCTTTGTGACAAGGGCATTTTTGTAATTCTAGCGGTTCTCGCAGGTCACAACGCTCAATGTCAACCGCTCAGCGCGCGTGATTACGATCAAAAGCCCTTGAGTCTAAGTTTCATGGTCGATCGCTCAAAATTTGTTGTTATGTGTCAATGCCAAGCTTTCGTTATTTCTTTGGGAGTATCGGTTAAAATTCGTGTGCTCTTTGCTTTCTTTCAAAGCTAGACAAACATATTTCATAAAATACAATTCTTAAAAGGGAGTGCGAGCGAATGAAAAGAACGAAGTGCAAGTTTTCATAAATGAAATACAGTATTTACAATTAGTAAGGAAGGAAGTACAAAAGCTGGGGCAAACACACTCCCAATCCTAACTACCGGGGCACGCAGGCCCAAACAAAATCAAGGCACGCAGGCCTAGAAGCTACAACTACGCTGACACGCAGGCCCATGTCCAAGCACTACTACAATAAGCCATAAAGATCACAGCTATTGGCCGTGATTGTATGTTTTTCATCACGCTTTTGCTACCGTGATAGATTTGGGTGTGATTGTAAGTCACTTTCTTTTATCATGGTTATAAACCGTGATTGAAAGAGAGAAACAATCACGGCCAAAAAGCGTGATCGTTTCTCTTTTATCACAGTTATAAGCTGTGATTGTTTCTCTTGGGTGTGATCGTTTCTCTTTTTGGGTGTGACTTTAGATCACGGTCTATAACCGTGATTGAAAATTCAAAATAATCACACCATATACTGAGATGGAAAATCATTGCGCGTGATTTTTTCTTCGTATCTATTAGACTTTCTTTTCTTGTCATTGCCAAGTTTCGAACCCATGCACCCTTAGTTGATTTCCCAAGCCCTTACGACTAAGCTAGCCAAGAACTTCTGTTACAATAGGAAAACAAAAATATTTATACTTACTTCTTAAAGTGAGAAATTTTTTTTCCCCCTTAAAATTTGCTAAATTTTTGGAAATGCAATTAACATGATATAGACAAACTTTATGAAAATTATTACAACCTGTATATTGTAACATTATGGACAAACTTTACATTTTTTTTATTAAACTAACCATTTCACATGAATTTTGTGTTTATATTGAATTTCAATTTCAATGGTGGCTTCCCAATTATATTTTAATCCTTTTCAGACAAGGCTAAACCATAATAATATAATTATTTTTTTACCTAATGTGTCAAATACTTGAAAGACATCCGAAATAACTAAATTTTACTACTACAATAAACCATAAAGATCACAACTCGCCCACGTAAAAATCGAGCACTAGTGGAATAGCCTGCCCGTCGTTTTAAGAAACAAGTGGGCATTGATGGAATATAGTCATGAAATTTTCCTTCTCTCTCTCTCTCGATCTTTTTTGGGTGTGAAGATGAAGATGAAACGTAAAAATCTTTAGGGGTGAGTGTAATTAGGGCTTATCTTCTTACCTTTTGTAAAAAAAAATAAAAATAGAACTTTTCAAAGTCCTTTAATGACATCATTTTCATCACATAACTTTTTAAAACCTGCCTAAATGAGTACCAATCCGCCCACGTGAAAATTCAAACCGCGCGCCTAAAATAGGTAGGCTTTTTATCTCACTGCAAGAGTGAGATCATTTATCTCGCTTTTTTCTGTGCTAAAGTTTTTTATCACACTACACGGGTGAGGTCTTTTCTCTTTTATCTCGGCACAAGAGCGAGATATTTTATCTCATTCTTTTCCGCCCTAAATCTTTTATCACGCCACAAGGGTGAGGTCTTTTCTCTTTTTTATCACGCTACAAGGGTGAGGTCTTTTATCTTTTATCTCGCCACAAGAGCGAGATCTTTTATCTCATTTTTTTTCGCCCTAAAATCTTTTATCACACCGCAAGGGTGAGGTTGTTTTTCTTTTATCTTGCCGCAAGAGTGAGGTCTTTTATTCCGCGCTAAAACCCACTTTTTATCTCAGTTTTGGACTTAAACTGTGTTAAAAAATTTTAAGCACCACTTTTTATCACGCTTTCACTAAAAATCGTGATATTTGTGAATCTCCTTAGTGTGACGCATATCTATTATTGTAGTAGTGAAGAAAGCTAGCAAAGCAAAAACCTAAGACTCAGACGCGACGAGTCCTCTTCTGCTGGTGGCCCTCGGGCTCTGTCCTCTCACTCTCGTCCCCGTCATCACCGTCGTCTGCGCTAGGAGAACCGGAAGCAGTCTCTGAGTCCGTCAACCCTAAGACGCGCGACTCGGATGACTCCTCTGTCTCATCCTCCTCCTCTGACTCCACACGAGCGAGTCTCCGCTGGGACGCCGCCCTAGGTAAAACCTCGAACTGTCTAGCCTCCGCAGCGGGCCGCGACGCACTCTGTGTCCCTCGTCCCCATGTGCTGGTGGAAGCTGGAGAGCTCGTGGTAGCCTGAGGTCGTGCCCTAGCTGAACGTCGTGGCTGCACCTGCATATCACAAGAATGCGATCATTCTGTGCATATTTGAAATTCAATTGATTCATTAAAAGTTCTATACCATGCATTGTCATACCTGTGGAACGACAGGAGAAACAGGCTCAGGGACAGGTCTGGTCTGCAAGACCCTCCCTCTCGCACAGCCCTTCAGCAGGTGGCGCATCCCCACCATCAGCATTATGGTTGTCTCGGCCCACCCTCGCGGTACCTGTAACGTTCAAGAATCAGAAGTGTACAAGCAGTAATCATTTGAAGCAATAAGAAGATCGAATTCGTTTGTACCTGAGCAGGAAGCCGCATCGGCGGCTGCGGAAGGCGCGGGACGTCTATCACCGCCCGTGCCCCCGAAGGGTCTGTCGCCCCTATCGTCCACTCCAGCGTAGGTAGCACAGTCGAAGTCGAAGCCTCTGCCGTCTCCTGTGCCCCGTGTCACCCTCTCCTCTGCCAGGTGGGCTGGCGCCTCGACCGTCGGCAGGCTGCCTACCACCTCGACCACTACCTCGTGCGGACTGGCTGCCACGGCCTCGCACCCCAGCCTCTCCTCTAACACCAGGGCCTCGCCCTCCCTCAACTACCCTCCTCTCTAACTCTGCCTCCACCCCTAGGCTCGTGGCCAGGTGCTAACCTACGTAGGCTGCGTAGTCCAGGCTGCGTCGTAGGTGCCTCTCCAAGTCTGTGTCAGGCACCGTGAACTGCTCCAGCTCCGCACGGGTGTATGTCTCTGTCCTCTGCACGCGAGGTGGGAGCAGCCCAGGCACTACGAACGCTGGAAGACCGAGCGACTGCCGAGTCACCCGATCTCCCAGGTACTACTGCCAACCCAGTGGGCACTCCAGCAGCACCCTGCTCCGTGTTACCTCCCGACTCCTAAGCAGAAACTCAGCCTCCACCCTCGACCACCTGTCCCAGTGAACCTGCATATCGAATTTGGAAGCATCAATAAAAGAATACGTCGAATCAGGAAAGAAAAGAGATAGGGTCAAGTCGTACCGCGACTCCGGTCAAGCTGTCTAGCCAATGTCGGAAGGTCATCACCTCCCCTCTCCTCTCCTTCGTCCTCCTGTAAGCCTTGCTCCACGCGAGCCCGCGAGGAAGCAAACCAGGATCCCTACAGGTGTTCTCAGGCGGGAACATCCCCAGAACCTCGTAAGCCCAAAGCTGCAATTGGTCGAATTCAAGTCAATTTCACGCATCTATTCAATCATTAAGCAGTCGAAAGTAGTTTTAAAGCAATAATTCGAGCCATACCTCGACGATCCTCCAGTAGCCACCAACTGTGTTGCCCACTCCGCGTGAGGCAGCCCCTCGAAAGCTGTAGAGGATGCACAAGGCACCCCCTCCCCAGTCGAACCGTCCTGCCGTCCTCAGGTCGACCAGGCCTGCCAAGTAGCAGAGGTGCACTCGCGACCGCCTAGTCGGGTACAGAGAAGCCCCAAAAAGGTAGAGCAGGTACGCCTGGGCCATCCTCGCTGCCTCCTCGTCGTCTGCGGGCTCGTGGTCCCAGTACTCCACGAACTGCCCGTACGCCGCCATCCCTCCGCTGTGCCGTGGGACCCGCCCGAGGAACCACCGCAGAGCCGCGTCGTCTAGTACCAAGCTCGAATCGTAGGGGATCGGCTCTCCTCCCATTCTCAGTCCCGTGATCGCTGCGAAGTCCAGCGGTGTCAGCGTCATCTCCCGAACCGGAGGTGGAAGGTGTTGGTGGTATCCCACCACCTCTCGGTCAGCGCCGTAAGCACGGCACGGTCCACCCTAACCGACGTCATCAGCTGGATGAACGGCTCGAAGGCCGCCGCCTCCACTAACTCCCGTACTCTCTCGGGCAGCCCCTTGAAGTACTTCAGCGAGCTAGCTGAGCCTCCGTGGCCGTAAACGTCCGTCGTGCGCTGTTTCAACAGAGTAAAGAAATAGCATTTCAATCAATATAGCAATTCACAAAATAATCCAAGCGTCGAATTCAAAGAGTTACAAGTCGTCGAAACTTACCGTGGTCCAACCCGTAGAGATGTGCGAGTCACGGTCTCGGAGGAGCAAGTCCTCTGGGTAGTCAACTCGAGCGGGAGTGTAGCTGTCTATCCCCACTGGCACAAAGAAGTGAACCCGTGGAGCGTAAGTCGCGATCGCAAACCTGGGGCGCTCTCCTCCCAAATAGGCCTTCGCCTCGTCAACCGCGGTCACCCGCGCCTCAGCCGCCGCCTCCGGCTCCGGCCTCTCTACCTCCATCTCCTCTACCTCCTCCTCCTCGACCCCGTCTCCCCCCGCGTCCGACGCTCCTGCACCTCTCAGTATAGCTCCCAACAAGAGCGCTGCGGCCCGCTTCTTTGGGGTCTCGGCGTCCCTCAACACGGCCTCAACCTCCGAGCCTAGACCAAGAGCGCCTAGTATATCCTGCGGCTCCGCAGAGTCCAGGAAGTCACCCTCCTCAAAAGGAACGTGGCGTGAGGCCCCAATCCTGCTATCCTCCCTCCTCGATAGCGCCGCCGTCGACCTCAAGGCGGGAGTGGCCGTGATGCGACCACCCACCACCGCCTCGTCGGCCTGTTCCTCGTCGCGGGCCCGATCGGCGGCCGCGAACAGCTCCGCCACGGTAGGAGTGGGAGGAATGCTCGTGGCGCCTCTGCCGCTGCCCGTGGCCTCCCCGCCACTCGTCACCCGACTGCCATCACCCCCTGTGGCTGCCGAACCTCTGCTAACTTCCGCTACCACCACCGAGTCTCCCTCACCTCCATCTACTGCCGCTGAACTCTCGCCGGCGACTTTCCCGTCGCCAGGAGCAGCAGTTCCATCCTCAGTCTCAGCCTCCATTACCACCGTGGGGTCACCACCAGCACCAACCACTGCCGTCGTACCCTCACCAATAACCCCCTTTTCCCTGGCCACACCTCCTCCACCACCTGTTTCACCCATCGCCGCCACCGCGGCTGTGGCCGCCACCACGCAGTCGCCAGGCGTAGCAGCGCCGCCGCGGGTCTCGCCCATCGCCGCCCCGTCCTCCCCATTAGCCATTTTCCTTCTTTCTTCTTCAAGCTTCTTCTTACCCTTGATTCGAACCTCCTGGCACACGATTGCCCACTGGAAGATCGACAAAATTTCAAGGTCTTGAAATCGGTCCGTGATTTTTGGGAGAGAGAGAGAGATGGTTTTCGGGAAAGTGAGAGAGATTGTGAGAGAGTTCGACTGAGAGAGAGTGAGAGGGGAACCGTCGAAGATCAGAAGAGTTGCAAATCGTCGTTCGCTCTGGTTCTCGAGCGCTCGAGAATGGGTGTGAGGGGCACCAGATCTGGAAGAAGATGAAAGGACAGCGGGACCCAGCAGTGTTGGTCTCGAGCGCTCGAGACCACTCCCGAGCGCTCGGGAGTGGTTTCAAGCGCTCGAGTCTGTTTTCTTGTTCCGTGTTAACTTTTCTCATCCCGGGCATTTCTCATTTCTCGAACTTTATCATTTTGCATTTTACAAAATCAATCTCAGTCCTGATTTTTAATTCGTACCAAAACAGAGCAATTGATCACGAACTCCGGTCGATTATGCACTTTTGATCCATGTTTAAAAAAATGGTTTTATGTCAAAGTCGATCAAATTGGTCTAATCATTTCATTCGCAGAAGGTTTTACCCTTGTGTTGTCCGCCAAACAGAGCAACAGGTGGATTCTTCATACGAGTATTAGCATTTGTCTTGTGTTGTCCGCCAAAAAGAGCAACAGGTGGATTTGCCCCAAAGCCGTGTGTTGTCCGCCAAACAGAGCAACAGGTGGATTTGCCCCAAAGCCGTGTGTTGTCCGCCAAACAGAGCAATAGGTGGATTCTTCATGCGCATATTTGCATTTGTCCCCAGAACCCTTGTGTTGTCCGCCAAACAGAGCAACAGGTGGATTCTTCATACGAGTATTTGTATATACCCCAAAGCCTTGTGTTGTCCGCCAAACAGAGCAACAGGTGGATTTGTCCCAAAAAGCCGTGTGTTGTCTGCCAAACAGAGCAACAGGTGGATTTGTCCCAAAGCCGTGTGTTGTCCGCCAAATAGAGCAACAGGTGGATTTGTCCCAAAGCCGTGTGTTGTCCGCCAAACAGAGCAACAGGTGGATTTGTCCCGAAAGCCTTGTGGTGTCCGCCAAACAGAGCAACAGGTGGATTCTTCATGCGCAACAGGTGGATTCTTCATGCGCATATTTGCATTTGTCCCCAGAAGCCTTGTGGTGTCAGCCAAACAGAGCAACAGGTGGATTCTTCATACGAGTATTTGTATATACCCCAAAGCCTTGTATCGTCCGCCAAACAGAGCAACAGGTGGATTCCCCATACGAGTATTTGCATTTACCTTGTTTGTCCGCCAAACAGAGTAACAGGTGGACTCTCCATGCATTTATCTTACCAATGTCTTGTCGATGCTTACTTTCTCGTGCATGCATTACACGTGTTTGCATTTGCCCCAAAGAACTACGCTGGTTTGATCCCTGCAGAAGAGGGTACGTAGGCAGTCCGAAAGGACACGACCTCATGCATTGAATGTTGGTGTCTTCGCCTGCATTTGTGTTTTGAATTAAGGATTTGATTTGGCTCGAATTGGGTTGTCTCAATCTTTGGACGACACTCGTATCCAGACATGATGCCGAGCGTCACCCAAAGAGGGGCAACTGTAGACACCCCAATTTGGACTCTTCAAATTTCCTTGATTTGTGGCCCGGAGGCTCCCCGATGATGAATTTGGATCGAAACAAGCCTCGTACCGATTGAAGCTTTGCTCCTTGAAGGATTTGAAAAGGAAATAAAAATGGTCAAAATCACTTCCAAGCGCTTGGGAGCGGTCCCGAGCGCTCAAAACCATTTTCCAAAACCTTTGGTCTGTCTCACTCCCGAGCGCTCGAGAGTGAAGTCCCAAGCGCTCGAGACCACTCTCGAGCGCTTGAGTCTTCTGTGCTGCCCAATGGATGGCGGGGCTCCCCACTACCCATGCAATCCATCATTGCAGTCACCATGAGCCGGCTGAGGCTTGAGTCAACACTCAACCTCAGTCAGAAGGAGTCAGAGCCAGCAGATTTTCCCCCAACCAAATGTTTTATTTCAAAATCAATTTCATTTCAAAACTATAGGTTATCTTGGCCTATATATACAATTGGTTTTCAACTGAGAGAGGGGCCACGAAATCTTCTCTCTGGGAACACCCTTTTCTGCTCTCCCTCTCTCTTGTTCAAAACAAAAGATTTCAAACTCAAGCTTCAAGTTCAAGCTTCAAAAGCTTTCAAAAATCATCAAGGAAAATGCAGGAAATCCAGAACACTCCAAGCTTCCGATTTCTTGTATTCTTCTCTCTTCATCCACATTTCAAAGCCATTCAAAGAGCAAAGTTCCAACAAAAGGTAGAATAATCTCTCTACTTTGATACCAAACCAAAGAGGCTGTTTTTCCCTTCTGAGGGGGGTCTCTCAGCCTGACCCAGTCTTCAATACTGGGTGCATGGTTGGGAGACCTTAGTGTAAAAGCAAGAGCAAAGGGGTACAAAAAAATGTTTTCACAGAACCCCTATTGGAAACACTCTCGAGCGCTCGAGAGTGCTCCCGAGCGCTCGGGACTGTTTCCAGTCCCATGCATACCATTTTGTTAAACAACAGGCTGAGGTGAGGTGCACTCTTAAAATAAATGGTTTCATCTTGGCATGCATGCACAGAAAATCATTTTCCCCTAAAACAGAAACGTTTCTCACAAGTTTTTATGTAAAAATGAGGTTTTTCCAAAGTTAAGAGATGTTTTTCCTTAGGAAAAGCTAAAACAAGGGTGTTTGCATGTCAATTCAGTATCATCTTCTGTTGGAAACCAAGCTGACATGCAGCTCACTCCCAAGCGCTCTGGACCATTCCCAAGCGCTCGAGAGTGCATGCATGTCATGGCACCCCATTTTCCCCAGTTTGATGTGTTCTCTGCCTTTCTGCATGCATGAATGTATCCCTTCCCCCTTTTAAAATTGTAGATCTAGTTTTGTTGAGGCAGGGATGCATGATCTGAGAGATTGAGGGCTTATTTCAGTTTTTCAAGTCCTCTGCTGAGCCAGTAGTGTACTTAATAACATTTCAGTTTCCAGTTTTGCATTATATTCTGTCAGCACTAACAAAATTTGCAGGTTGAGAGTATCAGCACTCCCAAGCGCTCGGGACCACTCCCGAGCGCTCGAGAGTGAATCCAGTGACAGGGTTTCATTTTACTGCTGTCTTGTATATTATGCATGGCTATTTCACCCCCCCTCCTGTACACATGCACCTGCATGCACTTCTTACATGGTATAACTGTGGATACTTGTTAGCTGGTTAAATGAAACAAAATCCCTTTTAAAAAAATCCCACAAACGTTTAGTAGAGACTGATTTCGAATCGGGCGAGGGGGGTGCCGTAAAACCCTTCCCCCCTCGTAACATGGCTTCCGGACCCTCAAAACAGATCTCTGGTTTTCAATTTCAAATCAACCCTTTTCAAAGCAAAATGGTTTCTCGGGTGATTAACCTTAAATCCGGGTGGCGACTCCTCAATTTTCAAATCAAAATATACTCTTCAAACCATTTTTCAAATCGATCCAAAAGTTTGAGGCGCACAACTTTCATTCGGGCCGCCCCGATCCACCTGGGGCTGTGGTAGCCCACAGAGAGATATGCAGTGTGTATATATGTAATAGTGGTTAGATATGAGTAGATATGATGATGCAGACTCGATGATAACAATGGTGATGCAATTAATGCTAATGTGCACGGGCCCGTGCGTGTGTGTTTGATTTAAGCATAAAGCTTCTTTCAAGTTCCGGACTTGAGCATTTAGAGCATAGAGCTCGAGCATTCGGACGACAGAATCCAAGCATTCAAAGTACAGGCTTTGAGCATCCAGTACACAGTGGTTGGGCTTTCAGAGCGTAGAGCCTGAGCATTTAAGGTATAAACCTTAAGCATTCGAACATAGAGCTCGAGCATCCACTACGCAGTGGTTGGGCATTCAAACGTAGAGCTTGAGCATTCAAGTGTAGAACTTGAGCATCCAGTACACAGTGGTTGGGCATTCGAAGGGCTTCGAGCATTCAAAATGTAGAATTTTGGGCATTCAAGCATGGAGCTTGAGAATAGATGATATCTTATTGATTAGAGTGTAGACACCCCAATTTGGCCTAACGATTATTTCAAGTCCCACCTTGGGACAATCCCGATGATGAAACGGATACAGTGATTGCTGATTGCTTCCTTGAGAACCTTAGGACTTTCGGTAAGAACTTTGAGCCACTTAGAGGACCCAATTCAGAGCCATACAGCCTTTCAGACAGAAAACACAGAAGCCTAGGAGAATCCATCTGTCGGCCGTAACATCGATCTCACGGCCCCAACATCATTTCCTCACCCGAGCAACCTGTTGCTAGCGAAATCTCCCTGAGAGATCAATTCCTCGGCCGCAAGATCTATCCTTCGGCCGTGACATCAATTCCACGGCCGCAAGATCATTTACTCGGCCGCCAGATCGACCTTTTTCCAGACTCTGGAACGTTCTGTCAGACGTTTGGTTTGATCCAACTACACTACCTTTCCGATGCGTTCGGGCTACGCTCAGAGATTACGACGTAGAGTTAGAGATGCATTGCAATTGCAATTGCCATTTCGTGATTTGATTGGCCGGAGTGAGTCACCAATTGCCTATATAAAGGGCCTTTGGACTCCGAAAATAAACACACAAAAATTGATATACCTTCACTCTCAATCAAGCCTCAAAGCTCTGCACAAATAATCCCTCAATCCCATACTTCAAAAGCCCTAACCTCCCGAAGGCAGCCGTCAATCCGGCGATTAAACCCCGAAGTTCAAACCCTAACCCTAGGGTTCTCGATCAAGTAATCAGTCAATCATGCCCAATCCAAAGCAATCAAGCAACTGAGGGATCAAGGTGGTGAGGCCCAACGGCCTCTGGTTTGTCTTAATTTACTGTATTTTTGACTAACCGTAGCATTTTTGATTATTTGCTAATCTTTCTGTCTGGTGTGAGGAAGAACACCGACCGGGGCTTCAATCCCTCGGCCGGTATATCGAACCAGGAGGATCCCTCGGCCGTGACATCCATTCACCGGCCGCGGGATCCATCTCCCTGGGACAGTTTTATTGCTTCCTCTGCTTTCTGAATGCATACTTATTTATCGCACTGGCTCACTTCGCTTACTGTTTAAAGGAATAAATAAACAGATTATGCGCGGGAATTAAACAAAGCATCTACACGTCTTATGTTGAATGATTATGGGCCAGTCTCACGACTGGGCAAAGAGGGGTGCTTAACACCTTCCCCTTATTGTACTTTTGGCTCCCGTATCCAGAATCTCTATCTGTTTTCCCAATTTTAATAAACTGGGTGGCGACTCTATTTGATGATAACCATTATCATGTGGCGATGTTCCTAGCCATGGGAATGTCCATGATTTTGGTTTATGAAGCGAGCAACCAATCGAGCAAACAAACATTGATCAATCTGTATGGCGATGCCCCGTTTGGGAGGTGTCTACAGTTTTTGGCGACTCTGCTGGGGATGTGAGAGCCATAACCAAAAAATTCAATATAAGACTAATACATGCCTTGTTTAATTCATTTATCATATGCATCGAGCAAGCAACCCGTTGAGTTCACCTGATATCCCGGCATGACACGAGCTATGTTGGGGGTTCCAGCAAACTCCACAGTCACTCGTATCTAGTGGTATATCAAAAAGGAAATCACCCAATCGCCGCCTATGATGGGCTGGTGAAAGGATTGGTGCCCTTTGACAACGGAGCACCCTTAGACTACCAAAACCTTGCATGTTTTAGAAAGCCATAGAACTTATCAAACTAAGACATGAACCTACAGGCTAGGAACCTACTTGCATTTTGCTTCCAAGTTCTTCCTCACACCCATTGTATACGTATGTTGTAAAATTTCTCTTTTGCAGGTTAAACCTTAGGAATCTCTCTAAGTCAAATAAACAGTAGGTGAGATTAATCAATCTAACTAAAGCAAAAACCTTTTTCAGGAAAAATGACTGCATCACTGTTCATGTCTGATTCGCACTTTCAAGTTGTCACCAAGCTGTCTGGCCTGCTCCACTTTGCTGTTGAAGATTTCAACCCCTCTGAATACATCACTCCAGTAAATCAACCAAAGCCTATGGTGGCTATCATTGAAGACAACCATGTCATGTTCGCTGGAACGGTTTATGAGGAAGAGGTAGAAGACCTGATTGAAGAAGAAGGGCTTCGCAGGGTTCCAATCTACTTTTATGACCCTTATGCCCCGACCGATGATTATTGGCCAATAGACGAAGTCAACAATCTCAAAACTGAAGAGGCAAAGGAAGAAGAATCTGTCGACAATGACCCACTAGACGAAATATCACTAAACCTACTCTTTGATGAGGGGGTCACCAACAATGAAATAAGGGTGATCCACCCCATCACAGATAGCTTTGGTAATTGGTGGGGCTTTGTTGGCACACGACGAGTCGACAACAGCGACAAAGCAGAGATTGAAGCTCAATTGGAAGAAATAACAGCGATAGCAAATCAAATGGCCCTCCAAGACATGCAGGGTGACAATGATGAAAGTGCAAATCAAGGTGACAGTGAAGTAATGGTGATCGACCTTGGTGATGAAAAAGACTGCTCTGAGCTGATTGTGGATGCTGAAAAAGGGGCTTACCCTAACTGGACCGTGGAACACACTCTAAAATACAAAATACAAAATGAAAAGCGCTAATTCTGATCTTAGTTCTGATTCCGATTCTGACTCCGAGTCAACTCAGTCCGAGTCAAGCTTTTCATCCTTTGAAACTACTAAGTCTAGTGAGGAAAACCTGGTCAAAATACCAAGGCATAGCATTTACTTTGAGTTTGACTCTGAAATGTCTTTTGATAAACTTAGCAATGAGAAGGAAGATTTAGAGTATTTCATTTTGCCGATGATCAATTGTGTGGATTCCGACAAACCAAATTTTGAGGAAGAAATTCCAAAAGAAATTCTAGAATTCATCGAGAGAGAAGAGGAAAGGCACGCTAAACCTTTTTCTGAGGAAATAATCACAGCAAACATAGGCTCTGAAAACGAGCCCAAAATGGTTAAAATTGGTGCTGCACTGTCTCCTCAAGAAAGTGAAAAACTAATCCTTTTGCTAAAAGAATACAAAGATGTTTTTGCCTGGTCTTACGAGGACATGCCTGGAATAGACCCTGAAATTGTTCAACATAAAATTCCTCTTCATCCTGATGCAAAACCAGTTAAACAAAAACTGAGACGTATGCGCCCTGATTGGGTCCTAAAAATAAAAGAAGAAGTCACTAAACAAATCAACGCCGGTTTTCTCATAGTCACTGAATATCCACAATGGGTAGCAAACATCGTTCCCGTACCAAAGAAAACTGGAGGAATCAGGATCTGCGTAGATTTCCGAGATCTCAACAAAGCCAGTCCAAAAGATGACTTCCCATTACCTCACATAGACGAGCTAGTGGATAACACCGCAGGCCATGCATTGCTATCTTTCATGGACGGATTTTCTGGGTATAATCAAATCCTTATGTCTCCTGAGGATAGAGAGAAAACCACCTTCACTACGCCTTGGGGAACTTACTGCTACCGAGTGATGCCGTTTGGGTTAAAGAATGCTGGAGCCACTTATCAGAGGATGGCAACAACACTGCTGCACGACATGATGCACAAAGAGGTCGAGGTATATGTCGATGATATGATAGTCAAATCAAAGGAAAGGGAAGGACACTATGAAGCACTCCAAAAGTTCTTTGAGAGGATTAGGAATTACAAACTACGTCTTAACCCTCAAAAATGTACTTTAGGGGTAACAGCTGGGAAGATGTTAGGATTCCTCATCACTCAAAGAGGAATCGAGGTAGACCCTTCCAAGATACAGGCTATCATGGAGATATTACCGCCTAGGACGGAGAAGGAAGTAAGGAGCTTCTTAGGGAAGGTACAGTTCATCAGCAGGTTCATTTCCAAGCTCACAACCACCTGTGAACCTCTTTTCAAGCTACTAAAGAAGGGTACTGATTTTGAATGGAGCCAGGACTGCCAGCAAGCGTTCGAGGCAATCAAAGAATATCTTCAGAATCCACCTATACTGTCGCCGCCCATCCCTGGGAAGTCGTTGATTCTATATCTCTCAGTAACAGACACATCCATGGGATGCATGCTAGCGCAAGAAAACGATGCCAAAGTAGAGTGCGCCATATACTACCATAGCAAAAAGATGATGGATTATGAGACAAGGTACACTCCCCTCGAGAAAACCTGTTGGGGGCTAGTATGGGCCACAAAGAAACTGAGGCACTACCTGTTAGCACATCTGGTGGTGCTGGTCTCTCGTTTAGACCCAATCAAGTATCTTTTCGAAAAGCCAGCACTTATCGGAAAGCTAGCTAGGTGGTTATTGCTGCTAGCAGAGTTCGACCTCAAATACATGACAAGGAAATCAGTAAAAGGAAGAGCTATGGCAGAATTCTTGGCAGATCACCCTGTGACAGAGGCCGGGGTAGAGGACTTCATGTTCCCCGACGAGGACATCTTATGTCTCTTAGACGATACCTGGTAACTTTACTTTGATGGAGCATCAAACCGATGTGGATATGGCATAGGGGTATTGCTAGTTTCCCCAAACGATTCTCACATCCCTTTCTCATATAAACTGAGGTTTGAAGTCACTAACAATCAAGCTGAGTACGAGGGTTGCATTGCTGGAATGGAGGCAGCCCTGGAGCTAGGGGCAAAAAGGGTAGAAGTCACTGGGGATTCAAATCTGGTGGTATCTCAAGCCAGAGGAGACTGGAAGGTCAAGGAAGATACACTGAAGCTATATCACTCTGTGCTGGAAAATCTAATTCCACAATTCGATTCTGTTATCTTCACACACACTCCTCGAGTAAGCAATAGATTTGCAGATGCACTGGCAACGTTAGCATCTATGGTCGAAATACCCCTGGGATTCACAATACGGCCTCTCATGATCGAGCAAAAGGTTAAACCAGCATGTGAGTGTACCTTTACCGAGGAAGGTGAAGACGATGGCAAGCCATGGTACGAAGACGTAAAGGAATTCCAGGAAAAAGGAGAATACCCATCCGAGGCCACCTCGAAGGACAAAACGGCTCTGCGGAAGTTTGCTGCCCGGTTTGTAATCTGTGGAGGAGCATTGTACCGAAGGGCACACTTGGGTCCCAGTCAACTTTGCGTCACAACGGAGGACGGCCGCAAGGTAATGGAGGAAATACATGAAGGAATTTGTGGGCCACACATGAATGGGGTAACAATGGCAAAGAAGATTCTACGTCAGGGATATTACTGGACTACAATGGAGGCCGACTGCGCTGATTATGTCCGCCGATGTTACAAATGCCAAACCCACGCTGACCATATGCGTATTTCCCCTACAGAATTGTATAGTATGACATCCCCCTGGCCATTCTCCACTTGGGGGATAGACGTCATTGGAAGCATAAATCCAAAGGGGAAATACAAACATCAGTTCATTCTGGTGGCCATCGACTACTTCACCAAATGGGTAGAAGCAGCTTCTTATGCTACTCTCAAAGCCACTCATGTGGCCAAATTCATTCGCATTAATATCATCTATCGATATGGTGTACCTCACGAGTTTGTCTGTGACAATGGATCGCACTTCAAGGGGGCGACAAAGAAGCTTTTCGCCGAATTTGGGATACAGAATCATCGGTCATCTACTTACCGACCTCAAACTAATGGAGCTGTTGAGGCTGCAAACAAGAATGTCAAGAGGATTCTGCGGAAGACTACCGACACTTACACGGACTGGCCAGAAATGCTACCTCTGGCGCTATGGGGATATCGAACAACTGAAAGGACTTCAACTGGGACCACTCCCTACTCTCTGGTCTATGGAATGGAAGCTGTCTTGCCTATCGAATTGGAATTACCTTAGTTAAGGGTTCTAGCTGAGACTGGAATGATCGAAGAAGACTGGGTTCAAAACCGCTACGACGAGTTGGCACTACTAGACGAAAGGAGACTGAGAGCTTTATACCATGTACAAGGGTATCAACGCCGCATTGCACGAGCATTCAACAAAAAGGTGAAACCTAGGGACATCAAGGTAGAAGACATGGTGCTCAAAGCAATTCGTCGCCGCATCTCAGACCCAAGGGGCAAGTTTAGACCAAACTGGGGAGGCCCCTACCTTATCAAACGCATACTTTCTAGAGGAGCAGCATACATTGCAGACTTGGATGGAATGGAATTCGCAACGCCAGTCAACATTGACAAGTTGAGGAAGTATTACCCATGAGAGATGCTCGTTGGACCGAAAACCACAAGGGTGGGCGGATCCAAGCAAAAATTAGAGCAGCCTGCTAGGTCGAAAAACCCGCAAGGGCGGCTTAGGCAAAAACTAAGGCATAAATAAAGCGCTCGCTAGACCGAAAACCCGCATGGGCGGTTTTAGGCAAAATTTAGAGCACAAAAGGAGAGGAAAATACCCGAGTGGACCCTAACTAAAAACAAAACAAATCCCCTTTGTTGGAACTACGTTTATGGCCTGATTCCCTCCATGGGATACGTAGGCAATCTCCAAGTTTGAGATTCGGCCACTGCTATCATCATCACTTCCAAAATTTCTAGGTCTATCCTAAGGCATGTTCGCTATCAAATCATGGCAATAACATCTTCAAATAAAACGACCAAATGTTTTATTATTTCCGAAGGAAAAGGACAAAGCAAACCCAAGCAATTCTTAATCCATGAAAGCTAGAATCAAACAAACATTTTTTGAAAAACATAAGCAAAGCGTCAATCTCTAGATCTTCCTTCTTTTTGCACTACTATCCTCCAAAAGGTTTTTCTTCAACCAGCGTTTGTAAGAACCCGATAGCTTGGCAACGAAGTTCTCAGCAACCTCCTGCATCACCCTATTTGGCCAAAGACGAAGCATATTGCGACGGAAGTTGGCATCATGGATCTTAGAGACGGTGTACTCAGGGTCACCCAAGATTGCGGCTTGTTCAGCCCCAAACTGCCTTTGAAAGCGAGCAGGGAAGTAGAAAACGACTCGAGTAATGCCAATCACTGCCACACCAAAGTGGTTCATGGTACTCGCGGTCATGCTCTCGATACCATACCAGGGGCAAACCCATTGAATCCAATCACCTCTGCAAGTCTTCATCCATGCTCCCCAAGCAACCTCAGTTGGGAACTGTTTAACCATGTGACGCTCCGTACACTGGTCTAGATTATAAGGAAGTCGTTCCGGCGCATCCCACACTTTTAGCTTCTCAAACAACCACACCTAGAGAACAAGGGAAAATTGTGAGTTGAGAGAACACGTGAGCCAAAACAAAAGAGTGATGAGTGAAAAGATAAACTTGACAAATAAACAAATAAAATAGCGAACCTGCAATAGCAAGGGACTGCCTGAGAACTGAGCTGTAGGACTACCCTTCATCACATCTAGACCCATCAAGGTCTCTGCCAACACTAAGCCAGCGAAACCCACACGGTTTCCAATTTGCTGAGCAAGATTAAGTAATATAGGATCAGCATGGCTAGAGGAAAGGCCAAGCAAATAATAATGGAGGAGGCAAATGCACAACGCATGAAAACACGACTTCTGTAGGGAAACTTGGCGATGAGCCTTAGCTGAACCAAAACGCTGAATAAGTTGCAGAATCTCCAGCCTTCCTTTCACTAGGAAGAATTTAACTTCATGTTTCTGGACTTGGAGTAAATCCTTCAGGAGATCACTTCGGTTGAACAAAGGATTAGGGACAACAAAACCCTCCCTGTCTGAATGGCCCATAATGGCCGCAAATTCCTCGATAGTAGGACACAACTCCTCTCTCTTAAAGCGAAAGACATGAAAATCAGGGTCCCACAAACTAGCGGCTGCCCTAAGGAAGGCAAAATTCACAGGAATTTGACGAAGGGAAAAGAGGAAGTCCATGCCAAAGGATTTAAAGTGTAAATGGTCGAGGCCATTAAAGGAAATCAACCACTGATCAAGTACTGGTTGTGCCATATGTAAGGAATTGCTACTGACAATGCTATCGGGTTTCTTAGAACGCGTATTTATAGAACTAAGTCGAATCTTAGTCCGAATCGGAATCGGGTTCTTAATCCTCAGAATTTCAATCGGTCTCTCGGCCGATACTTCGATATGACGGCCGTAGGATCTATCCATCGGCCCGTAGATATCAGGGTTGACCTGCAAGTCAAACCCAGGCGAACAAAACGATCCTTCGGCCGACAGATCAAAGTTTCGGTCGTGTAATCACTAGATCGGCCGCCAGAACGGCTATTTTACAGACTGTTCCCACGGTTCAGTTCGTTTCGTTGGATTAACGAGAATATCACACGCAAACAACGTAGAAACAGCATATACAATCACAATCGCAGAGCAAAAAGGTTTTTGTTTCATATATCGAAGACTTTTTACATCACAAGGTGGATCATCCCACATTTCCTAAACAAACTATACATCGATTTTCTGTCAAACTAACCTATGCAGGAAGAGAAACAAAGAAAAAACAAAAAAAGAGGAAGCAGAAGAGGATGTCGAACCCTCTGGTGGTCCAAACACCAGAGGCCTGCTGTAAAGAAACTAAGAAGAGGACACCCCTGGGGCGGTGTATACCGGAGGAGTACTACGGTGCAAAAGAGACACCACATGGCCCAGAAAAATCACCACACCGCGTACCACCGCCACGCCAGGAGCTCCATGTCACGGAAGCAAGTCACCCATGCGAGGGCCCCTAATCAGGCATACCCATGCGAGGATCCATAATCAAGTGTCAAGACAGGACCAAAATCGAACGCGGTCTCCCTCCGCGCACGCTAGCCACGTCAGCATATCACCCACGGCCTGGAGCTGTCGGAAACAAGGAGAAGTGGAGGGGGTTTTCGGTCAAAGCCTCGGACGAAAGGAACGAAGAGAGATGAAAGGAAAGTGAAACGAACGGCTGAGGCCGTGACCTTTTATAGGCCCCTGGAAATGAATCGATTAAGCGGCCGAAGCATCGGTTCCTCGGCCGATACATCAATCCTTCGGCCGAGATATCAATCTCCTGGCCCTTCTAATCCATTCCTTTCAGTCCCAATGGATTTTGCTCAAGTGATTACAGACTTCTAAGTCCTCAACCAATCAAGTAGCCTTGGGGGCATCCCCGAGCCAACACAACATGATCAAAATTAATCTTGGGGGCATGCCCAAGCATCGAAGCTCTCTCCCCACAAACTGCTGGCCAAAGCAAGTTGAAACGCCCAGCGGCTTTACGCCCATATCCATTATCGATTCACTCAGCGGCTCGAAGCCCATATCAGTTCAGCGGTCCTGTACCTCTACTCGAATCAGCAGCTCTACGCTCGCTATCACAATTCAGCGGCCCTGTGCCTATCATCTCTACACAACTCAGCGGCTCCGAGCCCGCTATCTCAACTGGCTCGAAGCCATGGCAACCATCTTAGCGGCTCTAAGCCCATTATCGACAGGCTCTACGCCCTTTATCACAACTCAGCGGCTCAAAGCCTATTATCTCAAGTGGCTCCAAGCCATCACCTCAATAGGCTCGAAGCCTATGTTTACTATCTCAGCAGCTCTATGCTCGCTATCACAGCAATAGACAACTTAGCGGCTCCAAGCCCAAAGCCCATTACTCTAACAGGCTCGAAGCCTGTATCTATTATCTCAACTGGCTCGAAGCCGTAAACAAGCAACAGGCTCTAAGCCGCCCCAACAATCAAGACATCTATTCTCAGGCTCTACGCCTGAATGCTCAAAAATCTAACATTTTTGAATGCTCAAGCTCTACGCTTGGATGCCCAACCACTGTGTACTGGATGCTCAAGTCATACACTTGAATGCTCAAGCTCTACGCTTGGATGCCCAACCACTGCGTACTGGACGCTCAAGGCCTGTACTTTGAATGCTCGGATTCTGCCGTCCGAATGCTCGAGCTCTACGCTCTGAATGCTCAAGTCCGGAACTTGATAGAAGCTCTAAGCTTAAAAACAAACACACACGCACGGGCCCGTGCACATATTGCATCAACATTTTCACATCGAGTCTGCATCATATCTGTTCACATCTAACAACCATCATCACACATATACACTCTGCATACCTTTCATGAAACAGGTCAACCCTGCAATCAACCGGCTCTATGTCTCGATTTTATTGATCGGTTCAGCGCCTCAATCCTTTGGCTCCACGCCAACACTTATGATGAGAAAGCTCCGTGCACAGACCATCAGAATACAACCAGCTCTATGCTTCGGTTCATATCACGTCAAGCTCTAAGCTCCGACAACTCAGGCCCTCGCCTCAAGACTGCAGCAGGCTCCACGCCTCAATCTAATCACCTCAGGCTCCACGCCTCAGTTCCTTCACCTCAGGCCCTTGCCTTATACCAGCTCCGCGCTTCGGTTCATTACGACAAGCTTAAAGCTCTGACACCACAGGCTCTCATCCTGATCAATACCAGCTCCGCGCTTCGGTCCCATCAAGCTCTAAGCTCACCTCAGGCCTTCGCCTCAAGATTGCAACAGGCTCCACGCCTCGATTCTATCACTCTCCAGGCTCTCGCCTTATGACTACAACTGGCTCCGTGCCTCGGTTCCCTCATCTCCAAAAGCTCCGTGCTCTATGTTACTGGCCCTGCGCCCCCTACATCTCAAAAGCAAATGGCGTCCAACTCATCCCAGCAGATGGTTTGGATTCCACCCCATTACATCAATCCCTTCCAGCTCATTCGCAAGGATAGGCTACACTACCGAGCTCCTTTCAGTCAAAGTAAGGATGATCAAGAAAAGCAAACGCACCTGCAGTGTACTGATCTACCCAAAAATACTAAGGAAACTCTCTGCAAAAACTCCCCAGGTAGCCCCGCGCTCCTTCAACTACTCTTCGCCAAAACCCTGGCTCAGTCTAGGTACGTCACACTACGACTTTTTAAGCCCTAAGGTACGTCTTCTGTCTCTAACCCTCCAAACTTTTTGCTTTTCTTTATTGCCCGAACTACGATTGGTCTGAATTTCCCTTGTGGAATACGTAGGCAGCCTCCCGGCCTGACCATAACAAAACCTTTTTCAAAAACCCTTGGAATAGTGGTAGGACCAAATTGAGTTGCTTTTTACAGCTTTGACTCTTACTCAAACATGTCTCACGATCCGTCTGAGTTCAGTCAAAGAGGGGCATCTGTAGACACCCCAATTTGGCCTAACGATTATTTCAAGTCCCACCTTGGGACAATCCCGATGATGAAACGGATACAGTGATTGCTGATTGTTTCCTTGAGAACCTTAGGACTTTCGGTAAGAACTTTGAGCCACTTAGAGGACCCAATTCAGAGCCATACAACCTTTCAGACAGAAAACACAGAAGCCTAGGAGAATCCATCTGTCGGCCGTAACATCGATCTCACGGCCCCAACATCATTTCCTCACCCGAGCAACCTGTTGCTAGCAAAATCTCCCTGAGAGATCAATTCCTCGGCCGCAAGATCTATCCTTCGGCCGAGACATCAATTCCACGGCCGCAAGATCCTTTACTCGGCCGCCAGATCGACCTTTTTCCAGACTCTGGAACGTTCTGTCAGACGTTTGGTTTGATCCAACTACACTACCTTTCCGATGCGTTCGGGCTACGCTCAGAGATTACGACGTAGAGTTAGAGATGCATTGCAATTGCGATTGCCATCTCGTGATTTGATTGGCCGGAGTGAGTCACCAATTGCCTATATAAAGGGCCTTTGGACTCCGAAAATAAACACACAAAAATTGATATACCTTCACACTCAATCAAGCCTCAAAGCTCTGCACAAATAATCCCTCAATCCCATACTTCAAAAGCCCTAACCTCCCGAAGGCAGCCGTCAATCCGGCGATCAAACCCCGAAGTTCAAACCCTAACCCTAGGGTTCTCGATCAAGCAATCAGTCAATCACGCCCAATCCAAAGCAATCAAGCAACTGAGGGATCAAGGTGGTGAGGCCCAACGACCTCTGGTTTGTCTTAATTTACTGTATTTTTGACTAACCGTAGCATTTTTGATTATTTGCTAATCTTTCTGTCTGGTGTGAGGAAGAACACCGACCGGGGCTTCGACCCCTCGGCCGGTATATCGAACCAGGAGGATCCCTCGGTCGTGACATCCATTCACCGGCCGCGGGATCCATCTCCCTGGGACAGTTTTGTTGCTTTCTCTACTTTCTGAATGCATGCTTATTTATCGTACTGGCTCACTTCGCTTACTGTTTAAAGGAATAAATAAATAGACTATGCGCGGGAATTAAATAAAGCATCTACACGTCTTATGTTGAATGATTATGGGCCAGTTTTACGACTGGGCAAAGAGGGGTGCTTAACACCTTCCCCTTATTGTACTTTTGGCTCCCGTATCCAGAATCTCTATCTGTTTTCCCAGTTTTAATAAACTGGGTGGCGACTCTATTTGATGATAACCATTATCATGTGGCGATGTTCCTAGCCATGGGAATGTCCATGATTTTGGTTTATGAAGCGAGCAACCAATCGAGCAAACAAACATTGATCAATCTGTATGGCGATGCCCCGTTTGGGAGGTGTCTACATAGAGCTGCTGAGTAGTGAGTTTGTAGAAGTGCTATGCTGTTGAGTATTCCATCTTCCATCTTCCACAGGGTTTGATTTGTTCCTCATGCTTGGGATTCTTCAAGGCTAGTTTCCACATGCTCGGGATGTTTCCAAGGCTAGTTCTGAGTATGCTCGGGATTGTCCCCAAGGCTAGTTCTGAGTATGCTCAGGATTGCCCCCAAGGCTAGTTTTTTGAGTATGCTCGGGATCGTCCCCAAGGCTAGTTCTGAGTATGCTCGGGATTGCCCCCAAGGTAAGATTCCACATGCTCGGGATTGTCCCCAAGGCTAGTTTTGAGTATACTCCACTTTGTTAGGGAGATTTCCATTACCTCCAGTGCTGGGAGTGCCTTCCGGAGGCCAAACGCCTTCTAGCGACTCAAACGTCTTCTGGTAGCTAAATGTTTTCTGGCAACATAAACGCTTTTTGGGAGCTAGCAACATAAACGCCTTCTGGAGGGCTGTGCACTAGGTTATTGTAAGCTTCATGCAGGTGCTTTTTCTTGTTCGCTATTCACTCAATGTATTAAGTGAAAGCCGCATGATTGTTTTGCTGGCCTAGAAGTGGCGAGGCTGCTTAGCTTCAAGATGTGAGCTCAAGGCAGCTAAAGTAAGTACTGCACTATTGAGATGGAACCTGTTGTTTGAGCGACTTGGGCACAGAGCTTTTGAGTATGAGTATGGAGTTGCTGGTAGTGATAGTAAACTTAGAGCTGTTGAGATGGCTCGAGTATGGGCGTGGAGCTGTTGAGAAGGTGAACATGGGCATATTGCCGATGAGTTTGTCGGCGTGGAGCCGTCGTGATAGTGAATATGGAGCTTGAAGCACGGTGCTGTTGATAGTAAGCACAGGGCTGCTGAGATAATGGGCGCGGGGAGCTGCTAAATAGAGCTACTGGGAGGAGTGGAACTGCTGAGAGGGAGTTGTGGAGATTGGACCTGCTGAGCGCAAGGCGGCCTGTGCATAGAATGCTTGAAACCCAACAAGGTCGTGAATGTGACAAGGCATGCGTACGGTGCTACTGAAGAGCAAGTGTGAGGCTTCTGAGTTATGAAGGCAGAGCTGCTGATGCGAAGTAAGGAGCTATGGGGATGTGAAGTGCGAAGCCACTTTAATACTGTTGCTATGGTGCCAATTGTAGAGTTTGCTAAGGCTATCTTTCAGCTTCTTTGACTTGGCTCTGTCAGTCATAGATACCAAGCTTGGTATGGTCGGTTCAAGGACCGAAATCCAGGAGAATCCTGCAATCCATATTTGAATAGCTTAGAAAACAGCAATGGATAGGAAAACAACATGCAATAGGCTTGGGATCGACCACGGGCCGAAGCCCTTTTATGCTGACTGCTAGGGGCAGGACCATCACATTTGAAGAACCCTAGTTCAAGAGCTTGAACAATTTTGGGTGACATAGATTGCAATGCAACACATATGCATGTTAATTTGAGTATCTAAGAAGGAACACAAGCCCCCTGTTTAGGCCATGAATGTTTGACCCTAGCTTAACCGTGCATGATGACAATGATCTAATTGCCCCTAGCACAGAAACATGCAATGTAAATGGCATTGAATGTGAATGCAATGTTTCTCTTTCTGTTCGGTAGAGATCTTGGCATGCCCCTGACAATGCTGTGTGATAGCATTCCACAAAAGAGTTGAGGCATTCTCCCAGGATATGACGCTCCTTAAGCTGAGCTTTTTTTGAAGGCCAAGTGTGTTGGCAGGGTGGTAGATTTTACAGTGCATCCCTTTGTTCCCCTTTACTCTTCGCATAGAGATAATGGCCATGATGCCTTGATGAACCTGCCTTGTTTGAGCATAAGAAACACCTCATATTTGGAGTTAGCTCGTGCAATTAAGACAACTACTTCCATTAAGCAGTCATAATGACATGCAAAAGACAGGGTGATAATGATCCGCAATGCATTCTGAACATCTCAACTTTCGCGTATTTGATAATAGCTTATTGCTTATACCAGCCAGGTGTTTTGAAAGATCGCAATGCCCTAGTGGCACCACTGAAAACATAGTTTGGTCAAGGAACTATATTGCTGCACTCTTCATGAAATGAGAGACCCATGTTATTTCCTCAGAAATTTGCAAAAAGTGACTGCGCTTGTATTAACTGTGTTAAGAATGCTTAGGATAAAACCATTCTTGAAAGCTTTTCCTCGAGGATTTCAAGGTCACATCATTCCATCCATGTTCCACACTCACGTCATTCAATCATCAAAGGACGTAGAACTATTTTGCAAACCTATGCCCCTAGTCAATTAGGTGAGTTTGTTGTTTTGAGCTTGATTTGGTTGACTTGAGTTGGATTGATAAGCGCCTACTGAGACCCACATAAGAGATTGGATACTTTTGAGAGAAGTGCATAATGGGGAACATAGCCATGCCCCTTGTCTCACGTAACTCTCCATGTTGTGCGATTTGCCAACATGATGCAAATTCCAGGATTATTGCCCTTCATGTTAAGTCCCACATTGGTGATGCCCTTAGTGTCTAGGACCTTGCTACTAAGTCGTGTTCCCCAATCTGAGAGGACTTTGTTATGGACCATAATGTAGGCTTGGGGTTTTGGCTTGAGAAAGAAGCGGATGTAAAAGGCTCAAACCTAATTTCTACTCTCGCTTGGGTTTTAAAAGCTAGCAGCCATCTTCAACATTTTTATCAACTCTTGTTGTCTCTTGCCTCACTTTGTGTGAAAAGAGTTGTTTTCTTCTAAAATGTCCTTTACATGTATTGGAAGAAATGTTTCCTTCAAAATGCCCCTTGTATGACGGGGTGCTCATTCTTTCATTGATTTTTCTTTCATCTCTTCTTGTGTTTTTGTGTATGCCCCAGTGTAGGGGATGGCTGTCTAGCAAGCTTTTCAAAGGAATTATCCAAAGGCTCAACGTGGCTAGCAAAGGATAAGTGTTTGGGATAGAGAAATGAATGCCTTTCTTCATCTTGAAACACACGACAAAGTGGAAAGGATCCTAACCAAGAAATTAGGGCCTTTGAGGTTTAACCAAGTGGATTTTCTAAGATTGAGGACAACCTTTTGAGACACATGGTAGATGCATGGAGACACGGCTAATTTCTCACTTTGTTCGTGCTCTAACTTTTGCCTAGACTGCCCTTACGGGTTTTCAATCTAGTGAGCTCGTCATTCATTTTATGCTTTCTCTGTATTTTTCCTCTCTTTTCTTCTTTCTCCTTCTTCATCTTCAACAACATGTTTTGCTTACAAGTGATCTTTGTGAGGGTGTAGAGATATGTCAACTCCTTCTTAGCTCAACAGAAATGACGCGGGTCATAGCTTTGAAAAACTCGTTTTGCGCTTTTGATAATTCAAGTGATTACGATGTGTTCCAAAAGATGCCATAAGATTACTTTGAAATCCCTAAGGATTGTTTTCAATGCTCAATGTTATCATGAGCATTCTATAGCAGCAACTCAGCACATGGGAAAATAGTTTGAAGATTGTGGCCGACCATAAGGTGCCTACTGTAGACACCCCAATTTGGACTTATTAATTATCCTTAATTTGTGGCCCTGAGGCTCCCCGATGATGAATTTGGATCGAAACAAGCCTCGTACCAATTGGGTCTTTGCTTCTTGAAGGATTTGAAAAGGAAATAAAATGGTCAAAATCATTCCCAAGCGCTTGGGAGCAGTCCCAAGCGCTCAAAATTGTTTTCCAAAACCACTGGCCTGGCTTTCGAGAGTTAAGTCCCAAGCGCTCGAGACCACTCTCGAGCGCTCGAGTCTTTTGTGCTGCCCAATGGATGATGAGATCTCCCACTACCCATACAATCCATCATTACAGCCACCTTGGGCCGGCTGAGGTTTGAGTCAACACTCAGCCTCAGTTAGAGAAAATCAGGCCAGGAGATTTTCCCCTTAAAATAACATTTTATTCAAATTTATTTGATTTTGCAAACCATAGGTTATTTTGGCCTATAAATACAACCTCTTTTCTGCAGAGAAGGAGGAGGAAAATTCTCTCTCTAAACCACTCTCCTCTCTCTCTTGTTCAAGGCAAAAAGGTTTTCAAACGCAAACTTATTTTCCAACAACAAAGCTCTTTTTTTCAAAGACATCAAGGGAAATGCAGGAAATCCAGAACATTTCTGGTTACTGATTTCCTGTGTTTTTCTCTCTGCATTCACCTTTCAAAGCCATCCAAGGACAAAGTGTCAAGTGAAGGTAGAAATCTTTACCTTTAACCTCAAACAAAGAGGCTGTTTTTCCTTTATGAGGGGGGTCTCTCAGCCTGTCCCAGTCCTCAATACTGGGTGTATGGTTGGGAGACCTTAGTGTTGTAGACACCCCAATCTGGGCTTCCAGATTAGTTTACTTACAGTTTTTGATTCCCCGATGATGAAAGGGATCAAGAACACCCCGGGAATGTCGAGTGTTTGAGCTTTGAGTGTTTGAAAAACCCTTGAACCTAAGCCATTTCCAAAAGCCAAAAACCCTACTGACGTGCGCCAAGTCGCAACCTTTGCGCGCCAGGGCGCAACCATCGCGCGCCGGGGCGCAACGTCGCGCGACGGTTTGGAACCATCGCGCGATGGTCAAAGTCCAAGTTTGACCGTTGACCATCGCGCGCCAGGGTGCGACCGTCGCGCGCCAGGGCGTACCCTCGCGCGACAGTTTAGAACCATTGCGCGATGGTCGGTTCCCCACCTACTTTTCTTGAGGCAGAAACTTGGCCACCAATGCAACCTCAGCCAGGCCTCGTGGCTGGCTGAGTTCCTCTCCTGGCACCAACCAGATTCACCCTCCATGCCTATAAATACCCCCATGCTTCTTCCATTTGAAGGGTTGATTTTTGGTGGATATTTTTGGTAAGTTCAATACAAGGTTTGGTGAAGGGTCACAACCTAATCTCCCAAGAACATAGCTTGTTCTTTCTCCTCCATTACTCAAAATAACTCTCTCATCTCAAACAACCTCAAGCCTCAAACATCAAAGCTCAAACACCCATTCAAGCTCAAAAGCCAAAGGTATAACACCTTTGTTTTGCTTACTGTTTTGATCCCTGAGGGGGGCTGGCAGGGTCAAGGCTGGTAATCAATACCAGTCCTGGCCCAAAAGCTGGCAGAGGTTCAAAACCGTCATGGTAGGAACCAGCGCGCGATGGTCCCATATACGCGCGCGACACTTCGTGCCAGCGCGCGATAGACCGCGTGGGGATTGGTGTCCTATTGTTTTATGCTTTACTTACATATAGCTCACTGTTAAGCATGCATAAAAACAGTTTACTGCTTTTCTTAGAGCTTAAATTGCTAGCTTGCATTTCAATATTCATTTTTGTTCTGTTGGAGTACCCCTGGGATCATTTTGGACCTGTCCCAAAACCCAGGATGAGCAAAACCAGACACTGGAAAGTTGGCTCGAACCATCGCGCGCTGCACCTAAACCCTCGCGCGATGGTCAAATGGAGCGTTGACCAGCGCGCCAGGGCGCAATCGTCGCACGCCCGGGCTCACCGTCGCGCGACAGTTTGGAACCCTCGCGCGACTGTTTGTCCCCGACCAGTGGCTGGCCTTGCATGGTTAACTTGATTTTAGGCTATTATTTTGTCCCCACACTGTTTATGGGGTGTTTTGTTTATTTGTTGGGCTTTTCAGCCTTTAAACTGTATATTATGACTGCATAAACTGCTTGGTTTGTCCTGGGTGTGCACTGGTCCTTCCAGAGCCCAAAGGGTTTGAGAATAAGAGCTGTGGGCTTAGGCTTACTGGCGCGCGCAGGTCTTGTAGTAGCGTGTGCAGGTTTGGTCAGCATGCATTGACTTGATCAGTGCATACTGGTTTCTTCCTGTGCACGACACTCTAAGATAGGAGCTTTCCAGTCTATTTAAACTCCCACAGGAGTCTGTTCTCAGCCTATACTAACTGCTCATTCATGCCATACTTGATCACATCCTGCAAACATGTTACAGTTTTAATCCCCGATTAACTGTTCCCACGCCCTAATTGGCTAAAAATCGATTAATAAAAGAAGAATCGCAACGTTTTCAAAATGCCTAAGTAGAGACCGATCTCCAGATTGTGCGGTAGGTGCTTTTTCAAATCCTTCCCCTCTCGTAACCTGGCTCCCGAACCCAGATATGGTTATGACGGACTGGTTCCTTAACTTTTTCAAATCAAACAGCGCGGTAGGTGCTTCGAAATACGGTTCCTTGGGTGTCGGACATTCAAACTCGAGTGGCGACTCTGTATTTTTGAGCACTTGCCACCCGCGCTCGCGCTCCCTCAATCCGGGCCCATTGCCTTGGGAAAGGAACAGAATCCTTCTCCCATTTCTAAGGGCATGCTGCCCACAGTGGCGACGCTGTTGGGGATGATCGAACCAATATTAATCCACACTTAGAGTTTAATACCCTTGGGAACAATCCCTTAAAAGTCTGTCAAAACGGTAAGCTTCGCGCTGCCGAAGGTTGGAATGGTGATTTAACAGGACCTCGTGTCCGGCCATTCTAATCTGGGGCTTTTTCGATTGTTCACTTGTGTAGTTTCCTCTAAAGATGGATTAAATAAAGTGAGACAAATTTGAAAAGGCATTTTACGATTTTTGCGATTCTTCTTCTCTTAATCAATTTTTAGCATCTCATTTGCATCGATGTGGGATAAGCCTCGTTGGATCGTTTTGGCAATCCGGCACAGTTTACCGGAGCCCGGGGACCCCGAATGACCAACAACCTTCGACGATGATGGGTCATTCTACCGTTCGACTGTTGCTCTGCGGTTACGCGGGCAACGGGAGGTATATCTTTGGCCCTAGTCCGAGGAACCTGTTACAAGCCAAAACCAGCCTTTGCATATACAAAGCACTAGAAATCTCCAACCTAGGACAGGTACCCGCAGGGTAAGATCTACTTGCAT
Source organism: Rhododendron griersonianum (assembly GCA_018127125.1). Lineage (NCBI taxonomy): Eukaryota > Viridiplantae > Streptophyta > Magnoliopsida > Ericales > Ericaceae > Rhododendron > Rhododendron griersonianum. The sequence continues at coordinate 24,384,456 of CM030792.1, read as the reverse complement.
CTAACCCCTTATACTGCCTATGTGTTACTGCTTTCCCTATCGCATGTACTGTACATGCACTGTTTTGCATAGGAGCATGCTTAAGGCTGTTTTGTCTTTCAAGTTTGTCTTGCGCTGTCTAAGACGTTGTTGGGCCCGATGAGGAGTCGTTCATTCTGTCGAATGTTCATTATCAATCGCAAAGTCCTTAGTTCAATGAGACTTTGAGAAATCAAAATTTACTACATCCTTGGCTCATGCCCGATTAAGGATTCAACCGAAAATAAGGAACAACAAAGTATCGATGTCGTGTCATTGGCGCCACCCAGGTTGAAGTGCATTGTCACTATACACCGCGGTGTTCAAGGTTAAGGTGCCATGACATCAATACCGAGTTGTTCCAAGTTCGAAGTTGAATCTTCAAAAGGAAATAGTCAAAGATTTAGTCTATTTTGACATCTTTTAGGATCTGTCGATCTACTCAGGGACACACCGTCGAAAAGAATTTTGAGGATTCCGGCAACGTCTGAAACTTGTGAGGCAAACTTTTCTTTGGTTCTGTATATGCATGCATACATTCTGTTCTGCGTAGGAGCATGTTTAGGGCGGCTTCTAGGTTGTCTCTCGCTTACGAGTCTGTCTTATGCTTATTAGGACGCTACTATGATCTGATGAAGACTCGTGCATCTCGATGGTGCACGTTGTTAATTTTTCAAGATCCTTAGATCAGCGAGACTTCGAGAAATCAAACCTTACTAAATCCTTGGCTCATGCCCGATTGAGGATTCAACCAAAAATAAAGAACCACAAAGCGTAGATGTCGTGACGTTGATATCATTTTGGTTATCGTGCTTCGCACGTACACCGCCCCGGCTAAAGCGCGTTGTCGCTCACGCCACCCAGGTTAAGGTGTCACGCCATCAATACCGAGTTGTTTCTAGTTCAAAGTTGAATCTTCAAAAGGGACTAGTCAAAGATTTAGTCTATTTTGACATCTTTTAGGATCAGTTTGATCTATTCAAAGGATACACCCTCGAAAAAATATCCGAGGATTTTGGCAGCGTCCGAACATCATGAGACGGACTCGTCTCTAGTTCTAGAGTCTAGGAGGACACTGACGATGATCTCTGCATTTTCGTTCTTTCAATTCTTTCAATAAACTGCTGAAAAGGGTGTCACTGAGCTTTCATTACTTACTGTTAAAGCTTCAGGCCATTGCATCGTCAGAGAGTACCAAAAAGAAGAGCCAAACCTGCTTAGGAGAGTCTGCCAAGGTTGTTACACCTTTGCTTCCAAGGTCATATCGCCTACCTCATCCATCAATTCAGAATGGCAGTACAAATGGAGCTGACTGAGCTCAGGAAAGCTGTAGAGGAATTGGGTCACAAAATGGACAAACAAATGATTATGGTCCAGGGACTCGTTGGCCTTGTTACTTCCACAGCCCCGCAGCCAGATATGGGGCTAGTCAAAGAACTTTCTCAAGCCTACCACCCTCCAACGGTTGGAATCAAGCTGTGCTCAGGAGACATGTTCAAAGACCTGGCTGAGTTTCATGAGGCCAGGACTCACTCGAAGGAGGATGCTGATTCCTTGTTCCAAGCCTTTGCCAAAGGGAAGGACATGCTTAGTGATGGATTCAGCCCTGAAGACAAAAGAATACATCCTGTTGATGAGGCAATGTGTTGCAACAATGAAGCAAACAAGGGTTCCGCTTTGGATTCCCGGTTCACTCACCGAAACCTGCCAAGGACTTTCTCATGTTTCTCTACGCCTTTGGCCTCAATTTATGAGAAGCTCCTCGATGCTGGTTCCATCAAGCCCCTCAATCCAACTCCTCTACCCAAAAATCCATCACCCAACTTCAAGTATAACCTCTATTGCACCTACCATCAAATGCCTGGCCATTCTACCAATGCCTACTTCCCGCTTCGACATGCCGTTCAAGATCTCGTCGATTGTGGCATCATCACAACCCCACCTCCATCAATAGCCGAAATCAATCAGGTTCAAAACGCTCAAAGCTTCCGAGCCCGAACCCAACCCCAGAGTTTCTCTGTCTTCGAGGCATCTCTATCTACAGTAATGGAGAAACTTTTCCAATCCGAGCATCTTAAGCCTTTGACCCCGACTTCCCCACCCAAAGTCTTACCAGCCAACTGCAATGCCAACCATTTCTGTGCCTTCCACCAAATGCCTGGCCATCTCACAGACAAGTGCTATCGTCTCCGACATGAGATTCAAGACCTTATTGACAATGGCACGGTTCAAGTTCCACCAAAGCCCAACGTCATTTCCGACTCCTTGCCTCAACACGAGGCTGACCCTCTGGTTGGTCAGATAACTATCAACTCTACTCAAATCAACCCGAGCTCCAAGCCGACTGTACCCATCCCGTCCGAGCCCGAGGACAGCCTGCTGGCTGCTGTTTGTGTGATTAGGACTTCCTCTGTCGACATCTGGTTTGATAGTGATGAGGGGCTTACGAATGAGAGGACTGACCAGCTGAGGTCCATTGATCAAAAGAGCACCGAGTAGGTTTGGTCGAAGAAGCTGAAGAGGCCGAAGTGCTGTTGCTTGGGTCTGACACCCGCTGGATCCTACCTCTCTTATGGAAGCTACGAGTAGCTTTTGATCATTCGGCACATTGATCTCTCCGTCCGCATTCATGACAGCTGGTCTTGTCAAATCCCCCAACGGCTTGATCTTTCGGTACACTGATCAGCCCGTCTCCTGTCAAAGTTCCTCAACGGTCTGATCATTCGGCACATTGATCTCTCTGTCCGCCTTCACGACAGTCGGTCCTGTCAAATCCACAAACAACGACCAGAACATCGTTCGATGGTCTGTTCATCCGCAACTGATTGTTCCCCAGGAGAGTCCGTCTTGGCCTGTCCCGAACGACAATCACCCTCAGTCTAGCCGCAAGCGCATCTTCCAGCAGGCTTATCACTCTGTCTCGGATTGTCTTTGATAAGGAGATTGGCTCTGATTCCCAACAGATGGAATTCAACCTGCCTGACACGACCTACCCGTGTTTGTTGGAATACTTTGTGCCGAGGATAGCTTGATCCCCAGCAACGACGGCCGGTCCCGTCAACATCAGCAGCGACAGCCTGTCCTGTCCAAATTCAATCAACAAGCGGCGATGCAATCGTCCACTTCTACTTCCATCCCCAGCGACGGTCCGTCCGTCCTTTCAACCAATCAGGTTCTGTACGTATGGTTGTCTACTTTGCTAGTATGTTCTGCTCTGGATTGCCTTAAGGGGTGTCTAGAAACCTTTGACGTTACTTGTACCAAGTCAATGGTGCTCCAAGTGCCGTCAAAGGGGGGCTACTGTAGACACCCCAATCTGGGCTTCCAGATTAGTTTACTTACGGTTTTTGATTCCCCGATGATGAAACGGATCAAGAACACCCCGGGAATGTCGAGTGTTTGAGCTTTGAGTGTTTGAAAAACCCTTGAACCTAAGCCACTTCCAAAAGCCAAAAACCCTACTGACGTGAGCCAGGGCGCACCTTTGCGCTCCAGGGCGCAACCATCGCGCGCCGAGACGCACCGTCGCGCGACGGTTTGGAACCATCGCGCGATGGTCAAAGTCAAAGTTTGACCGTTGACCATCGCGCGCCAAGGCGCACCCTCGCGCAACAGTTTGGAACCATCGCGCGATGGTCGGTTCCCCACCTACTTTTCTTGAGGCAGAAACTTGGCCACCAATGCAACCTCAGCCAGGCCTCGTGGCTGGCTAAGTTCCTCTCCTGGCACCAACCAGATTCACCATCCATGCCTATAAATACCCCCATGCTTCTTCCATTTGAAGGGTTGATTTTTGGTAAGTTCAATACAAGGTTTGGTGAAGGGTCACAACCTAATCTCCCAAGAACATAGCTTGTTCTTTCTCCTCCATTACTCAAAATAACTCTCTCATCTCAAACAACCTCAAGCATCAAACATCAAAGCTCAAACACCCATTCAAGCTCAAAAGCCAAAGGTATAACACCTTTGTTCTGCTTACTGTTTTGATCCCTGATGGGGGCTGGCAGGATCAAGGCTGGTAATCAATACCAGTCCTGGCCCAAAAGCTGGCAGAGGTTCAAAACCGTCATGGTAGGAACCAGCGCGCGATGTTCCCATATACGCGCGCGACACTTCGTGCCAGCGCGCGATAGACCGCGTGGGGATTGGTGTCCCATTGTTTTATTCTTTACTTACATATAGCTCACTGTTAAGCGTGCAAAAAACCAGTTTACTACTTTTCTTAGAGCTTAAATTGCTAGCTTGCATTTCAATATTCATTTCTGTTCTGTTGGAGTACCCCTGGGATCATTCTGGACCTGTCCCAAAACCCAGGATGAGCAAAACCAGACACTGGAAAGTTGGCTCGAACCATCGCGCGCTGCACCCAAACCCTCGCGCGATTGTCAAATGGAGCGTTGACCAGCGCGCCAGGGCGCAATCGTCGCGCACCCGGGTGCACCGTCGCACGACAGTTTGGAACCCTCGCGCGACTGTTTGTCCCTGACCAGTGGCTGGCCTTGCATGGTTAACTTGATTTTAGGCTATTATTTTGTCCCCACACTGTTTATGGGGTGTTTTGTTTATTTGTTGGGCTTTTCAGCTTTTAAACTGTATATTATGACTGCATAAACTGCTTGGTTTGTCCTGGGTGTGCACTGGTCCTTCCAGAGCCCAGAGGGTTTGAGAATAAGAGCTGTGGGCTTAGGCTTACTGGCGCGCGCAGGTCTTGTAGTAGCGTGTGCAGGTTTGGTCAGCATGCATTGACTTGATCAGTGCATACTGGTTTCTTCCTGTGCACGACACCTCGCTGTTTTGAACTTTATTCCATTTATTGTTCAATTTTCCGCTCATTCATGCCATACTTGATCACATCCTGCAAACATGTTACAGTTTTAATCCCCGATTAACTGTTTCCCCGCCCTAATTGGCTAAAAATTGATTAATAAAAGAAGAATCGCAACATTTTCAAAATGCCTAAGTAGAGACCGATCTCCAGATTGGGCGAGAGGGGTGCCTTAAAACCCTTCCCCTCTCGTAACCTGGCTCCCGAACCCAAATATGGTTATGACGGACTGGTTCCTTAACTTTTTCAAATCAAACAGCGCGGTAGGTGCTTCGAAATACGGTTCCTTGGGTGTCGGACCTTTAAACCCGAGTGGCGACTCTGTATTTTTGAGCGCTTGCCACCTGCGCTCGCGCTCCCTCAATCCGGGCCCATTGCTTTGGGAAAGGAACGGAATCCTTCTCCCATTTCTAAGGGCATGCTGCCCACAAGTGTAAAAACAAGAGCAAAGGGTGCACAAAACATTTTCTTAAAACCCTTACTGGAAACACTCTCGAGCGCTCGAGAGTGCTCCCGAGCGCTCGGGACTGTTTCCAGTCCCATGCATGGCATTTTGGTGAGCACTAGGCTGGGGGTGAGGTGCACTCTCAAATAAAATGGATTTATTCTGGCATGCAGACATAGAAAATCAGTTTTCCTAAAACAGAAGTGTTTCTTACAAAATTTCAAGTAAGAAACAAGGTTTTCCAAAGTTAAAAATAAGATTGTCTCTTGTCAAAAACCTAGACGAGTGTGTCTGCATGATAAAATGATGTCATTTTCCATTTGAGAGTAAGCTGACATGCAGCTCACTCCCAAGCGCTTGGAACCATTCCCGAGCGCTCGGGAGTGCATGCATGCCACTGCATTCCATTTTCCCCAGTTTGCTATATTTTCTGACTTTCTGCATGCATAAATATATCCATTTGCTCTTTTAAAGTTGTAGATCTAATTTCGTTAAGGCAGGGATGCATGATCTGAGAGATTGAGGGCCTATCTCAGTCTTTCAAGTCCTCTGCTGAGCCGGTGATATACTTAAAAGCATTTCAATTTACAGTCGTTAGCATTATTTCCTGTTTGTACTAACAAATTTTGCAAGTTGGGCACCAACACTCTCAAGCGCTCGGGACCACTCCCGAGCGCTCGAGAGTGAAGTCAGTAGGCAGGGCTTCATTTCATGTTATTTTGGCATTCTTTCACCATTTTGTCACTCCCTGTACACATGCACATGCATGCACTTCCTATGTGTCATAACTGTTGATACTTGCTAATTGGTTTAATGAAACAAAATCCCGTTTGAAAAATCCCACAAACGTTTAGTAGAGACCGACATCGCGTCGGGCGAGAGGGGTGCCGTAAAACCCTTCCCCCCTCGTAACATGGCTTCTAAACCCTCAACTTATCTCTGGTTTTCAATTTCAAATCAATCATTTTCGAAACGAAACGGTTTCTCGGGGGATAGACCATAAATCCGGGTGGTGACTCTTCAAACATTTTCGAATCGATCCAAAAGTCGAGGCGCGCGATTTTCATTGGGCCGCCCCGATCCACCCGGGGCTGTGGTAGCCCACAGTGGCGACTCTGCTGGGGACAAGGTTTAATTAATACTTGAGAAAAAGTTGGTATGTTGATAAAACGGCCCGCTTTCCTTGAGCATCAATTAAACTTGTGAGCCAAGCTTGAAAAATGTTTGTGGGATTTTCAAATTCATTTTGTTTCATTGTCTATCTCTTGTATATATATCCTGTGCAGCCCCGCTGTTGTGTTTCGGCAATCCTACCCGGCTTGCCGGTGATGGGGAATCCCGGAACGCTCAGCAACCCTCGACCGTGATGAGTCATCCCTACCGTTTGTACCATTATTGGGTGTACGCTCAATAGTGGGAGGTATACTTTGACTCTAGTCCGGGGAACCCTCTTCAAGCCAAAACCGGCCTTTGTACATGCTTAGCAAGCCATAGAGCTTTCCAAATTAGGACAGGAGCCTACAGGGTAGGATTACGTGCTATATCCTGTTTACGTGCTGCATTTCATCTTGCATCATCATGCTATCAGCCACGGTTCTCGAGACTCGCTCGCACGGTCTGTAGAAGGTTGCCAAGGCCCGATTATGAGTCGTGCACCCCAGTGTACGTTGTCTAAGCTACATGAGTCCGTAGAACAATGAGACTTTGGGAAATCAAAATATACTAAGTCCTTGACTAATGCCTAATCGAAGATTCAACAAATAATAAGGAATAGCAAGGAAACGATGTCGTGACGCCACGTCACTTACACCCCTTCGGCTAATGGCACCATGCCACTGACGCCACTCTGGTTATGGCTTCACGTCGTTTATACTAAGCTATTCCGAGTTCAAAATTGAAACTTCGAATGAGGACTAGTTGAATACTTAGTTCATTTTGACATCTCTTAGAACTTGTTGTTCTAAACAAAGGATACACCCTAAAAGAAATTCTGAGGAATGAGGCAGCCTTCAAAAGACCGTAATCTTATCCCGCTTGCTCATCGCACCTCGCATCTTATGCTTGCTTTTGTGTCCCGTATAGAACTCTTGGACTCGCTCGCGCAGCTTGTTTAGGATTGCCTGGACCAATGAAGAGTCGTGCTTTTAAATGGCACGTTGTCAAAATTAATTAGTCCTTGGAACGATGAGGTTTTAGGGATATCGAAATTCATTAAGTCTTCGATACACTTTTCAATCATGGATTTAATGAAGATTAACAAAACAAGTAGGCTACAATGCCATGATACCCACACCACCCAGGTTATAGTGCGAAGTCACTTACACCGCTTAGGCTAATGGCGCCATGCCACCTACGCCACCCCGGTTACGGTATCATGTCATTTATGCTAAACGGTTTTTGAAACCAAAACGGAAATTTCAAATGAAAAATGTTAAAGGCTTAATCTGTCTTGATATCTCTCAAATCTTGTCATTCCTAATCAAAGGATACACATTCAAAAGAGTCTCTGAGGACTAAGGCAATCCTTCGCAGGTTATTATTTCTTGAGTTAGGGTCTAGGAGACCATAAATCCATGGAGTTTGAAATAACTCTGGTGTTCGCCGTGCCCGAACGGCTCCCTCTATTCAGTCTAGCCTTAAGTGCATCTTCCAGCAGTCTTATTGCTCTGTCTCGGATGGTCTTAGATAAGGAGATTGGCTCTGATTCCCAACGTGAGGAATTTAACATGCCTGACAACGACCTACCCGTGACTGTTGGAACTATCTGTAAAGTTTGATCCCTTGAGTCGACAATGACAATACATATTCGTACACATTTTTTTTCAATAAACCACAACAGGGGCACATTTTGAGTTCGCTTCCTACTTTACTGTCAGCACTGGGCCACCCATCCTACACAAAGCCATACCACCTTCTCCGACTACCTCAAAATGACAGAGCAAACAGAGCTGGTTGAGCTGAAAAAGGCTATAGAGGAAATGAGTCAGAAAATGGATAAGCAGATGACTCTATTGCAAGGGTTGATTGACCTTTTCACCTCCGCCATGTCGAATCCAGATCTGGGACTAAATGCTGAAGATGCCAGGATCGAAGAAACTCCACAAATCCACCACCCTCCAACAGTCAGTATATGCTCAAAACTGAAGCTCTCGGACATGCTTAAAGACCTGATCAAATTCCATGACACCAAGACTCACTCAAAGGAGGATATTGGATCCCTGTCTAAAACTGGTGCTGAAAGGCAAGACACGCACATTGATGAGATCAACCTCAAAAGCAAGACAGCATTACGCAGTTGCGAAGCAAGCAAGGCTTTCACCAGAGGCCCACTCAGCACCTCTGTGAACCCTCAACCCAGCTGCAAAATCCCACCAAGGATCTTCTCCCGTTTTCCTGTACCTTTGTCCTCAGTTTATGGGAAGCTCCTCGAAGCCGGCCTCATCAAGCCGCTCCCTCCAACTCCCCTACCTCAGAAGCTCTCGGAGTCCCACAACCCAAACGTCTATTGTGCCTTTCACCAATATACCCGCCATCCCACCAATAACTGCTTCCGTCTCTGCCACAAAATCCAAGACCTAATCGACAACGGGACCATCACAGTGCCGGACCTCAGATATGGAGGAGGATTTTGAATACGATGAAGTCAACCCACGAATGGAATTTCTCACTGAGTCTGGAAAGCTTTTGAGTTTCAAGTCGAGTCTTCTACAAGTCAACTTCGAGTCAGTTTGTACTTTGAGCTTTCGTGTCTGTATGTTCAAGTTTGTATTCAAAAAACAAAAAAAACAAAAAAAAAATCAAGAAGAAAAACCAAAAAGAGAGTCAGTTTCGTAGTCCCGAACTACGTTATGACCTGATTCCTTTGCAAGAAGGATACGTAGGAAACCTCATCCTAAGGTCCGGTCATGTTCATCCGAGTCGATCCCAAAATTCAGTCACGATCTTTCGAGTCAATCCTTCGTCGGTCCGTCCCGTCTTTCGAAATCAACGTCAAGCCTCTTGTGTCGAAATTGTGATAATAAACTCGCGTTTCGTGATAATCCCTTAACTTGAAATTGTTTTTCACCATCAATTGAGGAATCAAAACACGGGATACTTTGCCCTTGCAAGAAGAAGAATTTCATTGGACCACTCCCTAACATCATCGAGAAGCGATACCTTGGCCCGAGAAAAAGCTCACTAGATCAGAACCTCAAAATTTGATCTACGCAAAAGTTAGAGTACACAAATCTCTTAACTTGCATCTAGGATTTAGTTATCAAGTTGTGCAATTCAAAATGAAGAAAGGCATTCTTTTCTTTTATCAAACGCTTGGAGATATATATCCATTGATAACCCCCTTTGAGCCTAAATCAATTTCTTTGAAAGATCCCAGCTAGGCAGCTATCCCCCACACTGGGGTGAAATGAGGAAGACAAAAGCGTCAAATCCATCGGCGCATCGGAATTCAAAGCGTGAAAGTACCAAATACATAGGCACAATGAGATGCAAAACATCAGAGAAAGCTCAAAATCAATGAAAGTGCCAAACACATTGGCACAACAAAGTGTGAAACAAGTCAAGTGAAAGAAGGCGCCCATCAAAAGCAAAAAGGGCACAAAAATATTCAAGATGGCTGCTAGCTCGAAACCCAAAGAAAATAAAAAAAATTTGAGCCTATTATCCTTTCTTTGTTAAGCCAAACCTTGGCCACGTTACAACCCAGATAATGTCCTTTCAGATTGGAATACACAACCTGATAACAAAAATCCTGGACAATAGGAGAAAACAAGAAGGAGCGACAAGGCATTTCGTGAATCCCACAAAATCCAAATTGGGGCATTTTCTAAATCCATGGGTTGTCATCAGCAATCTGGGGCACAGTTCGTGGTAAAAATCCTCGTGTTTTGACAAAATAAGATCAAAGAATCCCGAATGAGCATCACTCGATGGAGCTAAAATAATTTCAAAACCTCGAATGGGAAAATCATCGAAACTTGATTCAAACTCCTCATCCAGTCAAAGTCATCATGGAGAGTCAGTCCTATGATAAAGGGTCTTTCTTCTCCTTCGAGTCATCTGGGCCTTGCCCAAATTCACGCAAGGTCGTTCCCGGTCATCATCTAGTCAAGTCATATTGATCTCGAGGCCCCAACTCGTGAGAGAAACTCCAATACATGGAAGAACCCGTCCTTGTGCTCATGATAAAATTGGTTGCCGAAACTGTTAGTGGAATCAAGGAAAAGAATTAGAACTGAGGCACATCAGCCCAATGTCATCAATCATAGCAAGCATATAGCCGACCTCAAGACTGGGGCATGCATGCTCAAAACTCAAGCCCTAATCAAAGTCAAACTCAAACCAACTCCAGCTCAAGCCCTGGATCTAGCTCAAACCCAAAATACCAGCCCGCTGGTCAAAAACAGTAAAGCAGAAAGGATACTCAGACATGTCCTTTGTTTTTCAAAAAAAAAAAATATCATCGTTGTTGTCAAATGTCGAAACACGGGTCTCACTTTCTAGTCTCGACCTCTTATAGTCACCTTCATCTATCATATTTGTCAACATGACTGCTTGATCTGCTGCCATAGATTTGGCATCGTCCTCCGGGACATCATTCAATCATCTGCTGCCATAGATTTGGCATCGTCCTCCGGGACATCATTCAATCATTTTATGCCATAGATTTGGCATTGTCCTGAGGGACACCTTTCAATCAAATCCCGCCATAGATTTGGCATTGTCCTGAGGGACACCTTCCAATCAAATCCCGCCATAGATTTGGCATTGTCCTGAGGGACACCTTCCAATCAAATCCCGCCATAGATTTGCCATTGTCCTGAGGGACACCTTCCAATCAAATCCCACCATAGATTTGCCATTGTTTTGAGGGACACCTTCCAATCAAATCCCGCCATAGATTTGGCATTGTCCTGAGGGACACCTTTCGATCAAATCCCGCCATAGATTTGGCATTGTCCTGAGGGACACCTTTCAATCAAATCCCGCCATAGATTTGGCATTGTCCTGAGGGACACCTTCCAATCAAATCCCGCCATAGATTTAGGATTGTCTTGAGGGACACCCTTTCAATCAAATCCCGCCATAGATTTGGCATTGTCCTGAGGGACACCTTTCAATCAAATCCCGCCATAGATTTGGCATTGTCCTGAGGGACACCTTTCAATCAAATCCCGCCATAGATTTGGCATTGTCCTGAGGGACACCTTTCAATCATCTCCCGCCATAGATTTCGCTTTAGTTCCTTCGAGACAAACTTACTTGTCCCGTTGGATGGCACCCCTCGCGGTGTATTCAATCTTTATCCTTTCAAGACAAACTAGCTTGTCTCGTTGGATGACACCCCTCAGGCTGTATTTTATGTTATTTTCCACCCACTGAGACAGAGCAATCGGTGGGCGCTCATCAATCAATCTATTTTGTCAATCATTTTCTTGCATGTTTGCATGTTTGCATTTGCCCCAAAGAACAATGCTGGTCTGATCCCTGCAGAAAAGGGTACGTAGGCAGCTCGGAAGAGCACGACCTCATGTTTTGAATGCTTGTACATCCTTACTTGCATTTGATTTTGAATCAAGGATTTAGTAGGGCTCGAATTGGGCTGTCTCAATCTTTGGACGTCACTCGTATCCAGACATGATGCCGAGCGCCATCCAAAGAGGGGCAACTGTAGACACCCCAATTTGGACTTATTAATTATCCTTAATTTGTGGCCCTAAGGCTCCCCGATGATGAATTTGGATCGAAACAAGCCTCGTACCAATTGGGTCTTTGCTTCTTGAAGGATTTGAAAAGGAAATAAAATGGTCAAAATCGTTCCCAAGCGCTTGGCAGCAGTCCCAAGCGCTCAAAACTGTTTTTCAAAACCACTGGCCTGGCTCAATCTCGAGCGCTCGAGTCTTTTGTGCTGCCCAATGGATGATGAGATCTCCCACTACCCATACAATCCATCATTACAGCCACCTTGGGCCGGCTGAGGTTTGAGTCAACACTCAGCCTCAGTCAGAGAAAATCAGGCCAGGAGATTTTCCCCTTAAAATAACATTTTATTCAAATTTATTTGATTTTGCAAAACATAGGTTATTTTGGCCTATAAATACAACCTCTTTTCTGCAGAAAAGGAGGAGGAAAATTCTCTCTCTAAACCACTCTCCTCTCTCTCTTGTTCAAGGCAAAAAGGTTTTCAAACGCAAACTTGTTTTCCAACAACAAAGCTCTTTTTTTCAAAGACATCAAGAGAAATGCAGGAAATCCAGAACACTTCTGGTTACTGATTTCCTGTGTTTTTCTCTCTGCATTCACCTTTCAAAGCCATCCAAGGAGCAAAGTGTCAAGTGAAGGTAGAAATCTTTACCTTTAACCTCAAACAAAGAGGCTGTTTTTCCTTTATGAGGGGGGTCTCTCAGCCTGTCCTAGTCCTCAATACTGGGTGCATGGTTGGGAGACCTTAGTGTAAAAACAAGAGCAAAGGGTGCACAAAACATTTTCTTAAAACCCTTACTGGAAACACTCTCGAGCGCTCGAGAGTGCTCCCGAGCGCTCGGGATTGTTTCCAGTCCCATGCATGGCATTTTGGTGAGCACTAGGCTGGGGGTGAGGTGCACTCTCAAATAAAATGGATTTATTCTGGCCTGCAGACATAGAAAATCAGTTTTCCTAAAACAGAAGTGTTTCTTACAAAATTTCAAGTAAGAACAAGGTTTTCCAAAGTTAAAAATAACATTTTCTCTTGTCAAAAACCTAGACGAGTGTGTCTGCATGATAAAATGATGTCATTTTCCATTTGAGAGTAAGCTGACATGCAGCTCACTCCCAAGCGCTTGGAACCATTCCTGAGCGCTCGGGAGTGCATGCATGCCACTGCATTCCATTTTCCCCAGTTTGCTATATTTTCTAACTTTCTGCATGCATAAATATATCCATTTTCTCTTTTAAAGTTGTAGATCTAATTTCGTTAAGGCAGGGATGCATGATCTGAGAGATTGAGGGCCTATCTCAATCTTTCAAGTCCTCTGCTGAGCCGGTGATATACTTAAAAGCATTTCAATTTACAGTCGTTAGCATTATTTCCTGTTTGTACTAACAAATTTTGCAGGTTGGGCACCAACACTCCCAAGCGCTCGAGAGTGAAGTCAGTAGGCAGGGCTTCATTTCATGTTATTTTGGCATTCTTTCACCATTTTGTCACTCCCTGTACACATGCACATGCATGCACTTCCTATGTGTCATAACTGTGGATACTTGCTAATTGGTTTAATGAAACAAAATCCCTTTTGAAAAATCCCACAAACGTTTAGTAGAGACCGACATCGCGTCGGGCGAGGTCGGGCGAGGGGGGTGCTGTAAAACTCTTCCCCCCTCGTAACATGGCTTCCGAACCCTCAACTGATCTCTGGTTTTCAATTTCAAATCAATCATTTTTGAAACAAAACGGTTTCTCAGGGGATAGACCATAAATCCGGGTGGCGACTCTTCAAACATTTTCGAATCGATCCAAAAGTCGAGGCGGGCGATTTTCATTGGGCCGCCCCGATCCACCCGTGGCTGTGGTAGCCCACACCTACGTATCTCAAAAAGAGAATCAGGCCATTCGTTGTTCAAGTCCGAGGAGACTCTCATTTTAGGTCCACATTTCATGCTAGGTGCAACAAGCGGACTTACGACCAAAATAAGCTCAAGACATAGACCTTTTAAAAAAAGAAAACAGATATGGACCAAACTAGCTAGATAAGACTCCTCAAAAGATTGACTCTTAGCCTAAGACGTGACAGGCATGGATGCTACTGCTGCCCAGTGATCAATCTCAGCTGGATAATCTTCTCTTGATTGATGAGGTCTTGGATCGCATTCTTGAAAGCCCCGCATTCTCTGATAGAATGACCATTTACTTGGTGGTACTTGCAATACCCTCCGCCTTTTTGTATAAAGTTTGGAAATTTTGGCTGTAATGGCTTCAATACCCCTTTTGCTTCCAAGATACAGAACACCTTTTCCAAGTTCATTCTAAGAGGAACAAAGTTTCTCTTTTGCCTGCAGTCGAGATGGGATCCCACCATTTTAATATTACTGTTGCTTATGTTCATCTTACAGCTGTTTTTCTCTTTGAGAGATTCCTGGTTTAGATCGATGGTATTGAGAAGAAGTTGATTTTCATGTTGCTGCTGCAGATCATTCACCACTATTTCAATTTGGTTGTCCTTAGCGGGATAAGTTTCTCTCTGAGCTACCTTTTTCGTCCATCTAGTAGGGGGAGGTGGAGGTGGAGCTTGTGGAAGACTTCTTTGCAAACTGTGAACTATGGTGGCTAGGGCAGCCACTAATTCAGCCAATACATTAACTTTAGTAGCCAGAGCTTCAATCTTCTTGTCAGCCATTGCTGTCACGTCTAAGACCAAACCCAAAATTTAGGAAAAGCAAGAACTTAGCTACGCTTAGGTTGAGATGTCCAAAATCAAGTGTCTATGCAATGCACACATCAAACACACTTATTGCCCTTAAAATGCAAATCTAGCATGATGGGGTGGCTTAGCCAAATGATAATTGATGTTGACACGTGATCATGCAATGTGCTATAAGAAGAAATGAGGGTGATGGATTCCTCTCTTGGTTTGGCCCCTGCATAGTTAGAAAGAGGCAAGCAAAATGATATACAAAGCACCATAGCTACCTTCACAGATTATGGACGAGTCATGCATAGCAATTCATTTGTATGCATGAGTTTATCGGATACTATAGATAGCCAACTATTTTTGATATGGATGATTCTTGTAACGCCCCCATTTTCGGGTACGTTAAATAAACATTTTATTGATAAAATGAACAGAGTCTGGCTCATTATTACATTGTTAATCTCACAAGGGAGTACACTTATTCAAAAGGGAAGGGAACTAAGGTTCCTAACTACAGCTCCGCCTGCTCTTCCATCCTAGCCAGCTCTTCGGCTCCAAAAGCCTCCACAGTGTACATCTCACCTTGTTCGTCTATAAGGTCTGACACATTATACCGGTGTCGCCACCAATATAATATGTCAGGGTCACCAAAGGGCAACACCGTGAGCTTACAAAGCTCAATAGAATAAACCATACCCACTTACCCTTAACTTACAACAAGAAGCAGATAAACAATTACACATGCTCATTCAAAAACATAGTCTAGCAATTACACATCCACATTCGCTATCTTTCTAACGTTGGTGTCATGCCTTTTCGTGTTTCTCCTACGCGACTCGTCATAGACCGTGTCATCCTTTTCACCTTTACCAAATCCACATTTCCAAAGTTTCATTAACAAATTGCTACTAATGAGGCTACCAAGTCCGGCTCCATTAGCAACACACACGATGGGCTACCAAGTCCGGCCACACCGCGGTTATCACAATCCATTCAAATCTTGCATTGGCTCCTCTCCGCGGATAACCAAGCCATATTACCACATGAGACTACCACGTCCGGCCCCATTGGAAATCTTCGCAATGGGCTACCAAGTTCGGCCACATTGCGGTTTTCGCAAGTCCATACAAAGGGCTACCTAGTCCGGCCACAACGCAGATTTTCACATCCACACAATGACTACCACGTCCGGCCATTATGTAGTTTCAAAAATATTTTTATGCATATCAACCACACCCTAGGTGTCATGTTTCTAACTTTCTCGGTTTACGTGTCTCGTTCTCATGCATAGACTCCGCGGTAAGACTTTCATGTAATCATAGAAATCTTGAAACTAAACTAGCAAGATCGTCCAACTCTATATTTAATAGCATGCTTACTTTATCACAACATCATACTCAACATTTAATCATACAAGGTAAAGCATAGTGTCACATGGACGGACACCTTTGGAGTGGTAAACCACTTATGCTTTATCAACAACAAGTAGTCAGATAATCACATAATCATGCTCATAATCATAATACGAATACTTAAAGCTAAGCTACGAACATTATCTTTCAATATTCATTCTTTCTTTCATAAGTTCAAAAGAGCATATGTTTATTGGTTTGCAATGCATATATCAGAATAGTGTCGATGGAGATTCTACGTATACTTAGGATTCGAAGGTATAGAATAGTCTACCGTTCTTTTTGGCGGTAGTGACGACTACGGAGTAAGGATGGTACGTCGGTGGTCGGACGGAGTAACTTCTTAGGAATGGCTTCCGGTAGCTTCGAAAGAGAATGTTTTCTCTCGAAACTAGATCTTGACTAACACTACTTGACTTTTTGGATCAAAAGGGTGGTCGAGTGGCGGTTTAGTGGCGGCTTAGGATGAGTTTCTTGAAGAACTTATGAAGAACCTCAAGAACAAGGAAGAACACTCAAGAACTAACTAAGAACAAGCAAGAACACAAAGTTTTTCTAGAGAGAAGTTGGAGCAATGAAAGGTGTGTGTTCAAAGGGTGAGAAATGGTTGCTATTTATAGGCAAAACTTGGCTCCCTCTCCTCCCATCATGGCCGGCCCCTCTCTCTCTCCATATCCAATGGATTTCTTTCATATCTTGTCATATCTAGTACTTGAAAGACTACCATAGATTTTCCCTTTTCTTTATTTCTATTTTAGGACAAGGTTTAAGTTTATTCTATGGGGTTTTTTTGTCTTGTCTAGTACTTGAATGAGTTAGAATACTATATATGGTTGACCTTAGGTGTACAAGTGCAAGAAAACCCTAGATTTTGGTGGTACAAGGTGATGTAGGAAGATTGGTCATGGAAGACTAACTAGATTTGGTAAGTACTCTTGCACACACATCACACTCTCTCTTTCTCTCCCTCTCATCCGGCCCATCTCTCTCTCTCTCTCCCTCTCATCTCTCTCGGCCTCTCTCTCTCTCTTGGTACAATGTACTTATGTATATATATATGCATGGAAGGACAAGCACTACAAGAAAAATTGGATTTTATAGCGTTCGAAAAACGCTATCAAATGATATAGATAGCGTTTTTACGAACGCTGTATTAGCCGATGTTGTTAAAAGTCTTGAACATTAGACAGCGTTTTTAAAACGCTATAGAATGGTAGACTTTCAACAGCGTTTTTAAAACGCTATAGAATTGTAGACTTTCAACAGCGTTTTTAAAACGCTATAGAATGGTAGACTTTCAACAAGGTTTTTAAAACGCTATAGATTGGTAGACTTTTTATAGCATTTTTAGAACGCTATAAATTGTAAAATTCCTATAGCAATTTAAAAACGCTATAAATTGTAAAATTTCTATAACATTTTGAAAACGCTATTGATTGTAAAGTTTCAATAACGTTTAAAGAACGCTATAAATTGAAAATTTCCCACAGCATTCAAGGAACGCTGTAAATTCAAGGTTTTCTATTATTCACTATAAGTTTTCGCCCCGCTGTCCATTGTAAATTTTTTACAACATTTTCAACCTGCTATTCCAACTGATATTTAGCAGATTTCTTGACTATACAACCTACAATCCAACCTTAATAACAATCCACATAATAAGTTCATACAATGCTTAAAAAAAAGAAGATTGCGGCTCCAATAACCTCCTTGGCAATATATTTCACAATATTGCATACAAAACCAACAAAATATTTCCAAACATCAAAGCGATTACCATTACAAAAGAAATTCAATATACTAAATGTCCTTCCAATATTTCTATCTAATACAAGCCTTGTCACCAAATATCAACAAAAAGGCCTTCCAAAATATCTACGCATCCCAAAAGTGGAGTACAAGCCTTGTCACCAAATATCAACAAAAAAGCCTTCCAAAACATCTATGTATCCTAATAGTGGAGTATAAGCCTTGTCACCAAAAATAAACAAAAAGGCCTTCCAAAACATCTATGTATCCCAAAAGTAGAGTTCAAACCTTGACACCAAAATATTAACAACAAGGCTTCAACCAAAACTGTGACACCCCGCTTTCCGGTCGCCGGCGGTACTGCAGATAGCAGGCTCCGTCCGGACAGGAAGGGGGCAAAGTTATAGTTTATAAGAAAAGATCCCTCCTACTTGTACAAGGCCTTTTAAAGCCGTGAGGGCGGGCCAAAGCGCATAGGAACTTCGCAGTTAAGCGTGCTCACCCCGGGGTAATCCAGGGATGGGTGACCTACTGGGAAGTCTATGGGCTTTGGGCGTCCAAAGCGGACAATATTGTACAAAGATGGAGCGGGTCGTGACAGGTGGTATCAGAGCACAACCCTGGTCTACATGGTGGGGCCACCTCTAGAATCTGGTACGAGCACATTGTGCTGTACAGAACTAAGTGCCACACCATGGCCACCAGGGGAAGGTTGCTGGGTCCCTGTGCAACGAGGACGTTGCATCCCTAAGGAGGGTAGATTGTGACACCCCGCTTTCCGGTCGCCGGCGGTACTGCAGATAGCAGGCTCCGTCCGGACAGGAAGGGGGCAAAGTTATAGTTTATAAGAAAAGATCCCTCCTACTTGTACAAGGCCTTTTAAAGCCGTGAGGGCGGGCCAAAGTGCATAGGAACTTCGCAGTTAAGCGTGCTCACCCCGGGGTAATCCAGGGATGGGTGACCTACTGGGAAGTCTATGGGCTTTGGGCGTCCAAAGCGGACAATATTGTACAAAGATGGAGCGGGTCGTGACAAAAACAGTCCTTCCAAAATCTATCCATCCCATAAGTATAAACAAAAAGGCTTCAACCAACCAAGCGATATTGATAGCCATCACACTAGCAAGATCATACCTACATCTTCAGCAAAAAGTCACAACAGCACTTCTTTATCAACCCATAAACCTACATATGGTAGAAGCAAATATTTCAATTTGATGGAGTCAACAATTTCTACTAAACATTTCAATTAGAAAGAGCATCTTCTTTCAAATTATTCGAAGGTGAGCTTGGTGTATCATGTTCAATTTTTTCCATATCATCCTAAAAATTGCATAATAAAAAATCATTGTAAATGACCAATGATACTGTGAACATATAACAAGTAGAACACACAAATAACGAATGAGTCTAAATTTAATGCTCAAGCTGCCTCTAAAGCATGGATACTCTATTTTGGCCTCCGTACCACGTATCGGTATTCGATACGGATACCGATACTCTCCGTACATATCGTGTCCGTGTCCCGTATCCGTATCCGTGCTTCTTATCTTGGACTAACAAGAGAGGTGGTGATGGGTATAACAAAGTCAAGCATGGCTCATGCATGGTAATTAATACTACAGTACGACTACTAGATTGGGCCGGTTGGTTATGACTCCTATCTTGATGCTTCCTTCCGAACACACAAATACTCAAACAGTGAGCACAACTTGGGTCTTAACCAAGGCGTGCGGACAGTCGTGATTCCCGTCCGGATGGTGCACATGGGATCAAAGAAAACTCAACAAAAACTTATGGATTATGATAGTCTTTCGGGTTTTTTCGAAAACTTCTTGTAGTTCTTATAAAAATAGAGTAGGTGAGGTCATTTGTAAGGTGAGTGGTAAGCACCAAGTGTAAGACTGATGAGAGCACAAGTGTGAGTATGACAAGTGATCAGTTCTTAAGTGTGAGTAAGATGCTAAAGTATTGTGTTTTCTATTGGTGTACCGGAAAGTATTTAGTAAAAAACTTGGTATATTTACATATGAAAGTGGCTATCCTATTGGCCAAAGGAGAACCAAGTAGAGATTTTAGGTTGGTCTCTAATCACTACTCTTAGCAAATCAAGTCAATTACTATTTCAACCCCACTCATCCCTTGTCACCAATTCTTTCAAAGAAAACTCAACAGTGTAAAGCTAAAACCTGTTACCTTTAGCATAACAGGTTTTTGAAAAAGCTGTGTGAGCACATGCACTATAACTCTAATCTAAAACTCTAATCTTTAACTTAAGCTATGTGTCTATTTAGGTAGTAAAACCCAGAACAAGGTGACCCATCACAATTTTTTTGGTATTCTCACTAATAACCACAATGTCCACTGGTGTTGACAGACTCAATCAATACCCCAATTTGGTATAACACCCTTCTCATCGATTCGAATTCCCTAAAACAAATCACAACACCCAACACCACCAAGCGTGCCCAGCAATTAGCGAAACCCGTTAACCATCCGCGGCAACAAATCTCTAGGCTAGATAAGATCTTAGCAAAATCATTTGTTTCAAGCAAAAATGTGAATAACTGGACACCCTATGGCTGTAATGTGTTTATGATCCCATGAAATGACTCTTGGGGATCCCGGAAAGTTATCTGTTTAATTTGTTTGGACTCCAAGGAAGATTCTAAGTGTTAGACATTTAGGCCAACCTACATTTAGGCCATCCTTGCTGGGGGGAATAAGGTACCCAAAAAACAAACACAAATATCCAGTAAAACAGTCTTAAACTGAGCAAAAACCACAGCAGAAATGCAGCAGAACAGAGCAGATTTTCTGCACACAAGTGAGCTACAAATGTGCAGTTTTTCTAGCAATAAAACAGAGGAGGAAGTAGACTTATCTGGGCACAAGAAAACTGAATTTTCTTTCACAAATCCAAGCTTTACAAAGCTTACTTCACATCCAAAACATAGCACACACAAGACCACTAAAAATTATATCTTTAATCACCCCGTAGTATGAAACTACATCAACAACTTGTGCATTGTCCTTCACACTTGATCTACACAGAGTTGCCGCGTCAATGGAAACACCACTATTTTGGGTTGATTTCTCAGCTTCCTTTGTGTGGAACCGCTGCCCATTGATGATATACCCCGTATAACTCATGGCATGCTTTCTAGGACCATTAGCGAGCCATTGTAGTATCTCCAATTCATTATTAGTGCATGCTTTTACCTGAATCTGTACAAGTATATGCAACCCAATTAATACTATACTAATTACAATATTAAACTTGATAAACCTCAAGCAAAATAAGTGGTAACCTTTTCCCTCAACCATTTTGAAAAGTTGTCAGCGTGCCTTTTCAAAAGTAAACTTTTATTTTTTTGAAGACCAAGACTGGCATCTGAGTTCTTTAACTCCTCTATATGCATCCTAAAAGAAAAAGAAAGAATGAGTAAGTGATTCACGTGTATAAGAATTTATGAATTCTGCAAGCAGAATTTCATCAAACTTACTCCAAATAAGGTTCCACTATGGCTGTATTGAATAACACATAACGATGTGCACTTTCTAAAACTTCATCGGTCAATGTGATGGAAGTGGCAGCTGATATTGGACGACCTTCGAGAATTACATCGTTCTCAAAATCTTGATTGCGAGGTCCCCTATTGGTTGTTTCCACAGATTTCATGTGTCGGCTGCAAAATGTTATACACTCGTGTACGAGGTAGTGTTCTGCTATACAACCTTCAGGTCGTGCATGATTCCCAACACTTCGTTTGTATATCTTCATATGTCTAATCATGAAGAAAAGTACATTCACATTATACAATCATAGATGATGGACAGAAACATAGATGATTATTCATTAAAAAAAACTAAAAGGGTTCACCTTTCAAAAAGGTACATCCAACGATATTGGACTGGCCCGCAAAGTCGTGCTTCTCGTCCTAAGTGAATTGTTAAGTGCACCATGATATCAAAGAACGAGGGTGGAAAGAACCTCTCAAGCATGCATAACGTTTCAACCACCTCATCCTCAAGGGATGCCATTTCTTTTTGATTAATAACTCTTTGACACAATCTATTGAAGAATGCGCAAAGGCGAAGTATCGCATTTCTGGGTCCAGTTGGTAGTAACCCCTTTAAGGCTACAGGCAACAACTGAAGCATTAGCACATGGCAATCATGAGATTTGAGACCTGTGACCTTCAATTCATCCATTGATACGCAATTCCCAATATTTGAACTATATCCATCAGGTACTTTTAAGTCAAACAACCGCTTGCAAAATATTCGCTTCTCATCCTTGGAAAGTGTATAGGAAGCTGGAGGAAGATATGTCGTAGACCCTCGATCTTCTGGATGCAAGTCATGCTTTATTTCCAAATCTTGCATATCCTTGCGAGCATTTAAACCGTCCTTGGATTTTCCGTTAATATCCAACAGCGTGCCAATAAGGCTCTCAATAATATTTTTAATGATATGCATGACATCTAAGTTATTACGTACTAGCAATTCCTACATAGAATAGTAGAGAAACAATCATAAACTATACTAAGATCATCATATATAAATATAAGATATAGATTGATCAAAATGCTGATTGATAAAACTTACCTCCCAATACTCCAAATCAAATAAGATTGACCTCTTTTTCCACCTTTGTTTATCTTCATTGTCCCGCTTTCGTTTTTTATTTCCTTCTCCACCTTTCCCCCAGTCATTCTTCATATCTTTCAGAGTTTCCAAAATTTGTTTGCCAGTCATGATTCTAGGTTTTTTCCCCTTTTCTTCCTTTCCATCAAACCATGATTTTTTTCTTCCGAAAGGGGTGAGATGGTGGAAGAAAGCACCTATGGCACAAATATACAGTTTTCCTACTGAATTTCAGCCATAGAAAACGTGTATTTTCACCACATATAGGACATGCAAATTTACCCTTAGTCATACACCCGGCAACATTTCCATATGCTGGAAAATCATGCATTGTCCACATCAAAATTGCCCTCAGATTGAATGTAGAGTTAGTGAACCTGTCATAAACAGGTGCTCCATTGGTCCACAAAATCTGTAGGTCTTCGATAAGAGGTCGTAGATATACATCAATATCATTACCCGGTTGCTTAGGTCCTGGAATCAATAGTGTCAACAAAACATTTTCCTTTTTCATCCATAACCAAGGTGGCAAGTTGTACATAACCAGCATAACGGGCCAACAACTATACGTCGAACTCAAATTCCGGAATGGATTGAAACCATCGGTAGCAAGACCAAGTCTTAGATTTCGTGGGTCTACTGAGAAAGATGGCCACTTATCATCGATTGTTTTCCAAGTTGGTGAATCTACCGGGTGTCGCATCTTGGCATCACTGCTTCTATGAGTAGAGTGCCATGTCAAATCTTTAGCTACTTCGAATGACCTATACATATTCCGAAACCTTGGAATTATAGGAAAATATCTCAATACTTTGGCAGGAACCCCTTTTTTTATTTTCTTTGTGCGTACGTCTACCTTCCATCTTGAACGACCACATTTTGGAAAGTTCTCTAATTCTGCGTTCTCTTTCCTGAATAAGCAACAATCCTTCACACAAGCATGAATTTTCTCGTAACCCAATTCAAATCTTTTAAGGAACTTTCTAACTACACGAACAGAGCATAGCATTGTATTATCTATGGGGAACATATCCTGAAGCTTCCCCAAAAGAATAGTGAAACTCTCATCTGTCCATTCATTTTCAGCTTTGATCTTGTACAAAGTAACAATTGCTGACAACTTCGTATATTTTTCACAACCAGGGTATAATGGAGTTTCTGCATCCTCTAATGCTTTTGCAAAGACCTCATCTCTAGCTTCGTCAAGTGGTTCAAGATGGTCTGCATCTCGTGCACAAGTCGCACTATATAAGTTATGCACATCTGACATTTCCACTTCTTTAGGTTTTTGTGCAGCACTTGGTTCCTCCCCATGATGAAACCAAGTTGTGTATGTAGGATCCATTCCATTTATGACCAAGTGTTCATAAACATCATCAACACAATGGTGACTCAAATTCCGACAATGTTTGCAAGGGCATAGAATCTTTCCTAAATATCCTGCGTTTTGATTAGCCATCTCCACAAAGTTCAATGCTGCGTTCATATACTCGTCAGTGCATCTACAAATGTACAAGCTAAGTGTGTTAAATGTTTTAAGAATATGTAACTAGTTTATCTATAGTTGTCTAAAAAAGTTTGTTCTATTACCTATTCAAACGCACCCAATCTTTGTCCACCATCTTAACAACACCAAGCTTGTTTCCTGATATCATACAATCGTACATGTAATACATAGGGTAAGTCCACTCATCTTGGAACAATAACCGAGAAGTATGCCAACAAAAATCCTAGATATTATCCCCCAAAATTCTTTATAGAGCTCTAGATTACAAATAGCATCAATAGGAAAAGAAACCTACAAACTACACCGTTAGCATAAGAAGCACCAATATAACAACCCTAAGAGATAATATCACAGCACAAGAAACCCCCAAATGGATTAAGAGAACCGAAAAATTGAAATGAGCAATTACAACACCACAAAACACTGGATTGATTTACATCCAAATGCAGCAATCTTACTCCATGAATCACATAGTGATATTCTGTCCCCTCATCCCAAAAAAGGCCTTTCTTTGACTAATTAGATTAGATATCCTTATTTAGTTAACTTCTGGTCTATAACAAAGACCTTATAACAAGACCAATTATGCAGCCCTTTGTAACAAAACCAACAACCAATCAGTTAATTAACTTCAGACAAACACACACTACATGACCACTTTAAAGATTTTCTTTACAGTTGTTTCAGAAAAGGGAGGGTAGGACAACTTCTATAGCAGAAAACCTAAAGCTCCAAGGTATGAAAGAACAACTTCTATAGCAGAAAAGCTAAAGCTCCAAGGTACAGCCCCCCATGGTTTCCTGGAGCTGCACCTCACGGACTGCACACAAACAGCAGTAGACTATACACCATAGGGAAAAGCAGCAAGATACACCATCTTGACATGAAAAACAGTTGCCATAACAGAAAATTAGCAGCAAAACAGCGACAGCAGCAGCCATAGAGCAGCAGCAACAAAATAGCAGTAGCAATTACACTGCCCTATGATGCTCTATGATGCTTTCACATTCAAATCTGGATGCTCTATGATACGGCAGACACAGCAGCAGAAACATAGCAGCAGTAGTAGACACAGCAGCAACAGAAACACAGCAGCATATATACAAAATAATGCAACTTACAGATTCTTCACAGCAGCGAACAGTATGGTTTACCAGCAGAAAAAAAACATGACTCTTGTTGAAAATACAACCAAGACTAAAGTGGTTTGTAGTAGGAACTAACCCACTCCAAGCCCCTCTCTCTCTCTCTCTAACCTCTGTATATACTCATAAATGAACTACTCAACTACCCTTTGGAATTCCTGAAAAAGCAGGAGTGCCATATGTACAATATATTTACATAGGTCCAGCAGAGTCAAATCACGAGAATACCCAACCAACTTTGTTAGCATTCAATTATATGCTATCTAACTAGCTACCAATTCCTATTAAATTTAATGTTTTCTTTATCCGTGGGGTATAGCTGGAATTATGATCGCTAGAGAGCATGGGTGTCACGCCCTCGATTTTTAACATAAATATTAAAGTTTTCCATAAGTAAAAATCCTCACAATAGTACAAATATTCCCCAAAAGCCATTTCAATTTCCCTTGTTCGCAAATCATTTCCAAACTCCAAGGCATTTCCAAATTTACATCATTGGCCCAACGGCCTAAAACCACTAGATCACGTTAAAAGAAAGTTAAAAGTTTACAGGAAATCCTTCATTTAATAAAAAAAAAAGATAATAATTAAAATAAGATTACAATTTCTTCATCCGGAGACAAAGTTCATAAGAGATGCAAAATTAACTCTCTGAAGTCGCTTTCAAAATGTAGGATCACATGCAAGCACAGCAACCCATGTCATAGCCTCTGACTTGTACCTGAAAAAGAACCATGCTCACCCCTAGAAAAATCTATGCTAACTTTATGTGCATACGAGAAGACAAGTGCGAAAAGAAGGAGATCACAACAATAGACAATAGCAATTAGAGCCAAATATGAATGTACTAGACTTTTAAGAACTCAAGGAATTTCTCACATAAACCCTCTTTTTCTCGTGTCACATCTCATCATTTAACACATCCCTACGATTAGATTCCGTTTATAGCCTAACGTGCGAATGCCTATACCGGTCTTCCTCACGTGTCACACTACGGTGGGTCATCTATGCCTCTTTGGCAAACACTCTACCAAATGAAAGATCGAACGACAAACAATAATAAGAATAGCGTACTTAAAATCCCACACGAAATCCGTTACCACAAGTCACCATACACTACAATGATATCCCAAATTCTTAGTTCAATACAACCAACATCACCCTTAGAGTCACCACGGCTTTTCCCGGGTCTTTTCCCTAAGTCGAACCGGAAGAGAGTCACCGTGGCTTTACCCAGGTCTATTCTCAAATCCGCAAAGCAGTTGGGTCACCACGGCTTTACCCGGGTCTATTCCCGCATTCACAAGGCACTTGGGTCACCACGGCTTTACCCGGGTCTATTCCCTTATTCAACATATACTCACGATGCAAACCTATCGATACGAGTTCATAACAGGGTCTAATATACTGCAATCATTAAGGGGCAACACCCACATACCAACGAGTATAACAATTACGCCCATCTCGCATTAACATAACTCATATCAATAATAAGTCGTCACGTCACCATTTCTAACGTTAGTTTACCGATTAACCACTTCACCTCGCCTTTTCCATAATCGTCATCATTTCACAATTATTATTCATGTGTCCTCGTACCACATTTCAATCAACACTCATCCTAAATTCATAACTCAACCTTTGTGCAATATTTTAAGTCTATCGAACTCATTCTCAAGTTGTGACAACTAACCACCCTCCACTTCTATAGTCCTAACTTTTTGTATACTTAACCTGTCAACGTAATTTTGGTGGCAATTAAAAGATGACTTCAAAATCTCGAAATCGATATATCATACGCTCGAATTGGACATCGGACGAGGAAGTTATGGCCATTCGAAGTTGGGCAAAAACTCAGAAAATGACAGGAACAGCAGAAAACGAGGCAGCTGACACACCTTCACTCCTATGATCATAACTTTCTGTGTACTTAGAGTTTTAAGGTGATTCCGGTGGCCCTAGAAAGCTGACTTCAACATCTCGAATTCGATATATAATTTGCGTGTTTTCGATATCGAACGAGAAAGTTATGACTGTTCAAAGTTGGGTAAAAACTCAGAAAAACGGGCAACAGCAGAAAACGGGACACCAAGAGAATTTTGGGGATTTCAAAGGAATCGAACAACAAATCTCAATACAATGATCAATAGCAAGTCTCAAGCACTATAGCAACTCATATACACATAAAAGTAGTTAGATTTTCCTACCTCAAGTATCAAAGCCGAACTCATGAGATTACCCGAGCCCTTGACTTCAAAACTCGAAATCAACCGGAAAACTTCGATCCAAGCCGAAACCCACCGAAATTGAAGTTGAAATCACATGTAGAAGGTATATTTGAGGTTGAATTTCATGGGTCTATGGTTATTTGGAGGGTTTTGATGAGAACTTGAGAGAGAGAGATTCGGAGGGGATGAGAAGAGAGAGAGAGAGAGAGGCTGCCGAGAGAGAGAAATGAGAAATGGGGAAAGTTTCTCCCCCTGGAGAAATAAAGAGATGGGAAATTAATCCCATGGTCTCACACATGTGCCTCTCGTGTAATTACGCTTATATCCTACCGTACATACGCTCCGTCGTATATCCACACCGTACAATATACATATACATATAAAATAAAAATAATAATAATAATACGGGTCCCAAAATACGGGTCTCTACATTCCACCCTCCTTAAAGAAATTTCGTCCTCGAAATTCACCAAGGTAAGTCCAACCAAACCAAGTATCATATAGATACGCAAAACCACAACATCTTACATTAGGCAACGGTTCAATAATCATGAAAGTGTTACGTCAAAAACTCACATCAATCAACTAAAACAAATGCGGATATTATTCTATAAGTTTGTCCCCCTTTTTCCACATAAGCTCGCACTATCAGCATCATCTTACCGCTCCAAAACTAGATTACGCGAATCTAGGCTACGTATCAGTTTCTTACTATAGGACACGTCGGCCTCTCACTCAAATTTGGATTGTTCTAATTCATGCAATGGATTCGTTTCATACTTCCTCAATACCTATGTATTAAAACGCCTCACGAATACCCGATAGTCCAATTGACTTCCCGAGACTTCCACCTAGAATGGGCGGTGATCAAGCGCCTCTTCCAATTGGATTTCATCGGTAGTCGCCTGGTTATCCAAAAGACACACACCGTATCCCAATACTCAACCCATAACTCTCATTTTCTTTCTAACGGTGAAAGCTTCCCTTTCCGCTTACAACGAGACAAACCCCAACACGGTGATGCTTTACGAAAACACATGATTCCCCTTCTTCAATTTACATTGGGTGACGACGATGATCAACACAATCCTTTGGTCAGTCTTACACGGTTAGCAATCTTTGACGAACTATCTTGGTTTGTTCAGTCATTCTCCCTTGAGCTTCCAAATGTCGTTGGCAATTAGATTCCATCGCACCCCTAAACACTAATTCTAGAGAGCCAAGAACACATGCCAATTCCTCTCAAAGATGCACCGAACTCTCACACTAAGTTGGGTCAAGAGAAGGATTCAGTTAGTATTCCCAAATGAAAGATGTAAGCTTAAAGATTCGAATAACACCAAATAAGAATTCAGACAAGGTCACGAGGTATCCGGAATTCAAGGAACACACATGGAATCCTTAAAGTGGTTAGGCACCAACTCTACATACCATCTCATGTCAATTCAAAGAATCTAGAAATGATTAATCATAATCCTTCCACTGCTCCACAAGTCAAAGAAACCATGGATTCCCTTTTTGGCGAAAGAAAGATTCCGATACTAAGAATAAGCTCGAAATAATTAGACCAAGCCTTCGTAGGCAAACTGATACAAGACCAAAAAATTTTTTGTCCAAGACCGGAATGTTTAAACTTCTAATGAATTGAAGCTAGACATTATAGAACGAATCATGGGTCTCTGAAGTTGGGAAACCATAACAAGATTTAATGCCACAGAAAACAACTACATCAAGTGAATTTGAACTGAACGACACCAACAAATGGATATCGATGAATATATCACCACAAGATTTGGCTTTAATAGATAAAAATCGCAATGTAGGAACTTGTGTAAAACAACAATCGCAAATGACGAAACTGATACTCACAATAGAGGTGGCCAAGCTAACCGACAAAGGTTCATTCCCAACACGATAGTGTCCAAAGTAGAACTCGAATGAGGGACGAGAAGCATTCGCCAACATCAATAGCAAATATGTCAAAGGATACTTCATCATAAGAATCCAAATAGCACCAAGAAATACTAGGAAAGGTAGAGTGATAGTTAACTCGAATGTCAAAAATCATAACAGGTCAACGGTACAACAGACTTCACGGAAAGCAGATTACGACACAATTCCAACAAGATTCAGCTAGGTTAATGTAATAAAGGACTAATAAAAGAAGTAACTCTTACGAAATCACGTTCAGAATATCACCAACTATCATAAGTATAATCAATCCCTTCCCAAATCAGATCAAACCTTGCCATATGTTGAATTAGAAAGTCAATTACTACACAGTACTTAGGAATGAATAACTCACAACCTTGGTAAACATAACCTTAAGATATGACTCCACAAACAAAATAGACTATGATTCTCGATTTTAGATTTCAAATCACAAACAAAGACATTGTTATGAACGAACAAAATGCTCCCAAGTCAAAAGAACTACCACAAAGAAATTTAACAATAAGGAGAGGAAAATACCCCACACAACTGATGTCTCTGAAGGCTAGAAAGTGGTAGGATGTGGTGAATTAGCTGCATTAATCGTAAAGGCTCTTTGCCCAACACGTGACCCTCGACCCGAGGTAGCTTGATAGAACTGCGTCTGTTTCTGTTTCGGCGTACGTTTATGCTGTTGTGTTGAGCCCGACTCACCATGTATTCCCGATTCCTGGGGACAATTTCTTGCAATATGGCCAGGTTCTCCACAAGTATAACAAGACCTATTAAGCAATGGAACTCCCTGATTCCCGGATGAAGTAGGTAGCCTAAGATTCGACTGGTTCTGCGAAGGCTGATTCGGTTCTCTTTGTCTTTTCCTCCCTTGGCTCCCAAAACTCCCAGACGGTGTACTCACACTAATGGTCGGTTGCCTTGGTTTCCACACCTCCACGTTTCCCAGCGCACCCACTGGATTCTCAACGCTCCTTGCACATTCAACAATCTCAGAAAACTTCCCAATACGCTGACTTACTACCAACAGCTTGACAGACGAATGCAACCCCTTCTCAAAGCGCCTACACTTCCTTTCCTCCGTCGCCACCGATTCTGGTGCAAAACGTGATAAAGATTGAAATTTTATGGCATAATCGGAGACGGTCATATTTCCTTGCTCTAACTTCTCGAACTGTCCTCTAAGTTTCTCACGACATGTTTTTGGAAAATATTGGTTTTCGAAGAGCTCCTCAAACTCGGCCCAAGTTAAGTTTTCCTCATCCGGCTCATTTCCTTGATTCACCGCTCTAGCCGCCCTCCTTGCGTCTCTTCTTACTCCTAAAACGGATTCCCACCACTCATTCGCCTCACCGATAAGTTGACAAGCTACTATACTCACCCGAAGGTCATCTTCCGTAATCTTAAGAGCATTAAAGATTTTACGAATTTGTGAGAGCCAATGATCGGCCACAAGAGGATCACTACTCTCCCCATCGAATTGAGGTGGTTTCATACGGCAGAACTCTCTCATTGCTTCCATGGCACGGTCATTCTTATTAGCCCTAAGTGCTGGATTCAAAAGGTTCGATTCTGCAAGTGCCGCTACAATTTCTCTAGCAAGCTGATTCTGTCCTGTCCCCATTCTCGGATTTCCAATCCTACCCCGCCTATTTTCATGTCTCGGAGGCATCGTGCTACAAGAATTTAAAACACAAAATAATCAACGGCAACAACTACAACTTCACCGTGAGATCAAGTCTCCAACTCCCCCAACATGGGTCAACAATATCATAACACTCTACGTTATCGTAAATGCATTGTCATATAGTTCCATGGATACCAATCACACAAGCACACATATGTCATGTAAAAATATGCAATGAAATTTGAACCCATGAGACTAAGTCTCCCCACGGTCTCTAGGTATTCTAAACCTATGCTCTGATACCAAGTTGTCACGCCCTCGATTTTTAACATAAATATTAAAGTTTTCCATAAGTAAAAATCCTCACAATAGTACAAATATTCCCCAAAAGCCATTTCAATTTCCCTTGTTCGCAAATCATTTCCAAACTCCAAGGCATTTCCAAATTTACATCATTGGCCTAACGGCCTAAAACCACTAGATCACGTTAAAAGAAAGTTAAAAGTTTACAGGAAATCCTTCATTTAATAAAAAAAAAAGATAATAATTAAAATAAGATTACAATTTCTTCATCCGGAGACAAAGTTCATAAGAGATGCAAAATTAACTCTCTGAAGTCGCTTTCAAAATGTAGGATCACATGCAAGCACAGCAACCCATGTCATAGCCTCTGACTTGTACCTGAAAAATGATAGGTTGAGCTACACTAGCCCAGTAGAAAAATCTATGCTAACTTTATGTGCATACGAGAAGACAAGTGCGAAAAGAAGGAGATCACAACAATAGACAATAGCAATTAGAGCCAAATATGAATGTACTAGACTTTTAAGAACTCAAGGAATTTCTCACATAAACCCTCTTTTTCTCGTGTCACATCTCATCATTTAACACATCCCTACGATTAGATTCCGTTTATAGCCTAACGTGCGAATGCCTATACCGGTCTTCCTCACGTGTCACACTACGGTGGGTCATCTATGCCTCTTTGGCAAACACTCTACCAAATGAAAGATCGAACGACAAACAATAATAAGAATAGCGTACTTAAAATCCCACACGAAATCCGTTACCACAAGTCACCATACACTACAATGATATCCCAAATTCTTAGTTCAATACAACCAACATCACCCTTAGAGTCACCACGGCTTTTCCCGGGTCTTTTCCCTAAGTCGAACCGGAAGAGAGTCACCGTGGCTTTACCCAGGTCTATTCTCAAATCCGCAAAGCAGTTGGGTCACCACGGCTTTACCCGGGTCTATTCCCGCATTCACAAGGCACTTGGGTCACCACGGCTTTACCCGGGTCTATTCCCTTATTCAACATATACTCACGATGCAAACCTATCGATACGAGTTCATAACAGGGTCTAATATACTGCAATCATTAAGGGGCAACACCCACATACCAACGAGTATAACAATTACGCCCATCTCGCATTAACATAACTCATATCAATAATAAGTCGTCACGTCACCATTTCTAACGTTAGTTTACCGATTAACCACTTCACCTCGCCTTTTCCATAATCGTCATCATTTCACAATTATTATTCATGTGTCCTCGTACCACATTTCAATCAACACTCATCCTAAATTCATAACTCAACCTTTGTGCAATATTTTAAGTCTATCGAACTCATTCTCAAGTTGTGACAACTAACCACCCTCCACTTCTATAGTCCTAACTTTTTGTATACTTAACCTGTCAACGTAATTTTGGTGGCAATTAAAAGATGACTTCAAAATCTCGAAATCGATATATCATACGCTCGAATTGGACATCGGACGAGGAAGTTATGGCCATTCGAAGTTGGGCAAAAACTCAGAAAATGACAGGAACAGCAGAAAACGAGGCAGCTGACACACCTTCACTCCTATGATCATAACTTTCTGTGTACTTAGAGTTTTAAGGTGATTCCGGTGGCCCTAGAAAGCTGACTTCAACATCTCGAATTCGATATATAATTTACGTGTTTTCGATATCGGACGAGAAAGTTATGACTGTTCAAAGTTGGGTAAAAACTCAGAAAAACGGGCAACAGCAGAAAACGGGACACCAAGAGAATTTTGGGGATTTCAAAGGAATCGAACAACAAATCTCAATACAATGATCAATAGCAAGTCTCAAGCACTATAGCAACTCATATACACATAAAAGTAGTTAGATTTTCCTACCTCAAGTATCAAAGCCGAACTCATGAGATTACCCGAGCCCTTGACTTCAAAACTCGAAATCAACCGGAAAACTTCGATCCAAGCCGAAACCCACCGAAATTGAAGTTGAAATCACATGTAGAAGGTATATTTGAGGTTGAATTTCATGGGTCTATGGTTATTTGGAGGGTTTTGATGAGAACTTGAGAGAGAGAGATTCGGAGGGGATGAGAAGAGAGAGAGAGAGAGAGAGAGAGGCTGCCGAGAGAGAGAAATGAGAAATGGGGAAAGTTTCTCCCCCTGGAGAAATAAAGAGATGGGAAATTAATCCCATGGTCTCACACATGTGCCTCTCGTGTAATTACGCTTATATCCTACCGTACATACGCTCCGTCGTATATCCACACCGTACAATATACATATACATATAAAATAAAAATAATAATAATGATACAGGTCCCAAAATACGGGTCTCTACAATGGGCTTAGTTGTAGGCACATGTATCCTTAAATTGGGCATTGTACAACTATATTAATCAAACTACCTTATTCCTAATCCCCTTTCAAGTGTCCTAACATTATTCAAAGAATCCTGCCTAACAAAACGAATTCAATGTACTGGATTTCCTCTAGTCAATTGATGAGGTTTTAAAATGGGTTGTAGCTCGACTCTTTTACCAGAAAATGTGAATGTGATTTAGACTAATGTGGCTAAAACATGGCATCCCAAAAAGTTCATGGGATTCAGAGTAAAAAGTGAATGTGAATGCCAAAGTGTGAAAGTGAATGCTAAACAAAAAGATCACTCTCAAAACACATTCAAACAAAAGTGAATGAAACATAACTTATACCTGATTCAGGTTCAGCAGACAATCTAAAGTAAAGAACTGTTAGTGCCAAAGCTTTTCCAGAGCTGTCCAAAGCAAGTGAAACAGATTCAGTGCAGATTCAACCAATTGAAATAGAGTCAATGCAGTTCAAAAATAGATTCAATGCAGTTGAAGCAACTGGAACAGATTGAATACAGATTCCCACAGTGCAGATTCAAGTAAAGCAAGTCCAACTAAAGAAGGTTCAATTACTGAGTATCTAACTTTCTCTAAGTTCATCCATTCATTCATTCAAAATGAAGAGGGACGAAGCTAAAATCACTGCATAGGAAAACCTTCAGAGGGCAAAAGCCAAGGCAGCAATAAGGAAACTAGAGATTCATTAAAACCTTTCCAGATAGCATGTGTTATGCAGTTATAGGTTCTGTGGAGAAGTGTCACATTACTTATCCATCTTATGCACACAACATTACAAATAATTTTCAGAAATCTGTCAAGCAGGAATCAATAACTTTTTTACAAACGTTAAAGTAAATAACTTTTTACCGAGGGAGAAATAATGGGTGTAGTTGGTGTTCCTTCCATTGCCGGAATAATAGATACCTCAATAAGTTCCTGACTCCACTCACGATAGTTGACATGAAGTTATGTTTAATAGTTGCCCCAACCGGTGGTGTAAATTACTGACTTAGAGCCAATTACAAATAAGTATATAACCAAGTTGTTACCAATTGCAAATCCTATCTTAGAAATAGCCACCTAAGTGCAATAGCCAAACTATCTTCAACTAAACCTATTGTTCTGATCCAAGATTATCTTCGAAATCTTGGACATGCTCATGTTCTAGTTTGTACAATGGGAGGTGATATGGTGGTGTTAACTTTCATAGATATTGCCGAAAGAAACTCAATGTTCAATGGGGGAAAGATGGCATGGTTTGTTGAGTGACAACTTATGCACAAGAAGTGGCGAGATAAAGAAGTGAACTAGCATACTACTGATATACAACATCCTAGGCCAGAAGTTGCTTTGTTTATAAACTCTACATGACGATCTTTAGAAATGTCAGGTAACACTGAAGGGGACCGAAAAGACTTGTGAGCGTAACGAGGAGTAATCAAACTCATGATCAAATAAAGTTAGTTAATTTACCAACCTTGGATCAGTTTGAACTCAAACTAAGATCCCCACCAAAATGTTCGGGATGAACTGAATATATTTTGCTTGACCATGTTAATTGACAGGTATTTCCAACATAATGAGTTTTGGAAGACTTTGAGTGAGAATCCCACAAAAACTTCCTTTGCATCAACTCTATTCAATCACTTGAAGAAAAGCGAAAAAAGTGCCAAAAATCAGAATCAACGAATCCAAAACAGTCGGGTGTCATCAATATCAGGTTCCTATCATCTTTCCAACTTCCATCTCCAGGAAAAGGTTGATAGGAAGAGCCAGATAGTCCCACAAGAAAATCAGGAGGGTGGCAATTGTATCTTAATTAGTGTTTCCAAAAATAGCTTTCAAAATTCAACATGATGTCTTGCCAGATTGTTACCAACTTCACCATAGTACTTCCCCCAAAATAAAAAAGCAATTGTGGACCATCAGGGGATAGCCCTCCACCATACCACAAATCATCACAACCGCGACTGAAACAAATGATACCAGGTCTCTAATATGACTACCTAATGGAAAAACACAAAAACTAATCTGCGCTCACTTGACTAATACGTATATAGTACATTTGACAGAACAATGATAATTAGGATGACACCCTCAGCATAAATAAACACATAGTGAAATCACTGAAATGTATGAGCATTGTGCGAAAGTTAGTACGGCTTGAAGACATGATATTTGAAGAAGATATCCAAAACAACATTTTCTTACTGATAGGATAGGCAATAACTTCCTGAGGTTATCACTAATGGTATATTGTCATGGTTGTTGAAGACACTAAATTCACAAACAATTCCTCCACCGAGAGATAATCAGATAGATGTTCAACCTTTTTCACCCGGGAAAACCACTAGGACTAGTCTGAAATTTTCTTAAATCTTCTAGTATCTTGTCGTCTTGTGGGGTTACAAACTTTTAGTTGCTGAAACAAACCTTTGAGTTAAGGTAAGACTTTTATTTCATACTTAGTCATAGAAGCCTGGACCACCAGCTGGCAAAGATAGTAGTGTCTCCTGCCAATACCAGTAAGGATGGGCAGTTTCTAGATCACAATGGAATTGGTGCATGTGTGAGTTATAATAGATAGGGGAACGCATAAGTAGGCCTACCCGTTTCCTCACCACCACCCACCATCATACACACCCTCGCTTGTGTTGGTTGGACAGAATTAGTTGTGCAAACAAAAGTGTCCACAAAGCTTCCCATGTATCTCACTTCTGTCTCATGTCAACATCAAATCTTAATCCCTAAAACTAGATAACTTCTAAACTAAGACACTTTCTTATCTCTTTTCACAAATTCACTAGACGGAGGAAGAAAATAGTACATGAAAACAAAAAATGACCCTAAGCTAATAAGCTTTTCATTCATATCATCCAGTCACCACAGTTTATTATGGTCAAAACAAAATGAAATTAACACAACTGTGGAACTAATAATTAATTGGCATATAGTCACACCAAATGGTAACCTATTAAGGCCAAGGCAATAGGTATGAACATGAGGGTAGCCACTTCGTGCTTACAGTGACGAAAAGGTTAGGTTCTGTACCCTAGCCACTCCTTCCACATTGCCATTATAACTTGGGTAATTATCTACCATCATGAAGACATCATATGTTGCAACAATTAAAAAACAAAAATGCATCGCCATTTGAAAAATAAATAAAAAAGTAAAGAAAGGTTATCTAAACTAGAAATAGTAATTTTAGTGTCAGTTAGATTAGCATAACGTAACCATATATTTAAGATTAACTACAAAAAACCAAGAATGAGCATTACCTGGATGATTGCTTCCTTAAGCTTTGAATGAAGTCGAGATCCAGAATCTTTAACACTTTTCGGAGGCCATATCTGCAACAACAAATCATGGCTAGAAAATGAAAACCGTCCTTCAAATAAATTTACAACAAATCGTGACTTTCATAAACAATGCAGAATCAAAATCCCAAAAATCAAACCTTCAAAATGCTTAATCGTACATATATGTAGTCAAATAAACAAAAAAAAATCATTTTCGAAGGGGCTAGGGTTGTGCATGTTGAAAGCTTCTCACTCTCAAACTGGTCTGTGTTTCTGTCTTCGTTTTCTTTTCATAAAACGTGAATCTGCTATTTGAAGGAACGAGAGGGAGAGAGAGAGAGAGAGAGAAGAAGAAGAAGAAGAACAAACCTGGTGCTCACGAGTGAAACCCTAGAATACCCAAAATCGACCCATTAGCTAGCAACGGCAGCTCGCACAACTTGAAATCCCTAGAACCAGTCGCACAAAATTATTAACAGATCTGGCGCCAATGATTTTTGTGTAACAATTGGAATAATCGATTGGGTTTTCTCTTACCTGAGTAAGCAGATGAGAAGGGAAACGATTCAGTCCGGGGATGAAACGATTCAGTCTGGGGATGAAGCGATTTAGTCTGGGATTTGGGAGCTATCGTGGGATGAAGCGATTCAGCGTGGGATTTGGGAGCTATCGTGCAAGCACTGGGAACTGGGAGGAAATTAGAAATATTTGGGGAAATATCAGAGCGGGACGCGCGAAAAGTTGGGCGCCTTTTTTTTCCTGTGTTCTGGAACGCTATGGAAGGGGAAGAAAACGCTGTAGGGAGAGGAGTTTTAATGAAACGCTATTGAACTGGAAAGAAAAGGAACGGAAGCCCACTTATTATAGCGTGGACGGGAAAACGCTATAAAAAAATGCTATAATAGGCCTTATTTGTTGTAGTGAAGGTTGGTGGACTTAGAAAGAGTAAGGATTTGGTGGAAGTAAATCTTGTACTTCAAAATCTAACTCATATCTTCCTATCTTCTTCTTTCACTAGTACATGTACTTATAGATATATTTAACTAGGGTTTGGTGGATGAAAGATCAAGAAGTACACCATATCTTTCTCTCTCACTCTCTCCTATCTCTCTTATCTCTCTCGGCTCTCTCCCCTCTCTCCCTCTCGGCTCTCTCTCCTCTCCCTCTCCCGGCCTTCTCTCTCTCCCTCTCTCCCTCTCTCTCCTTTGTACTACCTATGTATATTTATATAAGTACATATCTACCTAATAAGATATTGAAGTACAAGGTTCTAATAAACTAATGGGTTTTGAAAGAACAAGGATTTTCCTATTAAACAATGAAATGAACACATGTGTTCTATCTCTATATTATATAGGAGTAGGTGTACTCATGTCCTATTATAATATTTAGGTATGTACTAGATGATTTGGGTAGATATCTAGTCAAAATTTTATATTATACTAAGTCACATGTCTCTTTATTATATAGTATTTGTACATAGGAAATCCTAGAATCCTATATTATATTAGATTCTCTTCTAATTCTTTAAGGAGGGAATCCCATGGGATTCTAGACAATGAATTAACTAATATATCTTAGTATTAGTCCTATTATCCAATGGATAATAATTCTCCTAGCATTTATGGACCAATGGACAAGGTCAAAGGTTGACTTTTGGTCAAAAGGGTTCATCTAGGGTTCAAGAGATCAAAAGGCTCAAACGGTTCAAGGAAGGTCAAGGGTTTAATTAGGTTATCTTCCTGGATTAGATTAGAAGCTAACTAGGCTTGCTAAGTAGGATTTCTAGTCAAGAATCTAACCTAGGCTTAAGCTCGATGATTAAGGGAATAGTCCAACACACTTGTCTTTAGAAAATGATCTTATGGAAGAATCTAATCATGACGGATTGCTAGGAATAACTCAAGGTCTTCGAGAGGAGTTTAATAATCATTCAAGAAAAATTAAAGACTTTTCGAATTAACAACGAAATTTTTATTTAGTAAAAATCAGAGTTGTTATAATTCTTAAGACTCGTTGCTGCCACTTATGATCCCACTTCCAAGCCAATCCATATTATGAGACAAACCGAAAAGGTTGAGCATATGACTACAACATAAAGTAGACTCGGTGTCCATCGCTGTGCTAACGGCTATTTGAATGTTTTAGAAAAACTTGTCATTAGACTAGGCATTGCAAAAAGTTTTTGAAAGTTCTTTCAATTCTTGGTTAGGGAAGATTCAAAATGTGATTGAGGTAATTGAAATCCACCTGATTATTTGCTAGCACATTGACAACCTCCTAAATTTTACCAGCTCGCTGAGGTAAGCATGCTCAAAATTTTGAATTTTGAAAGATGGGTTGCTATGCCGATTTGGAAATAGGAATCAAAGTCCTAAGTTGAATCATTCATCGAGAAATGAGTATTGCAAGTTCTATCCATAATATCCTTAACTTTGCATACAATCATCCATAATCTGCTCTACTACCTCACACTCCCACTTTCCTTTAGCCTTGCAAGGCAGAGATTGCTAGAGTAACCTCAGTTCAATTGCCGACGGGGCGGCTTCTCTTTTTTTTTTTTTTGATGTTTGATTTTTGCTCTAGAAATCCATGCTTCGCGGTGCTTCAAGCAAAATGGGAGTGAGAAATAAGCAGTGGTGCTTTCAACTTACTAAAAACATACCTTGCAGGCAATGCTATGCTTCTGTGCTTAGCTATACAGACTTAGAGTTAGGGCTCTTAGTTCATGCCCCAACCCTTCTGCACAGAAAATGATATTACAACAACATATGATACAAGGTGTGAGGAAGAGCTTTTGCAAGCAAATGCAAGTAGGTTCCTGTCTTAGTTTGATAAGTTTAATGGCTTTCTAATACATGCAAGGTTTAGGTAGTCTCAAGGGTGCTCCGTTGTCAAAGGTCACCAGTCCTTTCACCAGCCCATCATAGGCGGTGATTGGGTGATTTCCTTTTTGATATACCACTAGGTACAAGTGACTGTGGAGTTTGATGGAACCCCTAACATAGCCCGTGTCATGTCGGGGTATCAGGTGAACTCAACGAGGTTGCCCGCTCGATGCATATGATAAATGAATTAAACAAAGCATGTATTAGTCTTATGTTGAACTTTCTGGTTATGGCTCTCAATTCCCCAGCAAAGTCGCCAAAAACTGTAGACACCTCCCTAGACGGGGCATCGCCATACAGATTGATTGTTTGTTGCTCGATTGGTTGCTTGCTTCATAAACCAAGATCGTGGACATTCCCATGGCTAGGAACATCGCCACACGATAGCGGTTAGAGATTCTGGGTACGGGAGCCAAGAGTACAGTAAGGGGAAGGTGTTAGGCACCCCTCTCTGCCCAGCTGTGAGGCTGGCCCATAGTTATTCAACATAAGACATATAGATGCTTTGTTTAATTCTAACACATAGTCTGTTTAATTAAGTGTGGGCTACCACAGCCCCGGGTGGATCGGGGCGGCCCAATGAAAATCGCGCGCCTCGACTTTTGGATCGATTCGAAAATGTTTGAAGAGTCGCCACCCGGATTTATGGTCTATCCCCCGAGAAACCGTTTTGTTTCAAAAATGATTGATTTGAAATTGAAAACCAGAGATCAGTTGAGGGTTCGGAAGCCATGTTACGAGGGGGGAAGGGTTTTACGGCACCCCCCTCGCCCGACGCGATGTCGGTCTCTACTAAACGTTTGTGGTATTTTTCAAAAGGGATTTTGTTTCATTAAACCAATTAGCAAGTATCCACAGTTATGACACATAGGAAGTGCATGCATGTGCATGTGTACAGGGAGTGACAAAATGGTGAAATAATGCCAAAATAACATGAAATGAAGCCCTGCCTACTGACTTCACTCTCGAGCGCTCGGGAGTGGTCCCGAGCGCTTGGGAGTGTTGGTGCCCAACCTGCAAAATTTGTTAGTACAAATAGGAAATAATGCTAACGACTGTAAATTGAAATGCTTTTAAGTATATCACCGGCTCAGCAGAGGACTTGAAAGACTGATATAGGCCCTCAATCTCTCAGATCATGCATCCCTGCCTTAACGAAATTAGATCTACAACTTTAAAAGAGCAAATGGATATATTTATGCATGCAGAAAGTCAGAAAATATAGCAAATTGGGGAAAATGGAATGCAGTGGCATGCATGCACTCCCGAGCGCTCGGGAATGGTTCCAAGCGCTTGGGAGTGAGCTGCATGTCAGCTTACTCTCAAATGGAAAATGACATCATTTTATCATGCAGACACACTCGTCTAGGTTTTT
Source organism: Rhododendron griersonianum (assembly GCA_018127125.1). Classification (NCBI taxonomy): domain Eukaryota; kingdom Viridiplantae; phylum Streptophyta; class Magnoliopsida; order Ericales; family Ericaceae; genus Rhododendron; species Rhododendron griersonianum. The sequence goes on along the minus strand of CM030792.1, from coordinate 24,343,288 downwards.
GACAAGAGAAAATCTTATTTTTAATTTTGGAAAACCTTGTTCTTACTTGAAATTTTGTAAGAAACACTTCTGTTTAGGAAAACTGATTTTCTATGTCTGCATGCCAGAATAAATCCATTTTATTTGAGAGTGCACCTCACCCCCAGCCTACTGCTCACCAAAATGCCATGCATGGGACTGGAAACAGTCCCGAGCGCTCGGGAGCACTCTCGAGCGCTCGAGAGTGTTTCTAGTAAGGGTTTTAAGAAAATGTTTTGTGCACCCTTTGCTCTTGTTTTTACACTAAGGTCTCCCAACCATGGACCCAGTATTGAGGACTGGGACAGGCTGAAAGACCCCCCTCGGAAAGGAAAAACAGCCTCTTTGTTCGAGGTTAAAGGTAAAGATTTCTACCTTCACTTGACACTTTGCTCCTTGGATGGCTTTGAAAGGTGAATGCAGAGAGAAAAACACAGGAAATCAGTAACCAGAAGTGTTATGGATTTCCTGCATTTCCCTTGATGTCTTTGAAAAAAAGAGCTTTGTTGTTGGAAAATAAGTTTGAGTTTGAAAACCTTTTTGCCTTGAACAAGAGAGAGAGGAGAGTGGTTTAGAGAGAGAATTTTCCTCCTTTTTCTCTGCAGAAATGAGGCATATATATAGGCCAAGATAACCTATGGTTCAAAAATGAAATAGATTTGAAATAAAACATTTTTAAATAGAAAAAATCTGCTGGCCTTATCTTCTCTGACTGAGGTTGAGTGTTGACTCAAACCTCAGCCGGCTAAAGGTGGCTGTAATGATGGATTGAATGGGTAGTGGGAGATCTCATCATCCATTGGGCAGCACAGAAGACTCGAGCGGTCAAGAGTGAGCCAGGCCAGTGGTTTTGAAAAACAGTTTTGAGCGCTTGGGACTACTTCCAAGCGCTTGGGAATGATTTTGACCATTTTATTTCCTTTTCAAATCCTTCAAGGAGGAAAGTCTCAATTGGTACGAAGCTGGTTTCAATCCAAAATCATCATCGGGGAGCCTTAGGGCCACAAATTAAGGAGATTTGAAAAGTTCAATTTGGGGTGTCTACAGTTGCCCCTCTTTGGGCGACGCTCGCCATCATGTCTGGATACGAGTGCCGTCCAAAGATTGAGACAACCCAATTCGAGCCAAATCAAATCCTCAATTCAAAGATCAAACGCAAGTAAGGAACATATCAACATTTGATGCATGCGGTCGCGTCTTTTCAGACTGCCTACGTACCCTTTTCTGCAGGGATCAGACCAGCGTAGTTCTTCGGGGCAAATGCAAACATGCAAACATGCAAGCAAATGATCGACAATATAGATTGATTGATGAGCGCCCACCGATTGCTCAGTCTCAGTGGGTGGCAAAATTAAACAGGCGAATAGATTGTAAATACACCGCGAGGGGTGTCATCCAACAGGACAAGTTAGTTTGCCTCGAAGGAACCAAAACCAAATCTATGGCGGGAGATGATTGAAAGATGTCCCTCAGGACAATGCCAAATCTATGGCAGGATTTGATTGAAAGGTGTCCCTCAGGACAATGCCAAATCTATGGCGGGATTTGATTGGAAGGTGTCCCTCAGGACAATGCCAAATCTATGGCATAAAATGATTGAAAGGCATCCCGGAGGACGATGCCAAATCTATGGCAGCAGATGATTGAATGATGTCCCGGAGGACGATGCCAAATCTATGGCAGCAGATCAAGCAGTCGTGTTGACAAATATGATAGATGAAGGTGACCATAAGAGGTCGAGACTAGAAAGTGAGACCCGTGTTTCGACATTTGACAACAACGATGATATTTTATTTTTTTTTGAAAAACAAAGGACATGTCTGAGTATCCTTTCTGCTTTACTATTTTTGACCAGCGGGCTGGTATTTTGGGTTTGAGCTAGATCCAGGGCTTGAGCTGGAGTTGGTTTGAGTTTGACTTTGATCAGGGCTTGAGTTTTGAGCATGCATGCCCCAGTCTTGAGGTCGGCTGTATGCTTGCTATGATTGATGGCTTTGGGCTGATGTGCCTCAGTTCTAATTCTTTTCCTTGATTCCACTAATAGTTTCGGCAACCAGTTTTATCATGAGCACAAGCGCGGGTTCTTCCATGTATTGGAGTTTCTCTCACGAGTTGGGGCCTCAAGATCAATATGACTTGACTAGATGATGACCGGGAACGACCTTGCGTGAATTTGGGCAAGGCCCAGATGACTCGAAGGAGAAGAAAGACCCTTTATCATAGGACTAACTCTCCATGATGACTTTGACTGGACGAGGAGTTTGAATCCAGTTTCGATGATTTTCCCATTCGGGATTCTTTGATCTTATTTTGTCAAAACACGAGGATTTTTACCACGAACTGTGCCCAGATTGCTGATGACAACCCATGGATTTAGAAAATGCCCCAATTTGGATTTTGCGGGATTCACGAAATGCCTTGTCGCTCCTTCTTGTTTTCTCCTATTGTCCAGGATTTTTGTTATCAGGTTGTGTTTTCCAATCTGAAAGGACTTTATCTGGGTTGTAACGTGGCCAAGGTTTGGCTTAACAAAGAAAGGATAATAGGCTCAAAAATTTTTATTTTCTTTGGGTTTCGAGCTAGCAGCCATCTTGAATATTTTTGTGCCCTTTTTGCTTTTGATGGGCGCCTTCTTTCATTTGATTTGCTTCGCACCTTGTTGTGCCAATGTGTTTGGCACTTTCATTGATTTTGAGCTTTCTCTGATGTTTTGCATCTCATTGTGCCTATGTATTTGGTACTTGCGCCGATAATAATCATGTGTTTGGGCACTTTTGTCTTCCTCATTTCACCCCAGTGTGGGGGATAGCTGCCTAGCTGGGTTCTTTCAAAGAAATTGATTTAGGCTCAAAGGGGGTTATCAATGGATATATATCTCCAAGCGTTTGATAAAAGAAAAGAATGCTTTTCTTCATTTTGAATTGCACAACTTGATAACTAAATCCTAGATGCAAGTTAAGAGATTTGTGTACTCTAACTTTTGCGTAGATCAAATTTTGAGGTTCTGATCTAGTGAGCTTTTTCTCGGGCCAAGGTATCGCTTCTCGACGATGTTAGGGAGTGGTCCCATGAAATTCTTCTTCTTGCAAGGGCAAAGTATCTCGTGTTTTGATTCCTCAATTGATGGTGAAAAACAATTCCAAGTTAAGGGATTATCACAAAACACAAGTTTATTATCACAATTTCGACACAAGAAGCTTGAGATTGATTTCGAAAGACGGGATGGACCGACGAAGGATTGACTCGAAAGATTGACTCGAAACACAAGCTTATTCTCCGTTGAATCTTAAATTAGGCATTAGTCAAGGACTTAGTATATTTTGATTTCCCAAAGTCTCATTGTTCTACGGACTCATGTAGCTTAGACAACGTACACTGGGGTGCACGACTCATCATCGGGCCTTGGCAACCTTCTACAGACCGTGCGAGCGAGTCTCGAGAACCGTGGCTGACAGCATGATGATGCAAGATGAAATGCAGCACGTAAACAGGATATAGCACGTAATCCTACCCTGTAGGCTCCTGTCCTAATTTGGAAAGCTCTATGGCTTGCTAAGCATGTACAAAGGCCGGTTTTGGCTTGAAGAGGGTTCCCGGACTAGAGTCAAAGTATACCTCCCACTATTGAGCGTACACCCAATAATGGTACAAACGGTAGGGATGACTCATCACGGTCGAGGGTTGCTGAGCGTTCCGGGATTCCCCATCACCAGCAAGCCGGGTAGGATTGCCGAAACACAACAGCGGGGCTGCACAGGATATATATACAAGAGATAGACAACGAAACAAAATGAATTTGAAATTCCCACAAACATTTTTCAAGCTTGGCTCACAAGTTTAATTGATGCTCAAGGAAAGCGGGCCGTTTTATCAACATACCAACTTTTTCTCAAGTATTAATTAAACCTTGTCCCCAGCAGAGTCGCCACTGTGGGCTACCACAGCCCCGGGTGGATCGGGGCGGCCCAATGAAAATCGCGCGCCTCGACTTTTGGATCGATTCGAAAATGTTTGAAGAGTCACCACCCGGATTTATGGTCTATCCCCCGAGAAACCGTTTCGTTTCGAAAATGATTGATTTGAAATTGAAAACCAGAGATCAGTTGAGGGTTCGAAAGCCATGTTACGAGGGGGGAAGGGTTTTACGGCACCCCTCTCGCCCGACGCGATGTCGGTCTCTACTAAACGTTTGTGGGATTTTTCAAAAGGGATTTTGTTTCATTAAACCAATTAGCAAGTGTCCACAGTTATTACACATAGGAAGTGCATGCATGTGCATGTGTACAGGGAGTGACAAAATGGTGAAAGAATGCCAAAATAACATGAAATGAAGCCCTGCCTACTGACTTCACTCTCGAGCACTCGGGAGTGGTCCCGAGCGCTTGGGAGTGTTGGTGCCCAACCTACAAAATTTGTTAGTACAAACAGGAAATAATGCTAACGACTGTAAATTGAAATGCTTTTAAGTATATCACCGGCTCAGCAGAGGACTTGAAAGACTGAGATAGGCCCTCAATCTCTCAGATCATGCATCCCTGCCTTAACGAAATTAGATGTACAACTTTAAAAGAGCAAATGGATATATTTATGCATGCAGAAAGTGAGAAAATATAGCAAACTGGGGAAAATGGAATGCAGTGGCATGCATGCACTCCCGAGCGCTCGGGAATGGTTCCAAGCGCTTGGGAGTGAGCTGCATGTCAACTTACTCTCAAATGGAAAATGACATCATTTTATCATGCAGACACACTCGTCTAGGTTTTTGACAAGAGAAAATCTTATTTTTAATTTTGGAAAACCTTGTTCTTACTTGAAATTTTGTAAGAAACACTTCTGTTTTAGGAAAACTGATTTTCTATGTCTGCATGCCAGAATAAATCCATTTTATTTGAGAGTGCACCTCACCCCCAGCCTACTGCTCACCAAAATGCCATGCTTTCCAGTCCCGAGCGCTAAGGAGCACTATCGAGCGCTCGAGATTGTTTCCAGTAAGGATTTTAAGAAAATGTTTTGTGCACCCTTTGCTCTTGTTTTTACACTAAGGTCTCCCAACCATACTCCCAGTATTGAGGACTGGGACAGGCTGAGAGACCCCCCTCAGAAAGGAAAAACAGCCTCTTTGTTTGAGGTTAAAGGTAAAGATTTCTACCTTCACTTGACACTTTGCTCCTTGGATGGCTTTGAAAGGTGAATGCAGAGAGAAAAACACAGGAAATCAGTAACCAGAAGTGTTCTGGATTTCCTGCATTTCCCTTGATGCTTTGAAAAAAAGAGCTTTGTTGTTGGAAAATAAGTTTGAGTATGAAAACCTTTTTGCCTTGAACAAGAGAGAGAGGAAAGTGGTTTAGAGAGAGAATTTTCCTCCTTTTTCTCTGCAGAAATGAGGCATATATATAGGCCAAGATAACCTATGGTTCAAAAATGAAATAGATTTGAAATAAAACATTTTTAAATAGAGAAAATCTGGTGGCCTGATCTTCTCTGACTGAGGTTGAGTGTTGACTCAAACCTCAGCCGGCTCAAGGTGGCTGTAATGATGGATTGCATGGGTAGTGGGAGATCTCATCATCCATTGGGCAGCACAAAAGACCCGAGCGCTCGAGAGTGAGCCAGGCCAGTGGTTTTGAAAAACAGTTTTGAGCGCTTGGGACTACTTCCAAGCGCTTGGGAATGATTTTGACCATTTTATTTCCTTTTCAAATCCTTCAAGGAGCAAAGTCTCAATTGGTACGAAGCTGGTTTCAATCCAAAATCATCATCGGGGAGCCTCAGGGCCACAAATTAAGGAAATTTGAAAAGTTCAAATTGGGGTGTCTACATTAAGCCTTTAAACAGTAAATAAGGTGAGCCAATGCGATAAGTAAAGCATGCGTTGGAAAGCAGAACACAAAACAAGCTGTCCCAGGGAAATGGATCCCGCGGCCGGTGGATGGATGTCACGGCCGAGGGATCCTCCTGGTTTCATGTACCGGCCGATGGATCGAAGCCCCGGTCGGTGTTCTTCCTCACACCAGACAGAAAAGTTAGTAGATAATCAAAACGCTACGATTAGGCATAAATACAGTAAATAAAACAAACCAGAGGCCGTTGGGCCTTACCACCTTGATCCCTCAGTTGCTTGATTGCTTCGGATTGATTGTGATTGACTGATTGCTTCTTTGGAAAACCCTAGGGTTAGGGTTTGAACTTCGGGGTTTGATCGTCGGATTGATGGCTGCCTTCGGGAGGTTAGGGCTTTTGAAGAGAGGGTTTGAGAGAGTATGTGTGCAGAGTTTTGTGGCTGATGAAGGTGTATCAACTTGTTAATTTTTTGGTCTCTATTTTGGAACCCAAAGGCCCTTTATATAGGCAATTGGATGACACACTCCGGCCAATCGAAATGCACGATCAAAATTGGAGTTAGAGTGTGATTCTAACTCTTCATGGCAATCCTCTAACGTGCCCGAATGCATCAGAGAGGTAGTGTAGTTGGATCAAACAATTGACAGAACGTTCCAGAGTCTGGAAAAAGGACGATCTGGCGGCCGGGCAATGGATCTGGCGGCCGAGGAATGGATGTTGCGGCCGAAGGATAGATCTTGCGGCCGAGAAATTGATCTCTCCGGGAGATTTTTATGCAACACGTTGCTCGGGTGAAGAAATGATGTTGAGGCAGTGAGATCGATGTTACGGCCGACAGATGGATTCTCCTAGGCTTCTGTAGTTTCTGTCTGAAAGGCTATTTGGCTCTGGATTGGGTCCTCTAAGTGGCTCAAAGTTCTTACCGAAAGTCCTAAGGTTCGCAAGAAGGCAATCAGCAATCACTGTATCCATTTCATCATTGGGATGGTCCCCAAGGTGGGACTTGAAATAATCGTTAGGCCAAATTGGGGTGTCTACAGGGTGCTTTTTCAAACAAAACATTCCCCTCTCGTAACCTGGCTCCCGAACCCAAAACTCTCTGTTTTTTTGACCAAAACCTTTTCAAAGGGCAAAAGAGTCACATTTTTCAAATAAATGGTTTCTCGGGGACAATCCTTTTCAAAACCCGGGTGGCGACTCTCAAACGAACCAACCATTTCCCCTTTTTGTAACACTAAAAATACAAAAAGAGAGACGGGGAATTTTTCCGAGCATATAGCCCACAGTGGCGACTCCGCTGGGGATACTTTTATTAATTCATGTTTTTAGAGATTATTACACTTGTGAAAATAACCCTTCTCAAAAGTCTATCAAAAAGATAAGCTTTGCGCTATCTAAGAATGGTGTGGTGATTCTAACTGGGCTCTGCCCGACCACCCAGCCTGGGACTTTTTTGGTTATTTCATTTGTGTAATTTTCCTTAAAAATATGATTTAATACGAGAGCCGAGCTTGAAAATACTTGTGGGATTTTTCATATTATTGCTTAACTTTTGCATTGCACGTGCATCGATGTTGGATAGCCCCGCCGCTGCGTTTTGGTTACCCTACCTGGCTTGCCGGTGCTAGGACATCCCGAAATGCTCGGCAACCTTGGACGATGATGAGTCAGCCTACCGTTTGACCGTTGCCATGCAGTACACTTGGCAATAGGGAGGCAAATTATTGGCTTCAGTCTGGGGAACCCCTCTAAACCAAAACCGGCCTTTTGCATATAGAAAGACATAGAACTTTTGCCAAAACTAGGACAGGGCCCTCACGTTAGGATTACATGATATATCCTGCTTACGTGTTTACTATTTTCCTGCCTATGTGTTTCAATGATGTCTTTACTTGCTGTTATGTTGCATGCACGTGTTAGCTTGACCCTAGGTTATGACCTTCTCGCGTGAGCTTAAAAGAATTGCCTCAACCAATGAAGAGTCATGCATGTTGGAAAACGCATGTTTTGTTTCAATTCCTTAGGAATCATAAGCCGTAGGGAAAATCAAAATCAAGCCAAAAATATCATTTTGTCAATAATTTCCCAAATCAAACTAGCTCGTTGAGATCTAACCCTCAATGACTAGCTTTTTTCAAATAAAAATTAGCTCTTTAAGGTCTAACCCTAAATAACTAATTTTTTCCCAAATTAGTTTATTGGGACCTAACTCCCAATAACTAAATTCTCTTCAAACAAAGCCTCACAATCAATGGCTTTTCAACTTTAAACTAGTTTATTGAGACCTAACTCTTAATAACTAGATTTCCAAAAAAACCCACTAGGACCTAACTCCTAGTGAATAATTTTTCAAATCTATCCAAAATAATTGACAAGAAAGTAATTTTGGCTTGCCGAAGTTTTCCCTTTGTCTTATGCTCCTCATAAAGGATACACCATCAAATGACTAAGGATTGGGGCAATTCTGTTAAGCTTGCAAACTCATGCATGTATGGTCCAGGAGACCTTAAATCCATGGAGTTTGGGATACCTCCGGTGTTCGCCGTGCCCGAACGGCTCCCTCTGATCTAGCCTAGCCTTAAGTGCGTCTGTATTCCGGCAATCGTATTGCTTTGCCTCGGATGGTCAAGATAAGGAGATTGGCTCTAATTCTCAACGTGTGGAATTTAACCTGCTTGTTACTGCTTTCTGCATTGCATCCATACCATCCCGTTGTGCTTATTTCCTTAAAAGTTTATTTGCGCGGTCTGTTGAAGGTTGCCTCAACCGATGACGAATCGTGCACCCAAGTGCACGTTGTCTAAAGCTACATGAGTCCTTGGAACGATGAGACCTAAGGAAATCAAAACCATACTAAGTCCTTGACTAATGCCTAATCAAAGGTTCAACGGAGAATAAGGAATAACAAGGAAACGACGTCGTGATGCCACGTCACTTACACCACTGGCTAATGGCGGTATGTCACTGGCGCCATGTGGTTATGGTATCACGTCGTCGATACTAAGTTATTCCGAGTTCAAAAGTGAAACTTCGAAAGGGAACTAGTCGAATACTTAGTTCGTTTTGACATCTCTTGAAATTTGTCGTTCTAAATAAAGGATACACCTTAAAAGAAATTCTGAGGAATGGGGCACCCTTTGGAAGGCCGTAATCTTATGTGACACATCCCGCCTGCACATCATCTTTTGCTATCGTGTCGCGTATAAAACTCTTAAACTCGTTCGCGTGGTTTGTTTAGGATTGGTTGGACCGATGAAGAGTCGTGTTTTTCATAATGCACGTTGTTGAAATTAATTAGTCCTTGGAATGATGAGGTTTTGAGGATATCAAGATTCATTAAGTCTTCAATATATTTCAATCAATGATTCAATATTGGAGATTAAAACGAAACAATAAAGCTACAATGCCATGATACCCACGCCACCAAGGTTATAGTGCGAAGTCACTTACACCACTTAGGCTAATAGCGCCATGCCACATACGCTGCCTCGGATACGGTATCATGTCATTTATGCCAAACGGTTTTCAAAAGCAAAAGGAATCTTTGAATGAAAAGTGTTGAAGACTTAATCCGTCTTGATATCTCTCAAAACTTGTCGTTCTAATCAAAGGATACACTTCAAAAGAATCTCTGAGGACTAAGGCAATCCCTCATAGGTTGTCATGGTGTAGGAGACCTTAAATCCATGGAGTTTGTAATACCTCCTGTGTTTGCCGTGCCCGAACGGCCTCTTCTAGCCCGGTCTAACCTCAAATATTATCGCAACAACCTCATTGCTTTGTCTCGGATGGTCAAGATAAGGAGATTGGCTCTGATTCCCAACATGTGAAATTTAACCTACCTGACATGACCTACCCGTGGTTGTTGGAATCCTTGAGTCGACAACGACAACACGTGAACAACATTCTTTTATGGCATGCACATTCTTTTTTTTAATAAAATACAACAAGGGCACATTCTGAGTTCACTTTTTGCTTTACTGTCAGTACCTGGCCAACCATCCTACACGAAGCCATACCACATCCTTCGATAACCTAAATGGCGGGGCAAACAGAACTGATTGAGTTGAAGAAGGCTATGGAGAAAATGAGCCAGAAAGTAGATAAAACGCTAACTCTTGTTCAAGGGCTAGTTAATCTTCTCACCTCCATAGTCGTGAACTCGGATCTGGGACTAAATGCTGATAATGTCAGGATCGAAGAACCTCCACAAATCTATCACCCTCCAGTAAAGCTTTCAGACATGTTCAGAGACTTGGCTGAATTCCATGATGCCAAAACACACTCAAAGGAGGATGGCAGATCCCTGTCCGAAACTAGCGCAGGAAGAGAGGAAGTGCTTATGGATGAGATCAATCCCAAAGGAAAAAGAGTGTATCCCTTTGATAGCATAACGCTATACAGTTGCAAAGCAAGAAAAAGTTCCGTCGACCCTCAACCCAAGTGCAAAACTCAACCAAACGGTCCTCGCACTCGACCCCGCACCTTCTCCCAATTCCCCATACCACTGTCGGTCGTCTTCGAGAGACTTAAGAAAAAAGGCATTCTCCAACCACTTCCTCCAACCCCTCCACCTGCTGTTCTCCCAGCATCCCACAACCCAAACACCTACTATGCTTACCACCAAATGCCTGGCCACTACACCAATAACTGCTTCCGTCTCCGTCACAAGATTCAAGATCTCATCGATGACGGGATCATCCCTCCTCCACTAAATGCAACACCATGTTAAACCTCATGCCCATGAACAATCCTTACATCAACTCTGTCTTCTTCAGCAAAGAGTGGTGAAATGCAATGGTCCAATTTCCACGAGTCCTAGGAATTTTCAATCTTCAAGTTTGTGTCCTCTTCATTTTTGAGTCAGTTTGCACTTCGAGTCTTTTGCACCTTTATGCTTGTATGTTCCCCAATTTCAAGTCTATAAGAGTCAAAAAAAAGAAGAAGAAGAAGAAGAAAAACAGAAAAAACAAAAGAGAGTCAGTTTCAAAGTCCCGAACTACGCACGGCCTGATTCCTTGCAAAAGGATACGTAGGCAACCCTTAGTGGTTCGGTCGCATCTTTTGAAAATCAATGTCAAGCTTTTGTGTCAAAATTGTGATAATAAACTTGGGTTTTTGCAAATTTCCCTCAACTTAAAATTGTTTTCCTTCATCATTTGAAAGTCATGATAATCACCTCAAAACGCAAGAGTATTGAACCCTTATGCAAAAAGGAGGACATCCAAAGGACCATTCCCCGACGCCACCGAAGCAACGCCACCGATGAGCAATACTTCGCCAAAAAAAAAGAAAAAAGAAGAGGAGCCTGCTAGGTCGAAAACCCGCAAGGGCGATCTAGGCAAAAGTTAAGCTGTAGACACCCCAATTTGGCCTAACGATTATTTCAAGTCCCACCTTGGGACAATCCCGATGATGAAATGGATACAATGATTGCTGATTGCTTCCTTGAGGACCTTAGGACTTTCGGTGAGAACTTTGACCACTTAGAGGACCCAATTCAAAGCCATACAGCCTTTCAGACAGAAATACAGAAGCCTAGGAGAATCCATCTGACGGCCGTGACATCGATCTAACGGCCACAACATCAATCCCTCACCCGAGCAACCTGTTGCCAGCAAAATCTCCCTGAGAGATCAATCCCTCGGCCGTGAGATCTATCCTTCGGCCGAGACATCCATTCCACGGCCGCGACATCCTTTGCTCGGCCGCCAGATCGACCTTTTTCCAGACTCTGGAACGTTCTGTCAGACGTTTGGTTTGATCCAACTACACTACCTTTCCGATGCGTTCGGGCTACGTTCGGAGATCACGACGTAGAGTTAGAGATGCATTGCAATTGCAATTGCCATCTCGTGATTTGATTGGCCGGAGTGAGTCATCCCTATGCCTATATAAAGGGGCCTTTGGGCTCCGAATTAACACACAGAAATTGAGATACCTACACACTCAATCAAACCTCGAAACTCTGCACAAATACTCCCTCAATCCCATACTCCAAAAGCCCTAACCTTCCGAAGGCAGCCGTCAATCCGGCAATCAAACCCCGAAGTTCAAACCCTAACTCTAGGGTTCTCGATCAAGCAATCAATCGATCACACTCAATCCAAAGCAATCAAGCAACTGAGGGATCAAGGTGGTGAGGCCCAACGGCCTCTGGTTTGTCTTAATTTATTGTATTTTTGACTATCCGTAGCATTTTTGATTATCCATTAATCTTTCTGTCTGGTGTGAGGAAGAACATCGACCGGGGCTTCGATCCCTCGGCCGGTACATTAAACCACTGTGATTACTCGGTCGTGACATCCATTCACCGGCCGAGTAATCGATCTCCTGGGACATTTTTGTTTGCTTTTCTGCTTTCTAATGCATGCTTCAATTATCGCACTGGCTCACTTTACTTACTGTTTAAAGGAATAACTAAACAGACTATGTGTTAGAATTAGACAAAGCATCTATACGTCTTATGTTGAACGATTATGGGCCAGTCTCACGACTGGGCAAAGAGGGGTGCCTAACACCTTCCCCTTATTGTACTTTTGGCTCCCGTATCCAGAATCTTTGTCTATTTTCCCAGTTTTAATAAACTGGGTGGCGACTCTATTTGATGATAACCGTTATCGTGTGGCGATGTTCCTAGCCATGGGAATGTCCATGATTTTGGTTTATGAAGTGAGCAACCAATCGATTAAACACAACGTGATCAATCTGTATGGCGATGGCCCGCTTGGGAGGTGTCTACAGTTTTTGGCGACTCTGCTGGGGAATATGAGAGCCATAACCAAAAAGTTCAACATAAGACTAATACATGCCTTGTCTAATTCATTTATCATATGAATCGAGCGGGCAACCCGTTGAGTTCACCTGATATCCCGGCATGACACGGGCTATGTTGGGGGTTCCAGCAAACTCCACAGTCACTCGTACCTAGTGGTATATCAAAAAGGAAATCACCCAATCGCCGCCTATGATGGGCTGGCGAGAGGACTGGTGCCCTTTGACAACGGAGCACCCTGAAACTACCTAAACCTTGCATGCTTTAGAAAGCCATAGAACTTATCAAACTAAGACAGGAACCTACAGGCTAGGAACCTACTTGCATTCTACTTGCAAAAGTTCTTCCTCACACTATCTGTTGTTGTAATTAACTCTTTCTGTGCAGAAGGGTTGGGATTTTCAACCCAAATCCTAACCCTACACAGGCCGAATACTAACTTCCAGGTATTCTATTTTTCAAGCAGGCACAATAGGTAGGTTAAAGAAGCAACCTCAGCCAGTTTTATACTCTTACAATACCCGAAGTCACGCCAAACAGAGGTCTTTACAGTCATCTCATCGGTCGCCTTCGTCCACCAAGACACCCTCACCGCAACGGTCCCAATTAGTTGCAGGGACTTCGCGGTCGTCTCCTCGACAAAACCAATTATCTACCCAATTCCAAGCTTCACCAAGCAACCTCCCTACCTACACCCCAAAAATGGCAGACAATGATGCTACCATCACCGAGCTCCGAGCCCAAATTGCCTATTTACAAGCTGAGAAAGCAGCAAGAGATGTTGAAGACAAGAAAAACGAGGAGGAAGCAGAAAATCCTCATGAAATTATAGAAAACCCTGAATTGGCCAAACAGGTCAAGGAGATCAAGCACGCTTTGGCTCGCTCACAAGGAGACCAAATTCTAGATTTCGAAGGACTCTGCCTCTTTCCAGAATCTCAACTGCCTGAACGGTTCAAAATGCCAAACATCGAGAAATTCAACGGGACTGGTAACCCTACCAGCCATGTCCGCCATGTCATCAACACTCTGAAGCCTATGGGCTTGACCGACGAGCTCATCGCTCAATTGTTTCAAAGAACTCTCACTGGAAGCGCCCTCGATTGGTTTCTCACTTTGGAATTTGTGCATTATCAAACCTGGCCTGAAATTGCTAACGCTTTTGTCAAGCAGTATGCGTACAATGTCCAAATTGAGCTAACTACCCGAGATTTGGAGATGACTAAACAAGAATCCAATGAGGACTTTGCTACCTTTGTGGCAAAATGGAGAGAGAAGGCTGCCAAGATGAAAAGCCGCCCTACCGAGGAAGATCAAGTGAGGATAGTTGTCAAAAACTTACAGCCTAAATACCTCACTCATATTTACACTCAAGCTATCACTGATTTCAAACGCCTACATGCCATTGGGTTGCAAATCGAAGATGGAATCAAGCTAGGACTCATTGGGAAAGAAGAGGCCACTCCTCCATCCAGAAAAACCTTTCCAACCCGTGCATCCCCTGCCTCCATCAACACCCTTAACTCAGTCTTACCACAAGACCCTTTTCAAGCTAGCTCATCTAGAAACACGAATTGCCCTCGCCGCAATTTTGACCCACTCTATATGACTCCATCCCAAGCCTTAGCCATCCTAAGCCGTCAAGGGCACCTCAGGCTTTTGAATAATCCACCTCCTCAGCCACCTTATGGCCCAAGCTATGATGCCAATAAGCAATGTGCTTACCATCAACACCCTGGACATGAGACAGACCGCTGCATGCGTCTTCGTCATGACATCCAGGATCTCATTGATAGTCAAGCCATAAAACCTCCTAAGCCTAATGTACAAACCAATCCACTTCCCGCTCACAACAACGAATCACTGCCTCAAAATATCAATCTCATAAGCCTATCCAATAGCCCCACATATAATCATGCCCTACACATTATTCCAAATACCCAAGCCAAACCATCCCTAACCCCCTCCAAGAACGAGGAATGCTTTGCAACAGGGGGAGAACCCCACATCTATGCTATTGATGATGGGGATTGGTGGTTGGACATGCGTCAAGCCCTGCCAAATGATTGGAAAGTTGGAAGGATTGAGCCTGCTGATCCTTGGAGTACCCAAGAAGAAGAAGTGGGTCACCTCACCCGAAGCGGAAGGGTGTATAAACCTCCTAAACTAAGTGGGGAAAGTTCAACCTCAACGCGAGTAATGGAAGAAGAGGAAGGAGAAGAAAGCCAAAGGGCCGAACCTGAGGAAGACAGGGTGCTAAGACAACTAAAGAAAATCCAAGCTGATATCTCTATTTGGGGATTGCTTATGTCCTCCTACGAGCATCGTAACTCCTTTTTCAAAACCTTGGGGAAAGCCAAAGTTCCCATCGACATCACCCCCGAAGAACTCATGGGCTTCATAATGGCGTCAAAGGCTCCAAAACCAACGATAGCTTTCACTGACAAGGATCTACCACCTGAAGGGCCTGCACACAATAAACCTCTCTACATTTCACTTAAATGTCTCACTAAATGGATCCCGCTGGTCTTGGTAGATAATGGGTCTGCTTTAAACGTATGTCCTCAAAGAACCCTCGACAAGCTAGGGGTAAACGCCACCGACGTGCGCCTTCAAGCCAGGGAGTAAGGGGGGTATGACAATTCAAAGAGAAGAGTGGTTGGGTGTGTCACACTGCCGGTAGAAGTGGAGAAGATCAAAAGGGATGTGGAGTTCCATGTGATGGATATACCGGCCACCTTCAATCTTTTATTAGGGAGGCCTTGGCTACATGACGCTGGGGCAGTACCTTCCACTTTGCATCAAAAAGTCAAATTCGCGGCAGATGGAAGGGTTATAACCATTCTGGGGATTCATCAATCCAGGCTCATTCTGATACGCCTGTCCAAGAGGTAGAAACCGAGGAAACCTTCCTTACTGGATTCAGTCTTGAGGAAGCAAGCTGTGCAAGCCTTAATGGCTGAGAGAAACTTCTATGTAAGTGCCCCCGCCATATGGATGATGAAGAAGCAAAAATACCTCCCTGGGTTGGGTTTAGGCAAAAGATCGCAAGGCATCTCGCAAATGATTGATCCTCCGCATAATCAATACGCCTTTGGTCTTGGCTACACCCCGACAGAAGCCGAGGTAAAAAGGAAGAGAAGCATGGAAAAGGCTAAGGCGAGGAAGCAGGGTCAAAGAAGAGAAACTCGTGATCCCAAAAACGCTCAATGGCTGGTTTGTGAGAGAAGGAGAAGACTTTCCATTCTGTGGCTTCGCAGAGACATGGGAAGACGAAGTTACCAAGCAACAGTACCCTGGAATGCAAATCTTCTTTGATCAGGAATGGACTGACAGTGATTTGGAAGAAGAGCCAACTAATTCATCCCCTACTCCTGAAGACTGGATTGAAGTGCTAGCTGAATTTGACCTAAAGATTCTGTTTGGCAAAGAGGGTGAAGAAGAGTATAAAAATGCAAAGGGAAAAGGAGCCACTCCTGAAACATCGCAGTAAATCGCATAACAAAAACATTGCTTTCATTTCCTAAAGACAAGTTAGGACATGTTTTGGGCCCCTGTTTGGGCATTATCTACGGTTGAATAAATCCCCATTTTTATCACTTCTATGCTTGACAAATGATTCCATCTTTAAAATGTGATTGTTATACACTACAATCTCTCTGCCAAAGATAAAAGGATTTCAAGAATCTAATTCTTTATGTCACCGACCAAAAGGAAAGAGGGGACAAACCCTAATTACTTAGAAACTAAGTTTTTATCAAAACTCAGGAAGAAGACGCTATCTCCGTGAGAACACTTAGGGTTAGCTTGCCCATTGTGAAAGTACAAACGCAACAGGAGATTCATGAAAAACATCTCCATCAGATTCCTCTCCAAAATGCCAAAACCTTCTTGAGAGAAAAATGCTCGTTGGGTAAAATATGCGCCCAAGCAAAAGTAAGAGCAAAGCCTGCTAGGACAAAGAAAAAGCGAAAACGCAGCCTAGGCAAAAGTTAAGGCATTCAAGGGAAAGCTCGCTAGGGACTCAACCTCTATCAGGTAACCTAGGCAAAATCTAGAGCGTGAGAGAAAGAAAAACTAAGAGTGAACACCCAACCCCCAAAGGTGGTAATCTTGGAACTACGTGAAAGGCCTGATTCCCTGATTGGGATACGTAGGCAATCTCGCGTCGAGATGCGGCCCAAACATTTGGATAGAAGAGAGATGATACCAGAAGGTTTGTACTCAATGATAGGCATAGCTAACCCTGCGTATTGAGCTCGCAAAAGATGAGTTAGTCATTTTCCAGGGAGTTGGCAAAAACATAGACACGTAAGAATCATTGTTCGTCCTCTCTGACTCAAAAGTCGTCTACATAAGGGACCAAGCATTCTAACAATCCCAAAACATGGCAAAGAGATTGCAGGAATAACAAAAGCAAATAAAAGAGCTTGAATCAAATGCGAGTGTAAGAAGGGAAAAACGCCGCCTAGCTAATAGCAAAAAACCTAACTTCTTTAGGAAATGGAAGTAGCGACCGAAGAATGGAACCCTCGGCCGAGTGATCCATCCCTCGGCCCAAGTTTAAATCCCGGCATTCACAAAACTTTGAAAGTTATTGCATGAATATCTAATCTCTCATACATGCTGAGGATGCTTCAAATACAAACAAAAATACAAAATGTCAAATTATCTGTTTTTAGAACTAACAAATACAGGTACAAGAAAGGAGAGGCTAGCTACTGCCCACGACCCCTCTTGGGCGCAGGACGAAAACGCTCAGGAACTGAGACACTGATCCTCTGTCCCTCACCAGCCGCGGTATCTCCATCACCAGCTCCAGTACTCCCACCCTCACTGACTCCAGCACTCTGGGTGACCGACACTGTCGGTACTCGCTCTGCTTCAAGCTGCAGAGACACGGGATATAGGCATTTAGTTTCACATGAAACATAGGATGAAAAAAGAAGGGATCAAAGGATGCATACCGCAGCTATTCGGCCACGCTGTCGCCGAGCCAAAGCCTCGGCACTCTGGAAAGCACGCAACCATTCCTGGAACACCCCAGCAGGCGCCTGTAGAGGAAACAATTGCATATATAATCAAGTAAGCAAGGAATGCTGAAGGAAACTAGAGCAGAATCCACAAATATTACCTGCTGAATTCCAGTAGGAAGCACGTAGAATTGTGTAGTACACGGTGTCAGTGGCAAACGCTCTTCTTCTCCACTTGCATTATGGAAAGAAATGAAACTGGGGGCCCGTGGCCAAACAGGAGGAGCAGCAGCAGCAGTAGTGGTAGGAAGGGTCAAGGAGGCCAAACGAAAGGCTGAGTAGTTTCCTACTACGAGAAAACTCAGGGCTGGCTGTCTCTCAAGAGCAAGTAGCAAGCCCTCCCCGGTCAAAAGACGGGTCGATCTCATGCCAACAGGAGGAGGGAGAGGGACAAGCTGCAACGCCTCGGAACGTGGAAAGTACTGGCTCGCTACCCTCTCTCCAAGATACCAGGCTCTCGAAAATGGCCCCTCCAGAAGGAAGTGCTGGCTGTCCAACGCCCGAGCTGAGGTCAACTCCAGAGGAGCATCATCAAGTAGCACGCCCCATTGGTCAAAACGCACCTATAACAAGGGAAATGGCATCAAAATGACAGAATGAGGAAATAGCACGAAAATCAGAGGATAAAGAAGGTGTCATACCTGATCCACCGTCAGACGATCCAAAACTCGCCTCCAAGCCAGCAGGTCCATGGCAGGCGACCGTGACTTCCGAACTCCCTTCAACCAACGGGCCGCCCGCGGAACGAACCTAGGCTCTCTATGCCTAGTTGGGGGAGGAAACTGCAACAAGTGCTCAAAAGCCCAAAGCTGCAAGCAAAGACGGAGAACATGAATAATGAAGATAGAAGCAATAAGGGAATAATGCAGAAATCAAAATGAATACCTCGAGAATACGATGGTGTCCGCCAAGCGACAAACTAACTCCCCGGGAACAAGCACTGAGGTGTCCGTCCAACGTGGCTAGGGCAGGAGTTCCCCAATCAAACTCTGCTATGGTCTCTAAATGCACCAAAGCAGCCAAGAACTGGACATGTACCGAATTCTCCTTGTTGCAAAACAAAGTTTGCCCAAGGAGATAAAGCAGGAAAGCTCGTACCAGCTGAGAAAGGGGAATCTCCGTCAAGATATCAACTTGATCAAACTCTTCCCGAAGCCAGGTATATGTGATTTGGCCACTCTCCGATACAATGGGAACCTTCCCCAAGAGGTATCCAAGGGCACCCTTCCGCTCATGGATCCGCGGATCAATTGGAAGAGGATCGCCGCCAACCCTCAGGCCTGTGAGCAAAGCAAAATCGCCCGGAGTGATCGTCATCTCCCCAGCCTCTGGAAGATGGAAAGTGTTGGTGGTATCCCACCACCGCTCGACCAAGGATGTGGTCAATCCCAACTCCGCCTTCGGAAGATGGAAACCAAGAATCAAGGGCTCGAAGCCAGCCAAAGCAACCGCATCTTTGGCTTCCTGAGGAAGCCTCCCATACCACTCAAACACTTGGGGGCAGCTTCCCCACACGCGCAGCCTCTCGTTTGCCTGACAAAATACGAAGAAGGAATCAAATACACAAGATATCGCCTATATAGGGGGCAACTTCTAGAACTCAAACTCCCTATCAAAATATCAAACTATCATTCTGCAAAATCTCACATGCGAAAATCATTTGACAGGATAAAAATCTACCTCCCTGTTGGTAAAACCAAAGTGCTGCTCTGGCTCCCTGCGCAAGACCTAAGGTGGGATATCACTGAGGGGAGGACGGTATCGCAAAGAACCACCACGCCCGACCAAGTGAACCTGAGGAGCGTAAGTGGCAATGTCAAAAGGGGGAAGAATATCACCACTCGCATCAGTAGAGACCTCGGGTTCGACTCCGGGAGGAATGGGTTGCGAGGAACTCCCCCCAGCAGTGGCCCTGCGCCGACTCGAACGCAAGACGCGGGAACTTGAAACCCCGCCAAGAATCTCGGCCTCGACGGCCGGAGCTTTGCCCGTGTCTCTGGACACGGCGGGAACATCGGATGGTGAAGGAAGAGGTGGTGTCGAAGCCATGGCGGCCAAGACCATGGTGGTCGGAGGATCGGCGGCAGGAAACGACGAGGAGAGAGAGGAGGCAGCGGCAACGATCGTTTAAACAGGAGAAGAGGATGAGGGATAGTAGGGGAAGAATGACCCGTGAGATCGATTTAACTAAACTTAAATCGATTTCCTGACTTTTGGCGTTCTCATGGCCGAGACATCAATTCCTCGGCCGAGACATCAATTCTTCGGCCGAGAGATCGACCTCCTGGCCCCTTAATCAAATTCCCTCAGCAGCATCAGATCATGCTCAGTGCACCAATTCAAGCCACTACAAACTTCTGAATCCTCAAACAACCAAGTAGCCTTGGGGGCATCCCCGAGCCAACATAACATGATCAAAACCAGCCTTGGGGGCATGCCCAAGCATCGAAAATCTCTCTCCACAAACTACTGGCTAGCAAAACAAGACACTCAGCAGCTCTGAGCTTAAAACTTCAGCGGCTCCAAGCCCATTATTGGCAGGCTCTACGCCCATATCAACTCACTCAGCGGCTCTACGCCTTCAACTCAACGGCTCTACACTCATTATCTCAACAGGCTCGAAGCCTATAATTACTATCTCAGCAGCTCTACGCTCGCTATCACGACTCAGCGGCTCGAAGCCCATTACTTCCACAGGCTCAAAGCCTATGCCTACCATCCCAGCGGCTCGAAGCCCTTTATCATAGCGGCTCTACGCCCGTATCAATTCAGCGGCCCTGTGCCCATCATCTCTACACAACTCAGCGGCTCCAAGCCCGCTATCTCAACCGGCGGCTCAAGCCGTAAACAAGCAACAGGCTCTAAGCCACCCCAACAATCAAGACATCTATTCTCAGGCTCTATGCTCAAAAATCTAACATTTTTGAATGCTCAAGCTCTACGCTTGGATGCCCAACCACTGTGTACTGGATGCTCAGGTTATACACTTGAATGCTCAAGCTCTACGCTTGGATGCCCAACCACTGCGTACTGGACGCTCAAAGCCTGTACTTTGAATGCTCGAATTCTGCCGTCCGAATGCTCGAGCTCTACGCTCTGAATGCTCAAGTCCGGAACTTGATAGAAGCTCTAAGCTTAAAACAAACACACACGCATGGGCCCGTGCACATTTGCATCAACATTTTCACATCAAGTCTGCATCATATCTGTTCACATCTAACAAACATCATCACACATGTACACTCTGCATATCTCTCATGAAACAGGTCAACCCTGCTATCAACCGGCTCTATGCCTCGGTTTTATTTGATCGGCCCAACGCCTCGATCCTTTGGCTCCGCGTCAACATTTATGATGAGAAAGCTCCGTGCACAGACCATCAGAATACAACCAGCTCTACTCTTCGGTTCATATCACGTCAAGCTCTAAGCTCCGACAAACTCAGGCCCTCGCCTCAAGACTGCATGCAGGCTCCACGCCTCAATCACTTCGGGCTCCATGCCTCAGTTCCTTCACCTTAGGCCCTTGCCTTATACCAGCTCCGCGCTTCGGTTCATCACGTCAATTTCAAAGCTCTGACACTACAGGCTCTCATCCTGATCAATACCAGCTCCGCGCTTCGGTCCCATCAAGCTCTAAGCTCACCTCAGGCCTCCGCCTCATAAACCACAGCAGGCTCCACGCCTCAATCTAATCCCCTCAAGGCTCTCGCCTTATGATCAACACCAGCTCCGCGCTTCGGTCCTATCAATCACTCTCCAGGCTCTCGCCTCATGACTACAACCGGCTCCGTGCCTCGGTCCCCTCATCGCCAAAGCTCCGTGCTCCAGCTACTGGCCCTGCGCCTCCCCTACATCTCAAAAACAAACCGGCGTCCAACTCATCCCCAGCAGATGGTTTGGATTCCACCCCATTACATCAATTCCTTCCAGCTCATTCGCAAGGATAGGCTACTCTACTGAGTTCCTTTCAGTCAAAGTAAGGACGATCAAGAAAAGCAAACGCACCTGCAGTGTACTGATCTACCCCAAAATACTAAGGAAGCTCTCCGCAAAGAAACTCCCCAGGTAGCCCCGCGCTCCTTCAACTACTCTTCGCCAAAACCCTGGCTCAGTCTAGGTACGTCACACTACGGCTTTTTAAGCCCTAAGGTACGTCTTCTGTCTCTAACCCTCCAAACTTTTACTTTTCTTTATTGCCCGAACTACGATTGGTCTGAATTTCCCTTGTGGAATACGTAGGCAGCCTCCCGGCCCGACCATAACAAAACCTTTTTCGAAAACCCCTTGGAATAGTGGTTGGACCAAATTGAGTTGCTTTTTACAGCTTTGACTCTTACTCAAACATGTCTCGCGATCCGTCTGAGTTCAGTCAAAGAGGGGCATCTGTAGACACCCCAATTTGGCCTAACGATTATTTCAAGTCCCACCTTGGGACAATCCCGATGATGAAATGGATACAATGATTGCTGATTGCTTCCTTGAGGACCTTAGGACTTTCGGTGAGAACTTTGACCACTTAGAGGACCCAATTCAAAGCCATACAGCCTTTCAGACAGAAATACAGAAGCCTAGGAGAATCCATCTGACGGCCGTGACATCGATCTAACGGCCACAACATCAATCCCTCACCCGAGCAACCTGTTGCCAGCAAAATCTCCCTGAGAGATCAATCCCTCGGCCGCGAGATCTATCCTTCGGCCGAGACATCCATTCCACGGCCGCGACATCCTTTGCTCGGCCGCCAGATCGACCTTTTTCCAGACTCTGGAACGTTCTGTCAGACGTTTGGTTTGATCCAACTACACTACCTTTCCGATGCGTTTAGGCTACGTTCGGAGATCACGACGTAGAGTTAGAGATGCATTGCAATTGCAATTGCCATCTCGTGATTTGATTGGCCGGAGTGAGTCATCCTTATGCCTATATAAAGGGGCCTTTGGGCTTCGAATTAACACACAGAAATTGAGATACCTACACACTCAATCAAACCTCAAAACTCTGCACAAATACTCCCTCAATCCCATACTCCAAAAGCCCTAACCTTCCGAAGGCAGCCGTCAATCCGGCAATCAAACCCCGAAGTTCAAACCCTAACTCTAGGGTTCTCGATCAAGCAATCAATTGATCACACTCAATCCAAAGCAATCAAGCAACTGAGGGATCAAGGTGGTGAGGCCCAACGGCCTCTGGTTTGTCTTAATTTATTGCTTTTCTGATTAATCGTAGCATTTTTTATTATCCATTAATCTTTCTGTCTGGTGTGAGGAAGAACATCGACCGGGGCTTCGATCCCTCGGCCGGTACATTAAACCAGTGTGATTACTCGGTCGTGACATCCATTCACCGGCCGAGTAATCGATCTCCTGGGACATTTTTGTTTACTTTTCTGCTTTCTAATGCATGCTTCAATTATCGCACTGGCTCACTTTACTTACTGTTTAAAGGAATAACTAAACAGACTATGTGTTAGAATTAGACAAAGCATCTATACGTCTTATGTTGAACGATTATGGGCCAGTCTCACGACTGGGCAAAGAGGGGTGCCTAACACCTTCCCCTTATTGTACTTTTGGCTCCCGTATCCAGAATCTTTGTCTATTTTCCCAGTTTTAATAAACTGGGTGGCGACTCTATTTGATGATAACCGTTATCGTGTGGCGATGTTCCTAGCCATGGGAATGTCCATGATTTTGGTTTATGAAGTGAGCAACCAATCGATTAAACACAACGTGATCAATCTGTATGGCGATGCCCCGCTTGGGAGGTGTCTACATAAGGCAAATAATCAAAAGCTCGCTAGATCAAAACTCCCAAATACGATCTAGGCAAAAGTTAGAGCATTCACGAGTTCCTTTTATCAAGTTGCGCAATTCAAAATGAAGAAAGGCATTCTTTGCTTTTATCCAACACATAAATATATCCCTTGAAGCCTAAATCAATTCAAAAGAACCCAGCTAGGCAGCTATCCCCAATACTAGGATGAAATATGATATATGAAAGTGCCCAAACATGTGGTTACCATTGACACATCAAAAAAAAATGAAAGTACGTGTGTATTTGGAACTCCTCCCTCGATGAAAAGGAATTGCATGCTATATTGTTAATGCTTATCCGGGCGTCCATTAAGTAGTAACCGGGCAATCAGGGTATACTCCCACCGTATTGTTTGCATCAAAAGATGGATTGACCTTGTGAAGGCACGTTGAATGTGGTTAGCTTGGATCTCAACATAAAGCCTTTTTTACTAGAGCAATTAAGTCCGTAGGGGTCTCTTAAAACCTGGTGCTCTAAAGCCATCTGGCTTGGGGATAACCGACCCAAAGCTCGCTAAAGAGTCAACTAGAAAGCTCGAGAGATCTAGGCATTGCACGGCCATATGAGAAAAAAAAGTGGGGGAATAAAAGAAAGGCGTCATTCGAAAAAAAGAAAAGAAAAAGAAAGAGCAGTTCCCCCAATGCAAAGTTGTCACTGCGACGCAATTCACAAAAGTTCCAAGAATTGTTCAAACTCAAGATAGCTGCTAGCTCTAATCACCCAAAGCAAAATTAAACTTTTTGAGCCTGTTATCCTTTCTTTGTTAAACCCAAGCCTTGGCCCCGTTATAACCTAAATAAAGTCCTTTCAGATTGAAAAACGCAACTTGATCAGAGGAAGATCAAAAGAGAATAGTACAATCTCCCTTAAAAGTCAACAGTCAAGGTATTGTGCAATACTGGCGTCAATCCACCAACGCTGGTGTCATCCAAAAGCAAACCGAGGCGTTTCAAATGGAAATTTGGTAAATCTTCATCGGCAATCCAAGACATGGGTTCATGATAAAAATTCTTGCACAGTTGAGTCCAAATAGACATCATTTGATGAAGTGAAATAATTTTTGAAAATCCTAAAGGGAAAATTACCGAATACCTAAGTTTATCATAATAGTTTCAACGACCAATTGCATGACATGTTTGCCTTCCTTCAGAAACTCGAGTCAACATGGTCTTCCTCATCATTCGAGTCAACACGGTTTGATCACTCTTCGCCCAATCAGGGGCACCCTTTAAAACAATCTTCGAGTTAGCGTCATCAAATGAGTTGTCACCCCTCGAATGTCATTTAAATCTACCCAATCAGGGGCATTCTTAGGAAAGTCACTTATTCGATAAACAATCCTTCCTACCTTCGAGTCAACATGGTTGATCAATATCAACCACGGAAGTCACTCAAAAGGTCTTTTCCTATCCTTCGTGGTCTTGTCAAAATCTGCCAAAAAGGTCAATCGAGTCACTTGGTCATGTCAATTCCCAGCTCGTGGAAGCAGTTTCAATGCATAAGGTAACCCTGCTTGGATACATAGTCAATTGGTTCCCAAGGCCATCAACAGCAACGGAAAATGAGTCAGAATTGAGGATCCACAGTTCACCGACAAAAACAACGTACCCAAGATTGTGGTGCGTCAGACCAACGCCATCTACTGGGGCAAATGCATGCCCAAATCCAAGACTAGGGCATGGAAGCCCAAGCCCAAACGAAGGCAAACCCAAAACCCAAGCCCTGACGAAGGCCAAACAAGAAAGACAGTAGAGCAAAAGGGGACATTCGGTTGTGCTGCCCATTTTTCAAAAAAAAAAGAGGGGAATGTTGTCCACATTGTCATCAAGTGTTGAAACACGAGTCTTGCGTAATGTACAAAGGTCAATCAACTATCCCAAGGGACATCTTTTCAACTAATGGTCTAGCCAACCTAAGTTTTTCAACCAACCATCCCGAAGGACATCTTTTCAAATAACGATCTAGTCAACCTAAGCTTTTCAATCAAATCACTTAAGAGACATCTTTTCAAGCAACGGTCTAGCTGACCAAACACCCCCCCACACTAGGAATACGCACGTATTTTCAAAAACTTTTTTAAACGATCTCGGCTTTGTAGATAGGCTAGGCTAAGTCTACAAATCTGACCCTTTTTGGTTCATTGAAACCTCAAATTTCAATGGCCAACTTTCTGTTCTAGGTCTCCAAATTTGCCCTTCAGGACTCGTTTGTGTCCTAAAACCAGGCCTTCCGTGGCCTCAAATCCTTGGGGTTCACCATTTTTATCCCAAAATTTGGTGCCTCACTAATCTACTTTTCAAGCATTTGCCATCATGGCTTGTTGAGATCTTACCCTCAACAACCATATTCCAAAAGGCTTGTGGAGGCCTCGCCCTCGATAGCCATTCTTTTAAAATACCTTCTATCATGGCTTGTTAAGGTATCGGCCTTGACAACCATATTTCCAATGGTTCATTGAGGTCGTACCCTCAATAACCGCCTTTCCAATAGTTTGTTGAGTTCTTATCCTCAACAATCTTCTATTATGGCTTGTTAAAGTCTCAGCCTTGACAACCATATTTCCAATGGTTCATTGAGGTCGTACCCTCAATAATCACCTTTCCAATATCTTGTTGAGTCCTTATCCTCAGCAATCTTCTATCATGGCTTGTTAAGGTCTCACCCTTGACAGCCATATTTCCAATGGTTCATTGAGGTCGTACCCTCAATAACTGCCTTTCCAATAACTTGTTGAGTTCTTATCCTCAACAAATAGCTTGTTGAGTTCTTATCCTCAACAATCTTCTATCATGGCTTGTTAAGGTCTCCCCCTTAACAGCCATAATTCCAATGGTTCATTGAGGTTGTACCCTCAATAACCGATTTTCAAATAGCTTGTTGTGTTCTTATCCTCAACAATCATCAATCATCTTTAAAATTACCCTCAAATAGTGTAGAGAGCCTTGCTAGGTCTACATTGTTAACCTCGATAGGATTGATTTGTTACATTACCCGTATCATGTTTGCATATCATACGTCGCATTTGCCCCCATGAACTACGCAGGTCTGATCCCTACAAAAGGGTACGTAGGCAGCTCGAAAGGGCGCGACCACATTTTTCCATATGTTGCATTTTCAATGCCTTTACTTAAAAGGTACCTAGACGACCAAATTGGGTGGTCTATGTCTTTAACGCGACTTGACCCATAAAGTGGTAGTCAAGTCTCGTCAAAGAGGGGCAACTGTAGACACCCCAATTTGGAAATCCCCGATACCTTTTAAGTCCCCAATGATGATAAACAAAGCATGATTTAAACCTTTGGATTGATCTAAACCTTTTGGTGCGCTACCCTTTGAAAAAAAACCTGTAGACAAATGGCCGATAAACTTCCCAATAATGAAAATGTACCTAGAAAAAAGCTTCAAACAATGGTCTTTGCACTCAAAGGAGTGAGGAAACACCTTAAGATTAGGTATGAGAGTGCCAAGTGACACTTAGAATGAGTGAGTACGTGTTTTGGCCATCGTGGCACTATCGGTCTTTGGTTTAGTCTGCTTTCAGCCAATTTTTCATAAATTAAACGTCCTTATTTTTATGGTTGGACTCCATAATCTTTTAGTACATTCAAAACCCTCTTTATCGATATATAATAAGCCTTAATCCGATTTGAAATGAGGGAGATACAAGGATTTTGCCTAAATGACTTCTTTTTCGACCACCTGAGGGTAAAATCGTCATATCTTTTGATGTACAAAATTATTTTTATCCAAACCACTTGGGTTAGAAATTAGACTTAACGAGCTTTCCAACGGTCCAAAGAACACCCAAAACCGAGTTCGGGAGTGCCGGGGCGGCCTTGCGAAGTTTGGTCAGTTGAGCAGTCAACTGTGCCGTACGGTGGACATATTTCTACCGTACGGTAGAGTTTTTAACCGCCTTAACTTAAGTCGGTCGGGATGTGCCGTACGGTGGAACCCTAGTGCCATACGGTGGAGTTTAAGTGCCGTACGGTACATATTGCCGCCTTTATTTTTACTTGACGGCCAAGATTTTCAGTTGAAGGCCGAAATTCTTTGTGTGCGCATGCACACCAAGTATGATTGATATCCAAGCTACTTTTGCTCTATAAATACCTCCCTCTGTTGTTAGACAAGGAGAGACAATTTTTGAAGTAAAAAAAAGAGAGAGAGAGGACATTTTCTGAAAAAAAGAGAAGAGAGATCAGAGAGAAACATGGTTTTATATACCAAAAACAATTCACAAATGACTTGAAAACCAATATCTATCTTCCATACTTTTTTTCAAAACACCAAACATATTTTCTCTCCAAAACCAAGTCCAAACTACTTCAAAACCACCTAAAATTCAAAGCCAAGCCTTACGTCTAGTCACTGCATTATATCGAAGCTCACTTGCTCACCCAAGTTCACACCAAAGGCCACCACATTAGCTACAACTCTCCAAAGAAAGGTTTTCATTCCAAAAAAAAAAGGGTACAAGCTTCTGTTCCTATATTCTAAGGGGGGAAACCATTAATCTCAGGCTGATTCCTCATACCAATTCTGGGCCTAAATGGTTTAAACACTGTAAGAAAATAAAGTTGGTACCCCGCGCATCTCTACCGTACAACACACATGACTGCCGTACGATAGAGTCCTTTCAAGGGGACAGTTTCTGTAACGTCCCGATTTTTGGGTACGTTAAATAAACATTTTATTAATAAAATCAAATGGAGTCAGGCTCGTTATTACAACAAAATCTCCCTCAAGAGTTCAATATTTACACAATGAAGGGGTTCTAGGGTTCCTAACTACAGCTCCGCCTGCTCCTCCATCCTAGCCAGCTCCTTAGCTCCAAAAGCCTCCAAGGTGTACTGTTCATCTTGATCATCTACAAAGTCTGACACATTATACCAGTGTCGCCACCGATATAATATGTCAGGGTCACCAAAGGTAACACCATGAGCCACAAGAGCTCAGCAGAATAATCCTATACCCACCAACCCTTAACTTACAATCAAGAACATATAGACAATTACACATGCTCATTCAACAACATAATTAGCAATGACACAACCATATTCACTATCTTTCTATCGTTGGTGTCATGATTTTCTGTGTTTCTCCTACGCAACTCGTCGTAGACCGTGTCATCAATTTCCATTTACAAAATCAACATTTCGAAAATCACATTTTAACACACCCAACCTCGGTTCCGCCGCGCCGGGTTCCCGAGTATCCTCACAATGGTTCCGCCGCGCCAGGTTCCCATTGGCACACAAAACTTGCATTGGCTCCTCTCCACGGATAACCAAGCCACACACCCAACCTCGATTCCGCCGCGCCGGGTTCTCGAGTATCCTCACAATGGTTCCGCCGCGGCAGGACTTCTTATGACAAAATCATAAATCATTCATTGTAATCTTGAAACTAAACTAGTAAGATCATCCAACTCTATAACAAATATCATGCTCACTTTATCACATCTTCATGCTCAACATTTAATCACACAAATAAAGCATAGTGCCACATGAACGGACACCTTTGGAGTGGTAAACCACTTATGCTTTATCAGCAACAAGTAGACAAGTAAACACATAAACATGCTCATAATTATTCTAAGATCAAAATACGAATACTTAAAGCTAAGCTACGAATATTATCTTTTCAAAATTTATTCTTCCTTTTCAAAGGTTCAAAACAACACATGTTTATTGAAATTCTACGTATACTTAGAGTAAGTAAGTAGGGATAAGATCATTCTACATATACTTAGGAATAGTAGATATGGAAAATCTACATATACGTAGGAGTAGTAGATAAGGAAAATCTACATATACGTAGGAGTAGTAGATAAGGAAAATCTACTGTTCTTCTTGGCGGTAGTGACGACTACGGAGTAAGGAAGGTACGTCGGCGGTCGGACGGAGTAACTTCCTACGGTAAGCTTCCGGTAGCTTCGAAAGAGAAAGGTTTCTCTTGAAACTAAATCTTGACTAATATTACTAGACTTTTTGGATTGAAAGGGTGGTCGAGTGGCGGTTTAGTGGCGGTCTTGGATGAGTTTCTTGAAGAACTTGGGAAGAACTTCAAGAACAAGCAAGAACACCAAGAACAAGCAAGAACACCAAGAACAAGCAAGAACACTAAGCTTTCTAGAGAGAGAAGTTGTAGAATGAAAGGTGTGAGTTGAAATGGGAAGGAATTGGTGCTATTTATAGCCAAAGGTTGGTTTATTATCCAAGAGACAATTTTTCCCCTAACATTTGTTATCCAATGGTTAATAGAATGACTAGATTTGATTTGGTACTTTAGGTACTATATAATCTATCAAGATTTTCAAGTATCAAATAAAATATAAGGCCAAGATTTTCTTATTAAACTAATTCAAGAGGTACTAGTACTTATATATTTATTAGTGTACTTAGAAATCAAGGAAATTAGATATACACATTTCTTTAATGCATATAAACACATGGAAATCTAGGAAGTGACTTTTTAAATAAATCCTAGTACTTGTTGTCTTGACTAACTTTTATTACCCAAGGGATAAGGTTTTCCCTAGCATTTATTGTCCAATGGACAAAGGTTTGCTTGGCTAGATTTGGTACTTTTAGATTTGATTTGGAAAGATTGGAGGAAGGTTTGTACAAGATTTAGAAATTTTCTAAAGAGTGTCTAGTCTTGTCTAGTACTTGAAAGAGTAAGAAATTGAGATATGGTTGTCCTTAGATATGAAAGAGTAAGAAAACCCTAGATTTTGTGGTACAAGATGATGTATGAAGATTGGCCAAGGATTGGACTAGATTTGGAAGAATACACTTGCACACATCACACTCTCTCTCTCCCTCTCTCATCCGGCCTCTCTCTCTCTCTCTCTCTCTCTCTCTCTCTCTCTCTCTCTCTCTCTCTCTTTGGTACAAAGTACATATGTATATATATATATATATATATATATATATATATCTAAGTATGGAAGGACAAAGGGTTGGTGGTTGACTAGGAAGATTATAGGATTTGTAACGCCCCCATTTTCGGGTTCGTTAATTAATCATTTTATTAATAATTCAAACAGATTCTGGCTCATTATTACATTGTTAATCTCACAAAGGAGTACATTTTATTCAAAAGGGAAGGAAACTAGGGTTCCTAATTACAGCTCCGCCTACTCTTCCATCCTAGCCAGCTCTTCGGCCTCGAAAGCCTCCACAGTGTACATCTCACCTTGTTCGTCTCTAAGGTCTGACACATTATACCAGCGTCGCCACCAATATAATATGTCAGGGTCACCAAAGGCAACACCGTGAGCTTACAAAGCTCAATAGGATAAACCGTACCCACTAATCCTTACTTATAATTAGAAATTCACATAGAAAAGTACACATGCTCATTCATTGAAGTAATTAAGCAATAACACATCTGCATTCGCTACCTTCCTAGCGTTGGTGTCATGTCTTTTCGTGTTTCTCCTACGCGACTCATCGTAGACCGTGTCATCATTTTTCACTTCATTAACACTTCCAAATTTCCTTTTTGAAAATCACAGTTTTTAACACACGCACACCACACAATGGGCAAGTCCGGCCACATTGAGGTTTTTAAAACACACAGCCTCACAATGGTTCCGCCACCACGGATTTCCATTGGAACACACCCAACCTCGATTCTGCCGTTCCGGGTTCTCGAGTATCCTCATAATGGTTCCGCCATCCTAGGTTCCCATTGGCACACATTAGCATTGGCTCCTCTCCACGGATAACCAAGCCACACACCCAACCTCGATTCCGCCGTTCCGGGTTCTCGAGTATCCTCACAATGGTTCCGCCGTCCCGGGTTCCCATTGGCACACACACACACACATACATAATGACTCCCAAAATGGTCATTATGTAATTTCAAAAATATTTTACCAAGGCCAAGCCTTTATACTCACCCTAGGTGTCATGTTTCTATCGTTCTTGGTTTTCGTGTCTCGTTCTCATGCATAGACTCCGCGGTAGGACTTTCATAGAAATCTTGAAACTAAACTAGCAAAATCAACCAACTCTATTTCATATAGCATGCTCAATTATTCGTAAAGCATAACGTAACATGTACGGACGCCTTTGGAGTGATAATCACTTATGCTTTACTAAAAAACAAACACAAGTAATGCAAGTAAGCACATAACAAGTCTAATATCATCTAAACGGTCAAAGTACAATTACTTAAAGTTAATCCACGTCGTTAACTTTCAAAGTTCATTCATTCTTTCAAGATGTTCAAAACAGCATATGTTTATTGAATTGCAATGCATATATCAGAATAGTGTTGATAAGTATTCTATGTTTTCACGAGAGGTGTCGATTAGATAATCTGTGTGATCATGCCATTATCTTTATTCTAATCGATTCAAGTCATGCATACGATATGCTATACTTAGTGTAAAATCTATCTACATATTCTTAGCCTACTTTAAAGTAAACTGTATATTTGGAAAAAGTAGTAAGGATTATCTACCTTTCAAAAGTATACACATTTCTAATTATATTTAAAGAAAGTAGATATGGAATCTACGTATACTTAGGAATAACGGGGATGAAGAATCCTACCGTTCTTCTTGGCGGTAGAGATGACTATGGAAAGTACGTCGATAGTTGGACGGAGTAACGTCTAGGAATGGCTTCCGTTAGCTTCGAAAGAGAATGGTTTCTCTCGAAACTAAATCGTGACCTACGGTACTTGACTTTTTGGATCGAAAGGGTGGTCGAGCGGTGGTTTAGTGGCGGCTTAGGATGAGTTTCTCAAGAACAAGGAAGAACACTCAAGAACAAGCAAGAATACAAAGCTTTCTAGAGAGAAGTTGGAGCAAAGAAAGGTGTGAGTTCAAATGGTGAGAAATGATTGCTATTTATAGGCAAAAGTTGGCTCCCTCTCCTCCCACATTGGCCGGCCATCTCTCTCTCTCTCCAAATCCCAAAGATTTCTTCCAAATCTAGTCATATCCTAGGCTATGAAAGGCTACCAAGATCTTCTCCTTTCTTTATTTCCATTTTAGGACAAATTCTATGGGGTTTTTGTCTAGTCTAGTACCTTAAAGAGTTAGAATACTAGATATGGTTGTCCTAGTTAAACATGTGCAAGAAAAACCCTAGATTTTGGTGGTACAAGATGATGTAGGAAGATTGGTCAAGATTGGTGCTAGATTTGGATGGTACACTAGCACACATCACACTCTCCCTCTCTCCCTCTCATCCGGCCTCTCTCTCTCTCTCCCTCCATCTCTCGCTTGGCCTCTCTCTCTCCCTCTCTCTCTCTCTCTCTCTTGGTACAAAGTACATATATATATATATGTGTTTACAAGGACAAAGATTGGAAAGAGTAAGGATTGGATGGTAAGTTTGTAGGAGATTTTGTAGGCAAAATCTAGTACCCTAAATCTATCTCACATCATCCTATCTTCTTCCTCCATTTAGTGCATGTACTCCTATGTATATTAAACTTGGATTTGATAGAAGAAAGATCAAGGAAGTACTCCATATCTAGCTCTCTCTCTCTCTCTCCCTCCTATCTCTCTCCCTCTCGGCCTCATCTCTCTCTCTCTCTCCCTCTCTCTCTCTTCCTCCCTTGTACAATATATAGGTGAAAGGTTACAAAGTACCCTTGTACCTTCATGATCTTCCTAGGTCAAGATATCCTAATAAACTAAGTCAATAGGCACATGTTGCACCCTAAATTTATAAAATAGAAACCTAGAATCCTAGTGTGACATATGCCTATCTTATTACTTAATTGAATTAGGCACATGTTGGTTGATAAACTAATAAGTTCTAGGTACTTGGCTAGGCTTCAAAGATTGATCAAGAGTACACCAAATCTTGGCTCTTCTCTTCCTATCTCTCCCTCTCTCTCGGCTATCTCTCTCTCTCTCCCTCTCTCCCGAATTCTCTCTCTCTCTCTCTATCCCTCTCTCTCCCTTGTACTACAATAATATTCTAATATAGATATATATCATCAATTAGATTTTGGAAGTACAAGGTTAATAATAAACTAAAGGGTTTTTGAAAGAATAAGATTTTCCTAATTAAATAATGAATTTGACACATGTTTTCTACCTCTATATTATATTGGGGGGTTGTACTGGTACCCTATTATAATATACATATAAGTACTAGAGAATCTGGGTGGATATCTAGTCAAAATTTTATAATATAAAGCTCCGATTTGACACATGTCTCCTTATAATACAATATTTGTACTCAGAGAATCTTAGGACCCAATATTATATTAGATACTCTTCCAATTCTTTAATGGGAGAATCCCATGGGATTCTAGTCATTGAATTAATTGTAATATAATAGTACTAGTCCTATTATCCAATGGATAATAATTCTACTAACAACTATGGACCAATGGACAAAGGTCAACGGTTGACTTTTTGGTCAAAGGGTCTTACTTAGGGTTCAAGAGGTTCAAAAGGTTCAAATGGCTCGAGGAAGGTCAAGAGTTTAATTAGATTATCTCCGAGGATTAGGTTAGAAGCTAACTAGGCTCGCTAAGTAGGATTTCAAGTCGAAAGATAACCTAGGCTTATGTTTGACAATTTGGAGAAAGGTCTAACTCGCTTGTCTTTAGAAAATGGTCTTATTGACGAATCTAATCATGACGGATTATGGAAGCTTATAAGGTATTTATCTAGTCACTAAAATGATTATCGAATAACAACGAGATTTTTATTTCCTAAAAATCGAAGTTGTTACAGGATTTGTTGTAAGACAATCTTATACTCCTAAATCTATCTCATATCCACCATATCTCTCTTCTTTCACAAGTACATGTACTTAAATATAGATATATTGGATTTGGTAGAAGAATGATCAAGGGGTACAACACATCTTGCTCCCTCTCTCTCCTATCTCTCTCATCTCTCTCGGCTCTCTCTCTCTCTCCCTCTCCCTCTCGAATTCTCTCTCTCTCTCCCTCTCTCTCTTTCTCCCTTGATTAATATATGTATATACATGGATGACTAAGTAGGAAAGGGTACACCATGACCTCACTAGGTCTTTCAAGTCAAAATTCCCTAATAAACTAAGTCTAATTGACACATGTCCCTTATAATACTATATTGGGGTACATAGAATCCTAGGGCAATATATTATATGGTATTTACATATCTATATAATATCATGGGAAATCTAAGAAGTGATTAAATAATAGATCCTAGTACTTGTTTGGAAGACTACTTCTATTATCCAATAAACAATATTTTCCCTAGCATTTATGGACCAACGGTTAAAGAAGCAAAATAATATATATGTAGATTTTTGACCTAGTATAATGATCTAGGAAGATTTCTAGCCAAAATTCTCCATTAAACAATGTCAAATTGACACATGTCTTACACCATTTAATATTAAAGTACAAGAGAATCCTAGGATAATATATTCTTATGGAACAAATCTATTTCTTTAAGCAATGAAATATCTAGTTAAGCAAATAAACTAATAAGACCTAGTACTTTGGCTTGACTTAGACTTATTGACCAATGGACCAAAGTTCTCCTAACCATTATTATCCAATGGTTAATGGATGGGAAGTACTATGCCTATATAATCTATCTATACAAGTACAATGACTCATGGTGAATCTACTTAAACTAATAGTCCTTGTACTAGGTAGAAAGACTAACCTATTGTCCAATGGGTAATAATTCTCCTAACTTTTATTATCCAATGGATATAGATGGTAAGTACTATACTTGCATAATGTATGTATATAAGTACAATGACTCATGGTAATCCTATTAAACTAATTAGTCTAGTACTTGGTGGCAAGACTAAGCTATGGACCACTGAGTAATATTCTCCCTAACTTTTATGGACCAATGGATAACAAAGTAAAGTATAATATTATATATACATCTTTCAAACATGTGTACAAAGGCCTATATAAGTGTACCTTGGTCAAATCTAATAGAATATGTTAGGTAGAAAGCCTATTGTCCAATGGATAAAGATTTCCCTAATTTCTATCGTCCAATGGATAAAGGTCAAAGATGACTTTGGTCCAAAGGGTTCCTTTAGGGTTTGGAGAGGTTCAAAACGTTCAACTAGGGTTGGAAGTGAAACTGGTAGTTAGGTTACCTCAACAAATCGGTTAGAAGCTAACTAGGCTTGCTAAGTAGGATTTCTAGTCAAGAAATAGGATTCTAAGACTTCTCAATTTAGAAGGAAGATATGGTAGACACTTGTCTTTAGAAAATGACTACATAACCTTATATGAATAAAACTAAATTTATAAGTCTAGAATTTAGTAACAACGGATTTTTGGATATTAAAAAGAAATTTTAAAAGAAGTCCAAGTAATTCAAATAAAATTCAAATTTTTAACGAAATTTTTACTGACCAAAAATCAGGGTCGTTACAGTTTCGTTTAAGCTTCATTCCTTAGTCTTTTTGTAGCAACCAATCTGCAGTGAAGTACTATTTTCTGCTTTAAGAGTAACATATGCCATGCTAAGTTGTGTTTGGATTAATTAACAAAGCATGTTAGTCTTATATTACTTTTTGGAACGAGCATTAGTTATTTCCTGTATATACATGCTTACATGCTTCAGATAACCACGTGCTAGATAACCTTGTTTTAAACTGCTAACCACGAAGCCATGTGCCGTACGGCACAACTTTCTGCCGTACGGTGGTGTTTATCTTGGGGAAAATTACCCACAGGCGGTGTGGGGTGAGGAAAATTACCAGTTTGATGGTGTGAAGATTCCAAATTACTCAGACATGGCATCAGCAAACGTTATTACCAATACATGGTATGTGGTAATGAACATGATGAGATTGGACAAAATTGCCCTTTGACAAAAAACGACACCGTTTGTCTCCTTCGTCCCAATCTTCCCCTTTTTCTCCTATTCTCTTGAACTTCTCTTCTCCATTCTTCTGAGATACGACTCTGTCTATAGGGCTTGGTCCGGCTTTATCTCTTATGTGCTCCATAGCCTGTGACGACTTGTCCCTGCTCTCTCCCATTCAACAGTCGACATCGAAGCTTCAATCGTCAGTCGCCATCGCCATCGCCATCGCCATCGCCATCGCCATCGTCAGTTGAATCATCCAATCTTCGAACATTGCCATTGCCATCGCCACTTCATCAGGTTAGTTCCCTAGTTTAAGTTTAATCGATTTGTAGTGAGATGTGTGTGCTTTTGGGTGTATGTAGTTGTGTTATTGGGTTTTGTGTTGCTTTTTAGGTGAGAAACGTGTGATTGAATGTGGAAGGGAAGTCTTGTATGCAAACCGAACTTGGAAAAATTTGAATTCTAAGTTTTATTGAATTTAAGTATTTTGTGTTTATGTAGTTGCATGTTGTAATCCCACTGAAGCCAAAACATTTCTAACTTGGAAGCCAGTGGAGAATTTGTCCGGCCGTTAATTGTAAGAGCCCAGAATGAATTAGTTGGGTTGTGCGCAAATGAAGCCGGATACTTGGTTATAAAAAAAGAAAAGAAAAAGATTAATGTCATTAACTAGGATATTTCAAGGGATCCCATATTTCAACTTCTTTGGTAGGATTTATGGGAAAATCTTAAGGCAGAGAACGACATTAAGTAGGTCAGAAAATGTTAAAATATATCTGTTAAGCAATGATATTAAATGGACCTCAAATGCAATGGTATTGGGGAAGATGACTATGTTTTGCCAGGATGGCTATTCTTTCACAATCGAAGATGAATTACCAAATTATGTGAAGTGCGCAAGTTAATGTGAATTCATGCTTCATATTGCCAAACGGCAGGGTAAAAGAAGAGGATGCAGACACTGATATACCTAGATACCGAGCATTTTTGGCATGCCTTTTGGACACCAATTAAATTATACGGAGTATAGCTTTTGGTTGGTTGTTTTTTTCTTCAACACTTGAAGTGGTAGTATATATGGGAATTGTATACATATCTTGTTTGGATGCCTATTTTTATTGTTGTGGGTTGCTAGTGCATGATCAGTATATCCTCAAACGAGCTTACATTTGGATAGGAAGGAGTTGCACGAAAGTACAGATCATGGGAAATGAGGATGTTCACTCAAATTTTCAGCACATTTGGTGTGTATCGATGATTTTTGAGTTGATCCTCGGCTCCCATTTTTCAAAGAATACGAAATGTGACCCGGATATCTCTCGCACTTTGCTTGAGTGACTTAGAATAGAAGAAAGAAAAGGGGGCCCCTTTAAGCAAGAGTCCCAGGCAATAAGAGTAGTATCGGCATGGTTCTTCCACCATGATAGTTCATAGTTTAACAATAGCAAGTTGGCTTGACCCTACGACGAATTGCTCAAGGGAGCAACTCGAGATAGATGCATATTGCATTCTTCTACCATGGGAGCGGTTTGGCCATCAAGCTACTTTGTGAGGTAGGGGACCAAACTCGTGACTTGTGGAATTAGTTAAATTATTGAGTTCTGGTTTCCCTCTCGTTGTGGCCTTTTGATTATGTAAATTTAATGGATTTTGCATAGCAGCGGCAAAATTATTCTGTTGTATTATACTGATGCTTGTTGCATCATTATTTTGGGCCTCTTTTTTTTCTTGTTAATCATATTATTCTGGGACTCTGCCCTTGAATAAGTTTGCACATAGCTTTGGAAGCTGTAAATTGCCGAGTGTCTATGTTGGTTGTGTTTTCCTGGTGCATATATCACCATTACGTTAACACCTTTACGGGTTAATTATCATGACAGCGGAGTTAGGTACGAAGAACATTCAGAGGGTCGTTTCCCTACCTGCTAGTACTCAACCATAGCAGCATAGAAATTATTTTGGTCAATTAACTGCAGTCAAATAGAGTGGCCCTCGCCATTTGGTCAATTACCTTTAGGTATGAAGTACAGTTAATAAAAGCTGATATATGCACCAGGAAAACAACTTACAACATATTAAAAGCAATAATAAAAGTTTTCATAATAAAAGATGTATGATCCATCAACCACATACCATCCATAAGCATTCTGCATAGCTCTGTACATTGTTTGCATAGGGGCTTCAACAGGAGCAGATTAGGAATCTTACATATTAGTATCTTACTAATGTTTTTTCCAGAGAGTTTAGTGCTACTGCTATTGTTTGAAACATAATATGTTATTCCTCTACTCCATTGTCCTTATGAGATCCACTAGCACTGAGGTTCATATATGGGTCCTCTTGTGATTCCAGTTAAATACTATGCGAGTTATTTAATTGAGTTACTTATCTTCTTTATCTCTCTCTCTCTCTCTATCAACTTCTTATTACTATTTTGTAAGGCTTTCTAATTTATTGCCACTACTGCTTCATTTGATCGGTTAAAGTTACATTGTTTGTTTTTGTAAAAGAAGGATGAAAATAGGACAAAAGCGAGCGCGAAATGAAAAAGGGAGTAGTAGTGGGACGAAGGCACCAATGGAAAGTACCAACAGCAATCCTTATCTATTATTCCTGTACGTATGTTTACCGCCGAAGTAGTTAAGTGGGAAATGTGTTCAATTCCACCTTCTATTCAACTGAACAACATTTTGTATTATTTAAAATGCAGTGACGACTACTTAAAAAAAGCAAGAACGGCAGAGACTGGTCCGCGGTTTTTTGTATTGAAGGTTAGAGTTATTGCGGTTGTAACTCGTAAACTGTATGATATTTAAAGTTTAGTGGTTCATATTATTTAATTTCGACTACGTATTTCATGTTTTGGGTCTCAATCAGATTATATGTGAACTATGCAGCATAGCTCAGTAGCAGCTGAAGCATGGAAGAATATGTCTGATGCTGAGATAGCACCATTCTTGGAGGTGGCCAATGAAAGAAAGGCCCGCACTAAGAAGAATGTCCCCAAGAAGAAAAAGACGTCTGCGTTGGTATGGCTTTGCACTTGTGGTTGTTCATATAGTTCATTATTATGTTGAATCTCTTATATGTGTCATAATCATGGTCGTATTAAATATCCAACCCTTACGACCATATCCAACCCTTTATGTATGGTTTTATTATTTGCATGTGCAGCCGGTATTTCGGAGTAGGTGTTCACCCAAGGCATTGGTTAAAGAAAATGCATCCTTAAACATAGATTAAAGAGCTGCTGTTGACAGACTTGGTTTTGGTTCATTGCTGAAAGTACAATGTGAAATTCTTAAACGTGGATTCATATCCAAATTGGTTCACCACTTCAACCCTATGAACAAGACCTTGGCATTTGGGAGAATGAAAGTGTATTCAATCACGCCAGATGATGTTGGAAGGGCATTAGGGCTACCCGTTGGAACTGTACCAGTTCCAACTCAGTGTGAACAGTTCCACTATGAACACATTCGGGCCATGTTTGCGGAAAAGGATGAACAATTGAAGAGAGGGGTAACCTTTGCAATGATGCGGGATGTTTTTACGTCAGGGGTAGCAGATGCGAAGTTCCAGACTTCGTATGTCCTGTTTTTGTTGTCTTCGTTATTGTGTCCAACCATAAAGGATGTGGCCTCCACAAAGTTTTACCCAGCCGTGTATGATTTATCGAAGATTTCTTCATACGTATGGCCACAATATGTGTTGGATTGGTTGGTCAAGGAAATTCTGAAGTTTAAGAATAGAGATGTGAAGGACGTTGATAAGAAGAAGGATGCCCCCGGCGTGTCTGGTTGTGTGTTGCTCTTAATGGTAATGTACTTGGTATTTTCTTGTTCAAAGAAATTGTTAGGTGCTTTGTAAAATATGTTCTTATTGAAATGTAATTTCTACCTTGCAGCTTATATACTTTGACAAAGAGGATATGGGAATGAATGTTAGAAGGGCTGGTGTTCCATTGATTGAGTCTTGGACGACGAGGCTTGTACTGGAACGAATTGCCAAGGAGGAGAATTTGGACTTGGTAGATCCCATTTCTGCCCAATTTCCCGAGCCTCGTTTACTGCATCCGGTGAGAAAACCTTTTATTGTTTTGTCCAATGGAACCATTTACTTAATTTAATTCGTACGAATAACTTGACCTTATGTTCATAGGAGGCGCAAAAGGCTTTTCATCTGTTGAAGAAATCATTTATTGAACAACTAGAAAGTATCATCATCATGGATGCTGCCATGATGGGTCTTGCTTCTGAAACAACAACCCAACAAAATCGTTCAAAAACAAAGGATGTCAGGGAGATGGATAGTCCTTTTGATGCTGATGCTTGTCACCAATTTCCCTCAACTTCCACTTCTACTCCGAACAAGGCGATGGAAGGCGTTGGCACGGATGAAATTGATGAGGACAGGATAACAGATTTTGGAAATGTTATGAATGCCCGTGACATGGTGGAGAACACGCCAGCGAACACGATGGAGGATGTTGTACACACCTCCATGGCAGCAAAATGTGGAAGTCACACGGGTCTCACAATTGACAAACAGAACCTGAACATGGAGGAAGAAGTACAAGTGGAAGAGCAATTCGTGGTGGAAAACCAAGGGGAAGTTGACGTACAAGGTGAACAACTTCAAGTACAAGTGGATGAACGAGTTGTACAAGAACGAGCTTTTACCCGACCATCAAAAAAACGGGGTAATAGGACAGTCAAAGCAAGTAAAGCTACAAGGACCCCGTATGTGGCAGAACCGGAGGTGAAAGATTCCAAGTTCACAAAACAAGAAAGTCAATTGCTTGAATATGTTATGAAACCATCTCGGAAAAAGGAAGATATGTATGACTACTAACCTGTACATTGTAATAGTAGTCTCTTGTGTTTTTCTATTCCGTCATCAACGTATAAGTAACTAATTAGGTGTATTTTGATACTTGCAGGGCGGCTCTTGTTAGTATGGATGGCATGACGTTCAAACCATCGCGGACTGATTTACGGAATGTCTTCAAAGAAAGGGGTTGGATGTCGAATTTGGTAAGTAATATAGTACTTGTAACTTTGTTTACTTCAAATGCAAAGGTGTCTATAACTTTTCCGCCATGACCTACCACCCATCCGTTACAGTAGGTAGGTGCGGAAGTAAAATTATCCATTGTTCATACAATGGCTTCTTGGCTAGAAATTGAGACACTTGAAATAAGGTCATCGCTCCACCCCAAAATAAAATTACGCCGGCATGGCCTACATGAGCCCCTAGTAGTTGACCGGATAAATTCGTAAGTGGGGCATTTCCAGCTCACCAATGCTGTTAACCTGTAGTTTTTGTACACATTTAATCTTCATTACATGTATTCATGTCCCATTCTCGATTTGTGCCCATTATTTATCAGGTCATGGACAGCATGATTGTTTGGTTGATGAAAGAGGAAAAAGAGAAGTCTCCAAACAAACACGGAGTCGCCATTCCAACACGGCACATGTTTTCAAGCACATTTGTGGTATTTTCAAATTCATACGTTAGATAGAAGTTCTGAACTTCTTTGTTGACTTAGTTTTGTGGCAACTCATACAATGTTTCCATCCATTATAGGAAAATTTGCGAAATATAACAAAAATAAACAATCAGAGTGTGTTGACTGACAAAGTTGATCCAAACATTCTGGGATAT
Organism: Rhododendron griersonianum; assembly: GCA_018127125.1. Taxonomy (NCBI): domain Eukaryota; kingdom Viridiplantae; phylum Streptophyta; class Magnoliopsida; order Ericales; family Ericaceae; genus Rhododendron; species Rhododendron griersonianum. Next base: position 24,301,312 of record CM030792.1, on the reverse strand, counting down.
GATGTCGCGATGTGCAATTTGGCAAGTCTTTCAATTTTTAAATTTATGTTCATAACTTTGTAATGTTATTTACTATGGTTGAGGCCTTTTAATGATTTCAAAAGAATTGTGTATGCAGCTGTTTCTGCCGATCTTGTTGGCCACAAGTGAGCATTGGTATTGTGTTGTTATAAATCTGGTTGAGAAGCGTATTGATGTCCTTGAATCGATGAAGCTAAAAAGTGATGAAAAGACCTCAGCTACTGCGGATGTGGTAGCACATTTCCATTGTTCGTTTGTCATGCAATGGTTTTATCCTTTTTCGAGACATTTCAGTTTACGTGTGACTTCGTACTGGAATTTTTTCGTTGGGGTCAGGTATCGGCGCTGTTTACTATTTTGAAGCGGACAAGGCCAATTGATTACCAGCAGAATAATTGGATTATCCACCACCCATCAGTCCCACAGCAAATTAACATGTGAGTGCCTACACCGTATCCATTTTCCATAGCTTGTTTGCATGATTATGAATGGGACACACATATGTGGGTGCAGATTCGATTGTGGGTTTTATACGTTAAGGTTTATGGAGCATTGGACTGGGGGAAGGATGAATACACGCAAACTAGAGGTAAATACTACCGTATCAGTGATTCGTGAACTATATAATAAGTTTGTCTAAGAGATTTACAATTGTTGGATTTTACAGGGTCACAAGGATATTGATATGCGAAATAGGCTACTCGTACGGTTTATATTATCCCCGCACAACAAATGCCGAGATGATGTACTGCAGCTGTGCAGATAAACCTTATCGGGTACCCTTGCATTCGTCATGAAGGTTGGGAATGGTTTTTCCAAACTGAGTACTTCATTTCATAACTTGTAGTACCATTAACTGTAGATCATGGGAATGCATTCACGTCGCACACAACCTGTAGTACCATTCACTTCAAGTTATGAAGTTACAGTTATGAATTTCATATAGTTGGTTAATTTGCATTTCTGGTGCAGATGAAGAGTAATTGAAGTGGTTATAATTGAAAAAGGGCAATTGCAAGTTCAAGATGGCCAAATGGAAGCAGAACTGGTTGTGAAATGGCATTGCAAGAGCAGATGACAGGATTTCGTATGCACTTTTTGTTGATAACTATGTACACTGTTTTGTCCAGTAACTTGGTCTCTGAATTTGAACTATAGTCAGACAAGTAGTGAGTGTTTAATCCAGATGGTAGGACGTGCAGGTTTTTGGGTTCAGTGAAGTGTTATTGAAGAGAGGTTATAGAGTAGTCAGAGAGAATGGACACAGATAATGACATTAGTGAGAAATTGTGGGTGGTTGTGGGGTTGGTTACTCGGTGGCGTCGATGAATTCTGGTGGTTGTGGTGTTTAATTTCTGGACACATCTACTGGTAATAGTTACTGTTTTAGTTCAGTTCTTTTGGTTTGCTTTGATTGCTGATCACCATTGGGTTGCATGTTGTGTAATTGGTTTTCTTGTAGATGGCTTACATTGGTATTCCGTTTATAGTACGTATAATTTTTGTATTGATACAACAGCCTTGGAGGGTTGTTCCTTGGAATGTTTAAGCTTTTGTGGGGGGCCTCTCCATAGTTGTTGCTTACTCCTTTTATTTCAAGTTGTTGTGTAGATGCTCTTTAAATTGGCTGCCTTACATTCCTCCGTTACTGCTATTGCTTCAGCCTGTTACTGCTCTGTAGCTGCTGTGGAAATCGTTTGTTACGGCTATTGATGTTGTGCCATTTGTATTATGCCTTGGCTATTGGTTTTCAAATATTATGTTTTGGTTGCTGTCTATGTTGCTGCATATAGCTGACTGTTAAGGCTGATGATGATGTTCTGACTGTATGACATCTAGTAAATGCTTTGCATTTGTAACAGGGACTTCGTGACGGGGAGAAGGTACATATAGCTCCATTTATTGGTCTTCAATTTAGATGTGTACCTGAATCACAAAATTCTTTTCTTTGGTACACATGTAGGTGCTTGTATGGTCCTTGAACTTTCTAATTAGGGGCGAACATTTTAATGGCCGGTCCAATAATGAATGGACCAATCAAAATAGTAGACAGAGTACACAGAGGTGGAATACGTACAAAAAACATGGATCCAAACTTTCTAATTATGTTATGTTTGTCACGTACACAGAGGGGGAAGTCCTTTGCATGTATGTAGTTGCTAGTGTCTAATGTTGATGTGCATGGTTGGCTGTGTCCAAGATGGAAGTCCTTTGATGTTGCTAGTCCAAGATGTTATAGTGGGCTGTGTCCTCACATTTGTTGGACTGCTGCTGCTGCTGTTCTGTTTTCTGCATGTGTGGCAGCAAACTGCTGCTGCTAGACTGTGTAGAGCTGCTGAACTTTGTAGTATAGTGGTGAGGAGGGTAGAGCTGCTGGACTGTGTAGTATAGTGGTAAAGCAGATCCTGTGTCCAAGATGGAAGTCCAGCAGGTTTCTGCTGTTGCAGCCTTCTGTTCTGATTTCTGCTATCCTGCTAGTGGTCCAGCAGGTTCTGATTTCTGCTGTCTGCACTTTGTTTCAACCCTTTTGGGAGCTTCCAAGCAAAGTATCCCAAGCAAAGTATCCCAAGCTGCATCAGTTCTGAAGCTCCATCAGAACTGTATTAGTTCTGAAGCTTGCCTGCTCTGCTGCTGTGACCTGTTCTCCATTTTGAAGAAGACTTGAAATTGGAGATAGTTCTCGTACAGGCCCACCAGCACCAAGACCCCAACTGTCATATTATTCTGATATCCCGAAATTTTTTTTATTTAAATCTGGATCATTGATTATCGAGATGGACGGTCCGAATGCTGCACAGCACGCCCCCGGGTTCATATTGGAATAAGCGCGCCAACAGTTGAGTTGGTTGGGCCAAGTGTAACAATGATATTTTGGAGGATTCTGTAATTAAAGAAGGAAAAATGATTGTGGAGTGTGAATATAATCAGAAATGGATATTCTCATCTTACCTCTAACTTTTATCCAAGTGTCATTGTTAGAAACAATTGTTAAATACCTTTTCTTAATAAAAGTGATGGAGCACCTTTGTTTTATTAGCTATCTCCACGTGTCTTATTAAGAATTCACTCTTAAAGACTTCTTTTCTTTTTTGTTATTAATGATTTTGGCATTAAAAACTTATACTAAAACACTTGTACCCCTGATGGCACTCAATTTTTATTTTTTCATAATTTAGGTGTTCGGGCCAGTTTACGAACGTCTTGATTAAACCCATGACCCTATTTTACCGCCCACTTACGGAGAGTCCAATCAAAGCGGAAGCAAAGCTCCGTATGGACTGACTCCAACTGAATTGATAGCATCCGAGAGATTTCGAACCTAAAACCTAAGTGTCATGTCTTGACCACTAAACCAATCTCTTTGGGTTATTGAAAGGCTTGTGTATGAGGATTTGCATGTGTTTGTAATCATTACATTTTTTATTATTTTTGCCTGTATGATTAGATTATCTTAACCTGCTTATTATATTAATCTATCCCAAACCCAATCTCTCTGTATGACGATTTTTGCCTGTATGAAAGGCTTATATTATCTTGATTAACTTCTTTTTCATAAAATTTGAACACACAATCTATCTGTATCTATATATATATAGTTACGTGACAGTTGGCGGCCAACTGTCACAGTTCTTTATTTTTTAACTTCCAATATCTTTTTTTTTCCCACGAAACTAACAAATTAATTTGTGGGCGTTAGCGTCGTCTGCAAGTTAAGAGTTCGCACTGTTACGCGGTAATGGTACGTATATGGAGTGAGGTGGTAGAATTTTTAATACTTAATTTGAAATAGACAAGTGGAAAAAGAGGATATGATGACTTAATGAGAAAGATGTTTGATTTTTTTTTTCCTTTGACTTGGATAATTTATTGCAATGAAAGATAGTTAATTAATGTACGAGATATTGCAGAATTTCATCGGGGTTCCATAACAAATTTATTTAAGTGTTTTAATGGTCAAAATAAGATTATTAATTATTTAATGAGTAATGATATTGTTGTTAATAACTTGCACATAGGTGTTATTTTTCTTGAATACGCGCTAAGATTTTATAGAGGGTATTTCATAGTTTATAGGGAGACAGTGGCGGGTTTCTGAATACGCGCTAAAATTTTATAGAGGGTATTTCATAGTTTATAGGGAGACAGTGGCGACTTTTTGAATACGTGCTAAAACTTTATAGAGGGTATTTCATAGTTTATAGAGAGACAGTGGCGGCTTTCTGAATATGCGCTAAAATTTTATAGAGGGTATTTCATAGTTTATAAGAAAACAGTGGCGGCCGGCTTCATATATATTTTTAGGATGGTCATAATAGAGTAAGTTAATGCTCTCAATTCTAATAAAAACACAAAAAAATAGCTAACTTAACAATTTGGTATATTGCTTTTGACACCTAACATTCGATCTTTCATATATATATTTTTGCCTTTTCAAGATTCTGTAATTTGAATGGAAAATGGAAAAATTGAATGAGTCATACAGTCATAACTGAAAATATCTATGAATTGTTGGCGGTTGATTCTAGATTCATACAGTCAATAATCAACCATCTAATGAGTCTATCTCATATCATATCATAATACATATAGATAAGGTATGTTCATCTGATTTGTTGCATTGTCTCACCTAATTGAAATGGATCGTTATTTGCATGTTTGCATCTCCATCAGGTCGCATGTTCGAATCCCACTAAAGCCAAGGACATTCGAAACTGGGGCCACTAAAGAATTTGCCCGGTCGTTAATTTCAGAGCTCCAAAATTAGTTGAGGTGCGCGCAAACTGATCCGGGCATCTGGTTATCATTTACACTCTCCACGGTTCTCAATCTATGACGAATATAGGCAATGAAGTAGGGATTATGTACCAGACTGGAGGTTCGTTGGACTATTCGGTTTCAATTATTATGTACGGCTTATGTCTTTTGTCGGTCTTTTACGTCTCCTCAATGGGACATATCCTCCATTCAACCTCAACCAATTTTTTTGGTAAAAAGGGCTACTACAATGAAGTCCATATTGCACGAAGACTACATTTGATGTGTTTGTCTACTGCATTATTATTGTCTGAAGACCACTTCCTAGTTTCGGGCAAGTAATAAGGGTGAAAAGTTAGGCGCTGGTTATTTCAAGACGAAGACGAAGTCCATATTGCGTAAAGACAACATTGTATGTCTCTACGGACCACATTTGTATTGTCTAAAGAGCACGTCTTAGTTTAGTCATAAGGGTGAGAAGTTAGGTGCTGGTTCATTGAAGATCAAGAGCACGTCTATATTGCGTAAAGACAACATTGTATGTCTCTACGGACCACATTTGTATTGTGTAAAGAGCACGTCTTAGTTTAGTCATAAGGGTGAAAATTTAGGTGCTGGTTCTTTCAAGACCAAGACGAAGTCTATCTTGCATAAAGACAACATTATATGTCTATAAGGACGTCATTGTTTTTGTGTAAATAGCACGTCTAAGTGTACTGATAAGGGTGAAAAGTTAGGTGCTGGTTATTTCAAGAACAAGACAAAGTCCATATTGCGTAAAGACAACATTGTATGTCTCTATGGACCACATTTTTATTGTCTAAAGAGCACGTCTTAGTTTAGTCATAAGGGTGAGAAGTTAGGTGCTGGTGCTTTCAAGATCAAGACGAAGTCTATACTGCGTAAAGACAACAATGTATGTCTTTACGGACCACATTTGTATTGTGTAAAGAGCACGTCTTTGTGTAGTGATAAGGGTGAAGTTAGGTGATGGTTCTTTCAAGATGAAGACGAAGTCCATATTGCGTAAAGACAACATTGTATGTTTCTACGGCCCACATTTGCATTGTGTAAAGAGCACGTATTAGAGTGGTGATAAGGGTGAAAAGTAGGGCTGTCCAAGAAAAACCGAGAACCGTGAAACCGGTCCGGACCGAACCAATCCGTGCCTTTTGGATTTTGTCTGTGGAGTAATGGTCCGGACATGGATTTGAAAATTAAAAAACCGTGACATACGGATTAGGATTGGTTTATCGCCAAATCCGTGGATTAACCGAACCGAACCGTGAGATATTTACAAAATTAAAAAATATATATATGTGTGTGTGTGTGTAATATTTATAAATAATTATAATTCTACTACTTGTTATGAATTTTTTTTAACAATTTGATGTTCATAACAATGACCGAAGGAAAACTGCTCCTTATATGAACCTCAACTTACTTGTACTTCACCTGCATTCCTCCTCGGATTTATAACTTGCAGTCAGCTACTACCACTGTGTAAATAGAACCTCCTGCTGCTCCGTGGATGTAACAATGGCTGATGAAAGCTGGACTGAATTTTGAACTAGAAATTTGGAAATACAGTAGTTGAAGTAATTTTTCGTTTTGTTGAGTTTAATGTTTATGGAAGGAAATCCGTGGATAAAACCGGAACCGAACCGTACGACTTTTGGATTAGGATTGGATTGTATTTTCTAAAAACCGTGAGATACGGATTGTGGGCAGCGTGCCCTGGAAATTCCGGTTTCCAAAAATGCAAGGGCCCAGGTCGAGGGAGCGCGAGCGTAGGTGGCAAGCGCTCAAAAATACAGAGTCGCCACTTGAGTTTTGAAGGTCCGACACTCAAGGAACCGTATTTCGAAGCACCTGCCGCGCTGTTTGATTTGAAAAAGTTAAGGAACCAGTCCGTCATAACCATATCTAGGTTCGGGAGCCAGGTTACGAGAGGGGAAGGGTTTTATGGCACCCCTCTCGCCCTATCCGGAGATCGGTCTCTACTTGAGCATTTTGAAAACGTTGCGATTCTTCTTTTATTAATCAATTTTAGCCAATTAGGGCGGGGGAACAGTTAATCGGGGATTAAAACTGTAACATGTTTGCAGGATGTGATAGATAGCATAGATGAGTAGCATGATGAATAATAAACGGAATGATCTTGAAACAGCGATCAGATGCCAAAACCAGGCTCGGGGCAGATTTGCCCTGCACGATGATCAACTTGCATGCCTGAACAGATCTGCATGCAAGTCAATCATCGCGCGAGACACGCTGACTCTTGCGCGAGTGTTGTCATCTCACCACAGTCCCAAAATCATCCCCTTCTGGGCTCTGGAAGGACCAGTGCACACCCAGGAAGCAAACCAAGCAGTGTATTGGAAGACTGTAAAATGCTAATTATTACACAATACTCCAAGCAGGAGCCAAATAAGATGAAACACAACCCCTAAACAGTGGGGGTATCAAAACAGAGGCCAAGGGCCAAGTTGCCCATGCAAGGGCCATTCATGGAAATCAGAGAACTGTCACGCGACAGAGAGTAAACCTCGCGCGACACTCCTGACTGGACTTCCAGGAATTGCTTTACATGCTTGGGGTCCTGAGACAGATTCAGGGGATCCCAAGGGCATTCCAAACTGAACAGAAATGAATATTGAGATGTAAAACTAGCAATTTAAGCTCTAAGAAAAGCAGTAAACTGATTATTTGTATGCTTAACAGTGAGATATATGTAAATAAAGCGTAAAACAGTAGGACACCAATCCCCACGCGGTCCATCGTGCACAACAATGAAGTGTCGCGCGCGTATACGTGACCCTCGCGCGTTGGTTCCTACCAGAACGGTTCTTGAAACCTTGCTAGCTTTAGGGCCAGGACTGGTATTGATTACCAGCCTTGACCCTGCCAGCCCCCCTCAGGGATCAGAACAGAGAGCAGAACAAAGGTGAGATATACCTTTGGATTTTGAGGTTTGAAAAGTGTTTGAGCTTTGAGTTTGAGGTTGGGTTTGAGGTTTGATTGGAATGTGAAAATGGGGAGGAAGAACGAGCTTTGTTCTTAGGGTGTTAGGTTGGAAACCAAATGTTGCACTTGCTAATGGAGGAGAGATGAACAAAGGGTTAGGGTTAGAACCTTTGTGCTTTGAATTTTTTGGAACCCTTTGAAAGAGAAACAAAGGGGGGGCATTTATAGGCTTAGCACCTTCCACTAATGGAAAGGCAGGTCTGGTCCAAAGAATGGAGGGCAGCCAGCCACGAGGCTGGCTGGGGATTACTTGGTGATTAAGCTGCCCAGCTGAATAAAGGTGATGGGGACAGGTTCTGACCGTCGCGCGATGGTTCCAAACTGTCGCGCGACAATGAGCCCTGGCGCGCTGGTCAATGCTCCGGTTGACCATCGCGCGATGGAGTCAAACCGTCGCGCGACGGTGCACCCGGGCACACATCAATAGGGTTTTTGGCTTTTGGAAGTGGCTTAGGCTAGATTAGGTTATTGGGTTTTGCAAACACTCAAAGCTCAAACACTCGACATTCCCGGGGTGTTCTTGATCCATTTCATCATCGGGGAATCAAAAACCGTAAGTAAACTAATCTGGAAGCCCAGATTGGGGTGTCTACGGTAGCCCCCCTTTGATGGCACTTGGAGCACCATTGACTTGGTACAAGTAACGTCAAAGGTTTCTAGACACCCCCCAAGGCAATCCAGAGCAGAACATACTAGCAAAGTAGACAAGCATACTTACAGAACCTGATTGGTTGAATAGACGGACGGACCGTCACTTGTTGATTGAATTTGGACAGGACAGGCTGTCGCTGCAGATGTTGACGGGACCGGCCGTCGTTGCTGGGGATCAAGCTATCCTCGGCACAAAGTATTCCAACAAACACGGGTAGGTCGTGTCAGGCAGGTTGAATTCCATCTGTTGGGAATCAGAGCCAATCTCCTTATCAAAGACCATCCGAGACAGAGCAATAAGCCTGCTGGAAGATGCACTTTCGGCTAGACTGAGGGTGATTGTCGTTCGGGACAGGCCAAGACGGACTCTCCTGGGGAACAATCAGTTGCGGATGAACGGACCATCGAACGATGTTCTGGTCGGTGTTTGTGGATTTGACAGGACCGGCTGTCGTTGATTAGTTTGTCAATGCCACAACACCGACTGAAGAACGCCTCGACGCTGATTTTGATTTGCCAATGCCTCAACACTGACGGTTTGAACGCCTCGACGCTGATTTGATTTGCCAATGCCTCAACACTGACGGTTTGAACGCCTCGACGCTCATTGATTTTTTAACGGACAGATCATTAGTATAAATGATCGAGCCGTTGGGGGAATTGACAGGATCAGCTGTCGGTGAAAGCGGACGGGGAGATCATTGTGCTGAGTGATCAAGCCGTTGGGGGAATTGACAGGATCATCAGTATAAATGATCGAGCCGTTGGGGGAATTGACAGGATCAGCAGTATAAATGGGGTGAGATCATTGTGCTGAGTGATCAAGCCGTTGGGGGAATTGACAGGATCAGCTGTCGGTGAATGCGGACGGGGAGATCATTGTGCTGAGTGATCAAGCCGTTGGGGAAATTGACAGGAGGATCATCAGTATAAATGATCTAACCGTTGAAGCCTGGATGAGAGAATCAGCAGTATAAATGATCAAACCGTTGAAGCCTGTATGGGAGGATCAGCAGTATAAATGATCAAACCGTTGAAGCCTGGATGGGAGGATCAGCAGTATAAATGATCAAACCGTTGAAGCCTGGATGGGAGGATCAACAGTATAAATGATCAAACCGTTGAATGACCGATATGGCTGACCGTCATGGATGATATGGCTGACCATCGTTGAATTGGGAGGGCGGATCGCTATAAAAAGTGATCGAGCCGTTTGAAGTTGGACAGGACCGGCTGTCGTTGATTGAGACGGTGGATCACTATAAAAAGTGACCGAGCCATTGGAAATTGGACAGAACCGGCTGTCGTTGATGGAGACGGCGGATCGCTATAAAAAGTGACCGAGCCATTGAGGTTGGACAGGACCGGCTGTCGTTGACGGAGACGGCGGATCGCTATAAAAAGTGACCGAGCCATTGAGGTTGGACAAGACCGGCTGTCGTTGATTAGAAATGGGCAGATCAGTGTGCAGAACGATCAGGCCACTGAAGATTGGATAGGACCGGTTGTCGTTGTGTTGATCCAAGTAGCACAAACAGTGGATAACATGGATAGAAGCAAGGCGGACTGCCGCTGGGGAGAAATCGGTGACAACTGCTGAGCTGTTTACTTGCTGCCTTTGATACCGGGCAGGCTTGCTTTGTCGCTTGATGGATTTTTCCTGTGTTCAACATTTGATATACACACAATATGCAATGACATGTATAAAATATTGAAAATGCAGATGCAAGCTTAGGGCGGCTCCTAGAAGGACAACGACGCCTAAGGACTACCACTGAGCCTCATCACCGTACTGTCTGTGCTTCTGAGATATGCACCCAGATAGATAGGCATTGAGTGGGCTGGCGTGCCCCAATTGACGTTTGAGCAATGACATTGGGCCTGCATGCCCCCCTCTTCGATGCTTCGGCAGGTGTGCCCCAGAGATGCTTTGCTTGACCTTGGACTGACGTGCCCTTGCAGCTTTCAAGAGATTCCGTTGCTTGCGGATTACGGATACTAGGGTAGCAATGTAACAATTGCGTTTTCCAGTTTATTGACTCTCTTTTGCAAGTGTTGAAGAGAATGCAAAAACTAACCACTAATATCTAATTTGCATTGACAAGTGCTTTGAATCGACACACAGACGCGCGCACATATGTACAGACTCGCCTAACTCGAACGAAAATGGGGGAGAGAGTCCCGGGGTACAATGCGAATCCTTAGACACATAGAACATAATGAAATTTTGGGCATTAATGTGCTAAAACTCACAATATTCCTGAACAGGTGAAACTGACACTTATGAAAGACACAAATAGGTACAAAGACCTGTACAAACAAAATCGAGAAAAACACCTCGAAATGACAATTGATTGAAAAGCTGGAAAAATGCCGCAAAAACGGACATAAGACACAGATGATGACTCGTATAGGCCCGGACTGAAACCGACACCCCCGTGCAGCCACATTAAGTCCATATGACTTGCACAGCATGGCAAGACTTGGCAAAAGCCCCATGAACGACATTCGAGGGTAGTAGCTAACTGCTACTGTCTGCTGCAAGAAGTGTGCGCAGGTTTGAGACCAACGCGCATCACTCGAACAAACGCGCTGTGGTAGCTTACACCAGACTTCGCTGAACTTAGAATAAACTGTGAGCCAGTTAAGGCCTCTAGCATTTCGTTCTGTTTTTGATGCTTCAATTATTTTTTAGACTTATGCTCAGCCTGTAAATTGAAGAAGTAGTTTGTAATAAAATTGAAAGACGAAGGGTTTCCCCCTTCTGGTTCCTCCAAAGCAGCTTGATCTGATCCTCGATCCTCTTTGACCTTTGATGTGTACCAAAATGTCAACCATGGATCCAATTGATAGATTGTGACAGAGTCTCGAGGAGAGACTGCCTACGTATCCCAAGCTAGGGAATCAGGTCAGAACGTAGTTCAGGCCAAGGGTTAACTCTCGAGTATTTACCTCTCCTTTTACGCTCTAACTTTTGCCTAGTACCGCCCATTCAGGTCTTTGGTCTAGCGAGCTTTGATTGATTGCCAATTCATTTTTGCCTAAACCACCTTCATAGGTTTTGGTCTAGCAGGCTGCTCTAACTTTTGCTTGGAACTGCCCACCCTTGGGGTTTTCAGCCCAACGAGCTTCTCTCAGGGAAAAGTTGCTTTTGAATTGATCCAGATCGACCATGGTATTGAATTTGTTGCCGTTGAGGTCGAAGACCTTTGGCTGCAGCCTCAGATAAATGGCTTTGATGACGCAGGGTCAAGAGTGCTTCGATTGGAAATGCCTTGCTCCGGGCCGTTGTGCACACTTTCTCATTTGTGCTTGGCGAAACGCCACTGTTATTGCTTTGAACATGGTACAAGGCCTGGAGCCTTCTGTGCTTCTGCTTTCTGGATCGGCACTAGGTAGCAGGGGATTGATACTTCTTTGTCTCAAAATCAAACGCGAGGCGTGACTTGGTAAGACCATGTCAAGACGTCTATGAATTCTTCGAGCCTGTCTGACCGGGCACAATGCTCCTCTGGGGGCGGCTTTGAACCAAATGAACCTTTCGGGAGGTTATACTTGTCTTTCAAGTTTATTTGAAATTACTTCTTCTTTTAATAGGCTGAGCATGCCTTTCGTCTTCCCTTTCGGCGAGGGAACACATTTCCTTGGGAATGATCCCATCGAAATCTATCCCTTCGTCGTTAAGGTCGACACAGTTTATATAAAAGCCAGCGAAGCATGTAGAAGCAAGACGATGCATATCATAAAAACCCTCAGGGTTTGCCAAGTACAACAGACTCGAAACTTCAAACAAAAGCTACGACGTGGAGGGCCAAGAGGCACAACCTCCGACTCAGAGCTAGACTTAGACGAACGCAAAAGACTCTGTGTCAGAATTAGACAAAACGCCAATGCAAACTAGACGCGGTTTTGAAAACGCAATTGTTAAAAAGCTACCCATAGCTTCCACAAAAAGAGGTAGGATCCAGCAGGTGTTAGGCCCAAGCAACAGCACTTCGGCTTCCTTAGTTTCTTCGACCAAACCTACTCGATGCTTCTTTGAACAATGGACCTCAGCCAAACGGTCATTTCCTTTGTAAGCCCCTCATCACTGTCAATCCAGGTGTTGGCAGAGAAAGCTTCGACTGCCCAACCTACAGCCATCATGTTAACCTCCGGTTCAAACGGGATGGATACGATGGGTTTGGGTTGATTTGCTGGGACGATATAGTGGCTAGGGTTGAATATGGTGGAGCTCGGATTGATTTGAGTGGAGGTGATAGATACCTGACCAACCAGAGGGTCAGGCCCGTGTTGAGGCAAGGAGTTGGAAATGACATTGGGCTTTGGTGGAACTTGAACCGTGCCATCATCAATTAGATCTTGTATCTCATGTCGGAGACGCAAGCAGTTATCAGTGAGATGGCCAGGCATTTGGTGGAAGGCACAGAAATGGTTGGCACTGTAGTTGGCTGGAAGGACTTTGGGTGGAAAAGTTGGGGTCAAAGGTTTGAGATGCCCAGACTTGACAAGCTTCTCCATCACTGCGGACAGAGATGCCTCGAAGGCAGAGAAGCTTCGGGGTTGTGTTCGAGATCGGAGGCTTTGAGCCCTTCGAATTTGGTTGATATCGGCGGCACGACTGGAGTTGGAAGCTGGGGCATCACTCCCACTTGTGGCTGTATTGGAGTAGTTGCTGTCACCAAACAACGCACTACTATTTCCCGAATAAGCCCTTGGCTTAACCTTTTGAGTGGAGGAAGAGGATTCACCCCTTGGCAGGATTCCAGCTTGCAACGCATCCTCGATGGCTAGGCCAGAGTCGAAGAAGATCTCAAAGTTGGCGGTCGCTTGAGCGAGTACCAAGTGCCTGGCATAGTCTGGCTGAAGATTACGGGAGACGATGCGGAGTTGGTCTCTTTCGCTAGGGCGCTCAGTCATTAGAGCGGCTTTGGCCCTCCACCTTTTAACAAAGTCCGCAAAGGACTCCTTTGCCTCCATCTTCGTGGATTCCAACTCTCGAATAGTCATCTTGAGTAGAGAGTTGTAGCTATATTGAGAGACAAAGGCAGCCCCTATGTCTTCCCAAGTACTTCGTTTGGAGATGTCGAGCGACAGGAACCAGTGGAAGGCAGGCCCAGAGAGGGTTTGAGGGAAGAGTTGAGACATGGCCTCACTTTCCACACCCAGCAGCTTCATTGCGGCATGGTAGCCATAGAGATGAGTTTTGGGGTCACCGCTCCCGTCAAACTTAACCAAGTCAGGCATCTTGAACTTGTCAGGGAGCTTGGCATTAGGGTACAAACAGAGACGATCCATGTCAATTCCCCCTGCACTGATTTTCTCAGACTTGGAGACTGCCTCCTCCAGCTTTGCCATCTTGGCCATGAGAGCTGCCATATCCGGATTCAAAATAGGCTTGCCACCTACCGGATTTGGGATTGCAGCAGGCGCACGAGCCTCCTTAGGGTTGATCTGAACAATGAGATGCCCCTCGTGATTCGGATCTAGGACCAAGATAGGTTGTTCATGAGCATCCTCATCGTCCTCGCCTTCCTCTTCAAGAGGAGGTGGAAGGCGAGTGTGGATAAGGTCATTCAGGCGGGCAATATTGGTATCTGTCTGAGCTGCCCTCTGTTGCATGGCGGTGATGCTATCCTGAAGGTTCATAAGCATGGTTTCCAGAGTGAGCGGTTGATCTGCCATAGCTGGCCTTGAAGATGTTGAAGAAGGGGAAGCCGATGGCGTGGCTCTTTGTAAAATCGATGGCGAACCCGACTCTAGGGCTGCCAACAATGAACCTGGAGAAGCCTCCGTTGCAACTGACTGAGTTTCTAGCCTGACAAGTCTTTGAACCGGATTCTAAAGACGCTCCCAAGTAGGTTTGGCTCTTCTTTTCGGTACTCTCTTGCTCGGTGCAATGGCTCCAAAACTAGACAGTAAAGTAAGAGAAAGCTCAGTGGCGTTCCTGCAGCAAAATGCAATGCATACATCATCGTTGGTGTCCACCCTAGACTCTAGAACTAGAGACAAGTCTGTCTCATGATGTTCGGACGCTGCCAGAATCCTCAGATTTCTTTTCGAGGGTATATCCTTTGAATAGATCAAACTGATCCTAAGAGATGTCAAAACAAACTAAATTTTTGGCTAGTCCCTTTTGAAGATTCGACTTTGAATTAGAAACAACTCGGTATTGATGGCGTGACACCTTTACCGGGGTGGCGTGAGCGACAACGCGCTTTAGCCGGGGCGGTGTACGTGCGAAGCACGATAACCAAAATGACATCAATATCACGACATCAACACTTTGTGGTTCCTTATGTTCGGTTGAATCCTCAACTGGGCATGAGCCAAGGATTTAGTAAGGTTTGATTTCTCAAAGTCTCGCTGATCTAAGGACTTTTGAAAAACTAACAACGTGCACCATCAAGATGCACGACTCTTCATCGGGCTATAGCAGCGTCCTAATAAGCATAAGACAGACTCGAAAGCGAGACAACCTTAGAAGCCGCCCTAAACATGCTCCTACGCAGAACATAATTTATGCATGCACAGTTCCAGAGACAAGTTTGCCTCACAAGTTTCAGACGTTGCCGGAATCCTCAGAATTCTTTTCGGCGATGTGTCCCTGAGTAGATCGACAGATCCTAAAAGATGTCAAAATAGACTAAATCTTTGACTAGTCCTTTTTGAAGATTCGACTTCGAATTTGGAACAACTCGGAATTGATGTCATGGCACCTTAACCTTGAACACGGCGGTGTATAGTGACAACGCACTTCAACCTGGGTGGCGCCAGCGACACGACATCACTACCTTGTTGTTCTACATTGTCGGTTGAATCCTTAAACGGGCATGAGCCAAGGATGTAGTAAATTTTGATTTCTCAAAGTCTCATTGAACTAAGGACTTTGCGATTGATAACGAACATTCAACAGAATGAACGACTCCTCATCGAGTCCAACAACGTCTAAGACAGCGTAAGACAAACTCGAAAGACAAAACAGCCTTAAGCATGCTCCTATGCAAAACAGGTATGTACAGTGCATGCGATAGGGAAAGCAGTAACACATAGGCAGTTACGGGGTTAGATGCAAGTAGATCTTAACCTGTGGGTACCTGTCCTAGTTTGGAGAGTTCTAATGCTTCGTATATGAAAAGGCTGGTTTTGGCTTGTAACAGGTTCCTCGGACTAGGGCCACAGATATACCTCCCGTTACCCGCGTTTTTCGCAGAATAACAGTCGAACGGTAGCATGACCCATCATCGTCGAAGGTTGTCGGTCATTCGGGGTCCCCGGGCTCCGGTAAACCGTGCCGGATTGCCAAAACGATCCAATGAGGCTTATCCCACATCGATGCAAATGAGATGCTAAAATTTGATTAAGAGAAGAAGAATCGCAAAATCGCAAAATGCCTTTTCAAATTTGGCTCACTTTATTTAGTCCATCTTTAGAGGAAACTACGCAAGTGAACAATCGAAAAAGCCCCATATTAGAATGGCCGGACACGAGGTCCTGTTAAATCACCATTCCAACCTTCGGCAGCGCGAAGCTAACCGTTTTGACAGACTTTTAAGGGATTGTTCGCAAGTGTATTAAACCCTAAGTGTGGATTAATATAGGTTCGATACATCCCCAGCAGAGTCGCCATTGTGGGCAGTGTGCCCTGGAAATTCCGGTTTCCAAAAATGCAAGGGCCCAGGTCGAGGGAGCGCGAGCGTAGGTTGCAAGCGCTCAAAAATACAGAGTCGCCACTTGAGTTTTGAAGGTCCGACACTCAAGGAACCGTATTTCGAAGCACCTGCCGCGCTGTTTGATTTGAAAAAGTTAAGGAACCAGTCCGTCATAACCATATCTAGGTTCGGGAGCCAGGTTACGAGAGGGGAAGGGTTTTATGGCACCCCTCTCGCCCTATCCGGAGATCGATCTCTACTTGAGCATTTTGAAAACGTTGCGATTCTTCTTTTATTAATCAATTTCAGCCAATTAGGGCGGGGGAACAGTTAATCGGGGATTAAAACTGTAACATGTTTGCAGGATGTGATAGTTGGCATAGATGAGTAGCATGATGAATAATAAACGGAATGATCTTGAAACAGTGATCAGATGCCAAAACCAGGCTCGGGGCAGATTTGCCCTGCACGATGATCAACTTGCATGCCTGAACAGATCTGCATGCAAGTCAATCATCGCGCGAGACACGCTGACTCTCGCGCGAGTGTTGTCATCTCACCACAGTCCCAAAATCATCCCCTTCTGGGCTCTGGAAGGACCAGTGCACACCCAGGAAGCAAACCAAGCAGTGTATTGGAAGACTGTAAAATGCTAATTATTACACAATACTCCAAGCAGGAGCCAAATAAGTTGAAACACAACCCCTAAACAGTGGGGGTATCAAAAGAGAGGCCAAGGGCCAAGTTGCCCATGCAAGGGCCATTCATGGAAATCAGAGAACTATCGCGCAACAGAGAGTAAACCTCGCGCGACACTCCTGACTGGACTTCCAGGAATTGCTTTACATGCTTGGGGTCCTGAGACAGATTCAGGGGATCCCAAGGGCATTCCAAACTGAACAGAAATGAATATTGAGATGTAAAACTAGCAATTTAAGCTCTAAGAAAAGCAGTAAACTGATTATTTGCATGCTTAACAGTGAGATATATGTAAATAAAGCGTAAAACAGTAGGACACCAATCCCCACGCGGTCCATCGTGTACAACAATGAAGTGTCGCGTGCGTATACGTGACCCTCGCGCGTTGGTTCCTACCAGAACGGTTCTTGAAACCTTGCTAGCTTTAGGGCCAGGATTGGTATTGATTACCAGCCTTGACCCTGCCAGCCCCCCTCAGGGATCAGAACAGAGAGCAGAACAAAGGTGAGATATACCCTTGGATTTTGAGGTTTTAAAAGTGTTTGAGCTTTGAGTTTGAGGTTGGGTTTGAGGTTTGATTGGAATGTGAAAATGGGGAGGAAGAACAAGCTTTGTTCTTAGGGTGTTAGGTTGGAAACCAAATGTTTCACTTGCTAATGGAGGAGAGATGAACAAAGGGTTAGGGTTAGAACCTTTGTGCTTTGAATTTTTTGGAACCCTTTGAAAGAGAAACAAAGGGGGGGCATTTATAGGCTTAGCACCTTCCACTAATGGAAAGGCAGGTCTGGTCCAAAGAATGGAGGGCAGCCAGCCACGAGGCTGGCTGGGGATTACTTGGTGATTAAGCTGCCCAACTGAATAAAGGTGATGGGGACAGGTTCTGACCGTCGCGCGATGGTTCCAAACTGTCGCGCGACAATGAGCCCTGGCGCGCTGGTCAATGCTCCGGTTGACCATCGCGCGATGGAGTCAAACCGTCGCGCGACGGTGCGCCCGTGCACACATCAATAGGGTTTTTGGCTTTTGGAAGTGGCTTAGGCTAGATTAGGTTATTAGGTTTTGCAAACACTCAAAGCTCAAACACTCGACATTCCCGGGGTGTTCTTGATCCATTTCATCATCGGGGAATCAAAAACCGTAAGTAAACTAATCTGGAAGCCCAGATTGGGGTGTCTACACGGATTAGGATTGGATTCATACGAATCCGATCCAATCCGGACCGTGGACACCTCTAGTGAAAAGTTAGGTGCTGGTTCTTTGAAGACAAAGACGAAGTCCATATTGCACAAAGACAACTTTTTATGTTTCTAAGGACCACATTTATATTGTGTAAAGAGCACGTCTTAGTTTAGTGATAAGGGTGAAAAGTTAGGTGCTGGTTCTTTGAAGACAAAGACGAAGTCTATATTGCACAAATACAACATTTTATGTGTCTGAGGACCACATTTATATTGTGTAAAGAGCACGTCTTAGTTTAGTGATAAGGGTGAAAAGTTAGGTGATGGTTCTTTCAAGACAAAGACGAAGTCCATATTGCACAAAGACAACATTTTATGTGTCTGAGGACCACATTTATATTGTGTAAAGAGCACGTCTTAGTTTAGTGATAAGGGTGAAAAGTTAGGTGCTGGTTCTTTGAAGACAAAGACGAAGTCCATATTGCACAAAGACAACATTTTATGTGTCTGAGGACCACATTTATATTGTGTAAAGAGCACGTCTTAGTTTAGTGATAAGGGTGAAAAGTTAGGTGCTGGTTCTTTCAAGACCAAGACGAAGTCCATATTGCACAAAGACAACAGTTTATGTTTCTGTGGACCACATTTATATTGTGTAAAGAGCACGTCTTAGTTTAGTGATAAGGGTTAAAAGTTAGGTGCTGGTTCTTTGAAGACAAAGACGAAGTCCATATTGCACAAAGACAACATTTTATGTTTCTGAGGACCACATTTATATTGTGTAAAGAGCACGTCTTAGTTTAGTGATAAGGGTGAAAAGTTAGGTGCAGGTTCTTTCAAGACCAAGACGAAGTCCATATTGCATGAAGACAACATTATATTTCTCTAAAGACCACATGTTTATTGTGTAAAGAGCACGTCCTTATGTTGGGCAAGGACATAAGTGCAAAAAGTTAGGTAAACCATCTCGTACTGAACCTGCATTTATAAACAAACAGTTGTACTGGTTACGGGTGGTCGCGGTCCGGTTCGGTTGGGATTTCTAGGAATCCGAGGACCAAACTGCTGTTCACGGTTTTAACGAATTCAAATCCGGGTCCGGACCAGGTTGTCCTACGGTTCGGTTCAAATCCAATCCATGACTCACGGATCGGTTACGGTTTTGTCCACGAATGTTAGTAAAAATGAAATTCAACTTTATATCTCATACTAAAAACAAAGAAGATGACGTCCAAAATAATTAAGTTTAACACCGGCCATTGAAAAGTACTTGTTTACTTTGAAGAAACAGAGAGAGACAAGAGGAGGACGAGGAAGAGACGAACAAGTAAGAACGGTGCGGCCGTGACTAGAAGAAGGAATGAAAATTATGAAAACTGGAAAAGAAACTAAGTAATGAAACTAAACTAGGGTTACCCGTAACTTATATACCAAAACTACGATGTACCGCCTCGATTTAACCCGATCCGAACCTGATTACATATATATTTTAAATTGTCTATGTATATGTCTAAATAAATTTAATTGTTTTCATATAATAAGTGCAATATACCAATGAATAAGACAATAAGTGTTTTATGTCCTTTTATTGTGATGACTATGTCCTATAACCTACCAGCTTGAGAAAGTTGAAGTTGAAAAAAAGAAGGGAAAAGAATGGTAGTTGGTCCCATGGTAGTTCGCCCTATCTGATAATGATAGCTGGCCGTGTGTCTCCCACATGGGACCCATCTCCCATTTCAACCTCAACTAACTTTTTTTGGTCCATGCAAAGACCAAGTGAAATAACGTAAAAGAGCTTATATTACATTGAACAAGAGCATCATGTTAATATAGAAAGACCAAGTCGTATGTGGCGACTGGACATTTTCCTACCCCTTGTCCTATATTAATGGTCAGGTCAATGGGAATGAATGCATTGCAGACAGGACATCCCATATTAATGATATTCCAACCATATTCATGGTAGATTGGTGGAATGGTCCATTGCTTTCAACCAACATTAACCCTAATAAAGGATAAGTCATCAAAACCAAGCAGACAATTTCTTTTCCCCCTATAAATTCATCACACCTAACTCATAACTCATCAAACAAAGCAATGCCTAGACAAGGAAATCCCCCAATCACCCACCACGACATTGCTACAAATGCGCCATTACAGTTCGACCTAATTCCAGGGGTCAATGATGCGCACCTTATTACCTTGAATTACACTTTCAAGGAGCTGTACATGGTGCTACAAATTGCACCGGAATGGAACGGAGGCAGGTGGCATACGATGAAAATGGAGACCCGCAAATCAAAGGAGCAAGCCGATGCTGATGTCCGGTCGATGCTCCAGTGGGAAAATGATGGCAACTTGCCTCACATTCCAGACAATCCTAGTATGCAAATAATGGTATGGGATTGTTGTGGGTGCACAGAAAAGGAAATCATTCGCACGGTTCGTGCATTTGTATGTGTTCACGACCCAGACATTGTTGTGCTTGTAGGGGCCCCGACCGTTGAACAGCGCCACAAGAAATTTGGTCCCTCAAGTCACATGCGATTTACCAACGTTCACTCCATGGGCGGCGGAAGCAATGGAGATGTTTTGGTCGCATACAAGAGCTACAGCTTTGAAATGGAGCCTCATTGGCATGATGGCAATGGGTTCGATGCTGTTATCAGTCACACGCGGTACGACTGGTTCATCACCCAAGTGCTATCTTAGGTTCAAAACAACTTAACTTGTTTGGACAGACTCATGTGTAGTTATGTGAAGGTTATGTTAAATTGTTGTACCTTGTTGTACCTCTTAACCGTCGTGCTTCTCAATTGAATGTTACTCATGTTCAGTCCTATTTTGAATAGCTAATATTACTCATGTTTACTCATGTTCTGTCATTAGGAGTTCGAACCTTACCAGTTGTCAATTTCAGTTGGGGAAAATTTCAAACAAAAAATCCTCTAACCTGTCTGACAACTTGCAAGAAAAAAACATCTAGACTTTCACTATTCAAAAAAAAACATCTAACTTAGTATTTCGTTCACAATTACGCCTCTGTCGTCCAATTCCGTTTAGTCCTAACGGATGGAGCTAACGAAAGGCGTTAACTTATGTATTTTGTTTACAAAAAACAACTTTCACCAGCATATTTTTTGTTACATTCATATTTACCTTTCCCATTCTCTCTCTCTCCCTCTTATTTGTTTTGGAACTTTAACCCCACACCACAATCAATGCCACAATCAACTGCCAAAGCTCTAACTCTATTTGCAGAAATTATAAAAAAAAAAAGTATCGCGGTTGGTTGTGGGGTTAATTGGTGGTGTGGAGTCGATTCTAATAAAAAATAAGGGAGAGATAGAGAGGGGGAAAAGTTAAAATTTGAAAAAAAAAATGTCCCCATAAAAATAGGGTTCACGTAATTTTCGATAAATACAAATATTTCAAAATAACTTCATTGCAAATATTTTAAAAAGGGACGGAGGGAGTACAATACATATGTCTTTCGCAAGTGGAAAGTGTAAAAAGTGAGGTGGTGGTTCATTGAAGACCATGACGAAGTCCATATTTTCAAATGCCTACATTATATTTCTCTGTGGACCATATGTTTATTCTGTAAGGAGCACGTCTTATTTTTTGGCCAAGTGGAAAGGGTGAAAAGGTAGGTGGTGGTTCTTGGAAAACGAAGACCAAGTCCATATGGGAAAATAATGACTACAGTATATGTTTGTGTGGAACACATGTTTATTGTTTATTTGTTTTGGATCCTTGTTAACCCTTGAGCGGTCTGGGCTTTGCCCTTGCGGTGTTTCTTCCAAGTTTGCGTTGGATCCCCTTCCCCCTTCCCCGTTTCTTAATAAAATTCATCTTTCCTACAAAAAAAAGAGCACGTTCTATTTTTGGGCACCTGGTAAGGGTCACAAGTTAGAGCACGGCTTTTTACCTCAAGACCAAGACAAAGTCCATATTGCCAAATGACAACATCATATGTCTCTGAAGACCACATGGTTATTGTGTCAAGAGCACGTCCTGTATTTTGGGCAACTGGTAAGGGTGAACTGGTATATGTAAAGCTCTGTAGCACGAACAGACTACGTTCTCCTTTATGTTGTTGTCAAGTACACCAAGAAACAAAGAGCTACAGCTTCAACCCTTATATGCTCACTTCTAGAAGACATCAGATACACATTTCCAAGTGGTACATTCAAAACTAACCATAATTGTCATATCGAACCATGAGCAGAATGGGTGGACGTAGCACAGTAGCACTAGACATTTGCACTTCAACTGGACACCACCACGGGATTGTCTTTGTTGGTCCAATTCCAATAACTAGACAGTTACACTTGCCAGAGCACAACTTGATGCACCAGGTACCTGATGAGCAGCCGCAATGAACAACAGCATCATCAATCAATAGCAATCACAGATAAGCAAATAAAAACACAGCTTACATACGGCAGAAGCAGCAATCGGTATCCAGCAGTAACATCATCTACCTACCAGCAGAAAAGGGAATCAAAACATGGGTAGGGACATGCCCCCTAGGAAAGCCTAAACCACAGCTGTGCACGAGTCTAAAGATGGCCACCTGCTAACACTACTAAAAGCAAGTGAATGTATACCTTCAACACATCCAAGCAAGCAACATGACCACCAAAAGAACACTACACAGCTACTAATCCAACCACAAAACAGCACACTTTGGTTCTGAAATAAACAATTCGAAGACTACTAAAACCAACGTGGATAATAACAAAAGCATCAACCAGATTATATGTTCCCATTAATGTCCAAGTCATTTGGCCTGTCCCTCCTTTAAAGTTCTCACACATAGACCATGGGAACATTACATAAAAAGACCATATAGATCATAAAAACAGAATAACACTTCAAGTTTGAACAAGCTATTGCTCCAACGATCATTCCAGGAAAGGAGACTTGCACGTGGTTTGATTGTGTCCAGGCTCGTGGCAAAGTCCACAAAAAATTGTTTGCTTGTCTTGGAATTGGGACTTAATCCTCTTTTTCTTCGGCCGGCCGGCTGGTCGCTTTGCAACGGGGGGCAACAATGCTGGCATGGGTGTCGAAGAAGATGTAGCTATATCAAGTAGATCGCAACCAGACTGAACCTCGTTAACGTGTGGAACTATATCACTAGAAGAGGGCATGTCATGTAGAGGAACAGGAGACATGACAGTCGTGTATATAATTAGTTGTGCCTCCACCCTAAACAAAGGGTCCACTAGGTTATATATATTGTATGGGGTACCCTGTATCGCGCGCACCACGTGCTTGCAAGGGATTCCTTTCATCTGCCATAACAAGCAGCTGCAAAATCCAGCCTGGAGGTTCACTGCATGAGATTTCCAATCACCGTTGTACACAAGGAACTCCGTAGGAGAAGTTTGCCGGCTAGCCAAACCATGAGATTTTACCTGAATTTCCTTAATCTTTTTGTCAATGTTACCACCAACCGGCAAGGGATGCCATTTTGTGACCTCCATCTTCCTCCTAAGTAAGATGCCAGAAGTTATGGTGACGTGCCCCTTCATGAATTGAATGATGTCCAAGTCTCTTAGTTCTAATATCCAATTGTTGAAGCTTTCCGCGATATTGGTATACAATTTGTTCCACCTCCGGTGCGGAAAGAAGGCATTTGACCAGTGTTGTGGACCATTGACTTCAACCCACTTTGCCAACTCAGGTGACAGACCAAATAATTTGGTCATGTACACCCCATACAGTCGATGATCTCTTGCATACGCAATTTTTGTGAAAAGGTCCAATGCGGAACTCTTTGGGTTCCCCCTCAATCCTTTCCCGGTGGCAAACTTACTAAAATTCTCCTTCACGTGGCGAACACACCATGCATTAAATTCCTCGCCAAACACCTCCTTCACTGCCCTTAACAATGAAATGTTACGGTCGGTGACTAAGACAATTGGTTTATCGCCAACAGTTTCCTTCAAATTCTGCATGAACCATAGCCAATCCTCATAATTCTCAGATGATACAACAGCATATGCAAGGGGGAGCAACTGATCATTCGCATCATAAGCTACTGCAGACAAGCAACTACCTCGATAAGGACCAGTCAAGAAACAAGCATCAATAAACAACATGGGTCGACATCCTGACAAGAAGCCTGTAATGCTACAACCATAAGCGACAAAAAGTTGGCAGAACTTGCCATCCACATTCGAAGTCCACACTGCCCTAGTGTTTGGAATCGATTGTATAAGTCGTTCACACATCCACGGCACTAAGTGATACGTCATCGGTATTGGCCCACTTATCAATTTACGGGCGCGTTCCTTAGTCCTCCATCCCTTCGAGTATGTTAGGGGACTATGGAACGCTAACTCAAAGTCCTTGCAAATGCTCCTCGGGAGGAGGTCAGGCTGCACAAGTAGTTTGTCCTTGAAAATCATACCCATCTCTTTTGCCCTGAAATTTGGTTTGAATGAAGCCGTGTCGTGTGCAGTGTGCAAATGTTCGTTGTTCAGCTTGATCACTCTAATAAGTTCAGACTTGCCTTGCGCCCTAGCCGTTAGCTTCCATGGACAACCATCAATGACGCAAACCAACCTATAATATGCACGACTATTGTCCAAATACTTGAATGTGAACTTGTTCAACGTAGAAAATAGAATAACAGCCTTCTTAAAGAGGCTGGGGTTGTCAAACAGTTGGCCGTCCCCAGTTAGGATGTCTTCACCTCGTTTTTGCGAGTATGGCACCAAACCCATTTCATGGCACATAGCCAAGCTACCTTCACTACGCGAACAAGTTCCTCCAGCAGCTGTGGAGGGGCTGGTACTTAACAAGTTCGACTCCCTACAGAAGGAAATCAAAGAAAAAACCTCAATGGAAGACAATAATAAACATGTGAAAATCTTACTATATCACAACATTGAAGAAATAATTTGTAGCGTACATACCTGCTGCTTATGTTGCCAGGCAAATGGATAACAGTCTCTTCTTCTACATAAATGTCAACCTCATCATCATTTAGATGGAACAACATAGCAACACCATCTTCATCCCTAATACGCAAATGCTTTGACTTGTCCCTAGAAGTACTATAAAATAATGTCTTCCCATCGTGGCTAATATCCATTCGGGTGCAAACTTTTGTAACTAATTCGTCAAATGATATGCCCTCTTTGATGACTGTGGCTTCAGAAACACCACCCGAATATTTTCCTAACACACCATCTGCATTCACCATGCGCTCACCACCGGAATAACAAAAGCACATCAACTTCTTATGAGGAGTCGTCGACATGGCTGCACAACCATATTCCGGTTTCTTTATACAACTACTACACAATTGATAGTCAATGAAATGATAGAAGGTTTTTTATGGATGGAATGTTAATTTGACATAAATTTGGTACTTAATACATAAACTCAGTACTTAATATAGTACTACCACTAGAGCTGCAGTAAACTCTGGCAAAAATTACGTGGCATAGGAACCTAGGAAGAGTAGACTATAATTCCCAAGTAAAGCTTCACATTCAGACAACTGGACCTACAGTCAAACTCTAGCAAATCCGGTAGGGTTTCACACAATTAAATTACAAGAAATGAACCCAATAACTTAGCCTTGTGTTGCTAATACATGTTCACATAAACCATGTCAAAAGTGAGCAACTGATTACTCTTACTCTTGAATACTATATAGAGCACATGCAAAGAAATTCTGTTTACAATTAAGACAACAAATTGAGGCGGTCTATTTCCCCACTTTTCCAACCCTTCTTAAATTTGTATCAATCGTTATTGAAGTAATTGACCTTGAAGGCAACCAAGATTCTTTAGTTGGAATTTCTGGGCACAGTAGTCTTTCAATTGAGCTGCGCAAGAGACTAACAATTGCAGTCGACCTTGCTTTCAATCCATCCATAATGTTCATGGATGAGGCTACATCAGGTTTATTTGCTAAAGCAACGACAATAGTCATGCACACCGCGAATAATATAGTCGAACTATTCATCAACCAAGCATTAATACTTTTCAGGCATTTGACGAAGTAAGATACGGATCCACCAAAGCATATTTAAGGCTATATAGCTTAAACCATCCGGAAACCTGTGATGAACATATTGCAGTTGACAAACATTCCCTCCCATTTCTGCCCAACACAGAATTGGATTATTCAACCTGATTATAGCATAGGGTATAATGCATCCAAGTGCCTATACTCAGTTGCAGAGAACCAGGAGGATTCAACCATGCTAATACATATGCCACCCATGATTAGTTAAACAAATATCAAGTTTCTTTCATTTCACCAGCTGGTACTTCAAATGTAGATGATGGTCACCAACTAGTGTGTGTCCTCATATCTTTTTGTTTTCCAAAGACTACAATAGCATGTAGTCTTTGTGTAGACAATACATGTACATCTCACTGCACAGAGGACTACCCATTTTTTATAACCTTTTCACATAAATGTTTGTACCATTACTTGAATGGTACAAGAAACAAGGTTTTATCTAAGCAATATATTTAATGCCTACACTTCATTCTAATGCAAAGGGGAGGACAAATTGAAATGCCACCAAAAGAAAATATATATAATACAGAAATTCACTACTTCATATTTTCTTCACATATTACATCCCTATTACATATAACAACCATCTTAATTGTCTCCACAATCACATTTTATAACATGTTCTACTTACAAAAAGGAACCACATACTAGTCCCGCTTTCCAAGCTTCCAAAACCAAAGCATACGACCCTTCGTTCAACGACGCCATCCCATGTACTTTTTCTCAAACCCACGTCCAGTTGAGATAATAGCAACAATGATGACAACCAAAATGGAACAGGCAACCCACGCTACCCACATCATTCTCGTGGTTTTCCACACCTTCGCCTCCAAATCTTTAATCTTTTTCTCAAATTCTTCCATCTTTCTCTCATACTCCTTACATTTCATCTCTTGTTCCTTACACTTAAATTCACTTATTTCCATGTTGGTATCATATTCCACCATCATTCTCTCATATTCCTCAATACATTTGTTGAGTGATCTTGTGTCCCTTTCAACTCGGCGATCCACTTTCTCATCGTCACCTATCTCACCATCCAACCAATCGAAGTAGTTGCAGTGTGGACCATTCCTCTTTGGTGCACCAGGAACCCAGAAAGGGCAGCCAAAAAACCTCCTACCCGGATTTTTATTAGTCCACGAGGTGTGCACTACCGCTTCCTTGCCATGGTTGCAAAGTCGTATCCTCAAAGGACTTGGAGTACCACTACTTGAACTAGACGCCATGACTCCCCTACCATTACAAAAATGACTAGGCATAAGAATAATCTAATTATTGGAGTTCCAAACAATATTCCAACTAAAGTAATAATATTATTATAAGAGTGAAACTATGCAAGTAAAGTCAATAAACATGGCTTTTTCCTTCAGTGGAGTACCAGTATAATCTAAATATCTACCTAATAAAACATGATGGTGTGGACCCGATGCAAACACAATTTGTTACAATGACTGACATTCATTTGATCCAAGAGTTGATAAGCTTTGTCCTCTTTTCATTAAAGTGGCCATAGTTTGAAACTTAATTACAAAACTGGCATTAAATCCAAGTCCCCCAATTTGGGCCCCAAATCCTACAGACAGCCTTTTTTTCTCTCACAAACAGTGTACTCTCCCTTCCGATATCAGTCACTGTACAGTGACGTACCACCACTTTTCCCCCCTTAGCAATAATAAAAGTTTTTTCGGGTTTCAATGGTTGGATATGAGTTTTCTGTTTCGATGCAACTTACCAAAAAACTATTCAGTGATGATTTCAATGCAGGTTAGCAAAATAGGAAAAAAGGTTTGGATAATTTTCATTTCAATACAACTTAGCAAGAGGCATTGTGCATTGTGAGGGAAAAAGGGAAGTGCTCTTGGGATCTCCGACCACCAACTTGTCAGTCCATTCTCCTCTATCACCACCACCAGTTCGTAGAGGCCCTCACCGCAACTCATTTGCGACTGATATATGGCCCTTTTGGCCATCTTCCCTCTCTGCTTTTGTTCACGGTTCATACCTAGCTGAGAAGGCATGCTTTTGCCTACAACGTATTTGTGAAAATGCATGTTCAGGAGATTCAAACAGAGGGGAGGGAAATTATACATTTCCAAACTCTACACTCAATTTCATCCCTATTTGTTCCAATGTCCATCCTAATTTTTCCAATTGCACACCAATTTCTAAATGTTTGCATACATTACAATAGAAGAGTAAGACCAAACTCAGTCATCAATCAAAACCCAAAATCTGTTTCAGTTCAATAAAACACATGTCAAATCAAATGATGTCACTCACTAAAGCTGAATAAAACTAGGTAAAACTATCATGATTTAAGCTTCAGCATGATTTTTTTTCCCCCAACTGGACAACAAGATTTTTACCTTTTCATAATGGGAACACGCTCAACATGCCCTAATTTCTTCTAAACTACATATTGCAATGTCCTTTTCCCAAACTTAATCAAATACCTACCAGAGTTTTTGGGTTACAGGTCAAATGTGAATATGGAACACATACATGTTCTGTACAGACAAAATCACCTAAACATAAAGATCAAAACTATATACCAACCATGGAAACCATAAACTCTGTTCAGATCAGGAGGTTTTTGGGTTGTAGGTCTTATGTGAATATGGACCACATACATGTTGTGTACAAACAAAATCGCATAATCATACAGATCAAAACTATATGCCAACCATGGAAACCACAAACTCTGTTCAGATCAGGAGGTTTTTTGGTTGCAGGTGAAATGTGAATATGGACCACATACATATTCTGTAAGGACAAAATCACCTAATCATAAAGATCAAAACTCTATACCAACCATGGAAACCATAAACTCTGTTCAGATCAGGTGGTTATCACATACTTGTAAACAAACCCACATGCTAAACAACAAGATGAACTAAACAGAGAGTAAAAAATAACAAACTGAAACACAGTGACCTAAATATGGACATAATACATCAAACTCACCAACTCGACCAAAGTAGTTTCTGTCAAACCTTCAATCAAGGTTCACACAACAATGTCGGCCAAAATCTGCATAAAACAACCAAAAATTTGACTCAATGTCCGGATACTACGAGTCAGTGTGTGTGACAGAGAGAGGGGGGTTTAGAGTGAGGTTTTGTTCGATTTTCAAAGAACACACACAGCACACACGCAGCAGAAAGAGAGCGAGAGAGAGAGAGAGGGGGGGTTGGAGTGAGATTTTGTTCGATTTTCAGACAACACACACAGCACACACACGCAGCAGAGAGAGAGCGAGAGAGAGAGAGAGGGGGGGTTTGGAGTGAGGTTTTGTTCAGTTTTCAGAGAACACACAGCACACACATGCAGCAGAGAGAGAGAGAGAGAGAGAGCTACCTGGAGAGAGAGGGTCCAGAGCTGAGCGGAGGAGAGGCTTGAATGAAGAAAGCGATGGATTTGGGAGGGAATGACTATTAGGGCATTTTACAGATAATATATGGGAGGGTATAATTGTCAATTCAACCAGGCCTACCATGTTTTGGTGAATATTTCCTCTCATGTCATTCCCGTGGTGATTTTGAGAGTTCAGACCATGGCATGGTCATTATTTCCGGTCCACACCGCCTATGGGTAATTTTCCCTTTATCTTGGAACAGAATAACAAGCAGTTGGCTACATGTTATTTTCTGCAATTAAAAGTTAGATTCAAGCATGCCTGCTAATGTTCATATTTCTAGCAATTACTTGTTTTATGTGCTGTAAACTGTTTACGTGAATAAAGTTAAGCAATAAAATGATTTTCAAACACCACAAATATTAGTAGAGACCGATTTTATCGGGCGAGGGGGGTGCTTTTTCAAACAAAACCTTCCCCTCTCGTAACCTGGCTCCCTAACCCAAAACTCTCTATTTTTTTTACCAAAACCTTTTCAAAGGGCAAAAGAGTCACATTTTTCAAATAAATGGTTTCTCGGGGACAATCCTTTTCAAAACCCGGGTGGCGACTCTCAAACGAACCAACCATTTCCCCTTTTTGTAACACTAAAAATACAAAAAGAGAGACGGGGAATTTTTCTGGCCATATAGCCCACAGTTATCTAAACTCGAAATAGTAATTTTAGTGTCAGTTAGATTAGCATAACGTAACCATATATTTAAGATTGACTACAAAAAACCAAGAATGAGCATTACCTGGATGATTGCTTCCTTAAGCTTTGAATGAAGTTGAGATCCAGAATCTTTAACACTTTTCGGAGGCCATATCTACAACAACAAATCATGGCTGGAAAATGAAAACCGTCCTTCAAATAAATTTACAATTTACAACAAATCATGACTTTCATAAACAATGCAGAATCACGAACCCCAAAAATCAAACCTTCAAAATGCTTAATCGTACATATATATATGTAGTCAAATATTCAAAATTTTCGTTTTTGAAGTGGCTAGGGTTATGCATGTCGAAAGCTTCTCACTCTCAAACTGGTCTGTGTTTCTGCCTTCGTTTTCTTTTCATAAAATGTGAATCTGCTGTTTGATGGAACGAGAGAGAGAGAGAAGAAGAAGAAGAAGAAGAAGAAGAAGAAACCTGGTGCTCACGAGTGAAACCCTAGAATACCCAAAATCGACCCATTAGCTAGCAACAGCAGCTCGCACAACTTGAAATCCCTAGAACCAGTCGTACAAAATTATTAATAGATCTGGCGCCAATGATTTTCGTGTAACAATTGGAATAATCAATTGGGTTTTCTCTTACCTGAGTAAGCAGATGAGAAGGGAAACGATTCAGTCCGGGGATGAAGCGATTCAGTCTGGGATTTGGGAGCTATCGTGGGATGAAGCGATTCAGTTTGGGATTTGGGAGCTATCGTGCAATGGAAGTACGCACTAGGAACTGGGAGGAAATTAGAAATATTTGGGGAAATATCAGAGCGGCGGGAGCGCGAAAAGTTGGGCGCCTTTTTTCCCTGTGTTCTGGAACGCTATGGAAGGGGAAGAAAACGCTGTAGGGAGAGGAGTTTTAATGAAACGCTATTGAACTGAAAAGAAAAGGAACGAAAGCCCACTGATTATAGCGTGGACGGGAAAACGCTATAGAAAAATGCTATAATAGGCCTTGTTTGTTGTAGTGATTGTTGTCCCACTCGTGTGGTCCACAGATTCCTTCGTGTATTTCCTCCATTACCTTGTGACTTTCTTCTGTTGTGACGCAAAGTTGATTGGGGCCCAGATGTATTTTTCGATACAATGCTCCTCTACAGACTACAAATCGGACGGCAAACTTCCGCAAGGCCATCTTGTCCTTTGAGGTGGCTTCGGAGGGATACTCTCCTTCTTCCAGGAACTTCTTCATGTCCTCATACCATGGTTTTCCATCGTCCTCACCTTCTTCAGTGAGGGTGCTTTCGCATGCTGGTTTGATCTTTTGCTCGATCATGAGAGGCCGCATTGTGAATCCCAGGGGTATCTCGACCATAGAGGCTAATGTTGCCAGTGCATCTGCAAACCTATTACTCACTCGTGGAGTGTGTGTGAAGATAACAGAGTCGAATTGTGGAATCAGAGCTTCCAGCACAGAGTGGTATAGTTTCAGTGTGTCTTCTTTAACTTTCCAGTCTCCTCTTGCTTAAGACACCACCAGGTTTGAATCCCCAATGACTTCTACCCTTCTTGTCCCTAGTTCCAGGGCTGCCTCCATTCCAGCAATGCAGGCTTCGTACTCAGCTTGGTTGTTGGTGACTTCAAACCTCAGTTTATATGACAGAGGGATATGAGAGTCATTTGGGGAAACTAGCAATACCCCTATGCCATATCCACATTGGTTTGACGCTCCATCGAAGTAAAGCTACCAGGTGTCGTCTAGGAGACATAAGATGTCTTCGTCTAGGAACATGAAGTCCTCTGCCTCAGCCTCCGTTACAGGATGGTCTGCCAAGAATTCTGCCACAGCTCTTCCTTTCACTGATTTCCTTGTCATGTACTTGAGGTCAAACTCTACTAGCAGCAATAACCATCTAGCCAGCTTTCCAATAAGTGTTGGCTTCTCAAAAAGATATTTGATTGGGTCTAAACGAGAAACCAGAACTACCGGATGTGCTAACAGGTAATGTCTTAGTTTCTTTGTGGCCCATACTAGCCCCCAGCAGGTTTTCTCCAAGGGAGTGTACCTTGTTTCATAGTCCATCATCTTTTTGCTAAGGTAGTATATGGCGCACTCCACTTTGGCATCGTTTTCTTGCGCTAGCATTCATCCCATGGATGTGTCTCTTACTGAAAGATATAGAATTAATGGTTTTCCAGGGATGGGTGGTGATAACACGGGCGGATTCTGAAGGTACTCCTTGATTGCTTCGAATGCTTGTTGGCAATCTTGGCTCCACTCAAAATTTGTATCTTTCTTCAAAAGCTTGAATAGAGGTTTGCAGGTGGATGTGAGTTTGGAGATGAACCGGCTAATGAACTGCACTTTTCCCAGAAAGCTCCTTACTTCCTTCTCTGTCTTTGGTGATGATATCTCCATGATAGCCTGTATCTTGGAATGGTCCACTTCGATTCCCCTCTGAGTGATAAGGAATCCTAGCATCTTCCCAGCGGTTACCCCAAAAGTGCATTTTTGAGGATTAAGACGTAACTCGTATTGCCTAATCCTCTCAAAGAACTTTCGGAGTGCTTCATAGTGTCCTTCCCTTTCCTTTGATTTAACTATCATATCGTCGATATATACCTCTACTTCTTTGTGCATCATGTCATGCAGCAGTGTTGTCGCCATCCTTTGATAAGTGGCTCCAGCGTTCTTCAACCCGAATGGCTTCACTCGGTAGCAGTAGGTTCCCCATGGTGTGGTGAAAGTAGTTGTGGGCTACCACAGCCCCGGGTGGATCGGGGCGGCCCGAAAAACACGCGTTTTTTAATCGAATTGAAAATTTTGAAGAGTCGCCACCCGGATTTGTGGTTTGCCACCCGAGAAACCGTTTTTGATTGAAAATGATTATTTGAATTGAAAACCAGAGATTGTTTGAGGGTTCGGAAGCCATGTTACGAGGGGGGAAGGGTTTTACGGCACCCCCCTCGCCCGACGCAATGTCGGTCTCTACTCAATGTTTGTGGGATTTATTAAAAATATTTTGTTTCATTAAGCAACTAGCACATATGTACAAATACCAAAAGATAGCAGTCCTGAGCGCTCAGGAATGGTCCCGAGCGCTCGGGCGTGAACACAGTGTCTAGAAATTGTTTTGTTTCTTTGTGCTCCTCTTGCTCTTGTTGTTAAACTAAGATCAAAGGAACTCACAACCAGTATGGAGAACTGGTGTGGGCCCCTGATCTCCCTCAGAAGGAGAAAAACAGTAGCTTAATGGAGGTGTTTATACCTTTTGTTGGCTTGAACTTGACTTCTTGGATGGATTTGAAGGCTAAAAATGAACTGAAAATCACAGAAAGATGAGAGCTTGATTATGGTTAAAGCTCTTACCTTTTCTAAGATTTTCTTGAAATTGCTTTGATTTTTGAAAGAGACTTTGAAGTAATTTAGAGAGAGAGAGTGTGTGTGTGTGTATTTTCAGAAAATAGGGGAGCTTTTTTAGAGAGAAATTTCGTGGCCCTTTGGAGGGTAGAAAGAGGGGGTATTTATAGGCAAACATAACCTATGGTTTGGGTTTGAAAATGAAATCAAAACTTCAATAAAATCATTTTGGGAGGGAAAATCTTCATGATGAAATGCCCTGCCAGGCCTGGAACGTGCAGGTTTGAACCTCAGGTTTGAATGATCTGAAAAATCTGAAAAAGCCATGGTCAAAGGTCAAGCTCAACATGCATTGGTCTGTCAGCACTCCCAAGCGCTTGGGAGTCTTACTCCCGAGCGCTCTAGAGTGGTCCCGAGCGCTTTGGAGTGGCAGCCCAACTTCAGAAGGGCGCCACGGACACTCCCGAACTCGGTTTTGGGTGTTTTTCGAAGCGTTGGAAAGCTCGTTAAGTCCTCTTTCTAACCCAATTGGTTTCATTCAAATATATTTTATATGCTAAAATGTGTGCCAAATTTACCCTTAGGGTGTCAGAAAAAAAGAGGATTTTGGTTTTGAAAAAGTCCAAGAAGCATCGTCCAAGCTTATCCAAGGCCTGTTTTGATTCTGTTTCATCATCGGGGAGCCTCGAGGGCACAAATTAAGGATAATTAATAGGTCCAAATTGGGGTGTCTACAGTTGCCCCTCTTTGGACGGCGCTCGGCATCATGTCTGGATGCAAGTGGCGTCCAAAGATTGAGACAGCCCAATTCGAGCCCTACTAAATCCTTAATCCAAAATCAAATGCAAGTAAAGATGTACAGGCATTTAAAGCATGAGGTCGTGCTCTTTCGAGTTGCCTACGTACCCCGTTTGCAAGGATCAGACCAGCGTAGTTCTTTGGGGCAAATGCAAACATGCAAACAAATGATCGACAATATAGATTGATTCGAGGAGCGCCCACCGATTGCTCTGTCTCAATGGGTGGCAAAATTAAATAGGCGAATAGGTTGTAAATACACCGCGAGGGGTGTCATCCAACGGGACAAGTTAGTTTGTCTCGAAGGAACTAAAACCAAATATATGGCGGGAGATGATTGAAAGATGTCACAGAGGACAATGCCAAATCTATGGTGGGATTTGATTGAAAGGTGTCCCTCAAGACAATGCCAAATCTATGGCAGGATTTGATTGAAAGGTGTCCCTCAGGACAATGCCAAATCTATGGCGGGATTTGATTGAGAGGTGTCCCTCAGGACAATGCCAAATCTATGGCGGGATTTGATTGAGAGGCCAAATCTATGGCGGGACTTGATTGAGAGGTGTCCCTCCGGACAAAGCCAAATCTATGGCAGGATTTGTGTGGGCAGCATGCCCTCGGAGAAGGGATTCCGTTCCCTTTCCGACAACTTTGGCAAGGCCCTCGGATCGAGGGAGCGCGAGTGGAGAGGCAAGCGCTCGTAAATACAGAGTCGCCACTCGGGTTTGAAGGTCCGACACCCAAGGAACCGTATTTCGAAGCACCTGCCGCGCTTATTTGATTTGAAAAAGTTTAAGGAAACCAGTCCGTCATAACCATATCTGGGTTCGGGAGCCAGGTTACAAGAGGGGAAGGGTTTTAAGGCACCCCTCTCGCCTAATCCGTAGATCGGTCTCTACTTGAGCATTTTGAAAATATTTACGATTCTTCTTTTATTAACCAAATTTTAGCCAATTAGAGCGGGGAACAGTTAATCGGGGATTAAAACCGTAACACGTTTTTGCAAGATGTGATCAAATGGCATGGATGGATGAAATACTATGGAAATAAATGTGTAGACACCTCCCAAGCGGGGCATCGCCATACAGATTGATCACATTGTGTTTGCTCGATTGGTTGCTCATTCATAAACCAAAATCATGGACATTCCCATGGCTAGGAACGTCGCCACATGATAATGGCTATCATCAAATAGAGTCGCCACCCAGTTTATAAAAACTAGGAAAATAGATAGAGATTCTGGATTCGGGAGCCAAAAGTACAGTAAGGGGAAGGTGTTAGGCACCCCTCTCTGCCCAGCCGTGAGACTGGCCCATAATCATTCAACATAAGGCGTATAGATGCTTTGTCTAATCCTAACACATAGTCTGTTTAATTATTCCTTTAAACAGTAAGCAAAGTGAGCCAGTGCGATAAACGAGCATGCATCAGAAAGCAGAAAAACAAACAAATGTCCCAGGGAGATGGATCTCGCGGCCGGTGAATAGATCTCACGGCCGAGGGATCCTCTTGGTTTTATTTATCGGCCGAGGGATCAAAGCCACGGTCGATGTTCTTCCTCACACCAGACAGAAAAGCTTAGCGGATAATTTAAATGCTACGGTTAGCCATAAATGCAATAAGTAAAACAAACCAGAGGCCATTGGGCCTCACCACCTTGATCCCTCAGTTGCTTGAATGCCTCGGATTTGAATGTGATTGATTGATTGATTGCTTGATCGAGAACCCTAGGTTTAGGGTTTGAACTTCGGGGTTTGATCGCCGGATTGACGGCTGCCTTCGGAAGGTTAGGGCTTTTGAAGTATGGGATTGAGGGAGTATTTCTGCAGAGTTTCGTGGTTTGAGAGAGTGTGTAAGTATCTCAATTTTTTGTGTGTTAATTCGGAACCCAAAGGCCCCTTTATATAGGCATAGGGATGACTCACTCCGGCCAATCAAATCACGAGATGGCAATTGCAATTGCAATGCATCTCAAACTCTACGTCATGATCTCCGAACGTAGCCCGAACGCATCGGAAAGGTAGTGTAGTTGGATCAAACCAAACGTCTGACAGAACGTTCGAGAGTCTGGAAAAAGGTCGATCTGGCGGCCGAGTAATGGATGTTGCGGCCGTGTAATGGATGTCTCGGCTGAAGGATAGATCTTGCGGCCGAGGAAATGATCTCTCCGGGAGATTTTGCTGGCAACAGGTTGCTCGGGCGAGGGATTGATGTTATGGCCGTGGGATCGATGTTACGGCCGTCAGATGGATTTTCCTAGGCTTCTGTATTTCTGTCTGAAAGGTTGTATGGCTTTGAATTGGGTCCTCTAAGTGGTCAAAGTTCTCACCGAAAGTCCTAAGGTCCTCAAGGAAGCAATCAGCAATCACTGTATCCATTTCATCATCGGGATTGTCCCAAGGTGGGACTTGAAATAATCGTTAGGCCAAATTGGGGTGTCTACAGATGCCCCCCTCTTCGACTGAACTCAGACGGATCGCGAGACATGTTTGAGTAAGAGTCAAAGCTGTAAAAAGCAACTCAATTTGGTCCAACCACTATTCCAAGGGGTTTTTGAAAAAGGTTTTGTTATGGTCGGGCCGGGAGGCTGCCTACGTATTCCACAAGGGAAATTCAGACCAATCGTAGTTCGGGCAATAAAGAAAAGTAAAAAGTTTGGAGGGTTAGGGACAGAAGACGTACCTTAGGGCTTTAAAAGCCGTAGTGTGACGTACCTAGACTGAGCCAGGGTTTTGGCGGAAGATAGTTGAAGGAGCGCGGGGCTACCTGGGGAGTTTTTGCGGAGAGCTTCCTTAGTTATTTTAGGGTAGATCAGTACACTGCAGGTGCGTTTACTTTTCTTGATCATCCTTACTTTGACTGAAAGGAGCTCGGTAGAGTAGCCTATCCTTGCGAATGAGCTGGAAGGAATTGATGTAGTGGGGTGGAATCCAGACCATCTGCTGGGGATGAATTGGACGCCGGTTTGTTTTTGAGATGTAGGGGAGGCGCAGAGCCAGTAGCTGGAGCACGGAGCTTTGGAGATGAGGGAACCGAGGCACGGAGCCGGTTGTAATTATGAGGCGAGAGCCTGGGGAGTGATGGAGTCTAGGCGTGGAGCCTGTTGCAATCTTAAGGCGAAGGCCTGAGGGGATTGGATTGATAAGACCGATGCGCGGAGCTGGTGCTGATCATAAGGCGAGAGCCTGAAGTGACTGATAGGACCGAAGCACGGAGCTGGTGTTGATCATAAGGCGAGAGCCTGAGGTGACTGATATGACCGAAGCACGGAGCTGGTGTTGATCATAAGGCGAGAGCCTGAAGTGATTAGATTTGAGGCGTGGAGCCTGCTGTGGTTTATGAGGCGGAGGCCTGAGGTAAGCTTAGAGCTTGATGGAATCGAAGCACGGAGCTGGCATAAGGCAAGGGCCTGAGGTGAAGGAATTGAGGCATGGAGCCTGAAGTGATTGAGGCGTGGACCTGAGTTGTCGGAGCTTAGAGCTTGACGTGATATGAACCGAAGCATAGAGCTGGTTGCATTCTGATGGTCTGTGCACGGAGCTTTCTCATCACAGGTGTTGACGCGGAGCCAATGGATCGAGGCGTTGGGCCGATCAATAAAACCAAGGCATAGAGCCGGTTGATTGCAGGGTTGACCTGTTTCATGAGGGATATGCAGAGTGTATATGTGCAATGCTTTGTTAGATGTGAACAGATATGATGCAGACTCGATGTGATAATGTTGATGCAAATGTGCACGGGCTCGTGCATGTGTGTTTGTTTTAAGCTTAGAGCTTCTATCAAGTTCCGGACTTGAGCATTCAGAGCGGAGAGCTCGGGCATTCGGATGGCAGAATCCGAGCATTCAAAGTACAGGCTTTGAGCGTCCAGTACGCAGTGGTTGGGCATCCAAGCGTAGAGCTTGAGCATTCAAGTATATGACTTGAGCATCCCGTACACAGTGGTTGGGCATCCAAGCGCAGAGCTTGAGCATTCAAAAATGTTAGATTTTTGAGCATTCAGGCGTAGAGCCTGAGAATAGATGTCTTGATTGTTGGGGCGGCTTAGAGCCTGTTGCTTGTTTACGGCTTCGAGCCAGTTGAGATGATGGGCTTTGAGCCGCTGAGATTGCTTGTTTACGGCTTTGAGCCAGTTGAGATGATAGGCTTTGAGCCGCTGAGATTGCTTGTTTACGGCTTTGAGCCAGTTGAGATGATAGGCTTTGAGCCGCTGAGATTGGTTGTTTACGGCTTCGAGCCATTTGAAACGGTGGGCTTGGAGCCGCTGAGTTGTGATAACAGGCGTAGAGCCTATTGCCATGATATTGAGCACAGAGCTGCTGAGATAAAGGGCTTCGAGCCGCTGGGTGATAGTAGACGTAGGCTTCGAGCCTGTTGAGGTAATGAGTGTAGAGCCGTTGAAGGCGTAGAGCCGCTGAGTGAGTTGATATGGGCGTAGAGCCTGCCAATAATGGGCTTGGAGCCGTTGAAGTTTTAAGCTCAGGGCTGCTGAGTG
This sequence comes from Rhododendron griersonianum, assembly GCA_018127125.1. Classification (NCBI taxonomy): domain Eukaryota; kingdom Viridiplantae; phylum Streptophyta; class Magnoliopsida; order Ericales; family Ericaceae; genus Rhododendron; species Rhododendron griersonianum. The sequence goes on along the minus strand of CM030792.1, from coordinate 24,262,552 downwards.
TCTTGTTTTGCTAGCCAGTAGTTTGTGGAAAGAGATTTTCCTCATGCTTGGGGATGCCCCCAAGGCTAATTCTGATTATGTTGCACTGGCTTGGGGATGCCCCCAAGGCTGGTTTTGATCATGTTGCACTGGCTTGGGGATGCCCCCAAGGCTTTTGAGGACTCAGAAGTCATGGTGGCTTGAATTGGTGCACTGAGCATGATCTGTCGCTGCTGAGGGAAATTGATTACGGGGCCAGGAGATCGATCCCGCGGCCGAGGAATTGATGTATCGGCCGAGGAATGGATGTCTCGGCCGTTTAATCGATTCATTTCCAGGGGCCTATAAAAGACCACGACCTCAGCCGTTTGCTTCACTTCCCTTTCTTCCCTTTCCATTCCTTTTCGTCCGAGGCTTCGACCGAAGACCCCCCCCTCCACTTCTCCTTGTTTCTGACAGCTCCGGGCCGTGGGTGATATGCTGACGCGGCTAGTGTGCGCGGAGGGAGACCGCGTTTACTTTTGGTCCCGTCTTGATGCTTGAATATGGATCCTCACATGGGTACGCTTGATTAGGGGCCCTTGCATGGGTGACTTGCTTCCGCGACGTGGAACTCCTGGTGTGGCGGCGGTACGCGGTGTGGTGGTTTTTCTGGGCCATGTGGTGTCCCTTCTGCACCGTAGTACTCCTTTGGTATACATCGCCCCAGGGGTTTCCTCTTCTTTTTTCAGCTGGTCTCTTTTGTTCGGACCACCGGAGGGTTCGACATCCTCTTCTGCTTCCTCTTTTTGTTTCTTTCTTTGTTTCTCTTCCTGCATAGGTTAGTTCGACAGGAAATCGATGTATAGCTTGTTTAGGAAATGCGGGATGATCCACCTTGTGATGTAAAAAGCTTTTGATATATGAAACAAAAACCTTTTGCTCTGCGATTGTGTATGCTGTTCTTACGTTGTTTACGTGTGATATTCTTGTTAATCCAACGAAACGAACTGAACCGTGGGAACAGTCTGTAAAATGGCCGTTCTGGCGGCCGAGCTAGTGATTACACGGCCGAAACTTCGATCTGGCGGCCGAGGGATCGCTTGGTTTGCCTGGATTTGACTTGCAGGTCAACCCTATTATCTACGGGCCGATGGATTGATCCTACGGCCGTCTTATCGAAGTGTCGGCCGGGAGACCGACTAAATTTCCAAGGATTAAGAATCCGATTCCGATTCGAACTAAAGCTCGACCTAGTCCTATAAGTACGCGTTCTACGAACCCGATAGCATTGTCAGCGATAATTCTTTGCATATGGCACAACCAGTCCTTGATCAGTGGTTGGATTCCTTTAACGGCCTCGACCGTCTGCACTTTAAATCCTTTGGTATGGACTTCCTCTTTTCCCTTCGTCACATTCCCGTGAATTTTGCCTTCCTTAGGGCAGCCGCTAGTTTGTGGGACCCTGATTTTCACGTCTTTCGATTTAAGAGGGAGGAGTTATGTCCTACTATCGAGGAATTTGCAGCCATCATGGGTCATTCGGATAGAGAGGGTTTCATTGTCCCTAATCCTTTGTTCAACCGCGGTGATCTCCTGAAGGATTTACTCCAAGTTCAGAAACATGAAGTTAAGTTCTTCCTAGTGAAAGGGAGGCTGGAGATTCTGCAACTTATCCAGCGTTTTGGTACAGCTGAGGCTCATCGCCAAGTTTCCCTACGAAGTCGTGCTTTCATGCATTGTGCATTTGTCTCCTTCATTACCACTTGCTTGGCCCTTCCTCTGGTCATGCTGATCCTACATTGCTTAACCTTGCTCAGCAAATTGGAAACCGTGTGGGTTTCGCTGGTTTAGTGTTGGCAGAGACCCTGATGGGTCTAGATATGATGAAGGGCAGCCCTACAGCTAAATTCTCAGGCAGTCCTTTGCTATTGCAGGTTCGCTCTTTTATTTGTTTCTTTTGTCCAGTTTATCTTTTCACTCATCACTCTTTTGTTTTGACTCACGTGTTCTCTCAACTCACAATTTTCCCTTTTTCTCTAGGTATGGTTGTTTGAGAAGCTAAAAGTGTGGGATGCGCCGGAGCGACTTCCTTACAATCCAGACCAATGTACGGAGCGTCACATGATTAAGCAATTCCCAACTGAGGCTGCTTGGGCAGCATGGATGAGGACCTGCAGGGGTGATTGGATTCGATGGGTTTGCCCCTGGTATGGTATCGAGAGTATGACTGTGAGTACTATGAACCACTTTGGTGTGGCAGTGATTGGCATTACTCGAGTCGTTTTCTACTTCCCTGCTCGCTTTCAAAGGCAATTTGGGGCTGAACAAGCCGCAATCTTGGGTGACCCTGAGTACATTGCCTCTAAGATCCATGATGCCAACTTCCGTCGCAATATGCTGCGTCTTTGGCCAAATAGAGTGATGCAGGAGGTTGCTGAGAGCTTCGTTGCCAAGCTATCGGGTTCTTACAAACGCTGGTTGAAGAAAAACCTTTTGGAGGATAGAAGTGCAAAGAGAAGGAAGACCTAGAGATCGACGCTTTGCTTATGTTTTTCAAAAGATGTTTGCTTGATTCTAGCTTTCATGGATTAAGAATTGTTTAGGTTTGCTTTGTTCTCTCTCTTTGGAAATAATAAAACATTTGTTCGTTTTATTTGAAGATGTTATTGCCATGATTTGATGGTGAACAAGCTTTAGGATAGACCTAGAAATCTTGGAAGTGATGATAATAGCAGTGGCCGAATCTCAAACTTAGAGATTGCCTACGTATCCCATGGAGGGAATCAGGCCATAAACGTAGTTCCAACAAAGGGGATTTGTTTTGTTTTTAGTTAGGGTCCGCTCGGGTATTTTCCTCTCCTTTTGTGCTCTAAATTTTGCCTGAGAACCGCCCTTGCGGGTTTTCGGTCTAGCGAGCGTTTTATTTATGCCTTAGTTTTTGCCTAAGCCGCCCTTGCGGGTTTTCGACCTAGCAGGCTGCTCTAATTTTTGCTTGGATCCGCCCACCCTTGTGGTTTTCGGTCCAACGAGCATCTCTCATGGGTAATACTTCCTCAATTTATCGATGTTGACTGGTGTTGCGAATTCCATTCCATCCAAGTCTGCAATGTATGCTGCTCCTCCGGAGAGTATGCGTTTGATAAGGTAGGGGCCTCCCCAGTTTGGTCTAAACTTGCCCCTTGGGTCCGAGACGTGGCGACGAATCGCTTTGAGCACCATGTCTCCTACCTTGACGTCCCTAGGTTTCACCTTTTTGTTGAACGCTCGTGCAATGCGGCGTTGATACCCTTGTACATGGTATAAAGCCCTCAGTCTCCTTTCGTCTAGTAGTGCCAACTCATCGTAGCGGTTTTGAACCCAGTCTTCTTCGATCATTCCAGTCTCAGCTAGAACTCTCAATGAAGGTAACTCTAGTTCGATAGGCAAGACAGCTTCCATTCCATAGACCAGAGAGTAGGGAGTGGCCCCAGTTGAAGTCCTTTCAGTTGTTCGATATCCCCATAGCGCCAGAGGTAGCATTTCTGGCCAGTCCGTGTAAGTGTCGGTAGTCTTCCGTAGGATCCTCTTGACATTCTTGTTTGCAGCCTCAACTGCTCCATTAGTTTGAGGTCGGTAAGTGGATGACCGATGATTTTGTATCCCAAATTCGGCGAAAAACTTCTTTGTCGCCCCCTTAAAGTGCGATCCATTATCACAGACAAACTCGTGAGGTACACCATATCGATAGATGATATTAGTGCGGATGAATTTGGCCACATGAGTGGCTTTGAGAGTAGCATAAAAAGCCGCTTCTACCCATTTGGTGAAGTAGTCGATAGCCACTAGGATGAACTGATGTTTGTATTTTCCCTTTGGATTTATACTTCCAATGACGTCTATCCCCCAAGTGGAGAATGGCCAGGGGGATGTCATGCTGTACAATTCCGTAGGGGGAATACGCATACGATCAGCGTGAGTTTGGCATTTGTAACATCGACGGACATAATTAGCGCAATCGGCTTCCATTGTAGTCCAATAATATCCCTGACGTAGGATCTTCTTTGCCATCGTTGCCCCATTCATGTGTGGCCCACAAATTCCTTCATGTATTTCCTCCATTACCCTGCGGCTGTCCTCTGTCGTGACGCAAAGTTGACTTGGACCCAAGTGTGCCCTTCGGTATATTGCTCCTCCACAGATTACAAACCGGGCAGCAAACTTCCGTAGAGCTGTTTTGTCCTTCGAGGTGGCCTCGGATGGGTATTCCCCTTTTTCCAGGAATTCTTTCACGTCTTCGTACCATGGCTTGCCATCGTCTTCACCTTCCTCGGTAAATGTACACTCACATGCTGGTTTAACCTTTTGTTCGATCATGAGAGGCCGCATTGTGAATCCCAGAGGTATTTCGACCATAGACGCCAATGTCGCCAGTGCATCTGCAAATCTATTGCTCACTCGAGGAGTGTGTGTGAAGATAACATAATCGAATTGTGGAATTAGATTTTCCAGCACAGAGTGATATAGCTTCAATGTATCCTCCTTGACCTTCAAGTCTCCTCTTGCTTGAGATACCACCAGGTTTGAATCACCAGTGACTTCTACCCTTTTTGCTCCTAGCTCCAGGGCTGCCTCCATTCCAGCAATACAAGCCTCATATTCAGCTTGGTTGTTAGTGACTTCAAACCTTAGCTTATATGACAAAGGGATGTGAGAGTCGTTTGGGGAAACTAGCAATATCCCTATGCCATATCCACATTGATTTGATGCTCCATCAAAGTAAAGTTGCCAGGTGTCGTCTAAGAGACATAAGATATCCTCGTCGGGGAACATGAAGTCCTCTGCCTCGGCCTCTGTCACAGGGTGATCCGCCAAGAATTCTGCCACAGCTCTTCCTTTTACTGATTTCCTTGTCATGTATTTGAGGTCGAACTCCGCTAGCAGCAATAACCACCTAGCTAGCTTTCCGATAAGTGCTGGCTTTTCGAAAAGATACTTGACTGGGTCTAAACGAGAGACCAGCACCACCGGGTGTGCTAACAGGTAGTGCCTTAGTTTCTTTGTGGCCCATACTAGCCCCCAACAGGTTTTCTCGAGGGGAGTGTACCTTGTCTCATAATCCATCATTTTCTTGCTGAGGTAGTATATGGCGCACTCTACCTTGGCGTCGTTTTCTTGGGCTAGCATACATCCCATGGACGTGTCTGTTACTGAGAGATACAGAATCAATGGCTTCCCTGGGATGGGTGGCGATAGTACAGGTGGATTCTGAAGGTATTCCTTGATTGCCTCGAATGCTTGCTGACAGTCTTGGCTCCATTCAAAATCCGTACCTTTCTTCAGTAGCTTGAAAAGAGGTTCACAGGTGGTTGTGAGCTTGGAAATGAACCTGCTGATGAACTGTACCTTCCCTAAGAAGCTCCTTACTTCCTTCTCTGTCCTAGGCGGTGATATCTCCATGATAGCCTGTATCTTGGAAGGATCTACCTCGATTCCTCTTTGAGTGATGAGGAAACCCAACATCTTTCCAGCTGTTACCCCAAAAGTGCATTTTTGAGGGTTAAGACGCAACTTATAATTCCTAATCCTCTCAAAGAACTTTTGGAGTGCTCCGTAGTGTCCTTCCCTTTCCTTTGATTTGACTATCATATCGTCGACATATACCTTGACCTCTTTGTGCATCATGTCGTGCAGCAGTGTTGTGGCCATCCTCTGGTAAGTGGCTCCAGCATTCTTCAATCCAAACGGCATTACTCGGTAGCAGTAGGTTCCCCAAGGCGTAGTGAAGGTAGTTTTCTCTCTATCCTCAGGGGACATAAGGATTTGATTATATCCAGAAAATCCATCCATGAAGGATAGCAACGCATGGCCTGCGGTGTTATCTATTAGCTCGTCTATGTGAGGTAATGGGAAGTCATCTTTCGGACTGGCTTTGTTGAGATCTCGGAAATCTACGCAGACCCTGATTCCTCCAGTTTTTTTTGGTACGGGAACGATGTTTGCTACCCATTGTGGATATTCGGTGACTATGAGAAATCCGGCGTTGATTTGTTTGGTGACTTCTTCTTTTATCTTTAGGACCCAATCAGGGCGCATACGTCTCGCTTTTGCTTAACTGGTTTTGCATCAGAATGAAGAGGAATTTTATGTTGAACAATTTCAGGGTCTATTCCAGGCATGTCCTCGTAAGACCAGGCAAAAACATCTTTGTATTCTTTTAGCAAAAAGATTAGTTTTTCACTTTCTTGAGGGGATAGTGTGGCACCAATTTTAACCATTTTGGGCTCGTTTGCGGAGCCTATGTTTGCTGTGATTATTTCCTCAGAAAAAGGTTTAGCGTGCCTTTCCTCTTCTCTCTCGATGAATTCTAGAATTTCTTTTGGAATCTCTTCCTCAAATTTGGTTTGTCGGAATCCACACAATTGATCATAGGCAAAGTAAAATACTCTAAATCTTCCTTCTCATTGCTAAATTTATCAAAAGACATTTCAGAGTCGAACTCAAAGTAAATGCTATGCCTTGGTACTTTGACCAGGTTTTCCTCACTAGACTTAGTAGTTTCAAAGGATGAAAAGCTTGACTCGGACTGAGTCGACTCGTAGTCGGAATCGAAATCAGAACTAAGATCAGAATTAGCGCTTTTCGTTTTGTATTTTAGAGTCTGTTCCACGGTCCAGTTAGGGTAAGCCCCTTTTTCAGCATCCACAATCAGCTCAGAGCAGTCTTTTTCATCACCAAGGTCGATCACCAGTACTTCACTGTCACCTTGATTCGCACTTTCATCATTGTCACCCTGCAAGTCTTGGAGGGCCATTTGATTTGCTATTGCTGTTATTTCCTCCAATTGAGCTTCAATCTGGGCTTCGTCGCTGTTGTCGACTCGTCGTGTGCCAACAAAGCCCCACCAATTACCAAAGCTGTCTATGATGGGGTGGATCACCCTTATTTCATTGTTGGTGACCCCCTCATCAAAGAGCAGGTTTAGTGATATTTCGTCTAGTGGGTCATTGTCGACAGCCTCTTCTTCCTTTGCCTCTTCAGTCTCGAGGTTGTTGACCTCGTCTATTGGCCAATAATCATCGGTAGGTGCATAAGGGTCATAGAAGTAGACTGGAACCCTGCGAAACCCTTCTTCTTCAATCAGGTCTTCTACCTCTTCCTCATAAACTGTTCCAGCAAACATGACTTGGTTGTCTTCAATGATAGCCACCATAGGCTTTGGTTGATTTACAGGAGTGATGTATTCAGAAGAGTTGAAATCTTCAACAGCAAAGTGGAGCGGGCCAGACAGCTTGGTGACAACTTGAAAGTGCGAATCAGACATGAGCAGTGATGTAGTCATTTTTCCTGAAAAAGGTTTTTGCTTTAGTTAGATTGATTAATCTTACCTACTGTTTATTCGACTTAGAGAGATTCCTAAGGTTTAACCTGCAAAAGAGAAACTTTACAACATACACATATACAATGGGTGTGAGGAAGAACTTTTTTGCAAGTAGAATGCAAGTAGGTTCCTAGCCTGTAGGTTCCTGTCTTAGTTTGATAAGTTCTATGGCTTTTCTAAAGCATGCAAGGTTTAGGTAGTTTCAGGGTGCTCCGTTGTCAAAGGGCACCAGCCCTCTCGCCAGCCCATCATAGGCGGCGATTGGGTGATTTCCTTTTTGATATACCACTAGGTACGAGTGACTATGGAGTTTGCTGGAACCCCCAACATAGCCCGTGTCATGCCGGGATATCAGTTGAACTCAACGGGTTGCCCGCTCGATGCATATGATAGATGAATTAAACAAGGCATGTATTAGTCTTATGTTGAACTTTCTGGTTATGGCTCTCATATTCCCCAGCAGAGTCGCCAAAAACTGTAGACACCTCCCAAGCGGGGCATCGCCATACAGATTGATCACATTGTGTTTGCTCGATTGGTTGCTCATTCATAAACCAAAATCATGGACATTCCCATGGCTAGGAACGTCGCCACATGATAATGGCTATCATCAAATAGAGTTGCCACCCAGTTTATAAAAACTGGGAAAAAAGATAGAGATTCTGGATTCGGGAGCCAAAAGTACAGTAAGGGGAAGGTGTTAGGCACCCCTCTCTGCCCAGTCGTGAGACTGGCCCATAATCATTCAACATAAGACGTATAGATGCTTTGTCTAATCCTAACACATAGTCTGTTTAATTATTCCTTTAAACAGTAAGCAAAGTGAGCCAGTGCGATAAACGAGCATGCATCAGAAAGTAGAAAAACAAACAAATGTCCCGGGGAGATGGATCTCGCGGCCGGTGAATGGATCTCACGGCCGAGGATCCTCCTGGTTTTATTTATCGGCCGAGGAATGAAGCCCGGTCGATGTTCTTCCTCACACCGCAGAAAAGCTTAGCGGATAATTTAAATGCTACGGTTAGCCGTAAATGCAATAAGTAAAACAAACCAGAGGCCGTTGGGCCTCACCACCTTGATCCCTCAGTTGCTTGAATGCCTCGGATTTGAATGTGATTGATTGATTGCTTGATCGAGAACCCTAGGTTTAGGGTTTGAACTTCGGGGTTTGATCGCCGGATTGACGGCTGCCTTCGGAAGGTTAGGGCTTTTGAAGTATGGGATTGAGGGAGTATTTCTGCAGAGTTTCGTGGTTTGAGAGAGTGTGTAAGTATCTCAATTTTTTGTGTGTTAATTCGGAACCCAAAGGCCCCTTTATATAGGCATAGGGATGACTCACTCCGGCCAATCAAATCACGAGATGGCAATTGCAATTGCAATGCATCTCAAACTCTACGTCGTGATCTCCGAACGTAGCCCGAACGCATCGGAAAGGTAGTGTAGTTGGATCAAACCAAACGTCTGACAGAACGTTCGAGAGTCTGGAAAAAGGTCGATCTGGCGGCCGAGTAATGGATGTTGCGGCCGTGTAATGGATGTCTCGGCCGAAGGATAGATCTTGCGGCCGAGGAAATGATCTCTCAAGGAGATTTTGCTGGCAACAGGTTGCTCGGGCGAGGGATTGATGTTATGGCCGTGGGATCGATGTTACGGCCGTCAGATGGATTTTCCTAGGCTTCTGTATTTCTGTCTGAAAGGCTGTATGGCTTTGAATTGGGTCCTCTAAGTGGTCAAAGTTCTCACCGAAAGTCCTAAGGTCCTCAAGGAAGCAATCAGCAATCACTGTATCCATTTCATCATCGGGATTGTCCCAAGGTGGGACTTGAAATAATCGTTAGGCCAAATTGGGGTGTCTACAAAATGGGATAAAATTCAACCCTCTGATCAAGATACCAAAACTGCCCAAAATTTGGATATGCCAAACACAATGGCCAACTTGCATGCATGGATCTACGAACATGCAAGTGGACCATCGCGCGACATACTTAAACCATTGCGCGAGGGTTGGCGGCTCAACACAGGTTGAATTTCATCCCCTTCTGGGCTCTGGAAGGACCAGTGCACACCTAGGGGGCAAACCAAGCAGTTTATATGTACTGGAAAGTAAATAATTATTACAAACCAGTTAAAATGAATGGAAAGACAATCCCTAAACAGTGGGGAAAATAACAGAGGCCAAAGGCCTAGTTGCCCATGCAAGAGCAACCACTGGAAATCAGTGAACCATCGCGCGACAGAGTGGAAGCCTCGCGCGAGGGTTTTGACTGGACTTCCAGGAATTGCTTTGCATGCTTGGGGCTCTGAGACATATTCAGAAACATCCCAAGGGCATTCCACACTAACTAGAGCAGTAGGCTAAGGAACTGAATTTGTTTTAACATGCATATCAGTGATCTATATATCAAAAAAAACTACAACAGACATGCTCATGAATAAAACAAGAAATGAACAGCATCCCTTCCCCACGTGGACCAATCTCTTGTAGACAGAACTGTCGCGCGAGTATTCGGGTCCATCGTGCGAGGGTTTGACTGATTACAGTTTCTTGTAACTCTGTTGACTTTAGGGCCAGGACTGGTATTGATTACCAGCCTTGGCCCTGTCAGCCCACCTCAGGGATCAAAACAGGAACAGGTGTAGGGAGGTGTTCCCGAACAGGTACAGATAGTGACCGAACACGTGGTATGCCAGATCCTTGTAATGAGGAAAGTGATATGGGACTCCATATAAGATGAACGGCGGTGGAAAGATCCGGTGCGCCAAGCAAGCACCAGATTAGATAGTCTGTTCGGCTGAGGTGGCCCAGTGACATGAGAAGTCATTAGTTGAGACAGTCTGTTCGGCTGAGGTGGCCCGGAGACATGAGAAGTCATTTGTTGGTACAATCTGTTCGGTTGAGGTATATGCCGAACAGATAGAGTCGTCTCGAAGAACATAGCCTTAAGAGATAAGGTGGAGGAAGTGCTCTAAAAAGAAGAACCCAGTATCCGGTAGAGATAAGCAAAAAGACAGTCCTATGATAGGACGAGTTCCATAAACAAGAGAGTCCCTATGAGTGAGGGATCTCGGTTGATTGGGCAAAGGAACCCCCGGAAAAGCCAAGTTTCCTATACGTGACAGGAGACTTGGGCAATAAGGATGCTTGAGGAGCAAGCAAATGGATATCTATAAATACATGGTAAACCTAGAGGAAAAAGGTACGCAATAAGTTGCATTCATTCCATACTTTCCTACGGAAATCAGGGTTTTTGATACAGTACGAGATACTAACTTAGGCATCGGAGGGCCTTTGCCACGAGAGGCAAAGGTGCGCTCACCCCGTGTCTGTTTTACAGGTTAGGGTTCAGGCGAAGGTATTAGGGTTTCGATTGGACAGCACGTGAAGGAAGGAGATTCAGCGCTGTTCTAGGTACTGTTTATTTTTCTCCACCTACAATTGGCGCCGTCTGTGGGAAACGAAAGAGTTCCCTTTTGAAATACGACCATGGTGGAAGTAGATCCAGTCACATCGCTCGCTGATAAGAACCAGGCTGGCGGGGGAGGAGATAAATCCCCACTAGGTGCTCCGAGAAAGCCTACCAGCGGGCATGATAAGAGGACGACAAGCAGAGATCCTCTCACCATCCAAGATAACTCCAAGAATAAGGAGGGCAGAACGGCTACAACCTCCACGCAAAGGAGCAAATCCCATCAAAGGGGAGAGTCGGTTGCACATTCAAAGAGCGTGCATAGCAACGAGGATATCCTCGACAAGAAGAGGCAGGAAGTCAAGGAATATGCTCGACTAATTCGGAAAAGGGAACACGAGATCCGAGAGTTAGAGCAGATACGAGAACATCCTGAGGACTCTGGATTGTCGCGAAGGAAATCCAGGGGAGACGGGCTGGCCATGGTGGAGTACACAAAGGCCCCTTCATGAAGAAGGAGGAGCAAGTCCAGGAGCCCCACTCCTGGAAGGAAAAGGGTTTCTTCACGAAAAAGAAGGAGCAGGAGTCCGAGCAGACAAAGAACTCCCCCACATCACAGGAGGAGCAAGAGCCGAAGCTCCTCGCCCGAGGAAGGCGTTAGAAAACACCATATGGACAGGTACGAGAGACCTGATAATGATTGGAACAGGGCAGTAGCCCACGAATCCAAAAAACGAGAAGATGGGTCCATGACTGCACAAGAAGCAGCAAGGCAAGCCCTGAGTAATATAGCGGCATCACCCTTTTCAAAAAGGCTACAGGATGCGCACTTGTCGAGTAGAGTGAAGCATGGGACGTTCATACTTTACGAGACAAATGCGGACCCCGTTGCTCATATACAACATTACCAACAGGCTATGTTCATGCATGATGGGGATGATGCCATTATGTGTAAGATGTTCCCTTCAAGATTGGGAAAGGTGGCCTTATCATGGTTCCATAAGTTGGAACCACGCTCCATACGAGGATGGACGCAGTTAGCAGAAGAGTTTACTGCTCGGTTCTTGACGAGTAGAAAGGCTCCCAAGACATTCTAAAGTCTCTCAATGATGAAGCAGGAGGACAGTGAGCCGATCAGAGACTACGCAAAGAAGTACTGGGAGACTTTCAATGAGATAGACAGTTGCAGTGAGGAGTATGCGATTGTTACATTCCAAACTGGCCTGCCTGTTCGGGGCGAGTTACACCGGTCATTAAACAAACATCCGGTGGCATCATTGGCAAGGCTCATATAGCGAATCGAAAAACACGCCAGAATGGAAGATGACATACTCCGGGAGGAAGGCAGAGTTGTTGCCGAACAGCCAAAGACCCCAGCGAAAAAAGCGGATAAGCCAGAACCCAAAACTTACCGTGAGAGGAAGGAGTACGGGCAGGTTAAGAAAGAACCATATAAGGAGAAACAGGCGCCTGATCCTAAGTCATTCTTTTCAATAACCACGGTTTGGAAAGAACCAATCTATAGGATTCTTTATCGAATAAAGAATCAACCCTACTTCAAATGGCCCCCAAGTCTGGGTGGAGATAAGGATGCAAAACGTGCTACGAATCAGCACTGCAGTTACCACAAGGATTGGGGTCATATGACTGAAGATTGTGAGATGTATAAGAGACATCTCAACGATTTAGTCTCTCATGGTTACCTTAATGAATTCATTCAAGAGGATCCCAAAGATAAAGGGAAAGCAATGGAGTTGGATTACGAGCAGAATCCTAAAGGGGTGATCCATATGATACATGGATTGGCTGCACCTTATACGAGGAATAAGGTGAGGCTACTCCAGAGGCAAGCCAAACATGACCAGCATGTTATGCGATTGGGAAACAAAAGAGGGCGAGAGAATGACATGTCCAACGAAAGCATAGTCTTTACAGATGAAGATCTGGGAGAAGTCCAGGTCCCTCACAATGACGCTCTGGTCAAAACCCTACGAATAGGGGAATTCGACATTGAGAGAATCCTGGTGGATTCAGGGAGCTGTACATAGGTGTTGTACTACGATGCATTCAAAAAGTTGGGGCTGAAGCAGACAGATTTGGAACAATCTATTACACCCTTAGTTGGGTTTGGTGCAGGAGCAGTTTGGCCCCTTGGAAAAGTAACGCTGCCTGTTCGGGCTGGGACAGTGGTCTTAAGGACTGACTTTTTGGTTGTAGATGTACCATCCTCCTATAATGCGATTATAGGAAGAACTTGGTTACATAAGATGAGGGCTGTTTCTTCTACATATCACCAGATGGTGAAATTCCCAGGGTCTAACGGGATCGAGAAGATCAAGGGTAATCAAAAGGCAGCATAACAATGCCTAATTTCCATCATCAAGAAAGTTCCAAAGGACCATCAGGTTCATACGGTAGATGTAACGCCCCCATTTTTGGGTTCGTTAATTAAGCATTATATTGAATAAAAAGGCTAAGAGTCAAGCTCATTATTACAACGTAAGTCTTACTAGAGTACTTTTTATTACACAAGGATGGAATTTCTAGGGTATTCTACTACTCCACTTCTTCCTCCATCCTAGCAAGCTCTTCGGCTCCAAAAGCCTCCAATGCGTACTGTTCACCTTGCTCATCAATTAACTCTGACACATTATACCAGCGTCGCCCCCAGTATAATATGTCAGGGTCACCAAAAAGGTAACACCGTGAGCTACAAGCTCAATAGAATAAACTATATCCACTAACTCATAACTTATGGCAAGGAAATATATAAACAAATACACATGCTCATTCAACAACATAGATAAACAATGATACATCTATATTCGATATCTTTTAGCGTTGGTGTCATGTCTTTTCGTGTTTCTCCTACGCGACTCATCGTAGACTGTGTCACATTTTCACTCTTTCCAAAAATCACATTTTCCACGTTTCTTTCACAAATTGTTACTAATGAGGCTACCAAGTCCGGCTCCTTTAGCAACACTCACAATGGCTACCAAGTCTGGCCAATCATGGTTTACAAAATCCATTTCAATCTGGCATTGATCCCTTTTCGCGGAGGATCAAGCCATATTTCCACATGAGACTACCATGTCCGGCCCCATTGGAAATCTTCGCAATGAGCTACCAAGTCCGGCTACATTACGGTTTTCGAAACACTTACACAATGACTACCAAGTCCGATCATTATGTAATTTCAAAATATTTTCCGCAGGTTAATCCCATCTTTTCTTTGACCACACCCTAGGTGTCATGTTTCTACTTTCTCGATTTTCGTGTCTCGTTGCATGCAATGACTCCGCGGTAATTCATTTCACAATTTAAGTAATCTTGAAGCTAAACTAGCAAGATCATTCAACTCTATATTAGATAGCATGCTCATTTTGTCACATCATCATACTCACATTTAATCACACAAGGTTAAGTATAGTGCCACATGGACGGACACCTTTGGAGTGATAAATCACTTATGCTTTATCAACAACAAGTAGTCAAGTAATCACATAATCATGCTCACATTCATTCTAGGATTAAAACAGCTTAATCCTAAATCATGCTTTCTTAAGTTCAAAATAGCATATGTTTATTGAGTGTTCTAACGTTAAGCTATTCATGCCATGGTTAATCAAGATAACAACTTCTAAACATTTCTAATCATGCTTAGGGAAAGTAGCTCGTATAATCTACGTATGCTCGAGATTTCAAAGGTTTAGAGTAATTCACTATCATTTCGAAATACGCATGCAATACGCTATACTTAGATCTTTGAAAGTAGAGGAAAATTATACTAAACTTAAAGAGTATTCTACATATACGTAGAGAAAAGTAGATATAGAATATCTACCATTCTTCTTGGCGGTAGTCGGCTACGGATTAGGAAAATAGTACGTCGGACGGAGTAACGGCTTAGGAATGGCTTCGCTAGCTTCGAAAGAGAAAGGTTTCTCTCGAAACTTGATCTTGACTAATACTACTAACACTTTTGGATCGGTAGGGTGGTGGAGTGGCGGCACTAGAAGAGTTTCTTGAAGAACTAGGGAAGAACTTCAAGAACAACTAAGAACTAAGCAAGAACAACAAGAACAACAAGAACACTTAGACTTTCCAGAGAGAAGTTGGAGCAATGCTTGAAGGTGTGAGTTCAAAGGCTTGAAATGGCTTGCTATTTATGGGCCAAGTTGGTCTATTATCCAAGAGGCAATATTTCCCCTAACATTTGTTATCCAATGGATCATAGATTGACTAGATTTGATTGTCCTTAGATTGGATGAGGTGTTGCACTAAAGGACATGACTAGGCTTATTGTACACTTGCACACATCACAAATCTCTCTCTCTCCCTCTCTCTCTCTCTCCCCCGGCCTTTCTCTCTCCCATCTCTCTCGGCTCTCTCTCTCTCTCTCTCTCTTTGGTCCAAAGAAGGTACAAGGGTTTGAAAGACTAATAGATTTTCTCTTATTCTTTCTTCTAACCTAGGACAAGGTTTAAGTTTCTTTAATGGGGTTTGTGTCTAGTCTAGAATAGAAAATAAGATATGGTAGTCCTTTAGGGTTGAAAGAATAAGAAACCCTAGATATGGTGGTACAAGGTGATGCAATAAGATGATGTAGGGAGATATGGAAGTACACTAGTCACACACATCACTCTCTCTCTTTCTCTCTCTCCCTCAACCGGCCTCTCTCTCTCTCTCTCTCTCTCTCTCTCTCTCTCTCTCTCTCTCTTGGACACCTAATGGAGAAAGGACAAAGGGTTGGTAGTTGACTAAGTGAAAGAGTAAGGTTTTGGTGTAAGGCTTGACATGGCAAGAAAGATCTAGTATTTTAGTCCACCTCATGTCCTTTAAATCTTTCATCTTTCATTAGTACATGTACATATATATATATAACTAGGGTTTTTGGTAGAAGAAGATCAAGAAGGTACATGCATATATATATCTCTCTCTCTCTCTCCTATCTCTCTATCTCTCTCGGCCTCTCTCCTTTCCCTCTCCCGAATTCTCTCTCTCTCTCTCTCTCTCTCTCTCTCTCCTCCTTCCTTGGTTTAAAGAAAGACTAACTAAAAGGACAATGTACCCTATGATCTCATCTTGGACTTTTAAGTCAAAATTTCCTATTAAACTATGTCAAAATACCACCTATGTACTTATATACTATATACTAATACATAGTATCCTAGGATGATGTAAACATATCATATACTTTAATTAAATAAGTACATATCATATCTAGGAAAGAATTAACTAATTTAATATAGTACTATAGCTTAATATGGTTTTATGGACCAATGGATTATAAATCCCCTAACATTTATTAACCAATGGTTAAAGGATGAAAGTACTAAACTTATATAACCTATCTATAATAGTACAATGACTCATGGTGAATCTAATTAAACTAATGGACCTTGTACTAGGTAGAAAGGTTAACCTATCGTCCAATGGTTAATAATTCTCCTAACTTCTATCGTCCAATGGGTAAAGATGGTAAGTAATATATAATCTTATAAAGTGTACCTAGCAATCTTGTCACAATATCCAAGGTGTAAATCTACGGTCCAATGGATAAAGATTATCCTAGTATCTATCGTCCAATGGGTAATAGATCAAGGGTTGACCTTTGGTCAAGGTCTCACTTAGGGTTCAAATGGTTCAAAGGTTCGATTAGGCTACTCTAACGATTAGTTGGAAGCTAGCTAGGCTTGCTAAATAGGACAACTTAGGGTTTACTATCTCACTTGTCTTTAGATAAAGACTAAATTGCAAGGCAAAATGAAATTAGGTTTGAATTGAATGAATCTAATTATGACGGATTATTTGAAAATAAGGAATTTATAGAGTCAATATAATAATCAACGAGATTTTTATTTACAGAAAATCGGAGTTGTTACAACCTATCCCCCTTAAACAATTTCGTCCCCGAAATTAGACGTACGCTCGGATTCAAACAGGTGAGGGTGAGTTGCCTTTATAGTCTCCTCTCTTTCCCAAGTGGTCTCTCCAGTTCCTCGGTGTTTCCACAGGACTCGTACTAGTTTGATTGTCTTGTTTCGGATTGTCTTCTCGCTTCGGTCTTGAATCTCAATTGGTTCCTCCTCATATGTCGTATCTTCTTCGATGGTAACGTCTTCCCATTTGAGAACATGCGTGGGTAAGGCGAGGTACTTGCGGAGCATTGAAACATGGAACACGTCATGCACTCGATCCAGCTGTGGCGGTAGGGCTAGTCGATATGCGACTCTTCCGATCTTCTCCACGATGTCAAAAGGTCCGATGTAACGTGGGGACAGTTTTCCCTTTTTCCCAAATCTGATGACTCCTTTCTTTGGTCTTATCTTCAGGAACACATGGTCTCCTACGGTGAAGGTTAAGGGTCGGCTTCTTCTATCCGCATAACTCTTCTGTCGGCTCTGAGCGGTTTGGATCCTTTGCCTGATGGTTTTGACCTTCTCCGTGGTGTCACGTACTATATCAGGTCCAATTAATCCTATTTCTCCAGCGTCTGTCCAGCAGACTGGGGATCGGCAAGGTCGACCGTATAAAGCTTCATAGGGTGCCATTCCGATACTTGCTTGATAACTGTTGTTGTAGGCAACTCTACCAATGGTAAATGCTGCTCCCAGTTCCCAGAGAAATCCAAAGCGCAGGCTCTCAGCATATCCTCTAAGGTCTGTATCGTTCTCTCTGTTTGGCCATCAGTTTGCGGGTGGAAGGCTGTGCTAAGCCTTACATCTGTTCCCAAAGCTTTCTGTAATCCTTTCCAGAAATGTGACACAAACCGTGGGTCTCTGTCTGACACAATTGAGAAGGGTACACCGTGTAGTCGTACAATTTCCCGAATGTACAACAGGCTCAGTTGTTCCACATTTTCTGTCATCTTCACAGGCAGAAAATGCGCGGATTTGGTGAGTCTGTCCACGATCACCCAGATGGCAGTGTTGGTTTTGGCAGTTCTTGGTAGTCCGGTTACGAAGTCCATTGAGATGTGCTCCCACTTCCAAGTCAGGATTGGCAAAGGTTGAAGGTCGCCTCCTGGTTTCTGATGCTCAGCTTTGACTTGTTGACACACAAGACAGGTTGATACAAAGCGAGCTACGTCCTTCTTCATTCCTTCCCACCAGTACGTCCTTCGCAAATCATGGTACATCTTTGTACCTCCGGGGTGGACTGCGAAGTTCGAATGGTGTGCTTCTCGGAGTACAGCTTCTCGAAGAGTTCCAATATTAGGTACGAAGACTCTTCCTTTGAATCTCAGGTTACTGTCTCCCTCGATCGTCCATCCTGGTATCACCTTTCCTTCTCGGATTCGATACCGAATGAACTCGCATTCTTGTTCAGTGGTTTGGGCTAGCAGGATCTCCTGGTGAAGTGCTGGTTCTGCAACAAGTGCATATAGTCGGATATTCCCACTTTCTGATGTAGGTTTCAGGTTGAATTTGTTGAGGGTGTCTGTGGGCAGCATGCCCTGGAAATTCCGGTTTCCAAAATGCAAGGGCCCGGATCGAAGGAGCTCGAGCGCAGGTGGCAAGCGCTCAAAAATACAGAGTCGCCACTCGGGTTTGAAGGTCCGACACCCAAGGAACCGTATTTCGAAGCACCTGCCGCGCTGTTTGATTTGAAAAAGTTAAGGAACCAGTCCGTCATAACCATATCTGGGTTCGGGAGCCAGGTTACGAGAGGTGAAGGGTTTTATGGCACCCCTCTTGCCCAATCCGGAGATCGGTCTCTACTTAGGCATTTTGAAAACATTGCGATTCTTCTTTTATTAATCAATTTTAGCCAATTAGGGCGGGGAACAGTTAATCGGGGATTAAAACTGTAACATGTTTGCAGGATGTGATAGATGGCATGGATGAGCAGTTAGTATAGGATGAGAACAGACTGCTGTGGGAGTTTAAACAGACTGGAAAGCTCCTGTTTTGGAGTGTCGCACGCAAGAGGTAACCAGTATGCACTGATCAAGTCAATGCATGCTGATCATACCTGCGCGCGCTACTACAAGACCTGCGCACGCCAGTAAGCCTAAGCCCACAGCTCTTATTCTCAAACCTTCTGGGTTCTGGAAGGACCAGTGCACACCCAGGACAAACCAAGCAGTTTAAACTCTCTGGGCTCTGGAAGGACCAGTGCACACCCAGGACAAACCAAGCAGTTTATGCAGTCATAATATACACTTTAAAGGCTGAAAAGCCTAATAAATAAACAAAAACACCCCATAAACAGTGTGGGGACAAAATAATAGCCTAAAACCAAGTTAAACATGCAAGGCCAGCCACTGATCGGGTATAAACAATCGCGCGAGGGTTCCAAACCGTCGCGCGACAATGCGCCCGGGCGCGCGATGGTTGCGCCCTGGCGCGCGACGATTGCGCCCTGGCGCGCTAGTCAAATGGAGCGTTGACCATCGCGCGATGGTTTGGGTGCAACGCGCGCGGGTTCGAGCCAACTTTCCAGTGTCTGGTTTTTCATGTCCTGGGTTCTGAGACAGGTCCAGAATGATCCCAGGGGTACTCCAACAGAACAGAACTTAATATTGAAATGTAAGACTAACATTTCTAACAAAGGAAAGTAGTAAATTGGTTGTTAGCATGCTTTATAGTGATCTATATACAAAGAAATGCATAAAACAACAAGGCACCCATCCCCACGCTGTCCTGTACGTGCAAACACGAAGTGTCGCGCGAGTATGTGGGACAGTCGCGCGCGGGTCCTTGCCACTACGGTTTTGAACCTCTGCCAGCTTTTGGGCCAGGACTGGTATTGATTACCAGCCTTGACCCTGCCAGCCCCCCTCAGGGATCAGAACAGTGAGCAGAACAAAGGTGTTATACCTTTGGCTTTTTTTTGAGGTTTGAAAAGTGTTTGAGCTTTGATGCTTGAGGTTGAACAAGGTGATAGAGCTTGCAAAATAAGTGTATGTAGATGACTAGAGTGATGAAGTATCAAGTGTATTTGGGTTTGTGTAACCTTTTGTGCTTGATTTTTTGTAACCCTTTGAAAGAGAACAAAGGGGGCTATTTATAGGCATGGAGGGTGGATCTGGTTGGTGCAAGGAAAGGGACAAAGCCAGCCACGAGGCCTGGCTGAAGTTGCATCGGTGGCCAAATTTATGCCTCTGAAAAAGTAGGTGGGGAACTGACCATCGCGCGAGGGTTCTAGTCTGTCGCGCGACGGTGCGCCCTGGTGCGCGACGATGCGCCCGGGCGCGCGATGGTTGCGTCCTGGCGCGCGATGATTGCGCCCTGGCGCGCATCAGTAGGGTTTTTGGCTTTTGGAAGTGGCTTAGGCTAGATTAGGTTATTGGGTTTTGCAAACACTCAAAGCTCAAACACTCAACATTCCCGGGGTGTTCTTGATCCATTTCATCATCGGGGAATCAAAAACCGTAAGTAAACTAATCTGGAAGCCCAGATTGGGGTGTCTACAGTGTCCACTATTTCCCACTCTTTGATGGCAGTTTTGACTTTCTGTGCCCTGTCCTTTCGACTCAGGGCGTCAGCCACCACGTTGGCCTTGCCAGGGTGGTACTGCATTGTGAACTTGTAATCTTCCAAAATCTCCATCCATCGACACTGCCTCATGTTCAACTCCTTCTGAGTGAAAAGGTATTTGAGGCTCTTGTGGTCGGTGAAAACCTCGAATTGTTCTCCCCACAGGTAGTAACGCCAGGTTTTGAGGGCGAACACTACTGCAGCCAATTCTAAGTCATGAGTAGGGTAATTCTTCTCATGTGGTCGGAGTTGTCGCGATCCGTAAGCTACGACCTTTCCATTCTGCATTAGCACGCATCCCAAGCCATCCCTTGACGCGTCGCAATAGACGGTATAATCCACGCCTCGCTCGGGGATGATAAGTACCGGCGCACTGGTCAGCCTTCTTTTCATCTCCTGAAAAGATTTCTCACAGGCTTCAGTCCAATCCAGCTTCACTCCTTTCTGAGTTAGTCTCGTCATTGGTTTGGCGAGACTTGAGAAGTCGGGTATGAATCTTCGGTAGTATCCAGCCAATCCTAGGAAACTTCTGATTTCGAACACAGAGGTTGGTTGCTACCAATTCATCACGGCTTCAACTTTACTTTCGTCCACGGCTATTCCATCTTTGGATACTACATGCCCCAAGAACTTAACCACTTCTAGCCAAAACTCGCATTTACTCGCCTTGGCATAGAGTTGGTTATCCCGGAGTACTTGTAGTGCTATCCGGAGGTGTCCCTCGTGCTCCTCCTTATTGGCAGAGTATATCAAAATGTCATCAATGAACACCACTACAAACTTATCTAAGTAGGGTTGGAAGATCTTGTTCATGAGACACATGAAAACTGCCGGAGCGTTAGTCAGCCCAAATGGCATTACTATGAACTCGTAATGTCCATATCTGGTACGGAAGGCTGTCTTGGAGATGTCCTCATCTCGGATTTTGAGTTGATGGTATCTCGATCGGAGGTCGATTTTTGAAAAACAGGTTGCTCCTCTTAATTGATCAAATAGATCATCGATCCTAGGCAGGGGGTACCGGTTTTTGATGGTGACTTGGGTTAGCTTCTGGTAATTGATGCACAGTCGGAGTGTCCCTTCTTTCTTCTTCACGAACAAGGCAGGTGCTCCCCATGGTGACGTGCTTGGTCGGATAAATCCATTTTCCAACAGCTCTTGCAATTGGGTCTTGAGCTCCTTTAGTTCCGCAGGGGCCATACGGTATGGTGCCATAGAAATTGGGGCTGTCCCCGGTTGGAGTTCGATAGAGAAATCTATCTCTCTAGGAGGTGGTAAACCAGGAAGTTCTTCAGGGAACACATCGGCGTATTCGCAAACGATGTGTGGTAATCCCATCTCCATCCTGTCAGTTTCTTCCATTTGGAGACTAGCTAGCCATCCAAATAGTTGATTCTGCTACCTAGATCTTTTCACCGTTAAACTAGCCACTTGTCTATCCCCCTTAAAACGAAAATGAGTCCCATCAGGGGTACAGGCCGTTATGGTCTTCTGATGACAATCTATGATTGCTCGGTGAGCCAATAGCCAGTCCATTCCCAAGATTACGTCGAAATCCGCCATGTCGATCACTCTGAGGTCGCAGGTTAAGCGCAAATTGGCTACCTCTAATTCGCACCCTCTACACACTAGACTAACAGTTATGCTCCCCCCTAATGGTGATGCTACTTTCGTACTTGCACTAAGGGGTTCTGTTTCTAGCGCTAGAGCAGCTACGCAGGCACTAGATATAAATGAATGAGATGCACCAGAGTCAAACAAGGCTTGCACGCAGGTACTATATAACAGTAGCGTACCTTGGATCACAGAGGGATCCTGCTCCTGTTCCTCAGTCTGCAGCGCAAAGATACGCCCTCCAGTGTTTTGTTGGTTTCCCACGGGCTGCTTTCCCTTGTTCTGCCCGTTCAGCTGATGAGATGAATTTCCAAAAGTTGGCTTCACAAATCCGGCTTGTCCAGATTGAGCTCCTTGGTTTCCAAAATTCCCATTTCCCTTCTTCTAGGTTTGTGGGCATTGGCGGCTGTAATGGCCCATAGCCTGACAGTTGTAACACTTAACTGTCGACATGTCTCTGCCATCACTCTGTGGTTTGTCACGAGTTAGTGCAGTGGTCTTCCAAGCTTGGTTGTTCTGAGATGAAGCAAAAGGTTTGGTGAGGTAGGGTCCGCGGTTGTTGATGGTTACTTGGTTTCGGATTGGTCCGCCGGTTGCCTTCCTCCACCGATTCTTGAAGTCAGTCTCCTCATTCTCCAATCGAAGGGCACATTTCACCACACCAGAGTAGGTGGGGAAAGTTTGTGCTACCACGGCTCTGCGAGCGGTCGTCAGCCCCCACTCGAATCTTCTCGCCTTCTTGTCTTCAGTTGACACAGCGTCCGTGGCATAACGAGACATCTCCTTGAACTTGGCCGCGTACTGGGTCACGGTCATCGTTCCTTGCTTCAGGTTCATGAATTCTTGTTCCTTAGCTAGGCGAATGGGTGTAGGAAAATACTTGTCAAGAAACAAGGTTTCGAACTCAGCGAAGGTCATGGTGGCTATGGCATGGGTTGCCTCTATCAATTCCCACCAATAGCGGGCTTCTCCCTTCAGTTGGTATGTGGCTAAGGCTACACGATCTCCATCGCGGGTAATCTCCAAGGTGTCCAGGATCACCTTAAATAATCGTTGAGCCAAATTGGGGTGTCTACACTGCCTCGTTGACTTACATGGGTTGAAATGCCATATTGTTAAGAAATATCACTTTTTTGTATGTTTCTTGGATGCAATTTGCAAACTTGGTAATATTTTGTGTACGTATTTTGCTGACATAGTCAATGGTTATGTATGCTAATCTAATATCTTGTTCGCTTACATGGGTTGAACTGCCATATTGTTAACCAATACCACTTCTTTTGTATATTTGTTGGATGTAATTTGCAAACTTGGTAATATTTTGTGTATGTATTTTGTCAACATGGTTAATGGTTATGTATGCTAATCTAATATTGTTGTATCTGTGCGGTTTGACACGTAATGTAATAACTTTTTAGTGTTGTGGTGTACATAAGTTGGGTCATGAATTAAATACATTAGCTACATTTTTACTTTTTAGGTATGGAGAATGGGGAAAAGAAAACATTGACAGGTTTTTGCTACTAGGGCGGGGAACAGAGGGTAAATGCCAATGGCACCTTCTTCTACAACGGTGGGATGTGTGTAGCTGTTCTACTTGAGGAAGGAAGTGTTTGGGCAGAATTAGCTCAATCTATGGCAAATGATTATGTGTGGGCGTGCCAGAAAAGAATAGAAATTATTCTTTTCAGATTGATTCAAAACAACTAATTTAAATTAGGCAATTGTGTTATCCATTCGCTTACCTCAACCAAGAGGATTTTTCCTTAAGGTATCAATCAAACAATGGATTGACTCTCTTCAATCAAAAAAGATAATTGAACATAAACAAACCTGAATTTAATCAAAGGTAAGTTTATATACAAATACTCTTAAGATTTCGACGAGAATAATACAGAAATATAGGCACACTGAATTTAATCAAAAGTGGACCTATAATCAACTACTCTTTGGTAAGAAAGAGACAAAAAGCAATAGGAGAACTTGAATTTAATCGAAAGTAGTCTTACATGCAAATAAGCCTTCAACTTACAAATTACTAAACTAATCTAATCTAAGTCCTAAACTACGATAGATCTCTGAGCAATCATTTTGTATGAATTGTCAGATGATGAATTTTTTTCAAGGTCTTTTCTCTTCACTTGCTTCTTATATTTATGGACAATGAGTCTACCTTCAATCTTCATTCTCCACATTTTCAACTGATGCCCACGTCATTCGAACTGCTCATTGTTCCCTCCAGAAGACGGTTAAGAAGGACCTTCGAACGGTTGCTTGAATTGGTCTCCTCAGAATTCTTCTCCTTCCACGTTTGTCGATGTTGATCATGGCTGATTTCTGGGTAATGGGGTCCCTGCTTTCACACAACATGGTTTAGTGTTATAGAATAGGCTATTCAGATGATTCAATATAACCACGATTGATTTCCTTCATAAAACGGGGAGTTAGTGACACTGTTCGATGGCTTTAAGGATTAATCAACGGCTGGGCTTAGTTATCATCTTAATTACCCCTGTTCGCTGTCCAAACGTGGTCGTTTTTGTAGATACCTCCCAAACGGGGCATCGCCATACAGATTGATCGTTTGTTGCTCGATTGGTTGTTTTGATTGGATATTACACTGTTTGGTGCCACGTGTAATTTTCTCGTTGGGTGGCATATTTTAGGATGTAACTCACCCCCTGCATTAACATCTTATTTAAAGTAATTAAATAAGTGTTAATGACTCATGTCTTCTGCCCACGTCTCCCTATAAATAAGGATGCATGGGGCATGGGAAAGATCTGTTTCCATGCATGTCTCCTGAGCTTCCCAAAGTTGATCGTTTTTACCTCGTCTATAAATAGCAATTAATGATAGGGTATAAAAAATTACATCGTTCCTTCCAAACCTCTCGAAGTCGAAGCTCACCCACTAGCAAACCTTTTAGCTATGGATTCTTCTCTAGGTAATGTGGATGTCTTATGTTATCTAAACATCATCCCCTGTTTAGACCTTAATTTCTTATTGGATTATTGCAAGAATTTCCAATTTCTATAGAGCTACCTGCCTTTGCAAATATTATATCTAATTTGGCTCACTCGAAGGCTATAGAGCAGTTTCAAATATCAAAGAAAGATCCCATTCCAACCTCCTTACTTGTTTTGGAACAGGGTTCTTTGTCAACTGTACCTACCCTTGCTTCGACAGTTTTTCCTTCAGAAGGCCTTGGTGGACAAAATTCTGATAGGATCACCTCTCTCTCATTAGATCAGGTAATCTTATTGTGGGCAGCATGCCCTTAAAAAGGATTTCGTTCCTTTCCAAAATGGCAAGGACCTCGGATCGAGGGAGCGCGAGCGGAGAAGCAAGCGCTCGGAATATAGAGTCGCCACTCGGGTTTGAAGGTCCGACACCCAAGGAACCGTATTTCGAAACACCTGCCGCGCTGTTTGATTTGAAAAAGTGAAGGAAACCAGTCCGTCATAACCATATCTGGGTTCGGGAGCCAAGTTACGAGAGGGGAAGGGTTTTAAGGCACCCCTCTCGCCCAATCCGGAGATCGGTCTCTACTTTAGGCATTTTGAAAACATTGCGATTCTTCTTTTGTTAATTGATTTTTAGCCAGTTAGGGCAGGGGAACAGTTAATCAGGGATTAAAACTATAACAATTTGCAAGATGTGATCAATATAGCATGGATGGATGAAATATTTGAACAATAAATGGAATAAAGTCCAAAACAGTGATCAAGCATCAAAACAGTGCTGTGTATGAATTTGGTACGAGCAAAATGGCCAACTTGCATGCATGGATCAACGTGCATGCAAGCACACCATCGCGCGACAGACTCATACACTCGCGCGAGTGTTGATGCCTCACCAACAGTTTGAATTTTATTCCCTTCTGGGCTCTGGAAGGACCAGTGCACACCCAGGGGCCAAACCAAGCAGTCTATACATATTGAATGCAAATATTTATTACAAACAGAAGGAATAAAATTGATGTACAACCCCTAAACAATAGGGGTATTAAAACAAAGGCCAAGGGCCAAGTTGCCCATGCAAAGGAAGTCACTGGATAGGAGGTGACCATCGCGTGACAGAGGCAGTGCCTCGCGCAACGGTCATGACTGGATTTCCAGAAATTGCTTTGGCATGCCTGGGCTCTGAGACATATTCAGAAGCAACCCAGGGGCATTCCAAACTAGACAGAAAGGAAATCTAAGCTAAGCTATAGAAATCAACATGCAAATCAGGAGACTGGTTTTTAACATGCACCACAGTGATTTATAACTTAGTAAAAACAGAAAATAACTGGCATCACCAACCCCCGCGAGGGCCATCGCGGGCAACCTTTGACAGTCGCACGAGTAAATGGGTCCATCGCGCGATGGTTTACCAGCACACGGTTCATGAAACCATGCCAGCTTTAGGGCCAGGACTGGTATTAATTACCAACCTTGGCCCTGCCAGCCCCCCCTCAGGGATCAGAACAAAGGTAAGCTATACCTCTGGTCTTCGAGATTTGAAAAGTGTTTGAACTTTGAGTTGAGGTTGAGATTGAACAAGGTGATAGAGTTTGTAAAATGAGTGTATGAAGGTGGCTAGAGTGGTGAAGTATCAAGTGTATTAAAGGATGTGTAGCCTTTTGAACTTGAACTTTGGTAACTTTCTTTCTTTTTTTTGAACCCTTAATAATGAAGCATGAGAGGGGTATTTATAGGGGAAAGGGAGGTGCAACCAACCAAGCAAAGGTTGGCCTTGGTGGCTAAATGCCCTCCTTTGGAAAGGTTGGCCTTGGTGGCTAAATGCCCTCCTTTGGAAAGATTGGTGGAAGGTTTGGAGCTGCAAAGAGAGGAGTTCAGTTAGCCCACGAGGCTGGCTTTGGGTTGCATTGGTGGCCAAGTTTCCACCTTTGGAAAAGTTGGTGGGGACTGTGTGGGCTACCTGCCCGAAAAATATATTTCCGTTTGAAGAAAAATTGGTTTGAAGAGTCGCCACCCGGATTTGTGGTATACAACCCGAGAAACCGTTTTGTTTGGAAAAATGGTTGATTTAAAATTGAAAACCAGAGATCGTTTTGAGGGTTCGGAAGCCATGTTACGAGGGGGGAAGGGTTTTACGGCACCCCCCTCGCCCGATTCGAAATCGGTCTTTACTAAACGTTTGTGGGATTTTTAAAAGGGATTTTGTTTCATTAGAGCATTTAGCAAATATCCACAGTTATAACACATAAGAAGTGTATACTGGTGCATGTGTACAGTAGAGGGTGAAATGGTTGTGCATGTAACACAAAATAACAGAAGATGAAACCCTGTTACTGGATTCACTCTCGAGCGCTCGGGAGTGGTCCCGAGCGCTTGGGAGTTCTGACACTCTGAACCTGCAAAACTTGTTAACACAGACAGAATATAATGCAAAGCTGGAAACTGAAATGATATTATGTACACTAATGGCTCAGCAGAGGACTTGAAAGACTGAGCTAAGCCTTCAATCTTTCAGATCGTGCATCCCTGCCTCAACAAGGCTAGATCTATAAATTTAAAAGAGCAACAGGCCACACTTATGCATGCAGAAAGGTATACGACACAACAGGCTAGGGAAGATGGAACGCAATGGCGTGCATGCCCTCCCGAGCGCTCGGGAACGGTTCGTAGCGCTTGGGAGTGGGCTGCATACTAACTTGCTCTCAGATGGAAAATAGTACTATCTTGACATGCAAAGGCCCGTGTTTTGATTCTTCCCTGAAGCGAATGATTCTTTTAACTTTGAAAGAAAGGAACCTCGTTCACACATGAAAACTTATGAGAAAACGTTTCTGTTTTAGGGGAAAACGATTTTCTGTGCATGCATGCCAAGATGAGATGCTTTCCTTTAAAAGTGTACCTCATACCCAGCCTGTTGTGTGATAAAAGACCATGCATGAAACTAGGAACAGTCCCGAGCGCTTCGGATCACTCTCGAGCGCTCGGGAGTGTTTCCAGTAAGGGTTTTGTGAAAACATTTTTTTGTACCCCATTGCTCTTGTTTTTACACTAGGGTCTCCCAACCCTGCACCCAGTATTGAAGACTGGGTCAGGCTGAGAGACCCCCCTCAGAAGGGAAGAACAGCCTCTTTGTTTATGATCAAAGGTGAAAATTTCTACCTTTTACTTGAACCTTGCTCCTTGGAATAGCTTTGAACGGTGGATGCAGAGAGAAGAGTACAAGAGATCAGAAGAGTATTCTGGGTTCCTTGCCCTTTTCCTTGGTGATTTCTAAAACCTTTGGAGTTTGGAAAGAGAGTTTTAGTTTGGAAAACCTTGGCCTTGAGCAAGAGAGAGAAAGAGAGCAGAGAATGGGGTTCTTCAGGAGAAGAATTTCGTAGCCCATTGCCCTGAAACCAGACCCTCTTATTTATAGGCAAAAATAACCTATAGTTTTGAAATCAAATGGTTTTTTGAATAAAACATTTTAAAATAGCAAAATCCTTGGCCTGAAGATCTCTGCCACCAAAGGTTGAGTGTTGACTGAACAATCAGTCGGCTCAAGATGGTGGTAATGATGAGTTGCATGGGTAGTGGGTGATACTGCCATCCATTGGGCAACACATCAGTCTCGAGCGCTCGGGAACACTCTCGAGCGCTTGGGACTTCACTCTCGAGCGCTCGAGAATGAACCAGGCCAGAGGTTTTGGAAAATGGTTTTGAGCGCTCGGGACTACTCCCAAGTGCTTGGAAATGCTTTTGACCATTTTTATTCCCTTTTCAAATCTTTCAAGGAGCAAAGTTCCGATCGGTACTAGGCTTGTTTCAATCCAAAGTCATCATCGGGGAGCCTCTGGGCCACAAATCAAGGAACTTTGAAGAGTCCAAATTGGGGTGTCTACAGTTGCCCCTCTTTGGGCGACGCTCGACATCATGCATGGATACGAGTGCCGTCCAAAGATTGAGACAGCCCAATTCGAGCCAAATCAAATCCTCAACTCAAAATCAAATGCAAGTAAAGACACAAACATTTGATGCATGCGGTCGCGTCTTTTCAGACTACCTACGTACCCTTTTTTGCAGGGATCAGACCAGCATAGCTCTTTGGGGCAAATGCAGACATGCAGACATGTAAGTAAATGATGGAAAGTTGTCCCTCAGGACGGTACCAAATCTATGGCAGGAAAGAAGGGTGCCAAATCTATGGCGGCGGATGAACTGGAGAAAACCGGGGATGAAGTCCCTTAGGACGGTGCCAAATCTATGGCGGCGGATGACCTGGAGAAAACCGGGGACGAAGTCCCTTAGGACGGTGCCAAATCTATGGCGGCGGATGACCTGGAGAAAACCGGGGATGAAGTCCCTTAAGACGGTGCCAAATCTATGGCGGCGGATGAACTGGAGAAAACCGGGGATGAAGTCCCTTAGGACGGTGCCAAATCTATGGCGGCGGAGAAACTGGAGAAAACCGGGGATGAAGTCCCTTAGGACGGTGCCAAATCTATGGCGGCGGAGAAACTGGATAAAACCGGGGATGGAGTCCCTTAGGACGGTGCCAAATCTATGGCGGCGGAGAAACTGGAGAAAACCGGGGATGAAGTCCCTTAGGACGGTGCCAAATCTATGGCGGCGGATAACCTTGTGAAAATCGGGGATGGAGTCCCTTAGGACGGTGCCAAATCTATGGCGGCGGAGAAACTGGAGAAAATCGGGGAGAGAGTCCCTTAGGACGGTGCCAAATCTATGGCGGCGGATAACCTAGAGAAAACCGGGGATGGAGTCCCTTAGGACGGTGCCAAATCTATGGCGGCGGAGAAACTGGAGGGGATGGAGAGTGCTCGCACATATAGCACCTCAATGAATCAACTGAATTTTATACATGTAAATAAAGATGATTGCATGCTTGTGACATGCAGGCGCAGCCACGATGTTCAGCCAGGGCACGACCTCTGGCTATCGCGAGCTCTCCAGCTTCTGCTAGCACACGGGGACAAGGGACACAGAGAGTGTCGCGGCCCGCTGCAGAGGCTGGACAGTTCGAGGTAGTCCCTAGGGCGGTGTTCCAGTAGAGACTCGCTCGTGTGGAGGAGTCGAAGGAGTAGGAGGGGTCAGAGGAGTCTTCTGAGTCGCGTGTGTTAGGGTCGACGGACTCAGAAACTGCTCTTGGCTCTCCAAGAGACAATGACGGTGATGACGGTGACGAGAGTGACAGCAGAGAGCCCGAGGGCCACCAGCGGAGAGAGGGGGGGACTTGTCGTGTCTGAGTCTTAGGTTTTTGCTTTGCTAGCTTACTCATACATAGACCCGAGCATCGAGGTAGTTGTAGCATCTAGGCCTGCGTGCCTTGATTTTGTTTGGGTCTGCGTGCCCCGATAGTTAGGATTCGACGGTGCTTGCCACAGCTTTTGTACTTCCTTCCTTACTCATTGTAAATACTGTATTTGTTTATGAAAGCTTGCATTTCGCTCTTTTGCATTCGTTCGCACTTCCTTTAAGAATTGTATTTTATGAAATATGTTCGTCCAGCTTAAAAGAAAGTAAAGAGCACGCGAATTTCAACCGATACTCTCAAAGTAGGAACAAAAATCTGACATTGACACACAGTCAATAATGCACATCGCGACTTATCGTTAGGTTCAATAAAACACGCTTAACGTGGTATTTGACGTACTCGAGGGACGAAAGCCCTGGGAGTTTTAGCATTTTTCAAAGAACAAGAACAAATATGCAAGAAAACATGTAACGGAAACCGCTGTATCCCCTGGGAACATGTTGAGAACCTCCTGATTTGAGTTGGACATATTCGTGGCACTGAGCTGGGGCTGGAACACTGGGATCAGAATCCTTCTGTAAAACAGTAGAACTTTCGAGCGCTTGGGAGAGGTCTCGAGCGCTGGGTCTTCACTCCCGAGCGCTCGGGACTTCTATCACTGGCAGTTCAGAGTTGTTTCCCAATGCCACTCACTAGCTATTCCCATGTCGTCTTCTTCTGCATGTACACTTCCAAGACGTCTTGTAACTCTGCACCATCTGTTTCCCAGCAGAAACAACTTCCCAAAGCAAGACTTGGGCTTTTCCAACATTTTTTTCAAATTTCCAAAGTTTGAAATTTTGAAATTGTCTTGAAAATGTTGAGCTTGAAGAGTTCCAAAGCTAGTGAGAGTTGGTACTGCATTCTCCAGACCTCTATAAATAGAGAGCTCCTGTCTTGGCCATTCATTCACATTTCATTCCATTCTTCTCCTCCCAAAAACCCTTTTTTCTTCCAAAAACCCATTCCCCTCATTGCCTTGCTAAACCAAGCCTTGCTCTGTCCCTGGTTGGACAGCCTCGAAGGCATCGACTGGCTGAACTTCCGAGGACACCGACTTTACGCTCTTAGGCATCTTCGCGAGATCGCAATCCGTCCTGTCTTGCTACATGCGGTGGTGCGCTTTTGGGATTCTGAAGTGCACGTCTTTCGCTTTGGTTCTCAAGAGCTATGCCCCACCGTCGAGGAATTCCATGCTTACCTTGGAAGTCACGACTCTACGGAGCCCATTGTCCCAATGCTTAGAGAGAGTATGAAGAATATTCTGAAAGCTAAGCTAGGTGTTAGTGGAAATGTTGCTGAGTTTCTCACTCGGGGCAATGCCATCAACATCGTGCAACTGTACGAGAGATTTAGTCCACCCGGGGACTTGACAGACTTTGAATACCAAGGTCAACGAATGACAGCCTGTTGCATTTGTCTTTTGGCGGCTTTTCTGTTGGTTCCTTCAGTTGGTCAGCCCAGTTCTCTATTGGTGGGTGTCGCTTCTTAGATCGAGGCTCGCAAGAATGTCGCACCCTTGGTCCTTGCCGAGACCTTGATGGGGTTAGACGCTGTCCATGCTGGTCGCACAAGGGTTTTCGGTGGTAGCCCGCTGTTGCTGCAGGTTAGGGACCTCACTCAGCTCTCCTTTTTCTATTTCTCTCATTAATTTTACCTCATCACTCGGCTCAGGCCTTATCTGGCTCCTTACTCGTTTTCTCTCTTTTTGGGCAGATGTGGCTTTGTGCCAAGTTGAGCCTGCTGACGCCTCCGGCGAATGACTGGTGGTATCGTGCAAGTGGATGGAACCGTCCTTTTCTAGCGACGTACATCAATGAGGATGACTGGGCTGATTTCTTTGCTCCTGCCGAGGAAGATGACATCGTTTGGCGGTGCCATTGGTTGAGGCTCCCTGCCATGACTGCTGGTAACATGGGTTCGACGCATGTGCTTGTGGCTGGCTTGATCAGCTTCTCCTTCTACCCACCGTTCCGCATCCTCCGTCAGTTTGGACTTAATCAAGAAGTGCCGCTGTCGGGTTCTAAAGTGCTTTGTCTCCCTCCCTTCACCATTCCGGGCCTTCGTAGTTATGTTCGATCGTGGGAGGCTCGCAGGACTGCGCCAAGTGATCCACTTTTCTCTATTGCTACGACCGGAAGGTATCGCAAATGGCTGAGGAGAGATGTGGAAGCAAGGATGGGTTGACCGTTTACTTTGCCGTTTTTGAAATAAAAGGAGTGTGTTAAAAATGTGTGTTTTTTGTTTTCATGCTCAGCTTGTAATAAAGAAATAATCTGAATAAAATTGGCTGATTAAGGGTTTCCCCCTTTTGGTTGGTTAATCGCACGCGCTTCTGAGAAAACGTTCTGATTCGTCAATTTGGATTTTGATTTTAGAGATATTTAGGACTGAACCTCAGCGTGAGATTGCCTACGTATCCCTCACGAAAAGGGAATCAGGCCCATACGTAGTTCGGGCTAGGGTTCGCTCGGGTATTAACGCTCTCCTTTTGCGCTCTAAATTTTGCCTAGAGCCGCCCTTTCGGGTTTTCGGCCTAGCGAGCTCTCTTTCGACTTTTGCCTTAACTTTTGCCTAAGCCGCCCTTCCGAGTTTTCGACCTAGCAGGCTTGCTCTAATTTTTGCCTGGGACCGCCACCCTTGCGGTTTTTGGCCCAGCGAGCTCTCTCAGGGGTAATACCGCTTAAGCTGATCCAAATTGACAAGATTTGAGAATTCGTTGCCGTCGAGGTCGATGATTGAGGCCGCTCCTCCAGAGAGAATGGTCTTGATGATGTACGGCCCTGCCCATTTAGGTCGGAATTTTCCTCGCAGATCAAACACCGGCGCACAAATTTCCTTAACTACCATGT
Organism: Rhododendron griersonianum; assembly: GCA_018127125.1. Lineage (NCBI taxonomy): Eukaryota > Viridiplantae > Streptophyta > Magnoliopsida > Ericales > Ericaceae > Rhododendron > Rhododendron griersonianum. The sequence continues at coordinate 24,229,617 of CM030792.1, read as the reverse complement.
CCCCCTCTTGCAGGTCCCTTGAATTCACTTTCTTGTTGAACGCCCGGGCGATCCTTCGCTGGTAACCCTAAATGTGGTACAATGCCCGTAGCCTTCTTTCGTCGAATAACATGAGTTCTTCAAATCTCCCATTGATCCATTCAGCCTCGTTCACTCCGCTCTCAGCCATGACTCTCAGCGATGGAACTTCTAGCTCGATAGGGAGAACGGCTTCCATACCGTACACCAAAGAATAGGGTGTTACCCCCGTCGGTGTACGAATAGACGTCCGGTATCCCCACAAAGCTAGTGGTAACTGTTCGTGCCAATTCCTAGCTGACTGAGTAGTCCTTTCGAGGATCGTCTTGATCGTCTTGTTTGCTGCCTCGACTGCCCCATTCGTTTGCGGCCGATAAGTGGTTGAATGATGCACTTGAATCTTGAACTCGTCGAAGAGTTCCAAAACCTTTCCCTTGAAGTGAACGCCATTATCAGACACGAAGGCTTGAGGGACCCCATACCGATAAATGATGTTTTGCCTGATAAAATGAGCCACTTGCACGGCCGTCAATGTCTTATACGAAGCTGCCTCGACCCATTTGGTGAAGTAATCCACTGCTACTAGAATGAACCTGTGACCATTGGAAGCCGCGGGAGTGATCTTTCCAATAACATCGATGCCCCAGGCGGAGAATGGCCATGGTGTCGCCATTGAGTGTAATTCCGAGGGCGGGACATGGATAAGATTGGCGTGAGTCTGGCACTTATGACATCGACGCACATACTCGATGCAATCTGTTTCCATGGTTGACCAATAGTATCCCAACCTGAGAACCTTCTTTGCTAGCATCATTCCGTTCATGTGGGGTCTACAAACACCTTCATGTACCTCTTCCATTACTGCCCTCGACTCGCCATCGGGAACACACAACTTATGAACCCGGAGATCGCCGGTACAATTTCCCACCGCAGATGATGTATTGAGATGCGAGCCGCTGCAAGGCAATTCGATCCTTCTTAGTTGAATCCACAGGAAATTCCCCCTTCTCGACGAGATTCCAAATATCATGGAACCAAGGGAAGCCATCGTCTGGTTCGTTAATGTTCATGACATAGTCGTACACGTGTTTCCCCCTTTGCTCAATCATGATAGGTCTTAGCTTTACCCCGATTGGAAGTTCCAGCATGGACGCTAAAGTAGCCAGTGCGTCCGCGAAGCGATTCTTCATCCTCGGTACGTGCGTGAAGGTCACCTTCTGAAAGTTCGGGATAAGCTCGTCGAGTTGCTGATGATACGGCTTCATTTTCTCATCCCTAACTTTCCATTCCCCATTTGCTTGGGATACGACCAAGTTGGAATCTCCGACAACTTCCAATACCTTGTCTCCAATCTCCAATGCAGCTTCCATTCCCACAATACATGCTTCGTATTCTGCCTCGTTGTTTGTGACTTTGAAGTTTAGTTTGAATGCGAGGGGAATGTGTGATCCCTCAGGCGAGACTAACAGTATGCCAATCCCAAAGCCCTTCTGATTAGTGGCTCCATCGAAGTACAACATCCACGTTTCGTCAACTGCTGTCATTACATCTTTGTCGGGAAATTGAAATTCAGTGTGTTCCGGGCCATCAATCGGACGATCCGCCAAGAACTCTGCCACCGCTCTTCCTTTCACTGATTTGCGAGTGACGTACTTGATTTCGAACTCGGCCAATAAGAGCAACCAACGTGCTAACTTACCGGTAAGTGCTGGCTTCTCGAATAGATATTTGAGAGGATCCATCCGAGAAATCAATATCACCGAGTAAGCCAGCATGTAGTGTCTCAATTTCTTTGTGGCCCATATCAGCGCCCAGCACGTCTTTTCCAATGAAGTGTACCGTTCTTCGCTTCCCACCATCTTCTTGCTCAAGTAGTAGATCGCCCTTTCAACCCCATCTTCTCCTTCTTGTGCCAACATGCACCCCATTGACGAGGGCGTGACAGACAAGTATAGGATCAAAGGTTTTCCTGGGATGGGCGGCATCAAGGTTGGAGGATTCTGGAGATAAGTCCGCACTGCTTCAAAGGCCTTCTGGCACTTGTCATTCCACTCGAATTTTACGTCTTTCTTGAGTAGTCGAAACAGTGGTTCACAGGTCAAGGTCAACTTGGCGATAAACCGGCTGATGAACTGGATCTTCCCTAGGAAGCACCGGACCTCTTTCTCGGATTGGGGTGGCTCCATCTCGAGAATGGCTTTGATCTTACAAGGATCCACCTCAATCCCCCTGGTTGTGATCATGAATCCAAGCATCTTTCTGGCCGTGACTCCGAACGTGCATTTCTGTGGGTTGAGACGCATCCTGTATTTCTGAATCCTTTCCAAGAACTTCCTCAATGCTGGGAGATGGTCTTTCCGCTCCTTTCCTTTCACTATCATGTCGTCGACGTATACTTCGACCTCCTTATGAATCATGTCGTGTAGCAGTGTCGTAGCACCCCTTTGATATGTAGGACAGGCGTTTTTCAACCCAAATGGCATAACCCGATAACAGTATGTCCCCCACTCGGTGATGAATGTTGTCTTTTCCCTGTCTTCCGGAGCCAAGAGAATCTGATTGTACCCAGAGAAGCCGTCCATGAAAGACAGTAAAGCGTGCCCTGCAGTATTATCCACAAGTATGTCTATATGCGGCAATGGGAAATCGTCCTTAGGGCTTGCTTTGTTCAGATCTCTGAAATCGACACACACTCTGATTTTTCCGTCCTTTTTGGGGACTGGAACGATGTTTGCGACCTAAGTGGGGTACTCCGTTACGATTAGAAACCAGCGTCAATTTGTTTTGTGAGCTCTTCTTTTATCTTAAGCACCCAATCGGGCCGCATTTTGCTCAGTTTCTGCCTAACGGGTTTTGCGTCGGGGAAGAGAGGGATCCTGTGCTCGACGATCTCCGGGTCGATTCCGGGCATGTCCGCGTGAGACCAAGCGAACACTTCTTTGAATTCTTTTAGTAAATCTGTGAGCTCTTGAAGCTCATCGGGGGACAGCCCGGAACCGACCTGAACCAAACAAGGGTTCTCCTCATCACTCAAATTTATAGAGATTATTTCTTCTTTTAAAGGCTGAGCATGCCTTTCATTTTCGCGATCGATGAGGGAACGGATCTCCTTGGGGACGTCCCCATCGAGATCTATTCCTTCATCGCCGGGATCTAAACAACTTATTTCAAAAATCGGCAAGTAAGCGAAAGCGTCATTCATTTCATTAGCAGCCTCCTCAGAAGGGGGGAATACAGCGGTTGACTCAAACTCAAAGTAAAAGCTACGCTGTGGAGGGCCAATAGGCACAAACTCCGACTCTGTGCTAGACGACGAGCTAGTGTCGGACCCGGATTCAGACTCAGTGTAGGTGCTGTGAGTGCGAGTTACATGTGGTATGAAAGTGCAATTATCATAAACGCCTACAGCTTCCACGATGAGTTTGGAAGGATCTTCAACCTCTTCTTCCTCTCCAAGCATAAGCACAGCAGCGTCTTCGACCATACCCTCCAGACCCTCGCCCCCAAACAAGAGTTGGAGACTGCCCAAACCAAAAGCCTCCAGCCAGTCGAGTGCCTCAGATACCTCTTCCACCTTGGTCACTATTTCATCATCTTCCCAAGTGTCGTTGGCAAAGATTTCAAACCCCGGATACTTCATTTTCGTTTTGAGATCCACAAAGGGCTCGGGTTCTCCTTGGTACAGCGCCTCCTTTTCTTTCAGCTTAACCCCGGCTGCATGAGTCCGGGCGCGGTTGGGCCACTTCTTTGCTGGATCGCTCTTCTTGGCCTCATATCCTAGACCAAAGCGCTCATTACTTCCAGGAAAATCAGGGAACTCCGGGACTCCTTGACCATAAAGTCCCAAACCCATGCCTGGTAGATATTTCATTCTTTTCATAATTTCCAGTGCCGCGGAGCTCACCAAGAAACCGTCCTCGGCCCGAATGGTGCACACTTTCGAAGTCATAACCGCAAAGCCCCCCATGGCAATATCCTCCTCTCCATGCATAATCTCTAGCAGCGGGGAGTTGTCCTCAGAGTGTGGACGGATGCCTGAGTCTCCATGGATGGTGAGGGTCCCAGAATTTAAACCCAGGATGAGTTTGTGATGCAACGTTGAGGGCACACCCATGACATCCGACCTGTGCAGCCATGGCCTCCCCAGCAGGAGGTTGAACGACGCAGGTATCTCTAACACACAGAATTCGACAGTGGTTTTAAACTTCCCCGTCACAAGTTCCAAGTTGATTGTCCCCAAAACATCGCGGCGCGTATTATCATAGGCGCGGACACCCAGATTCGATGGTGCAAAGTCCTTGTTCTTGAGGCCCAGGCAATAAGCGGTGCGAAGTGGGCACACGTTGATGGCTGAACCATTGTCGATGAGAATTGCAGGGACCCATTTTCCGAGACACTTCATCGTCACGTGTAGTGGCTTGTTATGGTCAGCTCCCTCCGGCGGGAGGTCCTTTTCTGTGAATGACAAGGTGTGCTGGGTGAGGTTCATCGGGGTTATAAGGGCAATGAGGGCTTCTGGGGCTATATCAGAGGGGACCTCGAATTTGGAGAGAGTGTTTACGAGCTTGCGGCGGTGCTCGCGGGATGCAGCTAACACTCCCCACATAGACATACGAACAGGGGTTTCTTGGAGTTGTCGGATAATAGGGTCAGTGATGGCAGTTGGGTTTTGTTGTTGGGGGGGCATCAGGGTTTGAACTCACGAAAGGGTTGAGATGGACAAGTGGGTTAGATTGAGGTGGCGGGTTTGTGGAGTTAGGAGGGTTGTTTTGTGGAGCTTGAGTGGTGTTCGGGCTTGCCGAGTTGGTGGGGTTGTTCTGTCGCGGCGGAGGGGCTCGGGACGAGCTTCCCCGCTGGAGGTTGGTTGGCTGGTACACTCTCCCACTTCTGGTAAGGTTGCTAACTGTTTTGGGAACGGGCTCCCACCAAGTACCCTCCAAAAAGTTGGAGAAGTCAGAGTTGCAAGGGTCAGCCTTACGTTTTCCTTTGTCAAGTGCCGTTTTCTCCAAGGTTTCGTTGAGGGTTTCCATCTCCAGAGCGTGCCACATATTTTCTTCCTCTAGGGAACTCCAAAAGTTGACGTTGCTGTTGCCGTTGTTGTTACTGTTGTTGCTGTTGTTGCTGCTGTTGCTAATCTGCAGAGAGCCTTCATCTACCATGGCTCTATTGACGGTCAGTTCCTCGCCATCAATCCACACATTCACCAATTCAGATTTTCCCCACAGATCTTTAGGGTCCAGTACACAGATAGCGGGCTCATTGGGGATTTTGACTACGGGCTGCGGAAGGTGCTCCCCAATAATGTAATCCTGCGGGATGAGGGCCTGATCCATGATATGGTCCAGAGCATCGGATCCTCTAGTGATATTGATAATGGCGCTGACAGTGAGCCCCGAAAACATGCGGGGGTTCATGAGGTCCATTTCTTCACGAACTTCTTCTTCTAGGAAAAGGTGTGCCAATGATGTCTCGTCTAACGGGTCGGAATCATCAATCCAATGCCACCCGTTGGGTTCGGGCTCCCATGCCCATTCATCCTCTTCTTCAATCGGTTCCGGCTCCAAGAACAGAGCAAATAGGGAGTACCCATCCAATGGGTCGGTCATCACTTCTTCGAATTCTTGCCTCCAATTGCCATGTTCCAATTCTGCGACTTGGTGAGCATCGAGAGCCACGGGCCATATCCCAGTTATGATAGCCCGGTTTTCCACCGCCAGAAAATCACTTGCCAACTTTTCCCACCTTCTTTGGAAATCCCAATCCGCAGATTCAAGAACACAAACGATATCCTCGGTTGGCAACTCGACAATTGGTTTGGGTTGGGTGGTAGGGAGGATGTAGAGGCTCGGGTTAAAGGGATGGTCTAGGGAGATATGGTTGGTGCGGGCATTAGTGTGTTTCGGGAGCGGGTTTGAGACGGTGTTTGGTTTTTGTGGTGGTGTGGGGAGAGTTTTGTTGTCTATGAGATCCTGGATAGCATGGCGCAGGCGGAAGCAATTGTCGGTTGAATGGCCCGGGCCCTGGTGGAAGGCACAGTATGCGTTAGGGTTGTGGGATGCGAGGAGTTTTTGTGGTAGGGGAGTAGGGGTAAGTGGTTTAAGCATGCCACTTTCGACCAACTTCTCGAGCACAGCAGAGAGGGGTGCCGAGAATTGAGCAAAAGCGCGGGGTTGGGTACGGGGTTGACTAGCCTAGGTCACAATTTGATTGACGGGCTCGGCTTGAGTTGTGTTTGAGAAAGTGTTTAGGAGGTTGGTGTAGTTCGAGTTGCCAAACAGGGCGTTGCTGTTTCCGGAGTAAACCTTCCTGGGTTTGGGAGCAGGCTTGGGTTTGTCGAGGATCCCCAATTGAACTGCTTCTTCGACGGCTAAGCCTGTGTCGAAGAATGTTTTAAAGTCTGAGCACGCTTGAGCCATAACCATGTGCCGTGCGAGAGTTGGTTGAAGGTTCCGGACAATCATCCGGATCTGGTCCCGGTCGCTTGGTCTGTCTTTCATTTGTGCGGCCTTAGCCTTCCACCTTTTTACGAACTCGGCGAAGGCCTCCTTTGCTTCCATCTTCGTTGACTCTAATTCACGAGTGGTCACCTCCAACTGAATGTTGTAATTATATTGCGCCACAAAAGCCGCGCATATGTCCTCCCATGAACGCTTCTTCCTTTCATCCAGGGTGGTAAACCAGTGCAAAGCATGCCCCACCAGAGTCTGCGAGAACATCTGTGCCATAGCATCCTTCTCCACTCCCCACAGGGAAAGTGCTCCGATGTATCCGGTCAAGTGAGCCTTTGGGTCTCCGATGTATCCGGTCAAGTTTGCAGCTATCATGGGGCAAACAGATAGAGAAGGTCTCATAGTCCCTAACCCTTTGTTCAATCGTGGTGACCTACTGAAGGCCCTGCTTCAAGTTCAGAAACATGAAGTCAGATTTTTCATGGTGAATGGGAGGTTGGAAACCCTACAGTTTGTTCAACACTTTGGTGCGGCCGAAGCTCATCGCCAAGTTTCCTGTCAGAAATCATGCTTTCACGCGTTGTGCGTCTGTCATCTCCACTACTATTTGCTGGGTCCTTCCTCTGGCCATGCCGACTCCATGCTGCTTGATTTTGCCCAACAGATTGGCAAACGTGTGAGCTTTGCCAATCTTCAGGCAGTCCTTTGTTATTACAGGTTTGCTCTTTACTTGTTTATTGCCAAGTCATCTTTTCGCTCATCACTCTTTTGTTTTGACTCACGTGTTCTCACAACTAGCAATTTTCCCTTGTTCTTTTATAGGTATGGCTTTATGAGAAGTTGAGGGTATGGGATGCACCAGAGCGGCTTCCCTATAGTTTAGACCACTGCACGGAGCGTTGTGTGACCAGAATGTTTTCAACTGAGGCTGCCTGGAAGGCGTGGATGGAGACTCGCAAGGGCGATCGGATCCAATGGGTTTGCCCCTGGTATGGCATTGGACGCGTGACTATGAGTACCATGAGTCATTTCGGTGTTGCGGTGATTGGTATCACTCGAGTTACCTTCTATTTTCCTACTCGCTTTCAAAGACAGTTCGGGGCTGAACAAGATAAGGTGCTGGGTGATCCTGAGTATGCTGCTTCTAAGGCTCATGATGCCAACTTTCGTCGCAATGTGCTTCATTTATGGCCAAATCAGGTGATGCAAGATGTTGGTGAGAGCTTTGCTGACAAGCTATCAAGTTCGTACAAGCGCTGGCTGGAGAAAAACCTTTTGAAGGACAAAAGTGCAAAGAGAAGGAAGACTTAGAGATTGACAAATTGCTTATGCTTTTCAAAAGATGTTCTATGTTTGTTTCTAGCTTTCATAGATTTGAGAATTGTTTGAGCTTGCTTTTCCTTTTTCTTTGGAAGTAATAAAACATTTGGTTGATTAATTAAAATGTCTTTGCCATGGTTTTGACAGTATGCTTAGGATAGACCTAGAAATCTGGAAGTGATAGTGATAACAGTGGCCGAATCTCAATCTAGAGATTGCTTATGTATCCCATAGAGGGAATCAGGCCATAAACGTAGTTCGAGACTTGTTTTGTTTTAGGTAGGGTTCAATCGGGTATTTTCCTCTCCTTTTGTGCTCTTGATTTTGCCTAAACCGCCCTTGCGGGTTTTCAGTCTAGTGAGCGCTTTTATTTATGCCTTAGTTTTTGCCTAAGCCTCCCTTGCGGGTTTTTGACCTAGCAGGCTGCTCTAATTTTTGCTTGGGTTGCCCACCCTTGTGGTTTTTGACCCAATGAGCATCTCTCAGGGGTAGTACTTCCTCAACTTGTCAATATTGACTGGTGTTGCGAATTCCATTCCATCCAGGTCTGCAATGTAGGCTGCTCCTCCAGATAGTATGCATTTGATAAGGTAGGGGCCTCCCCAGTTTGGTTTAAACTTGCCTCTCAGGTCTGAAACGTGGCGATGGATTGCTTTGAGCACCATATCCCCCACCTTGATGTCTCGTGGCTTTACCTTTTTGTTGAAGGCTCATGCGATGCAGCGGTGATACCCTTGCACATGGTATAATGTTCTTAGCCTTTTTTCATCTAGTAATGCAAACTCGTCGTAACGGTTTTGAACCCAGTCTTCTTCGATCATTCCAGTCTCAGCCAGAACCCTTAGTGAGGGTAGCTCTAATTCGATAGGCAAGACAGCTTCCATCCCATAGACTAGGGAATATGGAGTAGCCCTAGTTGAAGTCCTTTCAGTTGTTCGATAACCCCATAGTGCCAGAGGTAGCATTTCTGGCCAGACTTTGTAGGTGTTAGTAGTCTTCCGCAGAATCCTCTTGATGTTCTTGATTGCAGCCTCAACCGCTCCATTGGTTTGAGGTCGATAAGTGGATGACCGATGATTCTGTATTCCAAATTCAGCAAAAAGCTTCTTTGTTGCTCCCTTGAAGTGGGATCCATTATCGCAGATGAACTCGTGAGGTACGCCATACCGATAGATGATTGTAGACACCTCCCAAGCGGGGCATCGCCATACAGATTGATCACATTGTGTTTGCTCGATTGGTTGCTCATTCATAAACCAAAATCATGGACATTCCCATGGCTAGGAACATCGCCACATGATAACGGCTATCATCAAATAGAGTCGCCACCCAGTTTATTAAAACTGGGAAAATAGATAGAGATTCTGGGTACGGGAGCCAAAAGTACAATAAGGGGAAGGTGTTAGGTACCCCTCTTTGCCCAGTCGTGAGACTGGCCCATAATCGTTCAACATAAGACATATAGATGCTTTGTTTAATTCTAAACACATAGTCTGTTTAATTATTCCTTTAAACAGTAAGCAAAAGTGAGCCAGTGCGATAAATGAAGCATGCATCAGAAAGCAGAGAAAGTAAACATAATGTCCCAGAGAGATGGATCTCGCGGCCGGTGAATAGATGTCACGGCCGAGGGATCCTCCTGGTTCGATGTACCGGCCGAGGGATCGAAGCGCCGGTCGGTGTTCTTCCTCACACCAAACAGAAAGATTAACGGATAATCAAAATGCTACGGTTAGTCAAAAATACAGTAAATTGAGACAAACCAGAGGCCGTTGGGCCTCACCACCTTGATCCCTCAGTTGCTTGATTGCTTCGGATTTGATTGTGATGGATTGATTGCTTGATCGAGAACCCTAGGGTTAGGGTTTGAACTTCGGGGTTTGATCGCCGGATTGACGGCTGCCTTCGAAAGGTTAGGGCTTTTGAAGTATGGGATTGAGGGAGTATTTGTGCAGAGCTTCGTGGTTTGAGAGAGTGTGTAAGTATATCAATTTCTGTGTGTTAATTCGGAACCCAAAGGCCCCTTTATATAGGCATAGGGATGACTCACTCCGGCCAATCAAATCACGAGATGGCAATTGCAATTGCAATGCATCTCAAACTCTACGTCGTGATCTCCGAACGTAGCCCGAACGCATCGGAAAGGTAGTGTAGTTGGATCAAACCAAACGTCTGACAGAACGTTCGAGAGTCTGGAAAAAGGTCGATCTGGCGGCCGAGTAATGGATTTTGCGGCCGTGTAATGGATGTCTCGGTCGAAGGATAGATCTTGCGGCCGAGGGATTGATCTCTCAGGGAGATTTTGCTGGCAACAGGTTGCTCGGGCGAGGGATTGATGTCATGGCCGTGGGATCGATGTTACGGCCGTCAGATGGATTTTCCTAGGCTTCTGTATTTATGTCTGAAAGGCTGTATGGCTTTGAATTGGGTCCTCTAAGTGGTCAAAGTTCTCACCGAAAGTCCTAAGGTCCTCAAGGAAGCAATCAGCAATCACTGTATCCATTTCATCATCGGGATTGTCCCAAGGTGGGATTTGAAATAATCGTTAGGCCAAATTGGGGTGTCTACAGATGCCCCTCTTTGACTGAACTCAAACGGATCGCGAGACATGTTTGAGTAAGAGTCAAAGCTGTAAAAAGCAACTCAATTTGGTCCAACCACTATTCCAAGGGGTTTTTGAAAAAGGTTTTGTTATGGTCGGGCCGGGAGGCTGCCTACGTATTCCACAAGGGAAATTCAGACCAATCGTAGTTCGGGCAATAAAGAAAAGTAAAATGTTTGGAGGGTTAGGGACAGAAGACGTACCTTAGGGCTTTAAAAGCCGTAGAGTGACGTACCTAGACTGAGCCAGGGTTTTGGCGGAAGATAGTTGAAGGAGCGCGGGGCTACCTGGGGAGTTTTTGCGGAGAGCTTCCTTAGTTATTTTAGGGTAGATCAGTACACTGCAGGTGCGTTTACTTTTCTTGATCATCCTTACTTTGACTGAAAGGAGCTCGGTAGAGTAGCCTATCCTTGCGAATGAGCTGGAAGGAATTGATGTAGTGGGGTGGAATCCAGACCATCTGCTGGGGATGAATTGGACGCCGGTTTGTTTTTGAGATGTAGGGGAGGCGCAGGGCCAGTAGCTGGAGCACGGAGTTTTGGCGATGAGGGGACCGAGGCACGGAGCCGGTTGTAGTCATGAGGCGAGCACAGGGGGTGATTAGAGTGAGGCGTGGAGCCTGTTGCAATCTTAAGGCGAAGGCCTGAGGGGATTGGATTGATAAGACCGAAGCGCGGAGCTGGTACTGATCATACGGCGAGAGCCTTGATAGGACCGAAGCGCGGGGCTGGTGTTGATCATAAGGCGAGTGAGATTGGATAGGACCGAAGCACGGAGCTGGTGTTGATCATAAGGCGAGAGCCTGAGGTGATTGATAGGACCGAAGCGCGGAGCTGGTGTTGATCATAAGGCGAGATCCTGAGGTGATTGATAGGACCGAAGCGCGGAGCTGGTGTTGATCATAAGGCGAGAGCCTTGAGGGGATTAGATTGAGGCGTGGAGCTCGTGGTTTATGAGGCGGAGGCACGAGGTGAGCTTAGAGCTTGATGGGACCAAAGCGCGAGCTGGTATTGATCAAGATGAGAGCCTGTGGTGTCAGAGCTTTGAGCTTGACGTGATGAACCGAAGCGCGGAGCTGGTATAAGGCAAGGGCCTAAGGTGAAGGAACTGAGGCATGGAGCCCGAAGTGATTGAGGCGTGGAGCCTGCATGCAGTCTTGAGGCGAGGGCCTGAGTTTGTCAGAGCTTAGAGCTTGATGTGATATGAACTGAAGCGTAGAGCTGGTTGTATTCTGATGGTCTGTGCACGGAGCTTTCTCATCATAAATGTTGACGTGGAGCCAAAGGATCGAGGCGTTGGGCCGATCAAATAAAACCGAGGCATAGAGCCGGTTGATAGCAGGGTTGACCTGTTTCATGAGAGATATGCAGAGTGTACATGTGTGATGATGGTTGTTAGATGTGAACAGATATGATGCAGACTCGATGTGAAAATGTTGATGCAAATGTGCACGGGCCCATGCGTGTGTGTTTGTTTTAAGCTTAGAGCTTCTATCAAGTTCCGGACTTGAGCATTCAGAGCGTAGAGCTCGAGCATTCGGACGGCAGAATCCGAGCATTCAAAGTACAGGCTTTGAGCGTCCAGTACGCAGTGGTTGGGCATCCAAGCGTAGAGCTTGAGCATTCAAGTGTATAACTTGAGCATCCAGTACACAGTGGTTGGGCATCCAAGCGTAGAGCTTGAGCATTCAAAAATGTTAGATTTTTGAGCATTCAGGCGTAGAGCCTGAGAATAAATGTCTTGATTGTTGGGGCGGCTTAGAGCCTGTTGCTTGTTTACGGCTTCGAGCCAGTTGAGATGTTGGGCTTTGAGCCGCTGAGTTTATGGCTTCGAGCCATTTCAGATGGTAGATACAGGCTTCAAGCCTATTAGAGTAATGGGCTTGGAGCCGCCGAGGTGATAGATATAGGCTTCGAGCCTGTTGAGATAATGGGCTTCGAGCCGCTGAGGTAATAGACATAGGCTTCGAGCCTGTTAAGAGCTTGATTGTGTACGGCTTCGAGCCAGTTTGAGACAAAGGGCTTAGAGCCGCTGGGTTGGTTGTTACGGCTTTCAGCCAGTTGAGATAATGGGCTTGGAGCCGCTAAGTTGAGTGATTACAGGCGTAGAACCTGTTGCTGTGATAGCGAGCATAGAGCTGCTGAGATAAAGGGCTTAGAGCCGCTGGGATTGCTTGTTTACGGCTTTGAGCCAGTTGAGATGATAGGCTTTGAGCCGCTGAGATTGCTTGTTTACGGCTTTGAGCCAGTTGAGATGATAGGCTTTGAGCCGCTGAGATTGGTTGTTTACGGCTTCGAGCCATTTGAAATGATAGGCTTTGAGCCGCTGAGATTGGTTGTTTACGGCTTCGAGCCATTTGAAACGGTGGGCTTGGAGCCGCTGAGTTGTGATAACAGGCGTAGAGCCTATTGCCATGATATTGAGCATAGAGCTGCTGAGATAAAGGGCTTCGAGCCGCTGGGTGATAGTAGACGTAGGCTTCGAGCCTGTTGAGGTAATGGGCTTCGAGCCGCTGAGTTGATAAATATAGGCTTCGAGCCTGTTGAGATAATGAGTGTAGAGCCGTTGAAGGCGTAGAGCCGCTGAGTGAGTTGATATGGGCGTAGAGCCTGCCAATAATGGGCTTGGAGCCGTTGAAGTTTTAAGCTCAGGGCTGCTGAGTGTCTTGTTTTGCTAGCCAGTAGTTTGTGGAGAGAGATTTTCGATGCTTGGGCATGCCCCCAAGGCTGGTTTTGATCATGTTGCACTGGCTTGGGGATGCCCCCAAGGCTGGTTTTGATCATGTTGCACTGGCTTGGGGATGCCCCCAAGGCTGGTTTTGATCATGTTGCACTGGCTTGGGGATGCCCCCAAGGCTTTTGAGGACTCAGAAGTCATGGTGGCTTGAATTGGTGCACTGAGCATGATCTGTCGCTGCTGAGGGAAATTGATTAAGGGGCCAGGAGATCGATCTCTCGGCCGAAGAATTGATGTCTCGGCCGAAGGACGCATGTCTCGGCCGTGAGAACGCCAAAAGCCAGGAAATCGATTTAAGTTCAGTTAAATCGATCTCACGGCCCAATTAATCTTTTCCTCTCCTCCTCCCTTATTCTCCCCCGTTCCTCTCGTCCGACGACCATCGTACATCGCCGCCCTCCACTACCGTCGGCCACCATCATCTCCGGCGACCATCTTTTCCGGCTACCGCTGCTGTTGCCGTTGCTGTTGCTGCTGGCTTTAGTTTCATTGAAACCGTTGGTTTTCTTTCTTTCTTGGCCTGGACGTGATGGCCACGCCATCTTCGGGTGTTGCAGGTTCATCTTCGCACCCTCCATGTAGGTGCGAGCATTCGTCTTCCGATGAGGAGGCGATTGAGGAGCCCGGTTTGTTTGATCCTGCTACCTATGCTCTTCCTTCGCGTAGGCTGGGTTATGGTGGTTTCCTGCAGTACCATCCTCCAGTTGGTGACCCAGGGGCCGAGATAGTTCGCAGAGAGCCTGAGCATCATCTGAGCGTTCTGAATGTACCGGTGAGTTTCCTGAAAAAGTAAAAAGTTTACTTTAGTTCAGAGTTTCGGAAATCCTTGTATTTAGAATAAGATTTTTTTTTGCTTGCGGGACGAAAAATCCCTTTTGGCTAGGAGCGTGAACGTGAGGAACCCATGTTCGGGTTGAATTTATTTTTGTTTAAGGAAACTAAAATAACTATGCCCCCTGTTTAGGCAATGCATGCTTTTAAATGTTAATTTGACGCCCCTTGGCATTTTCTTTGTTTGTGCAATCATGAGATTAACTCCCTTTTGTCTTTGGCAGAGGAATAGGAGGCTGGAAGCTCGCGGTGGAGGCAAGGAGGTGCATAGATGGTTCCTGAAGCTACCAGAGCAGGCTCGGGAACTAGTACGTGTTGCGGGTTTCGAGGCATTCGTCTGGGCCTCGATCTTCCAAAGATGGATTGGTCACTGATGACTTCACTGGTTGAGAGGTGGTGGGACACCACTAATACCTTCCACTTCCCTGCTGCTGGCGAGATGACTATCACTCCGGGTGATTTTTCTTTGCTGACTGGCTTGCGGATAGGCGAAGTGGCTCTTCGAGTTGACCCCCGACTTTGGGAGCGAGACGGTGCTTTGAGGTGGTTTCTGGGCAAGGTGCCCCCTGTTCGTTCTCGGAGTCACGTTAATCTTGCTTGGCTAAGCAAGACTTTCGCGGTGGCTGATATTCTGACCCAGGTGAGCGCTGAGCAGTTGACGCGGGCCTTCCTCTTTTACCTCCTTGGGCAAACGTTGTTTGCCAACAAGGATGGTTCGGTACACACACAGTTTTTGGCCCCTCTACAGCACTTGGGAGCTATTCGAGAGTTTGACTGGGGCTCGTCTGCTTTGGCCACTTTGTACGGTGGTCTTGGAGCTTGTTCGCGGGACAAGAGTCCCATTCTTTGTGGCCACTTTCGAGTGCTTGAGGTACGTATCATTCCTTTGTACTTCTGTTTTTACTTTGGCTTCTTCCTGGTTCTGAATTTGCTTTGATTAACCTGCTTTTCAGCTCTGGGCTTTTGAGCACCTTCTCCAGTTTCCTCCTGAGACTAGGCACGGTGATGTGAACTGTGTACCTCGTTATGAGCGATGGTTGATGGGGCAACGGAGGCCACGGTCACCAGTTTTGAGCCTTCCCGAGTGGCGGCGAGTTTTGGACCGACTGACGGTCGATCAGGTACCTTTCCTTTTGTTCCTCTTGTCCTTTAGGCTTCCATATTCTTGTATCGAGACTGATTTGTCCTTGCTCTTACAGGTACAGTTTGACCCTTGGGGTGGTGTACCAGAGGACGCCCCTCTTGCTCGTTGTAGAGTCCTAGATCGGACTCGTAGTTTGCTCGAGGGTCCATTTTGCCGAGCTTGGTACTTAGGTGATCGAGTGGCCAGCCAGTGGCGGTCACGCGCTGAGGCTCTTCAGCTTGTTCCTCCTTCTCCTCCAGTATCCATGAGGTCCACTTCCTTGATGTCGAAGGAAGACCTGAAGAATGCCCGGATCAGAGATTGGGCGGGTTTACTCCTCCGGACAGGTGACTATACGGAGTACTGCCGTCTTTTCTTGACTCCCTCTGTTGAGGCTCCTCCCGTCGCTCCTGTCTGGCCACAGGCTCCTTCGTTTGTCTCCTTTCACTCAGACGATGGGGAGGAGGAGCGCCTGACGCTGACTCCTTGCACGACCCTGCTCTATACTTTGCCAGTCGGGGCTTCACAGGTATTTTTAGCTTCCTATGTTAGCTTTCATCACTTCACATTGTATCCTTGCTTTAGCTGTTTGTAATGCTTGATTGTTCCACAGGTGCCTGCCGAGATAGTGCAGGAATGGCTTCGCGCCTATCAGAGTACAGAGGTTTTGGTTCGGAGACAGCGTCGTAGGATCCTCGAGGTATGGCTTTCTTCATGAGCTTTTATCTGCTATGCATCATCCCTTGAGTCTGAATGCTTATATCTTCCTTGGCTGCAGCTTGAGGCTGAGAGAGTACCGGCTGCTGAGGGAAATGTGGGGACCAGCGAGCAGCCTTTGCCTTCTTCTCAGAGATCGCCTAGTTTTTAGGGCTTTTCTTTTCCCTGTTCATAGTTAGTAGACGATAGGCAGAAACTATATTTTGTATAGTAGAAGCAATCACAGCAACAGTTTTGTAAACAAGTTTTTTTTTTTTTGTTTGAGAAATGAGAAATGCTTTTCATGCCCCTAAATGTCTTGAGTTTGCATGTGATAGTCAGAACATGGCTTCTTGAACAAGTTTTTGCTGATAGGTAGTTAACTTGTGTAAAAATACTTGGCCGAAGAATCGATCACTCGGCCGAAGGATCATTGTTGCGGCCGAGGTATCGATCGTTTGGCCGTTACATTTATTTTCCCAAGGAAGGTAGGTTTTGTTTTAGCCAAGTGGCATCCTGTTTTACATCCTTCCCTATGCTTAGTCTTTTATTTGCTGTCTCTTGCTTTTGCCATGCTTCAGCCTGATTGCCAAACTTTAAGAGTCTTTCGAAGGATCATACCCATTGCGTTTGACGACTTTTGGGTCAGAGGACATGAACTGTAATCCTTACGTGTCTTTGTTTTTGTCAATTCCTTGGAAAATGACTAACTCATCTTTTGTGAGCTCAATACGCAGGGTTAGCTATGCCTATCATTGAGTACAAACATGTTGATGTTTTCCTTTCTCCAAATGTTTGGGCCGCATCTCGACGCGAGATCGCCTACGTATCCCAATCAGGGAATCAGGCCTTTTACGTAGTTCCAAAATTACCACCTTTGGGGGTTGGGTTTTCACTCTTGGTTTTTCTTTCTCTTATGCTCTAGGTTTTGCCTAGGTTACCTGATAGAGGTTGAGTCCCTAGCGAGCTTTCCTTTGAATGCCTTAACTTTTGCCTAGGCTGCGTTTTCGCTTTTTCTTTGTCCTAGCAGGCTTTGCTTTTACTTTTGCTTGGGCGCATATTTTACCCAACGAGCATTTTTCTCTCAAGAAGGTTCTGGCGTTTTGGAGAGGAATCTGATGGAGATGTTTTTCATGAATCTCCTGTTGCGTTTGTACTTTCACAATGGGCAAGCTAACCCTAAGTGTTCTCACGGAGATAGCGTCTTCTTCCTAAGTTTTGATAAAAACCTAGTTTTAAGTAATTTAGAGTTTATCCTTTCCTTCCCTTTTGTCGAAGACACGACGATTTTGATCCTTTCAAATTCTTCCCTTGTTTTGGCAATGAGAGCATAGTGCATGGCAATTGCAATTTAGAAATTTGGATTTAGATAAGCATAATCTTTGAAGATGAAAAAGGAATTCTCTTAGCGGAAATAAAATGCCCAAACAGGGGCCCAAAACTCGTTCTAGTTTGTTTAAAGCAAAAACAATGTTTTAACGTTTCTTATTTGCCATGTTGTGACTTCTCAGCTACTGCAGCATTCGGGGTCATTTCCCTTGTCTTTTGCAACTTTGTACTCTTTCCCACCCTTTTCCTTGCCAAACAGAGCCTTTGAACCGGGTTCATCTTTTGCACGATGGCTACCTCCTTGAGCCATGAGTAATCCCCAGATGGATGTGTTAGCAGGAAACTCCCTTTCTCTTTCCTCATTGACTGCGTGGTTATCAGCTATGTCCTCCTGATAATAGTGATGCTAAGGAGGTTTCATCGAGCGGATCACTGCATTCTTCTTCCATTTCATCAAAGTCGCTTTCCCCTGTTTTATAGGGTTCTGCGTACATGAAATCCAGATCTTCTCTTTCCTCTATCCACTGACTATAGTCGTACTCATCGTAAGGGTTGACCCATGGTTGCATTTGGAACTCCTCTACTTTCTCAACGAGATTGATTGTCTCCCAAACAATGGGCGGTGTTGGAATTTTGGGACGGTTGATGCGTACCACTTTTTGGGCAGGCTCGAAGCGAGCGTGCCTTCTCATCATGATGACCCTTTCTTTTTCCTTCTTCCTTTTCTCAAACCAGATACGAAGCCATTCGTCATCTTCTACAAATGGAATGTCTGGATCCTCCAAATTGTGTTTCACCCAAGAGTGTTCCTTCCACTTCCTTAGCTTTTCCTCTTCTACTTGATCTTCGCTGCTTATGTCGGACATATCAATGTCAATTACTTCTGACTGATCAGAATTATCATCCTCCTCCTCCTCTATTATGAAACATTCGTCCTCCTCGGGGAAGGTTAAGGTAGGTTTGGTTTGGTTGTTTTGGACAATGTATTCGCTGGGATTGTATGTGGGGTTGTGAGAGAGATTTATGAGATTGACGCTTCGAGGTGGCGGCTCAGCATTGTGAGTAGGGAGTGGGTTGGTTTGCCCGTCAGGTTTTGGTGGCTTTATGGTTCGACTATCAATAAGGTCTTGAATGTCGTGACGAAGACGCATGCAATTGTCTGTTTCATGCCCAGGATGTTGGTGGTAGGTGCATTGTTTGTTTGGATCATGGTTTGGGCCGTAGGGCGGCGGAGGAAGTGGCTTGTTTAGAGGTTTGAGATGCCCTTGACGGCTGAGAATGGTTAAGGCCTGGGATAAGGTCATATAGAGAGGATCAAAGTTGCAACGAGGTCGATTTGAGCTTCGGGATGGGCTAGTTTGGAAAGGATCTTGAGGCAAAGAGCCAAGGGCATTCACGGAGGCATGAGACGTACGGCTAGAGAAGGTTTTCTTAGGTGGAGGAGTGACCTCTTCTTTCCCAATGAGTCCCAGCTTGATTCCATCTTCGATTTGCAACCCAGTGGCATGTAAGCGCTTGAAATCGGTGATAGCCTGTGTGTAAATATGCCTGAGATATTTGGGTTGCAAATTTTTAACAACTATCCTCACTTGGTCTTCCTCGGAGGGACGGTTCTTCATCTTGACGGCCTTTTCCCTCCATCTTGCCACAAAGGTGGCGAAATCCTCATTGGAATCCTGTTTGGTCATTTCCAAGTCTCGAGTTGTTAGCTCAATTTGGACGTTATATGCATACTGCTTGACAAAAGCATTGGCGATTTCTGGCCAAGTTTGATAATGCACAAACTCCAAAGTGAGGAACCAGTCGAGGGCACTTCCAGTGAGAGTTCGTTGGAACAACTGAGCGATGAGCTCGTCATTCAAGCCCATCGGCTTCAGGGTGTTGATAACATGGCGAACATGACTGGTAGGGTTGCCAGTTCCATTGAACTTCTCAATATTGGGCATTTTGAAATTCTCAGGCAGCTTGGACTCTGGGAAGAGGCAAAGTCTTTCGAAATCCAGAATTTGGTCCCCTTGTGAACGAGCTAAAGCCTGTTTGATTTCCTTGACTTGCTTGGTTAACTCAGGACTTTCTGCCAATACCACTTTATGGGGGTTCTCATCTTCCATTGATTTTTCCTCATCTTCAGCATCTCTAGCTGCCTTTTCTGCTAGTAATGCAACGATTTGAGCTTGGAGGTCGGCAATAGTGGCGTCGTTGTCTGCCATGAAGGTAGAAGGGTTGCTTGACGAAGCTTGAGATTTAGTGAATGACGGGGTCCTTTGAGGGGATGACCGGGAAGTTTCCGAGAGCGGTTGGAACTGTTGTGGTGAGGGTGTTTTGTCAGATGAAGACGATAGACGGGAGGGTTGCAGAGACCTTTGTTTGGCGTAGCTTCGGGTGTTATAAGAGTACAAAGTTGGCTGTGGTTGCTTCTTTGATTTACCTATTGTGCCTGCTTGAAAAGTAGAATACCTGGAAGTTAGTACTTCGCCTGTGTAGGGTTAGGATTTGGGCTGAAAATCCCAACCCTTCTGCACAGAAAGAGTTAATTACAACAACAGATAGTACAAGGTGTGAGGAAGAACTTTTGCAAGTAAAATGCAAGTAGGTTCCTGTCTTAGTTTGATAAGTTCTATGGCTTTTCTAAAGCATGCAAGGTTTAGGTAGTTTCAGGGTGCTCCGTTGTCAAAGGGCACCAGCCCTCTCGCCAGCCCATCATAGGCGCCGATTGGGTGATTTCCTTTTTGATATACCACTAGGTACGAGTGACTGTGGAGTTTGCTGGAACCCCCAACATAGCCCGTGTCATGCCGGGATATCAGGTGAACTCAACGGGTTGCCCGCTCGATGCATATGATAGATGAATTAAACAAGGCATGTATTAGTCTTATGTTGAACTTTCTGGTTATGTCTCTCACCTCCCCAGCAGAGTCGCCAAAAACTGTAGACACCTCCCAAGCGGGGCATCGCCATACAGATTGATCACATTGTGTTTGCTCGATTGGTTGCTCATTCATAAACCAAAATCATGGACATTCCCATGGCTAGGAACATCGCCACATGATAACGGCTATCATCAAATAGAGTCGCCACCCAGTTTATTAAAACTGGGAAAATAGATAGAGATTCTGGGTACGGGAGCCAAAAGTACAATAAGGGGAAGGTGTTAGGCACCCCTCTTTGCCCAGTCGTGAGACTGGCCCATAATCGTTCAACATAAGACATATAGATGCTTTGTTTAATTCTAAACACATAGTCTGTTTAATTATTCCTTTAAACAGTAAGCAAAAGTGAGCCAGTGCGATAAATGAAGCATGCATCAGAAAGCAGAGAAAGCAAACATAATGTCCCAGGGAGATGGATCTCGCGGCCGGTGAATAGATGTCACGGCCGAGGGATCCTCCTGGTTCGATGTACCGGCCGAGGGATCGAAGCCCCGGTCGGTGTTCTTCCTCACACCAGGAAGAAAGATTAACAGGTAATCAAAGCGTTACGATTAGTCAAAAAGACAGTGAATTTAAGACAAACCAGAGGCCGTTGGGCCTCACCACCTTGATCCCTCAGTTGCTTGATTGCTTCGGATTTGATTGTGATGGATTGATTGCTTGATCGAGAACCCTAGGGTTAGGGTTTGAACTTCGGGGTTTGATCGCCGGATTGACGGCTGCCTTCGGAAGGTTAGGGCTTTTGAAGTATGGGATTGAGGGAGTATTTGTGCAGAGCTTCGTGGTTTGAGAGAGTGTGTAAGTATATCAATTTCTGTGTGTTAATTCGGAACCCAAAGGCCCCTTTATATAGGCATAGGGATGACTCACTCCGGCCAATCAAATCACGAGATGGCAATTGCAATGCATCTCAAACTCTACGTCGTGATCTCCGAACGTAGCCCGAACGCATCGGAAAGGTAGTGTAGTTGGATCAAACCAAACGTCTGACAGAACGTTCGAGAGTCTGGAAAAAGGTCGATCTGGCGGTCGAGTAATGGATGTTGCGGCCGTGTAATGGATGTCTCGGCCAAAGGATAGATCTTGCGGCCGAGGGATTGATCTCTCAGGGAGATTTTGCTGGCAACAGGTTGCTCGGGCGAGGGATTGATGTTATGGCCGTGGGATCGATGTTACGGCCGTCAGATGGATTTTCCTAGGCTTCTGTATTTCTGTCTGAAAGGCTGTATGGCTTTGAATTGGGTCCTCTAAGTGGTCAAAGTTCTCACCGAAAGTCCTAAGGTCCTCAAGGAAGCAATCAGCAATCACTGTATCCATTTCATCATCGGGATTGTCCCAAGGTAGGACTTGAAATAATCGTTAGGCCAAATTGGGGTGTCTACAATGATATTGGTGCCGATAAACTTGGCCACATGAGTGACTTTGAGGGTAGCATAAGAAGCTGCTTCTACCCACTTGGTGAAGTAGTCGATTGCCACTAGAACGAACTGATGCTTGTATTTTCCCTTTGGACTTATACTTCCAATGACGTCTATCCCCCAGGTGGAGAATGGCCTAGGGGATGTCATGCTATATAATTCCGTAGGGGGAACACGCATGCGATCAGCGTGAGTTTGGCATTTGAAACATCGGCGGACATAGTCAGCGCAGTCGGCCTCCATTGTAGTCCAGTAGTATCCTTGACGCAGGATTTTCTTTGCCATTGTTGCCCCATTCATATGCGGCCCACAGATTCCTTCGTGTATTTCCTCCATTATCTTACAGCTTTCTTCCGTGGTGACGCAAAGTTGATTGGGACCCAGATGCGCTCTTCGATACAGTGCCCCTCCGCAGACTACGAATCGGGCGACAAACTTCCGCAGAGCCATTTTGTCCTTTGAGGTGGCCTCGGAGGGATATTCTCCTTCTTCTAGGAATTTCTTCACATCTTCATACCATGGCTTTCCATCGTCCTCACCTTCTTCAGTGAAGGTACACTCGCATGCTAGTTTGACCTTCTGCTAGATCATGAGAGGCCGCATCGTGAATCCCAGGGGTATCTCGACCATAGAGGCCAGTGTTGCCAGTGTGTCCGCAAACCTATTGCTCACTCGTGGAGTGCGTGTGAAGATGACCGAGTCAAATTGTGGAATCAGGTCTTCCAGCACAGAGTGGTATAGCTTCAGCGTGTCTTCTTTGACCTTCCAGTCCCCTCTTGCTTGGGACACCACTAGGTTTGAATCTCCAATGACTTCCACCCTTTTTGCCCCTAGTTCCAGGGCCGCCTCCATTCCAGCAATGCAGGCTGCGTACTCAGCTGGGTTGTTGGTGACTTCAAACCTTAGTTTATATGACAGAGGGATATGAGAGTCGTTTGGGGAAACTAGCAGTACCCCTATGCCATATCCACATTGGTTTGATGCTCCATCGAAGTAAAGCTGCCAGGTGTCGTCTAAAAGACATAGGATATCTTCGTCGGGGAACATGAAGTCTTCTGCCTCGGCCTCTGTCACAGGGTGATCTGCCAAGAACTCTGCCATAGCCATTCCTTTCACTGATTTCCTTGTCATGTATTTGAGGTCGAATTTTGCCAGCAGCAATAACCACCTAGCTAGCTTTCCGATAAGTGCTGGCTTCTCGAAAAGATATTTGATTGGGTCTAAATGAGAAACCAGCACTACCAAATGTGCTAATAGGTAGTGCCTTAGTTTCTTTGTGGCCCATACTAGCCCCCAGTAGGTTTTCTTGTGGTAGCATATATCCCATGGATGTGTCTATTACCGAAAGGTACAAAATCAAGGGTTTCCTAGGGATGGGCGGTGACAATACAGGTGGATGCTGAAGATACTCCTTAATCGCCTCAAATGCTTGATGGCAGTCTTGGTTCCACTCAAAATCTGTATCCTTCTTCAAAAGCTTGAAGAGAGGTTCGCAAGTGGCTGTGAGTTTGGAAATGAACCTGCTAATGAATTGCACTTTTCCCAGAAAGCTTCTTACTTCCTTTTTTCTATCTTCGGTGGTGATATCTCCATGATAGCCTGTATCTTGGAAGGGTCCACTTCGATTCCTCTTTGGGTGATGAGAAATCCTAGCATCTTTTCCAGCTGTTACCCCAAAAGTGCATTTTTTAGGATTAAGACGTAGCTTGTATTGACTAATCCTCTCAAAGAACTTTTGGAGTGCTCCATAATGTCCTTCCCTATCCTTTGATTTGACTATCATATCGTCGACGTATACCTCTACTTCTTTGTGTATCATGTCATGTAGCAGTGTTGTTGCCATCCTTTGATAGGTGGCTCCAGCATTCTTCAACCCTAATGGCATCACTCGGTAGCAGTAGGTTCCCCACGGTGTGGTGAAGGTGGTTTTCTCTCTGTCTTCAGGAGACATCAGAATCTGATTATACCTAGAAAACCCATCCATGAAGATAGCAATGCATGTCCTGCGGTGTTGTCCACTAGCTCGTCTATGTGTGGTAATGGAAAGTCATCCTTTGGACTGCCTTGTTGAGATCTCGGAAATCTACACAGACCCTGATTCCCCCAGTTTTCTTTGGCACTGGAACAATGTTGGCTACCCACTGTGGATACTCGGTAAATATGAGAAAACCGGCGTTGATTTGTTTAGTGACTTCTTATTTTATTTTTAGGACCCAATCAGGGCGCAAACATCTTAGCTTTGTTTGACAGGTTTTGCATCAGGATGGAGGGGAATTTTGTGCTGAACAATTTCGGGGTCTATTCCAGGCATGTCCTCGTAAGACCAGGCAAAAACATCTTTGTATTCTTTTAGCAAAAGGATTAGTTTTTCACTTTCTTGAGAAGATAGTGTTGCACCAATTTTAACCAGTTTGGGCTCGTTTTCAGAGCCTATGTTTGCTGTGATTATTTCATCAGAAAAAGGTTTGGTGTGCCTCTCTTCTTCTCTCTCAATGAATTCTAGAATTTCTTTTGGAATTTCTTTCTCAAAATTTGGATTGTCGGAATCCACACAGTTGATCATAGGCAAAGTGAAATACTCTAAATCTTCCTTCTCATTGCTAAAATTGTCAAAAGACATTTCAAAGTCAAATTCAAAATAAATATCATGCCTTGGTGCCTTAACAGGGCTTTTCTCACTAGACTTAGTAGTTTGAAAAGATGAAAAACTAGACTCGGATTGAGTTGACTCAGAGTCGGAATCAGAATCGGAACTAAGATCGGAGTCAGCATTTTTTATTTTGTATTTTAGAGTGTATTCCACGGTCCAGTTCGGGTAAGCCCATTTTGCAGCATCCACAATCAGCTCAGAGCAATCTTTTTCCTCACCAAGGTTGATCATCAGCACTTCACTGTTATCTTGATTCACACTTTTGTTACTGTCACCGTGCAAGTCTTGGATGGCCATTTGGTTTGCCACTGCTGTTGCTTCTTCTAGTTGAGCTTCGATTTCTGCTTCATTGTTGTTGTCGACTTTTCGTGTGCCAACAAATCCCCACCAGTTACCAAACCTATCCATGATGGGGGGATTACCCTTATTTCATCATTGGCAACCCCCTCATCAAAGAGTAGGTTTAGTGATACTTCGTCTAGTGGATCATTGTCAACAGACTCCTCTTCCTTTGCTCCTTCAACTTCAAGGTTGTCCACCTCGTCTATTGGCCAGTAGTCATCGGTAGGTGCATAAGGGTCGTAGAAATAGATTGGGACCCTGCTAAGATCGTGGATATTCCCATGGCTAGGAACATCGCCACATGATAGCGGTTATCATCAAAACAGAGTCGCCACCTATTTTATAAAAACTAGGAAAAGCAGATAGAGATTCTGGGTACGGGAGCCAAAAGTACAACAAGGGGAAGGTGTTAGGCACCCCTCTTTGCCCAGTCGTGAGACTGGCCCATAGTTGTTCGACATATGATTAATTCATGCTTTACTTAATTCCAACACATAGTCTGTTTATTTAGCCTTTAAGCAATTAATGGTGAGCCGAGACTGTAATTGAAAGCATGCATCAGAAAAGAAGAATAAAACAGCTCTGTTCCAGGGGGTGGATTCCGTGGCCGGTGAATGGATTTCACAACCGAGGAATCCTCCTGGTTCAATGTACCGGCCGAGGGATTGAAGCCCTGGCCAATTTTCTTCCTCACACCAGACTAAATAGTTAACAGATAATCAAAACGTTACGATTAAGGGTATGAACAAAAAATAAATCAAACCAAAGGCCCCTGGGCCTCACCACCTTGATCCCTCAGTAGCTTGATTGCTTCGGATTGAGGGTGATTGACTGATTGCTTCTTGAAACCCTAGGGTTAGGGTTTGAACTTCGGGGTTTAATCGTCGGATTAGCAGCTGCCTTCGGAATGTTAGGGCTTTTGTAGAGGGGATATGAGAGTATATATTGGTAGAGTTTTGTGGTTGTAGAGAATGAATTGTGTATCTAATTTCGGAGCCGAAGGCCCCTTTATATAGGCATGGGGATGACACACTCCATCCAATCATAATGCACGATTGAATTGGAATTATAGGGCAACACAAACTCCTCATGGTAATCTCCAAACGTGGCCCGAACGCATCGGGATTTGGCTGCTAGGATTTTGTGAACGGATCAAACGATTGACAGAATGTTCCAGAATCTGGAAAATAGACGATCTGGCGGCGGAGCAAAGGATCTGGCGACCGAAGGATTGATGTTGCGGTCGAGGAATAGACCTGGCGGTCGAGTGATCAATCTCTCAGGGAGATTTTCAAGCAACAGGCTTCACGGGTGAAGAAATGATGTTGAGGTCGTGAGATCAATGTCACGGTCGACAGATGAATTCTCCTAGGATACTGTACTTCTATCTGAAAGGCTATTTGGCTCTGGATTGGGTCTTCTAAGTGGCTAAAAGTTCTTATCGAAAGTCCTAAGGCTCACAGGAAGTCAATCAGCAATCACTGTATCCATATCATCATCGAGATGGTCCCTAAGGTGGGACTTGAAATAATCGTTAGGCCAAATTGGGGTGTCTACAACTTCTTAATGGCTTCGAAGGCATCATCATGCTCCTTGGACCACTTGAATTCTTCCCCCTCCTTCAGTTTTAACAAAGAAGAGAAAATTTTAGTCTTTCCTACAGTATTGGATATAAATCTTCGAAGGAAATTTAATTGACCAAGAAACCTTTGCAATTCCTTCTTGTTGGAAGGTGGTTTGGCTTCAATAATAGCCTTTGCTTTGTTCTTGTCAACCTGTATCCCCTTATTGTGGACTAAATACCCCAGAAATTTACCAGCTGATACTCCAAAAGCACACTTCTCTGGATTTAATTTCAGTTGATAATGTTTCATTTGTCGAAATGCCTTTTCCAAATGTTGCAGGTGATCATCATCGGAATTTGACTTCATAATGATATCATCTATGTAACATTCCAAAAAACTTCCAACCAAGTCATGAAAAATAGTATTCATGGCTCTTTGGTATGTGGCTCCAACATTTTTTAACCCAAATGGCATTTTGACCCATTCAAAAATACCAATATTACCAGGCAAGCAAAAGTTGTTTTATGCACATCCTCTTCTGCTATGCAGATTTGGTTATATCCCGAATGCCCATCTAAAATGGATAACATCTTGTGCCCAGCTGAACTGTCTACAAGCATGTCCACGTTAGGCATTGGATACTCATCTTTAGGAGTTGCAGTATTCAGGTTTCAAAAATCAACACAGATTCTAATACTCCCGTTCTTTTTAGAAACTGGAACTACATTAGATAGCCATTTGACATACCTGGCTGTTCTAATGAAACCTGCATCTAGTAGTCTCTGCATCTCTTTCTTAACACCTGCAATTGTGTCTGGACTCATCTTCCTGGTTGGTTGTTTCACAGGTTTGAATTGTGGCTTAATAGGCAACCTATGTTCCACCGATTCCCTACTCAACCCAGGTAGTTCCTTGTAACTCCAGGCAAAGCATTCTTAATTTGTTTTCAACAGCCCTATTAACTTAGCTTTCATATCTAGTTCAAGCTGTTTGTTAGTAAACACTGGATTTGGATTGACTTCATCTCCCAATCTTACTTCCTCCAAGAGATCTTGGGCTTCGATCTGCTCCTGAGATGTCAGTTGGCTCTCCTTCTCACAAGGTTTATCCTGCAAAAACATCTTCCCATATATTATCCTCTTGAATCTTTTGTTCAATTCCTAAAGCAACATATCTTATTAAAGCCAATGAGTTGGCTTCTTCTTCAGCCTCTTCCTTAGATTTACATCCAAGCATCATCATCTTTTGGGGTGTCTGATTCATAATCAACAGTTTGTTTCAGCTCTGCCAATTCTCCCAATTCCATCTCGCTAGTTGGGTAGGTGGCAGCCTGGAGTAGTTCACTCAGAGGAACTACATCTGATTTGTACGTACATCTCAGCTTCAACAAAATTTGTTGTGGCACTAAATGGATGTAGATAAGCTTTGACTCCTTCAACACCTATGGGCAGCATGCCCTCAGAGAGAAAGGATTTCGTTCCTTTTCGCTGTTGTGGCCGCTTTTTTTTGGAAATCGAGGGAGCGCGAGCGGAGAGGCAAGCGCTCGTAAAATACAGAGTCGCCACTTGAGTTATTGAGGGTCCGACACTCAAGGAACCGTATTTCGAAGCACCTGCCGCGCTGTTTGTTTGAAAAAAGATAAGGAAACCAGTCCGTCATAACCATATCTGGGTTCGGGAGCCAGGTTACGAGAGGGGAAGGGTTTTAAGGCACCCCTCTCGCCCAATCCGGAGATCGGTCTCTACTTAGGCATTTTTATGAAAACTTTTGTGATTCTTCTTCTTTTGATTAATTTTAGCCAATTAGGGCGGGGGAACAGTTAATCGGGGATTAAAACTTTAACAATTTGCAGGATGTGATCAAAAGAAAGCATGGATGGATGGAAAATTTGAAAAATAAACTAGATGAAATCCAAAACAGCGATCAGATGCCAAAACCAGGCTTGGGATGGATTTGCCCTGCACGATGGCCAACTTGCATCCATGAACAAATCTGCATGCAAGAGAACCATCGCGCAAGACACTCAAACCCTCGCGCGAGTGTTGTCATCTCACCACAGTTCCAGTTTCATCCCCTTCTGGGCTCTGGAAGGACCAGTGCACACCCAGGAGGCAAACCAAGCAGTTTATCAAGGGACTGTAAAATACTAATTATTACAGACAGCTTGAAAATGGAACTGAATAAAAAGGAAACACAGCCCCTAAACAGTGGGGGAATAAAAAGAGGCCAAGGCCCTAGTTGCCCATGCAAGGGCCATTCCTGGAGTTCATAGAACTATCGCGCGACAGAGAGTGAGTCTCGCGCGACATTCCTGACTGGACTTCCAGGAATTGCTTTGCATGCTTGGGGTCTTGAGACAGGTTCAAGGATCACCCAAAGGCATTCCAAACTATCCAAAATAAAGAACTAAGCTACTGTATTTAATTTTGCATGCATAACAGTGATCTACAAATCAAAATAAATTACAACAGGCATGCATATAATCAAAACCATAAAAGACCAGCCTCCCTTCCCCACGAGGACCATTCTCTTGCTGACACAAGTGTCGCGCAAGTATAGTGGTCCATCGCGCGAGGGTTTGGCCAGCCACGGATTCTTGTAACTCTGCTGGCTTTAGGACCAGGACATGGTATTGATTACCAGCCTTGGCCCTGTCAGCCCCCCTCAGGGATCAAAACAGAAACAGGTTTAATGTTATACCTTTGCTTGGAAAGGGTTTTGAAATGGATTGGATTGATTGGTGAAGCCTTTTCCAAGTGTATATGTTGAACACTAGATTGGAAGACTAGGAAATGGTTTGGGTTAGTAACTTTGTGCTAGAGACTTAATTGCCTTGTAAAATGGTAATGAGCCTTCTTAACCTTTTTCTTGGAACTAAACAACAACCTTTGACATGGAAGATCAATGGGGGTATTTATAGGGGAAGTGAGTGGGCTAGGTGGTGGCCAAACTTGGCTTTGCAACCAGCCAACAAGGCTGGTCACAACTTGGTGGATAAGCTAGCCAACAAGGTGAGTAGTTGTTGTGAGGGTGTGTGTGCCTTGCACCTGCCAAAACTCTGTTCAGCTGAGGAAAACGGGGTTCCCGCCCATGGGGACCCATGTGACACCCAATCATCACAAATCCAGCTGGATTGTGTGATAGTGATAGGAGAGAACAGTCGCGCGAGGGTTCGGAACCATTGCGCGAGGGTCAACAGTCAATAGTTTGACTTTGACCACACCTGGAAAGCTGAGTATCGCGCGAGGAACATGAAGGGTCGCGCGATGGTCAAATACGACCCTAGGGTTTGACTGAAGGTTCAGAGGGGTTCAAAAGGTTTAAGCGGGTTTCTAAGCACTCCAGGCTCAATCCATTCCCAATCCAAGCTCGTTTGATTCGATTTCATCGTCGGGGAAACAAGAAAACCGTAAAACAAAGTAAAACAATTGGGAGACCCAGATTGGGGTGTCTACAGTAGCCACTTTCTTGCCTTTCTCATATTTGACAATCATTAACTCCTGATGCATAGAAGAAGGAATACACCCATTAACATGGATCCAATCTCTTCCTAATAAAGCATTATACTTAGCGTATGTGTCAACTACAAAGAAAGCAGTATCTGTTTCTATACCACCTACTGCCAATCTTATTGAGATTATCCCTTTTGCATGTTGGCTCTCTCTCTAGTGAATCTTGCAATGGATGTGCTAGTTGGGATCAATTATGCCTTTCCTTTCCCTAACTTTTTTAGGGTTCGGAAAGGTAAAATGTTCACTGCAGCTCCATTATCCACCAGGATTCTGTTAAGTGGGATTCCATCGAAATGTGCAGTAATATATAAAGGTCGTAAATGTTGTCGCATAGCATTGGTGGGTAATTTAAATGGATATGAAATATCAACATAATTCAAATCAATTACCAATGGGTACTCAATGTCAGACATAGAATCTGGCACAAAACAAGCACTTTCTTTTGAGCTTACCTCTAAGCTTTCTTGATTCTGCTCAATTTCACATACCAGATTCTCGTCCATCTCAATTTGAGCCACGTCTTCCAAATCACAATCATTGCAGATGATGGTAAGCTCATCATCACTACGTGTGTCTTCCGAAATGTCAGACTTGCTCAGGTTCAGCCTAGTGTCCTCTTGACTCTTAGATGTTTGCCCATCCTTGAAGAAATTCATCGAACATGGATAAACCATATTAACTTGAACTTCAGGTTGGCTTCCAAATTGAATGCTTGCTACCTCCTTGGTTGGTTTAATCGTTTCTTCTTTCACTGTCTCCTTGGATTCAACTTCTTGTGTTGACACTTCCATAGGAGAAGAACTTCCTTCTATCCCTCCCTGTTCTACCAACATGACTTCTAGCAGACCAGACTGGTAGCTAGCCAATGAGTTGGGAGAAGGTGGATCGAAGTCTTCTTCAAGCATTGCAGAGGCTACTTTTCTCAAAGTTTCCTCCTCTCGAAACTGGATTCGAAACTCGTCTTCCGGATCCCTTTGAGCTCTATTAAATCTCGGATTAGGCCTTGCTCCTCTTCTTGATTCTTCTCCAGTTGAGGATTCTCCTGCCTGAAAGAGCAAATACTTCCTTTGGAGCTTCCTTTTTGGTGTTCTTGAGAGTAAAGGAACCATCTGTGGTATCTTGGATTTAGGGTCCCTTATCAATACCCAATTTCCAGAGTTTGAGCTTGGTGGTTTGAATGTTTTGTGTGTGGCCCGTGATCCTCTGGTCCTCGATCCTTCGTGGGTGGTTCGATGATGGGTTAGCTTCCTTCTCCCAGCCTGCACAAGGAACGCACGACTAAGACCTGGCCGGGGGTTGTCCCGGCAAGGCCCTCCGGCGCGAGGATGAGTATAGCGCAGAGAGGAAGCAGAAAGCTTAGAGAGAGTATGTGAGTGTGTTCAGTAGTGTCTACCTGTTAGGGTTACTATCACTTGGTATTTATAGCGCCTTCTGGCTTGCTCTCCAAGTACGATCGCGTGCTTTCCACGGGCCAAGTGACATCATAGTGACGTGAAAGAGTAGATCTGATAACCGTCTTCAGGGCTGAGCTGGCACACCCATGTGTGCCCGTGATCATCTTCTGTTACAACCGCTTCTGCACGTGGCAGAACGCGTGGCTTTGCAACTAGCCACCGTCGGCCGCACGCCGTACTCCGAAGAAAGCCGAACGTGGGCAACGCCGAGCATGGCTACGCGTTTAATGAGGGAGTAACATCGCTGGAGACCCTGCCGTCGGCACAATCCGAGCGTGGATTTGACCGCTGCCGAGCCTGAGGCAAACCGAATATCCACGATGAGTCACCGTCGGCACGCCGTGCACGAAGCTTTCGACGGGTTCACGGCAAGCCAGGTCCGCACAACGCGAACATCGTGTTCGGCCTACTACAATAGCCCCTCAATTTCTGCCGATGCCGAACGCGTGGTAGAGATTGAAGTTGATCTTTTGGCCGAACTTATCGAACCGCCGAGCGTATATTTGTTTGATGAAGACAGACTCCAGCCGAGCACGAATCGTTTCATTCTCAGTAGAGTCCCGACCGTCGATGAAGCACTCCTTTGGTTGGGCGCCAGATGTCACCTTGTGGATGGGTACGGCGGACGAGGAGAAGGCTGCAAAGCCCTGCAAACCGTCCTTTCAGTGACACGTGTCATGCGCTGAGTGGCCATTAGTTCGGTGGTGTAATGATGGGCGGGAAACTCAAAACCCAAACCCTAGTCCTATAAAAGGAGCGGAGTGAGGAGAGAGAAAGCCACATGCCCTCTCTCTCTCTAAAACTCCATCGCCAGAGCTTCGAAGTCCAACGGTTCGTCTTCTGGTGTTGATTCCCAGCGATTTGGCCATCAGATCTCGCTGAAAGTCACAGGTATGTGCTCGATTCTTGCCCCTCTTTACTTTTCTGTAGTTTTCAGTCTATTTGCCTTTGATTTTCTGGGTTTGTGGGGCATTTTTTGTTCTGAATGAACAGTGCACCCTGGGGATGAACGGACTGTTCATCTCCCTCTCCAATCCGTTCTTCCGAGCATGGAGCCTCAAGGGGTTCTGGGCTTGGCCGTTGATGGAATAGGCCGAGCCCCAGTCTCTGTTGTTTGGGAGGTTCTGACTGAACACGGTTTGGCCGAGCCTTGAGAATGATGATGGGGTGGGCCATTTTAGGGTACCGAGCGTAGTGAGACAACTGTTTTTCTGGCCGACAATGAGGTCTCATGTTTTTGTTTTTAACTTTGTTAGGTCTGGCTCCCCCAATCATTGTCATCTCATCCGACTCTGAAAGTTCAGGGGACGATTCTGCGAACCTTGTGATCCGAGAGTACTTGGCGTTACACCGAAGCCGACGACAAACCTCCTCCATTGCTTCAAACATGTCAGATTCCGGTGATTCCAACGCCGAGCATGACTACGAGTACGGCGGTTTCAACACCGAGCCGGAGATAACCTTCTCCACAGAATCCGAGGCCGAACATGAACTTGGGCCAGAGGCCGAGTCCAGGATTCGCTCCCAGGCCGGAGCCACGACTTCCTCACTCTCTGCTCCTGTTGAAGACTCGTCCGTGGACAGAGAGTTTGCCGACCTCTTCGAGCGAGGGCAAGTTTGTCCCCACGCCCACTATTTCAGTGGCTGTCCCAATGAGTATGCGGCCTTCTGCCGAGCGTACAACATACCAGATGATGTTGTCGTCCACCAGGTGGCTAGCGACAAGATTAGGGATAAGAGACAGGATCATCCCGAGCACATAACGGTCCCTCTGATGGCCATCTGTGAGGCCGGACTCCGTTTCCCCCTTCATCCATATTTGAGGGAACTGTTGGCTAGGTTCGGCATAGTACCTCACTTCTTCTCGATCAATAGTTTTAGGATAGTAATGTCCGTAATTAGGTTAAAGGAGCTCCACAGTCTTGACTTCACCATTGCCGACCTCTTTCATACGTATATCATGTCCAGGCACGGGAAGACAAACCGTAGGTACTTGTCCACTCGTAGTGGCAAGGAGCCATTGATAAACGGGCTTCCCGACACTGATAAGTGGGCCAATTTTTACGTCGAAGTTAGTGGGAACTTCGAGTTCGGCAATCAGGCAACGCGGCTGCATTCGGTGCCGAAGATAACTGATTTCCGAGGTTTCATTTTCATTTTCCTTTCATATCTGCCGAACATGATAAGTCTTTTTGACTGAACTCGCTGATATTCTGATAACACATTTCTCTTTCGCAGATCACCGAGCGATCACCAAGACCCAGAACTCCTTGGCCGTAGATAGCCACGTGGATCTGCTAAGGGCTTGTGTTTGCCGCGACGCGCCGACGCTGCTTGGTTACGAGCCCTCGTACAAGGGTAAGTTGACGAAGAGGAAGAAGAAGGATAAGGAGGCAGGGCCGAGCACGAAGGCTAAGGGTAAAAAGTCAGCTGCAGAGGTAGGTGTTGGCGACGAAGTTGCAAAACCGAGCAAGAAAGCTAAACAGCCGAGGGTAAAATTCCCTACTTTTCAAAAGTCAGCCGACTTCTGGTTTCAAGAAAGTCTGCCTTCTGACCTCCAAGGCATCCACATTCCTCCAATCCGAACCTTAATTCCTCACTTTGCCGACGATATGGGGAGGAGAAACCTGGTGAAGCTGAATCTCAAGGAAGCGGCTGCTGCCAGCAAGAAGGTAGCTGCTCCATCTCCCACCGAGAGTCCTGCTAAGAAGCAGAAGGTGCACGACTTCTTCCCTGCCAGGCCGCCGACGCCAGTTTCAAGGGAAAAGGACCAATCCGAGTCTTCGGCGGCTGGAGGCTCGAAGGCCGTGGAGAAGGCGGCAGGCTCCGAAGGGCGAGTGATCGTCTCAGAGTTCGCACCGTCTTTCGCGATGGCCGACGGCAGAGTGGTCACCGTGGAGGACAGCGTTAAGGAGGAGCCTGGCCTTGCCGTGACCATGCTGCACGGGCTTGCTCTTCCAAAGGACATGGATAGGGTCCCAGGGGAGCTTCAGCCGAGCCTGGCTCATACCAGTGCCTACCTCGTTCAGGTATGTTTTGACTTGGTTTTTCTAACTCAAATTTTCTCATATTGCCGAGGCTGACGAGAAAAATCTTGTTTTTAGGCCGGGCAAGCTCTGCTGCGTGCTTCTCGGCAGGCCGAACTCTTGGCTGCTGAGAGGACACGTTACTGTGATGACGCAAAGGCCGAGCGCGAGAAGGCCAGGGCTGCGAAGAACGGCTTGCGATTTGCAAAGTCGAGGGTCGCCGAGCTCGAGAAAGAGAGGGATGAGGCCCTCGAGAATGCGAAGACGGCCGAACGTGAGCTCGAGAAGGTTGTCCGCAGGGAGAAGAGGAAGATGAAGGAAGTAGATGAGAAAGCATTTCAGGCTGGGTACGACAGAGCTGGTGCTGAGTACGTCCGGGAGGCTCGGTCGATGGTCAATGAGGAGTTGACGAAGAAGCTTCCGATCGCGTACCGGGCAGGGTACAGGGATGGGGTGAAGGCTGCGTGCGGGGTCATGCAGTTGGAGCCGGACATGAATCTGATGAAGACGATTCCCGTGGCTGAAGTGCCTGAGCTTGTGCTGCCGTACACAGAGGAGGAATGTGCTCCACTTACTCCGGAGGAGTTTCCCGACAGTGAGGACGATGTCGAGGATATGACTATTGACGACGCTGCAGGAGGTGTGGATGAGGCTGGGAAGAAGAAGGATGAGGCTGGGAAGAAGAAGGATGAGGCTGCCAATGCCGAGCAAGAAACTGGGCCTGCTCAGAAAAACGATGATTTGGCTGTTGGTGCCGAGGACGACGCTGTTCCTCTTAATGAAGCTGTAGCCGAGGGTGATCCGCCTCAACCTTAGAATTTAGGGTTTACATCTAATTTTGCTGGACTGGACGGCTCCATACTTGGGAGTTTTTCGTGCCAGGTGTAATAGTTGTTTGAGGGTCGGCACCGAACGGTTTACTTCGCCGATCCTCCTAGCTTTGGATTTTAAACAACACTTGGAAGTCTTTTTGAATGAATGCACTGCTTCTTTTGCAATGTTTTATTGTCGCCGAGCTTGTCTGATTGCCTGTCTTTACATAAATTTGTGGGTCTTGCATGTTGTGAATGTGTAGTTGTCCGTAGCCCCCACTTTGGTTTGGGTTTGGCAGAATAGCTGAGAGTATATCGTGATCGAAATGGTTAAGTATAGATATTGCAGCCGAGCCCAGACCAAAGTATTATGGCCGTAGGTACTAGGTAGCCGAACATGGATTTGTTGTGGTCAGATTTGACCAATCCTTCGACTTAGTGTAAGAGTGTGAGTTGCCCCCTTGCCTTGTGGATGGGGCTCGGCTCATGAGTCAGCCCCAGGCCATAGCAGAGGGACGTTTGAGAGTAGTGATTGTTTGTGGGTGGTCTGCTCGCCAAATTGCGAGTGTAACCTTTCGGTGGCCGACCATAGTGTCTTGCCAATCCGAGCCGAAGCCTAAGTTCCAATAGCGTATTTCAGGCTCGGCGGACCATATGTCCAGTGATTGCTTCTTTGGGCGGTGAAATTGGCCGAAGCAATGGGCTTTGTAAGGAGCCGTTTGGAGGGTGTGACCGAAGTCATCGTTTGTGTGGCTTTTAAGCCGAGAGTGGAATGAATGCATGAAATGTATGGATCAAAGAGGATTGTCATTTTTCATTGAAATCTTTTCGAAGTACAGGGCAAGTAATAAAAATAGTAACAATGGGTCGAGGCCCTTCTTTGAAATGCAAAAGAAAAATGTAAAAGAGTTATGCCGGTGCTGAGGAAATCAGAAGCTTGGTCCGCATGAAATGTTTGGCCGAAGGTAGGTGTCCGATTGGATCATCACATGTAGGCCTTCCTGAGGTTCTGGGCATTCCACGGGTTGGTGAGCACCTTGCCGTGCATGTCTTCGAGAGTGTAAGCCCCTTCACCAGCAACCTTCACAATACGAAATGGCCCTTCCCAATTAGGCATAAACTTTTTCTTTTTGCTTGCTTGGACGACTTTCCGCCAAACCAGGTCGTCGGGCTTGAACTTCTTGATCCTGACACTTCTGTTGTAGCCTTTGGCAACAGTCTGTTGGCAAGCTTTAGCCGAGCGTCATCGCGTTTTTCCTCAGCCAAAATCAGTTCTTGCTCGACGGCTTCGTCATTGGACTGTGGGTTGAAGTTCTCCGTTCGGAGGGTTGGGAACCTTGATTCCAGTGGGATTACGGCCTCCATGCCGAACGCCATCGAGAAGGGTGTTTGGCCTGTAGAACGGCGGGGAGTAGAGCGGTAAGCCCATAAAACCCTGGGGAGTTCCTCTGCCCATTTCCCTCTTTTTGAATTCAGTCTTCGTTTTATCCCTGCACAAACCGTCTTGTTCGAGGCCTCGGCTTGGCCATTTCCCTGAGGGTAGGCTGGTGTTGAGTTGAAGAATCTGATGCCGAACTCCGCACAGAGACTTGTGAGGCCGTCCCCGACAAATTGAGTGCCATTGTCGGAGACGATGGCGTAGGGCACGCCGAACCTTGTCACGATGTTCCGCCATACGAATCGTCGGACATCTGCTTCTGTGATGGTGACCAAGGCCTCGGCTTCTACCCACTTGGAGAAGTAATCCGTTGCAGTGATCAAGAATTTGAAGCCCCCAGGTGCTGTTGGGAGTTTCCCGACGATGTCGAGCCCCCATTGGGCGAATGGCCATGGACTTGTGATTGGAGAGAGATTTTGAGCTGGCTGCCTGGGGATCGGTGAGAAGAGTTGGCATGGTCGGCACCTGCGTACAATTTCTTCGCAGTCTTTCTTCATGTTTTTCCAGAAGTATCCTTGACTCATCGCGCGTGGGCATAACGAACGTCCACCGGAGTGGCATCCGCAGCTTCCGGAGTGCAATTCGTCTAGGATCTCGGCAACTTGATTGGGGTGGATGACCAGGAGGTAGGGCCCAGAAATGGATTTCCTATAGAGTTGGCCGTTCTCAGAAAGCCAATAGTATGCGGCCTTGTTTCTGATACGAAAGGCTTCCCTCTTGTCGTCGGGTAAGGCATCGGTTCTGAGGAAGGCAACGATTTCATCCATCCAGCTCGGGCCAAGTTCAACGTTGAGCACTTCTGGGGTTGTGTCGAAACTCGGGTGGTCAATGTTTCCAAAATTTATGGTTCGGAACTCCGATGCCTTTGAAGCCGACGCGAGGCCTGCAAGTGCGTCGGCGTGTGCGTTGTGCTCGCGGTTGATCTGCTCGATGTTGAAGTTCTTGAAGCGAGTAATGAGTTCGGCTGCCGTGGTTTGGTACTTGATCATCCGTGGATCTCTAGCTTCGTAGTCCCCCAGCACTTGATTGACTATGAGTTGAGAGTCGAAGAATACGGCCAAGTTGTCAACTTTCATTGCGATTGCCGAGCGTAGTCCAGCAAGTAGTGCTTCATATTCCGCCTCATTGTTTGTGGCAGGAAAATCGATGGTGATAGCACTTTCGTGAAGAGTTCCGCATGGTGAGACCAAAACTACTCCGGCACCGGCTCCGTTGTTGTTGGAGGCGCCGTCAACTTGCATTCGCCAGGTGTCTCCCTGAAAAAGGAGCCATCGGTTCTCTTTTGGTTGGGGTTCGGCAGAAACTGTTGGGTGGGAGGATTGTGTAGGATCTCCGAGTCTTCCGGTGTGAGTTCAGCAATGAAGTCGGCGAGGACCTGCCCCTTTATTGCTGTCCTCGGTTCAAAACGGATGTCGAAGTTCGCTAGCTCGACCGCCCCTGTTGAGACTCGGATTGAGAGGTCGGCTTTTCGAACTAGGGCAATGAGAGGGTGCTCGGTCAACACCGTTATGGTGTGCGCCTGAAAGTATGGCAGACTCGCCGCAGAGACCAGGGCGAGTGCAAGTTTTTCCAGTGGAAGGTACCGAGTCGGGCTGGGAGGAGTGTCTTGCTTGTGAAATACACTGGCATGTCGTCGGCCCCGTTCTCGCCGAACAAGTGCTGAGCTAATTGCGTGGCTCGAGACTGAAAGGTAAAGATAGAGATTTTCGTACTCTTTGGGCTTTACCATTAGTGGTGATGAACTCAGGTAATCTTTAAGTTCGGCCAACGCTCTGTCGCAGTCCGGTGTCCACTCAAAACTTCGTCGGCTTTTCCCTTTGAGAGCGTGAAAGAAGGAGTGGCACTTGTCGGATGACTTGCTGATGAAGCGATTGAGAGCCGCTGCCATTCCAGTTAGTTTTTGCACCTCTCTGATTGATCTTGGTGGCCGAAGATCTGCCACTGCCTTGATTTGGTTGGGGTCGGCTTCGATGCCCCTCCGTGTGACCAAATGGCCAAGGAATTTGCCGGCACTTACGCCGAACGCGCACTTCTCCGGTTTAAACGGAGTTTGTGGAATTTAAGAATCTCGAAGACCTCGGCCAGCTCCTTCAAATGGTTGTGCTCCTTTTGGCTTTTGACGACGAGGTCGTCAATGTATGCTTCCAGGATGTTGCCTATTTGTGCATAGAGCATCTTGAAGATCGCTCTGTTGAATGTTGCTCCGGAGTTCTTTAGACCGAACGGCATCACCCTATAGCAGAAAATTCCATGTGGAGTTATGAATGCTGTTTTCTCCATGTCGGCCGGGTCCATAGCAATCTGGTGATAGCCACGGTAGGCGTCCAGAAAACTAAGCCGAGCATGGCCGGCAGTTGCGTCTACGAGCTGGTCGATCTTCGGTAGTGGAAACCAATCCTTGGGACAGGCGTCGTTAAGATTCGTGTAGTCGACGCAGACTCGCCACTTTCCATTCTTCTTCTTGACGACCACCGTGTTGGAGAGCCAGGTTGGGTATTGTACTTCCTGAATGGCGTTGTTGTCTAGTAGCCGGTTGACTTCTTCTATTACGGCGTCGGCGTGCTCTGGTGCCGAACGTCGAGCCCGCTGAATGACTGGTTTGGCGTCCTTTTTTATGTTGAGGGAGTGGCAGATAAAGTTGGGATCCACTCCTGGCATTTCCTCCGGGGTCCATGCAAAAACTTCAAGATTTTGTTTGAGGAACAGGAACATCTCCTCTCGCTCGGCGTCAGAAAGTGAGGAGCCAAGCAAGAAGAAGCGTGATCCGTCCTCGTTGATGGGCATTTTTATCAGTTCCTCTTCGGCTTTGTCTTCGGCTTTTTGACCGACGTCGTCAATGACGGCCATGTCTGGGACTTCAACCCATTGCACTTGTTTTGCCTTTGAGGAGCTGTGGACGGCGGAGACGTAGCATTTTTTGGATGCAATCTGGTCCCCTCGCAAGTCCTCTTGTCTTCCTGTTGCGCCGATGAAGCGAACAACCTGGTGGTATGTTGAAGCAATTGCTTGCATTTCATGGAGCCAGGTTCGGCCGAGGATGGCGTTGTATGGGCTCGGCGCGTTGACAACTATGAATTCGACGGTAACAGTCTTTGAGCCGACGACGACCGGCAAAAAGATTCGGCCGATCGGCCATACAGGAGCTCCGCTGAAGCCAATGAGGGGTACCTCGGTGGGTTGCAAAGCCGACTCTGGTAGGTCCAACTTCTTGAAGAGGTCATAGTACATAACCTCAGCTGAACTTCCCTGATCGATGAGTACACGCTTGACGTCATGGACGCCAATTTGGACGGTGACGACGAGTGCATCGGAATGTGGAGTCTGAACGTGTTCAAGATCACGTTCGGTGAAGCTGATAGTCCATTTTGGTAGTTCCTGTGGTCGTGAACGTTTGGATCCGCAGCCGACGGAGAGTATCTCTTTTGAAGTTGAGGCTTGCTCGATGTCGGCTCTGAGGGTGGTCTCGAATGCCTTTGTTACCGGTCCATGGATGACATGGATCAATGGTCGTTGTTCATTGGGGTTGGGATTTGTCTGCCGGGCGGGCGTCTTTGCTCGATCAATGTATTGATCGAGATGGCCTTGAGCGGCAAGCTTTTCAAGGAGAGCCTTGTATGGTGCACAAGCAGTCGTGTAGTGGCCGAGCTCGTTATGGTAGGTGCACTTCTTCCTTGGGTTTTGATCCGGTTGGCCGGTGTCAGTCCCGAGCTTGGCCGTCGGCCACTCAAACCACGGTTGTCTCATTATTTCCTTCAGAAAAGACCAGATCGGTTCTTTGAAGTGAGTGGTTTCGGCCACGTGGTCGTGCTCCTTTGGCTGACGCTCCTTGCCCTTTTTAATGTTGTGCACTTGCTTCTTCGGCTGCACTTGTTGGGTCGCCGTTTGTACCGGCAGCTGGTGCACGGTTGAGGAGAACGGATTGTTAGAGCTCGGGATTCCCTGTGCGGCTCTGTCTGCATAGAGTTCTTCGAGAGCACAGAATCTTTCCACTACACGCATCAATTCACCCATGCCGTGCGGTGGACGGATGGCGAGTTCGTCTAAGATCTTGCTCCCAGTCTCCAGGCCGTTCTTGAAGGTGCGTGCGGCCCAGTACTCATCGATTCCAGGGATCTCATTAAACAACTGCCAGTAGCGCTCGGCATATTTTCTGAGAGTTTCCGACGACAGTTTCCTCATCTGTGACAGCGATTCGGGCTCTTTAGCCGTTTTGTTGCTTGTGATGAAGCGAGTGTTGAAGGCGCGTTCAAGGTCGGCCGGGGTCCTTACGGATCCAGCGGGCAATTTGTTGAACCACTGGAGCCCTAGGGAGCCGAGGCTGGACGGGAACGCCTTGCATTTCACCTCATCTTTACTCGTGCAGAGTTCGATGGTTTGTCTGAAATGGATGAGGTGAGTGTAGGCCTCACACGTCGACGGATCGAACTTCGTAAATTTGGGCAGGTGGAAGGTGGGCTCTGGCGGTGTGTTGATTATGTGGGAGGTGAATGGGGAGACGCCGAGATCTTTTAGCTGCCGTTCGAATCCGGGGCGCGGCGGTTTGCCGTGCTCGTCCGTCTTCGGTCGCTTTGAATCTCTTTCCTTGGTTTCTCTTGCCGACGTCTTCTCCGCTTCTTTTCGCCGAAGCTTGTCTCGCAGGTCTTTCTCTGTTCGGCGTGGGCCGTTGACAGTTTTGTCGTTGCGGCGTCGGGATTTCCTTTCGTCGTTCGCGCCTTCAACGCATACGTTTTTCCCGTTGCCGAGCGTAATGTTCATTGTCATTGTTTTCTGTCGGGATGTTCCCCAGGCGCTCAGAGACATGGGGTCTGGTTCGGGCAGAGTCTCGGCTACGGTGCGAGGCCGTCGTGCGAGAGAACTCGGCGCGACCAGTGAGTACGTGCTGGTGAACGACTCGGTGTCCCTCGTCCTGGTTCCATCGTGATGGCTTCGAGAACGATGCGTCCCAGATACTGTGGGTTGCTTATAGAGGATCATTCCCCTGGCGTCATCTTGTGCTGGTGAAGCCCAGGCGGTCTTTCACTGATCCGCGTTGGCCTCCTTCGTTCTGACGCCCTTGCGGTGGTGGAGGTGGAGGTGGAGGCGGTGTTTGCCCACCTCTACCCCTGTCTCCACCAGATCGAGATGCGGCAGGAGTGGCGTCCTGCTGCAAATGTCGCTTCATTTGGGCCACTTCCGCCCTTAGTGCCGCAAGCTCGTTGTCGCGTTCGTCGTCGCGACGTTGCAGCAGGCGGATATAGGCTGAAGCGACGTCGTCCGAGACCGGTGAGAGCCCGGATCCAGGGGCGAGAGAGAGGGACATGTGCCTCTCGATAGTTGGTGTGGAATTGACGTTTCCACCTGCGTCTTTGGCCCCTGAGACGGTCGCGTCCGCTATATCTCCGCCCATGGTGAGTGATTTGGTTGCTGTCTTACGGAGGAGTGAGGGAAGTTTGGAGGATGAGAGAGCCGCTGAGATCAGAAAGGTTTCACGTCAGGTTCACCAATTGTGTGGCCCGTGATCCTCTGGTCCTCGATCCTTCGTGGGTGGTTCGATGATGGGTTAGCTTCCTTCTCCCAGCCTGCACAAGGAACGCACGACTAAGACCTGGCCGGGGGTTGTCCCGGCAAGGCCCTCCGGCGCGAGGATGAGTATAGCGCAGAGAGGAAGCAGAAAGCTTAGAGAGAGTATGTGAGTGTGTTCAGTAGTGTCTACCTGTTAGGGTTACTATCACTTGGTATTTATAGCGCCTTCTGGCTTGCTCTCCAAGTACGATCGCGTGCTTTCCACGGGCCAAGTGACATCATAGTGACGTGAAAGAGTAGATCTGATAACCGTCTTCAGGGCTGAGCTGGCACACCCATGTGTGCCCGTGATCATCTTCTGTTACAACCGCTTCTGCACGTGGCAGAACGCGTGGCTTTGCAACTAGCCACCGTCGGCCGCACGCCGTACTCCGAAGAAAGCCGAACGTGGGCAACGCCGAGCATGGCTACGCGTTTAATGAGGGAGTAACATCGCTGGAGACCCTGCCATCGGCACAATCCGAGCGTGGATTTGACCGCTGCCGAGCCTGAGGCAAACCGAATATCCACGATGAGTCACCGTCGGCACGCCGTGCACGAAGCTTTCGACGGGTTCACGGCAAGCCAGGTCCGCACAACGCGAACATCGTGTTCGGCCTACTACATTTTGTTTCCACTCCTAGTTGAACTTTTGTATCCTTGAAACAAATCAGGCTTAACCTGCTTTAAAAACCAGTCAGAAACTCCTTTTACCAAAGTAAACTCCTCATGCTTGGTTTCTTCATGTGGCTCGGATGTCTGGCCAATGTTGGCCTTCTTCGAAAGAGATTTCCCTTCTCTAAACAGATAGGACTGGACTGGAAGGCCCATCCCTCTTCGAGGCAAACCATGATTTGTTTTCACTTGGTTTCACTTGTGTTGGAGTGATTCTTTTCATCCCCACTTCTTTAGGGAAGAAACTTACTCCCTTTCTGTCCAAATCTGTAAAAACCAAATAATTGGCTCTACATCCAACACATAAACATTCCAAAAATGAGGCTTCCAACATTGGCAAATGATTGTTACCTGAGAATTTCTGTGAAGGAAACCCAGTATTGGTTTGCCTATAGAGGTTCTGCCTTGTTACCATATTCCGAGGATGACCAGCATATGTGTAGACACCTCCCTGATGGGGCATCGCCATACAGATTGATCACGTTTGTTGCTCGATTGGTTGCTTGCTCCATAAACCAAGATCGCGGACATTCCCATGGCTAGGAACATCGCCACACGATAGCGGTTATCATCAAAACAGAGTCGCCACCCAATTTATTAAAACTGGGAAAAGAGATAGAGATTCTGAGTACGGGAGCCAAGAGTACAGTGAGGGGAAGGTGTTAGGCACCCCTCTCTGCCCAGCCGTGAGACTAGCCCATAGTTATTCAACATAAGACGTGTAGATGCTTTGTTTAACTCTAACACATAGTCTGTTTATTTAAGCCTTTAAACAGTGAATAAGGTGAGTCAATGCGATAAGTAAAGCATGCATCAGAAAGCAGAAAAGCAAACAAAACTATTCCAGGGTAATGGATCCCGCGGCCGGTGAATGGATGTCATGGCCGAGGGATCCTCCTGGTTTGATATATCGGCCGAGGGATCTAAACCCCGATCGATGTTCTTCCTCACACCAGACAGAAAAGTTAGTGGACAATCAAAACGCTATGATCAGGCATAAATACAGTAAATAACACAAACCAGAGGTCGTTGGGCCTCACCACCTTGATCCCTCAGTTGCTTGATTGCTTCGGATTTGATTGTGACTGACTGATTGCCTCTTTGAAAACCCTAGGGTTAGGGTTTGAACTTCGGGGTTTGATCGTCGGATTGGTGGCTGCCTTCGGGAGGTTAGGGCTTTTGAAGAGGGGATTTGAGAGAGAATTTGTGCAGAATTTCGGAGCCCAAAGGCTCCTTTATATAGGCATAGGGATGACTCACTCCGGCCAATCAAATGGCACGATTGCAATTGCAATTGCAATGCAATTCAAACTCTTCGTTGCAATCTCTGAACGTAGCCCGAACGCATCAGAGAGGTAGTGTAGTTGGATCAAACAATCGACAGAACGTTCCAGAGTCTGGAAAATGGACGATCTGGCGGCCGAGCGATGGATCTAGCGGCCGAGTAATGGATTCGCGGCCGAAGGATAGATCTTTCGGCCGAGGGATTGATCTCTCAGGGAGATTTTCTAGCAACTGTGAGGAAATGATGTTAAGGCCGTGAGATCGATGTTACGGCCGACAGATGGATTCTCCTAGGCTTCTGTATTTTCTGTCTGAAAGGCTATATGGCTCTGGATGGAGTCCTCTAAGTGGCTCAAAGTTCTTACCGAAAGTCCTAAGGTTCGCAAGAAGGCAATC
Organism: Rhododendron griersonianum; assembly: GCA_018127125.1. Lineage (NCBI taxonomy): Eukaryota > Viridiplantae > Streptophyta > Magnoliopsida > Ericales > Ericaceae > Rhododendron > Rhododendron griersonianum. The sequence goes on along the minus strand of CM030792.1, from coordinate 24,185,470 downwards.
AACAATCACTGTATCCATTTCATCATTGGGATGGTCCCCAAGGTGGGACTTGAAATAATCGTTAGGCCAAATTGGGGTGTCTACAATATGGCTTACCCCTTCCATACTGAATCGAATTCATATTCATTGGCGCCTCCTTGTCTTGCCAATATTTCTTGACAGTTCGAGCTAGTGAAGTTTGCTGCTTACTTCGCAACATTGCCTTCAAATATAAGGTTGATAGAAACCCGAAGCGTAGGGCTAGGTCGTTGCACGCATAATATCCAGAAGTCCGGAATCGTTCCCTCAGAGAATCGAATATAGCTTGAAATGGATTGTAGGTTTTATGGTAGGATTTCGGCTTTTAAGGCGGCCAACTTGGTTTTGCTTTAAACGGAAAGACTAAAATAAAACTAGAATTACGCTTGATTAACTTAAAGAGGCAAGTCTAGGGATCTTCTAACACTTGACAAAGGCCGTTACCGGTTCTCGATTATAACTCAGGCGAGAGTCACGACCGCGTGCTCACGCCCGGAGGATTTAACTTGATAAGACTACGTTAACGAAAGGTGTGATTTTCCGGAGGCGAACCAACTTGTTTTTAATATTTATCGAACACATAGGAGGCCACTAGGCCTCGGTATGCTACTTGCCAAGACCGCTTGATTAAATACCATGCCGAGGGGTTAACACCCCTTTGCTTAGACCAAAATTGCAAGTCAAGCTCTATTCCGGAAATCATGCTTTAAAGCCCGATGGCTCGAGAACCAAATAACAACCTAAGTCCTCGGGAAAGATTATCCCGAGACTTAGCCAAAAGACTACTCACACATAGCTAAACCATAAGCTAAGGCATAAAAACGAGACATAACTTTTAACCGATAGATTCGAAAACAAACTTGATATTAATAACAACCACAACCGTAGCTACAACTTTATTGAACGAGAAAATGACAAAAGAGAACAACTTACTAGTGAACTTCAAGGTTAAAAGCTAGAAAAGCTTGAGCTTCAATGGAGGTGAGACAAAAACTAAAAAGACTTAAAGAGAGAAAGACAAGATGAGAGATAAAAGTGAAAGAGGAGTGAACCACTTATACAAGGTGACACATCTCTCTCACAAAATATCCCCCAAAATATCCTAAAAGTAGCTAGGCATAAAAATATCCCAAAAGTAAAAAGGTGAAAAAGTAGCAAATTCGGGCAAAATTACACAGCATGAACCGGTACAGCCTTTTCCCAGTACCGGTTCATGGGCTTCAAAAATCTTCCAAAATACAAAATCTGGACTTGGTGAACCGGTATAGCCTATTCCCAGTACCGGTTCATGGTTGACAGATTTCTGGTTTAAGCTTTGCTTGATCCAAACGGCCTGACGACGGCCCGACGCTTCCTCACTTCTTCGTAAATCACCCGACGGGACTTGACGGGGCAATGCCACGTGGCCTCGGATGCAGGGATGCTTCCAAGAGCAGTCCTTAGTGCCCAAAAACACGACAATTCCACGTTCAACCTGAAACAAGCAAAACGGAACCTTACGTGCAAAATGAGATAAAAAGGGGCAAACGGGAATAAACCGCTACAAATAACGAGCTAAAAGCCCCCAAGATTATACAATCTTGGGTGCGGATCACGCCCCCCAACTTAAGCGTTGCTAGCCCCTAGCAACCAAAAACAATTCCCTAAAAGAAAACTAAGTAATCCTTCCGGAGAAACAACTACGGCACATGCTTGAACAACCCTAGTTTGCAAGAGTTCAAAAATCAACCATTTAAATCCACAACAACTTGCAGCATGTTAATAGACAAGCAACTAAACACTAAGTACGTAAATAAAAAGCATCCAACATGCGTATCCAAGATCAAAAAGAGGATACGACACGACTAATTGACTTCATGCAAAAGTAGCCATATCCCACAAAGAGGTGCTCGGAGTTAGGCTCGACGGACAAAAATACCAAGCCTTAATATGTGGAGAGCACAGATGAAAGAAAACTAAGCTATACGCTAAACATTAACCAAAAAGAAAATATGCCACAAACTAAGCATGCCAACATACGAGAATTGAATCAAACCGGAATCAAGACGTACAAAAGATCAACTAAGGACTTTTCGGCTTATAATGACCTTGGTTAACAAAAGAACGGTTAGCAAAATAGGTGGCGACCATATACAAGCTTGGTTTATCTACCCTTTGGCCGCCACCAACACTAGATACCAAGTCAAAAGGCCACATGCCGGCCCCAACAAAAACTCCCACTACTATGTACAAAACAACTACAAAAACTGAAAATAAGATAAGATAGGTGGGCTGTCAACCACCATGCACCCCGACCAAGTTGAGGGATTTCCTAACAACTACAACCACCGACACTAGCTATCGCTCTCATCCTCCTCATCATCATCGTCGTTGTCGTCGTCCCCAATCACATTCTCCTTTCCTCTTCTCCTCGCACTCGACTCACCCCCTCCACTAGTACCAACTCCAGCCACACCCACCGACTCCTCGGGAGTGGACTCTCTCAAATCCGCCTCATCGGGAACATAAACATCACCCTCCTTACCACACACCTTGCTGCAATCCACAAAGCTACTTTCCTTACAACTGAAAGATCCCTCCTCGTGCGACGCATCTGAGTCTCTTGCCTCAACTGCCTTGCTTGCAAAGTCTGAATCTGAGTAGCCATGCCCCTCACATACTCCTCAATCCTCCCCGTCTGAGTTTTAGCAGTAGGCTCAGGAAAACAAAAAGTGTCGGGTAGTGGTGACTGAGGCAACGCCTTGCTCTTCTCGACTGAACCACCCATAATCGGACCGGGCGTTCCGGGAAAGAGCCTCTCCGGAGATATCACTCCCTAAGCACCACAAATGGCAGTCACCATAGCCGGGAAAGGGAAATTAGGCTTGGACGGGCCCGACCGCTTCCTAAACTTCACCATCGAATTCCAAATCATTAAAGCCCAATCAACAACCTCCTCGCTCGACCCAAAAACAAAAATCACCTCCTCATCCTCCTTCCGTGGTTTCTTCTCTAAACCATGAGGACAAAGGTTGTAATGCACTACCTTGTTGATCACCCGGTACTTTTCAAACAACTTTCCATGAACAAAACGGTCAAGCTTCAACGGTTTATCGGTCAAGGCATTTCGGATTTCCTCTTCGGACTTAGACCATGCTGAGGCGGGGTAAGTAGTAGTGCCAAAGCGGGGTCGCTGATAATCGTCCAAGTACTTGGCAATAACGTTAGGGGTTATGAGCACCGACTTCTTCCCCATTTGGGAGGTAATTCTCTGATCCTTCTCATCTATTTCCATATTGACATAAAAATCAAACACCAACTTAGGCTTGTATCCTTGAATCGGTTTAAAGAAAAACTGCAAACCCCGCTGGTTAATGATATCGACGATAGAATGAGTCCCCATTTTGGCACGATCCACTTGGCGCTCGCAAATGTAGTTCCGACCTTTTAACTCCTTTTCCCACTTCTTTCTAGCCTCATCTTTTTTCTCTCTCTTTCTCTTCCTATTCTCCTCCTCAATTCTATCGGCCCGTTCAGCATTCTTCTCCGGGTCGGATAGTTTGTAATAAGACGTTTTGCCAGTCGTAGCATCAATCGACGCCATTGCATCCCCCAAAACCTTTTTAGACCTTCCCATTGTCAAACAAAGCAAATAACCCTCAAACGTAATTCCACCAACTGAATACAACAAACACCCTCCCCCTTACTACAATTTAACAGCCACCTGCACAGCAGAATTCCAATTCCCAACAAAAACAAACAGCCCGAACCCTCGACCCAAAACAGCGGTTTCAGCAATCAAAACCCCAATCCGATCCCCAAACTTCAGTACAATAACAGGCCCTCAAGAATAGGGCTCAAAAAATTCAGATTTTAGAGTCCAGGTGAGTGAAATTTCGGATTACCCTATTTTTGGGGATCTAGGGTTTGAAAATTCCAAAACTCTTGATAACAATCGAAATTCCTTGCCTTTGTAGGACAAATAGGGTAAAGAACGATAGAGAACAAGGGAATTTCATGGGAGATAGTTAGAATTCGGGGTTACCTTGACAATGGAGCAATTTCAGACCTGGGGAGAGTGAAACCAGCCTTGCAACCTTGAAACCCTTTGATTTCCCCCAAGAATCTCCAAGACTTGATGATTTGGTGAAAGATTGATGAAGGTTTGTGGGTGATTTGGGTTGATTTGGTGAGAGTTTGAGAGAGAAACCGAGAGGAGAGGCGAGGGTTCAGTTTTTCTGGGTCGTGGGGGGTTGGAAAGGAGTGGGTTTGGTTTTTATAGTGGGCCAGGAGGAGAGAGAAAGCTGCCCAAATTTTTTCAAAATCTGCCGCTCATGAACCGGTACAGCCTATTCCTAGTACCGGTTCATGGTCCTGAATTCCTGATTCCAAAATCTGCCAAAGCTGAACCGGTTCAGCCCATTTCCAGTACCGGTTCATGGCCTTCATAAACTAAATTTTTTTCACACTTCACCAATTTGACCCCTGATGATTCCCAACACTTTCCAAACATCCTCAAAGCACCCCAAAGCAGTAAAATACCATTCCATTCATCCCTCCTTACTCCGGCTCCCTAAGTTTATTGAATAAACGGAAGGACACGGACTAGGATACGAAATAGGACAAGGGGACACTTTGAGGTTTAATCAAACAAATAATGCCTTGTATCACCTCCTAAGTACATCATAGATTCCAAAACGATTCAACAATGATATTAAACACACTTAGGCATGACATAAGATGATTTACCTAAACTACGAACGAATGATGAAAAAGAACGGGATATGGGTAAAACTTGCTCAAAACATACTCAACACCTAATTGCTCATCCTTAACATGCCAATGAGTTGAAATGGACACACTACTCAAGACATGCACCACGAACTCTTGCCAATTAAGAAACATAAAGCATGTGCCAAGTTGTTTTAATCCTCTAAATCTGTAATAACGGAAGGATTACAAAACTCAAAACGAAAAAATTATTCAGAAAACAAAAAAAACGAATATATCACAGATATATCCCTCCCCCCAACTTAAGATATGCTATGCCCTCATAGCATGGAGAACAACAGTATTGAGAGGGAAAGGGAGAAAAGATGTTACCCACGGGGGAATGTCAACCCCCTTATACCTCGACCAAGTTGGAGGCTTTTTCGTCATGTCTCTTTCCGTCATCCGAACGGCTTTCAAGGTCGACTCCTTCGGCTCTTCCACCTGAACCACAGCTAGTCATGCAGGGACATGGCCAAAGCGTTTCGGACTAACAACCGCGACACGTAATCGCACCCATGCTTAGGGTTCCTGAATGCCTCAATCACTCCGACTTTAGACCCAATCCACCAAGGCTGGCGTGGTAGCATGTTCACCCTGCAAAAGACTTAAGCTCGAACTACCTACTAAGAGACAAATGACATTAGAACCGCCCGGCTCGTGTTATCCGGGCGCCAACAAACAAATAAACAAAGAAAAACAACAAAGAACACCACCTGATTTTCATGCAATCTTACGAGTCATACTTTTCTTCCCGAGTCTCACCGGAGAGATAAAACTCGGGTGGCTATACTAGACCGTCAAGTTTGTTACATCATGCCTGAAGTAAAATTCACCGCTTGACCTCGCCAAGCAATTAAGCCCAGCGTTCCCGATGATCGAAACAAAGTGAGACAAGAAAAGCGAGTCTCACCCAAAGACCTAAGCTGCCACCGATAGGGACAATTTCGGAGAGCATGGATCATTAACGGTAAACTACCACAAGGAAGGGCTAATAAAAGCCCAAAACAATGATGCATTGGTGATATCTCTGAATGATAAAGCCCGAAACACAGAAAACAAGCAGAGCAATAAAAGCAATATATACAATATATACAATATGTGCAATATGTACAAGATGAAAAGAGTTAATATCAGAGCTCGGAGCGTCCAAGTCACAGCTAGACTCCGCCAAACAATTAAGTCTAGCGTCCCCTAAGATCGTAACTAGGCAGGCACAAGACAGAGCCAAGTGCGGTTATGGAGCACGGGAATACCAAGGCCTAACCTATGATCTATACCGCCCTCATTGGGGCTAATCTGGTGGACGTGAGCGTTTCACTATAAATTACTCCTATCAGAAAAGCTAATGGAAGCCCTATGTCACTGATATTAACATTGCCCTTCGAACCGGAGCTGGGCACACGATCCTTATTTTAGTAGCGGCGTGCGAAGCTACTTATACCCAAGTCAATGGTGGGTACCCCCTACAATTAAGTCCGGGGGCCGGGTCCGACAAACAATTAAGTTCAGCGGTTACGCTTTCTCTCCCCGTGCAAATTCAAGTAACACAACACTAAACCGACGGGCCATCCGAGTAAACTGGATCGGCCAAATCCTCGTCGGGCTCACCGACTTCAAAACCGCCAAGAAAAGGCTTAAGCCTCTGGCCATTAACTTTAAAAGTGGAACCATTTTGCATGCTTTCAACTTCAATTGCCCCATGAGGGAAAACAGTTCTTACCACATAAGGACCGGCCCAACGTGACCTTAATTTACCAAGATGGAGATGCAGACGTGAGTTATATAACAACACTTTTTGACCGGGCACAAAGTTTTTAACCACAATTTTCTTATCATGCTTCGCTTTGATTTTAGACTTGTAAACACTAGAATGGTCATAAGCATTGTACCTCAACTCCTCTAGCTCCGTCAATTGAAGTTTGCGGCGAGCACCGGCTTTGGCCATATTGAAATTGAGCTTTTTGATCGCCCAATATGCTTTATGCTCGAGTTACACCGGCAAATGGCATGCTTTCCCGTAGACGAGCCGATAAGGAGACATTCCCAATATTGTCTTGTAAGCAGTACAGTAAGCCCACAAAGCATCGACCAAACGAGTTGACCAATCCTTGCGGGAAGGGTTAATCGTCTTCTCCAAGATGTTCTTTATTTCTCGATTTGCCAACTCCGATTGGCCGTTGGTTTGAGGATGGTACGCTGTGGAGACCTTGTGCACAATAGAGTATTTCTTCATCAAAGCAGCAAATGACCGGTTACAAAAGTGGGACCCTTGATCACTGATAATAGCCCTTGGCATCCCAAACCGTGCCAAAAATACTCCCGCAGAAATTCAACCACAACCGCCGCATCATTGGTACGAGTGGGGATGGCTTCTACCCATTTGCTCACATAATCGATCGCCAACAAGATGTAAAGGTACCCGAAAGACGTAGGAAAAGGACCCATGAAGTCGATACCCCAGCAGTCAAAAACCTCGATAATCAATATAGGCGAGAGCAACATTTCATTACGTTGCGTTACGCACCCCAACAGTTGACACCGAGCACAACCCCGACAGAAGGTAAAAGTATCTTTGTACAAGTTCGGCCAATAAAACCCACATTGCAAAATCTTCGCCGCGGTTTTCCGGAATGAGAAATGACCCCCACAAGCCTCTGTATGACAAAATTTAATCACACTTTGTTGATCGGAATCGAGCACACAACGTCGGACCAATTGGTCGGCACAATACTTAAAGAGATACGGGTCGTCAAAGGAGAAATGTTTCACTTCCGCCAAGAACCGGCGATTCTCTTGAGCATTCCAATGTGCCGGCATCAACCCGGTAACCAAGTAATTTACAATATCAGCATACCACGGAGCCGAGAAGATTGCGAACAATTGCTCGTCGGGAAAGGAATCACCGATCGGAATGTGAGCCGTGTGATCGTCAAACTCCAAACGGGACAAGTGATCGGCCACCACATTTTCAACGCCCTTCTTATCCTTAATTGTAAGATCGAACTCTTGTAGAAGTAGGATCCACCGGATCAATCTTGCCTTGTGTAGACACCCTATTCTGGATTGTCCGGATTAGTTTACTTACGGTCTTTGATTCCCCGATGATGATTAAGGTCAAGAACATCCCGAGTTTGTTAATGAGTTTGAGCTTTGAGCGTCCTGAACCTCATCCAAACCTTTCCGAGCTCCCTGTCGAACCCTCAAGCCAGAACTAAATGGCCACAGCAAAACCCTACTGGAGTACGCTGGTGATGGACTAGCGTGCGCTGCAAGCATTGCCACGTGTCAGTCATCGCCTCTTACTGGCGCACGCCACTCAACAAGAGGCGCACGCCAGTCAAATCAACTGTATTCAGCCGAACGAGCGGGAGTTTTTGTAACCACCTGTCGTCAGCTGGCAGCTCCTGATGATTGCTTCGGCCAGAGATGTCCCCTTCTCTCCTACAACTTCCTTCAAGCCAAGTCCCATGCATTAAATGCATGGTTGGCTCCTCCCTCCCTTAAGCTCCAAATAGCCCCTTAAGGCACAACTGATCAGTCCTCTCTCACCTCCATAAATACCCCCCCTTGCATTCATTTGCAAGGGGTAAAGCACATTAAGGCTCCTAGTCTCTCCTCTCTTCTTTCTCTTGTTTTTCCCTTGTTTCCTTTCTTCTTCCATAGAAAGAGCAAGCAAGGAGAAACTTCTTCTAGTCCATAACCCTCATCACCTTCATCATCCATCCATCATCTTCAAGCTCAAAGCTCAAACTACATTGTCAACCTCAAAACCGAAGGTGTACCACCTTTGATCTGTTATCTGTTCTGACCCCTGAGGGGGGCTGGCAGGGTTAAGGCTGGTAATCTATACCAGTCCTGGCCCTAATGCTGGCAAGGTTTCAAAACCGTGCGTGATGATCAGGTGGCGCACGCCAGTTATATATGCCGTACGCCAGTAATGGCTGTATGGTAAAACTGGTGTGGGGATCACCGATCATCATTTTTCTTGTTTCATTACATTCTAATCACCCTGATGCATGATAAAAACCAGTTTATTGCTTTCTGTACTTAGAGCTGCTTTCTCTTCCATCTGTATTTATGTTTAGTAAGGCCTCTGGGATCAGTCTGGTCATGCTCCAGAGCCCAGATGATGCAAAGCCAAAGCATTGGGACAAAAGGCTTACTGGCGTACGGCTTTACTCTACTGGCGTACGGCAGTAGGTCGGGTCCCAGTGGTTTGGCTCTTGCATGGATCTTTCATCCAGGCCTCTGATCTTTCCCCCCTCACTGTTTAAGGGGTTGCTTGTCCATTTGGTGGCTCTTAAGCCCTTATCTATCTGTAAGTGTATATAGCTGTTAGTATATCAACTGCGTGGTTTGTCCTGGGTGTGCACTGGTCCTTTCCAGAGCCCAGAGGGTTGATAATAGAAGCTGTGGATTTAGGCTCACTGGCGCACGCCAGTCGCGTGGTGGCGCACGCAGGTCATGACTGCATGCAGTGGCCTAGTCAGTGCATGCAGGCTTGTTTCTGTGTGTACTGCTGCACAGATAGCGTGCACTAGTTTGTCTAAAACGTCCACAGCAGCTTGTTCTCAATCTATTATGCTCATTTTAGATCAAACATCCAATAAACATCCATTTTATCACATTTTTGTATACAAATGCAAACGTGTTACAGTTTTTAAACCCCCCATTAACTGTTCCCTCGCCCTAACTGGCTAAAAATGATCGAATGAGAGAGAAAAATAAACGTTTTTATAAAATGCCCGAGTAGAGACCGATCTCCGGATTGGGCGAGAGGGGTGCCATAAAACCCTTCCCCTCTCGTAACCTGGCTCCCGAACCTCAGATATCGAAGGTGACGACGGTCCAGTCTACAAGCCTTTTTCAAACTCAATCAAACGTGATCCAAACGTTTTTCAAAACTTGGTTTCTTGGGTACTCTCCGCAAAACCCGAGTGGCGACTCTCGGATCTGCGAAGCGTTTCGCCGCACTTTCCGCAAAAGGGCGCACCCGATTTTATGCTTAAAATGAAATTTTTGGGGCGTGTGCCCACACCTTGGCATCTTGCTTAGTAAAAAGGTACTTGAGTGCCGAATGATCGGTATAAACCGTGATCGGAGCTCCCACCAAATAAGATCGAAACTTTTCTAACGCAAAGACTGCTGCCAACAATTCCTTCTCGGTTGTAGAATAATTCATTTGAGCATCGTTCAACGTCTTGCTCGCATAATAAATCACGTATGGCTCCTTCCCTTGGCGTTGACCCAAAACGGCCCTGACAGCATAGTCACTGGCATCGCACATAAGCTCGAATGGCAATTCCCAATTGGGGGTCCGTATAATAGGCGGTGAGGTGAGACTAGACTTTAACTTGGCAAAGGCGGCTTCACAAGCCGGCAACCACTCAAACGGCACATCTTTAGCAAGCAAATGACACAACGGTCGGGCGATGGCACTGAAATCTTTAATAAACCGCCTATAGAAACCGGCATGCCCCAAGAAAGACCGAATGTCCTTTAAACACTTTGGCGTTGGGAGGTTGCTGATTAGATCAATTTTTACCTGATCAACTTCAATGCCCTTAGAAGAAACGATATGGCCAAGAACGATACCTTCGGTCACCATGAAATGGCATTTTTCCCAATTCAAAACTAGATTCTTCTCCTCACACCGAGCTAGCACAAGTCCCAAGTTGGTAAGACACGCCCCAAAAGAATCCCTAAAAATAGAGAAATCATCCATAAACGATCTTTTCCACCATGTCATTGAACAAACCCATAATGCACCTTGAGAAAGTACCGGGGGTGTTGCAAAGCCCGAACGGCATATGACGATACGCAAAGGTCCCAAATGGGCACGTGAATGTGGTTTTTTCCTGATCCTCCAATGCTACTTCGATTTGGTTGTATCCGGAATACCCGTCTAGGAAACAATAGAACTCATGGCCGGCCACCCTCTCCAAAATCTGATCGATAAAGGGAAGAGGAAAGTGATCCTTTCTCGTACTTGCATTCAGCTTCCGATAATCAATACACACTCGCCAACCGGTTTGCACTCGCGTTGGGATAAGCTCATCCTTGTCGTTTCGCACCACTGTCACCCCGGACTTTTTCGGCACCACTTGAATCGGGCTCACCCACTTTGAATCCGCTATTGGGTAGATAATACCAACGTCCAACAAGTTAAGCACCTCCGCTCGAACAACATCCTTCATAATTGGATTCAAACGCCTTTGAGGCTGGCGGGATGGTTTAACATCATCTTCCATATAAATGCGGTGGGAGCAAAGAGAGGGATCAATATCCTTAATGTCAGCAATGGACCACCCGATAGCCTTGGAATGCTTCCGTAGCAAAGCAAGCAATTCCAACTCTTGAGATTCACTTAAGGCGGAGGAGATCACCACCGGATACGTTTGGCAATCGCCAAGATAGGAATACTTGAGTTTATCCGGTAACGGCTTAAGCTCGAGCGTTGGCGGCTCCACACACGACGGAATGGCTCGCTTTTCAATAGGAGGCAACTCCTCAAATTTTGGAACCCACGGGTTAATACCACACGCCTCCTCCTCATCTAGCAAAGAGCACAAGTAAGCAACCTCGGGAGCATCAAGAAAATTGGCTTCGGCGGACGTAAGTGCTAACTCCAACTCATCCTTGCAAATGAATTCGTTGACATGATCTTGAATAAGCGAATCAATCATACTAACTCCACATACATCCTCGTCATCTCCTAATTGGCTACCGATATGGAACATGTTGACTTGCATCTTCATATTCCCAAAACTCATATTGAGCCGGCCGTCCCGGCAATGGATCACGGCATCGGATGTTGCTAAGAAAGGTCGCCCGAGAATAATTGGAACGGAAGACTGAGCTGCCGGCACTGGACACGTATCAAGAACCACAAAATCAACCGGATAGACAAATTGGTCAACTTGAACAAGTACGTCTTCAACCATACCCTTCGAAACGCGGATACTCCGATCCGCCAATTGCAAAGTCACACTTGTTGGTTTCATTTCTCCCAAACCGAGTTGCTCATATACGGAATAGGGCAATAGGTTCACACTTACACCCAAATCAAGAAGCGCCTTCTCAACAACTTTCCCCCCGATAGTGATGGATATTGTAGGACACCCCGGATCATTGTACTTGGGCGGAAGGGCCGATTGGAAAAGCGAGCTCACTTGCTCGGTCAAGAATACCTTCTTTTGCACTTGCAACTTGTGCTTGTGAGTACAAAGATCCTTCAAAAACTTGGCATAAGACGGAATTTACTTGATAGCATCAAGCAAAGGAAGATTAACCGTCACTTGCTTGAGCACGTCATAGATATCCGCCTTGAGATTTGGCTTGGCCGGCATTCTCAATCGATTGGGAAATGGGGCTGGAACGGTAAAGGTTGGCGGGACATCGCTTTCCTTCGCTTCGCCTTTCTCCTCCTCCGTAGAAGCTTGCTTGGGAGATTCCCCAATTGGCGTTGTCGGCTTTGGCGGTGTAGGAATGGGAACCAATAGTGGCATCACCGGTGGCTCCACTTGAGCATTGTCCACCGTCTTCCCACTTCTTAAAGAAATAATGGCCTTGGCTTGCTCGGGGAAAGACACCGAAGAGCTACCAATTAAGTGTTGTCCTTGTGGATTTGGCAAAGGTTGAGTAGGAAGTTTCCCTCTTTCTTGTTGTAATACACCGATAGCCATTGTCAATTTCCCCATTTGATTCCTTATGTCGTTCATGGCTTGAGTGGTTTGCTCATTGGTAGTTATCTGCATTTGACAAAAAGTGTTCATTGTATCCTCCAAAGATCGCCGAGGCGGTGGTGCTTGTTGCTGAAACTGATTTTGATTCTGCCCCTGGAATTGGCCCGATGGTATAAATCCTGGCGGTCCTTGGCTTGCCGGAAAATGAGGTGGACCCTGAAACTGAGGTTGTCGCCACGTCTGATTCTGAGCCGGAGGCGGAGCTTGTGTAGTCGAAGAAGATCCTGCTTCATTTTGGTTACTCCAACGGAAAGCCGGATTGGACCTCAATCCCGGATTGTAAGTGTTAGAATATGGATCCCACCGTTGGTTTAGTGCACAAACTTCTTCCGGAGGGAGTTGACTATAATGGAGCCGGAGGGTGGGAATAGTAGGACAATTGTCCGTCGAATGTCCCACGGTCTCACAAATGACACACACTTCCTCAACTTGGCGCACCTCCTTCACTTCTTTCACCGGTTTCGCTTGGATCGCATCCAACTTCATTTTATCCAACTTAGTTGATAACTCATCTAGCTTTGACTCAAAGATAGTATGCTCGCTCACTGAAAACTTGCCGGAACCTCCGGGTCCTTGATTTCTCATTGCTTGATCCCCCGCATCAATGAATTCCCACGTTTGAGCCCTTTCGGCCAATGCATCCAAGAATTCCCATGCAGCTTCCGGATCCTTTCCCAAAAAATCACCGCTTCCCATAGTGTCGAGAAGTTGCTTGGCTTGTTGGTTACATCCCACATAGAAGTAATTGATCACCAAGTACATTGGATAGTTGTGGTGTGGCACGGCTGCAAGCAAATCTTTGTATCGCTCCCAATACTTATAGAAAATCTCCCCATCTTTTTGCTTGAAGTTCGCAATTTGGTCCATGAGAAGCTTGGTTCGGCTAACCGGGCTAACCGGAAAGTACTTCTGTGTAAAAACGTCATGAACTTCCCTCCAAGTATGCAAAGACTGAGGCTTCAACGAATGGAACCACTGCTTGGCCTTATCCTTAAGTGAAAAAGGAAATAACTTCAACCGCGCTTGGTCCAACTGCCCCGGAGTTGTCACAAATGTGCTTACGATAGTCTCAAATTCCCTAATGTGAGTATACGGATCCTCAAGTTCACGCCCCCGAAACTCCGGTATAACCCGATGATATTCTGGCTTAAACGCAAAAGCATTGGCGGCGGTGCAATTTGGAATGGCTATTGGTGACACATGCGGTCCTCTTTCCGGTGTCAAGTAATCACGCAACGTCCGGGCTGCTGGTTGTTCTTCCATTTGCCTTAACGGTGGAGATAAATTACGCGGTGGAGAATATGCCTGAATAATATTACGAACCCTTGGCGGAGAAGCAGAACGATGTAGCCGATTTAAGAAAGGGCTACGGTAAACGTTAAGCATATAACCTGCACAAAACTAACTAACCAGGCTAGAGGGGCTATGCCGCCGCCTCGTTCTCAAACAGTCTCGTGGGGTTATGCCACCACCACGGCTATAGGATAAAAACAGTAAAAGGCAATTGACGCTCACTTTAGCTTCGTTACACCTCAAGTCGAATTGGTGGCTCAGTTAGACGTATCCGCTAATTTGAGTTCAAATTACACAAAGTAAAAACAAACGGAATACTTACAGTGGTTTGTCGATCCTCCAAATAAGCTATATAAAGAAATCCCCGGCAACGGCGCCAAAAATGCTTACTTCGCAACCTTGCCTTCAAATATAAGGTTGATAGAAACCCGAAGCGTAGGGCTAGGTCGTTGCACGCATAATATCCAGAAGTCCGGAATCGTTCCCTCAGAGAATCGAATATAGCTTGAAATGGATTGTAGGTTTTATGGTAGGATTTCGGCCTTTAAAGCGGCCAACTTGGTTTTGCTTTAAACGGAAAGACTAAAATAAAACTAGAATTACGCTTGATTAACTTAAAGAGGCAAGTCTAGGGATCTTCTAACCCTTGACAAAGGCCGTTACCGGTTCTCGATTATAACTCAGGCGAGAGTCACGACCGCGTGCTCACGCCTAGAGGATTTCACTTGAAAAGACTACGTTAACGAAAGGTGTGATTTTTCGGAGGCGAACCAACTTGTTTTTAATATTTATCGAACACATAGGAGGCCACTAGGCCTCGGTATGCTACTTGCCAAGACTGCTTGACTAAATACCATGCCGAGGGATTAACACCCCTTTGCTTAGACCAAAATTGCAAGTCAAGCTCTATTTCGGAAATCATGCTTTAAAGCCCGATGGCTCGAGAACCAAATAACAACCTAAGTCCTCGGGAAAGATTATCCCGAGACTTAGCCAAAAGACTACTCACACATAGCTAAACCATAAGCTAAGGCATAAAAATGAGACATAACTTTTAACCGATAGATTCAAAAACAAACTTGATATTAATAACAACCACAACCGTAGCTACAACTTTAATGAACGAGAAAATGACAAAAGAGAACAACTTACTAGTGAACTTCTAGATTAAAAGCTAGAAAAGCTTGAGCTTCAATGGAGGTGAGACAAAAACTAAAAAACTTAAAGAGATAAAGACAAGAGAAGAGATAAAAGTGAAAGAGGAGTGAACCACTTATACAAGGTGACACATCTCTCTCACAAAATATCCCCCAAAATATCCTAAAAGTAGCTAGGCATAAAAATATCCCAAAAGTAAAAAGGTGAAAAAGTAGCAAATTAGGGCAAAATTACACAGCATGAACCGGTACAGCCTTTTCCCAGTACCGGTTCATGGGCTTCAAAAATCTTCCAAAATACAAAATCTGGACTTGGTGAACCGGTACAGCCTATTCCCATTACCGGTTCATGGTTGACAGATTTCTGGTTTAAGCTTTGCTTGATCCAAACGGCCCGACGACGACCCGACGCTTCCGCACTTCTTCATAAATCACCCGACGGGACTTGACGGGGCAATGCCACGTGGCCTCGGATGCAGGGATGCTTCCAAGAGCAATCCTTAGC